>CM057464.1:101470918-106470918 GCA_030035585.1 Dugong dugon
GAAGAACACAAGTCTTATGTAACTACTTGATACATTCACAATGTACAATTCAGTCTTTTTTTGTTGGAAGAAACTCATAAAACTCAATCACAAAGCTGAGCAATACAGATCTACTTTAGCTTAAATCTTCAACAATATCAGTAGCATGGAGAGTTACTAAAGAACAATCACCTTCCAAGGAAAATAAACGGGTAACTCAAAAAATAAGAAATGCAAACGTTGAAACAATCTGAAAAAATTTCAAATTTTGTAGTAATAAAAAATTTTCGTTTCTAATAACAGAAAGAGGCCATTCTTTGGATTAATAGGATTATTATTTTTCTTATTATTAAGAATAACCAGTTTGGTCCCTGTTTTCTCCTATCACTTTCCCCCCTGATGTGGTGACTCCTGGCTCTGTGATTCATGAGGCACCCTTTGACTCATAGCAAAAACAAAAAACAAAAACAGTCCCTGCTGAGTGGATTCCAACTCTTGACGACCCCACCCATGTGTGTCAGAGTAGAACTGTGACTCATAGGGTTTTCAGTGGTTGAGTTTTTGGAAGTAGGTTGTCAGGCCATTTTTCTGAGGTGCCTCATGGGTGGACTCGAACCTCCAACCTTTTGGTTAGTAGTCGAGTATGCTAACCATTTGCGCTACTCAGGGACTCCTCTGATCATCTTAGGTCTCAGTTAAAATGCCACCTCCTCAGAGAGGCCTTCTCTGACCAGGCTATATAAAGCACCTGAATAATTTTTCTCTATTATTCTTTTCTTTCTGTTATAACACTGATCACAATTTGCAACTGTTTTATGTATTTTCCTGTTTACTTCTTCTATATCTGTTTCCCTCCCAATATACAAGCTCTCTGAAGGTAAGTGCAGTGTCTCTCTTGTTCACTGTTTTATCCCCAGCACCTAATAGAGAGTATGGCATATGGAAGATGCTCAATAAAGTTTAGATAAGACAAACTTTACTTAAATAAAAAACATCATTATTTACATTTGAATAATTATTTTGATAACCATTAAAATAACCCTTGAGAAAAAAATATGTAATGGCATAGAATATTCAGGTTAGAAAGCATTTCAATAGGTAGGTTACAAATCAGTATACATGGTATAAACTCATTTTTTATGAAATGCAAAAATTACACAAAAGTCCTGGTGATCTGCTTCCCTAATAATTAATTACAGCCAATAAAACCCTATGAAGTAGTTCTAGTCTGTAACACATGGGTCGCCATGAGTCAGAATTAACTCAATGGCAATGGGTTTTGTTTCAGTTTTTATGTATAATTAAAATATTATTGGGTGATATAATTTTTGTCTTCTTCCTCACACTTTTTATATGTTTAAAAATCTGTACAATTAATATTTTTTTATAATGAAAATTAACAATTTATGTTTAATCAGCTGCCTTCATTTGGAGTTCAGTGCCAAGTGGACACCTGTGTCTTCCTTTGCCTGAACTGAATCAGGCAGGAAAGTGCTAAGGTCAAATGAAGGGAGTTCTTTCTGAGGGTATAGGGTGGTCTTTTAAGAAACAGAGGAGTCAGGGAGAGGCTCTAAGTAAAATATTTTCTTCTCTCTAGTGAAAGAGTCAGCAAACTTTTTCTCTAAAGGGCCAGATAGTAAATATTTTAGACCTTTTGAACCATGTGGTCACTGTTACAACTATTCAACTTTGCCTTAGTATGAAAGTAGCCAGAGACAAAATGAAATTGAATGAGTGTGTCTGTGTTCCAATAAAACTTTATTTACAATAACAGACAGCAGGCTGGATTTGGCCCAAGGGTTGTTGCTTGCTGATGCTGTGATCTAGTGTAACATTTCAAACTTTATTTCCATATCTTTTCTAACTGTCTAGTGGGTTCATTTCCAGGCTTCACTACTTGCAAGCAGTGTGTATTGCTCATCGTATCACTTAGCCTATGTAAACTTAAGTTTTTATGCCTGTAAAACAAGGATAACACTAGTACATACCTCATAGAATCTTTTCGGTGATTAGATAGAATAATCCATGTAAAGGACCCAGCCCAGTGCTGGCATGGAGTAAGTGCTTGTGCTAGTTATTCACTGTTTTTCCTGTGCCAGGAAGGCTGGCCCCTTCAGATGACATCACCTGGTCTCCCCTGCTGGCTGACCTCCAGTTGAGTTCACACAATAGGAGGCACAGGCCAGAGACTGCAGGGCAGGAGCAAATAGAGAGCTTTGGGTATTTCTTCCCCTCTCCCTCACAAAATAGAGTCGACCTTAATGACTTGGATGGAGTCAAGCTTTTGGGACCTTCATTCGCTGATGTAGCATGGCTTAAAAGTAGAAAAAAACAGCTACAAACAACCTTAATAATTGGAACATGGAATGTACAACGTATGAATCTAGGAAAATTGGAAGTTGTCAAAAATGAAATGGAATACTTGAGGATAGATATCCTAGGCATTAGTGAGCAGAAATGGACTGGTATTGGCCATTTTGAATCAGAAATTTGAATTATGGTGCTGGCGAAGAATATTGAATATATCATGGACTGCCAGAAGAACAAACAAATCTGTCTTGGAAGAAGTATAGCCAATTCGAATGTTCCTTAGAAACAAGGATGTTGAGACTTCATCTCACGTACTTTGGACATGTTATCAAGAAGGACTAGTCCTTGGAGAAGGACCTCATATTTGGTAAAGTAGAGGGTCAGCAAAAAAGAGGAAGACCCTTAAGGAGATAGACTGACACAGTGACGGCAACAATGGGCTCAAATATAGCAAGGACTGTGAGGATGGTGCAGGACTGGGCAGTATTTTATTCGGTTGTACATAGAGTCACTATGAGTTGGAACCGACTCGATGGCACCTAACAACAATAACAACCTTAGCTATTTTAGCACTGCCGTCAGCACATAGGTCCCTCCTCAACCAATACTCCAGTTCTCGTGAGCTCCAGTAACACTATCTCCTTCCCTTGTACCTTCAGGCTTCCCACTCTTACTAGTTTCTGGGTGCCTTCACATTCTTTGCTTATTTCCCAACCCTGCCCACACCTGAAAAAAAGTTTGTATTAAAGTGCCTTCATTTGAACTTTGCAAATGAATTCTGTTCTCAGCTGACACCCTGACTAAAATATTGCTCTGTCCATATTAGGTAGGACACGGATAATGGTAACGATGATGATTACTGTTGTCATTGTTATAACGATCAACTATTTCAAAACTTTTTTCAGGTCTAGGGCTCTGAATTTCTAATTTTCAGTATCCTATCCATTGTTCCGTGTGGTCAGCACTGTGACGGACTGCAAAGGCAGGGGAGATTCTGAAATGACCACAAACCCTTCCATGAAATTATTGACCACAGGGACAAGAGGGATGAGGAGAGGTGTTGTAACTGTCGTGACACCATGGTAGGGGGTTTATCTGATGGCATCGCCATCCCCACTACAAAGACCACCACCCTTACCATGAGAAAGGAAACCTCCCTGAAACAGCATATGTTGAGAAAATATGGCTGTAATCCAAAAAGCTGTACCAGAAACCACACCCAGCTGAGTGCCCTTGCCCCAGCTGGAAAGTCTGGTTATGTTTGGATCAGCTTGTAAGGTCCCTGTGGGACTCCTTGACTCTGTCTGATGGTAGCAATAGAACACAGGCTCTGGGAATCTGGATCTCTCATGCTGTTACATCCCTTGCCTCATATTGGGGCAGTGTATTCTTGACAGGCATGATAGTGTGAGTATGAAAGGTTAAGTTCTCTGAATTAGTCTGTCTATGCTCCGAAAGTTTACCCTAATAAAGTAAAGGTATTCTAAGTGAGAAATCCCTGAGTGGTGCACTCTTGGCTGTTAACCAAAAGTTGGAGATTTGAGTCCACCCAGAGGTGCCTCAGAAGAAAGGCCTCCTGATCTATTTCCAAAAAATCAGCCATTAAAAATCCTATGAAGCACAGTTTTTCTCTGACACTCGTGGGGTTGCCATAATCCAGAATTAACTAGATGGCAACTGGTTTTACTGGTTTATTCTATACGAATCTCTTCCTAGAGTCGAGGTTTAAAGGGAATTTGGAAGCTACCTATCCCATCCTGCCAATATGGAAAAGTACATCTACACAATACCAAAAATAAATGAACTAAAAAAGAAAGAATATTGGCTCCCCAGTTACATAGAAACATGAACCATCAAGTCCAACTATATATATATATATATATATATACATATATATATATATATATACGTATATGCAGTGTTAGAAAATCCTGCCGTTCATTCATCATCCACATGGGTCACAAAAAGGGCAAATACATTCATGAGCAATCTCCTTCACTGCATATATGTAAAGACAGTTCTTTGGTTTCCAGTTCTGTGCTCTTACCTGGGGATCTATGTCTTCTTATTCAAATCTAGCCCTGTTGTTTTTATTGCCACACTGATAATACATTGCTCAAAGTTTTTCTTTAGTGTTGTTTGCTTTTATTGACCCCCCAGTAATGCATTGTTTGAAGTTATTCTTTAGTGTGACCTCATTGTTAATAATAGCTACCATTGACCAAGCTCCTACTATGTGCCACCCACCATACCAAGGAATTTACACATATTATCACATTTATATCTCATAACAACTCCATAAAACAGAAACTATTATTCCCATTTTATAGATAAAGAAATGAAATTGAGAGATTGTAACTTTCTCAAGATCAGGGGGCCAGGAGCAGAGTTGATATTTAAACTAAGTAGGACTTCTCTCTTTCCACTACCCCAGGGCCATCTTTTTTACAAGAAATTATTCTCCACTCTATGTGTAATTTTTGTACTTCTGCTTGCTACATAGCAGCTACTGAAGTATGCTGCCTCTTCCCTGCCTTGCAAGTCTTGCTCTGCATGGGGCTGGGCCATAGAAGAAAGCGTGGCCTCTTGTTGCTCAGAAGATATTGTTGAAGATTCCATTCCAGATCCATGACCTTAGAGTTTTGGCTCTACCAGTTAGTGATAAGTAAATGTTGACAAAATTTATTCTTAAAATTGCTTAACCATTATTGTGCAATCATAGAGAAAGTTAGCTGGTAGAATGTTAGTTTGAGAATACCTCTGTCACATGGAAAGCATCTTGATTCTGTTGCTTTAGTTTTCTGCCAGAGCCTCTTAGTCAGTGTGCTCTTTTGTAGCAGAGTTGAGCTTACAGATCTGTAAAATCAAAGGAAAATCTTGATGTGCAGAGGGTGTCACTGAGTCAGTTGACCTTGGTCTTTTCCCACAGCACAAACTGTCCATGACTATGTATTTTGAGAAGCTAATCTAGATAATAGTCCTGATAATCTCTGATCTTAATTTTATCATGTTTAAATAGAAGATTTTATTATAAATTTGGAAATACAATGTAAAAGGAGGTTTCATGATATATTTTTGAAATTTTATTTAACTATTATTTATTGAGCACTTCCTATGTGCCAAATCTGTTCAAGTTACCAGAGACAAAGCAGGGAAGAAGGCTGATAAAAGTTCCTGTGTTCATGGAGCTCACATCCTGCTGTGGGGAGACAGACAATAAACAAACATGTAAAATATATAGGATGTTGGATGATGGAAGTACTATGGAGGAAGAAAAAAGTGGGAGGGTGTAGGAGTGACAGGGTGGGAGGTGTACTGCACTTTTCTAAAGAGTGATCAGGAAAGCCCCACTGAGAGAGTGACATTTGAGCAAAGACATGCAAGAGCTGAAGGACTAAGCCATGTACATAATAGAGGGAAGAGTGTTTTGGACAGAAGGAAAGTACCAAGGCCTGTAGAGCATGCCTGGCATGTCAGAGAAATGACCATCTTTCAGAATCAGGAAACCAATCAGGATATTCTTGCAATAAGCCAGGTAAGAGATATAAGAATTAGACTGGAAGAATAAAATAGAACACATTTTATGACCCTTTTTGATTCCTTTGGTGCTGATGATGACTTGGACAGGACACTGCTAAGTTGGAAATGATAAACCAGATCTTCATAAAACAGTTCAGAAACCTTCATTGACTTCTTCGGGCATTTTTGACCATCATCAGTCTTCCCTAGTTCCTTTATCATCAGGTTCATTAATGCCCTGATGGTAATGCCTATTCAAAGTTCTTGAATCCATCCTGTTGAGCCAGAACATGCATTGCTCCAATTCCCCTTCCCTCACTGACATGGCTCCCAGCAGTCAGTGGGGCCTATTGTTGTGCCATTCCTGTGAAGCAGAGGGCAGGGCCCAGTGCTGGGCTCCAGGACTCCTTGTCAAGTCTGACAGTGGGCCTGCTCTCCTGGTGATAACCCTCTCTGTTTGACTTCGAGTCAGAGCTCACCTATCTTCAGAATTTCTTCCTTCTGATAATGACTCCCATGTGCCTGAGTGCATGGTCAGGGTTGTGATCTTGGTGCCCTCCTCTTATAACTGGCATTTTCTTGACTTCCTTCTTCTGGAGGGTTCCCTTTCTGGTTGCCTGCACTGTATTCCAGCCCTTCTCAAGATGAGGGTCATATCATCATCATCCCTCCTCAGGACCTGATTCCTGCCCTGAATCCCACTTGGTGATTCCTGCCTGAGCCACTGAGGACTAAGGACTGACAACTTGATGTTTTTCACAATGCTGAGCACAGTGGCCTCCTGCTACCTCTCATTCCAGCTCCCCCAGCTAGTCTAGGACTCTTCTTCACAGGTGTTTTTACATTAAGAGTGAAGTTGATTTATTGTTGACGAAGAGCAAGATACCACATAATCAAAGGTGCCCCATAATGCCCTAGAGGCTCAAGTTTTAATGAGATACTTTTGCACAGTTGATAAATAAAGAATTCTTTCTCATTTTCCCCTTATGTGTCTTCTGAACCCACTGTTAAGCAAAATCACATCACTTGTCCACATTTTAGTCTAAAGTGACATTGTAAATCTATGCTTGTGTGATCAGTTCACTTACTAGCTCAACATAAAAGCTTTGCGCCCAATATTGCTGGCAGAGCTGTGAAGTCACCTGAATATCTCTGTCCCTTCCTCAACCAGGGTCAGAATTTATTGAAGCCATCTGACTTTCTTCCTGTATCCTCTTGCCTCTCCGCATAAAACTAGTGGTGATTTTAGTGTCACTGTAATTTTTTGGCATTTCTTCAGTGTTCTCTTTGTTGAAGAAAACTACATGACTCTATTCATTTACACTTCTCCTGGTCAGAAAATCTCAGTGAGTCTGCCAGCAAGCCTGTCAGGTCATCTTGCCTCCCTCCTCTTCTATCTGCCTTCTCAAATTCTTCACACCTCTAAGATTTCTTAGAAATATTTTGCTATTCACTTAGTCTGCAGACCTAATTGCCTCATGTCCACACACTCAGCCTAGAATCTCTGCACAGAGACTGCTCTATCTCATAAAAGCTTCTCACAGCCTGTAGTTCCTTATCTTCTGTGATCAAGAAAAATCTCTCTGACTCTGCTCCTTTATCTTCTCCAGCCCTCAATCTGTTATCCCCGATCTCCAATCAAATGCTTATTATTTCCCATAAACATACAAGGCTTAAAAGGATACACTGTGCCAAAACAACCCTAAGGTCTTAGTCCTAAAGACCTCGCATTCTGACATCATGCTGGTTGTTATCAACACACTGGGACCATATCCCATATTGGTTCCATAAAAAAGTACTGTCCAAGAGGACAGCATTGCTTCCAGAGTTTTTAGAAGGGGCCATTTCAGTCATTTAGCTCATGTGAGTGAGAATGCAGATCCTCTAGCTAATAGTCTGCACTAAGCAGACCTGCCCCCTGACACACACGCAACTCTCCTTTAAATCAATGAAAGCCCCAGGGTTCTATGCATCATCATTTCCCAGATTACTAAGGCTTGGATCAGTTTTGATAAAAGACAGTCTAAGTTGTTCCAGATAGTTCACTTAACCCTTAGTTCAGGAGGCCATCACCCCCAGAGTTTACTAGCTCCTGCCATCAAGACCTCTTAGTGAAGGAAATTGAAGTCCTGCTGGATGTATAACTAGGCATTCACATAGTACAGGATGATAAAAGGAAAATTTTAATCGGTTCTTCAAGCAGTTTGAAGGAAAGTGTTAGAGAAAGTTCATGGGCTTTCCTGTCAGTAAGACGGTGGTTTGAATCCCAGCTTACTGTGAGCAAATTTCTTATTTTCTCAGAGTCTCCATTTCCCTTTCTGTAAAATGGGGATAATAATACACTCATCTGGTTATTGCTAGAATGAAATATGCAAACACACCTTATAGTGTTCCCGGCACCTACTAAGAATTTCCCCTTTCTTGAAGTGGCTGGTGATTCTTCTACAGTCAGATCTGACCCTGTAGGTTGCTTATGCAAGCACTTCACAGATGAAAACAGTCAAGGTACTTAGTGGCAGTGCCCTGAGAGTTAAACAGATTCAGAATTTGTCCTACTGTCTTGCTGTTTCACCCAATCTTTGCTAAAGGAAGTGCAAAAAAGCAATAACACTTTAGATTAGTTTCAGCCAAGGTCCTAAAATATGGAAACATCCAGAAACCAGAAGAATCTTAAATCTGCTGGGGACTAATATGGAGAGACCAAAGAGATTTAAAAAAAAAAAAAAAAAGTACAGCTTAGAAGCCATCAGTATGGTCAAATCTTTCTTATTACTCATCTTCTTTATGTGAGAAGACTTTCAGACGGTGCCTATGAGGGCAGAAGAGGATTTCAGAGCTAAAGACTTCAGGTTTTCTGGGCCACCCTGGGCTTCTCAGCTTCTCCTTCTACACCTTCATGTACTGAGAGGCTGAGAGTCTGTGGGTATGAGGAAGGAGTGAAGGCCAGACACAGAGATGGTAGGAGAGAGAGAGAGATTGTGTGTGTGTGAGAGAGAGAGAGAATGTGCAAGGGGCTGGGGCTGTATTTCATTGCAGGAAAAGTAGAATTTAAGAGTGGATTAATTAGTCATTTCTTTGTATCCTGTTGACTTCAGTACTCCATGTTTTCTGCACGATTGTGTTTTGTCATGTTACCTTGAAATTATACCCCTGGAGAACTTCATCTTTGTTCTATATACAACATCTTTAGGACATCAAATATTGTACAGATATGAGAACTATTTGGGAAATCACTTTTATTTTTTGTTGTAGATTTTCTTTTTTTAACGAAGTAAACAAGCAATCTTAAAAAAAATAATAAAACATCAGAAGTGTATCTGGGTCTCACTTTGGAGTACAAGTATTTTTTAACAGGTTATTTAAGGGCTAGTAACAGCTAGGTGGTCTTTTTATTGTATTTCCTTTTCCAAAGTTAATTAGCTATAAATTTATTTAAAAAGATTATTGCTGTACATCTAGCTTTAGCATGTAGGAAAACAAGAACAAAAATAAAACCAAAACAAATGCCTGCTATCTGACATTATGTAACCATTATTAAGATTCCCCAGTACTCAAACTCTGCCCATGTCTAAAATTTGTAAGTTTTATTGTTACATACAAACAGTTGCATATTAATGTACAAGATTACAAATTCACTATTGATAAAAAAGCTCTAAATTGATTTTCTGTCTTACTGTTAAGCATCTAAATGATATGTGAAATTTTAGATGATTCTGCAGGTATCAGACAAATTCCATAAAACTTGTCACAGCTTTAGAAATTAAATGATATAACATTTTGGGAGGTTCTAACTGCTGATATTGTTTAATGAATAAGAAAAATAGTAATGTTTATATTTTAAAGAATGTATGCCATGGGAATTGATAATTAGTTTTATTTACTTTTTGAGATTACAGGTGATCCCTACATCTGGTTACAGAGAATGTAGATCCAAATGAAAAACAAGAGTGTGAAGGCTAATCGTGCATGCTTCTAGAGTGGGTTTTCACCCTTATGACAATCCTATGAAATCTAGTGCTAGCCTGGTTTCCTAGTGTAAGAGGATTGGAAATTTTAGAATGGAGGGTAAAACAAATCTACTGAGTGAAGGCACATATTAGGGATCTTAAACCTAGAACCCATGGCTTGGGGAAGGGGGGAGAATGATTTTAAAATAACTATCTTACTGAATATTTTTGAAAGGATTTTAGGAATAAAACCTTAGTATAAATATGTGGCCATTGTAAGTTCAGCCTGAACATTCAGAATTAAGAAAAGAGTAAGAGTACCACAGAAAAGGCCATAAGAAATTGAATCAGAACTCATCTCTAGGATTACACTAGGACCGAATACAGTGGACACACTCCCTATTTAAGTCCTCCTGGAGAGCAAGTCACAAAAATTCCCTCAATTGCCCCCTGCAATATTGAGCAACTATTAGTCTCAGAAAGTTCTTCCTTATGTATAACTCATTTTTCATAATGCATGGTAAAACAATTTTCTCCTGGGTAGTTTTCAGTGGAAATAAAATCAGCTAGATTCCAAACTCCGTGGGGTGATGAGAAAGTACTGAAGAGAAAATGAAGTTTAAATGATGTTGAGAGTACATTTCCATAAGTGGTGAACTTATTCAAACATTTTTGGTAGCGTCCTTGATAATGGATTTAGACCAAAGAAAATATCTCAGGACATAGCTGGGTGTCTGACAATTACTTTTTATGCTTATTCATAAGCCAGCACTTGAAAAACTGCATTGAGTGACAGCTTTATAGAATCCATTAAATTAATGTGACCTTTTCTCTATTTGGAGTCCCTGGGTGGTATAAACGATTAACGTGCTGGGCTGCTAACTTAGAGGCTGGAAGTTTGAGCTTAACCAAAAGCACCTTGGAAGAAAGTCATGGCAATCTACCTCCAGAAAAAAAAAACAAAAACAAAAAACAAGCTATTGAAAATGCTATGGCGCACAGTTCTGTTCTGACACACATGGAGTCACCATGAGTTAAAGTCTTCTTGACAGCAACTGTTTTTTTGTTTTTTCCATCTATTTAATACCACTAACAAAATAAGAATGTCCAACTGGAAACATGCAATTACTCTCATGCTGAACTGATAATATAAAAGAAATATGGAGTAGATGTGTCCATATAGGGCGGGCTGGGGGTTCATAAAAGTTCTGAACTATTCTTTAACTGTGGGAGATATCATAAATCAATGAGAAAAAGGAAACAGTTATGTGCAACATTGGGGTCCTCTGCTCTAGAATGACTTTGTGTATACACTAACTTTATCTATGGATAAATGCTTCACATCTGCTACTTCCTTATGTCATATTCAGAAGAGGAACAGTACTGTCTGTAAAGTGTTTCAGTTCCCTCAGAAAACACCACATAAATACATGGTAATGTATTATTATCATTATACAGAGCAGAGGCAGAAACCTCTTGCCAAAGTGATCCTCTAAAATTTCACCCCTATTCCATGCATTAACAAAGAAATGTGCATCATATGCTTTCACTTATTTTACGATTAGCTCATCAAATTTGTGTTTGGTGGAGACAGAGAGCCAAAAAGACTTGTGTCTCTCAAGACCTTAGCCCTTATGCCTGCCTCCTCTTTCAGCATTGTTTAAATAAAATCTGGACTCATAGGCTCTCAGAAGTAAAATTAAATTCAAACTTAATAATAACTAGCATTTGTGTTGTGTGAACTTTAAAGTTTACAAAGTATTCTCACCAAATCTCATTTGAGTCTCACAGCCACTCTGTAGGGTTAGCAGGGCAGGGAATAACATTCCCATTTTACAACTGTGGAAACTGAGACTGAGAGAAAAAAGGCATCATGGTTTGTTTCAAATTACACAGTTAATAACTAGCAGAGGTGGATCTTGAACCCAAGTCATCTGGCTCTAAATTCAGTAATACTCTTCCCGCTATGCCCAGGCTACCTGTGGTAGATAAAATTCCAACCCTCACCCTTGTATAATCTCCTCTCCTTGAGTGTGGCAGAACCTGTGAATAGGTTGAAGTATCACTTCTGTGATTATTATTTTATATGGTAAAAAGATTTCACAGATATGATTAAGATTCCAAGTCAGTTGACCTTAAGATAAGGAGATTGCCTGGGTAAACCCGACCTAATCCCATGAGCCCTTAAAACATGGGGTTAGGGACAGTACACAATACAGGGGAAACCAGCACGACTTGTACAAGGAAAGGTCATGGAAGCTCCATTGACACATCCAAACTCCCTGAGGGACTGAATTGCTGGGTAGAGGGCTGTGGAGACCATGGTCTCGGGGAACATCTAGCTCAATTGGCATAACACAGTTTATAAAGACAATGTTCTACATTCTACCTTGGTGAGTAGCATCTGGGGTCTTAACAGCCTGTGAGCAGCCGTCTAAGATACTCCACTGGTCTCATCCCTTCGGGAGCAAGGGAGAATGAAGAGAACAGGATACAAGGAAAAGATTAGTCTGAAGGACTAATGGACCACAGCTACCAAGGCCTCCACCAAACTGAGTCCAGTACATCTAGATGGTGCCTGGCTACCACCACTGACTGCTTTGACCAGAATCACAACACAGGGTTCTGGACAGAGCTGGAGAAGGATGTAGAACAAAATTCTAACTCACAAAAAAAAAAGACCAGATTTACTGGCCTAAAGGAGACTGGAGAAACCCTGAGAGTATGGTCCCCAGACACCCTTTTAGCTCATTGGTGAAGTCATTTCCAAGGTTCACCATTCAGCCGGGGAGTGGACAGCCCCATAAAACCAAGTGGAACTAATGAGGTACAGCAGTCCAGGGACAAGGGCCAGAAGGCAGAAGGGGACAGAAAAGCTGGTGATAGGGAACCCAAGGTTGAGTAAGGATAGTGTTGATGTGTTGTGAGGTTGTTAACCATTGTCATAGGGCAACATGTGTACTAACTATTAAATGAGAAACTATTTTGTTCTGTAAGCCTTCATCTAAAGTGAGAATAGCAGCACAATTGGAAGAGTGTAGTCGATTTCGCTGAACTGCACATGTAGAAATTTTTGAAATGGTGTATCTTTGGCTATGTATATTTTCACCAAAAAAAAAAAGGTCAAGAAGGGAAAGGGTTGACATGTTGTTGGGTTGTTAACCAATGTCAGAAAACAATATGTGTACTACTGTTTCATGAGAAACTATTTGTTCTGTAAGCCTTCACCTGAAGTACAATAAAAAAATAAATAGAAATATGGGGCTAGGGGGTCAGAGACAGAGGAACTCAGAGAGATTCGAAGCATAGGAAGGATTCAACACAAGGGAGGTTCTCTGTTGCTGGCTTTGAAGATGGAAGAGTCCTCATGGCAAGGAATATGGGCAGCCTCTAGGAGCTAAAAGTGGCCCGCTGACAACTAGCAAGGAAACAGGGACCCCAGTCATACAAAGAACTGAATTCAATCAACAACTTAAATGAGCTTAGAAACTGATAAAAACTCAGCCTGGCCAACACTTTGATTTCAGCCTTGGGATACTCTGACCAGAGAACACAATCAAGCTGTGCTGAATTTTTGACCTACAGACCTGTGAGATAATTTAAGTAGGTAATGTTTTAAGTTGCTAAATTGGTGGTAATTTGATATGCATCAATAGAAAACTCCCTTTCATAAAACATTTATTGAATACTTACTATATGCAAGGCAATAATTTTTATTTCAGATCATTTTGTTTTGTGCCCGAGTCTGGGAAGTTTAGATATACTGTGGTGGACACTGTTAATATTTTTTCTGTTCTTCTGGGAAGATAAATAGGTAGATAGGTAGATAGGTAGGCAGATAGATAGATAGCCAGACAGACAGACAGATAGCTAGATAGGTAGAACCCATCTAGTTGACTCTGACTCATGGCAACCTTACGTACAACAGAATGAATGTTGCGTGGTCCTGCATCATCTTCATGATCACCAGCATGTTTGAGTCTGTCCGTTGTGGCTATTGTGCCAATCCATCTCACTGTGGGTCTCCTTCACACTCATTGTCCCTCTACTTCACCAAACATGATTGATCCCCCCTGATGACATGTCCAAAGCAAGCAAGTCAGATAATGTTCTGTTGTGAGCCATAAGGAATTTGTTGGCTAATTTTTGAAAGTAGACCACTAGAACTTTTTTTCTAGTTTATCTTGGTCTAGAAGCTCCACTGAAACCTGTCCACCATAGGTGACCCTACTGGTATTTGAAATACTGGTGGCATAGCTTCCAGCATCACAGCAACATAAAAGCCACCATAGTATGACAAACTGACAGACAGGTGGTAGTTTGGAAATGTAGAGAACAATGAGAGGGAAAGTTAATGACCTACATCTCCTACAGGCCAATGGTTTTCCATTCTCCATGTTCTTTTCCCCTGTTACAGCGAACCCTAAAGTTCTGGGCTCAGATGCCAGCATCACACAATGGGGATCACCTGTCAGCCTGGGTCTGGGGAGGAGAACCTCCTGTCAATCTGCTTTGGGCAGTGGTGTGAGTAAGAAGTAAACCTCTGTTGTGTTCACCCGCCGAGATTGCTGGGTTGTTTGTTTCCCACAGCATAATCTAGTCTACTCTGACTGATATACTTGCCTTAAATATACTGGAGCAACACATAATGCTGAGCTTCAAAAGCGCTTCAAAATCCAGGTCATCTGTTCCCAGGACCTTTTGCTGAATACTTTTTTTGGCCACGTTTAAAAACTTTTATTCCGTCCATAACTTTTATAAATAAAAAAAAGTGAATTACTTTAACAGTATGTTTAAGATTAGTTCCATATCGTTTTTTAAGTTTTTAATAGACTTTTTTAGAGCAGTTTTAGGTTTGCAGAAAAATCATGCAGAAAGTACAGAGAATTCCCATATGCCCCCTCCTCCCTGTACAACGTTTCTCCTATTAACATCTTGCATTCCTGTGGCACATTTGTTGTAAATGATGAACTGACATTGATATATTAACTAAAGTTCATAGTTTACATTAGGGTTCAAAATTTGTATTATAAAATCTGCCTGTCATTGATGGCTTGTGTGTTGCCATGATGCTGAATAGATTTCAGTGGAGCTTCTAGACCAAGATGGTCTACGAAGAAAGACCTGATGATCTCCTTCCAAAAATCAGCCCATAAAAACGCTATGGATCATAATGGTTGGATCTGCTAGCCATCGTGGGGATGGCACACAACCGGGCAGTGTTTCTTCCCATTGTGCATAGGGTCGCTGTGAGTCGGGGCCTGAAAATGCCCTGTGTCCCACATACTGAATACTTTTTGGATAATAATTTTAAAAAAACAGGGTTTTATTTATCACCATTTTTCCCTCCAAGTAGGTCAGGAGTGGGGAGAGGGGTGTAGGGAGTGGAGTAAGCCTGAGGAGATAAAGAAAACAAGAAATAGCACGTAGTTTGCAGACTGAGCAACAATTATTGGGTGGCTACTAACTGGACTCTTTCAAGAACTCAAAGATTAGTCATGACAGGCCCACTTTCCATAAGAAGTCAATAACTGAGATCAGTCATTAGAGTGCCAAGGATTTGAAATGATGCAATAGTGCCTCTTTATTGTAAAGGTATTTCTATTGTCTAGGATTGCTAGAACACATTATTCTAATTTGGAAGGAAATCAACACTGTAAGCACACGCTTATGTGGGTTTTCACATTTCATGTTTCTCTGTTTTATTTCTGTAGAAGACCTAGAGAATACGTATATGTGGAAGCTAAATTAAAGAAGCAATTTTTATTTTCATGCCAGAGAATAGTCACTAACAAATATAAAAAAGTCTTATCATTTTGTTTGCAACTGTCCTCAAAATCATTATCTATCATGTTTTGAAGCAGCAACATTAGATAAAATACTTTCTGTTAAGACAGTCATTAAGGTTTAAACATTTTAAATGATCCAAATTGAATAAATCATGTCCTTAACCATACACAACACATTTGTTTTGAAAATAAACTTTTTTTGAGGGTAAATTGCATATAGCTGCTAACAAGTGGAGGTCAAAATGGGCATCTGATTATTTCATCATGTTTTGATACAAAGCAGAGAAACTACATATAAAGTTTGAGATCTTTGCTTCCAGGCTCATTCCATCATCACTGTTTTTCCATTTATTGACCAATCAGACCAATAAATTTATAAGGAGTTTCTTCCATCTGTTTTTTGAGTTTTCCAAGTATATGTTCTCAAATGAAACTAAGAGAATTTCTTTAGAAACTTCAGGAAATTTTTAGAAGCAACAAATAAAATGGACTATTTTAATATTTTAGTTTTCTTTCTTAAAGTATAAAAAAGAGAGAGACAATTTCAAAAGTGTGGTTTGATTTTCCTCTCCTTTACAAATAAGTTTTTTTTTTTTTTTTTTTTACATTTTAACTTAAATCTGAAGAGTTGAAAAACTGAATACCCTTCAAGATCTCTCTCTCTCTCATAATGTCAGCATCTTGAACAAACAGTAAACTAACTTTCCACAGTATTGTTGTTAGTTGCTGTCGAGTCAATGATTCTGACTCATGGCGACCTCATGTGTGCAGAGTAGAACTGCTCCATAGGGTTTTAAGGTATGACCTTTTGGAAGTAGATTTCCAGGTCTGTCTTCCAAGGTGACTCTGAGTAGTTCAAACTGCCAATCTTTCGGCTAGTAGTAGAGCGCTTAACCATTTGCACCACCCAGGGACTCTTTCATGGTAGGATGAATTATTAATGAAATGGGTATAGATTGTGAATTATGAAGGTCTCACTAACTCCAACTGTAGTGAACTTTTGGGGTTAGGAAAGATCCATATCAACACTGTTGTCCTGGGCTGGGGGATGTTGAAATGGGGGAACTGAATTGGGAGGATGTAGAAAGACCAGACTACATATAACTAGTACCTGGTACCTTGTAAAATTATCCGTTCTTCCCCCACTGCCATATTCAGATTATTCAACAGACTGTTAATTTCAAACTAACAGATGATTTTTACTTAAATGAGAAAATTTTCTCTTCAGAAAGTAATTCCAATCTGGCATGAAACAAAAGTGCCATCAAAAACATAAAGGGCAAGTTTTCAAGTGCGAGTCTTTTTCCTTCCTCCACAAAAGAAACATACATTTAGTATTTCTTTATTTAAAGCCATGTGCGCCCACAAACATCTGAGAAACATCTGCAGACAAAATGCCAAAATGCATAGTCGAATTTTGACTCACACCTCACCACCCACCAAGATCCCTGTCAACTCACAATAAACACCTTTCTAGCATCTGCCCCAGAGAAAGAAACGCCACATTACCCAAAGGTCAGAGCAAACAGATGTCACTTATTGCAGACCCTAATCATATCCATATCCAACCTTGGGAGGCCAGCAGTGAAAGCTGACTTCTGGAGTAGGGGTTCTTCCAGTTAGAGACGCTCTTCCCTGTCTCCTCCCTCCGTCTTACTCAAGCAAGGGGAGAGGAGGCATATGAGGGATTGTCTCTAGAGGCTGTCCCTGTGTCTTGCTGACAGAGCCCATGATTGAGCACAGGGGTTAGGGAAACAGCAGGGAATTCTTTGTGGTTGGCCAGCATCTTAGCAGTCTTCCATGCTTCTCATTCTGACAGACTTGGACTACTCTTTCAAGGGCCAGCTCTTGCATCAACTTCCCTAACTCCCAGAGAACATAGGATTCTTCCTCTTTGTTCTCTTTGCTCTTTGTACAGATCTTCATACCTCCTTTTATAACCCTCATCATATTGACTAGTATCGGTTTACATCTCTGACCTTACAAGACTGAGTTTCAGTTAGAGAAGAAAAAAAGGAAGGAAGGGAGGGAGGGAGGGAGGGAGGGAGGAAGAAATGAAAAGCGGAAGGAAAGGGGGAGGGGGGATATGGGATTTATATGAAGAAGTTTATTGAAGAGGTAATGTTGACAGTGCAACTTGGTGAGGATTTTTTGGTTTGTTTTGTTTTTGTCTTTATAAACTGATGTAGCATAAAGTTCAATAACTATACACTCAGTATCTATAAGATATATTTTTTAAAAGATGTGGATATTTTCTTTGCTCCTACAGACCCACTCTTCTCCCATTCACCTGAGTCCTGAGGGGTTATCCCAGTTTGAACAGACTCCTTTTGCCTTCTGGCTGCTGGTTGGATTTGGCCATGGGAGGCACTGGCAGGAGATTAGAGGACAGGAATAAAAATGAGGTCAGGGTATTTCTTCCTCCATCTCCCTTCTTTCTGGGTTATCTTTGATTGCTTGTGAACCTCTACTAAGGCCATAGTTGCTGTCAAATGACCACTACTCTCTCTTTCCCTTGTTCCTTTAGGCCTAGATGGTACCAGTTTCCCAGTGTTTCTAGTCCCAGGGTACTGCACCATCTCTAGTTGGTTTTCCTGAAACTTGCCCGTAGCTTTGTAAATAGTCCCTTTATTACCTTCTACTCAAGTTTCCTGCTTAAGAGTGTCATTTGCTTCTTGACAGGACCTGGATTGATACAGGAAGACACACTGGTAGTTCTCTATCCTCAGTAGTTCTTTACCCTCAAGGAAATATTTGAGTGAGTAGATGGAGTACGTTAGATAAATACTGAAATAAAGATCATTCAAGGTGAAATATAATAAGAATCATAAATAATTTAGAAATAAAACAAAACCAAAACACCAAATCCATAGCCGTCAAGTCAATTCCAACCCATAGCAACCCAACAGGACAGAGTAGAATTGCCCCATAGGATTTCTAAGGCTGTAATCTTTACGGGAGCCGCTCTCACAGAGCAGCTGGTGAGTTCGAATCACAAACCTTTTGGTTAGCAGCCAAGTGCTAAACCACTGTAGCACCAGGGCTCATAATTTAGAAATAAAAGATTTAAATCTCATGAAATAGGCCAGTACATTTGAGAAATTCTTTTACTCTTTCAAATAAAAGTTGGAAAGAGCTTATAGTTTAATGTGATATAAAAACAAAGAAAAAAAATTAAGGAACATAGTTCACTTTCTCTAACAATTTTTAATCCCTGCCTCCCTCAAACTCACACAGATGCAGGTATTACATATCTGCAGCTGAAAGGCTCAGCTTTGCCCAGTTTTTAAAATAATGTTGGCATGTCTGTCAGTTTAGTAGGAGCTCCGTGCTCCTAATGACTGAGGTCTGGAGGCAGTTCTGTTGTCAAAAGCTTATTACTTAGTGATCGTAGAATGGGTCTCCATGCTCACTGAAATGTCTGCATCTTTATGTATGGGCAACTGTCTCAGTTTTCTGTGTGTTTGTGTATCAGTTTTCCCCCACTTGAACTAGAGTCTGACCCTTAGGCCATGAATTTTGACCCTCCAGCCTAGGTCTTGCTGGCTGACCTCCCCTGGAAACCGAAGCCTACTCTGTTGTTGGACTGTTCACTAATAATGACAGCAACCACTACCATTTTTTCAGTATCTATTTCTGCCAGGGACTCCATGTACATCAATACCTCACAAAAACCATTCACAGTGGATAGCATTGTTCCCTTTGCATCAGAAATATTTAATGTCTTACCTAAAACTCCACAGCTAAAAAGTAGAAGATGCAGGTATCTCTGATTCCAGAGCTTATGATCTTCCCACCACATTTCACTGCCTCATCTCTGGAGCTTTGACGCTATTCACCCACTAACCTCAAGAATCTCCTCTTCTAGAGATGCCAGAGGATTTGCCTCATCCACCACATGGGACTCTTAAATATCAATGCCAGACCAGACTGGACCTGGATTTGGACAATTGAGGTAGAAGCATACTGCTCCACCATTTCCACCCAGAACAACCTACCTCTCTTGGCAGATATTAAGACTCAGTTTTAGAGGTTGTAATGTTTTTTATGACAATCCTACAAAGCTTTAGTATCATCCCAAAGGCTTATTCAGATTTTTTTTCTGATATAAGAAAAGACAGCTGTACAAAAAATATATGTTTATAGAGATGTTTTTTCATATAACTCCTGGTAACTACTATGAAACCTGATCACACGAATGTCGGTTTTTAAAGGAGTTCAATTTCATTCCTGAGTTGATCACTAGACTTTACAGTAGTGAAGTTTAATATCCCTGAGATTTTGGAAAATTTTACACTATTGCAACCAACTCTCCTGCGCTCTGAATTGAATTATCACACTAAGGACTGTTGAGTTTTCTTGCTTTCCTCTCCCCTCTGCTCTCTTTTTCAAATAAAACCTATCAAATAAAAAATAATTATTGAATAGCTCTGTGTACACAATACTGGTCTACACATAGTATACGCATTTTCAGATATCCATTAGTGGATTTCATATTGTTATGACTACAAGCCAGGTTCTGAGATGTTTGTTGATCAGTCAGAAAAATAAGAGATGTCCTTTCTGAATGATGAGTTACTTCAAAAGAGTCAATGAGGAATATCCTTGTTTGATCGAATTTCTCCTTTCCAGATCACTATTTAGAAGTTATTTATAGGTTTGCCAGTATATACAGCCCTCTCTTTTGTATGAACTTCTCTAGGTCTTTTCAGTATGGAGGAAGACCTGTATTATAATACACAGGCAATATACAAGTAAAGTAATGTTAGCTGCTGTACAAACAAATCCCCAACTGTATAATGGTTTAAATACGGTAGAAGTTTTATTTCTTGTTCACATAAATTCCAAAATAGATGTGTCATTGGAAGCCAGCTTTTTTTCAAATCCAGGGATGTAGGTTCCTTTCTTCCTGTGGCTCTGTCATATTTAACATATTCAAGGTGTCCAGACACATTTGCCTCAAGCCAGTGGAAGGATAAATAGCATGGAGGATTTTGTGGACTAGTTCTGATGGTATACATTACTGTTATTTACATTCTAGTGGATAGAATTCAGTCATATGACTAAATATAATTAAAAGGGAGCCAGGAAATATAGTCTAGCTGTAGGTCCAGGAAGAAGAGAAAATGGGTTTGGTGATCCTACAATGTGGTCTCAGAGTCAGACAGACCGGGGTTCAAATCTTAGCTCTGCAATGTATTCTTGTGTAACTACCTATGCCTCAATTTTCTTACTTTTTAAGGAATAATACAACCTACCTCAGAGATTGTTGTTAAGCTTACGTGGAATAATGAGTATACAAGTGGTTAGTACATAGCATTGTTAGTTGAAACAGAAAAGCTCAGATACATTTTGTTTTGTGGTTATACAGATTTGTATAACTATGGATTTTGCTGGATTTTGCTGGGTTCCTAGCAAGCTTTATGGTATCAAGTGTCCTCCTTGATATTTCAAATTTTCATCAATAGTCTGCAAATGCATGCATACTATCTAGTGACCTAAGTGAACATTAAAGAAATACCATAAATGGTAATATATTTTCTAGTGATCACCCATGTTTTAAGTAACATCTGTCAAAATTTTGCAGATTACACTAAAGAAGTTTTTCGTTTTCCTATTTAACCATATTTGGTTTGGTGAATTGATACAATTTGGGGGAAATAAAATAATACCTACAATCTAATTCAACCATAATATTGGCTTTCAAATCCTGTGACCACAACAATAGGATAAACTCAAAATTCTCTTCAAAGTCAAAGGTTGTCAATCTTCAGTGTAACACCTTCAAGATAATCGAGGTTCAGAAAAACATTTTGCCATTTCAAAATCAGAAGTCACCCGATAACCCAAATTTCAGCATAAAGGAAAAGAAACATCAGGATTATCTTTTAATAAGCGGTGAAAATCATATGTATTTATCTCCTTCGGTTTCCCCGGATATTTTTTATCCTTTGTATTTCTATTCTATTGGTTGTTTTTTTTTAATACCAGCAGCAATGGGATTTCTGCCAGAACTGAACTCAACCACTTCCCTGGGAATATTGTCCAGTTGCTAATTTCACTACCAGAACTGTGTTCCCTAGCATTCTGGCCTATTTCCATGCATGCCTCCACTGGAATAAAGGGTCTGACAGTTCTGTGGATAATAGTAAACATATGTAGCCAATGCTGTGCAATTGTTTTAGAGCCAGGAAGCATTAGTAGGTATTTCAGTTGATGGCAACAAAAAAATCAGTGTAAGAAACTTCATTACACACAAGAACCCAGAGAAAACTACACATCAATGATTTTAATGCAAAGCAAAGCTTTTTTTTTTTATTGTTTTTTAAACTTTGACTAATTAAAAATGAAAGTCAGACTGTTATGACAGCCTAATCCCAAACTTTAAAACTAGAAGGGGAATAGGGTGGGTTGAGGGGAGAAAGAGAACATTTCAACTTGTTTGTTTTGGATACTATTCCCGTTTTAAGTTAGGCCTTTTGATTCTTTAAATGTACAAGGGAACTTTGACTTCCCTCAGTACACAAGGGACAAATTACATATTGTGATGTCATTGCCTTGTGAACTTCTCATACCACCAAGTACATTAGTCACACTGTCAATATCCACAAGATATAAAAGGAAAGAAAAATAAAAAAGCCTACTATCTTCATATGAGAAACAGCAATTATTTCTTTTTGATGCATTTCTTTAAAATTGATTTCTAAATCCTAGTGGAATTTAAGAAAACTATCTTAAAATATCCACAACCCGTCTGTCAGTTTGTTGTATTGTGGTGGCTTGCATGTTCCTGTGATGCTGAAAACTACGCCACCAGTATTTCAAATAGCAGCAGAGTCACCCACAGTGAGCAAGTTTCAGCAAAGCTTCTGGACAAAGACAGACTAGGAAAAAAGGCTTGGCAATCTACTTCTGAAAATTAGTCAATGCAAACCCTATGGATCACAAGCGAATATTGTCCAATATAGTGCTGGAAGATGAGCCACGAGGTGGAAGGCACTACAATAACTGCAGCAATGGACTCAAACATAATTATAATCAGGAAGATGGTGCAGGACTACACAATGTTTTGTTCTGTTGTACTACACGGGGTTGCCATGAGTTGGGGGTAGGGGGTGAGGGCGTGGGGGGCTGTCCTGGGCATTGTAAGATGTTAAACAGGATCCTTGGCCTCTACCCACTGGATGACAGTAGCACCCCAAGTCGTGACAACCAATGTCAAAACCGGCATCCTAGTCTCTGTGAAAATAAATGAATCAATACATTTGTACTCACTGGAGTGCAAATATTCTGAGCCCATCAATTTAATTATTTACACATTTCCTCTCTCTAGAGATACAGACATTTAGAAATAGACAAACTAAAAATGAAATCCGCTGCTGTTGAGTGGATTCCAACTCATAGCAACCCTATAGGACAGAGTAGAACTGCCCCATAGGATTTCCAAGGAGCGGCTGGTAGATTTGAATTGCGACCTTTTGGATAGCAGCTGAGCTCTTAACCACTGTGCCACCAGGGCTCCACAGATATAGACAGACAGATATAAATAGTTTCCAAAGCACTTTCCCAGACATAATTCTAAGTGGTTCTCTCAACTACCCTGTAATGTAAGATGGGCAGGTGTTCCAGTTACTCTCATTTCATGGCCAAGAAAAGTGAGTTTCAGAGAGTTTAGGTGGCTTCTTCTAGATTATACAAGGAGTGTCTGGATCAAATCCAGGGCCTTTTTGACTGCTCTGCCTCCTTTTAAAAACGAAGGTTAAATAGTGACAGGTGGCATACGCTTATGCCATAAAAATATCCAGCTATATATCCCATGAGCAGGGAAAGATAAGTATCTCCTTCCATGTAATGGAGGAGGAAATTCCAGTACGTGTTGGCTGAGATGACCCTTGGATTGTGGGCTCCATGGGGTTCACATTGAATACTTATCAGTTGGGCTATGGCTGGAAGTCCTCACCAGAAACAAATAAAATAATGTCTCCTCCTCTTTCCTTTAACATCCAGAACTTGGATCTGGCTTGAAGAAAAGGAACCATTTTCTCAATTGTGACAATGCTTTAAACAACTTATTGAACTCATTTAGCTTCCACTGACACTGATCCTATTGTTTTGCTTTTTACATCATCAGATTTTGATCAAAGGGTTCACAAAAATTAGAAATACAAAGAGAAAAGCATGCTGTGTGTCAACTGCTGGTAGAGAACAGATTAAACAAACGCCAGGGTTTATCACAGGACTGGGACTACCCAAAGTCAGCAGTTTCAAATATAGCAAACCCTTAAATAATTGCAAATTATTTTTTATTATCCTTTATAAAAACAAAGCTAGATGTACAGTAGATTAATAGGCACTCTCTGAGATACAGAACAATCAAAAGAAGAACATATATAATGCTGGGTCAAATACCGTTTCTTAAAATTAAATGTATAATAAATATAAATGACAAAATAAGAAATGAGCTAACTTTTTCATGAGTTCTGGAATGATTCCATTTGTGTCATACTCTACCATGGTAATCAAACAGTGTCATGTAATCTCCTTTGTAGAGGTTTTAAAATTACGATTTTCTTTTTATACAACTAATGCATTTTTCTAAACTTCAACAATACAGAGAAGAAATTAGAAACCCCTAATAATCGTCACCTCTAAGTATGTATACTGCTAATTTGGGGATATTTTATTCTAGTACATTACTATGCACTGTTATATATGTATTTAATTTTAAAACTATATAATATCTGATATACAGAAATACATGTAAGCCATGAAGCACAATGATAAGATGACCACCATGAACCCACCACTCAGCTAGTAACTACAGAGTTATCAGTAACTTGCACCTTCCTTTATGTTCCTTGGCTACTGCCTGTCTGTTTGCTCCCCAGTTTCAATCCTGGGGGTATCTCTATTCCAGTGCTTCTTATCTGGGAGGCAGTTTTATCCCCCTAGGAAACATTTGGCAATGTCTGAAGATATTTTTGGTTGTCACAACTAGGAGTGTGCTACTGGCATTATAGTTATATTTTGCTTAAAAAATAGTGTTGTCACATATGTATGACTTCCTAAATGTTATATCATTTATTTTTGCTGGTTTTGGAGCTTTATAAAAATGTTATCATGCTGTGTGAAATATTCTGTGACTTTTTTTTCTCTGCAATAGTTCTTTTCTAGTATTCCATTATGTTTTCATGCAACTGTAGTGCATTTATTTTCACTAGTGTATAATATGTATCAATGGCATCGCGTTCATCATCAAAAATAACATTTCAAGATCTAACCTAAAGTACAACACTGTCAGTGATAGGATAATATCCATACTCCTACAAGGAAGACCAGTTACTATGACTATTATTCAAATTTACGCACCAACCACTAAGGCTAAAGATGAAGAAATTGAAGATTTTTACCAAATTCTGCAGTCTGAAATTAATCAAGCATGCAATCTGGATGCATTGGTAATTGCTGGTGATTGGAATGCAAACGTTAGAAACAAAGAAGGATTGGTAGTTGGAAAATACAGCCTTGGTGATAGAAATGATGCTGGAGATCACATGATAGAATTTTGCAACACCAACGACTTCTTCATCGCAAGTACTTTTTTTCAACAACGTAAATGGCTACCATACTCGTGGACCTCACCAGATGGCATAGACAGGAATCAAATCGACTACATCTGTGGAAAGAGATAATAGAAAAACTCAATATCATCAGTCAGAACAAGGCCAGGGGCCAAACGTGAAACAGACCATCAATTGCTCATATGCAAGTTCAAGTTGAAGTTGTAGAAAATTAGAACAAGTCCACAAGAGCCAAAGTACGATCAGGAGTATATCCCACCTGAATTTAGAGACCACCTCAAGAATAGATTTGACACATTGAACTCTAATGACCGAAGACCAGACAAGTTGTGGAATGACATCAAGGACATTATACATGGAAAAAGCAAGAGGCTATTAAAAAGTCAGGCAAGAAAGAAAAGACCAAAATGGATGTCAGAAGACACTCTGAAACTTGATTTTGAACGTCAGGTAGCTAAAGTGAAAAGGAGAAACGATGAAGTAGAAGAGCTGAACAGAAGATTTCAAAGGGTAGCTTGGAAAGACAAAGTAAAGTATTATAATGAAATGTGCAAAGAGCTGGAGATAGAAAACTGAAAGGGAAGAACACGCTCAGCATTCCTCAAGCTGAAAGAACTGAAGAAAAAATCCAAGCTTCAAGTCACAATATTGAAGGATTCTACATGGAAAATACTAAACGATGCAGGAAGCATCAAAAGAAGATGGAAGGAACACACAGTCACCGTACCAAAAAGAATTGGTAGACATTCAACCATTTCAGGAGGCAGCATATAATCAGGAACCTATGGTACTGAAGTAAGAGGTCCAAGTTGCACTGAAAGCACTGGCAAAAAACAAGGCTCCAGGAATTGATGGAATACCAATTGAGGTGTTTCAACAAACAGATGCAATGATGGAAGTGCTCACTCCTGTAAGCGAAGAAATTTGGGAAGACAGCTACCTGGCCAACCAACTAGAAAAGATCCATATTTGTACCCATTTCAAAGAAAGGTGATCCAACAGAATGCAGAAATTATCAAACAATATCATTAATATCACACATACAAGTAAAATTTTGCTGAAGATTGTGAGAAAGCAGTTGCAGCAGTACATCAACAGGGAACTGCCAGAAGTTCAAGCTGGACTCAGAAGAGGATGTGGAACAACGATTATCATTGCTGGTGTCAGGTGAATCATGGCTGAAAGCAGAGAGTACCAGAAAGATGTTTACCTGTGTTTTATTGACTATGCAAAAGCATTCGACTGTGTGGATCATAACAAATTATGGATAACATTACGAAGAATGGAAATTCCAGAACACTTAATTGTGCTCATGAGGAACCTGTACTTAGACCAAGAGGCAGTTGCTTGAAGAGAACAAGGGGATAGATACTGCCTGGTTTAAGATCAGGAAAGTGTGTGTCAGGGTTGTATCCTTTCACCAGACTTATTCAATCTGAATGCTGAGCAAAAAATCAGAGAAGCTGGACTGTATGAAAAAGAATGTGGCATCAGAATTGGTGGAAGACGCATTAACAACCTGTGATATGCAGATGACACAACCTTGCTTGCTGAAAGTGAAGAGGACTTGAAGCACTTACTGATAAAGATCAAAGACCACAGTCTTCAGTATGGATTACACCTCAACATAAAGAAAATAAAAATCCTCACAACTGGACCAATAAGCAACATCATGATAAACAGAGAAAAGATTGAGGCTGTCAATTCATTTCATTTGGATCCACACTCAATACTCATGGAAGCAGCAGTCAAGAAATCAAACAATGCATTGCACTGGACAAATCTGCTGCAAAAGATCTCTTCAAGGTCTTAAAAAGCAAAGATGTTACTCTAAGGACTAAGGTGTACCTGACTCAAGCCGTGATGTTTTCAATCACCTCATATGCATGGGAAAGCTGGACAATTTATAAAGAAGACTGAAGAAGAATTGATGCCTTTGAATTATGGTGTTAGTGAAGAATATTGAATATACCATGGACTGCCAGAAAAAACATATCTGTCTTGGAAGAAGTACAGCCAGAATGCTCGTTAGATGCAAGGACGGTGAGATTTTTGTCTCACGTACTTTGGACATATTATCAGGAGGGACCAGTCCCAGGAGAACATCATGCTCGGTAGAGCAGAGGGTCAGCAAAAAAACAGCAAGACCATCAACAAGATGGATTGACAGAGTGGCTGCAACAATGGGCTCAAGCATAACAGTGATTGTGAGGATGGCCCAGGACCAGGCAGTGTTTTGTTCTGTTGTACATAGTGTTCCTATGAGTTAGAACTGATTCAACAGAATTTAACAATAATAACAACATAATATTTCATTGTGTGACTATGCCACAATTTATTTTTTTATTCTATTGTCAATGAATATTTCATTTGTTTACTATTTTTTGATAACATGAACAATGCTGCTAAGAACATTTTCATACATGTCTACTGGTGTGCATATTGCAAGAATCCTGTGGACTGTATATCTAGGATAGAAATTGCTAGGTTATAGGGAATGCGAATCTTCAAGTTTATAGGAAAATGCAAATTTCAATATGGTTGTACCAATTTACCATCACACCAGCAAAATAAAGGATTTTGCCTTGGCCCACGTTTTCTCCAAAGTTTAGTATTGTCTAACTTCTAATTTTGCTAATCTAAAAAAAAACCATTGCCATTGAGTCGATTCCAACTCCTGGTGACCCTATAGGACAGAGTAGAACTGCCCCATAGGGTTTCCAAGGAGCAGCTGGTGGATTTGAACTGCTGACCTTTTGGTTAGCAGCCAAGCTCTTAACCACTGTGCCACCAGGGCCCCTTTGCCAACCTAGTGGATATTAAATGATAACTCAACAGTGGTCTTAAATGTCCTGAATTACTAGCTAGCAAGGTAGAACATTTTTTACGTTTATTTACCATTTCTATTTCTTCATTGAGAATCTTACTTTTCTCCGAAGTTTATTAATGTTCTCAGTCTTATTTGTTGGATGAAAAAGCCTTCCCCACTGGTTTGTGACATTTCCTTTACTGTATAATAAGTTCTTCTTTATACTAGAGTCTGTTTCAAAGTTACCCATTTTGTTTCATTGATCTGTCAATTCTTTGCCAATACCATATGGTTTTAATCACCAGAGTTCTATATTACATTTTACTATATGGTAGTACAAGTCTGACTTTAATATTCCCTTTGTTCAAGATTTTATAAGCCATTTTCATCTCTTTATTTTTATGACCTAGTTGAATGTTAGAATAAATTTTAAACAACAAAAAAACTTTAAAATTCTGATTAGTAAACAAGTAATTTATATTTAATATCTTTTCTCTATACCTTCATTCTCTGCTTATCTCTTCAGCGTTTCGCTGAGTTCATTATTGAACTTTCTTTCTTTCTAGTGCACCGTAAGGTTTTCATGTGCATTTAGGTCTTTAATGCTTGCAAGTTTCTCAGTAAGATTAGGAATGCCACGTCCATGACTGGGGAAGGCTCCCTCATGGGACTCCTGCATTTCCTTCTGTCCCTAGTTCAGTCTTGCATTCAGGCTGATGGCCCGTACTTGCTGAGGGAAATTTAGAAGATCAGTGGCTACTGTAGGGGTAATTTAATTTAACTAAATTAACCTGTTCAGTAGATTAGAGGCTAAGGGATCCCATATAAAACAAAACCAACAGGAGGCATTTTTTTTTTTTTAATTAGTACTTGGAAGCTTCTAAAAGAAATCAAAATATTAAATTCACCTTCTTATAGAAGACCATTTCAAAACAAGCTAAACAAATTAAAGTTACAATGTCAAAACTTTGTAACCTCACCAGCTACCTACCTGGCAATAGCCCCTATACCCTCCCTTTCCCAAAATGGCGGAGTCCCCTCTGTCTATAAGCCACCATTAGCCTCAGATGCCTAGCTTCTTTCCCCTCCCTCTGCCCCTCTGACAGCCACTCCTCTTTACTCACCTTTATCATTCTACACCCCTGCCCGGAAAACACCTTATTTGAACTCTCATGCTACCCTAAAGAACTTTTGAAAGAAGAAAAACGCATTTCTGAAATGCCTTTTAAAATTAAATATCCAGAAGAGGCTGAGGAACCTCCTCATGTTAAATTTACCCCATGGCCTAAAGCGGAACTTCGCGCCAGTGTAAAGAAGTTTCCCAATTCATACGAAAATTCCCACAAGTTAACCCAGCAATTTAAAATTTTAGCTGAAGCTTATAAACCTGGCCTGGCAGACTTATGTAATTTAATAAATACGTCGATCAGACCAAGCAAATGTGCACTCCCTTTGTCCTGTCTTCCAACTGGCCTGCTGATTAGACCAAGAGGGTGTCCCAGAGAGAATGTGCCTCAGCAGCGCATACGTATCCCAGGTAGAAACTGCTGCCATGAGTGGTGGTGTTCTGCAAGCAGAAGGGAAGGAGGCAGTAGGAAGGCTGTGCACTGGCTGCTTCTCCTTGCCCCACGCCTTGGCCCTAGAGGGGCTGGATAGGCAAGTTAAGCATGATGGCTTAAGCTCCGGTGGCAGCAGTGGCTGGAGGAAACAGCACCTCCTCCTCCTCCTAGAGCCTACTGTAGCAGCCACGTGGCCCCAGTAAACCTTTTCACAGGCTGGCTGTACCTGAGCCTGGCATCTGTGTGGCTGGCACAGTGGGTGTAGGCACTGCAGAGTCCACTCACCTGTTCTCTGTATGTAAACATAACAAGCAGTCTAGGCAGGTTGGGAATGGCTGCAGGTGGCAAGGAAGAAAAAAAAATAAGAAACTATCAGGTACAGTGCCCAGGCAGGAATCAGGGCAGGGCCATGACAGCCAGTCTTCCAGCGCTTGGCCTGGGTATTGTGCCAAGTGGTGTTGGTGAGAGGATAGCCAGGCACTTGCCTTGCCACCTCATCTCAGAAAGTTTTCCCCCCACAACCCCTGGCACCTGGCCCTAGCCCCATGGTGCCTTTCGTTGTTCAGTGGGGGCAGAGAACAGCCTCCCCTCCCCCATCCTGGGGCCAGATCATGGGCATCCAGGAGCCCTGCATTGTTCCTGGGCCCCCAGAGGTAATTGCAGATGCTTGGCCCCCTCAGATTCTGCTCCCAGCAGCAGAATGCAAGGGACTTTACGGCCAACGCATGGCGAAAGACATCCATCTAACACCGAGGCCTGGGATTTAAAGGACTAGATCAAACCCATTATCCCAGATAGACTTTGTATCCCTTTAGCAACCAAATGAAAAGCTGTTGCCTTTTTTTGACTGAGTCTCTGAACCCCAAAACAGTCTGCACTGTTGCAATAAGTTAATAATTTACTGGGCTGTTCTAACTCTCAACAGAAATGTCTTACCAATAGTGTCCTATTGCTACAACATATGGACAAAGTCCCAAGTCCTCCAAAGAAAAATGAAAATTAGCCCAATTTTCTGTTAAACACTTGGTACATAGAATCTTAGCAAAAGGAGTCACTATAAGCACCAAAATAAAAAAGAGACTATCTTAGCTTATCCTGTCCCTACTACCAAAAAAAATTAAAAGTATTTTTAGAACTCTGTGGTTACTAGAGAATTAAGATACCAAATTTCTCTTTACTGACTCAACCTCTTTACCATTATCTTAAGAGTTCAAAGCCTCACACTTTTCAACTATCCAAGGATGGCCAACAGGCCATCACTCAACCAAAAGAAGTATTAATTAACACTCCTACTCTAGTGCTTCCTAACTGTAATTCAGACTTTTCATTTTTTGTCCACAGGACTTCTAAAAATACTCTAGGAGTCCTCATTCAAAAACACAGAGGACAACAGAAATTCACTGGTTGTTATAGTAACCTGAACCCTGTAGCAAGGTGCTACCTCCCCCGCTTGCCCTAGAGCAGTTGCTACAACTGCTAGACTAATTAAGACCACAGCAGATATAGTTTTGAGTAATTTTGTTAACATTTATGTTCTTCAGATGGTGTCAGCTATTCTAAATTCAATATTAACATCTTTCAGCCTGACTTCTTATGAAGCTGTCCTTTTGGCAGTTTGGTTACATACTGTAACCTCTCAGAATTTAGCTATATGGTTACCTTTACCTAATAATGATAACCAATGATTGCTTAAATCTTACTAAACAGCTTTTGTCTCCTAGACAAGATTTAGAAGAAACCCCATGATCAAATCCTGATTTAATCCTATTTGTTGATGGGTCATATTTAAAGGCTAAACTTACCAGCTCTCATTACCAGGAAGAATATGACATGGCTACCTCCACATCCTCAAAAGTGGCACCCTTTCTGGCATCCCTTCAGCTCAGTAAGCTGAACTGATCACACTCACCAGGGATTGCAAACTGGCTTCTGATGGTCAGTAAATATTCACACAGATTTGAGGTATATATATTTTTAAAATACTCGTGATTTTGGCGTGTTATGGAAATAAAGGGGGTTCCTAAGTTCTTCTAGGACTCAAGTTAAAAATAGCCCTTTAGTAGCAGACCTCCTGGAAGCCCTTTTACTACATCTGATATTGCTGTAATTTAAACCCATGTCCATCAACCCAAAGGGGTTCTGTGAACAGGAAATTAAAGGAAACAGCTGATACAGCAACTAAACGAGCTGCTTCCCAATCACCCTTTAAAGATGTCACCCTCATTCATGGCCATGATAATTCTGCTCATAATCATGATTAAAAGGAAAGAATAGGTAATAATAATAATAATAGAACAGTTAGGACACCTGTAAATATGACACCTGTAAAATGTTGCCCACCAAAATTGACCTGAAAGAAATTTCAGAATCATTTTTTAAACATCAGCAATTAACCCTTACGGATAAAATTAGAGAATGAAAACAGACTTACTCATTGCATATGAATAGTCATTTGGAAAGAAATAAGATGATGGAAATTTTAAGGAAATATTGGTGGTGACATTTATGAAGTTGCTGAACAAGTGGCTTCCCAATGTTTGATTTGCTCTCAATTTAATTTAGGTAAAATTTACAAAGCTCTACCTGGGAGATTTCCCCTACGTAAGGATCAATGCCTGAATGGCAGATCGATTTTATCCCACTCCACCTCTCGAGTGGTTACAAGTTTGTATTAGCAATAAATTGTAGATTTCCTCACTGGGTAGAAGCTTTCCATAGTCATTAAGCCATTGCCACTTTTGTGGCTAAGAAATTTCTTGAAAACATTGTCCTCACTTGGGGAGCCCCACGGGTCCTTTCAGGCACCCATTTTACTGGACAAACGATTATGAAATATGAAAAATCTTTCCCATTTCTCGAAGACTTCATTGTCCTTATCTTGATCCTCTAGTCTAACTGAAAGAACTAATGATATAATAAAAACTCAACTAGCCAAACTTTCCAAACCTTTACAATTGCTTTGGACTATGGTGCTGCCTCTAGTCATTTTAAATTTAAGAACTACTCCATTTGGACTTCAAAAATTGATTCCTTGTGAGATTATTACCGGGCAGCTCATGGCTCTCTCCTGTTGGGCAACTTGCCCTGATTCAAATTGGATTCATTCTGATTTGTTTCAATATTGTAAATCTTCAATTCAATACTCTAAGCTTTTGATAATCGAAAGCAAGAAATATCTAACCTAATATTTAGCCTATAGATTATGTTTACTGGAAAAGATACCAATTAAAGATTCTCTCGAACCTTGATAGAAGAGAACTTCTCTGGTCCTTCTCACTAATCCTTATGCTGATAAACTGTAGGGATTTAAGGGTTCAATTCATTTATCCCAACTGAAGAAAGCCACGACTCCCAAATGAACTGTTGCACCTCATGAAAGATTGAAATTAAAATTGAAACATCACCAAAAAATAAAAAAGAAGCAGCAGCAGATGACAGCTCCTCCTGAGATCTCTAGAGCAGAAACTGCATATGTAGCCTTTGGTAAAATTTGGACTGTTGGCCTTTTTGTTTATCATTTTTGGTAGCCATACATGTAAGTCTCTGGCATCCTCATGAGATACCAACTCAACCCCAGGTTCCATGTTCCAATCTAACTCCTCTTCAGATTGTAGAAATAAGCCTTTAGTTTCATATAATGCACCTCCCAGATATTGGAATGTGGCTTTTTCAGGAAATTTAACAGTGTGTCTACAGGGAAAAAGATCTTTTTGCGTCCAGTTGTTTAATTGGCTAACGTATGATAACTATCTATTTGCAACAACTCCTTGACAGAGAATTGGCTTGAACAGATGAATCAAACCATCCCACTCCCAGGTAAAGACGCCAGAACCAACATAATATGTGCCCCATATGAATATGTATTTTTATGTGGAGGATCAAGATAACCAACTTTTGCCAATTCAAATCCAAATAATAAGTCCTATACCCAGGCTTTATCCTGTTTGGATGGTTGGAATATGACAGGATAATGTACTTTAGGCCATATGGAAATCACTTTAGACATCCATTCTTACAATGATAGTTTACATGGAATTGATCACCTGAAACTGCTGGAGAGGAAGAGAAACAAATGGTGAAGAGCTATGACTGCTCAAGAAAAATCACTGAATTCACTCTCCAAAGTAGTTTTAGATAATCAAATTGCCCTAGATTTTCTGTAAAACCGGCAAGGAAGGTTATAGCTAACACCTCTTCCTGCACCTGGATTAACGTCTCAGGAGCGGTAGAACAAGATATTAAACTAATTCACCAGAAGCCTACTGGGCTCCATATACCTCCACCCTCAGATGCCTCTTTTCTAGATATTTTCAACTAGTTACCCTCAGGCATTGGATCATGAATTAAATCTATATTGTTAACAGGATTAATAATACTCATTGTCATTGTGATAACCTTAGGGACTATTAATGTTTTGTGAAACTTCTGACAAATGCTGTTATCCAAAAGACCCATTTAATGTCTGTCTTAGGCTGGGTTCTCTAGAGAAGCAAAAACCAGTAAAGCGTATATGTACATATACAAAGAGAGAGAGAGATTTATATTAAGGAAATGGCTCATGTGGTTGTAGAGGCTGGAAAGTGGGTCACGCTGGAAGCTGCTGAATCCAAGATCGGCAAGCCAGACAGCAGGGCTCTGGCTCACAGGCTGCAAAGACTGATGAATCCAAAGATTGGTAGGCAAGATCGCAGGTAAGCTGCTAACTCAAGTCCCAAGAACTGGAGGTCAGACTAATAAGAGCCAGTTGCAGGATCCAGAGTGAGAAAAAGCCCACAAGCCTTGGAGAAGGTCCACTTATATTGGATGCAGACCACACCACTAAGGAAACTCTCTTTCAACTGACTGGCTACTCACAGCAGATCCTGTCATGGAGGTGATCACATTATATCAAATCTCATTATGGAGGTGATCACATCATTATATGAATGCCAAACTACATCATAATTGCCAAACCACTGAGAATCATGGCCCAGCCAAGTTGACACACAACCTTAACAATCACAATGCCAATGAAAAGAATAATGTACATTGACAGTACTTATACTTCAGACAGACTCGAGCCCACTCCTTGAGTAAACCACCAAATGTCAGGTTATTCTTCTAATGTAGCCTGCCCTACACTAACCCTCAAGTAATAAAACTACAGAAGCAATAGGCTAAAGCCAAGGCATAATGAAGATGTCAAATAGTGCCCAGCTACCTTTTCACAATATTCTGCTTCTATTCATAGTTTGATTTCATTTTTCTTAAATCCGTGGTTGGTGTCCCTGGAAGCAGCAGTCAAGAGATTGAAACAACATATTGCATTTGGGTGAATCTGCTGCAAAGGATTGTTTCAAAATGTTGAAAGACAGAGATGTCACATTGAGGACTAAGGTGCACTTGACCCAAGCCATGGGTATTTTCAACTGCTCCATATGCATGCGAAAGTTGGACAATGAATAAGGAAGATCAAGGAAGAATTGAGATCTTTGTATTAGGGTGTTGACAATGAATATTGAGTATACTATGGACTGCCAGGAGGACGAATAAATCTGTCTTGGAAGAAGTACAGCCAGAATGCTCCTTAGGAGGGAAGATAGTGCAGGATTAGGCAGGGTTTTGTTCTGTTGTACATGGAGTCACTATTAGTTGGAGCCAACTTGATGGCACCTAACAACAATAACAATCTTTTCACATGCATAGTGTTTGAGGTCTTAAATGTTTATTAGATAAACAGTCATCCGGCATAAAATATATGCTCAAAGTCAATGCAGAAGAAAGCCTTCTTTCAGAATAGTAGTCAGTGAACTGATCAAAGAATTTCTTTTGAAATCCTTGATCAAAAGGAGGGAGTGTATAAGAGAATTTTAAAATTTGAGGTACCTGAGAAGATCTGAAGTGGCCAACTTGAGGTTTGAGTGGGATTCCTCTGTGGCTAGTTACATTTCCACCTTAGCAACAACCATTTTCCGTGCAAACATAATCAGGAAAATAAGAAATGTCTGGCAATGATGATGTAACTACACAGCGACTCCCCTGAGAGAGGAATGTCTCATAATGATGATGTGACTACCCTGAAGCCCCCTCTGTCACACACCCTTATGATTACCACATTGTAACCAATCTAAGAAAGACACAAAGACAAGTATATCCTTTTAAGTCAATCAACAAACTGCTGCTACATGAAGCCCTGCCACAGGAAGTCCCACCTTAAAATGATCTACTACCAATCGAGTAATGTATTTTGATGATCTAAGCCTGTAATTACCAATCAAGTGATATCTTTCAATGATCTAAGTTTGAAAATAACAATCAAGTACTGTACTTCATGCCCTTTGTTTTCCCCTTATAAAATGTCACTGCTGAGACACCACATTGGTTTACTGGATTCCACAACATGGAGTTCAGTCTATCCCCAGCTCAAGCTCTCTTTATTTTCAAAGTAAATCTCTCATGCTTACATTAATTAGAAGACAGATATTTATGACAAATTTTATTGGTCAGGTTCAAGAGTTAAATGTCTCATCAACTCTACAAAGTGTCAAGTAAGTGATAATATTTAAGATACCATGTGGCTATTTATTTGTATTATCACTGTTATTATTTCATATCAAAAAAATGGCTTTGAAGAAAAGGAAGGCAATGTTGTCTCATCTTCCCAGTGTCCTCAAGATAAGTGCATAGGACTGAAAAACTGTGAAGCATATATCCTAACTGTGCGAGAAATAAAGTGTTAGCAGAAAAATCTTTTGAAACCCTAAATGCAAGTAGTGCACAGTGATGCCTATGCCCAGGAAAACCATCAAGAGGCATGACAAGAAATGTAGTGTAGATAGCATACAGTCATACCTCTGTTTCAAAAGAGATTTCCCAATGATATATTTTGTTATCAGAAACTCTATGCCAGAGGTAGAAATAACATAAGCATTATTGTTGTTAGTTGCAGTCAAGTCATTTCTGACTCATGGTGACCCTACATATGTCAGAGTAGAACTATGCTCCATAGATTTTTCAAGGTTGTGACCTTTCAGAAGCAGATCACCAGGCCTGTCTTCCAAGGTTCCTCCGGGTGGGTCCAAACTGCCAATCTTTCAGCTAGTAGTAGGTGAGCAGCATGGCCTTCAGTTTATCTGGTGGAGGAGGGAGAGGGGATAAGAACTATTAATAGTTCTATTATATTAGTTCTAACTATTATAATAGTTCTAACTATTGATAGTTCTTATCAGCTATTTTGTAATCCATGTAGAATTTAAAAATTGAACAATTTGCTTATCAATTCTATTTGTGCTTATTTAAGCCAAGTTTAAGTTTACTTTTATGCCATTTATAAATAGGAGTTTAGCAAACAATTTAAAAACAGTGTAAAAATTTTAAGAGACTTCTTTAGCCGTAAGAGAACATAGTGCAACTGATTTGCTTTATGTTTTAGCACAGCAATTATATGGAAACAGATAAATGAGATTTTTATCCATTAGAGGAGGTATAGTATTAAATATCTGTTAGCCTTCAGTAGGGAGAAACTATTTAAAACTTATTTCAGTAATATAAAACAGCCTTCTCTCAGTTCTGGATTAAAAAAAAAACCTGTTGCCATCAAGTCGATTCTGACTCATAGTGACCCTATAGAACAGAGTATAACTGCCCCATAGGGTTTCCAAAGAGCGGCTGGTGGATTCGAACTGCTGACCTTTTGGTTAGTAGCCAATCTCTTAAGCGCTGTGCCACCAGGGCTCCCAGTTCTGGATTAATGAGATGGTAATTATATTCCCAGCATATAAAGAGTATATTCTGTTTTGAACTAAACTTAGCTGCTTACTTCAGTTAAAAAAAAAAAAAAAAACAAACTGGTTGCTGTCGAGTTGATTCTGACTCTTAGCAACCCTATAGGACAGAGCAGAAGTGCCCCATAGAGTTTCCAAGGAGCACCCGGTAGATTCAAACTGCCGACCTTTTGCTTATCAGTTATAGCTCTTAACCACTATGCCACCAAAGTTTCCACCTACTTCAGTTAGAGGTGGCAGATGTCACTTCCTAATATATATACGAGTGTGTGGGGTGGGTGGTTACCAGCAAGTTAATGTGTAATGTGGCACGGGCCAAAGTCAGCTGTAAGGATGAGAAGGACGTGGTGGTTGAAGAGGAACTGGGCAGTTTTACCTCTGAGGTCAGATACAGAAAGAAGAGAAGCAAGATCAAGAACCAGGTATCAGCAGGTGAATAGCCAAATCCGAGTAGGAAATATTAAAGAAATGGCAAACTGAAATCAAGGACTAAAGGAATGACAAAGAGCGAGGAACTAGATGACGTAGGGAGACAACAGGACAATATTGTGTTCAGCTTTGTTTAGGTGTATTTTGAAGTTATATAATGTTCCTGGTTCTGCAGTGTGCTTTTGCCAGTGTGAAAAATGTAGCATGGCACTTGGCAGCAGGAACCTGATGTAAGCAATATTTTCACATGTTAACTCTTTAGTTAACGCCGGGTTGTTCCCTTGCAATGGAATTGCATGAACAAACGTGGTAATTGTTGTCCTAAACTATAAAAATTAACTCTTGCTCTATCAAGAGTTAGGGCATTTATATAATTATAAAAGGCGCAGCTGGTTACAAACTTGCTTACACATCACCTCATTTTATCACTGTTTACTCATGTGTTAAATGAACTGATGACCGTAAAATGCTGGAAGATTACTTTCTTGGGAAATTTGGTCATTGCCATTTTTGTAAGCTTCCAGCTGGTATTTCCTGCTTCATCTCTCTAGAGATTATAGGGTGTTTTATATGTTCCATCTTTTCTTTAAGAAATTTTTTTTCAAAACTCAAAATACTCCAGTATTACAAAACAAATGTATTTTATTCAAAAGCCTAGGTAGTAAATTGACTCTATAATAAATAGTGTGTATTTCTATGAAGATCTGTACCCCAAAGCTACTTCTTGCATTCCATCAGTGAAATTTGGGTTTGATTTTTAGTAAGATTTACTAAAACCTTAAAAAGCATAAGAGTATAACCTCTAGGTGGTGAGTCTGCAGAAGATCCCAGGTTGCAGAAGGTGTAAGATTGCTGAGGCTCCCTTGGATAGTCAGTGAATAGGCTCCATGGTCAGGACCCAGAACTAACCAAGTGCATTCAACAAATGCCAGATGTGACTAAAAACAAGTAGAGGTGACACATTTGGTTTGGAGCCCACTGATTTTTTTGGTTTTATTCATTTTAGCAAAATATGCAAGAGCCCTTTGGTTTCCATGAAATGTCTTCAATTTTCCACATCCTGTGACCACTCTCTCTTTTCTCCAAACTCAGTGTTTCGAAGGAGGTTGAAGAGGTAACGTTCTAGTGATCAAACTCATGGCATGCCTCAAAACTCGCTGAACTGTGGGGACCCCAGTTGTTCTACAACCCCTTTGGGCTTCTCTCCTTTCCTCCCAGGTTCTAGCTCTGCCAGTGTCCACCTAACTGACTTGCATGCAGAGGTGATAGCACAGCCAGTACTCCTAAAGGTAATTAGATTTAATAATTAAAAAAAAAAAAATTACCACTCCTTAAGTATGCATGATGTACCTAAAATTTCTTCCTCATTATCTCTATCTCTCCTAACAACCATACTAAGTAGGTAATGATAAGAAAAATAATGCTAATTACATTTATTACCTGTTTAATCAGGTATTGTACTAAACCTTTTAATACATGATCCGAATATAGTCTCACAACAATCCCATGAAGTAGATGTTATTATATCCATTATGCTAATGTTGAAGCTGAAGTTTAGTCGCTTGCCCATGGTCACAGCTAGTGGGCTGGTAAAGCCAGTACTCAAATCCAGAGCTACTGACTTCAAGGCCTCAGGTTTTTCCAAAACACCATTCTGCATTGCTTTGTTCTGCCCTTGCCCACCCATGAATGGTTAGAGCCACAGCACAGGCTACTGAGCTAGACCTTAATCTTCTTAAGGGTCAGGTCTCTCTATATTCAACTTTGCCTTGTTCACTGAGCCCAGTTTTGCACCTTATGAACAGTAGGTTCTGAGAAAGCATCAGTATTAAATCCAGGCACAATTGCTTTTGAATCTTGGCTCTATCACTTACCAGCCATGTGCTCTTGAAGATAATGTCTCTCGAATGTGTATCTAGAGGGTTTGGGAGTAAGGAGCAACATGGTTAGAAGTGAGGTTTGGAAGTTTGTCTTGAGTTATGTAGCAAACACAGAGGAGTGTCTGATGACTGGAATGAGCAGCAATGCTCCTCCAAGCCACCCTCTGGCACCATCCCTGGATATGGGTACGTTTCACAGTCTCACTGAGCCTCAGTGCATCAGTTCTAGAAGCTGGATAATAAAACCTGGCTCAATGTGAAGGCTTAGCATGTTAATGTGTACAAAACAGCACAGTACTCGGCACATTTTAGGTGTCCAATTTATGTTCTCTCTGGCCATTATCCAAGTTTGTGGAAAGGTTTGATGGCTATGATGATTATCTACCCTACCAGATAGACATAAGTGATATTGAGCAGCAGCGGTTCTCAACCTTTAGTGAGTTTCAGAATCCCTAGAGGGCTTGTTAAAAACACAGATTACTGGACCCCACACCCAGCATGTGATTCAACCTGTCTAGGGTGAGGTCTGAGATTCTGCATTTCTAACAGGTTCCCAGGTGATACTGATGCTGCTAGTCTAGGGAGGACACTTGGAGAATCGATCACTTGTGTAGAGAGTAGAAGAAAGGATATAATGGATTACTGATGATCAAATGTCCTTATAGTGGGCATGGAAAAGTATATAAGAGAGATAGAGAGTAGGAGAGCATGAAGAAGTCCCCTGGAAAGCTATTAGGACTGAGAGTCATACACAAGAGGGCCAAGAATAGATTAAAAAAATGAATCAGCCTATATCCCAAGACCAGACACAGAATTGTTCTTCAGATACCCCAGTTACAAAATGGAGATGAAAAATACAGCCTATATCCAAGGAGTGAAATTATTGTAGTGGAGTAATACACACACAAACTCTCTCTTGCAAAACAAGGCTGTGTGCTCTTAAACCTACTTCTGAAATAAAGATTGTCCCTGTAGAAGCCAGTACTTCTGCTCTTTTGAATATGAACAATATCCCTGCCAACTCCATTTGAAGCCAATGTCATGCTCTTCTTCCAACAATGCTTCTACTGTTTCCTTTGGAAGGAAATCCAACTGGTTGGTCACTAGATCCCGGGTTGTGCCAGAGCTGTGTGAAAGGTTTTGCACATTAAAAGCAAAACCGGAGAACCTAGACTTTTTGACAGTTTTGTGAAGTGTGAAAAAAAATCATATTTCTCTGGCACAGTTTTATTAGTTTTTTGTCTTGAGCAAGAGGGAAGTGTTGCGTGTGAAAATGGAAAAAGGGTCATGCAAATGACCTCAGCATTGGTAACCTGATTTGGGATTCCAAGAATTCTGAAACTGTTTGAAAATTTTTACAAAATTCTCAGTTTTCCTGTGCAACTGAAGGGAAGTTTTTCTTTGCATCCGGGTTTCCAACCATTTCCCCTGCCCTCACTCTTTACTCCATCACCTGCAGCTGACAGGACCGAGAAAGCCCAGTTCCAGGGATCTACATAAAATGTTGCTGAAAAGAGTAACTGACCATGACTAATTACTACACAAGGCAAGGTGTTTGCAAGGATTCTTCCATAAGGCACTTTGGTTGTGTGAAAAAATTATTTGGGTAGAGTGAAAGCATAAATTAAAGGCCCAGTGGATGTTTGGGGGGTGGGGGGAAACTGTCTACAAATCTAATATGATGAAGCTAACAAGAGAATGGGAAGCCAAAATCTAATAGTGGAGGAACCTGGTCTCTTTCTCTCATTTTATACAGCCAGAGGCAATTTACCACACAGCTCACCCAGAGTGAGCCTCAGGTCCCTCACCTGCATTGCCCACCAGGAGTGGCTTCAATGGTATGTTTGCATGGTCATAGCTCTTGACAAGTTATGTATTTGTTGTGGTTTCTTTTCTTTTTATTCTATAAATATTAATTTTCTTACCAAAGTTTGTATTTTTTTTCTTGAGGGGGAATCCTGCAAACTTATGTAAGATTCAAGCCCTTCAGATGGTGAATCTTGTCCTCTCCATACTGTTCATTACTCACAAAGTTCAGAGTGAAAAAACAACGAGATGCAGGGGAAAAAAAATTCTTGGACTAGGTGACCATAAATAGTATTTATGTTTTAGAAATCATGGGATACTGAAAGACAGTAAGCAAAATAAAATATTTGCAAGCACACAACTAGTTTTGATTTCGCTGTCTTTGATAGCCTTAGAATACTATCTTCTCAGAGACAATTAGACAGGCTAACATGGTCGTGTTGTAGTCCCTGGTTTTTGTGCAAAGTCAATTTCTTTTCTGATATCATTCTGGGGAGCAATATAGCATTGTTAGGCTAATATCTCACTGCTGCTTAGCAGCCTTTCAAGAGCTCAAAGCATATGCTAATGACTCCTTAACCAGCTCTTGAGTATGTCTGGTATTTGTGGTGAAGGAGCTGAGCAGTTTAGCATCCTTATTAGAATAGCCTGCGTAGCAGAGTAGTGCTTGTTGAACTTAACCTGGTGTCTTGCATAAATATTCAGTATCATCCACTCATGTACCTTCCCCACCCCACCTCCACCTCCAGCTACAGCCAACACAAACGTTAAGGGAGGACAGGCCACGATGGGTAGGATTATACACAGACTTCAAATTTACCCTTCACGTCATTTCTTTATTCCTTTGGCAACCAAACCAAGATCAAGTCTTACTCAATATTTATTGAGTACCAACAGTAAAACCTGAGAAAGGCGAAACCTGTGTAAGGCAGAAACCTGTCAGAGAAGGAAAACAAATATTTTTCCACTAAAATGAGCAATAGAAAAGTGGTAAGAATGCAGCCCCTCGAAGGTGGAAAACTTGTGAGATCCAGAAAAATAAGTCAGTCCCATCAAGTTCCATCTCTTACAGGTTTCACTGTATATGCAGAACCATAAAACACTAGTCAAGTAAAAATTGCTTATAATGCTCTTGGGAATTATCTTTTTTTTTTCTTCTTTAAGCTGTGAAAAAAAGTAAAATCTCCATAGTCCACATATAGCCATTTTGTTGAAATTTCTTATCTTATTCCTCATTTATATTTTCACTAATACTTCAGTTTTGTCCATAATGATATTAAAAGGCTGGGCAAAAATCTGTTGTAGCACTCAGCACCCAGACACCCAAGCCTGGAGCTGCCATTAGCTGCTGGCATAACAGGAAGAAGTGGGCTCAAGCACTGTTGGCAGTTAAAAAGAACAGTTCACTGTTGAATAGTTTGACTCAACATTTGAAGTTTACGTGATTATATTTTCCTCTAAGAATTTAATTGGCCTGGTTTATGACTCTATGCCAGCCCCAGAGGGCTGATTTCACAAGCTGTGTCATTACTTAGCCCCCAGCCCACATCAGCAGGAATCTTAGACATGCCAGTTCATTTTCCACCAGAGGGTCTCCACACCCCCAAGAACCCTGAGGGTCTTCATGTTTATCCAGCTTAGTCTTTACCTCCAACATTGCTGCTTTTAATGTCCAACATCCAAAACCCACAAAACTACCCCAAAAGATCAAGGAAACCAGAAAAGTCTTATTGGTTGAGGCAATTAAAATAGCAAATCTCACTTTGAGAAGGCTAGATGAGTCATTGAAAAGTGAGGGAAACACTGATCTTTCCATATTTCTGTATTTTGTCTCCTATCCTTTCTGCTTCCTCTTAGAGGTGAGATGTGTGATGTGCATGTACGTGTGTGTGTTTGTGTGTGTGTGTTGGCAGATAATGGATTATGCGTTCTGGTAAGAACACAGAAAATTGTGACAGGGTAGGATAGAGGCAGGAAAATGAAATCTAACTCTAGCATTTCCAGGTGACAATGAAGGCTATCTCTCCATTATCCGTATGTGTGCGTGCATGTATTTGCAGCAAGAGAAAACAAGACAAACAACACCACCACAAACAAAACCCAAAACCTCACTTTAAATATCAGAAGAAACCCAAACCAAACCCACTGCCATTGAGTTGATTCTGATTCATAGCCACCCCATAGGGTTTCCAAGGGTGTACGGAAGCAGACTGCCACATCTTTCTCCCATGGAACCACTGGTGGGTTTGAACTGCCGACCTTTCAGTTAGCAGCCGAGCACTTTAACCACTGTGCACCAGGGCTCCTCATACATAGAAACAGTGGACTCAAAATCCTTCTACAAGTTGGTGTGACTTTTAGGTATAAGCTTTCCCCCCATTTTCATCTTTCTAAAGAGGTTGAAATAGCCTTAAGGCTGACATGAGTATGGTTCACCCTAAAAATGAGATCAGTAACCACAACCTACTATGGGACTATTTCTGACAGAAATAAATTTGAAAGGAAATTCTTCTAGAAAGTCTGTATTTTAGATGTGGATTATTTCACCAGCTGGAGGTAAACTAACTTGAATACAGATATCCCTATCTGTTGTGTGTGTGTTTAAGATAAAAAAAATAAAATAATCACAGCTTTACATTGCTGACACCAAGTGTAGTCACCAGTTGGGTCAGGAAAGAGTTTCTTATTCCATCTAGGTAACACATGTAGTATATGTGGGTAGGAACTATAGACTTTAGGATGACACTGGGATCCATAAGCAGGATGCAGTATCAAGGGGATTGTGTGAGTGCCACCTACATGAGCACACATTTTTAGTATCCTACATCTAGCATCAGTAGTCCTGGTGGAGCAGTGGCTAAAGTGCTCAGCTGCTAACCAGAAGGTTGGCGGTTTGAAACCACCATCTGCTCCACAAAAGAAAGATGTGGCACTCTGCTTCTGTAAAGATTTACAGCTTTGATTATTAAGAAAATGTTTTGCATCCTACTTTGGTGAGTGGCATCTCGGGTCTTAAAAGCTTGCAAGCAGCCATCTAAGATGCATCAATTGGTCCCAACCACCTGGAGTAAAGGAGAATGAAGAACACCAAAGACACAAGGAAAGTAGTAGCCCAAGAGACAGAAAGGGCCACATAATCCAGAGACTTTATCAGCCTGAGACCAGAAGAACTAGATGGTGCCCAGTTACCACCAATGACCGCCCTGACAGGGAACACAACAGAGAGTCCCTAATGGAGCAGCAGAAAGATGGGGTGCAGAACTCAAATTCTAGTAAGAAGACCAGACTTAATGGTCTGACTGAGACTGGAGGTACCTGGAAAGCATGGCCCCTGGATTCTCTATCAGCCCAGAACTAAAACAATTTCAGAGGCCAACTCTTCAGACAAGGATTGGACTGGACTGTGGAACATAAAGTGATACTCGTGAGGAGTGTGCCTCTTAGCTCAAGTAGATACAAGAGACCAAAGGGGCAACTTCTGTCCAGAGGTGAGATGGGAAGGCAGAGAGGGTTAGGAGCTGGTTGAATGGACATGGGGAATAAGGGGTGGAAAGGAGGAGTGTGCTGTCACAGTATGGGGTGAGCAAAAAGGGTCACATAACAATGTATGTATACAATTTTGTATAGGAGACTAACTTGAAATGTAAACTTCATTTAGACTACAACAGTAAAAAAAGAAAAAAAAAGATTTACAGTTTTGGAAACCCTATGGGGTCACTATGAGTCGGAACTGACTCACTAGGTGGAAAAGATGCCCATAAAGACACCCAAAGCCTAGTACAAGGTATAAACCAAACTCATTGCCCTCGAGTCAATTCTGACTCATGGTGATTCCACGTGTGCAGAGTAAAACTACTCCATAGGGTTTTCAAGGCTGTGACCTTGTTGGAAGAAGATTGTGAGACTTGTCTTCCAGGAGCTTCTGGGCGGGTTTAAACCTCCAACCTTTCGGCTAGTAGTTCAGCACTTAACCATCCGCTCCATCCAGGCACTCCTTCTTTCCCCTGTTGTGGTTGTGTGCCCTTGAGTTGACTTGACTCATAGCAACCCTATAGGGCAGAGGAGAACCGCCCCATAGGGTTTCCATGGACTGGCTGGTGGATTTCAACTGCTGACCTTTTGGTTAGCAGCCTAGCTCTTTACAAATGTTCTTTCTCCTGTCTGCTAACTTCTAGGTGGCTACACCACCCTCTTCAGACTGGGGTAGAGTACCTGTGAAGATGGACAAAAACTTTCCAAGGAATACATGGGTAAGGATGGTTTTAAGAAAACCAACTTCCAGATCCTCAGTTTCCATATGTAATCCTTTATAGCACTGATCGGTGTAAGAAGTCACTTAGGATAAGGGTGTCCCCTTTAACAGTAAGGAAATGCTGGTGGCGTAGTGGTGAAGTGTTATGGCTGCTAACTGAAAGGTTGGCAGTTTGAATCCACCAGGCGCTCCTTGGAAACACTATAGGGTAGTTCTACTCTGTCCTATAGGGTTGCTATGAGTTGGAATAGACTTGATGGCAATGGTTTGGTTTTGGGTTTTTTTTTTAACAATCAACCTCTCAGTTTACAAAAGAAAAGCAAATCTCTCACCCATCTTAAATCTTTCAAAATTGTAAAAATCTCCACAGGAGCAACAAAAGGAAAAATTAAAAATACTGAATTTTGAATTTTTCTAAGAAAGCAATTGATTGTAATGACTGACCTTTGCAAGTCAGGTGGTTTTAAACTTTTTGCCTTCAATAAAATTGAGAGAGGACCAAATGAAGTTTAGTTCATTAAAATATTTTAATAAAAGGTCACTGTATGGCATATAACCGAGTCACATTGTTTATATCTCCATCTTATGATCTGTGCAAAAATGTTTTTCTCAGTGCTTAAATCTACAAAAAACAAAAAATTGGAGCAAAATAGATGTAGAATTTTGTCTCAATTTAGCAATGAGCACTTGGGAAAGAAACAACTAATTGAAGAAACAAACAGTCCTATCTGTCACATTAAATGATGTATCTCCAATAAATGTTACTTTTTATATTTAATTATTTACAAAAAGTATATATTAATGTTTTGATCAATTGTATGCTAATAATTATAGCAACAATCTAAAACAGAAGAAATGTTTTAATATTTACAGTTTCATGGTCATTGGAAATAAAAAATATTTAAATTTATATATACATTTTTATCATAGAGAAGTATGATAGAATCATCAAAAAAAAAAAGACTTTTAAAACTGAAAATATACGACACTAGGATAGGATTCTATGGGGGATGTAGAATGGAAATATAGGTCAAAAGGAAAGAGGAACAATATAAAATTTCTGACTCTTAAAGAACACTTGTTTGTATATTTTTGAGCAGCTTTATGAGGTACAATTTACATACTATAAAATTCACCCATTATAACAGTACAATTGCATAGTTTTAGTAAATTTATTGAGTTGGGCAACATCCATACTATCCCGCTTTAGACTGTTTTCATCATCCCAGAAATATGGGACCATTTGCAGTCAATCTGTTTGTATATTTTTAAAATAGATGATGATGGGTAACAAGTCTTTATGGTATTTAGATTTCATTGAATATGTTTAAAAGAGTGAAAAATGTCAATATTTACAGTGCATCAGAAATTATAGCCTGTGTTTCTATTTAAAACTAAAATGAAAAAATTTAGATGTCAACCTGAAAATATTAGAAAGGGGGCTCATAGTTCATCATTTTGCATAAGCAAAAATGATTAAAAACCACTAACCTGCACCACACTCTGAACAATTAGCTATGTAGTAGTCTACTCTGTAATATTTTATTTCCGATATATTTGGCATAATAGATATATAGTCACTAGTTTTGTGTTTTGATTGGCTAATTAATTCAAGTAGTTATCATATATCTGACTTGGACCCAGACCAGGAGGTTCAAAACAGGTATTTTTCTTAAAAAAAAAACCAATAAAACCCAGTATCTTATTCTACACCACACTGAGGAAACACAATAAAATATTTAATTTTTCCTCATTTATAATGACACGGGCTACATTTTCTAAGCCAGAAGACAATATCATCAAATTCTTGGAGGACAACTTCATGTTATGTTTTGCTCTGGGTGTTTAGTAATATCTCTGTTGACTTACAACATCTGGGACTTTCTTCACCTTAATCATTGGGCTTTCCTCTTTCGTTCCTTCATTCTTCTTTGGATCTGATTGTCTCTAGTGGTAACAGATTTTCATTTGCTAAAACACTTAGGCTTTACTGTCCCTGGTAAAACAATATACACTTACTTTTTTATCTCTTGATTTAAGGAATAAGACTCCAAATCTCACTTTTAAATCAAGTCTATAAATGCTACATGTACTTATATGTACATATACCTAATACACTCACATGAATATGTATGTGTGTTTAAAAATAAAGTTTAAAGAATTTTGGTCTCCATTTTCATATATAACCTTGTCTAAGAGCATGAAACAACAAAAAAAAAATTTTTAAATGAGCAATATAGCTTGCTTTTGCTGAATGAAAATAAAAGATGGGTTTGCTTTATTTCTCATTGACTAGCATACTCCATACACTCAATAAAAAAAGTAGAAAAGTCTTTATTATTAAAGAGATTAAAGGGTAAAGGTGTACGTCAGCATGATAAAGGTTTCTAACTGTGACTAAGGTTCCACTCTCATGACATGTGGAATAACTGTATTCCCCTTAGTGCTACAGAAAAGTCCAAGTGACTGTAATACATGCTAACTTAATCTTAGCCACAGAAAATGTGTTTCTAATTTTCAACTTCGGCAATTGTTCAATAAAAGTTGTTGCACTTCTTCTGATCTATTCTCAAAATACGGAAGTGCTTGAAGCTCGACCACCTGCAATAACAGATTACTGCTCTCTAAAATATTGCCATACACCTACAATGTGGAGGCGCAAAGCTTTGCTTAAAAAGATCTTTGTTGTTTTTTCTAAAAGAAAGAAGTGATCCCAAAGTAAAGCTGGTTTTCAGCAGCCTCTCTGCTTCCAAATGTGACTGGCATCAAAGTCTAATGAAAACCTGTTTGTGGACACTGGATCCAATCCAAGGTACACCATTGGCATATTCTAGACCCCTTGGGACATGACTCATATAAAAAACACACGGCTGTCATCGAATGGCTGGTGGCTCAAATAAATCAAATTTACTTTGAAAACTGAGGCATACCAAAATTTTATTAGGTGAAACTTTGGCATTTCTTATAGCCAACTTGCACATATATTTTTTTATTACTTACAGCAGTTAAAAGGTATGCTACCAATCATATGCAAAACAAGAAAAGATTGCAGAGTATATTTTTTACTGGATGGTAGTAGGAACTACTTTTTTTTTTTTTTTAAAGAACTCCAAATAATAAGTTAGTAATAGGTGGCATCAAAGAATACAGCCCAGTGTTTGTGTAATTCATAAACCCTGTGGTGCAAACTTCTCTATTGCATCCTCCATTTAGCAGACCCCATCACTAATCTTAAAGAATGACTTTTACCCCAAAGTGATTTTTTGCTCACTAAAACTATCAGCTGCACCACACTTCATGGGATGATGACAGATAGTGTTTACAATACGCATGTATGAGAAACAGACATGAACATACTGAAATTCTTGACGATTTAACAAGGATTAAATTTTAAGCTTCAAAGATCTACTGATTATGCAAGGAACACCTACATGAAGCCAGTTTCAAATTCCAGCATAGCAAAACAGTTTTCTTTTCAGGTAAATATTAGAAAATTCTTTATTTTTAATTTGTTTAACACATATTTATCTTTAAAATACATTAATTGGACATTAGAGGCATACCAGAAAACAGGTTCTTGCCCGGTGAATAGTATATTCTCAAATTAATGGTGACTTTTAATGCCACATCTACCACATTTTAAAAGTGGTGGCAGTGAATTGTCCTTAAAGCGGCAACTGCTTCAGGAGTTGTATGTGGTTAAGCATGTTCCATTGTGTGCATATTTAAATATATATACATATACACACATAAATCTTACCACATAGTATATAGGTTTCAGCTGGCAAGCTTGGACCAGAATCTCTCAAAAGATATAAGTGTACCAAAAGTATTCAATTTTTAAAATGTGGAATTTTGTGTAGAATTCATAAAGATTGCTGTTTTACAATTATAAAATTGTGATACAGTCACAAATAATTGTATATAAATTCAAAAGATATATGTAATATTAAAATTGAAAAGTTGTTCTAGAGCAACTTTAGATCTATTCTTGCATATCTTCTTTGATTATTTTCATATTGTTCTGTGAAAAAACAGTAATGCTTTCTCCTCCACTAGACAAGCAGTGTCTGGCATCAGGGAAAACTCTACGTTCTACGTGCTTTAGTGTTTTTACTGGCTAAGCACCAGCTGGGTCAACTGAGAGGGTCAAATAATCTCTTTTGACTCAATTTATCCATCATTTGAAGAAATCACTTACTTTAAATACAAATTTGACTAATAATTAGTCAGGACAGAAATCACTTCATTTAAAATGGCTCAGGATTTTCACACATAAATGTAGCATTAATAGATGTGTGAGACAAGAAAAAGCTATTTGACCATAGAACACAAGGGTGGGAACACGTCTGTAAATCAATGATCAAGTAATTACTCAACGCTTATTAGCTGTTGAGCATGGTTCTAGAACACAGAAGGATAGAAGAGAAATACAAAAAAGTGTTCTGTACTTAAACTGATTACAGTCTGATTGAGAACCCACTAATGATTACAGGAATTACCCCAGAAACACTGTAAAACAGTAACTAGATCCATGTCAAATGGTGTAGTACACACACTTTTAAAGAAATGGGCTCCATTTGAGGTTTTGGAAGGGCAAGGTTGTGATGGGTAAAGAGGATAGCCATGCAAGAATTGTCCCCACTCGTGTCAACCTATGCTTGCTCCTGTTTTCCTCTTCAACAGTTTTTTGCACTGAGTACATTACTAGCTTTGGGTACATAATTTTTTTTTTTTTTTTTAATTTTTAGGGAAAGAAAAAGATAAAGGCAAATTGTGAACTGGGAAAAACTTTTGCCACATCTTTGAAACTGGGTTAATATTTTAAGAACAATTACCAATCGGTAAGACCAAAAACACAAATAATAATACAAAAAAAGAGCCAAGACCATAATAGACAACTGGAAAAAGAAGTATGACTGGCCTGTTACAATATGGCACATTATTTAACTTCATTAATCATTAAAACAATGCAAATTAAAACCCTAAAAGAAGCCTTTTTCACCAACCAAACTGCCAGAGAGTAATTAAAAATTCTAATATTCCACCACACGTCTGTCAGTGTGTCCTACTGTGGTGGCTTGCATGTTGCTCTGAAGCTGGAGGCTATGCCACTGGTATTTTAAATACCAGCAGGGTGCCCCATGGTCGACAGGTTTCAGTGGAGCTTCCAGACTAAGACAGACTAAGAAGAAGGACCTGACGATCTATTTCTAAAAAAAATTTGGCCAGTAATAACCTTATGAAAGCAGCGGAATGTTGTCTGATATAGTGCCAGAAGATGAGTCCCTCAGTTTGGAAAACACTCAAAATATGACTAGGAGAGAGCTGCCTCCTCAAAGTAGAGTAGACCTTAAGGACATGGATGGAGTCAAGCTTTGGGGACCTACATTTGCTGATATAGCATGACGCAAAATGAGAAGAAACAGCTGCAAATGTCCATTAATCAGAACATGGAATGTACGAAATATGAATCTAGAAAAATTGGAAGTTGTCAAAAATGAAATGGAACTCTTGGAGATTGACGTCCTAGGCATTACTGAGCTGAAATGGACTGGTACCGGCCATTTTGAATGGGACAATCATATGGTCTACGATGCTGGGAATAACTAATTGAAGAGGAATGGCGTTGCATTCATTGTCAAAAAGAACATTTCAAGATCTTTTCTGAAGTACAATGCTGTCAGTGACAGGAAAATATTCGTAAGCCTACAAGGAAGACCAGTTAATACAACTGTTATTCAAACTTACATACCAACCACTAATGCCAAAGATGAAGAAACTGAAGATTTTTATCAACTTCTGCAGTCTGAAATTGATCAAACATGCAATCAAGTGGCATTGATAATTAATGGTGATTGGAATGTGAAAGTTGGAAACAAAGAAGGATCAGTAGTTCGAAAATATGGCCTTAGTGATAAGAAGGACCCGAGAAATCACAACCCCAGAGATCACATGATAGAATTTTGCAAGATCAAAGACCTATTCATTGGCAATACTTTTTTCAACAATATAAACGGTGACTAGGGAGCCCTGGTGATGCAGTGGTTAAGAGCTTGGCTGCTAACTGAAAGGTCAGCAGTTTGAATCCACCAGAGGCTCCTTCAAAACCCTATGGAGCAATTCTACTCTGTCCTATAGGGTCACTATGAGTTGGAATTGACTCCACAGCAGTGGGTTTAGTTTTTTGTTTATACACATGGTCCTCGTCAGATAGAAAACACAGAAATCAAATCAACTACATCTGTGGAAAGAGATGATGGAGAAGCTCAATATCATTAGTCAGAACAAGGCCAGAGGCCTACTGCAGAACAGATTACCAATTACTCATATGCAAATTCAAATTGAAGCTGAAGAAAATTAAAATAAGTCCCCAAGAGCCAAAATACAACCTTGAGTATATCTAATCTGAATTTAGAGACCATCTCAGGAATAGATTTGACACATTGTACACTAAGACCAAAGACCAGAGTAGTTGTGGGATGACATCAAGGACATCATACATGAAGAAAGCAAAAGGTCATTAAAAAGACAAGAAAGGAAGAAAAGACCAAAATGGATGTCAGAAAAGACTCTGAAACTTGCTCTTGAACCTAGGGTAGCTAAAGCAAATGGAAGAAATGATGAAGTAAAAGAGCTTAACAGAAGATTTTGAAAGGCGGCAACAATTGTGAGGTTGGTGCAGGACCAGGCAGCATTTTTTTCGGTCATACGCAGGGTCACTATCAGTTGGAACTGACTTGACGGCACCTAACAACAACAATGGCAATTCTTGATGTTAGTAAATATTAGGAGAAATGGGGACTTCTGCCCACAGACAATGGGAGGATAAATCGATACAACAATTTTGGAAGGCACTTTGGCAATATGCATTAAAGGCCTTAAAATACGTAATATTCTTTGACTCAGACATTCCACTTTTAGGACATTTTCTTAAGGGAATAATTGTGGATGGCTCAAAGGCTTAGCAGATAAGGATGATCATCACAGCACTGTTAAAGATTTAAAAAAAAAATGATATGACACATATAACTGTAAGAATGTAAGGAGTAACACAAATCAAAAACTCTAACCTCTAACCAATCTTTGTTTCACAGTTTAAACACAATTTACTCCTATCTTAAATAACAGAAGAAACAGTGGAGATGATCACAAGCAATAAATAACCAAAAATTACTGTGCTGAAGATGTTTCTGTATATCAAATGGAAAGGGTGTTCTTTTACGTTTTAAAGTTAGCTGTTACTGCTGACTGGTATAAATTTGCTGTTGAACACTAGAATAAATAAATATAAACACATTTAAAAATATAAATTTATTTTAAGGGCATTGATCTGATTAACTTCCAGAAATTATTTCTTCTAAAAGAGTGAAAGTTTACTCACACCCATACTTATTCTGGAAATGGAAACATTTCCACAGACTCTTTAGTGTGACAAGTTTTTCTTTAGGTTGAATTATCCCTTTGGGACAAAGTCCTTTATCAACCAGTCAACAGTAAATCTTTTCTTAGTCATGAAAAATGATTTCTGTTTCTTATACGCTTTCTTGGGAAAGGGGAAGTATTACTCAGGTTTAATTTGTAAGTCAAGAGGATATGTCTTCCATGAATAGAATGATTTTGTTTGCATACAATTTTTTTTAATTAGCATGGATAGTTACCGAGTTTTTTGATGAAGGGACTGTGGAAGAATAAGCTGAGTTGTGCTTATGCAAGGAAACAGAACCCAGCAGGGATAGAAACATGATCCTTTGTTGAAGGAGTTCTCATTTGTAAACTAGACTCTATGTCAAGTGATTCCAAATCCTGATCCTGACCTTGCACCAACTTGAACCCGCTTTCAACTTATTCAGCAAGCAAAACTCCTCCTGGTGACAATTTGGGGCAAATTACCTAGGTGGTCAGACATGAGAGCTGGACATTATAAAAATTTTATTCTGTAACCTAACTTGCAACTACAATTCAGTTGAAACCTCACATAGCCTTTTTCAGATAGTTCTCACACAATTATCTTTGCCTCTCCTTCCCCAGCTGCTTCCCCCCTCTTATTAAAGATTTAATAGCAGCTAACTATGAAGAGGCTCTAATATTGCTGAAGTTTTATGAGTTTTGTAAAACACAGCATGGCATACTCATGCTTTCAAGCATTACAAATAAAACTAGAATATCACCAGCAAAATTAAATTAAGAATGGTGGGAAGAGTATTACACCAAGAGTCAGGACACCTACATTCGTACATTTTTCTCATCAGCGAAACTTATTATTAAACCAATCATTTGTGAACCTTCTTTGTGCCTCCAAAGCCTTCTCTGAAAGAAATGAAGGGGTTGTGGTAGCTGTCCTTTCCAGCTTGAGTGGTCTATGATTCTAAATCTGTTCTCAAAGCTATCTTCAACAATTATTTTACGTCCTTTCTTTGGTAAGACAAAGCTTTTCAGGCACTGATATCAAATGATTTAAACTTGATTTTTTGTTCTTGTTGTGTTGTTGTTGCTGTTGTCTGTTTGCTTTGTTTTTATCATCAAGGCCCATGTAAAACTTACCACCAAATCTGTCCATAAAAATATTTTTGAAGGTTATTTTAGGAAGCCTCCTTGTTAGTATTTTTGGCTGCCTCCTGCACAGAAAAGGAAAAGAAGAGTTTCTCTGAAGGTTATTTATTTATTTATTTTCAGAGGGCTCATTTATTATAGGACGAGGTGTTAAGCAGGAAACTCATTTATAGACATCTTAAGAAGGTAAAATAAAAAATGTAGTGAAAAATAGAGTGTCACTGCTGCAGTGCAAACATGCTCCATCTATTTGGCTGTCCTGCTCCTTAGAATAGCTTCTAATCAGGTCAATTTGACACAAGTCAAATATAATTATTTGAAACTATTGTTTTTATAGACATCCAAAATCAGTATTAAATATCTGGAATGAAACAATTATAATTTCTAATCAAACCCAAAATGCATGTTTTAACCCTTTATAGAAGTGTGTTGAGCACTTTGACTGTGATTCAGAATGCACTTTTGACGACCAACAACTTCACAAATACGTTCTTGCATTTGATACTTAATAGTAGAAAACTGGTTTGATTGCCTTCTGAATTTTGTAGTAGAGAATGCATCATCATTAAGTAAATTCAGACTTTAATTTTGAGAATAAAGGAGTTGCTGCTTTTTCCTCTCAATGTTATCATTATTGTTATTAAACATTATGGAATACCATGTACTTTCTCCCAACAAAAGGAGGTAACCTTTCCTCCTAATGGTTGCTAAGAAACATGAGCTGCTTTAGATACTATATTGTTTACAGATAAATTGCTCAAAATGTGTTGAGTTGTATTAATAAAATATATAAAAATTTGAATAGGTTTTATAAACAAATTTAATTTAATTCAATACATATATAGCAAGCTTCTTTTTATGAAAAAGACATTATTTCTGGCAGTGTGACATACAATAAGCAATACATTAAAGGCCCTATCTTAGTAAAGCAAAAATATATTACAGATAAACCAAGGAAACGGTTATAGAACAAAGCAGAATTCAATAAATACCAAAATATAATGTTATATGAGTCAAAGAAAGAAGTATGATACCTGGATGGTTGATCAGGTAGGACGTCCTGGAAGAGGTGATTTGAAATGAACTGTTAGGACACTCCTTCAGGGACTGATAAGGGAACAAGGTGTTCCAAGTATCTCAAGGCTGCTAGGAAAGAACATGTTATAAATTTTTTTAAATGTTTTCATTGCAGAGTAAGATTAATGGTAATAGCACTTCTAAGAACCATGAAGGAAAAAACTTGGAAGAAAAATATTTGATCTGCAAAAATGTATCCAAACAAACTACTGGGGTTGAAATATTCATTTGAAATAAATAATATATTATGTAACACTGTATAAGTTTGTATTCTGGCAGAAAGGCTTTATTTACATTAAGAATTCTTTCTGAGATTTAGTAATATACTGTTTTATTTACAAAGATGTGTGCATGTATAAATGTCAGTATATAAATCTGAATTGTGTATATGATAATACTATCAAAATGATGATCTAATGAAATCCAAGCTTAATAGTCCCATCTATTTCAAATTTTTGGGAAAAAAAATCAGAATACTACTCTCTGCTGTTCATATGTAATTGCATTGACTGTCCAAAAGAAGAGCTTTGTTGAGAGTTTATAAGCTAAAAGAAAAATTAAAAAATGTTTGATGTTTCTCACCTTGAAGATTTGTCAAAGTACGATTTTTGACTTCAAAACGGATTACTTAATCAAAATTTGCAAAGATTATGAGAAATATTAATATGTACTGACAAAGCAAAAATTAAACTTTAGAAATATTAAGGTTAAACTAATTTGCCATGATGTCTAGTCAATACAATAATTTAGATCTTTATAAAAGATTATCAAAACCAAGTAATATCTGTGTATTATTGAGGAAAATGTTTAACTGTATTTTGAAATACCTGATTTTTAAAAATATTAATTTGACTTGAAATTTATTGTTGTATCACAAGAAATTCAAATATTACATTTGCCAATGAATGAAAAGGAACAGTTGTTAGATTTAGAACATAAATATATCATTTATGTTTAACTTAAAGAGTTTGAATTATTTGAATTCTACTTAATGGCTATGAAGGAATTTCTGTCAAACAGAAAAAAGTGATAAATATGCTGTTGCTATTTGTTACCTTTTACTTGAGTGAATAAAGTTTCTCACGGGTGATTTCTACCAAGAATGTGAAGAGGTTACTATTTTAAAATATCTTGATCAGATATGAGTGTAACCAGTTAAAGCATAAAACTGTATAATAAAAAGTTATATATACTAAAGCAAGTTCATGTTTCTCATTTAAAAAACTGAAAAGGTTTTCTTTGGAAGTTTTATACAAATTCAATAATGTAATATCCTTCCTAACGTTTGTGCTTTACTTTTCTTATGATAAATATATAAGATACAGAAATATAATATCATCAGCCTCATACAGAAACTTTCCAGATCCTCTCTAGTTTATTCTGGTGTGCTATACAAATACAATCACTTTATATGTGACTCGATGTGAATAAGTTTGGGAAGCATTCTCCTAGGGAAATGAATTTAACTGATTGTTGGGTGGTTAAAGTACAGTAAAGTAAATGATCAATAAACCCAAGATAACTCAAAAGCCAAGAATATTACCAAGCAGAAAAATCTGTTGACCTTAGCTGAAGTTGTTCTTGGCTTATGAAATTTAAAGAAGCTATGAGAGGAAGCTAGCTGGCTCCTCAGACATTAGAATGTAAAGATACTCCAAGAGGCAAATGTTTGGAAGGCACTGATCCTCCCTAGAGTTTCTGTAAAGGGGCTCCCAACGTGTTAATGGTGGAATCCTGTACTGAGCATTTGTTCTGGTTTCTTATAAAGACCACAGATGGATTGTCTGAAGTTGTGATCAGTGACTAAATCTTACACAACTTGAGAGAGTTTTGGTATTTGGAAAAATAGCTTCAAAGCTTCACTCTTCTGGGGACTATCTGCAAGCAGGAAGGGAAGAAGTATATATACATACTTTTAAAATAACGTACATCAATAAATCTATACTCATATTAAATTCCTCAATTGAGTGATGATAGATATCAGAATTTCTGTTAACTGTGGAGACACAAAGAATCTTTAAAAAAGTATACTGTTTTTAAATAGCATAGAAGAACAGGACTGAAGTTTTATATATATATATATTCTAATAGCTCATATTTCTTAGGACTACTATGCTTTTTATCTCATCATCTACTGCCTGAGAATTTTCCAGGCTCAGTACTATGTGCATCAAATTACTCTATCTTCTTGTATGTTTCAGAGTATGAAGAGACAAAACAAAAACAAAAAACTTTCCTTTTGATCTAAAATGGCATCTCTTACAAAAGGATAAAAATCTACAAGAAAGTTTTAAGACTTCCAGAATTAATATATTCAAAAATCTATACAGCCTAAAAGTGTGCATGATTTCCAGTCAAAGTTTTCCAGATCTACCGGAAAATGCAGAGTCAAGGGGAACATATATGTGCTTACAAATAATAGCAAAGTTCTATGGTGAACTATAAATAATAACCCCAGACTTATTGAAGGCATGAGAATAACTTGTAAAAACCAGTCGTAAAGCTTTTGTAAAATATTATTGCCGTTCAAATGTTAAATGATGTCAACAGACATTCTTTAGGGACTGGTAAAAAGCAAACACTGTTGGAAGAGGAACTATGAGGGAAAAGTAAAGAAAACAGAGAGAGAGAAGATAATCGTGAGTGATAAAAGGAAAATGTTTACCAATTTTATGTCCAATTCTACCAGAATACATAGCTCATTTTGAATTTTAAGGGACTTAAGCCCAAATGGGAGAGTCCAAGTCAATCTCTTAAATATTTGTAGGGACATTTTTCACTTATCTAAGCAAATATAGAAGAAATATATGTGAATTGATCATATTCTTTAATAGGCCTTACAGTACAATTGAATTGTTTTTATAAAAACATAAAATAACAAGGGCTCATCATTTCTGCACAGTGCTAATAAACAGCTACAGTGGAGCAGCCTACATCAAAGACAGAAAGACAAGGAGATGCTCAGCAATCTGCATTCCTTTGCTTATCGAAATCAAAGTCTTTGGAAAAGCACCTTGATAGTCAAGCCTTATTTCCCCCAAAGAAGCAAACCTTTAAATAATAATAATAAATACCTCACATAGTACATTTATTTCCTCTAATTTTTCTTTGAGATCTGACATAATATCTGTAAATTACCTGCAAAACCAATATGACAGGGAATTTAGTCTAAAACTGGTACACAAACGAAGAATAAAGAGTGGATCTCTATGTAAATTAGACACAGATTGTTGACAATGCTGTAGAATGAGTTCCTTACTCTCACTGCCCAATCTATTTGGCACTTGTATGTTCTTAGTTACTTCTAGAGAAAGTGACAGGAAGACCACTATGATGTTTTGATGGAATTAAAACATCCCTGATTCAGTTCAAAAGTTGCAAACACCTGGACTAACCTATGTTGTGCCCTAGCGTTATAACACTGAAGAAACATTCTAAAAATCAACAAAGCTTAGAAAGAAAGGTAATTTTTTGCTTTGCACTTGTGTTTGGTCTCTTAGCAAGAGAAAGGGAAACAAAGCATGAATGAAGCTAGAATGTTTTCTGACTTAACAATAATGGATACCTTTTTTTGTTTGTTTTTTCATTTTTAGGATCAAAATAATAGGATTAGGGTCAAAAGATATTTTTGTTATTTCTGTTACACCAGAGTATTTTTTATTCATTTTACAGTGGCCATCTTCTAGGAAGCAAAAGATACACTTAGACATAGCTAAAGTGGGTAATTTTCTGAAGAATTGGGGTGCCTCCAATGTTTATGTTGGGTATTCAGTTTTCCCATGTTTTATCTCACTCACTTTGGTCTCCTCTATAGGATCTGAGTTATCTTGTTCAGCTTTTATATTCACCACATTAAAAGGTGGCTGTTAAATCTGCATTTCTCATGTCCTATGAAGAAAAAGCCAGAAGAAGAAATAGGAGAGAGAATGAAGAAAGCAGAAGAGGGTAAGAGAGAGAAAGAGAAAAAGAATCAAAGAGATTTCCTCCTACACAGTCTGCCCCTGAAGAGAACATCTGCCTGAATGTTTTACACTGGGAATGACCTGTTAGCCTAATCCAAACTTAGAGGCAGTGGGGAGGGAAGAAGTGCATACTTTCTTAAAGTTGAGAAACAAAAGAGAATGGATAAAATTATGTTTCTTCAAAGAGTGTATGTAAATTTATAACTAGAAAAAGTAAAAAAAAAAAAAAAAAAGCAAAATGTGCATATATTTAGGCAGAACTTTTAAAGATTTGGGTTCAAATTTACAGAAATGAGTACTAACTAAAAAGCCACCAATCCTAAATTGTATGAAATTTCGGGGTGGGCAGAGAGAGGCCAGAGACAAAGTAGAGTAAGGATAGCACCATGTTTTAGCACCTTTATTCACTGGGGTAAATTTGTTTGACTCTCGGATTTGAGATCGCACCTAGTTTTCTTGGATTTACTTGTACAGAATTTTGTAGAATTACAAATGAAGTCATGCCTTAGTAATCACAGCACACTCACGAACACTTTCTGTTCCTGGCATTGCACATCTCTAGAGTGATCTCTAAGACCCTATCCTGGCAGGAAGTTCCAGACTCCTCTCCAGCCCCTGTCTGCAACAGGGCTCTATGCAAGTTGTTCCTGGCATGGTTCTGGGGCACGTCCATAATTTCCCTTGGTAGCTGCTTCAGTGCTTAACAAGCAATAGCCCTTTCATCTGATGACTATTTTTCATAAGAGAAAACTATTAATCTGATTTATTTGTGGAGATGAATTGACCGATTGAATGAATTATTGCTAAGGAGAGCACTGACTCACAAGTCAGGGGTATCAATGAGCAGAAAGTGACTAAATAAATTTCAAAATAGCAAGGGGATTTATATACAACAGAGGAGATTTCAGGCTGCTTTTAGGCAAAGTAAGGAGGACAGTGACCATAAGGAGAATTAAGAATGGAGTGAGTTTTACCATATCTGATTTTTCATTTCTATTCAAGAGCCCATTAGGCGCCAGACATTGGGTTAGACACTGAGGGTATAGAAAAGAGCAAAACTTGGTCACCATGTTCATGAAGCTCAAAGCCTGGTAGAATCCTCACAACTGCAATGAGAACAAGGAGTGCAGGTGCAATTCTGTATGATAGGAAGGGTTTCAGTAGTAAAGTACTCAAATACAAAGCAACGGAGTGTAGAACTGGGCATCTTCCTCAAAGTGCAACTGAGGCAAAATGGAGCAGTCTTTTTCCCTACAAAGAGACACACATGGGATCACAAGATGGCAGCTAACAACAACAGACATACTAAATCCTGTAATACTATGGGCACTCCTGGAAGATTAGAAATACCCATCTTTCTAAGAGTCTAATTCCAGAGCTAAAATATAGCCCCTGAGGAATGTTTCAGATTTATGTACAAGCCAGCTTGGGTGAGTCATAGAAAAAGCATCTGTATTCAGTTAACCTATTTGGAATTTATTGGAAGTATGAAAATGTTAGGAAAACTTTCCATCAATGATAAACAATCATGTTCAGCATAATAAGAACTCATCAGGAAAGCACTGCTTTGCTTAAGAATGACTCAGCAGACATAGGGGGTGGAGAAATGAGATGAAGATTAAAGCCGGACCAAATATGGATAGGTTGTTGCTGTGAGACCAAGAGGGTCTTTTGCATTAGAAGAATTTTAGTGCGAGTCAGTTCATGGAAAGACACTGAAAACAAAATTATACCTAATGTGATCTAATTTCAGATTTTCTGTTATTTATTACATTAGAAGGAGCCCTGGTGGCACAACAGTTAAGTGCTTGGTTGCCAACCTAAAGGTCAGTGGTTTGAACCTACTCGCGACTTGGAGGGAGAAAAGACCTGTAATCTGCTCCTGCAAAGATTTCTGCCTAGGAAACCCTATAGGGCAGTTCTACTCTGTCGTGTATGGTCACTACGAGTTGGAGTCGACTTGACAGCACACAACACCAGCATTACATTTAGAGAGTTATAACAAGAGAAAGGCAATGGACAAATTAAGAACCATTATGATATAATTGATGAGTTTCAAAGACAGCACCTAATGAAAAGCAGACATTTTTCAAAATAAAGGACCCCAAATCACATTTCTATTTAAAACCTGTAATGCTGCTTTGATTCTTTTGAAGTCTGCTGACCTACAATATGTGCTTACATGGGTTGTTGAATTAAGATTTAAATATATGCTGTATTTAGGAGGTAAAATATTTATTGACTTATCTGGAAAAAACAACTGTGGAAAATTGAGAAAAGATAAAATATTAAAGACATAAAATAGTATTTATTAAAATTTGTGTTGTTTGTTTTTTAAGGGAATATGCATATGGTTTATGTATTCAACTTAAATAAAGGATATGTGAGCAAAATACACCAAAACATTAACAGAGGGAACTCTGCAATGTTTCTGCTGACATTCTTTTTTTTTAATTTTTTCTTTATACTTCTCTCGATTTCTCAAGGTTTCTACAATGAGCTGGTACAACTTTTCTAATTCGAAAAAGGCCATATTATCTTAAAATAGACTTGCATCTATGTTCTAGAAGAAGTGGGTTATGGGATAGAAAAGTAAATATCTATTGGAAAATCAAATTATTAGTAGTATATAGCCATAGTTTACAAAGAACAACTCAAACCATACAACCTTAATAGCTCCTTTTTGGCTTGAACTGTAAGATTCAGCAGATGTTATATTGGAATTTTAGTAAAGGACCTGATATGGTCTCCTGAGATTTTACCGACAAAATGAATTTAAGTCTGTCAAGATCAGAGCAACCGTACAAGGTTGAAAAACAGGACTGAAAGTCTGTAAACAAAAGGAAATAACGACATGATCAAGGGAAGATGCTAACGAAAGAGCTGCAGCATCGATCAACAATAAGCCTTAGGGAATAAAGGCATAGCCTAGGTAGCACATGGAATACTTAAGACAGAAAAAGGCATTAGTGGGTAGTAAAAATGGGAATGATAGGAGGGGGAAACTAATAATTATTAAGTACCTACTTTGTGCAAAATATTGTGCTAGACTGTTTCACGTGTTGTCTGTTTTCAGTGCACACAATAAGCCTGTTGTTGCTGTTAGGTGCCATCTAGTCAGTTTTGACTCATAGTGACCCCATGTGATCCAGTAGAACTGCCCCATAGGGTTTTCTTGGCTGCAATCTTTACGGAAGCAGATCACCAGGTATTTCTCTCACGTAGTGGCTGGGTGAGTTTGAAGAGACAACTTTTCAGTTAGCAGCTGAGTGCTTAACAGTCTGTGCCACCAGGGCTCCTCCAATGACCCTACGATGTAGGAATTATTTCTAATTAACGAATGAGGAAATTAGGAATAACAAAAGACATTAAGCGTAACAAATAGGAAATACTGACAAATACATCGACTTATTTATTTGGATAAATGTGATCTGAAAAATGAAATCTATAAAAAATTTCTTACAAGCAAGAGTCCCAAGGCAGCGTAAACAACGTGCTCAACTGCTAATTGAAAGGTTAGTGGTTCTAGTCTACCCAGAGGCCCCTTGGAAGAAAAGCCTGACAATCTGCCTCTAGCAAAATCAGTCACTGAAAGCCCTGTGGAGCATAGTTCCACTCTGACACACATGGGCTCGCCGTGAATTGGGATTGACTCAGCGGCAAGTGGTTTTAATAAGCAGAAAGAATGATAGAGATTACTACGTTCAAAGTTGATCTAGTATACGATATAACGTGAAAGGTTTTTGGTATTATTTTGGTAATTTAAACCTGTTGCCATTGTGTCGATTCTGTCTCATACTGACCCCACATATTATACTTATTAACAAAAACACAAGGAAAGTTAGGCCCTCTCTCTACTGGTATGGTGATACTCTACCTGTATATACCTGGAGCATTGTATCACATTACCAGAGATTTATTCTAGTAAAGAGAATAGGTCCATACAAATACTAATGGAGTGCACATGAGAGCCAACTAAAGGATGACTCGGGATGAGTCATGGCGTATATGAAAAGCATAAGCACTTGGGGAAAATGATGTGGTCTGATCTGAACAGGATAAGTAGGATAAGTGGGATGAAAGAAAAAAATAGATCAAATATCAATAAAAACTTTCTAATAGTGGGAACTATCAAAACCAGAAGATTTGTCCCCAAAGGAAATTCATGATTTTGGAAGATTTAATACTTGACTGAGTAAATATGAAAGAATAACTAATGGAGAACAGCTCTAAATTTTATGCTTCTATAGATTCATTTTTAAATAAACTATCGAGCAATGATGCCTCATTTATTCACCAGCATCAGGGAACAAACTCTTCCAGAGAAGTCAGTTCCCCAGATAATACAAGCCTCCTCACAGGCACAGATTTTTCTTTAATTTCAACCTCTTTCATGGAAAATTATTTAAATTACATTATTCAGATCCTTGACTTCTTAAACATTGCAATACAGAATTAGGATATGAGATGGCAGAGGTGTGTATGGAAAGGCCCCTGGAAAACGGGTGAAGACAGCCAGAGTTCTAGTTCTGGTTCAGAAAGAAAGTAGGTCTGTGACTTGGAAAGTCGTTTATCCCAATGGTCCTTGCTTTTTTAATATTTGGAAATAAAGGGGCAGGAGAAGATGACCTCTAAAGTCTCTTCTACATATTCTAATTCTGAACATCTGTTACTTTATTTGACTTATTGTTTGACTTTACATTAAATATTTTAGACACTCTTTTCAGCCAACAGACCTTAAGTAAGACTCTATGGCCACCACCCATCTGTCAGTTTGTCGTGCTGTGGTGGCTTGCGTGTTGCTATAATGCTGAAAGCTATACCACTGGCATTTCAAATATCAGGGTCATCCATGTTGGACGGGTTTCAGCGGAGCTTCCAGACAAAGACACACTAGGAAGAAAGGCCTAATGATCTACTTCTGAGAATTAGCAAGTGAAACCCCTATGGCTCACAACGCAATCTTGTCTGATATAGTGCTGGAAGATGAGCCCCCTAGGCTAGAAGGCAGGACACAATAGCTGCAACGATTGACTCAAATATACCGATGATCATGAAGATGGTGCAGGACTGAGCGATATTTCCTTCTGTTACATATAAGGTCACCAGGAGTCAGAGCCAGCTCCGCGACAACTAATAACAACAACAGGGCTCTGTGAATGGTTCTATACTCCTTCACTGAATAAAGGGCATATCTGGATAACCACTTTCCTTGATGCTCAAAAGCTCCCTCACACTTTTTTTTAAGGTAGGTACCTAAAATCGAGGCTACGGGAAGTCAGATTACCAGGTAAATGGGATGAGACTGTACTTTGAGGAAGATCAAATCAGAGATAATAATATTTATTGAGCACTTACTATGTATCAGGGGTTTTGCTGGGCACCTTCCATGTGTATCTCTTTTAATCTTTACAATATTGTTACGAGACAGACACTATTATTATTTCCACTTTACAGATAAGGAAACTGAGTTTTGGAAAGGTTAAACAATTTGCACAAGGCCATATTGCTAGCAGTCTAGGATCTGGATGTGAACCAGGCAGTCTGATTGTGGGGCCCATTTTTTAATCACTATGCAATACTTCCTCTGCCAGCGCAAGCTCATATGGGGCTTAAGCTATCATTTGCGAGTTAAGTATATTTACAATTGTTTGATACTTTATACAATGGCACAATTAATATTCTGTACTTGCCTCCTCTTTCACATGTGCAAGTGTTTTTCTATGATATATGATGAAAAGTTGAATAAATAGGTAAGGGGGACTTTAGCATTCTAAAGTTATATTTATGATAACCAGAATTTAGTCATTCATTCAGTGTGTAATTAAAATAAGTACATTTTTAAGGAACTTTATTGAGGTATAATTGTCATACAATAACTTTTGCATGTTTACAGTCTATAGTTTAATAAGTTTTGACATATGTATATATTTGTGAAATCATCACCACACTCAAGATAATGAACATTTCCATCAGTCCACGAAATTTCCTTTTGCCCCAGTGCAATCTTTCCCTCCCACTCCGCAGGCTTTCCTCCAGGCACTTGTTGGCCTGGTTTCTGTCATACAGATTAGTTTACATTTCCTAGAATTTTAAATAAGTGGAATTAAACTGTATATATTTTGAGATTCACTGATGTTGTTGTATTTATCAATGGTTCATTTCTTTTGATTACTAAATAGTATTTCATTGCATGGATATGTAACAGTTTATTTAGGCATTTACCTGATGATAGATATGACAGTTGTTGCTAGTTTTTAGCTATTAAAAATAAGGCTGCTGTGAACATTTGTGTATAGGTCTTTGTATGACATATGCTTTGATTTCGCTTGGGTCAGCACCTGGGAGTGGAATGGCTAGCTCTGATAATAGGTGTATATTTAAGTTTTTAAGAAACTGCCAAACTATTTTCCAAAGTGCTGTGCCATTTTACATTTCCAACAGCAATGTATGAGAGTTCCAAGTCTTTCACACCCTCATCACCTCTTTGTATGGTCAGTCTTTTTGATTTTAATCATTATAATAGGTGTGTCCACCACCACTCTGTCAGTTTGTCAGACTGTGGTTGCTTGCATGTTGCTATGATGCTGGAAGCTATGCCACCGGTATTTCAAATACCAGCAAGCACATCATGATGGACATGTTTCAGCAGAGTTTTCAGCGTAAGATAGACTAGGAAGGAAGGCCTGGCAATCTACTTTTGAAAATTAGCCAACGAAAATCTCATGAATCACAACAGAACATTGTCCAACTTGCTTACTTTGGATGCATCATCAGGACCAAAGAGGGCATGGGAGACTCTCAGTGAAATGGGTCAGCACAATAGCCTCAAGGATGGGCTCAGACATGCTGGTGATTGTGAGGACAGCACAGGACCCAGTGAGGTTTTGTGCTGTTTGTCACCAGGAGCTGGAGTCACTGCAGGGCAGCTAACAACAATAGGTGCGTGGTGATATCTATCTCACTGTGGTTTTAATTGTCTTTTCCCCATTGGCTAATGATGCTGAGCATCTTTGCATGTGCTAATTTGCCATCCATATATCTTCAATGGCGGGAAGTCTGTTAAAAGCTTTTACCCATTTTTTTAAACTGGGTTTTTTATTTTCTTATTATTGAGTTTTAGGTTTCCAACTTTGTTCTGTTTTTTAAAAATTGCTTTGGCTATTCTACGTCCTTTGCATATCTGTATGAATTTTAGATCAGCTTGCCAATTTTTATCAAAGGCCTGCTGGGATTTTGATTGGGGTTGGTTGCATTGAATCTCTAGCCCAACTTGGTGAGAGTTGACATCTTTACAATACTGCGTCTTCCGATCTAGTATTTTGCTGTTGTTAGGTGCCCTGGAGTTGATTTGCGACTCATATTAACCCCACATGACAGAGTAGAACTGTCCCATAGGGTTTTCTAGACTGTAATCTTTATGGGGCGGATGGCCAATGAACATAGTATAAGCCTCCATTTATAAAAGTCTGCTTTAATTTCTCTCAGCAATGTTTTGCAGTTTCAGTTTACAGGTCTTGTCCATGTTTTGTCAAATTTATCTTAAATAGTTCAGATGTTTGATACTATTGTCAATGCTATTGTTTTAATTATTTTTCAATTTGTAATTTTTCATTACACTCAAGGAACTGACTCTAACGGATACGAGCAGTTGTGCGTGTCTAGAGTGAACAGTGAGAGAAAAGATGGAAGACAAGAGTGTGGAGGTGCAAAAAGGTCCGATTTTGCAGGGCTTGTAGGCCGTGTTAAGGATTTTAGTCCTTAATCTTAGGTCATGGGGGACCTTCACGTGATTTCAGCAGGAAAGTGGCATGGTCAGATCTGAGTTTTAGAAGCTCTCTGAGTGGGAATCGGCTCGACAGCCATGAGGTTTTTTTTTGGTCTGGGAACCATGTGGAGGATGGGTTGGGAAATGGTCAGTGGAGGACACAAGTTTAGGAATGAATTCCATAAACTCAGGTGAGCATCTAGAATAAAACATTGGTGGTGATGCTGGGGAGGAGGCAACAGTCTCAGCCAACAAAAATGTAATTGATTTGATTATAAGCAGTAAGAGAAGCCAGACTTCCTCTTACGTCTGGCAGTCATCAACTGTGTACACTTGGGCAACAAATTTTATTCAGCATCCCTGGTGCCACAGTGGTTAAGAACTCGGCTGCTTACTGAAAGGTCGGCAGTTCGAATCCACCAGCTGCTCCTTGGAAAGCCTATGGGGCAGTTCTACTCTGTCCTATAGGATCACGTGAGTTGGAATCTACTCGACACCAGTGAGTTTATTATATGTTAGGCTGTTGAGATATAGCAGAGAACAAGAAAGACATAGAGCTTACATTCTGAGTACCAAACTAGAGCCTAAAAGGGCTCAAAGAAGTATATGGAGGTAGAGTAGGAAAGAGAGAGGGAAAAGGAACTGGAGAAAGAAGAAACCCTTGTCTTCAAGAAACACATTGTCATGATTTGATGCCCTATATCCTGATGTAGCAATATGTAACATTATTTTAAAAAGTCTTTTTCAGTTATTTTCCAAATTTCTTATGTCCATTTAAAATAAGTAAGTGATTTGGCTGACAAGTTTCAGTTATTAATTTATCTTTGTCATTATCACTGTGTCACTGTTGTTTACTCTAAAGTTAGTCAAATGGAAATATAACCATAAACAATAGAAGGCCAGAATAAAAGTTTTCATAGAGAGTTTTCCTTTTAAGGGCTGACTGTAAATCCAAGTGTGATTTATTGATACCATTAATAATCCTAATTCCTGCCCTAGTCAAGAAAACAAAACACGAAGCATATTACTGGTCACAACTCAGAGTTGGCTCAGACATAGATGAGGGCTTGAAGGCAATTTCTGTAACTTTGTAAAATCAGAGAGGAGCTAGAAAACATGTAAAATTTATGAACTTTCATATAATCTTCCTTATATCAAATACAAAAATCTATCCTTAAGGAAATATGATTAGGACTTGCAAATAATTCACAGGAGGAAAGCAATTTGAAACAGAGTCCCTCTTTTAGAACTGCAGATGTTCCGACTCAGGAATGAAACTAAAACTTGAGCAAAATATTTGTTTGAGGAAATTCCCTCCCTTCTTCACTATAGCCCCTTACACACATTAAAATGATGAAGGATCATTTCTAATCACAGGAAAACTTAAAAAGCATTCCAAAATCTTTTTAAAGGTATTAACTCATATTAAATCACAATGATGGGTCCTTGTTACTGGAGATGTTTCCACAAAGGCGAGAGGAGCAGGTATAAGAAACACAGACTGGGCTGTGGGCTGGGCAGAAGAATCTTATAGTAATTGTTAGCTCTAAAAATTGTATTAGTCTATGCTTTCCGATATCTCAGTATTTTGCAATCTAGTACACTGCTCATAATATTTTTAAAACTAAATAAAATTTGACTCACCAACTACAACATGAATGAATATCACAGGCATTACGTTCACCAAAAGAAGTTAGACACAAGAGAGCGCATACTGTATAACTCCATTTATATCAAGTCCAAGAACAGGCAAAATTAATCCATGATGACGGCAATCAGAAAATCAGGTGGAAACGGACTAGAAGGGGCTGCAGAGAACTTTATAGGGTGATGGAAATGTTCTATAACTTGTTTTGGGTGGTGGCAACACAGCTGATTACATCTGTCTTCCAACTAGATACAAACTCTGTGTACTTCATTGTATGTAAATTATACCTAATAAAAACATTTCGTGCTGATAAAAAAGTAATCAGTCTTAAAACATTTTAAAAATATTTTATCTCGTGTTAATCTACAGCATTGGATCAGAGCAGGCAATGGTTTTCAAATCACATTACATAAATGTCTGTTTTCTAAAATTTTAAGCGGTTATATGCTGAAGTTATTCTTTTCTTATCTACAATCTTATATCCAAAACCTAGTAGCAAGCAGACTGCCATACATTCTATATAGACCAAAACCAAACCCGTTGCCTTCGAGTCCATTCTGACTCATGGTGACCCCATGTGTTACAGTGTAGAACTGAGCTCCATAGGATTTTCTTGGCTATAACCTTTACTGAAGTAGACCGCCAGGCCTTTCTTTTATGGCACCAGTGGGTGCCTTCGAACAGTCAACCTTCCTGTTAGCAGCGGAGCGCAAACCATTTGAGCCGTCCAGGGACCTTACACTCTATATAGCGGTCTACAAATGCTCACTGACTCATTGACATAAACACAAAAAGATGAGTAAGAGTTTATTTTTTGGTATCTAGTCTTTACACCAAGAAGCCCTGGTGTCGTAGCAGTTAAGCACTCGGCTGCTCACCGAAAGCTCAGCAGTTTGAACCCACCAGCCGCTCCCGCGGGAAAAAGATGTGACAGTCGGCTTCCGAAAAGATTAAAACAAAAAACAAACCTGTTGCCGTCGTGTCAATTCAGACTCATAGCGACCCTGTAGGACAGAGTAGAACTGCCCCATAGGGTTTCCGAGGCTTTAATTTTAATGGCAGTGGTTAAGAGCTGCTGCTAACGTAAGGGTGGGCGGTTAGAATCTACCACCCACTCCTTTAGGGCAGTTCTACCCTCTCCTATAGAGTCACTATGAGTTGGAATCGATCTGATGGCAACAGATTTGGTTTGGAATCTTTATACCAGCTTGCTTACTCAGGAGACATTTTTATGCTGTGAGAACCATTTTATCTTTCCACTTTGAAGGCATCGCTGTCTTTATGTATGCAGACCCTGAGCAAGCACCTTAGCAAAATGCTGGCCCCCTGCCTGATATGCCCAGTGTAGACCCGAGGGTAGAGAGTTTCTTCGTAATGGATATTTTGGTAGCAAGAAAATAGGAGAAATAGGCACTAAAGTACTGGGACAGAATATTTCAGACACTCCTTAATCCAGAATGTGTTCTTATGCCATCTAAATTCATCCCAGTACAGGGCAGATGAAAGATCACTTCACACAGCACACTCTATAATCTGGAGAGAGTGACCGTGGATATACACAATGCCGGCTCTTCCTCTACTGCCTGTACTCAGCAACAGGAACTAGGCGCTGAAATAGAAATGGCAAAACTATACAGATCAGAATCCTGTGTATTTATGGTAGAAGGCCTCGTCTTTAAACTTTGAACATGAAGTAATTGCAGCCCAGAAACAATTCTGCTACCAGATGGGGCAGAGGATGAACCAGAGGGAGGACACTTACAGGAGACTCAAAGGTGGGACAACAAAGAATGCAAAGATACAATTTAGGACAGGTAATTTGCTTCTAGCTAAGAACTTTACCTTATGTTCTGATGCGAGAATTGGTCATTAACACCAGACTAACATCATAACTCACACCTGAAGATTATTTGTCACAGTTCGATGCCCGATCAGCAATGGGTCTTGGGAATGGCCCAAGACCGACCCGGAAACAATTCATCCTGTTGTGCATGGGGTTGCCATGAGTCGGGTGTCAACTCCCGGGCAGCTAACAACAACAACAATACATTAGTTATTCCTTAGCATACATTTAATTCTTCTTGTTTACTTTCTTATCCTTATATGTTTTGAAATAATATAACCACTATAGCGCAATGGTTAAGCATTTGGCTGCTAACCAAAAGGTCAGCAGTTCAAATCCAATTGCTGCTCCTTGGAAACCCTATGGGGCAGTTCTACTCTGTCCTATAGGGTTGCTGTGAGTTGGAATCAACTTGAAGGCAAAGGGTTTTTTTTTTTTTTTTTTTAAGTTTTTTCTTTTTATAGCTACTTTCAGGAAGGTAACCTACTTTGATAGAAATCTGCATTTACTATCTTGGAGGCCCAGGTAAGAATCTCTTAAAAAGGCGTATAGATGAAGCCAGACCATGTGAGACTCCGTTAACAGCAATAAGTTTATTCAATATGTTCCTGGATCTCTGAGCAGAGGCATCAGGATACTGAAGGGTAAGTTCGTAAGTATTTCTGCCAGCAAGTCTTTGACCATTTTTATATTCTTATCTAGGTCAGTAGATAAAATAAACATAGTTCATAAACATATGATGATAGTTTTCTTCACTCTCTAACACCTAATGTTGTTTTGCTTAATATTCATCTGTAAATGACTGTTTATATGAGCCATTAAGTATGTGTAAAAACATACACACGTCTGCCTGTCTTCCCAAATGGAGGTTAACAGTCTTGAGTTGAATCAGGACATGCAATGTAAACAGGATGGCATATAAAGTGTGATACACTATACAGAGGACAAAGTATGTATGAAGGTTAACTTATTAATAAAACATGGCTGGCCTTGATTTAGTTTATAAGAAACTTAAGACATTTATCAACATCTGCCTGAACCCAGTTCCAGTCTCTTGGACTCTGTTGTGGATAAGCTGATTAATAAAAGATGATGCCTTAGGAAGGAAGCTTAGATCTTTGTAAGCAATGACAAAGGAAAAGGCAGGGCTGAATCTACATATGAAAGGAAACTGTGAAAGCAAACGAGTTTACCACTATATGCCTGGCTGCCACTTCCCTATAACATTTCATCTTTCTCAGCCTTGGCTGAAGTCTGGAAAAATAAGAAAGAATTTTAAAAATTAAGTGTGGAACTAATATATAAGACAGATTGTAGGGTTTTTTTTTGTTTTGGTTTGGGTTTTTTTTTTTTTTTTTCTTTCTTAAACTCTGAAATAGAATCCAGTTCCCTTGCGGCTTCCTCCATTCAATGTTCTTAACTTTGCAGCTTTCCATGTTTGTTTTTCATTTGTATCCTTAATTTTTTAGTCTTTTCCTTTCCTCTCTGCTATGAGTCGGAATCGACTCGATGGCAATGAGTTTCCACTAGAATAAAGCGCCAGCATTGAACAAGTGCCTCCCTTTGTCAATTGATAGACTGTCGCCCAATAAACATTGCCCTCAAGAAACAATCAGTGTCCTGTGTTCCCCTAACACTCAGTCATTCTTTTAACCACCTTCAACCTAACAAACACTTGCAAATCACCATCTAGTCACTTCTGGATTTTCTTCACACAACATCCATGACCAAGAACTTTGAGGTAAACAGAGTAGTTAATACACTAATGCCTGGTAATAAACCTCTCTGCCAAAACATTCCTCATTATCTCCTAAATGTCCAGGAAAAATCACTACGTTAAAAACAGGAGGAAGGGAATCTCACTTTTGGGGAGGAAATGCCTATGGGTTACGGAAGGATTTCAGAATAGTCTCACTTCCCGTGATTTATCTGAAAATAAATGTCTTCCTAAATATTAATTAAGGAAGCACAAAAAAAAAAAAAAAACTGTTGCTTGATCAATTCGTTTCATTATTAATGGACAGATAAAAACTTGGGAAAATTTTAAACTCTTTCGATCTCACATCGTTATAGGATGTCACAACATTATAGTTGTTCTGAGGATGGACCTCATTGTCTACAACTCATTTTTAGGGCTGTGTCCAGAATCTAGATAGGATATTTGACAAGAGTCCAAATGGATACTTTGAGGAGGAAAATGGGAACAGGGTAATGAGCAGGGAAGTATCACCCAATAAACAAGGTACGCATGGGCTTAATTGTGTTTACTTTCTAATCTGTAGTGCATCTGAAACTCATGTGAAATTGTGCACTATAGATTAGTAAGAAAACACAATTAAGCCCATGCGTACCTTGCTTACTGTAAGTGGGTGCATACCATGCTTACTGGTTAACCCACCCATGGTAATGAGTGTGGGTCCACTGAAGACTTGGAGTGTTCATACATCACCTTGGCCATCTATATTCATCTAAAGAGTTGGATATTCCCAAGAATTCAAGTTTTCTATGTGATGTATAAAATCACTTGGGTTAAATTCATAGCCTATCAGTAAAAACAGAACCAAAGGGCAGGACGAAAATTAAAGAAAACGAAAATTCTCACCTTCTGTTAGAAACTGAGGCATGGGAACCTTACAGTGTTTTGACGATCATGTCGTAGGACTTGACCCCAGAAACCAAAAACTTTAAGACGTACGTATAAATTTAAAAGAAGTGAAGAAGCAGCTAACGTCTCACTAGGGAGATTGTAGGAATCACTGTTGCAGAACTGATTCATAAATCAATCTAATGAGTCAGACAACCTCAGGGCAAGAGAGGGTGGGAAGTCATTCCACCAAGGTCCATCATGGGGGAGTTTTTGCTACTTTCAATACCCTTATTCCCTAGTTAAATATTAGTTGCCCAGGAGTTCTTTTTCTTTTATGACTGTTTCTGTAATCTAAAACAGTCCTTCACACAAATCAGTTACTTGCTATGCCAATCATGAGAACATGATACATATTAAATAATTAAAATTAAGTAATTAACCAAGATTTGCTTAGCCACTTGAGTATGTGTGTATCTGTGTGTGTATATGTATGCGTGCGCATGCTTATACATGTAAATATATGTATATTGTATGCATATATATGTGTATGCATGTACACACATATGAAAGAGAAACCATAATTACAATACACATACATTTTACCTAAAATTGTCAAGTGAAGTTGTGACAGTGGCCATATACTATTGCTTGTGTGTGTGTGCGTGTTCTTGTTTGAGCAGTTGCTGACAGGAGCTGGGGAACTGAGACTGATAAAGCTGCAGGAGGGCTGTGTAGGCATAACCTTTACTTCATGCAGGAAAAGCCACTATACATTGGGCTGGGCTGGGCAAAGCTCAAGCAGGACTGTCCTGTAACGTCCAACATGTGGTGTTATTTAAGGCTAAATCTCCCTGGGCCTGGGAACGGTCCTGCTGTTGGAATATTGAGAGCTGATGCCATTGCCCTTATGGGGTCAGAGCAGGAGACCACACTCCTCTGGGAGAGAGGTCAGATTTCCCATGAAGGGAGGAAGCTTTTCACTCCAAGCCATTGTGGAAGGAGTTAGGAAATAGGGACTCAGCAGGTGGTCTTAAACAGGGTATCCCTTGATGACACAGATACTCCACCTCTGTGTCCACTAGCATGGTTTGTTCGCACTGGATCAGAAGTGATTATGAACATTCTGTGAGCATGGCTAACGTGCAGTTCCAGGATTCCTGCTGACACACACCGCACTAGGAGCACATAAGATACTGACAACTTTGCTTAATCCTGAGGGTCCGTGAGAGGTCCTGACGTATATCTGGCTTTATCAAGACATCGTGGGTAGTGGACAAGCACTAAGATAGAAATGACTTGGGCTCTAGTCCTTGGGTTCCAGTTACTGCTTCAACACTTACTAGCATTTTTTGAAAAGACCACTCACTCCTGGTCCCTTTGTTTATTCATGGGTAAAATGAAGAAAAGAATACTTGCCTTTTCTATTTCCCAAGGATCTAGTGAGGAGGATATGAGAGAAAAGATGTGAAAATGATTAGTAAAGGATGTGAAATTATTAGCATTATTCATCTATATACTCTTCTGCCTCAGGGCCTTTGCACTAGCTGTATCTTCTACCTGAAATACTCTTTTCCCAGATATCCTAGTGGCATGCTCCCTTATTTTCCTTAAATGTCTATGCAAATGTTTCTTTATCAGAAAGGCCTGCCCTAATCACTTTATATAAGATAGCAACTTTCTCCCAACCCCACTGCCTCTGGCACTTGACCTGATCCTGTTTTATTTTTCTCCATAGCTCTTACCACCATCTGACATATATTTTGGACAATCTTTGATTGACTCCAAAATAAAAGGGATTTTTATCTGTTTATTCCCTACTGTATCCCCAGCATCTAAAACAGTGCCTAAACAACCAAAAAACCCCAAACCCATTGCTGTAGAGTTGATTCTGACTCACAGTGACCCTATAGGACAGAGGAGAACTGTCCCATAGGGTTTGCAAGGCTGTAAATCTTTACAGGAGCAGACTTCCACATCTTTTTCCCGTGATGCAGCTGGTAGATTCGAACCACCGACCTTTAGGTTAGCAGTCGAGTGCTTTAACCACTAGCACATAGTAAAACAAACAAAACCAAACCCCTTGCCATCAAGTCAAATCCCTGGGTGGTGCAAATGGTTTGAGCGCGACTACTAACCCAAAGGTTGTCGGTTCAAACCTGTCCAGCAGCACTAGGGAGCAAAGGCCTGATCATCTGCTTCTGTAACGATTACAGCCAAGAAAACCCATGGAGCAGTTCTACTCAGTAACGCATGGGGTCGCCATGAGGCACATGGAAGGCTCTTAATAAATAAATAAGTAAATTGTCAAATGAATAAAATAATTCACTGTAACACATTGTATATATAAATATATCCCAAAGTTAAAGAGGGATTATTTACCCATTATTCTTGGCCAAATGCAGCATTGTACAAACTACTGACAGGCCTGTGATGAAAATAAGAACCATTTCTAGGCTCCTAGAAATTTTCCCTGGCCTGACCAGTTTTGAAGTATGACTGTGAGAGATTCCAATTTAAGTTTTTTGTTTTTTTTTTTTTTGCCTCTGATTTTCAAGCCACTAGGCTTTAAGAACAAAAATTTCATCTGCAAGCAACACACAAGTTTCCCTATGAATATAGGTTTCTTGCTGGTCTAATAAAAAGATAACAGAAGCAAAGTGTATATAATGTCTCTTTTTACTGCTTTAGTTCCTTTAGGCTTGCAGCCTGAGTTTCTCTGTCTTTCTCTAGATTTCTCTGGGAATCCTGACTGTTCTAGGTAGCTTTTCCAGTACAATGCAGTGTCTTCAAAACAATATTCTGAGCCTTCTTAAACTTTGTTTTCTTGAAAGTTAAAAGGCATTGACCTTAGGCTGTAGCCCCTGTTGTCCTTCTGAGGTCGTCTCCTACTCTCTCCCCCCTTACTCACTCCAGCTACACAGGCCTCCTTGAACATACTAGGCTACTCCCTTTTCAGGGTCTTTGCTCTGGTTGTTCCCTCTGCCTGGAGTTCTCGCCCCACAGATACACACTTCACTCACTCTCTGACTTTTTCGTACATTTGCTCAAATTTCACCTTCCCAATGAGGCAAGGGTTGACTACCATAGTTAATCGTGCAAACGACTTCTCCTCTTGTCCCATAGCCCATTCCCCAACACCAGCGCTCTTGATTTTCTTTATCTTTCTCGCTTTTTCTGTAGCATTTATCATTTTCTAACTCATTATATAATTTACTCTTTATTTACATGGATTGTTGATTGTCTGACTCCCTCCTTTTAGAACATAGACTTCATGAGAGCCAGGATCACTCTTGATTTTTTTTCCACTTATGCACCCAAGCAAGGCTAGGCACAGGGAAAGTGCTTAATAAAATACTGTGGAATTAATGTGTTGACTTTAAAGATGAGTGAGATGTTTTGTATATCGCTGGCTTTCCTTGCCCTGATCAGTAATTTAAGGCAATCTGAAATTCTAGTTCTTTGTAGAATAGATGGCATCTAATTTATGTAAGTTTCCTCCATAGGAACGTTATGCTATTTGAGCAATGCTTAAATTCTACATGAATTAATTGAGAACCTACCAGGAAACAGGCTATCATGGTGTTGGGCAAGAGGAATGCAGAAATGAGTAAGACTTAGTCCCAGACTTCAAGAAGGTAAGCAGTCCTGCGAACAAAGAAAGTATGATTCAGTATCATAAAAGCATTAGCGGGAGCAGACTCAAGTAAAAAGCGCAGTGAGAAGGGATCCAGGATCTCCGCATGGGATGGGAGAGGGCCATCAAGGAAGCCTTCCCAGAACAGGTGACTTTTAAGCTTAAACAGGTTTTCAGAGATGAATCAGACTTATCTAGACAGACAGGACAAGGACTGTCATTCCAGGTAGGGGGAATAGTATTAGCGAAGCCACTAAGCAATGCATAGTAAAATACAAGGCAGCTGGTTTTTTTTTTGGTGGGGGGAGGAGAAGTAATAATAGTGGCCTTTACACAGAGTGCTTATCTTACACCAGGCAGGATTCTAAGACTTTAGACATTAGCATCCTAATGTTTCCCACAACCCTATAACATAGGCACTATTATTATTCCTGTTTTACAGATGAGTAAACTGAGGCAGAGATAGGTTACTATATGAGATGATCAGTATCACATAAGCTTTAAAAAACTGGGGTACATTTTTTATTTCTTTTTTTTAAGGCAAGGTAGCAACTAAGTAAGAAAAGCCTGGTCTGACCGAATCTAATACTGATATACTCAGACAAGAGTGAGAACAAGTAATGATCGGTGATTAAAGGAAGAGAAAATTTTTTAAGTCTGTGGAAGTAGTGTCATTTAAACCAAAATTATTGGTTTCGTTGTTGTTGATGTTTAGCATGATAAGGAATTTAATGCACATAAATAGGAAGAACAAATATTCCTTATGTGACTGGTCAGCCAAAAGGAATATGAAAAGAACTTTATGTATGCTTTTTAATATTTTACAAAAAGTTATATTGAAACTTTATAAAGGTCCTCTGGATATTTATTTTTCCTCCTCTAGTTACAGTCTTAAATAAATATAATTACTTTTGGACAATAAAGTGCTTCAACACCATATACTGAAAAGCAATAAAAAATACCAGTCACTTGGAAGTGTTTCTATTTGGCGGCCAACCTGGCCCTTACACAGCAGAGTCAGAAGGTGAAAGGTTAAAAGTGCGTCCTTGATTTTAGACTGAACGTAAAGTGTAGACTAAGGGTTTTTTTTTTTTTTTTTTTTTTTTAAAGCCAAAGGTAATTTTCTTTCTTTCTTCTTCTTCTTCTTTTTTTTTCTCTTAAAGCTAATTAGCCACTAATGTGGACAGTCTCAATAATCCAGGTCAATTACAATACGTTTGTGTGTAACTTTTCCAAACTGAAGGCTGCATTCCCTTCTCGTTTATAGGTAGTGTACGCTGGATAAAATCTCTTCGCAAGGAACAATAAAAGGCTGAATAATGGAGACCCTGAGCTTAGTATTGATGCAATAAAAGAAGTTCTCAATATTTTGGCACTTCTCTTCCGAAGTAAAGTGTATGTTATTCTGATTTAGTGGGTGATGGCCAAGTGGAATAAGAGAAGCGTGTGCTAATCCACTGCTCTTCTAAAGTGACAGTAAAAAGCATTTGCTGCATTTGCCACTTGGATTCTGTAGACCCTTTGATTCACACCTATTTTTTTCAGATTAGATCTCTGCTGTATTATTTATATGGCACTACCACATTCAATTCACACATTATAGCTGCTGTAAAATGTAGATATTCTTATCCCTAGAAATACAAATGACAGTATTTGATAATTGTATTTTAAAAAATTATTTAATGTCTGCCAACCCATCAGGATCTTTTCTTAATGAATGTTTGCTTCTCTACTTTTAAAACTATCAATACTTCCTTTTAAAAGGAAAAACAAGCTTCTTTTGATAACACCAAATTCCCCACAATTTATATACAATGGTCATTTCCACAAAAATATTTGTGAGGTGAAAATATACTACTGTTCAAAATATGTCCATATTTGTTTAGAACAGGAATTGGCAAATCATGGGCCATGGACCAAATTAAGCCCACTCCCTGTTTTTATAAATAAAGCTTTATTGGAACACAGCCACATTCGTTCATTCATGTATTGTATATGGCTGCTTTGATACTACAATGACAGAGTTGAGTAATTGCAATAGAGGTCTTATGGTCCACAAAGCCTAAAATATATGCTATCTGGCCCTTTACAGAAAAAGTTCGCCAACTGCTAGATTAGAAGATCCTGTATTCTCTTGTAATTTTTAAAGTAACATATGTTGCGTTATTGCCTTTTTCTACCTGAGAGGGATTCTAAATCAATACCATTATTAACAACAGCCCAGATGAATTTCTTGATATTCAAGCAGCAAGTCTGGATACAAAGCACAAAATGAATCAGTTTTTGTTGTTAAACACTAAAGATACAATAATGAACAGGGCAGATACAGGGCCCCCTTAAAGGAATTTACAGTTTAGTGGAGGTGACAAATAAAATAATTACAGTACAGGGTGATCAAGCTCAAACAGAAGTGCAATTTTCTGTGTGAGCAAACAACAAGGGCATCTAGGGGGATCATGGAAGACTTCTCAGAGGAAGTGACTTTTACATTTGAGAGATCAGAGATGAGCAATTGTTCACTGGGATAGGTGTTGAATGTGTGTTTTGGGAGAGAAAATGTCAATAAAGGAAGCAAAATGAAGATTCTGGGTGGAGTCCCTGAGATACAAGAGGACAGTGGCTTGAACTAGATTAACAGCAGTAGGATAGAGAGCAGGGGAAGAATTGACAAGTCTTAATGACCAATTGGAAAGAGAGAATTCAAGAATAATTCTGAGGTTTCTGGTTTGGGCTACTTTGTAAATGATGCCTTTCTCAGAGATAGGGAGCCCAAATGGGGGGCAGTGTGGAAGAATATGATAGTTCACAGTTAAACACACTATGCCCAAGGTGTCTGTACGATATCCAGGTGGAGAATGCCACTGGGTGGTTGATGTTTGGCTTTCAAACTCAGGAGGGCCTGGGTTGAAGATACAGATGCAGGGGTCGTTAGCATCTGGAGATCATGAAAACCAAAGGTGTGGGTGGGCTCACCTAAGAAGAGACAGTAAAATTAGAGGAAACAATACTCCAAAGAATCCCAATGCTTAGAGAAGCATCAGTGAAAGGGAAATAACAGGTAGACTGAGAAGGGGTGCCCACAGAGGAGAGAGAAAAATACAGATAGTATAAGGCCCCAGAAGCAAAAGGATGAGCATGTGTCATAGGGCCAGGAGGGCTAAACAGCACAAAGACTACAGAGAGGTCATGTAAGATAATAACTGCAAAGCAACCTCTGGATTCTCAAGCTGGAATTTTTGATAGAGAAGACAATTAGAGAAAGTACCTGTTGAACATTTTCTATCAGGTAATATTAAATTAAAAAAAAAAAAGCTGATCAATTTTAGAACATCTACTATGTGCTAAACATTATGCTAAGCATTTACTTTGCCCAAAAAGATTGCAATGTAGGTTTCATTAACTTAATTTAAGGTAGATCCAGATATGTGAGGTAACTTCCAGGCTTACACAGAAGAAAGTGGCAAAATAGGCCTTTGAATTCAGATCTGCTGGATACTGAAGTTTGTACTCTTTCTATGATCAAAGCCTACCGCACTAGCTATTCAGATTTCTGGCAAATATCATTTAACTTTTTGTTTTTGTTTTTGAAGTCATATGTATCATTGAAATCGTTCACATAGATCCAGTTTTGCAAATTGTATCATTTCCCCCCTTGTTTATGTTGTAATTTAAGAGAAATGTCTTCCATGAGAGGAAGATGTATTTTAAATACAGTATTTAGTTGCAGAGATATCATATATAATCATATACAGAAGTTAAAATAGCTTTATAATAAAATATTAACCACAGAATTCCATAACGCCAATGCACTCTCTCCTCACTTATCGATATGGTTAGGTTCCAAAGACCAGGTCATTATGCAGAATCAGTGTTATGTGAAAATGGAGGCTGACCACATCAGATCACAAAATGGAGGATGACTACATCATTACACAACTGTCAAATTACATCATTACATAACTGTCAAACCACAGAGAATCATGGCACAACCAAGTTGACACATAATCTTAACCATTGTAGCCAGCATTACTCTCGCCTAGAAACTTCGTGTTCATTGCTGCCAGACATATGTTGTTAATGTGCAAAACAGTTGGATAGTAGATCTTTTGCTATTGTTGTAAATACAAAATGTCAGATAATGAGATAGTCAATAAGTGAGAAGTAGGTAGACTGTACTGAAGACATTACTGGACTCCATAAATAGAGGTGAGCCCCATGAGATGCAGGAAGGGAAGACTGCCACCTTGTTGGAGAAATTCCCAAGGAAAAACTTGTTTCCAAGATGGCTGTTCAGACAAATCTAAATCCTGTCTTCCACCTGATATTTTCTGGACATCTTTAGCCCTAGTAGTAAAGCTGTAAGTGCCTAGCAGTCAAATTTCCACCACAGTGGTAAACACAAACAAACTCTTTGTAGATAGTAAGAAACAGAAAATTTTTAAATTCAGATGAACAGTTGTAGCAATGATGAGAAATTACCTAGGTGGTGGGTATATGGGATTCATTGAAAAATTCTTTAACTTTTCAGAGCGTCTAAACACTTTCATGATCAAACATTAGGAAAAAAGTTAGTCAGGAAGCGAGGAAAAAAAGAAAAAGCACCAAAGCACCAGGAATGTAATAAACTCTAGATCCAGGAAAGAAAGTTTACTATTACTGTATGAAGATAGTTGATCAAAGAAAAAAAAGAAAATTACTCAAATAATGTCTTCATTCCAACTACTCATATTGAATCATTGTATAAGAAATTTTAGGTCTAGTTAGAACTAAAATAGTGTCGATTTCTTTCCACTAATTTGTCTCCGTAACAAAGTTGCAAAAGTTTTCACATTTCTCTGATTTTATTTCCATTTCCAGTGGAGCTACATGACAGCAAACCATAAAAAGTATGACACTGATTTTTAGAATGTAAATTGAATTTACAGTTATTAAATAAGTTATTATATAAGCTGATTATAAAATGAACTGATTTTATAGTTTTATTTTTAATTCAGGAAATAACGCAATCTTACTGCAAGTTTAAAGAAAAGAGATAAAGAAAAAGCAGATCCTCTTCCCTAAATATAGTGGTTATAATTTTAGTATTTTTTTCTGGCCTTTCTATTTCCTAAACATGTTTTCAAATGGTTATAAGTAAAGAGATTTTGACCCAGCTTTTTTCACTTAATGTTACATATTAGGCTTTTTTTTCATATCTACATATTTAACATTAAAGATTGCATAAACTTTTACTAATGTAAACACTGCTGTAATGAAGCTTCAACTGTATGGCTTGTTTTACATTTTGCATTTTGCTGGAAGTAAGATTACTAGGTCAAAGAGCATGAGATTTTAATGGCTCTGTGTATTAATACATTGCTTTCCAAAATGTTGTACTAATTTATATTGCAACTGTAATATAGAAACGTATCTTTGCTGGCATGGAATATTATGACTTTTCAATGTTTGCAGATTTAATATGCATATGATTATACCTTATTGTTTGCATTTGTATTTCTATAAAACATTTAAAAACAACCTCCTTCTGCCTACCATGTGAGTTGACAAGCAGAAAGTATGACAGTGGGTGAATTTCATGATCCTTCTGGTTATAATTGTTTCCTCATTGCCCACCATAGCAAATTAAAATTCCTAGCCCTAATTTTCAAAGTCCTGGACCGATTCTCTGTCTCCCCCGAACTCTTTGCCTGCTCTCCTCCAATGCATTCCAAGGTTCCCTGTGAAGAATCACCTGGGGTACTTGGTAAACACACACATTAAGGTTCTAGACCCCACTGGAGACCTCAAGCTGGGCTTTCCAGGGAAGGGACCTCATGGTGCCCCAAAATTACCTTCCGCATTCAAGCCTTCATGAATTCCCTTGGCTTCTTTTCTTTCAAGGACTTTTATGCCAGGAATAATCAGACTAAATCCAAAGCTCATTTAGGAGACCATCTTTTCCCCAAGACGTTTGCGTAGATTAGGCAAGAAATTCACTTAATAATTTGTACTGAAATAAGCAAATGTAATTTAAGGGTGTAGTGATAGTCTCGTCCATCTAAAAATACACATTTTGACACATAACCTTGTATGTCTGATTCCTCTTGTTGGAAGAGGTAGCAGAGATTTCCAGCATGGGGGAACACCAGGTGGCTAGGTGGTTCTGCTCTAGGTGGGAGGTAGAATGACTCCCACCCTGAAGGAGGGAATGAAATAACTCATGTGGAGAGAGTGGTGAGAGCCACAGAGTGGTAGGGGTAGGGTGTGGGGGTGAGGGAGAGGCTATCAGTTTTTTAGTAAGTCAAGGAAGCTTGATGGGAAAAGTAGGAACTTACTGGGTCTAAATTAAAAGAAGAAGAAGAAGGAAAAAAAAAAAAACAGTTGCCATAGAGACAACTCCATGTGTGTCGAGTAGAACTGTACTCCACAGGTTTTTCAATGGCTGATTTTTTAGAAGTAGATCACCAGACCTTTCTTCCTAGGTGCCTCTGAGTGGATTGAACCTCCAATCTTTCAATTATCAGCCAACAGTGTGGACTCCTTGGGATCACAAATTCTCTAGATCGAGTTAGAAAAAATATTTTTCTTATTTCTATTGTTGTAACTATTGCAGTCTCCAGTTAATGAAGCAAAAAGAAAAAAAGACTCGTCACATAGCATAACAATTATAACATTAACCATGTCACATGTAATATTTTTTTGAGTATGTATAATGTACCTGGCATGGTGCTCAGTTATTTACATGCATTATCTCATTCGACCCCCATGCTACCACCCCATTAAGTAGGTACTACTATGATTCTCCCCATTTTACAGAGGAAGTTCAGAGAGATTGATAAATTTATCTGAGGTCACATAGCATGCATCTTGCTTCTTTGTTGGCCATTTTTCCAATGTAGGATTGTTAAGTTCCCCAGTGTCTGGAACAATGTCTTTTATGGGATAAATACTCACAGGAGGTAGAGCGTGAAACAGTGCCACAGCAGGTGAATGTTCAATATACGAATTGAAATATAATGAAAGAAAAAGAATGATTAAAATATCTCGAGATTTTTTTTTTTTTTTTTAACAAACTAAAATATGAGTTTCTTAAAAAACCACCATGATTCTCTGGTTCTCCACCCTGACTCCATTCCCAACATACACTGGGGAATTCCCTTCCCTTATGGGTCGACACGTTTTAATTTAAATTATGAACCACTAGGCTTTTATTTTCCCAGATAGTTGGCAAATTCCTCAGAGTCAGTAAACAATATTGTTTTTATTCCACTGAGATAAGCACATATTTTAAAACACTAACTTGGATGCATTTTATGAAGGTCAAATTGTGGTCAAAATGAATGAATGGCTCGATTCGTACCTCTGGTGTTGATGAGTTGAGGCACATCATTCATCTAAAACTACACATATGTTTAGGTCTAAGAAGGCCCCCAAGAGGCCTGATACAGCGTCCTCACAACACACATTTTCTCAGGTTGAATTATGTGTTTGAGCTTAGATTCTTATTTCCTATAAATACTTCTGTCCACACTGGATGAAAGCAAGTTAGCAAGAACTCTGACAAATACTCTGATCTAGCTGGGTGCTGGCAGGTCTTCCTAGCTTCCACAGGCAAAGATTTTTTTCCTCCCCCCATGTACCTCCACCCCAATGCAGAATGGTGCTCTGTGCCTATGATGCAAAGCATGTATTTCCCAGGTCAGAAATCAGGCTATGGAATAAAACAGGTTAGGCTGTCATGGCTCTCCTGCTATATCAGAAACTTGGGGTGAGAGACCAAGAAAGATCCACACTACATACACCCCAAAGGCTCGAAGGTACTGTCAGCCTGAAAGGCAACCGAGGAAACCCTCTCCAGGGATTGAGGCTACCGTATTATCTCTCACGAGACGAGGACGCTGAAGGAGGGCTTAAAACACAAGGCAGTCTTGGTTTCCTTTCATGGCCCACAATAAAATGTGTCTTAAAAGAAAATGTAAATTAAACGAGAGGAAATTTTAGGCCAGCAAGATGGCATAAGGAGGCCTGGCAGCGCAGTGGTTAAGCATTCGGCTGCTAACTAAAGGTCGGCAGTTCAAATAGACCAGCCACTCCTTGGAAACCCTACAGGGCAGTTCTACTCTGTCCTATAGGGTCGCTATGAGTCAGAATTGACTCAATGGCAACGGGAAAATGATGTAAAGGATCCTTTTCCAGCTCCCTTGGAACTCAGTAATGATACATAATCACTATATAAACAGGCTCCATTGTCTGTGTGTGAAACGTTTCTGTTCCCCCAGATTATGCTTCTTAGAGGCCTGAAACTGAAACACCTTCCCCCAATGACAAGATATTGAACTCTGCTTCTAAAGAAATCAAAAATGAACTTTGTCTCTTAACTATTGTTAGTAATCAGGGATACAATGGTTTAGGTCATTATGCTCACAAAAGTACAGTTTAAACCATATTTCGAGGACAAGCAAGCATTCATAATGATAAAGAAAAGAGATACAGCAAACATTATAAATCAAAAAAGATTTTGGAAGCTAGTCAAATTCTTGGAAGACTTACAAATATGCACCCAGGAGCAGCCATGACTCCTTCAACTTGGCTTTCCCTCATGTTCTTCCTGGCTTTTTGTCAATCTTTACCTACCCCCAATTTGTGATTGCTTTATCTGCAATTAAGAAACCAGGCACCTCTTCCCTCTCCCAGCTCTGAATTTAGAAATGACCTCACAGTTTATCTTGATCCTGTGCATATGGTCAAGGAGAGAAAGTGAGTCTCTGGAGATTGAAATATACGTAGTAGAATGAGAGAATAATGCCAAGAAAATTCAATCATATGTGCACATCTAACTATGTGTATGCATGTATCACCACACTGACTGTGCAGTGCACAAAGGATATCTGTGAACATCTTCATAAAATACTTCTCAAATACGTTCCAAACGTCAATAAGAAAAATAAACTCAATGAAGTCCAACGATTAGCTTTACTTTTTCTTTTTTTAAATTTTCTGCTTCATCATTTCATTCTGTTTTATTTCTTTGAATTTTGATGTTGAAAGGACCTTACAAACCTGCTATCCTCTTCCAATTTATGGACAAGCAAATCAAGCTACCAAGTAGTTTAGTGGCCTTCCCATAGCCACAGAACTTACTCATAGCAGAGCACAACTCAAAGGCCCAGTGCTTTGCTAATTTTTATTTTTTTCAAAACTACATGAGAAAGTCTCTTTCGCTTCTTTTACAAGAAGTAGTATCTTTAATTTTTTTGTAAACCAATATTTCTGAGTTTTGTATTTCTAAGCCCCATTTTCCCCTAGATATCTTTTTCTTCAAAAGTTTTCTCTTTTCTATCACGCAGTAGGTTTGGTACTTTCAGCCGTTTAATTCTCGTGATTTTTCCGTACATTTGATCTTCATTCCCTCTCTTCTCTTGGTTTACCAGCTTCCGTAATCCATTTGTATCACTACTTCCCTCCTCAACATTTACTTACGTGTCATTCCTATTTGCTCTTTACTCTTTTTAAAATGTCTCCCTGTAACCTCTGCTTTTCCTCCCACATCCTTTTTCATCTTGTCTCTATCTGTACTTTCTTCGTCTACAATTCTGTTTCTATCAGACAAATTTGAGCCCTTTCTTTATTTGTTATTGTCTCCTTTTCTGTCTTGTTTCAAAGTGATGCCTTTGTTTCATTGCCCTTTCAACACAGCAAGGAAGGATGTGTGCGTGTGTGCGCACACACACACATGCACACACACTCATTTAGAATTAGTTGGTGTGGAGGGCAGAGAAGAGGGCAAAAGATTGCGGGAGACACCAAGATTGTGTCCATAGAAGGGGAAACGCTTTGCTTATTTTCATCCCCTGAGACGTTAATTAGAAAGATTCTTTTCTAATGCCCATTTAATAAATACAAGTCACGCACATATGTTTCCTATGTAAAAGTATCCCGAATCAGTACTGTATGTGTGAGATGTTTCAACTTTCCTAAAACATTCTAAAACTTATTCCAGAGCCATTGTACAAATAGTTAAGGAGCGGTAGGACTGATTTCTAAGTTTCATTTGAACACATCTCAAGTATAAGAAACACACGTTAAGATTATGTTTTGAATATCACTAAAATGTTTATCAACTTCATATACGAGACACCTATAAAATTACCAGGGCAGCATCAGAGTAAAGTTATTTGTTAAGTTATATACAGGAAAAATCTAGATGTCGAAACACAGTAACAGGAAGGCAGGGAGAGAGGGAGGCAGGACATGGCAGGAATGAGGAGACCAGCACAAGACAGCTGCGGTGGGGCTTATGGACCCACTGAACTGAGAGGTGTTAACACTTGCCTGAGAAAGCCCCCAGCAGGGCTTAGGGGCAGAAGGTCCCTAGCAGGGCCAGGCAGCAGCAAGGCCCCAGCAGGGCCTGGCCAGGCGGCAGAGGATGAGAAGCAGCTGTCCTGACTGAGGAACTGCATTCTGAGTTGTTCTGTTACTTCCAAGTTGATCCTGAGCCCGAATTATGCCATTACTTCCTTAATAAACCACTTAACTGTAAGTACAGTTGGTGAGTTTTGTGAGATGTTGCAGCAAGTTACCGAACCCAAAGAAGGGAGAGAGAGCACTGAGGGGAGAGAGTAGTTGACGTTAGAGATGATGGAGTGGTACAGCAGTCTGGAAAAGCTGGACTTTTGGGACATCTTTAACCTCTACCTCCTAGGAACCAGCTTTGGGCTGATCCTTATAAAAGACATTATTCATTTAGTTGGTATTAGTATTAGTATTAGTAATAGTTTTAGAAATAAAGTAATTTTTCTGGGCTTAAGTCTTCGAATGAATTAAGTTAATGTGCATTTTAGCACTGTGTTTTGTTAATCATCATACAACAATAAAATAAGTTTGTGCGTGCATAGTCTTAAGTATTTTTAAAGGTCTATCCTATCTATACTCTTAGAAAAAAAGTTTTCCTTTATTCCTTTATACCTAGTTCCAAGGCTGAGTAACTCAGAGTTGGAAACGATTTCATGTGTAATTGTATACATGTAAGAATCGAATCTGGTGGTTACTAGGGACAATAATGGCACAAAAGCAGAATTTAAATGAGAAATAATTCAGATAATTCTCATTTACTTTTTTTGGTTTGAAAATTATAGGGCACCCCTAAATACTAATAAATAAATAAATACACAAATAATAGTATCATTGCATTTTGACTACAAAGTTTCTGCTTAAAATCCTGTAAAAGGATCTTTTCTCATAGAGCATTTTCCAGTCATTCTATATTGGTGAGCTTGCCTGGTGTTTTCCCAAATGACCTGCGTTCAACATCTGCTCTGAGGAAAAAATTTTCTGGCTCAATAATTAAAATACGATGATCTTGTTTCAGTTGGAAAAATGATTTATTCATCTTTATTATACATTGAGTTTTGGCATGGTGGAAAACAGGGGAGAGATATTAAATGCAATTCCATGGGGTCGGAGGTGGGTCTAATATTACCTAATATCTTCAGAACTGACCAGATCAAATTAGACAGTAATCCAGAGTTAGAGAGGTTGACTCACACTGTGTAAAAGGGGGGACTAGTAGGAGGATACTGAGCACTTGATGAATCAGTAGGATCAGATGGCACGAAGGAGGAGCACTGTTACACACACCTGGAGAACAAGAATAAAATATATGAAATGGTAAAGATGATTAGGGGGAAATCCGCAGACACAGACAAAGAGGAAATAAAATAACTGAAATGACACATACATAAGAAGGATAGAAACTGACCTGAAATGCAAAAATAGAATGACCATATGACCTTGCCATCATAGAGGGAACTATTTTTCTGAACTGAGAACCAGCCGTAGGGACTATTTTTAAAACATTTATTTGAAAACTAAACAGGCTTATATTCTCCTAGCAGGATGAGAATAGGAATACTTTGCCATATTTAATTCATCACTGCTCTATTGTAACAAACAAATTTGCTTCTAAATTCTACCGCTTTCTTCTAACGCCAAATTCCGAATCAATTCACTTAATTTCCTCCCATCCTAATCTTTGACCTTGTTGTTGTGGTTGTTACTTGTGTAGAGTCGGCTCCGACTTGATCGTATGTAAATTCTAAAATGGTTCAGTATTTCTAGCTATGATCTGAGTGTCTACCTAAGGTAACAGTGTAGAACCTAGCTTGGCATCATGTATAGATAAACAATGGTTTTTAACACAAGAGACAGTAATATGTATAACATAAGGAAAGGTTACATGGACCATTTTACAAATTGGGGAATGACATTCTTGACAAATACAATGTCACGTGCTTAAAAAATAATTCATAGTCTATTTATAATAGGAATGCTTTAGAGAATAGTTACTGGAGAGAAAACTATCCATATTTATCTAACAATGAGGTCTTAAAATTTTTCCTGAGGAATGGTTTTGTGTCATAGAAAACCACAATGGCTTCTACTACTAACAACTTAAATATGGGGAGAGGAGTGTGTTAAGAAAAAAATAAAAATAGGTACACTTTTTTTTGTAACTTTCTGAATCATGAAAGCAAGTTCATGAAAAATTAAGGAAAAAACAAAAGGGAAAAAGTCAAAAGTCAGAAAGACAGATTGAAAGGAAATGTGAAGAATTGCCTTTTAAAAGCAATACATCAATAATCTATTAACTCAAAGAATTTCCTGGTTCTTTCCAAAAAAATGCAGATCCTATAAGACCAAAACTGAATTCATCAATTTCCTCCCAAAACCAACTTTCTTTCCCATTTCTCTATTTCTTTTTTTTAGTGGCACCAATGTCCCAGGCTGAAAATGAGTTAGTTAGTCATTGTTATGGTTTGAATTGTGTCCCCCCAAAATACGTGTCAGCTCATCTAGGCCATGATTCACAGTACTGTGTGGTTGTCCACCATTTTGTGATCTGATGTGATTATCCCATGTGTTGCAAATCCTAATCTCTATGATGTTAATGAGGTGGGATTAGACGCAATTATGTTAATAAAGCAGGACTCAATCTACGGGATTAGGTTGTATTTTGAGTCAATCTCTTTTGAGATATGAAAGAGAGAATCTAGCAGAGAGGAGAGGGACCTCCTACCACCAAGCAAGAAGAGCCAGGAGCAGAGTGTGTCCTTTGGACCTGAGGTCCCTGTGCTAAGAAATTCCTAGACCTGGGGGAAAAGTGATGACAAAGACCTTCCCCTACAGCCAACAAAAACAGAAAATCTTCCCCTGGAGCTGGTGCCCTCAATTTGGATTTCTAGTCTCCTAAACTGTGACAGAATAAATTTCTGTTTGTTAAAGCCATCCACTTGTGGTATTGCAGCACTAGATAACTAAGACAGTCATCTTTGACTCTTACTTCTTTGCTTTCAATATCCAATCAAGCACCAAGCCCTGTGCATTGTGCTAGGACTATTCTGGTACCCACTGCCACCCCTCATCCCTTCACCCCTTACAAACAGAGGTCCTGCTTTCCATTCCTCCCAGGGTCATCTGAATATCAGTTATTTAACCCACCTGCAAACGGGGAGAATATGCCCAGTGTGCTTACTAGTATACAGCAGATATCTTCTTTTTCTCCTCCTCATCTTCTTTAGTTCACCTTGAACCAAGAACCAGATACGTTTTCTTGAAACACCACTTTGACCACATCATGCCCTTGCTAACCTTCCCACACCAAGCCCAAGTAGCTGGGATTCCCGGGCAAGGACTACTTCTGTATCTTTGTGCTATTCCTCCTACTCGCTCCCAAGACCCCCAGATCCTGCCTCCTCCCATTGGGAGGCATCTCCCAGCACCCTGGGAGATCTTACAAATATTTTCATCCTTCCTTTTCATACTTTTGCACTTGTTTTTAAGTCTTCCCTATTGCAATTTATTTGATTTTGTTTAGGTTTTGGTTTATGTATTTATTTATCTTTACTCCAGTGGAAATCAGCTGTGGTGGTGGTGTTTTTCTGTTGTGTTCAGTCTCGATTCCCCTCTTTCTGTTTCTCTCTTCATCAGTTCTCCCTCCTCTGGGCTTCTTCAACACTTCCTGTCAGTATCTTGCCTGTTGGCATTTAAACTTGCATTGCTATGTATATCTTTAAAAGTTTCATGAGTATAAGTCAGAGACTACAAGGTTACCAAAATTCTTTTCCATCTCCCAAAACACCTAGCAGTGAGTGTTTATAAATACATATACTACTAAGTCAGTAAATAGTCTCTTTTGTCTTTGGACTTTTGTTATTTTCCAGAAGAGGATCTATTGAAATTACAGAAAAAAAATTAATTTGGTCTTTATATTTAATCCTTACAATATTCTTATAAATAAATTACTGTTACTCTCATTTTGCAGATGAAAAACCTGAGGCTCAGAGAGGCTAAATAACTTCTCTAGTGCCACACAGCTAGCTAGTTTTAAGGTTAGAATTTGGACCTAGGTAGCTCTGGCTTCAAAAAGATGTGGAGCTATACCTTGGGCAATACAAAATGAAACTCAACAAATCTACCCTAAAGAGATTCATAATTCAATCATCAATTCATCACAACTTTCAAGTCCCAGACTTAGCTTCCAATAATTTAGCATATAAGAACAAGGCACAATAACATCTCATACCCAAATCCTACCCTCTCAATAGGTAAGGAATTCCATTTTTTTAAATAGGGTTGTCGTTATTGTCATCAAGTCAAATCCGACTCACAACGACCCTATAGGACAGAGTAGAACTGACCCCATAGGTTTTCCCAGGCTTTTAATCTTTACAAGAGCAGATCTCCAGGTCTTTTCTCTGGTGGAGCTGCTGGGTGGGTTTGAACTGCCAACCTTTTGGTTAGCAGCCACGTGCTTAACCATTGTACAACCAAAGATCCTTTTTAATAGGGTAATGACTTAAAAATTTCCAGCCTCTTCTGTTTCAAATTACTTTGAGATTTCAGGATGTGCGTTTTAGGGGTCTCATTTAATAGAGCCGTCTTTATGGCAAGGAAGCACAGTTGAGTGAGGCTGCACAGAGGTTGGGATGCTCATCTCACTCTGGGTGTTGACAAAATTCCGCCAAGCTAGTGTTAGTTGGGATCTGCTTTGTTGGCACAAAAGCAGTGGGGGAGGTAACTGATAAGGATTTACTTAGTGCTGGTGGCCCCAATAATAAAATTCCACTGTGTTAAAAGGGTGCAAAAGCACAGTAATTTGCTACATGGCAGTTGAAAGTTCAACTTCTCAGTATGCTGGAATAGATAGGCACCAGGCTTCCCAGGGAGAACAAATCCACAGTGTTCATGTTTGTCGTGAAAATATTATTGGCACTCTTAGAGAACTGAATCCAATTGAAGTACGATCCAGACATTTCTGAATTTTTACCCTTCCCTGCTGTCATCTCTCAATGAGTATTGATATTTTAGAAAAGGAAGGCATTTCCTCAATTTTCATTTTCATTGAAAACACATCTCACAAATATTTTTGTCCTCCTTTTCTTTTTATATGCTTGTACTTGTTTTTAAACCTTCCCTATTGTAATTTATTTGACTTTGTTAGGTTTTCATTTACGTATTTATTTATCTTTACTCCAGTGAAAATCAACTATGGCAGTGGTGTTCTGTTGTGTTCGCTCTAAATTCCCCCTCTCTGTTTCTCTCTAAGACTTTCCCCCTCCTTTCTGCTTTGCATGAAATCTGAGAGTATGAGCCTTATCCTAGCAATTTTCTACTGCTGCTTTTTTTTTTTTTTTTTTTAAGTGTATTATAGAGAGGCAGGAAGTAAATATCTCCTTCCCTATGTGAAAAGTGACAGGGAGGTTATTTCCTCTAAACCGGAGTCAGCTGTAATTCTTCTCCAGTAGCAATTAGTTCCTGGATGGTACACCCAGTTAACACACTTGGTTGCTAATACAGTTCTACTCTGACACACAATGGGTTGCCATGAGTCAGAACCGACTCAACGGAAATTTTTTTTTTCCCATACAAAAATTTATACATACATGTTATGTGACCCTAACTGCTCTCCCATACTATGACAGTACACTCCTCCTTTCAACCCCTGCTTCCTCATATCCATTCAACCAGCTCCTAACCATCTCTGCCTTCCCATCTCGCCTCTGGACTGAAGCTGCCTGTTTAGTGTCTTATATCTACTTGAGCTAAGAGGTACACCCCTCACAAGCATCACTTTATGTCCCAAAGTCCAGTCCAGTCCCTGCCTGAAGAGTTGGCCTCGGAAATTGTTTTAGTTCTGGGCTGATAGAGAATCCAGGGGCCATGGTTTCCGGGGTTACTCCAGTCTCAGTCAGACCATTAAGTCTGGTCTTCTTACTAGAATTTGAGTTCTGCACCACAAATTTCTCCTGCTCCATCAGGGACCCTCTGTTGTGTTCCCTGTCAGGGCGGTCTTTGGTGGTAGCCAGACATCGTCTAGTTCTTCTGGTCTCAGTCTGATGAAGTCTCTGGTTTACGTGGCCCTTTCTGTGTCTTGGGCTAGTACTTTCCTTGTGGTCTTTGGTGTTCTTCATTCTCCTTTACTCCAGGTGGTTGGGACCAATTAATACATCTTAGATGGCTGCTTGCAAGCTTTTAAGACCCCAGACGCCACTCACCAAAGTAGGATGTAGAACATTTCCTTAATAAGCTTTTTTATGCCAATTGACCTAGATGTCCCCTGAAAGCGTGGTCCCCAGATCCCTACCCCTGCTACTCTGTCCCTCAAAGTGTTTGATTGTATTCAGGAAATGTCTTAGCTATGGTTTAGTCCAGTTGTGCTGACTTCCCCTGTAGTGTGTGCTGTCCTTACCTTCACCTAAGGTAATTCTTGTCTACAATCTAGTTAGTAAATAACCCTCACCTTCCCTCCCCACCCTCGTAACCATCAAAGAATGTTTTCTTCTGTGTTTAAACTTTTCTTGAGTTCTTATAACAGTGGTCTTATACAACATCTGTCCTTTTGTGACTGACTAAATTCACTCAGCATAATGAGTTTCAGCTTCCTCCATGATATAAGATGTTTCACGGCTTCAGTGTTGTTCTTTATCATTGCATAGTATTCCACTGTGTGGATATACCATAATTTATCCATTTGTCCGTTGATGGGCACCTAGATTGTTTCCATCTTTTTGCTATTGTGAACAGTGCTGCAATGAACATGGGTGTGCATATATCTCTTCGTGTGATGGCTCTTATTTCTCTAGGATATACTCCAAGGAGTGGGATAGGTGCATTGTGTGGTACGTTTATTTCTAGATTTTTAAGGAAGCGCCAAATCGATTTCCAAAGTGGTTGTACCATTTTACTTCCCACTAACAGTGCATAAGTGTTCCAATCTCTCCACAACCCCTCCAGCATTTATTATTTTGTGTTTTGGGATTAATGCTAGCCTTGTTGGGGTGAGATGATATCTCATTGTAGTTTTGATCTGCATTTCTCTAATGGCTAATGATCGTGAGCATTTCTTCATGTGTCTGTTAGCTGCCTGAATATCTTCTTTGGCAAAGTACATGTTCATATCCTTTGTCCTTTTTTTAATTGGGATATTTGTCTTTTTGTTGTTGAGGTTTTGCAGTATCTTGTAGATTTTAGAGATTAGACGCTGATCAGATTTGTCATAGCCAAAATTTTTTTCCCAGTCTTAGGTTGTAAGTATTTGATTTTTAGGAGCTCCCAGTTATCTAATCTCTGCTTGTGCATTTTACTTATGGTTCGCATTGTGTTTATGCCATGGATTAGAGTTCCTAGCATTATCCCTATTTTTTCTTCCATGATCTTTATCGTTTTCAATTTTATATTTAAGTCTTTGATCGATTTTGAGTTAGTTGCTGTGCATGGTGTGGGGTATGGGTCTTGTTTCAGTTTTCTGCAGATGGATATCCAGTGATGCCAGCACCATTTGTTAAAGAGACTGTCTTTTCTCCAATTAATGGACTTTGGGCCTTTGTCAAATATCAACTGCTCACAGGTGGATGAATTAATGTCTGGATTCTCAATTCTGTTCCATTGGTCTATGTATCTGTTGTACCAGTACCAGGCCGTTTTGACTACCGTGACAGTATAATAGGTTCTAAAATCAGGTAGTGTGAGGCCTCCCACTTTGTTTTTCTTCTTGAGTAATGCTTTACTTATTCGGGGCCTCTTCCCTTTCCATATGAAGTTGGTGATTTGTTGCTCTATCTCATTAAAAAATGCCAGTGGAATTTGGATCAGGATGGCATTGTAGCTGTAGATCGCTTGGGGTAGAATTGACATTTTCACTATGTTGAGTCTGCCTATCCATGAGCAAGGTATGTTTTTCCACTTACGCAGGTATCTTTTGGTTTCTTTCAGTAGTGTCTTGTAGTTTTCATTGAATAGGTTAGATTTATGTCTCCGGTTAGATTTATTCCTAAGTTTTGTATCTTCTTGGGGGCTATTGTAAATGGTATTGATTTGGTGATTTCCTCTTTGAGGTTCTCTTTGTTGGTGTAAAGGAATCCAACTGATTTTTGTATGTTTATCTTGTATCCTGAAACTTTGCTGAAATCTTCTATTAGTTCCAGTAGTTTTCTTGTGGATTCTTTGGGGTTTTCTGTGTATAAGATCACATCATCTGCAAATAGAGATACTTTAACTTCTTCCCTACCAATTTGGATGCACTTTATTTCTTTTTCTAGCCTAATTGCTCTGGCTAGGACCTCCAGCACAATGTTGAATAAGAGTGGTGATAGAGGGCATCCTTGTCTGGTTCTCGTTCTCAGGGGGAATGCTTTCAGTCTCTCCATTTAGGATGATGTTGGCTATTGGCTTTGTATGAATGCCCTTAATTATATTGAGAAATTTCCCTTCTGTTCCTATTTTGTTGAGAGTTTTTATCATGAATGAGTGTTGGACTTTGTCAAATGCCTTTTCTGCATCAATTCATAAGATATGTGGTTCTTGTCTTTTATTTATGTGATGGATTACATTGATTGTTTTTATAATGTTGAACCATCCCTGCCTACCTGGCACAAATCCCACGTGATCATGGTGAATTATTTTTTTGATATGTTGCTGAATTCTATTAGCTAGAATTTTGTTGAGAATTTTTGCGTCAATGCTCATGAGGGATATTGGTCTGTAATTTTCTTTTTTTGTGGTGTCTTTACCTGGTTTTGGTACCAGGGTTATGCTGGCTTCATAGAATGAGTTTGGGAGTATTCCATCCTTTTCTATGCTCTGAAATGCTTTTAGTAGTAATGGTGTTAACTCTTCTCTGAAAGTTTGGTAGAATTCTCCAGTGAAGCCATCTGGGCCAGGGCTTTTTTGGATGGCAGTTTTTTAATTACCTTTTCAATCTCTTCTTTTGTTATGGGTTTATTTAGTTGTTCTACCTCTGTTTGTGTTAGTTTAGGTAGGTAGTGAGTTTCTAGAAATGTGTCCATTTCCTCTAGGTTTTCAAATTTGTTAGAGTACAGTTCTTCATAGTATTCTATTATGAATCTTTTAATTTCAGTTGGGTTTGTTGTGATATCACCCATCTCATTTCATATACAGATTATCTGCTTCCTCTCCTGTTTTTCTTTTGTCAGTTTGGCCAATGGTTTATCAATTTTGTTGGTCTTTTCAAAGAACCAGCTTTTGGTCTTGTTAACTCTTTCAGTTGTTTTTCTATTCTCTATTTCATTTAATTCTGCTCTAATTCTTATTATTTCCTTCTGGCGCCTGAGGGCTTCTTTTGCTGCTCTCTTTGTAGTTGCTCCAGTTGTAGGGTTAATGCTTTGATTATGACCCTTTTTCTTTTTGGATGTGTGCATTAATTGCTATAAAATGATCTCCAAGCACTGCTTTTGCTGTGTCCCAAAGGTTCTGGTAGGATGTGTTTTCATTCTCGTTTGATTCTATGAATTTCTTTATTCCATTCTTAATTTCCTCTATAACCCAGTAGTTTTTGAGCAAGGTGTTGTTCAGTTTCCATGTGTCTGATTTTTTCTTTCCTTGCTTTTTCTGTTGTTGATTTCTACTTTTATGGCTTTATGGTCAGAAAAGATGCTTTGTAATATTTCGATGTTTTGGATTTGTTAAGGCTTGCTTTATGGCCTAATACGCAGTCTATTTGGAGAATGTTCCATGTGCGTTGGAAAAGAAAGTATACTTGGCTGCTGTTGGGTGGAGTGTTTGGTAAATGTCTATGAGATCAAGTTGGTTGATTGTAGCATTTAGCTGTTCTGTGTTTTTGTTGAACTTCTTTCTGGATGTTCTGTCCTTCACTGAAAGTGGTGTGTTGAAGACTCCTATTGTGGAGCTGTCTATCTCTCATTTCCGTGCTATTAGAGTTCATTTCATGTATTTTGGAGCCCTGTTGTTTGCTGCGTAAATATTTATTATACTTATGTCCTCCTAGTGTATTGACCCTTTTATCATTATACAGGGTCTGTCCTTATCCTTTGTGGTGGATTTTACTAAAAAGTCTATTTTGTCAGAGATTAATATTGCCACTCCTGCTCTTTTTTGAGTGCTGTTTGCTTCATATATTTTTTCCCATCCTTTGAGTTTTAGTTTTTTGTGTCTTTAAGTCTAAGATGTGTCTCTTGTAGGCAGCATATAGAAAGATCATGCTTTTTTATCCAATCTGCCACTCTCTGTCTCTTTATTGGTGCATTTAGTCCATTTACATTCAGTGTAAGTGTCATGGATTGAATTGTGTCCCCCAAAAAATGTGTGTAGCAACTTGGCTAGGTCGTGATTCCCAGTATTTATGATTGTGTTATCTGATGTGATTTCCTTATGTGTTGTAAACTCTACCACTATGACGAGATTATATGTGATCTCCTCATGTGTTGTAAATTCTATCACTGTGTTGAGGTTATACTGATGAGGTTAACAAGATTAGTGTCTTAATGCAATCTCTTCTGAGATATAAAAGAGACAAGCGAGCAGAGATACATGGGAACCTCACACCACTGAGAAGGCACTGCTGGGAGCAGAGTGCATCCTTTGGACCAGAGGTTCCTGCACTGAGTTGCTCCCAGACCAAGGGAAGACTGATGTGTCACAAGAATCTTACTCCAGAGCCAACAGAGAAAGCATCTCTTGGAGCTGATGCCCTGAATTTGGACTTGTAGCCTACTGGACCGTGAGAGAATAAATTTCTCTTTGTTAAAACCATCTACCTGTGGTATTTCTGTTGGAGCAGCACCCGATGACTGAGACAGTAAGTATTGATAGGTATGAGTTTAGTGCTGTCATTTTGATGTCTTTTTTTGTGTGTTGTTCACAGTTTGTTCCACTTAATTTTCTGTGCTGAGTCGTTTTCCTTTATGTATTTTCTTTGCATCTTTTTCACTGTTGTTGATTTTGTGTTTGCTGAGTCTTCATATTTTTCTAGTTTTTTATTTTGACTTGTAGGATTATTTTCTTCCTTTGTGGTTACCTTAATATTTACCCCTATTTTCCTAAGTTTATACCAGTCTTTTATTTCTTTATATCTCCTTGACTTCCTCTCCATATGAAAAAATCTGTCTACATTTTTTAAGTCCCTCTTTTTTGTTTTAATGTTGTCATCTTTTACATACTGATGTCTGTTTCCCTATTTTCAGTGTTTTAGCTTTGATTTTCTTTTGTGACTTTCCTATCTGGGTTGATATCTGGTTGCTCTGTTCTTTGTTCCGGTCTTGGGTTGTTGACTGATGTTACTTACTTTCTAAGTGGAAGACTCCCTTTAATATTTCTTGTAATTTTGTTTTGGTTTTTGCAAATTCCCTAAACTTCTGTTTATCTGGAAATGCCCTAATTTCGCCATCATATTTGAGAGACAGATTTGCTGGATAGATAATTCTTGGCTGGCAGTTTTTTTCCTTCAAGGCTTTATATATGTCATCCCATTGCCTTCTAGCCTGCATGGTTTCTGCTGAGTAGTCCGAGCTTATTCTTATTGACTCTCCTTTGTAAGTGACTTTTCCTTTATCCCTAGCAGCTCTTAAAAGTCTCTCTTTGTCTTTGGTTTTGGCAAGTTTGATTATAATGTATCTTGGTGACTTTCTTTTGGGATCTACCTTATGTGGGGTTCGATGAGCATCTTGGATAGATATCTTCTCATCTTTCTTGATATCAGGGAAGTTTTCTGCCAATAAATCTTCAACAATTCTCTCTGTATTTTCTGTTATCCCCCTTGTTTTGGTACTCCAATCACTCGTAGGTTATGCCTCTTGATAGAATACCACATAATTTTTAGGTTTTCTTCATTTTTCTTTAACCCTTTTATCTGATTTTTCCTCAGATAAGTTGATGTCAAGTGCTTTCTCTTCAGTCTCTCTAAATTCTGACTTCAATTGCCTCAATTCTGCTCCTATGACTTTATATTGAGTTGTATAATTCTGAAATTTTATGGTTAATCTTCTAGATTTCTGATTGCTATCTCTCTATGAATTCCTGCAGCCTGTTAAATTTGTCATTATGCTCTTCTCTAATCTTTTTAATTTCCTCTATTGCGTGTTCTGCATTTTGCTTAATTTCCTTCCTAATTTCTTGAAGAGTTCTGTATATTAATCTTTTGCATTCTGCCTCTGGTAATTCCAAGAAATTTTCCTCCTCTGGAAAATTTCTATATTCTTTATTTTGGGAGCTTGCTGAAGCCATCATGGATTGCCTCTTTATGTGATTTGATATTGACTGTTGTCTCTGAGCCATCAAGTTATTATATTTATTTATTTTATGTTTGCTGACTGTGTCCTAGCCCAAATAGGCTGCTCATATGAGCCAGTTTGATTATTGGCAACTTTGAAGCTCTAATGTCCTGTCACCAGGTGGTTAGATCTGTTAGTAGGCATGTGAGCTCAGGAATCCGCCCACTCCTCCTGTACATATTCAGCTCAGGTGCCCACGTAGATAATCACCAAGTGTGTGGTGTAGTCTCTCACTTACAGTCCTAGACAGGCATGGGTGATTGGTATAGGCACAGGCATCTGGCTGCAGCAGAGCTGCACACTCTGAGCAAGGCAGGGGGCTGACGGCCACCACCGAGTGTCCAGAAGGAAGGTTTGTCCCTGTTCCCTGGAGTGCATAGGTGAGTGGGTTTTGCAGCCCAACTATGAGCACCTAATGCTGTTGACTGTAAGGACTGGGGGGCACCTTTTATTCATGGGCCCCTATCGCAGGTGGCTAGGTGGCGTGGGTGGAGCCACCAGTCCTGAGGCCCCTGATGTGGGTAGGTGAAGACCCTGCTTAATGGGCAGAGCAGTGTCAAATGTCAAGAACCTGCCACCTCACAGCTGAAACAGTTGAAGTTATACTTCCCGTATATAACCTGTTGTACTGCGTTAATGAAAGCCTATGCTGTTGAAATGGGCCCACACAAGTCTCTGCAGGGGAAAGGCACTCAAAGTCTGTGGATTCCTTATGCCTGTGCCTAAGCAAAGGAACTGTGCCTACCCTGGGTTCCTGGCTTAGGGGAGCTGGCAGTTTATTTTTTCCCCTTTGTTAATTTGTTCATTCTGCAAGGCGGGGAGAATGGCTCAGGGGGTGTGACAGATCCTAGTTCTGGCCCAGGGGACTCGGCAGTTGCTGAAGTCTGTCCAGGATCCAGTACAGAGCAGGGAGCAGGGAGGTAAATGGGAAAGAGGTTTTTCCCTAAGGGTGGTGTTTTTGATCCACGCAGTAGGCCGTAGGCAAGTTCTTATCTTTTGCCTATTTACGGCTGCTTCTCACTGGTTCTGGAAGGCTGTGTAGACTCTCTTGTGCTGGGTCTCTGCCAGTGTGGAAAACGCACCTCCCGAGCATCACTGCTTGCCTGCCTCACTGCTCACCCCCCGAGTTGATCAGGCCTGAAGGGCTCAGGCTCCTGCCGGGTCAGGTCTGGCAACTCCTCACTGCTTCTGAACCATCTCTTCCTCCCTCTGCCACTCAGTCCCATTCCTCAACTCTGCCTTTGATGTTCAGGGCTCCCAGATTGCCATATATAATCGATTCACTTTTTTTCCGAGTCTTTGTTGTAAGAGGGTCCACTGGAAGCATCTGACTACTCGCCATCTTGGCCCCGCCCCCCTCAATGGAAAATTTTTTTAGCAATTATTTCTCTTTTCACTCAGCTCACACTATCTCAGTCCATCCAGAGGGAAAATGGAGGCAATGTTTCCTAAGCATAAGTTACTTAAATGTTCACAGTAGATATATAAAAATGACATTAAAATGCTACCTTATAGTAAAGAAAATGCATCTGCAGTTGGAAACATCAAAATTCATATTCTTCTCCAATTTTTGTAACTGCTAACATTATTTGAGATCCAGAAATGCTATTAAATGAATTCAGAATAATATTAAATTCATAGATATTATTTGAAAACAGATGCATTATATATTTTGTGTCACTACTTTGTCAACTGGGTAGGATTCTGAGAGTCAGCATCTTCATCTTTATGCCAGGTCATACTCAAGACCTTCCCTATAGATGTCACACATTCTAACATGTGACATTTACGTCTCCCAGGAAAATTTTCTTCATCAGTTTACAACCTTCATGAGGTAACAAAGGTCCACTTTGTTTCATATCCAACTTCTGTGGCAATGGAGAACAGACAGCCGTCTAGAAAATCTTTTATTTTCCTACAGAAGTCTAAACAAGAAGCCTTTTTGTATTGTAACCCTAGAAGATGTACGGTGACCTTTGGTTGCCTTTGTGTCTCTGCTAAGTCTACTTTCATAGTTCCTTTAGTCACTTCAGACCTGTATACAATTCCAGTTTCTCTTCTGTAAACCATAAACTCCTTGAGGACAGGGACCATGTTGTCAATGTTTTGGCATCCTTATGATGCTCAAAGAAGTGATTCAAACTTAGCAGTGCTAAAGAAATGTTTGTTGGTAAATTTATTTAATTTAACACATACTTATATAGGGTTGCTATGGGTCAGGATCGACTTGGCGGCAATGGGTTTGGTTTTTTTATTATTTTTTATTTTATTTATAGGCTTATTTTATAAGCCTTACTTTACTAGGAGCTGTTCTAAGTGCTTACAAATATTTACTCAATTAAGTTTCATAACAACCCAATGACATAAATATTACTTTCATCTTCATTTCACAGATGAGGAATCAAGGCATAGAGTGGTTAAGTAATTAGCCAAAGGTCATATAGGTCATAAGTAGCTAAGCCAGGATTCAAACCCTGACATGGCAGTCTGACTTCAATGGCTTTGTTCTTGACCACCCTCTGCCTGGTCCCTCTATGAGTGAATGAATACATGAAGGCATGGACAGACGGTCCTCTGATAAATTGTTCATAATGCTATAACTGCTTTGATAACTCATTGTGAACTTGTTCTAGTGATAGGTTGCTTTCTATCCCTAACTCTACAAAGGAACGTAGTCTTGTCCATTTTCTACTTATAAAGTCTGTACTCTCTTAAAGACTCATGCTTTCTCTTCTACATTTGATTAATTTGAAGGATTTGGCACCATTTTTCTGTTGCCACAGTCATAATATATGTTGGTCTTATGCCTTTTGCCAAATACTGCTTTCCAAAATTGTATCATCTGCAAAAGTTAACGATGCACACTCAAGTTAACCATCCAAGTGAATGACAAAAATTCTTCCTTGTGGAATACCATTCATACTGATTGTTAGATACGTAATTCAATTATCTACTAGGACAGGAGAGTAAGATGTTAGTGCAGAGCCCTTTTAAAATAAATGTTTTCTCAGTAGCATAGGTAATATTTCCATGATTCAGAGCCCAGCACTAGGAATTTATCTGACCACAAAAATATATATACAGCAGGTCAAGTCTTATAATAACTCAGATGTGACTAAGAAATGTAATTCTTTAGTTGTTTTAAATCAACTTAACTAATATGAAGACCCAGTTGGCCAAGCTAGTGGGATCACTATTAGGACTCTTTTCCCTTCTTTAATGGTCTCATGACAATCTAGGAAGCTGAAGTGATTGATACCTACCGAATTAGGGAAGGGTGATTTCAGCCCATTGTGGTCACCATGGATATCCTCACTGTCCAAGTTCATATGATCCCCTGAAGTCCAGAAGCTCTTTGCTGATGGGCCACATGTGGGACACAGGAAGTTTGCCAAGGCTGCTCCCCATACCTAGGATTCAACCTTCCTAGGCAAGCCTGGCCATTTTCATGAGCTTCTGCCATTTCCTCCAGGAAGTTATCAGGGTCAACATTCCCCACCAGTTGAGGTACATGCACACCTCTCTACCTTTCCCAAGCTAGGAAACATCTTCCAATTGCCCTTCTTCCTATCCTTGGGCACACCCTTCTCTTTCCTTCCCTACTAGGGATAACTCAGCATAATTTTTTTTCTGTAAGGTCAGGTGTTTACAAATGACAGGGAGTACCAATGCTTGTAAGCAATTTTGCTGTTAGCAACAAATCTTTCCTTAAGCAAGGAAGTCCAGGGTCTGGTTCCTGGAAATGGAAGGAGAAATATAGGGAGATTAAACTAAATTAGCTTCTGAATAATTTATCCTAGCACACTTGGTGACAGGGTTCTTTCTCTTAGATTGCTCCCAGTTTTAGCTAAGGAAAGAGGGCAAATTCACCATGCAAAGATATCAACATGAGACCTGGTCCAGTTAACACTATCAATAGAGACCTCAGGAACTTAGAGGCAATGGTTTGTCTGATGTGCATGGAACTCCTTTCTGGGACTGGCTGAAAGAAATCTGGCTTATGGAAAAACTTGTGCAGCAAAAAATGAGACAAGTTCGAACATTAAAAACTTATGGAAGGAAAAAGTTGTAGGAATGCAGTGGTGCAAAATCAGACACATTCTCAAAACCGATGCTTTTTCTCCTCTGAGAGGTAGAAAAAAAAATAAGATTTAAGTGAAATGAGAGTATGTAGATGCAGTTTTTGCATGCTATGTGTAAGAGTTTGCGTGTTTGCCATGTTGCTTTACAGAATAAGCTCCAAGTGGGAAAACAAGTAATAGATGCTAATCCACAAAGCTATCCAGTCTTGGCCTCAGTATGGAATATCTTACTCTGGGGATTCTGGAAGAAGCAGCAACATTTTAATTCCTCAACCTAACTTGTACCCAGATTTTTATTACACCACTAATCACGCCACTAAATCCGAGTTTCTTACTTATCCTCACCTACTTAAAAAGAAAACTGTCTTAATCCAGGAGGAAGGGGGCGGGGGTAGTCTGGAAGAGGACACGTTATGACATATCACTAGCACCAAGCCTTTCCTTGCCTTTTGATGAACTTAAAGTTTGTATGAATCAATGGTTACAACTCTTAAGGGGCATTACGATAATTTGTTTGAGATCTGTTTGTGATTTGTATGCCATGTTTATTAAAGTTGATATAAAAGGTTATGCTAGGGACTTAATCCCTGGGGCTTTGGCAAATAACCACTATCATTTAGTGAGAAATGGATGGCATGTCAGTTGTCAACTCTAATTTCTTCTCAAGTCCAGAACCTTCTACATACTTTTCCTATTATACTCTTACATTCACAAGACTGTTTTACACACCATGATGGGGGCTCTAGGGGAAGAATGGGGAGAGCTAAAGAGTTATCTAGAGAGAATATTTTTATAGGATATATAAAATCTAGTACTTTAATCTGAAAGAAACAACAATGGGATATTGAGGCTATTTTTTCCATCAAAGTTTCAAAGGACTTCAAGCCAACTTCTGTGAAAAATTGGCATAGATTTTTATTGCTTACTTCCTTACCTAAAAGGTAAGTAAAAAGCCATCTGTTGGATTACTACTATATTTCATTGAACTAAAATGCATCATTATTTTATGTACCACCAAGGAAGAGAAAAAAAAATGCTGCCAATTAAGCTAACAAAATATACTTTTTATCACTTAGAATTTGCATATTATTGTAAAAACTCTTAAGTTTATTTTAGATGTCGATTTTATCACATATCATACTTTTCTGTTTCTGTGCCTTTCTTTACACATAATATAATTTCATTGCCAACTCATCTCTGTCAAGAAATTTGGAAGACAGCTACCTGGACAACTGACTGGAAGAGATCCATATTTATGCCTATTCCAAAGAAAGATGATTCAACAGAATGTGGAAATTACTGAACAATATCATTAATATTATACGCAGGTAAAATTTTGCTGAAGATCATTGAAAAGCATCTGCAGCAGTACATTGAGAAGAAACTGCCAGAAACTGAGGCCGGATTCAGAAGAAGACATGGAACCAGGGATATCATCGCTGATGTCAGATGGATCCTGGCTTAAAGCAGAGAACACCAGAAAGATGTTTACCTGTGTTTTATTGATTATACAAAGGCATTCGACTGTGTGGATCATAACAAATTGTGGATAAAATTGTGAAGAATGGGAATTCCAGAACACTTAATTGTGCTCCTGAGGAACCTGTACGTAGACCAAGAGGCAGTTGTTGAAATAGAACAAGGGGATACTGCATGGTTTAAAGTGAGTAATGGTGTGCATCAGGGTTGTATCCTTTCACCATTCCTATTCTGAACAAATAATCTGAGAAGCTTTACCATACGAAGAAGAATATGGCATCAGGATTGTAGAAAAACTCTTTAACAACCTGTGTTATGCAGATGACACAATCTTGATTGCTGATAGTCAAGAGGACTTGAAGCAATTACTGATGAAGATCAAAGACCACAGCCTTCAGTATGGATTATACCTCAACATAAGGAAAACAAAAATCCTCACAACTGAACAAATAAGCAACATAAAGATAAATGGAGAAAAGTCTGAAGTTGTCAAGGATTTCATTTTACCTGGATCCAGAACCAACACCCATGGAAGCAGCAGTCAAGAAATCAAATGAGAGACTTCCAGCAAAATGGCGCTCTAGGCAGAAGCACCATGCCATCTCTCCACAGCAAAGATCCGAAAAACTAAACCGAACAGAGAAAACAACAATCCTGAACCCTAAAACATCAAATGAAGAGATAAAGAACTCAGCCAAGCACCAAATGGAGTGAGAAAACTGACAGAGAATGTAGAGCGAGGAGAGATTCATGCAGAGGACCCCTATCAGCTAACGCAGCATGGATCCACCATCTTGGACTCCTATCGGAGACCAGCAAACAGGGGATATGAGAAAGCAGCTTCACGGAGCTTCCAGTGGGAGACAAAACAACTGGTAATTTGTGATATACACTTTCCCACCCCCCACACTTCTTTACACCCACTCGGCCTTCTCTGCTTCCCATGGCCACAATCTCTTGTCCGAGAAGCACCGGCTACTTGGATTCCTCCCACCTGAATGGGCCAGCTCTCTGAGTGCCATCTGTTGGCTGCTGGTGTTGATTTTTTCTGCTTCTTTTGATTTCTTCCTTACCTCTCACCACCTCCCCATCCTTTCGCTCAAATATCTGGCTCCGTGTGCCATCTTTCCTTCTTCCTGAGGGGCTGCAGAGCTCTGGTAATTTATGATATACGCTTTCCCACCCCCCTACCCTTCTTCACCCACACTAGGCCTCCTCTGCTTCCTGCGGACACAGTCTCTTGTCCGGGAAACACCGGCTGCTTGGATTCCACCAGCCCGCACTAGCCGGATCTCTGAGTGCCATTTGTTGGCTGTTGGTGTTGCTTTTTTTCCACTTCTTTTGATTTCTTCCTTACCTCTCACCACCTCCCCCTCCTTTCGCTCAAATACCTGGCTCCGTGTGCCATCTTTGCTTCTTCCTGAGGGGCTGCGGAGCTCCTTTCGAGTGTGGAGCTGCTTCCCAGTCTGGGCTGTCGCGTTGGTGGGATCCTGGGGCTTTTCTTCGTTTGTTTGTTTTGAATTGTTTGTTTTCTTTTCCTCTTCTTGAGTTGGGAGCCCGTTCTGCCCAGGCGGTGCTGCATGGCTTAGAAACTAGCCGATCGGCTTACACAGACGTGCAGAGGGATCCCTGAGGGCATTTCTTTTTTCATTGGTATTTCTTTTTTCTGTTTTTTGGGAGGCTTTTCTTGTTCTTTTTTTTTTTTAAACTTGTTTTGCTTTCTTTTCCCTCTTTTTCCCTTTTTGTATTTCTTCATTACTCAGTTTCTTTTCTCTCTATATCTTCATTCTCTTTCCGTTCCCTGAAAACCTGGCGTTGTATGCCTCTACGCCTTCTAGCAAGGCTGTACTGCAACACCTGAGAACAACTTCCCCAGACTTCATAGCCGCACTGGTGGGATCCCTGGGAACTTTGCTGTTCTTCAACCTTTCCAATTTTTATTTATTCATTCTTTTCTTTTCGTCCTCTTCCCCTTTCTGTTTTTCTCCATTTTATAGTCTCTCATCTCTCCACTCCAACGGCAAGCTCCTCTAGCATTCTTTTTTGTTTGTTTGTATGTTTTTGGCTCCTGTTCCTGTCTCCTCTCTCCCATATCCATCTTAGCTCCACACATAACGATCTCCCTGCTGCATCCTGCCTACCTGCACCGTGCTCTTGACATCACACCACCAAGCAGCACAGGCACGGCCTACTGGAACCTGACCTGCACTGATTACTGACCTGCCCTGGTGGTTGTAGTAAGTGCCACAAACAACCCGTCCCAGTAACTCCTCTTCAGCTATACCTGCACTGCCGTACAATAGCTGAGTGACTAACCCTGCCAATTGGAGAAGGAGGCAAAGTATTGTGCCCACAGACGAGCAAACAACAAGGAACACACAGCCCACCTGCTCAGACATAGCAAAAAAAAAAAAGGGGGGGGGGCAAAACAAACAAATCTACAATCAATAAAGGAGAAAAATAATTACTGAAAACCACGAAGACAGCAGACAATATCAAAACATTTACAAAAAAAGGACAGGATGGTTCCAGTAAGTGTCCAAAATAAAATACCAGATGACTTTCCAGTGGAAGAAAAGACCGTAGAACTACCTGATAGGGAATTCCAATCTCTAATACTCCGAATTCTCCAAGAGCTAAAGCAAACAACAGACAAAAATGAGGAAAAAATAGACAAATTCATGGAAAATACAGACAAAAAATTACAAGAATTCAGGAAAATAATGCAGGAACAAAATGCCAAAATAAACTCACAGCTAGAAATTATACAAAGAAAACAATTAGAAATCCAAAAGATAAACATCAAGATTTCAGAAATGGATGGTGTCATAGAAGGGCTGAGAAGCAGATTTGAAACAGTGGAAGACAGGATCAGTGGAATTGAAGACAAACACTTGGATACAACTCTGAGGAAAACTTAGAAAAAAGAACAAAGAAAAATGAAGAGACACTGAGAGTTATGTGGGATAAAATCAAAAGAAAAAATTTGCGAGTGATTGGAGTTCCAGAACAGGGGGAGAAAACAGAAAACATGGAGAGGATCATTGAAGACAGAAAACTTCCCCAATATCATGATAGATGAAAAGATGACCATCCAAGAAGCTCAACGAACCCCATATAGGAGAGACCCCAAAAGAAGATCACCAAGGTATATCATAATCACACTTGCCAAAATTAAAGAAAAACAAAGAATCCTGAGAGCAGCTGGTGAAAAACAAGAAGTCACATACAGAGGAGAAACAATAAGACTAAGCTCAGATTATTCAGCAGAAACCATTCAGGCAAGAAGGCAATGGGATGACATATATAAAATCTTGAAAGAAAAAAATTGCCAGCCAAGAATAATATATCCTGCAAAACCCTCGTTCAAATATTATGGTGAAATTAGGCCATTTTCAGGTAAACAGAAATTAAGGGGATATGTAAAAGCCAAACCAAACTTACAAGAATTATTAAAGGGAGTTCTTCGATCCTAGAACAAACAACTTCAGCTCACAGGCAGAATCTAGGACGCAGGATCATACCAGCCAGATACCAATCTAGGAAATGAACTCTCAAGGACTATCCAAAACCAAATGAAATACAACAGGGAATCAGAGCAGTTAATCAGTAAATGACACCAACATCAAAACAATGAAAGAGGGAATAAACAGCATAGGTATAGAACCCTCTAATGGAGAGGAAGGCAAGGCTATACCAAGTAATGGTAGACTGCTTCAAACTTAGAAAGACAAGGGTAAAATTCATGGTAACCACAAAGAAAGTTAACAAACATACTCACCAAAATAAAGAGGACAAACATAAAGTCTCAGCAAAAAAAAAAAGAAATGAAAAAAAAATCCACAAACAAAAGTAACTCAGCACAAGAGAGTAAGAAGAACAAAGAAAACTTCAGCACCACAAAAAAAAAGCATTACAAAACGACAGCAACAAACTCACATCTATCAATAATTACACTGAATGTAAATGGACTCATTGCACCCATAAAGAGACGGAGAGTGGCAGAATGGATAAGAAAACAGGATCCATCAATATGCTGACTACAAGAGACACACCTTAGAAACAAAGATGTGAATTTATTAAAAGTCAAAGGTTGGAAAAAAATATATCAAGCTAACAACTACCGAAAAAGATCAGGAGTGGCAATTCTAATCTCAGATAAAATAGACTTTAAAACGAAATCTACCATAAAAGACAAAAAAGGACACTATGTAATGATTAAGGGGATGATCCATCATGAAGACATAACCATAATAAACATCTACGCACCCAATGACAGGGCTCCAAAATACATAAAACAAACTCTAACAACACTAAAAAGAGGAATTGACAGTTCCACAATAATCGTAGGACGCTTCAACACACCACTCTCAGTAAAGGACAGAACAACTAAAAAGAAACTCAGCAAAGATACAGAAGACCTAAAGGGCACAATCAGCCACCTGGACCTCACAGACATATATAGAACACTCCATCCAACCACTGCAAAGTACACACTCTTTTCCAATGCACATGGAACGTTCTCCAGAATAGACCACATCTTAGGCCACAGAGCAATCCTCAACAAGATCCAAAACGTTGAGATAATTCAAAGTATCTTTTCTGACCACAATGCCATCAAGGTAGAAATTAACAATAGAAAGAGCAAGGAAAAAAAATCGACTACATGGAAACTGAATAATACCCTGCTTACACATCACTGGGTAATAGAAGAAATCAGAGATGGAACCAAAAAATTCCTAGAATCAAATAAGAATGAAAACACATCATACCAAAACCTTGGGACACAGCAAAGGCAGTCCTCAGAGGACGATTTATAGCAATAGATGTACCCATCAAAAAAGAAGAAAGGGACAAAATCAAAACATTAACTACAGAACTCAAACAAATAGAAAGAGAACAGCAAAAAAAGCCCACAGCCACTGGAAGAAAGGAAATAGTAAAGATCAGAGCAGAAATAAACGAAATAGAGAACAGGAAAACAGTAGAAAGAATCATTAAAACTAAAAGTGGGTTCTTTGAAAGAATCAACAAAATCGATAAACCACTGGCCAGACTGACAAAAGAAAAACAGGAGAGGATGCAAATAACCCAAATAAAAAATGAAATGGGCAACATTACAACAGACCCAACCGAAATAAAAAGGATCATAACCATATTATGAAAAACTATACTCCAACAAATTTGAAAACCTGGAGGAAATGGATAAATTTCTAGAAACACATGGCCTACCCAAACTACAACAAAGTGATGTTGAAAATCTGAACAGACCCATAAGAAAAGAAGAGATTGAAAAGGTAATAAAAAAAAATTCCCAACCAAACAAAGCCCTGGCCCAGATGGCTTCACTGGAGAATTCTACAGAACATTTACAGAAGAGCTTGTACCAGTACTACTCAAGCTATTTCAGAGCGTAGAAAAGGAAGCAACACTTCCAAATTCATTCTATGAAGCCAGCATAACGCTGATACCAAAACCAGGCAAAGAAGTCACAAAAAAACCAAAATTACAGACCAAAATCTCTCATGAATATAGATGCAAAAATTCTTAACAAAATTCTAGCCAATAGAATTCAGCATCATATCAAAAAAATAATATACCACGACTAAGCAGGATTCATACCAGGTATGCAAGGATGGTTCAACATTAGAAAATCAATCAACTTAATCCACCACATAAATAAAAGGAAAGAAAAGAATCACATGATCATCTCAATTGATGCAGAAAAGGCATTTGACAAAGTCCAACACCCATTCCTGATAAAAACTCTCAATAAAATAGGTACAGAAGGGAAATTTCTCAACATAATAAAGGGCATCTATGCAAAACCAATGGCCAACATCATTCTTAATGGAGAGAGGCTGAAAACATTCCCCTTGAAAACGGGAACAAGGCAAGGATGCCCTTTATCACCACTCCTATTTAACATTGTGCTGGAAGTTCTAGCTAGAGCATTAAGGCAAGAAAAAGAAAGAAAGGGCATCCAAATTGGTAATGAAGACGTTAAACTGTCCCTGTTTGCAGATGATATGATACTATACATAGAAAACCCTAAAGACTCCATGAGAAATCTACTGGAACTAACAGAAAGATTCAGCAGAGTAGCAGGATACAAGATAAACATACAAAAGTCAGTTTGATTCCTATACACCAGTAAGGAGAACGATGAAAAGGAAATCAGGAAAACAATACCATTTTCAATAGCCCCTAAAAAGATAAAATACTTAGGAATACTTCTAACCAGGGATGTAAAAGACCTATACAAAGAAAACTACAAAACACTACTGAGGAAACCCAAAGGGATCTACATAAACGGAAAAATATACCATGCTCATGGATAGGTAGCCTCAACATTTTGAAAATGACAATTTTACCCAAGCAATTTACAAACACAAGGCAATCCCGATCCAAATACCAACAACATTCTTCTAAGAGACGGAAAAACTAATCATTAACTTTATATGGAAAGGGAAGAATCCCCGAATAAGTAAAGCACTACTGAAGAAGAAGAATAAAGTTGGAGGACTCACACTACCTGACTTCAGAACCTACTATACAGCTACAGTAGTCAAAACAGCCTGGTAGTTGTACAACAACAGATACATTGACCAATGGAACAGAATTGAGAACCCAGATGCAAATCCATCCACCTACGGTCACCTGATCTTCGACTAGATCCCAAAGTCCATCCAATGGAGAAAAGACAGTCTTTTTAACAAATGGTTCTGGCAAAATTGGATATCCATCTGCAAAAAAATGAAACAGGACCCATACCTCATGCCTCATACCTCATACTACTTCAAAATGGATCAAGGACCTGAATATAAAGCCTAAAACTATAATGTTCCTAGAAGAAAAAATAGGACCAACGCTACAGGCTTTAATACATGGCATTAATAGGATACAAACCATAACCATCAATGCACAAACCCAAAAAGATAGGCTAGATAACTGGGATCTTCTAAAAATCTAACACGTGTGCTCTTCAAAAGACTTCACCAAAAGAGTAAAAAGAGAACCTACAGATTGGGAAAAAATTTTTGGACAGTACAAGTCAGACAAAGGTCTAATCTCCATAATCTACAAGAAAATCCAACATCTCTACAACAAAAAGACAAATGATCCTATTAAAAAATGGGCAAAGGAAATGAACAGACACTTCACCAAAGAAGACATTCAAATGGCCAACAGACACATGAGGAAATGCTCGCGATCACTAGCTATTAGAGAAATGCAAATTGAAACCACAATGAGATACCATCTCACCCCGGCATTACTGGCACGAATCAAAAACACTGGAAATAATGAATGTTGGACAGGCTGCGGGGAGATTGGAACTCTTATGCACTGCTGGTGGGAATGCAAAATGATACAACCATTTTGGAAAATGATATGGCTCTTCCTCAGAAAGCTAGAAATAGACATACCATTCGATCTAGCAATCCCACTCCTAGGAATATATCTAGAGAAATAAGAGTCGTCACTCGAATAGACATATGCACACCTATGTTCATGGCAGCATTGTTCACAATAGCAAAACGATGGAAACAACCTAGATGCCCATCAACAGATGAATGGATAAACAAACTATGGTACATACACACAATGGAGTACTATGCCACGAGAAAGAACAACGATGAATCTGTGAAGCATCTCATAACATGGACGAAACTGGAGGACATTATGTTGAGTGAAATAAGTCAATCACAAAAGGACAAATATTGTATGAGACCTCTATTGTAAAAACCCATGAAAAGTTCACACACAAAATGTAACAATCTTTGCTGGTTACCAGGGATGGGAGGGGTGGGGGAGGAAACACTGAATAGGCAATAGATAAGTGGTATCTTGGGTGAAGGGTGAGACAGTACATAATACAGGGGAAACCAGCACAACTTGTACAAGGAAAGGTCTTGGAAGCCCCATAGACACATCCAAACTCCGTGATGGACTGAATTGCTGGGTGGAGGGCTGTTCGGACCATGGTCGCGGGGAACACCTGGCTCAGTTGGCATAGCACAGTTTCTAAAGATGAAGTTCTACATTCTACCTTGGTGAGTAGCGTCTGGGGTCTTAGAAGCCTGTGAGCAGCCATCTAAGATGCTCCACTGGTCTCATCCCTTCGGGAGCAGGGGAGAGTGAAGAGAGCAGGATACAAGGAAGGGATTGGTCCAAAGGACTAAAGGACCACGGCTGCCAGGGCTTCGATCGGACTGAGTCCAGTACAGCTAGATGGTGCCTGGCTACCACCACTGACCGCTCTGACCAGGATCACAACAGAGGGTTCTGGACATAGCTGGAGAAGGATGTAGAACAAAATTCTAACTCACAAAAAAAGACCAGATTTACTGGCCTAAAGGAGACTGGAGGAGCCCCGAGAGTGTGGGCCTCAGACACCCTTTTAGCTCAGTGGTGAAGTCATCTCCGAGGTTCACCTTTCAGCCTGGGAGTGGACAGCCCCATAAAACCAAATGGGACTGATGAGGTATAGTGGTCCGGGGCCGGGGGCCAGGGGCAGGGGCGGACGGGTAGCTGGTGGTGGGGAACTCAGGGTTAAGTGGGGACAGTGTTGATGTGTTGTGGGATTGTTGACTGCTGTCATGGTGCAACATGTGTACTAACTGTTGAATGAGAAACTGTTTTGTTCTGTGGGCCTTCGTATAGGGTGAGAGTGGCAGCACAATTGGAAAAGCATGGTTGATGTCGCTGAGCTGTGCATGTAGAAGTTTTTGAGGCAGTGTGTCTTTGGTTATGTGTATTTTCACCAAAAAGAGTAGGTCGGGAGGGGAGACGGTTGACGTATTGTGAGGTTGTTAACCAGTGTCATGAAACAGTATGTGTGCTGCTGTTTCGTGAGAAACTGTTTGTTCTGTGGGCCTTCACCTGAAGTACAATAAAAAAATTTTTAAAAAGAGTACAAAAAAAAGAAAAAAAGAAATCAAATGACACATTGCATTGGGCAAATCAGCTGGAAAAGACCTCTTTAAAGAGTTAAAAAGCAAATATGCCACCTTGAAGGCTAAGGTACACCTGACCCAAGCCATGGTGTTTTCAATTGCCTCATATGCATAGTAAAGCTGGGCAATGAATAAGGAAGACCGAAGAATTGATGCCTTTGAATTATGGTGTTGGCAAAGAATATTGAATAGACTATGAACTGCCAGAAGAATGAACAAATCTATCTTGGAGGAAGTATAGCCAGAAGGCTTCTTAGAAGCGAGGATGGCAAGCCTTCATCTCATCTTCTTTAAGCACGTTATCACTAGGGACCATTCCCTGGAAAAGGACATCATGCTTGGCAAAGTAGAGGGTCAGCAAAAGAGAGGAAGACCCTCAACAAGATGGACTGACACAGTGCCTGCAATGATGGGTTCAAGCACGCAAAGATTGTGAGGATGGTGCAGGACCGGGCAGTGTTTCGTTCTGTCGTACATAGGTTCACCATGAGTCAGAACTGACTCGAAGGCAACTAACGACAACGTAACTCTCAGAAGTAGGTAAAATTCCATTTCTTAATACTGTTGTTTCATGCCATTGAACTGATTCCAACTCAGGGTGACCCCATTTGTTACAGAGTAAAACTGCTCCATAGGGTTTTCTCGGTTGTAGTCTTTACAGAAGCAGATCCTCAGGCCTTTTCTCGTGCAGTGCTGTTGGGTGGGTTTGAACTACCAACCTTTTGATTACCCACCAAGCACAAACAATCTGTGTCACCCAGGGCCCTTAATATAGTGAAACTTATTCAGAAACCTTTCAGGCCACATGCTCATTGGGGTAATAAGCTGGACAATTGCTTACATGGGATCATGTACTTCCTTCTTCCTAATAGCTTGGTTCTTAGAAGAATACAGATAATCTCTCTAAAGAGTACGCTTCCTAAATGGAGCATTGTAAATACAATATTTTATTAAAGTCCAAGCCAGATTCCTTCTACTTGTTGGAACACAGAAGTCTGAAAACCACTAATCTAATTACCTGACATTAACAACTTCAGAAAGCAAAGTGTAGCCTTACCCTGAAAGCAGAAGCTCACTACTTTTGTTCCTTTCTGAATCTTAGTACAATCCTATGAGTACTTAATGAGCTAGAAGAAATTTTCAAAAGAGGACTTTTTCTCATATACTTGATGTGTCAAGGTTTAGCTGGGGCTTTGTAAAGCAAGTGCCATGTTGTTATATTGCAGAGTCCCTCAACGTCTAAGTCAGGATGATGGTCATGTTTGCTAATAGTAAATTCCTTAAATCAAGAATGAAATTGGATCCCTGTTGCCCTAAACACTCCTCTCCCAATTGTGTAGGGGGTGAAAGGAAAGAGGAGAAGTGAGGATAACTGCAAAAACCAGTTTGTGAATCTCTCAAAAAATAATAAATATTGTGCTTACAAAACAAAAGACACTGTAGTAAGTAGGTAATATGCCTTGTCTCTTTAATTCTCACAATAATTCTGTGAGATGGAACTCAGCCTCTAATTTGAAGTCAAGAAAAATGAGGCTGAGAGAGGTTAAGAATTTGCCAAAAGTCACATAGCTAGAAAGTGGACTTAACCGCACCATTCTGCTGGAAGATCTCCACCTCCTAGTTGGGCATCACTGCCATATAAAGATCTAGATATTTCAGCCATCTAATCTGAGGTATTACGTATAATTCTAATAACACATATAGCATACACCTGAGTATTCAGGGGCTCTTTGTCTAATAAGAAGATTATCCATGTCTCATTTCTCTTATTCTCTTTTATTACAAGGTGAGGTAAATTTCAAACTAGTTAAACTTGTTATTCGTGAGCATCTGTTACGGAAAGCTGAATAGAAGACTCTGTTGAACAATGTAGTTGATGTTGAAATTTTGGCAATATTCAGCTATTCAATTTGTCTCTATTTTGCACATAACACCTGAATTCCAACTGCTAATGACCTATCATTCTCCGTGTAAACACGTTCCACGAGAGTGGTAACGACAAAATGACTGCTATGAATCCCCATATTTGAAAAAAGTGCTTCATGAAAATATGTTGGCACAAGGTATAAAGGAAAAATTTGAAAGATTTTACTATATCAAAATAAAATATTTCTATTTAATGAAAAATGGCATAACAAAGTCAACAGATAGGTAACAGACTGGAAAAAGAATTTTTCCATGTTCATAGGCCACAGATAGCTAATATCTAAAACATACATAGAATTCTTGAAAATCAGGAACAAAAGTACAGAAAACCCAGTGGAAATTGAGTAAAGGTTAAAACAAGCATTTATAGTTATGGAAACCCAAACAACTTGTAAGATGTTTTAGTCAGGGTAATTGATGCTAGCTGCCATGACAGATAAACCTGAGATCTCAGTAGCTTCGTATAATACTTGTCCTTTTCTACTCAGAGCAGAATCTGATGTGAGTCCAGTGGCCCTCTCCATCTTTTTGCTACATTATCTGGATCCCATTCCTTCCAAGGCTCTGAAGCAGGGGAAGAAGGAGATGGAGGATTTGGGGGGATGATTTACAGATAGACCTGGAAGTGATTCCCATCTCTTCCATCCACTTTCCATTGGCTAAGACTCAGTCATGTGGCACCAACCTAACTGGAATGGGAGCTATAAAGTGAAGCCTTCCTGTGTGCCCAGAAAAAGGAAATTGTGTGGTGAACACAGCATTGTCTGTCAAGTACGTAAGAGATACTCAACCTCATGAGAATCAGAGGGATGGAAACTTAGACAGCAATAAGATACCATGTACTCTATCAAATTGTTAAAAATCAGAAAGTCAAATAGTATAAAGGTGTATGGAAATAACAACAGACTGCTGGTGGATGTCTCAACTCATTTTGGTGAGCAGTCTCATAACAGTTATTGCCCTTGAACACGCATATAACCTAAGACTCAGCAATTATATCTCTGAATACATGTTGTGTGATAACTCTCACACAGGTGCCCACAGAGACTTGTATAAGGGTGTTCTCTGCAGAGTTGTGTGTGAAAATCAAAGTATCCTAAGGGTCTGTCAATAAGGAAAGAAATAAATAAAATGGAGTATATATGCACAGAACAGAATACCATACAGTAATCAGAAGCAATGAAATCTATATCTGTAGCTATATCTGTATCATCTGTCCATCCATGCATCCATGCATCCATGCATCCATCTGTCCATCCATCCATCCGCCCATCCATCCATCCGTCCATCCATCCATCTATCTATCAATCATCTATTTATCTGTCTATATGTCAACATGGACAGTTCCCCCATAATATAACACTATGTCAAAAAAGAAACAGAATGAGATTTGTAGCAAACACTCAGTATGTAAATTTTAAAAAAACATAAGAATACTATGTTTTTCAAAGATGCACATTTTATAAAAATAAATAGAAGTTTAATTTCAAGGACATAAAAAGAATGGGTGCTTATGAGGCAGGAGGACAGTGGGATGAAGAGGAAAAAATAATACCAAAAAAGTGGGGGAGGGGCATGCACAGACCATATTTACTAGAGTGTCATCAACTTATAAGTCTGATCATGACTTCTGAATATCTGAGACTTGGCTCCATCCCGTCTATATACACACTACAGGAATGACAGAAGATGTGGGTTAGGGGTTGTATTGCATGATTGTTTCTTTTACTTCTTAATCACATTTAAATTGTGTTTAACTTTAGCTTCCATACTTTCTTTAAGTTCTATCCCAAGAGTAGTTTATGAAACAGAGAGCTGAGGGGACCACAGAGATCATCTGGTTCAATCCTCATTTCACAGATAAGGACACTGAGACTCCAGGCAGTCAGGGAATTATCTAGGCTTCATTAAGGCTCCTTTTAGTTGCTTGGTTTCTTTTTATATGTGAACCTTATTTAAATTCATTTGAGGAATTTGTTTCCTTTTCCAAATACTATCTTTCCTCTCTGCAGGGTTGCTCCAAATCCAGAGAGAACAGGGGGCTGAAGAGGATTCAAACCAAAACTATTTTAAGTGTAAGACTCTCGGCAGACAATAAAACATGTTTTTTAACTTACTTAAATTGTGCGCATCTGCATTTATTTGTTTTCAGATTTTGTAGGTTCTGTGGGTGGTAGCCCAGGAAAAAACACACAGAGACATTTGCTTTGGGACTGCACAGCATAAACAGCATTACCAGGGCAGATAGGAATGTGAAAGCAGAAAATCAACAAGGGGTCAGAATCCAGACCCACAGGCAGCCCGTGAACATGTAGGGTCCTTATTTCCCCGTTATTGTTTCCTAGCCCTTAGAAGTGCTTCTTCAAAGATGCAAAGGTCTTTACTAGTAGTTTTAACTAACTACTGCTCCGTGTCCTGGTTACGTCTGTCTATTGCCAAGGAGCTGTTTGGGCAACAGTTAATTATCAGCTGTCTGGACTAGCTCACCGTAAACATGTTCCAGTGTTTCATCACTCATGTTTTATTTAATTCACTTGTCATCAAGGGCCTCGATTGGAGCTCTGTGATTTGGTTTGAGAGAGGTGATTTTTACTCCTCTTGAAACTGCTTGCCATTCATTTTATACTTTGCTCCAAAGGCAAGGCCGATCCTCTTTCCCCCAACGTGGCAAGGTCTAGTGCTCTCTGTGGCAGGTCAGAGAAGTGGGTGGACCATTTATTCTAATCGCAATGCTAAGGAAGAGGCTAAATGAGACACACATGGTGGTGTTTGGGTGGTATAATCTGTCTGCAGTTAATAATGACATTTCCAGTGTGGAATTACTAATAGAAGACCCCAGGATCACTGTCCAAATTTTGGAGGTGAAGAATTAGTGAGCGCTCCTATAGGTTTTGTGAACAATGAAGAAAAGAAAACTTCAAAGATGAGATAAGGTTTTCCCTGGAGTTGTTTGTATTTTGCCAGGGCTTTCCAGCCTGATGCTCTGGCAGACACAGAGCACTCATATTCAACACACAGAAACACATGCAAACACATACAAACACTGGGACAAACCAAATGATTTTCTCATTGCACTGATCTTAGATCTCCTGGTCAGCACCCACAGTGAAGGCAGTAGAGTTGGATAAACCCCACCTCTGACACTCAGGTGATCAAAGACAAGTCTATGAAAGATCCCTAACTGAGAAGTGTGTCAGGCAGCCAGACACACGACATCTTGCCCCTCGTCCTCTGCTAACATGGGGCAGGACAAAGCACATGTAAAATATGCTTCTTCCAAAGGGAAATCACACCCTCCAAGTGTCTTCTGGGGTCCATGGATTGTGTTCCCAGCCACAAAGGGCAGGTTGTACCTTGACTGCAATGAGGAGCTCAGGAGGGATCTTCCTACTTGAAGATCTTTTCTGATCCATGTGGTTCCTCTGTAAAACTTGATGGTTTCCTTCTTTAGTGGGAGCAAAAACTGATAATGGAACATTGAGACAAATGTGTGTGATTCATAGAATCAGTAAGTATACCATCTCTTAAAACACAAATTTGCACAAAAGTCTTGATGTCTGTAGTTTTTTCACTACTCAGATATTAGGCATCAATAATCAGCATTTATTTGGACCTGATCCTAACTGTCTAAAAATATTTGAAACAACCCTGAGCCACTTAGCAAGATTATCTGCTTTTTTAGACAAGACAGAAAGAAAGAATTTCAACTGCAATACAGCTGTTAAAAAAAAATGAGTGAAATTAATTTAGAAAAGGAAATAATTGCGCTATATGAAAAACCATGGGTCATAGAGTGATACGTAAATACATTTTCTGTAGTTTCATGTGTTAATGTGGTTTTTAGCAGATACACCTTCTTAGAATAACTACTAGCTTTTGAAGTAGGTACTTCAGAAGTAGATACTTGTGAAAAAGTATCTTCAAGTAGGTATTTGAAGTAGATATTGGTGCTTCTTCAGCAGATTTGTGTCTTCAAGTCTTCACTAGGTCATTGATAATACTATGGCCCCATGGAGGATGGTAAATATTGGCAAAAAATACTGTGCAATTTACATCCTCATCAACTTACTTGAAAAACACAAATTCAGGTCTTATTTTTCATGAAACATCCACTTTCATCTTTTGAGTTCATTGCTGCTGCCAGAGTTTATTGCAAAATATAAAAAATAAGTTTAATTAAAAAATAAAAAAACATAGTTGTAGGTTACCATAAAATAATTAACCATTAAAGCAAAAGCCTTTTGACTATCTCTACAGGCAGGAGTGCTTGGCTTCTATTCTCATATAGTTCACAAGTTTCCCTCTGATCTCATTAAGTGGTGGCCTCAGGCCTTGAGCATCTCACAGGCCACAGCACAGGTCAATCTCAAGTGGCTGGCAGGGGCAACAGCGATGAATTCTTCTCCTACTACCATTTGAGACCAGAAGGCATTACATTGCTGGCTCTGGTCACTTGTGACCTTGAATGCTTTATTAGAAACCTACTACATCCTGTCTAGAAAGAGAGTATTACAGCTATCTGAAATGAGTTGGAAAAGAGAGTTGGACTATTACTGGCCAACTTGAAGATTTAACCATGTGTTAAAGTATGAACTTTGTTCACAACACCTGCATCTCACACGCTAGCAAATGATACCATGGCAGAAGCTGGAAGTAAAAAATGGGTGTCCTTCAAAGCAATTCCTGCTCATTTTAATGCAGCTATTAGTAATAATACATTGTTACACATTTTAAAAGCCAGGCAGTTCTACTCTGTCCTATAGGGTCACAGTGAGTCAGAATTGACTCAAAGCTGAACCAACAAATGTAAGCAAGGACTGTCCCAGGCAAACTGTAGTCCCATGCTTCTTAAGTCTTCTTGCAAGCTTCTGCTCTGCATGACTGCTAAACATTGAAGTGTTCTGCTGAGTACTATACCCTTCATCTTTTCTATCAGTCTACATATTTCCCCTGGTTGATCTCACTATGAGCCATACTGTGACTCACAAATATATATCTCCAGCCTTGCCCACTGGCTAATAATCAAGCCTTACATACCCAACAGCCTAATCACATATCTGCTTGGATGTCTAGTGAAATCATCTCACACCGTTCTAGTTATCTACCACTGAGTAACAAACAACTCCAAAATTACTGGTACAAAACCACAACCACTTTATTATGCCTACAAATTCTGTGGACCAGGAATTTGGACAGAGCAAAGCAGGGTTGGTTTATCTCTGTTCCATGATGACTGGGGCCTCAGCAGGAAAGATTAGAATTGCTGGGGTGACTTGATGGGTATGCACTGGAATCATGTGGAAGTTTCTTTACTCACATGTCTGATGTCTGGGCTGGGAAGTCTAAAAATCTGAGCTCAGTTGGCACTATCAACCAGAACACCTACGTGAGACCTGAGCTTGTGACTTGGCTTCTTATATAGCATGGGGGCTGGGCCCTAACAGACAGCGTTCCAAGAGGGAGTGTCCAGAGTGAATATTCCTCTGACCTAGACTTGGAAGTCATACAGCATCTTTTCCATAGCCTTTTATTGGTTGTAAGTGAGCTACTAAGGCCAGCCCAGATTCATGGGAAGGGAATTAGACCACACTTCTCCATGAGGGAATGGCAAGGTCATATTGCAGGTTCAAGAGCATTGTGGCTACTTTGGAACATACGATCTGTCACACACCCTTAAAATGTCCAAAGCAGAACCCTTTATTACTAATACTCCCACCCACCCCTGTGAGTAAATAAAACCATCTCTACCCAATTTCTGGGAGCCCTGGTGGCTCAATGGCTAAGAGCTTGGCTGCTAACCAAAACATCGACAGTTCAAATCTGGCCGGTGGCTCCATGGAAGAAAAGACTTGGCTATCTGCTTCCATAAAGATTACAGCCTAGAAAACCTTACAGGGCAGTTCTACTCTGTCCTATAGGGTCATGATGAGTCAGAATCGGCTCAATGGCATACAAAACAACAACCCAGTTGCTCAAAACTCCACATCTAGGGGTTATCCTTGTTTTTTCTCTTTCCTGAACTCCCCACATTAAATGCATCATCACAGGTCCTGTCAACTCTATGTCCTACACATGTCTCAAATATGTTTACTTCTCTACATCTCTACTTCCACCACCCTTGTGCAAGCCACCACCATCTCCCACCTAAAACATTTCAGTAGTCCAGGAACTGACCTACTTGCTTCTATTCTTGCCTCCTATAATCCGTCTATCACCCAATACACAGATCACACATTTAAAATGTAAATTAAATCATACCACTCTCCTGCTTAAAAACCTGTGGTGAATTGTGCTGGAAGTTCTAGCTAGAGCAGTAAGGCAAGAGAAAGAAATAAAGGGCATCCAAATTGGTAATGAAGAAGTTAAACTCTCCCTGTTTGCAGATGATATGATACTATACATAGAAAACCCTAAAGACTCCACGAGAAATTTACTGGAAGTAATAGAAAGATTCAGCAGAGTAGCAGGATACAAGATAAACATTAAAAAATCAGTTGGATCCCTATACACCGGTAAAGAGAACGATGAAAAGGAGATCAGGAAATCAATACCATTTTCAATAGCCCCTAAAACGATAAAATACTTAGGAATAAATCTGACCAGGAATATAAAAGACCTATACAAAGAAAACTACAAAACACTGCTGCATGAAACCCAAAGGGATCTACATAAATGGAAAAACATACCATGCTCATGGATAGGCAGACTCAACATTGTGAAAATGGCAATTCTACCTAAAGCAATCTACAAATACAATGCAATTCCGATACAAATACCAACAACATTCTTCAAAGAGATGGAAAAACTAATTATTAACTTTATATGGAAAGGGAAGAAACCTCGAATAAGTAAAGCACTACTGAAGAAGAAGAATAAAGTTGGAGGACTCACACTACCTGACTTGAGAACCTACTATACAGCTACAGTACTCAAAACAGCCTGGTACTGGTACAACAACAGAGACATTGACCAATGGAACAGAATTGAGAACTCAGATGTAAATCCATCCACCTACGGTCACCTGATTTTTGACAAGGGCCCAAAATACATCAAATGGGGAAAAGACAGTCTTTTTAACAAATGGTGCTGGCAAAACTGGATATCCATTTGTAGAAAAATGAAACAGGACCCATACCTCACACCATATACAAAAACTACTTCAAAATGGATCAAAGACCTGAATATAAAGCCTGAAACTATAAAATTCATAGAAGAAAAAATAGGACCAACACTTCAGGCCTTAATACATGGCATTAACAGGATACAAACCATAAACATCAACACAAAAAACACAACAGATAAACTAGATAATTGGGATCTTCTAAAAATCAAACATCTATGCTCTTCAAAAGATTTCACCAAAAGAGTTAAAAGAGAACCTACAGACTGGGAAAAAATTTTTGGACAGTACAAGTCAGACAAAGGTCTAATCTCCATAATCTACAAGAAAATCCAACACCTCTACAACAAAAAGACAACCAATCCTATCAAAAAATGGGCAAAGGAAATGAACAGACACTTCACCAAGGAAGACATTCAAATGGCCAACAGACACATGAGGAAATGCTCGCGATCACTAGCCATTACAGAAATGCAAATTAAAACCACAATGAGATACCATCTCACCCCGGCATTACTGGCACGAATCAAAAACACTGGAAATAACAAATGTTGGAGGGGCTGCGGGGAGACGGGAACTCTTATACACTGCTGGTGGGAATGCAAAATGATACAGCCATTTTGGAAAATGATATGGCGTTTCCTCAGAAAGCTAGAAATAGACGTACCATTCGATCCAGCAATCCCACTCCTAGGAATATATCCTAGAGAAATAAGAGTCATCACTCGAATAGACATATGCACACCTATGTTCATGGCAGCATTATTCACAATAGCAAAACGATGGAAACAACCTCGATGTCCATCAACAGACGAATGGATACACAAACTATGGTACATACACACAATGGAGTACTATGCAACGAGAAAGAACAATGAATCGGTGAACCATCTCATAACATGGATGAAACTGGAGGACATCATGCTGAGTGAAATAAGTCAATCACAAAAGGACAAATATTGTATGAGACCTCTATTGTAAAAACCCATGAAAAAATTCACATGCAAAATGTAACAATCCTTGTTGGTTACCAGGGATGGGAGGGGGGGGGGGATACTAAATAGGTAATAGGTAAGTGGTAACTTGGGTGAGAGATGAGATAGTACATAGTACAGCGGAAACTAACACAACCTGCACAAGGAAAGGTCATGAAGGCCCTATAGACACATCCAAACCCCCCGAGGGACTGAGTTGTTGGACGGAGGGCTCTGGGGACCATGATCTCGGGGAACATCTAGCTCAATTGGCATGACACTACTTATAAAGATAATGCTCTACATTCTACCTTGGTGAGTAGTGTCTGGGGTCTTAAAAGCCTATGAGCGGCCATCTAAGATACTCCACTGATCTCATCCCTTCGGGAACAAGGGAGAATGAAGAGAACAGGATACAAGGAAAAGATTAGTCCGAAGGACTAATGGTCCACAGCTACCAAGGCCTCCACGGGACTGAGCCCAGTACAGCTGGATGGTGCCCGGCTACCACCAATGACTCCTCTGACCAGGATCACAACAGAGGGTTCTGGGCAGAGCTGGAGTAGGATGTAGAGCATAATTTTAACTCCCAAAAAAAAAAAAAAAAAAGAAGACCAGATATACTGGCCTAAAGAATACTAGAGAAACCTCGAGAGTGTGGCCCCCAGACACCCTTTCAGCTCAGAGGGGAAGTTACCTTCAAGGTTCGATGTTAAGCCTGGGAATGGACACCCCAGTAAAACTAAATGGGACTAACGATGTACAGGAGTCCGGTGACAAGGGCCAGAAGGCAGAGGGAGAGTAGGAAACTGATGATAAGGAACACAAATTGAATAAGGACACTGTCGATGTATTGTGAGATTGTTGACCACTGCTATAGTGCAACATTTGTAGTAACTATTAAATGGGAGGCTGTTTTGTCCTGTAAGCCTTCATCTTGGGCGAGAATGGCAGCACAATTGGAAGAGCATAGTCAATATCACTTAAATGTGTAAGTAAAAAGTTTTGAAATGGTGTTTAAATAAAATAAAAATAAATAAATAAATAAACAAACAAAGGAGACTAAAGAGGTACAATAGTCCACTGACAAGGTCCAGAAGACAGAAGGGGACAAGGAAGCCCCCTGGTGATAGGGAACACAAGGTGGAGTAAGGATATTCTTGATGTGCTGTGAGATTGTTAACCATTGTCATAGGGCAACATGTGTAGTAACTGTTAAATGAAAAACTATTTTGTTCTGTAAGCCTTCATCTTAAGTGAGAATAACAGCACAGTTGGAAGAGCGTAGTCAATGTCACTGAACTGTGAATGTAGAAAATTTTGAAACGGTGTATCTTTGGCCATCTGTAATTTTCATCAAAAAAAAAAGGTTGAGAATTTAGAGGCTTAATACGTTGTGGGGTTGTTAACCAATGTCAAAAAAAACAACATGTGTACTACTATTTCATGAGAAACTATTTGCTCTGTAAGCTTTCACCTGAAGTACAATAAAATATATATTAAAAAAAAAAAAAAAAAAAAAACCTGTGGTGACTTCCCAGGCAGTTAGAATAGAACTCCAGACACTTTCCTTGGTTTACAGACTCTTGCATGATCTGGCCCTAGTCTTTGCTCCAGCCTTGTCTTGTCACCATTTGACCCACTGCCCACTCTGCCTCGCTCACATTAGCTTTCTTTCAATTTTGCAAACATCCTTAGGACCCTTATCTTAGCTGTTCCATCTTCCTAAAATACTCTCTCTGTACTCCATATCTTGGTTTCCTGTTGTTGTCAGTTTAAATGTCACTTCCTTGTAGCCCTTTAAACCTCATGTAAAAGTAGCCCCTCAGATCCCTGTCATTATTTCCTGAATTTAATTTACTGATTTAAAACTCAGTAAGATACAGGGATGCAACAGGTAATTCTTTGGACTATGCTAAAGAATACAAAAGATGTGGCTGCAAAACGTAGCCCCAATCCTTCTCTCTGCTCTGCATCCATACTCTTTACAATGTGACTTTCCAGTTCCTCCTTTTAGGAGTGGAGTCTATCCCCTCAGATCCCTGCCATTATTTTCTTAATTTAATTCACTAATTTAAAACTCAGTGAGATATAGGGATGCAACAGGTAACTCTTTGGACCATGATAAAAAATAAAAAAAGATGTGATTGCAAAAATATCCCCAATCCTTCTCTCTGGTCTTTACAATGTGACTTTCCAGTTTCTCCTAGATTAGGATTGGAGTCTATTTCCCCACCCCTTGAATAGAATGGTCTTATGACTTGCTTTGACTACTAGAACACAGCAGAAGGGACCTTATGCCCATTCTGAGACTAGGCCTTAAGAGACTTTGTATGCTTCTGCTGGCTCTTCCAGAAACTTGGCGTCAGCCTTTGAATGACTGGTGGATTAGCCCACTGGATGATGAGACACAATCTGGCCCCATCACCCTCATCAATCTAACCAATACAGGCAGTCCCTGGATTACAAACTTCTGAGTTATGATTTACAGACAACTCGTACTTGCCATTTAATATTACGTAAATTTTCCCTCACTTTGAAACAATAAAACCAGTCCCTGATCCAAACCAAACCCACTGCTGTCTAGTCAATTCCAACTCGTAGCGACCCTACACACAACAAATTCTTCATCACAATCACCTTCACTTGCATGTGAAGCTTTTAAATTATTGAATAGGCTTCAAATCTTTTCTTGCACTAAAGTAAGGCTAAATAAGAACTGTATGCTCCTGTTCCGACTTACCTACAAATTCTTAAAGACACAAGCAGGAACAGATCTAGTTTGTAACCAGGGTCTACCTATAGTCGGCCAATCACTGGGCATGTAAGAAAAACCAAACTAGACTGAGCCAATTCCCAGCCGAGCTGCCAGTAGACCACAGCTGCATGAGCAAGCCCTACAGAGATCAGCCAAGATGGCCCAGATCAGCAAAAGTAGAATCACTCAGATGACCCAGAAACTTGTGAGCATTAATAAATGGTAGTTGTTTGAGGCCTTTATGTTTTGGGGTGGTTTGTTACAAAGCGGTTAAATAATTGATATGCAGGGTGAAACCCCTGCTTACTTTCACAGACGCGTATGGAAACCTGAAAAACACAGGATGCTGATACACTAATGTATATCATGGAAGCAGAGAAGAAAAACCGATTGCATAAAAATTATAAACACTTCCAAGGCAGGGGCTAGTTTTATTTATGCTTTCATTTCTAACACCAAGCACACTGCTGTGCCCATAGAAGCACTCAATAAAAGTTTTTGAGTGATAAGGGCTTGGTAATTGTCAGCGAGGCTGATAGCAACTCTATACAAGGACCAATGAATTATGTATCACAATTTGGGAAAGAGCATAAAAAAGAAGTTGCCCTAAAAAGAAGTAGAAATGAATACCGATAGCAGAGAGTTGAAAATTAACAGTTTTCCTGATCTGAACTCATGTTTCTCATGCTCCTGAGATTATAGGCTGGCTGCCCTTTCAGCACTTGTACCCCCAGGATTAACATCTGTGTAAATGTGGCAATAGAAAAAGGCAGAGTGGATGAATTCCTGAATTGTTCTCACTGACATTCATGGATATGCTTCCTTGGATGAGTCCAGTTCACAGGTGCACTGGCCACACACTAATTTGGAAGAATTATTTTCTTAACATTCTGTGTCATCTGCAAAGGCTTTTGTGAAGAACATAATTGTTTCAACCAGCTGCTAGGAATTGTTTTTATTAATTTTTTAAAAAATCAAACAATGTCAAAGCAGGGGGTGTTTGTAATATATCCCCCTCCACATTCTTTTGGGTGTATAAACTAAAAGCAACAGCCTACAGCTCTGTGAGGCTAAGACCTTTGAAGACCAAAGAGCTGGGCTCAGTAAACACCACCACCAACAACAAAAAATGTGTCCTTTTCCTCTCTATTTTTATCCTCACCCTGGGATAGACTGTACGGAGTGTCTGGGGGACACCTGCTGGGATTAGTGGAGCTCAGAGCAGGCCCACTAGAGTCCACACACTTGCACTGCCTGATAGAGTTAATCCCAAGTGTCCACTCTGTGTGCTCCTTGAAACTAAAGAAGATGCCACAAGTCCCATTATTTCTGTTCTTTGGGTGGTTGCCAGATCCATCTCCAATATCTGAAAAATCTCCTTTTGGAGTCAAATCTCTAATGCATCAGAGTTTCCAAATTTTCCCAAAGGCAGCATGTAAATCGCTCTGAACTTAAATGTCACTGCAGCGTTGCACTACTTTCTCCTAATTGTCTTCCCTCTCCCTTTGATTTTAAGTTCTTCAAAGTGGCAAGTTTAAAAATAAAATTTAAAAAACCCTACATAAGGGACAATTAAGAGACTAAAGGAAGAAGTATACATGCTGTCATTCCTGTTACAAGGTGGAAGCCACACCTTTCACATCAGCAATTTAGAAAAGGGTCATGAGAATCAAGGTTGAAAGTAGTTGACTGTATCCCTAAAAAAATAAGACATAGATCAATCTCATAAGGCCAAATTGGGCCCTTTTGACTCTTTGGGACTTTTGGAAGTGCTTACTTTGAGGTCAAAATACATGTTCTAAGCAGTGTTTTGTACACACGTCTCTGAGATCATGACATTGTTACAACTAAAAATGTTAGTGTAGTCCTCAAAATGCAAAGCATTCATTCTGCCACATGATTTCCTTACCTTTAAATTTTTTTCCTTTTTTTTCACATTAAAATCAGCAGCAAATTAAATTCAAATGTCTAGAGAAATGAAACACTTGCACTGCAAATTCACACACACCCAGTCAGAAAAAGAGAAAGTTACAGTCCTCTCGCTGATTATAAATCACCAGCCTTCTAAATTTGTACACTTAATGTGTTAAAGAGCAACTTAACCTTGCTTGAAGGACTTTGACTTTTGCAATTCCCAACATATGTTTATTCTTCAAACTAAAAATTGCATTTCCCTTGGGTTTAATATTAATATGCACTGTACCAGATTCTCTTAGTGTTCAAGCTACTTATAGGAAGTTAAGTCTGGCACTTTTAAAAATTACATAGAGCCTTTTAGACAACTAGAATCCCATATAGGAAAGAATGTCATCAAAGGGTAATGCCAAATTGTAGTTAAAATACTGGATTTTTAAGGACAACATAAAGAAGCCGAGAAATACTCAAAATTGCACTAACTCAGCCATCAAATGCCAATGTGCTTTGTCATCACCAATAGACACCTTTTCCAGCAGGCAATCTTTACTGCGAGGTTATTGCAAAGCAGGCCATTTGCTTAACTTTAATGTATCACCAATAGTAACCACCCCCACTCGACCACATCATCTGAGCCAGAGAGCCTCTCATCATCGTTTCCCAGATGCTGCATGTATTAGATAAAATGGAGAAAGGGTACACTTCCACTTTTTAACATTTCTTTGTAATTGCTTCACCTGATGTAGCTCTCAATCACCTACATCCTTACTGATCTTTCCAGACCAGAAACAGATGTGCAGTGTCATTGTGTGCTCAGCATTTAATGATTAAAAACAAAGGAGCTGAATAGGCAGGACCGGGTTGAGAGTCACCCATGTTGATATTGGATTTCCCTCTGTGTGCAGAGAAATTGTATGGAAAACTCACAGAGGGGAGGCATAATTAGCATCAGAATCAAAGCTGCCTTTGCCTACACTTATAAAGCAGAGGAACTCAAAGAAGCCCTTCATTCTCCCAACACCCCTAGCTATGCATTCTCCACATTAAATTATGTCATAAGGACTACAATGCAAGAGTCAACTAGGCACATACAAAATGAGGAAGATTCCACTCCCCAAAGAGGAGAAAGTTTAGTTTACTGGGGAGCCTGAACATTACAAAATGTTTTAATCAATAGCTAAAACCCTCCTTCTAAAAGATTCGGTTACCTTGGAGAGGAGGCCACCATCAGAAATGCCTTGTGGAAGCCAAAGCCACAGGAAGCTGGAGCCTGATGGGTTCGCAGCAGGTGATCCAGATGTGCACATCTGCTGCAACCCACCCCCTCCCCCAGGCGATGGCTGAGCTGCAGTCTGTCGCTGGGGACAGCCAGCACAATGGGGAGGCAGAAGAACAAGGTAAAATGACATTTGAAGGGTTTTTTGAGTTATGATGATACTCTTTGAAATTCCCAGGCGTTGTGAAGGGTCTTCAAAGGGATTCTCAACTCCAGGATTTAGTACTCTGGGCAGCCACCCAGGTACCACAAAATCCCCATGTGTGCACATCTCCTTTGTTACCCGTGTCTATACTCCCTCCCTGACGTCAAAGCCATGTTTGCTCAGCTTGTTAAAAGCCTGTTCTTTGCTGGTCACATTCTTTCCCTTTCTGAGCCAATGAGGTTTCTGCAGAGGCCGATGCCGTTGAAACTTCTCCCTCCATAGAAGGGACAGGGAAGACAGTTGTTTCTGGGTTGAACCATATGCTAAAGAGGCCAGGCTTGTTAGCCTGAGAAACTTCGTGTTTTTCTTTCTGTTTTCCTGGCATCTAACCAGCATTCTAGTAAAACGGCCATCCCTTCACTTTGTGAATGGAAAACTTGTGTAATTGGTGTCCTCTCTCTGCTCATTATCTTTTGGTGGATAATTTTTCTAAGATTGGCTCTGGTCATACCTTATCCCAGCATGTGGAAAACTTTTCTCCCTACCTTGAAGTGGTAATAAACAAAGGGTTGGGGGAGGATGGTGGCTTAACGCTATCGTTCAGGTGATAGTAACCATCATTAGCTCTTCTGAATTCTAAACAAAGCTGAATTCTTGCAAGAATTTGGACTGAATTATAGTACAAGGAGCTAAAAAAAAAAAAGCAAAAGTCACCTTAGTTATTCAGTATAAGTTGTTTTAGCTGTTTGAAGACTTAGTCATGTACAGCAACTTCAAGTGGGATGCCAAGACCTGCATCGTTAATCTTACAGGTATTGGTTTTGTTTGGAGTCTAAAAAGAAGAGACTGAGACCAACAGCCTGATCTGTTCAGTGCAAGCTCTGGGTAAGGACATGATATTTGTTATATGTCTATGTTGAGACATGCTTCCTACATTCATTGCCTCACTTTGACTATGAGGCCCAAAACCAAAACCAAACCCGTTGCCATCAATTCAATTCTGACTTATAGTGACCCTATAGCATGGGGTAGAACTGCCCCATAGGGTTTACCAGGAGCGGCTGGTGGATTTGAACTGTCAACCTTTTGGTTAGCAGCTGAGCTCTTAACCACTGAGCAATCAGGACTCCAACTATGAGGCAGTTATTCCTATTTCACAGCTAGGAATCTGAGAGTTAGGGAGCTTGTATAACTCATCCAAATACACAGAATTGAGAATTCATGGAGTTAGAATTTAAACCAGTGCAGGAAAGACTCTAAAAGATTTTTCCTACATCATCAGAGTGCTGAGAAAAAGTCTCTGACACAACCTACTTTACAGAAAGATCTCAATTTTATGGCCAGTGCAGATAGGTCTGGTGGTGTTGTCATGGCCACAGGTGTCAGGCGGAAAGCAGGTAGCCCTGGAAGCTTCTGATGATTCCCTCTGTAACTAACTGTTTCACCTTAGTGTTCTGACCACTTTGTACTCACACCTCGGCCCTCTTGTTCCTCAACATGTATTTCCCATTACAAAAGGGCCTGCTCTACACCAAGCACTCTGTAGGGCCCTTGGTTACAAAGGTAAATGGAGAGTCTCTCCCAGGGAGGAATTCTCATTCTAGTGACAACTGGCCCTCACCTCCAGACAAAAATAAGGTCATTAAAAATGCACTTTTTCAGAACGGAGAAGTTAAAGAAAATCCTCACTCATTATCAAAGGCTTACTCTTCTCTACCTATGTCAGCCATTCCCAGCCTGGAATCCTGAAATGATAATAGTGTGCCTTAAGCTGGGTTCTCTAGAGAAGCAAAACCAGTGAGATATATTTAGGGAGCCTTGGTGGTATAGTGGTTAAGAACTCAGCTGCCAACCAAAAGATCAAGAGTTCAGATCCTTAGGAAACCTATGGGGCGTTTCTACTCTGTCCTATAGGGTCACTGTCAGTCAGAGTCGACTCGATGGCAATGGGTTTGGTTTTTGGGATATATATAGAGAGAGAGAGAGACAGAGAGAGAGATTTATCTCAAGGAAATGGCTTACACAGTTGTAGAGGCTGACAAGTCCCAAGTCTGTGGGTCAGGCGTCAGGCTGGAGGCTTCTCCTAACTCAGATAGCTGTGGAAGCTGACAAATCCAAGATCAGCAGGAAAGATGGCAGGCCATTGGGTCAAGTCCCAAGAACCAGAGAGCAGATGATGACGAGCTGGATGCAAGATCCAGAGGAAGAAAGTGAGCTTTGCCAGAACGTCCATATATATATTGGATACAGGCCACATCCCCAAGGAAACTCCCCATACTACTGATTAGCTGATCACATCAGATCACATCATGGAAGATGACTACATCATTACATAACTGCCAAATTACATCATTGTATACCTCTCAAACTACATAATTACATAAGTGCCAAATCACTGAGAATCATGCCCCAGCCAAGTTGACACACAACCTTAACCGCTACAGGGTGTCTATGAGTAACTTAATTATTTGAATGTTGTGTCTAAGAGTTATTTAAAATATTTAATCAAATTAAATTACTTGAGAAATATTTTAAAGGTTAATTAAACATCAAGTTTCTTGTTTTTTTACTAGAATTGCGGTAAAATACGCCTTTAGTTCATTAAAATGGGAAAATTAATTATTAGTTCAAAAGGTAGTATATAAGGTAGAGGGAAAATTTTTCAAAACATGGACCCCATGGTAGCAATGGGGAGCTGGGGGAGGGGCTAATAAAATAACACCATCGTGGCAAAAAATTGAATACCACTTACTACTTCAAACCAGCATTTGCAGAAAAGAAGTTTAGTGATTATATATGTCATGTTTTAGAAACAGGAGATAAAAGTAATGAACTCAAGATTGCCAAGAATAATTGTCATCATAAGGAATAAACTCCAGATCTTCTGATTTCAAGTGCATGATATTTCCTAGAGATCTCAAGTTCAAAAATTTGTGTGCAGTGGCTATTTCCTAGAAAATGATTCAAAATTCTGAGAATATGGTTAAATTCTAACACTTACACAATTACATGAACATGGATTATATTCTAGGTTTTTAAAGATAAATATTAAAGTGCCAAGAAAAACAAAACTCACCCAAATTAATTTTATGTGGCAGTACAACACTTGTGTTTACACCATCTACACAATTGTGCAAAGCCTCCACATGGTTGAACACAGAGCTTAGATATCATAGACAGGCAGAGACACAGTCCTAAAGGAATCTGACAGTGAGTAGTTAAGAAGTAACAACAACATCTTATTTTTAATGAAAATTGCAATCCAAGAATAATTTGTAACTTTAAGCATCATTTATTTGCTGTATAGACTTTCCCATTGTCCATTTTTTTCCTATCTTAAATTAAGGATTTTACATGGGTTCTGCTACTTTGGATTCCCACTATATTTTATGGTGAAGGGATGGTGCCACAACACCATGAAGAGAATTGGATCCATGAGCCAACACAGCAATTATAGCTAAATGAAAAAATATTGAAGGATAAATACTTTATTCCGTTCAGCTGTTAAGTCTTAATGCAAAGAAGTTATTTTCCACAAATCTGTAATGGACCCCAATTTCTAATCTCCTCCATTATTAGCTTTTGAAACTCTTATCATGGTGTGTTTTGGCAACCATCCAAACCCAGGATGTTCAGCTTAATAGGTTTAACCTGAATTTGTAGGGTTCCCCCTCCTCTGCCACTCAAAGCATACAATTAAACCTCTTGGTGAACTGCTGATAACATTTCTCTAAGCTAAATTTGCCTTTGGATACAAAAGAAACATTCCTAGAGAATGACATAGCATTGCCACTGGGCCAAAAGGAAAATAAGTTGTGGAACATTTTTTTAAATGACAAAAGATATTGTTTCAGGATTATATGAAGCAACGTGTTATATCACCAAGCAGATATTAATGCTGCTGGGACTGAAATAACATCCTCCATGGCCAGAGGTGTTGTACAATTAATTGCAATGTTTCTGTGAGACCAGTTGGCTTGACATCATCATATAGAAACTCCATATCATTATAGATAGCAGAGCAAGAAATAGTACTTTAATTAAAAGATCATATGCTCATATGCTAATATTATGTACTATTAAAACTAGTTTCTAACAATTCAGAGAAATAGAAATACTGCCTCAATAAATACTAGCCCAAAATACTGGATCAAACAAAACACAAAAATCCACTAATTCAACAATTGTTTATCGATTCTCTGAACTGCATGTGGCACTATGCAAGGAGCCAGGGATAGAGTGACCTTATGGAGTTCACAGTTTTCTGGAGTTGTTGTTGTTGTTGTTAGTTGCCATAGAGTTGATTCTGACTCATGGTGACCCTACGTGTGCAGAGTAAAACTACTCCATAGGATTTTCAAGTCTGTGACCTTTCAGAAGCAGATCACCAGGACCATCCTCCAAGGCATCCCTGGATAGGTTTGAACTGCCAACCTTTCAGCTAGCAGTCAAGCACTTAATCATTTGTGCCACCAATACAAGGACATTAATCAGTAACTCATACAAGTAAATGCCAAGTCGCAACCATGATAAGAGCTATAAAGAGGATGCATGACTAAAAGTCAGAGATCACTTAGTAGTTGTGTGAGCTTGGATAAGCTGCCTAATTTCTCTGGGTCTCCATTCTTTTATCTTTAAATGGAGTTAATGACAGTCCCTTCCTCACAGGGCTTTGGTGAAGCTTATATGAGATAGTCAATGTAAGTGCTCACACAGTCACATAGTACATTCTTAATAAATGCTAGCTATTATTCTTGCTGTTCTTATTGTTACTAACACTACTATTAGTAAAGGAGGTCAAAACTTCCTTAAGGAAGTAAACTGGTGGAGGAGCTGAGGATTAGTTGAACCTATTGCCATGGAGTCAATTTCTACTCACAGCAAACCATAGGACAGAGTAGAACTGCCCAATAGGGTTTTTAAGGCTGTAATATTTACAGAAGCAGGCTGCCACATCTTTCTCCCATGGAGCCGCTGGTGGGTTCGAACCACCAACCTTTCAGTTAGCTGCCAAGTGCTTTACCATTGTGCCACCAGAGCTTCCCTGAAGTTAACATAGAAAGGAAGAAAGAAATTATATTCATAGGTGGTGGAAGTGCAGGTGCAAAGGCCCTGTGGAGGGTAAGAGCACAGCAAGGAGGAAGAATCCAAAGGCGGTTGGCACACAAACATTGAGAAGGTGTGAGAGGAGGCTCTCTATTAACTGCCTTTGTGGGTGCAAGTTTTTAGTTCATCCATAACATCTATTGTGGAGCTTTGTTTTTTAAATAAGCGTTTCCATTTATTGTAGGGAATCATAGCATTACAACGCTGTGTAGAGTAAACCAAGTATAATTTTGTTCCCGTAATTTCAGAGTGGACCATTCATTCAATTATTAATTCATTTATCTATTATCCATTGATTCAACAAACATTTATTGGTTGCTACAGAAAAATGGCGCTCTAGGCAGAAGCACCACGCCATCCCTCCACAGCAAAGATCAGAAAGCTAAGCCGAACAGAGAATACAACAATCCTGAAACCCTAAAACATCAAATGAAGAGATAAAGAACTCAGCCAAGCACCAAATGGAGTGAGAAAACTGACAGAGAACAGAGAGCAAGGAGAGATTCACGCAGAGGTCCCCTACCAGCTAACGCAGCGCAGATCCGCCATCTTGGACTCCTATCGGAGACCAGCAAACACGGGGTACAACAAAGCAGCCTCACAGAGCATCCAGCGGGAGACAAAACAACCGGTAATTTGCGATATACGCTTTCCCACCCCCTACCCTTCTTCACCCCGACTCGGCCTCGTCTGCTTCTCACGGCCACAATCTCTTGACCGGGAAACACCGGCTGCTTGGATTCCACACACCCGAACGGCAGGCTCTCTGAGTGCCATTTGTTGGCTGCTAGTGTTGCTTTTTTTTTTTTTTTTTTGCATCTTTTGATTTCTTCCTTACCTCTTGCCACCTCCCCGTCCTTTTGCTCAAATACCTGGCTCCATGCGCCATCTTTGCTTCTTCCTGAGGGGCTGCAGAGCTCCATTCCAGTGTGGAGCTGCTTCCCGGTCTGGGCTGCCATGCTGGTGGGATCCCGGGGCTTGGTTCGTTTGTTTTTTTGAATTGTTTGTTTGTTTTCTTCTCCTTTTCTTGAGTTGGAAGCCCTTTCTGGCCAGGCGGTGCTGCGTGGCGAGGAGAATTCCCACTCGGCTTGCACAGGCATGCAGTGGGATCCCTGAGATCATTTCTTTTCTCGTTGGTTTTTTTTCTTTTTTTCCTGTTTTTTGTGGGGCCTTTCTTGGTTGTTTGTTTTTTTAATTTGTTTTCTTTTCTTTTCCCTCTTTTTCTCTTTTTGTCTTTCTTCATTGCTCGGTTTCTTGTCTCTCTATATCTTCCTTCTCTTTCGGTTCCCTGAATACCTGGCGTTCTATACCTCTACGCCTTCTAGCCAGGCTGTAGTGCAACAACTAAGAGCGACTTCCCTGGACCTCATAGCTGCACTGGTGGGATCCCTGGGAAATTTGCAGTTCTGTAAACTTTCCGATTTTTATTTATTCATTCTTTTCTTTTCTTCCTCTTCCCCTTTCTTTTTTCTCCATTTCATAGTCTCTCATCTCTCCACTCCAACGGCAAGCTCCCCTAGCATTCTTTTTTGTTTGTTTGTATGTTTTTGGCTCCTGTTCCTGTCTCCTCTCTCCCATATCCATCTTAGCTCCACACATAACAATCTCCCTGCTGCATCCTGCCTCCCTGCACCGTGCTCTAGACATCACACCACCAAGCAGCACAGGCACGGCCTACTGGAACCTGCCCTGCACTGATTACCGACCCGCTCTGGTGCTGTAGTAAGTGCCATAAACAACCCATCCCAGTAACTCCTCTTCAGCTAGACCTGCTCTGCTGTACCATATCTGAGTGACTGACCCTGCCACTTGGAGAAGGAGGTGAAAAGTATTGTGCCCACAGATGAGCAAACAACAAAGAACACACAGTCCACCTGCTCAGACATAGCCAAATTTAAAAAAAAACAAAAGGACGAAACAAACAAATCTACAATCAATACATGAGAAACATAACTACTGAATGCCCCGAAGACAGCAGACAATATCAAAACATTTACAAAAACAGGACAGCATGGTTCCAGTAGGCAGCCAAAATAAAACACCAGATGACTCTCCAGTGGAAGAAAATGCACTAGAACTACCTGATAGGGAATTCAAATCTCTAATACTCAGAATTCTCCAAGAGCTGAGGAAAAAAGCTGACAAACATGAGGAAAAAATAGACAAATTCATGGAAAATACAGACAAAAAATTGGAAGAATTCAGGAAAATTATGCAGGAACAAAATGGCAAAATAAATTCACAACCAGAAATTATATAAAGACAACAATTAGAAATCCAAAAGATAAACAAGATTTCAGAAATGGACGGAGTCACAGAAGTGCTGAGAAGCAGATTTGAAATGGTGGAAGACAGGATCAGTGGAACTGAAGACAAACACTTGGATACAACTTTGCTTCTGGAAAAGTCAGAAAAAAGAACAAAGAAAAATGAAGAGACCCTGAGAGTTATGTGGGACACAATCAAAAGCAAAAATTTGTGAGTGGTTGGAATTTGAGAATGGGGAGAACACAGAAAACACAGAGAGGATCATGGAAGAACTGCTGACAGAAAACTTCCCCAATATCATGAAAGATGAAAAGCGGGCCATCCAAGAAGCTCAACGAACCCTATATAGGAGAGACCCCAAAAGAAAATCACCAAGGCATATCATACTCACACTCGCCAAAACCAAAGACAGACGAAGAATCCTGAGAGCAGCTTGTGAAAAACAAGAAGTCACATACAGAGGAGAAACAATAAGACTTAGCTTAAATTATTCGGCAGAAACCGTACAAGCAAGAAGGCAATGGGATGATATATATAAAACCTTGAAATAAAAATGTTGCCAGCCAAGAATAACATATCCTGAAAAACTCTCGTTCAAATTTGATGGTGAAATGAGGTCATTTCCAGATAAACAGAAATTAAGGGGATATGTAAAAGTCAAACCAAACTTACAAGAATTAGTAAAGGGAGTTCCTTGATCTGAGGACAAACAACTTCAGCTCAAAGGCAGAAGCTAGGATGCAGGATCATACCAGCCAGATACCAATCTCGGAAATAACCTCTCGAGGACTATCAAAAACCAAAATAAATACAACAGGGAATCAGAGCAGTTAATTAGTAAATGACACCAACATCAAAACAATAAAAGAGGGAATAAACGGCATAGGTATAGAACCTTCTAATGGAGAGGAAGGCAAGGTGATACGAAGTAATGGTAGACTGCTTCAAACTTAGAAAGATAAGGGTAAAATTCATGGTAACCACAAAGAAAGTTAACAAACCAACTCAAAAATAAAGACGAAAAACATAAAGTCTCGGCAAAAACAAAAACCTACAAAAACAAAAGAAATGAAAAAAAAAATACCACAAACAAAAGTAACTCATCACAAGAGAGTAAGAAGAACAAAGAAAACTTCAGCACCACAAAAAAAAAAAAAGCACTACAAAATGACAGCAACAAACTCACATCTATCAATAATTACACTGAATGTAAGTGGACTCAATGCACTCATAAAGAGATGGAGAGTGACAGAATGGATAAGAAAACAGGATCCATCAATATGCTGTCTACAAGAGACACACCTTAGAAACAAAGATGTGAATTTATTAAAAGTCAAAGGGTGGAAAAAAATATATCAAGCTAACAACTACCAAAAAAGAGCAGGAGTGCCAATTCTAATCTCAGATAAAATAGACTTTAAAACAAAATCTACCATAAAAGACCAAGAAGGACACTATGTAATGATTAAGGGGATGATCCATCATGAAGACATAACCATAATAAACATCTATGCACCCAATGACAGGGCTCCAAAATACATAAAACAAACTCTAACAACACTAAAAAGAGGAATTGACAGTTCCACAATAATCGTAGGACGCTTCAACACACCACTCTCAGTAAAGGACAGAACAACTAAAAAGAAACTCAGCAAAGAGACAGAAGACCTAAAGGGCACAATCAGCCAACTTGACCTCATAGACATATACAGAACACTCCATCCAACCTCTACAAAGTACACATTCTTTTCCAATGCACATGGAACGTTCTCCAGAATAGACCACATCTTAGGCCACAAAGCAATCCTCCACAAGATCCAAAACGTTGAGATAACTCAAAGTATCTTCTCTGACAACAGTGCCATCAAGGTAGAAATTAACAATAGAAAGAACAAGGAAAAAAAATCAATTACATGGAAACTGAATAATACCTTGCTTACACATCAGTGGGTAATAGAAGAAATCAGAGATGGAATCAAAAAATTCCTAGAATCAAATGAGAAAGAAAACACATCATACCAAAACCTTTGGGACCCAGCAAAGGCAGTCCTCAGAGGACAATTTATAGCAATAGATGCACATATCAAAAAAGAAGGGACAAAATCAAAACATTAACTACAGAACTCAAACAAATAGAAACAGAATAGCAAAAAAAGCCCACAACCACCGGAAGAAAGGAAATAGTAAAGATCAGAGCAGAAATAAATGAAATAGAGAACAGAAAAACAATAGAAAGAATCAACAAAACCAAAACTTGGTTCTTTGAAAGAATCAACAAAATCGACAAACCACTGGCCAGACTGACAAAAGAAAAACAGGAGAGGACACAAATAACCCAAATAAAAAATGAAATGGGTGACATTACAACAGACCCAACTGAAATAAAAGGGATTATAACAGAATATTATGAAAAACTATACTCCAACAAATTTGAAAACCTAGAGGAAATGGATAAATTTCTAGAAACACACGGCCTACCCAAACTACAACAAAGTGATGTTGAAAATCTGAACACACCCATAACAAGAGAAGAGATTGAAAAGGTAATAAAAAAACTCCCAATGAAAAAAAGCCCTGGCCCAGATGGCTTCACTGGAGAATTCTACAGAACATTTACAGAAGAGCTTGTACCAGTACTACTCAAGCTATTTCAGAGCATAGAAGAGGAAGCAACACTTCCAAATTCATTCTATGAAGCCAGCATAACGCTGATACTAAAACCAGGCAAAGACGCCACAAAGAAAGAAGATTACAGACCGATATCTCTCATGAATATAGATGCAAAAATTCTCAACAAAATTCTAGCCAATAGAATTCAGCATCATATCAAAAAAAATAATATACCACAACCAAGTAGGATTCATACCAGGTATGCAAGGATGGTTCAACATTAGAAAATCCATCAATGTAATCCACCACATAAACAAAAGGAAAGAAAAGAATCACACGATCATCTCAGTTGACACAGAAAAGGCATTCGACAAGTCCAACACCCATTCCTGATACAAACTCTCAATAAAATCGGTATAGAAGGGAAATTTCTCAGCATAATAAAGGGCGTCTATGCAAAACCAACAGCCAACATTATTCTTAATGGAGAGAGGCTGCAAACATTCCCGTTGAAAACAGGAACAAGACAAGGATGCCCTTTATCACCACTCCTATTTAACATTGTGCTGGAAGTTCTAGCTAGAGCAATAAGGCAAGAAAAAGAAACAAAGGGCATCCAAATTGGTAATGAAGAAGTTAAACTCTCCCTGTTTTAGATGATATGATACTATACATAGAAAACCCTAAAGACGCCACGAGAAATCTACTGGAACTAATAGAAAGATTCAGCAGAGTAGCAGGATACAAGATAAACATTCAAAAATCAGCTGGATTGCTATACACCAATAAGGAGAATGATGAAAAGGAAATCAGGAAAACAATACCATTTTCAATAACCCCTAAAAAGATAAAATGCTTAGGAATAAATCTGACCAGGGATGTAAAAGACATATACAAAGAAAACTACAAAAGACTACTGCATGAAACCGAAAGGGATCTACATAAATGGAAAAACATACCATGCTCATGGATAGGCAGACTCAACATTGTGAAAATGTCAATTCTACCCAAAGCAATTCACAAATACAACGCAATCCCGATCTAAATACCAACAACAGTCTTCAAAGAGATGGAAAAACTAATCATTAACTTTATATGGAAAGGGAAGAAGCCCCGAATAAGTAAAGCACTACTGAAGAAGAAGAATAAAGTTGGAGGACTCACACTACCTGACTTCAGAACCTACTATACAGCTACAGTAGTCAAAACAGCCTGGTTCTGGTACAATGACAGATACATTGACCAATGGAACAGAACTGAGAACCCAGATTTAAATCCATCCACTACGGTCAGCTGATCTTCGACAAGGGCCCAAAGTCCATCAAATGGGGAAAAGACAGTGTTTTTAACAAATGGTGCTGGCAAAACTGGATATCCATCTGCAAAAAAATGAAACAGGACCCATACCTCACGCTGTATACAAAAATTACTTCCAAATGGATCAAAGACCTGAATATAAAGCCTAAAACTATAAAGTTCATAGAAGAAAAAATAGGACCAACACTTCAGGCCTTAATACACGGCATTAACAGGATACAAACCGTAACCATCAATGCAGAAAACCCAATAGATAAGCTTGATAACTGGGATCTTCTAAAAATCAAACACCTATGCTCTTCAAAAGACTTTACCAAAAGAGTAAAAAGAGAATCTACAGACTGGGAAAAAACTTTTGGACAGTACAGGTCAGACAAAGGTCTAATCTCCGTAATCTATAAGAAAATCCAACACCTCTACATCAAAAAGACAAATAATCCTACTAAAAAATGGGCAAAGGAAATGAACAGACACTTCACCAAAGAAGACATTCAAATGGCCAACAGACACATGAGGAAATGCTCACGATCACTAACCATTAGAGAAATGCAAATTAAAACCACAATGAGATACCATTTCACCCCGACATTACTGGCACGAATCAAAAACACTGGAAATAACAAATGTTGGAGGGGCTGCGGGGAGATCGGAACTCTTATGCACTGCTGCTGGGAATGCAAAATGTTACAACCATTTTGGAAAATGATATGGTGCTTCCTCAGAAAGCTAGAAATAGACATACCATTCAATCCAGCAATCCCACTCCTAGGAATATATCCTAGAGGAATAAGAGTCGTCACTTGAATAGACATAGCACACCTATGTTCACGGCAGCATTGTTCACAATAGCAAAACAATGGAAACAACCTAGATGCCCATCAACAGATGAATGGATAAACAAACTATGGTACATACACACAATGGAGTACTATGCCACAAGAAAGGACAACAATGAATCTGTGAAGCATCTCATAACATGGATGAAACTGGAGGACATTATGCTGAGTGAAATAAGTCAATCACAAAAGGACAAATATTGTATGAGACCTCTATTGTAAAAACCCATGAAAAAGTTCACACACAAAATGTAACAATCTTTGCTGGTTATTAGGGATGGGAGGGGTGGGGGGGAATACTTAATAGGCAATAGATAAGTGGTATCTTGGGTGAAGGGTGAGACAGTACACAATACAGGGGAAACTAGCACAACTTGTACAAGGAAAGGTCATGGAAGCCCCATAGACACATCCAAACTCCCTGAGGGACTGAATTGCTGGGTGGAGGGTTGTGGGGACCATGGTCTCAGGGAACATCTAGCTCAATTGGTATGACACAGCTTATAAAGCCAATGCTCTGCATTCCACCTTGGTGAGTAGTGTCTGGAGTCTTAAAAACCTGTGAGCGGCCATCTAAGATACTCCACTGGTCTCATCCCTTCAGGAGCAAGGGAGAATGAAGAGAATGGGATACAAGGAAAAGATTAGTCCGAAGGACTAATTGTGCACAGCTACCAAGGCCTCCACCGGACTGAGTCCAGTACAGCTAGATGGTGCCTGGCTACCACCACTGACTTCTCTGACCAGGATCACAACATTGGGTTCTGGACGGAGCTGGAGAAGGATGTAGAAGATGATTCTAACTCACAAAATAAGACCAGAATTACTAGCCTAAAGGAGACTTGAGAAACCTCGAGAGCATGGCCCCTAGACACCCTTTTATCTCAGTGGTGAAGTTATCTCCGAGAATCACCGTTCAGCCTGGGAGTGGACAGCCCCGTAAAACCAAATGAGACTAACGAGGTACAGGAGTCCAGTGACAAGGGCCAGAAGGCAGAAGGGGACTAGGAAGCTGGTGATAGGGAACGCAAGGTTGGGTAAGGATATTGTTGATATGTTGTGAGATTGTTAACCATTGTCATAGGGCAACATTTGTAGTAACTGTTAAATGAGAAACTATCTTGTTCCATAAGCCTTCATCTTAAGTGAGAATAATAGCACAACTGGAAGAGCGTAGTCAGTGTCACTGAACTGTGCATGTAGAAATTTTTGAAATGGTGTATGTTTGGTTATGCGTATTTTCACCAAGAAAAAAAGGTTGAGAAGTTAGAGGGTTGACATGTTGTGGGGTTGTTAACCGGTGTTGTAAAATGATATGTGTACTACTGTTTCATGAGAAACTATTCGTACTCTAAGCCTTCACCTGAAGTACAATAAAAAATTAAAAAATTAAAAAAACATTTATTGGTTGCCTATTGCGGATCATGAGTGTGGTTAGGTGCTGAAGTTACGTAGGTAGATCAAGCACCATCCTTGCCATAAAGAAGGAAATAGAAACATAAATAACTCCTAGAATTACTAAAAAGAGAGATGAACCAATGTCTACAGTATGTTCTCTAATTCTGTGGAGAACTGGAGTGAGTATTAAAGGAAGAGGAGGAAAGCTCATGTCAGGAAAAGGAAACAGTGTGTGGTGGGCAGGCAAAGTGACCAGGGACTACTGGCAGGAGACAGTGGGGCTGGCTGGAGAGGGCCTGAGGATGAGGGCTGTGTGTGCCACACTAAGTGGGAGGGGAGATTTTATTCTTTGGCAACCCAGAGCTAACAGAGTAGAGCAGAGACCTCATCACTGGGAGCAAACTGATCCTCCATTTTCTGACTGAGCTGATCCTTGGCACAAAGGAGTGGGAACACACCAATATATACTGTGCTCTGACACCATTTACTTGCCTATTTTACTATTCAAGCTGCCTCCAGTAGGAATTGAAAAGGGCAGGATTTTATCACAGCATTTTACTAAAAGTGAGAAAATTGGTACCTCCTGTTACGGATTGAACTGTGTCCTCCCAAAATATGTGTTGGAATCCTAGCTCTAATGCATTTGGATGCAACGTAATATGATATGATATGATATGATAGAACATAACATAATCATCTTCCACAATGCAATCTAATGTGATGTAATCAATCAGTTGACATTACGTCAGTGTTGGGTGAATTCTAAACCTAATTACTTCTGAGTTATATAAAGAGCAGCATAGACACAGAGACACATGCATACACAGGGCAAGACATGCCATGTGAGGACTACTGAGGAATCAAAGAACACCTGGGGCTATAGAAGCTGAAAGAGACAAGGATATTTTCCCACAGAGCCCACAGAGAGCCTTCCCTTAGAGCGGAAGTCCTGAATTCAGACTTCTAGACTCCTGAACTGTGAACAAATAAATTTCTGTTCTTTAAAGCTACCCACTTGTGGCATTTCTAGTACAGCAGCACTAGGTAACTGAGACACCACCTAAATGTTTAACACTGTTTGTTGATAAACTGAATCAAACCTTAAAGCAGGAAATGTGCAATCTTTAAAAACTGTTTTAGAAGCGCATTTGATGTCTTTTGAAAATGTTCACCGTATAATGCTAACTGAACAAAAACAGGAGATAGAAGACAAAGCCATATGTACTGTGAGATAGTTGGTTTCAAAAGCAAGATGTATAAAAGAAACACTGAAAAGAAGAACACCAAAATATTAAAGGCTATTATCTGTGAATGTTGAGATTATGTGTTATTTTTATTTGCTTTTATTTTGAGTATTTTCCAAATTTTCTCCAAAAATATATATTAGTTTATAGTCAGAACAAAACATAGTAATTGAAAGTCATATTAAATAAATATCATCAATAGTTAAGGTGATGTGAAGGGAACATACTAAGAAAACCTTGGGCCCACCAGCATATGCGTCTTTAGCACTACTCAATAGCTTGTAAACCAAAAACCAAACCCGTTGCTGTTGAGTTGATTCCAACTCATAGCGACCCTATGAGACAGAGTAGAACTGCCGCATAGGGTTTCCAAGGAGCAGCAGGTAGATTTGAACTGCAGAATTCTTGGTTAGCAGACGAGCTCTTAACCTCTGCTCCACCATGGCTCCTCAATAGCTTGTAGATAACGAATTCATATCACCCAGTCATCCCTCAACAATTATATCAAATATAAGGTAGTTAAGTAAAGGAGATGGAAAGAATAAGCCCTAATTCCAAGATAATTGATATAAAATATCTACCTGAAGGTCAGCACATCATAAATCATAGATTTAGCCCTTTGTCCCTAGTGACTTTCTCACAGAAGAGAAGACACTATGGCCAAAGCAGTAAAGCAATAGAACCGCATTACGTCTAAAGAAACATAGGTCTTTTCTACTGAGTAGAGAGTGAGAGTAGTTGCTTATGGACAGGCCCTGAGGTGAAATGTGAACACGTCTATTATGACAAGTTTCAGATTATAGAGTACTACAGTACATTTGAAGCAATAGCGCTTCCCTCGGCCAAGAATGGGTACACAGGCATGTCTAAATCCCTAACCTATGGCTCAGTTGTTAGCCTCACCCACAACATGTAGCATCGTGCTCCCCTGAATACCTTGTAAACTCAATTGTACATGAATTACCATTATTATTTTTAAGAGGTGGGTTGATTTGGATAAAATAAGAAGGCCAAAAATAATAATAATAAAGCAAGAAACAAAAGAAAAACTTGAGCGTATTCAATTACAACCATTTATTTAAACTGGAAAGACAAATTGGATAAATTGTACAATATCTGAATGCTTGAAAATCTCCTGATTTCACCTAAGATCGAAAAATCAACACCACTTTGAGGAGTAAAAGTCATTAGTTTGTAAAAGTGGAGTGAAGTAACACACTGAGCCATGAGAGGAAGGAGGTGCATCCTTCCATTTTCTTTGTTTAAATCCATTCCTCCACTTCACAGCACTCTCTCTCAGCAGGGAGGTGCCTGCAGTCAGGGATGGATTTTCCTGAGTACGGAGCCTCCTATTTATCCAATAACTTTTCATCTCATTCCCTGTTTTGTCTCATTATCTTTCTATCATATTAAAAATACACTGCCACTGGCTAAAGGAAGGCTTCTCTCTTTTACTTAATATTCCACAGCACAATTGCTAAACCCCAGGAATATTCAGAGGTGTTTCCCAAGGGAAAAGCGAAAATTTTGTCTCATCACAAGTAATGGTTTCATTGTTGTAATGCAGAATCAAAGTGTTTACTGGAATGAAAGAATTAAAAGCCTAATCAGTCCCCTCTTCCTTATTAGCGAGAACGTGGGGTTATAACTTGAAGCTAAATAGTTCTGCTGATCCCAATGCCAGTTCCAGCTTATTGACTTTAATGAGGAAGTATAACACTTGGAAATGTGAAAACACAGTGGGTAATATTTATATGAAATCTTCAAGAACCATGGTATTTTGTTCATGTGGAATACTATGGCATTTTGCCTAGATCAAGGAACCAACAGATTAGCACATTAACACTTTTAGGAAACATGCATACAATTTGCTTTGAATGTGGTCTTTGACTTCTAGGAAGAATACCTAATGGTTTCAAACTGCCAGACTATAAAGCATTTCTAAAAAATTATTGATTGCTAAGAAGCTCCCAGCATTATAGAACAAGTATGGACTCCACTTTTGGACAGGAAAAGTCCACTTGAGGAAGTTCCAAAAAATACCTTTAACTATAAACAAACTAAATTTAAAATAGTTTTTAGGCTGGCCTTCAATTATATATTTTAAAAGTATATTACAGTCTTATATGCCATGGATGGTTCTAAATGCTATATTTATATCAACGCAATCCTCACAAGAGTCTCATGAATTAGGAATTATTACTCTGCTCATTCTAGAGGTGGAACAATGGAGGCACAGAGAGGTTAGGTTGTTGCTGCTGTTAGGTGCCATCGACTTGGTTCCGACTCACAGCGACCCTATGTACAACAGAACGAAACACTTCCCGGTCCTACGCCATCCTCACAGTCGTTATGCTTGAGCCCGTTGTTGCAGGTTAGGTAACTTGTCCAAAATCACATAGCTGATAAGTGGAAGATCCTAGATTTGAACCTGGGCAGCCCGACTCCAGACACTGTGTTCTTAACCACGATGATACACTGTTCCACATGTGGATAGACTGAGAATTCTAATATTCAAGAAAGATCCTAAAAACAAGTAAACAACACTGTCATTATTATTGTTAATAGCATTAAAGTGTCAGCTTTGTCCTCCTCATTTCTATTGTCTAAGTGTGTGTGTGTGTGGGGGGGGGTGTATTTATCATTTAATTAGGCTCAAGGCAAACATGTCAATAACATCGCTATACACCGGGAGATTGCAATTTTGTTTAATAAATACAATAGGACCACTATTAGAGATAAAGTATTCATCAATTGATAGGACAGTCCATCGTGGATAGAGGGCAGGAATATAGAGAGAGATAGAGAGATGTAGTAGAGGAAGCAGCCCCAGGTCCACACATTGCCTCCAACACTGAAGTTCCCGCTCTAGGAAACACGGAAGGATTGATAGTCATAGATATCACTGTCCAGCTTTGGCATTCAGAAGTAGCATATATATACGTGTGTAATCCTACCTCCTGGAGAGGTTACTTTAGAAAGCATTCCTTCTGCCCTCTGCACCCCTACCCTCCAAGTGACACTCAGACAATTTTACTTAGTACCTTTTCTCTTTACAGACCCAGACTGGCCCAGATGAAGAAAGCATCCAGAACACCATTATGAACTAGTGTTATGACTCAAGTAAACAAATGCATTTTGGGTGGTAGCAGGAGGCAAGCGGATATTCTTCTTTCCCAAGGAGATTGTTTCTTGCTTCTTTTTTATCTAGCAGAGTTGCACTTCCCCTTAGTCTCTCCATCCTTTTATTACCATCTTCTTCCCAAACACCATATCCTATGCAGTATCTAAAGAGACCACACACTGAGGACCCCACATTGAAAATAAGAAATAAATAAACTAAGAATACATGAGAAATCAATATAAGGCCTGCACACTTAACCAGACTGTCTAATGAACTCCATACCAAAAACCAGAACATAAAAGGTTAGATTCTTCAACAGACATTTCCTCTCTCAAACTTCAACTGATACACTAGGACATATCCAAGATTGATACTGAATTTTATTCTCCATAATTAGAATCAGAGACTTTGGGGTACAATTTTCTGTTTCTTTGTGTCCAACTCTTAACTTCATTGGATCTTTTAGGAATACTTGCAGCCATTGGTCTACCTTCTTTGGTGAATTATTGTATTAAATTACTGCTCCCTTTTTTCAGTCTTATAACTAGCCATTCAAGGGTTCTGAGTAGAGGAGTATAATGGCGGATTTGTGTTTTAGATCAATCACTTCAGAGGCTCTGAAGAACAGATTCAAGGTTAAAGAGGTTGAAAGCAGAGTCCTGTTAGAAGGCTGTGGTAGCCGAGGTAAAAGGAGATGAGCAACTGAACCAGGACCGTATAGTAGGAATGGGGAAGGTAGGGAAGATTTTAAAAATTAGATTTAGTGATTGATTGACTATCTGGTTAAAGGAGACAGAGGATATGCAGGAATAGGTTTAGTAGTAAAATGAAGATTTTATTGTTGAACGAGTTAAGTTTTTTGTCCTTATGGGTGAATCAGAAGAAAAGGTCCAGCAGATGTTTGTACTAACCTCAAATCCATGCAGAAATCTGTGAAGGAGTTAAAACTAAAGCATCGTCAACCAGCAGGTGACTGAAACGATGCGATGAGATGAGATAACTCAAGTAGAGTTCATAGTGTGAGCAAGTAGCGGCTCAAAGACAGAACTCTCAGCAACAAGATTTAAGCAGTGGGGTGGGGGGGAGGGGGGAGGGGGGATAAATGCTTGTCAATGATAACGTGCCAGACATAGTCTGTTAATATTCAGGACTATTCTCACCTTCCTAAACTATTCCTTATTTTGCAGGTACTAAAAGTCTAGAAATTACATCTTCCCAACTCCCTTGCCACTAACTGGATCTTTTATGAATTTTTTCTATTTGGATTATCCAAATAAAAGACCCTTATGTGAAAATTAGAAGGAAGAAGAGAAGGAGAATCTATTCTTCTCTGAGGCATGCACTTGAGCATCAGTAGGTGGTGAACTTGGGAATTTATTAGTGGCTACTTGTCCATTGTTCTGAGAAGTAGTCACTTCAGTGCTGCAGGCAGTAGGGATTATTCGTTGTGTGTTGTTGTGATTTTGTAAAGCTGGCAGCACCTTTCTTAACTTTTGCTCCGCAGCCCTTCCAATGGTTATGAAAGCCTCTACTTCCATATATTAAATCCCTTCCTGCTCATGAACAAATCTTTACTAATATAGAAAATATGTTATCTTGGAGATAGAGGGACAAAAACATTTTTCAGCAGGTTGACAATGAGTAGTACATGAAAAAAGTAGAGACAGCGCAGACATGATTTTGCAAAAAAAAAAAAAAAATCTTGATGAGAAGGGGAGAAGAAATATGAGATGGTAACTGAAAGGGGAAATGGGTCAAAATAATTTCAATGTGGGTATGAATGTGCACGTATATTTTAGGATAAGACAGACCTGTATGTATTTATAAACTAAAGGAAGAGCCAGTAGAAAGGGAGTGGTGACATATAGGAAATAGCAACTATGACTGATGAAGCCAGATCCTAGATAAGATGGAAGGAGTCAGGGTCACTGGTGGATAGGTTGGCTGTAAATAGAACGAGGGACATTCTGCTCTTCTGAGATTATGGCAAGAAAGAGAGTTATATACACTGGGAAGTTGAAAGAAGTTCCATTTGTCTTGATGAAGTAGATTTCAAGTGCAGAGGACATCTGTTTTTGGACACCCAGAATCCATGCCACCTTCTTCTGGTAACCAAATCCTGATTTCTCTTGGGGAGCCACCCCTCTTCTATTCTCAATCCTGTGGCCTGGGGGTGAAGCACATGACCCAGACCTAATTCATTCAGCATATCAAATTCCTCTGCCCATAATGATTGGTCCAGTGGAGCTAATAGGATGTGATGGGACATTGGCTGAGGCCTCTGGTTGACAGGCAGATGGTATGTGAGGATAGAATTGCTGCATATTTCCACGGTGGAAAGAGCCTTTCTGAGAAAGGAGTTAAGCTAGAGGGAGTAGAGTTGAGGAGCGGGAGATTGAGAAAAGCCAGGTCTTGGTGATATAGATCGAGCCCCTGCTTTGAGCTTCATTTGAAACCAGACCTTCCCCTGGACTTTTCAATTAGTTGAACTAGTAAATTCTACTTTTGCTTAAGCCAGTTTGGGTTTGATTTTCTCTCATTTGTTGAAAGAGTCCTAAACCATAGAGTGAAATTGCCTGCTGAAAGTAAAGGGGGTGGGACTTATTTTATTTTTAGTGGACTGATAGCATAAACAGCAAAGGAAAAGATCTTAATCAATAATCACCCAGTTAGGCCATAAAACACAGTCCAGTCTGGCTGAACTCAACCATTCTAACGCCAGGCCAGAGTCAATAAGCTGGGTTTTTAATGTTCTCTGTGGCAACTAAAGGAACTGATTTTTTTCATCACTTGCAATTGCCTTTGTGAAGCATGGACAGCCTTTGGCTGGGCTCATGTGACACCTAACATCTGGATAAAAATTGAAAAATGTGATGTCAACCATGTGTTTTGTCAAACACGATTACAAACCCCTGGATAGTTAGCAAATATCTAATAATTATTTCAGATTTCATCTGAATCATGTATACATGGCATTTGTGACTCAAAATTTTCAGAGTTAAGGAACATAATCTCTGCACCCACCATTCCTCTGCTTTACAAGTCAGTCCCAGCCCAAATGTGATGTCAGCTTTCCCCTCTGCTTAATACTTCCCCTGTGTAATGTTTTCTCAATGCAAATGCATCAAGATTTCAGCTCCATGAGCAACTGTTCATGTTGGGGTCATATGGCTTATATTTCAACTCTGTGTCACATAAATGGGTGTAGAATTTAAGATACTTGAGTTGGAAGTTGAATGTAAATTTGGAAGGGCAAGATCAAGCCTTTACTTTACCAGGAAGAGAACTGATGCTCAGGAAGGTTAAGTAACTTGACAACATCCCATTGCTAGTTAGTGGCTAAGCAGAGACTTGAACCCAAGACTGCTACCTTAATACCACACTGCTCCTCTGTCATAACCTGCTCAGAGCACATTTTGGTTACACTGGTATTTTCCATTAAGAGTTTTCTGGCTATGGATATATTTAGAACTACCCAAAATAGTGTCAACCATCCCTAAAATGTTTCCTTCTAAATATCTGAAAAAGTTCAGTCATCAGAGATATGTTTCTCTGTATTATTAACTGTCTAAGTACCATAGTTATTATCCCTTCTTATTTGCACACAACTCCTGGGATTTCTTGTCCAAATGTTTATCTATTTACTATTACCCTGTGGAATGGAATGGATTGGAATATAATATAATAAAACACATTCATGAAATATGATATGCAGGGCAGGTTAATCATTATTTTATATAATGAGATAAAGGAGGGAGCTTAAACCTATCTCTGGCCAGCAAGCCCACGGCTCTTCCTTTACAGAGAAGCCTAAGAATGCAAGGCCATTTGTTCAAGTATTAGGGAAATTATGACCCTATGACTTCTTACTCATTAATTCATTTCATTAATTCATTCAATTTGTGATGCATCCAAATATTCCATAATAAAATTTCCATGACTTCACTTCCTTTAATCATTATCATGAAACGGAATGTCGTATGTTGTTGTTGTTAGGTGATGTTGTGTCAGTTCTGACTTGTACAGACCCTACAAACAACAGAATGAAACACTGCCTGGTCCTGCGCCATGCTACAATCATTGCTATGTTTGAGCCCATTGTTGCAGCCACTGTGTCAATTCATCTCACTGAGGGTCTTCCTCTTTTTTCTCTGACCCTCTGCTTTACCAAGCATGATGTCCTTTTCCAGGAACTGGTCCCTCCTGATAACATGTGCAAAGCATACGAGACAAAGTCTTGCCATCCTCGCTTCCAAGGAGCACTCTGCCTGTATTTCTTCCAAGACAGACTTTGTGCTTCTGGCAGTCCATAGTATATTCAATATTCTTCACCAACATCATGATGCAAAGGCTTCAATTCTCCTTCAGTTTTCCTTATTCGTTGTCCAGCTTCTCATTCATATGAGGCGATTGAAAATATCATGGCTTGGGTCAGGTGCACCTTAGTCCTTAAAGTGACATCTTTGCTTTTTAAAGAGGTCTTTTGCAGCAGATTTGCCCAATGCAATGTGTTATTTGATTTCCTGACTGCTGTCTCCATGGGTGTTGACTCTGGACTCAACTAAAATGAAATCCTTTACAACTTCAATATTTTATCCATTTATCATGATGTTGCTTAATGGTCCAGTTGTGAGGATTTTTGATTTTTTGATGTTGAGGTGTAATCCATACTGAAGGCTGTAGTCTTTGATCTTCATCAGTAAGTGCTTCAAGTCCTCTTCACTTTCAGCAAGCAGGGCTGCGTCATCTGCATATCACAGGTTGTTAATGAGTCTTCCACCAATCCTGATGCCCGATTCTTCTTTATACAGTCCAGCTTCTCTGATTATTTGCTCAGCATACAGACTGAATAAGTATGGTGAAAGGATACAACCCTGATGCACACCTTTCCTGATTTTAAACCATGCCCTGTTTGAACTTCTGCCTCTTGGTCTATGTACAGGTTTCTCATGAGCACAATGAAGTGTTCTGGAATTTGCATTCTTTGCAATGTTATCCATAATTTGTTATGATCCACACAGTTGAATGCCTTTGCATAGTTAATAAAACACAGGTAAACATTTTTCCAGTATTCTCTGCTTTCAGCCAAGATCCATCTGACATCAACAATGTTATCGGTCGTTCCATGTCCTCTTATAAATCCAAGCTGAATTTCTAGAAGTTCCCTGTTGATGTATTGCTGCAACCACTTTTCAATAATCTTCAGCAAAATTTTACTTGTGTGTGGTATTAATGATATTGTTTGATAAAGTCCTCATTCTATTGGATCACGTTTTTTGGAATGGGCACAAATATGGATCTCTTCCAGTCAGTTGGCCAGGTAGCTGTCTTTTAAATTTCCTGGCATAGACAAGTGAGCACCTTCAGGGCTGCATCCCTTTGTCGAAACATCTCAATTAGTATTCCGTCAGTTTCTGGAGCCTTATTTTTGGCCAATGCCTTCAGTGCAGCTTGGCCTTCTTCCTTCAGTAACATGAGTTGTTGATCATATGCTACCTCCTGAAAGGGTTGATTGTTGACCAATTCTTTTTGGTACAGTGACTCTGTGTATTCCTTCTGTCTTCTTTTGATGCTTACTGTGTCATTCAATATTTTGCCCATAGAATCCTTCAGTATTGCAACTCAAGGCTTGAATTTTTTCTTCAGTTCTTTCAGTTTGAAAGATGCTGAGAGTGTTCTTCCCCTTTGGTTTTCTAACTCCAGATCTCTGAACATTTCATTATAATATTCTATTTTATCTTCTCGAGCCACCCACCATGCGTCTATTTGTCGTGCTATGGTGGTTTTCATGTTGCTGTGATACTGGAAATTTTACCACCAGTATTTCAAATATCAGCAGGGTTACCCTTGGTGGACAGGTTTCAGAGGAGCTTCCAGACTAAGACAGACTAGGAAGAAGGACCTGGCAGTCTACTCCTGAAAAAATTGGCCAGTGAAAACCTTATGACTAATAGCAGAACATTGTCTGATATAGAGCCAGAAGATGAGCCCCTCAGGTTGGAAGGTACTCAGAATACTACTGGAGAAGAGCAGCCTCCTCAAAGTAGAGTTGACCTTAATGATGTGGATGGAGTAAAACTTCTAGGACCTTCATTTGCTAAAGTGGCACAACTCAAAATGAAGAATGTTATATACACACATAAAAACGATTCTGAGCTAAGAATTGTACAAAGAAACTAATTTATCCCAACTAATTTCTTAAAAATATTTTATAATTTTCTCTATGTTTTGAAATTAGAATCAAGATTTTAGTTAGAATAAGTCTTATGAAGAGGGGAGTTTGGCTCAAAAATCTAAAGAAATTAACCAAAAACTTGGAAATTTAAGCAATAATTACACATTTTGTCCTTTTTAAGTTAGGAAAGAGAAAAAGTAGATTCAAGAATTTAAAAGAGCATAGCAATTTAAAAATGGCAGCATTAGTGGATTCCATGGCTTTTTGAACTGTAAGGAACAATATTCACAGTAATCATCAAGCAATCAACCAGTTAACCAACAAATATTCACCAAGCACAGTAAATGCAAGGAACATAGAAGGGAGAGACATAGCTCTGGCTTCCAAGAAGCTATGACCCAGGTACGATGCTAAGATATGGAAAATATCAAATATCATCTGTTTAAGTAACAAATTATTGTTCTTTTCCCTCATGCTTTGCTGTTCTAACACTTAATAAACTGATTAGGACATTGCCTGGGATTCTTGGAGTCAGCTCTACCTGTATAAAGAAACATACACTTTTTGTTCCTGTTTGCTCAAACCTGAAGTCAGTTAATTGATGATAAAATGGCTTTTTTAAAAATAAGGATTTAGAGTTTACAAAGCACTTTTACATATATAATCTCATGGAAATAATTAAGAAACCCTGTAACATGGTAAAATAAAAATGTTTCTCTCCATTTTACAGGTAAAGAAAGTTAGGCCCAGAGAGAAGGCCTCTATTGAAGCATTCAAGTGCCTAGATAATTGTGGCCCAATGAAGTTTAGTCTTTAAAACAAATTTAATTCCAGGGGCAATCAACGTAAAAGTCAAGGGCATTGGTTTAAATCTCAACTCTACCATTTATTATCTGTATCACAGGAGCATGTCACTTTTAGTCTCCGTGGGCCCAATTTCAGAAAGAGCTGTTTGTATTAGTAAAATCAGGTTTAGTTTTGAGTGATAGAAAACCAAACATAAGAGTGACTTAAACAAGAAAGAAGTTTCTTTCTTTCACTCATAAAAAAGTATGGAGTTGGGCAATTCAGCACTGGTATGATAACCCATGGAATCAGAGTTCCAGGATTCTTCTACATTGTTGCTCTGTCGTTTTTCAACATAAGATTTTTACCTTGGGGTTAAAAATGGCTGCTCAAACTCACTCAGACCATATATCTGTATCTCAGCCAGTGGAAAGAAGAGTGTACTACTTCCCTTTTATACATATCCTAGAAGTTGCAAAAAACACTTCTACTTTTGTTGGCTAGAAGTTAGTCACATCCATAGCTACTGCAAGGGAGACTGGGAAACAAATCTTTACTTTGGACAGCCTTGAACTTAATTAAAAATTAGGGATTCTGTTACTAACGAAAAAAATGGGGAAATAGGATTTGGAAACCAATCCCAGTCTCTGCCACACTGTCCTATCAATATCACAGAGTTGCTAGAACATTCACTTGAGAAAAGATATGTAAGAGTGTATACCTCATTCTATAATGTAAGGCAAGTTTTATACTATTATCAATAAATCTGACTTCAAGTATAAAGAAAAAGATGTCCCTTTACATAATACTCTTCCTGGGTGTTTCAGATGAATCAAAGTACAGATGCAACCATCATAAGAATGTACCTGTAGATCTCCAACTGCAGGGAGCACCCCAGCCACTGTGAAACCCATCATAGTGTTTGCATGGAGGCCATGCCTCCCACAAGCTGCTCCCAGCTCTCAGTGACTAGGACAGGATTGCTAAGGCAAACTCATTCCTGAGAGACTCAGGACTCCCTTGACAGCTGATTTTTTTTTTTTTTAATTGTGCTTTAGGTGAAAGTTTACAGCACAAATTAGTTTTTCATTCAAAAATTTGTACACAAATCATTTTGTGACATTGGTTGCAATCCCCACAGTGTGTCAGCACTCTCCCCCTTTCCTGTCTACCCTGGGCTCTCCTTCTCCCTGTACCTTCCTGCCTTCTAATCTTTGCTTTTGGGCAGGTGTTGCCCAGTTGGTCTCATACACTTGCTTGAACTTAGAAGCACGTTCCTCTTACGTGTTATTGTATGTTTTATAGACCTGTCTAATATTTGGCTGAAAAGCGGATTTCAGGAGTGGTTTCAGTTCTGAGTTAGCAGGGTATCCAGAGGCCATAGTCTTGGGGGTTCCTCCAGTCTCTGTCAGATCAGTAAGTCTGGTCTTTTTTGGTGTGAATTTGAATTTTGTTCTACATTTTTCTCCTGCTCTGTCAGGAACCCTCTATTGTGATCCCTGTCAGAGCAGTCGGTGTGAAGGCTAACTTTGACTCAAGGACTTAGAGCAGTTTTGCTGAAAACGTTTTTAGACTGTACATTAGTCCAGGACACTTCCCCCAAATCTTGGCTCCCTTTCTCCTTCACTGGGGGTCAGAATTGCCTCCTGGTCTGCCAGCTCTCTGTGCCTTCTCCAGCTCCCTCTCTATTTTCTCTACATAGTCACTTCTCCTAAAAAAAAACCTTGAAAACTCAGTCTTGGCTTGGCTTATGTCTTTTGGAGGACCTGGATTAGCAAAACATAATATTATGTAAAGAAATATGTTTCAGGGAATTTCTTGGTTAAGATATATATGTATTTTTTTTTTTGCCAAAACTAGGCTTTTGCCAGGTAAACCTATCTTCAGGATTATGTTATATATCCATATTAATTGCCAAAAAGTTCAAGTTCTCCCCATGGAATATTTTTAATTATGTCAGCAACTAAATGTTGTGTAACATTATTTCTTTTTGGTTATAATGGCAACATTACTAGGCTTGTAAATATATAGTTGTTATAAATACCCTGGAGAAATATTTATTAAATTCAAACTAATACATGCATGTTTAAAGACTCTGTTACTAAAGGCATTTCATACTTAAGCTCTTTGTTCATTCTTTACTTGAATATTGTACACCTACTATGTGCTTGGTACAAAGTTAAGCACTGGAGGGATGGAGAGGAATGAAACACATCCGCCTTCAAGGACCTGACCGTCTAGTCACAGAGAAAAACTTGACTCATTACAGCAACTACCGAGATACCTTAACTACAGTCCTTCACTTGTCAGTGGAAATCTTGCTGAGGAAAGTCCACAGACTCAGGCCCCAAAGAGGCCTGTTTGTTAACAGACCACAGGTATGCTAGGTGTGCTTCTCAAGTTACTCGTGGATGTCTATGCACACAACAGCTTAGACGACCATGGAGAAAAGCTACAAAACCAAGAAGATGCATGCCTGTACTCTTTTCATCAAACACTTCAGAATAACCCATGTGGAGAGAGATCTTGAAAGAGCAGAGGGTCAGGGAAGAAATAAGAAGCCAGTGTTTGATGGAGGGGCAGGGAGAACAACCCGCCCACTCAGGGTCTGACACAGACAGAAGTCTGGGGAACCATCATATATCCACAATCACTGGGAGAAAGTATTGGAAAAACAGAAGGTCCAGAGACACAAATTTGAAAGAAAATGCAGCCTCTGCTCCCCATTCTCCCCTGCCCCCACCCCCACCCCCCAAGAATCATTCTAGCATTGTTTGGGGTATTGTCCTTGTTTTATGCTAGCTCATACAATGGCAAAAAGTAGAAGCCGTGCTACACGAAGATCACCAAGAGGCCAAACGAATACAAGCTGAAAAGAGACAAAGACCTTCCCCTAGAGCCAACAAAGAGAGAGAGAAAGCCTTCCCCTAGAGCCTGTGCAGTGACTTTGGACTTCTAGCCTCCTAAACAGTGAGAAAATAAATTTCTGTTTGTTACAGCCACCCACCAACTTGTGGTATTTCTGTACAGCAACACCAAATAGCTAACTCATCAAAGTTTCCTTTGTAACAAAATTAAAAACATTTAAAAGGAAATTCAGTTTAGCTAATTTGCTATTACTTTCTGAATAAGCTAGATTTTTATACTGGATAGATCAAATATATGATAATTTCACAGCAAAACAAGTTGTTGAATGCATTACATATTTTAACGTTCTCAAACTAAAAAAGTGACTCTAGCTCTGTAAAACACTCTTAAAAAATAAAATAATGCCTATGTCTCAAATTTTTCCAAAACGTCTTTTCTTTTTCAGCTTAAATTTTCTATTATTTTATACAAAACCATTCAAGGATAAAGCAAGCAGTTGTGAATGCCAGGGGTCCACAGAATAGACAACAAATCAATGAGACTAGGCAGAATCCTTAGAAGAACTGAAGTTTCTTGAAGAGACTTTGTCATATATCTGTTCTGTGGCACCCCAAAACCAAAACCAAACCCGCTGCTGTCGAGTTGATTCTGCCTCATAGTGATCCTATAGGACAGAGTAGAACTGCCGCATAGAGTTTCCAAGGCTGTAAATCTTTAGGGAAGCAGATTGTTACATCTTTGTCCATACCAAGTGGCTGGTGGGTTTGAATCCCCGACCTTTCCGTTCGCAGTGGAGTGCTGTAACCACTGTGCCACCAGGGCTCTGTGTGACACCTCACAACTCCTAAAATTGTTCTAGATGCCCAAAATCTGTTGAATTAAATGCATAGTGGATGGATAATTGAACGGATAAGAAACAGGAAAGGAAGGGGGAGAGCTGGGGTGAGGGAGGAGACCACCTCCGAGGACTTAGTATTGGAGAGAAACTGAAAGGAAGAGGACTGTACCCTAGGAAGCCTTGTGACCTTCCAGCAGTCAAGAAAACAAAGCAGATTGTCTTTGTCTCCAAAAATAGACAGTTCTAAAAGGCAAACACCTGAACTAATGAAAACTAGTTTCCTATGGCTTTCTCCTAGGAGGTGAAAACACAGATTATTTGTGGTAGATACAGATATCTAGGAAATTAATTACAAGTTAACCATGAGGGTTGCCAAGGAATCTCTGTCTGCCTATGACGTTGTTGAAGGTGGTGCATGATGGCGGTGGGGTGGGGGTAAGGATGGCGGGAAGGGTGGCGGTGGGGAAAGGGTTGGCACAAATACCTTGAGACACTTGCTTTTACAAGTCCTTCCTCTCCTCTGAAAAGCAGCGCCCCCACAGAATGGGTGGGGCTCACGTGGTCCTAGTAGTGGGCTTCAGTTTGTCTTTAGCATCTGCAAGTGGGGGTGGAAGGAAAATGATTGGAATTCTCTGGCAAGCAGAATTCAGGCAGCCGCTGCACGACTGGGCTAGGAAGCCGAGGCCTGTTGAAGGCCAGAGACTGAGAACTCTTGCAGAGTGTGCTGTGAGGCAGAGGCGCAGAATGGAACACAGAAATCACCTTCCTCACAAGGCTAGCCAGAAGGAACGTGCCCCTTTCTCAAACATCAGCAACGCCAGCATCCCTTGCAGCGTTTATCTTAATCAGCATTGTCTTTATTGTTTGTGAACTTGCCCTTTCTCTTAAAAGAACACAAATTTTCTGAAAGGAAAATCCACTTGTTTTCCCCTTCCCTTGGTGAGCGATGCTCATTAGATGTTTGCTGAAATGAACGGATGGAGGACAGACCATTACAGCAGGTCACGGGCAACGTCTGCATCCACTGCTTCTACTTCCCAGCCATGAACTCTCTCCCCATGGTTTGTTTTTTTTTTTGGCGGGGGGGGGGGTCGCGGGGGAGTTTTCTCTCTCCCTTGGAAAGTTTATCAGAGACTCTCAGGAAGCTAAATCGAAGAGCTTCGCATTCCTATTATCATTCTGGGTCTCCTCAGTATAAATTACAAGCTTCCTTCATTATTTTGGGGACATCTCACCCTTTTGGATTCTGTTGCCTTCTTCTTGGATCATTAGTTCTCAGTCTTCTTTGCCTTTTCCTCCTTTAATACAAGCTAACAGTCATCCAAAAAACATTGACCTTAATTCACTGGACAAAATTTATTGAGCATCTCATGTAGACCAGGTATGGTGCTCAGAGAGAATCAACTCATCTGACTTCAATTGCCACCTCTGTGAGGATGTACTGGATCTGGGATGCCAAGAGATGTATCAACGTTCTCTGCACAGTAAATGTGATGTTTCTGAGCAGATGGGACACTCACTGTGATGAAAGGAGCTGCAGGAGGGCTTGGTACTCTAACATTTCTAAATCTTGGGCTTCCAGGTTCTCTCTTAATTGCCCTCCCCTTAACTGGTCCTCCCCTGACTGATATTGTATATTACCCACCCACATGTCATTCCTCTTATAAAATGTGCCATCCTCCAGTCCCTTTTTCAATTTTCCAGCTTAAATTCCATGTGAACAAATTCCACTGCAATGCAAGTCTCTTTATAGCAAGTAAGTGATTTCCAAATCCCAAAACATTGCTGAAATGACCTTTTTCTCTGATGACATTTCCTGATTCTCACCAAAAGACACTATTTGCTTTATAATTGTGCAAACCATTTCCTCTGTAATTTATTCTCAGTTCAGTACAACAGCCATTGTGGACACCTCCCGTAGGAAAGTCGGTATGCAATAAACAAATGGTAACACCACAGAGTCTCTGCCCGATACAGGCTCCCTCTTTGCCAGAGGGAGTAAGACCAAGGCTGGGGAAAGAAGTCAGTTCTTCTTTTGCTCAATATTTCTACCTGCCTCCAGAATAGGTGTTCCCCACTGAATAACCAAATTACTCTTGAAAGGGATTAAAAAAAAAAAAATCCCTCTCCCTGACTACACCGTTTCCTGAAGCACCCATAACAGGATGCCCTTCTGTGAGGCAGCACCCGTGTGAACAGGATTCAGACACCTGAGCCTTCTGCCTCCAAGTCCTAGACCTTCACTGTGGGCTCTAAAGCATAGCCATGACCCTCCCCAGCTGTCCAGGAAAGCACTAGGAGACCTCCCCATTCACTTGATTTTTGGCCAACCTGAACTTTCCAGATACACGTCCCTCAGGTAGCACAGCACCTTGACAACTGAGTGGAGAAGAGAAAGAAACAAAGATGGAGCCCAGCAGTATTCCGGGGTCCAGAAAGAGTGTCTCTAACTATCTCTCAAATGGCTTGAGTTTGGCAAATCACAAAATACTCATTGCCAAGAACTTTTTTGCCTTAATTTTTTAAACCCATGTGAATTTCAAAAGAAATTTTGTCCGTATGTTTCTAATTCATTTACACTTAACTCATCACAAAGTTATTGTGAAATAGCCATTTGAAGTCCAAGAAGCCTTTAGAAGTCCTTTCCTATGCTTCTTCTCCCTTGCCAATGCTAAATACATTTCCAATCCAGAATATCTTTAAGTTGAATCTAAACTCAGAACTGAAAGAGGACTCTTGCCTTGAGAAAACATTTTTGTCAGCAAGTTGATGATTTAAACCCATGGGAAACAGCATTCCCTAAAGCTCCTGAAACTTCCTCTAATTTAGGACTTTCTTTCCCTTTCCCAAACTTATGCTTGATCAAAAGCAGAAATGATATGTAGACAGACATTACACCAGGTTCCACTGCAATTGCAGCTGAAACCTCGAGAACACTTGCCCCAACGTTTGCTAACAGATACTTTAGCTTCGAGTCTTTAAGGGAGTTAGAATCATATCTAGTTCGGTGTGTAACTCTTTGAGCCGCTAACCCTTTGATCTCCTCAAATTCACTCACCAGTATCTAACAGCAAAGCAGCCTGCCCATCAGCTACAGAAGGCCAGAACTAAAATAATATTCATTTACCTCATACATAATATAATCCTAATATAAGTCAAATTTAAACTGATGGAGTTTAGGAGGAAAAGGATGTGTCAGAGTTGTGGCTCCCAGCTAAGCTTTTGGTGTGGGCCTTGTGGTGTTGGTTTTGGTATCAAATACTAGGAAGGAGAAGGAGGGGGGTCAGGACGACAGGTCCTTCATGCTTGTTCAGGGCTCTGTACACAGGAGTGAATTCCCAAGCCTCAGGCATCCTGGGGAAAGCAGGCAGAGCCTGCCAGGTTGAAGAGGAAAGTGATGAGGGTACAAGATAGGCACTCCTTAGGCAGGCATTCACTGGTCCCCAAGTGCTACCTCAGCATCCTCATCTTCCTGCCAGAGCGTTCCAGCAGAACAAAGACGCTTCAGATCACGGGAGAGCAAGACTGGGTCAAGCGGGGGGAGAAATCACTCCCAAACAATCCCCTCCTTCACCTCTATGCTCCCCACCCCATCTTTTTTTTTTAATTCCTTCTTATTCTTAAATCAGTTTCTTAAGCATTTTTAAACAGTATTTGCATTTAATCATCTGAAAAAATATCCTTTATAGCAGCCTCAGAGCTCTTTCAAAAATCCCTCCATGAATGTAAACATAACTTGAACCATTTCAAAAACTCCCTCTTGGCTCAGTAAAGTTGCCATGTTTTTTCCCCTTATTTTAAATTGCGCAAACAATTAGACATTTTGAAAACGGCATACATCAAGTAAAGCAAGTCAGATTTTAATTACTTTAAAACATTTATAATCCCTGCTGTCAGAAACAGCCTTCTCCCCCCCGGCACATAACATTTCAGCAATGTTGTGATATCTTTCTGGTTTGACCTAAATATCTGTTTGCTTAATTGAGTCAGTACAAGGCCTGATAGGTCAAAAATCAGGCATGGGTTGTTAAAAGAGTAAATACCTGCTACAAGATGCCACAGTTAAGAGAAACTGTAAAATTAAATGCATCTTTAGAGGTTTATAACTAAGTTCACATTTACATTTAAATACCAAATAATCTTCCAATTTTTATGCATAGTTTTCAGTCATTGTAACAAAAACATCATGTTGCAGTCAAGCTGTGAGCACTGTGCTAGGTTTCTTTGTTTACATTCACAGCTGTAAACACAGTCTAATCCAGGCTTGCATGGAAGCAAATTTCCCATTGTTTCCTGTATTTACCAACTTGAGAAGGTAGAATTCCATTCTTTCCCTCACATTCCCTTTCTTTCTGCATTGGCCCAGGAGTATCTAAACTTTTCAGGATCTGGTCACTCTTCCACTTACCAAAATCTGAATGTAGGTTTATACTCTTTCAGTTTTAACTCATGGATTTCAAAAGTAAGATATGACAGGAAACTGTCATATTACAAGTCGCTTATATACAAATGTCTTCACCTTAGACCTAGCCCTGGTGGCATAGTGGTTAAGAGCTTGTCTGCTAACCAAAAGGTAGACAATTCTAATCCATCAGCCACTCCTTGGAAACCCTAGGGGGCAGTTCTACTCTGTCCTATAGGGTTGCTATGAGTCGAGATGGACTTGATGGCAACAGGTAATACCTTATGCAGCTTCCCAGCTACTTAAACGCCTTTGCAGGCAGAGCTCAGATCTTGCCTCCTTCACTAGGGCCACCCAGTTCACTCCTGGGAGAGGGGGTTTAAGTAACATTTTCAGACTCTCACTATTGTCTAAAAGAAAGACCCTAAATCAGTGTGTGGAGTCCCTGGGTGGCATAAATGGTTAAAACGCTTGGCTGCTAATCAAAAGGTTGGAGGTTTGAGGCTACTCAGAGGTACCTTGGAAAAAAGACCTGCCATCTAATTCTGAAAAATCAGGCCATTGAAAACCCTGTGGAGCACAGTTCTACTCTGGCAGAAATGGGGTTGCTATGAGTTGGACTCGATGGCAGCTGGTTTTAAATCGGTGCAGTGACTGTGTTGTTGCTGTTGGGCGCCTTCAAAGTCGATTCTGACTCATAGCAGCCCCATGTGACAGACCAGAACTGCCCGATAGGGTTTTCTTGGCTGTAGTCTTTATAGAAGCAGATCACAAGGTCTTTCTCCCATACAGCCATTGGGTGGGTTCAAACTGCCAGACTTTAGGTTAGCAGCCAGATGAGTGCTTAACCATTGCACCACCAAGACTCTTTGCAGTGACTGTAAACAGTATTAAAAAGATCTTCACCAGAGTAATCAGAGGGAGGTTGAAAGCAGGTTTTGAAGAAGAGAGACAAAGGGAAAAAAGCAGAGGCAAGTAGGTAATGATTGGAAGAAAGGAGAGAAAAATATTTAAAAGCAAATGCTAGCAAAGACCGTTAAATGCATTAAATAGAAACAGGGCAAACAATGTGAATGGGGAGAGAAAATAATTAAATTCAGAGCAACATTGCCTACGTAGAAATGTGAATTCCAGAAACAAATTCCCCAAATGCACATTTTTGTTACCAACTAATAGCTACCTTGTGTTAAAGAATTAATACACACACACACACACACACACACACTCACGCACACACACCCCTGACTTGCTGTTCTCCTAAACTAGGAGTCATTGAGGGTGCCCTCTGGGTGAAGAAACTCCTACTAGCCCTCTGCACTCCCAGGCCACACACACACACACACACTCACACACACACCCCTGACTTGCTGTTCTCCTAAACTAGGAGTCATTGAGGGTGCCCTCTGGGTGAAGAAACTTCTACTAGCCCTCTGCATTCCCAGCCCCCCCCCCAACACACATATACACACACACACACACACATTCCAGGTTAGGGGCAGTCTCCCCCCACTAGGTGCCATCAAGGATCAGAGCAAGGCCTTAAGTCAGCAATTACCACAATCACGAGAAGCCCAACCACTGGTTTATAAACATCACTGACAGAGTGTGCACCATCCTAGTCACCTGGCAGTGCCCAATAGGTGGGGAAGGCCAGGCAGCCGAACCTACGTTTGGGCCTTGGTTCAATATCCGCAAAGATCATCTTCGAACAGGTTCCACCCAGAAAGTTCTCAAGCAGTCTTGGATTTACATAAAATGCAAAAAACTCTCCTTTGTTGCCTTTCATTCTAGCCAGATGTCACCCTCCGTCTTAGTTATCTAGTGCTGCTGTAACAGAAATACCACAAATGAATGGCTTTAACAAACATAAATATATTTTCTCAACAGTGTAGGAGGCTTAAAAAAACAAAAAAGTTGCTGTCGAGTCAATTTCGACTTATAGCAAACCTATAGGATAGATAGAACTGCCCCATAGGGTTTCCAAGGAGTGGCCGGTAGATTCGAACTGGTGAACCTTTGGTTAGCAGTCAAGCTCTTAACCAAGTCCTAATTCAGGGTGCCAGCTCTAGGAGAACGCTTTCTCTCTCAGTCGGCTCTGGAGTAAGGTCCTCGTCTCTTTGAGCTTCTGCTCCTGGGCAATCTTCATGTGGCTTTGCATGTGTCTTCCCCCGTTTCTCTTGTTGCTTGCTTGTTTAATCTCTTTTATATCTCAAAAGATATTGACTCAAAACACAACCTACACTAATCCTGTCTCATTAACATAACAAAGACAATTTATTTCCAAGTGGGATTATAATCACAGGCATAGAGGTTAGGATTTACAGTACATTCAGTCCATAACAGCCTCTCTTCCTTGAATGATCAGATCACATCTTTAAAGTAAGGAGGTAGATGTCCCCTTCCTATTGTATGTTACTGATGCCAGGTGGGATCTACTCCACCTTTAAGATTTTATCACTGTCCTTGTATTTCTGATTCTTCCTTCCTTTTAGAAAAGGACTTTTTTTTTTTTTTAAGATCACCCTTTTACTTGTGTCTACCTGTTTCTAAAACACAAGATCTGCTTTTATACTTTATTTTACTCCTTGTCATTTTCTATTAGAATAGAGAAAAATATACTCCTGAGGTTCTAATAATGGAACAAATATCCAAAATTCTATAGTCTCTGAACTCAGGAAGAACTTCCTTAAGTACATGAAGTATTTGTAGGACTAAGGAAAATACATTCATACAATTAGCAAATTTTTAAGCCAGAGTGATGCAGCTGAGTTGGCAGGGGACAGATAAGATAGGTTTATCCACCTTCTCGGCATTCAAGGACCTTCATAACTTGCTGCACTTTACAAATCCAAAGATTCCCCAAAAAACTCCAGAAAAGTACAAGTGACCCTTTATTGACTGTTGCATAGAATGAAAATTGATGTTTACAATGTTGATATGAAACAAGAAATACTAAAGTGACTTTTGAACCAAAGAATAATTAAATAATGTTCAATGTATTTAAACATTTTAGCACTTTAAAAAAAATTAGACATTAATATACCATATTAATGAGAAAATATTCCCTGACCTTTCCATACGAAGAAAAAGTAACCACGTAAAGTGTTGAAATTAATGGAGATGAAACACTAAGCAGGGAAGTGCAAAGCCAAAAACTCTGCTGTTTTTTCCCTGGATTGAGTGAAAAATAATAGGAAGAAAATGGAGAGTAGGAAAAAGCTGAAAGGGAGCTGTAATAAAAAGTGAAAATGGATGAAACTGCTGAATAGACAACCGTGGCCCCTTCAGATATTCTCATGAAACCTCGAGCCTTGTCTCCTGAAAAATGCACATACCAAAAAAAGCACATACAAAGTTTTGCAAACAATGTCAGGGAGCTAAGAGACCCCCTCAAAGCCTCCAATAGAACCCTATACTAAATAACTATAAATATCTCTGAAGCCTATGGTAGTGTTTACCCAAGATATTTGGGAAGCAGGAAGCTGGTGAAAAAGACAACAGTGTCATTTGAAATAAAATTACCACCAAACATTATTTTTCTTAAATAAGTTTGATGAGTCTCCTATTAAATAAAAACTCGTGCTCACAAGTTTTATTTTCACATCTCTCATTTTATTTACATACGTCTCACGAGTTTTTATTTAACAGAAGACTCATCAACCTTCATTTAACGTATTTTGTTGTTGTTAGGTGCCATCGAGTCGGTTCCAACTCATAGTGACCCTATGTATAAGAGAACAAAACACTGCCTGGTCCTGCACCTTGCCCACAATCGTTGTTATGGCTGAGCTCATTGTTGCATCCACTGTGTCAATCCATTGTATAGATAGTCCTATAACCCATTTTATTTCCTATAGATATGGTCTACTGGAACAGGGCCTTTCTTCAAAGTTTTCAAATGTGAAGATCATTTTAAATTTTTTTGATGCTTCTAGCTCAATAATTTTATGTGGTAATAAAAATAATTTGTGTTTAAGTGTTCTCCAAGGACTTCTGTTCCAAGTGCTGTAATTCCTTTCATTTGGCCTAGAGCCGATGTGACATTTCCCTGCTAAGGGTCTCCCATGGGTTCCATCTGGATCGTTTGATTCTCTGGATAATTTGCGTTTACTTTATGTTGAGTCAGTTCCTAGTTCCAACATTTCTGTGTCAGATATGGAGCCAGGTGCCAAGTTTACTTGGGGGATTGAAACTTAAAACATTCCTGACCCTTGTGCCAGAGAGGGCTACCTTCTGCAGGAACAAATTCAAATAAGAGTAAACAAACTGTGGAAAAATGTCCAGCTTCACTTGTAATTAAAGAACTATAAATTAAACTAACAATGGAATACCATTCTACAACATTTTTAAAAGATAAAACAATACTACTCACAAGGGCTGGTGGCCCTGTAAAATGGTGTACTCCTCACCAAACTGGAGAATATTTTAGTAATTTGTAGGAAGAATAGTAAAAATATTCATTCCCTTTGACCCAGCAATTCCATCCTTGGGAGAACTTGAAAAGGGTGGGAGAGTGGAAATTACATATACCAAGTTGTTTCCAACAGCATCACTTAAACAAGGGAAAATAAGAAACATATTAAATAGTCGTCAATAGAGAGTGATTAAATAATTATGGTTAATCCATAGGGGACATGGTAGTCAATGTGAACCAAAATAATTATACCCACCTCCCCAACCCAGGCCAGTGATTGGCTTATGAATGATCATGTGATTCAATTCTGGCCATTAAGAGGAGAGAAAAAGTTTTCTGAGAAGCTTTGGAGAAAGATATTTGTCTCCTAAGAAGGAGACACTAGGAAAAACAATTCGTCTTCTAACTCTAGGCCCTGCGCTAGATGTGGTACCTGGAAGTGCTGCAGCTCTCTATGACAAACACCGGAGGAGGGAGTTTTAGAGAAATAGAAAAACCTGGGCCCTTGATGACAACACTGAGCTACAAAATCAATCAATGAAGACCCCTCAATTTCTATATATGTGAAATATTAACATTTCTTATGATGTAAGCCAATTGGGGTTGATGTTTTCTATAACTTGCTGCCAAAAGAATTTAATAGACTCAAAATTAATTTGATATTGAATATCCACTATAATAACTATGCTAACTAATATAAACCTAGGGCAAGTATTTGTCAATAATCTTAAATGAGAAAGTAAAATTCCAAAAAGTATATCCAGTGTAATTATTACTATATAAAAATCATGAACATATATATATATATATATATATATATATATATATATATATATATATATATATATATATATATATATATATATACACACACACACACACACACATACACACACATATACATTGTTTTAGCCTCCTAGGACTGCTGTAACAAAATACCACAAAGTGAGTGGCTTTAAAGAACAGAAATCTGTTTTCTCACAGTTCTAAAGGCTAAAAGTCCAAATTCTGGATATCAGCAGGGCTATACTCTCTCTGCTGGCTCTAGGGGAACATCCTTCCTTGTCTCCTTCAGTTTCCAGTAGCCTAGGTTTCTCTTGACATTCCTTGGTTTGTAGAAGGATTCTTAACATGCTGTCCCCCCTCCTCCCCCAAAAGTGACATTTCCCACATCTGTGCTTTTCTTTATAAAATGCCACTTACAATGAATTAGGATTAGGACCCACCCTATACCCGCATAACTTTGTTAATTTAACTGATAACATCTGCAAAGAAAAACTCTACGCCCTTAAACAAGATCACATTCACATTCTCCTATACAGGAATGAGGACTTCAACCTATCTTTTGTTGTTATTGTTAGGTGCCATCTAGTTGGTTCTGACTCATAGCGACCCGATGTAAAACAGAAGGAAACACTGCCAGGTCCTGTGCCATCTTCACAATCATTGTTACGCTTCAGCCCATTGTTGCAGCCACTGTGTCACTCCATTTTGTTAATGGTTTTTCTCTTTTTCCCTGACCCTCTACTTTACCAAGCATGATGTCCTTCTCCAGGGACTGACCTCTCCTAATAACATGTTCAAAGTATGTGAGACAAAGTCTCCCATCCTTGCTTCTAAGGGGTATTCTGGTTGTACTTCTTCCAACACAGATTTGTTCCTTCTTTTGGGAGTTCATGGTAAATTCCATATTCTTCGCCAACACCACAGTTCAAAGGTGTCAATTCTTCTTTGGTCTTCCTTATTCATTGCCCAGCTTTCACACGCCTATGAGGCCATTGAAAACACCATCTCTTGGGTCAGGTGCACTTTAGTCCTCAAAGTGACATCTTTGCTTCTTAACACTTTAAAGAGGTCTTTTGCAGCAGATTTGCCCGATGCAATGAGTGCTTTGATTTCTTGACTGCTGCTTCCATGGGTGTTGATTGTGGATCAAAGTAAAATGAAATCTTTGACAACTTCAATCTTTTCTCCATTTATCATGATGATGCTTACTGGCGCAGTTGTGAGAATTTTTGTTTTCTTTATGTTGAGGTGTAATCCATACTGAAGGATGTGGTCTTTGATCTTTATAAGTAAGTACTTCAAGTCCTCTTCACTTTCAGCAACCTGCATAACGCAAGTTGTCAATGAGTCCTCCTCCAATCCTGATGCTGTGTTCTTTTTCATATAGTCCAGCTTCTCGGATTATCTGCTCAGCATACAGATCGAATAAGTATAGTGAAAAAATACAACCCTGACACACTCTTTTCCTGATTTTAAACCACGCAGTAGCTACTGTTGACATACTGCTGCAGCCACTTTTGAATGATCTTCAGAAAAATTTTACATGTGTGTGATATTAATGATATTGTTTGATAATTTCTGCATTCTGTTGGATCACCTTTCTTTGGAATAGGCATAAATATGGATCTCTTCCAGCTGGTTGGCCAGGTAGCTGTCTTCAGATTTCTTTGGCATAGACAAGAGAGCACTTTCAGTACTGCATCCATTTGTTGAAACATCTCAATTGGTATTCCATCAATTCCTGGAGCCTTGTTTTTCACCAATGCCTTCAGTGTAGCTTGGACCTCTTCCTCCAGTACCATTGGTTCTTGATCACGTGCTACCTCCTGAAATGACTGAACATCGATCAATTCTTTTTTGGCACAGTGATTCTGTGTATTCCTTCCATCTTCTTTTGATGCTTCCTGCAACATTCAGGATTTTGCCCATAGAATCCCTCACTATTGCAACTTGAGGCTCGAACTTTTTCTTCAGTTCTTTCAGCTTGAGAAATACCAAGCATGTTCTTCCCTTTTGATTTTCTAACTCCAGGCCTTTGCATATGTCATTATAATACTTTACTCTGTCTTCTTGAGCTGCCCTTTGAAATCTTCTGTTCAGCTCTTTTACGTCATCATTTCTTCCACTTGCTTTAGCTATTCGACATTCAAAAGCAACTTTCAGAGTCTCTTCTGACATCCATTTTGGTCTTTTCCTTCTTTCCTGTCTTTTCTTGCTTTCTTCATGTATGATGTCTTTGTTTCATCCCACAACTTGTCTGGTCTTTGGTCATCAGCATTCAATGCATCAAATCTATTCTTGAGATGGTCTCTAAATTCAGGTAGGATATACTCAAGGTTGTACTTTGGCTCTCATGGACTTGTTCTAATTTTCTTTAGTTTAAACTTGAACTTGCATATGAGCAATTGATGATCTGTTCTGCAATTTGACACTGGCCTTACTCTGACTAATGATATTGAGGTTTTCCATCATCTCTTTCCACAGATGTAATTAATTTGATTCCTGTGTATTCCATCTGGCGAGGTCCATGTGTATAGTCACCGTTTATGTTGTTGAAATAAGGTATTTCCAATGAAGAAGTCATTAATCTTGCAAAATTCTATCATGCAATCTCCAGTGTCGTTTCTATCACCAAGGCCATTTTTCCAACTACCTTTCCTTCTTCTTTGTTTCCAACTTCTGTAGTCCAATCACCAGTAATTTTCAATGCATCCTGATTGCATGCTCATTCAATTTCAGACTGCAGAAGTTGGTAAAAATCTTCAATTTTTTCATTGTTGGCCTTAGTGATTGGTGCATAAATTTGAATGATAGACATATTAACTTGTCTTCCTTGTAGGCGTATGGATATTATCCTATCACTGACAGTGTAGTGTTAGTTCACAACTTATCTTTTAGGGGACACAATTCAACCCATAACATACATGTAAAATACTATTACAAAAAATAGTTATAGCAGAGTTGAAGAAATTAAAAATAAATCATAAAAAATTAAAGGTTTTAATTAATATTTTAAGTGTTACCTTCTAATTTTTCTTTGTATTATTTCTCAAAATAGTGAGCTTCTAGAGGTTAAGGACTACATTTTATTCTTCCCAATTCCAAGTACAGTTGCTGGAATATTTTTAGTTTTATTTCAGTCAGAATGGATCAGGTTCTGTTGCAGTAACAAGAAACAACCCCAAAAACTCAATGCATTAAAACATAAAAGTTTATTTCTTGCTTAGGCTACATGCCTATTGTGGGGTTGAATGGAGGTAGCTGTGCTTATCACAGTCACCCAAGGACTCTGACTGATGGAGCAGCCACAATTCCAAACGTTGACTGTCACCATGCCAAAAGTAAAAAAAAAAAAAATAAGATGGCAAATTGCATAGTGGATTTTAATGCTTGTGCCATATTATTGTTACTTGCTTTTCATTAGCTAAAACAGGTCACATGGGCATGCCTAAGTTCAAAATAAGAGGTAGAGTGTAATTCTCCCTTGTGCCTACGAGGCAGAAATAATTTGGCAAACAGCCAAATGGCTGTTGGATACATAGCTCAAGTATACATCCAAGAGGTCAAATTTTTAAACCCCAGAGTAAAGAAGACATGAAGCCTATACGTGGTAAAATTAGTATCCAAAAAAAAAAAAAAAAAAAAGTTGCCATCGAGTCAGTTCCAACTCATAGTAACCGTATAAGAAAGAGTAGAAGTGCTGGACGGTGTTTCCAAGGTGCAGCTGGTGGATTTGAACTGCTGACCTTTTGCTTAGCAGCCAGGCTTTTAACCACTATGCCACCAGTGCTCCAAAATTAGTATAGTGAGACACAAAACAGCCCCTCACATGTTCCAGATACATGCTCAACTTTACACAGCAACTGATTCAGCAGGGTTCATACAGCTTCATAAAACATGTGGCTGAAGTCTCAGAATATTAAAAATGTAGTGGAGACTTTTATATCACTCCTAAAGTGCTACTATGAGAGACCACTAGACAGAAAATATATTAATTATTACATAATATCTCTCTTGCAAACCTTGTAAAATCTGCCCATCACCCAAAGCAGCAAATGAATCTGCCTGATAAGACCCACCTAATGCTTTTCTCCACTCCCTGCTCTTTCTGCACATGTTTTGGAAGTGTTTTTAGTTTGGTTTTTTTTTTTAATATTTTTTAATATTCTGGTCTCAGATGAAGTATAAATTCTGAATTGTAAAATTCAAGGTTTACTTATCGTCATGCATTCCTCAACCTATTGCTCTCTTCTTCCCTTATATCTATATTTAAAAAAAAACCAAAAAACTATTGCCGTTGAGTCGATCCCAACTCCTATTGACCCTCTCTGCATATCAGGAAAACTTTCTTTTGACTCCTTCTCCTAAACGGCACCATTGATTCCTCAGGTCAGAGCACAGCTCCCCTTTACTCACTATCAAACTGTGACTCTTCCAACATTTAACTGCATTCTTCCTTCGCTTCTTTCTCCAACAGTCCATGTAAACCTTTGGGAATCACAGGCTGCTGTAAGTCTAAACACTCAACCCCAACTCTAGGTTCTCCCCTCCCCACCACCATGGGCACAGTTGGGGTTCCTTCTTAGGAGGTTCCCTCCCTGTCAGCAGTCTGAGAGTCATGCCTAACAGCAGCATGGCAAGGCCTTGGGCTAGGGAGATGGACTGGCAGCCGAGTTAGGAGAAAAAAATTTGGTTTAATTGCCTTCTTTTGGTTCTTTTCCTCACTTTTTACAATTTTTTAATCTTATCCCGCTTAGAGTGTATCAACTAGGAATATTTAGGTTGTAAATATCAGAAACCTGCACTGAAATTAGCATTAAAAAACAGGAATTTATTGGCTTATAAAGCATTCAAGGGTAGGACTGCTGTCAGGCAAGGCTTCATCCAGGGGCTCAAATGATGTCATCAGGATGTGATTGCTGCTTCTGTTTCTCTGCTATCCTTTTTCAGTATTGGCTGGGTTTTTGACACATTTTCCCTCATGAGTGCAAGATGGATGTCAGGAGCTCCAAGGGTCACATCCAGTTTGCTGCAGTACCAACAAAAGCCATGGTCAGCATACTTTGTTTAGGTCACACGCCTCCTCCAATCAATCCACCAATGACTGGCTTGAAGGATTTGATGTGAAAATTAGATGAGGCCAGTCAGAATCATCCCTGGGGGCGAGGGTGGGGTCATGTCTACCTAACCCACTGTAGGGGAAAGTAATGTTCCCCTAAAGGAAATTCAGGGTACTCTTTTATGGAAAAAGACTGAAAGGATGGTGAATGGCACAGCTAATAACTCTTACATAGGCTCTCAGCTTGCCATTTTTGGACTCCGCTCCTTTCCTTTCTCCTCTTCAAAACTGACCTTTCCTTTACTTCACTCTGAGGTGATGGGGGTAGTAGTCTTAGTGTTTAGTAACATTTAGCTTCATGTGATGTTCCTTCTAAAGTCACTCTTCTATCTTAATGGGACTTCCCGAAGACCCAACAGATCAGAAGAAAGAGTTAGTTGGTGGTCTAAATACCTAGTGGTGGGTCTCAGCTCAGAGACCTCAGATAACTCACTTCCTTAAACTTGGTTTCCTTGTCCATAAATAAAGGAAGTTGAACTGCATCATTTCCAAAGGCCTGTCATCTCTGGATGCTATAATTACATTGTTACATGACACTAGGGAAAAGTTGCAAATGTTACTTTCCCAAGGTGTCAAAGTTGGCAAGGCATTCTAACCTTCTCCTCCTGATTCTAAGTGAAGGGCTCTTCCTAGTACCTCACAACTGTCACATTATAATAAAACTAATGGAAGGGATGTTTATGGACTTGTTTATCAATTGGGTATGATGGGGAAGGGAAATGGAGAAGGCACAGGCACCACTAAATTTTTCAGGTTATTAACAGAAACAGCATTAAAATTGGCATAAGAAAGGAAAATATTATGTATTTCCTGAACTATGAAGGAAATAACTTTATGTATATACATATATCTGGTTTAAGGTGATTATGAGGCAAGAAAAGGAAATGACAAGAAAACCTTTAAAGTGGGATTAGAGCTTGGAAGCTAGGACAGGGCTAGAAATATCGAGGTTAAAATGGACTAAGGAGAAAGCATGATAGAACTTACAAGTATAGTCCTGGGGAAGATGGCATAGGGTGAGGTCCTAAGACTGGGAAGGGTCTACTTTTCAGAGATAAGAGGGAGAAGAAACACAAAGAGAAGTAGAAAGAAAAGAGGAGAATAAGGAAAATTCACCAGAGTCACTGAAATTAGGTGGGAAGAGAGAGTTTCTGGATGGTTGTGGTGGAGAAGGAGACAGGTGGGGCGGAGTGAGAATTGAGAGTGGCCGATGTCTTTCCTTAGAATGAACTTATGATCTGTGAGAGGGCAGTTTCAGGTAGCTATGAGTAGGAATCTACTCCAAGGCAGTGGGTTTGGCAGAAATGGGGTATGGTTCCAGGAAATAATTGTAGGAAGCTAAAAAGAAAGTATAGGTCGAAAAAATGGAGACAGTGAACACAGCTCAGGCCATAGAGCTTTGTCTGCTCAGCAGCACAGGAAGGCAAGGGGTTGGGGGTGGGGAAGTGTTATGGATTGAATTGTTTCCTCCAGAAAGATACGTTGAAGCCCTAACCCCTGGTACCTAGGAATATAACCTTGTTTGGAAATAGGGTCTTTGGAGATATCATCAGTTAGACTAACATGAGATCATGCTGGGGTAGGGTGGGTCCTAATCCTATATGACTGATATCCTTATAAAAGAGAAGATACACAGAGACAGACAGAAAAATGACATCTATGTGAAGATGCATCTACAAGCCAAGGAAAATCAAGGAATGCCAGGAGCCACCAGAAGCTAGGAGACAGGCATAGAACAGTTTCTTTCTAAAAGCCCCTAGAAGGAATCAAAACAGTCAATGCCCTGATTTGGACTCGTAGCCTCCAGAACTGCGAGACAAATTTCTGTTCTCAAAAGCCACTCACTTTGTGGTATTTTGTTACAGCAACCCTCGGAAGCTAATACAGGAAATACTTGCGAAATATGAAGGATGCTTAGAACCACAGCTGTGGGGATTGAACTGAAGAATCAACAACATTTGGGTTTTCAAAAATTGCCCAGCAGGGATGACCAGCTGACGTTAAATTATGTGAATCACCCATCTGGAAGCTTGCTGGAACTGGATGTCAAGGCAATGAGATGGAAAACTAGAGCAAACTTTAAATAAAGTGGACTTTTATATTTATTTTGGTCTGTCTGGGCTTTCCAAGGACAGAGTCAATCCCTCAGGAGCAAGGACTTTGTCATCCACTCACCTTTTAACTCTCAACCCTGCTTGTTAAAATGTGGTGTCCCGTGGATCCAGACTTACCAAACGCGAGGGGACAAACCCTCTAAAATAAAGGAGTTATTTAGGGGTGAGCAAATACCCTTCCTCAAGAGAAAGACATTCATTTCCACAGATGTCAAATACAGTACCAAAGGAGAGGTGGCATGATTACAAATGGAGTTATAAGTTCCCACATTATCCCAAAAAAAAGCTGGGGCAGAAAATATTATTTCACTTCTTATGTAAAGAAATGACTATTTTTGAGGAAGCTGGACTCACTGCTGAAACAATCTGCAAAAGTACAAGCCTCTTAATCATCTTTTCTCAAAGGAAAAGGAGACACAGAATGTATACTTGCTAAGGGGATAGAAGGATGTCCTGGGCTGCACTGCACGGTTAACACCTAGCCCGTTGCTGGAGAGCCCTATAGCTGTGCTCTCTGTACTGTCACCTGGTGGAAATAGTTGGTAATTCCAATTGCTTGGGAACTGTCAGGAAAGGAAAACTTTCGGCTTCCCAACTTAAAAAAAAAAAAAAAAGAAAAAGAAAACATCAGCCTGAAAAGACCATCCGGTCAAGAGTATCTGTAGCACAGCAGCAACCAGCCTCCTGACAGCTGCAAACACATCCCTTGTTATTTCCTGCAAAGCCAAGGAATACTCCACATGCTGGGCTCTGGAGGAACATGGCAGGCAACTGCAGAGGACAGCAGGTGAATCCCTGGCCCCTCTGGGACATGTCCTTTGCTGTGGTTTTGATCCTGGCAGCAGAACTCTTTCTTTTCTGGGTTTGGGCTTTGTTATGTTGCAGCCCTTTTTCCCTTTAGGACTCGGTAATGAAACAATCAGTGACTACTGAGTAGGCTAAACACATTCTTGTCCACTTTGGAGAAAGAGATGCGACAAGTTAATGAGATACATCCCAAGTCTCTTCCCCATTCTACCTCATGCTCCTACACAGGTAGTAAAATCATAACAGGAGGTCAGCACAGCCTGCAGGAGTGACTAATGCCATCTGACTCATAGGTAGGCATCACCTTGTGTGGGGGACTTGGTTCTGATTCCATATCAAGGTGGAATCTCTTTTCTACTTCACTTTTCTGGTGAAGTATCATAAAGGCATACCAGATCATCCACTCCGTTCTTAGTTAGTCACCAGCTGTCTTAGTCATCTAGTGCTCCTATAGCAGAAATACCACAAGTGGATGGCTTCAAAAACTAGAAGTTTATTCTCTCACAGTCTAGTAGGCTAGAAGTCCAAATTCAGGGTGTCAGTTCCAGGGGAAGGCTTTCTCTCTCTGTTGGCTTTGGAGGAAGATCCTTGTCATCAATCTTCCCCTGGTCTAGAAGATTCTCTAGGTGCAGAGATCCTGGGTCCAAAGGACATGCTGTACCCCAGGCACTGCTTTCTTGGTGGTATGAGGTCCCCCTGTCTCTCTGCTCACTTCTCTCTTTTATATCTCAAAAGAGATTGGCTTAAGATACAATCTAATCTTGTAGATTGAATCCTGCCTCATTAACATAACTGCCACTAGTCCCACCTCATTAACAATAGAGAGGTAGAATTGACAACACATAGGAAAATCACATCAGACAACGAAACGGTGGACCATCACACAATACTGGGAATCATGGACTAGCCAAGCTGACACACATTTTTGGGGAACACAATTCAGTCCATGAAACTAGCCTAATATTAGAGATGGCTTATCTTCCTGTTGCCAGGGCCACCTTACTCTTATAGCCCTGTTCTGTCTGTCACTAGTTGTACATGGCAGAGAAAAAACAAACCAATGTAATCGGTCATTTGGCATCTCAGGCAAAAAGTTTAACAGATGATTAGAAGAAGACTGAAACCAGTGGATTATTAGAATTTAGGGCATGCTTTTTTTCATATGTGGTCCCTGCTGAACAAATCTTCTACCACTTACTTAAAATGATTTCATGAAGACAGCTTTGAAATAGACAACGAAGAAAAACGCCGTGTGAATTCCAAATAATATTGCCAAAGGTAGTGTGTTATCTATTGTTTTAAGAAATAACTGACGTTTAAAAACCTCCATATGATTTATAAATCAAAATCATCCTTCCCTCGAGATCAATCCAGAAAGAGTAAAACATTCAAAGAACCAAACTTTGAAAAGACCTTGTGGATTTAAAGATTCTATCTAAGAAAATAACTCCCTGGATTACTTAAATGGCTGTGCAGCTCTTCGGAGGTTCACATGAAAGACACTATCAAAGTACAAAGTGTTATGAATAACCCTTGGTGTCCAGCCATCTCCTTCCCCTGCTCTTTCAGGCAAGCATCTGCCCAGCTCTATGTTGTTATTTTATTTCGTTATGTATTTTTCAGACATCTGCTCTGAGGCTCTCCGAGACAACAGTGAATTCTGCTGAGATGAAATCACACAAGATGAGGAAGGTAGAGTAGAATTTCTGAAACTTGACAATTGCATTAAAGGGTTTTGGGGAACTGCAAGCGCTGCTCCTCCATTAAGCATTGCTCAACGGGAGGCCAACATTACCGAATGACTTCTTAAACAAATGTATATCATAACGGCTCCAGGAGTAAGATCCTGTTTATTCTGCTAGATCACATGTAGTGCTCTCTGGCTGTAGCAGACACTGTCAGTGCTCTGCCCCACATCCCCTCTGGCCCCTCTGCCATGGCCCTGTACAGCACCTTGACTCTCAATAGCCAACACCTGCAACACTTTGTTAGTGGGCTGCCCTCAGGCTTCCACTTTGCCTGCGAAGTCAGAAGTGCCTGGGAATTTATGCCTGCCCCAGTCTTAGGCAGCCCTTAATCAATGCTTGGCAGGTACAAGGACATAAATAGTCTGACTCCCTTGGCCCTAATAGAAACCACTTTTTGGGGTGAACTTTACTGCCTTTGGAGCTTCCCTGCAGGATTAAGCCAAAGTTACTCCAGTGATTTTAAAATATATCCACAAATTCTTTGACATTACTTTCTTCAAAAGATAGAGTCTAATTCCCTTCCTGGCATATGTAGGCCAGACTTCAGAATTTACTTTTAAAGACTAGACTATACCGGTAATGATGCAATGTGACTCCCAAGGCTAGGTCATAAAAAGGATGCCTGCTGCCTGGCTCTGTCTTTTGGACTATGAACTCTGCGGGAAGGCAGCAGCCACATCATGAAAACACTCAGCAGTCCTGAGGCCTCCCAACCAACAGCCACCACCAACTTGCCAGCCATGTGAGTGAACCACCTTGGAGGTAGATCCTCTAGGCTTAATAAGCCTTCAGATGACCACATCTGAATGCAACCTCATGAAAGCCCCTCCAGCCAGAACTGCCCAGCCTAGCTGTTCCTGAAATCCTGACCCACTTAAATTCAGAGAGATGATAAATGTTTATGTTTATTGTTGTTTTAAACCACTAAGTCTTGGGCAATTTGTTACACAGAAATATGTAAGTAATTCAGTTCCCCTCCATGGGACTTTGCTTAATACTGTACCCTTGCTTGTCTTCTTCCCTGCCCAGTTCTGCTTTCCCATCCCCCTATAGGGTTTTCCTGGGAACATTTCATAATAAATCACTTTCACGAGAATCTTTGTCTCAGGATCAGGTTTCCCTTTGAGAACTGGTTAAACCTTCTCATAAAATAATCCTAATTTGAGGTTCTTTTTCCAAGTCCAAGTGTCTTCCATTCAAAAAGAATCCTCTTTTCTGGTCTGGTTTTGCCTTTTTCCATGATAACCAGCATTACTCCCTTCCTTCACCTCCTTAGACCATTGCAATCGCCCCTCTTCAGCTCTGGGACCCCAAGAAGTAGAGGCTGCTGCCATGATATCAAGCAAAGAGTGAAGAGGCGCCTACCTACCCACCACCTGGCAATAAAGAGCATTTAGCTACCTTGGCAGAGAACCTTCACTTTGCTTCTGCACCCTCAAAGTGAACCCTGGGAGCAGCTGGTCTTCCGACAGGAGGCAGGGTTCCCCTGCTGCCCAGCTGTGACTGCAGGCAGTGGGAGAAGCCTCCAGAGCTCAGGCCACATGTGACAGAGGCAAATGTCCATCTGCAGATGGAGTATTTCCCTGGCCTTTTTGTAAAGCAAACTTGTAAACTAATGTAAATTCTTTTTTACAAGTAAGCAGAAAGGGAGATTGTCTTAGTCACCTAGTGCTTCTCTAACACCAATACCACAGTGGGTAGCTTTAAAGAACAGGAATTTATTTTTTCACAGTTCAGGAGGCTAGAAGTTCAAATTAAGGGCATGGCTTTAGGGAGAGATCCTTCCTTGTCTATTGCCCAGGAGCTTCCTTAGAGTTTCTTGACATTGCCTGGCATCTGTCTTCTTCCTGTGTGTGTCTCTGTATCTATTATGCTTTTTTTATAACTCAGAAGTGATCTGGTCTAGGGCCCACCCTACACTAATATGACTTCATTAATATAACAAAAGAAAACAGTGTCATATTTATAGGTACAGGGGTTAGAATTTCAACACATATTTTGGGTGGGGGGACGCAATTCAATCCATAATAAGCGTATAGATTCTACAAAATTCATGCTCTGTCAGTTTTTCCCAACAAAGAAAAAATACAATGCAAATAATCTTGTGGTGTTTCTAACATGGAAACACATGGACTTGGGAAGCAATCGCACTATTAAATAGATGATGTTGGGTGTTGGGGACTATAGGAGGGTACAGAGATGAACAAGAATGAAACCCCCAAGGAACAATCCACACAAAGATTGTCCAAGACAATGACAGACAACGATTATTCTAGATGTGGTTCACGTAGAAGAATGTATTTTAAACTAAGCCAGGTGTTAAAGGCCTGAAATGTCTGAAAAACTAATTAATCTAAATTCATTACCTTATAATTTATGATCGTTTACCCTGCATTGGGCTTAAGCTTACTTTTCCACTACTAATGAAGTAATAAATGGTCTGCTAAGCGAGTTAAAGGGTAGAAAGTTTGTGGGAAACATATCTGACCTGCTTATAAGAAATAGATCTCAAAAAAATTTAGCACATTTATATTTCATCTGCAAAGTGTAGCTTCAGGAAAGAAGACCGCCAAGAAAAACTCTGTTAGCAGTTGTCCAAGCTAATATACTTGTTTAAGTAAATTTGTATTCCCTTAAAACTTTTCTCTCAAGAACAGTGTCTAATTATTCAAACCAGTTTTCCCTCTAAAACAGTTCCCTGGAAATGAGATTTTGCTGTGCATTAAGTTAAAAAACAAACAAACAAAAACCAGGATAATACAAGCCCAGTGAGGGTCACACTTGGAATAGAGTCAAAGGAGAAATAATGTGTAGAAATTCACATATCTTTTTAATCTCTTGGGGAGAAAGGAAGAAAAAAAAAGCAAAATCCTTATCTGGAAAGACTTCTGGAAACAATGCCTCCAGTTTTTTCCTTGGGCTTTCTTCTGACTTTCAACCTCCACTAAGCAATAACCAGCTACTAGTTGTCTTCAAGTTGATTCCGACTCATGGCAACCACATGTATATGTGTCACAGTAGAACTGTATTCCATAGGGTTTTCAATAGCTGATTTTTTGGAAGTAGACCACCAGACTTTTTTCTGAGGCATGGCTGGGTAGACTTGAACCACAGCAGACAAATATGTTAATTATTTGCAACACTCAGGAGCCCCCCTAGGCAACACTATTGAGCCTTCTTCATCACAGTTGTTCTTCCTCATGGTGTGTTTGGAATTTTAGGAGTTCCTTGGCACCTTCATCCCAGGAATTCCTGGAACAAAATTGACCCATCACAGGGCTAAGGCTCTGGCCAGTCTATTGACGTCCCTCAGGACAATTCACCAAGTGCACCTCTCGCTATGAGAGGTATCACCCATTCAGTCTGTCGGTCAGTTATTTCTTCACAGAACTATTTGTTGAGAGTCTTCTGGTACCATGTGACATGTTAGGCACAAAAGACACAGAGACAAATAAGACACATCCACTGCTAGAGACTAGTGGGTGGAGGGGTGAGAAATTCAGCAAATTATTTCTATGGAACATTTAAAAGGCACCTGGCAAAGCAGAAGTCAGAGCAGAGTCAGGGAAGATGACACAGGCGAGGCGGCGCCTTGAGCTAAATCCTGCAGAATGAGTAGGAGCTACCCTGTCCAAAGGAATACTCACAAAGGCAGTGTAGGAAAGCACAGCCCTTCCAGGGACCAGTGAGAAAGGTAGCATGGCTGAAGTCGAGAGAGGGTGGACAAGAGTGTCCACATTTTATCCTAAAGGCTCTGGGCAGGTGCCAAGGAATTCTAACAAGGAGAACACCATATTCAGATCTGCATTTCACAAAGGTCATCAGGAGTGGGATGGGAAAGGACCTGAAGGGGTAAGATTGGTGTCAGAAAGAGCCATTAGGAAGGTCATTTCATAAGTCGAGTGAGAAATCATAAGCATTTGAGCTAAGGCAGGGGCGTTGGAGAAAGTGACCAAGTATGGAAGATGTTAAGAAGGTACAAGTCACAGTTTATCAACCAGTGTCAGTAGCAACATCTGCAAACACACAAGCTGATGTAGATGATGAGTTTGGTAAACACTGAGACAATTCATAAGACATTCTCTCCCCGTAGTCTACATTTTCATGATAATGGACCCTTTAAACTGCAAGGGTGAACGTGAAGATGTCATATAAGGAGGCCAATAGAAGCCGTATGCCTTTCCCCACTGGAATCTGTGGGCACATACCTAGAAGATTTCTTTTTAGGTCATATATAGGTAAAGTATCAGCAGATATTAATCAGGCTCACTGTGCACAAAGCTCTGAGTTAGGTGCAGGGATGAAAAAGCTAATCTTGCTCTCATCAATATGATAATAATAAAATAATCCATTGAGAAGATAGTTAGGAAACAGCACCTGTAGACTAATACAGTAAAACTGGCTGTGCCTAAGAGAGAAAAAATACTTCATAGTTTTTTAACTGCATTTTGTTATCAATCCATGGCCCGTGTGAATAGATTTATCAGATAGTTTTTCGAGGGCAGATAGGAAAGTATAAAGAAGAGGGTACTAAGAAGAAATGCAAACGATCTCCTTTTGAATGAAGGCAGGGCTGGTAAGGGTGCTCTATGGAGAAGAAGGACTATGAGGCCATGTTCAAGCTCAGCAGGAAAGAGGACCACGGTTGACTAGTGCTGTGGGCCATGAGCTCAGAGTGGAGGTGTCATGATGAATGTTATGTGAGTGATAACAATAATATTCCTACTTCACAATTTCCCTTGTAAGTGGCCCTTGGGACCACCGTTCTTGTCTTTTCCTCTGTTTTATTTCTCTTCCCTATTATCCCTTCTCACATTGTCACTCATTTCAGCAAATACTTCTCTTCTTGTTCCTGTTTTTCTTTACCCAGCACAGTACAAAAACCTTCTTAAGAGAAGGGATAAAATTAGAAAAAAGAAAATTGTTTAGGTTTTGTGTGTATCATAGGTATGGAAAAGTCATTGTGTCATATATATGGGTTTTGCTATTTAATCCTTTATCAATGGTCCGCTCTGTGTCTTCCTTTGGGGAGGGAATTTAAAATGTAATCTCCAAGAGGACAGGAGTACTGCACATATCCAAGTGTACAGGAGTACTTCATATATGCAAATGTGTAAATTGAACGTTGAACCAGCAGTTTCAATGAATGTTAGCTTGTGAGCAGGGACATTTGAACACTGCATTAGCCAAAGAAGAGATTGATATCCTAAACCAGTGTTTCTCAACCTTGGTACTATGGACATTTGGGGCTGAATAATTCTTTGTTGTAGGGGACGGTCCTGTTCACTGTAGGCTATTTAGCAACATCCATGGCCTCTACCCAGTAGATGCCAGTAAAAAAAAAACCCAAACCTGTTGCCATCAAGTTGATTTCAACTCAAAGCAACCTTATAGATGCCAGTAGCAACCTCCAATTGTGACAGTCAAAAAGGTTTCCAGATATTGTCAAATGCCCTTTGGGAGAGGGGAGCAAAAATCATCCAGCATTGGGAATTACTGTCCTTAACAGAACTTGCCAACTGGACCGTGAATGGTTTATAGGTAGGTGGCAATATTGACGCCCCCTGCACTTGGGATTATGAGTGAAGTCTGGAACATACAGAGCCCACAAACCAGTTCTCTCCAGCCACAAGCAGCTTTCTCCAGTTACCTGGAAATTAAAAGAGTTGGGATCCATTGCCGTAACAAATTGAAGGACATTAATAATACGTGGTAAACTTTAAGGTAGATACCATTATATCGATATTATCCAAAGGCTATGTATGACTCATTTATTAAACAAACATGAGTTAAAAATTAAAAATATTCATTTCCTGCCTGTATTAGTTTCCTTTTGCTGTTGTAACAAATTACTACAAACTTAATGGCTTAAACAACACAAATTTATTATCTTAGAGTTCTAGAGGTCAGAAATCCAAAATGCGTCTTAAGGGATTAAATTCAAGCTCTGGTTCCTTTTGGAGTTTCCGGGGGAGGATCTGGTCTTTACTTTTTCCAGCTACTAGAAGCTGCTGGCATTCCTTAGCTAGTAGTGGTCACATCACTCTGATCTCTGCTTCTGTTGTCACATTGCCACTTTCTCCTTCATTGATCCTCTTGCCACCCTCTTAGCTGGACACTTGTTATTATACTTAAGGCCCACTCAGATAATTTAGGTAGTCTCCCCATCTCAAGATCCTTAGCTTAATCACATCTGAAAAGTCTCTTTCACCATATAAGGTAACGTATTCACAGGTTCTAGGGATTAGAACGTAGACATCCTTGGGGGCCACTACTCAGGCTACCACACGGCCCTTGTCCCTCCTGTTCCATTGTATTTCTTCACTCATGAGCCAGGAGGTTCTTCTCCTAGGCATCAGTGATGGCTCTCCTGTTCTTTTCATTAGAAGTTCCAGACACAAAATCAATAATAGAAGTCTCTACTGGGCAGAAGAGGGCTACGATGATTGATCAGTAAAGTTGGGCCTCCCAGATAAACGGGGAAACTGGACTTTTAATCTGGATACCTTTGGAAAATTGCCCAAAATAACAGTTTGTTGTGTCAGCTTCACAGTTTGAGTCAAATATGTTGGCCAAACAATGAAGAGAAGATATTTCCATTCCTACTGAGAGATTCTATAGTGCCTCACCCACATCTCATCCCTCAACTTTCTTAGAATCAAGGCAAAAAGAGCTGGACACACCTAGAGCAGCAGCAGTTTTCCTTGGTGAAGACATGATGGAAATGGTGGAAGTTTTATAAGCTGTATTGATCTGAGAAATGTACTCAGATGTATCATTACGTTCTTAGAGCTACTACTGATGTCCAGACCAAGGAATGTGTAAAGTTGTACGGTGGGAGCTGAAAATATCCAGACTTGTGAAAAACACGCAGCAGGAAGACTGAACTCTCTCTGGAGATGATGAGAGAGAGAGTAAAATCTTGAGTTCACACACACACACACACACACACACACACACACACTACTGCACAGAAAGGGAAGCCACCAATGTGACAAGAATGCTGGGATTTGAAAAGTCCCTGGTTGTATGAGCAGATACCAATCAATACATGTTGCCAAACAAATGAACCGTCTACAAGGATTTGACTTGATTTCATCCGGAAGCCTGATGAACCAACAAGAGGCTTGGCTGGAGAAGGTCCTTCAAGAGGTGTGAGACATATTGTGCCTTGGACTCAAGAGGTGAAGATTTTTTTCATAAACTTTTAAAAAAAGAAGAAATAGATCATTTGGTAAGATGCTAGACTCCTATTTTTTCTGGGTTTGTTTTTGTTGTTAGGTGTCTTTGTGTCGGTTCTCACTTATATTGACACTATGTACAACAGAATGAAACACTGCTTGGTCCTGCGCCTTCCTCGCAATTGTTGCTATGTTTGAGCCCATTGTTGCATCCACTGTGTTAATCCATCTTTTTGAGGGTGTCCCTCTTTTTTTGCTGACCCTCTACGTTTCTGGGTTTAATTCCTAAAAATCAGAGCCAAAGGGAAGAATAAGCATGGTTTAACACGTACACACACTCACACACACACGCACACACGCACACACACATACTGATTTTTTTATGAATATAAATTGTGTCTGCAGAGGATTTTCCAACCTATATTGCCTGTGCTGAGAAAGCAGAGACTATTTAAACAAGCCTCCAGGGAAGGAACTGAAGGAGACAGATTTTAGTAAGTTGGAAGTGTAACACATGAGACCAGTCTACCCCTTTGCTCAAAGGGCAGTTGTAGAGTTCCTCCTCAATTTGGATTTGAACCTCTAATCAAAGGCTGCCTGCATTCTTTCTCTGCTTTATGTTTATAATCTGTAATGTTGTTGAATCTTTAAAAGGGATGTGAAGTTTAACAGTCATCTGTGTGTGCCGGCAATAATATGCTGCTCAATTTCTTCATATGAACTTTTGGTTAAAAAGAGGCCGGATTCATTTAATTTCAACATCATGCTCATTTTAGAAGACATAGGTTCTTGTTCTAGCAGGCTACAATATGCTTTGGTAGCTAAGGAAAGGCTCCTTCCCTGACAATTGTGGCTTAGTCTGGCCCAAAGCATCTTGAAGAATGCATCAGCATGTGGCTACATGTCAGCAGAAGGAAATATGATCTAACTTTGAATCTTTAACAAATATTTTCCATAGAAGACCAAGTGAGGAAGGAAATGGATTTTCTTGTTTGTTTACTTAAGTTTTCACTATCTGCTATGTACATTCATTATCTTGTTTAATCCTCATAAAACTTGGGGTAGGAGTATTTTCAGACAAGTTCTCTATGAGGCTCAGAGAGGTTAAGCAACCTGTTTATCATCACACATCCAGATGGTCTGATTCCAAAGCCCAAGCTCTTTCCTTTCCAGCCTTTAGAGATAATTTAATGTCAGCACACCAGCTAAGGGTATTCTTACTACAATGAACATGACTTTCTGGTCATAGCCAGTTATGGTATGGTTTTGGTTCTTTCAGACTTGTAAAAGTCCATGGAAAAGAAACTGCACCTAGCATGGGGCATTACATATAGTGAGTCCTGAATAAACGATTGTTGACTGAGTGAAAATGTACAAATTTTTGTAGATGTCCTTAGAAGCGAGGATGGTGACACGTCATCTCACATACTTGGACATGTTATCAGGAGGGACAAATCCCTGTAAAAAGACATCATGCTTGGTAAAGTAGATAGAGGGTTAGCAAAAAAAAGGAAGACCTTCAAGGAGATAGATTGACACAGTGGCTGCAACAATGGACTCAAACATAGCAATGATTGTGAGGATGACGCAGGACTGGGTAATGTTTCATTCTGCTGTACATGGGGTCGTTATGAATCAGAACCAACTTATGGCACCTAACAACAAAACAAAAATTGTTCTGGATGGAAAACACGACATTTTGGCATAATGCTCTTGGTTTAAAGTTCCCATCTCCTTTCTATTCCTCCTCTCTGCTCTCTCATTCTAGAGTCTACTGCGGAAGAGGTAGCCAACTGACAACCATCTTCTGGGATGCTGCCATGGGGCAGGACTGGCTTAACAATGACTGAACCATCTTCTGTGGCACCAGCAAGGGCAAACAGACTTCCATGGGGGTGATGTGCCCACATGTCACTACTCCTTGGCAACATCCAGGTTGACAATGGCAACACATGCCCCTAAGATTCAGATCAAAGCAATGTCTGTTTCTATTTGTAAAAGGGCGGGGACGTTATTGTCTGAGAGGCACAGGGTATCTAGAGGATATTGTCTTTTATATCATCATAACATACACCTAAAACAGTCTGGTTCACACACACACACATATTGTTCTTACTGGGGCTCACTTCAATAAAATTCTCGTTACTTAAACATTCTGAAAACTCACGGGGAAGTTGCCACAATAATTAAAAATTTTGAGAAATTTAAGACTCAGACAAAAATTAGAAGCATGGAAGTTATACTCAACAAGAGCTCAAAGAGCAAATATTCTGGTTTTATTTATTATTATTTGCAAAATAAATCTTCCATCTCAAATTGTACCTCACACTGCATGATGATTTTTAATTTTAGAGACTGATGGAAAAAAGAAACATGGAGTAGTGAATTAAGCAGTCAAAACCCACCCCTAGACCTGTACTTCTACCTCCAATGGAAACAAAATTGGATCTGTCTTCCGTATGTCCATGAAGAAGCAACACAACAATCTAGAATATTTTTCTAAAATGAACAAGACATCCATGGTAATGAGTTAGCATCCCACTGGCTGTTGATCAAAAACTTGGTATGTTCTCTGGTGATATTGTATTAGAGCCAATTAACTTCCTTAATTGGTAGATACACATTTTCCACACCACTAGAACTTCAAACAGCAGCTTCGATGCCCTTTCCACATAAAACCCTAACCACTAAAATATGAATGTACTTGAATAGTGAACTTAATTTCTAATATTCCTTGGCAAATAAGATACACTATTAACAGCATAATAATGAGTATGCATAGAGACTCCCCAGTGTGACCAGATGCACGTGTAAAATAAATAAATAAATTCAAACTGCCACGCTAAATAAAGTTGTCCTGCCACCTCAGGTTCCCATCTGTTTCTAGTTTTCCTCAACAGTTTTCCTTGAGCCTATTTTCTCAGCTCCAAACAGCTCCAGCTGGCAGGTCTTACAATGCAACGTGGACAGACCCACGGGTGCCTGAGTTACCTTCTGCTTCCTGTGATCACAGACGTTTGGGTGTAACCTCCAAAAGAAAGATCCCTGCTGTACTGCAACTTTTTGGTCTCATATTCCCTCAGCTTAAAAAAAAAAAGAAAAGAAAAGAAAGAAAGGAGGCAAAAAAGTAAGGGAAAAAAAAGAGAAACATTAAAACATTTTCCTGTTGGGGGATATTAATAATAGACAAGTGTTAGATTTGGCAATAAATTATTGTCCAGATGAAGGGAAAACAATTACAAATTAGAAACAGATTTATTCACACTCAGTGAATTAATGAAAACTTTAAAAAAAGAAGAAGAAAACTAAACTGTGTGTACTGTGTGGAAAAAAATAATGGCCCGGCAGGCCTACTTTTTATTAACAACTCATCAGTAAGCAGGTTGTAATTCATAACAAAGAATTCACCCCAAGGAACGCCACATGACTGTGAGCTTTTGAGTTTCCTAAGAAAATACATATGTTGTTCCACTTGGTTTCCTTTCAATAAAACCCACCAGTTAGCACTTCATTTTCAAGCTGTTCTGACAAATCAGGTGAGTTAGCTTTGTAGAAAAAACAGAAGCCGATTTTTCAGCTGAGAATTTTAGGGAATTTCTAAAAAAAAACTTAAATAAATTTCCCAAATGGCAAGGAAGCCATGATAAACGCTATGAAATGAGTTTATTTGGAACAGCTTGAAAGAAGGTCTGTTTTAATTCACTTCATTAATTTTTCCTGAGGAAATATTTAAGGATACATTTCTTGCTGCTAAGGTATGTGTCTGAAGGGAGGAGAAAAAAGGAACTGTATGATTTCTGTGTTTTTATAATCCCTCAAAACATGATTAAACATCTTTGGAAAGCCCTCTCAGCAGCTCCACTAAGTAGAAGACTTAAAAATGATAGCAGCAGGGACTTCCTGCTCCCAAATACTTACTGAACTAAACACAAACCCCTATACACACCCATGTTTACCACCCATCACTCCAACCTAATTTCCCAGAACTTCCCTGAAGACACCAGGCAAACTAGACCATTTGTTTCCAGGAAGGAATGGGTATATTCATCCATTCCCTCTGCAGGTAATGATCTCCTTCCTTCCCGACATTCCCCCATGTCTTCCAAAGTTCTCATCACCCTTTAAAACCCACTTTATGTCCAGCTTCCTCCAACAAAGTCTTCCTTGACCACTCTAAACGAATGAATAGAGCATCTCTCTTTGAATCCAAACAAACCCCTTGACGTCCAGTCAATTCTGACTCCTACTCTGTTCTATAGGGTCACTACGAGTTGGAATCGACTCAATGGCAATGGGCTTTTTGAATCCACCTAACACAATATATATTCGTCTGTTGTTCTGCCTTGTATAAAGTCCCACATAAAAGAGTTCTTTGAGAATTCGGCTTTAGGAAAACTCTTGCATACTCTGCACGTGGCAGAGATGGTAAGCTGACCAAACATTACGTCTCTTGGCCCCTTGCAGTTATGCATGGTCACGTGACCAGTTCTGATCTGACCTGTGAGTAGAAGTGATATGCCTGCTGTTCACTATCTCCCCTCTCACAGTCAACACAGAGGCCTTGAGGTGAAATGGTGATCTACAGATGGGTATCACCTGGGCCGCTGAGTCACTACGGTGCATTGTTCTGGAGAGCTACTTGTCCTGCAGCCTATTTATGGGTTAATAAATAAGCATTTGTTGTGATAAACCTCTGAGATTTAGAGCCAGCATGACCTGGACTATCCTGGTCAATTCAGTGTGACTTAATTTTTGGTATTAAGACTTATGTACTTGACCAGATTTCACTTTTCACTTTGGTTGCCAGGAAACTCAGGGCCTAATTTGAAGCTCTAATTTAGAATGTATGTTGACCTCTCTGGTCATGATCATGTTTTCCCCCCTTCCTTTATATGATCTTGACTTTTTTAAAATTTGAAATTGTCTTAACACCAAATTAATATCATTTTATTATGAGAGTTCTTCCTGTGAGCAACTTCACATTCTTCAGGATAAGTCATGAAATACATTATATATACATGCACACACACACGTATAATCACAACATATATACATACACATAAACACACACACACACCCCTATATGAAAATAATTAATGCAGTTGCTTGTATATGTGCTTGTCTTACTCTTAAAACTAGACTGTAAGCTTCTTCAGAGCAGGGACTGAAATTCACCTATCTTTACAACTTAGAGGTCCCAACACAATGCCTTGCTTAATAAGCATTTCTCAACTTAAATGGATTACAAGGAAGTTGAAGATGAAAACACTATAAAGTCACCAGGTCTGGTTGTGCAGTTTGTGCACTGCATAAAGGCATCCGCCAAGGCAGCAAGTGGGGGTTGAAACCCAGTTCATGCTCTGCCAAGCCTTATGCCTTGGCCCAAGAGGAGAGGACCTTTTTGTAATTTTATCCACCTGGAGGGAGCAACTTTTTGGACTTTATTTGCCTTGAGGGGGCATCTTTTTATAATTTATAGAGCCAGCAGTGCTTATTTTGACCTATTAAGAGCGAAAAAAAAAAAACACTTAATTATGGAATTAAAAAAATATAGCCAGAGTTCCGGCAAAATGGCGCTCTAAGCAGAAGCACCACGCCGTCCCTCCGCAGCAAATATCCAAAAAACTAAGCCAAACAGAGAAAACAACAATCCTGAAACCCTAAAACATCAAAAGAAGAGATAAAGAACTCAGCCAAGCACCAGATGGAGGGAGAAAACTGACAGAGAACTGAGAGCGAGGAGAGATTCATGCAGAGGTCCCCTATCAGCTAATGCAGCGTGGATCCGCCATCTTGGACTCCTACTGGAGACCAGTAAACTGGGGGTACGAGAAAGCAGCTTCACAGAGCTTCCAGCAGGAGACAAAACAACCGGTAATTTGTGATATACACTTTCCCACCCCCCACCCTTTTTCACCCCCACTCGGCCTCCTCTGCTTCCCACAGCCACAATCTCTTGTCCAGGACACACGGGCTGCTTGGATTCCACACACCCGAACCGGCCGGCTCTCTGAGTGCCATTTGTTGGCTGCTGGTGTTGCTTTTTTCCACTTCTTTTGATTTCTTCCTTACCTCTCACCACCTCCCCCTCCTTTCACTCAAATACCCGCTCCGTGTGCCATCTTTGCTTCTTCCTAAGGGGCTGCGGAGCTCCGTTCGAGTGTGGAGCTGCTTCAAGGTCTGGGCTGCCGCACTGGTGGGATCCCAGGGTTTTGTTCATTTGTTTGTTTTCAATTGTTTGTTTGTTTTCCTTTTCTTGAGTTGGGAGCCCGGTCTGGCCAAGGGGTGCTGCATGGCTTGGAAACTACCCACTTGGCTTGCACAGACTTGCAGAGGGATCCCTGAGAGTATTTCTTTTCTCGTTGGGAGTTTATTTTTTTTTGGGGGGGGGGCGGGGGCTTTTCTTGTTCTTTTTTTTTTTTTTTAATTTGTTTTTTTTTCTTTTCCCACTTTTTTCCTTTTTGTCTTTCTTCATTACTCAGTTTCTCATCTCTCTATATCTTCCTCCTCTTTCTGTTCCCTGAATACCTGGCATTGTATACCTCTACGCCTTCTAGCCAGGCTGTACTGCAACACCAGAGAACAACTTCCCCAGACCTCATAGCGGCACAGGTGGGATCCCTGGGAACTTTGCTGTTCTTTTTCCTTTCTGATTTTTATTTATTCATTCTTTTCTTTTCATTTCCTTTCTTTTTTTTCTTCTTCCTCTTCCCCTTTTTGTTTTTCTCCATTTCATAGTCTCTCATCTCTCCACTCCAATGGCAAGCTCCCCTAGCATTCTTTTTTGTTTGTTTGTAGGTTTCGGCTCCTGTTCCTCTCTCCTCTCTCCCATATCCATCTTAGCTCCACACATAACAATCTCCCTGCTACATTCTGCCTACCTGCACTGTGTGCTTAACATCACACCACCAAGCAGCACAGGCATCGCCTACTGGAACCTGCCCTGCACTGATTACCAACCCACCCTGGTGGCTGTAGTAAGTGCCACAAACAACCCATCCCAGTAACTCCTCTTCAGCTAGACCTGTCCTGCCATACCATATCTGAGTGAGTGACCCTGCCAATTGGAGAAGGAGGTGAAAAGTACTGTGCCCACAGATGAGCAAACAATAAAGAACACACAGCCCGCCCGCTCAGACATAGCCAAATTAAAAAACAAAGGGACAAAAAAAACAAATCTACAATCAATAAATGAGAAAAATAACTACTGAATGCCCCAAAGACAGCAGACAATATCAAAACTTTTACAAAAACAGGACAAGATGGTTCCAGTAGGCATCCAAAATAAAACACCAGATGACTTTCCAGCAGAATAAAAGGCACTAGAACTACCTGATAGGGAATTCAAAACTCTAATACACAGAATTCTCCAAGAGCTGAAGCAAAAAGCAGACAAAAATGAGGGAAAATAGATAAATTCATGGAAAATACAGACAAAAAATAGGAAGAATTCACGAAAACAATGCAGGAGCAAAATGGCAAAATAAATTCACAACTAGAAATTATACAAAGACAACAATTAGGAATCCAAAATATAAAGAACAAGATTTCAGAAATGGAAGGTGTCATAGAAGGGCTGAGAAGCAGATTTGAAATGGTGGAAGAGGAAGACAGGATCAGTGGAATTGAAGACAAACACTTGGCTACAACTCTGTTTGAGGAAAAGTCAGAAAAAAGAACAAAGAAAAATGAAGCGACCCTGAGAGTTATGTGGGATACAATCAAAAGCAAAAATCTGCGAGTGATTGGAACTCCAGAACAGGGGGAGAGAACAGAAAACACAGACAGGATCACTGAAGAACTGCTGACAGAAAACTTCCCCAATATCATGAAAGATGAAAAGCTGACCATCCAAGAAGCTCAACGGTCCCCATATAGTATAGACCCCAAAAGAAAATCACCAAGGCATATCATAATCACACTCGCCAAAACCAAAGACAAACAAACAATCCTGAGAGCAGCTCAAGAAAAACAAGAAGTCACATACAGAAAACATGCAGGCAATAAGACAATGGGATAACATATACAAAATCTTGAAAGAAAAAAATTGCCAGCCAAGAATAATATATCCTGCAAAACTCTAGTTCAAATATGATGGTGAAATTAGGTCATTTCCAGATAAACGGAAATTAAGGGAATATGTAAAAACCAAACCAAATTTACAAGAATTATTAAAGGGAGTTCTTTGGTCTGAGAACACACAACTTCAGCTCACAGGCAGAATCTAAGATGCAGGATCGTAACAGCCAGATACCAATCTAGGAAATGAACTCTCAAGGACTATCCAAAACCAAAAGAAATACAACAGGGAATCAGAGCAGTAAATCTGTAAATGAAAACAACATAAAAACAATAAAAGAGGGAATAAATGGCATAGTTATAGAACCTTCTAATGGAGAGGAAGGAAAGGCGATACCAAGTAATGGTAGACTGCTTCAACTTAGAAAGATAAGGGCAAAATTCATGGTAAGCACAAAGAAAGTTAACAAATATACTCACCAAAATAAAGAGGAAAAACATAAAGGCTCAGCAAGAACAAAACCTACAAAAACAAAAGAAATGAGAAAAAAATCCACAAACAAAAGTAACTCAGCACAGGAGAGGAGAGGAAGAACAAAGAAAATGTCAGCACCACAAAAAAAAAAAAAAAAAAAATCTACAAAATGACAGCAACAAACTCACATCTGTCAATAATTACACTGAATGTAAAGGGACTCAATGCACCCATAAAGAGACGGAGAGTGACAGAATGGATAAGAAAACAAGATCCATCAATATGCTGTCTACAAGAGACACACCTTAGAAACAAAGACGTGAATTTATTAAAAGTCAAAGGTTGGAAAAATAATATATCAAGCTAACAACTACCAAAAAAGAGTTGGAATGGCAATTCTAATCTCAGATAAAATAGACTTTAAAACGAAATCTACCATAAAAGACAAAGAAGGACACTATATAATGATTAAGGGGATGATCCATCAGGAAGACATAACCATAATAAACATCTACGCACCCAATGACAGGGCTCCAAAATACATAAAACAAACTCTAACAACACTGAAAAGAGAAATTGACAGTTCCACAATAATAGTAGGAGACTTCAACACACCACTCTCACTAAAGGACAGAACAACTAAAAAGAAACTCAGCAAAGATACAGAAGACCTAAAGGGCACAATCAGCCACCTGGACCTCATAGACATATATAGAACACTCCATCCAACCACTGCAAAGTACACACTCTTTCCCAATGCACATGGAACTTTCTCCAGAATAGACCACATCTTAGGCCACAGAGCAATCCTCAACAAGATCCAAAGGCTGAGATAATTCAAAGTATCTTCTCTGACCACAATGCCATCAAGGTAGAAATTATCAATAGAAAGAGCAAGGAAAAAAAATCGACTACATGGAAACTGAATAATACTCTGCTTACACATCACTGGGTAATAGAAGAAATCAGATATGGAATCAAAAAACTCCTAGAATCAAATGAGAATGAAAACACATCATACCAAAACTTTTGGGACACAGAAAAGGCAGTCCTCAGAGGATAATTTGTAGCAATAGATGCACACATCAAAAAGGCAGAGAGGGACAAAATCAAAACATTAACTACACAACTCAAACAAATAGAAACAGAACAGCAAAAATAGCCCACAGCCACCAGAAGAAAGGCAATAGTAAAGATCAGAGCAGAAATAAATGAAATAGAGAACAGAAGAACAACAGAAAGAATCAACAAAACCAAAAGTTGGTTCTTTGAAAGAATCAACAAAATCGACAAACCACTGGCCAGACTGACAAAAGAAAAACAGGAGAGGACACAAATAACACAAATAAGAAATGTAATGGGGGACATTACAACAGACCCAATTGAAATAAAAAGGATTATAACAGAATATTATGAAAAACTATCTTCCAACAAATTTGAAAACCTAGAGGAAATGGATAAATTTCTAGAAGCACACTGCCTACACAAACTACAACAAAGTGATGTTGAAAATCTTAACAGACCCATAACAAGAGAAGTGATTGAAAAGGTAATAAAAAGAAAACTCCCAACCAAAAAAAACCCTGGCCCAGATGGCTTCACTGGAGAATTCTACAAAACATTTACAGAAGAGCTTGTACCAGTACTACTCAAGCTATTTCAGAGCAAAGAAAAGGAAGCAACACTTCCAAATTCATTCTATGAAGCCAGAATAGTGCTGATACCAAAACCAGGCAAAGACATCATGAAAAAAGAAAATTACAGACCAGTATCTCTCATGAATATAGAGGCAAAAATCCTGAACAAAATTCTAGCCAATAGAATTCAGCATCATATCAAAAAAATAATACACCACCACCAAGTAGGATTCATACCAGGTATGCAAGGATGGTTGGTTCAACATTAGAAAATCAATCAACGTAATCCACCACATAAATAAAAGGAAAGAAAAGAATCACATGATCATCTCAGTTGACACAGAAATGGCATTTGACAAAGTCTAACACCCATTCCTGATAAAAACTCTCAATAAAATAGGTATAGAAGGGAAATTTCTCAACATAATAAAGGGCATCTATGCAAAACCGATGGCCAACATCATTCTTAATGGAGAGAGGCTGAAAACATTCCCCTTGAAAACAGAAAAAAGACAATGATGCCATTTATCACCACTCCTATTTAACATTGTGCTGAAAGTTCTAGCTAGAGCAATAAGGCAAGAAAAAGAAATAAAGGGCATCCAAATTGGTAATGAAGAAGTTAAACTGTCTCTGTTTGCAGATGATATGATACTATACATAGAAAACCATAAAGACTCCATGAGAAATCTACTGGAACTAATAGAAAGATTCAGCAGAGTAGCAGGATACAAGATAAACATACAAAAACCAGTTGGATTCCTATACACCAATAAGAAGAATGATGAAAAGGAAGTCAGGAAAACAATACCATTTTCAATAGCCGCTAAGAAAGATAAAATACTTAGGAATAAATCTGACCAGGGATCTAAAAGACCTATACAAAGAAAACTACAAAACACTACTGCAAGAAACCCAAAGGGATCTACATAAATGGAAAAACATACCATGCTCATGGATAGGCAGACTCAACATTGTGAAAATGACAATTCTACCCAAAGCAATTTACAAACACAATGCAATCCCGATCCAAATACCAACAACATTCTTCCAAGAGACGGAAAAATAATCATTAACTTTGTATGGAAAGGGAAGAAGCCCCAAATAAGTAAAGCACTACTGAAGAAGAAGAATAAAGTTGGAGGACTCACACTACCTGACTTCAGAACCTACTATACAGCTACAGTAGTCAAAACAGCCTGGTACTGGTACAACGACAGATACATTGACCAATGGAACAGAATTGAGAACCCAGATGTAAATCCATCCACCTAAGGTCACCTGATTTTTGACAAGGGCCCAAAGTCCATCAAATGGGGAAAAGACAGTCTTTTTAATAAATGGTGCTGGCAAAACTGGATATCCATCTGTAAAAAAATGAAGCAGGACCCATACCTCACACCGTATACAAAAACTACTTCAAAATGGATGAAAGACCTGAATATAAAGCCTAAAACTATCTATTTCATAGAAGAAAAAATAGGGTCAACACTACAGACCTTAATACATGGTATTAACAGGATACAAACCATAACCATCAATGCAGAAACCCCAAAAGATAAGCTAGATAACTGGGCTCTTCTAACAATCAAACACCTATGCTCTTCAAAAGACTTCACCGAAAGAGTAAAAAGAGAACCTAAAGACTGGGAAAAAATTTTTGGACAGTACAAGTCAGACAAAGTTCTAATCTCCATAATCTACAAGAAAATCCAACACCTCTACAACAAAAAGACAAATAATCCTATTAAAAAATGGGCAAAGGAAATGAACAGACACTTCACCAAAGAAGACATTCAAATAGCCAACAGACACATGAGGAAACGCTCGCAATCACTAGCCACTAGAGAAATGCAAATTAAAACCACAATGAGGTACCATCTCATCCAGGCATTACTGGCATGAATCAAAAACACTGGAAATAACAAATGTTGGAGGGGCTGCGGGGAGATCGGAACTCTTATGCACTGCTGGTGGGAATGCAAAATGATACAACCATTTTGGAAAATGATATGGCGCTTCTTCAGAAAGCTAGAAATAGACATACCATTCGATCCAGCAATCCCACTCCTAGGAATATATCCTAGAGAAACAAGAGTCATCACTCGAATAGACATATGCACACTTATGTTCACGGCAGCATTGTTCACAATAGCAAAACGATGGAAACAACCTAGACGCCCATCAACAGATGAATGGATAAACAAACTATGGTACAAACACACAGTGGAGTACTACTCAACGAGAAAGAACAATGATGAATCAGTGAAGCATCTCATAACATGGATGAAACTGGAGGACATTATGCTGAGTGAAATAAGTCAATCACAAAAGGACAAATATTGTATGAGACCTCTATTGTAAAAACCCATGAAAAAGTTCACATGCAAAATGTAACAATCTTTGTTGGTTACCAGGGATGGGAGGGTTGGGGGAGGAAACACTGAATAGGCAATAGATAAGTGGTATCTTGGGTGAAGGGTGAGACAGTACATAATACAGGGGAAACCAGCACAACTTATACAAGGAAAGGTCATGGAAGCTCCATAGACACATCCAAACTCCCTGAGGGACTGAATTTTGGGTGGAGGGCTGTGAGGACCATGGTCTTGGGGAATATCTAGCTCAACTGTCATAACACAGTTTATAAAGACAATATTCTACATTCTACCTTGGTGAGTAGCGTCTGGGGTCTTAAAAGCCTGTGAGCAGCCATCTAAGATACTCCACTGGTCTCATCCCTTCGGGGGCAAGGGAGAATGAAGAGAACAGGGTATAAGGAAAAGATTAGTCCCGAGGACTAAGGGACCACAGGTACCAAGGCCTCCACCAGACTGAGTCCAGTACAGCTAGATGGTGCCCGGCTACCACTACTGACTGCTCTGACGAGGATCACAACAGAGGGTTCTGGAGAGAGCTGGGGAAAGATGTAGTAAAAAATTCTAACTCACGAAAAAAAAGACCAGATTTACTCGCCTAAAGGAGACTGGAGAAACCCCGAGAGTATGGCCCCCGGACACCCTTTTAGCTCAGTGGTGAAGTTACCCCCGAGGTTCACCGTTCAGCTGGGCTGTGGACAGCCCCATAAAACCAAATGGGACCAATGTGGCACAGCAGTCCAGGGACAAAGGCCAGAAGGCAGAAGGGGACAGGAAAGCTGGTGATAGGGAACCCAAGTTTGAGTAAGGATAGTGTTGATGTGTTGTGAGGTTGTTAACCATTGTCATAGGGCAACACGTGTACTAACTGTTAAATGAGAAACTATTTTGTTCTGTAAGCCTTCATCTAAAGTGAGAATAGGAGCACAATTGGAAGAGCCGATGTCACTGAACTGTGCCTGTAGAAATTTTTGAAATGGTGTATCTTTGGCTATGTATATTTTCACCAAAAAAAAAAAAAAAGTTCGAGAAGAGAGAGTGTTGACATGTTGTGGGGTTGTTAACCAATGTCAGAAAACAATATGTGTACTACTGTTTCATGAGAAACTATTTGTTCTCTAAGGCTTCACCTGAAGTACAATAAAAAAAAAAAAATCATCTACATGAGAAAAGAAATATATATATATATATAGCCAAATGTATTGACGGTGGAACAAAAAGAAAAAGTTGAAAAACATACCAAAATGAATCATATGTCAATGAGTAGACATGACCATGCCAAGTTACTTCCAAGACATTCTAAATTCATTTTGACCTTTACACTTGTAAAGCTTCCCTAATGCAAAATAAACAAGTAAAGGAATGTACACTACTTTTGGCTAACATCAATGCCAAAGGTCTGGAAAAAGAACTGGTGTGTTGTTCTGGGATATGACATTACCAGAAAACCAGTATTTGTTTAATGTTTAAATATATTTAATGTTTCATATATCAAGGTTTCCATTATTTGGCTATTGTAGCACCTTTTAAGCCCACCCTCCACCCCTACCCCACTTCAGTGTGTGAGGAACACTCTGTTGCGTTGACAATCAACACGCACATAGCTCCTGAGGGTGGCCAAAGCAGAAAAGGCTTGCAGATACGTGGAGTTCTCACAGGACCCAGAACTTCCCATATGGCATGGGTGACAGTACAGCACCTGGACACTCCAGCGCTGTTGTCACCAGGCCTCCACACATGTTCATAAAACTGGTCCTGTTCATAATATTTGAAAGAGATCCTCTTGACTCTATTAAAGTGGTTGCTGCGAATGAATCTTGAGCTGTGGTTCTTGACAAGGCTTGCACTAAAATGTACAGTGATTATGAAAATGATTTATTATTTAGCCAAAGAAAGATTAGAAAAAGGCCTCTCACTTTTCCACAGGACATATCCTCCCTCACAGTTATGATGACCCTGTCCCTAAGATAGAAGGAGTGTTGCTCCTGGGACCCACCATGTGGGATGCCACATACCTGGAAGGACACAATCTGTAATCACAGCCAGTATGGAAAAAGACATCAGTTCTTATTACTTCCTTTTGTACCAAGTGGTCACTGTGAATGACCCTTTGGGTAACAATAAAATCCTTAGCACAATTTACAAGGGCTTGCATGGTTCATGCCTACCTCTCCAGCCTTCTCTTGCACCCCTCTCCTCCTCACTCCCTAATGAAGCCTCGAGAAATTGTATAGCTCTTCTAATGCCCCCACTCTTTTCTTCCTTCAGGTCTTCATGCACTGAAACAACCCTCTCCACTGTCTCCTCCTATCCCCCTCTTCTTGCCTAGATAGCATCTCCTTGTCCTGCAGTCCTTGGCTTAAATGCTGCTTCCTCCAGGAAAGCATTCTTGGAACCCCAGGTTATGTTAGAAACCTGTTAGCACCTACATTTCTCGTTTGAGGCACTTGGCGATTGCCCATCTTCTCTGTAAGCTCTTGAGGAAGGAACTGCCTCTGTCATCCTCATTGCTTCATCCCTAATTCTATGCTCAGTGCCTGGCTCTCAGATATTTATTGAGAGAGTAAATAAATGAAAATAAATGGATGGGTGGGTAAGAATCAATGGGGTAGAATGGAAATTCAGTGACTCTCCCACTTCCTGTCACCCAGATCATAAAGTGACAAATTTTCCCAGTGAAGAAAAATGTTCCTGTATTTGACACGAACCCCCTTTCCTGATAGTTTGCTTTCCTACACCTCTTCTCAGAATGAAAATACTAGTTTATCTTTGGCATGAAGTTGTCCAGACTGCAGTATGAATTACAAAAGGACCTACTGGTAAACAAATTTTTAAATAAATAAATAAGCAAACATGGATTTGATCTATCAATGACAGAAGGCATGGCTCAGTTGAAACAAGCCCTCCAACTGTTGGCTCCTCTTGTGACTCCTGTCAGGCCAATCTGCCTTGTGCTCTGCTTGGGGAGCAGCAAGAGCTCAGCTCTGGGCATGTCTGTCCTGCTAAGTCCCATGCACACATCCTCACTCTTTAATTTCTTTCCTTTTCCATCCCATGGTTTTATCTCTGCCTCCTAATACCAGCCCAGAGCTACCATTGTCTGGATGATCCACTTAAAAAACAAAAACCAGTTGCCACTGAGTTGATTCTGACTCACGGCAACCCTATGTGTATCAAAGTAGAACTGTGCTCCACAGGGTTTACAATGGCTGATTTTTTGGAAGTAGTTCACCAGGCCTTTTCTCCGAGGTGCCTTTGGATGGACTTGAACTTCCAACCTTTCAGTTAGCAGCTGAGTATGTTAACCATTTGGACCACTCCAGGGCCACTATTCTGATAATGACTTCATCTTGACCCAAACACTTGATTTCTGATGTCACTCATCCTTGGTCTCACCATGCCCATTTCTATAGGTTAAAGATCATCTTGCCACCAGTCCTAGTACCGAGGGAACTACAAAGGTTAACCTAGTCCTCCTAACTGGGCCACCAGGGAAAGGAGATATTAGACCCAAAATACTTGCCAGTTCACACTGGTCCCAAGAGCAGGGATCTGAAACACAGCTTGTCCCACTCATTTGATCCCTGCCTCCTCCAAACCTGTTCATCCTCTTGGTTAATGATATTACTGTTCTCCCAGCCTCTTAAGTAAGAAACTTAGGTTCATCCTAGACTTCTCTTTTTACCTAATAAGCCTAAAATTAGCCAATAAATCAGGTCAATTCCAGCAATGACCTATTTTGCATTTCCTTCTTCTCCTCAATATCAAAATGCCTATTCAGGTATCCATTGACTCCTACCTGAACTACTATTATCACTACCCACCTTGTACATTGTCCCTTTTAATCCCATCTCCCTGCAACCGTCCTCTGCACTATTATCCAAATTAACTTTCAAAACACCAGGAGTAGCTTATTAATTCCCTGCTCTAAAACCATCCATTTTACCTGGCCATAGGACAAAGCTTAAATTTCTAGCAACAGCATTCAAGGTCCTCCCAATCTGGTCCCAACATCTTCAACCAATTTCCTTTCCCACTATGTGTTGTATACTACAGCCATTCCAAACTATTTGCGCTTGCTTATGTTTGGTCTGCCTGGAATTCTATTATTGCCCCATATCCTGCCCCATCACCAATTTTCATTTTTTCAGGACGCTTACTTTTTGTTTTACTCCTGCAGGGTTAATTATGCATTCAGTGTTTACTGACCTATTATGCACCCTCTCTGTTCCCACAGCTCTTTATTCACGCTTCTTCAATAACACTGGGCGATTGTTTTTGTTGTTTACAAGTCTGCCTCCAGACTGAGTTTCACTAGGCATAGAACATATCTCATTTACCTCCCAAACAGCAGCACCTGAAATGATGAAAAATTACATTTCTTATAAAGGGATAAATGAACAAACCCTCTTCTAGTCTTTGATTATTTGAAACTTCCAACTGAAAAATTTCGTCTGGTATACACTGACCATCACCTCTCATGGTAACATCACATGCAACATCCAATGACAGAAATCATTTCGTTATTTATAAAGGACACTTGAAATAATATATTTGAACACGTGATTCCCTCTGCCCTCCATTCTGCTTCTGCTGCTCCCATATTTCCTCTCTTGGTTAGTGGCCCTAGGAGTTATCTTGGACTCTTTCCCTCTCCTTCTTCATCCTCTATATTGTCCCCCAAATAATGCTAATCCTACCTTTGGTATATCTTTTAAAGCCATCCCTTTCTCTCTAGTCCATGGTCAACATCCCTGCTATTCTTCAGGCTCTGTTTCACTTATTTAAGTCCAAGATAGTTGCAATGATCTGTTTTCCCTACTCCCTGGCTTGCCCCCCACTTTAATTAAGAGGAGTCATGCAGCCTTCAGCGTGATTCACTATTATGCAAATCTCTCTTGCTCCTCCCCTACTTAAAGTCCTTTGATGACTTTTCAGTGATTTCAGGACAATGTCCGATCTACTTGGCTTGGTATATAGTATGTGTATTCATTCATGCAACAAATCCATACTGAGTGTCTATATGTGCCAAACACTATTACAGGAGCTGAGGATACAATGGTAAGCAAAAAGCTCAAAACTTCTCTTCTAATAGAGCTTGTGTTTTAGTGGGAGAGACATATAGTAAACAAAACAAATAGGCTATGTAATATATTGTGAGGTTATAAGCACCCTGGAAGAAGATAGCACAGGGAAGGGGAATAGGAAGCTGTGAAGGAGCTGCCATGCTAAATGGGGAAGAAGGGCAGGGATAGCCTCACTAAGAAGAAGACTTTTGAGCTAAGACTTGAAGGAAGTGAGCTGTGAAAATATCTGAGGTAGGAGCATTCCAGGCCCTAGGAACAGCAAGTATGAAGACCCAGAGGTGGCACATACTAAAGCATGTTTAAGGACAAGCAAGGGAACCTACCGCAGTGCAAGCAAGGGGGAGGGGAAGAGAAGAGGAGAAGAGTCTGAGAAGAAATGGGGCAGATTGCATAGGGCTTGTCATGGATTGAATTGTGTCTGCCAAAAATGTATGTCAACTTTGCTAGGCCATAATTCACAATATTGTGTGATTGTTCACCATTTTGTCATCTGATGTGATTTGCCTGTGTGTTGTAAACCCTACCTCTGTGAAGTTAATGAGGCAGGACTCAGTCTACAGGATTACGTTGTATCTTAAGTCAATCTCTTTTAAGTCATGAAAGAGAGAAGCAAGCGGAGAGATGTGGGGACCTCATACCACCAAGCAAGTAGTGCCAGGAGAAGAGCATGTGTGGGGATATATGCCATTTAAACATGGCTACACTATTGACAACTGCAGCTGCCACAGGCCTCTATGCTGCACAGCATGTTGAGACTTGTCCCCAACATGTTTAGACTTGTCACGACTTGTTTTCCCAAACCTATTGTCCCTTTACTGATTGGCTTGTTTACCTGAATTCCTTCTCCCTTGCCCGCACCCAAAGCCCATTGTTCTGTTATTTGCTTCACTGCTTGCTGTATTGACTATAAATAAATTCCTGGGACTGAAGCCAGGGTCGACTCCTCAGAGTGACCTTCCTGGCCCCACTTCTCTGTAAGAGTTGTGTTTGGTTACTGTCTCCGCCACCCTGACATTCGCCGGCGCTGCGACAGATGGTGCCCCGTGTGAGGGGCTGCGACAAGCATGTCCTTTGGACCTGGGGTCCCTGCACTGAGAAGCTCCTAGTCCAGGGGAAGATTGATGACAAGGACCTTCCTCCAGAGCTGACAGAGAGAGAAAGCCTTCCCCTGGAGCTGACACCCTGAATTTGGACTTCTAGCCTACTAGACTGTGAGAGAATAAACTTCTGTTTTTTGAAGCCATCCACTTGCGGTGTTTCTGTTGGAGCAGCACCAGGTAACTAAGAGCGGGCCTCATAGAACTTGGGCTTCTACTATGAGTGGGGCAAGGGGAGTCAGCAAAGGGCTATGATCTGACTTCCATTTTACCAGGAAAATTCTGGCTGCCCTGTTGAGAATAAACCATAGGAAGACAAAGATGCTCTTGGCCCACTCTCTAGCCCCATCGCCTAACCCTATCTCCCCCTCCTTATCTTACACTCTTACTTTATTTTATGCTTAGCAATAACCCTGATTGTTTTTCCTCAGGTGCATTGTTCCATGCCGCTGTGCTCTTCCATGTAGCATCCTTCAACCTGGAATTGTATCCAACCTCTGGGATCTCCCTGCAAAATCTGTTTATTTTACCAAACTCAGCTCAGAATTGTCTCCTTAGAAAGACTACAATGACCACACATTTTCTTCCCAAATAGAATGAATTTTTCCTTTCTCTGGTCCACGTTGAACCTCTCCTGTGCTTCTATTTATTGATCTTACTGGTCGACACATTTATCAGCTCTACTAGACTATGAGAAATTTGAGTTTTATTCATGATGTCCACAGTACCTGAGTGCCTGACATATTGTAGGGGATTAATAAATGGTTTTCAAATTAAGGAAAAGAGAAAAGAAAGATGATGGATAGGCCCTAGAGCTGGTCTAAGGGCCTGTGGGCATGAGTCCCAGCAATGTCAGTAATGGACCTTGTTTTAGGGAATCTAAATCTCAGGGAAGGACATAGACCAGGCTGTTTTGGTCTTGGGATGCTTGAGTGTAAATGAGGATCGTACTCAGGCCCAAGTGTGTGGTACCCATACATGTTATAGATTATGCAACCCCAACATTGTTGGGCTGCACCTGACTCAGATGAGGTTGTCCCTGACATGTATCTGTACTAGCCTTATTCAAAATCATTCCTGGTCTTTGTATGTAAGGTTGAGACTGGGGATAAATTGAGCTTTCACAAGGTCTTATGTGGCCCTCATTCACTCAGAGTTTATTATTTATATTGTTTAACTGTGCGCCGCCCCTGAGGGAGGGTCCTGGAAGGCTGGAGGTTTGTACCCACATGTACACACCGAATTTCTTCTGTATCTTTTAGAAGATATTTGGAAGCTAGAAAGATACAAATCTTAATTGATTTGCTTGGATAGTGTCCATCTATGGCCCTTTCATCAATTAACTTTACTAGACATTTGTCAATACAGTGGTCATGTGGTTGGAAAGGGGGTGGGAGGAGAGAATGCAGGGTTTCAGTTGGGATTAGATTGTGCTTAGCTTCTCCAGCAAGGTGAATGGAAGACATTTGAAACTGTACCTGGCTCAGTATTTAGTTGACTGACAAACTTCATGTGGGAAGTCTGTGAGTCAAGAACCACCTGGTTCTTATTTTGTACCAGTCAGCACAGCCTTTGTCTAGAATACTTACACATTTATCTCAGTAAACTCCACCATTTCGGTGAGAAGACATACTCTCCACTCCATTCAGTGTGGAGATGGGGGTACAATAAGTCTGCTTATTGATCCCCAGTATATACTATGCTCACCCCAGGTGCAATGATTTTGTTGACCTGATCTACAATACCTCCCTTCCTTCTCATAACCTATCCAGATATTCTAATCCTCGGTCACTACCAGTGGAAGCTCCATCTCTCCCACCAGCTTTATGAACCTACTGCAAAACCTACCAACCCCGACCTAAAAAAGTTAGGTCAACACTCAGGCAAAGAAACCAGAAGAATCACACACTTTTCTCAACAATTCAACTACTAGAGTCTATGCTGGTTCTTCCCTTCCTAACATCCTGTGGTACACACATACAGACCAGTGGTTCTGTGTCCCTGAATTCAGACCTACTGAGTCAGCAATCTATATTTTAATCTATATTTTAATCTATATTTTAATAACACTAAAGTCTGAGCACCTCTGGTATAGACAATAATACCTAATAATACTGTGTAATACACAATTGTTCTCTGAATTACTTTGTGGATTTATCTTTCCTCTCCATTATCTGTCAGGGAGAATGTCTTAGACATCCATTTAGAGCCATGCACATAGTAGACACTCTATATATTTTTTAAGTTGATGAAACATCCTCTGACAACAATTTTTCTGGATCCCATGAGCTGAGAATGGACTAAACCTTGCTTATGTCTTGTATCCTAAAATTAGATCCTACTGCTACGAAAAAGAAGTTGGCCCCCCAACAGCAAACCGGAATAACTGACTGCCCCCTAAAAGCCACCTGCAATCCACTGCCTCTCACAAGCAACTAATTTTCAAGGAGGCAGGGATAAAGGGTTGAATGGATGGATTGCCACATGACTGAGAACAGCAATGCCCTGATGGAAGCCACGTAACCTGCAAGAAAGCAGGGGAAATGTCTTGCGTCTTGGTTGGGCAGGAGTGGGAGAGTGGGTTGGGGAAGGGATACTGGTATGTTTTTATGTTTTTGGTAAAGAAAAGTTCATGCCATACTCCTAGTGATTCCTGTAAATAAAGATAAAAGCAGAGACAGGATATTATCAAGTTTTAATACAGCTGCAGGAGCCTGTTACTCAGGGCTCAATCAACAGAGCTCAGAAACAGCTGGCTTTAAAGGAGAACGCCAGCCTGGGGTACCCAAAGGTGCTGATGTTAATATGAGTAAAGCCACATGTTCCATTAAACCTTTTCCAGCCTTCTTCTCCAGGGGCTACAACAAGATCTCATCATGAAAGCCCTCCCATGTGTGAAGGACTCAGACCAAAAGAAAGTTGACACAGAGCAGGTAATTATATGAGGTTCAGAAGGCTAGATTTGACAGGTGGCTAAGATGAGGAAAATATAGTTTAGCCTGTATCATCTCTTTACAGATGTAAAAGAAGAAGAGCTGAAGAAGAGAAGTAGGACAGCACATATGTATAAAGACAAAATCATAGATATATACTTTTTTTTGCTTCAGCAAAGTTAGTTTTTTTGTGGTAAAATATGTATAAACAAAATTTGCCATTTTAACTGTTTTTAACTATACAATTAGTGGCATTAATTACATTCATGATGCTGTGGAACCATCACCACAATCTATTTCCAAAATATTTTCATCACCCTAAACAGAAACTCTGTAATCATTATATAGCTACCCACTTTTACACACACTCACACATACACACACACACCCCTCACTGGAACCCTTTCTTTTCCTAAAACCCCAGACTGTTAGAGTATTATCTATAGTTGAACTATCGATTCTCTTCCCACTTATTAAAACTTGATAATATCCTTCAGTTCATTGTCTAGAATCAAATTTCTTCACGTTTGCTCACACCTTTCAATTTTGTTGAGTGAAATGTTCCATAAAAAGAGAAACTGTGAAATTTGTTATGGTTGGTCTTTTATTTTTCAGGTGGGGCTTGTGGGAGTTATGCTCATCCAGCCATGGTCTCTTACCCAGAACCTCACTTCTGTTCTGCAAAATGGCTGATGGGGCTCATGCGAGGAGCTTGGGGGCCCACTGGCTATACAGCTCCAGGTGAGGACGCAGAGGTAAAGGACTCTGTTCTTGCCTTCCAGGAGCCGACAGAGTGTAATTCCCGTGCTATAAGCACAGGTTGGCATGCATGCAGAAGCGGGCACCTGAATGATGGCGGCAAGAGGAGGTTTCTCACAGGAGGACGGATGAGAAAATAGCATCGTGCATTTGCAGAGCTGCAAGTAAGCGCTAGCACTGGATCAAAAGGGGTGGCCTGGATTGCCTGGGAGAGGACTTACCAAAAAACAAACAAACAAACAAAAAAAATCCCTGCCTTTTGGAGTTTCCAAGGAGCAGCTGGTGGATTCGAACTGCCAACCTTTTGGTTAGCAGCCAAGCTCTTAACCACCGCACCACAAGGGCTCCGGGAGAGGATTTGGAGGTCAGTAATCGTGAGAAACAGAGAAGACAGTAGAAACGGAGAGGAAGGGAACTCATGGTGTTTAGGGGCCTGTTGGACGTCCGGGTGAGGAAGAGACGTGTCTAGAATGAAACTTAGCTTTCTGAAATTGAGGTCCTCTGCTGCCTTTTTGTGTTTTAGAAGGAAAATGTATAGCCGACAAAATAGGGACAGAGGGAGTTCTACCAAAAGGTGGTGGGAAGGTGTGCCCCCGCCCCGAGGCCTGCCCCTCAATCATCCTTATCCAAAAGTCTCTACCTGTTAACAAGAACGTAGCCACCTCCACTGACATCCTGCAGGTGCCAGGGTCGCACTCCACCCTCCCTCCTTTTTCATCCAGGAAATTTCATCCCTATCACAGCCCAGCTGGAGGGAGCAACAGAACATGTATAGTAGCATGTGAGTCCTTCAATTTCCAGCCTGGCAAATGATTTCTCCACATCTAGCTGAGGCAACAGATGCATTTATTTCACCCACAAAATTTCAGTGTGGTTGATTAGATAAGAAAGGCTTATCTAGTTTGCATTGCTCCGAACACTGGGCTCAGCATGGGTCAATGATAGAAAGCTGTATTTTTAAATCATTTTTCCCATGATTTCTAAAACGTATCTGTCAAAATTCACTTACTTGGGTTAAGTCAATATGTTTGATGTTTTAAAGATGTGGTAATAGGCATGAGAAACCAGATTATTTGCCAGTGGTCAGTCAGGGGAGTAGTGTCTGACCTGGGATTAACCTTCAGATCTGTGGTCCACATCATTGAACTTTATTTCTGTGTCTGCACAAATCAATACACTCACGTGCTGATGTGCAACAACCTAAGAGAAAAATAAAACATTGGGGTGGGGGACCTAAAAATGATACGTATAGTATTTATCAGTTTCATTTATACATATTTTAATAGACAGAATTGTCTATCATATTTTGGCACACATATTCTACATGCAGGAAATGCATTGTTAATTGTAGAAAAGTAAAAGAATATAAATTTAAAAATTAGAAAAGAGAAAGAAAGTCGCTATAATTTCCACTGCTGACATTTGAAATATGCGTGTATATGAATGAGGGTGTTTGAACACATAGTTTTTACAGATCTGTAAAATACTTTGTTCACTTATTTTTTACCAGATAAAATATCAAACATCTTTCTATAGAAATAAAAATACTTCTATAGTATTATTAATGTTTACACGGTATCACATTTTATCTAAGTGACATAATTAACGTACTGAACAGCTAAATTACTTTCAGTTTTTCATTAGAAACAATTTTGCTCACCCACATATTCTTGGAATTAAATATTCTTTTTCTTTGTTTCTTCAATTGGAAATATTTCCTTTATTGCAACTGCATAAGTAGATGGACACATGTAATTGATTGCTTCATTTAAATAGTCTCAGTTAAAAACAAAAAAACTAGGTAACAATCAGATTACAATTTGCTTTTCTGTTAAGAACTTTAAAATTTTACCTTATGTACCTTTCTCATGTTGTATTGAATAGTTTGCTGTGTAAATGCATACTATGAGTAATTTGCTTATAGAATAAATTCAACAAATATTAGAACTGTGCTGGAGACATCTTCAGGAAATTACAGAATGATCCAGGTCCTTAATGTCTAAGAACTGGTGATGGAGATAAGACAAGGATACAAAGAGCTTTGAGGTAGACCATTAGTGCCATCAGAAAGTTGCAAATAGCTAGAAGAACTCTGGGCTCTTTGGGAGGATGAGAGAATGCTTCATGGGGCAGTTATCATTCGAAAAGTGATAGATTTCATACGGGATACAGAAGAAAGTCAATACATTATAAAGATAAATTATATATATATATATTTACATGTCACACACCATTTTAAAAATTTCAAATCCAAAATGATTTATTTTAGTTTTACTGAAATACTAAGAACAGGACCAAATAGAATATTTATTATCAGAAGGAAACTTGCATTTCAATTCCAGTGAGCCTGTTACCTTCACAAAGGATAGGGAAGAATGAGAGAATCTGAGAGCTTGAAGAAATATTAATTGGTACTGCTCTCCAGTTTTTCTTCAGAGGGAACTGAGATCTCTAGAGGCTACATACCTCATCTAACCTCCAGGTCACACATTGTGGGATGGCTGAGCTAGGACTGGAATCCAGGGATCCAGACTCCCAGCTCAATGCTCCCTCCATCACTCATGTGACTTTCCCAAGGGCTGCTAAGTAAATTTATTAAGGGTGTGAATCCTCAGCCCAACAGGTGCAGAAACTTGAGAGGATCCTTCACCTATCGTATTGAGCAGATAAACCTTTTCCTACCAGTCTGAGAGGTTGAGAAGTTCATTCAACGTCCATTCATTCAATAAGTATTTACTGAGTGGCTATGATGTACCTGGCATTAAGCTAAACACCGGGGACACAGCAGGAAACAAGCTAGAGCCTTGGAAACATGCCTGTCCAGATAGCAGTATCTGCTGAATGACTTGGGGAGGCATAGGTGGGAGCAACCAGGTGTTGATCTGGCTCCAGGGAAAATGAGGGGAATTCCACTGTAACCTACCACGCTCTGTGCAGATCTCCACTTTGTATATCAGTGATCTGGAAACTATATTACAGCATGCAAATGATATTCCCATACAAAGATATAAAACCATACCCTTCTGTTACCCACTTGTCATAGATTGAACTGTGTCCCCCAAAATATGTGTCAACTTGCCTAGGCCATGATTCCCGGTAGTGTGTTGTAGTCCTCCATTTTGTGATCTGATGTAATTATCCTCCATTTTGTGATGTGTTGTAAATCCTAACTCCTGTACCTGTAAATATGACCCTGTTTGGAAATAGCATTTTTTGTTATGTTAATGAGGTCATACCAGAGTAGGGTGGGTCCTAAACCTAACACTTATGAGTTATGAAAAGACCAGAAGAGACTCAGAGATACATGCACAGGGGAAGACAGAGGACAGGTGAGGATCATCTACAAGGAAAGAAATGCCAAGGATTTCTGTCAGTCACCAGAAACTAGGAGACAGCCCACAGAAGGAACTGACATGGCTGAGACCCTGACTGGTATTTTTTGTCTCCAGAACTGTTCTTTAAAGCCACCCATTTTTTTGTATTTTTGTAATGGTAGCACTAGATAACTGAGATGCCATCTCTCAGCAGCTCATTATATCATCTCTCCCACAGTTCAGACTCACTCTGACTTTTGTCTAAGATAAAAAGTTCTTCCAATGATAGGTTGTTCACTTGGCTCCAGTCTTTAGACTGGCAGTCAGTCAATGATCAGTGACTTTATCATGTTCTCTCAGCCCTTCAAAGTATCTGCAGTGAAACCTTCTCATAAAATGGAGCAAGCTTCATAGAATATGAGGGTAGAAGGAACTTGAGAGATCACTTGGTCCAACTGCTTCTTTTGACAGATGAGAAAACTGAGGCTCGGAGGAGTGAAGTGACCCATCAGGGTCACACATCTGGGACCTACAGGAGGTGGAACCAGAATGGAAGGCCTCCCAGTTCCCAGTCCAGCGTGTGGTCCTTTCCCCTTTTCTAAAAAGGGCTTGTCTTATAGTACATCTCATTTATAACCTTGGGCTGGTGGTATTTATTTATTCCTTCTCTGGGCTGTAATTAAGAGAATAACCTCAGTCATCTGAAAAATAAAATCAGATCAATATAAACAGTAATAAATAGACACAATGGAACAGGAGTATTCTGTGCCAAAAGACTCTCACCTCAAAAACATGCTCCTCCTGACTGCACTGCCTGCCCTGTTTGTCTCCTCTTCCTGTTCTCTTCAGCTCCATAACCTCCCGACATTGGAAACCCCAGAACTTAGTCCCTCGGCCTCTTCTTTTCTCTAGCCATACTCAGCCCCTCACCATCATTTCATCCAGTCTCATGGCTCTAAATGCCATCTGCACAGACATAAACTCCCAAATTTATGTCTCCAGCCCAAGCCTCTCCCCTGAACTCCAGTCTGCGTACTCAGCATCATAAATATTTTTATGTCCAAAATCAAAATCCTGATTTTCCCCAAAACCTTAGGGTCATCTTTAACTCCCTTCTATTAAACCCCACATCTAGCCCATTGGCAAATCCTGCTGACTCTACTTTCAAAACATATTTAGATCTGTCCACTGGTCCCCACCTCTCTGCTGTCACCCTGATCCAAGTCAACATTGTCTCTCAGCCAGATTATTGCAAAAGCCTTTTTATTGTTTTCCCCACTTTATCTCTTGCCCTCTCAAGTCAATTCATAACAGCAGTCAGTGAGGTTGTCTGATGTATGTCACATTGCTCAAAATGTTTCTACTCAAAACCCTTTTATGCCTTCCCATCTTACTATGAGTAAAAGCCAAAGTTGCCTTTTCCTTCTTTAGGGCCTTCGCACTTGCTGTTCCTTCAGCATGAAATGCTTGTCCTTCATATTTGTATGATTCTCTTATCTTCTTAATGTCTTTGCTGAAGTATCATCTTCTTAATGAAGCCTTTCCTGACCTCCCTGTTTAAAACTGCAACACTCCTCCTTGCACCCAACACTCCGCATACATTTTTTATTGACTTATTTTCTTCCATAACACTCACCACCATCTGAAGTGCTGGGTATTTTACATTTTTTAAATCTCCCTCTGCTAGAATGAAGGCTGCACAAAAACTGGGATTTTTGTCTATTTTTTTTCTCTATGTATCCCCACTACCTAAAAAAAAAAAGTTATTTGGTAGTAAATATTTGCTAATTAAATTAATATTCCATAATTTTTGTATCAGTGTCTTATACTAAAAAAATTCTAAAATTAAAATATTTGGATAGAGGTAAAAACAAAGAAACAATATATAACCCTATGAGTCTTCCTCATGCTTGAGATATGGCTTGAAACATACTGGTGTTATTGATGGACATTGATATTAGTGGCCACTGCATTGTTGTTGCTGTTAGTTGCCATCCAGTTAATTCTAACTCATGGAGACCCCATGTGTTACAGAGTAGAACTGTTCCATAGGGTTTTCGTGACTGTAATCTTAACAAAAGCAGATCACCAGGCCTTTTCCTTCATGATGTCACTGAGTGGGTTCGAACCACCAACCTTTAGGTTAGAAGTCGAGCCCAAACCTTTCACATCACCGAGGGACCTTGGCCACTGCATAATGACAGGAAAGTATATTGAGCCAGAGACAACTGGTGTCAAAGACTTAGACTAGGAATTCTTAGATCCAGAAAATTACGGATTCTGTAATATAGTTTTACCCTGGACTAAAAATCAAGGAAATTGGCAAAAGAAATTCATGAAGTACCAGAAAAAAGATTTCCTGAAAAAAATAATAAAAGTTCAAGTATGATTTTTCAACCAAAATTTAATCGTCCATGTTTAAGCTCATTTTTTTTTTTTTTTCACATTTTGTTTGGTGAATTTAGGTTACTGAAAGGGGACTCTCCTAGCCAGAAACAGTGCGTTTACCTCTCAGAACTTGGCTACCCCAGAGTCCTGGGGTAACCAACAAGCCACCATGCCTCTGTGTGCCACATTGTTGCCCACACCTAACCCAGACCTTGCTGGTCCAGGGCTTTTGTTTATGTGATAAAAACTGGGGGGAAAGAGAATGTCTGGGTGCAGAGAAGCGTAGGAGAGAAATGTTGAACTGAAGTTTATGCAGTGATCAGAAGAGAGAACAGAAATACATTTTGCATTTACTGTCAGTTCTTGCTGATTGACTCCTAAGAATCCACTCTGTGAATTCCCTGGGCCTGACATGGGAGCTGCTTGTTGTTCAAATGCTACTCCACCAGACACTGGGCAGGGAGAGGAGGTAAAATCAACCTAATCATTTGGGCTCTGAAGAGCAAGTTAGAAGGCTTTGCTGAAGGAAAAGGTAACTAGTGAGAAAAAACAATGTTTCTGATTTGGGTGGTGCAGACGGTTAGTGTGCTTGGTTGCTAACTGAAAGGCTGGAGGTCTGAGTCAACCCAGAGGCACCTTGGAAGAAAAGCCTGACGATCTACTTCTGAAAAATCAACCATTGAAAACTCTGTGGAGCACAGTTCTATTCCAACATGCGTGGGGTCACCAGGAGTCCGAGCTGACTCAATGGCAACTGGTTTTATGATGCAAACCATGGTCTCCTTGTGGAGTTTGTTCTCAAACTGGTGAATTTTCAGTGGTTTATGGATCATTAAATGACACAAGAGGTGACACAGAGTCCTCACAACCTCCAGTGCATAAGAATACTTCCACTTGCATGTCTAAAAGACATCTCAAACTTAACATATTCAAAAGTGACTACTCATCTTTTCCTGAAAACCAGTTTCTCCCCAATCTTTCCACCACAACTGATTACAACTTCTTCCTTCCAGTTGCTCAGGACAAAAAATTTGGAGTTGTTCATGATTCTTTCTTATCTCATACTTCATAGCCAGTTTGTCAGGGAATCATCACTTCAGCCTTCAAAACAGATCTGGAATCAGGGCAATTTTCACTGCTCCACTGTTCCCAACCTCATTCTAGTCACCATCATCTGTGTTCCCGTTTCCCGTCTGTTCTCCCTGCTTCTATCCATGCCCCACTATTCTCTACATGGCAGCTGGGTGAGTCTCTTTAAAATAGAAGGCAGATCATACCACTCATTGGCTAAAAAAAAACTCCAGTGGCTTCCCTTTTGTAAGCCAAAATCCTTATAAAAGCCTGGAAGGCCCTACAGGAGCTAGTCCCAGTTACTGCTGTGACCTTATTGCTACTATCCCCAGCCACACTGGCCTCCTTGCTGTTCCTTGAACATTCGAAGCACACTCCTGTTTTAGAGAATTTGCCCTTCCTAGAACGCTCTTTTCCCAGACTTGTGCATGGCTGGTTTCCTCACCTCCTTCGATTAAGTCTTTGCTTAAGTGCTAACTTTTCACTAAGACCTAATGACTATTGTATTTAAAATTACAAATCTCCCCCACCCTCTCCAAAGCTCCAGAATCGTCCTTATCCTGCTCTACTCTACTTTTCCTTTCTCTCAATAGCATGATCACTTCCTAAAGTAACATACAATTTACTTAATCACTATGTCTATTTCATATTGTCCATCATTCTGCCCTAGAAAATAAAGTTCATGAGAACAGGGATTTTTATCTGTTTTGTTCATCGATACATCCTCAAACAATGCCTGGCACATTTTAGGCACTAAGTCAATATTTCCAGGATGAATGAACAGGAGAAGGCAACATGACAGCAGTTGTGAAGGTCTGCCAACCTCTGAGCGCTGCTATCTTTGCCCCATCTTTATTTGGATGACCAAGTCATCAAGGGTTAAAAAACGGCTTGAGAGTTCCAGTTAAAAGATAGTAATCCTAACTTTCTCATTTTTTGACAATATGCAGATGGTGCTACCCTTGTTGTGGTTTTCATCAAAAACTGCCAACAAAAATGAGCTTGGAACAAATGCCAAAAAATAAAAATAATAAACTCCAGCTACTACTGCTTCCAAAATATTCCTATTGAGGAAAAAACTGTTTAATTTAAAGTGAATATTAAATGCTTTAAAGCTCCTAGTAATGTTCCAAAAATATTAGCAACATACTCCATTCCATCATAGTAGAATGAGCTCACAATATCATCTGCAATTTCTATAGTTAGAAATTACTAAATAGTTTAAGAGTGCATATTAGAATTTCTAGGTGACTGGCATCGATGAAATCATCATAGGCTAAAACACTTAATCCTTTGAGCCCAAATCCAAATTGCAAACTACCAAGGAAGAAAATGAGATCATATATCTGCTACTCAGATCATTTTCCTATCTGCCAACAAATGCCTCTGAGAACTCTGTCTTTGTGTGCGTATCAGTGCACAATGCACACATAAACACACAGCCATTCCAGCAGCAAAAAGGTTTGAAAACATTAGTACATATCAATAAAAATGTGAATACAACAGCTGTCTGATTTTTAGATAAACTGTAAACAAGTTTTTAACCAGTTACACCATTGAGAGTGTTACACAGATGGTTGAACAAAAACACAACAAAAAAAAAAAAATGCAAGTAGGCTAAGAAAGGAAGTTAAAGAATTTGAGTTTAAAAGACTCTATCATAAATTATTAGTTATCTTGCCTGGTTGTGGAGGAGGTACTCTGGTTAATAGCGTTATCATATGTTCCATATGTGAATTAGCAAGTTAGACTATAATAAAATATATTTAATACTAAAAGTATCTAGAAAGAACATGGCCTTTTTTTGATCAGTCAGTGAAAGGTTCTTCAACGTATTTTTGAGCCTATGGTCACCAGAGTCAGCAAGGAATATTATTATGCTATCACTGTATGCAAAAAGCCCTGGTGTGGCAACAGTTAAGCTCTTGGCTGCTAAACAAAAATAGGCAGTTCAAACCCACCCAGCATCTCTGCAGGAGAAAGACCTGGTGATCAGCTCCCATAAAGACTGTAGCCTAGAAACCCTATGGGGCAGTTCTACTCTGTCATATGGGGTCACTATGAGTCGAAATCAACTCGACGGCACCTAACAACAAAACCGTATGTAAGTGTCACTAATAGAATTCTGATTAACTCAAAGTTTACTGCCAATGAAATTCAAGCTTACGCAGAGCAATATTTAGCTTCTGATATAGTCCTTCCAAGTTTTATCAATGGGAAGAGTTGGAATCCTCAAAGTGCCTGTCTAAATCCAACCCTAGAAGGAGCTCTGATCTAATTCTCTGTGACACTTGGCTCCTACACCTCTTCTTTACACCTGCTGACATTATTAGAAAAGGCAGCAATTGGAAACACATTCCCTCAAAGCCAAAATGCCTCCCGTCTGAGTAGTTGCTGGAGATCCACTTCAGTGGCAAAGGGCATGACAGTTAAAAGGTGTTAAAAATAAACCAGTCGGGACTTCCAGGCAACATGATGCTATAGACAGAAGCACCACACTGTCCCTCCACAGCAAAGATCTGAAAAACTAAGCCAAACAGTGAAAACGGCAATCCTGAAACCCTAAACATCAAATGAAGAGATAAAGAACTCAGCCAAGCACTGAATGGAATAAGAAACTGACAGAGAACAGAGAGCAAGGAAAGATACATGCAGAGCTCCCCTATCAGCTAACACAGCATGGATCCGCCATCTTGGACTCCTATCAGAGACCAGCGAACAGGAGTACAAGAAAGCAGTTTCATGGAGCTTCCAGCAGGAGACGGAACAACCAGTAACCAGTGATATACACTTTCCCACCCCCCGTCCCTTCTTCACCCCCACTCAGCCTCCTCTGCTTCCTGCGGCCACAGTCTCTTGGCCGGGAAGCACCAGCTGCTTGGATTCCACCCACCTGCACTGGCCAACTCCCTGAGTGCCATTTGTTGGCTGCTAGTGTTGCTTTTTTCCACTTCTTTTGATTTCTTCCTTACCTCTCAGCACCTCCCCCTCCTTTCTCTCAGATACCTGGCTCTGTGTGCCATCTTTGCTTCTTCCTGAAAGACTGTGAAACTTTGCTCGAATGTGAAACTGCTTCCCGGTCCGTACCGCCATGCTGGTAGGATCCCAGGGCTTTTTTGTTTTGTTTTGTTTTGAATTGTTTTTGTTTGTTTGTTTTCTTTTTCTTTTCTTGAATTGGGAGCCCGTTCTAGCCGGGGAGTACTGTGCAGCTTGGGACTTACCCCCTTAGTTTGCACAGACATGCAGAGGGATCCCTGGGGACATTTCTTTTTTCTTGTTTTTTGGGTTTTTTTTTTTTTTTCTGTTCTTTTGGTGGGGTGGGGTTCTTGTTCTTTTTTTTTAAATCTGTTTGTTTTGTTTTCTTTTCCCTCTTTTTCCCTTTTTGTCTTTCTTCATTACTCAGTTCCTCGTCTCTCTATACCTTCCTTCTCTTCCTGTCCCCTGAATACCTGGTGCTGAGTGACACCTCTACGCCTTCTAGCCAGGCTGTACTTCATGGCCTGGGAGCAACTGCCCCAGACCTCATAGCCACACTGGTGGGATCCCTGGGAGCTTTTCTTTTCTTCTTTCTAATTTTTATTTATTCATTTTTTTTCTTTTCTTTTCTTCTTTTTCTTCTTCTTCTCCTTTTTGGTTTTCTCCATTTCATAGTCTCTCATCTCTCCACTCCAATGGCAAGCTCCCCTGGCACTCTTTTTTGTTTGTTTGTATGTTTTTGGCTCCTGGTGCTCTCTCCTCTCTCTCCTCTCTCTCATACCCGTCTTAGCTCCACACATCACAATCTCCCCCCTCCATCCTACCTACCTGCACCATGTGCTGAGCATCACACCACCAAGCAGCCCAGGCATAGCCTACCAAAACCTGCCCTGCACTGATTACCAGCCCACCCTGGTGGCTGTAGTAAGTGCCACAAACAACCCATCCCAGCAACTCCTCTTCAGCTAGACCTTCCCTGCTGTACCATACCTGAGCAACTGACCCTGCCAATTGGAGAAGGAGGCAAAAAGTATCGTGCCCATAGATAAGCAAACAACAAAGAACACACAGCCCGCCTGCTCAGACATAGCCAAATAAAACAAAAAAACAGGAACAAACAAATCTACAGTTAATAAACAAGAAAAATAACTACCGAATGCCCCGAAGACAGCAGAAAATATCAAAACATTTACAAAAACAGGACAGGATGGTTCCAGTAGGCATCCAAAATAAAACACCAGATGACTTTCCAGTAGAAGAAAAGGCACTAGAACTACCTGATAGAATTCAAATCTCTAAAAATAAACCTGTTGTGACAGAAAAAAATGCACAATGGGAATGAACATACTCTTCAAATGTCAGAATTTGAATAGGCACAAAACAAAAATCTGTGTCCCAGCTATTAATCATGCCACTCTGCTTCTCTGTGAGGCCACCTGCTGTCACTTCTGTGCTCAATCTTTTTTGGAAGGACTTCTTTGTTAATGATAAGGGATTGCCTCACTTCTTGAACCATGTCTATGGTCTGAAATGCCATATGGTGTGAATCCATCCAGCTTAAGAGAGCACAACACTTAACTTTCTGGGTCTGACAAATCCATATTTACTCATATAATATAAATAAGATCCTTGACAGCAAGAACTTCATTTCACTCACTGCTGTATCCTAGTCTCCAGGATAGTGCCTTCTATATGGTAGACACCCTATAAGTACTTAAGGAATGAATGAATGGGTCATTTATTCTACTGTAAACACCTCCAAAGTGGTAAGAAGTTTGAGCCTATATCTAAAGAAACTCCTCTAGTATTCAGTCAGCCCAGTATTCCTTTTCCTGATGTCAATGCCTCCAAGGCTGTGGTTCCAAAAATCTCATGCTGTTCATATACTACTTTGGATTTTTTTGTCCCAAGATAATAGTTATGATAAACTCATGCACTCTAGGGTCTGCTTTGGGGACTAAAGGAAGAGGGCAAGTCTTAATACAAATGTACCAATTGTAATGACAGACTCTGAATAGACTAGAAGAGAATTTTGGCAGGTTACCCTCCCAGTGGTCCTCAGATTATATACAAAATTGGCCCTCTTGGTCCTGTTCCTTGGCTTAATTTTTTTTTTCTTTTTCTCTATATTTTTTCCCACAGAGTCTCCTCTCCATTACCTCTGTGGTGCAGACCTTCATTATATCTCATTCAAGCTGTCATGACATCATCACAATTGCTCTCTCTACATCTAGTCTCTCCTTCCTCCAGTCCATCCCTTAGGATTCCACTTTTAAAAACTCCTCAGTTCATGTTCCCTATATAGTAAGGGCCCAGCAGAACCCATAAAGTCCTTCACAAATGTGCCTGAGTCTAGGTTTGCCCCCTGACATTCCTTCCTACCTCATCTCCACGGTATCCCACCCCCCAATACATACATGATACTGTAGCTACACTGCACCTCCCTCTGTTCTGCATGAACTTCCAAGCCTCTCTGTCATTGTTCATGAAGTTTCCTCTGCCTACGAGAAGTTTCCTCTACCTCTTGTCTACCTAGAACACTTGAGTTCAAATATCACATCTTTTTCATGCTCCCACTTTAACCCACATCCTCCCCATACTCTATATAGAAACCCTCATAGGCAACATGGCACCTGATCCTTCATCTGTGTGACCAGAGTCCTCTTATGATACCTCTGATGAGGTAGATTATCTCCAAAGATAGCCACCAGTAATGCCTTCCCAGCTCTGCATGCACATGCCACCCGTCTTGTCAAGAGATAGAAGGTATTTCCCACTCTTTGAATCTTGATTGGCCTTTTGACTTAAATAGAACCCAGTGGAAGTAACGCTGTGTCATTTCTGGGAATAGGCCTTACAAAAACTAGTAGTTTATGCTCTCGTTGTCTTGGAAGCCAAACATCTTATAAAGAAGCTTGGACCTGGCTACGAAATGACAAGAGAAGACATGGAGAAAAACCTAGGTGCCCCCACTGTTCCCACCACCCCAACTGAGGCAACAGACATATGTGTGAAGCCTTCTTGGGCATCCAGCCCCAGCCAACCCCTTATCATAATGCAGCTACGTTAGTATTACATTAAATACTCTATGAGCAGAACTACCTAGCCAATAATCAATAATTGTTATTTCAAGGCACTAAGTTTTGAGGTGGTGGTTTCACAGCAATAGGTAACTAACATTTAACATAGACTATTACAGTTACAAGTTTACATGCCTAATTTTCTGTGACAGATTGACTTTTCCAAAGATGGCTGCAACAATATCTCCCATGCCACATGCATTCATGTTATGTGTCCTCAACATTCCGTCTTCAAGAGGTAGAGTTTAACTTCTCTCTCCTTGAATTTGAAGTGGCCATACTGACTCATTTGTAACCATAGAACATGAAAGAAGTGATTTTTTTGAAGCTAGTCCAGAAGAAATCTTTCTTCTGTCTTGGTCTCTTAAGACGTTCTCTCTTTGGATGCTCTCTGTTGGTGCTCCCTTTCCAACCCAGGTGCTATGCTAAAAGAAACTGAGGGCACATGGAGAGGTCATGTGTAGATGTTCCAATCAGCAGTCTCAGCTGAGCCCAGACTTTGAGTTATTGCCAGCAGGGCACAGAACGTGTAAGAAATCTTCTTGATGATTCCAGCCTTCAGCCATTCAAGTCTCTCCCAGCTATTGGAGTCTTCCCAGCTGAGGCCCCAGACATTTGTAGAGAAGAAGCCAATCCCACTGTACCCTTTCAGAAATCCTGACCTACAGAATCTGTGAGCAAATAAAATGGTAGTGTCTTATGTCACTAAGTCTGAGGTGGTTTGTTACTTTGCAACTGACCACCAGAACACTCCCAACCAGACTGTGGGCTCCTTAAAGGTGGGAAAGGTTTCAGTTATCATTGTGTCCCCAGCATATAGCATGATATCTGGGGCATGAAGAAGGCATTCACCAAATATCTGTTGAATTTAATTGAAGATTGAATGTCTGTTACCAGTTTTCTTTTATGTTTAGCTTTATGACCAAACCCTAAAAATTTTGGAAACCTACACATCTTGACTGGAAAAATACAGGGAAAATATCTGTAGGCTAGGTTTATCGTACTATGTTTTTAAGATTCTTACAAAAACAGCTCTTTACTTTTCTTTTCTTCATTGTATGAACTCCTATGAGAGAAGTTGGACCTGTTGTTGCAAAGCAAACTGAAATGGAACAAAGTAGAGGAAAGTATTTAGTAAAAAGTAAAATCAATCCAATTCAGTTAAGCACAAGTCGTTTGCTCTCTTTTCCAATCAAATTGTTCATCCTGTGTTCCTCTGTTCCGTTTTACATAAGGGAAAAAATTTCTAAAAGTACTGTGTGCACACAATTTCCTCTCTCCTAGCAAATTAAAATTCAATACCAAATTGCTGCTCAACATAACTCTGTAATTGCCTTGGCTCAGTAAGATGTCTGTAACATTGAAAAGTTCTTTTTAAAAAATGTACCTTAAAGACCCAACGTTTGGTGACGGACTTTCCCCTGTAGCACACTAATTTCTCCATGATCCAGCTTGTCAAAGGAATGAGGTACTCGGAATAAGTGAATTTTCCAGATAGCCTCCCCTCCTCAGAGGGCCTTACTTAGGAAGCCTATAAATTCTCCCACCATGAGGAATTGGTCACCCCTGCAGCTCCTTGGGAAACCCTGGTGGTGTAACAGTTAAGCGCTATGGCTGCTAACCAAAAGGTCGGCAGTTCAAATCCACCAGGCCTTCCTTGGTAACTGTATGAGGCAGTTCTACTCTGCCCTATGGGGATACTATGAGTAGGAATCGACTCGATGGCAAGGGGTTTGGTTTTGTTTTTTTGGCGGTAACTTGGGTTGGATGAGTAAGACCTGACCTACATTTGCAGTGCCAGTAAATCAGCTGTAGAAGCCTCCAATCCTAAATTGCATAAAGGCTAATGGCTGCACACCCTGACCTGAAGGCTCACTGCAGAAAACCCCGTTAGTGACTAAGAACTCCTCCATGGAACGTTGTGGGGTGTGAAGCAAAGTCTAGATTTAACCTCCCTCCTGGGCTTTAACATTATTTGTTTACAAGAAAAGACTTGGATTGTAGAGAACATATCCCACAGATCCAAGGCTTTAGGTTCCTTTTTATTTTTGTCAGTATGATAATGGGAAAGACCAAGCTTTTGGGGCACATTGATCCTATTAATATTGAATGTGCTATCTCTCAGTTCCTTGGCATGCACGAAAAGATTTATTCTTCCCTGTACAGATTTGATTTGTTTCTATTTTCACCATGATTCACTTGGTCAAGGTCCTTGTTGACTTCATTAGATGCTTAGTTTCTAACTTGATATTAATTCATTTATTCATTCATATATTCATCCTTGCAACACTTACTAAGCACTTGTGTTACACTGGGGCAGTAGTGATTTAGTGGTAGAATTCTCACCTTTCATGTGGGAGACCTGGGTTTGATTCCCAGCCAACGCGCTTCCTGCATAGCTACCACCTGGGTCTCTCAGTGGCAGCTTGCATGTTGCTATGATGTTGAATAGGTTTCAGTGGAGCTTTCAGACTAAGACAAACTAGGAGGAAAGGCCTGACAATCTACTTCTGAAAATCATCCAATGAAAAGCCTATGAATCACAGCAGTTTGATCCAAAACTGATCATTCAGATATAGCAGAATTGGACAGTGTTTTGTTCTGTTGGGCATGGGGTCACCAGGAATCAGGGGCTAACTCAATGGCAGTTAACAACGTGTGTCAGCTAGTATTAGATGCTGAGAATAGAAAGATAAACAAGATAAGCTCTCTCATTTTAGGAAAATCACAGGCTGGTCAGGAAGAAAAACAAGTAAGCAATTGATTGTAATGTAGCAGAGGTCAGCAAGCTACAGCCTGTGGGCCAAATCCAGCCCTATGCCTGTTTTGTAAAACTTTATAGGAACATAGCCACATTCATTTACTTATATACTGTCTAAAGCTGATTTTGCCTTACAACTGCAGATCTGAATTGTTGCAACAGAGACTCCATGGCTTGCAAAGCCAGAAATATTTACTATCTTGTCCTTTACAGAAAATGTTTGCCAACTCCTGCAATGTAGTGGGGTGAGTACAATAATAGATATGTGTTCCATGGCAGAGGGGGATGATCAGTGCTGCAGAGAGCCTCCACAGAGCAAGAAATGCTCAAACGGGTGTGGAAGAGGAAGTAGAAGACCAGTCAGAATAACAGTAAAGCCAGAGGGACAACAGATGAGAAATAACGGAGCCCTTCCAAAGATGTGAGAGAACAAAGGTGTGGTGGGAGATGAGGCTGAGGAGAAAGAAAGGAAAGTTTTCAGTAGACCATGTTGCATTCTATTTTGATAGCAAGGAGGATTAATTGAGGGTTTTAAGCCGAAGAGGCAGCAGACAGAAAATAAATCAAAAAAGGTGAGCAGAAACACCAATTAAGATTCTAGTTGGTCTAAACAAGAGATAAGGAGCCCTGGTGGTGCAGTGGTTAAGTACTCGGCTGCTAACCAAAAGGTCAACTGTTTGAAACCACCAGCCACTCTGGGGGAGGAAGATGCCTCTGTAAAGATTTACAGCCTTGGAAACCCTATGGGGCTGTTCTACTTTGTCCTGTAGTGTCGCTATGAGTTGGAATCTACTTGACAGCAGTGGGTTTAAGCAAGAGATAAGCAAGAGATTCAGGAAAAAAAGGCTGTGGCAATGAGGTGGAAAGGAGTGTTCAAGAGGTCTTAAGGAAACTAAATTAATAAACTTAGAAGCTTTATCACATATATTCTGTGTGGCATATAAACTGCTGGTGGCCTAGACAGGCTTGTGACTGACTATTAAAATCTCATCCCTGAAAAGCACAGGCAAGAATCATTATTTACTTGTGGGACTCAAAAAAAAAAAAAATCTTTGAACAGACTTTCTAATAATTAAAATGAGTGAAATTGTAACTTTACTCATATTGTTAATCAAGCGACCACCAGTACTGAGTACTTAATACTTGCCGCTTCTTGTTCTTCAGTATCTGGTAGGCTAGCATCACTGATAGTCAGGCAGAGTGCCAGGTGGTTAGAAACACAGATAGACCTCAAGTCCGAGTCCAGATGCATTCATTTCATAGCTATGCATTCTTGGGCAAGTCATCCTTTTTTTGAATCCCAGGACCTTCATCTGTAAAATGTGAATAAGAGTAGCTAAGTAGGCACCTTTATATACTGGTGTAAGAATTAGATAGGACAATACAAATAATGTGCTTAGCACAGGGCCTGACACAATACAAGTGCTCAAGAAATGCCAGTTATGGTTATATCAAGTAACCATAGCATCCTTCAGATTTCAACCAAACATGGAAGCCTCACCATACCTCCATCAGACTAGGCAAGTCTCACTTTGTTGTTGTTAGGTGCTGTCAAGTCAATTCCGACCCATAGCGACCCTATGCACCACAGAGTGAAACACTGCCTAGTCCTGCGCCGTGCTCACAATCATTGTTATCCTTGAGCCCGTTATTGTAACCACTGTGTCAATCCATCTCATTGAGAGTCTTCCTCTTCTTTGCTGACCCTGTACTTTACCAAGCTTGATGTCCTTCTCCAGGGACTATCCCTCCTGACAACATGTCCAAAGTATGTAAGACATAGTCTCATCATCCTTCCTTCTAAGGAGCATTCTGGTTGTAATTCTTCCAAGACAGATTTGTTCATTCTTTTGGCAGTCGATGGCATTTTCAATATTCTTTGCCAACACCACAATTCAAAGGCATCAATTCTTCTTCGATCTTCCTTATTCATTGTCCAGCTTTCACATGCATATGATGTGACTGAAAATACCATGGCTTGGGTCAGGCGCACCTTAGTCTTCAAGGTGACATCTTTGCTTTTCAACACTTTAAAGAGGTCTTTTGCAGCAGATTTGCCCAATGAAATGCGTCTTTTGATTTCCTGACTGCTGCTTCCATGGGTGTTGATTGTGGATCCAAGTAAAATGAAATCTTTGACAACTTCAATCTTTTATTGGTTTAGTCTCACTTTGGTTAGCACTAAACATAGTTATGACTGAGTAATTGACTAACAAATTGTTTAATGTATATTTACCCAAACACAATAAAGATTCCTCAATATCAAAGACCAGGCCTCTTTTGTTCACTGCTATGTGCCCAGAGTCAGTATGGTGCCAGGTACTTAGAAAGGGCACCATAAATCTTTACTGAACAAAAGAGAGAGGGGAATGTCTGCCTTGAGCCTTATGCTCTTTTAAGAACTATCTCTATGGGATCAAATTGACAACACCAACTTGAAAGATTAAATAGGAACTTTAGAGGGCAGTGAGCTTGTGTTAATGGGGGAGGAACAACTCAGAAAAAGAGACTAAAAATGGTTCCACAACTGGAAAAATGTAATCAATGTCACTGAATTGTATATGTAGAGACTGTTGAATTGGTGTATGTTTTGCTGGGTATATTCTCAACAACAACAACAAAATAAATAAATTTTTTTTTAAAAAAAGAGGGGGGTGGATGTAGAAAGAGATAAGAGGGGACATGGAGAAAGAAAATGAGAGAAGACAGGGAGGGAGAGAGAAAGAGAGATGGGTAGAGGAAATGGGAACTTCTTTCCTATGTACTCCCTCTGCCTCTAAGCATTGCAGACCCTAAACCTGACTGTTCAGAAATGGGGTTAACATGGCTGAGGTGGAAAGAAGACCTCTCTGGTATTTGAAGAAGTCTTTCAGGGTCCAAAGTCTTCGGAACTTTCTAATGTTGTTGTTGTTAAGTGCCATTGAGGCGGTTCCAACTCATAGCTACCCTGTGTACAACAGAACAAAACACTGCCTGGTCCTGCACCATCCTCACAATTGTTGCTACATTTGAGTCCATTGTTGCAGCCACTGTGTCAATCCATCTTGTCAAGGGTCTTCCTCTTTTTCACTGACCCTCTACTTTACCAAGCATGACGTCCCTCTGCAGGGACTGGTCCCTCCTGACAACATGTCGAAAGTACGTGAGAAAAAGTCTCGCTGCCATCACTTCTTAGGAGCATACTGGCTGTACTTCTACCAAGACAGACCTCTTTGTTCTTCTGTCAGTCCACAGTATATTCAATATTCTTTGTCAGCACTGTAATTCAAAGGCATCAATTCTTCTTAGATGAAAATACCAAGGCTTGGGTCAGGCGAACATTAGTCCTCAAAGTGAGATCTTGGCTTTTGAACACTTTAACGAGGTCTTTTGCAGAAGATTTGCCCAATGCAATGTGTCATTTGATTTCTTAACTGCTGCTTCCATGGGTGCTGTTTGTTGACCCAAGTAAAATGAGATCCTTGACAACTTCAATCTTTTCTCCATTTATCATGATGTTGCTTGTTCATCCAGTTGTGAGGATTTTTGTTCCTTATGTTGAGGTGTAATCCATACTGAAGGCTGTAGTCTTTGATATTCATCTGTAAGTACTTCAAGTCCTCTTCACTTTCAGCAAGCAAGGTTATGTCACCTGCATATCACAGATTGTTAAGGAGTCTTCCTGCAATCCTGATGCCCCATTCATCTTCATATAGTCTGGCATCTCAGATAATTTGCTCAGCATACAGATTGATTGTGTTAGGTGCCATTGAGTCAGTTCCGACTCACAGGAACCCTATGTACAACGAAGGAAACACTGCCCGGTCCTGTGCCATCCTCACAATTGTTGTTATGCTTCAGCCCATTGATGCAGCCACTGTGTCAATCCATCTTGTCAAGGGTCTTCCTCTTTTTCGCTTACCCTCTATTTTATCAAGTATGATGTCCTTCTCCAGGGATTGGTCCCTCCTGATAACACGTCCAAAGTATGTGAGATGAAGTCTCGCCATTCTTGCTTCTGAGGAGCGTTCTGGCTGTACTTCTTCCAAGACAGATATATTCATTCTTCTGGCAGTCCATGGAATATTCAATATTCTTCACCAACATCATAATTCAAAGGTGTCAATTCTTCTTCAGTCTTACTTATTCATTGTCCAGCATGCATATGAGGCAATTGAAAACACCATGGCTTGGGTCAGGTGCACCTCAGTCCTTAAAGTGATATCTTTGCTTTTCAACGCTTTAAAGAGGTCTTTTGCAGCATGCAATGTGTCATTTGATTTCTTGAATGCTGTGTCCATGGGTGTTGGTTGTGGATCCAAGTAAAACGAAATACTTGACAACTTCAGTCTTTTCTCTGTTTATCCTAATGATACTTATTGGTCCAGTTATAAGGATTTTTGTTTTCTTTATGTTGATGTGTAATCAACACTGAAGGCTGCAGTCTTTGATCTTCCTCAGTAAGTGCTTCAAGTTCTCTTCACTTTCAGCAAGCAAGGTAGCCTCATCTGCAGATCACAGGTTCTTAATGAGTCTTTCTCCAATCCTGATGCTGAGTTCTTCTTCATATAGTCCAGCTTCTCAGATTATTTGCTCAGCCTACAGATTGAATAAGTATGCTGAAAGGCCACAACCCTGACACGTACCTTTTCGAATTTTAAACCACACAGTATCCCCCCTGTTCTGTTCTAACAACTGCCTCTTGGTCTAAGTACAGGTTTCTCATAAGCACAAGTGAGTGTTCTGGAATTCCCATCCTTTGCAATGTTATCAATTATTTGTTATAATCCACATAGTCAAATGCCTTTGCATAGAAAATAAAACACAGGTAAACATCTTTCTGGTATTCTCTGCTTTCAACCAAAATCCATCTGACATCAGCAATGGTATCCCTGGTTCCATGTCCTGAATCTAGTTCAAATTTCTGACAGTTCTCTGTCAATGTACTACTGCAACCACTTTTGAATTATCTTCAGCAAAATTTTATTTGCATGTGATACTAAAGATACTGTTTGATAATTTCCGCATTCTGTTGGATCACCTTTCTTTGAAATGAGCACAAACATGGACCTCTTCCAGTCATTTGGTCCAGTAGCTGTCTTCCAAATTTCTTGGCATAGATGAGTAAGAACCTCCAGTGCTGCATCCGTTGCTGAAACATCTCAATTGGTATTCTGTCAATTCCTAGAGCCTTGCTTTTCCTTCAATATTATCAGCTCTTGATCATATGCTAACTCCTGAAATGGTTGAAAGTAAAAAAAAAATTTATTTATTTATTTATTTTTGGTACAGTGATTCTGTGTATTTCTTTGTTCTTCTTTTGATGCTTCCTGCATCGTTCAATATTTTGCCCTTGGAATCCTTCAGTATCGCAGCTTGAGATGTGAATTTTTTCTTCAGTTCTTTCAGGTTGAGAAATGCTGAGCGTTTTCTTCCCTTTTGGTTTTCTAACTCCAGGTCTTTGCACATTTCATTATAATATTTTACTCTGTCTTCTCAAGCAGCCCTTTGAAATCTTCTGTTCGGCTCTTTTACTTCATCATTTCTTCCATCTGCTTTAGCTACTGTACATTCAAGAGCAAGTTTCAGAGTCTCTTCTGACATCCTTTTTGGCCTTTTCTTTCTCTCCTTACTTTTTAATGACCTTTTGCTTTCTTCATGTATGTTCTTGATGTCATCTCACAACTCATCTGGTCTTCGGTCATTAAGAGATGGTCTCCAAATTCAGGTGGGATATACTCAAAGTTGTACTTGGGCTCTTGTAGACTTGTTATAATTTTCTTCAGTTTCATCTTGAACTTGCATATGAACAGTTGATGGTCTGTTCTGCAGTCAGCCCTGGCCTTGTTCTGACTGATGATATTTAGCATTTCCATCGTCTCTTTCCACAGATGTAGTTGATTTGATTCCTGTGTATTCCATCTGGTGAGGTCCATGTGTATAGTCGCCATTTATGTCATTGAAAAAAAGGTATTTGCAGTGAAGAAGTCGTTGGTCTTACAAAATTCTATCATGTGATCTCCGGCATCGTTTCTGTCACCAAGGCCATATTTTCCACATACCGATCCTTCTTCTTTGTTTCCAGTTTTTGTATTCCAATCACCAGTAATGGTCAAGGCATCTTGATTGCATGTTTGGTAAAATTCAGACTGCAGACATTTGCAAAAATCTTTAGTTTCTTCATTGTGGCCTTAGTGGTTGGCATGTAAATTTGAATAATAGTCGCTTTAACTGATACTCCTTGTAGGCATATGGATATTATCCTATCACTGATAGCGTTGTACTTCAGGATAGATCTTGAAACAGTTTTAGACCTACAGAATAATTATGAAGATAGAGGATAGAGTTCCCATATATCCCACACCCAGTCACCCTATTATTAATATGTTACATTAGCTATGAATTAGAACTGAATTTATGGCAACTAGTACCAATAATATCAGTGTGCTACATTTATTACAATTATTGGACCAATATTGGTATGTCATTACTATAAATTTTTATTATAAACTAAATAATAATAATTATTAACTTCTGTCTATATTTTATTTCTATCATTTATCTGTCAGTTTATGTTACTGTGATACTGGTAGCTATGCCACCAGTATTTCAAATACCTGCAGGCTCACCCATGGTGGACAGGTTTCACAGAGCTTTCAGACTAAGACAAACTGGGAAAAAGACCAGGTGGTCTGCTTCTGAAAAAACTATCGAGTGAAAATCTTATGAATAGCAGTGGAACATTGTCTGATATAGTGATGGAAGATGAACCCCTCAAGTACTCAAAATACGACTGTGGAAGAGCTGCCTCCTCAAATATAGTTGACCTTAATGATGTAGATATAGTAAAGCTTTGGGGACCTTCATCTGCTGATGTGGCATGATTCAAAATGAGAAGAAACAGCTGCAAACATGCATTAACAATGGGAATGTGGAATGTACAAAGGATGAATATAGGAAAATTGGAAATCATCAAAAATGAAATACAACACAAAAAGATGGATATCCCAGGCATTAGTTAGCTGAAGTGGACTGGTGTTGGCCATTTTGAATCAGACAACCATATGGCCTCTATGCTGGAAATGACAAATTGAAGAGGAATGGCATCACATTCACCATCAAAAAGAACATTTCAAGATCTATCCTGAAGTACGACGCTGTCAGTGACAGGATAAAATCCATTTGCCTACAAAGAAGACCTGTTAATGCGACTATTATCCGAATTTACATACGAACTACTAATGCAAAAGACGAGGAAACTGAAAATTTTTACAAGCTTCTTCAGTCTGAAATTGACCAAACATGCAATCAGGATGCCTTGACAATTACTAGTGATTGGAATGCAAAAGTTGGAAACAAAGAAGTTTCAGTAGGTGGAAAATATGGCCTTGGTGATAGAAACGATGCCAGAGATCGCATGATAGAATTTTGCAAGACCAATGACTTCTTCATTGCAATATCTTTTTTTCAACAACAAAAATGGCAACTACATACAGGGACTTCACCAGATGGAATACACAGGACTCAAATCGACTACATCTGTGGAAAGAGAAAATGGAGAAGCTCAATATTGTCAGTCACAACAAGGCTAGGTTTGACTGCAGAACAGACCATCAATTGCTCAAATGTAAGTTCAAGTTGAAGCTGAAGAAAATTAAAATAAGTCCACAAGAACCAAAGTATAACCTTGAGTATATCTCACCTGAATTTAGAAACCATCTGAAGAATAGATTTGGCACAACATTGTTCTATAGACAGAAGCATCATGCCGTCCCTCTGCAGCAAAGACCTGAAAAACTAAGTAAAACAGATACAAACATCAGTCTTGGAACCCTAATCAACAAATAAAGGGAAATCAATCAATCAATCAAGCAGCACCAAATGGAATAAGGAACTGACAGAGAAATGAGAATGAGGGGAGCTATGGAGTGGAGGCCCACTACCAGCTAATGTGGCATGGATTTGCTATCTTGGAGTACAGCCACTAAGGAACGCAGACAGAGACTATGGGAAGGCAACTTCATGGAGCTCCCAACAGGATACAGAGCACCCAGTAACCAGGGATACATGTTTTCCCATCCCCCACCTTTCTTCCCTGTATGTGGTCTTTGCCACTTTCCAAATGGGCCAGAGAGACACCAGCTCACTGCCACGAGGTCTGCCCTGCCCCCACCAGCCAGCCTCTTCAGTGCCATTTTTTTTGTTCTGTTTTGTTTCTTTGTTTTCTGTTATTGTTTTTCTGGCTTTTTTTCTTGCTTCTCTCTCTCTCCCTTTCTTCCTTTCCTTTCTCCCACCCAGCTAGACATGTGTGCCATCCACTCCCCTTCTTGACGGGCTGTGCCACATCACTCAGCTAGAGAGCCACTGGCCCATAACTGCCTTGGGTTTGCACTGGCCATGCCAGCAGGCTCTCCTCAGCAACATTTTTTATTTTATTATTATTATTTTTTCTGGTTTCTTCTCTCTCTCACTCTTCCTTTCCTTTCCCAGCCCACCTAGCCCTGTGAGCTGCCTCCACCCCTTCTCAACAGGCAGTGCTGCACCACTCAGCTAGAGAACCACTGTCACATGGCCTCCCTGGGTCTAAGCTGCCCCAACAGCTGGCTTCTTTGGCACCATGTTTTTTTTATTTGTTGTTATTGTTGTTTTTTCTTTGTTACTTCTCTCTCTATCCCTTCCTTCCTTCCCTGTCTCCCATCCACCTTGCCCCATGTGCCATTGCTGCCCCTTCTCAATGGACTTTGTTCCACTGCTTGACTGGTGGGCCATTGGCACATGGCCTCCCCAGGACTGCGCTGCCCCCTCCAACTAGCTTGCTCAGTGCCATATTTTTGGTTTGTTCACTTTGTTCTTTCTTTTTTTCTGTTTCTTCTCTCTCTCTCCTTTCCTTCCTTTCCTTTCTCCCACCCTCTTAGCCCTGTGCACCACACCTGCCCCTTCTCAAGGGTCTGTGAGGCACCACTTGACTGGAGAGTCACTGGCGCACAGCCTGTCTGGGTCTGCCCTGCCATCACTGACCGGCTTCCTCAGTGCCATTTTATTTATTTATTTATTTATGTTTTTTTCTTTTTCTTTTGTTGTTTTTTCTTCTCTTTCTCCCACTCACCTTACCGCATGAGCTGCCCACCCCCCTTCTTAACAGGCTGTGCTGTATCACTCAGCTGCAGAGCCTCTGGCACACGGTCTCCCCAGACCTGTGCCACCCCCACAGGCCAGCTCCCTCAGTGACATAATTTTAATTTTCTTTATCTTTCACTTCCCTTTTCCTTCTCCCTCCCACCTAGGCCCTGTGCTGCGTCAGCCCCTTCCTGACAGGCCGTGCTGTGCCATCCAGTAAGAGAAACATCAGCTCATTGTCACCTGAATTCTGCCCACCCCAACTGCCAGCTCCCTCAACACTATATTTATTGTTTTTGTTGTTGTTGTTGTTGTTTTATTTTATTTTATAGTTGGTTGCTTAGTTTCTTCTCTCTCTCTTTCCCCTGTTTCCTTTCCTTTTCCAACCCACATAGCCCTGTGCACTGCCCATGCCCCTCCTTGATAGGCCAAGCCACATTGCTCTTCTAGAGAATCACTGGCACATGGCCTCAATGGGACTGCACTTCCCCCACCTGCCCAATCCTACAGCACTGCCATTTTATTTACTTTCTTTTCATTCATTCTTCTTTTTAAAAATTTTTTTGCTTTTTTTTCTTTCTCTTCTTTCACTCACTTAGCTCCACACATCACATCCTGTCACTTCCCTTCTGCCCATCTGCACCACATACTGAGCACCATGCCCCCAAGTGGCATAGACATGGTCTCCAGGACTCAGCCCAGCACTGCCCCTTGGCCGCACCCTGTTGACCCAGTTCATGCTGCAAACTACCCATCCCTGCCCCCTCCAACCCCACTGGACCTGCCCTGCTGCACCAAAACTGAGTTACTGGCCCTGCCCGCCTGGACAAGATGGTGAGAAGTATCTTGCCCACAGGCGAGCAAATAACAAAACACCCCAGTCTGCCTGCCTAGACATAACCAAATAAAACAAAAAGCAGGCTGAAACAAACAAATCTACACTCAATATATGAAGTAAATAATTCCTGAATGTCCCAGAGACAGCAGACAATATCAAAACATAAAAAAAAAAAAAAAAAAAAAAAAGGACAGAATGGCTCCAAAAAGCAACTAAAATAAAACACTGGATGACCTTCCAGTAAAAGAAAAGGCACTGGAACTACCTGACAGGGAATTCAAAACTCTAATATTTAGAGTTCTCTAAGAGATGAAGGAAAATGCAGACAAAAATAAGGAAAAATAGACAAGATTATGGAAAACACAGACAAAGTCAGGGAAAACACAGACAAAACAATGGAAGAATTCAGAAAAATAATACAGGAATAAAATGTCAAAATAAACAACTAGAAATCATACAAAAACAGCAATCAGAAATTCAAAAGATAAGCAACAAGATTTCAGAAATAGACAGTGCAATAGAAGGTTTTAGGAGCAAATTTGAAACAATGGAAGACAGGATCAGCGAAACTGAAGACAAATCCGTGGATACAACTTTGAGGAAAAATCAGAGAAAAGAATGAAGAAAAATGAAGAACCCTCAAAACAATATGGGATACAATCAAAAGCAAATATTTGCATGTGATCAGATTTACAGAACAGAGGAAGAAAATGAAAAACACAGACATGATCATTGAAGATTTGCTGACAGAAATCTTCCCTAATATTATGAAAGACAAAAATCCAACCATTCAAGAAGTTCAACAAACCCCATATAAGACAGACCCAAAACAAAATCACCAAGACACTAAACAAAATCACATTCATTAAAATCAAAGGCAAAGAATCCTGAGAGCAGCCTGAGAAAAATGAAAAGTCCCATACAAAGGGGAAACAATAAGACTAAGCTCTGATTACTCAGCAGAAAACATGCAGGCAAGAAATCATGGGTAATATATATAAAACCTTGAAAGAAAAAAAAATGACAATCGAGAATAATATATCCTACAAATCTCTCACTCAAATATGATGGCAAAATTAGGATATTTCCAGATAAAAAAAATTAAGGGGATATGTAAAAATCAAACCAAACTTACAAGAATTATTAAAGGGAGTCCTTTGGTTACAGAACCACCATCAGACAACAACCTGAATCTAGGACACAAGACAGCATCAGCCATACACCAACCTAGGTAATGAACTCTCAAGGATAGAACAAAACTAAAAGATTTACAACAGAGAACCAGAGAGGTCAATCTTTAAGTGACAACAACAACAGAACAATACAAAAGGGAATAAATAGTGTAGGTGCAGAACTTTCAAATGGAAAGGAAGTCAAGGTGATATCCAGAAATAAAAGACTGGTTCAGACTTAGGAAGATAGGGGTATATTTCAAGGTAACCACAAAAAAGCTAGTAAAACTACGCATCAAAATAAGAAAACCATAACGTCTAACTAAACACAAAATCTACAAAAAAGAAACAAACAAAAAGAATTCAGCACAGAAGAGTAAGAGGAACAAAGAAAACATCAGCAATGCAAAAAAAAAAAAAAAAAAAAAGGCACTACAAAATGACAGCCATAAACTGACACCTATCAATAATCACACTGAACATAAAGGGCTTAAATGTACCCATAAAGAGACAGAGAGTGACAGAATGGATTTAAAAAAACAAGACCCATGAATATGCTGTCTACAAAAGACATACCTTAGAAAAAAAGACAAATTTACTAAAAATAAAAGGATGTAAAAAAAGTATCAAGCAAACAGCAACCAAAAAAAAGCATGAGTCACAATACTAATCTCAGACAAAAGATTTAAGACTAAATCCATCATAAAAGACAAGGAAGGACATTATATAATGATTAAAGGGACAATCCACCATGAAGACATAACCATAATAAATATCTGCACACCGAATGGCAGGGCTCCAAAATACATAAAACAAACTCTAACGGCACTGAAAAGAGAAATAGACACTTCCACAATAATAGTAGGAGACTTCAACACACCACTCTCAGTAAAGGACATAACATCTAGAAAGAAACTCATCAAAGATATAGATCTAAAGGCCACAGTCAAACAACATGACCTCATAGACATATATAGAATACTTCACCCAACAGCAGCAAAGTACACATTCTTTTCCATCACACATGGAATGTTCTCCAGAATAGACCACATCTTAGGCCACAAAGCAACCCTCAACAAAATCCAAAACATTGAGATAATACAAAGCATCTTCTCTGATCACAATGCCATAAAAGTAGAAACTAACAATGGGAAGAACAAGGAAAAAAAAATCAAATACATGCGAACTGAAAAACATCATGCTTAAAAACAACTAGGTAATAGAAGAAATAAAAGATGGAATAAAAAAATTCCTAGAATCAAACAGGAATGAAAACACATCATACCAAAACCTCTGGGACACAGCAAAGACAGTGCTCAGAGGTCAATTTATAGCAATAGAGGCACACATCATAAAAGAAGAAAGTAACAAAAACAAAACATCAACTATACAACTCAAAAAAATAGAGAACAGAAAAAGAAGCAGACAGCCACCAGAAGAAAGGAAATAATAAAGACCAGAGCAGAAACAAACAAAATAGAGAATAGAAAAACAACAGAAAGAATCAACAAAACCAAAAGTTCATTCTTTGAAAGAATCAACAAAATTGACAAACCATTGGCCAAACCAACAAAAGAAAAACAGGAGAGGACGTAAATAACCCAAATAAGAAATGAAATGGGGGCCATTACAACAGACCCAACGGAAATAAAAAGGATCACAATAGAGCACTATGAAAAACTGTACTCCAAACAAATTTGAAAACCTAGAGGAAATAAGAAATGGACAAATTTCTAGAAACACACTATCTACCTAAATTAACACAAACTGAGGTCAAATATCTGAACAGACCTATAACAAGAGGACACTGAAAAGGTAATTAAAAAATTCTGAACAAAAACAGAATCTCTGGCTCAGATGGCATCACTGGAGATTTCTACCAAAGATTCAGACAAGAGCTTACCCAGTACTACTCAAACTATTTCAAAACATAGAAAACAAGGACACTTTCAAATTCACACAATGAAGCCAGCGTAACCCTGATACCAAAGCCAGGCAAGGACACCACAAAAAAAGAATATTACAGACCAACATCTCTCATGAATACAGATGCAGATTCTCAACAAATTCTAGCCAATAGAATTCAGCACCATATAAAAAAATAATACGCCACAACCAAGTGGAATTCAATTATATGTAAGGATGGTTGAACATTAGAAATCAATCGAAAAAATCCACCATATAAATAAAATGAAAGAAAAAATCACTTGATCATCTCAATCAATGTATTTTAAAAAAGTCCAACATCCATTCCTGATAAAAACTCTCAATAAAATAGATATAGAAGGGAAATTCCTCAACATAATAAAGGGCATCTATATAAAACCAACAGCCAACATCATTCTCTACTGAGAGAGGTTGAAAACATTTCCCCTGATAACGAGAAGAAAACAAAGATGCTCTTCATTACCACTCCTATTACCATTGTGCTGGAAGTCGTAAATAGAGCAAAAAGGCAAGAAAAACAAATAAAGGGCACCCAAATTGGAAAGGAAGAAGTAAAACTACCCCTATTTGAGGGTAATATGATACTATACATAGAGAACACAAAGGACTCTACAAGAAAACTACTGGAACTAATAGAATGATTCAGCAGAGTAGCAAGATACAAGGCAAACATACAAAAATCAGTTGGATTCCTATACACCAATAAAGAGAACTACAAAAAGGAAATCAGGAAAGCAATACCTTTATAACAGCCCCTAAAAAAAAAAATACTTAGGAATAAATCTAACCAGGGATGTAAAAGACCTATACAAAGAAAACTACAAAACACTATTGCAAGAAGCCAAAAGAGAATTACATACATGGGAAAACATACCATGCTCATGGATAGGTAGATTCAACATTGTGAAAATGTCAATTCTGCCTAAAGCAATCTGCAAATACAATGCAATCCTGATCCAAATTCCAACAGCATTCTTTAACAAGGTGGAAAAACTAATCATTAACTTTATATGGAAAGGAAAGAGGCCTCAGGGAAGTAAAGCATTATAGAAGAAGAATAAAGTAGGAGGACTTGCACTACCTGACCTCAGAACCTACTGTACAGCTACAGTAGTCAAAACAACCTTGTACTGGTATGACAGACTCATTGACCAATGGAACGGAATTGAGAACCTAGATGTAAACCCATTCAACCTATAGTCACCTGATCTTCCACAAAGACCCAAAGTCCATCAAATGGGGAAAAGACAGTCTTTTTAACAAATGGTGCTGGAAAAACTGGATGTCCATATGTAAAAAAATGAAACAGGACCCATATCTCACACCATACCCAAAAACTAATTCAAAATGAATCAAAGACCTAAATATAAAACCAAAACTATAAAGAGCATAGAAAAAAAAATAGGGTCAATGCTAGAAGTCCTAATACACAACATAAATAGGATACAAACCATAACTAACAACATACAAACACCAGAAGACAGACTAGATGACTGGGAATCTTCTAAAAATTAAACACTTATGATCATCAAAAAACATCACCAAAAAAGTAAAAAGAGAGACTACAGACTGGGAAAAAATGTTTGGCTATGACAAATCCGACAAAGATCTAATCTCTAAACTCTGCAGGAAAACCCAACACCACTACAACAAAAAGACAAATAATCCAATTAAAAAATGGGCAAAGGATATGAACAGACACATTACCAAAGAACACATTGAGGCAGCTAACAGACACATGAGAAAATGCTCAAGATCACTAGCCATTAGAAAAATGTAAATCAAAACTGCAAAGAGATACCATCTCACTCCAACATTACTGGCACTAATCAAAAAAAAAGAAAATAACAAATGTTGATGAGGTTGTGATGAGGCTGGAACTCTTATATACTGCTGGTGGGGATGTAAAATGGTACAACCACTATGGAAAATGATATGGCACCTCCTTAAAAAGCTAGAAATAGAAATACCATATGATCCAGCAATCCCACTCCTAGGAATATATCCTAGAGAAATAAGAGCCATCATATGAATAGACATATGCACACCCATGTTCAATGTAGCATTATTCACTATGGCAAAAACATGGAAACAACCTAAGTGCCCAGCAACAGATGAACGGATCAACAATCTATGGTACATATAAAAATGGAATACTACACAGCAAGAACAATGATGAATCTGTGAAACATCTCACTACACGGATGAATCTGGAGTGCATTATGCTGAGTGAAATAAGTCAATCATAAAAGGACAAATACTATAGGAGATCAATATTATAAAAATTCATGGAAAGGTTTACAAACAGAAAGAAAAAATCTTTGATGGTTACTAGGGAGGCGAGGATTGGGGAGGGAAAAAGACTAACTAGACAATAGATAAGTGATAAATTTGGTGAAGGGTAAGACAGTACACAATACTGGGGAAGTCAGCACAACTTGACCAAGGCAAGGTCATGGAAGCTTCATAGACATATCCAAACTCCCTGAGGAACCAAATTGCTTGGCTGAGGCATGGGGGCCATGGTCTCTGGGGACATCTAGCTCAATTGGTATAACAGTTTATAAAGAAAATATTTTACACTCTACCTTGGTGAGTAATGTCTGGGGTCTTCAAAGCTTGTGAGCAGCCATCTAAGATACTCCATTGGTCTCACCCCATCTGGAGCAAGGCATAATGAAGAAAACCAAAGACACAAGGGAGAGAGTAATCCAAAGGACTAAAGGACCACAACTACCACAGCCTCCAGCAGACTGAGTCCAGCACTAGATGGTGCCTGGCTACCACCACCAACTGCCCCGACAGGGATCACAACAGAGGGTTCCAGACAGAGCTGGAGAAAAATGTAGAACAAAATTCTAGCTCACAAAAAAAAGACCAGACTTACTGATCTGACAGAGACTGGAGAAACCCCGAAGAGTATGGCCTCCGGACACTTTTTTAACTCAGTACTGAAGTCACTCCTGAGGTTCCCTCTCAGCCAAATATTAGACTGGCACATAAAACAAAATGAAACTAATTGGGCACACCAGCCCAGGGGCAAAGAAGAGAAGGCAGGAGAGAACAGGAAAGCTGGTAATGGGGTACACATGGTTGAGAAGAGGAGAGTGTTGACATGTCATGGGGTTGACAACCAGTGTCACAAAACAATATGTGTATTAATTATTTAATGAGGAATTAATTTACTATGTAAACCTCCATCAAAAGTACAAAACAATAAAATTGTTAAAGAGGAACCTAATTTGCTGTGTAAACTTTCACCTAAAACACAATAAAACATTAAAAAAAAAAAAAGATCTGATGCATTGAACGTTAACGACAAAAGACCAGACGAGTTGTGGGATGACATTAAACATCATACATGAGGAAAACAAAAGGTCATTAAAAAGTCAGGAGAAAAAGAAAAACCAAAATGGATGTCAGAAGAGACTCTGAAACCTGCTCTTGAACGCAGAGCAGCTAGAGCAAATGGAAGAAATGATGAAGTAAAAGAGCTGATCAGAAGATTTCAAAGGACGACTTGAGAATACAGAGTAAAGTATTGTAATGAAATGTGCAAAAGACATGCAGTTAGAAAACAAAAAGGGAAGAATATGCTTGGCTTATCTCAAGCTGAAAGAATTGAAGCTTAGAGTTGCAATATTGACAGATTCCATAGGCAAAATATTGAACAACACAGGAAGCATCAAAAGAAGATGGAAGAAATACACAGAGTCACTATACCAAAAAGAATTGGTTGACTTTCAACCATTTCGGGAGGTAGCATATGATCAAGAGCCAATGGTTTTGAAGGAAGAAGTCCAAGCTGCACTGAAGACACTTGCGAAAAACAAGTCTCCAAGAAGTGATAGAATACCAATTGAGATGTTTCAACAAATGGATGCAATGCTGGAGGTGCTTACTCATCTATGCCAAGAAATTTGGAAGACAGCTACCTGACCAACTGACTGGAAGAGATCCATATTTTGCCCATTCCAAAGAAAGGAGATCCAACAGAATATGAAAATTATTGAACAATATGATTAATATCACATGCAAGTAAAATTTTTCTGAAAATAATTCAAAAGTGGTTTCAGCAGTACATTGATGGGGAACTGCCAGAAACTCAAGCTGGATTCAGAAGAGGACGTGGAATGATGCATATCATTGTTGATATCAGGTAGATCTTGGCTAAAAGCAGAGAATACCAGAAAGATGTTTACTTGTGTTTTATTGACTATGCAAAGACATTCAACTGTGTGTATCATAACAAATTATGGATAACATTGCGAAGAATGGGAATTCCAGAACACTTAATTGTGCTCCTGAGGAACCTGTACATAGGCCAAGAGGCAGTTTTTTGAACAGAACAAGGGGATACTGGGTGATAAAAGGTTAAGAAAAGTGTGTGTCAGGGTTGTATCCTTTCATCATACTTATTCGATCTTCATGCTGAGCAAACAATCCGAGAAGCTGGACTCTGTGAAGAAGTACATGGCATTAGAATTGAAGGAAGACTTTTCAACAACCTGCAATATGCAGATGACACAACCTTGCTTGCTGAAAGCTGAGAAGTGTTGAAGCACTTACTGATGAAGATAAAAGACTATATTGCAACATAAAGAAAAAAAAAATCCTCACAACTGGACCAATAAGCAACATCATGATAAACAGAGAAAATATTGAAGTTTTCAAGAATTTGATTTTACTTGGATCCATAATTAATGCCCATGGAAGTAGCAATCAAGAAATCAAACTACATATTACATTGGGGAAATCTGTGCAAAAGACCTTTTTAAAGTATAAAAAAGCAAAAATGTCACCTTGAGGATTAAGGTGTGCCTGACCCAATCCATGATATTTTCAATCACCTAATATGTATGCAAATGCTAGACAATGAATAAGGAAGACAAAAGAAGGATTGACACCTTTGAATTATGCTTTTGGTGAAGAATATTGAATATACTATGGACTGCCAGAAGAACGAACAAATCTGTCTTTGAAGAATCACTGCTTAGAATGCTTCCTATAAGCAAGGATGGCAAGACTTCATCTCACTTACTTTGGACATCTTGTCTAGAGGGACCAGTCCCTGCATAAGGACATCATGCTTCATAAAGTAGAAGGTCATCAAAAGAGAGGAAGATATTCAACAAGAGAGATTTACACAGTGGCTGCAACTATGGGCTCAAGCATAGAAACGATTGTGAGGATGGCACAGGACTGGACAGTGTTTTGTTCTGTTGTACATGTTGTCTCTATGAGTCAGAACAGACTTGACAGCACCTAACAACAACAACAACATCTTCTATCTTCACAATTTTTCTGGAAATCTAAAACTGTTCTAAAATAGTTTATTTAATTCACAGATCTCCTATCTTGAGAAGTGAGGGTGTAACATTCCACCCTACAGACTGTGCTGTTCTGGGATGTGGGACTCTTGAATGCCTATGTGCACTCATGACTATTGAGGCTGCTCAGCCTGTGACAGTGGATTAGGGCACTGTTCATGTACTTAGAATATGATTCATACATGGAGAGTTTAATAGACCGTGAAAACATTTTTTCCCGTATGTCCTCTTTTCCAATTTATTCTTCTTGTAAGATTACAGGGCTCAAGCTCATCAAGAAAATTTACTGGGAAAGTGCAGAAACTCATGTAACATTAGGCGGACAATTGTTCTGAATTTGTTAGGGGAAGACCACTCCCTGCAGTTCTCACAAGCTTCTCAAACTGGCTCCTAAACTAGCTTCCAGCTAAGAAATGTGTTAAAGCATCAATAAAACTGTTCCAATAAGCCCTCCATAATCAAAACATAATTGAAGCTTATAAAGAGAAAGAACACCAAGTACTCCTTAAAAGGCAAAGAAACGAGATTGGTCTTTGATATTCAGCTGGACTGTGTGGTGCTGCTGCTTTCCCTCTCACCACATGAAAAGGGAGAGCATAGTGTCTCTGTGGATTTGTGTTATCCACAGAGTGTGCAAAATCAGGCCATTACATGATTTGACTGCAGCAGAGAAGTTGGGCTCTAGTGAGTAGAACTCTAGATAGTTACATGGAACTCAACTCAACACTTGCTTTCATTGATCAACCACTTTAATGCTCTGACCAACAATTTTCTCGCCCACAAAAGAAGGACAATGAAAGTTCCATCCTTACCCACCTAAGTGGCAGACTGTAAGAAGAAACAGAAACATAATCATTCAAACATAAGAAAACATCTCTTTCTCCAAGTCTTTTCAGCTAAGTCATTTTTTTCTAGAATGTTTAGACAAGTATCAGAAATTTAAAGTCAGTGAGTTGGTCTTCATTTTAGCAAATTACTTGACAAAACCTCTCAAATAGTCAGTTTGTTACAATAACTTCCTCTAATTATTAATTAATTGCATGAAATATTATTGGCCCTAAGCCATGTGCTCTTCTCTCTCACCCCCAAGTCTCCCTCTCCCTAGTCTGAGCCCTCTCCAAATATTTTTGGGAACATCTAAAATACTAAACTAACATTCTTACCACAAAAACACATTAAAAAGTCTTGTGGAGGCAGAGCCAACGTGATGTCCTATACAGATTCATCATGCCATCCATCTGCAGCAAAGATCAAAAAAACTAAGTAAAACAGATACAAACGTCAATCCTGGAACCCTAAGCATCAAATGAAGGGATAACTAGATTAAACACTGAATGGAAAAAAGAAATTGAAGGAAAACAGAGAATGAGGAGAGATACGGAGTGGAGGTTCCCTACCAACTAACACAACACAGCATCACCATCTTGGAGCAGAGTCAACAATGACCCCAGACAGGGAGTATGGGAAGGCAACTTCACAGGGCTCCCAACAGGAGACAGAGCACCCACACTGTATGCCACACCCCTTTCCTGCCAGCCCTTGCTGTGCCACCTTGGCTACAGCATACCCTCTCCTCCTGCCACTCAACTAGCTGCCGAATGGTGGGAAATGAGCTACTACCACTCCCTGTCCGACACAAGCATCTATCTGGTGAGGGGCTGTGAATGCTCCCACACTGCTAAACCAATATCAAGATGAAAACACCACCCACCAAGTCTGCCCTCAGCCACATCGCCAAACCAGTAAATAACGATCAGGGCTTGCATGCCTGCTGATGTTTTACCCACCTAGAAAATGTGGTGAAAGCTATTATGCTCACAGACATGTAAGCAGCAAAGAACACCTGGCCTGCCGACACTAATATTACAAAACAAAGCAAAGACGCAGGATGAAACAAATGAACATGCAATCAATAAATAAGGAAAATAATATCTTAATGTCTCAAAGACAGCAGATAATATCAAAACATACAAAAAAAGCAGGACAAGATGGCTCCAGCAAGCAACCAAAACAAAGGAGAAGATGACCTTCCTGTAGAAGAAAAGGCAGTGGAACTATCTGATATGGAATTCAAAAGACTAATATTTAGGACTCTCCAAGAAATTAGGAAAGAGATCAAGGAAAACACAGGCAAAACTAAGGGAAAAAAATAGGCAAAATCATGGAAAACACAGACAAAACCAACAAAAACATAGCTGAAATGAAAGAAAACACAGAAAAGCAATAGAATAATTCAAGAAAATAATACAAGAACAGAATGTCAAAATAAATAATGAGAAATTATACAAAAACAGCAACCAGAAATCCAAAAGATAAACAACAAATTTTCAGAAATGGACAATAAAGTAGAAGGTTTTAGCAGTAAATTTGAAATATTAGAGGACAGACTCAGGAAGATTGAAGACAAATCCATGGATGCCACTTTGTTAGAGGAAAAATCAGAGAAAAGAATGAAGAAAACCTAAGAATTATGTGGGACACAATCAAGAGCAAAAATTTGTGCATGATCAGTGTTCCAGAACAGGTGGAGAAAATGGAAAACAGAGAGAAGACAAAGATTTTTTGGTAGAAAACGTCCAAATATCATGAAAGACTAAAACCTGACCATCCAAGAAGGTCAACAAACCTGATATAGGATAGACCCCAAAAGAAAGCCATCAAGACATCATAATCACATTTGCCAAAACCAAAGACAAAGAAAGAATCCTGACAGCAGGTCAAGAAATATGAAAAGTCACTTATAAAGGGGAAACAGTGAGACTAAACTCTGATTAATCAGCAGAAATTATGCAGGCAAGAAGGCAATAGGATGACATACATAAAATATTGAAAGAAAAAAACTTCCAACGAAGAGTAATACATCCCGCCAAACTCTCAAACATGATAGGGAAATTAGGACGTTTCCAGACAAACAGAATTTAAGGGAATTTGCAATAACCAAACCAAACTTACAAGAAAAATTAAAGGGGGTACTTTGGTTAGAGAACCAACAACAGCAGACAACCAGAGACTAGGACACAGGACAACACCAGCAAGATACCAACCAAGGTAAAGAACTCTTAATAATAAAACAAAAACTAAAGGCTTAAAAAAGGGAAACAGAGATGTCAATATGTAAATGATGACCACATCAAAACAATAAAAGGGTGAATAAAATAAACAGTGAAGATACAAAACTTTCAAATGAGGAGGAAGTCAAGGTGATATCAAGTAAAAAAAAGACTGGTTCAAACTTAGAAATTTCTGACAAGGGTAAATTTCAAGGTAACCACAAAGATAGTTAACAAACCTACTCATCATAATAAAAATGAAGAAAAACACAAAGTCTCAGTAAACACAAAATCTAAACAAATTCAGCACAACAAACTAAGAGGAACAAAAACGTCAGCACCACAAAAAAAAAAAAAAAAAAGAACTAATATGACAGCAATAAACTCACATCTATCGATAATCACAATGAATGTAAATGGCTTAAATGCACATGTAAAGAGACAGAGAGTGGCAGAAAGGATAGAAAATCATGACCCATCAATATGTTGTCTACAAGAGACACATCTTAGACACAAAGACATAAATACATTAAAAATCAAAGGATGGAAAAAATATATCAAGCAAACAGTAACAAAAAATGGGCAGAAGTGGCAGTACTAATCTCAGATACAATATATAGACTCCAAGGCAAAATCAACCATAACAGACATTATATAATGATTAAAGGGACAATACAACTATAAGACAAAAACCTTAATAAATATCTCTGCACCCAAGGACAGGGCTCCAAAATACATAAAACAACTCTAAAAGCACTGAAAAGAAAAATAGACAGTTCCACAATAATAGCAGGTGAGTTCAACACATCATTCTCAGTAAAGGACAGAACATCTATAAAGAAGCTCAACAAAGACACAGAAGATCTAAAGGCCAAAATCAACCAACTTGACTTCCTAGACATATATAGAACACTTCAACCAACAGTAGCAAATTGCACATTCTTTTCCAACACACATGGACCATTCTCCAGAATAGAACACATTTTTGGTCACAAAGCAACCCTCAATAAAATCAAAACATCAAAACAATACAAAGCATTCTCTCAGATCACAACACCACAGAAGTAGAAAGCAATAACATGAAGAGCAAGGAAAAACAACAAAAAAATCAAATATATGAAAACCAAATAACACTTTGCTTAAAAACAACTGGATAATAGAAGAAATCAGGGAAGGAATAAAAAAAATTCATAGAATTAAATAAGAATGAAAACACATCATACCAAAAACTTTGGAACACAGCAAGAACCGTGCTCACAGGTCAATTTACAGCAATAAACACACACATCGAAAAAGAAGAACGGGCAAAAATCTAAATGTTAGCACCACACCTAGAACAAATAGAAAGAGAACAGCAAAAAAAATCCCACAGCCCCTAGAAGAATAGAAATAATAAGGATTAGAACAGAAATAAATGAAATAGAGAACAGAAGAACAATAGAAAAAAATCAAGAAGACCAAAAGTTGGTTCTTTCAAAAGATCAATAAAATTAATAAACCACTGGAAAAACAGACGAAAGAAAAACAGATGAAGAAGCAAATAAGAAATAAAAAATGAAATGGGGGCCATTACAACAAACACAACTGAAATAAAAAGGATCATTACAGAATATTATGAAAAACTGTTCTTCAACAAATTTGAGAACCTAGAGGAAATGGACAAATTTCTACACACACACTATCTACCTAAACTAACATGAACTGACATAGAAAATCTGAACAGATGATTAATAAGAGAAGAGATTGAAGAGGTAGTAAAAAACAACTCTCAACTGAACAAAAAAAAACAAAACAAAACAAAAAAGCCCTGGCCCAGACGGCTTCACTGGAGAATTCTACCAAACATTCAAAGAGCTCACACCAGTACTACTCAAACTATCTCAGAACATAGAAAAGGAAGGAATACTCTAACATTCATTCTATGAAGGCAGAATAACCCTGATACCAAAGCCAAGTAAAGACACCACAAAAAAAGAAAATTACAGGCCAATATCTCTCATAAATATAGATGTAAAAATTCTCAACAAAATTCTAGCTAATAGAATTCAGTATCACATAAAAAAAAAATACATCACCAGTAAGTGGGATTCATACCAGGTATGCAAGGATGGTTCAATAACAGAAAGTCAATCAACTGTAATCCACCACATGAATAGAACAAAAGAAAAGAAACACATGATCATCTCAACCAACACAGAAAAGGCATTCGATAAAGTCCAAAAACATTCCTGATAAAAATTTCAATAAAATACGTATAGAAGGGAAATTGCTCAACATAATAAAGGGCATCTATACAAAATCAGGAAGAAGGACCCAGCAGTCTACTTCTGGAAAGAATTAGCTAGTGAAAAGCTTATGAAAAGCAGCAGAACATTGTCTGATATAGTATCAGAAAATGATTTTCCCAGGTTGGAAGACACTCAAAAGACAACGGGGAAGAGCTGCCTCCTCCAAGTAGAGTCAACCTTAATGACATGGATGGAGTCAAGCTTTCGGGACCTGCATTTGCTGATGCGGCATGACTCAAAATGAGAAGAAACAGCTGCAAACATCCATGAATAATTGGAACCTGGAATGTATGAAGTATGAATCTAGGAAAACTAGAAATCGTCAAAAATAAATGGAACGCATAAACATCAATATCCTAGGCATTAGTGAGATGAAATGGACTGGTATTGGCCATTTTGAATTGGACAATCATATGGTCTACTATGCCTGGAGTGACAAATTGAAGAGGAATGGTGTTGCATTCATCAACAAAAAGAGCATTTCAAGATCTATCCTGAAGTACAATGCTGTTAGTGACAGGATAATATCCATACACCTACAAGGAAGACCAGTTAATATGATTATTATTCAAATTCAGGCAGCAACTACTAAGGCCAAAGATGAAGAAATTGAAGATTTTTACCAACTTCTGCAGTCTGAAATTGATCGAACATGCAATCAGGATGCATTGATAATTATTGGTGATTCGAAGGTGAAAGTCGGAAACAAAGATGAAGGATCGGTAGTTGGAAAATATGGCCTTGGTGACAGAAACGATGCTGGAGATCGCATGATAGAATTTTGCAAGACCAATTACTTCTTCATTGCAAATACCTTTTTCACTGACATAAATGGCGACTATACACATGGACCTCGCCAGTTGGAATACACAGGAATCAAATGAACTACATCTGTGGAAAGAGACAATGAAAAATCTTGATATCATCAGTCAGAACAAGGCCAGGGGCAGACTGTGGAACACATCATCAATTGATCACATGCAATTTCAAGTTGAAACTGAAGAAAATTAGAACAAGTTCACAAGAGCCAAAGTACGACCTTGAGTATAACTCACTGAATTTAGCGACCATCTCAAAAATAGATTTGATGCGTTGAACACTAATAACCGAAGACTAGACGAGTTGGGAATGACATCAAAGACATAATACAAGAAGAAAGCAAGAGGTCATTAAAAAGACAGGAAAGAAAGAAAACACCAAAATGGATGTCAGAAGAGACTCTGAAACTTGCTGTTGAACATCAAGTAGCTAAAGCAAAAGGAAGAAATGACGAAGTAAAAGAATTGAACAGAAGATTTCAAAGGGCAGCTCGAGAAGACAAAGTAAAGTATTATGATGACACGTGCAAAGAGCTGGAGATAGAAAACCAAAAGCTGAAAGAACTGAAGAAAAAATTCCAGCCTCAAGTTGCAGTATTCAAGGATCCTATGAGGAAAGGAAGTATCAAAAGAAGATAGAAGGAATACAGAGAGTCATTATACCAAAGAGAATTGGTCAACATTCAATCATTTCAAGAGAGAGCATATGATCAGGAACCAATGATACTGAAGGAGGTAGTCCAAGCTACACTGAAGGCATTGGCAAAAAACAAGGTTCTGGGAACTGATGGCATATCAACTGAGATGTTTCAACAAACTGATACAGTGCTGGAAGTGCTCACTCGTCTATGCCAAGAAATTTGGAAGACAGCTACCTGGCCAACCGACTGGAAGAGATCCATATTTATGCCTATTCACAAGAAAGGTGATCAACCAAATGCAGAAATTATAGAACAATATCGTTAATATCACACGCAAGTAAATTTTTGCTGAAGATCATTCAAAAGCAGCTGCAGTTGTTATCGCCAGAGAACTGCCAGAAATTCAGGCCAGATTCAGAGGAGGACGTGGAACCAGGGATATCATTGCTGATGTCAGATAGATCCTGACTGAAAGCAGAGAATACCATAAAGTTGTTTACCTGTGTTTCATTGACTATGAAAAGGCATTTGACTGTGTGGATCGTAACAAATTATGGATAACATTGCTAAGAATGGGAATTCCAGAACAATTAACTGTGCTCATGAGGAACCTGTACGTAGACCAACAGGCAGTTGTTCGAATGGAACAAGGGGATACTGAGTGGTTTAAAGTCAGGAAAGGTGTGCATCAGGGTTGTATCCTTTCACCATGCCTATTCAATCTGTATGCTGAGCAAATAATCCAAGAAGCTGGACTATATGAAGAAGAACGAGGCATCAGGATTGGAGGAAGACTCATTAACAACCTGTGTTATGCAGATGACACAACCTTACTTGCTGAAAGTCAAGAGGACTTCAAACACTTACTGATGAAGATCAAAGACCACAGCCTTCAGTATGGATTACACCTCAACATAAAGAAAACAAAAATCCTCACAACTGAACCAATAAGTAACATCATGATAAACAGAGAAAAGATTGAAGTTTTCATGGATTTACTTTTACTTGAATCCACAGTCAACACCCATGGAGGCAGCAGTCAAGAAATCAAAAGATGCATTGCAAATCTGCTGCAAAAGACCTCTTTTTAAGTGTTAAAAAGTGAAGATGTCACCTTGAAGACTAAGGTGCACCTGACCCAACCTATGGTATTTTCAGTCACATCATATGCATGTGAAAGCTGGACAATGAATAAGAAAGATCAAAGAAGAATTGATGCTTTTGAATTGTGGTGTTGGCAAAGAATATTGAATATACCATGGACTGCCAAAAGAATGAACAAATCTGTCTTGGAAGAAGTACAACCACAATGCTGCTTAGAAGCAAGGATGGCAAGACTACGTCTTACATACTTTGGACCTATTATCAGGAGGGATCTGTCCCTGGAGAAGGACATCATACTTGGTAAAGTACAAGGTCAGCGAAAAATAGGAAGACCCTCAACAAGATGGATTGACACAGTGACAGCAACAATGGCCTCAAGCATAACAACAATTGTGATCATGGCACAGGACCGGACAGTGTTTCCTTCTGTAGTACATAGGGTCGCTATGAGTCAGAACAGATTCGATGGCACCTAACAACAACAACAACAATACAAAACCAACAGCCAACATCACTCTCAACTGAGAGAGCCTGAAAGCATTTTCCCTGAGAACAAGAACAATACAAGGATGCTCTTTATCACCACTCCTATTTAACATTGTGCTGGAAATCCTAGCTACAGCAATAAGGCAAGAAAAAGAAATAAAGGGCATACAAACTGGAAGGAAGAAGCAAAACTATCCTATCCAGAGATGATATGATCCTGTACATAGAGAACCCCAAAGATTCCACAGGAAAACTACTGGAATAATGGAAAGTTTCAGCAGAGTAGCAGGATACAAGATAAACATACAAAAATCTGTTGGATTCTTATATGCCAACAAAGAGGATTTCAAAAAGGAAATCAAGAAAACAATAACATTCATGATAGCCCTTAAAAAGATAAAATACTTAGGAAAAAAATCTAACCAGGAACAAAAAGACCTATTCAAAGAAAACTACAAAACACTATTGTAAGAAACCAAAAGTACCTACGTAAAGGGAAAAACATACGATGCTCATGGATAGGAAGACTCAACATTGTGAAAGTGTCAATCCTACCCAAAGTGATCTACAGATATAACACAATCCTGATCCAAATACCAACAGCATTCTTTAAGGAGGTGGAAAAACTAATCACCAACTTTATATGGAAAGGAAATTGGCCCTGGATAAGCAAAGCATTATTGAAAAAAAAGAACTAATAGGAGGCTTCACAGTACCTGATCTCAGAACCTACTATACAATCACGGTAATCAAAACAGCTTATTATTGGTACAAAAACAGACACATAGACCAATGAACAGAATTGAAAACCCAGGTGTAAATCTATCCACCTATGGTCAGTTGATCTTTGACAAAGGACCAAAGTTGATTAAATGAGGAAAAGACAGTCTTTTTAACAAATGGGACTGGCAAAACTGCATGCTCATCTGTAAAAAAATGAAACAGGATCCATACCTCACACCATGCACAAAAATTAACTAAAAATGGATCAAAGAGCTAAATATAAAACATAAAATGATAAAAATTATGGAAGTAAAAATAGGGACAATGCTATTGTTGTTGTTAGGTGCCATCAAGTCCCCCGAGGGACTGAATTACTGGGGCTGAGGACCGGGTCCATGATCTTGGGGGACATCTAGGTCAATTGTCATAACAGTTCACAAAGAAAATGTTCTACATTCTACTTTGGTGTGGTCTTAAAACCTTGTGAGCGGCCACCTAAGATACATCTATTGGTCCCATCATGTTCAGAACAGAGGAAAATGAAGAAAACCAAAGATACAAGGGAAGTATTAGTCCAATGGACTAATGGACCACATAAACCACAGCCTCTACCAATCTGAGCCCAGAAGAACTAGATGATGCCTGGCTACCACCAACAGTTCTGACAGGGATCACAGTAGAGGGTCCTGGACAGAGCGGGAGAAAACTGTAGAATAAAATTTCAAATTCACACAAAAAGAGTAGACTTACTGGTCTGACAGAGACTGGGACAACCCCCAAGACTATGACCCCCGGACACCCTGCTAACTCAGAACTGAAACCACTCCCTAAGTCCACCTTTCAGCCAAAGATTAGACAGGCGTATAAAACAAACAAGGAGCCTTGGTTGCACAGTGGTTAAAGAGATCGACTGCTAACTGAAAGTTTAGTGTTTTGAAACCACCAGCAGCTCTGCGGGAGAAAGATACGGCAGTCTGCTTCTGTATAGATTTACAGCCTTAGAAAACCCATCCGGTCACTATGAGTTGGAATCGACTCGAAGGCAGTGGGTTTGGTTTGGGTTATAAAACAAACAGTAACACATGTGAGGAACATGCTTCTCAGTGCAATCAATTATACAAGACCAAAGGGGCAGCACCTGCCCCAAAGCAAAGATGAAAAGGCAGGAAGGGACAGGAAACTGGACGAATGGGATTGCAACAAATGTCTAAAAACAATTTGTGTATAAATTTTTGAATGAGAAACTAATTTGCACTGTAAACTTTCACCTAAAGCACAATTTAAAAAAAAAGTCTTGTGGACCAAAAATGACATGTTATATAGGATATCTTAAATCATCCATGGGGGAACTGGCTGGAGACTTCGAGAATTCCTGATGACTTCAGTCTACACCACTTATTCACCTCACCCACACCAGAGATATTTCTTTCCTGGCTGGCATCCAGGGCCTCAGTGTTCACCTTCTTCTGTGCTCAGTCTCTCTCATTTCTGAGACTTCACTCTGAGTCTGTCTTTGAAAACACCTCTGTTAGGTCATTACTGTTGTTGTTAGGTGCCTTCATATTGGTTCTGTTTCATAGTGACCCTACGTACAACAGAACGAAACACTGCCCAGTCCTGTGCCATCCTTACAATCATTGTTATGCTTGAGACCATGGTTGCAGCCACTGTGACAATCCATCTCGTTGAGTGTCTTCTTCCTTTTTGCTGACCCTCTATTTTACCAAGCATGATGTCCTTCTCCAGGGACTGGTCCCTCCTGATAACGTGTCCAAAGTATATGAGACAAAGTCTCACCATCCTCGCTTCCAAGGAGCAATCTAGCTGTATTTCTTCCAAGACAGACTTGTTCGTTCTTCTGGCAGTCCGTGGGTATATTCAATATTCTTTGCCAACAGCATAATTCAAAGGCATCAATTCTTCTTCGGTCTTTCTTATTCATTGTCCAGCTTTCACATGCAATTTTCATTAGCTCACTAATGAAAAGTCATTAGCTCATTCCATATTCAGGGATAGCTTGTACCCTCAAAGCAAGCTCTGATTCTTGGAAGTGGTCAGGAAATTCCTCTCATATCCACCCAATTGCAGTCCCATCTTTTCTCTCCATTGTTCTCATTCCAACTACCCAGGCAGAAGTCTCAACCCTTTTCTTTCTGGTACTTCCCACAGTGTATGTATATGGGGCTTTCCTGTTTCCAGTCTTCTTAGCATAACCTGAAACAGACTTGAGAGTGCTTACTTAAGGGGCAGAAAAAGCCAGTAGAAAAGGAGAGATTAAAGATGATGAAAAAGGAGAGCTAATGGATACAGCAAAATCTCAGAAGAAATGGGAGGAGACTTGGGGTTTGGAGCACAAGTAATTGAGAAGGAGGGAAGGAGGGAAGGAGGAAAAGAAAGAGAGGTGTTGGGGTAAAGTGGGGACAATGATAAAATGGTTCATTCCCATAAACCCAAACCAAACCCATTGCCGTGGAGTTGATTCTGACTCCTAGCAACCATATAGGACAGAGTAGAACTGCCTCATACGATTTCCAAGCCTGCAAATCTTCACGGAAGCAGATTGCCACATCTTTTTCCCTTGGAGTTGCTGGTGAGTTTGAACCACTGACCTTTTGATTAGCAGACGAGTGCTTTAACCACTGCACCACCAGGGATTGTCTTCATTCCCATAGCTTTTTTTTTAGTGAAAGGAGGAAAGGTTCTCTGCCAAAATTGCATGTGGGCAAGAATTATAGAAAGTAATAGTAAATTAAGTACAGCTTTTGAGGAGAATGGGAGAAAGAACTGCTTGGGAAAAAAAGTCATGACTTCTCCCATCACATCGCGAGTCCCGCTGAGACTGGCTATAACTTTCATGAGCCATTAATGGCACTTGCTAGCCATTTTGGTAGGCTTCATGTTAGCACATAGACCTTAAATATTTCCACAGAGTTTCTTTAAAGGAATTTATGATTCAAAAAGGTAAGCCCCACTGCTCTAGGCAATCATGCAAATTTTTCTGACTCAGAGCTTCTATCCCGGAATGCCTTAGAACTGCTAAAACACCTCTATCTGGATTTGAAGTAAAAGAGACAGAAGGTACTGGGGTGCAGGGGGTGGGGGGGGGGTGGATTTACATTCTCATAACTTTCCTTCATCACGGGCATTATTTTGGTATGTTGCCAATCACCAATCAAGTCTGGGTAGTGCCTGCATTCCAAAACAATTCTGCAAGAATATATTATTTTATGAACAATAAACTATTGTAATGTTTCTTACTTCCAATATTGGGTCTTAAAGAACACCACAACACTTGTTCTCTTGATTATTTTCTCATGAACCTTGAGTATTTGATTTATGCTCAACTGTTTCCACATCTCAAAACATTTTGGTATTTTATAATCAAATTTTAATCTTCTAAACTAGATGATTCAGAGAAAATACTTAATCCATCAAAATAACTCCAAACCATGTGCTTTTCAAATCACCCCAAAATGGCATCTAGTTTCCATCATCTTTGGATTGTAAAGGCTTTGCAATTTATGACTATTGGCTTATTTCCAGTTCCCTGAGCTGTCAGTGCTATACTAATACCATCCTCCAGAGATACTGTGGCACTATTTCACAGAGATATCTATGGGTTCAGATTAGCAGGAATAATTGATGAATTTTCTGAGTAACAGCCATCAGCTTTGAACTCTGTTCCCAAGTGCGCTTATAGTTTACCAGAAGCAGATTCTACCCTTGAATGGGAAATAAGTTAAATGCAAAGAGAAAGGAAACTACAAGTATTAAGTGCCTATAATAAACCAGGTACTCTACATATATTATCTCATTTAAATGTAGGGAGTTTTTACCATACGGCAAGAAAATCAAGGCTCAGAGTTTCATAGTTTACCTAAGGACACACATAAGGGGTTAGAACCCAGGTAGTTCTGATTCTTGAGCTTTTGGTCTTTTCACTACTCCATTCTCTTGATTTCTACTAACAATTGTAGAAACTAGGGTAAACACCTCCAAAACTCTATCCTAACAAATTCCATCAGGGGTATGAACTCTTTCACGTAAATTTTTTCATTCCCCCACTGAATACACAATATGGCAGTGAATTTGGTCCACCAAGACAGTAATGGTAGGGGAAAATGTCACAGGTGAAAAGAAAACACACAACTCATTGCTTAGCAGATACCAAGTTTCTCTTAAGGGCAATGGAAAAAATTGGAAACAAACAGTGGTGATGGCTGAACATCATGGTGAACATAATTAATGTCACTGAATTGTACATGTTAAAAATGTTGAAATGGCAAATGCTTTCTTACATATATACTTACCACAATAAAAAAAGAATACATACAGAAATGGGTTCTAATAACTTCACAGACTTAAACTAAGGCTGGAAATAGAAGACTGGAAAAATAAAAAGCATATCTAATAGTATACTAAGTGAATAAAAATAAAAAATTATCACAAAGTTAATCTCTGCAAGAAAAGGTCTTTTCCCAGTGTAAGTAGGAATTTATTATTCATATTATTGGGAATAACTGCCCTTATTTCTATCTTTAGAAAGTACACATAGACATTGCTGATTATAAAACATGTATAGCATGTAATCATCCAACATAATTCAAGTTTGAAGAGGCAAAATAAAACCACCCCTTCAGAAATTCCTTTCTGGTATTTTATTTTGTTCTTAAGAGATCTGTTTTTAAAGAGCTAGAGGACTTTACTGTTCAATAGAATTACTTACGTTCTCACTTCAATATAGCCTTCAAATTATTTTCATTATTCTACTACAAAAATGAATACAATTTTATCAATAAAAAAACAACAAAAACCAAACATATTGCCTTCGAGTTGATTCTGACTCATGATGATCCTACATATTACAGAGTAGATCCAAACTCCATAGGGTTTTCTTGGCTGTAATTTTATGGCAGATTACCAGGACTTTCTTCTATGGCACTGATGGGTGGGTTCAAATCACCAACCTTTTGGTTAGTAATTGAACACAAACCGTTTGCACCACCCAGGGACCTTGTCAATAAAAGAGCTTTTAAAATTTTTACTTCTCATTAAATCCTTCTAAATGCTTTTCCAGGGATGCTTCAAATGCTTTTCCTTTTCCTTATTCTTTAAATTACATTTCTACCTCTTACCTTAGCAGAAAAGCAACGACAATAACAAAAACAAAAACTTAGCTTGAGGAGCAGTATTTGTTGTGGTAGGTTAAGGGTCTTAGATCCCTGGGTCAAACAGGACTGAGTTCACCACTCATGAGTTACGTGACCTCATACAAGTTACTGGAGCTCTCTAATACTCAATTTTCTCATTCTTGAAATGGGATCCCAGTACCTTCCCAGAATCATCATGAAGATTACATGAGGCATATAGAACATTTTTACCATGTCTGATAATGCCTTTCATTCAATGAATGCTGGACATCATTAGCTCTTAATTATGGATTGGTACACGGTAAGACATAGAGCCTACTCATCTGAAGACCTGGAAATTCTAGGAGACACAGTTACATAAATATTTCCATTTCATTATCTAAACTGGACTACTATGATTGATAAGACCTCTCCTGCAGAAATGGCATTTGGATCTGTCCTCCAGGTTCCGTGAATGTCCTGAGATTGTGTGAATGGTTCCACCTTCATATAATGTGAAAACATAAGAAGATGCTGATAATTTCAAAGGTTACAATTTTCTCAATTTTTTTTTTTAACCATCTCTTCCCTTGTGTATCGAATCATTTTTCCTTCTCTTTCATCAATCAAATCATATTTACTGAGCACTGGGTTGGTAGCTTCTTCAGTAGGAGAGAATTATAAGGTTTGATCCTTGGAATCTGTGGAAAAGGCAAAAATTATGGCAAAAAAAAAAAAAGAAACTTCAGTTCAGGATGATGGATTTACTCAGTGTGAAATAGCAAGATACAAAGGAGTTCACAGAAGAGAAGCTTTTGTAAGTGGGAAAAAGATACATTTTTTTTTTTTTTTTTACATCACCTGCCCTCCAGCCTAGCTGTCTCTAATTTTCAAATGGCATGCTCTCAAAGTCAACAGATCCAGTAAATGGGAGGATGATTGGTTTTTCTTGGGTCCTGTGAGATTTAACTTTAGGGAACATGAATTAACTTGTTTCAGCCAATTTTAATAGAATAGGGAAATAGGAGGGGCTACTCCCTAGATCCCAATAACACTGATGTGTGCCCCTCCCAACATTCCCTATTCAACTCCCTGTGTACAATATTCAACATTCCCTTTCATTGCCAACTTCAGACTCACCCTGACTGAAAGAGGAAGGAAGCAGTTGGACTGTGTTGGCTACAAAGTGTTGCACAAATAGTGTTAGCCTAGCTTGAAAATAGCCACTGAGGATTTGAGTGGCTAGAGTCAAAACACCAATTTCTACCATCAAAAAATATAAACTTCAGCACTTCCTTTCCTCTCAAGCTGTTTTCCAAAATGGCTTTGTGTTTCACATTATGATAACCTGCAGCCCACCTCGTCGGAGATCCATTTGGAAACCAAGCAAACTCTTTCCTGCTCTTCTTAGTGTCTCCTGTGTTTACACTTTCTTCAGTAAATGGTGGGGGATGGGGGGGAGCATTATTCTACACAGTTAGGGCAGAAGAAATTGCCAAGTTTGTGCTTATTAACGATGTGATGACGTATTTCTCAGTAGAACCTCTTTGTTCTCAGTAGTCTAGTTACACCTCTTTTTAATAGCATGAGTTGCAATTTAGCTACAAAATTTGGAAGTTACTAGAAGAGTTATTCAACGGCAAGAAAAGGAAGGGGAAGTTTGTCCTGAAAAAAGATGGGGAGAGAGGTGGATCAGATGTACAAAATCCTTAACTTTTATAGAGAACGGCATAACTCGTTGCTGTTGAGTCGATTCTGACTCATAGCAACCCTTTAGACAGAGTAGAACTGCCCTATAGGGTTCCCAAAGAGCACCTGGTAGATTTTTTTGGTTAGCAGCTGAGTTCTAAACACTGCACCACAAGGGATCCACAAAAAATGGCATAAGGATCATCATAATTACTACTTTGATTTCCATAATTCACACTTTTGTATTTCAGAATACTTCCCAGGAGATCTCCAATTTTAATCGTTTCTGGCAAAGATAATTATTATTTCTCATGAGAGGAATCTAAATAAGAGATGAGGAGGAGCACCTGACCAAAGGTCAGAGAGAGCACAAACAGCAGATCCAAAAGAGGAAGGCAACTGGTGCTCTCACACATGCCCTCTAGAGAACTTAAATTCTTCCTCAAAATCATTGAACAAGTAATTTTGTGACATGTCTAGTTATTACGTGTCTAGACCTCGTGCAAAGAGAATCATGCAATCCCTACTTAGAGGAATATATATGTATTTTTAAAAAACCGTTGCCTCTGAGTCAATTCTGATTCATAGCAACCCTATAGGACAGAGTAGAACTGCCCCACAGAGTTTCCAAAGAGTGCCTGGTGGTTTCGAACTGCCAACCTTTTGGTTAGCAGCTGAGCTCTTAACGACTATGCCACTAGGGCTCCAGAGGAATATATATTTAAGAAAAGTACAATGAGTAGAGCAATACATATACAGCCTACCCAATAAATGTTTACATTATTATGTAATTAACAAGTAGGTTGTAGAAAAGGCATTTTAAGGGTGGGAGACAAGGATGAGGCACAACCTAGTTAAAGAAATAATTCTATGTCCAGTTCAGCTGTATCTATGGGCAAAGCCTTGAATACAAGCTAGAAGTTTTCATGAGGAATTATTTCAGGCTTCAGACTTGGATGGATGCCACAAGTGTCTTGGAAGAATAACCTGGAGATCTACATCTGAAATATCAGTTACTGAATACCCTATGGAGTACAGTTCTATTCTCACACATGTGGGGTCACCATGAGTTAGAGTTGATTCCATGGCAACTGGTTTGGATCATTCAGTGCTTGGTGACTGTTCTTTTATTCATTCATTTCTTCCATTCTTTTGTGAGTGGCAACCATGCTCTAGTGTCTATGTTGTGTCAGGATTTTAGCTTCTGCCTTCACTGAATTCCCACTCCAGTTACAGGGCTAGACTTAAAACCCACAATCGCTGCTGCCTGTGTACTGGGACAGATGGGAGTCTCATGGCGAGAGGGTAGTTTATCTGCAGAAGCTTCCTTATCTACTTCAGCTACTAATGCGAATGGTGACTCTTTCCCCTACTTAGTGTTAAAGTGCAGCTTGCTCTTTTGCTCCCCCTCAAGTCTCCCACCCGCACTAGTATGTGGTCTATAGGGGTTGAGGAAGAAGACAGAGAGGAGGAATGTAAACTGGAGATGAAAAGAGCCCCTTAGAAAGTAGTAGAGCTGGGACTGTACTACTTATTAGTATAATTCCTAATAAGTAATTCTTAGCCAATTTTTCCTGTCTTTCTGTCACATCTATTTATCCATTTATCATCATCAAAATTCCTGGGAGGTGTAAATGATTAATAAGCTCAGCCGCTAACCAAAAACTTGAGGGTACAAATCCACCCAGAGGCATCTTGGATGAAAGACTCATAATCTACTTCTGAAAAATCAGTCATTGAAAACCCAGTGGATGAATTGTACATGTAGAAACAGTCAAATTTGTCATTGAAAACCCAGTGGATGAATTATACTTGTAGAAACAGTCAAATTTGTTGTATATTTTGCTGTGTATATTCACAACAACAACAACAAAACAAATTAAAAAACAAAACAAAATGCTACAGAGCACAGTTCTACTCTGACACACATAGAGCCACCAAGAGTCAGGGTTGACTCGGCAATAGGTATTCATTATCTCCACACATATTTTAAAAACCACCTTAACTTTAATGAGTTGTTATGTCTAGTTAAAAAGAAGCTGTCAATTACCCAACAAATATTATTGAATACCTATTATTTGCCAAATTCTGGGATATTACAGTCAACTTTATTTGTTTCTATTTAAACATTGACCAGGTGAAAAACCAAACCCACTGCCTTCAGGTCGCTTCCGACTCATAAAAACAAACAAACCAACCCGTTTGAGTTGATTCCGACTCATAGCGACCCTCTAGGGCAGCGTAGAACTCGCCCTCATAGAGTTTCCAAGGAGGGCTGGTGGATTCAAACTGCTGACCTTTTGGTTAGCAACTGTGACACTTAACCACTACACCACCACGGTTTCCAACTTACAGACACACTAATAATTACAAAGTCTAATCGTGATACTAAAAACCAAACCCATTGCTGCTGAGTCGATTCCGACTCATAGCAGCCCTATAGGTATGCCGATAATTAGCTGTGTGACCTTGGACAATTCACTTTATCTCTCTGGACCATCGATTCTTCTTGTCCAAAATCAAGGGACTATGATACCTAACTAAGATTCCCTTTAGTTCTACCATCCTGAAGTCATCTCTTTCCTCAAGGGAAGAAAAAAATGTATAAGCTATTCAAGTAAAATACAACCGTTTTAAAAATGCATTGTATCACATTAGTTTTCAAACAACTGATACTAATAAACCAAATCTTATATAAAGAAAAACTTTAAAAAAAAATTTTTAAAGCTCAATTGCTTATGAGTGAGATCAATCTTTAAGCACATGAATTTCTTTTCCACCAAAAATGTTCAATTTTTCATAAGCTATTACATGAAATTGTCCCTAAAATTTTACTTAAATACATTTTGGGAGAGAAATTTAGCATAACAGCAGCTTGCTCTTGGACCTCATACAAGTGACGGAAGGAACAGAAAGGATTCAGGGTGGTGCAGCTGCAGCAAACGCAGACAAGAGCGTGGCCCTAGTGGACACAGCTCCAGTGAGGTTCATATGCCCTGGGGGAAAAAAGTACAAATCATACCTAGTCTGTTTTTTTTTTTTTTAAATGAGGTTTGTCTCCCTTTCCATATTTCACAGTGGCTCCAGCTGATACGGCCTCAGAAGACTGAATTTAAATGAATGGTACCCCAATTGTTGTACTGAGTGTCAGCTTGCAGATTTTTGAACATTTGGACTTGCTGGATTTGACAAACTGACAAACTTTAAACAAAGGAGAAATAGCTAAATGTAAGATAATAGATTCATAAATTTGAAGGGAAGGTGAGGTGGCTTGGGTGAGGGTTATGAGGGTGACATTTTTTCTTTTATTAACTGCTAGAGAGGAAATGAAGCTTAAAGTATTGAAGGGATGATGAGGGAGAGGGGAAAGAGGGATCAGGTAAATGGATTGCAAAAACACTACAGAAAGGTCAAAGGGTGTGCGCTGAAAAGTTGGTTTTAGCAACTGATTCTGTTACACAGAAACAGGAGCCAATAATCTGGAATCCCCTGATATTAACTCTTAAATATCTTAATTGGCATGCTTTCTCAAGCAAAGCCATCAGAAGACATGTTTTTCTCCTCATTCCTCAAACCCATGTTAAAATCTTTGAATGGTAAATTTATTACTTGTGATAACTCCTGAAAACCATCACTTTATTATTCCTTTGCTTTAGGCTTCCCAAACATCAGTCACAGATCTCAGGAGAGCAATAACTGCAAGAAAACATCAACAGAGATGCTGTGACTATTCATAATGCTTGCATGCCGTTGTTTATGTCACAACAGCAAGACACTGGGAAATTTTAGAAGAAAAGGTGTTAGAGAAAGGACTATTTGGGTTAAGTCACTACGGTAATAAGAATGGCTCTATTAGCTGGTCACTTAACAACTTCCACAGAACCTGATTGCCTTCCAGGGAAACACTTCATTTTATTTCCCCTTAATCCACTCCCTCTCCTGCCCATCACACCTTTAATAACCCTACGTCATATGCTCATGAATCTTTCTACTTCTACATCATAGATTTTTACATTTTAATATTAGAGCTAGTCATCGTGTTAGTTTGATTTATTGTTTTCCTCTTTTAAAAAGTCCACATACTTTTTCTGTATACTATAAATAACAAAGCATGACTCCAGATTGAATAACAAAGTTGTAATTCATGCTCAGGACTTAGCTGCCGTTCCTAAAGCCTTGAGCCGCACCCCTGGGAATCGTGAGGTCAGTAGAGGCTGGTGATTGAATTAAGGCCCTGCAGTCAATCAGGCATCTCGGACTATTCAAAGTATTCCTACAGATGACAAGTTATTAATGCTTTGAAATTAAAGTCAGAACTACAGTAGATTGGATGTTCGTTTAATAAGGACAGCTATTTTTTCCTACTTAATGAGGCAGGAGACTTTTTTCTACTTCTTATAGAAATAAATCATAAGCAATAAATAAAAGAAAGCTCTTAGGTAGCAAAGCTTTAATATTATTGTTATTGTGTCTATTATTTCAAATATTGCACAGAGTTCTGTGCAGAACACTTGTGTTCATTTTTAGAGTACTAAAAAAAGTGAAAAAAAGAAAACAAAGAAGGAAGGCAGGAAGGAAAGATAGAAGGAAAAAGGAAGGAGGGAGGAAAGGGAAGGAAGAGGGCTTGAATGCTAAAGTCTCAATTACCTCATAACTGAATTTCATACTTTTAAATACTGTAAAGAATTGTGGACATGAACACTTGGCAAATGACAAAGGAAAATGAAACAACTAACTTACAAGCCTTAATATATTAAGTCAAATAGAGCCATATATCTTGGTTATTAATGTCACAGGAAAACAGGCCATAAATGCATAGTATTATAAAATACTAGGAAGCCTCTCAAAACGAACTTCGAACTCTTTCTCAAACACTAACAGAATGCTCCCTTGTAATTTCTGAAGTACTACGATTTTTAAAAACAAAAGGTATTAACAAAAAAAAAAAAAAAAAAAACTACTTCAGAAGTACAACACAATCTGCTTCCATCTGCTGAAAAAGGCTCATATATCAAATAGGTTACCTGAAAAAGTATCTTACCCTTAGGCAGAGGCCCTTAATCATGGAACTTTTTGAGACTCTGATGAAAGCTGTAGGCTTTTGTCCCAGGAAAAATAACAACACACCACATATCTCTCTCTCTCTTCTCTTCCTCCTTTCCATGCCACATCCGCATCCCCAACCCCCTCACCCCCCCACACACAATATTTTGTACATTTCAGAGGATCCATGATCCTACATTGGGAACCTTGCTTAACAAGGCAAACTGTGTATAAAGAAGGAAATAAACTTTTATCCAATTTTAACTCGTTGTTAGGTGCCATCCAGTCACTTCTGATGCATAGTAACCCTATGTACAACTGAACAAAAAACTGCCTGGTCCTATGCCATCCTCATAATCGTTGTTTGAACCCGTTGTTGCAGCCACTGTGTCAATCCATCTCATTGATGGTCTTCCTCTTTTTTTGCTGACCCTCTATTTTATCCCTCCTGATAACATGTCCAAAGTACATGAGATGAAGTCTCACCATACTCACTTCTAAGGAGCATTCTGGCTGTACTTTTCTCAAGGCAGATTTGGTATATTCAATATTCCTCACCAACACCATAATCCAAAGGCAACAATTCTTCTCTGGTCTTCTGTCTTAGGCTGGGTTCTCTAGGGAAGCAAAACCAGTAAAGTGTATAAATAAATATACATAGAGAAAGAAACAATGACATTTATATCAAAGAAACAGCTCACACAGTTGAAGAGGCTGGAACATCCCAAGTCTGTGGATCAGGATAGAAGCCTCTCCTGATTCACACAGCTGCAGGGGTTGGTAAACTCAAAATCGGCAGGTTGGAGAGCAGAGCTCCCACTCACAGGCTGTGAAGGTCGACGAATCCCAAGATTGGCAGGCAAGACTGCAAGGCTTCTCCTGATTCATGTGATTCATGTAGCTGCAGAGGCTAGTGAATCCAAGATTTGCTGGTTGGGGAGCAGGGCTCTTGCTCACAGGCTTTGAAGATCGATGAATCCTAAGATTGGCGAATCCTAAGATCGGCAGGTAAGCTGCTAGCTCAAGTCCCAAGAACTGGAGGTCAGACAACAAGAGGCAGCTGCAGGATCCAGAACAAGCCAAAAGCCTTGGCAAGGGGAGCAGGAAAGAAGTAGGTGGAGGAGGGTGGAGAGAGGAAGGCTGAGAGGGTGGTGAGCCGTCACAGGCCCTGACCCCATAGGTACCACTCAGCAGATTTCCATCATGGGGGTGATCACATATCAAATTTCAACAGGGACGTGATCACATGATACAACTGCCAAACCACACAATTTTAACCATCACATCTTCTTTATTCATTGTCCAGCTTTCACATGCATATGAGGTGACTGAAAATTCCTTAGTACTCAAAGTGACATCTTTGCTTTTTAACTTAGTTTACTTATAATTTTGATCAAGTAAGAAAATGTTTAATGCTTCATTTGAAGATTAGAATCAATGTCCATGGGGAACTAGTGTTTATTATGTTTTAGAAAAAAAATTATTTCAGAAGACCAAAATGCTTGATATAGGGCCTGTTGTTTGATACTACTCTTAATCAGAGATTATTTAAGTACCATGCTATTAAAGTGTTCTTGACATGGAAAGGGAACATAATAATCTAAGACTTAATGTCTTTTTATTGCCATTGTTATAGCCAAGTAAATCATAGGCCTAATTATTGACAGGCATAATGCAACTATAGATATAATTAGAAATACTCTCTGGGGCTGATTTTTGTCCTCACAATCTAACCGTATTTATAACCCAACCTAATAATGTAAGGAGCCCTGGTGCCACACTGGATAAGCGTTTGGCTAACAGAAAGACTGGCTGTTTGAACCCACCCAGTGACTCCATAGGAGAAAGGTATGGCGATCTGCTTCTGTAAAGATTAAAACCAAAACCCATTGCTGTCGAGTTGATTCTGACTCATATCACCCCTGGAGGACAGAGCAGAACTGCCTCATAAGTTTTCCAAGGCTGCAAATCTTTACAGAAGCAGACTGCCACATCTTTCTCCCACAAGCAGCTGGTGGGTTTCAACTGCCAACCTTCGGGTTAGCAGCTGAGCACTTAACCACTACACCACCAGGGCTCTTCTGAAAAAATTATAGTCTAGGAAATCCTAGGGCCATACGACTCTGTCACATGGAGTTGCTATGAGTCAAAATCGACTCCACGGAACATAACAACAATAACAATAATGTAAAACACTACAACAAAAATGTAGTATTTTAGATAACAAGACTTTGATAAAGCCTGATATTGTGGAGTACACATTATAAGCTTATTAATTCGTATTCATATGCCCAGAGGCAAAAGGAAATGCAAGTAAAGTGATAATACATTTCTTTAACAAACTTTCCTTTTCCTTAACTTCGTTTAACTTACACTTCTTTCTTTCTCTGCTTCTAAATTTTCGAACCATTGGTGAAAATACCTTATTATATCTTTATTCTTTTGTTTCCATTGCTTTTTTAGGCATAGGTGTGTACTTATTATAAAGGGTTTGAGGGTGTGTCTATGCTGATGGCAGTATTTTCCGTAGCCTTAGTTAAGCAAACTGAGAAGCTGTTCAAGAGCCAGCAAGCAAGCCATGGATGTGACCAGGTGTCCATTTGGAGTCCATTCTCCATATCCTTCAAGGTCTTTGAGACTCACAGTGACAGAAACCCCTGATGTCTATCCTCTCTTATGACTCACAAGGCAGCATTGCCCAGGAGTTACTTCCTCAAGTTTTCTTGCTTCACCCAGGCTCAGATTCATTTGAAGTTTAACTCAAGATGGAAGTGTTTTTAATGGTAGCTAACTCTGCCAAACCAACTATCACAGTGAATTGAGCTTTCTCAGTTTAAAGTAAACTGGAACACACTTCATTCCTGTGGCAGGAACGTCCCCATCCAGTAAATGTCAGAGATAATCTGGGCTTGCCCTGAGTGAACAAGGTTGAAGCCGCTACACTTAACCTGACAGTAAGGCATTCTGGGATTCCCAGTCTATGAACCCACCCTTGCTCTCCTGCCTTTCAGCCATTAAAATTCACTCTGTAATAATTACACGTGAAAAATAAAAATCAGTAAGAATGCAGGCAATAAGTCTGGGCATTTCATCCTTGAGTCTACAATCCTGGTTAGTGTAGCACATTTACCACCCATATGAATGAGTAGCCCTGTTGAGAATGGAGAATGAAAGCATCAGGGCGATGTCTAAAATTAATCAAGTGTAAAGTGTTTTGAGTTATTGTGAGCTCGTGTTCCTTGGAACTTTATTGTAAGAATTCGTTGCGACTTGTATTTAGAGTCCTTCCATTAGAATGTTCTTTCTTAAAGTGATTTTTTTTTTCTGCTATAATTGCCCTTTTGCCATTCTATTAAATTTAGTTTAATTTCTCATTTGGAAACTATCACATGCTTGGGAACATTAACTATGTCTGTAGGCAAACTCTGGGAAGCATCTACAAAGTCCTATTAGGAGGCTCAGCGACAACTTTAACCGACGTTTACTGAGAGCTTACTATATTTGAAGTCCGAAGTACAACATTTTTGCATGTGTTACCTTATTAAAGTTTCACAAATCTGGGTAATAGTCATATTAATTTCGTTTTACAGATTTAGAAACTCAGAGAGAGAGAGTAGAAACATTTGCATTGGTTTGGCAGATAGGAACTAGTTTATAATGAGAATTCTTCTGTCCTCTCTAGTTCTTTTTCCATTCATTCTTTTAACTACATTATTTCCTCCTGTACTCTGGAACAGTCCAACTAGAAAATTAATTCCAGAGCCACCTTTACCCAAAATTAAGGTTTTGGTGCAGGATTGCTCTAACATTTTTTGGTTCTCAAATGACATTATAGACTTATTTTTCTAGCAACATGAAAATCCCTGCAAGTATTGCACAAATAAAATTGCTAATTAACATTTTTTTAAATCATGATTTTAATGCACGGTTAAACCAGGCAGAAATAAGGGAACTCCTCAGGTGCTGGAAAGTATGAAAAAGCACAAATCTTCCGGGGTAAGTTGACATTCGAGCCAGTATTTGCCTGATGGACACATGTCAATTCTTGGCACCTTGAACAGGGGAAGAGTCAGATCACAGGCACCAACTTAAAGGCCAGGATCCCTGAGGAGTAACTTCCTAAGTGGGTAAACTAGAATAAAGCCCATCACATGGAGAAAGACAATGTGAATATACGCCTACCTCTCCCTTGGGAATTGCTAATCTCATGCCACACTCAGTGAGGACTGATGTAGGGGTCAGAATTTATATGTAGCCAAAAAAGCAAACAAACAAAAAGCCCTAAACCAAAAATGTATTTTAAAATGGTGTCAAGCGATAGTGACTTCATGTGTCCGGTGGGAGAAAATTCGAGTCTGTTCTGAAGGAATGTACTTTAAAACAGGCTTCAAAAAATTCCAGCAGATAAAGGCCAAAGAAGAACTCACAATCAAAGGAAATTAAACACAAGAGGAAACAGGCCACCATGAACATGTGTCAGCAGAAACACAAACTATAGAGTACTACACACAAAGATTGCAGATACAGGAATTTCCAGGTATAGAATATGAAATACGTTTAACAAAGGTGAAAAGAACATTGAAAATATAAGAAAATAACCAAAAGTCTATCAAAATTGACAAGGCAGATTTGAAAAGGAACTAGAAGTTTTAAAACATAGATATAAATATATACCCATTGCTGTCAAGTCAATTCCAACTCATGGTGACCTCGTGTCACAGAACTCAATGAAAAAGTTAAACAATGGATTAATATTAGACTCAGGTGAAGAGAGAATTCATAAACTAGCATATAGAACTGAAGGAAGTTTATAGAATGCAACATGGCAAGAAAAAGATGATGATGTTGAATTGGCAAATGTGTTATATATATTTTTCCTACCATAATTTTTTAAACCTGCCCCCCACCTCAAAATAAGTGAAAAGAGATGATAAAGATGAAAGAGAAATTAAGAGACGTCAAAGTCTGAAGTTTCAAGATACAGCTACTTGGAGTACCAGAAAGGAAGTAATAGAAAGAATAAAATAGAGGCTGATAATTTTCAAAAACTGATTGAAAAACATCAATCCTCAGTTTTAAAATTCCCATCAAATTCCAAGTAGGATAAATAAAATAGAGGCATCAGAGTCAAACTGCATAGCACCAACAATAAAGAGAAGATCCTAAAAAGAGTCAGAATGAAGTGTTCCGGGAGAATACTGATGTCTGCAATTTAGTTTGGAATACACCAGAAATAAGACGGATTAATGATTGGACAGGGGATGAATAGATAGATGGATATGTACGTAATAAAGCAAGTGTAGTGAAATGTTGATAATGGAAACTAGATGGAGTATATAGTCACTGTAAAATTCTTTCAATTTCACTGTAAGTTTAAAAAGTAATAATAAAATGTTGGGGAAAAGACAAAATACCAAAAATAAAAGGTAGATTACGCAGAAAGGAAACACAATTAGCCTGCTAGCTATCATCTCAACAACAGCAAGGGAAGCCAGAGAAGTCCATCAAATAATGGCTTCAGAATCCTTAAAAAAAAAAAAAACAAAAAAAAAAAAAACTGTCAACCTAGAATTCTACACATATTAAAACCACCTATAAAGAATGAAGATTAAAAAAAAAAAAAATTTAGTATTTAAAGAAAAAAAGGATAATAAGGAATTTCTAAAGGATATACTTCAGGAAGAAGGAAAATAATTCTAAGAGGAAAGTCTAACACAAGGAGGAAGAAAAAATAAATGTGTTGGTAAATTTAAATACTGATAGAATAAAAATCGACTATAATGCCTTATTTATGGAGTCAAAAATAAGACTAAAACTAAAATACTGGACAACAATGACGTGTAAGGAGGCAGGGGTAATTGTTGTAAAAGCATTCTAAGGTGCTTGTATTATTGAAGAGGAGAGTTAAACTATTGATTAATCTTAGAAGTTACACCTGCATGTTAAGTTTCTAGAGACAGCTCTAAATGAATAAAAACATACTGTAACTTCTGTGATGCTAAAAGAAAAAAAAAATGGAATGAGAAAGAAATGATTCTTAATCCAACAGAAAAGAGACAGAGAGAAAGAGAACTAGAAGGAGAAAAGAAACAAGCAAAACAAGCAGATAAACATTGACAAAGCCTGGTAAATAGTCTCATATAAGTTGACTGAAGGGAATCCAAACATATCAGTAGCACCATCAATGCAGATGAAGTAAACATTCCAGTTAATAGGCAACGATTACTAGACTGGATTAAAAAGCTAGCTTTATGCAATCTCTAAAACAAAGGTATACAGAAAAATTGAAAGTAAAAAATATGGAGATAAATCTGACAAATGCTAATTAAAAAAAAACAGTATAAGCTACATTTATATAGGAGAAAGTAGCTTTTAAGGAAAATGTATTACTAGAAATACAGAGAGGGTCACTTCATAATTACAAAAAGTTGAGTTCACCAGAAAGTTTTAATAATTTCAAACTTTTATATACTTAGTAACTGCGTAAAACCAAACATAAAGAAAACTTAAAAACAGACAGGCTGAAATATTCAGGGAAAAGCATACTGATGTCTGAAATTTACTATGATGTATACTAGAAATAAGATGGGTTGTTGTTGTTAGGTGTTAGATATCACAGCAACACACAAGCCACCACAGTATGACAAACTGACAGACGTGGGGGGGATAATGATATAGGTAAATGCTATTTTCAACAGCATCTCATATTACCAAACACTTAGCAACAAATCTAACAAAAATGCGTAAGACCGTCACTGAAAATTATAAAACCTTATTGAGAGAAACTAAAGATGATTTCTCTATTACTATTTATTCTTGCTGTATTAAAAAACCGACCAAACTTAGGGGCCAAACAAAAAATTTTATTTTGCTCATGGATTTTATAGGTCAGGAATTCAGAAAAAGGAAAGTGTGGGATATCTTATCTGTGCTCCAGGGTGTCTAGAGCCTCAGCTGGAAAGATCTGAAGGCTGGGAGTGACCCTACAGTTAGGAGCTAGAAACATCTGAAGGTTTATTCACTCATATGTTGGCCCTGGGCCGGGAGGACGTGAAGGTAAGACTGTTGGTGCGAGCACCTATAGGTGGTTTCCCCAGGTAGCTTGACTACCTTGCAGCATGGTAGCCTAAGGGTTCTTGATTTCACGAGGTTATTCAGGGCTCCAGGCATGAAAGTATTCCAGAAAGCAAGGGAGAAGCTGAATCACCTTTTCTGACTTAGACTTGGAAGTCATGCGTGCATTCTATTGGTTACAAGTTATATGCCTGTCCGTATTCAAAAGAACCCCTCCTCTCTACAGGAGGAGGAATACATCAATGGAAGGGATATCAAAGTCAGATTGCAGATCATGTAATATGGGAGAAATTAGTCCATCATCTTTGGAAAATACAATTGAGCACAAAGCCCCGAAATAAATGGAGATATATATCACGTTCATGGATTGGAAGACTCAACTTTGTAAAACTATCAATTATCTCCATATTGATTTATAGATTCAGTGCGATCTCAATTGTCATTCCAATAAGTTGTGTGTGTATGCATGTGTGTGTAACTTGACAAGCTGATTCTGAAATTTATACAGATGTGCAATGAGCCAAAACATTCTTGAAAAAGAAACGGAAGGTTTAAGAGGAATTGCTGTACTAAATATAAACACTCAAAATTGTAGCAATTATGAGAGCGTAAAATTATGCTAGGGCTAAACAAGCACAGGCAGTCCCTGGGTTACAGAACTTCTGACTTAGGCCCTTTAATGTTTATGTAAATTTGCCCTCACTTGGAAACAGTTGAACCAACCCTTACTGGCAACAAATTCTTCATCACAATCACCTTCACTTGCTGCACGTGCAGGTTTTAAATCATTGAAAAGCCTTCAAGCCTCTTCTTGCACTAAAGTAAGACTGAATAAGAACCGCATACACCTGTTCCAACTCACCTACAAATTCGACTTAAAGACTAAAGACTAGAATAGATCTCATTCGTAACCGGGGACTGCCTGTATTTCAATGGAACATGAAAGAGAACCCAGGAAAAAATCCATGAATGTATGAATTCTTGATTTCTGGGGTGAAAAATGTGACGCTGCAGATCAGTGGGGGAAAGAACTGACTTTTTAATAAATAATGCTAGGAAAATCAATATCCATGTGGAAGATTTGAAGATGAGTCTCCATAACTCACAGCATACAAACACAGCTAATTCCAGGAGAATTAAATGCCTATTTATGAAATGCAAAGAAAAATTAAAAATGTTTAATAGATAAAAATTTTAGAAGATAATATCAGATGCCTTTATGACCTCATGGTATGGTAGAATTTCTTAAGATGCAAAAAGCACTAACCATAAAGGAAAGGATTAGCATGTTTGATTGCATCAATAAATTAAGAAAGATATTCATCATAAGACATTACAAAGGATGTGAAAAAATAAGCTGCAGAGTAGGAAAAGATATTTCCAACTTCTATTAACAACAAACAACTTGTATTCCAAATATATAAAGAACTTCTCTAAATCATTAATACAGACCACCCAATAGAAAAATGGAAAAAAGACTTGAAAAAGCACTTCAAAAGAAGGAAATTTAAATGTTCAACAAACTTTGAAAAGGTATTCATCTCACTTGGTAATCAAGAAATAAACTATAAGCACAGTGAGATTTTGTTTCACACCCACCAGGATAGCAGAAGTTAAATCTGACTATATTCAAGTATTGACAAGAATGTGTAGCAATAAAGTGCTGGTAGAGAGCAAATTGTTACAGTCACTTTGAAAAATAATTTGGGATTACATAGGAAAGTTGAGCATGCATATATTTTACAACCCAGCAATTTTCCTCAAAGATTTCACCATGAGACATGCATGAAGATATGCAGCACATCATTGATTGTCAGAGCCGAAAATAAAGAAAAGCAATCCACAAATGTCTATCAACAGTGTTGTTGTTGTTGTTAGGTGCTGTTGAGTCAGCTCTGGCTCAGAGTGACCCCACGTACAATGGAATGAAACGCTGTCTAGTCCTATGCAATTGTCACAGTTGTTGGTATGCTCCAGTCCACTGTGTGGCCACTGTGTATTTTTAGTAACTTCCAACCTAGGGACTCATCTTCTAGCACTATATTAGGCAATATTCTATTGTGATTCATAGGGCTTACATTGGCTAATTTTAGGAAGCAGATTGCCAGACCTTTCTTCCTAGTCATTCTTAGTCTGGAAACTCTGCTGAAGCTTATCTACTGTGGGTAACTCTTCTGGTATTTGAAATACCAGTGTCACAGCTTCCAGTATCATATTAACATACCAGCCACAACAGTATGAGAAGCTGACAGATGGGTGGTAGCATTCAATCACAGAGTGGATGAATTGTAATATAGTCATACAGTGGAATACTATACAGTAATGAAAAGGAACAACCTGCAGCTACATGCATTAATACTAATGGTAACAATGTAAAGATGAGCAGATGATAAAGGCTCACAGGAGAATGTATATAGTGGAGTCTCATTTATTTAAAGTTCAAAAATGAGCAAAAACAATACATTGTTTAAGGACATACAAATAAATGTTAAAACTATAAAGAAAAGCAAGAGAATAATTCACTCAAAACTCAGGCTAGTATTAGCTTTGATGGAAGGGAAAAGGATGGGATCAGAGAGGCACCCAGATAGCTTTAAAGGTATTGACAATATTGTATTTCTTGAGCTAAGTGGTGGGTAAATGAGTGTTCATGTTATTCGACTTCTTCAGATTGTACATGTAACTTACACATGCTCTTTTCATGTATGATATTTTTCACAATAAAAAATTTTAATTACAGCATATTGTTGTTGCTAGGTTCCACTGAGTCAGGTTCAACTCATAGTGACCCCATGTACAACAGAATGAAACACTGCCCAGTCCTGTGCCATCCTCACAATCATTGTTGCACTTGAGCCCACTGTTGCAGCCACTGTGTCAGTCCATCTCGTTGAGGGTCTTCCTCTTTTTTGCTGACCTTGTATTTTACCAAGTATGATGTCCTTCTCCAGGGACTGAGGCCTCCTGATAACATGTCCAAAGTATGTAAGACGTAGTCTTGCCATCTTTGCTTCTAAGGAGCATTCTGGTTGTACTTATTCCAAAACAGATTTGTTCATTCTTTTGGTAGTCCATGGTATATTCAATATTCTTCACCAACACCACAGTTCAAAGGCATCGGTTCTTCTTCGGTCTTCCTTATTCATCGTCCAGCTTTTGCATGCATATAAGGTGACTGAAAATACCATGGGTTGGGTCAGGCGCACCTTAGTCTTCAAGGTGAGATATCTTTGCTTTTCAACACTTTAAAGAGGTCTTTTACAGCAGATTTGCCCAGTGCAATGCGTCCTTTGATTTGTTGACTGCTGCTCCATGGGTCTTGATTGTGGATTCAAGTAAAATGAAATCCTTGACAACTTCAACCTTTTCTCCATTTATCATGATGTTGCTTATTGATCCAGTTGTCAGGATTTTTGTTTTCTTTATGTTGAGGTGTAATCCATACTGAAGGCTGTGATCTTTGATCTTCATCAGTAAATGCTTCAAGTCCTCTTCACTTTCAGCAAGCAAGGTTGCATCATCTGCATAACGCAGGTTGTTAATGAGTCTTCCACCAATCCTGATGCCTCGTTCTTCTTCATACAGTCCAGCTATTTGGATAATTTGCTCAGCATACAGTTTGAATAGGTATGGTGAAAAGATACAACCCTTTAAACCATGCATTATCCCTTTATTCTGTTTGAGCGACTGCCTCTTGGTCTATGTACAGGTTCCTCACGAGCACAATTAAGTGTTCCGGAATTCTCATTCTTTGCAATGTTATCCATAATTTGTTATGATCCACACAGTCGAAAGGCTTTGCATAGTCAATAAAACACAAGTAAACATCTTTATGGTATTCTCTGCTTTCAGCCAGAATCCATCTGACATTAACTATGACACCCCTGGTTCCAAGTCCTCTTCCAAATCTGGCTTGAGTTTCTGGCAGTTCCCTGTCAATATACTGCTGCAATCACTTTTGAATGATCTTCTGCAAAATTTTACTTGAGTGTGGTATTAATGAGATTGTTTGATAATTTCCACATTCGGTTGGATCAGGCATAAATATGGATCTCTTCCAGTCAGTTTGCCAGGTAGCTGTCTTCCAAACTTCTTGGCATAGACGAGTGAGCATTTCCAGTGCTGCATCTATTTGTTGAAACATCTTAATTGATAATCCATCAATTCCTGGAGCCTTGTTTTTCGCCAGTGCCTTCAGTGCAGCTTGGACTTCTTCCTTCAGTACCATCAGTTCCTGATCATATGCTACCTCTTGAAATGGTTGAATGTCAACCAATTCTTTTTGGTATAATGACTCCGTATTCCTTCCATCTTCTTTTGACGCTTCCTGTGTCTTTTAATATTTTCTCCATAGAATCCTTCACTCTCACAATTCCAGGTTTGAATTTTTTCTTCATTTCTTTCAGCTTGAGAAATGCTGAGTGTGTTCTTCCCTTTTGGTTTTCTGTCTCCAGTTCTTTGCACATTTCATTATAATACTTGACTTTGTCTTCTCGAGCAGCCCTTTGATATCTTCTATTCAGTTCTTTTACTTTCTCATTTCTTCCTTTTGCTTTAGCTACTCAACTTTCAAGAACAAGTTTCAGAGTATCTTCTGACATCCATTTTGGTCTTTTCTTTCTTTCCTGTTTTTTTAATGACCTCTTGTTTTCTGCATGTATGATGTCCTTAATGTCATTCCACAACTCGTCTGGTCTTTGGTCATTAGTGTTCAACACATCAAATCTATTTTTGAGATGGTCTCTAAATTCAGGTGGAATATATTCAGTGTCGTACTTTGTCTCTCGTGGACTTGTTCTAATTTTGAATTTCAGCTTGAACTTGCACATGAGCCATTGATGGTCTGTTCCACAGTCTGCCCCAGACTTGTTCTGACTGATGATATTGAGCTTCTTCACTGTCTTTTTCCACAGATGTAGTCCATTGATTCCTGTGTGTTCCATCTAGCGAGTCCATGTGTATAGCTGCTATTTATGTTGGTGAAAAATGGTATTTTCAATGAAGAAGTCTTTGGTCTTGCAAAATTCAATCATGCAACCACCCTCCGGTATCGTTTCTATCACCAAGGCCCATATTTTCCAACTACTGATCCTTCTTTTTTGTTTCCAGTTTTCACGTTCCAATCACCAGAAATTATCAATGCATCCTGATTGCATGTTCGATCAATTTCAGACTGCAGAAGCTTGTAAAAATCTTCAATTTCTTCATCTTTGGCCTTAGTGGTTGGTGTGTAAATTTGAATAATAGTCATATTAACTGGTCTTCCTTGTAGGCGTATGGATATTATCCTATCATGGACAGCGTTGTACTTCAGGATGGATCTTGAAATGTTCTTTTTGACAATGAATCCATTAACTAGTTAATCCATTAACTAGTTAATCCATTAACTAGTCAATTACCCCTGAATCATAGAGATGAACACATTTTCTCCTTGGTTTTAAGGTTAAGTTAGAAACTACAAGTTTTGCTCTGGATATTGATGCCTAAGGTGACCAGATAGTCCACCACTGCCACTCCTGTCAACAACATGTCTATTAACATACCCTACACTTTATCCTCTTTCTTCTCACTTTCCTTTTATTTTTTTTCTCTTTTTACTGTTGATCACCAGCTAGTCCTCTTTTTTCCAGTATCTTGTTTTCCTGAACTCTTTGCTGTAGCAGAAAACATATAAGCTGCACAGGAGCAAGTAAGGGCTCCAAAGATTAGTTAAGGGACCTCAGGAATGGGGAACAACTTCTAGCCCCCTCCTCTCCCACTTTTCTGAGAGGTGCTGTCATCACTCTTCCTACTTCTTTCTGGTTCCAAGGAAAAAAACTAACATCTGTTGTGCACTAGCCATATGCCAGGCACTGTTCTGACGTATGTACTCTACATTTATCCCCTATGCAACCATGTCTCTAGCTAGATAAACTTTTGGTTTATTATGTCTATTTTATAGAGTTCTCAAATGGATTAAGTTTCATTCTGCAATTAAGTAGCAGAGGCAAGATAGAGATCCAAGCTTTTCTAGATTGCTCCCTATAAGGCAAGGAACAGTGTATGTGGCAGAGGTGGAATGCCTATTGATAAAAGTCAAATCCAAATTAAAAAAAGAATTTTTAATTTTGGACTGTGTATTACCTTTATTCTACCTAGACAACTTGACTGTGTCATCAAAAGTTACGTACCTTAATTTTGGTTTGTATTAGTAATACTATCAGACTTTATTCTTATGGGGTTTGTCTTTTTTTTGTTTTTTTAACTTAATGAAGAGGACAAAGAGAAATTGTTTGCAAACTAGTTCTTAGGTTGAACTATTTTCTTTATACTCTTAGTATTATATTTTCTAAAACCTCAGGAGGCAAAATAGTCTTCAAGAGGTACAACTTGTTATTTTTGTATCCCTACAATATAAGCGAGGATGGTGAGACTTTTTCTCTCTTACTTTGAACATGTCATCAGGAGGGACCAATCGCTGGAGAGGAACATCACGCTTGGTAAACCAGAGGGTCAGCGAAAGAGAGGGAGACCTTTAATGAAATGGCTTGACAAAGTGGCTGCAACAATAGGCTCAAACACAGCAACGATTGTGAGGATGACGTAGAACCAGGCAATGTTTCATTCTATTATGTATAAGGTTCCTATGAGTTGGAGCCAACTCGATGACACCTAACAACAACGACAACCATGTGGTTAAATTAGGGTATTTTTTATTAAGGATAATGAGTTGACCACCTCTGGTTTTAGAATTATTGCCACAGAAGGAAATACTCTATGAAAAGAAAATCTACTCTGCATGCTCACCTTTGGTATATGACAGAAAACAAGAGCTGCTCCTAAGTTAGATCCCATAGTCTCATTCAGGTGGATTTGGGGATGATAATGAGGCATTGATGCAGAAGGGCATATGAAAGTGAAACCCACATCCTCTCCTCCACACTATACAACTGGTTCACTGCCCCTTCTCCAGCCTAAGAATGGAGAGTATGGGGCATCACAGCTCTTGGAGTGAACAGATCTGGTGCAAATTTCCCTGAGGTAAGAGCAACCATTAAGCCTCAGTTTGTTAGTTGTGTGTGGGAAGAAATCTAATTAAGACACAGAAGAGTCATTACCAAACGCCCTCTGGCTTAGTACTAGCACCAAGCATGGTATTTGGCATGCAGCAGACACACAATAAAAACGTATTGGGTGAGGAAATGGCAGATGAAAGCTAGAAGAGATTGCCACCTTATAGAGACCTAAGTAAAAAGTAAGCAGACAATTCTAAGGTTTTTTGTTTTGTTTTTCAATCGGTAGCCATTTAAGGAGAAAACTCTCTCCCAGTGTCAGAAGGAGCAGCACCACAAGTAGGTTTTTCTTTACTAAAGCTGGAGGGGCCTAGGAAAGCAAGGGCTCCTCGAAGCATAGAAAGTATTCGGTAGCTTGGATAACCTAGATCATGGAAGGGAGAAAGGCGGGGAGGGCTGAAAGCTCTCATGTGAATAGCAAGCTTAGCTTAATTTAAAGATGATAACAGACCCAGGCACCATCAGTGTAAACAAGCATATTCCTGATTGCCAAGGGCATTTGAGGGCTAGGAGTCAGGGAGAAGGGAAATATATAGCAACAGCCAATGTGTACCGAGCTTGGATACTGCCTGACTATATTCTAGGTACTGTTCAAAGAGCTTTTGATGTGTCTACACATTTAATCATCACAACAATCCTATGCAGTAAGGGTATCTTCACTGTTCAGTGTAAAATGCCGGCGCTCCTTATAGTGAAAGTGCTGTGGGATTACTGCAGAAGATTTGAGATGGCTGTTTGACCCTGGAAAGCCAAGGTCACCATTTCTGAGCAAGGAGTAAATTTTTTGGCAACCTCCAAACCCTGAGGGTTGTCGAATACAACGTGGATTGTGTATCTCCAGTCATTCAACATGATAGGTCTAATGAGAGAGAGAGTTTTATTGGCCTCATTTTATACGGAAGAAACCAAGGCATAAAGAGGATCAGTAGCTTTCCCTAGTAAGTGTCAGGGCTTGTCTTCAAGCCCAGGTAGTCCATCTCCAGTAAGTCCTCTGTTCCTAATCAAATACTTCACTGCCTCCCTTATAAAAATGACAGGATGGGGAGGGAGGACAGTCATAAAAGTCAGGATAATATAATGGAAAATAAAGAATGAAAAGGAATGAAAAAGTAGGGGAAAGCATTTGCCTCAGGTACCAACCAGTGATGTTGTTCATAGATGACTCTGGAGAACTATGATCAGATAATTTTCTTCATAAGTGATTGCCTCCCCTCTGGTGAGTGAATAAGACCTTCATGGAGAAAAAAATTGTGAGGAAGCACCTTCTCAGTGAAAGTGGGGTCTGATTTTTTTTTTAAGGGACGGGACTACTATCAATGATACTACCTCACAGGCAGATGCGGTGCCTTTTGTACACGATCTCCCTTTGCACTCAACTTCACAGTATACTGCTTAAAAACAAGGCGAGCACACCTGCAGTGCAAGAAACATGATAGCATCCTCTGGGAGAAGTGGAAAACTGAGATCTATCAATCTGAAGGAGATAGTATGTCTGTGAGTTGAGGTGATGGACCCACGAGCGAGGAAGTGACTGAAAAGTTCCACAAATGCTTAACTTGCCCGTAACACATGCCAGAGAAACCTCATCCTACAGGAGGTAGAGAGATCACTACCAGGATTATTAAATGGCTTTGCCTATATTCTTTGCTTATGTGATAGAAACATTACTTGTGCCATAAAGTAAGAAATATTGCCAATTTTCTATAGCGTTTGAATAATTCTGCATATTCTTAATAATACCTATCAATATACAATGGTGTAAATTTTAAGTGGACATGCTTGGAATTCGATGAAAGTTCCACACCCTCCCAACTGCCACCCTACTCTCACCATGAGGAGCTAGATGAGAAGTACACCATGCTAGAACGAAAGAACTGAAGTATCAGTATGAACAACAAACCACAAAGATTCTCATTCTAAATCAGAACACTCTCAAGGGTATTATTTCTCATGCTCATAAACTGTTTTTTGGTTCAGGATACGTGTGTCTTGGGACAAAATCTGTGTCCTCCATATTGCACAGGTGAGAACATGGCCCTTGGTTTGGCCATTGTCTCTAGGATACCCGCCTTCTGACCATGGAGAATGAATCTTCCACTTGTAAAAATCAGTTTATTTAACACTGAAAAAAAGACCACATTTAACCAGCCATGACATTTACTAAGTACCAGCAAGGTGCGAGGCACTCGCATTTAATGTCAGAGATGCTTACATTCTAGCCTTTGTGGAGCTAGCAATCTAACTAGGAAGATAGTTGCACAGAAATACTACCGCTACTACTACTAAGCTGAACAATGAATAAGGAAGACCAAAGAAGAATCAACAACTTTGAATTATGGTGTTGGCGAAGAATATTGAATATACCATGGACTGCCAGAAGAAGGAACAAATCTGTCTGGAAGAAGTACAACTAGAATGCTCCTTAGAAGTGAGGATGGTGAGACTTCATCTCAAGTACTTTGGACATGCTATCAGGAGAGACCAGTCCCCAGAGAAGGACAACATGCTTGGTAAAGTAGAGGGTCATCAAAAAGAGGAAGATCCTCAATGAGATGGATTGACACAGTGATTGTAACAATGGGCTCAAGCATAACAACGATTGTGAGGTTGGCGCAGGACTGGGCATTGTTTTTTTCTCTTCTACACAGGATCACTATGACGGCGCCTAACAACTAATAATAAAAATAGTTAACATTTACTGAGAACATGTTCCAGGCACCAAGCTTTACATATATTAATTTCATTTAATTCCTACAACAACCCTGCAAGAGTCATTATTGTCCCCATTGTACCACTGAGGAAACTAAGAGTTAAAGAGAGATATTTTGTTTAGGCCACAGATTATAGAAGACTTTGAAGGCTGAGCCAAGAAGTGTATACTTACCCTTAGCAAAGCATTAATGGTTTATTATCAAGGAAGAAATCTGATCCAAATGAGCATTTAAGAAGATTACTCTGTCTGTGTTATATAATAGTTAATATTTTCAGAGCTCTGACCATGTGCCAGGTACTCATTTAACCCTCAAAATAACTCTATGATATAAATACAATTATTATTCTCATTTTACAGAAGAAGAAGTTACACCACAAAGAATTAAGTGACTTTCCCAAAGTCTCAAAGCTAAGATGACAGCTGAGATTCAAACCCAGAGCAGGCTGACTCTGAAGTCTGGTCTATGGTTTATACTTTGCAGACTCTAGGATGGAATGAATATTCTGAGTAAAAAAAATATCAAGTTATTATCACACAGTAAGTTGCAGTTTAACTGTCCTTTTATTATCATTTTATTGTCAAAGGTGGAAGAAAGATTCTACAAGATCAAACTTTGAGCCCCAAATAGCCATACAGGTATCCCTGATTCCTACATTCTAGCATTTTTGAGAAGCTTCTCATCCCTCAGACTTTCTTGGAACAACTGAGAGTTGGTCTCTAGAACATGTATCTTTAGAAACTCCTGAAAACACTCCTTCACTGTAACCAGTGTCTGGTGACGTTGATTGTCTCCAAGAGTCCCCATTGATTGATTCACTCCCCGTTCAATTCCTAAGCACAGGAAATCAGAGGACAGATGAGACTCCTTGATAACTCTAGACAAGTGAATAATAGGCGTTCCATAATGGAAGGGAAGGGCTAGCTATATACATAGTTTTTAGGGCCCAGGGTAAAACGACAATGGAGGTCCCCTTCAAAAAGCAAAAAAGTGTTGTTTAAGGTACTAAAATATAAATCTATTTCCTTTCTTCTGCTGTCTCACTCTTGATTTGTTATTGTGTTTTTTATTTGTTATTTAATGTCATCCTAAGTAAAAAAATATTAAAACTTTAAATTATTAGCATGAATTTTACTGTTCCTCTTCATACAGTGCAATGCCATTTTTTTAAATGCAAATATAAGAGCATTAACTTGTATGCAGAATTTCTAAATGTACTCAGTTTGTATGTCGTGGCTCATACACGCATATGTGTTTAGCTCTTCCCAGTTCAGTGCAAAAACACTGCACAAAATGAACTCAACTCTTTTTGCTTCATTTCTTTGTATGCTCACATTCTACCTGAACTCTCTACCTTCCACTCACGGATCAGTAAGAAACAACCAAAAGGAAAGGGAACTATGTGTTGCCCTAACCTTCTCATTCCTCCTATGTCATTAGTTTTCAGCATAAGTGGCTGGTTAGTACAGGGAAGTGACAAGGATAAGAAAGACTATGATAGGATTCCTCGGTTACCCATGTTTCTTAGAATATCATTGCCTCCTTTTTGTGTTTGAAGCAAGTTCTGGTTTGAATGGAAAGAATGGCATTTCTGGGTTGTCAGCATCCTTAGTTAGAGACTTAGTACCTTTGCCTTTTACTTGCTTTGGTCTTCTTGAACTCCCACACATCATGGATCCACTATAATTCTGTGGTCAAGGGCACCACTAATGCTAGATGCAAATGAGTGTGGCAAGGAATGGTGGACACACACTTATATATTCTGTTCATGTGCATGTTCCACTGTCCCGTTGAACTTCACTTATAAAACACAGCTTCAAAGATAAAAGAATTTCAAGATGGTGACAACAGAGCTGAAAAATCAATTTAGTGTCCATGGCTGTAGTAGGCTGATAAATGGCATTCTAAGATCTTTGTATTAAACCAAGAATAGGGTCCTTCTGAGTATGGGGCCCTGTGCAGCTGCAAAGGTTGCTGACCCATGAAGAAGCCCTGGGGAAGGGTTTTATAACCCTAGAACTGGCAGCTACAGAGGTGTGATGCTTAAGATTGTGTGTCAACTTGGCTGGGCCATGATTCTCAGTGTTTATATGTGATCACTCCCATGATTAAGTACACTGTGAGTAGCCAATCAAATGAAAGGGCGTTTCCTTGGGGGTGCGGCCTGCATCTGAGTATAAGCAGACTTTCTGGCTGTTTGGTCTCTCTGGATCCTGTGGCTGCCTCCTGTCATCTCACTTCCGCTTCTCTGGACTTGAGCTATCAACTTATCTGCTGAACTAGGGATTTATCGATCTTCACAGCCTGTGAGCCGAGCCCTGCTCTCTGCCCTGCTGATCTTGGGTTCGCCAGCCCCTGTAGCTATGTGAATCAGGAGAAACCTTGTGGTCTTGCCTGTCAATCTTGAAATTCATCAACCTTCACAGCCTGTGAGCAGGAGCCCTGCTCTCTGACCTGTCGATCCTGGGCTTGCCAACTTCTTCACCTCCGTGAATAGGGAGAGGTCTCTACCCTGATCCACGGACTTGGGATGTTCTAGCCTCTACAATTGTGTGAGCTGTTTCCTTGATATAAATCTCTCTCTATGTATATTTATACGCTTTACTGGTTTTGCTTCTCTAGAGAACCCAGCCTAAGACAGGAAGACATCAGGCTTGGTGTTAGAAAGTGTCCAGCTCCTTATATACAAACAAAACTAATTCTACTGAGTGACAGCTGCCCAAGTCAGAAGAAGAACACTGATGGATGTGTATGTGAGTGTGTAAGAGACCTGGAATGTTTGGGACTTTAGATTACTGTGATTTGCCTTTGTGGAGTCCCTGGGTGTGCAAACAGTTAACACATTCAGCTGCTAACCAAAAGGTTAGCAGTTCAAGTTTACCCAGAGGTACCTTGGAATAAAGTCTTGACAATCTACTTCCAAAAACCAGCCATTGAAAACCATATAGAGCACAGTCCTACTCTGACACACATGGGGTTGCCATGAGTCAGAGTCGACTCAATGGCAGTTGGTTACTGGATTTGTCTTTCTGGAAAAGGCATTTTGTTGGCTTTTATTTTTTGCATAATTAAATTTCTTTCTGATATATTATGGCCCAAATCAGTGAAAATTTAATTAAGAAAAGTTTCTGAGAATTCATCAAGTGGAACATAACTCAAAAAAGTGTGACATTCCAATAAAATAACTCAGACCCTCATGCCATGGGCTTGTCTAAAATCACAAACACCCAGAAACTGAGAAGGAGGCTGTGTTGGGCTCAATTTATGTGCTTTTCCAGAATTGTTCCACTCCACCTATCTCCCAATCCTTGGCCAGTTGCTCATCGGAGAGTCCCAGCTGGCTACCACATCTCCTAATCCTGCCAGTTATCTTGAACTCTCCAAAAATGAGGGTCAGACTCAGGCATCACCTCCATTGCACCCAGCTAGGGGTTGGAGCCACAGGGGCTCTAGCACCCAAGCCCAACTTCAACCCATCCACGGAGGCTCTGGCTCCTCTCTCAACCCATCCATGGAGGCTCTGGCTCCGCCTGCCACTTCTGGACTTAAATCAAGCACAGTGCTCTGAGGCAATGAGTTTGTCTTCCCAGCAAATGCCGAGTGGGGCTGACTACCACAACCCAGAGAGTGGAAGGGACAGTGTCCTATGGGGCAAATTTTGACCAATGAGAGACAAAAGGCAGTAAGGAACCAACAAAGAAATTCCTTTCCTCCACTGGAAGGACTGTTCCAGGAAGGACTATGTCCAAGCAGTCTGTGTTTTCTTGCGGCTGATTTTGCTAGCACACCTAGTATTTGCTTTTCCTTCTTCCCTGCTTCATTCCACTTAGCAATAAAGAATTAGTTAAACTTTGCCTCGGTCTCTATTTCTAGACAACCAAGGTCAAGGCATTAACCAACAGCAAAATCTACCTTTTCAATATTACCTGGTAAAGGAGTCCTCTAGCTAACTAACTCAATGTAACCCATTGCTCTCAAGTTGATTCTGATTTATAGTGTCACTATAGGATAGAGTAGAACTGCCCCATAGGGTTTCCAAGACTGTAAATCTTCATGGAAGCAAACTGCCACATCTTTCTTCTGCAGAGTGGCTGGTGGGTTCGAACCACCAACCTCTTGGTTAGCGGCCCAGAGCTTAACCACTGTGCCACCAGGGCTCCTTCTAATTCAATATAGGAGGTAGATATTGGGATATTTAAAAGAAAACAACTAACACTGAACCTTTTAATTTTATATCATTTAAATTACCTTCTCTACGTTTTTTATGGAAAATTTACGCTGAGCCAGGCATGGGACAAGGTATTAGAAATACGGTGATAAAGCTTACTGTAAAGCTCATGGTCTAGCGGAAGAGACAGAAACAAAGTAAGTTCATGTAATAAGTGCTGTGAAGCAAGGAATGGTACTGAGATGGAGATATTGGAAGTTGTGGGGGTGAGATGTCCATCAGTGCAATGGTAAGAGGAGGCTTCTCAGAAGAGATGGCATTTACACTAAGACAGAAAAAGTAAGAGGAAGCCTCCAAACAAAGAACTTGGGATGGGAGAGCACTTATGGGAGAGAATATTCCAAGTCTCAGAGGTAGAGAAAGTAGGTTAGCAGAATCAAAACCAAAAAACTGAAAGGCTATCAGGGGACTAGAGGAGAGAAGTCCCTGGGTGGTACAAATGGTTACCACGCTGAGATGCTAACCAAAAGACTGTAGGTTCGAGGCGACCTAGAGGTGCCTCAGAAGAAAGGCCTAGTGATCTACTTCCGAAAAACTGAAAACCATGTGAAAAATAGTTATACTCTGACGCTCGTGGAGTCAGCATGAGTCAGAATCAACTCGAAAACAACTTTTGTTTTATTTTTAAGCAGCACCAGACAAGGCACAGAGCTGGCTAATCAGCGATCAAATCATGCAGGACCATGTCAGCCGAGATAAGGGGTTAAGTGTTCCATCTTGCTTTCCTCCATATTTGAGAACATAGCCAAACATAAGGATTTTTATTATATTTTTATCCCCAAACCATCTAAATGAGATACTTGATATTCAGAGTGTTAACTTAGAGGAGACGCAGGTTAGCACAGGACGGCTGGAGAGAGTGCAGAAAACAGGTGTAACAAGGAAAATTCTTTTTTTAACAACCAGAACTTTGAGTTCTGAAACAGAAGTCATGATTCAATCATTTTGTGTACTTGAATGAAAATGTAAGATCTTCATCAAAATTTAAAGTAAAAGTAGCCCCCTATCGGATCCAATACCCTGTACCCCCATCGCCCAAACATGTTAGTCTCACTGCAAAGGAGACCCTTTATTTCTAAGATGGCTGCCCATCTGCACAGTCAATGGTCACTTAATTAGCTGTGACTCAACTAAAGCAGGTTTCTGCAACATCTTCAAACAGCCACACTGCTTGAAGTCTAATTCCTTGGATTAGAGACTCTAAAACCAGCCCTTTGATTTGGAGCCTGCCTCCATGCTTACTTGAGAATGCAGGACAATAGGAACAGTTTGGAGATGCCAATCCCCCACTGAAACACGAAACTGACAGCTTCCTCGTCTGCCTGCTCCTTTCAGTTACGATTCTTTCTCTAGAAACGCCACTTGGAAAATCAGGGACTATCCTTTTGTACTGCACAGCACTCCCTCCTTCAGTAAACCCGTCCCAGATTAATTGGCACTAATACAGCCATTCACAGCTGTATGCAAGATGTTGGAGAGTGCAGAGCAGGCAGAGGCGATTATGGTTGCCTGCACACTGTCATTGCCTTGTAAGAACAGACTCGCCTTCTTCAGAAATGGCATGATAATGGAATGTAATAACAGAGACCCTTTGCAATCAATGCCATGGTGGAAATGAGAGCACATCTCAGTGACAATAACAAAGATGGAATGTGAAACAACAAAGCCCTCTCTCTCTTAGCCAGAACTCTCCAGAGCAGCTCATTACTTTAACCTTTCCACCTTCACTGCATCCACAATTAGAAACATGCATTTCCACGGGAATTAAATCCACTTGCTTGCTCACTCTGCCCTCATTAGAACACTCCATAGGGCCCAATTAGCTGGATGGTCATAAACAGATGTTTGTGCCTTGAGAAAACAGAAAGAGAGCATTCTTGGAGCCAAAACAGAATGGAGACAATCTGGTACACCCCATATTATTAATTACCTAAAATCTAGAGTTTTAGGTTTGACAGGAACCTACAGTTTTTGTTTAGAAAGGAAAAACGTATGGCCAGAAACATTGATTTATCCTTGGTAGAAATTAATATTTTGTTTAGGTTACACAATATCTTCTAAAATTTAATCAACATTTAAAAATTGAGAAACTTTTAAGATTGTCTGAATCCCTTGAAAAGATGTCACACGATTTGGCGATACTGAGCCTACATTCCTATACGACCACAATGGCTGGAGGTGAGTAGTGTCTGCCCCTAGACTGGGAATATATGCTCCACATCACCCCATCATCATCCCTGGTTGCCTCCTGCATCTGGCCCGCTTCTCTTATTCATGTTGCCTCCCTTTCACCTGTAGGGGTAGAATCATAGTCCCACCACTTACAGCTCTGGGGCAAGTTCATTTAACTTCTTTGTGTCTCAGCGTTGTTTATAGATACATATATATAATGGAGTTGTGTATATATATAATATATATAATGGAGTTATAATATCCAACCACTGGCTCTCTGTGACAATTAAATGAGTTAAAACATATAAATTGTTAAGAATTGTGTCTGATACATAATACAGGTACTTAATAAATTTTACCATTGCTTTCTCATCACCACTGTCATCACCTGTCCTGGGTGCCTGGCTACCACCACTGACTTCTCTGACAGGGATCACAAACAGAGAGGGTCCTGGACAGAGCTGGAGAAAAACATAGAACAGAATTCTAACTCAAAAAAAGACCAGACTGACTGGCCTGACAGAGACTGGAGAAACCCCGAGAGTATGGCCCCTGGACACCCTTTTAGCTCAGTAATGAAGTCATTCCAGAGGTTCACCTTCTAGCCAAAGATTAGACAGGCCCATAGGACAATACAAGACTAAAAGGGCACACCGGCCCAGGGACAAGGACTAGAAGGCAGAAGGGGACAGGAAAGCTGGTAATAGGGAACCCAAAGTTGATAAGGGAAAGTACTGACATGTCATAGGGTTGTTAACCAATGTCATAAAATAATATATGTACTAATTGTTAAATGAGAAACTAGTTTGTTCGGTAAACCTTCATCTAAAGTACAATAAAAAAAAAGTATTGATAACATTGTGAAAACAGTAACTAATGTCATCAAACAACTTGTATAGGAATTGTCAAGTTGGAACCTAATTTGCTGTATAAATTTTCAGTGAAAACACAATAAAATATTATTTAAAAAAACAAACAAAAAACCCTAGTATTGTACTAGGTCCTTGTCTCAAGCATCCCCAAGACCACCCTCAGGCAAGATGATTCACTGGAAGGGCTCATAGGACTTATACACTCTCGGTTACAATTTATTACAGTGAAAGGATACTGATTAAAATCAGCAAAGGGTAAAAGTTTGTGGGATGAAGTCTGGAGGAAACCAGGCACAAGCTTCCAGGTGGATCCTACCAGTGGAGTCACACAGGGATACAATTCATTTTCCCAGCATCAATGTGTGACAACACATGTGAAGTGTGGCCAACCAGAGAAGCTCACCCAAGCCTTCATGTCCAGGTTTTAACTAGGGTCAGTCACGTAGGTAGGCAGTGCCTGTATGCCGGACCTTGGCTACTCTGATTCCAGCCACCCGCTCCAGAGGTCAAACCAATACAGCATGGCCCAGGGGGTCAGGCGTATAAAAACACACTTATTAGGCAGGGTAATCTAAGGGCTCAGAGATTATCTCCCAGGAACCTGTCAAAGGCTAGTCCTGAAGACAGGCCTTTCTTTGGAATGTGCAAGGTTGGAGAAACCCAGGCCTGCTGAATTAACCCTTTCCTGCACAGCTCTATTCTGGATTCTGGGAACATACCTTAGTTAAACAGACAAGGTTTATGCTGTCATCAGGCTCCCTTTCCAGAAAGGGAAGACAAACTATAGACTAGTTAACTAATAATGAAAAAGATAATTTTCAATGACAGGAAGGGGTGCTATGACAGGATGGGATAGCCTAGGGCTTCTCTAGATGGAGCAGTCAGGAACAGCTTCCCTGAGAAGGTGTTTATGGAGCTGATCCCTGAGTGACAAGAAGCTCACCTTATGAAGATGTGGCATGGTAGGTAGAGCATCCCAGACAGAATAGCAAGACCAAAGGCCCTAAGGTAGGATGAATCAGGCATGTTTCAGGATGAAAAAGAATCCAATATGACTGGAATTTAGTTAGCAAGGGGAGAAATAGTACAAGATAGGGTTGAAAAGGTAAGCTGGGACCAGTTCATGAAAGTCATTGTAGACAGCAGAGATACGTCTGCATTTTATTCAAAGTGCACTGGAAAGCCATTGAGGGGTTTTAAGCTGTGATATGACAGGATCAACTGTACATTTTTAAAAAGAGTACTCAGGATGCTCTGGAGAATGCACAAGAGTGGAAGCAGGCATACAGGTTAAGAGGCTACTGGACAAAAATTTGGGTAGATGGCTCCTAAAATCTCTTTTAACTCTAAAAGTCTATTTTTGATCCTATGGTATCACTAGAGGTAATAAATGCAAGACCAAAACCAAAATCAATTGCTATTGAGTCGACTCTGACTCATGGCCAACCTAAGTGTTTCAGAGTAGAACTGAGCCCCACAGGGTTTTCAATGGCTGTGACCTTTTGGAAGTAGATCGCCAGACTGTTCTTCTGAGGTACCTCTTGGTGGATTTGAACTGCCAACCTTTCAGTTTGTAACCAAGCACTTAACCACTTGTGCCACCCAAGGACTCCTTTTACTACAGGACAGAGCCTGGAAAATGGAGTCTCAGTATAACATGACCAGCTAAGGCTCATTTGCTGGCAGGATCTCTTTTCACCAAAGACATAAATTTTCTAGAGAGACCATAAGAACCCTGTACTTTTATGTCTTCTCATACTCTGCAAGGTTGTTAAGAGTCCTGTGGCAAGGAACCCATAATGGTACTCATGTACCAGTTGTAATGGTTTAAAACCAAATGGCCTCTACATTGGATGTTTTAACCACAAATACTTCTAACTGCTTACATTGGACACAAAATATAGAAAGTATTGATTTTTTCCATTGTTATTGTTAAGCAATTTGGCTTTTTCAAAGTGTGCCCTTAACTGCAACTTTGAACAAGAAATACATTTTGTAATGTACACCTCCCCCCTCCCAATAGCAGGCAATCCACATCATCAAGAAATGGCATCTGGCAACCATTACAGCACTTGGTTCACGGCCGCTTACAGAGGAGTTAAAAGGGCTGTAAGGAAGGACGTGAAAATCAATTTTTAACTCCTATTTTAATTATTGGTTGCTTCAGTTTAATACTTGGTTACTTTTCATAAACATCTTGTATTAGGCAAACAGCAGATCATTCCTTGACTAAAGAGCCTTACTTTTTAATTTATGCTTCTACCCTAATTTCCTTGCCAAATGGAACTTGGCTTCCTTGGAGTACCTGCCTAGCTTAGAACTTTGTTCCATGTAGATATTTGGTCATTCCGGAGGGAGACATTCAAATCTCAAGCCCCCTCACTCAGGCTCCATGAACTATCAGCACCGTAAAGAAGCCGGCTTTCTCTGGTACAAATTAGCGTCTTATAGAGGGCAATGATAATTGATGTTTCCTAAATAGCTAGACTAATAGTAAGAAAGCCTAAAGAAATTCTTTAATGTTGACATTTGCCTAAGAAATAGAATCCTCTAACAAAGAATAAATTTTGATTTTTCACTAATTCAAAATGTAATTACTGTCTATATAAAGCCCCACAAAGAGGGAGAACTAAATCCTGGAACAGAATAAAAACAAAGGAGGAAGCACCTATACCACTTCCAGCAGCTCTGTCTCCAAATCCATCATGACTCCCCCATTCTCCATTTTCCCAAGCTAGGGGTGACCTTGAGACTCTATTTCAGACAAACGAACATAGAATCTGCTACAATATTTTTATTTTCCTTACAAAAGCAACAACAAATACAAAACTACAGCTGGCATCACCACCTTTTCTGTCCCGCGTTCCTTTCTTATTCATTCTTTGAACCTGAAGCTGGATGTGGCTACAGCATCCGTCTTGCAACCATTATGGAAAGGTTGAAAGAACCATGGAGATGACAAGCTAAAACCCTGATACTGTGAAGCAACTGAAAAAGGATCAGCAATTGCCAACTTCCACACTTGTTATGTAAAAAAATAATACTGGATTTGAGCTACTTTCATTGAGTTTTCGTATCCAACATGCCTTGGTTCCACCACATATAAACTCAATCACCAGGAAGCCTCTTCCTTCTCAGAATCCAGCCATCATCTCCATAGAATGTTCCTACATGAAAATAGTCTTGTAAACCAACTTTTCTTCTGTTTCTTGGCACTAAACTCACATCTGTTGTGACAAATCTTGAACAGACATTGTATTGGTCAGGGTCTAGTCAAGAAATAGAGTCCACTTTAGGTAGTTCATGGAAGGGATTTAGTATTGAGACAAATATTGAGCTCTTATAAAGGCAGTAGAAGATCTGAAAAGCCAAACAGGAGATGGCGAGGGAACCTGGTCAGTACCAAAACAGGAAGCCACAACCATCCCTAGGACTGGAGGGACCAAGGAAAGGGATCTGAGGCTGCTCAGACAGAAAGTAATACCACAGTGGAGGCTGCCCAGTGGGAGCTGAGACCATGAAGCAAAGGGCTGTCAAGTGAGAGCTGGATCCACGGAGGGAACACAGCCACTGCCTCAGAGGTCACCCGAACAAAGACGGGTTAAATGCTCTGACTTCGCTCTTCCTCTTGCTTCTCCATCTCCTTCCACTGCCTCCTATAGGCTGAACCTCCCTGAAGCCATTGGCAAGAGAGGCTGAGAAAGGTAGTTTTCAGGAAATCAGACCCCCACAATACTATAAAAAGAAATTAAGCAGGAAGAGCAGAGAACGGATTTGAGAGCAAAGGGCTAAATAACAAGCACAGACTTGTGTTGCTGTTAACAGTGAGGGATGCATAATATACTTCAGTGACTTTTTTACCCCATCCTCTGTGTCCCCTACACATTCTCCATTGAACTTACAATGATCATAAAATACTCGTTACATAGAATGCCAGGTGCGTGGGTTTCCTTGGGAGAAAAACATACTTTTTTCTTAATATTTTTAATGCAAAATCACAAGGAGGTTCCATTCTAAGCAATTACAAGACTGAATTATGGAACAAAGACAAGGAAGAGCAAATGACCTAGAAGCATAATTGCCATCCTAATGGCCCCTTTGATTATACTGAAATCATCAGGAAAAAATTCCCCCTCAGCCTGACTCCATGATTATGCTCTTCTCTGAACACAAAAGAGCCCTGACCCACATGCTTTTTGCCTCAGAGAAGGAAGAGGGCCAACAGTAGAGAGGCAGGGAATTTCAACATCATCGTCCATAGAAAACTTAGAATTACGGATTTGTACAGTTGAAAAAAGACTTACATAGAGGAAGATTATGAAGCACATAGAATTGTGTGTGTGTATGCTTCACGTCTTTCAAAACACTTATCAACATAATCTTCCTTTATGTAAGTCTTTTTTTCAACTCCACAGATCTGTAATTCTAAGTTTTATATATATTCTATCCTCCCATTTAATGCTGTGATCTTACATTGTAACATCTTTAAGAAATCGGCATTTGACCTCAGTTTGAACCTCCTCGGTACCAGAATGCTCAGCGCTTCCTAAGGTAGCATGTGCTGTAGCCACAGAATTCTGACAGTTAGAAAGCCAAGAGTCTTCCTCACATTTTCGTCAATCCATTGGTACTACTTCTGCCCTCCTTCGTCCTCTTGACCCTCATTCAAGTACTTGAAGCCAGCTACTATGCTACCTACCTTGGCTTCAAGCTATGACAATCCTTACTCCTCAACCAAATCCACTCTCCAACAAGGTGAGTTATCAGCATCCTTCTTAAAATCAGATGTCAAGAATTAGGTTTGATTATGTAGTTGTTGGGTGGTCAGTGCAGAGGGCAGTCGGACTCATCTTTCATCTGGACACCTGCTCTACTGATAGACCCATAGGTTGTATTTACTTTTCTACCATGCTTGAGTCTTTTCCACAGGAACTGAGATCATACTTTCAGGCGCTTAACACAGTGCTTGAAAATAGACAGCATTCAGCAGGCATAGGTTACTCTTGGTGCTGCTGTTATATTATTTTATATACTATCATTGCTAGTTGTTTTTGTTATTTTCGTTATTAACTGCTCTCAGGCCAAGTGCCATCATTCAATGGTTGTGTGATTAGCTTTTCGACACATATATAAATGTTTACTACTAAATTTTAGCACATGGCTTTTGACCCTTTTTCTAGCCTGTCATTTCTAGTATTTATACTATCACCTTTTGCATTGGTTCTGCTTCCAGCTCCATACTCACCACATACCCCACTAGCAGTCTCCAGCGGCTTCATAGACAGGACGGAGACAGAGCCCCAGGTACTGCACTGGCCACTCCTCTCTGGTTGCCACTGATCCATTAATCAAGCCCCATTGGAGGCAATACAAACAACTTTCAGACTACCTAGATGAGCTATCATTCACCTACATTTTTCCATGTCTTACATAAGGAAATCCCTAAGGATTTGCTGAAATCCTTGGTCTCCTAGGTTTGGGACAAAGCATATTTTTGACAGCTCCTAAGGCCCCAGTGGCAGGAATGCCGATTAAAAATGGATGTTATGGATTGAACTGTGTCCCCCCGCCACCCAAAAAATATGTGTTTTTAATCCTAATCCCTGTGGATGCTACCTCATTTGGGAATAGGGCTTTCTTTATGTTCATGAGGCCATATCAGTGTAGGGTGTGTCTTAAGCCCATCAATTTTGAAATATAAAAGAGCCGATTAGACTCAGAAGAAAGCAGACAGCGGGGAAGACTGACACTATCTGAAGACATGGAGGCAGACCAGTCTACAAGACCAGGAACTCCAAGGATGGCCAGTTAGAGGAGCTGAGACAAAGATGTTCCCCCAGGGTGGACAGAGAAGGAGCCTTCCCCTAGAGCCAAAACCAAAACCAAAAAAAAAAAAAACCAGATGCTGTCGAGTTGATTCCGACACATAGTGATCATATAGGACAGAGTAGAACTACTCCATAGGGCTTCCAAGGAGCGGCTGGTGGATTCAAACTGCTGACCTTTTGGTTTCAAGCCCGGCTGTTAACCGTTGCGCCTCCAGGGCCCTGAATTCAGCTTTCCTGTGAGAAAATAAACATCTGCTCGATAATGGTACCCACTTGTGTGTGGTATTTCTGTGAGAGCAGAACTAAGAAACTAAGTTTGAAAGTCTAGGATGGATTTCACTAGTTGGTTTCTATTCAGCCGTACTGACAGCAGGATTTATAGAAGGAAAAATAAAGGTGCAAAATACCTTCGAGTTAGTGTTGAGGGCAGGTTTGTTGTTTGTTTCCAAGCTCTTCAAGGCAGAGCCATGTGGTAATTTGGCCTGAGCACAAAAATAAGAAATTGTAAGATCCCAGTTCCCTGGCTGTCTTATGATTTCACAGTGAAGCAGCAAATGGGGAGTGTTCTATGCACAGTTATGGAAAGTTTTGCTCTGTCATACTGGCCTTGTTTTTCATACGTCAAGGAAGAACTGAACTGCACCGTGATATAGTTTTATTATACAGTGATAATCTTTACCTCTCACTTCTCATAGTCATGAGCCCTTTGAGGTTCAGCCTGAGTTGTCATTTTTCTAATTCTTAAACTTGAGAGAAAGACAACAACAAACAATATTTACATTCTCAGTCTCCTCTAGTAGATTATCATTGCACTCAAACTAGTATAAAAACCAGCTCTAAAATAATTGTTATGGATAATTCTGCACTTTCAGGATCCCAATTTAGCATAAGAGGAAAATACTAACAGTTCCCTTATAATAAGTACACCCTATGCTATCTCATTTAATTTTCACACAAACTCAACGAGGCAGGTACTTTTTACTATCCTTAGTGTTACCTAAGGAAGCTGAGGCCTAGAGACGCTAAGTTACTCGTCATGCCCACATGGTTAATAAGTGATGTAACCCAAACAGTCTAATGCCAAAGCCTAATTGCTTAGCCTTTATATTATGCTATTTTCTGAAGACCTGATGAAGTCATCAAGCATGACCAGGAACCCAGTAATGTATCCAGTTAGTAGAGAGAGGAAATCTAGGAGAAGCCATTATGTGTCTTCATTAAGGCAGAATGACAGAGGTTCTCTTGAGGCTCTACAAGTTCTGGTGGGAATGCAGCCCACTCTCTACTTCTTCGCAGAAGACATTATTATTGGAAAATCTTTCCCACCACTCAAGGCTAATATATAGTAGGTGTCATTGACAAATTTGTCCTGAAGTAGAGTTTGACGGAGAAAGGTTGTCACTAAGGAAGGGCTCGACTAGCTGGCTGCTGTTGTCAATGGGTTTAGATTTACTTCACACTCAGAAGTTGCAATTTTGTTTCAAAGAAAGTGGTGTCTGCATTTTGAAGAGAACTTGTTCTGATTTCACAGACGGCACCTGCACATAAATCATCCAATTACTGTAGGACTTGGTTTGTTTTTAAATCTACTACCTCCAAGAATTTATCAGCAACACACCTAATATGTGCCAAACACGTATGCACATAGTTCACCCCATTATAGCTGATTTCTGCGGTACCTCAGTTTACCTTACACTTGGCTCATATCACTGACAGTAAAATCACCCCTAGCTCTAATGTGGAATGCTGTTAGACATAACCTCGTGATGTGAAGATGAGCTCATATGTTGCCCTCCAACCCAAATCAGCAATTTCTCCATAGGTCTCCTGTAAGGCAGACGTTTGTTTGGCTTTGGCTATGAAGAATAATTAAGGTTTGGAAAAGGCAAGATGGTCTTGCCAACTCAGCTGCTCTTGAAAGTGAGGATTCCCCAAGGGGTTAGCATAGCCCAGAGGAGCAAGAGGTGTTGATCCAGCAACACACAAGGGCACAACGGTTGTCTGGCTGGTGGCTTTCACTCTCCTTTTCACTTTTGACCACAGTAAGAAATACTGCGTAATAGTAAGGCAATCCAGTGTATATGTAGCTGTTGAACATATATATGTGTGTGCATGTACACACATACACTGAAATTGCCCTTGCATTTGCTATTCCAATTCATTTGCTAAAACACATTGGCTATTGTATTTGTTTCCTAATGTGCTGTAACAAATCACCACAAATAGTGGCTCAAAACAACATGAATTTATTATTTTATAGTTCTGGAGCTCAGAAGTCCAAAATCAGTCTCATTGGGCTAAAATCAAAGTGTTGGCAAGGCTGGTTCCCTCTGGAGGCTCTGAGGGGAGAATCGGTTTTGTTGCCTTTTCCCGCTTCTAAATGCCACCACATTCCTTGACCTTCCTCACACCCCTCTTGCTTCCATTATCACATTTCTTACTACTCCTTTGATCCTCCTGCCTCCCTTTTATAAGGACCTTTATGATTACATTGAGCCTACCATAGTAATCTAGCTTAGCTGCCCATCTCAAGATCTTTAACTTAATCACATCTGCAAAGTTCCTTTAGCCATATAAGTAACGTATTCATAGATTCTGGACATTAGGACACGGACATCTTTGCAGGTCATTATTTAGTCTACCACAGCCATAAACATTAAATCGATTTTTCAGCTCACTAATGGGTTGTACACTGTTAAAAACACTGGTCTAGCATATATCTTCAGGTATCTGGACTGAAGAGGATCAAACAGGGATGCCACCTGCTTGGGAGAACAAAGGGAAATGGGCGTTCAGCGAGCATCCAAAGCACAGTGTTAAGTATTGTATATATTCCATCCCTTCCTTCTACAGTCATTGCTCACTATGAATTAGGCATTATTGTCCCCACTTTAAAGACATAAAAGTAGACTTAGAAAGGCTAGAAAACATTCTCAAGACCACATATCTAATATGGGGCCCACGTTCAAACATGAGTCTCTCTGACCTCAATGCCTAAGTCCTTTTAGCCATGCCTCGAGGGGGCTTCTTTTATGTCTCCCCTAACCCTACTCCCAAAGCCAGGCCTGCAGTCTTCACATCAACCCAGCAGGTCTTCATGCAGGAAAGCAGCCTTTTCTCCCAAGGTATTTTCTGGGAATCCTTGAGGCCTGAAGCTGTCACCTCTTGTTCAGTAGACCAGTTCTTTCTCTCCTTGGCTCAAACACAATGTCATTACTTGAACATTTTTATATAAGACAGAGTCATCCAGCTTTTAATTCAGACCTAACAACTCCAAGGAACCTGTCAAAGCTTAAATTTAAAGCAGAAATGAGGCCGTGTAAGTTGAACAAGAATTTAGTACAGAAAGCTATGAAATTTTATTTCTAGTAGATTTGCAAATGAACTTGGAGAAGAATATTCTGGAAATTCTTTTAAAAACTTTCTAAAGAATATTGACTGCAGAGCAAAGTCAAGGATAGGAGTTGGTGTATGGCACGGCAGATGGTGTAGTACTTGGCTGGCATGAATGCTTGACTGGACCTCAGGAACCCTGGGCTCTAGCCCTGATCCTCTGCTAACCTGATGTGTGGCCTTGGACTTAAACTCTTTAGCCGTCAGAGAAGAAGTATAGTGCAGAGGTTAAACTGTGCTTTCAGTAGTCAGCTTGCCTGATCTTGAGTTCTGACTCTGGCAACCATTAGCTGGGTCAACTTGGGTGAGTTACTTAACCTCTCTGCACTTCAGTTTCCTGCTCTGTAAAGTAAGTACAATAATAGTCTCTATCTCATCAGATTGTTGTAAAGTTTAAATGAATTAGTTCACTTAGAATAGAGCCTGACAAATAATAAACCCTCACTAAATGTTATCTACCATTATTATTAAGGTCTTTAAAAGTAAAGATTTACTCTAGATAATCCCCCTGTTAATTTAATAATTTTAAAAGTTATCTCTATTTTATTATTTGTCATTATTATTGCTAGTAGGCTGCAAGGAGACCTTGTTTTTGTTATATTGTTAGATGCTGTTGAGTTGGTTCCAACTCATGGTGACCCTATGTATCACAGAACAAAACATTGCCCAGTCCTGTACCATCCTCACAATCATTGCTATGTTTGAGCCCATTATTGCAGCCACTATGTTAATCCATCTCATTGAGGGTCTTCCTATTTTTCACTGACCCTCTGCTTTACCAAGCATGATGTCCTTCTTCAGGGATTGGTCCTTCCTGATAACATGTCCAAAGTAAGTGAGACAAAGTCTTGCCATCCTTGCCTCTAAGGAACATTCAGGCTGTACTTCTTCCAAGACAGATTTTTTTCATTCTTCTGGCAGCCCGTGGTATATTCAATATTCTTCACCAACACCATGATTCAAATGCATCAATTCTTCTTCGATCTTCCTTATTCGTTGACCAGCTTTTGCATGCATATGAGGCAACTGAAAACACCATGGCTTGGGTTAGGCACACCTTAGTCTTCAAGATGAGATATCTTTGCTTTTTAACCCTTTAAATAAGTATTTTGCAGCAGATTTGCCCAGTCCAATATGTCATTTTATGTCTTGACTTTTGCTTCCATGGGTGTTGATTGTAGGTCCAAGTAAAATGAACTCTTTGACAACTTCAATATTTTCTCCATTTATCATGATGTTGCTTATTGGTCCAGTTGTAAGGATTTTTGTTTTCTTTATGTTGAGGTGTAATCCATACTGAAGGCTGTAGTATTTGATCTTCAACAGTAAATGCTTCAAGTCCTCTTCACTTACAGCCAGCAACGTTGTAATATCTGCAAAATACAGGTTGTTAACGAATCTTTCGCCAATCCTGATGCCACGTTCTTCTTCATGTAGTCCAGCTTCTCAGATAATTTGCTTAGCATATAGACTGAATAAGTATGGTGAAAGGATATTACCCTGATGCACACCTTTTCTGATTTTAAACCATGCAGTAGCCCCTTGTTCTGTTTGAATGACTGCCTCTTGGTACAGATTCCGCATGAGCACAATTAAGTGTTCTAAAATTCCCATTCTTCACAATGCTATCCATAATTTGTTATGATCCACAGAGTCGAACACCTTTGTGTAGCCCTTAAAGATTGTAAACCTAGAGACCAGCATGACAGGTATACATTTCAGAAAATCCTCTCTGGAAGCTCTGACTTCATCCTTGAAGAGTTGGGCTGAAAGGAAGAAGTGGAAGATTGTCATCATGGGGTGTCTTACTTTCCTAATGCTGTTGTAACACAAATACCACAAGTAGGAGGCTTTATTTTCTCACAGTTTCAAGGCTAAAAGTCTAATTCAGGGTCTTTGGTGACCCTCTACTTTACAAGCATGATGTCCTTCTTCAGGGATTGGTCCTTCCTGATAACATGTCCCAAGTGAGTGAGACAAAGTCTCTCCATCCTTGTGATTCTTTCCTTGTCAGTAGCTTCAGGTGCTCCTTGGCTATCCTTATATGGCATCTGTCTCTCCACTTGTAAGTGTGCATCTAATCTACTCTTTTTATATAACTCAGATATGATTAGATTTGGAAACACCATACTCAGTATGATCAAATTAATATAAAGAGAACCCTACTTCCAAACAGGATCACATCCACAGGTATAGGAGCTAGGATTCCAACACATATTTTAGGAGGACATAATGCAATCTATACCATGAGGATAGCTGCTGGTTGATGGCATTGTGTGAAGACCTGCCCTTCCCAGGAATGCTAATCCAGGCTTTTTTTCAACCAGAGTATTCCAGAATTCATCAGCTTTACCCTTGGTAAGGGTGAAGAGAAACAGGGAAAACACCACTAAAAATCATATATTTGTAAAGAATCAAAAGGAGTAGATGAACTGTGCTAATTAGATACTGCCAATATTTTTTTTTTGGTAAGCATTGCCTGAAAAAGAGTATAACGTGATTTTCAGAAAGTTCAACTTCCATACCTAGCCATGTTCTTTACTCCTGAACCTGAAAATTAGTAAATAATATATTCCTACATTGTATGTAGAATCATGGTTGCAGTAATCTTCCAAAGAATTCTGTTCAGTCCAGCTTGGAACATTGTTTTTTTCAGCTCTGTACCTAGCAAGACTCATTTCTGTTTCCCTCTTAGAACCAAAAGAAGATTAGCATTCTCAAACCTGGTACTTGTGTAGTGCTTGATGCATAAACCAAGCATCAGAAATGGGTTAAAAAGTCTTTCCAGAAAACACAGACTCATTAAATGATATTATCCTTTTAAAAATCCACAAAGACATTAAGGCACATTTTTAAGTCACATTTATTCATACCTTCAGTAAATATATGTTGACCAACTACTATGTGCCAAACCCAGAGCCAGGCAGTGGGGATGTAGATTCAGCAGTTTCCAAGGTAAAGCTATTGGTTGAAACCTCGGCCAAGAATGTGAATGCCTTAGGAGCGTTTATAGAGCAAACTAAGAGAAGGCCAAGAACAAAGCTTTGGGAAATATAAACTCTTAGTAGTCAGATGAAGTAAGGAATTTTACCAAAGAGACTGAGAAGAAATTACTAGAGAAACTGAAAGAGAATTTCAAAATGTAGGGGTGCTCAAAAGTATTAAACGTTGCAGAGAGGCCAAGTAAGATGAAAGCTGGAAACCTCCCGTTGGATTTGTTCACTAGGGTTATTTGTGGCCACGGCAAGGGCGTTTCAGGTCATGATGGGGACGGAAGGTAGATCAGAGTGGATAGAAAGTGATGGGGGATGAAACTGAAGGTGCACTATAAACTCTTAGTCTTTTATAACTGGGATAGCAAAGGAAGTAGATGTGAGCAAGAAAGAATGGCAGCAAGAAAGAAAAGCAGCAACAAGGTTTTTTTTAAATGGGAGAAACTTAAACTTATTTTAAACTTATATAGGTAAAAGGGACTAATTCAAAGGCCGAGGCTAGCTTTATAGGAAAGAGGATTGGAGAGGATAAAGTTTGGAGCACACCTAAATCTAAATTTCGAGTTCTCAAACTCAAAAGGGTTCCTTTCAATTTATTAATTTAAAAAACCAGATTTCTCCAGTTTTTTTCATGCAGCTCCCTGAAGTAAATAAAAAGCTGAAGTAGAATGTATGCCCAAGACAGTCATGGCTTAAACTATTACAGAGCCCACTCTGGAGACAACTGCTTCAGTATGGCCCACCCCATCATGACAACCACCACCCCCCGACCCCCACTTCCTGCCAGACTACTATTCGTCAGGTTTCTTAATAATATCAACATGCCTCTAGTGAAGTCAATCTCTTTCTCCTTCTGGCAAGTGACAGGTTAAGACAGAATGCTGCTTCCTGAGATTACAACCATTTGTTTCAAAGTAACTTGGATTTAAACTGAAAAACAAAAAAGTGTCAAAAAACAAAGATGTGCACTAGGAGAACAGGAAGAATTCTGAGAAGCCAACAGTATGGCCTATTTCATTTATGTGATACGGCTTGACACATAGTAGGTGCTCAACAAATATTTGTTGAATGAAGAGGCTTGTAATATGATGCGACAATCAAAAGACTATTTTCAGCTAGAAAGAGTCACTGCCTACTGCCTATCATAGAATAGGAGTTAACTGGAATATTATGTTTTCTTTCAGGCAGTTTTTAAAAAGAAGTTAAAAATAATGAAGAAATAATAAAGCGCTCTACCAGTTTTCATCTACCCCAATCATTTTCCCTTGACAGCCAGGCAAAAGAGGGGAAAACTGAATGGAAAGGAGAGAAAGAGGAAATACACCCATCAGAGTATCAACCTAAAATGCTTGGCAGTCCTACAACATGGTGGGAAAGTTGTAGGTTCTTAAAATAAATGGAGTGGAAAAACATTCAACCTCCTCTCCATACTGCCCCCGAGATTTTCTAGCCTATACCTCAAAAGCACAATGTATGAATAACCTGCAATGAAAAAGGGAGCTAGAAACTAAGTTAAGCTAATGGAGAACCCAGAGGGGTTATACAATGAGGACAGTCTTGCTTAATTCTTGTTTAAGAGGCAAAGAAAGTTGAGAGCTGAAAGGAAGAGAGAAAAAAAAAGGAAGGAGAAAAGAGACATTACATTATGTTATCCTAGAAACAAAACTCATAGAAATGGGATAAAGACAGGAAAACTGAGTGATAGCTTGGAAATTTGCTAATAATGAGAAGTCTATTTCCCTAGAGGCAGCCCATCATTTCTGAGCAGACTGGACCATGCTCTTGGAGAACTGGTTCTTCCCTCAGCTCATTTCAGTGACAATGAGCATTTCTAGTTGAGTGCGAGAAGACATGAAGGGGATCTTTTATTTTCCTAAGAGGAAATTGAACCTATGCATTGCAAGACTTCAGCATGTGCTTGTGTATGAAAAATATGAGCCAAATGCTTTTGAAGAGAAACAGAAGTATGCTGCCCTTGTGACAGAGAAGTGTCCAAGAACAAAGACAGAGGTATTTCGGCATGCAATTCCTACCCTCCAGATTCTTTGCTGGGATACATTTTATGACCAACTTTAAAGACATTGACCTGTTGATCTAGTTCTGGTTTTCATTCACTGTATCCTTCTTAACATAAGAAAAAGTCCCTTAGGATAAGCAGTATTTTCATTTAAAAAAAAAAAAAAAAACCTACACAGAGCGATGGTATCCCAACACTCTTCATTCTTGCCATGCATAGCATCTACTACTTTAAATAATAGAAATAAGGGAATATGGCATCATGCAACAAAGTTGAGAGTATGACAAGAGTCCCACCTGTATGTTGTCCCAGTGTTCCTGTTGGCAGAATTAGAGATCTAACCCACAGACACCTCAGATTGCCTTACCATATCCCCTCCACTTGGCTGAAGTCTGAGTAAGCTAAGAAGTCGCCCTTCCAGTGAACGAAATCTCTAATTAGCACTGAAAATGCATGGTAGCTAAATTTGTGGTGAAGACAAGCCATCTCCTCATTCTTCGTAGCTGGGGCTAGATTAAACTATGAAAGGGGGACAGGATAATTGCTCACAGTGGGGCATGGTGTTCTCTCCTGTACAAACATGTAATTAGGCTGTCTTAACCTCCTGGTTCAGCAATAAACACCACTTCACAGGCTAATTTACAGGCGAGAGTCACAGAAATCTGTGTAATAAACTCTCGGTGCTGCAGGCTCTACAGTTCAGTTAAAAGAGAGCAGTTCACTTTTTCAAGTCAGCAAAAAATCTTTTTGCACTTACCACAAACTGAAATGAGATTGAAATAAGGGCTATGCATTCAAAACATTGAACACACCAGCTAATAAAAAATACATTTGTGACTGATCGTAAAAATAGAGAATGTAATTGGCTGTACCTTAGAAATATCTTTTACTTACAATATTTGGGAAGACAGAGGTCTCCGTAATATTGACTTTGCTAACACGTCTACATTTTTCTGTCTACCATAATTATGCGTCAGTCAGTGACACCTCATCCCTGTAGCTGCCAACAAGCTTTGACTCAGGCGGTGAGAGGTGGGCAGTCTGTGACCCCGAACCAGATAATATTTGCCTGGCAAACACTGTTGGCTTGGGGCAGCGAGGGAGAGGTGCTCATAGAAAGAAGCAACTCCTTAATGGCCTCATCATTCTTCCCACTTGGATAACCAAGGCCTGAGGGACCTTTCTGAAGTGAAGTGACGTGGGGGCTCCTTTTCAGCTGCCTACTTTGCCCAAAAGCCTTCTTTAAGTGTGGAACTCAACACAGACACAGTAGGGGGTCATAGAAGTAGATACACTCCTTTGTGGAAAGTGTGTTTTCTTCTGGCCAAAGTAGACCATCTGGAGAGGGAGAGGCTGTGGTTAGTGAGGACGTGACACTGATTGGACATTGAGAACAATCACAGAAGGGCTGTGGATATACTGGACACTGTGTGTGGTGTGAGAGGTGGAGAAAGGACACCTAGACAGAGACAGAAAAGAGGTGCCTAGAGACAGACCAACAGGAGGAGAGATGAGATCAATTGGGTAAACGGTTTTATTCACAAGCCAAATCTGAATTATTTGTAGATTATTTTCCTCAGGACCCCCTCTTAAAGTGTGAAGAAATAAAATAGGTTATTGGGTCATGTCTCTTCCAAAGTCTTCTTTTCACATCTGATCCTCAGTTCAGCTGAGATTTTCAAGGGCGAGGACTATGCTTGTACTACCATGAGTCCATAGGATCTAGAAGTGCCCATTATAGGTACCCAGTCCTTGTTAAATGAGTGAGTAAATGAATAAATGAATCTACTGTATTGAAAACTTGAGGAATAAACAGGCTGATTATCCATTTCAAGATGCATGCAACTAGGAAATCTCATTTTTTATGTTTTTACTAATGAAGGAAAAATGATTGGCAGATTAAGTCAAGTGAAAATAATTCAGATAAAATAATGCTCATTCTTCCTAAACTAATACTGCATAAAAATATCATTTAGGTATTTTTTTTTAAAATAGCATTGATTACGAGAAACAAATTTTAAAAAGATAAATGATATTTACTTGGAAAATAGCAATTTGTCTCTCAAGTAGCATTTTTATGAAATAGTGCAGACAACTTTTAATGGCAATCAGCAACCTCTTATTTTGATAGCTTTAAACTAAGACTATCGTGCAGAGTAAAGATATTAGTTTTAGTGTATCTTATGTTCATTTGTTTTTTGAATTAGCAGTATCTCCACATTTTTAAAAAGTCAGATGATGTCAAGCTTCCAATTTCCTCAAATTGGCCCCCACTCATAATGTTAAAAAAAAAAAAGGTATCTCTTTCAAAATTTTGATACTAAGCCTATGAAGTGCTGATGATAACGCATGAGTACAAAAAATTATAGTTGATATCCTCTGAGGAAACATAGCTATAGTTGATATTTTATAATTTTAACTCATTATGCAGGCAATTCTATTTAAATGTTGTGTTTAATTTCTTTCATATGCTTAAGGGACCCCTTTAAGAATTAGGCTTCCTCATCTTTTAATCCAATTTTAAGTGACTAAACAGTACCAGAGGGATGTGGTACTGAAATTGAAAATTTTAATAAAATATATAACTAGATATCTTGTGTTTTCAAAGTTATTACAATCGCTTTATTTATTTTTAGTTCCAAATCCTGCTTTGACTACTGGCAGTACTGTGGTCAATGAGGTTTATCTAATGAGTAATTATTGCCATTGAGAGACTTTTTAAACAGGCAAAACAAAGAAGTCCCATTGTCATCAAAAAGACTATAATTCACGGTCTTCTAACAATTTTTCATAAAATTTTTCTTTTGTCCTTAGGAAGAAAATGTTGTACATGTGTTCTTGCAGTTTTTAGAGAAAGCAACTGGTTAAGTGAAATCTATTAAAATACTTTAAAACTTTAAAAAAACAAGAAAGGAAAATAATTTCGGTAAGATGATGATTTTAATATGGATATCCAAAACCAAACGACGAATAAGATATATGTGGGAACTCTGTAGTTACATTACATTTGCCGTGCACACAGGTAGGTCGTATGCACACATGTACCTTTTAGCAACAGACTCATAGCTAGTAGGAAGACAGTAAGGCTCTTTAAAAATTGTTGTCAGGGAAAAAAAAATTGTTGTCAAGAATGATTCACATACAGTCGTCAGGTAAGACACAGCCATGGTTTCAAAGGCACTGCACACAACTGCAGCTGTGTGGAAATGCTTGTAACCATAACCCTCTAGCTTTCACCGATACCTTTAACTCAAGGCTCTGGCTGGAGCAGAGGTGAGAGCTAAAGCAAATGATGTCACAGTAGCAAACAGTTACCTCAGAACTCAAGCATATTTTCTATTGTGTACAAAAAGGAGAGAGTTAATCAAGGTAAGGAGCAACTTAGTTTAATTATGAGTCTTTTAATGTCTTTTCATAATCAGTTAATAAATACCTTAACAATAAAATTGAATTTAAGCTTTTAATAAGCCATTTCAGCTTGAACCTAAACAAAGGAATTAGCAGCTCCAGGCATTGTGCAATAACTGTTCACTGCTTGGTGCCAGAAGAAACAAAGCATTTCAAGAGCGTTTTTTGTGCCTCACCATAATAAACGCTTGTAATATTCCCCAATTTCTGGAGTATAAGACGCAGATCTTATTTATCACAGTATATGACACACCTGGCACGCGGATCAGGAAACAACTGTTTTACTTCATTTCTGTCATCACCTTCCAACAGATTTCTTTCACATTCCAGTTTGGATGGGAGGACTTGACTTTCTCTCCGTAAGTTCTCCATTAACAGTTTCACAGCAGAAGGCGCCATTGGTCCGCTTCCTGTCACAGCAATTAATTACACCAAGTGGCGTATTTTGACTCCAACTGCAGCCAACACGTAAAGTCCCGGGCATTTACTCGTGTTTGCTAGCAACGTCTTTATCATCTGTGCTGCGCATTCTCTGGTTAAGTAGTGAATTGTCAGAATTCCTCAAGCGGGTAATGACGAACACAATGTCAAGTCAGCAGCACAAATTACCAACTTCGGCTCCCTTCCGTCACTTTTATTAATATATGTTTTATCTGAGGAAGGCTTCTTTTAAAGCTGTGTCACATTATGTATTCTGCAGATGAAAGTCACCTTTGCTTTCTGTATCAGCAGCGTCAAGCGTATCAGACTCCTAGTCTCGAGCTTTGTGAGCCCCGTGAACAACTATGCACTAATAAACCATGAAAAGCTTGAATTACACTGTAACCCACAAAAATTTTCAAATTAAAAAGGGATATTTAGAGGCCCCCTGTGGATAGTGATTTTATTTAGTTTAATCCCCTCTTGTGGCCAATTAGGTAGACACCCCTCCACACTGGCACACACTCCAGGGAAAAAAAGGGGAAAAAGTTTAACTTTGATTTGGAAAAAATGGCAGTATATCTTTCCTCTATGGACAGAAATTATTTTCCCGGCTGTTGTTCTGTAAAGAACAAGGCTGTTAGAAATCAATGAAAGTGTATGCAAGATGGATTATATTTGAATTATTTTTTTAAGGCTATACCATACTCCAATTTCTTCCTAATTCGTCTGTAAAGACTCACCAAGTTTCAGAAGAAAAGTAAAAGTTTCACCATCACAACAGAGCATATTCCTTTAGTTCTCTTCAATTACCTTCTAGTTAAAATGACTGCTTCCCCTTCTAAGGGGCTTTGAACGCACGGTTAAAGGTAATATTTGTCTTTTAATTAAGTGATATGCACAACTTAAATGCACTTTTATCACCTCTTCATGAAGCTCATATACCCATATGGAATTCAGATCAACAAAAAAGATCTATTTGCTGCAAAAAGTGTTCACAGTGTCTCTCATGATTCATTGCTGCTCTTTCAATCAGAATTGCAAAATTCACCTCCTTCTCATCTGGTGGCAGGCTCCATATGCTCCATATGAAAAAGGAGTTAATAAAATGCACGTTGGAAATATAAAACAAGGTCAGGGGCGACAGTTTGGCTGAAGGTCTTTCTTTAAGTGTGGAAAACAAAAGAACAAGATTGTTTTAGCAGTTGAAGCTTTTGGGAGAGTCAACGTCGGGTGGAGAGCGGCAGCTGAAGTCCCTGCCACCTGTTTTGTACTTCCCATCAGAACCACTGTTCTGTCCCTAACACAAATACCCTGCACAGTGCGTGCCTCAAGCTTTGGAAAGGCTCAGTAGTGAAAAAGAAGAGAAAAATCCCCATCTTTCTCCCAAAGGGAGGTCTGGGATTGGAGGGATGAAGCTAGAGAGGTATACGGCAGTGGGAGGTGTAGGGTCAGGTTGAGGGTGGGGGGGCCAGTGTGAGTCTTCAGGCCCTAAAACCCCCACAGCTCTGTGTCCTCCTCAGAGTCGGCAGTGATGAATGGTGTTACTGTGCACTGGGAAAGCCAGCCGGATTGGACACATGTCAGCGGTAGGTTTTAAAAAATAAGTACTTAAGATTCTGTGGTTGGGTCCATCCGATGCCGACCAAGCCAGAGGAAAGAAAACAGCATTGTCAGTCAAGCAGTTGCTTGTTGCACAAGACCTCAAACATACCACTTGACAGATTTGTTTTCGTAATAAATTTACTGGTTACTTTGGCATCACTTAAGAGCCTCGAGGCAAACTGTGAAATTCAATCAGAAGAACTTTATCATTTTAAAACAAAGATGAAAGAGAAAACTTAATAATTATGTCACAGGATGATGGTATTCACTCACAAAACCCATTAATATGTGAACATAATTAGTTCATCAGAGGAGCTGTGACCCAACAAAAGAGAAGACTATATTGTTGATAAAGAATGAGAAGACCAGGTCACCCAAACAGGAAATTTCCCAGAGGGCTGGGCTCCCGGAGAGGGATGGATGCTTGGGTGGGGTCAGGAGAGCAGTTGGGGCGCTGAAAGAATAGATGGGCAGCATACAGACATCATCCTTCCCCCTAGTTGTTAATTCTATAATTCCAGTCAAAGTTATCTCCTTTAGCCTCAGTTTCCTCATTTGTGAAAAGGGAGCAATAATCTTACCTTCTCAGATTCAATAAAACAATATATGCAAAGTACCTGGCATAATGCCTGGCACGTAGTAAGTGCTTAGTCAGGGTTAGAACTTTCTTTTCTCTTTCCTGCCTCCAGCAATCCCTATAAACACCCTGGCATAAATATCACTCAGCATGGTGCATTCGAGATCAGAGTGTTATCTTAAGAAAGATCTACTTTTAACAGGATTTACCAACACTAGAAGTGGTGAGAAGGTCTAGACCAATGGGCCCAGAAATTCCACACGTGTAAGACTTATGTGAACTGTGGGAAAGCATCCCACCTTCCATCTCCCTTCCATATAGACCTTCATAGGTCAAAGATTACTTATTTCAGCAAAAAAATTCATACCAAAAATACTTCCTCCAGACACACAAAGTGTGGTCTCAGCAGCATTAGCCTGTCCTTGAGCTTGTTTTAAAAAATGCAGAGTCTCCATGAGACCAGAAAAATGGATAGAGCCCAGCTACCATTACTGAAGTTTTTCATCAAGGACCTGATAGATAGATCCTGATCCAAAGGAGGAAAAAAGTAGAACAGAACTTCAAATTCACATGGAAACCAGACTTACTGGATTCATTGAGATGGGGGAACCCCCAAATCTGTTGCCTGGAAATCTTTAAACCTTGAACAAAAACTATCCCGTGAATTATCTTTAAACTAAACAGATTAGCTGAGTTAATAAAGAACGTTTGCCTTGAACATTGCGTTCTTTTAAAGAATTATATGGATGCGATCAAATTGACAACAGTAACTTTAAACCACAGATGTGAACTTTAAGGGGCAGAGAATCTCAGTTAATCGTGGTGAAACAATATGGGCATAGACAGTGAGAATGGTGACAAAATGTGAAGTATGTAACCAATGTCATTGAAATGTTCATGTACAAATTGATGAATAAATGTATGTTTTATTTGTGCGTATTTCCATCAAAACTAAATACTAAAAAAATGCAGAATCTCATTCCACACCCACCCCACCACACACACCTATTGAATCAGATTCTGCCAACAATTCCCAGGTGATCATATGCACGTTAAAGTTGGGGGACTTTTTTTAAAATCCTATTGTCCGAACCAAATTCTAGGCCAATCACATCAGAATCTCTGGGGTTGGAACCCAGGAATCTGTACTTTTTAAACTTATGTGGATAATTCCAGTATGCAGCTAAGTTTAGGAACCACTGCTCTAGTCCCATTAGCAAAAATAAACCTTAAAAAACTAGGAAAATATTTAAACAAGACATATGGGGTAGAAAAGACTACCCTTTAAGTAGATCCATTAAAAGAAAGCAGCTTTCAAATTTATGCTTAAAGGCATCTACATATCTGAAATCCTCCAGATAGAAGAAGGAGAACTTGGATACATTTTCATTTTTAAGCCTTGGCTAACAAAGGCTTCAACTTGGTTAACAAAGTACCCGGGTGGGCAGAACATTTATTGACATAAGTCACTGTGTTTATTGATGCTGCCCATTTTCCACTGATTTTAGAACTCTGTAGGGGAGGTGCTGTGACTTTGAAAAGGGCACTTTTATAATCAAATTGTTTTACTTCAAGGTTTATGTAACATGCTATACTATTAAACAGTAAATAAAAACCACTGATAAATCCCGAGTCCCCCACAGGTAGTTTGGCACATCCTTAATTATCTGGTTTATGAGCAAATTGCCACCTCAGCTTTGGTTTTCTGCTTGTTACATGCATGCATGTGTGTGCACACTTCTTACTGGGCAACCTCCCAGCAGATTCAGCTTCTAAATGATGCTGCCAAAACATGTTGCAGAGGGGCAGGAAAGTTGGAGTAAATAAAAGGACTAAAGTTTGGGTTAGAGTTTTGGTTTGCTTTTGCTTTTCTCTACCGTGAAGATGTAATCTGATTTTTTTTAAATTTTAATTAGTGCACATTAGCACAGGCTCAGAGCCTGAAAAAAGCTATGTCAATGACAGCTGGCTATGTGCAAGATAAATCCACTTGTTATAATGAAGTTTTTCTGGTGAAAACTTCTCGCAGCACCCACATCTAGGCTGCATTATAGCTCCCCTGCTAGCAAGTATAACTCAGAGGTTCACAGCTGCCATCCAGCAATTAAACCTTGCGAAGACAGGAGTCCTTCTGTATGCCTTTTGCCATTCATGCTTAAGCTAAATAATATTCTTGAATCCCTGTTGTTATGGATTGAATTGTGTCTCCCCAAAATATGTATCGGGACCCTAACCCCTGTATCTGTGAATATAATCCTATTTGGAAATAGGGTTTCTGTTATGTCAGTGAGGTCATGCCAGAGTAGGGTGTGTCCCCAACCTAATCACTCCTGAGTAATGTAAAGAGCAGCAGAGACACAGAGACAAGCAAGCACATACTGGGGAAGACAGATGTCATGTGAGGATTGCCAAGGAGGCAAGGAATGCTCAGGCTACCAAGAAGGAATTGACATGGCCATGACCCTGATTTGGACTTTTAGCTGCCAGTTGTTGTTGTTGTTAGGTGCCATCAAGTCGGTTTAGACTCATAATGACACCATGTGACAGAGCAGAATTGCCCCATAAGGGTTCCCTAGGCTGTAATCTTTACAGGAGCAGATCGCTGAGTCTTTCTCCCAAGTAGCTGTTGGGCGAGTTCAAACCACCAACCTTTCAGTTGGTAGCCAAGCACTTAACCATTGCACCACCAGAGCTTTGAAGACATCCACTTGTGGTATTTGTGTTATAGAAGGACTAGTTAGCTAAGACAGCAGTAGATGACTTTTGTTTGTGCCTTTATTGTTTTACAAATGTCTGCACTCACTGAGTCTCCAAAATCACCTAGAAGTCCATGAAATCAATGTTTTTCTAGGATCACACCATCCTGTGGGCTCGGCTCAATGGGCTTCCCCCAGTGGCTGCACCATGCCCCTCCCCAGCTAGTCTCACTGAAGAGAAGCTGGGGCTGTGCCTCTCTCCTATTCTCCTCAGTTCACTGAAGACATCAGAAACAAGGTGGCTGATACCATTCTAAAAGACAACTGCAAACAGGGGACCAACAGTGGGCTGTCCAGCTTCTTTGGGAGTAGGTCCTTGTTATGAAATGTCAAAAAATTAGCTTGCTGAACGTGAAAGATCTAAATCTTTTTTTTTTAGTCAAGATTCATGCCCTAGTGCCCTTTACTGTCCAGACACGCAATGTGAGCATTTATGAACCCCCACCAGACATAGGCTGGGTCTCTCTCGACAAGACATTCCAAATATTACAAACCGTTGCAAACCCCTGCATCCGGTATTGATTAAACAATGTCTGGCACTGGCAAACATTATTAATATATAGAATGCTATAGAGATTGATTGCTCTACTTTCATTTTTCTTCTTCCTGCCAGCCCCCTATAGGAAAAAGCCCTGCAGCTGTTCTGAATCCCATTGCCAGAGTCATATTATGGCTTGTTTTGATGTTTCACCAGCAAGTTCTGTGGCTCATACAGGAACAAGCCAAGGAGAACATCCCAAGTTTCAGCTAGAGGCTGAGGCACAATCACCCTGTCAGGTATTGTTAGTAAGTCAGGATTGTAAAAGATAATAAACTCTCTCCCATCTTTTATGACGGCACACCAAGATCAAACACTTTCCATACGAGAGCACAAAGCTCTCAGGACCAGTTCTCCCTGACAGATGTTCGTCTGCTATCTCAGTATTGACCTGTTACTTAATTTATTGATCCACAGAGGGAAGGAAATATAAAGACTCTAAAAATCTGGTATTGTACAAATTGCTTTCCAGGGCTGTGAGCCCTAGAAATAAAGTGGGGGACTTGATTAGGAGCTGTTTGAATATTGCCCTTTCATTGTTTTTTTTTTCTTTTTTTTTTTTCTTTTTTTCTTCCAATGTTTAAACAAAAAAAAAAAAGTGGGTAAAGAAAACAAGAGTTGGACAAAAAATTACTTTTACAGTTTTTTGTCTTTTACTCTCTGAATACTATACGTCATAGTGAATACCGTGGCTTGTTATGCTTTATTAGCTTGCTAATACTTACCTGGCCCCCTCAAATCCATGTACACAAAAGCCTGGCTCACCTTAGACTTCATGGGATAATGAAGAATGGGATAAAATATAAGTTCACTGTGCAATGCTACGTAATCCAATCCTTCCCCCTCTAATCCTTTCTGCAAATAACCTCCAGGCTACACACTAAAGAGGAACTCTGACTGCGTCTCTCCTGGTTGATGGGCCCTTTGTGTTCAAGGCCCTTTCCCTTGGGGTCCCAACCAACCTCATCAGTCTTACTCTCAACCATTCTTTTCACATGCCTGGGACGCAGCCCAACTGGATTAATAACTGGTTCCTCTTTCCCATTCTGTGGCTTTGCTCATGAAGTCCTTGCTACCAGGAATGCCCTTTTGCCCATCTCTACAAATCAAAATCCTTCGAGGATTGGGCAAAATCACTCTCTCCCTCCTCTTATTTTTTGTGGCCCATTAATTGTATTACCCCAGAGCCTGCTTCTGTGTATGGCTCTCCTTCTGGACTTTAAAACATTTGAGTAAAGAACCAGATAGCATGCATCTTTTGGCCTTAATACCTACTGTTCAGTGAATGAATTAAAAAAAAAAAAAAACAAACAGTTTATTCTTGGAATTCCCTGCTCCAACGTCTTCAGCAGTTTCACCTGGACTAAGAATAAAGGCCAAATCCTTTGGACTGCCATTCAAGTACCCCCAAATTTGAACCCAACACATCTTTCAAATTTATCCTAAACTATCTAGACAAAAATCCCCCAGAAAATTGTCCACTTACTGCCTCACACCATATTCTACCACCAGCCTGGGCTGACCTCCCCCTCCAAACATTCTATAATGCATAGGAAAGCATTATAAATGCTGGTGCAAAATGTCAATAGTGAAAATTATCTTGCCCAAAATGTCAATAGTGCTGCTGTTGGGAAACCCTGCATTAGTATTTTTATGCAACTTGTTTCTTTATTGGGTCTATACAATGTTAAAGTCTACCTATGCATACAAAAAAAGGAGGAACCATGACTATCATTCAGAAATCTTGTTCTGTATCATCTCTGCCTGTGGAACTTCAAACTTGACTCTATCAGAAAGGTGGGACCTGCCCCTGAAAGGTTTCTATACTCTTTGACAAACTATGTTCACAGAGGGCCCAGTAACCTCACAACTTCACCACTTGAATCATCCAAATCTTGGGACTCCCAGCCCTCAACCTAATGGTGGGGCACAGCTGCAGCCACCAGAAACCAATCAGGGAAATGCAGATGCTATTCCAACATCTGTAAGAAATATAGTATTTGGATGCCTAATTCAAAACACATCACTATTGAAAACGTGTCCTCTTTAAAGTGTTCTTTGCTGGAAAGTCCTTGAGTCATTTATTTAGTCGTTTTCACAGTGCAGAGGTGTGTTACCAACTGTTAAGGTGTTTTCTAACTCACACAGTCACTCAAAAGAAGCCAACAACTATTTCCTACATACGTGTGTATTGGGAGTCCCAGGTGGTACCGAAACTGTGACCTCTTAGGACTCAGGGGTGTCTGTAGGGATGGAACAATAAGTTCTTAAGGATGCTATCTAAGTGACAGACAAGACACCTCCTCAGAAAAGAATTCCAGGATATCTACCATAGTTTCCCAATCAGTGCTCTTATCACCAGTCTCTCCCCACTCTATTCTAACCATATTCAAACATCAGATTTATTTTTCTGAACTGTTTTATCCTATGATCTCCTTGCTTAAAAGCCCTCTGTGACTCCCTCTCTTTAAAGGAGGATCTCAAACATGCTGGTACTTGATGTCTTTCCCTACTTAACCTCTACCATCTTCTCCAGACTTGCCTTTGTGCTATACTCTTTCACTTAACCCTTCCCTCTGGTCAAACTAGGTTTTCCCAAGCCCTATTTCTGCTCTTGCATCAGTAAGTGCTGTTTTGTTCACCTAGAAAGCCTCCAGTGTCACTCAGATTTCTAGTAGGAGACAGGACCAGTAGCACCCAAAAACCTTAACAAACAAAGGAACTATTTACAGAGGTATAGTCAATGTTCAGGGAGTCAATGAGGGAAGGTAATACACTTCACAACAATGGGAAAGTCTCATCCCCTCTAGACCTGCACAGCAAAGAGAGAGAACAGTGTTACCTGGAAGAGGGACTGCTCCATAAGAGCTACAGCCAAAGTAAAGACCATGTAGGTGCTGCCAAAACCACAACCAAGCAGTCAGGAATCAGGGGGAAATACTCCAGCCTGTCTCTTCTGCTTTCTAATTTTCTACTGTTGCCCACCATTTGCTGAACCCAGTAGGAACCAGAAGGCAAGGTAGCTGGGTTATGCAGTACGTGAAGGTCAGCCTTCTAGGACTCAGAGCTGGGCAGAAAAGAGCAGAGAATGAATGAGTGTCTGTGTGTGTGTGTGTGTGTGTGTGTGTGTGAATAATCAACACAAAACTTTATTCTTTCTCAACCAAACTGCCACCCTCCACACTTGTGCTCTCTCCTGTCCTCTCATGATAAAAATGCACTGATGTGTCTTTTATTGTATTTAATATCTTAATTGGTTCTTACGTTGATTCACTGTTACCTAATACTTTATGTTCTATAACTCTTCACCCGGTTGCAACTGTAAACAAATTGGGAGAAAAAAGAAAAGAAAAACTATTTTCTATGGTTTTGCTTCCCCCTATGGCTAAACCAGAGCCCTGGTGGTGCAGTGGTTAAGAGCTCGGATACTAATCAAAAGGTCAGCAATTCTAATCCACCAGCTATTTCTTGGAAACTCTGTGAGGCAGTTCTATTCTGTCCTATAGGGTCGCTATGAGTTGGTATCAACTCAACGGCAACGGGTTTGGTTTTTTAGTTTTATGGATAAACCAATGCTGTGAATATTGAGGTGCTCAACAAGTGTGTATTGGATAAAGGGGAATCAGTAACAGTCAGGAGCAAAGTAGATGGATGATAGAAAATAATTACTCTTTGCCCCAGATTATAGATGAAAGACAAAAATACAGGTAAAATATATTTATAGTTTAAATTCTGTCAGAGAAGGCACCAACCTCTCTGAGGCACTCTACCCACATCTCCCATTTACCTTCAATGCTGATATACTTCAAATATAAAGCTGATAATCTTAAAAAATAGAACTGGGATGTGGTCAGAGCTGACCAAGTCCCCTGTCTCTTCTTGCCCATTTCAATTCCTGCGCAATAGTCAACGCTCTACCAACAACATTATGTCTTCTAACACAATGATGAACAAAATAGAAGAGTGTAAAAGAAATATACTTAGAGTCCAAGGAATTAAATAACATAAAACCTGTGGCTATGAGGACAAGCTGTGAGCTATTAAAAAAGATTCTAGTTCATATTGATGATGGTATCTTCCAATTGTCTACCAAACCTGCCTAATTTTCTTCCTCATTTTGAAGACAATTCTTTTATTTTTAGCACCAATTCACTCTCTGCAATAGCTACAAAATCATAAATGTTTGTTCTAATAGAAAACTTCTGAGAAATTTGGGTAGAAATAAATGTGGCTGCCTGTAGTAAAGTGCTTCAGCAAAGATTTAGAAATTCCATGTGATTAAGGCTATTACTCAGGAGATTTTAAATGAATAAATGTCTTTAATAAGGCCTACACTTTGGCAGGTCTAACAGAGGAGAAATATCACTGTGAAAAGTTTCAATGGGAAAAGCGAATATTTGTATAGTCAAGGAATCAGAAGCTAGATCTACAAGAAACAGACATAAACACTACTGTTAGCTAATTTCCTATAATAATGTATCTCGGGGAGATTAGGGTGGTAGATGGAAAACGGCAGAGGGTATGAGGAAACAGAATGCTTGCTGGTACCTTAGTTAGAAAGAGAAAAGATAGAAGGGCTGTACAGTGCAAGCAAAAGGGAAGATTCTCCAACCGGGCAACCTCACGTAGTCATGAGCAGGTCCCCACAGCTCAAAATTTGATAACCAAAGGATTATAAAGGTTTTTGTAATCTAATGGCTTTCTTTCTTTCTTTCTTTCTTTCTTTATTTATTTATTTTGCTTAAGGTTCTTGCTGCAAGGTTCTAAGAGGCAGATAGGTTGAGAATTTTTTTTAAGCTAAGACAAGTGTTTAAGTAATGGATAGAGATGTCACCCAGAGCACAGAGGACTTGCCCTCTAAAGCAAAACAAACAGAGTAGTGAAGAGAGTTAATTCATTTTTATTTGTAGAGCAATGATTCTCACCAAAGTCCAAACTTTCAACGAATCATATAATAATAGTGGAGAAGAAAGCCCAAAATTTCACTCCATCATTCTGATGCAGCCACCATCAACTTAGCTCAGTCCCCATGGGTACAAGTACAAATAAATGCCACAGTGAGAAAGACGTTTTCACCATGCTGAACAGCTAAAATTTTCCAGTAGCATGATTTTTGAAACACATATGTATATATGTAAGAATTCTCTGAACTCAGAAGGGTGGACTGCTCTTTTCACTTGGGAATATTTTTTAATGCTTTTTGAATCTCACTGAAATTTTTTTTACTTTTACTTTTAAGTTTCAAACCTAGAATTATATGCACAGTGATCCTAAGTAAGGAACACAATCTCTGTCTTATTTAAACCTACTTGCTTTAGAAATAAATGAAGGGCACGTTTATATATACAGAGTGCTTTCAAAATATGATTCCTAGTCTCTCTACAGAAATCCTTCTTAGATCTGTAGCATTACTACTCAAGCTATGAGGCAAGAAAAGGCACACCACTGAGGTCTCGCTAATCAGTGCTGCCCCCTCAAGAAAAAAAAAAAGTCGCCAATGGTGAGTGGATCTCTTTCCCTGACAATAGCCCAGTTCTGCTTTCATCCTTCAAAAGTGTTCTAAAAGTAAAAAATAAACGTTTATGGAGCTCTCTCAGTATCACAGCAGAATTCACACACATTTTCTCACCTAATCTTCTTAACAGTCCTGTGAGGTAGATTTTATTTCCGCTTTTAACTAGTTAAAAAAAGTGAGTTTCTAGGAGACTAGGAACTTGCAGCAGAGTCAGGATTTGAACACAGATTTTCCAATGCTTGTCCTCTCTTGATTCTACCATGAAACTTTTTATATGTTAGTTCCTTGTCCTTACAGTCCAGATCATGCTAATCCCCCATTTAATTAAGAGAAATATAAGGTTTAAACCATATTTCCTCATCTATGTGGTTCACTATGAGTCAGAACTGACTCAACGGCAGTGAGTTTGTTTTTTTTTGGGTTTGATGTGGTTCTAGGCTCATTTTCCAGAAATCCAATCACATTTAAGAGATGGAGAAACAAATTATCAACTTTATATGGAAAGGGAAGAGGCCCTGGATAAGTAAAGCATTACTCAAGAAGAAGAACAAAGTGGGAGGCCTCACACTACCTGATTTTAGAAACTATTATACTGCCACAGCAGTCAAAACAGCCTGGCACTGGTACAACAACAGATATATAGACCAAGGAACAGAACTGAGAATCTAGACATAAATTCATCCACCTACGAGCAGCTGATATTTGACAAAGGCTCAAAGTCCGTTAGTTGGGGAAAAGACAGTCCCTTTAACAAATGGTACTGGCATAACTGGATATCCACCTGCAAAAAACTGAAACAACACCCATACCTCACACCATGCACAAAAAGTAACTCAAAATGGAACAAAGACCTAAATATTAAATCGAAAATGATAAAGATCATGGAAGAAAAAATAGGGACAATGCTAGGAGACCTAATACATGGCATAAACAGAATACAGACCATAAGCAACAATGTACAAGCACCAGAAGAGAGGCTAGATAACTGGGAGCTCCTAAAAATCACTTACGCTCATCAAAAGACTTCACCAAAACAGTAAAAAGACAACTGACAGACTGGGAAAAAATTTTTGGCTACGATAAATCCGATCAGCATCTAATCTCTAAAATCTACAAGATACTGCAAAACCTCAACAACAAAAATACAACTAACCCAATTAAAAAATGGGCAAAGGATATGAACTGCCACTTTGCCAAAGAAGACATTCAGGCAAGTAACAGACACATGAAGAAATGCACTAGCCATTAGAGAAATGCAGATCAAAACTACAGTGAGATATCATCTCACCCCAACAAGGCTAGCATTAATACAAAAAACATAAAATAATAAATGCTGGAGAGGTTGTGGAGAGACTGGAACACTTATACACTGTTGGTGGGAATGTAAAATGGTACAAGCACTTTGGAAATCTATTTGGCGCTTCCTTAAAAAGCTGGAAAGAGAAGTACCATACGATCCAGCTATCCCACTCCTTGGAATACATCCTAAAGAAATAAGAGCCGTCACACAAATAGATATACGCACACCCATGTTCATTGCAGCACTGTTAACAATAGCAAAAAGATGGAAACAACCTAGGTGTTCATCAACAGACGAATGGATAAACAAATTATGGTATATCCACACAGTGGAATACTACGCAACAATAGAGAGCAACAATGAAGCTGTGAAACATCTTATAACATGGAGGAAGCTGGAGATAATTATGCTGAGTGAATTTAGTCAGTCACAGAAGGACAAATATTATATAAGACCACTATTATAAGAACCCAAGAAAATGTCTAAACACAGAAGAAAACATTCTTTGATGGCTACGACGGTGGGGAGGGAGGGTGAGGGTTATTCACTAACTAGATAGTAGACAAGAATTATCTTAGGTGAAGGGAAGGACGGCACACACCACAGGGGAAGCTGGCACAACTGGACTAAACCAAAGCTAAGAAGTTTCCTAAATACAATCATGCACTTTGAGGGACAGAGTTGCAAGGGTGGGAGTCTGGGGACCATGCTTTCAGGGGACATCTAGGTCAATTGGCATAACAAAGCTTATTACGAAAATGTTCTGCATCCTACTTGGTTAGTGGCATCTGAGGTCTTAAAAGCCTGCAAGCGGCCATCTAAAATGCATCAATTGGTCCCAACCGCCTGGAGTAAAGGAGAATGAAGAACACCAAAGACACAAGGAAAGTATTAGCCCAAGAGACAGAAAGGGCTGCATAAACCAGAGGCTTCATCAGCCTGAGACCAGAAGAACTAGATGGTGCCCAGCTACCACCAATGACTGCCCTGACAGGGAACACTACAGAGAGTCCCAGATGGAGCAGGAGAAAGGTGGGGTGTGGAACTCAAATTCCAGTAAAAAGACCAGACTTAATGGTGAGACTGAAGGAACCCCAGAAAGCATGGCCTCCGGATTCTCTATTAGCCCAGAACTAAAACAATTTCTGAGGCCAACTCTTCAGACAAAGATTGGACTGGACTGTGAGACATAAAGTGATACTCATGAGGAGTATTCCTCTTAGCAAAAGTAGATGCATGAGATTAAACAGGCAGCTTCTGTCCAGAGGTGAGATGAGAAGGCAGAGAGGGTTAGGAGCTGGTTGAATGGACATAGGAAATCAGGGGTGGAAAGGAGGAGTTTGCTGTCACAGTATACGGAGAGCAATTAAGGTCACATAACAATGTATGTACAAATTTCTGTATATGAGACTAACTTGAAATGTAAACTTTCACTTAAACTACAACAATATACAAAAAATAATAATAATAAATGTCAGGGCATGAACTAATGGTAATAGCCAACTTCTAGCATCCTCCTTCAAAGCCCAACAGCCTCATACAGCAAACAAATGAACTCTAATGGACATATTTCTTGGTATTCTAAGTCTCCGTTGGCTTTCTAGTTTCCTTCTGTGACAGAGAAGTGTGCATAAGTACAGGGAATTCTGTTACCTTTCATGTGTAACTTGAGTTCCAAAATTTATTCTTGGAATTTCAAGCCAGCCCCAATTTTTGAAAGCGTAAAAAATAGAAATGAGAAGCTGGGGAAGAGGGTGGAAAGCAAAGTCAAGGCTGCGTTTGTATCTACTTAACCCATTCACTATAGAAAATCATAATTCCCTCTCCCCTTCTCCCCTATCCTCCCCATATTCCCCTCAATACACACACATTGCAAGATAAGTTCCATCATAGTTCTCCCAGCCTGGAGCAAAACAAATCAGGCAGAACCATGTAATTTATTGTACCAAACTGGAATTACCCCCACCCACTTACAAAAATCTGGCTTTGTTTCAGGGTAACAGCAGCTTAGCTCTGGCAGGGCTCAGTCAACGTGGGTGATCTGTGACATGTGGCAAAAATATAGAACTCATCAGATTTAATAAAACAAAGTTCCACATATGACTGGAAGGCCTCTCTCAACAAAGGCCTGGAGGAGTTACTGCAGGCGTCCCCAGGCTTTCAGGGGAAACAACCCCCTCCGAGTCCAAAGCTCCCTCTTCACTCAGAAGTCATGAAAGACCAACTGACTGTCCCAAGCAGACACGTGAGGTGGTGGAGTCAAGAACAAATGTGAGTAAAATAAATGTAGTTTTATAAAGTAACAGAAGTGGAGGGAGGAGCAGTCAGTGTGGCCACCTCCGGGGATGGGTTATTCAAGTATCTTTTGTGCTCTGGGTCTGTTTGCATTCCCAATGCATGCTGAAGGTGCCCTCTACTGTCTGCCAGCCACAATACACCAGGGTGTCATCACAGTTCATCCCCCAGGGGGAGTCCCAAAAAGTGGTGGGGTAACTGAAAATTCTGTTTTCACTGCAGTGACACTGGTACATGGTTCAGATAAGCTACTGCCCAACTCCACCCAGGACAGCATATGTACCCTGAATGCCCACAGAGTTGAAGTAGATATTTTAGAAAAAAAATTGTTTCAGACTCAACCACCAAGAGCCTTGGAGCAGCAGACAAATTCTGAAAAGCTCTTCAGAATCTCACAGCCACTTCATCTTCCTAATAACCCAAGTACTGGGAAGATGGAAAGGTACACAGAGAAAGCCAGGGGTTGAATTAGTGAACAGGGAGAAAAGAAACACTCAGGTCCTTAAAATTCTGGTCCCTAAAATTGATCCTTAGGAAGAGGATGGCAAGACTTCAGCTCTTTTACTTTGGACACATCATCAGGAAAGACTAACTGCTAGAAAAGATCATGATTGGTAAAGCAGAGGGTCAATGAACATGAGGGAAACCCTCCGCGAGTTGGACTGACAATAGCCACAACAATGGACTCAAACACACCAACAATCACAAAGATGGCACAGGACAGGGCAATGCTTTGTTCTGTTATACACAAATTTACCAGGAGTTGGAGCTGCCTCGATGGCAACTATAAAAACAACAAAAATTGGTAACTAAGACCCTTAGGCAATAGCTCAGCAAGACGCCATCTGCCATTCCTTGGACTGCTTATGCCTCTGGTAACAGTAATAATAACACCAATTAATCTCCCACCACCATACCAAGCACCTTATAAGCATTTTAGTGCTTACCACAACTCCAAAAGGTATTGTCATCCCCACTTCACAGATAAGGAAATTAAGTTCATAAAGAAGCTAAGTAATTTACAAAGGACTCATAAGAGGCAGAGCCAAGATTCAAATGCAGGTCAGTTTGACTACAAACTCCCTATTCTTTCCACCCTTCCACGCTCCTCAAATGCTGTTGAAGACTAACCCACATCCTATAAACATGAAGTCAGACACAGTGAAATAGGATGCTGTCCTTGTGGGATATGTTTTTTGTGTGTGTTGTTGTGGCACTCTCACGTTCTTATTTTGGTGACTCTTACCAGGTGGCTAACTGTCCCAGCAGGGCCCTGACTCAAGCCTGTCTAGGGTGGCCAGTGGGCTTCACATTGAGTGGAAACTGTGGCGAGGGAGAAAGGGCTTTGGGCTCAGAGTCAGAAGCCCTGCATTCTTGTCCAGACTGTGCATCGCATTGGCTCAAACATTTTGGGTTTGTCAGTTAATTTCTCTGAGTTCCAGTTTCTTCTTTAATAAAATAGGAATGTTATTTCGGGACATTATTATGAGGTTTAAATGGAATCACATATTTATATGCATGTGTGTGTGTGTGTATATATATGCATATATATTTATACACACTAATATACTATGTGATATATAAAAGCTAGATATTAATATATAATCTGAGCAAAAAAATGAAGAGGTTACTTTGAGATTTTTTACATCTAAACTGAGCTGATAACAGTGTTCTATGAATGATCAGAGAGAAGGGGCAGATATTATGGCTTTTAAGGAATCCATAGTATTTGTGACTTGCCCCTCACTTGGGGGATGTGGTTTGGGAAGAAGATGTGGTGGGAAGGCAGCTTCTGTAAGACAGTGCATGCTCCAGAGCCCCTACCCCCAGACCCTCAGCTGTCAGCCAGAATTCTCTGAAGGCACAAGGGTGGTCTGTCCTATAGAGTCTTTCACCTTCTCAGCTGTGGGGCTCTAATCTAAGACTGAGCATAGGATCTTTGCTGCTATCATTCACGGTTCTGGCCCACCTGACACAGGGCCAGGCCGGTCCAGAGCTGAAGAGGAACAAGGGGAGCAATAGCCACTCTTCACTCCAGCCTTGCCCTACTTGCCTCAAGTCCCAGCCTCCTGGGCTCCACATTTTCTGTGATAATCAGAACCTGGCACTTAATGTGCAATTGACTGCCTACAACTACTTACTGGCCAATGCTTCCTGTACTTACTGAAGGGATAGCAATTCTGAAATCTCCGGTTTACTGTTGTTTTTTTTTAAGAAAACTCTTTACTAAACAGATTTTTTAAAGAGATTATTGATAGATGGTGCAAATATCCCCCTTTTTTTTTTCATTCTTCAGGGTCCCCTATAGCATTCCCTGCTTCCTCTTACACTTTGTATAAATGACAAACAGTCTAAGGGTTACTGTAATCTCCCTCTCACCTCACAAACAAAGTACTTGTCACATTTTGCAAGCATATCTGCTCCCTGGACATCTAAACTTACACCTAGTGACTTGCCTGAAAATGGCATTCTCATCAATGAAGTCAGGCAGACGAAAGTCTTAACTTATCCTCCACTACAAAAAGTCACTCTGACCTGAGTTGCTTCAATGAACTTTAGCAACAGAAAGCTCAAGTAGAGACAAAGCTCTGCCAACAAGATTATACAAATGACTAATGAAAATTAGTCTTTTATCCATATGCTCCAGTGAAAAAAAAGTACACTTTAGAGGATTCTGGGAAGATGGTGGCATAAACAGACTGTCGTTCCAACTTTTCCCCCACAAATACAACAAGAAATACAACAGGGAAATGGTGTTCAACTTCAAAAGACTGAATTGGGGAGCAGAGGAAAGCAGTGGGGAACTGCAAACAAGCAAGAATCAATAAATCAGCAACGAGTCACTTATGATAGGAAAATTGTTTCTTGCACCATCCTTGCCCCTCCCCCAGCCACATGGGCCACCAGCTGCTGTGAACTGGGGAAGTGGCCCCAGAAAAGAAGCCTGCTTCTCTAACCACCACAGCCCCTGCCTGTTCAAAGAGACAGGACCTCAAGCTTCTGCTCTAAAATTAATAAGGCAGACCTCCCTAGGGGCTCATTTGAAGTGTGCCAGCACTTCCTCCACCCAGACACTGTCAGTTGCAAGCCTACTGTGACTTGCTACAAAAGGCCCATGCAGTGGAGTCTGCTCTCACAGTCAATACTCTACCTGCTTCCCTTTGCACCCAATAGCTCAGGCCTCTGAAACCAACAAAACAGACCTCCCAGGAACTCAGGTCAGGTCTGTCTGCTCCCCCTTTCAGTCAGTGCTGAGGACTGATGACTGTGGCTGCTGTGTGCTAGGAAGCAAGCATTGTTAGTGGAGGCTACACCCACAGCCAACATACTATGGGGGGGTGGGGGCTCTGATAGCAACAAGGCAGACCTCCCTGGGGGCCCATTCAGAGTGTTATAACTCCTCTACCAGCCACTAACTGTCAGCTGCTGGACTGATATGAACTGCTACAGAAGGTTCCCTGTGGTGGAGTGAGGAAGTGAATCACCTAAGTGGAGACTGTTCCTCTAACCACCACAGGGCCACTTGGGCTCTGAAACCAACAACACAGATCTCTCAGAGGTCCTTCTGGGGAGTTCCAGACCCTCCTTCTCATGAAATGAAGGAAAATCTGCCTGAGTTTCCCCTGAATGCCAGCTCAGATATAAGCAGCTCCGACAGAGCAGGGAAGAAATCCTCAGGCAAAACTGGAGGGTAACACCCAGTCCCAAAAGGGACTCACTGGGTATGGGTTTTCTAACTAAAAACATAGTTGCAGAAACAGAGAAGGGAAGGGAGTAATAACCAGAGAGAGAGGACTGTGCCCTCTGGTGGACAGATGGATTAATACATGATATCTCACCTGAATGGCAGTGCCTGTTGGTGGACAGACTGACCACAGCATGTTCTCTGGTGAGTTTGGGAAAGATTGAAAGTTGAAAAATGAGATCTGGAACTTTCAAATCCTAATTAAACCAGGGAGGCAAAAGGAGCTATCGCAGAGAGGGAGAGGACACAGTAAGCAAAAACCAAATGCTCCCCTGCCTAAGAGTTTTTTGCAGAAAGTAGTATAGGCAGAAACACCAAATACTGGGGAAAACTGAGAAAGTTAACACCCTTCAAAATTCCAACACCCGAACAAAAAATCACAAGGCACACAAAGAAAAAGAAACAATGGCCCATTCAAATGAACATGGCAAAGGGAGTGAAAGTGCATCTAGGGATAACCAAATAATGAAAAAAATGGAAAAATATAATACAACAACGCTGAAAGCAACTAAAGAATTAAGGGAAAACATAGACAAACAGCTAAAAGAAATAAGGAAAACAAAGCTCAAACAAAACGAGGATCTAAAAAATTACATATTGCAACTGAAAGGGACAATAAATGAAACAAGAAACACAATAGAAGGACTTACAAACAGATGTTATCAGGCATAAGAAAAAATCAGCTAACTAGAGGATAAGATAGTTAAAATTACAGATGCTGATAAGTAACAAGAACAGAGGCTCAAGAAGGCTGAGCAGTTTAATGGAATTATGGGACAACAACAAGAGACCTAATATACGCATCATGGGAATTACAGAAGGATATGAGAAAGAGAGAAAGGGACAGAAAGAATATTTGAAGAAATAATAACAGAAAATTACCCCAATCTAATGAAGAATGTGAATCTACAAATCCAAGAGGCTTAAAGCAGGATAAACCCAAAGAGATCTACCCAATACACATGACAGTTAAGCTCTCAAAAGTAAAGATAAAGAGAGAATACTGAAAGCAGTAGAGAGAAGCAAATACAAAGGATCCCCATAAAACTAAGTGCTGATTTCTCCTCAGAAACATTGGAGGCCAGAGGGCAAAGGAGTTACATATTTAAACTACTGAAAGAGAAAAAAAAAAGCTATCAACCAATAATATTATACCCAGCAAAACTATCTTTCAAGAGTGAGGGTGAAATCAAAACATTCCAGACAAGTAAAGGCTAAGAGAGTTCATAGCCATCAGACTAGACTAGCCCTACCAAAAAAAAAAAAAAAAACACTAATGGGAGTTCTATAGATGGAAGGGAAGAGACATTAGATAGTCATTCAAAACTATACACAGAAAGAAATATCCCTAATAAAGGGAAATGCATGGACAAGTATAAGGGCTAGGAATAAGGTATTTGTGTTTGATAATTCTAAATGCTTTGTCCTTCATGTTTTTTAATAACAAACATATAAAAAGCAAGGTTTTAATTATGTCATGGGGCACAAGAAATGTAAATGCATAATTAGTGATAACAACAACAAAAGGAGGAGAAAGGAATGGTATAGATATTGAATTTCTTGCATGTTACCAAAGTTAAGTTGGTACCAACTTACCCTAGAATGTTATAAATACAAGCTGGTAAATGGATTATTCATGGTAACCACTTAGAAAATATATAAAAAACATACACAAAAGGAAAGAAGAAGGGAACCAAAAAGGCTCACTACAATAAACCGACAAAACACAGAAGCAAGCAGTAGTAAAGGCAAAGATAAAGAAGGCTTAAGACAAATGAAAAACAAATAACAAAATGGCAAAAGTAAATCACTTCTTATCAGTAATTACAGTGAACACAAATGGACTAAAAGCTCCAATCAAAAGGCAGAGAGTGGCAGAATAGATTAAAAAAAAACATGATCCAGCTCTGTGCTGTCTACAAGAGACATAACTTAACTACAATGACAGAGATAGGTTGAAAGCGAAAGGATGGAAAAAAATATTCCATGCAAATAATGACCAAAAGAGAGGTAGGATGGCAATCTTAATAACAGACAAAGTAGACTGGTAGACAAAAACTGTTAGAAGAGATAAAGATGAATGTTATATAGTAATAAAAGGGTCAATTAATCAAGAATATTTAATAATCATAAATATATATGTACCCAACATCAAGGCACCTAAATACATAAAGCAAATATTGTTAGAATTGAAGACAGAAATAGTACTACAATAATAGCTGAAGACTTCAATATACCACTTTCAATATTGGACAGAACATACAGAAAGAAGACCAACAAGCAAACAGAAGATCTGAACAACACTATAAACAAACTAGACTTAACAGACATATATAGAACACTCCACGCAAAACAGCACAATATATGTTCTACTCCAGTGCACATCAATCATTCTCCAGGACAGACCACATTTTAGGCCACAAACAAAGTCCTGATACATTTAAAAAGATTAAAATCATACAAAATGTTTTCCCTGACCACAATGGAGTGAAGCTAGAAACCGATAACAGAAAACAAACCTAGAAAATACACAAATATATGTAAATTAAACAACACACTATTAAATTACTAAGGGTCAAGGAAGAAATCAAAAGAGAAATAACAAATTTCTTAGAATCAAATGAAAATGAAAGCACAACATACCAAAACTTATAGGATGCAGCGAAGGCAGTACTCCGAAGGAAACTTACAGCAATAAATGCCTACATGAAGAAAGAAGAAAGATATCAAATTAACAGCCTAACTCAACAACTTCAGGTACTAGAAAGCAAAGAGCAAACTAAGCCTAAACCTACCAGAAGAAAGAAAATAACAAAGATCAGAGCAGAAATAAATAAAATCAAAAACAGAAAAAGAATAGAAAGAATCAATAAAACCAGAAGTTGGTTCTTTGAAAAGATCAACAAAATTGACAAACCTTTAGCTAGACTGATAAAGATAAAAAAGAGAAAAGATGCAAATAACCAAAATAATAAATGAAAGAGGGGACATTACAACTGACCCGATAGAATTAAAGAGAATTATGGTAGAATATTACGAACAACTGTATGACAACAAACTGGATAACCTAGATGAAATGAACTAATTCTTAGAAGCACACAGCCTATCCAAACAGACTTAAGAGGAAATAGAAAGTTTCAACAGCCCCATAACAAGAGAAGAGATAGAATCAGTGATCAAAAACCTCTGAACAAAAAAAATTCTGGACCAGATGGCTTCACTGGGGAATTCTACCAAACATTTAGAGAAGCATTGACATCAATACTGTTAAAACTCTTCCAAAAGATAGAGAAGGAAGGAATACTCCCTAATTTATTCTATGAAGCAAACATAATCCTGATACCAAAACTAAACAAAGACACTACAAGGAAAGAAATCTATAGGCCAATATCTCTTATGAATATACATGCAAAAATCTTCAAGAAAATACTAGTGAACAGACTCCAACAGCATATTAAAAGAGTTATACAACTGACCAAGTGGTATTTATTCCAGGAATACAGGGATGGTTCAACATTAGAAAATCAATCAGTATAATGCAGTACATCAATAAAACAAAGGAAAAGAACCACATGATCATCTCTATGGCTTCAGAAAAAATATCTGGTAAAATACAACACCTTTCTTGATGAAAACCCTAAAGAAGATTGGAATAGAAGGGAAACTCCTCAATATGATTCAGGGCATATATGAAAAGCCAACAGCCAACATTTTACTTAATGGAGAAAGACTGAGAGCTTTCCCCTTGAAATCAGAAACAAGACAAGGGTGCTGGCTCTCACCACTTCTATTCAATACTGTATTAGAAGTCCAAGCCAGAGCAATAAGACAAGAAAAAAAAAAATGAAATGTGTCCAGACTGGAAAAGAAGAAGTAAAATTATCCCTATTCGTGGATGATATGATCCTTGTTGTTGTTGTTAGGTGCCATCAAGTTGGTTCCAACTCATAGTGACCTTATGAACCACAGAACAAAACACTGCCCAGCCCTGCGCCATGCCCACAATCATTGTTATGCTTTAGCCCATTGTTGCAGCCACTGTGTCAATCCATCTCATTGGGGAACTTCCTCTTTTTCACCGACCCTGTACTTTACCAAGCATGATGTCCTTGTCCAGGAACTGATCCCTCCTGACAACATGTCCAAAGTATGTAAGATGTAGCCTCACCATCCTTCCTTCTAAGGAGCATTTTGGTTGTACTTCTTCCAAGACAGATTTGTTCGTTCTTTTGGCAGTCCATGGTATATTCAATATTCTTCGGCAACACCACAATTCAAATGCGTCAATTCTTTAGTCTTTCTTATTCATTGTCCAGCTTTCACATGCATATGATGCAATTGAAAATACCATGGCTTGGGTCAGGCGCACCTTAGTTTTCAAGGTGACATCTTTGCTTTTCAACACTTTGAAGAGGTCTTTTGGAGCAGATTGCCCAATGCAATGCATCTTTTGATTTCCTGACTGCTGTTTCCATGGGTGTTGATTGTGGATCCAAGCAAAATGAAATCCTTGACAATTTCAATCTTTTCTCCGTTTATCATGATGTTGCTCATTGGTCCAGTTGTGAGGATTTTTTTTTTATGCTGAGGTGTAATCCATACTGAAGGCTGTAGTCTTTGATTTTCACCGGTAAGTGCTTGAAGTCCTCTTCAATTTCAGCAAGCAAGATTGTGTCACCTGCATATTGCAGGTTGTTAATGAGTCTTCCTCCAATCCTGATGCCGTGTTCATCTTCATATAGTCCAGCTTCTCGGATTATTTGCTCAGCATACAGATTGAATAGGTATGGTGAAAGGATGCAGCCCTGACACACACCTTTCCTGACTTTAAACCATGCAGTATCCCCTATGATCCTATATATAGACAATCCCAAAGAGTCCACAAGAAAACCTCTAGAACTAAAAGAGGAATTTAGCAAAGTTTCAGGGTATAAGGTCAACAAACAAAATCAGCTGGGTTTTTACCAGCTATGAGAAATCTGAAAGGGAAATTAGGCAAACAATCCCATTTACAATAGCATCTAAGAGAATAAAATACCTAGGAATAAATCTAACCAGGGGACATGAAGGACTTATACAATGAAAATGATAAAACACTGCTGAAAGAGATTAAAAAAGACAAATAAATGGAAAGATGTTCCATGTTCATGGACTGGAAAACTTAATATTGTTAAGATGTCAATACTACCCAAAGTGATCTATAGATTCAAGGCAATCCTGGTCAAAATTCCAACAGCCTTCTTTACAGAAACAGAAAAACCAATCCTCAACTTTATATGGAATAGCAAGAGGACTTAAATAGCTAAAATAACGTTGAAAGAGAAGAACAAAGTAGGACTCACACTTCCTGATTTTAAAACATACTATACAGCCACAGTAATCAAAACAGCCCGGTACTGGTATAACAATAGACACACAGGCCAATGGAATAGAACTGAGAGTCCAGAAATAATCCCACACATCTATGGTCAACTGATTTTTTACAAGGGTGCTAAGTCCATTCAACGGGGAAAGAAGAATCTCTTCAATAAGTGATGCTGGGAAAATTGGATTTCTACATCCAGATAAATTAAACAGGATCCATGCCTTACACTATACACAAAAACAAATTCAACATGGATTAAGGACCTAAAAGTGCAAACTAAGACAAAAAATTCTTAGAAGAAAAAGCAGGGGCAACGCTGTCAGGCCTAGCTTTTAACAATGGATTATCTAATATAATAGCAAAAACACAAACAGCAAAACACGAAATAAACAAATGAAACCTCATAAAAAGTAAAAACTTTTGTTCATCAAAAGACTTTACAAAAAAAGTGAAAAGACAAGCTACCTACCAGGAGAATATCTTCAGTAACCACATATCCGACAAAAATCTAATAATCAAAATATATATACAAAACTTTGACAACTTAGCAACAAAAAGACAAATAAATCATAAAATGGGCAAAGGACTTGAATAGATATTTCACCAAAGAGGACATTCAAATGGCTGCCAAACACATGAAAAGATGCTCAGCATCATTAGCCGTCAGACAGATGAAAATCAAAACCACAACGAGATACCATTTCACTCCCACTAGGATGGCTAAGATAAAAATTAAAAAATAATAAATGTTGGCAAGGATGTACGAAAATTGGAACACTTACCCATTGCTGGTGGGAATACAAAATGGTACAACTGTTATAGAAAACAGTAAGGCAGTTTCTCAAAAACTAAAAATAGAACTATCATATTACCCAGCAGTTCTGCTTCTAAATATATACACAAAAGGCTTGAAAGCATAGACACAAAAAGAGACTTGTACACCAAAGTTCATTGCAGAGCTCTTCCAAATAGCCAAAATGTGGAGACAATGTAAATGCCCACAACAGATAAATGGATAAACAAAATGTGATATATACATACAATGGGATGCAACTCAGTCAGTAGAAGAAAAGAAGTCTTGTTACATGTTACAATATGAATGGAGGTGGAAGACACTACACTGAGTGAAATACGTCAACCACAAAAGAACAAATATTTTATGACCTTGCTTATATAAAAAGACAAGAAAAGGCAAATATATACACAACAAAGTTTATTAGTGGTTACCAGGGGTGGGAGGCAGGGGTTAAGGGGGGGTTAACAGTGATGGAAGTAGGGAAGGGTTCCACAGCCAATTATTGTAATTGCTGTCAACAAGTTGTATACCTGTAAAAAGTTGAATTGGCAAAAAATTGTTTGATAGGTATATTTAGAACAACAACAAAAAAAAGATGTGGAATATGTGGTTAATTGCCTCCATGAACAACTGCCTCCTTTGCCATGTAACCAGAAGAACTGGATGGTCCCCAGCTACAATTACTGAACGTTCTGATCAGAGATTCCATAGAAGGAACCTGATCAAAAGGGGGAAAATTTAGAACAGAATTTAAAATTCTCATGGACTCCATGAAGGTTGGATGAACCCCTGACACTACTGCCCTGAAATAATCTTTATACCTTAAGCCAAAAATATCCCCTGAAGTCTTCTTAAAACCAAGCAATAGTTTAGCTTAACTAGTAAAAAATATCTGCATTGAGTATTATGCTCTTTTAAGAACTATCTATGTGGAATCAGATTGATAACAGAAACCCTTAGGGGGCAGTAAATTTATGTTAATGGGGTGGGAACAACTGAGAAAGGAGGATGAGAATTGTTGCACAACTTGAAGAATGTAATCAAAGTCACTAAATGGTATATGTAGAAACTGTTGAATTGGTGTATGTTTTCCTGTGTATATTCTCAACAACAACAACAAAATAAAATTATATTAAAAAAACTCAATGAGATACTACTTTACCCCCACTAGGATGATTAATATTAAAAAAAATGGAAAATAGCAAGTGTTGGTGAAGATGTGGAGAAATCAGAACCCTCATGCGTTGCTTGTGGGATTGTAAAATGGTGCAGCTGCTGTGGAAAACAGTTTGGCAGTTCCTCAAAAAGTAAAACACATAGTCACCATGTGATTCAGTAATTCCACTCCTAGGTATATTACCAGAAGACTTGAATGGAGGAACACAAACAGACACTTGTACACCAATGTTCATTGCAATATTATTCACAGTAGTCAAAAGGTGGAAACAATCTGAATGTCCGTCAACAAATGAATGGGTAAACAAAATGTGTCATATACACACAATGGGGTATTATTCAGTCATAAAGAGAAATGAAGTTCTGGTACATTTTGATATATGCTAGGTACAACATGGATGAACCTTCAAAACATTATACTTAGTGAAATAAGGCAGACACGAAAAGACAAATGTATTGTATGACCCCACTTATATGAAATATGTACAACCGGCAAATGCATAAAGATGAAAATTTATTAGCGGGACCAGGGGGCTAGAGGAGGAAAAAGTAGGAGTTATTTTTTACGGGGTACTGCGTTTCTGTTTTGGGGCACTGGTGGCACAGTGGTTAAGAGCTCAGCTACTAACCAAAAGATTGGCAGTTGGAGTCCACCAGCCACTCCTTGGAAACCCTATGGGGCCATCCTACTCTGTCCTATAGTGTTGCTATGAGTCAGAACTGACTCAATGGCAACGAGTTTGGTTTTTTGGTTTGGCGTTTCTATTTAGGGTGAAGAAAAACGTTGGGGAATGGATAGTGGTGATAGTAGCACAATGTAATTAATGTAATTAATGTCACTGAATTGTACACTTAAAAATGGTTAAAATGGCAAATTTTATGTTATATATATTGTACAATAACAAAATTATTAATTTTTTAAAAACACACTTTAGAAGGTGTGGCGTTTGTTGTACACAATAAATATGTTCTTTAAAAGATATGTTTCAATATCATTTGAGCTATCGACTTCTATTGTTTGTATGCTTGCTTGTTTGTTTAGCAACTAATATGCTGAATCATTTTTTAAGGCAGCCTACCTGAGTGGTGAGAACTTGGTCTATTGCATCGGTCAGACTCGGTTCTAATCCCTGCTTCATCACTGACCAGCTGTTGACCTTGTGCAAGTTACCCAACATCCCTGAGCCATAATATGGACATAGTAACATCAGAGATTTATTGTGAAGATTAAAAGAGATGATGAAATGCTATCATTCTTATATTCCTGCTTAATTTACCTGTTTGGTAAATTGTTATTTTTATAGATTAAATTCGCTTAAGTGAAAATGCCCCTGCTTGATGCTTTCTCACTTTATTTCTTTGAGGTTCAAGATGACATTTAGTGACCATCTGTCTTTATATTCTAGAATATTTACCCAACCCCAAATCATGCCTCCCAGGTGAGAGATAGTGGTAAATACTGAAAACATCGATTGCATTATAGCCACCTCAGCCTACATTTAATCTCATCAACCACACGTAATAGATGCTGTCTACTGCTTGTTCATAAAACAAATATAAAACAATTGCTGTGGTTATCTGCTCCCTGCTGCATCATTTCTTCTGTCCTGTCAGATTTCCCTTCTTAAGAAAATAATTGACTTCACATAGCCAAAAACCAAACAAACATAACACCAACATCCCCAACCCACAAAAAAAAAAAAAAAAAAAAAACTTTTGTTAAGTAGGAAAAAGTTCAATCGAAGCAAAAATATTTGGTAAGAGTTCATTTTCTACATACATGGGATTTTCAAAAGGAAATGCCACTCTAACCTTAGCTGTCAACACATCAACAAAACTGTTCCCAAACTCTAAGATAGTTTTATCAGGCCCTCTGGAGAACACTTAGGAGCCAGACTTTTCTCCATGTAAATTTCCTTCATCCTCTGACCCTGTTCTCAGGTCATTCTTCTCCAGAGTTCTGCTGTTCTCCATTGTGGTTGTTCCTCTCCTTCAGTAAGGATCTTAATCTCCCACCTCAAACACAAAGTCCGAAAGTCTTCCCCTGACCACTGCCCACGTCCTCACTTCTTGTCTCCTTGTCCCAAGATGAGCTCTTCTTTTTCTCTATGAGTTGAAACAATAAACTTCCAATTTGGAAGTGGATAAATAAACCACAAAATGTTGAAGCAGGATTCAACATTACTGCCCTCACAATAATGACAATAAAATTAACCAATAACAATAAAGTTCTGTTTACTTATTACCTAATATGCTCTCAGTACTTGAAAGATATTATCTATTTTAATCCCCACAACAACCCATTAAGTCAAGAAATTGAGGCTCAGAGTGGTTAACCTTCCCAAGGACACATAGCTAGTAGTGAGAGGTCAGGATTCAAGCCCAGGACCTTCTGATACCAGAGCTTGTGTTTTTAAATTATTCATCACCAGCTTGGTTCCTCAGACTATCAGGAACACTATAGCTTCACACAGGACAAACTAACAAATCCAGTCAACTAAGTTGGTTACTAATACTCTTTGTTTAGTTTATAAAACAAGGGACACAAGAAACGTGAGGCAGGAAGCAAAGGCATTTCTACTTAATGCCATCCGGCAAATTCAGACACTCTGCCCTACATCCCACTGCACTGTCCTCAGACATGTTACAGCCCTTACTACAGTGCCTGGGAATTGAAGAGTTTGTTCTGCATGTCTGTATTGCCAACTAGACTGTGAGCTCCTCAAGGGAAAAAACTACTCTTATCTCTGCCTCCCAGTGCTTCACCTCATAGGTGTCTAGTAAATGTAACTGATTAATCCAAACTGAACCTAGGATTTTGGATTATAATCTCTTTTCTCTGATTGTCTTCTCTCTGATCCTTATCTACCTATTACTTCTTTATGTTTATATTCTTTTTTTCTCTATTTTGTACTTTTTTGTTGTTGTTACTGCTGTTCTTACCTGTTGGGCTAAGATACAAAGCAATCCAAGAAAGGTAGTCCCTTTCCACTAAAAATAGAAAACTGAGTCATGGGACCAGATGTTTTCAGCCTCATAAAGTGTAAATAACCCCTCCCTCTATTAAAATCCAAAGTATGTGGATTTAAAAGAAAAACTGAAAACATTTTACAATATGTAGTCTTTTCAGTAACAAAAATCACAAAATGCATAAACTCAGGGGCGGAAGGAGAAAGGTTTTGTCTTAGTTACCTAGTGGTGCTATAACAGAAATATCACAAGTGGATGGATAGCTTTAACAAATAGAAATTTATTCTCTCAGTTTAGGAGTCTAGAAGTCCAAACTCAGGGGGCCAGCTTCAGGGGAAGGCTTTCTCTTTCTCTGTCGGCTATAGGGGAAGGTCCCTGTCATGAGTCTTCCCTTAGGAAGTTCTCAGCACAGGAATCCTGGGCCCAAAGGACACACTATAATCCTGGCTCTTCTTTCTTGGTGGTAATGAGGTCCCTCTCCTCTCTGCTTGCTTCTCTCTCCTTTTATCTCTTGTAAAATAAAAGGTGTGACTCAAGCAAGGACGTGACTTGAGTAAAGTTGGGACCTAAGTAAGGCAGTGACTTGAGTAAGGGCGTGATTTGACTCAAAACACCCCACACTAATCCTGCCTCATTAACAGATAGAGGTTTAGGATTTGCATCATATAAAATAGAGGATCTAATTATACAATACCACAAAATGGAGGACAATTACACAATACCGAGACTCATGGTCTAGCCAAGTTGACACATATTTTTGGGGGACACAGTTCAATTCATAATAGGTTTCAACTCAAGAACTGACATTTCATTATTATTGCTTGCTGGGTACTTTGGGTTGAGGATTCTGAAGCTAAATTAAGGCTCAGTCAGAAACAGTGCTAAAACAGATTAAGAGACTGAGAGATGGTCCTGCAAATGTCTTGTATTTGCCAAACTTGAGGTGACATATAATGAAATGAAATTAGTTAACCATTACGATATTGCAGATTTTTAGTATTTGTCAAAAGGAAACAACCCAAGGAATAAAGACATACTTATGTACACAGGGATGAATTATAGCTCATCACTTTCTGCTATTTTTGATCACTGAGTTCTGCCTTAAGTAGCTATATGTCAACTTCTTCATTTATAATAAAAATCAGAACTCCAGAGATAACTAGTATAGAGAAATACAGAATTTCCAGGAGTGGCCACTTTGTTGGTTGTTGTTGTTGTGTGCTGTCAACTTGATTCTGACTCTTAGCGATCTCGTACGACAGAGTGGAATTGTCCCACAGGGTTTCCTAGGCTATAAACTTTTAGGGGAGCAGATCACGAGGTCTTTTCTCCTGCGGAGCCGTTGGTGGTTTCAAAACCCTGACCTTTTGGTTAGCAGCAGAGTGCTTAATCATTGCATCACCAGGGCTACTTTGTTGGTAGTTCCTATCTATATGAAAGGCAGCAGGATCCCACATTATCAGGAAAGGTCAACATCAGGGGAAGAGGGCTGAGGCCAGAGGTGGCTCCCTGATTATAACTTGTGAAAACAGGAACGCATGGCGGGGTACTCAGGTTTCTAGTGAGGGGTCATAATAACAGTAGTAATAATAAATAGTAGCTCCTCCTACTTTTGAATCCCTCCTCTACTTCAGGCCTCAACGGACACACTTTACATACGTTGTCTTCAAAGCAATATCCTAAAAAGTTGAGTCTGAGGAACTTGTCCAAAGTCAAACAGACAACCACATTTCAATTAATATCTCTTTAACCCACTAAACTGCATTTTTGTACATAACCTAATAATTTAATAGATGACATACAAAGAGTCAAAATGTAAAAATGACCTGGAACAGTCTATGGTTAACAGCAAGTGTCTTAGTCATCTGGTGCTGCTATAACAGAAATACCACAAGTAGATGGCCTTAACAAAGAGAAGTTTATTCTCTCACAATCCAGTAGCCTACAAGTCCAAATTCAGGGTGTCAGCTCCAGGGGAAGGCTTTCTCTGTCAGCTCTGGAGGAAGGTACATGTCATCAATCTTCCCCTGGTCTAGGAGCTTCTCTGCACACAAACCTCAGGTCCAAAGGACACGCTCTGATCCCGGCATTGTTTTCTTGGTGGTATAAGGTTCCCAACTCTCTGCTTGCTTCCCTTTCATCTCTTGAGAGATAAAAGATGGTGCAAGCCACACCCCAGGGAAACTCCCTTTACATTGGATCAGGGATGTGACTTGGGTAAGGGTGGTGTTACAGTCCCACCCTAATCATCTTTAACATAAAATTAAAATCACAAAATTGAGGACAACCACACAATACCAAGAATCATGGCCTAGCCAGACTGATATACACATTTTTGGGGGGACATAATTCAATCCATGACAGCAAGTAAATGATACAAATACTTAAAAGCTGACCTTTGACTGTGAGTTTAAGTGAGCATTTTACTTAGAATTCTTTTTTTTTTTTCATATTTTTCTTTATTTTCAATTTTGTAATATGCATTATATATTTTTTTAATTATTCCTTGTATTTTTTTATTCTAAATAAATTTCTAATTAGCTGATAAGAAGTTTTTGAGTGGTATAGTCTATCTTTTTTCTATTTTATATTCCTGAACAATATTGTTGTTAGGTGCCATGGAGTTGGTTCCAGCTCACAGTAACCCTATGTACAACAGAACGAAACTCTGCCTGATTCCACGCCATCCTCACAATCATTGCTATTTTTGAGCCCATTATGGCAACCACCGTGTCAATCCATCTCATTGAGGGTCTTCTACTGTTTTGCTGACAGTCTACTTTATGAAGTATGATGTCCTTCTCCAGGGACTGGTCCCTCCTGATAATATGTCCAAAGTAAGTGAGATGAAGTCTCACCATCCTCACTCCTAAGGAGCACACTGGCTGTACTTCTTCAAAGACATATTTGTGTGTTCTTCTGGCAGTCCATGGTATATTCAATATTCTTTGCCAACACCGTAATTCAAAGGCATCAATTCTTCTTTGGTCTTCCTTATTCACTGTCTAGCTTTCACATGCATATGAGGTAATTTAAAACACCACGGCTTGGGTCAGGCGCTCCTTAGTTCTCAAGCTGACATTTTTACTTTTTAACACTTTAAAGAGGTCTTTTGCAGCAGACTTGTTCAATGCAGTACATCATTTAATTTCTTCACTGCTGCTTTCTTGGGTGTTGATTGTGGATCCTAGTAAAATGAAATGCTTGACAACTTCAATCTCTTCTCTGTTTATCATGATGTTGCTTATTGGTTCAGTTGTGAGGATTTTTGTTTTCTCTATGTTGAGGTGCAATCCATACTGAAGGCTATAGTCTTTAATCTTCATCAGCAAGTACTTCAAGTTCTCTTCAAGCAAGCAAAATTCTGTCATCTGTATATCACAGGTTATTAATGAGTCTTCCTCCAATTCTGATGCCATGTTCTTCTTTATATTGTCCAGCTTCTTGGATTATTTGCTCAGCATACAGATTGAATAGGTATGGTGACAGGATATGTCTTAATCATCTAGTGCTGCTATAACAGAAATGCCACAAGTGGATGGCTTTAACAAAGAGAGGTTTATTCTCTCACAGTCTAGTAGGATACAAGTCCAAATTTAGGGCTTTGGCTCCAGCGGAAGGCTTTTTCTGTCGGCTCTGAAGGAAGGTCCGCATCATCAATCTTCCCTTGGCCTAGGAGCTTCTCTGCGCAGGAACCTCAGTCCAAAGGATGCGCTCTGTTCCTGGCGCTGCTTTCTTGGTGGTATGAGGTTCCCATGTGTCTCTGCTCTCTTCTGTCTTTTATATCTCAAAAGAGATTGGCTTAAGACACTATCCAATCTTGTATACCTCATCAGTATAACTGCCACTAATCCATCTTATTAGATCATAGTGATTGAATTTACAACACGTAAGGAAATCACATCAGATTACAAAATGGTACACAATTATACAATAGTGGGAATCATGACCCAGCCAAGTTGACAGATATTTTGGGGGGCACAATTCAATCCATGACAGGATACAACCCTGACACACACCTTTCCTGATATTAAACCATGCAGTATCCCTTCGTCAAGTTCTTCTTTATATTGTCCAGCTCCTCAGATTATTGCTCAGCATACAGTTTGAATAAATATGGTAAAAGGATATAACCCTGACACACATCTTTCCTGATATTAAACCATGCAGTATCCCGTTGTTTTGTTCCAATGACTGCCTCTCGGTCTATGTACAGGTTCCACATGAGCACAATTAAGTGTACTGGAATTACCATTCTTCGAAAAGTTATCCATTATTTGTTATGATCCACACAGTTGAATCTCTTGCGTAGTCAATAAAACACAGGTAAACAACTTTCTGGTATTATCTGCTTTCAGCCCAGATCCATCTGACGTCAGTAGTGATATCCCTTGTTCCACATTCTCTTCTGAATCCGGCTTGAATTTCTGGCAGTTCCCTCATCAATGCACTGCTGCAGCCACTTTCGAATGATCTTCAGCAAAATTTTAATTGTGTGTGATATTAATGATATTGTTTGATAATTTTTACTTTCTGTTGGGTTACCTTTCTTTGGCATGGGTACAAATAGGGATCTCTTCCAGTTAGATGACCAGGCAGCTGTCCTCCAAATTTCTTGACATAGATGAGTGAGCACCTCTAGCCCTGCATCAATTCGTTGAAACATCTCAAATGCTATTCCGTCAATTCCTGGAGACTTGTTTTTCGCCAATGCCTTCAGTGCAGCTTGAACTTCTTCCTTCAGTACCATTGGTTCTTGATCATATGCTGACTCCTGAAATGGTTGAACATTGACCAATTCTTTTTTGGCATAGTGACTCTGTGTATTCCTTCCATCTTCTTTTGATGCTTCCTGCCTTGTTCAATATTTTCCCCATAGAATCCTTCAATATTGCAATTCAAAACTTGAATTTTTTCTTCAGTTCTCTCAGCTTGAGAAATGCTGAGCGTGTTCTCCCCTTTTGGTTTTCTAACTCCTGCTCTTTGCACATTTTATTATAATACTTTACTTTGTCTTCTCCGGTTGCCCTTTGAAATCGTCTTTTCAGCTCTTTTATTTCATCATTTCTTCCTTTTGCTTTAGCTACTCGACATTCAAGAGCACGTTTCAGAGTCTCTTCTGACATCCATTTTCGTCTTTTCTTTCTTTCCTGTCTTGTCAATGGCCCTTACTTTATTCACGTATGAGATCCTTGATGTCATTCCACAACTCTTGTGGTCTTTGGTCATTAGTGTTCAATGCATCAAATCTATTCTTGAGATGGTCTCTAAATTCAAGTGGGATATACTCAGGGTTATACTTTGGCTCTTGTGGACTTGCTCTAATTTTCTTCAGTTTCAACTTGAACTTGCATATGAGTAAGTCAGCCCCTGGCCTTCTTCTGACTTACGATATTCAGCTTTTCCATCGTCTGTTTCCACAGATGTAGTCAATTTGATTCTTGTGTAATCCATCTGTCCAGGTCCACATGTATAGCCGTCATTTGTGTTGTTGAAAAAAACGTACTTACAAAGAATAGGTCATCGGTCTTGCAAAATTCTATCATGCAATCCCCGTCATCAGTTCTATCAGCAAAGCCATATTTTACAACTACCAATCCTTTGTTTCCAACTTTTGTATTCCAATCACCAGTAATTGTCAGTGCATCTTGATTGCATGTTTGGTCAATTTCAGACTGCAGAAGTTGGTAAAAATCTTCAATTTCTTTATCTTTGGCATTAGTGGTTGGTACGTACATTTGAATAATAGTTGTATTAAATGGTCCTCCTTATTGGCGTACGGATGTTTACCTATCACCAACAGTATTGTACTTTAGGTTAGATTTTAAAATGTTCTTTTTGACAATGAATGTGATGTCATTTCTTTTCAGTTTGTCATTCCCTACATAGTAGGCTGTATGATTGTCTGATTCAAAATGGCCAATAACACTTCACTTCAGCTCACTAATGACTAGAATATTGATCCTTATGCATTCCATTTCATTTTGACAACTCCTAATTTTCCTAGATTTATACTTTGCGCATTTCATGTTCCTATTATTGATGGATATTTGCAGCTGTTTCTTCTCATTTTGAGTTGTGCCACATCAGGAAATAAAGGTCCCAAAAATTTGACTCCATCTACGTCATTTAAGTCAACTCCACTTTGAGGAGGCAGCTCTTCCCCAGTCACATTTTGAGTGTCTTCCAACCTGAGGGGCTCATCTTCTGGCACTATATCAGACAATGTTCCACTGCTATTCATAAGGTTTTCACTGGTCAATTTTTTCAGAAGTCGATTGCCAGGCCCTTCTTCCCAGTCTGTCTTAGTCTGGAAGCTCTGCTGAAACCTGTCCACCAAGGGTGACCCTGCTGGTATTTGAAATACCGGTGGCATAGCTTCCAGCATCACAGCAACACACAAGCCACCACAGTATGACAAACTGACAGATGAGCGGTGGTCCTGAAGAATAGGGAGAAAAAAAAAAATGGAGCCCTGGTAACATTGAACCCAGAATCTAGCTATGTGAACTGCTTTTTACCAACTAATAAATGATCTTTTCTTGCTTAAAGTTTGAACTGGATGTTTGGTCACTTGTAGCCAGAATCTAATTTTATGTCATCTGATACACTCAGTTTGCTGGTGAAGAAACAGCAGGTATCTTTTCCCCTGTTCTTCATTCCTCAGCACGGCTCTCCTGGTATTGGCTCCATATTCAGGCTCCTAGTGGATACACAATGGCTATAGCAGTATCTCCCTCCTCTTTTCACAATTACAGTCCCCAAGAGGAGGGTGTCTGCGGTCTCACAGTAGCCTCAGAAAAGGTCTCATTGAGTCTCTTTGCGTCCCATGCTCATCCTTGAAGCAGTCCTTGTGGCTGGGCTGTAGAATTGGTTAGCTTAGGCCTTCAACCTATGCTCACCCATGAGGTCAGCATCACCTAAGCCACATGGACTAGGGGAGGGGAAAGCTTGACTCCCAGAGGGAAATTGAGGCAGTATAGGTACCAGAGGAGAGTTTACAGATACCAGCAATCAGGATCTAAGTACTAAAACCAACAAAGGCCCACCGCAAAGGAGCCCCCAAAATCTCTTCATGGCAGAAGTAAAGTCATGGTACTTGGGAGGAATGAGGAATGTCCACACCTCTCCAGGAGGCCCATAGAAACCCTCACGGCAGGAACATCATGGTTAAAACCAGTGAATGTTGTCTAACTGAGATATGGTCCAGAGCAGAAGCCTCCTGCTGGGGAAGAATTTTTCCTTTAGTGAACATGAATTACATGGCTCAGAAATGTGCTGCAATCCCAGAGAGAAGTTATAACCTCAAAATGATGAGCTCTGTTGTTTTAGGCCAGTGGGAGGAAACAGGACCCTGGGAGTTACTACTGAAATATGCATTGTGGCCTTAGCTGGCCAGTCACATGAACATTCATGCTGTCCTCTCTCAAAAAAAACAAGAACACTGTTGAAATATTCTCCAGAAGGGAAAAAAAATGTATCTGGAAATTCAAGAGGCAAGGTTTAAGGAAGGGCTCGTTAATCTGAAGGCTAAAAGCAGAAAGTCACATGTCTCCTCAACAAGAGTCTGCTATTGTCATAAACAACAAACAGAAACAGGTAGAAGATTTTTGTTATTAGTGGGGGAACTGTCCAAGATAGCAATAAATAGAGTTGGCAATCTTAATGGTCACCAATTACACTAATTTAAAAGGTTTTATAAAATGTCTCTCAGTTCCCTTGATAATAACAGGGAGATTTTAATTTTGAGAAATAGACATTACAGTGATTCCCACATAGACTGTTTGTCACTTACTAAAGAAAGTATAGCAGCATGCTTGGGTGAAATAGCCCCTAAATGGGACAAGAACAGTTCCTAAGGCTGAGATTCAAAGCTCCAGTTTCCCTGGAGTTGACTCTGACTCACGGCAACCACATGTATGTCAGAGTAGAACAGTGCTCCATAGGATTTTCAATGGCTGGTTTTTCCGAGGTAGATCATCAGGCCTTTCTTCTAAGGCGCCTCTGAGTGATCTCAAACTTCCAGCCAATGGTTAGCAGCTTAACGCTTTAACCATTTGTACCACCAAAGGACTCCAAGATTTAAAGCAAAAGGCAGGGAAATCCCTGTGGGCACACATGTGGTTGATAGGAAAGGAAATCAAAACCGAAAAACCAAACCCGTTGCTGTAGAGTCAGTTCTGACTCAGAGCGACCCTATAGAACAGAATAGACCTGCCGCATAGGGTTTCCAAGGCTGTAATCTTTATGAAAACAGACTGCCACATCTTTCTCTCACAGAGTGGCTCGTGCATTCAAATCACTGACCATTCTGTTAGCAGCCAAGCTCTTAACCACTGCACCACCAGGCTCTGATAGGAAAGGAAACAGATACAATTGAGGATTATAAGAGAGGAGAAAATTCTTAGGTGAAAAATGAAAAAGCCTATGTGTTTAGGTTTCCCCACATCCGCAATCTGGAGCCTAGTAAGGGGGGGAAATGTTCAACAGTAATATCTCTAATCACCTTGGGTAAACCAGTTGATCTCCCCAAATCTCAATAGCCGCATGCACATAAAATTAGATTCAAAACCTTTCTTTTGAGGAAGACGCACTGCACCATTTCTAATGGGGAAAACTGAGCTAAGAGCCTATTTGTTATCCAAATTTCTTAAATGATTTTTGCCGGTTTCAGAGACACTTTCAAGATATTTGTTTTCCTAGTAATCCTTTTATATTTGATAACAAATACTTGATTATAAGATTTTGAATTCTGCTTCTGAACTAAGGAAATAATAGGGCTAGGAAAGGGCATAGAAATAATACCAAGAAAAGGAACTGATAAACATTCTGACACTTGTTTTATAACCACAGAAATGTTGGTACTTTTAAGTTTATCATATGACTCTCTGGAGAATCCAATAAAAACATTTGCAAATAAATCTGTACCCTAGACTACCACTAACAGAAACATAAGATCTGAAAACTGCTCTGGGATGTGAACCAAATCATATCAGCAGATCCTCATGGGTCTCATACTGGAGACAAGAGGAAGCCAGTTGGTTCATGTTACTAATCATAAGATTAGTACCCTCCCTCTATTCTTAGATGGTTTCTCTACCTTTGATTTGGGATAATTTTGGAAGAAAGAGTTCAAAGACCTCCAGAGATAATAGCAAAAGAACAGGATAAAAATTGAACTAAAGTTGTGAATGCGTCTTCTCTTCAGTGAAGGGAACAAATAATTCATTTGAATTATTAAATTTTAACAGAGCTATTATTTGCAATGTTTGGGAAGTCGACCTGATGTTAAAATCATCACAGGTCTTTAAAGAAATACAATGTTATTTCACAAAATGAGAGTAAATAGAAAGCAAATTATGTATTAGAGTAGGGATTAGCAATCTTGCCAAAGCAGGGGCCAAGTCCTATTCATCGGCTCCCTCAAAATGGGAGGATGTCAGTGGGAGGGAAGAGAGAAGCCTCAGCAGCCTTCCTACTCATAGAGATTCTGCTATTTTGGCCAAGTGTGACCACAGTGCTCCCCTGGGAGAAACACCCCTAAGCCTCCAGCTCCAGCCTGTCACATCCATACAGGGGCTGGAAGGGGATGGAAGTCCTGGGGACACCAAGGCTGAGTTCCACGAAGCAGGCTTCCCAACCACTCTTATCCACCCCTCTACAGCCCTGGAAGGGCACTGTGCTAGAGTCTGGAAACCCGTCTAACTTAAAGAGACTTTAGCTGCTCTGACAAAAGAATCATTTGTTATTGCCTTTAGTTACTCAGAGTGACAAAGTGTGCCTCGAAATCAGTCATCCTATTAAGTAGAATATGCTGTGGTCTTCGAGTAGTAATTTGCTCAGTAGATGTATTTTAAATACCTATATTTTACACTTTTTGGCTTACAAATGAGTAGGTTCTAAATGAACAGGGTTTCACAGAATTATGGAAAGTGCTTGTGTGACCTAAATGCCTGACCTTCAAGAAGTTAAAAAAAATTAAAATATTATCCACCAAAAATCATGCTTATTGATAATGTGTAACAGAAATTATAGAAATTCACTAATGAAACATTTAAAATTTAAAAGAACACAATTAATGTCACTAAATCGTATGTGTAAAAAATTTTGAAATGGCAAATGTTCTGTTCTATATATATTTACCATGATAAAAAAAATTTTTCACATCCTCATGTTTACTAATGGGAACTTTTAATTAATAATAAAAGGAAAGAAATTCAGCTGAAAAATTGTTGAACAAATAATAATTTTGAAAATACAATTAAAGCATTTAGGTTGAAGGTTGGGGTAAATTTGTCATCTCCTGATGTCAATGAACACTTACCATAGTGTCCTGTCTAGCTCACCACCTACTGACCCATACCTGGCAATGTTTTATGCCACCCAAGCATCACAAAGCAGCCTAGCCAAACTTTTCAGCATCTTTGCTTCTTAAAAAAATGAATCATGTATCTGTATAATACAAGCTCTCTTTAACCTCAGTACATCATAAAAGGACTCCAGAAGAAAGTACAAAAGTTTATTGAGCTTCATTCATACACATTCAATCAACAAATATTTACTTAAGCTCTTTTATATGTTAGACCCTTGGGAGGGACACAAAGCTAAATGAGACAACCCCAATAAGCAAACTGCTAATAATATTGAAGGGCAGAGATACATATGCCTTATCCCTTAACATTCTCCCCTTCATCCTCCCTCCTTAGCTAGAGAATTCTAAGCTCAGTCTACTCCGGAACTCCATAGGACAGACAATGAAAGAGAGAAAATGTGCTTTGGTGGGAAGAGTGAAGGGACTGTTATGCACGTTGCTTCTCTTCTTCTTTGCCCCATTTAGGATTAGATGGCTCCCCTCTATGGCAGGTGCCTTTGTCTCTAAAGAACTAAAAGGAGTTCAAGGATTGCTGACTGCTCAACCCACGGAAGGTCATGAAGTGTTCAGAAAAAGCAGGTTACATGGTATCCCAGTGTCGCTGAAGTGTGCAGGGACAGTGGGCAGACGTAAGAGAGGATTTGGAGGGAGATGTGATAATTACTTTGCATAATACATGAAATCTTTTGAACCACCCTGGAGAACAAATATCATGATCCCTGTTTACCAAAAACTAAGGTTCGTAGAAGGAGTCCTAGGGTAATGCAAAAGGCTAATACACTAGGTTGCTAACAAAAAGGCTGGAGGTTTGAGTCCACCCAGAGACACCTCTATAGAAAGGCCTGGTGATCTACTTCTGAAAAATCAGTCATTGAAAACCCCGTGAAGTACAGTTCTACTTTGACACACATGGAGTCGTTGTGAATTCATCTTGACTCTACAGAGTGAAAGTGAGCTATCTCCCTCCCAAAGTCACCAGTGATATCCTTTTACAAGATCTGTAATTTATTTTGAAATACTTCAGCATGTATAGTGCGATAATGTTACTTAGGTTAGCTATAAGCCAGGTCAGCTAGTGTTTCTGAAGAATGCACAATCCAGGGGAGTTCAGACAGCATTATATCAGAAAGGCCACAGTATAGACATGGCAACTGTAAGTGCTTCTATTATGCACAATTTGATCAATATCTGAGGGTTTAATAAGCTTTACTAATTAGCATACTAAACATACTTTTTTTTAATTGGTTGAATTAGTAGCTTGCTGATAAGCATAAAGATCTTTAGAAATTGGAATGTACTGATGAAATTAAAGGCATTTAAGACATGTGAACTGGTTAACGTATCTAGAGGTACTCCACCCTCTTAAGTGAAAAGAGTTTAAGACTCTAGCAAGGACTGTAGCCTTAGCCTTAGGAATAATGTCCAAGACCTGATCCTACCCAGTCTTGTACCCAGTCATTGGTTTAGGAGAATTCTGGTTACCAGATGCCAACTTTAAGGGTAATAATGTCCTTATCCCCCACAGCTCTGTGAGTTTGTCTTACTGTGAGGGCTTGTGTGTTGTTGTGGATAGTGGAAGCTATGCCACCAGTATTCAAATACCAGCAGGGTCACCCATGGCAGACAAGTTTCAGCTGAGCTTCCAGACTAAGACAAACTAGGAAGAAGGACCTGCTGGTCTACTTCTGAAAAGAATTAGTCAGTGAAAACCTTACAAATAGCAGCAGAACATTGTCTGATATAGTGCCGGAAGATGAGCCCCTCAGGTTGGAAGGCACTCAAAATATGACTGGGGAAGAGCTACCTCCTCAAAGTAGAGTCACCCTTAATGATGTAGATGGAGTCAAGCATTCAGGACCTTCATTTGTTGATGTGGCACAACTCAAAATGAGAAGAAACAGCTGCAAACATCCATTAATAATAAGAACATGGAATGTACGAAGTCTGAATATAGGAAAATTGGAAATAGTCAAAAATAAATGGAATGCATAAACATCGAAACCCTAGGCATTAGTGAGCTGAAACGAACTCATATTGGCCATTTTGAATTAGACATTCATATGTTCTTCTATACTGGGAATGACAACTTCAAGACGAATGGCGTCACATTCATTGTCAAAAAGAACATTTCAAGATCTATCCTGAAGCACAACACTGTCAGTGATAGAATAAAATCCACACACCTACAAGGAAGACCAGTTAATACAAATATTATTCAAATTTATGCACCAACCACCAAGGCCAAAGGTGAAGAAACTGAAGATTTTTACCAACTTATGCAGTCTGAAATTGGTCGAACATACAATCAGGATGCATTGATTATTACTGGTGATTGGAATGCAAATGGAAACCCTGGTGGCATAGGGGTTAATCAAAATGTTGGCAGTTTGAATCCAGCAGGCATTCCCTGAAAACCATATGGGGCAGTTCTACTCTGTCCTGTAGGATCACTATGAGTCGGAACCCACTTGAAGCAATGGGTTTGGTTTTTTGGGGTTTGGAATACGGAAGTTGGAAACAAAGAAAAAGGATCAGTAGTTGGAAACTACGGCCTTAGTGAAAGAAACGATGTCAGAGATCACATGATAGAATTTTGCAAGATTAACGACTTTTTCGTTGTAAACACCTATTTTCACCAATATAAATGGCGACTATACACGTGGACCTGGCCAGATGGGATACACAGCAATCAAATTGACTACATCTGTGGAAAGAAACAGTGGAGAAGTTCAACATCATCAGTCTAAACAAGGCCAGGAGTTGACAGGGGAATAGACTATCAATTGCTCTCAAGTAAGTTCAAGATGAACTGAAGAAAATTAGAAAAAGTCCACGAGAGCTAAAGTACGACACTGAATATATTCCACCTGACTTTAGAGACCATCTCAAAAATAGATTTGACGCGTTGAACACTAATGACCAAAGACTAGACAAGTTGTGGAATGACATCAAAGACATCATACGTGAAGAAAGCAAGAGGTCATTAAAAAGAAATAAAAGACCAAAATGGATGTCAGAAGAGACTCTGAAACTTGCTTTTGAACATCAAGTAACTAAAGCAAGAGGGAAAAATGATGAAGTAAAAGAGTTGAACAGAAGATTTCAAAGGGTGGCTCGAGAAGACAAAGTAAAGTATTATGATGACCTGTGCAAAGACCTGGAGATAGAAAACCAAAAGGGAAGAACAAGCTCAGCATTTCTCAAGCTGAAAGAACTGAAGAAAATATTCAAGCCTTGAGTTGCAATATTGAAGGATCCTATGGGGAAAATATTAAAAAATGCAGGAAGCTTCAAAAGAAGATGGAAGGAATACACAGTCACTATACCAAAAAGAATTGGTTGATGTTCGACCATTTCAGGAGGTGGCATATGATCAGGAACTGATGGTACTGAAGGAAGAAGTCCAAGCTGCAGTGAAGGCATTGACAAAAAACGAGGCCCCAGAAATTGACAGAATACCAATTAAAATGTTTCAACAAATGATTAGAGCACTAGAAGTGCTCACTTGTCAATGCTAAGAAATTTGGAAGACAGCTACCTGGCCAACCGACTGGAAGAGAACCATGTTTATGCCTATTCCCAAGAAAGGTCATCCAACCGAATGTGGAAATTATCAAACAATATCATTAGTATCAAACACATGCAAAATTTTTCTGAAGATCATTCAAAAATGGCTGCAGCAGTATATGGACAGGGAACTGCTAGAAATTCAAGCCAGATTTAGAAGAGAATATGGAACCAGGGATATCATTGCTGATGTCAGATGGATCCTGGCTGAAAGTAGAGAATATAAAGATGTTTACCTGTGTTTCATTGACCATGCAAAGGCTTTTGACTATGTGGATCATAAAAATTATGAGTAACATTTTGAAGAATGGGAATTCCAGAACACTTAATTGTGCTCATGAGGAGTCTGTACATAGATCAAGAGGCAGTAGTTTGAACAGAACAAGGGGATGCTGTGTGGTTTAAAGTCAGGAAAGGTGTGTGTCAGGACTATATCTTTTCACCATACTGATTCAGTCTGTATACTGAGTAAATAATCCAAGAAGCTGGACTATATGAAGAAGAACGAGGCATCAGGATTGGAGGAAGACTTATTAACAACATGTGATATGCAGATGACACAATCTTGCTTGGTGAAAGTAAAGAAGACTTGAAGCACATTACTGATGAAGATCAAAGATCACAGCCTTCAGTATGGATTACACCTCCACATAAAGAAAACAAAAATCCTCACAACTGGACCAGTAAACAACATCATGATAAACGGAGAAAAGATTAAAGTTGTCAAGGATTTCATTTTACTTGGATCCACAATCAACACCCATGGAAGCAGCAGTCAAGAAATCAAAAGATGCATTGCATTAGGCAAATCTGCTGCAAAAGACCTCTTTAAAGTGTTAAAAAGCAAAGATGTCACTTTGAAGACTAAGGTATGCTTGACCCAAGCCATGGTGTTTTCAATCGCCTCATATGCGACGTGAAAGCTGGACAGTGAATAAGGAAGACTGAAGAAGAATTGACGCCTCTGAAGTGTGATGTTGGTGAAGAACATTGACTATACCCTAGACTGCCAAAAGAACAAACAAGTCTGTCTTGGAAGAAGTAAAACCAGAATGCCCCTTAGAAGCAAGGATAGTGAGACTACATCTCACATACTTTGGACATGTTATATCAGGAGGGACTAGAGAAGGGCATCATGCCTGATAATGTAGAGGGTCAGCAAAAAAGAGGAAGACCCTCAAGGAGATGGATTGACACAGTGGCTGCAACAATGGGCTCTGCATAACAACAGCTGTGAGGATGGAGCAGGACCGGGAAGTGTTTCTTTCTGTTGTACACAGGGTTGCTATGAGTCAGAACCAACTCGATGGCACCTCACAACAACAACAATGTCCTTCTCTAAATGCTATGAGGGCTGCCTTGAGTAAACCTTTAACGTTAGGCAGTGGTCAGAGTACCAGAAAGCTGAAATTTCATCAGAACTTCACAACAGGTTGTATGAACTTTGTTGAACTTCCTGGCCAATAAAGATGTTTTTAGTAAGTACTGTGTATGTGCCAGAATTTTCTATTAGACTTGTATTTAGATAAGCTGTTAGTGAGAAGAATAACTGTTTACCTACCTGAAACTTCTTAATTGGTTATAATTAACCACCAAAAAGAACTTAAGAGTTGTGCATGACCAAATTGGTTTAGGCCAGGAATTGACAAACCAGAGCTAGCTGGCCAAATCCAGCCTGTCACCTGTTTTTGTACTGCCCGCAAGCTAAAAATGATTTTTCCATCTTTTAATGTTCAGGGAAAAAATCAAAAGAAGAATATTTTGTGACATGTGAAATTTACTTGACATTTAAAATTTAGTATCCATAAATAGTTTTTTAGAACCATCCCCACCTGTCTGCAAGTTTATCATATTGTGGTGGCTTGTGTGTTGCTGTGGTGCCGGAAGATATGCCACCAGTATTTCAAATACCAGCAGGGTCACCCTTGGTGGACAGGTTTCAACAGATCCTCCAGACTAAGACAGACTAGGAAGAAAGACCTGGCAGTCTACTTCTGAAAAAATTGGCCAGTGAAAACCTTATGAATAACAGTGGAACATTATCTGATATAGTGCTGGGAGATGAGACCCTCGGTTTGGAAGGCACTCAAAATATGACTGGGGAAGAGCTGTCTCCTCAAAGTAGAGTTGACCTTAATGACATGGAGTCAATCTTTCAGTACCTTCATTTGCTGATGTAACATGACTCAGAATGAGAAGAAACAGCTACAAACATCTATTAATGATCAGAATATGGAATGTACAGAGTATGAATCTAGGAAAATTGGAAGTTGTCAAAAATGAAATGGACTGCATAAAGATCGATACCCTAGACATTAGTGAGCTGAAATGGAGTGTTATTGGCCATTTTGAATTGGACAATCATATGGTCTACTATGCCTGGAATAACAAATTGAAGAGGAATGATGTCACATTCTTCATTGAAAAGAACATTTCAAAATCTGTCCTGAAGTGCAATGCTGTCAGTAATAGGATAATATCCACACAACTACAAGGAAGACCAGTTCATATGACTATTATTCAAATTTACGTACCAACCACTAATGTCAAAGATAAAGAAACTGAAGATTTTTACCAACTTCTGCAGTCTGAAATTGATCGAACAGGCAATCAGGATGCATTGATAATTACTGGTGATTGGAATGAGAAAGTTGGAAACAAAGAAGGAGGACTGGTAGTTGGGAAACATGGCCTTGTTGATAGAAATGACGCCGGAGATCGCATGATAGAATTTTGCAAGACCAATGACTTCTTCATTGCAAATACCTTTTTTCAACAATATAAACGGTAACAATACATGTGGACCTCACCCGATGAAGTACACAGGAATCAAATCGACTACATCTGTGGAAAGAGACAGTGGAGAAGTCCAATATCATCAGTCAGAACAAGGCCAGATGTCGACTAGGGAACAGACCATCAATTGCTCATATGCAAGTTCAAGTTGAAACTGGAGAAAATTAGAGCAAGTCCACATTGAACACTAATGACCAAAGACCAGATAAGTTGTGGAACAACATCAAGTACATCATACATGAAGAAAGCAAAAGGTCATTATAAAGACAGGAAAGGAAAAAAAAAAGACCAAAATGGATGTCAGAAGAGACTCTGAAACTTGCTCTTAAACGTCGAGTAGCTGAAGTAAATGGAAGCAATGATGAAGTAAAAGAGCTGAAAAGATTTCAAAGAGTGGCTTGAGAAGACAAAGTAAAGTATTATGATGAAATGTGCAAAGAACTGGTGTTAGAAAACCAAAAGAGAAGAAGACACTCGGCATTTCAACTGAAAGAACTTAAGAAAATTTCAAGCCTCAAGTTGCAATACTGAAAGATTCTACAGGGAAAATATTGAACAAAGCAGGAAACATCAAAAGAAGATGGAAATAATACAGAGTCACTGAACCAAAACAATTGGTCGACATTCAACCATTTCAGGAGGTAGCATATGATCAAGAACTGAAGAAAGAAGTCCAAGCTGCACTAAAGTGAATGGTGAAAAACAAGGCTCCAGGAATTGATGGAATATCAACTGAGATGGATACAGCACTGGTGGTGCTCACTTATCTATGTCAAGAAATTTGGACTACAACTTCCTGGCCAATCAACTGGAAAAGATCCATATTTGCGCCCATTCCAAAGAAAGGTGATCCAACAGAATGTGGAAATTATTGAACAACATCCTTATATCACACACAATTAAAATTTTGCTGGAGATTATTCAAAAGCAGTTCCAACTGTACATTGACAGGGAAATGCCAGAAATTCAAGCCAGATTCAGAAGAGGACGTGGAACAAGGGATATCATTGCTGATGTCAGATGGGTCTTGTCTGAAAGTATAAAATACCAGAAAGATGAATACCTGTGTTTTATTGACCATGCAAAGGCATTCGACTGTGTGCATCATAACAAATTATGAATAACATTGTGAAGAATAGGAATTCCAGAACACTAAATTGTGCTCATGAGGAACCTGTACATAGACCAAGAGGTAATCATTTGAACAGAACCAGGGGAAACTGTGTGGTTTAAAGTCAGAAAAGGTGTGTGTCAGGGTTGTATCCTTTCACCATGCTTATTCAATCTGTATGTTGAGCAGATAATCCAAGAAGCTGGTCTATATGAAGAAGAACACAGAATTGGAGGAAGACTCATTAACAACCTGTGATATGCAGGTGACACAATCTTGCTTGCTGAAACAGAAAAGAACTTGAAGCACTTACTGATTTTCTTAGTCATCTAGTGCTGCTATCACAGAAGAACCACAAGTGGATGGCTTTAACAAAGAGAAATTTATTTTCTCACAGTCTAGTAAATTCAGGGCATCAGCTCCAGGGGAAGTCTTTCTCTCTCTGTCAGCTCTGGAGGAAGGTCCTTGTCATCAACCTTCCCCTGGACTAGGAACTTCTCCACACAGAACCCTGGGTCCAAAGGCTGTGCTCTGCTCCTGGCACTGCTTTCTTGGTGGTATGAGGCCCCCCACTCTCTGCTCGCTTCCCTTTCCTTTTATCTCTTATAAGATAAAAGGTGGTGCAGGCTACAACCCAGGAAAACTCCCTTTACATTGGATCAGGGATGTGACCTTAGTAAGGGTGTTACAATCCCACCCAAATCCTCTTTAACATAAAATTACAATCATAAAATGGAGGACAACCACACAACACTGGAAATCATGGCCTAATCAAGTTGATACATATTTTTGGGGAACACAATTCAATCCTTGACACTGATGAAGATCAAAGACTACAGGCTTCAGTATGAATTGCACTTCAACATAAAGAAAGCAAAAATCCTCACAACTAGACCAATAGGCAACTTTATGATAAACAGAGAAAATATTGAAGTTGTCAAGGATTTCATTGTATTTGGATCCACAATCAATGCCCATGGAAGCAGCAGTCAAGAAACAAATGAGGCATTTCATTGAGCAAATCTGCTGCAAAAAACCTCTTTAAAGTATTAAGAAGCACAGAAGTCATTTTAAGGACTAAGATGAGCCTGACCCCAAGCCATGTATTTTCAATCGCCTCATTTTCATGTGAAAGCTGGACAGTGAATAAGGAAGACTGAAGAAAAATTGACACCTTTGAATTACAGTGTTGACAAAGACTATTGAATATACTGTGGACAGCCAAAAGAACAAACAAATCTGTTTTGGAAGAAGTACAGCCAGAATTCTCCTTAGAAGCAAGGGAAGACTTTGTCTTACTTACTTTGGACCAGTCCCTGGAGAAGGGCATCATGCTTGGTAAAGCAGAGGGTCAGTGAAAGAGAGGAAGACCCTCAATGAGATGGATTGACAAAGTGGCTGCAACAATGGGTTCAAGCATAACAATGATTGTGAGGATGGCGCAGGACCAGGCAGTGTTTCGTTCTGTTGTACATAGTGTCCCTGTGAGTCGGAGCCTGCTCGAAGGCACCTAACAACAACATTAGAACAATGATCATTTGTTTACATATTGTCAACAGCTGCCTTTTGTATTGAACTTCTATGATACTCCTCATAATTCCCTCATGATTCCCATATCCACTCCTTTCTTTTGTTATCCTTCAGTGGAAATTTTTCTTCCCACATCAGCCCTTCTCTAAACAAATTCCCATCATGTTCCTCTATTCCCCCCCACACACAGATTGATTTCTTTAAGTTCTACTCCCATAACTTACATCCAGATGACTCCTAGAAAAGCAATCTCTCAGAAAAACAATCCTAACATCGAGCTGAGCGTCTCTCCTTAGATATCCTGTTGGCATCTCAACCACATTACTTCCAAAAGAGAATCTCTCATTCAACCCCTGTTCCTGCTACTCTTCCTGATTTCTCTATTTGTGTCAGTGGTACCACCATTATGCAACTCACCCAGACCTGAAATTTCTGAGTCATATTTAATTCTTCCTCAAGCCCCAAATCAAATTGGTTGTTAGATTTTATGGATTTTAGCTTTGTAGTTATCAGTTCCACTCCCTTTTTGCACTCCTACTATAACCATCCTACTTCAAAATCCAAATCCTCTGCCTAGACTGTTACTGTTACCTGTTGACTAGCCTTCCCATCTCCTTTCTATCCCTACTACCAATTCATACTGCATATGGTTGCCAAATTAATCTCCCTAAGATTCAGCTTTGAAAGTATCACTTACCTGTTCAAAGCCCTTCAATACTTCCTCTTTGATCATCAAATGAAATACAAACTGCTCAGGCAGGTAAAGTCCTCCATAACCCATGGGTCCTAACCTATCTCTCCAGCCTTGAGTCCCACAAAGTTTCTCTAATATCTACTCATTCTTCTTTGAACACACTCCAGTTAGCCTTCATTCAGGCTATTTCCTTCTGATCCATTCCTGCTTGTCTAAGTCTCATGTATCTTTTAAAGACCATCTCAAATGCTTCCTCCTCCATCAAGCATTTCTTGATCTTTGTCCTCAACCCCACCCACTCTAATATACACTTCTCTGAGTCCCCAAAGAATTTGTATTCAGCAAGAATTGATCATGCTCCAATTTGTGTTATAACAATTTGGGGGCTTCTTCTTTCTCCATCCCCACTGGATTCTGAAATACTTGAGGGCAAGCTCTATGAGGGATCTGTCTTTCCCTTACTGGTTGAAGCAGAGACCAGGTGCATCTGCATTTTTTTATTCACTTAACTAGTTATTTATTGAACATATGCTATGTGCCAGGCTTCGGGCTATTAACACCATAAAACCTGTTGCCATGGAGTCCATTCCAACTCATAACGACCCTATAGGGCAGAATAGAACTTCCCCATCGGGTTTCCAAGGCTGTACTCTTTATGGAAGCAGATTGCCACATCTTTATCCCACAGAGCAGCTGGTGGGTTCAAACTGCCAACCTTCTGGTAGCAGCCGAGCGCTTAACCACTGCACCACTAGGGTTCCTTATAAATACAATAGTGAATATAAATTACTTCCCTGCCATCAAGGAATTTATATTCTCGTGACCAAATAATCAAAGCTTAATAAATATCTTTTCAATCAATCAAAAGAGCACCTCCTATACCCAAAAATCTCTCTCCTCTTTACCACTCTCTTTTCCCTCCACTGTTTATTCTTTTAAATTTATTTTCCTCTACAGTAACTAAAGGCTTCCTACCTATAAAAAGAAAGACTGAAAATGAAGACTAACGTGAATTACTCTTTAAGCCACCTCCATTCTCTCAATTGGTGGTTAAGGAGCATATTTATATCTTATACTATGTTTTGACATTTATGAGCCCCTAAAGGCAAGGAAGGTATACTCCCAGTGTCGTATAAAATGGTTAGACTTTGTCTGAACAAATGATACTCTCTTCATAATTAAAACCATAGTAATAACAAGTTTTCAGCCTTTGCTTGTAATTTCCCCACCAACAAAGAATACTGGGAATTTATTTAAAATTATGAAACTGCTAATGTCTGACAATGACCAGATTGGTGCTGATGATGGGGAGGTGAATAAGGCTTTACAATGGAAGATGTCTTCAGAGATTAATACTCCTCTTCCCTGCTCCTTCTCTTTAACATGGCTTTTCTTCTGAGGCTGGCGCCCAATTAAATGTCAGTGTTCATTAGGGTCTCATCTCCACAGGCTTCCTGAGTTATCTTATACACATCTATGGCTTCAACTATTAACCTCCCAAACCTGTTATGTTCAGACCTCACTTCTCCTGAGCTGCAGATTCACATATCCAACTGATGCTGATATTTCTACCTGGGTGTCCCATGGGCCCATCAGCCTCTAAAAACGGAATGTACTGTTTCCGTTATCTTCCCTTCTCCTGTTTCTCCACTCCTTGATTCTTTGCATGTTCTTTGCAAGGGGTACTTCCTCTAGTAAAACACCCTCCCATTCTCCCAGTATCAGCTAAAGCACTGTCTTCTCTGGGATGGCCATCCTGAGCTGGAGAGCAGGGCTAGACGGGAGGCCATGTCCTGATTTCTGTTAGAGCTCTTATCACATTGTTTTGTACTTCATGTGCTAGTCTCTCTGATTAGATTGTGATCCCTTAGAGCAGTGATTCTCAGCCTTGGCTGCACATTTGAATCACCTGGAAACTTTTAAAACTACTAACACCTGGATCCCACTCCCAGAGAATCTAATTAGACTGAGGTTCAGCCTGAACCTGGAGAGTTTTAAAACCTCCCCAGATGATTCTAATATGCAGCCAAAATTAAGAACCTATGGCCTTGAAGCAATGATTTTTATCTTGATCATCTGTGTGTGTTACACATGTTAGGTGCTTAGTAAGATTTTGCTGAATGAAGAAAAATGGCCACATCTACTGAAACACCTAAACTGGAAGCCATCCCAGTACTTGTCAATTCTATCTTTGAGAAATCTCTTATCCATTCTCAAACAGACAAAGACAAAGAACAAAGTAGACCAAATAGGCAAAGAACTACCTTACTTCAGGCACTCACTTTTTCTTTTCAGGCTATTACGTCTTCCTCCTCATTATCTCTGCTGCTATAGTTATCTTTCTATTAGTCTAAGCATGCCTCGTTGCTGGTTAAAATAGACCTGTATTTCCTATACAATAAAATCTAAACTTTGCCAAATGATCACCTTAATTTTCCTCATCCTCTTCCTGGCAAACTCCTACTCTTCCTTCATGACTGTCATAGATTGAATTGTGTCCCCCAAAATATGCATCAACTTCGCTAGACCATGATTCCCAGTATAGTGTGATTGTGCTCCATTTTGTGATCTGATTATCCTCGATTTTGTGATGTGTGGTAAACTTAGCCTCTATGCCTGTGGTTATGGTCCCATTTGAGAATGAGTTGTCTGTTGTGTTAAGGAGGCAGGATTAGTTCATGTTAATGAGGATTAGGTTATGTGTGTTATGTTAATGAGGTAAGATTAAGGTAGGATAAATCTTGAGTCACTGCCCTACAAGAGGTAAAAGCAGAGAGAGAAGGATCTACTACCACCAAGAAAGAAGAGCCTGGAACAGAGTACTTACTTTGGACCCAGGGTCCCTGTGCTGAGAACCTCCTAGACCCAGGGGAAGACTGATGCCAAGACACATGGAGATTTCCAAGAAACACTGGGCTCACAGTTGTTCAAAGGAGACAAGGAACTTCCTCCAGAGCTCACAGAGAGACAAAACCTCCCCTCGAGGTGGCACCCTGAATTCATACTTCTAGCCTCTGAAACTGAGAGAATAAACTGCTATTTGTTAAAGCCACCACTCCTGTTAATTTCTGACATAGCAGCACTAGATAACTAAGACAATGACTCATCTCAAACATCAACTCTTCTGCCAAGCCACCTTCCCTCAACTCTCCCAGGAAAGTTACTATGTCCCTCTGTACCTCCACAGCATTTGGTGGATGTCTCCTTATAGGCTTTTCTATTTTGTGTTGAAATTATCTGTTTATATGCCTGTTCTTCCCAGAGACTGTGACCTGATCATCTTTGTATCCCTACTGCCTAGCACCCCACGTGTCTGTCAGTTTGTTATACTATGGTGGCTTGTGTGTCACTGTGATACTGGAAGCTATGCCACTGGTATTTCAAATACCAGCAGGGCCACCTATGGTAGGCAAGTTTCAGCTGAGCTTCCAGACTAACACAGACTAGGAAGAAGGACCTGGTGGACTAATTCTGAGAAAATCAGCCAGTGAAAACCTTATAAATAGCAGCAGAACATTGTCTGATATAGTGCTGGAAGATGAGACCCTTGGGTTGCAAGGCACTCAACATATGACTGGGGAAGGGTTGCCTCCTCAAAGTAGAGTCAACCTTAATGACATAGATGGAGTCAAGCTTTCTGGACATTCATTTGCTAATATGGCATGACTCAAAATGAGAAGAAACAGCCGGAAACATTCACTAATGATAGGAATGTGGACTGTATCAAGTATGAATCTAGAAAAATTAGAAATAGTTAAAAATGAAATGGAATGCATGAGCATTGATATCTCAGGTATTAGTGAGCTGAAATGGACTGGTATTGACCATTTTAAATTGGACAATCATGGTCTACTATGCTAGGATTGATAGCTTGAAGAGGAATGGTATTTCATTCATCATCAAAAAGAACATTTCAAGATCTATCCTGAAGTACAATGCTGTCAGTGATAGGTTAATATCCATACACTTACAAGGAAGACCAGTTAATATTGTTCAAATTTATGCACCAACCACTAAGGCCAAAGATGAAGAAATTGAAGATTTTTACCCACTTCTGAGGTCTGAAATTGATCAAATGTGCAATCAAGATGTATTGATAATTACTGGCAATTGGAATGCATAAGTTGGAAACAAAGAAGAAGGATTAGTTGGAAAATATGGCCTTTGTGACAGAAAAGATGCCAGAGATCACATGATAGAATTTTGCAAGACCAACTACTTCTTCATTATAAATATCTTTTTTCAACAACATAAACAGCGACTATACACATGGACCTCACTAAATGGAATACACATGAATCAGATCGACTACATCTGTGGAAAGAGACAATGGAAAAGCTCAAAATCTTCAATCAGAACAAGGCTAGGGGCCAACTGCAGAACAGACCATCAATTGCTCATATTGAAGTTCAAGTTGAAGTTGAAGAAAATTAGAATAAGTTCATGAGAGCCAAAATATGATGTTGAGTATATCCCACCTGAGTTTAGAGACCGTCTCAAGAATAGATTTGACACATTGAATGCTAATGACTGAAGACCAGATGCATTGTGGAATGACATCAGGATATCATACATTAAGAAAACAATAGGTCATTAAAAAGATAGGAAAGAAAGAAAAGACGAAAATGGATGTCAGAGGAGATTCTGAAACTTGCAGTTGAATGTAGAGTGGCTAAAGCAAAAGGAAGAAATGATGAAGTAAAAGAGCTGAACAGAAGCTTTCTAAGACAGCTTGAGAAGACCAAGTAAAGTATTATAATGAAATGTGCGAAGAGCTGAAGTTAGAACACCAAAAGAGAAGAACACACTCAGCATTTCTCAAGCTAAAACAACTGAAGAAAAATTCAAGACTCTAGTTGCAGTATTGAAGGATTTTATGGGGGAAAATATTAAATGACACTGGAAACATCAAAAAAAAAAGATGGAATAAGTATACAGAGTCACTGTACCAAAAAGAATTAGTCGATATTCAACCATTTCAGGAGGTAGCATATGATCAAGAACTGATGGTACTGAAGGGAGAAGTCCAAGCTTCACGGAAGGCACTGGCAGAAAACAAGTCTCCAGGAATTGACAGGAATTGAGAAGTTTCAACAAAAGAATGCAACACTGGAAGCACTGACTCATCTATGCCAAGAAAGTTGGAAGACAGCTACCGGCCAATCAACAGGAACAGATCCATGTTTGTACCCATTCCAAAGAAAGGTGATCCAACAGAATGCAGAAATTATCAATAATATTATTAATACCACATATAAGTAAAATTTTGCTGAAGATCATTCAAAAGCAGTTCCAGCAATATATCAACAGGGAACTGCCAGAAATTCAAGATGGGTTCAAAAGAAGACATGGAACAAGGGATATCATTGCTGATGTCAGATGGATCTTGGCTGAAAGCAGAGAATACCAGAAAGATGTTTGTTTACCTATGTTGTATTGACTATGCAAAGGCATTCAGCTGTGTGGACCATAACAAATTATGGATAACATTGCAAAGAATGGGAATTTCAGATCACTTAATTGTGCTCATGAGAAACCTGTACATAGACAAAGAGGCAGTTGTTTGAACAGAACAAGGGGATGTTATATGATTTAAAGTCAAGAAAGGTGTGTGTCAGGGTTGTATCCTTTCACCATATTTATTCAATCTGTACGCTGAGCAAATAATCAGAGAAGATGAACTATATGAAGAAGAACGAAGCATCAGGATTGGAGGAAAACTTATTACAAACTGCATTATGCAGATGACACAACCTTGCTAGCTGAAAGCTGAGAGGACTTGAGGCACTTACCGATGAAGATCAAAGACTACCACATTCAATATGGATTACACCTCAACATAAAGAAAACACAAATCCTTACAACTGGACCAACAAGCAACATAATGATAAACGGAGAAAAGATTGAAGTTGTCAAGGATTTCTTTTGGCTTGGATCCACAATCAACACCCATGGAAGCAGCAGTCAAGAAATCAGATGACATATTGCGTTGGGCAAATCTGCTGCAAAAGACCTCTTTGAAGTGTTAAAAACAAAGCAAAAATGTTACTTTCAGGGCTAAGGTGCACCTGACCCAAGCCATGGTATTTTCAATTGCCTCATATGCATGTGAAAGCTAGATGATGAACAAGGAAGACCCAATAAGAATTGATGCCTTTGAATGATGATGTTGGCAAAGAATATTGAATACACCATGGACTGCCAGAAGAATGAACTAATCCATCTTAGAAGTACAGCCAGAATGCTCCTTAGAAGCAGGAACAGTAATACTTCATCTCACATACTTTGGACTTGTTATCAGGGGGGACCAGTCCCTGGAAAAGGATATTATGCTTTGTAAAATAGATGGTCAGTGAAAAAGAAGAATATCCTCAACAAGATGGATTGATACAATGCCTGCAACAATAAGCTCAAACATAACAACAATTATGATGATGGTGCAGGACTGGGCAGTATTTTGTTCTATTGTACATAGGGTCACTATGAGTCAGAACCAACTTGATGGCACCTAACAACAACAACAACAACTGCCTAGCAAACACCCTATAGGACAGAGTAGGACTACCTCATAGAGTTTCCAAGGAGATTCTGGTGGATTCGAACTGCTGACCTTTTGGTTAGCAGCTGAACTCTGCAGCTGAACTCTTAAACACTGTACCACCCGGGCCCCAATTAATAGTTGAGTGAATATTCATTGGATGAGAGCATAAATTAATAAGAGGAAGAGAAAGGTGAAGAATAGTGTTTATATTTTCGGGGATAAGCAGCCCAACAGGGTGAGGATGGAGATGGGAAGCCCCTAGGGGAAACCTATACTCCTACTCTCTATGAATCTGTTCCTAATCACAAGAAGCTCTGAGGAATGGTGTCATGAAATACCTGGTCATGGCATACTGGCCACTCTCATGTCTACAACCTTTGTCCACAGCCTCCTTGCCAGTCCAGGGCTCCATATGCTGATGGCCACCAGGTCAAAATGGCTCCAACTTGAGTATATCTACCTTTACAAGTAACTCTGAACCATGTGATATTGTGGAGAAAGCTTTTGGCCTCTCTTGTCCAAGATGTTGTCTACACATTTAAAATTAGCTTGTCACTATAAAGGAACAAGAATTTACAACTTAGATTCTTTTATTCTTACTTCCAGATTGGCCACATATCCTATGATTTTCTGTGTTAACTATGTATTGTGGGAATGCTCTCTCCCCAAAGAACAACCAGGGATGAATATACTTTAGGCGCTAAAATAATGATGATCAATCTGAACACTTGCAGTTTCATGTTTTATTAGTGGAAGATGGGAAAAGTTATAACCTTCCTCTGTGGGCAAAGGAAGGATGAATCAACTTACCTATAGTGCTGGCAACTGGTCTACACAACACACCCCTCTCCATTGTTATACTTCCTGCCCAGGTTAGTCAAAGGGCTAATTATGAAACCAGGATCTGTGCTGATTACATATTAGATGTGAACTATACAGTCGATAATTGTGGGTTATTGAGGTGGTGATTTGGGTTTGATTGACAGGCATATGCACCTTTGTGGAAGCACAGTATTTCTTACTCCCTGGCACTACATATTCTACATAAGAAAGTATAGTATTTCCGAGAAAACAAAGGAAAATACACATAACAAAAGTTCTGTACTTCTGAGGATAAAAGAAGTTTTTTTGTAAGAAACTACCTGAAAGAGTAGGGTTTGGAAAACCAAGGGTGACTGTTGAAAGCCAAAGCATTGCCTGAATTCACATAGACCAGCCCTCACTCTTGCCCAGTCTTAGAAGAGAGACAAACACATTCTTTTGTACAATACCCCAACAATGCTTTGAGAAACCAATTGTTATCCTCTGAACATGTGTAAGAAGTATTAGAAGCCCATTTCCTTAGCCTTATCAAGCATTAATTGATCAATATGACAGGAGGGCTACAGACTTCACATAAACTATTTATTAGACACTGTTGAGACCTATAACTACACATACAAATATGTGCACACAAACTGCTTTGTTCCACCTCAAAAATGGTTTCTTGTCTCTCAATATTCAAAGTAATAAGAAAAATTAGCATTATCACTGACAGGTAAGATTACTGTTTGTGAGGCTGGCTCCAAGGGGAATATCAACAAGAAAAGGAAATTTGTCTTACTGGAATATGGAGTTCTCTGTACAGGTGTTTTCTGGTGGCACCAGAAATGTGAAGCCCTTGAGTAGAAATTGTCAACTATTTGACAATTTTCAATTTCAACCTTCTCCACCATCTTTGAAGAGGAATCTTCTTGAATGTCGCTAAATGGTTTCTACATAACTTTGTGGTTTTATAATTTTAAGCTGAAACTTTAAAAAAAATGAGCATTTAGCTCTATGTAAGCTAAAAACTGCTTTGGAAGTTTGCACACTTCTCTGCCTGCAACTCAGTATCCCTTGGCTAAATTATCTGACATTCACGTGGAAGAGAAAGCTCTTGTTCATTTGTGGTTAGCAGTTCTCCTAACAGTTTGCCATTGATTAGGACTAATACTTTATATCAACTGCTCCAGGTGTTTTGACATTGTCAATTACTTTTCAGGCCAGCTTGTTCTAAAGTGGGTAGAAAAAAAGTATAGGAAACTTTTAATTAAGTAGAACAAAAAAAAAAGCCAAAAAATTATACAGTTTTCATAGATTACACCAAAAAAAAAAAACCTATAAAACTGCTAAGCTCACGCCTACAAACCAATAACTTTTAAATAATCTATGTGCTTGCCAAAGGAGTGTAAAAAGGAATAAATTATACACAACAGGACATGATTTAAGCCATAAAAATGGAACATCTTGGCAAAATTAAGGCAGAGGCCTAAGACCAAAGTCCAAGATTTCCACAATCCATGCAGAGTCCAAACCACCATAAGCAGTATTATTGACTTTACTTTTTTTAAATAAATTTTCAAAAATTATATCTAACTCAATTGGCATAGCATAATTTATAAAGAAAATGTTCTAGATTCTACTTTGGTGAATAGTGTCTGGGGTCTTAAAAGCTTATGAGCAGCCATCTAAGATACTCCACTGGTCTCACCCTATTTGGAGCAAGGGAAAAAGAAGAAAATCAAAGACACAAGGGAAAGATTAGTCCAAAGGACTAATGGACCACAAGTACTACAGCCTCCACCAAACTGAGTCTAGCTCAACTAAATAACTAGATGGTGCCTGGCTACCACCACCAACTGTTCTGACAGGGGTCAAAATAGAGGGTACCAGACAGAGCTGGAGAAAAATGTAGAACAAAATTCTAACCCCCCCCAAAAAAAGAAAAAAGACCAGACTTACTGGTCTGACAGAGACTGGAGAAACCCCAAGAGTATGGCCCCAGGAACACCCTTATAGCTCAGTAAGGAAGTCATTCCTGAGATTCACCCTTCAGCCAAAGATTAGACAGGCCCATAAAACAAAACAAGACCAAATGGGCACACCAGCCCAGGGCAAGGACAAGAAGGCAGGAGGCAACAGTAAAGCTGGTGTGATGGTTAAGATTGTATGTCAACTTTCTAGGCCATGATTCTTAGTGTTTCAGCAGTTGTATAATGTTGTGATCACTTCCCTGTTGAAATTTGATATGTGATCACCCCCATGATGGAATCTGCTGAGTGGTACCGGCGGGGGTGGGGGCGAGGCCTGTGGTGGCTCACCATCCCCTCAGCCTTCATCTCTCCGCCCTCCACTGGCTACTTCCTTCCTGCCCACCTTGCCAAGGTTTTTGGCTTGTTCAGGATCCAACAGCTGCCTCTTGTTGTCTCACCTCCAATTCTTGGGACTTGAGCTAGCAGCTTACCTGTTGATCTTGGAATTCGTTGATCTTCACAGCCTGTGAGCAAGATTCCTGCTCCCTGACCTGCTGATCTTGGGTTTGCCAGCCCCTGTAGCTACGTGAATCCAGAGAAACCTTGAGGTCTTGCCTGATGATCTTGGAATTCATCAACCTTCACAGCCTGTGAGTGAGAGCCCTGCTCTCCAACCTGCTGATCTTGGGTTTGCCAGCTGCTGTGGCTGTGTGAATTGGAAGAGGCCTCTGCCCTGATCCAAGGACTTGGGACATTCTAGCCTCCCATAAGCTGTATCCTTGATATAAATCTCTCTCTATATATATATTTATACTCTTTACTGGTTTTGCTTCTCTAGAGAACCCAGCCTAAGACAGCTGGTAATGGGGAATCCAAGGTCAAGAAGGGGAGAGTGCTGACATGTCATGGGGTTGGCAACCAATGTCACAAAACAATATGTGTATTAATTGTTTAATGAGAAACCTGTCTGCTCTATAAACCTTCATCTAAAGTACAATAAAAAACAACAAACAAATAAAAATTTCAAAATTTCTCCCCCAAATAAATATCCCGTGATCTACCCTTGGAATACTGAGACATGGAATGGCCGTCTCACCCCCAGTATATGCACACACACCCATCCGACAGATTCATATTTGAGAATTCAAAGCCCTACAACTTTAAATGATTTTCAGGACCTATTTGAAGGTGCTGCATATATCCTTGGATGGATTGCCTGTACTTGGTGCCTTCGATGGGCAACTTAAGAATACAGAATAAAAGTCTCCCCTCCCACACACACAAAACCACAGGGCTCTGTCTGGTGAAAGTATAAATCCATTTAACCATTAGAGTCAATAGGGTAAGCCATTAATGAAATGAATCCATCCAACATAAAAAAATAATAATAACTTCACAACCCAGTTAATTTCATACCAATTTACACATGAAATGCTATCTTAAAGAACGCGTTGAAACCAAATGTAAATTCTAAATTCCCTAGAATTCCAAATTTATCAGCTAGAAAAACATCTTCATAAATGTAGCCTTATATATCTCATGAAGTTTTCTAAATCTTACTAATAGATTCAAATTTCAAATACTGGCAGGAGTAATAAGTAAATTCTTACATTTGCTAAAAGCAGAGAATTAATTTCTCCTTTTTTTTTGTTGTTGCCATTTTTTAAATGTTAGGGACTGATACGTTACACCAATTATTTCAGTTGTTTTGACATCGTCAATGACTTTTCAGGTTAGTTTTTTAAATGTGGATGAAAAAAAACAAACAAACAAACAAACCAGGGGGTGGAGATTGGAAACGTTTTATTACATGCAACTCTTCATCTACTCCTTTGATATAAAACCTGGTTTTATTTCTGAAATGGTACATAAACATTCAAACATTTCACTCCTTATAGAAATGCCCATTCAATGCATGGAAAATTAAGAAAGCAGCAGAATTCCAGAAGGATGGCTTGGGCATGGTGGTTTTCTGAATAGAAACCAACGTGGTGAACATTGGGACTTTTCCAACACTCCCTTTCTCCGGATGTCTATTTATTCTTCATTGGCTGACAACCATTCACAAGCATTGGATCTGTGACTTTCTTCTATGTCTTTTCTATGCCTCAGGACGTTAAAACACTTGCTACAAATCCAGCCAGAAGGGATACTACCTCCCAGGACCTACGGTCACTTTCACATTCAAGGATTGACTTCAATTGACTGGGGTCCGTATAAGTAATATATTCCCAAACCAAAAAAGCTGCCCTAGGCAATTTTTCTTTTCTGAAAAGACTCTATGAGGTGTCAAGAACATTACTTTGAAAAATGTTTTTGGACGTTTCTTGACCTCAGAATTTTTTCCAGGTGTGATTTGGGGCTGATCCTCAATAATAGCCATACATAGCTTAGCCAGATATTAGGTTTTAAAGTGTGTGGCATTTTTAAGTGGATTTTTTTTTTTTCCTTCTCTCTCTCTCTCTCTCTCTGCTCAAACATATACCAGGAGCAAACAGGAGGTCAAGCCCATTGTTATGCTTTTCAGTTACAAACTTTGTATCTTTTGACCTACACCTTTCTCCTCCACCAACTCAAAATCCAATAAACAGAAGGCCTGGGTTAATAGGAATCCTCTGGAATTATGGGATGCTACAACGTCTTCATTGTGCCTCAATTTCCGAAGTTTTTCAGCTCCTCTCAATTATCCTTAAAATTTACAGTTTGGTCTGGCAGAGCTCTCTGGGTGGATCGAAAAGAATGCCACTTTTCTAAGAGGATGACAAACAATCTGTCCAAAATAGGAACGGTCAATCTTTGGAAATCCACAGGAAGTTCTATTTTTTTCTTTTAGCTAGATGAGGACCCACTTTCTGGTTGAACAGAGATAGAAGTGAAAATAATGGAAATTGGAGGTTCTGGAGTGAGCAGTGACTCAATTCTGATAAAACATGAATTTCCTGAGAAAACATAAATTCAAAGTTACACTTCTTAGAAATATAGGGCAGTCTTTACAGGGTGGAAAACAGGTGTAGGTGGCAGAAAGGCAATATTCTCATTCCTGCCAGTGGCGTTCAGTGCCATCTTTAAAAAGCTTTTTTTTTTTTTTTTTTTGTCTTACTTCATGACAGACAAATCAGAACCACTATTCATCAACATTGTCAAATGAAAACAATGTCATCTTCCCATTCATTCCTTCATAGATGACCATTTACTGAGCAGAAAGGTTTAGATTTGAGTTTTTTACTTCTAAAAACACATGAATAAGGAGGATGAGCCATGAGGTCAGTTGTTTCTAAAAACAGAGAGGAAGGGGACTCACCAAATTAACTATAAATATCATCTTATTTTGAAGGTTCTGATAGCCACTAATATTTTTCTTCCCATTGATTATATTTTCTGGTGCAGTCACACATGGCACAGACCACTTTGGTTTATTAAATTCTGTTTTATTTTCCTCCTGAGTATACAGTGAAATTACATTTCCCAGACTCTCTCACAGGTAGGTGGGGCTAAGTGACTGGCCAATGGAACATAGAGGCCAGAAGGGATGTTTGTCACTTCCAAGCCTGGCCCATAAAAAACCTCCCACCCTCTCTTCTCTCATTACAGGACAAAAGTAGAGGACCCAGGAGAGGATTTCAAAGCCCTGTGGGGTGGAGCACCTATTAGATGAATGAACCTTGGCTTCAATGACCATGTGAAGTAGACCCCCCCACATCCACTCCTCAACCTACATGATGTAAGCAAGAAGCAAATTTGTACTGTGTTAACCCACTAAGACTTCAGAGTTGTTTATTACAGCAGTTAGCCTATACTGTCTAATAATTGGTGGTTGGAAAATTGCTGAACCCTATCTCTTCCTATAATAAAAAGCATTAATATGTAACAGGACTATCTGCTTTGACTTCAACGGAGTATAACCCTGAGCTCTGTGATTTAAACACATTTATAAATATCAAGTCGCAGTCATTAAGGTTGATTTTTTTAATTTCACATATTCCCTGATTTCAAGGCATATATCAACTACCTTTCCTTACCCTACCAGGGAAACACTTCCTTGCCTTTATTAATTTTCTTTCTTCAAATTTATTTCCTCCTGAAATGTGACTCACTTTTTGAAGATGGTCAATGTCATGAAATGTCATGATGTTCTTTCACTAGTCCACAAAGCAAACATCAAATTTTATCTTGGTAACGAGAAGTCAAATTTCATCAAAATTAATTATCTCTTTAGCAGGTTATGGTAGAACAATTAAGAAAAACAGGAAATGCTGACTTTATAGCTAATAAAGGACCTCATTCCCTTCAGTCAATAAAACACAAGCTTCTCCAATGATAAGACTTCAAATGTCATCCAGTGTTTCTCAGCTAAAACATTCTATATGTATAAAGTTTTCCTGGAGTGAGAAGGAATCCTTACTAATGGACTCAGAGGTAGCAGAATTGAGCATGCTTCTTGAAAGTCCTAATGCCTACATACAGTAGTATCTGATCCAACCAGAGCTATGAGCTATAATAGAATCTAAATCTTCCTAAACCAAGTGGAAATCATTTCCAATATGACGTGCCACTGGCTGTGTGGCAGGCAGCACTTTAAAGTGGTAATGAGGATTTGCACTGCACAAATTGTTATTTAGAACATCGTTAGGAGTAATAGTCTTTGGCCTTTACACAGTGAATAACAAGTTTCCCTTTGGAATTTAACTTCACAGTCAGCTTTATACCTAAAACATTAAGGATCTTTGAGATCCAAAATCTAACTGAGTAGGAGCTCAACTCAGCCTAACCATAAAAATGGGTATTTTGAGAAAAGGCTCCAAATAGATTGTTTTACTACAATAAAAAGCAGTAAAGTAAGTCATATATCCTGGGTATTAATGTAACCTGAGTACTTTTAAGGCCGTTACCACAACTTTGTAGCTATTTGCATTTCATTGACCTCGTATGTAGTACAATGTCTTCTAGGGAGAAAGAGCACTATTTCCAGCTCTACAAAAGAAGATTTGGGAGAAAATACTTGTAAAACACATATCTAATAAAGGATTTATATCCAAAGTATACAAACAACTCTTAGAACTCAACTAGGAAACAAACAACCCAATTAAAAATGGGCAAACTAACTGAACAGACGCCTCAGTAAAGAATATATACAGATAACAACTAAGCATATGAAAAAATGCTCAGATCGGTAGTTGGAAAATATGGCCTTTGTGATAGAAATGATGGCGGTGATCGCAGGGTTGAATTTTGCAAGACCAACGACTTCTTCATCGCAAATACCTTTTTCATCAACATAAACGGTGAGTATACACATGGACCTTGCCAGATGGAATACACAGGAATCAAATAGAATACATTTGTGGAAAGAGACAATGGAAAAGCTCAATATCACCAGCCATAAAAAGGCAGAGCCTGACTGTGGATCAGACCATCAATTATTCATATGCAAGGTGAAGCTGAAGTTGAAAATTACAAGTCCACGAGAGCCAGAGTACGACCTTGAGTATATCCCACCTGACTTTAGAGACCATCTCAAAAATGGATTAGACGCATTGAACACTAATTGAACACTAATAACCAAAGACCAGATGAGTTGTGGAATGACATCAAAGACATCATACATGAAGAAAGCAAGAGGTCATTAAAAGACAAGAGAGAAAGAAAAGACCTAAATGGATATCAGAAGAGACTCTGAAACTTGCTATTGAACGTCAGGTAGCTAAAGCAAAAGGAAGAAATGATGAAGTAAAAGAGCTGAACAGAAGCTTTCAAACGGCTGCTCGAGAAGACAAAGAATTATGATGACATGCGCAAAGACCTGGAGATAGAAAACCAAAAGCAAAACAACTGAAGAAAAAATTCAAGCCTCGAGTTGCAATACTGAAGGATGCTACAGGAAAAATATTAAACGATGCAGGAAGCATCAAAAGATGGAAGAAATACACAGAGTCACTATACCAAAAAGAATTGGTCATCATTCAACCATTTCAGGAGGTAACATATGATCAGAAACCAATGGTACTGAATGATGAAGTTCAAGCTGCACTGAAGGCACTGACGAAAAATAAGGCTCTGAGAATTGATGGAATACCAATTGAGATGTTTAAACAAACAGATGCAGCTCTGGAAGTGCTCACTCATCTACGTCAAGAAATTTGTAAGACAGCTACCTGGCCAACTGACTGGAAGAGATCTATATTTATCCCTATTCCCAAGAAAGGTGATCCAACCAAATTCAGAAATTATCAGACAATCTCATTAATATCACATGCAAGCAAAATTTTGCTGAAGATCGTTCAAAAGCAGCTGCAGCAGTATATCAATAGGGAACTGCCAGAAATTCAAGACATTTTCAGAAGAGGACGTGGAACCAAGGATATCATTGCTTATGTCAGATGGATCTTGGCTGAAAGCAGAGAACACCAGGAAGATGTTTACCTGTGTTTTATTGATTATGCTAAGGCATTCGACTGTGTGGATCATAACAAAATATGGATAACATTGTGGAGAATGGGAATTCCAGAACACTTAATTGTGCTCCTGAGGAATCTGTATGTGGATCAACAGGCAGTCATACGAACAGAACAAGGGGATACTGCATGGTTTAAGGTCAGGAAATGTGTGAGTCAGGGTTATATCCTTTCACCACACCTATTCAATCTGTACACTGAGCAAATAATCCAAGAAGCTGGACTATATGAAGAAGAAATTCAGGCGTCAGGACTGGAGGAAATCTCATTAACAACCTGCGTTATGCAGATGACACAACCTTGCTTGCTGAAAGTCAAGAGGACTTGAAGCACTTAGTGATGAAGATCAAAGACCACAGCCTTCAGTATGGATTACACCTCAACATAAAGAAAACAAAAATCCTCATAATTGGACCAACAAGCAACATCATGATAAACAGAAAAGATTGACGTTGTCAAGGATTTCATTTTACTTAGATCCACAATCAACACCCACGGAAGCAGCAGTCAAGAAATCAAGTCAAGACACATTGCCTTGGGCAAATCTGCTGCAAAAGACCTCTTTAAAGTGTTGAAAAGCAAAGATGCCACCTTGAGGACTAAGATGCATCTGACCCAAGCCATTGTGTTTTCAATTGCCCCATATGCATGCAAAAGCTGGACAATGAATAGGAAAGACCCAAGAAGAACTGACGCCTTTGAAGTGTGGTGTTGGCTGAGAATATTGAATATACCATGGACTGTGTCTTAGTCATCTAGCGCTGCTCCAACAGAAGTACCACAAGTGGATAGCTTTTAACAAAGAGAAATTTATTCTCTCATAGTCCAGTAAGCTACAAGTCCAAATTCAGGGCATCAGCTCCAAGAGAAGGCTTTCTCTCTCTGTTGGCTCTGGAGGAAAGTCCTTGTGATGCATCAGTCTTTCCTTGGTCTGAGAGCATCTCAGCACAGTAACCTCAGGTCCGAAGGACACGCCCTGCTCCCAGCACTGCTTTCTTGGTGGTATGAGGTTCCCATGTGTCTCTGCTGGCTTCTCTCTTTTGTATCTCAAAAGAGATTGCATTAAGACACTATCTAATCTTGTGAATCTCATCAGTATAACCTCATCATGGTGATAGAATTTACAACACCTAAGGAGATCACATATAACCTCATCATAGTGATAGAGTTTACAACACACAAGGAATTCACATCAGATTACACAGTCATACAACACTGGGAATCATGAACCAGCCAAACTGACAGATTTTTTTTGGGGACACAACTCAATCCATGACAGGCTGCCAAAAGAACAAACAAATCTGTCTTGGAAAAGTACAAACAGAATGCTCCTTAGAAGCAAGGATGGTGAGACTACATCGCACATACTTTGGACATGTTATCAGAAGGGATCAGTACCTGGAGAAGAACATCATGCTTGGTGAAGCAGACGGTCAGTGAAAAAGAGGAAGATGCTCAACGAGATGGATTGACACAGTGGCCGCAACAATGGGCTCCAGGAAAGCAACAATTGTGAGGATGGGGCAGGACCGGGCAGTGTTTTGTTCTGTTGTGTATAGGGTTGCTGTGAGTGGGAACTGATTCGACTGCACCTAACAACAAACAACGAAGTGAAAAAAGCCAATCTGAAAAGGCTATATACTGTATACTTATAACCGTATGGAATTTTAGAAAAGGCAAACCTATAGAGACAATAAAAACATCAGTAGTTCATGGGTTTGGAGGGAAGAGGGGAGGAATGACTTAAGTGGAGCATAGGGTATTTTTAGGGTAGAGAAACTGTTCTTTTGATACTGTAATGGTGGATTCATGATATGCTTTTTTGTTAATAATAAGGTATCGATATTGGTTCTTTAACAGCAACAAATATACCACACTAATGCAAGATGTTAATAATAGGGGAAACTTTGGAGGGGGCAGTATATGGCTACTCTCTATTATCTGATCAATTTTTCTGTAAATCTAAAACTGCTCTAAAAATAAAGTCCATTAGTTAAAAAATTTAAAAGGTCAGGTTGCCTAGATTTTAATCTATCTGATTGTTCCCTGATGAGGTGCTTAGCACTTGATCCAATCCTTTGCTCTGTGAAGAGAAAGGTTTATTCTGTACAAGGCCTGGGATTGGGTGTCAAGGGAACTGGAAGCCATTTATTGACATCATGTGTCAAGTTAGGTTAATAATCTGTGTATGCATTGATTCTGCTTGAGCAACCCGTACGCCTGAGCACACAGATCAGGAACAAAAGACAGGCGAAGAGAAAGAGATGGTAACTGCATTACCCAGGGTCTTCAGAAATATCTACAGAGAATTAATAGTGGCAACTGTTGGTGATCACAAGTTACTTCTGCAACACTGCTCTGCTTTATAGAGAAGGGTGTCAGGATGCCTGCAGCAGTGAACGCAACAGTGAATACTTCAATGACCAGCACTGCTCACCTGTGCAGGGAACTACCAGTCCTAGAGAAGAAGGAAGGGGAATTACAGATGCCTGAGTGTTTCAGGAAGATCTCCTGAGATCTGTGGAAGACCTTCCCTCACATCCAGCAAGTTGGGACTTATTTGATGGGCAAAATGATCAACAAAGACCCTTTGCCAAAGTGATGGAAGGGCTACTTCTCTCCAGAGGCAAAAAGTCAAGAGCACATTGACAAATACACCTAACTCTCATGCCACTTGTCATGGGATAGGGAGCAGGAAAAGGGCAGTTTCCTTTTGCACAGCTTACTTACCCTACAATCTGGACACCCTGAGGAGGCTCAAGTTGTTACAATTCAAAAAAATCTTGAAATTCAGATTATCCATTAGTCTAGAAACTGTATGTGTATATGTGTGTGTGTGTGTTCCAATTGAGCCTTTTAATGTATATTAAAACTTATTTTCACAATAGATCAAAATAAATTCAAAGAAACAAGATTAAAAAATCACATTAATAACTTCTATCAGGTTTTCATTTGCAAATAAAATGCCTCTTTGTTTCTGCTAAAAATAAAGGAATAACTTCTTGCTGTCAAACTAACTATGAAAGGAAGAATTAAATAGGAATTTTAATGAGCTTTTCTATAATGTATGGTAGCTAATTTTACTGGTATATAAGAATTCTTCCATATTTAATTATTTTTATTTCTGAACCAACTATTTCCTTTGGTTTGAGTTGATATGTGTTCCAAGATGTAACTCATTTATTAATTTTTTGATGAATAAATGTGTTCTTTACAATGAAAAGAACAACCCTACCTGCTTTTCTGACAGCTATGCCAGAAAATCCCACAAAAGCACAGCTAACAGATTGCTAACATGTACTTATTTTAAAGTAGTTACTGTCAATCCTGACTTAATTAAAATTTCAGCTTTACATATATATAAATATGTTTATATATATGGTATTCTATTCACATGTCAATTTTATAAAAATAACCAATGTAACCAGTTTCTGTTATGACTGATTTATTCTCCTTGTTTTGGTTTTGTGCTTTTTAAAAAAAAAAAAAAATTGAACCTGCTTTTGCTCTTTTTATTAGTTAAACTTCACTGAACTTCATTTACATCCTCAATGATTTAGGTATCCATCAAAGTCATCAACAAGAAGAGAGTTAAGCAGGACTCCTATGTTCTAAAGAATATAAAGCATGAATCACAAATCGAGCAAATGGTTAAACACCCTAACATTGCCCAGCTGTACGAAACCTTGTAGACAGAAAATTCTTATTACATGAAGATGGAGCTATGCCTTGGAGGCAGCCTCCTGGACAAGATCTGGGATCAAAAGAAACCAAAGGAAGAAGTTCTCCAGACAGATCTTGTCCTCTGTGGGGCATTTGCACCGGCATGGGGTCATACACAGGTATGATGCCACTTCTTCCTCCAAGGAAGGAAAAGCCACTAAAGCCCATCACATTCATGAAACCCTGGACATGTTAATCACTGGCACTGAGCCCAGCACAATGTCCATAGCTAAAAGTAATGTAAGGGAAGATCAGAGTCCTTGAGAAGCTTGTTCCTGGGTGTACCATCATGGGGAAAACAAGCACCAGTCATACACCCAAGGTCTAAACTAAGATGACCCAACAGTAACTGTCTCTTCCTCTCCTTTGCAGTGTTTAGTTTGAGTTCATAAATAACTGTCTTTATGTGAAAATTATGATTATAGTGTAGAAGGGAATTTTTTATCTTCTTATGGGGAAAATATATAAGAGGAACAGAATATGGCACCAGTAAATGTGGGAGAGATTCTTTATGGGTTTAATGATTTTGAGGAAACTCTTTTTGAGGCCAGCCTATGGTATTTTCTGGTTTATAATGTGTTTGTTCTTCCTACCCATCCAGATTTTTTAAATGCCTTCTAAAATGTCTTATGATTTGGGGAAGATCACAGGTACTTATTCCTAAGACCCCTTATACACTAAACTATACATAGCTCATTCCTGCACATCATCATCTTTACAGAAGAGTTCCAGAGGCTAGAAAGGGACTTCAAGTCATCCAATAACTCAGTACTGTATTTTTTTCATCCCTGGTCATCTTGACATTTTTATATATACACTCTTTCCATAGCACACAAAACACACTGATATATAGGCTCCTTAAATGCAGAAACTCCTAGAAAGGAGATTACTGGGCTTAAAGTAGGAAAAATATTGAAGATACACATGCAAACAAGTCTTGTAGGAGAAATCGTTGTTGTTGTTAGGTGCCATTGAGTTGGTTCTGACCCAGAGTGACCCTACATACAATAGAACTAAACAATGCCCAGTCCTGCACCATCCTCACTATTGTTATTACGCTTGAGCCCATTGTTGCAGCCACTGTGTCAATCCATCTTCTTGAGGGTCTTCCTCTTTTTTGCTGACCCTCTACTATACCAAGCATGATGTCCTTCTCCAGAGACTGAGCCCTCCTGATAAAATGTCCAAAGTAAGTGAGAGGAAGTCTCACCATCCTTGCTTCTAAGGAGCATTCTGTTGGTACTTCTTCCAAGACACATTTGTTTGTTCTTTTGGTAATCCGTAGAATATTTAATATTGTTTGCCAACACAATTCAAAGGCGTCAATTCTTCTTCGGTCTTCCTTATTCATTGTCCAGCCTTCACATGCATATAAAGTGATTGAAAACACCATGGCATGGGTCAGACACACGCACCTTAGTCTTCAAGGTGATATCTTTGCTTTTTAACACTTTAAAGGTGTCTTTTGCAGCTGATTTGCCCAAGGCACTGCGTCTTTTGATTTCTTGGCTGCTGCTTCCAAGGGTGTTGGTTATGGATCCAAGTAAAATGAAAACTTCAACAACTTCTATATTTTCTCCATTTATCATGATGTTGCTTATTGGTCCAGTTGTGAGGGTTTGTGTTTTATGTTGAGGTGTAATCCAAACTGAAGGCTGTGGTCTTTCATCTTCATCAGTAAGTGCTTCAAGTCCTCTCAGCTTTCAGCAAGCAAGGTTGAGTCATCTGCATAATGCAAGTTGTTGATGAGTCTTCTTCCAATCCTGATGCCTGAAGTTCTTCATATAGTCCAGCTTCTTGTATTATTTGCTCAGCATACAGATTGAATAAGTATGGTGAAAGGACACAACCTTGACACACACCTTTCCTGACTTAAAACCATGCAGTATCCACTTGTTCTGTTCGAACAACTGCCTTTTAATCTATGTACAGGTTTCTCATGAGCACAATTAAGTGTTCTGGAATTCCCATTTTCCGCAATGTTATCCATATTTTGTTATGATCCACACAGTGGAATGCCTTTGCATAGTCAATAAAACACAGGTAAACATCTTTCTGGTATTCTCTGCTTTCAGCCAGGATCCTTCTGACATCAGCAATGATATCCCTGCTTCCAACTCCTCTTCTGAATCTGGCTTGAATTGTTGACAGTTGTCTGTCAATCTACAGCTGCAACCACTTTTGAATGAGCTTCAGCAAAATTTTACTTGTGTGTGATATTAATAATATTGACAATTATTAATTTGATAATTTCCACATTCAATTGGATCACCTTTGTTTGGAATAGGCATAAATATGACTCCATCCACACCATTAAGGTCAACTCTCCTTAGAGGAGGCAGCTCTTCCCCAGTTGTCTTTTGAGTGACTTCCAACCTAAGGGACTCATCTTCTGGCACTAGATCAGACAATGTTTCACTGCTATTCATAAGGTTTTCACTGGCTGATTCTTTTCAGAAGTAGACTACCAGGTCCTTCTTCCTAGTCTGTCTTAGTCTGGAAGCTCAACTGAAATCTGTCCACCATGGGTGACCCTGCTGGTATTTGAATACCAGTGGCATAGCTTCCAGTATCACAGCAACAGACACGCCCCCACAGTACAACAAACTGACAGACCTATTGGTGGTGTATGAAGGAGAAATGGTTTCTGACAAATTCTGGCATAACTGGCTTTTTTTTAAGCAAACAACTTGTTCACATGTTCTTTATCAACTGCTTAATTGCTGTCAAACATTTAATCTCTCAAACCAATTTGGATGTCTGCCACGACTGGAAGAGGCAAGAGGGTCCACTGCCCTTCACATTAAAGCCGGGGAACCAGGTGTCAGAATCCACTCAGACGGCCTCCCAAGCATTACTGTGCCCAGCTGAAATCACCGTCACCCCCTCCACCATCACCACCAAGAATGCCTTCCCTTGGAAAAGCCTGTACTCCAACGGACAGGAGGTACAGGGACAGGAGAACAAACAACTCTGATAAAACATTTGGTAGATGTCATGGATTGAATTATGTCCCCCAAAAAATGTGTGTATCCGTTTGTCTGGGCCATGATTCCCAGTATCGTGTGATTTTCCTATATGTTGTAAATTCTGCCTCTATGATGTTAATGAGGGAGGATGTGCAGCAGTTGTGTTAGTAAGGCAGGACTCAATCTACAAGATGGGATTGTGTCCCGAGGCAATCCCTTGAGATATAGAAGAGAGAAGTGAGCAGAAAGACACGGAGACCTCATACCACCTAGAAAGCAGTGCCAGGAGCAGAGCATACCCTTTGGACCCAGGGTCCCTGCACAGAGAAGCTCCTAGTCTGGGGGAACATTGATGAGAAGGCCAAACAGAGAGACAAAGCCTTCCCCTGGATCTGACGCCCTGAATTTGGACTTCTAGCTTACTTTACTGTGAAGAAATAAATTTCTCTTTGTTAAAGCCATCTACTTGCAGTATTTCTTTTATGGCAGCACTAGATGACTGAGACAGTAGGGTAAAGGAGACCAACTAATGTTGGAAATCATGGTCTTGTTTCTAATAACTGTTGTGTTGTTTGTTGTGGTCGAGTCTATTCTGGCTCATGGAAACCCCACTTGTGCAGAATAGAACTGCTCCATAGGGTTTTCAAGGCAGTAATCTCTCAGAAGAAGATCACCAGGCCTGTCTTCTGATGTGCTTCTGGATGGGTTTGAACTGCCAAACTTTCAGCTAGTAGTCCAACACACTTCTGTTTAAAATATAGAGATTGTCTACTACATACATTAACTGTGTCCATAAAGATGAATATATAAGTATGTTATTTAAAGCCCTTGACGTCTCTGTTCTCCGTTGCCATGGATCTCCGGAGTTGTCTATGGCCATCATTAGTGTCTCCCAAGGGTCCTTCAAATTAAATGTTTCTTTGGGACCATGCTTGGGGGCCTCTGCCCTGCTTTGAGACTCACCTTGCTATGAGAATCACTCAACCAACTGAGTGATCAGCAGAAAACAATGAGAAGAGTTTTGTTTGATTTTTTCAATTAGCTTATTCATAAAAAAAAAAAAAAAAGAGTGGCTCATATTTGATGAAATAGCCCTATCTTCTTCCATATGGACTTCCAAAGAGACTCTTTCACAGATACTCAGGATAAATTCATTCTTTTTAACCAAATTTTACCTGCCTAAAATCCTGTGTGATTTATCCTGAGTCCTCCACCCATCAAAGACAACCCTGAAAACGATGTTACGTTTACACAGGATTCTGGCTGGCCACCTAGGAGTCATTTAGTGATTAACGCATTCTTTCAAACTATGGCTTAATTAGAAAAGAAAAAAAACTCCATTTCTGAGCAATTTCCTAATAATTCATATAAAAACTGCTTACCATTCATTTCTTACCAAGTCTCCTGTTTAAAATGAGATTATTCCCAAATTAGTGGCCTACCAATGACAAGTCAAAGCTAGAAACAGAAAGCTGAAAGAATATTATCCCCTTTGCTAGTGTTTATTTTTCTGTGAACTCAAAAAATTTAATCCATTATCACTTTTAAGGCTCAAGTAAAGAAAGGATCCTCTCTGGCTTACAGCTGCAATATTCAAAAACACAAAACACCAACATTGGGTTATAAAATTTACTTTTCTTGGTCTACTTAGGGACTTGAGGATTGAAAATTTTCTTCTGGCTGAATACAACAATATCAAAATTGTTGGTAAGTATAAATGTCTATGTCTATTTCATTAATCCAGTAGAATATGACTTTAACTCTTTGAAACATAAGCCTAATGGATCTCAGTAGTCAGTATTAATAGCTATGACATTTTCTCCAGTGAAGTAATATTATTTCAAAATATACCCATTGCCATTGAGTCTATTCTGCCTCATAGTGACCCTATAGGACAGAGTAGAACTGCCCCATAGGGTTTCCAAGGAACAACTGGTGGATTCAAACTGCTGAACTTTTGGTTAGCAGCTCTAGATCTTAACCACCGTGCCACCAGGGCTCCACATTTCAAAATATAGTGGAGACTTAATAGTTAGAGTGTAGATGAAAATGTATCACATACATACACACAGTGTCTATTATTGTATTAAGCTATTATGTAATAAATTAATTAAAAGGATGTCTCATGTAAAATGTTGCACGAATGTAAGTAAAACTTTAATTTCAGCATTTTACTATGTTAAATGTGACATGAGCACAAACTTTGTCTTCTCTGTGAAACCATTCTATCTGAACTCTCTCAAAATATTATTATATTCCCAATAAACTTGACAGAATATTCATAAGAAGAAAATTTCCTCATGCTTAAAACTTCTGGTTGCTTTTCAAGAATTGCTAGTGTGGCCAAGCCAACATGACGCTATAGACAGAAGCACCACTCCTTCCCTCCACAGCAAAGGCCCAGAAAACTAAGTAAAACAGAGACAAACATCAATCCTAGAACCCTAAGCAACAAATGAAGAGATAAAGAACCCAATAAAGCACCAAATGAAATAAGAAACTGACAGAGAACAGACAGCGAGGAGAGATATGGAGTGGAGGTCCCTTATCAGCTAACAGCAACAGGGATTCGCCATCTTGGACTCCTCAGCCACTGAGATCTGCAGACAGGGAGTATGGGAGACAGCTTCATGGAGCTCTCAGCAGGAGATGGAGCACTCGGTAACCAGCGATACATGCTTTCCCACCTCCCAACCTTGTTTCCCTGCTCGGCCTCCGCTGCTTCCCAGTGGGCTGCAGTTGCTCAGCTGGAGAAGCGCTGTCTCTGTGCTGCTTGGGTTTGCCCGGACCACACTGGCTGGCTCCTTCAGTGCCATTTTTTGGTTGCTGTTGTTGCTTTTTTGGCTTCTTTTGGTTTCTTCTCTCTCTATCACCTCTTTCCCTTACTTTCTCTCAAACACCTGGCTCCTTGTGCCATCTTCGCTTCTTCTTAACAAGCTGTGGAGCACCACTTGGCTGGGGAACCCCTTTCATGGTCTGTGCCGCCATGCTGGTGAGATCCTTGTGGCCATTTTTTTTCTTTTTTCCTTTTTGTTTTTCTTCATTTCTCGGTTTCTCATCTCTCTCTACTTTCCTTCTTTTTCTGTCTCCTGAATACCTGGTGCTGTGTGCCTTCTCCACCCCTTCCAGATGGGCTGTGCAGTGCCTAGTGGCTTGGGAACCATTTCCCTGGTCCTCACCACCAAACCAGTGGGCTCCCTTGGAGATTTTTTTTTTCTCTTTTCTTGATTTCTTGTCTCTCTCTACCATCTTTCCCTTCTTTTCTCCTGAACACCTGGCAACATGTGCCATCTCTGCTCCTTCCAGACAGGCTGTGCAGTGCTGAGTGGCTGGGGAGCCACTTCTTTGGTTTGTGCCACCACACCAGTAGGCTCCCTTGGGGCATCTTTTTTTTTTTTTTTTTTTCTTGGTCTCTTGTCTCTACATTCCTTCCACTCATTTCTCCCAACAACTTACCCACGTGTGCCTTTCTCTCTCCTTTTTTTTAAAATCTAGTTTCTTATCTCCCTCTCCCTTCCTTCCTTTCCTTTCTCCTGCCCATCTAGCTGGGTGTGGCTTATCTGTCCTTTCTTGATGAGTTGTACCTTACCGCCTGGCTAGAAAGTGACTGGCACATGGCTTCCTCAGGTCTGCACCACTCCAAAAGCAGGCTCTCTCAAAAAAACAAAAAATTGGGGGTCCTGTTTCTCTCACCTCTTTCTCTTCTTTCTCACATCCACTTAGCTCCACACACCACAATCTCCCTCTCCCCCCTGCCTATCTGTACCATGCACTAAACATCACAACCCCAAGCAGCACAAGCACGGTCTACTGGAACCTACCCTGCACTGACCCCAGGCTCCACCCTACTGGCCCCAGTATGCGCCACAGACAACCCATCCCAGCCCCTCCCTTTCCATTGAACGTGCCCTGTTGTACCAGCTGAGTGTCTGGCCCTGCCCTTCAGACAAGGTGGTGAGAAGTATCTTGCCCATAGATGAGCAAACAACAAAGAACACCCAGACTGCCTGCTCAGAAATAACCAAATAAAACAAAATATCAGGACAAAACAAACAAATCTACAATCGATAAATTATGAAAATAGCTACTGAATGTCCCAATGACAGCAGACAATAAAAAAGAAAAGAACAGGATGATTCCAGTAGGCATCCAAAATAAAACACCAGATGACTTTCCAGTAGAAGAAAAGGCACTGGAACTACCTGATAGAGAATTCAAATCTCTAATATTCAGAGCTAGCCAAGAGTTGAAGCAAAAAGCAGACAAAAATAGAAAAAATAGGCTAAGTCATGAAAAAGGCAAAACAGTTGAAGAATTCAGGAAAATAATACAGGAAAAAAATGTCAAAATAAATTCCCAACTAGAAATCATGCAAAAACTGCAATTAGAAATCCAAAAGATAAACAACAAGATTTCAGAAACGGATATTTTCATAGAAGGGCTGAGGAGCAGTTTTGAAACAATGGAAGACAGGATTAGCAAAATTGAAGACAAATACTTGGATACAACTTTGAGGAAAAATCAGAGAAAAGAATGAAGAAAAATGAAGAAACCCTGAGAATGATGTGGGATACAATCAAAAGCAAAAATCTGCAAGTGATCAGAGTTCCAGAACAGGAGGATAAAATGGAAAACACAGAGAGGATCATTGAAGAATTGCTGACAGAAAACTTCCTTACTATCATGAAAGATGAAAAGCTGACCAACCAAGAAGCTCAACGAACCCCATATAGGATAGGCTCCAAAAGAAAATCATCGAGGCATATCATAATCACACTTGCTAAAATCAAAGACAAAGAAAGAATCTTGAGAGAAGCTCAGGAAAAAAAGGAGAGTCACATACAGAAGGGAAACAATAAGACTAAGCTTTGATTATTCAGGCAGAAACCACACAAGCAAGAATGCAATGGGATGATATATACAAAACCTTGAAAGAAAAAAATTGCCAACCAAGAATAATATATCCTGTAAAACTCTTGCTCAAATATGAAGGTGAACTTAGGAATTTCCAGATAAACAAAAATTAAGGGAATATATAAAAACCAAACCAAACTTACAAGAATTATTAAAGGGACTCCTTCAGGTAGAGAACAAACAACATCAGATGACACCCTAAATCTAGGATGCAAGACTGCATCAGCCAGATAACAACCTAGGTAATGAACTCTCAAGGATCAACCAAAACTAAAAGATTTACAACAGGGAACCAGAGAGGATGATCTGTAGATGACAATAACGTCAGAACAATTAAAAAAAAGAATAAACGGTGCAGATATATAACTTTCAAATGGAGAGGAAGTCAAGGCGATACCAAGTAATGAGACTAGTTCAAACTTAGGAAGAAAAGGGTAAATATCAAGGTAACCACAAAAAAAGTTAACCAACCTACACATCAAAATAAAGAAGGAAAACATAAATTCTCAGAAAACACAAAATTTACAAAAAGAAATGAAAAAAATCCACAAAAAAGGGAATTCTGCACAGGAGAGTAAGAGGAACAAAGAAGACATCAGCACCACCAAAACAGCACTACAAAATGACAGCAACAAATGCACACCTATCAATAATTACACTGAATATAAATGACCTAAATGTATCCATAAAGAGGCAGAGTGACAGAATGGAGAAAAAACCAGGATCCATCAATATGCTGTCTACAGGAGACACACCTTAGAGATAAAGACATAAATTTATTAAAAATCAAACAATGGAAAAAAATATATCAAGCAAACAGCTACCAAAAAAAGCAGGAGTGGCAATACTAATCTCAGATAAAATACACTTTAAAACAAAATCCACCACAGAGCACAAAGAAGGGCACTACAACATGATTAAAGGGACAATCCAGCATGAAGACATAATCATAATAAACATCCACACAACAAACGACAGGGCTCCAAAATACATAAAACAAACTCTAAAGCACTGAAAAGAGAGATTGACAGTTCCACAATAATAGTAGGAGACTTCAAGACTTCAACACGTCACTCTTGATAAGGGACAGAACATCTAGAAAGAAACTCACCGAAGATACAGAAGATCTAAAGGGCACAATCAGCCAACTTGACCTCACAGACATATATAGAACACTCCACCCAACAGCTGCAAAGTACACATTCTTTTCTAACACACATGGAACGTTCTCCAGAAGAGACCACATCTTAGACCACAAACCAACTCTCAACAAAATCCAAAACCCTGAGATAATACAAAGTATCTTCTCTGATTATAAGGCCATCAAAGTCAAAACTAACAACAGGAAGAGCAAGGAAAAAAATATCAATTACATGGAAACTGAATAACACCCTGCTTAAAAACCACTGGGTAACAGAAGAAATCAAAGATGGAATCAAAAAATTCCTAGACTCAAACGAGAATTAAAACACATCATACCAAAACCTTTGGGAAACAGTAAAGGCTGTGCTCAGAGGTCAATTTATAGAAATAGATGTGCACATCAAAAAAGAAGAAAGGGACAAAATCAAAAGATTAGCTACACAACTTGAAAAAATAGAAAGAGAATAGCAAAAGAAGTCCACAGCCACCAGAAGAAAGGAAATAATAAGTATCAGAGCAGAAGTAAATAAAATAGAGAATACAAAAACAATAGAAAGAATTGACAAAACCAAAAGTTGGCTCTTTGAAAGGAACTACAAAATTGACAAACCACTGGCCAAATTGACAAAAGAAAAACAGGAGAGGACAGAAATAACCCAAATAAGAAATGAAATGGGAGACATTACGACAGATTCAACTGAAATAAAAAGGATCACGACAGAATACTATGAAAAACTATACTCCAACAAATTTGAAAACCTCAAGGAAATGGAAAAATTTCTAGAAACACACTACCCACTCAAGCTAGCACAAAATGATGTTGAAAATATTAACAGATTCATAACAAGAGAAAAGGTAATTTAAAAACTCTCGACAAAAAAAAAGCCCTGGCTCAGATGGCTTCATGGAGAATTCTACCAAACATTCAGAGAAGAGCTTACACCAGTACTACTCAAACTATTTCAGAACATAGAAAAGGAAGGAATATTTTTGAATGCATTCTATGAAGCTAGCATAACCCTGATACCAAAACCAGGCAAAGACACCACAAAAAGAGAAAATTACACCAGTATCTCTCATGAATACAGAAGCAAACATTCTCAACAAAATTCTAGCCAATAGAATTCATCATCATATCAAAAAAATAATACACCACAACCAACAACCAAGTGGGATTCATACCAGGTATACAAGGATGGTTCAACGTTAGAAAATCAATCAACATAAACCACCACATAAATAAAAGAATCACATGATCATCTCAATCGATGCAGAAAAGGCATTAAACAAAGTCCAACACCCATTCCTGAAAAAAACTCTCAATAAAATAGGTATAGAGGGAAATTCCTCAACATAATAAATGACATCTATACAAAACCAACAGCCAACATCATTCCTAATGGAGACAGGCTGAAAACTTTCCCCTTGAGAACAGGAAGAAGACAAGGATGCCCTTTATCACCACTCCAATTTAACAGTGTGCTGGAAGTTCTAGCTAGAGCTATAAGGTAAGAAAAAGAAATAAAGGACATCCAAATTGGTAAGGAAGAAGTAAAACTGTCCCTATTTGAGGATGATATGATACTATACATTGAAAACCCAAAAACTCCATGAGAAAACTACTGGAACTAATATATTCAGCAGAGTAGCAGGATGCAAGATAAACAGACAAAAATCAGTTGGATTCCTATACACCAATGAAGAGAACAACAAAAAGGAAATCAGGAAAACAATACCATTTATAATGTTGTTGCTGTTGTTGTTAGGTGTCATTAGGTTGGTTCCAACTCATAGCAACCCTATGTACAACAGAACAAAAAACTGCCTAGGCCTGCACCATCCTCACAATCGTTGTTATGCTTGAGCCCATTGTTGCAGCCACTGTGTCAATCAATCTCCTTGAGAGTCTTCCTCTTTTCCACTGACTCTGTACTTTACCAAGCATGATGCCCTTCTCTAGTCCCTCCTGATAACACGTCCAAAGTATGTGAGATGTAGTCTCACCATCTTTGCTTCTAAGGATCATTCTGGTTGTACTTCTTCCAAGACAGATTTATTCATTCTTTTGCCAGTCTACAGTGTATTCAATATTCTTTGCCAACACCACAACTCAAAGGCGTCAATTCTTCTTTGGTCTTCCTTATTCATTGTCCAGCTTTCACATGCATTTGATGTAATTGAAAATACCATGGCTTAGGTCAGGCACTCCTTAGTCTTCTAGGTGACATCTTTGCTTTTCAATACTTTAAAGAGGTCTTTCACAGAAGATTTGCCCAACGCAATGTGTCTTTTGATTTCTTGACTGCTGCTTCCATGGGTGTTGACTGTGGATCCAAGTAAAATGAAATCCTTGACAACTTCAATCTTTTCTCCCTTTTTCATAATGTTGTTTATTGGTCCAGCTGTGAGGATGTTTGTTTTCTTTATGTTGAGGTATAATCCATACTGCGGGCTGTGGTCTTTGATCTTCATTAGTAAGTGTCAAAGTTTTCTCACTTTCAGCAAGCAAGGTTGTGCCATCTGCATAACACAGGTTGTTAATGAGTCTTCCTCCAATCCTGATGCCATGGTCTTCTTCATTTAGTCCAGTTTATCGGATTATTTGCTCAGCATACAGATTGAATAGGATGGTGAAAGGATACAGTCCTGACACACACCTTTCCTGACTTTAAACCCTGCAGTATCCCCTTGTTCTGTTCGAACAACTGCCTCTTGATCTATGTACAGGTTCATCACGAGCACAATTAAGTGTTCTGGAATTCCCATTCTCTGCAATGTTATCCATAATTTGTTATGATCCATACAGTTGAATGCCTTCACATAGTCAATAAAACACAAGTAAACATCTTTCTGGTATTCTCTGCTTTCAGCCAGGATCCATCTGACATCAGCAATGGTATCTCTTGTTCCAAGTCCTCTTCTGAATCCGGCCTGAATTTGTGGCAGTTCCCTGTCACTATACTGCTGCAGCTGCTTTTGAATGATCTTCAGCAAAATTTTACTTGCATGTGATATTAATAATATTGTTCAGTAATTTCTGCATTCAGTTGGATCACCTTTCCTGGGAACAGGCATTAATATGGATCTCCTCCAGTCAGTTGACCAGGTAGCTGTCTTCCAAACTTCTTGGCATAGACAAGTGAGCACCTCCAGCATTGCATCCATTTGTTGAAACATCTCAATTGATATTCCATCAGTTCCTGGAGCCTTGTTTTTCACCAATGCCTTCAGTGCAGTTTGGACTTCTTCCTTCAGTACCACCAGTTCCTGATTATATGCTACCTCTTGAAATGGTTGAACGTCAACAAATTCTTTTTGGCATAATGACACTGTGTATTCCTTCCATCTTCTTTTTATGCTTCCTGCATCATTTAAAATTTTCTCTATAGAATCCTTCACTATTGCAACTCAAGCCTCTAATTTTTTCTTCAGTTCTTTCAGCTTGAGAAAAGCCGAGGGGGTTCTTCCCTTACAGTTTTCTATCTGTAGGTCTTTGCACATGTCATTATAATACTTTATTTTGTCTTCTCGAGCAGCCCTTTGAAATCTTCAGTTCAGTTCTTTTTCTTCATCATATCTTCCTTTTGCTTTAGCAACTCGATGTTCAAGAGCAAGTTTCAGAGACTCTTCTGACACCCATTTTCATCTTTTCTTTCTTGCCCGCCTTTTTTTAACGACTTCTTGCTTTCTTCATGTATAATGTCTTTGATGTCATTTCACAACTCGTCTGGTCTTTGGTCATTAGGGTTCAACATATCAAATCTATTTTTGAGATGGTCTCTAAATTCAGGTGGGATATACCCAAGGTTGTACTTTGGCTCTTGTGGACTTGTTCTAATTTGCTTCAGTTTCAACTTGAACTTGCACAGGAGCAATTGCTTGTCTGTCCTGCAGTCAGACCCTGGCCTTGTTCTGACTGATGATATTGAGCTTTTCTATTGTCTCTTTCCACAGATGTAGTTGATTTGATTTCATTTATAATAGCTCCTGTAAAAATAAAATACTTAGGAATAAATCTAACCAGGGATGAAAAGACCTATACAAGAAAACTACAAACTCTACTGCAAGAAACCAAAAGAGATCACATAAATGGAAAAACATACCATGCTTGTGGATAGGTAGATTCAACATTGTCAAAATGTCAATTCTACCCAAAGCAATCTACAAATACAATCAATCCTGATCCAAATACCAATAAAATTCTTTAAAGAGATGGAAAAACTAATAGTTAACTTTATATAAAAAGGGAAGAGGCCCCAGATACATAAAACACTATTGAAGAAGAAGAATAAAAGTAGGAGGACTCACACTACCTGACCTCAGAACCTACTACACAGCTACAGTAGTCAAAACAGCCTGGTACTGGTACAATGACAGATACACTGACCAATGGAACAGAATCGAGAACCCACATGTAAATCCATCCACCTACAGTCACCTGATCTTTGACAAGGGCCCAAAGTCCATCAAATGGGTGAAAAGACAATCTGTGCTGGCAAAACTGGATGTCTGTCTGCAAAAAAATGAAATAGCCAGAGAGGGGCAAGATGGCGCTCTAGGCAGAAACACCACGCCGTCCCTCCACAGCAAAGATCCGAAAAACTAAGCCTAACAGAGAATCAACAATCCTGAAACCCTAGAACACCAAATGAAGAGATAAAGAACTCAGCCAAACACCAAACGGAGTGAGAATACTAAAAGAGAACGGAGAGCGAGGAGAGACTCAGGCAGAGATTCCTTACCAGCTAACGCAGCGCGGATCCACCATCTTGGATTCCTATCGGAGACCAGCAAACGGGAGAGCAGCCTTGCAGAGCATCTGGTCGGAGACAGAACGACCGGTAAACTGCGGTGCGCGCTCTCCCACCACCCACCCCTCTCCGCCTCAGCTGGGGATCCCCTGCTTTCCGTGGCCAGGGTCTCTGGGCCGGGGGGTGCTGGTGCTTGGATTCCGCGCGCCTGGGCTGGCGGCTTTCTGGGAGCCGTTTGCTGGCAGCTAGCGAACCTTTCTCTGCCGCCTCCCCCTCCTTTTGCCTGGGTGCCTGGTTCCGAGTGCCGTCTCTGCTCTCTCCTGCGGGGCTGTAGGGCTGCGTGCGGGCGTGTGGCTGTTTCTGGGTCTGGGCTCCTGCGTGGGTGGGATCCCGGGGCCTTTGTTCGTTCGCCCCTCTGCTTTCCGTGGCCGGGGTCCCTGGGCGGGGGGGCGCCGGTGCTTGGGTTCTGCGCGCCCGGGCTGGGGGCTTTCTGGGAGCCGTTTGCTGGCACCTAGCGGACCTTTTTTTGCCGCCTCCCCCTCCTTTTGCCTGGGTGCCTGGTTCCGAGGGCCGTCTCTGCTCTCTCCTGCGGGGCTGTAGGGCTGCGTTCGGGCGTGTGGCTGTTTCCAGGTCTGGGCTCCCGCGCGGGTGGGATCCTGGGGCCTTTGTTCGTTGGCCCCTCTGCTTCCCGTGGCCACGGTCACTTAACCCCGAGACTATCGGCTACTTGGAATTCGCGCCCCTGAGTGGGGGCTCTCTGGGTCCCATTTGTAGGCACTGACTGCTGGTGTTGCCCTTTTTTTTTTTTTCTTCTCAATTTTATTTTTCTTCCTTTTTTGATTAGTTTTGTCATATTTTACCTCTTTTTCTCTTTTGTCTTTCTTCATTGCTTAATTTCTTGTCCCTCTATCTCTACCTTCTCTTTCTGATCCCTGAATAATGGGCGATGTATGCCTCTGTACCTTCTGGCCAGGCTGAGCTGTGAAAATTGAGACCGACTCCCCCAGACCTCATAGGTGCATCGGTGCGATCCCTGGGAACTTTGCAGTTTTTTAACTTTTCTGATTTTCATTTGGTCATTCTTTCCTTTTCTTTCTCTTCCCCCTTCTGGTTTCCTCCATCCCATAGTCTCTCATCTGTACATTCCAACGACAAACTCCTCTAGCATTCTTTTATGTTTGTACGCTTTTTGCTCCTCCTCCTCTCTCCTCTCTCCCATATCCAGCTTAGCTTCACACATAACCATCTTCCCGCTGCACCCTACCTACCTGCACCGTGCACTAGACATCACATCACCAAGCGGTGCAGGCACGCCCTATTGGAACCTGCCCAGCACTGACTACCGACCGTCCTGGTGGCTGCGGTGAGTGCCACAAGCAACACATCCCAGTGGCTCCTCCTCAACTAGATCTGCCCAGCTGTACCACAAGAACGAAAAAAAAAAAAAAAAATCTACAATCAATAAACGAGAGAAATATCTACTGAATGCCCCGAAAACAGCAAACAATATCAAAACATTTACAAAAACAAGACAAGATGGCTCCAATAGGCGTCCAAATTAAAACACCAGATAACTCTCCTGTGGAAGAAAATGCACTAGAAGTACCTGATACGGAACTCAAATCACTAATACTCGGAATTTTCCAAGAACTGAGGCAAAAAGCTGACAAACATGAGGAAAAAATAGACAAATTTATGGAAAATACAGACAAAAAATTGGAAGAATTCAGGAAGATGATGCAAGAACAAAATGCCAAAATAAATTCACAACTCGAAATTATACAAAAACAACAATTAGAAATCCAAAAGATAAACAACAAGATTTCAGAAATGGACGGTGTCATAGAAGGGCTGAGAAGTAGATTTGAAACCTTGGAAGACAGGATCAGTGGAACTGAAGACAAACACTTGGATACAACTCTGTTTCAGGAAAACTCAGAAAAAAGAACAAAGAAAAATGAAGAGACCCTGAGAGTTATGTGGGACACAATTAAAAGCAAAAACTTACGAGTGATTGGCATACCAGAACAGGGGAAGAAAACAGAAAACACAGAGAGGATCATTGAGGAACTGCTGACAGAAAACTTTCCCAATATCATGAAAGATGAAAAGCTGGTCATCCAAGAAGCTCAACGAACCCCATATAGAATAGACCCCAAAAGAAAATCACCAAGACATATCATATTCACACTCGCTAAAACTAAAGACAAACAAAGAATCCTGAGAGCAGCTCGGGAAAAACAAGAAGTCACATACAGAGGAGAAACAATAAGACTAAGCTCAGATTATTCAGCAGAAACCATGCAGGCAAGAAGGCAATGGGATGACATATATAAAATCTTGAAAGAAAAAAATTGTCAGCCAAGAATAATATATCCTGCAAAACTCTCATTCAGATTTGATGGTGAAATTAGGTCATTTCCAGATAAACAGAAACTAAAGGAATATGCAAAAGTCAAACCAAACTTACAAGAATTATTAAAGGGAGTTCTTCGATCTGAGGACAAACAGCTTAAGCCCTCAGGCAGGACCTAGGACCTAGGATGCAGGTTAACATGAACCAGATACCATTCTAGGAACTGAACTACAGACGACTTTCCAAAAACAAAAGATATACAACAGGGAATCAGAGAAATCAATCAAAGGATGACAACAACATCAAAACAATGAATGAGGGAACAAACGGCATAGGTATAGAACCTTCTAAAGGAGAAGAAGGCAAGGCGATACCAAGTAACGGTAGACTGCTTCAAAATTATAAAGATAAGGGTAAAATTCATGGTAACCACAAAAAAAGTTAACAAACCAACTCATAAAAATAAAGACGAAAAACATAAAGTCTCAACAAAAACAAAACCTACAAAAACAAAAGAAATGAACACAAAATCCACAAACAAAAGGAACTCAGCACAAGAGAGTAAGAAGAACAAAGAAAACTTCAGCATCACAAAAAAAAGCACTACAAAATGACAGCAACAAACTCACATCTATCAATAATTACACTGAACGTAAATGGACTCAATGCACCCATAAAGCGACGGAGAGTGGCAGAATGGATAAGAAAACAGGATCCATCTATTTGCTGTCTACAAGAGACACATCTTAGAAACAAAGATGTGAATTTATTAAAAATCAAAGGTTGGAAAAAAATATATCAAGCTAACAACTAACAAAAAAGGGCAGGAGTGGCAATTCTAATCTCAGATAAAATAGACTTTAAAACAAAATCTACCATAAAAGACAAAGAAGGACACTATATAATGATTAAGGGGATGATCCATCATGAAGACATAACCATAATAAATATCTATGCACCCAATGACAGGGCTCCAAAATACATAAAAAAAACTCTAACAGCACTGAAAAGAGAAATTGACAGTTCCACAATAATAGTAGGAGACTTCAACACACCACTCTCAGTAAAGGACAGAACAACTAAAAAGAAACTTAGCAAAGATACAGAAGACCTAAAGGACACAATCAGCCAACTGGACCTCATAGACATATATAGAACACTCCATCCAACCGCTGCAAAGTACACATTCTTTTCCAATGCACATGGAACGTTCTCCAGAATAGACCACATCTTAGGCCACAGAGCAATCCTCAACAAGATCCAAAATGCTGAGATAATTCACAGTATCTTCTCTGACCACAATGCCATCAAGGTAGAAATTAACACTAGAAAGAGCAAGGAAAAAAAATCAAACACATGGAAACTGAATAATAATCTGCTTACACATCAATGGGTAATAGAAGAAATCAGAGATGGAATTAAAAAATTCCTAGAATCAAATGAAAATGAAAACACATCATACCAAAACCTTTGGGACACAGCAAAGGCAGTCCTCAGAGGACAATTTATAGCAATAGATGCACATATCAAAAAAGAAGAAAGGGACAAAATCAAAACATTAACTACAGAACTCAAACAAATAGAAAGAGAACAACAAAAAAAGCCTACAACCACCGGAAGAAAGGAAATAGTAAAGATCAGAGCAGAAATCAATGAAATAGAGAACAGAAAAACAATAGAAAGAATCAACAAAACCAAAAGTTGGTTCTTTGAAAGAATCAACAAAATCGACAAACCACTGGCCAGACTGACAAAAGAAAAACAGCAGAGGGCACAAATAACCCAAAAAAGAAATGAAATGGGGGACATTACAACAGACCCAACTGAAATAAAAAGGATTATAACAGAATATTATGAAAAACTATATTCCAACAAATTTGAAAACCTAGAGGAAATGGATAAATTTCTAGAAACATACGGCCTACCCAAACTACAACAAAGTGATATTGAAAATCTGAACAGACCCATAACAAGAGAAGAGATTGAAAAGGTAATAAAAAAACTCCCAACCAAAAAAAGCCCTGGCCCAGATGGCTTCACTGGAGAATTCTACAAAACATTTACAGAAGAGCTCGTACCAGTTCTACTCAAGTTATTTCAGAGCATAGAAGAGGAAGCAACACTTCCAAATTCATTCTATGAAGCCAGCATAACGCTGATACCAAAACCAGGCAAAGACATCACAAAAAAAGAAAATTACAGACCAATATCTCTCATGAATATAGATGCAAAAATTCTGAACAAAATTTTAGCCAATAGAATTCAGTATCATATCAAAAAAATAATACACCACGACCAAGTAGGATTCATACCAGGTATGCAAGGATGGTTTAACATTAGAAAATCCATCAACGTAATCCACCACATAAATAAAAGGAAAGAAAAAAATCACATGATTATCTCAATTGATGCAGAAAAGGCATTTGACAAAGTCCAACACCCATTCCTGATAAAAGCTCTCAATAAAATAGGTATAGAAGGGAAATTTCTCAACATCATAAAGGGCATCTATGCAAAACCAACAGCCAACATCATTCTTAATGGAGAAAGGCTGAAAACATTCCCCCTGAAAACAGGAACAAGACAAGGATGCCCTTTATCACCACTCCTATTTAACATTGTGCTGGAAGTTCTCGCTAGAGCAGTAAGGCAAGAGAAAGAAATAAAGGGCATCCAAATTGGTAATGAAGAAGTTAAACTCTCCCTGTTTGCAGATGATATGATACTATACATAGAAAACCCTAAAGACTCCACGAGAAATTTACTGGAACTAATAGAAAGATTCAGCAGAGTAGCAGGATACAAGATAAACATTCAAAAATCAGTTGGATTCCTATACACCAGTAAAGAGAACGATGAAAAGGAGATCAGGAAATCAATACCATTTTCAATAGCCCCTAAAAAGATAAAATACTTGGGAATAAATCTGACCAGGAATATAAAAGACCTATACAAAGAAAACTACAAAACACTGCTGCATGAAACCCAAAGGGATCTACATAAATGGAAAAACATACCATGCTCATGGATAGGCAGACTCAACATTGTGAAAATGGCAATTCTACCTAAAGCAATTTACAAATACAATGCAATTCCGATACAAATACCAACAACATTCTTCAAAGAGATGGAAAAACTAATTATTAACTTTATATGGAAAGGGAAGAAACCCCGAATAAGTAAAGCACTACTGAAGAAGAAGAATAAAGTTGGAGGACTCACACTACCTGACTTGAGAACCTACTATACAGCTACAGTACTCAAAACAGCCTGGTACTGGTACAACAACAGAGACATTGACCAATGGAACAGAATTGAGAACTCAGATGTAAATCCATCCACCTATGGTCACCTGATTTTTGACAAGGGCCCAAAATACATCAAATGGGGAAAAGACAGTCTTTTTAACAAATGGTGCTGGCAAAACTGGATATCCATTTGTAGAAAAATGAAACAGGACCCATACCTCACACCATATACAAAAACTACTTCAAAATGGATCAAAGACCTGAATATAAAGCCTCAAACTATAAAATTCATAGAAGAAAAAATAGGACCAACACTTCAGACCTTAATACATGGCATTAACAGGATACAAACCATAAACATCAACACAAAAAACCCAACAGATAAACTAGATAATTGGGATCTTCTAAAAATCAAACATCTATGCTCTTCAAAAGATTTCACCAAAAGAGTTAAAAGAGAACCTACAGACTGGGAAAAAATTTTTGGACAGTACAAGTCAGACAAAGGTCTAATCTCCATAATCTACAAGAAAATCCAACACCTCTACAACAAAAAGACAACCAATCCTATCAAAAAATGGGCAAAGGAAATGAACAGACACTTCACCAAGGAAGACATTCAAATGGCCAACAGACACATGAGGAAATGCTCGTGATCACTAGCCATTAGAGAAATGCAAATTAAAACCACAATGAGATACCATCTCACCCCGGCATTACTGGCACGAATCAAAAACACTGGAAATAACAAATGTTGGAGGGGCTGCGGGGAGACGGGAACTCTTATACACTGCTGGTGGGAATGCAAAATGATACAGCCATTTTGGAAAATGATATGGCGTTTCCTCAGAAAGCTAGAAATAGACGTACCATTCGATCCAGCAATCCCACTCCTAGGAATATATCCTAGAGAAATAAGAGTCATCACTCGAATAGACATATGCACACCTATGTTCATGGCAGCATTATTCACAATAGCAAAACGATGGAAACAACCTCGATGTCCATCAACAGACGAATGGATACACAAACTATGGTACATACACACAATGGAGTACTATGCAACGAGAAAGAACAATGAATCGGTGAACCATCTCATAACATGGATGAAACTGGAGGACATCATGCTGAGTGAAATAAGTCAATCACAAAAGGACAAATATTGTATGAGACCTCTATTGTAAAAACCCATGAAAAAATTCACATGCAAAATGTAACAATCCTTGTTGGTTACCAGGGATGGGAGGGGGGGGGGAATACTAAATAGGTAATAGGTAAGTGGTAACTTGGGTGAGAGATGAGATAGTACATAGTACAGGGGAAACTAACACAACCTGCACAAGGAAAGGTCATGGAGGCCCTATAGACACATCCAAACCCCCCGAGGGACTGAGTTGTTGGACGGAGGGCTCTGGGGACCATGATCTCGGGGAACATCTAGCTCAATTGGCATGACACTACTTATAAAGATAATGCTCTACATTCTACCTTGGTGAGTAGTGTCTGGGGTCTTAAAAGCCTATGAGCGGCCATCTAAGATACTCCACTGATCTCATCCCTTCGGGAACAAGGGAGAACGAAGAGAACAGGATACAAGGAAAAGATTAGTCCGAAGGACTAATGGTCCACAGCTACCAAGGCCTCCACGGGACTGAGCCCAGTACAGCTGGATGGTGCCCGGCTACCACCAATGACTCCTCTGACCAGGATCACAACAGAGGGTTCTGGGCAGAGCTGGAGTAGGATGTAGAGTATAAATTTAACTCCCAAAAAAAAAAAAAAAAAAAAAAAAGAAGACCAGATTTACTGGCCTAAAGAATACTAGAGAAACCTCGAGAGTGTGGCCCCCAGACACCCTTTCAGCTCAGAGGGGAAGTTACCTTCAAGGTTCGATGTTAAGCCTGGGAATGGACACCCCAGTAAAACTAAATGGGACTAACGATGTACAGGAGTCCGGTGACAAGGGCCAGAAGGCAGAGGGAGAGTAGGAAACTGATGATAAGGAACACAAATTGAATAAGGACACTGTCGATGTATTGTGAGATTGTTGACCACTGCTATAGGGCAACATTTGTAGTAACTATTAAATGGGAGGCTGTTTTGTCCTGTAAGCCTTCATCTTGGGCGAGAATGGCAGCACAATTGGAAGAGCATAGTCAATATTACTTAAATGTGTAAGTAAAAAGTTTTGAAATGGTGTTTAAATAAAATAAAAATAAATAAATAAATAAATAAATAAATAAACAAATGAGACTAAAGAGGTACAATAGTCCACTGACAAGGTCCAGAAGACAGAAGGGGACAAGGAAGCCCCCTGGTGATAGGGAACACAAGGTGGAGTAAGGATATTCTTGATGTGCTGTGAGATTGTTAACCATTGTCATAGGGCAACATGTGTAGTAACTGTTAAATGAATAACTATTTTTTCTGTAAGCCTTCATCTTAAGTGAGAATAACAGCACAGTTGGAAGAGCGTAGTCAATGTCACTGAACTGTGAATGTAGAAATTTTTGAAACGGTGTATCTTTGGCCATCTGTAATTTTCATCAAAAAAAAAGGTTGAGAATTTAGAGGCTTAATACGTTGTGGGGTTGTTAACCAATGTCAAAAAACAACATGTGTACTACTATTTCATGAGAAACTATTTGCTCTGTAAGCTTTCACCTGAAGTACAATAAAATATATATTAAAAAAAAACAAAAAAAAAAAAACAAAAAAAAAAAAATGAAATAGGATCCATAACTCACACCATACACAAAAACTAACTCAAAATGAATTAAAGACCTAAATATAAAACCAAAAACTATAAAGACCATAGAAGAAAATATAGGATCAATGCTAGATGCCCTAATACATGGCATTAACAGGATACAAACCATAACTAATAACCCAGAAACCCCAGAAGATAAGCTAGATAACTGGGATCTTCTAAAAATGAAACACTTATGCTCATCAAAAGACTTCACCAAAAGAGTAAAAAGAGAACCTGCAGACTGGGAAAAAATTTGAGGCTATAACAAATCCAACAAAGTTCTAATCTCTAAAATCTACAGAAAAATCCAACACCTCTGCAACAAAAATACAAATAATCCTATTAAAAAATGAGCAAAAGATATGAACAGGCACTTCACCAAAGAAGACATTCAAGCAGCTAACAGACACATGAGGAAATGTTTGCAATTACTAGCCATTAGAGAAATGAAAATCAAAACCCAAATGAGATACCATCTCACCCCAACATTACTGGCACTAATCAAAAAAACAGAAAATAGCAAACGTTGGAGAGGCTGCCGGGAGTTTGGAACTCCTATGTACTGCTGGTGAGAATGCAAAATGGTACAACCATTTTGGAAAACAATATGGCACGTCCTTAGCAAACTAGAAATAGAAATACCACCTGATCCAGCAATCCCACTCCTAGGAATATATCCCAGAGAAATAAGAGCCGTATGCACACATATGCACACCCATGTTCACTGCAGCATTATTCATAATAGCAAAAGGATGGAAACAACCTAGATGTCCATCAATAGATAAATAGATAAACAAACTATGGTGCCTACACACAATGGAGTACTATGCAATGATAAAGAACAATGATGAATCTGTGAAGCATCTCACAATATGGATGAATCTGGAAAGCATTATGCTGAGTGAAATAAGTCAATCACAAAAGGACAAATATTGTATGAGAACACTACTATAAAAACGTACAAAAAGGCTTACACACGAAAAGAAATAATCTTGGATGGTTACGAGGGAGGGGAGGGGTGGGGATGGAAAAACACTAAATAGAAAATAAATGGTGAAGGGTAAGATAGTACACAATACTGGGGAAGCCAGCACAACTTGTCCAAGGCAAGATCACGGAACTCAATAGACACATCCAAACTCTCTGAGGAACCGAATTACTGGGCTGAGGTGTGTGAGGACCATGGTCTTGGGGAATATTTAGCTCAACTGGCATAACAGAGTTTATAAAGAAAATGTTCTATATTCTACTTTGGTAAGTAGCGTCTGGGATCTTAAAAGCTTTTGAGCGGACATCTAAGATACTCCACCGGTCTCACCCCATCGGGAACATGGGAGAATGAAGAAAACCGAAGACACACAAGCGAAAGAACAGTCTAAAGGACTAATGGACCACAACTACCACAGCCACCACCAGACTGAGTCTCGCACAACTAGATGGTGCCTGGCTACCGCCACTGACTTCTCTGACAGGGATCACAGTAGAGGGCCCTGGACAGGGCTGGAGAAAAACGTAGAACAAAATTCTAACTCACAAAAAAAGACCAGACTTACTGGCCTGACAGAGACTGGAGAAACCTCGAGAATACGGCCCCCGGATAGCCTTTTAGCTCAGTAATGAAGTCATTCCTGAGGTTCACCCTTCAGCCAAAGATTAGACAGGCCCATAAAACAAAAGGAGACTAAAGGGGTGCACCTGGCCAGGGGAAAGGACTAGAAGGCGGGAGGGGACAGGAAAGCTGGTAATAGGGAACCTAAAGTCGAGAAGGGAGAGTGTTGACATGTCGTGGGGTTGGTAACCGAAGTCACAAAACAGTATGTGTACTAATTATTTAATGAGAATTTAATTTGTTCTGTAAACCTTCATCTAAAGTACAATACTAAAAAATAAATAATAAAAAAAGAATTGCTAAAGGAATTCATAGCAATTCTCACTGAAGCCATAAAGCTCTGAAAACAACTTGCATAGTTGCAGTGTAGAGGTCTGCAGTGCAGGCTTTCAGGGGAGCCTGGAGACTCCCTGTCAGTCTTGCTGAATGAATCGCTACAATACTAACTGTTTACACATGACATAGACTCCCGCCCTGAGTCCTTCCAAGCCAGTCACGCTCACCAGCGGGAATTTTATATAGTCCAAAGCCGCAGAGAGTGAGGCTCTGCTATTTCTAGGCTACCCTTGTCTGCAGGGGAACCTTTGTGATACCTCAGTAACTGAAATAAAAACAAAGAGTCAGATCTACCAGGCCTCTCCATCCCTCTACCCACCTGGAGCCTTGGCTGCCCAATGGGAGCTTGTAGAAACCAGTCCCACAGAAGGAAGCTGTTAGTACAGCATTTTTGTACTGAACCAGAATTGAACAAAGCAGGCATTGATCTCTCTTGTTGTGTGTCATAATCAGCAAATGCTGTTCAGTTTACTTACTTTGTAGAAACAGAGAAATTATGCAAGAAAATAATAATGATAATGATGATCATAATGATAACAACAACTGATATTAATGGAGCACTTACAATGTGCTCTAAGCATATTACCTATATTAATATTTTTAATCCATATAAAACCTTATGAAGTACATACTAATATTATATTCATTTTACAGATGAGGTACTTGAGACACAGAGAAGTTGCCTTGGGACTGCAACCCTCCAAGGGTTAGGGAGAAAACAAAAGTGAGTTAAAGTGAACCATGTTTCCAAGGCAATAGGGAATGGTGGAAGGTGACTAGAAAGCAACCTGTGGGCTAAAGTTGCCAGATATCATTTGGCTCCATCGTAGACTGTTGTCAAATGAGAAATGTTACAACATAGTGGAATGCAAATGACAAGTTATGGAATGCCAGGCATAAGCTAAAGAAAACACTCCTAGAGAGTTTGCAAGAAGAAAATCCCAAGAATTTAAAGCAATAAGTGGTTTTACATAAGGATAATTTTTCACCTCATTTTCCTGCGTCCTTATCCCCATGAGAATTGCCACTGTTAAATGTTTTTTACTGAGTATTTTATCAAGTTATTCACAGATCCTCTTCATTCAACTGCTGCTAAGAAGAATTAAAGTGTTCTCATCTAGAGGTGAACTTTTTGGTCTGCAGGTTTGTAAATCTTTCAGACTTTGGACTGAGTAATACCATGAGGTTGGAGGGTCTTTCTCAGGAGCAGTTAAACACTCAGTGTGGAAGTCCTGCCTACACGGCTCCTGAACTGCTTACTCATCAGAAATACCGCCCAAAAGTGGACATCTGTTCCATGGAAGTAAATCACCAAATTCCTGTGTCAGGTTAGGAACCCTGACTGATAATCCCTGCAGGTTTAGAGCTGTGCAAAACCTGGCCCGTTAGGTGGGCAGGGTGTCACAGAAAGCTTTTTCCCCACATTAAGTTTAAGAAATCATGCATATACATGACCTACAGCTTAGCAGAGCTGCTGCACAGTTGTCATGTTAAAGATGTAGGGAATCTGTGACCTAGTGGTCAACCTTTTATTTTGCTCTCAAATTCAAAGCAATAGAAGCATTTGAAAGGAATATGTTTCAGACTCCTGGTCAATTTTTCAAGACTTGGTCTGACATCACGTCCACCATGAAGCCATCTCAGACACTCTTGAGCCCTCATGCCAGGCTGGTTGGGTGCCCTCCTTATGAGCTTCATTGCATTTTGTTTTTCCCTCTGCTTGAGCCCTTACCACCTTGTACAGAGTCCTTTGGCTTGTGGATCTCCCCGATAAGACACTGCCTTATCTTTATTATTGCAGGCCCAGCGCCTAGCACACTGCTGGGGATTTAACGGAGCCTTAATAATTGTTTATTGGATGGACTTTTGAACCATCTATGAGTGTTCAAGAACAATTCATACCCCATCAGTCATTCAGAGTTAAACAGGACTTTCTAATCATAGAGCTCAAATTTAAAATGTGTGAAATTTGTACTAAAATATACCAACGCTAACAAATTTTGTCCAAGAAGTCAAATGGGATCACCTTAAGGAAGAATGAGCGTGTGATTAACCAATGTGTCAAAGTTCTAAAAGCAGTTCATCGTTTTATTGCCTAGTACAATCTAAAATTCAATTGTCCACAATAACATACAGTTAAGTTATAAAAGTCCGCAAAGGAGTTTATCTTAATTAATCTTAAAACTCTCCTGGGAAATCATTTTTGCATTCTTTATTCTTTTAGCAAGGCTTTTACTTTATAAATCCTGCAAAGAAAGTGTCAGAATCACTGAGTTTGCAATGCCACAATGTCTAATCTAGTAAAGTCTAAATTAATAATACTTTATTATTATTATAGGGTTGCTGGTGGTGTAGTGGTTAAGAGATCAGCTGCTAACCAAAAGGTTAGCAGTTCAAATCACCCACAGTTCCTTGGAAACTCCATGGAGCAGTTCTACTCTATCCTATAGGGTCATTATGAGTTGGAATTGACTGGACGGTACCTAAAAACACATAGGGTTGCTATGAGTTGCAATTGACTTGATGGCAACAGGTTTTTTTTATTATATGAAAAAAGACAGTGAGCAGGCAGAAATAAAGTTTTAACAGGAAAGAAGAAAGGAAGGAAGGGATGAGGGAGGGAAAGGAAGAAGGAAGGAAGGGAAAGAAGGCAAGAAAGTAAAAAGGTGATAAACGCTACCCAAAGACTTTTTCCTACCACATCTTCTTCAGTCACTTTTGGATTTACCCTTAAATTTGCACATTAAAAAACACTAAATTAGTAGGCCTCCTTCACTTTGTTGGTCTTTGATTGAATACTTTCTATGTCTAATTTTCTGGGGATGAACATAATCAGAATACAGTGAGATTTTTTTAAAAATGTACATTAGCTCTGACTTCCATTCAACACATTCAGTACAAAATCCGCTGAGGAAATAACAATGGTCACTGTACTTGTTCATTATTTTTGTGCATGTAGTTTTAAGATCCTTTGGAGGACTGAGCATGATTAAACTTTACGTAAGTTGACTAAATTAATAAACCAGCTGTTGTCTTTAAAGCATGTCAGAGATTTCAGTGGAGTGGAAGAGTTCCATTCTGTTACAGCTAATAAATTTTAAAGTTAATGTATCATCGGGTTTCAGTTAAAATTAAATATTAAATTCTTTATTGTCAGACTAAATATACTTTGTGTATCACGTTTTGATACACAAAGTCTATATAAGCCTAACCCAGCTGCTTCTTTAACTCTAATTCTTGTTCTTTGGAACATTAACATTCAGATAGGTGTGTGGAAAGCATAAGAGACCTGTTTTCCACTCCTCTCGACGTGATTTGTGCATTTATCATATAACCATGTGGCTGGCCAAGGCAGGACCTAGGCCAGTGAAATGAGCACTGTGTTTTCATAGCAAAGACTTCCCAGGCATCCCCCAGTGTGCAGGATCTCCCTACCTGATTGCTTAAACCTCAGCACCAACCTAAACACATGACCTCAGGTTTACAAAGGCAATCTGCTCAGAAGTGTTGCTTCACTCGAATATTAACACCCACCACCTCCACCTCAAAACAGCTTTTTGGCACAACCTGGCTGGAAAATAGCTGAAAAATATTTAAATCCAGTGCTAAAGTGGCTTAGAGGATTACTGACAGGATAAAGAGTTTTTTTCGGCTCTAGGTGTCTGATTCAGTGACCAACTAGGTTGACAGTGAGTGGAAATCCTGGTTGACGGTGAGTGTGAAAGTCATTACTACTTCCTTACATGTCTTCTCTGTCCTGATCATTCCCCATGGTTTCTAACTCCTTCCCTAGGTCCCTTTACAAGAAGTCTCACAACTACAAGATGATAAAAAAGTCTCTGAGGAACATTTGAATGTTGGTCACAAATTCCAAATGGATTTTATTCTTTCTTTTAAATCTCTGTAGTTTTCATACATTTCTAAACTCTCCGGTCCAGGCCAGGCTTAAATGCTTGAATTCCCAAGATTCCTGCCAAAGGAATGGTTTCTCCATTTGTTTTGTAGCCTGAGTGCATAAAGGCCAGTAGAGGCCACGTACAGTTAAAGACATACATTTAGCAGTTAAGAGTTTGGGCTCTGGAGTCAAACTTCTTCAGTTCAAACCCTGGCTTTGCTACTTTCTAACTATGACCTTGAACAAGCTGCTTATCCCCTGCTGCACAAGGGACACAGCACCAACACTACTGACAGTCTGCATTCCAGGGGGAAAGCAAAGAATATTGAGAAAAGCTTTTAGGAAGAGAATCAACAGGCACTGTCTAGCCTCTTTTATTATGCCAGATAGTCATGAGGAAAAGTATTTGAAGTAGCCCACATTTGATTTATATAAACCTTCCCACCTCCCTTTCTATATTATTACTCTCCTATTTCCACCATCCACCACCTCTCTGTTGGTTTGTTGTACTGTGGTGGTTTTTGTGTTACTATAATCCTGGAAGCTATGCCATCAGTATTTCAGATACCAGCAGAGTCACCCATAGTGGACAGGTTTCAGCAGAGCTTCCAGACTAAGACCAGAAAGAAAGGCCTAATGAATTATTTCTGAGAATTATCGAATGGAAACCCTATGAATCAGAACAGAATATTTTCCATTATAGTGCTAAAAGATGAGCCCCCTGGGTTTGGAAGGCCCTCAAAATACGCAGTGACTGCAACAATAAACTTGAGCATACCAATGATCATGAAGATGGTGCCAGACTGGACAACATTTTGTTCTGTTATACATGGGGCCACCCGAGTTGCAGCCAACTTGATGGGAACTAACAACAACAACAATTCCCACTATGCTTCAAAAATTCTCCCTTCCTTTTCCTCTCTTCAAATCTCCAGATTAAAACCCTTACATTCCTATTTATCTGATTTGCCATTCATTATATAGTATAAATGATAGGCTTAATCTTACCAGGATGCATTTGTTTTGTAAATGAGGAGCTTTTTAAGCAAATAAATCACCTAACTGGTAAATTCAAAGATGGGCTATATTAGTCAGGGTCTCAATAGAGAGTAATATCTGCTTTGCAGATTATTTGCTTTATAAAAGGATTAATTATGAAGTTATAAGCAGGGTGAAAGGGAACCACAAGGAATAATGTGGAACCTGGAGCTAGCAGCAGCAGAGCTGCCACTACCCCTACACCCAAAAGGACAAAGGGAGGAGAGGGTATCAGAACCCAGAAGAGTCATGCAGCATCAAGCTCCTTGAGAAGAGGCCACCTTGTTAAGTAGCACAGCCGGCCCAAGGCAACCTAACAGGAGCAAGACCAGGAAATGAAAACCTTGTCCTCATTTTCCCCCTTCCCTCCAGTCCCCTGTTGGAGCTGCCCATTGGTTGAGCCCAAAGAAACTTGGTCAACATAGTCCATGCAGGTGAGCATCAGAGCAGAATGCAGCTGGAGAAAGGTAGAGAAAGGAAACAGAAGAGAAAATGGAACACATCCAATAGAAGGATTGTGAGACATTTTTGGATGAGGCTGTTCACTTCACCTTTTTCCATTTGTCTCATCCCTGTTCTTCTCATCTCCCCAAGTAGATTCAGAAGTCAGCAACTTGGCATAGCATTTCTAAAGGTTTTGTGCTCACAAAATAGTAAAACTCTATATATCCTCTTCCCACCACCATACAAACCTTCTTCAAACTTAAAAAAAAAATAAAGAATCTGGTTTCGACCATCAGGCAGGCTAAGTAACTGGGAAAAGCAACAATCCTTTGGCATGTAGCTTAAAACCAGCATCTCTCCTGGAAAGGCATTTCTTCAGCAGTCATATATCTCCAGGCTTTGGAAGGAAGCAAGGAAATAAGCACAACATAAATTTAACAGAGAAAGGAACCTGAGAGTCCGATTCAAATCTCAGGAAAAGGTCACTTTATGTGGAATTGGAGACCATGACTCACACTTTGGGCAGGATATAGACGTGGAGAAAGAGACCCAGCATGAAACACACACCATGTAAATCCTACTTTTCTGTCGGTTCTCATTTGAAGGTCAATTCTGAATGTACTTTGCAAATAGCTGTGAGCAAAGAAACTGCATTGAAAGCAAAGAAGTGTTGGCAGGGCGCAGCTTTCAGTGGTCAACATTAGCTGTATGAAAATGGGTCAGCAGAGTCTCCAAGAATCAACAATGCACTAAGGGCCAATGTAAGCAAACTACCCTCGCACTACGTGAGGGTCATATCAAGAGATGGAGTTAATACATGTGGCCCTTAGCTGAACATACAGAGAAGTAAGGGTGGGACCTAGAAGAAATTTTTTCTTCTGTCACTTCAAGGCTGGCCATCTACAAGTCACAATGGAAACTCATTTGTAACCCTGAAGAACTGTACTTTTAGGTTATATTTTTGGATTTCAACTTGTATAGCTCTGGATGGAATATAAAAGACTACATTAATATGAATTTATGAGAAATAGAAATAGGCCTATTAGGAATTTGTGACCAGCATTCAGGTTCTCCTATGAGTCATTTTCCACAGTTTTTTGTTGCAAGATATAGTGCTACAAAGGGACATACTTAAAGGGCCGGAGATACAAGTCCCAGGGAATCTTTCACTGGGCTGGGAAGATTCAGACTCCATGGTTCTTTTCAAGAAATATGATTGTGGTTTCACTATTTTTTTTCTTTCTGGAAAAGAGTTAAGACACTACTTAGCAAAGAATCACACATCTTATGCTGCTGCTGAAAGATTAGAATATCCTCCCTGTTTAAAAGCAGAGTTCCTTGTCAGTCGGTTCCCCTCCTTTCCCTTGACAGAGGGGTGAACGTGTTTGTGATGCTGACCAACACCTCGCCGTTCGCAGTGGAGCCATTCAGTATCAAGCAACTCTGTTGGAAGATTGTGAATGGGTAAATCAGCAGGTCTCCACCTGGAATCTCTTCTAGTAACTCACTGTGGTCTCTAATTTTAGTATCAAAGCCCAGGAAAGAAAAATGATCAGATTCTGGGGGCACAGAGTATTTGGGGTTACTTCAGGGAATTCTCCATATCAGTTTTTCAAGTACCCAATATGAATCTTTCCCAGGAATGTCTGTATCTCATGATAACAATAAAAACCAAAAAACAGTAGTCATTGAGTTGATACTGACTCATGGTAACCCCATGGGTGTCAGAGTAGAGCTGTGCTCCATAAGGTTTTCAGTGGCTGATTTTTCAGAAGTAGATTGCCAGGGCTTTCTTCTGAGACCCCTATGGGTAGACTCAAACCTCCAACTTTCAGTTTGCAGCTGAGCACGTTAACCATTTGCACCACCAGGGACTCCTGTGATAACCGTGGCAACCCATAATAGTCATTTTAGCTCTTTTGAGATGACAGCACCAAAAAATTTATAAGAACACGGCTACATTTAAGTTTACTGGCAGCTTCTACAATCAGTGTTGTTTGTATGCAAGCTGAAAATAACTGTGTTATGGTCAGAAAGCATTACTGATGTTGATGCTATTTGTTAGGATTTACAGTGTGCAAACTGAGAATGAGCCAGTTGTGATTAAATGCCACCCACACTATCTCCAGAAGGCTACCCTCCTTACTTAAGGGCCTTCATGTTCAGTTTTCTGGTGAAAAAAGATGTGTAAAACAAGGTGGCAAAAACTACCTGGAGAATTCACTAGTCCAAGTTCCCGCTCAAAGAACAAAAATGAGAAAATGGAAAATTGAAAGATATATTAACAGTGGAATAAACAGTTTTTGAGCTCTTGTGCAAGAGCTTTATAATATATAACCAAAACTATTCTCTTTCTCTCTCTCCCTCCTTCTCTTCCTTCCTGCCTCCCTTACTCATGCATAAATACCTTTCTAGAACAGAGAAGACCTTCAGAACTTAAGATGTCTAAAATAGACACTCAAGCCTTTAATTTTAAAACCAAAATAGGTTTTGGTTTTGGTATAAGTGCGAAATTAGATACAGAAGTTAGAAATTGGCTCATGGGCAAAGTTTTGTTTCAACAGAAAAAAATCTGCTATTGGGGAATCTAAGAGCAATGGCTTAATATGCAAAACCTCAAGAGTTTTTCCTCAAACTCTATCTGGATTTCCCTACAGAAGCTGTGAATTTCATGCATTCTTTACTTGAACCTGACCCAGCCAAACATCCTGAGGAAGCAATGAAAGACAAATGGCTGAATGAAGCAAGTAACAAGACACTGCTGAGTTCCTAATGTACAGAAACAGGTAATTAATTCCCACCTTTCCTATCCCTGATTAACCTGTGCACTCACTTCGTTTGTCTTTTAAGTACCACAGGAGTAGGCTTTAGCCAAACTGGAAATATCTGCCCTAATAAAGGTCCGCTATAGCCTCAGTGAGAGAGATCTGGTTTTAATACTGAAAACAGAAGACCCGTAGAGATGAACACATGGACGAACTTCCTGTTCTTGATTACACTGTGTGGTTTGGGTTCTACGCTAAGCCTAGATTAAGAGATTTAATCACTTTTGTTTTTATAAGAAGGGAAGAAAAGAACCAAATCCCATTTCACTTCCCACCTAGATTTAAGATTATACTGTTTTTAAGGCATTACAAAACAGCTCTGTGTTTCATAAACTTTAGTCAAAGGTAAAATAACTTAATCCAACAATCCATTATACTATCCAGAAAATTTTTGTCCTTGGAATTTTCTTACAATTATTGATTTTTTTCTAATGTCTTGAGTTAAGGAAATGAAGGGAAAACAAAAACCTTTGTGATGCTCCCCTACCCCCTTTTCTGCGTTTTTAAATCTACCAAAAAGCCTTCCAATGTATTATCAATAACATCATGACGTGTTTCTCAACTTTTATTTATTTGACATTCAAGAAAAGCACTGAGGTGACTTGACTGAAATGGAGAAAACCTCACTGCTTTTGTTTAAAAAAATTTTAACTGCAATAGGCTGAACTTTGAAGATGTTAAAAAGTATGATTTGTCCAGTTAGTTTCTAACTTGCAAGCACCAGGCTCACCTCCTGCCCTTCTTCTCCCCCCCCACCCACATCTTTTAAGAAAATGTGGAACATTTAGAGAAACTGTGAGATCATACCAAAAAAAAAAAACACTGTGAAAAGCAACAGTGGTTTTGTGTGGAGTTTTTCCAACATTTCCTCTGCAGGATCCAGAGGAGCAGAGGCTGCAAACTTGTGCCCTAGGAGGGTCTGGTAGCATAGCCTGGAGCACCCACTGTAAGCAGGAAGCGTAACTGAAGTCTCGTGTTTTATTCAAATGAGCTCTGCATTCTATTCCTAATACTTCTGTACTTGTTTTAATATTTACATGTTTTAAATTACTAACAGTGAAGAAAGTTGACACTCTAGGAAGATATACCATGTTATTCTGCCCAGGCTGATTATCTAAGGGATGTATGGATGATGCTCCAATTTTAGAAGCAAGGCTTCCATGTCTGATCTGAAGAACAGAATGGTTATTGCTTACAAAGCTTTCTCCTTTCCAAAAATTACTTACCTTCTCCCCAACTCTAGCTGAATTTATTGTTTCACTTTCTTAAACTGTCTAGAATTCTGCTAATTAAAAATTTGTTTGGCTCTCCTTTCACACTACTAGAAGAATTAAGTAACTATCAATCATTGGTATGTTAGTAGGAAGAAACTCAATCAGGTTGTTTACCTGTTAGAACCTAATTGGCATCATCTGCTCAGGGTTCCCAGTAGGAACCTGTGACGTAGGGAAAGGGAAGATGTGTAATTGCTGTAGCCCAAGAGCCCGAAGGATAAGAGAAATGGGGAACAATCAAGGGTGCACAAAGGATGATAGGAAAGCAAACCCCCCAAAGCATATCCATTTGGAAATTTCATCAGGGTCAATCTTGTACCCAGTAAAGGATAAAGAAATGCTCTTTCTCTTCCTCCTGTACCATATGGCCCCTATTTCCACAACTTAGAACAACATAGTAATATAATAAGCATTTTGGGTTCACTAATGCCTAAAATTAAATATGTTTGGTTGGGCTTGTCTTTGAACTGATATGCCATTTGTAGCATGGTTTATATGGAGAAATTAATAAAAATTCCAGGCAACTAATTTATACATGAGCTTTTGGAATACAATTTATTCCTAAGGTAGATTCTGTCCAAGTAAATCAAACAGTTGTACAGCTGTTTATGAAGCCTGCTAACAAATATCTCAGCTGCCAAATTCTGACGAAAAAAAAATTAGTTAAATTGAGGAGTGGTACACTTGTTTCAAATTCCCAAAATTTTTCCTCTGTAAAAAGTAATCAGTAAATAGAGGGGTCCACCGAGAAGAGCAGGTGTATCATGAGAGAAGCAGAAGTTACCGACTTAGCGAGCTGAAAGGAACCATATAGGGTCTTAAAAAACCCACCACACTGTCAGGTCCAACAGCACCTTAAACCATCCCAGAATGACAGAAAGGCTATCTCATTTATAGAGCTTCTCAGTGAGGATTTCTCCATCTCTTCAGCAACTCTTGCAACTATCAACATATGCATTTTCAAGCCCCAAGTCATCAGTTTTAGCTGGAAAAAATAATAGTTACCATCTACAGAGTGCTTACCATGCTGAAGTGTTATGCATACACATAAAGTGTTATATATATTCATCCATTTGGTCCTTCATAATCCTCTGAAATTCTGACACAGTAAGTAATTAAGAGTTAGAGATTAAGTAAAATAGTCATACAATTAGAAAAGAGAGAATCTCAGTGTCAGGCAGTTTGTTTCCAGACTTTGCGTTCTTAACTGCTAATTTATGCTTCCCAGTATCAGAGGAAGAGACTGATTGCTGGTTCTCTGAGTGCGCCTCCTCCCTGCAAGCCCTTATGACCATCATCCTCTAAAATTGAGAGCCTGGGCCCAAGCCTGTTGACTCTTCATGAGTTATGGCTATACCTGCTGCCTCATACTGCTAGTGCTGGGGGTGTGGGAGGTGGGGACGTGGGAGGTGGGGAGTCAGGGGGTAAGACTGACCAGATTCTGTACAAGGCAAGAGTTCAAGATCAAAGTCGCTCAAGAGGATAATTGGGGCACACGACTCTCTTCTACCTGTCCATATATACAGAAATATCTCCAAAAACAAAGCTCTTGCAAGCTACACTTTACATTCCCAGTGGCAGTGAACCAAAGTTAAAAGCTACTACTTGCCATAGTAATTGGCTATAAATAATTTAAAGCATGTTTATATTTATATTTAACTTAAGTCTTCTTTCTTTATCACAAGTCCTAACTAAAGACCTCCTTACTCAATGAAAATGAAGCAGCAGTGCAAACTTTTTTATTACCTCTGCATAGAAATCTTTTACATTCAAGGATTTTTTTTTAAATGCATTTAAAAGTTCTAATATACAGAAGAGATTTTAAAAGCAGACACACTGAGGGTGACTTCTGCACATTAAAGGAACATCATGGTGAGCTGTTTGCAAATGAAGAGTTCCTCTCATGTCTGGGCAGTAACCCACATAAAAATCGCCATACATCTTGAGGTCATCCAGATGCCCCCAGTGAATACCACACCTCTAATGAAAACACATCTTAGAAGAGTCTGGTTGTCCTTTTGATGTCAACCTCAATAATGATATTGCTAAAGAAAATGTGTCTTATTCTAGGAATTCTCTTGTATCATTCCCTGTATCTAAAAAAAAAACAAAAAGAAAGGTAAATTTTTTTCTAGAATTTTACACAAAGCTTACCAACTTTGGTGCATGGTCATTTAGAAGGAAACAATATGGAAATACAGTTTATTTGGATCATGGATCTACTTTCAATTGCCCCCCAAAAATTACTGTTTGGCATTTCAAACTCCAGTCTGCAGATCTTAATACTGCCACTTTGAACTACATGGCAAATACCATGGAATTTGGCCTTTCAAAAATTGTCAGTGCCCTGATGAACAACAGGCCTTCTTCTATCATGGCTTCATATAGCTAGCTACTGAAGAAATTAGTCAAGTATCAAAAGGAACAAAAGCTTGAAGTTAAAATACCATTTTAGGATTGTATTGTAACCTTCAGAAGTGCTAAAAAGTTCAACAAAATACTAGAGCTACCTGTCATATCAAAAAAATATTCAGAGATTATTTCTTTCCTTTTTTGTTTTTTCATAGTATCAGATGGAAATCTAGCAATATATACAGAGAGAGAGAGAAAGAGATGTATCTGTATGTAAGTATTTCATTAAATGCCATCTGATAACACAGATATAGGTCTAATTTCAGTTCATTCATATTCACATTTAGCTTTATAGACGTGAAATTTAGATCTATCCCTTCCCAGCCCAGGAGATTTTCTTGTGGTCTATTCTATCACTATTGAAAAGTTTACTATTGGCAATGCATTTGGTGAATATAAAAACATTCAGAAACATGAATGGTGGGGAAATTGTAGTATTTAGAATAAGATGACATGAGTAGGGCCTCAGTACCACCATAAAAGTGACATTTTAAAGAAGTTATTTCCCCTTTTGAGCCTCAATTACTCTATTCATAAAATGAGAATAAGTGTAACATGTATATCAACTAGTGTTATTAAAGATTAAATCAGGTAAGAAAATTTATTTACAAATGGTAAAACACTAAAAAATGTAGTCATAGCTCCCTGACTGTGCTGGCCATCTCCAAATCCTTTAACATTAGCAAAGTGACTATAACATCATATATTCTCAGTAAATAATTGTTGAGTGAATGAATCCTGAATATGACCAGTGCCTCAAGCTTCTGGTTATCTGGATAGAGAAGCATGGCTAAAACACATGGGCAGTTATACAAAGTTAGATCAAGGGATTCTGAGCCCCATTTCCCATTCAGGGTACTAAATTCTGAATTGTTAAGCTCTTTCTATTCTTGGGTCATGTTTGGACAGCCTGGGGTACCTAAGACATGGTATTGTCACCCGGTTTGCCTAGGTAAGACAGATACCTGAGTAATCTAGAAGTGAAGGCGACATCTCCACCCCTGGCAGGAGCCAGAGAAAAGCATGTTCATGAAAATAGGCCCCAAGTGCCCTACCCACTTCAGAGGCCTTCCAACACATCACCTCCCATCATCTTATCAATATTCCATATCCTTTCACCAGCTGTAAACGAGCCAAAACCTATGGTATTTGGATTTGCTTTCTATAGACTGTTAGGTTAAAATAACTTTCTCTTCCTGACTCTCTCTTTGCTTAGCAAATCTCCTTATTTATTTTTATCCTTTCTTTTAAAGTCATCCTAACTGGAGCTTCTCTCAGCTCAGTCATTAAAATCAGGCAGGCAGCAATTTGGCAGGCAAAGAAAGGGTTTCAATTCTAACATCCAAGCACATGTGCAGCAGGAACTTCTCCTCAACTTCGAAAAGAATAGAGATTAAAATTTGGCCCACAGTTGATTTGATCCCTAGAGAATTTGCTTTCCCAGCTACAGGGTTTACCCTTTCCATCCCCACCTCACCCCTCAACTGAAATTCTGCAGGTTTTGTTCCTTTGACTCTTGGGACACTTTCCTACTTTAAAATTCCTCCTTTAAAATTTGAAAACTGAAAAAAAGGATACCATTCTTTATGCTAAATGTCTATGATAGACTCTTCGTTTCATTTGTTTTACTGCCCATGAACCTAGATGGAGGAAAATCCATTGCACAGAACAATAAATTTTGGTTTTGCTTATTTATAAGATTCAGATTAGAGGCCAGGGCCAAAATGGCAGAATAGTCAGTTGCTTCTTGTCATCCCTCTTTCAACAAAGACCTGAAAAAACAAGTGAATCAAATATATATGACAGTCTAAGAACCCTAATCATTAAAGACAAAACTGAAGGAAGAATCAGACTGAGCAGCAGGTGGAAGGAGAGACAATTCAAAAACAGCAGAAACAGCAAGCTACAGATAGCGAGATCATTGGTGTCCTGCTAGCTGGATCTGCACAGCACACACAGGCTGAGGCAAGCAGCAACATCCCAAGCCAAAACTCACCCCATCTAGTGCAGCCAAGCAGCAGTGAATCCACATGCACCTCCAGAATCAAACAGGAGTGACCACCAGACCTGTGAAAGTTAAGTGCAAGCTCCCAACACACCCTGCACACTGGCACCATAACTGTTCCCCCCACCACCAGAGTTCCACAGCTAAGGAGCACTCCCTTTCCCTCACCTATCCCCCATCCCACTCTGACAGTAGTCCCATGGCATTCAACAATGTCACGCTCCCTGAGCCGGGAACACACAGCAGGTCCAGAGATCCCTGTAGTTTCACCCAGCCACTGGCATCAAGGGGCCATGGACTTGCAGCGCCCTTCACTCCTAACCCAGTGCCTTGCCAGCCAATATACCACCACAGGCCCTCATTAACAAAAAACAGCCAGGGCATCCACCTGAAGCCAACAAGTGGGAGCTACAGACTTGTGATACTTGATACTGCCCCACCCCTTAATAAGGGGCTTCACCCACCCACACCCACCCACACCCGGGGCCTGAGGTCTGGAAGTACCACCTACTCCATCTAGCTGCCCAGAACAGGGACCTGAGAATTAGTGGTGCTTCCCAAGCCCTCCAGTCAACGGCACCAGGTGCCCAAGGATTGGTCACAATAACCCCCCCAACTACATGCTCTGGTGGACAGGGACACACCCTCCTCCGTCCAGGCATCCAGAGGCAGCAAGCAGCCCACTATGTTGTCCCATACATCATCCCCAACTGCAACCAGAGACCGTGCCAGTTTCAAACATCCCCATGGAGCCCTGCCCACCTAGGACTGTAGATGAGAGTTTCCCTACCACAGACTCAGTGACTGATGACCTGGACACCAGTGCCCTGAACAACTGCACTCCAGCAAGAACAGTGAACAAACTCCCAGGCTCACACACCTAGTAGCTTCTCTGACCACCTGGAGATAGGAGGTGAGAGCTTCAATAATGCCAACAACCAGAGTAGCACACATGCCCAGCCTACTTGGATATATCAAAATGTAACAAAACAAAAATACAGGATGCAGTAAACAAAAATACAATAAATAAATATAATAATTTATCAATGTCTCAGAGACAACAGTCAATATAAAATAACATAAAAAAGCAGGACAAGATGAATTCAGCAAGCTACTAAAATAAAGAACCAACCAGAAAACATTCCGGAGAACATAAGGCAGTGGAATTACCTGATAAAGAATTAAAAAACTAATATACAGAGCTATCCAAGAGCTCAGGAAGGAAATCAGGCAAAACTCACACAAAACCAAGGAATACAGAGACAAAGCAATTGACGAATTCAGTAAAAGAATACAAGAACAAAACAACAAAATAAACAGGTTGCTAGAAACCCATACAGAGACAGAAACTAGAAATCTAGAAGATTATCAATAAAATTTCAGAATTAGACAACTAAATAGAAAGTCATAGGAGCAGAATTGAGACAATGTAAGTCAGAATCAGTGAGACTGAAAATAAATCCCTTGACACCAATTTGTTTGAGGAAAAAATCAGAAAAAAGAATGAAAAAAAAAAAAAACTGAAGAAAACCTAAGAATTGTGCAGGATACAATCAAGAGGAAAAAATCTATGAGTGCTCAGAGTACCATAACAGAGGTAATAATGGAAAACACAAAGATAATTGTTGAAGATTTGCTGGCAGACAACTTCATTAGTATCAAGAAATACCTTTTTTCAACAACATAAGCATCAACCATACACATGGACACGCCAGATGGTATACACAGGAATCAAATTGACTACACCTATGGAAAGAAGTGATGGAAAAGCTCAATATCATCAGTCAGAAAAAGGCCAAGGGCTCACTATGGAACAGACCATCAATTAATGGTATTCAAATTCAAGATGAAATTGAAGAAAATTAGAACAAGTCCACGAGAGCCAAAGTACGACACTGAGTATATCCCAACTGAATTTAGAGACCATCTCAAAAACAGATTTGACACATTGACACTAATGACTGAAGACCAGACGAGTTGTGGAATAACATCAAAGACTTCATCATAGATGAAGAAAGCACGATGTCACTAAAAAGACAGGAAAGAAAGAAAAGACCAAAATGGATGTCAGAAGAGACTCTGAAAATTGCTCTTGAATATCGAGTAGCTAAAGCAAAAAAAAAGAAATGATGAAATAAAAGAACTGAACAGAAGATTTCAAAGGACGGCTCAAGAAGACAAAGTAAAGTATTATAATGACATGTGCAAAGAACTGGAGATAGAAAACCAAAAGGGAAGAACACATTCACATTTCTTAAGCTGAAGTGAAGAAAAAATTCAAGCCTTGAGTTGCAACATTGAAGGATTCTACAGGGAAAATATTGAACAAAGCAGGAAGAATCAAAAGAAGATGGAAGGAATACTCAGAGTCACTGCACCAAAAAGAATTGGTCAACATTTAAACATTTCAAGAGGTAGCATACAATCAAGAACCGATGGTACTGAAGGAAGAGGTCCAATCTGCACTGAAGGCATTGGTAAAAAAACAAGGCTTCAGGAATTGACGGAATACCAATTGAGATGTTTCAGTAAATGGATGCAGCACTAGAAGCACTTGCTAGTCTATGCCAAGAAATTTGGAAGGCAACTTTCTGGACAATCAACTGGAAGAGATCCATATTTGTACCCATTCCAGAGAAAGGTGATCCAACAGAATGTGGAAATTATCAAATAATATCATTAATATCACACACGAGTAAAATGTTTCTGAAGATAATTCAAAAATGATTCCAGCAGTACATCAACAGGGAACTGCCAGAAATTCAAGAGAGATTCAGAAGAGGATGTGGAATGAGGGATATCATTGCTGATGTCAGATGGATCTTGGCTGAAAGCAGAAATACAAGAAAGATGTTTAACAGTATTTTATTGACTATGCTAAGGCAATTGACTGTATGGATCATAACAAATTATGGATAACATTGCGAAGAATGAGAATTCCAGAACACTTAATTGTGCTCATGAGGAACCTGTACTTAGACCAAGAGGCAGTTGTTCGAACAGAACAAGAGGATACTGGGTGGTTTAAAATCAAGAAAGGTGTGCATCAGGGTTGTATCACTTCACCATACTTATTCAATCTGTATGCTGAATAAATAATCTGAGAAGCTGGACTATATGAAGAAGAATGCTGTATCAGGATTGGAGGAAGACTCATTAACAACCTACGATATGCAGGTGACACAACCTTGCTTGCTGAAATTAAAGAGGACTTGAAGCACTTACTGATGAAGATCAAAGCCCACAGCCTTCAGTATGGATTACACCTCAACATAAACAAAACAAAAATCCTCACAGCTGGACCAATAAGCAACATCATTGTAAACAGAGAAAATATTGAAATTTTCAAAGATTTCATTTTACTTAGATCCACAATCAACACCCATGGAAGCAGCAGTCAAGAAATCAAATGACGCGTGGCATTGGGCAAACCTGCTGCAAAAGATCTCTTGCAAGTGTTTGAAAGCAAAGATGTCACTTTAAGGACTAAGGTGCACCTGCCCCAAGCCATGGTGTTTTCAATCACCTCATATGCATGTGAAAGCTGGACAGTGAATAAGGAAGAATGAGAAGAATTGATAACTTTGAATTATTGTGTTGGCGAAGAATATTGAATATACTGTGGACTGCCAGAAGAACAAACAAATCTGTCTTGGAAGAAGTACAATCAGAATGCTCCTTAGAAGCAAAGATGGCAAGACTATGTCTCACATACTTTGGACATGTTATCAGGAGGGACAAAGCCCTGGAGAAGGACATCATGCTTGGTAAAGTAGAGGGTCAGTGAAAAACAGGAAGACCCTCAATACGATGGATTGACACAGTGGCTGCAACAATGGGCTCAAACAGCAACAATTGTGAAGATGGCGCAGAACCAGGCAGTGTTTTGTTCTGTTGTACATAGGGTCGTTATGAGTCAGAATCGACTCGAAGCCACCTACCAACAACAACAATGAAACATGAGAAAATATCTATCCAAGAAACTCTATGAACCCCATACATGACAGACCCCCCAAAAAGTCACTAAAACATATCATAATCAAATTTTCGAAAACCAAAAACAAAGAAAGAATCCTGAGAAGAGCTAGGGATGAAGGAAAAGTCACCTACAAAGGAGAACCAAATAAGACTAATCTCAGATTACTCAGCAGAAACCATGCAGACAAGAAGGCAATGGAATAACATATATAAAGCCTTCAAGGAAAAAAATTGTCAGCCAAGAATTTTATATCCAGCAATATTTCCTCTCAAATATGATGGCCCAAATTAGGTCATTTCCAGATAAAGAGAAATTAAGAGAATTTGTAAAAACCAGACCAAAATTACAAGACATATATAAGAGTCCTCTGGTTAGAGAACCAACAACACTGGACAACAATCCAAGATTGGAACACAAGACAGATCAACCAGATATCAACCCAGATAGGGAATTCACAAAAACAAGTCAAAGCTAAAAGACTGAAGATAGGGAACCAGAGACATCAATATGTAAATGATGACAACATCAAAACAGAAAAAAGGGAACAAATGGTGTAGTCATAGGACTTCCCTATGGAGAGTAAATCAAGGTGATATCAAGAAATAAGACTGGTTTAAACTTAGAAAAATAAAGGTAAATTTCAAGGCAACCACAAAGGAAGCTAACAAACCTACCCATCAAAAGAAAAAAGAAAAACATAAAGACTCAGCAAACACAAAACCAACATTAATGAAAGAGATGAAAAGAAGATACCTAAAAAAAAAGAACTCAGCACAGAAAATTAAGCCAAACAAAGAAACTGTCAATACCACTAAAAAAATAAATAAATAAAATAACAGCAGTAAACTCATACCTATCAATAATTACATGGAAGGTAAATGGCCTAAATGCACTAGGAGACAGAGAGTGGTCAAATGGGTTAAAAAAACACAATTCATCTATATGCTGTCTACAAGAGACATACCTTAGAAACAAAGACATAAACAAACTAAAACTCAAAGAACATAAAAAATATATCAAGCAAACAATAACCAAAAAAGAGCAGGAGTAGCAATAATAATCTCCAATACAAAAGACTTTAAAGCAAAATCTGCCATAAAAGATAAGGAAGGACACTATATAATGATTAAAGAGTCAATACACCAGAAGGACATAACCATAATAAATATACACACACCCAATGACAGGGCTCCAAAATACATAAAACAAACTCTAACAGCATTGAAAAGACAAATAGACAGTTCCACAATAATCGTGGGAGATTTCAACATACCACTTTCAGTGAAGACAGAACATCTAGAAAGAAACTCAATAAAGATACAGAAGATCTCAATGCCACAATCAACCAACTTGATCTCACAGACATATACAGAACACTCCACCCAACAGCAACAAAGTATACATTCTTTTCCAATGCACGTGGAACAGTCTCCAGAATGGACCACATTGTAGGCCACAGAGCAAGTCTTAACAAAATCCAAAACATCGAAATAATACAAAGCATCTTTTCTGATAATAATGCCATAAAAGTAGAAATCAATAACAAAAACAGCAAGGAAAAAAAATCAAATGCATGGAAACTGAACAACAGCTTGCTTGTAAACTACTGGGTAATAGAAGAAATCAAAGATGGAATAAAAAAATTCATAGAATTGAATAAAAATGAAAACACAGCTTACCAAAACCTTTGGGACAGAGCAAAATAACCCCACAACTTGAACAAATAGAAAGCATAAAAAAAAAGCCCTTGGGCACCAGAGAAAAGGAAATAATAAAGATTAGAGCAGAAATAAATGAAATAGAGAGTAGAAAAATAATTGAAAGAATTGATAAGACCAAAAGTTTGTTCTTTGAAAAGATAAACAAAATTGACAAACCACTGGCCAAACTGACAAAAAAAAAAAAACAGGAGAGGAAGCAAATAACCTGAATAAGAAATGAGACAGGTGATATCACAACAAACCCAACTGATATAAAAAGGATCATAAAAGAGTACTATGAAAAATTCTGCTCTAACAAATTTGAAAACCTAGAGGAAATGGAAAAATTTCAAGAAACACACTATCTAACTAAACTAATACAAACTGAGGTAGAAAAACCAAACAGACCCATAACAAAAGAGACTGAAGAGATAATTTAAAAAAAAATTCCTAACAAAAAAATCCCTGGCCAGGACCTCTTCACTGGAGAATTCTAACAACTTTCAGAGAAGAGCTAACACCGATACTACTAAAGCTATTTCAGAGCATAGAAAAGGAAGGAATACTCCTGAACTCATTCTATGAAGGCACCATAACCCCGATACTAAAGCCAGGCAAAGACAGTGTAAAAAAAGAAAACTACAGACCAACATCCCTCATGAACACAGACACAAAAATACTCAACAAAATTCTAGCAATAAAATTCAATATCATATCAAAAAAATAATACATCATAGCCAAGTGGGATACATACCAGGTATGCAGGGATGGTTCAACATTAGAAAATCAATCAACGTAATCTACCACATAAATAAAACATAAGAAAAGAACCACATGATCTTATCATTCAATGCATAAAAGCCATTTAACAAAGTCCAACACCTATTCATGCTTAAGCAAAATAGGAATAGAAGAGAAATTCCTTGACATAACAAAGAGCATTTATACAAAGCCAACCGCCAATATCATTCTAAACTGAGAGAGACTGAAAGCATTCCCTTGAAAACAGGAACCAGACAAGTATGCACTTTATCACCATTCTTATTCAACCTTGTCCTGGAAATCCTAGCTAGAGCAATAAGGCAAGAAAAAGAAATAAAGGGCATCCAAATTGGTAAGGACAAGGTAAAACTATCAGTATTCACAAATGATATGATCTTATACACAGAAAACCCCAAAGAATCCACAAGAAAGCTACTGGAATGAATAGATTTTGACAAAGTAGCAGGATACAAGATTAACATAGAAAAATCAGTAGGATTCTTTTATACTAACAAAGAGAACCTTGAAAACGGAAATCACCAAGTCAATATTGTTTACAATAACCCCCAAGGAGACAGATTAGTTAGGAATAAATCTAACCAGTGATGTAAAAGACCTATACAAAGAAAGCTACAAAACACTACTGCAAGAAACCAAAAGAGGCCTACAGAAGTGGAAAAACATACCATGCTCATGGATTGGAAGACTCTACTTTGTGAAAATTACAATGAGATACCATCTCACCCTGACAATACTGGCACTAATCCAAAAAACACAAAATAACAAGTGTTGGAGAGGTTGTTGGGAGATTGGAACTTTTATGCACTGCTGATGGGAACGTAAAATGGTACAACCACTATGGTGCATCATTAAAAAACTAGAAATACCATAGGATCCAACAATCCCACTCCGAGGAATATACCCTAGAGAAATAAGAGCCATCACATGAGTAGACATATGCACACCCATGTTCATTGCAGCACTATTCACAATAGCAAAAATATGGAAACAACCTAAATGCCCATCAACAGATGAATGGATAAACAAATTATCATACATACACATAATGGAATATTATGCAACAATTAAGAACAATGATGATTCTACAAAACATCTCACAACGTAGATGAACCTGGAAGGCATTATGCTAGTGAAACAAGTCAGTCACAAAAGGACAAATATTGTATGAGACCACTATTATAAGAACTCAAGAAAAGATTTACACACAGAAGAAAGTATTCTGTAGTGGTTATGAGGCTGGGGAGGGAGGAGGAGGAAAGATCACTAACTAGATAGTAGACAAGCATCAATTTCGGTGAAGGGAAGGACAACACACAATATAGGGGAAGTCAGCACAACGGGACCAAAGCAAAAGCTTAGAAGCTTCCTAGACACATCCAAAAACTTTGAGGGATTGAGTAGCTGGGGCCAGGGCTAGGGAACCATAGTCTCAGAGGATATCTAGGTCAAATGGCATAACATAGTTCATAAAGAAAATCTTCTACATCCCACTTTGGTGAGTAGCATCTGGGGTCTTAAAAGCTTGAGAGCGGCCATCTAAGATATATCTATTGGTCCCATCCCACTTGGAGCAAAGGAGAATGAAGAATACCAAAGGCACAAGGAAAATATTACCCCAAAAGACTGAAGGACCACGTGAACCAGAGACTCCACCAGCCCGAGACCAGAAGAACTAGATGGTGCCCAGCTACCATCAATGACACTCTGACAGGAATCACAGCAAAGAGTCCCAGACAGAGCGAGCAAAAGAAAAACGTAAAACAGAATTCAAATTCACGAAAAAAGACCAGACTTCCTGGTCTGATAGAGACTGGGGGAACCTCTGAAACTATGACCCATGGACATTCCGCTAACCCAGAACTGAAACCATTTCCAAAGCCCAGTTTTCAGATAAAGATTAGACAGGGCTATAAAACAAAAAATAACACACATGAGGAACGTGCTTCTTAGTTCAATCAAATACTTGAGACCAAATGGGCAAGTCCCGTCCAAAAGCAAGACAAGAAGGCAGGAAGGGATAGGAACTGGACAAATGGACACAGGTAACCTGGGATGGAAAGGGGGAGCATGCTGTCACATTGTGGGGATTGCAATCAATGTCACAAAACAACATGTGTATAAATTTTTGAATGAGAAATTGACTTGGGCTATAAACTTTCACCTAAAGTACAATTAAAAACAAAAAAAGATTCAGATTAATTATAAGTTTATTTATTCTCCTTCTCCCTTTTGCCTTTTCTAATCAGTATTATCGAAATTAAAAGAAACAGAATCACCAATAACCCTTCAAATCCAGAACTACAAAGCAATATGGAACTATGTGTTCTTAATTCTAGTGTAAACAAATATCAATACCCTCCATTAACCCTTCTCTTCAATTATCTTTTGTCATTAAACATGGAAGAATAAGAAGAGGAAAGGAGGAAGAGGAGAATGAAAATGGAGGGAGGTGGATAAAACAGATATGACCAACAAAAATATGAAAGTTAGAAAGCAGATGCATGATAGGTAATTTCCTAATAGACCTGGGAAAGGCCTAAGCCAGTTGGAAAATCCAGGACTCCATCCAATTTACACTGAGAATACCCAAAAGATTCAAGAATTAAGAACACCAGGCACTTCTGGAATGTGACACTCAAGGGCAAGGAGTAAAAACTGGGGGATTGGTTGAAAGGCTATATTTCAAAGGTGATTAGCCCCCATCTTCTCCCACACATCAGCAGTAGACTGAAAGTTTATCTAGAGGGGGTAAAACAAAATTTCTGGGCTGAGGACCACCAGGCACAATTTAATGAATGAAAATAGGAGATTAAACAAAACCTTACATACTGAATGCATGTAGCTGTCTTTCCCCACCTTGTCACCCAGAAAGCTGGTAGCCAGGCATACAGGTTCCAAACTAGAGATTAGAATATTCTTTCCTGGGGAATCTAACCATCTCATAAGAAAAGACCTAAAGATACTAACATCAAGACTCCTCAAGGTAACAACCCAAAGAGTCACCCTACAGTGAAGTCTGTCAATAAGACCCACCCATGAACATAAAGCATCTAATTAGCCTTTCAGGGCCCCACTCTTATATGTGATTAGGCAGACAAAGATCAACCAACATCTGATTATTAAAGCCTCTAGCTTTAAAGTCAGAACCGAAAACAAATCTACAGGGGGGAAAAAAGCAACTAGGAGGAAATAACGTAGAGTAGAAAGAAAGAAGAATATGTATCCTATGTACCCTTTCTCAGGAAAACATATTAACAGTAGAAATGATAAAGAAATTGTGGCATATTCATAGAGAAATAATACACATCAATACAAGTAAATCACTTTCAGCTACAAGCAATGGCATGGATGAATCTCAAGAAAATGTTAAGTAGAAAAAAAAAATCACAGAAAATATATATATATACAAATCTAGATATAAAATTTTAAAATATGCAAAACAAAATATATTGTTTGTTGTTATTGTCAGGTACCTTCAAGTCGGTTCTGACTCATAGCAACCCTATGTACAGCAGAAAGAAACACTGACTGGTCCTGCGCCATCCTTAGAATCTTTGTTATGTTTGAGCCCATTGTTGCCGCCACTGTGTCAGTCCATCTCCTTGAGGGCCTTCCTCTTTTTCGTTGACCCTCTACTTTACCAAGCATGATGTCCTCTCCAGGGACTGATCCCTCTTGATAACATGTCCAAAGTATGTGAGACATAGTCTCGCCATCCTTGCTTCTAAGGAGCATTCTGGCTGTATTTCTTCCAAGACAGATTTGTTCATTCTTCAGGTAGTCAGTCCATGGTATATTCAATATTCTTCACCAACACCATAATTCAAAGGCGTCAATTCTTCTTTGATCTTCCTTATTCATTGTCCAGCTTTCACACGCACATGAGGTGATTGAAAACACCATGACTTACATCAGGTGTACCTTAGTCTTCAAGATGACATCTTTGCTTTTTAACACTTTAAAGAGGTCTTCTGCAGCAGATTTGCCCAATGCAATGCATCATTTGATTTCTTGACTGCAGCTTCCATGGATGTTGATTGTGAATCCAAGTAAAACGAAATCTTTGACAACTTCAATTTTTTCTCCATTTATCATGTTGTTGCTTATTGGTCCAGTTGTGAGGATTTTTGTTTTGTTTATGTTGAGATGCAATCCATATTGAAGGCTGTGGTCTTTGATCTTCATCAGTAAGTGCTTCATGCCCTCTTCACTTTCAGCATGAAAGTTTGTGTCATCTGCATATTGCAGGTTGTTAATGAGTTTTCCTTCAATCCTGATACTCCATTCCTCTTCATATAGTCCAGCTTCTCATATTATTTGCTCAGCATACAGATTGAATAAGTATGGAACACAAAATGTGGTGAAACTATAAAGAGAAGCAAAGAACTGAAAAACACACAGCTTAGAAGCAGGCTCAACCTTGACAGGGAAGGCAAGACAGTGAGATTAAAGAAGGGCATAAAAGGGAGTTTAAAGATAAGAGTAATGTTCTTTTATAGAAACTGGTTAGACTGATTGTTGTTCATTATATATTTATATTTTTCTCTCTTCTATGTATTTTATTTGTTCCATCTTTATTTTTTTTTTCAATAATTTTAAATAGACTTAGAAGAAGATCCAGGATTTCCTTCTCCCAGAGGGGATAAACATTCTACAGGCTGGGAGAAGAAAGACAGTGGAAATATGAGAGGGACAGTGGAGCTTGGGATGAGGGAACTGGACCTGAACTCCATATGCACAGGTGTACAGGCAGTGTCAAAGGACTGCCCAGGTTCTGTCTTAGAGAAAACCATTGGGCAAAGCCAATTTCTGCAGACCCTCAATTTTGCATTTGAGGAAGTACTCTACCACCCACTTACCCATCCAATTATAACATCTATAAAACCCTTACCCTGTTACACTGAGAACGTGTTAAAGGAAGATTACGACTTACATTACAGAATACCAAAAAAAAAAAAAAAAAAACCGTTGCAGTCGAGTCGATTCTGACTCATAGTGACCCTGTAGGACAGATTAGAACTGCTGCCCCACAGGGTTTCCAAGGAGCGGCTGGTGGATTTGAACTGCTGACCTTTGGGTAGCAGCTGAGGTCTTAACCACTACGCCACCAGGATCAGTTAATTTAGGTGTATCATTTAAACCAACTGCCTCAGAAAATTATTATGACTTATGAAAATTCCAATGATTATTCAAAATTAATCAATTTTATTTGATGAGCTGTTCATTGTGATTAATATACTTTCTGTAGTTGACTGGCCAACATCTATTCTACCTCAACTCCAGCTAATGAACTAGATCAACAAAAAGAAAGACTACGTCCAAACACCCCAACTTAGGGTCCCTGGGTGGCACAAATGGTTTGCACTCCGCTAGTAACCTAAATGGTTGGTGGTTCCAACTTACCTAGTGACATCGTGGAAGAAACAGCCTGGCAATTGGCTTCCTTAAAGATTATAGCCAAGAAAACCATATGGAGCCATTCTACTCTGTAACACATGGGGTCTCCTAAGTCACAAAATCAACAACATAAGTCCCTACCTTGAAGCAAGATGTCAGGGGACAACTGAGTCAATTAAAATGGAAAGACAGAAAAAACAAAGTTGATGAAAGAATCTAGAAGCGAAAGCTCTTAAGCTGTCTAAGCATAGTGATTTTCTATGTAGACAGAATTTTTTTGAAGAAGAGTGGATGAAACTGGTTAGAATGGTGTTTCTAGAAACGGGTGAAATATTAAAACAACAAAAAAGTAAAAAGAAAGTAACATCATTGCTATAGGGGGACCTGAAAATTAATAAATTATGCCACTATTCTTGCTGTTTGAAGACATTTTACTCTAAAATTTTGGAGAACAGGGGATTTTTCAGAAAAAAATAAAATATTTCTTTTTATCATCAAAACTAAACTAAATAAAAAACGATTTTCATCTTGGATTTTCCGTTTTTAACTTAGGTTCTTTAAAATTCACTATTATGGTTTATCTTATGAACAATTTTTCTTATCATTTACAGCTTTCAATATTATCAAGCCTTCCCTCAGATACGTTGGAGTTAAGATAAACACAAAGAACTCTGCTGAATTCTTATAACACAATCGGCCCATGCCCTCAAGCTCTTTTTATAGAACAAGAGTAGAAGGGCTTAGGTGAATGAAGAATTATGGGAAAGCAAAGTACATGTAGAAGGTTGTCTTTTGTGAAAACAAACATGTAACCCTTATAAAACCTTGCCCCACATGATACAGTCTTAGAGCCGCAAAGCCTTCAAAAAGCACAGCTCAATAGCCAAAAGTAATTCAAAAGGAATTCCATTCTTCACTTGTATTTCTAGAAAACCATAATGAGGATTCCAATCACATTTCTCAATAATACTCACTAAATCTCATGCCTCTACTGTGCACTCCCCTCATTCACAGCAGCTCCTCTCACCCTGACTATTGGCTAACAATTAGAATTCTATTTATCAGGTTGAGGGTGGGGGAACATCTGCTGCAAACACTACCATCTTATAAATTTTTTGCCATCATAAATTAATACAGAAATTGCATAAAATATGTGGCAACAACACTTAAGATGTTAAAAGCACAAGTATGAAACTAGCCAGGGTGACCTTATTTAAAATACTACTCAATTTTCTCATCCTCCCATTTCCAATTTAACAACTTGGGAGAATTAGAGAGACAAAGTCTGAAGAATAAAGACTTACTCATATCTAAGGGCTCAATATAATACATTGAGGGAGGATTAGTGGTAAGCAAGAGATAAATACGATTAACTTATATGTTTTAAATAAGTTTTAAATTGTTTTTAAAGATTTAGAACCAAAACCCAGTAAGAGATGTGCTCTTTTCATGTTGTTATAACCAAGAAACTGTTTCCGTATTCCAAATGAGTGCACTGCAACTCCTTCAGCTAATAGATTGGTATTCTTGTGTGCTGTGTAGCAAAAAGTAGTGCCTGATTACAATTCACTATCCAGAATTTTATGGCTAGAATTTGAAGAAAACAAAGTTTTCAACAAAATACCTTCCTGCCCAGGTGCTGAACCAATTAACTCTTAAGTAATCAGGCAGTAAAACCAGTAATGGTGAGTTTTCTGAAGTGCTATATATAAGCAGACAGCTTGGAAAAATACAGATGAAAATTTGTTTTCAAAACCAGGAGTGTTTAAAATCCTGAGAGACTGTTTGAACACCTTGATGAAATGTATGGGATGCTGCAAATTCCCAAACGGGTTATGGTTAAAGGTATATTGCAGTCAACACTAACACTTTTTTTAAAAAAGTACAGAAAGCCATTTTATTATAATGTGTAACTGGATTGTCTAGAGGGAGCCCAGTGAATAAATTCATTTTTGAAAGAAAGATTATTTAAATGTTTTACGGTAAAGAATTTAACTTTACCCAAAGAATTTTGTCTTTGTCCTTGGTTCCTGTAATTTCTCCAGTAATTGCAACATCTTTGATGAGACATCCAAATCCCATCTACCTAATAGGTTATGCTAATAAGATGATTCTTGAATGAGGGTTAGCATCTCCAGAAAGGCCCACCAAGGGATATCAGCTGATCTCAGGGAGTGGTGGAGGCAAGGGGGTGGGGGGGAGGGCATGATTCAATCAATCATGCTTACAGTGAAGAAGCTTCAAAAAAGGCTCTGAACGCAGGGCTCCATGGGTTTCCTCGTTGGTGAAAGAAATCAATGCCCACGGGAGATTAGTGATTCCTTTTTTGGAAATGGAAGCTACATGTTGGGAACCCTCCCAGACCTCACCCTATGTGTCTCTTCATTTATATCCTCTTTGTTATAATAAAACTGTAATCATAAGCGTTACGCTTTCTGTGAATTCTATGAACATTTCTAGCAAATTATTGAACCCAAGGAAGTAGCGAGAGGGACCCTGAGGACTCCTGAGCTTATAGCTGGCGTCTTGAAGGGGTAGTAGGAAAACCCTGAATTTGTAGCCAGCTGATCAGAAGTGAGGGTGTCATGGGGACTCTAAACTTGCAGCTGGGGTCTGAAGTCTTGGGCAGACTTGACTGTCTAGACGACTATGTCCTTTAACTTCTGAGACCTGAAGTACCGCATGTGAGCTGGGAACAGAAATGAATTGAATTGATTTGATTTATTCTTACAGTTTGATGTCAGAGAAGTGAGATTTGAATTTTCTAAGCTAATGTAAAGTTGGCTTTAAAAATATTTCATCCATGGAGAGTCCGGCAAGATGGCGCTCTAGGCAGAAGCACCACGCCATCCTTCCACAGCAAAGATCAGAAAAACTAAGCCAAACAGAGAATCAACAATCCTGAAACCCTAGAACATCAAATGAAGGATAAAGAACTCAGCCAAATGCCAAACGGAGTGAGAATACTGAAAGAGAACGGACAGCGAGGAGAGATTCATGCAGAGGTCCCTTACCAGCTAACGCACCATCTTGGACTCCTGTCGGAGACCAGCAAATGGGAGAACGGGAGAGCAGCCTCATGGAGCATCCAGTGGGAGACAAAACAGCCAGTAATTTGCGGTGTGCACTTTCCCACCCCCCACCCCTCTTCGCCCCAGCTGGGGCTCCCCTGCTTCCCGTGGCCAAGGTCCCTGGGCCAGGGGGTGCCAGTTGCTTGGATTCCGTGCTCCCAGGCCGGCGGCTCTCTGGCTGCCGTTTGTTGGCTGCTGGTGTTGCTTTTTCTGCTTCTTTTGGTTTTTCGCTTGCCTCTCGCTGCCTCCCCCTCCTTTTGCTCAGGTGCCTGGCTCCAAGCGCCGTCTTTGCTCTTTCCTGCGGGGCTGTGGGGCTGCGTTTGGGAGTGTGGCTGCTTCCAGGTCTGGGCTGCTGTGCTGGTGAGATCCCGGGGCCTTTGTTCATTTGCTCTTCTGCTTCCTGCAACCGCAGTTTCTTGAACGGGGCTGCCGGCTGCTTGGATTCCACACGCCCAGGGGGGCGGCTCTCTGGGTGCCGTTTGTTGGCTGCTGGTGTTGCTTTTATTTTTTCTTTCTTCTTTTTTTTTCCTTTTCCTTTTTCTGCTTCTTTTGGTTTCTCGCTTGCCTCTCGCTGCCTCCCCCTCCTCTTGCTCGGGTGCCTGACTCCGAGCGCCGTCTTTGCCCTTTCCTGCGGGGCTGTAGGGCTACGTTTGGGAGTGCGGCTGCTTCCAGGTCTGGACTGCTGTGCTGGTGAGATCCTGGTCCCTTTGTTCGTTTGCCCCTCTGCTTCCCATGGCCACAATCTCTTGACCCGGGGCCACTGGCTACTTGGATTCCGTGCGCCCGGGTGGGCAGCTCTCTGGGTGCCATTTGTTGGATGCTGGTGTTGCTTTTTCTGCTTCTTTTGGTTTCTCGCTTGCCTCTCCCTGCCTCTCCCTCCTTTTGCTCAGGTGCCTGGTTCCGAGCGCCATCTTTGCCCTCTCCTGCGGGACTGTGGGGCTACGTTCAGGTGTGTGGCTGCTTCCAGGTCTGGGCTGCCACGCTGGTGAGATCCCAGGGCTTTTGTTCATTTGCTCCTCTGCTTCCCGTGGCCACGGTCTCTTCACCGGGGTCTGCCAGCTGCTTGGATTCTGCGCTCCCGGGCAGGCAGCTCTCTGGGTGCCGTTTGTTGGCTGCTGGTGCTTTTTTTTTTCCCCCCTTTTCTTTTTCTTATTTTTTTTTCTTTCTCTCCTGCTTCTTTTGGTTACTTGCTTGCCTCTCGCCACCTCCCCCTCCTTTCACTTGGGTTCCTGGATCCTTGCACCCTCTTTGCTCCTTTCTGAGTGTCCCCAGAGCACAGGCAATTTGTGATATACGCTTGCCCAGTCTCCACCCTTCTTCACTCACAGTCGGCCTCCTCTGTTTCCCACGGACACAGTCTCTTGTCCAGAAACACCAGCCTGCATGGGCTGGCTTTCTGAGTGCCATTCGTTGACAGCTGGTGTTGCTTTTTTCTTTTTTTTTTTTTATTTTACTTTTTTCTTTTTTGATTAATTTTGTTTTGTTTTCCCTCTTTTTCCCTTTTGTCTTCCTTCATTGCTCAATTTCTCATCTCTCTATCTCTTCCTTCTCTTTCTGATCCCTGTATACCAGGCATTGTATGCCTCTGCGCCTTCTGGCCAGGCTGTACTGTGAAACCTGAGACCGACTTCCCCAGACCTCATAGCTGCATCGGTGGGATCCCTGGGAACTTTGCAGTTCTTTAAATTTTCTGATTTTTATTTGTTCATTCTTTCCTTTTCTTTCTCTTCCCCTTTCTGGTTTTCTCCATCCCATAGTCTCTCATCTGTCCATTCCAACAGCAAGCTCCCCTAGCATTCTTTTATGTTTGTATATTTTTTCGCTCCTGCTCCTCTCTCCTCTCTCCCATATCCAGCTTAGCTAAACACATAACCATCTCCCCACTGCATCCTGCCTACCTGCACCGTGCACTTGACATCACACCACCAAGCTGTGCAGGCACGCCCTATTGGAACCTGCCCAGTACTGACTACCGACAATCCTGGTGGCTGCGGTGAGTGCCACAAACAACCCATCCCAGTGGCTCCTCTTGAGCTAGACCTGCCCAGCTGTACCACAAGGACAAAACAAAAAAATCTACAATCAATAAATGAGAGAAATATCTACTGAATGCCCCAAAAACAGCAAACAATATCAAAACATTTACAAAAACAACACAAGATGGCTCCAATAGGCGTCCAAATTAAAAAACCAGATAACTCTCCTGTGGAAGAAAATGCACTAGAAGTACCTGATAGGGAACTCAAATCACTAATACTTGGAATTTTCCAAGAACTGAGGCAAAAAGCAGACAAACATGAGGAAAAAAATAGACAAATTTACGGAAAATACAGACAAAAAAAATGGAAGAATTCAGGAAGATGATGCAGGAACAAAATGCCAAAATAATTTCACAACTAGAAATTAAACAAAAACAACAATTAGAAATCCAAAAGATAAACAAGAAGATTTCAGAAATGGATGATGTCATAGAAGGGCTGAGAAGTAGATTTGACACCGTGGAAGACAGGATCAGTGGAACTGAAGACAAACACTTGGATACAACTATGTTTCAGGAATACTCAGAAAAAAGAACAAAGAAAAATGAAGAGACCCTGAGAGTTATGTGGGACACAATTAAAAGCAAAAATTTACGAGTGACTGGCATTCCAGAACAGGGGGAGAAAACAGAAAACACAGAGAGGATCATTGAGGAACTGCTGACAGAATACCTCCCCAATATCATGAAAGATGAAAAGCTGGCCATCCAAGAAGCTCAACGAACCCCATATAGAAAAGACCCCCAAAAGAAAATCACCAAGACATATCATATTCACACTCGCCAAAACTAAAGACAAACAAAGAATCCTGAGAGCAGCTCGTGAAAAACAAGAAGTCACATACAGAGGAGAAACAGTAAGACTAAGCTCAGATTATTCGGCAGAAACCATGCAGGCAAGAAGGCAGTGGGATAACATATATAAAATCTTGAAAGAAAAATTTGTCAGCAAAATTAATATATCCTGCAAAACTCTCGTTCAAATTTGATGGTGAAATTAGGTCATTTCCAGATAAACAGAAACTAAGGGAATATGCAAAAGTCAAACCAAACTTACAAGAATTATTAAAGGGAGTTCTTCGGTCTGAGGACAAACAGCTTCAGCCCTCAGGCAGGACCTAGGACACAGGATCATATGAACCAGATACCATTCTAGGAAATGAACTATCGAGGACTATCCAAAACCAAAAGAAATACAACAGGGAATCAGAGCAATCAATCAAAGGATGACAACAACCTCAAAACAATGAAAGAGGGAATAAACGGCATAGGGATAGAACCTTCTAACGGAGAGGAAGGCAAGGCAATACCAAGTAAGGGTAGACTGCTTCAAACTTATAAAGATAAGGGTAAAATTCATGTTAACCACAAAGAAAGTTAACAAAACAACTCATAAAAATTAAGATGAAAAACATAAAGTCTCAGCAAAAACAAAACCTACAAAAACAAAACAAATGAACACAAATCCACAAACAAAAGTAACTCAGCACAAGAGAGTAAGAAGAACAAAGAAAACTTCAGCACCACAAAAAAAAGCACTACAAAATGACAGCAACAAACTTCCATCTATCAATAATTACACTGAATGTAAATGGACTCAAGGCACCCATAAAGAGACAGAGAGTGGCAGAATGGATAAGAAAACAGGATCCATCAATATGCTGTCTACAAGAGACACACCTTAGAAACAAAGATGTGAATTTATTAAAAATCAAAGGTTGAAAAAATATATATCAAGCTAACAACTACCAAAAAAGAGCAGGAGTGGCAATTCTAATCTCAGATAAAATAGACTTTAAAAGAAAATCTACCATAAAAGACAAAGAAGGACACTATATAATGATTAAGGGGACAATACATCATGAAGACATAACAATAATAAACATTTATGCACCCAATGACAAGACTCCAGAATACATAAAAAAATCTCTAACAGCACTGAAAAAAAAAAATTGACAGTTCCACAATAATAGTAGGAGTCTTCAACACACCACTCTCACTAAAGGACAGAACAACTAAGAAGAAACTCAGCAAAGATACAGAAGACCTAAAGGACACAATCAGCCATCTGGACCTCATAGACATATATAGAACAATCCATCCAACCTCTGCAAAGTACACATTCTTTTCCAATGCACATGGAACATTCTCCAGAATAGACCACAGCTTAGACCACAGAGCAATCCTCAACAAGATCCAAAACGTTGAGATAATTCATAGTATCTTCTCTGACCACATGCCATCAAGGTAGAAATTAACACTAGAAAGAGCAAGGAAAAAAAATCAAACACATGGAAACTGAATAATAATCTCCTTACACATCAATGGGTAATAGAAGAAATCAGAGATGGAATTAAAAAATTCCTAGAATCAAATGAAAATGAAAACACATCATACCAAAACCTTTGGGACACAGCAAAGGCAGTCTCAGAGGACAATTTATAGCAATAGATGCACATATCAAAAAAGAAAAAGGGACAAAATCAAAACATTAACTACAGAACTCAAACAAATAGAAAGAGAACAGAAAAAAAAGCCTACAACCACCGGAAGAAAGGAAATAGTAAAGATCAGAGCAGAAATAGATGAAATAGAGAACAGAAAAACAATAGAAAGAATCAACAAAACCAAAAGTTGGTTCTTTGAAAGAATCAACAAAATCGACAAACCACTGGCCAGACTGACAAAAGAAAAACAGCAGAGGACACAAATAACCCAAATAAGAAATGAAATGGGGGACATTACAACAGACCCAACCGAAATAAAAAGGATTATAACAGAATATTATGAAAAACTATATTCCAACAAATTTGAAAACCTAGAGGAAATGGATAAATTTCTAGAAACACACGGCCTACCCAAACTACAACAAAGTGATATTGAAAATATGAATAGACCCATAACAGGAGAAGAGATTGAAAAGGTAATAAAAAAAAAACTCCCAACCAAAAAAAGCCCTGGCCCAGATGGCTTCACTGGAGAATTCTACAAAACATTTACAGAAGAGCTTGTACCATTTCTACTCAAGCTATTTCAGAGCATAGAAGAGGAAGCAACACTTCCAAATTCATTCTATGAAGCCACCATAATGCTGATACCAAAACCAGGCAAAGACGTCACAAAAAAAGAAAATTACAAACCAATATCTCTCATGAATATAGAGGCAAAAATTCTGAACAAAATTCTCCAATAGAATTCAGTATCATATCAAAAAAATAATACACCACGACCAAGTAGGATTCATACCAGGTATGCAAGGATGGTTCAACATTAGAAAATCCATCAACGTAATTCACCACATAAATAAAAGGAAAGAAAAAAGTCACATGATCATCTCAATTGACGCAGAAAAGGCATTTGACAAAGTCCAACACCCCTTCCTGATAAAAGCTCTCAATAAAATAGGTATAGATGTGAAATTTCTCAACATAATAAAGGGCATCTATGCAAAACCAATGGCCAACATCATTCTTAATGGAGAGAGGCTGAAAACATTCCCCTTGAAAACTGGAACAAGACAAGGATGCCCTTTATCACCACTCCTATTTAACATTGTGCTGGAAGTTCTAGCTAGAGCAATAAGGCAAGAGAAAGAAATAAAGGGCATCCAAATTGGTAATGAAGAACTTAAACTCTCCCTGTTTGCAGATGATATGATACTATACATAGAAAACCCTAAAGACTCCACGAGAAATCTACTGGAACTAATAGAAAGATTCAGCAGACTAGCAGGATACAAGATAAACATTCAAAAATCAGTTGGATTCCTATACACCAGTAAAGAGAATGATGAAAAGGAAATCAGGAAATCAATACCATTTTCAATAGCCCCTAAAAAGATAAAATACTTAGAAATAAATCTGACCAGGAATGTAAAAGACCTATACAAAGAAAACTACAAAACACTGCTGCATGAAACCCAAAGGGATCTACATAAATGGAAAAACATACCATGTTCATGGATAGGCAGACTTAACATTGTGAAAATGGCAATTCTACCCAAAGCAATTTACAAATACAATGCAATCCCGATCCAAATACCAGCAACATTCTTCAAAGAGATGGAAAAACTAATTATTAACTTTATATGAAAAGGGAAGAAGCCCTGAATAAGTAAAGCACTACTGAAGAAGAAGAATAAAGTTTGAGGACTCACACTACCTGACTTCAGAACCTACTATACAGCTACAGTATTCAAAACAGCCTGGTACTGGTACAACAACAGATACATTGACCAATGGAACAAAACCAAGAACCCAGATGTAAATCCATCCACCTACGGTCACCTGATCTTCGACAAGCGCCCAAAGTCCATCAAATGGGGAAAAGACAGCCTTTTTAACAAATGGTGCTGGCAAAACTGGATATCCATTTGCAGAAAAATGAAACAGGACCCATACCTCACACCGTATACAAAAACTACTTCAAAATGGATCAAAGACCCGAATATAAAGCCTAAAACTATAAAGTTCATAGAAGAAAAAATAGGACCAACAGTTCAGGCCTTAATACATAGCATTAACAGGATACAAACCATAACCATCAACACACAAAACCCAACAGATAAACTAGATAACTGGGATCTTCTAAAAATCAAACACCTATGCTCTTCAAAAGACTTCACCAAAAGAGTCAAAAGAGAACCTACAGACTGGGAAAAAATTTTTGGACAGTACAAGTCAGACAAAGGTCTAATCTCCATAATCTACAAGAAAATCCAACACCTCTACAACAAAAAGACAAACAATCCTATCAAAAAATGGGCAAAGGAAATGAACAGACACTTCACCAAAGAAGACATTCAAATGGCCAACAGACACATGAGGAAATGCTCGCATTCACTATATTAGAGAAATGCAAATTAAAACCACAATGAGATACCATCTCACCCCGGCATTACTGGCACGAATCAAAAATCGTGGAAATAACAAATGTTAGAGGGGCTGCGGGGAGATGGGAACTCTTATACACTGCTGGTGGGAATGCAAAGTGATACAACCATTTTGGAAAATGATATGGCACTTCCACAGAAAGCTAGAAATAGACATACCATTCGACCCAGCAATCCCACTCCTAGGAATATATCCTAGAGAAATAAGAGTCATCACTCAAATAGACATATGCACACCTATGTTCATGGCAGCATTGTTCACAATAGCAAAACGATGGAAACAACGTAGGTGCCCATCAACAGATGAATGGATAAACAAACTATAGTACATACACACAATGGAGTACTATGCAACGGGAAAGAACAACAATGAATCTGTGAACCATCTCATAACATGGATGAAACTGGTGGACATTATGTTGAGTGAAATAAGTTAATCACAAAAGGACAAATATTGTATGAGACCTCTATTGTAAAAACCCATGAAAAAGTTCACATGAAAAATGTAACAATCTTTGTTGGTTACCAGGGATGGAGGGGGGGAATACTAAATAGGCAATAGATAAGTGGTATCTTGGGTGAAAGGTGAGACAGTACACAATACAAGGGAAACTAACACAACCTGCACAAGAAAAGGTCATGGAGGCCCCATGGACACATCCAAACTCCCCGAGGGACTGAATTGCTGGACGGAGGGCTCTGGGGACCATGGTCTCGGGGAACATCTAGCTCAATTGGCATGACACTACTTATAAAGACAATGCTCTACATTCTACCTTGGTGAGTAGTGTCTGGGGTCTTAAAAGCCTGTGAGTGGCCATCTAAGATACTACACTGATCTCATCCCTTCGGGAGCAAGGGAGAATGAAGAGAACAGGATACAACAAAAAGATTAGTCCGAAGGACTAATGGTCCACAGCTACCAAGACCTCCACCGGACTGAGTCCAGTACAGCTAGATGGTGCCCAGCTACCACCGCTGACTGCTCTGACCAGGATCACAACAGAGGGTTCTGGACAGAGCTGGAGAAGGATGTAGAGCATAATTCTAACTCACAAAAAAAAAAGACCAGATTTACTGGCCTAAAGGAGACTGGAGAAACCTCAAGAGTATGGCCCCCAGACACCCTGTTAGCTCAGTGGTGAAGTTACCTTCGAGGTTCACTGTTCAGCCTGGGAGTGGACAGCCCAGTAAAACCAAATGAGACTAACGAGGTACAGGAGTCCAGTGACAAGGGCCAGAAGGCAGAAGGGGAGTAGGAAGCTGATGATAGGGAACACAAGGTTGAGTAAGGATACTGTTGATGTATTGTGAGATTGTTAACCATTGTTATAGGGCAACATTTGTAGTAACTGTTAAATGGGAGGCTATTTTGTCCTGTAAGCCTTAAGTGAGAATAACAGCACAATTAGAAGAGCGTAGTCAGTGTCACTTAAATGTGTATATAAAAAGTTTTGAAATGGTGTATCTTTGGCTATGTGTATTTTCACCAAAATAAATAAATAAATAAAAAGCTGAGAATTTAGAGGGTTAAAATGTTGTGGGGTTGTTAACCAAAGTCATAAAACAACATGTGTACTACTGTTACATGAGAAACTGTTTGTTCTGTAAGCCTTCACCTGAAGTACAATAAAATATTAAAAAAAAATATTTCATCTAGCTAAACCAAAAAAAAAAAAAAACCCTGCCCCACTGAGTTGATTTCCCACTCAAAGAGACCTAGTGAAACAGAGTAGAACTTCCCCATAGGGTTTCCAAGAAGCAGACTGCCACATCTTTCCCCTATAGAGCGGGTCATGGGTTCGAACCGCTGACCTTTTGGTCAGCAGCTGACCAGCGTTTCAGGTAGCAGTTGAGTGTTTAACCACTTTGCCACCAGGCCTTCTTTTCATCCAGCTAGCAGTATCAAAATAAGAATTACAGCCACTATTTCTTTTAAGAATAAGAAAATAAGAAATTGTAGGCGACTAGTAACATTGTTTTCTAACTCAGCTATAAAACATACAATATAACAATGTACTATTTTAATAATTTCACAAATGATGGCTTAATATGTACAGAAAAAGAATATGATTTTAAAATATGATGGTATGAAGCACATGGATCCAGAAACAAATGTTTCAGGTATCTGCAAAAACGAAGCACCCAGATTTGTCAGACTAGAGACGCATCACAAGAAGATTTTTTCCTCTACACAAACCCCTGGTTTGGTAGACATCTTACAGGATGATGAAATTACTATTTCTTTGGAAAACCAAGGTACTGGATAAGTGTTTGGCTTTGTTTCTTGCTTTCCTTCTAGTAGTTTTCTAATGACAGATAGGAAGATATTTAGGGCCCCAAAATACACACTAACCTGCGAATTGGGAGTGTTTTGGTTTAGGTGGTTTTGCTATTAATGGGGTACATAGCCTAGTGTGGCTACTTACTCTGTCTGTGCAGTATAGCATCTATAATAAGGCATTAAAACCCACATGTCCCTTCACAGAGAATCCTTGAAAATAGTGTTTTGTCATATACTATGCTTGACTCTGATTGGCCAGAACGTACAATGGGAATATAGTTCCTGTAAACACTTAAAGTCCAAAGGAGATGATTCTAATGAGTGATTAAGCAAAAGGAGAACTATCTAGAAGCATATAAGTCCCCTCTGGCTCTTATTTTGACATTCCAACGCGGATGAAAGCAATGGATGAAAAATCAGCATGGGAAGCAATGGTTGCAGATAATTGTTTTGATGAAATAATTAAAGCTACAGGACTGTAGGGCAGGCAAACAGCAGGAGGGCTGAAGAATGGAAAACCAGAAGAGATAGAAGGGAAGATGATTTATTTATGTTTGGGCAGCCACTATTAACTCCATTCACCAAGCATTTATTAAGCACTTCCTCAGGCCTGGCTCTGTGTTAAGGGCTGGCTAAGACCCAGGTGCTTTGAGGAGGCTGAAATTTAGTGGTGAGAACAACATGCAGGCGGATAAGTTGCCCTAAAGTGTGGTAAGTGACAATTACAGAGATGGTAATCAAAGGCTAAGAGAGTAAAGAAAAAAGACGAATCCAATGACAGGGGTTAGCAGAGGTCAGGAGACTAAATTACAGAAGTCAGACCCACAAGTTTGTCAGGACAAAATATTAATGTTAAACTCTCAGCTCATCTTCATATTTTTCACATTTTCTACATAATGTGGTAAACTGCCTAGACCCTAAGTATGATCTTTAGCTTCTCTGGGTTTCTGGTGATTCAAACTAACTTTCCCACTCTACTTGAGGCCTTTTGGATTATCTATCAACTAAAACGTTGTTTTTTCCTCTGGTGATGCAATGGTTAAGTGCTCTGCTGCTAACTGAAAGATTGGCGGTTCAAACCCACCAGCGGCTCCACTAGAGTAAAGACCTGGCAATCTGCTCCCTTAAAGATTTCTGCCTAGAAAACCCATGGGGAGGTTCTACTCTGTCCCATGGGGTCGCTATGAGTTGAAATCAACTCAACAGCACACAATAACACGTTCAAAACTACTCAATAACTGAAATTAAAAAGAAATTGAACTTTAACTGAATATTAACATTGATTATGATATTAATATTAATGCTAGCCCATATGATTTCTCAGTCTGTTAGGCGTACAAACTTTATCACACAAAACACCAACTTTCATGTGAAAGTTTGCTTACATATCACAACACAAAGCTTAGCAAATAAAGGATTAATAACAATTTTCTTGCTGTGCCTAGCAAGATGATCAGGAAAATATAAGACAAATAATAAAAACACCAGGGGCTAGGGCTTGACTCAGTTCTCCATCTTTGTGCACATGTGAAGTAAGACAAACTCAATCACTTATTTTCTCTGCTTAGTAAATCATCTTTGTGTATATATCCTTCATGTGACCTTATCTTGTTTATTAAGATAGAAAAGAGGTTTCCTGTGAACACCTTCAGTCTTCATTTGGAAGCCTTCAGGGCAGCCAGTGGCTTAGCCTCCTCCTTTGGCTCTCCCAGGGAGACTTTGTGGCGTGGGGAGCTCCGCTAAATCCAGAACACTGCATCTCCCTAAAGTGCCCCCTGTTGGGCTGAATAAATACCCAGAAAAAGTGCCAATTAGCTCTTTGAGAGAAGGCAATGGAAAGATCCACAGGTGCCCCCACAACTCCAGACTTAACAGCTTCATAGACAAGAAACTCCCAGTGCTCCTGGAGCAGGACCAAGAGAAGAAAGATCATAGTTCAGCAATGAATGAGGCTCTACCTGTTACTCCCACGCCCATGCTTAGACACCCCAGCTTGAGAAAAAGTACATCAAAAAAGAAGTCCTGGACTGAGCCCAGTACAGCTGGATGGTGCCCGGCTACCACCAATGACTCCTCTGACCAGGATCACAACAGAGGGTTCTGGGCAGAGCTGGAGTAGGATGTAGAGTATAATTTTAACTCCCAAAAAAAAAAAAAAAAAAAAAGAAGACCAGATATACTGGCCTAAAGAATACTAGAGAAACCTCGAGAGTGTGGCCCCCAGACACCCTTTCAGCTCAGAGGGGAAGTTACCTTCAAGGTTCGATGTTAAGCCTGGGAATGGACACCCCAGTAAAACTAAATGGGACTAACGATGTACAGGAGTCCGGTGACAAGGGCCAGAAGGCAGAGGGAGAGTAGGAAACTGATGATAAGGAACACAAATTGAATAAGGACACTGTCGATGTATTGTGAGATTGTTGACCACTGCTATAGGGCAACATTTGTAGTAACTATTAAATGGGAGGCTGTTTTGTCCTGTAAGCCTTCATCTTGGGCGAGAATGGCAGCACAATTGGAAGAGCATAGTCAATATCACTTAAATGTGTAAGTAAAAAGTTTTGAAATGGTGTTTAAATAAAATAAAAATAAATAAATAAATAAATAAATAAATAAACAAATGAGACTAAAGAGGTACAATAGTCCACTGACAAGGTCCAGAAGACAGAAGGGGACAAGGAAGCCCCCTGGTGATAGGGAATACAAGGTGGAGTAAGGATATTCTTGATGTGCTGTGAGATTGTTAACCATTGTCATAGGGCAACATGTGTAGTAATTGTTAAATGAAAAACTATTTTTTCTGTAAGCCTTCATCTTAAGTGAGAATAACAGCACAGTTGGAAGAGCGTAGTCAATGTCACTGAACTGTGAATGTAGAAATTTTTGAAACGGTGTATCTTTGGCCATCTGTAATTTTCATCAAAAAAAAAGGTTGAGAATTTAGAGGCTTAATACGTTGTGGGGTTGTTAACCAATGTCAAAAAACAACATGTGTACTACTATTTCATGAGAAACTATTTGCTCTGTAAGCTTTCACCTGAAGTACAATAAAATATATATTAAAAAAAAAAAAAAAAAAAAAAAAGAAGTCCTGGAGTAGAACCTCAAGGAAGATGCCAAAGGAATCATCTCTAGTCATGGTCAGCTGTATTCCCCACCTCACAACAGCACACCTTTGCAGACAGAAATCTAAGCCAACATAAAGAAAAACATTGAATACTGTTAACCACAAGACAACGAGGCTAAACCTAGGAGAGCAAAAATGTGTTCATTAAGCAAAAGGCCTTAGCCTCCTAGGGTTACCTCTTCCACTCCAGAATTGGTCAGACAAAACACCAGTGATCCCAAGGTTAGATTCAATATGATATGAACATGGTGTTAGCAGAATTCAAAGGGCCTTGTGGGGCAGAGAGTACAGGGATCAACAGAGGCTTGAATTATAAAAAGTCAAACCTATGATTTTGCCTGGAGAGAATATTAACTTTTAAGTTCTTAGTTTATTCCTTCATATCTCACTCACATTTTCCACATAATACACCAAGTAGAGATGAAGTGCTAAAAGCACAAATTTGGAAACAAACCGGATTCTAGCTTTTATTACCCCTATAAACAGTGTTGATGTATCTAACACAGTTCTATGCTTGCCCTAACATTTATGCCTATATAAGAGAAACAAGCTGTCCCCCAAAGATTCTGAAAAGATATTTTAATTCTTTGCTCTAATTTTACCAGCAAAATTTTTAAATACAAATACTCACATAGGATTTCAATTTCATTTAATAAGTTTTATTGTCTATCAAAGAAAGCATTTCCCAGAATTCCTCCCAGCAAACTTCCTTTCATTGGTCGGACTTATTATACCTTCTAAAACTACTAGGAGAGGGAAAGGAAGGACCATGATTGTCTTACAGGTCAGTTTTAATTCACCCCCTGGGTTTATGGATGAGGCCAGCCTCCTCAGAAACTCATGGAAAAAATCATAGATACCTAAATAAACTTGGAATTCTATTAGGCAGGAATAGGCTGAGTAGCTCAATGGAAGGCAGCTAATAGTGTCTGCCACAGAAAGTTTTATTGAATTTGATGCTTTTGTTAGACGCTGTTTTCTTCAACCTCTTCGTCTACCTCTCTTATTGTCTCTCCACTCTGCTCCATCTCCTCACCAACACCACCACCACAGCCAGAGCTATCCTATAAACTTTAACAATATATTTGGTTACAAACATCAGGATGATGTTCCTCTGTGTGATTCCCTGCTGTAACTCTGAATTAATTTGTGCCAAAACCATCACAAAATTGTGGACTTCAAAATTCTATTGGCTAAAAATTAAACAAAACTAAAAACTCTACCGGTTGCCTTTCTTAATGCTTTCCACCTACCTGGTCTGCTTGTTAGTAACACAATGAGTTAGACTATGTCGTTACAAAGCCAAGCTGAACTGACCACTGTCTTCACACACAAATTTCCAGCTCCCATTTCTGAGACTCGCTATAGCCAAACCATTCTCCCCAGAGCACCTTTCACATCATAGCTGCGTAACAAATGTGTGCTGAATGAACAGAAGCTGAGGCAACTGGATTTGCCAACTGTTTGAATTCAGTCCTTTACTGAACTATGACAGGCCTTAGAAATACAATAGTGAGCAAATAGGCCTAGTCCATACTGTAACCCAATGAGTGTGGGTCCTGCCCAGCGTGACCCCTTGAGTTAGCTGAGAGACATCAGGCCTTTGAGAAAGAGAAAGCAGACTTTATTGCAAGACAGTCAAGCACGGAGCTTGGAGACTAAGTCTCAAATCAAGTTCCCCAAGGTTGGGGATTCTAGGGCAGTTATAGGGTTCAAGATGGGGAATTTATGCATAATTCATGAAGTTGCTGGAATAGGTGAGCACTTTCAGGAACTAATTAACATGTATGGGGGTGCAGTGGGGTGGTGCAATCTGGCAGCTGTGGGTATGATGCATGAAGTTTATCTAAGGACAGCTTTGTGGCTTATTGCTCATGTCTGAGTGGAGGAGGGGGCAGTGGTGAGTGGTGAAGCAGCCTTGAGCAGAGGAGTAGTAAGCTGACCTTGGGCTGTTAACACAGAATGCCTTATCAGGAACTCTCAGAGCCTGGGTGTGATGGGAGGAGGGGAAATAGTTTAACCCTGTCAGTTACAATGGTCTTGTGGACGCCAACCTCCAACCCTTCTGTTAGCAGTCGAACAAATTAACCATTTGCACCACCCAGGGCCTCCAATAAAACACTAGTCCTATACAAACAGAGAAGTGAAGAGGAATTTCTGGCTTGGAATAGAATATCATGAGCTTGGTTTTGTACATGTTGAATCTGAAGTGACAGAGGGACACATCCAGTTGGTGCTATCCTTCAGTATTGTGTCTATGTGTGCTTACCACCATCCTTCTCATCATCATCATCGCTAACATTCCTTGAGTATTTCTAAGGGCTAGGTTCTGTGCTAAAATCTTCATGTGAAAATATGTACTTGTTCACAGATTACCATCACTGGGTGATTATCCTATGAGATTGTAGCTTCCAATTAGATGATTATTTCATTAATTGAAGTTTAGTAGGGTAAAGAGCACATCTTAATTTTTCCCCATCAGTATGGGCAACAGAATCCTGATGAATAGAATTGTCAGTGTCATACAGTGTTAAGGGTCTCAATGCAAAGGAAGGGTGGAGCCCGAATGGAAGGCAAGAAGGGTGGTGAAGGAAGCAGTCTTCAATAAACAGCAGAAAAGTCACTACAATACCAAGAATATAAAATGTAAACTTGTAAGGGGTGTTGTTGTTGTTGTTAGGTGCCTTCGAGTCTATTCTGACTCATAGAGACCCTATCTACAACAGAATGAAACACTGCCCAGTTCTGCATCACATAAGGAGTAGGAAATTAAATTAACCAAATAGACATGGCAGTAATCTTGCAAGTGGACAAAATGAGTAAGGTAATTGATCCAGCCTTTTAAACTTAGGAGGACATGAGGATATTGCCTTTCTAGTTTGGGAGGTTTAGGTTTTGGGTTTAGTTTACTCAGCATAGATGATACAAGGCAGGTTTTAAGACCTGATGTTTGCACATTTGATACAAAGTTGATGTGTGTGATGAAATTTTCACTTCATGCTATTGGGGAACCGGTGTGCTAGAAAAATTAACTGGGAATCCTTCCAACATGACTATAAAACAGAGCACAGCAAATAAACCAGCTGGCAAAGCAGAGGCTGCAATCACCATTCCCCTGTCCACTGCACTGCCACCTCCCATCTGCCTGTGTTGGCCTGTAAGCATACAGAGTTCCTCTTATCTGATCGACAAAAAAATTGCAATAATTTATCAGCAAAGGGATTTTGGTTTGCTCTCCATTCAAACTTTGAATAATTTTAAGGAGAAATTCAGATATAATATAGCTTTGTCCAAATGAGAAGTGAGAAAAGATTGAAATGCTCATTTTCCTGACTGCTGGCCTTGCTGATCAGCAGCACCACCAGACTCTTGGGCACAGACCCAAGAGTTGTCAACTACCAGAGTCAACAGCTTCCCATAGACTTCTCCATGAGCTCCCTTCAAGGCTCACTTCAGTGGCTGGATTCCTTGGCTTCTCAGCTTTCCCACCAGGCTCCAACTTGTTTGTCCATACTGGTGCTTCAGGTGGACTGCTCAGTGGTTCTCTCTCTGATCCTCCTTCTCCCCTTTCCAGACCACCACTTCCCTAACTCCTCCCATATTTGTGTCAACTCTAATTCCTATCATAAATCCCTAGTCTCACAATCCTCATTGTGGCTCTGCTTTCCTCCCTGACCTGAGACAGAAACTGATATTCTTTCTCTTCACACTACATTAGCAACCAGCTCTGATCTCCCTGAAGCAAATGGATGCCTCAAGCTAACCAGAACAAAGCTCATGTTTTAATAAAGGCAAAAGAGAAAGGCGCATTAATGATTTTCCAGTTATTACCATTCAAAAGAGTTTGCATCTGGGCCCCAGTGACATGTTTTCAGTTGGTCCAGCCCTAATTTACTAGCTATAGGATTTAAAGAAGACAAATATAAAATTAAAAGGTAAATTGAACATCTCCTGAAGTTTATGGACCAGGAAAATATAAGGTCACAGAGGTTATCACCAGAGACTAAGTTAATGGATAATGCAATGTTTAGAGAAAATGTTAGTGTGTTAATACCCAGGGTCCCTGGGCCCATGCGTGTTAGAACATGACTAAAATGAAATCTGAGGGAAAAAAGCCATTAGTCACTAAATGAAATGGAATGTCACTAAATTAATAGACTTTTTTTTATATGCTCTATTTAATTTCTGACTCTCTGGATGGCACAAGTGCTTAAGCATCGAACTACTAATCCATAGGTTGGTGGTCCAAACCCACCCAGAGGCACCTTAGAAGTAAGGCCTGGAGATCTGCTTTCAAAAGGCCTGAAAACCCTATGGAGTAGTTCTCCTCTGCGCACTTGGGGTCGCCACGGGTCAGAATCAACCTGATGGCAACTAACCACAACAACATTTAATTTCCTTTTTTACTGTGATAAATATTCATGTAATGAAACATTTGCCATTTCATCACTTTTTACGTGTACAATTGAATGACATTAATTATGTTTATCATATTGTTCAACCATCACCATTATCTGTTTCTAAGTTTTTCATCATCCTTAACAGAAGCTCAGTATCCACTTTTGCAACTAATAGCTCACTAAAGATGAAGACACTGGTAAGTAATGACCTTTCATCCATGCATCTCCAAGTCACCACCATCCCAGATAGGTTGCCCACATAGTATGAGCTTGTTATTATAGAAAAGATGTGCAGCCAGAGCCAGCCCTGGAGACACCAGGTGCCTGTGTGGGGCTGCTGGTATAAATGTATCTGATCTTCATAAAGATCTTTTAGGAGGGGCCTCCTAGAATGCTAAAACCAGAATGTCATCTCTGTTGTCAATGCCATATCTTTCAGGGAAGCCAAGCCAGACTGGTGCTTAGAGAAGGATGGTTACCCAGCCAAGAAGAGAAACCAGATGATAAATCCCTAATAAATCCCTCCACTCAGAGATCCCCTATGGATATGAGGAAGGCTGCTTCAAGGCCCAGGAGAAGTAGACATAGAGTGTCTTTGGTTCTCCTGTGCCCTTTCCTGGGACCCTTTCTCAGCACCGTTCTCCCCATCCTCTTCTCCCTGGCCTTCAACTTGGAGTTGGACACAGGCAAGTGGCCAAGAGTCCCTTTTTCAGTTCCCATCTCCTCAGGATCTGGTGACAAAGGTGATCACTTGCTATTCTGATCAATTCAGCCAGCATCAACAATCTTATGGGAGAAAGTCACTTCTATTCCCAGCCAGAACCTGAGGCCCTTCATAATTAGCACTTGTGCGTTTTCCTATAATCCTTGTATTGTCTCAGCAAAGGGGGTGCTGTTCTGACAGGACACTCAGTTCAAAAGCAGAACTCTAGATCATTTCAATAAGCCTATAAAGGGTATTTTTCTAAAGTCAGAAAACAAAGCAGTAAACCTCATTTCTTCCTGTGGCCTACCCTCTAAACCAATTAGATTCAGTAAAAGATTCTCACCCTGCAGACTCACTGTGCCTCTGATTAGGGTCATCCCTGAAAGGGTTTGTGCTGCTCACATCGCACAGGTCTCTAAAGAGCAGGGAGAACTTGTGTCTGGTTTGCCCAGGCCAGTCCCAGGGTACAACTGCTGTCCAGATGTAATTACTGACAGCACCCATACTGCTCTCATAATGTCCCAGTTGAGGTAACTCTCTATATGGACACTTCCTAGTAAGAGTCAACAATTCTGAAGTCCTTAGGGCTTGTCTCTTCCCCTTGCTCTTTCCCTCTTATTCCAAAACATCTTCTTGATGTCCACAGCCCTTTTCCTGCCACTCTTAAGGCTGCCAGCTCTTAAGTACTACTAGGCAGTGCCATTCCTTGAAAAATCAAGGAGTCTCCCTCCCTCCTTCCTCCTCTTTGCACACTGCATTACATGACACCAGAACGGTGCTATCTGTGGCCTGGGCCTCCTGGGTTCCTGGACAGCACAGCCCTCTCAGGCTCAGCCTGTATCCCTTCTCTCCAGTCCTCAGAAATGTCTCTTTGGGGTGAGCCAGAGGTTATACCTCACACTGACTCTGCCCTTTCCCTTTCCTTTCCCTCTCTCCAGGCTCCTGCCCGGCACTCCCCACACCAATCAGCTGGTATAAGTAGAGTCCCTTGTAACACCTGCCTCACCAGCACGTCAGACCTGGATACCCACTTTGGCTAAAGCTGAGACCCACCACCACTCTTGTTCCAAGGTTGTGCAAAGCCGCTCCATTTCCTTAGGCTTCATTTCTCTGACTTTGAGTTTGCTAACCACAAAAAGTTAAAACGCAAAGTAGAAAATCCTGCCCACTTGAAGGATAAGGGAGTGGGCCAGGATACAGACTTAGTTTCTGCTATTTTTCAAAATCAGCCAACATTGCAGATGATGTTACCATTGATGCTCAACAGCCTCATTATTCTAGGAGATAAAAAGGCTTCTATCCTTTGTTGCTGTACAAACTATCATCAGGACATTGGAGTGAGTTTGGGTGGAGGCATGGGGCAGGACCGGAAGTGAAAAGGAGATTGCCCATTCTGACACCTTTCGAGTGATATATTCAAATGTTGTCTCGATATCAAATCCAGATAAGCTGGGAGGTCTCATCGTTCTCTCAATGTGCACAGAGAAACACACATTTTCCATTAAGTGCCGAGGTCACCCTCAGGGTGCCTTGGCAGAGCTGTGTGGAGAAGTTGTACAGCACCTGCCTACATATGTTTGGCCCCATGCCCTCTCCTTGCTTCTCCTCTGATCAGAAGCACATTTATCTGCAACGTTTTTAAAGTCAGAAAAATAAAAAGCCCTCCTAGACTGTTTTGATTTTTTAAAACCAATTCCAGACCGCATACAATATTTTGGTTGAATTTCAGTTATGACATCCTGTTGAATTTATTTTGCTCAGATAGAACACAAAGGGAAATCCACCACAGATAGATATTAATGTCTATGGCTGCAAAGTCGAGTGCTTTTATTTCTCCCTTTCTTTCCACTTCCCTCACCATTTTCTAACGGACCAGAGAAAACACCTTATGCAATTCTTTGTTTTCCATTTCTATTTTTATTCCTCCTCCAAGTGCCTTTCTTTGTCACTTTTCTGTCTCTCCTCTCTAAGGTTTAATTCTTTTATATGATCTGATTTTTCTCCCTCCCTGATTTAGTTAATCTTTCCCTCTCCTCACCAATGACCATCATGGCCACTGAGAGGCAAATGATGTAATAGGGAAATTTGTTCTCCAGCACATTGTGTTTCCTTTTTTGCACCTTTTCTCTCCTCATTTCACCAATGTTGGGCACCCACTGCCATGTGGTGGGGTCTGATGAATATCTGAATCCTGGTCTGCTACTAGCTATATAATCTTGAGCAAGTTATTTAATTTTTCTGTGCCTTGGTTTCCCTATTTGTACAAAATAAGGTTGTTATTTCCACTTGTAAAATAAAGAAAATAATGCCATCTTCAAGGGAGCTGTTGCAATGATTAAAATGTACAAGAAGTGCCTAGAAACGTGGACATGCTATAATGTCACCTATCTCTGATTTCCACCCCTCCTCATGCTCTGCTTCCTCCCTGTTCTCTTCCTCCAGTCCTGATACTGGCCATTTCATCTGCAGGGCAATTTCAAATCAAGGTGTAACCTCTTTCAAGAGTATTTGTTTTAGGGCTTGCTTGTAATTGGCAGAAAGAAGTCTTTGATACTTGAACAAGGCATTTCAGCCTTGGCCTGGGGGAGGGAGGGCAGGAGGTTGGGAATCAGAAAAATAGGGTCACCTTGACTGCCAAGGGGAAATACCAACCCTGGTGGTTATGAGATGACTTTATAACCCACCCTGCTTTCTCCACATGAAGTTGCCTACATATGAGAGAGTGAGAGACAGATAGACAAAGACAAAGCAAGGCAAACACAGGTACACAGAGGGTCACAGTCCAAGTGTCTGCTAGCTACTCTGACCCTGCTCTCCATTCCCAGAACATAGTGGTCAGAGATGTCCCGCTCTGCTAATTCACTCAATCATGTCCTAGCTTAAGCTCTAAAAAAGAAATGGTTGAGAACATCTAGTCCCCCTCCTTGCCAAATTCAAGCCTCCCTACTGGAAGACTGAAGGGCTCCGTACATATAATTGGCTCAGTAATTACCAAAGCGTCATTGCTTCAGACAGATTGACCTATGTACCCCAAATGTTAGCTAAGGTCTCCCCAATCCTCAAAAACCTGTATAAACTTAACTTGAGCCCTGAACTCCATGCCCTGTGATGGTCTAAATCCTTTCCGTAGTTGCTTCGGTGAGGTCCCTTCTGACTCGGCCTTCAGTGTTTGAGCAAATGGTCTCTGTTTCACTCCACACTGAGCCAATCAGAGACTCAGCCTCTTCTCCAGTTTACACAAAGAAATACATTATTACAAAATGATCTGTGAGATTAGTGATTTCACTGAAGATTTGCATGGTCAAGGGGAGTGTTCCATCATGTACAGTATAGCGTCCTACTACCCCTTTCTTCTCCTTTCCCTGCAAGTCTCAGTAGCCCACAAATTTCTCTTTTCAGCTCACACAGAGTAGCTGCACTCTCTTCTCTGAAGACTTGATGCCAGCTAACACCAGAGCTCCAAAAGAGTGAGTCTTTGCCTAAGAGAAATGATTGCTGACAATTGCTAAGGTAGCAATTTTTTTTTTCCTAAAACACATATATAGGATAATGCAACAGAAGATTTTGTGTAAGAAAAGAGGAAAAACGAGGCTCTTCAGTAGCAAGAGCTGAAGGCCATGAGTTTGTCACAGATGCTAGCCTAGAATGTGATAATGATTAAATAGAGAAAACACTGTTGGGGAGGGAGACAGGAAAAGAGTGAGAAAGAGTAAGGTAGAAGGGAATGCTGTGACCCACTATCTGTTAAAGGCCTGCTCAGAGAACTCAGGCAAGACATTTGCCTTCTTTCTGCCCTAGTTTCCTTGTCTGAAAATGTCATATTCAGGATAGACTGAATTCTCATTCTCACTTCCTTAATAAAGATGCCATAACGTTAAGAATGAAACAGACTCCACACCTATTAGAATGGCTATTATCTGAAAAACAGAAAATAACAAGCGTTGGCAAGGATGTGGAGAAATCGGAACTCTTGCATGTTGTTGGTGGGAATATAAAATGATTCAGCTGCTGTGGAAAACAGTTTGGTGTTTTTTTTCAAAAAACTAAACACAGAATTATCATATGACCCAGAATTTCTACTCCTTGGTATATACCCAAAAGAAATGAAAGCAAGGACTCAAACAGATATTTTTCACCAATGTTCATTGCAGCACTATTGACAATAGCCAAAAGGTGGAAACAACACAAGTGTTCATTAACAGATAAATGGATAAACAAAAGTGGTGTATCCGTTGATGAGATATTATTTAGCAGTAAAGAGAAGTGAAGTTCTGACACATGCTATGACATGGATGACCCTTGAAAACCTGCTAAGTGAAATTAGTCAGACACAAAAGGACAAATATTGTATGATTCCACTTATATCAAATATATAAAATAGACAAATGCTTAGAGACAGAAGTTTATTGGTGGTTACCAGAGGCTGGGGAAAGAGAGTATAGGGAGTTATTGCTTATGGAGTACTGAGTTTCTACTTGGGATGATGAAAAACTTTTGGAAGTCAATAGTGGTGATAGTTACATGACATGGTGAATGTAATTAATGCCGCTGAATTGTACAATTAAAAATAGTTACAATGGCAAAATTTTTAATATCTATTTTACCACAATAAAATTATTTTAAAAGTTAAAAATAACAGAATGAAACCAGTTTCTCCAAGAGGTATTCTGTGTAATGCGTTTGGCATTTTGAAAAGGACATCAACTTTTTTACTACACTAAAAAAAAAAAAACCAAACCTATTGTCATTGAGTCAATTCCAACCCATAGTGACCCTATAGGACAGAGTAGAACTGCCCCATAGGGTTTCCAAGGAGCAGCTGGTGGATTCAAACTGCTGACCTTTTGGTTAGCAGCCATAGCTCTTAACCACTACACCACCAGGATTTCCTTTACTACATTAGGGCAGTAAAATTACTAATTAGTGATTAATTAGTAATTAGTCAATTACTAATTAGTCAGTCTCAAAGAGGCTAATGTATCAAATGGTATCCCAGAAAGTGAACATCAGGGTTTTGGATGTAGCACAGGTCACCCCATTGATGGTCCAAACTGATTAAACTTGTCTAGCTGGCTTCATATATGAAGGAGAGGTAGAAGCCTCTCCAGGTAGAGGAGGCTGGGTCTCTGTTGGTGAGCATATGAATACCTGCCTTTCCTGACAGAAACCTCCCAATATGCTCTCACGGTCTGTTAGTAAAAGAACATACACATTTATCTTGGAGTAGATGTGCTTCCCAAAATCCATGTTCCCAAGTGGTTAAATCCTGCATTCCTCCCCCCGCCGCTCCCCTTTTCTAATAAAGCCTCTCCGCTCTTTCCAATATGGTTAACAGAAGCCAATGAACGTAAGGGTAATAACATAGTTACAGTATATGTAACGTTGACTTGGCTTGATTTGATGGGCTAACATAGGAAGGGGAAGAGATACACCTAACTCACACCACCATTTTATTATCACCTCTATGATTCTAGCTTCTGCTAAACATTTACAAAATGTTAAGGTATCAAATCAGTGAACGCTTCTGCTGTTTTGGATTAACAGCCTGTTTCAGATTAGCACAAATCAAAAGAATGAAATTTTAAAAAAAGAATTTGCAAGAAAAAAAAAGCGAAGAGGCGAAGAGGAACACATAATTTCATGTTGGCATGAAATCTAAGGCAGAAAACACCACCCCTGGGTGCCTTCAAGTCCCTGGCTTCCTTGGGAAGTGAATCCATGAGAAATTTCTGTTTATTCACAGGTACTGAGTGATGAGATAAAAGTTTAGGTTGAGCCCAATCCCTCCTCCACATGCCTTTAGAGAAAACGTCAACCAAGGGAATCCTGATGTGAATAGCAACACAGCACATGTAATCTAAAGCATGCTTCTCAGTTTTCTAAGCCATTTGTGTGACCATCAGCCCTTCTCAGTGTGTTACAGAGGAAGAAGAGACAGAGAAGAGGGGAGGCAGGAAGAAAGGGAGAGAGATAATGGGAAGGAGGAAGGAGGGAGAAAGTTTCTTCCTACAGTCAGACCTTTTACAACTAAACTATCAGTGGGAATTATCTGTGAGCACTTGACTAAAGTATTGCTTCAAAGAGGAAGAAAATGAGGAAGAGAGAAAAGAATTCCAAATATCGATTTCAAATGACTGATTATTCCTCATTTTTTTTAAACTTATTCATACATATACACACATGCCATTAATACAGATGATCTAGAGCTGATTTAAAAATAAAAACAAAAAACATAAGACCAATATTTGGAACTTTGCTTTTTCTTTTTAAAAAAAAAAAAGGGGGGGTGTCCAATGAGACATCTTTCGCCATCAGCAATAATGCAAATAATGTCTGAGAAGATCCACAGAAAAACTCCCTGACTAAGCAGCTCAGTTCCAGAAGGCTCCTCTAGCAGGCCCAGCCTATGCATCTGGGCTGGAAAAACATACCCAGGCCCTGTCAATGCAACCATAATTTCAGCAATGGAGTTGGAGAGTGCAGAAGAAGAAGGTGAAAAGGAACAAACACACTCACATTACCAGAAAATTCCATCCTGCTGGAGGGTTGGATGGCAGAATGCACAACTTACTCCCTTTTCAAGGGCTCTGTTCTCAAAGCAGCCCAGGTAGTGCAGTGGTTAAGATCTCAGCTGCTAACCAAAAGGTAGGTAGTTCAAATTCACCAGCTACTCCTGGGAAACCCTATGGGGCAGTTCTACTTTGTCCTATAGGGTCACTATGAGTTGGAATCGACTCAATGGCAACAGATTTTTGTGTTGGTTATGAAAGCCAGAGCAGCTCATGATTGTTGGTAAAGTATTTGCCCTCATGTTAACTACAAACACAGATCTAGCTTTTGCAAGTTGATTATACTTGGTCTTAATGATGGGGGATTTTGTGAGTCTCTTTAGAGTAGGGGTGGGCAAATGTCTTCTGCAGAGGGCCAGATAGTAAATATTCTAGGCTTTGTGGGTCATATGATTTCTGTAATAATTACTCAACTCTGCTGTTGCAGTGTGAAAGCAGCCACAAACTACACGTACATGAATGGATATGGCTGTGTTCCAATAAACCTTTATTTACAAAAACAAGTAGCTGGTCCATGGGCTGTAGATTGCCATCCCCTGCTTTAGGCAATTAGCTTGTAACTCTATCTCTAGGACTGCTGACCCATAGTTCACAGTGGAACATAAATGTTGATGAGGACTCCTGTGTTAGTGTCATGCTCATATAGTCGCTCACGGCAACTATCAACTTAACACTCTGGTAAATTCAAAGTGGCTGCCAATTCTCTGAAAGTCTTCCATCAAGAGGTGGGATCTATAGCCTCACCTCTAGAAACTGGGACAGTCCCTGTGATTGCTTGACCAATATAATACGGCAGGGGGCTAGTGTGCCAGTTTCCAGGCCTAGGCCCTAAGAGACCAGTAGCTTCTACTTTCTGTTTTTTGAACACTTTCTCTTGGAAACCAGCTGCCATGCTGTAAGGAAGTCCAAGCATCCCCATAGAAAGGCCCATATGCAGAGGAATTAAGGTTCCTGGCCAGCAGCCCCAACTGAGCTCCCAGTATGGTCTCTAAAACACCTCCAACAAGATCCTCCACACACTCTTGCCCTGTCTGCTGTTCAGATGCAGAGGATTCAGTGGAATACTCCAAGGTCTTGAAGAATGACAAATCTACTAGACGAAGGAGACTGGGCCCCTGAAGAACTGAATTCATGGAGCAGAGACACCTCCCCCAAACTGCACCCACATCCATCCCATTGCCACCAATCTTGGTGATATGAGTGAGAAATAAACCTTTGGTAAGCTACTGAATTTGGGAGGTTGTTTGTTATATACTTCCAAATAAGTTGGCATACTGTAGATAAGAAGGAAAGAAGAAAAGCCAGCCAGTAAAACTAGAGAAAAGATTAGAATTCGCAATATTTCCAAGGGCAGATCAACAGGGCTCCATAATTACCTAACTCATATTGTGAATCAGACCCTTCTGTGTTCTAAAACCTAAATGAGAAGTTTGGGTTGCTTGCTCAGTGGTACCTACTTAACAGTTGAACTTACGAGGCAGATCAGATGCACTTGAAAGATGGGGTTCTCAGAGCTAGTCTTAAAGAAGCGAGGTAGACAGGCAGTGGTCTCTGAGCTGTGACTGCAAGCTTTTGAAAGCTTCTCCTTCCCCCATACACACACATACATGATGCCTGAAATTGCTAACTACTCCTTTAGTAAAAGCAATGTAATGATCCAGTGTATATGGAAAAATTACCTGAGAGGGCTTACACTTTAGACCTGAGGTCAGCAAACTATGGCCAATGGACCAAATCTGGCCCACCACCTATTTATGTACATTCTATGAGTTAAAAATGGTTTTCACATATTTAAATAATTGAAAAAAATCAAAGGAAGAATAATATTCTGTGGTAAAGGAAAATTATATGAAATTCAAGTTTCCATGTCCATAAATTATGTTTTATTGGAACACAGCCACATACATTTATGTATTGTCTATGGTTTCCTTCTCACTACAATGGCAGAGTTGAGCTGTTGCAACAGAGATGATCTAGCCTGCAAAGTCAGAATATCTGCTCTCTGGCCCTTTGCAGAAAAAGTTTGCTGACCCTTGTTTTAGACCATTATATACCCATTATCCTTATCCTTTATCCTGAATTAATTTGTCAGACTGGCTCCCTCTCCAACAAGCTCTGAGAAAACAGTACACTGTCCTAAGAGTTTAATAAGGAGGTGGGGTGGAGGAGAGAATCAAAGAGTTCAGGAGCATGTCACCATTGCCCAGAGAGTGACAGTGAAGGATCTCAGGGTGTCAGGAGATGTCACCAGGCACCTGGGAGAAGGATGTCTCACCCAAAGAAATAGTCAGTGAACAAAAAGAATAGGAAAAGTGGAAAACAAAATTTAAATGATCCCTGAGTTAGTCCCAACTACCCAACCTGTAAACCTATTCAGTGGTTTTAATGTTTTATTAAAGTAAAGCAAACTTATAAAAAGTCAAGTGTAAAGTGGTTTTTTTTTAAAAAGTTTGAGAAAGAAACCCAAAGGGCAGACTGTCTCATTTTCAACTCAAGACAACATTTTCCAGTTTTGTGAAAATCATTAATGCAACTCAGTGTTAACTCAACTTCAGATGACTCTGTTCTCAGACTTGCTCTCTCAGTGATGGTCAGCTGGTCATGCCCATATCTCTACCTGGCCTCCCTTCTTACCTGCTGCTTATGATGAGCTAGGGTCTCATCCTGGACCTCCATGCCCTGGTAATATAGAAAAACCCATAGAAGCTTCAAAGAGATTCCTCAGTCTGGCCAGCTCTGGAGCCACATTCCCTAAGACCTCCTTGAATTTGGCTTTGGTAGCACCCAGGAGGGCCAACAAGGGATTAGGAAAAACAGAAGTCTTTGTTCATATTCTGATCTTGAATCTTACATCAGCCCAGAGTTACAGCCTGGACAGTTGGCACAAGTTGGCGGTTGAACTTTGGTAGATTTACTTCCAGGAGATTTGTTCTCAATAATCTTTATTTTCAAATGGTTGGAAAAAGCTTCAAAGTAATAACTGCAATCCATGAACTCTTTCTTAAAAAATAATAATACAGATTTGGCATCTATGTGGATTTCAGCTGCAAACAGAGACCAGGAAAGAAACCTTTCAAAAAAACCACTCCCTCTCCTTCCTTTCCTCCATACACATTTCCATGTTCTTTCATAGAACCCCCCTCCCTCCCATGTCTCACTAATTCCCTCATTCCTTTAAAATTCCCCTTCCCAACAACTGTTTCCTCTGTGTTACTCAGTGACCAGCCCCTTCTTAAGTGTCCTGAGAAGACTGCAAGGGATATTTTTTTAAATTAAAAATAAAAGGATTAATAATCCTTTAAAGACCATCAGTTAAGTCCAATAAGGAAAATGAGAAGTGCTACCCTAAATGTTGTCAGCATTTAAGACTATATAAATGCTGATATTAAGCATGATAAGGCAATCATATGGCATGCAAAAACAAAGATGTAAAATATTGTAATAAACCAAAACCAAGCCTATTAAGACAGGAATGAACCTGAAGGATAATCTAGCTCCACCAGGTCATTTTACAGGTGGAGGAAGTAGTAGGACCACCTCTAAGTTGTTTCCCCCAATTTCCTCTCTAGTCCCATTGATACTCCCTACTCCCTCTAGGTCTTCTTTCTATCATCCCCAGACTCCCTAGGTCTGCTGTCTTCAGAAGGATACAACCTGGCCAAGTATTCCATCTACTAATCATGATAATTACCCTTATGAATCTTTTGTTATTTTATGTAAAAATGTATTAAGCTTTCTCATGGAATGCCACATGGGCGCTGCTTGTGGAATAAAATCAATAAACTAGCATAGGTTTCTGAGTAAGTGTGATTCATCTTAAATACCTCACTAAATTGGATCCCTAAAGAAAAACTGATGATAATCCTTTTAACAAAACAGATAATAGATTTCCAATTTATCTGATTGCTAATTATGGATGCTTACATGCTATGTTTTCTTAAGGACTTTACCCTAATTCAGATCCGGCAAAGAATTGGCTCCACCTTATAGGAAACTAGGTAACCACCCCAGACTATATATCCAAATAGAAAAATATGGGCTTAGATCACTGAGCCAAGTCATCACTGCACAGAAACCCATTCCAGCTTCATTCATGAAATATGGTTTGGATAAACAGTATCATACAAATGGGCATGTACTCTCAGCCTAAAAGGAATGGTGGTACAGGGGGTGGTACAGGCTGGAAAAGGGTTAGATAGAGATAGTGGTTTGGATGTTTTCAACTGTAAGATTGCTGAACTTTACGTGTCAGATTTTACTGTTCTACACTATGTAAAATGCGCACCAAATTTTATTTCGTATATCACTGACTGATGGTAAACCAACCAAACCATAAAACAGTTCAAAGCATCAGAGAGAAGTTAACCCAGCCCTGATCAGTGACCAGTGTGGTGTACTCCAGCTACTTTTGGTAGTTAAGGGGCAGTTTACAAACAATATAGATCAACTAAAAATGTGAACTATCCCTGGTTAGTATCCAATATTAAAAGAATAATGTTATACCTATTCCAAAAACATCTACTAGAAGAAAAGTCAGTGACAAAAGCAGAAAAAATTGAGTTGTGCTTTGAAAAAAAAAAATGACAAAATGCAAGTGACTATAAAAAAAATCAGTTTGTAAGACCTTCCCCTGGGACCCTGGTAGGTATAGAGCCACCTCTGTCTGCATAGTTCTCAATGTAGGCTGTAAAACAATCACCTAAGGAGCATTTATAAACATGCATGGCCAGGCTTCAACCCAGATCAATTGAGTCAGAATATCTGAGACTGGGTCTTGGCATGGTTATTTTTTAAAAACCTCTCTAGAAAATTCTAACATGTTGCCAAGTTGAAGATCATTGCATCTCCTCCAGGGACTCTCCAAGTCTGAAACTACAGATAGGAAAGAGCAACACCAATATGGTTTACAGGTTAACTGGAGGAAGCAACCACAGAAGTTATAGAAGCCACTCCTAGATTCTTCTTTACTGCCACAGCCAGCTTTCCCATGGAAGATATCCTGAGTTATCACCCACTCTCACTTCCAACCCATAACATAAATTTCTTACCAGCTATAGTCCCCTGTAGGATCTGCTAGGGAGAAATTATCCTGCATGAGAAAAGTGCATGATACAGAACTAAGAGCCATGAAAGTATAACAATTTTAACTGTACAATTATTAATATCATACTATTCTGACTACATAGTACCCTAGCTGAAGGGATATTCAAAGTGTCCTTAGGCTGCTGGGTTTCTACAAGATACTAGAAAGTTTGATGGAATTTTTTTTTCTAAAAATAATTCTAAAAGTTATCATCAATAAATCTGGAAACACCATTTCTAATAAGTTTTGCTTTCTACCACTGAATTCATGAAATAAAAAGAGAATCCCAGATTATATTCCTTAAATATGCACTATTTTCAGTCTTTTAGACATGTTGAAGATCTGTTAACCACCAACGGGTGTGTTATATAATGGTTTTCTTTGGACAAAGTTAAAGCTATTCATCCCCAGAATCCCTCTAGCTGCTTCAAAGTGTCTTGAGCCGGATGCATAGTTAATTCAATGCTTGATCCACTCTGGCTAATTAAAAATAAGCTTTTGATGGTTCAGCATATTTTCTCATGTAACTTCCCTTCCCCTCCCCCGAGCTGGTCTGGTTCTTTCCTTTCTTTCATTTCTGTGATCCACCCAAGGATTATGTTATCTGAGAAACTATGGTGCAGAAAATAATCATTAGCTAACTCTAGTTGAAATGCAATATTAATCCTTAATTTATTCTTCTTAGGAAAGTCATGCTCAAGCATCCTTTCATTCATTTTCCACAGAGAGCTGAGCTTTCAGCCCAAACTGTGTTAATGGTAGCTGCCCAAACAGAATTCCAACATGCTTTCCGACTCTGCCACCACAGTGTTGTAGGTGGATGAGGAGAAACTATATTTGAATTGAGTCAGAAGCTTCCAGACATTACTTTCACTAAGTAATCTTGTAGCAAACCCATCTAATGAAAATCAGATCTCGTTCAGAGCAGGGAAATTTGCTTTCCTGGATAAAACTAAATTGATCCCATAAGATCTATTACTCCAAGAACTAAAGGTCCTGTCTACACAGCACTAAATGAAGTGGTCAATGAATTTAGCCAAAATCCCTAATAAAAAACAAAATATTCTCTTATAATTCATATCCTTTTAGGGAACATAGTTGAAAGGATGACTCATATTTATTAATGAGTTTCAGGCACACTTGTTCCTTCGTCAAATAAATACACTGTTGATCAACAGATATGCTTACTGTGTGTTTAGTCAAGACTGTGTCAAGTCAGAAACGGGATCTGGAAGATGTATAAGACTGACAAAAGAAACAAGGGCTTCGTGTGACTTCTGCTTTCAATTATAGGTTATAATGCAACGTAACCCACATATGTGTTTTGAAATTTTGGAAGTTTTATCATTTGCTTCCAAAAAATAAAAAATCAAAAGGCATCTCCATTTAAGTTACCAGTACCTAGTACAATGAATGGCACATAGTAGGCGTTTAATGAATTTTTGCGGCATGAATAAACAAGGGAATAAAGAAATGAATATTTTCTGAGCGTACAGAGTACATTAAGCTGAGAAGTCATAGCAATAAAAATACTCTATCAGGTGGTAATAGACGCTGTTTGATCATCACCAAAATATGTTTTTCTACTCCTTCCTGAGCAACACAATTAATTCACATTTTGCAGCCTCCCTTATAGTTAGAGTGACCATGTGATACGATCTAGCCAATGAAGTATCAGCAGAAGTAGAATGCACTGTTTCCACCTTCCACACTCCTCCCTCTTCCAGCTAACTGGGATGGAGTTAATGACTACGATTTTGAAGGCCACATAACCATGATGGTGGAGGCTCCCTCAGTCCGTGTCCCTGGAGGACAGTGAAGACTTACCAGCCTCCCAGAACAGCTCCGTGAACAGTTTTGTGAATGAAAAATAAACTTGTGCTGTTTTTGAGCCATTATATATTTCGTGCCTTTCTGGTACATCAATATTTAGGGAGGAAAAAAAAAATGCTTCCTACATAGAAAAATAGTGGAACTTATTTTAGATGTCATTGTTATGATTATAGCAAACTAATTGCCAGCCTCAGAATGCAGTGTTTTACATGTGTTTTCTAATTTAAATCTTACAACAACCCTATAAATGGTTGCTATTATTAATCTCAATTTTACAGGTGAAAAAACTGAGTCAGAGAGAAGTTAGTCATAGAGAGTAAGGCATACATAAAGGGATATGACTTCAGAGTACATTTCTACCTCAACCATCTTATTCTTCCTCAAAAACACTCAAAATACTTAAAGGAGCTTCTGAATCATGGGCTTCAAACCTCTGCCAGGTAACCCATTCCCACAAATCTGGAAGAAAAGTAACAATCTCTCCAATATGCCCCTCACCAGGTGTCTCTTTTGACTTACCCTTAATGGATGCAAGCGCTCTACGGGTGCATGTCATGACGGCACCCTCACCTTATTAAGCCTACCTCATACCCTCCATTACCTTTTCTCTTATGCTGGACATTTTGTCCAGCCGTCATGCAATGCCATATTGCCTGCTCAATAACAGACTTACGACAGTGAGGTAACAACAGAGTTCAAGCATTCCGTAAGGTTTTCTTCATTGGAAACAAAAAAAAAAAAAAAGCACAAATAAATCTTGCAGAAGTTTGGCAAGAAAATCATTACAGTTTTCCTATAAAAACATCCACATTAAAGTATACAGAAATGGGGAAGTAAAAACTGTAGAATTCATTTCAAGGTTATGTACGGTAATATTTCAAATATTTCCACAACTTACAGTAACACCTAAGGTGACAGGTATGATTTAGAAATCAGAATGTTCTTTTTAACTGAGATGTCCAGCTACCTGAGGGTTAATTCATTTATTCAATAAAACTTCCTTTGAGGCAGGCAGGTCTCCAAACAGGCGGCATGGAACTTAGCCTTAGGGATTCCCATGTAAGTGCTTAAAACTTTGAAAATGGCCACCTACAAAGAGAATGTTATCTCTTTAATCACTCACAATCCACCTAGAGGTGAAATAATCATCTGGCCCCTGGAACTTCTTACATACAGAGCATAGAAACTTTACACATATATAGAATAGTCCATGAGGGGTGTTGTGCATTTTGCAAATCAAGTGTAATTTACAATCTCAGAGACTACAGCTGGTTCCAGATAGCAAAGGGGGAAGACAGCTGACCATAGGTTCAAACTCCTGCTTTGTATACCTTGATGACAAAAATTAGTATATGAGCTCTTTGCTATAACTGCTTAAACATCTCCTTCCTCTGAGGTCATCAGAACTGATATTCGGCCATCTAGGCAAGAGCTTATGCCATATTCTGCCCTTGGCTTCCAGGTTCACCAGTACACCTGCTGCTCTAGGGTTCCAGAGCTAATGATGCAGAAGCATCTTAGAGTCAAGAGACCCACACTGAATAAAAGTATGGCCTAAACAGCATGACCAAATAGCTGCTTCCTATATACATCTTCAAAATAAAATTGGGTGTACTCAGGTTAAACTTCTTCATTGTGGTGAATATTTATATATATGTGTATATATATACCCATAAATATACACACACATATATATGAACAAAAATTTTCCATTTCAACACTTTTTACGTGTACAATTCAGTGGCATTAATTACTTACATCATGTTGTACTACCACTATCACTATCCATTTCCAAAGTTTTCCATCACCCTTAACAGAAGCTTAGTGTCCCCCAAGCAATGACTCCCTCTTTCCCCCTTCCTCCAGCCCCTGGTAACCACTAATAGTCTTTGGTCTCTTACATTTGCCAACTCTAGATATTTCATATGAATCGGATTATATGATAGTTGTCATTTTGTGACTGACATTTCACTCAGCATAGTGTTTTCAAGGTTCATCTGTGCTGTAGCATATATCAAGACTTCTCTTTATGGCAGAGTAATCCTCCATTGTGCGTATATACCACAGTTTGGAGATTCCTCAAAAAGTTAAACATACAATTACCATAGATTCCAGAAATTCCACCACTAGGCATATGTCCAAAAGAACTGAAAGCAGAAAAATAAACAGATATATGGGCACCGATATTCATTGCAGCACCAGTTATAATAGCCAAAAGGTGGAAACAACCTAAATGCCCATCAACAGATGAATGGATAAACACAAACTGAATTTTTGAACAAAATGTCGACTACCGCAATTATCGATATTCAATATAACATTATTTTACAAAAACCTTTGTGTAAAACAAGGAAAGGCCCCAATCAGTTATGACAAAGCTGTGGCACAGGGGATGCAAAAGCTAATTTGATACAGCACTGAAACAAATTCTCTGCTTGACGCTCAATAATACAATGAATAGAAAAATGGTCAGAGTTCAGGCTTTTAATTTTTAAACCATTTTTACTTGCCCTTATAATGGAGTTTTGCACTTTATTTGGGACCATCAGGCCACTTCCAGGACAGGTAAGGAAGACATAGTAGAGAGGGCCAAATAAGAGAAGGACAGAGCTGATCAGCTCACCCTTGGAAAACTGTTAGAGCATGACAGTTTTCACTCATGGGTGGAAACATTAGAAACAGTAAGGAAAACACAGTGAGCTTTTCATAAAGTTAAATTTATTCAATTTAAAGGACTGTTTATAACCATAAGATTACAATATGTCATTTTTATACCTTTAGTGTTCAAATGTCCTTTCTTTTATGAAATGATATAACTGTATGTGGTAGTTGCTAGTATTTTGTCCATAATTGGTAAAATAAAAAAATTAGCAATCCTATTTCATACCCCCAAATTTGTTTTTGTTAGTCTATTGATCCACAAGATCCAAAGCCTAGGAGGCATTAAGTTAATCCAATTTCCCTCCTGTAATGTGCAGCTTAAATGCGGCCATAGAAGATGAATGCAAGATTTCCATGATGACTCCCAACATGAAAATTTACCTGTGGATACTGGGATGTTCAAGGTGAGAAGCACTTCCCTAGCATCTTCTGTGTGCTCAGTACACATCTAAGAATTCCCACTGAAGAGGGAAAAAACTGGTCCCTTCCAACAGAGTTTATACTTGAAAACAAACAGTACCTACATGAACTAGAGAGAAAAACACATAACACACAAATAGGGTATCGTCAAGTGTGAGATTGTGTGGCACAGACTAAGGACAATTCATCAGTTGAGAACTGACAGGTTAATGTGTTAAGTGACATAAGAAATGATTCTTGAGCCATTTGTTAAAGGAGAAGAGATATTTGTGTTGGCTGAAAAGATACCGAGGGCTTTCAGAGAAGACAAAAAACTGTAAAAAGAAGTCAGAGAGAGTTGGGGCGGGGCATGTAGATGTGGAGAAAGCAAATGGCAGGCTCAGTTACCAGGGACAGGGTCCTGAGAGGTGAGAGGAGTTAGGCAGAGAAGAACCCTGGGCAGAGGCCTTAACTGACTCAGTCTGAATTTAAGCATCACCCCATAGCAAACAAATCATACTCAGTCCAAGTATAAGCATCAATCAGGAACAAGGGGGAAAAGAAATATGAAGGAAGAATCCCAAAATTCATCCTTTCCTACCAGTCCCAAACCAAAAATAAACCACCATCAAAAGTCCTTTGGTCTGTAGATCAATTCAAATGTTTTAAAGGTATCAAGCCCAGTTATGAGTCTATCACACTGATTTATGTGGGAAATGAGGCAAACATAGTCTAGATTAAACATTTTGATCAGGTGCTGTATCACTTCCAAAGAGACAATGATTGACTCTTGGGGGCTGAAAAAAATATAGATATTGCAATGGTTTGTGGCCCTCAAAACTTAATCCTACCTGACAAAATATTATTTCTTAGATTTAATTTCTCTCATTAGGAAATTAAATTAATTTTAATTTAAATCAAATTAACTAATTCATTTATTTAAATTTAATTTAATTTTTCTCCTTAAGATAAAAAAAAAAAAAAGGTTGAGAAGCATTGGTCTAGATTTAGAAATAGCATGAGATTTAGTTTTTTAGTAAGTTTCCCTTACGCATTTAGTAATTAAAATTATCTTTAGTGTCCCTACCTCCCAATTTCAACATTGTTCTCCCTTTCTGTGATTTCCCTGGTCCCAAGTTCTGGTATTCAATCTTTTTGCACTCAGGAAAATATTTGCCTTATCAGTCATCGATACTTCAGGGAAATTTTAAGACCAGATTTGTCCTTTGTGTCCCTATCTGTATTTTAAGGCATTTATCACACTATGGAATGAAAGGTGTTGCTCCATTGTCAATTTTTGTAATTATCAAATCACACTATGTAGGCACTCTTCTACTGGATTCAAAGCTCTCTTTATACAGATGAGCAGGAACATTTCCTGAAACGCGGGGTTGTCATGGCCCTTTCCTATGATACTTAGACTGCATGGCCAGAATGTGCCAAGCCCAGACTCCAAAGGATGTTATGACCAAGAGTGAGCGGGCATAATAATAGTGGCTAAAACTCATTATGCTCTTATTATGTACATGGCCAATTCCATTAATCCCTGAAACAACTCTATGAAGCAGGTACTATTATAATTAACCCTATTTTTAGAGACGGGGAAACTGAAGCAAGAGAAGTTAATTACATGCTAGATCACACGTCCAGCAAGTGCTAGAGCTAAGGTTTAAACTCAACTAATTTGATTCCAAAAGGAACCCTGGTGGCACAGTGGTTAAGTGCACAGCTGCTAACCGAAAGGTTGGTGATTCAAACCCACCAGCTGCTCCGCAGAAGAAAGATGTGGCAGTCTGATTCCATAAAGATTACCATCTTGGAAACCCTACGCGCAATTCTACTCTATTGTAGCAGGTCACTATGAGTTGGAATCGACTCAACTGCAATGGATTTGTTTGTTTGTTTTAATTTGACTCCATGGGAGCAGTGGTGGTGCAGTGGTAGAATTCTCACCTTCCCTGTGGGAGACCTGGGTTCTATTCCTGGCCAATGCATTTCATGTGCAGCCACCATCCAATCTGTCAGTGTAGGTTTGCATGTTGCTATGATGCTGAACAGGTTTCAGGAGTATTTCCAGACTAAGACAAACTAGGAAGAAAAGCTTGGTGATCTACTTCTGAAAATCAGCCAGTGAAAACCCTACGGATCACAACAGTCCAATCTGTAACTAGTCATGGGTGTCGGTGCAGGACCAGACAGCGTTTTTGTCCTGGAGCCCACCCAATGGCAGCTAACAACAACAATTTGACTCCACAGCTTTCTCCTTTCAGCACTCCATAATACTGCATTAGAAATGAGTTCAGAGCAAGGACTCTGGAGCCTGGAAGACCTAGGTTCAAATCCCAGCTCTACCACTTCCTACCCGTGTGCCCTTGGACTAATTATCCAAGTTCTCTGAGCCTCAGTTTCCACATTTTACCTGTCTTATAGAGTGTTATGGATTGAATCGTGTCCCCTCGAAATGTGTGTCAACTTGGGTAGGCCATGATTCCCAGTATTGTGTAGTTGTCTACCATATTGTGATCTGATATGATTATCCTATGTGTTGTAAATCCTAACCTCTATGATGTTAATGAGGCAAGATTAGAGGCAGCTATGTTAATGACGCAGGACTCAATCTACAGGATTAGGTTCTATCTTGAGTCAATCTCTTTTGAGATATAAAAGACAGAATCGAGCAAAGAGGAGAAGGACTTCATTACCAACAAGCAGGAGAGCCAGGAGCGGAGCACTTCCTTTGGACCCAGGGTCCCTGAGCTGAAGCTCCTAGACCAGGAGAAAATTGATGACAAAGACCTTCCCCCAGAGCTGACAGAGAAAGCTTTCCTCTGGAGCTGGTGCCCTGAGTTTGGACTTCTAGCCTCCTAAACTGTGAGAGAATAAACTTCTGTTTGTTAAAGCCATCCACTTGTGGTATTTCTGTTATATCAGCACTAGATAACTAAGACATAGGGTTAGTATCAGGCATAAATGAGCTCAAACCTGACTGAACAAATTGGAACTTAAAAAATAATTCAGGATAGGCTTGGAAATCAAGACTAGAAAGATGGAAGAAGAAGAGACTTCTCTGTTTACAACCTCGTAAGCACAAAGTGGCCAGGACAGCACTTAGGGAGCAGACAATGGAAAGACAACAGCTGAATATTCAGAACCCCCAAATAGCAAGAAAATTGAGTAAGGACCACAGTCAGTCGGGCTGTCAAGAGTTCCAAGACAAGGATAGGGAAGAGAACCAGCTCTGTGTCTGGACTAGCCAGTTGTGCTGGTTATGAAGAGACCACTGAGACCTCTCCTTCCTGGCTCTAGGTCCCAAGGTTTCCACTTCTCCCCCTTGTCTACTGCTTCCTGAAAATATGAGAAGATATAAAATGTTTACAGGCAGTCCCTGGATTATGAACGAGTTCATTCCTAAATCTGTCTTCAAGTTGAATTTGTGCGTAAGTTGAAACAGTTAGGTACGGTTCATATCTAATGTCTGTTAGTCAAATGTTTGTCTTAGTACATAGTATAGTGTAGATTTCTAAGCATAAAAAACATTAAAGAAACACTTCCAGATACACTAAAACATCTTTAACATCATAATACAGTAATAATAATAATAATGTTTTGATGTGTGTCACAAAGTAGCACCAGTTTGTTATTATGAACAATTGTATGTGCTACAACAATAACGCGGATTGGAGCCACTTGCTGCAATAGCCAATTCCAAGACAGGGGTGAGATGAGCACCAAGAGGTTTATTATATATCGATATATAGGAGACAGAGGGGAATAGATTCCTCCAAAAAACCCATCTTTCCCACTGGAGATTGGCTGAAGGCTTTTATAGGGACAGGATTATGGGTCTTAGAAGTTTGTGTTAGTTCCCCCTTGAGGTGGTCATGTCTCAGATGAGGTAATCTTTCACTGGTATTCTTGGGGGTTATCTGGTGCATTCTTGCAGATTATCTGGTGACATCCTGGTTTTTCTTGTCACAAAATGGGTACTTTTTTCGGTTTTCATCCTCAGATCATTATCACTTGTTTTCTACCTTCCAAGGAGGTTAATCTTAAACCTTTTGTAGAGACTGGAACTGGAGGGAGAAACAAGATCATGAGACAATGTGGCAGTTAGCAATGGGGAGTAAATAATAGTGAGCCAGGCCTATGCAGCCTCTTCCATATGTACCTCAAATTTTTAACGTAATAGGTTACGGGGGTTGGTTCATAACTATGGGTTGTACATAAGTCAGACGTTAGTCACCCTGGAACTGCCTGTACTAGTTAAACTCTTGTTGAATCCCTTTAGCAATATCTAAGGCAATATGCGTCACTTCAACTCAACACAGACAAATGGCTGCAAACCACTGAGAGAGGTAGGGGAATGTTCTAACAAAGAGCCGGGAAATCAGGAAGGCCTAATTCCTGGAATCAAATACCAGCCAAAAGTCATTCTCACCTGGTAGCCTACAGTGTATCACCTGACCTCCAGGTGCTGCCCAAAACCCCAGATTAAAAAGAATGCATTAAATGGAGAAGAGAAGGAAGAAACCAGCATTTCTCCCCAGGATCATGGTGAAGGCACTTATTAGCCTAGTCCACCCTGTGGTATCATAGAAACAAATGGTTGCCATCCAAATGGAAGCTTCTTTCCCTTCTGTGACTGGTTTCCTAACTCTTGCTGCACTTCCTAAAGTGGAGCCCCTCCATCTATGAGGTCATTTGTTTTCCAGCGAACTCAGTTACAGGGCTTGCCAGTCATGCAGATAGATCCAGGCTCTGGCCAAGAAAGCCGTGTGGAAAGAAAAGCATTAAACCCCTTACTGTTCTCTCTTAGGTCAGGCAGAGCATTAGAATCCCATATGGCCATCTTTTCCAAAAAATAAAATAAAATGATGCTCACAAAGATAACAAGTTCCAAATGTTGTCTTTTTTAAATGTATGTTTGTTTCAAATCATATGCTTTTAATCTATGCCAAAACAGCCTGAGGTATAATTATTCCAATCCCACACATTATCCAAAAGATGAGAGATAACATGCAGAAGTTATGAATGTGTTATTGGTGATATACAGAGTCAATCTGTTGATTCAAGACATAAACAGAGTCACGCAGAAAGAGGAGAAATAGTGAACAACAGATCCAATTTGCATTATGCCTGCTCATAGAGCAGACTAGTTTCAGGCCCTCCTGGTGAGGAGCAAAGGGTTCCTGCTTTGCGGAAAGGCTCTGGTGTTAGTCATTTGCACTTTAGTATGAATTTAAATTACTCAACTCTCATACTCATTTGTATTTGCAACCTTACCTATAATTGGGAAATAAAAGCTTTTGTCTTATTAGTAAGGGAATTTAAAACTTCAGTGAACAGATAAAATAGATGTGGAAAAGGGATGGACTAGGAAATCCACAATATGTTTAAGAAAAAAAAGGATTTGTCAAGAGTATTTTTAATTATCTACTGTTGATAATATTTTTAGTGGCTCTAAACCTTAGCCACAAGGTCTATTGCAGGATTTCCTTCTTGTGTCAGTTCTCATCAAGCATCAGGTTGCAAAAAGAGTTTTCTGTTTGTTTTGCTCTTGGTAATTAAGAATTATCCATTTTTTAAGTACATGTTTTTAAACGGAGAAGCTAAAACAATGATTGAGAAGACCTGAATTTATCTGATTTCACCACTGAGGTATATGTCATTTCACTAATTTTTAGGCAAAAAGTTATAGACATGCATAAAGTACTGGATTTAGTGAAGTGCTATAAACAATGTAAACTATTTTATAAACGCAGTACAACCCACTGAAATCCATATTTTAGAGACAAACCCTAAGAAGAAATGTCCAAACACTGTCTAGATGGGACTTTGGAATCTTGGAGATCTCATCCTTCCCAAGTAGCAATGCTTTTGCCAAAAAATGAACCTCCACCTCCAACCCAGTTACACCACAGTAACTGTGCTGGATCCACTTCAGATTAGTTCTGAAAAGATAGTCCTTTCTTCCAAAGAAAAAATACAGAAATAGTCAAATAGAAAAAAATGCCCTCAGTCAAAATTGATGAGCAATGTCACCTAGGATGGAAGTGGAAATATAACATGATTATTTTCTCTTTTGATTTAGCTCAAGCAGACCTGAATTTCACTCTGGACAGTAACAGTTCTGGTATTATTTGCAAGCGAGCTCTGACAGGCACCCTGGCACAGGAAGCCCAAATATGTCTTTTTTTTTTTTTTTTTTTTTTTTCCATTCTATAATGAAAGTCAACATCATAGTTGTGGAAAGGAAAATCAACAGTTAATTTAAAAACCTTTTTAAGAAAAAAACTTTACTTGAAGACTGTTATAAATCTTAATGTATTTCAGATTGAGTTTAAAATGTATCACATCTCAGAGTTTTGTGGAGGAAATGAGACTGAAAAATGAACACACCTTGATATGAAACCCAAGTCTTCCATGGAAAAAGAAACCTGACTCATGTTTCACATGGATATAGTAACTGGAGGCTAATGCTGAGCATCAAATTTCCCAGGAACTCTGTTCATAATTAATTACAGCTATTCTCTGGAAAAGAAAGAGAAATAACCTGTAGCTACATATTCCAGGAGAAAACCACACCATTAATTTAAGTAAGATATCCTCCCAGTCTGACTCTAGATGACTGAAATAAACACTAAAATATTCTAATAACTTCATGAAACAATAAGCCAATTTCAGAAGTTAATGCAAAATTTTTTATTTAATATGTACATTCTTATATGCATACTAATAATATTTATTGAACACCTACAATATGCAGGTTCCTGTCCCAGAGAATACTGACTTTCAGAAGGAACATAAACTAAAGCCCCTACTCTCACCAATATAATCACATGTCCACAAAAACAAATTTTAAAAGTTAACAAAAACATATTGGTCATTCTGACATATTGGAGAGACGCCTTTTCTGAATTCAATACAATTTTTCTGCTATAAAATATAAACAAATACAATTTTAAAGCTAAGTCCCATGGTGTCTACATTGGGTTAAATGTTACTTATCAGAGGTTTTGCATTCACAAACAGACTGGAAAAATTTGTAATGCACCCAAAGTATGCCTGTTAGCTTTGGTTTACACAGACAGAATTCAATCACGTGTATGTAAATAGTATTCCTAAAATGATCAAAAAGCAGCTTTCTTATGCAGATAAATATTTCCTTGTAATGATTTCCGTAAACTTTATTTTGCTAAGAATATCTCCTCCTTACTGATATCTTAGAAGTAAAAATAAGCATATTTAAAATTATCATAAATTTTAAATTACTGTAGCCCTGTTCAACAAATTGCAATTTGCATAAAAAATCACATATGAGTAACTGCCAAAGAAGGAATTAAAATAGCTAACCTGCTTTTTTTAGTGCTTATTATGTCCCAGTCACTATGCTTATGTATATGTGTATCTCATTTAATCACCAAAACCACCTCTTCAAGAAAATATTCTATTTATCCCCATTTTTCAACAAGTGAGAACTAATTGTCTAGGTTCTTAAACATTACATTATGCTACTTGCTCCCAGCCAAGAAATGCAAGCTGGCATTATATTGATTTGTCAGGTTAAAGCACAGTCGTCAGCTCATTTAAGTAAAAAGTGAGCGCCCATCAAAAACATAATTCTCATATTTTTTACTAGTACGTATAAATAGAATCTTATTTTAAATAATAACATCATCACAGCCTGTTCTATACTACGATTTCCATATTATGTCCCCAGAAACAGTCCTCACTTGGGACTACCTTCTTTCAATAACAGCATCAACCTTCCTCCAGTATCCCAGCCTTGGAGAGCCCTCCTTCCTTATGTCTCTGGTATCCTTTTATTCCCTCCTATTCCCTATCATTGCTCTGGTTCATGAAGACACAACCTCATGCCCTGGCCCCTCCTGACCTCCCTTGCTCGCCCGCCTTTCTGTCCAGCCCTTTCTAATTATTGTCCCTCCCCCATCCCTTACCAGTCAAGCTTTTTAAATGAGTAACACTGATTTCCTCCCGTTTAATTCCCACCCCCTACACTCTCATTCCTGCCCACCTCTTTATTCTTTCTCAGGCTCCTCTGTGGCTCCTCTTCCTCCTCCCTTTAAATATGAGTGTTCCCCAGGGTTCATCTGGCCCACGACTCCCCTCATTCCACATGTTCCCTGGCCTAGTTCATCCACACACGCCAGTAACTGCAACTCTCTCGATCCAGAGAGACCTCTCCCTCGAGCTCCCAGTACACATTCATCCTTCACAGGACACCTTTACCTGGATGTCTCACAGGCTGCTGACACTCATTTACACTCAATACACTTCAATAATGGCCCAGGGGAGATCTATAGATAGAATTCTGAAACAACAGGTGCTTTCACCTACCCTCTCTTTGTAAGAAGTCAGTCTACCTAATGACAGTGATGTCACTTGGACTTCATCTTTATGAGAAAAAATGTGTATTTGCATTAAAAAGGAAAAGAAATTGATTGACCCCTTCAGTAGATTGTAGGAAAAAGCTTCCATTATAATGAGATTTAGAAGCAACAGAACATTTAATGCCCCATTGGGCTTATAAAAATAAATGTTTCATATATGTGGAAGGACAATGATTTGAAGAATTTACATGCATGACCTCCATCTCCTGCACATTCTTGCTCCCCAGAGCCCCTGCCATAGTACAGGCAGCTAGAGCACTCCAGTCTCCTGCCTTCAGAATTGGGTTGTTACGGCAGAAATGCAGAAAGTTACTGCTGAGGTTGATTGTTTTAATATTTCACACCTGCAAAATTATATACATACAATATACATGTATATGTAAACCATAGAAGATAATAATAAAATAAACTCCAATATGTCCAATATCCAGTGGTCAAGCCTCAGTTTTGAGTTTCAAAATAGTTTTTGAATCTTTAGAAGAGACAATGGCTTTGTGAGGAAGGCTTTTGAATCACAAAACCCTGAATCTTTTTAGTATCAAGAGCAGAAGTCTTGGCTTAAAACAATAAACACAGAAGAAAGCAATACAGGTTACAATGAGTTTGTTGATTCAGACTCAGTAAAGATCCCACGGGACAAGGAGATGGAGAATTAGACGGGCAGCAAGAGTTAGATACTAATGACCACTTACTAGGCAGAGCCCTAGGGCCTATGTCCTTCCCCCTCACTTTATGTTCAAGGGGTGGGTTATAGAACCCTCTACTAAGTTTGAGGGCGGAGGTGTAACTAAGGTGTGGCAGGTAGGGCATGTGCCCTGAGTGCCGCTTGAAGGGGGGCACTAATGAGCAGTTCCTATCGGCCATCACAGTTTCCATCACTAGCTGTGAGAGATCATTCAGCAAGTTAAAACTAATTGCCATAGTGCTATTTTCCATAAATACGCCTCTGTTTGGGGGCCCTGGAGTTTCTGTGTGGAAGCTTAGAAGTGGCACCATGGTGCGAGGCAAGGGAAAAAGAGGTAGAAGGAAAACATTAAATGGATTGAGTTTTAACCTGAAACGATTATGTCTGCCTGGCATTTTATTTTCTGCAATGAGGCTGTTGTTGTTGTTAGGTGCCATCAAGTTGATTCTGACTCATAGTGACCCTATGTACAACAGAAGGAAACACTGACCAGTCCTGCACCATTCTCGCATTCATTGCCATGTTTCAGCCCATTGTTGCAGCCACTGTGTTAATGAGGTAGATGCAGAAATGGAGACAAATTGGAGTTATAAAAAAAAAGACTTTTTTGTTTTACACACCTGAGAATGTAGCTAAGATATACTTACCTTTAACACATATTTATAAATTTTTTTCTTGAATTTGACACTAGAGAGACACACAAACCACTAAGGACTACTGCATAAAGTGGTATGTGTAATAGAACAAGCTCAAGTTACAAAAAAATCTAATAAAGGCAAAGCACTTTTTTTATAAAGGCAAAGCGTTTGTTGAGGAAGGGAGCTCCTGGTTAGTTAACCAGCTCTTGAGCACCTTGAGTATGGAAAAGTAGAGTTATTTAATCTTTATCACAAAAGTATTAAGATAATCTTTGAAGTGCCTTTGTAGCACGCTGAATAATAGCCCTTCAAAGATATGCATTACCTAAATTCTAGAACCTGTGAATATGCTACCATATATGGCCAAAAGGGGACTTTACAGGTGTGATTAAACTAAGGATCTTGAGACAGGGAGATTATCCTGGATTATAAGGGTGGCCCTAAACACAATCACAGATGTCCTTATAAGGAGATTTGACACAGAAGAGGAGACTGTAGAAGGCCATGTGACAATGGAAGCAGAGTAAGATTTGAAGATGTTACAAGCCTCTGCCTTTGAATACGGAGGAAGGAATCATGAGCCAAGGACTACAGCTTTAGAAGCAGGAAAAGGCTAGAAATAGATTCTCCCTTACAGTCTCCAGGGGGGAACATGGCCTCACCAACACACTGGTTTTGGCCCAGTGAAACTGATTTTTGACTTCTAGCCTCTAAAACAATGAGGGAATACCTGTATATTGTTGTAAGCCACCAAATTCGTGGTAGTTTGTGACAGCAGAAGCAAGACGCTAATACAGCCTTCTAAACTTGGGATTCCATAACTGTCCTCTGCTCAGGACAGGAACTAAGCATCTGGGATAAACTCCACTCAGTGGCATTTACTGCCTCACAGTTCTCAGGAAAGAGATGAAGCCCTCCACCATTTTGAAACATCATGGGATCTCTGCCACCCCTTCTGAAACAACATTATTCTTTCTAATTTAAGGCCACTTAAGATTACCACCTTCTTACAAAACCATGAAAAACAAATGAATGTGAAGCACAGACCCTAAATAAGTCCCAATCCACCTCACAACAAACATCATGCTTACAGTGTGAAACTTCAGACTCTAAATACCGGTATCAATATGAAAATGCATAATCAACACTTGCATGATTTGGCTTCTAGTATACAGTTTGCTAAAGCCCTCAGATACTGACCAGTTGCTCATTAAGAGAAGGAATTGATTACGGGTAGTTGTATACACAGTAAATACATATTTAAATGTACTGTTATTATAGATTTCTGAAGCTCACACCCCACCGCTTGACTCTGTAACCCAGGGTGCACAGCAAGGTGTGAAGATTTTGTGGGGATTTTGGAATCAGAAACATTTGAGTTGAAATCCCAGGCAATATTGAAATTCTTGAACTGTGGATATATCTTCACCACAATGAAAAAAAAAAGAAACCCCAGCCAGCCACTGACCTGTGGTGCCTGGTAGGAAATTAGAGTAGGGAGTCTCTGTTAAGTATTGCTTTGTTGTTGGGATGAGAGATAAAGTTTGTAAAGCTCCTAGAATGTATTACTATTTACATTTTATGATTATTCAGTTATGACAGAGCAACATACTTCTGACAAAGTACCTTCACTTCCAATGATACCTCTCAGTCTTTTCCATCCAAAGACTGCTAATGACAGAGGAAAGTAAGTACCATTCCCTAAGGAACTGGAACCTGTTGTTATCGAGTCAATTTCAACTCATATCAACCCTATACGACAGAGTAGAACTGCCCCATAGGGTCTCTAAGGAGCAGCTGGTGAATTAGAACTGCTGACCTTTTGGTTAGCAGCCAAACACTTAACCACTGCACCACCAGGGCTCTGGAGGAAGGTTCTAAAAAGGAGGAGTTGAGGACAAGATGGCAGAGTAGTCAGACACTTCCAGTGGACCCTCTTAACAACAAAGACCCTCAAAAACAAGTGAATCAATTATATATGACAGTCTAGGAGCCCAAACATCTAAGGCAATGTTGAGGACCCCGACTGAGTGGGAGGGGCGGGGGAGGGAGAGACTGTTTGGAAGCAGCAAGGAGTTGCCAGACCTGACCCGATGAGAGCCTGAGCCCTTCAGGCCTGATCAGATGATGGTTGAGCAGAGAGGCAGGCAGGCAAGCAGCAGTGCTCAGGAGGTGCGTTCTCTGCACTGGGAGAGAGACAGCACCAGAGAGTCTACTCAGCCACCCAGAACCAGTGAGAAGCAGCCCTCAAACAATGAAAGATAAGTACTTGCATACGGCCTACCACGAGAATCAAAAACACCCCCCTTAGGGAAAACCTCTCTCCCATTTACCTCCCCGCTCCCTGCTCTACACTGGGTCCTGGACCGGCTTCAGCAATTGCCAAGTTCCCTGGGCCAGAAGTAGGATCCATCACACACCCTGAGCCATTTTCCTGGCCTTGGAGAGTGAACAAATTAACAAACAGGGGAAAAAATAAACTGCCAGCTCCCCTAAGCCTGGAACCCAGGGTAAGCACAGCTCCTTTACCTAGGCACAGGCATAAGGGATCCACAGACTTTGAATGCCTTTACCCCTGCAGAAACTTGTGCGAGCCCACTTCAACAGCGTAGGCCCTCATTACCACAGTACAACAAGATATATACCTGAAGTCTAACTTAAACTGTTTGAGCTGTGAAGTGGCAGGTTTGTGACATTTGACACTGCTCTGCCCATTAAGCAGGGTCTTCACCTACCCACATCAGAGGCCTGAGTACTGGTGGCTCACCCACGCCACCTAGGCACCTACAAGAATAAGAGGTGCCCCCCAATCCTTACAGCCAACAGTATTGGGTGCTCATAGTCCACTGCAAAACCCACCCACCTACGAGCTCAAGAGAACAGGGACACACCATCCTCCTGGACACTCAGGGCAGGCATCAGCACACTGCCTTGCTCAAAATGTGCCCCCTGCTGCAGCCAGATGGCTGTGCCTACACCAATCACTCATGCCTGCCTAGGACTGTACGTGAGAGCCTAAACCACACACTTGTTGGCTCTCTTTCTAGGCACCTAAGCTGAATCCATACAGGAGGAATGGGCAGACTCCTGAGCTCACATACCTAGTAACGGATCTAACCAGCTGGTGAAAGGACATTAGAGCTTCAAAGCTGCCAATAATCAAACTCGCTCATATGAGCAGACTATTTGGGCATATCAAAACAAAACAAGAATCTAGGACACAGTAAGCAAACATAAAATGAATAAATATAATGACTTATTGATGGCTTGGAGACAACAGTCAACATCAAATCACATAAAGAGGCAATCCATGGTGGCTTCAGTAAGCCCCCAAAATAAAGAATCTAGAAATTTTCCAGAGGGAGGAAAATTTCTTGGAATTACTGGAGGCAGAATACAAAAGATTAATATACAGAACTCATCAATAAATTAGGAAGGAAATTAAGCAAAACACAGAACATGCAATAGAGGAAATTAAAAAGATTAGAGAAGAGCATAATGACAAATTTAACAGGCTGCAAGAATCCACAGAGAGACAGCAATCAGAAATCCAAAAGATTAACAATAAAATTTCAGAATTAGACAACTCAATAGAAAGTCATAGGAGTCGAATTGAGGCAACGGAAGTCAGAATTAGTGAGACTGAAGATAAAACACTTGACATCAACTTATTTGAGGAAAAATCAGATAAAAGGATTTAAAGAAAGGAAGAAACCCTAAGAATTATGTGAGACTCTATCAAGAGGAATAACCTACAAGTGATTGGAGTACCAGAATGGGGGAGATAATAGAAAATACAGAGAGAATTGTTGAAGATTTGTTGGCAAAAAAACTTCCCTGATATCATGAAAGATGACAAGACATCTATCCAAGATGCTCATCGAACCCCACATAAGGTAGATCCCAAAAGAAAGTCACAAGACATATTATAATCAAACTTGCCAAAACCAAAGATAAAGAGAGAATTTTAAGAGCAGCTAGGGATAAACGAAAAGTCATCTACAAAGGAGAGTCAATAAGAATAAGCTAGGACTACTCAGCAGAAACCATGCAGGCAAGAAAGCAATGGGATGACAAATATAAAGCCTTGAAGGAAAAAAACTGCCAGCCAAGAATTATATATCCAGCAAAACTGTCTCCCAAATATGATGGTGAAATTAGGGCATTTCCAGATAAACAGAAGCTTAGGGAATTTGCAAAAACCAAACCAAAATTACAAAAAATACTAAAGGAAGTCCTCCAGTTAGAAAATCAGTAACATCAGATAGCAAGCCAGGACTGGAACACAGGACAGAACAACCAGATGTCAGCCCAGATAGGGAGGTCACAAAAGTAAATCAAAGCTAAAACACTGAAAATAAGGAAACAGATGTCCATATGTAAAAGACAACAACATTAAAACAAAAAAGAGGGACTTAAAAATGCAGGCATAGATTTTTCATATGGAAAGGAAGTCAAGGCGATATAAAGAAATAAAAGACTGGTATAAACTTAGAAAAATAGGGGTAAATGTTAAGGTAACCACAAAGGAAACTAACAATCCTACAAGTCAAAATAAGAAACTAGAAAAATATAAAGACTCAGCAAACACAAAATCAACAACAATGAAAAAAAAATAAAGAAAAACAATTCAGCACAGGAATTAACTGGAAAAAAGAAACTGTGAACAACACACAAAAAAAGACATGAAAATGACAGCACTAAACTCATACCTATCAATATCTACACTGAATGTAAATAGACTAAATGCACCAATAAAGAGGCATAGAGTGGCAGATTGGATTTAAAAAAATGATATGTTTATATGCTGTCTACAAGAGACACACCTTAGACTTAAAGACTCAAAGGATGGAAAAAAATATATCAAGCAAACAACACTCAAAAAAGAGCAGAAGGGGCAATATTAATCTCTGACAAAATAGACTTTAAAGTAAAATCCACCGCAAATGATAAGGAAGGACACTATATAATGATTAAAGGGTCAATACACTAGGAGGACACAACTATAATAAATATTTGTGCCCTCAATGACAGAGCTCCAAAATATATAAAAAAAATTCTAACAGCACTGAAAAGAGAGATAAACAGCTTCACAATAGTAGTAGGAGACTTGAAGGAAAGAACATCCAGAAAGAAGATCACCAAAGACATGGAAGATCTAAATGCTACAATCAACCAACTTGATCTCATACATATATACCAAACACTCCACCAAACAGCAGCCAAGTATACTTTCTTTTCCAAAGCACATGGAACATTCTCCAGAATAGACCATGTATTAGGCCACAAAGCAAGCCCTAACAAAATCCAAAGCATCGAAATATTACAAAGCATCTTTTCTGACCATAAAGCCATAAAAGTAGAAATCAACAACACAAAAAGCAAGGAAAAAAAATCTCAAAAACTACTGGGTTGAACAACACCTTGCTCAAAAACTACTGGGTTGTAGAATAAATTAAGGATGGAATAAAGAAATTCATAGAATTAAACGAGAATGAAAACACATCCTACCAGAACCTTTGGGACACAGCAAAAGCAGTGCTCAGAGGTCAGTTTATAGCAATAAATGCACACATCCAAAAAGAAGAAAGGGCCATAATCAAAACATTAACCCTACTACTGGAACGAGTAGAAAGAGAGCAGCAAAAGAAGTCCTTGGGCGCCAGAAGAAAGGAAATAATAAGAATTAGAGGAGAATTAAATGAAATAGAGAATAGAAAAACAATTGAAACAGTTAACGAGACCAAAAGCTGGTTCTCTGAAAAGATCAAAAAAATTGATAAGCCATTGCCAAACTGACAAAAGAAAAATAGGAGAGGAAGCAGATAACCCATATAAGAAATGCGATGGGTGATATCACAAAGACCCAACTGAAATTAAAAGAATCATAACAGAATACGTTGAAAAATTGTACTCTAAGAAATTTGAAAACCTAAAGGAAATGGACACATTTCTAGAAACTCATTACCTACCTAAACTAACACAAACAGAGGTAGAACAACTAAATAAACCCATAACAAAAGAAGAGATTGAAAAGGTAATTAAAAAACTGCCATCCAAAAAAGTCCTGGCCCAGATGGCTTCACTGGAGAATTCTACCAGACTTTCAGAGAAGAGTTAACACCACTACTACTAAAGGTATTTCAGAGCATAGAGAAGGATGGAATATTCCCAAACTCATTCTATGAAACCAGCATAGCGCTGATTCCCAAACCAGGTAAAGACACCATAAAAAAAGAAAATTACAGACCAACATCCCTCATGAACATTCACACAAAAATCCTCAACAAAATTCTAGCCAATAGAATTCAGCAACATATCAAAACAATAATTCACCATGATCAAGTGGGATTTATACTAGGTATGCAGGGATGGTTCAACATTAGAAAAATGAACAATATAATCCATCACATAACAAAAGATAAGAACCACATGATCTTATCAATTGATGCAGAAAAGGCATTTGACAAAGTCCAACACCCATTCATGATAAAAACACTCAACAAAATAGGAATAGAAGGGAAATTCCTCAATATAATTAAAGGCATTTATACAAAGCCAACAGCCAACATCATCTAAATGGAGATACTTTGAAAGCATTCCCCTAGAGAATGGGAACCAGACAAAGAAGCCCTTTATCACCGCTTTCATTCAACATTGTGCTGGAGGCCCTAGCCAGAGAAATTAGGCTAGGAAAAGAAATAAAGGGCATCCATATTGGTAGGGAAGAAGTCAAAGTATCTCTATTTGCATATGATATGATCTTATACACAGAAAACTCCAAAGAATCCACAGGAAAACTTCTGGAACTAATAGAAGATTTCAGCAAAGTTTCAGGATACAAGATAAACATACAAAAATCAGTTGCATTCCTTTACACCAACAAAGAGAACCTCAAAAAGGAAATCACCAAATCAATACCATTTACAACAGCCCCCAAGAAGATAAAATACTTAGGAATAAATCTACCTAGATATGTAAAAGACCTATACAATGAAAACTACCAGACACTAATGCAAGAAACCAAAACAGACATGCATAAGTGGAAAAACATACCTTGCTCGTGGATAGGAAGATTCAACACTGTGAAAATATCAATTCTACCCAAAGCGATCTACAGATACAATGCAATCCCAATACAAATTCCAAGAGCACTTTTTAATGAGATGGAGAAACAAATTACCAACTTCATTTGGAAAGAGAAGAGGCCCTGGATAAGTAAAGCATTGCTCAAGAAGAAGAACAAAGTGGGAGGCCTCACACTACCTGATTTTAGAACCTATTATACCGCCACAGTAGTCAAAACAGCTTGGTACTGGTACAACAGCAGATACATAGACCAATGGAACAGAATTTAGAATCCAGACATAAATTCATCCACCTATGAGCAGCTGATATTTGACAAAGGCCCAAAGCCTGTTAATTGGGAAAAAGACAGTCTCTTTAACAAATGGTACTGGCATAACTGGATATCCATTTGCAAAAAACTGAAACAAGACCCACACCTCACACCATGCACAAAAACTAACTCAAAATGGATCAAAGACCTAAATATCAAATCAAAAACAATAAAGATCATGGAAGAAAAAACAGGGACAATGCTAAGAGCCCTAATACATGCCATAACACAATAAGAACCATAAGTAACAATGCACAAGCACTAGAAGAGAGACTAGATAAATGGGAACTTCTAAAAATCAAACACTTATGCTCATCCAAAGACTTCACCAAAAGAGTAAAAAGACAACCTACAGACTGGGAAAAAATTTTTGGCTACGACAAATCTGATCAGAGTCTAATCTCTAAAATCTACAAGATACTGCAAAACTTCAACAACAAAAAGACAAATAACCCAATCAAAAAATGGGCAAAAGATATGAACAGGTACTTTGCCAAAGAAGATATTCAGGCGGCTAACAGACACATGAAGAAATGCTCAAGATCATTAGCCATTAGAGAAATGCAGATCAAAACTACAACGAGATATCATCTCACCCCAACAAGGATAGCATTAATCCAAAAAAACACAAAATAATAAATGCTGGAGAGGTTGTGGAGGGACTGGAACACTTATAAACTGTTGGTGAAAATGTAAAATGGTACAACCACTTTGGAAATTGATTTGGTGCTCCCTTAAAAAGCTAGAAATAGAAGTACCATATGATCTAGCTATCCCACTCCTTGGAATATACCCTAGAGAAATAAGAGCTGTCACACGAATAGATATATGCACACCCATGTTCACTGCAGCACTGTTCACAATAGCAAAAAGATGGAAACAACCTAGGTGCCCATCAATAGACAAATGCATAAACAAATTACGGTATATTGACAAAATGGAATACTACACAACAATAAAGAACAACAAAGAAGCTGTGAAATATAACATAGAGGAGTCTGGAGGACATTATGCTGAGCGAATTTAGTCAGTCACAGAAGGACAAATATTGTATAAGACCACTATTGTAAGAAGTCGAGAAAATGTTTAAACACAGAAGACAACATTATTTGATGGTTACGAGCATGGAGAGGGAGGGTAAGAGTTATTCACTAACTAGATAGTAGACAAGTATTATCTTGGATGAAGGGAAGGACAGCACACACTACAGGGGAAGTCAGCACAATAGGACTAAAACAAAACTAAGAAGTTTGCTGAATACAATCAAACACTTTGAGGGACAGAGTAGCAGGGGTAGGGATCTGGGGACCATGCTTTCAGGGGACATCTAGGTCAAATGGCATAACAAAGCTTATTTATGAAAATGTTCTACATCCTACTTTGGTGAGTGGCCTCTGGGGTCTTAAAAGTTTTCAAGCGGCCATCTAAGATGCATCAATTGGTCCCAACCACCTGGAGTAAAGGAGAATGAAGAACACCAAAGACAAAGGAAAGTAGTAGCCCAAGAGACAGAAAGGGCTGCATAAACCAGAGACTTCATCAGCCTGAGACCGGAAGAACTAGATGGTGTCTGGCTACCACCAAAGTCTACACTGACAGGGAACACAACAGAGAGCCCCTGATGGAGCAGGAGAAAGCTGGGGTACAGAACTCAGATTCTAGTAAGAACACCAGACTTAATGGTGTGACTGAGCCTGGAGGAACCCCAGAAATCACGGCCCCTGGATTCTCTATCAGCCCAGAACTAAAACAATTTCAGAGGCCAACTCTTCTGATATGGATTGGACTGGACTGGGGGATATAAAGTGATACTCGTGAGGAGTGTGCCTCTTAGCTCAAGTAGATACAAGAGACTAAACAGGCAGCTTCTGTCCAGAGGTGAGATGGGTAGGCAGAGAGGGTTAGGAGCTGGCTGAATGAACATGGGGAATCAGGGGTGGACAGGAGGAGTGTGCTGTCACAGTATAGGGAGAGCAATTAGGGTCACGTAACAATGTGTATATAAATTTTTGTATGGGAGACTAACTTCAAATGTAAACTCCATCTAAACTACAACAATAACAAAATAAATAAATAAATGAGAAATTTTTCTTCTAAGTCTTCTGACTGACCTTAAATATTCTTGTAAGTGTGATGCTTAACTGATATATCTATGATATATCAGTGTTTTAACATGTTAAAACATTTGAATTACTATCTATCAATACTATCAATTACTATCAATACAAACATCCCAGAAATGTTTGCTATGTTATTCTCTGGTTCCCAAGTACACTCAGCCAGGTGGAAAGGCAGAGACTTGAGTTATCCTAAATAATCCTCACAACACCTCAGTAAGGGAGCTGGTGTTATCCTCCTTTTATGGGGGAGTAAAGCAAGGTTCAGAAAGGATAGAAAACAAGTCCAAGATTCTAAAGCCAGACAGGCAACCCACAGTAAGCACATACTGGACAACACCAGAAGCCAGGCAATAACAAGACCAGATTTCTATAGTGATGTCTCCAGCTAAGCAATTTACTTGATCTCATTTACTCATCACACAACCCTATCAGATAGGGTGCTTTATATTCATTTATATTCCCATTTTACTGCTGAAGAACACTGAGGCTTACAGTGGTTTGCTAACTTGTTCAAGTTTACATAGTACATAGTGATTTGACCTTACAGCCACTTCATACATCACCTTACTTTTTTTTCTTAATATTTTGACTCATTTTTTAATTTAAATACATTATATTTTTAAAAGGAAATGCATGACAGTAATAAACAAAAGTCAATATCATTTGGCCATAAATAGGAGATGACCAAAAAATTTAATACCATGAAAACCAAATGATATTGTTAATTTCTGACTGGATACAACTGTCTGCTAAAGGCTCTGGGTTTAAGGGTCACTGTCTTTTAAATTAAAATGCTGTTCTAGGAAATATTAGAGACATATTAACAACATGCCAACACCAACTAAGATTTTCTTCTTGCCATTATCAGAAAAATCAGAAAAGAATTTTAAAGATGAATAGCTTTGTCATGTGTGTTTGAATGTAACTGAGTGCTGGACCCATGTAATACCTAAAATCAGCTAAAGTTGTCAAACCCTGTAGTTTAAGAAAGAGTCTTCTCTGCTATCCTATGCAGGGAGATGGGATACACAGATGAATAAAAACCAATCACTTCCCTAGAAAAGTTTACACTCAAGAAAGGATGACAGATATATACCACAAAATTTCAATACAGTGTTGTGTTTTGATAGACATAAACACATGATATTATGAAAGCAGAAGCATATGTGTGTGTGTGTGTGTGTGTATGTGTGTGTGTGTGTGTGTGTGTGTGTGTGTGTGTGTGTGTATGTGTTGGGGAGGGGATATCAAGCAATGACCCTTGCAGAGACGATGCCTGAGCCAAGTCTTAAACGAGAACTAGAAGCCTGCCAGGCAAAGAAAAGTGCTTATTAACTGCTGAACAAGGAAGATCAGTTACACCATCCACATGGCTACACAAGGAAAGAACACATCATCAATTACTGTGAAATGAGCATGAGAATCAATACTGAAGAAGCATGTCTCTGGTGCTTTTGATGAAAAGTGTAGTAGGAATCTCAGGGGGAAAGATGAAAGATCAGAAAGACCTATAGGTATAAGAACATTGTCTCTCCACACAATCCATCCACTCAAACTATTTTTATTGGACAGAACTGAAAGAAACATTGTTGGCAAATAAAATACCTACCAGAACATTCTGGACTGCTTCGTGCTGCAAACATGTTCAAACTTTGACCTGTACAACACAAATCCATATATGAGTGGTTAAGGGGGCCATATAAGATGAGCGCTTGTTATGAATGAAACTTCAGTGATTACATCAGCTGCACTAACCCAGAACAGCTGACAACCACTGCCAATATCATGCGTTCAGCAATCAGCAACATCTTTGGTACAGATGTCAGGGAAACCGTTGTGCCAATTATGCCGTAATGATGAGAGTAGAGAATCTGGCTAGGGAATTCTCATTTCATGTCTTCTTTGAAAAAAGCGCCTGTTTAAAGAGGGCAATATACAATATATACTATGTATCCTGTCACTATTTCTGGCTTGAGCTGTGCTCCTTTTGACTCTGTGGACTGTTGAACTTTCTGATCTTGGAGTTGGGATCGTATAAGCTAAAGGGTTTTGGCACACACAAGACCACTACATTCTTGAATACTCAAGACAGCTTTACAATGTCTTTAGCTACATCTGAGCAAACCTGTTTCTTACTAATACTGTCAGTGTTTTTGAATATTTTTTTTTCCTACAAAGGACAAAAGAAGAAAAACATCATTTGTTAAGGATCAGTTAGTCTGAACCCATCTAAACTTAACACTCAGTTAACTGGATGATCCTTTCTGCATTTCACTTTTAGAAAAAAAAAGAAAAGAGGACAACCTTTTACAGGGAAATTGGCAATGCATTCCCTCGGGTCAGTACAGGCTTAAGCTCGTTGCTCACATCTTCTATAATGGCAGAACTGTGCGATTCAGTCATTTATCCAGCAAAAATTTACTGAGTGCTTACCACATGCTAGGAAATATTACCAACAAGGGTCGATATTCAGAAATGTGACCCTCAGGCAAAACTATCTTCACAATCATTAGAAAAAAAATTATATTATTCTTATTCTATTGAACTTACTAGGTTTAGGAGAATGTTCCAAAAAGTTTTCATCAATAAGGCTGAAAACAAAAATGGATTTATCATCAAATCTTAATCAGATAATTCCATTACAAGCATCATACTATTCCATTTGCTAACACTTTTCATAATTTCAAGAATTTTTTTATTTGAATAACTGTGTGGCTCAAGGGACATTATATTAAGTAAAAGGCTTTAGTCTGTGGCCAAAATATATGAATGTAAGATTATAGATGAATGGGGAAGAAGGAATTGCTACAAGGCAGGTCTTTAGATCAGTGGTGATGTACCTTTGTGGGGCTGTGTAAATTTAGCCCCCAGGCACACTACTGCTTCCAGAAACTGCTTCCAATGGAAAATTTTACAGGCATTTGAAAGTCTCATGGGTGAGTACCTGAAAATATCACAGTTGGTCAAAAAAACATGTGTGTTTCAACTCTTTCTAACCTGCTTTTGTGTTAGCTTATAAAAGCTCATAGGTGTATATTGGACTCATTAAATTGAGAGACTTGTAAGCACTGGTTCCATCAAGGCAGGGTGCTGACAGGCATTATACGTTATGCAAGCTTCCCCACATCATTCTGCCAACGTGCTTCCATTTTAATCCAAAACATTCCCAGCTTGTCAAATACTAGGCCTCCCTGGAACACATAAAACCAATCATGCCACCTCATGCAGAGGTTCTCTGATGTGGGAAAATTTCCACTGGAGACTGTAAGTAACCCTCAACCACATTTTCACATGTTACTTCAAATCAATCCAAAATCCTCTCTCCGAATCTAGGATAACTGTGACCCAGGGAATGTAGGTAGAAGATGGAGTCCAAAGCACACCGATTTAACAGTTGTTGAACAGCAAATTTATCTCCCATTGAATAAAGCCAGTGAATATTCACAACTCAGTTAACAACATTTCATCAAAGAAACCTTTGGGGGAGAAGATATATAATTTTTTTATATTTTTATTTTTTTAGAATCTCCCAGAACTGTCAAGATCAGGAAGCAGAATATCTTCAAATCTGTAAATTTTCTAAAGGGGCCACAGAGAAAACCCACATAAAATACTTCATAATTTCATGTTGACAAATTGGTACGTCAAGATAATTAGCATCTGTGTAGCAAGATGGCGGACAGATGCATAGAAGAATCATGACTCAGATTTTTCTACAAAAGTCAACAAGGCCGAGTTGCTGTAGCAGAGCTAGTATGTCAAGGAAGAGAGGGATAAGCAGTAGAAATCTTATAGAAAACAGCCACGCAGGAAATGCAGTGGGAAGCGTGTTAACTGTGGTTGAAAATAGTGTGAGTAAACTTAGTTTTGAGGCATGTGTGGAGCTAGAAGCAAGACACCCAGGAAGAACAATTATGACTCATAAATAAGGGGTTTATGACAACCTAAACTATAAAAGGTTAGTTGGGAGGTGAATTCCTCATGACGGAAGGTGATATCTCTGTAAACTTGTTGAGAGGAAGTCAGAGGAAGAGGCAGAAGAGGTTCAGATTCAATAGAAGGCTCTGAAGAGTTTAAAGTGAAAAAAGTAGCGATGTGCTCTTCCTTCAATTAATAAATAAATAAATGCTACAAAAAATCTAAAATCTATTTGACTAATATTAAGAAGAGGTTCAAAGGACATTTAATAGTCACCATATATCTGAAAATGTGTTGATTAATGCCAGTGATTATTAGTTCTTAGTGTAGATAAACCTGTAGGTTATGGGTGCCCAAAAAGAGAGATGTGCTCAAAAAAGTGTGTATAAAACGTTAGGGGAGCACAGGAGGATTATACTATGCCAGGTCTATTTTGTTTTCTTCTTCAATAGATGGATTGTGTTGAAAAAGGAAAAAAAACAGTAGTTTCATGAAATTTGAACCCATCAAATCAGACATTTTCATAAATAAATGAAGAATATATGGTCTAGATCCTGTTTCTCATGTATGAGTACACAATCAACAAGAGGGCTAAACCCAAAAGATGTTATGCTCAGTATCAGTCCAGGGGATACCACTGAGTGAGATGGTTGCCATTCATTGCTTTATCAACAACTTAGCTGATAGAATATAGCACAAAGTCACTGTAATTCTAAGCAAAAATATTGTGCAAAATAAAAACACTGTAAAAAATTAAAGCATAATTTCTCAATCTCAATAAATCAGGCTAAAGCCAAGATTACAGACTTTAGGAATGCTTTGGGATCAAAAACAAACCACAGAAATGGGCAAGGCAAGGCTTTCTTACGTATAATACCAAAAGCATGATTTAAAACATAATACTAATAATAAATAAATAAATTGTAATTCATAAAAATTCAAAACTTATGGTCTTCAAAAAATACAAGAGAGTGAAAAAATAAAGCATAGTTTGGGAGAAAATATTTGCAAATCATATATCTAATAAAGGATTTGTATCCAGAAAATATAAAGAACTCTCAAAACTCAACAACAAGAAAACAAACAACTCAATTAAAAAACAGGCAAAAGATCTGAGCAGACACTTCCCCAAAGAAGATATATATGTGGCAAATAAGCACATGAACAGATGCTGAATACCATTAGTTATTAGGACATGCAAATAAAAGCCACACTGAGCTGCCACTACATACTCACTAGAATGGCTAAAATTAAAAAGATTGACTATAACAAGCATTAGTGAGGAAGTGGGGGAACTGGAACTCTCATATATGGGTGGTGAGAAGGAGAAATGTTACATTTACTTTGGAAAACCATTTGACAATTTACTAAAAGTTAAACATGCACCTACCATATGGTTCAGCCATTCCCTTCCTAGGTATTTACCAAAGGGAAATGAAAACATGTATTCATACAATGATTTGCACACAAATGTTTATAAGAGCTTTATTTATATTAACACAAAAGTGGAAACGACCCTCAAGTATCCATTAACAGGTGAAAGGATGAACAAATTTTGATATATCCATAGAACTGATGGCTATTCAGCAATAAAAAGAAATTAATTATTTATTCACATTACAACATGGATGAATTGCAAAATAATTATATTGAGTAAAAGAACCAGTAAAAAAAATTAAAAAGTACATATTGAATAATTCCATGTATATAAAATTCTAGAAACTGCAAACTAATCTAAATCCAAAATGACAGAGAGCATATTAGTCATGGGGGTAGGAGGAGAGAATAAAGTAGGAGGGGCAGGAGGGAGTGATTATAAAGGAATACAGAAAACAGAAAATTTGGGGGAATGATGATGTTCATTATCTTGATTGTGTCAATGGTTTCACCATCGTATACATATGTTGAAACTTGTCAAACTATCCATTTTAAATGTAATTTGTTGTATGTCAATAATACCTCAGAAAAGCTGTTAAAACACACAAAAAAGTTAAGGAGAAAATTAAATAAGAAAAAAAAACTGGCATCATAGTGGATAACTCAGTGCATCCATACATCATCTTTATAACATTAATATCAGAAAGGCAACTTGGTATTGTTGTGATGTGAACTGAATATACAAGAGTTGGCAAGTAATCTTTCCATCATAACAGTCTTGGTCATATCCTTATTCAAGCATAGACATCAGTCTGAGATCCATATTTGAAAAATGATATAATGAAATTGAATAGCGAATCTATTTATTACATATGTAATTGGCCTGATTAACAAATATAAACATAGAATAATTTTCTTTTTCTAAACAAGTGCTACCAACTGCACCTTTTCAAAATCCCCTTTCCACTGAGTAGCCCCTTCCTTAACAAAATCTCAGTTCTGGTCTCATCATTTTGAGGATTAAAACCATCTCATATCCCATGCAAAGATTTCCTTTTTCTTCAGCTGCAGCTTGAACTATTGGTTCAAGCTGTATGGGTTGGGAAGGGGGCTGGGTTGTCTGTTCTCCCCCTCTTTTTCCTCATTCCCCTTTTTTCTTCTTCCTCCTTCACTTCTCCAGCATTTGCTCACTACAAAGCTTCAGTGGTGGGCTTTGAGTGCAATTTGGTATCTCTTGCTTCAATGACCATAAGTCATGGGTGACAAGTCCACTGTTCCTTATTCTGTTCTTTGTTGCTGCTTCTCTCCCCATGGCAGGCACCGAATGTTGGCTCTCTCATGGGGATGCATTTGTTGTTCTTCAGAAAGCCTCTTTCTGCATAGCCCTCCCCATGTGGGAAATCCCCTGAGGCTCTAACCCCACCCTAAAATTGGTAGCACAACCCATAGCATTTTGTAGCTAAGGTCCCTTCAAACAGATGGACATCACCCATGAGGGGTCCTGGGAAGACAATTTAAGTCCAGCCCCAAGTTTTGGTCTCCACTTAACCACAGGGAGTCCTCATATCTTCTTGCCATGTCAAGCAATGGAAATGCAGACTGCCCCTCAACCCATCCTAGCACTCTAGCTCTCACTTCTGCCTTCTCTCTCCTGCTCCTTTCCCTCACAACAGCATCACAGATTCTGACGATTTCCAGTTTAGGGGCACATCAACTTTTAGAGAATAAACCAGTACCATTCTTAATTTTGGAGAAAATAAATAGGTGGGTACCCCAGTCTTGTAGAAAGTAGAAGGAGCAAATCAAATGTCCCCTCTTCTCCAAGACAAAGACAAGAAGAAGATACCACTGCCACTCCACAAACTCTGCAATCTCCCAAAAAGTCAACCCCTTCCCCCACTCACCATCTTATATATTTTCTTGATAAAAGCCTCAAAACTGTTGAGCCTCTCTCAATGGCGCAGGGTGGGGGAGAGTCACATTAAGAGCCCCCTTTAGCTTAACTAGTGAAAAAGAATGCCTGCCTTGAGCACTGTGCTCTTTTAAGATCTATCTATACGGGATCAAACAAACAACAGCAACTCAAAAGATTAGACAGGAAACTTAGGGGGCAGTTTATGTTAATGGGGGAAGAACAACTTAGAAAAGGAGGGTAAGAATGGTTGCACAACTCAAAGAATGTAGTCAACTTCACTGAATTATACATGTATAAACTGTTGAACTGGTGCATGTTTTGCTGTGTACATTCTCAAAAACAAACAATAAATAAATAAATTATAAAAAAAGAAGAGGAGAGCCCTATTTGGATTTGAGAATGTAGTAACTGTTCCCAACAGGGTGGGCATCAATGTAACCGCTGAACTACTGCTAGCTGGCCTCCAGGGTAGAAGATCTCTATTAGTCCCTAGACACATCCCACATGAATCTATTTTCTACAGAGTATGCCACTGTTTCTTATATTTCAAATGGATGAAGCAGTTTCCTCTAGCTGTAGGATCATGAAAACATTGGCATTTGTTCTAAGCCTTAAAGAAAAAGAAGAGTTTGAATTTGTAGACATAGTTGGGGAGACAATTAGAGGTAAGGAAACTTTTTGAGACAGTAAATCATAAGGGGTGTAAGAGAGAGATTTTTCTAAACCTTTGACTAACAGTAGAATGACTGAATTAAACTCAGGTTTCTGCTGCTTTCAGCAAAACTAGATCAGACTTTTTACAGATGCCTGTCCTTGGGCTCCTTATCTGGTTAACAACCATGAGTAATTAAGGGAATGTTTTCTCTGCAATCAAGCCAGGATGTGGAAGGAATGCACCCTAAGGAAGGGGTCTTGACAAATGTATCTGTGCAAAGGGGCCTAAAGAAATATTTCTTTCATGATAAGGCTGTAGCAACAATGTTTTAAGGAAAAGTCTTTGGCACCAGCAAGCCCTGAGACCAGGCATCCCTAATAAATGCTGTACATCAAATATAACAGGCCCAAGAAATGTTTTACATCAAATAAGACATTTTTACAACCTGCTCTGAAAAGTATGTAATGTAAGCATTTTATAGTCATGTAAACTTCTGTAATTAGCCCCTGTAGTCAGTCTTTGCAGCCCATCTATACCCATTTATCCAATGGAAGCCCCTTCCCATTTTGTTTAGCCCTCCATTTTGTCACCTCAATCAAAAGACTAACCAATGATTTTGTTGTCATTTCTTTGTTTCTTGCCCTATATCTGTACTTGCTCGGGACTCTCTTGCTGAACTCACTGGTTTTCAGCTGTGAAACTTCCCATTCAAATGGATCTCTAATGCTGAATAAATCCTCGAATTTCTATTTTAAGGTCTGAGTAGTTTTTCCCCTAGGACATATAGGGGCTCGTCCAGGATTCCAAAAGTGGCCCCCCTCCTCAGTGGACTCAAAGAATCTTGGAAACAGATATTGTCACCAATTTTAAAAGACTGTTGTAATTTCTTCACCTCCTCATGACCTCAGATCAGCTGTTTGGAAGTGAGTCCTTCTCGAAATTGAACTTCTACTTTTTGTGTTGCTGTTTACTGAAGATTTATTCCGTTTTTATCTCATTTCTGTCTTATTTCTGTTCACATCTTGAATTTTGTGTTATAGTTCTGCTGATTGATACTCATTGTCTTGAATTGGTAAGGTGAACAGTTATTGTCTTGAACTAGAAAGGTGAACAATCAATGTCTTGTATTGGTAAAGTGAATAGTTAGCTTTGGTTGCCATCTAGTGGACTTTTTGAAGAAGGCAGTTGGGGGGGGGGGTGGCGTGTTAAAGTGAAAAGCTAGCCTTGGTTGCCATCTAGTGGAGTTTTAGAAGAAGGCAGTAGGACCAGTCCATTTTTCTTTCTTCTCTCTAAGAGACTAATTAGGTTTCACATTTCTGGCTTACATGCACGTGCACGTATTCTTTGCTGAAAATAGGAAATGCTACTTCCAAGGAGCATCCAGGCCCCCCTGACAGGACTCCTGCTGCCTTTATGGTAAAACATTACAGCCCCAGTTCAGTGTTATACCTGAGTCACTAGCATGCTCTCACCGAAGAAAATCTTGAGTATGAATAGCCATTATGGGGTAATTTTGAATTAAATAGGTTGCTTTTTCTGTGCAGCAAATTAGAATCTAAAAGTTTTAGAATCAGGAAGAAGGAATGGGAAAATTATTTTGATTGGTATCAGGAATCTTCTAAGAGGCAGTATGGAAGTAGGCTTGTTTCTTTGCAAGATACAATAGAAACTTCTAAAAGACAACATCAAAGTAGGGTTAAAACCCATTTATCCGTTGTCATCGAGATGATTCCGACTCATGGCAACCCTGTAGGACAGAGTAGAACTGCCCCATAGGGTTTCCAAGGAACTGCTCGTGGATTTGAACTGCCGACCTTTTGGTTAGCAACCAGGCTCTTAACCACTGTGCCACCAGAGCTCCATAAGCAGGCTTACTCTTTGCAAAATATGGTGTCTGAACAAGCAAAACAAATAAAGGAATTACAAACTTAGTCTGTAGCTTCAGACAGCCCCTCTGCTTCTGTTGTTCCTGTTTCTGTTGCCACCCCCCATCTGCTCTTACTCCCACTGTCACTCCTCCCCCTCTGCTCCTCCAGAAGCTGCCTCTCTTTACCCACCTTTACTTCCATTTCTACCTTCCTATTCTAAGAACACTTCAACTGAATTTCCTAATTACACAGAGAACTTTGGACTTAAAGTTGTCAAAGACAAACCTCACGTTGAGATGCCCTTTAAGATCAAGTCAACTGAACGAGAAGGGGATGGTCCACAAGTCTCTTTCACTCTGTGGACTAGGGCAGAGCTAAGAGCCATAATTAAGGATTTTCCCAAGCCCAGATAAGATACCAGTAAATTTGCTGAAAAATTCAGTCCTCACCTCTACCTACCAACCCAGAATCATTGATACCTATCTATTTATTCATATGTTGTTGGGGCCCAGGGAAGCCCAACTTTGGATGTCTGAGGCTGGTTGGTTTGAGGACAGAACTTCCCTAAGCCCTGCCACAAATAAAATTGCTAGCTATCTTTTGCAAGAAACTAGGTTAATTTATAATTTGTTGATTAAAGCAATTCCAAGAACATTTCCAAAGAAAACAGATTGGGCTAAAATTCAAGCTTATAAGCAAGAGAAGAATAGAAGTGTATAAAATTTTAGAGATAGATTAGAATGACTGTTCATTGAACACTTGTGGTTAAAATTAGATAATGATAATTTTGAGATTGCTTTCAATTCTATTTTTGTTAATGGTTTGAACCCAGAGCTTTCAAAATTGGTCAAACGCCAATGCTTAGATTAGGGAATGGCTGCCCTTAGAAATCTTTTGAACACTGTTCACAAATGGGCCCAGACAACTGAGCAGCAAAATCAGGCCAGTGAACAAAGAACTAAAGCAAGACAAGATAAACTGATGGCCCTGCAGCTCCAACAATTACAAACTCCTGGAGTGCAAACATCCAATACTGGAGCCCAAAGGGGAGGAAACCAGTCAGGAACACCAGTGTGTTTTTATTGGAAGTTGCCAGGACATTTTAAATAGGAGTATGTTAAATTAAAGACTAAATTGGGCATGCTGCCTCTCACTTCATCTCCAGTAGGATCAGATTGACAGGGCTTTGGGGATAAAATGGGAACCTTTCCAGTCATGGCTTTAGTATTCAGGGAGAAACTACTCTCCAAGTAAATGGGGAAAATTGCAAATTTTTAATTGACACGGGAGCCACAACATCAGCTTGGAATCCCACATATTTGAAAAAAACCCTACCCCTGAGTAACAAGACTTCTAAGAGTCACAAACCAGCAAATTCTAACTCATTCTCAACAAGTTAGTGTTTCTTTAGGACCTATAGAATATATGCACCCCTTTTTATTAAATTTAGATACACCTGTTAATCTATTAGGTTCCTGTACCCATCGCTGGCTAATGCATTCTGACTCATAGTGACCCTATAGGACAGAGAACTTCCTCAAAGGATTTCCAAGGAGCAGCTGGTGGATTCAAACTGCCGACATTTTGGTTAGCAGCCCAGCTCTTAACCACTGTGCCACCAGGGCACCATTGGACATTTTATGCCCTCTAGCAGCCAAATGATATAACAGCAAAATATTATTCTCTATGCAGTCTTGCATTGATTTTGAGCAAGCTAAGCTATCATCTACATACTGGAGGAGGATGAATCCTTTGGCAAACTACAGAGGTTGCAGATCCACACGCCAAGTCTGGGAAAAATAAGTGGGTAATTCATTAAACCCCTGGGCCATGATATTCCAGGTACATTACTGATTGTCCCACATGAACGCAAACAGGTACTGACTGTCTTGATGCACTGTGTTACTAAAAATAGCATTTCTATTAGTGCCAAATCCTCACCTACTTTTCTCCAATGTACCTCCAGATCTATTAGGTAGGGACCTTTTATCTAAATGGAACTGTCAATAGCAATTTACTAAGCAAGGATAAACACTTTTAGAAATACCTGATACCTCCCATCCTGGTATAGGAGGGACTGTAGATATTAAGAAGCTCTTTGTTATTTTCAGGGACTTGCAATGCCTTTACAGGAAAACCACCCTCATCTAACCACTGCCCCACCTCCAGTACCAGACAGGCAGAGGTGCTGCCATCCTCTCCTGAGTGCTCAGCCAGCTCACACCAGGGCTCCAGGTAACGCTCTGCCCCATATTGCCTTTCTGCTATCCAAGAAGCATTATGGGCTACATCTTCCACTGACATTGGTGGAGTTTTGTCAGCAGAACCTATTAAAATTCAGATTGACAGTTTAAACTCTTACCCAAAGTCCTTCAATACCCTTAAAACAGGAGGCCAGAGAAGGTTTGGCCCCCATTATTCAAGACCTTATAGCAAAGGGCTTATTATTCCTTGTACTAGCCTATGCAACAGTCCACTTTTCCTGGTAAAGAAGGTGAATGTCCAAGGTTGGAGGTTTATGCAATATTTAAGGGCATTTAACTGTACTGTTATCCCACAGTTCCCTGTAGTACAAAATTCTCACCTACTTTTGTCCAATGTACCTGTGGATGCAACTCATTTTACAATAATAGATTTGTGCAATGCTATTTTTAGAATCCCAGTACACCAAGACAGTCAGTACCTGTTTGCCTTCACATGGGACAATCAGAAATTTACCTGGAATATCATGAAACAGGGGTTTAATGAATCACTCACTTATTTTTCCCAGACTCTGCATGTGGATCTGCAACCTCTACAGTTTGCCAAAGGATTCATCCTGCTCCAACATGTAGATGATCTCTTAGTTTGCTCAAAATCAATGCTAGACTGCATACAGGACATTATTTTGCTGTTATAGCATTTGGCCGCTAGTTGGCATAAAATGTCCAAAGAAAAGCTACAATTGGCTTTACCATCAGTGAAATATTTAGGACATATTATCTCAGCACAGGAAGTTTCCACAGACCCAAAGAGAAAGAACGTGGTTTTAACCTTTCCTATTCTGAAGAAGCAGCTGAGAGGGTTGTGGAGGCTTTGCGGTTACTGTCGTGACTGGGTCCCTAATTTTTCCCTGATAGTGCAGTTATATCAGTTTTTAAAGCGGCCTGCACCTAACCCATTTCAGTTGTCTGAGGGTAGCATTCAAGCTGTCTTTAAATCAAAGGAGTCTTTTCTCACTACCCCAGCTCTAGGATTTCCCAATTATAAATTGGATTTTTCTTTATATGTCCTAGAAACAGCTGGAAATGCTTTGGGGGTCCTCACTCATACACATGGGGTGGTGGCAGCAGTGACCCATGGGATACTGTAGCCTACAATTAGATCCACTAGCCAGGGGATATTCCCCATGCATTAGGGCAATTACCACAATAGCTGGTTGGTGGAAGCCACTGCTGATATTGTACATGGGAAATTTTTAGACGTGTATGTCCTCCATGCTATGGTTGCTATCTTAAATTCTTTCCTAACCCAGCATTTGTCAGCTAACAGGGCAACCTCACATGAAATCCTCTGGCTACATCCAATATTATATTATAGACTATTAACTCTTTAAATCCATCTACCTTATTGCCTATACCTGATGATTTTAAAATTGTCCCTCATGATTGTCTTAATCTGACAGACCAATTACTCACCCCAAGACAAGACCTACAGGAGACTCCCCTCCTAATCCTGATTTGATTCTTCTTGTAAATAGGTCGTATTTGAAACCAGACCCTTCTAGTTCTCATTACCAGGTAAGATAAGCTGTTACTATATCCACCAAAGTTTTGGGAAGTGGTGCCCTTCCTGAAGTCGCTTCAGCCCAACAAGCTGAATTGATTGTACTCACCACAGCTTTCAAGTTGGCTTCTGAAAAATCAGTAACTGTTTACACGGATTTGCAGTATTGTTTGGAATTGTTCATGATTTAGGGATGTTATGACAAAGGGAGTTTCTGACATCTTCTGGAGCCCAAATTAAAAATGGCCCCCTAGTGGCTGACCTCCTGGAAGCTCTCTTGCTCCATTCTGAGATTTCAGTAATTAATGTTCAGACCCATCAACCTAAAAACATTCCCCAAACAGAGGACATCAGGGGAAATGATTTAGCTAGTATGGCTGCTAAGCAGGCTGTGTCTCAATCCACTCGTGATGGTTCCTGCCACAACCAGAATAAAAAGGAGGGAATAAAAGAATTATGCCCTTTGAGCCTGTCAAACTCTTTTTATTCTTTTTAAATTGTGCTTTAAGTGAAAATTTCCAGTTCAAATTAGTTTCTCATACAAAAATTTATACACACCTTTTTATGTAACCCTAGTTGCTCTCCCTAAACTGTGACAGCATACTCTTCCTTTCCATCCCAGATTTCCCATGTCCATTCAACCAGCTCCTGACCCTTTCTGCCTTCTCATCTCTCCTCCAGACAGGAGTTGCCCATTTAGACTCATGTATCTACTTGAGCTAAGAAGCACACTCCTCAGGAGTATCATTTTATGTCCTATAGTCCAGTCTAATTTATGTCTGAAGAGTTGGCCCCAGGAATGGTTCTAGTCCTGGGCTAACAGAGTCCAGGGGCCATGTCTTCCGGGGATCCCTCCACTCTCAGTCAGACCATCAAGTCTGGTCTTTTTACTAGAATTTGAGTTCTGCACCCTACCTTTCTCCTGCTCTGTCGGGGACCCTCTGTTGTGTTCCCTGTCAGGGCAGTCATTGGTGATAGCCAGGCACCATCTAGTTCTTCTGGTCTCAGGCTGATAGTCTCTAGTTGATGTGGCCCTTTTGTCTCTTGGGCCAAATTCTAACTTTTTTAAAACATTAGACCATATTAAGTTTGGCCTGGCTAAGCCAAGTCCATGTCTTTATAATTTTTCCCAAATTTCTGACCTTTTTAAAACCCTGGGCAAATATCAGCAACTAGCCTCTGAGGAAAAATTAAAGACTGGACATACACTGAATTTTATCAGGACTTCATTCTGCATTTGTCAGTGAACCCTGGTAATAAGACTGTTTACCCACCTGTTTGTATGTTCCCTTGCTTCAGGTTTATGTAACTGAGCTGAAAGGTACACCAGGTGATGATGTGATTGACGTTTTGGAGAAGCTGTTTTGGGGAAACTGTCTGGCTGCTGCCAACCACGTATATTCCTTTAGTTGAGCCTCTCCTGAAGTTAAGACATCCTCTATGATGCTGAGTACTTCCAGCATAGACCTTTATCACCCTTCTTATAAGTATTGCCCTAACAAACTTGGGATCTATGGTAAATATCACCTCTGCCATGGAAACTCCCCAGGAACGACCAAAAGTCTAGTAGTTAAACACCCTAGGCAGAATCCCAGAGTCTGGCACGATCTGGCTTGCCATTAAACACAAGTTCCTGAATCTGAGGTGGAACAATGAAGGAGGGAAGACAGAAAATTTAACAAAGACTCCTCCTTATGGGAAATTATGCATATTCCTCTAGCAACCATCTTCCATATGAAAGAACATTTGGTCAAAGACAAAACAATAGCCATTTTACAAAAATATTTTGGGAATATTTTTGGAAAGCTGCAGATCAGGTAGTCAATGTTCTGTCTGCTCAGAGTTTAATCCAGGTAAACATTATCCACCCTTGCCTGTAAAGTATCCCTTGCCAACCAGGCCAGTGCTCAAGTGGCAGATAAACTTTATCCAGCTAACACCCTCCAATGTCTATAAATTTGTTTTAGATATGATTAGCAGCTATTATGTCAGGTTGAGGCCTTCCCCCTGCCACAAGGCCACGGCCACTTTTGTGACTAAAAAGCTCCTAGAAAATATCATTCCCATGTGGGAAGCTCCAGTCACCCTCTGCAGCGACAGAGGAACTCACTTTATGGGACAAACAATTAAAGCTATCTATTGCATCTTTCCCATTTTGCAGAAACTCCATTGTCCTTATCACCCCCAGGCCTCTGGGCTTGTAGAAAACACCAGTGAAATCATAAAAACTAAACTGGCAAAACTCACATGATCTATGGGACTGACCTGGCTCCAGGTCCTCCCATCAATCCTAATAAACTTAACAGCCACCCCTTTTGGACCCCACAAATTAACTCCTTATGAGATTGTAACAGGTCAACCAATGAATTTACCATATTCAGCAGCCTTTGCTGATTCAAATGTAATTCAAGTTAATTTATTAAAGTATTGTCAATCTCTGATTCATTACACTAAAGAACATGCTATATTTCTTAAATAGGCTTTTAACAATAAGAATTCTGGAGAGCCTCCTCTTTTACCTGGAGATTATGTCTACTGGGTGAAAAAAAAAAAAAAACATTGCCACTAAGTCAATCCCAGCTCATAGCAACCCTATGAAAAGGCACCAGTTAAAAGATTCCCTTGAACCCCAATGGAAGGAGTCTTATTTAGATCTTCTTACAAATCCCTGTGCTGCCAAATTATAGGGTGTCCAAACCTGGGTCAACTAATCTCAACTGAAGAAAGCCCCAACTTCTGAATGGACTGTTGAACAACATGAAAGATTGAAGCTAAAATTTAAATGTCTCCAGGAAGAGACGTAGAGGAAATCTGGTGTAAGCAGCTCTTTGCAAGATTCAGGACTAGGCCTGTAGACACTTTATCCCTAACATTAGACCACCTAAATAGAGATACTCTTTTTGGACTGTGTTTTACAATCTTTGGCTTTTTAGTAGTGTGTTTAGTCTTTACCTTGATATTGTTTTACTCCATAAACTCCAAGTTATTCCTTGTCAAAATTTAATATTTTGAAGGAGTTCCAGCAAAATGGCGCTCTAGGCAGAAGCACCACGTCGTCCCCCCACAGCAAAGATCTGAAAAACTAAGCCAAACAGAGAATACAACAATCCTGAAACCCTAAAACATCAAATGAAGAGATAAAGAACTCAACCAAGCACCAAATGGAGTGAGAAAACTGACAGAGAATGGAGAGTGAGGAGAGATTCATGCAGAGGTCCCCTACCAGCTAACGCAGCGTGGATCCGCCATCTTGGACTCCTATCGGAGACCAGCAAACAGGGGTACGAGAAAGCAGCCTCACGGAATGTCCAGTGGGAGAAAAAACAACTGGTAATTTGTGGTGTGCGCTTTCCCACCCCCCACCCCTCTTCGCCCTGGCTCGGCCTCCTCTGCTTCCCGCGGCCACGGTCTCTTGACCAGGAAGCGCCGGCTGCTTGGATTCCACACACCCAAGCGGGCGGCTCTCTGGGTGCTATTTGTTGGCTGCTAGTGTTGCTTTTTTTTGCTGCTTCTTTTGATTTCTCACTTGTCTCTCGCCACCTCCCCCTCCTTTCACTAGAGGGCCTGGCTCTGTGTACCATCTTTGCTTCTTCCTGAGGGGCTCCAGAGTGTCGGCAATTTGTAATATACGCTTTCCCACTCTCTACCCTTCTTCACCCACACTCGGCCTCCTCTGTTTCCCACAGACACCATCTCTTGTCCAGAAACACCAGCCAGTACTAGCTGACTCTCTGAGTGCCATTTGTTGGCTGCTGGTGTTGCTTTTTTTTTTTTTTTTCTGCTTCTTTTGATTTCTTGCTTGCCTTTCGCCACTTCCCCTTCCTTTCACTCGAGTGCCTGGCTCCATGCGCCATCTTTGCTTCTTCCTGAGGGGCTGAGGAGCTCCATTCGAGTGTGGAGCTGCTTCCCGGTCAGGGCTACCGCGCTGGTGGGATCCCGGGGCTTTTGTTCGTTTCTTCATTTTGAATTGTTTGTTTGTTTTCTTTTCCTTTTCTTAAGTTAGGAGCCCTTTATGGCCAGGTGGAGCGGCATGGCAAGGAACTCCCCTTCAGTTTCCACAGACGTGCAGACGGATCCCTGAGCGCATTTCTTTTTTCATTGGTTTTTTTTTTTTTTTTCTGTTTTTTTGTGAGGCCTTTCTTGTTCTTTTTTTTTTTAATTTGTATTGTTTCCTTTTCCCTCTTTTTCCCATTTTGTCTTTCTTCATTGCTCAGTTTCTCTTCTCTCTATATCTTCCTTCTCTTTCTGATCCCTGAATACCAGGCATTGTATACCTCTATGCCTTCTAGCCAGTCTGTACTGCAACACCTGACAGCTACTTCCCCAGACCTCATAGCTGCATCAGTGGGATCCCTGGGAACTTTGTTGTTCTTTAAACTTTATGATTTTTATTTATTCATTCTTTTCTTCCTCTTCCCCTTTCTGTTTCTCTCCATTTCATAGTCTCTCATCACTCCATTCCGACGGCAAGCTCCCCTAGCATTCTTTTTTGTTTGTTTGTATGTTTTTGGCTCCTGTTCCTCTCCCCTCTCTCCCATATCCATCTTAGCCCCACACATAACAATCTCCCCGCTACATCCTGCCTACCTGCACTGTGCGCTTGACATCACACCACCAAACAGCACAGGCACAGCCTACTGGAACCTGCCTTGCACTGATTACCAACCCGCCCTGGTGGCTGTAGTAAGTGCCACAAACAACACGTCCCAGTAACTCCTCTTCAGCTAGACCTTCCCTGCTGTACCATATCTGAGTGACTGACCCTGCCAGTTGGAGAAGGAGGCAAAAAGTATTGAGCGCACACATGAGCAAACAACAAAGAACACACAGTCTGCCTGCTCAGACATAGTCAAATTTTTTTTTTTAAAAAAGGGACAAAACAAACAAATCTACAATCAATAAACAAGAAAAATAACTACTGAATGCCCCGAAGACAGAAGACAATATCACAACATTTACAAAAACAGGAGAGGATGGTTCCAGTAGGTACCCAAAATAAAACACCAGATGATTTTCCAGTAGAAGAAAAGGCACTAGAACTACCTGATAGGGAATTCAAATCTCTAATGCTCGGAATTCTCTAAGAACTGAGGCAAAAAGCTGACAAACATGAGGAAAAAATAGACAAATTCATGGAAAATACAGACAAAAAATCAGAAGAATTCAGGAAGATCATGCAGGAACAAAATGCCAAAATAAATTCAAAACTAGAAATTATACAAAAACAACAATTAGAAATCCAAAATATAAACAACAAGATATCAGAAATGAATGATGTCATAGAAGGGCTGAGAAGCAGATTTGAAACCATGGAAGACAGGATCAGTGGAATTGAAGACAAACACTTGGATACAAATCTGTTTGAGGAAAACTCAGAAAAAAGAACAAACAAAAATGAAGAGACCATTGAGGAACTGCTGACAGAAAACTTCCCCCAATATCATGAAAGATGTAAAGCTGGCCATCCAAGAAGCTCAACGAACCCCAGATAGAAGAGACCCCAAAAGAAAATCACCAAGGCATATTATATTCACACTCGCCAAAACCAAAGACAAACAAAGAATACAGAGAGCAGTTCATGAAAAACAAGAAGTCACATACAGAGGAGAAACAGTAAGACTAAGCTCACATTACTCAGCAGAAACCATGCAGGCAAGAAGGCAATGGGATGACATATATAAAATCCTGAAAGAAAAAATTGTCAGCCAAGAAAAAAATATCCTGCAAAACGCTCGTTCAAATTTGATGGTGAAATTAGGTTATATCCAGAGAAAGAGAAATTAATGGAATATGTAAAAGTCAAACAAACTTACAAGAATTATTAAAGGGAGTTCTTTGATCTGAGGATAAACAGCTTCAGCTCACAGGCAGAACCTAGGACGCAGAATCGTATGAGCCAGATACGAATCTAGGAAATGAACTCTTGAGGATTATCCAAAACCAAAAGAAATACAACAGGGAATCAGAGCAGTTAATCAATAAATGACAACAACAACAAATCAATAAAAGAGGGAATAAACGGCATAGATATAGAACCGTCTAATGGAGAGGAAGGCAAGGCAATACCAAGTAATGGTAGACTGCTTCAAACTTAGAAAGAAAAGGGTAAAATTCATGCTAACCACAAAGGAAGTTAACAAACCAACTCATAAAAATAAAGACGAAAACCATAAAGTCTCAGCAAAAACAAAACCTACAAAACAAAAGAAACGAAAAAAAATCCACACACAAAAGTAACTCAGCACAAGAGAGTAAGAACAACCAAGAAAACTTCAACACCACAAAAAAAAGCACTACAAAATGACAGCAACAAACTCACATCTATCAATAATTACACTGAATGTAAATGGACTCAATGCACCCATAAAGAGATGGAGAGTGACAGAATGGATAAGAAAACAGGATCCATCAATATGCTGTCTACAAGAGACACACCTTAGAAACAAAGATGTGAATTTATTAAAAGTCAAAGGGTGGAAAAAAATATATCAAGCTAACAACTACCAAAAAAGAGTAGGAGTGGCAATTCTAATCTCAGATAAAATAGACTTTAAAACAAAATCTACCATAAGACACAAAGAAGGATACTATATAATCATTAAGGGGATGATCCACCATGAAGATATAACCATAATAAACATCTACGCACCCAATGACAGGGCTCCAAAATACATTAAACAAACTCTAACAACACTGAAAAGAGAAATTGACAGTTCCACAATAAGAGTAGGAGACTTCAACACACCACTCTCAGTAAAGGACAGAACAACTAAGAGGAAACTCAGCAAAGATACAGAAGACCTAAAAGGCACAATCAGCCAACTGGACCTCATAGACATGTATAGAACACTCCATCCAACCGCTGCAAAGTACATGTTCTTTTCCAATGCACATGGAACGTTCTCCAGAATAGACCACAGCTTAGGCCACAGAGCAATCCTCAGCAAGATCCAAAACGTTGAGATAATTCAAAGTATCTTCTCTGACAACAGTGCCATCAAGGTAGAAATTAACAATAGAAAGAGCAAGGAAAAAAAATCGACTACATGGAAACTGAATAATACCCTGCTTACACATCACTGGGTAATAGAAGAAATCAGAGATGGAATCAAAACATTCCTAGAACCAAATGAGAATGAAGACACATCATACCAAAACCTTTGGGACACAGCAAAGGCAGTCCTCAGAGGACAATTTATAGCAATAGATGCATATATCAAAAAAGAAGAAAGGGACAAAATCAAAACATTAACTACAGAACTCAAACAAATAGAAAGAGAACAGCAAAAAAAAAGCCCACAGCCACCGAAAGAAAGGAAATAGTAAAGATCAGAGCAGAAATAAATGAAATAGAGAACAGAAAAACAACAGAAAGAATAAACAAAAGCAAAAGTTGGTTCTTTGAAAGAATCAACAAAATCGACAAACCACTGGCCAGACTGACAAAAGAAAAACAGGAGAGGACACAAATAACCCAAATAAGAAATGAAATAGGGGACATTACAACAGACCCAACTGAAATAAAAAGGATTATAACAGAATATTATGAAAAACTATACTCCAACAAATTTGAAAACCTAGAGGAAATGGATAAATTTCTAGAAACACACAGCCTACCTACAACAAAGTGATGTTGAAAATCTGAACAGACCCATAACAAGAAAAGAGATTGAAAAGGTAATTAAAAAAAACTCCCAACCAAAAAAAAAAAAAAAAGAAAGCCCTGACCCCAATGGCTTCACTGGAACATTCTACCAAACTTTCAGAGAAGAGCTTGTGCCAGTACTACTCAAGCTATTTCAGAGCATAGAAGAGGAAGCAACACTCCCAAATTCATTCTATGAAGCCAGCATTATGTTGATACTAAAACCAGACAAAGACGTCACAAAAAAAGAAAATTACAGACCAATATCTCTCATGAATATAGAGGCAAAAATTCTGAACAAAATTCTAGGCAATAGAATTCAGCATCATATCAAAAAAATAATACACCACGACCAAGTAGGATTCATACCAGGTATGCAAGGATGGTTCAACATTAGAAAATCAATCAACGTAATCCACCACATAAATAAAAGGAAAGAAAAGAATCACATCATCATCTAAATTGACCCAGAAAAGGCATTCAACAAAGTCCAACACCCATTCCTGATAAAAACTCTCAATAAAATAGGTATAGAAGGGAAATTTCTCAACATAATAAAGGGCATCTATGCAAAACCAATGGCCAACATCATTCTTAATGGAGAGAGGCTGAAAATATTCCCCCTTTGAAAACAGGAACAAGACAAGGATGCCCTTTATCACCACTCCTATTTAACATTGTGCTGGAAGTTCTAGCTAGAGCAATAAGGCAAGAAAAAGAAATAAAGGGCATCCAAATTGGTAATGAAGAACTTAAACTCTCCCTGTTTGAAGATGATATGATACTATGCATGGAAAATCCTAAAGACTCCATGAGAAATCTACTGGAACTAATATAAAGATTCAGCAGACTAGCAGGATACAAGATAAACATTCAAAAATCAGTTGGATTCCTATACACCAGTAAGGAGAACGATGAAAAGGAAATCAGGAAAACAATACCATTTTCAACAGCCCCTAAAAAGATAAAATACTTAGGAATAAATCTAACCAGGGATGTAAAAGACCTATACAAAGAAAACTACAAAACACTACTGCATGAAACCCGAAGGGATCTACATAAATGGAAAAACATACCATGTTCATGGATAGGCAGACTCAACATTGTGAAAATGACAATCCTACCCAAAGCAATTTACAAATACAACGCAATCCCAATCCAAATACCAACAACATTCTTCAAAGAGATGGAAAAACTAATCATTAACTTTATATGGAAAGGGAAGAAGTTCCGAATAAGCAAAGCACTACTGAAGAAGAATAAAGTTGGAGGACTCACACTACCTGACTTCAGAACCTACTATACAGCTACAGTAGTCAAAACAGCCTGATACTGGTACAACAAAAGATACATTGCCCATTGGAACAGAATTGAGAACCCAGATGTAAATCCATCCACCTACGGTCACCTGATCTTCGACAAGGGCCCAAAGTCCATCAAATGGGGAAAAGACAGTCTTTTTAACAAATGGTGCTGGCAAAACTGGATATCCATTTGCAAAAAAATGAAACAGGACCCATACCTCACACCATATACAAAAACTACTTCAAAATGGATCAAAGACCTGAATATAAAACCTAAAACTATAGAGTTCATAGAAGAAAAAATAGGACCAACACTTCAGGCCTTAATACATGGCATTAACACGATACAAACTATAACCATCAATGCACAAAACCCAACAGATAAGCTAGATAACTGGGATCTTCTAAAAATCAAACACCTATGCTCTTCAAAAGACTTCACCAAAAGAGTAAAAAGAGAACCTACAGACTGGAAAAAATTTTTGGACAGTACAAGTCAGACAAAAGTCTAATCTCCATAATCTACAAGAAAATCCAACATCTCTACACAAAAGGACAAATAATCCTATTAAAAAATGGGCAAAGGAAATGAACAGACACTTCACCAAAGAAGACATTCAAATGGCCAACAGACACATGAGGAAATGCTCCCGATCACTAGCCATTAGAGAAATACAAATTAAAACCACAATGAGATACCATCTCACCCAGGCATTAGTGGCACGAATCAAAAACACTGGAAATAACAAATGTTGGAGGGGCTGCGGGGAGATGGGAACTCTTATGCACTGCTGGTGGGAATGCAAAATCATACAACCATTTTGGAAAATGATATGGCACTTCCTCAGAAAGCTTGAAATAGACATACCATTTGATCCAGCAATCCCACTCCTAGGAATATATTCTAGAGAAATAAGAGTCGTTACTCGAATAGACATATGCTCACCTATATTCATGGCAGCATTGTTCACAATAGCAAAACGATGGAAACAACCTAGATGCCCATCAACAGATGAATGGATAAACAAACTATGGCACATACACACAATGGAGTACTATGCAACGAGAAAGAACAACAATGAATCTGTGAAGCATCTCATAACATGGATGAAACTGGAGGATATTATGCTGAGTGAAATAAGTTAATCACAAAAGGACAAATACTGTATGAGACCTCTATTGTAAAAACCCATGAAAAAGCTCACACACAAAATGTAACAAACTTTGTTGGCTACCCGGGATGGGAGGGGTGGAGGGGAAATACTAAATAGGCAGTAGATAAGTGGTATCTTGGGTGAAGGGTGAGACAGTACACAATTCAGGGGAAACTAGCACAACCTATACAAGGAAAGGTCATGGAAGCCCCGTAGACATATCCAAACTCCCTGAGGGACTGAATTGCTGGGCGGAGGGCTCTGGGGACCATGGTCTCGGGGAACATCTAGCTCAATTGGCATGACACAGCTTATAAAGACAATGCTCTACATTCTACCTCGGTGAGTAGTGTCTGGGGTCTTAAAAGCCTGTGAGCGGCCATCTAAGATACTCCACTGGTCTCATCCCTTCGGGAGCAAGGGAGAATGAAGAGAAAAGGATACAAGGAAAAGATTAGTCCAAAGGACTAATGGTCCACAGCTACCAAGACCTCCACCGGACTGAGTCCAGTACAGCTAGATGGTGCCCGCCTACCACCACTGACTGCTCTGACCAGGATCACAACAGCGGGTTCTGGACAGAGCTGGAGAAGGATGTAGAGCATAATTCTAACTCACAAAAAAAAAGACCAGATTTACTGGACTAAAGGAGACTGGAGAAACCTCGAGAGTATGGCCCCCAGACACCCTTTTAGCTCAGTGGTGAAGTTACCTCCAAGGTTCACTGTTCAGCCTGGGAGTGGACAGCCCTGTAAAACCAAATGAGACTAACGAGGTACAGGAGTCCAGTGACAAGGGCCAGAAGGCAGAAGGGGACAAGGAAGCTGGTGATAGGGAACCCAAGGTTGAGTAAGGATATTGTTGATGTGTTGTGAGATTGTTAACCATTGTCATAGGGCAACATCTGTAGTAACTCTTAAATGAGAAACTATTTTGTTCTGTAAGCCTTCATCTTAAATGAGAATAACAGCACAATTAGAAGAGCGTAGTCAATGTCACTGAAATGTGCATGTAGAAATTTTTGAAATGGTATATCTTTGGCTATGTGTATTTTCACCAAAAAAAAAAGGTTGAGAAGTTAGAGGGTTAATATGTTGTGGGTTGTTAACCAATGTCATAAAACAACATGTGTACTACTGTTTCATGAGAAACTATTTGTTCGGTTAGCCTTCACCTGAAGTACAATAAAATATGAAAAAAAAATTTAATATTTTTTCCCATGTGAATGATGGAAGTTAATGTCATCTGACGTATTTATTTATTGTTAATTGAACTTATCAGCTAGCTCATTCACCTTATGTTCTCTGATGAAAGTTTTACTCATAGCCTAGACTTTCTAGATTAATAAAATATCCCTAACATGAGCTGTTGAAATTCTTGAAGGTTCCTTTTCAGTTATCATAATTTCCTTTTTTGTCATTACATTTGTTGTTTTGGAATGTCGTCACGTTTTGCCTTTTTTCTTCTGTGAACCTAACCCCTTTGCTTTTAACAGTAGTCATATAATTCAATAAGATACATGAGTTTTGAAGTAGCATTGTATCTTTTTATCATTAGTATTTTTATTATATTCATTCTTTATTGGTTAATGACCTTTTTATCCTCATTTATGCCTTTAACTGTTGAAGTTTATTTTATTCATAGCAATGATTTGTTTGTTAATGACCTTTATTTATTTTTTTCTAGGCTGTATTCCTCCACTATAAAGCTCTCCTTAAACTTTCTGCTCATGTTACTCCTCTTCACAGTTCTTGTTAACTCCTAGCAGGAGAATACCTTTGTCAAGTTAGCTTAGGCAGCCGCCATATCAGCTAACTTAACCAAAAGTTGGATTTGTCACCCTACTCCTTAAATAATACATAAAAATTTTGACCCATTTGCCTTGCCCATTTTAAATTATACTCATATTCTTGCTGTAACTGTTAATTCTAGTATCACTGCCAAATGGGCCATCTGCATTCGACTATGGCACCTCTTCAATTTCTTTAGTTATCCTTCAGTGCCTTATTTCTGTCTTACCCATATATCTACCAGGCCCGATATCACTTACTGGAAGGGAAACCCCTCCCATTCCCCTTGTCAATAGTGGAAAATACTATGAAACCTTAGTAAATTACTATAAGGACACTTGGTGGTCAAGTGGTTAAGAGCTCAAGCTGCTAACCAAAAGGTAGCAGTTCATATCTACCAGCTGCTCCTTGGAAACCCTGTAGGGCAGTTCTATTCTGTCCTATAGGGTTGCTATGAGTCAGAATTGACTTGACAGCATACAGCAACATAAGGAATCAAAAGCCTCAGTCTTCCTTAACCTTTCTAAGAAAATTTTATTGGGTAGGCTGCCTGTTTGCAATATCTTTCTTAGAGAAAGATGGCTTAAAGAGAACAATCAGACCATCCCTCCCCTAACAACTGGATGGGGACAGGAGTAATCTGTGCTCTTTAGAAATATGTATTTCTGTGTGGTGAATCAGATTACTTCAAAAAAGCGTTCAACGGTAAGCCTTTTACCTGGTTCTTATGCTTAGATGGATGGAGTATGTATGACAAGTACACTCTAGAAACTCTCAGAGTACCACTGACTATATACTCTTATAACAAAAGTTTGCATTGGACTAACCACCTAAATTTATTAAAAAGAAATAAGAGGTTTCCTGAGAGGGGGCAAGATGGCGCTCTAGGCAGAAACACCACGCCGTCCCTCCACAGCAAAGATCAAAAAAAACTAAGCCTAACAGAGAATCAACAATCCTGAAACCCTAGAACACCAAATGAAGAGATAAAGAACTCAGCCAAACACCAAACGGAGTGAGAATACTAAAAGAGAACGGAGAGCGAGGAGAGACTCAGGCAGAGATTCCTTACCAGCTAACGCAGCACGGATCCACCATCTTGGATTCCTATCGGAGACCAGCGAACAGGAGAGCAGCCTTGCAGAGCATCTGGTTGGAGACAGAACGACTGGTAAACTGCGGTGCGCGCTCTCCCACCACCCACCCCTCTCCGCCTCAGCTGGGGATCCCCTGCTTTCCGTGGCCAGGGTCCCTGGGCTGGGGGGTGCTGGTGCTTGGATCCCGCGCACCTGGGCTGGCGGCTTTCTGGGAGCCGTTTGCTGGCAGCTAGCGAACCTTTTTCTACCGCCTCCCCCTCCTTTTGCCTGGGTGCCTGGTTCCGAGAGCCGTCTCTGCTCTCTCCTGCGGGACTGTAGGGCTGCGTTCGGGCGTGTGGCTGTTTCTAGGTCTGGGCTCCAGCGTGGGTGGGATCCCGGGGCCTTTGTTCGTTCGCCCCTCTGCTTTCCGTGACCGGAGTCCCTGAGCTGGGGGACGCCGGTGCTTGGATTCCGCGCGCCTGGGCTGGCGGCTTTCTCAGAGCCGTTTGCTGACAGCTAGCGAACCTTTTTCTGCCGCCTCCCCCTCCTTTTGCCTGGGTGCCTGGTTCCGAGTGCCGTCTCTGCTCTCTCCTGCGGGGCTGTAGGGCTGCGTGGGGGCGTGTGGCTGTTTCTAGGTCTGGGCTCCCGTGCGGGTGGGATCCCGGGGCCTTTGTTCGTTCGCCCCTCTGCTTTCCATGGCTGGAGTCCCTGAGCTGGGGGGCGCCGGTGCTTGGATTCCGCGCGCCCGGGCTGGCAGCTTTCTGGGAGCCGTTTGCTGGCAGCTAGTGAACCTTTTTCTCCCGCCTCCCCCTCCTTTTGCCTGGGTGCCTGGTTCTGAGTGCCGTTTCTGCTCTCTCCTGCGGGGCTGTAGGGCTGCGTTCAGGCATGTGGCTGTTTCCAGGTCTGCTTCCCGTGGCCACGGTCTCTTAACCCCGAGACTACCAGCTTCTTGGAATTCGTGCCCCTGAGTGGGGGCTCTCTGGGTTCCATTTGTAGGCACTGACTGCTGGTGTTGCCCTTTTTTTTTTTTTTTTTTTTCAATTTTATTTTTCTTCCTTTTTTGATTAGTTTTGTCTTCTTTTACCTCTTTTTGCCTTTTGTCTTTCTTCATTGCTTAATTTCTCGTCTCTCTATCTCTTCCTTCTCTTTCTGATCCCTGAATACCAGGCGATGTATGCCTCTGTACCTTCTGGCCAGGCTGAGCTGTGAAAATTGAGACCGACTCCCCCAGACCTCATAGCTGCATCTGTGGGATCCCTGGGAACTTTGCAGTTCTTTAACTTTTCTGATTTTTATTTGTTCATTCTTTCCTTTTCTTTCTCTTCCCCCTTCTGGTTTCCTCCATCCCATAGTCTCTCATCTGTACATTCCAACGAAAAGCTCCCCTGGCATTCTTTTATGTTTGTACGCTTTTTGCTCCTCCTCCTCTCTCCTCTCTCTCATATCCAGCTTAGCTTCACACATAACCATCTTCCCGCTGCACCCTACCTACCTGCACCGTACACTAGACATCGCACCACCAAGCGGTGCAGGCACGCCCTATTGGAACCTGCCCAGCACTGACTACCGACCGTCCTGGTGGCTGCGGTGAGTGCCACAAGCAACCCGTCCCAGTGGCTCCTCCTCAGCTAGATCTGCCCAGCTGTACCACAAGAACGAAACAACAAAAAAAAAAATCTACAATCAATAAACGAGATAAATATCTACTGAATGCCCCGAAAACAGCAAACAATATCAAAACATTTACAAAAACAAGACAAGATAGCTCCAATAGGTGTCCAAATTAAAACACCAGATAACTCTCCTGTGGAAGAAAATGCACTAGAAGTACCTGATACGGAAAGCATATCACTAATACTCGGAATTTTCCAAGAACTGAGGCAAAAAGCTGACAAACATGAGGAAAAAATAGACAAATTTATGGAAAATACAGACAAAAAATTGGAAGAATTCAGGAAGATGATGAAGGAACAAAATGCCAAAATAAATTCACAACTCGAAATTATACAAAAACACCAATTAGAAATCCAAAAGATAAACAACAAGATTTCAGAAATGGACGGTGTCATAGAAGGGCTGAGTAGATTTGAAACCATGGAAGACAGGATCAGTGGAACTGAAGACAAACACTTGGATACAACTCTGTTTCAGGAAAACTCAGAAAAAAGAACAAAGAAAAATGAAGAGACCCTGAGAGTTATGTGGGACACAATTAAAAGCAAAAACTTACGAGTGATTGGCATACCAGAACAGGGGGAGAAAACAGAAAACACAGAGAGGATCATTGAGGAACTGCTGACAGAAAACTTTCCCAATATCATGAAAGATGAAAAGCTGGCCATCCAAGAAGCTCAACGAACCCCATATAGAAGAGACCCCAAAAGAAAATCACCAAGACATATCATATTCACACTCACTAAAACTAAAGACAAACAAAGAATCCTGAGAGCAGCTCGTGAAAAACAAGAAGTCACATACAGAGGAGAAACAATAAGACTAAGCTCAGATTATTCAGCAGAAACCATGCAGGCAAGAAGGCAATGGGATGACATATATAAAATCTTGAAAGAAAAAAATTGTCAGCCAAGAATAATATATCCTGCAAAACTCTCATTCAGATTTGATGGTGAAATTAGGTCATTTCCAGATAAACAGAAACTAAAGGAATATGCAAAAGTCAAACCAAACTTACAAGAATTATTAAAGGGAGTTCTTCGATCTGAGGACAAACAGCTTCAGCCCTCAGGCAGGACCTAGGACGCAGGTTCACATGAATCAGATACCATTCTAGGAACTGAACTACAGAGGACTTTCCAAAAACAAAAGATATACAACAGGGAATCAGAGAAATCAATCAAAGGATGACAACAACATCAAAACAATGAAAGAGGGAACAAACGGCATAGGTATAGAACCTTCTAAAGAAGAGGAAGGCAAGGCGATACCAAGTAACGGTAGACTGCTTCAAAATTATAAAGATAAGGGTAAAATTCATGGTAACCACAAAAAAAGTTAACAAACCAACTCATAAAAATAAAGACGAAAAACTTAAAGTCTCAACAAAAACAAAACCTACAAAAACAAAAGAAATGAACACAAAATCCACAAACAAAAGTAACTCAGCACAAGAGAGTAAGAAGAACAAAGAAAACTTCAGCACCACAAAAAAAAGCATTACAAAAAGACAGCAACAAACTTCCATATATCAGTAATTACAATGAACGTAAATGGACTCAATGCGCCCATAAAGAGACGGAGAGTGGCAGAATGGATAAGAAAACAGGATCCATCAATTTGCTGTCTACAAGAGACACACCTTAGAAACAAAGATGTGAATTTATTAAAAATCAAAGGTTGGAAAAAATTACATCAAGCTAACAACTATCAAAAAAGAGCAGGAGTGGCAATTCTAATCTCAGATAAAATAGACTTTAAAACAAAATCTACCATAAAAGACAAAGAAGGACACTATGTAATGATTAAGGGGATGATCCATCATGAAGACATAACCATAATAAATATCTATGCACCCAATGACAGGGCTCCAAAATACATAAAACAAACTCTAACAACACTGAAAAGAGAAGTTGACAGTTCCACAATAAGAGTAGGAGACTTCAACACACCACTCTCAGTAAAGGACAGAACAACTAAAAAGAAACTCAGCAAAGATACAGAAGACCTAAAGGACACAATCAGCCAACTGGACCTCATAGACATATATAGAACAATCCATCCAACCGCTGCAAAGTACACATTCTTTTCCAATGCACATGGAACGTTCTCCAGAATAGACCACATCTTACGCCACACAGCAATCCTCAACAAGATCCAAAATGCTGAGATAATTCACAGTATCTTCTCTGACCACAATGCCATCAAGGTAGAAATTAACACTAGAAAGAGCAAGGGAAAAAAATCAAACACATGGAAACTGAATAATAATCTGCTTACACATCAATGGGTAATAGAAGAAATCAGAGATGGAATTAAAAAATTCCTAGAATCAAATGAAAATGAAAACACATCATACCAAAACCTTTGGGACACAGCAAAGGCCGTCCTCAGAGGACAATTTATAGCAATAGATGCACATATCAAAAAAGAAGAAAGGGACAAAATCAAAACATTAACTACAGAACTCAAACAAATAGAAAGAGAACAGCAAAAAAAGCCTACAACCACCGGAAGAAAGGAAATAGTAAAGATCAGAGCAGAAATAAATGAAATAGAGAACAGAAAAACAATAGAAAGAATCAACAAAACCAAAAGTTGGTTCTTTCAAAGAATCAACAAAATCGACAAACCACTGGCCAGACTGACAAAAGAAAAACAGCAGAGGGCACAAATAACCCAAATAAGAAATGAAATGGGGGACATTACAACAGACCCAACTGAAATAAAAAGGATTATAACAGAATATTATGAAAAACTATATTCCAACAAATTTGAAAACCTAGAGGAAATGGATAAATTTCTAGAAACATACGGCCTACCCAAACTACAACAAAGTGATATTGAAAATCGGAACAGACCCATAACAAGAGAAGAGATTGAAAAGGTAATAAAAAAAACTCCCAACCAAAAAAAGCCCTGGCCCAGATGGCTTCACTGGAGAATTCTACAAACCATTTACAGAAGAGCTCGTACCAGTTCTACTCAAGTTATTTCAGAGCATAGAAGAGGAAGCAACACTTCCAAATTCATTCTATGAAGCCAGCATAACGCTGATACCAAAACCAGGCAAAGACATCACAAAAAAAGAAAATTACAGACCAATATCTCTCATGAATATAGATGCAAAAATTCTGAACAAAATTCTAGCCAATAGAATTCAGTATCATATCAAAAAAATAATACACCACGACCAAGTAGGATTCATACCAGGTATGCAAGGATGGTTTAACATTAGAAAATCCATCAACGTAATCCACCACATAAATAAAAGGAAAGAAAAAAATCACATGATCATCTCAATTGATGCAGAAAAGGCATTTGACAAAGTCCAACACCCATTCCTGATAAAAGCTCTCAATAAAATAGGTATAGAAGGGAAATTTCTCAACATAATAAAGGGCATCTATGCAAAACCAACAGCCAACATTATTCTTAATGGAGAGAGGCTGAAAACATTCCCGTTGAAAACAGGAACAAGACAAGGATGCCCTTTATCACCACTCCTACTTAACATTGTGCTGGAAGTTCTAGCTAGAGCAGTAAGGCAAGAGAAAGAAATTAAGGGCATCCAAATTGGTAATGAAGAAGTTAAACTCTCCCTGTTTGCAGATGATATGATACTATACATAGAAAACCCTAAAGACTCCACGAGAAATTTACTGGAACTAATAGAAAGATTCAGCAGAGTAGCAGGATACAAGATAAACATTCAAAAATCAGTTGGATTCCTATACACCAGTAAAGAGAACGATGAAAAGGAGATCAGGAAATCAATACCATTTTCAATAGCCCTTAAAAAGATAAAATACTTAGGAATAAATCTGACCAGGAATCTAAAAGACCTATACAAAGAAAACTACAAAACACTGCTGCATGAAATCCAAAGGGATCTACATAAATGGAAAAACATACCATGCTCATGGATAGGCAGACTCAACATTGTGAAAATGGCAATTCTACCTAAAGCAATCTACAAATACAATGCAATCCCGATACAAATACCAACAACATTCTTCAAAGAGATGGAAAAACTAATTATTAACTTTATATGGAAAGGGAAGAAACCCCGAATAAGTAAAGCACTACTGAAGAAGAAGAATAAAGTTGGAGGACTCACACTAGAGGCTTAATACGTTGTGGGGTTGTTAACCAATGTCATAGAACAACATGTGTACTACTATTTCATGAGAAACTATTTGCTCTGTAAGCTTTCACCTGAAGTACAATAAAATATATTTAAAAAAAAAAAAGAAATAAGAGGGTCTCCTAGAACCAGATAGAGAGCATGGGGTAATATTTCCATCTATAAGATCCAGAAGAGGTTTAAGTTATGGGTACAACCCCATTAAGGACAACCCAGAGCCAGGATTCTCATTCATGCAGGCCTTTATACTATGGTGGTGGATTGCTGATTTAAAACACACCATTAGAAATCTCTCTAACACCATGGAACAAATAACAATTGACATGACTAACCCCATGACCACTCAAGAATGAGCTTTAAATTCATTGGCCAAAGGAGTTTTGGACTATAAAATCACCCTAGATTTTCTCCTGGTCCAACAACGAGGGGTCTGTGATGTCACTAATACCTCCTGTTGTACCTAGATGAACACCACAGGGGAAATACAACATCGCAGAAATACGTTAAAAAAAGCCACCTGGTTACATATTCCTGAACAAACCAAGTTCGGTTTTTTCCTTTTCTGATATGTTCAGCTGGCTACCCAACGGAGTGGGTGCCTGGATTAGGTCTCTTCTGTTCTCTGGCATTATGATTTTAATGCTGATAGTCATTGTAATTGGCACTGTTAAATGTTGTATAAAGTCACTACTAATGCCTTGACCCAGAGAAACAACCTGATGCCCATGCATAGGCTAATATATGTGGAAGCTATTAGCATTCCACAAGAATTGGAAAGCCCAGAGTTTAGTTTTTAATTTGAAATGGTCAGTAGGTTTCCAAGAATGAGCCACCCTCCCTTTCATCTATTAGGATGACTGTCATAGCATAGAGAAAACTGAAGTTGCCTAACAGCCAGAAAATTCTTACAGAAGATGAGTTACTCTTTGTGAGTGACATGAGACCAGCTCCCCCTGAAGATGAAAACTCCCCTGTGGCAAGGTAAAAATACTTAATGGTGCCCAGCCATTTCTACTACATGGCATCTGGGGTCATAAATGATTTCTGGTTCAAGCAGCCACTAGAAAGTGGCATAACCCATGACAATTTGAGGTCAAATCCATGCAGAAGCAGCTGATTCTTAAGTTGATCAGAGGATGTTCAATGAAATCCTTGATCAAGGAGGGAGGATGTAAGAAAGAGATTTTTCTAAATCTTTGACCAACAGTAAAATTATTAAATTAAACTCAGGTTTCTGCTGCTTTCAGCAAAACTAGATCAGACTTTTCACAGATGCATGTCCTTGGGCTCCTTATCTGGTTAACAACCATGAGTAATTAAGGGAACATTTTCTCTGCAGTCAAGCCAGGATGTGGAATGAATGTACCCTATGGAATGGGCCTTGACAAATATATCTGTGCAAAGGGGCCTAAATAAATATTCCTTTCACACCTATGTTCATGGCAGCATTGTTCACAATAGCAAAAAGATGGAAACAACCTAGATGCCCATCAACAGATGAATGGATAAACAAACTATGGTACATACACACAATGGAGTACTATGCAATGATAAAGAACAACGATGAATCTGTGAAGCATCTCATAACATGGATGAAACTGGAGGATATTATGCTGAGTGAAATAAGTCAATCACAAAAGGGCAAATATTGTATGAGACCTGTATTGCAAAAACTCATAAAAAAGTTTACACACAAAAAGAAACAATCTTTGTTGGTTACCAAGGATGGAAGGGGTGTGGGGGGGAATACTAAATAGGCAATAGATAGGTGGTATCTTTCGTGAAGGGTGAGACAGTACACAATACTGGGAAACCAGCATAACTTGTACAAGGAAAGGTCATGGAAGCTCCATAGACACATCCAAACTCCCTGAGGGACTGAATTGCTGGGCGGAGGGCTCTGGAGACCATGGTCTCGGGGAACATCTAGCTCAACTGGCATAACGCAGTTTATAAAGACAATGTTCTACACTCTACCTTGGTGAGTAGTGTCTGGGGTCTTAAAAGCTTGTGAGCAGCCATCTGAGATACTCCACTGGTCTCATCCCTTCAGGAACAAGAGAGAATGAAGAGAACAGGATACAAGGAAAAGGTTAGTCCAAAGGACTAACGGACCACAGCTACCAAGGCATCCACCAAACTGTGTCCAGTACAGCTAGATGAGGGGCCGGCTACCACCACTGACTGCTCTGACCAGGATCACAACAGAGGGTCTGGACAGAGCTGGAGAATGATGTAGAACAAAATTCTAACACACACAAAAAAAGACCAGATTTACTGGCCTAAAAGAGACTACAGAAACCCCGAGAGTATGGCCCTCAGACACCGTTTTAGCTCAGTGGTGAAGTCACTTCCGAGGTTCACCGTTCAGCTGGGGACTGGACAGCCCCATAAAACAAAACGGGACGAATGAGGCACATCAGTCCAGGGACAATGACTAGAAGGCTGAACGGGACAGGAAACCTGGTGATAGGGAACCCAAGGTTGAGTAAGGACAGTGTTGACGTGTAGTGGGTGTTGTTAACCATTGTCATAGGGCAACATGTGTACTAATTGTTTAATGAGAAACTATTTTGTTCTGTAGACCTTCATCTAAAGTGAGAATAGCAGCACAACTGGAAGAGTGTAGTCAATGTCACTGAACTGTGCATGTAGAAATTTTTGAAATGGTGTATCTTTGGCTATGTATATTTTCACCAAAAAAAAACAGGTCAAGAAGGGAGAGGGTTGACACATAGTGGAGTTGTTAACCAAAGTCATAAAACAATTTGTGTACTACTGTTTAATGAGAAACTATTTGTTCTGTAAACCTTCACCTGAAGTACAATTTAAAAAAAAAATGTTAAAAAAAAAAAAGGAAATATTCCTTTCATGATAAGGCTGTAGAACAATGTTTTAAAGCAAAGTCCTTGGTGCCAACAACACCTGAGACTAAGCATCCCTAATAAATGTTGTACATCAAATATGATAGGCCCAAGAAATGTTTCACATCATATAAGACATTTTTATACCTGCTCTGAAAAATATGTAATGTCTTTTGTAATCATGTGAACTTCTGTAATTAGACCCTGTAGTCAATCTTTGCAGCCCATCTGTTCCCATTTATCCAGTGGAAGCCCCTTCCCACTTCATTTAACTGTCCCTTTTGTTACTTCAATCAAAAGACTAACCAATCAATGATTTTGTTGTCATCTCTTTTTGTTTCTTGCTCTATATCTGTCCCTGCTCGGGACTCTACTGCTGAAGTCACTAGTTTTCACTTGTGTGAGCTGGTGACTTCCCATTCAAATGGATTTCTAATGCTGAATAAATCCTCTGAGTTTTTATTCTAAGGCCTGTACGGTTTTTCCCCTGTGACAGGGGTAACTTATTAACTATCTTTAATTATAATCTGTCTCAACTTTCCTGATTATAACAATCATTAGGGGTGCTGGTTAAAAATACAGATTCCTAGTCCCTCTCTCCTGGATCAGATCCAGAGAAGGAAAGAGGGAAACCAAATTTTTAACAAGTACTTCCTGGGTGATTCTTATGATGAAGCAAGTTTGGGAAATATTAATAAAGAATCTTAAGTCTACTTTGAGTAAGAAATAAAATAGTTACCTGTCTCACTGGACACAAAGGGGCTCTCATTTCTGTAAAAGTTTGATGTGGAATAAGAAAGACTCCAATTTAAAGGTTTCTAAGCATGACGTAGTGGTTAAGAGCTACGGCTGCTAGCCAGAAGATCGGCAGTTCAAATCCACCAGGCGTTTCTTAGAATCTCTACAGGGCTGTTCTACTCTGTCCTATAGGGTCGCTATGAGTTGGAATCAACTCGATGGCAACAGGTTTGGTTTTGGTTTAAACATGGGAATAGGCTTTTATGAGAGTTGTGGAATCTCCATCCCTAAAAAGCTTTTAAAATTGAGGAAATCACTACTTGCCCTACAGGAGTTTGCACTGGCTAGAAGGCAGAGAAGTGAGTTTTGATTGGATCACTTAGGGATTGTGAGAAACTGAAACTTACTTAAGCTACCATGAATGAAAAGAGTTTATTGTGAAGATACAAGGGAATCTCAAGCAGGCCAAATAGAGTAACGAGAGGTGGACCTTAGGAACGCTGGAAAATCACTAAGCATCTTTGTCCTCCCTCTCTTTGGGAAGAATTATTCTCTTACCTCTGCTTCTCTCTACACATACACTTAATTCTCCTCTCTCCTCAAGCACATTTCTCAACTTAATCATCCATTTGTCAATGGCAACCTCATCCTCCAAGTCAACATGACTCCTGAGACAGTCAAAGATAACTGATGCCTTCTTGGTACCTCATTTTCAGATTCCTTCAGGGGATAAAATTTGACTAGTCTCCATTAGGTCAGCTGTCTACACCTAGTCCTATCAGCTGTGGATGGCCTCGGCACTCTAAGAAGAGGGTGTAGTTGAGAAAAAGTGAAAAACATACAAGAATTAATCAAATGAATCTTCATTGCCATGATTCTATATTTATTTCAAAAAGAATAAATGTTCTTTATTTCAAGACTTGTTTTCTTAAGAATTGCTCCTCTTGGCTTCATTTTAAATCTCTTATAAGAGGGTTATCTGCTGAAAAGCCACCTAGAAGTACCTGTAAACAATGAGTGATCTGGTTTCAGAATCTTCTGAGTAATCTGAACTCATATCTAAAGAATTTCTGTGTCTAAAAATTCAACCCAAGAAGTATTTTGCTGAACTTTCTCAACCTTTTATGCTAATTATTATTAGCATAACCTTTTATGCTAATTATTTCCAAATCTATGTTTCAAGATAAATTCAGTGTATGTGTTTCTAATTAATTCTCACTTAGCTCACCTGAATGTTAACTAAATTATCTGAAACCCATAGAGAGCTTTTATAAAGCTGTCACATGTCCTCTTCCTTGAACAACGAGACTGACTTTCACCATCAGTACATGTGACATGAACCCATCAAGAGTTCTCCAGTTTTTCAGCTTGAGCTTTTTTGGTCAACCTGGCCCCTGAGTGATTCATTGCTAAGCTTATTTATGAGATTAATTGCTCTTGATTGAAGCAGAAAAATTGCTCTCCTTTTATCCTATAGAAAGAGATATACAACAGAAGTACCAGGCCACCAAACTTAGTTATAATTCTATCCAGAACTCCTTGTGGCATCATAAATGGCAGGTGAGGGAGGAGTGATTCTAGGTCTTGCCTCACAATACATGCAGGATCCCCCGGCACTCTAAAAGCCCAATCTTGTTCCTTTCCTTTACTTTTAACAGGCCCCACTTGATTTTCCTTCCTGACTGTTGCTCATTCTCTTCATTCTCCTTTGCAGCCCCCTACCAGTCAGGTTCTCTTCTTAGTGAAATGCTTCCCACTCTAGAATATGAATTACAATTGCCCAGTGACAGCCAAGATTTATAGGGTTCTATTTTCACAAATAGGTTCACTTTAGCATCTCCCATTACACTGAGACTTCAGTAGAGAACAAACTGAAAAGGAATGCTTTCCATTATTAAAACATTTCAAAGAAGAAACCAGCTCAAAAAATTGAATAAAAGAACAGAAGCAAAGGAGGTGTTCAGTTTTGGGGGGAAAAAAAAAAAAAAGAATTTGTTGTACCCTGACACACAGGCTTTGAAAAGCTACAGGATAATTCATCCTGAACTGCCAGTTTCAGATAACTCACCATTTTCCAGAGTTCTCCTCACTTGCAATTAAGGTTAGTCCTGAACACAGATGCACAAACTCTTAAAACTGCATTTGTCATTGAGAAAATGAGGCAAACTGAGAGAAGCTATGAATGCATAACTCTCTGGAGAAGAATATAAAGAGATTAGTTAAATAGAACCTGTGTCCAGTCCAAGGAGCTAAAACAGATCATTTAGATGGAACCTGAAAAATGATCCTCTCTGGGCTGGCAAAGAAGGAGAGCAAACACCTGGACATAAACATGACATCTCTAAAAATGAAACGAATGATACACTTTGGAGCCTGACTAGGGCGAAAGGTGCAACATCTTGCTATACTTTCTTGAAAAGTGAGAACATCATTTATTGTGACCCTCAAAAGAAGGGGAATAACATTTTTTAAGGTAACAACTCAGTACCTATTGTTTACAAGCTTCAGGGTGTGCAATAGTGTTAACTCAAAAGATGGTCCAAACCCAATAAGATAGAAAACATGAATGTTTTCTGAACTACATATCAAATTGGAAAATACCAGGGACTGACATTGGCACCTAAACACACTTAACAGGGAGCAATTTCTCCACCCAGATAAAATCAGTGGGGATGAATCTGACCACACTTCCACCAAGAAAAAAAGAAATGTGTGGCCAACTTCAGAGACAACTAAGCAGAGGTATCTGCAATGATTAGTGGATTAAATCACTAAGAAGTGAACAATTCTGATCCTGTGCCTAGAGGCAGATATGGAGTGGGAGTGAAGGAGGGGTCCAGAACGATTGTCTTCTTTTATTTCCCTAAAATTTTGAGTTTTTTAAAAGGACTCCACAGCTGCAAGAATTGTGTGAGCATTTTGGGACTGTCAAACCCTCACCCGACTTTGAGAAGAATTCTTCTGAGGTGGATTTTATTGCTTTCAGCTGGAGAATCCATTCCACCCCACCAACCCAAAGCCACATGCCCACCAAGCATGGCCTCTCTTCTTCTGCCATGAAGTGATCAGAAAGCAAGAGTCCACCATGGGGAAAACACATGGAGTCAATTTGTACCTCAAGTTAATCTATAACTTTCCACAATCTACAAGAGATAAAAAGGAGATGACAACATCCCAACAGGAAGAGCAGCCCAACAAAGGTCACCTTTGCTAACGGCATTTGTCCCTTTGTAGGTTCTCTGTCCTCTCCCTCCCTTTTTGGCAGGGAGTGGTCTTGATTTTTTAAGCGTTCCATAGAAGAATGTTCAGATATTCCTTTGTAAAACTTCCTCGAGCTTCAGCAACGCTAATATTCTGTATCAACATGCAGCATGGAGAAATATTACTGGCACTAAATAAATAAATGAAGGCATTTTAGGGAAAGGGGCAGGGTGATGGATTGCTGGAAGGACACAGACATCTGTTTCTACTGATAGCATTCAATTTGGCCCGCCTTGAAGGACCCCCCACCCACCACTAGATCTTTCTGCTCTGATGTCACAGAGCAGCTCAGCTCTCCTTCAAGTCACCATGTCAACACAGGAGATCCAACAAAGTGTTGAAAAGCAACGTGGAGGACCTCCTTCAAGCACACACTGTGAACAGAAGTAGCAATAACTTCAGTTCTCTGTGCTTAGAAACCAAACGTGAGCCCTTTCCAACTCTCTGGCTTCCAGAACAAGCTTTGAGGAGGACTGTTACTGGATAATATTTCCCATGTTGAAGATAAACTCTAAATTTTTCCAGGCCAATCTTGGAGGAAAAGTTCTTGAAGATAAACAAATGCAGCCAAGCAATCTTTGCTTGTAGGAATACTGTGACAACTTCCTGGCCATTAAAATGCACACAAAAGGGACAATGCTATAGAGATGCTCCAGAAATAGCAAGCTAGCGAGCAAGAGAGAGAGAGTGTTGTGGAGTAGGAGTCAGTCGGTCTGGAAGTTTAAGTAGTCCTCAAGATATATATGACATACAATTTTAGTGTATTTTGTTTTTCAAAGGAGCATACTCACTGAGATATAAAACATAAATGTTCACTAGAGTTCTGTGATGGTTAAGATCATGTGTCAACTTGGCTGGGCCATAATTCTCAGTGTTTATGTGATCATCCCCATGATGGGATCTGCTGTGAGTAGCCAATCAGTTGAAAGAGAGTTTCCTTGGGCGTGTGGCCTGCATCTGAATGTAAGTGGCCATTCTGGCTTTTGCTTGCTCTGGATCCTGCAACTGGCTCCTGTTCATCTGACCTCTGGTTCTTGGGACTTGAGCTAGCAGCTTACCTGCTGATCTTGGGATTTGTTGATCTTCACAGCCTGTGAGCAAGAGCCTTGCTCTCTGACCTGCCAATCTTGGGCTCACCAGCCACTGCAGCTACGTGAATCAGGAGAAGCCTTGCGTTCTTGCCTGCTGATCTTGGGATTAATCAATCTTCACGGCCTGTGAGCAAGAGCCCTGCCCTCTGACCTGCCAATCTTGGGTTCACCAGCCCTTGTGGCTACATGAATCAGGAGAAGCCTCTACCCTGATCCATGGACTTGGGAAATTTCAGCCTCTACAATTGCATGAGCCATTTCCTTGATATAAATCTCTATACATATATTTATACGCTTTACTGGTTTTGCTTCTCTAGAAAACCCAGCCTAAAACAAGTACCTGACTTCTAAAACTGGAAAGAACTTAAAAACCATTGTATCCAAATATCCTATTTTACAGCTGAGAAAACTAAGTTCTAGAATGTTTAAGCAACTGGTTCAAGGGTGGCTGGTGAGTGATGGAGCCAGGACACGGGTTTCTGTTGCCCAAACCCAGCTCTCTTCCCTGTGTATCATCACATCAGTAATGTACCAGAGATTTAATTGTCTCTAATTACCCAAATCAATGCTCATTTCCATACAAAGCAGCAATTTTATAATAATTTATGTACAAAAATCAAATTATCATTCCAGAAATATTCTGTAAATTGAGCAAGATGGTCAAAGAAAGTTTATGCCCATCACATAATCCTCCCTAAACACTCTGCCCAGGTTTGAGATAACAATTTAAAATAATTCCCACAGAGAGTTTGAAAAAAGTTCTGTTTTTAAAAGAAAGTGAGTATTTTGCCTAAATAATTGAAAATTCTGGAGAGTTCAAGTACATCAAGAGTAGAAACAGGTATTTTCCATCTGCAGTGAAGTCACCATAAATATAAAGACTTAGAGAGGGAAATAATGTGCTGATGACAAGGGTGGTTAGACATGGGAATAAGTGACCCAAGGACGAGTGAAATCTCCTTTCCTTAAAGTCATTAGAATTGTCTCCAGATTCTCATCAGTGCAACATCACTGAGGAAACTCCTGCCTCATGTTTCATTTCCAGGCTTCCTTCCATGACTCTAAACCACCTGGGATTTCACAGAACATCCCAATAGTGCAAGGATGGGCTGAGAAATAAATCAAAGGAACCATCTGTGTCCAGTAGGACTTTTATTTCCAGGGCAGCAGAACAGAGATTCTGATAATACCCTGTATTGCCTCCAGCTTTCTCCCAGGGACATTAAAGCCCACCTGGGTGATATCCCTGGGAGGCAATGAAGAGTTGAGGCCAAAGCTTTGACATTAGGAAGGCTAAGTTATTCCTGTGAAATCACAAGCCTGAGCTGGTTCTGAAACTCAAAAGTCTCCTAGCCCTGTGTGCACAGTAAATAAAAGCAGAGCAGGGAAGCTACTAAGGCAGATGCAAGGCCACCGTTGGCAGCAGTAGAACTTATGGTCAGGTGTTTGGGTTGTTGATACAGGATATCTGGGTGTGACTCTCAGCTCTGGCTTTATGCCCTTGGGCAAGTAATCAAACCTCTCTCTGCCTCAGTTCATATATCTATAAAATGAGGATAGTGGTAACTACCTTTCAGAGTAGTGGTGAGTATTAAATGAGTTAACTTATCTAAATCACTTAGCACAATGCCTGGTCCATGATAAAACACTAAAAACAATTCAGAAATTATTATTAATAATTCATTCCACAATATAAACCTTGGCCTTTATATTCACATTTTCTACCACTCTCTCCCTCCTCCTTTCCATAACTCCATTATTTTGTCTCTGCTTTTATTCCACCACCCATCTGTCAGCTTGTTGTACTGTGGTGGTTTGTGTGTTGCTGTGATGCTAGAAGCTATGCCGTCTCTATTTCAAATACCAACAGGGTCACCCATGGTGAAGCAGAGGGCAAGAAAAAGCAAGGTAGACTCTGAGTGAGATGGATTGGCCCAATAGCCTCAACGATGGACTCAAACATGCAGCTATTGTGAGGATGAAGCAGAACTGGGCAACTTTTCATTCTGTTGTATATAAGGTCACCATGAGTCAGAGTGAACTTGTCAGCAAACAGCTATCTATGTATCTATTCTTCTCTTATCACCTACCTTTGTCTCCCCTTGTTCCCATGGGCAAGACCAACCTCATATTTAATGATTTGAGGGATAGTCAGAAGGACTTGCCTGCCATAACATAAAACTTTCTCTAAAATATCATAATAAGAAAGTTGATCCTCTAAATAAGTAATCACCCTTTTAATATAAAAGCCCTGGGAGAGGTAATATATTAAATTACCAGTGTGACCCCTAATTATTCTAACACATTCTCCTGCAGCTGTATCAGTCTTAAATTATGTTGATTTATTGATCGCTTAATTGCTACCAGAAACCCTGGTGGCAGTAGTGGTTAAGAGCTCCGGCTGCTAACCAAAAGGCTGGCAGTTCAAATCCACCAGTCACTCCTTGGAAACCGTATGAGGCAGTTCTATTCTGTCCTATAGGGTAGATATGAGTCTGAATCGACTTGACAGCAACAGGTTTTGTTCTGGTTTTTTTTTTTTTTTTTTTTTTCATTGCTACCTGTCTCCCCACACTCTGTAAACCACAAACAGGAGCTTATCTAATTCACCATTGCATCTCCAACCCCTACAACAGATCCTTAACATGTAATTAAAAAAAAAAAAAAACACTTTCATCGAGTCAATTCTGACTTATAGCTACTCTAGGACAGAGTAGAACTGCTCCATAGGGTTTCCAAGCAGCAGAGAAGCTGGTAGAGTAGAACTGCCGACCTTCTGGTTAGCAGCCATATCTCTTAACCACTGTACCACCAGGGTCCTTAACATGGTTACATGTCATATTTTGGGGATAACCTGAGAGAAGTCAAAATCTCAAATGTTACATCCATGAAAATCATAGGTTGAGAGATTTTTAACTGTCAGGTTTCTTATGCAGAGAAGTCTTTGAGGAGAGAAACTCACTGGTTCCCTACACTTGGCTGAGCATTAGAAAGTGTTAAAACCTCTACAATGTTTGTGAACTAAATGAATGTTTTTGAACTACTATCAGTTTAATTACTCTGGGCCATAAAATAGTTGTAAAAAATCAAATTTTTGAAGTACTTCAATGATATGGTTCCCCTATCACAAAAGCACTATGTTTAAAAATAAAGATTTCCTTTTATTTTTTCTCCAAGTTTAAGCAATACATTTAAAACAGAAAACCCAGAAGTAACACAGGCTTAGAATGGAATTCCAGATACTTCAGTAGACTCAACTCTGTTGCAAAATCAAGACAGCTCTTGATAAGTGAGCACACACACTTGAGTTAGGTCATTGTTCTCCGTTTGATACTGATGTCTTCTGGCCATGGTGGGGATTAAAAAGCTCTGAATGTGTGACAGAGCTAGTGGAAAGCACAGGCCGACATCAACAGATTCAATGAGGGAAAGGGTCTGGATCCTGGTTCTGAACCCGCCAAGCCCACCCACCTAACCAAACCTAGCAATACTCCAATAGTTTTAAGCCTTATTTCTCAAGACAAGCCACGCCCAGAGAACATTTTGAAAACCTGTATCTGTGAGAATATGCCCTCAACTATCCATGGGAATGGGTAATAAAATGGGGTGAGATCAATATACCCAGTTATATTTCTAGACTATAGAGTCAAAACAGAAATAGTCTAAAGTTGACAAACTTTTTCAACTGTACCACAGCAATGATTTATATCTCTTGTAATCTTAATATTGCCTCCAAATGTGTGAAAGAAGGGACTGTACCATTTCAAGAAAGTAATTTTTGGTGTCAAAATAAGTTAGAGTTGTTGTATCAGTTCCAGACAGTTATGAACCTCACCCTGATATATATCTGTGCAATACATCCTCCTTTAAAATACTCTATTTCATTGCTGAAAGAGAAAATGCACTGAAATCATTTTGGGACAAATTTAGACACGTTGGCCAACCAAATACGCAGACAGTTGCTTGGTATGCAATTAAAATACCATTGGTGGAAACAGATGGCTCTGGCAATGGTACTGAGAAATAAACTTTTCCCTTCAGGAAACCAATTCCAGTTGACAGCCTCACTCAGCAAAACGATATGGTGATTTAGCATGGTTCCTGGTAAGAGGTTCACCTGACCCCCATTCAGCACCTGATCAGCCAAGGACAGACTACACAATGGGGAGTCAGAATACTTCTGAAGTGTAAGCACAGGGATCTATGCACACTACACACTTCACAGACAGGGCACAGCTGAGTTTCTCAAAGCACTCTGTTGGTGCGGTCTCCTAGAAGCATATTGTAAGAGAGGGCTTTGGGGCAGAAGTCATCAGTGCTCCTCTCAGTGTCCTAGACGGGACACATTTTAGCAATAATAAGCTAGAGGTCACCGAGAATACATAACACTTCCAAGCAAGCCCACGATAGAATTTCTAGGGGATATGCCCGCCCTCTTCACTGTGCTCTGAAAATTCCAAAATGGCAGTTAAGCTTCCCAAGTAATAAAGAAAAGGTCAGTGTAAGCTGTGGTTCCAACATACCTAGGGGCAATAGAAAGCCCTCTCTCTCAGTATCACTGTTCTCTTTTTTTATGGAAAATGTCATTAATGGACCTCTTTTATCCATCATCTAGCTTCAACAATTATTAGTTTATGACCAATCTACCACCTCACCCTCTACCAATATTGGATATTTTGAGGCAAATCCCAGATACCATGTAATCTCATCTAAATACTTCAGCCTGTATCTCTAAACGATAAGAGATTTTTAAAATATAACTTAATGTACATAGAAATTTAGTAATTCTTTAGTATTACCAAATATTCAGTGTTCAAATTTTTCTGGTTGTCTTATTTTTTTTAACTGTTTTCTCAAATCAAGGTCCATATATCAAACTATTTCAATTGATTGATGTCTCTTATATCTCAACATATAGTCTTTGTCTCTCTCTCTCTCTCTTTCTCTCTGTTGTTGAAGAAACCAGGGTTTTTTTTTTTTTTTGGAACCATTTCTCATATTCTGAATTTTGCTGATTATATCCCCATGGTGTAATTTAAAACAACCTTCTCCCCTTGTTTTTTCCTGTAAACTATTAGTTATGTCTACAGGTTTGATTACATTCAGATTTGATTTTTTGATAAGACTACTTCATGAGTGTGGTTAAATACTGGCATCAAGAGTCACATTATTATGCCTGGTTGTCTTTTTGTGATGTTGGCAGTCATTGCCAATCATTGCCGGAATTGTTTCATTAATGGTTGTGAAATGGTGGTATTCTAATTCTATTCTTTCTTTCTTAATTATAGAATAATTCTTTAAAGAATAATATTCCTTCATCAACTATTTGATGTCCCTGAGGTATAACTTGTACGGGAAAGAAGGTTAAGTGATTCTTCTTCTTTATTCATCAATTTCAAAATATTTAGTTTCCTAGCATTTTCCAAATGGTTTTTTGTTTTGTTTTTATGTATTGTTATCAACTGATGAATTTAAAAGAATTTTGCACGTTTCAATTCACTGCAGCTGTTAGTTCATTGCTTACTGATGCTCAAATTGCCCCACTTTTAAAAAAATGAGGCTTTCTTCAGATTGGCTCCTGGGTTTTTGTCATGATCCAGTGGTCTTTAATAAATCCCTTGCTATCTGATATAATTAGATGTTCCAGGCTCATCTGCACATTTTCTACCGCAGACCTGGAATCAGACAATTATCTAAGAAGCCCTGGTATGTTTCATTGGGAAATGGTATTCAGAGGCCACAATATGGGTGGCTAGGGGTACTCAGTGCTACTGGACTGGTCATTTTCTTCTAGGGCTTTTCAATAGACAAAGTTAGAAAATATTGTTAAAAGAAAATATATCATAAATTTATATCAATATTTTTTATTCAAATTTAGAATAATACAGTTTTTACTTAACTTCTTTGATTGTATATTTATATCTCTTTTCTCTTATGCTAAAAATTTTTATTAACCAAAAGCACTTATGTAATTAATTTCTCCACAGAATAACCAACAGAGTTTTATGTAAAACTTTGGCATTTTTGCCCGTGAGCTACTGATATTAAACGTCCTAAATCGGACAATTATTTTGTGGATATATAAAAGAATGTAAGAAAGACACGCTGAACTATGCAATGATAAAGAATAATGATGAATCTGTGAAACATCTCACAACATGGATGAATTTGGAAGACATTATGCTGAGTGAAATAAGCCAATCACGAAAGGACAAATATTGTATGAGACCACCATTATAAAAAAACAAGAAAATTTTTACACACAGAAAAAAAATTCTTTGATGGTTACCAGGTAAGGGTAAATTGCTAACTAGAAGACACTTGGTAACACCGGTGAAGGGAAAGGCAGTACACTCTATGGTGGAAATCAGTGCAGCATGACAAAGGCAAAGGAAGACACTGAAAGGAACACAAGAACAAAGGGTAACTATGGCAATAACTATAACATAGACAATCCCACAACAACAGCATTAATAAACAACAATTTATGAATAGATACATAGGTAGATAGGTATGCTAAAGAGGCATGGGAGGGTGTAAGGGGGCACACCCACCGCAGATATAGGTTAGGCTGTGGCTGTCTTTACATACATACTTATAGATGTTGCATGTATACTAATATAGACAATAGAACACACAAGGGGCACAGTCATGGAAACTTATTAAGCATAACCAATCACCTCCCGAGACAAAGATACTAGTCTTAAAGGCTAAGTACCACAGGCCCGGAGGGCATCTACATCAATTGACATAACATAGTGCATAAAAACAATGTTCAACATCCTACATTGATGAATAGCATCTGGGGTCTTAAAAGCTTACGAGCCGCCATTTAAGATACAACTAGTGGTCTCTTCCTGTCCAGAGCAAAGGAGAGTGAAGAAAACCAAAGACTGAAGGGAGCAATTAGTCCGAACAACTAACAGACCACATGCACCACAGCCCTATATGACCCTGAGACCAGAAGAATTAGATAGTGCCCAGCTACCACTACCAAACACTCTGTGATCACAATAGAGGGTTCTGGACAGAGCTGGAGAAAAATGTAGAACAAAAATCAAATTCATTAAAAAAAAAAAAAAAACCAGACTTACTAGCCTGATAGAGACTGGAGGAACCCCTGAGACTATGGCCCTACTACACCCTTCTGACTTGGAACTGCAGCCATTCCCAGAAACCACCTTTCAGCCAAGCAACAGACAGGCCTATAAAATAAACAGTTACACACAAAAGGTACATGTTCCCTAGGACCAACAATTATACAAGACCACAAGGGCAACATTTGCCCAAAAGTAAAGATGAGAAGGCAGGAAAGGGTAGGAAAACCAGACGAAAGGAAACAAGGCACCTAGGGCGGAAATGGGGAAAGTGTTGACACAGTGTGGGGATTGCAACCAATGTCATGGAAGACTTTCTGCACAAGTTGTTGAATAAGAGACTAATTTGCTCTGTAAACATTCACCTAAAACACAATATTTAAAACAAAAGTAAGAAAGAAATATGTGCTGAAACCAGGTTAGTGGGAATGATGTGTGCAACTATTCTCAAATGGTGCAGAAAAAGTTATATGCATAAAAGTGTGTTACCATATTTTTACACAAATAACACGCATGTTACCACATTTTGTTTGCCAGCTGCACCTTCCCCTCACGAGGTATTTTTGTAAGCATGCTATGCTAATTTTTTTACTTGTTGCTGTAAAAGAAACTAATATAGGGTGCTTATGAAAATATCTTGTAGTGGGAAAGCACGGTTGGCAAAAAATATATAACACACACATTATTTGCATAAAAATACAGTATATGTATGTGCAGAAAGGGATAGATAGAGTGATAAAGTACATGGGACAAAATATTTAAAATTGGCAAATCTTGGGACAGGGTACACAGGAGTTCTTTGTACTGTTCTTGCAATTTTGCTGTTTGAAATCAGTATTTCAAATTAACAAAATAAGAAAGTCTATGTTTTCACCACTGATCTGAGATGCTGCCTGTTTCATATTCTCCATATCCGTCTGCAACTGGATTTATTCTGTTCCAGTCTTTGTGAAACAACAACACTCTATTTAAATTATAGGAGCTTTATAATATGTTTTACTATCTGGTAGACTTCATCTCTTTTATTGCTCTTCCTTTCCAGGGCTTTCCTGGATATTCTTGCTTCTTTGTTCTCACTTATAGAACCTTATGATATTTTTCTTGGGATTGCATTACCTTTATAAGTTAACTTAGGGAGGACTGACGTCTTTTTGATGCTCAGTCTTTTTGGCCAAGAACTTAGTACTTATTTCCATTTGACTAAGTCTACTTTTGTGTTTTTAAAGATATTTTACAGTTCTTCTCATCTGTGTTTTGGCAATTTCTGGTTGTTTATTTTGCTGTTATAAATGTGGTATTCTCTTCTATTATATCTTCTAGCAGATTTTGATATCCCTTTTAAGTTTCCCAAATGGAATGTTTTTCAATCATTGTTGCAATTATTCTAAGGCAGCCATTTTCTGACCTGTTTTCAGTATCTTATCATTGCCAACTATGTTGTAAAATTACAAAAATAAAATATACTTAATACACTTTAATTAAAAATTGTAAACACATGCTGTGGTTACTACACGGGGAGATAGTTAGCAATCCCTGAATCCCAAGGGTTAAACTGGTTAAAAGCAACAAATGGCAACTGATATCTTGTATCACTGTAATGACTTTAAAGGCTTGTATCTCCACATCAAAAACAGAAGGAAACATCACCACTATCATTTCCAATTTTTTTCATCACTTTTAACAGATGCTCAATGCTCCCTAAGCAATAACATTCCCTATCCCCCTTCCTCTCATTCCTGGGAAACACTAGTAAACTTTGGTCTCTATATACTTGCCTATTCTAGATATTTCTTATAATGGGATCATACGATATTTGTCCTTTTGTGACTAATTTCACTCAGCATAATGTTTTCAAATTTGATCCAGATTGTAGCATGTACGAGCATTTCACTTCTCTTTACGGCTGTGCCACATTTTGTTTATTCATTTTTCTATTGATACACACCTAGACTGTTTCCACCTTTTGGCTATTGTAAATACTGCTGCAATGAACATTGGTGTACAAGTATCTATTTACATTCCTGCTTTCAATTCTTAGAGTATATACCTAGAAGTAGAATTGCTGGATCATAAGGTAATTCTATGTTTAACCCAGAGCATGATGGAAAAATTTGGAAACAGTAGTAATGGTTGAACAACAAGATAAACATAATTAATGTCACCGAATTGAACATGAAAAAAATGTTTAAATTCCCAATGTTTTGTTACATATATTTACCACAATAATAAAAAAAGAAAAAGGGGAGCTAGAAAAAAAAACACAGTCTTGAAGAAATGAAATCACGATCTGTACACTGATCAGTGACATTAACATAGTTGAAGAAAATATATGTGAACTAACTCTTTAAATAAAGAGTAAGAATTTGTCAAAATTTCTTCAGTCTTGTCAAAAGTAAGGAACTGAATTATAAAAAGAAAAATATATATATGAGGACTAAAGAGGAACCCTCTACTGTGGGGCAAACTACCCCATGACCTGAAAATTATACCCTGCATGATCGTATAACTCATGGCTCTGCTTCTGCATCTACCAAGCAATCTTTAGGGAATGAAAGTACTTGCCAATGTTCAAGTATCCAACCTCTGCCAATGACATTTCTCACTAAAAACAAACCAATCAGCCTAGTTGTATATACACATCAGTTGTCAGCAAGCCCATGGGGAATACAGCCACCAGGCCTGGGTGGCTAAGTGCAGACCAAGGCACTGACAGCTGACAGGCTTGGGAGCAGCCGCCTCAGGTGGTTACTTATGGCTCTGAAACTAAACATAAGCCATACTGGACATCTGAGGGTGATTAAAAACCATAAAATCCAATTAACATGGTTTCACGTCTGCAAAGATGTTGGAAAACACTATATTGTTTTAGCTCAGAGATGAGGAAATAGTTGGTTTTTCTAGACCTACAAATGGATTCCTGAGAGTCTGGGTAGACAGATTGACCCCTGAGATTCTTTAGGCATGAAAGATTCCCCATCTGTATCGATTAAAAATAACCCTTAAACAAGGTGGGTTAGAGGCCATGATGCAAATGATTCAAGTATTGTGTGGTGTGAAGCAGCCCTGATGATAAGAGCAGATTTTCTAGAGTCATTCCAATGAATGGAGTTAGGACTGCATAACATTTTAAACCTCAGCAATTGGGTGGCAGATACTCTCCTCTAGAAGAGATTTAGGAGGATCTACAGGAGCTCCACATCAAAGTCACGTTAATTTGAAATTATTCTCCAGAGCAATCCTACCAAGTCCCTTGGTTTTTTCCTATCCAAGAGAGGAAACCCAACAGGATTAGGGAGTTTGACTGCCTGCCTAGAGTTTAACGCTTTACATAGCCAAGCAAATAGATTTGTTACTCTAAAAACCTTTCCAGGCTAAAATTAATTTGAAAACAAAGTTGCAATCTGCTTCCAACTTAGTCTTTACTGTTAAATTTCCATTTAAAATATCATCTCCACTTTTTATATGTCCAATATATTTCCTACTTTATTCTCAAGATTCTTAAGGTCAAAAACTTTAAGAGCTAAATTACAATAGATGATGCTGAAATTATATTAAATCTATAAAACCAAAGTCTGGCTAAACCTATGGCTTTGCTAAAATAAATAAGTGGTTTTATTAGCAAACTGCACAGCACATTTTAGAAAGTTCAGCCTTCTGTTTATTAGCACTGGCTTTCATCTCTGCCTCAACTGCCTTTTACTTTGCCAACTAGAAAGAAACACCAAATACACTTCTGGGGCTTTATGAGGGGTCACCAGGCATTCTCAAAGGCCCTAAACAGACTTGTTCTCAAAAGCCTGGGCATCCTTGGACTTGCAGATGTATCCGTTTTCTTCTCATGCCATCTTTTCATTCAACTTCACTAAGAGAACTAGACAGATAGCCAAAAGACAACTTTAAATAATATACTTCCCTTTGACCTGTGGGTGCACTTTGCCAAAATGAGAATAGGCAGCAAGACCCAAGTTCTGCTCTTTGCCCTGGTATCATAGGTATTTGTTACCTGATGGCTAGATGATGTATCACTCTATCAACATTCCAAGACTGAGTTAATGAGGAAATTAGCAACAGACCCAAAGCCTTTTATATTTCCTTTTCTCTTTGGGGGTCTTTTTCACAGCTTTGTGCATAGTATTTTTCCCATCCTCTTGAATCTTTGAGCTATGAAAGCATTTTATCCTGCTACATTGGTCAACCATCAGTTTTTACTGAGGGCCTACTATGTGGAAGAAGAATTCCTATGTGTTAAGACCCTCACGTTGTTGTACTTGGTAATTAGAGAAGGATGATACACACATGCCAAAACATCCTAAAAGGCCTTATAATACGTACATTCCCCTTCCCCACCCTTAAATTAGTTGGCTATTTGTGCCCTGGGTGTGTATGAATGAATTATATCACTCAGACAAATATGCATACACACACCTGGTGAAATGCTTAGTCTTTGCACTAAATTTTAAGAACAGTACAATTCTTCACATGGTAATCAAAGAAAGAAACAACATTCAAAATAAAGGAAAACACAAATGCAGAGCATGGAGATGTGAACTAGCATAAGGAAGGAACTACAGCTTATGATGGGGGCATAGAAAAAGTTCTGACCAGACAAGTGGACTAGGTTCAGACATGCAAGACCTTGAAAGCCATCTAAAAGTTTGGAGTTTGTCCTCAGGCAACGGAAGAGTTCAAAGTAAGAGAGACATGATGAGATTTGTATTTCGGAAAGCTCATTCTAACAGCAGCATGGAGGATGAATTGGAAAACTTCAAGACTGGATGGGGGGCACAAATTAGGAGGCTGTGGCAATAACCCAGATACAAAGTGAGGAAAGTCTGATGTAAATCAGAAGAAATGAATGGAAGGGAACATAAAGGAGAGACTGAGAATGCACACAACTTGTTCACCAATTAAGTATTGGGAAATAAAGAAGGGTAGAATCAAAGATGCTTCCAGCTTTCCAGTTTGAATGGTATATTTAGTGTTATTTATCAAGGTAGATAATACAAAAGGAAGAACAGATTTGGCTTGTGGGAAAAATAATGAGCTTAATTTTGAACACACTGAATCTGAAGCTATTGTACAAAACACATCTGGAGATCTCCAGAAGGCAGTTGAATAAATCATTTTGAAGCCCAGGAGTGAGATCTGGGCTCAAACTATGGATCTGGATGCCATATGCAATATAGGTGACAGTTTAAGCCAGAGGAATAGGTCAGATCTCTGAGGGGGAGTGTATAGAGAGAGAATAAGACAGAGGATAGAACCTGGTGTTCCACCAACATTTTAGGGGCATGCAGAGGAGAAGGGGCCAGCAAAAGTGACTGAGAAAAACAGAACCTTCACCAGCTGGAAGAGAACCACAAGACTGTGCTAGCACAAAAACCAAGGATGGAGAGCACTGCAAGAATAAAGACATGGTTTACATAGTCAAATTCCACCAAGGACATACCGAAAGGAAAAAAAGAGAAATAATAAGGACAACACTGGATTTGACAGTTAGAGTATGGTCCTGAAAGATGTCCAAGAGGATCAGATCCAAAGCACAGGTGGACAGTCTGAAGGGAGGGAAGAGATGCTTTGCCCTCTAAGATTAGTGATAAGATGAAAACACAAAGAAAGGAAGTTCATGTCAAGGGACTCAGTTTTTCTGTGAAAAGGCACCAAAGGATATCTGCTGAAAGGAAATGGGGCAACAGTGAGTGAGAGCACTAAGGAGAGTCCATGATATTTGGGGAAGATGTTGTGGGAAATTTCCTCTCTCCCACACCACTTCCTTGGTATTCATTCCATACACAACCTTAACACACACAGCAAAATGCCAGGCTCATAATAGGTCTTTAATATTCATTTTTTAGATTAATTTATTCTCATTTACTGAGTGCCTACTTTCTGCAAGGCGATGAGCTAGACTCAAGAGATGCAAAGAGATGCGAAACATTTGGAGAGCTGTAATACTCCTGTTATAGATTGAATTATGTCCTCCAAAACTATGTGTTGTAAATTCTAACCTCCCTGGTGGCGCAGTGGTTAAGTGTTCGGCTGCTAACCAAAAGGTCAGCCATTCAAATCCACCAGTCACTCCTTAGAAACCTTATGGGGCAGCTCTACTCTGTCCTATAGGGTCCCTATGATTCAGAATCAATTCAGTCACAGAGGGTTTGGTTACAATCCCATTCGGGAATGGGTTGTCTTTGTTATGTTAATGAGGCAGGACTACTGTAGGGTGTATCTTGAGTCAATGCCTTTTGTGATGTAAAAGAGACTAAAACAAGCAAGCTAGAGAAGCAGAGATGGGAAAAGAGAGATGTCAAGCCACATGAAGATCTCCCCGAAGCAGAAGCTCAAAGAGACAAGGACATTTCTCCAGAGCTGATAGAAAGCCTTCCCCTAGAGCCAGCAGCATGAATTCGCACTTCTAGCCTCCTAGACTGTGAGAAAATAAATGTTTGTTAAAGACATCCACTTGTGGTATTTTTTTTATAGTAGCACTAGATAACTAAGATAGCTCCTCATCAAAATTTTATCTGTGTAATGTTTGTGTTTTATCTGTGATCCAACAGAATGTGGGAAATTATTGAACAACAGCATTAATATCACATGCAAGTAAAATTTTGCTGGAGATAATTCAAAAACGGTTGCAGCTGTACATAGACAAGGAACTGTCAGAAATTCAAGCGAGATTCAGAAGAGGATGTGAAACAAGGGATGTTATTGCTGATGTCAGGTGGATCTTGGCTGATAGCTGAGAATACCAGAAAGATGATTACCTGTGTTTTATTGCTATGCAAAGGCATTCAACTGTGTGGATCATAACAAATTATGGATAACATTGTGAAGAATGGGAATTCCAGAACACTTAATTGTGCTCATGTGGAACCTGTACATAGACCAAGAGGCACTCATTCGAACAGAAAAGGGGACACTGCATTGTTTAAAATCAAGAAAGATGGGTGTTAGAGTTATATCCTTTCACCATACTTATTCAATATGTATGCTGAGTAAAATAATCTGAGAAACTGAACCATCTAAAGAAGAGCAAGGCATCAAAATTGGAGGAAGACTTATTAACAACCTATGATAGGCAGATGACATAACCTTGCTTGCTGAAAGTGAAGAGGACTTGAAGCACTTACTGGTGTAGATCAAAGACTACACCTTTCAATATGAATTACAACTCAACATAAGAAAAACAAAACCCCTCACAACTGGACAAATAAGCAACATCAAGATAAATGGAGAAAATATTGAAGTTGTCAAGGATTTCATTTTACTTGGATCCACAACCACTGCCCATGGAAGCAGCAGTCAAGAAATCAAATGACATATTACATTGGGCAAATCTACTGCAAAAGACTTCTTTAAAGTGTTAAAAAGCAAAGACGTCACTTTGAGGACTAAGGTGCACCTGACCCAAGCCATGGTATGTTCAATCACCTTATATGTATGCAAAAGCTGGACAATGAATAGGAAAGATCAGAGAAGAATTAATGCCTTTGAATTATGGTGTTGGCAAAGAATACTGAATATATCATGGAGTGTCAGAAGAATGAACAAATCTGTCTTACAAGAAGTACAGCCAGAATGTTCTTCAGCAGCAAGAATGGCAAGACTTTTCCTCACGCACTTTGGACATGTTATCAGGAGAACCATTCCCTGGAGAAGGACATCATGCTTGGTAAAGTAGAGGGTCAATGAAAAAGAAGAAGACCCTCAAAAAGATGGATTGACACAGTGGCTGCAACAATAGGCTCAAACATAGCAACGATTGCAAGGATGGCATAGGACCAGGCAATGTTTCGTTCTGTTGTACATAGGGTCACTATGAGTCAGAACCAGCTCGATGGTACCTAACAAAGACAACAATATGTGCTCATCCTTCAGGTCTATATTTAAAATGCCACTTCCTCAGGAAGACATGTCCCCAGTCTCCAGACTAGGTTAGGTTCCACTGTTAAACACTCTCAACACAATATGTGTTTTTCCTTAGTAGCTTTTATAGTAATGATAGCTAAATAATTAGTTGTATAATTATCAAATATGTATATTAGCATAAAGTATTATGTAATTTTATATCGTTTTAATGTCTATCTCCTTCCCCCACCAAATTGTAAGTTCCCCAAAGTCTTCTTTGTTCATTGGTGGATCCTCGGCATCAATAGGATGACTGGTATTTATTCATTCTTCCATTTATCCAATAATTATTCAGTCCTCATTATATTAGAGACATAGTGCACATAACAGACACTTCAAAAATATTTATTGTAGCACCACTGAAGAAGAAGAAGAAGAAAGTAGGACTCACACTACCTGACCTCATAACCTACTATATGGCTACCATAGTCAAAACAGCCTGGTACTGGTACAACAACAGACACACTGACCAATGCAGTATAATCAAGAACCCAGATATAAATCCATCCACCTACAGTCACCTGATCTTCAACAAAGACCCAAAGTCCATCAGATGGGAAAAAGACAGTCTTTTTAACAGATGGTGCTGGCAAAACTGGATGTCCTCCCTCCGCATCTGTAAAAAAAAATGAAACAGAACCCATACCTCACACCATACACAAAAACTAATTCAAAATGGATCAAAGACCTAAATATACAACCAAAAACTATAAAGATCACAGAAGAAAAAATAGGGTCAATGCTAGAGGCCCTAATACACAGCATAAATAGGACATAAATCATAACTAACAATACACAGACACCACGTGATAAGCTAGATAACTGGGATCTTCTAAAAATTAAACATTTGTGCTCATCAAAAGACTTCACCAAAAGAATAAAAAGAGAGCCTACAGACTGGGAAAAGATTTTTGGATATGACAAATTTGGCAAACGTCTAATCTCTAAAATCTATAGGAAAAACCAACACCTACCTCTACAACAAAGACAGATAATCCTATTAAAAAATAGGCAAAGGATATGAACAAACACTTCACCAAAGAAGACATTCAGGCAACTAACAGACACACGAAGAAATGCTCACAATCAATAGCCATTAGAGGAATTACAAATCAAAACTACGATGAGATACCATCTTACCCAGACATTACTGACACAAATCAAAAAAAGAGAAAATAACAAATGTTGGAGAGGCTGCAGGGAGCTTGGAACTCTTATACACTGCTGGCAAGAATGTAAAATGGTACAACCATTTTGGAAAACAATATGGCACTTCCTTAAAAAGCAAGAAAAAGCAATACCATATGATCCAGCAATCCTACTCCTAGGACTATATCCTAGAGAAATAAGAGCCATCACATAAACAGACATATGCACACCCATGTTCACTGCAGCATTATTCACAATGGCGAAAAGTTGGAAACAACCTAAGTGCCCATCAACAGACAACTGGATAAATAAACTATAGTACATACACACAAAGGAATACTACACAGCAATAAAGAACAATGATGAATCTGCTAAACATCTTACAACATGGATGAGTCTGGAGTACATTATGCTGAGTGAAATAAGTCAATCACAAAAGGACAAATACTATATGAGACCACTATTATAAAAACTCATGAAAATGTTTACAACAGAAAAAAGCAATCTTTGATGGTTACTAGGGAGGGAAGGGGTAGGGAGAGAAAAACACTAAATAGACAATACATAAATGGTAACTTTGGTGAAGGGTAAGACAGTACACAATACTGGGGAAGTCAGCACAAGTTGACCAAGGCAAGGCCATGGAGGCTTCACTGACACAGCCAAACGCCCTGGGGGACTGAATTACTGGGCTGAGGGCTGGGGACCGTTGTCTCAGGTGACATCTTGCTTAACTGGCATAACATAGTTTATAAAGAAAATGTTCTACATCCTGCTTTAGTGAATAGTGTCTGGGGTCTTAAAAGCTTGTGAGCAGCCATCTAAGATACTCCACTAGTCCCGCCTGTCTGGAGCAAAGGAGAATAAAGAACACTAAAGACACAAGGGAAAGATTAGTCCAAAGGACTAATGGACCACAACTGCCACAGCCTCCACCAGACTGAGTCCAGCACAACTAGATGATGTCCGGCTACCACCACCGACTGCTCTGACAGGGATCACAATAGAGGGTCCCAGACAGAGCTGGAGAAAAATGTAGAATAAAATTCTAACTCACAAAAAAAACCAGACTCACTGGTCCGAAGAGACTGAAGAAACCCCAAGAGTATGGCCCTCAGAAACCCTTTTTGCTCAGTAATGAAGTCATTCCTGAGGTTCACCCTTCAGCCAAAGATTAGACAGGACCATAAAACAAAACAAGACTAAATGGGCACACCAACCCACTGGCAAGGATGAGAAGGTAGGAAGGGACAGGAAAGCTGGTAATGGGGAACCCAAGATCGAGGAGGTAAGAGTGTTGACATGTCATGGGGTTAGCAACCAATGTCACAAAACAATATGTGTATAATTATTTAATGAGAAACTAATTTGCTCTGTAAACCTTCATCTACAGTACAAAAAAAAAGTTTTAATGGAAAAAAATATATATTTGATGAATAAAGTGCTAGGAAGGCTCATTTTCTGAAGGACAAATCCTACTAAGCAAGCCACATGTAATCACAATTTGCTATGGTACAAACTACTTGCTAAATGTATCCCAAGTGCTGATTACTCACTAGGGTGAATTTAAATGGGGAGAGCTGACTTTTGACAGAAGCGATGATTTTCAAAAATATAACAAATATGGGTTGGAGCCAATTGTAGAGGGGTGGGTGGCCCAAAAGAAAATGTCATTACTAGAACCATTCTTTCCAGTTATTCACAGGCTAGATCTGGCTATATACTACAGCCCTTTTCAATAAGAAAAGGAAATAAAATTTCTTACCTTAATTGAAACATGAATAATACTTCTGTTCTGAAACCGTAAACATATGAGTCCAGCAATTGTACGACCAAAGACTGGAACTCTTAAAAGCAGTAGAATTCTGATAAAATAAGTATCATCATACTTTTCAGTCTCTCAGATTTAATTAAAGTTTAGAAATGAAAAAAAATACCTCTACTGTTGCTATTCTGGGAAAAAAAAAAAAACAGCAAAATAATAAGCATTGAACTCATCCAGCAAGCTCAAAACTGTCCACTACGCAAAGATATGAAATTGAGAGCATTTCTTAGCCTTTCTGGACTATTTGAACTAAATGGAGCATAAGAAGGCTTTACCCACTTGTTGTCATTTTTTTTTTTTTCATTCACCCTCTTAAGAAGACCAATGAGTTTTTGAATAACTAAACAGTTGGCCTGGAATCATGCTCGACTGTCGGAATTTTTACACTGTTGAAATGGGTGGCCTTCAACAACAGAGGTAAAAACCTTTTCTGCAGTTGCTCATTGCCAGTATATCACTCTTGCAAACAGCTTTCAAAAATCTGGAGGCCTTCAACAGCAAAGCCATTTGGCTTGCAAAGGTTCCTTGGCACTTGCCATAGTCACCCCATCCAGGGTCTCTTTAGTTTCCATCCTCGCTTATATCTCTAGTATAAAGGAAAAGCAAAGCACTGACATCATTTTCTTCTCCTGTCCCCACCCCCTTACAAAATGATAATAAACAAACCAAAAGCCAATTAAAGGAAAAGTCAGGGCTTATATTAAGCTACAATGTACCAAGATGGCATCCTAGTTGTTAAAAGGTGACATTTTTCTATACCACATGAATGACTCTTTTCCTCTCCAGCCATCCCACAATCTGGCAAATACACAGTTAATACCTGGCACCTACAGAGGTAGCTATTCTGATTGGTCAATTTCTGCAATGCCTGAGCTATGTGTGATGATAAAGAGAGAGAGAAAGAGAGGGAGAGAGAAAGGAAGGGAAGGAGGGAGGGAGTGAGGGAAACACACACACACACATATATATATGCTTTAATATCATTCTTGGAAGAAGACAAACCGCATTCGTTTTCTTTCTAGTACCTATTTCCTGGCTCCCTATAGTCCATCATAGTTTTCTCTAGCACATAAGCAAATGGGTTAATGTCACAGTTAAGGATAAGAAACCAATGCATAAATATCCCTGTATTTCCAGAGATAAATTATAGCAAAGCTGGCAAGAAAAAAGAATATTGTAATGATAACCCAACTGTTGCTTTGATTTTCCTTATCAAGTTGGAGATTTTTTACCCCCACAGAAAATCTTCTAATGCACCTTGTAATACAGCTGAAAACCAATGATATGAAAGAAGATCAGACTGTGCCCAAAGCCTAAGGCATGCTAAGGGGACTTGTTTCTGGGTTTTATTCACCCATTCACCCCAAGGTTAAAATGTAGCTTCACTATTTCTAGCAATCTCATGGGAAGCAGGGACCTAACTAGGAAAATAGAGCCTAGGGCAATTAGCGTTAAATTGCTGAATGATCTTTCACAGCTGGCAATAGAAACTGTGATGGCCAATAGAAACTGCTAATTGGTGCCCATCCCCACCCTCCAAATGGCGCCCAGGGAACTTGCCCTACCTTCCTTCCCGCCCCCCCCCCCCCCACCCTGAGGGAAGGCCTAACACACACTTTTTTTTATTTCTTTCGGAAAGGGCCCCAATTGAAAGTCCTGTTCTAAGAAAGTCATTGGTCCAAATATACACAGAACATCACTAAGGGTAACTAGCAGAGCTGTTCATCAGAGTCTGATGATGTTCCCTCCCACAGGCCCCTTTCTTTCTGTATGTGAACTTGGAAAGAATGTTCTAAACAATGGAAATGGCTTAATTTGTTAGGATGGTGATGTACAGTAATAACTTTTCCCCTCCATCTAGACCATTGTTCCTTAACTTTTTTTTTTTTTTTTTGTCCCCTAAGCAAGGGTCAAGAAGCGCTGGTGGTACAATGTTTAAAACCTTTGGCTGCTAACCAAAAGTTAGGCAGTTGGAACTCACCAGCCACTCTGCAGGAGAGAGACGTGGTGGTCTGCTTCCTAAAGATTTACAGCCTTGGAAACCCTATGGGGCAGTTCTACTCTCTCCTATAGGGTTGCTGTAAGTTGGAATCAACTCAACAGCAGTGTGTTTGGTTTTTTTGGTAAGCAGGGTTCACCATGAGTTGAAACAGACTCCACGGCAACTGACAACAAGGCAGGCTTTTTAGACTATTTTTCCTAATAACCCCTCAATGAAATTTCAATGCCAAAGATATATTGTATATGTGTTTATCTACTATAGGTATATCTGTGCTTCATATATGAAGAGTAAGATGTTTTTCCCCCCACCCCACAAAGAACCAATATTTTCCCCCTTGGGGGCAATAATGCCTCCATTAAGAGTGCAAGTTTTAGACTCCTTTTCTTTTCACAGTGTATGCATCTCAGGACCTCACTCCATAAGCCTTCAACCCATTCAAGGCCTAGCTCATGTCCCATTTGGAGCCAGCAGCATGTACACCCTCAAAGGTCTAAAATGTGCCATCATGTACACAGTCAAAATGGTGTCCACATGTATTCCCAACCATCATGGCTTATGGTTATTACATTCCCAAACTGGTTCGCGGTTGCTTTGCACATATTTCCAAATAATCTTGGCTTTTATTTTGTTGCTAAATCACATGCATCTGCTCACATGTAATCCACTATCTAGCAATATAATTACATGTGTTCTGAGCTTCTCCAGAACACTGAGTCTGATCACTTTTTCCTCCATAAATTGGAAAATCGTATTTCCCCTTTTATACCGTACATATTTTTAAAGAACATAGCCTTTCTGAAGTGTCCATTCATATAAAGTTCTTAAAACTTTCCAACTTCCAAACTCCTTATTTTTCATAATCTATACCAACTGTCAAATCATGGGTGAAAGTGGCAAAAATGGGTATTCACGCTTGTTTTTTCAGCTCCCCACTCAAAGAAAATAATTAAAGTTGGCTCTGCCTTTTTTTAGCATGGGTTCTAAAAATCCTCCAAACGTGGAATTTTAAATTGAGAAGGTGTTTCCCCATTATACAAAGCAGAGGTAATCATTAAACAGACACCTAACACTCTGGGGGAAAGTCTACACATTCAACTCTAGCCATCATAAAACACAAGTATCCTAAACAGAACATTTATGCTGTACCCATAACACCTTCAGCCTTCATTTAGTGGTCTCACCTTCTCAGTTAGTCTACTCCAAGGCTGCTGATAGCATCCAATTAATCAACTGAGTATTAAGCCTTGTGATGCAGAGCAATGAAGTGCTAACAAGGACCATGTGTGGTTGCAAATAGCCTAGTGTGACCAGCCAAGCTTGCCAAATGGAGAGGAAACGCTCAAGATGGAGCTATTAGGAATCCTAGAGGGTGACCCCAAGTAGTAACACTGTGTGTGTTGGAGCATGCCAAGAGCCTCAGAGAGATTCCAAATGGTACACTGAAGTTTTGTGTCAATTCATTTTCAAAATCTTTTTGGGAGTTCCTAATTCATTCATAATAGTGATCATAGGCCGTTACCCTTCAACACATAACAATCTAAATTAATTTAATTCATTAGGAAGAATGAGTACCCAAAAAATAGACATATCCAAATTATGCCACACTTTGGCCTTCTCCCCTCAACTAATTAAGCAGAATTTGTAATTTGTTAACATATTGGAAATACTTTTTGAAAGACTTGAGTTCAAGGCCAACTTCAACTTTTAATCAATACTTTAGAGTCACATGTTTTCATATTTTGCATTTTCACCACTAATGTATCAGCTTGACATCAACTGCATGCTGATATTAGTGGCCTGCCTAGAATTTCTATCTCAATGTTTCTTAGCTAAGGATGTGCCTCTGAATAGCCTGAAGAGTTCCTAAACATTGGCATTCTGAATCCTATACCTGGAGAGGCTGATTAGAACATGGTCTGGGAAAGGGTTCTGGAATCTTTATTTTTAAATAGTTACCCCAGATTTGGTTTGCACATAGATTTAGGAATAAGTGCATTAGTCTTTTTAAACATGACTCAATTAACATTTTTAACTTAACATTTTAAAATTTATATACACTTTTAGGAAACCCTGGTGGCATAGCGGTTAAGAGCTAGGGCTGATAACCAAAAAGTCTGCAGTTCGAATCCACCAGCTGCTCCTTGGGAACTATGAGGCAGTTCTACTTTGTCCTACAGGGTCACTATGAGTTGGAATTGACTTGACAGCAACAGGTTAGACACTTTTAATGATTTCTGGAAACCCTAGTGGTGTAGTGGTTAAGAGCTCAGCCTCTAACCAAAAGATCAGCAGTTTGAATCCACTGCTCCTTGGAAACCCATAGGGCATTTCTACTCTGACCAATAGGGTCACTATGAGTCAGATCGACTTGACAGTAACAGGTGTGATTTGGTTGGTTTAATGATTTTTGTATTATTTAAATACAACTTTAAACCTGTCTGCTGTGTAGAGACAATGGGGCAGTCCTTTTCCGAGGTGGACGTTTGTGGTTGCCTGTTGTTCTGGATAATTTTGTTGCACGAAAAACCATCCTGAAACTTAGTTGTGGAAGACAACCATTGCTTTATGTTCACTGATTCTGAAGCTTAGGAATTCAGACAGAGAACAGTAGGGAGGATTCAAAGGCTAGGAGTGACTCGACAGTTGAGGGCAAGAATCACTGGGAAGCTCCTTCATTCACATCTGACACCTATACTGAGATGACTCAAATGCAAGCTCAGCTGGGACTGCCAACCAGCATATCTCACATAGCCTCTCATGTGGCTTGGGCTTCCTCACAACATGGCAGCCTCAGCATAGTTGAATTTCTTAGTCTACTTGAGTGTTTCCGGGAGATAATAAGGAAATAAACAGGTAACTAGCAAACAATGATGTAAGGGCTTAGTGGGAGCCCACAGAGGGCCTTGGGGAGTTGGTCAAATCTTCTCAGAGGTGGTGAGACATGAGCTGAGCATTGAAGAATGAGTAGAGGTATACTCTAGAGGGGAATTCCCAGGAGGGAACAAGCCAGGCCAAGGCCTGGAGACAGAGAAGAGCAAGGCAGCAGGAAAGCACTGGAGATGAGGCTGGGAAGGTGGGCAAGAAAGATTGCACGGGTCTTGTATACCAGGCTGCAGAGAATGATGTATATCCTATAAGCAGTATTGATAATGAAATCTCCCTTAAGGGATTGCTATGATTATTAAATGAGATGTTGTATAGAAAGCACTAGAACTGTAGATAGCATAGCCTCTCCCACAGTTGTTTAATTACCCAAATTAAAAAAAAAAAAAAAACACTCACAAAGGAATTTTAGGCACTATAGACCCTGATGGTGCAGTGGTTAAGAGCTATAACTGTTAACCAAAAGGTCAGCAGTTTGAATCCACCAGCCACCCCTTGGAAACCTTATGGTGCAGTTCTACTCTGTCCTATAGGGTCACTATGAGTCAGAATCGACTTAATGGCAATGGGTTTGGTTTTTTGGTTTATAGGCTCATGGGTAAAAGACTTGAGGGTGAGGGTCACAAGTTATAGTGTTCCTCTGTGTCTACCTGTTTTGGCTTAAGGCAGGCCCTAGATCGAGACTTCCTCTTTACATTTCTGACCCAAGCAAAAAGAAACACACGCGCACACACGTAGAAATTCTACAAGGTCTATTAAACTATGGGTAGTATGTGGTCCACTGTGGTGGGAATGAGAAAGCAAAAACGACACCCTTGTCAGAAGGAAGAACATGCCCTTTTTTGACCTGCAAACAATTCTCACCTTCCTGCATAATGGGCTCTTAGACCAGTCATTGCATTAAGACAGTACATTTCCACATGACTTTATAGTTTCCAGAAAGCCTTCTGATTCACTTTCTCATTTAAAATTCACAAATAGAAATTCCTGTAGCAGATGGGGAGGAAAGATAGATTTTAACAGCTCCATTTTTCAGTGTGAGAGTAGAGAGTCAAAGACATTGAGTAATTTCTTTGCAGTCATACTGCCAATAGATGGCAAAGCCAAGGCTTGTGAGCACCTCCCACTCTTTATCCCCTAGGAACTAATCTGATTGTCTTCACTAATTATACAATGGAAAGTCTCACCACAGACACCTCAGCTATACAACTGAAAGTGCCTGAACCATCAGTTCAAAAGAGTTGTTCACTTACATATCATTAACTGATGTTTATTGAGTGCTTACTGCATTACGTAACTGGTATGGTTCTAAGCATTTTTCATGTACAGTGTTTTTCAGTTATAAAGCTTGTCTGTAATGTGTGAATTTATTCATAGCAGGTGAATAAATAGGGGGTGTAATCCCAAAACACAGAATTGTAGTAGCTCAGACCAAATTTTTCACCGGTAATTTGATTTACACTACCTAAAAGGACCAAACTGAGAAAAACATCAACCAGTTGAAAACAGTGACCATGGAGGAAACAAAACACACACACACCCCTTATAGTCTCTCTCTAACCCCACTTGCCCACATGCTTTGCCCTATCAGTATACATAGTGCTGTCCTCCCTCCCAAATTCACGTAATTTTCTTGCTGAAAGTATTTACTTCCACATCCCAAGCATGTAAGCATCCTGGGTAGATGAATCCATGTAGCAAATGAAAAGGGAAAGCCTTAAATCTTGAGAAGCTTAAAATGTAAAACACTTGGAAAGAAACAAGAGAATTTGTGATATCACAAGAGCAATAAGCCTAAACAAATCTACTATGTGCAGTATCAGTGACAATGAGGCAAAAATAAAAGAAACCTGTTGTTATGGATTGAATAGTGTTCACAAAGAGATATGTTGAAGTCCTAACCTCTGGTACCTGTGAACATGACTTGTTTGGAAATAAAGTCTTCGAAGATATTACCAGTTAACATGCGGTCATATCAGTTAACATTAGGTTGAGTCCTAATCCAATCTGAGTAGTGTCCTTATAAAAAGAAGGGACAGAGAGACAGGCAGAGGGAAGACAACCACGTGACAACAGAGTTATGTGTCAGCTACAAGCCTGGGGCTACCAGAAGCCAGGAGAGACAAGAAATGACCTTCCCCTAGAGATGTCGGAAAGAACATGGTCCTGCCAACACCCTGAATTGAAACTACTAGCCTCCAGAAGTGTGAGACAATAAATTTCAGTTGTTTAAAGCCACTCACTTTGTGGTACTTTGTTACAGCAGTGCTAAGAAACTAAGATGCCTGGTTAGCAGGAAGAACTTAAACAAACCTTCAGAAGGTTGCAGGTAATGATGATGACAATGTAGACAACAAGGATGAAGTCCAGCAGCTTCCCAATGGAGTTGAACACACCATAGCTATCATCTTCTGGAACTGGGCTGCCAGGCGCCTGCATGGGTTGAAGGCAATGGCCCCAATGCCAAGCAGTGCACCCAGCATCCCACTGAAGACATACACGCTGCTTCTTTAAGAAAGGAGGAAATGGCAAAACCATAAATGTTGGATTTTTAACCTAATACAGAAGAAAGAAAACAGAACAGAAAAGCCACAGCACACTTGGTGCCATCACATTTTATTCTACAATTTCCTTCTTTCCTCTGTTCTCTATAACTCAAAAGTCCCCCACATTTCACTGTACAATGCCACCAAGCAAACCTTGTGCTTTCTGTCAGGTGAAGTGCTCCATGTACCCTACTGCTTTTTTTTTAAATTTATTAGGGATTTAAGATGTTTAAAATTTTTATTGGGTTTTTACAGACTTTCTAGACTACACAGGTTCTATTTTTCCCATAAGCTCCATCATTTTTATTGCATGAAATTCTATAATGCCTTGAGTTTTAGGAACACATATATTGTAAGAAAAGCAACAGTATTATCTCATTTAATCCTCATGTTATCCCCATTTTACAATCAAGAACACTTGGTGTGGTTTTCACGTGACATCAAAATCTTGCATCTGGAGCATCTTCTCCCAACCTGTGTTCCCTTTCCTTCTTTTAATATGTTAGCCATGCTCCTCCCCTGCTCCCATTTAAGAGTCTTTCCCTAGGACAGCATGCTGAGTGAAATTACAAATAGGGAGCAGCTCCCCAGCCCCACTGAAAGGAAGGAACTTGCTCAGCATCCAAAAGGAAACTGGCTTCTGCAATTTGGGTCAAAAGTTCACCAAAAAGTTTTCAAGAGAAGTTCTAAAGGCCAAAAGAAAGAAACAGAGGGACTTCCAAAAGAATAGATCCCAGTGAGGAAAAAAAAAAAAAAAAATCCAACTAGCAATCTGAAATAACACAGGCAATTTTCCCAAAGCAACTGATAACTAATGACTATTGAGTTATTTTCCCCAAGGTCAGCTGCAGAGTAGGAATTAGAAAGACCAACTTGGGACTCTTCTCTACTTTTAAATATTGTGTTTCTGTTGCTTGGAACATTCATATTTCTGCATCAGACTGCTATATTTCACACCCCTTCTGGCTTCACATCAGAAGAACAAGGTCAGTATTTGTAATGGAATCGGGGTGCGATGGTGAATGATACAGATGTATATTTTACTTGGATCAAATGCAATTCACCTTTCTTCTCTGAGTAAACGCAAATCCTGAGAGAGGCTGCAATGTATAAACCTTCAAAAGGAGGCCCTCCTTGAGTATTCAAAACATATTTTATCAAACCACATGATCCTCTTGTTTCAAGCAAGAAGCATCTACAAAGAAAAAAGACAGTTTTTGTAAGACACTTTTTGGGTGTTTTTTTTTTTGGATGGTTATTTCTTCTGGGGGGAATTTTAAATGTTAACAGAAAAATCAAATAATATATTCAACTACTTGGTGGAATTGGGAGTAGGGGATGTAGGTGAATGAATTCAAGTAGAATTTTCTCAGGTCCTTTGCATCGAGTTTTTAAGAGGGATTTGAAGTAAATGTTTCTACATTAAAGTGAAATGCTAAGGCCAAGATGAAGAGAATCACTTCTATTCTGCTTCTGAAATAGAGACAGAACAGGATCTATCTTGCAGCATACAATAGATTCTCTCTCATTTGGAAATAGGCAGGAACTAAAGATACAGAACATAAAACTTTCTACTAGACCTCTATTTTATTCCATTTGTGGCCACATATGCCTGTTGAATCTTGACCACAGAATCAGAAAGTTGAAAAGACTTTGAGGTTCATCTAATCCACACCCAAGCCTATGGGAAGACCTCCCACTAAACTTCCAGGGGGACTTACCCTGTTTTTAAAGACCTCCACGAAGTCTTACAAAAAGTGTTCAAACACCAGCTCTCCTGCCAGCAGTCGACTTGGCTTGAAGAATTTGCATTGGCCCCACCTCCACTAATCAATCCCACCTCCAGCTCCTTGGAACAGTCCCGTTGTCTCAACTCTAAATATTCCAACATCTGCCTGCAACTAATGTGTGTATGTTGCCCAGCTCTGGCCCCCAAGCCAGAAGAGACATGTTCTAATCACTGTTGGGGCCAAGGCAGAGGTGTGGACTGTGGATCTGAGGCAGACAGAGCCCCTTCCACCCTCCGTTACATAACCATTGGCAGTCCTTCCGCTTCTGAGAGGATAGAGTGAGGAGGCAAATTCTTAAACACTCAGGAGTTTTGGAGTGTTTTATGCAAGGAAAAAAGATTCATATATCTTCTATTAGGGAGGCTGCCTGTGACACCTGATATGAAATATTAGTCTATTTTTTTTAGATGGTGAACTAATGACCATTTAGCTACTCCAAATCAAACTCCCCATCAAACCTCAAGGTTTAGAGGACTAGTTTCTAATGAACTTCCTACTCTGCTGGCGTGGGATAGCAGAGAAGTAAACATTTTCTTTTCATTAGTATGAAAGAATTTGAAGTGCTAGAAACAGCAGCAGGACTAAGAAACACATTAAAAATGATGTTTGCCTAGTAATGTCTGTAGCCAGAAACATGAACCAGGAATGAGGACTACTCAGTAAGGGCTGAAGGGAATGTCTGCTTTCCTCTCCCGTCACATCTTCTCCCTCAGAGTGGCTCCTGAAGGTGTTTTTTCCTCCATTTCCCCTGGCAGTGGTTTAAGCATTCCCCCATCTTGATCATCCAATGGCCTGAGAAACACATGGAGGATTATCAGCAGTACTAATCAGAGCAGCCTGAATCACTTTAAAAAGAACAGGGGCGATCACTCCACTCTCCAGTCCTCGGCAGACAAGCCACCCTGGAAACGGCTGAGGGGCCATCACCCCACTTGTGAGATGCTGAGACCAGTTTGATCATCTGCCTCCATTTTAGCAACAGAACTAGAGAGACCCTGAGCTGTAAAAAGACTCCACTCCAAATGGAACAACGAGAACAGAAATGATGAGAATGTTCATGCATTGTGAAGAACATAACCAATGTCATTGAACAACTCGTAGAGAAATTGTCGAATGGGAACCTAAACTATTGTGCAAACTTTCACCGAAAACACAATAAAATATAAGGTTTTGAAACAAAGACTTCATTCCACTCCATTTTCGATTCAGTCTACAATGGGATAACTGAGAGAAACCCAAGAGCCAGATGAAAATGGAGTGGCCTGCAGGATCAAATTCTCCTCAGGTGGGGCAGGTTTTCAAAAATCCAGGCCTCTCAAACCCAGGACAATATCCCAGAAAGTTAGGTAACCAGCTATATCCCTACAGGTAAGACTACTTGCTACACTTTATGTGCTATTGTGTTCTCTCTCTGAAGATATCATTCAAGCTAAAATCAGAATTAGACATTTAGAATAATAATTAGCAAAAGCCCCCCATTAATTTACCATAATCGTCTTTCAACCTCCCTCACTTGTTTGTACATTCACTGAGAAATTAAGTCCAAGTTCCTCCGAAACCTAATAGCTCAAATGACCTAAACTGATGTGTGAATTTGGATCAGGTTAAATCAATGTTCCCAAAGTTCGGGTCATTCTTTCTTTCCCAAAGTGATTTTCCCAGACTAAATGAGGACATTTTTACATGCCAAACAGATTGCTTAAACAAACTAGCTTCGTGTGACTTTTAAAGACAGAATGTGAATTATGCCATCTTAAACCCCTCTCTTTTCAGGTTTGTATCTGGAATATCATAAATATCAGGCTTGATCATCTTTGGTTCATAATCCAGATGTCATGTCTTCAGGGTAGAACCAAATGATTCTTATGAAGGGCAGCAGCGCCCTCTGCTGGTATGCTGTGCACACTGAGTTTTTGCAAGGTGGAAATCTGGGTATGGTCCTTTGATGCTTCAATCCCTTGTTAAGAAAGGAAATGAGGTTTTGAATGCAAAGTTCTTCATTTCCTCAGCAATGTGCACTGTAGCAAAGAGAGTCTCACATTTCTTCCATTGTTATTTCTAGCATTTAATATGGCCAGCCACATTAGAACTGATGACATCTCAATGGCACCGTTCCCCATTATGAATGGTGTGAGGCAGAATTATGGGGGGGGGGGGGTAGTTCAAGTCTTCCCACTGTATTTAATATTTCCATTCTTAAACAATAGACTAGCACCACTGGCCATCTTTGAGGTGGTCCCTCCAGAACCACAGTATGAGGAGGTCAGCCCACCTGAGATGACAGCTCCCTGATTCCATGCCACTTCGTTTGCTGCTCTGTAGACCGACTAAGAGCTTAAGTCTTCATTGAGAAATCCCATGACCATCCAAACCTCTGACCATCCATCCTGATCTGAAAGCAGCCATCAAGTTCAACCACCCCAGCCATGTACTACTAAAGGAATCCCTATGGGTTCAGAGAACCAAGAAACATTTTGGGTGACTAGGAGGTGTTGCATGGTATCAGTGCATCTATTTATTTATATGACAAGACTTTCATTGTATTTAACAATTATTTAGTGAGCAATTACCTACTCCAGGCCTCATGTGGGTGCCAGGGATACAATGGTGAACAAAAAAACGACACCTGCCCTAATGGAGCTTGCCATCTAAGAGAGAAAATGGACAACATACAAATACTCCCCAAAATGAATTACTACAAAGGACATGAAGGAAAGGCACATGGTGCCATGGGGGCATCTATAGTCTAGTGGAACAGAGATGGTTTTCGTGAGGAACTGACAGTAGAATGAGATTAAAAGGGTGAACAGGAGTCACCCAGGGTGGGGGAAGGTGGGAGGAGGGAAGGAACATTCCAGGCAGAGCAATGAGTGTGTCAAAGGCAACTAACTGCCACGCAGAGAAGTCCACGTTGTGGATGTGAACCTGCCATGGGTATCCAGGTCTGTGTGACATTATTTCTATAAAACTGACTGGAAAGAAATTATAAAAGTAAATAAACTTTTCCTAGCTATAGAGCAAAATCCTGCAGCAAATTGAGCCATCTGCTTCCGTTGAGGGAAATGAGAGAAAAGTGGTCAAGTCTTTCACAAGTTGGCATTCTTCCAGTTTTACAGTCTACCTGCTGCGAGTTGTGGATCCCACTGAGCTCTTTGCTTCTTCTTTGCATACTTTGAGCGTGTTGCACCATTTCCCCAATACTAGAGTTTCTCCTTATATGGGCAACATCTACTTACCTGGATCTCCTAACTTCTCAGATTCTAGAAATGCTTCATTTACTTAACAGTGACTCCACACTAAAAAATCCCTAGAGTTTTATTCTAGTCTTCTTTGGCAATGCCTCAGAAGGTGATATGCAATATTATTTTATTTCTTTATTTTTGTTATTTTATCAAACATTCATTTAGACTTTACCACGTGCCAGGTGAATTCCAAGTGCTTACAAAATTGAGTAGAAAGAACTCATGATAATCCTATGAGGTAATTACTAATACTACTTCCATTTTACAAGTAAAGAAACTGAGGCAACAAGGGATAAGAAACTTCCCTAAGGTCACTCAGCTGTTAAGTGGCAGAGCCACAATTTGAGCCCAGGCAATCAGTCTCCAGAAACCAAGTAGAAACCACTACTCCGTGCAGCCTCCTCTTAACAAAATTAAAGAGTCCCTTAACCAATACCAAACCTGTTGCCATAGAGTTGAATCTGACTCATAGCAACCCTACAGGACAGAGGAGAACTGCTCCATAGAGTTTCCAAGCTGCAGCTGGTGGATTCGAACTACTAACCTTTTGGTTAGCAGGCAAACTCTTAACTGCTGCACCACCAGTTCCCCACTTAATCAATGTTGTTGTTGTTAGTTGTTACGTGCCATCAAGTTGGTTCCAACTCATAGCAACCCCATGCACAACAGAACAAAACACTGCCCAGTCCTGCGCCATCCTCACAATCGTTGTTATGCTTCAGCCCCTTGTTGCAGTCACTGTGTCAATTCATCCAGTTGAGGGTCTTCCTTTTCTTGGCTGACCTCTACTTTACCAAGCATGATGTCCTTGTCCAGGGACTGATGGAGCATTATGGTTGTACCTCTTCCAAAACAGAATTGTTCATTCTTTTGGCAGTCCATGGTATATTCAATATTCGTCACCAACACCATAATTCAAAGGCATCAATTCTTCTTCTGTCTTCCTTATTCATCGTCCAGCTTTTGCATGCATATGAGGCGACTGAAAATACCATGGCTTCAGTCAGGCACACCTTAGTCTTCAAGGTGACATCTTTGCTTTTCAACACTTTAAAGAGGTCTCTTGCAGCAGATTTGCCCAATGCAATGCGTCGTTTGATTTCTCGAGTGCTGCTTCCATGGGTATTGGTTGTGGATCTGAGTAAAATGAAATCCTTGACAACTTCAATCCTTTCTCCATTTATCATGATGTTGCTTATTAGACCAGTTGTGAGGATTTGTGTTTTCTTTATGTTGAGATGTAATCCATACTGAAGGCTGTGGTCTTTGATTTTCATCAGTAAGTGCTTCAAGTCCTCTTCACTTGCAGCAAGCAAGGTTGTCTCATCTGCATAAAGCAGGGTGTTAACGAGTCTACCTCCAATCCTGACGCCCCATTCTTCTTCATATAGTCCAGCTTCTTGGATTATTTGCTCAGCATACAGATTGAATAAGTATGGTGAAAGGCTACAACCTTGACACACACCTTTTCTGACTTCAAACCATGCAGTATTCCCTTGTTCTGTCTGAACAGCTGCCTCTTGATCTATGTACAGTTTCCTCATGAGCACAGTTAAGGGTTATGGAATTCCTGTTCTTTGCAATGTTATCCATAATTTGTTATGATCCACACAGTCAAATGCCTTTGCATAGTCAATAAAACATGGGTAATCATCTTTCTAGTATTCCATGATTTCAGCCAGGATCCATCTGACATCAGCAATGATATCCCTGGTTCCACATCCTCTCCTGAATCCAGCTTGAACTTCTGCCAGTTCCCTGTCAATATACTGCTACAGCCACTTTTGAATGATCTTCAGCAAAATTTTACTTTTGTGTGACATTAATGATATTGTTTGATAATTTCCACATTCGGTTGGATCACCTTGCTTGGGAATAGGCATAAATATGGATTTCTCCTAGTCAGTTGGCCAGGTAGCTGTCTTCCAAATTTCTTGGCATAGAAGAGTGAGCACTTCCAGCACTGCATCTATTTGTTGAAACATCTCAGCTGGTATTCCGTCAATTCCTGGAGCCTTGTTTTTCACCAATGCCTTCAGTGCAGCTTGGACTTCTTCCTTCAGTACCATTGGCTCGTGATCATATGCTACCTCCTGAAATGGTTGAATGTACACCAGTTCTTTCTGGTATAGTGACTGTGTATTCCTTCTATCTGCTTTTGATGCTTCCTGCATCGTTTAATATTTTCCCCATAGAATCCTTCACTATTGCAACTTGAGGTTTGAATTTTTTCTTCAGTTATTTCAGTTTGAGAAATGCCGAGCGTGTTCTTCCTTTCTGGTCTTCTATATCCAGGTCTTTGCACATGTCATTATAATACTTTACTTTGTCTTCTCAAGTAGCCTTTTGAAATCTTCTGTTCAGCTCTTTTACTTCATCATTTCTTCCTTTTGCTTTAGCTACTCGATCTTCAAGAGCAATTTTCAGAGTCTCTTCTGACATCCATTTTGGTCTTTTCTTTCTTTCTTGTCTTTTAATGACCTCTTGCTTTCTTCATGTATGATGTCCTTGCTGTGATTCCACAACTCATCTGGTCTTCAGTTATTAGTGTTCAATGCATCAAATCTATTCTTGAAATGGTCTCTAAATTCAGGTGGTATATACTCAAGGTCATACTTTGGCTCTTGTGGACTTTTCTAATTTTTCTTCAGTTTCAACTTGAACTTATATATGAGCAATTGATGGTCTGTTCTGCAGTGGGTCCCTGGCCTTGTTCTGACTAATGATATTGAGCTTTTCCATCATCTCTTTCCACAGATGTAGTTGATTTGATTCCTGTGTATTCCATCTGGCGAGGTCCACATGTATAGTTGCCATTTATGTTGTTACAAAAAGGTATTTGCAATGAAGAAGTCATTGGTTTTGCAAAATTCAATCATGCCATCTCCAGCATAGTTTCTATCACCAAGGCCATATTTTCCTTCTTCTTTGTTTCCAACTTTCACATTCCAATCACCAGCAATTATCAATGTATCCTGATTGCATGTTTGATCAATTTCAGACTGCAGAAGTTGGTAAAAATCTTCAGTTCCTTCATCTTTGGCCTTAATGGTTGATGTATAAATTTGAATAATAGTCATATTAACTGGTCTTCCTTGTAGGCATATGGATAGTATCCTATCCCTGAAAACGTTGTACTTCAGGATAGATCTTGAAATATTCTTTTTGACGATGAATGCAATGCCATTCCTCTTCAAGTTATCATTGCTGGCATAGTAGACCATATGACTGTAGCATTCAAAAATGGCTAGTACCAGTCCATTTCAGCTCACTAATGCCTAGGATATCGATGTTTATGTGTTCCATTTAATTTTTGAAGATTTCCAATTTTCCTAGATTCAGACTTCGTACATTCCACGTTCCAATTATTAATGGATGTTTGCAGCTGTTTCTTCTCATTTTGAGTCGTGCTACATCAGCAAATGAAGGTTCCAAAAGCTTGACTCCATTCATGTCATTAAGGTCAACTCTACTTTGAGGAGGTAGCTCTTCCCCAGTTGTCTTTTGAGTGCCTTCCAACCTGAGGGGCTCATCTTCCTGCACTGTATCAGCCAATGTTCCACTGCTATTCATAAGGTTTTGACTGGCTAATTTTTTTCAGAAGTAGACCACCAGGTGTTTCTTCCTAGTCTGTCTTAGTCTGGAAGCTCAGCTGAAACTTGTCTACCATGGATGACTCTGCTATTTGAATACCAGCAGCATAGCTTCCAGCATCACAGCAACACACAAGCTGCCATAGTACCACAAACTAACAGATATATGGGGGCACTTAACCAATAGCCCATCTTTATCTAGCTGTAAAGTTTATGTCCCAATAGGTGGAATCCTACCAATTCTATGACCTAAGTACATCTTAAACCTTCCCTCTGTCTCCTTCCTTAGGTTTTTCCATCAGCCCGGCTCCAGCATCTCCAGTCTGACTATGACACACCCCACCATCCTAAGTGTTCTCCAGCATCCAGGTCTCCTCCCCTTCTCAACTATGCTCCACACTGTGACAGAGACTCTAGAAACAAAGACTTATGTCTGTTTATAACCTCCGTTATCCCACCACTGCCTACAGATTGAAGTTAACCACACATCAGGTTCTCCATGTGCAGGTCCCTGTCTTACCTTTGCAATCTCATTTCCAGAATCTACACCCCTGCTCCTCCAGCAGCACTGTCCCAGCTACCTTTCCATCAGGGATCCACACTCTCACATGCTCCACACTCTCTCTTTCATGCTTTCCACATGCTGGTCCTTCCGGAAATGTCTTCCCATCTCACCCCTACCTGCTGGACAAGGCCACCTCCTCTTTCAAGGCTCAGCTCAAGCAGTATCTTTTTTTCCAGGTCTTCCCTGACACCCTATAGTCCCCCTTCTTCCTCCCACATGATCTTTCTTTTCTTTATGCCGCTTCTAAACCCTGTGCATAAGATGCTCATGCCGAGGACCTGACAAAGGTAGGGCAAGCGAGGTACTTACCCTGGGGGAAGAATTTAAGGGAGTGCCAAGAAAATCAGTAATCAAGGTAAATAGAATTTTAATTCAGTATTTTTAAAAATCAAAATTAATTCTAAAAGTCCATAGTGAACAAAATATCAAAATGTTAGATAAAGACAGGATCATATTACTGATCTTTCCTTTTGCTTGGGGCTCCAAGATAGCTCTACATTGATGCTGTTTTGAAAATTAAAATATTTATCTTGGTTTTTTGTTTGTTTGTTTGTTTGTTTTGGCATACTCCTAATTTTGCGCCTGAAGAGAATGCCTTACATACCTCACTCTAGTCCTGGCCTCGGTGGTGCCAAGCCCTTTCTTTCTACCACCCCAAATAAGCATACAACCAAAATAAGAAGTGAAATGCTGGTCACACAAACACAGCTTCTAGACAGTTCTTCTGTAGCCACATCTACCTCTCCAGTGAGATTGTTGCCCTTACCAATACCAGTTGCTGTCATGTTGATGCCGCTCATGGCGACACGTGTATCAGACTAGAAGTGTGCTCCATAGCATTTTCAATCGCTGATTTTTCAGATGTAGATCAGCAGACCTTTCTTCCAAGGTGCCTCTGGGTAGACTCAAACCTCGGACATTTATATTAGTAGCCGAGCACATTAACCGTTTGCAGCACTCAGGGACTACTTGCTGCCCTTAAACCCCTCATATTCTTGAGCCACAACTGTGCACATCCTCTAGTTTGCACATCATCCTGCTGAACTGTACTTATTTTTCTTCTATCTACCTTTCTTGACCGTGAGCTCTTTGAGGGCAGAGACTGAATCTTTTTCATCTTTGTACCCTCACTGCCTTCTACAATGCTGGGCTTATAGAAGACACTTAATAATTGTTTGTTGAATGAAAAGCCACTTAGCTTCTTTTCCTACCAATACTAAGTATTTCAAGGTAGCTAAATAAGACCTTGGGAACCCTGGTGGCATAGTGGTTAAGTACTTCAGCTGCTAACCAAAAGGTCAGCAGTTCAGATCCACCAGGCACTCCTTGGAAACTCTATGGGGCAGTTCTACTCTATCCTATAGGGTCACTATGAGTTAGAATCAACTCAAAGGCAGCGAGTTTGTTGTTTTTTTTTTTTTTTAATAAGACTTTGTCTTTATCTAGAAAAGGCTACAACAATGGGCTCAAACATAACAACGATTATGAGGATGGCATAGGACCGGGCAGTATTTCCTTCTGTTGTACAAAGGGTCACTATGAGTTGGAACTGACTCAACGGCACCTAACAACAGCAATAACAATTTGGTCCTAACACCTCATAATTCATATAGGTTCATATTAGATGGCCCTAATTTTGGCATGCCTCAGAAAAGGATATTTCAGTGTTACCTGGTCTTCTCCTTCCTCTTGGTCCTGTAGACCAGGGACAGCCCACTCTCACTTCCTTGGGCTTCTTTTGCCGACTCACCATCTTCTTGGGCTGCCCTGCTACAGAGTAGGGACATGCCTTGAGGTCTGTTGCAGCAGTACCTACTTTTGGTTGTCCGGGGCCCTGATTCCACCTCTGTCTCTGCTTAGGCCAGAGTCCTGGCCTGCATGCCAGGCCTGGCCTCTAGGCTGTCTCACTCCTGGCTTACAGCCCCAACTGTGCCTCCAGCAGGAATGCTCACACTCCTGTTTGGTTTCCTGGTCTTACTTCCTGTCTTCAGGCCACAGTCTTCACATTGGCTTGAAGTCCAGAACCACAACCTATGGCTAGTGTCCCTTGGGCCCCATGTCCTGGCATTGTGATTTATAGGCTTCTCAACATTTGAATTTGGTTTGGACTCCATCATCTCAATTGAGATCTCACTTCTAATTTGATGCCAATAGAAAATGGGGTTTCCAAATTGTTAAGTGCCTACCTAGAATTGTTCATCTGGCCCTACATCTAGAGGTCTTTAAAGTAAAACTAAATATCACAAGGGCCAAAATCTCTGTTCCTGAATTTATCATTCACCTCAGAGCCAAGCTTCTCCACCATGATGAAGTTTGTTTTGCCAATAACTAGGGTTTTACTTGGATCAATTTTGCTATGACTGTTGAAGCACTTAACTTTATAACCAGAAAATTTCTTCCTTTCCTTAAGGATGCTCACCATTTTTGAAATCCTTCCTTCTCTCCTGTCTCCATAAATAGTATTTAGTCAGTTTACATAATTAAGATTATCTGACCCAATAAGTGTGATAAAGTGAAGTGTCCAGGTACAAGGAGATGCCAACAATGGTCTTACAACTCCTGTATTGCCTTTCACAATACTTTAAAAGAAAATCTGAGCTGAACCCAACCCAAACTGCTCTTTCCAGTTTGACGAATACCCAGTACATGCCAAAATTGGAAGAAGAAATGGAAGAGCTCAAGGAAGATGTGCCTCCCAAATTCATCTTGAAACTATGGGAGAACAGTCAACTTATGAATTTTAGTCATGAAATGAATGCTGAATGCCCTCAATCATTCATGAAAGCACAGAAGTAGTACCTGCATGGCACTGCTTCAGAACCCTTCCTTGACATGGAGCGGTATAAGATTAATTTTCACGTGTGTCCCGTGAAATTAGATTTCTTTGTAGTGTACCCTTCTTGGATACTTGAATAAATATGCAATGATATCAGTTATTATTATGTTATTATTTTTGCATATGCATACTATGTTCATGTTTTTATACCTTTCTTCACTCTGGTAACACGGTGGTTAAGCATTTGGCTGCTGACCAAAAGGTTGGCAGTTTGAATCCACCAGCCACTCCTTGGAAACCCTATGGGGCAGGTCTACTCCGTCCTATAGGGTCGCTATGAGTAGGAATCAACTCGGGGGCAATGGGTATACTAAAACCTGTTGCTGTTGAGTTGATTCCAACACATATCAACACTGTAGGACAAAGTAGAACTGCCCCATAGGGTTTCTAAGGCTGTACTCTTTACAGAAGCAGACTGCTACATCTTTCTCCCACAGAGTGGCAGGTGGGTTCGAACCACTGACTTTCAGTTAGCAGCCAAGCGCTTTAACCACTATGCCACCAGGGCTCCTTTAATATATCTATATGTATATACTAACATGAAAAGTAAATTTTAACAAATATGTTGGTCTTCAAAATATTTGCCAGTTTTTCCCAGGCTCACAGACCTTCCAGCAAAGATGCTTTCCATGCAGTGAGCACCAGCCTTCTGGAGAACAAAGAAACAAACTTCCTTTGTTTCTCTTGGGTCATGAGTTTCTGTGAGATTAGAATAATCTTTCATAAGTAACATGGATATTTTATTCTCAAGCTTGTGGAAAGTTTACTAACCTCTAGGATTTAAGTGGTGCATCTTGTTACCTGTTGAAGAGCTATCTACCCCCCCCCCCACCTTCTTCACAGCTGACCCTTTTTTCTAATTCCATTCTCGTGTCACCCAGTCAGAACTGGCTACACAATCTGCCAGACCAGATGCAAAATGAGAATATACAAAGCTCTTTGTTCAAAAATCATTAAGAATTGCAAGACAGCAACCAAACCCACTGCTATCAAGTCAATTCAAATCTATAGCAAATCTATAGGACAGAGTAGAACTGCCCCACAGGGTTTCTAAGGCCATAAATTTTTATGGAAGCAGACTGCCCAAGTCTTCCTCCTGCAGAGCAACTGGTAGGTTTGAATCTACAACCTTTCAGTTAGCAGCTGAGTGCTTAATCACTATGTCACCAGGGCCTTCTAAGACAGCAACAGCAGGGCATTAAAATGAGCACAGAATCCTTCTAAGTTTGGGGTTCTTCTAGATGTGAGGACCTGTGCAGCTGCACAGACTCCATGCCTGTAAGGCCAGCCCTGAACTCTGTGTATCTGAGGTAATCACACAAAATACACATTTTGCAGTGATTAAAATATTGTTTTCTTGTTTACTTTGATGAAAGTTTTAGTGAAGGGAGCAGAGCACAACTGACAGAACTTCACAGCAACTATAGAAGGAAGAAGCTGTATTGTTAGTCAAAGTTATGCTAATCAGTTTGTAAGAGCAAATACTAAATCTCAGAGGCTCGCCCAGGATTTATTTCTTGCTCATGTCACTGTTGGAGGCTGGTTGGACAATCCTGTGAGGCTTCTCTCCAAACAACCCAGGTTGCCTCCATCTTACAACTCCATCATCTTGGGTTCATTGCTCCCAGCCACAAGAAGGGGAGAGAGACAGACTAGAGAAAGTCCACCATCTCCTAACTGCTTCAGACTAAAAGTGTCATATCATTTTGCTTATGTTCTCATTGACTACAACTCAGTCCTATATTCCCAATCTAACATTATAGGAGGCTGGAAAATATAGTTTCCTTGTATGCCCAGGAAAAGTCAATTGATTGCTGAACAGCTAGCTTGACTTTGCCACAGAAACTATCAGTTTTAATGGAAATAAAATAAATCCATCAAGCTTTAATAAGTATTAACTAAGTACATAGGACTTTGCTGGTCTTTGAGAAGAGGTTAGAGAAAATATTTGAATTTTTGTCCCTCAAAAAGCTTAGAGTTTCATTGGGGCAACAACACACACACACACAAACCAAAAAGATCAATCACAATGGAAGTGGTTATATAACTGTAAGTGTAGGTTAGAGGATTGGGAAAAATTCATATAGGAAGTTGGACTTGAGAAGAGCCTTCTTCAAAAGAAACGGGAAGGAGAGTCCACAAATGGGAACAACATGAGCAGAGATTGTTTTAAAAAAAGGTGAGGAAAGCAACAGATTCACCTGGCTAGAGTGGATGTTTCATGTTCATTCACTCACTTATTCATTCAATTAATTAACATTCATTAATGATAACATTCAGCCATTCCCTGCCAGACAATGGGAGGCAGGTGATAGAAGGAAGAAGGATACATGGTCCCTACCCTCCAACAACTTACAGCCTTTCTTAACCAGGCTCTGATAGAGAATTCTGCCCTATAGACAATGATTTATGACACTATTTTCTCAATTCTACCAAGGATGAGGCATAGCTAGTACCATAAATGCAAAGGAGAGAAGTCGATTCAGTACATATAATGGGTGTCTTAGGGCATTAGGATAAAATCTGAACCCCAGTTGAGAAGGACTGGAAGGGAAACATGGACAGGTAAGCAAACAAGTGTCATCCAATATTATTAAGAGGCTTCCCCTACCTGCTCTTCTACTACTGAGCACTCATTCCCACACTGCCCACCAGCCAGCACCACCCAGATGCAGCCATCCAAGTCTAGCCAAGGGCAAATGAAATAACTCAGAATCACTTTTAACTATGGCTGAATGTGATGGTCAATTTATTTATACCTTGAAACGTCATTGTACTCAAACCCTGGTTCCTATAGCTGGGTTAAATATCCTTTCTTAAAGTTGTCCAGAGACTGATCTGTATGAGAACAATTCCCAATTCATCCCTCCAAGCTTACATAGTCTTGAGCACCAAATGATAGCTCTAAAATGGATATTACAAAGTTTATCTTTATGACTCTCTAATCAGTTAGACTACGAAGAAAGGCATGGAGACTAGCTTCTGAAAAATCAGCCCATGAAAATCCCATAGAAGGTGGGGCCAAGATGGCAAAGTAGTCAGATGCTTCCAGTGGTCCCTCTTATAACAAAGACCAGAAAAAACAAGTGAATCAATTATCTATGACAATCTAGGAGCCCTGAACATCAAAGGCAAAGTTGAGGAATCAGACTGAGTGGCAAGGGAGGGGAGATTGTTTGGAAGCAGCAAGGAGTTGCCATACCTGACCCAGCAAGAGCCTGAGCCCTTCAGGCCAGATCAGCTTGTGGTGCATGGTAAGGCAAGCAAAGAGTGGTGCACAGGAGGCGTTTTCCACACTGGAAGAGACCCAGTGGCAGAGAGTCTACTTGGCCATCCAGAGCCAGTGAGAAGAAGCCCTTGATCGGCAATAGATAAGTACTTGCTTCTGGCCTACCAGGCAGATCAAAAACACCTCCCCTCTGGAAAAAACTTCTCTCCCATTTACCTCCCCACTCCCTGCTCTGCACTGGGTCTGGTATGTCTTCAGCTACTGGTGTGTCCTCTGGGCTGGAAGTAGGACCTGTCATGTGCCCCAAGCCATTCTCCCAGCCTTGGAGAGACAATAAATTAACAAACAGGGGAAAAAATAATCTGCCAGCTCCCCTAAGCCAGGAACTCAGGGTAGGCACAGCTCCTTTGCCTAGGCACAGGCATAAGGGTCCACAGACTTCAAGTGCCTTTTCCCCGGCATAGACTTGTGTGGGCTCATTTCAACAGCGTAGGCCCTCATTACCACAGTACAACTGGGTATATACCTGAAGTCTAACTTCAACTGTTTCAGCTGTGAAGTGGCAGGTTTGTGACATTTGATACTGCTCTGCCCATTAAGCAGTGTCTTCAGCTACACACATCATGGGCCCAAGGACTGGTGGCTCCACCCATGCCACTGAACTACCTGCAACAGGGACCCAAAAATAAGTGGTGCCACCCAGTCCTTACAGCCAACAGCACTGCGTGCTCATAGTCCAGCTGCAAAACCCACCTACCCAAGCATTCTAGGGAACAGGGACATGCTTTCCTCCTGGACACTCAGGGGTGACCATTGGCCCCTGCCTTGCTCAGCATGTAACCCCCTGCTGCAGCCAGATGCCTGTGCCTACACCAATCAACCATACCTGTCTAGGACTGTAGGTGAGAGCCTGAACCACACACTTGCTGGCTGACTACCTGGACACCCATGCTGAATCCATACAGGAGGAGTGGGAGGATTCCTGGGCTCACATACTTAGTGGCAAGTCTGGCCGCCTGGTGGCAGGACATTGGAGCTTCAGAGGTGCCAGTGATTGGGCTAGTTCACGTGAGCAGCCTATTTGGGCATATCAAAACAAAACAAAACAAGAACCTAGGACACAGTAAGCAAATCTAAAATGAATAAATATAATTAGTTATTGATGGCTCGGAGACAACAGTCAATATCAAATCATGTAAAGAGTCAGATCATGATGGCTTCAGCAAGCTCCCAAGATAATCAAGAAATTTTCCAGAGGAAGAGAATTTCTTGGAATTACCAGAGGCAGAATACAAAAGATTAATATACAGAAGTCTTCAAGAGATCAGGAAGGAAATTAAGCAAAACGCAGACCAAGCAAGAGAGGAACTTAAGAAGATTAGAGAAGAGCATAATGACAAATGTAACAGGCTGCAAAAATCCATAGAGAGGCAGCCGTCAGAAATCCAGAAGATTAACAATAATGTTTCGGAATTAGATAACTCAACAGAAAGTCATAGGAGCAGAACTGAGGCGATGGAAGTCAGAATTAGTGAGACTGAAGATAAAGCACTTGATACCAACTTATTTGAGGAAAAATCAGACAAAATGATTTTAAAAAATGAAGAAACCCTAAGAACTATGTGGGATTCTATCAAGAGAAATAACCTATGAGTGACTGGAGTACTAGAACAAGGGGGGATAACAGAAAATACAGAGAGAATTGTTGAAGATTTATTGGCAGAAAACTTCCCTGATATCATGAAAGATGACAAGATATCTATCCAAGATGCTCATCGACCCCACATAAGATAGATCCCAAAAGAAAGTCACTAAGACATATTATAATCAAACTTGCCAAAACCAAAGATAAAGAGAATTTTAAGAGTGGCTAGGGATAAACGAAAAGTCATCTACAAAGGAGAGTCAATAAGACTAACTTCAGACTACTCAGCAGAAACCATGCAGGCAAGAAGGCAGTGGGATAACATATATAAAGCCTTAAAGGAAAAAAATTGCCTGTCAAGAATTACATATCCCACGAATCTGTCTCTCAAATATGACGGCAAAATTAGGGCATTTCCAGATAAACAGAAGTTTAGGGAATTCACAAAAAACAAATCAAAATTACAAGAAATACTAAAGGGAGTCCTCCAGTTAGAAAATCAATAACATCAGATAACAACCCAAGTCTAGAACACAGGACAGAGCAACCAGATATCAACCCAGATAGAGAAGTCATAAAAATAAATCAAAGTTAAAACACTGAAAATAGGGAAACGGAGATGTCAATATGTAAACGATGACAACATTAAAACCAAAAAGAGGGACTTAAAAAAGGTAGACATAAAAAATGGCACTCTAGGCAGAAGCACCACGCCGTCCCTCCACAGCAAAGATCTGAAAAACTAAGCCGAACAGAGAATACAACAACCCTGAAACCCTAAAACATCAAATGAAGAGATAAAGAACTCAACCAAGCACCAAATGGAGTGACAAAACTGACAGAGAACAGAGAGCGAGGAGAGATTCATGCAGAGGTCCCCTACCAGCTAACGCAGCATGGATCCACCATCATGGACTCCTATCGGAGACCAGCAAACGGGAGTACGAGAAAGCAGCCTCACAGAGTGTCCAGCAGAAGACAAAACAACCGGTAATTTCTGGTGTGCGCTTTCCCACCCCCCAGCCCTCTTCATCCCGGCTTGGCCTCCTCTGCTTCCTTCGGCCATGGTCTCTTGACCGGGAAGCGCCGGCTGCTTGGATTCCACACACCCAAGCGTGTGGTTCTCTGGGTGCCATTTGTTGGCTGTTGGTGTTGCTTTTTTCCACTTCTTTTGATTTCTTCCTTGCCTGTGGCCATCTCCCCCTCCTTTCACTTGAGTGCCTCGCTCTGTGAGCCATCTTCGCTTCTTCTTGAGGGGCTGCAGAGCACCAGGAATTTGTGATCTACACTTTCTCACTCTCTACCCTCCTTCACCCATACTCGGCCCCCTCCGCTTCCCGCGGACACAGTCTCTTGTCTAGAAACACCAGCCCACATTAGCTGACTCTCTAAGTGCCATTTGTCGGCTGCTGGTGTTGCTTTTTTTTCTTTTTCCTGCTTCTTTTGATTTCTTGCTTGCCTCTCGCTGCCTTCCCCTCCTTTCGCTCGAGTGCCTGGCTCCGTGCGCCATCTTTGCCTCTTCCTGAGGGGCTGAGGAGCTCCATTTGAGTGTGGAGCTGCTTCACGGTCTGGGCAACTTCACTGGTGGGATCCTGGGGCTTTTGTTCGTTTGCTCATTTTGAATTGTTTGTTTCCTTTTCCTTGTCTTGAGTTGGGAGACCATTCTGGTCAGGCAGAGCTGCGTGGCAAGGAACTCCCCTTCAGCTTCCACAGATGAGCATAGGGATCCCTGAGAGCATTTCTTTCTTCGTTGGGTTTTTTTCTTTTTTCTGTTTTTTTGGGGGGGGCTTTCTTGTTCTTTTTTTTTTTTTAATTTGTTTTATTTTCTTTTCCCTCTTTTTCCCTTTTTGTCTTTCTTCATTGCTCAGTTTCTCATCCCTCTATGTCTTCCTTCTTTTTCTGATCCCTGAATACCAGGTGTTGTATACCTCTAGCCTTCTAGCAGGCTGTATTGCAACACCTGAGAGCGACTTCCCCAGACCTCATAGCTGCACCGGTGGGATCCCTGGGAACTTTGCCGTTCTTTAACATTTCTGATTTTTATTTATCCATTCTTTTCTTTTCTTCCTCTTCCCCTTTCTGTTTCTCTCCATTTCATAGTCTCTCATCTCTCCATTCCAATGGCAAGCTCCCCTAGCATTCTTTTTTCTTTGTTTGCATGTTTTTGGCTCCTGTTCCTCTCTCCTCTCTCCCATATCCATCTTAGCTCCACACATAACAATCTCCCTGCTGCATCCTGCCTACCTGCACCATGCGCTTGACATCACACCACCATGCAGCACTGGCACGGCCTACGGGAACCTGCCCTGAGCTGATTACCGACCAGCTCTGGTGGCTGTAGTAAGTGCCACAAACAACCCGTCCCAGTAACTCCTCTTCAGCTAGACCTGCCCTGCTGTACCATATCTGAGTGACTGACCCTTCCAGTTGGAGAAGGAGGTGAAAAATATGGAGCGCACAGACCAGCAAACAACAAAGAACAAACAGTCCACCTGCTAATACATAGTCAATTTTTTTAAAAAAAAAAGGGATGAACAAACAAATCTACAGTCAATAAACGAGAAAAATAACTACTAAATGCTCCGAAAACAGCAGACAATATCTAAACATTTACAAAAACAGGACAGGATGCTTCAAGTAGGCACCCAAAATAAAACACCAGATGACTCACTTGTGGAAGAAAATGCACTAGAACTACCTGAAAGGGAATTCAAATCTCTAATACTCAGAATTCTCCAAGAACTGAGGCAAAAAGCTGACAAACATCAGGAAAAAATAGACAAATTCATGGAAAATACAGACAAAAAATTAGAAGAATTCAGAAGATGATACAGGAACAAAATGCCAAAATAAATTCACAACTAGAAATTATACAAAGACAACAATTATAAATCCAAAAGATAAACAACAAGATTTCAGAAATGGATGATGTCATAGAAGGGCTGAGAAGCAGATTTGAAACCGTGGAAGACAGGATCAGTGGAATTGAAGACAAACACTTGGATACAACTGTGTTTCAGGAAAACTCAGAAAAAAGAACAAAGAAAAATGAAGAGACCCTGAGAGTTATGTGGGACACAATTAAAAGCAAAAATTTACGAGTAATTGGAATTCCAGAACACGGGGAGAAAACAGAAAACACAGAGAGGATCATTGAGGAACTGCTGACAGAAAACTTCCCCAATATCATGAAAGATGAAAAGCTGGCCATCCAAGAAGCTCAACGAACACCAGATAGAAGAGACCCCAAAACAAAATCACCAAGGCATACCATATTCACACTCGCCAAAACCAAAGACAAACAAAGACTCCAGAGAGCAGCTCGTGAAAAACAAGAAGTCACATACAGAGGAGAAACAATAAGACTAAGCTCACATTACTCGGCAGAAACCACGCAGGCAAGAAGGCAATGGGATGACATATATAAAATCTTGAAAGAAAAAAAATTGTCAGCCAAGAATAATATATCCTGCAAAACTCTCGTTCAAATTTGATGGTGACATTAGGTCATATCCAGAGAAACAGAAATTAAAAGGATATGTAAAAGTCAAACAAAACTTACAAGAATTATTAAAGGGAGTTCTTTGATCTGAGGACAAACGGATTCAGCTCACAGGCAGAACCTAGGACACAGGATCGTACAAGCCAGATACCAATCAAGGAAATGAACTCTCGAGGACTATCGAAAACCAAAATAAATACAACAGGGAATCAGAGCAGTTAATCAATAAATGACAACAACATCAAAACAATAAAAGAGGGAATAAATGGCATAGGTATAGAACCTTCTAATGGAGAGGAAGGCAAGGCAATACCAAGTAATGGTAGCCTGCTTCAAACTTAGAAAGATAAGGGTAAAATTCATGCTAACCACAAAGAAAGTTAACAAACCAGCTTATAAAAATAAAGATGAAAAACATAAAGTCTCGGCAAAAACAAAACCTACAAAAACAAAAGAAATGAAAAAAAAATCCACAAACAAAGGTAACTCAGCACAAGACAGTAACAAGAACAAAGAAAACGTCAGCACCACAAAAAAAGCACTACAAAATGACAGCAGCAAACCCTCATCTATCACTAATTACACTGAATGTAAATGGACTCAAGGCACCCATAAAGAGACGGAGAGTGACAGAATGGATAAGAAAACAGGATCCATCAATATGCTATCTACAAGAGACACACCTTAGAAACAAAGATGTGAATTTATTAGAAGTCAAAGGTTGGAAAAAAATATATCAAGCTAACAACTACCAAAAAAGAGTAGGAGTGGCAATTCTAATCTCAGATGAAATAGACTTTAAAACAAAATCTACCATAAAACACAAAGAAGGACACTATATGATGATTAAGGGGATGATCCATCATGAAGACATAACCATAATAAACATCTACTCACCCAATGACAGGGCTCCAAAATACATAAAACAAACTCTAACAACACTGAAAAGAGAAATTGACAGTTCCACAATAAGAGTAGGAGACTTCAACACACCACTCTCAGTAAAGGACAGAACAACTAAGAAGAAACTCAGCAAAGATACAGAAGACCTAAAGGGCACAATCAGCCAACTGGACCTCATAGACATATATAAAACACTCCATCCAACCACTGCAAAGTACATGTTCTTTTCCAATGCACATGGAACATTCTCCAGAATAGACCACATCTTAGGCCACAAAGCAATCCTCAGCAAGATCCAAAACGTTGAGATAATTCAAAGTATCTTCTCTGACAACAGTGCCATCAAGGTAGAAATTAACAATAGAAAGAGCAAGGAAAAAAAATCGACTACATGGAAACTGAATAATACCCTGCTTACACATCACTGGGTAATAGAAGAAATCAGAGATGGAATCAAAACATTCCTAGAACCAAATGAGAATGAAAACACATCATACCAAAACCTTTGGGACACAGCAAAGGCAGTCCTCAGAGGACAATTTATAGCAATAGATGCACACATCAAAAAAGAAGAAAGGGACAAAATCAAAGCATTAACTACACAACTCAAACAAATAGAAAGAGAACAGCAAAAAAAGCCCACAACTACCGGAAGAAAGGAAATAATAAAGATCAGAGCAGAAATAAATGAAATAGAGAACAGAAAAACAATAGAAAGAATCAACAAAACCAAAAGTTGGTTCTTGGAAAGAATCAACAAAATCGACAAACCACTGGCCAGACTGACAAAAGAAAAACAGGAGAGCACGCAAATAACCCAAATAAGAAATGAAATGGGGGACATTACAACAGACCCAACTGAAATAAAAAGAATTATAACAGAATATTATGAAAAACTATACTCCAACAAATTTGAAAACCTAGAGGAAATGGATAAATTTCTATAAACACACGGCCTACCCAAACTACAACAAAGTGATGTTGAAAATCTGAACAGACCCATAACAAGAGAAGAAATTCAAACGGTAATAAAAAAAACTCCCAACCAAACAAAGCCCTGGCCCAGATGGCTTCACTGGAGAATTCTACAAAACATTTACAGAAGAGCTTGTACCAGTACTACTCAAGCTATTTCAGAGCATAGAACAGGAAGCAACACTCCCAAGTTCATTCTATGAAGCCAGCATAACGCTGATACCAAAAACCAGACAAAGACACCACAAAAAAAGAAAATTACAGACCAATATCTCTCATGAATATAGAGGCAAAAATTCTGAACAAACGTCTAGCCAATAGACTTCAGCATCATATCAAAAAAATAATACACCATGACCAAGTAGGATTCATACCAGGTATGCAAGGATGGTTCAACATTAGAAAATCAATCAACGTAATCCACCACATAAATAAAAGGAAAGAAAAGAATCACATCATCATCTCAGTTGACCCAGAAAAGGCATTCGACAAAGTCCAACACCCATTCCTGATAAAAACTCTCAATAAAATAGGTATAGAAGGGAAATTTCTCAACATAATAAAGGGCATCTATGCAAAACCAATGGCCAACATCATTCTTAATGGAGAGAGGCTGAAAACATTCCCCTTTGAAAACAGGAACAAGACAAGGATGCTCTTTATCACCACTCCTATTTAACATTGTGCTGGAAGTTCTAGCTAGAGCAATAAGGCAAGAAAAAGAAATAAAGGGCATCCAAATTGGTAATGAAGAACTTAAACTCTCCCTGTTTGCAGATGATATGATACTATACATAGAAAACCCTAAAGACTCCACGAGAAATCTACTGGAACTAATAGAAAGATTCAGCAGAGTAGCAGGATACAAGATAAACATTCAAAAATCAGTTGGATTCCTAAACACCAGTAAGGAGAATGATGAAAAGGAAATCAGGAAAACAATACCATTTTCAATAGCCCTTAAAAAGATAAAATACTTAGGAATAAATCTGACCAGGGATGTAAAAGACCTATACAAAGAAAACTACAAAACACTACTGCATGAAACCCAAAGGGATCTACATAAATGGAAAAACATACCATGTTCATGGATAGGCAGACCCAACATTGTGAAAATGTCAATTCTACCCAAAGCAATTTACAAATACAACGCAATCCCAATCCAAATGCCAACAACATTCTTCAAAGAGATGGAAAAACTAATCATTAACTTCATATGGAAAGGGAAGAAGCCCCGAATAAGTAAAGCACTACTGAAGAAGAAGAATAAAGTTGGAGGACTCACACTACCTGACTTCAGAACCTACTATACAGCTACAGTAGTCAAAACAGCCTGGTACTGGTACAACAACAGATACATTGACCAACGGAACAGAATTGAGAACCCAGATGTAAATCCATCCACCTACAGTCACCTGATCTTTGACAAGGGCCCAAAGTCCATCAAATGGGGAAAATGCAGTCTTTTTAACTAATGGTGCTGGCAAAACTGGATATCCATCTGCCAAAAAATGAAACAGGACGCATACCTCACACCGTATACAAAAACTACTTCAAAATGGGTCAAAGACCCAAATATAAGGCCTAAAACTATAAAGCTCATAGAAGAAAAATTAGGACCAACACTACAGGCCTTAATACATGGCATTAACACGATACAAACCATAGCCATCAATGCACAAACCCCAAAAGATAAGCTAGATAACTGGGATCTTCTAAAAATCAAACACCTATGCTCTTCAAAAAGACTTCACCAAAAGAGTAAACAGAGAACCTACAGACTGGGAAAATTTTTTGGACAGTACAAGTCAGACAAAGGTCTAATCTCCATAATCTACAAGAAAATCCAACATCTCTACAACAAAAAGACAAATAATCCTATTAAAAAATGGACAAAGGAAATGAACAGACACTTCACCAAAGGAGACATTCAAATGGCCAACAGACACATGAGGAAATCCTCGTGATCACTAGCCATTAGAGAAATGCAAATTAAAACCACAGTGAGATACCATCTCACCCTGGCATTACTGGCACGAATCCAAAACACTGGAAATAACAAATGTTGGAAGGGCTGCAGGGAGATGGGAACTCTTATGCACTGCTGGTGGGAATGCAAAATCATACAACCATTTTGAAAATGATATGGCACTTCCTCAGAAAGCTTGAAATAGACATACCATTCGATCCAGCAATCCCACTCCTAGGAATATATCCTAGAGAAATAAGAGTCGTCACTCGAATAGACATGTGCACACCTATGTTCATGGCAGCATTGTTCACAACAGCAAACGATGGAAACAACCTAGATGCCCATCAACAGATGAATGGATAAACAAACTATGGTACATACACACAATGGAGTACTATGCAATGAGAAAGAACAACAATGAATCTGTGAAGCATCTCATAACATGGATGAAACTGGAGGACATTATCCGAGTGAAATAAGTCAATCACAAAAGGACAAATATTGTATGAGACCTCTATTGTAAAAACCCATGAAAAAGTTCACACACAAAATGTAACAATCTTTGTTGGTTACCAGGGATGGGAGGGGTGTGGGGGAAATACTAAATAGGCAATAGATAAGTGATATCTTGGGTGAAGGGTGAGACAGTACACAATACAGGGGAAACTAGCACAACCTGTACAAGGAAAGGTCATGTAAGCCCCATAGACACATCCAAACTCCCTGAGGGACTGAATTGCTTGGTGGAGGGCTCTGGGGACCATGGTCTTGGGGAACATCTAGCTCAATTGGCATGACACAGCTTATAAAGACAATGCGCTATATTCTACCTTGGTGAGTAGTGTCTGGGGTCTTCAAAGCCTGTGAGTGGCCATCTAAGATACTCCACTGGTCTCATCCCTTTGGGAGCAAGGGAGAATGAAGAGAACAGGATACAAGGAAAAGATTAGTCCAAAGGACTAATGGAATACAGCTACCAAGGCCTCCACTGGACTGAGTCCAATACAGCTAGACGGTGCCCGGTTACCACCACTGACTGCTCTGACCAGGATCACAACAGAGGGTTCTGGACAGAGCTGGAGAAGGATGTAGAGCATAATTTTAACTCCCAAAAAAAAAAAGACCAGATTTACTGGACTAAAGGAGACTGGAGAAACCTCAAGAGTATGGCCCCCAAACACCCTTTTAGCTCAGTGGTGAAGTTACCTCCAAGGTTCACTGTTCAGCCTGGGAGTGGACAGCCCCGTAAAACCAAATGAGACTAACGAGGTACAGGAGTCCAGTGACAAGGGCCAGAAGGCAGAAGGGGACAAGGAAGCTGGTGATAGGGAACCCAAGTTTGAGTAAGGATATTGTTGATGTGTTGTGAGATTGTTAACCATTGTCAGAGGGCAACATTTGTAGTAACTGTTAAATGAGAAACTATTTTGTTCTGTAAGTCTTCATCTTAAGTGAGAATAACAGCACAATTGGAAGAGAGTAGTCAATGTCACTGAACTGTGCATGTAGAAATTTTTGAAACTGTGTATCTTTGGCTATATGTATCTTCACCAAAAAAAAAAAAAAAGTTGAGAACTTAGAGGGTTAATATGTTGTGGGATTGTTAACCAATGTCATAAAACAACATGTGTACTAAAAAAAAAAAACAGATTTTTCATATGGAGAGGAAGTCAAGGAGATAGAAAGAAAAAAGACTGGTATAAACTTAGAAAAATAGGGGTAAATATTAAGATAACCACAAAGGAAACTAACAATCCTACACATCAAAATAAAAAACAAGAAAAACATAAAGACTCAGCAAATACAAAATAAACAACAATGAAAAAGATGAAAAGAAAATACATAAAGAAAAATGACTCAGGACAGAAAATTAAGTGGAACAAAGGAACCATCAACAACACACAAAAAGACATCAAAATAACAGCACTAAACTCATACCGATCAATAATTATGCTGAATGGAAATGGACTAAATGCACCAATAAAGAGACAGCGGCAGAATGGATTAAAAAAAAAAAAGATCTGTCTATATGTTTCCTACAAGAGACACACATTAGACTTAAAGACACAAACTAAAGCTAAAGGATGAAAACAAATATATCAAGCAAACAACCCTCAAAAAAGAGCAGAAGTGGCAATATTAATCTCTGACAAAATAGACTTTAAAGTAAAATCCACCACAAAGGACAAGGAAAGACACTATGTAATGGTTGAAGGGTCAGTACACTAGGAGAATACAACTGTAATAAATATCTATGCCCTCAATGACAGGGCTCCAAAATACATAAAATAAACTCTAACACCATTGAAAAGAAAGATAGACAGCTCCACAATAATAGTCGGAGATTTCAACACACCACTTTTGGTGAAGGACAGAACATCCAGAAGGAAGCTCAATAAAGACACGGAAGAAAGATCAAATTTCTACAATCAACCTACTTGATCTCTTGGACATATACTGAACACTCCACCCAACAGCAGCCAGGTATATTTTCTTTTCCAACGCACATGGAACATTCTCCAGAGCAGACTCCATATTAGGCCTTAAAGCAAGACTTAACAGAATCCAAAGCACTGAAGTATTACAAAGTATCTTTTCTGACCATAAAGCCATAAAAGTAGAAGTCAATAACAGAAAAAACAAGGAAAAAAAATCAAACACATGGAAACTGAGCAACACCTTGCTCAAAAACCACTGGGTTACAGAAGAAATTAAGGATGGAATGAAGTAAGTCACAGAATCAAAAGAGAATGAAAACACATCCTACCAGAATCTTTGGGACACAGCAAAAGCAGTGCTCAGAGGTCAGTTTATAGCAATAAATGCAGACATCCAAAAAGAAGAAAGGGCCAAAATCAAAACATTAACTCTAAAACTGGAATGAGTAGAAAGACAGCAGCAAAAGAAGTCCCTGAGTGCCAGAAGAAAGGAAATAATAAGAATTAGAGCAGAATTAAATGAAATAAAGAATAAAAAAACAACTGAAAGAGTTAACAAGACCGAAAGCTGGTTCTTTGAAAAGATCAACAAAATTGATAAACCATTGGCCAAACTGACAAAAGAAAAATAGGAGAGGAAGCAAATAACCTGCATAAGAAATGAGTTGGGTGATATCACAACAGACTCAACTGAATTAAAAGAATCATAACAGAATACTATGAAAAATTGTACTCTAACAAATTTGAAAACCTAGAGGAAATGGACACATTTCTAGAAACTCACTACCTACCTAAACTAACACAAACAGAGGTAGAACGACTAAATAAACTTGTAATAAAAGAAGAAATTGAAAAAGTAACTTAAAAGTTCCCAACAAAAATAAGCCCTGGCCCAGATGGTTTCACTGGAGAATTCTACCAAACTTTCAGAGAAGAGTTAACACCACTGCTACTAAAGGCATTTCAGAGCATAGAGAAGGATGGACTACTCCCAGACTCGTTCTTCGAAGCCAGCATAACCCTGATATCAAAACCAGGTAAAGACACCACAAAAAAAGGAAATTACAGACAAATATCCCTTATGAACACTGATGCAAAAATCCTCAACAAAAGTCTAGCCAACAGAATTCAGCAACATATCAAAAAAATAATTCACCATGATCAAGTGGGATATATACCAGGTATGCAGGGATGTTTCAACATTAGAAAAACAATCAGTGTAATCCATCACATTAATAAAACAAAAGACAAGAACCACATGATCTTATCAATCAATGCAGAAAAGACATTTGACAAAGTCCAACACTCATTCATGATAAAAACTCTCAACAAAATAGGAATAGAAGGGAAATTCCTCAACATAATTAAGGGCATTTATACAAAGCCAACAGCCAACATCATCCTAATGGAGAGAGTTTGAAAGCATTCATTCCCCTTGAGAATGGGAATTCGACAAAGAAGCCCTTTATCACCACTCTTATTCAACGTTGTGCTGGAGGTCCTAGCCAGGGCAATTAGGCTAGAAAAAGAAATAAAGAGCATGCAAATTGGTCAGGAAGAAGTAAAAGTATATTTGCAGATGATATGATCTTATATACAGAAAACCCCAAAGAACCCACAAGAAAACTGCTGGAACTAATAGAAGATTTCAGCAAAGTATCAGGATACAAGATAAATATACAAAAATCACTTGGATTCCTCTACACCAACAAAGAGAACTTCCAAGAGGAAATCACCAAATCAATACCATTTACAACAGTCCCCAAGAAGATAAAATACTTAGGAATAAATCTAACCAGAGACATAAAAGACCTATACAATGAAAACTACAAGGCACTAATGCAAGAAACCAAAAGAGACCTACATAAGTGGAAAAACATGTATTGCTCATGGATAGGAAGACTCAACATTGTGAAAATGTCAATTCTACCCAAAGTAATCTACAGATACAGTGCAATCCTGCTCCAAATTCCAATGGCATTTTTTAATGAGATGGAGAAACAAATCACCAACTTCATTTGGAAAGCAAAGAGGCCCTGGATAAGTAAAGCATTACTCAAGAAGAACAACAAAATGGGAGGCCTCACACTACCTGATTTTAGAACCTATTATACCACCATGGTAGTCAAAACATCCTGTTACTGGTACAACAACAGATACATAGACCAATGGAACAGAATTGAGAATCCAGACGTAAATTCATCCACCTATGAGCAGCTGATATTTGACAAAGGCCCAAAGTCCATTAATTAGGGAAAAGACAGTCTCTTTAACAAATGGTGCTGGCATAACTGGATATCCATCAGCAAAAAACTGAAACAAGACCCATACTTCATACCATGCACAAAAACTAACTCAAAATGGATCAAAGACCTAAATATAAAGATCATGGAAGAAAAAATAGGGAGAACACTAGGAGCCCTAATACATGGCATAAACAGAATAAGAACCGTAAGTGTGATGGTTAAGATTGTGTGTCAGCTTGGCTGGGCCATGATTCTCAGTGTTTGTATGTTATCACTTCCATAATTAAATATGCTGTGAGTAGCCAATCACATGAAAGGGAGTTTCCTTGGGGGTTTGTCCTGCATCTGAATATAAGCAGACATTCTGGCTTTTTGCCCACTCTGGATCCTGCAGCTGCCTCCTGTTGTCTCACCTCCAGTTCTTGGGACTTGAGCTGCCAGATTACCTGCCGAACTTGGGATTCATTGGTCTTCACAGCCTGTGAGCAGAGCCCTGCTCTCTGACCTGTCGATCTTGGGTTCACCAGCCCCTGCAGCTACACGAATCAGGAGAAACCTTGCAGTCTTACCTGCTGATTTTAGAATTCATCAACCTTCACAGCCTGTGAGTGGGAGCCCTGCTCTCTGACTTGCTGATCTTGGGCTCACCAGCTTCTATGGCTGTGTGAATTGGGAGGCCTCTACCCTGATCCACGGACCTGGGACATTCTAGCCTCTACAATCGTGTGAGATATTTCCTTGATAGAAATCTCTCTATATATATATTTATATGCTTTACTGGTTTTGCTTCTCTAGAGAACCCAGCCTAAGATAATAACTAACAATGCACAAACACCAGAAGAGAAACTAGACAACTGGGAGCTCCTAAAAATCAAACACTTATGCTCATCAGAAGACTTCATCAAAAGAGTCAAAAGACAATCTACAGACTGGGAAAAAATTTTTGGCTACAACAAATCTGATCAGCATCTAATCTCTAAGATCTATAAGATACTGCAAAACCTCAACAACAAAAAGACAAATAAGCCAATTAAAAACTGGGCAAAGGGTATGAACAGGCACTTCGCCAAAGAAGACATTCAGGCAGCTAACAGACACATGAAGAAATGCTCTAGTTCATTAGCCACTAGAGAAATGCAAATCAAAACTGCAATGAGATACCATCTCACCCCAACAAGGCTAGCATTAATCCAAAACACACAAAATAATAAATGTTGGATAGGTAGTGGAGAGACTGGAATACTTATACACTGTTGGTGGGAAGGTAGAATGGTACAACCACTTTGGGAATTGATTTGGTGCTTCCTTAAAAAGCTAGAAGTACCATATGATCCAGTAATCCTGCTCCTTGGAATATATCCTAAAGAAATAAGAGCAATCACACAAACAGATATATGCACACCTATGTTCACTGCAGCACTGTTCACCAGAGCAAAAAGATGGAAACAACCTAGGTGCCCATTAACGGACAAATGGATAAACAAATCATGGTATATTCACACTATGGAATACTACACAATGATAAAGAACAACGATGAAGCCATGAAACATAACATGGAGGAATCTGGAAGGCATTATGCTGAGTGAATTTAGTCAGTCACAAAAGGACAAATATTGTGTAAGACCACTATTATAAGAACTTGAGAAAAGGTTTAAACACAGAAGAAAACATTCTTTGATGGTTACGAGGGTGGGGAGGGAGTGAGGGGTTTTTACTGACTAGATAGTAGACAAGAACTATCTTAGGTGAAGGAAGGACAGCACACACTACAGGGGAAGTCAGCACAACTAGACTAAACCAAAGCTAAGAAGTATCCTGAATACAACCAAACACATCGAAGGACAGAGTAGCAGGGGCAGAGTTCTGGAAACCATGTTTTCAGGGGACATCTAGGTCAATTGGTGTAACAAAGTTTATTAAGAAAATATTCTGTATCCTACTTTGGTGAGTGGCATCTGGAGTCTTAAAAGCCAGCTAGCAGCCATCTAAGATGCATCAATTGGTCCCAACCCACCTGGAGTAAAGGAGAATGAACACCGAAGTCACAAGGAAAACATTAGCCCAAGAGACAGAAAGGGCCACATAAACCAGAGACTGCATCAGCCTGAGACCAGAAGAACTAGATGGTGCCCGGCTACCACCAATGATCACCCTGACAGGGAATACAACAGAGACTCCCTGATGGAGCAGGAGAAAAGTGGGGTGCAGAACTCAAATTCTAGTAAAAAGACCAGACTTAATGGTCTGAGACTGGAGGAACCCCAGAAGGAATGGCCCGTGGACTGTCAACCCAGAACTAAAACCATTCCTGAGGCCATCTCTTCAGACAAAGATTAGACTGGACTAGGGGACATAAAATGATAATCGTGAAGACTGCACTTCTTAGCTCAAGTAGATACATGAGACTAAATGGGCAGCTCCTGCCCAGAGGTGAGATGAGAAGGCAGAAAGGGTCAGGAGCTGGTTGAATGGACACAGGTAATCAGGGGTGGAAAGGAGGAGCATGCTGTTACAGTATAGGGAGAGCAATTAGGGTCATATAACAATGTATGTATAAATTTTTGAATGAGAGACTAACTTAAATTGTAAACTTTCACTTAAAGTTCAATAATAAAATAAAGAAAATATCATGGCTTGGGTCAGGCACACCTTGGTCTTCAAGGTGACATCTTTGCTTTTTAACACTTTAAAGAGGTCTTTTACAGTAGATTTGCCCAATGCAATACATCATTTGATTTCTTGACTGCTACTTCCAGGGACATTGATTGTGGATCCACGTAAAATGAAACCCTTGACAACTTCAAAAAAAAAACTCACCAGGTGCTACCACTGTTGGACCAGGAGAGAATTGTTACTAGTCAAGCTTAATTTACCATAAAGCACCTCTCATGTCTCATTGCCACCATACTTTCCCACACCCAGCTTTAATCACCTGCTCTAAGCCTGTCCACAGACCCTTGCTACTTCTTTGACTCTAGCCTCCTTCTTTGGCCCATCCTGGCAAGGAAAGTGGCAAATGGAAATAGAAAGGAAACAAAGATATTACGAATTCCCGAGTGTTTATTAATGTGAATCATATGCTGCCTGCAAACAGAGCTCAGTGTAGATTTGCTCCTACACAGGCATAAGCCTCTCTGTGCCCTGAACACCAAAGACCAGTCTTGCTCCAACCAGCCCAATCTCAACCGCAGGATTGGACCTGTGTACCTCAGAGCTCAGGCCTAGTCTCAGAAAGCTTCAGGAGAGTGTTTAGCTGGTTCCAGTTTGTCTGCACCAGGACAGCAGCCATACTGTGTACTGGAAGGAAGTTAGCTTTGGGTTTGGAGTCCAGTTCCCCCCCTTATGAGCTGTGTGACTTAGGCAAGTAGACTTACTGGTCTGAGTCTAGTTCCTTCATTGATAAAAAGGGACAAAGCCCACTTTATGGAGTTGTGAAGTGACTTAAAACAGTATTTATTATGGATTGAATTGTGTCCCTAAAAATGTGTGTCAACTTAGCTAGTCCATGATTCCCAGTACTGTGTGATTATCCACAGTTTTGTCACCTGATGTCATTTTCCTACGTGTTATAAATCCTACCTGTGCAATGTTAACAAGGTGGGATTAGTGGCAGTTATGTTAATGAGGCAGGACTCAATGTACAAGATTAGATTGTGTTTTAAGCCAGTCTCTTTTGAGATGTAAAAGAGAGAAGCAAGCAAAGAGACATGGGGACCTCATACCATCAAGAAAGCAGTGCTGGGAACAAAGCGTGTCATTAGGACCTGGGGTTCCTGTGTGGAGAAGCTCCTAGTTCAAGGGAAGATTGACTTTCCTCAAGAGCCAACAGACAGAAAAAGCCTTCCCCTGGAGGTGATGCCCTGAATTTGTACTTCTAACCTACTAGACTGTGAGAGAATAAACTTCTGTTTGTTAAAGACATCCACTTGTGGTGTTTCTGTTACAGCAGCACTAGGTAACTAAGACACTATTTAAAGTATCTGAGAAAGTATCAGATACTTGTAGGATCTCAAAAGTCATTACCTCTCTCTCGTTAAGCCCCTTTGTTCATGGTACCACCGTGAGGCAATATCATTTCTAAGTACTTTCTGGCAACTAGGTTCTGGAAGAGAGTGCATGGACAGGGGCAGAAAAGGACATCTGATAAGTCAGGTGCTTGGGTCTGCCCCTAAGCAGCACCTGGTACCTGGGTGACACTTATGCTAGCTATTGTACACTAACAGTCTCTTTTCCAAGGTCCACCATCTGCTAACTCTGCAACCCTAAAAAAAACACCTATCCTGTGGAAGCCAGATAATGTGGTGGATAGTTTATCCACCATCTCCGCAACTCATTTCCAGACAGTCAAATTCAGATGAGGAAAGAAAGAATTCATTAACAGAAGTAGCTGGAGAATGTAGGAAATCACACATTCCCCACAGTAAATGCCTGTTGCCCTGGGCACACAGCCAAGCTCACCAGGCCCCTGTCAAGGGTCCAACATCACACACGTGGTTTTGCACACTGGCCCTGAGATCTGGGATTAATAATAGGATTATTAGTGCATCTATTCCCATGGCATACACTGCCCTCCCTTAGAAATCTACTTTTCTAACTTCCTTTGGAACAGGGAGTAGGGACAGACGGGCCAGGAAAGGACAAGCCACGTCCTCAGAAGAGCCTCTGGGGGCACACACACACATCCTCCCAGATGTTGCTCCACAGTTGCCTTGCTCCTGTACATTCTGAGCCAGAGACCTCATGGGGAGCCTTGCCCTCTCTCCATAATATGGTCCTTTCTCCCTGTCTTACCTACAAAACACAGCTGTCAGCTCCACACATTGCAAAGAGAGTGTCAAATAAGAAACAAATCCAGACTTAGGTAAGGAGAGACTTTATTTGAAAGGATTATTACAAGAAGGGGAGAAGAGATTATTGCAATAGGAGCATGCAATAGGAATGTTCTGACTATGAGGTCTGCAAGTGTCTCAAAGGTTAGACAGAAAGGGCTTTTCTCTTACACACCAAACCAAAAGCCCATTGCCATAGAATTGATTCCAGCTTATGGTAACCCCTATGTGTTACAGACTTGAACTGCTCCATAGGATTTTCTTGGCTAAAATCTTTACAGAAGCAGATCACCAGGCCTTTCTTCTGCAGTACTGCTGGGTGGGTTCAAACCAGCAACCTTTAAGTTAGTAGTAGAGCACAAACCATTTGTGCCACCTAGAAAGAAATGGGTGTGGGAAAATGAAATGAGAAAAGTTGGTGTGATTGGACAGTATATCAGAGACCATTTTATCCTGAGATCAGCCTATTCTCAAGAGGGGTCATTAAGGATCCAGGTATAGGGTGAAAGTGGGTCAAAGTTCAGGAAGCTGGTGGAAGGAGAGAAACTTAACCAAAGTTTGGTTAACAAGAATTTTGTCCCAGTTGGTCAGTAGGGACAAAGCAGTGCAGCTAATCATTTATGAGGCAAAGAATAGAAATTTGGAGGGTCTGTCTGAAATTGTCATAATTAAACAAGAAGGCATCTCTGAGTCTTTCCTAAGACATATAAGAAAGGATGGTTCCTTGCGGTAAATCATTTCCAGAACACAAAGGGGTGGGGGACTTCTTAACCATAGCTGTTTCCCAGAATCACAGGGCTCGGTAAATTTCAACACTGTCAAGAGAAACAACGGGATCTCCTCCCTACCTCACCCCCTAATGCAGCAGCCCACAGAGGCTTGAGGCCCAAAGCAGCCCATAGCTGTGTTTTCCATGCTGGATTCTCAATAGGGCCTCCACTGACAGCTGTACAGACTGTACCCTACACAAAGCTTCCCACAAGGGAAGGATGGAGAGGGGAGAACAGGTACTCACCTAGTCTTAAGTTCTGGGGGATGGGGATACGTCCACCAGAAGGAAAAGAGTCCTTTGTGTAATTCCCATAAAGATGCTGTATATAAGCTATTAAGCTCTGGATGTCAAATTATATTACTTCTGAATTCTAAAGTAATAAAGTCAAAAGAATTCTCCTTTTTTGAAGGAGTTCCCAGATGATAAATTCCCACCTCCACCAGTAATACCAACTTACTTCTGTAACAATTTGTGTAGCAATTCAGAATCCAGTGGCCTCACGTGGTATGGCAAGGCAGGACTTGATGTCAGCTGGACTGGGTTTGGCCCTTGAATCTTTAACTTCATTCATTTATTTAACAAATATTTATCGAGGTCCTCCTCCATGCCAGGAGCTGTTCTAAGAACTATAGTGATAACAACAGTGAATAAAATAGACAAAAATCCCGGCCTTCATGGTGCTTACATTCTAGTGGAGGGAGATATAATAAATAAACAAAATTAACAAGTACAATATATGGTGTGTTAGAAGGTAGTAAGTGTTATGGAAACAATAAAGCTGGGAAAAGGGACATAGTGTTTTGGGGGAGATGTCAACTGGGGAAGATGATCAGGAGGTAAGAGAAAGGACCATGCAGATAAATGGGCAAAAGCATTCAGGGAGAAGAAAGAATAAGAACAAAGGCACTAAGGCAGGAAAATACCAAGCTTGTTTGCGAGACAGCCAGGAGGCCAGTATGCCTGGAGCAGAGTGAGCCAGGGTAAACAAAAGGAGAAGATGCAGTTAAACTAGGAGACTTTGAACAGCCACTTAGCCTTTTAAATCCTTAGTTTCCTGATCTGTAAAAAGGGACTAGTAATACCACTTCAAGGAGCCCTGGTGGCACAATGGTTAAGCGTTCAGCTATTAACCTAAAGGTTGGCGGTTCAAACCCACCCAGTGGCTCCAAGGGAGCTATCTGCTCCCATAAAAATTACAGCCTAAAAAATCCTATGGGGCAGTTCTACTCTGTCACATGGGGTCGCTATGAGTCATAATGGACTCGATGGCACCTAACAACAACATCACTTCACAGGGAAGTGATAAGGTGCCAGAATTTTGTAGAAGTAGGAGAACTTTACATTACAAATAGTAAGCTGTTGAGAATAGTAAACATTAAAAACAGTAAGTTGTTGTATAACTGAGACATCCATCCTCCCTCACCTACTTTCCTGCTGGCATCTTCTTTCTCTGTGTCCCTACGCAGCCATGGGTACCACAAAAATGGAAATGCACCTTCCCAAATTGTGACCAGAATGAAGTCTAGGAAACCCCATCACCACCCCTGCAATTATACGTTGACTCAGCTGTGCATGGAAGTCTTTTACACCAAATGCCTGGCCACTTTCAGAGAATGAAGTAAGGACTTATCACTGTAGGGAAGGAAATGCCCACCTGGACATTCTTAACCACCCATCAGCCACTACAAAGAGTCACCTAACTCACAATATCTCACAGAGGAGGTGCACGCTAAATGCCTAGTAAATTAATTGAAAAAGAATTTTAAGGTTGAGGCAAGAAGACAGAGCAATTATGTGAGATCCCCCTAAAACAGAGGTCAAGAATTAGGGAAGATTACAGACCCTCATAACTAAGATGAAAAGTGCAGCTAAAACTATAAAATGTTGGTCTATAAGAAAACCTGCCTGTCTAGCATCTCAAGCTACACCTTCAGGCCAGATGGCTCTCTGTGCATCTGCTCTCCTTATTGAGGACACAGCTCAACTGAGGCTGAGTATACTCACAAGGGAATTGGCAATAGCTGAAAAAGAGAAAATCAAGGCTACAGTCATGTTAATCTATGGGACCAATGTTTACTGCCTTATGCCACGGGAAGGCTGGTTCCAGCATATGACACTCAAATCATCCAATTTCTCACTCATGCTGTGGCAATGGCTGAACTAGACCAGCTGTTAGCCAAGAGGGCTATAGCCTTGCCCAGGGGTAATCCAAGATAAATTCAACTAGAGAGAGTGGAGAGTGAAGCCTCTGGGCCACTAAATACAAATACCAAGTCCAGATGCAGAATCAGAGCAGGAGTGAAGAACCAGGAGTTAAAATTTGGCAAAGAGGAGATTAAAGCAGGAAAAGCAGATTCCAAGCAAAGAGATGTCCAAGTGGTCACCTCAACAAGTTCCGGGGCATACATGGATTCATAGAGTATGGGTGAGTTACCTGGGTTAAAGGGGCAAGAGGGGGTGCTACACCAATTTAGGAAACAGGCATTGTTAGAGACCTTCCCACTTCTTGTTTACTGGCACCCAGTGGTCTATCTGAACTCTATCCTCTTATCCCAGTACATTTACCCCAATCGTATATTTTCATTTTTATAAAATAATAGTAATAATACCTTAACAAGTCCCTTATATTTGAATGGGACTTCTATTTCATACGTATTTGATGTGCACAGCTACATTGTGAGGTTAAGCCCAACAGGTATCATTATCCCCATTTTATAGATGTGAAAACTGATTCAGGTCACACAAGTCAGCAGTGGAGTTATGACTGGAGCCTGGATCTCCTGAGCCATCCTTAACTCAATACAGTGCTGGAGTTTAAAAATACATGCTTAACATATTAACAACAAACAACATAAAATAAAACAATGACTTTATTTTGCACATATCACCAATTTGATGATGTTTTTGACAGCTGCTTGATCATAATAACACAAGGTTGATCTCTGAGCAGCATCTGAAGTGCCAATATATCTGTATGATTGACAAGAGTCATATATCCCATTCTCTATCTCCAACTCATCAAGATAAACAACAAAGGTGACATTCCATTTTAAAGACAAAGGATCCTAATCTTTGTAGTCAAAGACACCTCCAAGATAAGGGCTTTCTGACCTCCAGGTCAGGGCCTGTAAAGAGCCTGACACCCTATGAAGGTAAGGTTCCTGCCCAAAGGGTCAAAACTTCCTCCCCAAACAATATCACAATTAGCTGGGGAAAAGAATGTTGTTCTTTGCACTAAAGAAAAAAATGTACAGAAACACAAACATAAGCACACTTGCACCGTAAAACCCAGCCTCCACTCCCAAAATATTCATTCTAATTAAGATCATTTTCAGTGTCTTGTTTCTATCATGAGTGGCACAAACAGTTAAGCACTCAACTATTAACCAAAAGGTTGGCCATTGAAACTCACCCAGAGGCATCTTGGAAGAAAGGCCTGGTGCTCTACTTCCAAAAAATTGGCCATTGGAAACCCTATGGAGCACAGTTCTACCCTTAAACATATGTGGTTGCTGTGAGTCAGAACAACTTGATGCCAACTCATTTTTGTTTTTTTTATTTCTCTCCTCCAACATTGCATTATTGCTCCTTAGACCTGATTTCATAGTCACTAAAGAGAAGTGTAGAAGAAACGGTATGACTTTTCCCCAGCCCCTTAAAGTTGATTCCACCACATTCACTTCTCTAAGTTGTTTGGGGTAAAATCACTTAAACACATCTTCGGGGTTTCATCTGAAACAGAGGTTCCTCCACCTACTTTTCTCCCAAGCCTATTTTAAAGAAAATTCAAACATTGTCCTTAAACACTGTAAAGCCCTGAAAGGGAAGGCTTTGGTAGATCCAACAAATTCTTAACTTGAAGAAGGCCAGAAGAGAATGCTGTCTCATTTCAAACCCAGTTTCTGGAACACAACCTCATCTCTCTCTTTCCAGCAAGTGGTTTTACAAGCACCTCGACTGTATATGTTTTATACAAATAATTAAATACAAATAATAAAGTACTGGCATATTTAGATTTCCATGGCATATTTTTACCTTTATAAGGATTTTAATAACTTCTTTCTCTGATACAAGTCCCTGAGAACCTCTGCATGAGTGAAGCTGGCATAGGGCTGTTACATGCTAGATGTCCAAAGTTAACAGCTTTTGGAAATTTTTATTTACTTTCTTCTTCTGTTTGAGTGTACTTAATGCTATTAAGGTTCTGTCTGGCAGCAAAAAAAAAAAAAAAGAGTATAAAAGTGATCACTTAAAGAGAAGCAGTTTGGCCATTTGTAACAACAGCTGCCTGATATTGCATTTTGTTTAATTGGAAAATGATGTGGGAAGCCTGTGGCAGCATTCAAGGAACTCAGAGCCTGGAAAGATTATAGGAATTCTCTCCCCTATTTTCTCCTAATAAAATTACCATTATTAAGTAATTTATTTGGTGTCAACAATTTACCAGACACTTTTTTAATTATCTGAAATGAATGGATTAAGGAAAAATCATTTAAAGTCTTTTAGAAGAACTCTCTGTAGATCTCCCAGGGCATATGTTCAGCTGACAGGGTGACATTGTCTGTAAGGTGATCCCCTGGTAGCTGTGAAGTCAAAGCCAAGCTCCTGAGCAGACATGTAGGGCCCTGCCTCCATCACCTGTCCTGTCTCACTCTGAAAACTCCCCCACCACTCACATCCTTCAGCCACAGCAAACAGTCTGCTGTTCCCCAGTACTTGGTGCTTCTCATTTCCCCAGTTTTGGCACTAGCTCTTCTCCCTGCTTGGCATACAGTTCCCAACTGGTCTCCCTGCTGAACTTCCTATCCCTTAAAACTCAAGTCAATGTCTCTGTGAAACCTTCCCCTCTTCCCAACTCCAGGCAAAATTGGTCCTTCCTTCCTCTGAGCCCCACTGCACCTAGTAACTAATTAAAATTATTTGTCTGAATGCCATCCTCCCCCTCCCAAATGGGAGCTCCTTCCGAGTCAGGACTTCGTCTTCTTCATGGTTAACTTTTGTAGTTGTCACTAGGACACTTCACAAATAATCCAACTCTCACCTTCCTGATGCACAGTAGAATGGAACTTCCCCATTATGAATTTCTTTGGCCAATGAAATGTGAGCAGAAATGATGTGATTTTCAGGGCAGGAAACTTAAGAATCACTGTACACTTACCATGTACCCTTTTCCTTTGCCAGATGAAAGGTGCTCCATTACCTTGGGTCTCCATGATACCATATGACTCAGAGCAGAGCCTCCTGTGACCCCCAATGACATGTAGTGAGAGCAAGAACAAACCTTTATTGCTTTAGGTCACCAAGATTTTAGAATTACCTGTTACCAAAGCTTAGCCTCACCTATCCTGACAGATAAATGCCTGATGCTTAGGATAGTACTTATGATATAGCAATTACTTGGAAAAAATGTCTTTAAAGGAATGACTAATTGAAATAATTAATGACTAATAATAAACTATCTTTATAATACAAAATCAAATATATGTAGTTTAAAGGCAGGTGTGATTATTTAAACTTAGTTTTTAAATTGAGATGAACCATACTGGGGATCAAGAGTGATAATGTAATAATGAATTTATAATTGTATCTCCAATCCTTTGTATTATTATTAACTGTAATAAAAAAAAAAAGCTACCATTTATTGAGTCTTGTAGCTGTCAGAAACTGTGTTATGATCTTTATTTACATGAATCATTTTGTTTTAAAACTGCAATAATTTTACAGGTGGCAAAACTGAGGAATAGAAAAGTTAAATAACTTTACCAAGTAACACAGCCAGGAATTGGCAGAGCCAGGATCTAAAACAGGTATATCAGTTTTTAAAGGCTGTGTTTGTAATTGTTGTCGTTGTTAGATGCTGTCAAGTTGGTTCTGACTCATAGCGACCAGATGTACAATAGAACGAAACACTGCCAGGTCCTACACCATCATCACAATTGTTGCTCTATTTGAGCCCATGGGTGGAGCCACTGTGTCAATCTATCTCACTGACAGTCTTCCTCTTTTTCACTGACCCTCTACTTTACCAAGCATGTTGTCCTTCTCTGGTGATTCGTCCCTTCTGATAAGATGTCCAAAGTACATGAGAAGTCTCGCTTCTGAAGAACATTCTGGCTGTACTTCTTCCAAGACAGAGTTGTTCGTTCTTCTGGCAGTCCATGGTATACTCAATAGTCCTTGGAAACATCATAATTCAAATGCACCAGTTCTTCTTCTGTCTTCCTTATTCATTGTCCAGTTTTCACATGCATGAGGCGATTGAAAATACTATGGCTTGAGTCAGGCGCACTTTAGTCCTCAAGTGTCATCATTGCTTTTTAACATTTTAAACAGGACTTCTGCAGCAGATTTGCCCAATGCAATGCGTCTTTTGAGTCCTTGACTGCTGCTTCCATGGGCATTGATTGTGGATCCAAGTAAAATGAAATCCTTGACAGCTTCGATATTTTCTCCATTTACCATAATGTTGTTTACTGGTCCACTTGTGATGATTTGTGTTTTCTTTATGTTGAGGTATAATCCATACTGAGGGCTGTGGTCTTTGATCTTCATCAGTAAGTACTTCAAGTCCTCTTCACTTTCAGCAAGCAAGGTTCTGTCATCTGCATATCACAGGTTGTTAATGAATCTTCCTTCAATCCCGATGCCTTGTTTTTCTTTATGTAGTTGAGCTTCTCGGGATTGTTTGCTCAGCGCACAGATCAAAGGAATATGGTGAAAGGACATAACCCTGAAACACACCTTTCCTGATTTTAAACCACACAGTATCCCCTTGTTCTGTTTGAATGACTGCCTCTTGGGCTATGTACAGGTTCTTCGTGAGCACAGTTAAGTGTTCTGGATTTCCCATTCTTTGTAATGTTATGCATAATATGTTATGATTCGTACAGTCAAATGACTTTGCATAGTCAATAAAACACAAGTAAACATCTTTCCGGTATTCTCAGCTTTCAGCCAAAATCCGACATCAGCAATGATATCCCTCATTCTACGTTCTCTTCTGAATCCAGCTTGAATTTCTGGCAGTTCCCTGTTGATGTACTGCTCCAACTGTTTTTGAATTATCTTCATCAAAATTTTTATTGCACGTGATATTAATGATATTGTTTGATAATTTCTGCATTCTATTGGATCACCTTTCTCTGTAATGGGCACAAGTATGGATCTCTTCCAGTTGGTTGGCCAGGTAGCTGTCTTCCAAATTTCTTGGCATAGATGAGTGAACACTTCCAGTGTTGCATCCATTTGTTGAAACATCTCAATTGGTATTCCATCAATTCCCAGAACCTTGTTTTTCACCAGTGCTTGCAGTGCAGCCCAGACTTCTTTATTCAATACCATCAGTTCTTGATCATATGCTACCCCCTGAAATGGTTGAACATTGACCAATTCTTTTTGGTACAGTGATTCTGTGTATTGCTTCCATCTTTTGATGCTTCCGGCATTGTTCAATATTTTGCCCACAGAACCCTTCAATATTGAAACTCGAGGCTTGAATTTTTTCTTCAGTTCTTTCAGCTTAAGAAATGCTAAGCATGTTCTTCCCTTTTGGTTTCTAACTCCAGGTCTTTGCACATTTCATTATAATACCTTGTCTTCTTTATCTGACCTTTGAAATCGTCTGTTCAGCTCTTTTACTTCATCACTTCTTCCATTCACTTTAGCTACTCTACATTCAAGAACAAGTTTCAGAGTCTTTTCTGACACCCCATTTTGGTCTTTTCTTTCTTTCTTGTCTTTTTAATGACCTCTTGTTTTCTTCATGTATGACATCCTTGATGTCATCCCACAACTTGTCTGGTCTTCAGTCATTAGTATTCAATGTGCCAAATCTATTCTTGAAATGGTCTCTAAATTCAGGTGGGATATACTCAAGGTCGTACTTTGGCTCTCGTGGAGTTGTTTTAATTTTCTTCACCTTCAACTTGAACTTGAGTATGAGCAATTGATGGTCTGTTCTGCAGTTGGCCCCTAACCTCATTCTGACTGATGATATTGAACTTCTACATTATCTCTTTCCACAGATATAGTTAATTTGATTCCTGTGTTTTCCATCTGGTGAGGTCCATGTGTATGGTCACTGTTTATATTATTGAAAAAAAGCTATTTCCAATGAATAGGTCATTGGTCTTGCAAAATTCTGTCATGCAATCTCCGACATCATTTCTATCACTAAGGCCATATTTTCCAACTACTGATCCTTCTTTATTTCTAACTTTTGCATTCCAATCACCATATTAATGCATCTTGATTGCATCCTTGATCAATTTCAGACTGCAAAATTTGGCAAAAATCTTCAAATTCTCCATCTTTGGCAATAGTAGTTGGTGTGTAAATTTGAATAGTCGAATTAACTGGTCTTTCTTGTAGAAGTATGGAAATTATCCTATTACTGACAGCATCGTTACTTCAGGATAGATCTTGAAATGTTCTGACAATTTGTCATTTCAGGTGTAGCAGACCCGAAGATTGTCCAATTCAAAATGGCCAGTACTAATCCATTTCAGCTCCCAATGCCCAGGCTATCTATCTTCAAGTGTACAATTTCGTTTTTGACAACTTACAATTTTCCTAGATTCATATTTCATACATTCCATGCCCTGATTATTAATGGATGTTTGCAACTGTTTTTTCTCATTTTGAGTCATGCCAAAGTAGGATTCCTGGGTAAAAGGGTATGAGTATTTTAATAGATGTTTCTAGTTTACTTTTCAAAAACAATGTTGCATTTCATACTCCCATCCACAATGTAAAATGCCTATTCTTGATAATCTTGCCAGCACTGGATGATATCATTGTCTTTTATTTTTGCCAACCAGACGGATGAACGATGTTTTCTCATTGCTGATTTCACTTGTTGTTGTCCTGTATAGGCCTAAAGAAGAACTTTACTCTGTGCTGGAAAAAGGAATTTCCTTGGCCCTAATTACAGGACTTGGTCAACATTCAACTATTTCAGGAGGTAGTGTATGATCAAGAACTAATGGCATTGAAGGAAGAAGTCTCAGCTGCACTGAAGGCTGATTTGGAAGAGGGCAACCTGGCCAACCAACTAGAACAGATCTATATTTGTGCCCATTACAAAGAAAAATGATCCAACAGAATGCAGAAATTATTGAACAATATCATTAATATTACATGCAATAAAATTTTGCTGAAGATAATTCAAAAACAGGTGGAGCAGTACATCAACAGGGAACGGCCAGAAATTCAAGCTGGATTCAGAAGAGAACGTGGAATGAGGGATATCATTGCTGATGTCGGATTTTGGCTGAAAGCTGAGAATACCGGAAAGATGTTTACTTGTGTTTTATTGACTATGCAAAGTCATTTGACTGTACGAATCATAACATATTATGCATAACATTACAAAGAATGGGATTGAAGGAAGATTCATTAACAACCTGTGATATGCAGATGACAGAACCTTGCTTGCTGAAAGTGAAGAGGACTTGAAGTACTTACTGATGAAGATCAAAGACCAAAGCCTTCAGTATGGATTACACCTCAACATAAAGAAAACAAAAAACAAAAATCATCACAAGTGGACCAGTAAACAACATTATGGTAAATGGAGAAAATATTGAAGCTGTCAAGGATTTCATTTTACTTGGATCCACAATCAATGCCCATGGAAGCAGCAGTGAAGGACTCAAAAGACACATTGCATTGGGAAAATTGGCTGTAAAAGTCCTCTTTAAAGTGTTAAAAAAACAAAAGTGTCGCTTTGAGGACTAAAGTGCAACCGACCCAAGCCATGGTACTTTCGATCACCTCATATGCACTTGAAAGCTGGACAATGAATAAGGAAGACCGAAGAATAATTGGTACATTTGAATTATGGTGTTTGCAAAGAATATTGAATATACATGGGCTACCAGAAGAATGAACAGATCTGTCTTGGAAGAAGTACAGCCAGAATACTCCTTAAAAGTGAGGATGGTTGGACTTTGTCTCTCATTCTTTGGAGGTGTTATCAGGAGGAACCAGTCCTTGGAGCAGGACATCATGCTTGGTAAAGTAGAGGGTTAGCAAAAAAGAGCAAGATCCTCAACGAGATGGATTGACACAGGGGCTGCACCAATGGGCTCCTCGTTCCTACTCTCCTCCACTTGCCTCAATTCCTTCAAACTATACCCAGTTGCCCTTCACCTTGGGTCTTCCCTGGGGAGTGCAACTCTAGCTCCCCAAAGAGACCAACCCAAGCACATCAAACATACTGCAGTATCCTGATGAAACTGTTTTTTCTTTTTTTTTAATTGAAGTCTTAATTATCATTGTAATCTTACACTGAATGGAAGTAAGCCAGGTGAAAAAATACTTAAGTATCCTATTAAAATACCAATGTTTGTAAATTATAAGTCAGTGTCTTAGCTATCTAGTCCTGCTATAACAGAAATACCACAAGCATGTAGCTTTAACAAGCAGAAATTTATTTTCTCACAGTTTAGGGGGCTAGAAGTCCAAAGTCAGGGCACCAGCTCCAGGAGAAGTCTTTCTCTCTCTGTTGTCTCTGGGGGAAGGTCCTTGTTTCAGTCTCTGTTTCTAGGCTCCTTGGTGATCTTCATGTGACATGGCATCTATCTTCCCTTACTTGCTTAATCTGCTCTTTTGTGTCTCAAAAGAGATTGATTAATGACACACTCTACACTAACATTGCCTCATTAACATAACAAAGAAAGCCCATTCCCAAATGGGGTTACAACCAAAAAAACCAAACCCGTTGCCATTAAGTTGATGCCAACTCATGGCAACCCTATAGGACAGGGTAGAACTGCCCCACAGGGTTTCCAAAGGGTTGCTGGTGGATTTGAACTGCCCACCTTTTGGTTAACAGCTGAGCTCTTAACCACTGAGCTATCAGGGCTCCAACCACAGGTATAGGGGTTAGAATTTACGACACATATTTTGGGGGTACACAGTTCAATCCATAACAGTCAATAATTTACCCATTAATACAAATTAGAAGTAATCTGATTAAACCAAATTCTAAAAGAGATAAACTGCACAGGGATTGAAATTTGGAGGAAGTGGATGTGGTAACAGTAATATTTTCAGAGCATACAGTCCTTTCTGGAGTGGGGCAGGGTTAGGTATAGGGTTAAAGCAGATAAGGAAACTATGTGCCAGGTAGATTAAGGATAAGAAGATAGAAATAGGGAGATGTTAAACACAAACTCTAATTTAAAAAAATTTTTTAGTCCTGGGTCTATGTCCCAAAAAGAAGTATTAGCTTTCTTTCTTTTCCTCTGCTCTGCACCAAAGAACTCTAATCAAGAACTCAGGCTACTACTGTGAGTTGGGCTATGTTACAGGTTAAATAAGTCCTTGTGGAAATATTTCTTGAGTCACAAGCCTTGGGGACATTACATATGTATGTATATTTTAAATAATAGATAAATGAATGAAAGACTGTTTTATGAACATAGCCACCATATTTTCACTAACAAATTAATGGAGACTTGTAAAGGCAAGAGACTGCCTGTAGCTGCCCCTGTTGGGGGAGGGGGTCTCAATGAGAGGGAGCTGCACTGCTCTCAAAATAGGAAAGTATGTTTCCTATAACCAGAATGAACCCTGTGGAAGACAGCAGGGCTTGAGTCATTTGGAAACCACCACATCCAACAGGTCTATCTGCCAGAGCTCAGTGACTCCAGCAGAAAGAATCTGTGTAGGGGTACTACCAGAAGCTGAAGTTCCTTCATAGAGAAGTCTCCAAATAGCCCCCAGATGGGCCCTTGCAGCTAAAGGGCACCAACCCAAACTACAAAATGACCTAGTTGCACTAGTTTCCTAGGGCTGAACAAAGTACCACAAAGTGGCTGGCTTAAAACAACAGAAATGTATCATCTCACAGTTCTAGAGGCTAGAAACTGGAAATCAGAGTATCGACCAATCTGATTCCTTCTTAGGGTTTTGAGAGACTATCTGTCCCATGCCTCTCTCCCAGCTTCTACTGAGAGCTAGCGATCTTTAACATTCCTTGGCTTATACATACATCACTCCAGTCTCTATTTCCATCCTCACGTGGTCATCTTTCCTCCATATGTGTGTCTGTCTCTTCCTCTCTTTTATAAGGACATTGCTTATACTGGATTAGGACCAGTGTGACCTCATGTCACTAAACTGATCACATCTTCAAAGACTATTTCCAAATAAGGTCACATTCACAGGTACCCAGGTTTAGGGATGAGAGACAAGATTCAATCCATAACACCAGCCAAGAAAGATTTTTCTGCCCTGACCACTCCTTCTTTCCCCCACACCACCCTGAAGATCAAAGGATGCACGGAGTAAAGAATAGTAGAGAAGAGGCTGAGTACTGCAAGATTCTGAGCCTGTCAGGCTGGGGAAGATGGGGGTGGTGCTTTAAGATGAATGAGAGATTCACAATACTGGGGAAACCAGCACAACTTGTACAAGAAAAGGTCATGGAAGCTCCATAGACACATCCAAACTCCCTGAGGGACTGAATTGCTGGGCAGAGGGCTGTGGGGACCATGGTCTCAGGGAACATCTAGCTCAATTGGCATAACACAGTTTATAAAGACAACATTCTACATTCTACCTTGGTGAGTAGCGTCTGGGGTCTTAAAAGCCTGTGAGCAGCCATCTAAGATACTCCACTGGTCTCATCCCTTTGGGAGCAAGGGAGTGTGAAGAGAACAGGATACAAGGGAAAGATTAGTCCAAAGGACTAATGGTCCACAGCGACCAAGGCCTCCACCGGACTGAGTCCAGTACAGCTAGATGGGGGCCAGCTACCACCACTGACTGTTCTGACCAGGATCACAACAGAGGGTTCTGGACAGAGCTGGAGAAGGATGTAGAACAAAATTCTAACTCACAAAAAAAAAAAGACCAGATTTACTGGCCTAAAGGAGACTGGAGAAATCCCGAGAGTATGGCCCCCAGACACCCTTTTAGCTCAGTGGTGAAGTCACTTCTGAGATTCACCATTCAGCCGGGGACTGGACAGCCCCATAAAACAAAACGGGACTAATGAGGCACAACAGTCCACGGACAAGGGCTAGAAGGCTGAAGTGGACAGGAAAGCTGGTGATAGGGAACCCAAGGTTGAGTAAGGATAGTGTTGATGTGTAGTGAGGTTAACCATTGTCATAGGGCAACATGTGTACTAACTGTTTAATGAGAAACTATTTTGTTCTGTAAACCTTCATCTAAAGTGAGAATAGCAGCACAACTGGAAGAGCGTAGTCGATGTCACTGAACTGTGCATGTAGAAATTTTTGAAATGGTGTATCTTTGGCTATGTGTATTTTCACCAAAAAAAAAAAAAAAAGATCAAGAAGGGAGAGGGTTGACATGTCGTGGGGTTGTTAACCAATGTCATAAAACAATATGTGTACTACTGTTTCATGAGAAACTATTTGTTCTGTAAATCTTCACCTGAAGTACAATTTAAAAAATAAAAATAAAAAAAAAAAAGATGAGAGATTAACGTTTGTGTTTAGATCAGACTGGAGTTTTTAAGGACTTTTAAAGGAGACTGTAAATACCTAAAAGTGACAGGAAAAGCTATGGGATCTGCCCAAAATATCAACCCAGAGTAGGGAAGGGAGATTCTATATGGAACATGTATAAATAGCGGTGTGAGAAAATAAAATGACTTTGATACCTGCCTCACCAAGCGCAGCTGTTTTGTTATGTAAATGTTTTGTCAAATTAGCCTCAACTCCTTCTTTTAATAAATATAGACACAAGTGAAGTCCATCAGTCCCAAGATCACTCACCTCCCTCCCTTTCTAGGAGCTCTCTCTCTCTCCTGATGTTGGTGTGTATCATTCCTGCTGGGGTTTTTATATTCTCACAATGTAATTACGTGCTTGAAAACAGTATACGATATTGGTTTGAAATTTTTGGCATGATGTCTAAGGTCCTTTCTAACTATAATTCTATGGTTAGTTTGGATTTTTTTTAAAAAATAACAGAAGTGTTAATGAAACACTTGTGTTTCATTCATGGAATACTGCAGCTTATGACATGGTGTACCGAGGACCACAGACTAAGTGACTGAGCTAAGCTAAGTGCACTAGGAGAAGAAAGCAAGCACATGCAGATACAGCAAGCATCCAACAGAGGGCAGTAGTATCTAATAAAAAGAGTGCACTACCCTTAGTGACTTCTTTGGATAACTGTGTGACCCTAGACCTTTAACATAACTTTTAAGTGCTAGAAAGTAAAATTAGAAAACACAAGTCTGATCAGGTGACTTATTCGCTCAAGGTCACAAAGCTAGTTAATATTTACTTCTACCCGCCCATCAGTGTGCTGGTAGGCCTGTTAACAGCCCTGCAAATGATTCAGCAGGCCCAAGAAATCAGATTGGCCTAAATCAGATCGTGGATAATATTTACATTTTTTATTAAATTTCTTATGAACCCTCGTGCCAGTTTTAATCCCTCAACATGCTCAGTTTGGGACTTTAGCCATCATCAAGGGCTTGAGGAAAGAACCAGATGTGAAGAATTTGCAAACTGATAAAATTATAAAAATTATAAAATTATGCTGAAGCAGGAGTATTTTTAACCCATCAAAAAAATTGTAAGTGTTAATTATTCACATTTATTCCAAGCTTATGTTGATACTGTTTTGTGTGAAATTTTTAGAATGATATCAAAGGTATATTCTTACTGACCACCAAGTTGGAATGGAAGTATAAGTCAGGATAGGATAGCTCATGCTGAACTCACAAAGAAAGCCTATCCTAGTAGCTTAACACTACAAAGGAGAGATGAGTAAATTACAGCTCCCTGTTCTTGTAAATGAAGTTTTATAGGAACACAGTCATGCCAATTTGTTTACATGTTGTCTATGCTACAACAGCAGAATTAAGCAGTTGTCACAGAGACACATAATATCCTCCATTTTGCCTCTTGGCCTGTAAAACCTAGAATATTTACTACCTGGTCTTTTACAGAAAAAATTGCTGACTCATACATAAAGCAATGCTGTTCAATAAAACTTTCTGTAATAATAGAAATGTTTTCTGCTGTCCAATACAGTAGCCACATGTGGTTGTGAAGCTCTTGAAATGTGACTGTTGTTGTTAGTTCCCGTTCAGTCGATTTTGACTCATGGCGACCTCATGCGTGCGGAGTAAAACTACTCCCTAGGGTTTTCAAGGCTGTGAACTTTCAGAAGCAGATCTCCAGGCCTGTCTTCTGAGGCACCTCTGGGTGAGTTCGAACTGCCAACCTTTCAGCTACTGGCCGAGCACTTAACTGTTTGCACCACGGAGGGACTCCGGAAATGTGACTAGTGGTTATCATATTGGATAGCAACTGAGAAACTGAATTTTTAGTCCTATTATGTTTCAATTAATTTCAATTTAAGTTTAAATACCCACAGGTGGCCAATGGCTTTAAGGAACTAATAGTCTAATGGTGTTAGGTCACTCTCTTAGCTTCCCCCAGCGCCGGAGCTGTGTCATTTACAAAAACAGGCTGTGGGTGAGATTTGGCCCATAGGTAGTAGTTTCTTTACAGTGTTAAGCTACTGAGATGTTGGACTTTCTTTGTGACTTCAGCATAAATTTTTTTATCCTGACTAATATAACAACCCATTGCTACTGAGTTGATTCCAACTCACAGCTACCCTATAGGGTCATTATGATTTGGAATTGACTCAATGGCAACCGGTATCCTGACTAATACTTCCCCACAACTTCTTAGTTCCTTCACAAAGACCATAACTCAAAAGCCTTCTGAGGGATAAACAGGGAAAGCATTAGCTACTATGTAAGGTTGTACTTCATTTCTTTGTCTTATATCCATCTCTTTTCATCTGTATTATTGTATCATTTAGAAATAATACAGTAGAATAATACTTTGACTAAAGTAACAGAATACCTAGCATTGGCCTAAACAATCAGCGTTTTTTTCCTCACATAACAAGAAGTTCTTCAGTTTCAGCAGTTTAACAGTGTCAGAGCCAATGCCTCAACAAGTCTCTTGGACTTTTTCTCTTGGTTGTAAAGTGGTTGCTGACACATTTGAAGCAGAAAGAAGGGGAGTGGATGCTGTACCAAACACGTCGGTCTCTTTTATCAGGAAATTAAAAGCTTTCCCAGATGACCCCCCAGATATGAACACTTACCTCATTGGTCAGCACTGGTCATATGACCACCAGTTCTGTAAGACAGGCCAAGAAAGCAGAAAATAGGAGGGTCCTGATAGGCTTAAACCAATGATGATCATCAGCTAGAGCTGGGCACACTGCCCCATGAAGGACAGAATGGTATCTGCCAGTATGTCTTAAGTTCCTATAGTACATCTTAAGTTCCAAGAATGTTCTCTGATATTTAAAAATAAATAAATAAATAAAAACCTGTTGCCTTCGAGTCAATCCTGACTCACATTGACCCTATATGATGGAGGAGAACTGCCCCATAGGGTTTCCAAGGAGTGGCTGGTGGATTTGAACTACTGACCTTTGGTTAGCAGCCAAGCTTTTAACCACTACCGCCAGTGTTCCTCTCTGACATTAGATTTCTAAAATTTCATGAATCAGTTGTGTGTTCTTTGTATCCCTTTCTTTAATTTAAGAAATGTTTGTTGACTACCTATCAGATTATCAGGCATTGGGCCAGGTGTTAGAGAGGGGCAGAAGATGAAGCTGGACATGCTGATCTAAAATATGAAGGGTTGGTGTAAAAGTATGAATTCAAGGTTTTTTGAAATACTATAAAGATTTATGCCAAATAAGCCACAAATTTACGTTTTTACTTAAGAGTTTCAGTACATTTAACCTGTAAGTACTTCCTGGGTAGCCTGGCTTGTTATGACATTTTATTGCATACTCATAAACACAGTTCTGCTGGATGATTACTTTAAAAAATTTTTTAATAGACACAAATCTCAGTAGTTTAGATGTGTAAGAAATGTGCTAGAGCTTTTGATAGTTTTCTAATAAAATTCTTCATTCTGCTGGGGTGGTAGAAACTTTGTCTTAGTAAATTTGCAGCTCCCTAGAGTTTTGCCTAGGAGTCTGTCTTAGGCTGGGTTCTCCAGAGAAGTAAAACCAGTGAAGTATGTATATATAGAGAGAGAGAGAGACAGAGTGATTCATATCAAGGAAATGACTCATGCAGTTGTAGAGGCTAAAAAGTCCAAGTCTGTGAGTCAGGCTGGAGGCTTCTCCTGACTCACATAGCTGCAGGAACTGATGGATCTCAAGATCAGCAGGTAAGATGGTAGGCTGCTGGTTCACAGGCTGCAGAGGCTGACAAATTCCAAGACTGGGGCAGATAAGCTGCTAGTTCAAGTCCCAAGAACCGGAGGTCAGATGAACAGGAGCCAGCTGCAGGATCCAGAGCAAGCAAAAGCTTTGCCAGAAAATCCACATATATTGAATGCAAGGAAATTTCCTTTCAACCTATTGGCTGTTCATAGCAGATCTCATCATAGAAGTGATTACATCATTACATAGCCGTCAAACTACATTATTACTGCCAAAACACTGACAATCATGGCCCAGCCAAATTGACACACAATCTTAACCATCACAGAGTCCCTGGGTGGTACAAACAGTTAATGTGCTCAGCTGCTAACGAAAAGGTTGGCAGTTCGAGACCCCTTAGAGACACCTTTAAAAGAAAGGTTTGGTGATCTACTTCTGAAAAATCATCCGTTGAAAATCCTATTGAACACAGTTCTACTCTGACATGCATGGGCTCACCAAATCAGAATATACTTGATGACAACTGTTAACTGGTAGGGTTGTGTCTTGGGGAAGGGCACCTTTTAAGGGAGCAGAACAGTCTGGCCATTGGTCTCATTATACACAGAGGTTCTCAAAGGGTCACATTAGAGGAAAATAGTTATTAAAATTTTTATAAAGTCAAAAATGTGCCATGGAAATCTATATGTTCCAGTACTTTATTAAGAACCAGTTAAGGTCATCATCCCATCAATCCATCTGCTTGTTGAAGACATGACCCTCATTCCCAACTTCGTGGTCCCTTCAGAGGAGATGCGTGGCTTGCTGGTCTCCTCTACAACTAAGGTGAGGTCATTCTGCAACTCCTTCACCACAGTGCAGTGCAAAGGACTCTGTGAGATGCTAAGGCCTCTTAGATTCTGATAAATTTTACCCAAGCCATATGATCTTGGAAAGCAGCAATGGTTAAAGAAATCTCTCCACTCTTTTGTGTTCTGGAAAACTGGCTTACTGCAAAGAACTGACCGAGATGGCCTTAACGATCTCCTCTGTTTAAGTATCTCCCTGACTTTCCTCTCTCCTTAAGTCAGTGGCTTCACTAGGGTTGGTGTCACCCAGTGTGGTAACTCACGGTGTCACCCCCCAGCAGACCTCCTTCCATATCAGACCATACAGAATCCTTAGTAATGTTTTTTGTACTAACGTTACTCATAAATCATAATTCCTGTATATCACTTCTTCTTTTCCTTTAATTACGACTTCCTTCTCAAAAAAGCTATTGATGTAAGTCCACAGATACTAATTACCACTATATTATAGCTAAAACACCAGATAATTTGACAAAATCAGCTACTATAAAAACACTGGCAGCAACAAAAACAATGGCACATGTTTGTAGTGCATGCAGACGAAACCATGTGATTCGAAGCTTATTGTAATTGGGTAATAATGACAGCTCTGACTGGAGCACATTAGAAGGTTCAAAAAATAAGTGTAGAGTTTTAGCCTTGTAGGTATATTGATACATGTAAGCTGGGCTTACAAAAATTGCTTTCGTTGTTATAATAACTACAAGGATATTTTTATAGACAGTCATTTTGGTGTCACCTCCTCTGACAGTATCACCCGCTGCAGTCTGCACCCCCTGAACCCGCCAGTAACACCACTGCCCTAGGTCTTTGTAATCTCCAGATGCCTAAAAGAGAATCCCTTATCTCTTGACTTCATCAAGATCCTAGGGGATGGATGAATGGACACTGAGAACCCAGGGTGGAAAGGGAAAGGCGGAGAGTGCTGACACATTGTGGGGATTGCAACTAATGTCATAAAACAATTTGTATATAATATTTTTTAATGAAAAACTAATTTGCACTGTAAACTTTCACCTAAAACACATTTAAAAAAAAAAAAAAAGATCCTAGGGAAGAAGCTAAAAGAAGAAGTGTCAGGATACTCTTATAAAGAGCCATTAAAAAAAACTGGCCAGTTCTGCATTTATGGATAGAAAGCTGAGTGTAGCAGCACAAGCAGAAGTAGAAGCAGTCCATTTGGGTCACAGTGTTGAAGGGCATCAGCAGAAGGGACAGCAGTAAAATATTTGCACCTGCCCAGAGTAGGGCCCTAGAAACCCACCAAAGGACCAGAGACAGCTTGTATGTAACCCCACCCCAGGGGAGGGGGCTAAAGGTGGCCTTCTTTCTGTAGGGAGGAACATATACCAGTCCCTTAGGTTAGGATTGGGTGGCACAAACAATTAACTGATGAGTAGCACTGGGCTACTAACCAAAAGGTTGGCGGTTCAAAGCAACCCAAAGTTCTGGCACTCTGCTTCCAACGGGACACAGCCATGAAAACCCTATAGAGCAGTTCTGCAGCTCTACTCTGACACACATGGGGTTGCCATGAGTCAGAATCAACTAGATGGCAACTGGTTTGTTTGTTTTTTTAAGGGAGAGCAGGTTTAGGACTTAGAGTCTAAGGAATTTTTTATGCTACTGTGATTCCCTTGCCCTTGACTGTCCTCCCCCAGACTCAAGCTTGGAGAAGCAAGGGATCCCCCTGCAAACCATCACATACCATTTAACAACCTTTGCATGACTTCTTAGGGATCTTCCATCTGACACGTGATGTCACAGTAAGTACATTTCAAGGTTTTTAATTCTCAGACAAAGTTATTTTTCCTGGAAAACAACAGTTGAATGTGATACTTTTCCACAAAGCACATTGTGTTTTAATTTTGAGCTAAAAAGAAATACTAACCAAAATGATATTATTTTTAGAAACTGCTTTCCATTTTCAAGTCTTAGCAATGTGATCTCAATAACTCTAGGTTTCAAATTCTTTGTCTGTAACTGAAAAAGGTCAGAGTTGGTGCTGTCTTAGGTCACTCCATTTCCAGGATTCTGTGATTTCTGCTCTTTAAACTTAGAACTTTGGGCAAAGAGAACACAGCATTTTAGTCAAACACCCAAATCCAGATGGAGTTTTAGAGCACTGAGCTGCATGTTTTTAATGGCTGCAGGCTCTTAAAATTTTTTATTGCTGGATTTTTAAAGAGGAAGACATTGAACATTGCCAAACTGTGTAAAAGAATCTGTATAAGTAGGTAGAGATGTAACGGCAGCCTAGAGAAAAACACAAAAGAGGGAAGGAAACCCCTTCTCGTAAACCACGCTCTGGACTCAAAAAGTTCAGAATTCTTGGGCTGATTAGATCAGGCTTCTTAGAGTCAGAGCCCACCCCATCTCGTGCTGTCAGGGAGACAGATTCCCTGAAGACACAGCCGAGGGGGCAGCCAAGCTCCGACTTTGCCTTTGGCTAACCTGGAAGACGGGCAAGAAGGGCTGACTTAAGTACTACTGGTTTAAATGAGAGAAAATGCTAACTAGGGATTAGGAAAGAAGCTAAGGAAAATAATCTTGACATAAATTCATGAATGAATAACATGATTTGTTTGTCATCAACAAAAAGCAAAGATATGCATGGAAGTTAGAGAATTGTGTAAGAGTTCAAAACTCAGGTAGGAGGTTCTCACTACCTGCTGTCCTGAAAGAAGCTGAGCGACAAAATGACCTTTGTGACAAATCACATCGCACCATCCCTGATATGTGGACTTACTATGCCAACACACCAGGGGAGACGGCTACAAGAGGCCTCCCCTCAGTAGGGAGGAGCAAAGATTTATCAGGCCCCTATGCTATGATTAGAAAGCACCTGACAGATAGTTATGCAAATGAAGTAGCAATTGCAAACATTAAGAGAAAAAAAGAAAAATACATGACCTAGAGACTGTGGAACACAGAACAGAAGCCATAGCCTATTTCAGATAACGTGTGTCTTATATACCTGCAGTTGAATTTTCAAAAGGATTTTAGAGCATACTTTAAAAATGAAAAGCTGGAAATCCAGTCAGGCAGAAATTCTGGTTAGACAACCACATCCCTGAGACTGTCCATTCTGAAGATGTGGGGAAAAGAGTGAAAAGAATCACAGATTAATTAATGCAACTTCATTCTTTTTTGATACTGGCTTAACAAAATATTGATTTCATGTCTAGTTTGCAGTGAGGGTTTATAATAAGAAGTTCCTAAAATTTTATACAAATTATTTTAATAAACACATACGTATATTTTTCTTTCTGGTATAGTAAGACTCCATAGCTTTCAAAAGATTCTTTCAAAGGGGTTCATAATCCAAAAAAGAGTGAGAATTCTTAGTGGTGGTGGGAGGGGAGTTGATGAACCACCATCTCCAAAAGATATTACTAAAGGGAGTCAATATTTTTGGCAGCAGAGATAATCAAAGAGAAGAAATCATGTAGTGAGGGGAAGCTGTGCTTGGTGGCTCTTTGGTAGAATTTTATTAACTAGTAGTTATCCAGTTTGAACTACAAAAAATATGGGATTTCAGCTTATCCAGAGAGGACTGGAGCCCTGGTGGTGCAATGGTTAAGTGCTCAGCTGCTACTGAAAGATTGGCAGTTCAACCCCACCAGGGGCTCCAAGGGAGTAAGATGTGGCGATATGCTTCCATACAGCCTAGGAAACACTATGGGGCAGTTCTACTCTGTCATATAGGGTCTCTATGAGTCAGAATCAACTCAACAGCACCTAACAACAGAGAGGACTTCTGATGGCAAAGAGATTTGGTTGAGGACCACATCAGGAATCCAGTTTATGATTCATGAGGACAAAAAAACCAACACCAAACCCATTGCCTTCGAGTTGATTACAACTCATAGTGACCCTGTAGGACAGAGTAGAACTGCCCCATAGGGTTTCCAAGCAGCTTGTAGATTTGAACTGCTGACCTTTTTTGGTTAGCAGCCACAGCTCTTAACCACTATGCCACCAGGGTTTCCTCAAGAGGACAAAGTCTGTACAAACTATTGATGAGTAGACTCTAAAGATTGCCCACTGTCAGGGAACATCTAGCTCAGTTGGCATAACATAGTTTATAAAGAAAATGTTCTACATTCTATTTTGGTGAGTAGCGTCTGGGGTCTTAAAAGCCTGTCAGCGGCCATCTGAGATACTCCATTGGTCTCACCCCTTCAGGAGCATGGGAGAATGAAGAAAACCAAAGATACAAGGGAAAGATTAGTCCAAAGGACTAATGGACCACAACTACCACAGCCTCCACCAGACTGAGTCCAGCACAACTAGATGGTACCTGGCTACCACCACTAACTGCTCTGACAGGGATCACAATAGAGGGTCCCGGACAGAGCTGGAGAAAAATGTAGAACAAAATTCTAACTCAAAAAAAAAAGAACAGACTTACTGGCCTGACAGAGACTGGAGAAACCCCGAGAGTATGGGCCCTGGACACCCTTTTAGCTCATTAATATAGTTGCTCCTGTGGTTCACACTTCAGCCAAAGATTAGACAGGCCCATAAAACAAAACGAGACTAAAGGGGCACACCAGCCCAGAGGCAAGGACTAGAAGGCAGGAGGGGATAGGAAAGCTGGTAATAGGGAACCCAAGGTCAAGAAGGGAGAGTGTTGACATGTCGTAAGGTTGTTAACCAATGTCATAAAACAATATATGTACTGTTTAATGAGAACCTAGTTTGTTCTGTACACCGTCATCTAAAGTACCATTTAAAAAAAGAAATTAAAAAAAAAAAGATCGCCCACTGTAATGCAAAACAGAATGGAAACTGCTAGTGTTGATTTAAATCAATGTTTTCTGCAATCACATAGGACACAATTTCAAACACCTCTTTTAATCCCCAAGACAGACACCTCACAGGCAATTGATCAGTGATAAAATGATGGTGATGGAGGTGGGGGCAGTGGTGATGATGTCTATTTAAGGAGTGCCTAGAGGTGGGGGGTCAGTTATTTTCATCTGGTATGTATCTCCCCTCCACCAATCAATTCTTATTCACACCAAATACTTTCTTCGCAAAGCCTCTAGCAGAATGGTTGAATTAGAAAGTGTTAATGCTAAGGGAAATGTGAGAAGTCACTAGCCCCAAATGCCCTTGTTTTAATAAGTGTGGAAAGAGATTAAACAAACCACCTCAAAGCAAAAGGCAGAGCAGCACTTCTACCTCACTGCACCCTCCTCTAAATTCTAACAACTGTGGTCTTTACAACTCACTTGGGAACCACTCATTCTGCTTTGTGACATCTTGTCTAATAAAGAGCTGTTTAGGTCTCTGTTTTTCATTTGCCTTTCATTTCCTCCTGGTGGGTTGTACCTTATTTTCAACTTTTAGTTTAAGTTCTCTGCTGGCTTTGCTTGGAGCATTCAGTAACTGTTACTAATTTGATTTCATGCCCAGCTCCTACAGGATATTGCTAAACTCATAGAGCATGTATTTTTAACAAGAACATTTATTCAGAACTCCACATCTTCAGATGCATTCCTGTTAGTATGAATCACCAAGCTGCTTATTTGTCAATATCTGTATTATAGATATAAATTTGGATGCATAATATTTGATTCTATAGGACAAATATGAGTAATATGGCTCTCTTAAAAAAAAAAAAAAAAAAGACTGAAACCTTTTTTTAAGCCTTCATGACACTATCAGTAGTTGCTGGGATTACAAATGTTCTTTCCAGGGCTGCCTTCCAGCCTGGCTTCTGTAGCACACACATCTCTTCCCTTTTTCCAAGCAAAGCCTGGTGTGCCCCAACCAGAAAATTATAACAGGTGCCAAATGCTCCAACCTTCTCTTTTGTTTACAGTTTAATTTTTTTTTTTTCCATTATGAATGCAGTTGTGCCTCCTAACAGTCTGGCTTGCTGGACCAGACACTTAAGTGGTGAGTGCTTTGGCTCAGAGCAGGACCATGTCCCAGTGTTCCCAGACACCAAGAGTCCATTACTAAAGATAAAATGTTTCAACTGAAAGCTTATTAATATCCATCCATCCATCCATTCAGTTTTTCAACAAATATACTCACTATGCAGAATACTTCTATTCTCTACTAAAAGTTAAAACTAGCAACAATGGGTAGAAATGACAACAAAACTTGAGTTCAACAGAAGGAAGACCCTCCCAGAATTCAGAGCTGTCAAAAGATCAAACGGTCATGAAGAAATGATCAGATACATCCAAACTGAAGGATGGTCTGCAAAATCACTGGAGCCCTGGTAGCATAGTGGTTAAGAACTCGGCTGCTAACCAAAAGGTCAGCAGTTCGAATCCACCATCCGCTCCTTGGAAACCCTAAAATCACTGGTCTGGGCTCTTCAAAAATGTCTATGCCATGAAAAATAAAATAAACAGGGAAACTGTTCTAGATTAAAGGACACTAAAGAGATAAGACAACTAAATGCAATGCTTGATCATTGACTGAATCCTGGTTTTGGAAAAAAAGCTATACAAGACATCATTGGGACAATTGGAGAAATTTTAATATGGACGTATAGTCCATATTAGATAATAAGGAATGCATCAAGATTAAATTATCTAAGGATAGTAATGAGTATTGAGGTTGTGCAAGGTCACAGGGGGGAGGCAGGATTAGAACTCAGCACTTTGGCTCTGAAGACATTTTTAAAAGTTTCCTGTCACTAAACCAAAACAAAACTCATTGCCGTCAAATCAATTTGAACACATAGTGACCCTATAGGACAGAGTAGAAGTGTCCAATGCGGTTTCTAAGGAGCAGCTGGTGGATTCAAACTGCTGAGCTTTTGGTTAGCAGCCAAGCTCTTAACCACTGCACCACCAGTGCTCCAAACGGGGCCGTTCTAGTCTGTCCTACAGGGCTACTATGAGTTGAAATGGTTTTCCTGTCACTAAAGGTGGTTCGAACCCCTGCTGAGAATTTGCATTTCTAACAAGTTCCCAGGCAATGCTAATAATGCTGGTTAGGGACCAGTTCTGAGAACCACTAGGAGAGCAGTGGTTCACAAAATTTATTATACATGAGAATCACCTGGGATCTTGTTAAAATGCAGATTCTAATTCAGCATATCTGGGGTGGAAATGCAAATTTTCAGCGGAACAAATCCCAGTTCCAAGCCCTGGTTTAAACAAAGACTGTCAACAGCCTGGTAGTGAATATTAGATAAAATTAAAGCAATGAGTGGGAGTAGCTGTAGGGTTAGGCTCTTAAATTTATTAATGTCATGAAAGACAAAGATAATAATAACAATAAGCAGGGAAACTGTTCTAGGTTAAAGAAAAGTAAAGAAACAAGACAAATTCTTGGATGATCTTTACTGCTCTCTAGCATAGGATCCTCTAAGGGGAAGTGGTCAAACATTCTATGGAACCTTCTAGCACAAACTCCCATCCAGGTGATTCAAATATTTGTGTGTCAGTCACAAGGTAGAAGAGTTGTACTAGAAACTGGGGAAGACTACTTATACTTGAAATAACTCCCTTAAGATATAAATCATTTTCTTTGACTGAAATGACTGATGGGCCCTTCATTTTATACCACATTCCTCTGGTCAGTTAAGAGCTACAGGGACAGAACCAGGAACCACAATAAAGCAATTACGGTGGATTTAAGTCATCTTCCCACTCTCTCAGTACCTCTCGTCCACATTTTAAGCACTAAGCTGAAGTACTCAAATCTATTTGGCAAACAATAATTAAGCTGCCTCTGAAAGCCATACATTGTGTGTGGCTCTGGGATACAAAGGAGAAAGTGAGTTTTTTGAGATTGTTTATGTCCTTGAACTTTTGAACACATAGGAGACTTTTTATGGTTACTCTGTCCTTTCTAAAAATTAATATTACATTATTAAAGGTAAAATAAAAAAATTTCTTATGCTCTGTGTTCCATTTTAAAAATTTAATTATCCTGTTTATAATTTGATAATTTTTAATATTCGCTAAGCGAAACTTTGATTAATGTTTGGTCCCATTCATAAACATAATTTATTAACTCCATTAAATATTCTTAAGTGAATTTATAAAGGTAATATATTCAAATTTTTAAGCACTTCAAATGTCTACCAAGCATTTCCCAAGTACTTTTTAGTAAACAATTTTAGTAAAATCTAAGAAAACTAATTATATAAATACAGTGAATCTCAAGTTCTTTTAAATATTATCATGCAGTTTATACACTTAGTAAAGTTTACAACAAAATTATAAATCCAAAATCACATCTTAACCTGATATCAAAATGCTAATCTGATGTTGTTGTTAGGGGTCATCAAGTCGATGCCGACTCATAGCGACCCTGTATAGAACAGAATGAAACACAGCCAGGTCCTGCGCCGTGCTCACAATTGTTGTTATGCTTGAGCCCATTGTGGCAGCCACTGTGTCAATCCATCTCGTTGAGGGTCTTCCTTTTTTTGCTGACCCTCTACTTTACCAAGCATGATGTCCTTCTCCAGGGACTGAGCCCTCCCAATAACATGTCCAAAGTATGTGAGGCGTAGTCTCACCATCCAAGCTTCTAAGGAGGACTCTGGCTGTACTTCTTCCAGGACAGATTTGTTTTTTCTTTCGGCAGTCCATGGTGTAGTCAATATTCTTCACCAATACCATAATTCAAAGGCATCAATTCTTCGGTCTTCCTTACTCATTGCCCAGTTTTCGTATGCATATGAGGCGATTGAAAACATCATGGCTTGGGTCGGGGCACTTCAGTTTTTAAAGTGACATCTTTGCTTTTTAAGACTTTAAAGAGGTCTTTTGCAGAAGACTTGCCCAATTCAATGCATCCTTTGATTTCTTGACTGCTGCTTCCAAGGGTATTGATTGTGGATCCAACTAAAATGAAAGCTAATCTGATTTCTTGTTGTTGGTAGGTGCCAACAAGTTGGTTCCGACTCACAGCAACCCTATAGGACAAAGTAGAACTGCCCCATAGGGTTTCCAAGGAGTAGCTGGTGAATTTGAACTGCAGACCTTTTTGTTAGTAGCTTATGATATACCCTAATATACTGAATTCTCTTAAACATTACAAACACTTTAAACACCAAACATACACAGTTTTTTCTACCGATTTCTCTATTACTAGATGGACAAACTGAGCCCTTTTTGAGTCACTTAGTAAGAGAAATTTCACATTGGTAACCCAGCAACTCCCCACCCAGGTTGTTTATACGCTTGATTCAATATTCATAGTAATATACTTATTTTCTGTCAGAGCCACAGCTCTCCTAGGTATAGAAATGTTATCTGACTGGGTTCTGCACATCTCTGCCCTAGAATCACAACACTGAATCACAGAAAGACCTATTACCTACCCCAGAAAAGATTAAAGTATAATTTGAGAGAAAAGCCCACCCAGCCACACTTTCACACCCAAAGCCCATGCTTTCAGCTTCTCATGACCCTCCACTTGTTGCCACCCCTTGCCCTCTCATCTAAAGCCCCACTCACTCCCCAGGCACTGTCTAAACATAGGTGTCCCTAACTTAACGTTGAAACTGGTTAAATGGCATTAACATGTAGTCTCTCTCAAGGCTTTGAGCATCTTAGCTAAAACTGTTGCCTTCCAGTCGATTCCAATTCATGGTGACCACATGTGTGTCAGAGAACTATGCTACATAGAGTTTTCAATGGCTGATTTTTCACCAAAAGTAGTTTGCCAGGCCTTTCTTGCAAGGGACCACTTCTGGTGGACTCAAACCTCCAACCTTTTGGTTAGCAGCTGAGCACATTAACCATTTGCACCACCCAGAGACTCTGGGTATCTTTACTGGTTGCTTCTAAATAAAAGTCTCAAACTGACAGCCCACAAGGCAACTGTGGTCAAAGACATTGTTATGAATTGAATTGTATCCCCAAAAAATGTGTTGTAAATCCTAACCCCTATACATATGCACGTAATTTCATTTGGAAATAGGGTTTTTGTTATGTTAATGAGTCACATTAGTGTAGAGTGTGTCTTAAACCAATCACTTTTGAGATATAAAAGAAGAAGATTAAGCAAAAAAGCAGCACAAATGGAGAAAGACTGACACCACATGGAGATCAGCACGGAAGAGAAGCAGAAGGAAACAAGGGCCTTCCCTCAGAGCAGACAGAGAAAGCCTTCCCCTAGAGCCAGCACCCTGAATTTGGACTTCCAACCTCCTAAACCGTGAGAAAATAAATTTGTTTGTTAAAGCCACCCACTTGTGGTATTTCTGTTATAGCAGCACTAAATAACTTAGACAAGTTTGTTTGGCCCAAATGATGGCCCACATTTTAAAATCTGGAGATTTCACAGAAAATCAAGATACCAGTGGATCTGGAAAATTTAGACAATCTGACAACTCTAATCCCATATTCCTAGATGGCAACAGCTGGAGGTGAGCAGCTGTTCCCTCCTTTGAAAAGGACGTTTTCCCTCCTCTGTTCAACTCATTAATCCTTCCTCCTCTTCCCTCTCAAACCTCCCCTCCGTTTACATTTCCTTCCTGAAAATGAGTAGGCAATTTGAGTTTTACCACCTTTCATAATAAAAGCAATGTCAATGGTGGAAATTCCAGGCACCACAGAAGTTAAGAGGGGAAGATATTTTTGGTAGAGCGAATTCTGAAAGCTCTTAAAAATCACACCACTGTTGCTTATTATATTACAGCTGGGATTGACCTGTGTTATAGCTTTCAAGAGCCACTGCAATTCCTAACTGTCACTTTAGGAATGACAGGTATTATCACTCAAAATATCATCTTGTCTGCAAATATTCTTCAAAATGGAAGATTAAAGCTAGAAGGAACTTGGGGCCATCTAATCCAACCCCTTCATTTTATCAATGTTCAAATCAAGGCCCAGAAGGACAAAGCAACTTGTCCAAAGTAATTTAGCTTTGTACTTCCTGGAATTTTATTGCATTTATTCATTTATTCTTAGACTGCCTCAAACAATGCAAGGTAACTAGTAGTTAAGAAAGTAAAAAGATGTTGAAAATGAATTTTCATTGCGTGAATTTTAAATAAAAGACAAAGAAGAAAATCTCCAAAGATAGACACTCATTAGACCTCCAGCTCTGACTTAACCAAAAATGTTCTTAAATACAAGAACTTACATCAAAGGAAAAATTAAAAGAGCCGCATTGCTGATTGTTTTGGCTTGACTTTGAAATACCAGCAAATGAATTCTGTGTTTAAGCTACCACACCCCAGTTTACATACTCTGTCAACAGAATTGTTTAAAGATATGATTTTATTTTAATTGGCTTACATCTGTCACAAACCTGTAGTCTGAAAGAATCCCTGCCTACTCCATCTGTAATCTACCCGTTAACTTAATCCGTCGCCTCATCCTCATGCAATTGATTTTTTTTTTAAACTGGCAGTAGTTTACTGATCCATTTTCCAGTTAATTATTTGCATGCTAAATTCACAGGAGTTTCTTGCTGTCACTCTCTTCCCTCAGTCACACCCCTTCTCCTTTCTGGGTTTCCAGCCTCTCTCTCCTCAGTTCACTAAGGGCTACCAGTTTTAGCGATCTCACTTTTGAAAGAATGCAGAAAAAGAAGGTTCCAGAGCCATGAACTTTTATTAAGGATTTATTATGTGCCAGGCATTAGGCCATGCGCTTCCATATATTTTCTCGTTTTATCTCTCTGAAGAGAATTAAAAGGAATGAAAAATATATCCCATTAGAAAGGGCTAATAAACTTAGTCAAATAAAACCTAGAAAATTGTTTCTAATTTCAAGGGGGAAGAACTTTGCACTACCAAGGGGATAAAATTTGTAGTTCTTTGTACACACTATCTAAAATGCTCATTTGGCTCTTAATCGTAAATGGCCTTGTAGCTTCTCTTGTATTGTCTACTTGTACTTGTCATCTACATGTGATACTATATATCCCTCAGTTTTCCTTATGCCTATGGCTTGTCTACAGACCCTTATAACTCTTTGAGGACTGGAACTGAGTTCTGATGTCCCCCTTTCCTCATAGCACTAAGCAGATGCCCTGCTCCGAATGGCTGCTCAATAAAGGCTTGTTGAAAGAAATCGCACTCAAAGAAGATAAAAGACGACTTTGGTGGAGATGTTCCTGGGGGAACACTCCACACAATTACCTTGGTAATAATTGCTTAATTGGAGCAATGTGCACTTAACAACTTAATTAGACTCTTCAAGTATATTCCAGGAGATGGGCTGTAGCACCTATCCTTGCTACAAAGCTACAATAACTTTTCATGACTTAATTTAAAACGTGTTTCTCAACTCCGGGGCTGCTTTTGTGAAGCTCTGAATCTAAATTCAAACGCGTCAGCTCTACCAGTGGTTTATCTAGGCCTGTTAACTCTGTGGCTATTACTTTAAAAAAACAAAAAGTGCTTTGGGAGTTTATTGAATGTGAATGTTCTTAGACTTTTCCATGCTTTTATTTTGTGAGCTAGAGGTGAACTAATCCACTACCCTCACTCTTGCATTTGCTAGAAGACACCTAGCTTCAATCTGAAATAGGTTGGTCACTCCTCAGTTTCAGGTTTGGGAGAGCTGGAGGTTGTTAGATTTGAATCACATGTAATTCTCCTAAGCACTACAATTAAATCTACTTATAAAAATATGTTGATGATACAATGTCATAAACATCAAATAGTTCTTTCACAGTTGTGTAAACAAGTAAGAACATGTACTCTATTAAAAATAAAAGTAAAGAGATTTATTGAAGGTTCAAGACAATTCAAACCTGGGACATGTCTGATCTCACAAAGTGAAACAAAGTCCTCCAAAATGGTGGAGTTACAAAAGCATATTTATGAGATAAAATACAACATTCTGATTGGGAGTTGCAAGATTAAGTAAGCAGGAGAGGGACAACTCAAAGTGGGGGCTTTACAGTGATAGTTTGGAAACACAAATGTGGGCTATTTGAATTGGTTAGTTTAAATACATGACTAAGTGGGGGGAGGTTACAGAGTGGTCACAAGGTAATTGTTGTAAAACATTTCCTGAGGGCTGTTGAGCGGATTTCTGGTAAAGGTCTTGTGTCAAGATCCTCCCTTAAGAATAGTCTTCTCACATCTTTAGTTTAACCACAGAGGAAAAACATTTCCTTTGTTAGTACTTAAGTCTATCTAAGGGTGAGGGTTGCAGGGAAAATCATTTATTAAGTTTTTGACAGCTGCAGGGGAAGTCCTTCGTTAAGTACTTAAGTGAAACCTTTGGAGCAGTTCTACTCTGTCCTATAGGGTCACCATGAGTCGGAATTGTTGCAGGGGAAATTCTTTGTTACATAAGTCTGACTAAGGTTTGATGGTTGCAGGGGAAATAAAAGCTAAGATGGTGTCTGGGCTCAGACCCGGGCTGATCATTCTGATATAAATCAGGCACCTCAATTTTGGAATTCTCACACAGTTATCAAAGATCTAAAGACAAAAGTTATAAAGATGGGTTTTGATTTACTGACTTTGAGTTTTATTCATTGATCTTAGTTTTGGCATTTGAAATATTTATTTTCCTAGTAATTATATGTGGGGGCGAGCAGAACTAAACTAGAACTGATTCTTTATACTTTCTTCCGATTACAAAATCAAAAAATTCATTTGTCCATTTATTCATTCAACAAATATTTATCTACTCTGTGTCAGTCATTGTATCAGACTAAGGATACTATTGTGAGCAACAACAGACTAGTCCTTGATCTTATGGAGCTTGGAGTCATTTATGTTTGAACTGAAATCACAAGAAGAAGAGGAAGTAATGGGGAAATGGGGGATGGGCACATAGCGATGAGAAGGATGTTTTGGAGAAGTAAACAGTATAAACAAAGGCTCTCTAGCACTGAGTTCAAGATGGCAGCTAATTATAGATGCAGGAATCTCTTCTCTCATTCAAAATACAAAGAGAGTATATGTATTTATTTTTCCATGTTAAAGACACAGCTAAGCTAAAAAGAAATGGACATCTTCATATGTCAGAAATGACAAGAGAATCCATAACCATGGAGGTGTCAAAGAGAAAAATTAATAATAGACAGCTTACTTTGATTTTAGAGTTTTTCTTACCATCAAAACCAAGTACTAACTGTTAAAATTCTTGACCAAATCTTGCCAGCAGCTTTTTTCACCCAAAGTTGCTCATCTTTTCTTTCCTGTTAAAAGCCAGGCTTACTTAATTTAAATTTCAAAAGATACCACGGCTGCAGGTGAATGGAGGACCAGAGACCACCCTGTGACCGGATATGAGTTGATCTCAGTAAAAGGAGGGGATGGCAGCATTCAATCAATCATGTTAAGATTAGCCAGTGATTGATTTTGTATTCTTCTCCCTCCTCTTCTCTTTATAAGCCTCATCGTAACTAGCCTACTTCGAGTCATTTACTTTTTTTTGGAATCAGAATGGTCTCCCTATATGCATATAGAATAACTGCTCAGAATAAGGCTTACGTTTCAATTTCTTTGAGTTTTGATTATTTTTAACAGCTATAAGCAGGATTTGAATCCTGGGAGACCAGATATATACCTTAGAGGCTGCCATGTTCATATCTTTGTAGGAAAGGAGTTGAAACTCTGGGCCCCATGCATATCAAGGAGTAGGAACAGGCCATTCTGCTTAACACTGATTGCCAAAAAATGTGCTGAAAAACCCATGGACATTAAATGGAAATCTCTAGCAGGCCCAGGGTTGCAGCAGAAAGTAAGCTGTCTTCCTCAAACCAGGTAGAAATAATTTCAACAACCATTCTCATACACACCAAGAGGTTTTAATCTTGAACCTGTACCATGCACAGGTGCAAAACCCACCTTTTCATTACCCATGCAGTATGGGAATCTGGAGCTGAGAACCTACTGTAAAATTGGGTTTGGGAACAGTGAACTAAATAGGACTTGGACAAGGGCAATGGAGAACCTTCATCACAGAAAGGCCTCCACAACCCAGGTCATGAGGACTCACTCTGAAGATAACACCTCCTGAAAATGAGCTCATAGCATCAATTAGGGAACACATGAAGAAACTTAAAGCAAACAGAGAAAATCTAAAGACTCCAAAATAGGAGAATTTATGCTTGAAAAACTTACGACTAGTGTTAAACAGATTTTCAAATGAGTATTTTAAACTCTACAAAGAAAAAGAGATGTAGAATCTAATTTTCAAAATGGTACAGAATGAATAAGAACAGGCTGATTTGAAAATGACTCAAGTAAACAGTTTTGAGAACTGAAAAATATAGTGTTCAAGACAGACTCAATAAACAGGTTGAAAAACAGCCTAGACTCAAAAGAAGAAATAATACATGACTTGGAATTTGGATCTCAGGAAATCACCTAGAACCTCTTTATAAATAGATAAAGAGGTAGAAAATATGAAAGAGAGGTTAGAAACATGGCAGCCAGAATGAAAAGCTCTAATATGTGTTTAATAGATGCTCTAGAATAAAAGAATAAAAGACTAAAGAGAACAGGGAAAAAGAAACTTTGAGGTAATAGTGGAGAATTTTCCATGTTTGAAGAAAGGTATGTCGATTGAAAAAGCACAAAACTAAGATAAACAAAAACAAAGGCAAATCTATACATTGTGAAATTAAAACTTGCAGAGCCATCAAGAATAAACAGAGAAAATCTTGGAAGTTGCCAGAGAGAAAAAGATAGGTTGCCTAAAAAGGAGCAACAGTAAGACTGACAGAATATTTCTCATCAGCAACAAAAAATGCCAGAGACAATGGATTAATATTGTAAAAGTAATGAATGAAAACAATTCTAGTCATTCTAGAATTCTACGTACACAGCTTAACCACCCATTGCCATCTCATCGATTCCGACTCCTAGTGACACTGTATGACAGAGTAGAATTGTCCCATAGGGTTTCCAAGGAGCAGCTGATGGATTCCAACTGCCAACCTCATGGTTAGCAGCCAAACGCTTAACCACTGCACCACCAGGGCCACAGCTTAACTATACTCTAACAATTAGGATGAAATAAAAGCATTTTCAGACATACAAAGACAAGGATCTAACTGCCCCAAAACCCTCACTTAAAAAACTACTAAAGGGTACATTTCAACAAAAAGGAAAAGAGTAGGCTGCCAAAAAGCCAAAGTAAGAAATAAATAGTTATCAGTTGTTATATACAAATAGATATTAGCCCAAATATAACTAATTGGAAGGTTAAAATAAGGTTAAAGTTAAATGTTAAACAATTATAACACGGCAGATGGGAGTTTATTGGTGAGGAGAAGGCTTATAGACATTAACTTCAGATTTTGTTAAAATATACAAAGATGTACATGTTTCTTAAGTATATAAGGGTAATCTCTCAAAGAGTATAAGTAGAATATGAAACTTCCAAATTAGAAAACAGAAACAAGAAGAGGAGGGATGGGGTAAAGAAAGCCCTACCTGTTAACATAAGGAAGGTGTTAAATTAACCACTTACTAGAACAATGGAAGTGAAGATGACTTGAAACACTTACTGATGAAGATCAAATACTACAGCCTTCCATATGGATTACACTTCAACATAAAGAAAACAAAAATCCTCACAACTGGACCAATAAGCAACATCATGACAAACAGAGAAAAGATTGAAGTTGTTGAGGATTTCATTTTACTTGGATCCACAATCAACAGCCATGGAAGCAGCAGTCAAGAAATCAAAAGATGCATTGCACTGGGCAAATCTGCTGCAAAAGACCTCTTTAAAGTGTTAAAAAGCAACTATGTTACCTTGAAGACTAAGGTGTGCCTGACCCAAACCACAGTGTTTTCAATTGCCTCTTATGCATGCAGAAGCTGGATGATGAATAAGAAAGGACAAAGAAGAACTGACACCTTTGAATTGTGGTGTTGGTGAAAAATATTGACTATACCATGAACTGCCAAAAGAACAAATCTGTCTTAGAAGTACAACCAGAATGCTCCTTAGAGCTCCTTAGAAGTGACATGTTATCAGGAGGGACCAGCCCTTGGAGAAGGACATCATGCTTGGTAAAACAGAGGGTCAGCAAAAAAAAGTAAGACCCTCAACGAGAAGGACTGTCACAGTAGCTGCAACAATGGGCTCAAGCACAACAACGATTGTGAGGATGGTGCAGGACCGGGCAGTGTTTCGTTCTGTTGTACATTGGGTCACTATGAGTCAGAACTGACTTGACAGCGCCTAACAACAACAACAGAACAATGGAGGCCAAAAAACTATTGGATGACATCTTTAGTGTGTTGAGGGAGAAGGGAGGAGACAAAAATTGTCAATCCAAATTCTATATTCAATGAAACTATCCTTCAAAAATCAAGGTAAATTTTTTTTAAAATACCAGATAAACGAAAACAGAATTCATGGCCCCACAAGAAATGCTAAAGGAAGGTATTCAGGCTGAAGAGAAATAACATCAAACAGTACCTTGGAATTATAGGAAATAATGAAGATCATTGAAAATGGTGAAATATGTGGGTAAACATGAAAGATTCTACATTTTCATTAATTTTTCCTATTAGTTTCTTTAACATACATGTGAATGTTTAAAGTAAAAATTACAAAATTGTGTTATGGCATTTGTAATTATAAAACTGTTATATGTCAAAAATAAAACAGGCATGGAAGGACAAATTGAACTATCCTGTTGCAAGTTCCCTATATTTTGTATCTATGTTAACTTTAAATATATTATAATAGGTTATATAAATATATATCATATATTAGATATATTACGTTATAATAAATGCATAATTATATGCATATTGAAATCACTAGAGGTATAGCTAAAAAGAGAGAAATGAAAATGGAATACTAAAGAATATTTCATGCACCCAAAATAAAGGAGGAAAAGAGGAGCTGAGAAACAAACAAAAAATAGATAACAAATAACAATATGGCAGACCAAAATTAAACTATATTAATAATTACATTAAATATATATAGACTAAGTACTATTAAGAAGCAAAGATTATTAGACTGAATAAAAATGCAAGACACAACTATATGCAGTCTATAAGATATACACTCTACATACAAAGACACAGACATATTGAAAGTAAAAGGATGAAAATATATAACAGAAACACGGAGGATGGTGCAGGACTGGGCAACATTTTGTTCTGTTATATATCAGGTCGCTATGAGTCGGAATTGACTCGATGGTAACTATTGTTCTTTAACAACAACAACAATTTTCAGAAGTAGATCATCAGGTCTTTCTTCCTAGTCTGTCTTAGTCTGGAAGCTCTACTGAAACCTGCCCACCACAGGTGACCCTGTTGATATTTGAAATACTGGTGGCACAGTTTCTGGCTGACAGATGGGTGGTGAATACTACTCAACAATAAAAGGGAGAAACTACTGATACATTCAATAGCATGAATGAATACACAGACATTAAAATTAAAAAACCAAACCTGTTGCCGTCAAGTGGATTCCAACTCACAGGGACCCTATACAACAGAGTAGAACTGCTCCATAGAGTTTCCAAGTAGCGTCTGGTGGATTCAAACTGCTGACCTTTTGGTTAGCCGCTGTAGCTCTTAACAGCTACGCCACCAGGGTTTCCCCACAGACATTAGGCTGTGCTAAAGAAATCGGACACAAGTGAGCACATGCTATACTCCATTCATGTGAAATTCTAGAACAGGCAAAACTAGTCTAAGATGAGCAAAATCAAAACAACAGTTGCCTCAGGGATAAGGGGGCATCGACTGTAAAAACGATGCAAGAGAGTTTTATGGGGAAATGTGAACGTTTTATATTGTGATAGGGGTGTAGGTTACATAGATGTATCCATTTGTCAAATTCTACAGTTAATATTTGTGCATTTCAATGATACAAATTTTACCTAGAAAATGAACTGTAAAAAATATATATTCAAGTAAAGGATGGGGAGTAGGTGAAGTATAGAAGAAACACGGCAGAATGTTGATAATTGCTGAAGATGGGCGATGGTATATGGGGGTTTATTACACTATTCTTTGTCATCCCTTTTGTGAAGCAGTAAAGTAGTACATCTGAGGAAAGTGTAAAGCAACTGCAATGGAATGTTAAAAATCTAGTTTAACATCTCAGATGTTTTACTACTAGGCTATGAGTACTTTGAGGATCTGAATTATCCACATTTTTGTGCTCAGCACCAAGAACATTACTTAAAGGATTGTTCAACCAATTAATGACCATTTAGCGGTAGGAATGCTCATACTGCCCCAATTTCAAATATAAAGCACCTGGTTTCCAGAGGCATTTTTATCTCTAAAGGCTCTTCTGGTGAGCCCAAAATCATACCTTGAAATGCTTAGCCTCTTCCCTTGCTAAAAAGCCATTCAAGTCTAAAATTTCATATTTGTTTGTTCACCTGAAAAGCATTTTAAATTAGTAGTAAGGAGATTAGGGTCCTTGTCCTGACTGTACCACTAAAGAGTTATGAGAACTTGGCCAATTATTTCATCTCCCTGGAATGGAAAATGAGGAGTTGCACTAAACAATTTCCCAGGTTCCTTCAGCTTTTCATCTCTATGACTCTATTTAATAGAATGCAGCTCAATTATGCTGCGTGTGATGGACTTCTATTGCTCTCCCTGAAGAGCTTTAAAGTAGTTCTTTCCTGGAGAACAGAGCTCCTTTCGGTCCAAATGCAAATAATAAGCATGTAAGTGAAAATGAATGAGCAGCTGCCATCAGTTCACCTCACTGTGTACGGCGAAGTGCTGAAAAGGTAATGTCATAGATTCTGGTTTGATCCCAGAATAAGACACTGAGATTTGCACGGACAAAAATCATCAATGTATCAGTTGTTTATTGGGTTATAACAAAACACCCTAAAACTTAGTGTTTTTATTTTGCTGTTGCTTTTAGTTACCATCGAGTCGATTCCATAATTTCTCACTATTCCATGAGTCAGCAATTTGACCTAGGTTTAGCTAGAAGTTTCTGCTGATCTTGGCTGGAGTCACTTACACAGCTGTAGTCATCTGGGAGCTCACCTGGGCTAGATGGTCTAAGATAGCCTCACTTGAATATCTGAGAGTTGGTATTTTCTGTCCAGTGGTTAGAGTGTTTCCAACAGGCTATTCAAAAATTCCTGATTTGACATCATCATTCCTAGAGGGTGAGAGCACAAGCTCCACAGCCTAGCTCTTCAGACATAAACTCAAATGTAGAATGTTGCACATCACTTCTGCATTCCGTCAGTCAAGCAAGTCACAAGTCCAGCCCAGATTCAAGGAGAGGTGAAACAGACCCTGCCTCTTGATAGGAAGAATGGCGGAAGTCACATGGCAAGGGGGAGTGAGTAAGGGTATGGGAGGTATTTTGCAATCATCTTAGTAAAAACTCTACCACATTCCATCACAGACAGCCTCTCTAGCCCAGCATGAAGCAGGTACCCAGTAAACATTTCCTTAACAGATATGTGTCCTCAGTTGTAAAGACTTATGGCTTATTTCCTCTCCTAGGAGGAAGTAACAGTGATATAGATTAGATGTCTTATGGGTGGGGAATTAGTTGAATCATTGTTGGGTGCAAATTCTGGCACACACCATTGGGAGTGGGGAGAGTTCATTTGCAGTGGGAATGCCATTTCCCTTTGCTCTATGGATTTAAAATATACTGACATGGAATGTTGACCCCATAATAACATCTTTATAATGATAATTACAGTTCTATAAGAGAAATATCTCAGGTGAGATTTGATTATGGTAAATTCACCTGTACAGATAAGATATGTGTTGTACTCTACTTGTTTTATTATCTTCTTAGTGTTATAAGGAGTCATCTCTGGGTGGCACAAATGGTTAAGAACTTGACTACTAAGCACAAGGTTGGCAATTTTAACCCACCCAGAGGTGTCTTGGAAGAAAGACCTGGTGACCTGGTGACCTGCTTCCCAAAGGTCACAGCCACGAAAACCCTACGGAATGCAGTTCTACTCTGAAACACATGGGGTCACCATAAGTCTAAATCCATTCATAGCAACTGGTTAGCATCATAAGAAAAAAATACCTATCAAATAAATTCAATCAAATTCAAAAAATATGCATTTAATACCTATTTAGTGCCAGGAATATAGCCCCTGGAAATAAAAATGACATTGAGAGAAGGTATGTGCCTCCTCCCCCACAGCTGGCTCGGCCCAACCCAGGAGATTTCATTAGGCCCTGAAGGTACAGAATATTTCTGTTCTTACCTTTGCAGCTTGAAGGCTTATGTACTGCTCTGGCTACCCCACCTTTCATAGGGACATAAGGAGAAGGGCAGATAGAAAGTCAAGCAAGACGGATGGGACTAATTGATGCATCTTAGATGGCCGCTCACAACCTTTCAAGACCCTAGACACCACTCACCAACGTAGGATGCAGAACACTTTCTTAATAAACTTTGTTATGCCAATTGACCTAGATGTCCCCCAAAACTATAGTCCCCAGGCCCCAGCTCCTCTGTCCCTCAAAGTGTTTGGACGTGTCCACGAAACTTCTTAGCTTTTGCTTTGGTCCAGTTGTGCTGACTTCTCCTGTACTGTGTGTTGTCCTTGGAACAAAGGAGAATGAAGAAAATCAAAGACACAAGGAAAATATTAGCTTAAGAGACTAAAGGACCACATAAACCAGAGAATCCACCAGCCTGAGACCAGATGAACTAGATGGTGCCCGGCTACCACCAATGATCTCCCTGACAAGGAACACAACAGAGTTTTGGACAGAGCGGGAGAAAAGTATGGAGCACAATGCAAATTCACACAGAAAGACCAGACTTAATGGTCTGATGGAGACTGGAGAAACCCCTGAAACTGTGGCCCCCGGACACTCTGTTAACCCAGAACTGAAACCATCCCCAAAGCCCACTTTTCAGACAAAGATTAGACAGGACTATAAAACAAAAAATAATACACATGAGGCATGTGCTTAATTCAGTCAGATACATGAGACCAAATGGGCAGCTCCTGTCCAGAAGCAAGATAAGAAGACAGGAAGAGACAGGAACTAGTTGAATGGACACTGGGAACCCTGGGTGGAAAAGGGGAGTGTGTTGTCACATTGAGGGAATTGCAACTACTGTCACAAAACAATACATGTATAAATTTTTGTATGAGAAATTGACTTGAGCTGTAAACTTTCACTTAAAGCACAATAAAAAAAATAGTTAAGCAAGACTTAAGCAGCAACTTGCTTTTTGCGAGTGTGGTGCATTTATATATGCTATTCCCTCTGAATGAAATGCCTTTCTCCCTCTTTTCTGTTTGACTTGGTCTTTCAGTCCATTCTCTATGTCTCAGTCCAGTGCTTCCTCCTCTAAGACCACACCCTACCCCAGCTATGTGGTTGGGCATCCGTCTTCCAGGCTCCTCATTAGCTGGGTATATAGCTCCATTACACTGTGCTGCTATTGTTGGTTTATGTGTCCATCTCATCCAGGACTCTGAGCCACTTGAGAACAGATATGGTATCTTACTCATTCTATAGTTCCAAGTACATACTCAAGAAATGTTTGATGAGTGATTTAAGAAATAATTGAAAGAAGAAATAAATGGATAAGTTAAAGAACAGTGAAAAACTGCTCTAACATTTTGCAAATTTTCTTTAACTCTCCTCTCAAAACCACAGAAACTCTTTGTTTCTACCTCCTCTTTTGACCCAAGGAAACCCTGATGGCATAGGTTAAGAGCTATGGCTGCTAACCAAAACGGTTGGCAGTTTGAATCCACCAGCCGCTCCTGGGAAACTCTCTGGGGGCAGTTCTACTCTATTCTGTAGGGTCATTATGAGTCGGAATCAAATGGACAGCAATGGGTTTGGTTTTTGGGTTTTATAGACCCAAAGCAAATTTTAAAACCTGTGATCAATTTTTCATGTTACCCTTAATGGCTCTTCTATAGTGCAATGAATTTGTATTAAAAAAAAAAAACACCTTATTCCTGACTTGGCATGATTTTCTTTTTTTAACCAAAGGATAATATTTAGTGTTTAAATGCCTAAATTATTTCTTCTTAGGCTATTCAGTAATGTTACCCCCTATCTTAACAGTAGCTATTGGTTTCACCTCAATTGAAATGTAACACAATTTCATTGGAAACCTGTAAGCAAGTGAGGATGGTTTTAACTGGGTACAAAGTCTTATTTATTTAAGGAGGATCATGTTTAGCTACACCTTTGAGAAGTGGAAAGTCACGGTTCTACCACCTTTGCTGTAGTTGTGCTGGGGGAAGGCAGCTGAGGAACTCATGTCAATCTCTCAGTATGGAAGCCACAAGGCAGACAGTAAGCCACAGAACCTAGGCAACTGACCCCTTGTTTAGTCATAGCTTTACCAGTGCATGTGTGTCCCCACAGATAGGGTAATAAAAGTCAAAACAACCAAAAATATAATAGATCTCCAGTGGTATGATTTTGTTTAAAATAATACTATAGTCCACCACCCATCTGTCAGTTTGTTGTACTATGGTAGTTTGCGTGTTGCTATGATGCTGGGAGCTATACCACTGTATTTCAAAGACTAGCAGAGTCATCATGGTGGACGGGTTTCGATGGAACTTCCAGACTAAGACAGACTAGAAAGAAAGGCTTGGATATTTACTTCTAAAAATTAGCCAATGAAAACCTTATGAATCACAATTGAACATTGTCCAACTTGCTTGCTTTGGACACATCGTCAGGAAGGATCAATCACTAGAGGAGGACATCATGTTTGGTGAAGTAGAGGGCCAAAGAGAGCATGAGAGACCTTCACTAAGATGGATTGGCACAGTAGTCACATCGATGGACTTGAACATATTGGAAATTGTGAGGGTAATGCAAGACTGAGCAACGTTTTGTTCTGTTATACATAAAGTCTCCACGTATTAGAGTCGATTCAGCAGTAGCTAACATCAATAATAATGGTAGCATTAGGAGATAAAGGGTTTGATAATCTAGCAAGTAAAATAGAACCTGGACTCGTTGAGGCAGACCTCAGTATTCTTCTTTGTATCATCATACCAAACAAACACGACTAATACACCAAACCCACTGCCGTTGAGTCAAATTCTAACTCATAGTGACCCTACATCCATACGTAGTAAATTAGATACCTGATTAATATCTGTAGTTGAGATAGAAATGTGTGAGTCAGAAATAATTCAGAACCTAAGTACAATAAACGCAGCTAATTAATTCATAAAACTTGGATCAGAATTCGTTTGTGTGCTATGATCTTACATATATAAAAATCATTAATGATACATGCAGAAAGAAAAAGCAATGAAGAAGACAGAAAAAGAGAAAATAAACATGGTACAAATGAAAGGGAAACAGTAAAGTTTCCAACTGGGACTTACTAGAGGTAATCTAAGAGATTATCCTGAGCAGCTACTATTCACTCATTCAGCTTGATCTTCCCTGGCACAATAATAACATGCCAGGAATTCATTAGAAAGATGGTTCCCAAACCCAAACTAATTATCTAAATTACCTGCGGTGTTTCTTAAATGCACAGGTTCCTAGCCCCATTTCAGACCCTCTGAATGAGAATCTCCAGAGGATGGGCCAGAAGTCTGGATTTTTAAATCTCTCCCAGGTAATTCTAATGACCAGCCACTCTCAGTAATCCTTGCTCTAGACCAATGACGTAAAAAAAAAAAAAAAGACAAAACTTAAAGGTGTACCTTCCATTGTTAGCATGCCAACTGGCAAATATGAATAGCAAGAAGACATTGTAAAGGGTATCTTGGGTAATAAAGAGACATTACTTTACACTTTGAGGGGAAAATAGACCCACTTAAAATGGCGAATTAATTGTTAAGTTTCAGTTGTCAATGCGGGAGAGAAGTTGCTGTGAGAGAAGGGAAGGAGAGGAGGAGAGAAAATAAAGAGTAAAAAGAAAGAAAGAGAATAACAAAGAGCTGGTAAAATGGGAGAAAAGAGATGTTCAGAAAATGAAAACTATAACCCTTAAGTATTGAGTTATAATGGCATATTAGGAAACCCCTAGAAAGAGACAATGAAAAGTACATGGCCTTGAACACCCTTAGATGTCATAGGGAATTTTGTCTCTGAGTCTTCCCTTGCCAGAGGAAAAAGTTGAATTTCTTTCATTCATTTAGTTAATAACCAATTGTAGATTATGTACTATGTGTTAGGGACTTGGCTACAGACTGGTTATGCAAAGATAATTAACAGAGGAGCTATGTCATCTAAGAATGCTGGTCTAGAAATAAGAGTTCCAGGCCTCCCTAAAGGTCAAATCCCAAGAAGACATCTTAAACCACTTCACAGTATCTTAGGTTCTTTACTTCCTTCTCTCTTTGTAGAGTTCTCTTTTTCCCAGGCAGGGAATCCACAGGGAATCCCAGGCACCCAGGAAGTGGATGTGCTTCCAATCACTGTGTCCCCTTTACGCTGTGGCCAGGAACTGCACTTCTCTGGCACCCTGATTCCAGCACAATGCCTGCCACATAGTAGGTACTCAATAAATATTCATTGAATTAATTAATTACAGGCAGTCCCCAGGTTATGAATGTCTGACTCCATACAACCCATAGTTACAAACCAATCCCGTAGAGTCTATTAAAAATCCAAAGTACATGAAATTGTTCATAAGAAGAAATAGGTGCTACTTTGCAATGCACATCAACACATTATTATTACTGTATTATTATGTTAAAAGTGTTTTAGTGTAACTGGAAGTGTTTCTTTAATGATTTTCATGCATAGAAATGTACACTATATACTATATACTAAAACAAACATTTGACTAACTGAGGTTAGATACGACTGTGCCTATTTCAACTTATGTGCAAATTCAACTTAAAGACAGATTCAGGAACAGAACTTGTTCATAACCTGAGCGCTGCCTGTAATGGCCCAATCGATCTCAGGAGCCCTCCTAACAAGCCTGGTATACCTCCCTCCTCCCTTGCACTCTAGATCCTTCCCAGAAGCAGCTTTGCCTTACTGGACTCCTCCAGAGGGAGCCACATAAGGTAGCAGAGCAGCTCAGCCCCCTGGAGCACTGTGCCCATCGGAGTCTCCTTTGGACTGGCCCTGCCCACCAGATCACAAGCACCCCAGACCAGCCTCCAGGGACTCCAGCTGTTCTGTTAACCAGGTTTCATGGCCATGGCACTGTACTCTAAGGCCAACTCTTAGGACAGAAAGGTGAAACCGCTTTCTGAAAAGCTACTTGGTAACCCCTTTGATCCGTAACTTTGGGCAGCATAGAACTTAAAGCAGAGATTTTGAAATTAGACAGATTTATGCTAAAATCTACATTGCATCATCTATGTGTTTGATCTTGAGCTAATTGGTCAGTTAATTTTTTTGAAGACTCAGTGTCCTTGTCAGTAAAATGAGGATAATCATGCCTTTCACAGACAGCACATAAGAAGACCTATTCACAACTACTATTATTGGCACTATTGAAGCAAGACAGTACAGAGGTTTAGAGCACACACGCTGAACCAGAATGTCTGGGTTTCGTGCCAGATCCACCTTAGGCAAAGTTACTTAACCTGTGGTACATAGCAACCCTATGTCCAACAGAATGAAATACTGCCTAGTCCCACACCATCCTCATTTTTATGTTTGAGCCCATTGTTGCAGCCACTGTGTCAATCCATCTCATTGAGGGTCTTCCTCTTTTTCTCTGACTCTCTACTTTACCAAGCATGACGTCCTTCTCTAGGGACTGGTCCCTCCTGATAACATGTCCAGTTTCCTCATAGGTAAAGTGCTTAGAAGAGTGGCTGGCCCATAAAAAATTAAATAAATTTTAGCTTTAAAAATTCTTTTTTTTTCTTTACTTCTAACTAATGTTTTCAATATACTAAAGCAAACCCTGGTGGTGTAGTGATTAAGAGCTACAGCTGCTATCCAAAAGGTCAGCAGATTGAATCCACCAGCTGCTCCTTGGAAACCCTATGGGGTAGTTCTACTCTGTCCTATAGGGTCGGTATGAGTCTGAATCAACTCGACAGCAATGGGTTTTTTTGAAAAGCATATCTTACATCTCACTCATTCTTTTTTTTTTTCTTTTTTTTCCTTCTATCTCTTTATCTTCCTCTTCCTTTGGGGAGTGGAAGGGAAGACTGAGGATTGAAGAAAGGATATTAGAGTTATATTCTACCACTCTTTCAAGTTGTTTCTTTCATTTTTAATTAAGTGGAACCATTTGAATTGCAATGTCTGTACACAAATTTTTACCCAGATTAAATCCATTTAAAAGTAAATGGAAATCAAAACCACAGTGTAATACCACTCCACACCCACTAGGATGACTACCATTTAACAAAGAAAGAAAAAAAACCAGAAAATAACAAATGTTGGCAAGGATGTGGAGAAATTGGAACCCTCGTGCTTTGCTGGTGAGAATGTAAAATAGTACAGCCACTGCGGAAAAGTTTGACAGTTCCTCAAAAAGTTAAACACAGAATTACTATATTGTCGTTAACTGCTGATGAGTTGGTTCCAACTCACAGCAACCCTATGTACAACAGAATGAAATACTGCCCAGTCATGCACCATCCTCATTTTTATGCTTGAGCCCATTGTTGCAGCCACTGTGTCAATCCATCTTATTGAAAGTCTTCCTCTTTTTCGCTGATCCTCTACTAAGCATTGCGTCCTTCTCAAGGGGCTGGTCCCTCTTGATAACATGTCGAAAGTACATGAGAGGAAGTCTTGCAATCCTCACTTCCAAGGAGCACTCTGGCTGTATTTCTTCCAAGACAGACTTGTTTATTCTTCCAGCAGTCCTTGGTATATTCAATATTCTTCTCCAACACCATAATTCAAATGCATCAATTCTTCTTTGGTCTTCCTTATTATCCAGCTTTCACACACATATCAGGCAATTAAAAATATCATGGCTTTGGTCAGGCACACCTTAGTTCTCAAAGTGACATCTTTGTTTTTTAACACTTGAAAGGTCTTTTGCAGCAAATTTGCCCACTGCAATACATCTTTTGATTTTCTGACTGCTGCTTCCATGGGCGTTAATTGTGGGTCCAAGTAAAATGAAATCCTTGACAATGTCGATCTTTTCTCCATTTATCATGATGTTGCTAGAACTACTGTTAAAAAAAAAAACCAAAACAAAAAAAAACCATCGCCATCAAATCAGTTCCGACTCATAGAGAATGAGAATGAGTGTATGTAGCAATTCTACTCCTAGGTATATACTCAAAAGAATTGATAACAGGGACTTGAACAGATACTTGCACACCAATGTTCGTTGCAGCATTATTCTCAATAGCCAAAAGATTAAAACCCAACTGTCCATCTTAAACAGATGAATGAATAAAGAAAATGTGGTATAGTTATACAATGGGATATTATTTATCCATAAAAAGAAATGAAGCTCTGATACATGCTTCAATGCGGATGGACCCTGAAAACATTATGCCAAGTAAAATAAGCTATACACAAAATGACCACTACTGTATGATTCAACTAATATAAAATATGTAGAATAGGCAAATGCATAGAGACAGCAGATTAGAGGTTACCAGGGGCTGGGAGGAACAGGAGGTGGGGGTTATTGCTTATGAGTAAAGTTTCTGTTCAGGGATATAAAAACTTTTGGAAATAGAAGTGACGATTGCATATTGTTGTGAACATAATTAACATCACTGAAATGTTCACTTAAAAATGGTTAAAATGGAAAAATTTCTTAAACAGACTTTATTGTACAACCATTAAAATATTAAGTATTCAAACGTATTTTTTACATAACTTGTTATTGTGAGATAAGGCCATTAAATCAAATAAAATATTAATATGATGGTTAAGATTGTGTGTCAACTTGGCTGGGCCATGATTCTAGTGTTTATATGTGATCACTCTCATGATTGAATCCGCTATGAGTAACCAATCAGTTGAAAGGGAGTTTCCTTGGGCATGTGGCCTGCATCTGAATAAAAGCAGGTGTTCTGGCTTTATGCTCGCTCTGGATTCTACGGCTGCCTCCTGTTCATCTGACCTCCAGTTCTTGGGACTTGAGCTATCAGCTTATCTATTGAACTTGGGATTTGTTGATCATCACAGCCTGTGAGCAGAGCCCTGCTCTCTGAGCTGCCGATCTTGGGTTCGCCAGCCCCTGCAGCTACATGAATCAGGGGAAACCTTGCAGTCTTGCCTGCCGATCTTAGAATTCGTCGACCTTCACAGCCTGTGAGCGTGAGCCCTGCCAATCTTGGGCTCACCAGCTTCTGTGGCTGCGTGAATTGGGAGAGGCCTCTACCCTGATCCACAGGCTTGGGACGTTCTAGCCTCTACAATCACATGAGCTGTTTCCTTGATATAAATCTCTCTGTATATATATTTATACACTTTACTGGTTTTCTTCTCTAGAGAACCCAGCCTAAGACAATTAATTTTCTTAATCTGCGTCTATTCATTTGTCATCACGACCAATTCTTCCATCTTTCCTTCCCAAAATGTCGCATGCCACACTTGAGGCAATGAAGAATTTTTAAAATTCAGGCTAAGGAACTGAACATTCATCTGCACTTAACTGTGTAACTTCTGGTACATCTTCTTACATGCAGTTGTGGTCCTAGTGGGTTTTTTTGCAGCCATCCTCTATGGCAAGTTTTTGTAAAACATTTATTATGACAACTTTTACATATCATCAAAACTCATAGGCTGACTGTTTAAATGGAAAATCTTTTGTTACCTACATATGTACCACAATAGGAGAGAGAACTCATAGGCTTTGTTGCGTTTTGAAGAGCCCGGCCTCGGGGCCTACGGGCTTCCCTGCCACTCAGCCAGCATGGCCGACAGTGCCTCATGCACCCTCCTCCCTCGGCAGCCACAAAAAAAGCAATATGGCAAATTTTATATTAAATTCACTTTACCACAATTAAAAACTTTTTTTAAGTAAGTGGAAATCATTTGAAACCTAAAGAAACATGAAAGTTCACATTGCAGGACTCCCTGCTTTCATCTCATTTAATGCTTACTGCCTTTGCTCTTTATCTTTTCTTTTCTTGGCAGTTTCTGAATGAAAAGAGAAAAGCCTAGCCTTTTGTGTTTATATGACACCTATTTAACAATCTACATCACTTTAATCCAGGGCTTCCAACTGGTTCATTCCTGTTTGACACTCTGCTGAGAGTTAGCATTTCCACCCCAGATATACTAAATCAGAATCTACATTTTAACAGGGTCCCCAGGTGATTCTTATGTCAGAATCTACATTTTTAACAAGATCCCCAGGTGATTCTTACATATAAATCTTGTTAAAATATAAATTCTGATTCAGTATACCTGGGGTGGAAAGGCAAATTCTCAGCAGGGGGTGCAACTGGAATGAACTGATCTGAAGTCCTGCTTTAAACAGAGCCAACTACATCCCCATTGGGAGAATTACTGCTAATTACTCTCCAATTGTGTAACAGTCATCATTTTTTAACACTACTGGGTTAAGATCAGATACGGGGTAAAGGTCAGTTAAAGAAAACACCCTAATCAAGTCCATTCTGTTAAACAAGAGTATCACATGAAGTATATTTTCAAACATCTACATTAATTCACCACACCCAAGCTGTTTATGCTCGTGGAAACTAAATATAAATCAAAGTCCTAATGCCTGTTATAGTGTCTACTGAGATGGGAATTAACTGTCTCCCCATTTAAAAAATAACTGCAGCATGCTAGAACTGGTGGCATTAACTCTCAGGTCCCTCAGGCTCTTCACGAGTGGCTATTGAGTAATCATGATTAAAACTGTCTACCAGTTTTTTTTATTTTGTCAAATAGTAAGCCAGAACATGGGGATGGGGAAAATGAAGGTAATTTTTACACTATACTCAGATAAAATACTGTTTTTCACTTTTCAACCAACGGTGTTTGTATCCACTTTCCAACATTGGCCCCGTATAGATTTGGATGCAATATCTGCCACTTACTAGCTTGAGCCAACCAGCTAAACTCTCTGAGCTTTAAATTTCTACTCTATAAACTAAAGATAAGAATATCTTTCTCGTGTGGTTATTTGGAGGATTAAATGTGATAACGTGTATAAAGTCTGTGTTCCCAACTACTGTCCCCTTTAGGATGTGACCCAATGCCAACACTCAAGCTGTTAATTCCTTTCCCCTTCCCTTCCAATCGAAGAGTTTATTTTTAAGCTCCAGATCACAGACTCAGTGTCATCCTCCTAACCCTGTAGAAAAATAATTCAATTCCAACTCATCCTTCAAGTCCTAAGTTTCTCCTGCTTCCTCCATGGTCCTGTTCATCCCACATTTAAACTACCTCTCCTTTCTTTGAATCCCTCTATAGCTGTTAACTATGTACAGTTCATAGCACATGGGCACATTCTGCCAGTAGTGCATTTTTTCTTGGTCCCTTCTGTCTCCATTACTAGAATCTTGAGAACTTCTCTGGTCTGACGTGGTACCTTACTCATAGTGTGTTTGTCTTCATCTGCGTTCCTCTGAAAGCAAACCTGAGGGAACTCTAGGTTAGGAATTGAAGAGGTCATCCCAGTAAGTCCAAGTGGGGAAAGTGAGGCAGAGAAGGGAGAAATGCCAATAAAAGTTATGTCAATGAGCTGATTGCCACTGTGGGCAACAAGAGTTCAGTCCTGCTGAGGACCTTCTGAAGAACGTGCTTCAGAATTGTCCCACCAAGGGATGGAGAAGCTGGAGTATTTATTCACTGACTCTCATCCCTCATTGATTAAGGTTTGCCCCAGGGACATTAATTTCCGGCACTTTAAACAGCTCTGTATGTGGGATGAGCAAGCTCTTCCCAGGGAGAGAAGCAGAGAGATGTGGACACTTAAGGTGAGAGGATGCCAGTGGGTACGAGGACTGTCCACTGTAGCTGCAGGTAAACTCATGATGGGGCATCCACATCATTTGCTCTAATGCTCGATAAAAATCTGCTAATATTGCTTGAATGGAAAAATAAATATTGCAGAAACACTGCCTAGATCTTAATACAAAGTCACATATTTAGAAGTTACACCTATTTTTTTAATACCACCATTCTATTTAATCCATTAACATATAGTGTCTGAGGTCCATTTCTGAACTGTTATACAATAGAGTTAATGGACATTTTGCCTTCTGGTTCTGTTTAGGAGACTGTCAAAATCCCTGGTATTGCTGTAAAAGACAAAAGAGAATGTGGAAACTAACACTTATCAAGAAACTTTCTAGACCATTTCTCATATATTCTTTACAAAACGCACAATGACTTGTCCAGGTCCAAATAGTAGGTCGGCTCTCAGGTTGGAAAACTACTTAGAATTTCTCAAGTTTTCCAAAAGTTCAATCAAGACAGACAAATAATTAGTCACTTGCACAACCCATATCCTCAAAGCTCTACCTCACTCACCGTTCAGCTTATGTCTCCATCATATTGTCTTTCCTCCTACAAATGCCATGACTTTATGTTTCCACAGAGCTGCTGTTCCAGGAGGTGCAAACAACTCCATGATTCTAAATAGCTTCTTTTTAGCCCTCACTCCTTTTCCCAAACACTGTGGGTGGTAAAAGTGCACGTTCGTAGTTTTAATACCAGTGTGTAATATTTTTAATCAGGCTACACAATTCACGCAGAAATTTCTTGGGGAAATATCAGTTTTTCCATTTTCCATTTTTCCACATTAATAATTGTAAGAATAGCCTATTATCAACTAATAAACAAATGGAAGAGCAGTAATAAAATCCAGAATTACTTATAAATTCATATCAATTTTAGTCCTCGTTTTATATCTTTAATTCCACACCTTAAACTAGAGCAAAGATTCTCATATCAGTGTCTTCAGTGATGCGTTAGAATTTTCCAGAGTTTAGTACAGACCCCTGCTCAGAATAAGGCCTTTAATAAATATGAACAACTCTGGGAAAACTATGTATATTCTCAAAACCGATCTCTAAACCAAAGATGACAATCTTTGTGAGTAACCATTCCAAGGTAAACTAAAAGTGTGAACAGTTTCCTCAGGATTAAACTTTTAAATTATTCATGTTCAGATGGTTTCTTTTTACTTGTTTTTAGCTGTATTACGGTGCTAAGAGAAGAACATTTTATTCAGGTAAGCTGTGTCCTCCAAACAGTTTCATACTCAAATATAAAACTGCCTAATTAATGCCAGATATTTTCAGTGCCCAAGTTTTACAACTACCTTCAAAGCAGAGAATTTTCAAAGTCATAGGAAAACAAGGAAGCCCCAGGCAAAGAGCTGCACTTTTTCCTTGGCTCCCTTTTTAAGAAACAAGAGAGAAAGGGTAGCGGACCTGAAGGCATGAAAGGAAAAAAACCAAAAAACTTGTGTACCAGATGCAGGCTCAGTAAGGCCTAAGCCCTATTGAAGGGAGAGTTGAAAATGATCCTTGTTAACTGTGAGGCTCTTTAGAAGTGCTCAAAATAGAAACTGTGGCCACAGAAAAGGAATGTGTTCACAGCTTCGTGGAAAGAAACAGCAAATGAGGCATTGAATACACTCAGACAGTTATATAGGCACACTTTTACCCTGCGGAGTCATTTCGGTTTCCTCTTGGCCATACCAAAACCCAGGACTGGCACATTTAGGTAATATATTGACTCTTTGAGAGACAAATCTAGGTATTTTGGGGTGCAATGAAGCAGAATTCCATCCTCACTCTGAAAGTGGTTACAGCCTAGCTGAGGACTTGATCGATACATACATAAAGAGAAAATGAACAACAATCCCAGCATCCCAATAGTCCAGAGTGAATGTGGCTGAGAGAGGAACAGGGAGTCAGTTGCTCACCGAGACTGTTTTCAACTTTGGGGGAAAACTGGCTGTCCCTTATTTATCATTTAATGTCTTTGAACTTCCATTTCCTTACCAATGAGGAACCTAGGATTGTTGAGAGAGTTAAACAAGTAGATGCTTCTAAAGCTGATCCCCCCAATAGATAAGTGGTATCTTTAGTGAAGGGTGAAACAGTACACAATACTGGGGAAACCAGCACAACTTGTACAAGGAAAGGTCATGGAAGCTCCATAGACATATCCCAACTCCCTGAGGGACTGAATTGCTGGGTGGTGGGCTGTGGGGACCATGGCCTCAGGGAACATCTAGCTCAATTGGCATAACACAGTTCATAAAGACAATGTTCTACATTCTACCTTGGTGAGTAGCGTCTGGGGTCTTAAAAGCCTGTGAGCAGCCATCTAAGATACTCCTCTGGTCTCACCCCTTCGGGAGCAAGGGAGAATGAAGAGAACAGGATGCAAGGAAAAGATTAGTCCAAAGGACCAATGGACCACAGCTACCAAGGCCTCCACCAGACTGAGTCCAGTACAGCTAGATGGTGCCCGGCTACCACCACTGACTGCTCTGACCAGGATAACAACAGAGGGTTCTGGACAGAGCTGGAGAAGGATGTAGAACAAAATTCTAACACACACACAAAAAAACCAGACTTACTGGCCTGAAAGAGACTAGAGAAACCCCGAGAGTATGGCCCCCAGATACCCTTTCAGCTCAGTGGTGAAGTCACTTCCGAGGTTCACCATTCATCTGGGGATTGGACAGCCCCATAAAACAAAATGGGCACAGCAGTCCAGGGACAAGGACTAGAAGGCAGAAGGGGACAGGAAAGCTGGTGATAGGGAACCCACGGTTGAGTAAGGACAGTGTTGACATGTAGTGGGGTTGTTAACCATTGTCATAGGGCAACATGTGTACTAACTGTTCAGTAAGAAACTATTTTGTTCTGTAAACCTTCATCTAAAGTGAGAATAGCAGCACAACTGGAAGAACGTAATCAATGTCACTGAACTGTGCATGTAGAAATTTTTGAAATGGTGTATCTTTAGTTATGTATATTTTCACCAAAAAAAAAAAAAAAGGTCGAGAAGGGAGAGGGCTGACATGTCATGAGACTGTTAACCAATGTCATAAAACAATATGTGTACTGACTGTTTAATGAGAAACTATTTGTTCTGTAAACCTTCACCTGAAGTACAATTAAAAAAAAAAAAAAAAGATTGTTTAAAAGAAAAAAATAAATAAAGTTTATCCCCCACCTTAAAAAAAAGCAAACCTGTTGCCATTGAATTGATTCTGACTCATGGCGACCCCATGTGTTACAGACTAGAACTGTTCCATAAGGTTTTCAATGGTTGTAATCTTTATGGGGGCCCTGGTGGCACAACGGTTAAGAGCTCAGCTGCTAACCAAAAAAGTCAGCAGTTTGAATCCACCAGCTGCTCTCTGGAAACCCAATGGGGCACTTCTCCTCCATCCTATAGGGTCACTATCACTGGGCCTTTCTTCCACAGCACTGCTAAGTAGGTTTGAACCACCAATCAGGGATGGATTACCCAATAAGCAAGGTAAGCACGTGCTTAGGCCATCAACAAGACAGCGTCACCAGTTGTCCAAAGCAAAGACCCATTGAAGCCAAGCAGACAGGACACAAGGAAAAGCAAGTGCTGCAGTAGAAGGGAACTGGCAGGGTACTAAATGAAATTGATAGCAGCTCCAGTGCTTGAAAATGTGCCGGCCAGAAATAAAGTTCACGCGAGACCACGAGGGCACCCACACGCAAGGTTGTTTAAGCTATGAGGCCCCTATCACTTCAACATCTTCATGACACTTGTCTCCTATGGTCCCCTCTTGCATAATTGAAACTCCTTATCTCAGCAGGTCTCTTGGGAGTATATGATTTCTTTCTTGGCTTCATTTTCAAGAAACAGGAGAAAAAGGGTGGAGGACCTGAGAGCAAAAAGGGGGAAAAAAAAAAAAACTCGTGTGCCAGATGCAGGCTCAGTAAGGCCTAAGCACTATTGAAGGGGGGTGTTGAGAATGATCCTTGTTAACTGTGAAGATCTTTAGAAGTGCTTAAAATAGAAATCATGACCACTAAAAAGGAATGTTTCACAGCTACACGGGGAGAAAGCTGCCAAAAGCTGCCTTGTGATCTGTGTACAGGTTCCTCATGAGCACAATTAAGTGTTCTGGAATTCCCATTCTTGTAAATGTTATCCATAATTTGTTATGATCCACACAATCGAATGCCTTTGCATAGTCAATAAAACACAGGTAACCATCTTTCTAGTATTCTTTGCTTTCAGCCAGGATCCATCTGACATCAGCAATGACACCCCTGGTTCCACGTCCTGTTCTGAATCCAGTCTGAATTTCTGGCAGTTCCTTGTCGACATACTGCTACAGCTGCTTTTTAATGATCTTCAGCAAAATTTTACTTGTGTGTGATATTAATGATATTGTTCAATAATTTCCACATTCAGTTTGATCACCTTTCTTTGGAATAGGCATAAATATGGATCTCTTCCAGTCGGTTGGCCAGGTAGCTGTCTTCCAAATTTCTTGGCATAGACGAGTGAGCACTTCCAGCACTGCATCTGTTTGTCGAAACATCTCAACTGATACTCTGTGAATTCCTGGAACCTTGTTTTTCACCAACGCCTTCAGTGCAGCTTGGACTTCTTCCTTCAGTACCATCGGTTCCTGATCACACGTTACCTCTTGAAATGGTTGAACGTCAACCAATTCTTTTTGGTATAATGACTCTGTGTATTCCTTCTGTCTTCTTTTGATGCTTCCTGCATCATTTAATATTTTACCCATAGAATCCTTCACTATTGCAACTCGAGGCTCGAATTTTTTCCTCAGCTCTTTCAGCTTGAAGAATGCTGAGCGTGTTCTTCCCCTTTGGTTTTCTATCTCCAGCTCTTTTCACACGTCATTATAATACTTTACTTTGTCTTCTCGAGCAGCCCTTTGAAATCTTCTGTTCAGTTCTTTTACTTCATCATTTCTTCCTTTTGTTTTAGCTACTCAATGTTCAAAAGCAATTTTCAGAGTCTCTTCTAACATCTATTTTGGTCTTTTCTTTCCTTCTTGTCTTTTAATATCCTCTTGTTTTCTTCATGTATGATGTCCTTGATGTCATTCCACAACTTGTCTGGTCTTCGGTCATTAGTGTTCAATGCATCAAATCTATCCTTGAGATGGTCTCTAAATTCAGGTGATATACTCAAGATCATACTTTGGCTCTCGTGGACTTGTTCGAATTTTCTTCAGTTTCAACTTGAACTTGCATATGAGCAATTGATGGTCTGTTCCTCAGTCAGCCCCTGGCCTTGTTCAGATTGATGATATTGAGCTTTTCCATCGTCTTTCCAAGATGTAGTTGATGGGATTTCTGTGTTATTCCATCTGGCGAGGTCCATGTGTATAGTCACCATTTATGTTGGTGAAAAAAGGTATTTGCAGTGAAAAAGTCATTGGTCTTGCAAAATTCTAGAACCAGGCAACATTTTGTTCTGTTGTACACAAAGTGCCATGAGTCAGAGTTGACTCAACAGCAGCTAATGACAGCAACAAACTTTAATGGTGAAAAGTGGAACTGAAAACTTTTGATGTGTTTCTGCCCAAACTCCTAGGAGCCATATATTTTTCAGGAAGGTTGCTGCCTGCATCTGTTCACATTTACAGTAAATGCAGGCTCACTCAGCGGCCTCTCCTTGCTGTTGTTATAACTGCAGCCCCCTTGGTTCTGATGGTTAAATGCTGCCACTGGCCTCTCCTGCTTCAAGGTCTCATCATCCCCACTGCTATTAATGAACCCAACTCTGTAATCACCTCTCCTATCGTAGCCCTGGCCTGCAGAGGAAAACAACTACTGAGCTTCTCAGTGATACTGGTGCCCCTCTCAAAAGCACATTCCTGATGACCTTGCTGAATGGAGTGTCATCTGGGCTCTCCCATAAAATTAAACCTTCAGTGGATCTTCAGGCCTCATTTAGTATACGCATTACAGCATGCCCACTTCCCTCAACCTTTTAATTCCTTCCTCCACCATCTGCCATAGCAATTCAAGCATTGCAGTTTTGCTCAGCATGGGCCACTGCTTTCTCTAGACTTCTAAAAGCAAACTGAGGGTAATTAACAGACATTTTAAAACTAAGTGTGAGGGCTCCAGGAGTTTGGGCAGAAATGCATCACAGGTTTTTAATGGATTTGCTGCATGCCAGACCCAGCTGAAGCCATCACCCGGCACAGAGTCCAAAGCCCCCTTGTAAAGTCCAGTGCAGGCCAGCTCTGTCCTCTTCTGCCTGCTTCTCTCCTGCGGTCAGCTGCTGACATTCCTGATCCCTACCAGTATTCTGGTGAGAAAAAATGTCTATAATAAATGTATAATTGAGTGGGCATCTGGCACATAGTACTTAATAAAATGTGGAATATGTAAGGGAATTGTTATGGGTTGATTTGTTTTCCCTAAGAAGATATATTGGGACTCTGGTGGTATAGTGGTTGTTTGGCTCCTAACCAAAAGCAGTTCAAATCCACCAGCCACTCCTTGGAAACCTATGGGGCAGTTCTACTCTGTCCTATAGGGTCTCTGTAAGTCAGAATCAACTCAATGGCAATGGGTCTTTTTTTTTTTCTTTTAAGAAGATATGTTGTAATCCTAACCCAGACCCTGTGAATGTGACCTTATTTGGAAATAGCATCTTTGCTATTTGTGGAGCACTTCTAAGGCTGATCAGTGAAGCCTTACTCTTAGCTCTTAAATTACAATGACATCATTATGATGGTCCAAATCATTTTATCGTTGATGTCCTTATAAGAAGAGACCCAGAGAGATACACAGAGAGAATGCCATATGAAAATGGAGGTAGAGATTGACTTTATGCTGGCCCAAGTCAAGGAGCACCTGGGACCATCGAAAGTTAGAATATGCAAGGAAAGATCCTTCATTTATCTAGAGCCTTCAGAGAGAACATGGCCCTGCCAACACCTTGATTTCAGATTTCTAGCCCCCAAACTGTCAGACAATAAACTGCTATTATTTTAAGCCACCCAGTTTATGGAACTTTGTTTCATCAGACATAGAAAGTAATACACGGATGAATGAATGGAATCTAGTTGTGTGTATTACCAAATCAAGCTGAATTCCAGGTTGAGGTGGAATCAAGCATTCTTGGAAGATGCACCAAAAGGGGCAAGTCAGCACAAGACATCTGGCTCCCTATCATACTTCTTGATTAGAGGAAATAACCCATATAGTGCAGAGGTTACCTGTAGATTGGAATACTTTCTAAACAAAAGTGTATAGATACCATCCTAAAGAAGAAAGCAAAGGTGGAGCCAAGAGATCCAGAGGCACCCAGGAAAGTTTCCTTGGTAGAGAAGAATAGAGGCTCTGTCTTTGACAAAGAAAGACAGAAAAAGGATTTCTATCAACAGAGCAGCACCCACTTTCCTGCTTCACTAGACTACCGCAGCCAGCCTTGGAACAAGGCACAGAGATAAGGCTTTACCTGTGAATGTTTACAGATTCAAATTCTTGTTTACTTTTTTAATTACAGTTAAAATATACATAACAAAGCATACACCATCTCAACAATTTCTACAATTCAGTAACATTGATTACAGTCTTCAAGTTGTACAACCATTTTCACTGTCCTTTTCCAAAACATTCCACCACCGTTAACATAAACTCAACGCACCCTAAGCAAAATCTTCCCCTTCCCCCCTCCCTCCCACCCCTGGTAACCACTAAAATTTTTGTCTTGTTATGAATTGAATTGTGTCCCCCAAAAATGTGTGTCAACTTGGCTAGGCTGTGATCCCCAGTATTGTGTAGTTGTCCACCATTTTGTGATCTGATGTGATTATCCTATGCGTTGTAAATCCTAACTTCTATGATGTTAATAAGGCAAGATTAGAGGCAGTTGTGTTAATAAGGCAGGACTCAATCTACAGGATTAGGTTGTATCTTGAGGCAATCTCTTCTGAGATATAAAAAAGAGACTCAAGCAGAGAGGAGAGGGACCTCATACAACCAAGAAAGAAGTGCCAGGAGCAGAACATGTCCTTTGGACTCAGGATCCCTGCACTAAGACACTCCTAGACCAGGGGAAGATTGATGATGAGGACCTTCCCCTAGAGCTGACAAAAAGAGAAATCCTTTCCCTGGAGGTGATGCCCTGAATTTAGACTTCTAGCCTCCTAAACTGTGAGAGAATAAACTTCTGTTTGTTAAATCCATCCACTTGTGGTATTTCTGTTAAAGCAGCACTAGATAACTAAGACAGCTTCTATATATTTGCTTATTTTATGTAAGTGAGATCATACAATAGTTGTCCTTTTGCAACCAACTGATTTCACTCAGCGTGATTTCATGTTTCATCCATGTTATGGCATGCATCAGGACTTCATTCCTGTTTATGGCTAAGTAGTATTCCATCCTGTGTATAGACCATGTTTTGTTTATCGGTTCATCTGTTGATGGACATTTGGTTGTTTCCATCTTTTGCCTATTGTGAAAAGTGCTGCAAGGAGCATTGGTCTACAGGTTTCTGTCTGAATTTCTGCCTTCACTCTCATTTACTTTTGAATCCTTGTGGTCAGGGAACATATCTGCTCATCTCCCAAAAGGACCTGGTTCCCTGTCTGCACTGAACCACAAGTCCCTCCTTTCTGAGGGCCTCTGGCTGTCCTCATATTCCCATTTGCAGGCTCAAAAATTATCATCTCCAACTCTTGCCCCAGAGAGAATGCCAGAAATATCCACATTATACCATGAAAGACAGGCTCTCCAGAGAGATTAGGGTTTTATCCATATTAAGTGTGCTTTTAAATGTTGATCTTTCTCCATCTGCTGAGCATGAATGAATCACAACCTCAGGAAATACTACCCTATGCAAATCACCACTCTGGAATTGCTTAAGAAACGAGGCTAGGTCAGTTGACTCATTGATGCAGCTTTAAACCATGACACAGTAAAGCCTTGAAACAGTATTTTCTGTTAGGATTCAAGTTGGGTAGCGTTGGTGGCCAGGTGTTTGTCCAGGCAAAAGGCAGTTCAGCTTAATTTCGAAGGCTTACTCAGTGAGGGTGACACTTCACCTTTTAGTTCTTACTTGAATAAATGAATCTTGGGGAGCACATGAAAGACTTGTCAGAAAAGAGAAGCAAGCCATCTAAGATACTCCACTGGTCTCACCCCTTTGGGAGCAAGGGAGAATGAAGAGAACAGGATGCAAGGAAAAGATTAGTCCAAAGGACTAATGGACCACAGCGACCAAGGCCTCCACCAGACTGAGTCCAGTACAGCTAGATGGTGCCCGGCTACCACCACTGACTTCTCTGACTGGGATCACAACAGAGGTTTCTGGACAGAGCTGGAGAAGGATGTAGAACAAAATTCTAACACACACAAAAAAAGACCAGATTTACTGGCCTGAAAGAGACTAGAGAAACCCCGAGAGTATGGCCCCCAGATACCCTTTTAGCTCAGTGGTGAAGTCACTTCCGAGGTTCACCGGTCATCTGGGGATTGGACAGCCCCATAAAACAAAATGGGCACAGCAGTCTAGGGACAAGGACTAGAAGGCAGAAGGGGACAGGAAAGCTGGTGATAGGGAACCCAAGGTTGAGTAAGGACAGTGTTGACATGTAGTGGGGTTCTTAACCATTGTCATAGGGTAACGTGTGTACTAACTGTTTAATGAGAAACTATTTTGTTCTGTAAACCTTCATCTAAAGTGAGAATAGCAGCACAACTGAAAGAACGTAATCAATATCACTGAATTGTGCATGTAGGAATTTCTGAAATGGTGTATCTTTGGCTATGTACATTTTCACCAAAAAAAAAAAAAAAAGGGTCGAGAAGGGAGAGGGTTGATATGTTGTGGGGTTGTTAACCAATGTGGTAAAACAATATGTGTACTGACTGTTTAATGAGAAACTATTTGTTCTATAAACCTTCACCTAAAGTACAGTATAAAAAAAATAAATAAAGAGGAGCAGCCATGGGCTGGGAACCCACCTTTAGGAATTAGCATGGCTGATGTTATTCCTAAACCATTTTCATTTTAAAAGAAAGTTATTAGGGAGCTACCAAAGGGAGACTTTGTGTTGTTATTGCATTTTTTATCAATGTACCAGAAAAATCAAAGAGAATTAGAACTCTGAGTCCAGAGATGACCTTGAGGGAAGGAACAATATGTTCTTTTTATGTTTGCGTTATTTGCCCGTTTTCCAGCCCTAGTGGAATAGTTGGGCATTTCTGGGGGAGGTGAGTCAAGCTGGCAAAGGTTCAAAAGAACAGATGTGAGGTCTGTTATATGCAAATAAATATTTTCCAAAATTGGAATTGACTCTTAGATGTAAAACGATGGGCAGCAAATTGGAGTTAAGAAACAGGCCACTAAACTCAGTAATTCCTTCTGCCTTTTGTTTGTAACAGCCAAAAGGGATCTGACTCTAAACTGGGGTGAAGGAGTCTCAGCAATTAAACACAGCTAACAGCTGGTTGTGGCTTCCAAGGTATTATGGATTGAATTGTCCCCCCAAAAAAATATGTTGAAGTCCTAGCTACTGTACCTGTGAATGTGACATTTGTTTGGAAATAGGGTGTTTCTTTTGTTAGGTTAATGAAGTCATACCCGTGTAGGGTGGGTCCTAAACCTAATCACTTCTGAGTGGTGTCTTATAAAAAGATCAGAATAGACACGCAAAGGGGCAAGATGCCACAGATGCATCTGTAAGCATAAAAGAAACCCCAAGGATGGCTGGCAGACCCCAGAAATGAGGAGAGAGGGCCACAGAATAAGTTGACATGGCCAAGATCCTCATTGGGACTTTTAGCCTCCAGAACTGTAAGACAATAAATATCTGTTCTTTAAAGACACCCACCTGTGGTATTTTTTATTACAGTAGCATTAGGAAACTAAGGAAGGCGTAAGGTAATAAGTCACAGTTGTCAGTACTTACAGGGCACAGAAAAAACTCACACCAAGCTACAAAAGAAAATTTCATCTTTCCCTAAACTAGTAGATTCATCCAAACCCAAATCCCTAAACTTCATTCCAACCCATTTCCTTCCAGTGCAAACCAAGCATGTGGCCATGAATTCAAAATAAACAGGGCTGATTTGGAGTGCCACAAAGCTTCACACAGAAAAAAACTAGCTGTTATTGTTAGGGGAATAACTATACACATCTTTAACACAAATCAGAGGCAAGATGGGGCTAAAAGACAAGTGGTTTATGCTTTGTAAACTTCCTCTTTCTAAGGGTGGGTTTGTCCTAATAAATTAACGCCTGATATGCCTGTGCAAATCACAGGAGTAGATAAATGGCTACTCCAATCTAACCAAGCTATGTGTAGCCAGGCTTCCCATGATTCTGACATGGGGAAAATCTGTGACTTGGGTCTGCCCTTCCCTTCAGAAACAACCCCCCAACACCCCTCCGGGCTTTCTAGGCTTTCCACATTTTTGAACCACACGCCCTAATGTTCCTCTAACTGCTTTTTCTCTCTTCAGCCAGACATTCCTGGCTTTCCCCAAGTCAGGCTCTGGTTCCCAGCAGGGCCACCACCAGCCAACTCAGCAGGTTTGTGTGAGATATAGAAACATGCTTCACAGCACGGCTGACAGATGGGACTTCGGAGGGGTGGGGAGCGAGCCGCAGACCCTCCCTCCGGCTTGGTGAGCAGTGCAGGGCTCCCACTCACCCTGGGTGGGACAAAGTTGTACGGAGCACAAGCCAGCACAGATAGATGCCCCATGGCCTGTCCTCACTCTCCTCCCCACCTCAACCCACAGCACCATGTCAGAACCACCTCCAACCATGTTCCAGATAATCCATGGCTTTGTCACTTCCAAAGTATCTCAAGTAACAATTTCTTAATCTCATCCCTGCTGAAACGCTAATGAAAGGGGCTAAGAAGAAAGTCCTAACTCATCAGGGCCCTCCTTGCTCAGACTTTTTTCTTTATGTTGTTTGTTTATGATTTAGAAGTGATACCTTTTTATTATAGCAAAACTACAAGAGCCTATCCTACGTTTTTCTTTTTCCTTTTTCTTTTCTCCTCTTGACAAATTTGGGATGAAAATTGAATAGAAATGGTGGAATTTTGTGTGTGTGTGTGTGTAATGTATCATACTTATTTTCCCATGCTATTAAAAAAATTCTAAAGTGTTTCAATGGCTGCATGATACTCCTTTGCAAGGACGTAGTTTAAGTGCCCCACTGGGTCTGACTTTCGTATATTCATTAACATGCTACCCGCTATTGCCTGTTGTTTAGGTTATCAGGCATTGTGGAACAAGGCAAGGTGTGTAGAAACAAGTAAACTGGGCCCATCCCTTCTCTACCTTTAGACAGTTTAACATGCTGTTTTGGAAATGACTATACCTTCCAAATAGGAGCCATGGTGGTACAGTGGCTAAAGCACTCAGCTGCCAACCAAAAGTCAGAGATTCAAACCCACCAACTGCTCCATGGGAGAAAGAAGTGGTAGTCAGCTTCCATAAAGATTTACAGCTTTGGAAACCCTATGGGGCAGTTCTACTCTGTCCTACAGGGTCGCTATGCTTTGCATTCGACTCGTTGGCAGTGGATTTGGTTTTTTGGTTTATACCTTCCAGATGAGTCTGAAGGATGTTACTTGCCCTGACAGGCCAAGGGGGAAGGCTGGTGCTGAGAGCTTCTATCTGCCCCTCCAGGTCCCTCCTCCCCTTCCCCTCTGCTTCTCTGCCCTGGAGGCTGGATGGTGGACCACATCAAGTGGCTCCTTGCTCTCCAGCTGCCGCGGGTTTGGTGAATGGAGAACTGGCTAGAGATGGGAAGGAGGGAGGACGGGTTGGTGGGGGGGGCAGGTATTTATTCCCTTTGCTTCCTTCCTGTGGGGTTACATTCACAAAAGGGCACAGCTTCTCAGGGGCCAACTTCTCTCAAGGAAGCCTCTCCCCAGGACTCCCTTCTCTGGTGTCCTCTCTCTCGCAGGGCCCTTCAGGCTAGGCTGTTTCTAGCCCCTAAGTCCCTACTGCATTACCTCAGTGGCTCCCCAAACCTTGCCCCACCTTTGTAAATTGTTCCTGTATTCAACCTTTCTTAACTCATCCTATTCTGTTTCTTTCTGGGACTCTGACTGATACAACAGAGGTGTGCAAATGCCCTTTTAATTACAGCAGGACAGTGTAATACACCTATAAGGAAGACCGGCCCCAGGTTCCACAAACACATTTTGTTTTTACGGGCCCTTTGAATTCTGACCTTGAAAATGTAGGGAGAAAACAAGCAAAATAAGTCATAAATATGTGAGCCCACGTGCATGCTGTATAGATGGAACAATGTGATTTACAAACCCACAGGAAGGAAAAGGAGTGGCCTGAGGAATACCACAGGAGAAGGGTCACTCAGGCCAGATCCCTGAGAATGGGGCGGATTTCCGTGAAGTGGGACAGTCCTCACTTGGATCAGAGAGCTTCCCTACTGTATTAAGTTAGGCCAGACACTGCATGGAACTCACAGCATATTCTGACACCACAGCAACTCTTGCCAAGGGTAGGTATGCATCTCATTCACTCATTTGATAAATATTTATTGAGCGCCTTTACGTTAGTTTCCTAAAGTTGCTACAACAAAATACCATAAAGTAGGTGGGTTTAAGCAATAGAAGTTTATTGTCTCACAGTTCTGGAGGCTAAAAGTCTGAATTTAGGGTGTCAGTAGGGCCATGTTCTCTCCAAAGCCTCTAGGGAAATATCCTTTCTTGTCTCTCCCATCTTTGGGTAGTGCCAGGCATTTCTTGGGTTGCAGCTGCTGCATAAACCCGTCATCACATGGTTGTCTTCCCTCTGTGCGTCTCTTCTTTTTTAAAAGATACCACTCATGTTGGATTAGGACCCATCCAACTCTGGTATGACCTCATGTTAACTGATAACATCTTTAAGGATCCTATTTCCAAGCAAAGTCACATTCACAGGTACAAGGCGTTAGGAATTCACCTTATCTTTTTAGGGACACAGTCCAATCTTAACAGTTTCTATGTGCTAAGTGATGGTCTCACTTCCAAGCATAGCTTTCACCCCTGTATTCTCTGATCATAAAACTAAAGTCTCTAACACACACACACACACATACACATGCGTGCACACACACACACATACACATGCGTGCACACACACACACCACTTATCTGCCATCAGTCTTTGGTTTCTCACTTTCAAAGCCACATTCTGAATCTTCCATCACCCAGAATTCTTCTTCGTTGTAAGTTTTATGTAAAATACCCCAATATCCCACTCTGACAAACCACTAACTTTCAGCTGTCTTTTTTTCCTCATTTCACAGTGCCTTCCCTTCTACCTCACAGAAACGTCTAGGACTTTAACCCTCCATTGATTTCTCATTGTGGCCACAAGTTTCCTAACTTGTCTCCCTTGTTTCCATCTCTTCCTCCTTTAAATCTTTCTCCACCTGTCAAGAGGGACATGTTTCTAAAGTTACCTCTGCTCATACCACTCTGCAGAATCCTTAACAAGCCAATCCTGAACTATCTCCCCCTCCTGAAACCTGATATGATCTCTTAGGTCTTGGAAACTTCAGCCCACGTTGTATATTCTCATGCCCAGGATACCCTTTCCTCTCCCTGCCTTGGATGAGCTCCCGTTTAGCATTAAGATTCCAGCCTGTCATCACCTTCTTTGTGAAATCCCCCCTCCAACAGATTCCCAAGTTTGCTTAACTTTTCACAGTACTTCTCACATTACTTGCCTGTTTCACTCAAACCAATGGACCAGAACAACTCCTTCTACACTTCTGTGTAAGCTAGACCCAATATAGATAGCATCAGCCAAACAGAGTAAGTGTTCAATCCTTGACTCTCCCCGGGGCAAACCAATTCCTTGATGCTGGAGATTTTGTCTCATGCCTGTTTCCAGAATCTATCTGTAGTGAGAGAATGTGCCACTTCCCAGAATTGCTCTTGAAGGGAGTACTGTATCTGCTCAGTAGGTAAACCACTTGAGAAAGGCATGGGAGGGACCCCCAGGGCATGCTCAGCTCACAGACAAGTCTTTAAATGGAATGACTCCTACACACCTGCACTAATATGTAGCCACCAGCCACATGTAGCTAACTGGCACTGGAAATGTGCCTACTCCAAATTAAGATGTGCTGTAAGTGTAAAATAAATACCAGATTTCAAAGACTTAATATGATCAAAAGAATGTCAAATATTTCATTAATAATTTTTATATTGATTACATGTTGAGATGATAACATTTTGTACTTATTGGATTAAGTAAAATATATTATTAAAATTAATTTTATGTGCTTTTTTACTTTTTTAATGTGGCTACTAAAAAACTGAAAATTACACAGGCAGTTCATGTTCTATTTTTATTGGAGAGCACAGCTGTAAACTGAAGAATTCTTCCTTTTGCTAAAAACTCGGATTTGTTTGCATCTTCAAGTTTGGGGAGAAAAATTAGGACTTAGAAGAGTGGCTCTGCCAAAAAAAAAGAAAAAGAAAAGTAAGAAGCCAGTGCCGTTGGGAGAATATGGGGAAAGGACTGTGAGAGAGAAAAACAAATACTACTCTGGTGGATGATGCTGAGGAAAAACTTTAAAAAAATGAATATTTAGTGGGGATTTTATGTTTCTGCTGTAGGGTGATCAATGAAGCCCTCTCTTATAAATCACCTACATTGTCTAATACTGCTTTTGTGCACATAGTATCTTCCAACAGTAATTGTGATAGGGGTGGGGTTCTGCCTCTGGGCACAGGTTGACATAGCTGTCCCCAGGAGGCAGAGAACAAGTGACCCGTCAGCTCTCCTCCACTCTATTCTCATTTCCCTGGTTTATAATCCCAGCTCCTCTTGCCATTTACTAGGGCAACAGCTCTCCATCTGAAAATACTTCGTGTATTTGTTTGCTTGTTTATTGTCAATCTCCTCCACTAGAGCAAAGATTCAGTGTCTTTTATTCCTAGCACCTAGAACATTGCCTGGAACCTAGTCCAAAAAACAAACCAAGCCCATGGCCACCAAGTCAATTCTGACTCATAGTGACCCTAGAGTACAGAATAGAACTGCCCTAGGGTTTCCAAGAAGTGGTTGGTGGATTTGAACTCCTAACCTTTTGGTTAGCAGCCAAGCTCTTAATCACTGCACCACCAGGGTTCCTGGAAAGTAGTAGTTCAATAAATGTTGACTGAAACCAGTTATTGTTGTTGTTAGGTGCCTTCAAATTGATTCCGAATCATGACAACCCCATGTGTGTCAGAGTAGAACTGTGTTCCATAGGGTTTTCAATGGCTGATTTTTTGGAAGTAGAGCACCAGACCTTTCTTTTGTGGTGCCTCTGCATGGATTGAACAGCCTTTTGGTTAGCAGCCGAGCATGTTAACCATTTTTACCTCCCAGGGACTCCTAACTGACTGAAGACTGGGAAAACACCTTCTCACAATCACGGAGCCATCTGTGCCTCCAGGCTGGAGAGACCAAGGAAATTTGGATTACATAGCTAAAGCTCAGATCTGACCGTGTTGCTTTGCTACTCGGAAGTTTAAAATGCTTCCATGCTTCTAACTGGATATGGTATAAATGCTATAAAATCCAAACCTTTTAACATAGGAGGGGAAGTGTCCTTAGTCTGGCCCCTACTACCATGCAGGTCTCCTCTTTTACCACTTCTGGTCTCACATTTTATACTCCAGAGCACCAAGGAGCTTGCTGCATCCCACACACATCACAATGTCCTCCCTCCGTGCCTCTTCTCACGTCTCCTCTGCCTACAGCACTCTCCCCCATTCTTTTAATCTCTCTAAACCTACTGATCCTTTGAGGCTTTACTCAATTCTTATCTCTTCTACCATCTTTCCAGTCTCACCCCAGCCCCCATCCAATTTGGGAACATGCTTGTTATGGATTGAACTGTATCACCCAAAAACATGTATTGCAAATCCTAACCTCTATGCCTGTGGTTATAATCTTATTTGGAAATGGGTTGTCCTTGTTATGTTAATGAAGCAGGATTACTGTAGGGTGTATCTTGAGTCAATCTCTTTTGAGATATAAATGAGATTAAACAAGCCTGAAAAGAGAGAGATGGGGTAAGATGATGCCAGGACACATGGAGATCTCCAAGGAACCAGGAGGCAGAAGCTGAAGAGACAAAGACCTTCCTCCAGAGTCAACAGAGAGAAAAAGCCTTCCCCTCAAGCCAGTGCTCTGAATTTGGACATCTAGCCTCCTACAGTGTGAGAAAATAAATTTCTGTTTGTTAAAGCAATCCCCTTGTGGTATTTCTGTTATAGCAGCACTAGATAACTAAGACAATGCTCCAGGTCTTGGAAGAAGCCTTGGGGAACTTGAATAATTGGGCAGATTATAAGGGCAAGGATTCAGGCACGGGAAATAAGGTAGCCTTAATTGCTGAGGAAAGGTGGAGTCCCAGGGCAAGGGGTCAAAGAAGTCTGGGCAGCAGTGTTAGTTTCACCTTTATGATTAATATTTATCAACCACTTATACAACATATTTTTTGCTAAATGCTTTATATATTTTAATTAACTTAATGTTCACAATAATCCTATGAGGTGGGAACAAGGAGTGGCTGGTGGATTTGAGGCCGACCTTTTGGTTAGCAGCCGAGCTCTTAACCACTGCACCACCAGGGCCTCCAGGGACCTCATCGTTGTTGCTGTTAGGTGCCATCGAGTCACTTCTGACTCATAGCGACCCTGTGGACAACAGAATGAAACACTGCCCTGTCCTGCACCATCCTCACAATCGTTATGCTTGAGCCCATTGTTGCTGCCACTGTGTCAATCCATCTCGTTGAGGGTCTTCCTCTTTTTTGCTGACCCTATACCTTACCAAGCATGATGTCCTTCTCCAGGAACTGATCCCTCCTACAACCTGTCCAAAATATGTGAGATGTAGTGTTGTCATCCTTGCTTCTAAGGAGCACTCCGGCTGTATTTCTTCCAAGACAGATTTGTTCATTCTTTTGGCTGTCAAGGTATATTCGATATTCTTCACCAACACCACCATTCAAAGGCGTCAATTCTTCCGTCTTCCTTACTCATTGTGCAGTTTTCATATGCATAGCGAAAGGGTTTCTGAGGCTATAAATCTCTAGGAAGAAGGCTGCCACATCATTCTTCCATGGAGTCACTGGTGGTTTCGAACCGCTGGCCCTTCAGTTAGCCATCTATTGCTTTAACTACTGCTCACCAGGGCTCCTTAACCCCCATTAAGCCTATTATATTACAAATTTGTCAAGGTGATTGCTGCCACCTGCGCACTGCCCCTCAGCCAGATAGGCCATCCCTCCTGCTGTCCCCAGCGTGGGCACTGGAGCCTGGGGAAAGCCCCCTGACCATACTGCTCTGCCCCGCTGGACTTGGCTTTGCAGAGTTCTGGGCCCCATGGACTTTGGTGGGGAGCAGCTGCTGGCGAATCCACTGCTCCACACTCTGGGCAGCACCCAGGAGAGGCAAACAGTGCCCCTCCATGGCCACAGAGCAGCTGCCCCCAGACCCTCACCAATGGGTGTGGGGGAGTGCTATGTCCTTTAACTACTGGACCTTGGTGTTGGTACCCCTGGGCCTTCGCTCTCTACTCCTTTTTCTCTTTGTCTTTACGCCCACCTTTCCTACTTTTCATCTAGTCACCTGAGTTACCCAAACCCCCACTGCTGGCCTCCTGTCCCAGCTGGCATGTGTAGTTTTGTTGTGGGCTCCAGCCGCAGGCTGACCTTCATCCAGATATTCATAGCCCCCTCTGGCTGGACAACCCGAACAGGCTCAGGAAGGGCCAGGGTGGGTTGGTAGCTAGAAGATTCCCTTCCTAAAGGATATTCCAGTCCCTCACCCAAACAGATGCTTCAGGTTGGGCTTCCTGTTGTTTGTCCAGCAGATGGGGAGATTCTCACTGCTGCAGGAGGGAGGTCTATTTATTTTCTTTACAAAGCAGGTTTTTTGTTGGTTTTGGACTATTTTGTTGTTATTGGGAGGGGACTATGTGAAGTTTTCCCTTCTTGTCATCTTAATTAAATGAACAGCACTGGGAAGACGTGGGAGAAGAGCAGTTTTGATGAAGGGTCTCCCAACCCCAGTGCAGTGACGCAGAGTTAAAGGCCTCAGGCCATTTGCACCTTGTTCACAACTTGAGCTTGGCCAAAGGACTAGCTGCTTCTTCCAGACCTGGATACTGTATTGCCCAGCCTCAGTCTCACTGCACCTAACTGAAACTCAAGAATTACTGCCATGTTGGGTGGGAATGGTAAGGAAACCAGAGCAGTTACAGGCCAGGCAAAGTGGAGCCCTCCCCAACTCTGGAATACATACAGTGGTTCATAATAACAGGCACTACTGTGTGACATGCATCAGAACATTATTATTATTACTATATTATTATGTCAAAGATATTTAGTGTATCTGGAAGTGTTTCTTTAATGATTTTTTTGAAAGGTACACTATATGCTATATACTAAGAAACATATGACTTACTGACTTTGGATGTGAACTGTACATATCTGTTCCAACTTACGTACAAATTCAACTTAAAGACAGACTTAGGAACGGAACTCGTTCGTAACCCAAGGACTACCTGTACATATAATATATACCCTATATATATAATATATATTATATATTTTTTAAATATATATATATATAAAATAACAGACAGCCCCAAGACAAATCCTCTCAGATAGTGAATGGGCTTCCTCCTCAAGGTTGTCTCTATCCTACAGGATCATGAACTTTTCTTTGTTCTGAGTTCCAAACTCATCAAGCAACCTACTGAGTAGTGCTGATGCCAGAAGGAACCAGGATTGGAGGGAGGCCTGGATCACAGACTTAGTATTCTTGTAGAGAATTATACTCTTGTAAATAAAGTAGCTTTCTCGTTTATAAACTCTCCTGCACCTGATCAGGATGACTCACAGCTCAAGATCTAGGCTGGGTACACTAATAAAATCTGGTTTCTGAATCTGCTAAGCTGAGGAACAGAGCTGAACCACAGAGACTCTTCCTCTCTGAACTTCTTTGGGGTCATGCCAGCTAGCATGAAATCTCTAAATGACCATTTAACTGAATCTGAGTTACTGAGGAGTTTTACTTCACCTGAGCTACTGACATTAAGGCCCTTAAAATACCCCCAGCCCCTACATCTGGGAAACAAGCAGCGCAGCTGGGGAGATCAGTGGGCCACTGGGGCCAGGCAGAGAAATTACACCTACAACTCTACATCTGTTCAGCTTATCAGCATTTATTTAACATACTACTAAACACTGACGGGAACACGAGAAAATGGCAGGCACAGCTTGTCTCAATAAATTGTCAAGGCAGATCACATTCTGGAGGCAAGGCAAAAATATGTTTGCAAACCAACTAATCAGCAACTGAAAATAAACCGAGCAATAAAGCTTGTGGGCCCGAGGTTAAAAAAGGTCAATCCCAACACTTGGAGGGTTTTGTCACTTCTGAAGTAAAATTAGGCATATCCAGAATGTTCACAATAGAGGATGAGGTAGATGAAACTATTCTCCATACCTATCATTTAATGAGTTAAAAAAGAGCCCAGAAATTTAAAAAAAATTGAGATAACAACAGAATATCCTGAGAATTTAAAAATAAAACAGAACAAAATCTCTTTCCTTATGTCACCAGATCAGAAAAGTCTATTTATTATGGCATTTTTTATTATCCAAATGCACAAAATTAAAAATCAAAAGCAATTCTTGTACACCAATATTCATTGCAGCATTATGTACTTACAATAGTCAAAAAGTGGAAACTACTGAAGTGTCCATCAACAGATGAACGGATAAACAAAATGTAGTATATCCATACAATGGAATATTATTCAGCCATAAAGAGAAATAAAGTGATGATACAGGCTAAAACATTGGTGAACCTTGAAAATATAATGCTCAGTGAAATAAGTCAGACACAAAAGGACAAATATCGTATGATCCCACATTTATGAAATCTCTAGAATTTGGCCCTGTGGTGCAGTGGTTAACAGATCCGTTGCTAACCAAAAGGTCAGTAGTTTGAATCCATCAGCTGCTCCTTGGAAACCCTATGGGGCAGTTCTACTCTGTCCTATAAGGTTGCTATGAGTCAGAATCAACTCAAGAGCAACAGGTTTATAGAGGCTACAGTTCATAAGTGGCTACTAGGGGCAAACAGCCCTGATGGCTCAGCCATTAAGCACTTGGCTGCTAACCAAAAGGTTGGAAATTTGAATCCACAGGAGAAAGACCTGACAATCTGCAGCCTAGAAAGCCCTGTGGGGCAGTTCTACTCTGTCACATGGGGTTGCTACGAGTCAAAAATCACTCAATGGAAGGAGGGAGTGGGAGAAGGGGGAGTCATTTCTTAGGGGTCACTGAGTTTCTGTCAAGAGTGCTAGAGGGAGGTGGAGCCAACATGACACCCTAGACAGCTACACCATGCCATCCCTCTGCAGCAAAGACGTGAAAAACTAAGTAAAACAGATACAATGTCAATCCTGGAACCCAAAGCATCAAATGAAGGGATAAAGAACTAGATCAAACACCAAATGGAAGAAGAAACCGAGGGAAAACAGAGAACGAGGAGAGATATGGAGTGGAGGTCTCCTGCCAACTAACACAGAACAACATCCCCATCTTGGAAAACAGCCAGCAATGACCCCGGACAGAGAGTATGGGAACGCAACTTCACAGAGCTTTCATTAGGAGACAGAGCACCCAGTAACCAGAAAAACATGCTTTCCACACCTCATTCTTCTGTCTCATATGCCACCTCCCTCCCCTTCCTACTGGCCCCCCGGTCTGTCCAACCCCCTCCCACCAGCTACTGCTGCAATGCCCCCCCCTTTTCTTTCTCTCTCTTTTCTTTTTCCCTCCCACCTAGCCCCATATGCCACCTCGCTCCACTTCCTACCAGCCCCCACAACACCACCACAACTACAGCATCCCCAGAGCTCAGGCCTGCCACTACACTGGGTCTGCACCACCCCTCCCCTACTGCTGTGCAACCACCTGTTGAACAGTGGGAAGCAAACCCATACTACTCCCCAACTGACGCCCTGCTCATGTGGCAAGGGGCTATGAATGCTCCTACACTGCTGAGTCAACATCAGGAGGCAGACAGCACCCATGCAATGCATCCTCAGCCACATTGCTAAACAAGTGAACAGTGAAGTAGGCTTGTCCTTCTGGCTACTGCTCTGCCCACCCGGACAAGATGGTGAGAGCTATCATGCTCACAAATGAGCAAGCAGCAAACCACTCCAGGCATGCCCATTCTGACATATCAAAACAAAACAAAAATGAAAGATGAAAAAATGAACATATAATCAATAAATAAAGAAAATAATACCATAATGTTTTGGAGACAGCAGACAGTATCAAAACAAAAAAGCAGCACAACATGGCTCTAGCAAGTGACCAAAACAAATAATTAAATAACTGTCTGATAGAATAAAAGGCAGTGGAGCTACCTTATAAGGAATTCAAAAGACTAACATGTAGGGCTCTCCAAAAGATTAGGAAAAAGATCAAGGAAAACACAGGAAAAAATAGACAAAATCATGGAATACACACAAAAAGCAATGAAAATATAGCCAAAAATCAAGGAAAATACAGACAAAGCAACAGAAGAATTCAGGAAAATAATGCAAGAAAAAATGTCAAAATAAATAATTAGAAATCATACAAAAACAGTAAATGAAATCCAAAAGATAAACAAAATTTCAGAACTGGACAACTCAACAGGAAGTTTTAGGAACAAATTTGAAACAATGGAAGACACAATCAGTGAGACTGAAGACAAACCCATGGATGCCACTTTTTTTGAGGAAAAATCAGAAAAGATTGAAGAAAACCAAAGAATTATGTGGTACACAACCAAGAGAAAAAAATTGCAGTTGATCAGAGTTCCAGAACATGGGGAAAAAATGAAAACACAGAGAAGATTGTTGAAGATTTGCTGGCAGAAAACTGCCCAAGTATCATGAAAGATGAAAAAGCTGACTACTCAAGAAGCTCAACAAACCCCATATAAGACAGACCCCAAAAGAAAGTCTCCAAGATATAGCATAATCACGCTTGCCAAAACCTAAGACAAAGAAAGAATCCTGGGAGCAGCTTGGGAAAAAAGAAAGACACATACAAAGAAGAAACAATAAGGCTAAGCTCTGACTATTCGGTAGATACTATGCAGAGAAGAAGGCAATGGGATGACATATATAAAACTTTGAAAGAAAAAACTACCAACCAAGAATAATGTATACTGAAAAACTCTTTCAAGTACAATGGCAAAATTAGGACATTTCCAGATAAACAGAAATTAAGGAAATTTGTAAAAACCAAACCATACCTACAGGAAATATTAAAGGGAGTCCTTTGGTTAGCGAACCAACAACATCAGACAACAACAAGAATCTAGGGCACAGGATAACTTCAGCAGATACCAACCTAAGTAAAGAACTCTCAATACTAAAGCAAAGCTAAAAGACTTAAAACAAGGAAACAGAGACTTCAATCTGTAAATGATGACAACATCAAAACAATGAAATGGGGAATAAAAGGTATGGGTATAAAACTCTGAAATGGAGAGGAAGTCAAGGCGATATCAAGTAATAAAAGACTGGTTTGAACTCAGGATGATAAGGGCAAATTACAATGTAACCACAAAGAAAGTAACAAATGTAATAATCAAGATAAAAAAGAAGACAGGCATAAATACTCAGTAAACACAAAGTCTACAATAACAAAAGAAAAGAAAATCCACAAACAAAAGAAACTCAGCACAGGAAAGTAACAGGAACAAAGAAAAAGTCAGCATCATTAAAAAAAAGCACAACAATATGACAGCAATAAATGCATACCTATAAATAATCACACTGAATATAAATGGCTTAAATGCACCCATAAAGAGACTGGCAGAATGGATTAAAAAAAAACACAACCTATCAATACATGGTCTATAAGAAACACATCTTAGATGCAAAGACACAAATATATTAAAAATCAAAGGATGGAAAAAATATATTAAGCAAACAATAACCAAAAAAGAACAAGTGTGGCAATGCTAATCTCAGACAAAATAGACTTTAAGTCAAAATCAACCATAAAAGGAAGGACATTATATAATAATTAAAAGGCAATCAACCAAGAAGACATAACCCTAATAAATATCTGCACACCTAATGACAAGGCTCCAAAATACATAAAACAAACTCTAAAAGCACTGAAAAGAGAAATAGACTGTTCCACAGTAATAGTAGGAGACTTTAACACACTACTCTCGGTAAAGGACAGAACACTTAGAAAAACATTCAACAATGATACAGAAGATCTAAGGCCACAATCAATCAGCTTGACCTCATAGACGTATATAGAACACTCCACCCAAAAGCAGAAAAGTATACATTCTTTTCCAAAGCACATGGAACATTCTCCAGAATAGACCACATTTTATGCCACAAAACAACCCTCAATAAAATCCAAAACATTGAAATAATACAAAGCATTATCTCTGATCACAATGCCATAAAAGTAGATATCAATAACAGGAAGAGTGTATGAAAAATATCAAATACCTGGAAACTGAATAACACCATGCTTAAAAACTGGGTAATAGAAGAAATCAAAGATGGAATAAAAAATTCCAAAATCAAATGAGAATTAAAACACATCACACCAAAACCTTTGAGACACAGCAAAAACAGCACTCAGAGGGAAATTTATAGCAATAAATGCACACATCAAAAAAGAAGAAGGGGCCAAAATCAAAATATTAGCCCTACAACTCAACCAAATAGAACATCAAAAGAATCCCACAGTTACCAGAAGAAAGGAAATAATAAAGATTAGAGTAGAAATAAATAAAATAGTGAACAGAAAAATAGAATCGAGAAGAGCAAAAGTTGGTTCTTTGAAAAGACTAACAAAGCCGACAAACCACTGACCAAACTGACAAAATAAAAACGGGAGTAACACACAAAAAAGACCAGATTTACTGGCCTAAAGGAGACTAGAGAAACCTCGAGAGTATGGCCCCCAGACACCCTTTTAGCTCAGTGGTGAAGTTACCTCCGAGGTTCACTGTTCAGCCTGGGAGTGGACAGCCCCGTAAAACCAAATGAGACTAACGAGGTACAGGAGTCCAGTGACAAGGACCAGAAGGCAGAAGGAGACAAGGAAGCTGGTGATAGGGAACCCAAGGTTGAGTAAGGATACTGTTGATGTGTTGTGAGATTGTTAACCATTGTCATAGGGCAACATTTGTAGTAACTGTTAAATGAGAAACTATTTTGTTCTGTAAGCCTTCATCTTAAGTGAGAATAACAGCACAATTGGAAGACAGTAGTCAATGTCACTGAAGTGTGCATGTAGAAATTTTTGAAATGGTGTATCTTTGGCTATGTGTATTTTCACCAAAAAAAAAAAGGTTGAGAAGTTAGAGGGTTAATATGTTGTGGGGTTGTTAACCAATGTCATAAAACAACATGTGTACTACTGTTTCATGAGAAACTATTTGTTCGGTAAGCCTTCACCTGAAGTATAATAAAAAAATAAAAATAAAAAAAAAACAGGGGAGTAAGCAAATAAGCCAAGTAAGAAATGAGACGGGGGACACTACAACAAACCCAACTGAAATAAAAAGGAATCATAACAGAATACTATAAAAAATTGTACTCCAACAAACTGAGAGCCTAGAGGAAATGGACAAATTTCTAGAAACACACTATCTACCTAAACTACCACAAACTGAGTAGAAAATCTTAACAGAACCATAACAAGAGAAGAGATCGAAGAGGTAATTTAAAAAAAAAAAAAAAAAACTCCCAACCAAAAAAAGCCCTGACCTGGATGGCTTCACTGGAGAATTCTACCAAACAGTCAGAGAAGAGCTCACACCATTACTACTAAAACTATTCCAGAGCATAGAAAAGGAAGAAATACTCCTAAATTCATTCTATGAAGCCAGCGTAACTCTGACCCCAAAGCCAGGCAAAGACACCACAAAATGAGAAAAAAAAAAAAAAAAAAGAAAATTACAGACCAACATCTCTCATGAACATAGATGCAAAAATTCTCAAAATTCTAGCCAATAGAATTCAACATCATATAAAAAAAAATACATCACAACCAAGTGAGATTCATACCAGGTATGCAACGATGTTTCAACATTAGAAAATTGGTCATTATCCACCACATAAACAGGACGAAAGAAAAAAATTACACAATCATCTCAATCAACACAGAAAAGGCATTTGATAAAGTCCAACACCATTCCTGTTAAAAACTTTCAATAAAATAGGAATTGAAGGGAAATTCTTCAACCTAATAAAGGCTATCTATACAAAACCAACAGGCAACAACATTCTCAATAGAGGGGGTCTGAAAGCATTCTCCCTGAGAACAAGAACAAGACAAGGATGCCCTTTATCACCACTCCTATTTAACATTGTGCTGGAAATCCTAGCTAGAGCAATAAGGCAAGAAAAAGAAATAAAGGGCATCCAAACTGGAAAGGAAGAAGTAAAACTATCCCTATTCACAGATGATATGATCCTATACATAGAGAAGCCCAAAGATTCCACATGAAAACTACTGGAACTAATAAAAAGATTCAACAGAGTAGCAGGATATAAGATCAACATACAAAAATCAGCTGGATTCCTATACACCAAAAAACAGAACTTTGAAAAGGAAATCAGGAAAACAATACCATCTGTAATAACCCGTAAAAAGATAAAATATTGAGGAATAAATCTAACCAGGGTTATAAAAGACCTATACAAAGAACACTATAAAACACTATCATAACAAACCAAAAGAGATCTATATAAATGGAAAAACATACCATGCCCACGAATAGGAAGACTCAACATTGTGAAAACGTCAGTTCTACCCAAAATGATCTACAGATACCATGCAATCCTAATCCAAATACCAGCAGCATTCTTTAATTAGGTGGAAAAACTAATCACCATCTTTATATGGAAAGGAAAGAGGCCCCTGATAAGCAAAGCATTACTGGGGGAAAAAAAAAAAAAAGAACAAAGTAGGAGGACTCACACTACCTGTCTCGGAACCTACTATACAGCCACAGTAGTCAAAACAGCCTGGCACTGGTACAAAGACAGACACACAGACCAGTGGAACAGAATTGAAAATCCAGATGTAAATCTATGCACCTATGGTCAGCTGATCTTTGACAAGGGCCCAAAGTCCATTAAATGGGGAATAAAAGAGTCTTTTTAACAAATGGTGCTGGCAAAACAGGATGTCCATCTGTAAAAAATGAAACAGGACCCACACCTCACACCATACACCAAAACCAGCTCAAAATGTATCAAAGACCTAAATATAAAATCAAAAATGATAAAGATCATGTAAATAAAAATAAGGATAACGCCAGGGGCTATAATACGTGGAATAAATTCACTACAAACCATAACTAACAATGCACAAATAACAGAAGATAAACTAGATAACTGGGAGCTCCTAAAAATTAAACATTTATGCTCATTAAAAGACTTCACCAAAAGAGTGAAAAGAGAAGCTACAGACTGGGAAAAAAATTGGCTACAACATATCTGACAAGGGTCTAATCTCTAAAATCTATAGAATACTTCAACAACTCAACAACAAAAAGACAAATAATCCAATTACAAAATGGGCAAAGGATATGAACAGACACTTCACCAAAGAAGACATTCAGGCAGCTAACAGACACATGAGGAAATGCTCATGATCATTAGCCATTAGAAAAATTCATATCAAAAGTACAATGAGATACCAACTCACTCCAACATTACTGGCACTAATAAAAAAATCAGAAAATAACAACTGTTGGAGAGGTTGAGGGAAAATATGGAACTCTTAAGCACTGCTGGTGGGAGTGTAAGATGGTACAACCACTATAGAAAACAATATGGAGCCTCCATAAAAAAGCTAGAAATAGAAATACCATACAATCCAGCAATCCAATTCCTAGCAACATACCCTAGAGAAAGAAGAGCCATCTTACGAACAGACACGTGCACACCTATGTTCATTGCAGAATTATTCACAATAGCAAAAGTATGGCAACAACCTAAGTGCCCATCAACAGATGAATGGATAAATTATGGTACATACACACAATGGAATACTACACAATGATAAACAGCAACAATGAATATGGGAAACATCTCACAACATGGATGAATCTGGAGGGCATTATGCTGAGTGAAATAAGTCAATCACAATAGGACAAATATTGTATAAGACCACTGTAATAAAGGTCTAAGAAAAGGTTTACATACAGAAAAAAACAATCTTTGATGGTTACAAGGGAGGGGTGAGGAGGGGAAATCATTAATTAGGTAGTAGAGAAATGTTAACTTTGGTGAAGGGAAAGACAACACACAATATAGGGGAAGTCAGCACAACTTGATTAAGGCAAAGTTGTAGAAATTTTATAGATACATCCAAACACCTTGAGGGACTTAGTTACTGGAGTTGAGGGCTTGGGCACCATTGTCTTGGGGGACACCTAGGTGAATTGCATAACATAGTTCATAAAGAAAATGTTCTACATCCAACTTTGGTGAGTAGATTCTGGGGTATTAAATGCTTGCAAGCGACCATCTGAGACACATCTACTGATCCCATCCCATCTGAAGCAAAGAAGAATGAAGAAAACCTAAGACACAAGAAAATATTAGTGCAAAGGACTAATGGACCACATGAACCACAGCTTTCACCAGCCTGAGCCTAGAAGAACTAGATGGTGCCTGGCTACCACCACCAACTGTTCAGAGAGGGATCACAATAGAGTGTTCTGGACAGAACACCAGAAAAATGTAGATCAAAGCTTAAATTTACACATACACACAAAAACTGACTTACTGGTCTGACAGAGACTAGAGAAATCCCCAAGACTACGGCCCCCAGAAACCCTGCTAACTCAGAACTGAATCCACTGCCAAAGTCCACCTTTCGGCCAAAGATTTAAAAAAAAAAAAAAAAAATTGCCGTTGAGTCAATTCCGACTCATAGCGACCCTATACGACAGAGTAGAACTGCCCCACAGAGTTCCCGAGGAGCGCCTGGTGGATTCGAATGGCAGAAGTTTTGGTTAGCAGCTATAGCACTTTAATCACTATGCCACCAGGGTTTCCAGCCAAAGATTAGACAGGACTATAAAACAAACAATAACTCTTGTGAGGAACATGCTTCTTAGTTCAGTCAAATATATGAGACCAAAAGGGCAACACCTGCCCAAAAGAAAAGAAGGCAGGATGGAACAGGAATACTAGAGGAATGGACCCGGGGAACCCAGGGTAGAAAAGGCAAAGGGGGAGAGTGTTGACACATTGCAGAGATTGCAACCAATGTCACAAAACAACTTGTGTATAAATTTTTACATGAGAAACTAATTTGTGCTACAAACTTTCACCTGAAGCATAATGATTTTTTTAAACATTTTTGAAAAGAGTGATGGGAACATTTGGAAACAGATTGTAGTGATGGTTGCATACATGAGAAATGTAATGTCACTGAATCATACATGTAAACAATATTGAAATGACAAGTGTTTAGTTATATATTTTTGTACTACAATAAAACAGGGAGGAAAAAAGAAAACTAAAGGTACCATCTAGGCCATGATCTTAACTGTGATATATAACTGGAACTTTAGAAAACGCCCTATGTAAGAGACAGGTGAAGACAGACACCTGGTAATTGCAAAAGTATTCATATGCCTGTGGAGGAGGAAGAGAGTTTTTTTTTTTTTTTTTTTTGCAAAATTACTTCAGAAAGAACATTCCTGTAAAACACATATAGTTCCAAAAATGATTCAGTTTACAACCTAAAAGACAAAAAATCCAAGGAAAAGTCTTTCACACCCACATATATATATATAGTACCTTGACTTAAACTCTGAAGATTAAAAAACTGTGATTTTTGGCAGACCAGAAAGGAAAGAGATTTCAAGAAGCAAAGTGCTCTACCCTTTTACAGAGAATACCATAATCACCATGCCTTAAATTTCAAGGAGAAGATGGCAGAACACTCTTTGCTCTGATTTTAACTATTATGAAACTCTCAAGTCTGCTGAATTGAATGTGTTCCCTTTACCTGCAGTGGCCATTTGAAAATTGTTTCTTCAGGCATCTAAACACAAAATCTAATGATTCCACTATTGTGAAAGAATAGACCAAGCGCAGGTCTGGATTTGGGAGACAAGCTTTGATCCCAGGTCTGCCCACCAGCAAGCTGGGTTGTTGTTGTTAGGTGACACTGAGTCGGTTCTGACTTATAGCAACTGTACAACAGAATGAAACACTGTCCGGTCCTACGTCATCCTCACTATTGTTGTTATGCTTGAGCCCACTGTTGCAGCCACTGTGTCAATTCACCTCGTTGAAGGTCTTCCTCTTTCTCGCTGGCCCTCTCCTCTACCAAGCATGATGTCCTCTTCCAGGGACTGATCCCTTCTGATAACATGTCCAAAGTATGTGAGATGTAGTCTCACCATCCTCTCTTCTAAGGAGCATTCTGGTTGCACTTCTCCCAAGACAGATTTATTCATTCTTTTGGCAGTCCATGGTATATTTAATATTCTAGCAAGCTGGGTGGCCTCGGGCAAATTGCTTCATCCCTCTGGACCTGCATTTCCTCAGCTGCATGAATGCCGGGTAGCTGTGGCAGCAATAACTCATTTTTCTGTCCACCCACTCATCCCACTTTTCACAGTTTCAGCCTAATTTGCCACCTACAGTATGTAAATCTGTTATAGGAAGTTGGAAGGTGAGGAAATTTCTTTACAAATATTTAAGGTAGAATCAACAAATCCTTTTATTTTAAATTACTGGAATCGACTTTCACTTTGATTTTGGCCCCTTGAGAATGAGTCAATTTCAATCCATAGGAAAAATGAGTTAAACATCCCTGTTGCTTTTCTAAGGAGCCATGGTGGTGCAGTGGATAAAGCACTCATCTGCGAACTGAAAAATTGGCAGTTCAAATCCACCAGCTGCTCCACAGGAGAAAGATGTGGCAGACTACTTCTATAAAGATTTACAGCCTTCTAAACCCTATGGGGCAGTTCTACTTTGTCCTATAGGATTGCTACGAGTCAGAAAATCAACTTGACGATGTTACTGAACCAGGAAGGTGGGTCCTTGTCCAGCGCACTCAGTCCTGCCAATAATCAGGATGCCAGCCTTTGAGAAAGAGAAAGTAACTTTGTTGCAATGCACAGAGCAAGGAGCCGGGAGGAAGTTTCTCAGATCCGACTTCCTGAGCTACAGGGAAGCCCGGTTTATAGGTGATTTGGGCGGTGTCTTAGCCATCTAGTGCTACTATAACAGAAACACCACAAGTGGATGGCTTTTAACAAAGAGAAATTTATTCTCTCACAGTCTAATAGGCTACAAGTCCAAATTCAACGCATCGGCTCCAGGGGAAGGCTTTCTCTCTCTGTTGGCTCTGGAGGAAGGTCTTTGTGATACAGCAGTCTTCCCTTGGTCTGGGAGCATCTCAGTGCAGGAACCTCAGGTCCAAAGGACACACTCTGCTCCCAGAGCTGCTTTCTTGGTGGTATGAGGTCCCCATGTCTCTCTGCTCACTTCTCTCTTTCGTATCTCAAAAGAGACTGGCTTAAGACACTATCAAATCTTGTAGACTTCATCAGTATAACTGATGCTAACCCATCTTATTACGTCATAGTGATAGAGTTTACAACACATAAGGAAATCACATCAGATTACAAAATGGTACACAATCATACAATACTGGGAATCATGACCCAGCCAAGTTGACAGATATTTTCGGGGGACACAATTCAATCCATGATAGGCAGTAAGATGGTGGTCACACAAGTGTACTGAGGAGGGAAAATTCTAGAAGTTGGCCAGGAAACAGGAGCTGATGTGGTTCTTGTTGGACTTCTCACTTCAGAGTAGGGTCCTGGTGATGATTTTCCTACTGATTTGTTCCTGCTGTTGTATCCTCTGTTGAGGTTAATTAGCAGTCACAGCTGGCCCTTCTTTGCATGTGGAGCAGGCCAAACCTGGCTTGGGCTAGTTTAAGGACTAATGTAAATTTACTGGCATTCGTAGGGTCAGGTTACAACCCCCCCTTGAGTTGTAGCAACTCCTTAATCTTAAGGGATAAGGGTTGGTGACTCATCTGGCTACTTCCTGCTGATATGAGGTGGAGTTTTAGGGACCTAGGAACCAGCAAGGAATGATTAGCTCTTGGGGGTAGCAGTCAAAGAAGACTTAGAAGGTAGAGAAGGAGAGCTTAAGTGTTCTCCTTATCTTCCCCACTGTCATAGATTGAATTGTGTCCCCAAAAAATATGTGTATCGATGTGGCTAGGCCATGATTCCCAGTATTGTATGATTGTCCACCATTTTGTCATCTGACATGATTTTCCTGTGTGTTGTAAATCTACCTCTGTGATGTCAATAAGGTGGAATAGGCGACAATTATGTTAATAAGGCAGGACTCAATCTACAAGATTGGATTGTGTCTTGAGCTAATCTCTTTTGAGATATAGAAGAAAGAAGCGAGCAGGGAGACAGGGGGACCTCATATCACCAAGAAGGCAGCGCTGGGAGCAGAGTGCATCCTTTGGACCCGGGGTTCCTGCTCGGAGAATCTCCTAGCCCAGGGGAAGATTGATAATGAGGACCTTCCTCCAGAGCTGAGAGAGAGACAAAGCCTTCCCCTGGAGCTGATGCCCTGAATTTAGTCTTTTAGCCTACCAGACTGTGAGAAAATAAATTTCTCTTTGTTAAAGCCATCTACTTATGGTATTTCTGTTACAGCAGCACTAGATGACTAAGACACCCACCAAACTCACAAAAAGAAATACATTTCTAAGTGGTTTTTAGTTTATCTTAGCCATTTGGAAGTAAAGCCCCTTGACCCAAAATTAAAAGCTAGCAGAGCCAAGATTTGCACCCAGGCATGCAGTCTTCAGGATCCTTCTGTTATACCGCTACCAGAAGCTTTATTGGCTTCCTCCTGCTGCCAGGCCCTTTCATACACTCAGAGGTTTTCCCTTCAATCCAATTAACCTCCCCATAAACACTGTACACCCATTGATGGCTTCCAACTTCTGGGCACCAGAGCTACTGTCAGCTTCTGCCACCTTGCTTCACCCCTAAGGTTTAGGAGGGCAAAAAGAATGGCCTATAAAAGTTGCTTAGGAGCTAGGAGAAGCAAATGAAACTGCCTTGTATAAGCAGAACACACGCCAGTAACCAATGAAATGCAAGTCAGCCTCACCCCTGGCCCTTGGCCCAGAAGATTGAAATAGAACCATTACACTAAGTTCCTGGACTACTTAAGGATCATCTGAAGCACTACATCCCCAGGCTGCCTTAAGGAAAGGTCTCCCATACAGCATTTCATAGGGCTCGGTTGGAGCCTGCTTCTAGGGGCCACCCAGACTCTCAACAGGGCAATGTAGCAGCTTGAATACAAATATTCACCCACATTGCTCACACTAGCTTAGGTTTCTAATTAGACCTTTTAAGCACACAGTCAACGAAGTAGTTACTGTGGTCTCCAGGGAGCATGTAGCTTCCATAGAATTCTTAAATGTCCTGACTTTTTGTCCATTACAGCTTGTCCATTACCGCTTTGAATTGAATAAGGTAGGCCAAATCTAGGCAAGGAGGAGAGTTTGCTTACCTCAGATGCCTTTTCCACTAGGAAGTGAAAGGCTTCTAGTCATCCAGTAAAGGTATCTGCAAACACTAAAAGATATTTGAAACCTCCTGTAGCTGTTGGTGTAACTATTAAGTATACTTGCCAGTCTTTTCCATGTCCAGTCCCAGGGGCTTGTACCCCAGCCATAAAAGGTGATCGGCCTGTTTTCGGATTTTTCACTCTTGTAGATTAGGCCTTTAATCAGTTTAGCTAGCCAGTGAAATTCTCCCTTCTGGTGCCTGGGGCAGTGTATACCTCCAGTCCAACCAGCCGAGATGCTCTTTGCTATCACAGGCCCGCCAGGGTTTGGGGCAAGGTATGTGAAGCTACCTGCCACCTCTGCCTGTGTTTGGCAGCTCTCCACCCTGCCGATGAAGCCAGCCAAGGGCTGGGACTGCACACTTGTCCCTGCCTGGGGCGACTGGAGGGTCCCCTTGTGTGCCTGGAACAGCAGCAGGGGCCAGCAGAACAGCAACAGCTCTCTGGTCCACTGTCATTGAGTTGTCCTCCTACTATTATTGCAACCTGGGGCTCCTCATGGGTTGCAGGGGAGCCCCTGGGCCCTGTCAGTCCGAGTCATCAGCTGACGACTGCAGGGGCTGTGTTATGGCTTTCCTGCTCAGACTGGGTTGGCCTCGAGGGACACTCTCATTTCCAGTGGCCTTCTTGTTTGCAGTAGGCACACTGGAGTCTAGCTTTAGGGGGCCTTGGGTTGGTCACCAGCCCTTTGGGGGCCCACGAAGACTTAATGTGTACAAGGTCTGCCTGGGCGGCTGATTACCGAGAGCTGTTGCCAGGAGCTTGGCCTTTTTCCTTGTACCTGGTCCCGATTATTGAAGACCTTATAGGCAATTTCAACAAGTTATGAAGTATTCATTCCTAGACCTCCCACCTGATGTCAGGGCGTTCTGGCTGACGAGGGTCATATTTATTAACCTGTCATTCTCTGGGTCTTCAGGGTTTATTATCAGTGAACTGCAGATATGCTCCACACACCTATACAACTTGGGGCCTTGTTGTACATCCTGAACTTTTCTAAGGCTCTTCTGTTTTGGGGACCCTTGCTGTCAAACAGTTTTTATAATGTTCTAGCTGTTCTGCCCCTAGCCAATATCTGTGGCAGGTAGATCCTGGGCTACCGGAAGTCTAATATTATTTTTAGGGTTGAGGTTATGCAACCCTGTCAGCCTCTTGGCATACTTTTTCTAAGACCATCTTCCATTCCTCTGGAGTTAAAAGAATATTCCAATTATACAGGTCAGAAGTGGAGAATGGTGTATGGACCCAGATAAACCCTCTAGGCTGGTCATTGTGATCCAGTCTGGCAGGCATTTGTCTCAGCAGAAATTGCCCTGAGTAGACCAAATTGCACCCCACTACGGGTGTGTGTTGGGGAGACTATTCCCTGGGCAGGACTGGGAGTTTCCGATTCATGAGGAGCCGGCACCAATTCACCAAAGGGGTAGCAGCTGCCGGGCCAGAACCAGGCCTGCACCTCCAGGTGGAGGGGGTATAAACATTCAATATCCATAGTACATTCAGTTAAACACATAATCCTAAACACACAACCCTTTTTAAAACAGTCCAGATTCATCTTCTCTACACCTTAACTATCTGCATATGGTCTTGGGCCTCTGGCTGGGTGGAACCAGAAGACCTTGGCCCCCTATCAGTCATCCCATTTATCTGGCCTGGCTTTGGCCCCAGGCCTCTCTAGGTGGAGCTTTTGTCCTCTTCCTTTTTCCTCTGCACCCATTAGCTTACACTGTTTTTGTAGGGTTTTTTTTGCCAGAGAGACATAAAGGTCTGTATGTAGGAGATTTCCTCCCTTTTTCCCTCTCTTTTGTCATAGTTAAGTGACTGCAAACAGTAATTAGAATCCACATGAAGAAACAGAGAGCACTAGTAAAGGCACCCTAGGTTGGTTTCCCATATTTCTCTCTCTCTCTCTCTCTCTCACACACACACACTCAGAAACAGACCTAACCAAAGTCAACAACCAGAAACTAAGCTGCCAGTTCTCTGCCATTGGTTAGGGGGAGTGGGGGCAAAATAACAAGGATGATCTTAGTAGGGCTTCCATTCCCCTAACAGGGATGTCTTAGTCCTACTTCAATCCTCCAGATACCTCCCCACCTCCAATCCCAAGAACTTACACTGAACAAGAGATATTCTGAGGGCACTTACCTAGTGGACGTCCATACCTGAGATAGTTTCTAATTCTCAGAGTAAAAGTGCCTCGGGCCAGTCGCTGCCTTGGTCACAGGAGACCCACCTGATCCTCCTCAACAAGAAGCTGGGTGCGCACTGAGGGTCCGTGGAGGTTCCGCTCATGGTCGAGGAGGTGCTGGGCTCCAGACAGAGGGACCATCTGGCTCCACGTTGGGCGCCAAAATTGTTACCAAACCCAGGAAGATGAGTCCTTGTCCAGTGGGCTCAGACCTGTCAATAATCTGGACACTGGTATTTGAGAAAGAGAAAGCAACTTTACTGCGATGCACAGAACAGGAGCCAGGAGGAAATTCCTCAGATCAATTCCCAGGGAAGGAGGGCTTATATGTGATTTGGGCAGCAAGATGGTGGCCACACAGGAGGGAAAATTCAAGAAGATGGCCAGGAAACAGGAGGTGAGGTGGTTCTTGTCGGACCTCTCACTTCAGAATAGGGTCTGGGTGATGATTTTCCTTGTGATTCGTTCCTCCTGTTTCTGCATCCTCTGTTGAGGTTAATTAGCGGTCACAGCTGGCCTTCTGCACGTGCGGAACAGGCCAAATCTGGCTTGGGCTAGTTTAAGGGCTGATGGAAATTTACTGGTATTCATAGGGTCAGGTTACAATGGCAAAGAGTTTTTGGGTTTTGATTGGTTTTTTGCTTCACATTTTAAAAGTGATCCCAGAGGTCCTGTTGTATAGAAAGTATGACTAGCTTTGCTGTTGACATAGGTTAGTGTCTTAGTCTGGGTTCTCTAGAGAAGCAAAACCAGTAAAGCTTATAAATGTATGTAAAGAGAGACTTATATCAAGGAAATGGCTCACGCAATTGTAGAGGCTGGAAGTCCCAAGTCCTGAGTTAGGCTGGAGGCTTCTTCCGACACATGTAGCTGCAAGGGCTGGTGAATCCATGGTTGGCAAGTCAGAAAATGGAGTTCTGGCTCACAGGCTGAGAAGACCTACAAATCCCAAGATCAGCAGGCAAGACTGCAGGTAATCTGCTAGCTCAAGTCTCAAGAACTGGAGGTCAGATAAACAGGAGCCAGCTGCAAGATCCAGAGCAAGCAAAAGCCCACAAGCCTTGCCAGAAAGTCCACCTATATTGGATGCAGGCCACGCCCCCAAGGAAACTCCCACTCAACTGGTTGGCTACTCACAGCAGATCCCATCATGGAGGTGATCATATTATTATCAGATTTATCGTGAAAGTGATTACATTAGTATATGACTGCCAAACTACATCATAACTGCCAAACCACTGAGAATCATGGCCCAGCCAAGGTGACACACAATCTTAACCATCACAGGGTGATGGTAAATAGGGATGGAATGTGCCTGCTGTTCTGCATAGACTTATTAATGAAGTTGGACCTCCATATGTGTACAGACTGACTCTGGGTTCTCTAGTGCTCACCCCAGACATCTAGCAGGTCCTCAGGCCCCAGCATCAAAGCCAACCCCATGACTCACAAGACCAGGGACAGAAGAACTGGCTCAGAAATACAACGGAACAAGGAAACAGTCACAAGAATCTCTGGAGTGCTGGCCTGGGGGCTTCAAAGATTCAATAAGAAAGAGCAGAGGCAGAAGGAGAGACTGCTCTAGACGGAAGGCTACTAAAGAAAAGTAACAGCCAAGTGCAAGGAATTATCCGTGACTCAAAATAACATTCTAGAAACAATTTAGGAAATTTGATTATTGACTATATGTTGGATATTATTGAATTTGTGTTGTCTTAGGTGTAGAAATACTGTGATTATTTTGTAGGAAAATGAAAAATGTCTTTGTGGGAAATACATTATTTAGAACTATTTATGAGTGAAGTGTCATGATGTCTGCATACCACTTTCAGACAGTTTACAAAAGGAAAGTGGATGTGTGTGTGTACGTGTGTGTAGGTGTGGAAAGTACCAAGAGCTGATGAAGCTAAGAGGGCAGTATATGGGTGTTTATTATTTTGTTTGTTTTCAATTTTCCTGGTTTTTTTTTTTTTTTTTTTAAAGAAAGAAATACAACCCAGTCAGGTTTAGATCAGAGTGTGTGTGGGTTCTCAAGGGGTCTCATGGCTGCAGGTGCCCAGAACGTTTTCCTTTCCCAGGAGCCGTCTTACAGATGAGAAAACTGAAGCACTCTCAAGTTATCTAACTTGCCAGAGGGCCCTGTAGAAACCATGCTGTTGTTCTACCCAGATCCCCTTGAGTACCTTTCACCAGTTCTGTCTGCCCATCTCTCAGCTTCCATATACTTCACTTCCAACAGTCCTCACCGGCAACTTTCTTCAGAGGACTAATCTTGGGCTGCAGGAACCACTTTACCCAGACTCCAAACTCAGCAAAGCCGGAAGTGCATGAGAGTTTATGGCCCTCTGGAATGGCCCATAGCAATGGCTAACTCATCAGTTTCAGGAGACTAGGAATTTCTTCTATGTTTCACTTCAGTCCCAGAAAATAAATCCTTTCTTTATCGTCATCAAGGAGTTCTGGTGGCGCAGGGTTTAAAGTGCTCAACTGCTAACTGAAAGGTCAGCCATTCAAACCCACCAACCGCTCTGCAGGAGGATGTGGCAGCCTGGAAACAGCCTTGGAAACTCTATGGGCAGTTCTACTCTGTCTTTATAGGGTCGCTATGAGTCAGAATCGATTCAATGGCAATGGGTTTTGGTTTGGGTTTATTGTCATCAGACTTATAAAACTCAACCACTTTTTCCCCCAAAATGAAACCACTTCCTTCCCTAACTTCCTGACATCCCACACACATGCTTGTCATTTCATCCCATGTTATCTTGGTTGCTATGGATTAGCAGTGCTCAAGGATAAAGTCTCATAATGATAGTCTTACACTGCACTCAGTAAATGCTTGCACCTACCACATGTCTAGACCTAGGGTGAGCAAACAGAGACCTTAGTCAGCCCCTGGTTATCTACTTATTTAGTTCTTATGTATCTCATGTGTCTTAGTCATCTGGTGCTGCTCTAACAGAAATACCACAAGTGGATGGCTTTAACAAAGAGAAGTTTATTCTCTTATAGTCTAATAGGCTACAGGTCCAAATTCAGGGTGTTAGCTCCAGGAGAAGGCTTTCTCTCTCTGTCAGCTCTGGAGAAAGGTCCTTGTGATGTATCAGTCTTCCCTTGGTCTGGGAGCATCTCAGTGCAGGAACCTCTGGTCCAAAGGTCACGCTCTGCTCCCAGCACTGCTTTCTTGGTGGTATGGGGTTCCCAATTCTCTGCTTGCTTCCCTTTCATCTCTTGTAAGGTAAAAGGTGGTACAGGCCACACCCTAGGGAAACTCCCTTTACACTGGATCAGGGATGTGACCTGGGTAAGGGTGGTATTTCAATCCTGCCCTAATCCTCTTTAACATAAAATCACAATCACAAAACGGAGGCCAACCACACAATTCTGGGAATCATGGCCCAGCCAAATTGATACACACATTTTTGGGGGGACATAATTCAAACCATGGCATCATGTAACATATATAAGGTATACACTTTGTAGAACGTTTACTTTTTTTTAAATATCTTTCACTTGGAAGGCGCCTTGGTGATGACTGAAGTCTGCTTGCACGTTCCTAGTGACAGGAAGCTCCTGCTTCAGCAAGATAGCTAGCTCTGTATTGTGACCATCTAAATGGTCAGAAAGTTCTTCCTAATGAGGAAAGGGCATGATCCTCAGTGCCTGGATGTTACGGAATATATTCTCACTGTTCAGGGATGTCCTGTGCTTCCTTCCTAAATCTTGGCTAATTTCAGGAACTGAGACAGGCTGAATAGCAAAACGCTCTATGAGTTAATTACTGTTATTTTCAGGGCTTGATGATCAAAATCTATAATAAGTGGTACAGCACGGAGGGCACCAATAAGCAGAGTGGGTGCAGGAAGGAGTAGCACTGAAGCAGGATCTCAGAGCTTCCACAGCCCTGGCTTACTAGGTATAACCCTTTGGTAGCTGGATGATGAGGAGGTCTGGGGGCTCCCTTGGCAGCAAAGGAACACTCAGTGGGGCTCATGGCCACAGTTCTTTGCCATCAGGTATAGAAGCAGCACCATTTTGATTTCCGTCACAGCCATACCACTGCGAACTGCCTGACTCTCCATCCTGCTTGTGTTTTAATGGGTGAGAGGGAGTGTAATAGAAAAAAAGTTATCTTGGAACGAGGCAAAAGAGAGAGAAAACTAGACAAAAGGTGGCAGTGGTGGGTGAGGGGAGAGAATGAATAAGAAATAAATACCAATAGAGCATAAAAGACAGTACACAGAGTCCCTGGTGGTGCAAACAGTTAAAGAGCTCAGCTGCTAACCTAAGGCTTGGAGGTTTGAGTCCACCCTGAGGCACCTCGGAAGAAAAGCCTGGCTATCTACTTCTGAAAAATCAGCCATTGAAAACCCTCTGGAGCACAGTTCGACTCTGACACACATGGGGTCATCATGAGGCTGAATCAACTCGATGGCAGGTGGTAACACACAGACACATAGAGTCTCTCTCTCTCTCTCACACACACACACACACACACACAATCAGGAAAACAAGAGAAGTTCCACACCCATGGAAACAAGACTCTGTGATCAGCCTCTGTTTGCACTCATCTGCAAAGCTTTAGTGCCTCTCAGGTTAAGTTTTATGGACTTTTAGTAAGATGGCTACTTTGATGCTTCCTGTTTCTGCTTTCTTTCTGCCAGTCAGCCAGGAGCTGAAGTCAGGAAAATGTGAAACATTATGCAGGGAGGAAACCGGTCAAAGCAGGGAGGAGAGCCCTAAAAACAAACAATATTATTCAGGAGAACTCAAAAGAGGGAAAAGCAACACTGGCAAGATAAGCATGGAAGAACTGGGAGGCTCTGAAGAACAGAGTCTTCCTTTCCCAAGCTATCTAGAAAATTTTCAATGTCCCTGGGCCCTAAAATTGTCTTTGCTCAGCAGAGTCTATCTTAGGGCCTTACCCCTCAGTCAGCAGCCCCCATGAACAAAGCCGTACTGTGGAGCCCAAGAAAAAGAATCTTGACTTTGAGAGACAAAGTTACTGGTCTCCCAGTGAAAATTAATTAAGGGGTTTTACTTTATTACTCACTAATGGACAAATCTCAAATCCACACACAACTTGTCCACCAATGTGCATTGCAGCATTATCGCAATGGCTAAAAGACGGAAACAACTCAAGCACCCATCAACAGATGAACACATAAACAAAATGTAGTATATCCGTACAATGGAATATTATTCAGCCATAAAAGGAATGAAGTTTTGATACATGCTATGATACAAGTGAACTATGACAACATTATGCTCTGTTAAATAAGTCAGACACAAAAGGACAAGTATTCTATGATTCCATTTATATGAAATATCTAGAATAGGCAAATGCCTAGAGACCAAAGTTTTAGTGGTCATCAAAGGCTGGAGGGGAAGGAAGAATGGGGAGTTATTGCTTAAGAGGTACTGAGCTTTTGTTAGGGGTGATGAAAAAGTTTTGTAACTAGAGTAGGGATGGTTGCACAACATTGTGAATGTGATTAGTATTAGTGACTTATACACTTAAAAAAAAATGGTTAAGATGGCAATTTTCTTGTTGTATATGTTTTACCACAATAAAATTTTTAAAAATCCATACACAGAGGTTAGGTTATCTAAACAGAGGAGGATCTATCTGACCTCAGGGCGAAAAAATCACTAGAAATTTCAGGAAGGAATTTCCAACCAGGCAATGAACACAGAATACAAACACATACAGTAGAGAGCTCAAAAACAGTACATGAGAAAGTTAACTTTTTTTCTTTTGTGACTGTCTTAGTCATCTAGTGCTGCTATAACAGAAATACCACAAGTGGATGGCTTTAACAAAGAGAAATGTATTCTCTCACAGTTCAGGAGGCTAGAAGTCTGAATTCAGAGGACCAGCTCCAGGGTAAGGCTTTCTCTCTTTGTTGGCTCTGGAGGAAGATCCTTGTCATTAATCTTCCCCTGGTTTAGGAGCATCTCCGCTCAAGGATCCCAGGTCCAAAAGACATGCAGTTCTCCTGGCTCTTGTTTCTTGGTGGTATGAGGTCCCCATGTCTCTCTGCTCACTTCTGTCTTTCATATCTCAAAAGAAATTGGCTTAAGACACAACCTAATCTTGTAGATTGAGTCCTGCCTCATTATCATAACTGCCAGTAATCACATCTCATTAACATCACAGAGACAGGATTTACAACACATAGGAAAATCACATCAGATGACAAAATGGTGGACAATCACACAATACTAGGAATAATGGCCTAGCCAAGTTGACACATATTTTGGGGGGACACAAATCAATCCCTAACAGTGGACTACTGTAATAGATTGAATTGTGTCACCCCAAAAATGTAACTGGACAACCCGGGCAGAAGATAAGTGTAGGAAAAACAGCTGTGGCCCTAAGACAAAAAAAAGAGCCCTTGACCTTCTGGCCTTCTTTTCTTCCTTTTAAGAAACTTAAGTGAGCTTTGTACATGTGAAGCAAATCAGTTAACAGAGAGGAAACCATAGAAGCCAGGGACAAAGGAAACATGGGCAAGGGGAGAAAAGTCTTTCAAACTTGACTGCAACTTCTAAGTCACAGAGGCTGTGCCAAGACTTGCACAGAAAGATGGAAGTTGATTGATTTCTAATGTTTTCAAGTCCCACTAGCCCTAGGAAGTCTTTTTTCCCTGACCTTCCTACTGTTAATATTAAATTTTACCTGCATCCTATGATATTGGTAAGTAGCAATGGTTAAAGAAACTCCACCTCAGCTCCTGTCCGGAGGCGAGATGAGAAGGCAGAAAGGGACAGGAGCTGGTTGAATGGACACGGGAAATCCGGGGTGGAAAGGAGGAGTGTGCTGTCACAGTATAGGGAGAGCAACTAGGATCACATAACAATGTGTGTATAAATTTTTGTATGGGAAACTGACTTGAACTGTAAACTTTCACTTAAAGCACAAGAAAAAGAAAAAGAAACGCACCTGCACTACCACCATTTATGCTCAGGAAAACATCTTGCTTGAAATAACCCCACCCTTCCCATATAACTTCGACAAGACTCACAGATGCCCTCTTATTTATGTATGAGAATGCCAGACACACACCCTCCAAATTCCTATTCCTGGCCTCATAAATGATGAGCTGAATTGCTTGTCCCCACTGATCAATCAAAACCGAAGTGCCTATTAACCAAACTTTGGTTAAGCTTCTTTCCTTTCCCCAAGTCCTTGAACTTCCGCCCCACCCTCAGCCTGAGGCAACACACCGCTTGTCTTAGTCATCTAGTGCTGCTATAACAGAAACACCACAAGTGGATGGTTTTAACGAAGAGAAGTTTATTTCCTTACAGGAAAGTAGGCTAAAAGTCCAAATTCAGGGTGTCAGCTCCAGGTGAAGGCTTTCTCTCTCTCTCGGCCTTCTCATCAGTGTTCCCCCGGACTAGGAGCTTCTCGATGCAGGGACCCCGGTCCTAAGGACACGCTCTGCTCCCGGCACTGCTTTCTTGATGGTATGAGGCCCCCCAGTTCTCTGCTTGCTTCCCTTTCCTTTTATCTCTTGTAAGGTAAAAGGTGGTGCAGGTCACACCCCAGGGAAACTCCCTTTACACTGGATCAGGAATGTGACCTGGGTAAAGGTGGTGTTACAATCCCACCGTAATCCTCTTTAACATAAAATTACAATCACAAAATGGAGGCCAACAGACAATTCTGGGAATCATGGCCCAGCGAAATTGATACACACATTTTTTGGGAGACATAATTCAAACTATGATACCACTCTTCTTTAAGGACCCCTCCTGGAGAATAGGCTGACCTCAGGGTAAAACCTTCTGATTTACAATCCCATGATGTCACTTGCTCATCCTACTTCCCCACATCTGGGTTTTTTCTATCCTTGTTTATTCTTGGTCTGTATAAGAGAAAAATGCTGTTCCCCTAATTCTTTGAGAAGATTGCAGATCTCATGGTCGGAGTGTTCTCCCTATTGTAGTAGTTCCCTCCCCAACTATGACAATAGTCCCTTTCCCTTTCCCCCTTTTCTTTTCGAATAAAGCTTTTCCCTATCGAAGTCTGGATTTGTTTTTTTATTTGGCATGAGACAGTGGTGATCTCTCTCTGTCCTGAATTTCTATACTACATAGTAGTGTGCAGTGTGTGAGGTCATCTTTATGTATGCATCTGGTTGTTTCTCTAGCTAAGGTATGCGTTCATCGAGGACAAATACATGTTTTATTGATATTTGTATCTTCCACAATTCCCAGCATCATGCCTGGCGTATAATAGATGCCTACTGAATAATGGGAGTCCCTGGGTAGCCAGTCCCTAGGTAGCTGCACAAATGGGTAAACACTTGACTACTAAACCAAAGGTTGGTGGAACCCACCCAAAGTCACCTTTGAAGAAAGGCCTGGCAATCTGCTTCCAAAAAGTCACAGCCTTGAAAACCCTATGGAGCAGAGTTCTACTCTGAAACATGGGGTCACCATGAGTCAGAATTGACTTGACAGCAATTGGTTTCGTTTTTGGTTATTGGATAATTGATTGACTAATCCTACCAGGACTCCCAGACACAGGCAAAGAGGGAATGAAAAAGAGAGAGAGATACGGAAGACAAGAGAGGGAAAGAGTGAGAAGATGCACAAAAGGGAGGACAGCTGTGTGTGGCGGGGCCTGTACAGTGTCGGGATTGTCATCTCAAGGGTACATTTAGTGGCATCGGTGCCACAGGGGGCCTATTCTAGACCAAGGAAATCCTTTGATTCCAAGAAGACATGACTCCAAAACAACCCAAGAAATACCTTGTTGTTGTTGCTAGGTGCCATCATGTCAGTTCTGACTCCTAGCGACCCTATGTACAACAGAACAAAACACTGTCAGGTCCTGCACCTTCCTCATGATCGTTGTTATGCTTGAGCCCATTGTTGCAGCCACTGTGTCCATCCATCTTGTTGAGGGTCTTCCTCTTTTTTGCTGGCCCTCTACTTTACCAAGCATGATGTCCTTCTCCAGGGACTGAGCCCTCCTGATAACATGTCCAAAGTATGTGAGATGAAGTCTCACCATCCAAGCTTCTACAGAGCGTTCTGGCTGTATTTCTTCCAAGACAGGTTTATTTGTTCTTTTGGCAGTCCATGGTATATGCAATATTCTTTGCCAACACCATAATTCAAAGGTGTCAATTCTTCTTCGGTCTTCCTTATTCATTGCCCGGCTTTTGCATGCATATGAGGCAATTGAAAATACCGTGGCTTGAGTCAGGCACACCTTAGTCCTTAAAGTGACACCTAGTTGGTAAGAAATAAAAGTAGTTAAATTAGTCAAAGCCTGCTCTCGTCCTTTGCCATGAGACCAGAAGAACTGGATGGTGACTGGCTATCATTACTAAATGTTCTGATCAAAGATTCTATAGAAGAATCCTGATCAAAAGGGGGGAAATGCAGAACGGAATTTCAAATATTCATGGAATCTAGATTTTCTGGATCCGTGGAAGCTGAATGATCCCCTGAAACTATTGCCCGGAGGTAATCGTTAAACCTTAAACTTTAAACCAGAAATATCCCCTGAAGTCTTCTCAAAACCAAACAATAATTTAGCTTAACTAGTAAAGAATGTCTGCCTTGAACATTGAGCTCTTTTAAGATCTATCTATATGGTATCAAATTGACAACAGCAACTCTAAAGATTAAATAGGAAACTTAGGGGGCAATAAGTTTATGTTAATGGGGGAGGAACAACTTGGAAAAGGAGTGTGAGAATGATTGCATAACTCAAAGAATGTAATCAATGTCATTGCATTGTATGTGTAGAAACTGTTGAATTGTTGTATGTTCTGCGTATATTTCTCAACAACAACAACATTTTTTTTTAAAACATGCTGTAGGAACTTTTCAACTTTTTGCCAAGTTTCAGAATAAAGCATTGTTGATTTCTCAAACACATGCCAACTGAGTAGATTTTTTTATGCCAAGCTCTGTCAACATGAGGGTGCAGTTTCATTCAGGCTATTGGTTGGACCAAGAATCAGCATTCATTCTGAGATAAGCTAGAGTTACACCTTGCTGAAGATGCTTCTGACCTTGTGAATGACAGAGCTGCGACAGGCCCTGTAAGAATGGGCTTTTGTGATTCATCCGCTCCTCTTTGCTTGATCTGAAATTCTCCCCTGCCAGAGATATTCCCGGTCATTCACTAGTTCCTCGAAAGTGAAATGCAACAGCCTGGGAAACCTAGAATACTTGCCGTATTTTTAAAGGTAAGCCAGGTACCTTTAAAAAAAATCCTTGTGGCCCAGCATGATGAAAATGTAACAAATTTTCATGAATTCTATCAGAAAAGCCCCAATTCCCAAAATGCATAGGACCACAGGATTGACTTCTACTCAGTCCAACCTTCAGTGGTAACCAGGTTGCTGGTCCTTCCTTGCCATAGGCTTCCTAAGATTCCCTGGAGTCCCTGAGCTGCAAGGAAGAGAGAGTGCACAGCTTGTTTCTTCCAGTTGCTGCCCGGTATGAGGGTTGGCATTGCCGTCCGGTAGCTTGAGCTCCAGCCTGAGCTTCACAGAAAAACATTCAGACGTAAATGTTGTTATTACACTTGATTCTGCAGTCAAGTAGGGGTGTGACTGTGTCCCCTAGTTCTGCAGAGCCAAAATCCTTAGGTCGCTATCAGTTCCTGAGAAGCAGCAGGGAGGATGGGGCAGGACAGGAATATGAAGAAAAAGATGACATCAGAAAGTGGTCAGGAGCCAACCCTAGCTGTAACTGTATTCTCAGAAATGTGATGGCAATTTTACTCTATATTCAGTGCCTTATAAAACCTACTTTTCTATATTTAATTAAAAGATTCAATTCAACTAAAAAGGGCAACATTAATAAATAGCATATGATTTGGAGGACATTTATAACTAAATTAAATGAAACAAGACTGAAGTACATATAGAAATTTAGTTCAACAAAAAGTGGCATTACCTTTAAATTGGGAAAAGATAAAAGTATTCAATGATAGAATTGAGTCACCTGACTAACCATCTGGGAAAACAATAAAAGTGGATCCCTAGCTCAATTCTTGGACCCAGATAAATTCTAGTAGGATCAGTTATTAAAATGAAACTATAAAATCTCTGGAAGAAAATACAATACCAAAGAAAAACTTAATCTTTTCTAGGAGTAACATGAAATCAGGAATGAAAGAGGGGACATTGCTACTAAACCTTACAGAGATAAAAGAATTATAAGGGAATACTATGAACAATTGCATGCTAACAAATTAGATAGCCTAAACAAAATAGAAAAATTCCTAGAAAGGCACATACTACTGAAACTTACTCAAGAAAAAATGGAATATCTGAACAGACTTATAAAGTAAAGAGACTGACTTAGTAATCAAAAGACTTCCCACCAAAAAAGCCCAGCTCCAGATGGCTTCACTGGTAAATTCTACCAAATATTTAAACACTAATTCTTCACAAACTCTTCCAAAAAACAGAAGTGGAGGGAACACTTCCCAACTCATAAGACCAATACTACCCCGAAAGCAAAACCAGACGAAGATATATAAAATAAGAAAACTACAAACCAACCATACACAAAAACTAACTCAAAATAAATAAAAGACTTAAATATAAAATCTAAAACTATAAAGATCATGAAAGAAAAAATAGGGAAAATGCTAGGGGCCATAATACATGGCATAGATAGAATATCAGCCATAACTAAAAATATACAAACAGTAGAAGATAAACTACATAAATAGGCCCTCCTAAAAATTAAACATTTAGGCTTATCAAAAGACTGGGAAAAATTTTTTGGCTACAACATATCTGGCAAGGGTCTAATCTCTAAAGTTTATAGAAAACTTCAACACATCAACAACAGTAAGACAAACAATCCAATTATAAAAAGGGCAAAGGATATGAACAGACACTTTACCCAAGAAGACATTCAGACAGCTAACAAACACATGAATAAATGCTAGTGATCATTAGCCATTAGCGACGTAAATCAAAATTACAATGAGATACCATGTCGTAGTTTGAATTATGTCCCCCAAAAAATGTGTGTATCAATTTGGCTGGAACATGATTCCCAGAATTGTGTGTTGGCCTCCATTTTGTGATTGTAATTTTATGTTAAAGAGGATTAAGGTGGGATTGTAACACCACCTTTATCCAGGTCACATTCCTCATCCAATGTAAAGGGAATTTCTCTAGGGTGTGGCCTGTACCACCTTTTACCTTACAAGAGATAAAAGGAAAGAGAAGCAAGCAGAGAATTGGGGGACCTTATACCATCAAGAAAGTAGTGCCAGGAGCAGAGCATGTCCTTTGGACCCAGGGTCCCTGCGCAGAGGAGCTCCTAGTCTAGGGGAACAATGATAAGGCTGACAGAGAGAGAAAGCCTTCCCCTGGAGCTGATGCCCTGAATTTGGACTTTTAGCCTACTTTACTGTGAAGAAATAAATTTCTCTTTGTTAAATCCATCCACTTGTGGTATTTCTGTTGTAGCAGCACTAGATGACTAAGACATACCATCTTACCCTAACATTACTAGCACTAATCAAAAAAAAAAAAAAAAAAAAAACACAACAACAACAGAAAATAACAAATGTTAGAGAAATTGGAACTCTTATACACTACAGGTGGGAAAGTAAAAAGGTACAACCACTACAGAAAACAGTATGGCGGTTCCTCAAAAAGGTAGAACTAGAAATACCAGATGACGCAGCAATCCCACTCCTAAGTATATACCCTAAAGAAATAAAAGCTGTGACACAAATAGACATATGCACACTCATGTTCATTGCAGCATTATTCACAATAGCAAAAAGATGGAAACAACCAAAGTGCCCATAAACAGGTGAATGGATTAACAAACCGTGGCACACACAGGCAATGAAATACTATGCAACAATAAAGAACAATGATGAATCCACAAAACATCTCACAACATGGATGAATTTGAATGACATTATGTTGAGCGAAATAAGTCAGTCATGTAAGGACAAATATTGTATGAGACCACTATTATAAAGAAAAAAGAAAAGGTTTACACACAGGAAAACAAAATTCTTTGATGGTTACAAGGGATGGGAGGGGGAGGGAAGGAAATTACCAAATAGATAGAAGACACATGTTAATACTGATGAAGAAAAAGGCAATACACAATATGGAGGAGGTCAGCAAAACATGACTAAGGCATGGGAAGACACTGAGAGGAATACAAGAACAAAGGGCAACAATGGCAATTGCTATAGCATAGACAATCCTGCAACAGTAGTATCAACAAACACTAATTTACAAATACATAGGTAAATAGGTATGCCAAGAGGTGTGGAAGAGTGTACAGGAACACACTCACTTTAAGATATAGGTTTGGATATTTCTACATACATAACTATAGGCGCTGTTTATATATTAATATAGACAATAGAGCAACAAGGGCCACATTCAGGGCAACTTCTTAGACATAACCAAACACCTCATGGGACAAAGTACATAGGCTCAAAGGCGAAGGACCATGGACTCAGGGAACATCTACTTCAATTGACACAACGTAGTTCATAAAGACCAAGTTCTGTATCCTACTTTGGAGAGTAGCGTCTGGGGTCTTAAAGCTTTCAAGTGACCATCTAAGATACAACTATTGGTTTCTTACCTTTCAGAGCAAAGGAGAGTGAAGAAAACAAAAAACTCAAAGGAGTAATTAGTCCACAGGACTAATGGACCACATGAACCACAGCCTACACGACCCTGAGATCAGAACTAGAATGGTGCCCAGCTACCACTACCAACAGCTCTGACTGGGATCACAACAGAGAGCCCTGGACAGAGCTGGAAAAATATAGTAGAAGAAAAAATTAAATTCACAAAAAAGACCAGACTTACTGGTCTGACAGAGACTGGAGGAACTCCCAAGACTATGGCATAAGACACCCTTCTGAACTGGAACTGAAGCCATTCCTGGAGACCACCGTTCAGCCAAACCATAGACAAGCCCATAAAATAAAGAATAATGTGCTCCTTAGAAAAATCAACTGTAAAAGATCAAAAGGGCAACACTGCCCAAAAGCAAAGATGAGAAGTCAGGAAAGGATAGAAAATCAGGACGAAGGAAAACTAGGATGGAAATGGGGAGAATGCTGACACATTGTCAGGAATGAAACCAATGTTATGTAACACTTTATGTACAAACTATTGAATGGGAAACTAATTTGCTCTATAAACTTTCACATAATGCACAATAAAAATTAAAAAACAAACCCTACAAACCAATATTCTTTATGAATATAGCCACAAAGATCCTCAACAAAATACTAACAAACCAAATGCAAAAAGGAGTATACACCATGTCCAAGTGAGATTTATCACAGGAATACAACGTTGGTTCAATATATGAGCATTCATCGACGTAACACACTACATTATTAAAGGACAAAAACCACATGATCATCTAAATAGAGAAAAAGAATTTGACAAAATTCAACACTTTCATGATAAAAACACTCAATAAATTAGGAATAGAACTTTCTCAACCTCGTGATAGGCATCTATGAAAAACCCACAGCTAGCAACGTACTCCTTCCTCTCACATATTTTGAACATGTTATTAGGAGGGATCAGTCCCTAGAGAAGGACATCATGCTTGGTAAAGGAGAGAGTCAGCGAAAAAGAAGACGACCTTCAACAAGATGAATTGACACAATGGCTGCAACAATGGGCTCAAGCATAATAGCAATTGTGAGAACGGCACAGGACCGGGCAGTGTTTCATTCTGTTGTACGCAGGGTTGCTATTAGTTGGAACCAACTCAACTGCTGACAATCACAACAACAGCAACATACTTAATGGTAAAAGACTAAACTCTTTTTCCCTAAGACCAGGAACAAGATAAGGATGTATGCTCCTCTTGCCACTTTCATTCAACATTGTACTGGAGATCTAACTACGACAATGGCAAGAAAAAGGCATCCAGCTTGGAAAGGAAGAAGTAAAACCATCTTTATTCACAGATGACAAGAGCTTGCATATAGAAAATCCTAAAGAATCCACACAAAAAACCAGTAACTGAGCTCACCGAGGTTTCAGGATACAAGATCAATATATAAAATAGTGTGTTTCGGAAACAACCCAGATGCCCATCAACAGATGAATGCATAAACAAACTATGGTACATACACACAACGAAGTACTACACAACGATAAAGAACAATGATGAATCCGTGCAGCATCTCATAACATGGATGAAACTGGAGGACATTATGCTGAGTGAAATAAGTCCATCACAAAAGGACAAATATTGTATGAGACCTCTATTGTAAAAACTCATGAAAAAGCTTACACACAAAAAGTAACAACCTTTGTTGGTTACGAGGGATGGGAGGGGTGGGGGGGAATACTAAATAGACAATAGATAAGTGGTATCTTTGGTGAAAGGTGAGACAGTACACAATACTGGGGAAGCCAGCACAACTTGTACAAGGAAAGGTCATGGAAGCTCCATAGACACATCCAAACTCCCTGAGGGACTGAATTTCTGGATGGAGTGCTGTGGGGACCATGATCTCAGGGAACATCTAGCTCAATTGGCATAACACAGTTTATAAAGACAACGTTCTACATTCTACCTTGATGAGTAGTGTCTGGGGTCTTAAAAGCCTGTGAGCAGCCATCTAAGATACGCCACTGGTCTTACCCCTTCCGGAGCAAGGGAGAATGAAGAGAACAGGATACAAGGAAAAGATTAGTCCAAAGGACTAATGGACCACAGCTACCAAGGCCTCCAGCAGACTGAGTCCAGTACAGCTAGATGGTGCCCGGCTACCAGCACTGACTGCTTTGACCGGGATCACAACAGAGGGTTCTGGACAGAGCTGGAGAAGGATGTAGAACAAAGTTCTAACACACACACAAGAGACCAGATTTACTGGCCTGAAAGAGACTGGAGAAACCCCGAGAATATGGCCCTCAGACACCCTTTTAGCTCAGTGGTGAAGTCACTTCTGAGGTTCACCATTCAGCCGGGGACTGGACAGCCCCATAAAACAAAACAGGACTAATGAGGCACAGCAGTCCAGGGACAAGGACTAGAAGGCAGAAGGGGACAGGAAAGCTGGTGACAGGAAACCCAAGGTTGAGTAAGGACAGTGTTGACGTGTAGTGGGGTTGTTAACCATTGTCATAGGGCAACATGTGTACTAACTGTTTAATGAGAAACTACTTTGTTCTGTAAACCTTCATCTAAAGTGAGAATAGCAACACAACTGGAAGAACATAATCGATGTTACTGAATTGTGCAAGCAGAAATTTTTGAAATGGTGTATCTTTGGTCATGTATATTTTCACCAAAAAAAAAAAAAAAAAGGTCGAGACGAGAAGGAAGAGGGTTGACATGCCGTGGGGCTGTTAACCAATGTCATAAAACAATATGTGTACTGACTGTTTAATGAGAAACTTATCTGTTCTGTAAACCTTCACCTAACGTACAATACAAAAAAAAAAAAAAAATTCATGTCCAAAAAATAAGTAAAAATCTGTAAAGAGAAAAAAAAAGTGTGTTTCTGTAGACAGTATAGTGTATTACTATACACCAACCCCGTTGCCACTGAGTTGACTCCGACTCATTGCAACCCTATAGGACAGAGTAGAACTGCCCCATAGGGTTTCCAAGAACCACCTGGTTGATTCGAACTGCCAGCCTTTTGGTTAGCAGCCATAGCACTTAACCACTACTCCACCAGGGAACTAATGAACAATACAAAAATGAAATTAAAGAAAAAATTCCACTTACAACAGCATTAAAAAGAATAAAATACTCAAAAATAAATTTAACAAAAGAAGTGCAAGACTTATACACTGACAGTTACAAAACATTATGGAAAGAAATTAAAGAAGACCTAAATAAATGAGAAGACATTCTGTGTTCATGGATCGGAAAACTTAATATTGCTAATATACTCCCCCAACTGAACTACAGATACAATGCAATCCTTATCGAAATTCCAGCTGACTTTTTTTTTTTCAGAAATACACAAACTGATCCTAAAATTCATATAGAAATGCAAGTTACACAGAATATCCAAAATATCCAAAAGAAGACCAACTTGAAGCACTCACCTCAATTTCAAAACTTACTACAAAGCTACAGTAATCAAGACAGTGCGGTACTGGCTAGACATATAGATCATCTAAATAGAAATAAGAGTACAAAAATAAACCCTCATATTTGTGCTCAAGTGATATTTGACAAGAGTTCCAAGATAATTCAATAGGGAAAAGAAGATTCTTTAAAGCAAATAGTGCTGGGACAACTGGATGTCCACATGCAAAAGAATGAATCTGGGCTCATGACTCACACCATATACAAAAATTAACTTAAAATGGATCAATGATGTAAATGTAAGAGCTAAAACTATAAAACTTTCAGAAAAAAAGAAAGGAGTAATCTTTGTGACCTTGGATTAAGCAGTTAGGATTCTTAGACATAATAGCAAAAACACAAGTGACAACAGAATGATAAATTGAACTTCATCAAAATTAAAAATGTTTATGCTTTAAAGGACACCAGCAAGAAAGTGAAAAAAGCAATCCACAGAATGAAAGAAAATATTTGCAAATCGTATACTTTATAAGGGACTTATAACACAACAATAAAAAGACAAATAACCCAATTTAAAAATAGGAAAATGATTTGAACAGACAATTCTCCAAATAATATGTACAAGTGGCCAATAAGCACATGAAAAATTGCTTGACATCATTAACTGTCGAACCAAAAAACAAAAAAGACCAAACCCACTGCCTTTGTGTGGGTTCTGACTCATAGTGACCCTATAGGACAGAGTAGAACTGCCCCATAGGTTTTCGACGGCTGTAATCTTTATGGAAGCAGACTTCCAGATCTTTCTTCTGAGGAGCAGCTGGTGGCTTTGAACTGCCGACATTTTGGTTAGCAGCTAAGCACTTTAACTACTGGGCCACCAGAGATCCCATTAACCATTAGAGAAATGAAAATCAAAACCACAATGAGATACCACTTCATATCTACTAAATCAAATAAACCAAACCCATTGCCATCAAGTTAATTCCTACTCATAGCGACCCTATAGGACAGAGTAGAACTACCCCGTAGGGTTTCCAAGGAGCAGCTGGTGGATTTGAACCACCAACATTTTGGTTAGCAGCCAAGCTCTTAACCACTGTGCCACCAGGGCTCCTCATACCCACTGCAATGGCTAAAATAAAAAAGACAGACAATGACAAGTATCAGAAAGGATGTAGAGAAACTGGAACCCTTATGCATTGCTGATGAGATTATAAAATGGTGCAACCACTTTGGAAAACAGTTTGGCAATTCCTCAAAATGTTAAACGTATTGTTGTTGTTAGTGATTCCAACTCATGGCAACCTCATGTGCGTCAGAGTAGAACTGTGCTCCACAGGATTTTCAGTCGCTGAATTTTCTGAAGTAGATCACCTAGCCTTTCTTCCAAAGTATCTCTGGGTGGACTTGAACTTCCAACCTTCTGGTTAGCAGCCGAGCACATAAATCATTTGTACCACCGAAGACTCCATATCTCAATAAAATTGACATTAAAAAATAGATCATACTACTGAGTGCTGGGTAATATTTGTATCTCTTTTGATGGCCTGAGTTGACAGCCACAGTGGAAATATACCTCCCTGGGAATTGGTTCTGGGACAGGTTGAGGGTTACAGGGCTGAGACAATGAAATCAGGTTAATCTTATATTAGTAACTCTCATGAAAATGGGATTAGGTTCCTCACAGAGTTCCTGACCTATTTTAAAGCCTCTGAATCTGAAAGCCTCTCAGCTAAGGGAAATCCAGGGCTCCACAATTTTATAAAAACATACAGAAGCCTATGGAAGTGGTACAGATTGGTTAGTAATTAAAAACAGGGTGATTTCTTCACCTACCAGCTCTATGATGTTAAACTCTCAAATTCTCAGTTGCCCCTTCCTTAAAACAGAGATAACATAAGTATCTCCCTCACAGAGTTGTTGTGATAATTAAGTGAAATCAAATAACTGTGCAGTGCACCCTGCAGGGAAAGTATTTGCTCCCGGCTGCCTTTGAATATCTATGTAAATTATTCTGCAAAGAGAAGCAGACACCTCAGGCATGCTAATGTCAGTCTTCCCTACCTATCGACCTGATACCCTTTAATGGAAGCAAACAGGATGGCTGACTCCTCAAAAAATATGTCCTTTGAGCTCCAGTTATCAGTTACCACTATTACCACGACCTCCCTGCCACTCATTCTAGGGGTCCTGGGTGTCAGCCTGCCCAGCGCTCCCACTGTCCTGCAAGGAAGCCCTGCAAACAGGTCTGTATCACCCAGGCCATGTTGCAATCTCTCTGATTTGCAAGATCCGGAGCATGGGACTATTACATTGTTTCTCCTTACATAGAAGAAACTATGCCACAGAGGAACCAAGTGTCTTACCCAAGGTCTCAGATACTTTGCTCTTTCTAGTGCTTGCTGCCTCCCATTCAAAAGAGATAAAAATGTTGAGTCAACAAGACTAGAAAGCCAGACAGACCTGGCTATGCTGAACTAGGCAGTGTTTCATCTCTCTGCACCTTATTATCCTCAACTTTGAAAAGATTTCTGTGAGAAGTAAATAAAATAGTTAAGATAATGTGCCAACCACAAAGCTTATCACCTAGAAGGCCCTCCCTAAATGCTTATCTCCCCAGCTCACTTTCTTATAGTTTAAAAAAATTATGTACTAAATGTATTTTTTTTCTTTAAAGCATACATACAAATATATAGCTGTGCTTTGCTTACAAATTGTTACAGTCTTCCAAATTTCTGGTTTTCTCATGGAAAAGAAAAGGCAGTACAGAACTAAAGGCAGCTTTGCTTAGAAATGTGATTTGGAACATTAATGATTATTAATATAATAACATGAGAAGAAAAACTCCAGAGACATTGAAAATTGACAACCTGCAGCTTGACAAATTCCCCAGGAAATTCATCCTTGTGGAAAGCAAGGTGGTGGTAAACGCTAAAAGTAAAAACGCAAAAACATTTAGTAAGCATTGGTGTAGGAATGCAGAGGTGGTGGGATGAACACTACCTCTCCCAAGTAGGGGCCCAGGTTGGGGTTGCCTGGCCAAGGTTGCACAGCAGCGACGAGGGGAAGCTGGGACCCCACAGCCCAGAATCCTGCAATGCTCTGATCCCCTTGGGGCTTCTTATTTAACCAACTAGGTAGCCTGCCCAGATTTACCCCAAAAAAATGGAACCTCACTCTATGACCGGGGACACAGGCCAGAGACACACTCAGTGGCTCACACCCAGGCAACTGAAGCCCTCGGGAAGCTACCAGATAGGCCAATGACACCTTTCAGGCTGCTTCCACCACAGGAGTCAAGGAGGGAGGTCCGTGGGTGACTAAATTTCCCACTATCTTGGATCTTCTGATGAAAGACAATGCCTCCCACCTACCTGTTCTGAGGTGACCTTTACACTCACTCCAAAATTGATTATTATCATAACTATGTGCAATGATGCTTTAAACCTTTCAGAAATTCTGGTGAGGGAAAGGAACTCTCCCAGCACTTCAAAATCAAACCTCACAGGTACAACAGTTGGTCTCTATTTGCCTTTAATAGCAGAGGAAGAAGGAGAGTCAGGAATTTGCGTGTCTAATTGCTGCCATGAACAATTACCTCCTTTGCCATGAGACCAGAAGAACTGGATGGTGCCTAGAAACCATTACTGAACTTTATTTTTTTATTGTACTTCAGGTGAAGGTTTACAGAACAAATAGTTTCTCATTAAACAGTCAGTACACATATTGTTTTATGACATTGGTTAACAACCCCATGACACGTCAACCCTCTCCCTTCTCGACCTTTTTTTTTTTTTTTTTTGGTGAAAATATACATAGCCAAAGATTCACCACTTCAAAAATTTCTACACACACAGTTTAGTGACACTGATTACGTTCTTCCAGTTGTGCTGCTATTCTCACTTTAGATGAAGATTTACAGAACAAAATAGTTTCTCATTAAACAGTACACATGTTGCCCTATGACAATGGTTAACAACCCCACTACACGTCAGCACTGTCCTTACTCAACTTTGGGTTCCTTATCACCAGCTTTCCTGCCCCCTTCTGCCTTCTAGTCCTTGTCCCTGGACTGCTTGGAAGTGACTTCACCACTGTGCTAAAAGGGTATCTGGAGGCCACACTCTCGGGGTTTCTCCAGTCTCTTTTAGGCCAGTAAGTCTGGTCTTTTTTGTGTGTGTTAGAATTTTGTTCTACGTCCTTCTGCAGCTCTGTCCCGAACCCTCTGTTGTGATCCCGGTCAGAGCAGTCAGTGCTGGTAGCCGGGCACCATCTAGCTGTACTGGACTCAGTCTGGTGGAGGCCTTGGTAGCTGTGGTCCATTAGTTCTTTGGACTAATCTTTTCCTTGCATCCTGTTCTCTTCATTCTTCCTTGCTCCCGAAGAGGTGAGACCAGTGGAGTATCTTAGATGACTGCTCACAAGCTTTTAAAGACCCCAGATGCAACTCACCAATGTAGAACACTATCTTTATAAACTGTGCTATGCCAATTGAGCTAGATGTTATTACTGAACATTTTGATCAAAGATTCTATAGGAGAATCCTGATCAAAAGGGGCTAAGGTATGAACAGAATTTCAAATTTCATGGAGTCCAGATTTTCTGGATGGGGCTGAATGACACCCTGAAACTATTGCCCTGAGATAATTTTAAACCTTAAACCTTAAATGGAAGCTATCTCCAGAATTCATCTTTAAACCAAACAATATTTTAATTGGTAAAGAACGTCTGCCTTAAACATTGCACTCCTTTAAAGTATTATCTGCAGGGGATCAAACTGACAACAACTTGTAAAGTTAGATGAGAAGCTTAGGAGGCACACACCCATACCATTGCCCTCAACTCGATTCCGACTCATAGTGACCCTATAGGACAGAGTAGAGCTGCCCCAAAGGGTTTCCAAGGAGTGGCTCGTGGACTCGAACTGTCGACCTTTTCGTTAGCAGCGGAGTTCTTAACCACTGCACCACCAGGGTTCCTTAGAGGGCAGTCAGTTTATCTTAATGGTGGTGGAGTAATTTGGAAAAGGATAGCAAGAATGGTTGCACAATCTGAAGAATGTAATCAATATCACTGAATTATACATGTAGAAATTATTGAATTGGAGTATGTTTTACAGTGTGTATTTTTAGCAAAAAATAAAAATAAGATTAAAAGAAAAAAAATTAGGTCTCACATTCCTGAAAGACAAGAATGTCCTTTAAACCAACCCCAGCAGGTCCAAGAGAGTTTCTGCCACAGAGAGTTAAAAAAAACCTGCAACATCCATTATAAACAAACCAGTAGCATATTCCATTATCTATAGGCAACAAGAATGCTCTAGACCACTGACTTTTCTAGTTTTGACCCAGCTTCTGTATTTAGAAAACAAATTTCAGATCAGGTGAATCTGTTTCTCAGGTCAGAGAACCGATCCGGGACGGTAGCCTGGCCCATCTTTGGAACACTGGACTCCTGGTACTTGTCTCCAGAACAAGCGGATTCTCAATTTTCTGGTTTGGGGCACCTAATCTGTACATTTGTATTTTAGTAATTGTTGAGTCTATTACAAAGATTTTCCCATTGACAATCATTGTGGCCCACGTGGGTTCCTACTGTGATTCACTGGCCCAAAATCTCTCATACAATCTCTCTTCTAATTATTCCCAGCACAACTTTGTAAAGATTCTGAAATTCTCCATTTCTTTATAGGAGCACCACACACATTTCCTTTCACTTGGCACTCTCTTCACGAAGCTTAATGAAAATTTGAGCTAATCTAGGTACGTAGAAGCCATATATAAGGTTCTAATTCCAACAGTTCTTACTCTTATCGTTGATTGGGTAATAGTCACTGGGGTAACTGCTTACCACGTGTCAGGGATGGGCCCGAGCAACCCAGGTATAAACTGCTCAGGAACCAAACCATGGAGGGACAGCCTGTCTCTGGGAGTATCACAAACACTACTGGACATTCATTCATTTGTTCAATAAACGTAAGCTACAAAATGGCAGGAGTTTTTTGTTTTTGTTTTGGGGTTTTTTTGTTTGTTTTGTCTGGTTGATTTACTCCGAAATCCTCAATGTCCAGAGCAGAATATGGCACACGGTACCCACTGCCATCAACTCAACTCTGACTCATAGTGACCACACAGGACAGAGCAGAACTGCTCCACAGGGTTTCCAAGGAGCAACTGGTGGATTCAAACTGCCAACCTTTTGATTAGCAGTAGAGTTCTTAACCACTGCACCACCTGGGCTCCTGGACACAGTAGGAGCTCAATGATTTTTTTGTTTAATTTTACTGTGCTTTAAGTGGAAGCCTACAATGCAAATTAGTTTCTCATTCAAAAATGTATACACAAATGGTTGCAGTCCCTGCAATGTGTTGCAATGTGTCAGCACTCTTCCCCTTTCCACTCCAGGTTCCCCGTGTCCATTTGTCCAGTTTTCCTGTCCCTTCCTGCCTTCTTATCTTTCCTTTTGGGCAGGTGTTGTTCATTTGGTCTCATATTTGATTGAACTAAGAAGCACATTCCTCATGTGTTTTACTGTTTGTTTTATAGGCCTGTCGAATCTTCCGCTGAAAGGTGGACTTTGGGAGTGGCTTTAGTTCTAAGTTAGCAGGATGTTTGGGGGCCAGAGTCTCGGGAGTCCCTCCAGTCTCTGTCAGACCAGTAAGTCTGGTCTTTTTTTTGTGAATTTAAATTTTATTCTACATTTTTCTACCGCTCTGTCCAGGAACTTCTATTGTGATCCCTAGCAGAGCAGTCAGTGTCAATAAATATTTGTTGATTGAATGGCCGAATTACTGGATGAGTACGAAGTGCCAGGTGTTCTACGAGACTCTGGAGATAAAATAGTGAGAAGACAGACATGTTTCTACCCTTGTGAAATTTACATTCTGATTAGGAGAAGAGGTTAATTAGTTACACAAATATGAATAAATTACAATTGTGATAAGTCCAATGAAGGAGAAGTGGAGGGTGACAAGAGAACATATAATGAAGTGGGGAACGAAGGAAGACCCTCCAAGGAAAGGACATCAACCTGTACTTTAAATCTTGACTTACTGTAGAGAATGGATGGATAGAAGTTAATCAGGTAAAAGGGAGGAGGAGGAGGAATGAGTGTTCCAGAAGAGGGGAATAGCATGAGAAGAGCCTGAAGCAGGAAGCAGCACAGTCTATTTGGTGGTAGATTTACAAGGCCATCATAACTCAAGTGAAGGACATAGGGCACTATGGCAATAGGTCCAGACTTGGTAAATGAATAATGTCTTTTATAAGGCTCAGCACAAAGCTAGTTCCTATGAGGTGGAGGTTCAAGATGTCCCAAATGCCCAACTTTTCCTAAATGCTGTACCACTCCATCATCTCTAACATCAACTACTCCCCCTCCCGTCAGTACTCTCCCTCCTGAGTTTGGTAATTTGATGCAACATCTCACAGAATTCACCAACTGTACTTACAGTTAAGTAGCTTCTTAGGGAAGTAACAGGATATAACTCTGGATTGGGATCAACTTGGAAGCAACGGGAACAACTCAGGATGCAGTTCCTCCATCAGGTCAGCTTCTTCTTGCCCTCTGCCAGAGGGCCCTTCTGGAGCCTTGCTGCTGCCTGGCCCTGCTAGGGACCTTCAGCTGCCTGGCCTTGCTGGGGGCCTTCAGCTACTTGGTCCTGCTGGGGCCTTGCTGCCACCAGGCTTTGCTGGAGGCCTTCTTGGACAAGTGTTAAAACTCTTAGCTCCATGGGCCGGCAAGCCCCACCACAGCCACTTCATGCTAGTCTCTTAGTTCCTGCCATCTCATGCCACCATCTCTTGCTGTCTTCCATGTTATAGCTCCTCTCTTTCCATGTCTCCCTTTAACCTAGTGAGATGGCAAAACTGACCAAACCCCTCGTTAGGGTTCCATGCACCTTATTTTCACAGTCCCATTCCCACAAGGGTGTCATGCACCTTATTTACATTATTATCAAACTATCCAATCCCTTTGGTGGGCCACAAGCACCTCAGTTGCACAGTTCCATCCAGTCATTTGGTGGGAGTTACGAAGACTATGGCTAGAAGGGCTGTATTAAATAATTCACTGCAGCATACTTGCAATTTTTAAAAATATGACTTTTGCTAGTTACTAAAAAAACTTCATGCACATGAAATGATGGGCACATCCAACAGCCAGAAGCTGGGTGACTGCTTTATCTCAGTTCTTAATACATCAGTTTTTCAAGTTCTATTTTATATGTGGATAAACATGGATGCACAGATCTTTATACCCATATATTAGGTCATAACTACATTGTATGAGACACTTAAAGGAGGTGGACATAATAAGAGGCTAGGAAGGAGGATCTTCCTGATAAGCAACAGTAAAATAAATTCTATAGTCAGTATAAGCTCAGTGATTTTCTAGGATATTTGTCCTCTACCTTCTTGCACTTCTCTGAAACTTCAGTGTCATCATCACTCAGTCAATCGTAGATGCCACTGAACCAGCTTCCACTGAGTCGATTCCAACTCATGGAGTCACCATGTGTGTCAGAGTAGAACTTTGCTCTATAGGGTTTTCAGTGCCTGATTTTTCAGATGTATATTGCCAGGCTTTTCTTCCAAGGCACCTCTGAGTGGACACAAACCTCCAACCTCTTGGTTAGCAGCCAAGCTTGTTAGCCATTTGCACTACTCAGGGACTCCCGATGAATTACTCCTATTTAGTGTCTAGATTAGGAGTTCCTGGCTGGCACAAAGGGGTAAGTGCTTAACTACTAGCTGAAAGGTTGGTAGTTGAAACCCTCCCAGAGGCGCCTCAGAAGGCAGGCCTGGCAATATGCTTCTAAGAGGTCAAACAAAAAACCAAAAACCAAACCCATTGCCGTTGAGTCAATCCCGACTCATAGCAACCCTGTAGGACTGAGTAGAACTGCCCCACAGGGTTTCCAAGGAGCAGCTGGTGGATCTGAACTGCCAAGCTTTTAGTTAGTAGCCAAGCTCTTAACCACTGCTCCACCAGGGCTCCTTGAAAACCCTATGGAACAGTTCTGCTCTGTACACATGGGGTCACCATGAGTCAGAATCAACCAGACAAAGACATCACAAAAAAGAAAATTACAAACCAATATCTCTCATGAATATAGATGCAAAAATTCTGAACAAAATTGTAGCCAATAGAATTCAGCATCATATCAAAAAAATAATACACCACGACCAGGTAGGATTCATACCAGGTATGCAAGGATGGTTCAACATTAGAAAATCAATCAATGTAATCCACCACATTAATAAAATAAAGGAAAATAATCACATGATCATCTCAATAACACAGAAAAGGCATTTGACAAAGTCCAGCACCCATTCCTGTTAAAGACTCTCAATAAAATAGGTATAGAAGGGAAATTCCTCAACATAATAAAGGGTATCTATGCAAAACCAACAGCCAACATCATTCTAAATGGAGAGAAGCTAAAAACATTCCCCTTGACAATAGGAATGAGACAAGGATTTCCTTTATCACCACTCCTTTTTAACATTGTGCTGGAAGGCCTAGCGAGAGCAATAAGGTAAGAAAAAGAAATAAAGGGCATCCAAGTTGGTAATGAAGATGTAAAACTGTCCATATTTGCAGATGAAATGATACTATATATGGAAAACCCAAAAGACTCCATGAGAAAACTACTGGAACTAATAGAAAGATTCAACAGGGTAGCAGGATACAAGATACACATACAACAATCTGTTGGATTCCTATACACCAACAAAGAGAACGACGAAAAGGAAATCAGGAAAGCAATACCATTTATAATAGCCCTTAAAAAAAATAAAATACTTAGGAATAAATCTAACCAGGGATGTAAAAGACTATACAAAGAAAACTACAAAACACTATGCAAGAAACCAAAAGAGATCTACATAAATGGAAAAACATACCACCATATCATGGATACCATATCATGGATAGGTAGACTCAACACTGTGAAAATGACAATTCTACCCAAAGCAATCTACAAATACAATGCAATCCCGATCCAAATACCAACAATATTCTTTAAGGAGATGGAAAAAATAATCATTAACTTTATATGGAAAGGGAAGAGGCCCCGGATAAGTATTGGATAAGTAAAGCATTATTGAAGAGGAAGAATAAAGTAGGAGGACTCGCACTACTTGACCTCAGAACCTACTATACAGCTACGGTAGTCAAAACAGCCTGGTACTGGTACAACAACAGATACATTGATCAATGGAACAGAATCAAGAACCCAGAAGTAAATCCATCCACTACGGTCACCTGATCTGCAAAAAGGGCCCAAAGTCCGTCAAATGGGGAAAAGACAGTCTTTTTAACAAATGGTGCTGGCAAAACTGGATATCCATCTGCAAAAAAATGAAACAGGACCCATACCTCACACCATACACAAAAACTAATTCAAAATGGATCCAAGACCTAAGTGTAAAACCAAAAACTATAAAGACCATAGAAGAAAAAATAGGATCAATGCTAGAGACCCTAATACAGGGAATTAACAGGATATAAACCATAATTAACAACATACAAACTCCAGAAGATAAGCTAGATAACTGGGATCTTCTAAAAATTAAACACTTATGCTCATCACTTATGCTCTGGGGACCATGATCTCGGGGAACATCTAGCTCAATTGGCATGACACTACTTATAAAGATAATGCTCTACATTCTACCTTGGTGAGTAGTGTCTGGGGTCTTAAAAGCCTATGAGCGGCCATCTAAGATACTCCACTGATCTCATCCCTTCGGGAACAAGGGAGAATGAAGAGAACAGGATACAAGGAAAAGATTAGTCCGAAGGACTAATGGTCCACAGCTACCAAGGCCTCCACGGGACTGAGCCCAGTACAGCTGGATGGTGCCCGGCTACCACCAATGACTCCTCTGACCAGGATCACAACAGAGGGTTCTGGGCAGAGCTGGAGTAGGATGTAGAGCATAATTTTAACTCCCAAAAAAAAAAAAAAAAAAAGAAGACCAGATATACTGGCCTAAAGAATACTAGAGAAACCTCGAGAGTGTGGCCCCCAGACACCCTTTCAGCTCAGAGGGGAAGTTACCTTCGAGGTTCGATGTTAAGCCTGGGAATGGACACCCCAGTAAAACTAAATGGCACTAACGAGGTACAGGAGTCCGGTGACAAGGGCCAGAAGGCAGAGGGAGAGTAGGAAACTGATGATAAGGAACACAAATTGAATAAGGACACTGTCGATGTATTGTGAGATTGTTGACCACTGCTATAGGGCAACATTTGTAGTAACTATTAAATGGGAGGCTGTTTTGTCCTGTAAGCCTTCATCTTGGGCGAGAATGGCAGCACAATTGGAAGAGCATAGTCAATATCACTTAAATGTGTAAGTAAAAAGTTTTGAAATGGTGTTTAAATAAAATAAAAATAAATAAATAAATAAATAAACAAATGAGACTAAAGAGGTACAATAGTCCACTGACAAGGTCCAGAAGACAGAAGGGGACAAGGAAGCCCCCTGGTGATAGGGAACACAAGGTGGAGTAAGGATATTCTTGATGTGCTGTGAGATTGTTAACCATTGTCATAGGGCAACATGTGTAGTAACTGTTAAATGAAAAACTATTTTGTTCTGTAAGCCTTCATCTTAAGTGAGAATAACAGCACAGTTGGAAGAGCGTAGTCAATGTCACTGAACTGTGAATGTAGAAAATTTTGAAACGGTGTATCTTTGGCCATCTGTAATTTTCATCAAAAAAAAAGGTTGAGAATTTAGAGGCTTAATACGTTGTGGGGTTGTTAACCAATGTCAAAAAAAAAACAACATGTGTACTACTATTTCATGAGAAACTATTTGCTCTGTAAGCTTTCACCTGAAGTACAATAAAATATATATATAAAAAAAAATAAATAAAATAAAAAAAAAAAAAAAAAAAGACTTCACCAAAAGAGTAAAAAGAGAACCTACAAACTGGGAAAAAAATTTTGGCTATTACAAATCTGACAAAGGTCTAATCTCTAAAATCTACAGGAAATTCCAACACCTCTACCACAAAAAGACAAATAATCCAATTAAAAAATGGGCAAAGGAAATGAACAGACACTTCACCAAAGAAGACATTCAAGTGGCTAACAGACACGTGAGGAAACGCTAGCCATTAGGGAATTGCAAATCCAAACCACGATGAGACACCATCTCACCCCAGCATTACTGGCACAAATCAAAAATACCGGAAATAACAAAAGTTGGAGAGGCTGCAGGGAGATTGGAACTGTTATGCACTGCTGGTGGGAATGCAAAATGATACAACCATTTTGGAAAATGATATGGTGCTTCCTTAGAAAGATAGAAATAGAAATACCATATGATCCAGCAATCCCACTCCTAGGAATATATCCTAGAGAAATAAGAGCCGTCACACAAATAGACATGCGCACACCCATGTTCACTGCAGCATTGTTCACAATAGTAAAAAGATGGAAACAACCTAGATGCCCATCAACAGATGAACGGATAAACAAACTATGGTACGTACACACAACGGAATACTACCCAATGATAAAGAACAATGATGAGTCTGTGAAGCATCTCACAACATGAATGAATCTGGAGGGCATTAAGCTGAGTGAAATAAGTCAATCACAAAAGGACAAATATTGTATGAGACCAATACTATAAAAACGTTTACACCCAAAAAGAAACAATCTTTGATGGTTACAAGAGAGGGGAGAGGTGAGGGTGGAAAAACACTAAATAGACGATAGGTAAGTGGTGACTATGGCGAAGGGTAAGACAGGACACAACACTGGGGACGGCAGCACAACTTGTTCAGGCTAAGGTCATAGAGGCTCCATGGGCAAATCCAAACTCTCTTAGGGACCGAATTACTGGGCTGAGGGCTGTGGGGACCATGGTCTCGGGGAACATCTAGCTCAACTGGCGTAACATAGTTCATAAAGAAAATGTTCTACATTCTGCTTTGGTAAGTAGCGTCTGGGGTCTTAAAAGCCTGTTAGCAGCCATCTGAGCTACTCCACTGGTCTCACCCCTTCAGGAGCAAGGGAAAATGAAGAAAACTAAAGACACAAGGGAATGATTAGTCCAAAGGACTAATAGAGCACAACTACTATGGCCTCCACCAGACTGAGTCCAGTACAACTAGATGGTGCCTGGCTACCACCACTGACTGCTCTGACCGGGATCACAACAGAGGGTCCTGGACAGAGCAGGAGAAAAATGTAGAACAAAATTCTAACTCAAAAAAAAAAAAAGACCAGGCTTACTGGCCTGACAGAGACTGGAGAAAACCCGAGAGTATGGCTCCTGGACACCCTCTGAGCCCAGTAATGAAGTCACTCCAGAGGTTCACCTTTTAGCCAAAGATTAGACACGCCCATAGGACGAAATGAGACTAAAGGGGCACGTCAGCCCAGGGGCAAGGACGAGAAGGCAGGAGGGGACAAGAAGGCTGGTGATAGGGAACCCAAGTTCCAGAAGGGAGAGTACTGACATGTCATGGGTTTGTTAACCAATGTCATAAAACAATATATGTACTGTTTAATGAGAAGCTAGTTTGTTCTGTAAACTTTCATCTAAAGTTCAATAAAAATAAAATAAAAAGAAATTAGCAAGTACGTGAAGTTAAGATATCTCAGGCCCTTGTCCTCTTTCATGGCAGTCTGACATGGCCTTGGCAGCATTTGGAGCAATGTGGATTGGAGGACAGCAGACAGAGGTGAACAGCTGAACAGGACCATGTGCATGCTATAACACCTCTTGAAGGTAACTCTCATGTTTTCCTCTTTACCTTCCCTCTGCTGCCAAGGGCTCCCGGGGCTTTGCTCCATCTCTGAGCTCTTTTTAGTTCAGAAAAGCCTCTATACTTTCAGAAAAAGGGTTGGGGAGGGAAGAATCTTCTCTTCTAAAATTTAAAAACAAAGAAGAAGTTTCCCTGTGACTGCTGCAGCCAGCATGAGCCTCCAGCCTTGCCTCTCCAATCTTTCCACTCCTTTGACCAGAGAAAATCTAAACTTAACGCTGATTTGGCTTCTGCTCACTCCTGCAGTCTCATTTTCCCTATGTCCCCTCTGAGGGCTTACTACTCTGTTTCTTTCTGGGCCTTATCTCTCTGCTTGATACATTTCTCTTCCCACTTCTTCTCAGCCTCAGCTTAGGCGTCCCTTCCTCTGAGAAGACATCTCTCACCTTGAATCTGGGTGAGGTGTCCAGATGCGTGCTCCCACACACATGCTCCACGTATCGCATCACAGTTTTGTGATTGCTTCATTTTTGCCTTTGGCCTCCTCTGAACTATAAAAACAGGTCTGTGTTGTTCTCTGCTGGAGCCCCAGAGCCTTACAGAATCCCTGGCACATGGCAAGTGATCAGTAAACACTGGCTGAAAAAATAAACAAATAGATGTCAACTTCTATTCCTTTGGACTTCCCTCAAATCAAATCACATATGAACTGTGTGCATATTGCAGGTAAGACTGTGAATACAATTTTATTTTTTATTCCTATTAACAATTCTCTTTGGAATTCTCCATAATTCTAAAACATGAGTGTCTGCATACTTGGAAAACAGATACCAATAAATATCACGGAAGTTTGAAACAAAAGTAAAATGTCACCCCAGCACACTTCATATGCAAGTCAAAAGTAAACATCTTGGAAGTTTGTCTGAAAAGCTGGTTAATAAATTTCTAGGATTCATGGTAAATAGAAACTGCTAGGCAAATCAGTTTTTTCAAGTTGTTCCCTGCTAAACAGAGGACAGGCTTCCAGAGTTTTCCGTTTAAGAATTACAGTAGGTTGTAAATTAATCCTCTGGTATAAAGTGGGCCAAGGATTTACATCATTTTTCTGTGTACCATTCTTTTCCTTCCTGGTCATTTTGGAAGGATCTAACAAAATGATGTGTTTTAATCGTCTGTACTCAGAATCCAGCAATATGAACTACATCATGTAGTGGCAGAAGGGGGCTTGGAAGGCAACTGAGCTGTTCAAAGCTTTCTGCCCAGGGAAAGAGAGGATTCTGTTCCAGGAGAGTCACAGTCCTCCTTCCCGCAGGAGAGGCATCATGGCTTTTACACGGAGGGAGAGAGACCCAAACTCCATGTCTCTTTTGATGGGAGCTGGGGAGGAGTAGGGATAGGAGGCTGTGAGGGGCACGGTCTGCTGCTGCTACTTCTGCTGTGGGGCTTGAGTGGGCTGTGACAGAGAAACTGAAGATTGAACCTCTGCCTTTCCCCAGGGTCCTAGAGAAGGACACAGGTCTCAGCTGAGGTATCTGAATTGGTAGTACAAGAGGGTCTGCCTCCCCATGGCTTGTTCTTAGGGATCCTGGGTTGACTCAGCCCCAACTCACTCTGTGCCACATGGTTTATGAAAGGGGCTAATAGACACTGATGGTCCTGCTTTGGCCCCAAACAGACCGTGGCAAAAGCTGCAAGAGGGGATCCTGAGCTTGTTTAGCCTTCTCAGAAACCCCCAGGCCAACAACTGCTCCTGTGTGTCAGAGATGCCAGGATGTGGAACAGCAGATTATAAACATTTTGAGTGGGCAGAGGAGCTTGTGTGACATACAGTTAAAAATACAAAAAATAAAAAACCTGTCCAACTACGGAACCTGGGACAATTAACATAGCATGTTGAACCTCAATTTTATTACCTGTAAAAGGAAAATAATAATATCTATCCCTTAACACTATTGTTGAGGACCTGACAATGTATCCTGAGTATTGGAATTCAATTGTATTCAAAACCTGTCTATCATCTAGTAGTTGAATGATATTAGACAAATTATTTAGCCAAATAAGTATTGGCTTTCTCATCAATAAAGTCAAAACATTAATTTCAGCCTTGTAACAATGTAACTCAAGTGGGACAGAACAAACAGATCCTCTTTTCACCCAGAATTCACCTCAGTTCTCAGATTTTTAATTCAGTTCAAGCAAATAAATATAATGTCTCGACACATTTAAAGAGAAATGTATATTTTGTTGAAGACTTTGTGAGAAGACATAAAGTAAGTTCACATCACACAAGATGGTGGGCTGGTAAACGTTTAACAGCTGACTCTCAGAGGGGGAAAAGCGTTATCGACACACACATTCATTATAAATGTTATTGCTATAAACAACGTATAGCACAAAATTTACAAATAATGATAAAATATACAGTACTTTTCACTGCAAATTCTGTGCATCAAATTGAATTTCAAGTAATGTTTTCACTGAGTTTTGTAGAACTTTTGTATCTATAACCAACCTATGGTTGCAACTCCACAGTGACTTGACACACGGAGTAACGTCCGCATTTACTTCCCAATAAATGTACTGTTATTGTCTCTAATATGTGATCTAGAGTTAAACCATTTCTCACCCGCATACAAATTACATTCGTTAAACTAAAACCTCTTTCAGCTTCAGCACTACGCGTGTTGTTCACCATGTGAGTAGGCTCTTTGGTGACTCAGGTGATAGTTTTCAAACGCTGAAAGAATATTTCCTCAGTTTTTGTGCTGTATTGCCAGGATGATGGCTGTGGACACTACACACTTCAACGTTTACTCTGCGCTGTTGACATTTTCCCCATTACTTTACGAACAACCAATGAAATAATAATCAAGCTCTGACCTGTCTGTAGACCTACCTGCCTTGTAGGAGAAACTCATTGTGTCTTTCCTTCCTTCACTGATTTAAGAAATCTCAGTGGGATCAAAACACTGCACGATCCTGATGCCTTCACAGCTGTTCAGTGCGAGTAGCCCAGCCTTGTCTGCAGCGCTACCCCTCTGGGAGAGGTGTGATCCTTCTTGATTCTTTTGTATCTGCCTCCACTGCTTCCAAAATAGATTTTAAGTTAATGCTACTTGAATTGTACTACTGAAGCATCTACTCTGTTTTCAGCACTTGGAGGGAAGTCAAGACACACACATTAAACACCTGAGAAACAAAGTAAAACCACACTAAAGTGAGATTGTAGGAATCAACCAGGATTTTAGAGAATAGAAAGCTCTCTTCTGTCTGGAGTAGTCAAAGAAAGTTCATGAGACATGAGCTAGAACCTCAAGAAAGCCTGGGAATAGTGGTTTGGAGAGAAGCGAAAAGAGGGATCATTAGATGTGAGAGGGACAGTGGAAGGTAAGGGCTGCATAAGAGAATCTTTAAAAGGCCAGGCTGGGAAGTTTGAACTTGAACCAATAAATAATCAAGGTACATTTTAAACCTGCAAGCACACAAACGCCATAGGAGTGATTTTGAAACAGAAGTCTAGCAGCAATTGACAGGGCAGGAATTTCAGTGCCATTATAGTGGCAAAGGTTAAAAAACAAAAAACTATGCGTTACCCAGTAATCAGTGATAAATCAGGCTGACACCATGTATACCTTGATATGATGCAATGAGAAGGGCAGCTCACTTCTGTGGTAATCTTCCCCCAAATCCATAACCTTAATCTAATCATGACAAAAAACAAAACAAAAAACCATGAGACAAACTCAAATTGAAGGACTGTATACAAATACCTGACCAGTACCCTTCACTAGATTAGAAATTAGTGGTGTCCTGGATGGGGTTCTGGAACATAAAAAGAACACTGATGGAATAATTGGTAAAACCAAATAAAATATGTAGTATAATTAACAGTTTTGTATCAATGTTCTTTTTTTTTTTCAGTTTTAATCATTACATAAGATGATAACATTAGAGGAAGCTAGGTGAAGGGTATGTGGGAACTTTCCGTAACTTTGCAACTCTTCTGTAAATCTAAAATGATTTTAAAGTAGGAGAAAAACTGTTAGTTCCTCTACCAGCTTTTAGCACAGACACAGAAGCTGGGCAAAACTTTGCAAAGCATGACATCTTAGGGGAAAGTGTCTTGCATGACTCTAGAGTCTGTTGTTTCCAAACTCTTTGTTCTTTCCTGGGCAAATGATTTACACTCTTAACATCAAGCCTCACGTCTTAAAAACAAGGCTGGCTTGGTGCATTTTGGAAGAGGGTAAGAATTACATATGCTTTCCCCTTCCCTTCCCAAAGTGACTAAATTATTATTTTTATTATTGTACTTTAGATGAAGGTTTACAGAACTAGTTTCTCATTATACAATTAGTACACATATTGTTTTGTAACATTGTTTACCAACCCCACGACATGTCGACACTCTCCCTTCTTGACCTTAGGTTCCCCATTACCAACTTTCCTGTCCCCTCCTGCCTTCTCGTCCTTGCCCCTGGGCTGGTGTGCCCCTTTAGTCTCCTTTTGTTTTATGGTCCTGTCTAATTTTTGGCTGAAGGGTGAACCTCAGGAGTGACTTCATTACTGAGCTAAAAGGGTGTCCAGGGCCCAAACTCTCGGGGATTTCTCCAGTCTCTCCCAAGTGACTAAATGATTGATTACATTCAATTTAAACTCAGGAGACAATTGTTAAGCAGAGAGAAATTCTGCATCAATTAATGAGCAGATGATGATGATAATAATTCGTTTAATTTATGGATTCCTGCTATTGCTTTCCTTCCCAAAGCTTTGCATTAAAACACAGAGGGGGATAAAGGACAGAGACAGAGAGTGAGAGCATCCTTAAAACATTACAACTTCAAAAATAAGACAGGAAAACTGACTAGAAAAGTCCGTTTTTGGCTTCCAGGAGCTGTCAGAGGACCGCTACTGTGTTATCACTAAGGTTTTCATCGGAAATAAACGAGGGACTGGATTAGAATGATTTCTTAGCTTCCGGGATTCTATGTCTAAGCAACCTAGACTTGGTGCGTTCTCAAACTGGAAGAGCCAGCATATCTCACAATCTGCTTTGGGCTCCCACTGCCCAAAGAGCTCCTCTCTCCTGCCTCCCTCCCTACTCCTTTTTCTCTCCCCCTCCGTCCTGGCGCTCATCTCGCCGCCCCCTCTCTTTTCCCTCTTCCGCGCTTTCAAGTGATGATCCTGAGCAATCACAAGCCCAATACAAACCATTTATTCTTCTTTTAGAAAAATCCGTGCCTCAAACTGGCGAAAATCAGCTAGGCCCTACACGCGGAGTAGACCCCTCCTCCTCTTTCCTCGCACCCCAGAAAGGGAAGCCCACCCGCAGCAGGATTGTTGGCGCCCAGGTTCCCCTCTCCGGCCAGGATAGCGGCCGGTGCCCAACGCCCGGCAGGGAACAGCCTCCTCACTGTTGCTGAAGGAAGGGGTGCCAGTCGCCAGCCGCGCCCGGTCTGCTCTCGGTGCCAGGGTAGGACCGAGTGACCGCGCGGGCGCGCGCTGGTCTCGGGGTCAGCCTACAGCCTGAACTAAGGCCCGCCCCGGACCACAGCCCCGCCCCGTACCCCAGGCTAGGGAACCTAGCCCGGCGTCCGCAGCGCACGCCAGCATTCGCGCCAGCTCCACGAGCCGCAGCGATGTGTCCCGGAGCGCCGCGAGCGCCTGTGCTGCAATTCCTCGCGTTGAGCGCGCTGCTGTGGCCCACGGCCAGCGCTTGGGAGCTCACCATTCTGCATACCAACGACGTGCACAGCCGGCTGGAGCAGACTAGCCAGGACTCGGGCAAGTGTGTCAGTGCCAGCCTTTGCGTGGGCGGCGTGGCGCGGCTCTTCACCAAGGTGCAGCAGATCCGCAACGCCGAGCCCAATGTGCTGCTACTCGACGCCGGCGACCAGTACCAGGGCACCATCTGGTTCACCGTGTACAAGGGCGCCGAGGTGGTGCACTTTATGAACGCCCTGTCGTACGATGCCATGGTAAGACGGCGGCTAGCCCGGGCGCGTTGTGTCCGGGAGATTCGGGAGCCCTAGGGGTAGGAGTCCTGGGCCGAAGGAGAAGCCGTGGTAGAAGAGCAGATGATGGCACGGAGTGGCAAGCCTAGGACAAGGCACAAAGCAATGTGGGGAATAAAGCGAGACAGGCCAGAATGTGCCAGATATACGTAAACACAAAAGTCCCTTGGATGATTCATCTTCATTGTGCAGATGTTATTGGACCCCCACTATGCGGAGCCCTAGTGGCGCAGTGGTTAAGAGCTCGGCTGCTAACCAAAAGGCCGGTGGTTTGAATCCACCGGCAGCTCCTTGGAAACCCTATGGGCAGTTCTACTCTGTCCTGTAGGATTGCTATGAGTTGGAATCGAGGTTTGGTTTTGGTTTTTACTATGTGTTGGGGATATTTAGAGGAGCGGGACCCAGCCCTTCTACAAGGGGGTTTTCATGGGTTGCAGAAGAGAATTGGCAATTATTGGGAATGCCAGGGACTGAGCTAGAACTGTCAGGCATCTCTTTCATTTGTTGCAAAGAATGGTTACTGTTAATTTTGTTGAAAGGAAACTGAGGGTCAAAGAGATTGAGCATATGTCACCAGCTTAAAAAGATGGAGAAGCGAGAAGAGTGGACTCCAGATCCCTTTGATCCTGGAGGTCACAGCTCTGGCTCAGCTACCTTCTGGCTGTGACCTTGGGCAAGTTATTTACACTCTCTGTGCCTCAGTTCTGTCCTCTATAAAATCAGAATAATAATTGTATCTACCTTACAGGGTTGCTTGGACGTAGTATCTGTGGGTGCTAGTTCTTATTATTACCAGACACAGTATAGGTCTGAAAAAAAACCACTTCAGAGAGGGCCAAAATGTCAAAACACTGGGGCTTCAAAGGGTTTCAATACACTGGGGTTTGAAAAGATTTGAATAAAATCAGTTTGGCAGCGGAGCTTTAGGAAGAGTCCAACTTGACCGATAAGGGGCTCTTAAAACATGTGCAAGAGTATAGTCCAAGCTCCCAAGGCTCTGTTAAAAGCTATCCCTTGTTTGCTGGACTGAATGCTAGAAAAGGAAGAGAGGAGGGCTCCAGAGTGATAGGTAAAACCTGTTGCCATTGAGTTGATTATGGCTCATAGCAACCCTATAGGACAGAGTAGAACCCCTACAGGGTTTCCAGGGAGCAGCTGGTGGATTCCAACTGCCGACCTTCTGGTTAGCAGCTGCTCTCTTAGCTGCTGTGCTACCAGGGCTCCACAGAGTAACAGGTAAGTATGATGGAAAAGTATATATGGTATTTTTTTTTTAAAAATCAAACCATCCAAGCTTAACCCTATGTAAAAGCCTAGAGTAAAGGGATTCAGGAGCCCCGGGTGGTTACAATGGTTAACGCCCTCAACTGCTAACAGAAAGGTTGGAGGTTTGAGTTCACTCAGAGGTGCCTCAGAAGAAAGGCCTTGTGATCTACTTCTGAAAAATCAGCCAGTGAAAAACTGATTGAGCACAGTTCTGCTCTGACACACGTACGGTTGCCATGAGTCAGAGTGGACTTGACCGCACCTGGGTTTTTTTAAAAAGGGATTGAGCAAGACTGTGGAGAACTTGGGGACAAGAAATCTTAGGAGCTTTAGAAAAGGAAGAACAGAGCAAAGGTCAAGAGAAATCTGCTAAGTGCATGTGTGGGAAAGGGAAAGGATGGTGTGTCCAGACTGGGATACAGAAGAGCGCAGTGAGAGGTCAGGAGAGCACAGTGCTGTACTTTTTCCCCAGAAACCCAGAAAAAAGAGGATAGGAAAAGATAGTAAGAGGTTACCGTTTGGGGTTTGGTTTTTGTTTTATTTTTTTCAACAAGGAAGCAGATCATTTTAGAGAGATGAGAGGACGTAGGGCTTCTCTCCATTCTGACTATTGATTTTGAGATTATCAGGAACACTCAGAATGGCAACAATTCAAACAGACTCTCAAGCGCCAGAGTTCGTCTGGCAGCCTGCCTAGCATTTGGGTTTCACAGAAGAATGGTGGATTTCAAGAAGTCGGTGGTCCCTTAACATTTGTATTTCCACACACTAATGACAAAATAAATATTTATAGAAGTGAGTTGTCACTAGCCTACATCTCATCTCCATTTCTTCCCTGAGGGGTAGAAGAAACCTCACCCAAGTTTGTTTTGATTTCACATACAAACCACAATTTTGTAAAATTTTCTTTTCGTTACACTCTTTTCTTCAGTTGCCATCAAGTTAATTCTGACTCATGGCGACCCTGTAGGACAGAACAGAATTGCTCCATAGGATTTTCAAGGAGTGGCTGGTGGATTCGAACATGCTCTTAACCACTGCACCACCAGGGCTAGTTTCCCCTAATAATAATAATTTCTCTTTAAGTCAAATTGAGCTCATGGTGTTAATTATGTCAGGTGTTTATGACAGGACTTCTAGGTGAGGCCTTGACAATCTGTTCCAAGTCACAACCCCACACAACCGGGAATGTTAAGAATATTTGTTGCCTGGAATTACTTTCTTTTAAGCTCTGCTCAAAATAATTGGACTAGGGCCTGACATAAAAAAAATAGGCTGTTTATACAATGTTGGCAGGGGGTAAGGAGGAGGAGGAGATTAAATGGTAAAGCTGATGGCCATGTTCCTGATAGCATCTCATCAGGACTTACCCTGTGCAGTTTGGGGAGGGTTGACAAACATGATTTGGCTGACGTTAAATACTAGACCTTGTAATGCTAGCACATGTGATAAAGCTCTGCTGTATTCTCTGTCTTTCAGAGATTTCTCACTGCCATTTTGCTTATATTATACCACTCCCAGGGAATTTATGGCTGTTCTGCCGGGCCCTCCCCCCACCTCCACCACCACTACCAGGTCCTGAAGCCCTGGAAGCTGGAGATTCAGATCAGGATGGAAAATAGTTGTGGAAGGGAATCTGCAGTTCTCTGGAACCTGAACCTGGTTTAGAGAAGCCATATCAGGACTCAAGGGTATGGGAGGGCAAAGAGGAAGTCCCTAGAGTCTGACTTAACCCCAGGAGTCCCCTACATCAGGAGCCTCCACGGAGGTGTAGACTTCCTAGACCTGCCATGTCCCAGTGAAAGCTGGAGTCATTCTGATAGTTCTGGAAACCCCCAGGCCCAGTTGCTAGGCAGGGAGGCAAAAGCTGCTAGTTGATGTCGCTTTCTCCAAGGATGGGCTGGTGCCCCCTGAGACAAGAGAAAGACAGCATCTGATAGCACTAATTGGGTGCCCTTGGCTTAGTTACCTTCTCTGGACTTAACTGTAAAACAGGAATGATAACCCCACCACAGAGCATTTTTGTGAGCAGTACATGAGATAATGTAAAAATTCCTAGTGCCATTCTGATTCATAGTAAGTGCTCAGGAAAAGTTAAACAGAAATTCAGTGCTTCTTAAACAACAATTGCCCCTTTCCCCCTCCCTCCCGCCCCTGGTAACCACTATTACACTCTGATCTCTATACATTTGCCTATTCTAGGTGTTTCATATAGTGAGATCTTACAATATTTGTCTTTTTGTGATTGACCTACTTCACTCAGCGTAATATTGTCAAGGTTCTATTGTCTAAACTATTCTAATGTTAACTCGTTGAGTAGTTTTGTGAAATTCCCCCAAAATGCAAAGCCCAAAGGGATTCATCTCTAGAGGTGGTGTTCTTAGCACTGAGGCAGGGGTGAGGAGGATGGCTTTGAGCAGGTCTCTTACGCTTCGCCTGGAGCCCTGGTGGCACAGAGGTTAAGAGCTCAGCTGCTAACCAAAAGGTTGGCAATTTGAATCCACCAGCTGCTCCTTGGAAACCCTGTGGGCCAGTTCTACTCTGTGTCCTATAGTGTCTCTATGAGGTGGAATAGACTCAACGGCGACAGGTTTGGTTTTTTAGGTTTTCCTGTGTTCCCTTAGCTGGGCTGCCTCCTCTCTAACTGGCCCCTGATTATGAGGCTCTGGCCCCTGAGCTCGCTTTCTGTCCAAAAGGCTGCAGCTTTAGCGTTAGCAAATTGCTCCCAAATGCCTGAGTCAGCAATATGGGTGGGCACTGGGGCCCCTGCCTTATCCTTGGGGACAAGTTAGTCAGGTTTTTGTCAGTTCCCTTTGTCACCACTCTTGACATCCCACGGAGACAACCATTCTAAAGTTTTGATTTATATCTTTTTGTTTCTGTGTGCACTTGTGTCTTAACTTTTCTCCCGAACTCATTGTGTTTGTGATTCCTCACGTTGCTCTGTGTATTTCTGTCATGTGTATATACCTCGCTGTTGCACCATGCTCTGTGGTAGCTTTTCATCGTACCCATCAACAGTCTGAGTGCTGAGTGATCGGCTCCCACGCGTGTAAAATGGATGTGATGGTAGTTGCCACTTCATACATTGTTGTGGGTATTAAGGGAGATGAAAGCACACGTGAAGTGCTTTGCACAGAGCTTGGCCTCAGTAAGGGATCAGTAAGTGGTGGCACGCTCACTTTCCCCTGGTAATGGTGGCTCAGGAGACAATGTAATCAAAAGATGACTAAGAAGTTTCCAATCAGGGGGCACCTGGAAAGTTAGCAGGCTTTGAGTCAACTACAGGAGATGCAGATTCTTCTGCTTACGCTTACCTTGTGACAACTGAAGCCTGCTATTTGACAAACCGAAATGTAATCTAAAGGCTTTCCTAAACATGTTAATAGAGAGGGCAATGCCCATCTGAGCCATTCTTAACCATATAGAAGGAGCCCTGGTGGCACAGTGGTTAAGTGCTTGGCTGTTAACCAGAAGGTTGGCAGTTTGAACCCACTAGGTGCTCTGCTGGAGAAATATGTGACAGTCTGCTCCCATAAAGATTACAGCCTTGGAAACCCTATGGGGCAGTTCTACTCTGTCCTACAGGGTCACTATGAGTCAGAGTTGACCCAGTGGCAACAGGTTTTAACCACATAGAGGGGCTGGGTAAGATCTATGAAGCAGAGGGGATAAACAGAGCAAAGCAAATCAGCTGAAATTCCAATAGGTGAGCATGGGGTCCTAGAGTTCAAGATCTGGTTTGTAAAAGCCACATCAGGTCCTCATATTTACCATATGTGCCCAAATAGAAACTGAGCGTGTTTTTGCCCCGTCCGCAAAAAAATAATTCCTAAGAAAGGTGGAATGTTTATATTCCGGTGCTGAAAGGATCTCTCAGTAAGGAGACTCTCCAAATTACTTTATCTTGAATAACAGAGTCCCATTTGGAAAGACACTGCTAGCAATACTAGTTTGGGAAGCTTGAAAGAGACATCTTGAAAGCAGTGGTTTTTTAAAAAGGCAAAAAAGTTAGTAAGTATTTCTAGGTTAAGACCTCAGAAGATGCAAGCATCTCGAGGGTTGTGGCTCCCCAAGCCTCAGAGATCTGATCAGCCCCTACCCCATCCTGTGGCTGTGTTGGTGGGCTTTCAACCTCCAGTCCCTTATGGAATAACCTAGTGTATAAATGACTAGCTAAATAACTGTGTGGTACATTTCAAACAAATGGTTGTTTGACATTATTACATTTGATTTCTGTGGATTTAAAAATTCTTTTCTTCTGCGTCACGCATACTGCACTCTCCTTTCCTTTGTTTTTCTTTGAACATCATGTTAAGCCTCTCTTGGAACGTTTTTGACTGCCTCACCCCACTTGTTTTCATTCCTTCAGTTGTTTTTACAGTTGATGCCATTTGCCTGTAGGCTTTCCCTGACGAGCGCCCTGCAGGCGAAGCTCCCTCTCTGAGGCCCTTTGGTGTCTAAATGGGCAGTGTAGCTGCTGTCTTTACCTGGTTGTTTCACGCGGGTTCCTCGTTATGGTTCCCATAAGTCACCTTTATATGTTTGCTAATATCTTACCGGCACTTGTTTGTCAGTGGAACAGATATTTTTAAAAAGGTTTGTTGAACTGTTGTATGTGTGTCTTGTGTGTTTGCGTGAACATTATTGAGATTTCACAACGGAAATCAGTGAGAAAATGGAGCTTTGTGAAAAGTTTCTTTCTATTGGAAATCTGCTCCAGTGACCAACCATTTACTCTACCAAATGACACAGACCCATATCTGAGTTAGGAAGGGGACATTTCATGATGGCTGGTTGTTTGCACAAAGGAATGGATGGATGGACGGACAGACAGATGGACAGACGGATGGATGGACGGACAGATGGACGGATATGTGTTCTCACCCTGTCTACTCTATCAGCTTCCTGAAAACAAAGACTGTGGCTTGGTTACTTGGCACTCTGGAACCCTGTAAGAAACTTGTGAGTTGTGGTTGAATGATATCCAGGTCTTCCATATGGTTATTTTAGCAGCAGATTGGTTAAGGGCATGGATAATAAAGCCTGACTACCTTTGTTCAAATCCCAGCTCTGTCACTTGCTAACTGTGGGAGCTCTGTGCCTCCATTTCCCCATTTATGAAAAAGAGAAATAATAACACCTACTGCATAGCGTGGTGAGGATTTGTTAAGTGAATATGTGAACAATGCCTTGCCATGTAGCATAAAAGTGTTAGCTATCGGTATTTCCTTTTATCACGTTTTTTGTCTTTTAAAAAATCTTTTCTGTGTTGGTATTCTCTTATGTTAAATTTATTGGTATTTTTCACAGTCCTCTATGAACGAAACTGAGGCTATAAAAGGTCCCCTTTCAAATTCAAATATGCATATCCTTTGATAGAACATATAGCAGGTCACGCAAGGAGATTTCTAATAGAAAGAGACTTTTCACAAAGTTCCATTTTCTCACTGACTTCCGCTATGAAACCTCAATAATCACACACACACACAAAACGGTTCAACAAATCTTTTTAAAAATGTATCTGTTCCATTCACAAATAAGTGACAATAAGATATTAGCATACATATAAATGTAGGTTGTAAATAAAAATACAGATAATGAAAACAAGAGAACCAGGGTGATTGCACTCAGAGGGTCAGTTAGTGAATAGTGATGCAGTTGGCTAAGTTTTTCACCTGCTTCCCAGCAACTTGACTTCTCTCATTTTACGTCTAAGGTATTGCTTAACTACTATTTACCATATTTGTTTCATATCTTGCTTTCTTCTGAAAGTTTTACGTGGCTCACATACCAAATCATGCAGAAAAATGGAGCCCATTTAAGTGGAGCAGGTGGAGTGAGTGGTTTTATCATTCATGCAGTAAACATCTGCTGGGCACTGGTGCCAGGTGCTCAGCTGCTGTCACCAAGGATACAGGGGCTTTCGACCCTGCTTCTTACTCTAGGAGAAAGATACGGGAGCAGACAGCCACAGAAAGTACAAGTGCTGTTTAGAGACATGTGACGAGGTACGATGGAAACACAGAAGAGAGGGGTATCCACAGTAGAGGTGTCACAGAGGCTTCTCAAGTAAGTGACACTTGAGCTGCATCTTAAGCAGCTGGTTGCATCTGGGTGATTTAGTGTTCCAGGAACTTGTTGCTGTTAGCTGCTGTCATAAAGTCAGCCCGCAACTCATGGCATGATGGAATGAAATGCTGCCCAGCCCTGCGCCATCCCCAGACCATTGCAATCCATAGGGTTTTCATTGCTTGATTTTCAGAAATAGATCACCGGGCCTTTCTTCCTAGTCTGCTTCATCTGGAAGCTCTACTGGAACCCGTTCAACATCACAGCAACACAGGGGCCTCCAGTGACAGACAGGTGTTAGCTGTGCATGAGGCGCATTGACCGGGAATCAAACCCAGATCTCCCACATGGAAAGCAGTAATTCTACCACTGAACCACCACTGCCCCCTTTCCTGGGGCTTAGGGCACCTGAAAGTTTGGTATTAAAAAAATGAAGCAGTACAGGGCATTTGCTGGGAGATGAGGGAGGGTCTCGTCTGGTGTTTTGAAAAGTAAGCATGTCCGTTTCGGCAGGAAGTGGGGAGCCTTCAAGAGACTGAAAGCACGGATGAGAAACAGTTGATGTGTGTTCTGGCGACCTGTGGTGAGTGGGTTGGAGGTGTTGAGCCTGCTGGCAAGGAGATGGGCTAGGAGACCCTGGAAATGGTCCTGGTGAGAGGCTGTGAGGCAGAGTGGCGCAACTGGAGTGGGTGGAGGAGAAGGCGACTTGAGGGGATGGTTCAGGAAGGGAAGCAAGAGGACTGTGCCGCTGGCTGGGCGTGGAGAGTGGGTGGTGAGAATGATAGCAGCTACTCAGCTGTTCACTGCTTCTCCAGATGTTTCCTACTGAATGTGGCGGGGCTCTTTCCCAACACCTGAGTCCATATGCCTCCTCATTTGTGTCTTATTCATGGAGTGACTGGGAGTAAGTGATGGTTGATGTTGCAGGGAACTCTGGGGCCAAGTGGATAGAGAACAGCGGGATCCATGGGGAGGGGTGGGAGAGAAAGTGCAGTGACCATCAGATCACTACTAGGCAACTTTATATAGTGTCTCTTGAAGCAAGAAAAATGAGAGGGGTTCAGACCTTTGCCCCACCTGCCCCCTCCCAGGCCAGCACATTTTCACACTGTCTGTAACCCATTTAGTGTCCATGGGTGATGCAGACAATTAATGTACTCAGCTACTAACTGAAAGGTTGGAGATTTGAGTCCACCCAGAGGTGCCTTAGAAGAAAGGCCTGGTGGTTTACTTACAAAATATCAGCCGTTGAAAACCCTTTGGGGCACAGTTCTACTCTGACGCACATGGGGTTACCATGAGTTGGAGTCGAGGAAAACTAGCCAGAGATGCTACAGCAGGAGCTCAGCAGAGCTGGACCACCGTGACCTCTTTCTCCACAGCTTTATTTGGGGACACACATGTCCCAGTCGAGAATGCGGGCTCTGCCCAAGGCGTAGGCCTCACTGGTTCATGATCTGTGGGCTTTTTCAGCTTTCAGGGCTTTGTGGTTTGCTTGACTTTTGTGGCTTAGTTTCTTCCTAAAACTACCACTCTGTGGCTGCTCTGTGCATTCATCAGAGGTTCTCAGAGCAGGCCTGTTTACCAGTTTATTACCTGAGGCCGGAGAGACGGTGTTTTCAACCTTTTTTTTTCCATTATAGCACACAAAGAAAATGATATTTGTACAGAATTCTGGGCTACATAGATGAGGCTGCTGGTGGCAACTGGCCCAGGGGCTGAGAGACCAATATCTCCACCCTTGGGGATTTGTTAATTCTCTTTACCAATTTTTTATTTATTGATTCTGTCAGTAAATATGTATCAAAAGAAACAAACAAAAAAAAACAAACCCATTGCCGTTGAGTTGATTTTGACTCGTGGCAACCCCATATGTTACAGAGTAGAACTGAGCTGTACAGGGTTTTCTTGTCTGTTATCTTTAGGGAAGCAGATCACCAGCCCTTTTTCCTATGGCACAAGTGGGTGGATTCCAACCACCAACCTTTAGGTTAACATTCCATCACAAACTACTTGGGCCACCCAGACTCCTGATATGTATCAAGGCACATTTTAAATGGGTTGTGAAAATCAGTTAATACGTATTGCTTAATCACAAGGAAGAGAGGCTGCTTCTATCAATCAGTTATAACTGGAGAAATCAGAAAGTAGAAATTTCTCCATAAAAAGAAAGCATTCCAGAATAATGGAGGCCTTGATGGAAGGCCATCAGATGTTCACTGACTCCTGTATCCCCTCCTGCAGACCATGAGTAAACCCCAGGGTCAGGGTTCAGGCCTGATTCTCCTTGTGTTAACCACCATCTCTGACTCACTGTCACACCAAGTGCTTCCACTTCCCCTACTCTCGCCTTGAGAAATGTTCTAATTATTTCTTTCATTCATCCATTTACTCGCTGCCAATTCAAGCATTTGCTTACGGGTGAAAAGAGTCAATGAATAATACATGGCAGCTCCTCCTAGGAAGAGCTTTAGGAATGAAGCAACAAGAAAGTTGGCACGTTGACTCAGAGGACGCTGTGGTGAGGCAGTATGTGCCAGGGTGACCGCTGAGTTCGGTTCAGTATTCCATCCACACTGTTTGTAGACCAAAGTGCACTCTTCATGAGACAAATTAGAAAGGATTCTTTCTTCTTTATTTAGAAGTATTGCTTCTAGCATTTGTTACTTGCTAACTATGCATTTCAATAGATTTTAGGATTGTAATTATTATCTTAGTGCAAGGAGGGAAAATGATTTCACCTCAAGTGCCATCTTTAGTTGATTGGCGGTAATTGCCTGGCGTAACCAGGATAGGAAGGATTCTGAGGCTCAGTTCAAACTCAGTGGGAAAGATGTGATACTGTACATTTGTTTGCACTTCAGCTTGAGTAGGTACTCAGCACCTTCCATTTAGTTCGATATCCAAGGGACAGATGATAATTGAATTTTTTTGAAATTCTTTTTAGCATACAGTTCATTGGAAATAAATAAATAGCGATTTGATCACCTCATAATTACTGGAAAATGTTTCTAAGTAAGGAAATTGCTTGTCCCCACTGTAGAATATAGAATACAGAATTTGTATAAATTACAAACCAAATTCAGACACAGGCTTTCCCTCACTCCTAACTATGGGGTGTTTTTAATAATTAAAACAAGAAGTTTGGATTCAGAAGTCTTTGAATATCTTCATTCTTCCACTGCTGATTCGTAAGACCTGAAAAACTTTCTAGGCCTTATCCTTAGTCAACAGAGGGTTCTCCAAAACCACTGAGCTTTTATGAACTGTCCACATTAAATATCCACATTAATAAATGCCTAACAGGAGCTGTGAAAAACATCTTGTCCTAAGAGTTTATGTAACAATAACAATAGGGTTTTGAGTCACAGAAGAATTAAGGAATAAATGGACTTCATGGTTTTATTTTACCAGAGTCTAATTTCCTTTTATCCTTTTATTTTCATTTGTTTTGGGCTCTAAAAGGCAGGCAACATTTCAGATGTGTGGGTGGTAGAAAATACTGGGCTGTACTAGGTAGAGAGTGTGGTTTCATGTAAGATCATTAGTTCTTCAAATAAAAATTAAAAAAATAGTGTTTTAGTCCTCCTCCTGCACAAAGAAAGTGGTGTGGCTGAGCGGATGCTCAAATTATACACCTGTGATTCTGGTATTGGAGCTAGTGATGAAGATCATTTTGCTAGAATCAGCTCTCTTAAATTGCAGGAAAGCGCGTTTGGTGAAACGTAGTGTTATGGTAAAAATGCACGAGGTTGTCATAGGATTAGGATTAGTGAATGAATAGGGTTAGCGAATATATAAGCTCAATGTTACAGATAAAATGTTGGGGTAGGAAGGAAGAGAGAGAGAGAGAGAGAGGGAGAGAGAAAGTGTGTGCGCACATACACACATTTAAGGCCAGGGGAATCACTTGCCTAAGGCAAGGATTAAAACAGTAAGCGACAAGTAACAGTTTAGCTAAAATCAGGATTGTTTGTAAAAGGTGTGAAGGGAGACAGTGGATAGAGAGACAAAAAATTAACAAGCACGCTTTCGGAAAGTTGGATGGGAATTTTCACAGAGGACCATAAAAGGAGGGAATAATACTGCAATATGATTTTCTAAATCTCTTATGTTTGTGCTACAAAAGCTCTGTAAAATGTAAAAGAACATGGAAAGATTAATATGCTCTATTATGCTGTTCTGTCTTTTATGGCTCCATGTTCTTCTCTTAGAATTTTTCTGAGGATTTTTCACGTTGTTAATAAAAATAATAGATATGAATAAATAAGACCAATTTATTTAATGCCAGCGGTGTGATGGCAGTTTGGTGCCCTAAGGTGAATGGCATGATCCTTCTTCTAAAGAGCTGATGGATAATTAAGTTCTAATTAGTGCAGTAGAAGAAAAATGAGTAGAAGACAGTCAAGGTGAGGAAATGAAAATAAGAGTTTCTAAAGAAAATAAGCATTAAGAAAGGAATTTTCCTGAATTAATTTTTGTAGGAAAAGTTAGCTGTGTATTGCAGAAAGACAGTATATTTGTTAGAGATGCTTCTGTTTATTCATTTATTTACTAATGGTGCGCCACTGCTATACTCCAGGGACTGTGCTGGGCATCAGAAGATACGGAGAGAAAAGCCACGCTCTAAAGGGGCTGACTACTCCATGGGCACATGAGAGGTCAGCAGGGCTGCACAGAGGTGGCCATCGGAGCAGAGGAAGGACATGCAACTCAGACAGGGAGGGCAATGAAGTGTTCTTGGGCAATCTCTCCTCTAGAAGGGCCATCAGACTTCAGGAGCTGAAGCCATTAGTTGATAAGGCAGTTTACATGCATGACAAAAAGACAGAATATTCCTTCTATCTGTTGGAGTTCCTGGGTCGTGTAAATAGTTAACAGACTCAGCTACTAACCAAAAGGTTGGTAGTTTGAGTCCACTCAGAGGCACCTTGTAAGAAAGGCCTAGGGATCTACTTCCAAAAAATGAGCCACTGAAAACCCAGTGGAACACAGTGAAATAATCTTTCTATAGAAACAATCATTTAAAATAAACTTTACAGTTAAGCAAGCCAGTTATCATAATATGATAAGGAGGATTTATTTCACCATAGGAAGAAGCCATGACATTCTAACAATAGAAGGGAAGAAGACAGTTTCCAAAGACTGGGAGAAGCTTTAAAAATAGATAAGCCTTTAGGAGGGAAGTTAATTAGGTAAGAGGAAGAAGTAAAAATGGGTAGGTAGTCAGAGATGGGGAAATCGGCAAATTCAGAAATCCTAAATTTAATAAGGGAGACGAATATTTGGGAATTTAAAGACGCCGAGTTACTTTCTCTTTAGAAGTGTACACACAAGTATGTACTACACACTATCATTTGTGTCATAGATACTCAGTGAGCACCTGTGTGCCAGGTGAGGGGGATACAGCACTGAACAGGACAGAGGTGGGGGGACGTGGTGGCACAGGGAGCACTCAGCCTATGAAGAACACAGACATAAATGAATGACCCCACCAACATGCCTTTGCAGAGCGTGGTAAGTGCTGGAAGAAAGGAGATTGGGGCTATGAGCTATAAAAGAATACTCAAAGGCCCTAATTTAGATTGAGGGGTCACCAGCTAGCCCATCCAGGCCTGTTCCAGATGACCTACAAAGTTAAACAACATCAGGTATGGTGTTTAGAAAGTGAGATTTCATTGGTTTAAATACTAAGTTAGCAAAACAGCCTTGGCAGCCAGAAAAGGTGGGTAGATGCCTAGAGGAGATGGGTTTATTCCCAGCAGACAATGGAGAAAGGGGTGGAAGGGTCATATGTTCATTTCAGCATCGAGTTCTTCCTTGTATGTGAAATTGCTGGAGATGAAACAAAAGGTAACCCTGATCTTACTGAGGGAGACACCAGTACCACACTGTGAATATGGAGAATGCTATCTCCTCCTTGGCTTTTGGGATCTTTATTTTCCCAGAAGAATGAGAGGATCACTAGAGTCCTTGGGAAGAAACAGTTGTGGGAACATAAGGGAATCATGACTGAGGAAAAACGATGAGGAAGAGAGACCTCTTGCTTGTGTTGGCGATACATTTTCTGTTGCCTTTTGCTGAAATCCTATTGGTTTTAATAGTGCTCCTTGGCAGATGGCAGTTTGCATGATGTGCGTTTATGAGAGAAAACAGAACATGATAAGGCTGGACAGAGCCTGGTCAGCGCGGACCCTTGAACCTGCCCCAGACTGACAAAATGAGAATGCCTAGTGATGGTGGGACAGTGGACGTCTAACTAGCTCTCCAGGGGATGTTCCAGAACATTGAGGCCACCTCCTGTAGGTGGTGTGTGGCCTAAGGTAGAAATCTCAGACCAGCCTGATGATCTGAATGTCCCTGGGCCCCACCCCAGGCCCACTGAATAAAATCTCCAGGAATGAGGGTGAGGTGGACATAAGGCCGTGGAATCTCTGTGCTATGGAGCCTTGCCAGATTTGGGAGCTACTGGACTAATGTAGGTGCCCTGGTGGTGCAGTGGTTAAGAGCTCGGCTGCTAACCAAAAGGTTGGCAGTTCAAATCCATCAGCCGCTCCTTGGAAACCCTATGGGGCAGTTCTACTCTGTCCCATAGGGTCGCTGTGAGTCGGAATCAATTTGATGCCAATGGGTTGGTTTTGGGCTAATGTAATATTGTTTAAAGTGTGCTCTTATTGGAAATTCCAGAGTACCTAATTTGTTTTCTCTTTTTCCTTTCCTCTAGGCCCTGGGAAATCATGAATTCGATAATGGTGTAGAAGGACTGATGGATCCACTCCTCAAAGGGGTCAAATTTCCGATTCTGAGTGCTAACATTAAGGCAAAGGGGCCTCTAGCATCTCAAATATCTGGACTTTATTTGCCATATAGAATTCTTAATGTTGGTAGTGAAGTTGTGGGAATTGTTGGATACACTTCAAGAGAGACCCCTTTTCTCTCAGACCCAGGTATTTTCTCCTTATAAAAGCACTATAAAGCACTCATTCCTTGAAAATAAATGCACTAAATCAGAGCTTGGCATTACTTTTATGGACTGTAGATAAAAGTAGGAATAATGTGTGGTACTGGACAAAGGGTGTACTTAGGAGGACATTGATAAAATCAGTCTAGTGGCTTCCATGTAGTTTTAAGTTGCTTCTTATAGACCTTTGCTCTTCTGCTCAATGAGTGCTTTGTTGACATGAACAGTATCTTTTTTTTTTTTTTAATTCAGTGTGTCCTGCATCTTGAATTGGAAGTGAAAGCCATTTACATCCAATGTTAAGCAGCACTGGAGGATGAGAGTCACATATCTGCCTCTCTTCCTGTGGAGCCAGAAGCCCAGAGATAGGGTCTTACCTCAATTAAGTAGCTTTTGTTATCTTTCATTTTGTAGTATAATCATTACATGCTCTGGTTAATGCTCCTTTTTCCTTTTCGTTATTTATCTTTTATAGTTTTTAATCACTTTGTTATATCTTAAAATCTTTCTAGGAAATTCATATATATTCTTAAATGGTTTTAAGAAGTATATGTCATTTTATATAGAGATATACATATATACATATGTGTGTGTATACGATACAGTTATTAAGCAAAACAAACCCACCAGCCGTTCCTTGAGGGAAAAGACCTGGTGATCTGCTCCCATAAAGATTACAGCCTTGAAAACCCTATGGGGCAGTTCTACTCTATCACATTAGGTAGCTATGAGTTGGAATCGACTCAATGGCACCCAACAACTATATATATGTATATATATATAAAATCTTATAATCATTCAAGAAGCATTTTTGAGCAACTTTTATTGAAATACTTTTACTGAAACCCTTGGGCAGTGAGCATAAAAATGAGGTTTCTCTAAATTATCCAAATTAATTTTCTTTCCGTATTTGAAGAAAAAAGGGAAAGTAGGAGCTAGTATTATCCAGAAACAAGAGTTTTCATTAAGAATTAACTCATAAAGGACATATGATTATTTCACAGTTAGAAAATTAATATGTTTATTATTGTTGTTGTTGTTAAAATAGGGCCAGGCCGTTGGAAACAACAACAAAAAAGGTCTTCTGTTGAAAAAGGAGGAAAGGATGGATGTGGGGTGGGAGTGAGGCCTTTCTGCTCTCCACTGTGTGGGTGAGGATTGTCAGTACTTGAGGTGGCAAGTAGACTTCTGCCCCATAGGTGACCAGGGCTTTGTAAACTGTATGACACAGTCGTTATAAGCTGTTGTTATTATGGGGCAAAGTGTGATTGTCGGCACCCAGGACTTGCTGGCTTTTGAAATGTTTGGAAGTGCTTTTCAGACTAAAAGGGATGTGGTCACACCAGAAGGACCTCACTTGAAGTCCGAGGCTGGCCTTCTCCAGCCTGTCCAGCCTGACCGTGGTCCTTCTCCCTGCCGCTGCACACTGCAGGGCCCCACTAGACCTTCCCAGGGGCTAATGGGATGCTTCCTCTTTGGGCTCCCAGAGGCTTATCGGCAAAGTGTGGAAATAGGCTGCCTGACATGCTAACACACAAGTTGCTGAAGTGGAGAAGGCTAGAGAGCGCACCACCGCCCAGTTTCTGCAACCTTTGCCACCTGCTCCCCCAGTGGGTTGGGCACCCCTGCTCTGAGTCGCCAGCGCCCCCAGCTCACACCTCTCCCTGAGCACGGCCACACTGGTGTATCACATTTGTCCCTTCCTTGCTCTTTCCCTCACTGGCTTGAGGAGCCTGAGGTCAGAGCCTAGGTCTCCCCTCACTGAACGTCCAGAACCTAATATAGAGGTCACCGTATGATCTTTGGCTAAAGATGCAGGTTTGTTAAAAAACCGAATAAATACTTATTAGACAGAAATTCAAGAGCAAACTGTGTCTCCATAGTTTATATTTTATTTGCTGTTCTTTTAGTTCATTTAAGATCGAATGTGATTAAGTGCTATAAAAAGAGTCAAAGTCAGGGATTCGGGAGGGAGTTTGAGGAGGGAGGGGGAGTTGAGTGAGAGGAGTGATGGTTGGTTTGGGGATCAGGTAGACTTGGTGAAGAACTTCCTTGGTCCCCTCAAGTAGTATGTAAAACATCTTGAGACAAAGGGCATTCCAGAAGTGAGCCTAGAGTTACATACTAGAATGTAAGCTCAACGAGTGGGGGGACCTTGACTATCTCATTCACTGATCTACTAGTTATGCACAGTACGCAGCATATGGTAAGTCCTCAGTACATTCTAGTGGAATTAGTACAGGAGAGCAGGAAAGTATGGGGACACACAGGTTATGAGTAGGCAAAGCTAGAGAGTTGGGTTGGGACTTGAGTGTAGAACCTCCTGAATGCCTAGCTGAGGAGCTGAGGCATGATTTGGAGAAGAGCTTCATCCCTCATTTAACCATCACCAACAAGAAGGTAGAAAGTGAGGGAGGTTGTTGGTGGAGAGAAAAAGAGACTCCAGAAATCAGACTACCCTGGCTGGGACTCTGAGAGTCATTAGAGCAATCTGAGGTTGTAACAGAGGGGTTATCTGAAAGGATGATACTCTTGCCAGCAGCTTCCAGGAATCATGGGCTGGATTATGCAGTGACTAATGTGGGAGCGGGATGGGGTGGAGTGAGACGAGATTTTTCAGCCTCTTCTAAGTCGGAGGCTTGGCAGCCCAGTAGGGCTTCTTCCTACAGATCTCTGGCCCCAAATCCAGCCTACTTCCTTCAGTCCTGGTGACCTGGGAAGCGTTGATTTATTTTAGCTAGGCAATAAAATTCCTGGAATATAACTCCCCTTATGACATCATGAAATTCATCCCAGGGCTTTCTATATATGTGATACCTGGTCCTGTGACATTTTTGATGTGTTGGGAGAATGCATTCCTTTGTCCCGGTAGGCATTTCTCTGAACTTTTCTGTTCCTTCTTGCCAGCCAAACCAGAGGATGGTAGCATTATCTGAAGGTCCCAGCATTTCATTCATTCTACTTAGTGCTTGTTTACATACCAGGCACTGTTCCAGGCACCAGGAATCCTGGCCCAAAAACTCCCTGCCCATTGGAGCTTACATGTTTAGTGGGAGAATAAATAATAAGTGAGATGTGTGGTGTGTCAGAAGGTGGTAGGTACTATGGAGAAGAATTAAGCAGGAGGAGGGAATGGCAAGTGTGGCCATAAAATACCCTTTCATTTTAAAGGGATAATCAGAGAAAGGCACACAGAAAAAGTGACATGGTGCTGAGGGGCGACCAGGGAGCCATATTATTCTTTTTTTTTTTTTCCTTCATAAAATAAATTTAATACTATACACTTCTGAAATTATACAGTTTTAATTACAATTACCATGTGTCTTTTACTCTTAGAAAGTATGCATTTTGAAGATATCTTCCTTTTGAGGCTGGATCTTAACACAAAGGGAATAAAACAAATTTTAAATTTGGATTTGATAATAAGACAGTGTGGCTTAGCAAAGTATTTTTGAGAATGGAAACATAATTTTTCTTTTAGTTACTAGAATGCAAAAATCTGCTGTATTTCCATTATGGAATAAACTAAATGTCTTAAACTTCTTTTGTGTATATATATAATATATATATAATTGTTGTAGTTTAAGTGAAAGTTTACATTCAAGTTAGCCTCTCCTACAAAAATTTATATATACTTTGTTATGTGACCCTAATTGCTCTCCCTATACTGTGACAGCACACTCCTCCTTTCCACCCCTGAATTCCCATGTCCTTTCAGCCAGCTAGGGAGCCATATTATTGATGTCTTCATGGCCAACAAGGGTGGCAAATCTGTTACAACTCCTGATTTTTAAATGTTGCCTGCAAGTTACTGAAAACACTGCAGCCCCAACACAAAGCATGTGAGCTTCTAATTCTCAGACCATCAGTGTGGGGCCTCCCTGGCTGTGATGTCAGTCATACTGTTTATCTTCCATGATAATGTGCACATGTCAAGTTGACTGATGTTAAAGACTCCAGAGTTCCCCCACTGAAGCATGTATATTTTTGTTAGTTGCCACTGAGTCAATTCCGACTCATGGCAAACTCACGTATGCAGAGAAGAACTGCTCCGTAGGGTTTTCAAGGCTGTGACCTTTCAGAAGCAGATCACCAGGCCTGTCTTCTGAGATGCCTCTCGGTGGGTTGGAACTGATTAGTTGTCGAGCGCTTAACAGTTTGTGCTACCCAGGGAGCTCAAAGCACATATAGAGGCTCCTACATATCACAGTGTAACAAAGATGTGTTTTTAACAGTCTTATTGCTCTTTGGAGAGGTGAATACTTTTCAGCCTAGGGTTTGCAGACTCCTGGGTATTTGAAAGTTCTTTATGCGAGGTCATTAATTTGGGGGGAGCATTTTTATTTTAATGATGGTCTTTAGAAATCAGCATAAAGAAATCGATCATATGGAAGACGCCCCTATAGCAGAGCACCAGACACAATGCCAGGACAGCATTTCTGTCTGGGTTTGCAGTCACCTCTGTGCCGGTATAAGCCACAAGGTCTCAAAGTTTTGCTGAGGTTTGGCTACAGAGACAGTGGGAGAAACTGGTCGTCTTGCTGCCCAGGGCAGTGCAATCAGACTCACCACTCTGTAGCAATGGGGAATGGTTTGTTACCACTAAGTCAAGGAGTAAACAGACAGTGAAGAACGTTCACACTTCCAGTTCCAGCAATATGTAGATTAAACTCTTATTTAATGCAAATTTCAATAATGCCCTAATGTTAACATTATCGTCAAGTGAACAGGACAGCGTTATCAACTGGCATGTTAAAACTGACACTCGAGGACTCCTTGCTGGCAGAGTTTTGTTAAGTTTGAAGACTGATGATCCTGAGCGTGCAAACAAAACCCTGCAGTTGCCAGTACTGTTCTGTACAGCATGCTATGTGCTCAGGCATTTTCTGTACTGGTCTTGTGGAAGTCTAAATATAAAAACAGATTAAAAACAAATTCAGATCTGAAGCCTCATCATTGTTTGAAATTCACATTGGGAAAAATAATATGATCCACAACATTAAGTGAATGTAACTGATGATATTGATTTGAATTTTATTTGGCTTTGTAGGGGTTTTGTATGTAATTTGTAAATGTTTTCGTTTAAGTAATTTAAGAGCTTTAGTAAATTAAGCTGTTGGTACTTGGTATGCTAGAATGTGTTTAAGCAATATAAATAATAAAGCATGCTAATAAATGTCCATTTTATTTAATTTGTTCCTTAGGAAAGAATTTAGTATTTGAAGATGAAATCACTGCATTGCAACCTGAAGTAGATAAGCTAAAAACTCTAAATGTGAACAAAATTATTGCACTGGGACACTCTGGCTTTGAAATGGATAAACTCATCGCACAGAAAGTGAGGGGCGTGGATGTCGTGGTGGGAGGACACTCCAACACGTTTCTGTATACAGGTAATTATTTTAGTAGGACTGTGCAGCGGGGACATCTGCAAAGCATACTGTGTCTTTTTTGCTTTGGTAACTGTTATTATTTTTACTGCTGTTTAATATACACTGAATGGCAACATGTACAAATCTTACTCAAAGAGACATTACTAAGAATAATTTATTGATTTCACAATTATAAGTCAATTCGATTAACTTATATATATTATAAATATATATGGCGTCCCTGGGTGGCACAAATGATTAAGCATTCAGCTACTAACCGAAAGGTTGGAGGTTTGAATCCTCCCAGAGGCACCTTGGAAGGAAGGTCTGACAGTCTCCTTCCAAAAGATCACAGCCATTGAAAACCCTATGGAGTACAGTTCTACTCTGAAACACATGGGGTCATCACAAATTGGAGTTGAATTGATAGCAACTGATTTTGTTTTGTTTGTTTTTTTCTAAATATATAGATATAGATACGCAGATAGATATTATATATAAAACATATATAAAAAAACAAAAAGATTACTGAGTCCCAACCAAAAGTCAGTTTGAATAGGCTATTTCAAAAAACAATGTCCTAAGATTTTTTAAGTATAAACAAAGTAATGTATATAGGCGTTTATTTTGTAGGTTGCACAGATGCAGAAAGAGCCAGATAACTCTGGGCTCAAGTCATGACTCTTCTGCATACTAGGACTGTTAAGTGTCCTAGAAGCCACTTAAGCCTCTGGAATTAGGGAGCTTGCACATGTATGCATGTCCTAGTGCCTGAGCATACACCGCGTGCACATTCTCTCTCTTCTCCCTCTCCCTCTCTTCCACCTGCCCCCTCTATCTCCCTTCATTCCTCCTTCCCTCTGTTGAAATATTTCACAAAGTGGAGCTGGCTTTCACTTAAGGAAATAATGCCAATATTTACGTGTGTTAATTCTCTTCCTTCACAAGTAATTTGCCTTTTTGTAGACCCAGGCTAAAGAATAATTTCAAACTCAGTTCTACCATTAGTGGGTTTCCAAGTCAATTTAGTAGGTTATGACTATTAGGGGTTTTTGTTTTTTTTTTAACAGACTAGTCTAAAATAGAATAGGGACTTACATTACTCATGTTGTTGTTGTTGTTAGTTGCTGTCAGGTGGATTCTGACTCATGGAAACCTCATTGCTCATAGGAAGGATAAATATTGTTTCATGGAAAAAATATAGTTAAAGCAGAGAGAACAGCTCCAGGCACATAGCAGGCAATATATAAATGTGAATGGGGATAATGATGTGTACTGGACAGTGATGTGAACCTTCTTAGTGCTTGTAATGTTGCAGTGAAACTTCTGAGAGCCACTTAAGTAACTCTGTTGTTAGGTGCCGTTACGTCGATTCCAACTCATATCGATCTTATAGGACAAAGTACAACTGCCCCATAGAGTTTCCAAGGAACAGCTGGTGAATTCGAACTGCCAACCTTTTGGTTAGCAGCCTGAGCTCTTAATCACTGTGCTCAAGACCAGGAAAAATCCCATTAGAGCAGGTCTTTGGGGACAGCGCTAGTAAGACTCTGGAGCCTGACTGGCTCTACCATTAACTAGTAGTGGGATCCCGGGCAAGTGACTTACCCTGTCTGTGCCTGATTCCCTGAGCTGTAGAATGAAGCAGGTAACAATAGTACATACTACAAAGGGTCCTTGTGACTTAATATAACTAATGAATGGTTGTAGGTAGAGCACTTCAGAACAAGGTCTCATACTTCAGCTGTTCTTATTTCAGTTGTGTCTCAGCTCTGCGGGTAAGACCTGTGAAAACCCTTCCCCTGAGGCTTTTATTAGCTTTTCTCCAAGGCAGTGTCAGAACCCTAGGACGTGGTGGGAACTAGATATCTGTCTCTCACCACCTCATCCTTGAGAGTAGTGGTTTCAAACCTTTTTTTCTATGATTCATAGTATGAAAGACATTGTGCACCAGGACCCATATGCACGCACGTGCGCGCACACACACATATCCACACACAAACATGCGCAATTGAAAGAACACTTTTACAAAGTACCTGGATTGCACCATGGTATTTTCTGTTCTGAATGTAATTATAGATAAGACGGACTTGATGAACCTGACATTTCTTCACGTTGCTGCCAGTGGCACAGTCTGACGGGATGGATGCATCCCTGATTCATTACTAGTGAAGGAGGGCCAAGACTTTGTTGTTGTTTGCAGTGTTGTTCATTGCTCCATTAATTTCCACCCCCTGTAGTTTAGATAATTTGTCTTTTAGAGCAAGAAAAAGGTCTTATTAGTTACCTCACTCACAGGACGGGGAAACACTCTCCAAGGAAGCACATTTCCTTTGGGCATTAGATAAAGACTGTTGGATGTTTGTGGTTTAGTAAGTGAGCCCAGAGAATCAGTCCAGGGGCAGATGTGTGGCTGGTAGCTTCAAAAATGATGGCCCTTCATCTTCTTGAGTGTGGCTAGTCGAGGGACTACTTGTCCCAGTTGTCACTTATTCTTTGGGTCCTTTCCATCAACTTATACCCATGTCCCGGTGCTACCACCAGCCTCCTTTAGAGAGCAAAGCTGGAACCTTCTGGGTGGTGATTTTTGCAGCCACATAACACCGGTCAGTGTAAGCTCAATCTCAAGAAATTGTCTTCCAGGATGAAATGAGTCTATCCAAAACCAAAATCTAAAAAAAGTGACTATGAAACACAGTCCACACTGAATTATACATGTAAAAATTGTAGATTGGTAAATGTTTTATATATATACATATATATATATATATATGTATATATATATATATATATATCACATTTTAAAACAAAAGCGAAAAGCACAGTCCATTTCATTTGGCAGGAAAAGCTGGTGCCAACTATTGATACTTATAAGCCCAACATACCACAAAGTACAAATCTCATCTTGGTACTGAAGTTTTTGTTGCTTTTATTTTGGGGCTTGATGGTCTTGTGTAGAGGGTCTCATTTATGTGACTTTGACTGGAGAGAGGCATGGGGTTGTGGAAAGGGCTTTGGACTCTGACAGACCCAGGTTCCTCCCTGACTGTCAGACCTTGGATAAGTTCTTTAACCTCTCTGAGCTTCAACTTTCTTATCTTAAAAAAATGGTTACAATGATACACCTACCTCATAAAGTTGTTGTGGGCACTAAGTGAGGTAGTATAGGACCTGAACTGGGCCCTAAAACATAGTAGGTCCAAAATAAATATTCAGTTCTCTAGTATGTCACAGTACGGAGAAATGCATATGGTATAAGATTAAATGAAAAAGGGATGGACACAAAACATTTTCGTTAAAACTTTATAAAAGCATATTAACCAGACTATGATCACCTGAGAGTCACAAGTCCTCAAGCCAACTTATGGGGTGACTCCTTCCTTTAATAAATAAAAAGGATCTTTATTACAGAAAACTTGGGAAACATTGGGGCTCCTCTTACTCTCTGCCCCCTAAAATTGATAATTCCCAAGGGTTCTATATTTTTCTAGTCACCTTGCTCCTACTTTTTATTTCTGTTGAATTCTCCTTTCTTGATCTCCACAAATTTCACCCAAACAAGGCAGTTTTCTCTGAAGTTTGCCTGTCAGCACAGGAGAGTCGGCCACAGCACAGCCCACCCTGCAAACTAGAAACCCTGTCTCCACAGCGCTTGGCCATTCCTACCACAGGGAATTTTTCACAGATTGGCTTTCTTCTTCAGCCCACACCTTTCTCCCAGTCTCCACCCTTCTCCCACTTTAGTGTTCTTTACTCTTATCTCCACCCCTTTTCTCCAAGGCTGCTTCTGAAACTCAACATTTCTCCCATTATTTTTGTGCAAAAAATTAAGCAGTCTCTCTCTCTCTCTCTGCATCCACCCACCTGGTCCTTGTCAGGGAGCGGCTTTTCCCCAATAGTTGTGCCTTACATCACTTCTGAGGTGGCGAGAAGGATGGGAGGGCACTGAAACCAGCATTAGGATGAGACAGCACTCCTCCTTTTCCTGTCGGGCCCTTGTCCTCTCACAAGTGTTTTGCCAAACAAAATAGTTTTCTCCCTAAAACATATTCTGCACGAATTTCCCCCTCCTTGCTATGCATATAGATATATGTTGTTTTAATTCACAGAAATTATAGTGGCCATTGAGTCCCTAGGTGGTACAAACAGTTAACAAACTTGGCTGCTAACTGAAAGCTTTTTTAAGCGAGCACGGAGATCATCTAGAATGGAAGACCAGCTCTGGTTCCAAATCATGACAGAGTATTTGGAAGTTCTCTTAGAGATTAGCAGTCACAAATCCACAACTGTTAAGTGTTGCTAGACCTGGGGGAAATGTAGAAACTGAGAGTGAGAATTGAGTGGAACATCACCAGGCTGTTTTGGTCAAGCTACCCAATTCTTGATTTCTTATCTTTTAAAGGTAGGAAGATACACTGGTCATGCATGAATTTAGCTCAGATTCTCAAGTTTAGTATCTCAGGTTTATATAAGTTATGGTCATGTTTACCTCCTTTTTAATGTAAGGAAATAAAGTTATTACTCCCCAAAAGAGCATCATGAATAAATAGAGCTGTGTCATGGTCATGTTAAGATGAAAATCAGTCTCAATCTCTCTCTCTCTCCCTTCCTTTCTGTTCTTCCTCTTCTCTCCCTTACCTTCCTCCCATTTTCCTTGTACTCTGTGTTTTAATAGGCCATAGTGATAGAACCAGAGGTTGGCTGTGTTGTTGTTTTGTTTTTTTGTTTTTTTTTTCATTTATTGTATAGACACCTGTTCCAAAATGTAAAAAAAGTGAGTGGGAAGTCTGGTATCTGAAAAGTATCTGAAAAGATACTGAACCATGGGGATGGCCAGATTCTCTGTGAAGAGAAGAGGGTGACAGAAAGCTGGAGGAATCTTGCCTTGCCCTGCTCTGTCTCCATTGAGCATCCTCTCCTGGTCTCATAAAGATGAAGCAAAGACAATAGGCCCAGCCCTGCTGCACAATAGAGATCCAAAAAGCTGGGCACTTGTTGGAGTTCTGTAAATGTCTGTTAAATGAGCAAATGAATGTGAACCCATTTCCATCCTACAGGTTTTCCCCAGCCAGTCAGGCTCGAACACAATCAACAAGTGGGTCTTGAGCCCACTCTTGGTATTACTTAAATATACTTAATCTCTTTTAGCCTTCCCAGTTGTCACAGCACGGCCAAGAGTGAGAATTTGATCAGTAAATAGAAGCATGTGACATAGTCTGGGCATGGATAGTATTATGTGGCCCGTCGACTTCCCTGATGGAGACATGATCGAGGGTGAAACATGGTTTGGTACAGAGAAGGGCTGAAGAGACAGTGACTCACCCTTGGGTTGCTGAACACCTCTTGACTAAGCTGTGATGAGGGAAAGTGCCCTCCCGCTTCAACACCTTGAGCGGGTCCTATACTAGAAGTAGCAGAAGTGCAGCTCAGCCTGACTGGCCTTTCGTGTTCAAAAGAACCTCAGAGGACATCTAGGCCAGTGGTCTCTACACTGTGCTGTGAAGAGCTCCTTGTGGCAGGGAACTGAAGGCTGGGCTCCAACCCCAACCCCAGTTTCAACCAAGCAACTTGGCTTTCATGCTTTGTGGCTTGCATTGCACAATAGATTTGATTTGTGCAAAAGATGCTTATAGCTTAAACAAACAAAAAAGTTAAACCACAGATAACCAAATATTTAGTTTTAGAAATTGAAGAGATAAATTTTGGCCCCACTGCACAGGCTAAATATCTCTCTGAAGGTCACAAAACCAGATTAAAACTAACCAAAACCTATTCTGTCTCTAGACTTCCAACTTCTCACTCAGGTTCCACTTCACTAGCTCTCACTGAGCTTCATTAGTTGAAGACGTTGAATTGAGGCTAGTTGGGGTGTTGGGGAGGTTGACACACAGGCAATGCTTGCCTCATACGCATGGGTTCCACCTCAGAGGAAGCATAAAAGTCTTGTGTGGTCTACTATGGAAGAGTTTTTGCTAAGCTATTGAAATCTATTCAGTTAACAAACAATTATTGAGCACCTACAACTATGCCGGGCAAACCATAGAGACACAGCATCCCCTGCCCTCATAGAACTTACTGTCTTGAAAGGGATACTGACTATGACCAGATTTTTTTTTAAGTATAAATATGCACATAAATAATTATGTAAATAGATAATGACAAAGCATGCTAGAAGGGAAAAGTACAAGATACTGTGAAAACATAATAGGAGGATCTGACCAAACCTAAGGAATTATCAGCGAATTTTCCCCTGAGGATATGAAATTTGGCTAAGATCAGAAAGACACCCAGAAATCAACTTGGTAAATAATAATAACCAGTTGCCATTGAGTAGATTCTGACTTACGGTGACCTGTGTGTGTCAGAGTAGAACTGTGCTCCATAGGGTTTTCAATGGCTGATTTTTCGGAAGTAGATCACCAGGCCTATCTTTCGAGGCACCTCTGGGTGTAATCAAACCATCAACCTTTAGGCTAGCAGCTGAGTGTGTTAACCATTTGTACCACCCAGGGACTCTACGGTTAAATCTTTATTGAGCGCTTACCTCAAGTCAGTCTTCATTTGCTGCATTAACTGTTAAAATTCTCCCAACAAACCATAGTCTCAGGAAACATCTAGGTCAATTGGCATAACATAATCCATAAAGACAGTGTTCTACGTCTGTTTTGGTGAGTAGCAACTGGGGCCTTAAAAGCTTGAAAGTGGCCATCTAAGATACAACTATTGGTCTCTCCCTGTCTGGAGCAAAGAAGAGTGTAGAAACTGAAGACTCAAGGAAACAATTTGTTCCAAGGACTAATGGACCACAGGAATCACAGCCTCCTCTAGCCTGAGGCCAGAACTAAATGGTGCCTCGTTACCACTGCTGACATCTCTGACAGGGATCACAATAGAGGGTCCCAGACAGAGTGGGAGAAAAGTATAGAACAAAATTCACATTCACAGAAAAAAAAAAAGACCAGACTTACTGGTCTGGTAGAGACTGGTGGAACCCCCAGGACTGTGGCCCTTAGGTACCCTTCAGACTTGGAACTGACCCACTTCTGGACATCACCTTTCAGCTAAACAATAGGCAGGCCTATAGAGCAAGCAATAACACCAGTGAGGAATGAGCTCCTCAGAACGTTCAAATATACAAGACCAAAAGGGTAGCATTTACTTACTCAAAACCAAAATTCAGAAGTCAGGAAGGGGCAGGAAAGCTGGGTGAATGGAAACGGGGAACCCAGGGTGGAAGTGGAGACAGTGCTGACACACTGAAGGGATTGTAACCAATGTTACAAAGAAATCTGTGTATAAATTGTTGATTGGGAAACAGATTTACTTTGTAAACTTTCACCTAAGACACAAGAAAATATTAAAAAAAAAAATTCTCCTAACAACCCTGTAAGGTAGGTATTATTATTTTCTCTCCTTCATAGATAAATAAACTGAAGGAGAAAGATGTAAATAACTCACATGTAGGCCTTTGACTCCAAAAATTCCTAATCCATATGCAAAGGCTCCCAAGCAGGTGGGTGTGGTCTAGGAATGGAAAGGGGCTAAGGTTGCTGAAGTGCAGGGTGGGCATTCTAGATGGAGCTGGTGAGAAAAGAAAGGGCCAGATCATGCAGGTCTCATAGGTTATGACAGTCGTGTTAAACATCTCCGTCTCTTTTTCTAAGGAAGTAGCTTAAACTCGGGAGTAACATCATCATATTTATGTTTAGAAAGATCATTCAGGCTGCCTAGTGGAGACTGGATTAGAAAGAGGCCTGAAAAGGGTGGTTAGGAGGCTGTTGTAGAAACCCAGAGGCAAGATAATGGTGGCCAAGACTGTGGCCGTGGCTGAGGAGATGTAGAGAAGCAGACAGACAAAAGCAGCGTCTGTCGAAATTGAGCACTTCCAAGCAATTTCAAAGAGAGACTCAAGTCCCCTAGAAGCAATAATTTGGAATATGCTAATGATCAATTTGAAGAACAAATCCATCTTAGAAGAAATACAACCAGGATGCTCCTTAGAAGCAAACATGCTGCGACTTCAATTTGCTTACTTTGGACATGTCATCAGGAAAGACCAATTGCTAGAAAAGGACATCCTATTTGTTAAAGTAGAGTTAGCGAAAACTAGGAAAACCCTCAATGAGCTGGATTGACACAATAGCTGCAACAATGGACTCAAACATACGATCACGAAGATGCCTCAGGACTGGGCAACATTCCTTTCTGTCATACACGAGGTCACTGGAGTCAGAGCTGACTCGAAGGCAACTAAGAAAAACAACTAATTACCAGTTATTTTTACTCAGTCATTTTAATAAAGGCCCCAGTTAAGAAGTTCTTAAGTCAGACCCATATAAAATAAGACCATAGCATGAACAGCCTTAAAATATTACAGAATTCAGCTCGTTGAAAACCCCTTCAAAAGCCTGTTCCCTAACACCTGCGTTGCCATGTGGTCTGCCCTCTTGGCCTCTTCTGGCCACTGGGAGAACAGTTGCCCATGCCCATACTTGTGACCACCTTATTCTAAGGACTGCTGCGGCCACAGCTCCCAGGCAAGGCCCCATTAGGTCCCTCAGGCACCCACACTGTGCTGGGAAATGCCCCGCTCACCAGCTCGGCATTTCAGTCCACAACTCCACGGCTTCTCTGGTTTTCTTTCCTGGATTGTGTATATGACAGCTGACTCAAATACAGTCTGGTAAATGATTGCTTCTTGCCGAGATGACAAGTTTCTAAAGCATGTGTGGGTCTGTGTGAAGAAAATGTTTTGCTCATGAGCATCTTTGGCTGGATAGCGTGGAAACTGTGAAGCCCTGGATTGCTTCCTCTGCCAGTGGTTTTCTGGGGTTGCAAGGTGGGGGGAGCAGGAGGCCTAGCCGGCAGGAGGCAGCGATTAGCCAAACCAGACCTGCCTGCCATTGTATCAGCCACATCAGAAGCATCCTCCTTGTTCCTGATGTAGTCTGTAAAGATGCAGATAACTCACTTTTTGTTTCGGAATATGAGAAAGTGAGTCCAACGTTGAAAGTGAATCCGGGACGCTGGGATTGCTAGCTCTTGTTTGAAGAATGCTGGCTGACCCAATGAGGCGTTTGACCAACTCGTCATATTCGTAACTTCTGCATTCTTTTTAGTACGGATATTTCTATGGAAGGTAAAAAAAACAAGAGCTGAAAAAAAAGGTCAGGCTTCCCACTCCAGGCGTCTGCATCTGGTTAGTGCTTTTTCCTCCGGGATTGGATGGGGCGGGGGTCGGGTGGGGGCGTTGTGCGCCATCTTGTGGACTTACGCGGAACTGCACCTTCCTAAGAACCTGGACTCAGGAGAAACTACCTTGGCAAACTTCACCAGCTGAGAGGGTGGGAGGGGACTGTCACATCCTCTGGTGCCCAGAGGTAAAGACCGCACTCCAGGCTTGCCCAAAGAAGGACGGGCACAAACGGAATGAGGACGATTGGAGTGTTAACCTTCCCTGCTACTCTGCAGTGATCAGATCATCTGTAACCGTCACAGCCGGCATCTAGAGGGCGTTCTGAGGCAGCGCAGCTTACACTGCAAATGGAGACAGGACAAGCCTCTCACTGGATCTCCAGTGGGGCACTCTTTGTAAAAGTAAATTTCCCACAATGTTTTTTTTCCTCTCTCTCTTTTTTTTTTCATTGTACTTCAGGTGAAGGTTTACAGAACAAATAGTTTCTTCTTAAACGGTCAGTACACATATTGTTTTATGACATTGGTTAACAACCCCACGACATGTCAACCCTCTCTCTTCTCCACCTTTTTTTTTTTTTTTTGGTGAAAATATGCATAGCCAAAGATACACCATTTCAAAAATTTCTACATGCACAGTTCAGTGACATCGATTACGTTCTTCTAGTTGTGCTGCTATTCTCACTTTAGATGAAGGTTTACAGAACAAAATAGTTTCTCATTAAACAGTTAGTACACATGTTGCCCTATGACAATGGTTAACAACCTCACTACACATCAACACTATCCTTACTCAACCTTGGGTTCCCTATCACCAGCTTTCCTGTCCCCTTCTGCCTTCTAGTCCTTGTCCTTGGACTGCTGTGCCTCATTAGTCCCATTTTGTTTTATGAGGCTGTCCAATCCCCGGCTGAACGGTGAATCTTGGAAGTGACTTCACCACTGAGCTAAAAGGGTGTCTGGGGGCCATATTCTTGGGGTTTCTGCAGTCTCTTTCGGGCCAGTCAGTCTGGTCTTTTTTGTGTGTGTTATAATTTTGTTCTACATCCTTATCCAGCTCTGTCCAGAACCCTCTGTTATGATCCCGGTCAGAGCAGTCAGCGATGGTAGCTGGGCACCGTCTAGCTGCACTGGACTCAGTCTGGTGGAGGCCTTGGTAGCTGTGGTCCATTAGTCCTTTGGACTAATCTTTTCCTTGTATCCTGTTGTCTTCATTCTCCCTTGCTCCCAAAGGGATGAGACCAGTGGAGTATCTTAGCTGGCTGCTCACAGGCTTTTAGACCCCAGACGCTACTCACCAAGGTAGAATGTAGAACATTGTCCTTATAAACTGTGTTATGCCAATTGAGCTAGATGTTCCCTGAGACCGTGGTCCCCACAGCCCTCTGCCCAGCAATTCAGTCCCTCAGGGAGTTTGGATGTGTCTATGGAGTTTCCATGACCCTTTCTTGTACAAGTTGTGCTGGTTTCCCCAGTATTGTGTACTGCCTCACCCTTCACCAAAGACACCACTTATCTATTGCCGATTTAGTATTTCCCCCACACCCCTCCCATCCCTCGTAACCAACAAAGATTGTTACTTTTTTTGTGTAAACTTTTTCATGGGTTTTTAGAATAGAGGTCTCATACAATATTTGTCCTTTTGTGATTGACTTATTTCACTCAGCATAATGTCCTCCAGTTTCATCCATGTTATGAGGTGCTTCACAGATTCATCATTGTTCTTTATTATTCCATAGTACTCTATTGTGTGTATGTACCATAGTTTGTTTATCCATTCATCTGTTGATGGGCATCTAGGTTGTTTCCATCTTTTTGCTATTGTGAACAATGCTGCCATGAACATGGGTGTGCATATGTCTATTCGAGTGATGACTCTTATTTCTCTAGGATATATTCCTAGGAGTGGGATTGCTGGATCATATGGTGTTTCTATTTCTAGCTTTCTAAGGAAGCACCATATCATTTTCCAAAATGGTTGTATGATTTTGCATTCCCACCAGCAGTGCATAAGAGTTCCGATCTCCCCACAGCCCCTCCCAACATTTGTTATTTCCAGTGTTTTTGATTCGTTCCAGTAATGCCAGGGTGAGGAATGTTTTCTTTTTTATTCCGGAGGGAAGAAGTGAATGAGAAATTAAGGTTGTCAACACCTATTCTTTGCTTGAGAAGTGCTGGTATTTACTTTGGCCCTGTGATTACTGAGCTGGACAGAGGGCTGCTCTTAACACAGGAGCATGGCAGGAATGGGTTCTTCTTAACATTTCACCCCGGCTCATCTTAGGTGAAGAAAGAAGCCCAGAAATAGCTTGTGGCACAAATAAAGGTGCTTGCAGATGCTGGGTTTGCATTGGCTTTGGTAAGTGGAAATTGGCAGCCAGCTGTTGCAGGTGTTTTGAGGTCAGCACATGATGGGCTGTGTGGTGTAGTGGAGTGAACATAAGTTTCAGTGCCACACAGCTTTTCAGTCTGGTCTCCATCACATACCAGCTGAATGACCTTGGTCCCATTGCCTATGACAATCAGTCTTCTCATCTGTAAAATGGGGATAAGACCTGCCTCTTGGGATGGGTGGAGAATTAAATGAAATATAGCCCAGGGCCTGGCCTCCGGCACACTCTTACAACTGGTCTGTATTCCCAGGGCCCTCTGTAAACATCTAATAGGAAGGACTGTCATGGGTAGGGTGAGGGAAGTGGGTCAGCAGCATCTGGTCCATGGTCTCTGATTCACAATAGCCTAAGCTATGTCACTGTCTCTGTGGAGGTAAGATATAAACCCCAGTGTGCCTAAAGGAGGGGTGCAGACATGGGTTATTTTATTAAAGAACTTAAATGTGCCAAAGGGTTAGAGCCTAGAGCTCCATGCTCCCTGTGTGGCCATGCTCCCAGTCCTCATCCAGGCACATGTTGGAGGACAGTGACAGGCCACCAAGCCTTGGGATGATGAGTGGCTCCAGCTCTCCCCAGGGGCCCTCATTGAGACACAGGTCAGCAGAACTGGACTTGTGTGAGGTCTGTCTGGGGTGGGTCATGTGAGCCTCTGTTTTACCAAGCATGATGTCCTTCTCCAGGGACTAATTCTCCCTGATAATATGTCCAAATTACATGAGATGAAGTCTTACCATCCATGCTTCTAAGGAGCATCTGGCTGTACTTCTTCCAAGACAGATTTGTTTGTTCTTCTGGTAGTACATGTAGTATTCAATATTCCTCACCAACACTGTAATTCAAAGGCATCAGTTCTTCTCCAGTCTTCCTTATTCATTGTCCAGCCTTTTGCATGCATATGAGGCGATCGAAAATACCATGGCTTGGGTCAGGCACACCTTAGTCTTCAAAGTAACATCTTTGCTTTTTAACACCTTAAAGAGGTCTTCTGCTGAAGATTTGCCCAATGCAATATGTTGTTTGATTTCCTGACTGCTGCCTCCATGAGTGTTGATTGTGGATCCAAGTAAAATGAAATCCTTGACAATTTTGATATTTTCTAATGCTCTCAACAACCTGTGAAATAGGAATTGTTGTTTCGCCCATTTTACAGATTAGGAAACTGAGGTACAGTGAAGTGAAGTGGGCTGGCTAAACCACCCTGCTAGCAAGAATGGAGCTCGGGTCAGGATGGAGGTGGGATAATCTTAGCGGTCTTGCATCTTTGTGTCCCCACAGCACCAAGCACAATGCCCTGTATTTAGGAAGAGCTTAGTAAATGCCTGCTGAGTTGAGAATGGAAGGATTCATGTGCCAAAAGGGCACTGGGAAATGGACAAATGCCTGGGCAGTGCTCTGAAAGACCAGCTATGTAGAGCAGTAGCTGGCAAACCATCAATTTAAATTTCACAGTCATCTGGCCAGTGGCCTGCTGGCCTGCAGCCGGTGCATACAAAGCCAGACTTGATCAGCTTTGGTTCTTTTATTTCAGGCACTCCACCTTCCAAGGAGGTGCCTGCTGGGAAGTACCCATTCATAGTCACCTCCGATGATGGGCGGCAGGTTCCGGTGGTCCAAGCCTATGCTTTTGGCAAATACCTGGGCTATTTGAAGGTTGAGTTTGATGACAAAGGAAATGTCATCACTTCACATGGAAACCCCATTCTTCTAAACAGCAGCATTCCTGAAGGTATGTGAAATTTAGGGGAATGTTCTGCCAATCCAAAAATTAGGTGGCTGGATCTTTTTGCTTTTTTTTTCCTTTTTAATGTTTCAGGAAAAGGCTACAAAATTTCTGAAGAACTTAGCCTCTCCCTTGAGTTTACCCTCTTCATGGACAAAAAGACTGAAAACTTACCCAAAGGCCAAAACTCTCCATTTCCTTCTCGAGACCTCTCAGTATCAGACAATGTGCGTCACTGCTGCTTCTACCTTTTACAAGCTTCTTCAAGCATGGGACAGCCACTCAGCCCATGTCTGGAGGAGAGCTGGTTATCAAAGCCTAGGGATTCAAATTGGGCAGAGCAGGGCTTAAATCCTGGTCCCACCACTTAGGAGCAGTGTGCTTTGGACGGTTTGCCTAGTCTGTATAGGCCTCTGTTTCTTTCTTGATCAAATGAAGAAGTTGGACTATCATTGTCTATCACACTTTTTTGTTTGGTGGATTACGTTGATTGATTTTCTGATGTTGAACCATCCTTGCATATCTGGTATGAATCCTACCTGGTCGTGGTGTATTATTTTTTTGATATGATGCTGAATTCTATTGGCTAGAATTTTGTTGAGAATTTTTGCATCTATATTCATGAGAGATATTGGTCTGTAATTTTCTTTTTTTATGATATCTTTGCCTGGTTTGGGTATCAGTGTTATGCTGGCTTCATAGAATGAGTTTGGAAGTGTTGCTTCCTTTTCTATGCTCTGAAATAGCTTGAGTAGTACTGGTACAAGCTCTTCTGTAAATGTTTTGTAGAATTCTCCAGTGAAGCCATCTGGGCCAGGGCTTTTTTTGGTTGGGAGTCTTTTTATTACCTTTTCAATCTCTTCTCTTGTTATGGGTCTGTTCAGATTTTCAACATCACTTTGTTGTAGTTTGGGTAGGTAGTGTGCTTCTAGAAATTTATCCATTTCCTCTAGGTTTTCAAATTTGTTGGAGTATAGTTTTTCATAATATTCTGTTATAATCCTTTTTATTTCAGTTGGGTCTGTTGTAATGTCCCCCATTTCATTTCTTATTTGGGTTATTTGCGTCCTCTCCTGTTTTTCTTTTGTCAGTCTGGCCAGTGGTTTGTCAATTTTGTTGATTCTTTCAAAGAACCAACTTTTGGTTTTGTTGATTCTTTCTATTGTTTTTCTGTTCCCTATTTCATTTATTTCTGCTCTGATCTTTACTATTTCCTTTCTTCTGGTGGCTGTGGGCTTTTTTCGCTGTTCTCTTTCTATTTGTTTGAGTTCTGTAGTTAATGTTTTGATTTGTCCCTTTCTTCTTTTTTGATGTGTGCATCTATTGCTACAAATTGTCCTCTGAGGACTGCCTTTGCTGTCCCAAAAGTTTTGGTATGGTATGTTTTCATTCTCATTTGATTCTAGGAATTTTTTGATTCCATCTCTGATTTCTTCTATTACCCAGTGATGTGTAAGCAGGGTATTATTTAGTTTCCATGTAATTGATTTTTTTTCCTTGCTCTTTCTGTTGTTAATTTCTACCTTGATGGCATTGCGGTCAGAGAAGATACTTTGAATTATCTCAGCATTTTGGATCTTGTTGAGGATTGCTCTGTGGCCTAAGATGTGGTCTATTCTGGAGAACGTTCCATGTGCATTGGAAAAGAATGTGTACTTTGTAGAGGTTGGATGGAGTGTTCTATATATGTCTACGAGGTCAAGTTGGCTGATTGTGACCTTTAGGTCTTCAGTATCTTTGCTGAGTTTCTTCTTAGTTGTTCTGTCCTTTACTGAGAATGGTGTGTTGAAGTCTCCTAGTATTATTGTGGAAGTGTCAGTTTCTCTTTTCAGTGTTGTTAGAGTTTGTTTTATGTATTTTGGAGCCCTGCCATTTGGAGCGTAGATGTTTATTATGGTTATGTCTTCATCATGGATCATCCCCTTAATCATTATGTAGTGTCCTTCTTTGTCTTTTATGGTGGATTTTGTTTTAAAGTCTATTTTATCTGAGATTAGTATTGCCACTCCTGCTCTTTTTTTGGTAGTTGTTAGCTTGATATATTTTTTTCCACCCTTTGACTTTTAATAAATTCACATATTTGTTTCTAAGGTGTGTCTCTTGTAGACAGCATATTGATGGATCCTGTTTTCTTATCCACACTTTTTTGTTTGGGATGCTGACTAAAAAATACATTTTGTGTCATCAATTTTCATATGGTGTACATAAACACACTTCTACCCTTCTCTCTGTACCTGCTCCATGATCAGATCTGGGAAGAATGAGCACAACACACGCCTCTCAATAGCTGGAGGGGAAGGGCCAGGACAATACAGCCCAGCAGAACGTCAGCAGAACCTCAGCGGGCAGACCCTGTATACCTGCCACTGGGCCTTTCATAGCCCCCACCACCACACCACTAATGCTATCCCAGGTGGCTGTCCTACAGATGCTCCGAGTTGATATTAGGATATAAAGGATATATATATATATATATATATATATATACATACACACATAAGGAAATTTGAAGGTCAAACCTAAAATGTACACAAATATGGTAAATGTGTACCCACAGCAAATAAGCTAGATGGTATTCAATTCCTTCTCCAGAATTTAGCCCAACGTGAGATCTGCTTTAACCGCAGGCTTTTTTTTTTTTCTTTCCTAGATCCAAACATAAAAGCAGACATTAACAAATGGAGGATAAAATTAGATAATTATTCTACCCAGGAATTGGGAAAAACAATTGTCTATTTGGATGGCTCTACTCAGTCATGCCGTTTTAGAGAATGCAACATGGGCAATTTGATTTGTGATGCTATGGTAAGTCGTCCTCAGGGACAGCCCTGTGCCTAGGGAGGAAGGGGAGGAGGAAGGAAGGAAGAAGAGGAGGGAAGGACACAAGGAAGAACAAAATGATAGTTATAGAACTGGTGATTCTTAGTGCCTTGGGAAGGTGCCAGAGCTACTTCAGGTGATCCTCACTCTGTTGCTTTACAAGAACTGAAGTCTATTTTAGAGTGTTGGTCTCAGATGTCTGGATTTCAGATGTTGCTTTCCTTTTGCAAGATGATCAGAACACACAGACAAACTCTGCTACCCTGAGGAGCTTGCTGAAGCCATCATGGATTGGATCTTTATGTGATTTGATATTGACTGTTATCTCCGAGCCATCAATAAGTTATTATATTTATTTATGTCATGTTTGCTTACTGTGTCCTAGCTTCTTGTTTTGATATGCCCAAATAGGCTGCTCGTATGAGCTAGTTTGATTACTGGCAACTTTGAAGCTCTGATGTCCTGTCATCAGGTGGTTAGATCTGTTACTAGGTATGTGAGCTCAGGAGTCCACCCAGTCCTTGTATGGATTCAGCTCAGGTGCCCAGGTAGATAGCCACCAAGTGTGTGGTGTAGGTTCTCACTTATAGTCCTAGACAGGCATGGGTGATTGGTATAGGCACAGGCATCTGGCTGCAGCAGGGGGACACACTCTGAGCAAGGCAGGGGGCTGATGACTACCCTCGAGTGTCCAGGAGAAAGGTGTGTCCCTGTTCCCTACAGCACCTAGGTGAGTGGGTTTTGCAGCCAGATTATGAGCACCTAATGCTGTTGGCTGTAAGGACTGGGGGGCACCTCTTATTCATGGGCCTCTACCACAGACGGCTAGGTGGCATGGGTGAAGCCACCAGTCCTCAGGCCCCTGATGTGGGTAGGTGAAGACCCTGCTTAATGGGCAAAGCAGCGTCAAATGTCAAGAACCTGCCACTTCACAGCTGAAACAGTTGAAGTTAGACTTCCGGTATATACCCTGTTGTACTGCAGTAATGAGGGCCTACGCTGTTGAAATGGGCCCACACAAGTCTCTGCAGGGCGAAAGGCACTCAAAGTCCATGGATCCCTTATGCCTGTGCCTAGGCAAAGGAGCTGTGCTTCCCCTGGGTTCCTGGCTTAGGGGAGCCAGCAGTTTATTTTTTCCTGTTTGTTAATTTGTTCACTCTCCAAGTCAGGGAGAATGGCTCCGGGCATGTGACGGATCCTACTTCTGACCCAGGGGACTTGACAGTTGCTGAAGCTGGTCCAGGACCCAGTGCAGAGCAGGGAGTGGGGAGGTAAATGGGAGAGAGGTTTTTCCCTAAGGGAGGTGTTTTTGATCTGTGCAGTAAGCCGTACGCAAGTACTTATCTTTTGCCAATCCAGGGCTGCTTCTCACTGGTTCTGGGTGGCCGTGTAGACTCTCTGGCGCTGGGTCTCTCCCGGTGTGGAAAATGCGCCTCCCGAGGACCACTGCTTGCCTGCCTCACTGCTCACACCTGAGCTGATCAGGCCTGAAGGGCTCAGGCTCTCGCCGGGTCAGAACTGGCAACTCCTCGCTGCTTCCGAACCATCTCTCCCTCCCCCTGCCACTGAGTCTCGTTCCTCAACTCTGCCTTTGATGTTCAGGTTTCCCAGATTGCCATAAATAATCGATTCACTTGTTTTCTCGGGTCTTTGTTGTAAGAAGGTCCGCTGGAAGCATCTGACTACTCCGCCGTCCTGGCCCTGCCTCTCTCTGCTCCCGATTGTAATGTAGACATAATAGCTAAAACACATCTGCTTGAGCCTAACTTGGCAAAATTGTTTTTAACCAGTTTGTCCACTGGCTCCAGAAAACCTAGGCTTAGTGTGACTGGAACTTCCTTTACAAGCTAGAATTACAGCAGGCAGTTATAGCGATGATGGTAAGTCCTGTGGCTGAGCAGTATCACCCACGAAAAGCACTCTTCTGTCCATGTAGGCAGATTAGCGATGGTTTCCCTTTGGGGGCAATGCTGAGCCCAGGTCTGCAAGGTCAGACTCATCATTTCCACTTGTTCAAAGCCCAGGTGATCGTTTCTCTGTCAGTGCCCAGCACGGTGCCTGAAATACAGCCACACTCAATCATAGAGGTCATGCTTTCCAAGGTGAGACCGGTGCCTGCTCCTCAGTATCGTGCAGTCAGTGGGAGAGAAGTTGCTAAAGAGAATCCAGTATGTAAATGTATAGAGTAGGTCTGGAAGGAAACACCCAGGCTCTTCACAGGGCTTACCTCCCTGTGTGAGAGAACTTTTGCTCTGTTTTTTTTTTTTTTTTTCATGAGAATGTATTCATATATTTCTTATAATTAAACATATATTTTTGTAAAAGAAAAGCAAGAATTAACCTGATTCTTCCCAGTTTCAGGAGGCTGCCTCTGTGCCTCCAAAATCGGCAGCTTGGGAATTGGCTGGGGGGACAGACATGGAGTCCAGGGCTCTTGTTGACACAAGGTCCAGAATAGAACAGGCTTTAGGTCTTGCCCTGAGGTGCAAGCACAGAGTAGAGCCCACCCTGGGGAGCCTGTGGAGGAGCAGCGCTGACACCAAGGCTCCACCATAAAAGGACATTCCCCAGGGACTCGCTGGCCTGAGCATACAGGGGTCTCAGGAAAGGGGACTAAAAGCTACCTGTTTCTGAGAGCTGAAACGTAACAGCCAATTCAGAGTCTGACACAGAACCGGTCACAATATCATATTTTTGCTTCTCAGAACATAAAGCTAGTTCTGACTAATTGTACTTGAAATCTCTGGGAACACAGAAGCAGGAGAAAAACAGCTTCCTTTCCCCAATTAAAAAAAACAGTTGCCATTGAATTGATTCCGACTCATGGTGACCACATATATGTCAAAGTAGAACTGTGCTGCATAGGGTTTTCAGCGGCTGTGATCTTTTGGAAGTAGGCCTTTCTTCCAAGGCACCTCTGGGTGGAATCAAACTACCAACCTTTCGGTTAGTAGCTGAGCGCTTAACTGTTTGTGCCACCCAAGGTCATTTCCTCAATAAAGCTAACTTTCTAGAACTTTTCCTAAGGAAGAAATCTCAGAATAACTAATGTAAATTTGTGCAACTGTTGCAGATTTACAACAACATTAGACACCCGGATGAAATGACCTGGAACCATGTGTCCATGTGCATCATCAATGGAGGTGGCATTCGGTCACCCATTGACAATCAGAACAACGGTATGTTCCCTAGGCTTGGGATCCTCACTCATTGTCTTTCCACTCTGGCCGTGCATTCTCATTAGGTTAGGCCCACTGCCCTGACCATTCCCCTGTCCACGGACAGCCTCAGCTCATCTCTTCTGCCAGCCATGTACAGAGTGTCAGCTCTTTCAGTTTGGGTTAGCTGCCACTCAAGCCCTAACCGAAAGGGCACACTCATGCTTATGTGTTCTCGTAGGTATTCGTACATAAAGGCAGCAGCTAGGGTTAATGGAATCCAAGCTTGATCTAAATTTCTGACTCATAAAGCTAAATAATAATTGTTGCTGATTTACAAAAATTTTGACAGCCTCCACCTTGGTATCTGGGAAGAGAAAAACAAAATTCCCGGCTTTTGTGCTGGAAAAGACATACCACTGGATTACATTGTTATTCTAATGTATTTGCAAGGAGACTTGGTGGCTCAGTGGTTAAGCGCTCAGCTGCTAATCAAAAGGTTGGTTGTTCGAAACCTCCCAGCCACTCCACAGGAGAAAGACCTGGCAATCTACTCCTGTAAAGATCACAGCCTAGAAAAACCATATGGGGCAGTTCTACTCTGTCACATGGGGTCACTATTAGTCGAAAATCGACTTGATGGCACCTAACAACAACAGTGTATTTGCAGAAACTCAAGGTTCTATCATATGGTAAAAGAAATCAACTAGACAGATACTCAAGACACTCTTGAAGCCCTCATGGGTTTAAGCCCCAAGCTCATCTCATTATCAGATAACAGGGACAGGTGGCAGGGACAGGCTGCTGCCTGGAGGAAATGAGCACTTTTTAACAACCCACTGGAGATCCAGCCTCAAGCCAGGTGATCTGAGACGGAGCATAGGGGACTTTTGAGCCACACCATTTATAAGCTCCCGCCATCTTTCCCAGTGGTGGAGGGCACAGCCAAAGGCCTCTTGAATCCATTCCCTCCCTATGTGTCAGGAACCACTTCCACACAGCTGGTGCTGCTCTCAAAATTCCATTCCCCTGAGTGATGCAAATGGTTAACATCCTCGGCTGCTAACCAAATGGTTGGAGGTTCAAGTCCACCCAGAGACACCTCAGAAGAAAAGGCGTGGTACTCCCAAAAACTCAGCCAATGAAAACCGTATGGAGCACAGTTCTAGTCTGACACACATGGGGTTGCCATGAGCCCGAATGGACTTAATAGCAACTGGTTTGTTTTTTTAATTTCCTTCTCCAGCCCACAAGGAAATTGAGCTTAGGGTAAGCACTTTCTTGTTTTCCTTCTTGCCTCATCTGTGACTATCCTCAGGCACAATTACCTGGGAGAACCTGGCTGCTGTATTGCCCTTTGGAGGCACCTTTGACCTGGTCAAATTAAAAGGCTCTACCCTGAAGAAGGCCTTTGAGCACAGCGTCCACCGCTATGGCCAGTCCACTGGAGAGTTCCTGCAGGTGGGAGGTAAGTCACGTGCACTGGGGGGCCAGCCTGTCCAAGGTGCTGGTTGCCTCAGTTATCTCTCAGCAGGACCTCGATGGCCAGATTTGCTTAAATTTGCTCTCACCCAAGACAAACACATAGCCTTTGAAAGGCTGTAGACTCCCATATCCACTGAGGTCAGGTCAGGTCCCAAAGCCCTAGCAATCAGTGAATTTGCCAAATCTGATGTGGACGTCAGATAGGCCCTCTGCAGGAGCCAGCCCTCCAAATTCTGAGCAGGTCAGATGCCTTGAGGGCTAATTTCTATTAAATCTTAGCTGGTTAAACATTCAATATTCTTTTAAAAAAAAAAAAAAATCCCTTGTCTGTTTTGTTTCTAATTGCCTGGAACCATGCAGAGGTCCAAAGGAATGTGGTGCCCAGTCAGTATTAACAGGGATGATTTCTGGGAGTTGGGCCATGTAGACACACTGGAACACTTTATTCCAGTTCCACTGTGATCTGGACAGGTCTTCAACCTCTCTCATCTCAGGAAGAAAACCTACCCTGCTTACCACACAGGTTGCAGTGAAAATTGAATAAAAAGAAATACTTCACAAAGTACCAAGTGCTACTGAAACACTTTCGTCAATTCCACAGTACAGTGAAATAATCCTTAAAAGTAATAATCTTATTTTACTCTGAAATCATATTGTAGCCTCATTTTTTTTAGCTGTACATGGTAGTCCCACTTGACTGTAGTTGCTTTGCCGAGTCAAGTTCACCCTCTACAGAACAACACCCCACTGTCGGTACTGACTGGCTGCAGAGCCAGTGGGGCCCTGGCATTCTGTGTTTTTCCAGGAGGAAGTCAAGGCAACAGCAGTGTTTTGATGTTCCATCAAAGTTCTGGGTAGCTGTATGCTTTGTAAAAGTTGGCCAGTCCCAAATTATTACTATTTAGTCATCTTCAAAATTCTAACAAATGTTCCATGACTGTCATTTATTTCTTGTTTCCAAAGTACTTGAACCAGGTTCCTGGATCAATTAATTCAGGATTTTAAAGAGGTAAAAAAGGTGGTTTCTCCCCACAGAGTCACCCCTCACCCATTCTGGGCCAGAGCCAGCTTTCCTTCCAGTGGTTCCCAGACCTTCTAGAAGTACTCAAAGTTAAACCTAACCAAAGTAAGAGTAGCTGCAAAGTTACCTCAGCTGTCTCGATGAAATGTCACTCAAGCACAAACTGAATGAAAATCAAGCCCATTGTCCCTATTCCAGATCTTGGCCAAAACACCTTTATTAGACAACAGAAGTCTCCCTTTGGATCCAGTGAAAACATATGGACTCATCTTTTTCTTCTAGGAATCCATGTGGTATATGACCTTTCCCAAAAACGTGGCAACAGAGTGGTCAGCATAGATGTTCTTTGCACCAAGTGTCAAGTGCCCACTTATGAGCCTCTCAGAATGGATGAAGAATATAATGTGGTCCTCCCAAATTTCCTTGCCAATGGTGGAGATTCATTCCAGATGATAAAAGATGAATTACTGAAACATGACTCTGGTAAGCACAAGTGTCTCTTCTTTCCCCTTACCTCAGACATACTCAAGAACCACAGAACTGGGCCAAGAAGGGGAGTTATTATTGGTGTCCATGAGGGCAAAGCCAGAAACCAGATCCTGCCCCGATGTTGCTAACTCCATTCCTGCTTTCCTTGTTGGAAAACAGCAGCACAGCACTGGGGAGTGTATGCCCCTTTCCTGGCACACACCCCATCCGTCCAACCTCAGAGAAAAAAGTTTTAAGTAAAAACTATTTGAAAATTCTTTTAAATACATATACGGAGCTGTTTAAATTGTGATATATAAACCAGTTTTGTGCTTATATAAAAATTGCCCTCTAGAGTACTGCGCACATTTAAAAAATCATCTATATGAGATCAAATGGTCAGCAATTACTCTAAAGCAAAGATGAAAGGGTAAAGGAACAGGGAAACCAGATTATTGGAAGGAAACATCCAGAAGGGAATCAATGAGAATGTGAAAACATTGTGAAAAACGTAACCAGTTTCTCTGAACAATTTGTGTTCTTGTCTCCTGTGACCCTTTATCCCTGCTTATGAAAGGAGTATCTTCTTTTTTATAATTACAAGAGACTTTAGAGAAATGCATTCGTGTCCCCCCCACCTTACGGTTAAATGGGAACCTAATTTGTCGTGTAAACTTTCACCAAAAACAAAACATTCAAGCAGTCCCCAACTTATATTTGAGTTAACACAAACTGAACTTAGGACCATCGTTTTTTTTGTACATTTTATCGTTAGTAATACGTACTACAATATTATAATAGTTTTGTAAGTTTATATGTAATGTTTCCAACCCCCAAAGACAAAGATCAGATCTATAAAGATACTGATAATAAATGGCAATAATAATGAAAATTAAAAAAAAAAGAGATATTCGACTTATGTCAGAATCAACTTAACTATGGAGTCACCAGAATGGAACCCTGTCATACGTCGGGGACTGCCTGTATTATTTTAAAAAAGAAAAAAGCCCTCTAGAATTTTAGGTTAGAGGTGGAAAACCTGCAGCGTAAATCATCTAAATTTTCCTTTTGGAAGAAGCTTTCAGTTTGAATAGGTCAGGTAGGAGTGGATGGGATATGCCCCCCTTTCAGCATATTGCGTTGGTGCAGCAAATTATAAAAACAATCATACTTGACCCATATTTTCAGCAGTACTGAGGGTCATTATACCCCAACCTAACTTTTAGAAAACCAATTGAGAGTCACCTCTTGTGTACAAACTCCACTGACACAGGGCACACTTCCCCTTCCTCTCCCCAGCATGCTTACAAGACACGTGCACAGCTTCCCCACATCTCCAGGAGGGAACTCAGCCAGGTTTTTCCTCAGTCTTACCATGGTGAGCCTGCCATTTTAGCAGCTTATTCCAAGGAGGGTGGAGGGCAGAGCCAGGCCAAAGGAACGGGCTGGCTACTCCTGTTCACTCCATGATAGGAGATGGAAGGGCAGGCTTCAAAGGATGTCCTGGGTGTCCTCTTGAAGTGAAGAGGCTGATGATGGCATCACCTGGCACTGTTCTGCTCACCCAACCCCAGATGGATGGGTTTTGGAGAGAAGGAGTTCACGAAGAAGGGGTCTCAATCCTGGCTATACATTAGAATCACTGGTTGAACGTTTTAAAGAAAATACTGATGCTTTGGCCCCAACCCTTAAGAGATGCTAATTTAATTAGCTGGAGCAGAGCCCGGGAACCGATATTCTTAAAAATCTCTTCCAATTACTCTAATGTACAGCCAGGTTAAGAACTACTTCAGAGAGAAGAGTTCTTTTTTAAGTATTAGAGTGATACTTTTAAAATGAAATTCTCTTTGATACCCATGGGTTTGTTGTAGGCAATTAGTATTTGTCACCTCTTTTCCATTTTTGAAATGAAGCCTCCATTGTTCCACCGTCAATCATGCAAAAATAATTCTTGAGCAGGAGAGCAGAAGGAAGCCACTTTTAACTCTCAATTAATTGCTCTTGATCCAGTTCCCTAATGCCCTTGTTCTGGAGTGATTCAAAGGCTACTGTGTCAACCGCCTCTTCCTTGAGTCACCTGAGACCTGAGACAGCTAACCTCTCCCCAGTTACCCAATAGTGAACAATGGGCACATTTCCTGTCTGGAACATGAAAAGGCAATCAAATTCTTTGCACTTATGATAGCCACTGTTCTTGTCTCCTGTGACACTTCATCCTTGCTTATGAAAGAAAAATATCTTCCTTTTTATAATTACAAGGGACTTTAAAGAAATGCATTAGTGCTCCCCCCCACTGTTAGTAATTACCTTTTCTGTGTTTAAAATAACATGTATTTTTCTAGGTGACCAAGATATCAACGTGGTTTCTGAATACATCTCAAAAATGAAAGTAATTTATCCTGCAGTTGAAGGTCGGATCAAGTTTTCTGCAGGAAGTTATTGCCAAGGAAGCTTTGTTCTAGTATCTCTTTCATTTTTGGCAGTGAGCCTTGTTTTATACCAATAGCCAAAATTTCTCCCTGCCGTTAATGCGTGAAACCACGTTTTTTTCAAGTGAGGTTCAAGTCTGCATTTTAGGGCCTGGCTTTGTGATGGCACAGAATATCCTCGCAGACTCCTAGAAGCTAAAGTTTACAGTGTTATAAAAAGAAGAGACTGACATCATCACTCAAGGTCAACAACTTGGTGAGACAGACCAAAAAAAAAAGAGAGAATTAAAACAGGACTTTATGAGGGGAAGGACAGCTATATTTAATTTACAAATACAAATTTTTATAAAATTGTATTAACTATTTAAAATTGTAGAAATCATTTTTATCCTCTGGGGCTGGTGGCACAGTGGTTAAGAGCTATGGCGTGCTATGGCTGCTAACCAAAATGTCAGCAGTTCGAATCCACCAGCTGCTCCTTGGAAACCCTATGGAGCAGTTCTACTCTCTACAGTAGGGTCGCTATGAGTCGGAATCAACTTGATGGCAACGGGTTTGTTTTGGTTTAGGCCCATTCTAATCTAGCAAACAACTTCTGTTTACACAGAACTTTATAATTTACAAGGGATTTTTTAAGCACACTGATGCCACAACTTAATTTGGTGGGTAAGGCAAGTGTTATTTTTCCCATTTTACAGACAAGGAAATTGAAGCTCAGAGCTGACTTGCTCAAGGCTGTACAGCTAAAAGTGACAAATCCAAGACTTGGACCTAGGTCTTTTGACTTCAAGTCCAGCACTCTTTCAACACATTCAATTGCTGTTCAGAATGATACTTAATAGTCTCCTCTTTTCATAATTATCAATGGCCCCAAGCTCATGGATGACAAGCCTCTTTTATTTCTGGTCTCTATTTTTTGCCTTTTTAGCTCCTGTTGTTACAGTGTTTAAGAAACACAGGTAGCAGTCTCTCTTGCATCACCCAGGTGCCTTTGATAAATTAGGGAACAAACTTTGTGCAGCAGATAATGAGAAAGGCCAAAGGCTGTAAAAGGCAGTTAAGGGGCTGGGAAGAAAACAGAAGGAAGAACAGGACACCAGGACAGATTCACATTATAAAAGAAAGAGAGCTAAAGAACATTTAGATTTGTTAAATAGGTATTCAACAAGGAGTAGCAGTAGTGCCTGACACATAATGTTAGCAGTTATTAATCTCATGAGTTTAATCAGTTCTGCCTCTGTGCTCTTTCCTTCCTTCTTCAAAAGGTGCCATGAAAAGAGAACCTTCTAGAACGAGCTGTAATGCTACACCTGCACTTGCCCCTGCCCAGCAAAATACTAGCACTGTACTTACTCTAGTTACACCACACACACACACGTTTTGGAAAACCCAGAGGGGAAATGAGCATTAATTTTAAGAAGTGGTATACATATGATGTTTGAAGTCAGCTGTGCCTCTAACTCCCGACAATCACTCCAAGTAATTCTCAAGTCCAGGGAGTGGCCCCTCTAAGCAGATGCTCAGGAAATACCCAGACTGATGAAATGACTTATGCCCAAAGAACAAATACTTGCTTATGTGGGTAGTGATGCCCTGTGGGCCTGCTAAGCATCACGTAAGTGATTCAACAAGAGATGGGAGCCTTCACCTTAAAAAGTGAGCTAACAGCAGCTGAAGTTCGGAAAGGGGGTATGTTTTGTTCTTAGTATTTACAAATATTAAGTATTTCTGGTACAAAATATACTTTTAAACTTCACAGCCTTTTTTTACAGATGTTGTGGCAGTAAAATAATTCCCTTGGTTCTATGCATATACAGATTAGCTATAAACAAATATCAGTAACAGTGTAAGAAGTGAGGAACTTGAGAAAGGTTCATTTGGGATATATTTTTTATGCTTGGCCAGTAAAATAGGATAAATCCTATTGAAGCAAAATTTTTTAAACAACATTTTTGTAAGTTTTCTGGATATGTATGTGTTTTGTGCAGTGGTATTGAAAAATGACCTTGAACCACTTTGCAACTGTAGATTCTAAACAATAAAATTCATGATACAAAGGCAAACACTTGTAACCTGATATGACTGAAGAAAGCTCTCTGACAATTTATCACTGATAAAATTTCTCCTGATAACCCCTTGCCATCTGATCACTGCCCACCTCCAAAAAAATTGAAAGAGAAGAAAAATGCATGCGATTTTTAGGTAGAAGATGAAAGAAAGGATATTTTAAGTAAGACTACTAAATTTTCTGATTTTGATGTACAGAATCTAACGTAGAAACATACTGGTTGTTATTGTTAGGCACCATCAAGTCGGTTCCGACTCACAGCAACCCTACATACAACTGAACAAAACACTGCCCGATCCTGCACCATCCTCACAATCCTTGTTATGCTTGAGCCCATTGTTGCAGCCACTGTGCCAATCCATCTCATCGAGGGTCTTCCTCTTTTTCACTGACCCTCTACTTTACCAAGCATGATGTCCTTCTCCAGGGACTGATCCCTCCTGATAACATGCTTCTAAGGAGCAATCTGGTTGAACTTCCTCTAAGACAGATTTGTTTGTTCTTTTGGCAGTCCATGGTATATTCAATATCCTTCACCAACACCACAATTCAAAGGCATCAGTTCTTCTTCAGTCTTCCTTATTCATCGTCCAGCTTTCACATGCATATCAGGTGACTAAAAACACCATGGCTTGTGTCAGGCGCACCTTAAGTCTTCAAGGTGACATCTTTGCTTTTTAACACTTTAAAGAGTTCTTTTGCAGTAGATTTGCCCGATGGCGATGCGTCGTTTGATTTCTTGACTGCTGCTTCCATTAGTGTTGACTGTGGATCCAAGTAAAATGAAATCATTGACAACGTCAGTCTTTTCTCCGTTTATCATGATGTTGCTTACTGGTCCAGTTGTGAGGATTTGTGTTTTATGTTGAGGTATAATCCATACTGAAGGCTGTGGTCTTTGATCTTCAGCAGTAAGTGCTTCAAGTCCTCTTCCATTCCTCACGCAAGGTTGTGTCATCTGCCTATCGCAGGTGTTAATGAGTCTTCCTCCAATCTTGATGCAGTGTTCTTCATATAGTCCAGCTTCTCAGGTTATTCACTCAGCATACAGACTAAATAAGTATGGTGAAAGGATATAACCCTGACGCACAGCTTTCCTGACTTTAATCCCCACAGTATCCCCTTGTCTGTACTGGTAGCACAATAAAATTAGTTTTGTTACACCTTGATCAACCAGGCACATTAATTCCATTTGGTAGCAATGCTGCCTTCAGTTGGCTGGGTTTCTTACAAGAAAGAAACTATTTGATTATTAAAACTGCTAATAGCTGTTCATTAGAAAGAGGCGCTCCCTGAGGGAGTTATGTAGTCCCATGGATGTATGGCTTGGCAAGCACCCATAACGGCTTGCCAAAATTAGGAAAAAGTCCCCTTCCTTCTGGTGCACCCAGTCGCACACCAAGGCATAACAAATGGAGTGTGGGCTGGATTTCAGCCACCAATGGCACCCTGGTTGGAGCCCTCATGCAGGGTGTGCCCTACACAATCAGCTGAGCAGCCCTAAGGCAAGGAGCAGCTTCTATGTTCTATATATTTTGCAAACCAAAGGTTATAATTAATGTTATTTTTGTGCTGGTGAAATAAAATACATTTTTATAACCCTGGTGGTGCAATGGTTAAGCACTCAGTTACTAACTGAAAGGTTGCTGGTCGAACCCACCCAGGGGCTCTGCCGGAGAAAAGACTTACTCTCATAAAGATTACAGCCTTGGAAACCCTATGGGGCAGTTCTGCTCTGTCACATGGACATCATTAAATAGGTTAGTTTCCCAAAGTATATTTAGAGTTCCCACAGTACCCAACTTAGTGCCTAATACACAGTTAATGATCAATAAGTATATTTTGAATGAACAGTGTAGCCAATAACTAAACACAAAATGCTCAATCCTGAAAGAAATTTTTTTCAAGAAGGAGAAAAGCATAGCATGACAAGGAATTCCAAGTAAAATTCTAAAACACTGTATCTTTAAAAATAGTATTTTAAATTAACTTTCCCCAAGGAATACAGTTAATTCCTTATTTTTCTTTTGGAGAGATGACAGACATAAACCAAAAATCTATTTACCTAAATTGTTATATGAGCTTTTGGAATACAGTTACACACATTCAGTGAAATTTAGTAATAACTGCACAATCACAAATATCTGTTAAGTATTCAGTTTTCACATCCAACGGGGCTATAATCTGTCAGTCATCCAGCCAGAATAAAAAAAAGTCCCTTGATTATTATGAAAAACTCATAAAGGATATTTTATTTATAAACACACAGTAGAAAATGAAAAAAAGGAAAACAAATCTACTAAAATATATTAACTATAAATAAGAAAGTAAATCAGCTCTTATTTACATTTCTCCACACTAACCATAATTACTTTCGAAGTGATACAATATAAAGTTATTAATCTTACCTGTTTGCCCTATAAGGATTATGAACTACTTCTTTAAAAAACACCAGTAACAAGTGATTTTTGCTCTAACAAAATATGGACAACAAGTATAAAATGAAAGGCTAAGAAACCCAATCACTTTTAATCATTATTATGTTTGTCAGTCTTTATTAAAACAAAAAATTTCAGACACTGAATTACATGATATGTACAAGAATATACAAAAGTAAAAGAAAAAAAAGGTACATATCTACTACACTAGCACAGCAGAAATTTCAACTGGTTATTCTATCCCAAATCCAAATGTTTACATCCAGGATGTCACAGAGGTCACTTCCTTTTGTACCTAAAGTGAAAATAAATGCATTTAATAGAAGATAATAATACAGGGTTCATTTGTGAATTGCCTAACAGTTCTAGGATATTAAAATTCTAAACTAAGACATACATATGTTGTATACCAAAAGAAATTAGCTGGCATATGTAGCAGATAATACCTATGTTTTAGAGATGACTAAACAACAAGGTTTTGTGACAGCCCTATAAAGTCTCGAAGAGAGAGCTGGAGGTTTCCTGGTATTGATTCCCATGTAGATTGAACATAAAGTGTAACTTCCATCCTGTTTTAATATACATTTAATGTTACCATAACTTGAAAAGTTTATCATTAATAGGTCAAGAGTCCAAATCTGGTTTTCTCTACAAGACTAACATTTCACTGCTATGCCACAACCTTGAAGAGTAGCTTTTATATCAGACCAAAGAGATTAGTGAGAAAAATAATAAAAACAGTAAAAATAATGTAAATCTTTACTCAAATATCAAAATCCTCAAGATTCAATACAATAATATTAACATTCGCTAACTCCTATTCATTTTGTGCTCTGTATTCATATAAACTCAGCAGCTTAAAAAAATACTCAAGTCTCTGACTTACAGAGCACACAATGTTGCAGATGACAGCTTGAAGAGTTTGGTCCATTCTAGTGCTAGGACTTCCTCTTCCTCTGGAGAGACTGTCACGAGTGTAATGTCCCTATGTGCTTGTGATTAGGAAGGGATGAAGTCAAGGCAGAGGCTATTCAGTTCCTGCCACCCCCCAAAATCCAGTCTATGTGTGGACATGCTGAATAAAGAAAACTATAAAAAGTCATTTGCTTAGGTTGTCCATTTTAAGGTCTCGGAGGTTTCCTTAATTTTTGTGTCCCTAATTAAAATAAACATCAACATACCATTAAGATCTTATAAAGAATAAAATTACTGCTTTTCAGTTACCTTATTGAGCTCTGGAAACAGTTCCTGTATCACAATGTCCAATAAAACGTAAGTCAGCTAAAGCACCCAAGAAAATAAAAAAGTTTTAAGGCATTAGGCAAAAAACCAAAAGATGATGAACACAAAATTCAAGATAGTGGTTACCTCTAAATGGGAAGGCAAAGATTAGGATTCACAGTACAGTCATGTGTCGCTTAACATCCACGATACATTCTGTGAAACAGGATGTTATGTGATTTGGATGTTGTGCGAATATCATATACTAGCAAAGCTATATGGGATACGTTTCACTTCCAAATCGAATTCTTCTCCTTTGTCTCTTGCTGCTGCTATCACTAAAACTGGTTTTGCTGTGTTTGGCAGCCACAATGCACTTTACAGTAATCTTTTCAAAAGAAAATTAAACAGAAAGATAATATTCCAACACTCCAGAGATGTGTGATACACTAGTTTGGATGCTGCTGCCTACAAGTCAAAGCATATACTGTTAAACAGTAAATTTTTTATTTGTAAGTAGGGGAAGTTCACATTAAAGTAATGACAGAAAGTATAATACAGTACATACAGAGGCCAGTAACGCAGGCGTTTATTATGACTATCAAGATGTGTTACAGGTTATATACGTACTGTACCATTATACGCCTCGCAGTGCAATTGCTTTGTTATACAAGAGACATGAGATACACCTATTGTGTGCGGGAAGCTGTTACGTTTGCTATGTCTGGTTACATCTGCTACATCCCATTCTCTGAGATTTCTGAACTCTCTTATAACCTTATGGGACCACAGATATATATGTGGTCGGATGTTGCCCAAATGGATGTTATGCAGCACATGACTGTATAGTACAAAACAAGCGCACAAGTACCTTCAACAGTAATGTTCTGCTTCTTAACATGGGTGGTAGGTACCCATTTGTTCACAGGTAGACATTATATCTCATAACTCACTTATTTGGTAAATATTTTTATATATAACAAATATTTTAAAGAAACATGCAGGACACAAAACTGTAATTCTACTAAGATCTCAACAGAATACATATAGACTATAAACACAAAAATGTCAACTGTGGTTATTCTATGTGACCTGAATGATGGAATTATTGATTTTAAATTTTTTCATTAATTTTCTACATATTTCAAAATTTCTATAATGAATATGCTTGTTTTAAATCAAAACAATTTATGTTATACAGAAAAAAAGGCAATCAGCAAGAAAGAGTAACAAAATACATTTTTTTCTTTTGGAATGTCTGAGTTACACTGTCTTCATTTAGTAATAATAATATACCAAACACCCTACTGTGTCATTCACCAAATCCAGCCAACACTAGACTACTGGTTTTAATGAATTTTACCTGCTTGTTGAGGACAGGCTGCTGTAAGCCATCAAACAGAAGTCTGATGCTTTCATACTTGGCTTCTTTACCAATACACTTGACTATCAGATCTAAACAAGAAAGCCACATGTGAAACAATTTTAGATTATAAAGTGAGTCATCATTAAGTGGATCATAAAGCACAATCTCCACCCTGTTTCCCGGATAGTATGCAATAACTATAAATCAGCATTTCTTAAACCAATGTTCCTGGAAAAAGGAGCTCTACAGTCAAGTTGAGAAATAATAGTACTGGAGATTCTCAATGTACAAGGTATACCATAAGCTCTAAGGAATGTTGCAACAAAGAAATTGGCTTCTATTATTAAATGATACAAAGATAGTTGGAAAATAATACATACAGGCATACCTCAGAGGTACTGTAGGTTCAATTCCAGACCACGGCAGTAAAGCGAGTATCACAATAAAGCAAGTCACATGAAATTTTCTGGTTTCCCAGTGCATATAAATCTTTACACTATACTGTAGTCTATTAAGTTTACAATAGCATTGTCTAAAAAAAAATATATACATACCTTAGTTAAAAAACACTTTACTGCTAAAAAATGCTAACTATCATCTGAGCCTTCAGCAAGTCATAATCTTTTTGCTGGTGGAGGGTCTTGCCTCGATGTTGACGGCTGCTGACTGATCAGGGTGATGGTTGCTGAAGGCTGGGATGGCTGTGGCAATTTCTTAAAATAAGACAACAGTGAAGTTTGTCACATTGATTTGACTTTTCCTTTCACGAAAGATTTCTCTGTAGGATGCGATGCTGTTTGATAGCATTTTACTCACAGTAAAACTTCTTTCAAAATTGGAGTCAATCCTCTCAAACTCTGCCGCTGCTTTATCAACTAAGTTTATGTAGTATTCTAAATCCTTTGTTGTCATTTCAAGAATGTTCACAGCATCTTCACCAGGAATAGATTCCATCTCAAGAAATCACTTTCTTTGCTCATCCACAAGAAGCAACTCCTCACCCGTTAAAGTTTTATCATGAGGTTGCAGTAATTCAGTCACATCTTCACACTCTACTTCTAGTTCTCTTGCTATTTCCACCAAATCTGCAATTACTTCCTCCACTGAAGTCATGAACCCCTCAAAGTCATCCATTAGGGTTGGAATCGACTTCTTCTAAACTCCAGTTACTGTTGATATTTTGACCTCCTAATCACGAATGTTCTTAATGGCATTTAGAATGGTGAATCCTTTCCACAAGGTTTTCAATTTACTTTGCTCAGATCCATCAGAAGAATCACTATCTATGGCAGCTATATCCTTATGAAATGTTATTTCTTAAATAATAAGACTTCAAAGTTGAAATTACTCTTGATCCATGGGCTGCAGAATGGATGTTGTGTTAGCAGGCATGAAAACAACGTTAATCTCCTTGTACATCTCCATCAGAGCTCCTGGGTGACCAGGTGCACTGTCAGTGAGCAGTAATATTTTGAAAGGAATCTTTTTTTCTGAGCAGTTGGTCTTAACAGGGGGCTTAGAATATTCAGTAAACCATGTTGTAAACAGATGTGCTGTCATCCAGGCTTTGTTGTTCCATTTATAGAGCACAGGCAGTGTAGATTTAGCATAATTCACAAGAGCCCGAGGATTTTCAGAGTGGTAAATGAGCACTGGCTTCAACTTAAAGTCACCAGCTGCGTTAGCCCCTAACAAGAGAGTCAACCTGTCCTTTGAAGCTTTGAGGCCAGGTATTGACTTCTCTCTAGCTATGAAAGTCCTAGATGGCATTTTCTTCCAATATAAGACTATTTCATCTACATTGAAAATCTGTTGTTTACTGTAGCCACCTTCATCAGTTATCTTAGCTAAATCTTCTGGATATCTTGCTGCAGCTTCTACATTAGCACTTACTGCTTCACTATGTACTTTTACGTTATGGAGACAGCTTCTTTACTTAAACCTCATGAACCAACCTCTTCTAGCTTCAAACTTTTCTTCTGCAGCTTTCCTCACCTCTCTCAGGCTTCACAGAATTGAAGAGAGTTATGGCCTTGCTCTGGATTAGGCTTTTGCTTAAGGGAATGTTGTGGCTGGTTTGATCTTCTATCCAGACCACTAAAACTTCCTCCATATCAGCAATAAGACTGTTTCGCTTTCTTATCATTTATGTGTTGACTGGAGTAGCACTTTTAATTTTCTACGAGAACTTTTCCTTTGCATTCACAACTTGGCTAACTGTTTGGTACAAAGGCGTAGTTTTCAGCCTATCTAGTTTTTGACATGCCTTTCTCACTAAGCTTAATCATTTCTAGCTTTTGATTTAAAGTGAGTGACATATGACTCTTCCTTTCACTTAAACACTTAGAGGCCACTGTAGAGTAATTAATTGGCCTAACTTCAATATTGTCATGTCTCAGGAATAGGGAGGCCAGAGGAGAGGGAGAGAGACGAGACAAGGGCCAATCCATGGGCAGTCAGAACACACACATTTATCGATTAAGTTCGCCATCTTATATGGGTGTGGTTTGTGGCACCCCAAAACAATTACAATAGTAACATCAAAGATCACTGATCACAGATCACCATAACAGATATAATAATAATGAAAAAGTTTGAAATACTGCGAGAATTACCAAAATGTGACAGACGGACATGAAGTGAAAGCACATGCTTTTCGAAAAATGGCACAGACAGGCGTGCTTGATGCAGGGTTGCCACAAACCTTTAATTTGTAAAAAATGCAGTATCTGCAAAGTGCAATAAAGTGAAGTGCAATAAAACAAGGTGTGCCTATACTGTATTATACTATTAGGGTAAAACAAAACAAAATAAAACCCTGATGAATGTACATCTGTACACATATATTTGTGTATGTATGTGTAGAAAGATATCTACACAGATTCACACCAAACTGGAGTATGTGGCTACTTCTGTGCAGTGGGGAGTAGATGGCTTCTACTTTTTATTCTATATATTTTCATAATGTTTGAATATTTTAATATCAGAAAAAAAAGGCATTTATTTAGTTTTTTAACCTAGAGTTTCTTCAAAAAATGTGACCACTTTTTATATTTATTTCTGTACTTTCTGCATAATCACAATCAACCATCTTACAGAACAATCATTTTGGGAAATGCTACAAATGTTTAAATACTAATTTAGGGTCCAAAAACTTCAGTTTCTTGCTGGACTGACAGAGACTAGAGGAACCTCTGCTGAGACTGTCACCCCAAGATAGCCTTTTAACTTGGAACTGAAGTAATTCCTGAAGGTCACCTTTCAATCAAATAATAGATTGGCCTATAAAATAAACAATAATGCCTGTGGGGAATGTGTTCTTTAAACAATCAATTATACAAGACCAAACAGTCAACATTTACACAAAAGCAAAGATAAGAAGGCAACAAGGGGCAGGGACACTGGATAGAAAGAAATGGGGCAGGCAGGGTGGAAATGGTGGGAGTGCTGACACATTACAGGGATTGAAATCAATGTCACAGAACAATTTGTGTATGAATTGTTGAATGGGAATCTAATTTGCCGTGTAAACTTTCACTTAGAACAATAGAATATTTTTAAAAAGAGTTTAGATTCATTATTGACTACACAGCTGTCATGTGTCATTCCTGTTACTAAAAACAGTTAGTCCTTATTAAAATTTCTGCTGAATGTTTATCCGCAAGCAAGAAAATTATTCTTAAGTAAAGAAGGTATTCAAGTAATTGTCCTTTTTTCCCGAGTCATAACTAAACTTTTAATGCTTTTCATGGAAAATTCTCACTTTATGTTTGGCTCTATGAGATAAATCTAACCCTAAGATACAAAGGCCAAATTCAATTTATAACAAGCACAGTAGATCCTTAACATTTTCAAGATAAGTGGCCCAAAACAGATCTTTGCGAATCCTCTAATTCACCAAACCACAATAGAATTTCCCAATTAAAATGCGTAAAGCATAATGGACAAATCTAAGTGATTCTTTCAGATTCTTAAAGAGTCACTAAGTAAGAGATAAGGAGCAGAGGAAAACAGAAAGGAATGCTAGGCTTACTCAACTTGCTAAGTTACCAAACCAAATCCATTGCTGTCAAGTTGATTCCAACTCATAGTGACCCTCTAGGACAGAGCAGAACTGCTCCATAGAGTTTCCAAGGCTGTAATCTTTATGGAAGCAGACTGCCACATCTTTCTCCCAGGGAGCAGCTGGTAGAGACAAACTGTCAACCTTTCAGTTAGTAGCTGAGCACTTAACCATTATGCCACTAGGGCTCTGTGATGGTTAAGATTGTGTGTCAACTTGGCTGGGCCATGATTCTCAGTGTTTTAATGTAATCACTCCCATGATTGAATATACTGTGAGCAGCCAATCAGATGAAAGGCAGTCTACCTGGGGGTGTGGCCCACATCTGTATATAAGCATACGTTCTGGCTTTTTGCCCTCTCTGGATCCTGTGGCTGCTTCCTGTCATCTCACCTCCCGTTCTTGGGACTTGAGCTGTCAGCTTATCTGCCGAACCTGGGATTCATCGATCTGCACAGCCTGTGAGCGGGAGCCCTGCTCTCCGACCTGCCGATCTTGGGCTTGCCAACTTCTGCAGCTGTGTGACTTGGGAGAGGCCTCTACCCTGATCCACAGACTTGGGACGTTCTAGCCTCTACAATCACATGAGCTGTTTCCTTGATATAATCTCTCTCTATATATACATTTATACACTTTACTGGTTTTGCTTCTCTAGAGAACCCAGCCTAAGACCAGCTCCTACTAGCTAAGTTACTCCTTCCTAAACAGAAGCCTTGTAGTAGCTGTGATTTAAACACAAAGTTGTGAATGCCCCAGAAAAATAACAAATTACTACATTCACTGGTTTTCCATGTGGTTCCTAAATATCAAAACTGAGACTGTTAAAATCATGAATGATAAGGGTCGCCTACGTTACAAACAAAAAGGTCAACGAGAAAGAGGAAGACCCTCAATGAGATGGATTAACACAAAGGCTGCAACAATGGGCTCAAACACAGCAATGATTGTGAAGACTGGAGCAGTGTTTTGTTCTGCTATACGTGTCACTATGAGTGGAAACCGACTCAATGGCACCTAACAATGCATAACAACAACATGTTACAAAACAGGTAAGAAATTATTTCACTATTTACCTACAGAAAACTTACTCGACAATAGCTTATGTTCACTTCTACATTCAGACCAGGGATTTAATGTAACTGTCTTCACACAGACTATTGTCTTCACAGGAATATTCTGAGGCTAATTCTTCAATGTTAAGAATTCTTTGCAGTTCTCTCCCAAGCCCTCTTCTCTTCTTACTCTATATTTTGTCCCTGGGCACTATTATCCACTCACACATGATTCCCATATTCTGTACCATCCTTCCTCCAAGTTTCAAACCTTGATATCCAACTGCTTACTAGACATTTCATCCTGTATAATTTACAGACACTTCACACTCAAAATATCCTAAACTAAGAATCCTCTGCTTTGATCCTCTAACATTTTTTCCTTGTATTTTCTGTCTCAGTAAGAGGTGGTGGTTGTGTGCCATTCAGTCAATTCCAACTTATAGTGACCTAATATGACAGAGTAGAACTGTCCCATAGGGTTTCCTAGGCTATACACTTATAGGGACAGATTGTCAGCTCCTTTCTCCTACAGAGCCGCTGGGTGAGTCTGAACCACTGACCTTTCAGTTAGCAGTCAAGTACTTAACCACTGCGCCACCACAGCTCCAGTAAGAGGCTACTACCATTCATTTACTTAGTGTCCCAAACCTACTTCCTTTACTGGAGAGGTGACCGGCTGTCCTCCTTTGGGCTACCTCTGTAACTTAAACATGCCTCTATTACTACATGTAAGCTTTGTCTATATATCTGTATTCCCTGCTGGACTGAGCTACTCAGTACATTTTTATATCCCTTGAACTCTACAGAGTACCTGGCACATGGAAGGTGTTTAATCATTTGGAATGAATAAATGAAGTCTGATCTTTCAGTTATATAACTATAGTGCAGTTCTCCTCACAGTGCAGTGGGCGGCAGGACTCCAATTGCCCCACAGCCTCATCACTTTGATCACTCTGATTACAAGTTATTATTGAAAGACTCTGGCTACTATGTGTGTAAAAACAGTCTGTCTTAAAATTCGAACTGCTAGCATCATAAAAACCAAATATTATTTAACTAAAGAGTTAATTTTAATGGGTCCTTATAGCTATTTCTAAAATGAAAACTCATAGTAAAAATTAGCCTCAGTGATTAGTATTTGTTGTGACCTCAAAGGAATGCTAACTCAAATGAACATAAGTTATTTCTTTAATATTATACCTGGAATGTAATTCATCATTTCTTCAAAACTCTGTTTTGCTCGTTTTTGCTTGTCTTGGAGAGAGCGAGGCTGAGTATTTTCACAGAATACAGCATCTAAAAGAGATAAAAAAATTTTTTGCTGAAATTTTCAACCATTTATGCACAAAGTATTTCCTCATAATAAAAATACTAATAAACCAAGGTGGGAGGAGGCAAGACTTCTTACTCTTTTAGATCCAGTTAAGATCATTAAGAGTACTCAAAACTTGAATCAGACACATGAGAAAATACAAACCTCTCAGAAGTGTTATGAGTGAGACTAAACGGTGTTCCTGAAATAACTGTTCTAGTTTACACTGAAGATAGTAGTCAGTATATATTTCCAGAGTATTTTTGAAGAGGATTCGAGTTCCCATTAAGAGATGATGAAGCCAGTCAGGTACGTGGAAAACCACTCGTCCTGAGAATTATCACAAAGAGTACCTCATTATTATAATAAATGGATATTTTGAATACTTCCCAATATAAAAAACACAAATGACAATGGCCAATATTTAATTTGTAAATACCAGTAATGTCAGTATGTTCAAGACAAATTATATTAAATTCTTATAAAAGAAGTATCTTCAATTAAAAAAAATAGTTTTGAAGGGGCAATACTCAAAAGCATTAATTTGCATTACAGAAGAAATACAACAGAAGACTGAAAAACAAATCTTAACTTAAACTACTTAGATCTTACCTACATACATCAGGTAATCATAGACTCCTTCTACAGTCATCATCTCCATAAAATAATTCTGATTTTGCTTTCTCTCTGTATTCTCAGCTCGGTTTGCATTATTCTTGAACAGATCACTGAAAAGCTAAAGTAAAAGTTGAAATAATAAACAGATAAATAGCTTATTATACCTACTGGTGACAACCACTAAGGCTAAAGTGACCAGCAAAAGCATTTAAACCTTTTCCAGTCAAAACAAACTAGTAGATAGCTTAAGATCTGCTTCCAAAATTCCACATTTATACTCAAAATGTATAAAAAAAAATGTTCCCCTAAAATATCACATAAAGGCCTGCATTTATTTTAGACATGACAGATGATACATGATCCATAAAGAACTCCTCTTTTTTTAATATACCAAAAGGAGCAAATGAACATATAAATATGTACAATTATATTAACGATAGCTAAATTTGAAACTAACAGTATTTAAAAATTATAACATACTATTTAATGTCTACAGTCATACCACCCTGAACACACCTGACTTCATTTGATCTCAGAAGCTAAGCAGGGTTGCGCCTGGTTAGTACTTGGATGGGAGATCGCCTGGGAATACCAGGTACTATAGGCTTTGGAGCCTTGGTGGTGCAGAGGTTACGAGCTTGGCTGCTAACCAAAAGGTCCGCAGTTCAAATCTACTAGCTGCTCCTCAGAAACCCTGTGGAGCAGTTATACTCTGTCCTATAGGGTCGCTATGAGTCAGAATCAACTCGACAGCACCAGGTTTGGTTTTTTGGTTTCATTTATTTAATGGGTATGGAGAAGTGAAAATTAAGCTTTAAGTAAGTTTATTAGCACAATAATAATCAAAACCCAGAAAGGCCTAATCAATGTGGAAAAAATAACATATTTAGAATTACTCATAGTAAAAATGATGAAATGAAATGAAATTACCCCCAAAATATACAAAATTCTATTATATTAAACAATAATCAAATGTATATTGTGTAACTAATTTTAACAAGGAGCCCTGGTGGTGCAGTGGTTAAGTGATACAGCTGCTAACCAAAAAGTAGGCAGTTTGAATCCACCAGCTGCTCCTCAGAAACCTTAGGGGACAGTTTTCCACTCTGTCCTATAGGGTTGCTATGAGTCGGAACCGACTCGACAGCACCCAGCAACAACAACAATTTCAACAAAAGTATTACTTTGTTTATTCACAGATCCATTTAATAAACATTTATTAAGTACTTTTCTACGTGCTAGTGTGTCAAAACCAGGGAATACAAAGATGGATCACTGTCCTCTAAGAAGTTTAACATGTAGTAGAAGTAAGTCAAGAAATAAATGAAGTAAAACAGGTACTATGAGAGAAGTACAGGGGAAGAGTATTGTTGATTAAAAAAATCAATATACAAAAAATTAACTGCATTTCTGTTTACCAAGAATAAAGTTATAAAGTAAAAAAAAAAAAAAAAAAACTGTTAAAGATAGCGTTTATTATAATAATGTAACTGAAGGGTTTTCTTGTGGGAAGCTGTCCTTTGAGCTCTATGCTTACAGTATTTTGGCACTGAACTGAGCTTCCTGAGGCTAGGGATTGTATCTTTATATTCCTAATTCACAGCACTCAATAGTAGGCACATAATAAAATGCTCATTTAATGAATGAATGAAATCTTTTATAAGCCATTAAAATTAGGTAAAATTAGGTAACATCATAAATAAATAAATACATTACAGCAATTAATCCCCTGATTCTTGGAAGCTGGTAATTTACAAACTAAGAAAACCATTTTTTAAAATCTCCCAAATAAACAAATGGTAATGGTTTCTAAATATATTATCTAAAAGAACATTAACCACAGTAAAGCAAAGAACCAAATAATGAGATATAATATTCTCTCTGTACACTGTGCAACTGATTTCCATATTAAAAAAATTTAAGGTCCCATCGATTTCATTAACAAAGGATTCTTCCTATTATGGAAAGTAATCTTGTAACAACCAGAACACAATTAATGAGAATGTTGACACAATGTGAAAAATGTAACTTATGTCACCGATCAATGTGTGTGGAAACTGTCAAAGGGAGACCTAACTTGCTGTGTAAACTTTCACCAAAAACACAATAAAATATTATTAAAAAAGAAAGTAATCTCAAGTAAGGCAACTTGAAACTTAATGGCTTTTTAATGCAACTTGCAGTACCTTTTTGTTGTTTTCTGAAGTAGGGCTGAGAATAGTCAGTTCTGGTCTACTTGGTTTAGGCTTTGGAGATTCACAAGAATTAATGAAATTCATGATGAAAGGCTCCAAATGCTGACCTTTCTGTGGTGATATGAAAATCATTGTATGAGAATCCAAAATCAAAATTATGTTTTTTTAGTACCATATAACAATTAAATTCATCTATATGTAAATATGTTTATGGTTATTTTATTATAAAATATACATAAATATGTTTATGACTATTATAAAATACACATAAAACAGTTATTCACCTCTTTCATTAGTTTTCCAGGAACAGACTTTATAATTTTCCCTGAAATTAAAAGCAAAGTGTTAATTTTCTGACAGTATATCTTAGAATTTCTCATATGAATACTTCACCAGACAATTTACTAAAAAGCCAAGTAAAAACTGTTAGAAAATATTTACAATTGACCATTCCACACTCAATAAAAATTTCCAGTATATATGGTATTCTGAACTATTTATAGATGAAATGATACAAGCTTTGCATTTTACTTTAAAATAATCCAGTAGGGTGGCAGGTAGGAGAAGGAATAGCACAAACCAAGTGTTGATAATTGTTTAAGTAGAGTGAGGGTTCATTATATTATTTTCTCGACTTTTGTGTATATTTAAAAATTTCCATAAGAAAACTTTTTTAAAATATTTTAAACAATGGTGAATATCTAATGCTGTTTAAAGATAAGCAAAAGGTAGTCAAAAGAATAAAAAGTCCTAAAAATGGCTATAACATTTAAACTGGTTATTGAATATAGTTTATATTCTTTATTTTAGATTAAGAATATCTATTCTAATTGGATGTTTTCCAAAATTCCTTACTGATCTTATCTCCAGGTTCCCTTATTATAAAATACCAAACATGTTGAGATTTTCTCAAGCATTTGGAAATGACTGTTAAAATTGATAAAAACAACTTAAATTTCTTTAAATTCAATTTAAAAACAACAGCAGTAGCAGGGCACATTAATAATAAAAAATAAAAAGAGATTGTTTTACAGCATGCAAAAAACCAACCCACCCCTCCCACCTGTATATTTCCCTTCTGATTCTTATACCCCTATAAACCACTCCTCCCTCCTTAGAATGTTTCCATGTTCCTTAAATTACAGAGCTTTATCCTGCACTTTCCTTAGCCATCTTATTTCCCCAATATGATTTCAAATAACATTCAAACCCCTAATCCTTGCCCCTCTCCTGCCCTGTCCTTCCTTATAAAACTTCATCAACTATATTCTATAAACTCAAGTTCAAAAAGGCTCAATATATCCTCTGTCTCAACAAGTAACAACCACATTCACCCAGCTGTTTAAACTGAAACATGGGTCATCTTTGATCATGTCTTCTTCAATCAAACTAATCAGTAACCAGGTCTACCCAATTCTATTTCGTAAATATCATATGTAATCAAGTACAAAGTGCCTAACATTTTCCTCTAACAAGAAGACCCCTCCCCATATACCCAACAAATATTTTGGCACAACTGAATGTATTAATTTTGGGAGACATAGATGAAAGCCAAATGCCTACTGCACTATTTAATTAATTTAATTCTATGTACATACTTAAAATAACATTATATAAAATACATTTAGAAATATAGTTTTTTTCTAACCATTATTTTTAACAACTTTATTCAAACTTTTCCAGCTTGTATTAGTTTGGTCTGTTTCTGAACTTTATATAAACAAAAATCTTGCTGTATATATTCTTTTATATCTTGCTTGTTTCATTCAACATATTTTTAAGATTTATCCACACTGTTGCAAATTGTTGTCAGTTGCCTTAAAGTCAATTCCAGTTCATGAGCTACACCGCCATCCACCCACTGCCATCGAGTCGATTCCACCCCATTGGGTTTCCGAGGCTATAAATCTGTACGAAAGCCAACTGCCACATCTTTCTCCCTCAGAGCTGCTGGTAGTTTTGAACCGCCAATCTTTCGGTTAGCAGTTGATCACTTTAACTACTGTGCCACCAGGGATCCATGAGCTACAGTTTAATCATTTTCATTGTTATATATTAAATCTATATTATAAATCTAACCATAATTTATCTGTCCATTCTATTGTTGATAAACATTTGTATTATTTCTAGTTTATGTTTAAAAAAGATACAGGAGAAAGCAATCAAGTCTTAAACTGAGTCAAATGTCAACACATCTGGTCTTTGCTGAGATATGAGAAGCTTCAAAGATTACAGTCATTCATATACTGTGTGATGAAAACACATATACTTATTACTTTTCTTATACTTATGTTCATAAAATAAAGGCAAAAAGACATTGGATAATATAATTTTCCATGATAGGACATATGGCTATTAGTAACTGCTTAAATAATCAAAGCTCACAGATGGACAAACTGAAGTCTTCATATGACAATCTATTTCTAAAGGCAGAAATAAGGCCCTTTGAAATTTGACACAGGGCTACTACATCATATAAACTATTTTTATAAAGCAACCAGTTAATCTGAAAATTCAGTTGTTTTTTTTTCCTTTTCAGTTTATCCTCTTATTTATGATTCTTTAAATTGACTTACCAAGATTTACATCTGGTAGTATTTTATCAAGAAATTGTGTTTCCCCACCATTGGGGGAAAGAAAATCTGCCAGAAGTTGACTATTACTCAGTTCTGGATGCTGCAAAAGTTTCTTGAATGAATAAAAAAAAGAGAAAGGAAAGAACAGTTAGAGCTATTTAATCTTCAAAATAACAAAAAGGCTGCAATTATACAGGGAACAGCATAGCATATGGTATGTAACTCAGCCTCTATACACTGACACATATGTGTTTGAGTTCTAGCTCTTCCATTTGCTAGCTAGGTGATCACAGAAATGTTCCTAAATCATCCAAGAGTTGGTTTCCTCATCTGTAAAATGGGGATAACAACACTACCTACTTTATAGTGTTGTTATATAAAGCATTTAGCACAGTACTTGACACTCAGAAGTAAGAATAAACATTAATATTAGTTCTAAGTTTCTCAACTATAAAATGAGTATTAAAATATACAACTTCCTTGATGATTAAAAGAAATCGGCACATAGGGTTTTGCAGAAAACTAAATGAGAAAATGTGAAATAATTACTTGGAAAATTTGTTGTCTGCTAATTCTTGCAATACTATTTTCTTACAAGATAAACTTATTTTTTTATGCCAAAATTAACACAGTCGTACCTAATATTTCAGTTTTGTAACTATTTCATGATTACAAAACTTTATGAATAGAAATCTATATAAACAAAATATCAGGACAGTAACGTCTAATTTAACTCCATACTATCAGAAAATATTTCTTCTTAAATGAAGTTCTTTAATTCTTACAATCAGTCTGTTCAAATAATGTGTTAATGGTATCAACAAAGACACATATTAACACTAACATATGTTGTGTTCCTTACAGTAATTAACGGTTATTTCATAATTCAATTTACCTCACCAAAAAATTATATAGAAAATACTTTTTGGGTTAAAAGCATTCAACTGTTCAAGTACAGGAAATAAAATTCAAATAACCCTTTATACAGCTGAATTTTTTAATGTAAAAAGTATATATTTTTGACTGAGGGGCATCCAAATTTTACTTAATTAACACTTAAGAAAAAAACTACAAATTTCCACGCCTAAATTAAAGAGACTTTCTTTTTTCAAACAAATAAAAGTATCCTCTCTTTGGTCTTATTCATTTGCTAAAGATGTTAAGTAATTCTGGAGAGCCAGAAGTCTCAAACAAGTAACTTTTAGGATGATTATACCATCTATTGGAATAATATACCAATTACACTGTTTGCATAATACAGTGTGCTCATACTTCGAAAAAACAGAAATTCAGTTCCAAGAAGTGAATGGCACAGATTCAGGAGATCCCAGAAATTGGAAAAACATCTGTGTACTGCAAAAGGGAAAGGACTAAGGAGTAAAGCAGGGGTGAAGAGTCCCAAGTTCAGAAAGTGCTAAAAACAAAACAAAATCAAACAAAAAAGAAGACAAACTAACAAAAACTACCCAGTATTCTTAGAATACATTTAATATTTTATACCAAGTTTTTCCCTCTTCTTTTTTAACTTCCCACAACAAAAATTTTAAACTAAGCCCCAAATATTTTTCCACCTTAGAAAACATTTGGTATTTCATTAGTTATCAATTAAAAAAAAAAAAAAAAAAAGAATTCCGTTGGCAAAAATTCATTTTTTAAAATCCACATGGAAAAAAAACTCAAAAAAAAGAATTTAAAAAATCCACACAGAAAGGTATTTGTAAAGCAAAGCATATTTATGCAAGAGAAAAAGAGACAAGAGAATGCTTGGATTAACCATGTTTTAAATTAAATGATACAGTTGGTGCTATACCTGTAGATATTCCTGAAATTCTTCTCTCTTTGACTTTAAGAATTCATAATTTTTGGGGCCAATGATCCTCTTAGAAGGAAGCTGAGCATCAGGAAATGTGCCTGAAATTAGCATATATTAAAGTTATTTCTATGTCCCACTCCTACTTAAAAAACTTAATTGATACATTTACTATGGCAAATTCAGATTCACAGTGCTGCCTCACAGTGACACATTATCCTTTAAGTAATCTTTATAAAATCAAAGAGCTTCAAGTCAGAAGTCCAGACTAAAGAACCTACATCTATATTGGTATCCAAAATATTACTCTCTCTCAACAATCACTCTTCCTTGACGGATTTAGCCTTCTATACTATTAAAACAGCTTTAAATATTATCATGAGATTATTTTGAAATTGGCAGGATTCTATAAAACAAGATCTTTAAAGAATACTTGTTCCCTCATGGAAAAACAGGTAACATTTTGCCAGTGCTATATAATGTAAAAACACAATTGAAAAACCAAGGTCATGCTTTCTTAAATAGGGCTGACTTTACAAATTTTAGTATCCAAAAGAACAATATTGTTGGGAATCCAACTAACTTCGGCTGGTCTGGGATTTAAAGTTTGGAGATAATTTATCTTCTCTCAGTCATAAATCAGTAGGAAAAGTTCTCAGAGAAAGAACAAGACAAAGATGGCACTGCATCAGGTTAGCAGAGACAAAGAAAAAAAAACATTTGAAGACAAGTATAAATTGAAAATCAAGGCAAAAACTATGGAGCAGGACCTTGTATTCTTCGTCTTCCTGTGATGATCTCCTTAGACAGGCTCAGCACTTACAGCCGGGTAAAGAAGGTTCCCTGCTTTTCTCAGTTCAGAACCAGCCTAAATTTAGATGAAGTGACACTCCACAGAGCTTTTCCAAAATAAAAAGACTCAGGACACTCAAATTAAACTCACCACTCTATGGACAAAATGGCTGGAAATATTTCTTAACTATATCATTGATACTAACTAAAATAAATTAATAAGAGGGCATGAGAAAAATAACTAAAAAGGAAGTGTTCTCCTTTTCTAATTGATCTATCCACAAAAGAAACATTCAACTATAAGTTTTGTTCCCATATATAAATCTAAGAGCCTAATCAGAACATCTGCCATGATATACAGCAAACATGTTTACCCAGGAAGATGACAATACAAGAACAAAGCAACCTTGAACTGTCTGGTTTATCCCCGGAAACCCTTTTAGCTCAGTAATGAAGTCATTCCTGAGGTTCACCCTTCAGCCAAAGATTAGACAGGCCCATAAAACAAAACGAGACTAAACGGGCATACCAGTCCAGGGGCAAGGAAAAGAAGGCAGGAAGGGACAGGAAAGCTGGTAACGGGGATCTCAAAGTCAAGAAGGGGAGAGTGTTGACATGTTATGGAAGTCGCAACTAATGTCACAAAACAATACGTGTATTAATTATTTAATGAGAAACTAGTCTGCTCTGTAAACCTTCATCTAAAGTACAATAAAAAAATGAAATGCCTGGTTTAAATCTTCCGCCATCTCAAGGTAAATACTAATTAAACTGGAGAGTCTTTTCTAAAAGACAGTTAAATAATAGCTACCTTTTAATTTTTATTATTCAAAAAAAAGTGCATTATGAAAACTTTAAAAATATTGATAAGCAAAAATGAGAAAATAAAAACTGTATATTGCTACTACTCACTATGTACATCGTGTTGTTATTGTTGTTAGTTGCCATTGTGTCAGCTCTGACTCATGGTGACCTTATGTATAACAGAACAAAACCCTGTCTGTTCCTGGGCCATCTTCATAATGGTTGTTATGTTTGAGCCCACTGTTGCAGTTACTGTGTCAATCTACCTCAATGAGGATTTTCCTCGTTTTCGTTGGCTCTCTATTTTACCAAACATGATGCCCATTTCTAGAGATTGGTCTTTCCTGATGACATGTCCAAAGTAAGCAAACCTAAGTCTCACTATCCTTACTTCTAAGGAGCATTCTGGTTGTATTTTTCCTAAGACTGATTTGTTCTTTCTTTTGGCAATCCACATCATAGTGCTTATCAGTAAGAGCGTACACAAGTGCTACTGTTAAATTTCTTTGCTACACAATAGCAAAAAGATGAAAACAACCTAAATGCCCATCAACAGATGAATGGATAAACAAACTATGGTACATACACACAATGCAATACTATGCAACGATAAAGAACAATGATGAATCTGCAAAACATCTCACAACATGAAAAAATCTGGAAGGCATTATGCTGAATGAAATAAGTTAGTCACAAAGGACAAACATTGTATAAGACCACTATTATAAGAACTCAAGAAAATATTTAAACACAGAAAAATGCATTCTTTGATGGTTATGAGGGTGGGAAAGGAGGGGGAGGGGAAATCACTAACTAGATAGTAGACAAGGGTCAACTTCAGTGAAGGTAAACACAACACACAATACAGGGGAAGTCAGTACAACTGGATGAAAGCAAAAGCAAAGCAGTTTCCTAGACATATCCAAACACTCTGAGGGACAGAGGAGCAGGGGCTGAGGCCTGGGGACCACAGTTTCAGGGGACGTCTAGGTCAACTGGCATAACATAGTTTATAAAGAAAACATTCTACATCCCACTTTGGTGAGTAGCGTCTGGGGTCCTAAAAGCTTGCAAATGGCACGGCCATCTAAGATACATCTATTGGTCTCATTCCACTCAGAATAAAGAATGAAGAAAACCAAAGACACAAGGAAAATACTAGCCCAAAGGACTAAACGACCAAATGAACCAGAGATTCCACCAGCCTTAGACCAGAAGAACTACATAGTGCCTGGTTATTACCAGTGACCGCCCTGATAGGGAACACAACAGAGAGTCCTAGCCAGAGCAGGTGAAAAACACAGAACAAAATTCAAATCCACGTAAAAAGACCAGACATACTGGTCTGACAGAGACTGGAGGAAACTCCGAAACTATGGCCTTTGGATGCTCTGTTAACCCAGAACTGAAACCATTCCCAAAGCCCACTCTTCAGACAAAGATTAGACAGGACTATAAAACAAAAAATAATACACGTTGAGGAACATGCTTCTTAGTTCAATCAGATACACGAGACCAAACGGGCAACTCCTGTACAAAAGCAGGATGAGAAGGCAGGCAGGGACAGGAACCAGTCAAATGGACACAGGGAAACCGGGGTAGAAAAGGGGAGTGTGCTGTCACATTGTGGAGATGGCAACTAATTTCACAAAACAGTAAGTGTATAAATTTTTGAATGAGAAATTAAGAAAAAAATTCTTTGCTACAATTTCTTAAAATCAAAAAAATAATCTGGCACACCAGCTTTCAAGAAGGCTAATGCTGAAATGTAGTTTTATTTAAAAAAAAAAAAAAAAAAAAGAACAACCTACCATGAAATTCTGTTAGTTTTGATTCAAGTACATAGAATTCAAGGTATCTTCTATAGACAGACCAATGTTCAGGCTCATGCCCAACTGCAAATTGAATGAATATACATTGAGTACTAAATACTTTTACAAACTACTACTAAAAATACAGTATTTAAAACATTAAGTATACAAGCTGGAAATTACACAAGTCTTAATCATTTATTATTTTTTGGCATCACATTATTAAAATATTTTATCCCAAATTTTAATTTAAAATTACTTAGAAGAGACTGATGAATATCATTTATTTATGAAGTTACTCAAGAATATACTTTTTTTTTTACAATGGAATCATAGAGCTGGAAAAAACTTCAAGAAATTATGTAATTATGATTATTTTTAAAACATGTCATAAAAATGATATGAATATAAGTATTCATAAAAATTATAGCAGACAGGCTTAGATCTCAAAAATATTTACCAAATTGTCCTGATCCAATAAAGAGCAGCATTGTCCAACAGAACTTTCTGCAATTACGAAAATGTTCTATATGCCTTCATTGACTAGTACAGTACTGGGTGGCTATTGAGCACTGGAAATGTGCCTAAGCAACTAAGGAACTGAAATTTTAATTTAAATTTTAATTGTCACATGTAGCTAGGGGCTATCAAATTGGACAGCACAGATATGAAGTAATGATTTAAAGACTAAGTCTAGAGTCAGACTACCTATTCCAATTCTATTTCCACTGTTTACTAACTATGTAGTCTTGGACAAATAACCACACTGTGTTCTGGTTTGCTTGGATGTAGGGTAGGAATAATTGTACTTACTGCATAAAATAATTCACATAAAGCACTTTTATACAGTGCGTAGCACAGAGTAAGCAGCACAGTGTAATCACCCAAAAAATGTTAACTTCTATTATTAGCATCACATATCATTCTAGCATAGATTTGAAAATGCAATGGATTAAGTCAACCAAAACCATAACAACCCAAAATTGGATTCAGAAAAAAAGCCAACCTGATATAGTCACAACCTATAAATCAAGTCCTAGTTATCCTCTTTCCTTTTTATAGGTCTTAAAGGCCTATATTATATTTTGGTTTTTAAAATCCTGAAATTACTATTTTGCTACACATAGAAAAAAGAAAACAAAAGTTGCTGTTGAGTCAACTGCAACTCATCGTGACCCCACGTGTGTCAGAGTAGAACTACATTCCATAGGGTTTTCAATGGCTGATTTTTCAGAAGTAGAGCGCCAGGCCTTTCTTCTGAAGTGCCTCCTGGAGGACGTGAACTTCCAACCTTTTCGTTAGCAGTTGAGCGTGTTACTGTTTGCACCACCCAGGGACTCCACACATATAAAAACAATGTAGTAAATTACATACTTTTTTCCCCTCATAGGCCACGGTTTCCTAAGAGCACCTTATACCGACAGAGAAGTCTGACACACAGTTGGCAAAAATTATCTTTAGAATACAAGTTTTAACATTTTTTGGTTTTAATTTTATGTTTGCATTACTTAGCCAAACCTTTTGAAATAAAACACAAAAATTATAGGTGACTGTCAAAAAGGCAAAAACAAAAGTATATTCCCAAAATTTTTAAGTGTATCACACATCTATCAAAAGGAGGTAAGTTACTACTTCCCCACATTGTTGTTGTTGTGAGGTGCTGTTGAGTCGGTTCTGACTCACAGAGACCCTACATACAACAGAAAGAAACATCACCCGGTCCCGTATCATCCTCACAATCGTTGTTATGCTTGAGCCCACTGTTGCAGCCACTGTGTCAATCCACATAAATGTGCTTATTTATATTGAAAGAGATTTATATCTAAACAGTCAAATATTTTAAATAATTTCCTGATAGACATGATGAACTGTGTGGGAAGAACCAGATTTTAAGTACTAGGCACAGGAAGGAGTTGCTATCAAGGGCCTTTCTTTTCAGTTATTTCCAACACTTAAAATGCCAATCAGTAGTAGAGGCAGCAGATAAAAGGTACAAGCAAAACTATGTTCAAAAATGAGATCAGCCAGTAATTTCCTCAATGGTTTGGCTGTGCACCTGTTAGAATGCTGAGGTAGAACGGCAACTACAGCAAGACTTAACAGCAAGTATAGCAAAATCAAGCAGCACTGTTTCAGAACAAGACAGAGCAAGACCCTGCCTAGTACTTAGTTTTAATAGGAAAAATCCAAGCTAGCTACTCTGGGCATTCTTCTTCCCCATTCCTATGCTTTACGTTCTTGAAATAGCATCAGCTTCCAGGAAAAGTCAGAAAACCTAACATTGTTTGAAAAATAAACATGGGAAATTATTAGCACTGACATTCAATGCTATCAGTCACTCCTCTCTCAAAAGCATTTCCTAACACTGTCACTTTTTTCCTTCTTTCCTCACAAATATTTCCTTCTTCCTGAGTTCAACTTTATTTTTCTGCTCATCATTCCCAAAACATGCATGACTTTTTTTGCTTTTGCTTACACTGACCGACCCACCTCCTGGACAAAGCCCAGGGTGGTGCCTATTTATCCTGCTATGGATGCTATTTGTTTACCCCCTGGTTCTATTATAGTCCATACCTACAACAACCATAAGAAAAAACATAACAAAACGTGAAGAAAACTTGTTGTAAAGCTGTATTTGATCATATTTTTATGAATCCTAGCTAGCCCACGACAATTGGGGAAGGGAAATGCTGTCTTAATTAGATTGGTATAATACCTGACATAGTGCTATATATGCATTAATGATAGTCAATTCATATAATAGCTAACGATGATGGCAACAAAACCATTAAAAGAGCATTATATAAAATGCCTGGCTGGATCGTCAGGTGTCTCGAAGGCATCTACTCAATAAATGCTAGCTGAATGGATTAATTAATTAACTGATAATAGAGATAACCTAAGGTTTTGTTCAATTTTCTGTTCTGGACACTTAAATTTTAGATATGCAGTCATACCTAATAGTTAGAAATCACAAAATGTTTATCATACCTGTTAACAAAAGATTCATGAGCATCTTTTAAGAAAGGCACTCATAAAGATTCCTACCTGCTCTTCTATCATTTCTTTCAACGTCAATACAAAACACAGGAATTCTCTCCTTTTTCTCCTTCCTTTCAGAGGACGGATCCTCAAAAAAGTCGACATATGGAATGCTAATTTTCCATGCAGCAAGGTTTCGGGGAGTATTAGGTGTGCTAACAGCCTCCACTGGAGAATCATCTTCCATTACAACAATACCTTCCTCAATCTGGAAAATAATTATCAGGATGAATTTAACATTTCTAGTAACTTTAGAACTATAGTATACGAGATACATCTATAAAACAGTACATCCATATCAACTGTCTAATTTTTAAGACTTAAGCAATTAGGAGGTGATATCTAACAATGGGCTCAAGCATAACAACAATTGTGAGGATGGCACAAGACCCATCAGTGTTTCATTCTGTTGTACAGAGGGTCGCTATGAGTTGGAACCAACTCGATGGCACCTAACAACATCTAATTTTCTACTGAGAAACGTAAAACTAACAAGTTAGTTGCATCAACTCCAGGATTTGTTACATTACCTATGTATGAAAGTGCTATAGAAAATAGAGAACAGATACTTCAGAGATCATTGGAAAAAATATTAAAAATACATGATATTTTTAAAATGTTCAACCTTTATAAGAATTTAAGAAATAAAATTAGTATACTGATATTTTTCACTTAGGAATATATAACCTTATATATGATAACAGCCACTGATGGAGACTGTACAGATAAACTGGATCTGTGATATATTGCTCATTCCAAGTATAATGACACAACCCTTCAGGAAACCTCTTCAGCAGTACATAATTATAAAGAGCCATAAAATAGTTTCAACCAAGTAATTACATTTCTAGGAATTTACTCAAATGAAACTATTTATTCCAAATAGATAAAAAAACCTGCGAAAAAGGAAAAAGCACAAATATATTCACAGCAGTATTATATCAATATTAAATAACCTATCTAATGGAAATTCTAAAACAAAATTTGATGGATACGCTCAGAAGATTTTTATTATGAAGACTGCATTCATACAAAAAATGCACAATAAATGTATTTTTAAAGCAGAATAAAATAAATTTGCATAATGGCTGTACTTATTTAAATAATATAAAATTGAGGGGGAAGTTCTGAAAGGGATCCATTTCTGTGGAATTTAAAAAAAACTATCTTCTTGCTTCTAAAATTTTAATCATATAAATGTTCGAAGTAATAATTTTAAAAAATATTAATGGAAGAGCAATGATTTAAAAAAAAGAAAACCATATGTCCTAGAAATATACACAAGGAAAGAAGGAAAAACTCTCTAATTCATTAAACTGGAAGAGAATCTTTGAACCTGGCATATTATTAACACTTGGACATCTAGACATCTTCGATTCTTGCTAAAGGGGGCAAAATATTACAGATAAAACACATTCATCTCGAATGCACTTTTTTTAAGGGACATGAGTCAAAGGCCGCAGGACTTAGGGAATTCTGAATAGCTTAGCTGGAGCAAATCAGTAACGGGAAGGAGATTATTTTCAGCATTCTAGCATCCACCTTAACTCTCAGTTCTACTTTCCTCCCACACGTGGTTCTCACCTCTATCCTAAGTGAATTCTGCCCCCCTACTTTTGGAAAGTCCCTTGGCAATTATCCTTTTTTTTGTCCTTATCCTAAACTGGCTTTCAATAATCCCTAATAAAACTGTTGATGACTTTGGGAGGACTTCTTAATGCTCTGTGAAAAACAAAAACGTCTTCAAGGCCTAAAAGAAAAAGCTATAAAAACAGATAAGTGGTGGGTTTTTCCTTTTGTGGGGCAAAGTTACCTTAAAATAAGCCTGGAAGAAAAAACAGAAAGCAGCATGTAGGAGGGAAACACCCACGATACTACTTGGAGCCTAAGGTACAAGGTAACATTTTCATGGTTATTACAATTATATTTTTGTTAATGGATCTGGCTTCTGAGGTTAAAAAGGATCATAAAATGATAGAAAATTTGTTTAACAAACTAAGAGCCAAAAAAACCGGACACATTCTTAAATAAAAAGATTATCTCACAAAGTCAATCTAGGAAACAAAATGGGAGAAAAAATTCACGGCACTATAAAATTATCAATGAAAGACAAAATATAAAAGTTTTATATTTTATTACCATTATTATTTAAATAATGTTTATATCAGCTAAGTCTCATGAAAATATCTAGGGGACTATTTCTCTAAGAATTTTCAGGGCTTCCTTTAATGTTTTTTGACAATAAGTAAACGTTGTGATTTACCAAAAAAAAAAGGAAAACCAAATGCTTTCTTTGTTTCCAAACAGAGGCTCCCTCCACAAACAGGATGGAGAATAAGGGAGGTAGAGAATGAAAGGGGAGAGGATGCCATTCTCTTTCCTTGAGAAATATTACTGTTTCTTATTATTATCTTTTCCTATATGGAGATAACTGCCAATTTATGACAGGGCATATTATGTTGCAAAAGTTTATTTGTAAATCAGTTCTGAACTTAGAAATGCATTTTCAGACAGATCCAATCTTATGTGCTGGGCTTAGGTTCCCAAGCCAACATATGAATGCCAGTTTAATACCTAATTTACATTCAGTCTAATTACAGACTGAATTGTAATACTATATAATGCTCACTCTGCTTACCATGGGCTAGACACTGCTCTAAGTGCTTCACATATATTACTTGTTTAATCCTTACAACACCTCTATATAAACTAGATACAATTATCCTCATTTCACAGGTGAGGAAACTAAATCACAGTAAAATTAAACAGCCTGCTCAAGGTCACATATCGAGTAGGTGGTAAAGCTGGAATCTGAACACAGGCAGTCCAGCAGTCCAACTCTAACGTCCTTGCTCTTAGCTACAGAGCACTGTTGCCAAATGATCATATCAAGGTTTCTAAAAGAAATGTCTTCCAGGTTCCAATTTTGGATCACAAACCACTTTAGCCCTTGCAGTAAGACTGGCAACTTCCTAAACAAAGCAAAGAGGATTCCCTGAAGTCTCACAGCTTAGAACTAGCCTAACAACAACAAAAAACCCTGCTGCTGATGAGTTGGTTCTGACTCATGCCGACCCCATGTATGCAGGGTAGAGCTGCTCCATAGTTTTTTCAAGGCTGTGACCTTTCTGAAGCAGACTGCCAGGCTTGTCTTTTGAGGCACCTCGGGGTAGGTACAAACCACCAACCTTTCAGTTAGTAGTCAAACTCAAACCATTTGTGTCACCCAGGGACCTTTGGAATTAACACGGTACCCTCTAAATCCTAAGTGGCACCATTCCAGTTTAGGTCAGCACCCTATCTACCCTTGATTTTTCTTTTGAGAGTATTAGAGATTAGTTTGCCTGCTTCTCCTATTTCTATTATTACTATCTTTGCTTCCAATCAAGTATTTCCTTCTTCCACGTGCTACTACAAAAGAAAACAAACTCTCTCAGCTTTTATATCCTCCTAGTCCTGAAGCAAAAGTACAGGTTGTACTTCAAGTAATGACGAGGTACAAAGAATAGAAAGTACATCTTCCCCACAAAAATTGTGGTTTTGAAAATTCACGATAACATGGATAAATACTTTTGTTATAATGTCAGGTGGGGAGAAAGCAAGATAGCAAATTGTATATATCATATAGTTTAACTTATGGGAGTGGGAAGGGAACAGTATTTTTTTAAAAAATGAAATGTTAGTAGAAGTGGTTATTGGGTGGTAGGATTATGGATGGTATTTTAAAATTCTTTCTATTTTTCTATATTATGAGAAAATTGAGACTAAAATACTCTTAAAATTAGAACACATAAACAAACACTATTTTGAAAAAGAGTCTCCTCCTCTGATCTACTGTCTTTCTACCCACACTTTTAAGGAAAAACAAGGGTGTACAGAAAAACAAATTCTGCATTTGGATTATTAAAAAAAAAAAGTTTAAATAAGAGTCTCTTCCACTTAGATTGTTATGAAGAATCAGCAAATCTCCTTAACAGTTTATCAGTGGACCAGGACAGAGGTTGAAAGAAGGGGTAAAGGAGAATAAGGAGTTTCTTTACTCTTTTTCTCCTTTCTCTCATTCTTCTTCGTCATTGTCAATTCCTGGGCCTACTATTTATTCCTAATACACCCAGGTTAGTGAATTTATGTAGAGTCATGGTCTATATCTTAACCATCTTTTTATCCCCAGTACCTAGGGTGATTAGAAGGCAAAATGAGAATCCAGGGCCTCTGTTCAATAAAGATTTGTTAAACAAATGAGACAATCTCTGTCTTCATGAGACTCACTGACTGGAAGGAGAGACAATCATAAACATACAGTTTCAAATACAATATGGTACATGCTCCAACATATGCTATGGGAGGGGCACAAAGTCTTATTTAGGGACTCAAGCAAGGGTTTATAGGGGAGCAGCTGTGTTTGGAAAGATAAGTAGGAATGTTATAAGTAAATAAAGGAAGGAAGGGCATTTCAGGTGGGACATCATGTGCAAAGTTACCAAAACCAAAACCCATTGCCATCAAGTCAATTCAGACTCATAGTGACTCTACAGGACAGAGTAAAACTGCCCCAGAGTTTCCAAGGCTGTAATCTTTATGGAAGCAGACTGCCATATCTTTCTCCTGCAAAGAGGAGGTTCAAACCACCAACTTTTTTGGTTAGCAGCTGAGTGCTTAACCACTGCACCACCAGAATTCCTTGTGCAAAGGTACAGAGAAATAAAATAGTGTGGTAGGTGTAATGTGCATATGAATCAACTGGGGGTCTTGTTAAAATGCAAATCCTGACTCAGTAGGTCTAGGATGGGGCCTCAGATGCTGCATAAGCTCCCAGGTAATGCTGATGCTGCTGATCCACAAACCACAATTTGACCAAAGACCACAGTGCTTAAGGCATCTATTAACAACTCTGTGTCCCTGGAGCATAAGACTGGAGAGAGGGAATATCAGGTAAAAGTCTAACCAAAAAATGGTAAATTGTTTGAGTACTAAAAGTAGCTTAACAGAAACTATTCTGCCTTAGTAAGCAGTAACTTAATCCTCAGGAATTTAAAAAATTACATTAGCACCATGAAACTGTAACTAATGAAAGAATGGGGAATATTAAAGAAGTCTGAAGTAAGAAATACAATACAGAGATGGAAAATAACAAGTGAGCATATCCAGTTTTTTATACCATAATAAATTTGAAGTTATACATATATCAAATTGAAGAATTTTTACTTACAAAGTCATCTTCACCTTCAGCTAATCCATAACTAGGCAGCATTGCTCCCTCCATTGTGGTGCTCTTGAATACTCCTTTTATTTTGCTACCTATTCTGCTGATTCCAAATGATTCTCCTCTTTTCTGTGTGCTCCTACATATTAAACAAAAAAGTATCAAGTACATAGCAAATTCTCACAAGTTTATTCTACTCTAGACAATAATAAAGAAAAAAAAAGTTTTGAAAAGGGTAAACTGAAGGTACTGTTAACATAAATTTGGAGTTTTCAAGTCACAGATTAAGTTTCAACATCTCAGAAGCTAAAAGTTATAGAGTATTTAAAGTTTAAATTTGAGGGATGAATAAAAAGGACAATATTTACTAATAAATATTTGAAATTACCTGCTATTAACTTCAAGAGTAACAGAACAGAAATTTTTAAAAGAAGAGAGCCCCCTAGTGGTATATAGTTCTTAGTGCGCTACATATTTTGAAATACACTCATACAAAAATGTGTAAGACCAATGTTCAAAACAAAATACTCATTTGGAACAACTGTAGTGCTAAATAACACAGTGAAACATAACAAATATAGAACTATGACCTTATCAACACTTCATTTTTAGATGGAACTTAACAAAAAAAATCTGTCCTTTGTTACTGACAAATGCTTAAGTAAAATACAACTTTATAATCACATAATAAAGTATAAAATGTACTTTATTTAATTTCCAAGTAATTAAAAGGAAAGAAAAAATACTAAAGTAAAGGGTTAGCAATGAGTATAAAGATAAAAAGCAAATGTAGCAACTCTAGGTTTTACAATGTTTTTCAAAAATGAATTTCTAAAAGTGGAAATAGCTGGAAAACAACAAAAAATATAAGCCAATTATCAGCAAAAATTGCCTTCATTAGAGCCTACTGTCACATGTATCAGCAAATATAAACGTAACTTTTATCCAATTTAAAACTCATGCTCACTATGTACTACTGCTCTTAAGGCAAGATACCCAAATAAAATAGACTATTTTAAAATACAGAAAAGTATGTTTTGAATGCCCAGCTTAATGGATAACAAGTATTCGTACAAGTAAAATTAAGTTGTTTACTGCAGTAATGCAGAAATTAAAGTATATTAATCCAGTTTCACATAAACCAGTTAGATGGAGCTGTGCATTTTACACATCAGAGAAGGCAAATTAAACTTACGTTATTTTAACACTGTGAAAATTATAATAATAAGTAGTAAGTAGTAAACAGGGAAGGAGATGGTGACCCAGTGGCTAGGAGCTCAGCTGCTAACCAAAAGGTTGGCAGTTCAAACCCACCAGACCCTCCGTGGGAGAAAGATGTGGCAGTCTGCTTTGGTAAAGATTTACAGCCTTGGAAACCTTACAGGGCAGTTCTACTCTGTCCTTATAGGGTAGCTATAAGTCAGAATCGACTCGATGGCAGTGGGGTTTTTAGTAAAAAGGGTATGTAAACAAAAAGATTATTTTATTTAAAGAAGCATGGCAATTAGTGTTTTTTTTTTTTAATTCAAAATTGTAGACACAGTTCTGTCTGAAAGAAGAAATGTTTCCAAAGACAAATATAAATATATTGACAAAATATTATTAAACTCTCTAGAATCTAGATTATTTCTCTAGATAGGAGCCCTGGTGGCACAGTGGTAAAGAGCTAGGCTGCTAACCAAAAGTTTGGCAGTTCAAATGACCAGTCGCTCCTTGGAAACTCTATGGGCAGCTGTTTAAACTCTACAGAATCTAGATTATTTCTTTAGATTATTCCAGTTTCCAGAATCAAGATAGATTATAAAACAATTGAGTTTTTTGAAATATGACATATTTTTAAAATATTGCACTTGTGATTATGCCCAGAAGTACAGAAACACTATTATACTTCCTTAAAAAAGAAGGGAAAAAAAAAAAAAAAAAAAGCAGCTATTTAAACACAAATAATTCTAAAACTAATTTAGCAAAAACAATCACCAGTACCAGCTGCCATCAAGTCAATTCTGACTCACGGCAACCCCAACCCCGTCAACAGCCTTGATAAATTAGATACTGACTAGCAAAACAAATAATCAAAATCTCTTAAAAGTATCAGGACATGTTTGTTTTATGATGATATATATCATGCTATTTCAAAAAGGAGACATCTAGAATCAAAATAGAGGCTAGGTTTAAAAGGATATCCCAAATAACTGATGTAAAGGCTATGCACTGTTTCTTTCTTTTTTTTTCTTTCTTTTCAGTTGTACTTAAATTGCTTTGTGCCGATTTTCTGGACTTAAACAGAAAATTTATACTAAAAAGAATTGCGCGCTGTCTTAACACTTACCGAAAATCATCCAAACTTAGGCTACCTCTGCAATAACAGATATGTGAAATTATTTAAGGAAAGGAGAGAGAGAAAGTCCAGACATTAACAAGTTTCATTTTAGAACACAAACAAAATTTACAAGTTCTAAAACCAGCTTTGCCCTCATTTTGGCATACCATTTGTTTGATACAGTAGAAAGTAACAGAGACTAAGCCACCAAAAACTCGGCATAGAATATTCCATATTCTCCAACATGGAATTCACATGTTCATATTACATATAATCATACATGCTTCACACACTTTTAATTTTGATATTTAAAAAACTATATTTTAAGCTAAAAAGCAAAGTTAAGTAAAGGTCCCTTAAAATTTTTAAAAATGTATGCTTTCAGTATGCAATGGAATAGAGAACAACAGAATAAGACTACTATGCATGAAAATTTTACTTTTAATAAATAAAATGTAAACATAAAATATATAAATATAAAAATAAATCTTGTACATATTTTGTCATTTAACAGCAAATTAGCAATACTATTCTAAATTTTCATGAAATAACATTAAATTCTTTTATTCTATATAACTTACTGAATCATTATCATACAAGCAGAGTCCTGAAAAGACTGACAATTAAGATTCAAGTCCATCAGTATAAAGAAAAACACAATTTAAAAGGTCATAATCAGTACCCAGAATGAAAAGAATCCATATTTCTTTCCTGTTTATTTTATATTAAGTGTCTTAATAAGCTGAAGACAATTAGGTATTCTCAAAGTGACCAAAAAAAGCTTTCCATCCCTGAAGTTATGACCTTGACTTAGATTTAGTTACTAATCAGGTTTCTAAGATCAAAGAGCCAATTCCCCTTAAACTGTCCTATACAGGAGCTTCATAACACTCAATATACTAGTATGACACTCCAAACATACTAAGTAGACAAACAAGGATAAATTCCAAATGCTTCTCAAGCATTTAATTTAATATACTGATATATATTAATTATGAGAGTAATGAGCCAATGGTGTGTGCCTCATTAATTTTGCTAAAAGAATTTCAGGTATTTTTAGGTTATTCTGCGTAGTTTAACACATGGTGATGCAGTGGTTAAGAGTTCAGGTTGCTAACCAAAAGGTTCAAACCCATCAGCGGCTTCATGGGACAAAAGGCCTAGTGATCTGCTCCCATAAAGATTACAGCGTAGGAAACCCTATGGGACACTTATACTCTGTCCTATAGGGTCAAGTGATGCTGGGAAATTTGATAAAAGTCCTAGAAAAAGTATTAAAATGGAGAACCACTTAGATTGGGCAAAGAATGCTATTTTAAGTAGCATGGATGTTGTTGTTTTTGGGTGCCATTGAGTCGATTCCAAATGATAGCAACCCCATGTGACAGAGTAGAACTGCTCCATAGAGTTTTCTTGGCTGTAATCTTTACAGACACAGATTGCCACGTCTTCCTCCCACAGAGCCACTGGTGAGTTCAAAACCACCACCATTTTGGTTAGCAGCCAAGCAAGACTTTTTAAATAAACTCAATGTTTCATCACTATAATATATAAATTCTTAGGAAAAAAGTAAAGAAGTGATATATTTACAATGAATTATAAAGATATTCTCCACCTTTCAGAAAAGTTTATACATGTATACTACTTCTACTGAGGTATTATATAAGAATTAATATTCAACATACAAAAAAATTCAAATCTATTCCTACAACCCTCGGTTATATCAAAAAATGCAATATATTCTCCCCATGGCTAAGGTTTTCACATTTTTCCTTATGCTGACTAAAAAAACTGCCTCTTTTTCTGATATACAGACTTCTTCATACCACATTGTTGAGAGCAATTAGTGTCTATTCCGCAGATTTATAGGTTTGATATCTGTGACAATTTTGTACATATAACAATGCAAAGACAAATCAGGACATTGATTATCCAATTTATGAATAAAACTTCTCTTTTCTGTTAACTTTCTTTAGGTCATTTTAATTGCTCACTTACATTTCCAGACAGCCAGAATGGATAAAGAGAAAAACCCAACTTTTGTACCCAGTAAAAAAATCTAATAAAAAGTTTTCCTCTGAAAAAAACAAAACTACTGTCTAAAATTCTGAGTTACCTGTGGATTTCAATTAAGTATACAGTCCATCGTCTCCAGTGAAGCAAGTAATCAAGCACTGATACATATTAATTATGAGAGTAATGAGCCAAGGGTGTATACCTCATTAATTTTTCTAAAAGAATTTCAGGTATTTTTAGATTATTATACATAGTTCAACACATGATGGTGCAGTGGTTAAGAGCTCAGGTTGCTAACTAAAAGGTTCAAACCCATCAGTGGCTTCATGCAAAAAAAGACCTAGTGATCTGCTCCCATAAAGATTACAGCCTATCTGGGGACCATGGTCTCGGGGAACTTCTAGCTCAATTGGCATGACACTACTTATAAAGATAATGCTCTACATTCTACCTTGGTGAGTAGTGTCTGGGGTCTTAAAAGCCTGTGAGCGGCCATCTAAGATACTCCACTGGTCTCATCCCTTCGGGAGCAAGGGAGAATGAAGAGAACAGGATACAACCAAAAGATTAGTCCAAAGGACTAATGGTTCACAGCTACCAAGACCTCCACCGGACTGAGTCCAGTACAGCTAGATGGTGCCCGGCTACCACCGCTGACTGCTCTGACCAGGATCACAACAGAGGGTTCTGGACAGAGCTGGAGAAGGATGTAGAGCATAATTCTAACTCACAAAAAAAAAAAAAAAAAAAAAAAAAGGACCAGATTTACTGGCCTAAAGGAGACTGGAGAAACCTCAAGAGTGTGGCCCCCAGACACCCTTTCAGCTCATAGGTGAAGTTACCTTCGAGGTCCACTGTTCAGCCTGGGAGTGGACATCCCAGTAAAACTAAACGAGACTAACGAGGTACAGGAGTCCAGTGACAAGGGCCAGAGGCAGAGGGGGAGTAGGAAGCTGATGATAAGGAACACAAGTTGAGTAAGGATACTGTTGATGTGTTGTGAGATTGTTAACCACTGTTATAGGGCAACATTTGTAGTAACTGTTAAATGGGAGGCTATTTTGTCCTGTAAGCCTTCATCTTGGGCAAGAATGGCAGCACAATTGGAAGAGCATAGTCAATGTCACTTAAATGTGTAAGTAAAAAGTTTTGAAATGGTGTATCTTTGGCTATGTGTATTTTCACCAAAAAAAAAAAAAGAAAAAAAGCTGAGAATTCAGAGGGTTAAAATGTTGTGGGGTTGTTAACCAAAGTCATAAAACAGCATGTGTACTACTGTTACATGAGAAACTGTTTGTACTGTAAGCCTTCACCTGAAGTACAATAAAATATTTAATAAAAAAAAAAAAAAAAGATTACAGCCTAGGAAACCCTGTGGGACACTTACACTCTGTCCTATAGGGTCACTATGAGTCAGAATCGACTCTACAGCATACAGCAAAACAACAACATATGTAGATCAGTACTACAATTCATTAATAAAATGTTTTGTCTACTCAAGTAGCAACAGAACCACATATTCATTCAGAAAAACAGACAATAAAGATAAGACACTATCACAGAATTGATTAGCATAAACAAGTTCAAAAACAAAATGTAAGTATGGTTGAATATACCTACCTGTTGAATTTTGAATTTCGTGTTGGTGATTCTGCACCTCTTAAAAGTTGTCTGAAATACTTCAAAAATAATTATAATTTACTGAATTAATATTTGACACTGAATATGCCACTTCACCTTACTACTTCCTAGTTTAAAGAAAAAGTTATTGAAATCATGTGAATACAGCCACAGTTAAATAGGATAAGGATTAAAATACTGCAAATGGATATATTCAGGCTGTATGATTGCCACAGTTCTATAAAATAGTTTGTATACAAGAAGAATGATGTTTCTGCATCACTGCAGTACTACAAAACAACTTAGGCATATGGCAAATCAGGTGGATCAATATGATCCCATTATACCTAGTTACATAGATAAAAACCTGGTTTTGGTATTGAGAATTGTTTTTACAGTTAACTTCGAATCGCCATTAAGTTATTTAGTAGAAAAGTGTATTCACTTTCTTAATTAATCTTGTTTTATTTTTATGTTTATTTTATTACTTGAATCATTCATCTAATGATATCAGAGCCACTATTAAATTTTGTATAAAAATCCTCAAACAAAATTAATATTTTGACTTACCTCATCACTATGGCAGAACATAGGGGTAAACACATTTTCCAAGAGAGAAAGAACATGCTCATATGCTTCAAAAAGACATCTCATAGTTTGAAGTTTCACAACATCTATATATGGGCCTTCTGCAACTATTTTTTTAAAAAAAATCTATTGTAGAAATTATTTAAGAACAGCAGAAATACATTATTGATATAAAATTCATAGTAGTGACAAGCACTTCTAAATCACACTAGAGTGAGAAAATAGAACAACTAAGTTCCAGTTCTAATATACTAGTTACATGAATTGTGAACAGGTTTTTCACCAACACTTTTGTCTTATCAGTAATAGCTGCCCATGTATAGCTGTGAAAATAACAGAGAATACATGGGAAAAATCTTTGAAAAATATAAAAGAGCTATACGATTCATTTTATCATCTTTGACTTACTTCTTTGAATCTCTTCTACAATGAAGGGATCAAATCTAATTTTGTCAATACTTTCATCCAAACAATATGTTTTATAAATCTTCTGTAACTCTCCATGAAGAGACAGCATTTCATCATTTGATAACTCTGGTCTCAAAATCCTATCATTGAATTCCTCTAGCAAATCAGGGAAAGAGTAAGAAAAATGAATTATTTTGATATAAAGCCTTTTGCGAAAACTTCATTTGCCCATTCTAACTGTAATCAATATTAAAAGCAGCAATTATAAGCAGTCCAATTCATCATTTTAAACTTTATTTAAAAGTTTTAGTAGGGAGTTAAATAACTACCCAGAAGAAAAGAAAACTCAGTCAACCAAATATTTTATATTTTAACATATACTATATATAAGTACTTGCATAGTAATACAAATTTTCTAAAATTTAGAATGATAATCACATTTCTAAAATTTTCCTTAAAGAACGTAATAGGTTAATTTCTCATACCAAGAGTCTTTTAATATTCTGAAATCTGGTTCACTAAACAACAATGAAAACTAAGACTTTCTAAAGTCTCAATCAGTATTTTTAATAATATTTTCCTCTAGTATGGAGGCTGCAAATTAGTGGTGGAGCTTAGAGTCTGAACAAATGAATCTTTTTTTTAAAAAAAAGTCAGATGACAGTATAACCAAAATATTGGTTGCCTTTTTAAATTTTTATTCTAAGAGGTATAAATAAGCATCTTGTCCCTTAATTCTTGATTATCCAAATTAAAACTAAAAGAGGAAAAAATGGAGCTTTAAAAGAAAAAAAAAAAAGACCTGAAACAGAGCACCTAAGATCTGTAGGACAATAGCAAATGACTTAACATACATATAACTGGAGTCCCAGAAGAAAACTAGTGAGAAAGTAGGGCAGAATATCTGAAGAGGTAACAGCACAGTGGGTAAATGTTTGGCGGCTAACCAAAAGGTCAGCAGTTCAAATCCACCAGCCCGCTCCTTGGAAACTCTACGGGGCAGTTCTACTCTGTCCTATAGGGTCTCTACGAGTTGGAATTGACTCAACAGCAACAGGTTTGGTTTTGGTTTTGAAACAGTCAAGAATTTTCAAAATCAATGAAAGACCCCAACCCACACATCTAAGGCGTTTAGTAAAATCCAAGCAGAATAAATATGATAGTAAAATTGCTAAAAACCAAAAATAAGGAGAAAATTATAAAAGCAGCTGGGGGGAAGGGGACATATTATATACAGTGGAATAAACATAAGAATGGCAGCTGATTTTCACCAGAATAATGGCACCCAGAAGACAACGGAATGATGACTTAAAAGAATTAAAAGAAAAAAAATACTGTCAATCTTGAATTCCACTTTCAGTGAAAATACCTTTCAAAAATGAAGACAAGATAAACACCTTTTCAGACAGACAAAATCTAAGAGAATCTGCCTCTAGTTGATCTGTACTACAAGAAATGCTAAAAGGATTTCTTTAGTCAGAAGAAAACTGACACCAGATAGAAAACTGATTCTGCAGAAAAGAATGAAGAATACCAGAACAATAAATATGCCAACAACTATAAGGGCCTTTTTAAGTGTGTGTGTGTGTGTGTGTGTGTGTGTGTGTGTGTGTGTGTGTGTGTGTGTGTGTGTGTGTGTGTGTGTGTGTGTGTGTGTGTGTGTGTGTGTAGAAAACTGTTGACTATTAAAGAAGAAATAACAATATGTTGTTGGGTTTAGCGCCTACACAGAATCAAAACGTATGACAATAAGAGCACAATCAGCAAAAAGCGGATAATACAAAGTACACAATTCTTACATTGTTCCTGAAGCAGTAAAAATATTTTTAAAGACTGTGACAAGTGAAAAATGCATATTGTAACCTCTGATCAATCACTAAAAAGAGCTAACACAAGAGACAGATAAAAAGTCAACTGAGGAGATAAAATGGAATGCTAAAAATACAAGTAACCTAAAAGAAGGCTGGAAAGAGGAAAAAAAGGAACAAAGAATATATGGAACAAATACAAAATAAGTACCAAGATAGAAGACCTAAAAATAAACATATAGTAATTACCTTAAATGTAAATGCACTACACACTCTAATTAAAAACCAAAAATGATCAAACTAGATTAAAAAAAAAAAAAAGACCAGATCCAACTACATGCTATTTATAAGAAATACATTAAACATTTTAATCAAATGGAAAAAGATACATAATGCAAATACCAAGTTTAGAGAAAGATGGTGTGGCTATAATAATATCAGAAAAAGTAGACTTCAAGACAGAAAATTACCAGAGATAAAGAGGAGCATTGTATAATAAGAAAATAAGTTCCTCAAAAAGACATAATTATCCTCAATGCATCTGTTCCTATAACAAAGTTTCAAAATACAGGAAACAAATTTAACAAAGAGAGAAAACAGACAAATCCATAAAGAAAAAAGGGAGAATACAGAATATTTGAACAACACTATCTAGCAACTCAACCAAACTGACAGTTACAGAACACTTGCCAACACAACAGAGAGAACACACACTCTTCTCACATGCACATGGAACATTCATTAACACAGACCATATAAATGGGCCACAAAACAAGCTCAATAAACTTTCAAGAGTTGAAACATTACAGAGCATGTTGTCTGATTAGAACAGTATTAAATTAGAAATCAATCAAAAAAGATATCTAAAATATTCCCAAATGGTCAAAGAATAAACCACGAGGGAAATTTAATAATATTTCAAACTGAATGAGAATAAAAAATACAACACATTAAAAATTGGGGTTCCAGCTAAAGCAATCCATAGAGGAAAATTTATATTGCCTATATTTATAATGTTTACACTGCAAAAGAAAAAGGTATACAAATTAATGATTTATCTGCTTTCACCTTAAGAAACTAGAAGAAGAAATGGAAACTAAACTCAAAGCAAGTAGAAGAAAGAAAATAATAAAAATAAAAGCAGAAAATAGACAAAATTTTTTAAAAATTAATAAAATTGATAAACTCCCTAGTAAGATAAATAAGAGATAAAGTACAAATTACCAGTAAAGATGACACATCACTACAGCTCAAGCAAATACTAAAAAGATAATAAGAGGGTATCAAAGAACAACTGGATAATAATAAAATAGCTTGCTGAGATGCAGTAAAAGCATTTTAAAAAAATTCAATATCTATTCATGATAAAGACTCTCTACAAACTGGAAAGCGAAGGAAACATTCTGAGTCTGATAAAGGGCGTTATGATGGTTAATGTTATGTGTCAACTTGGCTAGGCCATGATTCTCAGTGGTCTGGCAAACATTACATAATCATACTCAATTTTGTGATCTGATATGAGTAGCCAATCAGTTAGGACAGGAGCTTCCTTGGGGGTGTAGCCTGCATCAAGTATATGTGGATGTTCTGGCAAAGCTCACTCTCTCTGGATCCTGTACTCATCTCATGGTCTGACTTCCAGTTCTTGGAGAAGCCTTCAGCCAGCCACTTGACCCGCAGATTTTGGATTTGCCAGCTCCCACAACCCCATGAGCCCCCATCCTGCCACCTGACCTGCAGATCTTGGGTTTGTCAGCCTCTGCAACCACATGAGTCCAGAGAAGCCTCCAGACTAACACATGACCCACAGATTTGGGACTTGCCAGCCTGCACAATTGCGTGAGGCATTTCCTTGGAAAAAATCCCTCTCTATATATTTATATGTATTATATATTTATGGAAACCCTGGTGGCTAGTGGTTAAAAGCCACGGCTGCTAACCAAAAGGCCGCCGTTCGAATTCACCAGGCACTCCTTGGAAACCCTATGGGGCAGTTCTATTCTATCACTATGAGTCGGAATCGACTCAACGGCAATGGGTATATACATTTATATATACGCTTTACTGGTTTTGCTCCTCTAGAGAACCCAGCCTAAGACAGCCAACTATGAAAAACCTAGACTAACATCATACTTAATGGCACAACACTAAATGATTTTGCCCTAAAATGAGAAACAAGGCAAGGATACTGGCTCTAACGACTTCAATTTAACATTGTACTGAAGGTCCTAGGCACTACAATAGGAAAGATAGAGAAATAAAAGGTATAAACATTATAAAGAAACAAGTAAAAATGTCTATTTACAGATAGTATGATTGTGTATGTAGAAAATGCTAAGGAAATCTACAAAAGAGCTACTAGAACTGGTAAGTGAATGTAGCAATGTCCCAGAATTCAGTCACTGTACAAAAATCAGTTCTATTTCTATATATTAGCAACCATTTCAAAATTTGTTTTAAATACCATATACAACCTTGCTCAAAAACTACCAGGTTATAAAGAAATTAAGGATGGAATAAAGAAATTCACAGAATCAAACTGTGAATTGAGGCAACGGAAGTCAGAATTAGTGAGACTGAAGATAAAGCACTTGACACCAACTTATTTGAGAAAAAATCAGATAAAAGGATTAAAAAAAATGAAGAAACCCTGTCTTAGTCATCTAGTGTTGCTATAACAGAAATACCACAAGTGAATGGATTTAATGAAGAGAAGCTTATCTCCTCACAGTCAAAGTAGGCTAAAAGTCCAAATTCAGGGCGTCAGCTCCAGGGGAAGTCTTTTTCTCTCTGTAGGCCTTCTTCTCGTCAGTGTTCCCCTGGAATAGGAGCTTCTCTGTGCAGGGGACCCCAGTCCACAGGACGCGCTCTGCTCCCGGCACTGCTTTCTTGATGGTATGAGGTCCCACTGTCTCTCTGCTCACTTCTGTCTTTTATATCTCAAGACACTGCCTCAGGATACAATCCAGTCTTGGAGACTGAGTCCTAACTTACTAACACAACTGCGGCCCATCCTCCCTCATTAACATCATACAGGCAGGATTTACAACATATACAAAAACCACAGAATATCAGGAATCATGGCCTGGCCAAATTGATACACACATTTTTTGGGGGACATAATTCAATCCATAACAAACCCTAAGAATTATGAGGGATTCTATCAAGAGGAATAACCTACAAGTGATTGGAGTAACAGAATGGGGTGGGGCGGGATAACAGAAAATACAGAGAGAATTGTTAAAGATTTGTTGGCAGAACACTTCCCTGATATTGTGAAAGATGAGAGAGATCTATCCAAGATGCCCATTGAACCCCACATAAGGTAGATACCAAAAGAAAGTCACCGAGACATATTATAATCAAACTTGCCAAAACCAAAGATAGAGAATTTTAAGAATGGCTAAGCATAAACAAAAAAGTCACCTGCAATGGAGAGTCAATAAGAATAAGCTTGGCCTACTCAGCAGAAACCATGCAGGTGAGAAGGCAATGGGATGACATATATAAAGCCTTGAAGGAAAAAAATTGCCAGCCAAGAATTATATATCCAGCAGAACTGTCTCTCAAATATGATGGCGAAATTAGGGCATTTCCAGATAAACAGAAGTTCAGGGAATTTGCAAAAACCAAACCAAAATTACAAGAAATACTAAAGGGAGGACTCCAGTTAGAAAATCAGTAACAACCGAAGACTAGAGCACAGGACAGAGCAACCAGATATCAACCCAGTTAGGGAAGTCACAAAAATAAATCAAAGCTAAAATACTGAGAATAGGGAAACAGAGATGTCAATATGTAAAAGATGATAACATTAAAAAAAAATAGAGGGACTAAAAAAGTAGACATAGATTTTTCATATGGAGACGAAGTCAAGGCAATATAAACAAATACAACACTGGTATAAACATACAAAAATAGGGGTAAATAGTCAGGTAACTGCAAAGGAAGCTAACAATCCTACATGTCAAAACAAAAAACAAGAACAATATAAAGACTCAAACACAAAATCAACAACAATGAAAAAGATGAAAAGAAAATACATAAAGAAAAACAACTCAGCACAGAAAATTAAATGGAACAAAGAAACTGTCAACAACACACACAAAAAGGCATCAAAATGACAGCACTAAACTCATACCTATCAATAATTACGCTGAATGTAAACGGACTAAATGCACCAGTGAAGAGACAGAGTGGCAGATTGGATAAAAAAACACAATTCGTCTATATGCTGCCTGCAAGAGATGCACCTTAGACTTAAAGACACAAAAAACTAAAACTCAAAAGATGAAAAAAAATATATCAAGCAATCAGCTACCAAAAAAAAGCAGAAGTGGCAATATTAATCTCTGACAAAACAGACTTTAAAGCAGTATCGACCACAAAGGATAAGGAAGGACACTATATAATGATTAAAGGGTCAATACACCAGGAGGACACAACCATAATAAATATTTATGCATTCAACAACAGGGCTCCCAAATACATAAACTCTAACAGCATTGAAAAGAGAGACAGGCAGCTCCACAATAGTAGTAGGAGACTTCAACAAACCACTTATGGTGAAGGATAGAACATCCAGAAAGAAGCTCAACAAAGACACGGAAGATCTAAATGTTACAATCAACCAACTTTATCTCACAGACATATACCGAACACTCTACCCAAGAGGAGCCAAGTATACTTTCTTTTCCAACGCACCTGGAATATTCTCCAGAACAGACCACGTATTAGGCCATACAGCAAGCCTTAACAGAATCCAAAGCATCGGAATATTACAAAGCATCTTTTCTGACCATAAAGCCATAAAAGTAGAAATCAATAACAGAAAAAGCAACGAAAAAAAATCAAACACATGGAAACTGAATAACACCTTGCTCAAAAACTACCAGGTTACAGAAGAAATAAAGGATGGAATAAAGAAATTCATAGATTCCAATGACAATGAAAACACATCCTAACAGAACCTTTGGGACACAGCAAAAGCAGTGCTCAGAGGTCAGTTTATGGCAATAAATGCACACATCCAAAAAGAAGAAAGGGCCAAAATCCAAACATTAACCCTAAAACTCGAACAAATAGAAAGAGAGCAGCAAAAGAAGCCCTTAGGCACCACAAAAAAGGAAATAATAAGAATTACAGCAGAATTAAATGAAACAGAGAATAGAAAAACTGAAAAACTTAACAAGACCAAAAGCTGGTTCTTTGAAAAGATCAAAACTGATAAACCACTGGCCAAACTGATAAAAGAAAAACAGGAGAGGAAGAAGATAACCTGTATAAGAAATGAGATGGGTGATATCACAACAGACCCAACTGAAATTAAAAGAATCATAACAGAATACTAAGAAAAATTGTACTCTGACAAATTTGAAAACCTAGGGGAAATGGACACATTTCTAGAAACTCACTACCTACCTAAACAAACAACAACAGAGGTAGAACAACTAAGCAAACTCATAACAAAAAAAGAGATTGAAAAGGTAATTTAAAAACTCCCAAAAAAAAAACAAAAACAAAACACTGGCCCTATTGGCTTCACTGGAGAATTCTACCGAACTTTCAGAGAAGAGTAAACACCACTACTACTAAAGGTATTTCAGAGCATAGAAAAGGACGGAATACTCCCCAAACTCATTCCATGAAACCAGCATAACCCTGATACCAAAACCAGGTAAAGACACTACAAAAAAAGAAAATTACAGACCAGTATCTCTCATGATCATTGACGCAAAAATCCTCAACAAAATTCTAGCCAACAGAATTCAGCAACATATCAAAAAAATAATTCACCATGATCAAGTGGGATTTATACCAGGTATGCAGGGATGGTTCAACATTAGAAAAACAATCAACGTAATCCATCACATTAATAAAAGAAAAGACAAGAACCACATGATCTTATCAATTGATGCAGAAAAGGCATTTGACAAAGTGCAACATCCATTCATGATAAAAACTCTCAACAAAATAGGAATAGAAGGGAAATTCCTCAACGTAATTAAGGGCATTTATACAAAGCCAACAGCCAACATCATCCTAAATAGAGAGAGTTTGAAAGCATCCTGAGAACGGGAACCAGACAAGGATGTACTTTATCATCACTCTTATTCAACATTGTGCTGGAGGTCCTAGCCAGAGCAATTAGGCTAGAAAAAGAAATAAAGGGCATCCAAATTGGCAGAGAAGAAGTCAAAGTATCTCTATTTGCAGATGACATGATCTTTCACACAGAGAACCCCAAAGAATCCACAAGAAAACTACTGGAACTAATAGAAGATTTCAGCAATGTATCAGGAAACAAGATAAACATACAAAAATCAGTTGGATTCCTCTACACTAACAAAGAGAATTTCGAAGAGGAAATCACCAAATCAATACCATTTACAATAGCCCCCAAGAAGATAAAATACTTAGGAATAAATCTAACCAGAGATGTAAAAGACTTATACAATGAAAACTACAAGACACTACTGCAAGAAACCAAAAGAGACCTGCATAAGTGGAAAAACATACCTTGCTCACGAATAGGAAGACTCAACATTGTGAAACTGTCAATTCTACCCAAAGCGATCTACAGATACAATGTAATCCTGAACCAAATTCCAATGGCATTTTTTAATGAGATGGAGAAACAAATCACCAACTTCATATGGAAAGGGCAGAGGCCCCAGATAAGTAAAGTATTACTCAAGAAGAAGAACAAAGTGGGAGGCCTCACACTACCTGATTTTAGAACCTATTACTCCGGCATGGTGGTCAAAACAGCCTGGCACTGGTACAACAACAGATACATAGACCAATGGAACAGAATTGAGAATCCAGAAACAAATTCATCCACCTATGAGCAGCTGATATTTGACAATAGCCCAAAGCCCGTTAACTGGGGAAAAGACAGGGTCTTTAGCAAATGATGCCATACCTCACACCATCCATAAAAACTAACTCCAAATGGATCAAAGACCTAAGTATAAAATCAAAAATGATAAAGATCATGGAAGAAAAAATATGGATAATACTAGAGGCCCTAATACATGACATAAACAGAATATGAACCATAAGTAACAATGCACAAGCACCAGAAGAGAGACTGGATAACTGGGCACTCCTAAACATGAAACACTTATGCTTATTAAAAGATCCCACCAAAAGAGTCAAAAGACAGCCTACAGACTGGAAAAATTTTTTTGGCTATGTCAAATCCGATCAGGGTCTAATCTCTAAAATCTACAAGATACTGCAAAACCTCAACAACAAAAAGACAAATAAGCCAATTAAAAGATGGGCAAAGGATATGAACAGGCACTTCACCAAAGACATTCAGGCAGCTAACAGACATATGAGGCAATGCTCACGATCATTAGCCATGAGAGAAATGCAAATCAGAACTACAATGAGATACCATCTCACAACAAGGCTAGCATTATCCAAAAAACACAAAATAACAAATGCTGGAGAGGTTGTGGAGAGACTGGAACACTTATACACTGTTGGTGGGAATGTAAAATGGTACAAGCACTTGCGAAATCAATCCAGCGCTTCTTTAAAAAGTTAGAAGTACCATATGATCCAGCAATCCCACTCCTTGGAACATATCCTAGAGAAGTAAGAGCTGTCACACGAATAGATATATGCACACCCATGTTCACTGAAGCACTGTTCATGATAGCACAAAAATGAAACAACCTAGGAGCTCATCAACGGACAAATGGGAAAACAAATTACGGTATATTCACACAATGGAATACTACACAATGATAAAGAACAACGATGAATCCGTGAAACATAACATGGAGGAATCTGGAAGGCATCATGCTGAGTGAATTTAATTAGTCACAGAAGGTCAAATATTGTATAAGACCACTATCATAAGAACTCAAGAAAAGGTTTAACCATAGAAGAAAACACTCTTTGATGGCTACAAGGGTGGGGAGGAAGGGAGAAGATTATTCACTAACTAGATGGTAGACAAGAATTATCTTAGGTGAGGGAAGGACAGCACACACTACAGGGGACGTCAGCATAACTAGACTAAACCAAAGCTAAGAAGTTTCCTGAATACAACCAAACACTTCAAGGGACAGAGTAGCAGGGGCAGAGGTCTGAGGACCATGCTTTCAGGGGACATCTAGGTCAACTGACATAACAAAGTTTATTGAGAAAATATTCTGCATCCTACTTTGGTGAGTGGTGTCTGAGGTCTTAAAAGCTAGCGAGCAGCCATCTAAGATGCATCAATTGGTCCCAACCACCTGGAGTAAAGGAGAATGAAGAACACCAAAGACACAAGGAAAGTATTAGTGCAAGAGACAGAAGGGGCCACATAAACAAGAGGCTGCATCATCCTGAGACCAGAAGAACTAGATGGTGCCTGGCTACCACCAATGACTGCCCTGTCAGGGAACACAATAGAGTCCCTGATGGAGGAGTAAGGTAGGGTGCAGAACTCAAATTCTAGTAAAAAGACCAGACTTAATGGTCTGAGACTGCAGGAACCCCAGAAAGCATGGCCCCCAGAGTCTCTGTCAACCCAGAACTAAAACAATTCCTGAGGTCAACTCTTCAGAAACTATTGGACTGGACTGTGGGACATAAAATGATACTCGTGAAGAGTGTGCTTCTTGGCTCAAGTAGATACATGAGACTAAATGGGCAGTTTCTGTCCAGAGGTGAGATGAGAAGGCAGAGAGGGTTAGGAGCTGGTTGAATGGACACAGGAAATCAGGGGAAGAAAGGAGGAATGTGGTCAGAGTTCTCCTGCTTTGTCCTTTCTCAAGATTGTTTTTGGCTATTCTAGGTTCTTTGTATTTCTATATAAATTTTCAGAATCAGATTGCGAGTTTCCACACACATGCAGGCAGACACACACACACACACACACACACACACACACACACACACACACACACACAGCCTGCTTGAATCTCTCCAGTATAGGGAGAGCAATCAGGGTCACATAACAATGTATGTATAAATTTTTCTATGACAGACTAACTTGAATTGTAAACTTTCACTTAAACTACAACAACAAAAAAAAAACCATATGTGAATACATCCAAAAACATAAAGACCTCTACACTAAAAACAATAAAACATCATATATGTAGAGAAATTAAATAAGACTAAAATAAATGAGAAGATATACCATGTTTATGCACTGGAAGCTGAAATACTGTTGCAATGTTATTACTCCTCAAACTGACCTATAGACTCAATGCAATCCCAGTTGAAGAACTTCAAGCAGGCTGTGTGTGTGTGCATGTGGAAACTCACAATTTTGATTCTAAAAATTTATACAGAAATACAAAGAACCTAGAATAGCCAAAAACAATCTTGAAAATGGACAAATAGGAGGACTCCGACCACCTTATTTCAACACTTAGCATACAGCCAAAGTAATCAAGACTGTGGTATTGGCAAAAGAATAGACACATAAATTAATGGAAAAGAACAGAGTTTAGAAACACACCCACATATATAAGGTCAAATGATTGGACAAAGGTGCCAAAGTAATTCAAGGTGGGAAAGAAATGTCTTTTCAAAGAATGGGTACTGGGAAAACTGTATATCCAGATGGAGAAAAAATGAACTTTGACCCTTACCTAATGCCAACCCAAAAACTACTCCCAGTTATTAAACATATACCCAGAAAAAGCCTGTACAGGAATGTTCATAGCAGCTTTATTCATAATGGTACAAAGTGGAAGCAGTCCAGATACCATCTACAAGGATAATGGATAAACTGTTGTATATTCATACAATGGAATATTGCTCAGAAATAAAAAGGTAGGTCACAGGCTTACATATCTAAGAGCTAAAACTATAAAGCATCTAAAGGAAAAAACAAGTCAGTATCATTTTGCCTTAGGGTAGCCAAAGATTTCTTATGGAGGTCACAGAAAACACTACCCATAAAATAAAAAATTGATATATTGGCCTTCATCACAATATAAAAAGTTCTGCTTATCACAAAACACTATTCAGAAAATGAACAGACAAGACTTCTGGCAAAATGGCACTCTAGGCAGAAGCACCACACCATCCCTCCACAGCAAAGATCTGAAAAACTAAGCCAAACAGAGGAAACAGCAATCCTAAAACCCTAAAACATCAAATGAAGAGAGAAAGAACTCAGCCAAGCACCAAATGGAGTGAGAAAACTGACAGAGAACGGAGAGCGAGGAGAGATTCATGCAGAGGTCCCCTATCAGCTAACGCAGCACGAATCCGCAATCTTAGACTCCTCTTAGAGACCAGCAAAAGGGGGTATGAGAAAGCAGCTTCACGGAGCTTCCAGCAGCAGACAAAACAACTGGTAATTTGTGATACATGCTTTCCCACCCTCCACCCTTCTTCACCCCCATTTGGCCTCCTCTGCTTCACGCAGCCACAGTCTCTTGGCCAGGAAGCACCGGCTGCTTGGATTCCACCCGCCCGCACTGGCCAGCTCCCTGAGTGCCATTTGTTGGCTGCTGGTGTTGCTTTTTTCTGCTTCTTTTGATTTCTTTCTTACCTCTCACCACCCCCCCCCCCTTTCCCTCAAATACCTGACTCCATGCGCCATCTTTGCTTCTTCCTGAGGGGCTACGGAGCTCCATTCGAGTATGGAACTGTTTCCCAGTCTGGGCTGCAACGCTGGTGGTATCCCTGGGCTTTTGTTCGTTTATGTTGAATTGATTGTTCATTTTCTTTTCCTTTTCTCGAGTTGGGAGCCCGTTCTGGCCAGGCGGTGCTGCGCAGCTTGGGACCTACCCCTTCGGCTTGCGCAGACGCACAGAGGGATCCCTAAGGACATTTCTTTTTTCATGCCTCTTTTTTTTTTCTTTCTGTTTTTTGGGGACTTTTTCTTCTTTTTTTTTTTTTTTTTTTGTTTTCTTTTCCCACCTTTTCCCTTTTTGTCTTTCTTCATTACTCAGTTTCTCGTCTCTCTATACCTTCCTTCTCTTCCTGTTCCCTGACTACATGGTGCTGAATGCCTCTACGCCTTCTAGCCAGGCTGCACTGCAACACCCAGGAACAACCTCCCCAGACCTCGCAGCTACACCAGTGGGATCCCTGGGAGCTTTGCTTTTCTTTTTCCTTTCTAATTTTTATTTATTCATTCTTTTCTTCTCTTCTTTTTTTCTTCTTCTTCTTCCCCTTTTTGTTTTTCTCCATTTCATAGTCTCTCATCTCTCCACTCCAACGGCAAGGTCCACTAGCACTCTTCTTTGTTTGCTTGTATGTTTTTGGCTCCTATTCCTCTCTCCTCTCTACCATATCCATATTAGCTCCACACATAACAATCTCCCCCCTCCATCCTGCCTACCTGCACCGTGCGCTTAACATCACACCACCAAGCAGCACAGGCACGGCCTACTGGAACCTGCCCTGCACTGATTACCGACCCACCCTGGTGGCTGTAGTACGTGCCACAAAGAACCCATCCCAGTAACTCCTCTTCAGCTAGACCTGGCCTGCTGTACCATATCTGAGCGACTGACCCTGCCAACTGGAGAAGGAGGCAAAAAGTATCGTGCACACAGATGAGCAAACAACAAAGAACACACAGCCTGCCTGCTCAGACATAGCCAAATTAAAAAAAATCAAAGGACAAAACAAACAAATCTACAATCAATAAATGAGAAAAATAACTACTGAAAGCTCTGAACACAGCAGACAATATCAAAACATTTACATAAACAGGACAGGATGGTTCCAGTAGGCATCCAAAATAAAACATTGGATGACTTTCAAGTGGAAGAAAAGGCACTAAAACTACCAGATAGGGAATGAACTCTCTAATACTCAGAACTGTCCAAGAGTTGAAGCAAAAAGCAGACAAAAATGAGGTAAAAATAGACAAATTCATAGAAAAGGCAGACAAATTCATGGAAAATACAGACAAAAAAATGGAAGAATTCAGAAAAATAATGCAGGAACAAAATGTCAAAATAAATTCACAACTAGAAATTATACAAAAACAACAATTAGAAATCTAAAAGATACACAACAAGATTTCAGAAATGGACAGTGTCATAGAAGGGCTGAGGAGCAGATTTGAAATGGTGGAAGACAAGATCAGTGGAATTGAAGACAAACACTGGGATACAACCCTGTTTGGGGAAAACTCAGAAAAAAACAAAGAAAAATGGAGAGACCTTGAGAGTTATGTAGGATAAAATCAAAAGCAAAAATTTTTGAGTGATCAGTGTTCCAGAACAGGGGTTGAAAACATAAAACAGAGAGGATCACTGAAGAACTGCTGATAGAAAACTTCCCCAATATCATGAAAGATGAAAAGCTGGCCATCCAAGAAGTTCAACAAACCCCATACAGGATAGACCCCAAAAGAAAATCAGCAAGGCATATCATAATCACACTCGCCAAAACCAAAGATAAACAAAGAATCCTGAGAGCAGCGCATGAAAAACAAGAGGTCACATACAGAGGACAAACAAGACTAAGCTCAGATTATTCGGCAGAACCGTGCAGGTGAGACGGCAATGGAATGGCATATATAAAACGTTGAAAGAAAAAAAATTGCCAGCCAAGAATAATACATCCTGCAAAACTCTCATTCAAATATGATGGTGACACACCTATGTTCATGGCAGCATTGTTCACAATAGCAAAACGATGGAAACAACGTAGGTGCCCATCAACAGATGAATGGATAAACAAACTATGGTACATACACACAATGGAGTACTATGCAACGAGAAAGAACAACAATGAATCTGTGAAGCATCTCATAATATGGATGAATCTGGAGGGCATTATGCTGAGGGAAATAAGTCAATCACAAAAGGACAAATATTGTACGAGACCTCTATTGTAAAAACCCATGAAAAAGTTCACACACAAAATGTAACAATCCTTGTTGGTTACCAGGGATGGGAGGGGTGGGGTGGTAAATACTAAATAGGCAATAGATAAGTGGTATCTTGGGTGAAAGGTGAGACAGTACACAATACAGGGGAAACTAACACAACCTGTACAAGGAAAGGTCACGGAGGCCCCAGGGACACATCCGAACTCCCCGAGGGAGTGAGTTGCTGGCCGGAGGGCTCTGGGGACCATGGTCTCGGGGAACATCTAGCTCAATTGGCATGATACTACTTATAAAGATAATGCTCTACATTCTACCTTGGTGAGTAGTGTCTGGGGTCTTAAAAGCCTGTGAGCGGCCATCTAAGATACTCCACTGGTCTCATCCCTTTGGGAGCAAGGGAGAATGAAGAAAACAGGATACAATGAAAAGATTACTCCAAAGGACTAATGGTCCACAGCTACCAAGACCTCCACCGGACTGAGTCCAGTACAACTAGATGGTGCCCGGCTACCACCGCTAACTGCTCTGACCAGGATCACAACAGAGGGTTCTGGACAGAGCTGGAGAAGGATGTAGAGCATAATTTTAACTCCCAAAAAAAAAAAGACCAGATTTACTGGCCTAAAGGAGACTGGAGAAACCTCAAGAGTATGGCCCCCAAACACCCTTTTAGCTCAGTGGTGAAGTTACCTCCGAGGTTCACTGTTCAGCCTGGGAGTGGACAGCCCAGTAAAACCAAATGAGACTAAAGAGGTACAGGAGTCCAGTGACAAGGGCCAGAAGGAAGAAGGGGAGTAGGAAGCTGATGATAGGGAACACAAGGTTGAGTAAGGATATTGTTGATGTGTTGTGAGACTGTTAACCAATGTCATAGGGCAACATTTGTAGTAACTGTTAAATGGGAGGCTATTTTGTCCTGTAAGCCTTCATCTTAAGTGAGAATAACAGCACAATTAGAAAAGTGTAGTCAATGTCACTTAAAAGTGTATGTAAAAATTTTTGAAATGGTGTATCTTTGGCTATGTGTATTTTCACCAAAAAAAAAAAAAAAAAAAGTAGAGAATTTAGAGGGTTAAAATGTTGTGGGGTTGTTAACCAATGTCATAAAACACCATGTGTGCTACTGTTACATGAGAAACTATTTGTTCTGTAAGCCTTCACCTGAAGTACAATAAAATATTCTAAAAAAAAAAACAAATATGATGGTGAAATTAAGACATTTCCAGATAAACAGAAATGAAGGGAATATGTAAAAACCAAACCAAACTTACAAGAATTACTAAAGGGAGTTCTTCGATCTGATAACAAACAACTTCAGCTCACAGGCTGAATCTAGGATGCAGGAGCATACCAGCCAGATACCAATCTAGGAAATGAACTCTCAAGGACTATCCAAAACCAAAAGACATACAACATGGAATCAGAGCAGTTAATCTGTAAATGACAACAAAATGGAACAATAAAAGAGAGAATAAATGGTGTAGGTATACAACCTTCTAACAGAGAGGAAGGCAAGGCAATACCAAGTAATAATAGACTGCTTCAAACCTAAAAAGATAAGGGTAAATTTCACAGTAACCACAAAGAAAGTTAACAAACATACTCAACAAAACAAAGAGGAAAATCATAAACTCTCAGCAAAAACAAAATCTACAAAAACAAAATAAATGAAAAAAAAATACAAACAAAAGTAATTCAGCACAGGAGAATAAGAATGAAGAAAACGTCAGCACCACAAAGAAAAACACTACAAAATGACAGCAACAAACTCACATCTATCAATAATTACACTGAATGTAAGTGGACTCAATGCACCCATAAAGAGACGGAGAGTGACAGAATGGATAAGAAAACAGGATCCATCAATATGCTGTCTACAAGAGACACACCTTAGAAACAAAGATGTAAATTTATTAAAAGTCAAATGTTGGAAAAAATATATCAAGCTAACAACTACCAAAAAACAGCAGGAGTGGCAATACTAATCTCAGATAACATAGACTTTAAAACAAAATCTACCATAAGAGACAAAGAAGGACACTATATAATGATTAAGGGGATGATCCATCATGAATACATAACCATAATAAACATCTACACACCCAATGACAGGGCTCCAAAATACATAAAACAAACTCTAACAACACTGAAAAGAGAAATTGACAGTTCCACAGTAATAGTAGGAGACTTCAACACACCACTTTCAGTAAAGGACAGAACAACTAAAAAGAAACTCAGCAAAGATACAGAAGACCTAAAGGGCACAATCAGCCAACTTGACCTCATAGACATATATAGAACACTCCACCCAACAGTTGCAAAGTACATATTCTATTCCAATGCATATGGAACATTCTCCAGAATAGACCACATCTTAGGCCACAGAGCAATCCTCAACAAGATCCAAAACGCTGAGATAATTCAAAGTATCTTCTCTGACCACAATGCCATCAAGGTAGAAATTAACAACAGAAAGAGCAAGGAAAAAAAATCAATTACATGGAAACTGAATAATACCCTGCTTACACATCACTGGGTAATAGAAGAAATCAGAGATGGAATCCAAAAATTCCTAGAATCAAACAAGAATGAAAACACATCATAGTAAAACCTTTGGGACACAGCAAAGGCAGTCCTCAGAGGAGAATTTGTAGCAATAGATGCACACATCAAAAAAGAAGAAAGGAACAAAATCAAAACATTAACTACAGAACTCAAACAAATAGAAAGAGAACAGCAAAAAAAGCCCACAGCCACCAGAAGAAAGGAAATAATAAAGATCAGAGCAGAAATAAATGAAATAGAGAACAGAAAAACAATAGAAAGAATCAACAAAACCAAAAGTTGGTTCTTTGAAAGAATCAACAAAATCACAAACGACTGGCCAGACTGACGAAAGAAAAAACAGGAGAGGATGCAAATAACCCAAATAAGAAATGAAATGGGTGACATTACAACAGACCCAACTGAAATAAAAAGGATCATAAGACAATATTATGAAAAACTATACTCCAACAAATTTGAAAACCTAGAAGAAAGGGATGAATTTCTAGAAACACACTACCCACCCAAACTAACACAAAGTGATGTTGAAAATCTGAACAGGCCCATAACAAGAGAAGAGACTTAAAGGTAATAAAAAAAACTCCCAACAAAAAAAACCCAGGCCCAGAAAGCTTCACTGGAGAATTCTACAAAACATTCACAGAAGAGCCTGTACCGGTACTACTCATGCTATTTCAGAGCGTAGAAAAGGAAGGAACACTTCCGAATTCATTCTATGAAGCCAGCATAACCCTTATACCAAAACCAGGCAAAGACACCACAAAAAAAGAAAATTACAGACCAATATCTCTCATGTATATAGATGCAAAAATTCTCAACAAAATTCTAGCCAATAGAATTCAGTATCATATCAAAAAAATAATACACCACGACCAAGTAGGATTCATACCAGGTATGCAAAGATGGTTCAACATTAGAAAATCAATCAATGTAATCCACCACATAAATACAAGGAAAGAAAAGAATCACATGATCATCTCAATTGATGCAGAAAAGGCATTCGACAAAGTCCAACAGCCATTCCTGATAAAAAACTCTCAAGAAAATAGGTATAGAAGGGAAATTTCTCAACATAATAAAGAGCATCTATGCAAAACCAATGGCCAACATCATTCTTAATGGAGAGAGGCTGAAAACATTCCCCTTGAAAAGAGGAACAAGACAAGGATGCCCTTTATCACTACTCCTATTTAACATTGTGCTGGAAGTTCTAGCTAGAGCAATAAGGCAAGAGAAAGAAATAAAGGGCATCCAAATTGGTAATGAATAAGTTAAACTGTCCCTGTTTGCAGATGATATGATACTATACATAGAAAACCCTAAAGACTCCACGAGAAATCTACTGGAACTAATAGAAAGATTCAGCAGAGTAGCAGGATACAAGATAAACATACAAAAATCAGTTGGATTCCTATACACCAAAACAGAGAATGATGAAAAGGAAATCAGGAAAACAATACCATTTATAATAGTCCCTAAAAAAATAAAATACTTACAAATAAATCTAACCACGGATGTAAAAGACCTATACAAAGAAAACTACAAAACACTACTACAAGAAACCCAAAGGGATCTACATAAATGGAAAAACATACCATGCTCATGGATAGGTAGACTCAACATTGTGAAAATGACAATTCTACCAAAAGCAATTTACAGATACAATGCAATCCTGATCCAAATACCAACAACATTCTTCAAAGAGATGGAAAAACTAATCATTAACTTTATATGGAAAGGGAAGAAGCCCCGAATAAGTAAAGTGCTACTGAAGAAGAATAAAGTAGGAGGACTCACACTACCTGACCTCAGAACCTACTATACAGCTATGGTAGTGAAAACTGCATGGTACTGGTACAAAGACAGATACATTGAAAAACGGAACAGAATTGAGAACCCAGATGTAAATCCAACCACCTACGGTCACCTGATCTTTGACAAGGGCCCAAAGTCCATCAAATGGGGAAAAGACAGTCTTTTTAACAAATGGTGCTGGCAAAACTGGATATCCATCTGCAAATAAATGAAACAGGACCCATACCTCACGCCATATACAAAAACTACTTCAAAATGGATCAAAGACCCGAATATAAAGCCTAAAACTATAAAATTCATAGAAGAAAAAATAGGACCAACACTACAGGCCTTAATACATGGCATTAACAGGATATAAACCATAACCATCAACGCACAAACCCTAACAGATAAGCTAGATAACTGGGATCTTCTAAAAATCTAACACCTATGCTCTTCAAAAGACTTTACCAAAAGAGTAAAAAGAGAACCTACAAACTGGGAAAAAATTTCTTGGCTATTACAAAACTGATAAAGGTTTAATCTCCATAGTCTACAAGAAAATCCAACACCTCTCCAACAAAAAGACAAATAATCCTATCAAAAAATGGGCACAGGAAATGAACAGACACTTCACCAAAGAAGACATTCAAACGGCCAACAGACACATGAGGAAATGCTCGCAATCACTAGCCATTAGAGAAATGCAAATTAAAACAATGAGATACCATCTCACCCCGGCATTACTGGCACAAATCAAAAACACTGGAAATAACAATGTTGAAGGGGCTGCAGGGAGATCGGAACTCTTATGCACTGCTGGTGGGAATGCAAAATCATACAACCATTTTGGAAAATGATATGGCACTTCCTCAGAAAGCTAGAAATAGACATGCCATTTGATCCAGCAATCCCACTCCTAGGAATATATCCTAGAGAAATAAGAGTCGTCACTCGAATAGACATATGCACACCTATGTTCACGGCAGCATTGTTCACAATAGCAAAACGATGGAAACAACCCAGATGCCTATCAACAGATGAATGGATAAACAAACTATGGTACATATACACAATGGAGCACTATGCAATGAGAAAGAACAATGATGAATCTGTGAAGCATCTCATAACATGGATGAAACTGGAGGACATTATGCTGAGTGAAATAAGTCAGTCACAAAAGGACAAATACTGTATGAGACCTCTATTCTAGAAGCCCATGAAAAAGTTCACACACAAAATGTAACAATCTTTGTTGGTTACCAGGGATGGGAGGGGTAGTGGGGAAATACTAAATAGGCAATAGATAAGTGGTATCTTGGGTGAAGGGGGAGACAGTACACAACACAGAGGAAACCAGCAAAACTTGTACAAGGAAAGGTCATGGAAGCTCCATAGACACATCCAAACTCCCTGAGGGACTTAATTGCTGGGCGGAGGGCTCTGGGGACCATGGTCTCGGGGAACATCTAGCTCAATTGGCATAACACAGTGTACAAAGACAATGTTCTACATTCTACCTTGGTGAGTAGCGTCTGGGGTCTTAAAAGCCTGTGAGCGGCCATCTAAGATACTCCACTGGTCTCATCCCTTCGGGAGCAAGGGAGAATGAAGAGAACAGGATACAAGGAAAAGATTAGTCCAAAGGACTAATGGTCCACAGCTACCAAGGCCTCCAGCAGACTGAGACCAGTACAGCTAGATGGTGCCCAGCTACCACCACTGACTGTTCTGACCAGGATCACAGCAGAGGGTTCTGGACAGAGCTGGAGAAGGATGTAGAACAAAATTCTAACTCACAAAAAGAGGACCAGATTTACTGGCCTAAAGGAGACTGGAGAAACCCCAAGAATATGGCCCCAGACACCCTTTTAGCTCAGTGGTGAAGTCATTTCCGAGGTTCCCTGTTCAGCCTGGGAGTGGACAGCCCCATAAAACCAAATGGGACTAATGAGGCACAGCAGTCCAGGGACAAGGGCCAGAAGGCAGAAGGGGACAGGAGAGCTAGTGACAGGGAACCCAAGGTTGAGTGAGGATAGTGTTGATGTGTTGTGAGGTTGTTAACCATTGTCATAGGGCAACATGTGTACTGTTAAATGAGAAACTATTTTGTTCTGTAAGCCTTTAGCTAAAGTGAGAATAGCAGCACAATTGGGAGAGCACAGTCGATGTCACTGAACTGTGCATGTAGAAATTTTTAAAATGGTGTAACTTTGGCTATGTATATTTTCACCAAGAAGAAAAAAAGAAGGTCAAGAAGGGAGAGGGCTGACATGCTGTGGGGTTGTTAACCAATGTCATATTTGTACTACTGTTTCATGAGAAACTATTTGTTCTGTAAGCCTTCACCTGTAGTACAATTTAAAAAAAAAAAAAGGCATTATCCTGAGTGAATGAAGCTATGCATGAAAGACTACATAAATGTGATTCCATTTATATGAGGAAATTTAACAGGCAATAAATCTATGGTAAGAGAATGAGACTAGTAACTGCTTTGGCAGGGGTGACGTGGGCAGGAATGGATCACTTGGGAAGGGCCTGAAGGGAACTTTCTGGGGTGGTGGAAATGTTCTATATCTTGATAAAGGTGTAGGTTACACAGACGTGTACACATAAGTTAAAATTGATCAAACTGTACAATTAAGTTGTGTACATTTCATGGTGTATAAATTATACTTTAATTTTTAAAAAGCTGTATTTTAAAAGTATTTACATGTATTAAAAGATTAATCTTTTCAAAGATAGTCTATAAAATTTCTCATAAATCCAACAGTTCAAGATGTTGTAGAACTTATAACCAAAATAAAACATCTTTATATTGAATAATCCTTAAAAAACTATAGCAAAGTTCTACTGATACTGGTTATTGACTGGTCTTTAGTATATTTTCATTATACTGAATTTTTAGTGGTTTTTTCCTGCTAATAGGATTTTACTGAAGTCAGAGATTACGTTCCAATCTGGAAAGAAGTCGACACTTGGGAGAAACTCAAAGGTGCTCCTTGTATCTAGTAAATGAAATTGAATACAGTGATAGATGACTACCACAACACACGATCTGATCTAAATAGTCAAATAAATTAAAGTTTAAAAATGATTTTGGTAAAGCATGCAAGTAAGCCTTACCCACAGTAAGGCAAAATTGCAAAACATGCACCGCTCCTTCTTGTTTCAGAAAGTTCATAAAGCGAAATAAAAGATCTTGTTGCTCTCTGATTTCTTTCAATTCTAACTTCAGCACCTTGATGCAACAGGAGAAGAATAGTAAGTTAAGGCTATATAAATACTTTTAAAATTACTTATATCAAAAATAATGTAAGTTATTGCTGAAAATACTTACAGATGGCTTTTTATTTCTAGGTTCTGCAAACTTCTGCAAAAATGGAACCAAAGGGGAAGCGGGTTCAGTTGCTTTTTCAGGCTTTGAAAAAAGAAAATTGATCAATTCAGAAAATTCCCACTTGATTTGACAACATGAATCAAAATTCATTGCAATCTGAAATGTTTTCTAGCATGTTCAATACTCACTGGACTGTCATCTATGAAAATGATAAGCAAATGATTCACGGTATCCTAATGGAAAACAGTAAACATAGGTCAAAATAATTCTATTACTATGATCTGCCCTGAATTCTGAAAACTTTTATCCTTATGAGTGCTTCTAGAAAAATGAAGAAATAAATGAAACAGTGACAAAGCATCTAACTCATGTAATACAGACAGATAACATTTTAAAAATCGACAATGCAAGTTTTCACCTTTTGAGAAAATGGGCAATGAAAAGCTATTCTGACTTTGGCCTTTAAAATGTTTATAAAACATTCTATTTCTTCAAAATCTTACTGGATCAGCTAGGAAATCCAAAGAAGGAAGGAAGACAGAACCAGACAGGATCTCTCTTATAAGTAAGGTCAGTGGTCTGGAAAAAGAAAAAATAATTGTATATATTTAGTGACATACAGCAATTCTTAACTTTCAAGTGCCTATGAATTAGCCAGGGATCTTGTTAAAATGCAAATTATGATTCAGTAGGCCTGGGGTGAGGCCTGAGATTCTACATTTCTAACAAGTTTACAGTAATGCTGCTAGTCCACAGACCACACTTCGAATAGCAAGGACATGGAGTCCTTACTTTGCTGAAAGAGAATGACTATTTAAGAGGAAAAAAAAGTGTTTTCCTAGCAGGGGGAACTTGGGTAAACATCAGGAAATATTTCCTGCGTAGGAATATTTAAAATGTTTAATATATTTTTAAATTAACATTTAAAACTAATGTTTAATATTAACATAAACCTTTTAATTATATTTAAATTATTATAAATGTTTAAAATAAAATACTTTATTAAAGTAAAATATTAAAAATAAAATTTAAAAATTATAAATAAAACAATATTTCAAATACAACACTAAAAATAAGTCATGGTTTCTCTTCTAAGGATTATTAGGGTAAAAGTAACGAGGTAAATTTTTGGAACCTAAACATGGTCCTGCCTGAAAAAGGGAAGACAGACCAGATGAGCTCTAACCATTCTTTCCCGGCTGGATACCTTAAAACCCAAACTTGTCTGAGTGGTTTGTTCAAAGTGCTTCTGCCTACGTGAGTCACAATGTGCATATCTTTAAATAGGAACACCAAGGAAATAACAAAGTATGATGATTCCAAAACAACAAAATTAGTTTTATTCATATTTATTTTTCATTTGCTTTGTTTTAAAGAAAAAAATTGTAAGCAACACACCACAAATAACTAGCATCTAAATTGGCACTGGCATTTTAAGACTGGGTAAACTTTTTTTTTTCCTTAAATGACAAACTATTCACATCACAGGCTAACCTCAAGTTTTAGTTTACTCCTATTATGGTCAGGAATAACAATATACATATGGCATGATATGCAAATACTGCTATGACATTTTTCAGTCTATTTATACCTGCAGTCTGTTGCTTTAGGAGGCAAAATATAAGGAAAAAGTAGTTCAGTAAGTTTCCTTAAATAGTGTAGTTCATCTCTCCGACTTCTCAAGGCCACATGAAGCTCTGGACCATATTCTTCTAAAGCAGCCTGCTGTAAAAACTCTGTATTTTTTACTAAAAATAGAGACAAAATAAATAAATAAGTTAAGCAACATTAAATAACCTCAGCCATTTCCACTAACAAACAGAAAATCATTTAACCTAGTCATTCCTTTCTTTGTCTTCCTCTCTTTCCAATATGTATTCTACAGGAAAATTTTTCACAAGCAGGATTTAGAGAAAGAAATTCCGATTTGCTGGAAGTTTGTTTATTTTGCAATAAGTTGATAAAACGACTCTTTTCCCTTTAGCAAACAAGAATTTAAACTCATGTCATTATTTTATAAATACATTAAATAATGAAAGCAAATGATAAAAAATGGAAAAATTATATAAAACGTCTTCTAGCACATACAAGGTCATTGTTATTAAATACTACTTCTTGTTCATCCTCTGCAAATACAAAAATACCCTTTCAAAATTCTTTAATTTTATCTGATTTCACATCAATATCACCGAGGTAACCTTTTAAAGCAATTGTAGTATAGAAACTATGGCTTCCTTCATTAAGAAAGAATTTAGAAAACAAAGTCATACATTAAAGAAATAAAATATAAAAAAGTTTATAAGAAAAACAAAAAAATTTGAAACCCTTTTTACAAGTCTATTTAACTTACTATCATAATATTTAGAACACTAGGACCTTTGGATAAAATCAGAGTCCTGCTAATTATCTGGCCTTTTAATTCTATGGATTTTATGAATAACAATGTTATTGATGAATCCAATCTAGCATTTTATGGTGATTCTATAATTGAGGACCTCTTTTTAACATGAATTGTATTAGCAAATTAATAACCTCTCTTTTGAAAAGATTCAGCAATAAATTTCAGTCAAATCTATCTATCTATATCTATAATATCACTCATAAAGATAAAATAATTTGGGGGTTTTATTAAACTATCAAGTCAACAAAAAAACAGAAGGATGGTTCTATTTACTTCTAGTCTGAATTCAAAGTGTTTTTGTCATTAGAACAAAAAAAATTTTTTATTAAAAAACTTCTCTCATATAGTGAGAGACAAGAATAGATCAAAATAGTTGACTAGACAGGGAAGGATTTTAAACACACAATTAAGACTCTACAGCTGAGTCAATGAATATTTTTAAGCAGGGATGTAACATGTAAGAATTGTGATACTATGAAATTAACATACAGCAGTATCATAAGATGGGCTAGAATAGGGCAAAACTATTAAAATCATTAAGGAGCAAAGAGGAAGAGATGTGACAGATATCTCAGAGGAAGTAATAAGAGCAATATACTATCATTCAAAAAAGATGAGAAAGTCATCAATAATATCTCTACAAGTTAACTATTTTAATTTTCATAGACTCTTGCATTTTCACAATCACTTGCATGGTAAACGAACAATTAAAAGGAATTATAATTTAAAAGAATACTCTCACAGCATTTGCAAATATATCAGCTTAAGTATCAGTACTCATAGTTAGATATTTCAGGTGAAATATCTAGTATATAAAAACAAAATCATTCAATCTGTAGTAAAAAACTGTATTACCTTTTTGTCTGGCTTTAACAATCAATTCTATATGCTTCATTGCTGCTTTTAATAGTTTCTTAGTTATAATAGACGGAATATCCACCTAGAAAAATTCAACATTAAAATAAACTTTTAAAATAATTATCACTAAGATACAATGGCAGGAACAACACTATATTTAAGACACTGGAACATATGATCTTAAAAATTAGAAGTATTATTCAGAATCTTTCAAAATATAATTTAAAAACACCTTATATTCTTGGGACATACTAACTGTGACATTAGACAGTTTTTCCACCACAGTACTAAGAATTTCTCTTAATATACATAACCGAAATACTAAATTCTTCCCACAAAACACTATGTTTATTCCCGACTTATTTCTTCATGTATTCTTTGTTTTAAATGCATTCCAAACAAATATCTCCAGTAACATATCATCCCCTACAGGCTTTAAATTTGTGTTTACTAAGAAGCCACTTGAAAATTAACTTTTTTATTCAGCTTACAAGACAAATCCTGATTTTAGGATACAAGGAAGCATCCTATCATAGGATAATATTAAGTTTTATCATTCCTCCCAGACAGTTTTCAAACTAAAGATTGGAAGCTGTAACTATGGTGGGTTAGTACACACATAAGACAAGCAAAATATAACTGACTAAAACTGCAAATAAATCACCAAAAAGAATGTTTACTGGACTTCAAAACACTTATTTTCCACCATAAAATTTACAATGTTATATTTTCCCTTTATTGTACACATGAGAAAATTCCATCACAATAGTGTTAACTTCAACGTGAATTTTTCAATTTTTTTTTTTGATTTCATATTAAGGAAGAGGACAAAGTCACAGGGTGGTAAATCATAAAGTCATAGAGTGATGGATCATAAACTTCCAATTTTTAGTGATTTACTGGTAAAATCCAGAGCAGTTTACACACATATTTTGGTTGCATAAGATCATGCATGTTCAATAAGAGGGGATATTTCTGCTAGTATTATGCCTCTTTGCAAAATAATTCTTCATTTATCCTTGGATACTTGGTACTCATGATTATAAATTACTCTCGTGTTTGTCAAATAAACAGTATGTCTTAATTTTCAAACATTTTATAAAATCTTGTCTTCCAAGAATACTTATTAGTATTTTCATTCATAAGTTCCACTTTAGGGACTTCAAATCAGAATTAAAATGGTAAAATAATGAGTTTGTCACTAAACTCTGATCAAAACTAACATTGTGGACATTAAACATATCTTTGTTTTCATTATTCCTAAACCAGCAATTTATGTTATTCAGGCAATAGTATCAACAACAGAACAAAGTACTAGGACTAAGACAACCCAGGCCTGATCCTTTGCTCATTAACTAACTCTGACACTTTGACAAAGTTACTAACTTTCTATAAAATGTGTATAATGATGATCCACCTAACTCCCAGGATAGTAATGCAGATAAAATGAAAATAAAGAATATATAGCATAACAGCCTGAAGAATGCGAGAAAATATTCGCAAGTCATATATCTGATAAGGACTAGAATATACAAAGAACTCTAAAGACTCAGTGATGAAAAGACAAATTAACTCAATTAAAAATGGGCAAAGAATATTAACAGACATTTCTCCAAACACGACATACAAATGGCCAATGTTGTTGTTGGCAGGTACCACTGAGTCAGTTTCAACTCATAGCGACCCTATGTACAACAGAACAAAACACTGCCTGGTCCTGCACCATCCTCACAATTGTTGCTATGTTTGAGCCCATTGTTGCAGCCATAATGGCCAATAAACATATGAAAATATGCTCAACATAATCATCATAGTCACCAGGGAAATACAAATCAAAACCACAATGAGATACCACATAACACCCACTAGGATGGCTTTGATCAAAAAGACAAATAATAACAAGTGTGGAGAAATTAGAACCCTCTTACACTACTGGTGGGAATATAAAATGATATAGTCACTTAGGAAAACAATCTGGCAATTCCTGGAAAAGTTAAAAACAGAGTAACCATTTGATCCAGCAATTCAACCTCTAGGAATATACCCAAGAGAAATAAAAACATATCCACAAAAAAACTTGTACACAAATGCTCATAGGAGCATTATTCCTAGTAGCCAAAAGATGGAAACAACCAAATGTCTATCAACTGATGAATGGACAAACAAAATGCGGTATAACCATACAATGAAATGTTATTTGGTCATAAAAATTAATGAAGTACTGATACATGCTACAAAATACTAACATGGATAAACCTTGAAAACATTATGCTAAATGAAAAAAACTCAGTCATAAAAGACCATATATTGTATGATTCCATTTATATGAAATGTCCAAAATAGATAAATCTATAGCGACAGAAAGCAGATTGGTGGCTGCCTAGTGCAGAGGGTACAGAAGTTCTGGGGGTTATGGCTAAGAGTACAGTGTTTTTTTGGGTGATGAAAATTTTCCAAAACTGATTGTGGGAATGGTTGCACAACTCTGTGAATATACTAAAAATTACTGAATTACACACTTTAAATGGGTGAATTATATGCTGTTATGGATTGAATTATGTGCTCCCAAAATATGTTTTGAAATCCTAACCTCGGTACCTATAAATGGAAACCCTGGTGGAGGAGTGGTTAAGAGTTCGGCTGCTACCTAAGTCTGAAACCAAAAACTATAAAGATCATAAAAGAAAAAATAGGATCAACACTAGAGACCCTAATACATGGCATTAACAGGATACAAACCATAACTAACAACATACAAACTCCAGAAGATAAGCTCAATAACTGGGATCTTCTAAAAATTAAACACTTACGCTCATCAAAAGACTTCACCAGAAGAGTAAAAAGAGAACCTACAGACTGGAAAAAAATTTTTTGGCTACTACAAAACTGACAAAGGTCTAATAAAATCTACAGGAAAATCCAACACCTCTACCACAAAAAGACAAATAATCTAATTTAAAAATGGGCAAAGGAAATGAACAGACACTTCACCAAAGAAGACATTCAAGGGGCTAACAGACACAGGAAGAAATGCTTGCGATCACTAGCCATTAGGGAAATATAAATCAAAACCAAAATAAGATACCATCTCACCCCAGCATTACTGGCATGAATCAATAAAAAGGAAATTACAAATGTTGGAGAGGCTGCCAGGAGATTGGAACTCTTCTGCACTGCTGGTGGGAATGCATAATCATACAACCATTTTGGAAAATGATATGGTGTTTCCTTAGAAAGCTAAAAAATAGAAATACCATATGACCCAGCAATCCCACTCCTAGGAATATATCCTAGAGAAATAAGAGCCGTCATACGAACAGACATATGCACACCCATGTTCACTGCAGCATTGTTCACAATAGCAAAAAGATGGAAACAACCTAGATGCCCATCAACAGATGAATGGATAAAAAAACTATGGTACATATACACAATGGAATACTACACAATGATAAAAACAATGATGAGTCTGTGAAGCATCTCACAACATGGATGAATCTGGAGGGCATTATGCTGAGTGAAATAAGTCAATCACAAAAGGACAAATATTGTATGAGACCACTACTATAAAAACTCACGAAAAGGTTTACACACAAAAAGAAACAATCTTTGACGGTTACGAGGGAGGGAACTAAATAGACAATAGATAACTGGTAACTGAATTCCTGGGCTGAGGGCTGTGGGGGCCATGGTCTTGGAGTACACCTAGCTCAACTGGAATAACATAGTTTATAAAGAAAATGTTCTACATTCTACTTTGGTGAGTAGCATCTGGGGTCTTAAAAGCCTGTGAACGGCCATCTAAGATACTCCACTGGTCTCACCCCTTCAGGAGCAAGAGAAAATGAAGAAAACTAAAGACACAAGGGAAAGATTAGTCCAGAGGACTAATAGACCATAACTACTATGGCCTCCACCAGACTGAGTCCAGTACAACTAGATGGTGCCCGGCTACTACCACTGACTGCTCTGACAGGGATCACAATAGAGGGTCCAGACAGAGCAGGAGAAAAATGTAAAACAAAACTCTAACTCAAAAAAAAAAAAAAGACCAGACTTATTGGCCTGACAGAGACTGGAGATGGCCCCCGGACATCCTTTTAGCCAGTAATGAAAGCACTCCGGAAGTTCACCTTTTAGCCGAAGATTAGACAGACCCACAGGACAAAATGATACTAAAGGGGCACATCAGCCCAGGGACAAGGACCAGAAGGCAGGAGGGGACAAGAAAACTGGTAATAGGGAACCAAAGGTCGAGAAGGGAGAGTACTGACATGTCATGGGGTTGTCAACCAATGTCATAAAGTATGTACTAACTGTTCAATGAGAAGCCAGTTTTTTCGGTAAACCTTCATCTAAAGTTCAATTTAAAAAAAAAAAGAAAGAAAGAAAGAGTTTGGCTGCTAACCAAAAGGTTGGCAGTTCAAATCCACCAGGCACTCCTTGGGAATCCTGTGGGGCAGTTCTACTCCTTCCTACAGGGTCGCTATGAGTCGGAATTGACTCGATGGCCGCGAGTTTGATTTTTTCTTTTTTTTGTACCTGTAAATATGACCTTGTTTGGAAATAGGGGTTTTCTCTTTTTATTTTAATGAAGTCATACCAGAGTAGGGTGGGTTCTAAATCTAATTACTTCTGAGTTATACAAATAACAGAATAGACACAGAGACACACACATTGGGGGAAGACAGATGCCAAGGAACTCCCTGGCTACTGACAAAGAAAAACCTCCCCTTAGAACCACACCCTCAACTCAGACTTCTACCCTCCTTGAACTGTGAGAAAATAAATTCCTGCTCTTTAAAGCCATCCACTTGTGGTATGTATGTTACAGCAGCACTAGGTAATTAAGACATATGGTAGGTGAATTATATCTCAATAAAGCTGTTACAAAATAAAAAAGAATATATAGCACACTACAGGTATGAGGTGCTATGATTTTACAATCCACTTGGCTATCTCAAAGCCTAATGCATAACAAGAGTCAGTCACTCTAACATGTAGATAGTGAATATCATTGTAATGAGGCAGGTTTTTGATCAATTAATTTTATTTGACTTACTCCAAGTTCTAACTTAAATTGCTTATCATCAATCAACTTGCATTTCTTACTAAATTTTTATTCCACCTAAACTAGTCTGCTATGAGACAACTGCCCCAGGACCTTTTTTTAAACAATGTGATTAATGTTTATTGACATTTTTCTATTTACAAACATAATATAAACGTTTAAAGCATAAAACGTAGTAAACATAAGTATGTGGAAAGAACCAAAAATCAGTATCAGTCTATCATAATAAGAGTTAACAGTAAATAAAAATATATATGTCCTTCACTACATATTAACAAGCTTTAATATGTAAGCTTTGTTTTTCAAAGTGGAAAATGCCACATATATTATTTTCCTGTCTCTTCCATTTGACTATTTAAAATAAATATTTCCTGTGTAAATAAGTATTATTCTACAAGATGATATTTCATGGCTGTGCAGAATTCTATAGTTCGGGTGTATTATAATTAATCAAACACCTATCACTGAACATCAGTTTTTCTTTTCAGTTTTCCTTATTATAAATTATACTGCAATGAATCTTTAAATATACGTTTTTTTTTCACTCATCTTTGATTACTTTCTTAAGATATATTACAAAAAAATGGAATTAAACTTGAGGGCATAGACACTTTTAGGTCTTTTAATAAATATTACCGAACTTTTCTCCAGAAAAGACATACCAATTTAGATTTGCATTTGCTTTGCTTTGCCTATATGCACTCCCCATACTAAATATTATCATTCTTTTTAATCTTTGCCAATCTGATAGAAAAAAGAATGGTATCTCATAATGATTTATATTTATTCGATGTGAGACGACATGTATATGTGATCACTGGCTATATTTTTCTTTTGTGAATTGTTTATTCATATTTTTTGCACATCTTTTCTACAGTGATTGATTTCACTGTTCACTTCTTGAATAGGCATAGAAACATTCAAAAAAATTAATCTCTATTTCATTTACTAATGGCAGAGATGTTATATACCAACCCATTGTAAATATGTTCAATCCTATTAAGAAGGCAATAGATGTGTGTGTCAACAGCCAATACACTCCAAGCACATGTAGGCAAAGACCAAACATATACAAACTATAGTTCGGAAAATAACAAAAGAAAAAAGAGTAGATAATAATCATTACCATTTACTCAGTAAATTCATCTAGTTGGAATACGACTTTTTTTTTTCCTATAGTTGTCTTTTTATTTCTAATTTCCACAAACCAATATATTCAAGCATTAAAGAAAGCAAAACTAGACCACTTTTGATCCACTCATTTTTTAAGCTAAAAAAAAAAAAGGTGAAGAAAAAACAAATACATATGGTATAGGAGAGAGTAAAAATGAGAGTTCAAAATTGCTTTACTAATGATGAAGTGACAAATTCCCAAATTTCTCATTAAAAATATATACCTTGTGAATCCTTCGTATTAACACAGATGCAAAAAATCGTAACGTAATTCTCAGCTCATCAACAAAAGATTCATCATCTGTTACATCCCTTCAATTGAGGAGAAAAACAAACATTTAGAAGTTGAGAGACATATGCAGCTTCACCTTCTGGAAACCAAGGAAAGTCTAGAACTTCCTCTTTTTTCCATTTACTTACGCTGTTTTTCTTTTTATACAGTGCACGTCAATGAAGAATAAAAGACAGAAATGTATAAAGAAAAAGATAAACATCTCTCATAATTTTAGTCTCAAGACATAATCAGTGTTAACTAAATTTTAGAATATATTTCCTTCCATACATGCATATGTACACAGACATATTTTTTAAATAGTAAGATCATTTCCAAAGCATCATCAAAGAAAATTCAAAGAAATAAAACAAAGAATAATTTTGGAGAAGTAATAGCATTAAATTATCATAAAATTTTAATTAGTTTTAAATATTTATAAATTAATAATATAAAGTGATTCTAAAATTTAAAAAAAAAAAAAAACGTGCGTACCATTTGAAAAAAACCTGAAACTCAAACATTTTTAAACAGAAATTTTAACAACCAGCTACATTCCATTTTCCTGGTAAGACACTTCTCTAACTAAAGGCAAGAAAGGTATGAATAATGGTGATACCCTGAACTTAAAGATGGTGCTAACTGTTAAGTCCCTTGGCAGAACAAGGAAGATAATTGTATCAGCAATGTTTCCCACTATTAACCCCAGTGAAGGGGATACTACAGCATCAATAGCTAGATTAAGGAGAAAATACATACTATGACATCTAGAAATATAGCTAGATTTATTGTTTGAAAGCTAGATTTATTGTATGAAGACTAATAATGTGGCAAGGGAGAGGAGGATACTCTTTACAAAGGGATTCATTTTACAAAAGGCCTTACCGTGAACTTTACTTAAATGGCAAATACCCTATATTTAAGACAGAATCCAATGTAAAAAAATTAATCTACAAAGCTTTTCAAGACAATATGGTAAATAAACCGCAGATTAAATTTGTCTTAACACACCCTAGAAAAACTCAACTAGTAGTATTTTTTTTTATAATTAGAAAATACAAAATATATTGCATAAATATAAAACTAGAGTAAATGTCATGAAATATGTATATAAGTCATATAGATATAAGCACTCAAATATATAAAAAAGCACGCATGATGCTTATATCAGGAAGCACATATTTATTTGTTAAATGATATATCTTGGATCTCTCCTTGATTCTCAAGCTAAATTTTTGGGGGGCTGTACTTCCCATATCCTGCAAGGTACAGGGAACCTAGTATATACATAGCAGATACCAAAAACTAAGTTACTTTAGAAAAAAACTAATTTTACAGAAAAACTCTATTGAAATTATCTTTCAATATAATGAAGCACCTAAACATAGATTTTTTTCCCCCCAGAGGTACAACTATTTCAGATGTGAAAAATGTATACAAAGTGATTGAATCACTTACACTTAGGAATGATGAAAAATTTTACCAGTTACTTTTCTTTCAAAAGGCACCTCTGGGTGTAGATTTTTTTCTTCTTTGCTATCAGTTAACTATTCGTTTATTGCCTTCATCAGTGGTTCTTAATCAGGGGTGATTTTGCCCCCCGGGGAACATCTGACAATGTCTGAGGACATTTTTGGTGGTCACAACTGGGGGACGGGAGGTACACACAACTTGGGGGGTGGGAGGTGCTACTGGCATCTAGTGGAAAGAGGCCAGGGATGCTGTTAAATATGCTATGAGGCACAGTACAGCCTCCTACAAAAGAGAATTATTTGTCTCAAAATGTCCATAGAGCCAAGGTTAAAAAACACGGGCCTACATAGAAAAGATATCTCGGCATGCATAACTGGTGACTGTATTCACTATACTAAAGAAAAAAAGGTCTTATAGGAAAAGCATACCTGTACCACGGATAAACAAAGTTTTCCAACACTAATTCAAGAACCTGAATAAAAAAAATTGTTAAAGAAAAATCAGATTAATAACCTAATTCTGGAAAAAATGAATTATACTGCTTAGTAATATATTACTGAGAACCAATTTTATTATCTCAAATACTGACTTCTAATATCACACTTTTACATGACAAAATATGTATGTCAAACTTCGGGGTTGTTGTGAGGATCAAAGAGAACGTGTGAGAAACCCATTGAAAATCATAAACTCAATAAAAAGGAAAAATTACTATTACAGTAGTATACACACATATTTCCAAATACTTCCATAATCTAACAAAAAACTTAAATTGTTTCTGGCTTTGAAGCTTCATTGAACCAAAAAAAGTTTCATGGAAAAAAGGAAATAATAGGCTAATCTTCTGCATTCTTAACTTTCTCTGTAAGTCAGTATTCCCACAATAAAATGAAAAAACAGATAGCTAACACTTACATTAAAAAATTTAAAAAAAGCTGCCATCAAGTTGGCTCTGACTCATAGCGACCATACAGAACAAAGTAGAACTGCCCCAAAGGGTTTCCAAGGCTATAAGCTTTATGAAAGCAGACTGCCACATCTTTCTCCTGCAGAGCAGCTTGTGAGTTCAAACCACAGACCTTTTGGTTAGCAGCCAAGCTCTTACAACTGCCCCACCAGGGCTCCTAACACGTAAGGGTTCAAAATTAGGTGTCAGTGGGGACTGCAACCAAAGTCACAAAATAGTTTGTGTATAAATTGTTGAATGAGAAACTAATTTGCTCTGTAAACTTTCACAGAAAAACTCTGCTGAAATTATCTTTCAATTTAATGAAGCATCTAAATATAGATTTTTCCCCCAAAAAGTACAATTATTTCAAATGTGAAAAATGTATAGAAAACGACTGAGTCACTACGCTTAGGAATGACGAAAAATTTTACAAGTTACTTTTCTTCCAAAAGGTAACTCTGTGCGTAGATGTTTTTCCTCTTTGCTATCACTTAACTATTTGTTTATTGCCTACATCAGCGGTTTTTAACCAGCAGTGACTAAACTAAAAAACAGGTAGCTAACACTGCACAAATTTTTAACTGTAAAGCACAATTAAAAAAAAAAAAAAAAAACTATCTATATGAGACCAAAAGGTCAACAACTACTCTAAAGCAAAAATGAGAACCTAAGAGTACTGGAAACAGAACCACCAGAATGCAATTAAAGAGAATGTTGATACATTGTGAAAAATGTAACTAATGTCACTGAACAATTCCTGTAGAAATAGTCAAATGAGAACCTAACTTGATGTGTAAACTTTCACCAAAAACACAGTAATTAAAAAAAAAAATTAGCTGTCAGCGATTACTTTCAAAGGGAGATAGTGACTGGAAGGGACGATGAGGGGGACTTTTGAGGTGCTGATAATGTTTTGTTTCTTGATCTGAATATTAGTTTATATGGATGTGCTCAGTTTGTGAAAATTTTAGCTGCACAGTTAAAACTGGAATATAAGTTATATCTGAAAAAGCAACAAAACAAAAATAAGCCCTGAGTGTTAAACCTACCATTTCTTGGGTCTGGGTGTAGCAGTATATATTAATTTTTAAAAGGATTTGCAGTAATTGGCAATAAAGTAAGAAAGCTGTAGGAAGGGAATGAAACAATGTGTCTAATCTGTATGCCTACCAAATCAGACCTTATACCTACTCTGGCAGCAATAAAAGGCTGTGGATTCTCCAGTTTAAAGTACTATTAAGGCAACAAGAATTTGGGTTTTTACTACAAAAGCTAAACATTAACTATATAAGCTGGGGAAATATCATACTAACATATAAACAAGCATAATAATGAATAGGATACAGAGAGACTTGTAAAAGTTATCCTTAAACATTTGCTCCTCCTTTATTCCTCGCAAGGAGCCCTGGTGGTACAGTGGTTAAGTGCTTGGCTGCTAACAGAAAGGTCAGTGGTTCGAACTCACCAGCCACTCAGTGGGAGAAAGATGTGGCAGTCAGCTTCCATAAAGATTAAACCGAAAACTAAACCCATCACCGAGTCAATTTCAACTCATAGGAACTCTATAAGATTACAGCCTAGGAAACCCGACGTGATGGTTCTACTCTGTCCTATAAGGTCACTGTCATGGACTGAATTACGTCCTCCCAAAATGTGTGTATCAATTTGGCTGGGCCATGATTCCCAGTATTATGTGGTTGTCCTCCATTTTGTGATTGTAATTTTGTGTTAAAGAGAATTAGGGTGGCATTGTAACACCCTTACTAAGGTCACATCCCTGATCCAATGTAAAGGGAGTTTCCCTGGGGTGTGGCCTGCACCACCTTTTATCTTACAAGAGATAAAAGGAAAGGGAAGCAAGCAGAGTTGGGGACCTCATACCACCAAGCAAGTAGTGCTGGGAACAGAGCATGTCTTTTGGACCCAGGGTCCCTGTGTGGAGAAGCTCCTAGTCCGGGGGAGGATTGATGAGAAGGCCAACAGAGAGAGAAAGCCTTCCCCTGGAGCTGAGGTCCTGAATTTGGATTTTAAGCCTACTTTACTGTGAGGAAATAAACTTGTCTTTGTTAAAGTCATTCACTTGTGGTATTTGTTATAGCAGCACTAGATAACTAAGACAGTCGTTATGAGTTGGAATGGACTTGACAGCAAGAGGTTTAGTTTTTGGTTATTCCTCACATCCAAACAATCACCAAATCCTACTTACTTTACCTAAGTAGCTCTCTTATACAGCCCCACAGTTTAGGTCCTCATCTTCTCACCCCTAGATTGCCGCAACAGCCTCTTAACTCGTCTCCCTGCTTCCAAGCTCACTGCCCTCCATCCTCCATAGAGCTGCCAAAGTAATGTAATTACATATATTTGACCATATCACTCCCTGGCAGGAAACTCTCTATATACCAAACTACAATATACCAAAGTAATAAATGTGGAGCTGTTCTTATTTTGAAAGGGTGGGAGAAAGCTTAATGCCAGGAGCTATGACCATTTACCTCCTCTTCACTTTCCCCAGCGGTCTGTGAGTCACATCTGAAAACTCTAGTTACAGTCTGAAAATCACTGGCTTCCATGATCAAGTCATCTAAACTCCTCAAGCAGACTTAAGACTCCAAAGTCTTCCGATTATCTGATTTCTAAAGGGCCATATAAAATACTGGTTAAGAACTAAGTCAGACCTGGGTTATAGACTGAGTTCTGCTACCAACCAGCTATGAAACTTGAGAAAATTATTACAATTCTCTAAACCCCAGTTTACTTTTGGCAAAATCACCAATAATAGCACCTACTTCCTAGGCTGTATAAAAATTACATGAAATAATACTGGTAAAATGCTTGGCATTTTACTATACCATGTATTTTATTATACCATAAGTGATCAATAAATATTAGCTACTAGAACATTATTGTTTCTTCATTGCCCACATCCTACCTCACATTTTACAAAACTCCAGCTTACTGAACACACCACCTTGCCTGAAGCCTCTGTTTCTTTTCAAAAGCTATTCTCAATCCCTGAAATACCCCTTCCCACTATCAGTCTGGCAAACTTCTAGTCATCCTTCTCGACTACTGCTCTCAAAAGTTATATACTTTCTCCTCTGTACTAATTCTATACATTGTCCATTTCTTTTATTATTGCCTGAATTACATTATATTGTAATTACCTGTTTATATGTCTACCTCCCTTCCTAGACTAAAGGTCCTAGAAGATAAGGACCATATCTATTTATTTCTCTTTTCATCCCTAGGGCCTAACCTAGTGATGACCTATAGCAAGATCTCAAAAAATGTTTTTAAATGGGGAGCTAACATTTACTGAGCACCAATATGCACCAGGCACTGGGCCAAGAGCTTTACATAAGTCTTTCATTTTTTGAAGAAATAAATGAAATGTCAAAAGAAACAATACTTGTTAGAGGTCTTTTTCAACAGACCTCAAATCAGCACTCTCCAATAGAAATATAATGTGAACCACATAGATGTAATATTAAAATTTCTAGTAGCTACATTAAAAAAAAAAAAGAAACAGGTGAAATTAAGTTTATAATATATTTTACTTAATGTGATCTATCCAAAATATCATTTCAAGATGTAATCAATATAAAAATATTAATGAGATATATTACAGTCCTTTTTTTCTTACTAAGTCTTCAAAATATGGCATATATTTTACATTTACAGCACATCTCTATTTAAACTAGCCACATTTCAAGTGCTTATTAATAGCCATATGCGGCTAGTGGTTACCATACTAGACAGCACAACCTTAAATACGGTTTTCATAGAGATAAAAAGGTCTGAGAGAAGCAATGAAAAAGAAAAATGCCAAGAGCTTGAAAGGCATTTTGTTCATCCTTCTTAGCCAAAGAAGGATACAAACTGGGAAAAAAGGATAATTAGGCAGGATTCAGATGCCTAATGCTACTCTTCAACTAATTAGCGTTCAATTTAATTCAGTACAAATCTACCAGCTACCTACAATATATCTGGCCCCACATTTGGTGCTAGGAACAAATAAGATGTAGTGCCTGCCTTCAAGGACTTGACTGCTTTTCCAGATTGATGGAGAAGACGAGTTGCTAAAACATGCGACGTGTTACCAAAAAGGTACGTATAAAATATGACTGGAATAAAGATAAGGGAAAATGCTTTCAATTCCTATATTACATAGAAACTGTAAAAAGTATCCCATTCCCTGCCCCACACTTTAGCTAGGGTCATAATTCAGTAAGAATTATACATTTGCTCCTTGTAGTCAAGTCTCCTTTTGTAATAACAAAATGGTCATTTTTACTGCTTTATCATAAAAATGACTGTTTTTATAGGAAGTAAGCAATAACCAAGTAAAACAGAGATTTACTTGGCTAAAACATCCATTTAAATTAAACCTGAGATCTAAAAACATTTTTAGCCTACTATTTAAGTTGCTTCTTCAATTAGGTGGCATATGTTGGGATGTCCCATGATTAAATAATTTGATAGAAACATCTTGAAAAAGTTTCCATAATTATCTAACATTTTCTGTTTGGTTATGTTTGGCAATATTAATTAAATCAGTTACCTCTGAGAGAGATGCATCAACCTTGGAAGAAATTTTCAGGTCTAGCCATGGCTGGTAGTTTTCAAGTAGCAAGGCAGGCCTAAAGAAAATCATAAAATTAAGTCACTTCACATCCAAAACGTAATTAAAAGAAAGATCAACAAATTAAAAATGTTTAACTTACCTATGTCGTTTACATTTCACTTTACCACAGACAGCACAGCTATGACCTTGAGGAAATAATTCTTGAAGTCCTAACTGCTAAAAAAGGAAAAATGAAAAAAATAAATTGTCTTTTCAAGTAAGTATTATTTTTACTAAAGAGAATCAACTTTTCAAATTTTTTTACTCAATGTATGAATTCAGAGGTAGTGATTTGTTTTGTTTGTTTGGTTTGTTGTATTGTTTGCTTTAACACTGAAACCATTCTTTGTAATAAATAATACGTGTTAAACTGCAAACTAACAGAAAAAATGCCTGGTGAAATGCTTTATATCACCTAAGTCAAATTTGCCAACTTAAAATTAAAGTCCATTTTTATGATCGCTTATAAGGAAAAAAAAATTCAATCTATATTTGAAAGTGATACTCTACTATAAACAACATAAGGAAAAACTATTTTCTATTTTTCCAAAACCCTGAATTTAATATGGGAGAAGATATGTGATCACTAGTAAGGTTCCTGACCAAATGAGGGGTACCACTTTCAACTGTGTTTCCTCTGGGTAGGAATACCAACAAACCTGAAACAGGGGATTGCATCAACTTGAAGAATTATCTAAGTAAGACTTCAAACTATCCAACTAAATGCTAATCTACTGACAAAGGACCTTTGCCTTACAGAGAAAGAGTCAATATACTGACCACCTCTATCAAATTTCAGAAATACAAATTATTTTATTTAAACAAACAACTTGATTATTTCAGAAGCTAGTGACTCTGTTTCTATGGTACACACAGACATTGCTTAAATACCTGTGGCTGTGCCTCAGAATCACCTGGAAAGCTTTTAACAAGTACTGATTACAAGGCCCTAACCCAAAACTGGAGCCCTGGTGACAAAGTGGTTAAAACACTCGGCTGCTAACCAAAAGGTTGGTGGTTCGAACTCATCAGCTGCTCTGCAGGAGAAAGATGTGGCAATCTGCTTTCATAAAGATTTACAACCTTGGAAACCCTATGGGGCAGTTCTGCTCTGTCCTATAGGGTGCCTATGAGTCGTAATTGACTTGACAGCAGTGGGTTTTAGAACTCAAAACTATTCAATCTAAATTTGGTGGTGGTGCCCAGGAATCTGTATTTTTAAAAATTCCCGAGATGATTCTACTGTACAACCAGCTTTGGGGACCTCTATTTTAATTTATTGTCCTTAGAATTAATATGTAGCTAGAAGACACTAAAATTGCAGATCCCAACTTTTTAAGAATTTTCTATTTTCTTTTTTTGGTACCTCCTAGGAGAACTGCATACCTTAAAAAGATACATACATGAAATTTCACTTTGAAAATTCTCTGACAGACTTCATGTCTTCCATTATTAAGCAATAGTATATGGATTTTAAAAAGTCACTGCTTTAACGTGCTTTCAATAATAAATATTAAACAGCATAGTCATACATATAAGTTATTTTAAAAATAAGAACACATAAATTTTACCTTGGGTTTGTATTTTATTGTGAAGAATATATTTGGTAAGAGAGACTCAGGTCCTAATGAGCAGTAGAATGTGACAACTCCAGCAACAAATGACCAGAAGATCATTAAAACATGAAGATACCTTACAAATAAACAAAAATAATTATTAGAACCAAAGAAAATGATTAACACTAAATTATCCCTTCTTTGATTTAACAAATAGATATTAAGCACCTACCACATCAGACTGAAGTAATTTTTCAAATTATGATTAATCTTCTGCAATATATTTATTAAATATAAGAACCATGAAATGTATGTTTCATTTAAAGTATAAGGAAAAGTATCAATTCTCAGTATTTCATAATTTGGTAGCTATGTTGTTATGTCTAACTATACTGGTATGTCTACATTTTTTAGAATATCTTCTAATGATACAGCAGTATTCATACCCCACCAAAATTCTGATTATTATTCATTAAATAAAAGTATATATATTGAGTGCCTAGTAATGTGCTAGAAGGAGTCCTCGTGGCACAATGGTTAAAGCATCCGGGTGCTAACCAAAAGGTCGGTGGTTTGAACTCACCAGCCACTCTGTAGGAGAAAGATGTGGCAGTCTGCTTCTGTAAAGATTTACAGCCTTGGAAACCCTACGGGGCAATTCTACTCTGTCCTATAGGATAGCTATGAGTTGGAACTTACTCCATGGCAATGGGTGGACCATTATTTGCTAGACAGTGCTAACCTCTGAGGATATAATAGGAATAGCACTGCCATGTTCTCTACCCTCATGGAAAACGCTGTCTAGTAGCAGGAAAGTAAATGAGCACAATACAGTGTGATCATACGTTCTGTATTATGGCAGAGAAAGTATGTGTGATATGGTAACACCTCACATAAAGCACTTAGCCCATATCTGAAAAGACAGAAAAGCCTTTTTTCAGAGAATGGAATAGCTACGGAATAACTTGCAGAGTAAACAGGAGTAAACTAGCAGAAGAGGGCAGGGTACAGGAATGGGGGGTGGGGTGCAGAAAAGGGGGAGGAATTCCAACTTGAAAGTCACTTGGGCTAAGATCTAAGCATAGTTCCAAGGAAAAAATGGTCTTGAGATAAAACTTAAAAAGGAAGCAGAAACAGATGATTTAGTGCCATACAACAAGTCATGTTAAGGAGTCCCAAATACAGGCAGTCCTCACATTGCACAGTTCCAATATGCACGAATTTCAGTTACCATAATTTGGTTAAATAATACCAGTCCCCCAACAACACGGTTCAAATTTCTCCCTGCTAGTGATAAGTCACTGCACATTTGTTATTCAGTTCACACACAGAGAGCAAAACCTATTGTTGTGCTACCTCCTTGTCTCCCAGGGACAAGCCCATGTGACATTTTACAAAAATGGATTATTTAAAGAGGAAATTGGCCCATAAAGATGAAAGCACAGAAAAGAAACAAAAAAGTGATAATGCCATTAGTGAAATTTAATCAAATCTGAATAAAAGTATAGAAGAAACAGCTGATCCTCAGGATGACGAGATCACTGCCATCCAAGAGACTGTAGGCAGAGGTAGTTAGTGAAGGGAACTTTCTGGCATAAATGAGGAAAGTGGTTGTTATGAAAAGGATGAAAATGTCCCAGAGGAAGCAACACCAGCAAAAATCTTCACATTAAAGGAAGTCTTAGAGATATTTCATGACGTTAGATAAAATGTTGGAAACTGATCTAAACTTAGGAACACAGCAATTTACCTATACAAAGGAGAAATACTTGCTCCATATCCTGTTACAGGACCAGAAAGATGGCAACCACCAACCAAATTACTCTTGATATATTTTTTCATAAAGAAATAAAATACTTTATCAAAGTTTCTAATGTTTTAAATTACAGTATACTAAATAACTATTGGAGCCCTGGTGGTGCAGTGGTTAACAGCTATGGTGAGCTAGGGGCTAACCAAAAGGTCAGCAGTTCAAATCCACCAGCCACTCCTTGGAAACCCTATGGGGTAGTTCTACTCTGTCCTATAGGGTCGCTATGAGTCGGAATCAACTCAATGGCAACAAGTTTGTTTGTTTGTTTGTTTTCTTTAAATAAATACTAGTTTTACTATTTTCTCATTTGCTTATACATTTATAACCAACAGCAAGTAAGAGAGTTTTTAATGTTTGGCAAAAATCTTTAAAGGCCACAGAACAATCGTAATTTTTCCCATTAATTATTAAGATCATTTTGCACAGTTTCAGCTTGCACACGCATTTTTACTATGTCACACTACTGTGCAAAGTGAAGACCCCCTGTATTATCTTAAAAGAGATGCACTGTAGATGGCTAATAATTTGCAGACCCAGTGGAGAATATCTTCTTCTGCAAAGCATTCCTTCTTACCATTATAACAATGAAGTTCAAATGGGAATAGAAGTTTTCATTTCCTTACAAATTCCATCTCCCTCACCAGAGAAATTGGACTAAGAATGGGCACAAAACCCAGGATAGGCCAATCACAGAACCCCCCATCCCCGGCCACATTTAACTCGTTCTGGAATGGGCGCTAACTGGTTCTGGGATGGGCACCAACTGACCCAAGCTGGGAGGTAGAGAGCATTCAAAACAGAGTGAACTGAATGGACTAGGATCATACCAAAGTCTCAGTTTCTCTCATGGCAGTAGAAATGAGAAGCTCCAGTGTTACTGGCAGCCATATGCTCTACCACTTAAAAGAAATACTATGAGAGAGGAAACTGGGGCCAGTGAGCAAAGAGAAGGAGAAACAGAGAAGAGAAGAACATATTGGTGATATTCCAGATCCTGGTTCCACATGTCCTTGAGGCCCAGATATATACCCAAGTTCTTTGTGCACATATATAGACTTTCAATGATTCCTCTCTTTGCCAAACATAGTATTAGTATAATTTCTGCCATCTACCATCAAGAGTCCTGAGTAATACCCCAGAGACACTGACAAATTTTAAGATTTTTAAAAGTTTTAAGAGTTTTAAGAAGGAGAATGATACCATTAAATTGCATAATAGGAAGACCACTCTGGCTGCGATACAGAGAATGGCCTAGACTGGAAACAGGCAGGCAAATTAGAAAGCTGTTACTGTAATCTAGGAGGGTCAATGATGGCCTGTGCTAGGAAAGACATTGCAGATATAGAAAGAAGTTGATTGTTTTGAGAGAAATCTGGGAGGAAGAATTGAAAGGGCCAAGTACTTGATTAGATGTGAGCAGCAGAGCAAGGTAACATCAGTTTTCTTTTGGACAAGTATTGTAAGACATGCTAAGCAGCTAAATATTGGGTAATCTAAACATCTAGAAAGAATATAACCTAAGAATAAAGATTTGGGAGTCATCAGCATAAAGATCATTGAAGTCATGGGAATAAACGGCATGGCCCAAAGAGAAACTGCAGAATAAAAAAGGAAGAAAGCATAAGACATTTTAAAAATAAGCAGAGAAAGAGAAACCTGCCAAAAAGAATCTGGTAATTAGGAGAACTGAGAAAACAATAGTCAGGCCATAAAATCTGCACGCTTAAAAAAAAAATTAGGAAGAAAGCATTTCAATAGAAATGAAGTGGTCAACATGATCAAATACTTGTAAAATAAAGTAAAAAGCAGATTGAGAAGTGTCCATTAGTTTCAGCAATAAAATAGGCACTGATAAATTAGGCAAAAGCAATTTTCGTAGAATGGCTAAGGACTGCAACGGATTGAAGAGTGAGATGGAGGTGAGGAAGCAGAACTGGTGAAAGTAGGTAATTCTCTTCCAAAGAAAAGGAGAGCAAAGGTAGTACCTAGAGGGAAGGTTTTTGGTAAAAACCTGGTCACATTTAAATGCTGATAGGAGAGGAGATAAAAGAGAAGAAATCATTAAGAGAATAATACCCTAAAGAAGACAGGATTTGTTGGGATTTGGAACATAAATGGAAGAAACAGTTTAAAAAGAGGATAGGAAGGGGAGAGATATCTCTCCCCCAATATCAGAGAGAAAGAAAAGATGAATGACACTAATCAAAAAAACAAAAAATAACAAATGTTGGAGAGGGTGCAGGGAGACTGGAACACTGCTGGTAAGGATGTAAAATGGTACAACCACTATGGACAATGATACAGTGCCATCCTAAAAAACTAGAAAGAGAAATACCATGTGATCCAGCAATCCCACTCCTAGGAATATATCCTAGAATGATAAGAGCCATCACACAAATAGACATATGCACACCCATGTTTGTTGCAGCATTATTCAAAATAGCAAAAAGATGGAAACCATTAAGTGCCCATCAACAGATGAATGGATAAACAAATTATGGTACATATATACAATGGCATACTATGCAACGATAAAGAACAACGAATCTGCAAAACATCTCACAACATGGATGAATCTGGAAGGCATTATGGTAAGTGAAATAAGTCAATCACAAAAGGACAAATATTGTATGAGACCACTATTATACAAACCCAAGAAAAGGTTTACACACAGAAAAATAACAATCTCTGATGGTTACAATGAGGGGAGGGCTGGGGGGGGGGGGGGGGTGCCGCTAACTAGATAGTAGACAAATGTTAACTTTGGTGAAGAGAAAGACAACACACAATATAGGCAAAATCAGCACAATTTGATCAAGGCAAAGTCATAGACGCTCCCTAGACACACCTGAATACCTTGAGGGACTGAGTTACTGGGGCTGAGGGCTGGGTACCATGGTCTTGGGTACATCTAGGCCAATTGGCATAACATAGCTTATAAAAAAAATGTTCTACATCCTACTTTGGTGAGTAACATCTGGGGTCTTAAAAGCTTCAACTGGCCATCTAAGATACATCTATTGGTCCCATCCCATCTGGAGCAAAGGAGAATGAAGAAAATCAAAGGCACAAGAAAATATTGGTCCAAAGGGCTAATGGACTGTACGCACCACAGCCTCCACCAGCCTGAGCCCAGAAGAACTAGATGGTGCCCAGCAACCACCATCGGCTGCTCTGACAGGGATCACAATAGAGGGTCTCGGACAGAGTGGGAGAAAAACATAGGACAAAATTCAAATTCACACACAAAAAAGACCAGACTTACTGGTCTAACAGAGACTGGAGGAACCCTGGAGACTATGACCTCCGGACACCCTGCTAACTCAACTGAAGCCACTCCTGAAGTCTACCTTCCGACCAAAGATCAGACAGGCCTATAGAACAAACAATAACACACGAGGAACATACTTCTTAGTTTAATCAAGTATGCGAGACCAAATGGCCAACACCTTCCCAAAAGCAAAAATGAGAAGGCAGGAAGGGACTGGAAAACTAGATTAATGGACATGATGAACCCAGGGTGGAAAGGGAAAGGGGGAGAGTGTTAACATAATGTGGGGACTGCAACCAATGTCACAAAAGAATTTGTGTATAAATTTTTGAATGAGAAACTACTTTGCACTGTAAACTTTCACCTAAAGCACAATAAAATTTAAAGTAATAAAGATATATAAAACACTGGCTATAAAATTAACAAAAATCGAGCAAGATCTATATGAAGACTACTTTAAAATGCTTCCAAGGTATGCAGCAGAAGACAAACAAGTAAAAAGCTACCATGTTGTTGGGTGGAAAGAGTCAGGCTATTAGATATTACATTTCCCTAAATAAATCCACATCTTTAATGTGATTTTGACACAAATGCCAAAAATTTTTTAGATGAGCTAATTATAAAGACTATCTAGAAAAACAAAGCAATAGTAGTAAAAAATATTCTGAAAACAAAAAGTAATGAAATAATATAACATACTGTGACGCTAATGTAATCAAAATAGTGTGGTAATGTGTCACAGCGGCGACGGTTGTCGGGGCGGCGGGGACAGTAACCAATGCCACAACTCTTACAGAGAAGTAGGGCCAGGAGGATCACTCTGAGGAGTCGAACCCAGCTTCAGTCCCAGGAGTTTATTTTATAGTCAGTACAGCAAACAGTGAAGCAAATAACAGAACAATGGGCTTTGGGTGAACAACAATAAGTTTCAGGCAAGGGAGGAGGAATTCAAGTAAACAAGCCAATCAGTAACGGGTTTGGGAAAACAAGTCGTGATAAGTCTTAACATGTTGGGGACAAGTCTCAACATGTTGTGCAGCATAGAGGCCTTTATACATCCATATTTTAATGGCACATTTCCCCACAGTAATGGCCAATGAATAGCCAACTAAAACAGGGTAAAACCTGCAGAAAAGTGAAGATTTAATATGTGATAAGGGTGGCACTGAACATCAGTAGGAAAATGATGGATTATTCAATAAATTGTATTAAAACAACTAGATAACCATCTGGAAAAAAGATGAATTTGGATGGATCTCCCACATCTCACATCTTACACCAGAATAAATTCCAAATGACTCAAATATTTAAATGTGAAAAAAAAAAGGAACTACTAAAACTAGAAAAAATCTTGGAGATGTCAAAATTAGCTTTGGAGTTGGGGAAGACATTTCTAAATAAGATAAAAGAAAAAACAAGCAGTAAAAGACTTATTAATCTGGTTACACGAAATAAAGATACTACAGGGCAAAAACTACCACAAGCCAAGTCAAAGATAAACAAGAAACTGTATATTTGCCACTCAGATCCCAGATGAAGGTTAATTTTCCTAATGTATGAAGAGCTCATTCAAATCAATAAGAAAAGGCCAATTACTGAATTTTTTAAAATGGCAAGGAATATGAACAGTTAACAAAATGAAATAAAGATGACACTCAAAAATTAAAAGATGCTCACCTGACTTATAACAAGAGAAATAAAAACTTAAACTACTCTGAGATACAATGTTTCATCTATTAGATTAACAAAGATTGAAAAGTTTGATGACGTCCTGTGCTGGTGACGTTGGGGACCAGGCTGTCTCAGAGGTTACTGAGGGGGGTGCAAATTGCTACCACCTCAAGGGCAGTTTAGTAATAGCTATGAACATTATGAAGGTATGGACTTTAACAGTTTTATTTTGGAGAATTTATCTTACACATAAACTTGAGCACACAATAAGTGACATGTACAAGTTATATGTTGCAGCACTGTTTATAACTGGAAAAAAATACGGTCATTGAAATGTCTATCAGTGGACAGGCATAAGAAGCATGAACGTAAGAAGCTCTAAGGGAGGAAGGGGATGAGGGATGGTGGGAAGAGACGAGAAGGGAAGAAGAGAAATAAAGAGATGCTGAGAGTAAAGAATGAAGATGGCATGATGAGAGTTTTAAGGTGAGTGGGGAGTTCTGAAGCACTTGCAGGGAAAAAGTGAAAAGACGGGTATCCGGGTGAACTGCTGGGCAGTACTGGGGCTGAAGAGTATAAATTTACAGTTGTGGAATTTTCTCTAGCAGCATTCAGTAACCAGGATATGAACAGTGAAAAAGGAAACAGAATCACTGATCCAAGATTTGGATTTTGTCAGGTGAGTGGAATAGAAGAAAATGCAGTTAAGAATACTGGCACTAGAGTGGTTGAAGTGATGGACCATGGAATCTAAGCTAGGTTGACTCTAAGCTGCATAGGAAAGTAAGTGACAACAGAAGAAAGATAACTGATAGGAAGAAAGCAGAAGAGTCAGGAGGTTGAGAAGTCAAGAAGCAGGTACAGTGTGACTGACTGAATGAGAGACGTAGACACTGGTCAGTAATTGAGATGTTTGATTTTTTAAGATTGCAAAGGTAGAGCTCTTTCTGGTGATAACAAGGTCCACTGTAAGGTGATACAAGTGTTTAGGTGAAGAGGAGTCACCTAGAGATAGACTTGAGTATTTGATGCATGGCTCACACAAGCACACAAGTCACCTGGAGTGACTGCAGGATGCAAAATGGAGTGGAAGCTTGTAAGCCAGGAACCAATGTCTTCCATAAATGAGTGCAAGTGACTTGGAGATTGATATCAATGAGAAAACAGCCATATGGCATGAGTTTTAAAGAAGTAAGACACTTCTGCTTCTTTGGCAGAATAACTGGTACCAGACTTGCCTTCCTTCCATAAACTATAAAACCTGACAAAATATATGCAGCAACTGTTTCCAGGCTTTGGGCAACTGACAGTGCAGGACTGTAATCTTTGAGAGAAGGGAAGCACACTGGTAAGTAAACTTCCATATCCATCCCAGTTCTCAAACTGGGGACAACTTCCCAACTGCAGCATTGACTAGGAGGTGCAACATCTCATTTGCACCTCACAAGCTTGACTCAAATAAGGTGGGCAGGAAAAGAATGGAAACTAATTACTGAACCCATGAATGTTCCCAAATTATCAGGTATTTAATATACAGGTAGTTACTGGGTTTTGAATGAGATCCGTTCCTAAGTGTGTCTTTAGGAATTTGTAGGTAAGTCAGAACAGGTGCATATGCTTTTTATTCAGCCTTACTTTAGTGCAAGAAAAGGTTGAAGCCTCTTCAATGATTTGAAAGCTACACATGCAGCAAGTGAAGGTGATTGTGATGAAGAATTTGTTTTGAGTAGGGGTTGTTTTAATCATTTCAAAGTGAGGGCAAATTTACATAACATTAAAGGGCAATTACAAGCTGCCGTTAAGTGGACGTTCTTAACCAGCGGGTTGCCTGTATAGTCTCTCATGTATGTTCACTCCAACCTTACCAGGAAGGCAATACTATTCCCATTTTATAGATAAAAATGCTGAAGGCCCAAGACGTTATATAGTTTATTCAAGGCCACACAAGTTCTGATCACCTAAAGACAGTAACTTTTTCAACTACTATAGCATAAATAAGTAACAGAGGTCAAAGAGATTGTTGCCAAACTGGTAAGAGATGGAATCACTTTTTATTCATGTCTTCACGTTCCATATTCACATTCTTTTCAATATGCTTACTTACATCTCAAAATCCACACATCCTTCAAGACGTATTAATTCACCTTCCCTAAAGTCCTATTTCTATTTAAAGTGGTTTTCCCCTCTTTAGGGGTCCTATACTATTTATCTATACCATATATGTGGCAATCAAACACACATCACCTTATACCATCTTGTCCAGTGTTGCCTTTAACTGTTATTAAAATCTCATGTAATTTCATTTTTTACTTATTTAGGTTTTTTCTTCCCCCAACTAGACTGGAAGGGCCTTGATGTTAATCACCTCATCTTTACCTGACCTCTGAAAGTTACACCACTCTCCCAAACACATAATAAAAAGCTAGTTTCCTTATTTAAAAAAAAAAGGGAGGAAGGAAAGAAAAGAAGCATACACAAATATCAATTCTAGTTATGAAATCCAGTCTGAAGTCTTTAGAGGCATACTAATGTTCACAATTTACTTTCTAATGCCTTAAAAAAGATAAAATGGACTGATGGATGGAGAAAAGCTAGATATATGATAAAAATATATACACAGCAAAATATTAATTGTAGAATCTAGGTGGTGAGTATATGCGTATTCACTGAAAAATTTATAACTTTTTCTGAATGTTTAAATGTTTTATTAATAAAATGCAGGGGCAAAAAAACTGGGGCCCTTCTGATTTGAAAATGCCTGTGTGAAGTTAGCGTTTCATCTCCTTCTGAAAATTGTCTAGAAGCAACAGAAACATCTCCCCCACCAAAAAAACACCCTTCATTTTTTGGCAAAACTAGGAGACAGCTCTGATTTTTAAGACAGGTGCAAGGAATATACAGAGACCAAAGTATTAATGGTTAACGGGCAGGAGGGAGGGGAAAGGAGGTAGTATTGCTTATGGACTACGGAGTTTCAGTTTACAGTGACGGAAAAATCACGTTGATTAAGGGTAGGATTTTCACAGCCGATTATTGTAAGTGCTGTCAATAAGTTGTATACCTATAAAAGGTTGAATTGGCAAAAGCTGTGTGATAAATAGATTTACAAAAATGACCAAAAAAAAAAAAAAAAGAGTAGCTGCTGAGGCTGCTTATGTACAACCAAACACCTCATGGGATTTGGATCCTTGATTTGGAGCTTTAGGGTCATAGTTTCAGGGGACATTCCAGCTAATTGGCCTAATAAGGTGTTTAGTGCTTCTGTTCTACCTCCTAGTTCATTGCATAGTACCTGGGATCTTAAAAGCTTGTAAGCAGCCATCCAAGGCACAACAATTGGTCTCTATTTGCCTGGAGCAACAAAGGAAGGAGGAGACTCAAGATAGGAAGAGGAAATGGGAGGAGGAAATGTAATGTGTGGCAAACTGCCTCCATGAACAACTGCCTCCTTTGCCATGAGAGAACTGGATGGTGCCTGGCTACCAATACTGAACATTTTGATCAAAAATTCTACAGAAGAATCTTGATCAAAAGGGGAAATATGCAGAACAGAATTACAAATCATCACGGAATCCAGACTTTCTGGAGCCATGGAGGCTGGAAGATCCCCTGAAACTACTGTCCTGACATAATCTTTAAACCTTAAACCAAAAATATCCCCTAAAGTCTTTTTAAAATCAAACAATAATAGTTTAGCTTAACTAGTAAAAAAAAGTCTGCCTTCTGCATTATACTCTTTTAAGAACTATACATGGGGGATCAGATTGACACCAGCAACTTGGAAGATTAGATAGGAACTCAGGGGGCAGTGAGTTTATGTTAAACAGGAAGAAAAAACTCAGAAAAGGAAAGTGAGAATGGATGGACAACCCAAAGAATGTAATCAATGTCACTGAATTATACATGTAGAAACTGATGAACTGGTGTATGTTTTGCTGTGTATATTCTCAAAAACAACAAAACAAATAAAATTTAAAAACAAAACAGGTGCAATGGCTACCAAAACATGGAATCTGCAACAATCAAGAACTATGTAAGAAAAAAGAACGTAGAGGCAAGAGTATCCAATGTAGATGCAAAACTAATACCAAACCAAACCTACTGCCGTAGAGTCAATTCTGACTCATAGCAACCCTACAGCACAGAGGAGAACTGCCCCCATAGGGTTTCCAAAGCTATAAATCTTTACAGAAGCAGACTGTCACATCTTTCTCCTGTGGAGCAGATGGTGGGTTTGAACCTCCGACCTTTCAGTTAGCAGCCAAGTGCATTAACCATTGATCCACCAAGGCTCCAGTGTAGAGGCAGGAGACAATAAAACCAACAAAAATACACTCCTCAAAAATGAAGGAAACACAATGAAATGCAAAATTCCGCACTTGTTTGCAACGGCTGGAAGAGAGTGTACCAGCTAGCAGTAAAAGGCCGCTGTGAGATCAGTTTTATTACAAGAGAGAAGAGAGATCAAACCAAGAAGCACATGGACCAGCCACATTTGCATAAAACAATGTGAATCTATGGAAGCAGAGAAAAGTCTCTGCATTAAGAAAAACACCACAACTGACCATTTCCATTGGCTGAGACGCAAAGGCTACAAAAACTCATACACAAAATTCAAAATAAAGAAACAATTATTTGTGCAGCCAAGCAAAAGATCAAGCTAGTTATACGTGAGGAAAAAAATCAGGTTGGCCTCAGACTTCTCCACAGCAACATTCAATTTCAATAGACAGTACAGCAACTATAAAATCCAGACCCAAAGACTGTATGTCTAGACACATCGTGATATAAGAACAAAACCAAGAGATAAACAATTGGAATAGTTAAAAACTTTGGGAATATTTTCCCATAAACACTTCTTGAGGAAACCACTACAGGATAACCAGGGAAACTAATGTAAAAGAACTGACAATCGGCACTTAATATATTTAATTACAGAACAAGATTAAAATAAATGAGGTATGATGAAACGGAAGGGAAAAGCAGAAAAAGAAAGGTGTTAAAGTAATTGCCTATCACTGACAGCGTTATACTTCAGGACAAATCTTGAAATGTTCCTTTTGATGAATGCAACACCATTCCTTTTCAATTTGTCATTCCCAGAATAGTAGACCAGATGATTTTCCAATTCAAAATGGCAAATACCAGTCCACTTCAGCTTATTACTGCCTAGGATATAGATCTTCAAGCGTTTCATTTCATTTTTGACAACTTCAAATTTTCCTTGATTCATACTTCATACATTCCACGTTCCAATTACTAATGCATGTTTGCAGCTGTTTCTTCTCATTCTGAGTCATGCCATATCAACAAATGAAGGTCCCATAACCAAGGTCAACTCTACTCTGAGGAAGAAGCCCTGCTGAACCAGTGGTTAAGCACTCGGCTGCTAACCGTAAGGTCAGTGGTTTGAACCCACCAGCCTCTGCACAGAAGAAAGATGTGGGAGTCTGCTTCTGTAAAGATTACAGCCTTGGAAACCCTGTGGGGTAGTTCTACTCTGTCCTACAGGGTCGCTATGAGTCAGAACAGACTCGACAACAATGTATTTGGTTTTGGTTCTACTTAGAGAAGGCAGCTCTTCCCCAGTCATATTTTGAGCATCTTCCAACCTGAGGGCCTCATCTTCCAGCACTGTATCAGACAATGTTCTGTTGCTATCCATAAGGTTTTCACTAGACAATTCTTTTCAGAACTAGATCGCAGGTCCTTCTTCCAGTCCATCTTAGTCTGGAGCTCCGCTGAAAACCGTCCACCATGGGTGACCCTACCGGTATTTGAAATACCAGTGGCAGAGCTTCCAGTATCACAGCAGCACACAAGCCACCACACAGTATAACAAACTGACAGACGAGTGGTGGCCAAGTGATAGGATAATATCCATATGCCTACAAGGAAGACCAGTTAATATGACTATTATCCAAATTTACGCACCAACCCCTAATGCCAAAGATGAAGAAACTGAAGACTTTTGCCAATTCATGCAGTCTGAAATTCACCAAATATGCAATCAAGATGCATTGATAATTACTGGTGATTGGAATGCAAAAGTTGGAAACAAAGAAGGATCAGTAGTTGGAAAGTATGGCCTTGGTGATAGAAATGACACCAGAGATTGCATGATAGAATTTTGCAATACCAATGACTTATGCATTGTAAACATCTTTTCTTGAACAACATAAACGGTGACTATACACGTGGACCTCGCTGGAAGGAATACACAGGAACCAAACTGACTACATCTGTGGAAAGACATGACGGAGAAGTTCAATATCATCAGTCAGGACAAGGTCGACTGTGGAACAGATCATCAATTTTCCTATGCAAATTCAAGGTGATGGTGAAGAAAACTAAAACAAGTCCACAGGAGCCAAAGTACAACCTTGAGTATATCCCACCTGAATTTAGAGACCATCTCAAGAACAGATTTGACACATTGAACACTAATGACCGAAGACCAGACAAGTTGTGGGATGACATCAAAGACATTATACATGAAGAAAGCAAAAGGTCATTAAAAAACGAGAAAAGAAAGAAAAAGCTAAAATGGATGTCAGAGAGACTCTGAAATGTGCTCTTGAACATCAAGCAACTAAAGCAAACGGAATAAATGCAGTAAAAGAGGTGAAGAGAAGATTTCAAAGGACAGTTCCAGAAGACAAAGTATTATAATGAAATGTGGGAAGACCTGGAGTTAGAAAACCAAACGGGAAGAACATGCTTGGCATTTCTAAAGGTGAAAGAACTGAAGGGAAAATTCAAGCCTCAAGTTGCAATATTGATGGGTTCTATGGGCAAAATATTGAACGACACAACACAAAATATTGAATGACACATCAAAAGAAGATGGAAGGAATATAGGGAGTTCACAACTGATCACGGGGTTCCATTCTGATGACTCTGCTGTACATCGGTTCTGACGTAAGTCAAATACCTCATTTTTTTTTTTTAGTTTTCATTATTATTGCCTTTTAATTATCAGTATCTTTATAAATCCAATTTTTATTTATCTTTGGGGGTTGGCATGAGAATGATAACATCAGCAAATTACACACTACAACACTGTATGTAGTACATATTACTAACGATAAGACGTACAAAAATAAAGGACAGTTGTAAGTGTGGATTGTTATAACTTCAATATGTCGTAAGTTGAATACTACTTGTACAGAGTCAATGAACCAAAAAGAAGTGGTCGATGTTCAATCATTTCAGGAGGTAGCATATGATCAAGAACCAATGGTACTGAAGGAAGAAGTCCAAGCTGCACTGAAGGCACTGGCGAGAAACAAGACTCCAGGAATTAAGGGAATACCAATTAAGATATTTCAACAAACGGATGCACTGCTGGAAGCACTCACTTGTCTATGCCAAGAAATTTGGAAGACAGCTACCTGGCCAACTAACTGGAAGAGATTCGTATACATGCCATTCCAAAGTTGATTCAATGGAATGCAGAAATTATTGAACACTACCATTTATACCACATGCAAGTAAAATTTTGCTGAAGATCATTCAAAAACAGTTACAGTAGTACACTGACAGGGAACTGCCAGAAATTTAAGCCAGATTCAGAAGAGGACATGGAACAAAGGACATCATTACTGATGTCAGATGGATCTTGGCTAAAAGTAGAGAATACCTGAAAAATGTTAATCTATGTTTTACTGACTACACAAAGGCATTCGACTGTGTGGATCATAACAAATTATTGTTAACATTGTGAAAAATGGGAATCCCAGAACACTTGATTGTGCTCCTGCAGAACCTGTACATAGACCAAGAGGCAGTTGTTCAAACAGAACAAAGGAATACTGCGTGGTTTAAAATCAGGAAAGGTGTGCATCAGGGTTGGATCTTTCACCACACTTTTCAATCTGTATGCTGATCAAATAATCCAACAAGCTGAACTACACGAAGAACGTGGCATCAGGATTGGAGGAAGACTCACTAACAACCTGTGATATGCAGATGACACACTTTGCTTGCTGAAAGTGAGGAGGACTTGTAGCACTTACTGATGAAGATCAAAGACTACTGCATTCAGTATGGATTACACCTCAACATAAAGAAAACAAAAATCCTTACAACTGGACCAATAAGTAACATCATGATAAACGGAGAAAAGATTGACACTGTCAAGGATTTCATTTTACTTGCATCCATAATCAATGGCCATGGAAACAGCAGTCAAGGAATTAAATGACATATTACATTGGACAAATCTGCTGCAAAACACTTCTTTAAAGTGTTAAAAAGCAGAGATGTCAGTTTAGGACTAAGGTGTGTCTGATTCAAGCCATGGTATTTTCTTTTTACTGAATTTTATTTAATTTGTTTTTGTTGTTGAGAATATATATAGCAAAACATATACCAATTCAACAGTTTTTACATGTACAATTTAGTGACACTGATTACATTCTTTGAGTTGTGCAACCATTACTGAGTTGTTCCAACCTCATTAATATAAACTCACTGCCCCCTAAGGTTCCTATATAATCTTTCAAGTTGCTACTGTCAATTTGACCCCATATAGATAGTTCTTAAAAGATCATAAGGCTCAAGGCAGATATTTCTTACTTCTTAAGCTAAACTATTGTTTGGTTTTAAGAAGAGTTCAGGAGATATTTTTCGTTTCAGGTTTAAAGATTATCTCAGGGCAACAGTTTCAGGGGTTCATTCAGCCTCCACGGCTCCAAAAAGTCTGGAGTCCGTGAGAATTTTCAGTTCTGTTATGCATTTTACCCCATTTTGGTCAGGATTCTTCCATGGAATCTCTGACCAAAATGTTCAGTAGTGGTAGCCGGGCACCATCCGGTTCTTCTGGTCTCATGACAAAGGAGGCAATTACTCACACATTCCATATCCTCCTCCTATTCTTGACTCTCCTTCATCCTCTGTTGCTCCAAGTGAATTGAGATGTTTGCAAGCTTTTAAGACCCCAAGCACTACACAACGAACTAGGAGACAGAACACAAGCATAATCATGTTATTAGGCCAATTAACTGGGATGTCCAATGAAACCCGAAACCATGGTATTTTCAACTGCCTCATAAGCATGCAAAAGCTGGATAGTGAATAAGCAAGACTGAAGAAGAACTGACACCTTTGAATTATGGTGTTGGTGAAGAATACTGAATATACCATGGATTGCCAGAAGAACAAACAAATCTGTCTTGGAAAAAGTACAGCTAGAATGCTCCTTAGAAGCAAGGATGGTGAGACTTTGTCTTACATATTGTGGACTTGTTATCAGGAGGGACCAATCCTTAGAGAAGGACATTGTCATGGATTGAACTGTGTCCCCCAAAATATCTGTCAACTTGGCTAGGTCATGATTCCCAGTATTGTATGACTGTCTACCATTCTGTCATCTGATGTGATTTCCCTACGTGTTTTAAATCCTATCACTATGATGTAATAAGATGGACTAGCGGCACTTATATTGATGAGATCTACAAGATTAGATAGTATTTTAAGCCAACCTCTTTTGAGATATAAAAGAGAGAAGCGAGCAGAGAGACACAGGAACCTCATACCACCAAGAAAGCAGTGCCGGGAGCAGAGAGTGTCTTTGGATCTGAGGTTCCTGTACTGAGATGCTCCCAGACCAAGGGAAGACTGATGCATCACAAGGACCTTCCTCCAGAGCCAACAGAGAGAGAAAGCCTTCCCCTGGAGCCGGCGCCCTTGATTCAGACTTCTGGCCTACTGGACTGTAAGAGAGTAGATTTCTCTTTGTTAAAGCCATCCACTCGTGGTATTTCTGTTATAGCAGATGACTAAGACATCATGCTTGGTAAAGTCGAGGAACAGTGAAAAAGAGGAAGATCATCAACAAGATAGACTGACACACTGGCTGCAACAATGTGCACAAACAGAGGAACAATGTAAGGATGGGGCAGGACCAAGCAGCATTTCATTCTGTTGTACATACAGGGTCGTTATGTATTGGAACTGACTTGATGGCATCTAAAACAACAAAGTAAGTACCTTGATTTCCTCATCTGAAATAGCTAAAAGTCAAAGAAGAAATGCAGAAATAAAGGTTCAAGCATATTTATCAGTAGAAAGCTAAACACTAAGAGGCAGTAACTGAATAAATGCAAGTGATGGTCGAGAAGGAGGGGAGGAAAGAGGAAGGGTAAATATATTAACATCATCATGGATCACTGGAAGCAATTAATAGACTCAGTCAGAGAATACACATTATTTTCAAGCATACATAGAACATTCTCAAAAACTAACCAGAAAAGTAAATGGGGAACCTAGGGCAGAAATGAGGAGAATGCTGACACATTGTGGAGAATGCAACCAATGTCATGGAACACTTTATGTACAAACTAGTGAATGGAAGACTAACTTTCACCTAAAGCACAATTAAAAAAAAAACAAAAACAAAAAACCACTAATCAGGTACTATTCCACAAAAGAAGCCTCAAACTGCAAAGAATCAACAACATTAAAAAGACTGTGTTCTCAAGCCACGAGGTTAAAAAAAAAAAAAAAAAGTTTAATTAAAAATTTAAAAATCAATTATAAATACAGCTTAAAAAAAAAGATACTTTATGTCTGGAAGCTAACCTGGGTTACAGAAGTATTCACAAATTATGAAATGCATGTCCACAGTTACTTACCCAAAATCCTTTGAGCAAAATATGATTCAGAATTCAAATTTTTAGGATTCTTGAAGAGTTACGTGGTACATATTTCATATATAATTTAATACCCCCAGTGAGATCTCTATAATCAAATATTAATATCTGCAGCAAAACATGAACAATAAGAAATAAATGAGTAAGAAATAAATACTATAAATAGTTTCATTCCTATCCAAGTTGGTTTTACCATCCAATGCAGTTTGGTGCCAAACTTAGGAAAAAAGTAACTCTTTCAGAGCTTTCTGATTTCAGAATTGCAGATTAAGAATCACAGACCTGTACTTAGGCTGAACAGCAATAAACACTACATGCAAAATGTGCAATCCATAGCTAAAGCATTATTTAAGAAGAAAATCTATAGCTTTAAATGCATTAACCCTGTTGTTCTCAACTGGGGGTAATTTTGCCCCCAAAGAGACATATGGCAAGGTGTGGAGACATTTCTGATTGTCACAACTTGGGGGGGCAGGAGGGAGAAGGGGGAATGCTACTGGCATCTAGTGGCTAGAGATCAAGGCTGCTGTTAAATATCCTACAATGCACAGGACAGCGCCCCACAACAAAGAATTGTCTGGACCAAAATATCAATAGTGCTGAAGCTGAGAAACTCTGCATTAACAGATACAAACAAATACAGATAGTCTTCGACTTAGGATGTATTCCAGTTATGACAAACCACACTTAAAATGACTTTTTTTTGGGGGGGGTACAGCTAATCATTAGTAACATGTACTACCATATATTTACGCAAATAACATGAGGCGTCTACATTTGTTTGCCAACTGCACCCTGCTCCCGTGAGGTATTTTCTTAAGTACCACTATGCCAATTCTTTTTACATGTTGCTGTGAAAAAATCAGCATAATGTGCTTATGAAAATACCTCACGGTGGGAGGGCATGGCTGGCAAACAAACATAGAAGGTGCACATTATTTGCATAAAAATATGGTACATACAATGTATTATTTATTAAAATATATCTGTAAGTTTATATGTAATGTTTCCAACCCCCAAAGACAAATAAAGATCAGATTTATAAAGATACTGATAATAAAAGTCAATAATAATGAAAACTAAAAAGAAAAAAATGAGGTATTCAATTTATGTCAAAACCAACTTACGACAGAGTCACTGGAATGGAACCCCATCGTAAGTCTGTCAGGGACTGCTTGAACTGAAAACCAACAAGCTAAGTGTTCAGAAAGTTGGGGGAAAAACAAAGCAAATCCGAACACATAAAAAGAAGGAAATAGTAAAGATAAGAGCAGAAATCAACAAAATAGATAACAATGACAAGAGAAATTAACAAAACTATGTATAAGCTGTATCTTAGAAAAATTAATAAGATAGACAAACCTCTAACTGGATACTATGGGAGGTTATTAGGGCACCAATTTATTACTCTAAAAATTGATAATTAAGAGAAAAGAGTAAGTATTTATTCTACTTTTCCAATTTGGACCATACTTCATAGTAACTAAATAGACCTAGTGGATGGAGTAAAGCAATTCTATTAAAAAAAAAAAAAAAAAGAATTCAAGTTAAAAAATACAGAAAAAATTAAAGAATTACAAAATCTTCATGTTGCACCTCATAATGAAGTAACTGATTCAGAGAGTAAACAAATGGTAAAACCAAAGAGAAAGTTTACTGGGCAAGATATCTGCTGAATCCATGAAAAATGAGGCAACCCCACCTAATGAACCTCCTGATGGGATGCAACAGAATATATACACCATCACTGAAATATTCTTGCACATGCACAAAAAAATCTAAACGAGTCTATAGATTTAAATCCTTATCTATAAATAACACTGAGGTGAGGGTAAAGAAACAAGACACCATGAAGAAACCATCAGCAAAACCCGTGTGAACAAATGACCCAGTTTCTTCAACAAGTCAAGGCCAAGAATAAAAGAAGTCAGCAAGAATGTTCTAGATCAGGGGTTGGCAAACTGGACGGTAGGCCAAATGTGACCCGTTTTGTAAGGCCCTCAAGCTAAGAAAAGTTTTTCCATTTTTAAAGGGTTCTTGATTTGAATAAACTAACTATAAAAAGCTGAGTATTTAAAGTTCACTGACGGAAAGATAGACACATGATAAAGCAAATACAAAAAATGTTAATGACGAAATCTAGGGAGTACAAAAACTCAACTTTGCTGCAAGTTTGCAAATGTTCATCATAACTGTTGGGGGAAACAATTTTAACACATTCAGGGAAATACGAAAACTGAATGAATAGTTGATGATACTAAATTATTTTAGCTTTTTTAAAGATACGAAATAGTCTTGTGGTTATGTTTTTTAAAAAAAGAAACTTAATCTTTTAAAAATATATACTGAAATGTTTATAAGATGAAACATGTCATGCAGGATGTGCTTCAAAATAATTGGGGGTAAGAAGTGAAATCTGACCTTCAATTGATAATTTTTGAAGCCGAGTGATGGGTACGTACAAGTTTCATTATACTATTTTTTTTTGTAACTTTTGAAATTTTCCATAACTTTTTTCTTTTTATCATACTTTAGATGAACGTATATAGAACAGTTTCTTATTGAACAGTCAGTACACATATTGTTTTATGACATTGGTTAACAACCCCACGACATGTCAATGCTCTCCCTTCTCGACCTTGGGTTCCCTATTACCAGCTTTCCTGTCCCCTCCTGCCTTCTAGTCCTTGCCCCTGGGCTGTTGTGCCTCATAAGTCTCATTTTGTTTTATGGGGCTGTCTAATCTTTGGCTGAAGGGTGAACCTCGGGAATGACTTCATTACTGAGCTAAAAGGGTGGCCGGGGGCCAGACTCTCCGGGTTTTTCAGTCTCTGTAGGCCAGAAGTCTGGTCTAAAGTTTTATGGAAAAAAAAAAAAAAAAAAATTGAAAGGATGTAAGAGAAGATCCGAATAAATGGAGAGGCATCTAACTTCTAAACATAATGATGATATCAGCTCTACCCAGATTAATTCAGAAATTAAATAAAACTATGGTGGTTTTAAATAAGGCCACAAATTCTTTGACACTTTCTATCAAAAGCAGGAGTCTAATTTCCTTCCACTTGAATATGGGCCAGCCTTGAAGAGTCACTTCTAACAAACAGAATGTCACAGAAGTGATGATGCCTGGCTTCCAAAACTAGGTCAAAGAAAGGATACAGCTTCTGCCTGGCTCTCTTCTCAACATGCTCTCTTTTGTAAGTTACCATGTTGGGAGGAAGACAGGCCACGTGCAGCGGCCACAGACAGGTGTTCTGGCCTACAGTCAGTCCCAGCTAAGACCACAGCCGACAATCAGCAAGTACTGTCAGACATGTGAGTAAACAAGCCTTCAGATTATTCTAGCCCCCAACCTTCAAGCCACCCAGCTGACACAGAACGGAACACAGACTGGCTATACTGGCCAAACTCTTCCCAAAATGTAGGTTTGTGAGCAAATTAATTGTTGTTGTTACTTTAAGACACTAAGTTTTAGAGCAGTTTGTTATGTGACAAAATATAATCAAAAGAGAAACCACAATAAAAATTCCAGCTGGATCTTTTGAGAAACTTGACACACTCATTTTAAAATGTATATATGGAAGAATAAATGCTCAGAAAGAGCTGAGCCAACTTTGGAAAAGAAGGGCCAAGAAGGAGGATTCATCCTAGCAAATATTAATACACACTATAAAACAACTATATTAAAAACAAACAAAAAACAAAAAAAATTGGTATGGAGTAGGAAGAGAAAAATAGACCAAAAGACCAAAACAGAGAGTAAGAAAGACCCATGAACTTAGGGAACAAAATATATGCTAAAAGTGGTGCCACATAATAATGCACTGGTCTTTTAGCAAGGAAAAAAGAAAAACTCCTAATGTATTGAGGACCTAAATGTGAAAAGAAAATTATAAAACTAATAGACAAAAACTAGAAAAATCTCTGTTTCTTAAAAAACAGACTCAAAAATGACCAATAATGGGACACTATAGAGGATTAGACGACACTAAAATTGAGAATTTTTAATTAAGCTATAAAGAACACTTAGATGTATTTGCAACTTCTAAAACAAAGAGATTAATAGCTTTAATATTAAAGTACTCCAGCAAATCAACAAGGATAGAAAATTCTCCAAAATAATGATAGCTAACATTTATTGAGAAATTACTATATTCCTGACCTTGTACTATATGTATTATCTCATTTAAACCACACAACTTTATGAGGTAGATACTAGTATACCAAAACCCCTTGCCATTGAGTCAATTCCAACTCACAGAGACCCTGTAGGACAGAGTAGAACTGCCCTCAAAGAGTTTCTAAGACTGTAATCTTTATAGAAGCAGACTGCCACAGTTTTCTCCAGCAGAGAGGCTGGTGCATTGCTTAACCACTGTGCCACCAGGGCTCCTTAGATACTAGTATTATCCTCCCATAAATAAGGATGCCAAAGCACGGAGAGGTTAAGTAATTACCCAGAGTTAGCCAGATAAAATGTGGCAGAGTCATGATTCAAACCCAAACAATCTGACTCCAGATCACCAGATCTTAACAGTTATGCTTACAAAAGAAATCAGGCAATGACAATGAAGAGACAATTCACAGAAAGTATGAATGAATGACTAACAAGCATATAAAGAGATGCTCAAACTCACTAGAAATCAGACAGATGAAACTTAAAAACCAGATACCACTTTTCACCATTAGAGTAACAAAATTTTTTAAAAGATGGATACTATCAAGTGCTGGTAAAACTACAAGGTGACAGAAAGAGTTGTACCTTGCAGTTATCTTGGATTGTAAACTGGCACATCCATGCTAGAAAGCAGTCTGGCAGTATTTAGAAAATCAATTATACATAAGCCCTATGACCCAGGGATGTCATTCTAGGATATGTTTCCCAAAGATCATCTTATACAGGTCCATAAAAGGACATATATAAGAACGTACATTGTAAAAGTATAGTAATGCAGACGTAGGCACAATCTAGACTACATTATTACAGGAATAGTTAAACACTTAAAAAAAAAAAACCTAATACTTTAAAAAATGCATTTAATGTATTTTTTTTGTTTTTAACTATCAGAATGACAAAAATGTAAACTATCAATAATGTCCAGTATTGAGGAAACCAAACCAAAAAACCCGCTGCTGTCGATTCCGACTCAGAGCGACCTACAGGACAGAGTAGAACTGCCTCATAGGGTTTCCAAGGAGTGCCTGGTGGATTTGAACTGCCAGCCTTTCTGTTAGCAGCCAAGCTCTTAACCACTACACCACCAGGGTTTGAGACAGATATGATGAAATACCCCATAATTTCATAGACTGTTGATAAATATAAGTACTTTTTCTGGAGGATAATTTGTCAATATCTGAATTGTAAATGCTCACAGTTTTGATCCAAAAAAATCTCTAAGCATTTATTCTATAGAAATATTTATTCATGCTCCCAAATACTTACGTGTAATCAGAAAAACTGGAAATAATAAAAATCCGTTAACAGAGCAGATCTAAAAACTATATAATGGAATACCCTACAGATATTACGAAGAATAGAAAAAGTTATTTTCACAATATACCATCTATGGTAGACAGAATAATGGTCCCCCAAAGATGTCCATGTCCTAATCCCCAGAATTTGTGATTATGTTACTTTACATAGCAAAAAATGACTTTGCATATAAGATAAAATTAAAGATCTAGATATGGAGAGATTATATTGGATTATGCAGATACAATGCACAAGGTCTTTATAAGTAAAAGAGGGAGGCAGAAGTGTCAGAATCAGAAAGAAGTCTGAAGATGCTACACTGCTGGTTTTGAAGATGGGGGAAGGTATCACAAACCAAGTGTCTTAGTTACCCAGTGCTGCCCAAAAGATACTGTAAGTGGGTGGCTTTAAAGAACATAAATTTATTGTCTCAGTTTTGGAGACTAGACGTCCAAATCAAGGCATGGGCTCTAAGGGAGGGTCCTTCCTTGTAGGTAGCCCCAGTGTTCCTTGAAGCTCCTTGGTGTTCCTTGGTGTCTGTCTTCCCAAGTGTGTGTCTGTGTCTATTCTGCTCTTTTTTATAACTCAAAAGTGATTAGCTCTAGGACCCATCCTACCCCAGTATGACCTAATTAACATAACAAAAGAAACTCCCTATTTCCAAACAGGGTCATATTTATAGGTAGAAAAGTGAGGATTTCAACACATTTGGCAGGGGTGGGAGGAGGAGGAACAATTAAATCCCTAACTCCAAGAAACACAGGTAGCCACTAGAAACTGGAAAAGGCAAAGAAATAATTCTCCCCCTACAGCCTGCAGAAGGAATGCAGCTCTGCTGACACCTTGATTTTAGCCCACTGAGGCCCATTCAGGCTTCTGACCTCCAGAACTGTAAGATAATGTATTTGTGGATTTTTAGCCACTAAATTTGTTATAGCAGCAATAGGAAACTAATATGTTATCTAAATTTCTAAAACGTTATAAATAATATTACTAGAATGATCACATTTTTTACATAAGTAGATGAATAGATATGTATGGTAGTATAAGCACTAAGAAAATCCTGAAGGCATATACATAAAATTTTTAACAGAGAAATAGGATAATAGATAACTTCTACTTTCTATATTATGTATTTCTATAATAATTTTAAATATTACAATAAGCAATTTTTACTTTATAATCAGAAAAAATGATACTTAAAAAAGTTAAGTGGGGCGAAAATACTTTAACAGATAAAAACTAAAAAGATATACATTAAATCTTATTAGCAATCTATCTGGAATTCTGGGATTACAAAAACTTTTTCTAACTATGTTTATAGTATTTGTTGCTGTTTGTCCAATAAGCATATGCTATCTTTTAATACTACAGAAGCAGGATAGTTCACTGTGAACCATCAATATTCTGGAGCTTGACTGTATGGGTTCAAATCCTGACTCTGCCACTTAATCAAATTACTTAATCTCTCTGACCCTCATTTTGTCCTCTATAGAATGGGAATAATAATAACAACACCTAGCTCATACGGTTGTTGTGGTGATTAAATAAGTTATGTAAGCGCTTAGAATAGCTTGTCACATAGTAAGTACATGTAAGCTAGTAGTGGTAATTTAAAAAGTAATAAAGAAAAAAACTAGTAAAATATGTTAAAAAGCAGGCTATATACACAGAAGACTATATATACAGAACAATCTCAATTTATACAATAAAATAAACTGCAGATAAAAGGGACTAGAATGTTAATGGGGTAGTCATCTCTGAATGGTAAATTTATGAGTTATTTTTAACATCTTTCTATTTGTCTTTACTTTCCTACTTCTTTATAATGTACATGAAACAATGTTATTTAAAAATATATTAGTAATAATCAGTATTATTCTTAAAGGAGTCCCTTCTGCTACTTACTATATATCAGCGAGTTCTTTAACAACTAAGCTTCAGTTTGGGGCCCTGGTGGCACAGTGATTAAGCATTTGGCTGCTAACCAAAAGGTTGACAGTTCGAATCCACCCGCCACTCCTTGGAAACCCTGTGGGACAGCTCTACCCTGTCCTACAGAGTTGCTCTGAGTCGCTATCGACTCAAGGGCAACAGTTGTTTTGTTTTTTTTTTAAGCTTCCATTTGCTCATCTGTAAAATGGGACTAATAACCATCCAAACCAAACCAAACCCATTAACGTTGAGTCAATTTTAACTCACAGTGACCACAGAGAACTGTCCCATAGGGTTTCCAAGGCTGTAAACCTTTAGAGAAGCAGACTGCCACATCTTTCTGCTGAAGAATGGCTGGTCGGTGGAACCACCGACCTTTTGGTTAGCAGCCAAGCACTTAACCTCTACTCCACCAGTGCCCCTTTAATAACCATCAGGGAACTGTAAATTAAAACTACAATGAGCCACCACTATATACCCACTAAAATGGCTATGATTAAACCAAAAGACAATACTAAACAGAAGTATCAAATATTTTGGGTGCGGGAAGGTACAACTACTTTCGAAAACTATATTTACCTAAGTTAAACAAATGGCCCAGCATTTCCACTACTGGACATATGCCCCAAAAAAATAAGTACATATGTCTATCAAAAGATACATATATAAGAACAGTCACAGTAGCAATATGCATAACAGCCAAAAACTTCTACACAACCCAAATATCCTTCAGCAGTAGAACAGATAAACAAATTATGGCATAGTCACCAATGGAATATTACACATCATCAAAAAAGAATGAACTACTGATATATGCAACTACACGGAAGACAGAAAGAAGCTAGAGGGCTATATTATATTTTTATGAAATACAATTATATTTACATGACCGTATTATAAGATGACCATATAATTCGATTTACATGAAATTCTAAAACAAACAAAACTGATATATGGTGACTGGGAAGGCTACTGGCAAGGGAGCCTACTGGGGTACTAGAAATGTTCTATATCTTGATCTCGGTGGTGATTACGTGGATAGCCATATTTAAAAATTCACAGAACTATACAATTAAGTTTTATGCACTTTTCTCAATAAAAAACATGAAGCAATATTTATTGTGTAATATTTACCCATCTTATAGTGTTGTAAAGATAAATGAGACAAAAATCTGCTAGCATATAACGAGAGCACATAGTATGTGTTGAGTGCCAGTCTAAGCACTTTCCGTGTATTAAACCACCTAATCATCAAAATATATGTAACATAGGAACTATACTATCCTCATTTTACAGACACGGGGACTGTGGCAGGTAAAACTAGATAAGTTACCCAAAGTCATAACTGGTAAATGGAGAAGCCAGAACCAAATTCTTGCAGTCAAGCTTTAGAATTGAAACTTTCAACCACAACGATAAATTGCCTCCATAATAAACGAAAATTCTTAAAGTATCTGGTACAAATACAGCACTCACTACGTGTTAACTATTACTACTATAATAATTATTAGGATTAACATAAAGTATTCCTGATCTATTTTAACACTCAAATACTCAACATTACGACTGGCAAATACACAAATCTATATAATTGTATCTATGCTCTTGGTTTATCCTAACAACATTGTAAAGGTGAGAGCATAAATTATTTCAAATGTATAAAGTATATTACTCTACTATTCCCACAAATCACTTACAATGGTCCAAAGATTATATCCATTTATCTTTCCAGAGACAAGATTCACAATCCTAATTCACACGGAAAGAAAAATTTATATATTAAATAATACCCTGAAAGCTCTTTAGGAGTTAAAAGTTCAAGAGTATAAGAGAAAAAAATAATTTCAAAAAAGAAAATTACTGTTAAATTCAGAATGCTTCAAAATTCCATACTAACCCGTGGAGATTTTAAACTGAAAATTTTATTTTAAGGTTATCTCTAAAAATTAATTGGTGAAACGCCTATGTATTTATTTAAAATATTTAATGAGCATATCTTCCCATTTACTTCAATCCCATCATTATGTTCCCCAAACCCACTGCCATCGAGTTGATTCCAACTCATAGCAACTGTATAGGACAGAATAAAACTTTATAGAAGCAGACTGCCACTTCTTTATCCCGCAGAGCACCTGGTGGCCAATCTTTAGGTTGGCAGCAGAGCTCTTTAACCATGTGCCACCAGGGATCCTTTATGTCCCCAAAGTATTTTTATTATTTATACATATACACATGCTTTTCTTTTTAATTGCTGAATACATGTACTTACTAGTACTCCCCATTCCCAGAACGGATATTTTCCTGAATAACAATCTTCCAGATACACTCTGAGCATACATAAGTATTTATGTTTATATGAAAAGCTTTTAGAAAAACACACATACACAATGAAAACCACCCTATATACACTGTTTTTCCAAAAGCTTTCCTGGAAAAAGTGTACCTAACCATTAGTTTATTCAAGATATCTCTATAATTTTTTAAATCAATTCCGCTGATTACAACAGTAACAAATGGAAAACACAAACCAAAAAAAAGTATGCAAAAACAATTTCACTCAAAAACCCAACCACTCAGAGTAAACATTTATGTGTATTTCCTTCTTTCTTTGCATAATATGAATAGAGGGTAAGATCAAATGGTGTACACAATTTTACATCTTATGACTTCTTAACAACATAGAACACCAGATACTATGATTAAGTAGACCTCAAGAGATCTAGTTCAACCCACTCTTACATGGTTGTCCTACCTTGGAAACCTAAAACGACCCAGTTGCCAAGGCAGATAGGTATGAATCCCTGGAAAAAACTTAATAATCATACAAAGTTTACATTTCTTTCTTACTAAACCTGTTAGTCTAGCTTGGTATATCTTCCAGATGAGAGCAAGCAAGTAAGTACTTAATAATTAGTTTCACTCTGTTAAGGGTTCCACTTCTTCCACGCTCCTACAATCAAATATCTTACCATCACAATCAAAGCACATTCCCCGGTAAAACACCAATCGCTATTTAAACCTAATTAATTAAACCCACAATCAACTAACAAGAAAGCAAAGCAGCTAGGGAAGAAACTCAACTTTAACATAGTCAAAGGAAATAGTTATCCTAGAACAAAATTAAGTTACCAAATCCCTTCTACTTGCTTCCCCTTCCTATTTCTTGGGATCGACTGCCTCAAAATAAGGAGTAAGAATAGCTGCATGTTCAAAAAATCAGAGAACACAGCATGCAGATGTTGTTGCTGACAACTGTCTCAGACTTCTTCCAACCCAAAGCAAATCTGGAAAAAATTCTGAAGAAACGTTCTCTGCTACCTACTTCATCGCCACCATTTCTTGAAAGAGCAAAATCAAGGAAATCTACAAGTTTATTTCAGTGGAAGAACCCTCGATTTCAAAATGTCTACTGAATTTATTTTTTCAGCTTTTCAGAATATTTGAGCTTTATTTGGTCATCGGTCATCTCCTTAGGAATACTCTAAGGATGTTAAGACAGGAACTATTTTGATTTTTTTAATTCGGTTCAGCAGACCTTTATGATTTTCCGTTTTAACCAAAAACAATGCAGAAACAGCTCTCCGAATCTAAGATGTGTGTGTGCGAGTGAGTGCGCGGTGGAGAGGAGGGGATTCTGTCCAAAACTGCAGCTGCCGACAAGACCTTGAACCCTCCGCCATCGCTGACTGTGCTGCCCCGTACGGTCTCAAATTAAGCCGAACATATAGATTTCACTCTTGTGGAAAAATACCGATGACAGAAATCAAGGTCTTAAAAAAGAGGCGAAAATAAGAATCAGGGCCGGTAGTTTAGGAGACGAAGCTTGGGGAAGAGAGGCACTTAAACCCACCCTACCACCCGCACTTCCGGGCCCCGACGCTCAGCCTGGCTACCGGGAGGCCGCTCTCCCGAGCTTGTCTCCTCAGCGGCCTCGCAGTCGGTCCCAAGTTCCACAGCTTCGCAGCCCGGGAAAGCAACACAGGGGCCTGACGTCCACCGCTTCGGAGAGAAGCCGATTGCAGCTCGGCTGGCTCCGTGCGGCAGCGTTACCTGTTGAGGAGCAGGGAGGCGGCGCTGAGGCACAGCAGCAGGAAGCAGAACAGCGGGTACTGGCGGCAGATCTCGCGTCCCACGTCCAGCCGCAGCCGCTGCTTCAACTTCTCTGCCATCTTCCGTACCCACGACACCATCTCCTTCCGCGCAGCTGAGACTGCGCTACACGCTGAGGCCGAGCTCGAGGCGAACCCCATCAACCTCCCGTGTGCCCGGCTCCGCCCCGCCGGCCCCGCGGCTGACCCACAGAGCCGCCGACCGGCGGACGGTCCCCGCCGGCTGCAGTCACCCAAGGCCCCGCCCCGTGGTCCTCGCCGCGCCTGCGCGGCCACCGCCCCCCTCCCGTCAAGGGACAGCCGCAAGACGTGCCCGAGGTCATCACCCGGCGCAAGGCCCTTCGCGTCCTGCCGCTCCGCTCTCCCACCAGTCAGAGCAGCCCGCGGGCCTCCCCTGGAGAGGGTGATTCTACCGGCGACCGTCGTTTTCCGGAAATCGAGGAGAAGTTCCAGCACCCGGTAACCGCCTGCACTGCGGAGAAGAGAAAGAACGCTGTGGCCGAGCGCTCGAGAAACTACAGCCTCCTGCAGCCGCTCAAGCCCTGCCTTTGCCGGCCCGCTGGAAACAGTAGTCTTCGCGACGCGTACCGCGGAGGGATGGAGGGCCTGGTCGCGCCCTGCTCCTCCTCCCCCGCCCCCACGCCCGCCCACTGTAGTGTCAGCTTGCTGGGTGGGTACAGGTCCCAGCTATGCGCAGTTTTGCGCGACACCCAAAGAGGAGGGGAGAGAGACGCTTTTGAATCCTTATTTTGGAAGGAGGTGGGGGGCAACTGAAACAGCCCCTGGAATACGCAAGAGTGTAACCCACGGGCGGTCACCTCAGCGAGAGAGCATCTTCTGCGCGCTCACGGGCAAGGTGGAGCTCAGTTCACGCCGGCCTGCGAGTGTTTGGACGAGAGGGTTGGCAGGTTAGGTTATGTCCCTGCTATGTCACTCTTCTCATGATATAGTCCCTCTACTAACTCATCACATTTCTAAATTTTAATTTCCGTGTCCTCTGCTACTCTGAGAGATCTAGGAAGACCTTATCGTAAAAATATTTAAGCGGCGCACTAAGCACAATTTTCGCGTTATCGCCCCATGATGTAGGTACTCTAGTTTTCCCCATTTTATAGCTAGACTGCTGAGGCAGAAAGAAAATTGCTCAAGATCACAATTAGCAAAGCTTAAGATTTGAAGCCAGCCAGCGGCGCTCTCATGCTACCTTTAATTTCTCTTCCCTAGGACTTTGCACTCCAAAGTGGGGAGACAGACACAATCAGAAATTACTTTTAAACAAAAAACTGTTTTATGTGTGATTTCATAATCATTTTCTCATATCATTATCCTGAAAACACGGGTCATCTTTAATGGTGCATTATTTTCCTTCTTCAGTATGTACCATCCTTTAACTGTTCTATTATTGTTGACTAATTGCTATTATAATGATTACCATATTTGATCATAAATCTATGCACATTTCTAATTCTTTAGTATCAATTTCATGTACAATTACTAGATAAAAGGGTAAAAACATTGATTCCTAATACATACTGCCAGATTTCTTCCTAGAATGGGTGTACCAAATTCTATATTTCTACGTTTCACTGATCCTCACCAACCTCTTGCTGCTCCATTTCAGATTAAACCATTTAAAAGACTAAAGTGTAACAAATGAAGTTTAGCTATCTTTGAATTAGCCATCATCCCTCTCGTTAGTTTATTAACTTTGCTGGCAAGTGACATTGTTAATCTTTGTTTTGTTAGCTTATTAACTTTTCTCGCAAGTTACATTGTTCATCTTTTTTTAAAAACTTCTGCTTCCTTAAAGGCTTATTCTGAAATTACTGTGCAAGTTTTCACTGGGAGTCTGTATTTTAAAAACAGAATGTTCTCAGTTCTATTCAAATTAGACATCTCTACGTCCAACTAAAAGACTTATTTCCCTTAAGATCTTCTTAGCAAAGGGAATTAGAATAAGCTAACTAGACAGTAAACCCCAAAACAAACCCATTGCTGTCAAGTTGATTCCAACTCATAGCAAACCCACTAGGACAGAGTAGAACTGCTCCATAGGATTTCCAAGGCTGTAATCTTAACGGAAGCCTACTGCTGCATCTCCCACAGAGCGGCTGGTGGATTGGAACTGCGGACTTTTTGGTTGGCAGTTAAGCGCTTTAACTACTGCACCACCAAGGCAACTTAAATTTCCATGCTGCTCTTATGATTAGAAAAGGAAAAAAACTGAAACTAAATTTGTGCCGTAATTATTTTAAAATCCACACCTAAAACAAGAAAAAAATGTTGCTACAGACCTCATCTAAATAATAACTTACATCATTAAATGTTTTCTCTAACCCTGTAGTCTAGTATCCACTTTTACACACACACAGAACTTAAAAGATTTTTTTTTTTCAACCTTGTATTAAGTTTTGAAATTTCACAGAGGGGATGTAGGATATCCACAATCCTCATTTCAAAACCAGCTACACCTTCTACTAGCTAGTATATGTCTTTGAGCAAGGTCAACTTGATCTATCTCAACCCCTGCATCCTCAACTCTAAAACAAAGATATCTTCCTTCATAAGGTTTTGGAGAGGATTAAATTGGGTTTGAAGGTGGAGGCAGTGCCTTTTCAATGTCTTTGTACAATGCTTAATTAAAAAATTCAAATTATTTTATAGATTTATGAAAGTGACAAAACCCAGCCAAACCAATTAACTTTATTTGGATTATAATGACCTAAAATAAAAATAACATGAAATCAAAGCTATGCCTTACAGCAAACTGAGGTCCAATGAGGTTAACTGCCTGCCCTAAGGTTTTAGAAGTACAATGTCCAATAGCCACTAGCTACATTTCGGTACTGAGCACTTGAAATGTGGCTAGTTTGAATTAACATGTACTATAAATGTACAATACACATCAGATTTCTAAGACTTCACATAAGAACAATATAAAATCTTCTTTTATATTAAGTGTATTTTGGAAAGAATGGGTTAAATATATTACTAATTTCATCTGTTTCTTTTTAATTTGGCTACTAGAAAAAAAACATTAACTGGAGAGCCAATACAATTAAATGTGTCAACTGTTAATTTTTTGGAAATGCCTTAGTTATCACATGGGCGCTAGGGGTATAGTTTCAAACTACAAAAAGTAAAAAAAATGATGAATTCATCTAAAGGGCTCATAAACATCAAATTACAACCCAATAATATCTCCTTTATTTTAATTATTTATTGAATTACAAATAAGTGTAAGGCACTGTGCTAGATGTGGTGGCAGATACAATGACTTAGATGCATTTTCTGACCTCCAAAGGCTTACAATCTAGTGAAGGTGACAAGTCACACACAGAAATAATGTATCATACAGGGCAGATTTATGTATAAAGATAAGAGTTTAAAAAAAAAAAAAACAGGAAAGGCAAATTCTCAACTGTGAGGATCTGCAAAGGCCTTTGGGAAGACATTAATTTGCACAAAGAAATACGACTTATCTCTTCACTCTTATTTTCCAGAAATGCAGCACTAGGCAAAGTTAATTAAAGTGCTTCCACTTAACAATCCCCTCACCCCAACAAACGGCACAAATTTGTTAGTTCAGGAATTAGGAAAGATGGTGTTGTATACCTGAATCTCAGTAACCTTAGGCCTACTTAACTCTGACCCTGAGTTAAACCAATGTTAACATGTGCCTTTGTTTGTGGGCAGGTATTTATGTATCAGGAAGAGAATAGGTAAATGAATATATACGCTACCCCATTCTACTAATCCAAGGAGCCATTTTTCAGTCACTCTCACAGAAATGCCTCCTACAATTTAGAGAATGCTCTCCTAGCACCAGATAGGCATTTCCAAACCCTGGTTTATTTCCTCTCAGTCTCTGTGCATCAAGGTTCATATATATATTCTGGTATGCCTAACATTTTTGGTCTTAATCTTTCATAATACCCTCTCGTACCCCCAACCTATTGCCTTCCTTGGTTTTCAATAAAAGAACTCATTACAATGCTGGATTATTAATTCAAGGAACATTATGAAGGGATTTTCATTGGCAGGGGATGGGGGTCTGAGATTTTAAAATGCAGTTTTTTTTTTTTTAATTGTTTTTTTTGGTGGTCATGAGGTGAAACTAGAGCCCTGGTGGCACAGTGGTTAAGATCTCGGCTGCTAACCAAAAGGTTGGCAGTTCAAATCCACCAACCACTCCTTGGAAGTCCTATCGGACAGTTCTACTCTGTCTTATAGAGTCGCTATGGTCAGAATCAACTTGACAGCATCTAACATCATCATGAGGTAAAACCACCGTTAAGATACGAACTTACAGAATTAGTGACTCAAACAAATACTCTCTGGCTAAAGGTTATGTTATTACCATGAAATTTTGGGTGGTCTTATTATCTTAGCACCAAAAATTTAAGTATTTCATGTTTCTGTCATCTCGTTTCTATGTTATGGAATAACTTTTTTCAAACCCGTTTCATAGATATAGGCAGTTGGTCATAACTTTAGAAAATGTAAAATATTTAGTAACTGCTTCAAAACTGAAAATATACTCACTTATTGATAAGTATTAAAGACTGGAAGAGGCACTTTTTTATAATCTAACACCAACATTATCTTATATAAGATGGCTAATGTTTTTTTCTACTTTAAGTTACTCCTTAAATAAATCTCCACCTTGTTTCTTATGTTAACTATAAGGGAGAAAATGGCTTCCTTTCATAACAAGAAAAATGTTAACTATATTATTTCAGATGTTTAAATATAGCTTTCAATTGACTTCAATACCTTCTGGAAGTATTCTGGAAAAGCTTTGCAATCCTCCCTTTTGGGCTTTATTAGTTATTTTGTAAAATATAAAAAACTACAGCACTCTGGCATGGTGCCTATAAACTACCATGCAACTAGGCTTGGTTCAGCATTGTGAAAATTCACTAATATTAGTATTTCCAATTCCTTACCTTTGGTAAAGTTACTACCAAATAATTAAAATCAAACTTTCACTAAAAAGAAAGTTTTCCTATTTTGGCAAACTGATTCCAGGTATAAGAAAATAAACTCAATACAGTGTATCTAAATAGAAATCAGCTAATTTTATTTAAAATCTTATAGTTTAGTAGACAGTTACTATTTAAATTTAGGTTTAACTAAATGATGAACACAAGATTCTAAAATAGCCGGACTTTGAATATTATCAGCTATATATATGGTCTATACTCTTCAATTTGTTAAACAGTATACACCAAGTATGTAAGTATACATCTTAATGTATACTTATAGTCATAATTAACTTTACCCAGCTATTCGGAGGTTCTACCACTTCTATTTTCAATTCATATTTTTTAAAAAGCCTATATAATTAATATAGTTTCACTCACTTGCAATTCATGATTTCTTGAGACTAAGAAAACTTCTCAAATAATGCTCACAGAAACACTGATGGCAGAAATGGAGCAGGCTGACCATGAGTCGGAACTGGTTTGACAGCAGCACGTAAACATTGGCTTCAGAGTTAGAGACCAACCATAAATATTCCTATCTTAATAATCTCTTTCAGGTACTGGGGTTTTTGAATGTTGATAACAATGTGTTCTTCTTAAATTGGTTTAGGCCTTATATTTGGCCTCTGCCAAGTTCAATAGCTTTTATCTCACTAAAGCAGCATATGAAACTGTTATTGATCATGGCAGATGATTGGGAGAGTGTAATTACCATATGCTGTTTGAAAGGTATCAGTAATACTGAATACAAATGATTCTGAATATTCTCCTTGCTGTTGCAAAGCATAGAAGTATCAGATTCTTCAGATATTGCCAGATGCTTTTAAACCATGGTTTTGCTTCCTTTAAGCAGATTTTTTTTTTTTAATCCCCCAGAAGATAAAAGCCAAGATCTTATGTTCTTGGTGTCCTACAAATTGTACATCAGGGATATTTTACTATGTTCATCGTTTTCATGACTACAACAAAGACACTACCTATTTCGGCTGAAGATTTTGGTTTGAGCAGTTGGTTTGGAGTGGGGTAGAACTCCAAGACACCAGAAATGGGTTGAGGGAAAGATAAGGCAATGGGTGTTTATACACAATAGTAATGGAAAATAACAGAGCCCTGGTGGCTCAACGGTTAAGAGCTCAGCTGCTAACCAAAAGGTTGGCAGTTCAAATCCACCAGCTGCTCCTTGTAAACACTATTGGGCAGTTCTACTCTGTCCTATAGGGTGACTATAAGTTGGAAAAGATTTGACCACATAACAACAATGGAAAACAAGGCTAGAAGGATGAGCTGGAGCCAAATTATAAAATTTTAAATGACATATGTAGCTTGCATTTTCTCTTGGTCACTGCTGTTGTAGATCCTACAGCAATCGGCCAGACCTGAACTTCCTAAAGGACGGGTAAGATTTTGATACAGAGAGGATATTCCAGGCCTATTTAATAACAGCGAGTAATAAAATGTGGCTGGCTGCATATAAGAGACACTAACAGAACATTATCTCCGACAGAGCAAAGCACTCTAATGGGTACCGCATGAAATGCAGAACTGGCACATAACACAAATCAATAAAGTTCTGACATTATAACAGTTCACATAGATGTGATGGGAAGCCTTGTTGAGATCAGAGACAAGTGTAGAGGAAAAGAGAAATAAGGATAAGAATGGAGTGCTCACAGATTAGAGAACCAGCCTAGTGCCAAGGAAACTTTTTCAACAAGTGATTCAATGTAGTAAATGCCAGAGGCTAAAACTTCTAATACATAATTTCCTATCAGGTTACTGGTATCCAGTGAACAGCTCCTGAAAATAGAAGAGGAAAACCAACTCAAAAATATCATTCCAAAACCACCATGCTCCATAGAAAGTGCAATAAAATGCTTTCCTCTGAGAATGAGAAATGTGGGATTTCAAGCTAAAGGTGGTTTATTGGGTGGTGGGGGACGGGGGATAGAATAACCACTGCTTAGGAAAACATCTCTGCTACTATAGGTGGTATTATGCTGGCACTATAATTTTCAGAGAACACATGAAATATAGCAATAAAGAGGATGGGAGGATGGTTAACAGTTGAAGGCTGCCTTGTATTTTCTGGTCAGGTTCATTTATGTTAAATGAAGAGTTTTGCCTAGTTTCACAGCGAAGATAAATGAACACTTAAGGGTTTAAAAATAAATAGAAATTACTATTACAAAAGTACATAGATGTTGCTTGTATACACTAGTTGACATGCTCTCTCCCATCTATGTGATTCAGGTTGAGTCCCAACTAGTGCAATATTTAGGAAACTTGAGGATAACTGGAATACTTTCTGAACTATCTAATGAGGGGTTGATACAGTTCTCTCTTAGAATATACTTGGGCTCCAGTATTAACTTTAGAACAAAAGTATTTGCCTTACTCTACCACGAATAATACCACAAAAATAACATACTAGGAAATGTTCATACATGTAAAATATTATAGGATGAAAAGTCTAAAGGTAACATTTCTCATGTTCTGTGAAACTAAGCTATCACAAAGTATGAAATGAAGCAAAAATTCTTCTAGGCACAATTTTGCCAGAAATATAAGCTAAATGTCATAGAATGCTCTGAGCTTCCAAAAAAAAAAAAAAAAAAAAACAAGCTAATTTAATCATCTCTTTTTACAGGTAAGGAAACCGAGGCCCACAGGTTAAATTTGCTTTTGCATATAATTGTTTTCATTAAATGGCTCAGTGACAGGGAGAAAATATTTTTATCACCTAGAACTATGGGGGGAGGGGGAAGGAGGCATAAAAGTCATATTGAAATCCTAAGACTGTATTAATACACATATTTTACTTTAGCAACCTATATCTTTAAGTTTACATTAAAAATGAGTATGTCTATACAAGCCACATCAGGCTTATCAAGAGCAGTCATATGAATACAAGAGATCAATGCAAGATCTAAGAGTACCATATGCCCATCAATTTTGAGTTTACAGTTAAGCAGCTTAATTTTCCTCTTTAGTTTCCTGGTATGTGCGTTGTGTGTATGTATGTATATATATAAAATAACAGCTAATTAGGAACAAATGTTTTATTACCTGAAAGAGGTCCATAACAGCCAGATGAGTCAAGACTTTTATGATGACTTTATGTGGACAAATTTAAATAAAGGATTTAGAGTCTCTAATAAGCAAAGCAGCCCTGATGGCGCAGTGCTTGGCTAACTGAAAGGCTGGCAGTTCGAACCCACCAGAAGCTCCTCGGGGGAAAGACTGCGGCAGTTTGCTTCTATAAACATTTACAGCCTTGGAAACTCTATGGGGCAGTTCTACTCTATCCTATAGGGTCGCTATTTATGAGTCGGAATTGACTCCATGGCAGTGGGTTTTGGGTTGGTTTGCTAAGCAAAGACAAGTGTATGACATAAATACAAAAGCATATATTCCACAAGTAGACTAACACAGGCTCTCATCAAATCCCAAAATATCAAATCTGGAAGAAGGTAGGATTGAGAGATCTCTGCCACAATAAGGAATGAAGTGTCATTACCTGATAATAACAGCAAGACATGCAGGTAAGCTGTCAAATGTAAATGGAAAAAACAAAATAATGCTCAATGGTTTCCTCTTTTTAAAAAATGTTCAGAAATTATATGCCCAAACATTTTCTGAACCTTTCGTACTATTCCCTAATCCTTTTTGAAGAGACCTTCCCCCCAATAAAGAAAAAAAGAGTCTGCCCAGTCAAAAATATCACTATATATATTTGCATTCTTAGTCACAAAACATCCTCTATGCTAGGGGCTGTTCAACTTCTTTCTAGAAATTTTAAATGCACTGATATGAAAGTGATAATACAAATTAAGATGGTTCCTTCTAATATTTCAAGATAAAGTGCCACCTATTGTTTTACTACCCAGTTCTATTAAAAAAAAAACACAACAGTTTTTAATACTAAACAATTTAGGTACAAAAGATGAAATGAAGCTCATATTAGCACTCACAGCAAGGAACAGGGATAATTTTCAATGGCAGGAATGAGTGGGAAGAAAAAGACCTCTGGTTTGCAGGAGGAGGGGAAAGAAACACAGGTGATTAGCTGAAGGTCTGTAAAACAAAGAACCACCAAGCATTTGAAAAAAATCAGAAGCACGAAAAGACATAACCAATGTAAACTATTTCAACTCATCCTAGAAGAAAATGTTAACTTTGAAAAATCTCTAGCATTCAAGAGTGATCAAAATACTGCATGCATCAGGCTGCTACACTGCTAAAATCTAAGAAGTGACGTTTTCTAGCAAATTGATGGATGAGGAAAAAAAGTTTAAACACGAGAGAATCCAGGACAGTGCAATTATTCCAATCCAAGCTCTAGAGAGAGCAGAAAAACAAGCTGGAAAAAGTGAAAAGCAAAACTGAGTAACAAACTGTTGAGAGTTCAGGTTAATAAGCAAAATAAATGAACACCTATGCATACAGCCTTATGAAATTTTAGAAAACTAAGTAAAAAAATCCTGAATGTCTGCATGAGGAAAAAACCATACAACCTACAAAGAAGGAACTGCATTCAAATCAGACTTGCCATCAGCAACACTGGACACTAAAAAAAAAAAAGTGGAACAATGCCTAGAGTTCTGATGGAAAATGACGATGCAAGTGAGTAAATTCTATATCCAAACTCTATCAACGGCAAGAGACAGGTATTTTCTAGTATGCAAGACCGTTGACAGTTCACGTACCCTTTCTAAAATATGTTACTTGAGAACATGCTGCAGCAAGAAGAAAAGGGAATCCAAGAGGAAGATAAAATTGAAGAAACTGTGGGCCCCAGCAATGCAATGGGTGGAAAAACAAACTCCCAGGATGACAGGAGAACATACAGCATCCAACAGTGCAAAAGCCAGAAGAGCTCAGTGTATTACCTTTTCTTCTCTGCTATCAAGAAAAAGGTTAATTAGAAACTCAAGGAAAAATCAAAGTCATGATCCCTATTTTAACAATGGCATGAATCTAAGCAACTGATGAAACATAAAAGAATAAAATTTATCCGTACTCTTGGAATTTTGCCCTCTGAAGGGCATGGGTTTTTTAGCAAAGTAGAATCAATTATCTGTGGATCCAAGCACATTACTTATTATAAAATGCAGTTTTGGCTATCTAGGTCTAGAGGCAAAGTATGAGAAGATAATTCGTTATGTTACAACCTTGATGGCAGAAGAGTAAAGATATCAGTAACAGGAGTTGGGAGAAGAAAGAAAAAATAAGTATGAGTGTGCTGTTTCCTTATATAATGAGGAGTAAACATAATAAAATTGGTACTAGGGAATTAAGTGCATTTAAAGTAATAAAGGTAACTAATTGAATTTAAAATAGTTTGGCAAAAGAACAGGAGTGGTTTAGCTAAGTTGCTTACCAGGGGAAAACAAAATCTGCTTAAGGTTGGTAATAGTAAGAGGTGTAAAAAGTATAACCGCCATGAACTAAAGAGAGGGGGTTATCTCTGAGTGGGGCAGGGTTTCAGGCAAAAAAGACTTTCATATCCTGTGCTGTTCGCATGTTTTCCAAGTACAGATCTCTTTAAAGTGCCATCAAGTATACATAAGCATAAATAACACCTTAACTCATCATTACTCAAACTAGGAGGTATATATACACTGTAGTGAGACACAGTGCCTCAAACTCAAAACCTTTTATTTTTGAGCCTTACTTTTCAGGTGATAATTTCAGCCACCTACTGTCTGGTAAATAACATAAAGCTATTCATATGGATGCAACTAATGCTCTAAGGTTATTTTAAAATATAAAATGGATTACTCTTAGGAATCACTGTTTTCAAGACTTTGTTATCTAGCCTTCATGCTTTTCTCAGGATCTCAACATCTCTGTATTCTGATCTTCAAAAGTGCTCTGTAAAACAATCTTATAAAAACCTCATAAACCAACTATACTCTTAACCAGCAAAACAAGTGTCACCACCTCATACAAGGAATCTGTAGGTTGATACTGTTTTTGTTTGGCAAATTAAATTGAACATGAAGGAAAATTGCTAGATTTCGTCAAGTCCATGATAAAGATGACTTGTGAACCCCCTTTTTCTCTAATTTCAAACAATAAAAATGTGAATAGTAACAACTTTCACATGGGGTTAACAATTACAGTTAATAAATATAAAAAACATAAAGCAGTCTACAGATGGAAGACCAACTTTTCCATAATACGAAGACAATTTTATGATTTTTTTTTTTTTTTTGGAAAATATCAGACTGACAATCTCAATCTGATCTTTAAAATCTGACTTAACACATTAGTATTTTATGTTCATTATTTTTAAAAAATCTTCCACATTGTAAATTATGTGGTTCAAGACATGATTCCAATTTTTTCAAGTTAACATGTTATAATTAAGCCTCATTCAACATGCTAAATTTCCACTACAAAATAAAAATATATTTAGGAGTATTTTTTAAATGCCTGCCTAGCATCAATTCAGATTTCCTTGCCCTCAAAGAGCTTCCATTCTAAAACGAGCCAAAATAAATCCTATAAAGAAACTAAATGACCTTAAAGAATTAGGGAATAATTTAAGCAGACTGACAAAACAAAGACTCTAGCAGGGATAAGCCAAAGAAACTGAGTAGCTGTATCTACTTGCCGGGCCCCTACCTTTGTTTCCCTGAAAGCAAAATGGATCTTCGAGAAATCAATCAAGCCCTGTTAAATGATGTAATTTCAGGATTTCAACTTTTAATTCTAAATGAAGCTGATGTTAGGCAGGGTGCACCTGTCCTTAATTATTTTGAAGAACTACCAGGAATTAATTTCTGCAAATTCATGAAAATTTTTACTATTTCAAGAACAAAGCAAGAAGGTAGAAATTAAATTTTGCCGAAGTAACACTCTGTATTACATACACATGTGGAGTAGAATTAAAAAATGTATTCTGTCGATTTTTATAGATTGCCTTTGATATATATTGATCATTACTTTTCTCCAAGCATAATCCAAATATTATACTGAGAAACACAATGTTTTCCAATTTTTCATAACATGTTAAGTTAAAGCAATTTTAGAGGTCTAATTCACGAGTCTTATAATTAAACCAACATGAACACTGACATTTTAAAAATTATATTCTTTGAAAAAATGAATTCGTAAGGGTTCTTTACGCACAATGTAAAACAGATATACCCAGCTTTAGCAATACTGCATTCAAATGATAACAGTACCGGCATTTTCTAACTCTCATAGTAAGTTACTTACACTTTTGTCAAAGGCAAGATTACACAAATTATTATTCAAGGGCAAATTATTCAAATTTATTTTCTTCATGTCATTTAAAGTTCGTACTATTAAATAAGTCACAGAAGATGTAAGATGTGGAAAAGTCTTCATTACATGGTCATGGTACGTTTCTACACTTAATAGGCCTAATTTTTATCATTTAGAATCTACAAAACTCTTTTCTACAGGTTTTATATTATGAACAAACCCTAATCTGCTTATTCTTTAGGTAACTTGTGGACATTGGTGGCTAATTCACACTAAATCCTTTGCCCTTCTGCCTGAAAAAAAACAAAAACACTGTAGCTCATCAATGACAGAAGATGCCAAATCCCTTAAGTATCCTAAAATTCTCTCCAAAAGCAAGGTAAACTTTGTCACAAAAATCTTTTCAAAACAGCTAGAAGCCTAAAACAAGAAATGACAATTCATAAACATTAGACAGCAGCCTTTGTAACTTCTCATATTAGAATGTTTTAAGCCAGACAAATCAAATGCATTCATTGAAGCTAGTAGTAAATTATTATCTTCCTCCTACTAAACTTCACTTATGAACACATTTTAAAAAGCTGTTTAACACTTAATGACACTGATTTCTAAAATGTGACACCTCCCTCACTCAAAAAGGTAATTTTATTCAGCACCCCTGACTTCAAGAAAATGTTAATTAGTTTGGCATCTGCAGAGGATCAAATAGGCAACGGAAATGATTTTCAAAATGCCCTAGTGGTACACCATAATTTCTCAAGTTAACATAAAATTTCCATGACTGTTCTGAAATAAGAAAAACTTTTTTGCACTCATCAGTATAAACTTTGGAAATCCTAAATAGAAAAAGTAACCTAAAAGGATTCTTGTACTATTCAAGTAGCTGGAGCTATACCTGTCCCAAACCTCCTACCCCCAGAAATTCTAGGTCTGTAAGTCAAAAGCCCCAATTTATAAGTTCCCCATTCTTTAATAGAGATTTATCAACTTCTCTTAATGAACATATTTTAAGCTTTCACCTACCTAACCTCATTTGCAGTCATCTAAATGTAGAACATTAGAACAGATTGTTTGCTCTTCTCTCCTGAATTCCTTACAACCTCAACTTCTCATTTCCAAAATCTTCAGAGAAAATGTATTTGCTAGTGACAGAGAAGGGAAGAACACTGCATGGTAGAGCATGTTCCCAGAAACATAAAAATGAATTACCGTAACTTCTTCATTGAATCCAGTGACATGTATTTGACCATTTTCATCATCACTTAATGAAGACCAGACCTATGTATTTACTGTTAAATATCCCCCCGTCATGTGCTTGCAACTGAGGATCTTGGGGAATTTGTTTTTACCAGTCTAGTTGATTTGAATGTATGGGTTACCAAAAGGTGAATGAGCTCTAAAGACTCCAAGTGTCTATTTAAAAGCTGTTAAATAAAAAATGATGAAATGGAGGACACCCACAATAATTCTTGGACTCCTGGAGATCCTAAGACATGCTACAAAAATAGGTCTTTATTCTTAGGAAAATATAGTCAGAGCTAGCTTCCTTATGCTATACATAGAATCTTAACATCAGAGGCAGTACAGATAGTACAGAGTTTTTGAACTGATCTCCAAACAAGCACAAACCCACTACGTTGAAAAGAACAGGAAATTTGAGGTTTTTGGCAAAAGACAGTACTTCATACATCTAACCCAAATCAAAGAGCCTGCAGACAGTTTTCAGTGAGATGAAAGGAATGAAATAAATATATAAATTTTATGGATAAATAAATGTAAAAGACAATTTAAAAATAAGCTAACAAAACTAATATTTTAATTAAAATACTAATCAGGTACAAGCTTTTGTTTCTCAATGCCAGACTTCTAAATGTTTACCTTTATTAGACTACTGTTAATATCATTAAAAACCTAATCTTTGACCCAGAGTATTAATTATAATACTGATCTGCACTTATAAAAAAGACTGTTTCTTCCCAACTGAATACTTCTAGTCCTGAAAAACATTTTAGTTATTACTAAAGGCAGACTGTGCTACTAATGGAATTTATATAAAGTACTATCTTAAGTACCTTAGAAAAGCTGACAGACCCAAAAAAATCCATCTACTATTTTGCCCATAGTTAAAAATGTCTGCAAACATTGGCTCATAAGTAGCATCTTACGATACGTAGTGGCACACCCTACTGAGTGGTATGATTACTGAATAATTTATACTACACCTTAAAACATCCCAGGTCTGTTCCTTTGATGTATTGTCACTTAAACTTTTTATTCATTAATTCTACACCTACCACTGAATTCCTATGATCAGAAAAAAATTTTATGGTATACATCATTGGGGAAAAAAATGGTCATGGTGGGTATTCTTGAAAATTACAAGAACCTGAATAATCATTCAATCTAGGGTTAGCTCCCTCTTCTAAATGCATAAAGCCCTCCTGTTGTTAACTTCTGTTAAAATACAGACTACATGTCATACTCTGTAATAACAGTGATCTTTTGCTGTTTCTGATCAACAGTGACTTTTGGCTCAGCAGTCAAAAAAGTTGTCCTGCATGTGTAATTCTGCCCATCCACCATGCAGCTCATCCTAATATTAAGTTTTTCCAAATATTTTATATACAATTGAATACCCCAGGTCACCCCATCAATCCATTTCTGTTTTTCCATTTGATTATGAGGAAAATGCTAATATTTTGTTAAGTTCAGCTTACAGTAATCAGTAGAAAAATTTCTCATGGCACTACAGCAACGGCCATCATGTGTGCAACAGCTTTTTGTGCTCAATTCTCCCTTCATCTCTCTTATTTAGTTGTAATGGCTGAAAATATTCTGTAAAAAGCATGTTTGGTAGAATATGTATAACACAATTTTCTCACAAATCAACTTTCTGAATATTGATAAACTAAATTTATGATTGCCAAGTAGTCTGCAGAAACAAAATCTTGCGTCTGTTTTGGTTAGGTAACTCAAGTTTTCTTTTTAACATTCAGAATGCTTTACGGATACATTTTTCACCCCAAGGAAGGGAGCCGACTCTTGCATTTCAATTTCAGACCCTTGCCGTGACAATACATAGAAAAATTTTTAACTTGTCATCTGTCCATTCTTTGAAGCTGTCAAAGCCAAGAACCCAAAAACAAATCACAAATAGTAATAACCTACAATAGTTAACATTCCCCCTTAACATGTTGACATTTTTACTAAAGGATTAGTTATTTTTGCATTTCCATTTCTTATATCCCATGACATTCCATATAAATTGCATTATTGCTTTATAGGCCACACAACATTCAGAAGTATGTTTATATGCATTGCCTGTTTCCTTGATCTCTGATAAGAGTTTGATATGGATTTTACTACAGAAATTTAAGTTTGAAAATACCAGTTAGTATTTCTCCTCAGAACTTAATTGTTCACATCACTAATCACTACATGCATATTTAGCTCTGATTATATTGCTCAAAAACTGCACCCATTATCAGAACAGTGCAAATGATATTTAATTTTAAAAGCAATTATAATGGCTTGAATTCAGTTATTCAAATGAACACTGTCAAGTAATTTCACTTGAGCGTGTATATATTACCCCTGTTTACATTAGCCTTAAGTATAACCAACAATTCTTCACAATTTCTTTGTATCATCAGTTTTCCCTCCCAAGTCCCCAAACTAAGAATGCCAAATAGTCTTGGAAATCCACAGCTCCACGATATTTTAATGCTTAAGAACACATTTGTGGACTCACAAAAGTGTTCATCTTTCAACTTTGACAATGCAGTTCTACTTAAGTCAAACAAACTTGCCCTAAAATCCCAAAAAATAATTCTGAGAATTAACTTAAACACCTTGACAGTGTCCCTTAAAAACAGTATGACAGTAAAGTGCCAATAGGCATGGCAATGACCTCTTTGATAGGATCATTAACTCCCTGGTACTGGGAAATGCCAGCACCAAGGATTACACTGAGATTCAATTTTACTGAAGGCTACATTTAGTTTACCCACTTTTCATAAACCTATTATACTCATTATGTTAGAATGAAATGTAAATGTTTTGTGTAGCCCTCAAACTTACACTAAGATTTGAGAGACGTACTTTAAAAAAGCACGGGGTAATATAAAAAATCAGTGGCAGAAAGTTTCATTAAGCACCAGGAACTAATTTTTGTCACCCCATACTCATTTGTAGGTAAATTTCAATAACCGGCAAGGCACATTTACATATATTCCAATGAATACTTATTGACAAATTTTAAATTACACTCTATGTCCCAGCTATCCCAGTAACTGACATACAACATACTAAAATGATTTATTAAGATAACATAAAAAACCAATTAATGTGAAACACACAGCCTACTGGCAACCACTATTCTAAAATTATGTAAGTACAAGTAAACATACCGAAATGTGTGCAATTCTAACTTTTTAAACCAGAAGATTTCTACTAACACACATTTATATTAATGACACATAAAAAAAATAAAAACTTTATTACAAAAATAAGTTACACTCGCCTCCAGCTTACAGTATAAAACAATTTTATTTGCAGGAATGCAAAATGATTGTTTGCCATGAGCATTTTGAACATATGACATGTCTAATTTTACTGTTAAATTTGCATTTACTGGGGAACTGGTGTGTATAAAACCTTAATTAAGTATAATAAGCTCTGATCTTCATTGTGGTGCCTATTGGGTATGTGATATAACTGCAGTATCCCTTTGGGGAAGGGGAGAAGGGAACTCTTTATACCAAGTCCTAATTAAACAATAATTTCACTTTTGATTTTAAGCTATAAACTTAGGACTTGGCAAAAAATTTTTTGAGGGTGATTCAATAGAGGATGCTTCACCACTGAACACTCACTGTCATCAAGGTGCTTTAGAAAATTAAAAACATAGCACAAATGATTGTACTCTACTCTACAAGTTATCATGACCTGCATAAGAAATGGAAAGCTGATTCACATTTTTGCAGTGATCAGCAATAAGAAATGCACTAATGAAACATACCTTTTACCTAAAAAGCTAAACTACAGCCATATACTAATTTCTATGATTTATGAAAAAACTTCAAAATATCCAAATGTCAGGCTTCGCTGTACAATTGTCAGTTTTAGTCTGACTTTTTATAAAGGGACACTGCAGTATTTAGTACAAGTTCGGATGCACTTTTTTTCTGAACATCTGATGTATTACAAAAGTAACATCTTGCTAAACTATTATACATCCAAATAACTACAATATCTGAAGAAGCAAGGCTGCTTTTTCAGCCACAAAATACGACAAAAGCAAGGCCTGTTATGATGGTCATGAGGAAGTCTTACAAGCCTCTGAAACTAAAGGCAACTAAGAATGTTACATTTGGTATATTAAAATCTTACCCTCATATCATATTTAACAAGCCTTGCTTTTATCTACAAAGATTTTCTATGTACAGTACATAGGGTATAGTTCAATCCTCTGCTACTGAGGTAGTTAACCAACCCTTTAAAAAAGGTTCTGAAAAGAACCACTATCTGGAATGCCTGACTAACCAGCTCTGATGATTACACCTGAAACTGCATATCTGAAACACAATTCAAAAGTGATTACTATAAAAAAGATATAGACAATCATGATTAACCTTGGTGAGCAGAAGAAATTTAAAGATACCAACAATGGCATTCATCTATACCACTGCAATAAAATTTAAATGCACAAATTCAAGAGAATATTTCAGAATACCATTGCTGGGATCCTTAATTTAAAAAAACATAGGGGAAAAATCTACTTAGAGCAGATTTTTTAAAGAGAAGAACTTTATTCTTTATTAAGATACCATGCTAGAAGTTATGAAGGATTTTTGTTGGAACACATTTGGAAAATAGAGTAGCTTTAGTTTAATAACTTGCACTGCAGAGAAAATTGTTAAAGAAATTCATATCAAAGTCCAAGTATTAGTTCAATGTCCTGTATTTGATTCCATGATCTTCATAGGAAGGTCTTCTGCAATAGAATATGCTCCTATACAGCCGAGATATTTAAGGTTGCTTGATTTCCTTACCATTACTCCACTGCAAGCTTCTGGTGTAATCCCACATAGCAAGTCAGTCTTCATTGTAACAGGTCAGGACCGGCCTCGACCCCTTTTCCCTGCTAGCCAGGTAACAAAAGGAATCAGTTAGATAAATCATTTAACTTAACAATGTGTACATACAAAATGATAACATTAAAAAAATAAGAAAGGCTTTAACACAGTACTTCTTAATATAAAGTCCAACCCAAAAAAAGTTGCCTTTGATAACTATTAAAAAGTTCTTTTTGCTTGTTTTGAGGTTTTTCACTGGTTTTGTCCCCCCCCCCCGACCCCTTTTTTTGGTGGGGGGACTGGGTAGAGGTCGAAAACCCCATTTTATTCACAAACTGATTTTATTTGAAAAAATAAAAGCTAAAGACACACCTAACAGAAGTTACATCTGAAGACATTTTCCCCCATTAACTTGCAAGACATAGTCTTTTTTTCTTTTTGAGATGTAAAGAAGTAATGATAAAATATGCTGAAAGCAAACATCTGAGATTTGTTTGACCTTGACATCTGAAATTCACTGATTAACATTTTTTTCATCATTTTATCTTTCAAAAGTCACTGTATTTTTCACATGCAGCCTTACTGTCACTGTCAATGTAAATCTTTAAATTTAGGGGAGAGGTGGAGGTACAGAAATAGGGAATGGGTTTTAAATCTTTTTATTATTGACCTACAGCCTACCCCCCCCCCATTCTAATATTTAGAAGGTTAATATTTTCATCATCATTACTGTTACAAACATAGGTCCTATGGCCAAAATACTAAAATGTAAATGATTACAAAACCCCAAACTATTAGATCTTTAATACAAACCAATTTTTGAAGTAAACTTTATCTTGCAGATTATGTATTTGCTTACTTGAAACTACTCTAGGCTTTTTTTTGTTTGGTTTTATTAGGGAAGCTGAGTGATCTGAATGGAGTTCAACTCATAAATCATTGCCCACACCTATTCCCAATGTTTTCATGCTGTATTTCCTTGCTGCTTCCCATGGTATACACAAAATAGTCAAGAGGGTGTTCTACTCAAACTGAATCTTGGGTTAAAAGTCAAGACAAACTTTAGAAAGCTAAAAGTGACTTGTCAGTGTGATCTGCAACTCTTTGAGACTACTCAGAACTGTCCTTGTTAAATATACAGTATATCCATGATAATTAAGAGCTCTAAAATACTTACCAACTTAAACTTACTACATGAACTTTTTTTAAAATATTTTGAAGGGAGCATGGAGTCAGTTGCAAAATAGCACTTTAAACCAGAAGCAGAAAACTGCAATAAATCAGTGTTGTGTAATGTGCAGACATATTCCACACAAGGATTAACAAGGCACAAAACCCTTTAATTGGCCTTGACATGCTATACCAATTGGAACCAAATTTGCAGGAAATTTTGTGAAAAACGAATTGTAAACACAATTTTAGTAAATATACATTTAGGTGTGAATTTTTTATTGAAATAAACAACAACATAAAGAATACAAGTAGCCAAAATGGTTTTGAAAAACCAAATTAGGTCAAAGTTCTAAATGAAAAAGAGCAGTTGTGTATCAATTTATCTTATTCTAGCAATTTAAGTTGGTAACATACAAATCGTTATTCTGATACAAGATATTAAAGACATACTCAGTTTTAATTAACTACCTTTCAAGACACCATATCTAAACACTACTGGAAACATTGTATACACTACAGCCAAATGGACTTGAGCCAAATTTTCTCAAGCAGGAATGCAAACTCATTAACTATTTCTTTCAATATCTAAGAATACCTTTATTGAAAAAAAAATTAAAAATAAAATCAGTTCGCCAGAAGCAGTTAGAAGTGTGGCTTTGTTCGTGTCCAAGCGGATTGTTAAAATATATACATAAAGGGAAATCTTGCCAGATGTCACAAATTACAGCGGCACCCGTTCAGATTTAGGGCCAATCAGTTTCTGATCAACCTATAAGTCTCCAATTTTACAGAAGCCCTACTGTTCTACTTCCACTGTTGCCCAAAAGTATCCTGATAAAACTCCTGGTTTTCAGATTTGTAACCATAGTTACCAGAATGATCACCACCTTGGAGCGGTTGCTGAGCAATGGGTTGGGAGCCCCAGTTCTGATTATTGGTCTGGCGCCGCTTGGAATCTGGCTGGTTGTACCCATCAGCTTTGCGCTTTCCTCCTACATTTCCACCGCGGCCACCCCTTGCACCACGTACCCCGCGGCCTCTTTGTTGTTGGGCACCTCCTCTCGCACCACGAACGCCTCTTGCTGATCCAGGACCTCCTCTCTGTGAATAACCGGCTCTACCGCGAGGAGGAGCAGCCCCGCGACCTCTGGATGGAGCAGCACCCCTTGCTCCTCTACCACCCCTTCCTCTAGCTCCAACTTGAAAATCTTCATAACCATAGTATGGATCTTCATATCCACCACGATAGTTATGGTAATCATAGCCATAATAATCATAATAATCTTCATATCCATAATAATCTGGAGGATATCCATAACCACCTCTACCTCCACGCCCTCGACCTCTTGTTGGAGGGGGCATATGAGGTGGACCATAATAGTAGTAATCATCATACCTATTAAAAAAGAGAGAGAGATTAGAGTTTAAATCAAACACTAATGCTAATTAACAAGTAGGCACTTAACTATTTACAATTCAAAGAGGGTTTGTTACACATCATTCACATAACTTTAATGGAGAATTATCGCACTAGGTTAATTCACAGTGGTAATAACAGAGTACCAGGAATAAATAGCAATACCAAAATCAAATACAAGTCACTATGGACCTTATCCTTCATGATTTAAAAGGTGTCAAGAGTAAGCCCCAACCACAGAATTTTTTTTTACAAATTGTTATGCTAATTTGTCATTCTGAATTGCATTTCCTAATGTTCCCTTCCCACATATCCAAAGATCATTTATTATAAAGACAAAATGACAAGTAGGACAAATGACAAAAATGTATGTTAGATACTACGGTAAGATGGCATGAAGACCTTACAAATTTTCCTATTCCTACAATAAATCATTCTATTCTTAAGTCAAATCTTAAAAAAGATTTGTCACTTTCCCAAAAATAAGCTACATCTATACTACTATATAATAAATGTGGCAGAGCTTCAAACATCACAATATGCATATCAAGAATTGACGAAGAACAGTTCCCAAAACACTTGTTTTCTCACTGTTATTTTCAATGTAGACATAAACCTGAGAAATGTGTTTAATTTTAGTACTTCAACTATACTTTTTATCAGTCAAAATTCCACTCAAAACAGGCTGATTCCGTTTCAAAAGCTCATTGCTAGACCTAGGTTACTTAATATCAACCTTTATCAATATGCAAAGCTAACCACAGAGAAAAACAAAAAGCTAAAACAACCAATCTATAAATTTTACTTTCAAAAATAGTTATTGGAGAGCAATAATAATCAGTATATACTTAGATACTATCTAAAAATGACTAAAACCCTTATGTATCCCAGTTCATGTTCCCTGAGAGTAAAGCACCATTTTACATAGTCCTTTACAAACTAGAAAACACTTATTTTATCTGAACCCTGCAATAATTCCCAACAAGTCTGTAAAACAATCCTTCCTTAGAAAAACGATTTACTCTTAACTGTGTTTACCAGTATGTGTTACTTTATACTCAGTTCACAAAAGCCCAACTTTTCCCTGCTCCAACCAACTCACATAAAAATGCTGCTCTAGTTTACTAGGTTCTCCAACATTTCTTGTTGTGCTTTGCTTATTATCTTAATAATTGACAGATCATTTTTTTCTGTCTCTAAATGATCCAGTAACAGCATAGTAGCACAGTGATTCTCAACTAGGGACAATTTTGCTTCCCAGGGGACATGTGGCAACATCTGGAGATACTTCTGACTGTCACAACTGAGGGGAGGGGGATACTACTACCATCTAGTGGGTAGAGGCCAGGGATACTGCTAAACATCCCACAATGCACAGGACAGTCCCCACTACGAAGAATTATCTGGCCCAAAATATCAATAAAGCAGAGATTAAAAAACCCCTAACATAGTGGTTAAGAGAGTGAAAATCCAGGGGCCAGACTGCCTTGGTTCAAATCCAACACCATGACTTACTAATTTTATGACTGACCTTAGGTAAAGTTGACCTCTGTGCCTCAGTTTCCTCATCTCAAACTAATTCACACGGATGCTATGAGAAGTATAAAGTACTTACTGGATATGCATGCTGTGTATTTATTAAGTTAAAAAAAAATAAAAAGCAGTGAATGCACTGCTCTTATTCAATATTGTACTGGAAGATCTAGGTAGAACAGTAAGACAGGAAAGGGAAATGAAGGATATCCAAATTGGTAAGGAAGAAGTGTAACTATCCTTATTCGCAGATGACATGCTCCTATACATATAAAATCCCAGAGACTCCACAAGAAAGTTGCTGGAATAGAAAGATTCAGCAAAGTGGCAGGGTACAAGACCAACACACAAAAATCAGTTTGGAGTCCTCTACACTGATGAGGAAATCAAGAAAAGGAAATTCCTGAAAAAGAAATCAATACCATTCACAATAGCCCCCAAAAGGATAAAATACCTAGGAATAAACATAACCAGGGATGTAAAAGACTTACACAAAAAAAATTATAAAACGCTACTTCAAGAAACTAAAAAAGATCTACAAAAATGGAAAAACATTCCATGCTCATGGATTGGAAGACTTAACACTGTGAAAATGTCAATACTAACAATAGCGACCTATAGATATAATGTAATCCTGATCCAAATTCCAACAACACAAAACGAAACGGAAAAACTAATCTCCAGCTTTATATGGAAAGGAAAGAGGACCCGAACTGCTGAGGCAATACTGAAGAACAACTAAGCAGAAGGCCTCTCATTTCCCAATCTCAAAACTTACCATAGAGCCACAGTAATTAAAACAGCCTGGTACTGGTTCAATGACATATAGACCAATGGAGCAGAACTGACAGCTCATAAGTAAATCCATTCATCTACAGGCAGCTGATCTTCGACAAAGGGTCAAAGTCCATTCAATGGGGAAGAAAGTCTTATTAACAAATGGTGTTGGCAAAACTGGATATCTATATGTAGAAAAACGAATCAGGATACATCCCTCACACCGAGCACGAAAACTAACTCAAAATGGATCAAAGACCTAAATGTTAAAAGCTAAACTCATAAAGTTCCTGGAAAACAACAGAGTCAAAACTAGGGGACCTAATATTCAGCATAAATAGTCTATCAAGTAAAACTAAAAATGCACAAAACGAGAGAAGATAAATTAGAGAACTGGGAAAGCCTAAAAACTTAAATACTTATCCTCATCAAAAGACTACAAGAGAATAAAAAACAAATCCACAGACTGGGAAAAAATCTCTGGCAACAACATATCCGGTAAGGGTCTAATCTCTAAAATAGAGAAAATTTCAACAACAAAAAGACAAACAATCCAATCAAAAGATGGGCAAAGGACATGAACAGTCACTTCACCAAAGACAACATTCAGGTGGAAAACAAAATATACGAAAAAATGCTCGTTATCGTTAGCCATTAGAGAGATGCAAATCAAAGCTACAATGAGATACCATCTTACCCCAGCAAAAACGGCAATGATAAAAAAAAAAAACAGAAAATAGCAAATGCTGGTGAGATTGTGGGGAGACTGGAACTCATACACTGCTGGTAGGACTGCAAAATAGTATGACCACTACGGAAAACAGCATGGCGCTTCCTCAAAAAGCTAGAAATAGAAATACCTTATGAGCCAGCCAAGATATAAAAGAACTGACATGAATAGACACATGCACACCCGTCTTCACTGCAACATTATTCACAATAGCAAAAGATGGAAACCTTAAGTGCCCATTAACAGATGAATGGATAAACAAACTGTGGTACATACATACTATGGAATACTACTCAACTACAAAAAATAATGAGGAGTCTGCAAAACATAACATGGACGAATATGGAGAACATTATGCTGAGTGAAGTTAAGTCAATCACAGAAGGACATACCGTATGGTGCCACTTTTATAAAAAGTCAAGAATAAGAATACACAGAGAAAGCAACATTCTTTGATGGTTACCAGAGATGGGAGAGGGATAGAGGGCGAATCAAACACATTTCTGGTGAGGGGAAAGGTAATATCCAATATGGGTAAAGTCTGCACAACTTTAATGAAGGTAAATGAAGTATGCAAGAATAACAAACAATTTCAGTAAATGCTGTAACACACAACAACCAAAAAAATGTGTGTGGTTACAAAGGTAGACATGTATGCATATTCGTGTATAGGAAGCCACATGTGTATAAATGGGTGAGCATGTACAAGTGTATCTGTAGGCACATGTTAGCGTATGCTGCATATATAGTCATATATATATAATAAACCCCATACAGGGCGGCACACTTACGGATACTTCCCAGACAAAACCAAACACCTCATAGGATTGGATTACTGGGTTTGAAGGCTTGGGACCACAGTCTCAAGGGACAACTTGGTCAACTGGCACAACACACTCCATAATGTTCTACATCCTAGTTTGGGAGTAGCATCTAGGGTCTTAAAAGCTTGTGAGTGTCCATCTAAGATATAACTATTGGCTTCTACTCATTCGGAAAAAAAAGAGAAGGAAAGAAACCAAAGACTCAAGAAACCAGCCCACAGGACTAATAGCCCACATGAACCACATCATTTTCTAGCCTGAAACCTGAAGAACTAGATAGTGCCTGGCTACCACTATCAACCACGCCAACCAGGAACACAACAGAAGGTCCTGGGTTGGAAAAAAAAGAAGCAGAACAAAACTCAAATTCCTAAAAAAGGCCAGACTTGCTGGACTGATAGAGACTAGAGGAACCCACAAGACTATCACCAAAAGATAAACACTTTGAACTTGGAAATGAGGCTACTCCTGATGGTCACTTTTTATCCAAATAATAGACTGGCTTATAAAATAAACAGTATCACTCATGAGTACTATGCTTCTTTAAATAATCAACTATAAGACACCAAATGGTCAACATTTGCCCTAAAACAAAGATGAGAACTAAGAAGGGACAGGGAAGCTAGACCAATGGAAACAAAACAGAAAGAATGGAAAAAATGAGAATGTTGACACATTGTGAGAATGTAACCAATGTCATGGAACAAGTTGTATAAAAATGGTTAAATTGGAAATCCAATTTGCTATGTAAGCTTTCACCTAAAACACAGTATTTTAAAAAATTAATGAATAAAGGGGAAAAAAAGCAGTGAATGACTGCATCAAGTTGAAGTACAAGCATGACGTAAGTCATACCTTCAATGGTTTGTTCTTTGCAAATACGTAACAATCTCCTGTACTTATATTCTTTCACTATTTTAATAAACCATAATCAATTGTTTTCAGAAAGAGAACACTTTCAGTGCATATGGTAGATTCACAGGGCTCTGAAGGACACAGCATGGGCTTCCTCTCTCAAAAGCCAGCTCTTTATAGTCTTTTTCTTCTACACTATCATCAAGCCTATAAAGCACGTTTCTTTAGTTTCAGAGCAAGCATGGGTCACTCAGATAATCACAAGAGATCGTACATTATTTAGTCTAATCCCATTTTAGAATGGAAGAAACTCAGGCTCAGAACTTGCCAACCTAATTGCAAAAGCTAAAACTTAATCACTTCCCTGATTCTGAAATAACTGAAATATGTAGATGCCACTCGCCCAAAAGCATCCCAAGAAGGGCAATGAACAAGAAACTAACCTTAGATATAGCTCTGTTCAATGTTCTTGTATCAAATACCAACAATCCCTCTCCCTTCTTAGAAATTACCAGTCAAAATTTTAAAAGTGCTAACGTCATTCTCACCAACTGAAAGTTTACTCCACTGTCTTAATATGCAGATGTCCTTTCATAGATCTTCTGAAAAGATCCCTCCAGTTATATAACTCATTACACACCCAATTTTCTCAATACTACGTTATTTGCTTATCATATTAGCTAAAACCTCTTATTTCATCTTTCAAAACCCATGCCTAGTATATGAAATCTTTGGCATGGCAATAGGTACTATGTATTAATAAAGAAGTCTTTTTTTTTTTTTTTTAAATACAAAGCAGAGTTTATCATAATTGGGGTTTAATATTCTGAGAACAGAACTCTTCATTCTTTAACCAAACACAGTTAGATTTTTCAACACCTAATATTAAAAAGAAGCCCTGGTGGCGTAGTGGTTAAGAGCTCAGCTTCTAACCAATGGTTGTTCAAATCCACAAGCTGCTCCTTGGAAACCCTATGGGGGCAGTTCTACTCTGTCCTACAGGGTCACTGTGAGTTGGAACCGACTTGACAGCACCTAACAACATTTAAAACACATTTTCAGGTATGCTCTCTGTAAAATGTATTTTAAAATATCCTAGACTGATCTTCGTTTATTTAAACAAAATTCCAGTTATTTAGGATTACAATTATTTTTCACAAGTATGGTAAGTATCAAGAGCTCAGTAACCATTTCTTGAGATCCTTGGCATTTCTTCATGTCTCAAAGCTTTCAAGTCTTCTTAAAAGGTAAGGTGTAAGTGTGTGACAATTTAACATGTCTGAGCAACAAATACACTAACATTAAAATGTATATAAATTTCACTTACATTTGATTCTTTGCTGCTTGCCTCTGAGCTTTTCTTTCTTTCCTTTTTTGATCTGGTGGCTTAGCAAAAACAATCTCAATATTTTCTCCCTCCAAGTCTTTGCCATTCATTTCTTCCATAGCCTTAAAAAATAAGATACTGATCAATAAAAGAGCAGAAAGAAACAATTATGATCTAGTTAGCATTAAATCATTTACCATTAACGTTGGAAGGACAAGACAAACAGAAAGCCTCATTCGGTCAGCAAGACAAGACAGGATTGTGAGTTAAGATTTTATTTAAAGGTCCAGCTCTTCAACTAATTATTTTTTTTAACTTAGCAAATCGCGTAACTCACTAACCTAGGGCCTGTAAAGGTTAGTGGAGCCTATGGGTGGTACAGACAGTTAACGCATTCAAAAAGATGAAGGTTTGAGTCCACCCAGATGTTTTCAAAGAAAGGCCTTGCGATCTACCTTCGAAAAATCAACAACTGAAAACCCTATGAAGTACAATTCTTACTGACACTGGGTCACCATGAGTGGGACTCACTCAACAGCAATAAAGAAAGATTAGCTTGATTGGATTACATGATCTGTGTTTCCTTCAATTTTTAAAATGTTCTGATTCTAGGGTGACAAAAAATCATTAGTCTAGTTTAGATGCCTAGAATTCGCCACTTGTTTACCTTGACAGCACCATCTCGCTCATCAAAATGAATGAAAGCATAATCTTTTAGTTTCTTCACTCGTTCCAGTTTCCCAAATTGACTAAATGCCTTTTCTAAAATCTCTTCTGTTACAGTATTGGCAAGGTTCCGTACAAACAGCACTTTTACCTGAAATAAAAAAGCAGAAACTCCCTGTATATTTCCAAAGAGCTCCATTTCCAAGACAGCAGCCCCCCTCACCTTGCAAAGTTAACTTTAAATACAACCCATGAGAAGAACATCAGATAGACTATATGCTTGGTAAGGAGCCCTGGTGACTGCAAACCTAAAGGTCAGAGGTTTGAACCCACCTAGCAGCTTTGTGGGAGAAAGACCTGGCGATCCACAGCCTAGAAAACTCTATGGGGTATTTCTACTCTATCCCATAAGGTTGCTATAAGTCGGAAATGACTCAACAGCACACAACATACGCTTGGTTTATTAAATTAGTGATTGTTCTGCAATAAAATGGACAGTCATTTCCTAACAATGAGAATACCATATCCTCTGAGATAGCTGTTCAAGTTTTAATACTTAACACAAGTGTGCAAATCTAAGTCATGGGGGCGGTGGGGGGGCGGGGGCGGCAAAACATCGACAAATTCTTCTTTCAATCTTGAAATCTCTCAAATTACAAAATTTAAACACTATCACTCCCTCCTAAATGCCTGAAATAGCACCTGAATTTCCTTATCTAAAGTGCTAAGTTAGTGGGAGTTTTATAGGCCAGAAGAAAAAAAGAATCCTTTAACAATATTCACAGTTCTCCTGGCAGTTCACCTTCCCCTCTTTAACTAATTTGACACCTATCCTATAACCATTAAAGGGGGATGCTTAAAAGGAAAGATAAAGGGTAGAATAACAACTGCAAACAGCACTAGTGAGAGTAAAAGTGTTGACTCGAGATGTCAGTTCTCATAGGGTGTCTCAACTGACTGCTGAAGCAGGATACCTAATAATAGCTAAACCTTGTAACTGCAGCAGCTCAGCTGAGGCCAGTACAGTTCACTATTTTTAGGAGTAAGACTTCTAATACAGAAATCACGTTAGCTAACGGCACCATCCTCAAAAATGCAAAAGCTATTTCTCTTAAGAATTCAAGTAAAAATTAAATTGAACTACCTTCACAGTACATAGGCTATTTAATCATGAAAGGTCTCATAATTATGGCTAAGCGTCCACGAATAAATTTCTACACGTTAACTTTCCAAATACATGGAATTTCTGGCGTGTGGCCCTAATTCCTTAGTAAATAGTATTTTCCTCACCTTCAAAAATATGATTTATAAAAATGTACACAATTTTTTTTAAGTCTTTTTCCCCCTCTAAATTTCATTCCACCAACCCTTCTCCTCCCCCAAATTTTTAACTTAACTATTATTACCTTACCTTTGCCATAACCTCAGGATCAGGATCTTCTATAGGATCAGCCCATTCAACAGTTCCAACATTTCCCCAGACTTTGACTTTACCGCTCATTAACCTACGCCTTGCCTGAGCAGCTGTTTTGTGATCTTCATATTCAAGAAAGCAAAAGCCTCTGTTTTTTTTCTTGTCATCTGGTTGGTGGTATAAAATGACGTCTGTAAGGCCCTCTGAAAATAAGCAACCATTCCAAGGAAATTAGATAAAATAATGAGCAAAAACAAGTACACTGAAGAATTTATTTTTATAAGATATTATCTCAATATCAAAATAAAAATCAATCTTTTTTGTTCACTGACAACCTTTACAAGGGACTCTCAAATAACAGGTCCAGATTATTTACCTGATCTACCCCTTCCCTCAATCTGTAATGAATATATCTAACACAATCAAGCTTTTCCAACACAGAAGCCCCCATGAAAAGAAAACGTATTCTTTTTAATCAGACCTAAGGTCTACTTGGCTTCCATTAATTAAATCACAAAGAGGTACATAAAAATCTTTATATAATTATTTTAGGAAAATGGCAGTATAGGTCAGACTGAAGTGCCAACACCTTCAAATTTTATTATGCAGGTAAACACTAAAACTCTTTTTAATGGCACTTGTCTAGTCTGATACCAGTATTTGCCAGATCTCATAAGTCTGTAGCAAGGATTCAATGAGTCCATAAACATAGTGTTTAGAACACTACTTGGCACACAGAAGTATGCTATTATCTTTATTATTATAAGTTGTACCTACTTCCAAATAAATCCAACTTACCTGTTACTTTGCTAAATTCTTCAAGAATCTGTTCCTTGGTTTTACTCTTAGGAATGGAGCCCACAAAAAGCCTATTGTTGGCAACAGAGATGCAGACACCAATGTGTTTTCCGGAACGAATTTCATGATTATTATACTAAAAGGAGGAAAACACAGTATACCATGTTTTTAAATTACTTACAGTATCCTAAGTGCTTATCACGGAAGACAAGCAAATCCATACACAAAAGCAAAACCTTTAACAAATTACAATTTCACCACTACGTTTAGCAACTATCTTTATCATTTAAAAACTACAGTTCACCATAAGGCACAGTAAAAGGAAGCTGTAGCCTGACAGATATGAAGACTATTGACAAAACACACTGAACAAGTTAATCAATCAGATGAATGCAAAATTTTGTTGTGAAGCTCTTTAAATCTAGGAAACGTGATAAAGAATCGTATCTCCAGCGGCTTAAATTCAAGAATTGCTCATGCTACAATACCTTAACCTCTACTCAAATTCATCCTGCCAACCAGTTATTCTCATACAAGGGAAAATGATTCCAGCAGCACAAGCTTTCTGCCTGCTTTTTTGTTAACTAACATCTAAATAAACTTTCCCATCTCCCTCTTGTAAAAAGTTGCAATAAAGGGGTGTCTGACTTCAAATACTTAAGTCTAAAAAGAGAGCTCCTTGTTACTCTGAATCTGACTGTGCTTTTTTCCCCCATTTCATTTTTATCAAGCCCACAAATAGTTAGAACAAGAAAGATAAGTAGATAACGTCAGTAAAATTGCATAGTTAAAACCACCTTAAAAATTTCATGTCAGTAAAACTTGTAGCAGTAGCAGAAATAATTCTCCAATAACTGACTTACACCTGGCCTTGCAATCTATTTTATATACACATACAAGTGGAGTTATTCAAACTCAAGACCAATATGAATTCCCACAAACCACCCTCACAGCAGAAGAAAAACCATTCCTCTGCTCATTGATTATTCCCAATCTGGTGTAACAGCTGTATCAGGTACAACAAAAGAAAACATAACGAAGCCAGAAAACTGCCCTCGATTCCTCCCCTCTCCTTTCTCCATCTCCAGATATTCAATTAAACATAAAATCCAAAATCTACCTCCAATTCTGAACAGTTTGATATTTTCTTCCCCACTGACTCAGTTCAGGCTATCCAAAGTTTCTGGTTATAACTGACCCCGGACTTATTCCTACTTGTCTACACTTAGTTAAGATCTAACATTAAAAAATATTATATCTATCTATACATATACACACAGTTTTTGCCTACTGAAAAATCTCTCAATGGTTTCTCATGAAAAAAGATAAAGTTCAAATACTTGGGACATTACATAAGTTCATTCTAAAATTCCTGCTATTTCCCCCTTCTCTCTACAATATGTAACCTTAGGTATTTACATCAGTTCTCAAACATGCAGTTTTATACTTCTAAGCCTCAAATGCCTTCTCTGAAACGTGTTCCTATTCAAATCCTTCTGCATACCTGGATATTGATCTATGCAATTGCTAAATCCTATAAAAGTAAAAAACATTCTATGTTAACATAGACCAATAGTTCTAAACAGAAGCCTAGACGATAGTTCTAACTCAGGGCAGGGGGGAAAGGGTTGGGTTGGCTGGTGTTGGCATCTAATGGGTAGAGGTCAGAGATGCTGCTACGTATCTTATACAGCACAGGACAGCCCACCAACATAAATGAATTACCCAACCCAGAATGTCAACAGTGTCATGGTTGAGTAATCCTGCTATATATAGACTCTGCCTTCTCATAGAGCATATGCATTGTATTAAAATGTCTTTTTCTTCCATTAGACCAATAATCTCTGAAAACGGCAGACATTCCTGTTCCCTGCAAAACTGTAGGGCTATGGCTGAATCTGTAATTGCAGAGGGTTATGAATACCTTTGGTTCTATACCTGAAGTCTCCTATAAATCTCTTAATAAATTAATGGACTCTGATGAGACTACTGACCTTCTATCAATGGCTAGGACAAGTAAACTACAATACCTTATTTCACAAATAAAGTTAGGCTAAGAACACAATGAACCGCTTTAAGACATATAAATTCCCTAGATTCTGATGATGTAGCAAATAGCCAGCTGTAGTGACTAATCATTTAATTTTCAATATCTAGTATGTAATTCTAGGAGGTGACAAAAACAAAACATCAGAAAAACAATGAAAGAAAACACAAAGTATTTAAAGAGAAAGTGGGAGCTCTTCTGAGGATGACAGGATTGGTATAATTTTCATTCTTTTTTTTGTATTTTTCTTTATTTTTCAAATATGCTAAGAGCAGGATTTACTATAATAACTTAAAATTTAAAATAAAAAAATAGCAAAAATTAGAATTCTTAATTATATAGAAAATGCTACTGAAGATGACCAAAATCCTAAAAAGAAATCTAGTAAGGAAAGGGAACAGAGAATGAAAAAATTCCACCAGGGCAACAATAATCAGAGAAATATGAGATAGTCATTCTGTAATGTAACCAACATTGCCATCATCCTGGCCACATTAACAATTTTGCTTTAAAATCTTAATGACTATTTCCATTATTGCCTACAGAAAAAGTTTCTTTACTTCTAGCCTGTCATCACCAGTCCTTCACTGAGTAACCTACTATTGCTACCCAGGCAAGAGTAGGTAGAAGGTATGAAGGATGGCTGTGGTCTCTGAATGCATTCCAAAGAATATAAACGACATGAAGATTTAGCAGGATTTATAAGGTAAACTATAACTCCCTTCTACCTACAATTATTTAATAAAATGATTGCAACAATTATATGTGCCCCATAAGAAAATAAATGAATTTTCCTGTGAAAATAAGTCATTCAAGGAGCAAAATAGAGACCTGTGGGCTCACTGTCCAAATAAAGAAAAGTACCTGGAAATAAACCCTGAAACAATGCTCCATCAACAAATTAAGTGTACGTGTGTATTTATACGTGTGTGTGTTTGATTTACTTAACCTTTCTAATTATTTAATATTTTTTAAGACCAATCTATCACCAGGAAGCCCAAGTGGCACAATGGTTAAAGTGCTTGGCCACGAACCAGAAGGTTGGCAGTTTGAACCTACTAGCCGTTTCTCAGGAGAAAGATGTGGCAGTCTGCTGCCATAAAGATTTACAGCCTTGGAAACCCCATGGGGCAGCTCTACTCTGCCTTACAGTGTCGCTATGAGTCCAAATTGACTCAACAGCAGGAGGCTGGCTTTTTTTTGTGAAACCGATCACCTTAAACTCAAAAATAAACTTCTCATCCAGAAGATAGTTAAAAGTGAATAAGATGGTGAGAGTGCATTAAAAAAAGAACTGTTCTGAGACTTGATGGTGCTTCTAATTTAATATGATAAATAACTACCAAAAAGTTAATACACCATCAGGACATTATGATGGTGTCAACATAAACAAAAAAAATCTGAAAATGTCTTTCCGACTCTAGGAAGGTGGCCCCTAGATGTTAAATAATAGGTTTCAGAAATCTAGCTTTCAGGTTCAGAACCACAATGAGGTGACCCAATATACAGATGAACTTTCAGTATTAATCAATGCAGTTTCAGTTTAAGAATACCAAAACAGGAGTTATATTAATCTGTAACATTGCTGTCATCTAAGTGTAAAATCTTAAAAGTCATTTTTTCCTTCCTTCCTTCCTTCATAGCCAGTAAGCCAGCAAATCCCCAGGTTAGCAATTTCAAATTTTGAATCTGATCCAGAAGTGGTTGCTCAGTTCTAACACTTCTTACAGAAGAAAAACAGTACACCTCCCGAGACTGTCCACTTCACTTTTAAGCCATTTCTTAATTAGAAAACTGTTCTTCACATTGAGCTAAAATGTACTTCCCTAAATATTCTACCCACCAATTCTATTTCTACCTTTTTCAGACAAAAAATAAATCTACTCCCTCCCCCAAATGACAGTGCTTCACATACATGCACCTAAGTTTCATGACTCAGTTGTTCTCTATGCTTGGCTAATCATTCCTTCCCTGACACTGGCAAACTGTAGTGTCTTCAGAGGAAACAATGTACCCCTCCCTTAAAAACTGACATTCATAACACAGTAAACATTGTAGATGTAGACTGAGATTGAGGAAAATAAGCTGGAAACTATTATTAATCTTCTAGACACCATGCCTCCATTACATATAGTCCATGATAATCTTACCTTAATTTGGCAATCACACCACACTGCTGACTCACACCACAACTTATAATTTGTTAAATTGTGTACAGGACTTGGCATCTGTCCCTAACTCAACTCCAGCTTGCTAAACGTGAACTTTCCCAGGCTATCAAAATTCTTTCAGATCCCGATTTTGTTATTCTGGACAATTACTGCATGCATCTTCCAGTCACCAAACACTTCAAGAACTGCCCAACTACGCCCTCATTTAAGTCACTGATAAAAAGTGGAATAGAACGTATAGTATACTACTAGTAGCCTATCACTTATCCCTTCAAAATCTGGCCTCCCTCCATTCTATTGTGGACTCCTTCCTGGCCTTTGTTCTCTCCTCCATCCAAACATCTTTCATTCTTGTGTCATTTATATCATGCCACCAACACAAAAGCTCAAAACTTTAACGGCACCCTACAGCTCAGCCCAGCAGCCATGACTACTACCTTCAGTACTGATTTTATTACATTCAGTTTTTATCTTCTACTTCCTACACAAAACACTGCTTCAATTTGATTTACCTATTTCTTCACTGCCCCACTCAAACCTTTTTATTATGATGCATTCTGACTATTCTAACCCAAAGAAATCTATCCCTTCCATCTCTCCTTTACCCTTTGAACAACTTGCTGACACTTTTAACTGTAGTTAGCGTCTCATGTCCTATAAACTCTCTAAAGTCGAACTGGATCAAATGACTTAGCATACCCATAACAAAAGTTTTCATGTTAAACACACTAAATATTTGCTAAATTGCTACTGAAATATTTTGTGAATCTATGGTTGGACACATTATGCTGGCGTGCACAACTACTTTGGTGAATGAAACCATCAGTGACTATTAAAACAGACCTCATATGTTTACGTGTTTGTAACAAGCACCATTAACATTTTCAGCAGGATATTTCCATTATACAGAACTATCACGGACACTGCATCGCCACTGGCTCTGGGCTCAAATTCCAACAGCATACCACACAAACGCACATACACCTTGGCTGCCCTTCCTCTTGGTCTTTATGACAACCACGAACATCGCACCTTATTTCCAAATAAGGTCCAAGGGGAAAAGAGAATTGGAGATCCTCATCACCCATTAATACACTCTATTCCCTTCCTCTGATGGCAGCACACACTAAATAACTGCAAATGGAAGCTATGTAACCTCTAAATAGCAAAATGGCCTATGAGCTATACAGAAATGTTATGAAGTCTTACGTCATAACGACGTATCAAATGGCACTGATCAACCAGTCAAGTTACTTATCCAACATCTACTATATAATGGCACTGTTCTATATGTTGGGGACACAAGAAAAATAGAGCTTATATTCTGATCTGGAGAGAGAATCATTGTACGAAGTCAAGAAATCATTTCAAGTACATCTAAGCATTCTTTTTTACCATGTTCAGTCACTGGATGACACGGGGGGGGGGGGGGGCACTGCTCAAAGTCTGGAAAGGCCTTTAAGAAGACCCAATTGATGAGAAGGCAGAACTGGCCGAAGTGTTTGAAAGCTCAATAGCAGGAAAAGGCCTTGAGATAGAAATGAACATGGTTTATTTGGAGGACAAAAAAGGCTAAGTATTGCTGGAAGGGTAATAAAGAAGAGGAAGAGTGGCTAGGGAGAAAGAATCAGAAAGGTGAGCAGGAGAATGGTCAGATAGGGCCTCCTTTGGAAATCACTGGTTTTCAGCACGGGAAATGTTGTGATCTAATCTAAGAGGCTGAATGGTAGACTGTAAAGGGACAATGGAAGGTAGACTAGTCAGAAGGATTCCCAGTCATCTAGCAAGATGGTGGTTAGATGTCAAAAATATTTTGGCAGTAGATATATGACTTACTTCCTGAGCTCCTTTTATACCTAAACCACTATGTAACTTGGGGGGGGGGGGGGATCAGAGTTCCTGGTGACATTTATCCATCTTGTACTGCTGGCTTAAATATTGTATCTAGTTAACAAAAGGAGTCCCTGGGTGGCACAAATAGTTAAATGCTCTGCTACTAACCTAAAGGTTGGCAGTCTGAATCCACCCAGAAGCACCTCAGAAGAAAGTTCTGGCGATCTACTTCCAAAAGTTCACAGCCATCGAAAACCCTATGGAGCACAGTTCTACTCTGGAACACATGGGGCCGCCATGTCAGAATCGACTCATGGCAACGGGTTTGGTTCAACTTTAGTTAATCTGCACTCAAGCTAAACAAGCCTGGTATTAAACTAAGTGTATGGCCTCAGGCAAGTCATCCAGCCTTTTTACTCATCTGCAGCATGAAGACAATTCCACCTACCTTCAAGAAACGGCTGAAGTGGCATTTAGAAATAACCTAGCACCTAGCACAGCTCTTGTCCCTTAACAAGCACTCAACTGGTAGCTATTATTCACCTTTTCAGTTTAGATCTTGCTTCTAGATTATCAACATTTTATGGCTGAATTTTTTTTATTTCCCGAAATACAAGGCAAATGCTGGCTGAAAACAGGGTCACTTAAAAAGTTTGCAGTTGCTTCTAACTTCCTGCCTCTTCTTTAGCTGGTAACATCAATTAATCCGTTTTCAGAGATAATTCAAATGCAAATTTTAAATCTCCTGTAGTTTTTAACCTAGAATAAAAATCACCGCGAAATGCGTATTAAAAACAATTAGACCAAATATATAAACTACCTCCACTAAGGTATTCCTCAAGACACTTAAAGTACAGGAGAGCAGAAATTCAATCTTCTCTAATCCATAAATAATGCAAAATAAATATTTTCCCAACATTTGGTTATATATAACTAGAATGACCCTTCAAGTACATAAAAATTTGCCTTGGATAGAATTGTTAATTTAAGTAGAATCTTAACACATAATACAAGTAGAAATAATTTATAAAATATGCCCCAATATGCTCCCTTGAGGAACTGCCATACACTTAATAGGGAAAATACTCAAGTCCACAAAGTAGCAAAAAACATCCAAATCAACTTCAGTTTTGTATTTTCTCTAGAATGTTTCAATTACTTCCTCAAAAGTCCAGTCCTCTGTTAATGTTGTATAAAACACAAATCTCCCAATTCCATCATCATAATCCCAGCCAAAGTTAATAACATCAGTGGCCGTGGAGTTGACTATGACTCATGTCAAAGTAAAACATCCTCTAAAAACAACAATGGTGATACTTCCAATTCATCCCAGTGGATGTATACCACCATTACTAGGAGTATCCTTCAAAAGGCACCATAATGCAAAGTCTGCTATTCATGAGGTAGTAAAAAAATAAATAAACAAATAATCATGCCCCTAGACAAGGACTCAAATTACAACAGAGAAAACACAGGGGAAAAAAAAAACAAATTAGCTCCTAGACCAACCAAAAAGCTGCTTCGTTACATACAAAGTTTTTGTATTACACTTAAAAACTAACCACATAAGACTATACTCCAAGCAGTCTACAACAATACAATTTTTGATTGTGAGATATTATTTGTTAAATAAAGGGAACTGCCCAAACTGAAACGTATTTCATAATGTGTACTGCTGTCACTCAAAATCATTATTACAACTGGCGTATACAGCATCTTTCTCTAAAAATGTATCTTTACTGTAAGGATTCTGGAATCATCTAGAAATGATTCCCAGTCAGAACCTACTGTAATTTGTATACTTTGATAGCAAGAATTAAGTAGCCTACCAATGTCAATTTAATGATTCCCTTTAAAAGTGTTAATATACAAACCATTACTTACAAAACTAAGTAACCATTTATCATTAAACAAAATTAAAACCTTACATAATACCTAATAAATAGGTCTGACATCACTGGCTATATAGTAAGATAGTTCATTACCTTCCAGATCATTCTACATTTTCACATTAAAATTTACTATTACTTTATTGTTAGACTGTTGGCAAAAATGTTCTACTCTTTTACAGGAGAAAATTAAACTATGAATTCTAAAGTACCTCTTTCTCCAGCTCTAGGAGTCCTTGATTTTACCTGAACTGCTGAATCTAAAAGTTTGACACAGCTGAAAGGTTACCAGTGAATGGCTCTGTAGAGAGCTACACACCCCTTCTGAAATAGGAAGCATTCTTTTAAGCAGGCAAAAATCAGCCATGGTTTAAAAAGAAATACCTAAACTTCTGAATTCTTTTAAAAGATACTTTCAAGTAGCATAATTTTCTAATGTTAAACCTTCACCATATTCAATTATACATACCAGCAGCAACTCAATGCAATACAGAACAGCAAAAGAAAGCATATTTTTTGTTTAACTTTCTAATTAAGGTTTGTCTTAAAATGTAAATGATATCTTTGATGGTGAGGGAAGGGGGAAAAAAACCCTCAACAGAAGAAATCAGTGTTGAAATTTTAAACTTGCTTTGATTTACCCATAAAACACGTAAGAAAATAAGGCAAATTTAGCACACACATGCACCAGTAAATTATCTACTAAAAGTTTTTCTCCAATTAATATTTTTTGGTACACTGCATAGTGTACCAAAAAATATTGATTGATTTCAACCACTAGCTTCCTCAACTATAAACTGCAGAAACCACTTGAGTCATGGAATAAAACTAATTTGAAGGCCAGTTAAATAAGCCATAATTCGAAACATTAAAAATCCCTCTTTCTAATAAGCTGGGGAAAAACAAAAAAACGTAGGCCATTCACTACAAAAACCCTTTATTTCATTAACTAAAAATATAGATTCACAATGTCTTTGTGAAATATTTTAGAAAAATGGATGAACCAGGTGTGCTCAGTAATTATGGTATCCTATTACTTTCTTACACCTTTTCACATCCCTATAAATTAAAAAAAAACAAAACAAAACACTAAGCCAGATGTTTCAAACAACTGGTTTACAAGGAATTCTGCCACGCTATCTTATTGATCCTGAACACTACTACAATGCGTGCATAGAGTGTGCTAAACGTTTTCTAATCAGCACTTCAAAAGATATTTGATTAACCTTTAAACACAATTAAAAAACTGGCATTAAAGACAATGAATATGAAGATGGAAGGGACAAAAACTTACCAGTTTAACAGCCTCCTGAGCTGCTTCTTTTGTACAAAAAGTGACAAACGCATAACCTCTATTGAGACCAGTAAGTGGATCCATCATTAAACGAAGATCCCATATAGGTCCAGCTTTTTCAAACAATGGAACAAGTTCATCCTCAAATAGATCTCGAGGGATCTTCCCCACAAATATCTGTAAATTAAAATATGAAGTAAAAACCACGGAGAACTTCTTTAGATAACCAGATACCTGTGCATCTACTACAAAAGGTACAAATTTTTAGTTTCTTTACCTCAGTGCCAACAGAAGGCTGCTGACCTGAATAAACGGAATCTGGAGGCGGTCCCCCATACTTCCTCTGTCCAGTGGTCACATCAAGTGTGTAGCCTGTTCTTTCCAAGAGTGCCTTGAAAAGTTCAAATGTTATTAATACATTTAACTGACAAGACCACCCGCATGCATTTAGCGTTCATGTCAATCTTGTTCCAATCTTTCCAACTATCTTGGCAACATTCCCCATAAATCTCTGGTGTCTATTTCACAATTTTTCCTTTAACATTCACTTGTTACAGCCCTATCTTACAGTCAAAACTTCAGAACCGTATTCAAATTATTTTCCAGTTTTTAATATATTATTGTATTATGTTTAGCAAACAACAAAAAAAAATTAAGATCTTAATTCATCAACAACTTTGCAGGCAAGGTCTATCTAACTCTGCTATGCCTCCTAAAAAACGACTACATCTAACCTGGCTGAATTTAATTCTCTCTTCAGAATCTTCCTCTTAAGGAAGGAGCTAAGTAAGTTACCTCTCTCAAATCTGGATTTCTTATCCAATAAATAGCAAGCATCCTATTCCTAAGTATACACCCCCATTCAAGGCATTTCATCAACCTTTATAGAAATTGTTATGTGCCATCAAGTCGATTCTGACTCACAGCGACCCTACAGATCAAAGTAGAACTGTCCCATAGGGTTTCCAAGGAGCAGCTGGTGGATTTGAACTGCCAACCTTTTGGTTAGCAGCCTGAGCTCTTAACCACTTCGCCACCAGGGCTCCAAATAAGGTTTCCAAGGAGCGGCTGGTAGATTTGAACTTCCGACCTTTTGGTTAGCAGCAGTATCACTTAACTACTACGCCACCAGAAATTACACTCCCTAAACTAAGTCTAGAAACTTGGGAGCTGCAGAAAAAATGACATACTCATTCACCATTCAAGTACCATGCTTCACAAAACAGCATCGATTATTCAGAAAAGAGATAAAATAACTTTGAAAACTTCACAAAATTTCAGGGTGATTTAACTTTTACACTTTAACTCCCAAAAGCGACCTTTCAAAATTTATACAATTCATATTTAGTCAAAAGCATTGTTAACTAGCCCTTCATCTCTCATAGGCAGAAGTACCACGAAAAAGTAGTCCACCATTTGCCTAAACCTGGCAATCTGCTTCCATTAAGATTATGATCAAGAAAACCCTACGGAACAATTCTACTCTCGTAGCACGTGGGGTCACCATGAGTTGAAATCAGCTCAATGGCCACTAACAACAATTTACAGTTGGCTGGTAAATTCTGAAATAAAAACAGACTCACTAACCCCAGCCATATGGCAAACCTATCAAAAGACTTAAATAATCTGGGGTCACCTCAGTCTAAAAATCAAAGCGATTAGACAGATTTTAACATTTTCTACTAACCAAAAAAATTTATGAAAAAAATACAGTAATCCATAAAAATTCATTCATTCTTTAACTTTTTAACAAAAAGACTCACAAAAGGCTCCATATTTTGGGCATCTCTTTTTCTATTATACCCAAACTTCAGTTTGCCTTAGGGTGCAACACTGGGTTAGTAACAAAACTAAAATTCAAATCTATGACTATGACATAAACTGAACCACTAAATGGCTTGTATCTTCCCATATGTAATTCCTATTCTATGTTACACAGGAGTTACAATTCTTCAACTTTTACGCGACCCAAGTAATACTTCTTATCGATCTCTAAAAATGAAGAGAAAAAACTATTTCTTTCCCCTCTCAAATGTTTTATAAAAATGTCTCTATACTCTCCTTAACACAATTTCAGTCGTATTATAGCTTTAAGCCACCCCTCTGCACAGACTGAAAAGTGAGTGTTATAAAGTCACATAAATTCAAACTCCTAAATGTACGTTACAACTGATACAATTACAAATGGGGCAACCACATCCCATTTTCATGGAAAAATCAGATTTATACTTCAAACAAACTCAATTCACTCACAGCTAGATTGATAAAAGTCTCAAATTCATAGATGAGTCTAACAGCTAACTCGATATTTCATTCCCATCTTGTCCATATTCCAGGCATCCCTCATCCCGTACCATCAAACCACCACCCAACACCTACGTCCTACTTAGTAACTGATTTTCTTAAACCATAATCCTTGGTTCAAGAGCACTAGCATACTATATTAAGAGGATCAAGATAAAACAGATATGATTACAATACTTTCTATGAACTAAACCTCACCAACACAAAGATCAAAACCTAGTTGAATTTTAAGTTACTTTTCTATAACACCTTTTACAAAGCTCCCACTCCCAGTCTGTTTCCTCATTTACATTTCCACACTAAATGATTTTATTTCTGAAAACTACTTTTAGAAATAAACAACTTAATAGCTCATACGAATGGAAAAGGGAAAAGGCAGCGTTAAAATCCTAATTCAGGGCTTGAGAATACCAAGAAAAGAATCAACTGCTAAATGTACATTCTCCATTAGTATGGGGGTAGATAACTGATCTCCTCCCAGTTTGGTTTCACTGTCAGTAACCTGGACTTACAGTTTTTCAAATAGTGTCTAGAAATACAAGAGATATATTTCTTTATATCTTTTATTTGGAATGCCAGTAACACGAATTTAAAATAAACATCAGTAGCTGAGTAACAAAAACAACCTTAAGAACAGTGACTTGTTTTAACAGATAAAGGCACAGAACTTTAAAATTAGAAAAGATTAATTATCTCATGCTATTAACTATCAACATCTTAAAAATACACACGCCCATTTCACACTCAAGGACTATTTACCAAAACTAGGAAACAGCTGAAAAACTTTAAAATTGAAGGGGATAATAAAGCAAGTTTTTGAAGACATACCTTAATTTTTGCCTCGTCTGGTCCTTTGCTAGAATCCGCTACTTTGGTCCCCTGTTTTTCTCTCTGCCTATAAGTCTTCATGACTCCACATAAAAAGGCACTTTTGTTCTGTAAAGAAATTTTGCAATCACAGTGAAAAATAATTTTCATACATGTATCTAGTTAAACTTAACAAAACATACCAAAACTACTCAAATTTTTATTTTAATTATTTTTCCACTGACATTAAGTTAACGTTACCTGAACATGAGAGAGATCACTGTCTTTAAACTGTTGAAGAACTGCCAATGCACCGTCTTCATTGAATTCTTTTAAAGCTTCGATAGCTCTTTCATCTAAATCACTATGTGCAACTAGCCCTGGAGAAAAGAAAACTTCATTAGTAGTCAAGTTTTAACATTTTTGGAAAATATATTTTTTAAAAAAGATCATGTTGGCCCATACAGGTACACATATGCCAATTAACAATTCTGCTAACCCTCTTACCTACACGATGAAAAACACACATACTTTACTCATTCTGTACTGCATTCTTAAATGAGGCCTCAACCACATTTACAATGAATCAACTTCATTTTTATCTTTTGTGTCTAAATCACACAGTTCTGAACGATAACTATTTCTACACTAGATATACAGACTTACAAATCCTAAAATCAACCAACAAAGTACCTACCCAAGCATGACAACTGAACCTCTACTCAATTTCAAATACCACTAGAAAAAAGTAACAGCCACACCAAGAAAGACAGGGTACATACAAATCTACAGTTACCAAGCTTTTTAACAAGAATCCTACTGTAAAAATAGCCAAAAAAAAAAGTCACATGGCCTGCTCCCAACATTTAGCAGCTGTTGCTACTGTTTTATACTTATCCATCCGGCCAACCAGCCTTTAGCACCTATCCCTCCCTTTTCTCCCCTCCCTCTTATACACCTCAACCTGTAGTTCAAAGCTAAAGTAAGCAACTATCACAACAAGTCAAAACTCCAGTTCCCACACTTATTGGAAACCACAAAAAGTTGCTATTTTAGCTCAAAGCCAGAAATCCAATAGAAAAATTTTATAATGTAATTTTGCAAGTGTTAGTTCTTACCTGCAACGTAAATTTCATCTAGTTTTTCAGCAACTTTCTGTGGTAAACCAGCATCAAGCAATGTCTGAAAATTTTCTGAATGGATAACTGCAGAAGTAGTATCTTCAGTACCATTTCCATTAACATGTTCTGTAGCCATGTTTCCAGAGATCTGTTCAAACGCAATAAGCAAAATTAAACTACAATCTTCAAAAAGAATAGAGGACAATATGAGAGCCCCAATCTTTACTTTCTCTACCATTTACCACACCAACCAGCCTGCGCTTCCCTTTCAAAAGGCCTTACTTTAAAGTCACTATCGCCTGACAAGTCAGATTTGGAGCGCGGGGCACGGAAGGACCGATTCACTAAGGTTTTCCTTAGTACCACCCCTGACTCACCTGCTAACACTCCCTAGGAAGAACCGTATTACAAATGGAGCCCAATTAGCAAAGGACGCGCCAGCGTGCCACATGCAGCTGTGCCGGTAAAAGAAAGAGCTGTGTGTGGAAAAAGCAAAGCTGGGCTTGTCCCTCTCAAAGGTAAACCCCCAAAATGCGCGCTTTTCCCGCCTGCCGCTTATAGATCAGTAACAACACTCAGAGAAGAACAAAGCGCTCACACAAGCTACCTTCCCACCACCCTATTTCTCCACCCTTCACCCCCGCACCCCAAAGCCCGCCCCCGACTCCGCACCCACAGCGGCAACCTCACCGCGGCGGCCGCCAGGAGCCCATGTGAAACACGTGCTCTGCCTCTGCGCCTTCATATATCCTACAACTTCCTTTAACGAAAACCCACCGAGTCGCAGGCCAAGACGACCATCACTGGCTCCCAACATCAACCTGAAGTCGCAGTCTGAGCCCCCAGAAAGCAGCAGCAGCACAATCTCGTTCCTCAACACCGAGGCCGCGGCGGCGCCAGGCCACAGGCTCTCCCCGCCCCCCCAGCGCCGCCTTCTCCGTGGTGACACATGGCTCTCTCCGCCCCAGGTTCTCCCCGGCCGCCGGCGACCCGGTCGCCCGCCTGCCCCGCCGAGACGAGAAATGCGGCGCTATCTGCAAGCCCCCACCCCTAGCCCGTCTGTGCAGCGACTGCGGCGCGGGGGCCGGCCGTCTCACACCGGCCGGGGTCGGCAAGCCAGCGGCGTTGAGGGCGTTCCACGAACTGCCCAACGCCCGCCGGACCACGAGCACCACCCAAGTCTGTCGCGCGGCTGCAGGACGGGACCCGCTCCTCTCCGCCCACTCCCGCGCCGCGGCGACGGCCACGACAGCACCAACTCCGCCGCCGCTCGTGGTCCGCGCGGGCCACGGAGCGACGCAGACAAAGCCCGAACGGCGGCAGCACATGGAGGAAAGAAGGAAGTGTCGGCGCGAGCCGCGGCCTACTCCCAGACATCCCCAGTCAACGTGCTCCTCTGCCCCTTGGAATCCATTTTCCAGAAAAGCCGGTTTCTCCCCGCGCCGCCCTCCCCCAGGTCACTCCATAATGTCACGGAGCTCCCCTCCCAGACCCGGGTCCTGGCGGTCGTTACCTCCCCGTTGGGCTGCGGCGGAGGAATCCTGTCCAAAGGGATCCTGTTGCGGCAAACGCGTGCTCGCTGCTCCCTGTGTCCGGCGCGAGTGGAGCTGTTGTAAAATGGCGGCCGAAGCTCACGCCGCTGGCAGCAAACCCGATCCAGTTCCACTCGCCTCCGAGCGCGCTCCCGGTGCGCGCGCGCGCGCGCCCGCGTAACCCCCCTTTCCTTCCCTCCCTCGCGTGTCCGCTTCTCTCACTCACTCCCTCAGCCCCTGCCCTCCTCCAGCTCCTCCTTCTCCCCCTACCACTACCTCCAGCCTCCGTCAGCCTTCTTCTCTCAGCCTTTCTTCTTCCCCTCCTTGCTCCTTCCCCCCACTGTTCCCACTCCCGTCCGCGGTCTCTCAGGCACAAGTGGCCGCCGTTCCCCTCCTCGCTCGCTCGATCGCTCGCTGGCTCGCTCCCTCCCTTGCTCGCTCTCCTGGACCCGTCCCCCAGTCCCTGCCGAGTCGGCTCCTCTCTTTCTCTCTCCCGCGCTGACGTGACGACGTAGCCTACGCTTCGGGACGCGCGCCCGAGAGTTCCGCCCCGCGCCCTGCCGCCTCCCTGGCTCCTCACCCCCTGGGGGGCTCGAGACCCCGCCCTTCCGCTCCAGCGGCGGCAGAGGGGCAGAGAGTGAATGAAAGGCCCGCCCCTTCCCCTCCCGACAGTCCCCCTCCTGCTCCCTTCTAGGCGGGGCGGGCCGGCTTAGCATGTCCCACTCGTTCTCCTTTGTCAGGAGACATGCATCTCCCTACCCCGTCCCGCCCCACCCCTCCCCGCCCCCGCCGCAGCACCACGCGCATGCCACCCCCACCGAGCTGCCGCCTGCCCTTCCCCCGCCCCGTCCCGGGCCAGCTGAGCACGGGGCCGGGGGCGCAGACCGTGACTACAGCTCCGCAGAGGGCACCCACCGGTCTGTGCGCGCCCAGCCCCCGCCCCCGGCGCTGCCGCCGCGTAGCCGTTCCAGGCAGTGTCCACGCCGCACCGCCCCGCGCTCTGCTCGCTCGGGAAGCTGCAGGCGCACGTGTCCCCCGGGGCGGGGCGAGGCAGACAATGGGGCCGCGGGAGAGGGGTTTGACGCGGAGACCTGCGGACCCCTGGTCGGCCCGGCCAGCGGGGCTTGGGTGTGGGAGTCGCCCCGGGGAGACCCGGTCTCCCTAGCTGGACCATGGGGTCGCCGGGGACCTCATGCTCGCGCGCCTTCGCTTTCACGAGAACCTGGGGCGGAGGGAGGGGCGCCCGAGGCTCGGACACCGAAAACTCGGCTGCTTTTGAGGGGGACCGGGCTAGCTCCAGTGAAGCGAAGAGCGGCTCCCGCCTTGGGGATGACACGAAGGCCAGATTTGGAAGCGAAACCACGCGGTGGTGAAGGGTTGTGCAATCCGCCTTTTCAGTCCCTGGCGTTTTAAGCAGTTCAGGGCTTCCTCATAGCACAGTTTGTGCAACTTGATGCAGCACAAGCTGCGTGGTTAGTGCAACTGTGAGGAAAATATCTGTTTTCTTTTTTAATAACTTGTCAACTGAGTTATGTGAAGTGACATTTCCTTTGTATTCGTTTACTAGGTACAAGGAAGACAAAGGCATTTGGATTTCAGACGCGATATGGATACTAATTTTACCCAATGCAACTGTAATGAAAATAGTAGTGTCCTTTTGATTAAAAATCAAGTTTATTTTAAAGAACTCACTGGTTCCCCAAATGAGACATGTGCTGTAACGACAACAACCAGTGGCTTGAGGAAAAGTTAGAAGAGCATTTTTCAAAGTGCTTAAGCACGTAAACTGCCAGATGGTTTTCATAGGAACCTGGAGCAAAATATGAATTACTTCCTGACTAAAGTACTGTCTACCCAGCCTGTTTAGCAAAAATCAGAGATCTCCACTATCTAAAATCCCTTAATATCAAACATGTACCTGTTACAGTACTCATCTGTTAAAGCGATAAGGATTTTGGTTCACAATTCAAATATCGTGGATAATGGTATACGTGAAATGTTAATATAAAAACAGTATAATCCTATGAATTAAGCAAGGACCTTGGTAGGTTAAGCGTTCTACTGTTAACAGAAAGGTTTGAAGTTTTCCACCTAGCAACTCTGTTTAAACCTTGGTGGCATAGTGGTTAAGTGTTAAACGGCTGCTATCCAAAAAGTGGGCAGTTTGAATCCACCAGGTGTTCCTTGAAACTCAATGGGCCAGTTCTACTCTGTGCTGTAGTGTTGTGATGAGTCAGAATCAACCTGATGGTGATGGGTTTTTGTTGTTTTTTTTTTTTTTAGCAACTCTGCAAGAGAAAGACCTGTTGATCTTCTGTTAGGATTGGAATTGCCAACCTTCGTAGCTCTTAACCACCGTGCCAGGAGCACTCCCAATAAAGATTACAGCTAAGAAAATCCTATGGGGCAGTTCTACTCTGTTGACTGTAGGCACACAACAACGTGGATTAAGCAAAGAATGAAAATAGTATATCTGAACCCTACACCCATACCCACTGCTGTCCAGTCAATTCCAGCTCATAGCAACCCTATAGCACAGGGTAGAACTGCCCCATAGGGTTTCCAAGGAGCAGCTGGTGGATTTCAACTGCTAACCTTTTGGTTAGCAACCAAGCTCTTAACCACTGTGCCACCAAGGCTCTGAACCATACAAGACTTTTTATTTAGACCTTCCTGGTGATCAAAGTTGTTCCTAAAATGCCACTAGCTAGGAAATGTCTCCCAGATGACCAAAGACTCCCCAAATGAAAATCTCCAGCTCTTCTTTGACCTCTAATTCCTTTGTCTAACTTTTCGAAAACCAAGCATATGATCTTTCCCCTGATCTACCATCGGCGGAGTTCCCGTCTCAGTATCACCTATATCCATCCTGCTTAATTAGATGAAAACCTCAAAGTCATCCAGAACACTTCCTTCTCCCCACTGCCACCTGAGTTAAGTTCTGTCTCCCAAATATATCTCCACTTCTGTGTTAGGGGGATGTTGGGAAGGAGATGGGGCAGTCTGCTTCCATAAAGTTTACAGCTTCAGAAACCCCATGGGGGCAGTTCTACTCTGTCCTGCAGGGTTGCCATGAGTCGGAATCTACTTGACATCAATGGGTGGGTTTGGGCCCTGGTGGTGCAGTGGTTAAGCATTTGGCTGCAAACCAGAGGTTGGCAGTTTGAATCCAGTGGCCGCTCATTGGAAATCCTCTGGGACAGTTCTACACTGTCCTATAGGGTCACTAGGAGTTGGAAGTGACAGCAACGGGTTTGGTTTTTTAGTTTTTATGTTGGTACTACCCGAGCAAAACCACCATCATCTTACACCTGAACTAAGGAAATAGCCTTCTGATTCATCCACTCTTGCTGCTCTCCTAATCCATTCAAAGCCCAAGTCCCTGTGGAACATCTGCTTAAAACTCTTCATTAGCTTCCCATTACACTTAGAACAGAGTCCTTGAGTGGTGCAAATGGTTAATGTTCTTGGCTACTAACCAGAAAAGTTGGAGGTCCGAGTCCACCCTCAAGTGCCTTGGAAGAAAGGCCTGGGATCTACTTTTAAAAAATCTACCACTGAAAACCCTGTGGAACACAGTTCAACTCTGACTCACATGAGGTCACCATGAGTCAGAGTCAACTTGATGGCAATGGGTTTTTTGTTTGTTTGTTTGTTTTGGTACACTTAGAACAAAAGCCAACAAGGTCTGTCCCACCTGACTCTCCAGGCTCATTTCTCATTCTCCCAGCTTCTGCTGAACTTCGCTCAATTCTGGCATTTTTCAGGTTTATGTACACTGAGGACCTAGACAGAGATGTGGCAGATGCTCTCTGAGCAGAACTGAGTAAAAAGCAGCCATCTATACTCACTGTTTGACAATTTTTGGACAAAACAATAGTATAATTTTCCTCCTGACCTACAGAAGTTTCTTAATCCAGGCTTGACTCCAAGAATTACTACTATTACTAGAACATAAAGAATCTCAGATAATACAGACAAACAAACAAACCTAGTAGATTGATTAGTTACCTTGGCATGACAAATTGAAAGAAAAAAAAAAAACAGTTGCTATCAAATCAGTTCAAACTCATGGTGGCGCAATGTGTGTCAGAGAAGAACTGCTGCACAGGGTTTTCAATGGCTGTGATCTTTCAGAAATAGATCACCAGGGTTTTCTTCTGAGGCAGCTCCAGGAGGATTCAAACCACTTAACCATTTGCAACACACAGGGACTCCTGGTATAGTGGATACACTGGGTTAAATTGAAATATATATGAAAACAGTTGGCATGGTGTCTGGCACAAGAAAGCACTCTATAAACACTTATCCTTACTTTCCTGAATCCTCGTTAGCACTCAGCACAGAATTTGATGCAAAGTAAATATTTGCTAAATTAAACCCAAGGGTAACAGGCTAAGACCCAGACAATCTAGCTTCTAATGCCAGATCTGCTGCTAATGGGTAATGTGGGCTTGGACAAAACATTTCTCTTCTCTGAATCTCTATTTCTTCACCTCTAAAAGAAGTGCATTGAACAGATTACTTTTTAGTTTCCATGTGTATAGCTTTGTATGTGTGTTAAAAATATGTATCTATCTATCTATATATCAAAACATTTGCCATTTCATTATTTTTTTTTATTGTGCTTTAAGTGAAAGTTTACAATTCAAGTTAGCCTCTCATACAAAAATTTATGCATACATTGTTATGTGACCCTAATTGCTCTCCCTATACTGTGACAACACACTCCTTCCCACCCCGTATTTCCCATGTCCATTCAACTGGCTCCTGACCCTCTCTGCCTTCTCGTCTAGCCTCTGGACAGGAGCTGCCCATTTAGTCTCATGTCCATTTCAATATTTTTACATGTACAATTCAGTGACATTAATTATCTTCATCATGTTGTACAGTCATTTCCACTGTTTCCAATTTTTTCACTACCCTTAATAGAAGTTCAGTGCCCCCTAAGCAATGACTTCCCTTTCTCCATCCCTCCCATACCTGGTAACCACTAATAAACTTCGGTCTCTGTGTATTTGTCTATTCTAGATATTTCATATAAGTGTGATCACACAATGTTTGTCCCTTTGTTACTAACTTATTACACTGCATAATGTTTTCAAGATTCATCCAAGTAGTAGCATGTATCAGGACTTCATTTCTCTTTATGGCTGAGTAATATTCTATTGTATGGTGTGATGGTTAAGGTTCTGTGTCAACTTGGCTGGGCCATGATTCTCAATGGTTTGGCATTTATGATGTGATTTGGCAGCTATGTAATGATGTAATCACCTCCATAATGAGATCTGATATAATATAATCACCTCCATGATGAGATCTGTTATGAGTAGCCGATCAGTTGAAACGGTATTTCCTTGGGGGTGTGGCCTGCACTCAATATAGGTGGAATTTCTGGCAAGGCTCGTGGGCTTTTGCATGCTCTGGATTCTGCAGCTAGTTCCTGTTCATCTGACTTCTGGTTCTTGGGACTTGAGCTAGCAACTTACCTGCCAATCTTAGGATTCTTTGGTCTTCACAGCCTGTGAGCCAGAGGCCTGCTGTCTCACCTGCTGATCTTGGGTTCGCCAGCCCCTGCAGCTACCGCAGTCAGGAGAAGCCTCCAGCCTGACCCCAAGGCCTTGGGACGTTCTAACCTCTACAATCTCGTGAGCCATTTCCTCGCTATAAATCTCTCTATATATATATTTATACCCTTTACTGGTTTTCTTCTCTAGAGAACCTAGCCTAAGACATATGTATATACCACATTTTGTTTATCCATTCATCTGTTGATGGACATTTAGGTTGTTTCACCTTTTGGATACTGATAATAGTGATACAGTGATCATTGGTGTACAAGTATCTGTTTGTGTTCCTGCTTTCTCTTCTTTTGGGTGTATACCTAGGAGTGGAATTGCTAGATCTTTTGGTAATTCTATGTTTAACTATTTGAGGAACCATCCAACTGAAACAGATTACTTTTAAGATCTCTTTTAGCTCAAATATTTTATGATGCATGAAACAATTTCTCAAACTCTTTCTCTGTCTTCCCACTGCTTAACAAAATTCAAATGTCCTATTTGACACATAAGACCTTCCCCATTTGAATTCAAACTTCCCTTTATTGCAAAATAGTTCACTATTCCCCTTATATAGACCCTTGATCCAAACAAAAGTAAAGCAACACCAACACCAACAAAGATCTATAATATCCAATTTTCGATATCATCCCAGCATGGATGTGGAGAAGTCAACACTCACATTTAATGAGAGGAAAATTGATACAACTTTTTAAGAAAGCAATTTGGCTATAACACTTACTACAATATTGCTTATAATATCAATGTGTATATATTTGTATGTATGTGTATATATATACTGGATTATATATATATATATGGAAACAATCTAAATATCCAGTAATAGAGGACTGGTGGAATAAATTAGGTGCATCCACATAGTGGATTATTCTGGAGTCATTGAAAAGAATGAGGTAGATATGGATATCCTAACATGGAAAAATGTTCAAGTTACATTCTTAAATTAAAAAAAAGTAACCTACTGAATAATGCGAAGTGTGACATTCATTGATTCAAACTGAGTACCTTCTATGTACCAAGCTCTGTGGTATGCGTAGGTTTACAGTGATATACATCAAGATGGACATAGGTGATCCCCCGACTTATGAAGCTTGCAGATCTGTGTGTATGTGTATACCCATCAGTGCATGGGTATAAATATTTTTGTTCCTACAGAAAACAGTTATAATTAAAAAGTAAGATTGGGATGGAGGAGATCATCACTTTTTACTTCATACACTTGGTGACACTTAACAAGTTACAATAAACATGTGTTAAAAAAAATTAATTACTCACATGCCTCGTTGCTGTCTTTCCATCTGCGTAATCTTTGAAGTAGTGAGAAGATGGAGATCTGTTGAGTTGGCAATTAATGAAAGGCAAGCGTACAGGCAGGCCTGTATGGATTTTTTGCTTGTGATCCAAAATTCCTCCACCTACTCAAAAAAAAAAAAAAAAAACCTCATATTTTCGTCTTCTTTTCTTTCTGCATTTTCTAAACTTTCTGCAGTGAGCATATATTAATTTTATATTTGTGGAGAAACCCTATAATTCATATGGGGAAAATCCACAATGCCTCTTCATTTTTTTTCATAGAAACATAAAATCTTAGATTTGCAAGAGACCAGAGAAGTTATTTAATCCAATCTCTCCAGTAATCAAGAAATTTTTTGTGACATCTCTCAAATGTATTTTCACAGTAATTAAAAGGATAACATGACTTACATATACTTGGAATGCAAGACATTCTTTCTATTGGTTTTAGGCTGTTTTTTGTTTGTTTGTTTTTTTAATTAGAAGTGCAGACTCGTTTTAGCTGTTTAACTTTTAATTTTTACCATGAAAGGTGATGGATTATATTGCAAAAAGTCACAGATCATTATACAAGTAACGATTAAAAAAAAAAAAAACAGAGATTACATAAATGTAAACCTAAACAATGATTTCATCAAAGTATTCCCACTCTAATCTAAATAGAGGCCCAGAATAAAAACAATCATTGGTTGTTCAGATTTTCAGGATAAATCTGACACAAAATAGGAAAATGCAGTGATAATGTTTTACACGGAATATGTCCATCATGATATGTTTCAAAGCTCTTTCCAAGAGAAACTGCTTTGCCCACAGCCCCTGATGAGGGAGCAACCTAGGCCATCACATTCTTGCTCTGTAACATCTACTCACCCTTGCCTTACCACAACTAATTAGACCAATATCAAGCACCAGACCAATAGAATGGATTCCCCCTCTCTCTTTCAAATTCTTAATTTGAATTAAGAACCAGAGAGGTTAATAGTAGGAACTGAAGCTTAGAGGATTCCTGAAGAAAAACCAAAGGCAGAGTGATTGTCATGAGGAGGAAGTTAGAGCTAGAATTATGAGAGGTCATGTCAAATTGAAGTTATAAGGCAGCAGAAACTATAAAAACCAGAAGCTAAGAGGAATCTATTCGCAATCAGTCATTCCACAAATATATTTTGAATACCAATTATATGCCAGGGACTGAATTAAGCACTAGATAAATGTCTTAGGTTGGGTTCTCTAGAGAAGCAAAATCAATGAAAAGTATAAATATACAGAGAAAGATTTATATTAAGGAAATGGCTCATGCCATTTGTAGAAGCTGGAACGTCCCAAGTCTGCGAGTCAGGTTGGAGGCTTCTCCTGATTCACATAGCCGCAGGGGCTGGCAAACCCAAGATCGGCAAGTCAGACAACAGGGCTTTGACTCACAGGCTGTGAAGACCAAGAAATCCCAGGATCGGCAGGCAAGACAGCAGGTAAGCTGCTAGCTCAAGTCCCAAGAATCGGAGGTCAGACAAACAGGAGCCAGATGCAGAATTCAGAGCAAGCAAAAGCCTACCTATACTGCATGCAGGCCACACCACCAACGAAACTCCCTTTCAACTGATTGGCTACTCACAGCAAATCCCATCATGGAGGTGATCACATTATATCAAAAGTCATCATGAAGGTGATCACATCATTATGTGACTGCCAAACTGTATCATAACTGCTAAACTACTGAGAATCATGGCCCAGCCAAGTTGACACACAACCTTAATGATCACAGTAAATAAAACAGAAATGTCTCTTGCCTTCTTGGAGATCACAACTAAGTGAGAAAAACAGAGAATACAGACATAAGTTAAAGAAAAAAAACAAACAAACTACAAATTCAAAGAAGAAATTAGCATAGTGTAATGTTATAGAATAATAGGGAGGACCTACTTAGGCTGATCAGGGAAGACCTTTCTGAGGAAGTGATAATTAAACCAAGACCTGAAGAAATAAACCAAAGAAAGTAAACCAAAGAGACATGAAGGGGAAGATGAAGGACTTTCTGAGCAGAGTGAATAGCATGTGTGAAAACCCTGAGAGAGGAGAGAACTTGGTCTTTTCTGAAAGGAAGCCAGTGTGGCTGGAGTATAAATATACTATAAATATAGTTGGTAAGGGAGAGAGTGACCCAAGATGAGTTAGGAGAAACTGGCAGGACTTCTGGTGGTGAGTGCAATAGGAAACCATTGAAATATTTTACATGCTTGAGATTAATATTTAGAAACAAAATAGATATTAGGGGTTGAGGGTGGAAATGCACACACCAGCAAGGGACAGGTAAAGGATGGGAGTTACTTGGATTTAGGGTGCTTCAAAGGAAATATTCAAAATGTATTTTGGACGTAATTTGGCAAGGGCATGGTGATGTGAAAGCTGAGAGTAAGGATGGATGAATGAATGTTGGTGCCACTTACTAAGATGGGAAAGACTGGAAGAGTAACAGATTTCAAGGATGTATCAGTTAGCAATCAATCAGAGAAGCAGAACCCCTATGAGTACTATGGAATAAAGGGTTTATTGTGGAATAACAATTTACATAAGAGATGAGAAGCTGAGGAAGAAACAGTCCAAAAGGGAGAGTTGGAGAATGAGAGATGAGTCATTAACCAGCCCTCCTAAAGGCTTCATGAATAAGGGAGAGTTTGCAGGGGAATCTGGGAAGCCAGGCACACCCAGTTGCTGGAGTGGGACCATGAAGGGAAACTAGTGGAGAAGTATACTGAAGGCTGTTCTGTGGCTAGTGTTGGGCCCGGAATTGCGGTTGGTTTGCAGGGTCGATAACTGGGAAAAAGAATTGGATACAGAGCAGGAGAAAGATCAAGCTGAAACTCACCAGCACCTCTGCATCTGTTTCTCACCACATTTAACCAAGTTCACATATTACATTTTATGATGCTTCAGTTTCTGTTAATCTAAAACCAAGCTGCCCAATACCATAGCCACTAGCTACATGTGGCTACTTTATTAATAAAAAAATAATTAAATTTAAAATTCAGTTCCTCAGTCACACTAGCCATGTATGAAGTGCTCCATAGCGTGTGTGGCTAGTGATTATGGGACTGGGAAGTGCATTCCACCACTGCAAAAATATCTATTGGATAGAGCTGGTTTAGTATAGGCCCCTTGCATTTTCAATTGTTTTGTTATAAAAAGTATTTAAAAGCATGTGAATGTATACAGCCACTGAGGTAGAAGAGTAGAAAGAGAACAAAGATAAGGAGGAGGATGAGTAAATGAGGAAAAGCTTGTAAAGTAGTGTGAAATGGAATGGTCAGAGGGGTAGGAGAAAAAGCAAGGGAGTGTGATGTTTCGGAAAAGAGAAGAGGGTGTTCGAGAAGGAGGAAGTGATCAACTGTGGTGAATGAATGAGTTTAAGAGTTTGGGGTAAGCCTGGGACAGAACAGTGATCTTAGAAAGAGCAACTTCAGTAGCAGTGTGAGAATGAGAGCCAAAGTAAAGTGGGGTAAGGGGTGAATGAGGGGCCCTAGTAGCACAGTGATTAAGCGCCCAGCGGCTAACTGAAAGGTCAGTGGTTCAAACCCACCAGACACTGAGTGAGAAAGATGTGGCAGTCTGCTTGCGTAAAGATTACAGCCATAGAAAACCCTATGGGGCAGTTCTACTCTGTCCTGTAGGGTTGTTATGAGTCAGAATTGACTCCACTGCAACAGGTTTGGTTTTTTTGATGTAAGGGGTGAATGAGGAGCCCTGGTGGCACAGTGATTAAGTGCCTGGCTGCTAACCGAAAGGTCAGAGGTTCAAACCCACCAGACACTGAGGGACAAAGATGTGGCAGTCTACTTTGGTAAAGATTACAGTCTTAGAAACCGTATGTTGTTGTTAGGTGCCTTTGAGTCAGTTCCAACTCACAGCAACCCTATGTACAACAGAATTGTCATGGTTTGAATTGTGTCCCCCAAAAATATGTGTATAAATTTGGCTAGGCCATGATTCCCAGTATTGTGTGATTGTTTACCACCTTGTCATCTGATGTGATTTTCCTATGCGTTTTAAATCCCATCTCTATGATGTTGATGAGATGGGGTTATCGGCAGTTATGTTAATGAGGCAGGACTCAATCTACAAGATTGGATTGTGTCTTGAACGAATCTCTTTTGAGATATAAAAAAGAGAAGCGAGCAGAGACACAGGGGGACCTCATACCACCAAGAAACAAGAGCCAGGAGAACAGCGTGTCCTAGGGACCTGGGGTGCCTGTGCTAAGAAGCTCCTTGACCAGAAGATTGATGACAAGGACCTTCCTCCAGAGCCAACGGAGAGAAAAAACCTTCTCTTCGAGCTGATGTCTTGAATTTGGACTTATAGCCTACTAGACCGTGAAAGAATAAATTTCTCGTTGTTAAAGCCATGCACTTGTGGTATTTCTGTTATAGCAGCACTAGATGACTAAGACAAGAACAAAATACTCCCATCCTCACAATTGTTGTTATGCTTGAGCCCATGGCAGCCACTGTGTCAGTCCATCTAGTTGAGGGTCTTCCTCTTTTTCGCTGACCCTCTTCTTTACCAAGCATGATGTTCTTCTCCAGTAACTGGTCCCTCCTGATAACATGTCCAAAGTATGTGAGATGAACTCTCACCATTCCTTGCTTCTAATCAGCATTCTGGCTGTACTTCTTCCAAGACAGATTTTTTTGTTCTTCTGGCAGTCCATGGTATATTCAATATTCTTTGCTAACACCGTAATTCAGAGGCATCAGTTCTTCTTTGGGCTTCCTTATTCATTGTCCGGTTTTCAAGTGCATATGAGGTGATTGAAAATACCATGGCTTGAGTCAGGCGCACCTTAGTCCTCAGAGTGACATCTTTGCTTTTTAACACTTTGAAGAGGTCTTTTGCAGCACACTTGCCGAATGCAGTGCGTCATTTGTTTTCTTAACTGCTGCTTCCATGGGCGTTGATTGTGAATCCAAGTAAAATGAAATCCTTGACAACTTCAATATTTTTTCCGTTTATCATGGTGTTGCTTATAGCTCCAGAATTTTTGTTTTCATTATGTTGAGGTATAATCCATAAAGCAGCACAAAAAAGAAACAAAATTGCTGTGAGAGATTTTAATGTGGCACTTTCCTAGGTTAAGATCAACAACAAATAAATAAAGACAGAAACATTGAATTATTAAAATTTTTTTAATCCAACAAACACTTATCGAGGGTCTGCCATAGCAGGACCTGAAATCTTCTCACACCCTTCCTCTCCCCAGTTTTATTAGGTAAGAGACTTGAAGCTGGCATAGTCTATTCTTGCTGATTAGGATAACCAAAAAAACCAAACCAAACCCGTTGCTGTCAAGTCGATTCCAACTCACCGACCCTATAGGACAGAGAAAAACTGTCCCACAGGGTTTCCAAGGAGCACCTGGTGGATTCAAACTGCTGATCTTTTGGTTAGCAGCCATAGCTCTTAACCACTAAGCAACTAGGGTTCCAGCTAATATCATGATTCTTTTTTTTCTTTTTTTCTTTCTTTCTTTTCTTTATTTGGCCTGTCATTTTTTTAAAAAATATATTTTATTGTGTTTTTGGAGAAAATTTACATAGCAAATTAGGTTTTCATTCAATAATTTCTATGTATATTACTCAACGACTTTGGTTACACTTTTCATAATGTGTCAGCATTCTCATTATTTCCATTCTGGTTGTTCTGTTTCCATTAATTTAGCTTCCTTGTCTCCCCATACCTTCTCGTCTTTGGTTTAGGGTAAATCTTGACATTTAGGTCTCATTTAGATGATTGTTTAGAGGGGCACAGTACTCACAGGTAATATTATTTATTTTATGAGTCATTCTCTCTTTTGGCTGGTAGGTCACAGTGAGTAGTTTGAGTTCCAAGCTTAAAGGGTATACCAGGGTGATAGTATTGGGGGTTCCTCTAGTCTCTACTTAGGAATAAATCTGACCAGGGATGTAAAAGACCTATACAAAGAAAACTACAAAACACTACTGCAAGAAACCCAAAGGAAAAACCCATGGAAAAACATACCATTCTCATGGATAGGCAGACTCAACATTGTGAAAATGGCAATTCTACCCAAAGCAATTTACAAATACAATGCAATCCTGATCCAAATACCAACAACATTCTTCAAGGAGATGGAAAAACTAATCATTAACTTTATATGGAAAGGGGAGAAGCCCCAAATAATTAAAGCCCTACTGAAGAAGAAGAATAAAGTTGGAGGACTCACACTACCTGACTTCAGAACCTACTATACAGCTACAGTAGTCAAAACAGCCTGGTACTGGTACAACAACATAGACATTGACCAATGGAACAGAATTGAGAACCCAGATGTAAATCCATCCACCTATGGTCACCTGATCTTCGACAAGGGCCCAAAGTCCATCAAATGGGGAAAAGACAGTCTTTTTAACAAATGGTGCTGGCAAAACTGGAGATCCATCTACAGAATGCTCTTTGGAAACAAGGATGGAAAGATTATGTCTCACATACTTTGGACATGTTATCGGGGGGACCAGTCCCTGGAGAAGAACATCATGCTTGTTAAAGAAGAGGGTCAGCGAATTAGAGGAAGACCTTCAATGTGATGGATTGACACAGTGGCTGCAACAATGGGATCAAGCATAACAGTGATTGTGAGGTTGGCACAGGACTGGGCAATGTTTTGTTCTGTTGTACGCAGAGTTACTATGAGTCGGAACCAACTCGATAGCACCTAATTTTATATATATTATATATATATATATATATATATATATAGTTGTTTTTGTTGTTAAGTGTTGTCAAGTTGGCTCCAACTCATAGCTACCCCATGTGCAACAGAAGGAAACACTGCCCAGTTCTAAGCCATCCTCACAATTGTTGTGTGAGTGTGTATATATATATGTATTTGGTATAGCCTTACCCATCACCAAAACTAACAAGTGTCTATTGCCTAGGAATTGATTCCCATTTTCTCTCTCTCTCATCCCTGGTAACCCCCAAAAAACGTTGCTTTGTGTGCTTGTACTAATTCTTACCTTTTTATAATAGTGAGATCATAAGTATTTGTCTTTTTGTGATTAACTTATTTCAGTCAGCATAATGTCCTCCAGATTCATCCCCATTATAAGGTATTTTAAGAACTCATCATTATTCTTTATGGCTGCTTAATATTCCATTGTATGTATGTACAACAGTTTGTTTATCCATTCATCTGTTGATGGGCATTAGATTGATTCTATCTTTTTGCCTTTGTGAATAATGCTACAATGAACATAGGTGTGCATATGTCTGTTCATGTCAGTAGTTTTGGTTCTTTAGAGTATATATGTAAGAGTAAGATTGTTAGATAATAGGATATCTCTATTTCTAGCTTTTTGAGGAAGCACCATACCGTTTTCCATAGTGGTTGAACCAATTTACAATCTACCAGCCATGCAGCAGAGTTCCAATCTTCTCACAATCTCGCCAGCATCTGTTGTTTTCTGTTTTTTCAATCAGTGCCATTTTTACAAACGTGAGATGGTTTCTCATTTTAGTTTTGATTTGCATCTCTCTCCTGGCTAATGATAACTAGCATCTTTTTATGTGTTTGTTGACCACTTGAATGTCCTCTTCGGTGAAGTTAATTAATAAATATAAAGTAGTATTTTATACACATGCTGAACTTAGTATCTTACAGAGAATACATCTTTTCAAGCATTTATGGAACACTGACAAAAATTGATCAGGTTCCAGGCTACACACACATGTATAAAAAAAAAATCTTTAATAAATTTTTATTTCTTTTTTTATTGTACTTTAGATGAAGGTTTACAGAACAAACTAGCTTCTCACTAAACAATTAGTACACATATTGTTTTGTAACTCTGGTTACCAACACCATGACATGTCAACACTCTCCCCTTCTTGGCCTTGGGTTCCCTATAACCAGCTTTCCCATCTCCTCCTGCCTTCTAGTCCTTGTCCCTTGGCTGCTGTGCCTCTTTAGGCTCGTTTTGTTTTATGGGCCTCTCTAATCTTTGACTAAAGGGTGAACCTCAGGAGTAACTTAAGTACTGAGCTAAAAGGGTGTCCAGGAGCATTCTCTCGGGATTTCTCCAGTCTCTGTCAGGCCAGGCAGTCTGGTCTTATTTTTTTGTGGGTTAGAATTTTGCTCTACATATTTCTCCAGCTCTGTCTGGGACCCCTATTGTGATCCCAGTCAGAGCAGTTGGTGGTGGTAGCCAGGCACCACCTAGTTGTGCCGGACTCAGTCTGGTAGAGGCTGTAGTAGTTGTGGTCCATCAGTCCTTTGGACTAATATTTCCCTTGTGTCTTTGGTTTTCTTCATTTTCCCTTGAAATAAATTTTTTTAAAATGTAAAATTGTATAGGTTATATCTTCTAAAGGAGCCCTGGTGGTGCAGTGGTTAAGCAGTTGGCTGCTAACCAACAGGCTGGCTGTTCAAACCAATCAGACACTCTACAGGAGAAGGATGTGACAATTTGCTTCTGTAAACATTTACAGCCTTGGAAATCGTATGAGGCAGTTCTACTCAATCCTATAGTGTCACTAGGAGTTGGAATCAACTTGATGGCAGTGGGTTTTATATCTTCTAAATTCAATTTAACACTATTACAAACGAATAACAAAAAGTTCAGTAAAAAATGTGCCCCAGTTAAGATACTTAATTTTTAAAATTAAAATGAAGCAAATTCTTCTAAATATATTTTGCAGTAAAGAAGAAATTAAAGGTACAAAATAGAATTACAATAAACACATTTTGGCTGAATATCAAACGATGAATATTAAAATCAATATTCAGCCCAAATCAAGGTAGAAGATTTGCATAACAATCATAGAATGAGTTTCTGGAATACAAGAATAGACTTGAGTGCTCCTACTGCCCTGCTGCATTTCGGCTGAGGGACCCAGCCCCATGCATCTCCCGCCTCTCCAGCTCTGCCCTACTGCACCATAGCTGAGCACCTCAGACTATGCCCCTCCCTCCTAACCAGCTCCATCATACTGCACCTCAGCTGAGCAACTCAGTCCCACACCCTTCCCCTACAACTATTTCTGCCCTGCAGAGCCACAGCCGAGCGTCCCAGGCCCACACCCCTCCCTGCTACAGGTCAGTCTCATTGAGTCACAGCTGAGCAACCTAGCCCTGTATTCCTCCCTTCCTGATAGCCCTGTACAAATGCCCCACAGCTGAGTGTCCTGGCCCTATGCCCTCACTATCCATTGGCCCTACCTTGCTGCATCACAGCTGAGCAACATGTCCTGCCCATCCAGACAAGGTGTTGAGAGCTATGCCCACAGATAAACAGGCAAGAAAACAAGCCCAGCCAACCTGCTCAGATGTACAAAAACAAAACAAATAAGCAGGACTAAACAAGCAAACACATAATCAATAAATAAAGAAAATAATACCTGAATGTCTTGGAGACAGCAGACAATATCAAAACATATAAGAAAGCAGGACAAGATGTCTCCAACAAGTGGCTAAAATAAAGAATCAGACGACCTTTCAGGAGAAGAAAAGGCAGCGGAACTACCTGATATGGAATTCAAAAGACTAATATTTAGAGCTGTCCAAGAGATTAGGAAAAAGAGAAAAGAAAACACAGACAAAACCAAGGAAAAAATAGACAAAATCATGTAAAACACAGATAAAATCAATGAAAACATAGCCAAAATCAAGGAAAACACAGACAAAGCAATAGAAGAATTCAGGAAAATACGAGAAGAACAAAATGTCAAAATAAACAAATAATTAGAAATAATACGAAAACAGCGACTAGAAATCCAAAAGATAAAAAGCAAAATTCCAGAAATGGACAACTCAATAGACGGTTTTAAGAGCAAATTTGAAACAATAGAAGACAGAATCAGTGAGATTGAAGACAATCCATGGACACCACTTTGAGGAAAAATCAGAGAAAAGAATGAAGAAAACCTAAGCATTATGTGGGACACATTCAAGAGCAAAAATTTGTGCATAATCAGAGTTCCAGAAGAGGAGGACAAAATGGAAAAAACAGAGGGCTGTTGAAGATTTGTTGGCAGAAATCTTCCCTAATACCATGAAGGGTGAAAAGCTGACCATCCAAGCTCAATGAACCCCATATAGGATAGACCCTATAAGAAAGTCACCAAGACATATCATAATCATATCTGCCAAAACCAAAGACAAAGAAACAATCCTGAGAGCCGCTCAAGAAAAAAGAAAAGTCACTTACAAAGGGGAAACAGTAAGACAAAACTCTGATTACTTGGCAGAAACTATGCAGACAAGAAAGCAATGGAATGACATATATAAAACCTCTAAAGAAAACAACTGCCAACCAGGAATAATATATTCTGCAAAACTCTCTGTCAAATATAATGGTGAAATTAGGACATTTCCAGATAAATGGAAATTAAGGGAATTTGGAAAAACCAAACCAATTTACCAGTAGTATTAAAGGGAGTCCTTCAGTTAGAGAACCAACTACATCAGACAACAACCTGAGGCTAGGATAAAGGATAGCATCAGCCAGATACAAACCTAGGTAAAGAATTCTCAATAATAAAACAAAATTAAAAGATTTAAAACAGGGAACCAGCGATATCAATCTGTAAATGACAATGTCCAAACAATAAAAGGGAGAATAAGTGGTGTAGGTATATAACTTTCAAACAGAGAGGAAATCAAGGCAATATCATGTAATAAATGACTGGTTTAAACTTAGGAAGATGAGTGTAAATTTTAACGTAACCACAAAGATAGTTAACAAACCTACTCATCAAAATAAAAAAGAGGAAAAACATAAAGACTCAATAAATACAAAATCTATAATAATGAAAAGAAATTCTACAAACAAAAGGAACGCAGCACAAGAAAGTAAGAAGAACAAAGAAAATATCAGCACCACAAAAAAAGCAAAACAAAATGGCAGCAATAAAATCACAGCTATCGATAATCACACTGAATGTAAACGGCTTAAACACACCTATAAAGAGACAGAGAGTAACAGAATGGATTTAAAAAATGACCCATCAATATGCTGTCTACAAGAGACACACCTTAGACGCAAAGACGTAAACATATTAAAAATTAAAGGATGGAAAAAAAAATATCAAGCAAACAGCACCCAAAAAAAGAGCAGGAATGGCCATACTAATCTCAGGTAAAATAGACTTTAAGGCAAAATCAACCATAAAAGACAAGGAAGGACATTATATAATGATTAAAGGGACATTCCACCAAGAAGACATGACCTTAATAAATACCTACACAGCCAACTATAGGACTCCAAAATACATAAAATAAACTCTAACAAAACTGAAAACAGAAATAGACAGTTCCATAATAATAGTGGGAGACTTCAACACACCACTCTCGGTAAAAGAACATCTAGAAAACAAAATCAACAAAGATACAGGAGATCTAAATGCCATGATCAATCAGCATGACCTCATAGACATACAAGGAACACTCAACTCAGTAGCAGCAAAGTATACATTCTTTTCCAACACACGTGGGACATTCTCCAGAATAGACCGCATTTAGGCCACAAAACAACCCTCAATAAAATCCAACGTCAAAACAATATAAACCGTCTTCTCTGATCACAAGGCCAGAAAAGTAAAAATTAATTACCGGAAGAGCAAGGAAAAAAATTTTAAAAAAAACTTGGAAACTGAATAACATCTTGCTTAAAAAACCACTAGGTAATAGAAGAAATCAAAGAACAATGATGAATCCATAAAACATCTCACAACATGGATGAATTTGGAGGACATTATGCTGAGTGAAATAAGTCAATCACAAAAGGACAAATACTGTATGATACCACTATTATAAAAACTCAAGAAAAGGTTTACACACCGAAAAAAACAATCTTTGATGGTTATGAGGTGGCAGAGGGATGGGAAGGGGAAATCACTAACTAAAGAGTAGATAAGTGGTAACTTTGGTGAAGGTGGTAACTTTGGTGAAGGGAAAGACAGTACACATTATAGCACAATGTGACCAAGGCAAAGTCATAGAAACTTCATAGACACATTTAAACACTCTGAGGGGCCAAGTTACTGGGCTGAGGGCTTAGGACAATGGTCTGGGGGGACATCTAGGTCAACTGGCATAACATAGTTCATTAAGAAAATGTTCTAAATCCAACTTTTGTGTGTAGCATCTGGGGTCTTAAAAGCTTGAGAGTGGTCCCATCCCACCTGGAGCAAAGCAGAATGAAAAAAAAAAAAAAACAAAGACACGTTGGAAATGTTAGTCCAAAGGACTAATGGACCACAAGTACCACAACCTCCACCAGCCTGAGCTCAGAACAACTAGATGGCGCCTGGTTACCACCACTGACTGCTCTGACAGGGATCACAATAGAGGGTCCTGGACAGAGCAGAAGAAAAATGTGAAACAGAATTCAAATTCAAAAAAAAAAAAGACCAGACTTACCGGTCTAACAGGAATGTCTGAGACTATGGCCCCCAGACACTCTTTTAACTCAGAACTGAAGTCACTCCCGAAGCTCACCCTTCAGCCAAAGATTACACAGGTATAGAAAACAAACAATAACACGTGTGAGGAACATGCTTCTTAGCTCGATCGTGCAAATGAAACCATACGGGCAACCTGCCCCAAAGCAAAGAGGTGAAGGCAGGAAGGGACAGGAAAAGAGGACGAATGGAAATGGGGAATCAGAGGTGGAGAAGGGGAGACTGTTGACACATTGTGGGGATTAAGACTAATGTCACAAAACAATTTGTATAAATTGTTAAATGAGAAACTAATTTGCTCTGTAAACTTTCACCTAAAATGAAAAAAAAAAAAGACTATACCTGATATTTTATTTTTAAAATTTAAGTATTATCACAATTCTCTCATCAAATTATAAATGTTTGACACAAGTATACAGGAACAAAAATTTATCATCACTGTCATCTGCTAGATTGTTCCTGTAGTCACTTGACATATTTGCCATATTAAAAGATGTTCACTTTCCATTAAGTTCTATGAAGCAGCAAGATAGTTTCTGAGTAGTCTACCACGTTTTTCTTTTTCTTCATGCTCATTTTAATATCTGCATTAAAGATGATTTATCATGGATGTTTATACACAATGTTGGTGTTTTTCCTCTTTGTACAATTTGGTGGTGGCCAATTTGACATTCTACTTTTAAATCATTCTCAGAGAATGTAAACAATTCCCAAATAACTCCTTTTCTTAAAAGACTGAAGGGCTAAGTGGAACTAAAGTAAACATAGTTCTTAAAGTTTATTTTGTTTAGTTTTGTGAATATTAATACATAAAATATTATGATATAATCCCATTTCAATTAGTCTGCCTCATATTATTATTTAAATCATAATAACATTTATTACTCAAAAGGGATGGAACATTCTTCCTAAAGTTACCTAGCTAATGAAGTTTCTTTAATAATTCTAATGACTTCAATTTATTTCTCTATTTATTTAACAATTTCATAGTTCTTGATAATTTTTATAAAAAATTTAAGTTTTCACGATCATCAATAATTATTGCAACATTTTACTCTTGCAATAATAAATATACCCTTATCCTTCAATGACTGATAGAATTTCAGCACGTAAAAAGACTTTTTTACTACAGGTAACATTTAGAATGTTTATCCTATATTCAGATATTAAAAATACATGATAAATGACAAGCCTTGTTCTGATTATACTGTTGTACTTAACCTGACTAGATACGTTGGTAACTTACATGATGACATGATTAATAGTTGGAAACAAATTCAAAGATGTTAGAAATTCTTTTGAAATCCTCATTTGACAACTTGGTCTTCCATAGGCTAAAAATGAGGTATAACACTCTAACAGCATATTTTAGCCTAATTCCAAATCCAAAGCCAAACTTCAGGATAATATTTGTAGTATCTGCACTCAAAGCTGCACTTAGAGGCAAAGTCATAGTCTTACATGCTTTTATTCTGGTAAAATATAGAATGAACATAAATGAGTTAAGCATAGCATTTCAATCAGAACTAAAGAAGTATGAAATAACATAGAAGGAAATAAAAAGGTAAATAAAAGAAAGAATAGAAAAAATGAACTGAAAAATTGGAGAAGAATGTAATTGATTTGTACACGCAAAAACTAGCTTTCCTTTCAAAGAGTCAGTAATGCAGACAAATGTGAAGTACTGTAATTAGGGGGAAAAGGAGGAAATACCAGTGAAGAAAATTAGTAATGATGATAGAATGACAGGTAAAATGGTTACTTTTTAAAAGGTCATAAATATTGTATGAACTACTTCATAATGTCTGAATCATAAATTTGAAAATATTGATAAAATTAACAAATTTCTGGAAGAATGTATTATCAAAATTACTTGAAGTAGAAAATAGAAAGGACCCAAAACTATAAGAGAAATTGAAAAAGATGGATATTAAAGAATAAACTCCCCAAAAAGTTTTGGCCAAGATAGATGGTAGGGTGATTTCTTTCAATGAAAATATAATTTCAGTGTTATATAAACTATATAAACCATAGAAAAAGATGGAAATTTTCTTAATTACTTTTATAAAATTAGCACACACCCTGATATCAAAACCTGACAGAGTGCACACACACACACACACAAAAATCAGTCAAATTTCAATTATGGCAATAAATGTAAAAATCCTAAATAAGTACTTGCAAGTTAAACTCTACAATTCATTAAAAAAAAAAAAAAAGTAGAGTTTATTCCCAAACACTTAATCTAATACATCACATTAATAGGTAAAACAGAGTAAACTATATGTTTATGTGGATAGATACTGAAATCGCATTTGATAAACATCCACTTACAAATTTTAAAGGTGGTAAACTAGGAATTGAATAAAACTTACTTACAATAGTAAAGAATACCTTTACGAAATCCACACAACATCATGCTTAACATTGAAACACTAGTGAGCCCAGTAAAGTAAGGAACACAAAACAGAACTTGGCCTCATCATCATTATTTAATATAGTTCTAGAAATTCTTTTAATTAAAATAAGATGTGAAACAAATAATAAACATAAATTATGGAAAAGAGAAGATAAATATACCATTATTTACAAATGATGTGATCGTATATATTTATAACTAAATAGTAAGTTCAATAAAGTAGACAGATAAAAAAAGCAATCACCAACACCATTAACTTTCCTATGTAACAACAATACTTAGTAATAAAGTAGGATAGAAAAAGTTCTGATTTGCAATAGTGATGATTTTGTGTGTGTGCTCACACACATATACACACACAAACATATATAAAACACTAAACCAAACCCAAACCCATTGCAGTCGAGTTGATTCTGACTCATAGCAACCCTATAGGACAGAGTAGAACTGCCCCATAGGGTTTCCAAGGAGCAACTGGTAGACTCGAACTGCTAACCTTTTGGTTAGCAGCCAAACGCTTAACCACTGCGCCACCAGGGCTCCATGAAACAGTAGTCACCTTTAAAAGGAATATGAAAGTCATATCAGGAAAATTATAAAACATATTGCTGTTGTTAGGTGCTGTCGAGTTGATTCCGACTCGTAATGACCCTATGTACAACATAACGAAACACTGCCTGGTCCTGTGTTATTCTCACAGTTGCTGTTATTCTTGAGCCCATTGTGGTATCCACTATATAAATCCATCTTGTTGAGGGTCTTCTTTTTTTGCTGACCTTCTACTTTACCAAGCATGACGTCCTTCTCCAGGGACTGGTCCCTCCTGATAACATGTCCTTAGTAGGTGAGATGAAGTCTCACCATCCTTGCTTCTAAGGAGCACGCTGGCTGTACTTCTTCCAAGACAGATTTGTACATTCTTCTGGCAATCCATTGTGTATTCAATATTCTTCGCTAACACCATAATTCAAAGGCATCAATTCTTCTTAGGTCTTCCTTATTCATTGTGCGGCTTTTGCATGCATATGAGACAATTGAAAACACCATGGTTTGGGTCAGGCGCACCTTAGTCCTCAAAGTGACATCTTGCTTTTTAACACTTTAAAGAGATTTTTTGCAGCAGATTTGCCCAATGTAAGGCATTGTTTGATTTCTTGACTGCTGCTTCCATGGGTGTTGATTGTGGATCCAAGTAAAATGAAATCCTTGACAACTTCAATCCTTTCTCCATTTATCATGATGTTGCTTATTGATCCAGTTGTGAGGATTTTTGTTTTATGATAGTACTGAAGGAAGAGGTCCAAACTGCACTGAAGGCATTGGCAAAAATCAAGGCTCCAGGAACTGATGGAATACCAATTGCGATGTTTCAACAAATGGATGCAAAGCTGGAAGTGCTCACTTGTTTATGGCAAGAAATTTAGAAGACAGCTACCTGGCCAACCTACCTAAAGAGATCCATATTTATGCCTATTCCAAGAAAAGTGATTTAACCAAATGAGGAAATTATCTAACAATATCATTAATATCACACTCAAGTAAAATTTTACTGAAGATCATTCAAAAGCAACTGCAGCAGTACATCGACAGGGAATATTGCCAGAAATTCAAGGCAGATTCAGAAGAGGATGTGGAACGAGGGATATCATTGCTGATGTCAACTGGATCCTGGCTGAAAGCAGAGAATACCAGAAAGAGGTTTACCTGTGTTTTATTGACTATACAAAGACATTCGACTGTGTGGATCATAACAAATTATGGATGACATTGCGAAGAATGGGAATCCCAGAACACTTAATTGTCCTCATGAGGAACCTGTACATAGACCTAGTGGCAGTTGTTCGAACACAACAAGGGAATTCTGTGTGGTTTAAAACCAGGAAAGGTGTGTGTGTCAGGGTTATATCCTTTCACCCTGCTTATTCAATCTGTATGAGGAGCAAATAATCCAAGAAGCTGGACTACATGAAGAAGAATGTGGCAACAAGATTGGAGGGAGACTCATTAACAACCTGTGCAATATGCAGATGACATAACCTTGCTCACTGAAAGTGAAGAAGACTTAAGGCACTTACTGATGAAATCAAAGACTATAGCCTTCAGTATGGATTACATCTCAACATAAAACAAAAATCCTCACAACTGGACTTAAAAGCAACATTATGATAAATGGAGAAAAGATTGAAATTGTCACGAATTTCATTTTACTTCAGTCCACAATCAACATCCACGGTAGCAGCACACTAGAAGTCAAATGACATTGGATTGGGAAATCAGCTGCAAAAGACCTGTTTGGAGTGTTGAAAAGCAAAGGTATCACTTTGAGGAGTAAGGTGTGCCTGACCCAACCCATGATATTTTCAATTACCTCCTATGCATGCGAAAGATGGACAATGATAAGAAAGACTGAAGAAGAACTGATGCCTTTGAATTATGGTGTTGGCAAAGAATATTGAATATACCATGGGCTACCAGTAGAATAACCAAGTCTGTCTTGGAAGAAGTACAGCTAGAATGCTCCTTAGAAGCAAGGATGGTGAGACTTTGTCTTACATATTGTGGACTTGTTATCAGGAGGGACCAATCCCTGGAGAAGGACATCATGCTTGGTAAGATAGAGAGTCAATGAAAAAGAGGAGGACTCTCAATAAGGTGGACTGACACAAAGGCTGCAACAATGGGCTCAAACATAGCAACGATTGTGAGAATGGTGAAGGACCAAGCAGCGTTTCCTTCTGTTGTCCCTAGCATAGCTATGAGTTGTAACCGACTTGAGGGTACCTAACAACAGCAATACAAACACTCTATCCAGAGATTGGAGCCCTTGTTGTGCACCAGTTAAGAGCTCAGCTGCTAACCAAGAGGTTAGCAGTTGGAATCCACCAGCCGCTCCTTGGAAACCCCTTGGGGCAGTTCTACTCTGTCCTATAGGGTCGCTATGAGTCAGAATTAACTCAACAGCAATGAGTTTTGGTATCCAGAGATTATCCCACTATCCAGCGACATCCAGCACATTATTAACCATTTGGAATATTTGTGGCTGTAAAATTTGTCATCATAACAAAATCCAAAACAACCGACATTTACAGTGTTAGGGAATTGGTTAAATAACTATGGAATATCCATAAAAATTAAATGTCTTCAGCGTTTGCCAATGAGAACAATGAGTAGTAGAATTTTTAATGGCATTGAAAATTGTCATGAGATAAAAATAAAAGGAAAAATAAGAATAACAAACCATAGATAGTATAATCTATGAGTTATTTTAATTTTCTCCTTTATATTTTCCTAAATTTTAGATTTTTATAACTGACATCTTTTATATATACATATTTTGTAACTTTTTTTAACAGGTAGAAAAGAAAAACAAAAATATAGCCTTTGGGAAATTAGAAAATTCACACTAATCCCAGAACTCCACGTTGAAATTGAAATTGCATGCATTACTTGTCCTGTGTGTGTGTGTGTTCTTCAAATTACCCTGTATTCCAGCTTAAAACTGAGAAGTAATTTAAATACCAAGAAAGTGCTAAATAGAAAATTATATTTGGGGGCAGTTTCCTATTTTGGGTTTCACTAGATCTCCCATGTTTAAGAAGATGTATTTATTCTATATTTAGAAGAATGTTCAAAGAAATTTAAAGTACAATTATATGAATCATCTATTAACCATAAATCTAGACTAAATATTAACACAGTGTTTGAGCATATTGTACTTCCTGAGATATGGTTGTTTAATAAGATAAACAACAATACTATGGACAGGACTGATATCAATAGCTGACAGAAGTGTTTAATGTATATATGACAAACTTGTCTCTCCAAGATGTCACTGAAGCTGGTCATAAACCCATGATCTTTTATTCATGTCAACAATTAGCTTCCTAGAGTTTTGTTTATAAGACTTACCCAAGGAAGACTGGATCCCTTGTCCCCAGTCATGAAACTTGCTGATGTATCACATTATTACAAAGGATGGAGAGTACCAATATCTTAGTATAAATGCATCATCTTTACTGGAAAATTATTTAAAGTGTATTTCCTGTGGAAAGTAGATCTTGAAGTAGCAGAACATTGTATACACAACCCCAGGATATTCAATTAGCTGTTTATATTCAGGTAGAAGAATGTGCAAGATGCTGTATTAACCGTAGTAGTTGACTTTCCAACATTCATTCTACCTCCAAATCACGGTAATGCTGTTCCCTTGACAGTAAGTGGTTTAGGAATAGATAAGTTATCTAATCCTGGTAAATGAGAGGTGAGGAATGGTCTGTCTGTGGTTTCTGTGAAAGATTTCCTCATTCCCAAAAAAGGAATAAAGGTAAGAGAAGGGATAAATAAAAATAGGGATCTTATCCTCTGGATGATGTTGTGGCTCAATATGATGTCTGGAACTGGACTCACTGTTGCCATTTTGGGACCATGAGAAAAGCTACCAAAAGGGCAAATCTTACAGACTGAGGGCGGTGGAGTGGAGAAATGAAACAAACTTGGTCTTCTGATATAATAACTGAGGCACTGAATCAATTAACCTAAATTATCTCTGAGCTTCTTTTTATAAGAGCTAAGAAATTTAGGCCATTTTGAGTTGGATTTCATGTTATTTTCAGGTGAAAGCATCTTAAGTGATACAGATGGCGTTTTATTAAGAGAAGTTAGTAGAGAAGATATGTTGGAATACAAATGACAAATTTTGGGAAGGCTTGTTGGGTTTCGTCACTGTCCTATTGAAGATATTTCTAAGAAGATGATGCCTAAATTCAGATTAGAATGTTTTTAAGCTGCCGTAAGAGTGTATTACGTTCTGATTTTTTAAAAATGCAAAAACAGTGGACATATTCAATTAATATGAATTTTTAAAAAGCATGTGACTATCAGAGGATATAATACAAAGAGTTTTAGCCACTTGGGTTAAGAAAATAGACACAATTTTAAAAAGGGGAAGAAAAATGTTTCTCTCTTCAGGTATTCATTATACTATTCTTCCGATTTTTAAATTATGTTTGAAAATGTTTATAATAAAAAGGTGGAGGGAAAATGTATAACATGTTGGGTTAGAAGATAAGGAAGTAATACCATAGAGCAGAACTGAGAAAGAATCTCAAAATTTTAGATGTTTAGTGTAATGTGCAAGTGTCCCACATGTATCCTGTTCATCAAATTGTTCTACCTAAGCCAAGGGAGGTGAGTGGGTGAGGGATCTGGATGTAATTTTTCAGCAACATATATATTTTTTTCTTATTTAACCAGCACACATCTAATAGTAGGCCCTAATAATCTGCAAATTTGATGGTTAATCTAAACATAAAGTAGGTGAGTTCACTTCTGATAGAGCAGCTACAATAAAATGGAAAAAAAAATTCAATAGTTATTCATGTCAAACGATGAAATTGATGAACCCAGTATACATTGCATCAGAAGAGTTTGTGCAGTAAACTCTACATCAGATTCATGGCTTATGGAATGGAAGAAATAATCAATGTTTTGAATTTCCTTCAAATGGGTTACGGAACATCTACAAGAAGTTGAAGCAGAGTATAGGGATTAAATTCATTCAGATGAAGTGAGATGTTTTTAAATTGTGGGGAACTGATGAGGACTTTCACTGAACTGCTTCTACAGATCACAGATTTTTTAATTTAAGGGATCTGATGGACTTAATTTATGAAATGTAGTGGCTCACAATATTGTTGTTACTGATAAGCATAGAAACACCCTAATCTTACTAACAGTTGTAACTAATGTGTGATGAGTACTATATTAAGCACTTTATATGAATTATTTCATTTAATAGATGTAAACTGACTCCAGAGTCCATGTTCTGAGCTATATGCCTTGAACGTAATCACAGAGAGAAAACATGAGAACACAGTGGATTTTTTTAAGACATTCTAAATCAATACGGACAGGTAGGCTATACATGTGGCAGGAGGAAATTACTCTGATGTTCTATTACAGAACTACCCTGAATGCAATAAAATCGAATTATAAAGGAATACCGTGTCTTCTGTTAGAAATGAAATCAACTTAAAAAAATTCACAGATTTTTTAGAAAAAAATTTTATTATGAAAATTTCAAACGTACAAAAATAGAGGAAGAGTATGATGAATTTCCATATACTTGTCATCCAGCTTCAGTAATTATTATTACTATATAATATTATGATAATATTAATATGATGGTTAACCTTGTTTCATCTATCCCTTTCAACCACTTTCTCCATTTTCTGTATTTTTGTATTATTTTGAAACAAATCTCAGACATCAAATCATGTCATCCACAAATAATTCAGTATTAAAACATACAGCAGCAACAACAATAAAAAATAACCACAATACCATTATCACACTTAACAAAAGCCCCAATTATTTCTTAATATCCTCAAATACCCAGTCAGTGCTCAAATTCCTGACTATCTTTTAACTGTCATAATTTGTTCCAATATTGAATTAGATCTAAATGAGATACAAACATTGCAATTACTGATGCATCTTTTAAGTCTCTCAATTTGTAAGTTATCCATTCATCTCTCTCTCCCCTCACCCCCTTTTTGAAATCAATTTGTTTATTGAAAAAACCATTTGTGCTATAGTTTTCCATAGTCTGGATTTTGCTAATTGCAACTTTGGTAGTGTAGTCGAACATGCTTATCTGTCTTCTATAACTTGGCAGTTGGATCTAGGGGCTTTGTCAGATTCTGATTCATTTTTGTTGTTGTTTTTGGACAAAAGTACTTCATAGGTGCTGTTGAATTCTAGCCTCAGGGGGCACATAACGTCTGGTTGCCTCTCTCTCTCTTTTTTTTTAATGTAATTTATTTTATTTTTGTTGCTGGTGTTGAGAATATACACAGCAAAACATACACCAATTCAACAATGGTTACATGCACAGTTCAGTGACATTGATTACATTCTTTGAGTTGTGAAAATATTTTCACTCTTCTTTACTGAGTTGTTCTTCTCCATTAACATAAACTCACTACCCCATAAGTTTCCTATCTAATTTTTTGAGTCACTGATGTCGGTTTGATCCCATATAGATAGATCTTAAAAGAATACAATGCTCAAGGCAGACATTCTTTCTTTTATTTTATTTTTGTACTTTAAGTGAAAGTTTACAATTCAAGCTAGTCTATCATACAGAATTTTATACATACATTGTTACATGACTTTAATTGCTCTCCCTTATACTGTGACAGCACATTCCTCCTTTCCACCCCTGATTTCCTGTGTCCATTCAACCAGCTCCTGACCCTCTCTACCTTCTCATCTCACTTCTGGACAATAACTGCCCATTAGTCTCATGTATGTAGTTGAGCTAAGAAGCACACTCTTCACGAGTATCATTTTATGTCCCATAGTCCAGTTTAATCTTTGTCTGAAGAGTTGGCCCCAGGGATGGTTTTAATGCTGGGTTGACAGAGATTCTGGACCATGCTTCCTGGGGTTCCTCCAGTCTCAGTCAGACCATTAAGTCTGGTCTTCTTACTAGAATTTTAGTTCTGCACACCACTTTTCTGATGCTCCATCAAGGACTCTTTGTTGTGTTCCCTGTCAGGGCAGTCACTGGTGATAGCCAGGCACTATCTAGTTCTTCTGGTCTCAGGCTGATGCAGTCTCTGGTTTATGTGGCCCTTTCTGTCTCTTGGGATAATACTTTTCTTGTGACTTTGGTGTTCTTCATTCTCCTTTACTCCACGTGAGTTGGGACCAGTTGATGCATCTTAGATGGCTGCTCACTAGCTTTTAAGACCGCAGACATCACTCGCCAAAGTAGTGTGCAGAATGTTTTCTTAATAAACTTTGTTATGCCAATTGACCTAGACGTCCCCTGAAAGCATGGTCCCCAGACCCCAGCCTCTTCTACTCTGTTCCTTAAAGTGTTTGGTTGTATTCAGGAAACTTCTTAGCTTTGGTTTAGTCCAGTTGTGCAGGCTTCCTCTGTAGTGTGTGCTGTCCTTCCCTTCACCGAAGACAATTCTTGTCCACTATCTAGTTCCTGAATAACCCTCAACCTCCCTCCCCACCCTCATAACCATCAAAGAATGTTTTCTTCTGTGTTTAAACCTTTTCTTGAGTTCTTATTATAGTGGTCTTATACAATATTTGTCCTTTTGTGACTGACTAAATTCACTCAGCATAATGCCTTCCAGATTCCTCCATGTTATAAGATGTTTCACGGATTCATTGTTATTCTTTATTGTCGCGTAGTATTCCATTGTGTGAATATACTATAATTTGTTTATCCATTCATCCGTTGATGGGCACCTAGGTTGTTTCCGTCTTTCTGCTATGGTGAACAGTGTTGCAGTGAACATGGATGTGCACATATCTATTCTTGTGATGGCTCTTCTTTCTCTAGAATATATCCCAAGGAGTGGGATTGCTGGATGTATGGTACTTCTATTTCTAGCTTTTTAAGGAAGCACCAAATCAATTTCCAAAGTGGTTGTACCATTTTACATTCCCACCAACAGCGTGTAAGTGTTCTAATCTCTCCACAGGCTCTCCAATATTCATTATTTTGTGTTTTTTTGATTAATGCTAGCCTTGTTGGGGTGAGATGGTATCTCACTGTAGTTTTGATTTGCATTTCTCTAATGGCTAATGATAGTGAGCATTTCTTCATGTGTCTGTTAGCCGCCTGAATATCTTCTTCGGAGAATTACCTGTTCATAGCCTCTGGCCGTTTTTTAATTGGCTTACTTGTCTTTTTGTTGTTGAGGTTTTCCAATATCTTACAGATTTTAGAGATTAGATGCTGATCTGATTTGTCATAGTCAAAAATGTTTTCCCAGCCTGTAGGTTGTCTTTTTACTCTTTTGATGAAGTCTTTTGATGAGCATAAGTGCTAGATTTTTTAGGAGCTCCCAGTTACCTAGTTTTTCTTCTGGTGTTAGTGCATTGTTACTTATGGTTTGTATTCTGTTTATGCCATGTATTAGGGCTCCTAGTGTTGTCCCTATTTTTTCTTCCACGATCTTTATCGTTTTCCATTTTATATTTAGGTCTTTGATCCATTTTGAGTTAGTTTTTGTGCATGGTGTGAGGTATGGATCTTGTTTCAGTTTTTTGCAGATGGATATCCAGTTATGCCAGTGCCATTTGTTAAAGAGACTGCTTTTTTCCCCCAGTTAATGGACTTCAGGTATTTGTCAAATAGCAGCTGCTCATAGGTGGGTTAATTTATGTCTGCATTCTCAGTTCTGTTCCATTGGTCTACGTATCTGTTGTTGTACCACTACCAGGCTGTTTTGACTACTGTGGCTGTATAACACATCCTAAAATTAGGTAGTGTGAGGCCTCCTACTTTGTTCTTCTTCTTGCTTAATGCTTTACTTATTTGGGGCCTCTTCCCTTTCCAAACGAAGTTGGTGATTTGTTTCTCCATCTCATTAAAAAATGCTGGTGGAATTTGGATTGGGATTGCATTGTATCTGTAGATTGCTTTGGGCAGAATAGACATTTTCACAGTGTTGAGTCTTCCTATCATGAGCAAGCTACGTTTTTCCACTTATGCGGGTCTCTTTTGGTTTCTTGCAGTAGTGTCTTGTAGTTTTCACTGTACAGGTCTTTTACATCTCTGGTTCTATTTATTCCTAATTATTTTATCATCTTGGGAGCTATTGTAAATGGTATTGGTTTGGTGAATTCCTCTTAGAAGTTCTCTTTGTTGGTGTAGAGGAATCCAACTGATTTTTGTATGTTTATCTTGTATCATGATACTTTGCTGCAATCTTCTATTAGTTCCAGTAGTTTTCTTGTGGATTCTTTGGGGTTTTCTGTGTATAAGATCATACCATCTGCAAATAGAGATACTTTTACTTCTTCTCTACCAAGTTGGATGATCTTTATTTCTTTTTCTATCCTAAGTTGCTCTGGCTAGGACCTCCAGCACAGTGTTGAATAGGAGTGGTGATAAAGGGCATCCTTGTCTGGTTCCCGTTCTCAAGGGGAATGCTTTCAAACTCTCAAGGCAAACATTCTTTACTAGTTAAGCCAAACTCTTGTTGGGTTTTAAGAAGACTTCAGGTGATATTTTTTATTTAAAATTTAAAAATAATCTCAGGGCAACAGTTTCAGGGATTCATCCAGCCTCCATGGCTCCACAAAGTCTGGAGTCCATGAGCATTTGAAATTTTGTTCTGCATTTTCCCCCTTTTGATTATGATTCTTCTATAGAATCTTTAATAAGAATGTTCAGTAATGGTAGCCAGGCACCATCCAGTTCTTCTGGTCTCATGGCAAAGGAGGCAGTTGTTCACGGAGGCAATTAGCCACATATTCCATTTCCTCCTCCTATTCCTGACTCTCCTTCTTCCTCTCTTGCTTCAGGCAAATAGAGACTAATTGTTGTACCTTTGATGCCACTTGCAAGCTTTTAAGACCCCAGGCACTACACAACAAACTAGGAGGTACAACAGAAGCATGGTATTAGGCCAAATAACTGGGATGTCTCATGAAATGATGATCCTAAACCTCCAAACCAAGAAACCAAGTCCCATGAGGTGTTTGGTTGCACATAAGCAGCCTCAGCAGCTACTTTTTTTTTTTTTGTCTTTTTTGTAAATGTATCTATCACACAACTTTTGCCAATTAAATTTTTTACAGGTGTACAACTTAATGACAGCAATTAGATTAATTGGCTTTACATTACATTGATTGTGGAATCCTATTCTTAATCAATGTGACTTTTCTGTCACCATAAACCGAAACTTAGTGCTCCCTAAGCAATAACCCTCCTCCCCTTTTCCTCTCCCTCCCTCCCATGGTAACCACTAATAAACTTTGGTCTCTATACATTTGTCTGTTCTTGTCTTTTTATATAAGTGGGGTCATGCAATATTTGTCCTTTTGTAATTGACTTATTTCACTCAGCATAATGACTTCAAGGTACATCCATATTGTAGTGTGTATTGAGATTTCATTTCTCCTACTGGTTGAGTGGAGCCCTGGTGGCGCAGTGGTTAAGAGATTGGCTGCTAACCAAAATATCAATAGTTCGAATCCACCACTGCTTGTTGGAAACCCTATGGGGCAGTTCTATTCTGTCCTATGGGGTTGCTATGAGTCAGAATTGACTCGACTGCAATGGGTTACTGGCTGATTAGTGTTCTATTGAATGTATGTACCACATTTTTTATCCATTCATCTGCTGAAGGATATTTAGGTTGTTTCTACCTTTTGGCTATTGTGAACAGTGCTGCAATGAACATTGGTGTACCAGTATCTGTATGAGTCTCAGCTTTCAAGTCTTTTGGGTATATGTGTAGAAGTGGAATTGCTGGGTCATATGCTAGTTCTATTTTTAGTTTTTTGAGGAGCCACCACACTTTTCCACAACGGCTGTACCATTTTGCATTCTCACTAGCAATGGATAAGGGATCTAATTTCTCCACACCCTCACCTCATTTGTTATTTTCTTTCTTTCTTTTTTTATTTTAGCCATCCTGTTGTTGCTGTTAGGTGCCCTCGAGTTGGTTTCTACTCATAACGACCCTATTAACAACAGAATGAAACACTGCCTGGTCCTACATCATCCTCATAATCGTTGTTATGCTTGAGCACATTGTTGCAGCCACTGTGTCAATCCATCTCGTTAGGGTCTTCTTCTTTTTCCCTGACCCTCTACTTTACTAAGCACGATGTCCTTCTCCAGGGGCTGGTCCCTCCTGATAACATGTCCAAAGTATGTGACATGTAGTCTCGCCATCTTTGCTTCCAAGGAGCATTCTGGCTGTACTTCTTCCTAGATAGATTTGTTCTTTCTTCTGGCCGTCCATGGTATATTCAATATTCTTTGCCAATACCATAATTCAAAGGCATCAGTTCTTCTCTGGTCTTCCTTATTCATTGTCCAGCTTTCCCATGCATATGAGGCTATTAAAAATATTATGGCTGGGGTCAGGCACACCTTAGTCTTCAAGATGATATCTTTGCTTTTAAACACTTTAAAGAAGTCTTTTGCAGTAGAGTTGCCCAATGCAATGCATCATTTGATTCCTTGACTGCTGCTTCCATGGGTGTTGATTGTGGATCCAAGTAAAATGAAATTGGTGACAACTTCAATCTTTTCTCCGTTTATCATGATGTTGCTTATTGATCCAGTTGTGAGAATTTTTGTTTTCTTTATGTTGAGGTGTAATGCATACTAAAGGCTATGGTCTTTGATCTTCATCAGTAAGTGCTTCAAGTCCTCTTCACTTTCAGCAAGAAAGGCTGTGTCATCTGCATAACGCAGGGTGTTAATGAGTCTTTCTCCAATCCTGCTGCCCTGTTCTTCTTCATATAATCCAGCTTCTCGAATTATTTGCTCAGCATAGAGATTGAATAGGTATGGTGAAAGGATACAACCCTGACGCACACCTTTCCTAACTTTAAACTACGCAGTATCCTCTTGTTTTGTTCAAACGACTGCCTCTTAAGAAATGTACAGATTCCTCATGAACACAATTAAGTGTCCTGGAATTTCCATTCTTCTAAATGTCATCCATAATTTGTTATGATCCACACAGTCGAATGTTTTTGCATAGTCAATAAAACACAGGTAAACATCTTTCTGGTATTCTCTGCACTCAGCCAGGATCCAGTTGACATCAGCTATGATAGCTCTGGTTCTTCGTCCTCTTCGGAATCTGGCTTGTATTTCTGGCAGTTCTCTGTTGATGTACTGCTGCAGCAGCTTTTGAATGATCTTCAGCAAAATTTTACTTGCATGTGATATTAATGATATTGTTTAATAATTTCCTCATTCAATTTGATCACCTTTCTTTGGAATGGGCACAATACGGATCCCTCACAGTTGGTGGGCCAGGTAGCTGTCCTCTAAATTTCTTGGTATAGGCAATTGAGCACTTCGAGCACTTCCAGCATTGCATCGGTTTATTGAAACATCTCAATTGGTATTCCATCAATTCCTGGAGCCTTGCTTTTCACTAATGCCTTCAGTGCAGCTTGTACTTCTTCCTTCAATACCATTAGTTCCTGATCATATGCTACCAACTGGTTGAACGTTGACCAATTCTTTTTGGTATAGTGAGCCTGTGTATTCCTTCTATCTTCCTTTGGTGCTTCCTGCATCATTTAATATTTTCCCTGTAGAATCCTTTAATATTGTAACTCGAGGCTTGAATTTTTTTTCAGTACTTTCAGCTTTAGAAATGCCAAGCATGTTCTTCTCTTTCAGTTTTCTAACTCCAGGTCTTTGCACAGGTCATTATAATACTTTACTTTGTCTTCTCGAGCCACCCTTTGAAATCCCCTGTTCAGCTCTTTTACGTCACCATTTCTTCCATTTGCTTTCACTACTCCACGTTCAAGAGCAAGTTTCAGGGTCTCTTCTGACATCCATTTTGGTCTTTTCTTTCTTTCTTGTCTTTAATGACCTCTTGCTTTCTTCATGTATAATGTCCTTGATGTCATTCTACTACTCATCTGGTCTTTGGTCATTAGTGTTCAATGAGTCAAATCTATTCTTGAGATGGTCTCTTAAATTTAGGTGGGATATACTCCAAGTCGTACTTAGGCTTTTACGAACTTGTTCTAATTTTCTTCAACTTCAACTTGAACCTGCGTAGGAACAACTGATGGTCTGTTCTGCAATTGGCCCCTGGCCTTGTTCTGACCGATGATACTGAGCTTTTCCATCGTCTCTTTCCACAGATGTAGTTAATTTGATTCCTGTGTATTCCATCTGTCGAGGTCCATGTGTATAGTCACCGTTAATGTTGTTGAAAAAGGTAGTTGCAATGAAGAAGTCGTTGGTTTTGCAAAATTCTATCATGCAAACTCCTGCATCGTTTCTGTCACCAAGGTCATATTTTCCAACTACCAATCCTTCTTCTTTGTTTCCAACTTTTGTATTCCAGTCACCAGTAACTATCAATGCATCTTGATTGCATGTGTGATCAATTTCAGACTACAGAAGTTAGTAAAAATCTTCAGTTCCTCCATCTTTGACCTTAGTGGTTGGTGTGTAAATTTGAATAATAGTCGTATTAACTGGTCTTCCTAGTAGGCGTATGGATATGATCCTATCACTGACAGCATTGTACTTCAGGATAGATCTTGAAATGTTCTATTTGATGATGAATGCAATGCCATTCCTCTTCAAGTTTTCATTCTCAGCATAGTAGACCATATGATTTTCTGATTCAAAATAGCCAATACCAGTCCATTTCAGCTCACTAATGCCTAGAATATCAATGTGTTCCATTTCATTTTTACAATTTTTAATTTCCCTAGATTCATACTTCGTACATTCCACGTTATGATCATTAATGGATGTTTGCAGCTGTTTCTTCTCATTTGGAGTCATGCCACATCAGCAAAGGCCTGGAATAGACAAGGTCCCGAAAGCTTGACTCCATCCATGACATTAAGGTCAACTCTACTTTTAGAAGGCAGCTCTTCCCCAGTTGTTTTTTGAGTGCCTTCCAACCTGAAGGGCTCATCTTCTGGTGCTACATAAGACAATGTTCTGCTGTTATTCATAAGGTTTTCACTGGTTAATTCTTTTCAGAAGTAGACTTCCAGTCCTTCTTCCTAGCTTGTCTTAGTGTGGAAGCTCAGCTGAAACCTGTCTGCCTTGGGTAACCCTGCTGATATTTGAATACCGGTGGCAAAGCTTCCAGCATCACAGCAACTCGCAAACCCCCACAGTAGGACAAACTGACAGAAAGGTGGGGGTAGACATTCCAGTGGAAGTGAAATGGTACCTCCTTGAGGTTTTGATTTGCTTCTTTCTGATGGCTAGTGACACTGAGCATCTTTTCATGTCACTAGCCATGATGGCCATTTGAATGTCCTCATTGGTGAAATGTCTATTCCAGGCCTTTGTCCATTTTATGATTGGGTTATATCTTAGTTATCTAGTGCTGCTACAACAGAAATACCAGAAGTGGATGGCTTTAACAAAGAGAAACTTATTCTCTCACAGTGTAAGAGGCTAGAAGTTTGAATTCAGGGTGCCAGCTCTCTCTGTCTGCTCTGGGGGAAGGTCCTTGTCATCAGTCTTTCCCTGGTCTAGGAGCTTCTGAGTGCAGGGACCCCGGGTCCAAAGGACATGCTCCACTCATGGTTCTTCATTCTTGGTGGCATGAGGTCCCCTTTGGTAAGCATTCGCATAACCACAAATATCTTTACTTCTTTGGCCCATTCAGAGAGGTCTATCCACATACCTCTTCCCCATACGTCCTTGTCTCCAATTTTCCAATCATGTTCCTTCCAAGTCCCTGACCATCCAGCCAAACCATTGGCCATAGCCCATGAATCAGTATACAATTGCACATCTGATTATTTCTCCTTCCAAGCCAAGTGAACAACCACGTGCACTGCTTGAAGTTCTGCCCATTGAGAGGATTTTGCTTCACCACTGTCCTTCAGGGAGGTCCCAGAAAGGGGCTATAGTGCTGCTATTGTCCACTTTTGAGTGGTGCCTGCATATTGCACAGAACTATCCATAAATTAGGCATGAGTTTTCTCTTCCTCAGTCAACTAATCATAAGGAAATCCCCATGAGGCCATAGGTGCAGACAGAGAGATGGAAAGCAATGCGACAGAAGTGGAGACCATGAGCATTTGGGCCACTTCCTCATGCAACTTACTTATGCTTTCAGGTCCTACTTAGGCCTGATCTCATATCTATCACTTCCATTTAATGATGGCGTGCTGCTGTGCATGTCCAATTTTATGATTCTGTGGGTCAGACAACACCCAGTTCATGATGGGCAGCCAGGCCGCATGGTGACTTGGTGTCCCATGGTTAAGTGTTCAATCTCTGCTAAGGCCCAGTAGTAAGTCAAAAGCTGTTTCCCAAAAGGAAAGTAGTTATCTGCAGAGGATGGCAGGGCTTTGCTCCAAAATCCCAAGGGTCTGCCCTGTGATTTACTAATAGAGGCCTGCCAAAGACTCCAAACAGCATCCCTATCTAACACTGACACATCAAGCACCATTGGATCAGCAGGATCATATGGCCCAAGTGGCAGAGCTGCTTACACGGCAGCCTGAACCTGTTGCAGAGCCTTCTCTTGTTCTGGGCCCCACTTAAAAGCTTTTCAAGTCATTCGATAAATGGCTGAAGTAGCACACCCAAATGCAGAATATGTTGCCTGTAAAATCTCAAGATCGGCAGGCAAGACGGTAGGTAAGTTGCTACCTCAAGTCCTGAGAACTTGAGTTCAGACAAAGAGAGACCAGCTGTAGGATCCAGAGTGAGCAAAAGCCCATGAGATTTGCCAGAAAGTCCAACCAATATTGGATGCAGGCCATGCCTCCAAGGAAATTCCCTTTCAACAGATTGACTACTCACAGCAGATTCCATCATGGAAGTGATCACATTATATCAAATCTCATCATGGAAGTGATCACATCATCATACAGCTGCCAAACTACGTCGTAACTGTTAAACCACTGAGAATCATGGCCCAGCCAAGTTGACACACAACCTTAACAGTCACAGGCTATTTGTCTTTTTGTTAAGTTCCCAAAATTTTATATATATTTTGGTTATTAGATTCTTATTGGATACATGGTTTTTGAAGATATTCTTCCAGTCAGTACCTTGTCTTTTCACTCTTTTGATAAACAAAAGTTTTAAATTTTTATGAAGTCCCGTTTATTGATTTTGTCTTTTGCTGTTTGTGCTTTGGTTATTATATTAGATAATCCACTGTTAAAAGACAGGCCTGACAGTGTTGCCCCTGCATTTTCTTCTAAGAATTTTTTGTTTTTAGTTTGCACATTTAGGTCCTTAATCCATTTTGAATTTGTTTTTGTGTGTGGTGAGGCATGGATTTTTCTGCATGTGGAAATCCAGTTTTCTCCACAGCATTTATTGAAGAGACTCTTCTTTTCCCATGGAATGGACTTAGCATCCTTCTCAAAAATCAGTTGACCATAGATGTGTGGGTTTATTTCTGGACTTTCAACTCTATTCCATTGTTCTATGTGTCTATTGTTATACCAGTACCAAGCTGTTTTGATTACTGTAACTGTATAATATGTTTTAAAATCAGGAAGTGTGAGTTCTCCTACTATGTTCTTCTCTTTCAGCATTGCTTTAGCTTTTGGGGGCCTCTTGCCTTTCCATATAAAGTTGAAGATTGGTTTTTCCATTTCTATATAGAAGGCTGTTGGAAGTTTCATCAGGGATGCATTGAATTTATAGATTGCTTTGGGTGGTATTGACATCTTAACTATATTAAGTCTTCTAATCCATGAGCACGCCTCTTTTTTTTTTTTTTTTTTTGTGATGTTAGCAACCATTGATGATCATTGCCTAGATACATTAATTAGATGTTTCAAAATGGTGATATTCTAATTATATCAATCCTTTTTCAATTATTAGCTGGAACACATTAATAAAGAGAAACTTTCTCATTTTCTATTTGGTTATCCATTAGTTGGTACTTTTTACTTGCTAGTTCTGAAAATGAAGAGTTGGTTCACTAGCATTCTCTAACAGTAACAAATTCAGGGTTTTTTAAAAAGTATTATTATTAATTCATAGGTAAGCATATTTTATGTATTTCAATCTATTGCTGTTGTTATCCTCAATGATGGTTCAAATTATCTGTCTTTGGACCATCACCATAATTATTTCCAAAACTTTTTCATCAACCGATACAGAAACTCTGTACCCATTAAGCATTAACTACCTATTTCTCCCTCCCCCTAGTCCCTGGTAACCACTAATCTACATCCTGTCTTTATGCATATGCCTACTCTAGACATTTCATATAAGTGGGATCACACAGTACTTGTCCTTTTGTCTCTGGTTTATTTCTGAGTTCCTTTAACAGAACACTAGTAGTCTTTGATAGCTTTCTGGTTCTCTGCAATAGCAAGATGAGTTAGGCTCATCTTGTACATTTCTTGCCTCCTATCTGTAATTAGTTGTTTCTCCAATGAGCCCTGGTTCCTTTTAGTGGTAAATTCTGGGCCCTAGGGTTCACAGATTTTGATGTGTATGAATTATACCCATCAAAAGTGGTTCCCATTTCACTCAGAGTAAAATCTTTTCAGTGACTGATCAGGCTCTGTATGATCTGCATTCCCTGCTTTCTCTCTTTCCTTACCATGCATGCTTCTTTCTCTAGACCACGGCCACAGGAATGCCCTTCTTCCAGATACGTGTGTGGCTCAGTTCCTTGCCTTCTGCAAGTTTTTGCTTAATCTCACCTTCTCATGGAAGCCTATCCTATCAATCTCATTTAAAATTGCAATGCAGTTACCTCCCCAACCATTCCCAGTAACCTGTATTCTAATTATCTTGTATTCTAATTAACCTGTATTCTTGTATCACTTTTCATTTTCTAACATACTTTACAATTTACTCATTTATTATGTAGTATCCTTCTCCTCCTGAAATGTAAGCTCCATAAGGGCAGGGATTTTTGTTTGTCTGGTTCACTGCCGTATCCTTACTGCTTAGGACAGTGCCTGGCACATGGTAGTCATTCAGTAAATATTTGTTCAATGAACAAATGAATGCAAATCTACAGGGCAATGGGTTTCCTCTTTATATATGGCCTTTCTGGCCCTGGGTTTGTAATTCTGTTGAAATGCTTTGCTATGCCACAATCTTGCAAAGAGATTGGATAGTTTATTATGCAAAAAGGTGTGTAAAACCCTTACAGGAATTGATCAATTACTATGCAAACTAGATGGCTATGGTCTACCTAGGGGATTGGTCAGTTTTACCATCCTGCTAGGCTTAAAAGGACCAATCCCACGAGGTCAGGGGGAACCTCATTACTATAAAGAACCTGGAGTGAAGTGTATCCTTTGGACTGGGGGTTCCCTGCACTGGGAACTTCATAGATCCAGGAGACAGAGAGAGCTACAACACTGGAGACAGCTTGAGATGGTGAGAACCAGGAGACTGGCGTGAGTCAGGTGTGGTGGGCTTCTCAGCCCACAGAGTGAGATGGCTGCAGTGTACTCATTGACCCATGGTGCAACAGAGCTGAGTGAGTACCTTTGGGGCAGGCTTGCCGGTGGAGTAGGGTGCCTCAGGCACTTGACAGCAGAGCCAAAAGAGTTGTAACGCTTGCCAAAGTGAGCCAGTGGCAGAAATGAGGCCTGCATTAGGCATGGCTGAGAAGGAGCTGAGAGCGGGCTTGCAGAAGCTGTCCTGATTGTAGAACTGTATCCTGAGTTGCATCCCGTTACCTCCAAGTTGATCCTGATCCTGAGTTGTAACCTGTTACTACCCTAATAAACACCATAATTGTGAGTATGGTCTGTGAGTTCTGTGTAGCCATTGCAATGAATTATTGAACCCAACAAAGAAGTAGAGAGTGCCTTAAAGAGGATGACTTGTGTCAGAATTGGTAAAAAAATGTTGGAGAGTAGAGGTATGTCTGACCTCCACCATACAGGAATCAGCTTTGGGTTGATCTTGATTCTTTCTCCTCTTCCTGAAGTTAGACGAGGAGGTCTGACAATACTAGATTATAAAACCTTGGGATGTTTCTGAACCATCACACACCTGTCAGTCCAGCTCAGTCTCTAAAGAACAGATTAAAAGGGAAGTGAACAACATTCTTCAATAATCTGAGCTATATCCAGATGTGTGGAGAAAAGTCAATGAATTTCAAAACTATTCTGACATTTCCGGGTATGTTGTCAAACTCTGAGCAATGTTCGTACATCCATTTTCAAAAAAGAAATATACTATAAGCTGAGACTAAAATCAGTGATTAAAATCAAGTCAGAATTGATGTGTACCCAAAAGAATAGAATTTACTATTGCCCCAGAGCAGAGAGGCTTAATGTATTTAATACCCATGTTCTCACTGATATAATTAAATTGATCAACTATTAACAACAGGCCTAAAATGTGCTTTCATATGAAAATAGTTGATTGAAGTTATTTGGCCTATATTTTTAATAACTAGAGGCCCTATTGTCAATAAAAAATTGGTGTGATACATATGGATTTGGGGCCACTACTGCATAGCAGGATGTAATGGACTGAATTGTATCCCCAAAAATATATGTTGTAAATCCTAACCCCTATACTGGTGGATATAATCCCATTTGGGAATAGGATTTTCTTTGCTATGTTAAGGAGGCCCTATCAGTGGAGGGTGTGTCTCAAACTAATTACTTTTGAGATATACAGTATTTTTACTCAAATAACACATGCCTTGTATGCTTGTTTGCCAACCATGTCCTCCCCTCATTAGGTATTAGTAACTGCATTATACTCATTTTTTTTACAGCAACATGTAAAAAAAATTGGCATAGCGGCACTTACAAAAATACCTTGCTAGAGGAGGATGTGGTTGGCAAACAAACATAGAAGGCACGTGTTATTTGTATAAAAATACTGTAAAAGGAGCGAATTAAGCACAAAAGCAAGGAAGCACAAATGGAGAAAGATTTATGCCATATGGAGATCACCAAGGAAGAGAAGCTGAAAGAGACAAGGATTTTCCCCAAAGCAGACAGAGAGGAAGCCTTCCCCTAGAGCCAGCACCCTGAATTCGGACTTCTAATTTCCTAAACTGTGAGAAAATAAATTTCTGTTCATTAAGGCCATCCACTGGTGGTATATTTGTTATAGCAGCACCAAAGACACAAGGTGAAACTTAATCTGAGATTCAGGCTTGTCTAGGCTCATGAGGCTGAGATGTCTAGGCCCTCAGGGTGAATTGCAGTATGGGAGCTTGGCAGCAAGAGACCAAAGACGGGGCAGAGGAGGAGGATAGGAAAGTATTTGTCCCAAGCCTGACCCCAGGGACCAGCTCTGAGTGCTATAGAGAAATATCTACAGAAAAAAGCTGAAGGGTCTGTTTTCTGAGGGTCTTTGTGAGAAAAGAGGCACAAACAGTGCTGCACAGATTTCTATTTTGAAACATAAGACCAGGAAGAGAATATGAGAGGCACATATCAGCCCTCTGGACCATGATAGTATCAGCACCAAAGGAGACCGCAATGCCTAGTGGGAAGCATTAGGTGTACGGAGCTGCCAACTGCAATAGATAGGACATCAGTAAAGACTTTGGAAGAAGATCTATTTGTGAACACACGTGAGATATCCTCATGTGGACCTCTCACAAGGAATTTTGTAGGATCTGGAGATCCTGTGTCAACAAATAGGCAGTAGCCAATGCAATTTGTTATATAATCTTATTGACGCCCACAGATTGATAATTTCTGAGGAAATTCAAATTTTCACTGGAAAAAAATTGGGGTATCATACTATTAGGAGATTGAACACTGAACTAAGATAGAGGTACAAGATGTTGGGTGCCATTTTGGTCATTCTCTAGCTGGGTTATCTTAGGCAAATTAAGAATCTGAATTTAGATTTGGAAGGGTCTTCGTTGATTAGGGCCAACTTCCTTCACCCAACCCACATAGGTGGGGGACTTTATTATTGGGAAGTTCATTTTTACTTTGAGTTGCAGTTTCCTTTCTTTTATTTTATTGATCTCCTTTTGCCTTCTAGAAAAACATGTTAGTGAACTACTCCTCTGGGGAAGATATTTAGTAGGGTAAGAACATCATCTTCAGTTAGACTGCTAGTGTTTTAAATTCCACCACTTCTTTGTGACCTTCACCAGGTTACTTTTCTAGGTTCAGTTTCCTCATCTGTAAAATGAACATAATGCTAGTACCTATTACATGCGATTATTATTATTATTACACTCACATGATATACTTCCAAATATCTAAAGAATTCACACTCTACAGCCAAAGAGAGAGAAACCAATAATCAGGATACCTCATGCTGTAAGTCATTCCGTAGTATAATTAAATCAGTTGTCATGGAGTTGATTCCAATTCTTGGTGAATTTTACAGAGGAAAATTGCTCCATAGTTTTCAAAGGCTGTATTCGTAGGGAAGTAGATTGCCAGGCCTTTCTTCTGTGGTGCCACTAGGTGATTCAAACTGCCAATCCTTTGATTAGTAGCTGAGAGCAAACCGTTTGCACTACCCAGGGACCTTAGAAACCAAAATCTGTTGCTGTTGAGTCAATTCCAACTCATAGCAACCCTATAGGACACAGTAGAACTGCCCTATAGGGCTTCCAAAGAGTGGCCAGTGGATTTGAACTCCTGGCCTTTTGGTTAGCAGCCGAGCTCTCAACCACTGCACCACCAGGGTGTACAGGGACCTTGTTGTTAGATGTTGTCCTGTTGGTTCCGACTCATAGTGACCCTACATATGGTAGAATGAAACACTGCCCCCCATCTTGTACCATCCTTGCTTGAGACCATTGTTGCAGCCACTGTGTCAATCCATTTTGTTGAGGGTCTTCCTCTTTTTCGCTGGCTCTCTACTTTACCAAGCATGATGTCCTTCTCCAGGGACTGGTCCCCCCGATAACATGTCCAAAGTATGTGAGACATAATCTTTCCATCCTTGTTTCCAAAGAGCATTCTGCAGATGGATCTCCAGTTTTGCCAGCACCATTTGTTAAGAAGACTGTCTTTTCCCCATTTGATGGACTTTGGGCCCTTGTCGAAGATCAGGTGACCATAGGTGGATGGATTTACATCTGGGTTCTCAATTCTGTTCCATTGGTCAATGTATCTGTCATTGTACCAGTACCAGGCTGTTCTGACTACTGTAGCTGTATAGTAGGTTCTGAAGTCAGGTAGTATGAGTCCTCCAACTTTATTCTTCTTCTTCAGTAGTGCTTTACTTATTCGGGGCTTCTTCCCTTTTCATATAGTTAATGATTAGTTTTTACATCTCTTTAGAGTGTTGTTGGTATTTGGATTGGGATTGCGTTGTATTTGTAAATTGCTTTGGGTAGAATTGTCGTTTTCACAATGTTGAGTCTACCTATCCATGAGCATGGTATGTTTTTCCATTTATGTAGATCCCTTTGGGTTTCTTGCAATAGTGTTTGGTAGTTTTCTTTGTATAGGTCTTGTACATCCCTGGTTAGATTTATTCCTAAGTATTTTATCTTTTTAGAGGCTATTATAAATGGTATTGTTTTCCTGATTTCCTTTTCATCGTTCTCCTTACTGGTGTATAGGAATCCAACTGATTCTTTTATGTTTACCTTGTATCCTGCTACTCTGCTGAATCTTTCTATTAGTTCCAGTAGACATCTCATGGAGTCTTTAGGGTTTTCTATGTATAGTATCATATCATCTGCAAACAGGGAGAGTTTAACTTCTTCATTACCAATTTGGATGCCCTTTATTTCTTTTTCTTGCCTTATTGCTCTAGCTAGAACTTCCAGCACAATGTTAAATAGGAGTGGTGATAAAGGGCATCCTTGTCTTGTTCCTGTTTTCAAGGGGAATGTTTTCAGCCTCTCTCCATTAAGAATGATGTTGGCCATTGGTTTTGCATAGATGCCCTCCAAAGAGCACTCTGGTTGTACTTCTTCCAAGACAGGTTTATTCATTTTTTTGGCAGTCCACGGTATAGTCAATATTCTTCTCAAACACCACAATTCAAAGGCATCAATTCTTTTTCAGTCTTCCTTATCCATTGTCCAGCTTTCGCATGCATATGAGGCAACTGAAAATACCATGGCTTGGGTCAGGTGCACCTTAGTCTTCAAGGCAACATCTTTGCTTTTCAACACCCTAAAGAGCTCTTTTGCAGCAGATCTGCCCAATGCAATGCATCCTTTGATTTCTCGACTGCTGCTTCCATGGGTGTTGATTGTGGACTGAAGTAAAAAAAATCCTTGACAACTCCTATCTTTTTTCTGTTTATCGTGATGTTGCTTATTGGTCCAGTTGTGAGGATTTTTGTTTTCTTTATGTTGAGGTGTAATCCATACTGAAGGCTGTGGTCTTTGATCTTCATCAGTAAATGCTTTGAGTCCTCCACTTTCAGCAAGCAAGATTGTGTCATCTGCATAACACAGGTTGTTAGTAAGTCTTCCTCCAATCCTGATGCCTGGTTCTTCTTCACATGGTCCAGTTTCTCGGATTATTTGCTTAGGATTCAGACTGAAAAGGCATGGTGAAAGGATACAACTCTGACACACACCTTTTCTGACTTTAAACCATGTGGTATCCCCTTGTTCTGTCCAAGCAACTGCCTCTTGATCTATGTGCACATTCCTCATGAACACAATTAAGTGTCCTAGAATTCCCATTCTTCTAAATGTTATCCATAATTTGTTATGATCCACACAGTCGAAAGCCTTTGCATAGTCAATAAAACACAGGTAAACATCTTCCTGGTATTCTTTGCTTTCAGCCAGGATCCATCTGACATCAGCAATGATATCCCTGGTTCCACATCCTCTTCTGAATCTAGCTTGAATTTCTGGTTGTTCCCTGTCAATATACTGCTGCAGTCGCTTTTGAATGACCTTCAGCAAAATTTTACTTGCATATGATATTAATGATATTGTTCAATAATTTCCACATTCAGTTGGATCACCTTTCTTGGGAAAAGGCATAAATATGGATCTCTTCCAGTCAGTTAGCCAGGTAGCTGTTTTCCAAATTTCTTGGCATAGACAAGTGAGCACTTCCAGTGCTGCATCCATTTGTTGAAACATCTCAGTTGGTATTCCCTCAACTCCTGGACCCTTGTTTTTGCCAATGCCTTCAGTGCAGCTTGGACTTCTCTCAGTACCATCGGTTCCTGATCATATGCTACCTCCTGAAATTGATGAACATTGACCAATTCTTTTTGGTGTAGTGACTTTCTGTGTATTCCTTCCACCCTCAGGGGCCTTAAGAGGGCCTAATTTTACCTTGTTTACATCAACCTTGTCATGGATTGAATTGTGTCCCCCAAAAATGTGTATCAATTTGGCTAGGCCATGATTCCCAGTATCTTGTGGTTGTCCTCAATTTTGTGATTGATATAATTTTCCTATGTATTGTAAATCCTAATCTCTGCCTATGGTTAATGAGGCAAGATTAGATTATGTTAAAGAGGATTAGGATGGGATGTAACACACTTGCTCAGGCCACATCCCTGATCCAATGTAAAGGGAGTTTCCCTGGGGTGTGGCCTATGCCACCTTTTATCTTACAAGAGATGAAAGGAGAGGGATGCAGCAGAAAGTGGGGACCTCATACCACCAAGAAGCACTGAGAGCGTAACACCTCCTTTGGACCCAAGGTCCCTGAGCTGAGAAGCTCTTCGACCAGGGAAGACTGATGACAAGGACCTTCCTCCAGAGCCAACAGAAAGAGAGAAAGCCTCCCCCTGGCACGGATGCCCTGAATTTGGACTTAGAGCCTACTAGACTGAGAATAAATTTCTCTGTTAAAGCCATAAACTTGTGGTTTTTCTGTTATAGCAGCACTAGGTAACTAAGGAAAGCTTCTTTCCATGACACGTTTTGGTCTTTGTCATTAGCTGGGTCAGTTTTCCCCATCCTCTAGGTTTTTTTCCCCTAATCAGCCTGGATCTTAAGGTCCATAATCTTAGCAACACTTTTACCTACATTATCAATTCTCTTGGCTCATCATTGTTCTGCTTCTCTGGGCCAGTTTATCCTCCATTTTAGATTTATCCAGTGATCTGCTTTCTACTCCTAGGCAGATAAGTACTATAAAACAGTGAAGAATTATGCTGATTAACTTTGTTAATATCGGTGGTTTTCAGCTTCAAGTAGCACTTTAGCACTGTTAGGCAATCCTGTAAGAAGCCCTGGTGGTAGGTGCGATGGTTAAGAGCTTAGCTGCTAACTGAGAGGTTGGAGGTTCAAACCCACCAGCCACTCTGCAGGAATAAAGACCTGGCAATATGCTTTCATAAACATTAAACAACACTTTTGGAAGTGATAGATATGCTCACTACCTTGATTGTGGTGATGGTCTCATGGGTATATACAAACTTGTTTTAGTTATCTAGTGCTGCCATTAAAGAACAGAAATGTATTTCTTCACAGTTCTGGAGGCTAGAAGTCCAAATCAGTGTTTCAGCCTATGGATTTCTTCTGTGGGCCTCTCCTCGTTTCTGGTGTCTGCTGGTGATACTTGGCATTCCTTTGCTGGCACAGTGGTTAAGAGTTATGGCTGCTAACTAAAAGGTCAGCAGTTTGAATCTACCGGGCGCTCCTTGGAAACCCTATGGGGAAGTTCTACTCTGTCCTATAGGGTCGCTATGAGTCGGAATCAACTTGATGGCAATGGGTTTCTTTGGTCAGGTTGCTTGCAGATGACCCTCATTTGTTGCCTGTCTTCCCGTGTGTGTGTGTGTGATATCTCTGAATCCTCAACAGAATCACCCTTAAAGTCCATAATTCTACCAAGAGTCTCTTCAAGGTAATCTAGACTCTTACTATCAAGACGATCAAAATTCTTCCAGCCTCTACCCATTACCCAATCGCAACACCACTTCTACATTTTAGGTATTTGTTGAGGAGCATCCCACTTCTGTCCTAGTTACCTAGTGCTGCCGTAACACAAATACCACAAGTGGGCGGCTTTAAAGAACAGGAATTTATTTTCTCACAGTTCAGGAGGCTAGAAATCCAAATTCAAGGCATGGCTCCACGGGAAGGTCCTTCCTTGTTTCAGCTACTAGTAGCTATAGCAATCCTTGTAGATGCATCTGTCTGTCATTTGTTTTCCTCTTTTTTCTGTGTGTCTCTGTCTATTCTAGCCTTATAACTAGACATGATTAGATTTAGAACCCTCCCTACTAGAGGATGACGTCATCAACATAACAAAACCCAAAACCAAACTTGTTGCTGGCAATTCCAACTATACAACTGTCCCATGTGGTTTCCAAGGATCAACTGTGGATTCAAACTGCCAACCTTTTGGTTAGCAGCCGAACACTTAACCACGGTGCCACCAGGGCTCTGAACACAACAAAGGAAACCCTATTTCCAATAGGATTTAACCCACAAGGATAGGGCTTAGGATTCCAATGCACATTTTGGGGGGGGGGGGGGGCATAATCTAATCCATCACAAAATGCATCAAATTATACATTTTAAATGTGTATAAATTATATTCAATAGTTAGGAGGCAAGGGCATGTCAAAACAGTTTCCTGACAGAAGCAAAGTGATGCACTGTATTTGTAAATGTTCCTTTCCAAATGATAAATTTTGTGTATTCTTTTTGTTGTTGAGAATATACACAGCAAAAAATATGGTTTCTACATTTCAGTGACACTGATTTTTATGTGTATTCTGAAATGGCTTTTCCAGTGTTAATATTCTTTTGAATAGAACTAAAATCAAGTAAGAATACTAAGATAAATTAAAGTTCCCTATAGGGTCGCTATGTGTTGACTCAGTGGTAGCAGGTTTGGTTTAATAGGTTGTATTGTACTTTGCTCAGTTTAGGATTCTGTGAGATTAAATCCTTATTTTCTGTTATAATTCTGATTAACTCAGCCACATGGCATGCTGGGACCTCAGAAGTGGACCAGGGGTGAGGGGAAGAGGCCAGGATTCCTGGGATAGACCAAGGAGCCTGGTCCTTATACTGACTGGAAAGGTACCCTGCTCTAAGATGGCCAAAATATTTCCAAAATTTCATGGCAAATTTGGGTTTGATATGTCTGTACATATCCAATTAAGTCAGATCAGTTGAGCAATGTGAGAGGCGCCTCCAAGCAGTAGCAATATTCAGTCAGGCAGTTGTAAGCACTGTTGTAAATACTATTTGGATTAGGAACCAAGCTATTTGGAGGAAAGATGGGAAAGAGGGTCCCATTCTCAGTGTGAGAAGTGACTGGCAAGAAAGAAATACACTATCCTAGCAAGCTATGTGGAAACCCTGGTGGTGTAGTGGTTAAGTGCTACAGCAGCTAACCAAAACATCGGCAGTTTGAATCCACCAAGTGCTCCTTGGAAGCTCAGAGTCAGAATCTGCTCAATGGCAATGGGTTTGGTAGCAGGCTATGGAGCCCTGGTAGCACAGTGGTTAAGAGCTTGGCTGTTAACTAAAGTGTCAGCAGTGTGAACCTACCATCCACTACTTGGCAACCCTACAGTGCACTTCTACCGTGTATAGGGTCAGACTTGTTGGCTCATATTTTAAAACTTTTGCCTGCTAACTCAAGTATGGCACACAAGTATGCTGTGATTTGAATAAAGGCTTGAATCCTAAGTGGGGAACTGGTGTACCTATTGCCATCAAGTTGATGCCGACTCATAGCAACCCAGTGTACGAGAGAACACTGCCTGGTACTGCACCATCCTCGTCTTTGCTTTGAGCCCACTGTTTCAGCTACTGTATCAACCCATCTCCTTGAGAGTCTACCTTTTGCTGACCCTCTACCAAGCATGTCAGTCTCCAGGGACTAGCCCCCTCTACCATCGTATGTCCAAAATATGTGTTGCCCTTTAAGCACAGTAATCTGTCCTGTAGTTTCAAGGTTGTAACTTTTATGGAAATAGACTGCCCCATTTTCCAGGAGGTTCCAACTGCTGGTCTGTTAGCACTCAGGCACCTACCCACTGCACCAGCTGGTGTTACCAGGAAAACAACCAATAGCTTTCACACAGGCTGGTGAAACAGGAATGATTAAAAGAGGTGTGATTAGCTCAGGATCCTGGTCCTTCATACTGTAGATTTCCTTAGGTAGCTTAGCACAGTGCAATGCTTAAATGCAGTGTTAAGGGTAAATGCAATTTTTCTTCTAAGTTTTGAGTGGGGCCCCAACAATTCTCTATTTCTGGGATTTACTCATGAATGAAACAGATCTTGGCCTTTTATATTCTAGCATGCTGACAAAAAACAATGATTTATAGATCATGCTAGAAAAGTTAAAAATTACTTGAAAAAGGAGTAAGATTTCCTCATGGGGTAGCAGTGTTTAAGGATGCAAGTTGCAATGCCATGTATTTGCATGAGTATCTCAGTTATTTACTTGCTGAAGGACCCTTAACTATGCCTCACCCATTCTGTTTTGGTAATACGAAGACACAATATACCCATTTCTGACCTTAAGCATCTCCTTTTTCTAAATTACATTTACAGAACTAAATCCAGAAAGACTTTGTTCCAAATTCAACTAGTTCCATCCTCCTCCTCTTATAATCAATTGACAAATCTCTACAAATTTCAACGTAAGCTTTACTCACAATTCTGCATTTCAAACAGGTGAGCACAGATGAACATTCATTCAGAATTTTAAGGTTGCGTAACTGAAAACAAAGAATTTTTAAACATTGCACATTCTACTTCTCACCTTTATGTATAACTTAAGAAACAGTTCTGACAAACAACATACTTGTTAATAGTTTGTGACCCTCTAGGGTAGTGGCTTGAATCTTGTGAATACTTAAATCTAGACTCAGTGTTGGTTCATGATCCAAATCCACAAAATTTGATGTTACTCTAAAACACTTTCTCTTGGTACAACCAGACTCCATGTTTCCTTTCCATGTCTGTAAAATGAAAAGTTCCTTTTCCTGGGCTTTTCACCACCAGCACTTCACACCAGACAAATAATCCTCTTGGTACTAGGTCCTAGAAAAAGAAAAACATTTGAGATTTACTGTGATTATCAACATTACAACAGCTCATTTAAAATAAATTTTATGTACTGTTCTTGCAAAGACCCATCTCAGAAGCCAGATCCGTGTTGTTTTTTTCAACAGAAATTCAGGTTCGGGATAGGATCATCATAGATGAGACCAAGGATACATAACTGACCAATTCTTACTAATCAAGAAACCTGTACTCACAGGAAGTTACTTAGGAAGGAATGTCACAGCAAACTGGCCTTCCTTCAATGAGCGGACAGCAACCATTCACTGTTGGCAGAAAGAGAAAAAAAAATTCTAGTATTTTTGTACAAGATGGTTTATAAAATAACAGAACTCTTCCAACTATAAAATGCAAACAAAAATTTCTGCATATTGGCCTCATCTCAGAAGCCGAATCCGTATATACTTTTCTTCAGGTAATCAGCTTCGGGATAGGTTTCATCATTGATTAGACCAATCATGCTTACTTATCACACTAAGCTATACTTCAGTGACATTTGCCATAAACCAAAGCAGCCTGTAAGATGAAAGCGTTGAAAAATTTGGAAAGCACACAAGTTACTTAAAGCTGTCATTATCAACTCCCAGGATACTTCCAAAACGACAAAAATTTCATTTAATCGACATATGGATTAAGCATACATTATACCTAATTATAAATTATTACTAGTTGTACACATACCTGCTAAGACTGTCAGGTTTTAAACAAGGAATTTTCCAGTAAATACTCTTCCAGATGTCTTGGAATTTTTCTTTGTATCTATAAATGGAAGCAAATGTCAAAACACGAATCATTTCCTATTTCTGTAAATCAACAAGTTTCCTCCCTTTGTTTAAAAGGCTACCGAGAGCCCGGGAAACCTTACCTTGACATCTCCACACAGCAGATTCGATATACCAGTAGACACTGTCATTGTTCTGCGGGGGCGGGGGGAGCTCGGTATCTAAGATTAAGCATACTCATACAATGTCACACCTCGATTTCCAGTGTTAAAATGTTCCCCTCCATTAGTCCTAACTACACATAAGGCTACCAGCGGCACAATACGAATAGCTCATGCAGGGTCAAAATCGCCTATTTTTAAATAACCGTTTTATTTGCCAAGGGAGAAATGGCATTCGCCACACAATAAAACCGGTCAGGCGCTGGACTACTAGACAAGAGATTGGCGGTTGAAACATGAAGAGACCTGTCGATCTACTTCGGAAAGTCAGTCTTGAAAACCCTATGGAGTTCTACACACCTTGGGTCGCCATGAGTCGAAACAGACTTGCCAGCTAATAGTCTGGAAATTTGGACGTAGTTCTGTGCCGCTCAGAGTCAGTCCAGCCTGCAGTCGGAATCCAGTTCCCAAGCCGCGTTTGGCAGATTAGGGGCCTCCTCACGCCTAAGCGTGCAGCCACCACAACTCAATCTTAGCACACGTGGCGGCGGTCCGGCTGCGCTTTTCCCACCAACAAGATTTCGACATACAGTACTCCACGTTCATATCTCTAAAACGCCTCACAGTACTGCAGCCTCAGCCTCCTCCCTCACTCAACAACTCGACCGCGACAACCACTCACCAGCCACACAACCACGATCTTTGGAATCCCGACGTAAAAGACCGGGTTTCGCCCCCAGCAGTCCCTTATATAGCCTTCTCCGAAAGTCAGAACGAGGCTACTCCTCCCTCTCGCTTCTATTGGCCGCGGAGGAAGACGGGGGCGGGACCGTTTCCAGAGGCAAGCATGCGGGAGCGCGCGCGGCGGCTCTATTTCTCGGGGACCCGGCCGCGCGCAGGCGTGCCGGAGCATGGTGTACGCGCTGTGCCCCCGCCCCTTCTCCGGCACGCTGAGGCCTGTAGCTTCCGAGTCTGGCGAGTGACTCGTTCCTACGTGGCGCGGGAGTGGCGCTAGAATTCAAACAACAGTAGTTGGAGGCGATGCTGCAGCCAGCGCCGAGCCAAGTCCTTCCAGGACTGATTGGGCGGCCCAGGAGTTTTGCAGTGCAGGGCGGCCTTATTTATGATCGACTCGAGAAGCCGAGCTGGCTGGCTGTCGCCGGTGGATGTTGACGCCCAGCGGACGTCACCGAAGGAGCGGGAGAGCGCTGGAAAGAGAAATTGGCGGGCACAAGCGCTCTGATAAAATTTGTGTGAAGGCGCCGTTATTTATCCTCCGGTCAGCAGCGAAAATACTTCACCCTTTCCGGAAGGCAGCCCCGCCGCGCGGCATGCGTCCCAAGCCGACCCCCGGGCGGGCAGCAAGGTCCACTTGGGGCTCACCCTGCTCGCGTTTTTTGACGCTTTGTTGTGCCAGGCACAGTTCTAAGCACTCCATAATCATCCCATATAATTCTCACTGAGACAACAAACCTGACAGGTAAATATTTCGTTTGGCAGAGGAGAAAACTGAGGGCTAAAACAGTTAAGTGATTGGCCTAAAGTCACATAACTGGAAAGCTTTGTTATTTTTGATTTCTTTGTAATAAATTACTTATAGTTAGTACGCAAGAAAAATTAATTTGAAAAGTATCCGAGAATACGGTATCCTAACGACAAACTTAAATTCAAAAGCAACTATTAATTGGTATATGGGAGTGAATATGCATATACACACACACACACACACACACACACACACACACACACACACACACACACACGACTTGTCAACATTTCAGCATTTGAAAATTCAAGTCTCAACTTCTTCATAGCGCTTGTTCCTAATTAAAATTATTTAATTAATATTAATTACTAGTTAGAATTACTAATGTGTTTCTGTTTTTTGTTTGTCTTCCCTGCTAGAGCGTGTGTGGGAACACAACTGATTTTCTGCACCACTTTTTCTCCTTGGCTTAGAACAGTAGGTGCCCTCAAGTGGGTTCCGACTCATAGAGACCCTATGTATAACCGAACTAAATGTTGCCCAGTCTATTGCCATCCTCTACCAAAAATGATGTCCTTCTCCAGGGTCTGGTCCCTTCTGATAACATGTCCAAAGTAAGTGAGACAAAGTCTGGACATCTTCACTTCTAAGGAGCATTCTGGCTGTACTTCCAAGAACAGTGCCTGCATGAAACAGGTTGTACTGAATGGATGAATATATGTGGTGGCCTTTTAGAGAATTAGAATGAAGTCCAAACGTCAGATTTAAAGGAATAGTGAAAAGCAAGTTTCTGTAACAGGAACCAATGCCATAAAAAGTATTTACTTGGCTGGAGATTATGTAGATATTTTATATTGCTTTGTAATGTACAATGTAAATTTGTGTGTTGCTCAGAGTAAGAAAAGAAAAACAGTACAAAAGGACATAAAAAGAAAAGTATAAGTTCTTTTCCACATCCCTGGGAATCTTCTTCCCAATTCTACTCTCCAGTAGTAACCACTATTAACAGTTTTTGAAATTTTTATGTATGTACAAATATATGTAGTTATTTTTTCACATATAAATAGGATCTACATACTCTTCTGTAACTTTTCTTTTTCCCTTGTAAATATTATAGACATCTTTCTCCTGCGGAGTGTCTGGTGGGTTTGAACTACCGATCTTTCAGTTAGCAGCTGAGTGCTTAACCACAGAGCCACCAGGGCTCCTTATTAGTACATGTAGATGATTTTATTCTTTTTTTTTTTTTACAAAAGGAGCCTTGGTAGTGCAATGGTTAACTGAAAAGTTGGCAGTTCAAACCCATCCAGCAGCTCCGAGGGAGAAAGACCTGATGAGGGAGAAAGACCTGACGATCTGCTTCAGTAAACATTACAGCCAAGAAAACCCTATGAGGTAGTTCTACTCTGTCACATGGCGTCTCTATGAGTTAGAATTGACTCCGTGGCATACAACAACGTTCTTTTTTACAGTATGCATAGTATTTGGTTGGATGTATCATAATTTATTTAATCAGTTGTTTCCAAATTTTCACTATTTCAAACCGAACAGTGCTAAAGTGAATTGTAGATATATCATAGTGTGATGGTGTGAATATATCTGCAAGATACATTCTAGAAGTGGGTCCAGGGTCATGTGCACTTAAATTTGTGTAGAGATTTGCTTAATTGTTTCCCTCCTTCCCTCGACTCCCACAAAAAGATGGTAGGTTGTGATATTTTGAAGTACATTTTGCTAACTGAAAAACGTGTTGTTGTTAGGTGCTGTCGAGTTGGTTCCGACTCATAGCGACCCTATGTACGACAGAATGAAACACTGCCCAGTCATGTGTCATCCTCACAATTGCTGTTATGCTTGAGCCCCTCCTTGCAGCCACTATGCCAATCCATCTCATTAAGGGTGTTCCTCTTTGACTGACCCTCTACCAAGCATGATATCCTTCTCCAGGGTCTGATCCCTCCTGATAACGCGTCCAAAGTACCTAAGATGAAGTCTTGCCATCCTTGCGTCTAAGAAGCATTCTAGCTGTACTTCTTCCAAGACAGATTTGTTCATTCTTCTGGCAGTCCATGGTATATTCAATATTCTTTGCCAACACCGTAATTCAAAGGCATCGATTCTTCTTCAGGCTTCGTATTCATTGTCCAGCTTTCACATGCATATGAGGCGATTGAAAATACCATGGCTTGAGTCAGGCGCACCTTAGTCCTCAAAGTGATATCTTTGCTTTTCAACACTTTAGAAGAAGACTTTTGCAGCATATTTGCCAGTGCGATACATTGTGTGATTCCTTGACTGCTGCTTCCATGGGCATTGATTGTGGATCCAAGTAAAATGAAGTTCTTGGCAACTTCAGTCTTTTCTCTGTTTATCATGATTTTGCTTATTGGTCCAGTTGTGAAGATTTATGTTTTCTTTATGTTGAGGTGAAATACATACTGGAGGCTGTAGTCTTTGATTTTTATCAGTAAGAGCTTCAAGCTTTCTTCAGTTTCAGCAAACAGGGTTGTGTCATCTGCGTATTGCAGGTTGTTGAGTCTTTCTCCAATCGTGATGCCACATTCTTCTTCATATAGTCCAGCTTCTTGGATTGTTTGCTCAGGATTCAGATTGAATAAGTATGGTGAAATGATAAAACCCCAACGCATACTTTTCCTGACTTTAAACCACGCAGTATCCCCTTGTTCTGTTCCAATGACTGCCTCTTGATCTATGTACAGGTTCTGCATGACCACAATTAAATGTTCTGGGATTTCCATTCTTTGCAGTGTTATCCATTATTTGTTGTGATCCACACAGTCAAATGCCTTTGCATAATCAATAAAACACAGGTAAACGTCCTTCTGGTATTCTCTGCTTTCAGCCAGGATCCATCTGACATCAGCAGTGATATCCCTCATTCCATGTCCTCTTCTGAATCCGGGTTGAATTTCTGGCAATTCCCTGTGGATGTACTGCTGCAACCGTTTTTTAATTATCTTCAGCAAAATTTTACTTATGTGTGATATTAATGATACTATTTGATAATTTCTACATTCTGTTGGATCACCTTTCTTTGTTATGGGCACAAATATGGATCTCTTCCAGTCACTTGGCGAGGTAGCTCTCCTCCAGATTTCTTGGCATAGAGGAGTGAGCACTTCCAGTGCTGCATCCATTTGTTGAAACTTCTCAGTTGGTATTTCGTCAATTCTTTTTGGTACAGTGACTGTGTATTCCTTCCATCTTCTTTTGATGCTTCCTCTGTTGTTCAATATTTTCCCTGTAGAAAAACATAGGTATTATTATTATGGGATGACAATTATTACATTATTGAAATTGAGAACTATTACTCTCATCGTTGAATCAGTGTTTGCTGTGCTGAAGACTGTCAAAATCACCTGGTCAAAAGGTATATAAAGCAATGATTCCCAGCCTGATTTATCAATTGAATTACCTAGAAAGCTAAAACAAATCAAATTTCTGGGCCTCAGTCTGGAACTACTAAAACAGAATCTTCAAAAGTGGGACCCAGGAATCAACATTTTAAATAAGTATCTGGGGTAATGTTATCCAGTAGTGTCCAGGCATGGACCATTTACTTGAAATTAGGAGAGGCCTGTACCCTGATCCGTGGACTTGGAATGTTTTAGCCTCTACAATTGCATGAGCTATTTCTTTGATACAAATCTCTCTCTATATATATTTATACACTTTACTGGTTTTGCTTCTCTAGAAAACCCAGCCTAAGACATTTGGTACTGAGAGTGGGGTGCTGCTCTAACAGATACCTAAAACGTGGAAGCGGTTTTGAAACTGAATGGATAGAGCAGTGGCAGCAGCAAAGGACCAGCAGCAGCAGAGACCTGCAGCAGCAGAACCAGGGGACCAGTGCAAGATGGCACTGGAGCCGACCCACGGAATGAGGGAGCTGAGTGCCTGTGCGCAGGAGGCTTCCTGACGGAGTGGGGTGCCTCTGGGCACTTACCGGTGGAGCTACAGAGCTTTGGAATACTTACCCCAGCAGGGCAGATGGGGGCGTGAGGCCCGAGGAGCCAAGAGGCTAAGAAACCAGGAAACAGAAGCAGAAGCTGAAGAGACAAGGGACACAAGAAGCCGAGATGCCTGGGTCTCAGGAGGTATGGCCATGACCTCAGAGGTTTCAAAGGGTGGAGCCATGGCCTCTGGTGCTTCTAAGGGTAGAGTCGCCACTCAGATGGTCTGGGAGAATGGTGCCCCTAAAGCCAAGGGAACAGAGTTGCTGTCCCAGTAGGCCTGGAAGGCAGAGCTGAAGCCCAGGCCGAGGGGCCTCCGCTCAGAATCTGGAAAGTGTGGCCAATACCTAGAGTCTAGAGGGCAGGGCCATTGTGTAGATTGTCTCAGAGGACAGAAGATTATTTTCAAAGCCTTGAGGTCTAATATAATGTGTTCTGCTGACTTGCTTGGTGCCTGTTATCCCTTCTTTCCCTCCAGTTTCTCCCATTTGTAATGGAAATGTCTAGCTTGTGCCTGTTCTGCCATTGTACCTTTGGAAGCAGATAACTTGTATTCTAGATTTCACAGATGAAGGGGAATTTTTGGATTTTGGACTTGTAGTTAAGACTTTTGCTATGATATGATGGGGTAAATATGTTTTCCATGTTGCAAGGATGTGATTTTTTGGGGGCTGAAGGGTGGAATGTCATGGATTAAATTATGTCCCCCCAAAAATGTATGTATCAGTTTGGCTGGGCCATGATTCCTGGTATTGTGTGATTTTCCTACATGTTGTAAATCGTGCCTCTATGATGTTAATGAGGGAGGATGGGTGGCAGTTGTGTTGGTAAGGCAGGACTCAATCTACAAGATTGGATTGTGTCTTGAGGCAATCTCTTGAAATATAAAAGAAGTGAGCAGAGAGATAGGGGGACCTCATACCATCAAGAAAGCAGCGCCAGGAGCAGATCGCGTCCTTTGGACCTGGGGTCCCTTTGCGGAGAAGCTTCTAGTCTGGGGGAACACTGATAAGAAGAAGGCCAACAGAGAGAGAGAAAGCCTTCCCCTGGAGCTGACGCCCTGAACTTGGACTTTTAGCCTACTTTATTATGAAGAAATGAGTTCTCTTTGTTAAGGCCATCCACTTGTGGTACTTCTGTTATAGCAGTACTAGATGACTAAAACAGACCAGTAACTTGAAATTTGCCTCCAAAAATGGAGGGTGCTGAGAGACGGAAGAAAGAGGCGGGCAACTCTACTGTGGAGGCAAAGGAGTATATTAGGGAGACTTACCTATGAGACAGTGGTCCCTGGCGGCCAAAGGACCAAAGCAAATCTTGGCACCCCATGGTGGGAGGGCAGAGGTTTTTTTTTCTAATTCATGTTAACTTGGCTGGTTTTTTTTTTTTTTTTGTGCTTTAAATGAAAGTTTACAGAACAAACTAGCTTCTCATTAAACAATTAGTACACATACTGTTTTGTGACATTGGCACATTGTGACACTGATAACCCCACAGCGTGTCAACACTCTCACTTCTCGATCTTGGGTTCCCTATTACCAGCTTTCCTGTCCACTCCTGCCCTCCAGTCCTTGTCTCTGGGCTGGTGTGCCCCTTTAGTCTCATTTTGTTTTATGGGCCTGACTAATCTTTGGCTGAAGGACGAACCTCAGAAGTGACTTCATTACTTGGAGCTAAAAGGGTGTCCAGGGCCCATACTCTCTGGGTTTCTCCAGTCTCTGTCAGGCCAGTAAGTCTGATCATTTTTGTGAGTTAGTATTTTGTTCTATATGTTTCTCTAGCTCTGTCCGGGACCCTCTGTTGTGATCCTTGTCAGAGCAGTTGGTGGTGGTAGCTGGGCACCATCTAGTTGTGCTGGACTCAGTCTGGTGGATGCCATGATAGTTGTGGTCCATTAGTCCTTTGGACTAATATTTTCCTGGTATCTTTAGTTGTCTTCATTCTCCCTTGCTCCCAAAGGGGTGAGACCAGTGGAGTATCTTAGATGGCTGCTCACAAGCTTTTAAGACCCCAGATGCTACTCACCAAAGTAGAAAGTAGAACATTTTCTTTATAAATTATGTTATGCCAGTAGAGCTAGATGTTCCCTGAGACGATGGTCCCCATAACCCTCAGCCCAGTAATTTGGTCCCTCAGGGAGTCTGGATGTGTCTATGGAGCTTCCATGACCTTGCCTTGGACAGGTTATGCTGGCTTCCCCAGGGGAGGGCAGAGGTTTTATAGTGGTGGTGGATAATAGTGGCTCCATGCCAGGGGCTTACATAAGAATCCAAACTGTAGTGAGCTTGTGGACTGCATGAGGGCACTCATGTTCGGCCTTGCGAAGCCTGTTTCTCCTTCAAGTAGGAATATAACACAAGCCACAAATGCAAACTACATATGTAATTTTAAATTTGCTAATAAAATAAACCAAACCTCTTGCCATCAAGTCAGTTCTGACTCATAGCAACTCTATAGGGCAGAGCAGAACGGCCCCATAGAGTTTCCAAGGAGTGCCTGGTGGATTTGAACTGCTGACCTTTTTTGGTTAGCAGACATGGTCCTAACCACTACACCACCAGGGTTTCCAAATTAGCTAACAGCAATATTTAAAAACAGTAAAAAGAATCAGAGGAAATTAATTTACTAATAAAAGACCCCTGGTTGACCAAGCAGTTTTTGATAGGCTGCTAACCTAAAGGCTAGCAGTTCAAACCCATCCTGCTTCTGTAAAAATGAACCAAAACCAAACCAAACATGTTGCTGTTGAGTGGATTCCAACTTATTGCAACCCCATTTGTTACAGAGTAGAACTGCACCATAGGGTTTTCTTGGCTGTAATCTTTATGGATTACATTTAGATTAGTAGTCAAGCACAAATCATTAGGTTTGTGACACCAAACGCTATGGAGCATTTCTACTCTGTAACACATGGAGCCACCATGATTTGATTTTATATTGTTATTTAACCCAGTACAACAAAAATATTTTCATTTGAACATATAATCAATATAAAAATTATTGATATTGCTTTTTTTTTGTACTCAGTCTTTGAAATCAATGTGTATCTTACACTTAGATCACTTTGCAATTTGGGCTAACCACATCTTAAGTGTTCAATTGTCACATGTGACTGGTGGTTACTGTATTGGACGGCACAGGTCTAGGGTGATTCATATACACATAAAAGTTCAAGGACCACTGTTTTAGAGTGAGTTCTGCATCACCGTTGCTATTGAGTAGATTCAGACTCATAATGATTCTATAGGACAGAGTAGAACTGCTCCATAGGGCTTCCAAGGCTAAAGTCTTTACAGAAGCAGAATGCCCCATCTTTCTCCCGCAGAGCGGCTGGTAGGTTCGAACTGTCAACCTTTTGGTTAGCATCTGAGTGCTGTAACCACTGTGCCGCCCAAAACCCAAAGCCGTTGCCACAGAGTCGATTCTGACTCAGCGATCCTATAGGACAGAGTAGAACTGCCCCATAGGGTTTCCAAGGAGCGGCTGGTGGGTTCAAACTGCCAGCCTTTTGGTTAGCAGCCGAGCTCTGAACCACTGCACTACCAGGGCCCCTTAAATATGTTTTTACCTGACTTTCAAAGCACTTTCAGAGAAATGCCTGGCTTCTGAGACGTCAGATGGGTCTCAGTATTTCACATTTTTATGTCTCCTGTACTTTTCTCCCACTGTAGCACTCATCCCAATTGTAATGTATTAGGTTATAAGTACAACTAGAGGATGACATGGCCTGTGTCTTAGCCACAATTCTGTCCTGAAAGCTAGCATAGTGCCTGGCACTTAGTAGATGCTCAGTAAATAAATGTTGAATGATGACTAGCTTGACTGAAGTATCAGGTAATGAGAAATTAGGCAGTTGCTGAATGACAATATTACAACCTGATTGTGTTAGGCTTTCAGGCTTATTTCTATAGATTAATGATCTGTAAATTCTTTTGTTCTGTTGATTCACCTTTCTTTGGAATGGGCACAAATATGGATTTCTTCCAGTAGGTTGGCCAGGAAGCTGCCCTCCAAATTTCTTGGCATAGAGGAGTGAGCACCTCCAGTGCTGCATCCATTCATTGAAACATCTCAATTGGTGTTCGTCAATTCCCGGAGTCTTATTTTTCGTCAGTGCCTTCAGTACAGCTTGGATTTCTTCCTTCATTTCCTAATCATATGCTACAGTACTCTACGTATTCCTTCCATCTGCTTTTGATGTTTCCTGCATCGTTCAATATTTTCCCTGTAGAATCCTTCAATATTGCAACTTGAGACCTTGAATTTTTTCCTCAGTCCTTTCAGGTTGAGAAATGTTGTGCGTGTTCTTTCGTTTTGGTTTTCTAACTTCAGGTCTTTGCACATTTTATTATAATACTTTACTTTGTCTTCTTGAACCATCCTTTGAAATCTTCTCTTCAGCTTTTTACTTCATCATTTCTTCCTTTTGCTTTAGCTTCTTGACGCTCAAGAGTAAGTTGCAGAGTCTCTTCTGACATCCATTTTGGTCTTTTCTTTCTTTCCTGTCTCTTTAAATGAACTTTTGCTTTCTTCATGTATGATGTCCTTGATGTCATTCCACGATTTGTCTGGTCTTCAGTCATTAGTGTTCAGTGTGCTAAATCTGTTCTTTAGATGGTCTCTAAATTCAGGTGGGATAGACTCAAAGTTGTATTTTGGTTCTCGTGGACTTGCTCTAAATTTCTTCAGCTTCACTTTGAACTTGCATGTGAGCAATTAATGGTCTATTCCACCTTTGGCCCCTGGCCTTGTTCTGACTGATGACATTGAACTTCTCCATTGTCTCTTTCCCCGGATGTAGTCAATTTGATTCCTGTGTATTCCATCTGGCGAGGTCCATGTGTATAGTTGCATTTATGTTTTTGAAAAAAGGTATTTGCAGTGAAGAAGTCGTTGGTCTTGCAAAATTATATTATGTGATCTCTGGCATCATTTCTATCACCAAGGCCGTATTTTCCAACTGCTGATCCTTCTTCTTTGTTTCCAGCTTTCGCATTCCAATCACCAGTAATTACCAGTGCATCTTGATTGTGTGTTTGATCAATTTCAGACTGCAGAAGTTGGTAAAAATCTTCAGTTCCCTCATCTTTGGCATTAGTGGTTTGTGTATAAATTTGAATAAGAGTTGTATTAACTGGTCTTCCTTGTAGGCATATGGATATGATCCTATCACTGACAGCATTGTACTTCAGGATAGATCTTGAAATGTTCTTTTTGATGATGAATGCAGTGCCATTCCTCTTCAAGTTGTCATTCTCAGCATAGTAGACCATATGATTGTCCGATTGAAAATGGCCAATACCAGTCCATTTCATCTCACTAAATGCCTATGATATTGATCTTTACGCAGTCCATTTCATTTTTGATGACTTTCAATTTTCCTAGATTCATACTTCATACCTTTCATGTTCCAATTATTAATGGTTGTCTGCAGCTGTTTCTTCTCATTTTGAGTCATGCCGTCTCTGCAGATGAAGGTCCCAAAAGCTTTACTGCATCCACATTATTAAGTTCACTTCTACTTTGAGGAAGCAGCTCTTCCCCAGTTGTATTTTGAGTGCCTTCCAACCTGAGGGGTCATCTTCCAGCACTATATCAGATAATGTTCCACTGCTATTCATAAGGTTTTCACTGCCTTATTTTTTTAGAAGTAGAACACCAAGTCCTTATGTCTTAGTCTGGAAGTTCTGCTGAAACCTGTCCATCGTGGGTAACTCTGCTGGTATTGAAATACCAGTGACATAGCTTCCAGCATCACAGCAACACACAGGCCACCACAGTATGACAGACTGACAGATGCGTGGGGTAAGGTGATCCAGCAGAATGTAGAAATTATTGAACAATGTCATTAATATCACACGTGAGTAAAATTTTGCTGAAGATCATTCAAAAGCAGTTGCAGCAGTATATAAACAGAACTGCGAGAAATTCAAGCCAGATTCAGAAGAGGATGTGGAACGAGGGATATCATTGCTAATGTCACATGCATCTTGGCTGAAAGCAGAGAATACCGGAAAGATGTTTTCTTGTGTTTTATTGACTATGCAAAGGCATTCAACTGTGTGGATCATAACAGATTATGGATAATGCTGCAAAGAATAGGAATTCGAGAACACTTAATTTTGCTCATGTGGAACCTGTACGTAGACCAAGAAGCACTTGTTTGTACAGAACAAGGGGATACTACATTGTTTAAATTCAGGAAAGGTGTGTGTCAGTGTTGTATCCTTCCACAATTCTTATTCAGTCTGAATCCTGAGCAAATAATCCCAGAAGCTGGACTCTGTGAAGAAGAATGTGTTATCAGGATTGGAGAAAGATTCATTAACAACCTGCAATATGCAGATGACACGACCTCGCTTGCTGAAAGTGAAGAAGACTTGAAGATCAAAGACTACAGCTTTCAACATAAAGAAACCAAAAATCCTCACAGATGGACCAGTAAGCAACATCATGATAAATGGAGAAAAGATTTAAGTTGTCAAGGATTTCATTTTACTCAAATCCACAATCAATGCCCAGTGGTCAGCATGTTGCATTGGACAAATCTGTTGCAAAAGACGTCTTTAAAGTGTTGAAAAGCAAAGATGTCACTTTAAGGACTCAGGTGCACCTGACCCAAGCTGTGATATTTTCATTCACTCACATGCGTTCGAAAGCTGGACAATGAACAAAGAAGACCAAAGAAAAATTATGGTGTTGGTGAAGAGTATTGAATATACCATTGCCTGCCCTAAGAATGAACAAATCTGTCTTGGAAGAATTACAGCCAGAATGTGTCTTAGAAGCAAGGATGGCGAGACTTCTTAGGTATTTGGACATGTTATCAGGAGGGACCAGTCTCTAGAAAAGGACATCATGCTAGGTAAAGTAGAAGGTCAGCCAAAAAAAGGAAGACCCTCAGTGAGATGGACTGACAGAGTGGCTGCAACAATGGGCTCAAACATAGCAACAATTGTGAGGATGGACCAGGACTGGGCAGCGTTTTGGTCTGTTGAGCTTAAGGTCGCTTTTAGTTGGAACCGACTTGAGGGCACCTAACAACAAATTCTTTTGATCACATATAAGATCACTAAAATTTTTGATTATTTGCTACCACTATACATTTATTTATGTTTCAATATACAAGAATATTGTCTACATTCTAAAACATACCCAAAATATAAAAGTTCAAAGGAGTAAAACGAAAGTAGAAATTTTAATATTTTTTTCTTCCAACCCAGTGAATCTTCTTGTATGCCTGTGGGTTAAAGGTGTCTACCGAACATTGGAGACCACTGCTTTAGAAAGTAAACAGTCATTGAAGACTTCTGAGTAAGAGCAAAATAGTGAATCAAACTGTTTTAGGAAGCATTTGGGGGAAAGATCGAAAGCACAGTTTAGAAGTGAGTACAATCATTTAGATGAAATATTATGAGGGATACCACTATAATATTGGCCGTGGAAATGGAAGGCAAGGAAAAGAACAACATATGGTGAGAACTTGTTATATTCTTGTATGCATTAGATTATGTAATCTTGAAAACAGTCCTGGTATGTATTTTATTTATTTCCTTATTTTTGTGGTAGGATGTACATAACATAAAATTTACCTTTTTAACAATTTTTAAATGTGCAATTCAGTGGCATCAAGTACATTCACAGTGTTGTGCAACCATAACATTAATGCCATCCATTTCCAGAACGTTTTCATCATCTGAAGCAGAAATGTTGTACCCATCAAGCAATAACTTCCCATTCCTCCTCCAGCTCCTGGTAACCTCTATTCTACTTTCTGTCTCTATGAATTTGCCTTTTCAAGCTATTTCACGTAAGTGGGATTATACAATACATGTACTTTTGTGTCTGACTTATTTTACACTTAGCATTATGTTTTCGGTTTTGCTTCATGTTATAGCATGCATTAGAACGTCATTCCCTTATGGTCTAGTTAATAGTCCATTGTATGTATATACCAAATTTTGTTTATCTATTCATCTGTCGTTGGATTGTTTCCACCTTTTGACTATTGTGAATAATGCTGCAACGAACATTGATGTACAAGTGTCTGTTTGTGTTCCTGCTTTCACTTCCTTTGAGTATGTATACCTAGGAGTGGAATTGATGGGTCATATGGTAATTCATATGGTCATATTGGAGCCTTGGCACAGTGATTAAGAGCTATGGCTGCTAACCAAAAGGTCAGCAGTTCAAATCTACCAGCCAGTCCTTGGAAACCCTATTGGTCAGCTCTACTCTACTCTGTGGGGTTGCTATGAGTCAGAATCAACACGATGGCACACAACAACAGAACAATGGTAATTCTATGTTTAACTTTTTGAGGAACTGCCAAACTGTTTTCCATAGCTGCTGAACCATTTTACATTCCCACCAGCAACGGCTGTGGGTTCCAGTTTCTCTATATACTCACCAACACTTGTTATTTTCTGTTTGGTTTGGGGAATAGCCATCCTAGTGGATGTGAAGTGCTACCTTTTTGTGGTTATTCTTTGCATTTCTGTAATGACTAATGAAGGAGCCCTGGTGGCTCAGTAGTTAAGTGCTAAACTGCTAACTGAAAGGTCGGTGGTTAAAACCCTGACTGCTAACCAAAAGGTTGGTGGTTTGAACCCACCAGTGGCTCCTAGGAGAAAAGACCTGACGATCTACTTCCGTAAAGGTTACAGCCTAGGAAACCCTATAGGGCAGTTCTACTCGGTCATATACATAAGAGTCACTATGAGTTGAAATCAACTTAATGGCAAACAACGACTAATGAATTTGATCATTTTTTTATGTGCGTATTGGCTGTTTGTATACTTTGGAGAAATGTCTATTCAAGTTCTTTGTCCATTTTTAAATTGGCATTTTTTGTTTTGTTGTTGAGTGTAGGATTTTTTAATATATTCTGGGTATTATGTCCTAATCACACATATGATCTGCAAATATTTTCTCCCATTCTGTGGGTCATCTTTTCAGTCCCTTGACAATGTCCTTTGATGCATAAAAGTTTCTAATTTTGATGTCCAGTTTATCTATTTTTTCTTTTGTTGCCTGTGCTTTTGATGTTATATTTAAGAAAGCATTGCCAAATCAAAGGTCATGAAGATTTATCTCTATATTTTCTTCTAAGAGTCTTATAGTTGTAGCTTTTAAATTTAGGTCTTTGATCCATTTTGAGTTTTTTCTTTTTTCTTTTTAATATGGTGTGAGGTGTGGGTCCAACTTCATTCTTTTGCATGTGGATATCCAGTTTTCCCAGTACTTGTTGTTGAAGAGACTGTCCTTTCCCCATTGAATGATCTTGTCACCTTTGTTGAAAACCAATTAACCATATATACATGAGGGTTTATTTCTGGACTGTCTATTCTGTTCCATCGGTCAACATGTCTATCCTTATGCCCACACCACATTGTTTTGATTACTTTAGTTTTGGAGTAAGTTTTGAAATAAAGAAATGTGAGTCCTTCAACTTTGTTCTTTTTCAAGATTGTTTTGGATATTTGGGGTTCCTGGAAGTTCTATATGAATTTTAGGATGGTGTTATGGATTGAATTGTGTCCCTTCCAAAACAGGTGTTAGAATCCTAACCCCTATACCTGTGGACATAATCCTATTTAGAAATAGGGTTTTCTTTGTTATGTTAATGAGGCAATAACTGTAGAGTATGTCCTAAACCGAACCACTTCAGAGTTATAAAAAGAGCAGATTAGACACAAATGCATACGCATAGGAGAGAAGACAGATGCCATGTGAGAATCACCAAAAACCAAGGAATGCCCGGGACTATTGACAAGGAAGGAATCAATATGACTGAGACCTTGATTTAGACTTTTAGCCTACAGGCCTGAGAGAAAACAAATTTCTGTTCTTTAAAGCCACCCACTTATGATATTTGTGTTATAGCAGCACTAGGAAACTAAAACAGATGGATTTTTCTATTTCTGCAAAAAATGCCACTGGGATTTTGCCAGAGATTGCATTGGATCTATAAATTGCTTTGGGTAGTATTGTCCTTTTAACAATATTAATTCTTCCTATCCATGAATATGGGATGTATTTTTATTTATTTAGGTCTTCTTAATTAATTTTAGCAGTGTTTTGCAGTTTTCAATATACAATTCTTTCACCTCATAGATATCTTAGTCTTTTTGATGCTATTGTAAATGCAATTTTTAAAAATTTTCTTTTGGATTGTTTATTGCTTGTGTATAGAAATACAACTGATTTTTGTGTATTGATTTTTTTATTCTGCAACTTTGCTGAGTTTGTTTATTAGCTCTGACAGTTTAGTTTGTATATGTGTGTTCTTCAGGGTTCTTTACATTTAAGATCATATTATCTGCAAATAGGGTGTCATGGATTGAATTATGTCCCCCCAAAAATGTGTGTATCAGTTTGGCTGGGCCATGATTCCTGGTAGTGTGTGATTTTCCCATGTGTAGTAAATCCTGCCTCTATGATGTTAATAAGGGAGGATGGGCTGCAGTTGTGTTAGTGAGGCAGGACTCAATTTACAAGACTGGATTGTGTCCTGAGGCAATCTCTTGAGATATAAAAGACAGAAGTGAGCAGTGAGACTGGGGGACCTCATACCATCAAGAAAGCAGTGCTGGGAGCAGAGCACGTCCTTTGGACCAGGGTCCCTGTGCAGAGAAGCTCCTAGTCCAGGGGAACACCGAAGAGAAGAAGGCCAACAGAGAGAAAAAGCCTTCCCCTGGAGCTGATGCCCTGAATTGGGACTTTTAGCCTATTCTGAGCGTGAGGAAATAAACTTCTTTTTGTTAAAGCCATCCACTTGTGGTATTTCTGTTATAGCAGCACTAGATGACTAAGACATAGGGCTAATTTTACTTCTTCCTTTCCAATTTGACTAGAACTTCCAGTACTGTATTGAACAGGAGTGATGAAAGTGGCATCCTTGATTTGTTCTTGATCTTAAGGAAGAAGTTTTAGTCTTTCACCATTGAGTATAATGTTAACTATGGGTTTTTCATATGCGGCCTCTAATGTTGAGGAAGCCGGTATATATTTTTACCTTATATTAAAGATGGGAGAAGTGAGGTGTTATGAATTGAGTTGTGTCCCTAAAAAAGGTATGTTGAAGTCCTTACCCCTGTACCTGTAAATATGATCCTGTTTGGAAATAAGGGTATTCTTTTATTATGTTTCTGAGGCCATACAGGAGTAGGTTGGGTCTTAAATCCAATCCCTCTGAGTAGTGTTTTATAAAGGGGAGTACATACACAGAGAGACAGACACAGAGGAGGATGCCATGTGATGACGGAGGCAGGTGCATTTATAAGCCGCAAAGGAATGCCAAGAATTGCTGGCAGTAACGAAAAACTGGGAAAAAGGCCCACAGAAAGAATCAACATGGTTGATACTCTGATTTGGACACTTAGCCTCCAGAACTGTTAGAAAAGTAATTTGTATTCTTTAAAGCTGTTCACTTTGTGGTATTTTGTCATGGCAGCCCTAGGAAAGTAAGACAGAAGGCATAGAGATTTAAGTAAATGAAACTTCCTAAATCTTTCTGACCTGAAGCTCATAATCACATCTCAGAGCATAATATTGCTGTGTTGAAGGAAGAAATGGCAGAATGTGATGATGAACTGTGGGGGAAGAGAGGACAAGGAATGGAACCAAGAGAATAGCAACTCCATTCACAGGAAGAGGGAACTCAGGCGTTACTGGTTTGGGAACCAGGAAAAGAAGATGATTGCGTTTTGGACATGTTAAATTTAGGGTGGAACATTTACTTACATATGTCCAGTGGACCATCAAATGTGTGGAACTGATGCTGAAGAGAAAAGTCAGGGCTAGAGAAGAACCATTTGGCAAGCACAGATGTAGAGGGGATGATTGAAGCCATGTGCACAGATGAGTGTGAAGAGAAAAGAAAAGAGGGCTAACAGGAGTGGCCTGGAATTAGTATCTTAGTATGTGAAATATCCTGTAATAAACAATCTTTGAAAACGTTGTCAATAAACATAATATAAGGATATGGTTGTATAATGAATGGATGAGAAATAAGATCATTTTCAAAACTTTTAGTTAAATCATGGGAGAAATAAGTTTGCCAAGTTAATTATTGTAAGCATAATTAACTTATTCTAAAACAGAAAAAGTATCAGCTTAAAAAAAATCATTAAAGAATCCTATCTCTTAATGTAATGTTCTTTTTTCAAGTGTCTAAATTGATAGTAAATCTAAGTTTGATGGTACGACAGACAACTGGATATCTTGTGACTATTTCCTGAAATAGTAAAGTGTTAACTCCAAGAAACAGTAAAGTTGAATTAGGGGGAAAAAATCTCACGTATGTGGTAATGTCAGAGAGGCAGCTTGATACATGAGTCTGAAGTTCTGGGAGAGGTCAGGGCTTGAGTGTCATTGGCATGAGTAAAGTATTTAAAGCATGACACTGAGATCATCAGGGAAAGAGTATAAATAAAGAAGAGGAGAAAATTCAGGAGCATTCAAACTTTAGAATTCTAGTAGAGAAACAAGGGAGTCCCTGGATTAACATGCTCAGTTGCTACCATGATTGAATTATGTCCCCCAAAAATGTGTGTCACCTTGGCTAGGCCATGATTCCCAGTAGTGTGTGATTAGCCACCATTTTGTCATCTGATGTGATTTTCCTATGTGTTGTAAATCCTACCTCTATGATTAGAGGAAGTTACGTTAACGAAGCAGGACTCGATCTACAAGATTAGGTTGTGTCTTAAATCAATCTCTTCTGAGATATAAAAAAGAGAAGTGAGGGGGGAAGGACCTCATACCACCAAGAAAGCAGCATTGGGAGCAGAGCTCATTCTTTGGACTCGGGGTCCCTGTGCCTGAGAAGTTCCTAGACCAGGGAAGATTGATGACAAGGACCTTCCCTCAGAGCTGACAGAGAAAGCCTTCCCCTGGGGCTAGCACTTTGAATTTGGACTTCTAGCCTCCTAGACTGTGAGAGAATAAATTTCTCTTTCTTAAAGCCACCTATTTGTGGTATTTCTGTTATAGCAGCACTAGCTAACTAAGACAGCTGCTAACCAAAATGTTGGAGGTTCAAGTTCACCCAGAGGCACCTCAGAAGAAAGGCTTTGTGATCTAATTTTTAAAAATCAGTCATTTAAAACCCTATGGAGCACAGTTCTACTCTGACACACATGGGATCGCCATGAGTTGGCATAGACTAAATAGCAACTGGATAGAGAAGGGAGAGCCAACAAAGGGGACCCCTGATTATGAGAAACTGGAGACTGTGGTATCTCAGAAATAAGCAGTTTCAGGGAGAGATACATCAATTGAGTTGAATACTTCTTTTTTTTTTTTAATTTTTTTGTATTGTAATTTAGGTGAAGGTTTACAGAACAAGTAGTTTCTCATTAAACAATCAGTACACATATTGTTTTATGACATTGGTTAACAACCCCATGACATGTCAACCCTCTCCCTCCTCAGCTTTGGAGGACCTTTTTTTTTTGGTGAAAATATACATAGCCAAAGATACACCATTTCAAAAATTTCTACATGTACAATTCAGTAACGTCATTACGTTCTTCCAGTTGTGCTGCTATTCTCACTTTAGATGAAGGTTTACAGAACAAAGTAGTTTCTTATTAAACAGTACACATATTGCCCTATGACAATGGTTAAGAACCCCACTACATGTCAACACTGTCTCTTCTCAACCTTGGGTTCCCTATCATCAGCTTTCCTGTCCCCTCCTGCCTTCTAGTCCTTGTCCCTGGACTGCTGTGCCTCGTTAGTCCTGTTTTGTTTTATGGGGCTGTCCAATCCTGGGCTGAACAGTGAACCTTGGGAGTGACTTCACCACTGAGCTAAAAGGGTACCTGGGGGCCATACTCTTGGGGTTCCTCCAGTCTCTGTCTGGCCAGTAAATCTGGACTTTTTTGTGTGAGTTAGAATTTTGTTCTACATCCTTCTCCAGCTCTGTCCAGAACCCTCTGTTGTTATCCCAGTCAGAGCAGTGAGTGGTGACAGCCGGGCACCATCTAGCTGTACTGGACTCAGTCTGGTGGAGGCCTTGGTAGCTGTGGTCCATTAGTCCTTTGGACTAATCTTTTCCTTGTATCCTGTTCTCTTCATTCTCCCTTGCTTCCGAAGAGTTGAGACCAGTGGAGAATCTTAGATGGCTGCTCACAAGCTTTTAAGACCCCAAACGCTACTCACCAAGGTAGAATGTAGAACATTGTCTTTGTAAACTGTGTTATGCCAACTGAGCTAGATGTTCCCCGAGACCATGGTCCCCACAGCCCTCCTCCCAGCAATTCAGTCCCTCAGGGAGTTTGGATGTGTCTATGGAGCTTCCGTGACTTTTCTTTGTACAAGTTGTGCTGGCTTCCTCAGTATTGTGTACTGTCTTACGCTTCACCAAAGTTACCGCTCGTCTATTGTATATTTAGTATTTCCCCCCGACCCCTCCCATCCCTCATAATGAACAAAGATTGTTACTTTCTGTGTGTAAACTTTTTCATGAGTTTTTACAACAGAGGTCTCATACAATATTTTTTGACATATTTCACTCAGTATAATATCCTCCAGTTTCATCCATGTTATGAGATGATTCACAGATACATCAACGTTCTTTATTGTTGCATAATTCTCCATTGTGAGTATGTACCATAGTTTATCCATTTTCATGTTGATGGGCCTCTAGGTTGTTTCCATCTTTTTGCTATTGTGAACAATGCTGCCATGAACATGGGTGTGCATATGTCTATTCGAGTGATGACTCTTATTTCTCTAGGATGTATTCCTAGGAGTGGGATTGTTGGATCATATGGTATTTCTATTTCTAGCTTTCTAAGGAAGCACCATATCATTTTCCAAAATGGTTGTATCATTATGTATTCCCACTAGCAGTGCATAAGAGTTCCAATCTCCCCACAGCCTCTCTGACATTTGTTATTTCCAATGTTTTTGATTTGTGCCAGGAATACCTGGGTGAGATGGTATCTCACTGTGGTTTTAATTTGCATTTCTCTAATGGCTAGTGATCGCGAGCATTTCCTCATGTGTCTGTTGACCACTTGAATGTCTTCTTTGGTGAAGTGTCTGTTCATTTCCTTTGCCCATTTTTTAATAGGATTATTTGTCTTTTTGTTGTAGAGGTGTTGGATTTTCTTTCTTTTTTTTTTTTTTAAATATTTTATTGTACTTCAGGTGAAGGCTTACAGAACAAACAGTTTCTCATGTAACAGTAGTACACATGCTGTTTTATGACTTTGGTTAACAACCACACAACATTTTAACCCTCTGAATTCTCAGCTTTTTTTTTTTTTTTTTTTGGTGAAAATACACATAGCCAAAGATACACCATTTCAAAACTTTTTACATACACATTTAAGTGACATTGACTATGCTCTTCCAATTGTGCTGCCATTCTCACCCAAGATGAAGGCTTACAGGACAAAATAGCCTCCCATTCAACAGTTACTACAAATGTTGCCCTATAACAATGGTTAACAATCTCACAACACATCAACAGTATCGTTACTCAACTTTGTGTTCCCTATCATCAGCTTCCTACTCCCCCTCTGCCATCTGGCCCTTGTCACTGGACTTCTGTACCTTATTAGTCTCATTTAGTTTTACTGGGCTGTCCACTCCCAGGCTGAACAGTGAACCTTGAAGGTAATTTCACCTCTGAGCTGAAAGGGTGTGTGGGGGCCATACTCTTGAGGTTTCTCCAGTCTCCTTTAGGCCAGTAAATCTCGTCTTTTTTTTTTTTTTTTTTTTTGTGAGTTAAAATTATGCTTTACACCCTTCTCCAGCTCTGTCCAGAACCCTCTGTTGTGATCCTGGTCAGAGCAGTCAGTGGTGGTAGCTGGGCACCATCTAGCTGTACTGGACTCAGTCCGGTGGAGGTCTTGGTAGCTGTGGACAATTAGTCCTTTGGACTAATCTTTTCATTGTATCCTGTTCTCTTCATTCTCCCTTGATCCTGAAGGGATGAGACCAGTGGAGTATCTTAGATGGCTGCTCACAGGCTTTTAAGACCCCAGACACTACTCACCAAGGTAGAATGTAGAGCATTGTCTTTATAAGTAGTGTCATGCCAATTGAGCTAGATGTTCCCTGAAACCATGGTCCCCAGAGCCCTCCGTCCAGCAACTCAGCCCCTCGGGGAGTTTGGATGTGTCCATGGGGCCTCCATGACCTTTCCTTGTGCAGGGTGTGTTAGTTTCCCTTGTACTGTGTACTGTCTCACCTCTCACCCAAGATACCACTTATCTATTGCCTATTTAGTATTTCCCCCCCTCCCCTCCCATCCCTGGTAACCAACAAGGATTGTTATATTTTGCATGTGAATTTTTTCATGGGTTTTTACAATAGAGGTCTCATACAATATTTGTCCTTTTGTGATTGACTTATTTCACTCAGCATAATGTCCTCCAGTTTCATCCGTGTTATGAGATGCTTCACAGATTCATTGTTGTTCTTTATCTTTGCATCATACTCCATTGTGTATATGTACCATAGTTTGTTTATCCACTCATCTGTTGATGGGCACCTACATAGTTTCCATCATTTTGCTATTGTGAACAATGCTGCCATGAACATAGGTGTGCATACGTCTATTCGAGTGACGACTCTTATTTCTTTAGGATATATTCCTAGGAGTGGGATTGCTGGATCAAATGGTATGTCTATTTCTAGCTTTCTGAGGAAACGCCATATCATTTTCCAAAATGGTTGTATTATTTTGCATTCCCACCAGCAGTGTATAAGAGTTCCCATCTCCCCACAGCCCCTCCAACATTTGTTATTTCCAGTATTTTTGATTCGTGCCAGTAATGCCGGGGTGAGATGGTATCTCATTATGGTTTTAATTTGCATTTCTCTAATGGCTAGTGATCGCGAGCATTTCCTCATGTGTCTGTTGGCCATTTGAATGTCTTCTTTGGTGAAGTGTCTGTTCATTTCCTTTGCCCATTTTTTGATAGGATTATTTGTCTTTTTGTTGTATAGGTGCTGGATTTTCTTGTCGATTATGGAGATTAGACCTTTGTCTGACCTGTACTGTCCAAAAATTTTTTCCCAGTCTGTAGGTTCTCTTTTGACTCTTTTGATGAAGTCTTTTGAAGAGCATAGGTGTTTGATTTTTAGAAGATCCCAGTTATCTAGTTTATCTGTTGGCTTTTGTGTGTTGATGGTTATGGTTTGTATCCTGTTAATGCCATGTATTAAGGCCTGAAGTGTTGGTCCTGTTTTTTCTTCTATGAACTTTATAGTTTTAGGCTTTATATTCAGGTCTTTGATCCATTTTGAAGTAGTTTTTGTATACAGTGTGAGGTATGGGTCCTGTTTCATTTTTCTGCAAATGGACATCCAGTTTTGCCAGCACCATTTGTTAAAAAGACTGTCTTTTCCCCATTCGATGGACTTTGGGCCCTTGTCGAAGATCAGGTGACCGTAGGTGGATGGATTTACATCTGGGTTCTCAATTCTGTTCCATTGGTCAATGTCTATGTTGTTGTACCAGTACCAGGCTGTTTTGACTACTGTAGCTGTATAGTAGGTTCTCAAGTCAGGTAATGTGAGTCCTCCAACTTTATTCTTCTTCTTCAGTAGTGCTTTACTTATTCGGGGCTTCTTCCCTTTCCATATAAAGTTAATAATCAGTTTTTCCATCTCTTTGAAGAATGTTGCTGGTATTTTGATCGGGATTGCATTGTATTTGTAAATTGCTTTGGGTAGAATTGCCATTTTCACAATGTTGAGTCTGCCTATCCATGAGCATGGTATGTTTTTCAATTTATGTAGATCCCTTTGGGTTTCATGCAGCAGTGTTTTGTAGTTTTCTTTGTATAGGTCTTTTACATTCCTGGTCAGATTTATTCCTAAGTATTTTATCTTTTTAGGGGCTACTGAAAATGCTATTGATTTCTTGATTTCATTTTCATCAATCGTTCTCTTTACTGGTGTATAGGAATCCAACTGATTTTTGAATGTTTATCTTGTATCCTGCTACACTGCTGAATCTTTCTATTAGTTCCAGTAGATTTCTCGTGGAGTCTTTAGGGTTTTCTATGTATAGTATCATATCATCTGCAAACAGGGACAGTTTAACTTCTTCATACCAATTTGGATGCCCTTTATTTCTTTCTCTTGCCTTATTGCTCTAGCTAGAACTTCCAGCACAATGTTAAATAGGAGTAGTGATAAAGGGCATCCTTGTTTTGTTCCTGTTTTCAAGGGGAATGTTTTCAGCCTCTCTCCATTAAGAATGATGTTGGCCATTGGTTTTGCATAGATGCCCTTTATTATGTTGAGAAATTTCCCTTCTATACCTATTTGATTGAGAGTTTTTATCAGGAATGGGTGTTGGACTTTGTCAAATGCCTTTTCTGCATCAATTGAGAAGATCACGTGATTTTTTTCTTTCCTTTTATTTATGTGGTGGATTACGTTGATTGATTTTCTAATGTTAAACCATCCTTGCATAACTGGTATGAATCCTGCTTGGTCGTGGTGTATTATTTTTTTGATATACTGAATTCTATTGGCTAGAATTTTGTTGAGAATTTTTGCATCTATATTCATGAGAGATATTGGTCTGTAATTTTCTTTTTTTGTGATATCTTTGCCTGGTTTTGGTATCAGCGTTATGGTGGCTTCATAGAATGAATTTGGAAGTGTTGCTTCCTCTTCTATGCTCTGAAATAGCTTGAGTAGAACTGGTACAAGCTCTTATGTAAATGTTTTGTAGAATTCTCCAGTGAAGCCATCTGGGCCAGGGCTTTTTTTGGTTGGGAGTTTTTTTTATTACCTTTTCAATCTCTTCTCCTGTTATGGGTCTGTTCAGATTTTCAATATCAATTTGTTGTAGTTTGGGTAGGCTGTGTGTTTCTAGAAATTTATCCATTTCCTCTAGGTTTTCAAATTTGTTGGAATATAGTTTTTCATTATATTCTGTTATAATCCTTTTTATTTCGGTTGGGTCTGTTGTAATGTCCCCCACTTCATTTCTTATTTGGGTTATTTGTGTCCTCTGCTGTTTTTCTTTTGTCAGTCTGGCCAGTGGTTTGTCGATTTTGTTGATTCTTTCAAAGAACCAACTTTTAATTTTGTTGATTCTTTCTATTGTTTTCTGTTCTCTATTTCATTTATTTCTGTTCTGATCTTTACTATCTCCTTTATTCCGGTGGTTGTAGGCTTTTTTTGCTGTTCTCTTTCTATTTGTTTGAGTTCTGTAGTTAATGTTTTGATTTGTCCCTTTCTTCTTTTTTGATATGTGCATCTATTGCTATAAATTGTCCTCTGAGGACTGCCTTTGCTGTGTCCCAAAGGTTTTGGTATGATGTGTTTTCATTTTCATTTGATTCTAGGAATTTTTTAATTCCATCTCTGATTTCTTCTATTACCCATTGATGTGTAAGAAGAGTATTATTCAGTTTCCATGTAGTTGATTTTTTTTCCTTGCTCTTTCTAGTGTTAATTTCTACCTTGATGGCCTTGTGGTCAGAGAAGATACTGTGAATTATCTCAACGTTTTGGATCTTGTTGAGGATTGCTCTGTGGCCTAAGATGTGGTCTATTCTGGAGAACATTCCACGTGCAGTGGAAAAGAATGTGTACTATCCAGCGGTTGGATGGATTGTTCTATATATGTCTATGAGGTCCAGTTGGCTGATTGTGTCCTTTAGGTCTTCTGTATCTTTGCTGAGTTTCTTCTTAGTTGTTCTGTCCTTTACTGAGAGTGGTGTGTTGACGTGTCCTACTATTATTGTGGAACTGTCAATTTCTCTTTTCAGTGTTGTTAGAGTTTGTTTTATGTATTTTGGAGCCCCGTCATTGGGTGCATAGATGTTTATTATGGTTATGTCTTCATGATGGATCGTCCCCTTAATCATTATATAGTGTCCTTCTTTGTCTATTATGGTAGATTTTGTTTTAAAGTCTATTTTATCTGAGATTAGCATTGCCACTCCTGCTCTTTTTTGGTAGTTGTTAGCTTGATATATTTTTTTCCAACCTTTGACTTTTAATAAATTCACATCTTTGTTTCTAAGGTGTGTCTCTTGTAGACAGTATATTGATGGATCCTGTTTTCTTATCCATTCTGCCACTCTCCGTGTCTTTATGGGTGCATTGAGTCCATTTACATTCAGTGTATTTATTGATAGATGGAAGTTTGTTGCTGTCATTTTGTAGTGCTTTTTTTTGTGGTGCTGAAGTTTTCTTTGTTCTTCTTACTTTCTTGTGCTGCATTACTTTTGTTTGTGGATTTTGTGTTCATTTCTTTTGTTTTCGTAGGTTTTCTTTTTGCTGAGACTTTATGTTTTTCGTCTTTATTTTTATGAGTTGGTTTGTTAACTTTCTTTGTGGTTACCATGAATTTTACCCTTATCTTTATAAGTTTGAAGCAGTCTACCCTTACTTGGTATCGCCTTGTCTTCCTCTCCGTTAGAAGGTTCTATACCTATGCCGTTTATTCCCTCTTTCATTGTTTTGATGTTGTTGTCATCCTTTGATTGATTGGTCTGATTCCCTGTTGTATTTCTTTTGGTTTTGGATAGTCCTTGATAGTTCATTTCCTAGAATGGTATCTGGTTCGTATGAACCTGCATCCTAGGTCCTGCCTGAGGGCTGAAGCTGTTTGTCCTCAGATCGAAGAACTCCCTTTAATAATTCTTGTAAGTTTGGTTTGACTTTTGCATATTCCCTTAGTTTCTGTTTATCTGGAAATGACCTAATTTCACCATCAAATTTGAACTAGAGTTTTGCCAGATATATTATTTTTGGCTGACAATTTTTTTCTTTTAAGATTTTATATATGTCATCCCACTGCCTTCTTGCCTGCATGGTTTCTGCCGAATAATCTGAGCTTAGTCTTACTGTTTCTCCTCTGTATGTGACTTCTTGTTTTTCACGAGCTGCTCTCAGGATTCTTTGTTTGTCTTTAGTTTTGGCGAGTGTGAATATGATATGTCTTGGTGATTTTCTTTTGGGGTCTCTTCTATATGGGGTTCGTTGAGCTTCTTGGATGGCCGTCTTTTCATCTTTCATGATATTGGGAAAGTTTTCTGTCAGCAGTTGCTCAATGATCCTCTCTGTGTTTTCTGTTTTCTCCCCCTGTTCTGGAATGCCAGTCACTCGTAAATTTTTGCTTTTACTTGTGTCCCACATAACTCTCAGGGTCTCTTCCTTTTTCTTTGTTCTTTTTTCTGAGTTTTCCTGAAACAGAGTTGTATCCAAGTGTTTGTCTTCAGTTCCACTGATCCTGTCTTCCACGGTTTCAAATCTGCTTCTCAGCCCTTCTATGACATCATCCATTCCTGAAACCTTGTTGTTTATCTTTTGGATTTCTAATTGTTGTTTTTGTATAATTTCGAGTTGTGAATTTATTTTGGCATTTTGTTCCTGCATCATCTTCCTGAATTCTTCCAATTTTTTGTCTGTATTTTCCATAAATTTGTCTATTTTTTCCTCATGTTTGTCAGCTTTTTACCTCAGTTCTTGGAAAATTCCAAGTATTAGTGATTTGAGTTCCCATCAGGTACTTCTAGTGCATTTTCTTCCACAGAGGAGTTATCTGGTGTTTTAATTTGGACGCCTATTGGAGCCATCTTGTCTTGTTTTTGTAAATGTTTTGATATTGTTTGCTGTTTTTGGGGCATTCAGTATGTATTTTTCTCGTTTATTGATTGTAGATTTTTTTGTTTTGTCCTTGTGGTACAGCTGGGCAGGTCTAGCTGAAGAGGAGCCACTGGGACGGGTTGTTTGTGGCACTCACTGCAGCCACGAGGATGGTCGGTAGTCAGTGCTGGGCAGGTTCCAATAGGGCGTGCCTGCACAGCTTGGTGGTGTGATGTCAAGTGTACGGTGCAGGCAGGCAGGATACAGCGGGGAGATGGTTATGTGTGAAGCTAAGCTGGATATGGGAGAGAAGAGAGAGGAGCAGGAGCGAAAAAACATACAAACATAAAAGAATGCTAGGGGAGCTTGCCTTTGGAATGGACAGATGAGAGACTATGGGATGGAGAAAACCAGAAGGGGGAAGAGAAAGAAAAGGAAAGAATGAACAAATAAAAATCAGAAAAGTTAAAGAACTGCAAAGTTCCCAGGGATCCCACCGATGCAGCTATGAGGTCTGGGGAAGTTGGTCTCAGCTTTCATAGCACAGCCTGGCCAGAAGGCACAGAGGCATATATCGCCTGGTATTCAGGGATCAGAAGGAGAAGGAAGAGATAGAGAGACGAGAAATTGAGCAATGAAGAAAGACAAAAGGGAAAAAGAGGGAAAAGAAAACAAAACTAATCAAAAAAAAAAAATAAAATTAAAAAAAAAAAAAAAAGCAACACCAGCAGTCAATGAATGGCACTCAGAGAGCCAGCCAGTGCGGGCTGGTGTTTCTGGACAAGAGACTGTCTGTGGGAAACAGAGGAGGCCGAGTGTGAGTGAAGAAGGATGGAGAGTGGAAAGCGTATATCACAAATTTCCTGCGCTCTGGGGACCCTCAGAAAGGAGCAAAGAGGGTTCAAGGAGCCAGGCACCCAAGTGAAAGGAGGGGGAGGTGGCGAGAGGCAAGCGAGAAACCAAAAGAAGCAGGAGAAAAAAAAAAAAAAGGCAGCACCAGCAGCCAACAAACGGCATCCAGAGAGCCGCCCGCCTGGGCGCGCGGAGTCCAAGCAACCGGTAGACCCCGGTGACGAGACTGCGGCCACGGGAAGCAGAGGAGCAAGCGAACAAAAGCCCCAGGATCTCACCAGCGTGGCAGCCCAGACCTGGAAGCAGCCACACACCCGAACGCAGCTTCACAGTCCTGCAGGAAAGGGCAAAGACAGCGCTCAGAACCAGGCACCCGAGCAAAAGGAGGGGGAGGCCGTGAGAGGCAAGCAAGAAACCAAAAGAAGCAGAAAAAGCAACACCAGCAGCCAACAAAGGGCACACAGAGAGCCGCCCGCCCAGGCGCGTGGAATCCAAGCAGCCGGTGGCCCCGGGTCAAGAAATTGCGGCTGCAGGAAGCAGAAGAGCAAACGAACAAAGGCCCCGGGACCCCACCAGCGTGGCAGCCCAGACCTGGAAGTAGCCACACGCCCGAACACAGCCCCAAAGCCCTGCAGGAAAGAGCAAAGATGGCGCTCCGAACCAGGCACCCGAGCAAAAGGAGGGAGAGGCAGCGAGAGGCAAGCGAGAAACCAAAAGAAGTAGAAAAAGCAACACCATCAGCCAACAAATGGCACCCAGAGAGCCGCCCACACAGGCGTGCGGAATCCAAGCAGCCGGCGGTCCCAGGTCAAGAGACCATGGCCACGGGAAGCAGAGGGGCGAACGAACAAAGGTCCCGGGATCTCACCAGTGCGGCAGCTCAGACCTGGAAGCAGTCACACGCCCGAACGGAGCCCCACAGCCCCGCAGGAAAGAGCAAAGACGGCACTCGGAGCCAGGCACCTGAGCAAAAGGAGGGGGAGGTGGCAGAAAAAGAAACGCCAGGAGCCAACAAATGGCTCCCAGAGAGCCACCGGCCCGGGAGCATGGAATCCAAGCACCGGCGCCCCCCGGCCCAGGGACCCTGGCCACGGGAAGCAGGGGAGCCTCAGCTGAGGCGAAGAGGGGTGGGGGGTGGGAAAGCACACACTGCAAATTACCGGCCGTTCCATCTCCCACTGGATGCTCCGCGAGGCTGCTCTCCCGTTCTCCCGTTTGCTGGTCTCTGATAGGAGTCCAAGATGGTGGATCCATGCTGCGTTAGCTGGTAGGGGACTTCTGCATGAATCTCTCCTCGCTCTCCGTTCTCTTTCAGTATTCTCGCTCCATTTGGTGTTTGGCTGAGTTCTTTAGCTCTTCATTTGATGTTCTAGGGTTTCAGGATTGTTGATTCTCTGTTTGGCTTAGTTTTTCGGATCTTTGCTGTGGAGGGACGGTGTGGTGCTTCTGCCTAGAGTGCCATCTTGCCAGACTCTCCCCATGGATTTTCTTGTAGATTATGGAGATTAGACCTTTGTCTGACTTGTAAAGTCCAAGAATTTTTTCCCAGTCTGTAGGTTCTCTTTCTACTCTTTTGGTGAAGTCTTTTGAAGAGCATAGATGCTTGATTTTTAGAAGATCCCAGTTATCTAGCTTATCTTCTGGAGTTTGTGTGTTGATGGTTATGGTTTGTATCCTGTTAATGCTGTGTATTAGGGCCTGTAGCATTGGCCCTATTTTTTCTTCTGTGAACTTTATAGTTTTTGGCTTTAGATTTAGGTCTTTGATCCATTTTGAAATAGTTTTTGTATATAGTGTGAAGTATGGGTCCTGTTTCATTTTTTTTTGCAGGTGGATATCCAGTTTTGCCAGCACCATTTGTTAAAAAGACTGTCTTTTCCCCATTCGATGGACTTTGGGCCCTTGTTGAAGATCAGGTGACCGTAGGTGGATGGATTTACATCTGGGTTCTCAATTTTGTTCCTTTGGTCAAAGTATCTGTTGTTGTACCAGTACCAGGCTGTTTTGACTACTGTGGCTGTATAGTAGGTTCTGAGGTCAGGCAGTGTGAGTCCTCCTACTTTATTCTTCTTCAATAGTGCTTTACTTATTCGGGGCTTCTTCCCTTTCCATATAAAGTTAATGATTAGATTTTCCATCTCTTTGAAGAATGTTGTTGGTATTTGGATTGGGATTGCATTGTATTTGTAAATTGCTTTGGGTAGAATTGTGATTTTTATAATTTTGAGTCTGCCTGTCCATGAGCATGGTATGTTTTTCCATCTATGCCGATCCCTTTGGGTTTCTTGTGGTAGTATTTTGTAGTTTTCTTTGTATAGGTCTTTTATATCCCTGGTTAGATTTATTTCTAAGCATTTTATTTTTTAGAGGCTATTACAAATGGTATTGTTTTCCTGATTTCCTTTTCATCATTGTCTTCATTGGTGTATAGGAATCCAACTGATTTTTGTATGTTTATCTTGTATTCTGCTACTCTGCTGAATCTATTAGTTCCAGTAGATTTCTCATGGAGTCTTTAGGGTTTTCTGTGTATAGTATCATATCATCCACAAACAGGGACAGTTTAACTTATTCATTACCAATTTGGATGCCCAATGTCATGGTTTGAATTGTGTCCCCAAAAAAGTGTGTGTATCAATTTGGCTGGGCCATGATTCCCAGAATTGTGTTGTTGGCCTCCATTTTGTCATTGAAATTTCGTGTTAAACAGGATTAGGTTGGGATTGTAACATCACCCTTACCCAGGTCACATCCCTGATCCAATGTAAAGGGAGTTTCCCTAGTGTGTGGCCTGCACCACCTTTTACCTTACAAGAGATAAAAGCAAAGGGAAGCAAGCAGAGAATTGGGGACCTTATACCATCAAGAAAGCAGTGTCGGGAGCAGAGCGCATCCTTTGGACCTGGGTCCCTGCACAGAGAAGCTCCTAGTCCGGGGGAACATTGACGAGAAGGCAGACAGAGATAGAAAGCCTTACTCTGGAGCTGACACCCTGAATTTAGACTTTTAGCCTACTTTACTATGAAGAAATAAATTTCTCTTTGTTAAAGCCATCCACTTGTGGTATTTTTGCTCTAGCAGCACTAGACAACTAAGACACCTTTTATTTCTTTTTCTTGCCTTATTGCTCTAGCTAGAACTTCCAGCACAGTGTTAAATAGGAGTGGTGATAAAGGGCATCCTTATCTTGTTCCTGTTCTCAAGGGGAATGTTTTCAACCTCTCTCCATTAAGAATGATGTTGGCTGTTGATTTTGCATAGATACCCTTTATTATGTTGAGAAATTTCCCCTCTATACCTATTTCATTGAGAGTTTTTATCAGGAATGGGTGTTGGACTTTGTCGAATGCCTTTTCTGCATCAATTGAGATGATCATGTGATTCTTTTCTTTCCTTTTATTTATGTGGTGGATTACGGTGATTGATTTTCTAATGTTGAACCATCCTTGGATACCTGGTATGAATCCTACTTGGTTGTGGTGTATTATTTTTTTGATATGATGCTGAATTCTATTGGCTAGAATTTTGTTGAGAATTTTTGCATCTATATTCATGAGAGATATTGGTCTGTAATTTTCTTTTTTTGTGGCTTCTTTGCCTGGTTTTGATATCAGGGTTATACTTGCTTCATAGAATGAATTCAGAAGTGTTGCTTCCTTTTCTGTGTTCTGAAAGAGTTTGAGTAGTACTAGTACAAGTCTTCTCTGAATGTTTGGTAGAATTCATCAATGAAGCCATCTGGGCCAGGGCGTTTTTTTGTTGGGATTTTTTTTAATTACCTTTTCAGTCTCTTCTCTTGTTATGCGTCTCTTCAGATTTTCAACATGACTTTGTTGTAGTTTGGGTAGGTAGTGTGTTTCTAGAAATTCATCCATTTCCTCTAGGTTTTCAAATTTGTTGGAGTATAGTTTTTCATAATACTCCTTTATGATCCTTTTTATTTCAGTTGGATCTGTTGTAATGTTGCCCATTTCATTTCTTATTTGGGTTATTTGTGTCCTCTGCTGTTTTTCTTTTGTCAGTCTGGCCAGTGGTTTGTCGATTTTGTTGATTCTTTTAAAGAACCAACTTTTGGTTCTGTTGATTCTTTCTATTGTTTTTCTATTCTCTATTTCATTTATTTCTGCTCTGATCTTTATTATTTCCTTTCTTCTTGTGGCTGTGGGCTTTTTTTTTTTTTTTTTGCTGTTTTTTGATTTGTTTGAGTTGTGTAGTTAATGTTTTGATTTTGTTCCTTTCTTCTCTTTTGATGTGTGCATCTATTGCTATAAATTGTCCTCTGAGAACTGCCTTTGCCGTGTCCCAAAGGTTTTGGTATGACGTGTTTTAATTCTAGGAATTTTTTTATTCCATCTCTGATTTCTTCTATTACCCAGTGGTTTGTAAGCAGGGTGTTATTCAGTTTCCAGGTAATTGACTTTTTTCTCCTTGCTCTTTCTGTTGTTAATTTCTACCTTGATGGCATTGTTGTCAGAGAAGATACTTTGTATTATCTCAAAGTTTTGGATGTTGTTGAGGATTTCTCTGTGGCCTAAGATGTGGTCTATTCTGGAGAACATTCCATGTGCAGTGGAAAAGAATGTGTACTTTGCAGCGGTTGAATGGAGTGTTGTATATTTGTCTATGAGGTCTAGTTGGCTGATTGTGCCCTTTAGGTCTTCTGTGTCTTCGCTGAGCTCTTTTTAGTTGTTCTGTCCTTTACTGAGAGTGGTGTGTTGAAGTCTCCTACTATTATTGTGGAACTGTCAATTTCTCTTTTCAGTGCTGTTAGAGTTTGTTTTATGTATTTTGGAGCCCCGTCATTGGGTGCGTAGATGTTTATTATGATTATGTCTTCATGATGGATCGTCCCCTTAATCATTATGTAGTGTCCTTCTTTGTCTGTTGTGTTGGATTTTGTTTTAAAGTCTATTTTATCTGAGATTAGCATTGGCACTCCTGCTCTTTTTTGGTAGTTGTTTGCTTGATATATTTTTTTCAAACCTATGATTTTTAATAAATTCACATCTTTATTTCTAAGATGTGTCTCTTGTAGACAGCATATTGATGGAACCTGTTTTTTTAATCCATTATGTCACACTCCGTCTCTTTATGGGTGCAGTTAGGCCATTTACATTCAGTGTGATTATTGATAGGTGTGAGTTTATTGCTGTCATTTTGTAGTACCTTTTTTCTTGTTGCTGATGTTTTCTTTGTTCCTCTTACTCTCCTGTGCTGAATTACTTTTTGTTTGTGGATTTTTTTTCATTTCTTTTGTTTTTGTAGGTTTTGTTTTTACTGAGACTTTATGTTTTTCCTCTTTATTTTTATGAGTACGTTTGTTAATTTTATTTGTGGTTACCGTGAAATTTACCCTTATCTTTCTAAGTTTGAAGCAGTCTATTATTGTCTTTGTCTCCAGTAGAAGGTTCTGTACCTACACCATTTATTCTCTCTTTTATTGTTCCATTTTGTTGTCATTTACAGATTAACTGCTCTGATTCCCTGTTGTATTTCTTTTGGTTTTGGATAGTCCTTGGGAGTTCATTTCCTAGATTGGTATCTGGCTGGTATGATCCTGCATCCTAGATTCAGCCTGTGAGCTGAAGTTGTTTGTTCTCAAATCGAAGGGCTCCCTTTAATAATTCTTGTAAGTTTGGCTTGGTTTTTACATATTCCCTTAATTTCTGTTTATCTGGAAATGTCCTAATTTCACCATCATATTTAAATGAGAGTTTTGTAGGGTATATTATTTTTGGCTGGCAATTTTTTTCTTTTAAGGTTTTATATATGTCATCCCATTGCCTTCTTGCCTGCACGGTTTCTGCCGAATAGTCTGAACTTAGTCTTATTGTTTCTCCTCTGTATGTGACATACTGTTTTTCTTTTGCTGCTCTCAGGCTTCTTTGTTTGTCTTTGGTTTAGGCAAGTGTGATTATGATATGCTTTGATGATTTTCTTTTGGGGTCTGTCTTGTATAGGGTTTGTTGAGCTTCTTGGATGGCCAGCTTTTCATCTTTCATGATATTGGGGAAGTTTTCTGTCAGCAGTTCTTCAATGATCTTCTCTGTGTTTTCTTTTTTCTCCCCCTGTGCTGGAACTCCGATCACTTGGAAAGTTTTGCTTTTGATTGTATCCCACATAATTCTCAAGGTCTCTTCATTTTTCTTCATTCTTTTTTCTGAGTTTTCCACAAACAGTTGTCCCAAGTGTTTGTCTTCAGTTTCTCTGGTCCTGTCTTCCACTATTTCAAATCTGCTCCTCAGCCCTTCTATGACGCTATCCATTTCTGAAATCTTGTTGTTTATCTTTGGATTTCTAGTTGTTGTTTTTGTATGATTTCTAGTTGTGAATTTATTTTGGCATTTTGTTCCTGTATTATTTTCTTGAATTCTTCCAATTTTTTGTCTGTATTTTTCATGAATTTGTCTATTTTTTCCTCGTTTTTTTTGCTTTTTGCTTCAACTCTTGGATAATTATGAATATTAGAAATTTGAATTCCCTATCAGTTAGGTTTAGTGCCTTTTCTTCTACTGGAAGATCATCTGGTGTTTTTTTTTGGACAACTACTGGAACCATCCTCTCCTGTTTTTGTAAATGTTTTGGTATTGTCTGCTAAAGTTACACCATTTCAAAAATTTCTACTTGTACAATTCAGTGATATCGATTATATTCTTCCAGTTGTGCTGCTGTTCTCACTATCCTTTCCCAAATTATTCCATCACCATTATCTTCAACTCACTGCCCCCTAGGCTTCCCATCAAACCTTTTGGGTTGCTGTTGTCAATTTGATCTCACATAAATAATTCTTTTTTTTTTTTTGTACCTTAGATGAAGGTTTACATAACAAATAGTTTTCTCATTAAACAGTTAGTACACATATTGCCCTATGACAATGGTTAACAAGTCCATGACATGTCAACACTGTCAGAAGGGGGTTTTATGATGCAGGAAAGAGAGAAAAAATTACAGGATCAAAATTCCTGAGAAGACAAGAGGAGATTTGTTCTAAAATACCAGTGGAAGTTGTCTTAGTTATCTAGTGTTGCTATAACAGAAATACTACAAGTGCGTGGCCTTAATGAACAGAAATTTACTTTCTCACAGTTTAGGAAGCTAGAGGTCCAAAATCAGGGGACTGACTCTAGAAGACTTTCTCTCTCTGTCATCTCTGGGCAAAGGTCCTTGTCTCTTCAGCATCTGTTTCTTGATTGCTTGGTGATCTTCATGTGATGTGACATCTGTCTTCCCCCAACTGTCCTTCCTTGTTTAATCTGCTCCTTTTATATGTAAAAACCGATTGATTCAAGACACACCTTACACTAATCTTGTCTCATTAACATAACAAAGAGAACCCATTCACAAGTGGGATTATAACCACAGGTATAGGGGTTAGAATTTACAACACAAATTTTTGGGTGGCACAATTCAATGTATAACAGAAATCTTTATTAGGAACAGGGACACATCATCTGTTTTATCTGTTCAAGCAAAAGAGAAGGCAGGAAGTATGGGTACAGATAATGGAGGTCCTGTGTCACTGTTTCTATTTTCTTAAAAATGTATGAGGCAAGGTTGTCGGCTGAGAATTGGAACTTAGTGTGTATAGGAGGTTTGAAGGAAAGGAAATGTGAATTTGTCGTTATGCAGAGTAGAAAAGCAAGCCAACCAGGGAAACTAAGTAAGATTGTTGGGCAATATTGAGTGCCTATGAAATTTATGGTCATAAATTTAGTGTGAATGAGGTTGTAAGGTTTCTTTTTCTAGAAATATTCAGGCAGTTAGGTGTAGTGTAGGTCTGGAGTAAGTGGAATTAAGTGGGATTAATTAGGGTCAAAGCTTTGTCAGGTAAGATGATGAAGGAAAAAAGGGCTAAGGGAGTTAAGGTTATTTGCAAGGAAATGATATTATGGATTGAGTTGCATTACCCAAAAAGATACGTTGGAGTCCTAACCCTGTGAATTTGACCTTGTTTGGAGATAAGACATTTGAAGACGTTATCAATTAAATTAACATGAAGTCATACTGGAGTAGGATGGGTCCTAATCCTGTATGACTGGTGTCCTTATAAAAGAGAAGATACACAGAGACAGGGAGATAGAGGAAAAACACCATGTGATGCTGTACTGCAAGCCAAAGAACAGCTGGAACTATCACAAGCTAGGAGAGAGGTGTTGAACAGTTTCTCTTTTAGAACCCTCAGAAAAAATTAACATAGCTGATACCGTGATTTGGACTTCTAGCTCTAGAACTGTGAGACAATAAATTTCTGTTTTTATGTTGTTTGTTAGATGCTGTTGAGTTGGTTCTGACTCAGAGCGACCCTATGTACAACAGAAAGAGACACTGCCCCTGGTCTTGTGCCATTCTCACAATTTTTGTTATGCTTGAGCCCATTGTTGTAGCCACTGTGTCAATCCGTCTCATTGAGGGTCTTTCTCTTTTTTGCTGACCTTTTACTTTACCGAGCATGATGTCCTTCTCCAGGGACTGGTCCCTCCTGATAACATGTCCAAAGTATGTGAGATGAAGTCTTGTCATCCTTGCTTCTAATGAGTATTCTGCCTGTACTTCTTCCAAGACAAATTTGTTCATCAGTTTATGGTATTTTGTTGTGGAAGCCCTAGAAAACTAATACAAATGATTTTAACAGTGAACCAAGTAATACAAACTGGATAAGGACGTGAGCTATAGTGAGAAAGTGATGGTAACCATGGAGTGAAGGCTTCGTTAAGGCTAAAGAAGTGCTAGGGTGGAAATCCTAGAAATGACAGGAAGTGAGAGGATTGGAGAATAGGGTTCTTGAATTTGAGATTTTGGAGGCGGTATAGTTGTTGGCAAAGACAAAGTCAATGGTATTACTATGTGAGTGGGTGGTTGAGGTGGAGAGATCATTGGAGGGAAAGAGGTTGAGGAACTAAGAGTATAAGATGTTAGGTGGATCATCACTGTGGCTGTTGACGACAACACAATTCCTGAGAATAGTTCTGGAAATAAAGACTATGAAACAGCTACTAAAGTCCTCAGTGAGTGAGGGGGATTTGGCAGATGACAGCAATAAGAAGTGCTAAAATCTGCTGTCCCGCTTTAAAGGTTATGAGGCTTTTGTAGGAGAAGGTGGGGAGCATAAATCTAGAAGCTATAATAAAGAGTAAGGGGAGCACCCCTTCACCTGTAGGCCTAAGTTTGGGAACGTTTAAATTTTGAGGTATCTAGAAACACCCAATAAGGGATGTCAATTATACAGTTGAATATACAAGCCTGGAGTTTGGGAGGAAGATGAAGGGTGGAGATATGAATTTGGGAGTTATGTTAGAAATTTATCATTTTTGACCATCTAGCATCTACAATGATCACCCCTCCCTTCAAGTTCTCTAATTTTCTTGTACGGATCTATCCTTCATTTACTCTCAGCTCAGGGTAGACCCTGATTGGCTTAACCACTCAAAAATACTACTTTATGGTTAAAGTGATTGGTCTGTTGGTGGAAACAACCCAGTTTGAGCCAGTGAAAGTTACACTTTACACTTTTGTCCAACAGTTGGGGAAAAGCTTTCTCTTCCCTACTGGATATTAAGCATAAAAATGCCAAAAAACCCGTTGTGGTCAAATCGATCCTGACTCATAGAGACCTTATAGAGGATGTGAAATCTGAGAACTACTATCTGAATCTAATTAAGAACTTTGAATTTGCACTGGATGTTGTGTAGGGTTTGGATATTGTAATTTTCTCATGTGTGTTAATGTTATTGTGTTTATACAGGGAAATCTCCTAGTTCTTAAAATATACATGCTGAAATATTTAGTAGTAATGGTTTATGATATCTCTACCTTATTTTCAAATGATTTATCCATATATATATTCACTTATGTATTTCATTTATTTGTTTTATTTCTAATAGATGACAAATGATCCAGAAATATATACGTGAGATATATAGGTGTGTATGTGTGAGCACACACTGAGATATATATATATAGTTTTTTTTACTGGATTTGCACGCTCTCACTCTATATGTATATATACATATGCACATATGATAAAGCAAAGCAAATAAGATAAACTATTAACAATGATTGAATCTAGGTGATGAGTATGAGTATTCATTGAAATATTCTTTTAATTTTTCTGTATGTTTAAAATCTTTATATATGCTTAAAAGTTGGTAAAAAAGGAAACATTTTTAGGGTGGGGAATCCCTGTGGTAGGGTGTGGCAGAGACAGTTATTTGTCTCCCAATATCCATTTTCTCTTTCTTCCTTAGTAAAAGAACACTGAATTTATTTGGGGTGGCATGGTGCCCACCTAAAAGACATTTCCTACCTTCCGTTGTATCTGAGTGTAGCATGTGATTAAGTTCTAGCCAGCAAGATTTAAGTGGAGGCTTTTGGGCAGGATTTTTGGGAAAGTCTCTTAAAACAGAGGGGAGTGGGGAAGGTGGTGCTCCCTTTCATCCTTCAAAGTTTGCTGCCTTTCTTATTTCCTGACACCTGAAATATGGGCATGATTTCTACAGCTCCAAAAACATCTGCGGCCATGAGATGACCAGGATAGTGTGGCAGAAAGATAGGAGTCTGTATCTTTGATGATTGTGGATCTACCATACCAAACTTGGACGGCAAAACTCTGGATTTCTGTTATATGTAAGAGAAATGAATTATATCTTGTTTAAGATCCTATTATTTTGAGTTTTCTCATGTATGCAACTAAAGCCAATTTTAACTGATACAAAAAGAAACCATACTAAAAATATAAAGGTCTTCAACATGTACATATCCTTCTAATGAGAATTAGAAAATCTGAGAAAATGTCAATATCTGGATTGAAAAAGTAAAGAACAATAGTATAAGCTATAACTTTCTAGTAGTTCGGGGAAGCCACATGGAGCCAAATCATATGGAGGCATTTTTTAGAATATTTTATGTATAAAGAACCAGTCTACTGGCCTTTATTCAATCAGGAAAAAAAAAAAAAAAAAGGAATAATGCCTGTGCAGATTTCATTGTATTTTTTAAACTGTGGTAAATATATAGGTAACAAAACATTTATCATTTCAACAATCTTCACATGTACAGTTCAGTGACATTAAATATGCTCAACATGTTGTTCAGCCAGCACTATTCTTGAATTTAGAAGCTCAGTGTCCTCTAAGGGTTGTGTCTTCCTTTCTCACTCCCTCCCACCTGCCCCTGCTAATCACTAATAAGCTTTGATCTCTATATACTTGCTTTTCTAGATATTTTATATAAGTGGGATCATACAATGTTTGACCTTTTGTGACTCACTTATTTCATTCAGCATAATGTTTTTAAGGTTCATCCATATTGTAGCATGTATCAAGCCTTCATTTCTCTTTATGGCTGAGTAATATTCCATTGTATACATGTACCACTGTACCACTTTTTTTTGTTGATCCATTCATCTGTTGATGGACATTTAGGTTGTTTCCATCTTTTGGCTATTGTGAATAATGCTGCAGTAACATGGGTGTATAAGTATCTGTTTGCATTCCTGCTTTTAACTCTTCTGAATGTATACCTAGGAGCCGAATTACTGGATCAAATGGTAATTCTATGTTTAACTTTTTGAGGAAACACCAAACTGTTTTCCACATCAGCTGTACCATTTTGCAACCCCACCAGCAATGGATAAGGGTTCTGATTTCTCTATGTCCCCATCAACATCTGTAGTTTCCTTATTTTTTTTTAAATCATAGCCATCCTAGTGAGTGTGATGTGCTACGTCATTGTGGTTTTAATTTGCATTTCCCTAATTACTAATGATATTGGGCGTCTTTTCATGTGTTTGTTGGCCACTTGAATTTATTTTTTAGTGAAATGTCTACTCAAGTCTTTTGCCCATTTTTTGATTCTGTTGTTTGTGTTTTTGTTGTTAAGTTGTAAGAGTTCTTTATATATTCTGGATATTAAACCCTTATCTGATATGTGGCTTCCAATAATTTTCTTTCAATCTGTAGGTTGACTTTTCACTTTCTTGATAAAGTCCTTTGATAAACAAAAGTTTTTTAATTTGATGAGGACCATTTGATATTTTTTGTTGCTTGTGCTTTCTTTGTCATATCTGAGAATCCATTCTTAAAAACTAGGTCCTGAAGCATTACCCCTACATTTTCTTCTAAGAGTTTTATGATTTCAGCCCTTACATTTAGGTCTTTGATCCATTTTGAGTTAGTTTTCACATATGGTGTGAGGTATGGGTCCAGGTTCATTCTTTTGCTTATGGATATCCAGTTTCTCAACGTAATTTATAAAGAGACTGTTTTTCTCTCTTTTGGATGGATTTAGCACCCTTGTCGAACATCAGTTGACCATATATGTGCAGGTTTACTTCTGGACTCTCAATTCTGTTCCATTTGTCTATATATTTATCATTATACCACCAACTATACTTTTTAATATGTCAAATTTTTGCCTGGTCTCAAGGCCCATAATTGTTGGGAACTTAGTTAAAGCTTGTACCCATTACAGAATCTCTCTAGAGATTCTCCTTACCAAGTCTCAGTTGGAAGCTATCTTGATGAAATAAAGTGGGTTAATTTCCTCTGACTCTTAGATTCTGAGATACTGAGGAAGGAGAAGAGAGGGTGACGTTCGCTTTTGGTAAAAGAGTAAGGTGGGAAAGAATTATCTTTATGTTTTGAGTGTGTAATCCCTTGCTTTCTTGTACCTTCAGTGTTAGGAAAGAATAATATAGAATGACTTCACATAAAATAATTATTTATAGGATATATCCTTTAAAATCAGCTCTCAGATTTTCTACTATCAGAAAGTTTTAAAACTTCATCTTATAAATTTTTGCACTGGAACCTTAGGCATAGATGTATCTTCTGCTTTGAAATATTTTCAATACTATCTACTCTTCTGTTTCTCATCTTCTTATGTGATTTCTAAGGAGGATTCTAAAGTATTTATAGCTGAAGTTCTCTTACATGGATAAACAGGTTGCCCTGACATTCAGAGCTTATATGATTTATATCATTTCTATTTGCTATTCTTCAGTTCCTTGTTTCTACTAAAAATTTAGCTTTTGCCTTTTATTCTACTTAACTCTTTCAAAACTCTGCAATCTATAGTCTCGTATTCTTATGTAACTCCTCTAGCTTCTTTTATCTAAATCTCTATGATGTTTATGAATTTTAGCCGAAAATATTGGCATGTAAAGGGCCACATTCCTTCATTTCTTTAAACTTCAAACCTGCTTTAAGCCTCCATTTGTAACTGGCACTCATTTCTGGGATCTCCTTCCCCGTTTATTAGTTTAGGCAAGAATGCCTATCTTATCAGAAAACTAGGGGAGGAGCTAGGTTATTCATCCAGCAATACTAGGGCTTCTGCTGATGTTTATTAACTTTTGTGAAGCTGATTCTCTAGTTTGTTAGGTATTCTTCTCTGGAATGAGTTAGGTGTCTCTCACAGTGACCATAGATTTTCTTAAAAAAAACTTCAGTTACTTTCAACTTTGTGGTGCTTGGTAACTATCTACTGCAGACAACTCTTGAGATCATCTCATATGCAGTCCTTCATCCAGGTGGAGCCTGGCTCTCTGGCATTTCAGTCACATTTCTAAACCTTGTCCCTTCTCTTTGCCTTAGAGAATCTCCCCCACCCCCCTGGTTTGCCTAATTCTGCCTTAGTCACTCAGAGCATTAGTCACCATGCCTCCCTCTCAGAGACGACTTAGGTTTTAGAAAAGTCTGAGTTGAGGCTGTTCCCTGAAAGCAAATTCAAAAGTTTTATGGCAAGGGAACACAAAGCTGTGGCAACTCACCTGGAGTATAGGAGGGAAAAATACCTTCAGCTGAGAGAACAAATTAATATCTTGATAGATTATCCTGCCATGTGTCTTCGCACAATATTATATTTCCTTATCATTTCTTCCTTTGCTTTTATATAGATTCCTTTTGCCATTATTTTTCATGATTTCTTCCTTAGAATCCTAATTCTTCCCTGATGAAATATATACTTTTGTTAGGTATAAAATTTGACAACTATGACAGTTTAAGTACATGATGCTTCAGATCTTACATATTTTCAATTTCAGTTTATGTTTGATGCTTAACATTCCTAATTCTTTGTTAAATTGTCACTTCTGATTTCTTCTTTAAGCTCTTCTTTCTGTGTGTGCAATTCTGTTTCCAATTCTTATCTGTGATCTTTACCCTTGGAGTTTTGTTTCAGTGGTAATGATTATGGAGACATTTGAGAAAATTAATTTTATGTCATTTACAACACAATCAATCTAGTTCTATCTAGGCCCTATTCCTGGGGTGAATCTGGCAGGAATTCCGGCCACAAAGGGCTACCAAAAGGGTGGGATCTCAAGAAGATGGGATGGACCAGCTTCTCTGAGTAGTTGGAATCCTTATAGTTCAAGAGGTGATTGGGGCAGAAGGAGTCTAGAAGTTAGTACAGCAGAACGGTATCAAGCATCAGGTCCAAGGGGCAAGTTCAAAGCTATAAACAGTAAATGATGTAAGAATTCAAGAATCAAGTTGACCAGGACTCTTTACTTTCTGGTACATGGGACATCTGTTATCCCATTTTAGACTGTTTCTTTGCTGGCTTCACTTCCTGTACCTGTGTCTTAAATGTAGGTGCTCCTTGGTTCTCTTCTCATACTGACCCTCTTTGACTGATTAATTTATTGAATATCTGCTGTGTGCCAAGCACTATTCTAGGAGCAGGGATTACAGTTATAAATAGACTAGACACGTCCTTGCTGTCGTAGAGCTTTTGATGTAGTCAAAAATACAGAAAAAAAAATTAATAATAAAATAATTAATAAAGTTAATTTCAGATAATGATAAGTAATAGGAAGAATATACCGTATTTTTTTCACAAATAACCTGCCCACGTAAATAAATGTGCAGACACGTACAACTTGCGGTATAGCCCGCCCGCGAAAATGGGAGGGGGAGGGCTTGCATGGATGGCAAAAAACATTATTTGCGTAAAAATACAGTAAACAGGATGATGTCACAGAGAATTCATTTTAGTGAGTAGTAGTGTGAACTTTAGAAAGGGTATTTAGGTAAAGCCTATATGAGGAGCTGAAATCTGAGATGAGACCTGAATGGTGAGGAGTCCTCCATGCAAAATCCAGGGTGTGACAAAAGTGTAGAGTCCCCAGACAGAGGAAAGAGCTAATGTAAAATAAAGTTGGTATAATCAAGAAACGGAGCAACGTGACGCTGGAGTGCCTTTAAAAAGGCAGAAAATGGAAGGAGATGAGCTAGGAAGGGAGGAATTTTGATTATGTTTTAAGTGTGATGTAAAACCATTAGAGGGTCTCATGTCAGGAGCAACATAATAAGATTTACATTAAAAAAATATTTTTTGTTTATTTCTAATGTTATTGTTCAATAAATAAAATGTGAGGAGAACAATAATAAGAGATAGATGAGGAACTGACAGATTAAAAGAGACTTAAAAGACAAAACTAAACGATGGTTAGGGACGCATACATGGGTAATATCATTATAATAAAAAGCAAGGACTTGCTAGAAAAATTGAACTGTTTCACCTATAGAGTTTCTTACAGTCTTGATTTTGCTGACCGTTTCCTCATTGTATATTTTAACATGCTCCTTAAGTCTTCTGTGTTTCCAGTACAGTGACTCTAGAATCTTATTCAGATTCAGTAGGCACGTAATGCCTTGTTTCTTCTCTTTCACGATGCTTGCTAACATGGAAACTCAATCCTAAATCCATTAATTCTTTTTGAAAAATTGTGATCTGTAAATCAATGATTCCTTCTTCATTTATTTTCTGGAATACTTCTATAAAGGGAAATTTCCTTTAATCTCAATTTGGTTACCCTCTGGTACAATTGGTATAGGAAAGCAGGATAAATACTCAATCCTTTCCTTATATTTAGGGAATATTGTTTTCAAAACAGATGGTTCTCTATCATCCTTTTTGTTTTTAGTACCATTATGAACTCATGGATTTAAATATATTTCATGTATTTCAGTCCATTGCAGCTATTATTCTTATTGATGTTCAAATTGTCCCATCTATGGTCAAAGGGAGCCTCTTCAAGTTAGCCTCTGAGTTCTTTTGCCACAACCATAATAGTCTTTGATAGTTTCATTGCTATCAGGTATAACATCATGTTCTGGGCTCATCTTGTATATTTCCTGTCCTAGAATTAAAATCTGTATTTCTCTAAGAAGCCCTGCTTTTTTTTAGTGGGACATGGTATTTCAAGGCTATAACCTGGGTGCTAGTTGGTCATTGTTTCTAGTTCTTTTCGGTGGACAGTACTAGGAGATATACATATACATATATATAATATATATATATATATATGTATATAACAAGTATATATATCATCTCATGAGTTCATAAATTCAGGATTACATGATTTTTACATAACCTTTTCTAACTTTCATGTCCTACTTTCCACACCAAGAATAATCCTGTTTTCTCAAGAACACTGGCGGTGAGATTATTATAATATCAAATAATAACTCATTTGTCTTATTACACATTATACACACAACGGCCTCAGAATAGGGAGTAATTACCACTCATGTGATTATTGAAAACAATTAAATTATTTCTTGTGTATACTTTCCTCATTTCCCCATCTTTTAATAAAATAGATGCATAATATAATTGCATTGTATTAGTATTGTTAATGCATACAACCATTACATACTATATTTTCTCTCTTATAAATGTCATCTAATTTTATTTCTACAAGTAAGTAAATATTTAATAGTCACCACTAATTCTTTTGTCAATGATTCTCTGTCATTATGTTATCTGAAGCTCATTTTCTAGTAGATTCAGCTGGAAAGTCTCATGTGTACAACACTTCCTGAGTTCTTGTACACTGATGACAGTTTGCCTGTGGCCTTTGATTTTGAAAGTCATTTTGGCTGGATAGAAAATCCTTGGGTCATATTTTCTTTCCTTGAATGTCTGAAACATGTTACTCCATTTTCTTCTGGCATAAAGCATTCCTGTTGAAAAGTCTAATAAAAATATGAATTTCTTCCTAATATAACTGACTTTGTACCTCGGTTTAAAAAATAATAATAATTTTTTTTTTCTTAAAGACCTAGTACTTTTACGAGAATATTTCTTGATACTGGAAATTCTGGATTGATTTTTTTCTCAGATGTTATACCCTTTTATTATGCATTTCAAATAGTGTTTCATTTTAATTTCAGGGAAGTTTTCTTGAATTGTAGAATTTAGTCTTTATTCTGTTCCCTTGCTTTGGTTTTGTTCTTTGGTGATTCCTATTATAGGTATGTTGGATCTTTTTTGCTTTACCCTATATTTGTTGCTTTCTATTGAATCATTTTTATTTCTTTCTTAATTTTTTTTATTTTTAATGAATGCCTGTCTTTGTACCCATTTCTCTTTAAGTCACTATCTTTTATTCACTCTTGTGTTCTTTCTAGTTTAGTCTTCATTTCTGAAATGATTATTTCATTTATTTAAAAAAATCTCCTGAGTTCTGTCACCTAATTTATGATTTTTTTCTAAGTCTGCTTTATGCTACTCCTTAATATCTTATATCATTTTAGCTTATTTTGAAATAGCAGGCCATGGTTTTTATCTGTTTTGTGGACATGTTTCTTTTTTTTTAAATTTTTAAATAAAAAAATTTTTTTTCAGTGGCTTTTAACTTTATTTTGTGAAAGGGAAATGGGAGGGCAGTCAGAATCCCTTGGAGAATCAGTTAAAAGTTATCAACCCTCTCCCAAAAAAATTGCCTGTATTACCTACATGCATTTTTAAAAATTTTTTAAATTTTTTTATTGTACTTCAGGTGAAGGCTTACAGAACAAATAGTTTCTCATGAAACAGTAGTACACATATTGTTTTATGACATTGGTTAACAACCCCACAATATGTCAACCCTCTTCCTTCTCGACCTTTTTTTTTTGGTTAAAATATACATAGCCAAAGATACACCATTTCAAAAATTTCTACATGCACAGTTCAGTGACATCAACTACGCTCTTCCAATTGTGCTGCTATTCTTACTTAAGATGAAGGCTTACAGAACAAAATAGTTTCTCATTTAACAGTTAGTACATGTGTTGCCCTATGACACTGGTTAACAACCTCTAAATAAAATTTTTGCTTTAAAAAAAGTTTTGATTTTCAGAAAAGTTGCAAATATAGTACAGAATTCCTATACACCACATACCCAAAAACCAGTATCAACCAGTTGCCATTGAGTCAGCCCTGACTCATGGCGACTGTTTTGTGGACATATATTTTTGGTGTGCTTTCAACATCTGCAGGAGTGGTATTTTACTTCTTAATCTCTTTTTTTTCTTAAGTAACTCTGTATGCATGGACCTTGACCTTGATCAGTTTCTGTTGCTCATTTTTAAAATTAATTCACTTGACCTTTTAAAAGAAGGCTGTTGCAGGATGGTTTTTTTCTAACTTCTTAGCTCTAGAGCTCCCTCTTCTGTTATTTTTGTGAACTATTAAAACTTTTGATGGCTTATTTTCTGAGCTGTGTTATGCTTCCTTACTCCACTTTTACCTGAACCTTCTCTTTTCTTTGAGTCTGTTGTCATTGTGCTGCTCAATTTGGTTTTATCCCCAGCAGTTTCTTCTCAGTGCAATGTTATGCTCAAGAGGTCTTTTAGCTAGTTAGTTTAGAGAATTTATACGGTCAAAACTGCTTCAGCCCTTTCAGATTTTAATATGGACCCTGGATATTGGAGTTTGCAAAACACTTTCTAGTTTCAGCTGGTATTCTTAAATTTATGCTTTGAACTTTTCAGTGAACACATGTTGGCTCTTTTGGTATTCTCAAGTCCATTAGATGCCTTTTTGCTTCTCTCTGCTTCCTCTGTTATTGATACCACGCAGCTCTTATAGCTGTAGGTTGTTTATCCACATACACTCACATTTTTGGGGATTTGCAGGAATGCCTTTCACCTAGTTTTGTTGTGGAGTTGTGCATGAGTTTTTTATATTGCTATCCTAATTGCTCTGTTTATATGGTGAAGTTTGGGGAGATCCAAAAACTATCCTGTTTCTACTGCTGTCTTCGCAGAATACTCTCTGGTTTATATTAAAAAATTTAAAAACCATGTTCATGAATTCTGCTGCCTACAGCCATATATGTTCAAATAACTCCAAAGTATCTATCCATATCTCTTTCCTGGACCTCTTTCTTGAGCTTTATGCCCATATAGCCAAGTACCTCCTTGACAGGTATACTTGCTCACGGTATATGTGCTCCAAGTGGCTAATACAGTTGAGTGAATAAGTTACTAGTAGGAAGTTGTTGGATATGTGGTTTCACACACTTCAAATATAACATACACCAAATTATACTCATTTTCTTTTCCTTAAACTTGTTATTCTACTTACATTCGTTGTCTTGGTAAGTGATGCCAATATGGTCACTCAGTGACCCAGGTAAGAAATCTAGGGGTCATTGTAAACTTTTCTTTTACACCCCACATCCAGTGAGTCATAAAATTCTTTTGTTTATGTTCCCTTAACATTTTTCTTATCTGTCCATTTTTCTCTACCTGTGATTGCTACTGCCTTGATTCAGAGACCCTCCCTCCCTTTTCTCTTACTTGGATTTTCTCCTGTTAAATTTATATTTAATTAATTTATTTAGGAATAGATAATACACTTACATGGTCCTAAATTCAAAAGCTTTAGTGAAATGTCTGTTCCTACTCCTTCTCTTATCCACTCAGTTCACCTCCTTGGAGGCAAGTAATTGCTCTCAGTTTCTAATTTTTCCTTCCATAAATATTTTACACATTTGTTGTTCTTTAATGCACTGCATGCACATTAAAAGTACAAAATACTTTTTGTTTGTCCTTTTTACTTAAATGGTAGCACACTCTACATGATGTTGCTCTTCAATTAAAAAAATGTAAGAATAACTTTGGGGATCATTTTATTACGTAAAATTGCTTTTATGAATTTTAAATTATTCCTTTTTATGGATGTACTATTGATGGGCATTTAGGTGATTTATGGGTAATCTTGTATATAACCTTGTGTACACAAGCAAGTGTACCCATAAATTCCTCCAAGTGAAATTTTGCTGAGTCAAAAGGTATGTAGATTTTTAATGCTGACAGATGTTGCCAAATTGTCCTTTAATTTGCCTTTTGCACTAGTCTTTGGACTGATTTCTCTGCTTTGAATTAACCCTCCACAGTTCTGCCAGAGGCAATTTCTAAAATGAAACTCTAATCATCCTGCTTCTTAAAACTCATCATTGACTCCCATTTACTTGCCAGATAAAATCCAGACTCCTTAGTATGAAACACGTAACCCTCCTTTTTGGGTATTTGCTTATCTGACCCGGCTCACCTCTCACCATTTCCCTAAGTACATTTTACACTCCAGTTATACTGACCTACTCCTGTTTGTCATATAAGCTGTGTTGCTTCATGCCTCTGAACCTTTGTAGATGCTATTTTCTCTGCTTGGAATACGTGCTTATCCTTCAAGACTCAATTTAGTTGCCTCCTACTCAAATGGACCCTCATTTCTGCTGCCACTGTGCCAGGTATAAATCTCTAAGATTGCCTTATCATATTGCATAGCCATCACTTGTTCATATCTGTTTCTCCTGTCCTGTCAACTATATAGCTATAGAATTGCAGCCATACAAAAAATATAAAAGGAATATAGGCAATAAAGAGATTAGTTGAATCCAATCAACTAGTGAAGGAAATTAGCTATAGCCCCAGGTGGAACAAAGCATGTCATCTGCCCAAATGAGATGATAAAAATCAGGAGAGAGTTATGAAAATTAGATAAATTTGAAATGTTAAAGCACCCAGGAGAAGAGTAATGCCAATATATCCAGCCTCCTTTTTTTTGTTTCCAACTTCTCACTTTATCTCCAGCAATATCAGGCTACAGTATTTAGTTGTTCCTCAGACTAACCACACTGATTGTACACGTTGTGCTCTCTGCCTGGAATCCCCTTGCCTATTTTATCTGTATGGTGAATGCCAGATCTTCCCTCAAAACCCAGGTCAGAGGTTAATGTCCCTGGTAACTGTCCCTAGAAGAGAGGAATCATTTCCTGCACTGTAGTACTTCTGTCACACAATATTATCATTTACTTTTTGTTGCTCTGTCACACAATACTGTAATTTATTTATTTGCATGACTACTGGACTTGCCTAGCAAGACCAAGAGCTCTTTGAGGGCAGAACCATGTCCTATTCATCTCTACATCTCTAGTATCTCCAGGACAGTGCCTGACACATGGTAGTTGCTTAATAAATGTTTGGATTGACTGTGTGCTCTATTTGTCATCAGTGGTATAGTCCAGCAGCTGAGAACGTGGACTCTGGAGACCACTGGTTTCCAAAGCAGTATCTACCACTAACTAGTTGGGTGACCTTGGGAAAGTTGCTGAACCTCTTCAGTGCCTCTATTTCTTCATTTTTAAAATGGCAATATTAGTAGCTACCACATAGAGTTGTGGTGAGAATTAGGTGAAATAACCATATGCTAAACACTGTGGTTGGCATATAGTAAGTGCCCATTTAAGCAGAGCCTAGCTGTATTGAACATTTTCTTTTTTGTTAAAATTTTGTTAAAAGCGGTCCCCAAAGTCCAAAAGTCATTCTTCAAGTCCTTTGTATTAATGCCAACTCTATATTCTGTGCTGCAGACTCTTTAGATACCCCCACCTCCAATTTGATGTTGATCCCTGGAAACATTTTTGAATGTCTTATCAGTCATTAGTAAGAGTGTTTTATTGACTATGCAAAGGCATTCAGCTGTATGGATCATAACAAATTATGGATAACATTGCGAAGAATGGGAATTCCAGAGCACTTAATTGTGCTCATGTGGAACCTGTACATAGATCAAGAGGCAGTTGTTTGAACAGAACAAGGGGATACTGCGTGGTTTAAAATTAGGAAAGGTGTGTATCAGGGTTGTATCCTTTCACCATACTTACTCAATCTGTATGCTGAGCAAATAATCTGAGAAGCTAGACTATATGAAGAGGACTATGGCATCAGGATTGGTGGAAGAGTCATTAACAAACTGTGATATGCAGATGACACAACCTTGCTTGCTGAAAATGAAGAGGACTTGAAGCACTTACCAATGAAGATCAAAGTCTACAGTCTTCAGTATGGATTAAACCTCAACATAAAGAAAACAAAAATTCTCACAACTGGACCAATAAGCAATATCATGATAAACAGAGAAAATATTGAAGTTGTGAAATATTTCATTTTACTTGGATCCACAATCAACGCCCACGGAAGCAGTAGTCAAGAAATCAAAGGATGTATTGCATTGGGCAAATCTGCTGCAAAAGACCACTTGAAAGTTTGAAAAGCAAAAATGTCTATTTGAGAACTAAGATGTGCCTGACTCAAGCTATGATGATATTTTCAGTCGCCTCATATGCGTGTAAAAGCTGGACAATGAATAAGGAAGACTGAAGAATTGATGCCTTTGAGTTATGATGTTGGTGAAGAATATTGACTATACCATTGACTACCAGAAGAACAAATCTGTCTTGGATAAAGTATAGCCACAGTGCTCCTTGGAAGTGAGGATGGTGAGACTTAGTCTCATGTACTTTGGACATGTTATCAGGAGAGCAGTCCTTAGAGAAAGACATCATGCTTGGTAAGGTAGAGGGTCAGCAAAAAAAGAGGAAGACCCTTGATGAGATGGACTGACACAGTGGCTACAATAATGGGCTCAAACATAGCAATGATTATGAGGATGGCACGGGACTGGGCAGTGTTTCCTTCTGTTGTACACAGGGTCGCTATATATATATGAGTTGGAACCAACTCGAGGGCACCTAACAACAACAACAGATAAAAAATTTAAGGCACTTAGTGTGTGGAAGGCTACATGTTACAGCTGGGCCCTGACTCCATCTTGAGCTTTGCTATAGAATTCAAAATTCATTTTACTTCTTGTTAAGTTACATCTCTAATGCTTGCTAACATGACAGAGGCTTCTGCCTGAGTATAGGCCAGAATCCATCTTGGCCTCTTGACCATTGTCTGGAACTTAGTTTTGCTTTACTGTTCCCAGAAAATACATTTTATAACTTGTTCCAAGGAAACTCTTACTAGAACTTGTGATCTCTTATAAAATGTCAGTCAGTCAGAAGCATATGTTAACTTACTGCAGTTTCTTTGCTTAAGCTACTTAACATGTTTTAGTATATTTATAGTTTTTCCTGTAATTCCTATCAATATGCATGAATTTCACTGTATCCATATATTCATATATCCAATAAAAGAGTGATTATTATTATAATATTCATTGATTTTCCTATAAATGCTTAGCATATGATTTAGTTCTTTTTTTGACCCTATAAGAATACTTCCGTAATCATTCCACTTTGGACTACTTGGTTTCATTTCAGTGGACCACGTAGCTCTCCAACTGCAATTGCCTGGTGCCTTTAATAAATCTTTTGACTTTGAATTTCAGACAAGTGTCTGAGAGTTTTTACACATTCACAGTCATTTGGCATGTGACCATCTAGAAAAGGAAGCATTGTTGATGAGGACACAACAGGATTCATTAATACTAGTGATGGCAAATTAATCTTAATCCCACTTTTTAGCAAGGATTATCAGACTCGGACCTTAGGGGACTGATGGATTCCAAAAAGATTTGAGGTGGCTGCACACACACAAAATAGAAAAATAAAGTAAATAAAATTTCAGAGGGAAAGGAAAATCAGAGTAGAATACTCAAAGCAAGTCAAGGTAGATGTTAATATACAGTAATCTATAGCATAAGATCCTGTTCAGTGGCAAGAAGTGAGTCTCACACTTAGTTCTTTATTTCCTAAAAGCAAAAAAAAAAAAAAAAAAAAAAAAGTGGGAAGGATAAGATCACTTACAACATCCACAGTATCAGAACTCATTTGAGCTAAGATCTAAATAGTGACAGTCTATCCACCACAAGAAGATGTAGAGGCCGAGAATTCCAGGCAGACGACACAAAGCCTCAAAGGTGGGAAAGAGCTTCGTATGTTTGTGAAATAGAAAATGTTGGTGTGGCTGGAGTGTAATGAAGGAGAAATGGGCCAGGTCAGATAGCTCCAAGTAGAACCTGGTAAGGGGCTTAGATTTCATTCTAGTTACCGTGAGAAACCTTTGGAAGATTTTAAACTAGGGGTAACATTATGTCATTAATGTTTAAAAAGCATTTTTTTGTCCATTATATGAAGAATTGGTATATATCTAAATGGGCAAGAGTGCAAGCAGTGAGACCAGCAATAGTGTTACTCAAAGGGCTGGCCTGCAAAGTGATAAAGAGCTTGCCCTTGAAAATATTGTTAGCTGAACTAAATATTGTGCTTAGTGAAGTACACCCAATCCTCACTTATTGACATTTAGGTTCCAAAGACTGGGCCATTATGTGAAAATTGGTGTTAGCAAAAATGGAGGATGACCACATCAAATCACAAAATGGAGGATGACTACATCATTAGATAACTGCCAAATTACATGATTACATAACTACCAAATTGCATCACTACATAACTGCCAAACCACTGAGAATCATGGTGCAGCCAAGCTGACACATAACCTTAACTATCACATCCAGCATTAGTTTTGCCTCACACCTTGGTGTTCATTACTGCTAGATGTACACTGTTAATGTGCAAAATAGTCAGATAGTAGAGTTTTTACTATTATTGTAAATGCCAAATGTTGGATAATGAGATGATTGATAAGTGAGGGGTAGGTGTAGTTGATTTCCATTTTGGTGCAAGGTTCTTATTTTGTCATGGACTAGAAACAAACAGTTCTTGTTTGTTTGAGTAACACTTTGAGTAACACTCACTAGGCTATTGCAGGAGTCCAAGATAGAGATGACAGGATGATAATAGAAGGAATGGTAAAAAGTGAACATATTAAGGCTCTATTGTGGAGGTAAAAACAATAGGACTTGCTCATAAATTCACAAGGACATCATAAAAAGGATTTTATGGATTGAATTATGCTCCTCCAAAATATATGTTGAATTTCTGGTCCTTGTACCTGGGAATGTGATCCTGTTTGGAAATAGAGCTTTTCTTTTGTTATGTTAATGAGGTCATGCCAGTGTAGGGTGGATTCTAAACCTAATCACTTATGAGTTATAACAAGACCAGAATAGACACAGAGATGACACAGGAGGGAAGACGTAGACACCATGTAAGCATAGTCTACAAGCCAAGGAATGCCAAGGAACCAGAGAGCTTGGGGCTACCGACAAGGAAAGAATGGACACAGGTGAGACCCAAATTTGGACTTTTAGCCTACATAGCTGTGAGTAAATAAATTTCTGTTGTTTAAAGCCACCCACTTTTGGTATTTGTTTTACAGCAGCCCTAGGTAACTAACAGGAATTAAGAATCACTCAGATTTTAGACTTGAGCAATAGGGTGGATCATTGTGTTGTTTACTGAGTTGGAGAAGAGTAGGGGAGGAATAGCTTTGAGGGGGAAATGAAATGTTCTGTTTTGGACATGTCATATTTGAGAAGCCTATTGGACAACTCAGTGGAAATGTCAGTCCTGAGCCCCAGAGAGAGGTCAGAGATATACATATTAAAGTTTTTTTGAAAAGGCAATTTATTCACATGGTTCAAAAATCAAAAGTAAAATATTACAAAGTTCAAAGTCTTTTTTCCATTCTTGTCTCATCTGTCTAGTTCCTATCTCATTCCCTCTCCTCTTAGTTTCTTATATATCCTCCAAAATTTATTCATGCTTATACAAGCATATACAAATATACATCCTTATTTTCTCTCCCTTTTTATACAAAAAGTGGTATTCATATATATTGTTCTGCACTTTGCTTTTTTCTTTCAGTAGTGTATTTTGAGATCTCTCTATCAGAGTATATGGTTTTCCTCATTCTTTTATTCAACAGCTGCATAGTGTTCCATTGAATGGCTATACTTATTTAACTAGTCTACTATTGATGGATATTAGGAGAGTTCCCAACTATATGATTTCAAAGGTCTGTTTTCAATTCTAAGATTCATGATATTCTTTATCTACTGATTATTTTAAGTACTGTCTCTCCCTCTTGCTTCCAAAAAAGGATGCATACATTGTGTTCTGGTAATTCTAATTATTTTTAACAAGTTATTTTCATGGTTAACTAATGAACTCTTCAACATTTATTTTAACAAATATTTATTGAGTGCCAACTGACAGTATGTGCCTAACACTGTTCTAGGTGTAGGGGATACATTAGTAAACAAAAACCCCTGTCCTCATGAAATTTACATTTTAATTAAGAAGACTACACAAGATAAATAAGTAAAATACATGATATGTGAGTTACTGATAAGAACTAAAGAGAAAACAAGAAAGCTGGGAAAAGAGAGTGTGTAAGTGTGTGTGCGTGTGCATGCACATGTGCTTGTGCAGTGTCATCACTAGGGTTGCTGTCACCAGTGCAGTAATTCATGGTGTCACACCCCCCGCAGCATGGACCTCCTTCCCATACCAGACCACACAGAATCCTTAGCAATGTTTTTTGTACTAATGTTACTCATAAATCGTAATTTCTGTATATCACTCTGTCTTAGACTGGGTTCTCTAGAGAAGCAAAACCAGTAAAGTGTATAAATATGTATATAGAGAGATTTATATCAAGGAAATGGCCCACACGATTGTACAGGCTGGAACGTCCCAAGTCCGTGGATTGGGATAGAGGCTTCTCCTGATTCACGTCGCCACAGGGGCTGGGGAACAAAAGATCGGCAGGTCGGACAGCAAGGATCTGGCTCACAGGCTGTGAAGATCAACGAATCCCAAGATCAGCAGATAAACTGATAGCTCAAGTCCCAAGAACTGGAGGTCAGATTAATAGGAGGCAGCTGCAGGATCCAGAGCGAGCAAAAAGCCAGAACATCTGCTTAAATTTGGATGCAGGCCACAACCCCAAGGAAACTCACTTTCAACTGTCTGGCTACTCACAGCAGATCCCATCATGGGAGTGATCACATATAAACACTGAGAATCATGGCCCAGCCAAGCTGACACACAATCTTAAGCATCACACCCTCCTTCTTTTCCTTTAATTATTACTTTGTACTCAAAAAAGCTATTGATATAGGTTCACAAATACTAATTACCACAATATCATAGATAAAACGTCAGAAAATTTAACAAAATCAGAGACTATAAAAACACTAGCAGCAACAGAAACAAAGCATGTGGTTGTAGTGCATGCAGATGAAACCAAGTGATTCAAATCGTCATTGTAATTGGATAATGACAGCTCTAACTGTGCATTAGCAGGTTCAAAAAGTAAATTAACATAGAGTTTTAGCCTTGTAGGTATATTAATACATGTAAACTGGGCTTACGAAAAATGTTTTTGTTGTTATAACTAACTACAGGGATATTTTTATAGACAGTAATTTTGGTATCACCTCCTCTGACAACATCACCTGGTGTGGTCCACAACCTCTGCATCCACTTAGTGATGCCACTGTGTGTGTATGTGTGTGTGAAGGTGTTGGCATTTTAGATAGGGTGACCAGAGAAGACTTCACTATGAAAGAGACATTTGATAAAAATCTGAAGGATGTGAAGGGTGAGCCCTTCAGATATCTGCGGGAAGAGCATTCTGGGCAGAGGGAAGGAGTCATGGTTCCAAGTGTTTTTTTACTGATTCCAATGGCTTGGGTTATTGGAGACCTCTTTGGGTACCTATTTGTTTGGATATGTCTTTTCTGCCACAATCCCACTGTAATGGTTTGAACTGTGTCCCCCCAAAATATCTATTAACTTGGCTATGTCATGATTCCCAGTATTGTGTGATTGTCCACCATTTTGTCATCTGTGTGATTTTCCTATGTGTTGTAAATCCTATCTCTATGATGTTAATGAGACAGGATTAGTGGCAGTTATATAGACTCAATCTACAGGGTAATCTACAATTTAAACCAATCTCTTTGGAAATATAAAAGAGAGAAACGAGCAGAGAGACAGGGGATCTCATATCACCAAAAAAGAAGCACTGGGAGCAGAGCGCGTCCTTTGGATACAGGATTCCTGGCACTGAGAAGCTCCTAGTCCAGGGGAAGATGGATGACAAGGACCTTCCCCCAGAGCCAACAGAGACAGAAATGCTTCCCCTGGAGCTGGTACCCTGAATTTGGACTTCTAGCCTCCTAGACTGTGAGAGAATAAATTTCTCTTTGTGAAAACCATCCACTTGTGATATTTCTGTTACAGCAGCACTAGATAACCGGGACACCTACTGATTCTCCATTTCTCTCACCTAGTTCACTAGCTTCCCTCTCTGGATTCTAGGATGGTTTCACTGGAGTAACTGGATGTTGTCTTTCCTACTCTCTTAGGCCTTTGTTTTCATTCTCCTTTTCCAGGCTGCTTCATCTCTGTTATCTTTCTGCTTGCCTGGTTTTGATCCTTTGCCATGCTGCCATCTTAGTTCCTAATTACTGCTGTGATATGCCTTACCCAGTCTCTGTAACAACTTTAATGCATGATTGAGCTCATTAGATCAAAGTCTGTTCAAAATAAAGCTGAGCCTGGTAAAGTGACCAAAGTAATCCCACTTTATTAAGTGAAAATAAAGGAAAGCAGACATTTCAACTACATTAATAAACAGAAGGAGAAGCAGGAAAATCAAAGCAAAATGCAGGTCAATTACTGGTATTCAAAAACTCTCTCAAGTTTTACACTCCTTTGTCAGGCTCAACATTGCTCTCTAGAGTGAGGCCCCTTTAAATTCAACAAGGTGGCCTCAGGCCAAAGATATCCCATTGATCCAATTAACTCCACTTGTTCAGCTCTGATATTTTATTCTAACTTCTGTGTATTTCACTTTGTTCTCAGTTTAGGGCTTTGCTCAATCCCTGATGTCTGTTTGATATGATAGTCTAGCCTTTTAGGAAGATTCTACCTACATTTCTTCTCTCTCCCTCATTTTCTATGGCTTTCAGCATTTAGATTCCTGGATTGTAACTGTCTATTGCTTTGCTGTAATATTGGTTTAAGTCCCTGGTCCTGGATTCCCGCCCCTGAGAGAAGATAATACTCCTTAAATTCACTGCTTCACTCCCTGTTCCCTTCTTCTCTAATGACAGCCTGTGCAGTTCTGTACTTCCAGCTGAGTTAGCTGTTGGGAGGCCATTTTATGACAGCATCAGAATATATGCAATGTTGCTAAAATAAAATATAACCCCGGGGGTTAGAAGTAAATATAACCCAGGGGGTTAGAAAAAAATCCAACAGACTCGAAAGACTGTGATAAAGAAATCTTACCAATTTAGTTAAGAGCATATGTTAAAGTTTTATTACAATCTTGGTGCAAGGGAAAAAGATTCCTAGTAGGCCAGTTGAAATATTCACTCCCATTAGGAGCATTTAGTAGCAAAAGAGAATGGTTATATAATTATTGTTAGCCTAACTATATTAAAAACAATCTGGTTCAAGGTCACTAGACTTTTGAGTGACAGTCAGCTGGGTGTAGGGAAGGGAATTTCCTAGAACAAGTCTTTTTATTAAAAAAAAATTAATATACTCAATATAAATTGAGCATTTATGTGTACCAGGCACTTTACATGCATTTATCTCACTTCATATAGTGACCACTGAGAGAGGTGGACTAATTCATACAACGCCATATAATGATAGGGAAGGCTTGAACCCAGGTCTTTCTGATTCCAGAGACTGTACTTTTTCCACCACTACACATCTTCTATCCAGACATTATCTGAATACTTGTTAAAACTGCAGGTTTCTAGGCCTCTCTCTTAGAGATTCTGGTCCAGTGAGTCTGGCACAGAGTCCTGGAATCTTTATTTTTGTCAAGATCCCTAGGTGAGTCTAATAGTCAGACCCTGTCCTATACTATACTGCTTCCCTAAAGCTGTTGTTGTTGTTAGGTGCCATTGAGTCAGTTCTGACTCATAGTGACCCTATGCAAACACTGCGCAGTCCTGCGCCATCCCCTCAATTGTTGTTATGCTTGAGCCTATTGTTGCAGCCACTGTGTCAATCCATCTCTTTGAGGGTCTTCCTCTTTTTCGCTGACCCTCTACTTTACCAAGCGTGACTTCCGTCTCCAGGGACTGATCCCTCCTGAAAACATGTCCAATGTATGTGACACCAAGTCTTGCCATCCTAGCTTCTAAGGAGCATTCTGGCTGTACTTCTTCCAAGACAGATTTGTTTGTTCTTGTGGCAGTCCATGGTATATTCAATATTCTTCACCAACACCACAGTTCAAAGGCGTCAATTCTTCTTTGGTCTTCCTTATTCATCGTCCAGCTTTTGCAGGCATATGAGGCGATTGAAAACATCATAGCTTGGGGCAGGTGCACCTTTAAGGTGACATCTTTGCTTTTTAACACTTTAAAAGAGATCTTTTGCAGCAGCTTTGCCTAATGCAATGTGTCATTTGATTTTCCCTAAAGCTAGGTAATGAAAATGAGCTTTTCTCTATCTCTATTACCTATTCTAAAGAAGCAAAATCAAATAAAGAGAACATTATCTTGTTTGTAATGAGAGGCAACAGTTTTTATTCAGAAACAAAAAACCAACATCTAGTTATAACCCTCCTTCCCTTCAACATATAAACATGATAACAAGCTGCCACCCTATTTTTCTCCTGCCTTTCCCAGCCAAGCTTCTTGAAAGACTCACCTACATTTATGGTCTTCAATCCTAACTTTTCATTCATTCCTCAACCCACTGTAGTTTGGCTTCTGCTTTATGCCTCCATAGAAACTGTACTCATACAAATAACTTCCTGGTTGGATTCATATCATCTGTCACTTAACCTGACTTTCCTAGAACAAGTCTTAATTCCATTTAAGTTTACCAGAAAATTGCTTAAGCTTTTATGAAATCCTCCTTTCTTCCCACAAGGAGGTTGTGAATTACTTCAAGCAAAAAGTTCTATCCCAGGCCAAATTTAGAACAATATTTTTTCTAAAGTTGGCAGCTAATTTTGAAAAGCAGGAGATAATATGTGGGCCCAAAAGAAATGATGAACTGAAAGCTAAAATGGATGTCTGGAAAGAAAGAGCATGGCCAAGTGGGACGAATCCAGAAGGAAGAGTGGACAATAGGTGGGAGGGGTAACGGTTAGCTGCATCTGACTAAATTCTTCCAGTCTTAGGAGAAGGGTGGAGACTTGGTGTTTATAAAATGGAAGAAAAGAGAAGTCTCTGTAAATTCTACCTGTTGACCTTACTGTATATTATGGGAAGGTTTCAGCTTAAACCGATTCTTTCAATCTCATTTCATTGTACTCAGGTATTCCAGGAGAAGTTTAAAAAAGATTAACACTTCTACAATCTAGAAAAACATTCTCTTGGGTGACTGTATCTGACCTAACACAACCTAGGACCCTGAAATAATTCTGTATAAATTAATGATCTACTGTCCTGTGGCTACTTGGTCAAGCTAAATTAAACATGGCTAAGACTAAATTACTTCCCTTCAATAAAAAAGACGAAATGCCCATTATTTCAAATCTTGTTTTAGTTCTATCTCTAGTTTTACCTGTAAAATAACTTTTCTTATTTTTTCCCCATTATTCCTTGCTTCCCTCCCACATGCTTCCTACCCCACCTTTGTATTGTTAAGACTCGTATTTCTTTTCAGTGAATGTTCCTGACAATTTTTTGGATCATCAATAGGTTATCTCCAAAAAACATCACTATCTAACAATTTATTCCAGCTGTAAGCTTTACTAAGTGCTTGGCTTTATTTAAGAGACAATGTTAGTATTTGTATGTATTTCTGTAAAGCACATGTTTTATTCATCCAATTCTAATCTTATTCCAAGGGTAGGGCAGATACTATCCAGAATTTAATCATTTTTTTGTATCTTGGCTCCCAGCCCCCCCCCCCCAACATAATATTTCTTTAATTATAGTAAATAATAAATGTTAACTGATGATGATGATGACAGATAGTACTTTATATTGGTCAAAGTCTTTTAACATGTTTTCTAACACAAATGGACAGTGGGTAAGGCAGACATCATTACCTTTTTTTTTTTTTTTTTAAGGGGGAAAATAGAAATGGAAAAGGCAAGTGACTTATCTAGGGTTATCCAACAAATCAGTCATAGAGCAAAGTCTTCCTACACCTAGAGAAGTGTTTCTCAAAGGACTTGCCGGTCACTGCTCTCTTGACAATGAGAGCTTACTGTATTTAAAAAAAAAAAAAATGTGTTTCATCAGTTCATTTAAAGTTGTGGCTTTATTAGCTGTGGCTTGGTAAATGTGTACCTATGCAAACAAGTAATACCTTGGATAGAAAACGTCCCAGAAAGTGAGGTTCAATGATCATTTATTTGCCACTAAATAAATTTTAATTTGACAAAACTGTAAGTACTCATTTTCTTTTTTAAACCCAAATTAGTGAAAACAGACAAATATTTCAGTTTGGACTCCTGTATTTCTCTATTTTCAGATTTGTTAGACAGTTTGTCACTGCCACTAATATGGTGTTTAGGGCCAAGTAGACATTGCAGCTGGAGTTTCATGTATATTAGTTCTGTGCCCTTTTCACCACATCATGCTGTCATAATCTATTAAAAAATACATTGTTTTAGTCACTTTAGGGTAGACAGTTTTTTTTTATAAAAAGAACTAGAGAAGCGAGAATTATTATATTTCAAATACCTGTAGTTTTATTTACTACTGGACCTCATGCTGTAGGCTGTCAAATAGGTATGTCAGGGATCACAACAGAGGGTCCTGGACAGAGCTGAAGATGGATGTAGAACAAAATTCTAACTCACAAAAAAAGACCAGATTTTCTGGCCTGACAGACTTGAGAAACCTCAAGAGTGTGGCCCCTGGACACCCTTTTAGCTCAGAGGTGAAGTCACTCCCGAAGTTCACTGTTCAGCAGGGGATTGAACAGCCCCATAAAACAAAAAGGGACTAATGAGGCACAGCAGTCCAGGGACAAGGACTAGAAGGCAGGAGGGGACAAGAAAGCTGGTGATAGAGAACCCAAAGTTGAGAAGGGGCAGTGTTGACATGTCATGGGGTTGTTAACCATTGTCATAAGGCAATATGTGTCCTAACTGTTTAATGAGAAACTGTTTGTTCTGTAAACCTTTATCTAAGGTATAAAAAAAAAAGGAATTATCTATGTGAGATCAAATTGACAATAGCAACTCAAAAGGTTTGATGGGAAGCTCAGGGGCCAGTGAGTTGAAGATAGTGGTGATGGAATAATTTGGAAAAGGATAGTGAGAAAAGCAGCACAACTGGAAGAATGTAATAGATGTCACCAAATTGTGCATGTAGAAATTTCTGAAATGCTGTATCTTTGGCTATGTATATTTTCACCAAAAAAAAAAGTCCTTCAAGGTTGAGAAGGGAGAGTGTTGACATGTCATGGGGCTGTTAACCAATGTCTTAAAACAATATGTGTACTGACCGTTTAATGAGAAACTATTTGTTCTGTAAACCTTCACCTAAAGTACAATAAAAAAAAAAAACATATATGTCATGCTTTGGACATAAATTATATTGACACTTTACTTATAAGGTAAACTGCTTTATGATGAGGCCTTGTCAGTGCTGTGCTCTCTATAGGCATGGATTGCTCTTCCCCACATTTCCTACCCTCTCATTCCTTCACCTCCATCAGGTCTTGACCTAAATGTCACCTTCTCAGTGTAACTTTCCCAGGCCACTTTGTTTAAAATTGCAACCCTGGTCTAACAGTCTCCATCCTCTTTTCTCCTTTCTTTTTTCTGTAGCATTTATTAACTTCTAACACACTGTATGGAGCACTGGTGGCATGCTGGTTAAGAGCTTGGCTGCTAACCAAAAGTTTGGCTGTTCAAATCCACCAGCCGCTCCTTGGACACCCTTTGGGGCAATTCAACTCTTTCCTATAGGGTCACTATGAGTTGGAACCAGCTCGATGACACCTAACAACAACACACTATGTAGCTTTTTTGTTTGTTGGTTTATTATCTGTTTCCTCTACCAAAATATAATCTCTGCAAGACCAGAATTTTTGTGTTTCATTTTTGGTTTGGTTCACTAAGAACAGACCTAAAAAATTATTGATTAAATGACGTATGAATAAATAAATTTTTGTAGTTTAGCAGTTACACTTTCTGTCAGAGTCCAAGATAAGACTATTATATATGAAAATATGCTAATTAATGTGACTGTTCCTCAGGCTCCTATGTAAGTTCAAGGGAAAAACAGAAGGAGCACATAGTAGGTGCTCCAAAATTTTTAAATAAATGTTTCAGTTCAGAGAGACACCAGCCATTTACATTCATTTGGGCTCATTAACAATAATTTAAAAAATGAGGTAGAAGCCCTTTTATTTGATGCTGTAATTTGTGTTTATTTAAAATGGTTGTGGAATAGCTTCCTTTGGTGAAGTTTCCAGAGTCTGCATAAGCTTCTTATACCAAATAGCGGTATCAATAATGTAAGAACAGTGTACTTTAAGGGATCAGAAGTTCATAGAAATATTTCCAGATGTCAATGCCAGATGTTAGGGTTTGATTTTTAACCAGAGATAGATTTCCTGTATTTCAGGTCACACAGACCCAAATTCGTTTTAGAATCTGGCTATATGCTCATTCCATATGAGCTTTTATCAGAATATATATATAAAATATGAGCAGTTGGGGGGAAAAAACCCCTTCAGAATAAATAGTCAAAAAAGTCGATTTAAGTGGAGTATCATTCAAAAAGATACATATGTACTTAAAACATTTTATTTTAACATAAAATGAATATTTTGCCATTCTTTTGATGTAGGTCTAAATTTTTTTTTTGGTAGTCTGCTGATGTGAGTGAGGCTACTGAGTTTAGAATTCTAGATTTTTATAACTTCAATTTTCATTTTTTATAGTTTTCTTGCCCACATATAATTTCAGTTTTTTCCCCCAATTAACTCTTCTGAAGTTGTTCCAAAAGCATTCAACTTAGTTTTCTTTTCCTGCCAACACTTTCTTTTCCCTCTGTTGTTGTTGTGTGCTGTTGAGTTGATTCTGACTCATAGCAACCCTATAGAACAGAGTAGAACTGCCCAATGGAGTTTTCTAGGGTGTAATCTTTACGGGAGCAGATCGCCAGGTCTTCTCTCCTACAGAGCAGCAGGTGGTTTCTGGTGGGTTCGAACCTCTGACCTTTCTGTTAGCAGTCAGGCTCTTAACCATTGTGCTACCAGGACTTCTTCTTTTCCCTCTAATCATTATTTTGAATATTATTACTTTAATTACATAATTTTAATAAGAGTACAATTGGCAAAAGTAGGTTTCCAATCAAACAACCGACCCTTGGCAAGGAGACAACTTACCCTGCGGGAGCTAGAGAGTGGCAACATACCAGGGCCTCCTTGCTCACTCCTGAGACTTCATCTTGCTCTGGGTATCTGTGTTACAGAGAGGAAACAGAGGGACTCTGGGAGTCAGTTAAGTCATCAGTTGAAAGAGCCTCTATCTTTCTTACTCAGTTTTTGTTTGAATCACCAACTACAATTAAAGGAATAGCATTTTAGTGTGAATTAGTCATGTTGTCTATTAACATTAACTGAGTTCTTCAGGTAATTATTCTTTTACCTAAAAGTACTGATATAAATTGGCCTAGCGACAGAGGGTGTTTGCGCTTGTAAAATGATTTGGTACAAGTTACTTCATAAGCAACTGAAAAACCATTTACAAATGCATTATAAATTCCTATTCTATCACAAGAGGGCACTCATGCCCCATTCTTTAAAGCAAGGGCTGTTTTAGGCATTGATTTGAGAGGAATTTTCACTGAAATAAAATTTAGACCTACAAATTGATTTTCAAGTTCAGTAAACTGTTTATTACCTGGCAGACCTGGAGACTGGTAATTCTGTTTATGCAAATACAGTAGTTTTTGATACATTAATATCATAAAAGAATTTTCACAGAATATAAAAATATAAAAAATTTGCTATGTTAAACAATATTTCATTTTCGATGACTCATTCCAAGGTCTTAATTATTTTAAAATGTAACAATCATTTCCCTGATAATTGATATATTGGAATGAGGTTCCCAGTTATCTACCATGCAGTCCATCAGCATTATTATCTGTTCTTTGATGTTTCTATTCTTTAGATAACAGAGTTTACTGTATTTTAAAGAATGTATCAGGTATTACATCAGTTCATTTAAAATTGTGTTTTTAGTAGTTGTCGGTTGTATCAGTTACCTATTGCTGCCTAACAAATTACCCTGAAATTTAGTGGCTTAAAATAACAATCACTTGTTATTTTATAATTTCTGAGAGTCAAAGATCTGGGAGCAGCTTAGCAAGGTGCTTCTGGCTCTAGGATTCTCACAAGGTGGCAGTCAAGCTCTTGGTTGGGGCTGCAGTCATCTCAAGGCTCAGCTGGGTTGAAGAATCTGCTTCCAAGCTCACTCACATGGGCCCCTCTTCAGGGCAGCCTCATAGCAAGAGAGTTGGCCAAGTGATCCAAGGGGAAGCAAGAGAGTGTGCCTAAGATGGAGGCTACAGCCTTTTAAAAACCTGATCTCAGAAGTGATATTCTATTATTTCTGCCATATTTTGTTTGGTAGGAATGAGTCCATAAATCCACCTATACTCAAGGGTAGGGGATTACAAAAAAGTATGAATACCAGGAGGAGGGGATCATTGGGAAACAGAGGGTGCTACTACATAGCTGGATAAAGATAGGAACATGGAAAGACAGAAATCTCCACAGGTAGATAGAAACGAGGATCATTTGTCAATAAATGAGTTTAAACATGACAGAGTTGTAGTACTCAAAATTTTAAGCAGAATAGGATTAAAACAAATGTTTGAATTTTAACTTATGTTCTTTATTTCCTCATTAATCAGAGATTGTGTCCTGCAAAAATAAATAAGTAAATAAATAAATAAATTGGGAGAATGAGGTAAAAAATGATAAAATTGGAAAGAAAACAGTATCTAAAATGTTGGATTAGGGTTGACAAAATGGAAGGGACAATATGGCCTGTAACTGCTTTTAGAGTCCGTGTTCTCTAGCCAGAGCCAACACTGGGCTGTGGTGTGCTATAGATTGTACAAAGGTCAGGTGACCAGTCTGAGGAATTTCCTGTGCTCCTGGAGGAAACTTATTTATCAAAAACCTCCCAGGTTCTTGAATACAGGGCAAAGACCTTGGTGGTTTTGTTAGTTACCTTATTGTTGTTATTATTAGCTGCCATCAAGTTGGCCTCAACTCATGGAGATTCCATGTACAACATGCACAATGCAAAGAAATGCTCTCCAGTCCTAAGCCATTGCCATGATCACGCGCAGATTGGACAGTTGTGATCCATAGAGTTTTCACTGGCCAGTTTTTGGAAGTTAATTGCCAGGCCTTTCTTCCTAGTCTGTCTTAGTCTGGAAGTTCTGCTGAAACCTGTTCATAATATTAGCAATACAAAAGGCTCCTCTGACAGATGGACAGATGGGTGGTGGCTGCGCATGAGGTGCATTGGTCAGGAATCGAACCAGGTCTCACGCATGAAGGGAATTTTACCTCTGAACCACTAATGTTACCTTACTGGGATGGTTAGTCTTTCCAGATTCTCCTTTCAGAGTAATCCAATTGTCATTTGTTCACCTTTACTGCAAAAAGAATGGATGGATTTTGTTAATTTTGTGGCATCCTGATACCTGATGCTTTGGGCATTAATTTGTAACTTTCCCAAGTATAGACTAAAATATATTGTTCACCTATCTTTTATTATATTTAAATGTTTATTTTAAAATGTTCATTTTATTTATTTTTTAAATAGGTGATACATTGATATAGGAAATAATTCAAAAGCTTTCCAAAGGGTGTACTCTGAAAAGTCTCCCTCCTACCCCTATTTCTCAGTCCCTCAAATCCCTTCCAGTTTACTCATGTCTAGGATATTCTTCCTGAGCTATTGTATACACATATAAGAATTATATATATAGATAAAGGCTTTTTTTCGTAGGCAAATATTCTATTCAAACTGTTCTGCTTTTTTTTTTTTTTATTTAACAATATATCTTGGCATTCGTGCCGTATGAGCACATAAAGTGCTTCCTCATTCTCATTTAATGAATGCATAATATTTCATTGTATGGCTGTAGCATAATTTATTTGCCCTGTCTTTGTTGATAGATTTTAGGTTTCCAATTCTTTGCTATTCAAACAATGCTACAATAAATACGTATGTTCATAAATATTATATTTATTTTTAAAACTTAAATATCATTAATCTCTGATGATTCAGGAAGTATGCTTAAGGATTTTAAAGTATCTAAGGTCACTATTATGTTGTCAATTATCATTGTACAATATTATAAATATAGAAGCCATAAATATTAGCCCACATTTTTAGTGACCTTAAGATAACCTTAAATTTTGCCATTGACTCTACATTTTATTATGAAAATCCTCAATCATACAGAAATGTTGAAATAATAGATCATTAATACCTGTATACCCACTACGTAGATTCAAAATTTGTTAATATTTTCTTTTATTTTTTAAAATCTCCACATACCAACTTGCATACTTGTATTTTATCATGCTTTCTCGAAAAAAAGAGTATGAAATGAATATATAGAGAAAATTTTGAAGTTTCTACTTGTTCTTGTTCTGAAAAAAAAAAAAGAAAGACTTTATTATATTTATTTTCAGCACAGAAAACTTACTAAAATATCCAGGCCTTACAATGTTCTCTGCTAAATATTTGGCATTCTGCAGATAAGGTATAAATTACATGGCCTCATGGAACTTAATGCAGTGGAATCAGAGACAAAGAAGCCCTTCCCAGATGTCCCACAGAATCCCTACTTCCCTCCCTCCCTTTTCTCCCTCTCTCCCTCCCTCCTTCCTTCCTTTTTTCCTTCTTCTGTCTTCCTCCCTCCCCTGCTTTCTGTCTCTTCCTTTCCTCTGTTCCTGTCTCCCTCTCTCCTTTCCTCCCTTCCTCTCTCTTTTCTTCCCTCCCTCCTCTTGCTTTGCACCTTCCCTCCCTTTCTCCCTCCCGCTTCCTTCCTTCCTCCCTTCTTTTCTTTTTATTGATAATAATAATTGCAGGTAACATTTAATGGGCACTTACTCCATACCAGAAATTTCTCTAATTAACTTACACACAAAACCAAAAAAACTAAATCTGTTGCTGTCAAGTCAATTCTGACTCAAAGTGACCCTACAGGGCAGAGTAGAACTGCTCCATAGGGTTTCCAAGAAGCAGCTGGTGGAATTGAATTGCCAACTTTTGGTTAGCAGTCAAGCTCTTAACCACTGTGCCACCAGGGCTTATTTAATTCTTACAACAAATCTATGGGATAGGTATTATTAACATCTGCATTTTATAGATGAAGAGGGAGTGGAAGCTCATATGCAGGCAAGAAGTTGCAGAGAACTGGTGTTTTGTCAAGAGATTCCATTTTTTTATTTACTCTTAAATAATTCCTTAACAATAATCTAGATTCAGTTTATGGATCTCAGTTATTGGTACTTGTTGAAGAAGAGACTTAGAGATAAAAAGAAGTATAACAAGGTGTTTTAATTGGTGTTCAAATAGATTCTGGTGGATGCAGTTAGGGGATACCCCTCTTCATCCCTAAACCATTTATGTAAGCTGATTTACACAGAGGCTGAGCTCCTTCAGGAAAATATAGGAACCCTACCATTCAATAAGACTTCAGCCATGCTTTTTGGACAAATTGAGGGAGAGGACCACAATGGACATCAGATTGCAGAGAGTATGATCAAGAACCCAAGCAAGAATTCATTAGCAGAGAAGATGTCAGGCCATACTCAGCAATAGTGCTCAGGTCTTGAAGAGATTCCAACAATAATATGGAGGTCAATCCTTGGTTTGTGTATACCAGGAGAAAGTGGCTGTGTTACTAATTGCTAACACTTTGGGACTCAAGCAAGTTTATTGTTACTCAGACCTTTCTCTGAGTGTAACACAGAATGGTCTTCGCATGTTGCAAAAGTATCAATGCCATCTCTTGTGAGTAGTGGTATTCTAGTTCCACCCACAGTGGAAAGATTACCTATTTGGGGGCACTGGTGTAGGAGCCCTGGTGGCGCAGTGGTTGAGAGCTCGGCTGTTAACCAAAAGGTTGGCAGTTCAAATCCACCAGCCACTCCTTGGAAACCCTTTGGGGCGGTTCTACACTGTCCCATAGGGTTGCTATGAGTTGGAATCGACTTGACAGCAACGGAGTTTTTTGGTTTTGGTGTAGAAGAAGAGTTTCATCTCAGAGTGATGCCTTGAGGGACTGTTGAGGCTTGAGGCTGTGGGTACTTGACCTGGCTGTATGCAGAGACTAGCAATAAATCAGGACTGACCTGGGGGCTAGTTAACGCACCCCTGATTATTCCTAGAAGTTCTTGAGGATAGTGGACTTCCTGCATTTAAGGAGATGTGGTCAGAGACGTGTAAATTTGGACTTATTTCTATACTTTTCTGAAGAAGATTACAATCTCACTGGGGATAGATAAGTGATATGATCTACTTGGTAGAGAGTTTGTCTATATCATTATAAAATATATTGCTTGTCTCAGGAAACATAGCTTTGTGACCAAGACTCCTTAAGGTTCTGAGATAACAGGGAGACGGGGATGTTTGGCTCATGGAGTCTTAAAGGAGGTATGGTTTATCCTATGGGTATCCACACATAATGGGAGTCAGGCAGCGCCTCAGGTGAAGCCTGATTCAGATAGGGACATCTGCACAAAGACATTATTGTACCAATATAATAATGCCTTCTAAGTTGTTCCCCAAATAAAACCCCTTAAATTATCTTGGGAACATAAAAAAGGGGCAGCAGAAGAGAGTGTGCTCTTATTTGGAGGGATTTTTGTCTTATCTTTTAATATTCTAAATAAGCCATTGTGAAATTTCCATACTTTCAAACATCCTAATACCTAGATTTTATATATCAGAGAGAGAGAAGACATACTTCATCTTTCCTAATCTACCATGATCATTCACAAGGATGGGTCTGTAACTAGCCCCAGCAAGGACACCTTCAGATGAGTTCTAAACTAATTAATAGGAAATGCATTATAAAAATATGGGCCACTCAAAGTTACCCAGCCTAGAAGAGATAAAGTCAGATCCTTAGCGGAGAAGTTGGGGATAGGGGAGTGCAGGCAGATTAGAAGTTTCATTTGGATTATGTCCTCCTTATCATTAACGTCAGGCCTCTTCAACTATAAATTATTAATATTCCACACATATTATATCAGCATTTTCAATTGATTTTAAAAGTCTGATTTATAGATGATCAGTGCAGGCAACACATGAGAAAGATCTGATTATAAATTGAATAGAATTAATATTTTGTGAGAAATGGGCTCATTGAAGTTACTTGCAGATTCACCAGAATATTGCTATATTTCTTTGAAGCTTATTTGAATATAAAAAACAAAATCTATTTTGAGTTTACTCTGTTGGTTTTGAACATTTTCATCTTATTAAAGTGAGATTCGATATTTGAGTTGGCTATGTAATGTGTTGACTTGACTAGGCTGAACTACATTTCCCAGTATTTCCTTTCCTGTATATTTCCATTAGGGTCACCCATAAGATTCTTGTGCGAGATTGGGAGGTCAGTAGTGGAGCAATAACCATTTTGTAGCTCACACACATTGTGGCTTATCTGCTGGCTCACTTCCTTGGTGTACGGTAGCAAGTAGGACCTTCCTCTAGATTCGTCTTCAGCTTCTCCAGCTCCTGGGCCAAGTGTGTGTTTAGTTCTGTGAAAAAGACCCCCAGATTCTGTAGAACATCCATACCACCAATGCCAGAGACAAGGAGACGTGGTTCCAGCCTGTCCTTGTGGGGATCCAACTCATATTTGTGGGTTCCAGTTTGCTCTTGTTGTCCCTCCCCCACCCCTTCCATCATCCCTTCCATGATCTCTGCAACAAATCCTTCACATCAGTGGTTCTCAACTAGGGGCGATTTTCCCCCCAGGGAATACTTGGCAATATCTGGAGACCTTTTTGATTATCATGACTGGTGTGTCTGTGGGGGGGATGGAGGATGGTGTTGCTACTGGTATCTAGTGGGCAGAGGCCAAGAATGTTGCTAGATATGCTACAATGCCCAGGATAGCCCTTGCAAAAAGGAATTATCTGGTCCAAAATTTCAATAGTGTTGAGGTTGAGAAAACTTTCTTTCTTTTTGGTGAAAAAATTTATATTTAGAATTAGCCAGCTGGACTCGGTTTAGATGTTCCCAATTTTGTTGGCAACATCCAAAGAAACTCTGCTTTTTAAAGTACTGTAATGCAGAGTTTCTCAATTTCGGCACTATCGACACTTGACTAGACAATTCTTTGTTATGAGATGAAGAAGAGGGGCTGTGGTTCTGCTTCTCTGATTGAACCCTGACTAATAATGATGTTTTAAAATATGAACTTTATGATACTTTAGCAATTACATCTTCCTCAAAAACAAAAAAGATGAAAAGTTTCAGTGAACATACTCAAGTATCAGTTTATGATGATGTAATTATAGTTGTAGAGCATGGGCAGGTCTTAAACTTTTGAAATGCATATTGTATTGTAAAATTAACAAAAGTTCTCTGTCACTGTATTTTAAAAAGTATCAGACATCTCAGTATTATTTAAAAAACCTGATAAATAACATAATATTGAATAATATATAGATTTTTAAAATGTAATTTTTATATTAAAAAGTACCTGCTTATTAATGGAAATTTCAGCTCTGTTAAAAAAGATGATAAAGTAATTGAAAAACCAGTCTGCAATTAGTCTTATTACCCAACACCATCACTATTCACATTCTACTAAATATCTCCCTCCCCCTCTTCTTTTCTGTCTTGTGAAATGTCTACAATGTGCTATTCTCCGTGCTAGATGCAGGTTCTTTTGAGTTTCTCATGCCTGTATTATTGTCTGTTTGTGTGCTATAAGATGACTCAGTTCTTCCAACCATTTTCCTTTGGTCCAAATACTACTGGAACCATATCACAGTACACTGTGATGTCGTCCAGTTTCACTTGGAATAAGGTTCTGCTCCCAAACACACAAGATATCATCTGATATTACTTGGTGATAAGATAGTCGTGCCAAATATGTTTATACTATCATTTTTTAGATTATCACAAAATGAAAACACAAAATTAAAATATAAACATATAGAGTCATGGACGTCTCAGCATGTACTTCTTCATTGATCTTTAGTTTGAAAAAAAAAAAAGGCCATGCTTGTAAGGCATGTGAAACCAGATGCGTATTTTGGCCTTAAATTTTTTTAAAATCATGTACCCATAAAATGCCTACCTTTAGGTGAAACCTAAGTGCACCTTGATGTACCCTCAACACAAACTGTTTGTGAAACGTATAAGAAGAAATACTGAATAAGATGCTGTTTTGAGTAGGTGTAAATTCATTATGTGTATTATAAAATCTAATATTTATTTTAGATTTATTTTAGATTCCAACAGTAGCATATGATCCAGTAAATTCTTAAATTTTACCCAGAACTTACTGAGTTACTTCACCTTGCAGAAAATCTTTTCATTTTTAAGAATTGAGAAAGAAAAAAAGAGCAGTCCCCGACATTCAGAAGTTGGCTTGCCACTAGTCCATGTTATTCTCCTATTAGACAGTCTCACAGAATACCAACCACAGATAAGGTTACTCTGAGATCATGATAAAATTAGACAAAGCAAGTTCATTTCATAATTTTTTCTAAACACAGGTAAGAACAAGGTCACCGTGCCACCCACAAAATATCCACTCTCTCAGCCAGAATGAGTGCCTGCTATTTCTTTATCAATTACAGCTTTATCCTTGCTCTGGTCTCCCCTCTCATAGATAAGATTTACTGAGATACTCAATCATAGACACTTCCCCAAGTTACCAAATTAAAGCCCAAACCCTATAACTGGTTCTTTCTACCATCCTCTTACCGAGACCCCTCATGGGTCCCCATGGTGTCTGTTCTCCCTCGCTGTAACAAGTAATAAACCCAACTTGTTCAACTGCAGATGTGTTTCTGATGGTCTTTGGCTGGAGAGCATTGACAGAATATATAAATAAATTAATTAAGTAATTTGTTCAGAAAACATTAAGCATGTAGTACATGGTTCCAAAGGAGCCCTGGTGGAGCAGTGGTTAAGTGCTCGGCTGCCAACCCAAAGGTCGGCAGTTTGAATTCACCAGCCGTTCCTTGGAAACCGTATGGGGCAGTTCTAATCCTTCCTGTAGGGTATTGCTATGAGTCAGAATTGACTTGATGGCAACAAGTTTTAAGAGACATGGTTCTAAACTGCTTGTGGGCTTTCAATTAAAATCTTTGAGAATATGATGAAAGTTAGACTTCCTCACCAGAAAAGTGAACATTCACTCAAAATTTTGTGCACAATTTCAAGAGTTCACAGATCTCATTGATTAAGAGTCTGGATCTAGTCATTAAGACTAAGACGCAACCTCTTCTCTCAAGAAGATCAGAAGTAGCACAAGAGAGGAAGTGATACACTTCTAATTGGGAACATTTCTTAAACAGAAATGATTTGCAACCCAAAATAATTTCCTAAATGGAGATCCTGCATTATGACAGAGGGAAAGTTAACTCTGGAATTGTATTCTTTCCTTTCTGCAGTATTTTAAAATTTATATAATTCACTATCAATTTCTGGCAATAAAGTATTATTTCTGACACAGCAGAGGAACTCAAATCCTCTTCCTCCATCTTGTGCTCCCTTCCCCCTCACCCCTCTGCGGTGTCAGGTTCTAGGGAATTTCTCACCTAGCAGACCCTACTGTTTTTGCCCCAAATTTAAAAGCACAGATTATTCCAGTGACAATCAAGTCCCCTTTTACCTTATGAGATCTAATTTTTAGCTGTAGGTATAAGACTATGGGAAAAACGTAGAGGAAAAGAAACGAAAATCAAATGTATTTGTAGGTACATTTAATTCATGACTACCTGGGTGGCTCGTGCTGTGTATGCACATTTGTTGTTAGTTGCTGTTGAGTTAATTCTGATCCATGGTGACCCCATGCATGTGGAGTAGAACTGCTCCATAGGGTTTTATTTTTTTTAATTTTAATTTTTGATGAAAATATACACAGCAAAACCTGCTCCCATTCCACAGTTTCTAGACATAATGATCAGTGACATTGGTTACATTCTTCATATTGTATCAACCTTCTTATTATTTCTGTTCTAGTTGTTTCACTTCCATTTTCTTAATCTCCCTGCCCCCCAACCATCTCATCTATACTTTAAAATAGCTGTTGACCCTTTGGTCTTATATAGATAATTTTTCTTTTAAAGTAATGCGGTGCTCAAGGGTGACAATCTTAACTCTTTGGGCTAAGCTGTTACTTAGTTTAATGGCGACTTCAGGGGATAATTTCAATTCAAGGTTTGAAGAGCAACTGAGGACCATAGTCTCTGGGATTCCTCCAGACTCAGTAGGTCCAGTAAGTCTGGATTTTTTAAGAATTTGAAGTTCTACTCCACATTTTTCTCCCTTTCTGTCAGGATTTCCCTATTATGTTCCTGATTAGAATGTTCAGTAGTGGTAGATGGGCACCATCTAGTTCTTCTGATCTCAGGGTGGAGGAGGCAGTGGTTCATGTAGACAGTCCTGTAGTCCAGTTTCTTCTCTGATTCTTGAGTTTCCTTCTTTCTCTTTTGTTCCAGATGAGTAAAGACCAATAGCTGTATCTTAGATGGCCGCTTCTAAGCTTTTAAGACCCCCACACACTACTCACAATACTGGGAGGTAGAATATAAACTTTAAGAACTATATTATGCAAATTCACTGGATTGTTCCATGAGACAACTGCCCTAAGCCCCCAAACCAAGAGAAATAATCCCATGAGGTGATTGATTATGTCTAATTAGTGTCAACATCTGTAGCCCCCTTTATTTTTTTTGGTTGTTGTTATTGTTGCAAAACCATCCACAGAGTTTTCAAGGCCGTGACCTTTTGGAAGCATATTGACAGGCCTGTCCTCCGAGGTGCCTCTGGGTGGATTTGAACCATCAGTCTTTCGGCTAGTAGTTGAGTGCTTAACCCTTAGCACCACCCAGGGACTCCCATATGCACATTTCAACTCCTTCATAAATTAAAATATGATCAATGTTATGAAGTTAAAATATGATTGATATCCTTTTGGTCACAGTATCCTCTCTTTTTATTTCTCTAGTTCTTTTTTTTCCCCCTATCCTTTTATAAGGGCTATGAACTATTAAAAGGAGATATTATAAGGGCTGTGAACTATGTTCCATGATAAATACTGTGCGGCATAGATATTTGACAAAATAAACATTTACATGGTTGACAAAGGCTATAACTGATCTCATCTGGACTGAGAGGTGATTGGAGAGAAACTGACCATGGCATTCGGAAGTACTATTTCTGAGTCTCTCAAGGGTCATGAGGTTGAATTTTGCCGTGGACCTTGGAGACATCAGCCTGCAGGAAGTGAGTTTTGCTGGGTCTGGGGTGTGAAACTCTGGTGATAGCTGAAGTCCAAGCATATTATTGTTTCTGATCACTTCTGTTACTAAATTGTTCTCTACCTTTACCAGCTATCCCTAAGCCAAACCAGACACTGGGTTTTTTGTTTTTGTTCTTGTTTGGACACAGTCCTACACACAGGATGATTGAAGTGATATGTAAAATATGTAAACCAGGTCCTATCACTCCCCGGCTTAAAGCCACAGTTGACTTCCAATTGTACTTTGGATAAAATCCCAACTCTTCTCCATGGCTTCTATGACTTGGCCTCTGCCCAACTCTGTCTTCATCCTCATCACTCTCCCTCACTCTTAATAGTCCAGCCACATTGGCACTCTTTTGCTTTCTCAAACATGCCTAGATTTATTCTGCCTCAGAGACTTCACACTTGGATTCTTTCTTCTTTTACCCCAGAGCTTTGTGTCTAGGTGCCCTAATTTTTAAGGTGTCCACTTTCTCCTGTCCTATTTAAAATAGGCATGCTCATCTCTAGTCACCCTTTATTCCAAGCTAATCACCGTGTTTTTCAGTTTTTTCATAATACTTATCTCTAAGGAAAGATGTGGCAGTCTGCTTCCATAAAGATTACAGCCTTGGAAATGCTGTAGGGTGGCTATGAGTTGGAATCAACTCCAAGGCAGCAGGTTTGGTTTGGGTTTAGTATCTCTAAGTGGTGTCATGGGAATTCCTGGGTGGTGCAAACAGTTAATATACTCAGCTGATAACTGAAAAGTTGGAGGTTTGAGTCCACCCAGAAGTGCCTCAGAAGATCAGCCATTGAAAACCCTATGGAGCACAGTTCTACTCTAACACTCATTGGGCCACCATGAGTTGGAATCTACTCAATGGGCACTGGTTTTAAGCACCATGGGAGGGCAGGAATTTTGTCTGTCTCATTCATTGTAGTGTCCTCAGCATCAAGAATAGTGCCTGGCAGATAGCTGGTGCTCAATAAATATATGTGGCAGGGATGCATGAATCAGAAACAGTTTCTTCCCTTTGGGGTAGATTATACATGTATATAAATAACTGTAATCAAAGTAGAGAATGAAACAATTTCATAGGAAAGATATAGATAAAAGCTGCAAGGGCTCAGAGGCAGTAATTAGTAGTATCAGGTGAGATCAAGGAAGTCTTCAAGGAAGAGGTCAATCTGAGTTGGTTTTTTATGGAGTGGTCACTTTAGAGATGGAGAGGAAAAAGCATTCCAAGTAATGGATAGTGTAAGGAAAGATCTAGAGATAGAAGTTTAGAGCTCATGTGGAAAAGAGGAAGTAGTTTTGATTGAAGGATCAGGGAAGAGCAAGTGTGAGAAAAAAGGTTGGGAATTCTATTAGGGCCAGTCAGTGGATTGCCTGTATGATATACCAGAGAACATAGCATTCATTCTGCAAGCAATGGATGGGGAGGGGATGGGGGGGCTCATGGAAGGGTTTTGTATAGGGGAGTGATTTAATTGGAGCAGTGTGGTTCTGGAAGATTTCTGGGAATAGAGTATGAAATGGATTGTAGTAGAGGGAGGTTGTAGGCAGTATGTTTGGGGAGTCAGTTAGGAGGCTAATACAATTGTCCAGAAGTGTGGCTTTGAAGTTCTGGACCCCAAATGAGAGAGCTGGCAGAGAGAATGGAGAGGGAGGCAGGAGTGCAATTGAGGTGGTAAGAGCAGAAATCAACAGGACTTGGCAACTAATTGGTCTGACTGACATTTTCTCCAAGCTTTCTGTTTTAGTATTTATTTCACAACTAATTGCTATTAGCTGTGGCGTTAATCTCAGTAATTGCAATTATATGAGTGATAAAAGCTATTATACTGATGTTCACAATTTAGTAATCAATTTTGTCATAACCCTTAAAAGCTACGTAGCAGATGTCTGTTTCCAGAGGATGATAATGGATCACCACATGCTAGACACAATTATGAACTTAACATTGCGCTCATATTATACATTTATGAGGACAACAAACCCTCAGGATGCTATTTATAATGCACAGAGACTCAAGTGAATGCATGAATCTCCTGAACGGTGAATGCTTATCAACTGGCAGAATTTTTATCCCACCAAATACAAGAGAAGCATTTTCATGTATATTATATTTTTTTCTATGAGAAATACACTTATGTAATTACATTACACAAAATCATAGATCTGGTGTGTGCGTGTGTATGTGAATGGATTTAGGCACTAATATGTCTTGTCAGTAGTGGATAGGAACAACCTTGATTTTGCAGGTAAACCATGTACAGCAGTAAAATCTGATAATATTGCTAGGTGTTGAGGAATGTAGTTTAACTTGCAGTGTAATTAAGTACATGTCCTAGTAAGCTATATATAAGGGAGTTCTATTTCTCTGAAGAACAAACAAATTTGTCTTGGAAGAAGTACAGCCAGAATGCTCCTTATAAGCAAGGATGGTGAGACTTCATCTCACGGACTTTGGACATTTTATCAGGAGGGACCAATCCCTGGAAAAGGACGTCATGCTTGGTAAAGTAGAGGGTCAGCGAAAAAGAGGAAGATCCTCAACAAGATGGATTGACACAGTGGCTGCAACAGTGGGCTCAAACACAGCAATGATTGTGAGGATCGCTATGAGTCAGAAACGACTTGACAGCACCTAACAACAACAACAACAACAACATTTGTCTGAAACTCTTCTTACCTTTTTTATAGATAAAAGTAGGGTGAGTTGTCAGAATTTTGAAAAAAAGAGTAATGAATCATAAACTCATTAAAATAACAGTGACTTTATTCAATGTATCCTAAATTCAATGTAATATGTATGGAAACCCTGGTGGTATACTGGTTAAGAGCTATGGCTGTTAACCAAAAGGTTGGCAGTTCGAATCCACCAGGTGCTCCTTGGAAATCTTATGGGGCAGTTCTTCTCTGTCCTATAGGGTCGCTATGAGTTGAAATCGACTCGACGGCAACAGGTTTGGTTTTAGTTTGGTTTAGTCACTTGATTATATAAGCTAATATGAAAATTTCAGTGCCTGGATCAATATGTGCGGTTGTATTCGAGCAAATCAAAATTATCCTATTTTAATTTAAGATTTGCATTTTAGACCTTTGTGGCTACTAGCATGGACACTGGAGGCACACCGCCTAGACTTGATGCAGGCTTTAATCCTCGCTAGCTGTGTGACTTAAGTAATATACTTGACATCTCTGTGTTTTAATTTCCTCAGCTGTAAAATGGTAATAATAATTATACCTACCTATTGGGATTATTCCCCCACGAGTCTGTTGGTTTGTCGTACTGTGGTGGCTTGCATGTTGCTGTAATGCTGGAAGCTATGCCACCGGTATTTCAAATACCAGAAGGGTCACCCATGCTGAAGAGGTTTCAGTGGAGCTTCCAGACCAAGACAGATTAGGAAGAAGAACCTGATGGTCTGCTTAAGAAAAAATTAGTCAGTGAAAACCTTATGAATGGCAACAGAATATTGTCTGGTATAGTGCTGGAAGATGAGTCCCTCAGGCTGGAAGGCACTCAAAATTCAACTGCTGCCTCCTCAAAGTAGAGTCGACCTTAGTGACATGGATGGAGTCAAGCTTTCAGAACTTTCATTTGCTGAGGTGGCATGACTCAAAATGAGATTAAACAGCTGTAAACATTCGATAATAATCAGAACATGGAACATACGAAGTATGGATCTAGGAACTGGAAATCATCAAAAATGAAATGGATCACATAAAGATCAATATTCTAGGCATTAGTGAGCTGAAATGGACTGGTGTTGGCTATTTTGAATTGGACAGCCATATGGTCTACTCTGCCAGGAATGACAAATTGAAGAGGAATGGCATTACATTCATCATCAAAAAGAACATTTCACAATCTATCCTACAACACTGTCAGTGATAGGATAATATCCATACGCCTACAAGGAAGACCAATTAATACGACTATTAGTCAAATTTACCCACCAACCACTAATGCCAAAGATGAGGAAACTGAAGATTTTTACCAACTTCTGCAGTCTGAAATTGATCAAACATGCAGTCAAGATGCATGAATAATTACTGGTGATTGGAATGTGAAAGTTGGAAACAAAGAAGGATTGGTAGTTGGAAACTGTGACCTCAGTGATAGAAACGACACCAGAGATAGCATAACAGAATTTTGCAAGACCAGTGATGTCTTCATTGCAAATACTATTTTTCAACAACATAAATGGCGACTATACACGTGGACCTTGTCAGATGGTATACGCAGGAATCAAATCGACTACATCTGTGGAAAGGAAAGTTGGAAAACCTCAATATTATCAGTAAGAACAAGACCAGGGGCTGACTGTGGAACAGACCATCAATTGCTCATATGCAAGTTCAGGTTGATGCTGAAGAAAATTAGAACAAGTCCACAAGAGCCAAAATATGACCTTGAGTATATCCCACCTGAATTTACGGACCATCTCAAGACTAGATTTGACACATTGAACACTAATGACCGAAGAGCAGATGAGTTGTGGAATGGCATCATACATGAAGAAAGCAAAAGTTCACTGAAAAAGACAGGAAAGAAAGAAAAGACCAAAATGGATGTCAGAAGAGACTTTGAAACTTGCTCTTGAATGCAGAGTACTAAAGTGAAGGGAAGGAATAATGAAATAAAAGAGCTGAACAGAAGATTTCAAAGGGTGGCTTGAGAAGACAAAGTAAAGCATTATAATGAAATGCACAAAGACCTGGAGTTAGAAAACCAAAAGGAAAGATCATGCTCAGCATTTCTCAAACTGAAGGAACTTAAGAAAAAAGTCAAGCTTTGAGTTGCAATATTGAAGGGTTCTACAGGCAAAATATTGAAAGACGTAGGAAGCATCAAAAGAAGATGGAAGGAATACACAGAGTCATTGTACTGAAAAGAATTGGTCAACGTTCAACCATTTCAGGAGTCAGCATATGATCAAGAACTGAAGGTACTGAAGGAAGAAGTCCAAGCTGTACTGAAGGCATTGGGGAAAAACAAGGCTCCAGGAAATGATGGAATACCAATTGAGATGTTTCAACAAACGGATGCAGTGCTGGAGGTACTCACTTATATATGCCAAGAAATTTGGAAGACAGCTTCCTGGCCAACTGAATATTTGGACAACTGAATATCCATATTTGTGCCCATTCCAAAGAAAGGTGATCCAACAGTGTCTTAGTCATCTAGTGCTACTATAACAGAAATACCACAAGTGGATGGCTTCAACAAACAGAAGTTTATTCTCTCATAGACTAGTAGGCTAGAAGTCTGAACTCAGGGTGTCAGCTCCAGGGGAAGGCTTTCTCTCTCTGTCGGTTCTGGAGGAAGGTCCTTGTCATCAATCTTCCCTTGGTCTAGGAGCTTCTCTGCACAGGAACCTCAGGTCCAAAGGACAACCTCTGCTCCCAGTGCTGCTTTCTGGGTGGTATGACGTCTCCCTGTCTCTCTGCTCACTTCTCTCTTTTATATCTCAAAAGCAATAGGCTTAGGACACAATCTAATCTTGTAGATTGAGTCCTGTCTCATCAACATAACAGCTGCTAATCCCATCTCATTAACATCATTGTTGTTGTTGTTGTTATGTGCTGTTGAGTCGATTCCAACTCATAGGAACCCTGCAGGAAAGAATAGAATTGCCCCACAGGGTTTCCAAGAAGCTGCTGGTGGCTTTGTACTGCTGACTTTTTGGTTAGCAGCCCAGCTGTTGACCATTGTGCCACCAGGACTCCCATTAACATCATAGTGATAGGATTTACAACTCATAGGAAAATCACATCAGATGACAAAATGGTGGACAATCACGCAATACTGGGAATCATGGTCCAGCCAAGCTGACAGATATTTTTGGGGGACACAATTCAATATCACTAATATCACACACAAGTAAAATTTTACTGAACATAATTCAAAAACCGTGCAGGAGCACATCAACATGGAACTGCCAGAAGTTCAAGCCGAATTCAAGAGGACTTGGAACAAGGGATGTAGTTGCTGATGTCAGATGAATCTTGGCTGAAAGCAGAGAATACCAGAAGGATGTGTACCTGTGTTTTATTGACTATGCAAAGGCATTCAATTGTGTGGATCATAACAAATTATGGCTAACATTACGAAGAATGAGAATTCCAGAACACTAAATTGTGCTCATGTGGAATCTGTACATAGACCAAGAGGCTGTCATTCAAACAGAACAAGGGGATATTGCATTGTTTAAAGTCAGGAAAGGTGTGCATCAGGATTGTATCATTTTGTCATATTTATTCAATCTGTATGCTGAGCAAGTAATATGAGAAGCTGGACTCTGTGAAGAAGAACGAGGCATCAGGATTGGAGGAAGACTCATTAACAAGCTTTGATGTGCAGATGACCCAACCTTGCTTGCTGAAAGTGAAGAGGACTTGAAGCACTTACTGATGAAGATCAAAGACTACAGCCTTCAGTATGGATGGCACCTCAACATAAGAAAACAAAAATCCTCACAACTGGATCAGTAAGCAATATCATGGTAAGGGGAGAACAGATTGAAGTCGTCAAGGATTTCATTTTACTTGGATCCACAATCAGTGCCCATGGGAACAGCAGTCAGGAAATCAAATGATGGGTTTCATTGGGCAAATCTGCTGCAAAGACCTCTTTAAAGTCTTCAAAAGCAAAGATGTCACTTTGAGCACTAAGGTATGCCTAACCCAGGCCATGGCATTTTCAATCACCTCATAAGCATGTGAAAGCTGGACATTGAATAAGGAAGACCAAAGAAAAATTGATGCCTTTCAATTATGGTGTTAGTGAAGAATATTGAATATACCATGCATGCACTGCCAGAAGAACAATAAATCTGTCTTGGAAGAAGTACAGCCAGCCAGAAAGCTCCTTAGAAGAAAGGACGGTGAAACTTCATCTCAGGTATTTTGGACATGTTATCAGGAAGGACTGATCCCTGGAGAAGGACATCATGCTTGGTAAAGTAGAGGGTCAGTGAAAAAGAGGAAGACCCTCAATGAGACTGACACAGCAGCTGCAACAATGAGCTCAAGCATACCAATGATTGTGAGGATGGTGCAGGACTGGGCAGTGTTTTGTTCTGTTGTACATAGGGTTGCTGTGAGCTGGAACTGACTTGATGGCACCTAACACCAACAACACTAACACCAGTGTTGGGATTATTAAGGAACCCTAGTGGTGCAGTGGTTAAGCACTCGGTTGCTAATCAAAAGGTCAGCAGTTGGAACCCACCATCTGCTCCATGGGAGAAAGTTGTGGTAGTTTGCTTCCATAAAGATTACATCCTTGGAAACCCTATGGGGCAGTTCTACTCTGTCCTATGGGGTCGCTATGAGTCAGAATCGACTTGATGGCAGTGGGTTTGATTTTGGTATTAAGTGTTTGCTATGTGTTAGGCCTTACACAAATTAATTATTTCCTTATAATAATCCCAGTAAAAACAAAAAACTAAACCCATAGCCATCTGGTTGATTCTGACTCATACGGACCTTGTAGGACAGAGTAGAACTGCCCCCTAGGGTTTCCAAGGCTATAATCTTTACTGAAGCCGGCTTACAAATCTTTCTCCCATGGAGTGGCTAGTGGGTTCCAACCGCTGACCTTTTGGTTAGCAGCCAAATGCTTAACCACTGTGCAATCAGGGCTCCTTAAACACTTAATAAAAAAACCCAAACCAAACCCATTGCCGTCAAGTGGATTCCAACTCATAGAGATCCTATAGGCCAGAGTAGAACTGCCCCATAGGGTTTCCAAGGAACGCCTGGTGGATTTGGACTATTGGCCTTTTGGTTAGCAGCTGTAGCTCTTAACAACTATGAAACACTTATAGATGTTGGTTATTATTACTGATGTCAAATATAAATCATACATTCCTCTCGAAGTTCAATTTAATATATGTAATTACTAAATTATTATTCAGAGTATTATGTAGAGGAGACTGTTCCTTTCCAAATCCTTCCATTGTATTATCTGCCTTTAGGAACAAAGGACATTTACTCTTTATTTGTACTGTGTGGGTATCCCCCCTAATGATAAATATTAAGTAAAAATTATGCTGCTCTGTTTAACTGCCTCTGAATTTCTACTGTGGTAAGTATAGTAGGTAAATGACATCTAATGCTGGATTGGCAGATAATGACACTTACAGTCAATTCTTTTCTGTGATATTTTCTTTGTTGCTAACTACTGTTAACAATTGCACTAACTGTATCCCAAATATTTAAAGCTGTATCATATTTTTACACAAATAATGCGAGCGTTATACGTTTTTGCAAACCGTGCAACCTGTGTGTTATATTCCTAAGTGCACTATACCAATTTTTTTTACATGTTGCTGACTTCAATTTCAATTTTTTTTTTCTGTCAACAGATTTAATGTTACTGGGATAAAACTGATCTCATGGAAACTTCATTTAAGGTAGGTATTTTCCGAAACTAAGTGCAACCAAAGGTGAAATGAATGGGCTCGTGATGGAAATGGATGCCATGTTGAAACCAAAGAGTATGAATGCACAAAGAGCTAGAAATTATTAAGTAAGAAATGATCCTTGGCCTAAAACTACAAGAACAAGATGTTGTTTATATTTTATTGCTTTCACAAATCTTAAACTGAAGCATGATTATTGATAATGTCTTTGAAATCAACAAATAAAAGTCACCAGAAGAAATTGTGTTTTCATCTTAAAATCAGCCATTTTAGTTTATTCATTCATTGTCATCATCAGTGGTTCTCATTCTCATTGAAAGGACATTTGTTTTCATGAATTTAGAAATCCAGGTGAAACCTGCCTTGAAATCTGGGATTCCGCAGTCATTTGCCAAAAGCTTCGCTTTGATCTGAATTGAGACCGTAGAAACAGCTTGATTTTGTTCCCTTAAAGAAATAATCCACTCTTGCAAGTCATCCTCCAACTCTGGCCATTTCTCTTTGGGTCCACAACATGTACATTTTTTCAGATTTATTTTATCCAGCTCCTTTTTCTCCTTCCTCCATTCACAAATGGACTAGTCTCCAACCTTGAACTCTGTTGCTGCCCCTCTGTTGCTTGTTTCTTCTGCCCTTGCAATGACTTTCAGTTTGATGTTGGTGGTGTGGGACTTGCATTTAATGCCTCTCATGATCCTAAAGGGTTCTGAGATTTATATTTATAAACTGAAAAAATGTGCACAATATGATCAATGACTAGTTGTTTCTAGTAAACAGATAGAAAAATTCAAATGTGAGGTCTACAAGAAGCAAGCGTCTTTTTATATGCTGGCAAGCATACGACTAAGGTAACATATGATCATTGATCAAAGACACTGGTGTTAATAAGACACAATTAGACTATGAAATAAGCATAACTAACATAGCTTAATGGTTTCACTTAAGTTGATCTGATAAAGTTTTTGCATTCAACAGTTGAGCCAAGAGCCATCGTGTAACAGTTTTGCTTTGTTTACTCCTCCAGTTGAAAGCCAGAGTCAGAAGACAACTGTGATAATTATGTCAATGAAGACTGAATCGAGATTCCTTTTGATAGCTACTCAATGACATTTATACCAGTGCAGGCTTCACTTTGTTTATGCTTCCAACGGGTAGCATGTGATTTATGGACAGGCTTCAGTAAGTTCAAGTTTCCAATTGATGACTCGAAATTGATGGGGATATAATTATCAACTTAAATTAATAGAAACAAACGCATAGTTTCAATTGTTAATTTTCTGATTACTGGGATGTTACCAAACTCGAACTATGACTTTGATTATGACTATGATCCATGATCACGGCTTATACCTTTATTGTACAAATGTGATCAAAAATAACATTTTTGGACGATAGAATGAGGGTGAGTGAGGCTAAAATTCACTTTTGGAAATGTCATGACACATGCAGGTATATGTGTGGGCACGCTATGCCAGAACTTTTCACATAATTTTTCATTTCCACACTTTATATGTGTGTGCATATTATTTACGTGGGCAGACTATGTGTGAAAAATGGGGTAATTTGCATTAAGTGGCAGAGCCAGGATTTGAACCTATACAGTCAGGCTCCAGAATGTTGATGGTTCACAGTGGGCTATCCTGCTTCTGTTGTGTTAAAAAATAGCATAAGCTTTTTGGGCAAACATCAGTAAATACAGTAAACTAATAGTTATAAAAAGCTTTTGTAGTCCCAAAATTCCAGATAGATTGCTAATAACATTTGGTGTATATGTTTTTAGTCTTTTGTCTGTTAAAGCCTTTTTCTCCCTCTCAATTTTTTTAAGTAACATTTCTTTCTGATTATAAAGTAAAAAGTGCTTATTGTAATTTTAAAAAGTATTACAGAAATACAAGTGTCAGTCCTAAGTTTACCAATATTTGTCTCAAATTCTCAGAATAAAAGATAGAATGGAGAAGAAAGAAAACTTTTCCTTCTCTTTTCAACTATATTTTAAAAAAGAAAGAGAAAACAAAAACAAGAAGCTAAAGCAAAGCACTCACCCCTGGTTTATTCCCAGACACCTTCAGGTTTTTCTTCCTTTGGTAGTGAATTCCTCAAATGAGTAGTTTATATACCTTGAGCACATTTGCTTCTTTATACCCTGTTTTTATCCCTATTCTGTACTGTGTTAGCATTCAACAAAAGTGATTGTGTTCTCTTACTCACCAGATCCTTCCGTATCCTCAGTCTCCTCCTATTCTTCCTAATAGTGAGTATTCCTTATGCCTAGCACCTGGATCTCATCTCTCCTTTTCGTTTCTGTTGCTGAGCTCATACTTTTGGAGAATTTATCTACAATTCTTAGCTTCCTAGGGCTGCTGTAACAAAATACCACACAGTGGGTGGCTTTAAATAATATAAATGTATTTTCTTACAGTTTTGGAGGCTAGAAGTCCAAATCAGGGTCTTGGTCATGTTGATTTCTTGTGGGGTCCTTGAGAGAGAATCTGTTTCACATCTCTCTCCTAGTTTCTGGCAGCCGCTGGCAGTGCTTGGTGTTCCTTTGCTTGTGTATGTATCTTCACATGTAATTGGTCTTCCTACCTCTATGTGTGACTCTCTTTCCCTGTCTGTCATTCTGTCTTGTAAAACACCACCCAGAAGGGATTAGGATTAAGACCCACCCTACTCTGGTGTGACTTCATTAACTCAACTAATAACGTCTGCAAAGAAAACCCTATTTCTCCAAACAAGGTCACATTCATTGGTGCAAGAGTTAGGACTTCAACATATCTTTTGGGGGGGACACAATTCAATCCATAACAATTTTTAACTTTAATTATGTGGTTGCAATCCACATTCTTTGTCATTAACTCTGACTTTTGCCGTTTCCTATGAAACATCCTCAATTGGAACCTCCACACAGCAGTCCACGTCTAAAACCAGGAATAACATCTTTACCCAAAATTACTGTTAAAAGATAATTTTTTTAAAAAGGTAAACTCAGTCCGGAGGTGAGATGAGAAGGCAGAGAGGGTCAGGAGCTTGTTGAATGGACACGGGAAATCAGGGGTGGAAAGGAGTGTGCTGTCACAATATAGGGAAAGCAATTAGGGTCACATAACAATATAAATATAAATTTTTGTATGAGAGACTAACTTGAATTGTAAACTTTCACTTAAATAAAAATAAAAAAAGGAAAAAAAAGGTAAACTCATGACTTTTATGCAAACATGAAATATAAACATGTGTCAAATGTTTTGTTTTTAATTCATAAGAGAACCAGTAAGATGTTAAAACTCAAACGAAAATTCAAACAACACAAACATATATAGGCAATTACCATTGTTGAAATAAATTTATGAATTGCAAAAATGGCTAATAGCCACAGGTAATAATAAATTGTTTTATACTGGCAAAATTCATTTGTGTTAGTATAGACAAAAATAATTTGCATTACTATAAGTTTTCTATTACTTAGAGTTGTAACATGGTTCAAAAACAATGAAAGGTGCATGTCCTTAAAGAATCAAATAACCTGGAAGGGTATACTTGATAGTATATCTAGTAATCTTGTTTGTCCATTTCAGTATTTCATAATTTTTTTCCTGACAATTTTTCCTTTACTTTCCCTCCAGGTAAGAAAACTTGGGGTTGCCTTTGTTTTTTTCCTTCATGTATTTCCTTTCCTTCTTTCTTCACCTATTTTCAATGTCACTATGACATTAGTGGTGCAAACAGTTAATGCAATCGGCTGCTAACAGAAAGGTTGGAGGTTCGAGATCACCCAGAGGCACCTCAGAAGAAATGTGATCTATTTCCAAAAAATCAGCCATTGAAAACCCTGTGGAGCACAGTTCTACTCTGACACAATGGGGTCGCCAACTGTTTAAGATTTACTATCAGTCTGGTAAATTCCTTGAGTGCACAACTTCTGCTACATTCCTGTTTCCTTCATCCCTGTTACAGGCCATTTTAACTGCATGCCTATAACATGAAAATTAACCTGTTTAATACCCTTGCCTCATGTTTAATCCATCCAGAGGCTAATGCCAGATTCATAAACACTGAGTTCATCTTGTTGCTCCTCTGTTTGGGAAACTATTTTTTACTTGACTGCCAATTTACCTAATTTCCGAACCTCTTTCCTAATCTGGATTCATTCTATCTCTTTCTTCTGTATTTCTCACTGTAGTAGGCTCCCAGAGTTACTTCAGGGCGTTCTAATGACACATATCTTTCATTTTGCTCAGCCCACACTGCTGGGCACTGAGCTTTACCTTGAAGTCATCTACCTAAAGAACTGCAATAACGCTCCCCCTTCAACCACTCAACTCTTGGCCCCAGCCCTGTCTTCTTTCACTTCTACAGTTGTTTTGTTTTACTGCAGGGGCTTTGATCCATTTCCCTATTATTTGGCCTAAGTTAGATACACCCCTGTCCATCCTGACATATTTAAATAATTTTAGAACCTAGAGCTAAGGTTGAGGATCTTGAGCTAAGGTTGAGGATCTTGATCCCTTCCCTCTCAGAAGTCCCACCTGTCATCAGAAATCTTCAAATGTGACATATCCATTGGATTGAGTAGCACTGGGGAGGAGGGTGACTCAGCTCAAGCTGCACACAAAACTGGAACCCCTAGGCCCTTGCCAATACAGAAAAATCATGTGTTATATCCCACTATGCTCTTTCCCAGCACCAATGGGGGACAATTTAGTTATGTAACTAGAAGAGGCCACCAAATGGTTCTTCTCAGAACACAAATGTCTGCACAAGGCAGCTACTTGTCTCCCTAGATAGAAATGGAAATGGCAGACAACTTCGAAATGAAATGTAACTGTTACATCACATAAATGTGACTAGTGAGATATGATCATAGAGCAACTTTCTTTCTTCCACTATCCCTTGAAATTTATTCAGTGAGGCTAGTTCTTCCTTTGCTCTTGGATAAAACTTGGGCAATCATGGCTTTTGTTTTGGGGAGGGTCATTCTTCCGTACCATGAACAATTTTCTTAGATAAATTAAAATGTCCGGTTTCATATAATAGTAAGAACTTTGAACCCAATTTGAAGATGACTCCTGTCCACTCCCAGCTTGGACCTACTGCCTGTAGGAAGGGTGCAGTAGGGAAAGAGGGGCTTGGAGAGCTTCTTCTCTTTTTCCTCACCTAGGCTTCTGTTCTCTTTTTCCATCCCCACCCTGCCTCCATCTTACTTGTAGTTTCTGACTTTTCTGGCCTTGTATAGGGGGCCAGTTGGAAGTTGAGTAAAGGAGATAGGGAAGTTGTTACTTGATCAATACTGTCCTAATGGTTTAACATGCCACTCTCTGCACTTGGCAAATATTAAAAGTTAACTTTTATTTTGTGGATTCTTTGGCTAAACAAGAGGAAGACTAGTAGACATTACAAGTCTAGAAAGGAAAGAAATGCCCTTCAGACTTATCTACCCAATTAGATTTTAAGGTTTTATAAAGATACTTATCATTGGATTTAGGGTATACCTGGATATATCCAGGATGATCTCTTAATCCCAAGATTCTTAATTTAATTGCATCTGCAGAGATCTTTTTTTTTCCCAAATAGGGTAACATTCACAGCTTCTGGGAATTAGGACGCAGACATATATCTTTTTGGGGATTACCATTCAACCCTCTACGTGAGGTATAAGAAACGCAAGGCATAATCCAATGACAAATGACAACTGACACCTGGCCTTAGTATTAGGGATTAATGGGGAAAGGGGTGGAAAACCAGCAAACATGCCCTGTCTAAAGCAGCCAGCCCTTCCTTAGCTCCAGCTGACTGTTGATGTGAAGACATGCAGACCCACTGTTGCCAGATCTGATATCTCCAGAGAAGTTGGGAATCCAGATTTTTATGTGCTGGCAACTAATTCAAATAAAAAAATCAGTTGAGTAGGTAGCATTGTGGGGAAAACAAACTTATCTTTGGGTCAGATGTGGCAAGCTGCCAGCTTGTGACCTTTTGTCTACAGTCTGATGCTCAGAGAGCAGCCCTGATAAAAAGGGCAGGAGAACTTCCACCCTAGAGGTGAGAGAGAAGGCGAATCTAATGCCAATTGAGATAGGAAGAAAGATGCTAATATTGTATTTGATTTGCCACTCTTTGTTGTTTTAATTCAATGAGAAACTCAGTTTCTAAACCTAACAGGTCAGTTTCTTTTTGATGTCTTCTGATAAAATTTTTAAGTTGAGAATTGTGCAACAATGTTTTTCACTGTCTGTTTAATAGTGTCTGTGTAAATTTTGGGAGGCAGTTAGAATGGCATCTTTTTTTATGTACCATTCAAACTTGACTTCTAGATTTGATTGTTTTTTTTTCATGTTTTTGGTAAAGAGGAAATGTTTAACATGACTTCATGTCCTAGCCATACTGAACTATATGCAGTGTCCTGAATATTCTGTGCTATCCTGAATATGCTGTGCTTTCTTTTGTAGTTAGCTCTTTTCACCAGCTGTCTCTGTGCACTCACCCTCAATTCCTGCTATACTCAATTGAGATGCACCTTTCTCATTTAGCCTTTCCTAAGGCCCTGTTTTGTGTTTTGTCAGTACCGGTGCTAAACCCTGGCACGGTGGTTCTCAATGAGGCCAGTACCTCCTGAGGGGATGGTTTGCAAATTTAACAAAGATGATTAGCACAACCCAGTGATGGAGGGTGTTACTGGAATTTAGTGTGAGGTGGACCAGGATACTGAAATCCTGCAATTGAAGGCACAGTCTCACAAATGAAGAAGTGTCCTGCATTTCTTATGACTTTGAATGTCCTACTGGGCATTTATATAGTTAAAAGACATGTTTCTATGTATCTAGCCTAAAACCCAATTCATTTTACATATACAGTCATGCGGCACATGGCTCCGTTTGGGCAACATCCTACTGCATATACGTCCGTGGTTTTATAACGGTTTATTTTTCCCCCAAGGGAAAGCAGCTCTCCTTCTATTTCCCTCTAATGATTTCAAAGACACCAAACCCAGACTCTTGCAGCACTGGACTATGGGTGGGATATAGGCAGGTGAGGCAGAGCTAATGCCTCTGGGCGCAGAATCTCAGGCTATGTCTATTGGGGGTGGGTGGCAGTGGCAGGGACTGCAGGCGGGCAGCTCGTGCTCCTCAGGCAGGTAGAACAGTGGGTGGGGCTGAGCAGACTCCACTTGCTTCCTCTCAGCGGAGGAATTCGCTTCCGCCACCGCTCTCTCAGCCCGCTGCCAACTCCACTGCCTCCCGTCTCTGCCAGTAGCTCCAGCACGGCAGCGGCGGAAGTAGCGGCAAGGAGATGTACCAGAAGCAGGCTCCTGTAAGGTTTTAATATAGAGGCATACCTCGTTATATTGCACTTCAGTTTATCGCGCTTGGCAGATACTGCATTTTTTTTTTACGAATTGAAGGTTTGTGACAACCTGCCTGGAGCAAGCCGGTCGGCACCGTTTTTCCAACAGCATGTGCTCACTTCATGTCTCTGTGTCATATTTTGGTAGTTCTCGCAATATTTCAAACTTTTTCATTATTATAATATCTGTTACGGTGATCTGTGATCAGTGATCTTTATCGTTACTATTTTAATTGTTTGGGGCTCCACGAACTGCATCCATCCAAGACGGCAAACTTAATCCATAAATGTTGTGTGTGTTCTGACTACTCCACAGACTGGTTCTCCCGTTTCTCTCCTTCTCCTCGGGCCTCCCTATTCCCTGAGATACAACAATATTGAAATTAGGCCAATTAATAACCCTCAGTGGCCTCTAAGTGTTCGAGTGAAAGAAAGAGTCACACATCTCTCACTTTAAATCAAAAGCTAGAAATGATTAAGCTTAGTGAGGAAGGCGTGTTGAAAGCCAAGACAGGCCAAAAGTTAGGCCTCTTGCGCCAAACAGCCAACTTGTGAATGCAAAGGAAAAATTCTTGAAGGAAATTAAAATGCTACTCCAGTGAACACATGAATGGTAAGAAAGTGAAACAGCGTTATTGCTGATATGGAGAAAGTTTTAGTGGTCTTCATAGAAGATCAAACCAGCCACACATTACCTTAAGCCAAAGATTAATCCAGAGCAAGGCCCCAACTCTCTTCAATTCTATGAAGTCTGAGCGAGGTAGAAAGCTGCAGAAGAAAAGTTTGAAGCTAGCAGAGGTTTGTTCATGAGGTTTAAGTAAAGAAGCTGCCTCCATAACGTAAAAGTGCAAAGTGAAGCAGATGTACAAGGAGACTAATGTTGTTTTCATGTCTGCTAACACAACATCGGAAAACCTGGTGGCTGTAGTGGTTAAGAGCTATAGCTGCTAACCAAAAGTTTGGCAGTTCAAATCTACCAGGTGCTCCTTGGAAACCCTATGGAGCAGTTCTACTCTGTCCTACAGGGTTGCTATGAGTTGGAATTAACTCAGTGGCAACGGGTTTGGTTTGTTTGGTTTTAACACAACATCCATTCTGCAGCCCATGGATCAACGAGTAATTTTGACTTCAAGTCTTATTACTTAAGAAATACATTTTATAAGGCTATAGGTGCCATAGATAGTAATTCCTCTGGTGGGTCTGAGCAAAACCTTCTAGAAAGGATTCACCATTCTAGCTGCCATTAAGAACATTCATGATTCATGGGAGAAGGTCAAAATATCAATATCAACAGGAGTTTGGAAGAAGTTGATTCCAACCCTCATGGATGACTTTGAGAGGTTCAAGACTTCAGGGAGAAAGTAACTGCAGATGCGTTGGAAATAGCAAGAGAACTAGAATTAGAAGTGGGAAGATGTGACTGAATTACTGCAATCTCATAATAAAACTTTAATGGGTGAGGAGTTGCTTCTTGTGGATGAGCAAAGAAAAGTGATTTCTTGAGATGGAATCTATTCCTGGTGAAGATGCTATGACCATTGTTGAAACGACAACAAAGAATTTAGAATACTACATAAACTTGTTAATAAAACAGCGGCAGGGTTTGAGAGGACTGACTCCAATTTTGAAAGAAGTTTTACTGTGAGTAAAATGCTATCAAACAGCATCACATGCTACAGAGAAATCTTTTGTGAGAGGAAGAGTCAAATCAATGTGACAAACTTCATTATAGTCTTATTTTAAGAAATTGCCACAGCCACCCCAGCCTTCAGCAACCATCACCCTGATCAGTCAGCAGCCGTCAACATCGAGGCAAGACCCTCCACCAGCAAAAAGATTACAACTTGCTGAAGGCTCAGATGGTGGTTAGCATTTTTTAGCAATAAAGTATTTTTTTAATCAAGGTATTGTCTTAGTCATCAAGAGCTGCTATAACAGAAATACCACAAGCAGATGACGTTAACAAAGAGAAATTTATTTTCTCACAGTCCAGTAGGCTAGCAGTCCAAATTCAGGGCGTCAGCTCCAGGGGAAGACTTTCTCTCTCTGTCGGTCTTCTCATCACTCTTCCTTGGGGCTGGGAGCATCTCAGCACAGGAGTCTCAGGTCCAAAGGACACGCTCTGCCCCTGGCACTGCTTTCTTGATGGTAGGAGGTCCTCCTGTGTCTCTGCTCACTTCTGTCCTTTATATCTCAAAAGAGATTGGCTTAAGACATTGTCTAATCTTGTAGATATCATCAATCTAACTGCCACTAATCCATTTTATTGCATCATAGTGATAGAATTTACAACACATAGGGAAGTCACATCAGACGATAAATTGGTAGACAATCATACAATGCTGGGAATCATGACCTAGCCAAGTTGACAGATATTTCTGGGGGACACAATTCAATCCATAACAGGTATGTACATTTTTTTTTTAGACATAATGCTGTTGCACACTTAATAGACTACGGTAGAGGATAAACATAATTTTTATATGCACTGGGAAACAAAAAAATTCGTGTGACTCACTTTATTGCAATATTTGCTTTATTGCAGTGGAACCAAACCCACAATATCTCCGAGGTATGCCTATAATAGGCTTTATGGGAGTTGGTTTGTAACTACGAGTTGTACATAAGTCGGCCTTTTGTAACCCGGGGACTGTCTGTATATGACATGGCGTTCACACAACGCCCAAACCACATAACATCCTATTTTACAGAATGTATCGTGGTTGTTAAGCAAGGCATGACTGTAAACACAGTGTTTCGCATTGTGTTACAGTTTTCGCATGATTGAAATGAACTCTGAATTTTCCAGGAATACAACTACTAAGTAAATCTAGTGAAGATGAAGCTGTTTTTTTTGACTTGGAAGGCTCCTGAGAGTTCTTCTTCATTTCAGAAAATCATATTTCTGAAAGCTGCTTGTGGTTTTTGAAGGCTGATGCAACTTACCTGAATTGGTTAGCATTTGTAGCTGTCTTATTCACAGTGATTCTAAGTAGGGGTAGAAATATGCAAGCATCTAACTAATTCATAATATCTTCTAGTGTGGTCTTACCTGAACATTTGCACATTGAAATACATACAATTATAAATTATTTTTCTTTTACTTCTTCTTTATATTTAAGGCATATATTGATTTTTTAAAAGTATGTATCGGTTGTTGTTGTTAGGTGCCGTCAAGTCAGTTCCTACTCATAATGACCCTATGCTCCACAGAACAAAACACTGACCGATCCTGCACCACGCTCACAATCGTTATTATGATTGAGCCCATTGTTGCAGCCACTGTGTCAATCCATCTCGTTGAGGGTCTTCCTCTTTTTCTCTGACCCTCTACTTTACCAAGCATGTCTTTCTCCAGGGACTGGTCCCTCCTGACAATATGTCCAAAGTATGTAAGACCATAGTCTCACCATTCTTGCTTCTGAGGAGCATTCTGGTTGTACTTCTTCCGAGACAGATTTGTTCGTTCTTTTGGCAGTCCATGATATATTCAATATTCTTCACCAACACCACAATTCAAAGATGTCAATTCTTCTTTGATCTTCCTTATTCATTGTCCAGCTTTCACATGCATATTATGTGATTGAAAATACCATGGCTTGAGTCAGGCGCCTTAGTCTTCAAGGTGACATCTTTGCTTTTTAACACTTTAAAGAGGTCTTTTGCAGCAGATTTGCCTAATGCAATGTGTCTTTTGATTTCCTAACTGCTGCTTCCATGTGTGTTGATTGTGGATCCAAGTAAAACGAAATCCTTGACAACTTCAATCTTTTCTCCATTTATCATGATGTTGCTTATTGATCCAGCTGTGAGGATTTTTTAAAAAATTTTTTTATTGTACTTCAGGTGAAGGCTTACAGAACAAATAGTTTCTCATGAAACAGTAGTACACATATTGTTTTATGACATTGGTTAACAACCCCACAACATGTCAACCCTCTAACTTCTCAACCTTTTTTGGGGGGAAAATACACATAGCCAAAGATACAGTATTTCAAAAATTTCTACATGCACAGTTCAGTGACATTGACTACACTCTTCCAATTGTGCTGCTATTCTCACTTAAGATGAAGGCTTACAGAACAAAATAGTTTCTCATTTAACAGTTACTGCACATGTTGCCCTATGACAATGGTTAACAATCTCACAACACATCAACAATATTCTTACTCAACCTTGGGTTCCCTATCACCAGCTTCCTTGTCCCCTTCTGCCTTCTGGCCCTTGTTACTGGACTACAGTACCTCATTAGTCCCATTTGGTGTTATGGGGCCGTCCACTCCCAGGCTGAACGGTGAACCTCGGAGATAACTTCCAGTTGTGACGATTTTTATTTTTTTATTTAAAAATAATTTTTTTTGAATTGTACTTTAGATGAAGGTTAACAGGACAAATAGTTTCTCATTAAACAGTCAGTACACATATTGTTTTACGACATTGATTAACAACCCATGACATGTCAACACTCTCCCTTCTTGACCTTGGAGGATCTTTTTTTTTTTTTAAGGTGAAAATATACATAGCCAAAGTTATACCATTCCAAAAATTTCTACATGTACAACTCAGTGACATCGATTACATTCGTCCAGTTGTGCTGCTATTCTCACTGTCCTTTTCCAAATTATTCCATCACTGTTATCTTCAACTCACTGGCCCCTGGGCTTCCCATCAAACCTTTTGAGTTGCTATTGTCAATTTGATCTGACGTAGATAATTCTTTTTTTTTTTTTTTTTTTTTTTACCTTAGATGAAGGTTTACAGAACAAATAGTTTCTCATTAAACAGTTAGTACACATATTGCCTTATGACAATGGTTAACAACCCCACAACGTTTCAACACTGTCTCTTCTCAACCTTGGGTTCCCTATCATCAGCTTTCCTGTCCCCTCCTGCCTTCTAGTCCTTGTCCCTGGACTGCTGTGCCTCATTAGTCCCTTTTTGTTTTATGTGGCTGTCCAATCCCCAACTGAACGGTGTACCTCGGGAGTGGCTTCACCACTGAGCTAAAAGGGTGTCCGGGGGCGGTTTTTGTTTTCTTTGTGTTGAGGTATAATCCATATTGAGGGCTGCGGTCTTTAATCTTCATCAGTAAGTGCTTCAAGTCCTCTTCATTTTCAGCAAGCAAGGTTGTGTCGTCTGCATATCACAGGTTGTTAATGAGTCTTCCTCCAATCTTGATGCCCCTTTCTTTTTCATATAGTCCAGTTTCTTGGATGATTTTCTCAGCATACAGACTGAATAGGTATGGAGAAAGGATGCAACCCTGACACACAACTTTCTTGACTTTAAACCACACAATATCCCCTTGTTCTGTCCGAACAACTGCCTCTTGATCTGTATACAGGTTCCTCATGAGCACAATTAAGTGTTCTAGAATTCCCATTCTTCGCAATGTTATCCATAATTTGTTATGATCCACACAATCGAATGCCTTTGCATAGTCAATAAAACATAGGCAAACATCTTTTTGATATTCTCTGCTTTCAGCCAGGATCCATCTGACATCAGCAATGATATCCTTGGTTCCACGTCTTCTTCTGAATCCAGCTTGAATTTCTGGCAGTGCCGTGTTGACATACTGCTGCAGCTGCATTTGAATGATCTTCAGCTAAATTTTACTTGCATGTGATATTAATGATGTTGTTTGGTAATTTCTGCATTCGGTTGGATCACCTTTCTTGGGAATAGGCATAAATATGGATTTCTTCTAGTTGGTTCGCCAGGTAGCTATCTTCCAAGTTTCTTGGCATAGAAGAGTGAGCACTTCCAGCCCTGCATCTATTTGTTGAAGCATCTCAATTGGTATCCTGTCAATTCCTGGAGACTTGTCTTTTGCCAATGCCTTCAGTGCAGCTTGAACTTCTTCCTTCAGTACCATAGGTTCCTGATCATATGCTACCTCTTGAAATGGTTGAACATTGACAATTTCTTTTTGGTATAATAACTCTGTGTATTCTTTCCATCTTCTTTTGATGCTTCCTGCATCGTTTAATATTTTCCCCATAGAATCCTTCGCTATTGCAACTCGAGGCTTGAAGTTTTTCTTCAATTCTTTCAGCCTGAGGAATGCCGAGTGTGTTCTTTCCTTTTGGTTTTCTATCTCCAGCTTTTTGCACATGTCATTTTAATACTTTATTTTGTCTTCTTGAGCCACCCTTTGAAATTTTCTGTTCAGTTCTCTTACTTCATCATTTCTTACCTTTGCTTCAGCTACTCTGCATTCAAGAGCAAGTTTCAGAGTCTCTTCTGACATCCATTTTGGTCTTTTCTTTCTGTCCTGTCTTTTTAATGACCTCTTGCTTTCTTCATGTATGATGTCCTTGATGTCATTCCACAACTCGTCTGGTCTTTGGTCATTAGTGTTCAACGCATCAAATCTATTCTTGAGATGGTCTCTAAATTCAGGTGGGATATACTCAAGGTCGTACTTTGGCTCTCGTGAACTTGTTCTAATTTTCTTCAGTTTCAACTTGAACTTGCATCTGAGCAATTAGTTGTCTGTTCTGCAGTCAGCCCCGGCTTTGTTCTGACTGATGATATTCGGCTTTTCCATCATCTCTTTCCATAGATGTAGTTGATTTGATTCCTGTGTATTCCATCTAGTGAGGTCCATGTGTATAGTCACCGTTTATGTTGGTGAAAAATGGTATTTGCAATGAAGAAGTCGTTGGTCTTCCAAAATTCTATCACACGATCCATGGCATCATTTCTATCACCAAAGCCATATTTTTGAATTACCGATCCTTCTTCTTCGTTTCCAGCTTTCACTTTCCAATCACCAGTAATTATCAGTGCATCCTGATTGCATATTTGATCAATTTCAGACTGAAGAAGTTGGTAAAAATCTTCAATTTGTTCATCTTTGGCCTTAGTGGTTGGTGCGTAAATTTGAGTAATGGTCATAATACCTGGTCTTCCATGTAGGCATATGGATATTATCCTGTCACTGACAGCGTTGTATTTCAGAATAGCTCTTGAAATGTTCTTTTTGAGGATGAATGCAATGCCATTCCTCTTCAAGTTGTCATTCCCGGCATAGTATACCATATGGTTGCCCGACTCAGAGTGGCCAATACCAGTCCATTTCAGCTCACTAATGCCTAGGATATCGATGTTTATGCATTCCATTTCATTTTTGACGATTTCTGATTTTCCTAGATTCGTACTTCATACATTCCATGTTCCAATCATTAATGGATGTTTGCAGCTGTTTCTTCTCATTTTGAGTTGTACCACATCAGCAAATGAAGGTCCTGAAAGCTTGACTCCATCCATGTCATTAAGGCAACTCTTCCCCGGTCGTCTTTTGAGTGCCTTCCATCCTGGGGGGTCATCTTCTGGCAGTATATCAGACAATGTTCTGCTGCTGTTCATAAGGTTTTCACTGGCTAATTCATTTCAGAAGTAGATTACTGGGTTCTTTTTTCTAGACTGTCTTAGTCTGGATGCTCAGCTGAAACCTGTTCACCATGGGTGACCCTGCTGGTATCTGAATACCAATGGCATAGCTTCCAGCATCAAAGCAACACACAAGCCCCCACAGTACGACGAACTGACAGACACGTGGGGGTTGTCAGTAGTTTATATTATTTACAAATTTTATTTCAGGATATCATTACAAAATATTTCTTAATATAAAGAGAGGTTGACTCTGATAAGGTTGATGATCACTACCCTATCCCAAAAGGAGACCTGGTAACACAATAGTTAAGCACTTGGCTGCTAACCAAAAGGTCAGTGATTTTAACCCACCAGCCACTCTGTGGTAGAAAAGACCTGGTGATCTGCTCCCTTAAAGATTATAGCCTAGAAAACCCTATGGGACAGTTCTACTCTGTCATATAGGGTAGGTATGACTTGGCTCGAAGGCACACAACAACCCTAGCCCAAACATAGTACTCTGTGTTGTAACTGGCCGGTTACTTTTCTATTTGGTGCATGAGGCTATGCACTCCTTGGGATCAGAGGCAATGTCTTGTTCAGTGATATGTCCTCCCAATGCCCGTTATGGTACAAGGCATATAGGAGGCACTCAACAAATTTTTGATAATTGAAAGAATGAGTAAATGAGTGGGTGAGTAAGTGAATGAATGAATATAAACACCATTCTGATGTTAGACTCCATATCTTTAAGGATGCTTGATGGCTAGGAAGACTAAGGATTCATAATGCTTGTTTTTACTAAGGTCATCATCAACAATAGGCACAAAACAGAAACTGAACTAATCTTCAGAGATGTTATTTTTGTTCTCTGTCATAAGGGCTGAACTTCCATATAACTGGAGAAGTTCTATTCTGTATAATCTGTGTAAGCATTGGAAAGAAACAAAAGAGTGAGACTCTTGAATGACTTTGTATCTGGCATGGCTTTTCTTCTTTGTTAATGTTCTTCTTCCAGAAAGGCTCCACATTTGTCAACAGAAATGACTTGCCAAGTTTAATTCAACCCTTCAGTGGTTTTAGTTTATGATTTAACCAAAGCTGCCTTCTTTTCAGTTCCGTCACTTGGTCTGAGGCCCCTAATATGATGCAAATTGCTCTGACTTTTAAAAAGTAGATTCTTTTTGACTGAAAATACAGAATGAGAACTTTCCCTTTGTGTTTAATGCTTGTTGTTGTTAGTTGCCATCATGTCGATTCGAACTCATGAAGACTCCATGTGTGCTGAGTAGAACTGCTCCGTAGAGTTTTCAGGGCCATGACCATTCAGAAGCAGATCGCCTGGCCTGTCTTCCTCCTAGCATTCTTCACATGCAGTGCAAAAATATACTATTGATTTTGATACTCTAGTTAAATAATCAGTATTTTTAAACTAAAACAGTAACCAATAGGGTCTTGCTGCACGATCATCATTATTGAGTTACTAGAGTTGCATGGGGCCTGGGAAGACACAGCACCTGGAGGGGGCTGCTCCCTGAGGAACAAGTGGTGGGAGTGAGGACTGGATTATACTTCACTTCCCCCAGTGCTGCATGTGGCAGGAAGGTCACATCTGGGGAGCTGGGGCCTAGGAAGGCTCGTTCTGTATATGACCCAGCTGTTAAGAAACTAGGCATTAACCGTTGAGCATTTGACTTTTCTGTAGACTATGCAGGTTTGTTTTTCTTCGAGCAAGTTTATCAAAAGTAAGCAACCTCAGGAGAGATGCTGAGCCAGACACACCCTGCTAGGTTGCCCCCAGATTCCTAACCCTCAGAAACTATGTGAGATAATTAATGTCTGTTGTTTTAGGCTGCTAAATTTTGGGATAATTTGTTACATAGAAATATGCAACAAATACATACTTGTTAACAATTGTTTATATTAATTTTTCCCTATTTAAATAACTAGTGTGCCTCCTGTTTCCCAACTGACATATACATGGAAATAAGCAAAAAGGAAATAAAAAAAGGATTGCATGTTTACTAGGGGTGGGGGAAGGGAATCCTAAATTACCTTAAATTGGAGTACTGATACTATTTATGAGTCCAGACAAAGTAATGCCTATTTAAAGTGATTATTACTGTGCCAGTCTGTGCAAGGGTAATTTTAATGTGCTTTATCTCTGTGAGCTTTTAAAAATAGATATTTCTATGTAAGTCAGTGTTATGGATTGAGTGTGTCCCCCCAAAATATGTGTTGAAATCCTAACCCTTGTACCTGTAAATATAACCCTGTTTGGAAAGGGAGGTTTCCTTTTGTTATATTAATTTGGCCATACCAGCATATTTTCAATCGCCTCATGCATGAGAAAGCTGGCCAGTGAATAAGGAACACCAAAGAAGAATTGATGCCTTTGAATTATGGTGTTGGCAAAGAATACTGAATATTCCATGGAATGCCAGAAGAATGAACAAGTCTGTCTTGAAAGAAGTACTGCCAGAATGTTCCTTAGAAGCAAGAATAGCGAGACTTTGGACATGCTATCAGGAGGGAGCAGTCTCTAGAGAAGGACATCATGCTTGGTAAAGTAGAGAGTCAGTGAAAGAGAGGAAGACCCTTAATGAGATGGATTGACACAGTGGCTGCAACAATGCACTCAGACATAAAAACGATTGTGAGGATGGCACAGCACTGGGCAGCGTTTCATTCTGTTGTACACAGGGTCACTGTGAGTTGGAACCTACTCGACAGCACTAACAACTAGCAACAACAACCAGAATAGGGTAGGTCTTAAACTTAATCACTTCTGAGTTATAAAAAGAGCTGAATGGACACAGAGACACACACGGGGGAAGAGAGACACCATATGTAGATGGCAGCAGATGACTCTACAAGCTCAGAAGTGCCAAAGAATGCCTAGGGATGTTGACAAGGAAGGACCTTCCCCTAGAGCAGATAGATATCCTGATGTGGACTTCTGCCTCTAAAACTGTGAGACAATAAATTCCTGTTCTTTCAAACTCCCTATTTGTGGCATTTTTTGTTACGGCAGCACTAGATAACTAAAGTTGTTGTTGTTAGGTGCTGTTGAGTCGGTTCCAACTCATAGCAACACTGGGTACACAGAACGAAACGCTGCCCAGTCCTGCACCATCTTCACAATCATTGTAATGCTTAAGCCCATTGTTGCAGCCACTGTGAGGGTCTTCCTTTTTTTGCTGACCCTCAACTTTACTAAGCATGATGTCCTTCTCCAGGGACTGGTGCCTCCTGATAACATGTCCAAAGTACATGAGATGAAGTTTCACCATCCTTCTTTCTAAGGAGCATTCTAGCTGTACTTCTTCCAAGACAGATTTGTTTGTTCTTCTGGCAGTCCATGGTATATTCAATCTTCTTTCCCAACACCATAATTCAAAGATGTCAATTTTTTTTCAGTCTTCCTTATTCATTGTCCAGCTTTCCCATGCATATGAGGTGATTGAGAATATATGGCTTGAGTCAAGCTCATCTTAGTCCTCAAAGTGACATTGTTGCTTTTCAACACTTTAAAGAGTTCTTTGGCAGAAGATTTGCCCAATGCAATACATCATTTGATTTCCTGACTGTTGCCACCATGGGCGTTGACTGTGGATCCAAGTAAAATGGAATCTTTGACAACTTCAAACTTTTCTCTGTTTATCATGATGTTTCTTATTGGTCCAGTTGTGAGGATTTTTGTTTCCTTTAAGTTGAGATGCAATCCATACTGAAGGCTGTAGTCTTTGATCTTTAGTAAGTGCTTCAAATCTCTTTACTTTCAGCAAGCAAGGTTGTGTCATCTGCATATTGCAGGTTGTTAATGAGTCTTCCTCCAATCCTGATGCCCCCTTCTTCTTCATATAGTCTAGCTTCTCAGATTATTTTCTCAGAATAGAGATTGAATAAGTGTAGTGAAAGAATGCAACCCTGACGCATACCTTTCCTGACTTTAAACCACGCAATATCCCCTTGTTCTGTTCTAACGACAGTCTCCTGGTCTATGTACAGGTTCCTCATGAGCACAATTAAGTGTTCTGGAATTCCTGTTCTTTGCAATGTTATCTCTAATCTGTCATGATCCACACAGTTGAATGCCTTTGTGTAGTCAATAAAACACAAGTAAACATCTTTCTGGTATTCTCTGCTTTCAGCAAAGAGCCTTCTGACATCAGCAATGATATCCCTGGTTCCATGTCCTCTTCTGAATCCAGCTTGAATTTCTGGCAGCTCCCTGCTAATGTACTGCTGCAACTGCTTTTGAATGATCTTCAGCAAAATTTTACTTATGTGTGATATTAATATTGTTCAATAATTTCTACATTCAGTTGGATCACCTTTCTTTGGAATGGGCACAAGTATGAATCTGTTCCAGTCGGTTGGCCAGGAAGCTGTCTTCCAAATTTCTTGACATAGACGAGTGAGCACCTCTAGTGCTGCATCTGTTTGTTGAAACATCTTGATTGCTATTCTGTCAATTCCTGGAGCTTGTTTTTCACCATTCCCTTCAGTGCAGCTTGGACTTCTTCCTTCAGTGCCATTGGTTCTTGATAATATGCTATCTCCTGAAATGGTTGAAAGTTGAACAACTCTTTTGGTACAGTGACTCTGTGTATTTCTTCCATCTTTTGATGCTTCCTGCGTTATTCAGTATTTTCCCCTTAGAAACCTTCAATGTTGCAACTCGAGGCTTGAGTTTTTTCTTCAGTTCTTTCAGCTTGAGAAATGCTGAGCGTGTTCTTCCCTTTTGGGTTTCTAACTCCAGGCCTTTGCACATTTCATTATAATACTTGATCTTCTCTAGCCGCCCTTTGAAATCTTCTGATCAGTTCTTTTACTTCATCATTTCTTACTTTTGCTGTAGCTACTCTGCATTCAAGAGCAAGTTTCAGAGCCTCTTCCGACATCCATTTTGGTCTTTTCTTTCTGTCCTGTCTTTTTAATGACCTTTTGCCTGCTTCACGTATGATGTCCTTGCACAGCTTGTCTGGTCTTCGGTTGTTGATTTTCAATGCTTCAAATCTATTCTTGAGATGGTCTCTAAATTCAGGTTGGATATACTCAAGGTTGTATTTTGGCTCTAGTGCACTTTTTCGAATGTTCTTCAGCTTCAGCTTGAAGTTACATATGAGCAATTGATGGTCTGTTCCACACGAAGCTGCTGGCCTCATTCTGACTGATGATATTGAGGTTTTCCGTGGTCTCTTTCCACAGATGTAGTTGATTTGGTTCCTGTGTATTCCATCCGGTGAGGTCCATGTGTACAGCCACTGCTTATGTTGTTGAAAAAAAGTATTTGCAGTGAAGAAGCCTTTGGTCTTGCCAAATTCTATCATGCGATCTCTGACATCATTTCTATCACCAAGGCCACGTTTTCCAACTATTGATCCTTCATTTTTATTTCCAACTTTTACGTTCCAATCACTGGTAATTATCAATGCATCTTGATTGCATGTTTGGTCAATTTCACACTGCCAAAGTTGGTAAAAATCTCCAATTTCCTCATATTTGGCATTAGTGGTTGCTAAATAAATTTGAATAGTAGTTGTGTTAACTGGTTTTCCTTGAAGGAGTATGGATATTATCCTATCACTGAAAGCATTGTACTTCAGGATAGATCTTGAAATGTTCTTTTTGACAATGAATGTGATGCCATTCCTCTTCAATTTTTCATTCCTGGCATAGTAGACCATATGATTTTCTGATTCAAAATGGTCATTACCAGTCCATTTCAGCTCACTAATACCCAGGATATTGATCTTTATGCGATCCATTTACTTTTTGATGACTTCCGATTTTCCTAGATTCATACTTTGTACATTCCATGTTTTGATTATTAATGGATATTTGCAGCTGTTTCTTCTCATTTTGAGTTGTGCCACCTCAGCAAATGAAGATCCTGAAAGCTTGACTCCATCCATGTCATTAAGTTCAACTTTACTTTGAGGAGGTGGCTCTTCCAACCTGAGGGGCTCATCTTCCTGCAGTATATCAGACAATGTTTTGCTCCTATTCATAAGGTTTTCACTGGTCAACTTTTTCAGAATAGACTACCAGGTCCTTCTTCCTAGTCTGTCTTAGTCTGGAAGCTCCACTGAATCCTGCCCACCATGGGAGACCCTACTGGTATTTGAAATACTGGTGGCATAGCTTCCAGTATCTCAAACGGACAGACGTGTGGGTACGGTAACTAAGGCAGTCAGTTAAAAAAGAAAAAAAAAGCATTCTAATTAAATTACTTAAATTAATTTTTCTTAGATTCTCAAAAGGAAAAACATTTTTAAAAAGACATTTTAAACATCAGATTTTAGCAAGAATGTGGAGAAATTGGAACCCCCATCCACTGTTGGTGGGGATCTAAAATGGTGCAGCCACTGTGGAAACAGTTTTGAGGTTCCTCATAAAGTTAAACATAGAATTACCCATATGACCCAGTATTTCCATTTGTAGGTACATATGTACCCGAAAGAATTGAAAGCAGGAACACAAACAGGTATGTGTACACCAGTGACCTCTTTGCAACACTATTCATAATAGCCAAAAGGTGGAAACAACATAAATATCCTTCAGTAGATGAGCGGATAAACAAAATGTGATATATACATGCAATGGTATATTACTCAGCCATAAGGAGAAATGAAGTCCTGATACATGCTACTGTACAGATGAACCTTAAAGACATTATGCTGAGTGAAATAAGTCAGTCACAAAAGGGCAAATATTGTATGATCCCACTTATACAAAATATATAGAATTGGTAAATGTATAGTTAATTAGTGGTTACCAGGGCTGAGATGGAGGAGAAGAGGGGGATTCATTGCTTGGGGCACTGACTATTAAAAGTAATAGCAAAATTTGGAAACTGAGTGGTGGTGGCTGCACAACATGAGGAGAATAGTTAATGTCACTGAATTGCACATATAAAAAATGTTGAAATGGCAAATGTTTTGTTAATGTATTTTTATCACCAAAAAAGACATTTTACATATACATACATACATATATATATATATATATATATATATATATATGAAATTAAGGAAGTGCTAACTCCAACTGTCAGTCACTTAAATAAAGGGAGAGTTATTGTTCTTAAAGAAAACAAATAACCAGAATGATACTACATGTATCAGCTGGTAGGCTGTAGCAGATGGTCAGTGTTTTACCCTACATAGCCATCTTTTTTGATATTGGCTGTAAAATAACAGATCTAGCATCTGACTCCTGCATTATGGCCAAAAAATCTAGAGTCTGAGGTCTTGGACTTTACAATTTGAATAGTTTATTTGATTTTTATTTTGTGTGTGGCAGGGTCAGTTTTATAGTTTCTACAGAACTGGAAGTCTTTCACTCAAAATGACTCCTGGCCACTTGTTCATTAGTTAGTTCAAACCTGTGAAATAATTGCTCTCCCAATCACAAGCAATCAAAGAGGTGGCCATGAAGTCAGCTATTGGTTGGACTAGCAGAGAATGTCAGGGATTGGCTGCTATCATTTATAACATTGGTTGCCATTACAGGATGGCATGGAAAGCAAGGATTTAAGATTACCAAAGAATTCTAAGTTTTCAAGGAATAATGCATACCTATTCTTTATTTGGAGCCCCGGTGGCACAGTGGTTAAGAGCTTAGGCTGCTAACCAAAAGGTTGACAGTTTGAATCCACCAGCGTCTCCTTGGAAATCCTATGGGGCAGTTCTACTCTGTCCTATAGGGTTGCTATGAGTTGGAATGGACTAGGAGACAAAGGGTTTTGGATTCTTTATTAAGGAGCCCTATAATTAGGTGGAAACCCTGGTGGCGTACTGGTTAAAAGCTACAGCTATTAACCAAAAGGTCAGCAGTTTGAATCCCTCAGACGCTCCTTGGAACCCTATGGGGCAGTTCTATTGTGTCCTATAGGGTTGCTATGAGTCGGAATCGACTTGATGGCAACAGGTTTGGTTTTTGGTTTTGTTGGTTATTATTAGGTAGTGCAGTGGTTAAGTTCTTGGCTGCTAACCAAAAGGCCAATGGTTGGAATTTACCAGCCACTCTGTGGGAGAAAGATGTGGCAATCTACTTCCACAAAGATTTACAGCTTTGGAAGCCCTATGGGGAAGTTCTACTCTGTCCCATAGGGTGGCTATGAGTTGGAATCAACTTGATGGCAATGGTTTTTTAGTATTCTTTATTTAGAGTCCCTGGGTAGTACAAAACGATTAATGTGCTTGGCTGCTAACTGAAAGGATGGAGCGTTTGAGTCCACTCAGAGAGGCCTTCCAAGAAAGTCCTGGTGATCTACTTCTGAAAAATCAGCCACTGAAAATTCTATAGAGCACAGTTCGACTCTGACACAAATGTGGTCACCATGGCTTGGAGTTGATTTGACGGCAACTGATTGGTTGGTTGATTCTTTGTTTATTGTTAAGGGAAAATCAGGGGAAGCAAGGAAGACAATAATCTATCTAGTGAGGCCCAATTTAAAACCCACTTCCTCCATAAAGTCTTAACACATCATTTTAGCTAGTTGTAATCCATTCTTGCTCTGGACGGCTCTTAATTTGTAGGGCCAATTACAGTACACTTGTGACATTTATCATAAATGGCCACATAATACAGTTATGTGTGTGCACAGCTGATAAATCCATTACGATTTATTCAGTTGAGATGTTCTAAAAATTTCATGCATAATTTGAAATTTTACAAGTCAAGTTTTAAATGGACTACAGAGATTGCTATAAAGCAATTCTATTTGACAATATCTATCAAGATTACAAATGGATAAAACCTTTGGTCCAGCAGTCCCATTTCGGGGAATTTATTTTACAGCTATACTTGCAAAATGATAGATAACAAAGTTATTCTTTACAACATATTTTGTTGTAGCAAAAAACTGATAATAATTCTGTGGAGGTCATTAGTGTTACTCCTCAAATATTTCTATTTCTTCCCCTGGGTAGGATTGATTTTCTTGGCTTCCTTGTGATTGTGTAGGTTCTAGGTGATGAGTTGTGAGCAGAAATGATAGGCATCACTGCAGGGCCAGAGCATTTAAAAGCCAGTGTGAGAACCTCCAAAGCTTTTTTCCCTCTGTCACATTGCCTGGCAATGTTTGAAATGGAGACTGATCCCTCAGCCTGGGTGCTGGAGTGAGAAGATATGTAGCAGAGCACCTGGCCAAAACACAATTGACCTGTAGCATGGGTGAAAAATCATCTTTTTTTTTTAAAAAGCCACAAAGATTTTGCCACAACAATGAAGCCTGAAAACCTTTTGTGAACTCAGAGAGACAGCTTTCTGATGATGCGATTTTAGGGGTCATGACAGGAAGTTGGAAAGAAACCTTTAGTTGAGGTGGGCTTTCCAGGTGCTACTTAAATAATGCACAATTAGGCTACTTATAAGGTCTCAGGTAAAATATGAGGCCTGGAAGCTTCTGCCATCCATCCAACTCTAATCTGTGCTAAATCTAGACTTTTAAAAATTTAGAACAAATTGTATTCATTTACGATTTATGTTCTTTGTAACTTGAAGTTATCTAAATTGAAGAATTATTTTTCAATTTTCCATTTTTGAATATTGATGGCCATTTTCTATTCAAGTCTCTTATCAGTGGCACTAAATGATGTGTATTAATTAGTCATGTGACACCACTGACAGATGTGGACTGTGCAGGTAAGCAAGTGACCTTATAAATTTATTGAGGTGTCTGACATACTTGTGTAGAAATACAATAGAACATGAATTTTAATGTGCAGGAATTGTTATGTTTAAAGCAAGGTTGATCCGTATCCTTAGATGGTTAATTTTAGTGATTGCATTTTTAGGATATAGAAATCATTATTCTACAAAAGAAGTGAACATTTCCCACTTATTTAGTCACATTTTTATATACATTAATCATTATCCCCAAAATGGTCAGTTACCAACCTTGCCCTTTCTACCAGCTCATTAACTAAGACTTTTTTCCCCTAAATTCTAAATATTCATTATATTCAAATCAGTTTTATGCCAACTTCTCTGAATTGTTTTTTAATTTCAGTTTGAGCTTCTGAACATCTGTCTTATACCTGGCATTAATTTTTTCTCAAAAACAAAAGAGACCGTTTGATTGAGTATATTAATAATTGCAGTTGAGCCAAACCCATTTTTCTCTGCAGGCTACTTCCTGTTCTAAATTGTAGTCAACATCATCACAGGCCCACTGTCTTCAGTGATCATTAAATGGCCCTTTTTCCCTTAGAGCTCTCACTGGGCCTCTAGGATAGCACCGGATTCTTACATGGGAATGGAACATTCCAGTTGCTTTATGTATACTACCTAAAGCAGCTCATTACACCTCTTCTGGATATTCCCTGTTTTTCTTGATTGAAAGTCATTTGAAATTAGGTTAGTGGATATAGTCAGGTGGCACACAGATGTTTCTTAACTACATAGAAGCAGAACTTTAAAAACTGTAACAACAACATAAAAAAAATCAAATCAGTATACAAGCTGTTAAATCAAATATGCATTTAGAAATTGATATTTATTTCTAGGAAAATAAACTTCTTAAAAAATACTGTGGTCTTATTTAAGTTCTATTATTTTGTCTGTAGTTGAATTTTAGCTTAGCGTTTGGGTAGATGTTTACCTACAATAGATGATTAGAGAATTATATTTCCATTCTTTGTTTAGAAAAAGGGAAATATGTAAATCATAAGGATTCTATTATCTATTTCTGCGTTTTCTATTTGCTAGCATTTCATTTGTACTTTTCCTTACTATTTCTTGATCAGTTTTTTTTCTGACTACCTCTAGGGGGCAGCTTAACCTAAGTTATATTTTGGCTAAATGATAAACAGATCATTGTACTAGAAAAATTATGTCAAATGACATTATGCAGTTAAAATTATTATTGTCTAATACAAATTTGGTGAAATTTACTTCTGTTTATGGAATCAACCTGAATTCAGTCCTTGTCCATCATTTCTGGCTCGCAGGATCTGTAGAGGCATTGCAATTTAATGCTTGTATGGAGGCAGAGACAATGAAGAGGGCACAGATCAACCATTTATAATGAATGCTGCATTTTGTAGTTCTCCATCTACTTTCAGACCACAGCTGGGCTTTGGGAAGATGCAGATGCAGAAGCAGAAGTCAGAGGTGCACTACCTCACATACCTACGCCCACTTTTCTAGCTCAGTATACAAGAACTCCAGTTTACCTGATCTTAAATGAGAAACCTGGTTAGCACACTCAATTTGACACTCTCTTAATAAAGACCTAGTTTTATTTCCAAATTCAATCATTTTGTCCTTCATGGACTTGGGTCAATTCTTACCTAAATCGTTATTTCAGGTCTTTGTGTCTTACTATTCTTCTTAACATGTCTGTCAAAATTATCTTCCCTCTTCTCTGCTTTGAACCAGCAAACTATAAGGAAACTATCCTTGTTTTTCAGTATTGTGTGCATCTATATCTTCTACGGGAGCCCTGTTGGAGCAGTGGGTAAGAGCTACAGCTGCTAAGCAAAAGGTTGGCAGTTCAAATTCACCGATTCTTGGAAACCCAATGGGGCAGTTCTACTCTGTCCTATAGGGTCGCTATGAGTCTGAATTGACTCGACAGCAACAGGTTTGGTTTGATTGCTTATATATCTTCTATTGACCGAAGAGTAATTGATGCATTTGAATTATGGTGTTGGTGAAGAATATTGAATATACCATGGGCTGCCAGAAGAACAAACAAGTCTGTCTTGGAAGAAGTACAACCAGAGTGCTCTTTGGAAGCAAGGATGGCGAGACTTCATCTCACGTACTTTGGATATGTTATCAGAAGGGACCAGTCCCTGGAGAAGGACATCATGCTTGGTAAGATAGGGGGACAGCGAGAAAGAGGAAGACCCTCAATGAGATGAATTAACACAGTGGCTGAAACAATGGGCTCAAACATAGCAATGACTATGAGAATGGCGCAGGACTGGGCAGTGTTTCATTCTGTTGTACATAGGGTCGTTATGAGTCATAACTAACTCGATGGCATTTAACTAAGTATCTTCTATAGATGTAAGGTGGATTGCAATATTCTGAAATGATTACTTGATTTTTGTTGGTGTTGTTAGGTGTTGTTGTTAGGTGATTTCTTGACTGCTGCTTCCATGGCTGTTGATTGTGGATCCAGGTAAAATGAAATCCTTGATAACTTCAATCTTTTCTCCATTTATCATGATGTTGATTATTGGTCCAGTTGTGAGGATTTTTGTTTTCTTTATGTTGAGGTGTAATCCATACTGAAAGCTGTGGTCTTTGATCTTCATCGGTAAGTGCTTCAAGTTCTCTTAACTTTCAGCAAGCAAGGTTGTGTCATCTGCATAATGCAGGTTGTTAATGAGTCTTCCTCCAATCCTGATGCCCCATTCTTCTTCATATAGTCCAGCTTCTTGGATTATTTGCTCGGCATACAGATTGAATAAACCAAAAAACCAAACCTGTTGCTGTTGAGTTGATCCCGACTCATAGTGACCCTATAGGAGAGAGTAGAACTGCCCCATCGGGTTTCCAAGGAGCACCTTGTGGATTTGAACTGCTGACCTTTTGGTTAGCAGCTGTGGTTCTTAACCACTACACCACCAGGTTTTCCAACAGATTGAATAGGTATGGTGAAAGGATACAACCCTGATGTACACCTTACTTGACTTTAAGCCATGCAGTATCCCCTTGTTCTGGTCAAACAACTGCCTCTTGATCTGTGTACAGGTTCCTTATGAGCACAATTAAGTGTTCTGGAATTCTCATTCTTTACTTGACTGAGACTATAAAATATGGACACATCCCTGTGGATAAGGTCTCTCATTGTTGTTATAAAGGCAAGTAATGGGTTCTCAACAGGAGATCAGTACCGGCAGGCAGAAGAAGGATTTTGAGATTTTTAAGGAGAGTAGATATCCAGGTGTGAGCCAAGACTGTACCCACCACATGGACCCAGAATACATTGGTGAGTAGAAAAGACAAAATACCACTTTTCTGACACCAGTTGCTAGGATATCAACTCCCCACTTCTCACTTCTCTGACACCAGAGGTACATGCAGCAGTTCTTCCTCTGACCCTAACCCAGAGCTAGGCCAGTCTCACAAGTTAAAGGACACAGTCCTCCAGACTTCCAAGTTGGCCGAAGACCTCAAATGCCAGCCACAGGATTAGAAGTACCCATGACAGCCTCACTTCTGACCTGATGGCTAAAAATCTGGGGTTTTCCCACTACCCTTTCAGGATGCCAGCAATAAACTCAAGGGCCCCCTGGCTTTGTTACTTCTGACCTGCTGGCTATAAATTTGGGGGTCTCCTCTATCCCCTAAGGATACCAGCAATAAGTGCAGGAGTACCTAGCCCCCCTCACTTCTGACCTGCTGGCTCCCACTACTTCCTTGGGTGTGGTAATTCACTGGAATGACTCACAGAACTCACGGAAAGTGTTATACTTAGGATTACAGTTTTATTATAGAAAAAAGGATACAAATAAAAAGACACATAGGGCAAGGTCTGGGAGGGTTCCCAAGATGGAGCTTTCATGACCCAAAAATGACAACACCACCGTCTCATGTCTATCGATGTCTGTCACCAACCAGGAAGCCTATGGAACTTCCATGTCCAGAGGCTTTATTGGGACCTCATTTCTTAGTCATGACTTCACCTCCCCTGAAGTCAGCTGCTATCATAAGGTGGTCTTTCTGGCCTGGCCATCCCCGACCAGAGTCATGTAACTTTCAGGTGTGGTCTGGAGGCCTGTATATAATAAAGGCACCTCAGTTACTCAGGAAATTCTAGGGATTTAGAGTTATCTCTCAGTAACCAAGAACAAAGACTAAATTACTTTAGGTAAAGTTAATGTAAACGTCACAATTGGGTTCTGCAAGCTCTGGAGAGCAATTCATCTCTTACAAGTTAGATTTTCTAGTTTATTTTTTTATTGTATTTGATCATTAATGAAGTCTCATTCCAAATTTTTCCCAGCTAAGCTGCACTGTCTTGCCTGGGCCAGAGTTTTCAGGAGGGAGTAACATCCTCATAAGAACAGTGTCCACTCTTGAAAGGGGTGGTAAATTTGGTGGGAGAAAAAGAGGTTATTTGCCCTCTTCCCCCTGCCCACCCCTCCCCACCCCAATGTGGACAATTCTTTATAGTTAGCTCCTCCACTAAACAGTGAGCTCTGAGGAAGCTAGGACACATTTTAATGAATAGTACCACCATCAGGTAGACCTTCAAACCCGAAACCTTGAAATGCTCTTGACTTCTCCCTTTTCCTACACCTCCTACATCCAAATGGATTCTTAAATATTCTTTTCTCCATCCTCATTGCCATATTTTTAGTTTAGGTCTTTTTCATGTATTACCTGGGCTCTGGGGTTAGAATTTAACAGATATTTATATGTACCAAAAAACATGAAGTTTCTTTATTTCTCTCTGTTGCTCTTAAACCTCTATCCCACTAGTTTGGAAACTATAAGTTAAACTTCCCAGTTAAAGATGACTCAATTTCTTCTGGTTTTAAAAAGTTTTATTTTTTAAACTCTAAAAAGTCTCTTTTGGGTAAATTATCAGACTTCTAGAGTTCCTTCCTTCCCTCTTCTCCTTGCTAAGGTGGTGTCTGTGTATATGGTGGCACTTACATACGTGACCTTGTAAAAGTAGGGGAAAGAGGAACTCAGATCTGCGCACAAAGGTTTTGGTCTTCCTCCAGTTCCTCACTGGCTTTTGGTTGAGTTGTCATGTCCTTTGATGTGAACTGGCTTATGAGCTCACTGAACTTGCTGGAGTAACTGGGCCCACCTGTTCTTTGAACACTGGCATCCATTGCTTATGACTCTGGAAATTGTCTCAGATCTCAGGACTAGCCACCTATTTCCAAGCTCCAGTTTCTCTGCTCCACTCATCTTTTTTTTTTTTTTTTTAAAGACTTTATTTTATTTTTATTACAGTTGTTAAGAATATACACAGCAGAACATATACCAATTCAACACTTTATACATGTACAATTGAGCGACATTGATACATTCTTTGAGTTATGTAACCATTCTCACCCTCCTTTTCCAAGTTGTTCCTTCCCCATTAACACAAAATCACTGCCTCCTAAGTTTCCTATCTAATCTTTCGAGTTGCTGTTGTCAATTTGATCCCACGAAGATAGATCTTAAAAGAGCACAATGCTCAAGGCAGACATTTTTTACTAGTTAAGCTAAGCTATTGTTTAGTTTTAAGAAGACTTCAGGGAATATTTTTGGTTTAAGGTTTAAGATTTAAAGATTATCTTAGGGCAGTAATTTCAGGGGTTCATCCAGCTTCCATGGCTCCAAGAAGTCTACATTCCATGAGAATTTGAAATTCTGTTCTGCATTTTCTTCATTTGATCAGGATCCTTCTACAGACTCAATCAAAATGTTCAGTAATGGTAGCTGGTCACCATCCAGTTCTGGTCTCATGACAAAGGAGGCAGTTGTTTATGGAGGCAATTAGCCATACATTTCATTTCCTCTTCCTATTCCTGATTCTCCTTCTTCCTCTGTTGCTGCAGGTGAATAGAGACCACTTGTCATTCCTCGGATGGCCGCTTCCAAACTTTTAAGACCCCAGGCACTATGCAACGAACTAGGAGGTAGAATAGAAGCACTAAACGTATCACGCCAATTAACTGGGGTGTCCAATGAAACCATGACCCTGAACCTCCAAACCAAGGGACCAAATCTCATGAAATGTTTGGTTGTATATAAGCAGCCTCAGCAGGTATTCCTTTTTTTTTTTTTTTGCCGTTGTTGTGAATATAGCTATCACACAACTTTTGCCAATTCAACTTTTTACAGGTGTACAACTTATTGACAATACTTATATAAATTGGCTATGCAACCCTACCCTTAGTTAGTTTAATTTTTCCAGTACCTAAACTGAAACTCATTGCTCCATTTGCAACAAATCAGTTAACCACAGATATATGGGTTCTACTCATCTTTTAATGGTTACACATTTTCCTGAGGACACATGGGAACTTGTAGATCTTCTCCCACATGCTTAAACTGAGGAGATTCAGTAATATTAGCTCTGGCCATCTCTCCAGAGACTCTCCTCTTCCAGTGCTGTGCAATTTCTCCCTAACCTCTGTAGATATGATGTGGTGCTGCATGTAAAATTTTTATGATGGTCTTACAGCTTTCCTTAAAATTAGCTTGGAAAGCAGGCAATTAGCTCCAATGTACCTGAGTCCCACTCTGCAGCATCCTCCCCTCTAAGTTTTCACCCTTTGCTTACCTCTTTCTTTATCCACCTCTTTCTGCAGATACCTTCTTACTTCTTCTGTATGGCCAAGGGTTCCTCTATTTCATATCTTGAGTTCCTGCTACATATGGCTTATTGTAAAATTTAATGTTCAGACTTCTAGATTTCACTTTTGCTATGTAACAGGATAATTTTTTTTTTGAATATAGAAAGCTGGTATTTTTAGATAAATATTAATTGTCTGGATCTTTTTTTGGCCAGAACTAAGAAAAGTTGATTAGTGTCCCTTTGTCCTGGGTGGTATTTTCCCAATCCATGAAGAGATGGATATCACTAATTCAAAAGATGGGGAGACACAGCTATAGGATATGAAAAGTATGAAGATATTTCAGAAGACTTTATTATATGTAAGTTACTTTGTCTCCAGTTTCACATCTTTTAATCCATTGTATTACTGCTAGCATATTTTTAAAAATTCAAATCTATTATATTGTTGCTTTGCTTAAAGTCCCTCAGTGGATTTCCAAAGTCTTCAGGATGCATTTGAGACTTATTAGCTTATACTTTTTGTTCACTGCAGTTCTCCTTTCTGGAATGTCATCCTCTTTTTTTTCAACTTTTTTCAGTTTTTATTGTTCCCTAGGTTCTAGCTTGAGGTCTTCCTCCTAGACAAAGTCCTCTCTGACCATCTTAGCTCACAATATCACTCTCTTTTTTGAGCTCCTGTAGAGGAAAATCTAGTAGCTATGCCAGGAGAAGATTGAAGTATAGGGTGGACATTTAAGTTATTGTCCAAATCAAGATGTTTTGGGAGGGAAATTAAGAGCTATTAATAATTAGGATGAGGTAATAGGCATAAATTGAGACTTGGACAATATAAGATAGAATGGCTCTGCTACTTGCTAATTGTGTGTTCTGGGACAATGGGATTAATTTCTGAAGGCCTCTATTTTCTCACCTGTGAAATGAGCATAAGATATTCCATTTAATGTAAGTATCAAATTAAACAATATTTAAGTATTTGTGAAAATGCTTTATAAGTTATAAAGCATTGTATAACTAAAAGGAATTTTGATCACCAACTATTTGACACCATCAGATATAATCTTGTATGGTATTTAAACTTCAGTGTGTTTATCTACACGTTTGTTCATTCCTTAATTCATTAACATGTATTTATTGAGGGATACATGTGTCTGTCCTGTGTTCAGACCCAGATTTTAAGTTGAAGGTAAGTTCAATAAATATTCCTTGTCAAGGTAAGGTGTTGGTGTTACATTTAAAGAAAATATTCAAAACTGACTTCTCAAATTCAGAGTGATGTAATTTTATTTTCAAAACAGTGAAAAACATTTAAAAATCAATTTTGTCTGAACAGTCTAACAAAAGTAAAGTGTGAAGCTAGTTTTAAGGAGGAGAGAATGTGGGTTGGCACAAAGATAATTTAAAACCATTTGGAGATTCACCCTATGTAAACAACTTGGAATCTTGTATTTAGGGATTAGTTTTTCATGGTCTTATTGCATTTAATTCCTTCATTTTATATATATATATATATATATATATATATATATATATATATCTTATATATGTCTACATATCTTATATCTATATGTCTGTGTATGTATGTCTTAGTTATCTAGTGTTGCTATAACAGAAATACCACAAGTGGATGGCTTTAACAAAGAGAAATTTATTCTGTCACAGCCTAGGAGGCTAGAAGTCCAAATTCAGGGTACCAGCTCCAGGAGAAGGCTTTCTCTTTTTGTCGGCTCTGGGGGAAGGTCCTTATCATCAATTCCCCCTCCACTAGGAGCTTTTCAGCACAGTGACCCTGGGTCCAAAAGACTCTACTTTCTTGATCTTATGAGGTCCCCATGTCTCTCTTCTTGCTTCTCTCTTTTATATCTCTTAAGAGATTGATTTAAGACACAACCTAATCTTGTAGATTGAGTTCTGCCTCATTAATATAACTGCCCCTAGTCCTGCCTCATTAACATCATAGAGTTAGGATTTACAATGAAAAGGAAAGTCACGTCAGATTACAAAATGGTGGATAATCACACAATACTGAGAATCATGACCTAGTCAAGTTGTCACATATTTTTGGGGGACCCAATTCAATCCATAACAATATATATATATAAAATTAAAAGATATATAATTATACTGTTGTTGTTAGGTGCTGTTGAGTTGGTTCTTACTTACAGTGACCTTATGTACAAAAGAACAAAACACTGCCCAGTCCTGAGCCATCCTCACAGTTGTTGCTATGTCTGAGCCCATTGTTGCAGCCGCTGTGTCAATCCATTTCGTTTGCAGACCCTCTGCTTTAGCAAGCATGATGTCCTTCTCCAGGGACTGGTCCCTCCTGACAACATGTCCAAAGTATGTGAGACAAAGTCTTGCCATCCTTGCTTCTAAGGAGCATTCTGGCTGTATTTCTTCCAAGACAGACTTCTTTATTCTTCTGGCAGCCCATGGTATATTCAATATTCTTCTCCAACACCATAATTCAAAGGCATCAATTCTTCTCCGGTCTTCCTTATATATTGTCCAGCTTACACATGTGTATGAGGGGATTGAAAATACCATGGCTTGAGTCAGGTCATCTTACTTCTGAAAATGACATCTTTGCTTTTTAACAGTTTAAAGAGGTCTGTCGCAGCAGATTTGCCCAATTCAATATATCTTTTGATTTCCGGACTGCTGCTTCCATGGGTGTTGATTGTGGATCCAAGTAAAATGAAATCCTTGATAACGTCAATCTTTTCTCCTTTTATCATGATGTTGCTTATTGGTCCAGTTGTGAGGATTTTTGTTTTCTTTACGTTGAGATGTAATCCATACTGAAGGCTGTAGTCTTTGATCTTCATCAGTAAGTACTTCAAGTCCTCTTCACTTTCAGCAAGCAGGTTGTGTAATCTGCATAACACAGGTTGTTAATGAGTCTTTCTCCAATCCTGATGCCCTGTTCTTCTTCCTCTTCATATAGGCCAGCTTCTTGCATTACTTGCTCAGCATACAGATTGAATAAGTATGGTGAAAGGACAACCCTGACACAAACCTTTCCTAATTTTAAACCATGCAGCATCCCTCTGTTCTATTCGAACCACCGCCTCTTGGTCTATGTACAAGTTCCACATGAGCACAATTAAGTGTTCTGAAATTTGCATTCTTCGCAATGTTATCCACAATTTATCATGATGCACACAGTCGAATGGCTTTGCAATAATTCAAAGGTAAAATCTTTCTGTATTCTCTGTGTTCAACCAAGAGTCGTCTGACGTCAGCAATGATATCCCTCATTCCAAGTCCTCTGCTGAATCTGGCTTGAATTTCTGACAGTTCCCTGTCAATGTACTGTTGCAACCACTTTTAAATTAGTTTCAGCAAAATTTTACTTCTATGTAATATTAATGATATTGTTTGATAATTTCCACATTCTTTTGGATTACCTTTCTTTGGAATGGACACAAATATGGATCTCTTCCAGTTGGTTGTCCAGGTAGCTGTCTTCCAATTTTTTTGGCATAGTCTAGTGAGCACTTCCAGTGTTGCATCTGTTTGTTAAAATATCTCTATTGGTATTCTGTCAATTCCTGGAGCCTCATTTTTTGCCAATGCCTTAAGTGCAGCTTGGACTTTTTCCTTCAATGCCATCAGTTCTTCATCACATGCTACCTCTTGAATGCCGACCACTTCTTTTTCATAAAGTGACTCTGTGTATTCCTTCCTCTTCTTTTGATGCTTCCTCCATTGTTCAACATTTTGCCTGTAGAATCCTTCAGTATTGCAACTCAAGGCTTGAATTTTTTCTTCAGTTCTTTCAGCCTGAAAAATCATGAGTGTGTTCTTCCCTTTGGGGTTTCTAACTTCAGATCTCTGCACGTTTCATTATACTTTGCTTTGTCTTCTTGTTCAGCTCTTTTACTTCATCACTTGTTCCTTTCACTTTAGCTACTCTACATTCAAGAGCAAGTTTCAGAGTTTCTTCTGACATCCATGTTGGTCTTTCCTTTCTTCCTGTCTTTTTAATGACTTTTTACTTTCTTCATGTGTGATGTTCTTGATGTCATCCCACAACTCATCTTGTCTTTGGTCATTACTGTTCAATGTGTCAAATCTACTCTTGAGATGGTCTTTAAATCCAGGTAGGATATACTCAAGTTTGTATTTTGGCTCTTGTGGACTTGTCTTAATTTTCTTCAGCTTCAACTTGAACTTCTATAGGAGCAATTGATGGCCTGTTCCTCAGTCGGCTCCTGGCCTTATTCTGACCAACGACATTGAGCTTCTCTATAATCTGTTTACCTAGATGTAGTTGATTTTATTCCTGTGTATTTCATCTGGCTAGGTCCGTGTGTGTAGTTGCTGTTTATGTTGTTGAAAAAAGGTATTTCCAATGGATAGGTAATTAGTCTTGCAAAATTCTATCACACAGTCTCCAGTGTCATTTCTGTCACCAAGGCCGTATTTTCCAACTATTGATGCTTCTTCTTTGTTTCCAACTTTCACCTTCCAGTCACCAGTAATTATCAGTGCTTCTTGTTTGCATGTTTGATTAACTTCAGACAGCAGCAATTTGTAAAAATCTTCAGTTTCTTCATTTTTGGCATTAGTGGTTGGTGTGTAAATTTGAATAATAGTCGAATTAACTGGTCTTCCTTGTAGGCTTATGGATATGATCCTATCACTGACAGCATTGTACTTCAAGGTAGATCTTAAAATGTTCTTTTTGACAATGAATGCGATGCCATTCCTCTTCAATTTCCCAGCAAGATAGACCATATGATTATACAGTTCAAAATGGTCAATACCAGTCCCTTTCAGCTCATTAATGCCTAGGATAGCTATCATCAAGCATTCCACTTCATTTTTGATAGCTTCCAATTCTCCCAGATTTGTACTTTGTACTCTCCACCTTCCAATTACCAATAGATATTTGCAGTTGTTTCTTCTCATTTTGAGTCATGCTACATCATCAGATGAAGGTCCCAAGAGCTCGACTCCATCCATGTCATTGAGGTCGACTCTACTTTGAGGAAGCAGCTCCTCCCCAGTCATATTTTGAGTGCCTTCTAACCTGAGGGGCTCATCTTCCAGCACTGTTATCAGACAATGTTCTGGTGCTATTCATAAGGTTTTCACTTGCTAATTTTTCAGAAGTAGATTGTCAACTCCTTCTTCCTAGTCTGCCTCAGTCTGAAAGCTCTGCTGAAACCTGCCCAACCTGCTGGTATTTGAAATACTGGTGACATAGCTTCCAGCATCATGCAAGCCACCACAGTATGACAAACTGATAGAGGAGGCAATTAAACTGAGTTATGAAGGATGAGCATGCATTCTAAGCAAAGAGAATAACATCTACGAAAGTACAGTGACATCAAGCAACACAGCTTATAAGAGAAATAGGAAGTAGGTCAATATAACTGGAGTGTAAAATATACCTAGGGAAATGGTGAGCGGTGAGCCTGGTCAGATAAGGAAATACCCAAAAGGAGGGTTTAAGTGTTCCATACCAAGGAGTTTGGATTCTATCTGGTAAGTAGTTGGGAGTCAATGACGAGTCTTAAGAAGCTGAATCATTATAGTTTCATTTTAGAAATAGCCTCTGGCAGCACTGTGGAGTGTTATTTCAAACCTTCCAGCATCACAGTAACATGCAAGCCACCACAGTGTGACAAATGACAGATGAGTAGTGATTTAATTATATATATGTGTATATAAATATATAAATAATTCCTTCACTGTATATTGATATATACACATAAATTAAAAAAAATATATTGTACTTAACTTTGCCTTCTGATGACAGTGCCTTCAAACAATGATGCCATGTTAAAATTTTAATGAATTTCAGTGTTCTTTTGCTAAGTTGGCTAAGTTGGCTAAATTGGCTAAGCTGGCTAAGTTGGCTAAGTTGTCTGTGTGTTAGGAGGAAGGTCAGATTAGGGAGGGAGAGAGAATAGAGAGGACAGATGAGCTGAAATAAAAGGGAACTATTTGTATAGGGTCACTATGAGTTGGAATCCACTTGACAGCAACAGGTTTGGTTTTTTTGGTTTTTTATTTGAAGGGTAGCTTTACTTCAAAGCTTCCAGAGACATTCAGATCTCTTGACCCAGGGGACAGTTGTATGAAGATCAAACTAAATCACTTGAAAAAGATGGGGGAAGTAACCATGTTAGTTTTTGAAATAGAAGATTCTGTGGGTTGGGGTAAAATGGAAGGACTGAAGTGATGACAAAACAAAAATAATGTTTCTGCAGTACACCTGAAGGGAAAGACAGCCATTCTTACCATCTAAGTGAGTGCAGAAAAGGCATCCAGGTCAGAGTGTCCTGATAAGTTTTGCTGGGCTCTGTTCTCCCTGAATTCAAAACTCTGTAACCCCAATGCAGTGAGGAGGATGTTGGAGATGTTCCCTGCCAGGGATGAGGTTTTTGCACCCCGTTTTAAGAAACAAATCTGTGTCAATACGTTTTACTCAATTCCTTCCTACAGACATTTTCACATTTGGCATCTCCATGGTCACAGCTACACTGAAAGTTGGTTGTAAACAGCTTTTTTTTTTTTTTTGCATGCCCAATTCTAAGGCGTAATCTCTTTAAGAACATCTTTGTTAGGTAATATCTCATCATGATTATCAACAGATCCCATGGGATGCTATTTTATGTTTGTTAAAGAGATTTTATTCTAGCAATAACATTCAAAATCTCATTTGCAGTCTGCATCAGATATCAGGAAGACTAAGCGGAAGACTAAGCTTGTGCTAATTGGTCTTGCTGTAAAAGAGAAAACCCAAATTTATTAAAATAGCATACTTGCTTCAAAATCAATAGTTTGACCTTTAAACTACTGTTTAAATTCAGAAGCCCACTAATACTTTTCTTAATCTTCCATTCTCACCTTTTCAAAGAAAGGATAAAAAAACGGGAAGGGAAAAGGGATGTCAACATTTGGGAATGAATTGTACCCACCCATATACAATGCAATTTACCACTTTGTTCTGTTCTGATTTTAATGTCTATACATTTTTATACTTTTATGATAGTATATAGAAAATACCATGAACATTTAAAAGTCTGACTTTTATCTCTGCAGCCATAAAATTATATTCTTCAAAGAAGTTTGAAAAATTTATTCATATTTAAATACAAGCTAAGCACGTATTTTCCTTTTGTTTCTAACACGTTGTTGAGAAAAGGGCATGGACGTGATGGGGGTGGGTGGAATATAGATGGAGAATGGCAGACACTGATAGTTTCTTACCCAACAGCCTTTCCTCCCCTTCTGTTGTGCTAACAGAGTCTCATATTTTTCCTCCGTAGCAATATGACCAGGCTGTGTTAGGCAGAATAATACCCCCACCCCCACGTCCACTTTCTAATCTCTGAAACCTGTGAATATGTTACATTATATGGTAAAAAGGACTTTGCAGATGTGATTAAATGTAGAATCTTGAGATGGAGAGATTATCCTGGAGTGTTCAGGTAGACTTAATGTAATCACAACGGTCATTATAAGGGAAAGAAGGAAGCAGAAGAGTAAGAGTTAAGAGTCAGAGAAGGAGAGGTGATGAAGGAAGAAGAGGTTGGAGTGATGTGAGAAATGGGACATGAACCAACAAATGCAAGTAGCTTCTAGAAGCTGAAAAATGTAAGGAAATGGATTATCCTCTAGAGCTTCCAGAAGGAACTCAGCCTTTTTGACATCTTGATTCTAGCTCTGTGACACACATTTCAACCTTCTGACCTCCAGAACTGTAAGATAATAAATTTGTGTTGTTTTAAGCCACTAAGTTCATGGTAATTTGTTATAACAGCAATAGAAAACTAATACAAAGCTCTGGAAGATAAATCGCAATTTATCTAAAGCAATTGTGGAAATTCCATTGCCCTTTGTCAAGCTTCCCTTGCAGTTATGTGTTGCTATGTAATTTTGTTTTGGCCATTAAGACATAAAGGAAGGTCAGCTGGAATTGCTAGCAAAATTTTTCCTTTTTGATTCATCCATACTTTCTTCCTGCTTGGGATGATGGTATGAGGATGTGAGCCTTCAAAATTAGGATTTTGAATTATTTTCTCCTCTTTCCTTCCTTTGTTAATGTATCAAGTCTTCATCCCATTTGCATTTCTGTGAAAGAAAATTCTACAAGTCTAAAGCCTTTGGCATACTATATGCCACAACATCTTTTAATTTATTCTTACGGTATACTCTACAAATCCTTTATTCTCTTTCTTAGGCCATGTTGAAAACGGCAATTCATTTGGTCACTTTGAGTTATTATACTAGGCACTCCTTCTCACCTTCAAAAATAACCAAGGGATAAGTCACCCTTCCTAATTCTTCAGGAGTGACTTCAAGGTTACCTGAGGTGTTTTCCAGGACAGTATAAGCTTTAGGCCACATTTATTACTTTTAATTCTTTCCATAGTTGCCTTCCCATATGCTGGGGACTTCTTGAGAGAAAAGATCATATCTTTCATCCATGCAGATCCCAAATTTAGCCCAGTGCCTCAATGTTGGCTGAAAATAGGGGTGGGGGTGGGGGGGGGGGAGAATGAATATAGAAAGGGCATTTATCAGGGAAATGAGTTTTACCTTACCATATATCTGCTTACAGAATCATATAGCTGAGACTACATGTTCTCAATCCTTAAATGTATGTTTGGAACTCATGTGCAAATTTTTGAAGTATATGCTTTCTTGTGTTTCAGTAATTAGAAAGTTATTGCATGGAGAATTGAAATTTGTGATGTATAGCCATTGTTGCCTAATCATTGCTTTGTTCTACTAATCTTATCATATATTATTAGTGAAGACGCTTGGTTAAAAGTTAAAAAAGAAGAAGTTCAACAGTTTTAAATAATAAAAATATATTATCTCACAATGCCAGTATTCCAAAGACAGCAATTTTCAGGGTTGATAATTCAGTGGTTTATTGATGTCATCCAGGACTTAAGTCTTCCCAGAATTCTGCTCTGCCACCCTCATTTTGTGGACTTGCATCACTCAAAGGGATGACTGCAGTAGTGCAATTCTCACATCCAGACCTCCAGACTTCATATCTAGTGGTAGAAAAAGAGCCATCTCTTCCTAGTCCTCTTTTTTTAATTTACCGAAGTTATATATGTTCATAGTTTCAAGAGTCAAATAATTTTACAACATTCATTATAAATAACAGCGAGCTCATCCTTCTCCTTTATTCCTCCCTCCTCAATGGCTAATCTACTTTCATATCTTTTATCTGATTTTTTTTTTACTATTTACCTCCATGTCTCTAAATAACCTGCTTGTATTGCTACTTCTTGATTTTTCAGTTTTTAGACATTATCTACTGATTTCTCACAGTGGAAATGAAGCTTTAACTCTACTTTCTTCCCCAACTCACTTCCCTTTCTATGTCTCATATAAAGTTTCACCTTGGATATCCCTTTGCTATTATTCTGAAGAATCCTTTTGCTTTTTTTGTTATCTACTGTTTATTGTATCCCTCAGAATGCTCTTTCTTGTTTAAATCTCTCATTTTGGTGGAACTCTTCTTCCAGTAGTTGCCTGAGAAAGGGTGTATGGGAGATACATTTTTTTGAAATGTTGTCTTTATTCTACTTTTCACTTGCTATGATAATTTTTCTAGGTATAGAATTCTAGGTTGGAAATTTTTTCTTTGAGAATTTTGAGGGCATTGCTTTCTAGCTTCTGCTGCTATTGATCTATATGAAGTTTTGTTTCCTGATTCTTTGTAGGTGATCTTTATCCCCCCCTTCCTGGAAGCCTGTTGTTTTTGTTCCTAGTGTCCTGACATTTCATTATGATTTTCCCTGATGTGGTTCTCTTGTCATCTGTTGCATCAGGTATTTGGTGGGTCATTTCAATCCTGAAACTCACGGTTTTCTATTTTGGGAATATTTCTTGTATTATTTCTTTGATCATTTACTCCCTTTGTTCTTCTTTTCTGGAATTCTTATTATTTGGAAGTTAAACCTCTTGTTATAGCTAGCCTCCAAAAGAGCTCACAATGATTCTTGAGTCTTGGTATTCATGCTGTTGTGTAGTCCCCTCCCGCTCTGAATAGGCTGACCTGTGTAGCCAGTAGGATGTTGTGAAAATGATGAAGTATGACTTCTCAGGCCAGGTCATAAAAAACATTGGAGTTTTTACCTTCCTCTGTCTTGAATCATTTGCCCAGGGGAAGTCAACTGCCATGTTATGAGGATACTCATGGTATGGCACTGAAGCCTCCTACCAACCAAGGGATATAATGAGTATTGTAACAGAGACAGCACAGAAAGCTATGGAACAGTATTACAGAGAAGACTACCATAATCAAGGAACAGGGAATATTTTCCAGAGAAAATGACATTTAAGCTGAAACTCAAAGCATGAGTACAACTTAGCCATGAGAATGAGGGAAGAAAGAGAAGGGTAGCCTGCTAGGCAAGGGCAACAATATGTCGAAGACTTGGAGGCAGAAGTCATGAAAGAAGTTAGGTATGATAAGAACAAAGTAAAGTGTATGAGGAAGAGTGGGGAAAGATGAACTGCCAAGGGCTAGATCATATATGGAGCCTTGTAAGCCATATGTATTAGTTAGGGTAACTTTAGTGCTATAATATACAAATTTCAAAATTTTAATAGCTTAACACAATAAAAATCCATTTTTTCTCACTTAATAGTCCAGCATAGGTATCCCTGGTTGTTGAGAGGCCTTCCTCCATGTGTTTCAAGGAATCAGTATTCCTCCATCTTTTGTCTTAATCATCCCTGATGACTTTGAGGTTCTGGGCATCAAGCCAGAGATGAGGGAAGACTATAGAAGAGCACCACATGAGAGGTTTCCTTTAGGCCAGGGGTAGAAGTGGCACTCACTACCTCCTTTCTCATTTCATAGCCATACTTAACTACAAGGGGGGGCAGAAAAAGTAGTCATTGACTGGACCAGCTCTCCTCTAGACCGTAAGCTCCTTGAGGCAGGGACCATGTCTGCATTGTTCAATGTTGTGTCGCTAGCACCAAGCATAGTCTCTGGGATATAGGTGGTGCTCATATTTACTGAATGGATGAATCATTCTGGAAGGAGGACATTCCACTCCTGTGACTTGTCACATTTGTATCCCTCTATGCCTGTAAAAGGAAACCTTGGTGGCATAGTAGTTAAGAGCTACGGCTGCTAACCAAAAAGGTCAGCAGTTGGAATTCACCAGGCACTCCTTGGAAACCCTGTGGGGCAGTTCTACTCTGTCCTATAGGGTCACTAGGAGTCAGGATCGACTCAACGGCAATGGGTTATGCCTGTAAAGGTAGGTTGAAGCACATTTGTAGAAGGTCTTGAATATTAGATTAATGAGGAATTGCTGTTATTATTGTTCTTAAATTGTTAAACATCTTTGACCAATATACAGAATAGCTTTAGCAAAATGTTTTTAATTAAAATTCACCACTGAAATAAAAGTGAAAGAACAAGGGAAAAATGGTGGAAATAAGATTAAAAAAATGGGAAGAATGTCATTGAAGGGCAGAACTAGAAAGGATGGCCATGTCTAATGGACTCTAGTCTTTTGTTGAGGTGGGCTTGTAAAATAATAGAATATTGCAGAGTGGAGTGTTGCTGTAGGAACAGTTACCTAAAGATTTAATCAGTGTTTTGTTGAGTGAAAGGATTTTCTCTTTAATATGAAACATTTCAGCAAGTGCTATAAATAGTTTTTTAAAAGCCCCACAATCTAACTGTCCCCAAATCTTCTGCTGGTTCCTAACATTTTTAAAACAAATTATTAAAAATTATCAGAACTATATAATGAGCATATTGCTTAATTTTGATAAATGTGATTGGATTAAACCCACATTTTTAGGGCAAAGTTTTATGCTATTATACACAAGGTTTCTGAGTCATAACTGACTTGATAGCACCTAACAACAACATATACCATTTATTTAGTTAAAAGTGCCAAATGTGTATTATATCTTAGTTTGAGTTCTCCCAAAATAGAGTTTGAGATAAGGACCTTGGAGAGAGGTCAGCAAGCAGGAGTGAGGGAATAGGGAGAATGAGGCAGGGAAGGAAGAAAAGCCCATTATGGCTGCCTTATGTGTCTCTGCAATAGGCTACAAGGCTCAGTTCTGCTGACTCCTCTAAGATATGTACAAAAGACCTCCCAGGACTACCCCCCGAATGATTGAGGCTTGAACATTTGTTCGTTGGTTCCTGGCCCCATTGGTTGAGAGTTGTCCCATGAGGGCATCAACTTCCTAACTGCTCTTTGGGAGAGAGCCGAGTGACCTCTGGCAGGATGTGGACAGGTAAGAAGCTCAGGCTTGAAGCAGGACCCTGGCAGTAGAGCTGAGTTTATATCCAACAGAATTGACTCCCACACCTGCCACTGAACTCAGAGGTGAGCAGAGGTGATGTGATACAGGTATCAGCAATGTCTGCTACAGTCTAACTACGGGAACAGTAGTTCTCTGACTTCCCCATACACCCAAGTATCTTTTCTAATGGCATATTATTTTTCTTTCTACCATTTATGATCTTTATTCAGCAAGTTACCTAACCTCTGCATTAACTTCTACCTACTTGTTAACCTTTCTCTGCATTAGCTTCTTTGTCTTTAAAATGGAGATATTAATATTACCTACTCAAAAGATTGTTGTGGGTATTAAATATGTTAATACATGTGATGCACTTAGCACAATGCCCAGTCACAGTAAGTGCTCAGTGCTCAATAAATGTTAGTCATTATAATTAGCAATAGGAATAGGAATGTGCCACAACTTCTACTGTGGATGGTGAAGCCTATTTTTGCAGTAAGTATCCCCAAAGTATCAATAACTTCACTTGTAGAGCACTTTCCAGGTTATCTCACACACATTATCTGATATGTTCCTCACCACAGCTGTGACAAACCACTTGTTATTTGAATTCTAAAAACATCTCTCAGACAAAAATCACAGGCTGTACTGGGGACACAGTGAAATGATGTAATCTCTGTCAAGTCTACCTAGTACGTCTTAAACTTGTCTAAAGCTGGTTAAGTTTATATTCTGAGTTTAAAGCCTTCATTGTTGGACTTTATCCAGGCAATCCCAAGTTCTTTAGTGTCTTAGGCTGAGTTGTCTAGAGAAGCAAAACCAGTAAAGAGTATAAATATACATATACAGAGATTTGTTGTTGTTGTTAGTGCTGTCAAGTTGGTTCTAACTCATAGTTAACCTATATACGACAGAATGAAACACTGCCCAGTCCTGCGCCATTGTCACAATCGTTGTTATGCTTGAGCCCATTGTTGCAGCCACTGTGTCAATCCATCTCATTGAGGGTCTTCCTCTTTTTTGCTGACCCTGTATTTTACCAAGTCCCTTCTCCAGGGACTGATCACTCCTGAAAACATGTCCAAAGTATGTAAGACGTATCTCACTATCCTTGCTTCTAAGGAGCATTCTGGTTGTACTTCTTCCAAGACAGACCTGTTCATTCTTTTGGCAGTCCATGGTATATTCAATATTCTTTACCAACACCACAATTCAGAGGCATCAATTCTTCTTCAGTCTTCCTTATTCATTGTCCAGCTTTCACATGCATATGAGGTGATTGAAAATACCATGGCTTGGGTCAGGCACACCTTAGTCTTCAAGGTGACATCTTTGCTTTTCAACACTTTAAGGAGGTCTTTTGCAGTAGATTTGCCCAATGCAATACGTCTTTTGATTTCTTGACTGCTGCTTCCATGGGTGTTGATTGTGGATCCAAGTAAAATGAAATCCTTGACAACTTCAATCTTTTCTCCATTTATCATGATGTTGCTTATTGGTCCAGTTGTGAGGATTTTTGTTTTCTTTATGTTGAGGCGTAATCCATACTGAAGGCTGTGGTCTTTGATCTTCATCAGTAAGTGCTTCAGAATCTTCTTCACTTTCAGCAAGGAAGGTTGTGTCATCTGCATAATGCAGATTGTTAATGAGTCCTCCTCCAATCCTGATGCAAGGTTTTTCTTCATATAGTCCAGCTTCTCACTGTTTTCTCAGCATACGGATTGAATAGATATGGTAAAAGGATATAACCCTGATGCACACCTTTCCTGACTTTAAACCACGCAGTATCCCCTTGTTTTTTCTGAACAACTGCCTCTTGATCTACGTACAGGTTCCTCATGAGCACAATTAAGTGTTCTGGAATTCTCATTCTTCGCAATGTTATCCACGATTTTTCATAATCCACACAGTTGAATGGCTTTGCATAGTCAATAAAACACAGGTAAACATCTTTCTGGTATTCTCTGCTTTCAGCCAGGATCCATGTGACATCAGCAATGATATCCCTGGTTCCACGTCCTCTTCTGAATCCAGCCTGAGTTTCTGGCAGTTCCCTGTCGAAATATTGCTGCAACTCCCTTTGAATGATCTTCAGCAAAATTTTACTTGCTTGTGATATTAATGATATTGTTCGATAATTTCTGCATTCAGTTGGATCATCTTTCTTGGGAATGGGCATAGATATGGATCTCTTCCAGTCGGTTGACCAGGCAGCTTTCTTCCGAATTTCTTGGCATAGATGAATGAGCACTTCCAGTGCCTCATCTGTTTGTTGAGACATCTCTATTGGTATTCTGTCAAATCCTGGAGCCTTGTTTTTTGCTAATGCCTTCAGTGCAGCTTGGACTTCTTCCTTCAGTACCATCAGTTCCTGATGATATGCTGCCTCTTAAAATGGCTGAAAGTCGACCAATTCTTTTTGGTATAATGACTCTGTGTACTCTTTCCATCTTCTTTTAATGCTTCCTACGTTGTTTAATATTGTCTCCATAGAATCCTTCACTATTGCTTGAGTTTTTTCCTCAGTTCTTTCAACTTGAGAAATGCTGATCGTGTTCTTCCCTTTTGGTTTTCTATTTCCAGCTCTTTGCTCATGTCATAATACTTTACTTTGTCTTCTTGAGCCGCCCTTTGAAATCTTCTGTTCAGTTCTCTTACTTCATCATTTTTTCCTTTTGCTTTAGCTACTCTGCATTCAAGAGTAAGTTTCAGAGTCTCTTCTGACATCCATTTTGGTCTTTTCTTTCTTTCCTGTCTTTTTAATTACCTCTTGCTTTCTTCATGTATGATGTCCTTGATGTCATTCCACAACTCGTCTGGTCTTCAGTCATTAGTGTTCAACGCATCAAATCTTTTCTTGAGATGTCTCTAAGTTCAGGTGGGATATACTCACGGTCATACTTTGGCTCTCGTGGACTTGTTCTAATTTTCTTCAGTTTCAATTTGACCTTGCATATGAGCAATTGATGGTCTGTTCTGCAGTCGTCCCCTGGCCTCCTTCTGACTAATGATATTGAGCTTTTCCATTGTCTCTTTCCATAGATGTAGTCCATTTGATTCCTGTATATTCCATCTGGCGAGGTCCATGTGTATAGTCACCATTTATGTTGGTGAAAGAAGGTATTTGCAATTAAGAAGTCCTTGGTCTTGCAAAATTCTAACATGCTATCTCCGGCATCGTTTCTATCACCAAGGTCCTATTTTCCAACTACCGATCCTTCTTTGTTTCCAACTTTCGCATTCCAATCACCAGTAATTATCAATGCATCCCAATTGCATGTTCGTTTGGTTTTAGACTGCAGAAGCTGGTAAAAATCTTCAATTTTTTCATCTTTGGCTTTAGTGGCTGGTGTGTAAATTTGAATAATGGTCTATTAACTGGCGTTCCTTATACGTGTATGGATGTTATCCTATCACACAGTGCTGTTCTTCAGGATGCATCTTGAAATATGCTTTTTGACGACGAATACAATGACATTCCTCTTCAAGTTGTCATTCCTGGCATAGTAGACCATATGATTGTCCAATACAAAATGCCAATACCAGTCCATTTCAGCTCACTAATGCCTAAGATACCGATGTTTATGTGTTCTATTTCATTTTTGACGATTTCCAATTTTCCTAGATTCGTACTTCGTACATTCCACATTCCAATTATTAGTAGATGTTTGCAGCTGTTTCTTCTCATTTGAGTTGTGCCACATGAGCAAATGAAGGTCCTGAAAGCTTAACTCCATCCATCATTAAGTTTGACTCTACTTTTAGGGGGCAGCTCTTCCCCAGTCATCTTTTGAATGCCTTCCAACCTGGGGGATTCATCTTCTGGAACTATATCAGACAATGTTCTGCTGCTATTCATAAGGTTGTCACTGGCTAATTCTTTTTAGAAGAAGATATCCTGGTCCTTCTTCCTAGTCTGTCTTAGTCTGAAAGCTCAGCTGAAACTTGTCCACCCTGGGTGACCCTGCTGGTATCTGAATACCGATGGCATAGCTTCCAGCATCACAGCAACATGCAAGCCTTCTCAGTACGACAAACTGACAGACACGTTGGGGTACAGAGATTTATATCAAGGAAATGACTCATGAGGTTGTAGACGCTGGAATGTACCAAGTCCATGGGTCAGGCTGGAGGCTTCTCCTGATTCACGTAGCCATAGGGGCTGGGGAACCCCAGATTGGCAAGTCAAAGAGCAGGGTTCTTGCCCACAGGCTAGGAAGACTGACGAAGCCCAAATCAGCAGGCAAGCTGCTACCTCAAGTCCCAAAAACTGGAGGACAGATGAACAGGAGCCAGCTGCAGAATCCAGAGCCAACAAAAAAGCCCCTGAGCCTTGCCAGAAAGTCCACCTATATTGGATGCAGGCCACACCTCCAAGGAGACTCCCTTTCAACTGATTGATTACTCACAGCAGATCCCATCATGGAGGTGATCATATTATGTCAAATCTCATCATGGAGGTGAACACGTCATCATACGACTGCCAAACTACATCATAAATGCCAAACAAACCACTGAGAATCATGGACCAGCCAAGCTGACAGTCAGCCTTAATTATCACATTTAGCTATTGAAGTGGCAGTAAATCTGAATACTATTGCTCATATTGGAAGGGCAATTTTAGATTACACAATTGATTTTATGCAGTGCTGGGATGAAGGCATAAATCATACAGGAAGAGGAACGAAGCCTCCACTAAAAGAAACTAAACCACCGTTTGTTAATGAAAACATTTATAAGGTATATGTCTTAGAATACAGTGCTTTATTAGGAGGGGAAAACAACTTTTAAAAGTGGGCAAGTTCACTTATTTCCAGTAAAAATTTCCAGTAATTTCCAGTAAAATTCAATTTTTATACTTGTTCTTTTAAAGAAGTACTTTGAAGTAGATTATCTTAGTCTATATAGGTTACAAATTCTAAATGAGAAAACGTTGCTATTGTTATTAGGTGCCGTCAAGTCTGTTCCTACTTATAGCGATCCCGTGTACAACAGAATGAAACACTGCCCGGTCCTGTGCCATCATCACAATTGTTGTTATGCCTGAGTCCATCGCTGTAGCCACTGTGTCAATAAAAACAGATAATAGTTACTCAGAAAAAGATTTTAAAGCACAAATGGTAGCTTGTCTTATTCTTTATAAGCACAAAAGAAGAGGAAATGACCAACTGCAGAAGAAAAACAAGGGCCCTTCTCATTTTAGTGGAGCACCCCGCACAGGTAGTGGGCTAGACACAATCTTTGCACCTCATCTCATTTAATTCTAAAAGCTACCCTCACGTATAGAATTATAAGTGATTTAAGACATTTTTTTTTTTTTGTTAGGGAGGGAGATGAGATGTTAAATCAGACTTTTCTTAGAGGTTTTTTGAAATAGTATTGAAACCCATCTGTGTGGAATGGTTTAGTTTAGCCTTGTCTGGAATCAGGGAAGTTGATTATTTCAGTAACCCCCATTCTATCTTATCCTCTCCAGCCTGTTACATCTAGGATTTAGGAGAATTTATTTTTGTGTCTTTTAAGCTATGGTTAAAAGTAGAAACCATATGGACATATGGTTTTAAGAGGAAATTATTTGAATGCAGGTACCTAAAAATCTAAATACTTCTTGGACTGGCTCAACCTTCAGGTAAGTGTGATTAGCATTGTTACTGTTTACCAAATGTCACATACTTCTTGGGGGCTTCATAACAATCTCACAGTGCTTTACGGCTTCACCAAAGAGGAGAGAAAAACCAAGATTAGCAGCGATGTCCTGCACAGAGGTCCTGCAGCAAAGCCACACCGTTGGATACCACCAGGTTTCTGGTATAGTTGCTGTATCTCCTGGCACGTTAAAAATTGCATGAGAAAGCATGAGTTTTAGAAACTATGATGCTTTGTGCTGTGCGTTTCTCCAAGCTGCATAAAAATCAAGTGATGAAAAATAGAAGGAAAATTAAAAATAAATCCTGAGGGTGGATGAACAGGTTTATTTATTTATTTTCCTAAGGATTAGCTGTAGTCCTTGTTGTTGTTGCTTTCCTTTTCCAAGCTGTAACACTAGTAACCAGCTCATGAAATTCTTAGAGGGTCTTTAAAGACCCTTTAATGGTAAACAATGGCTATGTTTCTAGGATGCTTAAGTGGAAAATCAATACCTCCTGCTTAGAGAATTGAGAAACATTAAAAGGCTGGCTGTTTCATTTCACAGTAATCTCAATCATCAGTTGTAAAATTTCAGTCGAACACCCATGATGCTTTACTACACCAGACACGCTAGCCATTTAGCAATTATGTTATACTAATAAATATCACACATAGAGCTCAGCTCTAAGCAAAATGATCAAGGCAGAACAAAAGAAAAGTAAGTTTGGAATTTGTGGCCCAACTGAACTAGAGCATGACATTATTTTGTGGCAGCATTAGTACCTCTTCTGCTTTTTACTTTCTATAGAAAGAGAAGACTTGATCTAGATCCATTCCACTCTTTAATTCAGTAGGTTTTTTTTTTTTTTTTTTGAGTTCTAATGTGTGCTGAGTGTTGCTCTAGGAGTTTGGAATAAAATGCTCAACTTGCGTTGAGCTTATAAACTAGTGGTAGACATAGATATAAAAAAAAAGACAAAAAAAAGTAAACAAATATTGAAGATAATTACAGATAGTGACGCTTGCTTTCAAGAAAATAAAACAGTGTTAATGTGATAGGGATGTATCATTCAAGATGATTTTTGTTAAAAATAGCAAAAAACACCAATCAGAGTGGCTTAAGGAACACGGGAATTTATTGGTTTATGTAACTGGAAAATACAGAGATAGGGAAGGTTTTTGGGTTGGTTGATCCAGGAGATAAACAGTGTCAACACTGACCTAATTTGTCTCCACTTTCTGCTCTGCAGTTCACAGTGATAGCTTCATTTTAGGGCTAGGTCCCTCAGGGTTGGAGGATGTCTGCCAACAGAAGTCAAGGTTGCATGATTCCTTATTCATAGGCAGCAGGGCTTCTGTCACAGCATTCATGTCAAGGTCCTGAGAATCATCAGCTTAGGTCTCATGCAAATCCTTGAATGGCTGAGGCTGGATTAATTTAAGCCAGGTGAGGTCAGTTCTTGGAGCTGGACAGAAGGAGCTTCATGGGAGAGGGGAATAGATGCACAAATATCTAGCTACTCTTAGTAAAGAGGGAGAGGGGAATAGATGCTGGCCAAACAATGAAAAATATTTATTACAGACAGTGACCAGGAGCAAGAGATACTGCATACAGAAGAAGAGAGGCTGTTACGGACTGAATTGTGTCGCCCAAAAATGTGTGACAACTTGGCTAGGCCAGGATTCCCAGTATCGTGTGATTGTCCACCATTTTGTCCTCTGATGTGATTTTCTTATGTGTTGTAAATCCTATCTCTATGATGTTAATGAGGCAGGATTAGAGGCAGTTATGTTAATGTGGCAGGACTCAGTCTACAAGATTAGATTATATCTTGAGTCAGTCTCTTTTGTGATATAAAATAGAGAAGCGAGCAGAGAGATGGAGGACCTCATACCACTAAGAAATAAGAGCCAGGAGAACAGTGCATCCTTTGGGCCCAGGATCCCTGTGCTGAGAAGCTCCTCGACCATGGAAGATTGATGACAAAGACCTTCCTTCAGAGCCAACAGAGATGGAAAGGCTTCCCCTGGAGCTGGCACCCTGAATTCAGACTTCTAGCCTCCTAGACTATGAGAGAGAATAAATTTCTCTTTGTTAAAGCTGTCCACTTGTGGTATTTCTGTTATAGCAGCACTAGATAACTAAGACAGCGATATGTGAGTAGAGAACTGAATGATGAGAAAAAGCTAGGTATGCATCAGGCAGAGGGAACACCAAGTACATGCTGTCAGGTGGAAGTGAACAGGTATATTCTAAGAACACAAAGATGCTGGAGTGGATTGCAAATGTCAGAGAGATGGGGCAGATTAGTGACTTAGTACTGTCAATTTAGCTAAAATGATACTTTCCAAAATTCACTTGCCTTTATGGTTTCAGATTAAAGTTCACCACATGCAACATTTCTGTGAGATTTTAAAAGTGGAAGTAAACTAGCAGCCTTGTTTACTTCTAGAAGGTTGGTGTATGATCAGACACTGTTGCATCTTGGACACACTTGTTGCTGATCTGCTGGCTTACCTTGGTGATGGGGGACAGCAGCCTGTTTGCAGCTTTTCCAGTTCCTGCAAGACTCTTCCTTAAGCTTTGCTGAATCCTAGGCCATGTGTGTATGTGGTGAAGTGTACCAGCTTCCTTTGTAGGTCACTCATATCATCAGGAGGTGATGAGAGACAGAAGTGAGTTCCAGTTCATCCTTGTGGGGTCCACATTGTTCTTTCAGATTCTGTTAGTCTTGGCTCTCCATTACTTGTCTTTTCTTCCATATTATTTGCCTTGCAGACTTTCAGCTGAGCAACAGATGTAGAAGCAACAGTCTTATATAGACTGTTTACCCTCTCCCACAATCGCATAAAGTGAAACCCCATATAAATCTTGATCAAACTTTAACTGACACAGATTTTGGTACTGGAAGTGATTCAAGAGGAACAGAACATTGAGGAAGGGCTCTCTGAATTGGCTCTATATTCTCTAGACTTGATTCTCTGATCTGATTAGATTTAGAGGCATAATAATCCTGTTTCCTGTGGTAAAAGGGACCCTGGTAGTTCATGGTATGTAGAGGTAAAACAGGTACTTAAACTACCACCTGTAGACACCTATAATCAAGTGCATATAGACAGTAAGCCTTTAGGGGACCAAGAATTTGTTGTATAAAACATTTCAGTGAAAATAAAGAGTATAATGGGATTGAGTGGTTGCTTCTACGTGCACTAAAATAGGAGAAAGGAAATGATGAGCTTAGGACTTTAAATTCTCAGGAAGCTTCTACAACTTTTCTAAAAGAAACACTTATCTCCCATAGTTGCAGCACTGAGATTTCTGAAAACAAAACCCAAAGTCTAAGCTTGTGAGTGGCTGAATAACAGGATACATTGAATTACCAGTCTCTTGAGGTCCTTTGTGTTAATGTTAGGGCACTGATGGTGAAGGAGTGGGACCCTTAAAACTGGAATAAGAACATATGGGCAGATTGCAGTGAGGCTGGGGATCTTGAGCTGCTAAATTCTGCCAAGTTTCTTTTGCCAGTAGAAGCAACACTTCTTATCCTGAGAAAATTAGACTCTCTTTGCCTCTCCTGAGTTATTTGCCTTACAAGGGGTTCTAGCCCTATCACTAAAGATAAAAAATGTTACCCATAATGAGGTGCAATACACGCCAAAAGAATTGTAATATTTTGCCAGTTTATATTAACAGAAACATGGGAAACATGCATGGGAGTGAATCTTAAAGGTGTTGGATCAGAGTAGAAGAAATATAAATGTTGGACTGGGCTGAATTCATTGATATGGAATTAATATGTAAGCAGAGATTCTGGAATCAGTTGGGAGAGGCTGTAACAGTTGGCTTGGTTGGTTGACCAAAACCTGAAACCAAAGATAGCCTGCACACTAAAGGAAGCTGAAACAGTAAGACTTCCATGGTGTGTTGCAGAAGGTATCCAAAGAATTAGAGGACTGGAATGCCAGAATAGATCTATCATGTAATATCTGCTCATACACCCCTGAAACATGTCCTTCAAGAGGGTCCAGGGGACATTCCCTTCATCATAGCAGTGAGAAATACACTTAATAGGGGAGCTTCAGCATCCTTGAAGAGTTCTGTGGCAGTTATTCTCTGCAGGCCAGGGATACAGAGGGAACTGCCATTGAAATGGGTTCCCTTAATTCAACAGGGATAATGGGATCTTAGCCCTAGTGGTGCAATGGTTGAGAGCTCGGCTACTAACCAAAAGGTTGGCAGTTCAAATCCACCAGCAACTCCTTGGAAACCATATGGGGGCAGTTCTACTCTGTCCTATAGGGTCGCTATGAGCCAGAATCTGCTTGATGGCCAACGGGTTTGGTGTTTTTTCTTTTTTTTGTTTGTTTTAGAGCGGTAGGGGCCAAGCTGTGGCACTGAATTGCCAGAATCAAAGTGGATGTAGTTACCACAGTAGACCCCAGAGAAAAACAATATTCAGAATGGTTTGAGCTACAGAGATCTTTGGCATTGACTAATTAATCATAGGTTACCTAAAATTTAAATAGATGAGCCTACTAAAGTCTATGGATTTGTCTAAAGGGAAAAACTCTAGGTGTGGTGAACAGAAGTCTGATTTGAATAATCACAATAGAGAGTTGCAACCCTCAACCAATTCCCAGATTTGAGCCAACTCACAGACCCAAAGCCCCTTGAATGAAAAGGAGATCTGGTCTCTGAAGAAGGGACCCTGCTACATGCCAAAATTTCATAGTGTAAATCTTCCTCTTAGCCTTTCCCAAAGGGACCTGCAGCTATGAAATAATGACACTTTTTGTGGATTGCTGGGAACTACCTCTGAATTGACAGTAATTTCTGAAGACTCAAAAATACCAGTGGGTCCACTAGTCAGAGTAGGGGCCAGTTTTAGCTCAGGTCTGCCTCACAGTGGGCCTAGTGGGTCTCAGAATCCACCTGTGGTTATTTCCTCAGTTCCTGAATACATAGTTGGAACAGACATTCTTGTTACCTGGCAGAGTCCCTATATTGGCTCTCTGACCCATGGATGTTGGGCTACTATGGTAGGAGAGTACAAGTAGAAGCCATTAGAACTGTCTCTACCTACTAATATTAAACCAAAAGCAATATTGCATTTCTGGAGGAGCTAAAGACATTAGTGTCACAATCAAGGACTTGAAGGATGGAGGGTGGTGATTCCCACCAAATATCCATCCAAGTTACCTATTTGGCCTGAAGCAAAAACAGATAGATCTTGGAGAATAATGGTGGATTATTATAAATGGAATTAGACAGTGATTCCAATTGCAACTGCTATTCCAGATGTGATTTTATGGTTGGATCTGTTAAGAACTGTGAAGGGATTGAGATTTTACCTTACTTGCAATCTGACAAGTTAGCCTGTGACAATTTCATACATGCTGGTAGAAGATATGAGACACCTAGGTCAGAGACAAAGGATTTTATATTTTTCATGGTACAGTAAACAGCACGAGTTTTTGTTTTTGTTTTTGGCATTATTTCTTATGCTTCCCAAGTCTCATGGGGCCAAGTGGCAGAGCCTGAATGAAATTTGAGCATGCAGTGCATTTGAATAAGAGTGGAACCCTGGGCTTAGGGAACCACAATCTTTTAAAAGTACTGCTAGTAAACTTGCACAATCTTTGCCCTGAAGGGAGACATTATGTTTATTACCCTGGACAATAAATAAGTCTGTCCTCTGCCCCAGAGGGAAACACTATTTATTTCTATCTTCCTATTTGCTATACAAACATTCTTGAAAAGATAATCAGAACAAAAGCTGATACAAGACATGCAGAAATGTGAGAGACCAATGGAGAATTGTCTCTCAACAGGTGCAAATCAACACATCCCAATTACTGATCGAGTGAATGCCTTTTTCTTTATATCTCTTAGTAAAGATCATCAGAAGCAATTTGCATTCAGGTGGCAGGATAACTTTGACTCTCATACTTCAGGACTATATCAAGTCTCCAGCCCAATGTCATAATCTAGTCTGCAGGGAGCTTGATTGTCTCTACATTTCACAACACATCACACCAATCCATTACATTAATAATATCATACTGATTGAATTTGTTGAAGAGGAAGTAGCAACTACTCCAGGCAGTAGATGAGAAATATATTCTACAAAAATTCAGATGCCTACCACCTTGATGAAATTTCTATGAGTCCAGTGGTCTGGGGCCTATTGAAATTATCCCCTCCAAGGTGAAGGACAAGTTACTGCATCTGTTCCCTTCTACCATTAAGAAAGAGGCACAACTCTTAGTGAACTTCCTTGGCATTTTGAAATAACATATCTCATTTGAGTGTGCTAGTCTGGTCCATTTACTGAGTCACCAAAAATGATACCTGTTTCAACTGGAGCCTGGAATAAGAGAATGTTCTGCAACTAGTGCAGGCTTCCCTGCAAGCTACTCTGCCAACTAACTGGTTCGTATGACCTGGAAAATCCAATGGTGCTTAAAGAATCTTGGATGTATAGAGATTCTGTATGGAGCCTTTCCTAGGCCTCTGTAGGTAAATCACAGTGCAGACCTTTGTGATTTTTATCGAAGCTATCCCATCCTCTGCAGATAACTATTATCTACTTGGCCCTAGTAGAGTCAGTATAAAATTTAATTATATAAACTTATAATTAAATAAATTATATTAAAAACACTGGTAATAAATACCCACAGTCATCAATTTCTAATTATTTTATTACATTTTATTTTTATCTGTTCTCTTGAGATTATTTATATCTACTATATCTGTATGGTGGAGCCCTCGTGGTGCAGTGGTTAAGCGTTAAGGCTGCTAACCAAAAGGCTGGCAGTTCGAATCCACCAGCTGCTCCTTGGAAACCCTATGGGGCAGTTCTGCTCTGTCCTATTGGGTTGCTAAGAGTCAGAATTGACTCGATGGCAACAGGTTTTTTTTTTTTTTTTTTTTTTAATATCTGTATGGTGGAAATAGTATATTATGATGTTCTACTGCATATCTCTTCCAAGTTCTGCATTCAGTGATATCACATTGGTGGCTTGAAATTGGCCACTGTAAAAGTATTCATGCCATAGAAATTTGCAAACACCATGTATTAGGACTTTTTCCCCCTCTTCAGAGAACTGATTGTCAAAGATTTACCAGCAAATCACTGTTTATCTCCCAGTATTTAAGTTACAAGTTACTAAAGGGGAAGCATGACTTAGAAGAAGAATGAATACCATCCAAAAATAGAAAAATAAATTTTCTAGACTCTTGAGAAGATTATTTGTATGTTTTTGATTTGACAAAGGGGAGTTGTTTTTTATTAAGCAGAACATGATTTTTCTATTGTCTTTATTTGGAAGTTATATATGGTCAAAGAGTTGTGTTTGGGCCAGATTGACAAGAGGTAGCTTGTGGTGCTTTATATTGTGTTAACCTAGCTAAGCTGGAACTACATTTCTGAGACTTCTGTTTTCCTGGATAGTTCTGAAAGGTCATACAGAGAAATTTGCATGAGATTTGGAAGACAGAATTAAAGCTGCAGCCACATTTAATGCTTAGAAGTTCTGTGTAGGATCAGGTTCTGCTGCAGCTCACGCATATTGTCTCCAATTTGCTGGCTCACATTGGTGGCATGGGACAGCAACCAAGCCATTGTTGCTGAATCTTCTTCAGCTTCTTCCAATCCTAGACAAGGTATTTGTGAAAATCTGTGATGAGGAGTGCAGGCTTCTGAAGGTCACTTACATCATTGAAATAGAGGCCTGAGGGTGATGAAAGACAGAAGTTCCTGTTCATTCTCATGGGTTCCAGCTCATCCTTGCAGGTTCGTTTGTTCTTGCTTCCCCCCACCCCCTCTCATTCATCCTTCCTTTCAGGTCCAGCATCAGATACAGAGAAGCAACTTGCTTACACAGACTGTTTTACTAGCTCTCACAATTACTTATTCTAGATCACTCATAGTGGCTCTCTTCTTTGATTGAATCCTAACTGATACAGGGAGGAAGTTCAAGGTAGGTTTGATAGGCTATAGTAAGGAGTGTGGATTTTATTCTAAATGCACTGAGAATCTTTTGGAGAGTCAAGCAGCTTGCTCTGATGAGAATGAATTTAGGAAAGTGAGAAGTTAAAAGACTGTTGCAATAGTCCAGGTGAGAAATGGTGGTAACTTGGACTAGAAATGTAGCAGCATAGATGGAAAGAATTGGATGGATTCAATACATTTTGGAGGTAATGCCAATATGAGTAGTTGATGAATTGTATGTAGGTTATGAGGGAAAGCAAAGAATCAAAAATGAGTCTTCGGTTTTTAGCTTGAGCAAATAGGGAGATGATAATGCCATTTATTGAGCTCTAAAAGACCGGAGGAGGAGGAGGAGACCTAGTGGCATAATGGTTAAGAACTTGGATGCTAACCAAAAAGTCAGTAGTTCAAATCCACCAGTTGCTCCTTGGAAACCCTATGGGGCACTTCTACTCTGTCCTATAGGGTCGCTATGAGTCGGAATCGACTTGATGCAATGGGTTTACAGGTAAAAGACTGGAAGAAAACAGCTCACAAGTTCTAATTTGGAATTAAATTTGAGAAGCTTATTTGACATCTAAGTAGTCAATTAGATACAAGCATCTGGATCTCAAGAGACAGGTTGGTGCTGATGATATGAATTTGAAAATTATCACCACAGAGATGATATATACAGCCTAGAAATTGTGTGGAATCATCCAGGGAGAAGGTGAATCAACATTATTATTTAGCTATGGCATAATAATTAAGTAGAGGGTGCTAGATTCTCACATTTTTTAGTGGTCTACCATGTACTCAGGGGAGCCCTGGTAGTGCAGTGGTTAAAGCACTTGCCTGCTAACCAAAGGTCAGTGGTTCGAACCCCCCAGCCACTCCATGGGAGAAAGATGTGACAGTCTGCTTCCCTAAAGGTTTATAGCCTTGGAAACTCTATGGGGTAATTCTACTCTGTCCTATAGGGTAGCTATGAGTCGGAATCAACTCAATGGCAGTGAGTTTGTTTTTTTTTGACCATATACTCATGGATAACTTGGTGATTATGCAATAGCATGCCCCCTCCACTGTACCTCTTTGGCTCCCAGAATGGGAATTTAATGATAGCAGATAATGATAATAGATTAGAATAAATGATAATAAATTAGATAAATGATTAGAATAACCATAACTAATACTAGTTAACTTTATAAGATGGAAAATTATAATACAATTGATGTTATTCACTGTTCCTTGGCTTATCGGGAGGTTGTGGGATATGGCCAGCATGTGTAGAATTAGATCAGGTGTCAGAATTAGAACAGAGGCAGTGTTCCTGGTTCTTGTCCTTGAAATAAGGGCAAAGTATGCTGAAAAGCTGTCATACAGTTTTTTTTTTCTTTTAATCAGCTTATTCTATTTTATTGTCTGTAGATGGGACTAATTCAATTCACGCCAGATGTTAGTCTTGGATGAATGAGCAAATTTTTCTTTTCAGTTCTGCACTAAGATTATCAGAATGCAGCCCCACCTGAAGCCAGTGCTGTAGCTGCTTGTACATAATGATAAGGACTTATGTAGGAGAAGTATAAAACCAATTACTGGGGACCTGAATCTGAACTTTGCATTTTGGCATTGGCATTTTCTCGTATTATCAGTGAGATGCAATGAGGCTTTGGAGTTACAGTTCTGAGTTCAAATTTTGAGTCTATCACTATCTGAATGTATGATCTTGTTGTTGTTGTTGGGTGCCGTTGAGTCGCTTTCTACCCATAACAACCACAAGTGACAGAGTAAAACCGCCACGTAGAGTCTTCTAGACTGTAAGTTTTACGGGAGCAGATCACCAAGTCTTTCTCCCATGGAGCCACTGGGTGAGTTCCAACAGCCAGCCTTTTGGTTTGCAGTAGAGAGCTTAATCATTGCACCCACCAGAGCTTCTTTGTGTGACCTTAAGGGTAAGTTATTTATCCCCTTTCAGTCCCAGTTTTCTCACTAAAATAGAAAATAAATAACTTAAAATATGGTATTAATCAAAACAACAGAGTGCCTCATACAGCCTAAGCAAATGTTCAATGACTCCCAGTTGTCATTTATAGCTCAGGGTTAGTCATTTATATATATTCTAAGTCTCGGATATCTCATAATACCATAAATTTCATAGCCCTTCCTTTTTTTTTTAAATTGAGGTATGTTCCAAAGCCATTGCCATTGAGTCACTTCTGACTCATAGTGACCCTATAGGACAGAGTAGAACTGTCCCATAGAATTTCCAATGCTGCATTCTTTTTATTTTTATTTTTATTGTTATACTCTAAGTGAAAGTTTACAATTCAAGTTAGTCTCTAGAACAAAAATTTATACATACATTGTTATGTGACTCTAATTGCTCTCTGTATACTGTGACAGCACACTCCTCCTTTCCACCCCTGATTTCCCATGTCCGTTCAACCAGCTCCTGATCCTCTCTGCCTTCTCATCTCACCTCCGGACAGGAGCTGCCCATTTAGTCTCATGTATCTACTTGAGCTAAGAAGCACACTCATCATGAGTATCAGTTTATGTCCCATAGTCCAGTCTAATCTTTGTCTGAAGAGTTGGCCTCGGGAATGTTTTTAGTTCTGGATTGACAGAGAGTCTGGGGGCCATGCTTTCTGGGGATCCTCCAGTCTCAGTCAGACCATTAAGTCTGGTCTTTTTACTAGAATTTGAGTTCTGCACACCACTTTTCTGCTGCTCCATCCAGGACTCTCTGTTGTGTTCCCTGTCAGGGTGATCATTTGTGGTAGCTGGGCACCATCTAGTTCTGGTCTCAGGCTGATGCAGTCTCTGGGTTAAGTGACCCTTTCTGTTTCTAGGGCTAATACTTTCCTTGTGACTTTGGTGGTCTTCATTCTCCTTTACTCCAGGTGAGTTGGGACCAATTGATGCATCTTAGATGGCTGCTCGCTAGCTTTTAAGACCCCAGATGCCACTCACCAAAGTAGGATGCAGAACATTTTCTTAAAAAACTTTGTTATGCCAGTTGACCTAGATGTCCCCTGAAAGCATGGTCCCCAGACCCCCACCCCTGCAACTCTGTCCTTTGAAGTATTTGGTTGTATTCAGGAAACTTCTTAGCTTTGGTTTAGTCCAGTTGTGCTGACTCCCCCTGTAGTGTGTGATGTTCTTCCCTTCACCTAAGATAATTCTTGTCTACTATCTAGTTAGTGAATAACCCTCTCCCTCCCTCCCCACCCTCGTTACCATCAAAGAATGTTTTCTTCTGTGTTTAAACCTTTTCCTGAGTTCTTATAATAGTGGTCTTATACAATATTTGTCCCTTTGTGACTGACTAAATTCACTCAGCATAATGCCTTCCAGATTTCTCCATGTTGTAAGATGTTTCACAGATTCATCATTTTTCTTTATTGTTGCGTACTATTCCATTGTGTGAATACACCATAATTTGTTTATCCATTCATCTGTTGATGGGCACCTAGGTTGTTTCCATCTTTTTGCTATCATGAACAGTACTGCAGTGAACATGGGTGTGCATATATCTATTTGTGTAATGGCTCTTATTTCTCTAGGATATATTCCAAGGAGGGGGATTACTGGATCATATGGTATTTCTATTTCTAGCTTTTTAAGGAAGCACCAAATCGATTTCCAAAGTGGTTGTACCATTTTACGTTCCCATCAACAGTGTATAAGTGTTCCAGTCTCTCCACAACCTCTCCAGCATTTATTATTTTGTGTTTTTTGTATTAATGCTAGCCTTGCTGGGGTGAGATGGTATCTCATTGTAGTTTTGATTTGCATTTCTCTAATGGCTAATGAACTAGAGCATTTCTTCATGTGTCTGTTAGCCGCCTGAATGTCTTCTTTGGCGAAGTGCCTGTTCATATCCTTTGCCCATTTTTTAATTGGCTTATTTGTCTTTTTGTTGTTGAGGTTTTGCAGTATCTTGTAGATTTTAGAGATTAAAAACTAATCGGATTTGTTGTAGCCAAAATTTTTGCCCCCAGTCTGTAGGTTGTCTTTTTAGTCTTTTGTTGAGCATTAAGTGTTTGATTTTTCGGAGTGCCTGGTTATCTAGTTTCTCTTCTGGTGCTTGTGCATTGTTACTTATGGTTCGTATTATGTTTATGTCAAGGCTGCAATCTTTGTGGAAGCAGACTGCCACATCTTTCTCCCATGGAGGTATGTTCCAATTATCTATTTATAGCCTCTCAGTTTCAAATCCACCCTCCATTGCCCTGCTTGTGATATAGGAACATTTCTTGCTTGCCAGCTGGCACAATATTAAGTTTTGCTTCTGTTGGTCACTGGAGGGATACTGGAGGAGGAAGGAGCTTTCTTTCCTGGTTCCTGGTATGCTCTTCTTTGATGCTTCTGCAGTGCATGACAGCCAGCAGCACATGGGACAACTGGCTGATGTTTACTTTCCCATGGTCAGCATTTCCCAGCACCCCAGAGGGTGGCTGTCCAGGGGGCCACCCCTGTGGGCAGTTTCCCAGGGAGTTCACAGCATGACACTTCCCTGTGGGCAGGTTAACCAGGTATCACAGAGGGTAACTTCCAAGCATACCTCCTCTGTGGAAGGCTTCACAGTGAGCTCTGAGGTGCAGAACCTCCTTGCTGAAAACTTCCTCTAACACCCTAGAGGGCAACTTTACAGCAAGTTCCACCATTATGACACCTCAGTCAACTCCTCCACTGTCTTAGGCTGAGTTCTCTAGAGAAGTAAAACCAGTGAAGTAAATAAATATATATATATATATAGACACACACACACACACACACACACACACACACACACACATACACACACACAGAGAGAGATTTATTTCAAGGAAATGGCTCACGCAGTTGTAGAGGCTGGCAAGTCCCAAGTCTATGGGATCAAGCATCAGGCTGGAGGCTTCTCCTGACTGACGTAGCTGCAGGGGCTGTTGAACCCAAGATTGTCAAGTCTGATGGTAGGCCTCTGGCTCATGGGCAGCAGAGGCTGATTAATCCCAAGATCAGCAGGCAGTGCGATCAGTAACTGGCTCAAATCCCAAGAACCAGAGGTCAGATGACAAGAGCCGATTGCAGGATCCAGAGAAAGCAAGCGAGCTTTGCCAGAACATCAGTATACATATATATTGGATGCAGGCCACACCCTCAAGGAAACTCCCCTTACAACTGATTGATCACATCAGATCACATCATGGAAGATAACTACATCATTACATAACTGCCAAACTACATTATTATGTAACTGCCAAACCACTGAGAATCATGGCTCAGCCAAATTGACGCACACCTTAACCATCATAGTCCACACCTTGTCAACCTGGCACCTGTATACATCTTCTTAAACCATATACAGTCTCTAAATAAAGACAATTACAAAGTCGTACTTGCACTTAACATGATACAACTAACATTTGTACAACCGAAAACACACTAAACTCATTTACATCTTATATAAGTGAAGAAAACAAAAATATTTGAAACACACATATAAGGAAGAAATACTTATGACAATTACAGTCCTCCTTTCTGCAACCAGTCATGTGGTCATAACTGGTATTTAGAACTACCTTCTTCCACCACCTGTTCCATATTCCCTTTATCCTCAGCAAGCACCTCAACTGATCATGGTTCATTCATAGGTGGAGTGACCCAAGCCTTCATTTCTAAAGGGTCGGAGCCATTAGTAGTCATGTCAGAATTGGGTTGCTGTAGTTTTCCATTAACTTTAATCACAGGGCATGGTAGTACTAAGAAATACCCTAAGGGATCTCCTGTATTGTAGACGTACTCTTTTTCACCTCAATTATGCAACATCAATTTGATTTGTCCTTGGTATTCAGGGTGGATCACACCAGCCAATATGGTAACTCCCTTCTTTGCCTGTTGATTCAGAGACATGAGGAGCCCAAAGTGGCAGGTGGCATTCTTAACTTTCAGTTCAGTGGAATTTGTGTTGTGTCTCCAGGTGGGAGCATTCCTCCTTTGGAACTAAGACCTCTAGACCTACAGAGCATAAGGTTGAGGGGACAGGAAGCAAAAATCTTGTGAGTAGGTCACTAGGAGTAATAGTGAGTGGTACCACTCCCATCTCCACCCCTTGATTCCTGGAACTGTGAATCCTGGCTATGGGAAAAACAGCACCATATATGGGATGCTGGTTTACAGTATATACAGCCTCCTGGAGAACATTACCCCAACCCTGCAAGGTGTTGCCACCTGGCTGATGCTGTAATTGTGTCTTTAGAAGGCCATTCCATCATTCTATGAAGCCAGCTACTTCAGTATGATAAGGAACATGGTAAGACCAGTGAATTCCATGAGCGTGGGCCCATTGCCATACTTTATTTGCTATGAAGTGAATCCCTGGATCTGAGGCGATGCTATGTTGGATACCATGATGGTGGATAAGGCATTCTGTGAGTCCGTGGATGGTAGTTTTGGCAGAGGAATTGCACGCAGGGAAGGCAAATCCGTATCCAGAGTAAGTGTCTATCGTAGCAGGAATGAAACACTACTTTTTCCATGATGGAAGCCGTCCAATATAATCAACCTGCCACCAGGTTGCTTGCTGATCACCTCAAAGAATGGTGCCATATCAGGGACTCAATGTTGGTCTCTGATGCTGGCAGCTGGGCGTTCAGCAGTGGCTTTAGCCAAGTCAGCCTTGGTGAGTAGAAGTTCATGTTGTTGAGACCTTGCATAAACTCCATCCCTGCTACTATGGCCCTTTGTTCAAGAGGATGACTGGCTTCCACAGAACATGACATCCTATCCACTTGATTGTTAAAATCCTCCTCTGCTTAGGTCACCCTTTAGTGACAATTCATGTAAGACACAAATATCTTCAGTTCTTTGTCCCATTCAGAGACATCTATCCACATACCTCTTCGCATACCTCCTTGTCTTCAATTTTCCAATCATGTTCCTTCCAGGTCCCTGACTATCCAGCCAAACCAATGGCCACAGCCCATGAATCAGCATACGGTTGCACATATGGCCATTTCTCCTTCCAAGCAAAGTGAACAACCAGGTGCAGTGTTTGAAGTTATGCCCATTGGGAGGATATTCCTTCCCCAATGTCCTTCATGGAGGTCCCAGGATGGGGCTGCAGTGCTGCTGCTGTCCACTTTCAAGTGGTGCCTGAATATTGCACAGAACCATCTGTAAACCAGACATGAGTTTTCTCTTCTTCAGTCAACTTATCTTAAGGAATTCCTCATGAGGCCATAGGTGAGACGGGGAGAGGGCAGGTAATGTGACAGGAGTAGAGACCATGGGCATTCGGGACACTTCCTCATGGACTTACTTGTGACTTCAGATCCTTCTCGAGCCCAGTTTTGTATATACCACTTCCATTTAATGGTGGAGTTCTGCTGTGCACATCTGAGTTTATGACTGTGGGTCAGACAACACCCAGTTGATGTTGGGCATCTCAGACTGCATGGTGGCTTGGTAGCCAATGGTTAAGCATTCAGTCTCTCCTAAGGCCCAGTAACAAGCCAAAAGCTGTTTCTGAAAAGGAGACTAGTTTTTTGCAGAGGATTTTAGGATTGCTTCAAAATCCTAAGGGTCTGCTCTGTGATTAACCAAGAGGGGCCTACCAAGGACTCCAAACAGCATCTCCACTTGCCAATGACATTTCAAGCACCACTGTATCAGCTGGATCATATGGCCCAAGTGGCAGAGTTGCTTGCACAGCAGCCTGAACTTGTTGCAGAGCCATCTCTTGTTCTGGGCCCCACTCAAAACTAGTAGCTTTTTGAGTCACTTGATAAATAAGCCAGAGTAGCACACCCAGATGAGGGAATTTGTTCTTCCAAAATCCAAAGAGGACCACCAGGTGTTGTGCCTTCTTTTTAGTTGTAGGAAGGACCAGATGTAATGACTTATCCTTCAGTTAGAAAGGATATCTCAACATGCCCCACACCACTGGAATCCTAGAATTTTCGCTGAGGTGGAAGGTGCCTGAATTTTTGTCATATGAATTTCCCACCCTCTAGCACATAAATGTTTTACAAATAAGTCCAGAGTCATTGACATTTCTTCCTTACTAGGTCCAATCAGCATAATGCCATCAATGTAATGGACCAATGTGATGTCTTGTGGAAGGGAAAGGCGATCAAGTTCCATGTGGACTAAATTATGGCATAGGGCTGGAGAGCTGATCTGTCCCTAATGTAGGGACAGTTAAGGTGCATTGCTGGCCTTGCCAGCTGAAGACAAACTGCTTCTGGTGGTCCTTCAATACAGGTATTGAGAAAAAGGCATTAGCAAAATCAATAGCTACATACTAGGTACCAGGAGATGTATTAATTTGCTCAAGCAATGAAGCCACATCTGGAACAGCAGCTGCAATTGGAGTCACCACCTGGTTAAGTTTTTAATAATCCCCTGTCATTCTCCAAGATCCATCTGCTTTTTGCACAGGCCAAATAGGCAAGTTGAATGGAGGTGTGGTGGGAATCACCACCCCTGCATCCTTCAAGTCTTTGATGGTGGTACTAACCTATACAATCCCTCCAGCAATGCAGTATTGCATTTTGTTTTCTATTTCCCTAGGTAGCGGCAGTTCTAGTGGCTTCCACTTGGCTTTTTCAACCATAATAGCCCTTACTCCATTTGTCAGGGATTCAAGGTGGGGGTTCTGCCAGTTGCTGAGTATTTCTATTCCAATTATTCATTCTAGAACTGGGGAAATCACTACAGGATGGATTCGGGGACCCACTGAACCCAGTGTGAGGTGAACCTGAGCTAGGATTCCATTAATAACCTGACCTCCATATGTCCCCACTTTGATTGGTGGGCCACAGTGACATTTTGGGTTTCCTGTAATTAGTGTTAGTTCAGAGCCAGTATCCAGTAATCCCTGAAAAGTCTAATTACTTCCTTTTCCCCAATGAACAGTCATTCTCATAAAAGGCTGTAGATCCATTTGGGGAAGGCTGGGAAAAAGATTAGCAGTATAAACTTCTGGTAGTGTAGTGCAGTCCTTCAAGGAGACCTGGCCTCCCCTTCATTCATTGAGTTGTGGGTCTGTAAACTGGCTCAATTCTAGTAATTGTTTGAGGGTGGCTCTCTATTCTGGTGATTTGGATTAGACTGTCATTCATTTGACCTAGAATTCTTCTTCTTGTACAGATCAAGTAAATATTTAGTACATTTCCCATCTATTTTACTGCTAGGAATGCCATGACTAAGTAGCCAACACCATAAGTCCATAAGAGTGAGACTATTCTGATTATTGCTTTGACCCCACTGTCCATTACTGTAACCACACCTACCTTGTCTTTGACAATTGAGTGCTGCCACTTGGCCCCTACCACCATGGGTTCCAAGTAGCCCCACTGTAGTTAGGTGGCTTAATTCAATTAGGGGAGTTCCCACTGTAAAATCTGACTTCACAAATTTGTGCCATACCTTTGTGGTAAAAGGTGTGTCTTCTGTACAGTCTGTGTGGGGGCCTGTGGGTCTAACCTGATAAATCCTCTCTAACATTTCAATTTTCCTAAGTTTTGGATATCTTCTTCTACAGTATACCAAAGCAGTTCTGGTGCTTCAACCTGATTTAGTGTAAGCTACTGCTTAATGCTTGCTTCAGTGAACCAATCAAATAAACTATTAGGTCCTTTTCTAACCTCTCTAGCTGAAACACTGAATGAAGAATCTGTGCTTAGTGGGCCCATATCAATAAACTCAGACTGATCCAACCTTATGTTCTTTGCATCATTGTCCCACACCCTTAATAGCAATTCCCACACATATTTACCTGGTTTCTGTTTGATACATTAGAAAAGTCAAGCAGTTCTTCTGGAGTGGAGCTAACCTCCTCCTGGGTCACATTTTGTACTTTACCTTTTGGATCTCACTGGTACTTAAGTCTAGTCATAGGTCTAGAAGCAAAAATGGGTGGTGGTCGTGGGTGCTGGGTACATTCAACAATGTCTTATAAGGCATCTGCCCCAGGTGATGCCCCAGCCGATACCTCAGACAAAGGCTCTTCAGACACAGCTGGGTTAATCTCATCAGATGGGGGTGGAGGGGATAATGGTTTTACCTGAAGGGCGTTTTGGAGACAAAGATGGAATAATCTCTTCAGAGGGGAGTAAGAGGGCTGGTTCTTTTGGCAGGAGTGATTCAATGGAATTTAGGGGCTCAATGTCCCTAGCTTCCTGATTATCTGTCCATATGTGCCCATCTCAAATTTCAGGACCCCATTTCTTCCCAGTCAATGCTCTCACTTTAACTTTAGATACTATTGAAGGTTGAGAATTCAGTTGGTGTTTTAATTCAGCCAATCTTATGATAAAACTCTAGATTTGGTTTTTGTCAATATCAGCTCTGTTACTACAAGAAATAAGACTTTCTTTCAGGACACAAGTGGAAACTCTGAGGTCCTTTATGTGGTGCTTGATCAGTGACTCTGAAGCCCCAAGCTTATCTCTTTCTTTCTCCACTTTGTCTAAGGAAAGTAGGACTTAAACCAACCAGCTTCCTTATAGTTCTCATTCTGACAAAACTGTATAAAAGTATCAAACATGCAATCATCCAGAGCCTCACTTTTCACCAATACTTGGTCTATTGATGGTGCTATTTTGTGTATTATTGCCACCTCATGCCATGGATTAACAGTGCCCTCTTTACTAATAGATGTAGAGACATCAGTGCCTTTAAAACTAGTCAGACTTGAGAACCAATTTAGAAAACTTATTCTTATGATTTTGTTTCTTCAGGACCACTCCACCAAATGTCTTAAGCTGGGTTCTCTAGAGAAGCAAAACTAGAAAAGTGTATATATATATATATATGTGTGTGTGTGTATACAGTTGGCGTTGTAATTCTCTCTCTCTATATATATGCAACAATGGGCTCAAGTATAACAACAGTTATGAGGGTGGCGCAGGACTGGGCAGTGTTTCACTCTGTTGTATGTAGGGTCGCTATGAATTGGAACTGACTCTACGGCACATAACAACAACAACAATGTATAAGCAGCACCTACAATTATGTACGCAGAAATATCCACCACCAAATCTATATCCGCAGGTAGGTGTGTTCCCTTTCATCCTTCCATTTCTCTGAGCATATCTATCTACCTATGTATCCATTCTTAAATTAGCATTTGTTAATACTATTGTTGTAGCATTGCCTATGCTATACCAATTACAGTTGTTACCCTTTGCTCTTTGGTTCCTCTCAGTGTCCTCGCATGCCTTGGTCATGTTTTGCTGACTTCCTCCATGTTGTGTATTGCCTTTCCCTGCATCAATATTAACACATGTCTTCTATCTATTTGGCAATTTTCCCTCCCTCCCCCTCCTATCCCTGGTAACCATCAAATAATGTTTTTTTTTTCTTTTTCCTGTGTGTAAACCTTTTCTTGTTTCTTTATAATAGTAGTCTCATACAATATTTGTCCTTCAGTGATTGACTATTTCACTCAGCATAATGTCATCCAAATTCATCAATGTTTTGAGATGTTTTACAGATTTGTTATCATTCTTTATCATTTCGTAGTATTCCATTGTGTGTATGTGTGCTATTTATTAATTCATGCATCTGTTGATGGACACTTAGGTTGTTTCTATCTTTTTGCTATTGTGAATAATTCTGCAGTGACCATGGGTGTGCGTATGTCTATTTGTGTCATGGCTTTTATTTCTTTAGGGTATATACCTAGGAGTGGGATTGCTGGGTCACATGGTTTCTATTTCTAGCTTTTTAAGGAAGTGCCATTATGTTTTCCATAGTGGTTGTACCATTTTACATTCTCACCAGCAGTGTATAAGAGTTTCAGTCTCCCCACAACCTCTCCAACATTTGTTATTTTCTGTTTTTTTGATTAGTTCCAGTAATGTCAGGGTGAGATGGTATCTCATTGTAGTTTTGGTTTCCATTTCTTTAATGGCTAGTGATCGCTAGCATTTCCTCATGTGTCTGTTAGCCACCTGAATGTCTTTGGTGAAGTATCTGTTCATATCCTTTGCCAAATTTTAACTGGATTATTTATCGTTTGTTGTAGTGGTGTTGGATTTTCCTGTAGATTTTATAGATTAGACCTTTGTCAGATTTGTTGTAGCCAAAATTTTTTCCCAGTCTGCAGGTTCGCTTTTTACTCTTTTGGTGAAGTCTTTTGATGAGCATAAATGTTGAATTTTTAGAAGATCCCAGTTATCTAGCTTATCTTCTGGAGTTTGTATGTTGTTAGTTACTGTTTTCATCCCATTAATGCCGTGTATTAGGGCCTCTATTGTTGATCCTATTTTTTCTTCTACAATCTTTATAGTTTTTGGTTTTATATTTAGCTGTTTGATCCATTTTGAATTAGTTTTTGTGTATGGTGTGAGGTATGGGTCCTGTTTCATTTTTTTTGCAGATGGACATCCAGTTTTGCCAGCACCGTTTGTTAAAAAGATTATCTTTTCCCCATTTAATGAACTTTGGGCCCTTGTCAAAGATCAGGTGACTGTAGGTAGATGGATTTACATCTCGGTTCTCCATTCTGTTCCATTGGTCAATGTATCTGTCTTTGTACCAGTACCTGGCTGTTTTGACTACCATAGCTGTATAGAAAGTTCTGAAGTACGGTAGTGTGAGTCCTCCTACTTTATTGTTCTTCAGTAGTGCTTTACTTATCCAGGGCCTCTTCCCTTTCCGTATAAAGTTAATAATTAGTTTGTTCATCTCTTTAAAGAATGCTGTTGGTATTTGGATTGGGATTGCATTGTATATGTAGATTCATTTGGGTAGAATTGACCCTTTCACTATGTTGAGTCTACCTATCCATGATCCTGGTATGTTTTTTCATTTATGTAGTTCTTTTTTTGTGTTCTTGCAATAATATTTTGTAGATTTCTTTGCCTAGATCTTTTACATCCCTGGTTAGATTTATTCCTAAGTGTTTTATTTTCTTAGAGGCTATTATGAATGGTATGGTTTTCCTGATTTCCTTTTTGAAATTCTCTTTATTGGCATATAGGAATCTAACTGATTTGTTTTGTTTATCTTATGTCCTGCTACTGTGTTCAATCTTTCTATTAGTTCCAGTAATTTTCTCACAGAGTCTTTTGAGTTTTCTATCTATAGTATCATATCATCCACAAATAGGGACAGTTTTACTTCTTCCTTACCAATTTGAATGCCCTTTATTTCTTTTTCTTGTAGTATTGCTCTAGCTAGGACTTCCAACACAGTATTAAATAGGAGTGGTGATAAAGGACGTCCTCGTCTTGTTCCTTTTATAAAGGGGAAAGTTTCCAACCTCTCTCGGTTAAGAATGATGTTGGCTGTTGATTTTGCATAGATGCCCTTTATTATGTTGAGAAATTTCCCTTCTATACCTATTTTATTGAGAGTTTTTATCAGGAATGGGTGTTGGACTTTGTCAAATGCCTTTTCTGTGTCAATTGAGATGATCATGTGATTCTTTTCTTTCCTTTCTTTTTATTTATGTGGTGGATTACGTTGATTGATTTTCTAATGTTGAACCATCCTTGCATACCTGGTATGAATCCTACTTGGTCATGGTGTATTATTTTTTTGATATGATGCTGAATTCTATTGGCTAGAATTTTGTTCAGAATTTTGCATCTATATTCATGAGAGATATTGGTCTGTGATTTTCTTTTTTTGTGGTGTCTTTGCCTGGTTTCGGTATCAGGGTTATGCGGGCTTCATAGAATGAATTTGGAAGTATCCTTTCCTTTTCTATGTTCTGAAATAATTTGAGTAGTACTGGTGTAAGCTCTTCTCTGAATGTTTGGTCGAATTCTCCAGTGTAGCCATCTGGGCTTTTTTTGTTGGGAGTTTTTGTAAATTACCTTTTCCATCTCTTCTCTCATTATAGTTCTGTTCAGATTTTCAACTTCAATTTGTGTTAGTTTGGGTAGGTAGTGTGTTTCTAGAAATTTTCCCATTTCCTCTAGGTTTTCAAATTTGTTGGAGTACAGTTTTTCATAGTACTCTGTTATGATTCTTTTTATTTCAGTTAGTCTGTTGTAGTAGCCCCAATTTCCTTTCTTATTTGGGTTATTTGCATCCTCTCCTGGTTTTTGTTTGTCAATTTGGCCAGTGTTTTGTTGATTTTTTCAGAGAACCAACTTTTGGTTTTGTTGATTCTTTCTCTTGTCTTTCTATTCTCTATTTTGCTTATTTCTGCTCTAATCTTTATTATTTCCTTTCTACTGGTGGCTGTGGGCTTCTTTTGCTGTTCTCTTTCTATTTGTTTGAGTTGTGTAGATAATATTTTGATTTTGTCCTTGTCTTCTTTTTTGATGTGTGCATCTATTGCTATAAATTTTTCTCTGAGTACTGCCTTTGCTGTGCCCTTAAGGTTTTGGTATGATGTGTTTTCAATCTCATTTGATTCTAGAAATTTTTTTGATACCATCTTTGATTTCTTCTATTACCCAGTGGTTTTAAAGCAGGGTGTTATTCAGTTTCTATGTATTTGATTTTTTTCCCTTGCTCTTCCTGTTGTTAATTTCTACTTTGATGGCATAGTGATCAGAGAAGATACTTGGTATTATCTCAGTGTTTTGGATTTTGTTGAGGGTTGCTTTGTGACCTAAGATGTGGTCTGTTATGGAGAATGTTCCATGTGCATTGGAAAAGAATGCATACTTTGGAACGGTTGGGTGGAGTGTTCTATATATGTCTATGAGGTCAAGTTGGCTGATTGGGACCTTTAGATCTTCTGTATCTTTGTTGTATTTCTTTCTAGATGTTCTGTCCTTTATCGGGAGTGGTGTGTTGAAGTCTCCTACTGTTATTGTGGAACTGTCAATTTCTCTTTTCAGTTCTGTTAGAGTTTGTTTTATGTATTTTGGAGCCTTGTCATTGCGTGCATAGATATTTATTATGGTTATGTCTTCATGATGGATTGTCCTTTTAATCATTTTATAATACCCTTCTTTGTCTTTTATGTTGGATTTTGTTTTAAAGTCTATTTTATCTGAGTTAGTATTGCCACTCCTGCTCTTTTTTGGTAGCTGTTTGCTTGATATATTTTTTCCATGCTTTGATTTTTAATAAATTTATGCCTTTGTTTCTAAGGTATGCCTCTTGTAGACAGCACATTGATGGGTCCTGTTTTTTTAATCCATTCTGTCACTCTCTGTCTCTTTATGGGTGCATTTAGGTCGTTTATGTTCAGTGTAATTGTATGAATTGGTATGAATTTATTGCCATCATTTTGTAGTGCTTTTTTTGTGGTGCTGATGTTTTCTTTGTTCCTCTTACTCTCCTGTGCTGAATTCCTTTTGTTTGTGGATTTTTTTCCACTTCTTTTGTTTTTGTAGATTTTGTGTTTACTGAGACTTTATGTTTTTCTTGTTTATTTTGATGAGTAGGTTTGTTAACTTTCTTTGTCATTACCTTTAAATTTTCCCTTATCTTCCTAAGTTTGAACGAGTCTTTTATTACTTGGTGTCACCTTGACTTCCACTCTATGTGAAAGTTATATTCCTACACTGTTTATTCCTTCTTTTATTGTTCTGACTTGTCATTTACAGATTAACCTCTCTGGTTCCCTATAATAAATCTTTCAGTTTTCTTTTTTATCCTTGAGAGTTCATTACCTAGCTTGGTATCTGGCTGATGCAGTCTTGCATCCTAGATTCAGGCTGTTGTCTGATGTTGTTGGTTCTCTATCAGAAGGACTCCCTTTAATAATTCTTGTAAGTTTGTCTTGGTTCTTACCTATTCCCTTAATTTCTGTTTATCTTGAAATATCCTAATTTCACCATCATATTTTAGCAAGAGTTTTGCAGGATACATTATTCTTGGTTGGCAATTTTTTTCTTTTAAGGTTTTATATGTGTCATCCCATTCCTTTCTTGCCTGCATGGCTTCTGCTGAGTAATCAGAGCTTAGTCTTATCTTTTCCTCTCTGTATGTGACTTTTCATTTTCTTGAGCTGCTCTCAGGATTCTTTTTTTCTTTGTCTTTGTTTCTAGCAAGTGTGAGTGTAATATGTCTTGGTGATTTTCTTTGGGAGTCTATCTTATATGGGGTTTGCTGAACTTCTTGGATGGTCAACTTTTCTTCTTTCATAATATTAGGGAAGTTTTCTGTCAGCAATTCTTCAGTGATCCTCTCTGTATTTTCTGTTTTATTCCCCTGTCCTGAAACTGCAATCACTTGTAGATTTTTGCTTTTGATTGTATCCCACATCGTTCTCAGGGTTTTTTTCATTTTCCTTTGTTCTTTTCTCTGATTTTTCCTCAAACACAGAGATTATTACCACCATCAAAGCCTTGAAGGATGCAAGGGTGGTGATTTCCACCACATCCTCATTCTACTCACCTATTTGGCCTGTGCAAAAAACAGACAGATCTTGAAGAATGACAGTGGATTATAAAAAAGTTAACCAGGTGGTGACTTCAAATGTAGGCTGCTGTTCCAGATGTGGTTTCATTGCTTAAGCAAATTAATACATCTCCTGGTGTTTAGTATGCATCTATTGACTTGGCTAAGACATTTTTCTCCATACTTGTATCGAAGGACCACCAGAAGCAGTTTGCCTACAGATGGAAAGGCCAGCAATACACCTTCACTGTCCTACATCAGGGGTATATCATCTCTCAAGCCTTATGTCATAATTTAGTCCGTAGAAATCTCGATCACCTTTCCCTTCCACAAGACATCACACTAGTTCATTACATTGATAAATTACGCTGATCAGACCTAGTAAGGAAAAAGTATCAGTGACTCTAGACTTATTGGTAAGACATTTGCATGCTGTTATTGTTGTTATTAGGTGATGCCGAGTTGGTTCCGACTCATAGCAACCCTACGTACAACAGAATGAAACAGTGCCTGGTCCTGTGCCATCCTCACAATTGTTGTTATTCTTGAGCCCATTGTTGCAGCTACGGTGTCAATCAATCTCATTGAGGGTCTTCCTCTTTTTCGCTGACCCTCTACTTTACCAAACGTGATATCCTTCTCCAGGGATTGATCTCTCCTGATAATATGTCTGAAGTATGTGAAACATAGTCTCACCATGCTTGCTTCTAAGAAGCATTCTGGTTGTACTTCTTCCAGGACAGATTTGTTCATTCATTTGACAGTCATGGTGTATTAAATATTCTTAGCCAATACCACAATTCAAAGGCATCACTTCTTCTTTGATCTTCCTTATTTATCGTCCAGCTTTTACATGCATATGAGGTGACTGAAAACACTGTGGCTTGGGTCAGGTGCATCTTAGTCTTCAAGGTGACATCTTTGCTTTTGGACACTTTAAAGAGGTCTTTTGTGGTAGATTTGCCCAGTGCAATGTGTCTTTTGACTTCTTGGCTGCTGCTTCCATGGGTGTTAATTGTGGATCCAAGTAAAATGAAATCCTTGACAACTTCAATCTTTTCTCCATTGACCATTTTGTGAGGAATTTTGTTTTCTTTATGTTGAGGTGTAATCTGTACTGAAGGCTGTAGTCTTTGATCTTCATTGGTAAGTGCTTCAAGTCCTCTTCATTTTCAACAAGCAAGGTTGTGTAATTTGCATAACTTGCATAACGCAGGGTGTTTGCATGCTAGAGGATAAAAATTAATCTGACAAAAATTCAGACACCTCCTACCTCTGCGAAATTTCTAAATTTCCAGTGATGTAGGGCATGTTGAGATATTCCTGGGAGTGTGGCCTGCCTCTGATATATAAATAGGTGTTCCAGCAAGGCTCTTGCTCTGGATCCTGCATCTGTCTCATCATCATCTGACCTCTGGTTCTTGGGACTTAGCTAGCAGCTACCTGCTGATCTTAGGATTCTTCAGCCTCTGCAGCCTGTGAGCCAGTGGTCTGCTGTCTGACCTGCTGATCTTGGGTTCCTTAGCCCCCACAGCTACATGAGTCAGTAGAAACCTCCAGCCTGATGCCTGACCCATGTTCTTGGGCCCTGCCAGCCTGTACAACTGTGTGAGCCATTTCCTTGTGATAAATCTCAACCTCTCTCTCTCTCTATATATGTTTCAATTGTTTTGCTTCTCTATAGAACCTAGCCTAAGTCAGTGTCCCATGTAATTCTTAGACCTTCTTCATCTTTTCTCCTTGAACAAATTGGTGTCGAGATTTGTCTTCAAATTCTCTGATTCTGTCTTCCATCATTTTAATTCTGTTCCTATATTCTTCTATTGAGTAGTTTGTTTCTGAAATTTTATTGTTAGTCCTTTGGATTTCTAGCTGCTGTTTTGTATTGTTTATAATTGTCTATTTATTTTGTTGTTTGTTATCATATTGTTTTCCTGTATTCTTGTATTCCTTTGTCTGTGTTTTCCTTGATTTTGTCTGTTTTCCTTGGTTTTGTCTGTGTTTTCCTTGATCCCTTTCTTGATTTCTTGAACAGCACTGTATATTAATCTTTTGAATTCCTGATCAGGTAGTTTCCTTGCCATTTCTTCCTCTGGAAGGTTTTCTTGTTCTTTATTTTGGTCACTTGCTGGAGCCATCTTGTCGTGCTTCTTTATGTGATTTGATACTGTCTGTTGTCTCTGAGGCATCACGAAGTTATTATATTTATTTATTTATTTTATGTTTATTTGCTGCATCCTGAATTTTTGTTTTGTTTGTTTTGATATACGTGTGTAGGCTGGGCGTGTGTGTTTCTCTAGTTGCTAGTCTGGCTGCATTGAAGCTCTCACCTCCTGTCTCTGGGTAACTAGGGTAGCAACTGGGTGTGTGAGCATCGGTCTCTGTTTGCTGGCCGTTTGAGGCTGCTGAAGATGTAGCTGGCATTTCTGGTGAGGTGATGTATCCATCTGGCTGGTCACCTGGCCATGGGTGCAGTCAGTGTTCTCCCTGGTCACTGGGTTGGGTGCTGTGTGTATGCTTTGCCAGTTGCTGGGTGGTCAGGGTGAGGATGCCTGTGTTGTCAGTTACCAGGTGGGTGGTACAGAAACTCTCACTGATGGACCCAGGTGGGCAGGACTGTGTGGGGGCATTAGGAGCAGGCACAAGCCTCCAGTTGCAGGGCAGGGGGTGATTAATGTGGGGGTTGAGGCAGGGGAGATGTTGCCTGTCCACATGTGCCTGATTGGAGAGTGTACCGCTGTCCACTAGAGCATGTTGTGGGGGAGTTTGTGCAGCTGGTTCTTGGTACCCTGGCACTGGTGGCTGTAGGCAATAGTCAGCAACACTGGTCCTTAGGTTCCTGGTGTGGATGACTGGAGGGAGTAAGAGGCACCTTCAGTCCTCAGGCCTCTGGCACAGGTGGCTGGAGGGAGTAGTAGGCACCACTGGCCCTCAGGCTTCTGGTATGGGTGGCTGGATGGAGTAGGAGACTCCGCCAGCCCTCAGGCCCCTGGCGCATGTGGCTGGAGGGAGTAGGAGATGCTGCTGGTTCATGGGCCCCAGCACAAGTGGCTGAGTGAAGGGCTGGGCACCTTTAGTCGATGGGCTCTCAGCTTAGGGGGCAGGGTGGTGGTGGGTACCACTGGATTGAGATTGTGTCCAGGGAGGGGGGATGGGTAGGAGTGTGGGAGGCCCCACAGGCACGTGTGACTCCTGCACGGGGGCTGTGGTGAGTGCAGTGGGTGCGGTGCCTGCACTTAATGTTTGCAGGTATGGAAACACTCCTGCCTGGCTCTGGACGTGAGTGTGGAGTTGCTCCTGTTTGGCTGCACCAAGTGATGGGCATTTCAGCTGGGAACGCTGCTTGCTTTGTCTCAATATGGCTGCACCATGTAAGTTCAGCTAACAGGGCTCTGGCAATCTGTAATTCTTTGCGTCCACTGTTTTTATTCTGTGTCTCCTTCCACTTGGTGCTCAGTCTGATCCTTCAACGTTGTCTTTGATGCTCAGGGCTCCATAGTTGTCATCTCTATACGATTCACTTGTTTTCTCAGGTCTTTGTTGTAAGAGGGATGTTATGAAGCATCTGACTACTCTCCCATGTTGGACCACTTCACCCTGACCAACATCTTGATTGCAGCCTTGTGAGAGACCCTGAGACAGGAAACCCAGCTAAATCATTCCCAGATTCCTGATGCACAGAAATTGTAAGATAATAAATGTGCTATTTTAAGCTGCTAAGTTTGTGGAAATATTGTTACTCATCAATGGATCTTGCTTTTAGGTTAGGTTGGTTAAATGACCCAAGACTATTAGCTGTGCTACAGTTTCTTGTTCTTATCAATGGAGCTCAAGTTTGACTCTCTGCAAAAATACCCCAATGGTTTATAATCAAGTACCATAGGGTGTTTGAGAGTAATCTAATAAGTAATCTTATTAGATTTGACATTCATAATATAATTATAAATTCATCTTTCCTTGAATTTGAGCTGGACCTAGTGATGTGCTTCTGATGATTAGCAAAAAGCAAGAGTGATGGTGTGGGACTTCAGAGACTACGTTATAAAAGATACTGTGACTTCTTTTCTCTTTCTTGAATTGCTCACTCTGGGGGAAGTTAGCTTCAAGACATGTCATGAGCAGAGGCCCACGTGGTGAGGAGCTGTGGTTTCCAGCCAACAGCCACATGGGTGAGTCTTTTTGGAAGCCGGTTCTTCATCCCAGTCAACTTTCAAATGACTGCAGCCCTAACTGACATTTTGACTGCAACCTCGGGAGAGTTGCTGAGCCAGAATAAGTCAGATAAGTGGCTCCTGGATTTCTGACCTTCAGAAATCTTATTTGATTTTCATTGGAATCTAATGATATAGATTCAATAACATTTGCTTATTTTATAAAGGGGAGTCCTAGTGGCACAGTGGTTCAGTGCTCAGTTGCTAACCAAAATGTTGGCAGTTCGAATCAACGAGCCGCTCCTTGGAAACACTCTGGGGCAGTTTTACTCTGTCTGTAGGGTCAATATGAGTCAGAATCGACTCGATGGCAATAGGTTATTTTATAAAGGAGAAAACTGAGCCTTAGAAAATTTGTGTAGTCTGCTCTAGAAAGTGATAATGCCAAGATTATAACTCAGCAGTCTAAGTCTAGAGTCCACCCTATACTGACTCATCCTTCAAACGGTTGGAGTAAATCTTTACTACTCTTAAGAAAGTACAGATGCAAAGCATTATATGCTCCATAGTCTGATTGTTATAATCCTATCGTCTCCTTTCTTTTTCATACTCTATGCTTTGAGCTTCCCAGGCCTGCTTTATTTTTTCTGCCATGCTAGTGAATAAAATCCTAGTATTTAGTCTTGAAAGGAGCTGTGATGGCACAGTGGTTAAACACAGTTCCATGGGAGAAAGATGTGGCAGTCTTCTTCCATAAAGATTACAGCCTTGGAAACCCTGTGGAGCAGTTCTACTTTGTCCTGTAGGGTCGCTATGAGTCAGAATTGACTTGACGGCAATGGGTTTGGTTTTTGGTTACTTAGCCTTGAAACACAGGCCATTCTAACCATGGATAAAATAAAGTACTATAAGAAGGAAATGTTCGTTTTTTCTTTCCCTGCCTTTGCAGAGAAAAAGGGGAACTGTTCTTGCTTATAAAAATTCTAGTTAAGGATTCTTATAAGATACTGGTCTTCAGAGATTTTTGCTAAATCTGTGACAATAACCTTTAATCTCTGAAAGATCAATAATTTTGACTGGTTGGTTTACTTAAAAGTGTGCCACCTTGGTGTCTTAGTCATCTAGTGCTGCCATAACAGAAATACCACTAGTGAATGGCTTTAAAAAAGATAAGTCTATTCTCTCGAAGTCCAATAGGCTAGAAGTCCGAATTCAGGGTGCCGGCTCCAGGGAAAGTCTTTCTCTGTCGGCTCTGGAGGAAGGTCCTTGACATCAGTCTTCTCTTGGTCTGGGAGTATCTCAGCGCAGGAACCTCAGGTCCAAAGGACACACTCTGCTCCCAGCACTGCTTTCTTGGTGGTATGAGGTCCCATGTTTCTCTGCTTGCTGCTCTCTTTTATACCTCAAAAGAAATTGGCTTAAGACACTACCTGATCTTGTAGATCTCATCAGTATAACTGCCAATAATCCATGTTATTACATCATAATGATAGAATATACAACACATAGGGAAATCACATCAGATTACAAAATGGTAGACAATCATACAATACTGGGAATCATGACCTAGCCAAGCTGACAGGTATTTTTTGGGACACACAATTCAATCCATGACACTTGGTAATAATTTTGATGTTACCATCAAAAGTGTAAAACTCTTTTCTCAAGAGTATAAAACTTGTCAGCTCTTTATGAAATCTGAAGGGAGTCATCAGTGTTTCCTTCTTATTTCACATGCGTGAGGTAAAATAAAATTTATTCTGCAGATATCTTACTTAAAGAGCTTGGAAGTCTTGACTTATTTAAATTTAACCAAGGGAATTCTTCTGTAGTTTATTTTCTAGTTTTTATTTATTTGAGAAAGTCTTTCTGTTGCCGTCGCAAACGAGTAATTAGTTGTATGAATATAGTATTCTTAGGTCACAACTATTTTTTATCTCCAGTTTCAGTAGACTTTTGCTCCACTGTGTGCTGGTGTCTTCAGAGTTGGAGAGAAATGTGAGGCCAGGATTTTTTCCCCAGATGCTTGTAGGGTTTCTTTTTCTTTATCCTTGAAATTAGGAAATGTTGCCAGCATACATGTATATATATATATATTTTTTATTTTGGCACTCTATTTATTTTTTTCTAGGACCCAAAGAGCACTTAGAAGGAGCCCTGATGATGCAATAGTTAAAGCACTCAGCTTCCAACCAAAAGGTGGTAGTTCAAACCCACCAGCTGCTCCGTGGGAGAAAAGACCTGGCCATCTGCTCCCATAAAGATTTACTGTTCTTGTTGTTCTTAGGTGTCGTCAAATTTGTACTGAGTCAAAACATTGCCCAGTCTTGAACATCTAGCTCAATTGGCATAGCACAGTTTATAAAGACAATGTTCTACATTCTACCTTGGTGAGTAGCATCTGGAGTTTTAAAAGCCTGTGAGCAGCCATCTAAGATACTCCACTGGTCTCATCCCTTCGGGAGCAAGGGAGAATGAAGAGAACAGGATACAAGGAAAAGATTAGTCCAAAGGACTAATGGACCACAGCTACCAAGGCCTCCACCAGACTGAGTCCAGTACAGCTAGATGGTGCCCAGCTACCAACACTGACTGCTCTGACCAGGATCACAACAGAGGGTCCTGGACAGAGCTGGAGAAGGATGTAGAACAAAATTCTAACTCCCAAAAAAAAAAAAAAAAGACCAGATTTACTGGCCTAAAGGAGACTGGAGAAACCCCGAGAGTATGGCCCCCAGACACCGTTTTAGCTCAGTGGTGAAGTCGTCTCCGAGGTTCACCGTTCAGCCTGGGAGTGGACAGCCCCATAAAACCAAATGGGACTAATGAGGTACAGCAGTCCAGGGACAAGGGCCAGAAGGCAGAAGGGGACAGGGAAGCTGGTGATAGGGAACCCAAGGTTGAGTCAAGATAGTGTTGATGTGTTGTGAGATTGTTAACCATTGTCATAGGGCAACATGTATACTAACTGTTAAATAAGAAACTATTTTGTTCTGTAAGCCTTCGTCTAAAGTGAGAATAGCAGCACAATTGGAAGAGCATAGTCGATGTCACTGAACTGTGTATGTAGAAATTTTTGAAATGGTGTATCTTTGGCTATGTATATTTTAACCAAAATAAAGGTCAAGAAGGGAGAGTTGACAGGTTGTGGGGTTGTTAACCAATGTCATAAAACAATATGTGTACTACTGTTTCATGAGAAACTATTTGTTCTGTAAGCCTTCACCTGAAGTACAATAAAAAAAAAAAAAATTGCCCAGTCTTGCGCCACCCTCACAATCGTTGCTATGTTTGAGGCCATGGTTGCAGCCACTGTGTCAATACATCTTGTTGAGGGTCTTCCTCTTTTTGCTGACCCTCTACCAAGCATGATGTCCTTTCCCAGGGACTGGTCCCTCCTGGTCACAAGTCCAAAGTATTTGAGACAAAGTATCACTGTCTTTGCTTCTAAGGGGCACTGACTGTACTTCTTCCAAGAAAGATTTGTTTCTTCTGGCAGTCCACGGTATATTCAGTATTCTTTGCCAACACCATAATTCAAAGGCATCAATTTTTCTTTGGTCTTCCTTGTGCATTGTCCAGCTTCTGCATGCATATGAGGCAATTGAAAACACCATGTGTTGGGCCAGGTGCACCTTAGTCCTCAAAGGGACATCTTTGCTTTGTAACAGTTTAAGGAGGTTTTTTGCAGCAGATTTGCCCAATGCAATATGTTATTTGATTTCTTGACTGCTGCTCCCATGGGCATTGTCTTAGTCATCTAGAGCTACTATAACAGAAATACCACAAATGGATGGCTTTAACAAAGAGAAATTTATTCTCTCACAGTCTAGTAGGCTACAATTCCAAATTCAGGGGATTGGCTCCAGGAGAAGTCTTTCTCTTCTTGGCTCTGGACGAAGGTTCTTGTCATCAGTCTTCCATTGGTCTGGGAGCATCTCAGTGCAGGAACCTCAGGTCCAAAGGACACGCTCTGCTCCCAGTGCTGCTTTCTTGGTGATATGAGGTCCCCCATCTCTCTGCTTGCGTCTCTCTGATATCTCAAAAGAGATTGGCTTAAGACATTAATCTCATAGACCTCATCAGTATAACTGCCACTAATCCATGTTATAACATCATAGTGATGGAATGTACAACACATAGGGAAAAACACAGATGACAAAAAGGTAGACAATAATACAATACTTGGAACCATGACCTAGCCAAGTTGACAGATATTACTGGGGGACACAATTCAATCCATGACAGGCACTGATTGTGGATCCAACTAAATGAAATCCTTGACAATTTCAATATTTTCTCTGTTTATCATGAAGTTGCTTATTGGTCCAATTGTGAAGATTTTTGTTTTATGTTGAGGTGTAATGCATACTGAAAGCTGTAGTCTTTGATCTTCATCACTTAAGTGCTTCAAATCCTCTTCAATTTCAGCAAGCATGGTTGTGTCATCTGCATATAGCAGGTTGTTAAGGAGCCTTCCTTCAATCCTTATGCTGCATTATTCCTCATATAGTCCAACTTCTCAGCTTACTTGCTAAGTATACAGATTGAATAAGTATGGTGAAAGGACAACCAGGTGGAATACACAAGAATCAAATCAACTAAATCTGTGGAAAGAGACAATTGAAAAGCTCAATATTATCAGTCAGAACAAGGCCAGGGGATGACTGCAGAACAGACCATCAATTGCTCCTATGCAAATTCAAATTGAAACTGAAGAAAATTAGAACAAGTCCAAGAAACCCAAATACGACCTTGAGTATATCCCACCTGAATTTAGAGGCCATCTCAAGAATAGATTTGATGTGTTGAACACTAATGACTGAAGACCAGAAGAGTTGTGGAATGACATCAAGGACATCACACATGAAGAAAGCAAAAAGTTATTAAAAAGATAGGAAAGAAAAGACCAAAATGTATGTCAGAAGAGACTCTGAAACTTGCTCTTGAACATAAAGTAGCTAAAGCAAAAGGAGGAAATGATGAAGTAAAAGAACCGAACAGAAGATTTCTAAGGGCAACTTGAGAAGACAAAGTATTACAATGACACGTGCGAAGAGCTGGAGATAGAAAACTAAAAGGGAGGAACATGCTTGTCATTTCTCAAGCTGAAAGAACTGAAGAAAAAATTCAAGACTTGAGTTGCAATAGTGAAGGATTCTATGGGTGAAAATATTAAATGATGCAGGAAGCATCAAAAGAAGATGGGAGGAATATACAGAATCATTATACCAAAAAGAATTGGTCGACATTCAACCACTTCAGGAGGTGGCTTATGATCAGGAACCGATGGTACTGAAGGAAGAAGTCCAAGCTGCATTGAAGGCACTGGTGAAAAACAAGGCTGCAGGAATTAACGGAATATCAATTGACATATTTCAACAAATGGATGCAGCACTGGAAGTGCTCACTTGTCTATGCCAAGAAATTTGGAAGATAGCTACCTGGCCAACTGACTGGCAGAGATCCATATTTATGCCTATTCCCAAGAAAGGTGATCCAACTGAATGTGGAAATTATCAAACAATATCATTAACGTTACATGCAAGTAAAATTTTGCTGAAGATTATTCAAAAGTGGCTGCAGCATATTGACAGGGAACTGCCAGAAATTCAGGCTGTATTCAGAAGAGGACGTGGAACCAGGGCTATCATTGCTGATGTCAGATGGATCCTGGCTGAAAGCAGAGAATACCAGAAACATGTTTACCTGTGTTCAATTGACTATGCAAAGGTATTCAACTGTGTGGATCATAACAAATTATGGATAACATTTCTAAGAAAGGGAATTTCAGAAGACTTAATTGTGCTCATGAAGAACCTGTACATAGGTCAAGAGGCAGTTGTTCGGACAGAACAAGGGGATACTGCATGGTTTAAAGTCAGGAAAGATGTGTGTCAGGGTTGTATCCTTTCCCCATAGCTATTCAATTTGTATGCTGAGCAAATAATCCGAGAAGCTGGACTATATGAAGAAGAACAGGGCATCATGATTGAAGGAAGACTCATTAACTACCTGCATTATGCAGATGACACAACCTTCCTTGCTGAAAGTGAAGATGACTTGAAGCACTTACTGATGAAGAGGAAAGACCACAGCCTTCAGTATGGATTACACTTCAACATAAAAACAAAACAAATCAAAACAAAACTTCACAACTGGACCAGTAAGCAACATCATGATAAACAGAGAAAAGATTGAAGTTGTCAAGGATTTCAATTTTACTTGGATCCACAATCAATACCCATGGAAGCAGCAGTCAAGAAATCAAAAGATGCGTTGCATTGGGCAAATCTGCCGCAAAAGATCTCTTTAAAGTATTGAAAAGCAAAGATGTCACCTTGAAGACTAAGGTGTGCCTGCCCCAAGCCATGGTATTTTCAATCGCATCACATGCATGCAAAAGCTGGACAATGAATAAGGAAGACGGAAGAATTGACACCTTTGAATTGTGGTGTTGGTGAAGAATATTGAATATACTATGGACTGCCAAAAGAATGAACAGGTCTGTCTTGGAAGAAGTACAACCAGAATGCTCCTTAGAAGCAAGGATGGCGAGGCTGCGTCTTACATACTTTGAACATGTTGTCAGGAGGGATCAGTCCCTGGAGAAGGACATCATGCTTGGTAAAGTAGAGGGTCAGTGAAAACGAGGAAGACCCGCAACGAGATGGACTGACACACTGGCTGCAACAATGGGCTCAAGCATAACAATCATTGTGAGCATGGCACAGGTCAGGGCAGTGTTTCGTCCTGTAGTACGTAGGGCCAGAACCGACTTGACGGCATCTAACAACAACAAAGACAACCCTGAAGTATTCCTTTTCCAATCTAAACTACACAGTATCCTCTTGCTCTGTTTGAACAACTGCCTCTTGGCCTATGTACGAATTCTGCATGAGCACAATTAAGTATTCTGGAATTCACATTCTTCACAATGTTATCCATAATTTGTTATGATCCACAGTCTAATGCTTTTGCATAGTCAGTAAAACACAGGTAAGCATCTTTCTTATATTCTCTGCTTTTAGCCAAGATGCATCTGACATCAGCAATGATATCCTTCATTCCATGTCCTCTTCTGAATCCAGCTTGAATTTCTGGCAGTTCCCTGTTGATGGACTGCTGCAACTGATTTTGAATTATCTTTAGCAAAATTTTACTTGCGTTTAATGTTAATGATATTGTTTGATTATCTGTGCATTCCATTGAATCACCTTTCTTTGGAATGGGCACATATATAAATCTTTTTTAGTTGGTTGATCAGGTAACTGTATTCCAAATTTGTTGGCATAGACGAGTGAATACTTTCAGTGTTGCATCCATTTGTTGAAGTATCTCAATTGGTATTTAGTCAATTCCTAGAGTCTTGTTTTTCGCCAATGCCTTCAGTGCAGCTTGGAGTTCTTCCTTCAATACCATTGGTTCTTGATCATATGCTACCTCCTGAAATGGTGGAATATCGACCAATTCTTTTTGATATAGTGACTCTGTGTGTTTCTTCCCTCTTCTTTTGATGCTTCCCACATTGTTCAATATTTTACCCATAGAATCCTACAATATTCCAACTCGAGGTTTGAATTTTTTATTCAGTTCTTTCAGAAATCTTGAGAAATGCTAAGCCAATGGTTTTTTAACCCCAGGTCTTTGCAAGTTTTATTATAATGCTTTGTCTTCTTGAGCCACCTTTTGAAATCTTCTGTTCAGCTCTTTTACTCCATCATTTCTTCCTTTCACTTTAGCTACTCTATGTTCAAGAGCATGTTTCCAAGTCTCTTCTGACATCCATTTTGGTCTTTTCTTTCTTTTCTATCTTAATGATCTTTTGCTTTCTTCATGTATCATGTCCTTGTTCCCCAACTTGTTCTTCAGTCATTAGTGTTCAACGTGTTAAATCTATTCTTGAGATAGTCTCTAAATTTAGGTCAGATATACTCAAAGTCATACTTTGGCTCTCATGGTCTTTTTTAAACTGTCTTCAGCTTCAACTTGAACTTGCATATATATGAGCAATTGATGATCTGTTCCTCATTTGATGCCTGGCCTTGTTCTGACCAATGATATGGAGCTTTTCTATTGTCTCCACAGATGTAGTTGATTTGATTCCTGTGTATTCCATTCAGTGATGTCCACATGTCAAGTTGTTTATGTTGCTGAAAAAAAGTATTTCCAATGAATAAGTCGTTGGTCTTGCAAAATTCTCTCATGCAATCTCTGGTGTCATTTCTATTACCAAGGCCATATTTTCCAATTACTGATGCTTCTTCTTTGTTTCCAACTTGATTGCATGTTTGATTAATTTCAGACTGCAGAAGTTGGTAAAAATCTTCAATTTCTTCATCTTTGGCATTAGTGGTTGATGCATAAATTTGAATACTAGTCATATTAACTGGTTTTCTTTGTAGGCATATGAGTATTATCCTATCACTGACAGTATTGTACTTCAGGATAGATCTTGAAATATTCTTTTTGACAATGAATGTGTTGCCATTCTTCTTCAGTTTCATTCCTGGCATAGTAGACCATATGATTGTCTGATTCAAAATGGCCAGTACCATTTCATTTCAGCTTATTAATGACTAGCATATCAATCTTAAGTACCATTCCATTTCAGCTTATTAATGCCTAGCATATCAATCTTCAAATGTTCCATTTCATTTTTGACAGCTTCCAATTTTTCTTTATTCATACTTCATACATTCCACATTTCAAGTACTAATAAATATTTGTAGTGGTGTCTTTTCATTTCGAGTCATGCCATATCAGCAAATGAGGATTCCAGAAGCTTTACTCCATCTACATCATTAAGTTTGATTCTACTTTGAGGAGGCAGCTCTTCTCCAGTCATATTCTGAATGCTTTCAAACCTGAGGGGCTCATCTTCCAGCACTATATCAGACAATGTTCTGCTGCTATGTATAAGGCATTCACTGGCCAATTTTTTTCCAGAAGTAGATCACCAGGTCCTTTTTCCTACTCTGTCTTAATCTGAAAGCTCTGCTGAAACCTGTCCACCATGGGTGACCCTACTGGTGTTTGAAATTCCAGTAGCATAGCTTCAAGCATCACAGCAACATGTAAGCCACCACAGTATGACAAAATGACAGACAAGTGGTTGATTTACAGCCTAGCAAATCCTATGGGGCAGTTCTACTCTGTCCACTGTGAGTCAAAATCTACTTGATGGCACCCAACAACAAGATATATATATATATATATAAAACATTGTCAGTGAGTCAGTTTTGACTTATGGTGACTTCATGCGTTGCAGAGTAGAACTGTGCTCTGCAGGGTTTTTTTTTGGCTGTAATCTTAACGGGATCAGATCTCCAGGTCTTTCTTTCATGGAGTCACTGGATGGGTTCAAACTGCCAACCTTTAGATTAGTAGTTGAGTGCAAAATAGCACATACTTCTTGAGAATTTAATGGGTAAATATAAGCAATAAGAATGGTACCTGGCAGTTGGTAAGTGTCTAGTAAGTGTTAAACCAAAAGAAAAGAAAAGAAAAAACAAAACCCATTGCCGCCGAGTCAGTTCTGACTCATAGCGACCCTATAGAGTAGAACTGCCCCATAAGGTTTCCAAGGAGTGGCTTGTGGATTTGAACTGCCAACCTTTCAGTTAGCAGCAGGGCTCTTAACCACTACACCACCATGGCTCCCTGGCAAGTGTTAACTATTATTATTATTGGAAGAAAGTCCTGACGATCTACTTCTGAAAATCACCCAGTGAAAACCTTATAGATCACAATGGTCTGATCCTATGGTGCATGGGGTTGCCATGAACTGGGGATTGACTAAAAAGGAGCTACCAACAACAATTATTATTATTACCTAAGGTCATATAAATAAACTTACTGAATTCTGAACACTTTAATGTGGCATGAAAGTGAATAGCTTCAAAATATCCAAGAAACCTTACTGACTTGAGTACTACAGTAGAGCTACAGTAAGTCTGCACTTCATTGAATATGCAGAGTAATTATTTTGTAATAGAATACCAACAAACAACAACAACCCTCCCCATCAAAGTAAAACAAAAAGCACTAAACCAAAACCAAAACTAAAAACAAAAAACAAAACAGCCCTCTACCTGGCTATTACTTGGCTATGTCATCTCAAGCAGGAAGCATTTTCAATAATGTTAACTTCTTTTACCTTCCTAATTCATTCACTTGAGACAGAACCCCCACAGTGTTGCATTACAAATCCTGTTTTCTTTGCTTGGCTTCCTCTTCCACAGTGTTGCATTTACAAATCCTCTTTTCTTTGCTTGGCTTCCTCCCCCACAGTGTTGCATTAAAAATCCTGTTTCCTTTGCTGGGCATCCTCTCCCACCTCCCAGCTTTGCATTTGAATCCTGCTTTTGCTTGGAGGTTATATGTAAACCTCTTTGGGCCTGTGTAGTATGATTAAGAATGTTGCTGATGTAACTTGTATGAACTCCCTGCTTGTAAACCCTTTAAAAATAACTTGTCTCCTTGCCCTGGGGAAGCAGTCTTGGTGGCAGCAGCTCCAACTGACTCCTTTTCCTTGTACAATGAAATAAAGGTGACTTTTCTGTTCTCCCACCTCGGTCTCTCATTTACTGACCATTATGAGTCATGCCGAGCAAGAACCTGGGGTTTCCACCTGGTAATGTTTCTGGCGAGCCAGCCAGGAGTCATCTGCTCAGTTCCTAAGGTGGATTGGACAACAGACCAGACCTAATGTCTGGCACCACCATGAGATTTCTCCTGGAGACCTTAGAGCAGTTCTGAAAGCTGATTTACCCAGACCTAAAAAGATGACTCTGTGGGTGATACAAAATACACCTGGGTTATTTGGTAAGTAGCTAGATAAGGCCTTAGAAGAGTCCCAAGAAGCAGGAGAAATTGACCATTGAGGGCATTTGGAATATGAGGTTATTTGGTAAGTAACAGGGTAATTCCTAGGTAAGACCTTAGAAGACTCCCAAGAAGCAAGAGGAATTGACCACTGAGGGCATAAAAGGCTCAGCTACCTGTTAGTTGGTGCACCCGATTAGGTTGTGTGAGTGTGTAAGTGTGTGTATCCAGAGAATGGGGAACGTTCAAGGGATCCTGGAATGCAGCCCCCTAAGATGTATCCTTAAAATAGGGAGCAGGGACTCGGACAGACATGGCTCTGGCAGCATGCTTGTCCCTTTCCTACTTTTACCTCTTTAAATATATGCTGAATAAAACCTTACTTTTTGTTTTACTAAACTTTGTGTTGTTTTCACCCTGTAAGAGTCAATGGTGTAGTCGTTGCAGGGATTCTAAAGCCATGAATCTAGTTGACCTCAAGGAATCCGGGACTGCGGAGCAGAAGCTGACAAAAAAAAAAAAAAAAAAAAAAAGAGGTCCTATCTTCTGGACCCATACATTTGCACTCCATGTCCCTTTGACACCAATGGGGTGAGTGCCCTCGGAAAATGAGCCTTCACTTATTCTTTTTGTTCTCTTTCTCAAGATTTTATGCTTGATCGTTTGGTTAAGAGTGATGTTTACTAACTCTTGGTGAACTGCAGTTTAGTGTCTGGATTCAGGTGCTTGAAACATTAAAGAGATAATTCTATTTCCAAAGAGCTCTGAGTCACTATAAGCTGCAAAATTTGGGCATAGGTTGACCCGTAAAAGCTGTTAGGGCAGTTGCCAGTGCTCATCATGAACGTGAAAGACTCCTGTGACAGGATAAAGTGGTCACAAGACAAGCTAGAGCACCAGAGAAAACCTGGGAAATAGTGCTCTGTTTTGCTAAATTCACAGGGAGAAGTGGTGACTCCATACCTGTTTTATGATATAGTTTCTCAATAAAAAATCACAAAGTTAAAATTAAAATCATCAGTAGCTACTTTAAAATACTTTCCAATTAATGGAACTAATATATGTAAGGTCTAAAATAAGAGACTAGGTCTCTAGCCAACAAAATGAATTAAGTTAAAAAAAAAGAAAAAAGCTTAAACCTTAGAACTTAATATTTTTGATAAACGAGCCTGGATTTCTCCCCACTACTGAGACACTGGTTTAGGGTTCATATTTAAAAACACTATAAACTGAATGTGCTAGAAGCATTTTAGAAATTCAGTGGCCACTTTGGGAAAATGAGCTTCCATTTGTGTTGTCCTGTCTTTTCCTTTTTGGGGAACTTTTGTTTGATGCTGAGTTTTTGTCAGAAGGCCTAATATTCCTCCATCTGAGGCTCTGGCAAATTAAAGTTTTATATGAAACTTGTTTTTTTCTGTGAATTGAGTCAAGAGAGTGAGGGCGGGGCAAGATCAGGCCTCCCCAGCCTCCAGTCTCGCTAGCCAAGAATTGATGGATTCATTTACAAAATTGCTAAAGAGCTTTGGTATTTACTGGGTAGATAGCCCTTCAAAGTGCCTAGGTCAATTTAAACATATGTAAATGAATTGGAATGACACAGTCTTGTCTTCCCTGAGTGAGGAGAGTAAGGGTGAGACAGGATCAGACCTCCCCAGGCCCCCCATCCCCATCTCTGAAGTCATATAGCTCCAGGGAAGCTTTTAAAAGGCACTTTCTAACTAAGTGGAGACTTATAAGAGAAAATAAATAAATAATAAGAAAAAAATTGCTGCTTTACTAGTTACCAAAAATTAGATAGATCATAAAAAATACTGTAGACAAGTTCTCTCTGTCATCAGAGAACTCTAAGAAGCAAAAAGTAAAAATCACAGTAAGACACCCCTAAAAGGGCCTAGGAAAATGTTTCCACCCCTAGCCAGAGACTTAAGTTTATATACATCTCAGTGAGTTGGTCAATTGAATAGAAACTTTGTGATTTTGAAATCTGGTTGATAAAATATTTAAGGGCTAGAATTAGATTGAGAAAAATTAGAAAAATAGTAAAATTTAGATAAAAACTTGGAATGTTTGAACAAACTTCATTTAAACAATTATCTTTTCTGGTATACAAGCTTAAAATAATTTCCAAGACCTTTTAGGTAACTTACAGATATTAAATTGAATAAACAGATATTCATCATAATTTAAGTTTATACCCTTTTGCTTTTTACAGCATGAATATATATATATATATATATATATGGTCTACTAATGAGTGTGTTCATTTTGCCATTTTAAAACAATGTACTGTAAGAGATATACAACAAAGACAATGCTTAAGAAGTTTATTAAAAAGAAATTTATTTAATATAGTCAAAGGTTTTATCTGTCTGACTAAAGTTTAATGGTTTAATTTATGAGCTTTTTAGGAGATTTAATGTTAAATAATGAAGCCCTGGTGGCGGAGTGGTTAAAGTGTTCAGCTGCTAATCAAAAGGTCAGCAATTCGAATCCACCAGCTGCTCCTTGGAAACCCTGTGGGGCAGTTCTACTGTGATAAAGTTTTATCTGTCTGACTAAAGTTTAATGGTTTAATTTATGAGATTTTAGAAGCTTTAACGTTAAATATATATAAAACAAAGAATTGGGTTTCTCACTGTTAAAATAACAAATTTTTTCTTTGATTTCTGAATTAAAGAGTTAATTTATTCTTTGTGTACTTTTCCTTAAAGACAAAGGTTCAGCCTCTCATTAAAATAAAATCCCTGAGTTGAAAACCAAGCTACACGGCTTGAGAGAAATTTTTTTTTTTAATATAAAGGAAAGATTTATTTAATATGTTATAAATTACATGGAATGTGTAGTCAAAATCAAGAGAAATGCCTGATTCTTTTTGGGTCAAAATTTATATGCTAGTATTTCCTCTTATGTTTTTGCCTAATTTTGGACAGCAAACACATAATATTATGCCATAATTTTATTATTATTTCTTTATTGCTAACTTGGCCACACCTGTATATTTTTTTAATCTAGCATCAAAGCCAGTGGTTTGACTGGGACATTCACATCATTTACTTACAAACCTGGGGTTTCCACCCAGTAGCATACTTATTTATTGAACAAATATTTTTGAGCACTAACTGTATGCCAGCCTTCGGCCTAGACCCTGGGGCTAAATACTGAGCAGACAAATGATTCCATTCCTCAGGAACTGACCTCTTTTTTTTATTTTTATTTTTATTTTATTGTACTTCAGGTGAAGGCTTACAGAACAAATAGTTTCTCATGAAACAGTAGTACACATGTTGTTTTATGACATTGGTTAACAACCCCACAACATATTAACCCTCTAAATTCTCAACCTTTTTTTTTTTTTTTTGATGAAAATACAGATAGCCAAAGATACACCGTTTCAAAAATTTCTACATACACAGTTCAGTGGCATTGACTACGCTTTTCCAACTGCGCTGTTATTCTCACTTAAGATGAAGGCTTACAGAACAAAATAGTTTCTCATTTAACAGTTACTACACATGTTGCCCTATGACAATGGTTAACAATCTCACAACACATCAAGAATATCCTTACTCCACCTTGTGTTCCCTATCACCAGGGGACTTCCTTGTCCCCTTCTGTCTTCTGGCCCTTGTCACTGGACTACTGTACCTCATTAGTCTCATTTGGTTTTTTTTTTTTTTTTTAACACCATTTCAAAACTTTTTACTTACACATTTAAGTGATATTGACTATGCTCTTCCAATTGTGCTGCCATTCTCGCCCAAGATGAAGGCTTACAGGACAAAACAGCCTCCCATTTAATAGTTACTACAAATGTTGCCCTATAACAGTGGTCAACAATCTCACAACACATCGACAGTGTCCTTACTCAACTTGTGTTACTTATCATCAGTTTCCTACTCTCCCTCTGCCTTCTGGCCCTTGTCACCGGACTCCTGTACCTCGTTAGTCCCATTTAGTTTTACTGGGCTGTCCACTCCCAGGCTTAACATCGAACCTCGAAGGTAACTTCACCTCTGAGCTGAAAGGGTGTCTGGGGGCCACACTCTTGAGGTTTCTCCAGTATTCTTTAGGCCAGTAAATCTGGTCTTTTTTTTTTTTTTTGGGAGTTAAAATTATGCTCTACATCCTTCTCCAGCTCTGTCCAGAACCCTCTGTTGTGATCCTGGTCAGAGCAGTCAGTGGTGGTAGCCGGACACCATCTAGCTGTACTGGACTCAGTCTGGTGGAGGCCTTGGTAGCTGTGGACAATTAGTCCTTTGGACAAATCTTTTCGTTGTATCCTGTTCTCTTCATTCTCCCTTGCTCCCGAAGGGATGAGACCAGTGGAGTATCTTAGGTGGCCGCTCATAGGCTTTTAAGACCCCAGACACTACTCACCAAGGTAGAATGTAGAGCATTATCTTTATAAGTAGTGTCATGCCAATTGAGCTAGATGTTCCCCGAGACCATGGTCCCCAGAGCCCTCCGTCCAACAACTCAGTCCCTCGGGGGGTTTGTTTGTAGGAACTGACCTCTTTTTAGAGTGCACCTTTGCCTTAGGTTACTAACCTTTGACATCTGGTGGGTTAGTGCTGATTATGTTTATTTCTCTCTCTTTTTTTTAATACATCTAATTTAATAGTTGTAACTTGAGAAACATGCAAATATTTTACACAATAAAAATTTTAAGTAAAAACTTTAAAAAGACATTACATAAAAATTTAAAACAGGCTATAGTAATTGAAACAAACTTGACTAAAACTATATGTTGGGGAACAAGCTAGAAAAGTAAATCAAAACTCCTTTTTGACACTTTAATAAAACATTGTGCAAACAATTGTAAATCAGTGAATTCCATAGACTTCAATAATGTAATTTTATAAGGAGCATGGATAGGCTTCAGAGAAAAGCAACTAAATTGGTAAAGAAGATGAATGGTGCTGTTCCTGTGTCGTGTTTATTTCTTGCATTTCAGATAACTCATATTGCACTTGCAGTAAAAATAGAAGACATTCCTTTGGACATAACAGATCACATTTGATTCAGGGAGTTATTTAATGTGGATAAATGAAATCCATTCTTAAGAAAATTGACAGGTGAATTTGAAGAATTTAGAGAAGTTTGTTGTTTTTTCACATCTCATTTTATGCCTGTCCCTAGAACAAATTTACCATATTTTCCACAAATAATGCACCCATGTAAATAACACACCCATGCATATAGTTCGTGCATAACTTACTTATGAAAATAGCAAGGGGGTGTTGTGCAGTTTGCAAAAATGTATAATGGCACGTTATTTCCACAAGAATACGGTATAAAGACAAGTAGAATGCTTTTGGGATTTGTTAGATGATAAGGGTATCTTAGTTTTCTAGGACTGCCATAACAAACAAAATGCCACAAAGTGGGCAAATTTGAAGAACAGAAATTTATTTTCTCACCATTCTAGAAGCTAGAAGTCCAAATTCAGGACATCAGCAGAGCTATGCTGTCAGCTCTAGGGAAAGATCCTTGCTCGTCTCTTTCAGCTTCTGTACCCTCAGGAGTTTCTTGGTTGGCTTGTAGTGAATCCTCACATGCTGTCTTCCCCCAGTATGTATGATTCTGTGTCTGTGCCTGTCTTCTTCTGTAAAAGACCACTCACTAAGTAGGACCCACCCTATGCCAGTATGAGTTGTTAATGAATAACATCTGCAAAGAAAAACTCTATTTCCCTAAACAAGGTCACATTTGCCCATGCAGGGGTTAGGACTTCAACAAATATGTTTTGGGGGACACAATTCAATCCATAATAAATATCCTCTTCTTCCCTGAGTATAGAAGCCTGAGAGTTGATTGGACTTTGGAATCTATATACTAAGTTCCAGTGAGTCTGGAAATTGATCTAAAGATCTGACTATGCAAACACTGTTGACTATGCCTCTGTCTCATAGGGCTGCTGTTGGAGATCTATCTGCCTGTTCATCTTCAACCTCAGTGGCTGTGCTTAGTCTCCTGTCATAGAACTTCTAAACTTTCACAGCAGTCATACCTAAACCTCTGACAAGGGCAGACCTAACCTGTCTGGTTCTGACAATTCTCATAGCATCTCGTCTTTTAAAAAAAAAGCCAGTGGAAAATATACCCTGGTTTTATGAGTGAATGTCCTCCTTGTGTCACTGCTGTCCTTTTCCATGGTACCACTAAGCCCTACTCTCAAGCACATTTTTTCCTTATTGTTTTAGTGGATATGAACAAGAGATGAACTTCAGCCAAGGAATTTTCTAATTTGAAAATAAGTGTACACCTGCTTGGTTATACAAAGAAAGCAAAAGAAGTGGAACAGTTGAAATTTATATGTGGTTTCTTCGAAGAAAACACTGTTTACTTCCAAAAAAGTGTTTGATCTCAGACAAATCAAACCCTCCTGTGGGCTGAACTCCTGCCAGGCGTTATTGTAAGTGATTAAGTCAGAGGAGTGCAAAGAAAGAAGCATTGTGTTTTTATTCTGTTTGATTTTAATGCATTTTTTTTCCCAGAGGCCATGTAGATGGATTCTGCATAATGAATAAATATCAGTAATGTTGGCCAGTATATTATGAAATGCTGCTGGGTACCCAGCACCATGCTGGTTGGTCATGGTGGTGAAGGTGTTGTGGATGGGAATCAAGATAGCTTCATTGCCCTTGAGCAGTCTGAAGTCTGGTTGGGGATAGCATTTGTTGTCCTGGCCCTCACCTATCCACATGTCTAGGGTCTGTTTTGCTGGCTTTATACAGAACCCTTAGATTTAAATGAAGACAAGCTCTTCATTTAATATGCAGAATGAAGATTCTGACAACCCAAAACCAAATTATTTGGCTGAATGGCATTCTTAGGGAGGAGAGTGTAAAAATGACTTTAATGTTTTAGTTTCCCAATATCCACTTCGTATATCATACACAGCATATACTTTTTGGGAAACTGGAGGAAGGAATTAGGAATAGAGGGTTTATGACTTCCTTTCCTCTTTTAAAAATTTTTTGTAACAACTTTATTGAGATATAATTCATGTACCATGAAATTCACCCTTTTTAAGTGTACAGTTCATTAGTTCTTAGTATATTTGGAGCTGTGTAACCATTGTCACTAAGCTACACCTTTTTTTGGATTGTTGTAAATATGTACATTACACAACCATTCCCAATTCAAGATTTTTACATGTGCAATTCAGTGACACTGATTACATTAATCATATTGTGCAACCATCACCATTTCCATTGCTTCTTTGCAATCTGAAATAAACTAATGCCCATTAGTAGCAAAAGAAAAATGTACATTTTCTTTAGCTGTAGTGGAACTGTGGTTTAAAAATATCTAACGCCTCCCTCCCGCCCCACAAAAACCTTGGTTGAGCTGTGAGAGCAGCCACTTGCCTGTCAGATGTCTAATTGTTTCTTCCTCCTCCTCAGCCATGCCAGTAGCAGCGAACCACAGAGACCATATTATTGCCCATATGTTGGAAAAGCTACTAAATTAAACCCCTATGTAACATGCTGACGAATCTAATGTAGGAGTTGCTGGTTTGGTGGCTAAATTTCTCTAACCTATCATTCCAATAGTAAGTGTTTTTGAGTTTTTTCAATCCCTGTTCCCAGCTGGCTGTTCTTTGTCAAGGACTGAGATGTTAGATTTTTACCACACATCAATACCATCTGAAAAGAAACTCAACTTCTGAGTTGGACTGAATTTCAGCAGTTGATGAGTTAGAGTGAGGCCTAAATCCCTAATGTTAGGTCACAAAAATCTTTCATTCACCCGGTCATGCCCTGAAGTATGCAGGGTGTTCAGAGAATTTAGGTCAGAGACAAAAATACATGACCATTATTTTCTGACATTCACTGTTCACATTTATGGTAAGGAAAGAGTCTCTTCCCACACCTCCATCTCTTTTGCTTTTACTATCACACCTCTCTTAGAATACTGACTTATTTTATTGTACGATGCATTTTATATTTTATCAGTTAACTTCAGAACCAGCCCTGTAATTAATCCTTATTTTCCCACATTCATCAGTAACTGCTGGCCTAAGGGAATACCACTTTCCTCTTTCTTGGAGTAATAGGAAGCAGTGTGGGAAAGTGTAGACACTGTTTTCCTTTTCCCTTCAGCCCTTTAATTTTCAAATTTGAATAATGGGGAGAAAAGTAACTAGATGATCATCTTGTCATGCAATAATAGAAGATCAGGCAGTGAGAGAAGGTAAATAGCCCCATATATTCAAATTAGGAGAGTTATTGTTGGGCCAAGTGTTGTCTGGATTGAATGCAGACTCATACAGGCAAAACATGGGCCCTCTCTTTGCTTTTTATTGTGGAATGCTAAAAGAAACAAAAGAAATGCTAGGCAATAGTTTCTTAGCCTTTTACTCTGTACCAGGAATTCTGAGTTCAAATCCTAGCCTGGCTATTTCTAATTGAGTAATAACAACTTCTCTCCTCATAACAAAGGGGAAGAACAAAAAACTTATCTCATTTATGACAGGCAATGCAGTACATCATCTTGTTTAATATTAACAACAATTTATGAAGGCTGAATTATTGCCTAGATTGCATTTGGAGAAACTGAGCCTCAGAGAGGATAAGCATCTTGTATAATGTTCATGTGAATCCAGTAATGGCAGAATTGGGATTAGGACTGTTGTCTAGCTCCAGAAGCCTGTGCCTTTTCTTCCAAGCCTGCTTATTTAATGGAACTGGACAACCAATGATTTCTCAGATTTTGCCCCACCAGACAGTGATATCCCTCTGTCAGTAGGTATGGTCTGCAAAAGTGCTCTATTGTCAAATATGCTTGGGAAATGCTGTAGTAAATCAAACAGATTTCTTCACTGCAAGGCTCTGTAGAGCCTAGAATATGCTTATACATATTGTGAATTTCCAAGAAGATATATAGCATATGGAGTTTCCTAAATCTGGTTGACTACCCAATTTTATTTTATTTTTTTTTCTTTTTCTGTAGAGTATGTGAGAACACAGTTTGGAGAATGCTGGGATAACCTTCTTCCCTTTCTCTTCCTGTGTCAAAACTGATACTCCGTAGGCTGCATGTAATGTATTGGCAGCTTAGTTCAGTTCCGTGCAATGGCATTCAAGGAGTATTTATTGAGCAATGCCTACAGTGTGTGAGTCTCTCCTCTAATTGCTGATGGAGAGGGTACTGTGAGGCAGAGGAATTAAAAAATACAGATAAAGCCCTGGCTTGAAGATTATGATATCATACACTTGGAGCCCTGGTAGCACAGTGGTTAAGAACTCGGCTGCTAACCAAAAGGTCAGTAGTTTGAATCCTCCAGCTGCTCCTTGGAAACCCTATGGGGGCAGTTCTACTCTGTCATGTAGGGTCATTAAGAGTCGGAATCAACTTGAAGGCAACGAGTTTGGTTTGGTTTTGGGTATTATACATTTAGGACATGGCATATTGCAATTGGTGAAGAGTTAACAAAGCTTCTACAGTAGCTTGCTGCATAGGATTGTAGTTTGTACCTTGACTTATTATGAGTCCTTTTTTTTTTTTTTTTTTTGTATTATTTGTCTGCGAGTAGAGCTTAAAGAGGAGTTCCTGGATGGCACAGATGGTTAAGTGCTCTACTACTAGCCAGAAGGTTGGCAGTTTGAACTCATCCAGAGGCGCTTGACAATCTGCTTCTGAAAGATCATAGCCTTGAAAACTCTATGAAGCAGTTCTGCTCTGCACATGTGGTATCGCCATGAGTTGAAATTGACTTGATGGCAACTGTCTTAGTCATCTAGTGCTGCTCTAACAGAAACACCACAAGTGGATGGTTTTAACAAAGAGGAACTTATTCTCTTCACAGTCCAGTAGGCTACAAGTCCAAATTCAGGGCATTAGCTCCAGGAAAAGGCTCTCTGTCTCTGTCAGCTCTGGAGGAATGTGCTTGTCATCAGTCTTTCCTTGGTCTGGGAGCATCTCAGCACAGGAACCTCAGGTCTAAAGGATGCGCCCTGCTCCCGGTACTGCTTTCTTGGTGGTATGAGGTTCCCATGTGTCTCTGTTCACTTCTCTCATTTATATCTTAAAAGAGATTGGATTAAGACATTATCTAATCTTGTAAACCTCATCAGTATAACCTCATCATACTGATAGAGTTTACAACATACAAGGAAATCACATCAGATTTACAAAATGGTACACAATCATACAATACAAGTTGACAGATATTTTTGGGGGACACAGTTCAATCCATGACAGCAACTAACAACAACAACAACAGAGCTTAGAAAGTAATGAGAAGTTATGACTTCCAAGCTGAAGGTTTTTTCTTCCCAATAGAACAGATTAAAAAAAACAAATCTAATTTTGTATCCAACTTTTGCGTAGGAAGGAGCTCTGGTGGCCAATGGTTAAGCTCTCGGCTGCTAACTGAAAGGTCAGTGGTTTGAACCCACCAGTCACTCCACAGGAGAAAGATGTGGCAGTCTCCTTCAGTAAAGATTTACAGCCTTGGAAACCCTATGGGGAAGTTCTACTCTGTCCTATAGGGTCGCTATGAGTTGGAATCTACTCGACAGCAAATTTTGTGTGTGTGTGTTTTTCACCACCCAGGGACCCCCCTGGAAAGTAGGAGCTTAATAAACACCTTAAGTTCCCTCTGATCCATCAAAGGAGTTGTGTAGGAGAATTGATTCCACATTAAAAAACTAAAACTTCTACTATTCATTGGTGCTAAGAAATAGGTTGCATTACTGAGAGAATCCTAGTATATTGAGATTAAAGGGAAATAGCTGTTTCTCTGGAGACAGGCAAAGAAACTTACTATCATCTCTGCAGTAAGAAGGAAATCACTATTTCAACTAGGCTGAAAAAACTATACAGCTCTTCAGGAGGAGATAGTCACCAAAAATTTAACCTGAAGCAAAATTTTTTTTTTTTAATGTTGTGACGTTACAGTTAAAATATTATATATAAAACTTTTCAGATTACTCTTAATGATATGTAAAGCTTGAGAATGAAGTGTATATACTTGCTAGGACCCAAAAAAGCTAATGCCATAAACTGAATTCATTTCTTGATTCTCAGTCACCTGGACTGGCGAGTTTGCTCTAAGCCTGAAATGGCTTTCTCCTAGCGTGTTTCTGAAAAGCACAGTCACAAAAACAAGCATTAATCATTTTAAACGGAAGGAACCTGCCACAAAAAGAAAAAAAACTCTTGCCTGATTGCCTTTTCTCTTTTCTTTAGAACCTCCAGAAACAGGGTTAAGTCATTTTAATTTAAGCAAAATCTGTTTGGGGTCCAGAAATTTCAATTACATTGCTATTGATCTATTAACGAATATTTTATCAGGCTGTGAAGGAAGAAGGAGCGTTCAGGTCTTCCCATATAGAGTGGAAATAATTTCCTTTATGGCTCACATTTAGGATCCCATCACTCTAATTTCAATATCTTTTTATTGATATTATAGAACGAAAAGTTTCCTGTGTATTACTGTAAACAGCTGATCTCAACTCTCTGTGGACATAGACAGTTAATGAAGCAGGTAAAGTCAACTATTCAATAACTCCCAGAGATCCTTAGGCTCAGTCACGCAGCAACATTTATTTAACACCCCTGGTGAGCACAGCATCTTAGGTACTGTCAGGGATGAAAAGTAATAGAAGATGTGGTCTTTGCTTTTAAGGATTTTTCAGTTGGCTAGCTATGGCACAAACATGAAAAACAACCAACCAAACCAAACCAAACTCGTTGCCGTTGAGTCTGTTCCAACACATGGTGACCCTATAGGGCAGGGTAGAACTTCCCCACAGGGTTTCCAAGGCTATAAATATTTATGGAAGTAGACTGCCACATCTCCTGTGGAGCGGCTGGTGGGTTCCAACCGCTGATCTTTTCACTAGCAGCCAAGGGTTTAACCATTGCACGGCCAGGGAACCTTGAAAAAACAACCAGACTGTTAAAATAATATTTAAACATCTTTAAAGAAACCCAATAGAAGTTTATGAATTTACACTGGTCTTTCTCTCAGTGTGTTAGTTTGAATGAATTTTCAAATAACAAAGATCATTTATTTTCAGGTTTAAATAAAGCAATTCCCCCCTTCCTGAACTATATCTACAATGTTTTGGTGAATAGAATAGGACATATTTTGATAGACAGAAAAAAATTTGCCTGCTAGACCAACTCTTCATCTGTTAATCAACTTACATAGTGAACGGGTGGCTGTAGTCTACACAACATTACTGAACACTCTCTCATAGGTTGCAGAAGGAACAGGCATTCAGTCCAAGGCTAGTTCACGTATGTCCTGAGCCATGAGTGATCCTTGAGATGGTCAAACCCAAAACTCTGCCCCACAAAGACGATGGTGACCAGTGGGGCCCAAGAGGTGCTGTCTCTGAGGAGTGTGAATGTGAAACATAGAAAAGTTAAAAAGCTAGTGGTAAAAGTAGGAGCTGAAAGAGAGATGCAGGGTCTGTGTTAAACTCATTCTGACAAAACGTTCAAAGGCAAGTAACAGTATTATGTTAGATATCCTAAATATGAAATTCTGCTCCACATCTCATTCCATTAAATGAGCTAGAGATGTTTACATTTTATGTGTCTTCACTTGACGTTTTTCCTTTTTAAATCTCAAAAGTAGGTATTCAAGATCATATGACTACATTTATGCTTAACCTCCTCTTCTCTGCAAATCTATATTGTCTTCCTGAGAGCTCAGAATTCTAAGGAGAACTTGGGATCTTGTGTCCAGTTCTGTGTTGAAAAAGAGGAGCAGATAAGTTCTTTTTCTTTCTTTTTTAAATTTTTCCTCCATTCTATTACTTAGTAGCTGTGTGACCTTGTTACTTAACCTCTTTGAGTCTGAATTTTTTTAATTTATGGATTGAGGATAGTAGTAATTTCCTCATAAGATTGCGATTATGATGAAATGAGATACTATACTTAAGATATACTTAAAAGTGGTGTATATAAGGTAGATAACACTACTTAAGTATTTTTTTAAATGGAGAAAACTGTATTTCATAGAAATATGTGGTTAGAAAAAAATACTAAAAATTTTTTTTATTGTGCTTTAGGTGAAAGTTTACACTGCAAATTATAGGGCTATTATAAATGGTATTGTTTTCCTGATTTCCTTTTCATCATTCTCCTTATTGGTATATAGGAATCCAACTGATTTTTGTATGTTTATCTTGTATCCTGCTACTCTGCTGAATCTTTCTATTAGTTCCAGTAGATTTGTTGTGGAGTCTTTAGGGTTTTCTATGTATAGTATCATATCATCTGCAAACAGGGACAGTTAAACTTCTTCATTACCAATTTGGATGCCCTTTATTTCTTTTTCTTGCCTTATTGCTCTACCTTGGACTTCCAGCACAATGTTATGTAGAAGTGGTGATAAAGGGCATCCTTGTCTTGTTCCGGTTCTCAAGGGGAATGTTTTCAGCCTCTCTCCATTAAGAATGATGTTGGTCTTGGTTTTGCATAGATGCCCTTTATTATGTTGAGAAATTTCTCTTCTGTACCTATTTTATTGAGAGTTTTTATCAGGAATGGGTGTTGGACTTTGTCAAATGCCTTTTCTGTGTCAATTGAGATGACCATGTGATTGTTTTCTTTCAATTATTTATGTGATGGATTACGTTGATTGATTTTCTAATGTTGGACCATCCTTGCATACCTGGTATGAATCCTACTTGGTCGTGATGTATTATTTTTTTGACATGATGCTGAAGTCTATTGGCTAGAATTTTGTTCAGAATTTTTGCATCTATATCCATGAGGGATATTGGTCTGTGATTTTCTTTTTTGTGACGTCTTTGCCTGGTTTTGGTATCAGGGTTATGTGGGCTTCATAGAAGGAATTTGGAAGTATCCTTTCCTTTTCTGTGTTCTGAGAGAGTTTGAGTAGTACTGGTATAAGCTCTTCTGGGAATGTTTTGTAGAATTCTCCAGTGAAGCCATCTGGGCCAGGACTTTTTTTTTGTTGGGAGTTTTTTTTTTTTTTTTTGATTACCTTTTCAATCTCTTCTCTTGTTATGGCTCTGTTCAGATTTTCAACATCACTTTGTGTTAGTTTGGGTAGGCCGTGTGTTTCTAGAAATTTATCCATTTCCTCTAGGTTTTCAAATCTGTTGGAGTATAGTTTTTCATGATATTCTGTTATGACCCTTTTTATTTCAGTTGAGTCTGTTGTAATGTCCCTCATTTCCTTTCTTATTTGAGTTACTTGTGTCCTCTCCTGCTTTTCTTTTGTCATTCTGGCCAGTGGTTTGTCGATTTTGTTGATCCTTTCAAAGAACCAACTTTTGGTTTTGTTGATTCTTTCTCTTGTTTTTCTATTCTCTATTTCATTTATTTCTGCTCTGATCTTTATTATTTCCTTTCTTCTAGTGGCTGTGGGCTTTTTTTGCTGTTCTCTTTCTATTTGTTTGAATTGTGTAGTTAATGTTTTGATTTTGTCCCTTCTTTTTTGATGTGTACATCTATTGCTATAAATTGTCCTCTGAGGACTGCCTTTGCTGTGTCCCAAAGTTTTTGATATGATGTGTTTTCCTTATTGTTTGATTCTAGGAATTTTTTGATTCCATCTCTAATTTCATCTATTACCCATTGGTTTGTAAGCAGGGTGTTATTCAGTTTCCATGTTAGTGATTTTTTTCCTTGCTCTGCCTGTTGTTAATTTCTAACTTGATGGCATTGTGGTCAGAGAAGATACTTTGTATTATCTCAGCATTCTGGATCTTGTTGAAGGTTGCTCTGTGGCCTAAGATGTGGTCTGTTCTGGAGAGCATTCTATGTGCACTGGAAAAAGAATGTGTACTTTGCAGCTGTTGGGTGGAGTATTCTATATATGTCTATGAGGTCAAGTTGGCTGATTGTGACCTTTAGGTCTTTTGTATCTTTGTTGAATTTCTTTCTAGATGTTCTGTCCTTTCCCTAGAGTGGTGCTTTGAAGTCTCCTACTATTATTGTGGAACTGTCAATTTCTCTTTTCAGTGTTGTTAGAGTTTGTTATATGTATTTTGAAGCTCTGTCATTGGGTGTGTAGATATTTATTATGGTTATGTCTTCATGATGGATTGTCATTTTAATCATTATATAGTGTCCTTCTTTGTCTTTTACAGTGGATTTTGTTTTAAAGTCTATTTTATCTGAGATTAGTATTGCCACTCCTGTTCTTTTTTGGTAACTGTTTGCTTGATATACTTTTTTCCCTGCTTTGATTTTTAACAAATTTACATCTTTGTTTCTAAGGTGTGTTTCTTGTAGACAGCATGTTGATGGATCCTGTTTGTTACCCATTCTGTCACTCTCCGTCTCTTTATGGGTGCATTGAGGCCATTTGCATTCAGTGTAATTATTGATAGGTGTGAGTTTATTGCTGTCATTTTGTGGTGCTTTTTTTTGTGGTGCTGAAGTTTTCTTTGTTCTTCTTCCTCTCTTGTGCTGCATTACTTTTGTTTGTGGATTTTTTTTCATTTCTTTTGTTTTTTTACGTTTTGTTTTTACTGAGACTTTATGTTTTTCTTCTTTATTTTGATGAGGAGGTTTGTTAACTTTCTTGTGGTTACCTTGAAATTTACCCTTACCTTCCTAGATTTGAACCAGTCTATTATTACTTGTTATCACCTTGCCTTCCTCTCCATTAGAAGGTTCTATACCTACACCGTTTATTCCCTCTTTTATTGTTTTGATGTTGTTGTCATTTACAGATTAACCTCTCTGGTTCCTTGTTGTAATTCTTTTGGTTTTGGATAGTCATTGAGAGTTCATTTCCTAGGTTGGTGTCTGGCTGAGGTACAATCCTGCATCCTAGATTCAGCCTGTGGTCTGATGTTGTTTGTTCTCAGATCGAAGGACTCTCTTTAATAAGTCTTGTAAGTTTGGTTTGGTTTTTACATATTCCCTTAACTTCTAATTATCTGGAAATGTTCTAATTTCACCATCATATTTGAACAAAAGTTTTGCAGGATATATTATTCTTGGCTGGCAATTTTTTTCTTTCAAGGTTTTATATATGTCATACTATTGCCTTCTTGCCTGCATGGTTTCTGCTGACCAGTTTGAGCTTAGTCTTATTGTTTCTCCTCTGTATGTGACTTTTTGTTTTTCTCAAGCTGCGCTCAGGATTCTTTGTTTGTCTTTGGTTTTAATGAGTACGAGTATGATATGCCATCGTGATTTTCTCTTGGGGGTCTATCCTATATGGGGTTCATTGAGCATCTTGGATGGTCAGCTTTTCATCTTTCTTGATATTGGGGAAGTTTTCTGTCAGCAATTCTTTGATGATCCCTTCTGTGTTTTCTGTTTTCTCCTCCCATTCTGGAACTCTAATCACTTGCCAATTTTTGCTTTTGATTGTATCCCACATAATTCTCAGGGTTTCTTCATTTTTCTTCGTTCTTTTTTCTGGTTTTTCCTCAGAGTTGTAGCCAAGTGTTTGTCTTCAATTTCACTGATCGTGTCTTCCATCGTTTCAAACCTGCTCCTCACCCGTTCTATGGCACTGTCCATTTCTGAAATCTTGTTGTTTATCTTTTGGGTTTCTAATTGTTGTTTTTGTATGATTTCTAGTTGTGAATTTATTTTGACATTTTGTTCCTTTATTATTTTCTCAAATTCTTCCTTTTTGTATCTGTATTTTCCATGAATTTGTCTATTTTTTCCTCATTTTTGTCTGCTTTTTGCTTCAACTCTTGGATAGCTCTGAATATTAGAGATTTGAATTTCCTATCAGGTAGTTCTAGTGCCTTTTCTTCTACTGGAAAGTCATCTAGTGTTTTATTTTGGACACCTACGGGAACATTCTTGTCCTTTTTTTTATATGTTTTGATATTGTCTGCTGTCTTTGGGACATTCAGTGGTTATTTTCCTCTTTTATTGATTGTAGATATGTTTGTTTTGCCGTGCTGTTTTTTGTTTTATTTGGTGATATCTGAGCAGGCGGGCTGTGCATTCTTTGTTTTTGCTCATCTGTGGGCACGATACTTTTCACCTTCTCCAATGGGAAGGTTCAGTCACTCAGATATGTTATAGTAGTGCAGGTCCAGCTGAAGGGGAGTTGCTGGGATGGGTTGTTTGTGGCACTTACTCAGGTCAACAGGGCAGGCTGGGAATCAGTGCAGGGCAGGTTCTAGTAGGTCATGCCTGTGCTGCTTGGGGGTGTGATGTTCAGCACAGGGTGCAGGTAGGCAGGAAGTAGGGAGGAGATTGTGATGTGTGGAGATAAGATGGGTATAGGAAAGAGGAGAGAGAGGAATGGGAGCCCAAAACATACAAACAAAGAAACAAATGAAAAGAGTACTGAGGGAGCTTGCCATTGGAATGGAAACATGAGAGACTGAGAAATGGAGAAAAAATAAGAAAAAAACCCGAATAATGGTAAAGGAAAAAAAAAAAAAGAATAAATAAAAATTAGAAAAAAAAAAAAAAAAAAGAAATGCAAAGCCCCAAGTGATTCCACTGGAGTAGCTGTGAGGCCTAGGGAAGTTGCTCCCAGGCCGTGAATTACAGCTTAGCTAGAAGGGGTAGAGGTGTCACACATCACCAGGTATTCTGGAGACAGGTAGAGATGGTAAGTATAGAGAGATGAGAAACTGATAAATGAAGAAAGACAAAACGGGAAAAAGAGAGAAGAGAAATAAATAAAAAAAAAACCTAAAAAATAAAAATACAAGAAAAAAGAAATATTTCCAGGTATCGCACTGCGCAGCTGCGCAGACTGAGGGAGTAGCTCCCACGCTGGGCCGAAGTACCTGGCTAGAAGAGGCTCCCAAGCCGAGAAAAGAAAAAGAAAACAAACAAACAAATCAAAACAAACAAAAGCCCTGAGGATCCCACCAGCATGGCAACATGGGCCGGGAAGCAGTTGTACAGTCGAGCAGTGTTTCACAGCCTTTCAGGAAGAAACAAAGATGGCACATGGAGCCAGGTATTTGAGAGAAAGGCGAAGGAGGTGGTGAGAGGTATAGAAAAAAACAAAAGAAGTGGAAAAAAGCAACACCAGCAAGCAACAAATGGCACTGAGGGAGCCAGCCAGTGTGGGTGGGTGGACTCCAAGTGGCACAGGAGTTAAGCCAGTGCTTCCCAGCCAAGAGACTGTGGTGGCAGGAAGCAGAGGAGGCCGAGTGGGGGTGAAGAAGGGTGGGGGATGGGAAAACGTGTATTGCTGGTTACCAGTTGTTCTGTCTCCTGCTGGGGGCTCCTTGAAGCTGCTTTCCTGTACTCCCTGTTTGCTGACTCTGACAGAATTCCAAGATGGTGGATCCGTGCTGCTCTAGCTGATAGGGGACCTCTGCATGTGTCTCCTCACTCTCTGTTCTCTGTAAGTTTTTTTTCCATTTGGTGCTTGGCTTAGTTCTTTATCTCTTCATTGGATGCTAAGGGTTTCAGGATTGATGTTTCTCTCTGTTTGACTTAGTTTTTTTGATCTTTGCTGTGGAGGGACAGTGTGATGCTTCTGTCTGTAGCATCATGTTACTCGGAAGTCTACAGTGCAAATTAGTTCCTCATTCAAAAATTTGTACACAAATTGTTTTGTGACATTGGTTGCCATCCTTGCAATGTGTCAACACTCTCCTCCTTTCCACCCCAGGTCCCCTGTGTCCATTCATCCAGTTTTCCTGTTCCTTCCTGCCTTCTCCTCTTTGCTTTTGGGCAGGTGTTGACCATTTGGCCTCGTATACTTGATTGAACTTAGAAGCACGTTCCTCACATGTGTTATTGTTTGTTTTATAGGCCTGTCTAATCTTTCTCTGAAGGGTGGACTTTGGAGTGGCTTCAGTCCTGAGTTAGCAGTGTACTTAAACATTTTTAAATAAAGATTAGACTCTAAGAGAGGTAAGAGAGGTAAGAGAAGTTGACAAGCTTGATCCTTAGGGTAATGCAGAGAAGCAAAGTTAGGATAACTGGCTGTAGGAAAAAGAGGAAATAGACTTTGACTTCCTACATGTGTTGGGAGGTAGTGCTCTGAGTGAAGAGATGTAAGTGTTGGGAGAGAATATGTGTATTATGATTCATTCTTGCCAGACCAGGTGGGAGGTGTGGGGAACCTAATGATTTTCTATAATTAATCCTTTTAAAGATGATTTTGTTGAACCAAATGTTAGTAACAAGTGGGAACTTCTATACGGACAAAATTTAGCTTTAAGGAGGAGTTTTAGGAAAAAAAGCCACTGTCTATATGCATGTCTGAGAAAGAAACAGAGAAATGGTGGTGGAATCAGAGCAGAGACAGCATTCAAGAAATGGAAAATCATGTTCCTATGTACAGGTATCCACCAGGAGGACCAGCCAGATGTCCTCTTGTTCAGAGGGGATTCAGGAGAGATGAATGATGTGTAACACAAACTGCCTATGTAAGTCAGTATGTACATAGTGTCTGTGTCAAGGCACTCTGCTAGATATTGTAGGACACACAAAGGTGAAAGAAACATGATCCTCACCTTCCAGAAGCATACAGTCTGCTGAACAGACAAGACATGAGTGAAAACATTATTAAATACTCTAATCAGTGCTATAAAAGGTTATAAACAGAGTGTATTTAATGTTAGTAGGAGATATAATTTTGGTTAGGTAATCAGAGAAAGAAGTGATATTTGGGCTGGATTTTCAAGCATTTTGACAGATAGATGTAATAGGGTGGGCATTCCTGGCAACAAAATGGCATGGCAAAATGTGTTAAGGGGATAACACTTGTTTTAAAACAGACAGTCCCTGAAGTGTCAATAGCATAACAAAATAGAGGTTTATTTCTCAATCACTCTGTTTAGAGAGAGTGTTTGATGGACAGTCACCCCTGTGTTGACTCAGGGACCCAGGCTCCTTCCTTTGAGAGGTTTCACCCTCCCCTAGGGCTTCTGCATCTTTTGCATCTAGCTGGTATATAGAGAAAGAGACCATGGAGGATTGTATGGGAGCCTTTTGTGGTTTAGGCCTAGAAGTGACAAATACTACTTCTATCCAAGTTTCACTAGTCAGAACTCAGGCACATTGCCACTCTAGAAGCAAAAGGGGCTGGGAAATGTAGGCCAATGCTGAGCAGTGTCCACTGCTGGTTTCCAAGCCTGAGTCAGACCAGAGATTAGGAAGGTCAGAAACTGGAATTTTACTTATTCACTGGACTTAACCAGTTATGTGATTATTAGATGGTTCTGGATACCATATTATCTACATAATTGGTCAGCTGACATTTTACTACCAAGAGATTGTAAAAGCTGGGAACCTGTTCAAAATCTCATCTGGGGGTGGAAGAGAGTTATTCAACAGAGCTGGTTTAAAACAGAGGGGCTTCTGTTTGCTTGGAAGGGTCTGGCTTTTTCCATGAACTGGTTACCAAGAACAAATAAGAGTAAAAAGTTGAAAGAAGCATTTGACAGGATTTTATGATTAGTGGGTATTTGGGGAAGTAGAATGAGTGGGCTTGGGGAAGGAAGTATTGAGTCGAGATGCTGGTAGGACATATGGGTAAAAGTGTCCAGCAGTCACTAGGAAATGCAGAATTAGATCTGGGAGAGAGGCGGGGGCTGCAGATATGGATCTGTGGAAAAATCCATGACGGCTACCTCTGTCCTCCCACACTAACCTCAGTGAGTCAGTTAGACCCAGGGCACCAGGCTGAATTAAACAAAGCTCTGATACAGAACATAATTCTTGTATGAATGCTTTGACTCTTGTCTTTAGTAACTGAGTGAGATTAAAAAAATATTCTCAGTTTCAACCTAACCATCCCTCTGCTCAATCTAGGCATGTCAGGTGAATGTTGTCTGATTTAGTTGTTGATTCTGTAGCAAAGTTGTAGTTTCAGTGAATCAAACCAACCAAAGCCCTGAGATTTAAATGAACTAGATCAGCCCTCACTCAGAACAAGCAGTTACAAAACAAAGAATGGGCTGTTAAATAAAGAAAATATATGCAGAATAAACAGTTGCAAAGCAGGTTTATATTAGCTGTTCTGTAAAGATAAGACATTCAGAATATGCATCATTTTGGGGCAAAAGTTTAGGTAACCAAAACAAAATTAGGGCTAATAATTTAGTCAGTTTCTCACGTGATGAAAGTCTACTGATGGAAAGGGCCCAGTCCAACTGGGTAATGGTCTTGGATAGACCAAATTGGGAAGATGACCCAAGATGTTTACTTTCAATCCTTATCTGCAAACTTTGCTGGTTGGGAAGGTAATCCCGTCTCTGAAGGCAAGTGAGTATAATTGTACTATGGGTAAGAAAAAAGAAGATGCATAATAAAATAAAAAAGATGTAATAAACAATCTAAATCTATGATGTTATCAATTTTTTCCAGTACTTGTACTAATCTGTTCTAGAAGCATTGCATTAGGTTTATATTCTTTTTAAGGTGTTTAAACCATTTTTAGAATCTGATATATTAGACTTGTAAAGAATATAATTTATTATTTTTTTGCAATCAATGCCTTAATGTTTGGGAAAATCGTATTTAAATTTACTATGTTTTTGATTGGTTAATTATTTAATAAAAACCCATAGTGATCCTATAGGACAGAGTAGAACTGCCCCGTAGGGTTTCCAAGGTGGTAATCTTTACGGAAGCAGACTGCCACGTCTTTCTCCCTTGGAGTGGCTGATGGGTTCAAACCACCAACCTTTTGGTTAGCAGCCAAGTGCTTAACCACTGTGCCACCAGGGCTCCTAATTATATAGTAAGCATTAAAATATTTAGAAAAATTTAATTGTTTAAAAATTAATAAAGAGGACATTAGCCAGAATATAAATTGCAGTGATTATTCTTCTCTGTGTATAAAAGCCCATTAAACATTGGAGAATCTATCAACAATTAAGAGCCTAGTAAAACACAGTGATTACTATGTCACACGAGGGCACAATTATCCTTTTTCAAGATTGGTGTCAGGGTCAGGGCGTGTCAAGCCCTCCTGGTATATCCTTTCCTGAGAAAGAGCCCATTTCCTTTCCACAGATGGTAGCTTTCTCTATCATCAGTAGCTTCAATTCTTCTTCCTTTTTATTGCAGTGTGTCCCTTTCCTGCTATAAAAAAGAAAAAGCACATTTCTCTCTGATCTCTTTTTAGTTTCCTGAAATGTTCAAAGGGAACATGTTGATATTAAGAAATTATCAAATGGTAGTATAATTTTTAATGTAGCTGGTAATATGTATGTTTGCATCTCTGAAAACTGGTAACATTCTCTGGAATTTCATAAAAGGAGAGGGAACAAGCAGAGCCTGAGGCTAACAAGAGTCAAAGGTAAAAGCTGTAGTGAACAAACTCCTGAGATGCCTTATGGGCCCCACCATGGGAAGCTCTAATTGTACCTTCTCTCCAGCCGTTCAGAGCTTGGGTTGGCAGGAGAGGGATGAAAGGCAACATTATTGGTCCTTCCTCGGGGTGCCTGGATGTGCTGAGAGCAGCCCAGAGGGGAATTCGGTAAGCATAGCACTTGCTCAAGTATCAGCACAGGTAATGAAAAGCAACATAATAAATGAAAAGGAAACCACTTAGGAAAAATTTTGTAAGCATATGGAACGATAAGATACTCAGAAAGTAACCAAGAGTACATGGTCCTCCAATTAATAGCAGAGCCGGGAATAGGACTGGAGTTTCTTGGGTCTCAAGAAACTGCCTAGGGGAATTCAGGAGAGAGGCAAGGGAATGACTGTTCATCTACACTACAGACTTTCAGTGACTCTCTGTTTTTAGCCTCATGTCCTTTTTCTGCTGTCTGTAGTGCCTGGATTTTCTTTTAGACTAGAGTCTTCTTAACCTACTCTATGAAATAAAAGTTCTGTGGACAAATACATTCAGGGAAATGAGGTGTTCCATGCTACTCTCTGGAGATTTAGAATTTTTGTAAGCAAAGTAAATGCACTCAGAGGACTTTGCATAAAACAAACACAAAAAAACCACTGTTTGCTTTTTCAACTCAATTTCCTCAATTTATGTAACCATAGGTTTTTTTTTTTTTGCCTGTTAACATCTGTCAGTCACCGTCTTAACTATAGCAGGGTTGCAAATCCACTCTAATGTGAAGGAAAAAAATGTAAATTCTTTATTTATCTACAATGAATCTCATCTTTTGCCTGCACTTCTCTCTACTGAGTACCAGGAAAACAAGTTCACTAAATGTGTCTTCTGGGATCAACAAAAAACAATATGATATTAGGAGTTCATTGGTTTCTTCTTTCTCTCTCTCTTTTTTTTTCTAAATTGTGCTTTAGGTGAAAGTTTACAGAGCAAATTAGTTTCTCATTAAGCAGTTTATATACAAATTGTTTTGTGAAATTGATTGCTAACCACTTGATATGTCAGCACTTTCCCCTTCTCCATCCTAGGTTCCTGTTTCAACTCATCCAGTGTTCCTGTCTCTTCCCTCCTTCTCATCTTTGCTTTTGGGCTGGTGTGCCCATTAGTCTCATATATGTGATTGAACTATGATGCACATTTCTCACATGTGTTATTGTTGGCCCTATATACCTATCTAATCTTTGGCTTACTTGGATCCACAATCAACACCCATGCAAGCAGCAGTCAAGAACTTAAATGACATATTGCATTGAGCAAATCTGCTGCAAAGATGTCACTTTAAGGACTAAGATGAGTCTGAACCAAGCTGTGGTATTTTCAATCACCTCATATGCATATGAAAGCTGGGCAATGAATAAAGAAGACCAAAGAAGAATTGATGTCTTTGAATTGTGGTGTTGGCAAAGAATATTGAATATACCATGGACTACCAGAAAAACGAACAAGTGTGTCTTCGAAGAAGTACAACCAGAATGCTCCTTAGAAGCAAGAATGGCAAGACATCGTCTGACATACTTTGGACATTTTATCAGGAGTGACCAGTCCCTGGAGAAGAACATCATGCTTGGTAAAGTAGAAGGTCATCGAAAAAGAGGAAGACCCTCAACGAGATGGATTGACACAATGGCTGCAACAATTGTGAGGATGGCACAGAACCAGGCAGTGTTTGGTTCTGTTGTACGCAGGGTCGTTATGAGTCAGAACTGACTCAGCAGCATCTAACAACAACAACAATCTTTGGCTGAAGGGTGAACCTCAGGAGTGACTTCAGTACTGAGATAAAAGGATGCCCAGGGGCTATACTCTCGGGGTTTCTCCAGTCTCTGTCAGACCAGCAAGTCTGTTTTTTTTTTTTTTTTTTTTTTGTGAATTTAAATTTTGTCCTACATTTTTCTCCTGCTCTGTCTGGGACCCTCTATTGTGATCCCTGCCAGAGCAGTTGGTGGTGGTAACCAGGCACCATCCAGTTGTTCTGGGCTCAGTCTGGTAGAGGTTGTAATAGTTGTGGTCCATTAGTCCTTTGGACTAATCTTCCCCTTGTGTCTTTGGTTTTCTTCATTCTCCTTTGCCCCATCTGGGATGGGAGCAGTAGATGTGTCTTAGATGGCTGCTCACAGGCTTTTAAGATCCCAGGTGCTACTCACTACAGTTGGCTGTAGAACATTTTCTTTATAGACTATTCAATGCCTATTGAGATAGTTGTCCCCCTCCCACCACGCCCAGAGACCGTGGTCCCCAGCCCTCAGCCCAGTAGCTTGATCTCTCAGGGAGTTTGGGTGTGTCTATGAAGCTTCAATGACTTTGCTTTGGTCAAGTTATGCTGACTTCCCCAGTATAGTGTACTGTCTTACCCTTCACCAAAGTTACCGCTTATATACTATCTAGTTAGTATTTTTCCCTCCCCTCCTCTTCCCTTCCTTGTAACCATCAAAGATTGTTTCATTCCATGTGGAAACCTTTTCATGAGTTTTTATAATAGTGGTCTCATACAGTATATGTCCTTTTGTGATTGACTTATTTCACTCAGCATAATGCCCTCCAGATTCATCTATGTTGTGAGATGTTTTGCAGATTCATCATTGTTCTTTATGTTGCAAAGTATTCCATTGTGTGTATGAACCATAGTTTGTTTATCCATTCATCTGCTGATTGGCACTTAGGTTGTTTCCATCTTTTTGCTATTATGAATAGTGCTGCAATGAACATGGTTGTGCATATGTCTATTTGTGTGAAGTCTCTTATTTCTCTAGGATATATTCCTAGGAGTGGGATTGCTGGAACATATGCTATTTCCATTTCTAACTTTTTAAGGAAGCGCCATATGGTTTTCCAAAATGGTTGTACCATTTTGCATCCCCACCGGCAGTGCATAAGAGTTCCAGTCTCTCTGCAACTTCTCCTACATTTGTTATTTTCATTTTTTCTGATTCGTGCCAGTAATGTTGGTGTGAGATGGTATCTCATTGTAGTTTTGATTTGCATTCCTCTAATTACCGTTTATCGCGAACATTTCCTCATGTGTCTGTTAGCCGCCTGAATGTCTTCTTTGGTGAAGTGTCTGTTCATATCCTTTGTCCATTTTTTTTAATTGGATTCTTTGTCTTTTTATTATAGAGGTGTTGGATTTTCCTATAGATTTTAGAGATTAGGCCTTTGTCAGCTATGTCATAGCCAAATTTTTTTCCCAATCTGTAGGTTCTCTTTTTAGTCTTTTGATGAAGTCTTTTGATGAGCATAAGTGTTTAAATTTTTAGAAGATCCCATTTATTATTAGTTTATTTGGGATAAGTGTTTATTAGATCTCTCAGATAGCCTTCTCTAGCTTTTGCTTCTTTCCTAAAGAGGGATCCAGGTGTTTGGGGGAAAGGGCTCCCTGGCTCCTGTCAGTCCTGGAATGTGTGCTTACTGCTGTCTACTGGTCTCAGAGGTGAAGTCTTTTGGCTGCCTGGTGCTGCTGGCCTATTATAGGCAGTCCACAGCTGATGTAACTCTGACTTGTTCTACCACAGCTTTGTATGAATCTAGCAATGTTTCCTGGCTGACCTGGCCTTACTTCACTCCTGAGTGACCACATAAGTCTTTGTCTAGCCTGTTGTCCAAGTGTCTACGGAGCTTCTGTGAGGTCACCTTACTCTGCCCAATAGTCCTTTGGCAGGCCCGTTGGTTCTGGGTTCCACACCATGCAGGAAGTGGGGAAGTTTGGGAAAACTCAGCTTTGGAGCCTTCCCTTTTTTGTACACACCATACAACCAAGCAGCTATGGCTGTATCCTAGTTGCTCTATTTGGGGGGCAACTTGAAAAGTGTATTCTTTCCAGAGTAGGGAGTGGGTGGCTATAGTCTTTACATTTATCATTGCATTTATCCTCACTTATATAATATAAATCTCCCTGAAGCCCAGGGAGGAGAAACTGGGAGACACAAGTTTGATAGCTTCCAGTCTCTTTCTCTCTTTTCTTCCCACTATCCCCCAGACCAGAAACAGCTAAATGTCTCTTTGATTTCTTCTTCATTATATCATCTTTTACGGTGCTATTTTGGCTGTTGGTAAGGGTATGAGACACCCCTCCATGTTGGTAAATCCTGTATTCAAAGTCCTTCAGCCTCAGTTATTGATAAGCTAAATAAAGGCATAAAGAAAAGTAAATTCTTTCTCAAGATAGTAGCCTGGTTAGTAAGCTTTATTGTCTTGCTGCATATCCCATTTGTATGTAAGATGTAAAAAAATGACTTTGATTTTTTTCTATTGTTGTTGCATTTCTTCTGTAACAAATTCAATCTTCCATAGGCAGATGGATGCCTAAGGTGAAACATATTGTACTCAGGAAGATTAAAGAGCAAAGCACATTTAGAAAATTTGAAATCATGACCCCATTATCCATGTTCTACCTATTTTTACATAGATCTTCTCCTAGGTGGTCAACAGTTTTTGATGGTTTTCTGATTTTGCTGTCTCTAGGTTTTCCTCTTCTTGGCTGCTCCTTATGTATTTTGCAAGCTCTTCATCCTTTGTGCCTCTATGAAATGTCACTGTTCTTTAAAATTTATCTTTAGGTCACTTTTCCTCTCACTCTCTAAACTGGGTGATCTTTACAACACTAATTATTTCAATTATTAAGCATGCACTGATTTCCGAAATCTCTGTTCTAGCCAGAACCTTGTATCTGATAGGTCTGCAAGCTCTTCAAAGTTAACACATTGAACTCATGCCACCATTGTACACGTTCTTCTCTTGCATTTGCCATCTCATTTAATGGCAGGTTGATTCAGCCAGTTTCTGATTGACACCTTAAACTCCTTCTTCCTCCAGCATCCCAGTCCTTGACCTCCTACTTCCTCCCATCTCCAAACCTCCCAGTCCAAACTGTTACCAATTCCTCTCCATACCCCTCTCACCATCTCCACTGAAAATGCCTTAGTTCAGGTTCTCATCATTTCTCACATGGGCTATTTTAATAAGTTACTAAAGAATCTTTCTGCCCCCTCTTTTTTTCCCTCATTTCACACCAATTCACCTCCATGTTGCTGTCAGAGTGTTCTTTTAAAATCTGTTGGGCCCTCCGCACTGACTTTGTTCTGCCTTGCATGTGGTCACTCCCCATGCACTTCTTTCCTCCAGTCATTCTTCGTGTTGTTCTTGGAATACTTTCTACTCTTTCATGCCTTGCTACTTTTACACAAGTGACTTCTTCTGGAACAGCTTTCTCTCCCTCATTTGATAAGCTAATTCCTGTTTATGCTTTACAAATTAGTTTCTGCTACCTCTTCCAGGAAGCCATCCCTTTAGATCCCAGCCTGGATAAGCTGCACTTTCTCTGTTCTTCTTCACACATATCTTTAATTCACATGCTAGAGTGGAACCTTAACACTGTATTTTAATATTTACTTATCTCTTCATCTTCTCACTCACTCGTTTTGAGGCAGAAACCATCTTATTGATTTCTTTGCCCCTAATGCTTAGACTATAGCCTGATACCCAGTAAGTCCTTAGTAAATTTTTTTTTTTGAACGAGTGGAAGGGGTTAGGTAGAATAAAGACAGATAAAAGGTCACTGGGTTTGGTCAGATGAAGGTCTCTGCTGATCTTGGAGAGAGGCAGTTCTGTAAATATTTAAACATTCACAGTCTGGGCACTGAGATGCTTGTAGGGAAGGCTGCGTGCTTGAACACCAGTCTAAATGCTTTCTGCAATATTTCAAAATAGAAAGGAAATCTGTTAAAAGCCTCTCAAAGTGAATCTTGGAGCAATTAGAGGGATAGAAAGATATGAGTGATTTGGGAGAACATGGCTTTAAGCCACAGAAAAAGCAGCCACATGCATCTGCTTCAATAAAATCCAGAACAAAACCATGGTAATCAGTCTGAAAACACCCACCGCTTATTTTCCTTTCTAGGGAAAAGTAAAAAACAATTTAATAGCTGGGTGCTTCATCATTTGAATAGTACTTAATATTTCATTTTTTGACTTATGTTAAAATACATGTATAAATCTACAGCTCTTTCCTTCTTGCAGGCCCATTCCTAGACACAGTTGGGTAGCAGGTGAAGCTCGTGGCAATGATCCTCACTCTCCTTGGTTTCTGTGCAGGTCGCTCCTTTCAGTATTCCTGCTTACTTCTCCAATAGACCTCCAGGGCCCCAGCTGCTCCGTGTAGACCAAGAAGAGGCTATCGGCAACAGAGTAAATAATCTCAGTTGGAATTTGAAGGCCCTAGGCAGGTCATGGAGCCCTGGTGGTGTAGTGGTTAAGAGTTTGGCAGCTAATCAAAAAGGTCAGCAGTTCGAATCCACCAGCCTCTCCTTAGAAACCCTATAGGGCAGTTCTACTCTGTCCTGTAGGGTTGCTATGAGCCAGAATTGACTCAATGGCACACAGAAGCAACAGCAGGCATGTCATAGGAGCTCTGGTGGTGCAGTGGTTAAAACGGATTGACTGCTTACTGAAAGGTCGGTTTGAAACCACCAGCAGCTCCACGGGAGAAAGATTTGGCAGTCTGCTTCCGTAAAGATTTACAGCCTTGGAAACCCTATGGGGTCACTATGAGTTGGAATCGACTTGACGGCAGTGTGTATTTTAGGCAGGTCATACTGTGGTGATTAGAGGCCAGGAGACAGTAACAAATGACTTTCCATTCACTCAGGAGAACAAAAGCCTGGATTAGGGCTGCTAGAGACCTTAAAAGTGTATGGGGAGCATATAAATCAGGTCAAAGATGTACTTAACCCAGGAAGGCATACTTTAAAAGTTGTGCTCAAAACTAGAATTGGAAGTGAAAAATAGCAGAAACCAGAGAAGTCTTGAATTAATATTAGGAGAGGGGAGGAGGGGAAAGTGGGGGCTTCTGGGGAACAAAGAAGGGACAGTGAAAGCCAAATGAGGAGATGGAGCTAGGGCAGTGTCTTGGTTTCGTAGGGCTGCTGTAACAAAGTACCATGAGTTGGGTGACTTATAAGAACAGAAATTTACTGTCCCACAGTTCTGGAGGCTAGGAGTCAGAATTCAGTGTGTAGAGCCATGCTCTCTGATTGCTGTAGGGGAGGATCCTTCCTTGTCTCTTCCAGCATCTGCTAGCCCTTGTCATTTCTTGGTGTTCTTTGGCTTGTAGATGCATCTTCACAATGCTGTCTTCCTCCTGTGACTGCTTCTTTTCCTGTCTATGTGTCTCTCTTTGTCTGTTCTTCTCTTATATTAGAGCAACACTTAGATTGGATGAGAACACACTGTACTGTGGTATGACTTTATGCTAACTTATCTGCTAACATCTTCAAAGACCCTATTTCCAAACTAGGTCACATTCACAAGTACCAGGTGTTAGGACTTCAACATACTTTTTTGGGGGAGGTAATTCAATCCATAGCAGGTAGGGGACTAAGAAGAGCCATAGATAAACTGAGTCTGTGATCAGAAGTGGACAGGCTATGTTTGGTTGGTCAGGGTTTGAAGAACTGTAAGATACAAGTTGTACTGATGGTGAAATTGCCTCCACCCTGCTTCTTCTGAATTTAGCTTGATCTACTGGGTGATGGTGCAGATCACACAGATAAAAACTTCTAAGGTTTCCCACTGCAGGCCTTGCTCATGTGGGTAGAGGCCAACACTTTGCTTTCCTTGTTTCTCCAGCAAATGTATCTTTCCTAAAGGGTCTATTTCCTTCGGGTGCTACTCAGTGCCTAGTATAGCCAGCTTTTAGTTACTTTAAATAGTTTAAGACAATAATTACTAACCCTTCATTACCAACAATAGATAAATTGTAAGCATCTTTGATTGAGTGCAGATGAGAAAACTCTGGCTTGGGTCCAGGTACTTCTGCAGTGGGTCCAGGTACTTCTGCAACACCTCTATTTGCTTCAAAAGTATCTTCTGTACATTTTGAAGTATCCTCATTGCTCTTCCTTCCAATGACACATTTCCTTTTTGTACTGTTCTAGCTATTTACCTGTTATTTCTTAACTCAAGCCCACCCTTCTATACTTGATTCTGTGATGACAGGGATAAAAGCCTGCAAACTGCATTTTCAAGTTTCCCTTGCAGTTGCAATGGGAGGAATTGGCAGGTGACTGGAAAACAGGGGGAAGGGAGAAGGGACACTCTTCCTGTTCCCAGGTCCTGTCAGCATCCCTCCTGTAGCTATAGGAGCAGCAGACAACTCCAGCTCCTGCATTGTTTGGTATGCCAAGCAGCAGCTTCAGGGTCCCCTCCTCAGAGGTCTAAGCATTGAGTGTGCAGTGCCATCTCAGTATCAGACAACAGCCCCAAGATACCCCAAGAGGAGATCTGAGTGCCAGTGTGAAGCACACCGAGCCCAAGAAAAGTAAAAAAATTAGATGTGCAGTGCTCTCTTAGACATCTAAGTACCAATTGTTCAAGAAATCCAAGCACCAGGTGAACAGTGTCCTCAGAGACCTGTTCACAAGCCATGAAGTGTTCTCCTCAGGAGTCTGCACTGGATGTGCAGTGCACCCTCAGAGGTCTGAGTGCCAGCTACGAGCTATTCTCTAGAGTCCAACCACTGGATGAGCAGTACCTCCTCAGAGGTCTGAGTGACATTCATGGCACCTCATCTCTGCCCAGAGGGTCTGTTAATGAGCTGGGAGCATCTTTTCAATGGTCAGAACTCCAGACCCATGGCAGCTCCTCTTCTGAGCTCCTAGGATCTGGTAATACCCATCTTTTTCCTTTTGTTCCCCAAACACTAGGGGTGTTTGCTGCCTCTTAGAATAACCTCACAGTCCAATTGTTTTATTCGCCTTTCAACACTTTTTAAACTAATTTCCTGTATATGAAATATCTAACTTGCTTCTTTTTACAGCATGGATCCAAAGCCATGCATGTATCTCAACTTTACCACGGCCCAAGAAGCTGGAACATTTTAGGATTGTTGTCCACAGGGTAGGTTTTCACTGTGAAAGTGTAGGAGGAGAAAGGTTAATGATCAGTTATTTTTTGAAATAATCTTTTGAAAGTCAAGGCAGAGCCAATAATTTTGAGCTTTAAGAGCTTGAATTTTGGTTTCTCAAAAGCAGAGCTCTCATGTCATAAATTTTTTTAGTCATAAATAATAAGTATTTTCTCTCTCTCCCAGATTATGTAGCTATTCTGAAAGGTGAGGAGGAGGTAAAAATTGTTGGAAAGGAAAGCAAGATACTTAGAGGTTATTGAGGATTTCTGAAAAGGAGCCCTGTCTTTACCACACCCCCTCCCTCAACAGGAGAGCTCCAAGGATGGGCAATAGAGCCATCCATAGGTATGGGAATCTGACAGTAGAAGAGAGGTTTGTTTTCCTCCCGTCTGGAACCTTCAATATTGGGGTTTCTTCACCACCAGCCACCCGTTGGAAACCCTATGGAACAGTTCTACTCTGTCCTGTAGGGTTGCTATGAGTCAGAATCAGCTTGATGACAGTGGGTTTTTTTTTTTTTTTTGTTATCACCACCTTGATATGGTAGCAATAAAGCAGAGACTTGCAGTAGACGCAGCAGATACAGATTCTCAGTATGAAGGACTGAGGGGACGCAAGACACCAAACTTTCTGCCATTCTAGGGAGATATGGCAAAACACTTGCAGGCTAAGAAAGAGCTGGCAAACCTGGAGTGGTCTAGAGAGTGATTAATGATGCTTTTGATGGAAATAAAATGGAAGATAGAACCAGAGTCTATCCAAGAGTGTGGACACTTGTGCAGATGTCAGTGTATAGAAGTTATCACAGCCAAGGACTGCATAGTACCAGCATGGAAAGTGAATCCAGCCTGGGTAATGAACCTAGCATGGACAGTAGATTTAGCCTGGGCAGTAGATCCAGCCTAAAGAGAAAATCTAGCAAGGACAGAGATTCCAGCATGGGCAGCAAACTTTCCTGTACAGATGCCTCATCCTCATGCCATGACACTAGTAATCCTTGCCTCAGGAACTTAGAAAATACTAAGTGAGGGAGAAAAAAGTTGATGGGAAAAGTCCTATATTGACTGAATTTAAACTGAAAAGCCCAACTTTACCAGAGTTGACTAAGATTATATTATCTCCCATCATATGGAATGGGGCTTGAAAGGAGATTACATTGTTACAAAAGAATATAGACATATGTGCTCTTTGCATATCTGAACACAAGGACATTTATCCTACTGCATAAGCTTAGAGTGTCCCTCTTTTACAAAGACGTGCCAGTGTAAGATATTTTTAGGCAGGAGGTACTTATTCCTGTATTAGGAGCAAGAATGACTTTATGGCAAGGAGGAACAGAAATGATGTTTTGTTGTTTCCAGTACAAATCAGAACAAAGGGAACATTATGATGATTTTGAGTTTGTTCCTCAATTAAAAAGAAAAAATGACTCAAGGCACCTAATATAATCTAGGAGACCAAAATCACAGAATCAAACCTACCTTTGAGTTACCTTTAAAAGTCATAGTGTTCTCGTTTTTTCTGTTCTAAAGAAAATATTTAATTTCTAGTCAAGAAATCAAATGACATAGTGCATTGGGTAAATCTGCAGCAAAAGACCTCTTTAAAATCTTACAAAGCAAAGGTGTCACTTTGAGGACTAAGATGAGCCTGACCCAAACCATGGTATTTTCATTCGCCTCATATGCATGTGAAAGCTGGACAATGAAAAAGAAGACTGAAGAAGAATTGATGCATTTGAGTTGTGGTGTTGATGAAGAATACTGACTATACCATGAACTTCCAGAAGAATGAACAAGTCAGTCTTGGAGGAAGTACAGCCAGAATGCTCCTTAGAAGTGAGGTTACTTTGGACACATCATCAGGAGGGACCAATGCTGGAGAAGGACATCATGCTTGGTAAACTAGAGTGTCAGCGACAAAGAGGAAGACCCTGAAAGGGATGGAATTACACAGTGGCTGCAACAATGGACTCAGACATAGCAACAATTGTGAGGACAGCACAGGACAGGGCAATGTTTCGTTTGGTTGTACATAAAGTCGGTATGAGTTGGAGCTAACTTGATGGCTCCTGACAACAGCAGCAACAGTCTACCTGGGTAGCATAAAGTATGCTATATTTTTGACTTCCCACATCATCTTAAAAGTTAGACAGTATGATGTCTGATTCTAAAGAAAACATTCTCAAGGGAAATCTGTTGGAATGTTATATGACTACAGAATTCTTAATCAAAAGTAATAGATCTGGTTCAAGCTAACAATCATTGACTGAGATTTTGCTCTTTGTCAGGTATTATGTCAGATGTTTTGAGGAAACAGTCCCTAAATTGGAGTTGTACGAAGCCTGGCAAATTTTGGCTGATCTGGGAAGGTGTCTTAGTTTCCTAGTGCTGCTGTAAAAAAATACCACAAATGAGTAGCTTTAAAGAACAGAAATTTATTTTCTCACAGTTTAGAGGCTAGAAGTCCAAATTCAGGTCACAGGATCTAGGGGAAGTCTCTCTTTCTCTCTCTCTCTGTGGCTCGGGGGGAAGATCTGTGTGTCTTTCAGCTTCTGTAGCCCCAGCATTCTTTGGTTCCTTGGTGATCATCACGTGGCGTCTATCTTCTTCCATTTATGCTTGTTTCTATGTTTTATATGCTCTTTTAATAACTCTGGTGGTGCAGTGGCTAAGAGCTATGGCCGATAACCAAAATGTCGGCAGTTTGAATCCACCAGCTGCTCCTTGGAAACCCTATGGTTTCCAAGTTCTACTCTGTCCTGTTTGGTCACTGTGAGTCTGAATCGACTCAATGGCAATGGGTTTGGTGTTGGTTTTTGGTTTTAATAACTCAGAAGTGATTAGGTTTAGGACACACCCTACACAGATATGACCTCATTAAAATAACAAATAAAACCCTATTCCCAAATGGGGTTACATCCACAAGTATAGGGGTTAAGATTCCAACACATATTTTGGGAGGACACAAAACAGAAAGGATCTGTTGATCTTAGTGATTTAGAAAAAAAACTGTGGGCACTGTGAGCGAGCTTTGAGTGAAAAAAAAAAGGTCTTGCTAGATTGTACTCTATAGAAGCCCTTCAACAATTTGTCATTAGTTTAAAGGGAAGAATTCAACTGTCTATGGATGATTATGAGATCATTTGTAATTGTAATGACTCAGAAATGGATGAAATTAGAAATAAAAAGGATCTGTTCTTATAAATTACAACTGCTAGTTGAAATCCATTAAATTTGACTATTATCTTTTGAGAGAGTCCAACGTTCTGGATAATCTGGATGCCAGAAGTTGTCTGCAGAGTGAGAGCTAGGGGATCTGGTTGGACTCCTCTGTTTCAATTTAGAGGCTGAAAACCAAGATTTGTGTCTGAGAGTCTTTGAAAAGTGTGTGAAAATATCTAAAGTTTGGTGAATACTTCAAAGGTAAAATAGAGTGATAGATTTTCATGTATCTATATTTGCTCTTGACTGTGGTTAAAATTGTAAAACTCCGGCTTCCACATCATCGTGCCTTTCTCCTTACTCATACAAAAGAAGATAATTAGTCTTCTATAAGTGTCTCTTCACAAATATAGGCCTTTTGCATCCGTGCACAGCACCTTTTTCAGAAAACTTTTGGAAATCAACGAGTCATAGGAATCTGTCATTGTGCACAAATGTCTAATGTGCCTAATGGTAATGATGTTTAATTCAAACAGAAAGTACATCAGAAAGTTGCATGGATCAAAAGCACCAGATACTTCTGAAAGCAGTGGAGCAGTGGATCTAAAACAGGAACACTGTTTGAAAGTGTGTAAAAAAGATAGCTAGGACTCTGGCTCCCCTCTCCTACCCCTGCAATCAGTGAAGGCCCCTTCATATCTTGCAGAAGACTGGAGGATTATGTCTGGGGAGATTGAATTTGAGGGATGCTACGCTCAGACACTGATGAAGGTAGGGATGAGAAGCCTTGATGAAACCAGTTGATAAAAATGGTAGGGAATGTATACAAGAATTGTATTGAGATTCTTGGAACTGGTTTTGCATGGCTTGGAAAAGAGAAGATTATCTCCTAGTGATTTCCAGGTTTGAATAATGAGCCTCAATGTGTGTTGGAAGGAAATGCAGATGGAACGAGAATGATTCTGGCTTGTCTGGAGTTTTTTCTCTCTTGAGAAGTCTACAAGATTATGAATTTATAACTTATTCTCTGTTTGCTCTTAGAAAAAGGTGACATTTTACAAAATACACCAAAGCTACAAAAACTAGCATGTTTTCTCTGGTTGGAATGATGATTATTTGGATGTTAGGTCTTCTTAATCAATTTTCTTACTTGCTGTAATTTTCTTATTATTTACTTCTTATTTTATTACTTTCATTCTTATTTTCTAGTCTCTGGGAAATCTTGTGAACTTTATCTTCCAACCCTTCTATCAAGTGCTTCATTTCTGCTATTGTATTTTTAATTTCTGAGAGCTCTTTTTTGTTCTCTGACTATTCTTTCTTTTTTCAGCTTCCAGTTTTTATTTAATGAATACAATGTCTTCTCTTATCTTCTAAGGAGATTGTTATTTTTTGAAGTTTTCTCAGCTCCCTGCTCTGTTCCTTGGAGTTTCTTTTCTTCTTTTTAAAATTTTTCCTATGTGTCCATTTTGATTTCTATCTTTCATGATAGAGGATAATTCTTTAAGATAGAGGCACTAAAAAGACCCTATAGCCTTCTGTCTTCGTTATCTAGTGCTGCTATAACAGAAATACCATAAGTGGATGGTTTTAAGGAATAGAAGTTTATTTCCTCATAGTCAAAGTAGGCTAAAAGTCCAAATTCAGGGCTTCAGCTCCAGGGGAAGGCTTTTTCTCTCTGTTGGCCTTCTTCTCTTCGGTGTTCCCCTGGACTAGGAGCTTCTCTGTGCAGGGGCCCTGGTCCAAAGGACGTGCTCTGCTCCCAGCACTGCTTTCTTGATGGTATGAGGTCCCCAACTCTCTGCTTGCTTCCCTTTCCTTTTATCTCTTGAGAGATAAAAGGTGGTTCAGGCCACACCCCAGGGAAACTCCCTTTACATTGGGTCAGGGATGTGACGTGGGTAAAGGTGGTGTTACAATCCCACCTTAATCCTCTTTAACATAAAATTACAATCACAAAATGGAGGTCAACCACACAGTTCTGGGAATCATGGCCCAGCCAAATTGATACACACATTTTTTGGCAGACACAATTCAAACCATGACACCCTTAAAGCCTAAAATATTTACTATCTGGCCCTTTACAGAAAAAATTTGCCAACTCTTGTGCTACACTGTGATATGAATCAACCTGCTTCTGGACCTCTCCTTTTACTGGCTTGGGTCTTATGCATTTGATTTGCTAAATTGGTTATCATTTGCCCATCTACTTGCTAGGTTTCAAAATTTTATCACTGTTTTATTTTCGCCCATTCTCTTTGTCTTTGTTGGTTTACATCTTTTTCCTTCCTTAGTGTAATTTTAGTAACGTTTCAGGAAGATGAAGAGGTAAACCCTTGTATTCATTCTGTCACGTTCAATCAAAAATCCAAGTTAATAATTATTAACCCCATTAGAAAAGAAAATGAAGTTTTCAAGAAGTTAATTAATGAAGGTTACAGAACAGAAGGGAATGCAAACCCAGGTGTCTCTGATCCCTCGGAAGGTAAATTCCACTACAGCAGCAACTTTGTTTTGTTCACTGTTATGTCCTTAGGACTTTGACTGGCATTTAGGATGCACTGGATAAATATTTATTTTTGTTGTTGTTGTTGAGTTGATGTATGTTTGTATCCATTATGTGCTACACCTCCAAGAAGCACTTGTCTTCTTAGGGACACATGTCCCAGTTTCTGGACTATTTTATTATAGGTTAGGGATCAAGTAGGCCTGGGCTTGTCACTAACTTGTCATGTAGCATCAAGAAAGACACTATACCTCTTTGAATTTCAGTGCCCTCCAAATTTGTTCTTACCCCACAGTGTGACAGTGTCTCAGCAAGGACCATACGAGATAAATTGATGAAAAGATAAAATGAGAAATGTAAAATATTTTTGCCACAAGTTACAATATTAAAAACATTAAAACCTGGTGCTGTCAAGTCGATTCTGACTCATAGTGACCCTATAGGACAGAGTAGAACTGCCCCATAGGATTTTCAAGGAACAGCTGGTGGATTCGAACTGCTGACATTTTGGTTAGCAGTCACGCTCAACCACTGCTCCACCGGAACTCCATTAAAAACATTAGCGACTTATTTATCATGGAAAAAATATAAATCCAAGAGTCCATACTGATGATAAATAGATAAATAAATACATACATAAATGCAGGAGTAGAGAGAACTATTGCTTACGGTAGAATGCCAAGAATCAACTGGTAAATGTGAAAGGACTGTTGTAGTTGGAAAAAATCAACTTGCAACCATCATAGTAAAGATTTGTTCCGGTAAGAATCATTCACGGGTGCTACATCTTGGGGGGAACTTTGATGAAGAGCAGGATATTTGCATGATTTTCCCCAGATTGCTTATTAGTTGTAAGAAAAAAAAAAGTAACTATACAGTGGGGAATTCAGATAACACCTTGACTGGGTGATCAAAATTAACACTGCCAGTGAGGAGCATTGTGTGTCTCTAGATGCACTACCCTGGGAAGGATACAATATCACTTAGGTAGCATTCTGACTGGGATCCATTACCTAAACCTAATCATGAAAGAATCACCTGACAAGCCCCAAATGAATAATGTTTTATTTGAGACACGAAATACCTGATCCTAGACAGAATTCTGTATTGGAGGGCGAAAAAGACCATAAAGGACATTTGTTCGGTCAATTGACAAAACTGGGTTATGGATGGGAGATTAAGGTATTGTATTAATATTAAATTTATTGAAGTTGATTACTACACAATACAAGTAGTCCCTGACTTATGATGGGGTTCTGTTTCAACGAGTCCACTTTAAGAAGGTTCTGACGTAAGCTGAATACCTCATTTTTTTTTTAGTTTTCATTATTATTGCCTTTTATTATCAGTATCATTAAAATTCTGATCTTTGGGGGTTGGAAACATTACATATAAATTTACAGATATGATGACATCAGCAAATTATGTGCTGCAACAAGGTATGTAGTACATATTACTAAAAAAAAAAACACACACGAAAATGAATGGTCGTAAGTGTGGTTCATTTAAGTCGAGGACTACCCATAGTTATGTAAAAGGATATTCCTAATCTTAGGAAATACGTACCGAAATATTTAGAGTCAAAGGACCATGATGCATACAACTTATTCTCAAATGGTTCCAAAAAATTTTACACACACAGCACACATGAACACACACACACACACACAGAGCACAAGTGATAAAGCAAATGAGGTAAGGTGTTAACAATGGTCAAATCTGGATAAAGGGTGTGTACATCTTCTTTGTACTATTATTCTTTTAAATTTTTGTGAGTTTGACATTATTTCCAAATAAAAAAGATAAAAAAGTATTCTTTTTTTTATCATGTCCTACAACTGGTTCTGTTTTATCTGGTGCTCACTATCTCTGTCCTTGTATCTGACTGTTTATTCTCTCCTTCTCACTGGGATGTGTAATTCAATAAGCTTCTTCTAGACTTAAGGTTTTTACATCTGCTTTTCCCTCTGCCCAGAATGCTCTCCCTGGTCTTTGCATGGCTGTTATCTTCACATCAGTAAGATTCAGGTCTCCATCCAAATGTCATCTCCTCAGAGAGGTCTTCCAGGAAACCCGATGGATTTCTTTTTTGTACTTATCGTTAACTGAAATGTTCACTTTTTGTTGTCTGTTTATTCAATTGAATGCAATTTCCATGAGGACAGGGACTTTGTTTTGTTTGCTGCTGGATCCTTGATGCCTAGAACAGGGTCTTTATTGAGTAGTCACTCAATAAATATTTGTTGAATGAGTAAGTGAATAAGGACTTTCTTTTGTGTTTACTATGGCCTGCACTTTATCATTAATGTTTCTTAACAGTTTAGCACTCACTTATGATCGCTCTGGGAGCTGATCCTGGGTTCTCTTCACTTTGGCAGTGACACTGAAATGTTTATGCCTGTCATTTAGCTACCTTTGCCTCTCGGCCTGTAAGTGACCATACAGGCTATTTTTCTGAAAATTTAATAATACAATGAATGTAGACAGCAGTGGTGGGTCAGTGGCAGAATTCTCACCTTCCATGCTGGAGATGGAGGTTCGATTCCTGGCCAACGCACCTTAAGTGCAGCCACCTGTCTGTCAGTGAAAGCTTGTGTGTTGCTGTGATGCTGAACAGGTTTCAGTGAAGCTTCCAAACTAACACAGACTAGGAAGAAAGGCCTGGCAATCTACTTCCAAAAATAGGTCAATGAAAACCTTAAGGTTCACAATGGTCTGATCCTGCTGCACATGAAGTCGTCATGTGCTGGGGACTGACTGGATGGCAGTAAACAACAACAACATGAATGTAAAGTGCTTAGCACGGAGCCTAGCATAGTAAACAGCAGTAAATAATTGCTATTTTAATTATCATTAAAATTTCTATCTGCCTGGCATAAAATCTGCCCGATTAGGTATTTAATAAATATTGGATTGCCAAATGAAGGAATGCTGTTCTCATTTACTTTTGTTCTTTTATTTTGAAATACTTCCTAATTTTGGAAGTAGCTGTCTTTTGTAACAGAGAAACAGAAGTGCCAAACATTGAAAACATTCTATATAATTATGAGTTAAAATTGTAAAATGTTATTTCTTTGGGAATTTGTTTTATGGTATTGTTTTCAAGATTCTAGATTTTAGATTTTTTTTGTGTGTGTTGTTCTGATTACAAGGTTTTTTTTTCCCCAACAGTTGATTTAAAGCCTAGTTTAACTAAAGCATGCATTTAAGGGCAGCATTATCCTTTGTTTTCCGGTGAATTGCAACAAATACATAGCTCAGTTAATGTTATTTTTAATGGCATCTTTTCTTGTTTTGTTTGTTATATTTTTTTTTACTAAAATCTCCAAAAACTCTTTTTAAAGAGAAAGGCTGTTTTACTTCTATCATTCGTATTCATTTTATTGCTCAGTTCATTTCCACTGTTGTACATGCCCCTCAATTGCGATTTAAAATTCCTGTTTGGCCATATCATTTCATCTTTGAGAGAATTGTAATTTTTTCTCCAGGGTGCAAATAATTTTTAAATTAAATTGTTGGTGAATCTGTATTTCTCTCCACATATTTAGAAATTTTATTTTACTGTAAATGTTTATATATTACCTTAATTCTTGTTAATAAATATATTTCTTTTCCTCTTATTTTATGTGACCATTTAATAATTCTTTGATTTATAATAATTGATATATTTTTGTTATCTTTTATCTCCATTACTGATAATATTTTATACTATTTGTTTGTTCTTTTTATTTATGGCTTTATAACTTTTTCTTTCTTTGATGGCATGATGTTATTGCTAAATAGTCTAAGAAGTTGCCAGTGCCCTGCTTCATTTATTTCAGATCATGTTACATACACTTAAGATGGTTTAAAGTTGTTTTTTGAAAGAGTCTAAGAATTTATGACAAGAATTTGTACCCATTAGATTATTCTAATCTTTATTCTAAACTAAAAATCAGAATGCATGTATGACAAAGGATTCTAATCTCTTCTCCCACCATTCTGGAAGACTGTATTTATACAAATAGATTTTTAAGGGTATGAAGATCAAACTGCAAGGTGAGTAAATGTAGAGAGTTCCCTAAGGCATTGTAAATTAGGATATTCTCTGATAGCTGGACTAGCAAAATCCGCAGGTGCATTTTCTGTGTGCAACCGCGGTGAGCAGGACGCAAACCTCCTGTGCTTGTTGTGAGGATTCAGCAGGATAATGCTGTTGAAGATGATAATGTACTGTTCCCCCTATTTGAGAAACTCAGTTCATTTAATAATAACTAATTCTTATTTTTTAAAACATCTCTTGGCAACTCTTTCAATAATTCTCTTGTCTTGACACAGGAGCTGTTCGAGTTGGTCATTGAAAACTCTTTTCATTCCTCAAATTTGTTAATGAAGGAAAAATGAGGACAAAGATAGACTTTTAAAATTTGTAAATTCTTCATATTCTACACTCAGTCATCTTCCCCTTGTCTAATATGATTAGTTAATTCTCATTTAAATAAGGTTTAAGACTAGAAAGTACATTAAAAAGTTTATTATATAACAAAGGGAGAATAGTACTTTCAAAAAGATGTCAGACTTTGTCCAGATATTTTCACTGAGGGCTTAAAAAATGGAATACAAGATAATGGAAGAAAACTAAGTTAGACTTAATATTCCAAAGTTTTATCTGTTTCAGGCAATTAACACAGGAATTATCTTCCAAGCCCAAGATTCAAGTCACAATACATAATAATATTTTTATACTCTTGATGTGAGCATTATTATTATTTAAAATACAACCCCAGTTTTACCAAGTGAGTTTATTTGATGGATCAAGGTTTTTATTTTTAAACTCTTTTAATTTCTTTTTTTCAATAGATTTTTATTGTGGTAAAATATATGTAACAAAACATTTCAACCATTTTTACATGAACAATTCAGTGACGTTAATTACATTCACCATGTTGTGCAACAATCACCACTATCCGTTTGATGGACGAAGTTTTAAGTTTTAAATGTGTACTTTCGCTGGTATTTCATTAGAAATTAAATTCTTAAATATGGTTGCTTATAATCCAATTTAAAATCTAAATCTGAAAGAGTAAGTCATCCCTTAACTCTATTTGTTAGTCTTCTGTTCTTTGTGTTTGATTAAATATTTTAGTTGTTTCTATCAACAGCCTTGTGGAATTTGTATAGGAAACACTGATCACTGTTATTTTCTTAAATGCAGACTGAAAAGTTTGCCCACATTCACTTCGTGTGTTGTTTCCCTTGGTCAGGTTTGGATGCTTTGATTGGTCTGGAAAATTTTCTGAGTCATGTGTAGTACTTAATGAGCCCTTTGAGTTCTTATCTTAGAAGCAAATGAATTAATTTCTCTGAGGCATTTAACTCAATAACACTTAATCTAGTAAGTGAAGAGGGAGTCAGATCTGGGAATCTAGTGTGATGAGAGGCTGCAATGCATGGACGAGGAGAGTGTGATTAGCCCAAGGGTCAGGGACAATTGGACAGGGATGACTGTCAGAGCAGCACAAATCTGAGTAGGAAAATCTAGAATACCCAGATTGAGCCCATCGGCAAGGGAGGATAGGAGAAATGAGTGTGAGAACCGAGTGAGGTGGTGTGTGTGTCAGGGACAGGTTTTAGAGTTCATGGTAGGTTTGCTGAGTCACAATTCCAGAAGCCTCAGGCAGCAGGACTCAGCAAGGCAGTCAGGGAAATTCAGGCCAGGCACTGGGTTGCAGGTGAGATGTCGGGAGCAAAAGGGAACAGACTCCAGCTTGGCTGCAGGATCTGGAGCCTGTAGTCCAGGCTCAGAGTCAGAAAGACCTGGGAGCTCTCGGGGAAGGTGAAGGATGGTGGTGTGAGGAGTGATTATAGTGTCGGAGGATCCCAGGTAGAAAGGCGGCTTTTCTCCACTCTTGTTTGAGGCTTCCTGCTCATTTAGGGCTGACAAATCTGACATGTGTATATGAATAGCCCGGCAAGGGTCAGCTGTGCTTGTAGCAAAAGCAAAAGCCTTTGCCTTTGGGGGAGTTCTAACATATGACAGGATTTTATTAATTTTAATTAGCTTACAAGTTTAGGCAGCTCAGGTAATTGTTTTCCAGTAGAGGAGTATATCCAGTGATAACATAGTGGTCTGTAATATCATAACAATATTTTTACAAATGGATTTGCTTTTTGGGAGGAAGTTTCATCTTAATTCTATATCTTGAATTAGATGTTTTTGTTTCTAAAAATATCACATAACTCAGAAGGCTTTTATTTGTCCTTTGGGACTGAGATATGTCGGAGGTAGAGAAGCTGGGTTCAGTGTGCCCAGTGCTTCCAAAGCCTTCAGTCTCATCCTGCTTCTGCCATTTCAAGGTTGTAGCTGAGGTGTTATGTGTATCATCGGCTTCCTGAGGAAATATCTCTGAAACAACACTGAGGGCTGCCCAGCCATATTGTTTTCTCTGGGAACTGTACCATACACAGCCCCTGCTCTGAGGATGAGCCTAAGTGCCCATGTTACCTTGTCACCTGGCCAAGCAGTTTGAATTGTGATGGACACTTGCCTTCAGTGGATTTAAACCATTGTCTGGTAGATTAGCATCTTTGTTCCTAGCTACATGTTCTATGTTGTTGTTGTTAGTTGCCACTGAGTTGATTCCAACTCATGGTGACCCCATATACGCAGAGTAGAACTACTCCATAGTGTCTTCAAGGCAGTGATATTTTGGTAGACGATCGCCAAGCCTGTCTTCCAAGGCGTCTCTGGGTGGGTTCAGACTACCAACCTTTCTGCTAGGAGTCAAGTGCTTGAATTTGAGCCACTCGGGGACGTGTCCTATGAGGATCTCTTTATTTGAACTAGCTCAGATGCTGCTTCTTCCTTGGTCCTAAACCAGCACTGACTAAAACAAACATAAAAAGTTAGGCCAAAGAACTGTTTGTGGATATAAGGTATAGTCAAGAGAAGGCAGTTCTGAGAGTAAAGTCTCATGAGGAGATCTTCAGATCTGTAAAATTTGACATGAATGAAAAACTCAAGACATATATTAAGCTATGAAAGGCCAATTAGTATGAAACTATAAACAATACTGTTTCCAGCAGTTACATCTACTGAAATATTTTTAAAGTCAGCAGTCAGCAATTTTGTAACCTTCTTATAGCATATCAGAAATTTTAGCTGACTGCTGAAAAGTTGCCTAATAATTTTAATGTCTCCTTTTATTTGGTATTTTGTACCTCCTTAACTGGACATGTCTGTGGGAGTGAAAATGTACTCACAATATGGGAGAGACAAAAGCTTTTAAATCTTTCCCAGAGAGAACTTTGTCACACTACCAAGTAGGTGACATGAGAAAGTAAAAGAAAAGTCATTTATACTTTCAGCTTACACCCAACAAGAGTTATGGTTTATTAATCTGTCAGCCCTGGTCTATTTTAATGATATTTGTGGATTATTTGTTGTTATTAGGTATCAGAATTTTCTACTGGCTCATGTGAAAAGAAGTGTGACTCAGAACTATATGAGGATGTATTTTGTCGTTGGGTACACCGTCCATTCAAAAGAGAGCGAGAGATACATTAGTATATTGAGTGGATTGACTATCAGTTTCTACTGGAATTTAATACAAGGAAGGAGAGACAACAGCAGCATCAATATGGCTGAGGATTGAGAACTGTTTCAAACAGGAGTTCAAGGATTAAGGGTAGAAAGGCAGATAATGCTAGAGCCACTGACAGAGGCCTCATTCTCTCTAAACCAGTTGTTATGGGTTGAATTGTGTACCCCAAAAAGATATGTTGAAGTCCTAACCCCAAATACCTGTGAATGTGAACTTGTTTGGAAATAGGGTCTTTACAGATGTAATTACTTAAGTTAACATGAAGTCATACTGGAGTAGGTTGGGCTGTAATCCAATATGAGTGGTGTTCTTATGAAAAAGAGAAGAGACACAGACAGAGACAAAGGGAAGTTGGCCATATAGTGATGCAGGTAGAGATTGGAGTTATGCTGTCACAAACCAAGGATTGCCTGGGACCACCAAAAGCTAGAAGAGGTGAGGAAAGATTCCTCTTTAGAAACTTCAGAGAGAGAATGACTCTGCCAACACCTTGATTTCAGACGTGTAGCCTCCACAACTGTGAGAAAATAAGTTTCTATTGTTTTAGGCTACCCAGAGTGTGGTACTTTGTTAAGGCAGCCTGAGGAAGCTAATACATCAGTGATTCACACTTTTTGAAAAAACAAGACAATAACTACAAAGTATTAATCTCTAGGGCTATGGTGATGATATAAAATGATATTTTGAAATTCTCAGAACATCATTGATTTTTATTGATTATAAATTTAATGAAAAAAATCCACGACTTTAGGTGAATTAAATGAAGCATTATGTGTGAGAACATCTAGCTCAGCATCTGCTATGTGGTATGTGTTCCACAAAGCATTTTTAATTTGGGAGAAAGGTGCCACTAATTCAAAACTCTGGGCATCATTGTTCTGTGATTTTAGGGGAAGATCCTCAAATATGAATATTGAGTTAAAATGGTCTTGGAAAAGAGACCTGAAGCTATGTGAGACGTCCTTGATGGAACCAAGATTACCTGCTCATCTATGTTACAGAATTTTTCATATAACAAAGCTATTTCCATGGCTTAATAGATGTGAAATATGTTGCCCTTTTACCCTCTTCTATTCAAGGGCTCTTGCTGTGTAGTGATTACTTCATTGTTATTAGGCAAAGCTTTATTAAATTATAGTCAGTTTGTCATATGTAAGCAATGGACATGACAGCAACTAACTTTCCTTGGAAAGTTAATTCTTAATATTCAACTCACAATTATTTTTTTTAATGTTATGGTTTTCTTAATTCAATTCTGTTTCTTTAGCTTCGCTGGCTTCGTTTATATTTTTAAATACTCATAGACACCTCTCTCTTTCATTAAGCCTTTTCTGAGATATTTAACATCTGCTGGGTTTTTCCTCATCAGTAAGTCTCTCCATGTTTGGGCACATTTTTGTTTTTATTAACTTACTTCACATTCTCTTTAAAAATACTCAAACAGTATTTTGGGTATGAGCTCATCAGACAATGCAGGGTAGAGAATAGAGATAACCCTTTCCTTACTCTTGGTTTAATGCTTCTTTTACTGCTAGTTTTGATGGCTAGTGCCCAAGGGCCGTAAGTTTCCCAGGATGCACATGACGTTCTCTCTTTACGTAAAATTTGGGGGAAAAGTTAGGATTTATTGACAGGGTATTGTGTCTTTGGATTCAACAAAATTTGACTGCCTTAGAACCTGAAATTGCACCCACTGGAGATTGCAACAGAGCCCTGGCGGTGCAGTGGTTAAGACCTCAGCTGCTAACCAAAAGATTGGCAGTTCAAATCCACCAGCTGCTCCTTGGAAACCCTAAGGGGGCAGTTCTACTCTGTCCTGTAGGGTTGCTATGAGTCAGAATCGATTTTACGGCAACAGGTTTTGGAGATTGCAACAGGGGCCGGATCCTGGCAGTTGTCAACAAAACACTCAAGATGCAGTAGCTAAATGTTCCCAGAAGTGGGCAGAGTACTGACAGACATTCTGGGGGCCAGTTTTCCTGGGGACTGAGGCCATGAGTCTAGGGCTGAGGTTTGGGCAAGGAAGGTGACTAGAGCAGGACAAACTGAAGAAGACCTTGGAGAGCAAGAGCTGCAGTTGACACTCAGAGAGGACAGCTAGTCAGGCTATGAGCACTAGGGTGCCCAGTGGGAATGAGGTCTTTATCAGGACTGGAGCATGGATTGATAGAAGGATAACTCAATATTGTACTTAACTACATGGCATGGAATCTTGTGTTCCATTTCCCTAGGACTGTACCTTACGAGATCTCCAAGGTGATGCCTTGCAAATAATTGTCTGTGAATGCAAGAAAAGAAAATGAAACCCTAACCTCACTCCCTTTCTTCTGTCTCAGGGAGTAAGGCATTTTTGCCATTTACTTTCTTGGGACAGTATTCTCTCTTTGTTGATTAATCTGGAGAAAAATTTATTCTGGTTAGAATTTTACTCCATGTGGAAGAAGAAGGTATCTCATTGGCAAGCCTGTAAACTCTGTTACGTTAAGGAGAACTAATTTTAAGTAACCTCACCGTCTCATTTGGAAGACAAACGAGAAGTCTTAAGGTCAGTTTCTAAATTCCTGACCATCAGCTCCAGCCTTTTCCCCCATATTTACAGACTGGTATCTCCCTGACCCCACTGCAGGACCAGGAATGCTCTGGTTTCTAAGCAGGAAGTATAATAGTAGTTGGACTGCTGATAGTAAATAAAAAGTAGCAAAGTAGGATGTTTGACGTAATTGTGGCTGCCTCAAGAGCAAGCACTGGGCATTTATGATGCCAGGATTTTCCTTAGACTATGATAGACCTGCCAGATTGTCTCTCAACCGCAGCTAAGAGGCCCCAAGGTCTCACCCTCCCTTGAACTCCAAGCATCATTGGGTTACTTGCTCTGGGTATTATGGCTGTACTGCTGGGATCGGTTCTGGTTGTTTCCTAATCCCATGTCACTTGGTCCTGGTCAACCTCCTTCCCACTAGCTGATATGGCCAAGGTCAGGCATGCCCCATTCCCAAGACAGCTCCATTATGACAGGAGCTGAATATGGCTGGATCCACCATCACAAAATAACTGGGAAGGTAGAGTTGGGAAGAGAATAACAGGAAGAAGCTTGACCTCTTTGAATGGGAACTTGAAATTTGCCACCTGCTTCTTGAGCAGGTTTACTGGCTGCCTAATCTTTGTGTTCTTTTAACTAGGATTTTCTCTTTGAATTGAAATATAGTTGGATTAGCAGTCAGAATTTGGAGATGAATATATGATAATGAATCTGCATTTTTAAGTCATAAAAACAAATAAACAATAACAACAGCAACAACAAAAACCACTAACATCAACACCCCCCTCCCCCAACAAAAGCAAAAACATATAAAACCCCAAAACACCTGATTCCTGGATTCTTTTTCATACCCTTTGTGAAGAAAGGAAATATTAGATAATTAGAAACTCCCCCCTTTGGATGATGGAACTCTTAGTAGATATATATCTTCAATTTGAAGGTGTAGTCAATAGATAAAAAAGATTTACTAAAATTATGGATGGTGGGTCATGAAAAGGACTTTCTATCATAAGGAGAAAGGTAATTTCACCCTCCCCCCATATGTTTCAATAAAATTTAAAATATCATGTCAACCTTATCTTCAAATTGATTTGGGTTTCAGGTAAATATCCTTGCAGCTCAAACCTTTAAGAGCCTCTTGACAATAAATAACATTAATGTTATTTAGCAATGCAAATGAGCATTTGACATTAGTGGAAACAGTTTCAGTCTGTTGATAAACTGCAACTTAATTAGCAAGCTGCTGTGACTGTCGCATTTAATGAAAAATAATGCTGATGCATATTTACACTTCTCCAACTTGTACACCAAATAAAAATGCACTGTAACAAGCAAGTTTTCTCATGAAAGCACTGTGAAATATATAGATGACATTATAAAAAAGAATAAAAAAAATTAAAATATTTTCACTGGTCTTTGAAAAATGTTAATTTTAAGCAGTGGTGTTATCTCACCGAATTTTGAATATTTAAACTCTAACATCTCAGATATTCACATGGGATGTACTGTTCTTCCCACTAACTGGCTAAAATCTGCCCAGCCTTCACATCCCAGCTCAGAAGCCAACTCCTTCTCCAGGTAACCTTCCTTGTTCTTCCTCCCTCCTTTGAACACCCCAATCCTTTTTCTTCTGTCTTTATATTTGACACTTTCTGCCTTCCTTGCATTGTAGAGTTTGTCTTATTTGTTCTACTAGAAAAACTAGAGAGTCACGATTACATTTCCTTCACCTTTGCAAGGCTTACAGAGAGGATATCATAAAAGCTAGTTTAATAAATGAATGCCTTCTTTTTCCCATTATCTTGCTGTATTTTCTTCATAGATCTTATCACTAGCTGAATTTATTTAATTTTGTTGTGGTTGTGTTTTATTCATTTATTATCTCTCACCCTCAACTTGAATGAAACCCCCCACAGGAGCAACCTTACCTGTCTTGTCCCCTTCAGTATTCCTAGCACTTAGCATAGTACCTGGCATATAGTGGGAGTTCAATAAATGTTGCTGACTGATTATGTAAACAATGGAATGTAGAGATGCACATTTTGGCCAAATAATGCAAATATAGATTATCAAGGCAAAGATATATCAGAGGTTCCATTACCTTTAACAATTCACAGGTTTACTTCAAGCCCCAAGACCCATCAAGTATTTTTCACGAGAATTCCAAGCCATTTTCTTTTTGATTGTTTCAAATATCACAAGCACCATTTTCCAGATAAGTAATGGTGGTGCAGTGAAAGTGAATAACCCACTCGTTGTTACGAACTATTTATTGATGAGAGAGATGAGCTGAGAATTGACAGCTCTTGAATTCTGGTCCATGAATCTTTTCCTTCTGGCTTTAATTTGTGAGGCATTTATTGTGAGGGGGCCCTGGTGATGCAGTGGGTAAGAGCTACAGCATGCTACAGCTGCTAACTAAAAAGGTCAGCAGTTTGAATTCACTAACCCCTTCTTGGAAACCCTGTGGGGCAGTTCTTCTCTGTCCTATAGGGTCGATATGAGTTGGAATCGACTCAACGGCAAAGGGTTTTTTTTGGTTTTATTGTTGTCTTAGTTATCTAGTGCTGCTATAACAGAAATACCACAAGTGGATGGATTTAACAAAGAGAAATTTGTTTTCTCACAGTCTAGTAGGCTAGAAGTCCAAATTCAAGGTATCAACTCCAGGGGAAGGCTTTCTCTCTTTGTTGGTTCTGAAGGAAGGTCCTTCTCATCAATCTTCCCCTGGACTAGGAACTTCTCTGCACAGGAACCTTGGGTCCAAAGGACACACTCTGCTCCTGGTGCTGCTTTCTTGGTGGTTTGAGGGCCCCCTGTCTCTCTGCTTGCTTCTCTCTTTTATATCTCAAAAGAGATTGGCTCAAGACACAATCCAATCTTGTAGATTGAGTCCTGCCTCATTAACATAACTACCACCTATCCCACCTGCTTAACATCATAGAAGTAGGATTTACAACACATAGGAAAATCACATCAGATGACAGAATGGTGGACACACAATACTGGGAATCATGGCCTAGCCAAATTGATACAGGTATTTTTGAGGGACACAATTAAATCCATGACAATTGTGAAGCTAAGGAAGCTTAAACTTCATGGCCCCTCCCTTGCATGTTCCCCTTCCAAAGCTCTGGAACTAATTTTGTATTTGTAATTTTTAATTCTTTTTCTTAAAAACAGCTCTCTCACTCTCAACTATGTAAGCTTCTTGCCCCACAAAACCTAGATTCATCCCTATGCTCTACTCCATGCTTTAACTTTGCCACATTCTCCCCAGCTAATCACTCACTCCATGTTCTTTGAAATCTGGACTTCGTCAGTTTCTGCTTTTCTTGAGGTCTCTGACCCTCCCTCTATGTGTGGATACTCCATTGCAGCTTTTCCCTAGTAGGTTTGTATTCAGACTTATTAGTTGCAGTTGATTCAGACTCATTGTGACCCAATGTGGGCAAAGTAAAACTACTCCACAGGGCTTTCAAGGAAGATTAGCAGTTCAAACCCACTCAGAGGTGCCTCACAACTAAGGCCTGGTAATCTCCTTCTGAAAGGTCACACAGCCTTGAAAACTCTATGGAGTGCAGTTCTACTCTGTACCATGGAGTCACCATGAGTTGTAATTGACTCAACAGCAATTAACAACGTCAGGGGTAGCATGAAAGTGGTATGACATGATTGGATTTGCAGAGTAAAAAATCAGTGTGACCATGAATGGATTGTGGGGGATCAAGACCAAATGGATAAGGACTGGTAAATAAGTTATCATAATAGTTCAGTGGAGATGGAGAGATGTGGACAAACTAAAGAGCTGTTAGATTAGACGTGGAGAGCAAGGGCAAGGGAAGTCTCAAGGATGATTCCCAGGTTTCTGGTGTGGGTAGCTGAATGTACAGTAGTGCCATTCAAGAGAAGATACCAGGAGAGGAACTGGGTTTTATATGGCGTGTGTGTGTGTGTGTGGGTGGGTGGGTGGGTGAGGGGCATCAGGGAGTAGAAGAGCCCATGAGAATGTTTTGAAATGTTTAATTTGAGGAACCTTAGTTCTTTTAATATATCCATGTGGAGAAGTCAAGTGAATAGTCAAGTCTGGAACTCAGAGGAGAGGACCATCTGATCATAGATAGAAACTGAAGTTGTGAGTGTGAATGAAATTGCCTCAGCAGAGACGATAGAGTAAGAAGGAAAGAGGACCTGAGCCTGAATTGTAAGTAACTCCAACAATTAAATTAAATCTAAATTAATAGCTGGGCAGTGTAGGAACATGTTGGTAATTTTCGGTTTGCCTATTCCATCCACTCCCAGCCCTTATCTGCCTTGCTCTGTGCTGGGAGAAGGATGTTGACCTACTCATGACTGCACCACCTGGGCTTCCTGCCTTCTGGCTTTTGGTTGGGTCAGCTAATGGGAGGCAGTGACAGGGAATTTGTGGGTAGGGAGAGAAAGAGGTCAGTGTATTTATTTCACATCCTTTGTTCCCTCACTGCCTTTTTGTGGTTCTGGTGAGGGCTGTGCTTCTTTTTTATAAATTTTCTTAGATATCCCATCTTCTAGGGATCCAAGTGACTCCAGACTTGGGTAATTCTTTCCTCTTCTCTTGCCCCGTCAAGCATAGGGGGAGTAATGCCTTCCTGCTGACTGGTCCCTTGGTGCCTCACCTTAACCTTGCCCACACTTGTAAAGAGACTTTCAGTTAAATTTCTTTTCTTTCTTTCTTCTTCTTCTTCTTTTTTTTAAATTGTGCTTTAGGTGAAAGTTTAACTTTCTGAGTGTACCATATGTTTTCTGCCAGACTTTGGCTATGAAAGGGATAAACCTACAAAGGAGACCAAGAGGGAGCAGCCAGAGAGGTAGGAGAAAAATGAGGGTATCTGGTGTGATGGAAATCAAAGGAAGGGAGAAATTTAAAAAGCAAGGAGTTGTCCTAGCATTAAAGGATGCTAAGAGTTAAAGTAAGGTGAAGACTGGAAAAATATTTATGGTCTTTAGCTACTTAGAGGTCTTTAGTGACCTTTGTAAGAGCTGCTTGGGTGAAGTGATGGGGTGGATGTCTTTGAGCAGAAATATCGAAAGCCCCACAAGGCCTTGGAGAATGATCAAATAATGAAGATGGTAATTATCAAGATAACTCCCTGCCAACACAGGAGTCACTTCTTTTAATTTTTTCTCTGTAATTTCTTTTTTTTACTTTGTAAAATTCGATTTTGTTTTCTTTTCTAATACTTCTATTTGCCAGATGTGGTGTTGTTTACCAACCTGAAAAGCATAGAAGCTGAGTAGGTGGGAAGTGAAGAGAAGCAGGGACATTGGCTCTCTCTCTGTGGCTCCTTCTCTTTCTTAAAGGGCTTCTCCAATTCCCTTCTTATCTTGTAGGAGCTCTTCCCATGTTATTAGTACCAGTCACTGTCAAGTCAATTCTAACTCATAGTGACTCCATGAATGTCAAAGTAGAAGTGTGCTCCATAAGGCTTTCAATGGCTAATTTTTTTTGGAAGTAGATTGTCAGGCATTTCTTCTGAGGTGCCTCAGGGTGGACTCAAAAATCCCACCTTTTGGTTAGCAGCTAGTGTGTTAACACTTTGTACCACCCAGGGGGTCCTGGCACAGATGAGGTGTTTAATAAAAGTTCAGTCATTCACAAAAGGTAATTTGAGCTTATGTAACCATATGGTATAACTCTGGTGTTTCATCACTGTGGTGTCTTCTAACTATTTAGCATGTTTCAGTGATAAAATGGTGATAGAGAAGATACGCTATGAAAAAGAAAACTTAGGAATTATTACCAATTACTTAGAGCATGAGTGTCTGGTAACTCCATTTCTTTGGAAAACAGACTCGATCTCAGAAATAAACCAAACATATCTTTAGTGGTAAACTGTTGTCCAGCAAAAAAACAATTTGTTTTATGTTTTCTCAATAAGTCTTCATTCTTCATGTCTCAAAATTTTATACACAGTAATAAAGATAATTGGAAACAGGAAGGACAGAAATACAGCATCAGACACTCTCATCGCTGCCAATGGAGTCAGAAGAAATATGAAAGCCACTAAGCCAAATGAAGATGGCTCTAAATTTCCCAGTAGCTTGTAGAGGCATCTCCACATCACATACTGATAACAATAACTGATGTTTGTAGTAAGAGTACCCAAATCATCAAGAAAAGATGAAAAAGACCAGAGTTTTCTGTTTAGGAAGATAAGGCATCAATGAAGGCATTTTAAAAAGAATTTATAACCAGAATGATCAACATAACATCTTGCATATAGGAATAAACTTTAGTTAGCTAGACTCTCTGCTTTGGTACAGTATCATATCCCTGAGTGGTTTTGGATCAATGAGGCATTGATGTTATATATATGTATATATACTGAGATAGAATCAGGTAACAATATTACTTTGAGAAAAATTACAACTTTCTGACTTGTCTTTCCTTAGAAGGGCATTATGATACCTGAGTTTCTATCCTTCTCTGATTCAGAAATGCTAAGTAGCTAACATATTCTAAGCCATGTCTGAGAAAACATTCAAAAGCTGACGAAACCCAGCTCCCTTTGATACATAGTCCTGAGAGCTCTTTCTTAGCAAAATCTAGATTTACCAAGAAGAGGCTTCCAGACATTTTGTCCTTTCAATATGGGAATGTTAAGCTCAAACCAGTACTGACATCATGTCATTTCTTTTGCATTTCTTTGGGGGATTTCATTAATTCCTTAAACTCCCGAGAGCCTATATAAACTCCTAAGCCCTACATTTTACACTTGGAGAAATTGGATAATTATTTCCACAGTTATAGTAATTTACATTCGTGAATAAAAGCACATAGCTTGGGGGAATTAGATAGGTTGAAAATGAATAGAAGATTTAAAGTTTAATTACGGGTTATAAAGATATTCAAGAGGAAACGTGCTTCATAATTAGACAGACACGTTTGCTCAGAGAATACACTACATTCCAAATCTTATCCTCACATCAACCACAAATTAAAGACAATCAAATTTAAAGGACAGGTTTCTTCTGTTGTGCAAGTTCAGAGTTCTCATGTGAAAAAAAGAAAACAAGGGAAAAAGATTCGAAATCTTCCAATGGGAATTTCTTCCTAAAAGCACCAGACCTTAAAGAGAACAGAATCTGAGATGCACTTTGACTTACAGTTTTATAGTTCTACAAATTGAAAGCCTTTGATTGGAAATTTAAACTGATATAACTTAATTAAATAATAATATGGAAAGACTTCTTAAGTTGGTTGACAGAGACGTCTAATATTTTAATATGTGTACAATGACCCATGTTACCCAGGCTTCTTTGTGAGTTGTTTGTCCATAAATATTGTCTGTTCTAGTATGTAAATTACTGTTTGGTCCTCTTGACCAGTGCTATTTTATCCTCCTGCCTCCTAAATGGAAATATTCCTCAAAGTTTAGCTCTAAATGATCTACTCTTTTCTTTCCATGTTGTGCAGTAAAAGCCTCATTCATTGGACCTTGCTGTAACTCTCCTCTTTGTATGGGTAAGACATACAGTTTGTAACTCCCCATTGCACACAGACTCCTAGAAATGGGAGGCCTCTTAGGGGGTCTGTATTTGAATATTCTTCCCAAAGCAAACTTCACCACTACATCATTACTGAGAGGTGGTTATCTAGCTTTTGCTTGAATTTCTTCAATGACAGAGAACTTTTGTGTCAAAGAAGTATATGTTAGAATCTCAGTTCACCTTATGAACTGTGTTATTTAGCTTTTCTCAGCCTTAATTTCCGCATTGGAAATAAAGATAGTAGCAGTACCTATCTTACAGATCCATGGCAGCCACCTAGCTTGTTTTAAGCCCTCAATAGATATTAGCTATTATTATTTTTATTTGCCTTTCTTTTTTGCAGTTCTCAGTTTACAATTTTTATCTCTATTTAATCTTTTGTGGATTACTCTTACTTTTCCTTCAGGTTCTAAATTTATTAAAAGCAGAAACTGTATTGTCCATATTTTTACCCCATAAACCAAGGTTTCTCAGGAGCAAATTCACAGGCAAACACTGAACTATGACAAAATTTATTCTAGTCTTCAGCCAAGTCGGAAAAGTAAAGACAAAAATATTGTTTTCCTTAAATCTAAAGATACAGAACTTAATAGTTGGTTATTTTGAGACAATGTTCTTTCAATTTTTGTTGTTAAAATATCCTTGAAGGTGAAATGATGTTGGGATTAGATGGTTGTTGCTTTCAAATTTTTGTCTTTACCTAGAAGTATAAAGAAGTAGCAGTCTTTTGCCAATCCCATTGTTAAAAAAAAATCCATTGGGTTAACAAAATTTAAAATGGTCCAACATGGTGCCTTACATGTAGTTGGCTCTCAATCGATGTCAGTTGATCACTAGGCTTTTTGGTGCTAACTTTGTGGCCATTTTGCTTTTCCTGTTGCCTCCACTAGAGGTCACGGATGAGAAATAATGGAAATGAAACAAAAATAGACTATTTAAAAATGCTCAATATCTCCAATTAAAGACTTGATTGGAAGGGCAGGGCTAAGATGGTGGAATAGTCAGACACTTTGTATCATACGTCTTATAACAAATACTTGTAAAAACAAGTGAATTGGATATATATGACAATCTATGAACCCTAATCATCAAAGACAAAGCTAAAGAATTGGACTGAGTGGCAAGTGGAAGGAGAGACAATTCAAAAACAACAGAATTGGGGAATTACAGATAGCGGGATCAGTGGCATCCTGCTAGCTGAATATACATAGCGCACACAGGCTGAGGCAAGCAGCAATGTCCCAAGCCAAAACCCACCCCATCTGGTGCAGCCAAGCAGCAGTGAATCTACATGTACCTCCAGAACCAAATAGAAGAGACACCAGACCTATAAAAAAGTTAAGTGCAAGCTCCCAATCCACCACGAGCCCTTCTCCCACCAGATCTCACGACCAAGGAGCACTGTCTTCCCCCCACCCATCCCTCTCCCTGCTCCGACACCAGTTCTGAGACTTTCAACAATGCCATACCCCAAAAGCCTGGAACTCATGGCTGGGTCCAGAGGCACCAACTCCTTTGCCCAGCTACTGGTGTAGGGGGTACACGGACTTGCAGTGCTCTTCACCTCTGCCCTTCACCTCTGTCCCAGTGCCTTGTGGGCCGACCCACACCGCAACCCCCCCATTAGGACGACACAGGCAGGACATCCACCTGAAGCCCATTTTCTCCTATAGCAGCCAAATGGGAGCTGCAGGTTTCTGATGTTTGACCCTGCCCCACCCCCTAAGAAGGAACCTCACAAACCCACACTGGAGGCATGAGAGCCAGCAGTATCACCTACTCCGTCTAACCACCCATGACAGGGGCCAGAGAATTAGTGGTGCCTCCCAATCTCTCCAGCCGGTGGCACTGGGTGCCCAAAGACTGGCTGTACTAACCCCCAACCCCTCTACATGCTCTAGTGGACAGGGGCACACCCTCCATCCAGACACCCAGGGGTAACTGACGGCCTCTTGCCTTGCCCCACACATCACCACCTACTGCAACCAGAGAACTGTGCCTACTCTGAACACCCCCACACAGCCCTGCCTGCCTAGGACTGTAGGTGAGACCCTCCACATCACACACTTGGTGACTGGCAACTTGGGCACCTGTGCCTCGAACAACTGCACCCCACAAAAATAGTGAACAGGCTCCTGGACTCACACTCCTAGTAGCTGCTTTGACCACCTGGAGACAGGAGGTGAGAACTTCAAGGATGCCAATGAACACAGTAACACACCCAGCCTACTTGAACATATCAAAACAAAACAAAAATACAGGACATAGTAAATAAAAATACAATAAATAAATATAATAACTTATTGATGCCTCTGAGACAACAGTAAATATCAAATCACATAAAGAAGCAGGACAAGATACCTACAGCAAGCGACCAAAATAACAGAAAACCTTCCAGAGGAAGATAAGACAGTGGAACTACCTGATAAAGAATTCAAAACACTAATACATAGAGCTCTCCAAGGGATCAGGAAGGAAAGCATGCAAAACACAGACCAAACCAAGGAACACACCAACAAAGCAATGGAAGAACTCAGGAAAACAATACAAGAACAAAATGACAGAATAAACAGGCTGCTATAAATGATACAGAAACAGCAACTAGAAATTCAAGAGATTAACAATAAAATTTCAGAATTAGACAACTCAATAGAAGGTCATAGGAGCATAACTGAGACAACGGAATGTGGAATTAGTGAGATTAAACTGATTTGTTTGAGGAAAAATCAGAAAAAAGAATGAAAAAAAAAAAAATGAAGAAAGCCTAAGAATTATGTGGGATACTATCAAGAGGAAAAACCTATGAGAGATCAAAGTACCAGAACAGAGGGAGATAACGGAAAACACAGAGAGAATTCTTGAAGATTTGCTGGCAGAAAACTTCCCTAATATCATGAAAGACGAGAAAATATCTATCTAAGAAGCTCAAAGAACCCCATACATGGTAGACCGCAAAAGAGAGTCAACAAGACATATCATAATCAAACTTGCCAAAACCAAAGACAAAGAATCCTGAGAGTGGCTAGGGATAAATGAAAAGTCACCTATAAAAGAGAACCAATAAGACTAAGCTCAGATTACTCAGCAGAAACTGTGCAGGCAAGAAGACAATGGGATGACATATATAAAGCCTTGATGGAAAAAAAAATTGCTGTCCAAGAGTTACATATCCAGCAAAACTGTCTCTTAAATATGATGGCAAAATTAGGTCATTTCCAGATAAACAGAAATTAAGGGAATTTGTAAAAACCAGACCAAAATTATAAGAAATATTAAAGGTAGTCCTCTGGCTAGAGAATCGGAAACATCAGACAACAATCCAAGACTAGGACACAGGACAGATCAACCAGATATCAACCCGGATGAGGAATTCACAAAAACAATCAAAGCTAAAAGACTGAAAATAGGGAACCAGAGACATCAGCATGTAAACAATGACGACATCAAAACAAAAAAGGGAATAAAAAGTGTAGTCATAGAACTTCCATATGGAGAAGAAGTCAAGGCAATATCAAGAAATAAAAGATTGGTTTAAACTTTGAAAAATAAAGGTAAATTGCAAGGTAACCACAAAGGAAGCTAATAAACCTACCCGTCAAAATAAAAAAGAAGAAAAACATAGAGACTCAGCAAACTACAAAGCCAACAATAATGAAAGAGATAAAAAGAAAATACATTAAAAAAAATCTCAGCACAGAAAATTAAGCGGAACAAAGAAACCATTAACACCGCAAGACAAAAACAAAACATCAAAATGACAGCAGTAAACTCATACCTATCAATATCGACTGAATGTAAATGGCCTAAATGCACCAATAAAGAGACAGAGAGTGGCAGAATGGATAAAGAAAAACACAATCCATCTATATGCTGTCTAAAAGAGACACACTGTAGACACAAAGACATAAAAAAATCTAAAACTCAAAGGATGGAAAAAAATACATCAAGTAAACAATAACCAAAAAAGAGCAGGAGTGGCAATATTAATCTCTGATAAAATAGACTTTAAAGCAAAATCCACCATAACAGACAAGGAAGGACACTGTATAATGATTAAAGGGTCAATACACCAAGAGGACATAACCATAATAAATATATATGCACCCAATGACAGGGCCCCAAAATACATAAAACAAACTCTAACAGCACTCAGAAGAGAAATAGATAGTCCCACAATAATAGTAGGAGACTTGAACATACCACTTTCAGTGAAGGACACAACATCTAGAAACAAACTCAATAAAGACGCACAAGATCTAAATGCCGCAATCAACCAACTCGATCGCATAGACATATACAGAATATTCCACCCAACAGCAGCAAAGTATATATTCTTTTCCAATGCACATGGAACATTCTCCAGAATAGACCACATTTTAGGCCACAAAGCAAGCCTTAACAAAATCCAAAACATTGAAATGTTACAAAGCATCTTTTCTGACCATAAAGCCATAAAAATAGAAATCAATAACAGAAAAAGCAAGAAAAATAAATCAAATACATGGAAATTGAACAACACCTTGCTTAAAAATTACTGGGTAATAGAAGGTTTGGAAAATTGGAGAGTGAGAAAAGAACAATAAACCCCAGCAGTTAAAAACATATTTTGGAATTACCTGTGTATTTCAATTTTGTACTAATCATTTTTCCTCATTAGCAAAATTGCTTGAATTGTAGCTAACAACACATTTAAAAAGCAAGGAATAAAAATACTACAGAGGCCACTTTTCTGTGGGAAGATAAAAATCTGCCTAAGGGGAAGTGCCAGTATATTAAAAAAAAAAAAAAAAAAAAAAATTAACAGATTGATTAAAGCCTAAAAATAGACGCAAGATTTAAAATAAATAAAAAATTAGCTTATAGAAATTAGATATTAGAGGGATATGATATGAAGTTTCTGAGGTCTGTGTTTATTATTTTCAAATTAAAAAAATAACTAAAAACCGATCTAGTCATGAGGCACTAAAAACTAATTATTGCACTGTCTTTTTTGACCTGGTATTAGAATAAGATGTTGTTTATAAGGATTGTTTTCACTGATGATAAACTGAATGAGAAAAAAAAATTAAGTGCTTCTTTCAAACTCCTCTTTGCTTTATCTATTTAATAATGTTCCATAAAAGGAGATTAAAATAAATTTTTATTTGTACTTTTTTTTAAAGTTAGCATTTTTTTCTTAAGGTTTTGTTTTCCCAAAAGTCACTGAATGACCACAGAGAACTTTAAAAAATATACATTTATTTATTTGATTGTTGTTATTGAGAATATACACAGCAAAGCATACACCAATTCAACAGTTTCTACACGTACAATCCAATTACACTGATTATATTCTTTGAATTGTACAACCATTCTCACCCTCCTTTTCTGAGTTGTTCCTCCTCCATTAACACAAACTCACTGCCCCTAAAGTTTCCTATCTAATCTTTCCAGTTCTTGTTAATTTGATCCCATACAGATAGATCTTGAAAGAGCACAATGTTCAAAGCAGACACTCTTCACTAGTTCAGCTAAACTACTGTTTTGTTTTAAGAAGACTTCAGGGGATATTTTTGGTTTAAGGTTTAAAGATTATCTCAGGGCAATAGTTTCAGGGTTCATATAACCTCCATGGCTCCAGAAAGTCTGAAGTCCATGAGAATTTGAAATTCTGTTCTGCATTTCTCCCATTTTGATCAGGATTCTTCTATAGAATCTTTGAACAAAAAGATTAATTTACAGGAGAAGTACCAATCATTTTCCCCAACATCTGATTTCCATAGATAAGGAGTTAAAAAGTCATTGTATGAAAACCAACGCAAACAAGATGTTGACTTTTCAAAAGCCATTGGTCAGTCAATCAAGAAATATATTTACATCTATCTATCTATCTACCTATATAATAAAAAATATATATTCGTTGTATATATTTGAGTGCCTCCTATGGGCCAGGCACTGTTTAAGCCACCTGAGCTTTAGTGGTGGTCAGTATTATTAAAAACAAAACAAAACAAAACTACAGCAGAAATTTTGAGGTGCATACAAATTGTGTTTTGTTCCCTGAGGATGGGTGTGTGTGTCCTTTTCTCTAGTTATCTTGGAATAATGGCTGTACTTCCTATGGCAGTTACTGCCATATTTGAAAATTTGGTCCTATGGTCAAGTTATCCATTAAAAACATGAAGCTCATATTTGTTTAATCTCTCCCTCTTTTTCTTTTTCTCTTCCTCCCTCCTTCCTTTTTTTGCTTCTTTTTATTTTTCCCATGAGAATGTACATGATACTCTTAATTTTAGTTTTTGTTTGTGAAAGGACTAAACACAGACCTTGAAGTATATATACCACGTCAATAGAAATACTATCAGTTATGAGTTTCCTAATCAACCTCACTGGTACATTTTTTTTTTTTTTTTACCATGTAAATGAAAATAAAAATCTTCTATCCTCAATCCAATTACAAACAGCATCTCAAAAACTCCCAGGCTCATATCTTCTTAGAGTACAGATTGTATTGAAGACAGATGTAACTGAGGGTCATTGTCATTACACAAGTTGTAGATTTCAGAGCAATAACTTTCATCTGTCAACACAATTTGAAAAAAATAAAAAGGAAGGATAGTGTTTTGAATTACTGTTTCAGGCTGAAAAATAGTAAGATACTCTTCAAAGCAAATGAGGACATAATGTATTCAGTCAGATATTACTTAGTATTTTGATAAATAACTCTTTATATTTAATTAAAACTATATATGATAAATATAGTTTTATCACTTTTATTATGTTAAAAAAAAACTTTCCTGATAGATAACCATCAAATACTGGATATTTATATCACAAAATATATAAGCTCACTGCTTCTTGACACGTTTATTCTGCATGACTATCTTCTCGCCTGGATAACTGCTGCAGCTTTTTGTGAAAATTCACCATGCTAGGGTCTTACTATTTATGGTGTAAATGCTAATATACTTTTAAGCTCTGACTCAAATCTTTTTACTTACATGCTTAATTTTTTCTTGCATTAATGCTGTTTCTTTCTTTTCTTTTTTATCTGCCCTAATACAGAAGCAATTTTTTAAAAATCTGATTTCAAAAGTAAACTATTTCCTTGTGTTCAAAGAACATGCTGGCTTTGGTTTATAACATTTTATGACAATGTTATATATATGTTTATGATATTCGATATTATTCACTGCTAAAAATATTTTCTGTCTGAGATAATGTAACATAAAAATCGGCAAAAATGAGAAAGTCTCCCTATTTAGCGCCATTTTGATATGACTCCTAAAATTGTTTGCTGAAAGTAGAACGATAGTTACACCACAGGCAAAATCGGATGCCTTATTAGTAGATACAATGGAGTCCTATATGTAATTTTCTTAGGATTGATAAAATGTATTTGACATTTTACATAGTAATTTTAGAAATTATAATAAATCAGCCTAAAGAAATATATTCTTTTTTTAGAGTTTGCTTCCTTGTGAAAGATTAACAGCTTATTCTTTATATGAAAAAATATATATAATCAGTCAATTATATTCTGTATATTCTACCAATATGGTATTTTTCTTTTATTTCTGTTCAAATAAAACTTCAAAAGTGATAAATCAATTCTTACACTCTTATTTTTATGTTTTTTCTTAAGCAATACAAATATGGTCTTCTCAAAATTTATAATAGTTTTATGTTGCTGCTTTTGTTAGGTGCCGTCGAGTGAGTTCCAACTCATAGCAACCCCATGCGCAACAGAAGGAAACACTGCCCAGTCCTGCGCCATCCTCACAATTGTTGCTGTGCTTGAGCCCATTGTTGCAGCCACTGGGTCAATCCATCTTGTTGAGGGTCTTCTTTTTTTTCTCTAACCCTCTACTTTAAGGGTTAGCTTTCATGCTTGCATGATGTCCTTCTCCAGGGACTGATCCCTCCTGACAACGTGTCCAAAGTATGTGAGACGTAGTCTCACCATCCTTGCTTCTGAGGAGCATTTTGGTTGTACTTCTTCCAAGACAGATTTATTGGTTCTTTTGGAAGTCCATAGTATATTCTATATTATTTGCCAACACCACAATTCAAAGTTGTCAGTTGTTCTTCGGTCTTCCTTACTCACTGTCCAGCTTTCACATGCATATGAGGTGATAGAAAACACCATGGCTTTGGTCAGGCACACCTTAGTCCTCAAGTGACATCTTTGCTTTTCAACATTTTAAAGAGGTCTTTTGCAGTGGATTTGCCCAGCTCACTGCGTCTTTTGATTTTTTGACTGCTGCTTCTGGGGTGTTGACTGTGGATCCAAGTAAAATGAAATCCTTGACAACCTCAATCTTTTCTCCATTTATCATGATGTTGCTTATTGGTCCAATTGTGAGGATTTTTTTTTTTCTTTTTATGTTTAGGTGTAGTCCATACTGAAGGCTGTGGTCTTTGATCTTCATCAGTAAGTGCTTCAAGTCCTCTTCACTTTCAGCAAGGAAGATTGTGTCATCTGCATATTGCAGGTTGTTAATGAGTCTTCCTCCAATCCTGATGCCCCATTCTTCTTCATATAGTCCAGCTTCTTGGATTATTTGCTCAGCATTCAGATTGAATAAGTATGGTGAAAGGATACAATCCTGATGCACAACTTTCCTGACTTTAAACCATGCAGTATGCCTTTGTTCTGTTTGAACAACTGCCTCTTGATCCATGTACAGATTCCTCATGAACACAATTAAGTGTTCTGGAATTCCCATTCTCCACAATGTTATCCATAATTTGTTATGATCCACACAGTTGAATGCCTTTGCATAGTCAATAAACTACAGGTAAACATCTTTCTGGTATTCTCTGCTTTTGACCAGGATCCATCTGACATCAGCAATGATATCCCTGGTTCCACGTCCTCTTCTAAATTCAGCTTGAATTTCTGGCAGTTCCCTGTTGAAATACTGCTGCAACTGCTTTTGAATGATCTTCAGCAAAATTTTACTTGCATGTGATATTAATGATATTGTTTGATAATTTTCACATTTGATTGGATCACCTTTCTTGGGAATAGGCATAAATATTGATCTCTTCCAGTTGGTTGGCCGAGTAGCTGTCTTCCAAATTTCTTGGCATACATGAGTGAGCACTTCCAGTGCTGCATCCATTTGTTGAAACATCTCAGTTGGTATTCTGTCAATTCCTGGAGACTTGTGTTTCACCAATGCCTTCAGTGCAGCTTGGACTTCTGCCTGCAGTACCATCCGTCTCTGATTGTATGTTACCTCCAAAAATGGTTGAACGTCTACCAATTCTTTTTGGTATAGTGACTCTGTGTATTCCTTCCATCTTGAAGATGGAAAGAATAGTTGTATAGATTTCAATATTCTCACCAGAAAATTGGGGGATGAAGTAGGGATAGTTTTTGATGTTATTTGCTAATTGTTCCTCATATCGTAGTACTCTTTCAGAAAGTGCTGCTACAGTGAATCAATGGTATACTTCTAAATGCTACCAGCCTTTTCCTAATCCTTAAAACTTCCTCTATTTTTCTGCACTACTGAATGTAAAGTGAAATTTATTTAATAGAATTGTTTCCACACAAAAGTCTTCATGATCTTCATTAAAATTATTTCTATGGTTTTTGCCACCTATTGGTTATTTTGAAAACCACCACAAAAGAAGATTTACATGTTTAGATCTAGAAAGCTCATTTGTTTATTTTTAGGGTAAGGTAACAGAGAGAGGAAGATTATGATGACACTGATTATAGTTTCAGAAACGTAAATTAGCTCCAGAAGATGCTAAGGTAGTCATCCAAATTAAATGTGAGCATAGAAAGCAGCAGATGCTCTGGCTGCCTTTCCATTCCTCAGAGGTGAAGCATTGACCACCTGCAGCACGGCTGAGGTCAGACCTACTGAGGTGATAAAAGCAGTTGTAGAAATAACACATCAAAATTAGAGAACGGGTGGTAGTTCCAGCGTCCCAGACTCAGTACTGTTATGAAAGTTCAAGTAGTATTAACGAAAGAGCCCTCTTAATTTTTCAGTATTACAAATTGAGTAATTGTAGTTAAGGATTTTGAAATTACTTGGTTTCTTCTCTTACTTCACTGTTAATTCTGCTTATACCCCATGAGCATGAACTGTTTTTCATCCAAAGAATGTCTTGTTAGTAAATGTTGTTGATGGGTGCCCTCGAGTCAATTCTAACTCCCAGCAACCCCATGTAACAGAGTAGAACTACTCCATAGAATCTGATTGCCAGGTCTTTCTCCAATGGAGCTGCTGGGTGGGTTTGAACCAGCAACCTTTAGGTACAACGACAGATACATTGACCAATGGAACAGAATGGAGAACCCAAATGTAAATCCATCCACCTATGGTCACTTAATCTTTGACAAGGGTCCAAAGTCCATCAAGTGGAGAAAAGACATTGTTTTTAAAAAATGGTGCTGGCAAAATTGGATGTCCATCTGCAAAAAAAATGAAACAGGACCCATACGTCATACTATACACAAAAACAAATTCAAAATGGATTGAAGACCTAAATATAAAACCCAAAACTATAAAGATCATAGAAGAAAAAATAGGATCAATGCTAGAGGCCCTAATACATGGCATTAACAGGATATAAACCATAACTAACAAGGCAAAAACTCCAGAAGATAAGGTAGATAACTGGAATCTTCTAAAAAAATTAAACACTTAAGCTCATCAAAAGACTTCACCAAAAGAGTAAAAAGAGAACCTACAGACTGGGAAAAAATGTTTGCCTATGACAAATTTGACAAAGGTTTAATCTCTAAAATCTGCAGGAAAATCTAACACCTCTACAACAAAAAGACAAATAATCCAATTAAAAAATGGGCAAAGGAAATGAATAGACCCTTCACCAAAGAAGACATTAAAGCAGCTAACAGACACATAAGGAAATGCTTGCTATCACTAGCTATTAGAGAAATGCAAATCAAAACCACAACGAAGCTAGTAAGCAGCCATCTAAGATGCATCAATTTGTCCCAACCCATCTGGAGCAAAGGAGAATAACACCAAAGACACAAGGAAAGTATTAGCCCAAGATACAGAAAAGGCCACATAAACCGGAGACTTCATCAGCCTGAGACCAGAAGAACTGGATGGTGCCGGGCTACCACCAATGGCCACCCTGACAGGGAACACAACAGAGAATCCCTGACAGAGAAGGAGAAAAGTGGGGTGCAGAACGCAATTTATAGCAAAAAGACCTGACTTAATGGTTCAACTGGAACTGGAGGGACCGCGGAAGACATGGTCTCTGGACTCTGTTAGCCCCAAACTAAAACCATTCCTGAGGCCAACTCTTCAAAGATTAGACTGGAGTATGGGACATAAAATGATTCTCATGAAGAGTGTGCTTCTTAGTTCAAATAGATTCATGAGACTAAATAGGCAGCTCCTGTCCAGTGGCTAGATGAGAAGATAGAGAGGGTCAGGAGCTGGTTGAACAGATGCAGGAAATCTGGGGTGGAAAGGAGGAGTGTGCTGTCGCAGTACAGGGAGAGCAACTAGGGTCACATAACAATGTATGTATAAATTTTTGTTTGAGAGATAACTTGAATTGTAAACTTTCACTTAAAGCACAACAATAATAATAATAACAAAAAACACAATAAGTTACCATCTCACCCCGGCATTACTGGCATAAATTAAAAAAAAACAGAAAATAACAAAACAAATGTTGGAGAGGCTGCGGGGAGATTGGAACCCTTATGCACTGCAGGTGGGAATGCAAAATGGTGCAACAATTTTGGAAAATCATATGGCACTTCCTTAGAAAGCTAGAAATAGAAATACCATATGATCCAGCAGTCCCACTCCTAGGAATAAATCCTAGAGAAATAAGAATAGACATGCATACCCATGTTCATTGCAGGGTTGTTCACAATAGCAAAAAGATGGAAACAACCTAGATGCCCATCAACAGATGAATAGATAAACAAACTATGGTGCATACGCACAATGATGTACTACGCAACAATAAAGGACAATGATGAATCTGTGAAGCATCTCACAACATGGATGAACCTGGAGGGCATTATACTAGTGAAATAAGTCAATCACAAAAGGACAAATAGAGACCACTACTATAAAAACTCATGAAAAGATTTACACACAAAAAAGAAATAATCTTGGATGGTTATGAGGGAGGGGAGGGGTGGGGATGGAAAAACACTAAATAGACAATAGATAACTTTAGTGAAGCGTAAGACAGTACACAATACTGGTGAAGCCAGCACAACTTGTCCAAGGCAAGGTCATGGAAGCTCCATAGACACATCCAAATTCCCTGAGGGACTGAATTACTGGGCTGAGGGCTGTGGGGACCATGGTCTCTGGGAACATCTAGCTCAATCGGCGTAACAGAATTTTTAAAGAAAACATTCTACATTCTACTTTGGTGAGTAGCTTCTGGGGTCTTAAAAGCTTGTGAGTGGCCATCTGAGATACTCCACTGGTCTCACCCCATCTGGAGCAAGGGAGAATGAAGAAAACCAAAGACACAAGGAAAAGATTAGTCCAAAGGACTAATGAACCACAGCTACCACAGCCTCCACCAGACTGAGTCCAGCACAACTAGGTGGTGCCCAGCTACCACCACGGACTGCTCTGACAGGGATCATAACAGAGGGTCCTGGACAGAGTTGGAGAAAAACGTAGAACAAAATTCTAGCTCATAAAAAAAGACCAGACTTACTGGCCTGACAGAGACTGGAGAAACTCTGGGAGTAAGGCCCCCAGACACTCTTTTAGCTCAGTAATGAAGTCACTCCTGAGGTTCACCCTTCAGCCAAAGATGAGACAGGTCCATAAAACAAAATGAGACTAAAGGGACACACTAGCCCAGGGGCAAGGACGAGAAGGCAGGAGTGGACAAGAAAGCTGGTAATAGGGAACCCAAGTTTCAGAGCGGAGAGTGTTGACATGTTGTGGGGTTGGTAACCAATGTCACACAAAAAAATGTGTACTAATTGTTTAATGAGAAGCTAGTTTGTTCTGTAAACTTCTGTCTAAAGTACAATAATATAAAAAAGGAAAACAAAAAGGCATCCCCCCAAAAAAAGACAAAGAAGGATTAAGTTTCTCAAGTGTAGTTGGATATTTCAATTTTTATATGCTTTTTATTGGAGAACTTAGAACGAACTGTAAATTTCTGGACATTTTTGTATGGAACTCACAAAACTTTTCCTAGCCAACTATGAATCAGAGACCGAAGCTAAGGCCCAGATATCCTGACTGAAATTTATCAGTTACCCTCCTCCTTTAGAGGTTAGGAAACAACACTTATCTTCTTTTGTAGTGTTTTAACCTTGGTATACTAAGCTTAAATCTCAGTCCCAAAGTCTTCTTTACTCTTTCCGTTAAGAGACCTGATGTATTCTAGTATAAATAGTAGACCTAGATGCCTGCCATGATGTCTTGGTGCTCTCAGCTTGTCATCCAAATTAGAGTATTCACCACTGCCTGTCATGGATTGAATTATGTCCCCCCAAAGTATCTGTCAACTTGGCTAGTTCATGATTCCCAGTATTGTATGTTTGTGTACCATTTTGTAATCTGATGTGATTTCCTTCTGTGTTGTAAACTCTATCACTCTGATGTAATAAAATGGATTAGCGGTAGTTATACTGATGAGGTCTACAAGATTAGATAGTGTCTTAAGCCAATATCTTTTAAGACATAAAAGACAGAAGTGAGCAGAGACACATGGAAACCTCACACCACCAAGAAAGCAGTGCTGGGAGCAAAGCCTGGACCTGAGGTTCCTGCACTGAGATGCTCCCAGACCAAGGGAAGACTGATGCATCAAAAGGACCTTCCTCCAGAGCTGACAGAGGGAGAAAACCTTGTCCTGGAGCTGATGCCCTGAATTTGGGCTTGTAGCCTACCAGACTGTGAGAGAATAAACTTCTCTTTGTTAAGGCCATCCGCTTGAGGTATTTCTGTTAGAGCAGTGCTAGATGACTAAGACACTGCCCAACCTTACTCTCTTTTCCTCCTACCAAATGACTCTTACTTCATAAGGATGATTATGAAGATAGTTTATAGAGAAGATTCTCTCTGCTTTTCCTGGGGAGTTGAATAACAAAAATCCAAAACCAAAATACTCTGTGAATATTTATCCTAAGCTTCCATTAGGGTCGGAGATTTACTCTGTTCACTTTTCTCTCCTTCTTTTAATCCTTTTCTGTTGAAAATTTCTCTGTTTACACAAGAATACCCTGATTACTGAAGTGCATATGTTAAAAAAATTCAATCTACATTACTCTCCATTTCTTGATATGTACTCAAGTAATGCAACCAAGAACAATAACTAAGCAGAAAGTAATAGAAATTTATTATTACTAAAAATTATAAGATTAAGTATATTATAATGTAGAAGTTCTTTTTTCTATTACTCTATCTGTTCATTAGATTATTTATACTAGTCTACAGTAGATATTGTAATGAACAAGAAATTTCTTAAAGTTATCTTTGTTAGGATCTTTTTGGAGGATGAGAAAAAGGAAAGCATAAAATGGTTTGCATAGGGGCAATTCACAGAAAGTTGATATGATCTTGTTCCTTTGGAAGAGAAGTAAAGTCTGTGTTTAGGGTTAAATTTTGAGCGGGTTGGTCACTGAAACCTGTTTATAAGAATACATTGATTCCTATATGTTATAATATTCTGAATCCCTAAATAATATAAAGGAGTTCAGTCAGTTGTCACTTCTCTGACTAGGTCAGAGAAGAAATAAGCCAAGAAGAGACTAAAGCTTTGTTTCTCATGACATATCCTGAATTCAGGGGGCAGGGCTGCCCTTAGTGAACAGGAAGAAAAAATTTACCAGTTGCTGTCGAGTTGATTCCGACTCATGGCTACTCCTTGGATGTCGGTCAGAGTAGAACTATGCTCCAAAGAGTTTTCAATGGTTGATTTTTTGGAACTAGATCTCCAGGCCTTTCTTCTGAGGTGTCTCTGGGTGGACTCAAACTTCATAGTTTGTTAACGATTTGCACCACCCAGCGACTCCCAAGGGAAGGGTAGGAGCATTATAAAAAGACAGAGTGCTAGTCATAGGATGGACTTTTGCAGTGAACATTTTGCTTGTTTGGCTGATGCCTCGAGAATGACTTCTTATGGAAGAGTGAGTGAAAAAACAAAAACGGGGCACAGTGCAGCCACATCATGGTCCAATGAGGGTGAGTGGATCATCAATATCAGATTTGTCGTGAGCCCCATCATCCTGGGGAGGAACGTCTAGAAAATGAATGCATCCTGCCTGCATGGAACAAGGAAAATAAGGAGATAGATGACTGTTGCCACATTTTTTTTTTTAAATTTTTTTTTTAAATTGTACTTCAGGTGAAGGCTTACAGAACAAATAGTTTCTCATAAAACAGAAGTACACATGATGTTTTATGACATTGGTTAACAACCCCACAACATATCAACCCTCTAACTTCTCAACCTTTTTTTTTTTGGGTGAAAATACACATAGCCAAAGATACACCATTTCAAAAATTTCTACATGCACAGTTCAGTGACATTGACTATGCTCTTTGAATTGTGCTGTTATTCTCACTTAAGATAAAGGCTTACAGAACAAAATAGTTTCTCATTTAACAGTTACTACAAATGTTGCCCTTTGACAATGGTTAACAATCTCACAACACATCAACAATATCCTTACTCAATCTTGGGTTCCCTATCACCAGCTTCCTTGTCCCCTTCTGCTTTCTAGCCCTTGTCACTGGACTCCTGTACCTCGTTAGTCTAATTTGGTTTTACGGGGCTGTCCACTCCCAGGCTGAACAGTGAACCTCGGAGGTAACTTCACCACTGAGCTAAAAGGGTGTCTGGGGGCCATACTCTCAGGGTTTCTCCAGTCTCCTTTAGGCCAGTAAATCTGGTCTTTTTTTTGTGAGTTAGAATTATGCTCTACATCCTTCTCCAGTTCTGTACAGAACCCTCTGGTCAGAGCAGTCAGTGGTGGTAGCCGGGCACCATCTAGCTGTATTGGACTCAGTCCAGTGGAGGCCTTGGTAGCTGTGGACAATTAGTCCTTCGGACTAATCTTTTCCTTGTATCCTGTTCTCTTCATTCTCCCTTGCTCCCGAAGGGATGAGACCAGTGGAGTATCTTAGATGGCCGCTCACAGGCTTTTAACACCCCGGACACTACTCACCAAGGTAGAATGTAGTGCATTGTCTTTATAAGCTGTGTCATGCCAAATGAGCTAGATGTTCCCCGAGACCATGGTCCCCAGAGCCCTCCACCCAGCAATGCAGTCCCTCAGGGAGTCTGGATGTGTCTATGGTGCTTCCATGACCTTTTCTTGTACAGGTTGTGCTAGTTTCCCCTGTATTGTGTACTGTCTCACCCTTCACCCAAGATACCACTTATCTATTGCCTATTTAGTATTTCCTCCCCACCCCTCCCATCCCTCCTAACCAACAAAGATTGTTACATTTTGTGTGTGAACTTTTTCATGGGTTTTTACAATAGAGGTCTCATACAATATTTGTCCTTTTGTGATTGACTTATTTCACTCAGCATAATGTCCACTAGTTTCATCCATGTTATGAGATGGTTCACAGATTCATTGTAGTTCTTTCTTGTTGCATAGTACTCAATTGTGTGTATGTACCATAGTTTGTTTATCCATTCATCTGTTGATGGGCATCTAGGTTGTTCCCATCGTTTTGCTATTGTGAACAATGCTGCCATGAACATAGGTGTGCATATGTCTATTCGAGTTGACGACTCTTATTTCTCTAGGTTATTTTCCTAGGAGTGGAATTGCTGGATTGAATGGTATGTCTATTTCTAGCTTTCTGAGGAAGCGCCATATCATTTTCCAAAATGGTTGTATCATTTTGCATTCCCACCAGCAGTGCATAAGTGTTCCGATCTCCCCACAGCCCCTCCAACATTTGTTATTTCCAGTGTTTTTGATTCGTGCCAGTAATGCCGGGGTGAGATGGTATCTTATTGTGGTTTTAAGTTGCATTTCTCTAATGGCTAGTGATCGCGAGCATTTCCTCATGTGCGCGAGCATTTCCTCATGTGTCTGTTGGCCATTTGAATGTCTTCTTTGGTGAAGTGTCTGTTCATTTCCTTTGCCCATTTTTTAATAGGATTATTTGTCTTTTTGTTGTAGAGGTGTTGGATTTTCTTGTAGATTATGGAGATTAGACCTTTGTCTGATTTGTACTGTCCAAAAATTTCTTCCCAGTCTGTCGGTTCTCTTTTTACTCTTTTGGTGAAGTCTTTTGAAGAGCATAGGTGTTTGATTTTTAGAAGATCCCAGTTATCTAGCTTATCTATTGGGGTTTGTGCATTGATGGTTATGGTTTGTAATCTGTTAATGCCGTGTATTAAGGCCTGAAGTGTTGGTCCTATTTTTTCTTCTATGAACTTCATAGTTTTAGGCTTTATATTCAGGTCTTTGATCCATTTTGAAGTAGTTTTTGTGTACGGCGTGAGCTTTGGGTCCTGGTTCATTGTTTTGCAGATGGATATCCAGTTTTGCCAGCACCATTTGTTGAAAAGACTGTCTTTTCCAGATCTGATGGACTCTGGGCCCTTGTTGAAGATCAGGTGACTGTAGGTGGATGGATTTACACCTGGGTTCTCAATTCTGTCCCATTGGTCAATGTATCTGTCGTTGTACCAGTACCAGGCTGTTTTGACTACTGTAGCTGTATAGTAGGTTCTGAAGTCAGGTAGTGTGAGTCCTCCAACTTTATTCTTCTTCTTCAGTAGGGCTTTAATTATTCAGGGCTTCTTCCCTTTCCATATAAAGTTAATGATTAGTTTTTCCATCTCCTTGAAGAATGTTGTTGGTATTTGGATCAGGATTGCATTGTATTTGTAAATTGCTTTGGGTAGAATTGCCATTTTCACAGTGTTGAGTCTGCCTATCCATGAGAATGGTATGTTTTTCCGTGGGTTTTTCCTTTGGGTTTCTTGCAGTAGGGTTTTGTAGTTTTCTTTGTATAGGTCTTTTACATCCCTGGTCAGATTTATTCCTAAGTATTTTATCTTTTTAGGGGCTATTGAAAATGATATTGTTTTCCTGATTTCCTTTTCATCATTCTCCTTATTGGTGTATAGGAATCCAACTGATTTTTGAATGTTTATCTTGTATCTTGCTACTCTGCTGAATCTTTCTATTAGTTCCAGTAGATTTCTCTTGGAGTCTGTAGGGTTTTCTGTGTATAGTATCATATCATCTGCAAACAGGGGCAGTTTAACTTCTTCATTACCAATTTGGATGCCCTTTATTTCTTTTTCTTGCCTTATTGCTCTAGCTAGAACTTCCAGCACAATGTTAAATAGGAGTGGTGAGAAAGGGCATCCTTGTCTTGTTCCTGTTTTCAACGGTAAAGTTTTCAGCCTCTCTCCATTAAGAATGATGTTGGCCGTTGGTTTTGCATAGATGCCCTTTATTATGTGGAGAAATTTCCCTTCTATACCTATTTTATTGAGAGTTTTTATCAGGAATGAGTGTTGGACTTTGTCAAATGCCTTTTCTGCATCAGTTGAGATGATCATGTGATTCTTTTCTTTCCTTTTATTTATGTGGTGGATTACGTTGATTGATTTTCTAATGTTGAACAATCCTTGCATACCTGGTATGAATCCTACTTGGTCGTGGTGGATTTTTTTTTTGATATGATGCTGAATTCTATTGGCTAGGATTTTGTTGAGAATTTTTGAATCTATATTCATGAGAGATATTGCTCTGTAATTTTATTTTTTTGTGACATCTTTTCCTGGTTTTGGTAACAGCGTTATGCTGGTTTCATAGAATGAATTTGGAAGTGTTGCTTCCTCTTCTATGCTCTGAAATAGCTTGAGTAGTACTGGTACAAGGTCTTCTGTAAAAGTTTTGTAGAATTCTTCAGTGAAGCCATCTGGGCCAGGGCTTTCTTTGGTTGGGAGTTTTTTTTATTACCTTTTCAATCTCTTCTCTTGTTATGGGTCTGTTCAGATTTTCAACATGACTCTCTTGTAGTTTGGGTAGGCCTTGTGTTTCTAGAAATTCATCCATTTCCTCTAGGTTTTCAAATTTGTTGGAGGATAGTTTTTCATAATATTCTGTTATAATCCTTTTTATTTCAGTTGGGTCTGTTGTAATGTCCCCCATTTCATTTCTTATTTAGGTTATTTGTGTGCTGTCCTGTTTTTCTTTTTTCAGTCTGGCCAGTGGTTTGTCGATTTTGTTGATTCTTTCCAAGAACCAACTTTTGGTTTTGTTGATTCTTTCTATTGTTTTTCTGTTCTCTATTTCATTTATTTCTGCTCTGATCTTTTCTATTTCCTTTCTTCCTGTGGTTGTGGGCTTTTTTTGCTGTTGTCTTTCTATTTGTTTGAGTTCTATACTTAATGTTTTGATTTTGTGCCTTTCTTCTTTTTTGATGTGTGCATCTGTTGCTCTAAGTTGTCCTCTGAGGACTGCCTTTGCTGTGTCCCAGTGGTTTTGGTATGATGTGTTTTCATTCTCATTTGATTCTAGGAATTTTTTGATTCCCTCTCTGATTTCTTCTATTACACACTGATGTGTAAGCTGGGTATTATTCAGTTTCCATGTAGCTGATTTTTTTTCCTTGCTCTTTCTATTGTTAATTTCTACCTTGATGGCATTGTCGTCAGAGAAGATACTTTGAATTATTTTAACGTTTTGGATCTTGTTGAGGATTGCTCTGTGGCCTAAGATGTGGTCTATTCTGGAGAACATTCCATGTGCATTGGAAAAGATTGTGTACTTTGCAGCGGTTGGATGGAGTGTTCTATATATGTCTATGAGGTCAAGTTGGCTAATTGTGCCCTTAGGTCTTCTGTATCTTTGCTGAGTTTCTTCTTAGTTGTTCTGTCCTTTACTGAGATTGGTGTGTTGAAGTTTCCTACTACTATTGTGGAACTGTCAATTTCTCTTTTCAGTGTTGTTAGAGTTTATTTTATGTATTTTGGAGCCCTGTCTTTGGGTGCGTAGATGTTTATTATGGTTATGTCTTCATGATGGATCATCCCCTTAATCATTATATAGTGTCCTTCTTTGTCTTTTATGGTAGATTTTGTTTCAAAGTCTATTTTATCTGAGATTAGAATTGCCACTCCTGCTCTTTTTTGGTAGTTGTTAGCTTGATATAATTTTTTCCAACCTTTGACTTTTAATAAATTCACATCTTTTTTTCTAAAGTGTATCTCTTGTAGACAGCATATTGATGAATCCTGTTTTCTTATCCATTCTGTCACTTTCCATCTCTTTATGGGTGCATTGAGTCCATTTACATTCAGTGTAATTACTGGTATTTGTGGGTTTGTTGCTGTCATTTTGTAGTGCTTTTTTTTGTGGTGCTGACGTTTTCTTTGTTGTTCTTACTCTTGTGCTGAGTTACTTTTGTCTGTGGATTTTTTTTTCATTTCTTTTGTTTTTGTACGTTTTGTTTTTGCTGAGACTTTATGTTTTTCCTCTTTTTTTTATGGGTATGTTTGTTAACTTTCTTTGTGGTTACAATAAATTTTACCATTATCTTTCTAAGTTTGAAGCAGTCTACCATTACTTGGTATCACCTTGCCTTCCTCTCCATTAGAAGGTTCTACACCTATGCCGTTTATTCCCTCTTTTATTGTTTTGTTGTTGTTGTCATTTACTGATTAACTGCTCTGATTTCCTGTTGTATTTCTTTTGGTTTTGGATAGTCCTCGAGAGTTAATTTCTTAGATTGGTATCTGGCTGGTAGATTCCTGCATACTAGGTTCTGCCTGTGAGCTGAAGCTGTTTGTCCTCAGATCGAAGAACTCCCTTTAATAATTCTTGTAAGTTTGGTTTGACTTTTATATATTCCCTTAATTTCTGTTTATCTGGAAATGACCTAATTTCACCAATAAATTTGAATGAGAGTTTTGCAGGATATATTATTCTTGGCTGGCAATTTTTTTATTTTAAGATTTTATATATGTCATCCCATTGCCTTCTTGCCTGCATGGTTTCTGCTGAATATTCTGAGCTTAGTCTTATTGTTTCTCCTCTGTATATGACTTCTTGTTTTTCACGAGCTGCTCTCAGCATTGTTTGTTTGTCTTTGGCTTTGGTGAGTGTGAATATGATATGCCTTGGTGATTTTCTTTTGGGGTCTCTTCTATATGGGGTTCGTTGAGCTTCTTGGATGGCCAGCTTTTCATCTTTCATGATATTGGGGAAGTTTTCTATCAGCAGTTCCTCAGTGATCCTCTCTGTGTTTTCTGTTTTCTCCCCCTGTTTTGGAATTCCAGTCACTCAAAGATTTTTGCTTTTGATTGTGTCCCACATAACTCTCAGGGTCTCTTCATTTTTCTTTGTTCTTTTTTCTGATTTTTCCTGAAACAGAGTTGTAGCCAAGTGTTTGTCTTCAATTCCACTGATCCAGTCTTCCACTGTTTCAAATGTGCTTCTCAGCCCTTCTATGACATTGTCCATTTCTGAAATCTTGTTGTTTATCTTTTGGATTTCTAATTGTTGTCTTTGTATAATTTCTAGTTGTGAGTTTATTTTGGCATTTTGTTCCTGCATTATTTTCCTGAATTCTTCCAATTTTTTTTTGTATTTTCCATGAATTTGTCTATTTTTTCCACTTATTTGTCAGCTTTTTGCCTCAGGTCTTGGAGAATTCTGAGTATTAGAGATTTGAATTCCCTATCAGGTTGTTCTAGTGCATTTTCTTCCAGAGGAGAGTCATCTGGTGTTTTATTTTGGATGCCTACTGGAACCATCCTGTCCTGTTTTTGTAAATGTTTTGATATTGTCTGCTGTCTTCGGGGAATTCAGTAGTTATTTTTCTCATTTATTGCTTGTAGATTTGTTTGTTTCGTCCCTTTTAAAAAAAAAAAATTGACTATGTCTTAGCAGGCAGACTCTGTGTTCTTTGTTGTTTGCTTGTCTGTTGGCATAATACTTTTTGCCTCCTTCTTCAACTGGCAGGGTCAGTCACTCAGATATGGTATGGCAGGGCAGGTCTAGCTGAAGAGGAGTTACTGGGACAGGTAGTTTGTGGCACTTACTACAGCCACCAGAGCAGGTTGGTAATCATTGCAGGGCAGGTTCCAGTAGGCCGTGCCTGCAATGCTTGGTGGTGTGATGTCAAGCGCACGGTGCAGGTAGGTAGGATACATTGGGGAGATTGTTATGTGTGGAGCTTAGATGGATGTGGGAGAGAGGAGAGAGGAGAGAGGAACAGGAGCCAAAAACATACAAACAAACAAAAAAGAATGCTAGGGGAGCTTGCCATTGGAGTGGGGAGATGAGAGACTATGAAATGGAGAAAAATATACAGGGGAGGAGGAAGAAAAGAAAAGAATGAATAAATAAGAATCAGAAAGATTAATAAATCCAAAGTTTCCAGGGATCCCACTGGTGCAGCTATGAGATCTGGGGAAGTCGCTCTCAGGTGTTGCAGTACAGCCTGGCTAGAAGGTGTAGAGGTATACAATGCCAGGTATTCAGGGAACAGAAAGAGAAGGAAGATATAGAGAGACAAGAAACTGAACAATGAAGAAAGACAAAAAGGGAAAAAGAGGAAATAGAAAACAAAACAAATTAAAAAAAAAAAAAACTTTTGAAAGACCCCCAAAGAAACAGGGGGAAAAAAAAAAAACTAGATTATAAAGAAATGCTCTCAGGGATCCCTGTGCACGTTTGTGGAAGCCAAAGGGAAGTCTCCCTGCCACGCAGCTCAGCCTGGCCAGAAAGGGCTCCCAACTCAAGAAAAGGAAAAGAAAACAAACAAACAATTCAAAACAAACAAACAAACAAAAGCCCCGGGATCCCACCAGCGCGGCAGACCAAACCGGGAAGCAGCTCCACACTCGAACGGAGCTCTGCAGCCCCTCAGGAAGAAGCAAAGAGGGTGCACAGAGCCAGGTACTTGATCGAAGGGAGGGGGAGGTGGCGAGAGGCAAGTAAGAAATCAAAAGAAGCAGGGAAAAAAAAAAGCAACACTAGCAGCCAACAAATGGCACTCAGAGAGCCAGCTAGTGGGGGCTGGTGTTTCTGGACAAGAGACTGTGTCTGTGGGAAGCAGAGGGGGCCGAATGTGGGTGAAGAAGGGTAGACAGTGGGAAAGCATATATCACAAATTACTGGAGCTCTGCAGTCCCTCAGGAAGAAGTAAAGATGGTGCACGGAGCGAGGTACTTGAGCGAAAGGAGGGGGAGGTGGGGAGAGGCAAGGAAGAAATAAAAAGAAGCAGAAAAAAAGCAACACCAGCAGCCAACAAATGGCACTCACAGAGCCACCCGTTTGGGTGTGTGGAATCCAAGCAGCCGCTGTTTCCAGGTCAAGAGATTGTGGCCGTGGGAAGCAGAGGAGGCCGAGTCAGGGTGAAGAAGGGTGGTGGGTGGGAAAGCGTATATCGCCGATTGTTTTGTCTCCCGCTGGAAGCTCTGTGAGGCTGCTTTCTCGTACCCCCTGTTTGCTGGTCTCCGATAGGAGTCCAAGATGGCGGATCCGCACTGCGTTAGCTGGTAGGGGACCTCTGCATAAATCGCTCCTCGTTCTCCATTCTCTGTCAGTTTTCTCTCTCCATTTGGTGCTTGGCTGAGTTCTTTATCTCTTCATGTGGTGTTTTAGGGTTTCAGGATTGTTGTATTCTCTGTTCGGCTTAGTTTTTCAGATCTTTGCTGTGGAGGGACGGCGTGGAGCTTCTGCCTAGAGTGCCATTTTGCCGGAAACTTCTGCCACATTTTCTTTTTTAATCCATGGCATGCAGTTCCTAGTTGAACCACGCTGGTGAGCTAGGAAAGATTTCCATAAACTATTCTCTGATTTTTCAAGTTTGTCATGGTACAAGCTATTGTTTTCCTGGGATTTTTATATCCAACCTTTCTGTAAGACTGCAGGACCACTAAGTACCAATAGGTTTTACTTAATTTCTCTAAATCTTCATATGTTGTCTCTGCTACATAAACTCAGGAAATGGACAATAATATTTCTGTCATTTTATTGTCAAATCAAGTGAAATTCATGTTTGTAAAAAATTTAAAAAGTCTACAGAAACAATCAAATAAAATGAACAAAAATTCAAGCCATTTGTGTTAATGAGCTTTTATATAACAATACAATAAAGAGTTATCAATTTGTATTTTGGAGATATACAGACATTAAATCAGTAAACAATTATTGACGTCTAATAACATAACAGGATGGAGATGCAATGTACAAGAAGTACACAAGCAAAAAAAAAAAAAAAAGAACAAAAAGAAACAAGTCATAAAACAATCCACTAAACAAATAGGAAAGATGTAGTTTTGCGGTTACTACTGATTCTTGTCTAATCTTGTAAAGGTGGTGGATAGTTTTTCAAGTTATGTTTGTGATAGTCTTTTCTTAACGTTGGGATGAAAAAGGTAAAGGAGGTTTGAGCTCATGTCTGAGAACTTTCCCGTACAGATGATTTTCTGCTTGTCAAAAACTAAAAAGGAACTAAGGCCATACTAATGTTAGGGGTTAGATTGTAATTATGCTCATGTATCAAACTTGTATTGTTCAATAAGATTCAAGAGAATAATCTTCTGAATTATTAAAATTGTTCACTTTTGTAGCTGAGACAACAGTACTTAGAATTTGCTTTTCTCTGTCTTATTTTTAGAAAAAGGTAAATCAGTGAGAATGACTCCTCTCTTCTCTTATCAGCAACCCACATCATTTTGTTTAGGAGATTTTAGGTTTGAGGGCATAGTGAAAACTGGTTCAGTTTTGATGAACAAAAGTTAGGAAGCTTACTCTAAAAGTTAGGAATCTTGTTACAGACTGGGGCTGCTGCTGTGGCCATCGTATCAAGTCTGCTGAAACTATGCTCTGAGTCCCAGTCCCACTCTTTTAATTCTCCCAGAATGAAAAAAAAAAAAATGGAGAAGTTTGTAGTTATTCATGATCTAGGAGGAAATACTAATATCATGACCCAAGCGGAAACATGTTCAGACTGTGACAGTCTTCCACTAAAGGTGGGGGACATAGCTGGGATGGGTGTGGGAACTGCTGTCTTTTTCTCCTTTGGCTCTGCACTCTATGAATGTGCCTTTGTTAGTTTTTAAATGATTGACATTAAAGTGTTTAGTTGAGTCATGTGAAAAGGTTGGGGAATTTGACTAAAGCTAACAATTATTGGCATTAGCCTATGGAAACCACTTTGCAAGAGTTAGTGTCAGTATATTACTGTGTAAACTCTCTTTGCAAGGAAACCAAGTGATAAAGTAGAAAGTCTACCGAGGTTAGAGCCAGGAAAAAATGGAGTTCCAGTTGTTGTTGTTGCTGTTAGCAGCCCTGGAATAAATTTCCAGCTCATGATGATCCCATGCGGAATGCAACAAAACACTGCCTGGTTCTGTGCCATCTTCCTGATCCATTGTGGATTGGACCATTGTGATTCATAGGGTTTTCAGTGACTGATTTTTGGAAATAGATTGCCAGGCTTTTCTTCATAGTCTGTCTTAGTCTGGAAGCTCCACTGAAACCTGTTCAGCATTATCATAGCAACATGCAAGTCTCCACTGACAGATGGGTGGTGGCTGCATATGAGGTGGAATGGCTGAGAATCAAACACAGGTTTCTAATGTGGAAGGCGAGAATTCTGCCTCTGAACCACAACTGCCCCTGGAGTTCTGGTTAGTTACTGTTAATTAGCTGTGTGATATTAGACAAATCACTTAGCCTTTTTGGTGATTTTACCAAAAATGAGGCAATAAAAAATGATCCAGCATCCTGTATTGTTAGACCTCTCAATTTCTTTTGGTAGGTATGGAGGCTGGTAGTTGCAAACATGTCTCTTGCTCCGTATGTAATCCTGATGACTGGTTCCACAAACTCAGAGTCAAATACACCTCAATCTCCAGGGTTAATCAAAATCCAAAGGGAGAAATTTCAGTTTACATAGAGAAAACTAGGAGAGTTCTGATCAGTTCCCTACCGCCATTGTGCCTCAAGGGCACATAGTGTTTCTGTTGAATGCTGGCCCTGTGCAGTCTGGCACATATGCTTGTAGACTGCTATTGTGATGCTAGGCTTATCTGGTTCCCACACAGGCAGCAGCTGATCTGCATGGGAGAGTGACCCCACCCACAAATACTAATAAAGCGCCACACATAAGTTCCTACCATTTCCTGCTTTAGTGCTCAGCTTTTTTACTTCAAATACAAGCAACCACAGAATCCTGGACGGAAGATAATTGTATCATTTGCCACTTCACAAATCTGGCCAGAAGCACCATCCTACTTTCTTGCTGGCACTCTCTTCCCAAGGAGTGATGCAACTCTTTTCTTCTTTTTAAATCTAAAAGTACATAGATCTCATTACACAAACTTTTCCTGGACTAGTATTTACTTTCTACATAGCTCCTTTGGGAGGCTTCATTTGGTGATAACTGGGGTGATTAATCCTTGTAGGAAGACTTTTTAGGTGATTTCAAACCCAAACTTCTAAAGATGTTACTACCTTTAGTGGTTGCAATGTGATTTCTCATTCTGGCTTATATTGAAAAGTAGCCGGTACTTTCATCTTCAGAGAAGAAAGAAAAAAAATTTATTTTAGGGAAATCCTCAGGTAAAAGACCAGTAAACATGTTTGCTGGAATTTTAAGAAGCATCTCCCTTCACTGGTGTTCTGTATGTTTCTATAATGATCTAAACCCCATAAGGTATAAGACAACTACTATGCTTTCAAAATACATATGTATATACACTCATAATATGCACTTAGAAATATGTCTACCTTTATGAGGCCCTCGAACATTAACTATAAGTAATTAGTAACCTGTAAGTCATGAGAAAGTTATTTAGAAAATTTCTGAACTTAGACATAGAAACATAAAAGCTTGTGACGTATGTAAAGGACATAAACTAAGTTGTAGACCCTCCAGCTGTGCCACAGTAATAAAGCAATTATGTTTTATTTGGAATAAATTTGCCTATAATGGCACTGTTTTCAGTTTCAGGTAGGTAGGCTTAGAATGACATAAAGGGCTGACCTCGTTGTGAGTGAGAGAACACATGGCACAGGATGCTATTACCTCAACCCCAGTGGCTGGGGCGAAACCTTTAAAAGGTAAAGGAGAAAAGCCTCAAGCAATCTTATCTATTGGAAAGAAAGTAAAGTCTCCCAAGAGATACAAATGGATTAATACTGTTAGGACAGTGGTTTTCAACCTTCTCTGTACTTAGTCTGGGGTATGGTCTGATGCTTCTCAGATGGTTCTAATGTATAGTCAAAGTTGAGAACCTTTATGTTAATGGTTGAGAAAGATCTGTGGTTACTGCCACACCCAAATACATCTTAGGATGCTTGAAATGCACTAATTATCCTAAGCATCCTGAGGAAGAAGCAAACTCTGTAGAAGGCATGGACAGACACTGCATGAAATGGCCACTTAGTACTTTCAAATACTTACCAAGTTGAGAACAGCAGTTGGTACTCTGCCATGGAAAAAAGTATGTTCTTTACTCAGAAGCCTTTCTCTAAGATCTCTGAAATTTACTATTCCTTATCCTTAATAACAGTCTCAGACAATACATTTGAACACTTAGATAAAAGGACAAATTCCTAGAAAATATAAATTACTAAATAAATTACTAAAAATGACTCAAGAATAAATAAAACTATAACCATTAAATAAAATGATTCTGTAGCTAAAGATCCTTCCAAAAAGAAAACATCAGGCTCGGATGATTCTACAAGCAAATGCTGTCAAAAACTGAAGGAACAGTTAATGACAACCTTACACAGTCTCTTTCAGAAATGTTGAAAAAGAGGAAGTACTTACTATTTTGATTAGGATTTAGGTTTAGCCACGTGTAATGGGAACCAAAAATAACAGCAGCGTAAAAAAGATCTGTTCTATTTCTCTCTCACATAACAGTCTGGACATAGGTAGCCAGGACAGGTGTGTCAGATCTGCTCTTTAAGGCTATCCATGGCTGATGTAGGAATAACCAGGATCCTAGGCTCCTTTTATCTTGTTGCTGTACCATCCCTAGGCCAGTACCTTTGGACAAGACACAAAACCACATTTCATTGCAGCTAGCAGGAGAGATGATCGGTCAAAGTAGGGGGACACTTCCCTAAAACACACATCCCAGAAGTTGCCTTATATTCCATCAACCAGAACTTAGTCACATGGTCACACAAAATTGCAAGAAAGGCTGGAAAATATAGTCTTTACTTTGGACATCCAAGTGTGCAGCTAAGAATGTTGTCATGTGCTATGGAGTTGATTCCAACTCATGGTTACTTGATGTGTTGCAGAGTAGAACTGTGCTGTATAAGGTTTTCAATGGCTGTGATCTTTTGGAAGCAGATCATTAAGCCTTTCTTCTGTGGTGACTCTGGGTGGACTTGAGCCACCAGCCTTTTGGTTAGTAGCTGTCTTAGTTATCTAGTGCTGCTATAACAGAAATACCACAAGTAGATGGTTTTAACAAACAGAAATTTATACTTTCACAGTTTAGGAAGCTAGAAGTCCAAATTCAGGGCGCCAGGTCTAGGGGAAGATTTTCTCTCTTTGTTGGCTCTGGAGGAAGGTCCTTGCCTCCTTTCAACATCTGTGGGCCTGACGTTCCTTGGAAATCTCCATGTGTCTAGGAGCTTGTCAGCACTGGGGCCCCGGGTTCAAAGGATGTGGTCTGCTCCTGGCTCTTTTTTCTTGGTGGTAATGAGGTCCCTCTCCTCTCTGCTTGCTTCTCTCTTTTATATCTCAAAAGAGAGTAACTCAAGATATAACTTAATCCTGTAGATTGTATCCTGCCTCATTAACATAACTGTCTCTAATCCTGCCTCATAAACATCATAGAGGTTAGGATTTATAACACATAGGATAATCATATCAGATCACAAAATGGAGGACAATGACACAATTCTGGGAATCATAGCTTAGCCAAGTTGGCACATGTTTTATGGGGGACACAATTCAATCCATAACATTCCACCCTTTGACCCCCCAAAATTCATGTCTTTGCCACATGTAAATCACATTTTCCCCAGCATATCATTCCAAAAATCTTAATTAACTGGACTCCAAGTGCAAATTCCATCCTGGGGCAAAATTCCTCTTTATCTGTAAAAATCTAGAATACCAGTTATCTGCTTCCAAGGTACAATAGTGGAACAGGCGCAGGGTAGACATTTCCATTACAAATGGAAGAAATTGGAGGGAAAGAAGAGATAATGAGCATCAAGCAAGTCCAAAACCCAGCAGAACACATTACATTAGCTTTCAGGTCTTGAAAATAATCCTCTTCTCTGAGACCATTTAGGCAATAGCCCTGCCCCCCAGACTCTGGGTGCTGATCACACTCTCTGGATTCTGGGTGGAGACCCCTCAGCCTTGGGCTTCAGATACCTTCAAGGCCCACTGGGAAGGCAACTCTGCTCTCTTGGTTTGGGTGGCACCTTTCCCCTAGTCCATCTGAGTGGTGACCCTACTCTATCAGCTCTGGCAGGCCTTGTCTAGCCCCTTGGACATGGCAGTCTTGCCCCCTCAGCTTTGGGGAGCAGATCCAGCCCCATCCCCTGGACACTCTTGAATGGCAGCCCCAGACTCTGGAACTGAGTTGGTGAAGATCTGACTCTTTGAAACCTAGAAGGCTGTAGACCCTCCTTTTGAGACCCAACAGGCCATAGTTCTGCCCTCTGAAACCCCAGATGTTGTGGCCCTATCCTTTGGAATGGAGGTAGCTCTGCTTCTTGTGTTCCTTGTCTCTTCAGCTTCTGCTTCCTATTTCCTTGGCCTCTTGGGCCCTTGGGCCTCTTGGGCCAGCCTAGCCTCTGCCCTGCTTGGGCATGTGTTACAAAGCTCCTCAGCTCTACGGATAAGGGCCCAGAGGCACCCCACTTCTCCAGCAGCCTTGGCCCGAAGGCACTCAGCTTTCTCGCTCTGAGGGTTGGCAGGCCTAGCTCCTCTGACAAGTGCCCAGAGGCACTCCACTCCATCAGGAAGCCTCCTGCCTGAAGGCTCTCAGCTCTCTTGCTCCATGGGCTGGCTTCTGAGCTGTCTCATGCTGGTCTCCTGGTTCTGCTGCTGCTGTTTCTCTGCTGCTGCTTCTGTCCATCTGCATCATCTCCAGTGTTACAGCTCTCCTCGCTTCCCTCTGAGCCCTCATCAGAATTGCCTTTGATGTCCATAATTCCACCAACAGTGTCTTCAAGGCAATCTAAGCTTTTACTGTTGTTGTTGTATGCCATTGAGTCGATTCTGACTCAGAGTGACCCTATAGGACAGAGTAGAACTGCCCCATAGGGTTTCCAAGGAGCCACTGGTGAATTTGAACTGCTGAACTTTTGGTTAGCAGCCTGAGATCTTAACCACTTTGCCACCAGGGCTCCGGCTTTTACTGTTAGGCACTTTAAAACTCTTCCAGCCTCTACCCATTTACAGTTTCAAAACCGCTTCCACATTTTAGATATCTGTTAGAGCAACACTCCACTCTTGGTACCAAATTCTGTCTTAGTTATCTAGTGCAGCTATAATAGAAATACCACAAATGGATAAGTTTAACACACAGAAATTTATTCCCTCATAGTTTAGGAGGCTAGAAGTCTGAATTCAGGGTGCCAGGTCTAGGGTCAGGCTTTTTCTCTCTGTCGGCTCTGGGGAAAGGTCCTTGTCTTCTTTCTACATTTGTGGGACTGGTGTTCCCTGGAAATCTCCATGTGTCTTTGCATCAACCTCCCCCTGGGTCTAGGAGCTTCTCAGCACAGGGACCCAGGGTCCAAAGGATGTGGTCTGCTCCTGGATCTTTTTTCTTGGTGATAATGAGATCCCTCTCCTTTCTGCTTGCTTCTCTCCTTTATATCTCAAATGATAGTAACTCAAGATACAACCTAATCCTGTAGATTGTGTCCTGCCTCATTAACATAACTGCCTCTAATCTTGCTTCATTAACATCATAGAGGTTAGGACTTACAACACATAGAATAATTATATCAGATCACAAAATTGAGAACAATCAAACAATTCTGGGAATTACGGCTTACCCAATTTGACACACATTTTTTGGGGAAACAATTCAATCCATAACAGTAGCCAAGTGATCAAGCATTTATGCCACCCAGGGACTCACCACAGAAGAAGAGGAGAACAAATATTGGCGAACAACTGGCTGTCCCTGCCACATGCCTTAACTCATTTTATAAGGATAATATTACTATGATACCAGAAACCAACAAGAAATTGAGATATAAATATATATATCAAAAATATTTTTAAAAAATTACCAAATAGAATTCAACAATGCATACAAAAAGGCAATACATTTTATTTAATTTGGGTTTATTCCAGGAATTCAAGGTTGGTTCAGTATGAAAAAATCTATTGATGTAATTTATCACCTAAGCAGATTAAAGAAGAAAAACCATTTGACCATCTCAGTAGATGCAAAAATGGTCATTTGATTAATTCAAACTAATTTATAATAAACTTTTTTTCTCTTAGCAATATCAAAGAGAGGAACTTTTGTAATCTGATACAGGATATCTGTAAAAACTTATATCAAACATCACACTCAACAGTTTAATATTAAAAGTGTATTAAGATATTGCTGTGGAAGTTCTATTTGTTTCCAACTTTCACACTCCTGATTGCATGTTTGATCAATTTTGGACTGAAGAAGTTGGTAAAAATCTTCAATTTCTTCGTCTCTGGCATCTGTGGTTGATGTGTAAACTTGAATAATAGTCGTATTAACTGGTCTTCCTTGTAGGTGTATGGATATTATCGTATCACTAACAGTGTTGTACTTCAGGATAGATCTTGAAATGTTCCTTTTGACGATGAATGCAACACCATTCCTCTTCAAGATGACATTCCTAGCATAGCAGACCATATGATTGTCTGATTCAAAAAGGCCAATACTAGTCCATCTCAGCTCACTAATGCCTAGGATATCAATGTTTGTGTGTTCCATTTCATTTTTGATGATTTCCAATTTTCTTAGATTCATAGTTCATACATTCCATGTTCTGATTATTAACAGATGTTTGCAGCTGTTTCTTCTCATTATGAGTTCTGCCACATCAGCAAATGAAGGTCCCGAAAGCTTGACTACATCTAGGCCATTAAGGTTGACTGTACTTTGAGGAGGCAGCTCTTCCACAGTCATCCTTTGAGTGCCTTCCAACCTGAGGGGCTCAGACAAAGTTCTGCTGCTATTCATAAGGTTTTCACTGGCTAATCCTTTTCTGAAGAAGACTGCCAGGTCCTTCTTCCTAGTCTGTCTTAGTCTGGAAGCTCAGCTGAAACCTGTCCACCATGGGTGACCCTACTGGTATTTGAATACCAGTGGTGTAGCTTTCAGCATCACAGCAACAAGAAAGCCCACACAGTATGACAAACTGACAGACGAGTGGAAATAAAGAAATCGGTAGGTGGAAGATATGGCCTTGGTGATGGAAATGATACTGGCGATTGCATGATAGAATTTTGCAAGACCAACGACTTCTTCATTGCAAATACCTTTTCTTAACAGCATAAACGGCGACTATACATGTGGACCTCTCCAGATGGAATACACAGGAATCAAGTCAAATCGACTACATCTGTGGAAAGAGACGATGGAAAAGTTCAATATCATCAGTCAGAACAAGGCCAGGGGCTGACTTTGGAACAGACCATCAGTTGCTTATACACAAGTTCGAGTTGAAGCTGAAGAAAATTAGAACAAATCCACGAGAGCCAAAGTATGACCTTGAGTATATCCCACTTGAATTTAGAGACCATCTCAAGAATAGATTTGATGTGTTGAACACTAACGACCGAAGACCAGACGAATTGTGGAATGACATCAAGGATATCATACATGAAGAAAGCAAGAGGTCATTAAGAAGACAGGAAAGAAAGGAAAGATCGAAATGGATGTCAGAAGAGACTCTGAAACATGCTCTTGAACATCGAGTAGCTAAAGCAAAAGGAAGAAATGACGAAGTAAAAGAGATAAATAGAAGATATCGAAGGGCAGCTCAAGAAGACAAAGTAAAGTATTATAATGATATGTGCAAAAAGCTGGAGTTAGAAAACCAAAAGGAAAGAACACCCTCGTCATTTCTCAAGCTGAAAGAATTGAAGAGAAAATTTAAGCCTTGAGTTCCAATACTGAAGGATTCTACAGAGAAAATATTAAACAAAGCAGAAAGTATCAAAAGAAGATGGAAGGAATACACAGAGTCACTATACCAAAAAGAATTGGTCGACATTCAACCATTTCATGAGGTAGCATATGATCAGGAACCGATGGCACCGAAGGAAGAGGTCCAAGCTGCACTGAAGGCATTGGTGAGAAACAAGCCTCCAGGAATTGACAAAATACCAACTGAGATGTTTCAAGGAAAGGATGCAGCACTGGAAGTGCTCACTCATCTATGCCAAGAAATTTGGAAGACAGCTGCCTGGCCAACTGACTGGAAGAGATACATTTTTATGCCTACTCCAAAGAAAGGTGATCCAACCAAATGCAGATATTATCAAAACAATATCATTAATTTCACACCCAAGGAAAATTTTGCTGAAGATCATTCAAAAGTGGCTTGAGTATATCAACAGGGAACTGCCAGAAATTCAAGGCAAATTCAGAAGAGGATGTGAAACCAAAACTGTCATTGCTGATGTCAGATGGATCTTGGCTGAAAGCAGAGAATACCAGAAAGATGTTTACCTGTGTTTTATTGACTATCAGAGGCATTCAACTGTGCAGATCATAACAAATTACGGATAACATTGAGAAGAATGGGAATTCCAGAACACTTAATTGTTCTCATGAGGAACCTGTACATAGATCAAGAGGCAGTTGTTCAAACAGAAAAAGGGGATACTGTGTGGTTTAAAGTCAGGAAAGGTGTGCATCAGAGTTGTATCCTTTCACCATACCTATTCAGTCTGTATGCTGAGCAAATAATCGGAGAAGCTGGACTATATGAAGAAGAACATGGCATCAAGATTGGAGGAAGACTTGTTAACAACCTGTGTTATATAGATGACACAACCTTCCTTGCTGAAAGTGAGGAGGATTGCAAACACTTACTGATGAAGATCGAAGACTACAGCCTTCCGTATGGTTACGACTCCACATAAAGAAAACAAAAATCCTGACAACTGCACCAATAAGCAACATCATGATAAATGAAGAAAAGTTTGAAGTTGTCAAGGATTTCATTTACTTGGATCCACAATCAACATCCATGGAAGCAGCAGTCAAGAAAGAAAATGACACATTGCGTTGGGTAAATCTGCTGCAAAAGACCTCTTTAAAGTGTTAAAAAGCAAAGATGCCACCTTGAAGACTAAGGTGTGCTTGACCCAAGCCGTGGTGTTTTCAGTTTCCTCAGATGCATGCAAAAGTTGGACAATGAATACGGAAGACTGAAGAAGAACTGATACCTTTGAAGTATGGTATTGGTGAAGAATATTGAATATACCATGGACTGCCAAAAGAACGAACAAATCTGTCTTGGAAGAAATACAATCAGAATCTCCTTAGAAGGAGGGAGGTCGAGACTTTGTCTCACAAACTTTGGACGTGTTATGATGAGGAACCAGTCCTTGGAGAAAGACATCATGCTTGGTAACTTAGAAAGTCAGTGAAAAAGAGGAAGACCCTCAACCCTCAAGGAGATGGATCAACACAGTGGCTGCAACAATGGGCTCAAGCATAACAAAAATTGTGTGGATTGTGCAGGAATGGGTAGTGTTTTGTTCTGTTGTACATAGGGTCGCTATAAGTTGGAACCCACTCATCAGCACCTAACAACAACAACATTGACGTTCTGACCAAGGCATTAGAACACAGTAAATGCTGCATACCAACTTAAGATATTGGCCCAAAATGAAGAAATGGATAAAAACAAACAAAAACAATTCCAAGACTATTGGACCTCATCAACAATATATAAAAAGTGTAGAGAGAATAGACGATTTATGGATAGCTTTTATTTAGAGTCAAAATCGACTAGACAGCAACTAACAACAACATGCTACACCAGGAGGAAGGTATGGGGGGTGCTCCTCATCTCAAGCCTAATGAAGAGGCCTTTCATGCAGATTACTAAGAGAGCTTGATATAAGGTCCTTACAGTTTGGGGAATAGTTGTATCATTATTTGACTCCCACTTGGAAAATCTAAAGGGAAGAGACAGTCCTGCTAAATGCATTGGTGGCAGATCCAGGAGAGTTTGCAGTAACAGGGTTTATAAGTGCTTCCAAAAGCCCAGGCATGAGCTACAAGAGAGCCACTGGCATTAAGCTATTCTGGTTCCTGTTCAAGAGAGTTGCCTAGATGGGTAAGGGACTCCACCAGCAAGAGACTGTTAGTGCAGTGGAATGGCAGGAAACCAGGGGCGAGGTGCTGAGTGGCTGGCCTGAGGGGGGCTGGCCTCAGGAGCTATGGTTTGGAGGACCCGTCCTGAGGGCTTTCATAGAGCTCATGAAAGAACCTACAGAATAAAGTGTCAGCTTTATATGCCTTTGAGGCACAGAGAGCACGAAAACCAGCATACACAGTACTATTCACCTACATGAGATTAGGCTCTAAAGTCCATAAGCAAAGTAAAAATTGTAGTCAGTAATGCCTTGCATTGCTTCCTATATTCCTGCCTTACTTCCCTTTTCACTCATCCTTACAGCCCTGAAATTGCCTCTCTCCAAAAACAATTAGTTCTTAACCCTTGCCTAAAGCACTGTTTTCTAGAGAACCTGAGATAAAACAAATACCTGCTTACTATAAAGATCACAGAGATGATATTTATAAAAATCCCAGAACATGGTAAAAACCAAACCAAACCCATTGCCTTCAAGTCAAGTCAATTTTGACTAATAGTGACCCTATAGGACAGAGTAGAGCTGCCCCATAGGGTTTCCAAGGGGTGCCTGGTGGATTCAAACTGCTGACCTTTTGGTTAGCAGCCATAGCTCTTAACCACTAAACCATGGTAGGCACTCAGTAAATGCTAGTTCTCTTCTCTTCTTTTACCTCCCTCTTTCTCTCCACAAACAAACAAAACTATATACTTTTTTCTTTGTTTTTTATGTTATCCTCATATTAAACAACTATGGCGTGGCTTACACAGCGGTTATAAAAAACAATCTATCACTTAAAATTTTTTAAATGTAGGAGAATAAGAGTAAGCATGTGTCTTAATTATCTAGTGCTGCTCTAACAGAAATACCACAAGTGGATGGCTTTTACAAAGAGAAATTTATTTTGTCACAGTCTTAGTAGACTCCAAGTCCAAATTCAGAGCGTCAGCTCCAGGGGAAGGCTTTCTCTGTCAGCTCTGGAGGAAGGTCCGTGCATCAATCTTCCCTTGGACTGGGAGCGTCTCAGGGCAGGAACCTCAGGTCCAAAGGACGTGCTCTGCTCCTGGCGCTGCTTTCTTGGTGGTGTGAGGTCCTCATTTCTCCACTTGCTTCCCTTTCCTCTTATCTCTTGTAAGATAAAAGGTGGTGCAGGCCACACCCCAGGGAACTCCATTTGCATTGTATCAGGGATGTGACCTGGGTAAGGGTGGTGTTAGAATCCCACCCTAATCCTGTTTAACATAAAATTACAATCACAAAATGGAGGACAACCACACAATACCGGGAATCATGGCTTAGCCAAATGGATACACAAATTTTGGGGGAGACATAATTCAATCCATGACAACAGGTAAGCATCTTTAAGAATAGATAATGCACAGGGAACTCTGTCATTTCTTGCTATAATTCTGTGATCGTAGTTAAGTCTCTGAAGTGCATTAGAAAGTTGATTTGGATTGATGAAATGCTTGCAGGGAAGGTAATATGCTCCATTTCGTCCAACCATTCTGTGTGAAAGCACTGAGCTTGGTAACACACCCTCAACCCAAGATTACCTAAAAACAGTCCCTTTTACAACAGACCATAGCACTTAGCTTGAATAATTACTTTAATGTCTTTCTCAGGAGATGCTTTGTTTATGCATTTTTATTTCTTTTTTGGAAGTTTGATGATTACAGTTTAAAGGAAAGTACTTTTACTTTTTTTCTTCCTAAAATGCTATAAAATTCCCAGCCATTTGGGATTATGACATCTTCTTGCTCATTTGATTTAATAGTAATTTTCCTCCTTTTCCCAAATTCTTGTGAATTAAAATTACCTCTTAACCATATTTCTTGTGAACTTCCTTGAATAAATTAAGAAAAAATTTCGGATTAGTATTAGAAACCATAGCCATAAAAATTAACCTGATTTATAGATTTTTTCAATGACCACCCTTTTTTTTCTCAGATTGAAAGAATCATTTCTATTTTTTATTTTATAGCTAAGCTCCAGTTTTTACTCTTCTTTGATTATTAAGATATTATATATTTCTTATAGGATAAATGTTTCTTTCTTTTAAAAAAAGTTTTAATTTTAATCAAGGTTATGATTAATTTATTGTTTAGCCATCCCAGTTAACCTAGAGTCGACTTAGATTCATGGTGACTCTACGTATGTCAGAGTAGACATACAGGGCTTTCAATGGCTGATTTTTTGGAAGTGGGTGAATATCCAGACCTTACTTATGAGGTGCTTCTGTGTAGATTCAAACCTCCAATCTTTTGGTTAGCAGCTGAGAGTGCACCACATAGGGACTTCTTTATTGTTTAAGGAGTCTTATATTTCTACAAACCAAAATCAAATCCATTGCCATCAAGTCAATTCTGACTCATAGTGATGCTATAGGCCAGAATAGAACTGCCTTGTCCTGGAAGATTTTATCTTAAGGATAAAGAGATGTTCAGGTTTTTCATGCGTAAGCTTCTTTAGTTTATTGCAAGGTAGTCATGGTAAGGCAGGTAAGTAAGACCTCAAGACATTCATTTGGCATTGGAGAATCAAAATTGACAATTACAATGTTAGTTTAAATGTTAGAGTCTAAATCTTCAGACTTCAGACTTTTACCTTTAATGAATGAACTCGTCGAGGAGACTTGGCCACCCCTCGAACTCAGAGGAGATCCCCCATAGCTAGGGTTAGAGGTCGATTGTGGCGAGCAGTGTCTCAGCAGGCTTCTAGTCTTCAGACGAGAGTCAGAGAGATCCTTTGCTTCTGTCTTGTCCAAAAATGAGCAGAAATCCATGGGTTTACATGCCCTGTTTGCTGTCATGGTCAACTATAATTGGTATGTTTTATTATCAGTTAAAGAATTGTTATATGACATATTTATGTTTTATTAATTTATTATGTTTTATTATCAGTTAGGGAATTGCTGTATGACATATTTATATTCTTGTTTACTACATGTTTCAAGGCCAAGTTATTAAATAAAAATTCGGGAATTGTTTAGTGACATATTTATATTTTGTTAACTTATAGAGATTTGATTAATGTTATATTCGGTTATCACAGAGTGCAGGTGCACAGCCCAATTTACAGAAGTTATTTACTACCTACATCACTTACTTCTATTATCTTGTTTTCAAGGTTAGAACAAGTTTCTAATGATTTATAGTTAATGATTAAAGAGCATTATAGAAATATATACATTTCTATTTCTAAGTTCAGAAATTTTTCTAACTCCACATTATAAGTGACTTATATATAGGTGTTTAAAAGCATTATAAAAACATCATAACAATGTAAAAGCATTATACAACCATACACAATAGTGACTTACAGGTATGTATTTTTAGAACATTACAGAATCGAATGTGATTTGAGAGCATACAGAAAACATAAATAGCATGTCCCATAGAGTTTCCAAGGTAGTAATCTTAATGGATAAAAAATACCAGCAGTTTTTCAAATACGAGCAGGGTCACCCTTGGTAGACAAGTTTCACTGGAGTTTCCAGATTAAGGCAGATTAGGAAGAAGGATCTCATGGTCTTCTTCTGAAAAAATTGGCAAGTAAAACCTTATGAATAGCAGTGAAATATTGTCTGACATAATGCTGGAAGATAAGCCCCTCAGGTTGGAAGGCACTCAAAATACAACTGAGGAAGAGCTGCGTCCTCAAAGTAGAGTTGACCTTAATGACATGGAGAGAGAAAATATTTCAGGACCTTCATTTTGCTGATGTGGCACGACTCAAAATGAGAAAGAACAGGTGCATTGCAAACATCCATTAATAATCAGAATGTGGAAGGTACAAAGTACGAATCTAGGAAAATTGGAAGCCATCAAAAATGAAATGGAACACATAAAGATACATATCCTAGGCATTAGTGAGCTGAAATGGACTGGTATTGGCCATTTTGAATTGGACAATCATATGGTCTACTATGCCGGGAATGACAACTTGAAGAGGGATGACGTCACAGTCATTGTTAAAAAGAACATTTCAAGATCTATCCTGAAATACAATGCTATTAGTGATAGGATACTTTCCATACACCTACAAGGAAGACCAGTTAATATGACTATTATTCAAATTTACACACCAACCATTAATGCCAAAGATGAATAAACTGAAGATTTTTTACCAACTTCTGCAGTCTGAAATTGATCAAACATACAATCAAAATGCATTGATAATTACTGGTGATTGGAATGTGAAAGTTGAAAACAAAGAATAAGGATCAGTAGTTGGATAATATGGCCTTGGTGATAGAAACAACAACAGAGATAACAGGATAGAATTTTGCAAGACCAATGACTTCTTCATTGCAAATATCTTTTTGCAACAATATAAATGGTGCTGATACACGTGAAACTCACCAGATGGAAAAGTGAAGAATCAAATTGACTACATCTGTGGAAAGAGATGACGGAAAAGTGCAATATCATCAGTCAGAACAAGGACGGGGCCAACTGCAGAATAGACCATCAATCGCTCATATGCAAGTTCAAATTGAAGTTGAAGAAAATTAAAACAGGTCTATGAGAGCCAAAATAGGACCATGAGTATATCCCACCTGAATTTAGAGACCATCTCAAGAATAGATTTGATGCATTGAACACTAATGACTGAAGACCAGAGGAGTTGTGGAATGACATCAAGGACATCATGCATGAAGAAAGTAAAAGGTTATTAAAAAGCTAGGAAAGAAAAGACCAAAATGGATGTCAGAAGACAATGAAACTTGCTCTTGAAAGTAGAGTTGCTAAAGTGAATGGAAGAAATGATGAAGTAAAAGAGCTGAATAGAAGAGTTCAGAGGGTGACTTGAGAAGACAAAGTAAAGTATTATAATAAAATGTGCAAAGACCTGGAGATAGAAAACAAAAAGGGAAGAACATATTTGGCATTTCTCAAGCTGGAAGAACTGAAGAAAAAATTTAAGCCTAGAGTTGCAATGTTGAAGGATTCTGTGGGGAAAATATTGAATGATACAGGAAGCATCAAAGGAAGATGGAAGGAATACACAGAGTCACTGTACTAAAAAGAACTGGTTGACATTTAACCATTTCAGGAGGTAGCATATGATCAAGAGCTGATGGTATTGAAGGAAGAAGTCCAAGCCGCACTGAAGGCATTGGTGAAAAACAAGGCTCCAAGAATTGATGGAATACCAATTGAGATGTTTCAACAAAAAGATGCAATGCTGGAAACACTTACTCATCTATGCCAGGAAATTTGGAAAACAGCTACCTGGCCAACTGACTGGAAGAGATCTATATAGGTGCTCATTCTAAAGAAAGGCAATCCAATAGAATGTGGAGATTTTCAAACAATATCATTAATATCACAACCAAGGAAAATTTTGCTGAAGATAATTCAAAAGCAATTGCAGCAGTACATCGACAGGGAACTGCCAGAAATTCAGACTGGATTCGGAAGAGGATGTGAAATGAGGAATGTCATTGCTGATGCCAGATGGATCTTGGCTGAAAGCTGAGAATACCAGAAAGATGTTTACCTATGTTTTATTAACTGTGAAAAGGCATTCAACTGTGTGTATCATAACAAATTTTGGATAGAACTGAGAAGAATGGGACTTCCTGAATACTTAATTGTGCTCATGCAGAACCTGTGCACAGACCAAGAGGCAGTCGTTTGAATAGAACAAGGGGATAGTGTGCGGTTTGAAATCTGGAAAGGTGTGTGTCGAGGTCATCATACTTATTCAACCTGTATGCTGAGCAATAATCCAAGAAACTGGACTATATGAAGAAGAATGGGGCATCAGGATTGGAGGAAGACTCATTAACAACCTGCGTTATGCAGATGACACAATCTTGCTTGCTGAAAGCAAAGAGGCCTTGAAGCACTTGCTGATGAAGATGAAAGACTACAGCCTTCCGTATGGATTACACTTCAACATAAAGAAAACAAAAACCCTCACAACTAGACCGATAAGCAACATCATGATAAACGGAGAAAAGATTGAAGTTCTCAAGGATTTCATTTTACTTGGATCCACAATCAACACCCATGGAAGCAGCAGTCAAGAACTCAGATGACATATTGCATTGAGCAAATCTGCTGCAAAAGACCTCTTTAAAGTGTTACAAAGCGAAGATGTCACTTTAAATACTAGGGTGCACCTGACCCAAGCCATGGTATTTTCAATGCCTCGTATGCATGCAAAAGCGGACAATGAATAAGGAAGACTGAAGAAGAATTGATGCCTTTGAATGATGGTATTGGAGAAGAATATTGATTATACCATTTACTGCCAGAAGAACGAACAAATCTGTCTTGGAAGAAATACAGCCAGAACGCTCCTTAGAAGCAATGATGGCGAGACTTCATCTCATGTACTTTGGACATTTTATTAAGAAGGATCAGTCCCTCGAGAAGGACATCATGCTTGTTAAAGCAGAAGGTCAGCATAAGAGAGGAAGATCCTCACTGAGGTAGACTGACACTGTGGCTACAAAATATAGCAAAGATTGTGGATGGCACAGGACCTGGTAGTGTTTCGTTCTGTTGTTCATAGTGTCGCTATGAGTAAGAACTGGATGGATGGCACCTAACAACAACAAAAATAACAATCCTTATGGAAGCCTACTGTGACATCTTTTTTCTGGGGAGCGGCTGGTGGGTTCCAACTGCTGACCTTTTGGTTAGCAGCCTAACGCTTAGCCACTGTGTCTGCAGGTCTCCTTCGTATTTCTACCTAAAAAAACCCATAGTCAAGGAGCACCTGGTGGATTCAAACTGCTGACCTTTTGGTTAGTAGCCAGGCTCTTAACCACTGCACCATCAGGGCTCCAACTTGTGAAAAGCAGGAGACTTCTGAACATCTCATCTTCCTGACCAAAATTTCTTATTCCAGAGGCAACTACTTTTAACTCTTTTGACTTTGATGTTGCCCTCTTAGCTCTAAAAGCATGTTTATATTGTTACTTATTGAGTTGTCCATTTCCAGCATTATTTATTGCCTTCTTACCTTGGAAGATGAAGATTTAATTCTTCTCTTCACTCTTCCCTAAATAAAAGTGGTCCACAACTTTTCCTAAATGTAAATGTCATTTTCACTCTTAACAAGAGATTGACAAGTATATTTTTGGTGCTGTGGTTTTTGTGAATCAATGAATTTATTGTGGTGAATTATCTGTTGTTGTTGCTATTAGGTGCTATCAAGTCAGTTCCAACCCATAGCAACCCTATGCACCACAGAACGAAACACTGCCCAGTCCTGCGCCATGCTTACAGTTGTTGTTATGCTTGAGCCCATTGTTGCAGCCACTGTGTCAATCCATCTCGCTGAGGGTCTTCCTCTTTTTCACTGACCCTGTACTTTACCAAGCATGATGTCCTTCTCCACGGACTGCTCTCTTCTGACAACATGTCCAAAGTATGTAAGATGTAGTCTCGCCACCCTTCCGTCTAAGGAGCATTCTGGTTGTACTTCTTCCAGGACAGAATTATCATAGTACCATTGATTATTCTTAAGGTCCCTACTAACCATGAATCATGTTAGTCTATGAGTCAATAATATGACACAGAAGTAAGTAGGCTTTATCCCATTTTTGCATATGTAGCTGTTGAATACTAGATGACAAAATATTACCATCTCTAATGACTTACTGTTGGGACCAGAAAGTAATTGCATTGCTTTTTTTTTTTTTTTTTTTCCAGTTTGGTCTGATCTATGGTCACATCAATGGATGAAGGTTGTTTTATCTTTATGTACAATAATAGTATGAACTCTGCAGAGTGGGGCTACAGAGCCCATGCCCTGGTGGCGAATCTCTCTTGGCTACTAATGACCAGCAGTGAGGACAAGAAGAGCGGCAACCAGGTTGCTATGAGACAGAAGGTTGCACCTCCTGGGACTTAGGTTAATTGACCCTATGGGTTTCTCAGTGTTGGTCAAGACATTTCTCAATCACTGTAAACTTAGAGTGTCCTGTCTACTCTGGTAGAAAAGAAACACACATTGTGTTATCCAGTTGCTTTGGGTTCCTCTCCCTTTGTTGTAGGAATAAAGTAACTCATGCAGGAAACCAAAATCTCCCTGATCTCCATGTAGCAACTAGATGCAATAAAGAGCAATGCAAGGATGAGGAATCTATTTAGTTAACTTTCTAGAGCTGGTTGAGTATCAGGAACAAATTATTGTGATAAATTATTGTGAATATTGGAGATTAAGAGCACTTATATATGGATTAGCTAAAATCATTTGGTCATCCAATAGCTAAGCTAACAATTATTGTGCACTACTGTGTACCAGTCCATAACATGCATTTTAAATCTCAATCAATCCTCACAATAAGCTATGAGATAGGTAGTTTTATTATCTTTAATTCACAAACGAGAAAAAAAGGTGGCAGCATTATATAAAGTGCTCAGAGTTACAAGTTTCGAGGCAGTGACACTGGCATTTAAATCCAGGCAGTCCTACTCCAGAGTCCACACAGTTCACTAGAATGGACACATCAGTTTAGCTCCCTGTTGGAGGTAGTTGAGGATTCAGTAAATGGGTCTGGTCAGCAAATATTAAGGTGCCTGCTTCTAATCAAAGGCTAGGACTCCAGGGGCCTGTTTCCAAGGACTGCTTTTTCTAGGTCCAGAAGTCTGCACCATTTCAGATTCCTCACAAAGTTTTTCCAGACTGACCTCTCCTCCTTCCACTTCATGTTTCTTGGAGAGCACATCCCATGTTTTTCATCAGTTGCCATGGCCTCCTTTTCCTTCCTGTCTCAAGCATTTGGTAAATTAGGAGAGAAAAGAAGAATGCATTGGATAGTAGAAGTTGGGGAATCCAAATTTTGTTTTAAGACAGAAGAGGTTGCCTTTTTGCAACCCCAGGGAGAGTTCTGGTGAAGAATGTAGGGTAGGCAGACAACAGCCCACTGGGACCAGGGCCAAAAGACCTGTGATTTCCCTGTGGCTGGAAATATTTCACTTGGGAGGCTGATTCAATGCAAGTGGCCTGCAGCATCCAGCTATGCCTCAACAGTTTTGGTAGAAGGATGAGTGGCCTGTTAATGCTCAGCTGTGGGTGCAAAGAATTAGCTTTACTCATTATTCCTTTTAATGGCTTGCATTTCTGGAAATTGTCGAGTTCTATTGTCTCTTTTTGTTCTTAACCACATTTTGATTCAGCTTGGTTGTGAAAGTCAAGGAAATGCACTATTACGCAATTTTTGATTCAGATTTAACGTGCCCATATTATTTGGTGGGTTCTATTATGTTTTTGTTCGTAGGCTGCAGGTTAGGCTCCTTGGATGATTAACTTTCCTACTAGAAACCCAAGAAGTTTTTCATCTGAAAAACAGGTAATGTCCATCTTTACTGTCAGAATAGAAATCAACAACAGTTGGAACTTTTACTGAGGGTAATGCAGGATTAATTATAACTCCATCAGGAATACAAATGTTTCCAAAAGCAGATGACAACTTTGATTCAATCTATTTTGCTGTTTTCTTTAAGTGGAAGCAGAAGGAACTCCAGTGTTGTGCAAATAACTGTGGTTCTGATCTACCTGAAGTGGGAGGTGGGAGGTGGGAGGTGGGAGGTGGGAAAGCCCAGTGGCCAGGCATAGGAGCTCCCAGCCAGACCGCCTTGCTTTGAATCCCAGCTATGCACTAACTGTGATCCTGAGCAAGTTACTTAACCTTCCCTGTTCTCAGTTTCCTCATCTGTCAAATGAGAGTAATAAAAACACCCACCTCATAATGTGGTTATAAAAATTAATAAACAAGAAGTGCTCTTAAAACAGTGTCTGGCATATTGTAAGCATTCAATAGCTCTTGGTCATACAATAGTAATACAGAAGAAGCACACAAGAACCAGATTCTTGTATGTGTCACCATACTAGCGTAACTATGGGTGGATGGTATCTTAGTTATCTAGTGCTGCTAGAAATACCACAATTGGGTGGCTTTAAAGAACAGAAATTTATTTCTTCGAAGTTTAGGAGACTATAGAAGAAGCCTCTCTCTCTACTCTGGGGGAAGATCCTTGTTTTGGCTTCTGTAGCGCTGGAGATCTTCAGTTCCTTGGCAATCTTCACATAGCATCTATCTTCCCCTGTTGGTGCTTGCTCCTGTGTCTAATCTGCTCTTTTTATAACACAAAAGTGATTAGTTTAGGATACATCCTACACTGATACGGCCTTATTAACATAACAAAGAAAATTCTATCCCCAAATGGGATGACATCCACAGGTATAGGGATTAAAATTCCAATACATATTTTGGGGGGACACAATTCAATCTATAAAAGATGGCTATGCTAGAAAATGGGGATAATAAATTTAACACATCTCCCTTATTGTAATAACACGAGGCTCTAATAGATAAATATTTAAGTCATTTATCTTCCAGTTACCTGCAGAAAGTTCAGCTCCTTGGATAATTCACAGCAAATACTAAACTAGCAAGTGACTTTTAATTCCTGTTCATCCCATTTCTAGACCACTGCTAAAGCCAATCAGATAAATTTAGTGAATCTCCTCTTGAAAAGAATCATGCATTCATTGCATCTCAATCCTGACTACACAATGGAGTTACCTAGGCAACTTTTAAACACAGTCTTAGAGAATCTGATTTACTTGGTATGCAAGTGATTTTAATTTGTATTCAGCATTGGGAATCAGTGATATGATGCGTCACAAAGTCAAACCCATATAAGTCTGGTTAACTTCAGCTTCTGTTATGGGTAGCTTTTCCTGAAGTGTGGTATAGGTATCACTACTAGTACATAGACAAAGTTTTTTTATTTTTCATAATTTTGCTTATTTTGTTATTTATTTGTTATTTTGGTATGTAATAGAAAAATACCACTAGCTCTTCAGACTTATAATTTAATGGATCTTATTGCCTTGGAGTTGAATCTAAGAAGCTGGACTATATGAAGAAGAACATGGCATCAGGACTGGAGAAAGACTTATCAGCAACCTGTGTTACACAGATGATTCAATCTTGCTTGGTGAAAGCAAAGAGGATTGAAGCACTTACTGAAGAAAATGAAAGACTACAGCCTTCAGTACGGATTACACTTCAACATAAAGAAAACAAAAATCCTCATAACTGGACCAATAAGCAACATCATGATAAATGGAGAAAAGATTGAAGTTGTCAAGAATTTCATTTTACTTGGGTTCACAATCAATGCCCATGGAAACAGCAGTCAAGAAATCAAATGATGTATTGCATTGGACATATCTGCTGCAAAAGACCTCTTTACAGTGTAAAAAAGCAAAGGTGTTAAAAAGTGTTAAACTGTTAAAAAGCATCACTTTTAGGACTAAGGTGCATCTGACCCAAGCCATAGTATTATCAATTACCTCATATGCATGTGAAAACTGAACAATGAATAAGGAAGACTGAAGAAGAGTTGATGCCTTTGAATGATGGTATTGGAGAAGAATATTGATTATACCATGGACTGCCAGAAGAACGAACAAATCTGTCTTGGAAGAAATACCTCCGGAATGCTCTGTAAAAGTGAGGATGGTGAGACTTCATCTTACATACTTTGGACATGTTATCAGGAGAGATCAGTCCCTGGAGAAGGACATCATGGTTGATAAAGTAGAGTCAGAGAAAAAGAGGGAGACCCTAAATAAGATAGATTGACACAGTGACTACAACAATCGGCTCAAACATAGCAATGATTGTGAGGATGGTGCAGGAAGGAGCAGTGTTCTGCTGTACATAGGGTTGCTGTGAGTCGGAACCAACTCAATGGGACCTAACAACAATATTAAGTGACTAATAACACAGATGGTACATAGGGACAAGGCAAAATTATGAATTGGGAATACAAATGACTGGAATTGGGCAAACACTGCCTTAGGATAAAGTCAAAATTTTTCAGTGTGACTTAAAAGTATGTCCACATCTGATTCCTGGTGACTCTTCCAGTTGCCTTTCTTGCCATTCCCCCTTTTGCACTTTACACTTCAGCTATACTGAGCTTCTCTCAGTTTCTGAGTGTACTTTCCTCTCCTACTTCAATGAACTGACAGATAATGTTTCCTCTGCTTTCACTACTGACCAGCTCTTTATCTGGCTAACTCCTCTTTACCCTGCAGAGCCATCACTTTCTCTCCAGAAGTGTTCCCAAAGCCTTGTTGTTATAGTTAGTTGACATTCAGTCAGCTCCAACTCAGGGTGACCTTAAGTACAACAGAACAAAAAGTTGCCAGTCCCCAAAGCCTAGACTAGGTGAACTCTCCTGCTTTATTTTTCTATACTCCCTGTAGTTCTCCCTTCATTACATTCATTGCCCTTTATTGTTGTCAGTTGTTGATATGTCTAATTTCTTTTCTAGACATATTCTCAATGAGGAGAGGATCACATCTGTTTTGGTCACCACTACATGTCCAATACCTAATGTTAAAACAAAAATAATATTAAGCCAACAATAGAAATTGATTGAAGTTTATTTAATATATGATTTGCAAATTGGGCAACATTTCTGATTAGAGAGTCAAAAATGTTCCAAAGAAGAGAGACCCTTCACAGAGTCTTATATTCTAGCTTATCACTAGTAATTATACATTGCCAAGGAAACAGGACCAGAATAGTGTTTACATAATAACTTGCGGGCATGCAGGATTCCATAAAAGATTTTCTTTAATAATAATTCAAATAATTACTGACAGAGCTTAAAACATAGCTTCTAGTCTGACATTTGGAATTGTTGTCGCAACTGACTGCACATAGATAATTCTTTAAAAGAACACAATCTCCAATGCAAATGTTCTTTACTAATTAAGCTCAACTATTGTGTGACTTAAATATGATTTCAGGAGAGCAGTTTCAGCTGGAAGGTTAAGGTTCGAAGACTATCTCAGGGCAGTAGTTTGTGGGTCATTTTTCCACCTTGATGGCTGTAGAAAATCTGGATTCCATGACAATTAAAAACTCCATCCACACTAATAAAGTGCCTGACATACAGGAAATTCTTAACATATATGTCAAATAAATATTTAACATTCCATGCAAATCTTGAAAAAGTTATATTTCTTTTCTCCCTCACTTTTGCACTGTCTTAGTTATGTAGTACTGCTATAACAGAAATACCACAAGTGGATGCCTTCAACAAACAGAAGTTTATTCTCTCACAGTCTAGTAGGCTAGAAGTCCAGATTCAAGGCATCAGCTCTAGGGGAAGGCTTTCTCTCTCTGTCGGCTCTTGAGGAAGGTACTTGTCATCAATCTTCCTCTGGACTAGGAGCTTCTTAGCACAGGAACCTCAGGTCCAAAGGACACACTCTACTCCCGGCACTGCTTTCTTGGTTGTATGAGGCCCCCTCATCTCTCTACTCACTTCTCTCCTTTATATCTCAAAAGAGATTGACTTAAGATACAACCTCGTCTTGTAGATTGAGTCCTGCCTCATTACCACGACTGCCCATAGTCCCACCACATTAATATCGTAGAGATAAGATTTACAACACATAGGAAGATCACATCAGATGACAAAATGATGGACGATCACACAATACTGGGAATTATGGACTAGCCAAGTTGACACACACTTTTGGGGGGACACAATCCAATCCATAACAGCACTTTATGCTTTAGCCATATTATTACCTATGTGTAGAGCGTATGTTGCCAAGGCAATATCAAAATATTATTGACATACTCTTTACTACTTGTTATCTCTTGAGGTAGCCCTGGAAGTATGAAAAGAATACTGGATTGCAGTTCAGATGATATGATTTATCTTCTTGGCTCTGCTAGTAATTAGCCAGGTGAACATCAAGTAAACTGCTACCCATCGCTGGTTCTCAGTTTTCAAATTGCTAACTGAAGGAAATGGATTGCTGATTTTTAAAGCCCATTCTAGTTCTGAGAACATATTTCAAGTTGGGTCCTTATACCTGCCTTAGAATTCTAGCAACTATTTTAACCAGAATAGCACTGTTGTGAATATGGCAAATTGGTGCTTAACATCCATTCCACCCTCTTTCTGTGTCTCCTGAACTGCAGAGGCTGGAAAGCCGTTAGCTACTTTACACAGACTAGTGTAATGAACTCTTTATGATCCACTCAGTGGAATGCCTTTGCACGGTCAATAAAACACAGGTAAACATCTTTCTGGTATTCTCGGCTTTCAGCCAAGTTCCATTTGACATCAGCAATGGTGATGAGGGATACCTCATTCCATGTCCACTTTTGAATCTTACTTGAATTTCTGGCAGTTGCCTATTGATGTACTGCTGCACCTGTTTTTGAATTATCTTCAAAATTTTACTTGCATGTGATATTAATGATATTGTTCGATAATTTCCACATTCTGTTGGATCACCTTTCTTTGGAATGGGCACAGATATGGATCTTTTCCAGTCAGTTGGCCGGGTAGCTGTCTTCCAAATTTCTGGGCATAGATGAGTGAGGGCTTCTAGCATTGCATCTGTTTGTTGAAACATCTCAATTGGTATTCTGTCATTTCCTGGAGCCTTGTATTTTGACAATGCCTTCAGTGCAGTTTTGACTTCTTCCTCAATACCATCAGTTCTTGATCATATGCTACCTCCTGAAATGGCTGAATGTTGACTCTTTCTTTTTGGTACAGTGACTCTGTGTATTTCTTCCATCTTCTTTTGATGCATCCTGCATCGTTCAATATTTTGCCCATAGAATCCTTCACTATTGAAACTCGAGGCTTGATTATTTTTTTCAGTTTTTTCAGCTTGAGAAAAGCTGAGCATGTTCTTCCTTTTTGGTTTTCTAACTCCAGGTGTTTGCACATTTCATTATAATACTTTACTTTGTCTTCTTGAGTTGCTCTTTGAAATCTTCTGTTCAGCTCTTTTGCTTCATCATTTCTTCCATTTGCTTTAGCTACTCTATGTTCAAGAGCAAGTTTCAGAGTCTCTTCTGCCATCCATTTTGGTCTTTTCTTCCTTTTCTGTCTTTTTAATGACCTTTTGTTTTCTTCATGTATGATGTCCTTCCACAACTCGTCTGGTCTTTGATCATTAGTGTTCAATGCATCAAATCTATTTTTGAGATGATCTTTAAATTCAGGTGGGATATACTCAAGGTCATACTTTCCCTTTCATGAACTTGTTTTAATTTTCTTCAGCTTCAACTTGAACTTGCATATGAACAATTGATGTCCTGTTCTGCAATTGGCCCCTGACCTTGTTCTGACTGATGATATTGAGCTTTTCCATCGTCTCTTTCCACAGATGTAGTCAATTTGATTCCTGTATTTTCCATCCAGTGAAGTCCATGTGTATAGTCGCTGTTTATGTTGTTGAAAAGGTATTTGCAATAAATAATTTTTTGGTCTTGCAAAATTCTATCATGTGATCTCTGTTATCATTTCTATCACCAAAGCCATATTTTCCAACTACTGATCCTTCTTCTTAGTTTCCAACTTTCACATTGCAATCACCAGTAATTATCAATGCATCTTGACTGCATGTTTGATCAATTTCAGACTGCAGAAGTTGGTAAAAATCTTCAATTTTTTCATCTTTGGATTAGTGGTTGGTTGTAAATTTGAATAATATTCATATTAACTGGTATTAACAAATTATGGCTAATATTGTGAAGAATGTGTATTCCAGAACACTTAATTGTGCTCATGTGGAAACTGTACATAGACCAAGAGGCAGTTGTTTGAACAGAATGAGGGGACACTGTGTGGTTTAAAATCAGGAAAGATGTGTGTCAGGGTTGTATCATTTCACCATATGTTTCCAATTTGTATGTTGCGCAAATAATCTCAGAAACTGGACTATATGAAGAAGAACGTGGTATCAGGATTGGAGGAAGACTTATTAACAACCTGTGATATGCTGATGACACAACCTTGTTTGCTGAAAGCAAAGAGAACTTGAAGCACTTACTGATGAAGGTCAAAGACTACAGCCTTCAGTATGGATTACTTCTCAACATAAAGAAAATAAAACCCCTCACAACTGGACCAATAAGCAACATCATGATAAATGGAGAAAAGATTAAAGTTGTCAAGGATTTCATTTTACTTGGATCCACAATCAAGGCACATGGAAGCAGCAGTCAAGAAATCAAATGACACATTGCATTGGGCAAATCTGCTGCAAAAGACCTCTTTAAAGTGTTAAAAAGCAAAGGTATCACTTTGAGGACCAAGGTGTTCCTGACCCAAACCATGATATTTTCAGTTGCCTCAAATGCATATGAAAGCTGGACAATGAATAAGGAAGACTGAAGAAGAATTGATGCCTTTGAATGATGGTGTTGGAAAAGAATATTGAATATACCATGAACTGTCAGAAAAATAAACAAATATGTCTTGGAAAAAATACAGCCAGAATGCTCCTTAGAAGTGAGGATGGCGAGACTTCTCACATACATTGGACACAGTATCAGGACGGACAGGTCCCTGGAGAAGGACATCATGCTTGGCAAAGTAGAGGGTCACTGAAAGAGAGGAAGACTGTCAATGAGGTAGATTGACACAGTGGCTGCAATAATGACCTTAAACATAGCAACATTGTAAGGATGGCACAGGACCAGGCAACATTTTGTTCTGTTGTATTTAAGATCAGTGTGAGTTGGAACCAACTGGATGGCACCTAAAAGCAAGAATACTGTAATGAATGTGGTTTGGGTTTGGCTGGTCAGGTGAGGTTTTGAAGGCAGAAGTGAGGTTGAAGCTCCATCTCAGTTGCTTGTATTGTTTCAGAAGCACAGTTGTGAAAGTTTTTATTTCTCTGAGGTGGTGTTAGCAGAGGTCCCAGTGCCCAGTCACCAGCTGTGTAAGTGTCAAAAGGCAGGAAGTCCATTGTTCTGCTATCTATCAGCAGCTTCAGTAGTTGACAGCTTTAGCAGTGGCTCTTTTGATGACGGTGTTTTGTAATCGTGGCAGTTGGGAAGGGGTTATGGAGCTGGAGGCTTCTTGACTATAGAAGGGGCAGCAGCTCTTTGGTGAACCTCTTCTGTGGTATGGTCTTGGGGTCCCAAGCAAATGCTCATTCTGGAGTCTGCTTCTTCAGCCTTCCCAGCAATTTGTAAGCTATTTAATACTTTACCCTGGATTCCTTCCTGATTAAACTGGCTACTTGGATTCAGTTTCCTGTGAGTCAACCCTGATATAAATGTGTACATTTATGGCACTCAATAAAAAATTAAGTAGTTTCAATAAAGCCTTATAATTTAATAAGGTTATTTTCCTATTCATTCCAATCCTGCCGTTAATTTCAAAGTAGAGACTTTGCCTGTAAATGGTTCATGTTAGAGTCGTTATGAAATAATTCCCAATATCTAGCACCCTAAGTGTGTTTTCCTTGAAACTCTATAGGGTAGTTCTACTCTGTCCTATAGGGTCACAATGAATCTGAATCAACTCAACGGCAACAGGTTTAGTTTTTTTTTTAAGTGTATTTTGCCTTATAACCATGACACTGATACTCTCAAAGAGATCTCATTCCTTTTGTTCTGTTTATAGTATATTATAGCTATTCTGATAAATTCACATCTGAATAAATGAAGATCTGTTACCTGTGCTGAGAGAAACCTTGGGGAACTAGTTTTAGAAATTATAAAGTAAGCAAAAAGGCATCTTTAATCCTCTTGCTGAGCTACTGAAGAAGCCAAGATTATAAATCCCACTGTAAAGTATCCAGATCTACAGCACGTGTTGCTGCTATGTGGTTACTGCCTTGAAAACATATTGAATAGCTCAGCTTGAGGGTTTGGTAGATGAAGCAAACAAACCTATTGCCGTCAAGTTAATTCCACCAAGGTCTAAACCTTGCATTTGGGTCAGCCCTGTGTGGTTTCTCATGTAAATCGGGACACTTGTTAAAGAGGTTCAGTGAAGCAGGAGAAAAGATTTTTGAAAGTGCAGAGAACATCTTTTTCTTCTCATTGACACTGTTTCTGATTAGAAATTTAGGTTTTGTAATAGTGCTCCTGATGGAGCTAATGTCTCTCGTGGCTGTCCCCCACCACCCTGACCAAGGACAAGTTTCTGATGCTGGGGGGAAAAAACCCACACAAAATAATGATTCTTTATCCAATATGAGTATGGAATGAGATCACTGGACTTTGAAAATGATGTTTATGAGCCCTGGGTGTTTCCTGATAAAGAGAGGTGTTGGGAGCCCAGAGCAACTTTGCTTAAAGTGTAGCTGCTCTCATACAGTAAACTAGTTGCCTAGGAGTCGATTCTGACTCATGGCGACCCCATGTATGTCAGACTAAAACAACGCTCCATAGGGTTTTCAATGACTGATTTTTTGGAAGTAGATCACCAGGCCTTTCTTCTGAGGTGTCTCTGGAAACCTCCAAACTTTTGGTTTGCAGCAGAGTGCAATAACCATCAGCACCACCCAGGGACTCGTTTTATATAATGATTCATAGATAATGTTATTTGTTCTCTGGACAAATATATATATATATGTATATACATGTATGTATATATCTCAGAATTAAGAGAAAATTTTATGCCGCCTAAATGAAGAGACAAACTATAACATCTTTCTTTGTTTTGACCTTCTTAACCAATAATTGGTTTATCCAGGGTCCACTATTGCACTATGTACTGTAATTTTGGGTGTTTGGCTAGTGACCTGGATAGTATGCTTATTCCTCCTTTAGTGATGAGGAAGTCAAGGTAAAGAGATGATAACAGATATTCCTAAGGTCACACAACTGGCAAGCAGGTCTTCTGACTTTGACCTAAGGCTCTTTCCACTTCTGCTATAATTGTCACACTGTGTTCCACAGAGGTGCCAGGGCTGTCACAAGACTCTTAGAATTGGTGGCAACGGGCAGATCAGAGAGAGAGTTTGAGGGGCTGGCTGAGCTGATGAGTCCCCCACCGCTCTTAGATCAGAGCAGCATTGTCTTTATTTAAGGTACTAGGATTTTAGGTACTAAGATTCCACTTAAAAATTATTTCAGACCCAAAAATATTCCGACTGTACAATGCTTCTTAATACTTCTGCTCTATCGCTCCTCATTTTCACTCTCCCCTTGCCTTCAACATTTGTAATTTCTCCTCTCTTTATGGAAAAAAAGAAAAGGAGAAGGTGAGGCAAAGGATATTCTATTGTATGTGAATGGTCTCTGGCCTGTGGGTGTGGGTTCTGTTCAATAAACATTCCCAGATTACCTCTTCCTTCATTATCCTTTGATTTGGTATGTATCGGTGAAGTACCTTCCATGTGGCAGGCTCTGTGTTTTGTGCTAGGGACACAAACACAAATAACGCGTGGTATGGTACCACCCTTATCACGGTATGTGTGAGTTTGCGGCAAATTTATTCCTAGGGCTGGCAGCAACAAAGTGCCACGAACTGGGGGGCTTATAAGAACATAAATTTATTGTCTCCCAATTCTGGAGCCTGGAAGTCCAAAATCAAGGTATTGGCTGTGTTGATTATTTCTGAGGGCTCTGAGGGAGAATCTGTTCCATGCCTCTCTTTTAACTTCTAGTGACTCCTAGTAATCTTTGGCATGTCTTGGTTTATAGCTCTGCCTCTACAACCTCTGCATCTGTCGTCAAATGCCCTATGGCCTTCTTCCCTCTGTGTGTCTCTCTGTGACTCTTTTATAATGACATCACTCATATTGCCTTCCAACCTGAGGGGCTCAACTTCCGCCACTATATCAAACAATGTTCCACTGTTATTCATAAGGTTTTCACTGGTCATTTTTCTCAGAGGTAGACCGCCAGGTCCTTCTTCCTAGTCTTAGTCTGGAAGCTCTGCTGAAACATGTTCACAATGAGTGACCCTCATAGTACTTGAAATACTGATGGCATAGCTTCCGGCATCACAGTAACAAGCAAACCCCCACAGTACAACAAACTGATAGATGAGCGGTGGGTGTCATGGATTGAATTATGTCCCCCAAAAAATATGTGTATCAATTTAGCTAGGCTATTATTCCCAGTACTGTGTGGTTGTCCTCCAGTTTGTGATTGTAATTTTATGTTAAAGAGGATTAGGGTGGGGTTGTATCATCACCTTTACCCAGGTCACATCCCTGATCCAGTGTAAAGGGAGTTTCCCTGGGGTGTCACCTGCCCCACCTTTTATCTTACAAGAGATAAAAGGAAAGGGAAATAAGCAGAGAGTGGGGGACCTCACACCACCAAGAAACAAGCACCTGAAGCAGAGTGTGTCCTCTGGACTTGGGGTTTCTGCATGAAGAAGCTCCTAGTCCAGGGGAAGATTGATGCCAAGAATTTTCCTCCAGAGACAACAGAGAGAGAAAGTCTTCCCTTGGAGCTGATGCCCTGAATTTGCACTTGTAGCCTACTAGACTATGAGAGAATAAAATTCTCTTTGTTAAAGCCATCCACTTGTGGTATTTCTGTTATAGCAGCACTAGATGATTAAGACAGTGGGTAATAGATTTACATACATGTAAATCTCTCAAGAGAGTTATAAAATACCATAACGGAAGAAGGAAGTGTTATGGATTGAATTGTGTCCCCCAAAAGATACGTTGAAGTCCTAACTCCTGCACCAGTTAATGTGACCTGTTTAGAGAAGCAGGGCTTTTCTCTGCAGATGTTATCAGTTAAATTAACAAAATTATACCAGAGTAGGGAGGATTCTAATCTTAATCCCTTCTGAGTGGCATTTTATAAGAGAAAGACAGATATGGAAACAGTCACACACAAGGGGAAGACAACATGTGAGGAAACTGAAAGAGACAAAAAGTCCCCTAGAGCCAACGAGAGAGAGAGAGAATAGCCATGCAGAAGGCCTGAACTTGAACTCCCAGACTCCTCAATTGTGAAAAAATAAATTTCTGTTCTTTAAAGCACCCACTTTGTGGCATTTTGTTATGGCAGCCCTAGGAGACTAAGACAGGAAGATAAACTCTTTGCTATAGAACCTTGGTGATGTACACTAAACAAATACATAACTAGATGCATAACAGTATTTCATAATGTATTAAAAATTAAGAGGTAATGGACACAGTGTCCACTTTAAGCCTTAACGATGGGGTTAGAATGAAAAGACCATTGTTAAGTTATAAAACCTTATATTGAATTGCCTTATGCTGATTGATTTTTTTTTTTTTATTGTACTTCAGATGAAGGTTTACAGAACAAATAGCTTCTCATGAAACAGTAGTACACATACTGTTTTATGACATTGGTTAACCACCCCACGACATGTCAACCCTCTCCCTTCTCGACTTTTTTCTTTTTTTGGTGAAAATATACATAGCCAAAGATACACCATTTCAAAAATTTCTACATGCACAGTTCAGTGACATTGACTATGCGCTTCCAATTGTGCTGCTATTCTCACTTTAGATGAAGGTTTACAGAACAAAATAGTTTCTCATTAAACAGTTAGTACACATGTTGCCCTATGACAATGGTTAACAACCTCACAATGCATCAACACTCCTTACTCAACCTTGGGTTCCCTATCACCAGCTTTCCTGTCCCCTTCAGCCTTCTAGTCCTTGTCCCTGGACTGCTGTGCCTCATTAGTCCCATTTGGTTTTATGGGGCTGTCCACTCCCCAGCTGAACGGTGAACCTTGGAAATGACTTCACCACTGAGCTAAAATGGTGTCTGGGGGCCATACTCTCAGGGTTTCTTCAGTATCCTTTAGGCCAGTAAATCTGGTCTTTTTTTGTGTGTGAGTTAGAATTTTGTTCTACATCCTTCTCCAGCTCTGTTTAGAACCTTCAGTTGTGATCTCGGTCAGAGCAGTCAGTGGTGGTTGCTGGGCACCATCTAGCTGTACTGGACTCAGTCTGGTGGAGGCCTTGGTAGCTGTGGTCCATTAGTCCTTCGGACTAATCTTTTCCTTGTATCCTGTTCTCTTCATTCTCCCTTGCTCCCAAAGGGATGAGACCAGTGAGTATCTTAGATGGCGGCTCACAGGCTTTTAAGACCCCAGACACTACTCACCAAGGTGGAATGTAGAACATTGCCTTTATAAACTGTGTTATGCCAATTGAGCTAGATGTTCCCTGAGACCATGGTCCCCACAGCCCTCTGCCCAGCAATTCAGTCCCTCAGGGAGTTTGGATGTGTCTATGGAGCTTCCATGACCTTGCCTTATACAAGTTGTGCTGGTTTCCCCAGTATTGTGTACTGTCTCACCCTTCACCCAAGGTACCACTTATCTATTGCCTATTTAGTATTTCCTCCCCACCCCTCCCATCCCTCGTAACTAACAAAGATTGTTACTTTTTGTGTGTGAACCTTTCCATGGGTTTTTACAATAGCGGTCTCATACAATATCTGTCCTTTTGTGATTGACTTATTTCACTCAGCGTAACATCCTCAAGTTTCATCCATGTTATGAGATGCTTCACAGATTCATCACTGTTCTTTCCCCTGGCATAGTACTCCACTGTGTGTATGTACCATAGTTTGTTTATCCATTCATCTGTTGATGGGCATCTAGGTTGTTCCCATCGTTTTGCTATTGTGAACAATGCTGCCATGAACATGGGTGTGCATATGTCTATTCGAGTGACGACTCTTATTTCTCTAGGATATATTCTTAGGAGTGGGGTTGCTGGATCGTATGGTATGTCTATTTTCCAAAATGGTTGTATCATTTTGCATTCCCACCAGCAGTGTATAAGAGTTCCGATCTCCCTGCAGTCCCTACAACATTTGCTATTTCCAGTGTTTTTGATTGGAGCCAGTAATGCTGGGGTGAGATGGTATCTCATTGTGGTTTTAATTTGCATTTCTCTAATGGCTAGTGATTGCAAGCATTTCCTCAATTGTCTGTTAGGTCACTTGAATGTCTTCTTTGGTGAAGTGTCTGTTCATTTCCTTTGCCCATTTTTTAATAGGATTATTTGTCTTTTTGTTGTAGAGGTGCTGGATTTTCTTGTAGATTATGGAGATTAGACCTTTGTCTGATTTGTACTGTCCAGAAATTTTTTCCCAGTCTGTAGGTTCTTTTTTTACTCTTTTGGTGAAGTCTTTTGAAGAGCATAGGTGTTTGATTTTTAGAAGATCCCAGTTATCTAGCTTACCTTCTGGGGATTGTGTGTTGATGATTATGGTTTGTATCCTGTTAATGCCACGTATTAAGGCCTGTAGCGTTGGTCCTATTTTTTCTTCTATGAACTTTATAGTTTTAGGCTTTATATTCAGGTCTTTGATCCATTTTGAAGTAGTTTTTGTATACGGTGTGAGGTATGGGTCCTGTTTCAGTTTTTTGCAGACGGATATCCAGTTTTGCCAGCACCATTTGTTGAAAAGACTGTCTTTTCCCCATTTGATGGACTTTGGGCCCTTGTCGAAGATCAGGTGACCGTAGGCAGATGGATTTAAATCTGGGTTCTCAATTCTGTTCCATTGGTCAATGTATCTGCCGTTGTACCAGTACCAGGCTGTTTTGACTACCATAGCTGTATAGTAGGTTCTGAGGTCAGGTAGTGTCAGTCCTCCAACTTTATTCTTCTTCAGTAGTGCTTTACTTATTCAGGGCTTTTTCCCTTTGCACATAAAGTTAATGATTAGTTTTTCTATCTCTTTGAAGAATGTTGTTGGTATTTGGATCAGGATTGTGTTGTATTTGTAAATTGCTTTCAGTAGAATTGTCATTTTCACAATGTTGAGTCTACCTATCCATGAGCATGGTATGTTTTTCCATTTATGTAGATCCCTTTGGGTTTCTTGCAGTAGTGTTTTGTAGTTTTCTTTGTATACTCCTTTTACATCCCTGGTTAGATTTATTCCTAAGTATTTTATTTTTTTAGAGGCTATTATAAATGGTATTGTTTTCCTGATTTCTTTTTCATCATTCTCCTTATTGGTGTATAGAATACAACTGATTTTTGTATGTTTATCTTGGATCCTGCTACTCTGCTGAATCTTTCTATTAGTTCCAGTAGATTTCTCATGGAGTCTTTAGGGTTTTCTGTGTATAATATCATATCATCTGCAAACAGGGACAGTTTAACTTCTTCATTACCAGTTTGGATACCCTTTATTTCTTTTTCTTGCCTTATTGCTCTAGCTAGAACTTCTATCACAATGTTAAATAGGAGTGATAAAGGGCATTCTTGTCTTGTTCCTGTTCTCAAGGGGAATGTTTTCAGCCTCTCTCCATTAAGAATGATGTTGGCTGTTGGTTTTGCATAGAAGCCCTTTATTATTTTGAGAAATTTCCCTTTTACACCTATTTTATTGAGAGTTTTTATCAGGAATGTGTGTTTGACGTAGTTGAATGCCTTTTCTGTGTCAATTGAGATGATCATGTGATTCTTTTCTTTCCTTTAATTTATGTGGTGGATTACGTTGATTGATTTTCTACTGTTGAACCATCGTTGCATACCTGATATGAATCCTATTTTGTCATGATGTATTATTTTTTTGATACGATGCTGAATTCTATTGGCTAGAATTTTGTTGAAAATTTTTGCATCTATATTTATGAGAGATATTGGTCTGTAATTTTCTTCTTTTGTGATGTCTTTGCCTGGTTTTGGTATCAGCATTATGCTGGCTTCATAGAATGAATTTGGAAGTGTTGATTCCTTTCCTAAGCTCTGAAATAGCTTGAGTAGTACTGGTACAAGGTCTTCTGTGAATGTTTTGTAGAATTCTCCAGTGAAGTCATTTGGGCCAGGGCTTTTTTGTTGTTGTTGTTGGGATTTTTTTATTATCTTTTCAATCTCTTCTCTTTTTATGGGTCTGTTCAGACTTTCAACATCACTTTGTTGTAGTTTGGGTAGGTAGTGTGGTTCTAGAAGTTTATCCATTTCCTCTAGGTTTTCAAATTTGTTCGAGTATAGTTTTTCATAATATTCTGTTATAATCCTTTTTATTTCAGTTGGGTCTGTTGTAATGTCCCCCATTTCATTTCTCATTTGGGTTATTTGCGTGCTCTCCTGTTTTTCTTTTGTCAGTCTGGCCAGTGGTTTGTCGATTTTGTTGATTCTTTCCAAGAACCAACTTTTGGTTTTGTTGATCCTTTCTATTGTTTTTCTGTTCTCTATTTCACTTATTTCTGCTCTGATCTTTATTATTTCCTTTCTTCCGGTGGTTGTGGGCTTTTTTTGCTGTTCTCTTTCTATTTGTTTGAGTTGTGTAGTTAATGCTTTAATTTTGTCCCTTTCTTCTTTTTTGATGTGTGCATCTATTGCTATAAATTGTCCTTTGAGGACTGCCTTTGCTGTGTCCCAAAGGTTTTGGTTTGATGTGCTTTCATTCTTGTTTGATATCTAGGAATTTTTTGATTCCGTCTCTGATTTCCTCTATTACCCAGTGATGTGTAAGCAGAGTATTATTCAGTTTCCATGTAATTGATTTTTTTCCCTTGCTCTTTCTGTTGTTAATTTCCACCTTGTTGGCATTGTGGTCAGAGAAGATACTTTAATTATCTCAGTATTTTGAATCTTGTTGAGGATTACTCTGTGGCCTAAGATGTGGTCTATTCTGGAGAACGTTCCATGTGCACTGGAAAAGACTGTGTACTTTGCAGCGGTTGGATGGAGTGTTCTATATATGTCTATGAGGTCAAGTTGGCTGATCGTGCCCTTTTGGTCTTCTGTATCTTTGCTAAGTTTCTTCTTAGTTGTTCTGTCCTTTACCGAGCGTGGTGTGTTGAAGTTTCCTACTATTATTGTGTAACTGTCAATTTCTCTTTTCAGTGTTGTTAGTTTGTTTTATGTATTTTGGAGCCCTGTCATTGAGTGCATAGATGTTTATTATGGTTATGTCTTCATGATGGGTCATCCCCTTAATCATTATATAGTGTCCTTCTTTGTCTTTTATGGTGGATTGTGTTTTGAAGTCTATTTTATCTGAGATTAGTTGCCACTCCTGCTCTTTTTTGGTAAATGTTAGCTTGATATATTTTTTTCCAACCTTTGACTTTAATAAATTCACATCTTTGTTTCTAAGGTGTGTCTCTTGTAGACGGTATATTGATAGAGCCTGTTTTCTTATCCATTCTGTCACTCTCCATCTCTTTACGGGTGCATTGAGTCCATTTACATTCAGTGCAATTATTGGTAGATGTGAGTTTGTTGCTGTCATTTTGTAGTGCTGATTTTTCTTTATTCTTCTTACTCTCATGTGCTGAGTTACTTTTGTTTGTGGATTTTTTATTCATTTTTTTTGTTTTTGTAGGTTTTGTTTTTCCTGAGACTTTATCTTTTTCCTCTTTATTTTTATGAGTATGTTTATTAACTTTCTTTTTAGTTAGCATGAAATTTACCCTTATCTTTCTAAGTTTGAAGCAGACTATTTTTACTTAGTATCACCTTGCCTTCCTCTGCATTAGAAGGCTCTATACGTACACTGTTTATTCCCTTTTATTGTTCTGATGTTGTTGTGATTTACTGATTAACTGCTCTGATTCCCTGTTGTATTTCTTTTGGGTTTGGATAGTCCTTGAGAGGTCATTTCCTAGATTGTTATCTGGCTGGTACGATCCTGCATCCTGGAGTCTGCCGGTAAGCTGAAGTTGTTTGTTCTCAAATCGAAGATCTCCCTTTAGTAGTTCTTGTAAGTTTGGTTTTGTTTTTACATAGTCCCTTAATTTTTGTTTATCTGGAAATGTCCTAATTTCACCATCATATTTGAATGAGAGTTTTGCAGGATATATTATTCTTGGCTAGCAATTTTTGTCTTTCAAGGTTTTATATATGTCATCCCATTGCCTTCTTGCTTGCATGGTTCCTGCTGAATAATCTGAGCTTAGACTTATTGTTTCTTCTCTGTATGTGACTTCTTGTTTTTTTCGAGCTGCTCTGAGGATTCTTTGTTTGTCGTTGGTTTTGACGAGTGTGATTGTGATATGCCTTGGTGATTTTCTTTTAGGGTCTATCCTATATGGGGTTTGTTGAGTCTCTTGGATGGCCAGCTTTTCATCTTTCATGATATTGGGGGAGTTTTCTGTCAGCAATTCTTCAATGATCCTCTCTGTGTTTTCTGTCCCCCCCCCCCCCCCCCGTTCTGGAACTCTAATCACTCGAAAATTTTTTTATTTTGATTGTATCCCACATATATCTCAGGGTCTCTTCATTTTTCTTTGTTGTTTTTCTGAGTTTGCCTCAAACAGAGTTTTATCCAAGTATTTGTCTTCAATTCCACTGATCCTGTCTTCCACTGTTTCAAATCTGCTCCTCAGCCCTTCTATGACACCATCCATTTCTGAAATCTTCTTGTTTATCTTTTGGATTTCTAATTGTTGTTTTTCTATAATTTCTAGTTGTGAATTCATTTTGGCATTTTGTTCCTGCATTATTTTCCTGAATTCTTCCAATTTTTTGTCTGTATTTTCCATGAATTTATCTATTTTTTCCTCATTTTTGTCTGCTTTTTGCTTCAACTCTTGGTGGATTCTGAGTATTAGAGATTTGAATTCCTTATCAGGTAGTTCTAGGGTCTTTTCTTCCACTGGAACGTCATCTGGTGTTTTATTTTGGATGCCTACTGGAACCATCCTGTCCAGTTTTTGTAAATGTTTTGATATTGTCTGCTGTCTTTGGGGCATTCAGTAGTTATTTTTTTTATTTATTGATTGTAGTTTTTTTGTTTCATCCTTTTTTTTTTTTGGCTATGTCTGAGCAGGCAGGCTATGCATTCTTTGTTGTTTGGTTGTCTGTGGGCACCATACTTTTTGCCTCCATCTCCAACTGGCAAGGTCAGTTGCTCAGATATGGTACAGCAGGGCAGGTCTAGCTGAAGAGGAGTTACTGGGACGGGTTGTTTGTGGCATTTACTACAGCCACCAGGGTGTGTCGGTAATCAGTGCAGGGCAGATTCCAGTAGGCCGTGCCTGTGCTGCTTGGTGGTGTGATGTTAAGTACATGGTGCAGGTAGGCAGGATGGAGGGGGGAGATTGTTATGTGTGGCACTAAGATGGATATGGGAGAGAGGAGAGAGGAACAGGAGCCCAAAACATACAAACAAACAAAAAAGAGTGCTAGGGGAGCTTGCTGTTGGAGGAGAGAGATGAGAGACTATGAAATGGAGGAACACAAAAAGGGGAAGAAGGAAAAAAAAAGAATGAATAAATAAAAATCAGAAAGGAAAAAGAACAGCAAAGCTCCCAGGAATCCCACCAGTGCAGCTGTGAGGTCTGGGGAAGTTGTTCTCAGGTGTTGCATTACACCCTGCCTAGAAGGTGTAGAGATATTCAGCACCAGGTATTCACGGAACACAAAGAGAAGGAAGGTATAGACAGATGAGAAACTGAGTAATGAAGAAAGACAAAAAGGGAAAAAGAGGAAAAAAAAAACAAAACAAACTTAAAAAAAAATAGAAAAGCCCCCCAAAAAACAGAGGGGGAAAAAAAAACCCTCAAAAAAAGAAACGCCCTCAAGGATCCCTCTGTGAGTCTGCACAAGCCTAGGGGGTAGGTTCCAAGCCACACAGCACCACCTGGCCAGAACAGGCTCCCAACTCAAGAAAAGGAAATGAAAACAAACAATTTAAAACAAACAAACAAACGAAAGCACTGGGATGCCACCAGTGTGGCAGCCCAGACCAGGAAGCAGTTCTATACTCGAATGGAGCTCCCCAGCCCCTCAGGAAGAAGCAAAGATGGGGCATGGAGCCAGGTATTTGACCAAAAGGAGGGGGAGGTGGTGAGAGGTAAGGAAGAAATCAAAAGAAGTGGAAAAAAAGGAACAACAAATGGCACTCAGAGAACCAACCAGTGAGGGCGGGTGGAATCCAAGCAGCCGGTGCTTCCTGGACAAGAGACTGTGGCCACATGAAGCAGAGGAGGCCACGTGGGAGTGAAGAAGGGTCGGGGGTGGGAAAGTGTATATCGCAAATTACCAGTTATTCTGTCTCCCGTTAGAAGCTCTGTGAAGCTGCTTTCTCATACCCCCATTTGCTGGTCTTTGATAGGAGTCCAAGATGGCAGATCCAGGCTGCATTAGCTGACAGGGGACCTCTGCATGAATCTCCCCTTGCTCTCCATTCTCTGTCAGTTTTCTCACTCCATTGGTGCTTGGCTGAGTTCTTTATCTCTTCATTTGATGTTTTAGGGTTTCGGGATTGCTGTTTTCTCTGTTTGGCTTAGTTTTTCAGATCTTTGCTGTGGAGGGACAGCGTGGTGCTTCTGCCTAGACCGCCATTCTGCCGGAAGTCCCTCTGGTGCTGATTGATTTTCAGGAATTAAATATTATACTGTTATAAGAAATCTGTTAGAAGAATTATGGGATTTGTTGAAGCCCAAGAGATGTTGTAGATTAAGAAGTTTGAAATTCTAAACTAGGTAAGTACATACGTCTCTGATAACAGAGAGTGATATATTCACTATGATGTCAGGCCCCTGGGAAGAGCTACAGAGCCATCCACCGTAATGCCAGCCTGTTTCTAGGCTAGCTCAATTGTTGAATACTGCTGAAATTCCAGCAATGTAAATTGTCTTCTCTTAAAGTGTAAATTGATTTATTTTACAAATAGTTATATAGCGCTTGCTATGTGCCATGTGGTATTCTAATTACTTGACATATGTTAGCTCATTTAATCTCTATAATAATTTTATGAGGAAGACATTACTATAATTATCAACCTCATTTTATAAATGGAGAACCAGAGGCACAGACAGATATTAAGCAGTAGAACCAAGGTTGACTTCCAGGGTCTGGACTTTTGAAGACTGTTGTCCCACTAGAAAAGTACAGGAAAAAGGAGAATCATGGCATTACATAGATAATGAGAGTGCAGTGTTGAGGAAGGTCTACCCAAGTAGGCAGAAAGGGTGTCTTAAGATAGACCAAGATGTCAGGAGCCTCTGGTCCTGGGTCGGAGGATGTTTGCTCTCTCTTCTCCTCTGCCATGACCTCCTCCAACTAATGGTCCATTTCTCTGTTCCCAATTCACAGTAAAACCTCTGGGAAAACTTATCTATGTTCACAGTTTCCGTTTCTTTGTGTCTCATCCTCTTTTCAGCTCACCGTAATCTGATTTCTACCCCTTCTGCCCCAATGCAATGAAATGAATCTTGCCATCGTCACCTTTGTCTTGCCAAATCCAGTGCCCATGTATTTGTTCTTACCTTACAGAAACTTTCAGAAGTATGCCACCCTGTGAGTGCTTCTTTCTTTTCTGAAACACTTTGTTCTCTTGGCTTCTGTCTCGTGACACCCTATTTTCCTCCAATCTCATTGGCTGCATCTTTTCAATCTCTATTTCTGGATTCCTTTTAGATTTTGGAATACCCTACGTATGAGGGCTCTGTCTGGTTCCTCATCTCTTTCTACCCACCTTCTCTTAGGTGATTCCGTCAGCACTTGAGGTTTAGTGGATGTTGTCTGTATGCTGATAACATCTTTAGCCCTGACCTCTCTACTAAGCTCTAAATGTATAAATTGTTTATCTAACATTTCCATTTGACATGTGACAAGGACACTAAAGTTAACATCATTAACTATTAATTTTTAATCTTCAAGTATGCTTCACTCTATTTTTCCTACCCATCCAGTTGCTCAGGTAAAAAATTTAAGAGTTACACTGAGTCTTGTCTTTCACTTTTTTTCTACTTATCATCCACAATGCTTGTCAGTTTTGCTTCCATAACACATCTCAACTCCATCAATTTTTCTCCATAATCTTAGCCCAAACCACCATGGTTGTTTGCCTGGATTACTGCATTTTCTCTTTGATAGTCATCCTTCCCTCAAGTCCATTCTCCTGAAAGCAGGGAAAATCATCTCAGAATACAAGTTGGTCTATGCCACTTACTTGATTAAAATGTTTTGGTGGCCCTCAATTGCCCATAAAATAAAACCCAAATTCCCCACCATAGTTTAAAAGGCTCTACTCGTTTGATGATATATTCCCCAGGGTTTAGAATAGTGCCTGGCATGTAGTAGGTAACCAATAAATAGCTGTTGAATAGATAAAGGATATGCTTCTTATTTCCCTCTCTAACATCATTTCATACCATTCTCCCACAAGTCATGACCGTCTGTCTTAGGCTGGGTTCTCTAAAGAAGCAAAACCAGTAAAGTGTATAAATATGTATATATAAAGATTTATATCAAAGAAACAGCTCATGCAATTGTAGAGGCTGGAACATCCCAAGTCCGTGGATTAGGATAGAGGATTCTCCCAATTCACATAGCCGTAGGGGCTGGCGAACCCAAGATCAGCAGGTTGGAAAGCAGGACTCTGTTCACAGGCTGTGAAGATTGACGAATCCTAGGATCAGCAAATAAGCTGATAGCTCAAGTCCCAAGAACTGGAGGTCAGATGAACAGGAGGCAGCCACAGAATCCAGAGCGAGCAAAAAGCCAGAATGTCTGCTTATATTCAGATGCAGGCCACACTCCCAAGGAAACTCCCTTTCAACTGACTGGCTACTCACAGCATATTCAATCATGGGAGTGATCACATATAAACATTAAGAATCATGGCCCAGCCAAGTTGACACACAATCTTAACCATCACACCCTCCATCAACAACACTTGCCTTCTTTTTCCTCTGCAACATAAGACATTTTTCTGCCCAGGGCCTTTGCACTTGTTATTTCTAAGGAGAACCTGCTTCCCAAGATATTTGCATGATGGGCTCTCGCTTATCATTCAGTTCTCAACTCAATTGCTGCCTTCTCAGAGGCTTACTGTGACCCCCTTTTATTCCACTTTTACTCTCCATCACATTACCTCTATATTTAGGTATGCCAAAATTAGAGTTTCCCTTCTGTCTCCTGGAGTAGTCTGTAATGAAATGGAAGTTGCATAGCACTCAGAGACAAAAAGCTGTTAAAGAGTTTCATTCACCGTTTGCTGCCAAGACTAGATTCTTTGATTCTGGACTAGGATTGTTCCTAGGATGGTTTATTAGAGATAGCTGTGGACACAGGGGTGCAGTTCATATTGAAGCCTCTGTGGGAAAATCTGAGCAACTGTTTAAGGAAAGAGTGTAGATAGTCTTAGCATCTGTGGGAAAATCTGAGCAACTGTTTAAGGAAAGAGTGTAGATAGTCTTAGCCAGTAGTGGATGCTTGGGTGTGCTGCACAGATCTGCCCTTCAGTACTGAGGATTCATTTTCCCAGTGCTGGAAGGTTTGCTGCTGACAGTCACAGCTGAGTCCTTTCCAAGGAATTGCCCTCCAACAAAGGGAGTTGCCTTGCCCAAATATACTTCCCTCTCCATTGTAGTTCCCATTCAAAGACTGGTTGCAGGAGGCTGGGAGTTACAAAGACCTGTCCCATTGTCACAATTTCAGATGTCTCTGAAAAACTTTCCCAACCACATTGCAGGTCAATTTTTCCTTCTGCCCAAGCTGGCTCTCTTCACACCTTTATAGGTGTTATTCCCATGGGCAGCCCAATAAGTCATGTGTATGCAAATCTCCACCTCAGAATCTGTCCTTGGGACACCCTACCTGTGACAAACCCTTTCATTTGTTACTCTAGGATAGAAGTTATGGGCTTTTTGTTGTTGTTGTTAGGGGCCGTCGAGTCACTTCCAACTCATAGGGACCCTATGTACAACAGAGTGAAACACTGCCTGTTCCTGTGCCATCCTCACAATCGTTGCTATGTTTGAACCCATGGTTGCCGCCACTGTGTCAATCCATCTCATTGAGGGTATCCTTCTTTTTCACTGACCTGTAGGGACATCCAGTCCCCATTTTCTTTTACCTTATTGGGGTCACAAAGAGAAAAGCTTCTCCATATTTAGACAAATATATCAAAAGAAGAGATAACAAAATTTCTAAACAAAAAGGCTATAAGCTATGGTTTCCTTTGGGGCAGATCTGCAGCCTATTTTAGCCTTCTTTGCTAAAGAACAATAGAAAATGGCTGCAGTCTATTAATCCCATAAAATTCCGAAGATATATGAACAAATGATTACATACATGATGGTGTCTGGGGTTTTAGCAAGTGTAGGTGATTTTCCTGGGATCTGCCATAACATCCTGCTTTATTTTTTTCATAGTACTTACGTTTACATGAAAGCATCTTTAGTTTTTGGTTTTTTAGTTTATTATTGTTCTCTCTTTGATAGAATTTAAACTCCCTGAAAGCAGGGAGCGTGTCTATCTTGTTTCTGCCATAGCTCCACCTTCTAGCACCCTGTCTGGCATGCAAAAAGTGCCAGATGAGTATATGCTAAATGAATGTTGCTCTGTGCATTTCTTTCCTGTTTTTTTTTTTTTTAATCTTTTGATTTTACTTTAGGTAAAGAACAAATAGTTTCTCATTAAACAGTCAGTACACATATCGTTTTATGGCATTGGTTAACAACCCTACGACATGTCAACACTCTCCCTTCTCAGCCTTGGAGGACTTTTTTTTGGTGAAAATATACATAGCCAAAATTACACCATTTCAAAAGTTTCTACAAGTACAATTTAGTGATATCGATCACATTCTTCCAGCTGTGCTGCTATTCTCACTATCCTTTTCCAAATTATTCCATCACCATTATCTTCAACTCACTGCCCCTTATGCTTCCCATCAAACCTTTTGAGTTGCTGTTGTCAATTTGATCTCACAAAGATAGTTCTTTTTTTTTTTTTGTACCTTAGATGAAAGTTTGCAGAACAAATAGTTTCTCATTAAACAGTTAGTACACATATTGCCCTATGACAATGGTTAACAACCCCACAACATGTCAACACCGTCCCTTCTCAACTTTGGTTTCCCTATCACCAGCTTTCCCGTCCCCTCCTGCCTTCTAGTCCTTGTCCCTGGACTGCTGTGCCTCATTAGTTTCCTTTTGTTTTATGAGGCTGCCCAATTCCTGGCTGAATGGTGAACTTTGGGAATGACTTCACCACTGAGCTAAAAGGGTTTCTGGGGGCCATACTCTCGGGGTTTCTTCAGTCTCTCAGGCCAGTAAATCTGGTCTTTTTCTTGTGAGTTAGAATTTTGTTCTACATCCTTTTCTAGCTCTGTCCAGGACCCTCTATTGTGATCCCGGTCAGAGAGGTCAGTGGTGGCAGCCGGGCACCATCTAGCTGTACTGGACTTGGTCTGGTGGAGGCCATGGTAGCTGTGGTCCATAATCTTTTTTTTTATCTTAATCTCTTCATTCTCTCTTGCTCCCGAAGGGGTGAGACCAGTGGAGTATCTTAGATGGCTGCTCACAAGCTTTTAAGACCCCAGACGCTACTCACCAAGGGAGAATGTAGAACATTGTCTTTATAAACTGTGTTATGCCAATTGAGCTAGATGTTCCCTGTGACCATGGTCCCCACAGCCCTCTGCCCAGCAGTTCAGTCCCTCAGGGAGTTTGGAAGTGTCTATGGAGCTTCCATGACCTTTCCTTGTACAAGTTGTTCTGGCTTCACCAGTATTGTGTACTGTCATACCCTTCACCAAAGTTACCACTTATCTATTGTCTATTTGGTTCCCCCCCCCCATACCTTGTAACCAACAAAGATTGTTTATTTTTGTGTGCAAACTTTTACATGAGTTTTTACAGTAGAGGTCTCATACAATATTTGTCCTTTTGTGATTGACTTATTTCACTCAGCATAATGTCCTCCAGTTTCATCTGTGTTATGAGATGCTTCACAGATTCATCATTGTTCTTTATCTTTGCATAATACTCCATCGTGTGTATGTACCACAGTTTGTTTATCCATTCTTCTGTTGATGGGCATCTAGGCTGTTTCCATCTTTTTGCTATTGTGAACAGTGCTGCAATGTATATGGGTGTGCATATGTCTATTCATGTGATGGCTCTTATTTATCCAGGATATATTCCTAGGAGTGGGATTGCATTTTGTAGTGCTTTTTTTTTTTTGTGGTGCTGACATTTTCTTTGTTCCTTTTACTCTCCTGTGTTGAGTTCCTTTTGTTTGTGGATTTTTTTTCATTTCTTCTGTTTTTGTAGGTTTTGTTTTTACTGAGACTTTGTTTTTCTTCTTTATTTTGATGAGTAGGTTTGTTAAGTTTCTTTGTGGTTACCTTGGAATTTACCCTTATCTTCCTAGATTTGAACCAGTCTATTATTACTTAGTATCGCCTCGCCTTCCACTCCATTAGAAGGTTCTATACTTACACTGTTTATTCCCTCTTTTATTGTACTGATGCTGTTGTCATTTACAGATTAACCTCTTTGGTTCCCTTTTGTAATTCTTTTGGTTTTGCATAGTCCTTAAGAGTTCATTTCCTAGATTGGTATCTGGCTGGTATGATCCTGCATCCTCGATTCAGCCTGTGATCTGATGTTGTTTGTTCTCAGATCAAAGGAATCCCTTTAATAAGTCTTGTAAGTTTGGTTTGGTTTTTACATAGTACCTTAATTTCTGTTTATCTGGAAATGACCTAATTTCACCATCATATCTGAACAAGAGTTTTGCAGGATATATTATTCTTGGCTGGAAATTTTTTTCTTTCAAGGTTTTATATATGTCATCCCATTGCCCTGTTGCCTGCATGGTTTCTGCCAAATAAACTGAGATTAGTCTTATTGTTTCTCCTCTATATGTGACTTTTTGTTTTTCTCGAGCTGCTCTCAGGATTCTTTGTTGGTTTTCAGTTTTAGCAGGTGTGATTATGATATGCCTTGGTGATTTTCTTTTGGGGTCTATCCTATATGGGGTTCGTTGAGCTTCTTGGATGGTCAGCTTTTCATCTTTCATGATATTGGGGAAGTTTTCTGTCAGCAATTCCTCAATGGTCCTCTCTGTGTTTTCTGTTTTCTCCCCCTGTTCTGGAACTCTGATCACTTGTAGATTTTTGCTTTTGATTGTATCCCACATAATTCTCAGGGTTTCTTCATTTTTCTTCATTCCTTTTTCTTATTTTTCCTCAGAGTTGTGTGCAAGTGTTTGTCTTCAGTTTCACTGATCCCGTCTTCCATCGTTTCATATCTGTTCCTCAGCCCTTCTATGACACTGTCGATTTCTGAAATCTGGTTGTTTATCTTTTGGATTTCTAATTGTTGTTTTTGTATGATTTCTAGTTGTGAATTTATTTTAGCATTTTGTTCCTGTGTTATTTTATTGAATTCTTCCTATTTTTTGTCTGTATTTTTCATGAATTTGTCTGCCTTTTCCATTAATTTGTCTATTTTTTCCTTGTTTTTGTCTGCTTTTTGCTTCAACTCTTGGATAATTCTGAATATTAGAGATTTGAATTCCCTATCAGTTAGGTCTAGTGCCTTTTCTTCTACTGGAAGGTCATCTGGCGTTTCATTTTGGATGCCTACTGGAACCATCCCCTCCTGTTTTTGTAAATGTTTTGATATTGTCTGCTGTCTTCAGGGCATTCAGTGGTTATTTTCCTCGTTTGTTGATTGTAGATTTGTTTGTTTCATCCTGCTTTTTTGTTTTATTTGGTTATGTCTGAGCAGGTGGGCTGTGCATTCTTTGTTGTTTGCTCGTCTGTGGGCACGATACTTTTTACCTCCTTCTCCAATGGGCAGGGTCAGTCACTCAGGTATGGTACAGCAGGGCAGGTCCAGCTGAAGGGGAGTTGCTGGGATGGTTTGTTTGTGGCACGTACCAGGGCTGACAGTACGGACTGGGAATAAGTGCAGGGCAGGTTCCAGTAGGCCATGCCTGTGCTGCTTGGGAGTGTGATGTTCAGTGCACGGTGCAGGTAGGCAGGAAGGAGGGGGTAGGTTGTAATGTGTGGAGCTCAGATGGGTATGGGAAAGATGAGTGCTAAGGGAGCTTGCTATTGGAGTGGAGAGGTGAGAGACTGAGAAATGAGGAAAAACAAAAATGAAAAAAAAAAGTAAAAGGGTAAAAGAAAAAAAAAATGAATCAATCGAGAAACTGGAAATGAGGAAAGACAAAAAGGCAATAAGAGAGAGAAGAAAACAAAACAAAGAAACAAACAAACAAACAAAAAACCCCAAAAACAAACAAACAAACAAGAAAAAACCAAGAAAAAAGAAATGCTTCCAGGGATGTCCCTCTGTGTCTGTGCAGAGTAAGGGAGTAGCTTCCAAGCCGCATGGTACTGCCCAGCTAGAAGGGGCTCCCAAGCCAAGAAAAGAAAAAGATAAACAAACAAATTAAAACAGAACAAATCAGAGCAAACAAACAAAAAAGCCCCGGGGTCCTACTAGTATGGTGGCACAGGCTGGGAAGCAGTTTCACAGTCAAGCAGTGTTTCTCGGCCTTTCAGGAAGAAGCAAAGACGGCACCTGGAGCCAGGTATTTGAGAGAAAGGAGGGGGAGTTGGTGAGAGGTAAGGAAGAAATCTAAAGAAGCAGAAAAAAGCAACACCAGCAGCCAACAAAAGGCACTCAGGGAGCCGGCCAGTGTGGGTGGGTAGAATCCAAGTGGCTTTGGGGTGAAACTGTTGCTTCCTGGCCAAGAGACTGTGCCCGCAGGAAGCAGAGGAGGCTTAGTGGGGATGAAGGAGGGTGGGGGATGGGAAAGCATATATTGCTGGTTACCAGTTGTTCTGTCTCCCGCTGGAAGCTCTATGAAGCTGCTTTCTTGTACCCCCTGTTTGCCGATCTCCGATAGGTATCTAAGATGGCGGATCTGTGCTGTGGTAGCTGATAGGGGACATCTGCATGTATCTCTCCTCGTGCTCTGTTCTCTGTCAGTTTCTTATTCCATTCGGTGCTTGGCTGAGTTCTTTATCTCTCCATTTGATTCTTAGGGTTTGCAGACTGACGTTTGTCTCTGTTTGACTCAGTTTTTCAGATCTTTGCTGTGGAGGGATGGCATGGTGCGTCTGTCTATAGCACCATGTTTCCCGGAAGTCCTGCCCCTAGGGTTTCTTAGGAAGTGGTAAAAGGATAGTAAAGGACAGAATAGAGCTGTGTAATGACAGAATGCTCTCATCAAGCTATGTGTCTGTCTCATTTTTTTGTTGGGGGGCATATATAAATTTCATTTAATTCTCACGTCAGTCTTTTGAGGTGTTACTATTTCTATTCTTATAGGTAATGAACAGAGGCAAAGAGAAGTTGAGTAACTGAACTAAATTCATACAGCCTATCACATCAAATTAGATCTCTCTCACTTCAAAGCCATTCTTTTCACTCCATGATACACATGTTCCTCCAGAGTTTTCATCCCCACCCTTTTTGCTTCACTTCCACAGCTGTCTCAAATTTGGGACCTAAGGCAGCACTTCTCAAAATGAGAATAAGAAATAGTTCTGGGGTAGACTTGCAGGCCACAGTGATAGGCACCAAATCTGGGTAGAGTGTGATTCACATAAAAACTCATTCTTCCAAATTCCTTTGTTCAGCCTCACTTGTAGTCTCACTGGTCAACACTTTTTTGATAGATGTCTGTGATATTTATTTGATTCCATGAATATTAATGTCTTAGTCTGGGTTCTCTAGAGAAGCAAAACCAGTAAAGCGTATAAATGTATATAAGGAGAGATTTATATTAGGGAAATGGCTCACAAGATTGTAGAGGCGGAATGTCCCAAGTCTGTGGATCAGAATAGAGGCTTCTCCCAATTCCTGTAGCCGCAGGAGCTGGCAAACCCAAGACTGGCAGGTCAGAGAGCAGGGCTCTTGCTCACAGGTTGTGAAGAATGACGAATCCCAAGATTGTCAGGCAAGACCGTAAGGCTTCTCCTGATTCATGTAGCTTCAGGGGCTGGTGAACCCAAGATCGGTAGGTTAGAGAGCAGGGCTCCCACTCACAGGCTGTGAAGATCCCAGGATAGGCAGATAAGATGATGATAGCTCAAGTCCCAGGAACTGGAGGTCAGATGAACAGGAGGCAGACACAGGATCCAGCACGAGCAAAAAGCCAGAATGTCTGCTGGGGTTTGGATGCAGGCCACACCCCCAAGGAAACTCCCTTTCAACTGATTGGCTGCTCACAGCAGATTCCATCATGGGAGTGATCACATATAAACACTGAGAATCGTGACCTAGCCATGCTGATGCACAATATTAACCATCACAATCAGCATGCTTCCGTTGTTTTTTCTTATGAAAATGTTTTTTAATAGAACTATTCTTGACTCAATCTTGTTGCTGTCAAGTCTATTCCAACTCATAGCGACCGTATAGGACAGAGTAGAACTGCCCCATAAAGTTTCAATGTGCTGACCTTTATGGTTAGCAGCTGTAGCTCTTAACCACTGTGCCACTAGGGCTCCTTTTGACTTGAGCCAGATTTTTTTTATCAATTCAGGCACAGAAACGTAGCCATTCTCCTATAGTTTATTTTCTGTTGGTGTTGGAATATCAATCTTGGGAAAGAGGGCCTCAGGCAAGTCCATTCTCATGGGGCACAGGACTAGCTGTGATTTGAATTGAAATGTCTTTTGGTCTCTTTGGGAAGAGAGAATGAAGGCCAAGGCTCAAATGCAAATGTTCTTTCAGCTGGGGACACAGATGAGTTGCTCCTTCTTTGGTAGAGAGTTGGTCCCTGAGGCAAGGACACACAGTCAGAAGTCAGGGATCCAAAAGCTCAGGGGCCCATTAAGGGGAAGGAAGCAGAGGTATGAGTCTAGATGAGTGAGAATACCAGTTGCTGTTGAGTAGATTCCGACTCATAGCAACCTCATGTGTTATAGACTAAAACTGCTCCATAGGGTTTTCTTGGCTCTAATCTTTATGGAAGCAGATCTCCAGGCTTTTTTCTATGGCACAGCTGGGTGGGTTTGAACCTCCAACCTTTTGGTTAGTAGTACAATGCAAACTGTTTGTACCGCCCAGGGACCTGAGTAAGAGTAGAAGGATGCAAAGAAGGGGATCCTCCTTTGGGGTAGGCTATTTAGTAGATCTCTGCTAGGATGAGGCCTTGCCCTCCTGAGTTATACAGAGTAGTGTCCTTGGATGAAGGTCTTTCCAGTTTCTTTTCCCTAGAGAAGACAGGTTTTCAGACAGGAAACCTCATTTGAGGACACCAGCCTAGCTTTCTTTCCTACAATTTCACGCTTTTGGACCTGGACTTAGAGGACAAGTGAGCTCCAGGTGAGAACTTCTAATTTTGGGGTACCGACAGGGTACCTGGAGGCCTGGTGGTGAAGTGGTTAAGAGCTTGGCTGCTAACCAAAAGGCCTGCAGTTTGAATCCATCAACCACTTGTTGGTAACCCTATAGGGCAGTTCTACTCTGTCCTCTGGTGTGTCACTGTGAGTTGGAATAGACTCAGTGGCATTGGGTTTGGATTTTTTTTTTTTTTTTGGTTTAGAGGGTATCTTAGTCATCTAGTGCTGCTGTAACAGAAATACCACAAGTGGATGGCCTTAACAAAGAGAAATTTATTTCCTCACAGTAAAGTAGGCTAAAAGTCCAAATTCAGGGCATCAGCTCCAGGGGAAGTCTTTCTATCTCTGTCGGCCTTCTCATCAATGTTCCTCCAGACTAGGCGCTTCTCCACGCAGGGATCCCAGGTCCAAAGGGCACGCTCTGCTCCTGGCGCTGCTTTCTTGGTGGTATGAGGTCCCCCTGTCTCTCTGCTCACTTCTCTCTTCTGTATCTCAGGAGATTGCCTCAGGACACAATCCAATCTTGTAGATTGAGTCCTGCCTTACTAACACAACTGCTACCCATCTTCCCTCATTAACATCATAGAGGCAGGATTTACAACATATAGGAAAATCACACAACACCAGGAATGGTGCCCCAGACAAACTGATAACTCTTCCAAATTTTACTGTCTACTGTGAATTGAGTCAACTGCCTCAAATGATTTATTGTGAGAATTTACAAGGTTTGCAATCCCTTAGGGAACTGACTGAATCCTATCGGCCAGCCAGGGAGTGGGCTTGGCCTGCAAGAAGCTGCCACATTGTAGCCCTCCTGCCTTGCCACCTCACCTGAGAAGAGCACTTTTCCTGCTCCATGTCACACCATGTGAGGCTTAAAGCTCTTTAGGAGTTCTGGGGCAGAAGTTCCCCTGAGAAGTTCAAATAATGTTTATGTGTATCCAGTTTCAAAGGCCACTTCTTTGAGTCTAGAATTCAAAATGAAGGTGTCTTTTAATAAAGAAATTCCCTTTTCATCAACCCACAATCAGCTCCGTAGGGGATAAATCTGTAGTATCTTGATTTCGATCGGAGTCCGTCTTGCATCACAACCCATTTCCCTCCAGTGACTGATTGAGGGTCTGTTTGGCACTCCCTCAGCGGGCTGGTGGCAGGTCATGTACCAAGCACAATGGCCACTTTTTCCTACAGAAACTCGCTGGTTTGAGCCAGTGTTTGCTATGGGGAAGGATGCAGCACTGCTGTGAGGCTATGGGATGAGACAGGGGTGTGATAACATCGTCGTTCATAAAAAACTGTCTGAGTTTGTTACATTGAAATTCATTTTCCACCACTGGGATTGCAAAGCTCGCAAAGAGAAATCCTTTAATACTCTTTGGAAGTATAGTGGTGAACTTTTTGAACATCTTCCTATGAAATGATAGAAATAAATAATTTACCTAGTATGATAATTGCAGTGCAATCAGGATTCACTTAAAAACAAAACCAAAGTAGAAATCTTAATGCGAAAAAGAAATAGCTAACTCTAACATCCTAAATGGAAAAGGAAAATATAATTAATGGAGACTTTTTTCATATGCCTATGTACTATTTTAGGAGCCCTGGTGGTGCAGTGGTTAAGTGCTCAGCTGCTAACCGAAAGGTTGGTGGTTTGAACCCACGAGTCACTCCACGTGAGAAAGATGTACTCTTTGAGTAAAATTTGATTTATTTCTATAAACTTAATAGCATTCTAGTTTCCACTATTTTCAAGAAATAAAGACTGTTCCAGAAACTGAGATTTTCTTTTTTTAAAGTACAGAAATTTACTTTTTAACCACCTGGTTGGATTGCTTTCTCCACAAACTGCTGAGACAAGACTGCTAACCAATATTTGATATTTTCAGTAACTCAGATCACTCTTGACCAAAAACTACTCTTCAGTGATGCCCTTGGAATCTAATGGGATGTAGAGGGCTGGGTCGTCCACCCTTATATGAGGTGATACATTGTCTTCTGCTTTTAGTGGTTTGAGTTCTTGTGCCTATTTGCCCCCACCCCCGCACCAACCCTCGCCCCTTTTTTTGGTCTCCTTTATTATATCTTGCGGAGCCCCGGTGGTGCAATGGTTAAGAGCTTGGCTGCTAATCAAAAGGCTAGCAGTTCAAATTCACCAGCTGCTCCTTGGAAAGTTTGTGGGGACAGTTCTACTCTGTTCTATAGGGTCACTATGAGTTGGAATTGACTTGACAGCAACAGTTTTTTTTTTTTTTTTTGTTTTATTATGTTTTGCACTTGACTACTTACCTAAAGGTGGGAGGTTTGAACCCACCCAGTCATGCCATGGAAAAAAGGCCTGGCAATTTGCTTCTGTAAAGATTGCAGCCAAACCTATGGAGAAATTCTACTCTGTAACACATGGGGTCGACATGAGTTGGAATCAACTCGACAGCAATGCTTTTTTTTTTTTTTTTTTTAATGTACTGACCACTTTCATTCTCTCTACATTCACAATCTCTGCCTTCTAGTTATTAGAAGTATGTGTGTAAAATCAAGATACTGATTTGTCAGTAGTCTGTAAGTGATGATCCAAGGCTTTCACCTTTAGAATAAAATGTATAAGCGTTAGTGGTTTTTTTTTTTTTTACTTTTTCCTGTTTTGTTTTTGGATTCATATTTATGTGCTGTGTGACTAAACCTAAGCGAGATATAGAATAGTTGTCAAAATTGTAAGTCCTAGAGTCTGACTGCCAAGGTTCAGATCCCTGCCCTGTCGCTAAGCTGTGTGACCTTGGGCAAGTTACTTAACTTCCTGTGCCTCAGTTTCCTTATCTGTGAAAAAGTGACAAATAGTAGCTACCTTACAGTGTTTTTGTGTGATTTTAATAAGTTAATACCTGTAAAACATTTAGAAGAGTGCCTGGTAATTAGTAAGTTTTTAATAAGAATTTGCTTTTTGAATGAAATATGTTAATATAGTTTATACATACAGAAATGAGAAAAATAGCTGGAAAAGTTTTTAAATGTTTTTCTCCCTGTTCTTTTAATTTGATTCACACATATTTTTTCTCATTTTTTAAACTGTGGCAAATATATATGTAACAAATTTTTTGCCATATCAATATTCTTCACTTGTGCAATTTAGTGACATTAGTACCAAGTGGTACGGTGGAAGAAAAGGTCTAGTGATCTGCTTCTGTTGAGATTACAGCCAAGAAAACCCTAGGGAGTAGTTCTACTCTGTAACACATAGGGTTGCCATGAGTTGGAATCGACTTGACAGCAGGTAACAACAATAGGTCACCATATTTTTTGAGCACTTACTCTGTGCAATCCAATAGATACTGTGAAGGGTCATATCTAGAAAGCTCTGAGGAATTTCTTAAAAAATGGTGTGGTTATCATGTACAACTTCCAGCCTTGGAAACCTTATAGGGTTGCCATGAATCGAAATCATCAATTCTTCGAGTTGTGCAACCATTCTCACCCTCTTTTTCTGAGTTGTTCCCCCTTCATTAACATTAACTCACTGCCTCCCAAGGATCCTATCTAATATTTCTAGCTGCTGTTGTCAATTTGATCCCATATAGATAGATTTTAAAACAGCACAATACTCAAGGCAGACATTCTTTTCTAGTTAAGCTAAACTATTGCTTGGTTTTAAGAAGACTTCAGGGGATATTTTTAGTTTACGGTTTAAAGATCATCTCAAGACAATAGTTTCAGTTGTTCATCCAGCCTCCAAATAGAAACATTTTAATAAATGATCTGGAAAAGACTACCTATTTCACTAAACCAGCAATGGCTGTGTTAGAGGGATGTCAGTAAGGACTATGAGGAAAAGAGTTCCAGGCACAAATATGTTTGGGAACACTGAGTTAAAGTAAAAGTGATAAATTTAACATAGAACTTCTCTGAGCCTTTGCTATGATAATGAAACATCAGTGACTAGTCATGTTTCTAAACTTGTTAGACCAGAGAATCCCCCCTCTATAGAGTACCTTGTGGGAAATGTTATGCAGCATTTCTGCTAGGTAAAAGATCCAGTTAGTGAGGATAAAGCATAGGAAGGATCTGGGTGGCCATGAGCACTTAGTATTTGTAAAATATACTTTAGCAACACACCCTTGTTATCTTTTTTTTCCCCCATAAGTAGTCACATCTATGTTTTTTGTGCATATTACTTCTTGAGGAGATATGCTTATTTTCTATTTCTTTTGTATAATTTGCAGTTCCTACTATATTGCTTTCCACACTGTAGGTGCTTAATAAACCAAAGCCAAACCTGCTGCCATCGAGTTGATTCCAACTCACAGCAGCCCTATAGGACAGAGTAAAACTGCCCCATAGGGTTTCCCAGGAGTGGCTGGTTGATTTGAACTGCCGACCTTTTGAGTAGCAGCCGAACATTGAACTACTGAGAACAGGTACATGTTAATTGTCAGTGTGATTGTAGTAGATGAGCTTCATTGGTGACTACTCAGAGGCAATGCATGTAGGGAAGCAAAACAGAAGTCTATGTGTGAGTACCAAAAGTTACTCCACAAAACAAGAAATGTTACAATTTTTATTTTTTTTTAATATCAACATAATTTTGCCTCTGAACTCACATCTTACTTATTAATGTGGCTTCCTTCCCCTTTGAATGTCACACAAGAACCCAGGAAATTTATACAATGTATGGATATTGGAAGGAGCCCTGGCAGTGCAGTGATTGAAGTGCTTGGCTGCTAACCGAAGGGTCGGGGGTTAGAATCCACCAGCACTCTGCGGGAAAAAGATGTGGCAGCCTTGGAAACCTATAGGGTCGCTATGAGTTGAAATCATCTAGATGACAGTAGGTTTTTGGGGTATGGATATTGGAGGAAGGGCTTTGAATTTCCAATTCATCATGATAACACCTGATGCCCTCATTTGCAAACTTGGATTATCTGGGTGGGCCAGCTTCATCACAAGGGTCCTTATAAGAGAGAGGTAGGAAAGTCAGAGTCACAGAAGATGTGATGTGGTGGAAGATGAGGTCAGATAGAGAGAGAGAAAGAGATTTGAAGATGCTATGACACTCTCTCTGAAGACAGAAGAAGGGGAAACCAGCCAAGGGATGTGTCTCTAGAAGCTGGAAAAGGCAATAGAACAGATTCTTCCCTAAATCCTCCAGAAAAAATGCAGCCCTGCTGACACTTTGATTTTAGCCACCTGAAACCCATTTCAGACTTCTGACCTCTAGACCTCTAAATTTGTGGTAATTTTACCAAGTTTGTGGTAATTTGTTACAGCAGCAATAGGAAACTAATACATATTTGCAGTGTCTTTAAGCTTTGTATTCTGCTACTTTCTTTCTAAATGGGAACCTACGTTGGGACTGTAGATGTACATTGGGGTTGTACCATGGTGCCATTCCCCTCTGCCACATCTCTGGAGCATTGCTGAGAGCAGAGGTTACTCTCTGGATCTACAGTGAGGCTTTTCAAAAAGCCAATTCTACCTCTTCCCTCTGTTTCTATTGCAGGAGGCCTAGGAAAAGCTCTTCTATGAGCTCAAAGATAGAAAGAGAGGTCTTTTTGGAATGGAGGAGGGAAAATTCTATGCAAACAATCACACATTAACAGCTCAATAAATCATTCTACCAAATGTACTTACATAATAATAAATTCTAAGCAGTGGGTTTGATCCAGGAAAGAAACGTACATCCACCCTCTGTTGGCTCAGTCTCCACTGGCTTATTTACATTTTTTTTTCACTCCAGTCAACATAAAACTCCTTCTTGTCCACCAAACACATGTATATATGTGTGTATGTGTGTGTATATAGATAGATAGGTAGACGTAAAGTTACTATATATAAAAATTTATATATAAAATTACTATGCACAATCTTAATTCATAAAAAGAAGCAAAGATTTAGAATATTCTAATTTACAATTTTCTAGAAAGGACTAATTAGAAATTTTTTGTTTGCTTTGGGAGTAGAAGAATATAACAAATATTTAACTGAAAGGCTGTCTGATGATTATTCTAAGAGGTTCTTGTTGGAACAGGTAGGTTTATGCACTCTAAATGATGTGACAACCAAAAGCCTATGCTTAGTTTGTTCCCTAATGAGATTCTGGCTCCCTTCAAAGCCACGAATGGTATGATTCTATTTTTCTCCAGCAATAGTGTATAATATGTTTTTCTTCTTTGAGCCATAATTGATAAAATGAGCAGTTGAAAAACAGAGATTTGACTCAAACCTTAAAATGGAATGAACCATGCTGATTAGCTGAATCTTGAACTGATTCCAAGTATTAATCTTATATTAAACCATAAATACATCAGTTTTCTTCCAAAAAAGTGAGTCAGCTTGAACCAGAACTAAGTGTATATATTTTTTTCTAAATCATTGAATTGGGAAAGCTGAAATGTCAGCATGTCCCCTGAACAAAATTTGAGCCAAACTATTTCATTTTGGTTTGACTCCCTGACGCAAATGGAATTGTATCTAAATATGTTTGTTTTCATCTCTATTTTTTCCTTTATCTTTTAGTTGGCAACAACCATGAGGATCTTTTGTTATTTTCTAGAGGCTTTGGCAACCATAATTAGTCACATCAAAAATTCCATTCAGAGTTCCAAGTAATATTATCAAAAGGAATTTGTAAATGAGTCACTACTATATACAAAGAAGCTGACAAGTGAACAACTGGAGGCCCACCAGAAACTGGAGAACTAGGTGGCAATATTCATAATACTAATTGGCCCTTCACCAACTTTTCTCCCTTTTTAAAGGAAAAATGCACTCACTTTGACTTCTGTTGGTGTTCCCATGCAGCACTGAGGCCCTAATTTTTTATAGACCTTGAAAATAATTTTTTATTGTAGCTGTCTGCTAGCCTGCATACTTAGATTCTCTGAAATAAAAATAAGCAAATCTGACTCAAGGAGGGAGTTTGGTAGAAGTGTCTCCATTAGTCACCAGCCCTACTATAACAAATTCAGACAGCTGTCAAGGCCCTGTATTCTTCCAAGTTGGAGCTAGGGCTAGCAATTCAGAAAATGCTGTGGGGTTTGGAGTAGAGAGAGGAATGGGGTGTGAATGGTGGTTGCCTTATGGGACGATGACTAGGAGACTTGTCAATATTAGGCATCCTTTGAATCAAGCCTTCTTCTGAATCAGGCTCTAGATGGAACCCATCTTTCTCCATTATAATTTATGCTAGAGCCCTGGTGGCACAGTGGTTAAGAGCTCGGCTGCTAACCAAAAGCTCTGCTGTTTGACTCCACCAGCTGCTCCCTGGAAAGCCTATGCGGCAGTTCTACTCAGTCCTGTAGGGTTGCTATGAGGCAGAATCGACTCGACGGAAACAGGGGAATCTCTAATCATTTTGCCTATGTAATTGTATAAGTAGAGAAAGTATAGGGAATTTAGTCTAGGTAAAGCTTTGCAACTAACAATAATTATGAAAACAGAGTAATAATGAATCTAGGAAATTAACTATGTTCCTACGTGCTCTTTGAGGAGCACATAGACTACAATAGATTTTAATGGATATTTAAAGACTAAAGCAAAATATTTGCTACCCATCATTTGAAGATGTCAACAATGTTCTCTTTGATGTTGATTTTCAATTTATAAATTACTTTTGTATACAGTATCTCATTTTATCCTGACAACAACCCTAGAAATGTAGCAGAAAAGGAACCATTGTTTCTAGATTTGAAAAGAATTATCGCTTATCCCCAGGACAAGAGCTCATAGTGGAATAGTACAACTGGTTCTTGTTTTGTCAACAAATAGTCTATGCCCTACTCATCACCCCTTGCTGCTGCTTAAGGTTTTTGCAAACGTTTCCCATTTCCTTTTTGTTTAGTTTGGCAAAAGCAAGTTTTTCTCTGCTTTGGTCTGAATGATCCCATAGATGCAAACAGTTTAAAAATGTCTGAGAAACATCAGACCAAATTTAAAATTTACCTCATTTTTGAAGCCTAGAATATTTCCTTTAGGATCCCATAAACCAACCTAATTCTCACTGAAATTCTGACCAAAGGTTTTATTTGTCTTCAAACTGTCTTCAAAATTATTCCCTCTGCTAAAAGTTACAAAGTAAAAAAAAAAAAAAATCCTGTTTGGATCGTTAGCATACAGCAAGTTTACAGACTTAGGAAGAATTAAGGAAGTGAGGCATACTACAGACAGCCCTGGCCTGAGTTCTAGTCCTATCTCTACCACTGATTCGTTATACCCATCTGAGCTTCAGTTTATTAATCCATAATATAAGATAGTCAGACTGGATGATCTCTGAGGTTCCTCCTGCTAACTCTAAGATTTCAAGGTCCTAAATTTAAAACTGCTTATTTCTGGTTATGCCAGAAGCTCTAAACCTATCTTCTCCTATCAAACTCATTGAGATTTATCTAGTACGTTAATGGGATCTATATTCTTCTAATTTTAGTATAGAAACAATATAAGAGCTGTGCATGACAGAGGCTGATATGTGTTTACCAAAACTCATTTTCTTCACCTCTTGGTACATAGCAGGTACCAGCAGGTGACTGAGTTCTGGACTCTAGGATGTGGTTGAAGTAATGTACATTACTTGCATATCTGATTACAAAACACTCCAGCACAACTATCCACACTCTTTCTCTTTCTCTCACTTTTGGATGGACACTAAGGACTTTGTGGTTGTATGGGATAGTGGAGTCACAAGATAGGAGGAGTCTGAATCCTTGAGTCTCTGCATGGAAGGTCACCTGGTCACCTGTTGAACATATAATTAGGCTACATGTGAGTGAAAAATAAACTTCTGTTAGTCCACTGAAATTATCTTTTACAGCAGCTAGTACATGAAGTGGGGTGCTGTCATAATACAAAAATTAAAATACGTGGCATTGACAAGGTGGTCAGGTAGTGGTAGGCAAAGAAGAGATATAGCTAACTAGAAGGCTAAAGAGCTTTGCTGTGACATGGCAAAAAAAATTTGGTAAAAATATCATGACAGTCTGGAAGGCATATATGTGCCTAGGTTTAGTGGAAATGAGGGTCACTGTGATTCTGTTGTATAGTATTGGCTGTTTTTAGAAACGAATTATAATAAAATGATAAAACAAGATTTGGCCAGTTCTCAATTGGAGAATCAAGAGAATGGAGAAAATGCAGATTTCAAGGGCCTTACAAGATGGAAAAGCCAACTACTTCTGGGCCCTGAATAGTAAGAATTAAGATTCAAAGGGCTTGATTGAAAAAGATCGGTAAGACTTCTCAGCTAAACACAATAACACAAGATTAAAAGTGTTAACTTCTTACTGAAATCTATTATTTCAGATAGCTTCACTATAACTATAATTAAATTGAGGGATGGAAAAAGAGAGAGAGGGAGGGAGGGAGAGAGAGAAAGAGAGAGACATGGGGGTGAAGAAGCTAAGAAATAAGACAGGTTTGAGAACTATCTCCGAGAAAGAATTTTGGATGTTATACATGGCGCTTGAAATTGACTGAAAGTGGCTTCTGGCCTATAAAATTTTTGAGAGAATCCTTGCCAAAGAAAACATGCACTTGTTCAAAGTTTGGGACTGTTTAGAGACTGCAAAACAAACTGGACAGGAAGTAGGTGGCAAAAACTACATAGTCTAACAATGTCCATTACAGGTACGGCATTGGAGGTTAATGGGTGAGAAAATATCTCTCAGAAGGTGGTGTCTGCAGCTATAGGAAAAAATGATCAAGAGTACCTTTCCAGAAAGCAGAATCAGTGTGTACTTAAGGAACATCCCCAGCTCCCAGAGTTGAGAGTCTTCATAATGCCTAGCAGAATTTCTTTTCTTTTTTTTTTTTTAACCAAAGACTGCTATGTGTCTGCCATTCTTTCCTTTTCTGAATGGGGGATTTTATTATAATTACCCTGTCCCTACTTCACCATTGTATTTTGGATGGTGTGCCAGGGTGGGCAGATAACTTGATATTTCATTCTTTTTTTAAAAATTGTTTCATTGTGGTAAAAATATATGTAACAATACATTTGCCAATTCGACATTCTTTACTTGTGCAAATTGGTGTTATTGATTACATTTAGCATGTTGTACAATTATCACCCCTATCCATTTCCAAATTATCCCACAGCCATCAACAGAAACTCAGTGCCCCTTAAGCAACGACTATTTTCCTCCTCCCTTCCACTTCTGGTAATTACTAATTAACTTTAGTCTATATACATTTGCCTATTTCCAGTGTTGTCACTAAGGGGGTATGGTAAGTATGGACCATCATGGATGACACTGTCAGAGAAGGTGACTATTTATAAAATTTTTGTGCTGTTTCAGCAGAAATTTATTATTTTTTATAAAAATATTCCTGTAGTTAGTTATAACACAAAAACATTTTTTATAAGCCCAGCTTACATGTATCAATATACCTACAAGGCTAAAACTCTATGCTAACTTACTTTTTGAACCTTCTAATGTGCTCCGGTCAGAGTTGTCATTATTACCCAGTTACAATGATGCTTGGAATCAAGTGGTTTCATCTGTATGCTACAATCACATGCTGTTTTTTTTTTTTTTTTGTGGCTGTCAGTGTTTTTATAGCCACTGATTTTGTCAAATTTTTTTGTGTTTTAGCTACAATATTGTGGTAATTAGTACTTGTGAACCTATATCAATAACTTTTTTGAGAATGAAGTGGTAATTAAAGGAAAAGAAGGAGTAATATACAGGAATTACAATGTATGAGTAACATTAGTACAAAAAACATTACTAAGAATCCTGTATGGTCTGGTATGGGAGGAGGTCCATGGGGGGCTGGGTGACACCGTAAATTACTGCAGTGGGTGACACCAATCCTAGTGACACCACAGCCTATTTCATATAGGTGGAATCATACATATTTATCCACTGATACTTACTTCTTAATGTCCTAGCTGCTGGGCTACAAGGAGATAACTTTGGACCTGATGGAAAGCCTGTGCTCTGAGGAAAGAGGCTGGATGCAATGACTGCATGGGGCTTTGGGTGTATCTTTGCAGAAGGAGCTGATGAATGTGTTTTATCTGTAGGAGGAACTATAAAATTGATTACATATTTGGTGAACAGGAGAGTGGACTATGCCGAATTGCTTTGTGTTAGCAAAATCATTTCTTCTATCTCTCAGCAAATAACTAGACTACTCTTCCTATTCTTGCTTTGTATAGCCATGTGACTGAGGTCTGGCCAATGCAGTGTGGGAGACGTTATGTTAGCCTCTTCCAGGCCTGGTCCACAAAAACCTCTAGCACGATCATCTTTGCTTTCTCGTTTTCTGCCAGTTGGATAGAAGCAAAACACTCTGAGGTTCTAGTACGGGGATTGGCAAACTACAGCCATCACTGGCCCATCACTTGTTTTTGTACATAAAGTATTACTGGAACACTGCCATGCTCATTCATTTAGGTGTTGTCTATGGCTATTTTTACACTCCAATAGCAAAGTTGAGCAGTTGCAACAAAGACTTTCTGACCCACAAAGCTGGAAATATATTTACTAACTGTCCTTTACAGAAAAAGCTTGCCCACCTCTGTTCTAGGGGATGGTGGAAGGAAGGATCAAGGATTGCTGTATTGCTTCATGAAAGATCACTTACCTCATACCCTATTAGATTTTACTAGACTATGAAAGGAACACTATCGTGTTAAGATTGAGCTTTGGGGATGTATCTGTCAAAGCAGCTAGAAATACTACAACTAATGTGCTGTGACCAAGGCTTACATGTGGAGAGACTTGTCTTACCTTATGACGAAGGTGCCAATGTGATAATCATGTCTATAAACAGTAATAATGAATCAAATTTTTCCAAAAGCGTGATGGCTTCCATAAGGAAGAGAGATTAGTGTATTTTTCTCATCTGTTTCTGCCTAAATCTGTATTTTTAAGGATTAAGTGTGAGGGGTGAGAATTGTCTTGGTGCTTTATATTAAATTCATTCATGGTCATAAGAACATTAAAATGTAAAATGTATATACTAGCTGTCTTTGAAATGTTTGTTCTTACGGAGTGCTTTGTCCCAGACTTTTAGGCTCTGAGCACAAACTCTGTTTTGCTATTAAATGATCCCCAGCAGAGCATCTGTGTCTGATGGCTATTGATTGAGCTACCCTTGCTTTCTTCTGAGAGTGGACATTTATTAAAAAATGTTCAAAAGTGTAACCATAGTCCTTAACAAATCAACTCTATATTAATTGTTAGCTTTGGAAAAAAGCCCCATACAAGTCAAATATCTAAAATCTATCTTTAGAAAGTTTTACAACTCAAAAAAGTCATCTTATCCACTCCAAACTCTCTAATAAACTCAGAGATTATTAGATTACATGATCAATGCAAGTTTGCCAGGGAATGCTGTATATTGAAGGGAAAGAGCCCTGGACTGGGAATCCAAGGAATGGGATTTCAGGCTGTCCCTAATTGGCAGTGTACCTGGGCAGGTCTGGGCCTCAGTTTCCTCACTGATAAATAATTAGGTGACACAGTCTCCAAGGGTCCTCTCACCTTTCTGCTGAGTGGAATCACTTGGATACCATGTCTTCTTCTTTACCTATTGTTCCTAAACTCCTTAGCCTTAATTAAAAGTGAAATTCTCTAAGAACTTTGCTGTAACTGTACTTTGTGAATTTAGCAGTTCTTGCTTTAAACATGTTGCGGCCATATCTGGTAGATGAAAGGCAGCCGAATTCCACCTGTTTTCTCACGTCCTTTAGCAGTCAAAAAGAAATCTTGAGAATCTAGCTGATTTTACTTTCTCTTTTTTCACCTTGTTTTCTGGTCCAATCAGTAAAGTTTTTAGGCCTCTATTCCTCCAGCTGAATATACATTATTTCTTAATACATGCTTGGGCTTATACAGAACAACTGTGTGGCAGGGCTCAGTTATTGTATACCAGCTCTGCCTTGAGAACAATAATTTGGGTTTGTTGGTTATTGCTCTGCTGGGAAATGGCAGCCCTTTTAATTGATTGACACAGTACTGGATTTTTATTCTCATATATAAGTCTCAGCCTCCCTCAACCATCTTATTTAAAGATATCACTCTAGTTACTCTCACTATAATTATTCTTTCTCCTCCTCTGTGGTATTAATAACAATCTATAATTCAATTTGCAAATGGTTAATGTGCTCATCTGCTAACCAAAAGGTTGAAAGTATACATCTACTCAGAGGCACCTCGGAAGAAAGGCCTGATGGTCTACTTCTGAAAAATCAGCCATTGAAAACCCTATGGAGCAGTTTTTCTCTGATACACATGAGGTCACCATGAGTCAGAGCTGACTCCACAGCTACTGGTTTGGTTTATAATTAAATTACCACAGACGGGTGGCTTAAAACAACAGAAATTTATTTTCTCACAGTTCTGGAGGCTAGAAGTGTAAATTTAAGTTATCGACAGGTCCCTGCTCTCTCCAAAGGCTCTAGGAAAGGATCCTTCCAGCATCTAGTAGCCCCTGGTGTTCCTTGGCTTATAGCAGCACAGCTCCAATCTCTGCCTCTAGTCTCACATGACCAACTTCCCTCTGTATCTCTCTGTGTTTCTTCTCTTCTTTTTATAAGGTTGCCCGTCATATTGGATTAGGGCCCATACTACTTCTGTATGACCTCATATTAACTGAACTAATTACATCTGTGTTTTAGTTTCCTAGAGCTGCTATAACAAAATACCACAAATTGGGTGGCTTATAAGAACAAAAATTTATTATCGCACGGTTCTGAAGACTAGAAGTCCAAATCAGGGTATCGGCCATGGGGATTCCTTCCGAGGGCTCTGAGAGAGAAACTGTTCCATGTCTGTCTCCTAGCTTCTGGTAGCTCCTGACAATCTTTGGTGTCCCTTGGTTTGCAGCTGCACGTGCCTTTGTCATCACATTCTTCCTTTAGTTATCTGCGTCTGGTCTCTTCTTCTATAGGACACCACTCAAATGAGATTAGGATCCACCATGCTCCACCTTAAAATACCTTATTTTCAAATAGGTCATGTTCACAGGTATGAGGTTTAGGATGTCAACATATCTTTTGGGAGGGAAATCAACCTATAACATCGTGATATATATTTGTAAATTTTCTCTCTACCCCACTAGAATGTAGTGGAAATTTCCATGAAGGAGGAAATTTATCTGTCTTATTCATAACTATCTCTACAGTGCCTAGCACAGTTCTTCCATCTAGGATACACCAGATAAATACATGTTGAATGAATGAATAATAATCACCTCTATTAAAATTTGTGTAAACTTTTCAACATTTTGTGGTAGTTGCCCAGGGTCAGCTAACATGTTCATGAGTGTCAATTTATAATCCAGGGTTTATAATCCAAACCAATAAATGATTATCACAAGAACTTGTAAACCATGAATTTGTTAATTGTTCTTTTGGGGAAGTCTGTATTAGATTTTAAAATATACATATACAAATAAAGAGAAGCATGTTGTGTTATTAATATGCTCTCAGCTGCAACTAACAGGATATTCCATTAAAGGCGACTTTAAACATTTGGGGTTTATTTTTCCCACATAACAAGGAACTAAGAGATAGCCCATTGTCTACTACTAGGGAAATCACTAACCTAGAAGTATAACTTGAATGCTCATGTGGCCTCCTGAAGGCTTACTGTTGTGACAAGTTTTAACATTCTTCATTTTTCGCTTTTGTATCTAGTGTGGAGTGATGGGAAGAACTGTAGACCAAGCTCCTAGTTCCAGCTCTGCCATGGTTTAATTCATTTTGGGTCAGAAGTGTTATCATTTCACAGTTAAGGTCCGAGCAGCAAGAAAGATTCTGGTGACAGTGGGCAAGCTGCTAAACCTTTCTGGTTTCCTCAACTGTAGAATAACAGTATTGAACTATAGTCCCTTTTCCTAGAATCCATTCTGAGGTTCTAGGAAGATCCAGGGCCATGATCTCATCTTTAAACCCTATAACTTAATTGGCTTCTACATCCAGGATTGACATTACTGCAGAATTGCCATAGTCAACAAGCTGAAAGAGACCTCTATAGTCTCGGAGGAGACTCATATGCAGTAACATTTATTTGTTAAGCATGACATTTAGAAAGCATTTTGATTAATGTTCCTGAAAACAAACAGTTTTCTTATACTAGCCCGGGTCCTGTGGCCTACATTTGTTTTGGGATGCAGAGAGGCAAGATATGTAATTTTTCAGTCTTGTCATTGAGAAATAGTTTTCTTTCAAGGGTTTTCAGCAGAATCTGTTTATACAGAAATCCAAAGTAATTCCTTTAGCATTTAGGAAAAATCACTGACGGGGAATATGTTAGTAGTCAAAAGGATGTTATGTGATTTCTGCATATTTTTAAAACCAAGAGGCTGGTTATAAGGTGAGAACACGTCTTTTAAAGGAGGAAGTTAAATAATCTGTTGTTGTTAGGTGCTGTTGAGTCAGGTCCAACTCAAAATGACCTTATGAAAAACAGAACAAAATGTTCACTAGTCCTGCACCGTCCTCACAATAGTTGCTATGTTTGAGCTCATCATTGCAGCCTCTGTGTCAATCCATCTAATTGAAGGTCTTCCTCTTTTTCGCTGACCCTCTACCAAGCACGATGTCCTTTTCCAGGGATTGGTTCCTCCTGATGACATGTCCAAAAAAAGTGAGATGAAGTCTCACCATCCTCATTTCTAAGGAGCACTCTAGCTGTACCACTTCCAAGATAGACTTGTTCATTTTTCTACAAGTCCATAGTATGTTCAATATTCCTTGCCAACACCATAATTCAAAGGCATCAATTCTCCTTCGGTCTTCCTTATTCAATGTCCAGCTTTTGCATGCATATGAGACCACTGAAAATACCATGGCTTGAGTCAGGTGCACCTTAGTCATCAAAGTGACATCTTTGATTTTTAACAGTTTAAAGAGGTCTTTTGCAGCAGATTTGCCCAGTGCCATACGTCATTAGGTTTCTTGACTGCTGCATTCATGGGTGTTGATTCTGGATCCAAGTAAAATGAAATCCTTGACAGCTTTAATATTTTCTTCATTTATCATGGTGTTGCTTATTGGTCCGGTTGTGAGGATTTTTGTTTTCCTTATGTTGGGGTGTAATCCATACTGAAGGATGTAGTCTTTGATCTTTATCAGTAAGTACTTCAAGTCCTCTTCACTTTCAGCAAGCAAGGTTGCATCATCTGCATCTTGCAGATGATATGCCGAGTTCTTCTTCGTATAGTCCAGCTTCTTGGATTATTTGCTCAGCATAAATATGGTGAAAGGATACAACCACGACACCCAAGTTTTATGATTTTAAACCACGCAGTATCCTCTTGTTCTGTTCGAACAACTACATCTTGATCTACGTATAGGTTCCACCTGAGCACAATTAAGTGTTTTGGAATTCCCATTCTTCTCAGTATTATCCATAGTTTGTTATGATCCACATGGTCAAATGCCTTTGCATAGTCAGTAAAACATAGGTAAACTTCTTTCTGGTATTATCCGCTTTCGGCCAAGAACCATCTGATGTCAGAAATAATATCTCTTGTTCCACGTCCTCTTATGAATCTGGCTTGAATTTCTGGCAGTTCCCTGTTCATGTATGGCTTTAGCCACTTTTTAGTTATCTTCAGTGCAATTTTGCTCGCATATAATATTAATGATATTGTTCAATAATTTCTGCATTCTGTTGGCTCACCTGTCTTTGGAAGGCACAAATATGGATCTCTTCCAGTCGATTGGCCATGTAGCTGTCTTCCAAATTTCTTGGCATAGATGAGTGTGCAGTTCCAGTGTTGCATCTGTTTTTGAGCATCTCCATTGGTATTCCATCAGTTCCTGGAAACTTGTTTTTCACCAATGTCTTCAGTGCGGCTTGGACTTCTTCCTCCAGTACGATCATATGCTACCTCTTGAAATGGTTGAATACCAATCAGTTCTTTTTGGTACAGTGACTCTACATTCCTTCCATCTTCTTTTGATACTTCCTGCATTGTTGAATATTTTGTCCGTAGAATCCTCAAAATTACAACTCGAGGTTTGAATTTTTTCTTCAGTTCTTTCAGCTTGAGAAGTGCTGAGCATGTTCTTCCTTTTTGGTTTTCTAACCCCAGGTCTTTGCACATTTCATTGTAATACTTTGTCTACTTGAGCTGCCCTTTGAAATCGTCTCTCAAGCTCTTTTACTTAGTCATTTCTTCCATTAGCTTTAGCTACCCTGTGTTCAAATCATTTAGAGGGTTCAAAGTCACAGCTATATGCAGCCCAAAGCTTGGCAATAGAAATGCCAAATGTAACCTTGAGGCGAGTCTTTGGATGACATTAGACCTAGAATGAAAACTAAAAAGGAAGCCACAGCAGACTGAGAAGGAAGGTCAAGTTTAGGCCATCAGTTGCTAATGTGCCTCAGCTAAAGGAGACAGAGCTGGAAAAATGTGCCAGGTACTACCCAACTCCACACATTTCAGTCTTACTGTTCCCAGAATTCTCTTTCCCTTTCCTTGATCCCACACAGCTTTTTGTCTTGGTCCTGGAGTTTTATCATCCTACTGATAACATCTGAGGAGACTAAAAATGCTGGGGCCTCAAAGTGAGGTCAGGACATACAGATAAGCATCCCCCCCCCCCCCCACTCCCAACTCACATAATAGAATATTCACAGAGCAAATGTCTCCATGGCTTACTACTGTGAGGGTATTTTTAAATAGACCAAGCATGAATTTTCCAATACTATGTTTTTTAAACGTTTTTTCAAAACAAGAAAACCCTTTTTGTGTTTTTCAAATAGAATGTTTTTTGGGTGGAATCCTAACACGTACAAGTAAGCTGCACTGGGTGAATTAGGGTAAAGGCTAAGACCTCTGCCTTCTTGGCTGTCCCCTCACTTGTGCCTTGTCTGATTCTCAATTCACATAGTCCCAGTGACACAAATAAGTATTTAAATCACTGTTCTTGTCTTAGGCTGGGTTCTCTAGAGAAGCAAAACCAGTAAAGTGTACAAATATACATATAAAGAGAGATTATATCAAGGAAACAGCTCACGCAATTGTAGAGGCTAGAACATCCCAAGTCCGTGGATCAGGGTAAAGGCCTCTCCCAAGTCACACAGCTGCAGAAGCTGGCAAGCCCAAGCCTGGAAGGTTGGAGAGCAGGGCTCCCACTCACAGGCTGTGCAGACTGATGAATCCCAGGTCCGGCAGATAAGCTGACACCTCACATCCCAAGAACGGGAGAGGAGATGACAGAAAGCAGCTGCAGGATCCAGAGGGAGCAAAAAGCCAGAACGTCTGCTTATATACACATGCAGGCCACACACCGAAGGAGACTCCCTTTCATCTGATTGGCTACTCACAGTATATTCAATCATGGGAGTGATTACATTAAAACACTGAGAATCATGGCCCAGCCAAGTTGACACACAATCTTAACCATCACAGTTCTGTTATATCAGCTTTGTAAAATTTGCATGTCTAATTTGAAGTCAGAACCCTCACTGAAATCTTACAGTAGTCTTGGGAACATTTTATCATGTATGTCTGTCCTCTTTTCTCCTAGTGAAAACACATTCCTGTTTCTCAAAGCTCAGCTCAAAATTCTTTTTCTGGGGGCATCTTTTGCTGGTTTTACAAGGCTGATTTAAATGCTTCCTCGTCTTCCCTCCAATAATGCTTTCTATGGGCCTACCTGTATCCTGGTGTAGACATCTCCGTATGGGGAAGTAAGTGATTAGTTAGTGAAGCCCCAAGTCCAGGGAGATGGTTACAGGAAGAAATGTCTTTTCCCTTTACGCGATTCTTCCCATCAACACAGAATAATAAACCTTATTTCTGCTGTGACTCACCAAGCCCTAGATGGGACTAGTCATGCCAAATGACAGTGCAGCATTACACAGCCACTCCTGGGTTGCCAGGTACAGAAGGCAGCTGTATGGGGAGATAACTCAACCTTCTAAGTAAGTCATTTGATAATACTTCAGTATTTAAAGATTATACTTTGGAAAAATGCACAAAGCTTTTTTGGGTTGGCAAGAAGGACCATGAGGCAAGAAGCAGGCATGCTAGTGTAGAAAGAGGGGAGATAAGAGTGGCATGGGACAAATAGATGAGGACCAGAACTATGGTCCAACTCATACTGGTTAGGATTATCACCTGCTCTTTCGAGAGCTGGAGTGAGAAGATGGCTCCTGAACTAATCATATGTCCTTGGTAAGTCATCATTTAGAAGTATGTGTTGTGAATTGTATATACATAGAACCTTGATCTTTGAGAGGATGATGACTCAGATTCGAAAGAACAGACTGGGCTGCTGATGTTCTCTTGACATTTTCCAACCAGAGTTTTGTATTTTTTGTGTATATCCTCCCACCAAAATCTTAACTGGCTTTTCAACTCTTACTAGATTTCTTCCTCACTTTAGGAACAACTTTGCACTGGATGGGTATTTGTTGCAAGAGTTTCAGATACATTTTGGGTTTTTTTAGCGTCCATTTAAAGCATAACAAGGGTTTGCTCGCATCACATACTTGAGTTCCTGCAAAATGTGATATTCCACACTTTAAGGCTGAGAATCTAGTGCCTCTCTGTTTTGGTTAGGAGTGCCACTTCACTTTCTCTTCCCCCCTATGGCCAACACTAGCAGTTGCCTGGAGTGGGAAAAACCAGGCCATCAGCACATCTTACTGCATGCTGTCTTCATGAAAGTAACTTCCGTCTGTGCGTGTTCCTGTTATAATATCACTGTTCCTATTGCTGTAATTTCTTGTCCCTGTCCCCCTGTCCCACTAACCTGTGTGGTCCTGGGTGGCAAAGACTTGGCTCTATTCATAGCCATCTCTTTAGCACTTAGCACATTTCTCAGATTATAGAAAGTGTTCAATAAATGTTCGTTGAACAAATGATTTGTGAGAAACAAATGTTGTGGGACAGTATTTACAAAATATGAATGGATGTGTTTTTTGGTTTTTGTCATTGGTATATGTTTTTAATGCTGTGGCTCTTCTTTTCCACTACATTCAATGCAATGTGCGGCATTCATAGCCTTCACTTACTTGAGGATGGAGTGACATGGCAAAAACAGGAAAAAACAAAACAAAAACCTGAAACGCCAAGTCAATATTTTGCCTCCTGAGTTTTAAAAAGCCTACACCAGGAGGAGAGAGGGGAGAGAACCCTCAATGTGTAGAAATTGATGGGGAAGAAAATTCTCATGAGGAATAGCTAAGCTTCTCCTCCTGGCAAAAGTCTGTGTGCAAAGATCAGGAGTCTGCATCTGGAAGAATAATGCAAGCAGGAGCAATGCCAGGATTTGGACACTGCCTAGCCTCCCTTGAGTGACTTTGCTGTACTTCCTGTCTGCGCTGGATGACTCCCTCTCTTCAACATCAGCCAGTAGGTCACCCACTGATTGTTTGAAGGAAATTGTACCCATCAGTGCCATGATGGTCTAGAGGTATGCCATCTGATTACATGTTCGGAGTGAAAGCTAAATCACTTCCAGTGGCCTGCAAGGTCCTGAGTACTGAAATTGGTATTACTTCTCTGACCTCATCTCTTGTAGTTTATCTCCTTGCTCACTGCAAACCAACAACATGGGCCTCCTTGCTCTTCCTTGAGCATCCCAGGCACACTGTCATCTTATGGTCTCTGCACTGGCTGTTCCTTCTGCCTGGAAGAGCTCTTGTCCCAGAAATTCACTTGACTTTACTTAAAAATGACCTCCTCAAAGAGGTCTTCACAGACCATCCTAATTAACATTACAACCCACTCCCAAAACAGTCTGGAACTCTTGATCCTGCCTACTCTGTTCTACTTTTTCTGTTTTCCATGGCACTTACCACTTTCTAAAGTACTGTACACTTATTTATTAGGTTCATTGTCTACTGTTTGTCTCCCTCTGCTAGAATACAAGCTCCACAAGGGCAGAGGTAGCTGTTTAATTCACAGATGTATCCCAAACATCTAGAATAGTCTCTGGGATACAAGAAATGCTCAATAAATATTTTTGGAATGGATAAATCTTGTATCAGACTACTATTCTTTAATATCCTAGGACTTTTTAGCCCCCCTGAAAATAAAGGGTGAGGCCTGACTACTATGCGTATGTATGTGTATATAAGAGAAAGGCCCACCCTCAACACATCTGTACTTGGATGAGACTGAAGAGAGTCAGCTTGTCACCTGTTTCCCACCTGGTTCTCTTTCAGGCTGGCCATCTCCATTAGATAAACAGACCCAATTTCATGAAATTAATAGTAGAGTCAATACTGTTTTTGTAAGTGCATTCATTAGCCTGGGGTTTAGAAATCAAATGAATTTTCCTTTATAGTTACATTAAGAAAGACGGTTCCATTCTTAGCCCAGCTCTACTAAATCGATGTACCTCATAAATGTATGTGAACTGTAGTACTAGTAGCTTCCATTGTCTCTTGATGAATGGTCACATGGGGACCTGTTTGTTCTGGGAACCCTTCTAACTTCTAGGTCTCTCTTTGGAGTCAACTGTTTCTGGCTGCAACGTAGAGCAGGTAGAGAGGCCATTTATGTGGAGAGCAATAATGAAATTTACTTTTTGTTGAATATGTTGGGCATCTCTGAATAGTACCACAAGAGCAGCCTTATTTTGAAGATCTGTAAATGGAAATTTTATGTAGACCAGGTTCACAAATTTAGTACAAGGCTGAGCTGGAATTTGAGCCTTATTCTGAACAACACAAACCCTGTCTTCTTTACACTCTGCCCAATGGAGCAATTGTTAGTATTTCTTTAGTACCTTAAACTTTTCCAGGCAATGCCACATTAATGGCCTCATTAAATCCTCAGAAAACACTTTAGACAACCCAAGAGTTATATGAGGAAGGGCAACCAGAAAATCTTTTCTACCTGTTTGAAGGGTTAAGTCAGTGGAATTGCTCTGGCCCATCTCAGAGCTGTGGCACTGTGCTTGTGAAGGCAGTTTGTTGGCAAATGCTCTAGGCATCAGGCTGTCCCTATGATGTCTTTCCTGTGCTAAGAAAAGGAACAACTGGTCATAGGTTTGCCTCTGATGTAACCTCAAAACCTTTATTATTCACATCTTCAGAAACTGACATACATGTCTGCATACAGGTGAGCCCATCCTTCTGAGATCAGGCATATGTGTCACAAGCTTGTGTTTATGTTAGTTTTTAAATAATCTTCCTCATTAAATGGGATCACTCCTTAGAAATTTGGAATTCATGAATTTGGCCACATTTGCAGCTCTAGGGCAGTGGTTATTAACATTTAGGGGCTGTTAAACTTTTTGGGAGTCTAATTAACCTTATATATCCTCCCTAGGAAATATGTACATATAAACATGCAAAATACCTCTACACTTAGAACATGTTATATGAACCCCAGTTAGGAATACTTGAAGGCACTTGAACTTGAAAGAAGTGCTTCTCGTCTCTTCTCTCTTTATCCTACCTCCACCCACAAGTGTCCTAAAATAAGGGTGTTGTATGAAGCGATGGGAGGCAGGAGTCTCATTTGTAGGATCTTGCTCACTTCCTTCATTCCTTATTTAAAGTTATTGATTCTAGTATTTATTTTCAAGCAAAGCCAATTGAATTTTAAAAAATGATCAGCATTACCCAACTGAGGCTGAGGCTGACTAACTCCAATGGTCATCTAATACACTCAGCTAACATTGTGCAGACCATGATGGGTGGTCTGGAAGCTCCCAGTGATGCCATGTCCACATGCTCCAAAGAGGCTAGCTTCATTCTTCAAAGCAGTGAGTAGCTGTCTGTTTATAATTCTATTACATGCACATACAAAGTGAGTTAAACTCCATGGTGTCAAACTTTTAAAAGGCAGGTTTTAGTCTTCATGGAATTGTGAAATTTTGCGCGAGTGCCAGAGTTTCCTCAAAAGCCTGAAAGCGTATGCTTTCATTTTTACAAAATAAATTGGTTTAAAATTAATTTTATTTTGAAAATTTGTGAGGTTAAAAAATCTATCTATTTAGGTAACTGGAGAGAAGTAGGGTATCATGAAATATGTTATTGATTTTCAGGGCCAGAAAGACCACTGTCATATGTGGGAAAATGTTGAGGCACAGCTCTGCAGAGCCCCAATTAAGTTACTCCACCTATTCCAGTAGGCAAATGTATCAATGAGTTAGAGATTTGCATTAAGTTTATAAAGAGAGCATTAGGTGGCCCTGGGGTCATCGGAGGAGCCCTGCAGGTGCAGTGGTTAAGAGCTATGGTTACTAACCAAAAAGTCAGCAGTTCAAATCCACCAGCCACTCCTTGGAAACCCTATCAGGGTAGTTCTACTCTGTCCTATAGGGTCACTATGAATCAGAATCGACTTGATGGCAAGGGGTTTAGTTTGGTTTTGGGGGTCATTGGAAATCATCAATAGTTTAACACCGAGCCTTAAGGAAATGACTAACTTCAGTTCCCCAGAAGATGCTAGAAAAAAAACCACTCAGTAGATTTGCAGTTATCCAGACCAAATGTAATTGGTGTTGCTCATATTATGCTTAGAGAGCAGTGGTCTCTTTTGATTTAAACACTTGAAAAATGATGTAGAATAGGTTCAGAGAAGAAAAACCTGACATTTTCTGGCATTTTAAATTGTTACTTGTACTATTTCAGTTTTTCAAAAAATTCCCCCCAAAGCAACCAGTCAGCAAATAATGTAAATTTTTGGTCTGAAAAATTGCAGTTTAAATAATTCCTCAAGTTATGTGATCTTGGCAATTAAAAAAAGTTCATATTAAATATATTAAAAATATTATAATTAACATGTGGAAGGCACAAAATAGAACAATGAAATAAACATATTTAGTTGATTTGCTGTAGGAAGGTTCTGCAATACTATCAGAAATGGAAGTTGGATAATTAAAAAAAAAATCAGAGTCCCTATTTTCTTATCTATGAAACAGGGATGATATCTGATCCACAAGATTGCTGTGAAGATTGTCTGAGGTAGACCACGTGAAATTAGAAAGTAAATCGTTTGCTTGGGTGAATTTGTACACCCTCGTGGCCACTCACTCCTTAAGCCAGTGCATACTGGCCTCCAGGTAAGTATCTCTGCAAACTACAACTTGTTTTGGTGTAGATGGTTTGTGGAGACACACATGTGGGGATATGATTGCCGAAGTACTTGCTTTTGGGTGAGATCATGGACTGGACAAGGGTTAAGCACCTTAGGTCCTTAAACTTGCAAAGGACTATGGAGAGAAAGTGGACTATTACTTTTTTTTCAATTTGAACATAAACAACTGTAACCAATCAGGGTCTTGGTGAAGTTGTGACTTCATCTATGTCACAGGAGTGCAGTGGTTCTAACTGGCTGCACAGCACAATTCACTGTTGTTATTGTTGTTAGGTGTCATTGAGTCAGTTCCAACTCATAGCAACCTCTGTACAACAGAAAGAAACTGTCCGGTCCTGCTCCATCCTCACAGTCATTGCTATGTTTGAGCTCATTGTTGCAGCCACTGTGTCAGTTCATCTCATTGAGGATCTTCCTCTTTTTCACTGGCCCTCTACTTTACCAAGCATGATGTCTTTTTCCAGGGACTGGTCCCTCCTGATAACGTGTCCAAAGTACATGAGACAAAGTCCTGCCAACCTTGTTTCTAAGAAGCATTCTGGCTGTACTTCTTCCAAGACAGTTTGTTTGTGCTTCTAGCAGCCTACAGATATATTCAATATTCTTCCCCAACACCATAATTCAAAGGCATCAATTCTTCTTTGGTCTTCATTATTCATTGTCCAGCTTTTGCATGTATATGAGGCAATTGAAAATACCATTGCTTGGGTCAGGAGCATCTTAGTCCTCAGAGTGACATCTTTGCTTTTTAACACTTTAAAGAGGTCTTTTGTGACAGATTTGTCCAATGCAATATGTCTGATTTTTTAACTGCTGCTTCTGTGGGCGTTGATTGTGAATCCAAGTAAAATGAAATCCTTGACAACTTCAATCTTTTCTCCGTTTACCATGATGTTGCTTATTGGTACAATTGTGAGGATTTTTTTTTCTCTTTATGTTGAGGTATAATCCATGCTGAAGGCTGTGGTCTTTGGTCTTTATCAGTAAGTGTTTCAAGTCCTCTTCACTTTCAGCAAGCAAGGCTGTGTCATCTGTGTATCTCAGGTTAATGAGTCTTCCTCCAATCCTGATGCCACATTATTCTTCATATATATAGTCCAGCTTCTTGGATTGTTTCTCAGCATACAGATTGACTAAGTATGGTGAAATGATACAACCCTGACACATACCTTTTCTGATTTTAAACCATGCAATATTCCCTTGTTCTGTTCCAACGACTATCTCTTGATCTATGTACAGGTTCCTCATGAGCACAATTAAGTGTTCTGGAATTCGTATACTTCTCAAAGTTATGCATAATTTGTTTTGATCCACACAGTCGAATGCCTTTGCATAGTCAGTAAAACACAAGTAAACAAATTTCTGGTAGTCTTTGCCTTCAGCCAAGCAAGATCCATCTGACATCAACATTGATATCCCTTGTTCCACATCCTCTTCTGAATTCGGTTTGAATTTCTGGCAGTTCCCTGTTGATGTACTGCTGCAAATGTTTTTGAATTATCTTCAGCAAATTTTGCTTGCATGTGATATTAATGATATTGCTCAATAATTTCTGCATTCGGTTGGATCACCTTTCTTGGGAGTAGACATAAATATGGATCTCTTCCAGTCAGTTGGCCAGGTAGCTGTCTTCCAAATTTCTTGGCATAGATGAGTAAGCACTTCCAGCACTTCATCCATTTTTTGAAACATCTCAATTGATATTCCGTCAATTCCTAGAGCCTTGTTTTTCACCAATGCCTTCAGTGCAGCTTGGACTTCTTCCTTCAGTAGCATTGGTTCTTCATCATATTCTACCTCCTGAAACGGTTGAACATCGACTGATTCTTTTTGGTATGGTGACTCTGTGTATTCTTTCTTCTTTTGATGCTTCCTGCATTGTTCAGCTTTAAAAAAATACTGATGCCCAGGGCCCAACCTCAGAAATTCTGATTCAATTGGCTTGGGGCATCATTTGTTTTTAAAAGCTCTGCAAATGATTCTAATGCATGACCATGGCTGTGAAGCACTGCAATGATGACTTTAGCTCATTACATGTAGTTCTCAAAAAACTCTCTTTCAAAGAGTCTGTATCCTATTACATGAGACAAATATATTTAACAAGAGGTAAAATCAACAATAATGAACAAAGGAAGAGAAAGAGGGATATAAGAGGAAGCTAAGATTGGTCTTGGTTTACCTTTCAGTCTTTCTAAGTTTGATCATTCAGTCTGTGAATTATTCAGACTCTTCCTTTTTGTTCCTTCCCCTTTGGTGGCCTGCCTTCAGGACATTTCATATTCTTTAGGTCCTTCACCAGATGATGGAATGATAAATAATAGTAGTCTACTTTGCTGCCTGCTTTATTAAAAAGTTTGGGTGGACAAAATTTGAAACTATTGACTTACTTGACATTGAGGTACGTGGTAAGTTTGTATTAATCTATACTATGAACAAATACAGGGGTGTACAAAAAACTTTGTTATACTTTCTTGTCTTTTATATTTTCCAACTTAATTTAGAATTGAGAACATAAAGTGATGATTCTTAACCTTTTTAGAGTTAAAAACACCCAGTAGACATTTGTTTAATATTATTACCTGTCCTACCAACCCTGACCTCAAACATGCTGTGTGGCATAGATTTAATTTAAATTAAATGAATTTAGATGAACTCTCCTTGAGAAGTCACTTAAAATTGTTGGCACAAATGGCTGAAATTTTGGTTGTTGGTTATGTCTGGTATCATCTTCCTCACTATTTGGACAGGAAGGTTCAGTCTGATCTTTTATATTTTTGCTTTAATGTACAACTCTTTTCTACCTGAGTACTTTGAATGGAAAAATACTGATGTCGTTCCAATATTCTCACTGTGGAAAGGAGGATTTAACAATTAGAAATATTCTGCAGTGAAAGATTTTCTTTTTATTACTCTTTTACAGCAATTAACTGCCTACTAGTGTCAAGTTTTTGTTCTGGAGAAAATTAGAAAGTATCCACATTTCATCAAAAATAAAGAATACTGTAGCAATGCCCCTTATCAGTTATTCTTCAGTTGTCATTTCAGTAGCTCAAGTTACTCTGCAAAACTACTGAGCTCCTTCATGGCTTTATAGATATAATCTTGAAAGTATGCTTTTCTGAATCAAAGTAAATATTATTGAGCATAAACTTTTGAATATCCAGTTGTATAAACCAATTTTTCATCAGGCCCAATGCAGAAAAATGCTAAGAGACTACAAAGCACTGGTTTGCATCTGGGTCATTTTCCTTGAACCATTTATGTTACCTTAACCATAAATAAATCTTTATTAGCCTTTCACCTGCAGAAACGAGAATTAAATTCCCAACAATGTGATCACACCCAGATTTACTCTTATTTGTATTATCTAATTTTAGCTTACAAAAGTTGGTATTATCACAAATGAAAACAAAGTCTGAAGGTAGTTTGTGTTTTTTCTATTCTCTGTTAAGTCTTTACTTTCTAGTCATAAGAAAATATAATATTATGGGCTACCAAAGATGGTGAGGGCAAGAAAGCACAGGCACACTATTAAGATGATAATGTAAATTTGTATAAGTCTTTTAGGAAGCAATGTGTATTGATATCTTTAAATTATTCATACTATTTGATACAGTAATTTCACTTTTTGAACTGATATAAAAGAAATAGCCGTAATGTTTAAATTTAATAATTTTTTAAAATGTTCCCTTTACAATGATATTCATAATAATGTTATTTACAACATAAGAAAGTTAGAAGCAATTTCAATGTTTGACTATAGGGGAAAGGCTAAGTAAACTGTAGGACTCCCACTGGATAAAATATTACAGTGCCATTTAAAAGAAATATAAAAATATAGAAAAATGTTTATGATACTGTATAAAAACAACAGGGTACAAAAGTTGTATAAGCAATTAAAAAATAGGCAAAGGATATGAACAGACACTTCACCAAAGAAGACATTCAGGCCACTAACAGACACATGATGAAACACTCATTAGCCATTAGGGAAATACAAATCAAAACTACAATGAGATACCATATGTGATGGTTAAGATTGTATGTCTCAACCCAACATTACTGGCATGAATAAAAAAACAAAAAGAAAATAACAAATGTTGGAGAGGTTGTGGGGAGATTAGAAGTCTTAATGCACTGCTGGTGGTAGTGTAAAATGGTGCAGCCACTGTGGAAAATGACATGGCACCTCCTTAAAAAGTTAGAAATAGAAATACCATACAATCCAGCAGTCCACTCCTCGGAGACTATATTTCTGCTAGAGAAAAAAGAGCAGTCACACAAATAGACTCATACACACCCATGTTCATCACAGTATTATTTACAATAGCAAAATGATGGAAACAACCTAAGTGCCCATCAACAGATGGATGGATAAACAAATTATGGTACATATACACAATGGAATACTACACAATAATAAAGAACAATGATGAATCTGTGAAGCATCTCCCAACATAGATGAAGCTGGAGGGCATTATGCTGAGTGAAATAAGTCAGTCAGAAAAGGACAAATATTGTATGAGACTACTATTATTAAAACCCAAGAAAGGGTTTACACACAGAAAAAACAAAAAAACAAACAATCTTTGATGGTTATGAGGGAGGGGAGGGGGTGGGAAGGGGAAATCACTAACTAGATATTAGACAAGTGTTAACTTAGGTGATGGAAAAGACACACAATATAGGGGAAGTCAGCACAACTTGACCAAGGCAAACTCATAGACGCTTCCTAGACACATCCAAACCCTTGAGGGATTGAGTTACTGAGGCCCAGGACTGGGGATCATAATCTTGGGGGACATCTCAGTCAATAGGCATAACACAGTTCATAAAGAAAATGTTCTACATCCTACTTTGGTGAGTAGCGTCTGGGGTCTTAAAAGCTTGTGAGCGGCCATCTAAGATACATCTCCTGGTCCCATCTACCCGGTCCAGAACAAAGGAGAATGAAAAAAAAAACAAAGACACAAATAATATTAGTTCAAAGGACAAATGGACCACATGAACCACAGCCTCCACCAGCCTGAGCACAGAACTAGATGGTGCCCAGCTACCACCACTGACTGCTCTTACTGGGATTATAATAGAAGGTCCTGGACAGAGCAGAAGAAAAATGTAGAACAAAACTGAAATTCACAGAAAAAGACCAGACTTACTGGTCTGACAGAGACTGGAGGAGCCCCCAAGACAATGGCCACTGGACACCCTGCTAACTCAGAACTGATGTCACTGCCTAAGTCTACCGTTCAGCCAAAGATTAACAGGCTTATAAAACAAACAATAACAATGTGAGGAACGTGCTTATTAGTTTAGTCAAGAATATAAGACCAAATGGGCATTACCCGCCCAAAAGCAAAGATGAGAGAGAAGGCAGGAAAGGACAGGAAAACCGGACAGATGGACACGGGCAAGCCGGGTTGGAAAGGGAAACGGAGAGAGAGTGCTGACACATTGTGAGGACTGCAACCAATGTCACAAAACAATTTATGTATAAATTTTTGAATGAGAAAAAAAAGTTGAATAAAATGTGAAATCATAACTCAGTTTAAAAAATAAAATCAAAACCTATGCATAATTCCTTATAGACCATATTATATTAGTTATGTTTGGGTGGTGAGACCAGAAATGATCTTTAAATGTTTTTATACATATTTAAAAATTAATAGGAAAAAGATCAATTTAAAACACTAAATAGAAATAAATAAAATGATGAAGTAACTGGTTTATGGACTGTGGCCTGAACAGCCATGAAGGAATTGGGGAAGAAGGGAGCCATTCTTTCCTTAGTGGGTAAAAGGCTGTCAGAAGACATTCTCAGCACAACCGGGGGAGTTGTTTCTCAAATAATAAAGCCCCCAGACATTTCTTGATTTCTTAGTCTTTGCAAGGCATTGAATTGTTCAATTGTGATTTTAAAATTTGTTTTTGCCAAAGAGACCTTTCGTTCAGAAGAAATCTCGCATAGAAGCAGACCAGATAGAAGCAGAGCCGCTTTAATTGAAATGATAGCAGGAGGGCTGAGCTCTATTACTCCACATCTTCCCCAGATCACTTGCTGACCAGAAAGAGGGTGTTGTGAACTTTTAGAATTACTTAAAGGTATTTGAAGGAACCATAACAAATACTAATTTTTGGAGTGACATTTAAGTTTAGGACCCTGTACATATGTTCTATTTATAAAAATGCTATGAATTAGGTGTTAATTAGATACATTTTACAGATGAGAGAACAAAGACTTAAAGTGGTGAAGTGAGTTACTGGAGGTCACAAATCTCAATACTTAGAATTTAACCCAGTTCCTGTCCAATTCCAAAATCAACACTTTTTTTTTATTGTTGTGCTTTAAGTGAAAGTTTACAGTTCAAGTTAGTCTCTCATACAAAAATTTATATACACACTGTTACATGACCCTAGTTGTTCTCCCTATACTGTGACAGCACACTCTTCCTTTCCACCCTGGATTTCCCATGTCTGTTCAACCAGCTCCTGACCCTCTCTGCCTTCTCATCTCACCTCTGGACAGCAGCTGCCCATTTAGTCTCATGTATCTAATTGAGCTGAGAAGCACACTCTTCACAAGTATCATTTTATGTCCCATAGTCCAGTCTAATCTTTGTCTGAAGAGTTGGCCTTGGGAATGGTTTTAGTTTTGGGCTAACGGAGTCTGGGGGCCATGTCTTCTGGAGTCCCTCCATTCTCAAACAAACCATTAAATCTGGTCTTTGTACTAGAATTTGAGTTCTGCACCCCACTTTTCTCCTGCTTTGTCAGAGACTCTCTGTCGTGTTCCCTGTCAGGGTAGTCATTGGTGGTAGCCAGGCACCATCTAGTTCTTCTGGCCTCAGACAGATGAAGTGTCTGGTTTATGTGGCCCTTTCTGTCTCTTGGGCTAATATTTTCCTTGTGTCTGTGGTGTTCTTCATTCTCCTTTACTCCAGGTGGGTTGGGACAAATTGATGCATCTTAGATGGCCGCTCACTAACTTTTAAGACCCTAGACACCACTCACAAAAGTGGGATGCAGAACATTTTCTTAAAAAACTTTGTTATGCCAATTGACCTAGATGTCCCCTGAAACCATGGTCCCCAGACCCCTGACCCTGCTACTCTGTCGCTCGAAGTGTTTGGTTGTATTCAGGAAAGTTCTTAGCTTTGCAAAGCCAATACTTTTTATCCCTATGCCAAGTTGTCTCCCACCGGCCTACAAACAACACATAAACTACCCTATTTTCACAAGATAATATTCTCAGGAATACTAGAAAACAGAAGAGAATTTGACAACTGACTTGATGTGCCTGATTTTTCCACCTTCTTGTCTTCCTCTTGCAATACCTGTGAAACAAGGAAAGAGATGCTAAAATGTAGCCACAATAGAGACTAGGTATATGATTGACAGTCTGCCAGACCCCAAAAAGAATTTCGATCACTTGAAGCAGATCTAGAATGGAGTAGTAGAAGTCAGGAGATGGCCGGATATTGTTGGTACTTTTGCCTCAGAGATGTAGTAACTTTGTAGGTTAATGGAAGGAAGTTACCCTTCCCACATTTGAGTTGTTTTTTGAGGTGGCTAGGGCCATTTCATGCTTTGCTCTCCTTCCTTACTCTGTTATTTCTACCTTTTGGGGGGACTCAGTCTAGTAATGTGATATGGGCAATGGAGAAGTGGACAACGCTGCAATTGGGATGAGAGACCAGCACCAGGCAGCTCTCTAGGGGTTGTTGTTTGTCATGTTTTGTTTGTGCAAGAAGAAAATTCTGAAAGGCTGCTTCTGGGATTCTACCAACAACTAGAGATAATGTGGGGACCAAGGAGAATCTTCCCACCTGTTGTCTGGAAAGCATCAGGCATCGATAGATCTCTACTTGTTTAATGATGAATAAGCTAGATTGTTCTTCCCCATGACACTGCTCCAACCCCCCCAAAAAACCTAGTAGAAGTTAAAGCATTACCACCTATGTTTCAAATCACATGAAAACAAACAGAAACAAGGAAACTGTGGTTCATATGACAAAAGACAGAAAATAAAAATAAGGCAACATAAAACCCAGAAAAAATAAAATAAGCTCATATAATTAATATTAGATTGTTAATTTTGATAATTGATATGAATAAGTTAAGTAAAAAAAACCAAAAAACAAAACTATCTTCTGTAGAAAAAAAGTTTCCAAGTAAGGGCAAAGGGCAAAGGAGGCTACTCACTGGATGACAAGAAGACTTAAAACGTGTGGGCTAAGAAATTCCTAATGTGCTGTTTTCATGTCGCAGTTCTAACTAAAGGAATCTGCCTCACACGAACAAAGCTCCTCATACCAGTTTATTAGTATACAATGTAGAATATCAATCAAGTAGCCTGTTTGGACTCTCATAAAGGCCTAACCTATATACTGTCTTTCTTCTGTAGCTAACATTGACTGAAGGGTTACTACCGTCAGGCTTTATCAATATTTCTTTTGATGATCAAAAACCCTGTGAAGTAGGTATTATGATTATCTCTATTTTATAGATGGGTAATTGAAAGATTATAAAGTTTATGTAAGTTACCCAAGGTCACTTAGTTATCAGTTGGTGGATCAGGCTGCTTCATGATGATGGAATCAGAGCAGGAGGAGTTAATGATTCAGATGTTTAATGGTGTCAGGCTCTCAAAGCCTGACATTGTTCATCTCCAACACAGATATTCTGTAGTTGGTGTGACTGGGCCCTTCTCCCCTGGACAAATTTTGTTTTTGTTTTTTAATTGTAGTTTAGATGAAGGTTTACAGAACAAACTAGCTTCTCATTAAAGAGTTAGTGCACATATTGTTTTATGACATTGGTTAACAACACCACAACACATCAACACTCTCCCTTCTTGACCTTGGGTTCCCTACTACCAGCTTTACTGTCCCCTCCTGCCTTCTAGTCCTTGCCCCTCGGCTGATGTGCCCTTTAGTCTCATTTTGTTTTATGGGCCTATCTAATCTTTGGCTGAAGGGTGAACATCAGGAGTGACTTCATTACTGAGCTAAAAGGGTGTTTGGAGGGCCATACTCTCGGGGTTCCTCCAGTCTCTGTCAGGCTAGTAAGTCTGGTCTTTTGTTTGTGAGTTAGAGTTTTGTTCTACACATTTTTATCCAGCTCTGTCTGAGACCTTCTATTGTGATCCCTGTCAGAGCAGTCCACTGGACAAATTTTGGATAAAATGTTTAACACTGTCTACCTTGTCTCCAATTCCCTCCTGACTGATAAATGTTATTGGAGCCCTGGTGGCGCAGTGGTTAAGAGATTGGCTGCTGTCATGGATTGAATTATGTCCCACCAAAAGCGTGTGTATCAATTTGACTGGGCCATGATTCCTAGTATTGTGTGGTTGTCCTCTATTTTGTGATTGTAATTTTATGTTAAAGAGGATTCGGGTGTGATTCTAACACCCTTACTAAAGTCACATTCCTGATCCAATGTAAAGGGAGTTTCCCTGGGGTGTGGCTTGCACTACCTTTTATCTTACAAGAGATAAAAGGCAAGGGAAGCAAGCAGAGAGTTGGGGACCTCATACCACCAAGAAAGCAGTGCTGGGAGCAGAGTGCATCCTTTGGAGCCAGAGTTCCTGCACGGAGAAACTCCTCATCTGGGGGAAGATTGATGAGGGCCAACAGACAGAGAAAGCCTTCCCCTGGAGCTGATGCCCTGAATTTGGACTTTTAGCTTACTTTACTGTGAAGAAATACATTTCTCTTTGTTAAAGCCATCCACTTGTGATATTTCTGTTATAGCAGCACTAGGTGACTAAGACAGCTGCTAACCAAAAGGTCGACAGTTTCCAGCACTCCTTGGAAAATCTATGGGGCAGTTCTACTGTGTCCTATAGGGTCGCTATGACCCAGAATCAACTCAACGGCAACGGGTTTAGTTTTTTTTTTTTTTTAATCAGCTTTCAGAAAGAACCGTGATGGTGCAGTGGTTAAGTGCTCGGCTGGTATTCCAAAGGTTGGCAGTTCCAACCCACCGGTCCCTCTGCAGGAGAAAGACCTGGAAATCTGTGTCTCTAATGATTGCAGCCTTGGAAACTCTATGGGGCAGTTCTACTCTGTCATTTTGGGTCACTATGAGTCTGAATCTACTCAACACCAACGGGTTTGGTTTGGGTTTTATCAAGTTTTAGGCACATCATACAGGCCTGGGTCCAGTTCTTTGTTTTAAGATGACTTTTCTATATCTTCTTTGTATGTAGGTGTTGATAGATAGTTTACTCTCATAGGGCAATCTCATTTCTCTCATTTCAGTATGCTGATTAATGGGCCTACATTGGCCTAGAGGGAGGTCTCTAAAAATGCACCTGAGGGCTCTGTCCTTGACCAAGCAGTGGTGGAATTTTTTAAATTAATGACTTGAATAAGAATGTAGAGAGAATATTGATCAGATTTGTGGATGACATCATTTAGAAGAAAAAGGTAATACATTGGTCACTAAAACTAGAATCCTGGAAGATCTTAGTAGTCTGGGACAATGGGATAGATTCATTTATTCAATCATTCATTAAAATATATATGTATTGAGTGCCTATTATTTGCCAGTAATTAAGGGGTAATTCAACAGTAAATAAGGCAGACAGGAAAATGAGGTCTCAAACAAAGGAAGTTTCTTTGTCATTCTACCCTATAATGACCAGATTATGCCGAAAGTATTGTCTAATTTCATTGTAGTAACTTTAATATTAACAAATTTAACCAGCCCCCCCACCAAAAAAAAAACAGAAACAAACAAACCAAAAAAAAAACAAAACAAAACCTGTTGCTGTAGAATCTGACTCAAGAGTGACCCTATAGGACATAGTAAAACTGCCCCATATGGTTCACAAGGAGCGGCTGGTGGATTCGAACTGCTGACCTTTTAGTTAGTAGCCAATCTCTTAACCACTGTCACCAGGGCTCCTAACCTGGTCCAGAAGACAGAATAAAGATGGTGAAGGAAGCTTTAGACCATGCTTCAAGAGGAACAGTTAAAAGAAACTGGGATGTTTAGCCTGGAGAAGAGAAGGTTTATGGGCTACACGATGGTGATGTTCAAATATGTGAAAGGCTGGAAGAAAGTGTAGATTTGCTCTGAATGTTCATAATGTTCTCTGTGGAGAAGGAGAAGGTTATTGGGTAGCCAAGGGCCAGTGTCTATCCTGGGTCCCTGAGCAGGGTAAAGACCAGGCAGTGACTAAATCCCTTCTCTTTTTTCAGACTTATATGGAGAAAAGAAATTCATGCCTGAAGGTACCATGCTTTACTGGCACTTTTTGGATGAGTATAACCCTGAAAATAGATTGACATTGGTGTCCCTCCTTACTTCCTGGCTGACAAATCATGCATCATGTAATTTAGGATGATCATAGAGCATCCGGATTCCTATGTAATACATATCTACATTAATATACAGGTTTTCATTTTGGTTGGCTCACTTGAACAAGTTATGTTTCCCTCTCATGTAGTGACAAGAGACTTCTTGACAATTCCCTTTAGGTACTAAGAGTGGTATAAAAACTGGGCATTAGGATCTTTAATTTTGGCTTTCATAAACGAAATTCACAAAGTACAATGAGTGGGGCTGGCTTGTGAGAGCTTTTGGTGCTTTGAACCTAGAAGTAAATGCCAGTTAAAGTAATCTCCGTGCTAACAGTGGAAGCAAAACGATCCAATAAGGATGGAGTAATTGTCATTTGGCTCTATAAGTATTCTCTAACAAATCAGCCTCTAATCTGGTATAAAATAAATATTATGAGTGACAAAGATTCTTTTCTGGAAAATTTTCTTTTAAGGCCAAGTGATTAGCTGAAGTATGGGAATTATGGAAGACCAGCTCTTACATAAAATAAACTTGAAAAGATCAAATTATACCATATCCTGTTTCTGCACAAATCCGGTAGTACAAAGCCTTATATGTATTTACCTAAACACTACATAGATCTTCAGCTGGATAAGGTTTAATACCTAAGAACTTCAAATACATTGTTTAGGGTATGTTGGCCAATACCAAAGCAAAAAGGATTATTGTTACTATTTTTGTATCTAATAATAATATGTAATATTTTCAAATGCAGTTGTTACATTTCAGAAACCTGATCTGACCAAGAGTATTCCTAAATCTGTTATCAGTGAATCATATTATTACAAATCCAATTGCAATGATAGCAATAAAAATTATTAATGCATTTCAGGGCTAAGTAATGATGATTATATTTATCTAGTGCTTCTCACTTTCTAAAATTTATTATCTCATTTGATCCTGTAAGGATGACCGCTTGAGATTTACTTTTATTATAATTATCTACATTTTACTCATGAAGAAAGTAAGGTTCAGAAAGGTTTGATGATGTGTCCAAAGATGCAGCTAGAAACATGCACGAAAGAATTTAAATCCAGATTTTTGAATTCCAGAGTGTATGCCTATTTTATTTTGCCAAGCCATAGAGAACACATCGTAAAGGAGAATTTCAGGTCACTGAAGCACCTGAAGAGAACATAACCAGTAACAGCTTTCACTGGGAAAAATCTTCACTCAACGGGAACAAAGACACAGACTCTGTGTTGTATAGAGCACAGAACATGCTAACAATGGCAGTGTTTGTAAGAATTAGAAGAATCAGTTTTCCTCACTAAAGCCAGGAAGGAGGACTTCATTCCCTTGCTGAGAATCTCATGTACTGTACTTTTAGGGAGAGCCTGAGATTATAGATCTTGAAGAAACTGTGAAAAACTTTGGCACAGGAACTCAAGTTTTATTGTCAAACTCTGCATGATTGGACCTGACAACATAGGAAAGGAGGTGTCTTCATCTGATTGCTTAGTTTGGAAGGAAGAACTTGGTGAGTACAGTCCAGTCCCTTCCTCTCTCTTCTTCATCTTAGGAGCTGGCTTCCCCTCAAAGGCTATGCTCTGCTCTGCTCCTCTAGACAGCTGAGTTTTACAGATGCAGCCACCACACATGGAGTTTTACAAATGCAGGGACCATGCATGGAGTGCTATAGATGCAGGCATCTTACATGGATTTTACAAATGAAGACATGATACACAGAACTTTACAGATACCTGTACCATACATGGGGTTTATGGATTAAGGTACTGGATGCAGGCACTATACATGCAATGTTACAGACACAGGCACCATATATGGAGTTTCAGAGCTGTTGTCATCATACATGGAGACTTAACGGATGCAAGTACCACACACATAGAGACCACTGGTGACCGATATGTGATCCTGCCTAATTCTGAGGCTTGTCCTGCAGACAGAAGCCACATTCTTCAATATGGCCTATACCAGTAATAAAAGTAGTATCACCCCCCACCAGCTCTGCCTTACACTTTTATTTTATATATTAATTGGTGAGAAACTCAGGCAATGGAAGAGATATTTATTGGGATTCCTCTAATTCCATCACTTAGGTTAGAGTTTTTTTTTGGGGAGACGTCCCTGAGCTTTGCTGTCTTCTATGATTATAGGTATGCTCAAAAGTAGTTAGTCAATGATTTTATGAAGTGCTTTTATTAAGTGTTTAAGAGCATAGACTCTGGAGCTGGACTGCCTCCTTCAAATCCTGGTTATGCTACTTCTGGTTGTATGACCTTGTGCAACTTGATTAACCTCTCTATGCCTTAGTTTCTTTATCTATGACATGGGAATAATGATAGTTCCTGCCTCATGGGGTTGAGATGTATAACTAAATGAATAATTACTTTTATAAGGATCAGCACAAAGCTGGTTCCTATGAGGTGGAGGTTAAAGATGTCCCTAATGTTCAACTTTTCCAAGCTGCTGTACCACTCCATCATCTCTAACATCAACTACTCTCTCTCCCTACAGTACTCTCCCTCCTGTCTTTGAGTTCCCTAATTGCTGCAATGTCTCACAGAACTCATGAATTGTATAAAGGAAAAGGCTCACGTGGTTGTGGAGGCTGGCAAGTCCCAAATTTGTGGGTCAGGCGTAGGCTTCTTCCTGGCCCTCAGTCTCTGCCCAAAGGCACTCAGCTTCCTCACTCCACGGGCCGGGAAAACCACTGCGCCGTCTCCTGCGGGTCTCTCCTGGGTCTCTCCTGCTGGTCGCCCCTTCGTTGGTGGTGGTGGGCTCTTCTCTTTGCTCTGGAATTGGCTGTCTTTAAAAGCAAAACTGACCAATCCCCTTGGTGGGCCACAATTATCTTATTTGCTTAGCCCCTCCCAATCACCTCAGTGGGACTTACAAGACCATGGTGAAAAAGGCCATACTAAGTAATTCATCACACTGCAGTAACTTAATGTATGTAAAGCACTTAGAACATCTGGAACATAGTAATCATCCAAAACATTAACAGTCATTGTTTGAGAAATCATTACTGGTGGCCAGGTGATGGACTGGAGTGGAAGTAATGAGATTGTGGTAAGGAATTTTTCATTCTTTAGGAAACATCTGTGATGGTTAATTTTGTGTCAGCTTGGCTAGGCTATTGTTCCCAGTGGTTTGGCTAGACCAGCTGCTGTTCTGTAATGTAATCTAATGCAATGTAGTCAATCAATGAGTTGTAAGGGGAGTTCCTTAAGGTGTGGTCTCCTTTCAGACTATATGTAGACTGTAAGTAGATATTTTGTGAGAACTTTCTCTCTCCACTCTGCACTCTTCCTGTCACCTGAACTATGGTTCTTGGAATGCAAGCCTGAAGTCTGCCACATAAACTACAGATTTTGGGCTTGTCAGCCCCGACAATTACGTGAGCCAGTCCCTTGAAGTAAATCTTTCTCTCTATATATACATATATCTCATCCTTTCTGTTTCTCTAGAGAACCCTAAGACAGACCCCAAAACGCAGAACAATATCAGCATCTTTGGATACAACAGGCAGCCTATTACTTAATGCAGTGGTTAAGGCAATCTGTGTTTTAACTCAATCTTTGTTATTCACATGTTTTGTGTTTTTCTCTCCAAAATACGTTTTTGCTTCCAAACTAAGTATTTCTTATCTTCAAATATTAACTTCATACATTTGTAAATTTATTGCTTATTTCTCAAAACTCTTCTAACTACACCTCAACTGTACTAGAAGGGAAATCTACATTCATCTGTGGATAAAGATTTTTCTGGAAATGCAAGGGTAAAATGAGAAACTAAGGAGCATTTTCCCCATATGCTGTTCAAGGGAATTTAGGAATCTTTATTGCCATAAATTGAAGATTTTGGGAAAGAAAGTGTTCGTTATTATTATCTAGCTACAAAAGAGCAATGGAATGAAAAACTGCATAATTTAATGGTACTTGGGAAATTTTTTTTTCTTCTTTATAGAATATTACAGCTGACAGAGAGGACAAAAATCTTCTCTATTTAATGTTTGAAATGATCTAAAATGGGAGAAACTAAGCAGTTAAATATGCTTCTTAAAGACATACAGGACCTCAGTGGTGGAATATGAAATGATTCATTTTTACTTGGAGACTAGACCGGTACCCTGATTCCAGAGATATGAAGTTGTGTTCTTTAAGAAGTCAGGCCTTGGATCATTCTTCAGAGTGACTGCTCCATAGAGTTTTCATGGCTCTAATCTTTATGGAAAAAAATCGCTAGATCTGGGTAAGTTTGAACTGCCGATCTTTAGGTTAACAGCTGGTGCTTAACTGTTGTGCCACCAGGGAGGCTTATCAGGAAGATAGTACCTAGGAATTTATTCCTATATCTTTTATCTGTCCTTGATCCAGTTTCTAATTTGTTGATGGGTATTCCATGAACAATAGAACCTATGTGAGTGAAATAAATTAAGGCTACTGAAAAATCACTCAATAATTCAACATATAAGAAGAATTGAGATCTGAAAAGTCCAACATTACAGTATAAAAAGCTCTGTGGACCAACTCCTCAGTGAAACTGGTAAAAATAATTAAAAACAAAACAAAAAACCCAAAATACCCACTTAAAATTTTTCAGAGTCATCCTAAGGACATGCAGCAAATGAAGAAACATTTATTGAAGAAAATCTACTATAAGTTGGTAAGAACATAAAGAGTTTGTGGTATTTGAACTAATATTGCTCCCTTCCCAGATCAGCAAGATGGAGACTCCACTTCAGACTGAGGCAGCCAAGAAGACAAGGCTCCCTCTCCCCCAGATCCCAGTTGATAGGCCATCTTCTGGGAGGAACAGAACATCAGGATTTGTCATCCTGCCCCAGCTACCTGTTGCTAAAGTTAAATTCTGGGTAAATGTGACCAAGAGGTAAATGTTCTCTTCTCCTGCCTAGACCCTACTTGTGAAATGGAGGCTCCTCTTTGGGCATGAAATCACTGAAAATACTGGTGAGAATACTGGTGTAAGGTGGCAGTTCCACACTGAGAAAGGCAAGCTGAAAAGACCTGAGGTTACTCCCCTTCCCGCCACCAAGCTCTTACCTCCTAAAGCAAGGGTGTCACTAAGAGAGAAGCATACCATTGTCCCCAATCCTAGCTCCAGAGCTGTGGCTCAGAAATGTTTCCCAGGGAGAGAAGCAAGTCATACAACCAAGAGCTCCAAATCTTTTCCCAAAAGAATTGATTTTATTTACAACAGAGTGTGGAGAACCTCAAGTCTAAATAAACTTTTAAACAATGATAATTGCGGTACAGGGCAATTGAGAGGAGATTGGTAGATTCATTAGAGATATGGGCTATATGTGCCTGGTTTTCTGGAGAGAAGGGGTGGGGAGAAGACAACTGGAAGGACCCCCCCCCCCCCCCCCAGGGTCAGAACAATCGTCAAACACTGACCTCAGGAACTATTCCTTCAAAAGAGTCCAAATTTGATTGGATCAGTTTGTGGAGTAATTTATGCCTCAGGGCATTGTTGAAAACAATAGAGCAATCAGCCAGCAATCAGTGGAGCTTAACAGCTGGGTGTAGTCAGGGAAGGAGACAGTCAAAGAGCACCCTGACAAAACCACTGTCATCCCAGGGTGACTGTGGGCAGACGCAAGGCTGTACCCTCTGAGGAGAAAAATCAGAGACTTCATAATGTGAGAGGGAAATGGACTTCACTAAAATAATCTAGAGGAGCCCAGCAGTTCAAACCCACCAGCTGCTTCATGGGAGAAAGATGTAGCAATCTGCTTCCATAAAGATTACAGCCTTGGAAACCCTATGGGGCAGTTCTACTCTGTCCTATAGGGTTGCTATGAGTTGGAATTGACAGTATACAATGACAACAGCAACAAAAATAATGCAACCAGTTACTAAAAAAGTAAACAAGCAAATAATAATAACAAACCCTAGAGAATGGGCAGTACCCAGAGTTGCTACAATATATTATCTAAAATGTTCATTTTCCAGTAAAAATTATGAGATATGCAAAGAAACAGAAAAGTATGACCCATATACCAGAAAAAAAGAAGGCATCAGAAACTGCCTGTGGAGTGATCAGGTGACAGATTTAATAGACAAAAATGTCAAAGTAGCCATTACTAATATTTAAAAAAGTAAAGGAAACCATGATAAAAAAAAGTAAAGTATGATAACAGTGTTGCATCAAATAGAGACTATCATAAAAAGATAAAAATTATTTAAAAAGAGCCATATGAAAATTCTGAAGTTGAAAAGTACAACTGAAATGTAAAAATCAATATATGGGCTCAATAATAGATATGAACTGGCAGATGAAAGAATTAGAAAACTTGCAATATGATGAACAGAGACAAAAAAGAATAAAGAAAAATGAAGAAAACCTCAAAGAAATGTGAGACAATCATTAAGCATACCAACATATGCATAATGGGAGTACCAGAAGGAGAAGAGAGAGAAAAGAGTAGAAAAAATATTCAAAGAAATAATGACTGGAAGCTTCACAACTTTACTGAAAAATATGAATGCATATGTACAGAAAGCTTAATGAACTCCAAATAGGATAAACAAAAAGAGATCCAAAAACAGACACATCATGGTCAAAATTCTGAAAGCCAAAGACAAGGAGAAAATCTTGAAAGCAGCAAGAGAAAAATGACTTGTCACTTGCAAGGGAGCACACAGTTGACTTCTCATCAGAAACAATGGACAACAGAAGGAGTGGAATAATATATTCAAAGTACTCAGAGAAAAAAGCTGTTAACCAGAATCACATATCCAGCAAAATTATCTTTCAGAAATGAAGGCAAAATAAAGACATTTCTAGATCAGTAAAAACTAAGAGAATTGGTTGCTAGCAGACTCACCTTACAGAAAATACTAAAAGAAAGTTCTTCAGGCTGAAGGCAAGTGACCTCAGATGGTAATTCGAATCTGCATGGAAAAAAAAAGAAAAAAGAGCACCAGGAAAAGAAATGATGTAATTATACAAGACAGCATAAATGCATATTTCTTCTCTTCACTGATTTAAAAGGCAATTGTATAAAACAACAGGTATATAATGTATTGTTGGTCCTATAACATACAGAAATGTAATATATTTTTCATAACAGCACAAAGAAGCTAGGTGAGACCAAAGCTGTATTGGGCTACAGAAATGACCCCAGATAGTAAATCAAATCCACAGAAACAAATTCAGAGATCCAGAAATGATAAATAAGAAAGTTAATATAACATAAGTTTTAAATATATTCTTGTTCTTTTTTCTCTCAGCTTCTTTAAAAGACATAAAGTTATAAAAAGTAATAATTACAACAATCCAATGTTGACGTTGTATCATTTATAGATGTAATATATATAATAATAATTTAAGAAAGGGGGGGAATGAACAGAGATAGAAGTGACATTTCTATATATCCCTAAAATTAAGTTTGTATAAATATGAAGCTTATTCTGATAAGTTAATATGTGTATCTTACTAACACTTAAAACTGCTTATGATACCCTGGTTTAAAAATTTTCATTTGTTTCCCATTACCAGGAGTTAAGGTCTAAGATCCTTGGCACAGTGTGTCAGATCATTCCCATTCTGACTACAGGATCTCTCTCATGTTTCCCGTCACTTGCTATGAACATAAAAAACTGAGATTAAGAGAAGGCAGATTATTTCTCCAGTGTTTCCCTGAACATCCTGTGTACATCCATACATCTTGCCTATTAATTTAATCATGAGAGAAAGGCCCAGAGCCTTTCAGACCTTTTCTCATTATCTAACTCCCAGTTCAAATGTCATCTTCTCCCTGAAGTCTTTTCTCCCACTCCCCATCACTCAGTCAGGCACAGTTAATCACTCGGCCATGCTCTCATAATTTAAAAATAAAATAAAATAGAAAAACATCTCCTATCTAATACCACATTACAATACAATAGCTTGAATAGGATTTTTATCTGTCCCAAACAATTTTAAAGTCCTAGAGGGCATGGTTAATGTTTAATGAGTCTACATACCAATGCCTAACTTAGTGCTTGTGTAAGTTGATAATCAATTTACTATCTGTTCAATTGAAATGAGTTAGTAAACATTCTAAAGTAAAAAACAGAACAAAATAGCCACAGTAGGGCTAATAGGGTATGTCTGAAATCTTTCACAACATGGCTATTAATGGTTGCTTGGTAACTTGATATAAAAATTCAGGTTTTCCGTGGCCTGTGAACACTACATTTACCTTATCCATTGGCCAAATGTACTGTATCAACCAGTTAAAATAGAGTGATCCCTCTTTTCTAACAGATGCAGTTATTCCCTTCAGTATGGGGTGCTATAGATGTGATCATATTATCCCATTGTGTTTCTCATTCTCCGAGGAAAAGTCACTACCAGAAGTATATTTGTTTCCCACGGCTGCGTAACAAAATACCACAAACTACCGATAGGTTGCTTGTAAGAACAGAATTTCCATGTCTTCTCCAAAGGCTCTAAAGTAAGATCCTTTCTTGTCTCTCCCAGCTTCTGGTAGGCCCAGGCTTTCCTTGGCTTGCAGCTGCAGCATAACTCCATTTTCACATGGCTATCTTTTCTCTGTGTCTCTGTACCTCTTCTCCTCTTTTATAAGGACACCATTCAGATTGCATTAGGACCCATCCTACTTTAATATGACCTCCTGTTAACTGATAACATCATCAAAGGTCCTGTTTCCAAACAAGGTCATGTTCAAAGGTATCAGGGTTGAGACTTCAACATATCTTTTGGAAGGACACAATTCAATCCATAGCAAGAAGGAAAACTTTTAATAAGAGAACAAGATTATAAGGATGAGATCAATTAAAAATATAGAGTCAGCTTGTGGTGTTTTACAAAAACAACATAGTTTTTTGAAAACGATGTAAATTTCTCCTGCTTGGCATAGCTATAATTCTCACAGGTATCACAGAATTTATTTAAAAAAAAAAAAAGTCAAATTTAGTTTTGGACAGTGCTCTGAAATCTAAAGTGATAAGAAACATGCTAACCTCTAACATAAATAAACTCTCATAAAAATGCCCTGCATATTTCAATTTTCTAAACTAAAAAACAAAACAAAAACCAGGGACCATTTTTTTCAAATGTTGAACAGCGTCATGTTTGAGAGAAGGCAATTTAAGATATTAAGGGACAATTGATGAAGTTGTGAAAGGAAAGTGGAAGATTACAACTTTTAGTGACATGTTAGACAAGCACATTTAAACAATCTAAAAGTACTTTTCTTTCCCAGGATCACTTATGTCTCGTTTCTGAGTTGTCAGTGTTTTTAATTCATTCCAGCTGCTTTTGATTAGTTGCTCATCTTTTCAAACCAATTCAGTTTTATTGTGATGAGTGAAATGTATCTTTTCTGATACATGTGGAAGGTAATTCTCAGCAGCATCCCTACCCAGAGGTACCTCAGAAGACAGGCATAGTGATCTGCTACCAAAAGTTCACAGCCTAGAAAACCCTATGGAACAGTTCTACTCTGCATACATGGGCTCACCATAAGTCATAATTTACTCGACGGCAACAAAAAACAGTGACAAAGTCTATCTCATTTCGTGAATCTAAGTTAGATTTCAGAAGATGGAGAGTCTAACCAGGTAGGCAGGACACTAGTGATGAGGTTTTCAAATGATCATGCATTCGAGAACTCCATGTGCTCCACGTTTTAAAAGTCCTTAGTATATATATAAAAAAAAAAGAAAAATGTAACAACATTTGCCTAAAAAAGTCCAATCCATGGATCAGCTTTAAAAACAACTTTTTTTCTTTCTTTGTTTATGCGTGTGCATGTGGATATATGTGTGTTTTAAAGCTAGGAATATGTGATCCATATCTTAGTTTACGTTAGAGACACTATAGCATCCCAAAATACAGAAGGATGGTGCCAAACAGTTGGAGTGGATCCAGACAAGGAGTGATGGTGGCAGGAATACTCTCTCTGCTGGAATAGAACATGCTACGTGCTGGAGGCAGTGACAATCTCAGCACCAGGGCGCCAAGGGTTGTAATTTGTAAGGACAGATCTTTCTACCAGAGATCTAGGACTATGTTTCACTGGGTGAATTTATCCGTACAGTCCTTATAGGAACCTCCTTGCTCAAGGTAACAGGTGGCTTCCAGAAGGTGATTGTACTCGGGCACAATCTGACATGGAATTCAGAAAGAAAGTTGGATTGCCTCAGAAAAAGAAAGGCACATAGATGAGTGATTCCCAGAGCTGGTGGAAGCACCAAAAACAACATCAGATCTTCCAATTTATATCCAAATTGTTGTCGTATTCTGTCAATCTTTAGTGCTACCACCCTATCCAAAGACTCTATCTTTGCACACCTGGATTACTGCAAACAGCCTCTCAACCAAGTTTTCATACTTCCTTTCTTGCTTCCCTACAACCATTCTTTCCATAGCAACCAGAGAAATCTTATAACAAACAAATAAGATTATATTACTCCCTTGCTTAAAATTCTCCAGTGCCTTCCATTTCACTTAGAATGAAATCCAAATTCCTTATCGTGGCCTTCAAGATCCCATGTGACCTGGCTCCTGCTACCACTCCAACATCATCTACCACGCTCTCCTCTGGCCACAATGACTTGCTGTTTCTCTAGGGCTTTGGCATTCATTGTTCCCTCTTCCTGGAACATTCTTCTTGTAAGTCTGCCTATATTTGGTTCCTTCCTTCTTCTTGTCATTTAGGTCTTAGCTCAGATATTCTTATCTGATTGAAATTATGCACTCCTACCTCTCTATCACACCAGCCTTTTAATTGTTTTCATATCGTGTATCAGATTTTCTACTACATTATCTATTTACTTATTTGCCGTTTTGGTGTCTGTCTCCCTCCCATGCCCACTAGAATGTAAATTTTATTAAGGTTGGGCAATTATCTGTCACAGTATCCTTAGCTCCTAAACACTATGAGCCTCATAGTAGACACTCAGTCATAATTACAATCATTAAATTGACTGCTTGGATATTTTACAGGACAATAGATGCATCCAGTGGACGCCTGACCACTCTAAACAAACAAACAAAAAAATCCTGACCACGCTCAAACCAGAAAACCAAACCCATTGCCGTCGAGTTGATTCTGACTCATAGTAAACCTACAGGACAGGGTAGAACTTCCCCATATGGTTTTCAAGGAGCGGCTGGTAGATTTGAACTGCCGACCTTCTGGTTAGCAGTTGTAGCTCTTAACCACTGTGCCACTTAACCCCATAAATCGAGTACCCCTAGGCACTCTTCTCCGGCCAATCTGACCTAACAGTACTCTTTATCTTTCTTCTAGATTATAGGTATCATACTCCTACACTGTTGATGGAAATCTGGTCCCTCCCCTGAGCAGATGAGGCTTACCCAGTGCTCTAGTGACCACAAATGGCTATACCAAGTCCACCTGCTCATGCCCCTGCAAAGTCAGGGGTGAGAATAAGTGTTCCTCTGGAGTGGTGAGAGTTGTTACCCTTTCTGTCTTCTGGGCGAGGCTAATCCCCTTCCTCCTTGTTGGATCTGGGATGACAGGAAGGCAAGTCTATGTTCTGTGTTTGGCACCCACTTGGTTATACAGTAAAACCTGTGAAAGCTGGAACCTCTGTAAGGTGAAACCTGCCAGAGAAAGAAAACTCAAGTATTTTCCACTAAAACAAGTGATAGAAAAGTGGTAAGACTGCACCCTGTCAAAGGTGAGAAACTTGCAAGATCTGGAAAAACAAGGCAGTCCCGTTGAGTTCCAGCTCTCAGAAGTTTCACTGTACAAAAAACCCAGCACTTTGTTTCACCTTTAATCATTTAATCAAATCTATTGCTTATATTTCTCAGATCCTTTCTATCAATGCTTCTACAGGGAGGGGGTTCAGGAGGAACCAGACACCCAGTGGCCCTGGCTGAGGTGTAGGGGCCTATCTATAGAAAATAGCGCCTATGGCAATTAGTTTTAAATTGCTGCATGATCGATCTCTCACAGCTGGTGATGAAACTGTGATGGCCAATAGAAACTGCTCATTAGTGCCCCTCCTCAGAGCGCCCAGGGCGCGCTTCCTACCTGCCATACCTTCCTTTCACCTCTGCTGGGGTGGAGGCTTTAGCAGAGGATCCAAAGCATTTCCTGTTGAGTGATGCACTTCAGAGGAGGAGGGAATATAATTTGATACTGAGAAGATTTATCTGAGTGCACAGAGAGTCTGTTTACGGCTCAGTACCCTAGGAAATCAAATGATAAACCCCATGGGAGAAAATACAACCCTCTATAAAAGTGACAAATTAAAGTACACCCATCTGGAAGGTCAGAGCTCTGTGTCTCTCTGTAGTCGTGAAGCCATGTCAATATATTTCTTCCCCCCTTTTCTCATGGGTGGCAGAGAAGCAACCACTATAAAAGTGGCAGCTTCTGGTTAGATACTGATGTTACAGGATTTTTTTTTTTTTTTTGAAAGGTGCAGATGAGATTTAATTTTCTAATATAACTTTTCCTATGGGTTTGCATTTGGAGAGTTTTTTTGTAAAACTGTATACTGTAAAAATGGCAACTTTGATATTTCTTAATATCTGTTTACCTACTGCTTTTTGTTGTTATTAATGTCTGTTTACCTACTGCTTTTTGTTGTTATTAATACAGTAACTGTTCATAATGGGTTTTTCACTGGAAAGACACCCTTTACATTACTTGATGTTGTTTTTCCTATGGCACTTTGGGTAATGAGAAGACGTGTGTGCAAGGACATTTGTTTCTGAGATCTTTCTGTCCCGATTGCTGATCTGCATTTCAGTGTATTATATACATTTATTTTGTATTGTACTAGTACCGTTCTCACTGGACATCACATTTATGCTTTTATTAGGTTTACTTGGTGTCTTAGTCATTTAGTGCTGCTATAACAGAACTACACAAGTGGATGGTTTTAAAAAAAAGAAGTTTCTTCTCTTACAGTCCAACAGGCTAGAAGTCCGAATTCAGGGCACCAGCTCCAGGGGAAGGTTTTCTCTCTCTGTCTGCTTTGAAGGAAGGTCCTTGTCATCAGTCTTGCCTTGGACTAGGAGCTTTTCTTTGTAGGGACTCCAGGTCCAAAGGATGCGCTCTGCTCCCGGCACTGCTTTCTTGGTGGTATGAGGTTCCCCACTCTGCTTGCTTCCCTTTCCTTTTATCTCTTGTAAGATAAAAGGTGGTGCAGGCCACACCCCAGGGAAACTCCCTTTACATTGGATCAGGGATAAGATCTTAGTAAGGGTGTTACAATCACCCCCTAATCCTCTTTAACATAAAATTACAATCACAAAATGGAGGACAACCACACAATACTGGGAACCATGGCCCAGCCAAACTGATACACACATTTTTTAGGGGACATAATTCAATCTATGACACTTAATCTCTTGAGTTTTTGTCGTAGGGGGGCATTAAGGCGCATCCTTCTAAGCCACCATCTTAACTGGAAGTTGCTCCTATTAGATTTAAAATAATGAAAACTTTTGCCCTCTGTGTTGATGGTGAAATTAATTTTTCCAGAGCTAAAGACCATGGTCATTTTTTTACCACTTAAAGATTTAACTTCTTATCGTTAATCCTAGATTCCAAAGGCTAAAAAAGTCAGTTAAGCATCAAGACCAGCTCAGAGGTTGACAACAAAGACAGAAGAGTGTTGTTTAGCACTTGGAAAGCATTGCAGTTGAGGCTTGCTCTGACCACCTGGAAGAAACAAGATAATGACAGAGCTTGGCCAGCGTGTTGCAGGGACACCTGACAAAACTGGGTCCCCTTGGACGTTTATGGCATACCTCCCTACTGTCCATTTTAATGACTTCTCCAGACTTGGCAGCATTACAGATTTCTATATAGAGGATGCTTGGTTCCTGACCTGGAAATGTAACATTTATCAGTGTAAAGGAATTGTTAATGAAAAATGCAAATATGCCTGGCCCATTTTGGCCTGAGAATAGTGACTGAAGCTGACACTCCCTTTTCTAAGTCAAAATGGTCCTGGGTCTTCCAATGCACCTTAATACAGCTTTAATGATTCACCTTAGATACGTTTACTTTGCTCTGTAGTAGGTCCTTTGTCCTGATAATAGCTAAGGCTACTCTGCAAATAATGCAATTTTTTAAAATAATAAGATTCTCTTGGAATTATTGAAAAGCAGTTTATTGATATTATGTGTTGGTTTAATCCTAATATTTAAAAATGCTAATAAAATGACAATAGGTTTTTTAGCATAGCCAAAGCCAATTAGAAGGAGAAAGCAACGGGAAAGTAAGAAAAGAGGGAAGTAAGGACAGGAGAAACAGAGAGCCGCAGATTAGCCAGACACAACCCTGCATGGTGGTGCTGGCTGCACAGGTAGTTTGAGCTAGAGCTAGGATCTGAACTCAGGAGAGTTTGACTCAAGACCCCTATTTTGTTCCCTATGCTCTACTGCTTCTCTGATGATGTGTCTGAAATGCTATGTGGGGACCTGCTTACCATGACTCAAGGAATAAATGATCACCACGGAGGTGAACCAGGCAGCAATTTAAAGGGACTGCTGGGCTACTGTGATCATCATTTCTTAGATGCTGGTTTCTTTGTGGTGCTTAGATTTCTGAGATAAAGAGCATCCAGGAGGCTCTGGCTATACACACTGTCTTTATCCTTGGCTATGGCTCATGCCTGTAATTTCTATCTACTCTCCTTCCATGATGAGATGAGCTGAGGACAGAATGTTCTTCAAAAATCCTTTTGCCTTCTTTCTTTAAAGTCTAGGAAAGAGCTGGCCTAAGTAGTCCATTATACTTCCTTTTACTTGGACTCCAATCTGACACCATTGAGTCATTAGAGCTAAAGGGTTCTTCCAAATGAAAGGCATAACCCAGCTTTTTAGTACTACTTCGGCAAAAGAAAATGTTGCAGGAATTGAGAAAGAGTTTTTGTGTCTTTGCTTTTTCCACCAAAGTCTCTGCCCCCTGAATGGTGGCCTCATCACGTGCCACTAAAGATTACATTTTGTTCTTTGTGCACAGGAAGTTGGGGCCCTTTCTGGGGAGATGAGAGAAAGGGTGGAGAATAGTGACTGATTCTTAAATTTTTTATAGGCATCCATGCACATAAAAGGGGCATCTTTTTAAGTGGATGCTTGGATATACTCAGTATAACTCTCCATGCGCAGGGTTTGGGGTCCAACTTGTTTACAGATTATTTCTTTATTCCTTTGATAAGATCCAGAGAACGGTAGGCAGATTTTAGCCTTAGCTGTTCAGAGAGCCAAGCCAAAGGGCTTGTATGCTAAGATTTTATTGTTGTTGTTGTTGTTATTAGGTGCTGTTGAGTCGGATTTTGATTCCTAGCAACCTCATGTGACAGAATTGAACTACCCCCAGGGGTTTTCTAGGCTGTAATCTTTATGGGAGCAGATCAACAGGTCTTTAATTCCAAGGAGTAGGGATGAGGGACAAGGGGAGTGAAACAGGGGAGAAGGGAGAGCCAATAGAAGGACGTATTGTTATCTAATTGGCTACTGCTAAGTGCACTTGATTACTTGATTCCATGGGTCTGTCTTTCAAGAAGCCTCAAAAATTCATCTCAAGATAGTTCATCCAGGATGAGAAAGGAGGAAGAATTTATTTGGTTAAATTTTCGCTCTAAAGGGTGTTAACTGACAGCTTTCCTCATGGGTTGCACACACCCCATGAGATGGGCTCCTGCAGCATCTCCGTTCCTTGATTTTAGTAGGGAAGGCCCAGGCAGGACAAAAGGTTCAAGCCATTCGCCCAAGGTGAAGCACTGTCAGGTTGTGCCTGTATGAAGTTGGCTCTACAGTGGTGACTGGAGGAAGAGACAGGTTAGGCTGAGCACATATGAAGTGGTACATAAGAAGTAAGGGATACCCTGGCGGTGTAGTGGTTAAGTGCTACAGCTGCTAACCAAAAGGTTGGCAGTTTGAATCCACCAGGTGCTCTTTGGAAACTCTATGGAGGGTAGATATGAGTTGGAATCGACTTGACGGCAACAGGTTTGGGTTTTTTTTTTGGTGTAAGAACTAAGTAAGATTTGTCCACTTCTTGCACAACTCATAAACTCTGCTCATTACTTCCATTAGTACAGTTACTACAACGTTAAAAAACCAAGCCGTAGTTTCCACTGCTGTAGCTGTTTACAAGGTTAAGACTGATATTTATCATCTTTCCTCTGTACTACCTGTCTTAGTTTGGGTACTTGAGAGGAGCAAAACCAGTGAAGCATATATATATATATGTATATGTATATATATATATAGAGAGAGAGAGAGAGAGAGAGAGAAATTTACTTGAAGAAAATGGTTCACACAATTGTGGGGGCTGGCAAGTCCCAAATATGTGGGTCAGGCAACAGGCTGAAGACCTCTGCTGGGTCACTTGGTTTCAGGGGCTGATGAACCCAAAATATGCAGGTCAAGAAGCAGGCTGGAGGCCTGTCTACTGGCTCACAGGGTTACTATGGTTGGCAAATCTAAAATCTGCAGGTCAGGTGGCAAGTCAGAAACTTCTGCAGGCTTATGTCCCAAAAACCGGCGGTCAGGCGACAAGAAGAGTGCAGGGTCGAGAAAGAGTGAGCTTTTCCAGAACATCCATTTATACACTGGAGGCAGGCCACATTCCCAAGGAAACTCCCTTTTTGACTGATTGGCTGCTCACATCAGGTTACAAAATGGAAAGTAATTACATAGTGTCTGCCAAATCACTGAAAATCATAGCCTAGCCAATTTGACACATAATATTAATCACCACACCACCCATTATAGATTTCCCTCAACATCTGCCAATACTTTGGCTGGCCTAGGCTGCCTTCTTCTTGTTTTCACATTCTCAGACCTTCACCCTCAGGGTCCTGAACCCTTAGTTTTCTTGCCCTTGTTGAGCTATCATTGCTGTAATTGTCCATTCATGTCATCAATGAGCACAGAAACGCCAAGAGATGCCCCAAAGAATCCCATGGCTTCCAGAAATATTCTTCCCTGCCCCCATTGTGTAGCAGTAACCATTGCTTCTCATGGGAATAACGGTTAATTACTCTTGCTAGTATAGTAATTCCTTTTTTTTTCTGTTACTCCATGGCATGAAGGTCCAAGGCAATCAGATTATAGTCTTAGCTTCAAGATCACTGGCAGTTTTATAGGGTCCTATGGTGGAAGTATCCTTCCTGGGAATCAGGACTTATAACCAGCACAGCCTAGGTCATGGGACTGGGGAAGCACATATTCAGCAAGTGGTTCACTGGGAGTGACAGTGAGAGGGGCCATCTTATTTCTACCCCTTGGTTTTTGAACTAATGTAATGTAGTTACTGGAGACATAGCACTACATATTTACCTCTCACAAATATTTAATCCAATAGTGATGAAAGTTAAATTTATATACCTTATTCTGGAGGACAGCACCCCAATCCTATAGAGTGATATTCCAAATTTGATACCTTATCTGAGTCTTTTATAGGCTATTCCAAAATTCCTTATGCTGACTTCTGGATGACAGGTAAATGGTAAGTTCAGTGACTCCTATGGCTGTGTGCCCATTGTTGTATTTCATCTGCTATAAAATAGGTCCTTGGTCTGAGGTAATATGGCATGGAATACCATATAAATAGATCAGGCAGTATGGAAGCCTTTGAATGGTGGTACAGACAGAGGCACTATTGGCAGAGGAGGGAAACCCATAGATGTAGAAGGTATTGATTAGAATGAGGACAAATTTTGCATCCTTCAGGGTGTAGTTAACCTTCCACCAAGTGACTGGCTTATATGCTTGAGGCATGGTGCCATATTAAAGGCTTATTTTTTCTCTTTGTTATTGGCAGGTTGGGCATTCAGCAGTGGAGTAGCTAGATCGGCTTTGGTGAGAAGAAGCCCATGCTTCTGGGACTGAGCATAACCTCCACAGTTATTCTGTTCATGAGCCCATGTTGTCTGCACTGGGATATGGAGGAGAGAATTTGATTAACATCCACAAGATGAGTTGTCCTGTCTACTTGGCTGTTAAGAATCTTTTCTGCAGAACAGCACAGTTTACACACACTCTCATAAGTCCATTCACCTAACTGCTCCCCAGATGTTCTCATCTCTCACCTTCCAATCTTGCCCTTTCCAGACTCCTGATCAAGGTTTATAATCTAGAATGTAGCAGAAACGATGCTGGGTGGCTTCTAAGACTAGATCATAAAAGAGAATGCAACTTCCGCCTTTTCAGCTGGGACACTGGCTTTTGGAGCCCTTGGTTTCCACATAAGAAGCCCTACTCACTTATTTTGACTCTATCATTCACAAGTTGGGTGTTCAGCAAATGCAGTAGCTAGATCAGCCTCGGTGAGAAGGAGCCCATGCTGCTGGGCCTAAGTATGGCCTCCACTTTTGCCCTCAAGAGTGGTTGCTATGCTGTGCGGAAGCCCAAACTAGCCTATGTTTGAGATGACACGGAAAGAACCCACAAGCACATAAAAAGAGAGATGCCCAGCCATTCTCTGCATACGTTAGCCTTCCAGCTGTTTCATGAAGTTGGACTACAACCTTATGAGACCTTGTGATGGTTGAGATTGTATGTCAACTTGGCTGGGCCATGATTCTCAGTGGTTTGGCAGTCATTTCCATGATGAGATTTGATACAATGTGATCATCTCCATGATGGGATCTGCTGTGAGTAGCTAATCAGCTGAAAGGGAGTTTCCTAGGGCATGTGACCTGCATCAAATATAAGTGGACTTTCTGGCCAAGCTTGTAGGCTTTTGCTCATTCTGGATTGTGCAGCTGGATCCTGTTCATCTGACCTCCAGTTCTTGGGGCTTGAGCTAGCAACTTACCTGAGGTCTTGCCTGCCAATCTTGGGATTCATAGATCTTAGCAGCTGTGTGCAAGAGCCCTGCTCTTTGACCTGCAGCTGTGTGAATCAGGAGACACTTCTATGTTGACCCATGAACTTGGGATGTTCCAGCCTCTACAACCGTGTGAACCATTTCCTTGATATAAATCTCTCTGTATATATTTATATGCTTTACTGGTTTTGTTTCTCTAGAGAACCCAGCCTAAGACAGACCCCAAACCACAACTACCAAGCTGAGCCCTTTGTGAATTCATGACTCAGAGAAGCCCTAAGGGAAAATAAAATGATTGTTGTTGTTTTAAGACAACAACTTTTGGAGTGATTTGTTATACTGCAATAGATAATGGAACGGACTGTAATAGAGCAGCAGTCCATTTTGGGCCAGCATCAACATACCCTAGCAGCCTCTTTGTAAACTGTCATTCTTTTGTCAACTGGTCATCGGGAATGCCCATGGTGCCCTAGGTGTGTGTTGGGACAAAAACACTGGTGAAAGAGAGAGAGCTGGCATGGGAGTCTGGGTCAACTGTTAATGCTAGTTACTTGTGTTTTTTCTGCCTTCTTGGGGTGATCTCAAATATATCATTTCAGTGGACTGCTGCTGCATCTACACGACCCTTTTAACACCTCTGTTTTTTCATAATAATACCTAGCTCATAATGGGCAGCTCAGGTCATTAAGTCCCATGGCCAGGTGTTCAGACTCTACCAGGCCCGAAACAACCTGGAACTGTTCTTCTTATGGGTAGTTTTCTGCCACAGAGGGCAGGGCCTTGTTGTAGAACCCTAGAGGTTTACAGTGCAACTGTCCTATGGGGTTGCTAGAAACTCTACTGAGAGCACTTGTAGCATGGGATTGGTTCTCCTTTGCTCTGGACCCTACTTGAAACTGGCAACTTTCCAAGTCACCTGATAAATGAATTGGAGCTGTAATCCCAAATGAAATTGTATTAAATTATACCAGCTCAAAATTATCTGCTTTTTATAGTTTTGGGACAGCTGAGAGAAAGGATGGGCAGATATTATTCCCAGTTTACAAAAGATAAAACTGAGGCACTAATTAATTAGCTAGCTCAAACAGTAAGTCAGAGAAAAAACACAGATCAAAATGGGGTTCTTATTTAATGCCCTTAATAAATATTAAACAATAACAGAATAATACAGTCCTGGTCCTTGTCCTGTCACAAGCAAAATATAAATTTGTCCCCATTGGGTCTACCTTGCCTGTTGAATTTTAGACACCAGTGAGCCAACATTGATTGGGTGGCACTAGGTATGACAGCCTTATCTTTCCGTACTTAATTCACTCTTTAACTCCACGGGCTTTTGTTTGGAAATGATGTGGCTGGTAAATGAGATGAGGATCAATTATATTGCAAATTAGGCAGTTTAAAAATGCTGCATTAAAAAGCTCTATCCTAAAGCTCATCTTCACTACTGGGAAACTTCTTTTCTGAGGCAGTGGTAGAGAGTTTAGTCTTGGACAACACTGCCTCGCAAAGCCTACTGAGTACTTTGAGTAAAGTTCAAGTTTTATTTTGTCCCTGGGGAAGCTCTTCGCTGATGATGTAATTCTCCTTTTGAGACCTGTCAACTTGCAGAGCCCCTAAGCTAATCATTTAGATAACTTGACTGTTTGTGGTCATGTCTTGAAAGAGTTGGTCATAAGGTTGTTGGCCCCTTTCTCTAAGAAAAAAACCAGTAAAAATTGCATTATGTTTACATACATCAGTCAATCTATTAGGCAGTAAAAGAGATGAGAGAAGGAAGAAAGTTCAGTGGTTCAGAAACTAGACTCTCAAGTCAGAAAGACCTTTGCCTGGGTTTAAATTCAGGCTCTGACAATTATTGCTGAATAACTCTGGCCAAGTTCTTAACTTCCAACTTCAATATCTTCATCAGTAAAATAGGGATAGGAGTCCCTGGGTGGTGCAAATGGTTATCTTGGCTGCTAGTCAAAAGGTTGGAGGTTTGAGTCCACACAGAGGTGCCTCAGAAGAAAAGCCTAGAGATCTACTTTTGGAAAATCAGCCATTGAATACCCTACAGAGCACAGTTCTACTATGTCACACATGTTGCCATGGGTCAGAACTGACTCTGAGACAACTGATTTTTAAAATAGGGGTAACAACTGTCGTTGGTAGGTGCCCTCTAGTCGATTCCAACTCATAGTGATCCAATAGGATAGAGTAGAATTGCCCCATAGGGTTTCTAAGGAGTGGTTGGTGGATTTGAACTGCTGACCTTTTGGTTAGCAGTCGATCTCTTAACCACTATACCACCAGGGGTAATAATGGCAACTATTTTATAGGGCTGTTATGAGGCTTGAACAAGATCATCCATGGAAGAGCATAGCTTAGCACTTGATAGATTGTAAGTGCTCCCCAAACATTTATTAGGCACCTATTATGTTCCAGGCACTGGGTTCAGAGACGAATGATCCCTGCCCTCAAGGAACTCACAGTTTAGAGGAAAAAATGGATGACTAAATAGAAGATACAGGGACAGACAATTATAAAGGGAGGTACAGGGCAGGGGCGTAGGGAGGGTCACAGCGCCCAGGGCATTCTCTAAGTTGCACTACCCCCCCCCCCCAATTTAAGCGCCCAGGGGCAGTCTCTAAATAGCGCTCCCTCCTCAATTTCAAGATGAATAAACGTTGGAGGAAGAGTCAGCAGAAACACCTTCCTCCCTCGTCTCGTCTCGCTGTCTCAGTTAGGCACCTTTCAAATTTGTGGCGCCACACCATGTCATTCCGCGACTCATCCGGCACTGCTTGGACTTCCACCCGAGGTTAATTGCTCCTTTCTACGACCCCCCTTCGCTATGCCTCTGATGCAAGGTACTCAAGATGGGCAGTTTCTGGGGGTCCATGAAGTCTCGGGTGCTCTCTGAAGCATGAACAGAGTTTTTCAGGTAAAAGATGTGGACCGGGTTGTATTAGGCAGAGGAAGTATTAAGTGGCTCACATAGTTTTTACAAGAAACGTAACTCACCCTAATGTGGAGCTTCCAGTTTGAAAATATTAATGTAACCAAAATAAATCTAGTAACAGTCTAGCTATGCTGCGTCCTTAGAGTAAGGGAGTGTTAGAGAAAGTGACTTTAATGAGGCTAGACCTAGTTCCACCAGACCAGTGTATGATTCAACTGTCTTCACTCAACAACCTCCTCTCTTTTGCAGTTGATGTGATCTTTGTAGCACATTCTCTTCTTTCTTGCTCAAGTATTCTACATAGCCTAGATGTTCTGTCCTTTTCTGCTGTGTGTCCGCTTCTAATTTAGTCTGCCTCCCATGCCTCCATTTTTTCCTCTGGAGTAATCCTGAGTCATTCAGCAATAATATTGCCTTGTCTCTGATGATTTTGACCTTTCTCCTTGGTCATTTGGCAGCCTTCCCCTTAAGTTATCACTTGAAATGACCCCATCTCCAAGGCTTGGATTTCCTCAGAAGTGGATTCATTTAAGTGTCCAAGAATTCAAGAAGTTTAGCTGGAAGGTGATTCCAGAAAGCCCTGCGTAAAGTGAGGAAGTGAGACAGGAAAGGAAAGGAAGCCAATAAAAACCGCAGTATCGAACAGGTTACCACTGTGAGCAACTGGGGCTTAATTCTCCTGGGGGTTTTTGGGAGACAGTGTAGAACAGGTCTCAGGGTTGTCTCCCTGAGGGTAAAGAAACTGAGGTATTTCTAAACCAATTCCCATCTGTTGTTGTTTGGGGATCACCCCCAGGGGCCTTAACACCCTGGCACTTCTGTCCTTAGTCAGAGAAGGCAGGTACCTTGCAGTAAGAAGCCATCTGTGCAGAGTGCATAGAGAGGTGAGTGATAAGGGCACCGACAGCATCTGCTGCACTCAACATCCTTTGTATGATCTTTCTTCATTCCACTCCTTCCCTTACAGGGAACTTATAGTTTGGTTGCAAACACCACGTTAATCCACTTAAGCACAAAATTCAGTGCAACCTGGAAACTGAAGGTTTAATACCCAGATGTTACCTTTGTAATGTCTCATCCATCCACTCCTTTTACCCCATCCCTTTTCAATTCAAACCTCATCATCTCTCACTGGATTCTAGCAATAGCCTCCTAATTAGTCTCCTGGCTCTTGTCTTTCCATGCGTCACTTGATCTTACACACTGTTGCCAGAGTAACGTTCTTAGTGCAGAGCTCACACTTGCTGTCCTGCCTCTCCCCCAGTTCAAAAAAATTTTAATGGTTTCCCAAAAGTATTGAATTACTGCTCAGCCTAGCATTCAGATTCTTTAAAATATGGGCCATATCTATATGTACAACTTCATTTTCTACTATCTCCTTAAGAGTGACATGTACTCTATATCACTCTCTGCTCCTTGAACTTGCTCTGTATTTCCTCCTTTGCATGTCTTTGTTCACTATCTGAAATTCTAGCTCTACCCTGGCCTTCCTACTGTCTGTTTCTTGAAACTGTAACCGTTTTCAGAGTTTCCCTCAAATGGCAACTTCTCCATGAAGCTTTTCTGAGCGGTCTGTGCTCTGCTTCTTTTAACATTCTGTGTCTCTCCCACAGCCCTTACCATATGTTGCCATGTATTGTTATTGCCCTGCTATTTTATAAGGCCCCTTAGTACACAGTGCTTGTGCATAAAAATATTTCTTGAATTGAAATATATGTTTTTTAAACATTTTATGGCTAGCAGGCATATTTTCAAGTATATGTAGATTTACTTTATCAATAAATTTTAAATACATACAAACAAAATATGTTTTGCCCAGATATAAATGGAATTTTCTGACTCATGTAACTTTGGTGACAGACACTTACACACTGGGTATTATTGTAAAGCACTAAGCCAGAGTCATGACATCATTAAATATGCTACAGATTCCAGGTGCTGTATCAAATGTGTAACAGGAATGATTAGCTCAGGGATAGAGAAAGGCTAATTTGTTTTTTTTGAGTTTAATTTCAGGAATTATATTACAGAACATCTGGTACACACAAACCCTTCTCTCCCATTCACAGCCACCACAGCCTTCAGCTGCCTGCTATAATCATATCCCCAGGAAAGAGCAATTCCTGCCTCAAAGTCCTGTCCAGGGGCAATCTTGGGATATAGGTCTGCTGGGGCATCCACTCCCTTTCATACCCACTCTTTGGACATTCTTTCTTAGAATCATCTTCTTCCTCCGTGTCTGTTTTTGGTGTCCCGTCATTCATGGCTGGTTGGAATTGTTTGGTGCTCTCTGTCCCACCAGCAACTCAGGCCTCCCAGGTGCTTCTCACTGGCAAGCTGCCTCACCTCCATAGGGACTTTAAATCAAGATGGTGTGTTGTTCCTTCTATGGGAGTTTCTAAAAGAGTAGCGCATGGGCCACCTGCATCAGCATCACTTTTTGGCAGGGAGCAGGCTGGGAAGTGCTCACTAAAAATTCAGATTCCAAGGCTCTACTACCATGACTACAACATCAAAATATTTGATGGTAGGAACCGGGAAACCTTTCTTTGTAGGATATTGTCAGTGATTTTCATGTATTCTAAAGTTAGCAAACCACTGCTTTAAAGGTATCTTATTTTTGGAATAGGACTTCTATACCTATTTCTTACCTGACTGGTGGAGCTACAGCATATGACAATGAGCAAGGTCTGTGGTAAGTATATTGTTATTTCAAGGTAATCTCATGAATAGTTCTAGAGGATTTTTGATCATCCACATTATTATATAGGTTCAGAGTGGAAACAAAATAATGAACTCTTGGAATGATGGAGTATTAGGTAGAGGTGGCTGGGTGAGAAAACGACAAAGAGCAGAAAAATAAGGGAAGGTGTTATGGATTGAATAGTGTTCCCCCAAAATATGAATTGTAAATCCTACCCTCTATACCTGTAGCTATAATTACATTTGGGAATGGGTTGTCTTTGTTATGCTAGTGAGGCAGGATTAGTGTAAGGTGTATCTTGAGTCAATCTCTTTTGAGATATAAAAGATGTTAAACACAAGCAGAGATGGGGTAAGATAGATGCCAAGACACATAGAGTTCTCCAAGGAACTAGGAAGCCCAAGCTAAAGAGACAAGGACCTTCCTCTAGAGCTGACAAAGACACAAAGCCCTCCCTTAGAGCTGGCACCCTGAATTTGGACTTCTAGCCTCCTAAACTTTGAGAAAATAATTTTCTGTTTGTTAAAGCCACCCACTTGTGGTATTTCTGTTATAGCAGCACTAGATGACTAAGGCAGATGGTGAGTCAACAAATAAACAGTTTATCATTGTCAATGGTCTGTTAGTACTTTCATTAACCAGTTTTGGAATCTGTTTGTTCATAATATCGGTTTGATACCACAAACAGCCCCTTATCACTATGTGAGTTAAAAATACTTCTTTTTATACAAATGATCCCACTTTCCCCACCCTCTGCCATGTCTTTATCAGCCTTTAAAGAGACCTTCTGTAGTTACTGATGCTCAGAAGCCAGATCTGTTGCTGCTGTCTGATGGGTGGAAAGCTGTAGCCACCTTCTACCTTCTTCACACTCCCTGTCCTTGCTCTGCACAGCTTCTGTGGACTTCCTTCTTCTCATCTGATACTGCACATGATTCCTCTGTATATTTGCCCATTGTCATGGAGCACCTGTTTCTTGGAAAGTTCTAGAGGCTCCAATCTCCTCTTTTTTCTCCAAGCCCTCCTTTCTTTAGAGACTTTCTTACCAGAACCGTATCTAACCTGTATCTCTTATAAGAGACAACTTGGAGATTAAGTTGTTGTGAGATCAGGAAGGTGGGTTGGGAGAAATGATTTTGGTCACAGAACTGGGGCTCGGGAACATGTATCCCCCACATCCCCAATTTGTATTTGAAACATATATTACTAAAAAAGCAATCTTCTGTACATAGGTGGTATCTTTATATAGTTTCAACTGGTCATTGTCAGATGATTTTTGAGGCTGGATCATTATTTCGATGGGAAAAAATGCAATCTGAATTCTAGAGCAATGCTCTCAAACTTTAATTTTATATATATGAATGATACAGGGATCAGTAGGTTTGGAGAGGGAGCAAACATTCTGTAATTTTAACAAGCTCTCGTGCTGCTAATCCACAGTTCACACTTTGTAAAGCAAAGTTGTAGATATAAATATAGATGAATTTTACAAATTTTATGATGCAATCTGTTATTTAACTTGCAGGGTGGTATGATGGAAAGAACATTGGGCTCAGATTCAAAGGGCTGCCTTCCAGTGCTGGTGACACCATGGTTTGCTGTGTCAACTTTGGCAGCTGACAATGTATCTGGGCCTCATTTTTCTCATTTATCAATTGAGGACCTTGGTCTTTAATGATCTTTATGATCCCTTCCAGCCTTATGATTCTATGGTTAGTGTGCTTGTCGTTAATATTAGTTAACAGTGATATCTATGGCTAGAAGGATTGTAGCCTATTATAGATAGTGAAATGTCATGTTGTGGCTAGTGTCCGTTTGTCAGTGGTAATCAGCAATGGTAACAACAAACAACTAAAAAGCTTCATTCTCAACATGTAACTGAATTATGAACATCTATTAACAGGTCATATATACATTATAGGAAGGAGGTGACAAGGATTTGATAATTTAAATTTAAGATTACTAGCTTAGTTTTATTATTGTTACTGAATATTCATAAGATGCTATATATTCCCTCAAATTTACAGTAACTTGGTCACCAAGACATTTTTGTTCTCCTTACCTCTCAGACCACTAATTGGGAATCTACTTTTCGCATCCTCTTCCTATGGCCCACCCTTAAGTGTTGGTCTTCCCTGAGGTTCTGTTTTCAGATCTCTTTTCACTCATCCACAACCTAACACTCACGCAGAGGCTGGCTGCTCTTCATGACTTCTATGTCTGTAGCTCTGGCACAGGCCTCAAAAACAAGGCAGTAAGGAAGTAAGAATCAGCCTGAGATGCAATCTTTTCAGAGCTGGGTTTAAAACCAGCCTGGTAAACAAATTATGCAAGACACTTCTGAGAAGCTAAATGTATTCTCCAGCAAAGTAACCCCTATCTAAAGCCAACAGTCTTCTAAGAAGTCTATTAGTTGGAGAGATTGAATGTAATTGTCTTAGTCATCTAGTGCTGCTCCAACAGAAATACGAAAAGTAGATGGCTTTCACAAAGAGAAATTTATTTTCTCACAGTCTAGTAAGCTAGAAGTCCAAATTCAGGGTGTCAGCTCCAGGGGAAGGCTTTCTGTCTCTGTCGGCTCTGGAGGAAGGTCCTCGTTATCATCAGTCTTCCCCTGGACTAGGAGCTTCTCTGTGCAGGAACCTCAGGTCGAAAGGATGCGCTTTGCTCCCAGTGCTTCTTTCTTGGTGGTATGAGGTCCCCCACTCTCTGCTTGCTTCTGTTTCCTTTTATCTCTTGAGAGATAAAAGGTAGTGCAGGCCACACCCCAGGGAAACTCCCTTTACATTGGATCAGGGATGTGACCTGGGTAAGGGTGGTGTTACAATCCCAGCCTAATCCTCTTTAACATAAAATTACAATCACACAATGGAGGCCAACCACACAATTCTGGGAATCACGGCCCAGCCAAACTGATACACATATTTTTTGGGGGACATAATTCAAACCATGACAGTAATCCTGTTTTTCGTTTTACAGGAACAACAAGTTTTGTAGGGTCATTTTGATACTTCACATTGTGTTCCATATTCCATAGTAATTTATTTGGAAATGTTCAGATAGAGTCTCCAGGACTCAGTGGAACTCCATGGCTCACTAAAACAGTTTGTTCTAATCAACATCTTACATCCACTTAGCACAAATGGAGGAAAAAGACAAGTCTTCAGATTCTCACTGTATGACCCCAGTGTAAGGTTCATAAAAGAGCTTGGATATTACCAGGGTTTTCATAGCTCAGACTTGTCCTGGAGGGTAGCACAGACTAGGAAATAGGCTGTTGTTAGTTGTCATTGAGCCAATTCTGATTCATGGCAACTCCATGTGTTATAGAGTAGAATTACTCCTTAGGATTTTCTTAGCTATAATCTTAGTGGAAGTAGATGGCCAGGCCTATCTTCCACGGTACCACTGAGTGGGTTTGAACTACCAGCCTTTAGGTTAGCAGTTGAGGGCAAACAGTTTGCACGACCCAGGGACTTAGGAAATAAGTAGTTGGACTGTATTATCTCTAAGGGCCTTCCAGCTCTGACCTTTAGCCCTTCTGCTCTATGACAGCTTAAGCTTTTTTTGGATGTGAAGTGTAGGAGATACCTTCCCCACACTCATACACACTCCCACGCAAATCTTCAGCACTGGCTTGTTTGATTATGGAAACATTTTTGTTTAAGTCAATTGAAAATAAAGGACACAAAATGCGAAGACTTGAGACTCTCAGAATGTGGCCTATGAAGCTTTCTGTTTTTGCTAGTGGGGAAAGTTTTAGAAAACTGGAGGGCACGAGGTCTCTGATGGAGGGAAATGGACCAGGGCAGGTAGAGGGAAGGGACACCACTAGAAAATGAAAAAGAAAGGCAGAGACCTCATGGTTCTGCCTTTAGCTGACTGTTTATCCTCCTCTGTACCAAACGGAGAAGTCCCTGGGTGATACAAACTGTTACCATGCTTGGCTGCTAATGAAAGTTGGTGGTTCAAGTCTACCCAGAGGCACCTTGGAAGAAAGGCCTGGCAATCTACTTCTGACAAATCAGCCACTGAAAACTATGGAACACAGTTCTACTCTGACACACCATGGGGTTGCCATGAGTCAGAATTAAGTTGACAGCAACTGGTTTGTTTTGTTTTTTTTGGTGCCAAAAAGTGAGCCTGGAGAGGTGACAGATTGGTCTCATAATTCAGGACACTTGAGAATGGACCATACTGTAGCTAGATGGAAGTGAGAACCCCTCAGATCCGTTTTTGTAGGTCTATCCTTCACTAACTCTTGTTTTTGAGGTGTATTTGGAGCTTAGCGTTTCTATCAGTTAAGTAATAAATCAAGTGTTGATTCTTTTTCTAGAATATCATTCTGCAAATTTTCAAACGTACGGCAAAGTTAAAAGAATTTTACAGCAAATCTCTCTATGCCCACCTCCTGGATTTCTCCATAAACACATTACATAGTCTCCTCATCATTCTAGCCCTTGGGAGTTAGCCCTGGCTTTTGCTTGACTGCCAGGACCTGGGACCTACCAGCCAACTTGTTTTCTTTCTCTTTCTGTGGAGGTTTCTCTTCTTACATAAGTGCCTGAGAGTATGTATTACACAGAGGGAATCTGAATATAGCCAGAGTAGGAGGAAGGACAGCTCACTGAGTTCACGCTAATGGAGATCAAGCTTTAACAAGAATACGGAGAGACATCTGAATGCACAGAAAGGAACCAGTCTGACTTTTCTGAAGGTGAGAGAGTTGTGTGCCCTCACCAGGGAGGAAAAGATGAGAGATGAGAAACAGCAAAGTCTTCCTGAACTTTAAAACTTGTTTTGGTTTTCTGTTAAACTAGTGTGTCTCCTAAACATAGAACTTTAACAAGAATTTGTTTTCAGAGGAAAAAGTTAAAAAATTGGATTAAAAATCTAATTCACACTAACCAGATATCTTAAATAAAGCTCTGCTATCGTAATTTCTTAGTTTTGTATTACTAAGTTAATTCAGAAGTGAAAATAGTTTGTGACGGTAACGTTTGTCACGTTGTATGTATCACTGCTATATACGTGAATGTTCATTGTCCTGAGGCCTGCGTATTGAGGGTGACCACCCTGCACATCAGGATCAGGAAAGAACAGCACAGGATTCATTTGCTGCTTCTACAATTTGTCTAAGAATGTCACAGCATGCCAGTGTCAAGAGGAGGCTGACAAAGGAAGGCAATGACCTCCTCAGGTATAACAAAGCCTGCAGTGAGTTTATTGATTTGACAGGTGAGGAAACAGGCTCCACTGAAGAAATTCTCTGAGTTCTTCACTGAGTGGGAAAACTCAGGAGGTTTTATGTGCTAGAAAATGATTGAAAGTTGGCATCCTGGGTATGGTAGGATGACCCCTAGAGTCTATACTCAGATAATTCAACCAATCTCATTGCATGCTGGTTAAGTAAGACTCTTCATCTGGGTCCAGGAAGTTCCCAGCATATTGGGACATTCACAGTTCTTAATCATTTATCATCTTTGGCTGGCGGATGGCTCAAAGTTTATGGTTGTTCAACAGCTTCCAAAACCAAACCCGTTGCTGTCGAGTCGATTCTGACTCATAGCTACCCTATAGGGCAGAGTAGAGCTGTCCCATAGGGTTTCCAAGGAACAGCTGGTAGATTTGAACTGTTGACCTTTTGGTTAGTAGCCAAACTCTTAACAAGTACACCACCAGGGCTCCTTAACAGCTTTAGTTGTGGTGAAACAAAGCATTTGGTTTTGTTATTGCCTAGGCAAGTGCTGAGTGGGAAATTTTACATTTAAAAAGTGTATAGATCATCTAGTTCAGAGGTTTTCAAATAGTGTGTCTATTTAATTTTTTTTTTTTTTTGAAGATTTTGGAACTTTTCTCCAACTATAACCCTACATAGAAACCCAGTATGTAAAACAGAAAAGTGAAGCTACTGTGGTTACAATGAGGATGAGGGCTTTGGAGGCCCCTCTGCTCAGCATCCAGCCTGGCTCCCTACCCACACACTTGTCAGGGCTGTGGGTGCTGGGTGATGCTGGGTGGTCTCTGGCCTCAGCAGAACAGGCTAGTTCAGGCTTATCATTTTATAGATGAGGAAACTGAGAATCATGAGAAGTGATTTGCTACTAGAAAACTCTGTTCCATTATCATCATAGAATCTCAGAGTCACAGGGTCAAAGAGTTTCAGCTTAGATGGCATCTTGGAAATCCTTTATTCTCCCCATCCCATTCTTCCCTCACAACCTCCTACCTGAGCAGAGTTGCAGCCTCTGCTTACCAGTGATTGGGCTCCCTCGTCCTCTGTCAGTTCTGAGCACTGGAAAGTTCTTCTCCATGGCAAGCAGACATCATCTGTTTGTTCCTCCTAACATCTACTTCTTAAGGGTCACACAGAGTGAGTTTAATCCCTCTTGCACAGAAAACCTTGTTTTCATCATCCTCATTAATAAGCACGTGTGGTGTCAGGATTTAGTGAAAATAGATAGGCTTTGCAGGGAGAGAACCCCTGGTTTTGACTTTTGGTTTTCCACTCAGCAGTGGTATGAACTTGAGCTAGGCACTTGGATTCTTCCACCTTCAGTTTCATAATGTATAAAATGGGGGAAAGGATGCCTGAGTTAAGAGGATTGTTTGAAGATGATATGGAACGACATTTGTAAGGCATCAGATACAATACCTGCATAGAATGGGCCGCTATGATTAGCTGAGGAGTGTGGAACATGTGTCAGCTAGGGATACTCTGTCTAATTCAATGATTATGTGCTTTTCCCCAGGACTGAAGTGATTATGGTTTTCCTTCATTTTTCACAGTGACATATTATGTACATTGGAAATGATAATTCACTGGTTTTCAGCTAACAAAAATAAATGTCTCAGGAGAGTTTCTTTTTTCTTATTAGAGGATGGAGATAACAGAAAGTTTCAAACTTCCAGTTTTTCTCCCTTGGTTACGATATATGTGCATGGATAATTAATTCCTGCACTGAAGCTTGCTTTCACTCACCCCAGTGTGCTGTAGGAGCTAGGGCTGGAGGATCGCATGACAAATGACATGATGTGTAAGGGGAGCTGCTCTTTGGCTTTGTCTGCTTGCACAGCAGGGGGCCTGAGGCCATTTCCTCTGTGACTTTCCTGGTGCTCAGTACTGCAGTACTCCTATCAGGAATCCACAAATATCAGGCTCTGCTCACATTCTTATGTGGACAAACCACAGGAGAGCTTTTTGAAAATGTGGTCAGAGTATACTGGGATGCTTTAGCCAATACTGGGGCAGACATGGATCTTGTTTTGTGTTAGGCTCTGTGCTGGTTTTCCTTGATTTTTTTTTTTTTTTTTTTGAACTGCGTGTTTTTCTTCTGCTAGTGCTCCAGCAACTGGTTAACTGTTTATGCTTAATATCTATTATTTATTAATATAAACAATATTTTTGATGATTTACTTTCTGATTATACTTAATTTTGATTCTTAAAATATTATTATAACAGCATTATTACAAGTTTAATTATTCTATTCTCTCTTCCAACATTGGAGCCCTAGTGGCACAGTGGAAACCCTATGGGGCAGTTCTACTCTGTTCTGTAGGGTTGCTATGAGTCAGAATCGACACAATGGCAATGAGTTTGGTTTTGGCTTTCCTTTCAATATTTGGGAATGCACAGGCTTTTTACATAGTTGCAGTTACAATGTTCATACAGTTTGTGTTCAGATATTCTCACATAAATATTTGCTATGTTGCTGTATGATTTTAATGATTGCTATTTTAATAGAAGCATAATTTGGCAACATCTTTTATTTTCATTGAGATCTATTTGTTTTTGATGCATTTCCTTTGTAGAAGTTAGGGGATCTGTTAGTTGTGATTGACAGGAATTCTTGAAATAGCTTGAACTTAGGAAATGGATCCTGGGACAATTCATGAAATGCAGGCAGATTTCAGTAACCAAGGCTTAAAAGGGCAAGGTTGCAGCTGAGCTTCAAAACCACTGCAGAAATTCAAAGGCTTCTTCTCTCATTTGCGAATCTGCCTCTCTCTGCACATTGCTTGTTTAAATTTCCTCCCCTGCTTCAGCCAAACCTCCTGTTGTTTTCAGCCCAAATGACAGGAAACGTGGTTGCCTACAATTCCAGAATTTTATACGTTGCAATTTTGACCATAGAGGAGAGACCACTTTATTTTTTCAATTCTACTCATCCAGCAGGGAAGGACGAAGATGGCCACTGTGAAATCAGCTGTTCATCTCTGGACCAACCAACCCATGTGGTCAGGAGCTGCTGCCTGGGTAAGGGTCAGGTCGTTGCCCTTGACAACAGTGGGAGGTTCAGGCAGGTCCACATCTATAGATGGGTTGCTCCCATGGAAAGTATATAAACATGAGGGGAGTTCCCAGGAAAGTGGGGTAATTAGAAAATAAACTTATGTGCCTGATACAGCAAAAAAAAAACCTCAAATAAAACAAAATGAAAGCTTTAGTATTTACAGTCTTTCCTCGTTCTTTTGATTAATTCATTTAGTAAAATTATAAGGAGTGAAGTTAACACCTGAAAGGGTCTAACTAAGCTGATGGTTCTTGAGATAATTTACCAATTTACTTTACCCAAACTCCCTTAAATCAATCAGTCCAGAGTGTTCTTTACTTCCAATGTTCCCCATACCTTGTCCTTCATGGTGACATAGAACACATGGATGTGGTCAGGGTCCATGATCTCATGAGGAGCAATTAGGGTCAGAGTGGATTGCTCAGTTTATTCTTTGAGGCAGAAAGGAGTTTGAGTGTGACTGCAGAAATACAGAAGCGCTACTTTCTCCAATTCTCTAGGCTGCCTTACCAGTAGCTTTTCTTCCCTACTGCCATTACCTAATTTTACTTTCTGAACTTGTTCTCTATCCAGCTTTACTACAAAAATGAAAGATTTTCATTCCTCCCTGCTGTCTCTGAAATAAGCAAAGAAATCTCATTTTGATTATAAGTGTTTCACTGCTAGTTACATCAGGAAAGCCAACAGGGGTGGTCTTGGAATAGTTCACAAATTCTGAAATTGTTTCAAGACTACTCTGAAATCTTTAAGAAATCTTAAAAGGAATAGGTTATTCCTATTCCCTAGATAATCAGATTCTCTTTCTTAGATTGCTTAGCTCTTTGATACTGTCACAAACTATAAATTTCATTTTTAAAGGCATTTAAAAATTATTAATGTGTATGCTCCTTTGGAGCCCTGGTGGCACAATTGTTAAGTGATATAGCTCCTGGGAAACCCTCTGGGGCAGCTCTACTCTGTCCTCTAGGGTCGCTATGGGTCAGAATCAACTCGACAGCAATGGGGGTTTTTTTTTTTTTTTTTTTTGGATGCTCTTCGTGGAGCCCTGGTGGTGCAGTGGTTAAGAGCTACAGCTGCTAACCAAAAGGTCAGCAGTTCTAATCCACCAGTTGCTCCTTGGAAACCCTATGGGACAGTCCTACTCTGTCCTATAGGGTCACTATGAATTGGAATTGACTCGACGGCAACGGGTTTTTGGTTTATGCTCCTTATAGAGGATTCTGAAATTATAAAAAAAGAGAGTTAAAAAAAAAATTCACTGATAACACTTTCATCAGAGTGCTTGCTTTGAAAATCAGCGCATTTGATCTTGTCTGGTTTATCCTGATCAGTTACTCAGTCCTTAGACCAAGGTAGGTTTGGTGTTGTGACTACTTCCTCTGTGTGTGTTTGTCTGCAGGTGTGTGTTACAGATACTTTCCAGAATCAACTTCCTGATAGCCTATGAAGACTCCTTGGCCATGAAAGGCTCTTCCTCGTCTGACCTTCTAGAGTCCTCTCCAGGGCTTCAGGCTGTGGTTTCCACCTCACACTTGGATTTCCTGGCTATCTCTGTCTCTATCCCTCTTCCTGTGTTCCTTCTATGGGGAAAAAAATTCCATATTGTTTTCCCTGCATTTCTCTCTGAGTGTCAAGCTGATATGCAATGACCTAGCATTGCTTTCTTTCTCATTCTAATGGTTTCCAGCACCAGAAGTCCCCTGACCCTTTTCCCTGGTTTATGTTGACTTGTCTTATTTGCTGATGGCCTGGGGCCAATTTTAAAGCTTATTTTTTCTTTTCTGACTTTGGTTTCTCTACGTGTTATTCTAAGTGAATTTTTTGGCTTTTACTGATACATGTCCTTTTACCTGGATGGCAAGCTCATCATTCTGGTATCTGCCGTTGGGGAAGCAACAATGCTGTGATAATTTTTTCTTCTGGGAACACTCCTAAGAGATCCTTTTTATTCTCTCTCACCCCTCACCTGCCAGTCAGATGCGTAGGACCCAGTGGTGAACGCCAAGGCCCTATGGAATGGTGGAGTCTCAGGATGGAAGGGCTCTGGATTCCTAAATGACTGCATGGAGCAGAGCCTTCTGCACCTTGGCCCCACTATTCACCTGCCATAAACTTTAACGTGAATGAAAAATAAACTCGTATTTTGTAAACTACTGAGTTTTGTTGTTGTTGTAATAGATAATAGTTCAACTACCTGACTAATACAGCTACCCATAACTCCAGCCAACTTCCATTTTTTTCCCTTGCTTCTCAATAAGTGCCGATTTTGATTCTCCAATAATCGTCTACTTCTGCTGCTCTGAGTGAGCCCTTTAGCTCTGAGTTCATTCACACTGGAGAGGTGGTGACCCACTGAGCTCAGTGACCTGCACATTCCCCAGTTTCTCAGTTGTCACCAGGTGACTCTCCTTCCCATTCCCACCTTCCCAACTCCCTATTTCATTCATATCATCCTTCACAAAGCCAATCTGCTTTAATATCATAAGAATATGTTATGCCATTACTCCAAAGTGAAGGGGCAGGCATTGTTTCTCATTCTTTTATCTGCATTTAAAGAAATAATGTTCTTTAAAATTTAGTTTTTTCCAAAGCTGTTTACTCTCAGTCTTTAAAAAAGCATATTCTTATTTCTTCCTGGATTTCATCTTCAATAATGAAGTAGGAGTCTCCTGTCTTCAGCCATCATAATGGCACCTTCTATTTATTAAATAACTACCATGTGTTAGGTACTGTTCTTGATATACATTATTCCAGTTAGTTCTCCCGACAATCCTGCAATGTCAGTCTTATTATCTTCATTTTACAGAGAGGTTAAGTAAATTGATTAAAATCCCAGAGCCTGCAAGAAATAGAACCAAAATTCCAATCTGGATGGATTCATGTTGTTCACTCCATTATTCAACACTGTATTGTTTATTATACAACCTACTGCTGCAGACAATGAATCTTTTTATCTATGAAGACTCCAACAACAGCTAGAAAGAGAGCCCAATAGAAGTGTTAAAAAAAAAAAGTTTCCTAGCAATAACTCTTTAGGTTCTTGAAGAGCATTTGCATAAAGTGAAAAAATAAGAATTATGTATTTATGGTGATAATTTCTAAGACTGAGACTAGTTTAGCCAATGTATGTCCATTTAACTTGCTTCCATCATTTTCTTCTTTAGCTCTCTCTTATAAAGAGTAGTTGTGAAAGATTTCTCAAAATATAGTTTTAAAGAAAAGGTAATTCTAGATTTATAAACTATTTGGTGAAGTTTTACTAGGCTCTGTTTGGTGGCCTCATGAGTTGAAAAGAGTACCATTATATTATCTTAAGCTTTATCAAAAGGTCTTCAGTGTTTGGGGATCAGTATGGCCAGAAGATGAGCATACTTCATTATTGTTAACAATAACTGAACTCATCATGCCTACTCTCTGGTAGCGTATGACTATCAAAAATTCAAAGGCATAAACTCTAGTTCAGAAACACAGTCCTTGGCATAAATAATACTCATTCTTACTTAGCCAACGTAATCTTTGGTCACCAGGGATTAAATCTACACTTCCTTTTTTATTTACCAAACTTTTTAGACTTTCAGGAAGGCATAGTTGAAAATTCATTTATCTCTAAAACAAACATGGCAGATTTGTAGAGCAAGTGGGATCACTCATTATTCTAGAGCCCGTAGCAGACAAAGATGAATGTTTGCAGAACTCTTTCCTCCGAAATCTGCCCTTGGCGAAATCTTCTCACTTCGGCTCTCTCCAGGCAGACACTGTCAATTGATTAGGGTTGATGTACTAGTTCATGCATTTGACAAATATATGTTAAGCACTGGCTATGTGCCAGGTAATGTTCTATGAGCAGAAGTCAGTTTACTCTTTTGGCTGTTGCCCAAATTTATTTTGTTGTTGCTAGGCACTCTGAGAAGAAACTCTCCTAGTTGATCAAGAAAGTCCATCAATCCCATCTGCTTAAATGACTTCAGATTTCTATGACCTCAGATACAGTGCACGAGCCTACTTTGTCCTGGGACTGAGGATACAAAGAAAAAGCCAAAAGAATGGAGAATAGATAGAGTTAGTAGCACACAAAACATATTCTTCTTAGGCCTTATGACCTGTATGCCCTCAGCTAGGTTTGGAGGGAATGGTTGACATAAATTGAAGGCAAGAATTTCATAAGTTAGCAGTAGTGACTCCTACTTTTGAAAATAGGGTGACGTGTTTAATGATTTAAAAACAAACAAACCAGTTGCTGTCCAGTCAATTCCAACTCATGGTGACCCCGTGTGTGTCAGAGTAGAATTGGGCTCCACAGGGTTTTCAGCGGCTGATTTTTCAGAAGTTGATCACCAAGGCTTTCTTCCAAGGTCCCTCTGGGTGGACTTGAACTGCCAGCCAAGCATGTTAACTTTTGCACCACCAGGGACTCATTTAATCATTAGAAACCCAATAATTCCTATTTGCCCACTACCTTCGGTCTTCCTCTTTAGGCATCCTTGGTCTGAAGCCTCATATCAGACTGGATACTTGCTTTCAAATCATAAGGTTTACTAAGGACAGCTCAAACAAGGTGTTAGTCTACACATTCTAAGTAATTGAGGCAAAGGCTGGTCTATTGTCAGAGCATGTCAGGCAGTCAACCCAAACAGACATGATTGTGCAAAGCTGCGATTGGGGCACTAGATGTTTAAGCATGTTGAGAAGAGTCCTTCAAAATAAGCCTGGATTCTGACTGAATCTCCTCCACCTCTGATGTTGTTAGGTGCTGTTAAGTCAATTTTTGACTCATAGTGACCCCATGTGACAGAGTAGAACTGTCTCATTGGGTTTTCTAGGCTGTAATCTTTATGTGAACAGTTTGCCAGGTCTTTTTCCTGCAGATCCACTGGGTGTGTTCAAATCACCAACCCTTTGGTTAGCAGCTGAGCTCCTTCCACCCTACTGCTAGTCAAATGGAAGTGCTGGGGAAGGTTATACAGAGTAATTAGACCATTGCATGTAGCTTTTAGCTTGTACTTTTGGAAGGGAAATTCACAGATGGGCTTTGTATATTGTGGCTAAGATGGAAGGAAAGAGCAAATAAGTCAACTTGATGTTTTGTAAAAGACTAGAATTCTTCCAGAAGTTTCTTTACTGTGTGTCTTCTCTAAATCAAGTTTAAAAAAAAAAAAACCCCGTTGCCATCGAGTCGATTCCAACTCATAGCGACCCTATGGGACAGAATAGAACCGCCCCATAGAGTTTCCAAGGAGCACCTGGTGGATTCGAACTGCCAACCTTTTGGTTAGCAGCTGTAGCTCTTAACCACTACACCACCAGGGTTTCCAAATCAAGTTAAAGACATCCTGAAATCAAAATGAAGTTTGATTCCCACTCATGTATTGTGCAATTGGATCACTGAAGAAACGTGACAGGGAAGTCTTTTAAAATCAGTCTTTACAGCAGAGATTTCCAGTGGCAAGATACTCAGGACATCAGCTTTGATCCTATACTTCAAGGTTTGAAGATAAGCATGTAGAGATGCCAGAGAGACAAGAATGGCATTATTAAATGTGTATAGTCTTTTATAAAATGGTCCTCACCTCATAATAAGCCTGAGAACTGCCTATTTAGCTGCAGTGGATTGGGCACAAAAGTATTCTTAATCTATCTGTTTGCATCATTTAAATCAATGTACAGATATACTAATATCTCCATTAAAAAAAATTGACTTAGTTTTTCTTGACCTCATTCTCATCAAATATTTCCCCATTTTTTTGCTCCACTGAATAGCCTAACTTCTCTAATGAGTTGACTATATATATACCTCTATGCTTTCAATTACCATTCATTTAAAAAGTTTTATAAATTGAAAAAATTATCCATGTACATAATTTGACAATACTTTAGTATAAAGAAATTTTAATAATAAAAAGCAACCATATTTTGTCTCTCTACTCCTCCCCAATCCCACTCTCTTAACTTTTACTTGTTTGGGTTATTATTATTATTAATTTTATTTTGTTGTTGAGCATGTTGTTTTTGTTGTGTGTTGTCAGATTGATTCGGACTCATAGCGACCCTACAGGACAGAGCAGAACTGCCCCATAGGGTTTCTGAGGAGAGGCTGGTAAATTTGAACTGCCGAGCTTTTGGTTAGCAGCCTGAGCTCTTAATCACTTTGCCACCAGGGCTCCGTTGTTCAGCATAGATACAGCAAAACATACACAATTCAACCATTTCTGCATGGACAATTCAGTGACATTGATTACATTCTTTGAGTTGTACAACCATTTTCACCCTCCTTTTCTGAGTTGTTCTTCACCCATTAACATAAACTCACCACCGCCTAAGGTTTCTACCTAATCTTTTTGAGTTGCTGTTGTCCCTTAGATCCCACATAGTTCTTAAAAGAGCACAATGCTCAAGGCAGACATTTTTTACCAGTTAAGCTAAATCATTGTTTGGTTTTAAGAAGATTTAAGGGTTATTTTTGGTTTAAGTTTTAAAGGTTATCTCAGGGCAATAGTTTCAGGGCTTCATCCAACCCCCATGGCTCCATAAAGTGTGGGGTCAATGAGAATTTGATATTCTGTTCTGCATTTTACCCCTTTTGATCAAGATTCTTCTATAGAATCTTTGATCAAATTGTTCAGTAATGGCAGCCGGGCACCATTCAGTTCTTCTGGTCTCATGGCAAAGGAAGTATTCATGGAGGCAATTGGCCACATATTCCATTTCCTCCTCCTATTCCTGACTCTCCTTCTTCCTCTATTGCTCCAGGTGAATAGACACCAACTGTCATGACTTAGATGGCTGCTTGCAAGCTTTTAAGACCCCAGACACTACGCAACAAACTAGGAGGTAGAACAGAAGCTCTAAACACATTATTCAGCCAATTAACTGGGGTGTTCCATGAAACCATGACCTTAAACCTCCAAACGAAGGAACCAAATCCCATTGGGTTTTTGTATATAAACAGCCTCAGCAGCTACTCGTTTCTTGGTTGTTGTTGTTGTTAATATATCTATCATACAGCTTTTGCCAGTTCAACTTTTTGCAGGTGTACAACTTATTGACAACAATTACATAATCAGTTGTGGGTTATTTTGATGCTTACACTTATATCTCTGAATACTGACTTCTGGAATTCTAGTTGACAATTTAGCTTACTTTCATCATCATCCCTCTCCTTCCCTTCTCCTAATATAGTTACATCACTATTTTTAGTTCCTTTATTAGTTAAACGTTTATAGCTTTAAATAATAAATGTACGCTTTTCTTGTTCCATCTATTATAAATAATTATAGACTATGTATTTCGACTTAACTTACTAATAAAAGGCATGTGGCAGTTAACCTTCTGTGTCTTTGCATGTCTGGACCTATCTTCATTCTGGCTTTATACTTGATTTCTGTCTTTATTTTTTCCTCACATTTGATTGATTTATATTTCTACTGGAAATTGACTTCAAGGTTGCAAATCACTTTCTTTCAGACCTTTGAAGATACTAGTCTGATGTCTTCTAGCATTAAATGTTGTTGATGAAAAGATGTCATTTTCATTCTTGTAGATGGTTTTCATTTATTTTGCTGATAACCTGGAAATCTTATGATGCTTATGATGTTTGTACGTGTGGGTCTTTTTTTTATTTGTTCAATTCAACACGTGGGGTTTTGCTGTGTCTTTTTCATCATGTTTTTTTGGTCTAAAACCTTGTTATTCACTCTGGAGATATATAGATATATAACCCATTGCTAGCAAGTCGATTCTGACTCATAGCGACTCTATACGACAAAGTAGAACTGCCCCGTAGGGTTTCCTAGGATGTAACCTTTACAGGAGAAAATTGTCAGGTCTTTTCTCCCATGGAGTGGCTAGTGGATTTGAACTGCTGACCTTTCAGTTAACAGCTGAGTGCTTAACCATTGCACCTCCAGGGATCCTTAAATATGATAACCCATTGCCATTGTGTTGATTCCGACTCATAGAGACCCTGTAGAACAGAGTAGAACTGCTCCATAGGGTTTCCAAGAAGTGGCTGGTAGATTTGAATTGCTGACCTTTTTGGTTAGCAGTCAAGCTCTTAACTACTGCACCACTAGGGCTTCTTACATGTAAATTATATATGTATAAATATAATATATAATATATATGTAATAAGAGGTTTGTGTACAGAGGCAGGGGCTTGTTAATCCGCTGGCCTTTATGCTGGTCTTCCAAATGCTACCATGTGGGGAAATTTGCCCAATGACACCCACAATTGCTATCCTGGTTTTTCTTAGAAACTGTGTTCAATTTCTTTAAAGAATATCCCTACTTTTTTCTGGGGGATGGAGGTGTAAATACTCAGCTTTGGATTTTTTGTTTGACAGTGTGGAGGAGGAGGTTAGGTAGGTCTGTTGTCTTACATGTTGGCTTTTGATTATTTTGTTTTCAGTCTATATCTCCTACTCACTTTCCATTGTACTTATTTTTCCAAGTTTGAGATTTCTTTCCTTCTGCTTTATTAGTCACCACTTCTCCATGCTTTAAACCTTCTCCATAATTTCAAACATATCTCCCTTTTTTTCTTTTTAGTCTACAAGAAATTTGTTGAAATTTCTTGTTTTCTTAAAACTTCTACCTTGTTCTTTTTATTTCCTAAAATTAATGTATTATGTTTTTAGGTGGTAGCATGAACAACCAAGAAGAGTCATTTGTTGCGTGGAAAGAAGAATCACTAAGACTTGGTGGAAATAAAAAGACAAGAATTGAAAAGAATTTCAAAGATTTTTCCTACTATACCAAACTGACAATCAAAAAGAAAGAATAAAAAACAAAGAGTTTGTATAGAAAAAGATACTACATTATTTCAATAATTTCTGTGTTTGTGCATGTAGTTCCCTAAGAACCTTAATTTATTTGTTTTTTATCCCAAAGATTTATCATTCGTCTGCTTATCCAAGATCTAAAAACAAACAAATAAACAAAAAAAACCCAACTGATAAAAAAAAAAAAATGCATGTTCTTTGGAGAACATTAGGAAAGTGCATACATAATTGTACCAAGAAAAACATAAATATAGGAGTTCCGGCAAAATGGTGCTCTAGGCAGAAGCACCACGCTGTCCCTCCACAGCACAAATCCGAAAAACTAAGCCGAATAGAGAATACAACAATCCTGAAACCCTAAAACATCAAATGAAGAGATAAAGAACTCAGCCAAGCACCAAATGGAGTGAGAAAACTGGCAGAGAACGGAGAGTGAGGAGAGATTCGTACAGAGGTCCCATACCAGCTAAAGCAGCACAGATCCACCATCTTGGACTCCTATCAGAGACCAGCAAACGGGGTACGAGAAAGCAGCCTCACAGAGCATCCAGCGGGAGACAAAACAACCGGTAACTTGTGGTGTGCGCTTTCCCACTCCCCACCCCTCTTGGCCCGTGTTCGGCCTCCACTGATTCCCGCTGCCATGGTCTCTTGACAAGGAAGCGCCGGCTGCTTGGATTCCACACACCCAAGCGGGTAGCTCTCTGGGTGCCATTTGTTGGCTGCTAGTGTTGCTTTTTTTGATTTCTCACTTGCCTCTCACCACCTCCCCCTCTTTTCACTCGAGTGCCTGGCTCTGTGCGCCATCTTTGCTTCTTCCTGAGGGGCTCCAGAGTGCCGGCAATTTGTGATATATGCTTTCCCACTCCCTACCCTTCTTCACCCACACTCGGGCTCCTCTGCTTCCCACAGACACAGTCTCTTGTCCAGAAACACCAGCTTGCACTAGCTGGCTCTCTGAGTGCCATTTGTTGGCAGCTGGTGTTGCTTTTTTTTTTTTTTCCTGCTTCTTTTGATTTCCTGCTTCCCTCTTGCCGCCACCCCCTACTTTCACTCGAGTGCCTGGCTCTGTGCACCATCTTTGCTTCTTCCTGAGGGGCTGCGGAGCTCCATTCGAGTGTGGAGCTGCTTCCCAGTCTGGGCTACTGCGCTGGTGGGATCCCTGGGCTTTTGTTCATTTTGAATTGTTTGTTTGTTTTCTTTTCCTTTTCTTGAGTTGGGAGCCCTTCCTGCCCAGGTGGAGCTGCATGGCAAGGAACTCCCCTTCAGCTTCCACAGATGTGCAGAGGGATCCCTGAGGACATTACTTTTTTCTTTTTTTTCTGTTTTTTTTTTGGGGGGGGGGCTTTCTTGTTCTTTTTTTTTTTTTTAATTTGTTTTGTTTTCTTTTCCCTCTTTTTCCCTTCTTGTCTTTCTTCAGTGCTCAGTTTCTCGTCTCTCTATATCTTCCTTCTCTTTCTGATCCCTGAATACCAGGCATTGTATATGCCTTTTAGCCAGGGTGTACTGCAACACCTGAGAGTGACTTCCCCAGACCTCATAGCTGCATTGGTGGGATCCCTGGGACCTTTGCGGTTCTTTAACCTTTCTGATTTTTATTTATTCATTCTTTTCTTTTCTTCTTCTTCCCCTTTCTGTTTTTCTCCATTTCATAGTCTCTCATCTCTCCACTCCAACGGCAAGCTCCCCTGGCATTCTTTTTTATTTGTTTGTATGTTTTTGGCTCCTGTTCCTCTCTCCTCTCTCCCATATCCATCTAAGCTCCACACATAACAATCTCCCCGTCTATCCTGCCTACCTGCACCGTGCGCTTAACATCACATCACCAAGCAGCACAGGCACGGCCTACTGGTACCTGCCCTGCACTGATTACCAACCTGCCCTGGTGGCTGTAGTAAATGCCACAAACAACCCGTCCCAGTAACTCCTCTTCAGCTAGACCTGACCTTCTGTACCATATCTGAGTGACTGACCCTGCCAGTTGGAGAAGGAGGTGAAAAGTATTGAGCGCACAGATGAGCAAACAACAAAGAACACACAGTCCGCCTGCTCAGACATACTCAAATTTTTTTTTTTTTAAAAAAGGGATGAAACAAACAAATCTACAATAAATAAAGGAGAAAAATAACTACTGAATGCCCCGAAAAAAGCAGACAATATCAAAACATTTACAAAAATGGAACAGGATGGTTCCAGTAGGCATCCAAAATAAAACACCAGATGACTGTCTCTGGAAGAAAATGCACTAGAACTACCTGATAGGGAATTCAAATCTCTAATACTCAGAATTCTCCAAGAACTGAGGAAAAAAGCTGACAAACATGAGGAAAAAATAGACAAATTCATAGAAAATACAGACAAAAAATTGGAAGAATTCAGGAAAATGATGCAGGAACAAAATGCCAAAATAAATTCACAATTAGAAATTATACAAAAACAAAAATTAGAAATCCAAAAGATAAACAACAAGATTTCAGAAATGGACGGTGTCATAGAAGGGCTGAGAAGCAGATTTGAAACCGTGGAAGACAGGATCAGTGGAATTGAAGACAAACACTTGGATACAACTATGTTTGAGGAAAACTCAGAAAAAAGAACAACGAAAAATGAAGAGACCCTGAGAGTTATGTGGGACACAATCAAAAGCAAAAATTTACGAGTGATTGGAATTCCAGAACAGGGGCAGAAAACAGAAAACACAGAGAGGATCATTGAGGAACTCCTGACAGAAAACTTCCCCAATATCATGAAAGATGAAAAGCTGGTCATGCAAGAAGCTCAACAAATGCCATATAGAAGAGACCCCCAAAAGAAAAACACCAAGACGTATCATATTCACACTCGTCAAAACCAAAGACAAACAAAGAATTCTGAGAGCAGCTCGTGAGAAACAAGAAGTCACATACAGAGGAAAAACAATAAGACTAAGCTCAGATTATTCAGCAAAAACCATGCAGTCAAGAAGGCAATGCGATGACATATATAAAACCTTGAAAGACAAAAATTGTCAGCCAAGAATAATATATCCTGCAAAACTCTCATTCAGATTTGATGGTGAAATTAGGTCATTTCCAGATAAACAGAAATTAAGGGAATATGTAAAAGTCAAACCGAACTTACAAGAATTATTAAAGGGAGTTCTTTGATCTGAGGACAAACAGCTTCAGCTCACAGGCAGAACCTAGGACGCAGGATCATACGAGCCAGATACCAATCAAGGAAATGAACGCTTAAGGACTATCCAAAACCAAAAGAAATACAACAGGGAATCAGAGCAGTTAATCAATAAATGACAACAACATCAAAACAATAAAAGAGGGAATAAATGGCATAGGTATAGAACCTTCTAATGGAGAGGAAGGCAAGGCAATACCAAATAATGGTAGACTGCTTCAAACTTAGAAAGAAAAGGGTAAAATTCATGGTAACCACACAGAAAGTTAACAAACCAACTCATAAAAATAAAGACAAAAAACATAAAGTCTCAGCAAAAGCAAACCCTACAAAAACAAAAAAATGAAAAAAAAAAACCACAAACAAAAGAAGCTCAGCACAAGAGAGTAAGAAGAACAAAGAAAATGTCAGCACCACAAAAAAAAGCACTACAAAATGACAGCAACAAACTCACATCTATCAATAATTACACTGAATGTAAATGGACTCAATGCACCCATAAAGAGATGGAGAGTGACAGAATGGATAAGAAAACAGGATCCATCAATATACTGTCTATAAGAGACACACCTTAGAAAAAAAGATGTGAATTTATTAAAAGTCAAAGGTTGGAAAAAAATATATCAAGCTAACAACTACCAAAAAAGAGCAGGAGTGGCAATTCTAATCTCAGATAAAATAGACTTTAAAACAAAATCTACCATAAAAGACAAAGAAGGACACTATATAATGATTAAGGGGATGATCCATCATGAAGACATAACCATAATAAACATCTACGCACCCAATGACAGGGCCCCAAAATACATAAAATAAACTCTAACAACACTGAAAAGAGAAACAGTCAGTCCCACAATAATAGTAGGAGACTTCAACACACCACTCTCAGTAAAGGACAGAACAACTAAGAAGAAACTCAGCAAAGATACAGAAGACCTAAGGGCACAGTCAGCCAACTTGACCTCATAGACATATATAGAACACTCCATCCAACCGCTGCAAAGTACACATTATTTTCCAATGCACATGGAACGCTCTCCAGAATAGACCACATCTTAGTCCACAGAGCAATCCTCAACAAGATCCAAAATGTTGAGATAATTCAAAGTATCTTCTCTGACCACAATGCCATCAAGGTAGAAATTAACAACAGAAAGAGCAAGGAAAAAAAATCAACTACATGGAAACTGAATAATACCCTGCTTACACATCAGTGGGTAATAGAAGAAATCAGAGATGGAATCAAAAAATTCCTAGAGTCAAATGAGAATGAAACCACATCATACCAAAACCACTGGGACACAGCAAAGGCAGTCCTCAGAGAACAATTTATAGCAACAGATGCATATATCAAAAAAGAAGAAAGGGACAAAATCAGAATATTAACTATAGAACTCAAACAAATAGAAAAAGAATAGCAAAAAAAGCCCACAACCACTGGAAGAAAGGAAATAGTAAAGATCAGAGCAGAAATAAATGAAATAGAGAACATAAAAACAGTAGAAAGAATCAACAAAACCAAAAGTTGTTCTTTGAAAGAATCAACAAAATCAACAAACCACTGGCCAGACTGATGAAAGAAACAACAGGAGAGGACGCAAATAACCCAAATGAGAAATGAAACTGGGGACATTACAACAGACCCAACTGAAATAAAAAGGATTATAACAGAATATTATGAAAAACTATACTCCAACAAATTTGAAAACCTAGAGGAAATGGATGAATTTCTAGAAACACAAGGCCTACCCAAACTACAACAGAGTGATGTTGAAAATCTGAACAGACCCACAACAAGAGAAGAGATTGAAAAGGTAGTAAAGAAAACTCCCAACCAAAAAAGCCCTGGCCCAGATGGCTTCACTGGAGAATTCTACAAAACATTTATAGAAGAGCTTGTACCAGTACTACTCAAGCAATTTCAGAACATAGAAGAGGAAGCAACACTTCCAAATTCATTCTATGGAGCCAGCATAATGCTGATACCAAAACCAGGCAAAGACGTCACCAAAAAGGAAAATTACAGACCAATATCTCTCATTAATATAGACGCAAAAATTCTCAACAAAATTCTAGCCAATAGAATTCAGCATCATATAAAAAAAAAAAAATCCACCACGACCAAGTAGGATTCATATCAGGTATGCAAGGTTGGTTCAACATTAGAAAACCAATCAACGTAATCCACCACATAAATAAAAGGAAAGAAAAGAATCACATGATCATCTCAATTGATGCAGAAAAGGCATTCAACAAAGTCCAACACCCATTCCTGATAAAAACTCTCAATCAAATAGGTAAAGAAGGGAAATTTCTCAACATAATAAAGGGCATCTATGCAAAACCAATGGCCAACATCATTCTTAATGGAGAGAGCCTAAAACATTCCCCTTGAAAACAGGAACAAGACAAGGATGCCCTTTCTCACCACTCCTATTTAACATTGTGCTGGAAGTTCTAGCTAGAGCAATAAGGCAAGAAAAAGAAATAAAGGGCATCCAAATTGGTAATGAAGAAGTTAAACTGCCCCTGTTTGCAGATGATATGATACTATACACAGAAAACCCTACAGACTCCAAGAGAAATCTACTGGAACTAATAGAAAGATTCAGCAGAGTAGCAGGATACAAGATAAACATTCAAAAATCAGTTGGATTCCTATACACCAATAAGGAGAATGATGAAAAGAAAATCAGGAAAACAATATCATTTTCAGTAGCCCCTAAAAAGATAAAATACTTAGGAATAAATCTGACCAGGGATGTAAAAGACCTATACAAAGAAAACTACAAAACCCTACTGCAAGAAACCCAAAGGAAAAACCCACGGAAAAACATACCATTCTCATGGATAGGCAGACTCAACATTGTGAAAATGTCAATTCTACCCAAAGCAATTTACAAATACAATGCAATCCCGACCCAAATACCAACAACATTCTTCAAAGAGATGGAAAAACTAATCATTAACTTTATATGGAAGGGGAAGAAGCCCTGAATAAGTAAAGCCCTACTGAAGAAGAAGAATAAAGTTGGAGGACTCACACTACCTGACTTCAGAACCTACTAGACAGCTACAGTAGTCAAAACAGCCTGGTACTGGTACAACGACAGATACATTAACCAGTGGAACAGATTTGAGAACCCAGATGTAAATCCATCCACCTACGGTCACCTGATCTTCGACAAGGGCCCAAAGTCCATCAAATGGGGAAAAGACAGTCTTTTTAACAAATGGTGCTGGAAAAACTGGCTATCCATTTGCAAAATAATGAAACAGGACCCATATCTCACACCGTATACAAAAACTACTTCAAAATGGATCAAAGACCTGAATATAAAGCCTAAAACTATAAAGTTCATAGAAGAAAAAATAGGACCAACACTTCAGGCCTTAATACATGGCATTAACACTATACAAACCACAACCATCAATGCACAAACCCTAACAGATAAGCTAGATAACTGGGATCTTCTAAAAATCAAACACCTATGCTCTTCAAAAGACTTCACCAAAAGAGTCAAAAGAGAACCTACAGACTGGGAAAAAATTTTTGGACAGTACAAATCAGACAAAGGTCTAATCTCCACAATCTACAAGAAAATCCAACACCTCTACAACAAAAAGACAAATAATCCTATTAAAAAATGGGCAGAGGAAATGAACAGACACTTCACCAAAGAAGACATTCAAATGGCGAACAGACACATGAGGAAATGCTCGCGATCACTAGCCATTAGAGAAATGCAAATTAAAACCACAATGAGATACCATCTCATCCCGGCATTACTGGCCTGAATCAAAAACACTGGAAATAACAAATGTTGGAGGGGCTGTGGGGAGATGGGAACTCTTATGCACTGCTGGCGGGAATGCAAAATGATACAACCATTTTTGAAAATGATATGGCACTTCCTCAGAAAGCTAGAAATAGACATACCATTTGATCCAGCAATCCCACTCCTAGGAATATATCCTAGAGAAATAAGAGTCGTCACTCGAATAGACATATGCACACCTATGTTCATGGCAGCATTGTTCACAATAGCAAAACGATGGGAACAACCTAGATGCCCATCAACAGATGAATGGATAAACAAACTATGGTACATATACACAATGGAGTACTATGCAACGAGAAAGAACAACAATGAATCTGTGAAGCATCTCATAACATGGATGAAACTGGAGGACATTATGCTGAGTGAAATAAGTCAATCACGAAAGGACAAATATTGTATGAGATCTCTATTGTAAAAACCCATGAAAAAGTTCACACACAAAATGTAACCATCTTTGTGGGTTACCAGGGATGGGAGGGGTGGGGGGGAAATACTAAATAGGCAATAGATAAGTGGTATCTTGGGTGAAGGGTGAGACAGTACACAATACAGGGGAAACTAGCACATCCTGTACAAGGAAAGGTCATGGAAGCCCCACAGACACATCCAAACTCCCTGGGGGACTGAATTGCTGGGCAGAGGGCTGTGGGGACCATGGTCTAGGGGAACATCTAGTTCAATTGGCATGACAGAGCTTATAAAGACAATGCGCTACATTCTACCCTGGTGAGTAGTGTCTGGGGTCTTAAAAGCCTGTGAGTGGCCATCTAAGATACTCCACTGGTCTCATCCCTTCGGGAGCAAGGGAGAATGAAGAGAACAGGATACAAGGAACAGATTAGTCCAAAGGGCTGACTGTCCACAGCTACCAAGGCCTCCACCGGACTGAGTCCAGTACAGCTAGATGGTGCCCGGCTACCACCACTGGCTGCTCTGACAAGGATCACAGCAGAGGGTTCTGGGCAGATCTGGAGGAGGATATAGAGCATAATTCTAACTCACAAAAAAATGTCCAGATTTACTGACCTAAAGGAGACTGGAGAAACCCCGAGAGTATGGCCCCCAGACACCCTTTTAGCTCAGTGGTGAAGTTATCTCCGAGGTTCACTGTTCAGCCTGGGAGTGCACAGTCCCGTAAAATCAAATGAGACTAACGAGGTACAGGAGCCCAGTGACAAGGGCCAGAAGGCAGAAGGGGCAAGGAAGCTGTGATAGGGAACCCAAGGTTGAGTAAGGATATTGTTGATGTGTTGTGAGATTATTAACCATTGTCACAGGGCAACATTTGTAGTAACTGTTAAATGAGAAACCATTTTGTTGTGTAAGCCTTCATCTTAAGTGAGAATAACAGCACAATTGAAATAGCATAGTCAATGTCACTGAACTGTGTATGTAGAAATTTTTGAAACGGCGTTTCTTTGGCTTTGTGTATTCTCACCAAAAAAAAAAAACAGGTTGAGAAGTTAGAGGGTTAATATGTTGTTGGGTTGTTAACCAATATCATAAAACAACATGTGTACTACTGTTTCATGAGAAACTATTTGTTCTGTAAGCCTTCACCTGAAGTACAATAAAATATATATATATAAAAAAAAATGAGATGGCCTTTAGACAAACCCCCCCCCAAAAAAAGAAAAACATAAAAATCGTATAGACATAATTCCTGTTACCATTTTGATGAATTTCCTTAAATTTAAGTATGTCTATATGCATATATATTTTAACATCAAGATAATATTACAACTTTATCTTATATTTTAATTATTGTTGTTGTTGTTAGGTGCTGTCCAGACGGTTCCACCTCGTAGTGACCCTATGAACCACGGAATGAAACACTGCCTGGTCCTGTGCTGTGCTCACAATCATTGCTATGCTTGAGCCTATTGTTGCAGCCACTGTGTCACTCCATCTCCTTGAGGGTCTTCCTCTTTTTTGCTGACCCTCTACTTTACCAAGCATGATGTCCTTCTCCAGGGACTGATCCCTCCTCAGGACATTTCCAAAGTATGTAAGATGTAGTCTTGCCAGTCTTGCTTCTAAGGAGCATTCTGGTTGTACTTCTTCCAAGACAGATTTCTGCAGTCCATGGTATAGTCAATATTCTTCACCAAGACTACAATTCAAAGGTGTCAATTCTTCTTCAATCTTCCCAATTCATTGTCCAGCTTTCGCATGCATGTGATGCAAGTGAAAATACCATGGCTTGGGTCAGGTGCACCTTAGTCTTCAAGGTGACATCTTTGCTTTTCAACACTTTAAAGAGGTCTTTTGCAGCAGATTTGCCCAATGCAACGCGTGTTTTGATTTCCCAGAATGATTTAATTTGCATTTCTGTATTACTAAGTAATTTTACAAATCATAATTTTTATTGGTTACATAATATTGTATTTTATGGGTATATAGTAATTTATCTGACTCATCACTATTGTTGGACGTTAGAAAATTTCTAAGTTTTTAATATTAAAATAATGTTGTGACAACACTAATTATGTATTGCTATTTACCTATGTTCCTGATTGTATTTTTAAATATAAATTTTAAGAACTTAATTTAGTTGGCCACAAGCAATTAACCTTTTTCAGGCTCCTGATACAGGCTGACAAGTTTTTCCAGAAACATTTCAGAAAATTATGAGATTTCCTGACTCATTCCACTCGTGTCAACTCTAATATTAATTTTTAAAACATTTTTCAGATTTATAAGTGCAAAATGGTATTCCATTTATAAATATTTTTATTTTTACATAGGTCTCTTGTAGGTAACTTATAGTTGGGTATTACCTTTTTAAATTTAATTTGACATTTTTATTCTTTTATTAAAGGAGAAATCTATTTTTTTAAAAAATATTAGGAAGTTTAGTATTTTGTCATCTCATTTTCATCTTTCCGTTTTTTTTAGTCTAACTTCAGTTTTCTTTCTTTTGTTGTGAGAACCATACTCAGAGATTTGAAAAGTTTTTATCCTACTTGTATTCTGCTACCAATTACCTTAAAGCTGTTTTAAAAATATATTTACCCTACATCTTTTGTATTGTTAAAATGAAGGATGAATATTTGAATTCCTCTTTCTCACCTTTATAAGATGAGGAATTTATTGCGCTTTTACTTATCCTAACTTCTCCTTATCCTCATCATTCTAACTTTTGTTAATGTCTTGGAATTTTTTCTTAAAATAATAATTTTAAAATTATTATTTTTAAATTATTTATCTTTTCTTTCAGGAATTATTTTACCGTTTGATTTTAGTTTTGCCACCATCATTACATCACTCATTAAATTTAACTTTGTGGTCTCCGTGGTTATAAGGAAGATTGTTAAAAGCATAATTTCTGCATTGAGTTCTTAATTTTTATTCATATCTTAGCTGAAGAAAACCTTCAAGTAATTAAAAAAAAATAAAGGTTTGTGAGTGGTTTATATTCTGTGAGCTTGCATGTTGGAGAATGACTTTCTGTTTTCTTCATACGTATAAGTAACAAACTGTTTGGGATTCCAATTCTTTTGTCAAAAAATTTTTTCTCCGTAAAAGCTCTGTGGATGTTGCTTTTCATTTTTCTGACGATAAGCAACAGAGAGGACACTATGATGTTTTGTGTACATAATTGGTAGAATTTTTTCCTATATCCTTATGATTCAACAGGATTGTAGGAGAAATTTTGGTGTCAGTCTTTTTTCATTATTTTGTTCGATACCTTTAACACATGTCTTTGCATATTGCTTTGGTTCCAATTGCAGCTATTTCTAATATTGGTATACCTCTTATTCTCCTGTAGGATTTATCCTCCCTGTACTTTATTTCAGGGGTCCCTGATTGCTCAGTGGTTAAGTGTCGGCTGCTAACTGAAAGGTCGGCAGTTCAAACCCACCAGCCGCTCCATGAGAGAAAGATGTGGCAGTATGCTTCAGTATAGATTTACAGCCTTGGAAACCGTACTCCAGGACAGTTCTACTCTATCTTATAGGGTTGCTATGAGTCGGAATCAACTTGACCGTAAGAGGTTTAAGAGTTTTTGTCCTTTATTTCTTTATTCTTCTCTATAATCTTTTAAAAATACATTTATCCTTTTTTTCCACATTCTTAACAAGCACCTCAAGTTTGTTGTTCATAAGCAAAGACTGGGCTTTCACTTACAGTGCTAAATTTCTCTCTCTTTTTATTTCCAATGCAAATTTTAGTTCTGCTATTGTCATTTTTGCTTCCTTGCTGTCTTTATTTCTCACAACTGATTTTCATCTCATTGCGTTTTTTTATCTCATCATTTCAGTTTTCTTTCTCTTCTTCAGAGAGGCATGCGTGCTTGTTCATGGTTTCCGATGGATGCAGAGAGAGCTTTTGTATCAGTGTGACTTCCAAGGGCGTCTTGTTCCCAGGGGTCAGTAGGAGCTCTTGTGGGTGTATCTTGACTGCATGTTTTACCAATGACACTTTGAGCAGAATTATCATCACATTTTCTCCCCATGTTCTAAAGCAGGGCTTCTTAATCTTGACACTATGGACATTTTGGGGCAGATAATTCTTTGTTGTAAGGTCTGTCCTGTGCATTGTAGGATATTTAGCAGCATCCCTGGATTCTACCCACCAGATGCCAGTAGCAATCGCCTCCCCCTAGTTGTGAAGACCAGAATATCTCCAGACATTGCCAAATGTCCTGGGGGCAAAATAGGACCTGTTCGAGAACCAATGCTCTAAAGGAACTTTACAAAGTTAAACTCAGTTCAAGATAAAAAAAAAAATTAAGTAGGAGGATGATCAAAATTGGGCAAGAAATCATGAAAAGGCAAACAGATTTTAAAGCAGCACTTGCATTCACAGAAAAAGGTTGGTGTTTCTAAGAATGGCAGTAGGCCATAAATGTTCAAAGTGGTGGATAGTTCTGTGAACAACTTCATTAGTCAGAAAATTCCACGATGGTAAAGACAGCAAGAGCTGGGAAGTGACAGCCGACAGCTAAGCAACTGTTCCCATCTTCAGTGGGGGGCTGACATGGGCCTAAAGACCAAGAGGTCAACAGTCCTACAGATAAATCAACAGAGGATCAGTTTCTAGAGCAAGACAGTACATTTCAGAGTGCCTCCAGACACTCTGAAGGTTAGGAACTGAAGGAAAGAGGGGGGTGGATATAGTTTTTAATGAGCAATGCAACATGATATGAATTGTTTATATCATTTGATAAAACTAGATGTTTTTTAGTAGGCAGAAATTTTGTGTTCTGACTGCAGTGTAATATGATGCTCACCCCATTTGAAAAAGCTTTCACAGTCTGAAAAATGTTCACTATTTTAATTTAACCAGGCATACAATACGGCACAATTAATATGATTACATAAGTTTTTGCATGTATTTTGTATTTCCCCCTTTTAAATTGAAAGAAAATAATCAGCACAAACTTAATTCTGCTGTCATTTAAATGAATTTATGTCTACTCTGGAATGAGTTCAACATATGGCTATGAAACGTGTTTTGCCATTGTTTTCTTTACTGTTCTTATTCTGAAAGAAAATCACTAACATCTTCTGGTAATAGCAGTTATAGGAAAAGGTGGTTCACGTAGCAATAGAATCCTTCCTGAACAATATTCAATTTTTCCTGGAAGAACCATTTTCCCTTCCAAAGTCTGCTTTGCTTGAATAGTTTAATTGTGTGTAAAATGTCAAAATTTTAGATTTTAGACAAAATAATCAAAACACTCACATCTGTTGTTAATCCAATAATAAAAAACCAAACAAAACTCATTGCCATTGAGTTGATTCTGACTCATAGCGATCCTATAGGACAGAGTAGAATTGTGCCATAGGGCTTCCAAGGCTGTAGATCTTTATGGAAGCAGACTGTCATCTTTCTCCTGCAGAGCGGCTTGTGGGTTTGAACCACGAACCTTTCAGTTAGCAGCTAAGTGCTTTAACCATTGTGCCACCAGGGCATCTATATATCTGTCGTCCACCAAAATGTGTCAAAGAATGCAAAGAAATCATAAAGCTTAAAAGGCTAAAAGGAAATTTAGAGAAAAAAATTCCCCCCATTTGAAACTATATTTTGAGTAATGTAAATTGTCAATATTCTTACCATGAACAAAAGCCTTTATATTTTTGACAGGTTTTAAGAAGACAAGACAGTGAACCTGAAGAGGTGTTCACTGGTCTCCTCCGCTCGCTCCTTTCCTCCTCCCCTCTCTTCCTCTGTCCCTTCCTCCAAAGCCAGGTGCATGGGAGGCTGAGGCATCATCCACACAGGTCCTAATGGCTCCTGCAAAGTATTTTGGTCTTTGACCAAAAGGTGCATTAAAAGTACCCCTGCCTCTTGCTGGCTCAGTTTCTCTTACAGCATCCCCTCCCCATTCTTCTAGGGAGGCACTGACCAGAAGAAATGAAACTCTCAGTTTTTTAGTCAGTATCTAGCCTATCTGTTCTTTTCTACCTAAGTCCTGACTGAAAACCCATACAGCCTTCCCCACACCTGGAAAGAAAGGGGATGGTTGGAGACTACCTTATTAAGATTCCATAACTGTGGCCTGGGATATGTGTTTGACTTTTCAAAGGCCCTGTAGTGACTGGATGCAGCTTTCGTGGTAGAAAGGGCATCTTCATTTCTTAAAATTGATAGCTCCTCTTCTCTGAATTGATAGCTTCCCATTGTATTAAAAGCTTTCCCTTCCATTTTGGTTTAGACAATCAGCAAAGATAAGAATTATTCATTCATGAAACCTCAAGAAGATTCTAGGAGGCGAGAACAGAAAATGATATGGGAGGGGTGTGCTTTCATTCTCCCTTACAGGCTGCCACAGACAGAACAGACATATGACTTATTTATTAATGCTTTTCTTAAATGCCAAACATATGAGGACTTTTTGCATTATGTGTTTGTTATTGCTTATTCACTTAATTACATTTTTGGCCAGAGAATATCCTCTGCATGGTTTCAGTAATTTGGACTTAGTTGAGATAGGCTTTATGGCTAAGAATGTGGTTGATTTTGGTACATAGTACATATTTCCTCTCAATAATCCTACATGGAACTCTAATATGTGCAGCAAATGATATGTTGCTGCCCTAGTTGAAGTGTCAGCGGACCTGGAACTCCAACCACTCCGCCCGACTCCCTTTCCCCACAGCAGCAACCAAGCCTCCTTCAAGAAACCTCTAGGATTCTGTAGAGGACACAAGATTCAGCTTAGAAATCAGCTAACTGAGATTCCAGGTTACTTAAGAACCCCTATATCCTGTTTTTTATCACTATTAATAACCTATGACTAAATTTTAGGGAAGACTGAGGGAAAATGTGTAAAGTATGGATTTACTCTGAAAGAGATTCTGTTAAATTGAAATGTTCTTGTATTTGACTCTCCTCTCTTCACTTGAGACTCAATCTGAAAAGAGGTGTTCCAAGAATTAATTAATTGATTGATTATTTACTTAGTAAGGAAATCAGAAGTAAGGATTATTGTTAAACTCTTATGCATTTATATTTCCAGAGAGAAAAACAATTAAATAAGTAGGCTAAGAAACAAAATAATCTGTTAGAGGCTGAGCTGTACCTCAAATGCCTTTGATTACATACAGGCACATATATGTGTACATACTTCCAGCTCCCCATCCAATTTCTTAGTGTGTCAAGGGTAAATCTGTGTAAAGAAATCTGTCCAAGTGATCTCACACCTAAACATCCCTCAAGTATACCTGTTTGCTCTCCTTGGTTTGTGACTCAGCTCTTAGCCCAGACTTTACTTCTTGACTCTCCCTGGAATAGCTCTTTGTGCCTCATTTAGAATACTCACTAGCAACTTCTCTATCACCTGCCTAAATGCCACTTTATAGATTACAAGCTGAACTTTTTGCTTGATTATGCAAACTTGATACTGATCTGGCTTTACCCAGGACTCTGCCTCTTGTCAATGAAGTCATACCAGGCGTAACAAGGTTGTTTTTATGGCACTACCTCCATAGGGTGGACACAGACTTGGTAAGCAGACAGGTCAGCAGACATTAAGCATCAATGATGAAGAGACCTGGAAAATGAGGTAGTTTCTGCCTCAGGGAGGATATTCCTCGTATCTACCACTATGCCAGGGGTCAGTTTCTGGGTTGAATTGCTGGATGTTCAGGCTAGAGAAGTGTGATCCTAACAAAATGGGGATTTTGAGGTCACTGACCATATAAGTTAGTGTAAATACCAGTAAAGGCTGCCCTCTTAGAATGTTGGATAAAATAAGTAGAGTGATTGTAGATCATATTAAGAGTAGGCTTAATGAGTGATGAGAGTAGGAAAGGTGGCAGATAAGCAGATTATGGTTAAAGGGAAATAGACAACAATAAAATAAATAGCACTTATTTAGGTTTCCTTAATTCCCCCAGACCCTTAGAAAAAGAATAAAAGCAGTTCTTTGAGTTTCTTTTCTTACATTGGTTTCCCCTGTCTCCTCCACTTCCCTTAGAGAATTTCAAGCCAGGGAGCAAGTGACTAATCACATATGTATGAGAAAAGGAGATAAATAAGTCAAAGGACTAAAAGATTTCAAGCTTGAGTGACTGGGGTGTTGGTGATGTCACTTTCAGATATGAAAAGTCAGTTTGTGGGGAAAGGAGAACATGTTGGAGTGAGCACATCAGTGAGAGTGCCCTAAACACAGGTCTCAAAGAAAGTGAGAGAGGGGGAGATTAAGTTCCAAACTGAGGCACACAGGGATTTGGTCTTTGGGACTCCTAGAGATAGTGTCTTAGAGGTTAAATATTCAGGTGGGCGTATTCATAGAAAATTCAGGGTTTCTCTCTGCTCCTGACTGTCTCCCCCAAAGTGACTGTGATAATTACACAGAGATCTTTGCATTGTCGTTGACTAGGAGTCATGCCCTTCTAGTCCACTAATCACATTGTTTTCTAATAGCCTTTTTACTTGTTTGTAGCTCTCTCTTGAATGTAAACTCCATAAAGTCACGACCTGTATCTTTCTTTTTCACTCTTAGGTTCGTAGAGCCTAGTACAATTCTTGATATGTATTTATAAACTATTTCAGACACACTGAGTCCCGTGATATGACACATGTGATGCAAGAGGCAAGGAAGGCAGCTTTTCAGGGTATTTGGTTGCATGTTGAGTGCTGAGTCTCTGACACATAAAATATTTTTTATAAATTTTTTCTAATGAATGAAATAACGTGTCAGAAATGGCAGTTAGAGTTAGACTCTGGAGTTACACACAAACTTCATGCCAGATATTACATAAATGTAAATGTCTCATAATTGCTGTTTGGGTAAGACTAGGGAGATAGTTAGCAGTTTCTTAACTTCCTTTTCAGTGAGGGTTTAGTCAGAAAGTTGTAGAATCAGGGGAAAGATGGGCAAAATGGATCTTCCCATTCCGGTGCCCTTTAAGTGGGAAAGGGCATAAAGGGCTCACAAATGCCACAACTGGTTATTTCCCAAAGGAGAAGCAGGTGGGAGTAGGGGGTAGGAAGGGAAGACAGAAGGAAGGTAGGTGGTTTTATATCAGAAAGGTGCATAGTATTGCAAATTTCCAAAGTTTTTGGCCATGAAATCTCCCTTCATTCCCATAGAGCATCTCAAAAGACTAGTGTTCCCTAAAAACAAACTTTGGAAAAAACTGGCATAGTGTGCCCATTCAGTAGCACCTATGGCTGTTGGCAGCCTTTCTTTGATTAGGTCCAACTCTTAAGGATTTTAGAGATGAATGAGTACTTGTTCTGTAAAGATGGGAATGGTGGCACACTTACGTGAAAAAATCCTAATGGTTGGAAAGGGGTTAGAGCACTGGAGGGAGTAAAGGGCTAGAGGCATATATTTGGGATTAATCAGCAGACAGATTACAGTTAAAAGTGTGAGAGTTGCAGTTGCCTGAGTCAGAAGGAACGTAAAGAGAAGATAAACGATAACAGAGGTTTATGGTATGTCCAAAATTAGGATATGGATAGAGTAAAATCATGAAGGAGAGATATGATGAGAGAAGTGAGTAAGAACTCGTGTTCTTCTTATTGCGTGCTGTAGAGTTGATTTGAACTCACAGCATGGTGATAAAGAGACCAAGAGAGGAGGAGAGTGTCAGGATGGTGAAGGTGACCAAAAGTCAAGGAAAATTAAGACTGACAGGATGTCTGAAAATTTGAGATCATGAAGGTGGACTCATGAGGAAATCTAGCTTTAGTAAAGTGTCCAGTTTCTACTCCCACTCCTTCCCTTGGTGATCTCAATGTTCCTTGCAGAGAGCAAAGGGATGGGGAGACCGATACAAGCAGAATATTGCTACTGATGTTATAATTCCAAGCCCACTTTCACTTGCCACTAAGTGAGCAAGATTTTCTGCTTTGTCTTCAACTACTGTTTACTTGTTTTACATGATATTGTTCTCATTATAAATTGTCACTAACATTAGAAGGGAGGGCCTATTTCTGATGTAACTTAGACTCACAACATAACAACAGAGTGTGAATGCTCAGTTTAATCTCAGTTGGACCATCTGCTTCATTTGGTCAAATTCTAAATATGTTTTATCTCACTTCATTGTTATGGTCACTTAAAAGGATTTAGCATTTTATATAGCTATCTCTATCTCTATGTATCTACATCTATATCTATCTTACTACCACATCAGTTGCCATCAAGTCAATTCCTACTCATGGGGATTCCATGTATGTCAGAGTAGAACGGTGCTCCATAGGGTTTTCAGTGGCTAATTTTTCGGAAGTAGATCGCTAGGCCTTTCTTCTGAGGTTCCCCTGGGTTAACACGAACCTCCAACCTTTTGTTAGCAGCTTAGCACATTAATCATTTGTACCACCAAGGGAATCTCTCTATATCTATCTATCTCTATAAAAGCAAAAACCAAAACCATTGCTGTTGAGTCCATTCTGACTCATAGTGACCCTTTAGGACAGAGTAGAACTGCCCCATAGGGTTTCCAAGGCTGTAATCTTTATGGAAGCAGACTGCTACCTCTTTCTCCCGTAGAGCAGTTGGTGGATTCAAACCACTGACCTTTTACTTAGCACACGAATGCTTAACCACTATGCCATCAGGCCTTCTATATATATATATATATCCTATATTTTCCCCTAAAATCACCGTGAAAAGTTTCTACAAACTAACCTTGATGCTTTTTCTTATACAATGCAATACAATACAAGAAAAAAATCAATATTGTCCACTTAAGAAATTGGTGAAGGTGAAATTCTGGCAGAAGGTTAAGTAAGGAAGAGTGGTAATAAAAGCACAGATATATGAGTTAATGTTGTAAAAGAAGATGTGTCTTTCTCTAATAATGGAGAAAAGCTTAATTTGTCATTTTTGATAAACTTGTTTGAGATACCTTCCTTAAAGTGAAACTGAATTGTAACTGCAGCCTCCATTCATTTAACTGCTCTCCAATATAGATGCTATCCAATATAGAGTGGAATCTGGCCTTGTTAATTTAGAGCTTTAGTAAAAACCCTTTCTTTACACATCATGTTTCATCCATATGACTCCACAGAAGGCATTTTGGAATATGTTGTGGCTGTTGTCATACTTTCAACATAGACTCTGATTAATTTAACAACAGCCCCTGCCATCTTTGAAGATACCTAAATCTGTTAATAGAAAAGGATCTACATTTCAGGGCTCTTATTGGAACTACACCATACAACAAAACACTTCACATTAATGTTCAATGACAAACAGTAAAGTAATGATGCGAAAAGCAATAACTCATCAGGAAGGTAATGAAGTCATTAAGCAAGTGAGAAGAAATATTCTTTTCAGTTGGAACATGATTACCCCATCATTTTTAATCAGTAAAGAAGTTTTGGGCTGTCTGAAAGAAAAGTCATTGATTTCTTTCCTTGTTGAATTATCTGTGAGGAATCTCTCCTTCTTTCTAGTCAGGGTACCAGCTACTATTGTTTTATGCTCTCTTTCTGTTCTTTCCTAAAATCTGGCATAGTCAATTTTTCTAGACTCTCCACTGGAAGGAATTCCTTTCATTCAACTTGTCCAACAGGAAATTGGAGTTGAGAGCTTTCTAAGCAATTACAAGGAGGTGGTTCACTCATCAAAGGGATTCTTCCACGTGGACACATTAGTCCAGAGGGGAAAAAAAGGATAAACCCTTTGTTGATTGGGTTTAGATGCATGGCTTCTTCAGGCATCTGGCTGGAATCTTCAGGGGAAGAAACTGAAAAGGCTGAGAGTTTTAAAACCAGAAAGATTACAGTGGTGCTTGAAAGAAGCAAGAAAGGCCGTAACATGGTGACATTCTCACATTTTTCAGTAATTATATCATGTCCAAAGACAAACTCATATTCTTTCTCTCAAAATCTGCTCATGTTTCAATGACCTCATCTCCCTGAATGATATCATCTTTGCCATCACCCAGACACAACGCCTCTCATATTTATCAAGAGCTGTGGATTCCACCTCTGAAATGTCTCTGACTTCCATCCCTTTCCTTTTGTTTCCATTACTACTGCTCTAAAATTTCAGGGCCCCATAACCTCATCCCCGAACTATAGCTTATAACTCTATGTTAATCACTCCCAACTGATGTGCCTTTGACCTCTTCTCATGCCAAAACATCTTCTACACCAGCACCAGATAATCTTTCTCATTGCTATTGTGCTCTGCTCAAAAACTTCCAATGTTTCTGTATTGACAACAGAATGCAGTAAAAACTCCTTAGCAAGTATTCAAAGTCCTCATAATCTGACTTCAGTTTAACAGTGTGTTCATTTTTTTATTCTCGAAACAGTCCACTTTCCTGTACTAGACCTTTGTTTATATGTTTACTTCCCCCCACCCCCAACAAAGGAAGTCTTTTCTTCCCATCTCTGTTGGTTGAAATCATATACAAGTCATGAGGTTCAGCTCAAATGACACCTCTTCCATAAAACATTCTGTAATTCCTCCAGTTGAACTTAGTCTCCCTCTCCACTGCTCTCTCAAATCTCTTTGAAGTTCCATTACATCAGTACTTCTCAGACTTGACTATGCATATTGTCCCCTAGGGATCTTGTTGAAAGGCAGATTCTATTCAGCAGTTCTGGGATGAGGCCGGAAATTCCATGGGCATGGGGATGCTTATGGCCCTGGATTGTCAACCCACTTAAGGAGCAGGATATTGCAGCACTTACACAATTCTGTCTTATATTGGAGTCTGCTGTGAACACAGCATCCTCCCTTTGACGACTGTACTCTCTCAGGGCAGGCCCTTAATTATACCCGTATCTCACACGCTTCCAAGCCTGGTGCCTTTTTAGTCTTTCTGTTGAAAGGGCAGCCAATGAAGCAATTGAAACTAAACTCCAAACTAAAGTCAAGATGGTGGCTTATCTGAGAATTTCCCATTATCTCAGAGGGCAGAAAGATCTCTAGTAGTGCAGAAAGCATTTACTTTACTAGATAGGTGCTCTTATTCACCATCTGATTTGTTACCATTTATCACTCAAGAGGACAGACAAAAAAGTTCCTTCCTCTTGTAGTCCCTTACAGTGATCCTTCGATGAATGTCATGTACTGGCCTGATGCCGTCTGGTAATTTTTCTGCTTGTTTCTACATCAAATGCCCTAGATAGAAGCATCATTGGTGTTTGCAGACAACTCTGCTATTTAACCAATTGTCAGTAGCTGACACTATCCAATGTATCAGATTTTGGCATCCCTTTTCTCCCCGTTATCTTTAATCTGCCATCAGTAATAACTAGAACTGAACTTTTCTTGGGAAATCCACTAACTAAGCTTGGAAATTTATTAAGCTTATTATTTTTAATTTTAATTTTTTTTTTTTTTTTTTTTTACTATTTTTCAAGTTAATTTTTGTTCCCTGTAGGTTTGAGGGTACCTTCATCTGTTTGTCAAAAAGTCCAAAGGCCTTGGGAGATCTATGCCGTTTGCTGTTCAGAAAACATCAAGGCTTTTTCTTTAGCTTTCATCTCAAATGGCTGAATCTGTTGGGATTCCAGTTGCTGGATCTGTGCTTGTGGTAGGCAGTTTTTAAAATGGCTCCTAATGATTCCCACCACCTGAGGCTCACGCCCTGTGTAATACCCTCCCCTTGAGTATAGGCTGGACCTAGTGACTTGCTGCTAACAAATAAAATATGGCAAAAGTGATGGGATACCATTTCCAAGACTTTCATCTTTCTTGTACATTCTCTTTTCTTTGGGCTTTCTTGCTTACATAATTGATGGAAAGACCTATATGGCAAGAAGCTGAGTGTGACCTTTGACCGACAGCCAGTGAGGAGCTGACGCCTTCGGTTCAACAACCCGTGAGGGACCGAATCCTGCCAACGACCATGCAGGTAAGCTTGGAAGCAGATCCTTCCCCAGTTAAGCCGAGAGATAAAGGCAGCACTGGCCATCACCTTGATTGCAGCCTCATGAGAACCTCAGCCAGACCTACCCAGCAAGCCATGTGCAGATTCCTGACCCACTGAAACTGAGATAATAAGTGTTTGTTGTTTTAAGCCCCTAAGTTTTAATAATTTGTTGTGCAGCAGTAATTAGCTAATACAATGGGTCTCATTCTTTATGGATTTCTAATGTATCTCTTTATCAACATAATTTTCACTGTGCTTTTTTAATTTATATTCACTTTTTTTATGTAGGGATCCCTTAATAATAATAATAATAAACTTGTTATTTAAACAGGATTGGTTGAAAGGTGAAAGGGTTAGATATGGATCAAATATCCAGAAAGATTCTGATTTCCAGTCTCTGTTAAATCTAAAAATACAGGAAAGTAAAAGAGGATGGGTGCCTGGGGTTTCTGAGTGGATATGTGTAGTACACAAATAGGCTAAAGGGTATGAGTGCTTAGAAAAGAGTGAAAACTGAGACAAATGATATTTATTATAAGACAGATTTATAGCAAGGCTGATATTTGAAATTGATATATGAACTATCAAGTCTTGCCTTCCCACTTAGGATTATATTTTTATTAAATAAACTATTGCTTTTTGGAACATTTTGATGCCTCTTTAGTACAGCCGAGACCAAATTTCCTATTAAAATGCAAACTACTGCTAATATAGCCAAGACATCTGAACAATATTATTCATCTGAAGTCTTTTCATATCAGATTCTAATCCCGTCAGAATTCATTTGACTGCTAGCTATGTCCCAAGGAAATCTTATTCAAGTAAATATTAAATAAGAATAGAAGTCATGCCAAATCTGAACTGAATACACAATATGTCATCAGGAGTATTAAAATACCATCATCTTGGTATTCGGCAATTTAAGAAATTACCACTGTCGCATTTAAACAAATAATCATCTTTATGCTTTGTTCCATGAGTCTCAAAATGGCTTAATAATATAAACCTTTTCTTGGATATGCAGGAAGAAGTAATTAGAGGTATGCTTATGGTTGCTTAGGTTAACTACGAAGTTTTGATCCAGTTGTTGATGAAAACTGAAAACCTGTATTTACAGGAGTGGTATCTCAAGCTCTAGGAGGTTGTCTTTTCAATTTGCTATGATGGGTCACATATAATACCTCAGTGTCTCCTTTTTTGGAACCCTGGTTGCTCAGTGGTTAAGAGCTAAGGCTGCTAATCAAAAAGTTGGCAGTTCAAATCCACCAAGAGCTCCTTGGAAACTCTATGGAGCAGTTCTACTCTGTCCCATAGGGTCACTATGAGTTGGGATTTACTTGATGGCATCGGTTTTGGTTTTGGGTCTCCTTTTTTACTTATTTGATCACCATTCAGGAGATCTGTTGTTCTATTTGGACTCATATTTCTTATAAACCTTGATTTAGCTGCCATAGATTGCAGGTCTTTATTAATTCAGTCGTTGTTGTCACTTTCCCATTTTTGATTGGTTGGGAGATGCCGTCGTCAGATTTTAATAAACCTGGGCCACACCCAGCATTGATTTGTGATTCTGATTGTGGGTTTTTTGCATCTCTGATAACTGCGGGACCAAGCTTTGGGGTGAACACCAGAATAAAACATGTGGAGAACAGCACAACCACAGTGCAATGCCCAACTCTCAAAGGAAATGCAGATGTTATAATGAAACCAAGCAGCTCAGCCCGCCTAAGAACCTGGCTGGACGGATAAGTGACTGGAAAGCAGTACTGGATTCATACTCTAATAAATCAAAGATGCCCACCTTAAACATGGAATCTTTATTTCTTTACCCTCAGAAAGTATTAATAAGAATGAACGGTAATAATAGAGAGCTAAGTCTACCACTCTATCCTTGCATCCTATTTCACAATGATGACCTCATCACAACCCTGTAGATAAGGTACAGAACCAATTTTGTCCTCAGCTTTATGATGAAAAAACTGAGCTGAAATTATTTGAATATAATCACCAAAGCAGGTTGATACCTGGGGCTCCTCACATTTAACTCCAGGCACTTTCTACAGACTGTTCTCACAATATTTGCCACTGCTTTCTATGCATTGCAGTGGAGCTGAGAGATGAGAAGTTCAAACCTGTAAGAAACGCTTCTTGTAGAATCGGACAAAACCAAATACGCGCTTAAAGAATGCAGGACTGGGTTCTGGGCACAGGACTTGTCCTGGCTTTGCTGCTGGCAGCCTGGGTTGCCTCAGGAAAGTCACTCAGACTCTTGGGTCTGCGAAATGATTTGGATGACCTTGAATTTTTTTTTTTTCAGTTCTAAGTACCCTTAAATATCTGAAGAGGTTTCAAAAAGCCTGTCTGGCTCCTAAACAATATTAGTATTCTGGAAAGTGTGAACAATCATAAACATTTATCTCAGAGAAAAGAATCAATGTATTTTACTTTCTGAAAGCACAGGAAGCCCTGATTCAGGTCCTGGAGGAGATAGCACGCGTTCGAAATGTCAGCAGATACCTGCCTGATCACAAGCCCACTGACATCTGTGGCATTCCTGTTGCCTGCTGGCATTGTAGCTTGCAGGGATTTTTCTTTGCACTAGTGAAAGAGGACCAGTGTAATCATTAAAGGATGCTTCATGCCAATGCTTCTTTATAAGAAACAGAACTAAACAAACTCTAAAGCAAATTAGCCTCTGGAATTAATTACAAAATGGATTTGGATTTTACTGGTTTCTGATCACGTATATACAATTGAATGAGAAAAAAATCTTTAGGCATGTAGGAACCAATTTTTCAGTTCTCTTTGTCTACAGAAAGTTGCAGGGAAGAACAAGTCAGTAACTTTTGTTTTTCAAGTTTGAGCACACCCAATGTGATAGAGAAATTACTCATAGCTTTTCATAATGGAATATGATTTATGAGTTATGGATTGTACTCCATCCCTGCCTTTGGGGTAGATTATCCTCATTTACCTGAGACTCCTTTCCACTATTTAGTGAGCTCTGGGCCAACAGGACCCAGCAGGACCCAGTCAGGAAGACATTCAACTGGTCCCTGCGGGTGGGGGTTGAAGAGAATGTAAGGATTATATGCTAAACAACTGAAAAGAAAAGGGGGTGACCATTTCTATAACAGACTATATTAAAAAGTTGCAAGAATGGAGGTACTAAGGTAATATAGTTTATGAAACTCTGCATCATTGGGACCATTTTTTCCCTCTTTTAAATTTTGGTACTCTGTGCTAGAATGTTGGAATAGAGAACCAAATAGTCCAAAGCATTCTTTACATGAATTGTGTCCCAGGCTGACAGAGGCTGGCAGCTATCCTTTGCTTTGGTGAGACTGGGCAAGGAGTTGTTTGGGGGTGCCATCTTGATCTGTCTGCACATTTTGGGAAGATCCCAAGGACTGATTCATTTGGTTCTTACTTGCCGGTGAGACCCAGGAGCCTTCTATGAAGAATTCCCACCAAGGGAAGAAGAGTTGACATACATATATATGGTTCAAGGACGATGGACCTGGACAGAGGGGAAAGTGGTTTTGTGGACTGTGTGGAGACTACACAGGCAGCTAGTTCAACTTGAGCCCTTGGAAGAAGAGCTTTCACAAAAGTGAGAGTAAAAGCAAAATAAAAATTAAAAAATCTAGCTATTTTATTAAAATCTCTGTGACATTTTTAAAGACCTAGGTCATATTGCTTCAGGTTCTATATAATGTAGCAAAAAGATAAAAAGACTGTAACTGAACCACACTGGGACACACAACACAGTGATGTGGCCAGACTGATACACAAATGGAATATCAGAGAAATAGAGGAGGATGTATAACTGGTCCCGTTGCCCTAGCATTGGAGGAGACCCAGGCCTCACTGGGCTTGGCAGGAGGCGTTCAGGAAACCAGAGCCAGAAAGGAGGAAGGCGGTAACCACATGAAGGCCCAAAGAATTGCTTCAAGTACTCAGGGAAGACACTCCTAGAAGAATCTGAGGAGGCTAGAGTCACAGAAATTATGTTTGTGTTACGCTAAACACACACAAAAAGCAAGCCCATTGCCGAGTCAATTCTGACTCATGGCGACCCCATGTGTTACAGAGTAGAAGTGCTCCACAGGATTTTCTTGGTTGTAATCTTTACAGAAGCGGATCACCAAGCTTTTCTTCTGTGGTGCCACTGGGTGAGTTTGAACCACCTACCTTTAGTTTAGTAGTTGAGCACAAACCATTTGCACCACATAAAATACAACCTGGATTTTACACTAAACTGTTGTAGTTACGTAAGCAAAGAGCAGGTAGACTTTGTGCAAGTTTATGAACTGTTTCCTCCATGTTGCCATAATCCTGTTGCTTTTTTTGGCAAGGTGATAAAAGTGGTTTTAATAAAATCGATAAAAATGATTCCACCTGCAAATGTTGGTAATCCTCAGCTTGCATTATAAGGCCCTGTGGTTCTGGGTTACTGAGTAAAGGAATTAATTGGTGTTATGTTAAATGCAAGAGGGATTCTCCAGTGTTCTCTGAGGGTGACAGAACAGACACATATTAAGAACCACCAATACAACTAGCAGCATCATTAAAATACAATGTAAAAGCTAAGAAGCTCAGGCTAAGCCCATTCTATTGTTCATACTGGGGCGTCTTGAAGAGTGTCAAAGATTTTGTTTTCGAAAAAATCTTATTTTAATCTTTTAAGTTAAATACAGATTCTTTTTGTGGAATTAGGATAACTATGAAATAATATGAAAGGAACCCTGTTGGCGCAACAGATAAGCACTGGGCTGTGAACTGGAAGGTCTGCGGTTCGAAGCTACCAGCCACTCTGCAGGAGAAAAGACCTGGCAATCTGCTTGCATAAAGATGACAGCCTAGGAAACCCTATGGAGCAGTTCTACTCTGTTATATAGGGTCACTATGAGTCGGAATTGACTCAACAGCACACGACAACATACTACTTTGATTTGTTTCTTCCCTGAAGGTTTTTTTTTTTTTTTTTTTTAAGTATCTGGCAGATCTACATTGTTTAACTGGCACAGGTCATTCATCTAGTGCTGGTGGACTGTGGAGGTCCTGGGGTAATTTAAAGGGATACAGAGATCATCTGGTGTATAGAATATTAGGTGCTTTTGTGAACCACACAGTACCTACCATCCTGCAGAATCTAATCCAGACTCTTGCTCAAGTCTGACTTGAAAATTTCACAAGATTTTATTAGCCCCAGTATTAAATACCTTCTTTTATTTCTTCTCAGTTTTATCCACTTCCTATAGCCAGTGCCACACACATAACGAAAGGGGCAAGAGGAGAAGGCCCTGATGCTTACCTGGTTTACAAGATTTGTCTTGTTTGATGTGTCATGATCCACACCTTCACCAAATAAATTCAGCATTCTGCATTTTTTTCCTGTTTGTTTAAATTGAGACATAAAAATACATAAAGTGAGATACACAAATCTGAAGTGTATGGCTTAATGAATTTTTACATATGTATACACCTTTGTCACCATTACAACAGATTAAAATACAGAACATTTACAGAAGGTTCCCTTATGCCCCGTGCCAGTTAATACCATCACCCCAGGGGTAACCTATTGTGACTTTTCTAATTATAGAATGTATTATCTTGTATCTGGTTTCTTGCTCTCAAGCTGAGATTCATCCAAGTTGTTGCATATATTAGTAGTCTAATCTTTCTATATTGCTGTGCAGTATTTCATTGTATGAATCCCCTACATTTTATTTATTTGTTCTCCAGTTGATGAACATTTGGGCTGTCTCCAGTATTTTCCTAATATAAGTTAACCTGCTATAGATATTCTTGTACACATCTTTTGCTGAATATAAGCATTCACTTTTCTTGGGTATATAGCTAAGACTGGAATTGCTAGGTCATGGGACACGTATAGGTTTAGTTGACTAGTTACTGACAGTTTCCAGAATATTTGAGACTTTCATTTGCTTCGCATTCTCACCAACATTTAATATTTTCATTTTACAATAATTACAGATTCACAGGAAGTTGCAAATATACTACAAAGGAGTCCCATGTACCCTTTGGCCATTTTCCCTCAATGGTTACATCTTATACAAGTATAGTACAATATCACAACCAAGGAATTGACATTGGTATAATTCTATGCCATCTTATCACATATATACATTTGTGTAACCAACATCCCAGTCAATTCCAGTCAACAGAACTAGTCTGTCACCACAAAGATCTCCCTTGTGCTTTCCTTTACAGCCACATGCATTCCCTCTTCCCTCCACCATTCCCATCATCATCATCACCAGAATATGCTCACTTGAAGAAAAATCTGTAACAAACTTCCATTGAATTGTTACCAGTGTTCTCATCAAGAAACAGATATGAATCTAATTGTCATACAAGTCCCTTTAGTCAATGTTTTTGACATTTCTTAGAAATAAAGCTGAAGAATGAGTGCTGGAGGGAGATTCCCAGGTGATATATCAGATATGAGAGTGCTCCTCAGGTTACACTAGATTGTTTTTATAAAATAAAAACAACTTGAAAATGGAAAATTTATCAGTTTGATGAAACCTACTCTGTTACATAGATGCTTTGGATATTTTGAAGTCCCTAGATGGTGCAAAGTTTAACACATTTAGCTGCTAACCGAAAGGTTGGAAGTTTGAGTCCACCCAGAGATACCTCAAAGAAAGGACTGGTGATCTACTTCTGAAAAATCAGGTATTGAAAACTCTGCAGAGGACAGTTCTACTTTGATATGCATGGGGTCGCCATGAGTCAGAATTGATTCAACAGCCATGGTTTGTTTTTTTTGGTTTTAGATATTTTCTTTTCTTCTACTGACAAGAAACTGATGAAGAAGGTATTGTTATATGCAAAGAAATTAAATACAGAGGATTAAATAATTAGTCTTAGAAAGACGGCAAGTAAGTATTGGAGTCAGATTTATACTCTGGGGTGTCTGCTGGGGCTGCAGTCATCGGAAACCTCTACCAAGCTAGAACATCTGGGATGGTTAATTTACAGGACTACCAGTTTGTGCTGGCACTTGACTGGAAGCTCAGCTGGGACTGTCAACCAGAGAGTTTTGGTTGTCCTCCATATGGCTGCTCTATAGAGCTTGGGTTTCTAACAGTAGGGAACTGGGTTCCAAGAGGAAGTGTTTCAAGCATGAAGGCAGAAGCTGTAGCCCTCTTCAGGCCCAGCCTCTGGAGTTCTGCAGCACAGCTTCGGCTGTATTCTCTTGGCCAAAGCAGTTACAGGGCCAGCCTAGATTCAAGGGAGGGGATATTGAACGGCAAAGACTTTGTGGCCATCTTTAATCCATTGTAAGTACTGACTAATTCAAACAAGAAAAATTGTCTAGAATAACTGTTGCTTTAATTATCCAGGATAGTTTTTGGTCCTTGAATCTGATCTAATATTTTGTATCACTTCATTTTGTCTTAGCTGATGAAATAAGTCAGTCACAAGAGGACAAATATTGTATGATTCTACTTACATGAATTATCTAGAATAGGCAAGTATATCAAAGTTTCTTAGAGTTAGCCAGGGGCAGGTGGAATGGAAGGGATAGGAGGACTCATTGATTATGGGACACTGAACTTCTGTTAAGGGTGATTGAAAATTTTGGAAATGGATAGTAGTGATGGTTGGACAACAAGACAAACATAATTAATGTCCTTGAATTATACATTGGAAGAATATTAAAATGGCAAATGTTTTGTCACATATATATTTACCACAATAAATAAAGGAAAAAAAAACAGAGACTTAATTGATCAAAACAATGTAATCTGTAGGATTAGTATTTCAAAATGTCTTAATGTCTAAAGTAAATTTTGGAATAATCACAACTTCACAATTACCAGCTTAAATGACATCAGGTATGGACCTCCCAATCAATCAATCTTGTATTCCCTTCACAGGAACTAGAGTTCATGAGGGACCTAGTGATGTTTGAAGTAGGACTACTAAGCACCAGGACTGGTATTTTAAAAACATGGTCAGAATTTAGTCATCCAGATAGTGCTATTCCTATCTAAATAACTATTTGGGGAAGCTATACAATTATTCCAATGATACAGCTTTATTAAAAAACAATCTCTAAGACTATTATTTTAGACTTGCTTTCAGAGTCTAAAGCTCTCACTTTGAAAATCCTGGCAAGTTATCTTTTTTTCAGTGTGACTAATTTTTTAAGTGCTGTGAGCCAACCAGACCTAAGTCTAGTGAATATGTTGAGGGATCAAGGTAGGAATATTGGTTTTGGTGCAAAATGAGATTTAATGATATACAAATAGGACTGATTTTCTTGTTGCTTTTACGCTGGTTTCTGATAGCAGTTACGAAAAAAGTTCAAACATGTTTTGAGTAGTAGCATCTTATTAAATACATGTGTCTCTCAAGGCATCTACTATGAGGAAGACAGCACACATTTGGATGTGTGAATTCTGGTGTATTTATTCAAATATCAGATCAATTACTTTATCATTGTCTCATATCACTTATAGTTTGATCTCACATTTTTCTCATGTCTAATAATATAATATGTATATAATATTGATATTTTATACATATACAGTTCTTTTAATTTTTAAAAATGTTTCTCTTCTACTAAGTTTTAAATCTTCACAATAAGGTCCTAGAAGTCCCTGCGTGATGAAAACAGTTAATATACTCAGTTGCTAATCCAAAGGTTGGAAGTTTGAGTCCACCCAGAGACACCTTGGAAGAAAGTCCTGGTGAACTACTACTGAAAAATCAGGCATTAAAAACCCTATGGAACACAGTTCTGCTCGACACACGTTCGGGTAGCCATGAGTCAGAATTGACTTAATGGCAGTTGGTAGGTAGATGGTGTTTCATGAATATATTATGCAGCTTCCAAAAAAAACCCAAACCCATTGCCATTGAGTTAATTCCGACTCATAGTGACCCTATAATATTCAGCTTAGCAATGAGGAAATCAGGTTAAAGAGAATTTAAGGGACCTTTTAAAGGGACCACATAGGTGGTAAATGCCCAAGCTGTAACAAAAACAGCTGTTTTATTTCCAGATTCCAGTGCTAGTCCTTTCCACAATGAGATGGATTATATCACATAGTATCACAAACAGTGAAAGATCTATAAGAATCTGTAAAAGTAAAATAATATTTTTGCAGAGCAATATTAAAAAAAATTATTTGTAAGGCTGGTCTAAACCACTAATTTTTTCTGTGATAATCTCAATTGATTCAATAAATAACTATTTTCATTACTTTCGGTTAAGTGGATTTTCACCTTGTTTCTAAGTCTAAAGTATGCTAATCAGGCTGCTTTGGTGGTAGTTTAAACCAGGTTATTTGATTTCTCTAAATATCACTCACAGGATCAATAGTACCTGCACCCTATACCAGTCTGTGAACACAGCTGTTGTTCAATAAATGCCTATGGAAAAAGAGATGCTGGAGCCAAAATTCCAGGAAAAACATGTCCTTTTCTCAGGAGGAGAAATTGTCTTTCATCGTGAAAGACTATGCTGTTGTGTTTTACAATCCCTGAGCCTGTCCTAAGCACTTCACTAACTGCCTGCTAACATTTCCCTGCGTGTTTCTTAGCAGAGTAAAGAATATAGATCATTGTAATCATAGACATAGCTGTTCTCTTTGGCATTGTCTGCAATTTCTTTCTTCAATTGCAGAGGAAAGTTTCCTAATAATTTTAGCCCAGAAGAAGTGCAATCAGGGAACTTAAGTCTCTGCTTTTATACTCATGTTTAGCTGTATTGCAATAGTACAGGTAATTCAAGGACTGATTTCTTAGAATTCTGGCAGGTCTTGGTTTCACTTCTGGCATGAATTAACAAATTTTCTCTTCAATCCCATCCTCCCCAATATCAGTCTCTGTCTTTCTATTCAGTCCAGCAAAGTTTTAGGTATAGAAATGGAGACAGGTGGAGTAGGTGGTCTTTTTTTTTTTTTTCCCTCCATGAAGATGTTTTGAGGTAGGGAACTTTGGCAGAATTATTGGTGTTTCTTTTTATTTTTAAGCAAAGAGCAAATTTCTCATATTATGATAAATTCTGGTTTTCTACATCGTAAATAGTGTGTGTGGGGGGTGGGAAGGATCTCTCAGGTTGCCTGACAGCATGAACATATTCAGGCTTCCTCTATTCCAACGAGGACAAATAGCTGTAAACTGTTGGATTCCATATTTGACAAATTTCTGTTCTTAAGAGCTCTGGTGGCACAGTGTTTAAGCACTTGGTTGCTAACTGAAAGGTGGGTGATTTGAGCCCACCAGCAGCTCTTCAGGAGAAAGAAGTGTCTGTCTGCTTCCGTAAAGATTATAGCCTTGGAAACCCTATAGGGCAGTTCTACTCTGTCCTGTAGGATTGCTATGAGTCAGAATCGACTTGATGGTAATTGGTAAGTCTTCTTAAATGGCAATGCTGTAAACACTTTCTGTGGGACAAACTCTTAATCAGTCAAACCAAGGCTTGGAGGGGCCAGAATTCCTCAAATTAGATTTTGACATTACTCCGTATGCATCATAGGGTATGTGCTCTCCAAGTATGTGTTTGTATACGTGCATGTGTGGGACATGTAGATAAGGGTTAAGGGAGAAAGATTATAAAAATGTAATTTCTTCTGGACCCTCATTGTAAAGATTAAATTAGTGAGATTAGAGTACTTAGGTGTATTAAGTAGGAGGAGGTTGGAGATGAAGAAAAGGAGAAGGCAAGGCCTAGAAATAGGGTCATGCCCCTGTCATACATTCAATAACAATTAGGCTGAGCCATCGGTTCTTCTCAAATGTGAAGTCATGAGCCTCACTAATTCCAAAAGTACCTCTCACCTGAGCTGCTAATAAAAGTTCTTAGCATCTAGAAAAGCGGGTAACTTTTTTTTTTTTTTTAGAAAAGCAGGTAACTAGTTCAATGAAGCTAATTTTATAATTTAGCTACATTATTTTGTCTGAAGAGAGGAAAGGAGTCTCTGGGTGGTGCAAACAGTTATGCACTTGACTATTACCTGAAAGGCTGGTTGTTTGAACCCACCCAGAGAAGCCTTGGAAGATAGGCTTGGCAATCTGCTTCTGAAAGGTCACAGCCTTCAAAACCCTATGGAGCAGTTCTACTCTGCACTCGCTGGGCAGCCACAAGTCGAAATTGGTTGGATGGCTACTAATAACAACAAAAAGAGGAAAAAGGTGGGGAGGGAGCATGGTACTTTAGGGCTCCTGTACTTCATTTCATTTTTTTGGAACTAGTTTTAACATCTAGGCTTACATACATTGGCTAAAAAATGACAGAAGGTGGTAGGAAAATATCATGAAATACAATTCCAACAGGATAGGGTTCTCTTTTTCCTTCTCTATTTCATTCTTTCCTCTTCTCACCCTTACTGAGGGAAGAGGGTCTTTCAGCATAACAACACCTTGTAGGATTGGCCTGGTAACTGGTCAAATGCCTGTCCATCTATGGACGTCTGTCAGTGCAACAAATCTTTGTTCTAGGGCTGCAGTTCTAAGTCTAGGGAAATATATGAACCTGACTGTGTGGGTCTCGGGTGGCTGCAAAGGATAAATGAGGACCATGTCTATGCCTGAAGCTCTCTGGTAATGTTGCATATTGTACAACTTCGAGATTGATGGGTACACTTAACTCAGATGAGGTGATCTTTGGCACATGTCTAGACTAGATTAAATGCAGAATCACTCCAGTTTTAGGTATATATATGTTTTGTTGTATGTAACTTTAGCCTTGAAGGGAGGTGGTTGAGCGCCCATGAGGTCTGATGTGACTCTCACTTTCTCAGATGTTAGCTGTTCACTGACTTCCTTCTTTATCCTTTTGATAAGTGAATCTTGTATGATTTACCCAAGGCTGTGTGTCTGTGTTTTCCATCAATCCAGTCCTACTCCTGATAGTTGTCAATATGCTGGTTACCCACACATCTGGCAGGCTTTTGAAGTGTTGACAGCTCTGGCAAGTTTGGATGATCTCCACAGAGCAGGCAGAGAGTACTTCTTCTGAGGTCTGTCCTTGAAGCAATTCCCGAGGTCAGCAGACCAGCTGCTTCCTCTCTCTTTTATTTATGCACACACACACGCGCATACATACTTATATATTTGTATGTATATATGTATATATACACATATACAGATATATACATATATATATCTGTATGTATGTGTGTATGTATTGGAGCCCTAGTGGTGGTTAAGAGCTCAGCTGCTAACCAAAAGGTTGGCAATTCAAATCTACCAGCCGCTCCTTAGAAACCCTATGGGGCAGTTCTACTCTGACACGTAGGGTCTCTATGAGTTGGAATTGACTCAACAGCAACAGGTTTGATTTGATTTTATGTATGTGTGTGTGTGTATATATATATGTATATATTACTCTGTTTTTAAAAGCTGTCTTAACAAAGTGATGAGCAAATTGTTATCACTCAATTTTCACTGCCTTACATCATTTTGGTATAAAGTTCTCCATTTATATATAATTTTGAGGGCATGAGAGATAAATTGTATTCATTAATTACCAGTTTTCCATGGAGATGGATGCCAAAGTAAAGTCATTTTCTATTGCTACTATGTTCAGTGCACATATGCTGTGGGGATACAAGGGAATACATCTATGAGGTCCTTAAAGGCTGATAGTCTGATGGGAAATAGTTACATAGATGGCATTAGAAGTGTCAGAGAAGAGAAACAAGGACATTTCCAGGAGAAAAATGCCATGGAGAGAGTGAGAGAATATACATGCCTTGCTGTTCTGGGGGCAGGACTATTGAAGATGATAAGGAAGGGTGGGACTTGAACTCTTCTTGAAAGATGGATGATATTTCACCAGATAAACCTGAGGACAAAGGGATTTTCAAATGGAGGGATCAGTGAGAGCTAAAGCCAGGAATGGAGGTAGCATGGTTCTAGAAATTGCATTTTGTTAACATAATGCATGATGTTAACATAATTGCCTTAATGCAAACTGCAAAGCAAAGATTAAATATCAGCATCAAACTCACATGAGTAAGCAAATGAAATGAAGTAAGAATCAGTTCTTCCAGGTTTTATTCTAGCTGGTCACATTTTACATCAAATTTCCAAGGGAATTACACATGAGCTGTTCTAACAAAGATTTTGGGGAGGTATTGAGTCATATCATATGATCTCTGAGGCCAGACCTGGTCAAATGGCGAAGGGAAGAGAGATGCAAAGTAATATTTTAAGGAGTATCTTTGGGTATATTTATGAAGTATTATGCGAGATACTTACAGACATACTTCCATTTAATGCTCACAGCAACTGACATTACAGACTGCAGGTCTATGATTCAGAAGATTAACTTTATTTTTATGCTGCTTGCCACAGGAAAATCAATCCAGTAAGCAAAGGATGAAAGAACTTTATTTGTTCTATTTTAGCTGAGAGCTGAAGGGTAAGTAGGCTTCAGCTAGACAAAGGGTCAGGGAATGAATGCTTCAGGAAAGGCAAAAGCATTTGAGAGGCATGATTGGTCGGATAGCTAGGACAGTATTATGCATAACTGACATTCATTTATCAATTCATTCATTCCACATATATTTATTGAGTTCTTGCAATGTGCCAATATATTGCCCTGTGGACTCAGAATATAACAGTAACAAGATTTAGCAGATCACCGCTCTCATGGAGCTTACAATTTTGTAGGTAAAGACACATAAATAAAAACCAAATAAATAAAGAGAAGAAAATGTCAGATAGGGGTGATATAAAAGAGTAACCACCATGACTGGATGCCCACTTTAGATTGGATAGTTAGGAAAGGTATACTTAAGCTGAAATCTGAACACCAACAAAAAAAATCAATCAATTAATTCAGCCCTGTGAAGACCAGGAGGAATAGCATTCTGGGTGGGGGGAATCTGAAGTGAGAATCAGATTGATGTGTCCAAGGAGCAGAGAGAAAGCCAGGGTAGCTGGAGCACAGCTGGCAAGGGGAGAGTGACATGAGCTGAGGCCAGATGAATAGGCAGGGGCCAGTTCACTTAGGGCTTTGTGAGAAGTTTGGACTTTTTTCTAAGGTTAATGAATAGCCATTAAAGAGTTTTAAATCAGAAATGATTGGATATGCCATTTTAGTATATTTTTAAAGATCTCTTCATCTGCTGGGTGGAGAATGAACTTAGAAGCTCAAGAGTGGAATCATGGAGACCAGTTGGAGCTCATTGCTGTAGATTGATGAGAGATAACAACGTCTTGGACCAGCATGGTTGTTGGGGAGGTTCTGAGAAGAGGATGGGTTTAGAATTGAGTCATTGCTGTCAATGAAGGCCTGTGCAAAAACCTACAAGACATGAGGATATAAGGAGCAACAAGGTGCCAAACATCTAGGTACAAACAGTAAGCATTTGTGCAGCAGGGTATTTCTTGTTGCCTGGCAAAGAGCCCTCCCCATCCCTCCAACCTTTTCAAAGACAGTGATAGCCTTGGAAGTTTCTGAAAGGCATGAATAAAATTGACATTTTTCTTTGATGGCATTGATAGGCAAATAATGATGGAAAACTGGGCACTGCCTTCACAGACAGGTAGAGCACGGTTTCATTTAGATGCATGCTGAAGGGAAATTGTGTGACAGTTAATTCCTCCATGATGTGCCACAACATATTAGAAGAAATGTAAGCAACTATGAGTGTTTTATGGAGTGGATAATGTCACTTGACAGAGGCATAGCTTCAGTTTTCCTCAGCTGCTTGCTCAAAGCAAGAAGCCCTGGTGGTACAGTGTTTACAGCGCTCAGCTGCTAACCAGAAGCTCAGCAGTTTGAACCCACCAGCTGCTCCAAGGGAGAAAGATGAGACAATCTGCTTCTGTAAAGATTACAGCCTTGGAAACCCTATGAGGCAGTTCTACTCTGTCCTGTATGTCCATCAAAATCAACTCAATGGCAATGGGTTTTGGTGTTGATTACCCAAAGCTACAGAGCATTCAAACTGTTGCAGGGCACATACAACAACGGAATTAAATCAAAGGAAATCTAAGCCTAGCTGTATTTTCCTTTCTTTGTAATCTTCCACTCTAAGCTAAATCTTACGTAAATCAAGACAGCTATTATAATAACACCATCAGTTAAAAACTATTTTAGACTTGAAAACATGAGGTAAGTGGCAATTACATTTTACCTGACTCTGTATAGTAGAATTTGATGTGCTCTCACAAACTTTTGCAGTGAAATAATACCTAATTCAGACCTGCATAACTTTTTTTATAAAAACAATTTTTGATGCTTATTTTATATATGATCCCTCTCACTAAGTTGTTGTCAATAATTTATATTCTAGTGTGAGTTAGTAAGAAGGATTTCTCCTATAACAGCTAACTTGAAGTCAGGACACTCAGTGCAGAGGGATTTTGCCAAGAATCCCAGAGGGAATAATTTAGGGACTTCAAGGAAAGATATTCTGACAGAATAGTTACGGACATAAGGGAGGTACTGGGTAAATATTGGGGAAGTCTTAGAGAGTGGGGCCAAAAAAGAAGAGAATGATATCACCTAGATGGTGTAGACAGAGTATGTTAGATACAGGAAGTTGTAGTATAAATAATGTGGGTAGTTGAGTCATAGCTAGCTCAAATTAATTATTGTAGGTTTTGTCAAATTATTGTTGGAGTTTTATATGCAAAAGAATTGGTAAAGAATTAATATGAATGTTATTTATTCTTATTTTTGAGAAGATGTCAGGAAGAGAATGATGGCATAGATGCCTTGCTAGAGTTTGAGAGCTACTATTCTAGAGAAAGCTCAAACCCCATCTTCTTTGAGTCTAATTTTGACTCATAATGACCCTATAGGACAGAGTAGAACCGCCCCATAGGGTTTCCAAGGCTGTAATCCTTAGGGAAGCAGACTGCCACATCTTTCTCCCAGGGGAGAAACTGGTGGGTTCAGACTGCTGACCTATCAGTTAGCAGCCAAGTGCTTAATCATTGCGCCAATAGGGCTCCTTTTGCAGGGGAAGGTAAAAGGCAGAAGTGAGAGTTCTGGTAGTGGGAGAAGAAATTTTGCAGAAAAGATACTAGAGATGCAAGGAGGAGAATTTGAAAGTTTTGCTGAGGTGTGCTAAGTAAATTCTACTATGTCCCACTGACATTGCTAATGCTTTAGGAGTTGGATTTATAAGGATGGGAGGGAAGAGGAAAAATGTTGCAAAATGCTGATTGTGGTCTCAAAGAGGGTGCTGGATAAATCAGAGGTAACCACAGGAAGCCTAGCCCTTATGGATTAATTAAGTAGCCTTGCCATGGTGAAAAGAACAGCTGTGTTTTTTTGAGTTTTGCCAAGATCTGCCTGGACATTGCAGAAAAACACTTTAAAGAATTAATTTTTAAAATGGGCAGGTGGAAACCTTATTTTAGCTCCCCAGTAGGAATTACATTTTGAGCCCAGTAGCAGATATGCATGTTAACTTTTGCTTATCAAAATAGAAACAAACCGTGGACAGACCTGAAATGACTTCTTTAGTCATTTTAGTCAAATTGCTGGGTGTAGTAAATCAAGAGATCTTTGCCAAGACAGATAGTTTCTAAAAACAATGTACTTTAAAAATAAACAACAAACTGATTATTAATTAAAATATACAGACACCGAGTATAGACGGTACTAAGAGAACCCAGCTGCAACAGGATGTGTTTTAACAAGCCTGTGTTTCCTTTTCCATTGATGGTTTTTCTCCCTCCATGAAAAGCACCTGCCGATACACAGTAGGTCTGCTTCTCTCCAGGTCCTTTACTCCTAGCTAGTTAATGCAGCCAATATGTAGATGATCCACATTAGCTTAGATGGTCAGTAAGTAGATGAGGCTGCAGTTGTGCTCACCACAAAAAGATTCTCAAGGTCCACATTCGGACTTACTCTTGCCAAGATACAGATGACTTGTTGTCATATACAAAGAGGCTCTTGACCAGACACTACTACATAACTAGTTGAGTCAGCAGATAATTCAGAAGGTATTTTCTAAGTTTGCTTGTACAAATGTCAGACTGCTTTTGAGCTGGTTCCGATTCACGGCAAGCCCATGTGTTACAGCACTGAACTGCTCCATAGCATTTTCTTGGCTGTGATCTTTACCGAAGCAGATCATCAGGTCTTTCTCTCCCAGAGCTGCTGGGTGGGTTCCAACTGTCAGCCTTTCAGTTAGCAGCTGAGCACTTAAACTATGTGCCACCAGGGCTCCTTAAATGTCAGGATACTTCTGAGCAAATAATTACCTTAGGCTACTCCCAAGAAGTGTGGGGAAATTGCCGTAGATTGTTTCAAAGATGGCTGCACGATCCTTCCCACTGGCGTGCACTTTACAATGTGGCTTTGCCCTTATCCATCAAGAGGTGGAGTTGATTTCCTTTCTCCTAAATCTGGGCTGGGTTTAGAATGTGGCAGAAAAGAGATTTTGGGATTTTCAGGCCCAGGCCTTAAGAGGCCTTGCAGCTTTTGTGTTTGTCCTGTTGGAGCCCAGAGCAACCATGTAAAGTCTGACTACACTCCTAAAGAGGAAGGCCACGTGGAGAAGTGCAATGGATGCTGTGAGATTATAAAGAAAGAGAGTCTCAGTGTTATGGATTGAAGTGTGTCCCCCAAAAATATGTGTCGTAAATCCTAACCTTTATGCCTGTGGTTATAATCCCATTTGGGAATGAGTTGTCTTTGTTATGTTAATAAGGAAGGATTAGTTTAGGGTGTGTCTTGAATCAATCTCTTTTGAGATATAAAAGAGATTAAGCAAGTGAGCAGAGAAGCAGAAATGGGGGAAGAGAGATGCCAAGCCACATGAACATCACCCAGGAACAGAAGCTCAGAAGAGACAAGGACCTTCCTGCAGAGCCGACAGAGAAAGACTCCTCCTAGAGCCAGCATCCTGAATTTGGACTTCTAGCCTCCTAAACTGTGAGAAAATAAATTTCTGTTAGTTAAAACCACGTGTGGTATTTCTGTGATAGTAGCACTAGGTAACTAAGACACTTAGCCTTGTCCCGGATATTCCAGCCAACCCATGGAGGCCTCAGACATGAAAGCAGTGTATTTTCCTGCTCACCCTGACCCATGTTGGCCTAACTCCTTGCATATTTTTATTATTGATTGTCTTATCATATTTCTTCAAATTAATCTATGGAAGAAAATTTATTCCTGGGTCTAAAGTAAAATTCTGCAGAGAAGATTTCCATTTTCCTCTGACTGACACTTAGGGGACCTGCTAATCTAGAATTTCTCAAGCTAAGTAGGTGAAATTAATTTTAGTCCCAAACCATGCAAGTATATGCTCCTGGTTAGGAATTATATGTGAAGTTTTTAAGTGTATGAGTTTGTGTGCATAATTTTCTTTACTCCATTTATAGCCAAGGTTGGAACAGTTAAGACAAGTCTCCTCAGAATTATTATTATTTTCCTTCCCATTTCTCATCATAAGAATATCTTCCTTTGTATTTCCTACTGTATGCACTAGTGTTTTCTTCTGTCTTCCTCCATGCCACGCTTTATGTTTTGCCTCATCTCTCATGTGCCAATGGCCCACTTTACTATTCAAGGCTTCAAAAATAATCCAGCGTAATGGTAGACTCTGAAAGAATCTGGACTTGGAAGGCCTGAAGAACCTGTCTTTCCAAGGCCTGGCACAGTATAAGCTCTGTAGATAGCTTAATATGGCTGGATATTTCAAAGAATACCACAGCCAGAGGGAGGACTGGACGAGTAGTGGAGGCTAAATTTTAGGAGTTTATGTGTGACATGCTACAGAATTTGAACTTTCTCCTATAGAGAATGGGTAGTTATTTAAAGCTTTAAATGAAGAAGTTCTATGATCATAATTGTGTTTTAGAAAATCTTTTCTACTGTTGTGTAGAGAATGGGTTTGAGAGAAAAAACTGGTGGCAAGGGGATGAGTTAGGAAATGAATGCTAAAATTATGTTGAGAAATTAGGGGGACCTGAGCAAGGCAGTGGAAATAGAAATTGCTGTTGAGTTGATTTCAACTCATAGCGACCCTACAGGATGGAGTAGAACTGCTCCATAGGGTTCCCAAGGAGCTGCTGGTGAATTCAAACTGCCAACTTTTGGTATGCAGCTGAACTCTTAACCATTGCGCTAGCAGGGCTCCAGAAATGGTAATAGGACCTCAAATATAAGAAAAGTTTTTGTGACAGTCCCACAAGACTTGGTGATTAATCAGATTATCAGAGGCAGCAGAAAGTAAGAGATCTAGTGTAACTTCCAATTTTTTTTTTTGCATGGACTGCAGGCACATGTTCAACTAGACCAGGGTTTCTCAACCCTGGCTACACATTAGAATCACTTAGAGGGCTTTTGAAAAATAATAGAGTGCTTTCTCCTCCAAAAAAGATCAACTAAATTGGAATATTTGAGGGTGGGATCCATGCTTTGATATTTTTATAAGACTCCCAGGTGATGCTATTTTGTGGCTAGAGTTGAAAACCACTGCACTAGACTATAAATTTCTCATGAACTGGGTCCATCTAATTCACCATTGAATCCCAAAAACCTGAAGCATGGTTGGCATTCAATATATATTTAACAGAATTAATATATAAGTGAAAGAAGATAAGAAAGAGGAACAGGTTCTGGGCGTGTTAAATTTGAGATGCTGTGATGAATCCATGAGGTAATGTGCAGTGGAGATGTAGTAACCTGTAGCTCTAACTCCAGAGAGAACTTTGGGCTGGAATATAAACTTGGGAAACAGGAGAATATGGCTGGTAGTTTAAGCCATGGGTATAGATATAAACAGAGTCCCTGGTGGTGCAGACGATTAACGCACTTGGCTGCCTACCAGAAGACTGGAGGTTGGAGTCCACTCAGAGGCACCTTAGAAGAAAAGACTGGAGATGTACTGCCAAAAAATCAGCCACTGAAAACCCCACGAAGCATAGTTCTACTCTGACACACATGGGATTTCCATGAGTCGGAATCTACTCGTTAGTAACTGGTTTATAAATATAAACATGGCTCAGAAGATTGGGAAGCAAGAGGAAGATAAAATCTGGGGGAACAGATGAATAATTCAGTGCCTGAGTTCATGGCCTGTAATCTAGAACTGAACTGAATTGCTCTTACTTCTTCCTCTTTTTCTCCCCCTTCAAGGACTGAAGCTGCCACTGCCTATTAACAGATATTCTAGATGTTGTATCCTACCTTCCTGGCTATATGTCTTTTGAGTTTTTGCATCTGAAAGTCCTAGTAACAGTTCCACTCCTGTCATTGTGTCTAGCTCTAGTTCCTTGGCTTTCTAAGTCTTTCGTATTAAGCTGCAGTTATTTATTTGGCTGAGTCATATTACATAACATGATGATTATAGCTTGGAGAAAGTGTTTTTTTTTTTTAATTTATTGTGCTTTAAGTGAAACTTTACAGTGCAAACTAGCTTCTCATTCAAAAATTTATACACAAATTGTTTTGTGACATTGGTTGCAATCCCTGTAATGTGTCAGCACTCTCCTCCTTTTCACCTTGGATTCCCTGTGTCCATTCGTCTAGTTTTCCTGTCCCTGCCTGCCTTCTCATCTTTGCTTTTGGGCAGGTCTTGCCCATTTGGTCTCGTATACTTGATTGAACACAGAAGCATGTTCCTCACCTGTGTTGTTTGTTTTATAGGACTGTCTAATCTTTGGTTGAAAGGTGGACTTTGGGAGTGGCCTCAGTTCTGAGTTAGCAGGGTATCCAGTGGCCATAGTCTTGAGGGTTCCTCCAGTCTCTGTCAGACCAGTAACTCTTGTATTTTTTTTGCGAATTTGAATTTTGTTCTACATTTTTCTTCCGCTCTGTCCAGGACCTTCTATTGTAATCCCAGTAAGAGTGGTTGGTGGTGGTAGCTGGGCACCATCTAGTTCTTCTGGGCTCAGGCTGGTGGAGGCTGTGGTTCATGTGGTCCATTAGCCCTTTAAACTAATATTTTCCTGATGTCTTTGGTTTTCTTTATTCTCCTTTGCTCTGGATGAGATGGGACCAATAGATGTATCTTAGATGGTGTCTTAGTCATCTAGTGCTGCCATAACAGAAATACCTTAAGTGGATAGTTTTAACAAAGAGAAATTTATTTCTTCACCGTCAAAGTAGGCTAAAAGTCCAAATTCAGGGTGTTGGCTCCAGGGGAAGCCTTTTTCTCTCTGTCGGCCTTCTTCTCTTCGGTGTTCCCGTGGACTAGGAGCTTCTCTGCACAGGGACCCCAGTCCAAAGGACGCGGTCTGCTCCCGGCACTGCTTCTTGACGGTATGAGGTCCCCCTGTCTCACTGCTCACTTCTGTCTTTTATATCTCAAGAGATTTGCCCAGGACACAATCCAGCCTTGGGATCCAGTCCTGCCTTACTAACATAACTGCCACTCATCCTCCCTCATTAACATCATAGAGGCAGGATTTACAACATACAGGAAAATCACGCAGTACCAGGAATCATGGCCCAGCCAAACTGATATACACATTTTTTGGGGGACATAATTCAAAACATGACAGATGGCCACTCACAAGCTTTCAAGACTCTAGATGCTACTCACCAAAGTAGGATGTAGAACATTTTCTTTATGAACTATGTTATGCCAATTGACCTAGATGTCCCCTGAGATTATGATCCCCAGTCCTAAGTCCCAGTAACTTGGTCCCTCAAGAGTTTGGATGTGTCTAGGACGCTTCTATGACTTTGCCTTGGTCAAGTTGTGCTGACTTCACCTATATTGTGTGTTGTCTTTCCCTTCACCAAAGTTAACACATATCTACTGTCTAGTTCCCCCTCCTACCCTTCCCCTCCCTCAAAACTGTCAAAGATTATTTTTTCTGTGTGTAAACCTTTTTCTGGGTTTTTATAATAGTGGTCTCATACAATATTTGTCCTTTTGTGATTGACTTATTTTACTCAGCATAATGCCCTCTAGATTTATCCATGCTGTAAGATGTTTTGCAGATTCATCATTGCTCTTTATCATTGCATAGTATTCCATTGTGTGTATGTACCATAGTTTGTTTATCCATTCATCTGTTGATGGGCACTTAGTTTATTTCCATCTTTTTGCTATTGTGAACAATGCTGCAATGAACATGGGTGTGCATATGTGTATTCATGTGATGACTCTTATTTCTCTAGGATATATTCCTAGGAGTGGGATTGCTGGATCTCATGGTATTTCTATTTCTAGCTTTCTAAGGAGGCACCATATTGTTTTCCATAGTGGTTGTACCATTCTACATCCCACCAGCAATGCATAAGAGTTCCAGTCTCCCCGCAACTTCTCCAACATTTGTGATTGTCTGTTTTTTTGATTTGTGCCAGTAATGTTGGGGTGAGATGGTATCTCATTGTAGTTTTGATCTGCATTTCTCTAACGGCTAATGACCTTGAGCGTTTCTGAATGTGACTATTAGCCAGCTGAACATCTTCTTTGGTGAAGTGTCTGTTATATCCTTTGCCCATTTTTCAATTGGGTTATTTGTCTTTTTGTTGTTGAGGTGTTGAAATATTTCACAGATTTTAGAGATTAGACCCTTGTTGAATATGTCATAGACAATTTTTTTTCCCCAGCTTATAAGTTCTGTTTTTACTTTTTTGGTGAAGTCTTTTGGTGAGCATAAATGTTTAAATTTCAGGATCTCCCAGTTAACTAGTTTATCTCTTAATTTTTGTGCAATATTAGTTATGGTTTATATTTTATTTATGCCATGTATCAGGACCCCTAGCATTGTCCCTATTTTTTCTTCCATGATCTTTATTGTTTTTGGTTTTATATTTAGGTCTTTGGTCCATTTTGAGTTAGTTTTTGTATATGGTGTGAGAGATGAGTACTGTTTAATTTTTTTACAGATGGATGTCCAGTTTTTCCAGCATCATTTGTTAAAAAGACTGTCTTTTCCCCATTTAATGGACTTCTGTCCTTTGTCAAAGATCAGCTGGCCACAGGTGGATGGATTTACATCTTGGTTCTCCATTCTGTTCCATTGCTCTATGTGTCTGTCATTATACCAGTACCAGGCTGTTTTGACTACTGTAGCTGTATAGTAGGTTCTGAGATCAGTTAGTGCGAAGGGTCTTATTTTGTTCTTTTTCTTCAATAATTCTTTGCTTATCCAGGGCCTCTTTCCTTTCCATATAGAGTTGATGATTAGTTTTTCCATCTCGTTAAAGAATCCTGTTGGTATTTGAATCAGGATTGCATTATATCTGTAGATCACTTTGGGTAGAATTGACATTTTCACAATGTTGAATCTTCCTATCCATGAGCATAGTATGTTTTTCCATTTATGTAGGTCTCTTTTGGTTTCTTGCAATAGTGCTTTGTAGTTTTCTTTGTATAGGTCTTTTACATTTCTAGTTAGATTTATTCCTAAGTATTTTATCTTTTTATGGGCTATTATAATGGTATTGTTTTCTTGATTTTCCAAGTTGTCTTTTTTGGTGTGTAGGAATCCAACTGATTTTTATACGTTGATCTTGTATCCTGCTACTCTGCTGAATCTTTCTATTAATTCTAGTAGTTTTATTGTGGAATCTTTGGGGTTTTCTATGTACGGTATAATATTATCTGTGAATAGGGATAGTTTTACTTCTTCCTTTCCAATTTAGTTGCCCTTTATTCTTTTCTTGCCTTATTGCTGTATCTAGAACTTCCAGCACAATATTAAATAGGAGTGGTGATAAAGGGCGCATTTGTCTTGTTCCTGTCTTCCAGGTGGAATGCTTTCAAGCTCTCTCCTTTAAGAATGATGTTGGCTATTGGTCTTGTATAGATGCCGTTTATTATGTTGAGGAATTTCCCTTCTATTCCTGTTTTGTTGAAAGTTTTTTTTATCAGAAATGGGTGTTGGACTTTATCATATAACTTTTCTGTATTGATGGAGATGATCATGTGATTATTTTGTTTTATTTATGTGGTGGATTACATTGATTGATTTTCTAATGTTGAACCATCCTTGCGCACTTGGTATGAATCTCACTTGATCGTGGTGTATTATTTTTTTGATATGATGCTGAATTCTATTGGCTAGAATTTTGTTAAGAATTTTTGTGTCTGTATTCATGAGAGATGTTGGTCTGTAATTTTCTTTTTTGTGGTGTCTTTGATCATCTCTGTATGTTTGAGTCCATTGTTGTAGCTATTTTGGGTAGGGAAGATGGATGAGAATTGGAGAAGCAAGGAAAGGAAGAGATGCAACCCATAAGTATGGACTGGAACTTCTCTCAGTGTCTCCCTGCCTCCAAGACTCCAACTTTGATGGTGTGGGTAACTTGAAGGTGAAGGTGATGCTCTTCATCATGGAGCTTAACAAGTACTTGGCCAGGAGTCAGAGAAGCTGGAGGAGGGTCCAGCAGGAGCTGTGGGAGCTCTGGGCCTGGCTGCTGCCCTGTGCCATCCAGGTGAGTCAGAGATAAGTGACAATGTGCACGACCAGCAGCAGGGCCTCATGCTCTGCAATGATCTTCTAGGTATAAATAGAGAAGATACTGCTTCATGTCCACCTTCCAAATCTTGCCAAATGTCTCCTGTGGCCCAGACTAACCCAGACCTGTGCAGGAAAGTTGATCTTGGGAAACATAAACGTAAGTTGACACAATGTAGATCCACCACATATGCTTATCCTTTCCTTATTCATTGGCACTGATGCCCACCCTGTGAAGAAGTTGCAAAAAATATTATATCCATTTTACTGATGAGGAAGGACCCTGAGGCTCTGAGAAGCCAAGTGATTAGCTAAGGCCAGAGATAATGAATGTATGTGTTTGGGGGAGGTGCAGCCAAGAACAGACCACTGGTCTGCTGAATCTCAACTCTGTCTTCTCCTGACTCTCTACTACCTATGCAGACTTTATGTACCTTCCAAAGATTACATTGCTTCCATGTGGTATTTATGTAGAATTGATACATTATTTTTTCCAATCTTAAAAAAAAACAGTTACTGTTGAGTCAACTTTGACTCATGATGACCCCATGTGTGTCAGAGTAGAACTGTGCTCCATAGGGTTTTGTTAAAATATAACTTATTTTATTTTTGTTGGTGTTGTTGAGAATATATATAGTAAAACATATACCAGTTCAACAATTTCTACATGTAAAATTCAGTGACATTGATTACATTCTCTGAGTTGTGCAACCATTCTTACCTTCCTTTTCTGAGTTGTTCCTCCCTGATTAACATAAACTCACTGCCCCCTAAGTTTCCTAACTAATCTTTTGAGTTGCTGTTGTCTGTTTGATCTCATATACATAGATTCTAAAAGAGCACAATGCTCAAGGTAGACATTCTTTATTAGTTAAGCTAAACTTTATTTGGTTTTGAGAAGATTTCAGAGACTATTTTTGATTTAAGGTTTAAAGATTATCTCAAGGCAATAGTTTCAGGGTTTATTCAGCCTTCATGGCTCCAGAAAATCTGTATTGCACGAGCATTTGAAATTCTGTTCTGCATTTCCCCCCTTTTGATCAGGATTCGTCTATAGATTCTTGGATCAAAATGTTCAGTAATGATAGCTGGGCACCATCCATTTTTTCTGGTCTCATAGCAAAGGGGGAAGTTGTTCATGGAGGCAATTAGCCACACATTCCATTTCCTCCTGCTATTCCTAATTCTCCTTCTTCCTCCATTGCTCCAGGTGAATAGAGACCAATTGTTGTACCTTGGATGGCTGCTTGCAAGCTTTTAAGACCCCAGACACTACACAATGAACTATGAGGTAAAACGTAAGCACTAAACACAGTATTAGGCCAATTAGCTGAGATGTCCCATGAAAACATGGCCCTAAACCTCCAAACCAAGGATCTAAATCACATGAGGTGTTTGGTTGTATATAAGCAGCTCAGCAGCTATTATTATTATTTTTTTTATCATTGTTGTCAATATATCTATCACACAACTTTCACCAGTTCGACTTTTTACAGATGTACAACTTATTGACAGCAATTACATTAATCAATGTGATTTTCCATAGGGTTTTTAATAGCTGATTTTTTAGAAGTATATTGCCAGATCTTTCTTTTGAGATGCCTCTGGGTTGACTCATACTTCCAGCCTTTCAGTTAACAACCAGGTACATTAACAGTTTACGACACCCAGGGCCACCACTTATCTGTCAGTTTTTCATACTGTGGTGGCTTGTGTAGTACTGTGATGCTGGAAGTATGCCACTGGTGTTTCAAATACTAGCAGGGTCACCTATGGTGGATAGGTTTCAGTGAAGCTTCCGGACTGAGACAGACTGGGAAGAAAGACCTGAAAGTCTACTTATGAAAAAAATGGCTGGTGAAAACCTTATGAATATCAGTGGAACATTGTCTGATATAGTGCTGGAAGACGAGCCCCTCAGGTTGGAGGGCACTCAGAATATGACTGGGAAGAACTACCTTCTCTAAATAGAGTCCACTTTAATGACGTGGATGGAGTCAAGCTTTCAGGACTTCATTTGATGATGTGGAATGACTCGAAATGAGAAGAAACAGCTGCAAGCATCCATTAATAATTGTAACATGAAATGTATGAAGTATGAATCTAGGAAAATTAGAAGCCATAAAAATGAAATGGAACACATAAAGATTGATATCCTAAGCATTAGTGAGCTTATGTGGAGTGGTATTGGCCATGTTGAATTGGACAATTGTATGGTCTACTATGCCAGAAATGACAAATTGAAGAGGAATGGCATTGCATTCATCATCAAAAAGAACATTTCAAGATCTATGCTGAGGTACAAAGCTGTCAGTGGTAGAATAATATCCATATGCCTACAAGGAATACCAGTTAATACGACTATGATTCAAATTTATGCACCAACCACTGAGGCCAAAGATGAAGAAATTGAAGATTTTTGCTATCTTCTGCAGCCTGAAACTGATCAAACATGCAATCAAGATGCATTGATAATTACTGGTGATTAGGATGCAAAAGTTGGAAACAAAGAAGGAGTGGCAGTTGGAAAATATGACCTTGGTGATAGAAATGATGCCAGAGATAGCATGATAGAATTTTGCAAGACCAACAACTTCATTGCAGATACCTTTTTTCAACAACATAAATGATGACTATACATGTGGACCTCACCAGATGGAATACATGGGAATTGAAGTGATTATATCAGTGGAAAGATGATAGAGAAGCTTAACATCAACAGTCAGAACAAGGCCAGGGGCCCACTGCTGAATGGACCATCAATTATTTATATGCAAGTTCAAGTTGAAGCTGAATGAAATTAAAGCAAGTCCACAAGAAGCAAAATATAACTTTGAGTATATCCCACCTGAATTTAGAGACCATCTCAAGAATAGATTTGACCCACTGAACACCAATGACCAAAGATCAGATGAGTTGTGGAGTGACATCAAGGACATCATACATGAAGAAAGCAAAAGGTCATAAAAAAGACAGGAAATAAAAGACCAAAATGGATGTCAGAAGAAACTCTGGAACTTGCTCTTGAAAGTCGAGTAGCTAGACAGAATGCAAGAAATGATGAAGTAAAAGAGCTGAACAGAAAATTTCAAAGGGCTGCTCGAGAAGACTAAGTAAAACATTATAATGAAATGTGTGAAGACCTAGAGTTAGAAAACCAAAAGGGAAGAACATGCTTGACGTTTCTCAAGCTGAAAGAACCAAAGAAAAAATTCAAGCCTCAAGTTGCAACAATGAAGGATTTTCTGGGGAAAATATTGAACAATGCAGGGAGCATCAAAAAAAAGATGGAATGAATACACAAAGTCACTGTGTCAAAAAGATTGGTCAGTGTTCAACCATATCAGGAGGTAGCATATGATCAGGAACTGATGGTACTGAAAGAAGAAGTCCAAGCTGCAGTGAAAGCATTGGCAAAAAACAAGGCTTCAGGAATTCACAGAATACTAACTGAGATGTTTCAACAAATGGATGCAGCGCTGGATGTGCTTGTCAATCTATGCCAAGAAACTTGGAAGATAGCTACCTGGCCAATTGACTAGAAGAAATCCATATTTGTGCCCATTCCAAAGAAAGGTGATCCAACAGAATGTGGAAACTATCAAACAATATCATTAATATCACACACAAGCAAAGTTTTACTGAAGATCCTTCAAAAGGGTTGCAGTAGTACATCATCAGGGAACTGCCAGAAATTCAAGCTGGATTCAGAAGAGGACTTGGAAGCACGGATATCATTGTTAATGTCAGATGGATTTTGGCCAAAAGCAGACAATACCAGAAAGATGTTTATCTGTGTTTTATTGACTATGCAAAAACATTTGACTGTGTGGATCACAACAAATTATGGATAACATTGCAAAGAATGGGAATCCCAGAACACTTAATTGTTCTCATGAGGAACCTGTACATAGACCAAGAGACATTCGTACTGAACAAAGGAATACTGCATGGTTTAAAGTCAGGAAAGGTGTGTGTCAAGGTTGTATCCTTTCACCATACTTATTCAGTCTATATGCTGAGCAAATAACCTGAGAAGTTAGACTACATGAAGAGGAAAGCAGCATCAGGATTGGAGGAAGACTCATTAACAACCTGCAATATGCAGATGACACAACCTTGATTGCTGAAGAGGACTTAAAGCACTTACTGATGAAAATCAAAGACAATAGCCTTTAGTATGGACTGCACTTCAATACAAAGAAAACAAAAACCCTCACAAATGGACCAGTGAGCAACAGCATGATAATTGGAGAAAATATTGAAGTTGTCAAGCATTTTGTTTTACTTGGATCAACAATCAATGCCTGTCTTAATTTCCTAGTGCCGTTACAACAGAAATACCACAAGTGGATGGCTTTAACAAAGAGAAATTTATTCTCTCACAGTCTAGGAGGCTAGAAGTCCGAATTCAGGTTGCCAGCTCAGGGAGAAGGCTTTCTCTGTCAGCTCTAGGGGAAAGTCCTTGTCATCAATCTTCTGTTCTAGGAGCTTCTGAGCACAGAGACCCCAGGTCCAAAGGACATGCTCCTCTCCTGGTTCTTCATTCTAGGTGGTAGGAGTTCCCTTTGTCTTTCTGCTCGTTTCTCTCTTTTATATCTCAAGAGACTGACTCAAGATACAACCTAATCCTGTAGACTGACCCCTGCCTCATTAACATAACTGCCTCTAATCCTGTCTCATTAACATCACAGAGGTTAGGATTTACAATAGGATAATGACATCAGATCACAAAATGGTGGACAACCACATAATACTGGGAATTATGGACTAGCCAATTTGACACACATTTTGAGGGGACACAATTCAATCCATGACAATGCCCATGGAAGCAGCAGTCAAGAAATCAAACGACATATTGCATTAGGCAAATCTCTTGCAAAAGACCTCTTTAAAGTGTTAAAAAGCAAAGATGTCACTCTGAAGACTTAGGTGCGCCTGACCCAAGCCATAGTATTTTCAGTCGCCTCATATGCATGTGAAAGCTGGACAGTGAATAAAGAAGTCTGAAGAAGAATTGATGCCTTTGAATTATTGTATTGTTGAAGAATATTGAATATACCATGGACTGCCAGAAGAATGAAAAGATCTGTCTCGGACGAAGTACAGCCAGAATGCTCCTTAGAAGCAAGGATCATAAGACGGTTTCACTCACTGTTGGACATGTTATCAGGAGGAACCAGTCCCTGGAGAAGGACATCATGCTTGATGAAGTAGAGGGTCAGCAAAAAAGAGGAAGACCCTCATCTAGAAGGATTGACACAGTGGCTCCAACAATGGGCTCAAGCATAACAATGATTGTGAGAGTGGTGCAGGACCAGGCAGTGTTTAGTTCTGTTGTACATAGGGCTGCTAGGAGTCCAAACCGACTCTACAGCACCTAGCAATAATAACGTTAACAGCCATCCAGGTTCTTTCCCGTCTTACATAGATGAAATTCATATTGAAATCATCGGACTCATTGCTCAGATAAATCTAGGAGGATTAGGTAACTAAGTTGTACTCAGTGAGGAGGATAACACTAACAAAACTCTAAAATAACGAAACCAAACCAAATCCGTTGCTGTTGAGTTGATTCCAACTCATAGAGACCCAACAGGACAGATTAGAACTGCCTCATGAGTTTTCCAAGGCTGCAGTCTTTATGGAACCAGAATGCCACGTCTTTCTCCTGCAGGGCAGCTGGTGGTTTCAAACTGCCCACCTTTCAGTTAGCAGCCAAGCGCTTAACCACTGCTCCACCAGGGCTCCACAACTCTAAAATAATCAATTTAAATTTTCAGATAGTTAGTCTTATTATTCTTGATTCTCCCTCTATCTTGTCTTAGCTTTTCTTCCTTGATAATTGCAGGGAGACCTCTTTCAGGAATAACTTGCATGACCTGAGTGGACTGCTTTCTTGATGGAATTCTGTAACTTGGTCACAGCACTGACAGCATTGCAGCTAGATAAGGTACTATTATTTCAGTCAAAGTCTCAAATTTCTCTGAAGATTACATTGTGCGTAGATGGAAGAAAAGAAGGGATAAGAGTAGTGACTGTATTTAACAACTTAGTCTTCAGTAACTGAGAGCTAAAGCCACACTGATGGTCTAATAAGAATTCACTTTCATTTTTAAAAAATGGTAACATTCAGAGGATACATTCTTATATGCACGGGTTATATTTAATTTTGGGTCAGTTACTGATCATCTGTGGAAGGTTAAACACAAATCATTTAGCTTCTCTGTGCCTCTGTTTCCTTTTATATAAAATGGAGCTAATTTTTCCCCACTACTTTCTACACAGATATAACCTGAAAATTAACAAAGTAACCTAACAGTTTTGATAAAACATTAAGCCACAGTTCTGAGAGTGTAATGTTATGTTTAATCTGGGCTTTAATCAGGATTTCTGAGTCTGATGAAGAGAAATCCTCAAAGCATTGAAAATCTACTGCAATCTCATCTTCAGAAATCTCACTTACTGCAACCACTTCAGATCTCTCTTTACTTCTTTCCAGCTTTATAATCAATAACTCGTGAAAAAAGCAAGTTAAATGGTATACTTTTTCAAGCATTTAAAAAAAAAAAAATTAACATTTTGGTTTGTCATATGTCTAATTCATTCTTCTTGAACTCTGCTTTGTGGAAAATTTTTAGCACAGTGCCTAGAACATATTTTATAAATATTAGTTTCTTATTCATCAATCCAAAAAAATATTTCTGTGCTTAAAGCTCTTCAATAAAATCTTCATTTATCCCAGATGAAATCACAGATTTTCTTTTTGGGTTGGAAGTGTCACATTGTCAAAACTAAACTTTTTCTTATTTCATAATTAAAGAGTGATTAGTCATCAGTTGATTTACTTATTATTTCACAGGAGATGGATTTGGGAAACTGATACATTTAGTGCTGAACAAGAGAAATTAAGAGACAGAAATATCGTATCTACCTTTGGAGCTGTGTTTTCAAAGAGTTCGATTCTTCTGTTCTAATGCTACTAAAGATTTGATGGGGGATTTTGTTCCAGGTCCAGCTTTTCAGGCATAAAGCATCCCTCCTTACTGTTTTCTGTCATTTGGCAGATATTTCTGGCTGTCAAGGGTACAGCTGTCTAATAAAAAACAAACAAAAACAACCTTGCCATTGAGTTGATTCCGATTCTGACTCATGTGAACCTAAAGGACAGAGTAGAACTACCCCATAGGGTTTCCAAGGAGTGGCTGGTGGATTTGAACTGCCAAGTTTTTGGTTGGCAGCTGTAGCTCTTAATCACTGCACAACCAGAGCTCTGATGTCTCATTAAAGGTATTAAAAATGTGCCACATACTTTCTTAGAAGGCAGATGCCAAGCCAGACACTTCACTATCTACCTCAGGACTCATTTTACTGTCTGGAGAGACAATCTAATGTTTCCATACTTTTCTTTTCATCTGGACAAAAAAGGCATTTTTTTTTTCCCTAAGGAAAAGCAAAAAGAAAGCCAGGGGATCAGCGGCCTGGATGGAGGTGAGGTGGGAGCTGTGGCATTAAAATAAATGGAAAATCTAGGTCAGGGTTGAGGAAAAGACAATGGTAAGTTAATTCTTAGACTAGTTGTTGTCTAGTCATGTGATCAATTAGTAGTGGAAAGGCATTAGAAATCGAATGATTCTATCATCCACCCCTTCGCAAATACCTCTTCCGCATCTGTTAGAAATGGCAGAGCTAAAGAAGATCTGAGGAAACCAACAAAAGAGATCAAGGGTGTGGTGAAACCAAGGGAGGTGTGGCCAGGCAGAGAAAATATTTGTTTTCTAGATATCAGTGTGTTTGAACTGAAAGGCATAACTTAACCTTTAAGAGATGCATATTGAGTGACAAATTAAAAGAAAAGGACAACTGTAACGAAATGAGCAAAGGTTTCATAGGCAGAGAGAAATGGCTTCTTAGTTTTGCCTCATAAACCAGTTGCCAGTCAGTTGACTCTGACTCACGGAGGCCTCACATGTGTCAGAATAGAACTGTGCTCCAGAGGGCTTTCAGTAGCTGATTTTTCAGACGTAGATCATCAGGCCTTTCTTCTCAAGTGCCTCTGGGTGGCTTCGAACATCCAACCTTTTGGTTAGCAGCCAAACCTATTAAATATTTGTACCACCCAGAGACTCCTGTTTTGCCACATAGTTGATCAAAAAGGCTGGAGGGCCTTTGGGTAGAGATAATTGAGCTAGAGACAGTCAGTGTGGCAAACAGGGATCTCTTAGTTTCCTTCCATTTCTAAGTCTCTTTGATTCTCCAGATTTACTTTTATTTTCCAACCAAACACTGGGTCTGATTCCGACATGCTAAAACAAACTTTATTGTTTTCTGTTCCCTATAACTTAATCAGTGTTGCCCGGTTTTTCATAAGCACCATAAGATGAGGGCTTTGTATCTCTTATTCTTAGTAATAGCCCAAGTGTTCAACAAGTGACACATGCGAGACACTTCACAAATATCTACTCAGTGAGTTCATGGTATCCACAACCTCCTTTCCAGCCAGTGACACAAAACTGAGATGTGATTATTGATATGTGCTGTGGATTCACACCTTCTTGTACATTCCTACTTCCTCCATGTTAACTGTGGCCGTCATTACCTAACGCTGGATTCTTAATATTTTTTCTGTCTCACCGTTGGATTATTACAATTGCTGTTTAGCTATTCTTTCCACTTCCGGCCTTTCCTATCTTTGATGTTTTATGGCCTTATTAATCTTTCTAAAGCATCATTTAAATCATAATACTCACCTGCATAAAGAATAGCTCCTCATCTATTATATCTTATTCTCTGAACAACTCTGACCACTTAATTAGGCTTCTGTCATTTGTAAAGTGGGGGCATGGGATTGTACGAGATGATTTCCAAAAACACCATCCTGCATTAACATTCCACATACTTCTATTTTATTTATTATTTCTCAGAAGGAGGAGGATCAGGACTCCTGAAAATGTCTGGCTGATGATCTTGAGTGAGAGAACTGGGAACAGTGAGGTAAGGCACATGGCCAGATGCACTCCGCTTTTAAAAGGCACGAGTCATTGGAGAATAAGAGAACAGACACGCAAATGTCTGTGTCTTTGACCTGACGGCCTCTGCTGAACGAACACAAGAAGCTCCTCAGGACAGGTGGTAGCTGTAAGGAGGCAGTAGATGGTGCTGATAGGTATGGGCATCCTAACACACATCCGAGGAAAACCAGCCTGCTTTAGCCTATGGCTGGGACAGCTAGCAAGGGAGCGGTTGACCACCATTTAATTAATGAGGCACACAATTTGAGTTTTGCATTATAATTTTGAGTAGTTAAAGTTTATAATTTATAACTAGGGAGTAAGCGTATTCACTCATCTCTATGGTTTTGACTAAATAACATTTTTATAAATTATGAAAAAGCATACAAGAAAATATGAAATGAAGTGGCTAAAGTTCTCTATAATTTACATCTGAAGAAAATCTAACAGAGCTGTCCAACTGAGGTGCCACATTGCTTGCAGTGATGAAAGGAAGAGGCACTGAGGAATTTAGGATCAAAAAGACCTTTCTGTGACTGATCTTGAAATATCACCCACTCAAGTATCGGAAATATGAGTGATCACTCTTTCTTTGAGTTTTCATGTTATAACAGTTCTCAAAAATTTTGCTCATCTGCAGGCTCCTAGGACTATTTCAAGGGAAACCTGAGGTCTCAGGGACCAAACACTGCTGATCACCACCCAGCAGCATTCTGCGTACATAAATTTCTTTTTCTAAAATCCCCAACATGTAGTGTCTATTCCAGCCCAACCAAATTCCTGACTGGACCTTTTGTTTCTCCAAACCTACGTGGAAAACTAAATGTAGAAGTGATTTAGTGAGAGAACCATGGACTAGCGAGTCAGAAAAAACCTTGTAGACCTGCTGTGAGTCCAAGCATTGACTCTTAAGTAGCATGGTGACCTTGAGCAAGCCATTTATCACTCAGAAGTCTCTAGTACTTCATTTGCCAAATGTGAACATTAATTCAGAAAACTACACATCTTGAGGATTAAATGATACAATGTACTGGAACGTTCTTCGTAAGCTTTAAAGTAATACACTGCTCTGAGGTGTTATCCCATCTTGTAATGTTCTCCAATTTCATTTATTTTGCCATGGAAGAGACTGTATTTTCTCTTCTTGTCCTCTCTGGCACCCCTTCATTCTCTAGATGCAGTAGGCAGAGAACAGAAATTCTGCAAGATACTGACTGCTGAGAAATCTTATTTTGAGAGCTTATGGCTGACAGAAATGCTTTTAAGGTAGGACCCTTGGGCTGTGTGCAAACAGCAAAGACAGAGATTTTCCGATGTGGGATTTAGTGCCAGACGCATAGCAGATGCTACCTTTCAGTGGGAAGCTTAGCTATTTTGTTTTATTTGGTCATTTGTATACAGCTGTCCAGGATATATTTCTCTTTAGGGGCAAACCCTGTGGAAGGATGTACAGTCTTCAGAGAAGAGTTGGGAGACAAAACCTTATGAAGTTAGCAATAGTCACTTTTTGCCTCTTAATGATTGAACGATATTAAATAATTTGCTATTTTTGTGCACTGTATTTTAATGGCTGTTATGTTTCCCTTGTTCATAAATGCTCTGTTGCCCTTGACTAATCTTCTTCCAAAAGCAGACACCAGAAGGTGCCTCTAAATGGTTCATAACTTCATGCTTACAAGTTTCTTTCTTTTTCTTTTCCTAGCAGAGGTAGACAGACTTAGCTAGAGCTGTCAAGTAGAAAGAAAAAATTTCAGCAAGAACTAAACAATTTAGTTTTCAGAGTCTCTGACCCAATCTGCTTAAAATTAATTACAACTGGATGGTCACAAAATTTGAGGAAATCTGATCTTCTCACTCTTTTTCTAAAAGTGGTAGATGGACAATCTTGACAGAGGAAAGACAGGCTCATGGTAATTAGCTAGCACTTACAATGTGCCAGGTACTGTTCTACATCCACTAACTCAACTCATTAATCCTCCCCATAACCGTTCAAAGTAGGTACTATTATGATCCCCATTTTACAGAAGCTGATTAATGCAGAAGTAAAGAAACATACCCATGTCACACAGCTAGTAAGTGGCAAAACTAGGCTTTCCATCCAGGCCTGGCTTCATGGTCAGTGCTCTGAACCACCATTGGTCTGACTTCTAAGAATAAGCAGACCTGAAATAAAGGCAGTTAGAGGGTTTCTTAGCTACCTTCATCTGGGGTCAGTGATGGCCCCTACTTACAGCCCCAGACCAACCAAAACTGAATCAGTCCTCACAAGGGCAAACAGCCTATCAGCAACTCAGCCACAGTAGGTGGATAGACAGTTATTTGTGCTGGCACAGACCCAGTGTTCCTGCAGTGAGTCCTGAGCGTCCACTACCTTTGATCACAACCTTATCTTTCCCCACCATTTGCTCTAATGGCCCAGGCTGTTGGATGAGGCTTCAGCTCAGTTCTCTAGCCTGTCCTGAAACTAGAATTGCTCTGAATTCCATCCAGCTTCTCTGGGGCCTTAGCTCTTGCCAGTCATTTCAGAGGGAAGATGAGGGAGCTACATCTTTCTCCCAATGCTCTCAGCCACTAACTGGAGTTCTGGTGTGAGTAGCCTGGAACTGTGGTACCACTGTTTGCCTTTAATTATCCTGGCTGCTTATGCAAAGACCCATCATGCCCATTTGATCCCATTGACTGAGCAATTAACACCCTTGAGTTCCACCACCCTTGCCCAATTTTGCCACTTACTGGCTATGTGACATGGGCATGTTTCTTTACTTCTGCATTAATCAGCTTCTGTAAAATGGGAATCATAATAGTATCTTTCCTATTACGATCCCTATTCACAGAAGCTGATTAATGCAAAAGTAAAGAAACATGCCCATGTCACACACCAGTAAGTGCAGAAGGAGATCATGCTTGGTAAAGCAGAGAGGGCATCATGCTTGATAAAGTAGAGGCTCAGCAAAATAGAGGAAGACCTTCAAGGAGATGGATTGACACAATGGCTGCAATAATGGTTGCAAACATAGCAATAACTGTGAGATTGGCACAGGAGCGGACTGTGTTTTGTTCCATTGTACATAGGAACACTATGAATCAGAACAGTCTTGATGACACCTAACGACAACAACAACAACAACAGTACCTACCTTGAAACCTGGAAACACTTGTGAAGCCAGTGGTCTAGGACTCCACTACCCTCTTTGGTGCCCCTTGGGACATTTTAGAATCTTGTCTTGCCCTGGCTGTTGGTACCTTCACTCTCCCATCCTTCCCTTACCTCTTCTTCCTCATATCCTAGGGCCCAGTGGTGACTTTTGTGACAAAGGGTCATTCAGATAAATTAATCACAGCCAATGTGCTTGACATATTATGAAGGACTCTTAGTAGATAATGCAGCACGGCAACATAAGAATTTTTAAAGTTTGAAAAAAAAAAAACCCGAATATTTGCATGTGGAACAAATGGCTATAATATTACTCTACATTTGTAATACATTTTATAGTTTTCAAAGCTCTTTCCAATATATTTTGGTAGATTGCAAAAATGGCAACAAATTCTTTGAAGCTCCTCCCATGAAGCTCTTGCCTTGAATCTGAGCTCAGCCCGGTGACTTTTTAGCCAATGGGACACTTGCAAAGTGATACAAGCAGAGGTTTAAAGAATGCTTGTGCAGTGGGGCGTACTCTCTCTTGCTGCTCATTGTAATTCTGGGACCATGGTTTGAAAAAGCCCAGATTAGCCTCCTGGAGTAAAGATGAAGTGTCCCCAGCAAAGCCTCCTAGACAACCAGCCTACCATCCACCAGACATGTTACTAAAGCCATCCTGGACCACTAACCCCAGCCAAGCCACCAGCAGATTTTAGAGACCAGCTCTATCAGCCTAGATAAGAACAATCACCCAGCCAACCTGCAGAATCATGAAAAATAATTATGATTATTGTTTAAGCCATTAAGTTTTGGTGGTTTGTTATACACCAAAAGCTGACTGATGGATACATGTTATTTCATTTAACCCCCATAATTGTCCTACAGTGAGGACAGGTTAAGTGACTTAACTAAGATTCTCAACTTATAAGTGGCAGAGCCAGGACTAGGACCCAAGAGGGCTATCAGTTCTTAAACCAATGCATTCTCTGCTCCACCTCTTTGCTTGTCAATCTACCAGAGGAGTGTAAGATGAGATAGTATGGAATAATGTTATATTAGAGTGGAAGGACCCTTAGAGATAATCTGGTGTAACTCTTTTATTGTATACTTGAGGAAAACAAGGTCCAGGAGTGTTTGCCTAAGTTCTCAAAGCTTGGAAGGCACACAGCAGGTAAGATTACCCAGATTTTCTCACTCTCCTTCATATGCGTTCTCTGCTTCATGGAACTTTCTGCAAGGGGCAGGGCACATAGTGGGGGTATTCTTCCTCTGCTAATGTTGATTTGAAGACTTATCCTCTTAAGCTTAATAATTTAGGTGAATTGTTTATATTCTCTGAAACATCTCAATTTAGAGAATTATACATGGGAAGGTAATTAGATATGCTGACAAAAATAGGAGGTAGAATAATGAGAGTATGCTGTAAAATCTGTGGACAGGAATTTTTCATAGTTATAAAGGAGAGACCAAGTAAGGTTGTTGGTTTTCCAGGAAAAGTAGGAAAGTGGGAGGTACAATAATTTTTTATTCTTTAGAAAATTACAACTGCCTTGGTATTCTACTCCTTTTTCTTTTGATTCTTATTTTTATAAAGTATATTAACTGGAGAAATGGAATGTCTTTTCGTTGCTATTAATATATTTTTCTCATTTCTATTAGACACAAAAGGGTGCAAATGCACTTGAATCTTAATGGTTTGTGTCTCTTCTAAAGTATTTCTTTTGTGGTGGCTCTTTCTGAGTTCCAAGTACTTTATCTGTGTATCAGAAGCATAGCAAGAGAAAGAAAGGGGAGGAACATTCGTGCAGGTGTGGCCCTGGGGATTCAGGTAGCAGGTGAAAGTGCTCCTTTCCAGACACCATATTTTCTCCTTGACCACTGTGGGTGGAGACAGGAAGTGAAGGTTATGGCATGGCTTTTTAGCTCCACAGCAGCCTTAACCAGTCATTTAATTGTAAAGGCATGACTACATTTAAACAATAAAACAGTAATGACTAAAAGCATAATGTGCATGTCTTATTAGAAAGGATGCAACTGATTTGGCTAAATATTAAATGAAATGAGATGACTGCCCCAGGGAAAATTCAAATGCCTACTTTGATCCAGATCTTCTCTAAGTGGACGATGGCTCTCACTGTCATATTAGGAAAATGCGGCAGAGAAAATAGATCTAATTTTCTATTCTTGTCACTGCATTGCTGAGAATCCTTGAGGAGCTTCAGTCTTACTCTAGATAGCAAATGAAAACTTATAGCCACAGCCTTCAAAATTGCATATTTGAAGTGCCTTCCTTGTCTGCCCTCATTGCCTTCAGTACCGAAGACCTCTTCTAGAGCCTGGACCTCTGGTCCCTGTGGGGCCCTGTGGTCAGGTTTTCCCACGTACCTATTCTTTAAGTGAATGTTTATTGGTCGTGCACTCTATGCAAGGTGCTAAACCGACCTCGGAGTCTTTCTCCAGTGTGCCTTGCATACATGAGAGTATCTCCATTTCTCATCATCATATCTGCTCCTACCCAGGGTCAGGTTTGCATTTTGGAAACATCAACCTGACAATGGTTTTGAGAATGGAAGGCTAGGTAGACGTGACTGCACTGAGGGTGTGGGGAGGGAGAAATACAGGCAGCTGGACAGGAGAGGAGAGGCAAGGATAGCTTCTAGATATACTAAGATGTTAGAGTAAAGATGATTTCATGCTCAATTCAATATGAAAAGTGAAGGGAACAGAGGAATGTGTCTATTTGATTCTATGTATTTTCATTTGCTCATATTATTCATTAATTATCCAGACTTATCATTACTTGAAACATTTTATAATTTCTCTCTGGTCACATTTAATAATTACTCAGAAAAAAACTACTTTTTCTGGTTTTGTCTATGGTAACCAGAATTTCAACTTTAGAAGCACAAGTGTTTTCTTTGGCTCATGTTTAGCTACTCAAATGAGGACATCATCATACTATGGCTATGAGAATTACTTGCAGGCTGTGAATATAAAATATGGGTATTTCACAAGATGTACTGTAAGAATTTTCTCCCTGCAGTTTCAGTGTTCTACTTTTATCAAAAATCTCCTGAAATATTTTTTATAAAGTAAGCCCTGAAATAAATACTAGTTAAATAATTGTATCATAAAATAATGCAAATGTTATAAGAAAAGAAATGAAATCACCCATAATCCTATCATTCAAGGAAAGCCACCGTGAATTTTTTGAGGGTTTTTTCAGTCTTTTTATTGGCATAGATAATATATGTACATATAAACACATAATTAGGATTATAATGTATATAATCTATTCTATTTTGTATTCTTTTCTCACTTAATATGATTTTGCACTTTTCATTGATATCAAAATTTTTACAAATCATAATTTTTTTAGATATATAATATTTCCATATATGTTTGTTGTGGTTGTTGCTGTTAGGTGCCATCGAGTTAGTTCCAACTCCTATCGACCTATGTACAACAGCACAAAACACTGCCCGGTCCTGCGCCATCTTCACAATTGTTATGCTTGAGCCCGTTGTTGCAACCACTGTGTCAATCCATCTAATTGAGGGTCTTCCTCTCTTTTGCTGACCCTCTGCTTTACCAAGTATGATGTCCTTCTCCAGGGACTGATCCCTCCTGATAATATGTCCAAAGTACATGAAACAAGGTCTTGCCATCCTTGCTTCTAAGAAGCATTCTGGGTGTACTTCTTCCAAGACAAGTTTGTTCGTTCTTCTGGCAGTCCATGGTATATTCAATATTCTTCACCAACACCATAATTCAAAGGCATCAATTCTTCTTTGGTCTTCGTTATAAATTGTCCAGCTTTCACATGCATATGAGGTAATTGAAAACACCATGGCTTGGGTCAGGTGCATCTTAGTCTACAAGGTGGCATCTTTGCTTTTTAACACTTTAAAGAGGTCTTTTGCAAAAGATTTGCCAAATGCAATGCATCCTTTGATTTCTTGACTGCTGCTTCCATGGGTGTTGATTGTAGATCCAAGTAAATAAAATCCTTGACAGCTTCAGTCTTTTCTCCGTTTATCATGATGTTGCTTATTAGTCCAGTTGTGAGGATTTTTGTTTTCTTTATGTTGAGGTGTAATCTATACTAAAGGCTGTAGTCCTTGATCTTCATCAGTAAGGGCTTCAAGTCCTCTTCACTTTCAGCAAGCAAGGTTGTGTCATCTGTGTGTCACAGGTTGTTAATGAGTCTTCCTCCAATCCTGATGCAGCGTTCTTCTTCATATAGTCCAGCTTCTTGGATTATTTGCTCAGCATACAAGTTGAATAAATATGATGAAAGGATGCAACCCTGACACACACCTTTCCTGATTTTAAACCACCCAGTATCCCCTTGTTCTGTTCAAATGACTACTTCTTGATCTATGTACAGGTTCCTCATGAGCACAATTAAGTGTTCTGGAATTCCCATTCTTCGCAATGTTATCCATAATGTGTTATGATCCACACAGTCGAATGCCTTTGTATAGTCAATAAAACACAGGTAAACATCTTTCTGGTATTTGCTGCTTTCAGCCAGGATCCATCTGAGGTTAGCAATGATATCACTGGTTCAAAATCTTTTTCTGAATTTAGCTTGAATTTCTGGCCAGTTCCCTGTCAATGTACTGCTGCAACCGCTTTTGAATGATCTTCAGCAAAATTTTACTTGTGTATGGTATTAATGATATTGTTCAATAATTTCCACATTCTGTTGGATCACCTTTCTTTGGAATAGGCATAAATATGGATCTTTTTCAGTCGGTTGGCCAGGTAGCTGTCTTCCAAATTTCTTGGCATAGAAGAATGAACAGCACTTCCAGCACTGCATCCGTTTGTTGAAACATCTCAGTTGGTATTCCGTCAGTTCCTAGATCCTTGTTTTTCGACAGTGCCTTCAGTGCAGCTTGGACCTCTTCCCTCAGTACCGTTGGTTCCTGATCATATGCTATCTCCTAAAATGTTTGAATGTTAACCAATTCTTTTTGGTATAAGGACTCTGTATTCCTTCTATCTTCTTTTGATGCTTCCTGCATCATTTAATTTTTTCCCTGTAGAATCCTTCATTATTGCAACTTGAGGCTTGAATTTTTTCTTTAGTTGTTTCAGTTTGAGAAATGCTGAGCGTGTTCTTCCCATTTGGTTTTCTGTCTCCAGCTCTTTGCACGTGTCATTGTAATACTTTGTCTTCTCCAGTCGCCCTTTGAAGTCTTCTGTTCAGCTCTTTTACTTTACCATTTCTTGTCTTTTTTATAGGTGAATGGATAGTATCCTATCACTGACAGCATTGTACTTCAGGATAGATCTTGAAATGTTGTTTTTGATGATGAATATAACACCATTCCTCTTCAAGTTGTCATTCTTGGCATAGTAGACCATATGATTGTCCTATTCTAAACGGCCAATACCAGTCCATTTCAGCTCACTAATGTCTAGGATATTGATGTATATGCGTTCCATTTCATTTTTGATGATTTCCAATTTTCCTAGATTCATAGTTCGTACATTCCAGGCTCCAATTATTAATGGATTTTTGCAGCTTTTTCTTCTCATTTTGAGTTGTGCCATCTCAATAGATGAATGTCTCAAAAGCTTGACTCCATGCACACCATTAAGGTCAACTCTACTTTGAGGAGGCAGCTCCTCCCCAGTCACCTTTTGAGCACCTTCCAAACCTGAGGAGCTTATCTTCCAGCATTATATCAGTGTTCTGCTCTTATTTATAAGGTTTTCACTGGCTAATTCTTTTCAGAAGTAGACCACCATGTCCTTCTTCCTAGTCTGTCTTAGTCTGGAAACTCAGTTGAAACCTTCCCCCATGGGTGAGCCTGTTGTTCAATATCAGTGGCATAACTTCCAGCATCACAGCAACACACAAGCTCCCACAGTACAACAAACTGATAGATGCATGGGGGCCCGTATATGTATGTTGCATTTATTTAACAATTAATTTTACAATTTTTTCTATTAAAGACACTGTGACAGAAACTGATTTGATGTAACAAATCCTATTTCCTTTTCCTAGGTACACAGAAAGATTATGCTTTCCAGCCTGTTTTTCAGTTAGGTTGAGGTCATGTGACTGTTTCTGACCAATGGAATCTGGGCCAGAGATATCAGGCCTGACTCCTAAAGTATACCATTTTTAGCCTCTTCCCTCCCATACTCTTTCTTTCATTCTCTGTAGAGCCAGAAGGATCCAGACGGTAGAACTATATGATGAAGGCACATCTCTGTGTCATCACTTGGGAGGACAGCCACACAAGAAAGCCCCTCAGCCTGCATCAGACTTTGATGTGAGTGAGAAATAAATTTTATTCTTTTAAGCCTCTAGAAATTGCAGGTTGTTTCAGCTGCTACTGTCGTTTATGCTGACTAATGTAAAAGTTTGAGTGTTACTAATTTTATTCAGTTATAAATATACCAAAATGTATATCTTTAAACAAATATTATTGTATTTATTTCTCATTATTTTCTTATGATAAATTCCTTAAGATAAATCTAGGTGGGACTTCTAGCTTCCATCTAAGATGTAGAAAGCTAGAAAGAGCATTGCGCCTATCCCAACAATAAGAAAAAGCTGAATAAGCTGCATAACAATAACTTTTCTTAAACACATCACAAAGCTGAAGTCTCAGAATAATTACCTAGCCTAAAATTGAAGGAGATGAGTACCCCTCCATGGAGAGACAGAGCATGGGTGCTATCTCCCCTGTGGAAGCAGCACAAGGAAGATGGACCTCCATATAAGTACTTAAGAATGCAGCTAAGCTTTGGCTCAAATTGCTAAAGACTAAATGGGGGCTTGCATGAACATATAGAACTCTTGGAAGCTGCAGACAGAGGGGAATTCTTGCCCACTCATGGGCTCCTCCCCATGGACCTCCCAGCTGATCATGAGAAAGAATAGGGTGGAGGGAGCAACCGGAGAAAACCTCTCTTGGTGTTGTTGGCCAGAGACTGAGAGTAGCTGCCACTGCAAAAAAAGCATAAAATCCTACTTGTTTTCTTCTTTTTTAGAAATAAAAATCTTATGCTGGTGGCAAAAGGATAGCCAATTATATTACCCTCAGGGCACAAGTGAAGACCTATAATAGTAGAGAGAAAGCGCAAAAAAACCCTCTACCTCTGTAATTATGGTGTTGGCGAAGAATACTGAATATACCATGGACTGACAGAAGATGAACAAATCTGTCTAGGAGGAAGTACAGCCATAAATCTCCTTAGAAGTGAGGATGGTGAGACCTCCTCTCCCTTACTTTGGACTTATCAGGAGAGACCAATCCCTGGAGAAGAACATTATACTTGGTAAGGTAGAAGGTCAGTGAAAAAGAAAAAGACCCTCAGTGAGATGCATTGACACAGTGGCTGCAACTATAGGTTCACACATACCTACTATCATGAGGATGGCACAGGACTGGGCAACATTTCATTCTGTTTTACGCAGGGTCACTGAGTTGGAGATGACTCGAGTAGGAGGGACAGGAAACCGCCCTGGGCCCAGACCTTGAGAGGTCTCTTTCTGCTGGAGGAGGAGCAGGATCACTGAGAAAGCCCTACCCTGAGACCTTCATGGGCCTGAGGCTGAACAAAAACTACAGACATTTCCAACTCTCTGCTTCTACTGGCACTGGGCCAGGAAGCACCAAGAAATAACAAAGGCCATCTATCTTTGGAGAAGGGAGAAGAAAATGGAGAAAGACCCTCTCTAAGGTGCAGGTGCATAGGAAAGGATTAAAGCTGAGGGTGGAGCAGGACCATTGGAAAGTCCCTCTGGCACTCCCACCCTAAACACAAGGTCACCCAAAAGGAATTTAAAGCCAGCAGTACACTGAAGGAACCCTGGTAGTGCAGTGGTTAAGAGCTTTGCTGTTAACCAAAAGGTCGGCTGTTCCAATCCACTAGTTACTCCTTCAAAATCCTATCGGGCAGTTCTACTCTGTCCTATGGGGTCACTATGAGTTGGAATTGACTCGATGACAACAGGTTTGGATTTTGATTTGGTAGTATACTGAAGGTAATGTTAGTGACAATAAAACCCAAACCAAGCTCAAGGCCTGATTAGATTGACTCAACCACCCACACTAATGGCCTAGCAAAAGAGGCATGCCCATTTGTAGGCATGAGTTCTAAATTCCTCAGTCTCATGGAGTACCTTATAAGCCACTGCAGGATTTTGGGTTTTACTCCAAGTATGATGGGAAGTCATTGGAATATTTTCAGTGTCCTGACCTATTTAAAGGGATAATTCTAGAATTCGAATTGGAAATAGACAGAAGAGGGCAAAGGTGAAAGCAGGAGACGGTTAGGAGGCTATTGCTGTAGTCCAGGTAAGAGATGCACTATGATTTCTGGACCTGTATAGCAGCAGTGGAGGTCATGAAATGAGCTCAGTTTCTGGATCTATTTTGAAGGTAGAGCCAATAGGATTTGATAATGGATTGATGTATGAGAGAGACCCAAAGAATGGCTTGATGATTTATGGGCAGAGAAACTGGAAGATGGGATTTGACATTTAATAAGCTAGAGAATATTCAGAAGATGCAGAGTGGGAAAGTAAAAGCAGCAGTTTGGGTTTGAACTTGTTGAATATGAGGTGCCTGTCAGACGTCACAGTGAAGCTAGTGAGTAGGCAGTTGGGTGTATGAGCCTGAGTTTAGGGGAAATGTGCTGGCTGGAGATATAAATTTGGAAGATGGCAGCAATTAGGTGATGTTTTAGAGAAGTGAAACTGAGTGACACCATGTAAGAAGTGTCAACAGAGAAGAGAAGAAGCTCAAATCCCAAGCCCTGGGGCTCTTCAACATTCAGAGGTAGGGGACACAAAGAGGAACGAGCAAAGGAGATTGAGAACAAATAGCCAGTGAGGTAGGAGACAACCAAAAAGATGATGTCCCCTTAGTCAAGTGAATAAATGTTTCAAGGAGGAAGTGATCATCTGTCTGAAATGCTGCTGGTAGAGTAAGATGAGGACTGAAATTATGTTTTATGGTTTTTAGTCCTTTGTGATATTTGGGGCAAGTATTCTTCCCAGTTTGTTGTTTGTCTTAGTTATCTGGTGCTGCTGCAATAGAAATACCACAAGTCAGTGGCTTTAGAGAACAGAAATTTATATTCTCACGGTTTAGGAAGCTAGAATTCAGGGCACTGGCTATAGAGGAAGGCTTTCTTTCTCTGTCGGCTCTAGAGAAGCTCCTTGTCTCTTTTCAGCTTCTGTTCCTTGGTTCCTTAGCAATCCTGATATGGCATAGCATCTATCTTCCTCCATCAGAGCATAATCTGTTCTTTTATATCTTTTATAATTATATAGTGTGATATATAAAGCCAAAACTCACTGCTATCAAGTCAATTTCAACTCATAACCACCCTATAGGACAGAGTAGAACTGCCCCATAGGGTTTCCAAGACGGTAAATCTTTATGGAAGCAGACTGCCACATCTTTCTCCCGAGGAGTGGCTGGTGGATTTGAACTCCTGACCTTTTGATTAGTAGCCAAGCTCTTAACCACTGTGTCATCAGGGCTCTGGTATACTATATAACCATAATAAATAAGTAAATTTTATAGTATATTAGAAGGGGATACACGCTATGGAAAGAAGTAGATCAGAGTAAGGGAGATTGAAAGGCAGTAGGGGGAGTGCATTTAAATTGCCTCCTAATTTAAATGGGGTGAGCAGGGTAGACCTCATTGCAATGACACTATTCAACAACTAGAATGAGGCAAAGGCAGTGAAGGAGTTAGCCATGTGGAACAAGAGGGCTCTAGACAGAGAAAACACCTGTTGCAAAGATCCTCGGAGGAGATAATGCCTGGTATGTTTGATAATAAAAAGGAGGCCAGTATAGCTGGGGTGGAGTGAATGAAAGAGAGAGTAGTAGGAGATGTGGCTGGAGAGGTAACGGGAGGCCATATAATTTAGAGCTTTATAGGCTGTTGTAAGGACTTTGCTTTTATTCTGAGTGATATTGGGAGCCATTTCAAGGTTTTTTAACAGAGGAGGGGGAATGATCTGGCTTATATTTTAGCAAGATCATTCCAGATGCTGTGTTGATAATAGACTATAAGGGGCAACAATGGAAGCAAGGAGATCAGCAAGGATGCCTTTGTATTAACCTCAAACCAAAAAACCAAACCCTATTGCCATAAAGTCAATGCCGAATCATAGAGACCCTACCGGACAGAGTTGAACTGCCCCATAGGGTTTCCAAGGAGCCACTAGTGGATTTGAACTGCCAGCCTTTTGGTTAACAGCCATAGCTCTTAACCACTATGCCACCAGGGCTTGGTATTAACCTCATTGGGTGACAACAGTACCTTAGATTAACTTGGACTAAAGTAGTAGCAGTGAGTGGAGTAAGAAGTGGATTTTCTATATATTCCATAGAAAGAGAAGACTGAGTCATTAATAGACCCAATATAAGATATAAGAGAAAGTGAGGAGACAAGCATTACTCCAACTTTTATTACCTGAGCAACTAGATGGCTGGAGTTGTCATTAACTGAGATGAGAAGGCTGTGGGTGGAGAAGATTTGTGTGAAGATCAGGATTGAGTTATGGATACGTTAAGTTTAAAATGTCTATTAGACATCCAGATAGAGTTGTCAAGTGTCTTAGTTATCTAGTGCTGCTCTAACAGAAATACCACAAGTGGATGACTTTTAATAAAGAGAAATTTATTCTCTCAAGGTCTAGGAGGCTAGAAGTCCAAATTCAGGGTGCCAGCTTCAGGAAAATGCTTTCTGTCTCTGTCAGCTCTGGAGGAAGGTCCTTGTCATCAATCTTCCCCTAGTCTAGGAGCTTCTCAGGCACAGCGACTCCAGGTCCAAAGAACACTCTCTACTCCCAGCACTGCTTTCTTGGTGGTATGAGGTCCCTATGTCTCTCTGCTTGCTTCTCTCTTTTATATCTTAAAAGAGATTGATTTAGGACACAACCCAATCTTGTAGATTGAGTCCTGCCTCATTAACGTAATTGCCACTAGTCCCATCTCATCAACATCATAGAGGTAGGATTTACAACATGTAGGAAAATCACATCAGACTACAAAATGGTGGACAATCGCACAATACTGGGAATCATGGACTAGCCAAGTTGACACACATTTTTTGGGCAGACACAATTCGATCCATAACATCAAGTATGCAATTGGACAGTTGAACATATAAGTCTGGACAGAAGAGACAACCAGGCTGGAGATATAAATTTTGGAGTCGACAGTACAAGAAATTGGACAAGCACACCAAGAAAGTAAGTTTAAATAGAGGAAAGAAGAGGCCTCAGAACTGAGTCCTGGGCTACTTTAATGTTAGGAGGTCAAATGAACCAGCAAAAAAGACTCAGAAGAAGCAGTCAGACAAGTCGGAGGAAAACCAGGTGAAAGTTTCTTGTCCTGGTAACCAAATGAAAAAAATGTTCCTAAGAGAGAGGGAGTGATCAATGATATTAAATAATTATTTTCCTTAAATTTTAGCTTTAAGGGAGAATTATCTCTTGCCATTAGAATGTAAAAAGCTATTTTAAACATAGTATTTTTTTATCCTTAGGGAAATTTTTAAAATGTGTAGTTAGGGAGAGTGAAAAATATTATTCTCCAGGGAGAAAGTAAATTTATAATCTTGCTGTTTGTGGTAAATTTCTTAATTTGTGGCTCTGTTAATTCACAATTACCCAAGTGCTTTTCCCAAAATAAACATTTACAAATTGGGCTCTTAAAACTTTTTGGATAGTTAATGATGTATATTAAAGGAACTATCCATAAAAATGATTTCTGAGTGACAATTTTTCACAGGCCTCTTATGTTTTCTGTACTTTTTGTGATCAGAGAAACTTACTGCCTTTTCTCCAGAGTACCATTTTAAGGATGTTTTTATAGCAAACAGCCTTGAAAGACAGAGATAGCTTCTCCCTCCAGAACAGAGAACAGGTTTATGCCATCTAATATAGTGTCTCCCTTTGAGACATAGGTCTTAGCAGCACATTATTAGAGATTGTGGTTTTCTAAGCTTGGGTTCTTCAGCTGTGATGTGAACTTAGCATGTGCACAGCATCCACCGGAGCTGGCCTCTGTGTCACCTCTGTGAAACATCAAGGGTACGGGGAACCAATAAAGTTCATGATATCCATTGTGCTGTGAGCAATAAAGCCCTTTGTCTCTGACCCAGCAGTCTTGTGTCTTTTGCCAGCATCTATGAAACCATGACATGCTAACTTGTTAGCTTGCAAGAGGAGTCAAGTCTCAGCTCCTTAACAATGACCACAGAAACATGAGTTCAAAATCTGGAAATTTTCTTTGATCATTTTAGCAATCAGAAAATTGATACTTAGCACATCTTAAGGAGAAAATCCTGCAGTTATATCAAATTATGTGTGTGTGTGTGTGTGTGTGTGTGTGTGTGTGTAGCCCAGTCATGGTTTAGTATGAATGATTAGAGTGACGAGTCTATTGAAAAGACACAAAGAAGGATCTGGTTTAGTTTAAAGTAATAAATTGAATTATCATGAATTGTTTCATTAAAAAGATACTTCTTATGGCTGATGGATTCACATTTTTTTATTTACCAGATACATCTTTATTTAGTATCTGTTTCAATTGCAAATTCTAATGTACTAATTAAATACATAATAGAAATATAAGTCACCCTAATAATGGCGTGACAAGAGCCCTGGTGGTGTAGTGGTTAAGCGCTCGGCTGCTAACCGAAAGGTCGGTGGTTTGAACACATCAGCCGCTCTGTGGGAGAAAGATGTGGCAGTCTGCTTCTGTAAAGATTTTCAACCTTGGAAACCCTATGGGGCAGTTCTACTCTGTCCTAGAGGATTGCTGTGAGTTGGAATTGACTCGACAGCAGTGGGTTTTTTAAATAATGGTGTAAGTCTGGGGAGGTGAAGTGGGGTGAGGAAAAACTGAAAATGTGATTATTCCCTTTATTTGAGTTTACTATGATGTATAAACACATAGAAAATCAACTTCTATTCTTTCTTCCAATCCTACTTCGTTTATTTTTGAGATGTGTCGTATATCATTGCCAATAATTGAATATAAGTCTTTCAAACTACTGGGATTGAAAATGGTGAATGCAAAGTGCTTCATCTTATGAATTTCTTCTTCCTGAAGCTACACACTATGGGACAGGACTCTGAGAGTCTGTTATAGTTTAGGATTTTGGTAATTGACTTGAACAGTTGCTGTTGACAGTCTCTTTGCTCATTGAGAAAAAACCTTAACCCAGCTTTAACTGGCCAGCAGAAGTTTGCCCTTTTACTTCTAAAGAGTGACATGCCGGGAGAGATGGTATTCAGTAGGGTCCTGAAGCCTCTCATGTCACAGGACAGGCTTTCTTCTAAATAGATATTCAGTATTAAATTGCACAAGACCAATGGAGGACAACTCACAGCAGCCTCTCTGCAGAGCTCTCTGGTGGCAAGCCAGATCTTTTCGAGAGTACTTCTTAAAGAGAACTTGATCCTAGTCCTAAGTGGCTTTGTTAAGATACTTGAGTTCTTGTAAATAAGGAGCATGGGGTATCTTTTTTGCAGAGTAGGAAAGTAGGCTGCATTTCGGAGGTTTTCAATCTCTTCTGTCAATACTGAACTCAGGTATTTAAAAAACTTTAAAACAGTCCCATATTTCCTCATTTATTCTCTAATACCCCCTCAGCACCATCACCATTTCCTCCAGGAACACAGAGTGCGTATGCAAATCTAGTTTCCAGAATAGCCTTGGCCATCTTGGAGCCAACTTTCCAAGTGAGATTTATAAAAAAATACCGATAGTGACCACAGGTTGCAACAATAAAACACTAACCAAGTACATGTCTACATACGCTGATAGACTAAATTAATTAAATGAAATATTTTCTTACCTTGGGGAGCTTACAAGAAAACACATATATATAGTCACTTAAAGGTGTTATAGCAGCCCAAGAGGTTTGATAAGAGAGCCATGTAGGGAGCCTTGTAGCAAGAGTGATAGCTGCTGTTAGGAACTTCCAGCAAATGTTAATATTGATATATAACAGGAAGGAGAAAACCCAGACTGACTGAGAGGTGAAATTGAGGTATTTATGTTTTAATACATATCCACTGGATCAATCTGAGAGAAATTTTAATTTTGTTCTTGTTCACTTCAACATTTCAAGTTTTCTATCTGTTCAAGAAGGAAGATCAACTTAGTTCTGAAAAGTCCCCTGAGCTGCTTGGTATTAGGTGAGGCTTGTTCCTGATTTTGTTCTCTTCCTTTATCATTCGGCATTCTCTTCTGTGCTTTTACCCTGGGTACAGTGGAGGCTGAGCTTAGTGCTCATATCCATTGCTACTTCATGAATGTCCTCTCATGTACAATGATGTGCTCACAGGAGCTTAATTCCACCATAGTTTTCACTTCTGGACAGGATCTTGAAATCCCAAGGCTCAGACCCACGGGGATGATCATTCTGTTGAACTGGCATTTAGACTTAGGTAACATTTTTCCCATCCTTTTAACTGAAAAGATACAAACTTAGAGCCACATCCTGGGGTGTGTTAGTGAACTTATAATTCCATTTGAAAGAGATTGGGTTGGAGAGGTCAGAGTTATCCTTTTTGGGGGGGAAGCTGTTCAATGACAGAATGTTTAAGAAGAATATTTTATAATAATATTTAAGAAGTCTTTTTATTACAGTCTACACACTCAGCATTTCTCAAGCTGAAAGAACTGAAGAAAACATTCAAACTCAAGTTGCAATACGGAAGGAGTCTTTGGGCAAAATATTGAAAGATGCAGGAAGCATCAAAAGAAGATGGAAGGAATACACAGAGTCATTGTATCAAAAAGAATTGGTCAATGTTCAACCATTTCAAGAAGTAGCATATACACAGTCAAGAACCGATGGTACTGAAGGAAGAAGTTCAAGCTACACTAAAGGCATTGGCAAAAACAAGGCTCCAGGAATTAATGAGATACCAACTGAGATGTTTCAACAAATGGTTGCAGTGCTGGAGGTGCTCACTCATCTATGCCAAGAAATTTGGAAGACAGCTACCTGGCCAGCCAACTAGAAGAGATCCATATTTGTGCCCATTCCGAAGAAAAATGATCCAACAGGAAGTTATCAAACAATATCATTTAATATCACACACAAGTAAAATTTTGCTGAAGATAATTCAAAAATGGTTGCAGCAGTGCATCGACAGGGAACTGCCAAATATTCAAGCTGTATTCAGAAGAGGCTGTGGAACAAGGGATATCATTGCTATTGCAGATGGATCTTGGCTGAAAGCAGAGTATACTGGAAAGCTGTTTACCTGTGTTTTATTGACTATAAAAAACCTTTGACTGCATGGATCATAACAAATTATGGATAACATTGCAAAGAATGGGAATTCCAGAACACTTAATCTTGCTCATGTGGAACCTGTACATAGACCAAGAGGTAGTCATTCAAATAGAACAAGGGAATACTGTGTGATTTAAAATTAGGAAAGTGTGTGTCAGGGTTGTATTCTTTTACCATATTTATTCAGTCTGTATGTTGAACAAATAATCCAAAAAGCTGAACTATATGATATGAAGAAGAACGTGGCATCAGGATTGGAGGAAGACTCATTAACAACCTGAGGTAGACAGATGACACAACCTAGCTTGCTGAAAGTGACGAGTCCTTGAAGCACTTACTGATGAAGATCAAAGAGCACAGCCTTCAGTATGGCTTACACCTCAGCATAAAGAAAACAAAAATCCTCACACCTGGACCAGTAAGCAACATCATGATAAATGGAAAAAAGATTGAAGTTGTCAAGGATTTCATTTTACTTGGATCCACAATCAACACCAATGGAAGCAGGAGTCAAGAAATCAAATGACTCATTGCATTGGGCAAATCTGCTGCAAAAGATCTCTTTAAAGTGTTGAAAAGCGATGATATTGCTTTGAGGACTAAGGACTGCCTGACCCAAGTCATGGTGTTTTCAATTGCCTCATATGCATACAAAACCTGGACAATGAATAAGGAAGACCAAAGAAGAACTGATGTCTTTGAATTATGGTGTTGGCAAAGAATATTGAATATACCGTGGACTACCAGAAGAACGAACCAATCTGTCTTGGAAGAAGTACAGCCAGAATGTTCCTTAGAAGCAAGGATGGCGAGACTTCATCTCACCGGCTTTGGACATGTTATCAGGAGGGCCAGTCCTGGAGAAGGACATCATGCTTGGTAAAGTAGAGGGTCAGCGAAAGAGAGGAAGACCCTCAGTAAGATGGATTGACACAGTGGCTGCAATGATGGGCTCAAACGTAGTAAGGATGTGAAGATGGCGTAGGACTGGCAGTGTTTCGTTCTGTTGTGCATAGGGTTGCTATTAGTCGGAATCAACTCGATGGCACCTAACAACAATAACAACAGGCTGTCTTATTTACCTAGTGCTGCTGTAACAGAAATGCTGCAAGAGAGTGGCTTTAAAACAGAAATTTACTTCCTCACTCTTCTGGAGGTTTAAAGTTCAGATCAGGGTCGTGGCCATGTCAATTCCTTCTGTGAGCCTCTCTCCTAGTTTCTGGTGTCTGCTGGTGATCTTTGGTCTTCCTTGGCATTCTTTGTTGTTCCTTGGCATCTATTCCCCACCCCCACCTCACCCCCGTCTGTGTCTCTGTGTCTATTCTTGTCTTTTTCCAACCCCTATTTTCCCGTAATTGTTGAAAAATAAAAATCCTTCATCGAATCATTTTTTGACATGTTATGCTACTGCCTGCAGAGCCTACAGCAAGCTACATTTCACAGGGAGCCTGCAAACAAAATAAAATCTTCCAGCTGGATTGATACGTATGTAGAAACTGTATGTGGTGAAATATCAGATGTTTGGATTTGGAAGGTGCCTGATTCTCACTCCACCTGTTAATTCTTCATCCACTGACCACATTTCCCTGCTCCTGAGATATAAAACCTGATGTTGGAGACTGTGGAATATCTCTGCTCTTCTATCTTTTATCTAGCCTCCACATCTTCCCACTCTCCACAGCAAATGTAATACAATATAAACAGCATTCTGTTAGATAGCTAGATAGTCCAAAGTTGCTGCTGGTATTTTTATTAATTTTTTTGACCATATGTTGAGCAGTACAGAGGGATGGGAAACAAAACTATGCCTCCTTGTGGTCCTGGATTTCGGGTCTTTGAAGAGTATGGGACTGAAAATCAGTTTGCCTGGATACTCCCCTCTGATCCTGAAATAGGGTTGAGAACTGATCTTGGCAACCCAATCAGAAGAAGAAAGTGTCACTGTGACTTCTGCTACCAGTGAACAAAGGCAGATTTTACCTGCTGCCTGATTATTTAGGGTGGAAATCTTCCACTTGTAGCCAGTGAGTTATTTAAAATTTATAACCTATGTTTGAAAAAGTATTAAAGACTGTTTATAATTTAAAAAAACACACACATATGTGCAGAATAAATTTTAAAACAGCAAAGAATGCAAACTGGACAGTGTTTTTGAAGACAATTTGACAATCTTTAAAAGTTCTAAATGTACATTTCTTTGGACCCAGAAATGCTACTTCTAGCAATTAATTCTACAGAAATCCTTGCAATTGAAAAAGATTTATATTCAAGGATGTTCATTACATTATTTATAATAGAAAACAATTGAAGGAATATTAAATGTCCACCCACGGGTAAATAATTGAATAAACATGACAGATGCACAGCTATTTAAAAGTCAGGAAGATCTGTACGTACTTGTATAGAAAACTGACTGTGGTATACTGATTGGGGAAGAAAGCAAGTTGCAGAACTATATTTATATTGATCTTATTTTGGAAAACAGTTGAAGAATATGTATATTATATTTATATACAGGTGTACGTGTGTATGTGTAGAAAGATATGCCAAAATTATTAGTTCTAACTCTAGAGAGTGAGAAATGAAGTTGAGGAGGAACTTTCACTTTTTTGCTTCTTTGTTTTTCAACTTTTTGTCAAATAGCTTCCTCTACTTTGAAAATTAAATAATTTTTAAAAAAAGTGGAACAATGATAGTGTGTCGTTTAGAGATGGGGAAATATTTATGTTAGAAACCAAAGATAAGATAATTATTGTTACTGAACAGTCAATTTAACTATGAACCTTTTGGAAGCCAAGATTAAAAGAGGAAGATAATGCATTGTATAATCCTCACCCACTAAAAAAAAAAAAAGACATCAATTTGCCAGTAGGAACAGGCTTTTTCCTAACACTAAATTTTAGGAGAAGTTTATCACAAGAATTTATCTATATTAAACATTGAGTAACAAAATGACCAAGATTTTCAATAGTCATATTAGGAAATGATAGACCAAAAAAAAAAAAAATTTATTTTAGTCATTTGTTATATCAGTTCTGTGGCTGATTCTATTTTCCAAAGATGGCTGTATCAATATATATCACATGCCACATGCTGTTTGTACAATGTGATGTCTATCTACTGCCATGGAGAAGTTCCCTCCCCTTGAAACTGCGTAATAGCCTTGGCCTGTAAAATAAGGCAGAAGTGATACTGAGTGAATTTTGAGGCTAGATCATAGCAGGCGACACAGCTTTTATCTGGTTCTCTTGCTGTCTTACTCTGGGGAAAAGCCAGCCATCCTGCCATAGGGACACTTAAACAGCCCATGAAGTGACCAGTGTGGAGAACTGAGGCCCCCAGCCGAGAGCCAGCACTGACCTGCCACCCATGTGAATAAACTTGGAAGTAGAACCTGAGTCCCAGTCAAGTCTTCAGATGTCTGCAGCCCTAGCCAACATCTGGCTGCAACTGCATGAGAGACTCCTGTGGGAACTGTTCAGATGAGCACTTTCTGAATTCCTGACCCACAGAACCTGTGAGAGGTAAATGGCTATTGTTGTTTTAAGCCACTGATTTTTGAGCTCATCTGTTGCAGCCACAGTAACCAACACAAATTTTCTTAATTAAAAATAAATCCAAGGACATAGCAGCTCAGCAGAAACATATTCAAGGTAGCTAAACCACTACTGTCATTTGGTTAAAACATGGTGATTTTTGGTGCCTCGACTACAGAATTCAGAGAACTTGGAGACAAATTGGTTGATACAACTCTCTTATCTCTCTCCAATAACATTTGTCTAAATAAGGTTAGTAACGAGGGAAATCACAAAAATTTGAAGATGAGATTTCTTTGGAATATCTGAAATATGTGGATGATCTGGGATATTGGCTGATACCTAAATGTTTCAGATACCAGAAGGGGTTGGAGGCAGGGATGATATTCTGTGGTGAAAATTGAGGAGATGGAACCTTTCAAGAGGCCTTCTCAGCATTTCCTTCATTTGGTCACACTGAAATAAAGATTCTGACTCCATTTTTGATGTTTGACCACTTGACAGCTTTCGAGCCCCACCTTCCCCTTCCCTTCTCCTCCCTATCTGAGCAAGCTAATAAAATAGCCAGTACACACCCTCCCTTGGCACTGCTGGGAAGCTCAAACTGCACAAATCCCCAGCCCGTGCTCCCTAACCATAATAAAAACCAGGGCTACTCGTTCCTACTTTCTCTCAAGCTGCTCAAGTCATTTTTAAACCAACTTATTGGAAGTCCATTCCAGATCTGTGGGGTGACTATAAGGCATAATAGTTTTCTAAGTAGAAGGGAATGTTCCCCTAATTCAGCCTTGCTTGTCAGGTTGTGTGTTCTGATGATTGTGCCTTGATAACACCATTATCACTACCATCTACTAACTGCATATGGGTGTGTGGTCCTCTGACATTTTGATTGCTTCATACCATGTTGATAATAGTGATTTTCCTAGTGTTGAAAACACAGCTGACCTCATAATGATTTGGGAAATGCAGAAAGATGGTTGTTAGAAAAAGTTTTAATGCTTGTTATTTATTCCTTCAAGGTGCTAGTGTAGTCACCAACATCCTTTTTCTCCTTCCTTGGTCTCTTCTTCTCCTTTCATGAGCCTCCACCCTCTGCCTAAAGGTTATTGTGCAAATATAACAGGAATTCTAAATACAAATTTAAAAACTCATTATTGTATTTTACACGTAGATGTTTTCCTAAACATATCATTGGGTCTTTACCCATAAGGTAGGCAGAAAGGATTTTATTATTTCCATTTTACAGATGAAGAAACTAAGTCTCATATTTATATTAAAAAAAATCCACTACCGTTAAGTTGATTCCAACTCATAGTGATCCCATAGGATTTCCAAGGCTGTAAATCTTTATGGATCAGATTGCCACATTTTTCTCCACAGAGCAGCTGGTGGGTTTGAGCTGCCAACCTTTTGGTTAGCAGGTGAGTGCTTTAACCACTGTGCCACCAGGGCTCCTGCAACTAAATCCTAAATATTTAATCCATTGCTCTTTCCATTGTTCTATGCTATATATCCTTTACTTGATCTCTCAGGATCTTTTCCATGCTAGTGCCAGTCTAAAACATCTAGCTGATGGAATAATGTGTTACCCCTTATGCCTAACCATTTGCATATTTAACAGGGATGTTGGATACCTTTATGCAAAAGGAATGATTGGAAGTTAGATTTCTAGATCACCTGCATGGTGACGTCATTTCCAGGTACAATAGAGTGGAGGAAATTTACTTAGCAAATTATGCTTGCTGTTCCATCATTTAAAACTGAATTTTTCCAGAGATTGTAAATAAAAGGCTGATTATAGACTGTCCTGTGTTCCTCCATACTTTCGATAGCATCATGTACTGTTGAACTTCAGAGGGAAGTCCCAGATGGAGCCCATTATAACATAACTTCACAGAAGGCCAGCGTTAGAAGGGACCTTAGCAGCCATCCAGCCAGAAGCCTCACTTAGGGTCAATGGGGCTGAGGCTGGAGAGTAGAGAGCCTGCCCTTATCACATGGTTAGCTGGCAGGAGCACTGAGGCTAGAACCTGGGTCTCCTGACTCCTGTTTCAGTATTCTCTCAACTACACTGCACTGTACTTGACACATTAGTACCTAAATCCAGAAATAAATTGCTACCTTGTAGGGTGCTCATACAAATAGAATTTGAAAATAATAAAGATGTTAATAAAACCAGCTTCTGCCCAGGAGAGCTAACCTAACTCTGGTACACGTGTATGTTAACATACAAAGGCACATTTTATAGCTGAGTGAAAATACTTTGCAAAAGAGAGTTCAAACATTTTTCATTGTCTGAACAAGAACACTGTGCACTATTTTGAGTCTTGCATGTGGGCAAGATGCACATTTCAATTAGTCAGTCAGCAAGTGATCACTGAGCACTGTATGTGCACAGCACTGTGCAAGGCCTCCCAAAGAATGCCAGGAATGGTTCCTGCCCAGGAGGAGCTTTTAATATGGTTAGGAGAGACAACTAATGCCCACAAAATAATGAGAAACAATGAAATATAAGACTGAATGGTAGTGACTCAAAGTTCAACTGCTGAAATCTGGATATTCAGTCCTCCCCCATCCCTACTTCTATTAGTATAATCACGACTTCAGCTGAATTTTATCAAAAAGCAAAATGGGGAAATGCCAGCAACCTCTTGTACAGATAAGAAGATGTTGTGTGTGAATAAGTCTTGACAGCAGGATAAGATCACTGATATAAATTCAGAATTAGCTCTTTGCCTAGCCCAGCCTTGTATGCTTTAGTCATCTCTTTAGTCTTCCCTTGTGCTTCTGGCCCACCTCAATGCCATTACCAAGGCCCAAGCTCTCTTGCGTCATTCAAGGTCAATCTCCTGAAAAGTTTGACCTTGTTCTGCCGTGCACTGGCCAGGTCCCTTCTCTGTGAACCCCTCACCTTTTACCTCTTCTCTTGGGCCTGTTATGTGAGTCTCGGTATCATTCCTCTGGTACTGATGTTGGCTTCTTCAGCAAGTAAAGTTTACACTGACCTCTTGGGTTAGGTTTTCTTTCCATTTCGGGTAACATCTGATCTAGTTAAGCCTCTAGCATGCCACCAAAGTGCTTACTGGTGGAGTTGGAATTACCTTGCAAAAGGGATCTGGACTCATTCAGTCATTTATTCACATACTAATTCATCAAATATTTGTTGAGGAATTACTAAATCAGATATGGTACTAGATGCCAGAGTCAAAGAAACATAGAAACATGGTTCCTTACTCCGAGAGTTGCTTTTCAGTCTAGTGTGGGACACATAAGAGTATAGGGAATTACAGTGTCCTGAGTTAGAGATTTGAGATACATAATTGTAGGGCATGTTGGAAACACAGCTGTGGAATGTTGGTCCAGACTGGCAGGTGTGTGTGGTAGGGTGTGTGAGTGTGGGGTGGGAGAAGGAGAGTGTCAGGAAAGGCTTCAGAGCAGAGCTGACCCAACCAATAATACCTGCTAAAATTGTTGAGTGGCCATGTCTTCTCACATGGCCCTGGTGAGCCCACATACCTCTTGGTACTTGGGGATGAGTCACTTTACTCCTTGTCATCTTAACTGAATTTGTTTATGAGTAGGTGCAGAGTTAATAGGCATGTCCCTACTAAACGTTAGCAAGAGGAAAAAATTTATGTAAAATGCCTAGCATTTGCTGTAAGTCTCAGAAACCAGCAAGAAATGCTAATTCTTACTCAGACCAGCACTTGTAGAGAAGGAAAAAAGGGTCTGAAAAGACGTAGATGTGGTGACTATGTGTACTTCTCTTCTGAAGAGATAATTAATGCACATGGCACAGCATCTGAAAGGTACAAAATGTTGTATGGTGTAAAGCAAGTCTTCTCTCTCCCCACACCCCTATTCCTTAGTACCTTCCCTGGAGGCAACCACTGTTACCAGTTTCTTATGAATTGTTTCAGAAAGATTGTGCATTTAGAAATAAACATTAATGTACATATTCATACTTCCGTATACAAATGGTACCATATAGTTGTAGCACACTGCCCGGTCCTGTGCCATCCTCACAATCTTTGCTATATTTGAGCCCATAGTCAAAGCCACTGTGCCAATCCATCTCATTGAGGGTCTTCCTCTTTTTGTCTGACTCTCTACTTCAGCAAGCATGATGTTCTTCTCCAGGGATTGGTCCCTCCTGATAATATGTTCAGAGTATGTGAGATGAAGTCTTGCCGTGCTTGCTTCTAAGGAGCATTCTGCGTGTGCTTCTTCCAAGAAAGATTTGTTCATTGTTCTGGCAGTTCATGTTATATTCAATATTCTTTGCCAACACCATGATTCAAATGCATTGATTCTTCTTCGGGCTTCCTTATTTATTGTCCAGCTTTCACATGCATATGAGGCAATTGAAAATACCATGGCTTGGGTCAGGCACACTTTAGTCCTCAAAGTGACATCTTTGCTTTTTAACACTTTAAAGAGGTCTTTTGCAGCAGATTTGCCCAATGCAATGCGTCATTTGATTTCTTGACTGCTGTTTTCATGGGTGTTGATTGTGGATTCAAACAAAATGAAATCCTTCACAACTTCAATCTTTTCTCCGTGTATCGTGATGTTGCTTATTGGTCCAGTTGTGAGAATTTTTGCTTTCTTTATGTTGAGGTGTAATCCATACTGAAGGCTGTATTCTTTGATCTTCATCAGTAAGTGCTTCAAGTCCTCTTTACTTTCAGCAAGCAAGGTTTGTCATCTGTGTGTCACAGGTTGTTAATGAGTCTTCCTCCAATCCTGTTGCCCCATTCTGCTTCATATAGTCCAGCTTCTCGGATTATTTGCTCGGCGTACAGATTAAGTAAGTATGGTGAAACTGACACACACGTTCTATCATCTGAAACCATGCAGTATCTTCTTGTTCTGTTTGAACGACTGCCTCTTGGTCTAGGTACAGATTCCTCATGAGTAAAATTAAGTGCTCTGGAATTCCTATTTTTTGCAATGTTAGCCATAATTTGTTATTATCCACACAGCTGAATGCCTTTGCATAGTCAATAAAACACAGGTAAACATCTTTCTGGTATTCTTTACTTTCAGCCAAGATCCATATGACGTCAGCAATGATATCTCTCATTCCATGTCCTTTTCTAAATCCTACTTGAATTTCTGGCAGTTCCCTTTGATGTACTGCTGCAACTGTTTTTTAATTATCTTCAGCAAAATTTTACTTGTGGATAATATTAATGATATCATTCGATAATTTCCACATTTGTTGGATCGCCGTTCTTTAGAATGTGCACGTATGTGGAACTCTTCCAGTCGATTGACCAGGTAGCTGTCTTCCAAATTTCTTGGCATAGACAAGTGAGCACTTCCATCATTGCGTCTGTTTGTTGAAACATCTCAGTTGGTATTCTGTCAATTCCTGGGGCCTTGTTTTTCACCAATTCCTTCAGGGCAGCTTGGACTTCTTCCTTTAGTACCATCAGTTCTTGATCATATGCTACCTCCTGAAATTTTTGAATACTGACCAATTTCTTTTGTACAGTGACAAGTAGGAGTGTCAAATTTAGAAAAGGAGATATGATGAGAAGAGCAGATTTTGGAATGATGTACTTTTAAGGTGGAAGAAGGGGATAATCAGCCAAAGAATGCAGGTGGCCTCTAAAAGCTGGAAAAGATGAAGAAGTAGGTTTTTCCTTAGAGTCTCCAGAAGGAACACAGAACTATTGACACCTTGATTTTAGCTTTAAATGACTCATTTTACACTCTTGACGTCCATAACTGTAAGATAATAAACTTGTGTTGTTTTAAGTCACTCAGTTGTGGTAACTTGTTACAGCAGCAGTAAGATACTACTTCCTCCACCAACAACTTCTGTGTATTTCTCAGTGACCAGCATTTAGCCACATGGCCACCCACTCTGCAAATGAAAGCTGAGAAATGTCTTTTTTAAAATGTGGCATACTGGTTAAAGTGATTAACTGCTAACCAAAAGGTAGGCTGTTTGAAACCACCGGCAGCTCTGTGAGAGACAATGTGACAATCTACTTTCATAAAGATTTATAGCCTTGGAAACCCTATGGTGTTGCTATGAGTCAGAATCAACTTGACAGCAGTGGGCTAGTGGGTGGGGCTCATTGACAGCTCCATTAAAATTAGGGTCCTATTAAAACCAGGATTATTAATAAAAAATGAGCAGTTTCTACAATGATTTTGTTTTAGTTCAATATTTTAATTATTTCAGTTATTGCAAGTTATTTTAGCATCTTGTAAGTCTACTTCCTTTCATTCTTTTTCTTTTTCAGAATTCTTCTAACTATTCCTGCTTGTGTATTCTTCCATGTGCCCTTTAAGTTAACATATCTAATGAAAAATATCTTATTGACAGTATATTAAATTTATAGATTAATTTATGGAGTATTGACATCTTTATGATGCTGAGTTTTTCTATTTAATTATGGTGGTATGGCTTTCCATTTGTTCAAGTCTTCTTTTGTTTTTCTCAACAGCATTTTAAAGTTTTCTTTATACAGATCTTGCATATTTCTTGTTAAGTGTATTCCTAGATATTTCAACCATTTTTGCTAATGTTATTGAGCTCTTTTCTTCTATTGTAACAAGTGATTGCGTTTTGTATAATTACATGATTACTGATTTTTCATCTATTAATTTTGTAACTAGTCACAAAATAGAATTATCTTATCATGTGTAATTTTTTCAGTTGGTCATTTTGGATTTTCTGGATATGGTGATCATATCGTTTTCATATAGTGGTACTTTTATATCCCATTATTCAAAATTTTTACCATTTATTTCTTTCTCCATATAGATTTTATATTTTGTTGGTTTGGTAGAGGCTAATTATATTTGTCATGGAATGTCCAAAAATGATTTTAAAAAGACCAGTGTAAAGCAGGAGTATGACAGTAGTGTTACATTGAATTTCTTCTCTTGGGAGGCCATTTGTGTGGAAACATTAGTGGGGATAGAATCACCAACAGTTTTGTTCACTTGTCACTGTTTGAAAACACAGTATAGCTCCTTGTAGACAATAGCATCTGAAACTTGTTAAATTTCTGTGACTGTATTGTCATACACATTAAAAAAAAGTCTTGGTATATAAATTATTGAATAAGAAAACTTTATTGAAATTGATGTTCTATACAACCCCTTAAAATTTTGAGAAAGCAAATGACAGAAAACCAAAATGAAGGAAAGCTCTGATTTGTAAATTAGCATTGAGTTTAGATCCCCATTTTGGAATGGGAACCCAACGAGGAAGCTGTGAATGAGCCCATACCTTAGTGATCTGTGAGATCCACCCTCTCGAAACTACTTTCAAATTCTTATGCTGTTAGTTTAAGTTGCCAGTCAGCATGACTCTAAGAGCCCTGGAGGTACAAGGTTAAGCCTTCTGCTGATAACAGAAAAGCTGGCAGTTTGAACCCACCCAGTGGCTCTGCAGGAGAAAGAACTATAAGTAGAAATGAATTCAAAGACACCTAACAACAACAACAACAAAAACAACAGTATTTCACTATCTGGTACTTACTGATAAAATTCTGTATATGTAGCAAGTGTTACTCCCTAACCGTCATACATAATCAATGATAAACTGTCCAGTTTAAGTAAAATAGTCAGATGTTGTATTTACTTCTTCACTCTCAGTTGAATCTATAAAGAAATAAATAGGTTTTAAACCTAACATGTTGATTAGTACTATTAAACAAGGATTTAGCTTCTTTGGGTACTCTGTTATTTCTTGAGAGGATTTGGATACATAGAATTGCAGGCAATCGCTCAGATGTAAATACAAACAAGGAAAATGAATTAGGGGGATCCTTTGAAATATTATCAACTTAGGGGAGATTAACCATATAAATTGTATGCTTTAATTAGCATCAACAAATGAGGGAGGCAGACTGGGATGTGACCAAGGGAGGGTGCTTAGACTTATTAAGGTATCAACTCTAGTTCCTTGCACTGTAAGAGCTACATAGCCATTAAGAATTTTCCAGTTGGGTACAAAAGGGAAATAACACATGCTCAAAACAGAAAGACATAAATTCAAAGGGGGATAGCTGTATTAATACTCAGGTAAACCAAATTTTATAATTTCATGAAGGAATGAAAACAATAAAGGAAAGAGATTTCTGGATTATAGTCATTCTTAATCTCAGACTTAACTGTCTGCCACAAATTAAAAGCTGTAGGCACTGGACTAAAAACAGATCCAGAACATTACGGACCCAGTTTTGGAAGGTACGTTAAATGTCATCTGAAGTGATTTATCTCCTTCCTCTTGCTTTATTCCTTTCTGTAGAGGCCTCATAAAGTTGTCACCAAATCTGAACTTATTCACCTCCAGTTATGGGGTACTCATTTCCTCCCAACAGTCTATTCAATCTTGGTGAGCTCTGACTATTGTAATCTCCTGTATATTTGTCCAAAATTCATTTTAGCTATAACTCCTACTATTGCTTATAGTTCTATCCCTTGGGGAGAAATAAACAAATCTAATTTTGGCTCTATGTAATAGTTCTTCAATTCTCTATAGCTGGCTATCATGTTTCCCCAAAGCTTTCTCTTCAGCTAGCTAAATATCTCTAGTTCTTTCAACTCTTCATAACAGGACAAGAGGTCAAATTCCTTCGTCATCCTTGTCTCTCTTTTATGAATGTGCTTGAGTTTCTCTATATCACTTTAAGGTAATTAACCCAATATTCCAGGGGTGAACTGTTAATTGTTGAGCAGTACACACATCCTTTGTTCTAAATCCTTGCTACACAAACTTTGATCTGTGGGCTAGCATGATCACCCAGGAGCTTGCTAGAAATGAAAACTCCCAAGTCCTATCCAAACCTACGGACTTGGAATCTACATTTTAATAAGATTTCAAGTGATCTGAACGAATTTTAAAGTGTGAAAAATAATGTTTAGATCAGTAGTTCTCAGACTTGGTGGTTGTTGTTGTCAGGTGCCGTTGAGTCAGTTCTGACTCATAGCAATCCTATTGAGTCAGGTAGGGAGTTTTAAAAACTACTGAGGCATGAATCCATGATAGGTTACATTTAAATGGGGTTGGGTATGATCTGGGCATTGGGATTGTTAAAGGGTTTGTATGTGATTCAAGTGTGTAGCCGGATTTGAGAACCATTTTTAAAGAACGATGATAGTTTTAAATTGTTGTTGTTGTTAGTCCTCGTCAAGCTGAGTCTGACTCATAGCGATCCCACATGTGCAGAGTTGAACTACCCCACAGAATTTTCAAGGCTGTGACCTTTCAGAAGCAGATCTCCAGGCCTGTCTTCTAAGGCACCTCTGCGTGGTCTTGAACCACCAACCTTTTTGCTCAACCTTAAGTTGAGCACTTAACCCGTTTGCACCACCCAGGGACTTCTAGTTTTAAATTAAGGTAGGCTAAAATTTTGCTGTGTTTTTAGCAGCTATGTTGTAGTATAGCTATATCAAACTGGAAGCCCAAGTCTTTTCTAATAGAGGTGCTTTTGCTAAGTCCTAATGTTCCCATTTTAGAAGTATGAAGTTGGATTTTTGGATCAAGCTAAGAATATTACATTTATCTTTGTTAAATTTTATCTTGTCAGACTTAATACACCATTCCGCTTTAGAATGAAATAAAGGGAAAGACCATTATTAGATTAGAAAAAATACTGAGATAAATAAGACACGACAGATCAGCAAATTTAGAGGAAAAAAAAAAAGGAGTACGAGAAATTGCTGAAGTAGAGAAGTAAAAGCATCTGTTCATCAAATTGAGTAAAATCCAAATTTAAAATTGCACAAAATATCCTAATAAATGGTGTTTGAGAATTCAGTGCACAGATTCATTACTACTTCTTAGAGATAAGATGACTTAAGATTATTCAACTTTCTGATTTGTTCCTATATATTGCTAAAAATTGTTTCTAAAATCAAAGTAACAGTGATATGTGCTGAGACAAGCTTGTACCAGCTGATAGCATTTTTTCCCAAATCCGCACTCAGTGATGACAAGTTGGTAGGTTATCATATTACTAGCATACCAATGGAAAAGGCAAGATCACCAAGTTGGCTTTGAAAATGCCTTTCCAAATGGTATCAGAAAAAGAAGTAAATTCACCTGGATGCATCAAAACACTTTATTTTTCCATAAGGGTGTTGGAGCAGTAGGGGCAACCAAGGAATTATTGTGGTTGCTGTTAGTTGCTGTCAAGTCGATTCAGGCTTAAGGCAATCTCGTGTGTGCAGAGTGGAACTGCTACATAAGGTTTTCAAGGCTGTGACCTTTCAAGAAGTGGATTGCCAGGCCTGTCTTCTGAGGTGCCTCTGGGTGAGTTCTAATCACCAACATTTTGGCTAGCAGTCCCGTGCTTGACCGTTTGTGCCACCCAGTGACTAAGGGATGCAGGGCAGTGTAGATATGTAATGGGTCAAGAGCATGATCAATTTCAACAAAAGGACACTCAGTTGCCATTTGCTAAGTCATGGTATTGTCCAACCTTGGCCATGCTCCCTTGGAATGCAACCTAGTACTCAATGGCAATAATAGTGAATTGACTGTGTTTGATACAAGAAACTAGAGAACAAAACAGAAGACCACACAAGTGAATTTATAAGTTATGACTATCAGGATATCAAAATGTCTGTCTTAGTCACCTGGAATTTTATAATTCATGAGGGCCTTCTGTTTCATTTTGCGTGTTTTTTTTTTTTAAATAATCTACTGTTTTTATAAATAATAATTTTTTATTTATTTGCTTATGCCATATAATAAAGTCTACCAAGACTCTCATTCTAACAGGCACCGGTACCCTACCTACTATGTGGAGGCTTGAAGACAAACTCAGATCCTCAACATTGTAGAATGTTGAGTCAATGTAATGTAAATCAAATGGTTCATTTACCATTTTTGAGACAATGGAAAGAGTGTTTAAAATTACTTTGATGAAAAGAAAATGGAATTTAAACTTTTTGTATAGCATCTACAAAAATGTGTTGCTGTTCTTAGTTGCTGTTGAGTCAGCTCTGACTCATGGCAGCCCCATGTACACAAAAATGAAACAGTACCCCATCCTGCACCATCTTCAGGATTATTGGTATGCTCAAGTCCATTGTTACAGCCGCTTTGTTTTTTGAGTGTCTTCCAACCTAGGGGGCTCATCTTCCAGCACATTATTGAACAAAAATTTAGAAGATTGAAACCTGCTAATTCATGGGGAATAGGAAGAGTAGAAAGAAGAAACTAGAAATATTTCAGAAAGACTCTCTTGAGAGAGAGAGAAAAAAAGAGAGAGAATCAGAAAGGAAAGGATTTTACCTTCCAACTTTGCCTTTTGAATAACATTTTATCTGTGCAGAATGAAATGATTTATTTTATTGAATTCCCCAAGGCAAATTCTCCCAGGTTCATTAGAAAAAAAATAAACAGAATGGATGAAACATTTTTAGCATTACACCACTGTCTTCTGAAATATCCTTTTTTCCTGTGGGGTGGCAAAAGGTAGTCATGGTAATTTTAATTTCTCGCAGAAGGATTTAAAAAAGGCTGAAAGAGATTGAAAAGCTATTGCCTTGGTGTCTGGATAAATATACAGTTGGGATAAGAAATGGACGCCAGAGGATGAACTTAGCATAGCACTATCCCCCATATCCCTATCATCCATCATTCATTCTGTCATTCTTTCAGTCCTTCGTTCATACATTCATTCCAAAAATGCTGACCGATTACTTATTACACGCTCCACACTGTGCATGAGCTCTAAGGATACAGCAGTAGGGCATTTGCTGCCTCTGCCCTTGCAAAGCTTATTAATCAGGGAAGACGTGAAGTTAATTAACCAAATTACATTCATGTGTCTAGCTGTGCCTACCCCCCCCCCCCCCATCTAGCTAACATTCACCTCCAATGTCCATATCTCTTTCCCTCTTTCTACCTAGGAGTATGAAAATCAGGGGATCAGAGGCGGTGACTTTCTTTCTATGTTCTAAACCTTGTACTTCTGCACATAGAAAACTCTTTTTCTTTTTTTTTTTTTTTTTAATCAATGTTATAGGTTTGTTTTTATTTCCAAGTGAATATCACAATTATCATATTATCTTAAAAATTGTATAGCATTTTAGAGTTTGCAAAGCACTTTCATAATCGTTACTACACTTGACTCTTAAAATGATGCTGTGAGGTGAGTGATCCATTTTACCAAGGAGAAAATCAAGGTTTCTGGGAGCTTAGCTGCTTGGGTTATTACTGGCAAAGCAGAGACTTGAACTCCAGCGCTTGATTTATAAAGGTTATCGGCACATACTAGATATAAACCTGTCTTTCCTTCATTTTAAGTTAAAACTCAATGATGCTGATGGACCATCTGTTCTACTAGGAAAAATATTAAAAATAGTAGTTGTGTTTCTGTTGCCATAGTAAATTATTACTGAGGCAGTGATTAGATTTTTTTTTTTTTTTTTTACTAGATGAAAAGTTTTGTTTTTAACGTTTTGGTAATTCTATTTCAATATAACTGGTTTCTTTTTTAGAAAAATGTTATTGTAGTGAAAAATTTACCATTTTAAGTGTAAAATCCACAGGTCAGAGTCCCATGATGGACAAATTAACTACATTCACCTTGTTGTGCTATCATCGCCACTATCCATTTCCCCAAGTTTTATAGCACCTCGAACAGAAACTCGCTACTCTTTCAGCAATAACTCCTATTTCTTCCTCCTCCCAAGCTCTGATGACCACTAATAAACTTTTGCCTCTATGCAAGTTAAGTTAGGAAGCGACCCCTCCTCTTCTTGTTTTTGAAATAATCTGAGCAGCAGTGGGGTTAATTCTTCTTTAAACGTCTGGTAGAATTCATCAATGAAGCCATCTGGCCCAGGACTTTTCTTGATTGGGAGGTTTTTGATTACGGATTCAATCTCTCCACTTGTTAAAGATCTGTTGTGATTTTCTATTTCTTTTTGAGTCAATTTAGGTCGTTTGTGTGGCAGTGATTAGATTTCATCTTAGCTGTTTTCAGGAATTACACTCTAGGTAGCAAACTATAATGTTCAAATGCATTTGCCAGGTGGTTTCCTACGAGCAACCTACTTTTTAGCCCCTTGCCAATGCTGCTTGTGGGTGGCTAGAGGGGTGGAAGAGCAGCTAGGACAGAGAAAATCAGGGGTCTGGAGACCTGCACAGGTCAGACGGCTGTGATGTAAAAAGCATGAAAACTGGACAGACAGTAAGAGAAGACGTCGAAATGTGAGGAGGTGCCATGCCCGCTTACAGTGATAATCAGCCACTAGGAGGACAAATTCCCCTCAGCCTAGGTCCCTTGAATTCCCTCAAAAGGGCCGCACACTTGGTCTAATGTTCTGCTGTCACTGTCTTGAAATTAATAATAATATCTTTTTACTTTTGTTTTATAAGTCTGATGGGACAATGGTGCATGCCCATGAACAGTGAAGACGTGTGTAATACGTGTGTCCTTAGTTCCAGTGCTTGCCATAGCCCGTGAGCACAACATGGTGGGAGTTCAGTGAGACGAGGGTAAGTGCGTTATGTCAACAACCGAGTAAGGGGAGGTGATGACAGCCCTGGTAGGCTGTGCTTTCTGTGCTAACCAAGACTTGCTTCTAATTTAGAAAAAAGGCAACGACATTCTAAGAAACAGATGACAAAGGACCTCTATCATATCCTCTCTTCTGTTACTGTCCTGTTTCAGTCAACCACTTACAACACTGAAAATAATGAGAAAGAAGGAAATTGAAAGGTAAGGTACCCTATCATGTTTTTATCATTACACATCAGTAAGCAGAAGGTAGAGAGTTTAGGCAGAATGCATGTGTACAAAGAAGTGAAATAAGAACAGTAGATTTGGTTTTGTTTCCTATTTCTACTATTCTGATGAGAATAAAATACATAGGAATGTACCAGTTATGAAATAAAAATTGTGTAATTTTGATGATTCCACATACGAGTGAAATGATCTTATATTTGAATTTAAAACTTAAATTGCACACTGTGAAGATGAATGGTAAAATTCATACTAGTAATTTAAAATTTTAGTTTTTCTTTTCTAGAATGACATTAAATATTAAATAAAAAAACACCATGGTAAGTCAAGAGAGGAGCCATGGAAGCGAGAAAAAGCTTTATATTTGAGAACCTTTTTTTTTTATTGTGGTGTAATGTATATAACAAAACATTTGCCATTTTAACCATTTTTGTGTGTGTGTAACTCAGTATCATTAATTACATTCGTCATGTTGTAAAGCCATCACCACTATCCGTTTCCTTTTTTTTTTTTCCCCTCAAGCTTAACAGAAACTCTGATCTTTAAGCAATAACTCTCACTTTCCCCTCCCATTCACATCTGGTAACCACTAATAAACTTTGGTCCCCATGCATTTGCCTATTCTTGATATTTTGTAAAAATGGAACCATACAATATTTGTCCTTTTGTGTCTGACTTATTTCACTCAGTATAATGTTTTCAAGGTTCATCTACGTCGAAGCATGTATCAGGACTTAATGTCTCTTTATGGCTAATATTCCATTGTATGTGTAATAGTACTTTTTTCACTGCCTTTGGAACTAGGTTCCTGCATTTTCATTTTACACTGGGCCCCACAAATTATGTAGCCAGCCCTGCTGTTCGTAGGTAGGGCAGAGAAATCTTCAGCAATAGGACAGGCCTGAAAAGATTGGACGAGTATAGGGGTCAAAGTGGTTTTTGAGTTTGGGTCAAACTAGAGGCTACTAATAAAGTGAGGACTCGACAAGGGTGCTTGGAGCCCAGGCGTGTAGTCAAGAACCAAACAGGCAAAATCTGTAATACAGACACAAACTGGCCTTGGGGAGATATGATCACCAGTGAAGCTCTCCAGCCCATTTTCTGGCCTTTACGTGGTTTCTGTAAAGACCCTGGAAGAAGATCCTGGAGGGAGAAATGGCAAGTGCTGGCAGTGGAAAGAACCACGTGGCTGTGAGGTATCTTGTCTGAGCCAAGGAATTTCCTGACATCCTCAGCTTCTCATACTTTTATTTCTGGACTTGAGATCTAAACTCTTGAGTTAACCAAATCATGTCTTGTGAGTTTTCAAGTAGCCCAGGGAGGAAATTCTCTTTGTATCTGATACTTAAGCAATAGGAGATCATAAACTCTTTTGCTATGCCTATCCTGGGTTACATGGATGCAGTGAGACAGGAAGGCAAATATGTTAATTGAGATTGGATCTGATCCCCATCTGTGCAGCAGCTGGCCAGCACTACCACTAAGTGCATCTGAACTTCATAATTCTCTCTGTCCACATCTGCCAAACACAGCAGCATTCACGAAGAGAACACTCTTTGCTTTCAACCTTCAGCTTCTGACTTGGAGCCTGTCCCTGTGGAGGCTGATAGAAATAGCAAGGTGCATCTTTTCTTCCTCCTTCATCCTAACACATCACCAGTGGGGAAAGGGATGTGTATTCATGCAAAAGCAACTATTATGGCAAACTGTCCTTAATGTCTTTCATTTAACAGTTGTCGGGTTTCGGCAGCTATGCCAACAGCCTGTGAAAATATATCTTCATAATGTATAAATTTGTTATTCACCAAATAGAGGAACTCACGGAGTCTCAGAATGAAAGAACTTCTTCCTACCCTTATTTGTACACACAACACACCCACACATTGGATACTACATTTGGAAGGTATAAAGACACCTTGTAAACTATAGGAATAGCCAGAGGTTACAGTGGTCTACAATTCTGCTAAAGATAATTCAAAAACATTTGCAGCAGTACATCGACAGGGAACTGCCAGAAATTCAAGCCAGATTCAGAAGAGGATGTGGAATGAGACATATCGTTGCTGATGTCAGACAGATCTTGGTTGAAAGTAGAGAATACTAGAAAGAGGTTTACCTGTGTTTTATTGACTATGCAAAGGCATTTGACTGGGTGGATTATAACAAATTATGGCTCACATTGCAAAGAATGGGAATTCCAGAATGCTTAGTTGTGCTCATGAGGAACCTGTACATAGATCAAGAGGCAGTCATTCGAACAAAGCAAGGGGATACTGCGTGGTTTAAAATCAGAAAAAGTGTGTGTCAGGGTTGTATCCTTTCACCATACTTATTCAGCCTTTAATCTGGACTTTATGAAGAAGAATGGGGCATCAGCATAAGAGGAAGACTCATTAAGAACCTGCAATATGCTAATGACACATCGTTGCTTGTGGAAAGCGAAGAGGACTTGAAGCACTTACTGATTCTCTTAGTTATCTAGTGCTGCTACAACAGAAATACCACAAGTGGGTGGCTTTCACAAACAGTAGTTTATTCTCTCATAGTCTAGGAGGCTGGAAGTCCAAATTCAGGTTGCCAGCTCCGGGGGAAAGCTTTCTCTCTGTCAGTTCTGGGGAAAGGTCCTTGTCATCAATCTTCCTCTGGTCTAAGAGCTTCTCAGTGCAGGGACCCTGGGTCCAAAGGACGCATGCTCCTGGCTCTACTTGTTTTGGTGGTAATGAGGTTCCCCTGTCTCTCTGCTCACTTCTTTCTTTTATATCTCAAAAGAGATTGACTCAAAATACAATCTAATCTTGTAGATTGAGTCCTGCTTCATTAACATCATAGAGGTAGGATCTACAACACATAGGAAAATCACATCAGGTGACAAAATGGTGGACAATCACACAGTACTGGGAATCATGTCCTAGACAAGTTGACCCACATTTTGGGGGAACACAATTCAATCCATAACACTAATGAAGATCAAAGACTACAGACTTCAGTATGGATTACACCTCAACATAAAGAGAACAAAAATCCTCATAACTGGACCAATAAGCAATATCATGATAAACGGAGAAAAGATTGAAGTTATCAAGGATTTCATCTTACTTGGATCCACAATCAATACACACGGAAGCAACAGTCAAGAAATGAAACAACCTGTTGCACCGGGCAAATCTGCTGCAAAAGACCTCTTCAAAGTGTTGAAAAGCAAAGATGTCACTTTGAGGACTAAGATGTGCCTGATCCAGGCCCGTGGTATTTTCAGTCGCTTCATATGCATATGAAAGCTGGGCAATGAATAAGGAAAACCGAAAAAGAATTGATACCTTTGAATTATGGTGTTGGTGAAGAACATTGACTATACCATGAACTGCCAGAAAAATGAACAAATCTGTATTGGAAGAAGTACACCCAGAATGCTTCTTAGAAGCAAGGATGATGAGACTTTGGATGTGTTATCAGGAGGGACCAGTCCCTGGAGAAGACCATCATGCTGGTAAAGTAGATGGTGAACCCAAGAGAGGAAGACCCTCAACAGGGTGGATTGACACAGTGGCTGCAATGATGGGCTCAAGCATAGCAATGATTGTGAGAATGGCACAGGACCAAGCAGTGTTTCGTTCTGTTATATGGGTTCACTATGAGTCGGAACTGGTTGGACAGAACCTAATAACAGTGTGCTAGAGTAGGAAACTCATTCTATTTAGTATCAAGCATTTGCCACTAAGGCTCCTGGAGAAGTAATTTTACATCTCTGAGCCTCATCTGTTAAATAGAAACAAAGTCTCTCACTTCTGGAAACTGTAGGGATAATGGCTTTGTCAGTGGTAGAGTTTATTCAATTGTTAGTTATCATTACTAGAGTCTGTGCTTAATAAACATGTGTTGAATCATTGAATTCTCAAGAAAACCTTCTGGGAAAATCCCATGAATTATTACTCTGATAGAACCTTAGACCTCTGCTTGGCATTTTATGTTCCTAAGAAAAAAAAATGACTTCAGATAAAATGATGAGACCCAGTGACTGGAAAACTCCGGCTAATTCTCAGAGCAAATTTCAAGTACTCCAGACTGATTAAGAGGTGTGTCGGGATAAGGTGCATTCCCCCCACCCCACTAAAGATTTATAGCTCAAAGACATTCCTGCATGTTATATATTATAGTTTACACGTGTACTTTGAAAATCAATTTGTCTTAATTTTGTGACAACACAAAATTCTATTGCAGTCTAGATATAAAAAAATTGACAAATTGTTAGAATTAGTAACATGGGCTCAAACATATCAGCAGTCATGAGGATGGTGCAGGACTGAGAAACATTTCACCCTGTTATACGTAAGGTTGCCAGGCATCGCAGCCCATACGACAGCAACTAAAAACAATTGTCAGAAAGATGATAGTGATGATTAATGTTTACATTATATCTCAGTCTTTATAAAGTGCTTTAGTATTCATAATTGCATTTGTTTCTCACAATAACCTTGTGGGAGTAGTAATTATTATTACACCCGTTTTACAGGTGAGAATACCGAGACTCAGTATCTTTTTTAAAGGAACTACCAACTCAATGGCAACTAACAACAACAATAATTTGTAAGTTTGGAACTTGAATCCATATCTTGTAATTCCAAACTCCTTAAACTTTAATATAAAGTACAATTAATACTTAGATACTATGCAATAGGAACTGGCCTCATTCAGCACTCAGGAAATATGAGTTCTAGTCCCAACTCTTTCCCCATCTAGAGTCGCCTGTCCCTGTCCCTTCCTTTCTCTAGGTCTCAGTTTCATTAGAGCATCTCTAAGTTGCCCTCCATTTCCTCACACTTAATAAACTGATGGGAATAAGAAAAAATTTTGCAATTGAACAGCATTAAAAGGAAATTGTACTTTAATGCTGTCTGTTTTAGGCCATGTGGTATTGCTTGTTTTATAAGAGGTGGGGACAAGTGAGGACACTTAAAAAGTACCAGGACCAGTTAAGGAAAGTTTTTCCACTCACCCAGCACAAGGCCTACAGGACAGTAAACTCATGAGCCCTAGTACAAGGGCTCCTCCTGCAGGAATTTGTGGCAGATCCATCATGGAGAAAGCTGTGGTTATGCACCCAGCACACACTCCAGTCTGCTGGGCCCAAAGATAGGAGGGCCCCAACAGAAGGTGGGAGTTGCTACCCAACTGATAAGTGAGGGTTTCAGAGGAGGCTGAAGCTGCTCTGCATGCATCATACTTTTCCCAGAGAATAGCATAGTCATTAGTCATAGAAAAGTCCCGTGAAATGCCTCCCACATACCACATATGGATTTCAAACATTGTTTAGCAAAAAAAAAAAGAGATTAACAAAGAAACAAGAAATGTTTCCTTTTTTTTTTTTCCCTTTACCAGAGTTAATCTCTTGAAAAAAAGAAAAAAGGAGTTGGGTGTGACATCTTTGAAATTGTCCCTCACTGACATTTCTTAGTGAAACTCCAATATTCATGCTAAGTCTATGCATTTTGGACCCTATCAATTCTTCTTTATACTCTTTCTGCTTCCCATTGTGGGGGGTATTTCCACCCTAGGGGTCAGGCAAAGTAGTATGAGAGGAAATCTGTGGTAGGGAAGCAAGTTTTCCTGCAGCCATCAGCCTCTAGGCATGGATGTTATTGGCAGGTTGTGAAGGTTAATGTTATGTGTCAACTTGGCTAGGCTATGATTCTCAGTGGTTTGGCAGACACTATGTAATAACCATTCATTTTGTGATCTGATGTGAGCAGCCAATCAGTTGGAAGGGGAGTTTCCTTGGAGGCAGAGCCTGCCTCCAATATATAAATGTATATTCTGGCAAAGCTTGTTCTCCCTCTCTGTTTCTCTCTCAATCCTGCACACTTCTTGCCTCAATCCTGTATGCTTCTTATCATCTGACCTCTGGTTCTTGGAACATGGGTGAGCAGAAGCCTCCAGCCTACCTCTGACCTGCAGATTTTCGGTTCATTAGCCCCTGCAACCACATGAGCCAGCAGAAACCTTCAGCCTGCTGTCTGACTCACAAATTAAGGATTTGCCAGTCCCCACAATTGTGTGAGCCATTTCCTTGAAATAAATCTTTCTATATGTATTTATACATATGCTTCACTGGTTTTACTTCTCTAGACAACCCAGACTAAGACGGGTGCTTGTGTTACTCCCCATTTATTCATGCAATAAAAATTTATTGAACAGTTACTACGTATCAGGCCCTGTTCTAGATATTAATGGGGGAAAAGATGAATGAGACAGTTTCTGCCTCAAGGAAACCACAGTTTTAGCAGAGGGTAGACAGCTAGGTAAAGGAACCTAACAAAGCATTGTAAGAAGTATGTTCAGAGGAACATATATGTAGGCATATGGGAGGGAACAAATAACTGTGCCTGAAAGTAGAAAGGAATTCAGAAAAGCCTCAGAGAGAAGATGACATCTGAACTGGGTTTTGAGGAGGCATTTAATATAAAGAGAAGGGATGAAGGAGGGGAAGAACCTTTCAGAGAGAAAATAAAGCATGTGAAAGGCAGGGAGGGGTGAAAAAACACAGCCACTTCCGGTAGCCACAGGCGTTTGGGGATGGCAGGGTTCATGTGAGAAAATGGTGTAATATCAGGCTAGAAGGTTGACATCAGCTAGAAGGTGAAGGGGGATTGTCTGCTTATGGGGGAGTAGAGGCTGGGGGTTTAGATTTTATCTTGGCAGCAATGAGAATCTGGTTTCTGGAGAGGTAGCAAAACTAGTAAGGAAACTGTTGTGTAGTATAAAAGCAAAGGAGAGGGACATGTGCAAGATACACAGAAGGCAGAATTGATAAGACTTGATGACCAATTGGACAGACATTACGTCCAATATGCAGTTATTATCCGCAGTCCTGGTAATGGAGCATGGTCATGGTAGATGAGGGTGGTGAACAATGTCTGCCCATGGACTGAGGAGATAACAAATACTAACTGAGCTATTTGTTGGTATTGGGGCCTGGGAAGTGAGGTGGGCAGGAAAGTGGGTACAGCAGTGGGTAAAATTATCTTCTGCTCTCCAAAAGCTTGCCCTCTGACTCACTGTTTTAAGGTGTGGTCCTCAGACTGGCAACATCAACATCACTTGTTATGCAGAATCTCAGACCCCACCCCAGGTTGACTGAATTAGAATATGCATTTTAACAACGACCCCACATCAGTTATAAGCACATTAAAGTTTGGGAAGCACTGGTCTAAGGTAATTTTTGGAATGTTTTCAATTGGCAGCAAGATTGTAGAGGGAGTAACAAGAGAAATGGCATAAAGTGTAAATAAAAGTTCTGAAGATTCAAATCATTAATCACAAGACTGAGGAGTCAGAGTTCATGTTTCTCTTTATCTCAAAGTTTTTGCTTGATGGGAATTATGTCTAACTATCAACCTTCACTCTCTGGTCTTGCTCCAACTCATATTTCTTCTGCTTTCCTTTGTTTATATGTGGCATGTATATCACAAAGGGGATATAGCTATTTTGGGGCAAATAAAACAGATAAATGTGATAACAGACTTGTTCTCATTTATGTAGTATCTTTATAAACTCATCATTTCTGGGATATAAGAAGCTGGTGAGAATGGCTTTAATGAACACTGAGTTGAATTCTCCAACTTCTAGGTCTAAGAAGAGACTCACAGTGGTAGGGAAGTGTCACATGGCCCTGGGACTTGTTTGGGAGCAAGGCAGTTACGGGGCTGGAGACAATACCACTATGACATCTCCTTTATGTCTCAGAAGCTGTTCTTTGCTCCAGACATGAACCTTGGTGGTTGTGACTCTCACCTTTTCAGCTTCCCATCCACTTTGTTACAATCTCCCCATTAGGGCTGAGGAAGGATTATTGAGGTTTTATGGATGTTAGTATGTATTTATTAGAATGAAAACTTGATGCAAATCTGGAAATTTTTGGAGAAATAAATAATTTGAGCAAAGTTATAAAGATGATTTGGGACAGTAATAGAAAAAAGTCTTTGTAAAATCCCTAAAGCACACCAAGATGAAGAACAGAACATGTTGCCTCTTCACAAACTCAAAATGGCATTCAGCACTAGAAATGGACCTAATTTAAGCTTTGATATGCACCATCAAACTCAAGACTTCCAAAGTCTGATGATATATTAGTTGTGCCAAGAGAATAGTAGAAGGAAGATCACATTCAATTGTCCCTGAGATTACTAGAATGACTATATGTTAGAACAGAGATGTGACAAAGAAGAATGCATTAGCATTAGAAGTCCTAAGCTAATGCAGTATAAACAAATCACAGATAACTTCCAGTGACAATGTTAAGTTGTTTTTCAAGTACATAATAAATGATAGGAATATTCTGCTCTAAACTACTCTAGTTTCTATAAGCTGCAGCTGTGAAGAGAAATTATTTCTCACAGACAGGTCAAAGACTTTGAAACATTCAGAAACACAACACAGTCCATAAACTACTCTGAAGGAATGGCTATTTTATACCCCAGAAATCAGTCTGGGGTGGATTTATATAGCACTGTCCTGGGAGGGATGAACGTAGACTCTCATTCTGGCTGCCATTAGCTGGTTGGAAAAGTTACTTCATGTCTTAGGCTGGGCTCTCTAGAGAAGCAAAACCAGTGAATTGTATACATATAAATATATATATATAGAGAGAGATTTATCTCAAGGAAATAACTCACATGATTGGAGGCTGGCAAGTCCCAAGTCTGTGGGTCAGGTGTCAGGCTGGAGGCTTCTCCTGACTCATATAGCTGCAGGGGCTGACAAACCCAAGATCAGCAGGTCAGATGATGGGCTGCTGGCTCAGAGGCTGCAGAGGCTGATGAATCCCAGCATCAGCAGGCAATACAGCAGGCCACTGGCTGAAGTCCCAAGAACCAGAGATCAGGTGATGATGAGCCAGATACAGAATCCAGAGCAAGCAAGCAAGCAAGCTTTGCCAGAATGTCCATATATATTGGATGCAGGTCACACCCCCAAGGAAACTCCCTTTTCAACTGATTGGCTGCTCACATCAGATCACAAAATGGAGGATGACTACATTATTACATAAATGCCAAATTACATCATTATATAACTGCCAAACTACATCATTGCATAACTGCCAAACCACTGAGAATCATGGTCCGGGCAAGTTGACACACACTCTTAACCATCACACTTAACCTCAGTTTTTTCATCTGTAAAATAAGGAGGATCTTACAATGCACTGAGTGTGTCCATCAAACTATGCAGTGACTATTTTTCCAGTTCCTGGCTGCATAATAAATAAGCTAATTAGCGCCCAGAATCCTTGTTTTAACCCCTTAACCCATGAAGTTTAGGATAACATGGAAGTAAGGGTCATAGGGAAGTTTCCAAATTTTTCCCTTCATACCAAAATTGTAAAGATGTCAGGGGAGGGAGAGATGGTGGTGGTGATTTCCATTACATACTCACTTTACCCACTTGTTTAGCCTATGCAGAAGATTTAAGATCAACAATGAATTATCCCAATTTTAATTAGCTGGTGGCTTCAATTACAGTTGTTCCTCTAGATGTAATGTCTTTACTAGCGCAAACAGACAAGTACTTTGACACGTGTTATGCAGGTATAGAGCTGGCAAATGCCTGCTTTTCTTTTTTCCCTTCTAACTCAATAAGCAGAGAATCCCACATACAGTTGCATTTACCTGGCAGTTTCAGGAATGCACATTTTCCTCAGTGTTGCATCAACTCATGGCTCCTTGCTATGATGGCCCATAGGAACCAAGAGCATTGTATTACTCCACAGGATATAACACTGTCCAGTGACTTAGAAAAAATCATGTTGCTAATATATGGTGTGAAGGAAATAATTGGCCTCAGGAGGAATTCCTTATGGCTTGTAAAATACATGCATCCAAAGTGTGGGTTAAAGGAACACTCTATGAGAGTTCAAGGGCATACCACTTTAGCACAGTTTCCGGTGTAGTGTTACTTGGAACATATTACAATATCACCTCCAAAGAGAGACATGTGCTTCTGCACTTGTGTTTCTTGCCCTAAGAAGGGAGCACAATGTTTGATGAGTCTTACTGAATTTGAGAGTTGATATATTCCACTTTCCACAATGTATTTGTGCCTCTCTGAGCCACTTTCTATGTCACCTATGAGACCATTAGCTTTTTTTTTTCTTCATTCTTTTTTTTTAATGTGGTAAATATATAGGTAACAAAACATTTGCCATTTCAACAGTCTTTACAGTTCAGTGACATGAATTATGCTCATTGTGTTGTTCAACCGTCACTTTTAACCATTCCCAAATTTTTCCATCACCCTTAACAGCAGTTCAGTATTCCCTGAGCATTGTGTTTTCCTTTCCCCTTCCCTACTGCTTGCCCCTAGTAACCACAAATAAATTTTGATCTCTACACACTTGCCTATTCTAGATATTTAATGTAAGTGGGATCACACAGTATTTGTCCTTTTGTGACTGACTTATTTCACTCAGCATGTTTTCAAGGTTTATTCATATTGTAACATATATCAGGACTTCATTTCTCTATGGCTGAGTAATACTCCTTTGTATGTATATACCACATTTTGTTTATCCATTCATCTTTTGTGGACGTTTAGGCTGTTTTCAACTTTTGGCTGCTGTGAGTACTGCTGCAATGAACATTGGTATACAAACATCTGTCTGCATTCCTGCTATTAATTCTTTTGGGTATAAATCTAGGAGTGGAGATGCTGGATCATTTGGTAATTCTGTGTTTAACTTTTTGAGGAATCACCAAACTCTTTTCCACAGAGTCTGTACAATTTTATAATCCCACCAGGAATGGGTGAGGATTCTAATTTCTCTACATCCTCACCAACATCTGTTGTCTTCCTTTTTTTTTTTTTTTTAAAATCATAGCCATCTTAGTGGGTGTGAAGTGATATCTCATTGTAGTTTTCCTTTGAGTGTGTTCAGAACAACAAAAGGCTCTGCAGCTGCTCCAGCTTGCAGCATGAGAAAGTGTGCCCTTATGACTCAGTAGACTCAATGTTGCTCAAAGTGTCTATGTCAGTTTGACATGCTATATAAAATGTATGGCAAGTTCTAATAGGAGAATCACAGTAGGAGGGTCTAGAGTTTTAGAGCAAAGACGTGCCTTCCTCAGGAAATAATTATTCTCTTGGTTTACTCCTAGATCTTGGTATAGAACACTTGACCATATAATAACAAGTGATCATTGACTTGAGCTTCATATTGTCAGTATAAATGTTATCCAGTATATCAAGTAATTGATTTGAAGATTCCTGGTAGCACTCCATTATAAAATGGAAGTGACATATTATCAGGCTTGAAGAGGTCTTGGGTCACAAATAAGTTGCATGAACTGGTGGCTCATACGGCTCATACTTCTAGTTCTAGTGTACCTATCCTGATGCATTGACAGCTCTCCCTTGACCCACACTTTTTACCTCATGGGGAGTTCTCTAAGATCAGTTGACTGAGAAGAAAAATTTTTGGTCCTCATTTACATATGGCTTTGTAAATATTCTGGCACCATCCAGAAATGGACTGCTACAGAATTACAGACCCATTAAGGAGGGCTCTGATAGCTACTGGGCAAGAGACAGCCACACAGTGGGAACACTGAGTGGATACATCTAAGCGTCCCATTTGCCTTCATAGAGTGATAGCTGGAGATATGGAGCACACCAATTAATGGGTGTTACCTAAAGGTCTGCCTGGATGGTCAGGGACATGAAAGGAATAATAATGGAGGATTATTGGCAAGGAAGTTAGAGAAGGAAGGCCGTTGATAAACCTCTCAGAATGAGCCAAGAGAGTGTGTTTGTGAATGCTTACCAAAAGATCCCCTCTGCAGAGGAGGTTCTCAGTAATCAAGGGGAAAGGACATCTCATTCTGTGTGGGTCTTTCAGCCACTTTGCCCAGCCACCCCAGTGCTTGTTCAGTTGGATCATTATAAAAGCAGCCCTAGTAGCTAAGGAGGAAGACCTAATTATTTGAACTTCTTCTTCATGTCTTTGGAAAAATAGTTTTAAAAAATATTTTTAGCTGAAATGACTGATTCTGATTATTATGGGAAATAGGTTTGCTGCTACACAACAGAGGTAGTAATAAGTATTTCTGGAGGCTAGGGCATCATGTCAGGTGGCCCTTAGTACTTTTTTATGTCCATTACTAACAATTATAGTAACCTCAAGCATACAGCACACTGAGGACTCAGATCCTTAAGGAATAAAAGTTGTTACTTTATTGAGTTGGATTTCCCCTAGTTCATCTACAGGCCTACAAGTGCCCACAAAATATGCAGGTGTTGCACTTCCCATTATATGAAAGTGCTCTGTTCTAAGTGTTTATTGGAACTCAAATTCTTTAACTGGTAGATAGTCTTCCAGGCAAGTCCTCAAAAGCCTATTTAATTCATTTTATAGCTACCCTGAGAGATCACTTGAACATTAAGTCTGAGCTCCCCAAGATCCCCAGAGCCCCTGGGCTATATGTTCTTCAGCAGGCTGGCAGTCAAGCTGAGGACACTGATAGTGGGAGCAGGTGGACAGGACAGACTATAGGCATTGGCAGTAGGAGAGGGGGTAGGGAGAGATGGAGAGATCAGCACCAACTACTCCATGGTGAAGACTCACCAGGCAGAAAATTGCCAAAAAATCATCAATAGTCAACTTACTGCTGGTGAAGATCCAATAAAGCTCAAAAATAGAAGAGCTGTACAGGTGGGTGGATATTCTAGAGTAAGGAAAGTAGGGAAGCATTTTTTTTCCTCAACTTTTTCCCTTGTTTTATAATATACTTGTCTGAAATTGACAATATTTTTAAACAGAGTATCTACCATTTGTGCTAGAAAAGAAAAAAGAATGTTCTGACTTGCAAATTTGGGCTATATTAAATGAATAGAAGAGAAAAGACATTATCAAGTGATAACGTTTTTTCCCAACACGTATTTTCCATTTTCATCCATCCTCCAATCTACTTGAAATTTTAAGTTCTTATTTTTGTTCTTATTTGAAAAGAAGTAACTTCTTTCCTGTGATTGACTTGTTACCTGTATAAAAAGACACAAGGCAAGGCATTGGAAATTTGCTTCTTCTTTTCCCTCAAGGAAGAATATTATATAATTTTATAGCACTTAAACAGAGAAAATTTTAGTACATATATTTTTAGGCAAGTACCAAAAGGCATGTTTAAGTTTTCTTCCTTTTCCCTTCAAAACACATTCTTATTAGGTAATTGTAGGATTAAATAATAATCCAACAGGTTTTTATGACAAGGGAACAGGCAAGGGATATACAGGGCTCGTAAAACCATTTATTGTTTTGTTAGGAAAACTACAACCTGTTCTTAAACCAGTGCAGCACACAGCTACAGGACATTAACATCTCAAACTCTATGTCCTGGTGCCTCTGCCATATGTAACATCTCTTTTGTATACAACACAGTTTTCAACTTCTCAAAACCTCCTTACATTATAAGAAACATTACAAGAATGTTTCTATTCTATTCTAGTACGAAAGCCACCACTTGAGCAAATGTGATAACCCGACAAATATTTCTTCTTTCCTTTTATTGCTCTAAGTCCTCCAGAGATATAAGTGAAAAATCAATGACAGTTGTCTGTCCAAAAGACACTTTTGTCTCATTAACAATTTACCATTTTTGCAGCATGACATGAAATTCCTATTTTTAACAGTATTGTCACAGACTTGTATCACCAACTGCAGACATGTACATGGTTCAGCTGTGAGTCTCTAGAGTTATCACTGCTTAGAGAACTTACTTGAAGAACTAGACCTAGTAGGAAGAGAATGAGAGATGCTTGTGGTTTTGATGGAATACCCTTCTATTTATACGGAACTCAAGAGTGGCTTTCTTGAAGACTTATTGTCTGTGTTGGTGTTTCATTATCTCAATTCTGATAGAATCTCTTGAGATTTTCAATTAGTGTCCTTTTAGCCAGGTTTCTATTCCAAGCAATGTCTTCTCAGGAGGTTTGGTAACCCACAAAAGCCCTTATGTGAGGAAATATCCTTGGAATCACAATTCTGTTTCAATTCTTGGGCAGTAATTTTCCATAATTCACTCTCTCCTACATGCAGACTTCATCCTATTCACTTCAAACTATTTCCCCATTAACTTATTAATATAAAATAATCTTCAAATTCAATATTACAAGAATAGTCATCTTTAAATTCTTTTATGTCACATTATTTCAATCATTAAATTTATGCTATTATTTCAATTGTTATAAATAATTCATAACAGTGAAAGTAACCATTAATCTCTATCTATTCACAACACTGCAAATAAGGAGAATATTCTTATTAATTATTATGATCATATAATCATCAACCTGTATTTAATTTTGTATCACATGGATCTCACAACTAAAATATGCTAGCTAAAAAGCAACCTCTACTTGGCACCAAGGTTCCTAGGAAAGACTGTCTTATAATAAAAAATTAAAAGATGGAAATAAATATAAGACCGAGAAGTGGCTGCCATGGGAGACTTCCTAGCTCCTTGACTGCCTCATCATCTATGAACTACTGACCCACTCCTTTTTGCTATTGATCCCACAGTCACACTCAGGACATTGCTGCCAGCTTTGTAATCACTAATCCAGCTTCTTTGGGCTTTCTGTCCATAGATTCTTTTGCTTTCTCTTTGTGCATTTATCTTCCCCTCTCTTCACATCCCTTCTTATTCATATTTTGCCCATAATTTCAATAACACTCTTACCAGTAATCTGAGTGCCATTGCTCCCTTTTCTGATCACCTTGTCTGGTAAAGCCAAAATCTTGTATGAAACCTACTCTCTGCTTCCTCTGTGCCTACAGAAAAATCACTAAATAGTTCAGATTGGGTCCTATACTAATTCATGATCAAGGATGGCGGGGGAGTGGGAGTGGGAATGCTTACTATCAACTTCTGGTTTTTACGACAACAGGTATTTCCCTTAACATTCTTTACTCTGCCCTCCCCAAGGCAAGAGGGTTGCCTTTTCTGATGAGAAAGTTGGAGGGAAGAATCTAAGTGTGGCTGGCTCAGCCCTTCCTCTTCCATTTCTTGTTGTGTACAAACAGCACACACTCTGCTCTGCTCCTGAAGCTGTCAAAATTTCAGGAGCAAGCTCTGTCTTTGTAGGGAGATGGGAACAGGAATATCCTGAGATGACCCTTCCAAAATCCCCAAAACTGGTGCATGGGCTGAAGATCTTGAGAAATAAACAAGGAATGGAATTTGGGGAGAAAAGTAACGCCCAGAGATTGAGGCTATAGGATAGGTCAGGTCCTATTTTTTACTGGGCTTAGTTCTGTTTGATTTTAGCAGTTTTGAGTGTTTATGCCTCCAGTTTTTACAATTTTGCAAAGGGTTTTTGGGTGGTGGGTTAGAATTTTAACCTGTGTGGGGGTAGTGGTTAAATGCTGCGGCCGCTAACCAAAAGATCGGCAGTTCAAATCCACCAGGCACTCCTTGGAAACTCTATGGGGTAGTTCTACTCTGTCCTATAGGGTAGCTATGAGTTCGGATTGACTCGATGGCAACAGGTTTGGTTTTTGTTTTTTTGGCCCAAGACAAATGCATTTAGGTTTTAATTGGTGCTTCAGTTTGGCTTGGTATTTCGAGAAGGCTAGGATGGGATTAGATCTTTCAGGTGTTGGTGGTACAAACAATATTTGCTGCTTCAAGAGGGTTTCTCAGCCAAGTCTACAGGGAAGAATTTTAAATTTCAAGGGATTGAAGTTCTGCACACATTACAGAGCATTAGTGGAGTTTTAGCTTTAACTTTTACCTGACAGGTCTAAGTAGGCAGTACTAGGTTGGTTATCTAAATTCCATTTTGCTTTCTGGACCAAGAAGGGGCTAGAGAGGCTCTGGGCTAACTTTGGATTAATGTGGCTTATTCACATGGACGGGTCATGCCTTACCATATTATCTCAAATGGGCTCTGGATTTCTTAATGATAGACACTCTCTACCCTTGGGTTTGGTTTTTAGAGAACTAAATTATGGGCCTAACCATTGAAGTGAGGTAGATTTTTTTAATGAAATAATAAAAAAAAGAGCTGGAGTCTCTTATTGAGATAAAAATATACCATCATTTTCAATGGACAAAAATGACTTAATAAAATTATTGTAGACTCAGGATCTAGGGAGGCAATGCAATAGGCCTGTAGCAGGAATTCTCTGTTTCCAAGTATTAGATTTGCTTAGGAAGTCAAGAAGGAGCTGGAGTGATCTGAAAAACAGTTTTTCAAATAGAAAAAGTTCTAGTCAGTCCTACTAATACAATAAAAGCAATTAAAGAAGTAAAATTAAATAAAGAAGAAAGGCTGGTTGACCCAGAAGAGAAAGAAAATCTTAACTGAAGCACATATTAGAAGATAAATTGGATGTGTATAAAGGGGAAAATGAGACCTTGAAGGTCAGACTGATGAATATAACAGGAAAAATAAGATGTACCTAAGTCTAACTGCTCTTAAAGGCAGTATTAGTAAAGGGGGGTTTGTTTTGCATATTAGCCATATTAGCAAAGCTAAAACAAGGCCCAGAAAATGTAATAGAGAAAGAGAAGCAACATTTCAGAGCACAGACAAGAATTATTGCCTGAGGAAGTCAGTCTCCAGGACATTACTGAGAAGGATCCTTTTAAAGTTCAAATTGGAGAATCTATACCAAGAGCAATTGAGAAACCACACCTTGAAGGTTAAGAAAGCTTTACCGAATTGTCACAGAAAATTTGGACAGATTTGAAAATGAAAGACTATGGAGATCATCATACAATACTCAAAGAACTACTAAGTTTCAAGGTGACATGGCTGGTTTTAAGGGGAAACACAGGCATTGCCTGCATACACAGAAAATGTGCCTAAGACGGGTGTAGAATTTGGATTCTAAGAGAAGGAACAAGTTAAAAGACTCATTCTCCAGGTAAGCAGACAGGGAAGTAATAGACTAATCCCTGATATGACTACACATTGGACAATAGCTGAGGTTGGGTGATGGGGTAGAATGGCTAAGACAGAAAGTGCAGAGACCCATTAGAAAGAAAGATGAGAGATGATGATAGCTTGGGTTGGGCAGTGGCATTATGGAAAAGTGGATATATCTGAATGATATTTAACAAGTAAACAAGATTTAGTGTGTTAATGTGAAGTAAAGAAAAAATCTAAGATAACACTCAGGTTTCTGACATGAGCAACTCACTGATAAATAGCTGATTTCATTTACTGAAGTCGGAATCAAAGGAGGAAGAGTAAGTTTTCAGAAAAAGATAATGAATTCAATTTTGGTCACTTTGAATTAGAAGTGCCTGCAAAAGATATAAGTAACTATATAGAGTAGATCTTGACTATACCAGTCTGGAGTTCAGAAGAAAGTACTATGACAGAGCTACAGATTAGTTCTAATTAGGAATTAAGACCAAAGGCATGGATGAATTCACTGAAGCAGAACATAGAGTAAAATGTAAATGTGATTTGGAAATAGCTCAGAGAAATTCTAACATTCAAGATTTGGGAAGAAGAGGAGGATCTCCTAAAGGAGCCTGAGAACAAATGGTGAGAGAATTGGGAGGAAAACATAGGAGGTGGTATTATGGAAACCAAGGGGCAAGAAAGGCCATGATTGGCAAGAAGGTGATGCAAAACACGGTTGGGAAGTGTTCATTAGATTAGTATCATTACTATGCCTGTTCCAAAGAAAGGTGATCCAAACGAATGAGGAAATTATTTAACAATATCATAAATATCACGCTCAAGTAAAATTTTCCTGAAAATCATTGAAAAGCGATTGCAGTAGTACATTGACAGGGAACTTCCAGAAATTCAAACTAGATTCAGAAGAGGACGTGGAACAAGGGAAATCATTCTGATGTCACATGGATTGTGGCTGAAAACAGAGAATACCAGAAAGATGTTTACTTGTGTTTTATTGACTATGAAAGGCATTCAACTGTGTAGATCATAACAAATTATGGATAACATTGCCAAGAATGGGAATTCCAGAACTCTCGATTGTGCTCACAAGGAACCTGTACATAGCAGGTCGTTAGAACAGAACAAGGGGATACTGCATGGTTTAAAGTCAAGAAGGGTGTCTGTCGGGGTTGTATGCTTTCATCATAATTATTCAATCTTTATGCTGAGCAAATAATCCAAGAAGCTGAACTATATGAAGAAGAACAGGGCATCAGGATTGGAGGAAGACTTATTAACAACCTGTGACACACAGACACAACCTTGCTTGCTGAAAGTGAAGAGGACTTGAAGCACTTACTGATAAGTATCAAAGACTACAGCCTTCAGTATGAGTTACACTTCCACGTAAACAAAACAAAATCCTCACAACTGGACCAATGAGCAACATCATGATAAATGGAGAAAAGACTGAAGTTGTCAAAGATTTCATTTTACTTGGATCCACAATCAGCACCCATGGAAACAGCAGTCAAGAAATTAACTGACACATTGCATTGGGCAAATCTGCTGCAAAAGACCTCTTTAAAGTGTTAAAAAGCAAAGATATCACTTTAAGGACTAAAGTGTGACTGACCCAAGTCATGGTGTTTTCGATAGCCTTATATGCATGCGAAATCTGGATGAAGAATAAGGAAAACTGAAGAAGAATTGACGCCTTTGAATTATGGTGTTGGCAAAGAATATTGAATATACCATGGGCTGCCAGAAGAATGAACAAATCTGTTTTGGAAGAAGTACAGCCATAATGCTCCTTAGAACCAAGGATGGCGAGATTACGTCTCACATACTTTGGACATGTTATCAGGAGGGATCAGTCCCTGGAGAACGACATCATGCTAGGTAAAGTAGAGGGTCAGTGAAAAAGGGGAAGGCCCTCAATGAGTTGGACTGACACAGTGGCTACAATAATGGGCTCAAGCATAACAACAATTGTGAGGATGGTGCAGGACCAGGCAGTGTTTTATTCTGTTGTACATAGGGTCACTGTGAGTCAGAGTCAACTTGACAGCACCTGACAACAACAACAACTTTTTATATATTGTAAGAGATTGACTCAAAATACAACCTACACTAATCTTGCCTCAATAACATAACAACGACAACCATTCTCCAATGGGGTTATAACCACAGGCATGGAGGTTAGGATTTAAAACTCATAATTTTGAGGGACAAATTTCAATCCATAATATTTCACCCTTTGGCCCCCAGAAATTCATGTTCTTGCCATATGCAAAATACATTCGACCCATCACGTCATCCCAAAACCAAAAGTCTTAAATCAACTCCAAATCCAAAATCTCATCTTCTGAATCATCTAAATCAAGTATGAGTAAGACTTTAAGCATATTCCATCCAGGGGCAAAATTCCTCTTCATTTGTGAACTTGTGAGATCTAGAATACAAATTATCTATCTGCTTCCAAAGTGCAATGGTGGAATAACACAAGGTAGACGTTTCCGTTACAAATGGGAGAAATTGGAGGGAAAGACGGGATAATGGGCACCAAGCAAGTCCAAAACCCAACAGGACAATTTACATCAGCTCTCAAGGCTTAAAAATAATCCTCTCTTGTTTGGACACACCCTTTGGATTCTGGGTGGAAGCCCCTAAGCCCCAGGCTTCAGCTCTACCTTCTAGGCCCACTGGGACAGCAACTTTACTTCCTTGGCTTTGGGTAGCCCCATTCTTCTAGTCCATCTGAGTGGTGACACCACCCACTTGTCCCCAGCAGGCTGGGTTCTTCTACCCCTTGGGCATGGCAGGCCCACCCCATCAGCTTTGAGCTGAAGCAGCCCCATCCCCTGGCACACCTTAAAGGCAGCCTCACACTCCAGAAGAAAGTTGGAAAGGTCTGTCTCTTTGAAATCTAGGAGGCCGTGACCCCACATTTTGAAACCCAGAAGGCCATGGTTCCACCATTTGAAATCAAGGCAGCCCTGATTTCCTGCTCCTTCCAACAGTTCTGCTGATCTCTGTGTTGCTCCAGGGATGGTCCTCTTCTTTTCTTGTAGGACAGCAAATGTAGCAGCTTTGGCCTAATTCCTGTCTGTAGAATTTCAAGAGGCAGACAGTGTTCTTTCCTTTCTTTCTTTCTCTGTCCCTTTAGTCTAAGCTGATGGCTTTTCTGCTGTGTTAGTTGTTTAGATTCATCAGTCACAGGATTAATCTGTTTAACAAGATTGTGTAGCCACATCCTTGGTTAAAATTTTAGGACATGTGTCCTTAGCTTGTACAATTTCCAAATCTGTAAGTTTTGTTTATATTTTGCCCAGTTCATTTTTAAGTCCATCTCTTTCCTCTAGCATTTTACTATAAGCAGCAAGGAGAAACCATATGGCCCCTTTAAGATCTTGCTTAGAAATCCCCTCAGCTAGATATCCAAGTTCATCACTTACAAGTTCTACCTTCTGACAAACATTTGAACAAAGTTCAGATGAATTCTTTGCTACTGCATAAAAAGCATCACCCTTCCCCCACTGTCCAATCACAAGTTCATTATTTTCTCTTAAAGCCTCTCCAAAAGCACATTTAATGTCCACATTTCTAGCAACATTCTGTTACTGGCGCCATATTGTATTCTCTAAGATGATAGAGACTTTCTCTATAGTTCTTCTGTCTTCTTTCGGAGCCCTCAGCAGAATTGCCTTTGATGTCCATAATTCTACCAACAACCTCTTCAAGACAATCTAGGATTTTACTATTAGATATCTTAAAATTCTTACAGCCACTACCCATTAACCAATTCCAAAACTGTTTCCACATCTTAGGTATCTGTTAGAGCAGCACCCCACTCTTCCTGAACCACATTCTGTCTTAGTTATCTAGTGCTACTATAACACAAAATCACAAGTGGATGGCTTTAACAGAAATTTATTTTCTCATAGTTCAGGAGACTATAAGCCCAGATTCAATGTGCTGATTCTAAAAATCCAAACCTTTTTGCCATCAAGTCAATGCAGACTCATAGCAAACCTATGGGACAGAGTAGACCTGCCCTATAGAGTTTCCAAGGAGCAGCTGGTGGATTCGAACTGCTGACCTTTTGGTTAGCAGCCAAGCTCTTAACCACTGCACCACCAGGGCTCCAGGGGAAGGCATTCTCTTTCTGTTGGCTCTGGAGGGAGGTCCTTGTCTCTTTTGAGCTTCTGCTCCTGGGTGATCTTCATGTGGCTTAGCATATCTCCACATCTGTGCTTCTTCGTTTGCTTGTTTAATCTCTTTTAAGTCTCAAAAGAGATTGACTCAAGATACACCCTACACTATTCCTCCCTCATTAACATAACAAAGACAACCCATTCCCAAATGAGATTTTAACCACAGGCAGGTTGTTGTTATGTTGTTGTCAGGTGCCCATGAGTTGATTCCGACTCATAGTGACCCTATGTACAGCAGAACTAAACACTGCCCGATCCTGTGCCATCCTCACAATTGTTGTTATGCTTGAACTCATTGTTGCAGCCACTGTGTCAATCCACCTCATTAAGGGTCTTCCTTTTTTTCGCTGACCTTCTACTTTACCAACCATGATGTCTTTCTCCAGGGATGGGTCCCTGCTGGAAAATGTCTGAAGTCTATGAGACGAAATCTTGTCATCCTCACTTCTAAGGAGTGTTATGGCTGTACTTCTTCCAAGACAGATTTGTTTGTTCTTTTGGCAGTCCATGGTATATTCATTACTCTTTACTGACAATACAACTCAAAGGTGTCAATTCTTCTCCCATCTTCTTTATTTATTGTCCAGCTTTTGCATGCATCTGAGGTGACTGAAAATACCATGGCTTGGGTCAGGTGCACCTTATTCCTTAAATTAACATCTTTACTTTTTAACACTTTAAAGAGGCCTTTTGCAGCAGATTTGCCCAATGCAATTTGTCATTAGATTTCTTTGACAGCTGCTTCCATGGGTGTTGATTGTGGATCCAAGTAAAATGAAATCTTTGATAACTTCAATCTTTTCTCCATTTACTGTGATGTTGCTTATTGGCCCAGTTGTGAGGAGTTTTGTTTTCTTTATATTGAGGTGTAATCCATACTAAAGGCTGTAGTCTTTGATACTCATCAGTAAGTGCTTCAGGTCCTCTTCACTTTCAGCAGGCAAGGTTGTGTCATCTGCATAATACAGGTTGTTAATGAGCCTTCCTCCAATCCTGATGCCCCATTCTTCTTCATATAGTCCAGCTTCTTGGATTACTTGCTCAGCATACGGATTGAATAAATATGGTGAAAGTTTACAATCCTGACGCACATCTTTCCTGACTCTAAACTGTGCAGTTTCCCCTTGTTCTGTTCAAACAACTGCCTCTTGATCTATGTACAGGTTCCTCATGAGCACAATCAAGTGTTCTGGAATTCCCATTCTTTGCAGTGTTATCCATAATTTGTTATGATCCACACAGTTGAATGCCTTTGCATAGTCAGTGAAACACAGGTAATCATCTTTCTGGTATTCTCTGCTTTTAGCTAGGATCCATCTGACATCAGCAAGAATATCTCTCATTCCACGTCCTCTTCTGAATCTGGCCTGAATTTTGGCAATTCCATGTTCATGTATTGCTGCATTTCTTAATTATCTTCAGCAAAATTTTACTTGCGTGTGATATTAATGATATCGTTTGATAATTTCTGCATTTGGTTGGATCACCTTTCTTGGGAATAGGCATAAATATAGATCTCTTCCAGTCAGTTGGTCAGGTAGCTGTCTTCCAAATTTCTTGACATAGACAAGTGAGCATTTCCAGCTCTACATCCATTTTTTGAAACATCTCAGTTGGTATTCCTTCAGTTCCTGGAGCTTGTTTCTCACCAGGGTCTTCAGTGCAGCTCGGATGTCCTCCTTCAGTACCATTGGTTCTTGATCATATGCTACCTCCTGAAATGACTGAACATTGACCAGTTCTTTTTGGTACAGTGACTCTGTGTATTCTTTCCATCTTCTTTTGATGCTTCCTGCATGGTTCAGTATTTTCCCCATAAAATCCTTCAATATTGCAACTTAAGGCTTGAGTTTTTCCTTCAGTTCTTTCATCTTGAGAAATGCTGAGCATGTTCTTCCCTTTTGGTTTGCTAACTCCAGGCCTTTGCACATGTTGTTATTATACTTTGTCTTCTCAAGCCACCCTTTGAAATCTCCTGTTCAGCTCTTTTACTACATCATTTCTTCCATTTGCTTTAGATGCTCAATGTTCAAGAGCAAGTTTCAGAGTCTCTGACATCCATTTTGATCTTTTGTTTCTTTCCTGTCTTTTTAATGATCTCTGGCTTTCTTCATGTATGATGTCCTTGATGTCATTCCACAACTCATCTGGTCTTCAGTCATTAGTGTTCGATGTGTCAAATCTATTCTTGAGATAGTCTCTAAATTCAGGTGGGGTATACTCAAGGTCGTACTTTGCCTCTCATGGACTTGTTCTGCTTTTCTTCAGCTTCAACTTGAACTTGCATAGTCAGTTCTGAAGTTGGTCTCTGGCCTTGTTCTGACTGATGATATTGAGCTTTTCCATCATCTCTTTCCACAGACGTAGTCAATCTGATTCCTGTGTATTCCATCTGGTAAGGTCCACGTGTGTAGTTGCCATTTATGTTGTTGAAAAAAGGTATTTGCAATGAAGATGTTATTGGTCTTGCAAAATTCTGTCATGCGATCTCTGATACCGTTTCTATCACCAAGGCCATATTTTTTAACTACCTATCCTTCTTTGTTTCCAGCTTTTGTGTTCCTTCATGTGTCTGTCAGTTTGTTGTACTGTGGGGGTTTGCATGTTGCTGTGATGCTGTCAACTATGCCACCGGTATTCAAATATGAGCAGGGTCAAATCTCTGAAATACACCATTTACTTCATTCCACTGAATCACACTGTTCTTTCCAATCCTAAAAAGTGCTACTGTGCCCAAAGAATGACCAACCATGATGTAGAATCTGGGTAATAGGGTAAGATAAACATATTTTTGAGAAGTAATATAAAAAATAATAGATGATCCAACCAATGACAAGTTTGATACTTTGGCCTTTTAAAAGATCTTTGAAGACTGACTCTGTTTGGTTTGAGGGATAATATCTTTTTAAATCAAATATTCAAAACACATTTTGAGCAGACTTGGAAAATTTTTGTAAGTAATAACAACACTCCTCCTCCAGCCAGCCTACGGTTATTGCTATGAATAATTTATATTACTCTAGGGTGTTTTTCTATTTATTGCTCTTAATCATTTGCTTTTCATGTGCCACTATAGATTCCCTGGGGAAACCCTTGAGAGAAGGAAGTTGTCATGCTGGGGAAAGCGTGAGCCTGATGACTCATTGGTACTAAGGCTACTGATCTGCGGGTGAGAGCAATTACCCTTCATTAACCAAGCAGGGCTGGCAGAGGAAAGTTCTTCTAAATGGGCACTTGACATGGGCATTAACTTTTTCTTTTTAAAAGAAAACTTCTTTGGACAAGGTTGTATAAAATGGAAATGAACCTTGAATAGAAAGGAGAGAAAGTTTCAAGCTGTTTAATTTTGTCTTTGCAGTAAATCAAATAATCTTTTATTAAATAATCTTGGAACAAAGTCAGTGCTGAAAAGAGTAATGGGTTGTGGGTCCTGAGATCTGGGTTCTGTTACTGTGGTGCCATTAAGCCGCTAGGAGTTTTGTGCCTCAGATTCTTCATTTGTAAAAAGGTGTGGGAGGTGGTAATGAGAAGAAATTGGACCAAATTTAGGAAATCTTAGTACAAAGCAGAGAGCTGGAACTGAACAAAAGACACCAACAACAAGAAAAAAAATGTCTTAAAGCAATTTACTCAGGAAATCAAGGTTAAGTCCACAATCTCTGTAGTTACCCTTTTAGCATCCAGGCAGAACTGGTCAAGACACAAAGTTCTCTAGGATCATAGATGCCCACTGATGGTGAACAATACAGACCTGCTGCAGCAGCTCTAGGGTACCTCCTGGGGTGAGATGATGCAGACGGTGGTTCAGAGATGCAAAGAAGGTATCAGTCTAGGCTATGGATGATACCCAGCTTACATGCATTGGTACCAGCCATCTGTGGCTTCTAGACTCACTGTCATCACTAGTGCCTTACCAGTTGTTAAATATTTTTAATATTTAGCCTAGTCTGGGGGTTACATTAAAAACTTGTTGCTGTTGAGTTGATGATGACTCATAGTGACCCTATAGGACTGCCCCATAGGGTTTCCCTAGATATCTACTAATGATCAGTGTAAACTTACCTTCTTAGAACCTTATTAATTTTTTATGAAGATATTGTACTATAGAACCTCCACAATTGTACTAAAACTCATATTTCTGATGTTCTGGACTGAACCCTACCTCGGATGTCCTGATATCCAAGTCAGAAAGCTAGTGCCTAAAACACAGTAATTTTTTTTTTTTTTTTACTCCACAGAATATCCATAAACCACTGTTCTAAAGAACTGGGAGATTCAAGCTGATGGTTTTAAAGAAAGTAGGTGCCTTTGGATGCAAAGGAGGTGTGACGGTTAAGATTGTGTATCAACTTGTCTGGGCCATGATTCTCAGTGGTTTAGCAATTGTGTAATAATGTAGTTTGGCTGTTATGTAATGATGTAATTTGGCAGTTATATAATGATGTAGTCATCCTCCATGATGTGATCAGCCAATCAATTATAAAGGGAGTTTCCTCAGTGGAGGAACATCCAATATACATATGGACATTCTGGCAAAGCTCGCTTGCTCCCTTTGGATCCTGCATTCAGCTCATCATCATCTGACCTCTGGTTCTAACGACTTGAGCCAGTGGCCTGCTGTCTGACCTGCTGATCATGGGTTCATTAACCCATGCAGCTATGTGAGTCAGGAGGAACTTCCAGACTGACCCCAGTCCCACAGACTTGGGGCTTGCCAGCTTCTACAACCAGATGACCTATTTCCTTGAGATAAATCTCTCCCTTTATCTCTCTCGCTCCATGTATGTGTGTATATCTATATATATAAATATGTATGTATGTGTATTTTATATATGTATATATATATATATATATATATATATATATATATATATGTATGTATCTGCTTCACTTATTTTGCTTCTCTAGAGAACCCAGTCTAAGATATTTGGTACCAGGAGTAGTTCTAGAGAAACAAAATCATAAAGATGAGCTTCCTAAATTAGTTCTTAAGTCTGACTAGTCTTAAAGGCACTGATGACTCTGCCTCCAGGAGTAAAGAGGGCACTGCTAATTCGTGGTGTGAGGCAGCAATATTAATATGTAAATAGCACCACTAATAGATCTAGTGTTGGTGAGAAATGAAGGTCTGTTCATATGTTTGATACTTTTCTACAGTTTTGTACAGGGAGGCTGCTTGGTTGGTCCTACTTATTCTAGACAAAGTAGTGAAAGAAAGAGGAGCTCAGGGCTTTAGAGTCATAGCTCAATCACTGTATAAAAGTCTTAAAAGTTGCCACTTGTGCCCTGAAAGAAAGCCTTATTTCTTGTATTAACAGAGCTGATGTTGCCAAAAACTAAACACAGAGTCTTATCATAAGAGTGTCTGAATTACAATGCCAATTGAATTCTCAACCTTGAATCGTGTCTGAAATGGGCTCCTCAAACTTAGGATGGGGACATATTGGCAGATAATCAGAAAACTGGGGACACTGAGCCCATAAATTCTGTTGAATCTCTCCTGGCAGTAGAACCAGCAGTCTTACTCCCATCTGAAGAGATCACGCCATCTTTGTCTGTTAAGCCACTCTCCCTAGTAAAACCATTATCCCTTCCACCGCATCTGATGAGATTAACCCAGCTGTGCCTGAAGAGTCTTTGTATGAGATATTGCTTGGGGCGACACAAGGGTCGTTGCCTTACAAGACTGCTGAATGTTCCCAGGACCCACCTACAACGTTCATTTTTGCTTCTAGATCTATAACTAGACTTAAGTCCCCGCAAGCCCCAAAGGTGAAGTACAAAGTGTGACCCAGGAAGAGGTACACTATACTCCAAAAGAACTGCTTTTTTCTAATATGCACAAACAGAAACTTGGGGTATATGTGTGGGAATGACTATTAAGGGTGTGAGATAATGGTGCAAAGAACATAAAGTTGGATTAGTCTGAGTTTATTGATATGGGGCTACTGTACATATTCTTCACTCAATGTTTCAGTTCGAGAGGTTAGGAAAGGATCTGATAGTTTATTTGGTTGGATTGCTGAAGCATGGATTACACAGTGGCCTACAATAAATCAAGTCGACGTACCAGACTTGCCTTGGTATACTGTAGAAGAAGGTATCCAAAGGCTGAGGGAAATTGGTATGTTACAGTGGATTTATCAGGATACACCCACAGAACCACACATGAAGTGCCCTGGAGACACATCTTTTACCACAATGGTGAGGAACAAATTTGTGAAGGAAACCCCAAAATCCTTGAAGACTGCTTTGACTGCTACTTTTTGTAAGTCAGATTTGACAGTGGGCACTGCCCTAACTGAATTAAGACACCCAATTGCAATGAGGCTGATGGGAGCCTGTGGTGGTAGGACCCGAGTAGTGGCACTCAATCGATAAAGACAAGGTGGGCGTGGTTACTGTAATGGACAGCAGAGTCACAGCAGTAATCAGAATAGTCTGACTTGTATGGACTCATTGTGTTGACTGCTTAGTCTTGGTATTCCTAGGAGTGAAATAGATGGAAAGTCTAGTAAATATTTACTTGATCTGTACAAGCAGAAGAACTGGAGGTCAAGTAAATGGCAGTCTAACTCAAATAGTCAATATAGAGACTCATGGGCCTCTCAATCAATTCCCAGACTTGAGCCAGTTCACAGACCCATAACCCCTTGAATGAAGGTGTCTTAGGCTGGGTTCTCTAGAGAAGCAAAACCAGTAAAGTGTATAAATATATATATAGAGAGAGATTATATCAAGGAAACAGCTCATGTGATTGTAGAGGCTAGAACATCCCAAGTCCATGGATCAGGGTAGAGGCCTCTCCCAAGTCACACAGCTGCAGAAGCTGGCAAGCCCAAGATCGGCAGGTCGGAGAGCAGGGCTACTGCTCACAGGCTGTGCAGATCAACGAATCCCAGGTTCGGCAGATAAGCTGACAGCTCAAGTCCCAAGAACAGGAGATGAGATGACAGAAAGCAGCTGCAGGATCCAGAGAGAGCAAAAAGCCAGAATTTTTGCTTATGTACAGATGTGGGCCACACCCCCAAGGAGACTCCCTTTCATCTGATTGGGTACCACACTATATTCAATCATGGGAGTGATTACAGTAAAACACTGAGAATCATGGCCCAGCCAAGTTGACACACAATTTTAACCATCACAGAAGGGTAGGCCAGGTCCCCTTGAGGAAGGACTCCACTACACTGCCAAAAATTTATATTACTAATCTTTCTCCCAGCCTTCCCCAAAGGGATCTATGGCCTTTTATGACAGTGACTGTTCATTAGGGAAAAGGAAATAATCAGAATTTTCAGGGATTACTGGGTACTGGCTCTGAACTGACACTAATTTCAGGAGACCCAAAATGTCACTGTGGCCCACCAGTTAAAATTGGGGCATATGGAGTTCAGGTTATTAATGGAGTCTTAGCTCAGTTTAGTCTCACAGTAGGTCTAGTGTGTCCCTGAACCCATCCTGTAGTGATTTCCCCCATTCCAGAATGCATAGTTGGAATAGATATACTCAGCAACTGGCAGAACCCCCACATTGGATCCCTGACAAGTAGAATAAGCACTATGATGGTAGGAAAAGCCAGCGATTAGAACTGCCCCTAACTAGTAAAATAGTAAACCAAAAGCAATTCTGCATTCTTGGAGAAATTGCAGAGATTACTGCCACCATCAAGGACTTGAAGGATGCAGGGGTGGTGATTCTCACCACATCCCCATTCAACTCACCTAATTGGCCTGTGCAAAAAACAGATGGATCTTGGAGAATGACCGTGGATTATTGTAAACTTAACCAGTTGGTAACTCCAATTTCAGCTGCTGTTCCAGATGTGATTTCATTGCTTGAACAAATTAATACATCTCCTGCTACCTGGTATGCAGCTATTGATCGGGCCAATGCCTTTTTCTCAATTCCAGTTTTGAAGAAACACCAGAAGCAGTTTGCCAGCAATACACCTTCACTGTCTTACCTCGAAGGTATATCAACTATCCAGCCCTATGTCATAATTTAGTCCACAGGGACCTTGATCGCCTTTCCCTACCATAAAACATTACCCTGGTCCATTACATTAATGACATTATGTTGATTGGACCTAGTAAGGAAGAAGTGCCAATGACTCTGGGCTTATTGGTAAAATATTTGCGTGCTAGAGGGTGGGAAATTAATCCACAAAAATTCAGGCACCTTCCACCTTAGTGAAATTTCTAGGAGAATAGCTGTATGGGGCATGTCGAGATATTCCTTCTAAAGTGAAGGATAAGTTGTTACATGTGGCCCCTCCTACACCTAAAAAGGAGGTAAAATGCCTTATGGGCCTCTGGAGTTTGGAGGCAACATATCCTTCATCTGGATGTGCTACTCCGGCCTATTTATAAAGCACTCAAAAAGCTGCTAGTTTTGAGTGAGGCCCAGAAGAAAAGAAGGCTGTGCAACAGGTTCAGGCTGCCATGCAAGTGCCTCTGCCACTTGGGCCATATGATCCAGCTGATCCAATGCTGCTTGAAGGGTCAGTGGCAGATAGAGATGCTGTTTTGTGTCTTTTACAGGCCCCTATTGGTGAATCACAGAACAGACCCTTAGGATTTTGGAGTAAATCCCTGCCATCCTCTGCAAATAACTACTTTCCTTTTGAGAAACAGCTTTTGGCTTATTCCTGGGCCTTAGTTGAGACTGAACACTTAACCATGGGACACCAACTCACTATGTGGCCTGAGCTGCTTATCATGAACTGGCTGTTGTCTGACCCACAAAATCATAAGGTTGGCCCTGCACAGAGCACTCCATCATTAAATGGAAGTTGTGTATATGAGATCAGGCATGAGCAGGACCTGAAGGCACAAGTAAGTTGCATGAGGAGGTGGCCCCAATGCCATAGTCTCCACTCCTGTCACATTACCTTCCATCTCCCAGTCTGGACCTATGGCCTCTTAGGGAGTTCCTTATGATCAGTTGACTGTGGATGAGAAAACTCATGCCTGGTGAACAGATGGTATTGCACAATACGCAGGTCCACTCAAAAGTGGACAGCAGTAGCACAGCAACCCCCTTTCAGGGATCACCTTGAAGGAGCATGGTGAAGGAAAACACTCCCAATGGGCAGAATTCTGAGCAGTGCCCTGGTTGCTCACTTTGCTTGGAAGGAGAAATGGCCAGATGTACAATTGTATACTGATTTATGGGCTTTGGTCAATGGTTTGGCTGGATGGTTAGGGACTTGGGAGGAACATGATTGGAAAATTGGGGACAAGGGGGTAAGGGGAAGAGGTATGTGAATAGACTTTTCTGAATGGGCTATAAAAGTGAAGATATTTGTCTCTCATGTGAATGCTCACTGAAGGATGATCTCAGCGGAGGAGGATTTTAACAATCAAGTGTATAGGATGGCACATTCTGTGGAAACCAGTCATCCTTTTTCCCCAGCCACTTCTGTCATTGCCCAATGGGCTTATGAAGAAAGTGGTCATGGTGGCAGGGATGGAAGTTATGCATGGGGTCAGCAACATGGACTTCTACTCACCAAAGCTGACTTGGCTACAGTCACAGAGTGCCCAATCTGCCAACAGCAGAGACTAACACTGAGTCCCTGGTATGGCACCATGGCAACCTTGTGACAGGCTGATTACATTGGGCTGCTTCCATCATAGAAAGGGCAGTGTTTCGTTCTTACTGGGATAGACACTTACTCTGGATACAGATTTGCCTTCCCTGTGTAAAAAGCCTCTGCCAAAACTAACATCTGTGGATTCACAGAATGCCTTTTCCAAGGTCATTGTATCCCACACAGTATTACCTCGAATCAAGGGACTCACTTCATAGCAAATGAAGTATGGCAGTGGTCCCATGCTTATGGAATTCACTGGTCTTACCATGTTCCCCAACATCCTGAAGCAGCTGGCTTGATAGAACAATGGAATGGCCTTCTAAAGACACAATTACTGTGCCATCTAGGTGGCAATACTTTGCAGGATTGGGACAATGTTCTCCAAGAGGCTGTATATGCTCTAAACCAACATCTAATACATGGTGCTATTTCTCCGATAGTCAGGATTCATGGGTCCAGGAATCAAGGGTGGAGGTGCAAGTGGCACAACTCACTATTAGTCCTAGTGACCAACTCAAGAAATTTTTCCTTCCTGTCCCTATGACCCTATGCTCTGTGGGTCTAGAGGTCTTAGTTCCAAAGGGAGGAATTCTCCCTCCTGGAGAAACAACTCAGATTCCATTGAAATGGAAGTTAAGAATGCCACCCAGACAGTGGGTTAGACAAGTCTTTCAGACTATTGGCTTATACATTCTCCTCATTTTGATCCTTTATATTATTATTAAGCTACTAAGTTGTATGATGACTGGGGTCTTAAAAGCTCAAGACTAGCCATCTAAGGTGCAGGAAATGGTCTCTTTCCGACTGGAACAACAACGAAAGGAAGAAGCCAAGGTACCAAAGAAGATAGTGTGTGTATCACAGCAAGTATCTATTGTTACCAAGATCCAAAGAACCTAGATGATGCCCAGTCAACATTTAGTTTATCCAAGATTCTAATCCAATCATGATCAAAAGGAGATAAATTGTGAAACAAAATTATAAGTTTTGTTTTATGAAGACAGGAAGTTGTTTTACCTACAACACTAAAGTCCATCTTATTAAGTGTTATAAACCTATGTGCTGTATATTATCCTAAATATATGTATAATTTTTAATGCCTATAGCTATGCCTTGAACTGTAACTAACTTCTAGAAGTAGCTTGTCTAGTGTAACATAATTGTATTTAGATGATCAGGCTTGCTGAAACACTTGAAACTCATTCTTTCAGATGACAATCAAAGATTAATGAACATGTCCTGTTTCCAAGACTCCAGAGGTCTTGTAATCATAGTTCACTGGTCTTGTAATTGCCTTAGCAAGGTTTCTATTTTTCTTTATAATGTTTGAGTACATATTGTTCTTTATAAGATTTATGTATTCTGGCATAGTCATCAACCAATCAAAATTTTTTTGTTCAGAGTTCCTGATAACTTTATATATAAGCACTTTAAGAGTCCTAACTAAGTGGAGCACTCATTTACTGGGCAAATGATGTATTGCTCACTTACAAATTGTCTGTTAAACCTGCATAGCAATATGTTAAAAAAAAAATAAAGAAAGAATGCCACCCGGCCGCTTTGGGCTCCTCATGCCTCTGGATCATCAGGCAAAGAAGGGATTACCATACTGTTGGTGTGATTAACCCTAACTACCAAGGGGAAATCGGTTTGATGGTGCATAATGGAGGTAAAAAAGAGTATCTCTGGAATACAGGAGATCCCTTAGGGCGTATCTTAGTACTACCACACCCTGTGATTAAAGTCAATGGAAAACTACAGCAACCCAATTCTGACATGACTACTAAAGGCCCAGACCCTTCAGAAATGAAGGCTTGGGTCACTCCACCAGGCAAAGAACCATGACCAGCTGAGGTGCTTACTGAGGGTGAATGGAATATGGAATGGGTGGTGGAAGAAGGTAGTTCTAAATACCAGTTATGACCATGTGACCAGTTGCAGAAATAAGGACAGTAATTGTTATGAGTATTTATCCTTGCATATGTGCATCAAGTATTTTTGTTTTCTTCACTTATAAAATATAAGCTGTAAATAGGGCTAGTGTATTTATGGTTCTATGCATGTCAGTTGTATCATGTTAGGCACAAATATAACTTTGTAATTGTCTTTATTTAGAGATTGTGTATGGTTTAAGGAATTGTGTACAGGTGCCAAGCTGACAAGGGGTGGACTGTGATGGTTAAGACTGTATGTCAACTTGCTGGGCCATGATTCTCAGTGGTTTGGCAGTTATGTAATGATGTAATTTGTTAGTTATGTAATGATGTAGTCAGCCTTCATGATGTGATCAGCCAATCAGTTGTAAAGGGACTTTCCTACATCCAATCCGGGGGTGTGTCCTTTATCCAATATACATATGGACATTCTGGCAAACTCTCTTGCTTGCTCTGGACCCTGAATTTGGCTTGTCATCATCTGACCTCTGGTTCTTGGGACTTGAGCTGGTGGCCTGCCTTATTGCCTGCTGATCTTAGGATTAGTCAGCCTCTGCAGCCTGTGAGCCAGCGACTTGTTATCTTAGCTGTTGATCTTGAAATTCATTGGCTTCTGTGGTCTGTGAGCCAGCAGCCTGCCATCTTACCTGACAATCTTGGATTCATCAGTCTCCACAGTCTCAGAGCCATCTAACCTGTCAATTTTGGGTTCGTCAGCCCCTGCAGCTACATGAGTCAGGAGAAGCCTCCAGCCTGATGCCTGACACATGGACTTGGGACTTGACAATCTTTACAACCACATGAACCATTTCCTTGAGATAAATCTCTCTCTCTATATATATACGTATATATGGAACCCTTGTGGCACAGTGGTTAAATTGATCGACTGCTAACCTACAGGTTGATAGTTCAAAACCACCAGCAGCTCCGTGGGAGAAAGATGTGCTTCCTTAAAGATTCACAGCCTTGGGAACTCTACAGTGTCGCTATGAGTTGGAATCAATTCAACAACAGTGTGTTATATATATATCTGCTTCACTGGTTTTGCTTCTCTAAAGAACCCACCCTAAGATAGGAAGCAACATGATTCTCTTCACAAATTTAGGATAAGGATACATGCAAAGTCTACCTTGCACTCCCATTCCTTAAAATAAACAGGTGATGATGCTAATATGCTAGTATGTTGTTTTGTAAGAAGCACAAGATAATCGTATGTCCAGGAAGAAATAGGAGTTTGACAGTAATAAAGCTCTAAAATTAATTTGAATCATTACGTGAGATAAAGGTAAATTAGACACTATTGCTATTCACAAAACCAAGTCTACTCTGTTGATTTGGGAAGTACAGAAGAATCAGCAAGTGCGTATTTAACTATTTTAGTACCAGAATATCGTGTATGTGTGTGAATGTATACACATACATACACTTTGACAAATTAATTAATTCTAATTTTCTTTCATTAAATAAGTGGGGTTACTATGCCCCTTCTAAAGGCTAAAGGTTAACTTGTGTGTATGTGTGTGTGTGACTGAGAGAGAGAGCATATGTGGCTATGGGGTGTGTGTGTGTGTATGTGTGTGTGTGTGTGTGTGTGTGTGTGCGCACACGTGCATGTGAATGTAGAACAAGTAGATGTTAGCCTGAAAGAGCCAGGTCACTGGCCTTTGATAGCTTCATGACTCATAAAAGGACATTGCTCTCTGGAGGCTAACCTTGCTCTCCTCTCTCCAAATTCTACTCAGTCACTTCAAGCACTGATTCTGGCACATTGGTTAATTCTCTGCTCAGAGCTAGTGCAATGTCTCTCTTGTATTGAGTGTAGTGCTCTCATTTTGCTCCTCTGGGGTGCAGAGAAGGGAAATCTAGTTCCCAACTGAACTCCAGTTGCCACCAATGCTGACAAATGTGTAACATTTAGGTTTGAAATGCAATGATTATGGCCTTCTTAAAACTCTGGAGGAAGATCCTAGGGATTGCCCCTAAAGTGAATGAAAAACAAGCAAGGCCCAAGCTTATCCTAGAATACTTGAGCCCAGATAAACTGTTCTTGATAAGCTAGAGATTTCCCTCTGCAGTGCCGCCTTGGGAGCATCCCACCCTCTCCCTCACTGTTGCATTTCCCCAGGCACCAGCCAGGCAGAAGAGAAGCCATTTGGTGCCAGTGGGAAGCAGTGGTCAATAATGCCCAGATTTGCCACTGGCATGGCCACAAAGGCCATGAGTCCACCTCTCAGCCCTGGTATTTGGTGACTGGCTCACTTCCAGATTGTTCTGAACCAATAAGTAATAAGAATTACTTAACTTTTTGGCATTAGAAACAGCAGTTTGAAATTATGGGGAGGATTGGCCTATAATATTATATATGAAGTTTGGCAGATCCTGATGTATTCTAATTTGTACATTTTGCAGACAACTAACACTGTTTAACCCAAAGATAATAAAGGGAAAACTTGGATAAATGCTATGTTAATAATAGACTGATATCAGGAATCAAATTGTCTACAACCATGGTTTGGAGTGGTTAGAAGTCTATTTCTTCCGTAGGATGAGGCAGAGTGAGTCCTAAGGAAAGAGGATAAAACTAGAAGGAGATTCTAAAATGGAAGTAGGGATCCACTGAGCCATTATGCTCTCTACACAAAGCCCAGCTCACCAGGAGTAACTGGAAGTTCTTAATTTATTCACCAAATACTTATTAAGTGCCATCTATGTACCAGGTACTATTCTGGGCACTAACTGTGGCCAAAGCAGACTAAAATCTGCTTAGCTTGTGTTATATTCCAGTGGTACTCAATCAATATATAAAGGATATTATTGAGAAGCCTTGTGGTGTATTGGAATGAAAACAGGCTTTGACATCAAACAGGCTCTGTTTAAATCCTGGCTTCGCCACTTTCTAGATATGTGACTGGGATTGTTAAAAAATTCTCTGAGCTTTAGTTTCCTCATAAGTAAAATGAGGATAATAATAACATTTTGCATGGTTGTTGTAAGGACTGGCAAAAATGTATGTAAAGTCCTTGGCCCAGGTAAAGCACATAGGTGAGGCTCCACCCATGGAATTATTATTATCATTGTTGAAAGACAGAAATGGTCCACAGATCCAACAATGTCTAAAAAACAGGGAGAAAGATGAGTTAGTATCCACTCTTTTTTCCCCTATGTGCATTGTCCCATTCATTTGTCAACCAGAAATGACCATAACCAGATTACCAGATCCAGGTGCTTCCACTTATAAACTTTAGTTAACTGGTATTTTCTAAACTCATATTCACCTACACCTATTACAAATGAAAGAAAGAACATGTAGCCCAGACAATTTTGTCCCCACTATGAAAGAGCCCACCTGTCTTAGTTATCTAGTGCTGCTATAACAAAAATAGCACAAGTGAATGGCTTTAACAAACATAAGTTTATTCTCTCACAGTTTCAGAGGCTAGAAGTCTGAATTCAGAATGCCAGCTCCAGGGGAAGGCTTTCTTTCTGTGTCAGCTATGGAGGAAGGTCCTTGTCATCAATCTTGCCCCTGGGTCTAGGAGTTTCTCAGTGCAGGGACCATGAGTCTAAAGGACATACTCTGTTCCCGGCTCTTCTTTCTTAGTGGTAGAAGGTCCCTCTCCTCTCTGTCCACTTCTCTCTTTTATATCTCAAAAGAGATATACTCAAGATACAACCTAATCCTGTAGATTGTGTCCTGCCTCATTAACATAACTGCCTCTAAGCCTGCCTTATTAACATCATAGAGGTTGGGATTTACAACACATAGGGTAATCACATCAGATTACAAAATGGATGACAACCACACAATACTGGGAATCATGGCCTAGGCAAGATGACACACATTTTGGGGGAACACTAATTCAATCCATAACACCACCTTTGAGTAAACGACAACTTTCCATAACCTATCCCTTTTCTCCTCAAAGCCTATTATAAAAGGAGACTATCTTTCTTAAACTGAAGTCCTTGCACTCCTGAATAAAATATTTGTTAAAATTTTTATAACTCAGCTTCAGAATCTGTCATTTAATACATTATTGCTTCTCACTTGAAGTACTTGGAAACTAACTGGCCTTGCTGCTTTCAGTTTTGCTGCTGTGAATCCATTTTTTTGCACTATGGTCACAGAGAGCTTATGTGGTGTACTGAGTTACTTTAATATGGCCCTTCTACCCATGGTCTTTGTGATGCCCACAAAATGACTGGGTGGAACTATGCAAATAAGTTTCTTGTGGCCCACCAAGGGGATTGGACAGCCTGCTAATAATGCAAATAAAGTGCATGGAGCTCTTGTGGGGGTAGGATCATGCAAATAAGGTGTATGGAACCCTAACAAGGGGATAGGTTAGTTTTTGCCATCTTGATAGACTTAAAGGGAGCCAATCCCAGAAGCAGGAAAGGGGGCCTCACTACCATCAAGAAAAAGAGCCAGGAGTGGAGCGTGTCCTTTGGACCCAGAGTCCCTGCACTTAGAAACTTCTAGACCCAGGAGACAGAGAGATCTGTAACCCTGGAGATGGTACAAGATGGTGAGAAGCAGCAGCAAAGAAGCAGCAGCAGCAGAACTAGGAGACCAGTGTGAGATGGTGCAGTGGGATTCCCAGCCTACAGAATGAGGAGGCTACAGTGGGTGTGCCAACCCACAGAGTGATAGAGCTGAGCATCTTTGGGCAGGAGGCCTATTGGAAGAGTAGGGTGCCTCTGGGCACTTATTGGTGGAGCTAAGGAGTTTGTAACATTTGCCCAAGCAGAGCAGAGGCCAGGCCGAGGTGCCAAGGGGCTGAGGGACCGAGGGACTAAGGGGTCAAGTGAGAGGCCTGACTGCAGGCACAGCTGAGAAGATGTTTTTCTGACCACAGAACTGTATCCTGAGTTGTTCCTGATCCTGAACTGTAATCTGTTACTTCCCTAATAAACACCAGAACTGCGAGTATGATCTGTGAGATTTGTGTGGCCATTACAATGAATTATCAAACCCAGCAGAGAAGTAGAGAGTGCTGTGGGAAGGACAACTGGTGTCAGAATTGGTGAAAAGGTTGAAGGGTGGAGGTATGTTTGACCTGCACCTCACAGGGGTCGGCCTTGGGCTGATGATCTTTATTCTCTCTATTCCCCCTTGTGAAGTTATATGAGGAGGTCTGACACTACCACATTTTTTTCCCAGCTTGCTAATGCTCAAATCTGATAATTCCACTGAACCCCATAAACCACTCAAATGATCCTCTGAGCAAGAAATACAGTGTAAATTGTTTAGGATAGTTAAGAGGTTTTTCATAGTTAAGAACCTACTCTGCAGCCTTCTCTGTTAGTGCACCTTCCCCTCCCACCTCCCACCCTGCACTTATCATTCCTGTCATATCAAGATCTCCCCACTCCAGATCTGTGCACAAGTATTTATGGAATACCTGTTCCCTTCCCAAGCCTATCTTCACCTTAACTGCTGAACATCCCTCTACATTTAATTTAGATAACGAGTCCTCCAGGGAGCCTTCCCTGGTACCCAAGGCTAGGTCAGGCTCTCCTAGGTGTCTTCTTCCTGGTCTTTTTCCTATCAACACCCTGGTCTTCTTCCTATCAATAAGTTTGTTGTACTATACCTGAGGTTCCCAAACTGTGCAATGAGGTGCCCTGGAGTACTGCAGCAAATTCACAGAGGATTCTGAGGGATATTTTAAGTTTTTGAGAAAAACATAGACATGTCTGTTGGATATCACATGGACTACCATATTAAGTTACTTGAATCTAGCTACTTAGTAAACAGGTATTTTTCTTTTGACCTAGGGGTACCATAGAAACATTAATGATTATCTCACTTCAGTAGTTTTGAGGGTTCGTTCAGCCTTTGTGGCTGCAGAAAGCATGGATTTCATGGGAATTTGAAATTCTGTTCTGCATTTTCTCCCTTTTGATCAGGATTCTTCTTAAGAGTGATCTATATGGGAGCAAACTGACAACAGCAACTTGGAAGATTAGTTAGGAAACTTAGGAGACAGTGAGTTTATGTTAATGTGGGAGGAACAATTAGGAGAAGGACAGTGAGAATGGTTGTGCAATTTGAAGAATGTAATCACTGTCACTGAATTGTACATGTAAAAATTGTTGAATTGGTGTGTGTTCTGCTGTGTATATTCTCAACAACAACAAAAAGTAAAGTAAATTATATTAAAAAAACAATTAATGAGACACTAAGGGTGAGAAAGTTTGAGAACCTCTGCCCTATATTGCAATTTCGTCTTTGTCTGGGTGTTCCATTAGAACATTTTTTTATCTTATGGAACACTTTTGGAACTGGTGAAAAGTTTTGGTTCCACTTCCCAGAAAAAAATCATGTATACTTCTGCATTTAAGAGATTCACAGGCCCTTCACAGCCCATCTGTGGACCCTGAGAGTAAGAACATCTGGTACAGGGTTTGACATTGGCTAAATGAACAAATGAATGAATAGGAGACTTAACCTGTCTGGTTTGACAGCTGTCATAATATTTAGGGGAAATTAGAACACTGGAAATAAGCCTTAGGAAGTGAGAAAATTCCAGTAATTTGCAGGAAGGAGAAAGTAGAGATTTAGCTCTTCATTTTGAGGATTTGTGGCATCTAATTAAAAATCTCTCTTTTGGGTTCTAAACTTGATAGCAAACACAAGGGACCCAATAGGACCAAAATATCTGTTCTATTAATAATGATGTGGATGGAATGACTGAGAAGATGAAACAGGGCTCTCTAACAGGAGGTGGGGACTCTGGTTACTCCATTGAAAGTAAGAGGCAGAGAAGTACTGTGTTTTTACTGATCCCTAAGACAAGAGGAAACCCTTGTGGTGTAGTGGTTAACAGCTACAGCTGCTAACCAAAAGGTCAGCAGTTCAAATCCACCAGATGCTCCTTGGGAGCCCTATAGGGCAATTCTACTCTGTCCTATAGGGTCACTGTGACTTGGAATTGACTTGACAGCAGCAGGTTTGGTTTTGGGTTTTGACAAGAAACATGATATAGAGCATAAGCAGCAGAGTAGTGACTACTAATACATGCCTGCCCAGAGAAGAAATGCCAACCCATCGGTGTGAACCTCTCACAGGGCTCCCTAGGTGAGTGAATCACCCTTCCATGGGGACAGGATGTAACACACCAGCCGTGTTCCCAGTACTTCCTTGAGAGAGTACAAGTGTTGGACCCAGGCAGGAACTCACAGGAAGGAAGAGAAGGATTGTTTTTATACTTACTTATTCTTATTGTCCTCACTGTTGTTGTTATTGCTGGTTCTTCTGTCTCTCAACAGACCAAAGCAAAAAAACAATTTCTATCAAGTAGATTCTGACTCATTGTAACTCCATGTGTGTCAGAGTAGAGCTATGCTCCACAGGGTTTTCTATGGCTGATTTTTCAGAATTAGATCACTAGACTTTTCTTCTGAGGCACCTCTGGGTGGACTCAAATACCAACTTTCAGTTAGCAGTGAGTGCGTTATCTCAACGGACACACTATTCTAAATCTCACCCTAAAGATTACAAGAGGTCTGTAGGATGCCTGCTCAGAAATCAGGGAGAAAATAAATAAACCTTGAGAAGAGGCTCAAACAAACTCCATTTTCTTAGAAGTATATATTTTCTTCTCTTCCTCTCTATGTGTCTGTCTCATTTTGAGCACTCTGTAAACGTTTCCACTTACATTAACTATGCAACTACACTGCCCGTTGCAGCCACTTACCTGACCAGTTTGGCACAAGACAACCAGATCCCTCCCACCCTCACCACTAGAGCAGTCTTTCTAGTCTCTGTAGCACCTGCCTTTGCTTGGCCACAGAATCATCCTATTTCAATTACAGGTGTTTGTGACATTAATATAAAAGCAAAGAACTTTGTTGCTTCATGTGCTGAATTTATTCATTTCTACCAGTGAAAATATTTCATTTGTTGTTCTGATTGCTTTTATCTCTAACTTCTTGAAAGGATGATGACTTCTATTAAAATTATTAGAAATATTTCCTTATCTGGAGTGAATTACCATTTTTAAATCAAATCCTTCCCCTGACAAGTTATTATACTTTGTGGTAAATCCCAAGGATGAACTTTCCTTCCCTGCGTGGGGAAAGAGAGGGATAGATAAGATTTCATCTGAAGTGTCAATCTCAAAATTATGGGTGAACAAGTAAGGGCACTACTCCAGAGAGACTACTGGGTAGGTAGTTAATTTCTACCCAACTCATCTCAGTTCACTGACTTGATTATTTAATGGAAAATTTGGGGGAGTTTACAGGAGGTTGGGAAGATTCTTAGAAATTGTTCTGTGCTGTGCTTCAAGGCAAGACTTCCTATTAGCATACAAATAGCACGCTATTTCCTTACCTAATGGCCACGTTTTTGTTGCTGCTATCCAATTACAAAATGAAAATCAGCAGACATGAAATAATCTGGGACCTAGCCTTTCAGAACAGAAATACATAATCTGGGGAGAAGAGACTGAATTGAGGATCAATAGAAGCACCTGAACCCACTCATGAAGCTGACACAAAATCATGGGTTATCATGGCATCGGGTAGGAGATGGCTCTTTGTACACTGAGGTATCTGTAGTCAAGGTAATAGTAGCAGAGCTGACGTGTACAAACAATTTACAGAAGCAATTAATCTAAGGAGCCCCTGGAGGTTAGATTTGTGAACTAGAATGCCTACAAGGTCCAGGCAGAGACTGTAAGTGAATGAGACAGGTAAGCACCTTGGTTAATAGCAAAAGACAGCGGGAATGGTGGAGGCTACCAGGGAGCTCCTGCTTGTGTGAAGGGACAGCTATTGCTCAGGCCCAACTATTGACATGTGAGATTACAGGCCTGGTAGTGCAAGAGCTTCCAAAATTTTAAAGACTCCAGGAATCTCGATTTCATGTGATATCTCCGAATTTGTAAATGTTGTCAATTAATTTAAATTAAAAAATTTTGTGCAGGTCAGGCAAAATTTTTCTATCACCTGAAATTAGCCGATAGGCCACCAGTTATCACCGCTGCTACTCTGTGAGGAACCACTGGAGATTTTTGAACAAGGGAAGTAACATTTATTCCTTTACTCATCCATTAAGCATCTAACTGTGAAATAAGAGTGCCTGCTGCATACTAGGCATTGTTACAAGGTACCAGCCTTTGTGGAGCTCACATTTTTGGGGGGGAGGAGGCAGATGATAAGTGGAAAGAGGAATATGTATGTAACATAATTCAGGTAGTGAAAAGTGTTATGGAGAATATAAATCAGAGTCAGGGGACACACACACACACACACACACACACACACACACACACACATGCATCTATTCTACTAATTAAGCTCAGCCTATAGGTGGTGGTGGTTGTTACTTGCTGTCGAGTCGACTTCGATTCATGGTGACCCCACATAGAACGGAATGAAATGTTACCTCGTCCTGTGCCATTTTCATGATTGTTGACATGTTTGAGTCCACTGTTGCAGCCATTGTGTAGTGCCTTCCAACCTAGGGGCTCATCTTCCAGCACTATATTGAACAACATTCTGTTGTGATCCATAGGATTTTCATTGGCTAATTTTCAGAGGTAGATCACCAGGCCTTTCTTCTTAGCGTGGAAGCTCTGCTGAAACCTGCCCGCCTTGGGTGGCCCTGCTGGTATTTGAAATACTGGTGGCATAACTTCCAGCATCATAGTAACACACAAGACACCACAGTAAGACAAACTGAAAGGTGGGGGTGGAGTCCATGTGGAACTAACTAAGCTACATGCAAAACCTCAATGCATAGAGGAAACCGTTTCAGAACTTATTTTTGAGATCTTTTAATAAAAGGGGTTACAGAAATGCCTATGCACCAGTGTGTTGAGTTTTAGTGAGACAGTGTGTTCAGCAGCTGCAGGAAACGTATTTCCTTAAATAGCTTACAGTCACCACTATCTCTTACACAGAGCCCGTGAGGCTCTTCATCTGTCCAAACAGCACATTATTCAGTTATTCACACCACATTTCCCTTTGAAGTACCTTTTAATGTAGAGGGATCAATAAGAAGTGAGCCGGCACTTTTATTTAAATGTCATCTCGTAAAGGCAGGCAACACAGATAACCTTTTCCTGAAGGAATTCTATTCCAATGCACTACTCACAGATGCCAAAACCTTCTCTTTACTACAATCACTTGACTGCTCTACCAATTCAGCTCACATTTGTTTCCCTAAAAGTTTATTTATTGCCCATTGAAAAAAAGAAACAGGCAGAAACAATTTTGTAAGTGGAAAACCAGTTTGGAATACACAAAAAATCAAGTTGTTTTCTCCTAGGCTGCCTTCTTTTCCAGAGTTTGTCTCTGGGAGTTTGAATTTCATGATGGGCTGCATGTCAGTGGGACAAGTCTGGGGAGAGCCACATACACACACTGAGAGGCAGCTGTGAAGACTAGAAGGGGAAAGTGAATTTTCTAGAAATTCCATCACTTATTCTCATTTTCCTGATGGCTTTTCAAAAAATAACTGGCCCTTGAAACTAATTTTCTTTCATGTTATTTTGTATTTTTAGACCAACCAGGGTGAAGAGCAATGAAGCAAAATAACAGAGGCAGCAATCATGAAAATTAGTGTCTTCAACACTCTGCTTATCCCTGTTTGCCTTCGGACAAACATCTGCCTACAGTGTTTCTTTACACTTGTTCCTCATTATGGGCATGTCTGATCAACGTTTTGTATGTCATGCAGACAATTTGATTATCTGAAAACTCACAAATATAATTTCTTCTTTGTGCAACTGTTATCATAATGTATGTTGGAGGCAGAACCTGAAGTTGTGCCAAGTTCAAAGAAAGTTTCTGAATTTTCTCCCTCCCACCCTTCCTCCTCCTCTCTCTCCTTCCCTTCTTTTCTTCCTTCCTTCTTTTTTTCTTTCCTCCCTCTCTCCCTCCCTCCCTCCCTTCCTTCCTTCTTTAGTTGAAATAGATTTAAGTGTAAATCTATTTTTAGATTTAGATTAGTTTTAATTCTGTCCCTCCTCCATCTCTTCTTTCCTTGAACTATAGTTAAAATAAGGGAATTCTGGCATTAACCTGAATTGTCTTTAAATTCCTGCTCTCCCAAGACACTAGCTGTTTAGTCTTGAGCAAACTGGTTACTTTTTAAATACCTCAGTTTTCACATCTGGAAAGTAGATATGATACTGCTTTTCTTGCATGATTCCTACGAGATTTAGAGATATTTGTGAAGGACATGGCACAGTGCCCACAGTAGGTGTTCAACAAATAGTAGCTACTATCATAATTCATTTAACAAATATGTTTTATTTAACATGAATGAGAAACCATACTGAGTTACTTATCATCATACTATCATGTGAGTTTTGACCATGGTACTAAAGTACTGTCCAACAAATGGTCTCATTACAGGGCATTACAAATAGCAAACTTCATCACAGGCAAGGCTAAGGCAAGATGCTTGTTAAGACTTGTGATTTAACTCTCTGAAATGATTGGGAGGGGGCAGGTTTATACTAATACTGTTGACATATCAGTGTTCATTGTTGTCATCCATGAAATGATACAATCTTAGCTGATGAACACTTTAATCCTGCTGACAGCCCACATGGCCTCCCAGCTGCCATAATGACAGGACATTTGGCTTACAGAATGGATAATGGCTGCCATGATGAACCTCTGTTTATGTATGTATTTAATATGTGCATGGCCTTTGGTTCTATTCTTAAAGACAGGAGAGAAGTGGAAGACTTTCTTACCAGAGAGTTGTGTTAACAAATTAGTGGGATTGAGTCAAAAAGACTAAGACCCAACACAATGCCTTCCTTGTGCTTCTTTAAATAATTATTTACCATCCACCATGACTTTCAACCTCCCATCCCAGTCAAGTTTTAGAAATAATGGAACTTGCTTATTTACAAATTATATACCACCTTTTCTGGGCATAGAATATTTCAGGGGATAAAGGGTTTGGTGTAATGGTTAAGAGCACAGACTCTGGAGTTAGACTGTTGGGGTGCAAATTCCAGCTCCACCATTTACTAGCAGTGTGTACTTGTGCAAGTTATTTAACTTCACTGAGTCTTGAGTCTTTGTCAGTAAAACAGAGTTTCTTGAGAGGATCAAACAAAATCATCATCTATAATATTTAATACAGTGCCTAAATATAGTAGGCATCTGAAAAAATGTAGCTATTGTCATTACAAGTATACTAGATTTTAATCTGAATTGTAACAAGGTGCATTTTAATGAGCCCATCAATAATTGAAATTTTTATTGGCCACTCATGTACTGTACTGATTCAGAGGGTCTTTTTATTTAAGACAGGTGTACAAATGTATAGATTTTAGAACTAGACTTGACTTGTTGCTTAAAATAGTTCCTCTTTATTTCCTCTCTCCCCATTCCTAAAGATTCATCTTTGGACAAATAAGGAAGCCAGCAAACAATTTGCATATTTCATTTCAGACAACCTTTACAAGATAATAAGATTATGAGGTTGGACAAATCTTCAGTTTCTGAGAAAATTTTTTAGGGAAAAGCCAAACAAAAATTTTGGATCTTTGGTTCTTGATTTTCAGTAGACCAAATAGATTACGTTGGTTTGGATATCTGCTTTTCTGTATAGGGAGTTAGTTGAAAGGAAATATGCGTGTGCTTTCATGTCTATGTATGTGCTAAACACAAACCTGAGTTTATAATTTTTAACTTGGACCATTAGAGAATAAAATAATCTCTACTGTTAACTGCATTTCTTTGTCCCTTCAGTTTAGGTGCTCATATTTTGTTTTGAAAATAAAATCTCAATTTCCTACTTCGACATTCCTCTACTTAACACCACAGTTTGTGGCAGTTTGGAATATATCATGGGTCCATCTCTGCTGTGAGATTGCTCATGTCTCTGATGAACTATTGGAGGGCTATGAAGACAGTGTGTGGAAGATCATAATTGTCCCCAGAGGAGAGAATATGGCTATGGTGGACTGCCGGGGGTGGACTGTTATTGAGTGCCAAGAACACTGCCTGCCCCATGCCTGTCTGCTATGGAACTTTATCCCAAGGCTCTGGCCCACTCACTTGCTCTTGCTCTCTCACTCTCTTGCTCTCTTACTCTTGCTTTCTATTTCTTGCTTTTGCTTTCCTGTCTCTGCCTCTCTTCTCTCCTCTCACCTTCTTAGCATGATTGTGCTGTCTCTGGCACTGTTTGGTCTTCTTATCTTGTTATGTATTTCTATGGCACCAATCTCCATGGAATCTAGCCAATTAGACAAACACTTTAGGTTAAATATAGGCCTGTGTAGGAAGGGAAGAAACACGTCTCTCTTGCTTCCTTCCGTCAGGATGATTTCTGTTTAAGTGAAAGGGAGAGAGGAGTATTATTATCACCTAGTATGGCTGCTAACCAAAAAGTTGGCAGTTTGAATTCACCAGCCACTCCTTGGAAATCCTATGGGGCAGTTCTACTCTGTTCTATAGAGTTGCTATGATTCAGAATCAACTTGACGGCAACAGGTTTAGCAGAGTTAAAGGGGGCATTGTAGGATCAAAGAGCAGTCAGCTCTCCTCTCTGAGGCAACTGCTTCAAAGATCTATGATGAGAGAGGATGACTCACTTGGACAAGTCACCTTATCTCCAATTTTGTCACCTGCAAATATAGGACTGGATCAGGTGATTGCTGACGTTTCTTCCTCCCTGAGCTCTGAGCAATTTCATGAGCTCCCAAAGAGATCTAGACTTTCCAAGGAGGTTTTCACTGGGTCATGAGTAGATCTAAACCTTGCCATCAAAAGGTTGCCAGTCAAACTATTGGCAAGTAGGAGTAATGTTCTGAGCTGTTCCTTTTTCCCTTGCAACTGTGCTGCTGTGGGGAGGTCAGGAGACCTAGCAGAAGATCAGCTTCCCCGGGACCATCATCTGGGGGCAAGGACTGTGGGGAATTTGATGCTGAGATGATGTGGAGCTAGGGAGGCTCAACGGTTGAAAGGACCTCAGGAAAAGTGAAGGGGATTCTGAGGTTCTGAGCAAATGCCTTCAGGTGACAGTTCCCTCCCTGCATAGAGTGTAAAATCACTTGCTTCAGGAAGGGAGGAAGTGTAGACTGGGGTGTGGGGATCAGGGAAACCTGCAGAAGGAAAGTGAAAACTGGCTGTGTCTCTGATGCCGAGGTCTTGTTTTTCTGCCAATTTCTATGTTTTTCTACTTGATCTTTAACCCCATCTCGCTAAGGAGGGGTTCAGTGGGTAGTCCTAAGTGAGTCAGGGTGGGTAATTGTGCCCTTGCTTTCTAGGAAAGCATAGCATCAAAAACAATTTTAGATGATAGTAATATTTTAATGTGAATTATTTCAAAACTGAATGATGTGAAATATTTGAAATAGCACAATAAACTAAATAATATTGTTTAGTATTTCAACACTTTAATTTCTTTATCAGCCAAAAAACCCTAAAGATACTGACAAACTTGTGAAATTGGTTTGTGTAGAGATACTAAAGGAAATTATTTTAGACACCTTAGCACTACATACACAGTAATGTTGAAAGTATAGTCATGACAAAGGGTATTTTCTAAGTACTAATGGGTCACTGTCATGGTTTGAATTATGTCCCCTAAAAAATGTGTGTATCATTTTGGCTGGGCCATGATTCCCAGAATTGTGTGGTTGGCCTCCATTTTGTGATTCTAATTTTATGTTACAGAGGATTAAGTGGGATTGTAACACCACCCTTACCCAGGTCACATCCCTGATCCAATATAAAGGCAGTTTCCCTAGGGTGTGGCCTGCACCACACTTTACCTTACAAGAAATAAAAGGAAAGGGAAGCAAGCAGAGAATTGGGGACTTTATACCATCAAGAAAGCAGTGCCAGGAACAGAGTGTGTCCTTTGGACCGGGGTCCCTGTGCTGAGAAGCTCCTAGTCTGGGGGAACACTGATGAGAAGGCTGAGAGAGAGAAAGCCTTCCTCTGAAGCTGATACACTGAATTTGGACTTTTAGCCTACATTACTGTAAGAAAATAAACTTCTTTTTGTTAAAACCACCCACTTGTGGTATTTCTGTTATAGCAGCACTAGATAACTAAGACAGACACAATGAGTTGGAATCGACTTAGTGGCAATGGGTCTGGTTTCTGGCTTAATGACCCACAGTTGGGTCAGTAGCACAGTGGTTAAGAGTTCAGCTACTAATCAAAAAGATCGGCAGTTCAAATCCTACGAGGTCGCTGAGTCAAAATCTGCTCGATGGCAACGGGTTGGAATGACCCACAGACATGAAAAATCCAGGCCTAGTGAATACATGCGCTATTTGAAACAAGCATGAAGAAAGAAAATGCCATTAGAAATTACCTTGCTATTGTGTTTCAAATTATTAATACCTTTTTTGTTAGTTCCAAAATTAATGACAAATTATTCATGCATTCATTTATTCAACAGAAATATAGCAAATGCCTAATCTGTGTCAGATATTTGCTAGGTTCTGGGGATACAATACTGAATAAGACACATATGGTCCCTGTTCTTATTAAACCTGTGATGATCCAAAAGCATGATAAGTGTTATGACAAAGAAGGAACATTCATTCATTCACTCATTTACAAAAACCTTTGTTGAATATGCATTATCCCAGGTACTATTATAGGTTTTGGAGATTTTACGGGCAACCAGACAGGCATAGTGCCTGCCCTCAAGGACTTTACATTGTAGTGAAGAAGTTCAGTGTTCTCTAGGATATTGTGGGAAATTAGGAAAAGCTTGTAGGAAAAAAAAAAAAAGATTTGCTGTTGAGTTGACTCCAACTCATGGCAACTCCGTGTGTGTCAAAGCAGAACTGTGTTCCGTAGGGTTTTCAACGGCTGGTTTTTTGGAAGTAGATTGCCAGACGTTTTTCCAAGGTACCTGTGGGTGGACTCGAACCTCAGATCTTTCTGTTAGCAGCTGAGGACATTAACTGTTTGCACCACTCAAGGACTGCAGAGTGGGAGCACCTGAGTGGGAGAGCTGAACTAATAAGGAATTACGGGAACAGAGGGCATTTTTATTGGGAAATGTACTGATGACCTTGCTGAATTCTGCTGCTTTTCTTGTTCAGTTTGGCTGATGCTGTTTAATAGTCATGGTTAGGGAAGCTTCTATGATTATAGACGGAACTTTTCTCAGATTTCCATGAAATAGTCAGAGAATGGTAAACATCAATATCAGCAGGAGAAAATGGAGCACAGTAGTTAAGAGCCCAGGTTCTGAGACTGAGTTATTGGGTTAAAATTTTGTCTCTTCCACTATGAGTTGTTTAATTTGGGGTAATTCCCTGAACCGGTTTTCTTATTTGTAAAATAGGGATATAATGATATGTACTAAATAAAAATCAAATGAGTCAGTATACATAAGGTAATTAGAATAGTTTCCAGCACACAGCAAGTACCCAATAAATGTTAGCTGTTATTTATTATCAGTACCAGTATTATTGGAACTCATATCATCTTAGGACCAAAAAGGCCCTAGAGACCATTTTGTCTAATTAGCTAATTTTACAGATGAGAAAACTAATGTCCATTGTGAAATATTTGATGTCCCAAGTCAGGCAATTGACCTAGATACTTAGTCCATCCCTATTTTTTCTTCATCATGTTGTTTGAATTTTATCTGCTTACAAGAAGCTAGCCCTGCCCATTGGCCCCTGTCCTACAGATAAGTTGCCTTTGAGTTGATTTGACCCTATAAGACAGAGTAGAACTTCCCCAAAGGGTTTCCAATGCTGTAAATCTTTACAAAAACAGACTACCATATCTTTCTTCCACACAGTGGCTGGTGGATTTGAACCTCCAACCTTTTGGTTAGCGGCCTAGCAATTTAACCACTGTGCCACTAGGGCTCCTTGTCCTACAGATTGTTGTTGTTGTTGTTGTTAGGTGCTGCCCAGTCAGTCATAGCGACCTTATTTACAACAAAAAACACTTCAGGGCCCTTTGCCATCCTTACAATAAGGGGTGGACTATCTAATAAGCAAGGTAAGCATGGTGCTTACCTTGCTTACCAGATCATCTGTAGTGAACAATTCCACATTTTTTCACCACATCAAAGATTCTGCTTCTAGGTATGGCTGGCGTCTGTCTTTCTCCCAACTCCACAGCACCTTCTTATAGAATCAAAGCCTCTTTTTAAAATTTACAGTCCCTGAGAGGGGCGGATAACCCAGTAAGGAAGGTAAGTATGGGCTTACTTGTGCTTACTTACTAATGGTAAGCAAGATAAACCCAAACCAAACTCATTGCTGTCGAGTTGATTCTGACTCATAGCAAAACTAAGGGACAGAGTAGAACTGCCTCAGGGTTTCCAAGGCTGTGATCTTTACTGAAGCAGACAGCCACATTTGAACTGCCAACCTTTCAGTTAGCAGCCATGCCCTTAATCGCTGTACCACCAGAGCTCCTCCCAAGCAAGGTAAGCACCATGCTTACCTTGCTTATTGAATAATCCTCCCCTGCTCACATCGTTGCTATGTTTGAGCCCATTGTTGCAGCCACTGTGTCAGTCTATCTCATTGAGAGTCTTCCTCTTTTTCACTGACCTTCTTCTTTTCCAAGCGTGATGTCCTTCTTCAGGGACTGGTCCTCCCTGATAACATGTCCAAAGTACATAAGACGAAATCATGCCATCCTCCCTTCTAAGGAGCTTTCTGGCTGTACTTCTTCCAAGACAGATCAGTTTGTTCTTCTGCCAGCCCATGCTATATTCAGTATTCTTAGCCAGCATCTTAATTCAAATGCATCGATTCTTCGGTCTTCCTTATTAATTGTTCAGCTTTTGCATGCGTATGAGGTGATTGAAGACACCATGGCTTGGGTCAGGTGCACCTTAGTCTTCAATGTCCTACAGATAGGGGAATGCATAATACACAGGGAGGAAACCCAGCAGAGCTCCTTCATGGGCAGAGCAAAACCACCAACAACCTCTTCGTGTGTATTGTGCTATCTTGTTGTCATAACAAAGAAAATTGAACTGTTTTACAGGCTTCAGTGCATTTTTCTGTTGTTCTGTGAAATGCAGGCAGCAGCTGGTCCCCATCTAATTTACTGTCCTGTACAGATGGTGGAAGAAAAGACGGAATTGAAGTCATTGATGGTGATGTAAAGTCAGGGCTCTGTAAGCATGGACAGTCTTCAGCTTTTGATTGTTTACAAAGTCTTCCAGCTAAAATTGGATGCAAACTGACCTGTCCTGCTCTGAAGTAATGGAGCTAATGCTGAGAAAAATTGGTGATTACTTTCTCCATTCCTCTGCCTCCAAAGATTGAGTGCACAGTTTTTTCAGACTGATGGCCTCTGGAGTTCTGCTGTGATGAACTACTCAGGCTATCCTAGTTGGGGGGTACGTCCGCCCTAGAAGTTGCCTAAGTTGATTATTGAAAAATTGAAACTGAAGCTAGGAAATCATATGAGGTAAATCATGCTGATGAGATTTCCAAATCAATTTTGGGTTCAGGTGGCTCAATTTATTTCAAATTCCCATGTGCTTCACATTAGAATCTTGATTTGTGATTTCTCAGCTGTGGCATTCGCATTTGAACACAATGGTCAGGTTTTTTGTTGTTGTTGTTGCTGTTGTTTTTCTTTCTAGTTGAAATTAGAAGCAAAGACAACGTGACTTATTTATAATTGCAATATTTGCCAGGATGCTATGCATTTCACTTGGCACTCTAGAGTGGGAGCTCTTAACCTCCACTGTGTACCAGAATTATCAGGTGAACTTTTAAAACACAAGGGTCTCTGGGTGTTATTTTCTCAAATGTCTCTAAGTGATTCAAATGCACAGTCAAGATTGAGAACGGATGCTCTAAATTGGTGCTTCTCAAATTTTATTGTGTATATGAATTGAACTACCACTTAACTAATAATTCTTAGTCTTCAAAGTGTGATCCACAGACCAGCACCATTGACATTACCCAGAAGCTTGTTAGAAATAGACTCTTAGGCCCCACCCCACACCTATTGTCTTAGACTGGGTTCTCTAGAGAAGCAACACCAGTAAAGCATATGAATATTTATAGAGAGAGACTTATATTAAGGAAATGGCTCATGCAGTTGTAGAGGCTAGAAAGTCCCAAGTCCGTGGGTCATTCTGGAGGCTTCTCCTGATTTGTGTAGCCACAGATCAGCAAGTCAGACAGCAGGGCTCTGGAGAAAGGCTGTGAAGACGGATAAATTCCAAGATCGGCAGGCAAGACATCAGATGAGCTGCTAGCTCAAGTTTCAAGAACCAGAAGTCAGATGAACAGGAGCCAGCTGCAAGATCCAGAGCAAGCAAAAGCCCACAAAACTTGCCAGAAAGTCCATCTATATTGGATGCAGACCACACCCCCAAGGAAACTCCTTTTCAACTGATTGGCTACTCACAGTAGATCCTGTCATGGAGGTGATCCCATTATATAAAATCTCTTCATGGAGCTGATCACACCATTATACAACTGCCAAACTACCTCATAACTGCCAAACCACTGAGAATCATGGCCCAGCCAAGTTAACACACAACCTTAGTGATCATACTTATGAATCAGAATTTTCATTTTAAGAGGATCCCCCAGTCAAGTTGAGTACACATTAAACTTGGAGAAGCTCTGTTCTAGAGAGTCCTATTTCCTTTTAAAGACCATGATTCAGGTATGTGGCACCAAACAGATGATGTGCTGGGTTGTAGCATGGAGATTCCAATAGCTGGGCTTCCAGAATCAAAAGTCATCACAGGCTTTTCCATATTACTATTAACAATAATATGACTTTCCAAAATGGTATAATTTAAAACTGTACATATAAAGTGATTCTAATTACACAAAATGCAAATAAAAATAAATGTGTATTATTGTTTCTGAGATATGAAAATGTGAATTATTTTTATTTCTTCATTTTATATTTCTTGCATCTTATCAGTTTCTTATGCAAACTAACTTGTCCTGCTCTGAAGTAAGGAAGCACCAATGATGTACATATGTGATGATGATGTACATATATGATAATTAGAAAAATAATATTTTAAGCAGGAAAAAAGCCTGTAAAATGTCTGATTTTCTTATTGTAACTGTTGTTGGTCACTACATGGCAAGTTTTCATTTTAATGTTGAAGAACATTAGATGCTGAATAACAAAAAACAAGTGATGTGGGATTCACTCTATTTACTTTTATTGATAATGCAATTAGAACAGTAGTAAAAGGAATGCTTTAAATCTTGTGCATTTTGATTTTTTTCCAAAAATGCATTTTGTGATATTTTAATTAAAGTATTAAAAATATCAAAAATTGTGGGCTGGCTGACATTTCAGTTGGTAGAGTATTAGTCAGGATCCCAGTAGGAATGGAACAAATAAGGTAATTGAGGAGAGTTTTAAAAGGGGGCTATTTGTAAAGGTGGGGGGCATGTTGTAGGGAAACAAACACACTAAGGGTGTCTGAAAGACCCTGGATGGACTCCTAGGTCTCAGGGATCACTTGAATCACCACTCCTGAACATCAGAGGCCACTAAGGTCTTATTGTCAACAGTGGCTTTTGGCACATGAACAAGTAAGGCCACTTAGAAAAACCAGGCTGGTCCAAAGTGCTTTACCTATCAGCATGAATTCAAACAGTCCCTGAGAGCCTGCTGCTGGCCAGATTCTGTGCCACTGAGTAATTAGGTTGCAAGAAGCAGAGAACCACTCCGACTAGTTCTGATAGCCCTGGGTTAAGCATAGCGCAGATGACAGTGGGACGGAGTGGCTGATGCCTGGCTGCTCTCTATCTCTCAGTAGAATTTGATGTGGGGGAATGATTAAAAATATCAGTACCTTCAAGTCATTTTGATAGCTGAGTAATAATGATACCTCTTTTATTGTTGTTGGTACCATCAAGTTGATTCCGACTCACAGCAATTCCAAGTGATACAGTAGAACTGCCCCACAGGGTTCTCTTGGCTGTAATCTTTATGGAGGTAGATCGGCAAGTCTTTCTCCTGCAGAACTGCTGGACGGGTTTGAACCTCCAATCTTTTGTTAGCAGCCGAGCACTTAACTATTGCGCCACCGCAGCTCCTTCCTCTTGTATTGTGGTGGTCGTTGTGTGTAGAGCATTAAAAACCTGTATTAAGAGCGTTATCTCAGTGAGTTCTTACAAAACACCCCTATTTTTTTGTTGTTAGCTGCCATAGGTCGATTGCGACTCATTGCGACCCTGTGTACAACAGAACGAAACGTTGCACCATCCTTCACCATCCTCATGATCATTGTGATGCTTGAGCCGATTGTTGCAGCCACTGTATCAATCCATCTCATTGAGGGTCTTCCTCTTTTTTGCTGACCCTCTACTAAGCATGATGTCCTCCTCCAGGGACTGATTCCTCCTGATAATACGTCCAAAGTATGTGAGAAGAAGTCTCACCATCCTTACTTCCAAGGAGTATTCTGGCTGTACTTCTTGCAAGACAGATTTGTTTGTTCTTCTGGCAGTCCGCAGTGTATTCAATATTCTTTGCCAACACTATAATTCAAAGCATCAATTCTTCTTCAGTCTTCCTTATTCGTTGTCCAGCTTTCACATATATATGAGGTGATCGAAAATGCCTTGGCTTGGGTCAAAAGCACCTTAGTCCTTAAAATGACATCTTTGCTTTTTAACACTGTAAAGAGATCTTTTGCAGCAGATTTGCCCAATTCAATGGGTCGTTTGATTTCTTGACGGCTACTTCCATGGGTGTTGATTGTGAATCCAAGTAAAACGAAATCCTTGACAGCTTCAATCTTTTCTCTGTTTATCATGATGTTGCTTATTGATCTAGTTGTGAGGAATTTTGTTTTCTTTATGTTGAGGTGTGATCCATACTGAAGGTTGTGGTCTTTGATCTTCATCAGTAAGTGCTTCAAATCCTCTTCACTTTCAGCAAGCAAGATTGTGTCATCTGCATATTGCAGGTTGTTAGTGAGTCTTCCTCCAATCCTAATGCCTTGTTCTTCTTCATATAGTCCAGCTTCTCGGATTATTTGCTCAGTATAAAGATTACATAAATGTGGAGAAAGAATGTAACCCTGACGCACACCTGTCTTGACTTTAAACTACGCAGTAGCAGTATCCCCTTGTTCTGTTCTAATGACCTGCCTCTTAGTCTATGTACAGGTTCCTCATGAGCACAATTAAGTGTTCTGGTATTCACATTCTTTGTGATGCTGTCCATAAATTGTTATGATCCACACAGCCGAATGCCTTAGCATAGTCAATAAAACACAGGTAACATCTTTCTGGTATTCTCTGCTTTCAGCCATGATCCATCTGACATCATCAATGATATCCCTCATTCCAAATCCTCTTCTGAATCTGGCTTAAACTTCTAGCAGTTCCCTGTTGACTGCTGCAACCGCTTTTGAATGATCTTCAGCAAAATTGTACTTGGATATGATATTGCTCGATAATTTCCACTTTCTGTTATATCTCCTTTCTTTGGAATGAGTACAAATATGGATCTCTTCCAGTTTTTTGACCAGGTAGCTGTTTTCCAAATTTCTTGGCATAGATGAGTGAGCACTTACAGTGCTGCATCCATTTGTTGAAACATCTCAATTGGTATTCCATCAATTCCTGGAGCCTTGTTTTTTGCCAGTGCCTTCAGTGCAGCTTGGACCTCTTCCTTCAGTATCATTGGTTCTTAATCATATGCTACCTTCTGAAATGGTTGAACATCAGTCAGTTCTTTTTGGTACAGTGACTCTGTGTATTCCTTCCATATTCTTTTGATGCTTCCTGCATTATTTGATATTTTCCCAGTAGAATTCTTCAATATTGCACCCCAAGACTTGAATTTTGCTTTCAGTTCTTTCATCTTGAGAAATGCTGAGTGTGTTCTTCTCTTTTGGTTTTCTGTCTCCAGGTTTTTGCACATGTCATTATAATGCTTTACTTTGTCTTCTTGAGCCACCCTTTGAAATCTTCTGTTCAGCTCTTTTACTTCATCATTTCTTCCATTCGCTTTAGCTACTCTGCATTCAAGAGCAAGTTTAAGAGTCTCTTCTGATATGTGTTTTGGTCTTTTCTTTCTTTCCTGTCTTTTTAGTGACTCTTTGCTTTTTTCATGTATGATGTTCTTGATGTCATTCCACAACTCATCTGATCTTCAGACATTAGTGTTCAATGGGTCAAATATATTCTTGACATAGTCTCTAAACTCATATGAAGTACACTCAAGGTCGTACTTTGGCTCTTGTGGACTTGTTGTAATTTTCTTCAGTTTCAACTTGAACTTGCATATGAACAACTGATGGTCTGTTTCACAGTTGGCCCCGGCCTTGTTTAGACTGATGATATTGAGCTTTTCCATTGTCTCTTTCCACAGATGTGGTCAATTTGCTTCCTGTGCATTCCATCTGGTGAGGTCCACATGTATAGTCACCATTTATGTTGTTGAGGAAAGGTATTTGCCATGAAGAAGTCATTAGTCTTACAAAATTCTGTCATGCGATCTCTAGTGTCATATCTATCACCAAGGCCATATTTTCCAAATACCAATCTTTCTTTTTTGTTTCCAACTTTTACATTCCAATCACCAGTAATTATCAATTCATCTTAATTGCATGTTTGATCAATTTCAGATTGCAGAAGTTGGTGAAAGTCTTCAATTTTCTCATATTTGGTATTAGTGGTTGGTGTGATATTTGAATAATAGTAGTATAAATTGGTCTCCCTTGTAGGTGTATAGATGTTATCCTATCACTGGCAGGTTTGTGCTTCAGGATAGATCTTGAAATGTTCTTTTTGATGATGAACATGATGCCATTCCTCTTCAATTTGTCATTCCCAGTGTCTTAGTCATCTAGTGCTGCTATAACAAAAATACCACAAGTGGATGGCTTTAACAAAGAGAAATTTATTCTCTCACTGTCTAGGAGGCTACAAGTCCAAATTCAAGGCATTAGCTTCAGGGGAAGGTTTTCTCTCTGTTGGCTCTGGAAGAAGGTCCTTGTGATACATCAGTTTTCCCTTGGTCTGGGAGCATCTCAGCACAGGAACTTCAGGTCCAAAGGATGTGCTCTGCTTCTGGCACTGCTTTCTTGGTGGTATGAGGTCCCCATGTCTCTATGCTTGCTTCTCTCTTTTATATCTCAAAAGAGATTGGCTTAAGACACTATCTAATCTTGTAGACCTCATCAGTATAACTGCTGCTAATCCATCTTATTACATCATAGTGATAGCATTTACAAAACAGAAGGAAATCACATCAGATTACAAAATGGTACACAGTCATACAATACTGGGAATCATGACCCAGCCAAGTTGATAGATATTTTTGGGGGACACAATTCAATCCATGATACCCAGCATGGTAGACCATATGATTTTCTGGTTCAAAATGGCCAATACCAGTCCATTTCAGCTCACTAATGCCTAGGATATCAATGTTTATGCATTCCATTTCACTTTTGACTACTTCCAATTTTCCTAGATTCATACTTTGTATATTCCATGTTCCAATTATTAATGAATATTTACAGCTGTTTCTTCTTATTTTGAGTTGTGCCACATCAGCAAATGAAGGTCATGCAAGCCTGACTCCATCTATGTCATTAAAGCTGACTCCCATTTTAGATGTGTGAAAACAGAGGCTGAGCAATGTCAAGTGACTGCTAAAAGTCACAGCTGTCTGAACCCAGAACTGTCCAACGCTATGGCTGTGTGATATTCTTTTACTGCTACATGAAGCTTGTTCTGCTCCAAACATGGAGGGGAAGGGTCTGGTGAAATCTCCTTCCCTCCCTAGTTTGGGAACAGTGTATAGAGAGAAGACACACCTTATGAGATCCATTTTGATTTCAAAGCAAGACACTTATTTTGTTTTAAACGTTAAAGGGTTTTTTGAGACCCTGAGGCTACTGTGATCCCAGATCCCAAAAAGGGGCAAATGCCTGGCGATTCCAAGGTGGGAGAAAAATTCTCGCAGGGCCAAGGATCTGAATAGGTGATTCAGGGAGAGCAAATCCAAATGGTTAGTAAACAACTGAAAGGTCGCTCAGCTTCTTAGTGGGACAATTGCAAATCAAAGCAACATTGAGATTCCATTTTGTCACCCTGACCCAGGTTGGCAAAAATTAAAAAGAATGATAACACCCCGGGCCAGGTGGGCTATAAGAAATCAGCCACCATCATAGACTGCTGGTGGCAACATAATGGAAAGTAACCTGGCTCTAGCTATTAAAATTTTAAATATGTATATTCTTCCACCCAGCAATTCTACTTCTGAGAGTCTATCGTGGGGTAGGGGATTCAGTATGTTAGGGCACACGTAAAATGTTCACTGTCGCACTGTTCAAATGGCAGCAGAAAAATCATATTAAAGTCCAACAATAGTAAAAGGCTGAATTGCTGTGTAACCAGCCTTCCTTCTGGAATATTCTCAACAGTCAGACCATAGCTCCTGACTTGGAGAGGTCACAGCAATGTGTTACATGAGGTAGCAAATTGCAGAAGAACATATGTAATAGCATGGGTCCCCTGCCCTTTATTTGGTAGAAACAACCATACTAAGGGCGGTGATTTGTAAGGTTTAGAGAATGGGTGGAAGGACAGCCAAGGTGACTGCTACACAGGATACCTGTGACTGAGTAATTAAAATGATCAAAACAGTAGTGTTACTCAATTAGTGTCCATTGCTTGAAGTTGTTGAGCCAATGAAACGTACTCCAAGTCAGAAAGAGAGAGAAAGTTCATTTAGGAGATGGCACCAATAGGGAGTCCAACAGCAATGCAGGCTGTCTTTATGGAGTCCTGAAAGGCAATTTTACGTTAGAGCTTTTATACGACTATTACAAGGGTTAGAAGTGTCTTTCTGGCAAGTAGCCCACAGATGGACGGATGAGTTACACATTACAAGACAACCACAGGAGACTCCTTATCAGGCTAAAGAGATACATGCCAGACATCTCCTCATCAGGCTAAAGATTTACAGACCAGACATCTGGGCTCTAATCTTTACGTAGGGGGTCGTAAGTCACAGGTCGCTGGACAGAACAAAACAAAATCATTAACAAAAGCATGCAGAAAGGAAAAGGCAGGCAGAAAAAAACTTATAGGTTCATCATGGTGTTAGTTGTGTCAAGATCTCAATCACCCATTTTGAAAAGGAGAAAACATGTTGTGGAGTGTTAGAGTCACAGTAGCAAAATGCAAACATACTAATAGCCTAACGCGAAGGGAAAGCAGTATAAAAGACTTTTTCTGATACTTGTACAAATATGAGAAAAGTGATTTAGCACCTGGTCAAGGCTGGAGCTGAGCAGTGGGAGAGGAGTGGAGGCTGGATTCCTTTAGGGGTGGGACTATGGACCAAGCAAGCAGGAAAGCCCTGGGAGGGAGCTCAAAGGAATTACCAGAATGGCATCTGAGTCCCAGAGCCCTCTCAGGTCAGCTGTCTAGGGACCCTGGGCATGGAGACCCTCCCATACTTGCACTCACCCTGAGCCAGCATCAGTCCTTGTTTACTCTTTCCACAGGGGAAATGACCTCATTGACAAAATTCTCTCCTATCTCCTGTTTGGAGCTCTGCAAAGACGGTGCCTGGCAGCTAGTGCAGGGGAAGGGGGAGCAGAAAGGTGTGTCAGGGTCCTGCCTGTCCATCGTTGCAAGGGGACTCCACTGTGCCATCTTCTGCTCACCAGATCAGGCACTGACAAGTGTCCCTGCAGACCTGCAGCCTAGGAGGAAACAAGCTGACAGCTGAGGGCTCCAATTAACATCAGACAGACTACATTTCCCCCAGCACTTTCCTTTGTTATTCAACCACATCATAGATGAGTAAGTAGAGGCTGAGAGAAGACACGGCCACCACAGGTAAATGGCAGCACTAATATTTCAAGGCACTGACAGCCAACTGCCTCCACTATGGCTCTGTCTCAACAGAGATTGTGCTTTCCCCAGAGCCAGAGGCCTTGTGGCTCCATGGCCAGCCTCGCACTCATTCCCAAATCCCCATACTGGAGGGCCCCGGGATGACCCAGCAGGAGTAGACAGCTCCTCCTTCTTAGCTTATGAACCCGGCATTGGACCTGGGGCAGGTGCAGGGCACTCCCAGTGGGTGCATTTGAGACCACTCAGACCACTCCCTTCCCTTTCTGTTCATTCATGTCCTTGTGCCTACTTGGGCAACAGAGGAGTTCCCACTTCCATGTCTATCATCACGTTATTGGAGGTGGGATATGAAACGTGACAGTGCTGGGGTCCAATGCACTGAACCCCAAAAGCAAGGGGCCTTGGCTGGGACAGGAAGGGTGAAGTCCTCCAGCTGCTCCCCATAACCCCAGGCAGAAAGGAAAGGTCATTGCTTTAGGAAGCGATTCCTCCCCCTGGGCTGGATGGCTTGGGTGCTGCATCGTAAAGCCCTGACCAAATCTACTTAGCCAAGGCCACCTGGGCTTTACAGCCCTCCTCCGCCACCTCACCTCTCACTGTCCTGGAAAAGGAGAGCTTGTAGAAGAGAGGAGGGGGTAAAGATATAGACCTCTGAGAATTGCAGGGAGGATCTGTGAGGTGCTAGGCTGGCACAGCATAATCAATGATGCAGTCAATGCCAGCAGCTAGGACTGAGGAGTTACTACCACAATAGAGGTGGACCATGGAACTCAGAGAAAGCCCAGGTGAAAGAGCTGACTCAGCCTGTGACCCGCTGACAATCCCTTTTCTAAGCCTGGGTAGGGACCCAGGTTCCTATTGTCCTGTAGGCTGTATCCCCCAAACACCAGCAACCCTGGATTCAGAGATCCCAGGGATCTGGGCCTCTTGCCTCTTACCCACCCCTTGAGGACTCTGAGAAACCTGGGAGCCTTCCGCTGAATGTCTATTTCCTCTGACAATAGGCCACCCTCCCACTCTGGGTTTCTTATCAATGGGGAAGCTCCTGAAATAATACTTGGACTCCTAATCTCTGGGTGGCCTTTCCCTGGCTCCAGTTGCTCCAGCAAAGCACAGTGGACAGCACTGACAGAAAAGGTTGCCCATCCCAAGTGGCCAGTGCTAGCACTGCAGCCCAAGGCAGAAAAAACACAAAGCAAAGCATATAGCTCTGTTGGGGTTTTATCAAAGTAGCAGTTCTTCCAGGCTCCACGGGGCAAAGGATCAGGACTTGCAGTCTCCATGGATGATGCCAGGGACCTTGGAAGTCTCCCTTTCCCCCTTCTTTGCCTCCACTGGTCCTGGATATCCAGTTCACTCACAAGGCCTCCTCACCACAGCCTGAGCAATGATTCTGGCCCCACTTCCAAAAGAGGATTATGAGGCTCCAACAGACTGGTCTTGACCTTGGACTCAAGAGTCATGGTCCAGTGAGCTGCCATTCTCTGCCCTACACCAAGTTCTCCAAATCCCCAAGCCACTTTCTGCTTGCAAATACCTCCAGGGAGTAGAAAGCATTTTCCAAGGGCCATGGAGCACAGTGTGTCATCGATGGAAAACCAAGACTAACTTTTCCATGCCTATGGAAACTTTGGGGTCACTCACTCCAAGCACCCCTATTTATAGAGGAAGAAACTGAAGCCCTCTCTCTTGTAGCCCCCTTCCACACTGTAGGGGAGTCATCCTAGTTCCAGGTACCTTGAGAGGTGAACTGCAGGACCTCAGGTCCTATCCACTGGAAGTTGCCTTGAGGATGATTCCAGCCAGGCAACCCCTGGGAACCTTGGGGATCCTCCTGTCTATCAATCTGTCATCTCTCCCCCTCATAATTCTATGGGCCCAAGGGCGTATTGTTAGGAGACTGGATGGCACTTTCCCATGGAAAAACTGCCTCCAACAACTTTCTTCCTTCTCCCTACTGGCTCTCATTCCCAAAGCAAATACCATGGGAAGGGGTCATCCCTGGACTCTTCCTTATCCTCTGGACTCTGCATACCTTGTGTGCCTTGGTCCAATCCCTGTGCACATGGGCCAGTCTGACACACATGGAGTTGCCATGAGTTGGAGTTGACTCAAGAGGCCACTGGTTACTGGCACTGATAATTAGAGACTTTGTCCTGTGTTGAGTGTTCATCAGGTCAGGCAGCTCTCCTGAAGTCCAAGTACTTTAAGCACCTTCATCTCTCCTGCTTTATTCCCCAACACAGCAACATGTAAAACAGCACCCTAGTGAATCAAGCATGCAGGATGTCCCCTTGGTCCTCCCACATCTCTCTGGGTATCAACTTTAATCTCCTGTGAGGTATGAGTCACTGACCTCATTTTGCAGTAGAAGAAACCGAGGCTTCCAGAAGTCAGTCATGACATTAGTTTGCCCATCCCAGGGCTATGACGTGGCCCAGCTGTGGGCTTGAACCCTGGTCAATCTGACCCCAAAGTCTGTGCTTTGCACAAGAGCCATGAGGAGGTAACCTCTGACCTCAGCTTTAAAGGCAAGTTGAAAGTGTATGGGTGGGCTAAAGGGAAGAACATTGCAGGCAGAGGGGCTTTGAGGTGGGCAAGGGCTTGGAGTGGTCCCAGGGTGAAGAAGGTTATAGTGAGGCTGGAGCATGGGGTGGGGGAGCACACTGTGGGGGGCTCTGAATGCCAGGCAAAGGAGTTGGGGCCACTGTAGTTTGGGAGATGAGAAGGAGGACATGATCCAGGGTTTCAGATTAGAACCATAGCATCCCAGAGCTGGAAGGAGCTTAGTGAGCATGTTATCCACCCCTCACCTCAGCTTGGGTCCCCAAGAATCAGCCAGAGATGAGGAGGCTTGCCTCAGTGCCCTTCTGTCTACAGTGGGGTGCTATGGTGGCCGTATGCCTACTCCCAGTGGTTGGTATGTTGACTGGAATATTCAGAGCTGGCTAAATGTCAAAGTAGCCATTTAGGAGAGATTACTACCCAGAGAGATTTGAGTGAGAGAACCAAGGGGACAACCTGCATGCCCAGTTCTCCAGGATGCTTTTTTACATGTTGCTGTCATCCATGTCTAGGCTGATATGAATAATGCAGCAGTCGCCCATCTGCAGGAAGTAGAGTGGAAATGAGATATTATAGTTGCAGACCCCTGAGACAGAGCTCTTGCATACATATGTGGAGGCAGAGAAGTAGGAGGTGCTGCTGGAGGCCAAGCTGGTGCCAGAGGTCTTTAGGGATGATGGGGATATTGACTCTGAACTTAGGGGAAGGTGAGATCAGCAGAAATCCTGGACTCTGCAGGGCACCTGGATGAAAGTCCAGCTCTTACCTGGAGCTAAGTCTTCTCGGCCCCTTTGTGGGGAACACTGGTACCAGGAATGGAGAAGCTGGGGAAGGGCTGTCAGGGAGGAGGGGTAGGACAATCACCTTCTCTTCCTGGCCTTCAAGGGACTTTGAGACAAGGTTCACTTGATCATCTCCAAGTTGGAGCTGGAAGAGCTGGCCGAGTGCACACTGAGTTCTTTGGCTGTGTCCTTGCTACTCAGGTAGGTGCTGCACTTGAGCTGGTCACAGGATTTGGAGTGGGAGCACTGCTGGTAGTGGGCTTTGCTTTGGGGTCTGGTAGCCGGGTACAAGAGCTGGCTTACCAGGCAGTGGTCAAACCCAGTGTATGAGTGGGTGTTCTTGGACACAGAGGGAAGATACCCACAACTGTGAAGGTGTGAGAGAAGTAAACAGAGGAGAGTGTCCATTGGCAGGCAGTTCTCCTTGGCAAAAGTCAGCTAATCCTCTGGTTCCCAGGCAGCAGGAGGCACCTAAGGCATTGGTAGTCCACAGGAGTCCAGATCTACCTGTTGACTGGCAGGCACCATGCCTGGTGGCAAGAAAGTTTTAGTGGTTAAACTAGTCTTTAAGGAGGTAACTTTCATTTTATGTGTATTTTTCCACATGAAATACACAAAACCACACACACACACAAATGCAAGAAACAAAAAGATGTCCTTGGCAGTTTTGCGTCCCTTCTGCTTCACATGTGGAAAGGTTGAGATTTTCCATGGACCTTCACCAAGGGTACCAACTAACAAAGGTTGGGAGAAGTACAGGAGAGAGGAGAGATACCTACATACGCACATGAGGCATTCACCAAGTGCGGGGCAGCAGCTACCAAAGGCCAGTGCAGGGCAGGAGCACCAAAAGAAGTTCCTCTGAAGAACACCAGGCCTTCACTGAGTATAAGGCAGCAGCTACAGAAAGCCAGAATGAGGCAGAGCAGCTGAAAGAAATCCCCCTGAGGCATGCATAGGCCCTTCCTGGCCTTGGTCCCATCATAGACCAAGCAGTTATTTGAAGGATGAGGAGCTCCATCCCCCCCAGCACTACCTGTGATAAAAGTTTCACAGTGCTTGGTCTTTCAAGGTAATGATTCTTTGGTGTACAACCACATGCTCAGACATAGTTACCAGAATACATGCTCTGTGCTGGGAACACTGGGCTTCAAGTCTGTAATAGCAATCTCAACAAATTTCCTGGGCACCCTGAACTTAAAATCTCATAACATTTATCCAAATTCTTTTAGGAGAACTTGACCAGATGTGGACTTTTACAGTAGCTGAGTTAGTAGAACAGAGTCTAAAGGAGAAACTCACCACCTATAGATTTGCTACTTATCTCTGGGTTAGAACGCAGGCAAAAGAAAAAAAAATTCTGTAAACTTGCCTGTCTTGCATGTAATTTGCTAAAAGAAACCACAGAAGGAGATTTTATATTCATTCTATTTTTTAAATGGAAAGATCCAAAGTGCTGTTTTATGCAAAAGGTCGCTATGTAAACTTTTTAAGAATTATATTGAGGTATATAGTCTGTTTCCTCTGACTGGCTTTGGTAATACCTAACTATACAAATGGTCTTCTTAGCTAAGACTCCACCACTATGACCAGTTGCTGCTGAGTTGACTCGGGCTCATGGTAACCCCGCATGTATCAGAGTAGAACTATGTTTCGTAGGGTTTTCAAAGACTGATTTTTTCAGAACTGACTCAATGGCAATGGGTTATCTAAGAAACCACTGTCCATGGAGGACAACAATGGACTGTGGAAGTGGAAAGATCCTCCTGCAGTCTATAGTCTACTCTTCATCAGACCAGTAACCCATCAAGCTCAGGGGTCCACAGATACCAGGACAGACCTGCCTATGTGGGGAAACTCGTCATGGTCGGGAAACCCAATGGCCAGATACTGTTGTCAATGTGTAACTGTGGTTTCATTGATTTGCCAAGTATTTACTTGATGCCCACAGCACTGAGGAGTGATCAGTGAAAAAATAATCCCTGATCTCATGGAGCCCACATCCTAGCTTGAGAGAGACAGACAATAAACAAATCATCATTTAAATAAGTAGTATATAAGATGATGATACACACAATGGAGAAAAATAAGACAGGAAGGGGGGTTAGAGAGGGGCAGAGGGAAGATTTAAAAAACTTACATGAATCCATAAGAAAAAGATTAGCAGTACAGAAATACAGAAAATAACTCAATAGGAATACAGCCATAAATTTTAAACAGGTATTTTACAGAAAAAGAAATTTGAATGCCCAATAAAATAAAAGGAAAATCAAAATCAAAACAAGAAGCCACCATTTCCCCCCCAACAGATTAGAAAGACTACAATCTGAAAGTACAATTTTTGGCAAGAATGTGGCATAATAGAAACTCTTACCCACTGTTAGTTAGTATATATAAATTGGTTCATTTCTCTTTAGAAAATAGCTTGGCCTTAACTATTAAAGTTGATCAAGAACACCCACTCCTGGTACCAGTTTCTGTATCAGTCAGAATAAGCTAGGTAATGCTTTGGGCAACAAACCCAAAGTGGATTGAAACGACAAAGATTTCTAACTCATTCATGCTACATGGTCATTGTGGGTTGACTGGAGATCCAACTCTGTATTATCATCACCCTCACTAGGGGATCCAGGCTGATGGAGCAGCTACTATATGGAACACTGTCAGGTCCTGTAGAAGAGGGAAAAGAACATTGCATGTATTGGCTCTTACAACTTCTGCCCAGAAATGCCACGCATCACTTTGGCTCACAGTTGTCTAGTTCAACAAGGCCGTGCCTAAATTAAGTGGGCAGTGATGTGCAATCCTAACATAAGCCTTGATGGGAAACAGCCAGAATATACGTGAACAGCCATAATGGCTCTTATAGTGTATTCCCTAGAGAAACTCTTGCACATGGAGCCACATACAAGAATTTCAAGCAGCACTGTTATAAAAGCACACAGTGTCCATCAACAATAGAATGGATAAACAAGTTATATTATATTCATAAATGGAGTACTAAACAGTGATGGAAAAATGAACTACAACTATATCAGTATGGATGAATCTCAAAATTTGGAGTGAAAAAACAAGTCACAGAAGTGTACTGTGTGATTCATTTATATAAAGTGCATAAACAGGAAAAACCAAAAACGTATTGTATTGGGATACATACATATGTAGTAAAACTACACAGAAAAGCAAGCGATGACTAATTAAAAATATAAGGTTTTGGTTATCTCCGGGCTGGCAAGGGGTAGTGGAGGAGGGGAATATCAGTAGATAGCATACCCAGGGCTTCAAAGATACTGGTTATGTTCTTTTTTTAAAGTTGGTTGATGGTATATGGGTATTTTATTCTTATTTTAAATATATACATATGTATATATGTATATCCCTGGGTGATACAAATGGTTAACACTCTTGGTTGCTAAACAAAAATTAGAGGTCCACCCAGAGGCACCTCAGAAAAAAGTGTCTCTATTTCCAAAAAATTAGCCACTGAAAACTCTCTATGGAGCACAGTTGTATTCTAATATACCTGGGGTTGCCATGAGTCAGAATCAACTCAATGGTAACTGGTATGTATGTATGTATATGTATGTTATGTACATACATACACAATTTTTTATGTATGATATAATGAACAATAAAAGTTTACAATAAAAATAAGGGGTTTTCTGAAAGATCTTTCCTAAGCAACCAAATGACTTGATTTCTCTACCTCGAAGTGTGTAACCTTTAAACACCAGTTTCTTGAATTCTCACCCGACTAAGCACACACATTCAGTGTCAATGCCAAGACAGCATCCTTCCTAAATGGTCAGTCACATTGGAAGGAGAGGAATTGGGCACTTCTGTGAAGACAGCTGAATTTCACTGGACCGTTTATGTCAAAAGAGAAGGTATTTTTAGAAACTTGAAAATAATTTTCTCTGACCTGTTCCATGGTTTAGTGTGGCCTAATGGACAGCCCATGTTATAAAGTCTCTAAGAAGACAACTTGGAAGACATTTAGCAAATGTGGGAGATAAGAAATATGAGGGTCCCTGCATGGCGCACAGCATGCTCCTGCTCCTTCCAGCTGTTTGTAAAGCATTCCATGCAATTAGCAGAGATGAAAAAAGAGTAGAGCAAAGCAGGAGCTGTGTGGACATAAGAATTCTACAGAATCCCAGGGGGTCTTTGCAGAGCTGGGGTCCGAAGAGTCCTCTTGCCAAAAACATGGCTTAAGTGAGCAACACTGATCTTTGGCAGAAGTCACTCAACAGACTGAGGGACTCAGGCCAATGTTAACACTGTTGAAATGAAAAATCAGTGCCATCCAACAGGAAAATAGAGTTTGTGAAAAGACAGCCAAGTAGTGGAATGGCTTGGTTTCTATTCTCTGCACCACTAACTAGGGGAGAGCCCAAAGCTTTATTTCTCACATGAACAAATTCAGGCACAGAGAAATGACAGCAACCTGTAATTTTCACCCATTGTGCTGTCTGCAGAGGCAAAGTGGAATGGTGATTGGGGCAATTATCTGGGCAACCCAGGTAAGTCCACCACTCTGAATAAGAAATATCTTTAAAAAAATCTATACCATCTAGAAATGTTGTCTATCTATACTTCACCTACGGTAATTAGTTTCATGAATCATAAGGCAGTGTGACTAATGAAAAATACACTTCCAAGTTCCAACTTTGACACTGGCTAGCTTGTGTGACTTTGTCTCAGGATATTTTCAATTACAAATGAATAGAAAATCAAAATAGTAGCAGCTTGAAGCATTGTATCTCAAACTTCCTTGTGCATGTGCATCACCTGGGCACTGAAAAATGAAGATTATGATTAGGTAGGCTAGGGTGGGACCTGAGCTTCAGAAACATTCAGATATTTCCAGAAACATCCCAGGGAATCCTGGTGCTGCTGGTCTGCAGACCATACTTTGAGTAGCAAGGGGTTAAATGTTAAATATGTTTATTAGGTCGACAACAAAAAGTACAGAGGCAGGTAGTTCCAGGTTTGGCTAACTCAACAGCTCAAAGATGTCATGAGGACTTGGGTTCTTATTCCCATACTTTGGCCTGGCCATCCTCAGCATGGCAACAATTCCTCGATTGTAGGATGACTTAACAGCTTTAGACAGCAACATCTCAGACTTCATTTTCCAGTCAGTTTCTCCTTGCCCCTCAGCAGACTTTCCTTTCCATCTCACAGGCCAGAATTACATCACCTACCCATTCCTAAACCAGTAACTGGAAAGAGGAATGGAATTACCTCTTGATAGGCTTCAACTGATCAGTAGACTCTCTCCTCTCTCTCATAGTCCCTACTCTGGGAAGGGAACTGGCTCCTCCAAAACACATGGCTGTTAGATACTTGAGAAAAATCGGGGTTCTGTTAACAAATAAGAAGGAGAGGGAAGATGACTGTTGGACAGGTAACGTATAGAGTAGGCTACAAGCCTTCAGCAAGTTACAGTAAATGCAAATGTATAGCAGGGTGGCATGACTGAGATAGGACCCACACTGCTGGGGTTAAAAAAAAAGTCCCTCAGTTTGCATCTACTTCTAGGCCTAGGAACTTGTTCTTTGTCATCAGGAGAGGAGTTTCAGGCTTTCCTTCCCAGATACCATTGCCCATTTTTAAGCTTGTTTTCTCTCTCCTTTTTTATTTCATTTGTCACAGGTAGTACTGTTGTTGATTTCCTTTCTCCTCTTGCTTTGCCTTAGGCTAGACTGTGAGCACCCTTCAGCTTCCCTCTTTCAAAAGACACTTTTCAGACGGAAGTTCACAGCATATCATATGCCAGATACCATTCTCTTTTGTGCCCTAGAATTAAGAATGGCCCCTTACAAGGATTCCTGTAGTAATTCATGTGTAAAGATGCAAAATTAGGTCAGAGAAGCACCCTTAAAAGATTTCTTTCTTAAATGTCCTTGGAGGCAAAAGACCAAGGCCCTATTTTAATCATTCAATGTTCTGCACAGACCTACAATATACACCTTCCTTTACTGGGATCAAAATGTCAGTTAGTAGAAATTAAATTCATACAGTCAAAATACCAATGCCGTGCTTCTCCCCGTGCCAACCACACCATATACCAGCTGTTATCCTTCATTCACACTGTAGAGAGATAGATATTTTCCCAATATCATTATAAGCAATTCCTTGATATCCTTGGCAGAATTTCACAGTCATTTGCAAACAAAATGAAAGCAGAACTTGCAGCATATTACAGAGTACAATCACTTAGTATTGTAAAGTAAAATCCATTTTAGTCTAATACACCCAGACTCTGTGCGTGGTGTGATGGACATCTGCTATTTTGCCCCCCAGCACCGATTTTCCCTCCTTCTATAAGCACAGTCTGACTTCCCTGGTTGGGAGGGGAGATCACTTCTCTACCATTTGTAACTATAGTTAACAAGCTAATCAAGTATTCTCTACCCATGGCCATGGTAATTGGTTCAGGGGTTGGCATATGACCTAACTTAGGCCAAGCAGATCCCAAAAGACTTATTTTAGAGATTTTGGGTTATTACAGAAAATTTATAAAATATAGTTCAGTAACAACAACAACAAAAAAAGTCTGTGATCTCATCCTAAGGGTAAACTATTATTGCATGGTTTGATTTCCTTTCAGGCTTTTGAAAACATACATACATATGGTGATGGTTAAGGTTATGTATCAACTTGGCTAGGCCATGATTCTCAGTGGTTTGGCAGATATTATGTAATCATCCTACATTTTGTGATCTGATGTGAACAGCCAATCAGTCAACAGGAGAATTTCCTTGGGGATGTGGCTTGCATCAATATACATGAATGTTCTGGCAAAGCTAGATCCTGCATCCAGCTCATCATCCTCTGACCTCTGATTCCTGGGATGTGAGCCAGCAGCCTGACCTGCCGATTTTGGTATTCTCCAGCTCCCGCAACCTGATGAGTCAGAAGAAGCCTCCAGCCTGATGCCTGACCCACGGATTTGGAAATTACCAGCCTCCACAACTGTGTGAGCCATTTCTTTGAAATAAATTGATCTCTATATACTTATATACATACTTCACTGTTTTCTTTTTCCTCTAGAGAACCCTATCTAAGACACCTACATGCACACACATAATTTACTTTTACCAAGAGGGAATAATATTGTACATTATATTTTTGATCACATATCTATAAATTGTGACAATCATCTCTTATCATTATATCATCATATGACATGATGCATAATTATATAGGTTTATTATATATTATTTAACCAATCCCTTATTATTGGATACTTACTTGGTTTCTTTTATTTTTACAATTGTAAGCAGTGCTGTGATGAAGGATCTTGACAGAATGTCTAATAGTACAGATAGTTTCTATATTATGCCCTCAGCTATACCTCAAGAATGCACTTTCAAAGCTTTCATATTGATTTTACATTTTTTCCCAAGTGCAACTTGCTAAACTATTTTCTGTCAATAACTTGAGCTCCACTGATTCCTCAGCCCCCTAATAATAATTAAAAAATTATCATATCCTCAATTCTAGGACAGAATTTTATAACATTTCAAATGCTCTGAAGTATCTTACAATGGATGTATACATTTGATGTGGTAATGTTAGCTTTTTCCCCAGTCTGTGATATAACTTAAAGCATTGGGGACCAAGAAAATGCAATATTGCTGCTCAGTTTTCTATGCACTCCATGTAATAATAAGTTTATCAGATTACGGATATAACATTATCAGGGAAGCCACCTTACTAAGCAAACATCGCTAAAAGGTATGGCTCTAATTAGAGACACCAGAGAGGACCTTTGTTTTAAAACAGTATCTATAACATCATTCCTTGGGGTCATAATGTTTTCTTTTTAAATTGAAAAATATTCCCCAGGTAGACATTTGGACAATAGTTTATTCACCGCATAGTGCATGAAAATACCTTAACCCAAACAAACAAACCAACCAGTTGCCTTCAAGTCAATTCCAACTCATGACGACTCTATGTGTACAGAGTAGAACTGTACTTCATAGGGTTCTCAAAGCTGTGCTCTTTGGGAAGCTGATTGCTGGGCCTTTCTTCAAGGCTCCTCCGGGTGGGTTTGAACTGCTAAACTTTCAGTTAGTAGTTGAATACTTAACCACTTATGCCATACCTTGGAGGTCATTAACAAGTACAAGTAATTAGGTACCACCCTCAGAGATTTGGTTTGAATTGGTCTGAGTGCAGACAAGGTATTGGTATTTTTTAAAGTTCCTCAGGTGATTCTAATATGCAGCCAGGTTGGCAATCTTTATGCCAACATCTTAATTTTCAACTAAGGTCTTCCTTAAACCAAACCAAACCAAACCCATTGCCTTCAAGTTGATTCTGACTCATAGTGATCCTATGGGACGGAGTAGAACTGCCTTATAGTGTTTCCAAGGAGCAGCTAGTGGATTCAAACTGCCAACCTTTTGGTTAGCTGCTGAGCTCTTAACCTCTGCACCACCAGGGCTTCATTCCAAAAAAAAAAAAAAAAAAAACCCAAACCCACTGCTGTTAAGTCAATTCTGACTTATAGAGATCGTATAGAACAGAGTAGAACTGTCCCATAGGGTTTCCAAAGAGCAGCTGGCTGGTAGATTCGAACTGTTGACCTTTTGGTTAGCAACCAAACACTTAACCAGAATTCCAGGTCTCCATTAGCAGGCATTTATTGACACTGCTGCGACTCAGGAAGAATAGGTCTCAGGAGTGTATCTGATGGAACTCTCTGGAAGAGAAGTTTGCTAAGAGGAGGAAAGGTGAGCTAAACATGAAGTTGAAGAGTACTAAAATTGTAGAAGGGACTATTGACTTTACTTCTTGACTCTACAAAAGCTAGATGTGTCAACTCAACATTTACAAATTACAGCTTTTCTGAAGAACTTGAGATTTTATGTTAATTGCCAAAATTGGGTCATTTATAATAGATTTTAGAATTCAACTCAGGAAGAATAGGTCTCAGGAGTGTATCTGATGGAACTCTCTGGAAGAGAAGTTTGCTAAGAGGAGGAAAGGTGAGCTAAACATGAAGTTGAAGAGTACTAAAATTGTAGAAGGGACTATTGACTTTACTTCTTGACTCTACAAAAGCTAGATGTGTCAACTCAACATTTACAAATTACAGCTTTTCTGAAGAACTTGAGATTTTATGTTAATTGCCAAAATTGGGTCATTTATAATAGATTTTAGAATTCAAAAGAGCTTAATGATTTATTTGGCTCTTAGAGTGGACACATGTGGATGGTCTGATCAGTTTCCCTCCCATTGGACAAGTGCAAGGAGCTCTGGTGGTACAGTTGTTAAACCATTCTACTGCTTACCAAAAAAGGTCAGTGGTTCAAACCTACCAGCTGTTCCATGGAGAAAGATGTGGCAGTCTGCTTCCATAAAGATTTGCAGCCTCTCCTCTGTCCTATAGTGTCACTATGAATTGGATTTGATGCAACAGCAGTGGGTTTGGTTTGGGACAAGTACAATGGAGAAGAACCACTACATGTGGTCCTAGTGGGATTCTTAATTCCCATATCCTGCCCCCTGGCAATAAATGTGGGCATGTCACCCAGGTTGGCCTCTCTGAGTAATTCATTCCACAGTAACAGGCTTTGGTTTCAAGCAGGAGCACTTTTACCCTGGAATTTTCCACTAGAGCTTGTGTGGAATCCTGTCCATTTCTCCTGGAGTTACTAAGTCAACCAAAAACCAAACCCATTGCAGCCAAGTCAATTCTGACTCATAGTGACACCATGTGTCACACAGTAGAATTGCTTCATAGGATTTTCTTGGCTATAATCTTTAAGGAAGTAAATCTTCAGGCCTTTCTTTCATGGTGCTTCTGGGTGGGTTTGAATGGCTAATCTTTAGGTTAGTAGTTAAGTGCAAACCATTTGTACCACCCAGGGACCTGGGGTTACTAATAAATCTGGTGTTCTTCTCAGCCATTTTCCCCACCACATGAAGAAAATCCAATGGGAGAATAAACCAAGACCCAAAGGGAAGCAGGGGCAAGAGATGAGAGACACAGCCCAGACAATAATGTATGAGCAGCTGTATCCTCCATGCCAGAAACCAGAATCCACCTCCAGTATGTGAGCTAAACAACTCTGTCTTTGGCTTAAGCTAATACAAGTTTTGTTTATATCACTTATGGTTTAGAATCCTGATTAGCAAAATTGTGTTTGCTGCAATCTGTCCTAAACTAGTCAGTGGAAAGAGAAATAGTCTATTTATTCTAAGCCATCACATGCAACGAATAAACAGAGCCCTCAGAAATAGACTTAAAAAGGAAGAAGAAGTGTATCTATTGCACGAAGTTAACAAAGAAGAAAAGTGGTGCTACCAGCCTGACCTCCACGGTTTTCAGCTCCTGACTCCAATAAGGCTGCTTTCATGGTCTGAGCATGGTCAGTGACCCCCTCCTGGACTGTGACAATTTAAACAATGATAGGATGCCATTTTTTCACCTGTCAAATTGACAAAGATTTCTAAAATATTAATATGCAGAGTCAGTGAAGATGCAAAAAAGTCAGCAGTCTCATACATTGCAGGCAGGAGTTTGATTTTTAAAACTGATATATAATGATACAAGTAATATATCAATATTTTCTTCTTATAATAATTTAAACTTTACAAAGAAGGTTTGGATCCCTTTGGCCTATACCTCTAATCATTAGATCATCTCTAGTTATAATCACTGTCATGGATTGAACTGTGTCTCCCAAAAATCTGTGTCAACTTGGCTAGACCATGATTCCCAGTATTGTATGATTGTCCACCATTTTGTCATCCTGTGTGTTGTAAATCCTACCTGTATTAGCGGCAGTTATGGTAATGAAGCAAGACTCAATCTACAAGATTAGGTTGAGTTTTAAGCCAATCTCATTTGAGACATAAAAGAGAGAAGCTAGCAGAGAGACAGGGGACCTCATACCACCAAGAAAGCAGTGCTGGGAACATAGCACATCCTTGGGACCCAGGGTTCCTGCACTGAGAAGCTCTAAGTCCAGGGGAAGATTGATGTCAAGGACCTTCCTCCAGGGCTGACAGGGAGAGAAAGCTTTCCTCTAGAGCTGTTGTTGTTGTTGTTAGGTGCTGTAAAGTTGGTTCCGACTCATAGTGACCCTGTCACCACAGAAAGAAACACTGCTCGGTCCTGCACCATGCTCACAACCATTGTTATGCTTGAGCCCATTGTTGCAGCTACTGTGTCAATCCATCTAGCTGAGGTCTTCCTCTTTTTCGCTGATCCCATACTTTGCCAAGCATAATGTCCTTTTCCAGGGACTGATCCCTCCTGACAACATATCCAAAGTGCGTGAGATGTAGTCATGCCATCCTTCCTTCTAAGGAGCATTCTGGTTGTACTTCTTCCAAGACATATATGTTCGTTCTTTTGTAAGTCCATTGTATATTCAGTATTCAATATGCACCTGGAGCTGGCACCCTGAATTTGGACTTCTAGCCTTCTAAACTGTGAGAGAATAAATTTCTCTTTGTTAAAGCCATCCACTTGTGGTGTTTCTATTACAGCAGCACTAGATAACTAAGACAACCACTATTATAATTTTGGTGTGTTTCCTCCTAGAATATTTTTTCATGGATTTATACACATTTTAAATATAAAGAGTACGGTGTTCTTGTGTAACTGTTTTTGTTTTAGTCACATAAATATTATATTCATACATATTTTTATGTAACTTTTTTTTTCACACAAGGATTTAAATATGTCTTAGAGGTTATTCCTACCAGTACGTACAGACCCACCCTGTTCTTTGTAGCTATATATAGAATCCCATATTATGGATATATAACAGTTTATATGGCCATTCCCTATTAATTAGCATTCTGTTGTTTCTTTTCTTCCCCCTAGGCTAAATTCTCAGAAGTAGAAATACTGGGTTATAGGATATTCATGTTTTCAATTTAGGATATGCCTAAATTCCCTCCATAAAAAACTAAAATAACCCATTGCCGTCAAGTGGATTCCAACTCATAGCGACCCTACAGGACAGAGCAGATCTGCCCCATAGGGTTTCCAAGCAGCAGCTGGTGGATTCAAACTGCTGACCTTCTGGTTAGCAGCCAAACACTTAAACACTGCACCGCCAGAGCTCCTTCCATAGTGGGTGTATTTACTTATACTTTCACGAGAAGTGGATGAAACTATCTATCCACCCCTTTAACAATATTTAATATCATCAAATTTTAAAAATTCTTATCACTCTAAAATGTGTGATGTGGTAGCTGGTTGCTTTTATTTTGCGTATTTTGGATTGTTAATAAATTTAAGCATATTTTCTATGTTTATTGGATTTTTTATAAACTCTCTGTGCGATATCTATTAACATCCTTTGACTATTTTAATTGTAGTTATAAGTTAAAATTGATAACAGTTTTTATAGAGGGAAATTTGACTTTGAATCTTTTACTTACATTATGAGGTAACAATTATATTAATAAAAATGTATTACAAGAAACTATATTGTTAGACATTATGTCAAGATCTTTTATTGCAGCACTTCTTATAATTGTAAAGACAAAAAAGAAACCAAGTAAATGCCCAACAATGAGGGAATGATTAAATAATTTATGATAAGCCTATATAATTATGTATCATGTAATATGATGAGATATGACAGCAAATAAGAGTCATAATATATAGATATGTGCTTAAAAATGGAATGTATAATGTGATTCCTTCTTGGTAAAAGTAAGTAATGTATGTACATTTTCAACACCCTGAAAGGAAATTTAAAAACGTGTAATGATGGTTATCCACAGTGTGTTACAATCCACGCAGTTGAATGTCTTTGCATAATCAATAAAACACAGGTAAACATCTGTCTTAGTCATCTAGTGCTGCTATAACAGAAATACCACAAGTGGATGGCTTTAAAAAAGAGAAATTTATTCTCTCACAGTCTAGTAGGCTCCAAGTCCAAATTCAGAGTGCTAGCTCCTGGGGAAGGCTTTCTCTCTCTGTCAGCTCTGGAGGAAGGTCCCTGTCATCAATCTTCCCTGGTCGAGGTGTTTCTCAGCACAAGGACCCCAGGTCCAAAGGACACGCTATTCTCCCAGTTCTTGTTTCTTGGTGGTATGAGGTCCCCATGTCTCTCTGCTTGCTTGTCTCTTTTCTATCTCAAAAGAGATTGGCCCAAGACACTATCTAATCCTGTAGATCTCATCAATACAACTGCCACCAATCCATCTCATTACATTGTAGTGATAGAATTTACAACACACAGGGAAATCACATCAGACAACAAAATGGTAGACAGTCATACAATACTGGGAATCATGACCTAGCCAAATTGACCGATATTTTGGGGGGACACAGTTCAATCCATGACAACATCTTCCTTATATTCTCTGCTTTCAGCCATGATCCATCTGACGTCAGCAATGATATCCCTTGTTCCACGTCCTCTTCTGAATCCAGCTTGAATTTCTGGCAATTCCCTGTCGATGTACTGTTGTAACCACTTTTGAATGGTCTTCAGCAAAATTTTACTTGTGTATGATATTAGTGATAGTTGTTTGATAATTTCTGCATTTTGTTGGATGTGCTTTCTTTGGAATGGGTACAAATATGGATCTCTTCTAGTCGATTGGCCAGGCAGCTGTTTTCCAAATTTCTTGTCATAGATAAATGAGCTTTTCCAGCCCTGCATCCATTGTTGAAACATCTCAACTGATATTCCATTAGTTCCTGGAGCCTTGTTTTTCACCAATGCCTTCAGTGCAGAAAGATGTTTAACTGTGTTTTATTGACTATACAAAGCTATTCAACTGTGTAGATCATAACAAATTATGGGTAACATTGCTAAGAATGGGAATTCCAGAACACTTAATTGTGCTCATGAGGAACCTGTGCTTAGACCAAGAGGCAGTCGTTTAAACAGAACAAGGGTATACTGTGTGGTTTAAAGCCAGGAAAGGTGTGCATCAGGGTTGTATCCTTTCACCACACTTATTCAGTCTGTCTACTAAGCAAATAATCTGAGAAGCTGCACTATATGAAGAAGAATGGGGCATCAGGATTGGAGGAAGACTTGTTAAAACCTGTGATATGCAGATGACACAACCTTGCTTGCTGAAAGTAAAGAGGACTTGAAACACTTATTGATGAAGATCAAAGACTACAGCCTTCAGTATGGATTATACCTCAACATAAAGAAAATAACAATTCTCACCACTGGACCAATAAGCAACATCATGATAAACGGAGAAAAGATTGAAGTTGTCAAGGATTTTATCATTTTACTTGTATCTACAATCAACACCCATGGAAGCAGCAGTGAAGAAATCAAAACACACATTGCATTGGGCAAATCTGCTGCAAGAGACCTCTTTAAAGTGTTAAAAAGCAAAGATGTCGCTTTAAGGACTAAGGTGAGCCTGACTCAATCCATGGTATTTTTCATCACCTCATATACATGTGAAAGCTGGACAATGAATAAAGAAGACTGAAGAAGAATTGATGCCTTTGAATTATGGTGTTGGTGAAGAATATTGAATACACCATGGACTGCCAGAAGAATGACCAAACCTGTCTTGGAAGAAGTACAACCAGAGTGCAAGGATGGCGAGACTTTGTCTCATACACTTTCGACATGTCATCAGGAGGGACCAGTCCCTGGAGAAGGACATTATGTTTGGTGAAATAGAGGGTCATCGAAAAAGAGGAAGACCCTCAACAAGATGGATTGACACAGCGGCTGCAACAATAGGCTCAAGCATAACAACAATTGTGAGGATGGCGTAGGACCGGGCAGTGTTTCGTTCGGTTGTAAATAGGGCAGACTCGATGGAACCTAACAACAATAATGGTTATCATTAGAGTGAGATCAGAGATGATTTTATTTTTCTTCTTGTTGTAGAACTATATTTTCTAAATTTTTTATAATAAAACTGTGTGACTTTGTAATTAGACAAAACAATAAAAGTCATTTTAAGCTATTGATCAAGCTGAACATTTTGTTTGGCCAAACAAAACATGATTGTTTTAATTTTCTCCTTAGTGTTTGTTATTTTAAATGCAATAATAAGGCCTTTGTATAGCAATTTGCATTACAAATTGCCTGAAGTCCACTGGCATCATAATGCTATTATCCACAAACCTGGTATTCTAACAATTAGTGGAAATTATATACTTTAGGAAAATGAATGGTATTAAGTTCTCATGCAGCTGTTTCGATTATATCCTAGAAGTAAGCAATATTGGGTTTAACCCTTTCCATGAACCTTTTGAAAACACATTACAGTGGATTATAAATATTATTTTTGCTACAAATCGATTCAAGGGGTTATGAAAACAACACAAACTTGTTTATTGAAAATAATTTCCTCAAGATCTTGATTTCTGCTAAAGAATCCTTAATTCTATCCTGAAATGGACTAATTTATAACCAAGCTCTGGAAGGACAGCTTTCCGTTTCTTATGCTCTTGGTAATCTCTTACGACGACTGGGCCATCTCTGACGCCTTAGTCCAGGATGAACAGAGAATGCCACCAGTAGGTTTGACCCTTAGATAGAAAATAAAACAAAACAAAATAACTTTTCATTAAGTTATCAACGACTATTTTTACTTAGATAACAGATAATTTTCTGTTTCTTTTCTTTCTTTCTGTTATTGTTGTAGTTTAAGTGAAAGTTTACATTTCAAGTTAGTCTCTTACACAAAATTTATACATACATTGTTATGTCACCCTGATTGCTCTCCCTACACTGTGACGGCACACTTCTCCTTCCCACCCTCATTACCCATGTCCATTCAACCAGCTCCTAACCCTCTCTGCCTTCTCATCTCATCTCCAGACAGCAGCTTCCCATTTAGTCTCTTGTATCTACTTGAGCTAAGTAGCATACTCTTCATGAGCATCATTTTATGTCCCACAATCCAGTCCAATCTTTGTCTGAAGAGTTGGCCTCGGAAATTGTTTTGGTTCTGGGCTGATAGAGAATCTGGGGGCCATGCTTTCCGGGGTTCATCCAGTCTCCATCAGACCATTAAGTCTGGTCTTTTTACTAGAATTTGAGTTCTGCACCCCACCTTTCTCCTGCTCCATCAGGGACTGTCTGTTGTGTTCCCTGTCAGGGTGGTCGTTGGTGGTAGCCAGGCACTATCTAGTTCTGGCCTCAGGCTGATGAAGTCTCTGGTTTATGTGGCCCTTTCTGTCTCTTGGGCTAATACTTCCCTTGTGTCTTTGGTGTTCTTCATTCTCCTTTAGTCCAGGTGATTGGGACCAATTGATGCATCTTAGATGGCTGCTTGCAAGACTTTAAGACCCCAGATGACACTCACGAAAGTAGGACACAGAACATTTTCTTAAAAACATTTGTTATGCCAGTTGACCTAGATGTCCCCTGAAAGCATGGTCCCCAGACCCTCACCCCTGCTACTCTGCCCCTCAAAATGTTTGATTGTATTCAGGAAACTTCTTAGCTTTGGTTTAGTCCAGTTGTGCTGACTTCCCCTGTAGTGTGTGCTGTCCTTCCCTTCACCCAAGATAATTCTTGTCCACTATCTAGTTAGTGAATAACCTTCACCCTCCCTGCTCACCCTCATAACCATCAAAGAATGTTTTCTTCTGTGTTTAAACCTTTTCTTCAGTTCTTATGAAAGTGGTGTTATACAATATTTTTCCTTCCGTAACTGACTAAATTTATTCAGCATAATGCCCTCCAGATTCGTCCATGTTATAAGATGTTTCAGGGATTCATCATTGTTCTTTATCTTTGAGTAGTAGTCCATTGTGTGGATATACCATAATTTGTTTATCTATTCGTCCATTGATGGGCTCCTAGGTTGTTTCCATCTTTTTGCTATTGTGAACAGTGCTGCAGTGAACATAGGTGCACATGTATCTATTTCTGCAATGACTCTTCTTTCTCTAGGATATATTCCAAGAAGTGGGATTGCTGGATCGTATGGCACCTCTGTTTCTAGCTTTATAAGGAAGAGCCTAACTGATTTCCAAAGTGGTTGCACCATTTTACATTCCCACCAACAGCGTATAAGTGTTCCAGTCTCTCCACAACCTCTCCAGCACTTATTTTTTTGAGTTTTTTGGATTAATGCTAGCCTTGTTGGGGTGAGCTGATATCTCATTGTAGTTTTGATCTGCATTTCTCTAATGGCTAATGATCATGAGCATTTCTTCATGTGTCTGTTAGCTGCCTGAATATCTTCTTTGATGAAGTGCTTGTTCATATTCTTTGCCCACTTTATAATTGGGTTATTTGTCTTTTTGTTGTTGGGGTTTTGCAGTATCTTGCAGATTTTAGAAATTAGATGCTGATCGGATTTGTCATAGCCAAATTTTTTTTCCCAGTCTGTAGATTGTCTTTTGACTCTTTTGGTGAAGTCTTTTGATGAGCATAAGTGTTTGACTTTTAGGAGCTCCCAGTTATCTAGTCTCTCTTCAGTGCTTGTGCATTGTTACTTATGGTTCGTATTCTGTCTATGCCATGTATTTGGGCTCCTGGTGTTATCCCGATTTTTTCTTCCATGATCTTCATCGTTTTCAATTTTATATTTAGGTCTTGGATCTATTTTGAATTAGTTTTTGTGCATGGTGTGAGGTATGGGTCTTGTTTCAGTTTTTTGCAGATGGATATCCACTTATGCCAGCACCGTTTGTTGAAAAGACCGTCTTTTCCCCAGTTCATGGACTTTGGGCCTTTGTCAAATATCAACTGCTCATAGGTGGATGAATTTACGTCTGGATTCTCAATTCTGTTCCATTGGTCTACATGTCTGTTGTTGTACCAGTACCAGGCTGTTCTGACTACCATGGCAGTACAATAGGTTCTAAAATCAGGTAGTGTCAGGCCTCCCACTTTGTTCTTCTTGAGTAATGCTCTGCTTATCCAGGGACTTTTCCCTTTCCAGACGAAGTTGGTGATTGATTTCTTCATCTCATTAAAAAATGCTGGTGTATTATATCTGTAGATTGCTTTGGGTAGAACTGACATTTTCACAACGTTGAGTCTTCCTATCCATGAGCAAGGTATGTTTTTCCACTTTTGTAGATCTTTTTTGGTTTCTTGCAGTAGTGTCTTGTAGTTTTCATTGTACAGGTCTTTTACATCTCTGGTTAGATTCATTCCTAAGTATTTTATCTTCTTGGGGGCTGTTGTAAATGGTATTGATTTAGTGATTTCCTCTTGGAAGTTCTCTTTGTTGGTGTAAAGGAATCAAAATGATTTTTGTATGTTTATCTTGTATCCTGATACTTTGCTGAAATTTTCTATTAGTTTCAGAAGTTTTCTTCAGATTCTTTGGGGTTTTCTGTGTAAAAGATCATGTTATCTTGCAAATAGAGATACTTCTTGACGTCTTTCCTACCAATTTGGATGCCTTTATTTCTTTTTCTAGCCTAACTGCTTTTGCTAGGACCTCCCAGCACAATGTTGAATACGAGTGGTGATAAAGGGCATCCTTGTCTGGTTCTTGTTCTCCAGGGGAATGCTTTTAAACTCTCTCCATTTAGGATGATGTTGGATGTTGGCTTTGTATAAATGCCCTTTATTATGTTGAGGAATTTCCTGCCACTCCTATTTTGTTGAGAGTTTTTATCATGAATGATGTTGGACTTTGTCAACATCGATTGATAAGATCATGTGGTTCTTGTCTTTTGTTTTATTTATGTGATGGATTACATTGTTTTTCTAATGTTGAACCATCCCTGCATACCTGGTATAAATCCCATTTGATCATGGTGAATTTTTTTTTTTTTTTTTTTTTTGATATGTTGTTTAACTCTATTGGCTAGAATTTTGTTGAGGATTTTCACGTCAATGTTCATGAGGGGTATTGGTGTGTAATTTTCTGGTTTTGGTATCAGAGCTATACTGGCTTAATAGAATGAGTTTGGGAGTATTCCATCCTTCTCTATGCTCGGAAATACCTTTAGTGGTAGTGGTGTTAACTCTTCTCTGAAGGTTTGGTAGAATTTTCCAGTGACGCCATCGGGGCCAGGGCTTTTTTTTGTTGTTGGGGGTTTTTTAATTACCTTTTCAATCTCTTCTTTTGTTATGGGTTTATTTAGATGTTCTACCTCTGTTTGTGTTAGTTTAGGTAGGTAGTGAGTTTCTAGAAATTTGTCCATTTCCTCTAGGTTTTCAAATTTGTTAGAGTACAATTTTCCTGGTATTCTGTTATGATTCTTTTAATTTTAGTTGGGTCTGTTGTGATATCACCCATCTCATTTCTTATACAAGTTATTTGCTTCTTCTCCTGTTTTTCTTTTGTCAGTTTGGCCAGTGGTTTATCAATTTTGTTGGTCTTTTCCAAGAACCAACTTTTAGTCTTGTTAACTCTTTCAATCGTTTTTTTATTCTCTATTTCGTTTAATTCTGTTCTAATTCTTATGGTTTCCTTTCTTCTGGCACCCAAGGGCTTCTTCTGCTACTCTCTTTCTACTTGTTCCAGTTGTTGGGTTAATGTTTTGATTATGGCCCTTTCTTCTTTTTGGATGTGTGCATTTACTGCTGTAAACTGACCTCTGAGCACCGCTTTTGCTGTGTCCCATAGGTTCTGGTAGGATGTGTTTTCATTCTTGTTTGATTCTATGAATTTCTTTATTCCATCCTTAATTTCTTCTATAACCCAGTAGTTCTTGAGCAAGGTGTTATTCAGTTTCCATGTGTTTGATTTTTTTCCTTGCTTTTTCTGTTATTGATTTCTACTTTTATGGCTTTATGGTCAGAAAAGATGCTTTGTAATATTTCAGTGCTTTGGATTTTGTTAAGTCTTGCTTTATGGCCTAATATGTGGTCTGTTCTGGAGAATGTTTCATGTGCATTGGAAAAGAAAGTATACTTGACTGCTGTTGGGCGGTGTTCAGTATATGTCTATGAGATCAAGTTGATTGATTGTAGCATTTAGCTCTTCTGTGTCTTTGTTGAGCTTCTTTCTGGAAGTTCTGTCCTTCACTAAAAGTGGTGTGTTGAAGTATCCTACTATTGTGGAGCTGTCTATCTCTGTTTTCAGGGCTGTTAGAGTTTGTTTTATGTATTTTGGAGCCCTGTCATTGGGTGCATAAATATTTATTATAGTTATGTCCTCCTGGTGTATTGACTCTTTAATCATTATATGGTGTCTTTCTTTATCCTTTGTGGTGGGTTTTACTTTAAAGTCTATTTTATCAGAGATTAATATTGCCACTCCTGCTCTTTTTTGAGTGTTGTTTGCTTGATGTATTTTTCCATCCTTTGAGATTTAGTTTGTTTGTGTCTTTAAGTCTAAGGTGTGTCTCTTGCAGGCAGCATATAGATGGATCATGTTTTTTTTTATCCAATCTGCCACTCTCTGTCTCTTTATTGGTGCATTTAGTCCATTTACATTCTGCTTAATTATTGATAGGTATGAGTTTAGTGCTGTCTTTTGGATGTCTTTTTTTGTGTGTTGTTCACAGTTTCTTTGTTCCACTTAATTTTCTGTGCTGAGTTGTTTTTCTTCATGCATTTTCTTTTCATCTTTTTCATTGTTGTTGATTTTGTCTTTGCTGAATCTTTATATTTTAGTTGTTTTTATTTTGACCTGTAGGATTGTTAGTTTCCTTTGTGGTTACCTTGATACTTACCCCTATTTTTCTAAGTTTATACCAGTGTTTTGTTTCTTCATATCACCTTGACTTCGTCTCCATATGAAAAATCTATGTCTACATATTTTAAGTCTCTTTTTTGTTTTAATGCTGTTGTCTTTTACATATTGACATCTGTTTCCATATTTTCAGTGCTTTAGCTTTGATTTATTTTTGTGACTTCCCTATCTGGGTTGATATCTGGTTGCTCTGTCCTGTGTTTTAGTCTTGAGTTGTTATCTGATGTTATTGATTTTCTAACCAGAGGACTCCCTTTAGTATTTCTTGTAATTTTGGTTTGGTGTTTGCAAATTCCCTAAATTTTTGTGTATCTGGAAATGCCCTAATTTCACCATAATATTTGAGAGACAGTTTTGCTGGATTTATAATTCTTGGTTGGCAGTTTTTTTCTCTCAAGGCTTTTATATGTCATCCCATTGCCTTCTTCCCTACGTGGTTTCTGCTGAGTAGTCCAGGCTTATTCTTATTGACTCTCCTTTGTAGATGACTTCGGTTATCCCTAGCCACTCTTAAAATTCTCTCTTTATTTTTGGTTTTGGCAAGTTTGATTATAATATGTCTTGGTGACTTTCTTTTGGGATCTACTTTATGTGGGGTTCGATGAGCATCTTGGATAGATATCTTCTTATCTTTCACATATCAGGGGGGAAGTTTTCTGCCAACAAATCTTCAACAGTTCTCTGTATATTTTCTATTATTCCCCCCTGTTCTTGTACTCCAATCACTTGTAGGTTATTCCTCTTGATAGAATCTCACATAATTCTTAGGGTTTCTTCATTTTTTTAAATCCTTTTATCTGATTTTTCCTCAAATAAGTTGGGGTCAAGTGCTTTATCTTCAGTCTCACTAATTCTGACTTCCATTGCCTCATTTCTGCTCCTATGACTTTCTATTGAATTGTCTAATTCTGAAATTTTATTGTTAATCTTCTGGATTTCTGATTGCTGTCTCTCTATGGATTCTTGCAGCCTGTTAAATTTGTCATTATGCTCTTCTCTAATCTTTTTAATTTCCTCTATTTCATCTTCTGCCTTTTGTTTAATTTCCTTTCTAATCTCTTGAAGAGTTCTGTATATTAATCTTTTGTATTCTGCCTCCAGTAATTCCAAGAAATTTTCTTCCCCTGGAAAATTTCCAGATTTTTTATTTTGGGAGCTTGCTGAAGCCATCACATACTGCCTTTTTATGTGATTAGATACTGACTGTTGTCTCTGAGCCATCAAAAAGTTATTATATTTATTTATTTTATGTTTGCTTACTGTGTCCTAGCTTCTTGTTTTGGTTTGTTTTGATATGCCCACATAGGCTGCTTGTGTGTTGCTATCCCAGTCACCAGCACCCTTGAAGCTCCAATGTCCTGCCTCCAGGTAGCCAGACCTGCCACTAAGTATGTGAGCCCAGGAGTCTGCCCACTCCTCCTGATTCAGCTCAGGTGTCCAGGTAGTCAGCCACCAAGTGAGTGGTGCAGGCTCTCACCTACGGTTCTAGACAGGCATGGGTGATTGGTGTAGGCACAGGCATCTGGCTGCAGCAGGGGGACCCAGGCTGAGCAAGGCAAGGGGCCGATGACCACCCCTGAGTGTCCAGGAGAAAAGTGTGTCCCTGTTCTCTAAAGCATGTAGATAGATGGGTTTTGCAGCCAGACTATGAGCACCCAATGCTGTTGGCTGTAAGGACTAGGGGGTACCTTTTATTCTTGGGTCCCTGTAGCAGGTGACTAGGAGGTGTGGGTGGAGCCACCAGTCCTCAGGCCCCTGACATGCATAGGTGAAGACCCTGCTTAATGGGCAGAGCAGTGTCAAATATCACAAACATGCCACTTCACAGCTGAAAGTGTTGAAGTTAGACTTCAGGTATATACCCTGTTGTACTGCGGTAATGAGGGACTATGCTGTTGAAATGGGACCACACAATTCTCTACAGCGGGAAAGCTACTCAAAGGCCGTGGATCTCTTATGCCTGTGCTTAGGCAAAGGAGCTGTGCCTACCCTGGGTTCCTGGCTTAGTGGAGCTGGCAGATTATTTTTTCCCGTTTGTTAATTTGTTCTCTCTCCAAGGCCAGGAGAATGGCTCAGGGCACGTGACGGGTCCTACTTCCAGCCCAGGGGACTCAGCAATTGTTGAAGATGGTCTGGGACCCAGTGCAGAGCAAGGAGCAGGGAGTTAAATGGGAGAGAGGTTTTTCCCTAAAGGGGGTGTTTTTGATCAGCGTAATAGGCCGGACACAAGTACTTATCTTTCACCAATAGAGGGCTGCTTCACACTGGTTCTGGATGGCCAAATAGACTTTCAGCGGCTGGGTCTCTCCTGGTGCGGAAAACACCTCCCAAGCACCACTGCTTGCCTGCCTCACTGCTTATCCCCAAGCTAATCAGATCTGAAAGGCTCAGGCTCTGGCTGGGTCAGATTTGGCTACTCCTTGCGGCTTCCGAACCATCTCTCCCTCCTCCTGCCAGTCTGTCCAGTTCCTCAACTTTGCCTTTGATGTTCAGGGCTCCTAGATTGTCTTATATAATCGAGTCACTTATTTTTTTGGGTCTTTGTTGTAAGAGGGAACACCGGAAGCGTCTGACTACTCTGCCATCTTGACCCTGCCTCTCTCTGTTTCTTTTCTACATGTTGCTTCCCCCTGGGGGAAAGTACTATATAAAATGTAATTAACTCTACCCAAAGATGCAGTGAACTCTTCTGTGAATGGCAGATCAGAGAGTTATTTATTGTTCTCTAGAGACATAAATTAAATTCTGAGTTAATACATGTAAAGTACTTAAACAGTTTCTGGCATGTATTATGTTCACTTATAATAATATGTTTATTTCTTTTATGGAGGGTCACAGACAAGGAAGAAATGATTTGACGTAAGAGACCCACGGTCCTTCTTGTTATGTGAATAATAGTCATAAATTTAAGTTTCTAAGCAGTGGAAAAACAAACACAATCTATATTCTTTTTTATCTTTACTTTTTGGCAATTGCTTCATGTTTATCTCTTTGAACTTCCTCCCATCATTTTGAAACAGATTTTTCGGCAGCCCCGCTATATATATACACATGGCAGAAGGTGAACAATTTAGAAAGGATTGAAAAGGTCACAGCATTGAAAATCGTATGGACCAGTTCTACTCCTCACACGGGGTCACCATGAGTCAGAATCAACTCACTGGCAACTTGGCTACTAACAACAACAACAATAGTCATGGTCCCATGTATATTTGAAACACACATTCACCAGTGTTTCGTATTTTGGGGGCCAGTTTAGATGTCGCCAGCTCTAATAAATCTTCCCAGGCCTTGTAATTATTAGAAATATTTTATCGTATATATGGTTTTGAGCATCTGTGCCTGATTGATTGGTAGTTGGAAGATGGGTGGTTCTTAGGAAGATAACTGAAAACCCCTGGTGTGAAGGTCTTTAGATAGCTAATGCTCAGAACATGGGGACTCTTCTCAGATGCCTATGAAAGTATAACCACAAGAAGCCTGGTAGAGTTTGTAACAGCTTTGTCTAGAAAGCCATGGAATAGGGGAGCCAGGAAATTTTCTGAAGCACATGACTTCATTTTCCACATGGAGAAGCAAAGATCCTGGGGTAAGCAGCCACTAGATGTACCTTGTTATCAGCTGAAACCAGAGCAGGGCCATCTCCAACCTCTACCTTTTGGTATTCATGCCACTCAAAGTAGGATCTGGGAAATGTGGCAAGTGGCTAAATAATTACAGTGGTCCTGCCTACTTCCCACTCTGGCATAGTGGAAATGTAATAGGAGGTGTGGTCTTCGATCTGGACCCCAGCCAGGCCCTCAGGGCCCCCTAACCTGGATAAAAAGATCCACTGAGATTGTGCGTGGAGAGTCAGTCTTCAAAGAGTAAAGCTATATTTGCTCATCACCACCAAGCACGTCTGACCTGAATGTCTTCAAATGTCTCACACCTTCTGGCAGCAAGTTTTATTTCCTTTTCTCTCCAGTTTTGGTAACATGAGTAAAGGAGAATATTTACATGACTTTTCAAAGAGGCAGTGACATCTGTTCTTGTTTATTAATTCCTAACTCTTTGTCGCCCTTGCCAAACGTGGCTTAGATATGCTTCTAAACTGCAAGCCCCATTCTAGGGCCCAGGTAGATGCCATTCTATAACAGTTTTTCTACTCAAAACATGAAGGGAGAAGCTCACCAGCTCACTGATACACAGTTATAAATTTGGCATACACCTCCTAGTTTCTGTCCCCCTAACAGTTTCCAGAACAGTGAGACAGATGGGCCCAGAAATATCTGTCTTAGTGACTTAAGTTCCTGAACAACCCTAATTGGGTATGTCTTCTCCTCTGAACCTGTATATTCCTGCAGTGGCTCAGAGGCATACTCTAACCATTACTCAAAGTCTCTTTTTACCCATTCCCAGCAGAGTATCCCTCTAAGCATGTCTCCAGTTTCTGGTAGAAGGAAGTCAGATAGTTGGTTGCCACATCTGGTGATTCCCAGGCCCAGAGGATCAGTCAGATGTCAGGGGCAAGTACCTATTTTTGTCTCCAACTTACTATTCCAATTTTTGAATATCATTGTAATTCCAATTTGGGCCTTGGTGGGAGAGTATCCCAAGAACCACTATGCTTGTGCTGAGTCCTCTTTACTCCTTCTGTATGAAAGTTCAACATTTTGACACTCATGGTGAAAAAGCATGTTGGCTTATATTTAGGGCAATGATTTGTATGTTAGGTATAGGTAGGCTCCTGCCTTACATTCAAAATCCAGGATGACAATCCCCTTGACAGTCACTGTCCATTCCCTGCATATTGCTGACTTTAAAGAGGACTTCTCACTCTCACAGCTTTCTCAAACATTGCTCAAACGTAGAAATCCTTAAAAATTCGTTGTGCTCTACTGTTCTCTGGCAACCTCAAAATCTCATGAAACTCTCCATTTCTTGCTCCAAGAGAGTTCTCTCTCTCATCCACGTGTGTCTTCCCAGTAGACCCTGTCCGTTTACATACCACTCCGTGCTGTCTCATCCCCTCAGTGTCCCCCTGACTGTGTTTCTCCCTTCATGTACAGTGCCTTGGGATACTTTTGTTCCTTTGGGCCTGGCTGCTTTTCTTCCATAACTTTGTCCCTCATAATTTTGTCCTTTTATCTTCAGAAAGCAGGGGAGATGGGGGAGACTGTACATCCTAAATGTTAGTAATTTATATTCCATTATGTACATATTATCTCTAAGCTTTATATCATTTTCATCATTATTATTCTCCTTTTTCAGATGACAAGGTAGTTCAGAGAAGCAAGGCCACGTAGCATGGAAGCATCAGAGCTTGGATTCAAATCCATGCTCTTTCGGCTCAGGCTATCTCCCAAAGCAGCAGGACAGTGCTACTGCCATGGTGGAGGCCACATCCTGGTTTCCATTGCAGTTATCTGCTCACAGATTTTATCTCTTTTACAAGGTGAAATTGAAAACTCCCAAAGCATATTCACATTTTTCTCTGTAAAGCACTTTATGAGATATTCAGATGTTTGCACCTAGTGTCACTCAACGGTTTGATGAGTTGAGAGGGGACTGTTTTTCTTCCAAAATTTTGTTAGTGATGAATAATAAAGAAACAGATCAAGACCAGGTTTCTGGCCTATCCCAGGTCGAAAAACTTTCAGAGACTTTTACTCTGGAAAATGTACACACTGCTCTTTGAAAAACACTGTATCATTCCGTTTTTTATCCTTAACACCTAGTGCCTGGCAGATAGTAGAAATTCAATAAATGCTTTCCGAATAAAAGGAGATAGCTGTTAGACTTTTCTTCAATACCATAATTTCAATCATTGCTGTTTTATGACTTTTAATTTTAAGAAGGTGTTATGGATTGTGTCTCCCAAAAAGGTATGTTAAAGTCCTAACCCCTGTGCCTGTGAATGTGAACCTATTTGGCAATTGGATTTTTCTTTTATTATGTTAATGAGATCATATCAGGGTAGGGTGAGTTCTAAACCAAATCTCTTCTGAATGGTGTCTGATAACAAAGGAAAACAGACACAGAGAGACACATACACACAGGGGGGAAGTGCCTTGTGAGGTTCCATCTACAAGACAACGAATGACAAGAAACACCAAAAAAAAAAACCACCCAGGACTGCCAGAAGCTGAAAAAGACAAGGAATGATCTTCTCCTAGAACAAACAGAGCATAGCCCTGCCAATGTTCATAATTTGTACTCCTAGACTCCAAAACTGTAAAGCAATAAATTTCTGTTCTTTAAAGCAACCTACTTATGGTATTTTTGTTACGGCAGTACTATTATGACAGAAAGAAAAGTAGCATAGTGCACTTAGGAAAATACCTAGTGGGAGGAGGGAGTAGTTGGCAAACAAGCACAGAAGGCGCATGTTATTTGCATAAAAATAAGTTAGCATGAGATTATTATTGTCTATAATTTCATTTCTAAACTCGTGACTTTCATTTTCCTTGATTTTGGTGTCATCAGTCATGATTAAAGTTTTCGGTTCACTCATAAACAACATGAAGAGAAAAAAAAAAAACCAAACCCGTTGCCCAGTTGATTCCTTCTCATAGTGACCCTATAGGACAGAGTAGAACTGCCCCATAGAGTTTCCAAAGAGCACCTGGTGGATTCCAGCTGCTGACCTTTTGGTTAGCAGCCCTAGCACTTAACCACTACACCACGAGAGTTTCCAACACTAAGAGAGGGAGAGAGATTTTCCTGAGGAATGAGAATGAAAAACAAGGAGGGAGGGGAACTAAAAAGAATGTGAAGATTCATATGTCTGAGAAAGGGGGATTTAATGAATTAAGAACTGAAAAACATGGAAAGGTCCAGCATTGGTAGAATCAGATTGACAGTAAATAAAAGGGACGGTGGAGAAAATGCTGAGTCAAAAGTTCCTTGCACAGGCTCCTCTAACTTCTCATCGTTTTTTTTTTTTTTTTCAGCCCTCAGTAGTTTTAGTCACTTTCCAGTGAATTCCACCTAGCCAAGTTCAGTAGCAGTTGCAACCTGACTGACACAAATAGTAAGCACACTGTGAGGCATTAGTTCATTGTCAGCGGGTGTTCTCGGGACAATCAGCGTCCTGCTGCTGAAGACAACCCAACTAACAGAAGCTAGCTGGTGTTTCTATGACCTAAAATACCATGTGTTATGTTTAACTTAAAATGTGCTGCGTTAGGGGAACACTGAATATTTTACTAATCCCTGCGTGTCCAACAGAGACAATCTCATCTCTCATCTTTACTAGATCTCCCCAGAAACCACAGGATTTACAGGAAAGAATGTGTTGACAGAATTCTTAAATTTGATCCAACACTGAGTCTTACAGAGTTTTTTTGTTTTTTGTTTTTAAATAGTGACTCTCAATATAAACAGATTTCTTTATACCAAACGCAATTCAGTAAAAATATTCTTGGTGCATAGGGGAGCAATAACCTAATTCCCTTTCCATGATTTTGAGTTTTTACTCTTCATATCTTTTTTTTTTTTTATATATATTTTCTTAACAAGTGCCTTAATTTGTGTGTGTGTGTGTGTGTAATAAGACAGAGTATTAACCAATCGTTATTAAACACACAAATATATGTAAATCTCTCTTTCAGAGGTATTTCATATTTCATATCAAGGATAACATACACGGTTAAAAATTATTTCTGATGTATAATCTAAGGTCAGTTTGCTGTAACTTATCATAACTCTCCCTTGATTAAACATCAGAAAAGATATTGAACAACGGGTCACCTTTCTCCATGTCAAGCTCTAAGTAATTAATGAATTTCTAATTTTATGGATTATTAATTTCATTGAGTTCCTTTGAAGGACTCTTTACTGCATCCTATTTACTTGTGAATCAATACCTACCTGAGTGTTATTACCAGAGATAAAGCAATTGCTGAAAGAGTAACAGTTTGCTGTCACATATATACAGACACAGTCTCACAACATTCTGAAAAGATCTCATTTTACTAATAAGGATTATTGTTTCTAATTTGTACAAAACTCTGTTTATGGTTGCAGACAATGCCCCCACCTTGTCAGTTTATCTTAAAAATTTATAACTTTGTTCAACATCCAGGGAACCGTTCAAAATTTTGAATGTCCCTGCTTCTGGTGGGTTGAGGGTGGGGTGATTGCAAGGGCATGGCTCACAGGTGTTACAATTCAGAGAAACGGGAATAGTGGAATGCAGGAAATATCCTTAGAGTAAAGAGGATAAAATTTTTAAGACCCCAAAAAGACTAAAAATTATTTTTCTTTATTGCCCCTCGAGAGCATAGAAGCTTTATACAACCTTGGCCAACACCGTACCATGTGAGACAGAGAGGAAGTAGAAGGAAATGGGGAAAGGGATACCATATATGACAGCATTGCAGAAGCATTGGTGCAAGTAGCTCTTGGAAAAAGTGGAGAGGGCTTTTCTATAGGACCAATAGCAGCATCAAGGAGGGATAGGGCTGAGGTTTACAGCATACTCAAATCTCTATCATAAACTCTTCCCCAATCACTACAAACATGTAATTTAAAAAATGTTTTTGATTTTCAGTCCTGCAAAGAAATCACAAATGTTTGTTAGTGGGTTAAACTGACATAGCAATGAAATAGTATGACCCATTAGTAAGATTATTTGAAAAGAAAAGCTTTTAGAAGACAATTTATAAATTTTTTTCTGAGATTAATCCACTGTTTTAAATGTGCCTGATGCAACTGATCCATGTTTGATTAGCCAAACATCAAAATCAGCCCACTTCCCCAGTCATTTTCTCTTGTTTAATCATCAAGATTCCTGAAGTCATTTATTTTCCTGGCAGCATTATAGCTTTGGAGTGGAAATAACTACAGGGAAATTACATTTTTTTATTAGTGTATTCCGGATATTTTCTCTGTCTTCATAAAATAAAAGCAATACAGTAAATAATACTTTTCTTGACAGTGTATCAGGCATAATTCTTCACACAACTCTCATTCTTCCACAGATGATGATTGTCTAAAATTAACCACTAAAAGTTAGTGAGAATGGTTGCATAACTTGAAGAATGTAATCAATGTTACTGACTGTACATGTAGAAATTGTTGAATTGGTGTTTGTTCTGCTGTGTATATTCCCAACACCAAAAATAAAATAAATTATTAAAATAAAAAAAAGTTAATGAGGATTAAGATTTACCAGCTTTAAACTTGCTTGATTTTCTCCAAAAGAACATTTGAAAAACAATGTACCCATCATAGTAGCCTTATAAATCATCTTCCAGATATCCAGCTGACCATCTTGCCTTCCAGCAAATCAGTGGCTGCCAGTAGGACACAACAGTGGCTGCTGTATAAGACTGTATTACTCATTCCATCTCCACAATTTCACATATCTTCTTTCCTCACTTGAAATATCCCACTTTCCCTCTTCTCCTTCTGTAAATCTTAGCCAACTTTTAACTTCCAAGTACAACTTTCTTCCTGAAATCTTGATTATTATAGGTATTACTAAACTCTGACATCCGTAATCTTCTGTAGTATAATTACATGGAAATTAACGTATCTCCAAGGATCCCTGGCGACACAGTGGTTAAAGTGCTCAGCTGCTAAATGAAATGTCGATGGTTTGAACACACCAGCTGCACCTAGGGAGAAAGATGTGGTAGTCTGCTTCCTTAAAGATTTTCAGCCTTGCAAACCTTATAGGGCAGTTCTACTCTGTCCTACAGGGTCACTATGAGTCGGAATCAACTCGACAGGGGTGAATTTGTTTTTTTCAGTTATATTTCTCCAGTTAACAAAAGCATTGTCTATCAAGTTCCAGGCATTATGGATTGGAAATGTGGAGTTTTTTTTAAAAAATGACATGCTTCCTACCCAGCAGGGTCTTACTATTGTTCCAGACATAGACATTTGTCCTCCTAGCTAAATGTGGACTCTTTAAGGACAATGATCATATTCACATCTAATACTTCTAGGACTCTTGACTCCAACCTCAAGTTTCTGGTATTCACCTCTAATACTTCTAGGACTCTCAACTCCAACCTCAAGTTTCTGGTATAGAGATGAGAACATAGGTCTATACTATGTAATCAATAAATATTAGATTTCCTATAATCTAAAAGTAAAAATAATATTCTACCATAAATTCTATTAAGAATTGCCTGATACCATTTTCATACCTTCTGGCCATCAGAAGCTGTGTTTTCCATGTGGCTCTCAATGCATCATCCCATTCCTCTGTCTCTTGTGCACTACACTATAGAATAACTTTTATGGGACTGGCAGTAAAGCAGAGTGATGAACAGTATAGAATCTGGAGCCAGACTGCTGGATTCAAATTCTAGAACCACTTACATATATGACCTTGAGTTCTGTGCCTTAGTTTCCTCACATATGTAATATAAGGTAGTTGTAAGGATTAAGTGAGCTAATACATACAAAACATTTAGAAAACTATCATATAGTAACAGATAGATGATAGATAGATAGACAGACAGATAGATAGATAGACAGACTTCCCAGTGTGCTCCCCTACCCCATGGTTATTATTATTTATGCCATCATCAAGAGGCATTAAGGTGTTACTATTATTCTACTTCTAGAGATGAAACACTTGAGTCAGAAAGAGGGTATATAGTGTGTGAAATGGTCTCATTAACATAAAAAAGATAACCATATTCCCAAATGGAATTATACCCACTAGTTTGGGTTAGAATTCTAACATTTATTTTGGGGGAACACAGTTCAATCCATAACATTCCACCCTTCCCCAGCCCCCAGTGCATGTCCTTCCCATGTGCAAAACACATTCAACCCAACATATCATTCCAAAAATCTTAACACATTCCAACATCAACTCTAAGTCCCAAATCTCACCTTCTCAATCATTTAAATAAAGTATGGGTGAGAATCTGGACATATTCCATCCTGGAGCAAAATTTCTTTCCATCTCTGGACCTGTGAAATCTAGAGTGCAAGTTATCTATTTCCAAAGTAAAATGGTGGAACAAACAGGGTAGACATTTCCATTACAAATGGGAGAAATCATAGGTACCAACCAAGTCTAAAACACAGCAGAGCAAATTTCATTAGCTCTCAAGTCTTGAAAATAATCCTCTGTTCTCTAAGACCATCTGGGCAATGGTCCTGCCTTCCAGACTCTGGGCATTGTCTATGCTGTCTAGATTCTGGTTGGAGACCGCTTGACCCTGGGTGCCAGCCCCACCTCCAAGTCCACTGTGACAACAACTCTGCTTGCTTAGCTGAGTGGCCCCATTCTCATACTTGATCTGAGTGCTAACCCCACCTTCCAGAACCAAGGTGGTGGAGACAGGATTCTTTGAAACCTAGGAGGCTGTGGCTCCACCTTTGAAATCTAGGAGGCCATGGCTTCATCCTTTGAAACCAGACAGCCCTGCTTCTTGTGCTCCTTTCAACAGTTCTGCTTATCTCTGGACTGCTCCAGAGGAGGTCCTTTTCTTTTCTTAGAAGACAATAGGTATTTGCAAGCAAGTAACTCCTTTGGTCTGTTTCTTGCCTATAGAATTCCAAGAAGCAGATAGCTTTCCTTCATTTAGTCCTGTCTTTGTCTAAGTTGATGGGCTTTCTGCTGTAGTCATTGGTTAGATCTATCAATCACAAGCTTAATCTCTTTAACAAGATTGAGTAGCCAGGTCCTTGGTGAAAGTTCTAGAACATGTGTTTTTAGTTTGTACAGCAGAATTTTCCCAATCTTTAAACCCTGGTTTCATTTTTAAGTCTCTCTTTCTTCCCACATTTTACTGTAAGCAGCAAGGAGAAACTACACCACCCCTTTAAGATTTTGCTTAGAAATCTTCTCAGCCAACTATTCAAGATAATCACTTACAAGTTCTGCCTTCCACCAAACATTTAAACATAATTCAGACAAGTTCTCTGTCATGTATAAAAAGTATCACCCTTTGGCAATCTTTCAATCATGTACTCATCATTTCCTTTTAATGCCTCACCAGAAGCACATGTAACATCCACGTTTCTAGCAACATTCTGTTGATGGTGCCATTTGTATTCTCTAAGACAAAAGAGACATTCTGTATATTTTTTCTCACTTCTTTCTGAGCCCCCACTAGAATTGCCTTTGATGTCCATAATTCTACCAATAGTCTCTTCAAGGCAATATAGACTTTTACTATTAGGTCCCTTAAAAGTCTTCCAGCCTCCACCTATTACCCAATTCCAAAACCACTTCAATGTTTTTAGGTATTTGTTAGAGCAGTACCCCACTTTCCAGTACCAAATTCTGTTTTAGTTTCTTACTGCTGCTGTAACAGAAATACCACAAACAGGTTTTAACAAACAGAAATTTGTTTTCTCATATTTTAGGAGGCTAGAAGTCTGAATTCAGGGCACTAGCTCTAAGGGAAGATTTTTTTTCTCTGTCGGCTCTGGGAGAAGGCCCTTGTCTTTTTTCAGTCTCTGTTTTCTGGTTCATTGGTGATCATCATGTGGCATGGCATCTATCTTTCCTCATCCATGCTTGCTTGTCTGTGTGCCTGTATCTCAAAAGTGATTGGCTTAAGACACCCTACGTTGATATGGCCTCATTAACATAACAAAGAAAACTCTATTTCCAAATAAGATTACATCCACAAATACACGGATTAGGATTCTAACACATAGTTTTTGGGGAAACAGTATAATCTATAACAATGGTCTAGATATTTCTTCTAATCTGTTTAGCAATTTATTAATTATCTCTTCAGCTACTGTTTAGTTTTTGAATACTTCCATTGAATTCTTAATTTCAGTTATGATATTTTTCTATTCAAGAATTTTCACTTGATTCTTTTATATAAATTCTTGTTTCCTTTTGAATTTCTCCATCTTAATCATTAATTCCTTAAACATGTTAATCATGATTACTTCTAAGTTCGTATTTATTAACATCATTGTCTGTGCCTCTTATGTGTTTGTTTCCATCATAATTTTATCTCTAGATTGGAAGATAAGCTTTGGCTTTTCATATGCCTGGTTATTTTTGGTTGAATGCTAGACATTATGCTGAAAAAATGAGGAAGTGATTTGAGACTCTGGTGATGTTCTCTTCCCTTAGAAATAATTTACTTTTGTTTCTGTCAGGCAGCCAGACTAGCAGCACTGGAAACCTCAAATTATCTTAATCTAATTGGAGATTAGGAAAATTCAAATTGTTTCTGTGAAAACTAGTTTATTTCCAGACCACCCTTACTTCTAGACTATATGAAGTCTCAGTTAAAATCATGGGAAAGCTTATTAAGGCCTCCCCTCTTTGGTGGGCCCTAAACTCAAATATTTTGTCCTAAGACCAATGAGTCTGCCTAAAAGACTAGCTTCTGTCTATCTTCTCAGCCTGTCAGTCAAAGTTTTCATAGTCAGCAATCACTTCCAAAAAAAAAGTGAAAGCAAATGCTGGGCTCACTTCTTCTTTTTTAATCCTCTCTGGCCTTTGGGACCATAATTTTGCAGCAGCTTGGTAGTTCTATGGTGCTTCCAGAAAGATTTTAAAAAATGTCTAGCTGTTGTCTAGTTGTTCTAGTTGTTCTTAGCAAGCTGGTCTAAAACAACCATGTCCACCATTGCTGGAAGAGTAATTCTGGAAAAAAAAATTGATAATAAATAGTTATAAAAATTAAAAGGTAATACAAAATATACATATCAAAGGTAGAGAAAAATTTCTAAGTAGGAAGTTTGAAGAGCTCAAAAATAGATGTAGAATGGTGATAAGGGCTAAAAGGGGAAAACCAATAAAAAGACAACAAAAAGTGCTTAAAAATGCCATTGCAAAACACTAAATATTTTTTAAGTCAAAATATAATATTAAAGATAGGGGAGAGATTTTAAAAAACAAAAACAAAAAAAACTAGAGATAGGTAATATTGTTAGTCTTTAGGAGAGTTATTTTAGTACTGCACAACTTTTGACAGTGTTGATCTCTCAGGGTTGGACAGTTAAAGAAAGAGAGTTTGTACCTTGAGACTAGAGTTCTTCCTACCCTCCACACCCTATGACCAGAAAACTTCTCTAGGGCTGCTTTTTAATTATAGATAGTGAAGATGTTTTGATGCAAACATCCAGGTATGCGAGTGGTTTGTATGTATGATGCTGGGAACACAGTAATCGGTGCTCATATCAAACTTTGCAGATGTTGCACTACATTTCCCTGGGTGAACTTTTACATTTTCGTAATTGACTATCATGCCAATCAAAATTTAAACATAAGCTTATTTTGGAGTACTTCGGATTTCCCCTAAAGAAAGTTTGTTCATCTTCTTCAAAATCTTAAAGAGATAGCATTCTGGTCTTTATCACAGTTGCATCATACTGGCTTGTGTGTCCTTGGGCAAGTTACTAAATCTCTTTGAGCTTTAGTTTCCCCATCTAAATAGGGCTATTAACAGTGTTATTTCACATGGATATTGTGACATGAGTAAGGGCATGCATGTAAAGATCTGGTTTACAGACAGCTTATCTTAATAAATGCTATTTATTAATTCTGTAGACAAACTTATCCAGAGTTCCCTATCTTGTTTTCAGAAAAGTTTTTATCCCTACTCAGACAAAACACTACTAATTCCCTTTAAAACATCTGGCTAATATGTATGAGAAGTATTTTTCCATTTGGAGAATGAATACTGCCCAAACACATATTGGTCCTATGCTATTGGCATGATAGCAGGAGGGGACCCATTGTGGGTTTATGATAGTCTCCCCAAAACCCAACTGCATGGTCAACTATTGGTTGAATAAATAAATGAATTATGCAAACTGCTGTTTCCCTCTCTAGGTAACCTAGCCTAATTAAAAAGTGCATCTAAAATCCTATGTATCTAATCAGAATCCAACTGATTCCACTTCAGACAATTGAGGCAGTTATAATTCAGAAGAAATATGTACATATATTTTCATATTTACAAATGATAAGAGTATCCCTGCACAAATAAGTCAGTAATAAAAAATTACCCATTAAGGTAATTACAAAGCTTAATTTTTAGAGCAATGAACTGTTCTCTCTGTACATGAAGATAAATTTGACTTGAGCACTTAATTTTAAAAGCTAATCATAGCAAGATGTAAGCATAATTTAGATTTACACAGTTCAGCAAAAGCAGAATTCATCAGTTATCATCATGAAATATGCAGCAATTTTGTCCACATAGACACTTCTTAAATGTTAATGTCAAAAATTTAAGCCCTCATCCCTTAATCTAAAGAAACCCCCAAATTTTCAAACGGCCAGGAACTGTTATTCAAGTTCAAAATGTTTTAAGTAGCATTTGCAGGAGAGACATCAAGTTTAAGTTACCAGGCTGAAATCATATTCACAGTGTGGAAGCAGAGAAGAGAAGTTGAGAACTGTCTTAGTCAGGGTTCTCTAGAGAAACAGAACCAGTGATATATATGAGATATATATATATATATATATATATATATATATATATATATATACACATCAAACCAGTTGTTGACTCAGTTCTGACTCATGGCAACCCTTTGTGTTACAGAGTAGAACTGCTCCAGAATTTTCATGGAAGCAGATTGCCAGGCCATTATTTTGCAGCACCACTGAGTGGGTTCCAACGGCCAACCTTTAGGTTAGTAGTCAAGTATATCTACATTTGCATATATATATGCACACACACATATGTATGTGCATATATATATATGTATATATATACATATTTAAGTTTTGTCTAATATATAGAGAGACAGAGAGAGAGACTTACTTCAAAGGATTGGCTCACACAATTGCAGGGGCTGGCAAGTGCAAAATCCACAGGTCAGGTAGCAGGCTGTAGACTTCTGCAGGCTTGTGTCCCAAGATCCGTAAGTCAGGCAATGGAAAGAGTGCAGAGTGAAGAGAGAGAGCATGTTTTGCCACCATATCTATTTACAGTCTGGAGGCAGAATACACCCTAAGGAAACTCTCTTTTCAACTGATTGATTTACCTTATTTTTTTGAAAGTAACACTCCCAAGTGAATAATATGCCCACACATACAATGCGCTGAAATGATGAAATTAAGTAAAACAATTACAGCATAAAGTACATGTTATATGTGGAAAAATTAATTAGATTACATTACATTATGGTAGGTGATTATATTAGATTACATTATGGAACAGCAACTAGTCTGGTGTTTGCCCAAACCACTGAGAACCATAGCTTAGTGAAGACACAGAAAATTAACTATCACAGGTTCTGTGAGCCAAGCAAGGGTCTGGTCACCAGCACAGAGATGACTGAGGCAAAAGACTCTCTGCATCTGCCCAGTGTTCAGCACTTCCTTCTCCCTCAGCCTGAGGGTGCTCCCAATCAACCCTTGCTTTCCCTGACAAGCTTGTGGAACACTGAGGTGGGAAACTGTGTCTAAGGAGACCTAATAAAACTACATGCTTAGTAGACTATAAGCTTAACATGAGTTAACTATATGAAGTGACCAACAAAACAGTTTAAAAAATTACTCTTTATTAATAGTGACATAGAATTTTTATTAGTTTACTATAACTGCAGAACAAATTATCTCAAAACTTAGCAGGTTAAAACAACACACATTTATTATCTCCCAGTTTCTGCAGATCAAGAATCTGGGCCCAGCCTAGCTTGGTCCTCTGGCTGCAATCAAGGAGTTGGACAGGGCTGCAATCAGCTCGAGGATCCACTGGAGAGGATCATCCAGGGGGATCCACTTTCCAGTTCCTCCACGTGGTTGTTGGCAGGATTCAGTTCCTAGCAGTCTCTTGGAACTGAGGGCCTCAGTCCTGGTTGACTATTGCTGGGAGACATTAGTTCCTTGCCATATGGGCCTCTCTATAGACTCCTCACAACAGAGCAGTATCCATGAGACTCGGGGCTTTAAAAGAGTAAACAAACAGTGAGAGAGGATGAGTTGCCTTTTTTTTTTTTTTTCCCTAGTCTAATCTCAGAAGTGACAACTCATCACTTTTACCATATTTTGTTTGTTAGAAGCCAGTTACTAGGTCTGACCCATACTCAACCAAAAAAAACCAAATAAGTTGTAGCCAAGTCGATTATGATTCATAACAACTCTATAGGACAGGGTAGAACTGCCCCATAGGGTTTCCAAGGAGTGGCTAGTGGATTTGAACTGCTGACCTTTTGGTTAGCAGCCAAGCTCTTTAACCATTGCGCCACCAGGGCTCCAACCCATAGTCAAGGGGAAGAGATTATACAAGGTTATGAACACCAGGAGGTGGGGATCATGAGTGGTCATTTTAGAGGCATCTACTATGATATCTACTTCTGAAAAATCAGCCTTTGAAAACTCTATGGAGAATAGCTCTACACTGATGCACACGGCTTCGCAATGAGTCAGAATCAACTCCACAGCAACTGGTTTACCACATTGTATCTATTATCAGAACCTATCCACCTAAAGCTATGATTTCTAGACACCTGGAGCAATATAAATATATATAGATATAGAAAAACAAATATAAATGTACATATATCTAATATTGTACAGATAAATATACATACGCATATACATGTACACAAGGAGCCCTGGTGATGTGATGGTTAAGTGCTCAGCTGTTAACTAAAGGGTTGGTAATTTGAACCCACCTAGCAGCTTTGCAGGAAAAAGACCTGGTGATCTGCTCCCATAAAGATTACAGCCTAGGGAACCGTATAGGGCAGTTCTACTCTGCCCTGTAGGGTTGCCAGGAGTTTGAATCAACTCGATGGCACACAACAGCAACAACATACATGTAAATGTAACAAACTACAAAAAATAATTTGGTTACACAGATCAAGGATCTTCAGAGACTCAATGAAAATTTGCTGAATGAAATAAATGGATGTTTTGTCAATGACAAATACAGAAAACTTTTAGATAATTCCTTGTGTATTGATTTAGATAAATTATGCTCTTACTATATAATTGAAGCTAATAAAGATACAAATGACTAATAGGATTAACCACCCAGGAGCTATTTATCTCTTACTTGTTTAAAGAACAACCCCATCCTTACATTTTGTAATTTTCTCTCCGTCCAGTAGAGGATAGGACATATAGTATATAGGTGAAAGAGCTGAGCAAGCCTGTTTTGTCTTCATATTTAAGTAAGAAAATGTTAAAATTGGAGTTTGTTCATGCAAATGAATGTCTGTTTGAAATGTGAATGGGAAGTATTTTTCACACAGTGGAGGCTTCCAAGCCATGGGCTAATGGAAGCTACCACAGTCAACCTTCTCCCCTTGCAGCCCACCTTAACAATTCCACCCCATCTGCATTTTAAGGAAACTAATGTGAGACACCAGCATGGCAGACACACACCATCCACCCTTCTCGATCAACAATATTCCTTGGTAATATTCCAAACACTAAAAATTTGAAACCACAAATTCCAAGTTAAAAAAATAAGTCTCCTGATTTCTGTCCGATTCTTTCATATACTATACTTTCCAGTATAATATCTTCACTCTCTCACACACACACAAACACACTCAATCCCTCACACAAACTCTTTCTCACACACACACCCTTTCTCTCATTCTCTCTGGCTCTCTCTGTCTCTGTGTGTGCCTCTCTCTCTCACACACACACACTTTTTACACACATGACACTGAGTTACACAACAGGCCTGTGGGAGAAAGAAAGCTGGGTCACAAACTCACTTTTCAGCACTGCCTTGCCAAAGAGGAATTGCTATGCCGAATTCAATTAAAATTGCATGTGACCTGACTGTCTCTTGAAAAGAAAACTGCTCCAAGTCACTACATTATGGTACATTTTCATGATCAAAATGAACAATTTCAGACAGAGGATTTCTGTCACACATGATACTCTAATCAAATTAAGGTAAATGAATACATCATGATTACTTATTAAGTTTAATCAAGGCCTCAGGGCCGCATGCGAGACATATATCTAAATCAAAAGTGATCATTGCTATTTAAATAATTCAGTCATTCCTGGATCTCCAAGCAGGAGAATTGTATATCTTGTAATTAAAAGCCAAGAGCCTAAAGGAAGAACTAGTTGAAAGGACATCCAGTGAAGGAGATAGAAACGGGAGAGGAGTAAAGGAGACCAGATGAGAAGGTAACAGAGAGGACGAAGAAGTTAGAAAAGGGAAAAATGAGAACAGTGGGAAACGGAAAGAATGGATCCCGCTCAGCGCTTGGAAATAGTCTATAATTCACATTTGCATGTTTCGCTTTCTTAATAACCCATTGGAAAGGAATTTGTGATCAGCTGCTCACTAATTCAACAAATACTTATTTAAAATCTCCCCTGCGCCAGGCTTTGTTCAAGATCCTGACAATAAACCAGTGGACAAAGAGAGGTAATCTCTTCTCTTATATAACTTGCACTTTAGTTGGGGGAGACAACAACCAACAAAGGTAAACAAATAACTAAATAAGAAAGATTTTAAAGATGAGTCTCAGAGGTTATATTAGTTACCTATTGCTGCTGTAACAAGTTATAATAAACTTTGTGACATAAATCAAAACAAAATTTAGTCTCATAGTTCTGGAGAGTAGATGTCTAAAATGGGTTGGCAGGTTTTCGTTCCTTCAGGAGGCTCTAGGAGAAAATCTGTTTCCTTGCCTTCTCCAGCTTCTAGAGCCTGACCTTATTCCTTGGCTTATGACCTGAATCACTCTGCTTCTGTCATCACATCTCTATGTCAGACTCTTGCCCTCCTGCTTTCCTTTTAAAAGGACCCTAGTGATTACACTGAGCTCTCCTGGATAATCCAGAATTTTCTCCCCATCTAAAACTCCTTAATTTAATCACACCTGCAAAATCCCATTTGCCTGTTGTTGTTAGGTGCAGTCAAGTCAGCTCTGACTCATAGCAACCCTATGTATAATGTAGTGAAATGTTGCCCAGTCCTGCGCCATCCTCACAACAGTAGTTATGTCTGAGCCCATTGTTGCAGCCACTGTGTTAATCCATCTCATTGAGGGTCTTCCTCTTTTTCACTCACCCTCTGCTTTACCCTCCTGATAACATGCCCAAAGTAAATGAGAGAAAGTCTCAAACCATCCTCACTTCTGAGGAGCATTCTGGCTGTACCTCCTTCAAGACAGATTTGTTCATTTTTCTGACATTCTATGGTATATACAATATTTTTCTCCCACTGTAACTAAAATGCATCAATTCTTCTTTGATCTTTCTTTTTCATTGTTCAGCTTTCACATGCATATGAGGCAATTGAAAATACCATAGCTTGGTATGACTTGGTATGATGAAGGGGCACCTTAGTCATCAAAGTGACATCTTTGCCGGAATTAGGACACTAATGTCTTTGGGGTCCTTTATTCAGCCTCCAGCTTTTATTATTAAGCTTTCCAACTTATTATTAAGTAATTTGTTCAACTTCCAGGATCTGGTCCATACCAGACCACTGAATCCACAGCAGTGATCTCCCCTTTGCTATGGCTAAATCCCCTGAACTTCTGATCATCCTCTACCTCCTGAAGACACAAGAGTCCATTTTGATGTTCTTTGATGTTTTCTACAATTTTAGCTACCCATATTCATGAATGTAGTATCCTGAAGCTGGTGAGAACAAACTTAATTTATTCAAAGTTAACAGTGACTGACAATTGATTAATATGTCCAGCCATTCGACAAGCATTTGCTGAGTTGCTGCTTAGATGCTGGAGCCCTCGTGGTGCAGTGGTTAAGAGATCTGTGGCTAACCAAAAGATCAGCATTTGGAATCCACCATTTGCTCTTTGGAAACCCTATGGAGCAGTTCTACTCTTTCCTATAGGGTAACCATGAGTCAGAATCGACTAGATGGCAACAGGTTTTTGGGTTTGCTTATGTGCTAAATGCAGACTTGTAGGATAGGAAACAAAACAGATGTTGCCCTGGCCTTATTGGAACTTTATCTTGCGGGAAAGATAGATGTTAAATTAATATAAATTAAGGTTGAGATTCTTGTAATTGAGTATAGATGTCAGACTCATAGTGACCCTATAGGACAGAGTAGAACTGCCCCATAGGATTTCCTAGGCTGAAATCTTTATGGGAGCAGATTGCCAGGTCTTTTCTTCCACAGACTGGTTGATGGGTTTGAATCATCTACCTTTTGGTTCGCAGTCAAGCGTTTAACCGTTGCGCTACCAGAGCTCCTCTTTAAATCATCTAACACGTATATAATTATAAATTCTAGTGGCAAAAAAGAAATAAAAAAGGTTTAATGACAGACTATAATTATGGGAGCTAATCAGATAGGGAGGTCAGGGGCAGCCTCCCTGTGGAAGCATAGACTGAAAAATGAACAGGAGTCTTCCATGGGAAGAGGAGGTGTAGGCAGAGAAAGGTGTGTCTGTGGGTGTGTGGGGAGGAGGATGGATTTACAGGCAGGGCAAGCTCAAAGGCCCTGAGGTGTAAAAGAACTTGATAAAGTGGGGTATTTATTAAAAATTTCATATGACTGGAGCATAATGAGGGAGATAGAGAGAGTCTAAGATAAGTCTGATGGCTAAGGAGGGTGTAGGTCATGCAGGACACAGACTGTGAGAAAGTCTTTGGATTTTTATTAAGTGCAGTGGGCAGTTATTGAAGGATTTAAGGCAGGGGAAAGTTATTTAATCATATTTATGCTTTTAAGAGATGACTGTGGCTGTTTTGAAAATAGATTGAAGAGGGTCCGAAGTGAAAGCTGCAGACCAGTAAGGAAGCTGCTGTAGTGCAGGGGAGATATGATGTTGGTTTGGACCATAGTTGGGACACAGAGGAGGCAAGAAGTGGAGAGATATAATCACCATGCATTTTGGAGTAGAGGTGACAGGATTTGCAGAAGGATTGGATATGGGGAATGAGGGGAATCCAGTTTGACTTCCAGGTGGCAAGTTTGAGGTTCAGAGTAGATGGTGGGGCAATGTATTGTAATGGCAAAGACTGGAAGAGGAATGAATTTAGGGCAGAAAAAACAAGTCCCATTTTAGCATGTTAAATTTGATATTCTTGTGAAATTTCAAGTGAAGATGTCAAGTAGGCAGTTAGACAAATGAGTTTGGAGGTCAGAAGAGAGGGCTGAGGTAGACATAAATTCAGAACTCATCACTATAGAGAGAGTTTTTAAAGCTATGGGAATGGATGGGATTAGTTAGGGAGGGAGTGTGCAAACAGAAAAGAAAAGGGCTCAGGACCAAGCCATAGGGAATTCCAACATTTAGAGCTGGAGAAGAATCAGGAGGCTGAGAATCACGACCAGAGATATATAGGACAATCAGAGAAGTACAGTGTCAATAAAACCATGAAAAGAGAGTGTTTCAAGAAGAGCAAGTGGTTAACATTGCCCAGCTCAGTGACCATTGTTTCAGGGACATCATGCCACCAAGAATGAAGAATCAAGAGGGGAGTGTGTCCTTTGGGCCTGGGGTTCCTGTGCTGAGAAGCTTCTAGACCAGGGGAGATTGATAACAAAGACCATCCCCCAGAGCCAAGAGAGAGGAAAAGCCTTCCCCTGGAGTTGGCACCCTGAATTCGGACTTCTAGCCTCCTAAACTGTGAGAGAATAAATTTCTTTTTGTTAAAGCCATCCACTTGTATTGCTGTTGTAGCAGTACTGGATAGCTAAGACAACTATGAACGTGAACTTATTTGGAAATAAATTCTTTCTTTGAAGATGTTATGAGTTAAGTTAATAAGGTCATACCAGAGCATGGTGGGCCCTAATACCTTCTAAATAGTGTCTTATAAAAGAGGAGAACAGACATGGAGACAGTCACACAGGGGGAAGACACCATATGAAGATTCATCTACAAACCAAGAAGTGCCATGAGTTGCCTGGGGCTATCAGGAGCTGGATAAAACAAGGAAGACTTTCCCTGGAGCCACAGAGAGAGCATGGCCCTGCTGATGCCCTGAATTCAGATCCTAGCCTCTAGAACTGTGGGACAATGAATGTCTGTTCTTTAAAGCCACCCACTTTGTAGTATTTTATCTTAGGAAACTAAGACAGGTGGTATCTGTCTGATTTCTTCATTGTGAAGTTACTAATCTTCCTAGAGTCGGCTGCCTCTCCTAGGAGCCATAGTTTCTTTTATTGGAGAGTGAGATTTAGAAACTGAGACCTGGATGCTGGATGTACTCATTGCCACTAGAATATCACTGCTTCTAGACTCTCTGAGCAGACAGAGTAGGAAATACAGGCATGTATACTAACCCTTGGATACACACATATCTATAATTATTTCTGAATCTATTCTGTGTGTCTATCTATGTGTGTGCGTGGGTGTGTATATATATATGCTGTTGTATATATATATGTGTGTGTGTGTGTGGGTTGTTGCTGTTAAGTGCTATTGAGTCAGTTCTGACTCACAGCAACCCTGTGTACTACAGAACAAAACACTGCCCGGTCCTGTGCCATTCTCAGAATCGTTGCCATGTCTGAGTCCACTGTTGCAGCCACTGTGTCAGTCCATCTTATTCTGGGTCTTCCTCTTTTTTGCTGACCCTCTACTTTACCAAGCATGATGTCCTTCTCCAGGGACCAGTCCCTCCTAATAACATGTCCAAAGTATGAGGGATGAAGTTTTGCCATCCTCACTTCTAAGGAGCATTCTCGATGTACTTTTTCCAAGATAGATTTGTTCGTTCTTCTGACAATCCATTGAGTGACGAACATTCGATATTGTTTGTCAGCACCATAATTCAAAGGTATCAATTCTTCTTTTGTCTACCTTATTCATTTTTCAGCTTTCCTGTGCACATGAGGCAATTGAAAATACCATGGCTTGAGTCAGGCGCACCTTAGTCCTCAAGGTGACATCTTTGTTTTTCATTTTTTTAACACTTTAAAGAGGTCTTTTGCAGCAGATTTGCCCGGTGCAATACATCATTTGATTTCTTGACTGCTGCTTTCATGGATGTTGATTGTGGATCCAAGTAAAATGAAATCCTTGACAACTTCAATCTTTTCTCCGTTTATCATGATAATGCTTCTTGGTCCAGTTGTGACGGTTTTTGTTTTATGTTGAGATATAATTTGTATTGAAGGCTGTAGTCTTTGATCTTCATCAGTAAATGCTTCAAGTCCTCTTCACTTTCAGCAAGCAAGGTTGTGTCATCTGCATGTAGCAGGTTGTTAATGAGTCTTCCTTTGATTTTGGTGTCACGTTCTTTTTCATATGGTCCATCCTCTTGGATTACTTGCTCAGCATACAGATTGAATAAGTATGGTGAAAGGATACAACCCTGACACACACCTTTCCTGATTTTAAACCACACAGTATCCCCTTGTTCTGTCTGAATGACTGCTTCTTGACCTATGTATAGGTACTTCATGAGCACAATAAAGTGTTCTGGAATTCCCATTCTTTGCAATGTTATCTATAATTTGTTATGATCCACACAGTCAAATGCCTTTGCATAGTTAATAAAATACAAGTAAACATCTTTCTTGTATGTATATACACCTGCTCCTCATTGTCGACATGGTTAGTTTCCAAGGACCAGTTTGTTATATGAAAATCATCATTATGCGAAAATGAAGGATGACCACATCAGATCACATAATAAAAGATGACTATATTATTACATAATTGCAAATTACATCATTATGTAACTGCCAAATTGCATTATGACATAACTGCCAAACCACTGAGAATCATGGCCCAGCCAAGTTGACACATAAACTTATCTATCACAGCTAGGTTTACTCTCGCCTCACACCTCAGCATTTGTTCTGCCATACGTACATCGTTTATGTGCAATATAGTCGGATTCTAGATTTTTTACTATGACACTATTGTAATAAGTGTGAAATGTCAGACAATGAGGTAGTTGATAAGTGAGGAGTAGATGTATGTGTATATATAAATATATATATATGTGTGTAATATACATATATGTAACTGATGTCTTAGATGTTAATACCGCACCACAGGGTGTATTCTAGACTCCCCTTCCTCATTTTGCTTATTCCTAATAACTCTCTCCAACAGTGAGAAAACTGGGTCTTATTATCTGCAATTAATACTTACTTGCTCAACCCTAGTATGTATGTAAACTAGTTCTAACCTGTACTCCTGGCAGAAATATATTTGCCAACTAGAGTACAACTCAGTGCTTTTGGTCTTTAGCCTGACAGAAACGTAATCAAAACATTGTTTTCCAAAGTTACTTAGGGCAGCTTCTTTTTACCCTGATCCTCTTCAGAGAGGTTATATTATGCATTTGTAATATAGTTAGGTTAATTTTTCGTAGTTACTTTCTATCTTAGATCCTCAGCCATCCTAGCTTATGTTTTTTAACGCATACATTAAAGTTTACATTTTGTGATGTACAGTCTTACAGGTTTTGAGGAATGCATAGAGTTATATATTCATCACTCCGGATGCAGAACCGTTCTATCACTCCAAAATTTTCCCTGTATGACTTATCTGTAGTCAATAACTTCCCCTTTCCCCAACCCTGGCAACCACTGATGTTTTTTTCCATTCCTATAGTTTTGTCTTTTACAAGATGTCATTTAAATAGAATTATACAATATGTAGCCTTTTGGTCTGGCTTCACTTAGCAAAATGCATTTACAATTCATCCATGTTGTTGTGTGAATCAATAGCTCTTTTGCTTTTATTGTTGAGTAGTATTCTAAAGCATGAAAGTATCACAGTTTATCCATTTACCTTGTTGAAATGACATCTTGATTGTTTCCAGTTTGGAATGATTATTTATAAAGCTTCTATAAACATTTATGTACAAGTTTTGGTGGGAATATTAGTTTTCAATTCACTGAGATACTTACAAGTAGGATTGTTAGCTTGTACAATAAGTGTATGTTTAACTTTGTAAGAGACTGTCAAACTGTCTTCCAAAGTGGTTGTACTATTTTGCATTCCCAATAGCAATGAATGGGAGTTCTTCTGAAAGCTTTACTTCGAGATCTGTGGTTTATTTTTTGGTTAATTTTTGTATAAATTGAGATGTTTAGGTTCAGTTTAATTTCCTTTTTTGCATATGAATGGCTAAATTGTTCAAACATCATTTGTTGAGAAGGTTAATACCTTTTCTCATTCAATTGCTTTTGCAGCTTTGAAAAAGATCAAATATCATATTTACGTGGGTCTATATCTGGACTCTTTACTATGTTCCATTGGTCTGTGTCTCTGTACTAATACCACTCCTATACTGTCTTCATTACTGTAGCTTGATAATGTCTTAAAATTGATAAAGTGATTCCTCTGATGTTGCTTTCCTTTTTCAAAATTATTTTAACTATACTAGTCCTTTGTACTTCCATGTAAATATTAGAATGAGCTTGTCTCGTTTTTGTTGTTAGGTGTGATTGAGTTGGTTGTGACTCATAGTGCTCCCGTGCACAGCAGAATGAAACACTGCCCAGTCCTGTGCCATCCTTACAATCATTACTATGCTTGAGCCCATTGTTGCAGCCAGCATGCGTATCCATCTCATTGAGGGGTTTCATCTTTTTCCCTGACTCTCTACTTTACCAAGCATGATATTCTTCTCTAGGGACTGGTCCCTCCTGATAACGTGTCCAAAGTAAGAGAGGACAAAGTCTCACTTCTACGGAGCATTCTGGATGTACCTCTTCTAAGACATTTGTTCATTCTTCTGGCAGTCCATGGGGTATTCAATATTCTTCACCAACACCATAATTCAAATGCATCAATTCTTCTTCAGTCTTCTTTATTCATTGTCCAGCTTTCACATGCATTTGAGGTGATTGAAAATATACCATTGCTTGGGTCAGGCACGCCTTAGTCCTCAAGATGACATCTTTGCTTTTTATCACTTTAAAGAGGTCTTTTGCAGCGGATTTGCCCAATGGTTGTCCATATCGATAAATATTCCAGCTGAAATTTTAACTGGTGTGTAAAATATGTAGATAACTTTGGGTAGAACTAATATCTTTAATAGGTTAAATCATCCAATCATGAATGTGGTATGTCTCTCCATTTATTTAGTCTTCTTTGATTCTTTCATCAGAGTTCTGTAGCTTTTGGTATGCAAATCCTGAACATGTTTTCTTAGATTTATACCAAAGTACACCTACTCCTCACTTATTCACATGGTTAAGCTCCAAAGACTGGGCCATTATGCAAAAATTGGCATAATATGAAAATGGTGCATGACCACATCAGATCACAGAATGGGGGATGATACATCATTATATAACTGCCAAATTACATTATTGCATAACTGCCAAATCGTTCATTTTTCTTTCTTCTTATTGGAAAGGTTGTGCTGTTGATGAACATCTGTCATATTTGTGTCTCCCTGTCCTCACTTCCTTTGGTTGGGGGGGGACACTGCCACTTTCCTACTCCTTGTAAGTCTTGTGGGGCTGTCAATTAAAGAAACTTTACTCCCTTGCCACAGCTGTGTACATCTGGGCCAGGTGAGCCATTCAGAGAGCTCCATCCCCTAGACATATGCCCGGTACATTATTCAAGGAGAACCAATCAGAGTTCTTGAGAAGTAGATTTATACATACCCTTGAAGAGTGAGATTTTCTGTCTGTTTTTCTAAATTTAGGAGCACTAAGAACAATGGAATTCTAAAGCTACTAGAGTTTATCTTTTCAGCTCCATGAAGAAAGCATACATGAGACTGAAAAGAACACCAAGGAAAACAGAGAAAAATGAAGAAAGAGAAAAAAATCTTAAAGATAACATTTGAACATTTGGGTACAGCAATGTGTAAAGTCCACCTTCTCCTCGGTTATGTTAACAATAATCCATACTATATTTTAGCCACTTTGACTTGGTTTTCTGTTACTTGCAACCAAGAATCCTGGCAAATACAAATTGTAGATGGTCATGTTTCTGAAATTGACCACAGCTATTCTATTATATCATGAGTGAAGCACATCTCTCTACCCATGGGTTTAGGTATGTTGGATCCTTGAAGTGTGGGCTCAGTAAGGATTGGTCTCAAATTAAAGATCAAATGATAAAGGAAATTTGATGCCTGTATTCTGCATTATAAATCAACCAGTCACTATTACTGCATGTGTAATTCAAATAGATGGCTTAGAATAAGTTGAGAACTTATGGAAGGAGACATCATGCATTTGTAAACATATACAGCCTCATTTCCGACTTACAGCATGGAATAAAAAACACATACGCAAATGGATTTGGGTATATATGTTGCTTCATTTGATGTGTTTGATGTCATATATCTTAATATGAAAGTTTAGCTGACCACGCAGATCATTTTAAAAGACAAGAAACGATTTTACTGATTTTTTTGCCCGTGCTCACCATTTCTAACCCCAACAACCGTCTCTGTTTGCCTATGCTATATCTCTGGCCGACAATCCTGATTGCTGTTTGTTGGGAGAGAATCATTATGATGGCTTCTTGAATTCATGCCTTTCAAAAGATGCTTTTAAAAAAGCAATCAGCTTTCTCATGTTATTCTCAATAGCAAGTGAAAATAGCATATGTAACTGTATTACTCAATATGCACAATTCTGAATTTAAGAAATTTCATGAACATTTAAAATAGATATACAATTGTCACACTTGAATTTCAGTAAAAAAGAATTGCTGGTATATTTTAACTCTTCATATTTTTTATTTGTGCTGTTCTCAGACATACTAACTTCATAAGAAGTATACCGGAAAGATGTTTACCTGTATTTTATTGACTATGCAAAGGCATTCTACTGTGTGGATCATAACAAATTGTGGATAATACTGCAAAAAATAGGAGTTCCAGAACACTTAATTGTGCTCATACAGAACCTGTACACAGACCAAGAGACATACATTTGTACAGAACAAGGTGATACTGTGTGGTTTAAAATCAGGAAAGATGTGCATCAGGGTTGTATCCTTTCACCATACTTATTCAATTTGTATGCTGAGCAAATCATATGAGAAGCCAGACTATATGACTATAACAATATACTGACTATATGCTATCTAATTTTAATTGGGATTTCTAGACTAACAGCTATGTTTTTTGAGAAAAACGTGTCCTCAGTGGTCAAATCCAGAATGTGAGACCATATACCCCAAGGCATCTTAACCAAGTGATCATCTGCACCCCGCACGTACGCAGGAAGAGTGTTGTCTGGGTGCTATTGCCAGCAAGATGTTTTTGCAAGATAGACAAAGAAAATACATGTAAGCATCTTGTGACCATGATATAAGCATCCTGTCAAACTATCTGTAATCATTAACTATACTATTAGTAATCAGTAACCAATCAGAGTGTGATTATTACAATACTCATTGATTTTCCTGTAATTGCCCTCCCTATGGTTTGGTTCCTCTTTTTACCCCGTAAGAATACTTGTATAAAGAAACTGTCCCAGGACTACCTGGTTCCATTTTCAATGGGTTATGTAGTTCCTCAATTGCAATTGTTTTAAACCCTTAATAAGTCTCTCTGTTTTAACTTGAAACAGCATTCAAGTTTTTCTCTGCAACAAAACTGTTATAAAAGCAAAGATGTCACTTTAAGGACTAAGGTGCAACTGACCCAAGCCATGGTATTTTCAATTGCCTAATATACATGTGAAAGCTGGACAATGAATAAGGAAAACCAAAGAATAATTGATGCATTTGAATTACAGTGTTGGTGAAAAATATTGACTATACCACGGACTGTCAGAAGAATGAACAAATCTGTCTTGGAAGAAGTACAGCCAGAATGCTGCTTAGATGCAAGGATGTGAGACTTCATCTCACATACTTTGGACATGAGGAGTGTCTTAGGCTGGGTTATCTAGATAAGCAAAACCAGTGAGGCATATAAATATATATATAAAGAGAGAGAGAGAAAGAGAGAGATTTATATCAAGGAAACAGCTCACGTGATTGTAGAGGCTAGAATGTACCAAGTCTGTGGGTCAGGATAGAGGCTTCTAATTCACGTATCTGCAAGGGCTGGCAAACCCAAGATCAACAGGTTGGAGAGCAGGGCTCTTTTTCACAGGCTGTGTAGGTTGAAGAATCCCAAGACTGGCAGGCAAGACCACAAGTCTTCTGATTCACGTAGCTGCAGGGGCTGGAGAACCCAAGATCGGCAGGTCAGAGAGCAGGACTCTTGCTCACAGGCTGTGAAGATCAAAGAATCCCAAGATCAGCAGGTAAGCTGCTAGCGAAAGTCTCAAGAACCAGAAGTCAGATGAACAAGAGGCAGCTGCAGGATCCAGAACAAGCCAAAAAGGCAAGGCGAGCAGGAAGGAAGTAGGCCAAAGAGGTCAGAGAGATGAAGGCTGAGAAGGCAATGAGCCACCACAGGCCCCACCCTTGCTGGTACCACTCAGCAGATTCCATCATGCAGGTGATCACATATCAAATTTCAACAGGGAAGTAATCACAAGATTATACAACTGCCAAAAATACCAAGAATCATGGCCCAGTCAAGTTGACACACAATCTTAACCATCACTAGGAAGGACCAGTTCCTGGAGAAGGACATCATGCTTGGTAAAGTAGAGGGTCATCAAAAAAGAGGAAGACCCTCCACAAGATGGATTGACACAGTGGCTGCAATAATGGGCTCAAACATAGCAACAATTGTGAGGATGGCACAGGACCAGGCAGCGTTTGGTTCTGTTGTACATAGGGTTACTATGAGCTGGAAACAACTTGAGGGCATCTAACAACAACTAACAGATCTTTACTTTGGCTGAAATAAAAATAAGCCATTTTCAGTCATGAGGAAGCCTACAAATGAAAAACTAGACCCCTTCCATTCTTGGTTTTGTCATATTTGCTTTCCTGGACTTTGCAACAGGAAGTCCCCAGTCTCCTACACCTTAACATTTTCAAGTTTTCCCTAAAAAAAGTTTTTTACATGAAGGATCTCTTTCTCCAAAAAATGTCCATTCTAAGCACTGTTCCACATCAGATTTAAGAAAATTTTGGATGGATACAGAGTTTGTCCTTCTAACATTGACTTGCTAGGAAAATGCAAGTCTATCCAAAAATATTTCCCCATCCCGCAAAAAAAAAATTCAACTCTGAGCTGATTGCACAGATGACAATCAACAGAATGAAAATGAATATGCTTAATTAGGAGATATTAAGAGAATTAATTAATTAATTAAGGTATTAATTAGGAGGTATACTTGCTTTATTGTTTAAGTCATTTGATGTAGGAATAAAGCATATTTTTGAAACCTGAGTTGTAAACCAAATTTATGGGGAATAAAGAATAATGAAAAGTATGGGATTTTGAGGAGAGAGGTGAAGAGAAAAGAAAAATGGCTCAAAGACATGTGAAAGAGCAAGCATCAGGTCTACCACAAAGATTTTATTTAAATTTAGTTTGTGTTGGCTTCATAGATGTGTGACCTGAGCCCATGCTCAGAAGGATCTTGTGCTTGGTTGAATGCTGTGCTCTCACCATCTGGACATTCTTAATAATTGTCGAACAAGGACCCTACACTTTCACTTTACACTGGTTCTCACAAATCAAGTACCTGGTCCTGATCCCAGTTCAGGTCTCTCATGGCTTCCTCAACTGTCTCCTCTCTTAAGTTCCAATTCTCATTTTATAGCACCAAGAAAGGAATGAAATTGTTTTTCTCATTTACAGACATTCTGTAGCCACAGTCAGATTCCATTTGCAAATTAGATATTATGATAATTTCCACTCCATTGTTTCTGCTCATCTGTCCATTAAAACAAATGGAAATCTACCTTTACTCTGAGTTCAAAATGATGTGCTCTTGAAACATTTTACTCAAGAGTTTATTAAGAAATCAACCTTGATTGTAGTTTTGAGACCTACATGTGCAAGTTATAATACTGGTAGTAACAGAAATAGACAAGAGATAGTATCTTCTTTTAAAAGAATTCACAAACTGGAGGTAAAGGCATTTGGAACACAAATAAAACCATTGCTGTCTAGTCTATTCTGACTCATAGCGACCCTATAGGAACACAAATAATGGAATGATTACAAGTTGGAAAGGTGAAGAAGGAGACTGAGAGGGAGACGGAGAAGTGATTATTGTAGTCTGAGTCTGGAAAGATCCAAACTCAAGTCTAAAGTGAGAACAAGGGCTTCATAGCTTGTGAGATTATGCTTTTAAACTGTCTCGATGATGGGAGAATAAGTACTCCATACCTATAAAACAGAAACAACTTACTTCATAGGGCAAGATTTAAATACAGTAGATAATGCTTGAAAAATGCCTAGCCTGAAATGTTGGTGATTTGAACCCAATCCATCATGCCCCAGGAGAAATGCCTGTAGATCTACTTCTGTAAAGATTACAGGCAAAAAAAAAAAAAAAAAAAAACCTATGAAATATTTGTACTTTGTAACACACTGGATCACTATGAGTCAGCATGATTGGACATCAAGAGGTTTTTACGGGATGACTTGCACGTAGTAGGTGCTTGATAAAAAATATTTCTCTTATTAATTAGTGTCTTTTTTAAAGTGACTGATATATTCTCATGAAATGGAAAGAAGACTAAAAACCCCATAGACTACCATCTAACCAGGCCATCCCAATATGTAGAGCAATTCTTAGCACTCTTTAATCACAAACTCTGGGTTTTCATCCTAGTTCTGCCATTACCTTTGTGTATGATCTTGGGAAAATTGTCATACCCCTCTAAAATTCTGGTATCTTATCTGTCTAATGTGATAGATTAAATTGTTCCCTGATATTCTTCTAATCCTAAATTTTGATTGCAAGAAGGTTACTATTTCTCCTTCTTCTTTTTTTTTCAGTATTAAACAGTTGTTATTTTTAAAAAATCAATCCAATTCTTTACAGGTGACCATTATTAAAAGTTTAGTAAGTATCCTTTCTGAGTTTTTTCTTAAATGTAAATTGCAGAATTTACATGGGCTCAGGTCACACATCTATGAAGCCATAACAAACTAAATTTAGGTAAAAATCTCTGTGGTAGACCAGATGCTTGCTCTTTCACATGTCTTTGAGCCGTTTTTCCTTTCTCTTTACCTCTCTCCTCAAAATCCCATACTTTTCATTATTCTTTATTCCCCAGAAAGTTTGGTTTACAACTCAGATTTCTTATATATACCATTATCTCCTTTCATAAAAGTATACACACATACACACACACACACACACATATATATATACACATATGTATCTATATTGTCTTAGTTTCCTAGGGCTGCTGTAACAAAACACCACAAATTGGGTGGCTTTAAGGAATAGAACTGTATTTTCTCATGATTCTGGAGGCTGAAAGTCCAACTTCAGGGCATAAACAGGGCTATGCTCTATCTCTGTTGGTTCTTGGGGAAGATTTTTCCTTGTCTTTTTCAGTTTCTGGTTGTCCTGGGCGTTTCTTGGCATTCCTTGGCTTCTAGAAGGATAGTCACATGCTGTCTTCCCCCTGTAAGTGATCCTGTTTCCATATCTGTCCTTCCTTTTTATAAGATGCCATTCCGAAGGGATTAGGACACAGCTGACTCAGACATGGCATCATTAATTTAACGGATAACGTCTGCAGATAAATTAAAAACCCTACTTTACCAAACAAAGTCACATTCACATGGATAGGGGTTAGGACTTCAACATAGCTTTTTTAGGGAGCATAATTCAATCATATGTAATATACACATATATAAAATTCCATAAAATTATATATAATTATATATATGGGCGCACGTTTATGAAATTATATATACACACAGTTTTATGAAATGAGATCATAGTATATAGTATATATGATACAGCAACTTGCATTGTTTGCCTTTATATGTTTCCACATCTAATTCATTGTTTAAACGACTGAATAGTATTCAATTATATGTATACTATAATTGAATACTGTATTTGATCTCTCTCTGTTTCTTTTAAGAAACCTCCATAAATAGAAATTTAGGTTATTTACAATTTGTTGCCATTTCAAAGAACGATGTAGGGAATATCCTTGTACATGTATTTTGCACATACTGTTTCAATAGGTGAAATTTCTGCATATTGAATTGGTTGATACAATGCTTATAAATATTTAACAGATTTATTAGATATTGTTAAATTTTCCTGCATACAGATTGTACCAATTTATGTTCCCACCAACATGGGATGTACTGAAAGTTGATAGTAACTGTTTTCTCACACCCTGAAAAAGAGTGGCTACTTTCAATATTTTAATTTTGTTTTCTATATGAAGAGCATAAAATAGCTTCTTGTTATAATTTGCATTTTTTATTATTAGTGAAATGTACCTTTTTTGGTATCTTTATTACTGTTGTTGTTGTTAAGTGCAGTCGAGTCAGTTCTGACTCATAGTTGACCTGTGAACAACAGAAGGAAACACTGCCCGGTTCTGCGCCATCCTCACAATCATTGTGATGTTTGAGCCCATTGTTGCGGCCATTGTGTCAATCCATGTTGAAGGTCTTCCTCTTTTTCGCTGACCCTCTACTTTACCAAGCATAATATCCCTCTCCAGAGACGGGTCCCTCCTGATAACATGTCCAAAGTACGTGGGATGAAATCTCGCCATTCTCACTTCTAAGGAGCATTCTGGCTGGACTCCTTCCAAGACAGATTAGTTCGTTCTTTCGGCAGTCTATAGTATAGTCAACATTCTTCGGCAACACCACAAATCAAAGGTGTCAATTCTTCTTCGGTCTTCTTTATTCATCATCCTGCTTTCACACGCCTATGAGGTCATTGAAAACACCATGGCTTGAGTCAGGCGCACCTTAGTCTTCAAGGTGATATCTTTGCTTTTCCACCCTTTAAAGCGGTCTTTTGCAGCAGATTTGCCCAATGCAATCTGTCTTTTAATTTCTTTCTTCTTCTTTTTTTTATTGTACTTCAGGTGAAGGCTTACAGAACAAATAGTTTCTCATGAAACAGAAGTACACATGTTGTTTTATGACATTGGTTAACAACCCCACAACATATCAAGCCTCTAACTTCTCAACCATTTTTTTTTTTTTTTTTTGGTGAAAATACACATAGCCAAAGATACACCATTTCAAAAATTTCTACATGCACACTTCAGTGACATTGACTACGCTCTTCCAATTGTGCTGCTGTTCTTACTTAAGATGAAGGCTTACAGAACAAAATAGTTTCTCATTTAACTGTTAAGACAAATGTTGCCCTATGACAATAGTTAACAATCTCACAACACATCAACAATATCCTTACTCAACCTTGTGTTCCCTATCACCACCTTCCTTCTCCCCTTCTGCTTTCTGGCCCTTGTCACTGGACTCCTGTACCTCGTTAGTCTCATTTGGTTTTACGGGGCTGTCCCCTCCCAGGCTGAACAGTGAACATTGGAGGTAACTTCACCACTGAGCTAAGTCTGGGGGCCATACTCTCAGGGTTTCTCCAGTCTCCTTTAGGCCAGTAAATCTGGTCTTTTTTTTTGTGAGTTAGAATTATGCTCTACATCCTTCTTCAGCTCTGTCCAGGGCCCTCTGTTGTGATCCTGGTCAGAGCAGTCAGTGGTGGTAGCCGGGCACCATCTAGCTGTACTGGACTCAGTCTGATAGAGACCTTGGTAGCTGTGGACAATTAGTCCTTCGGACTAATCTTTTCCTTGTATCCTGTTCTCTTCATTCTCCCTTGCTCCCGAAGGGATGAGACCAGTGGAGTATCTTAGATGGCCGCTCACAGGCTTTTAACACCCCAGACACTACTCACCAAGATAGAATGTAGAGCATTGTTTTTATAAGCTGTGTCATGCCAACTGATCTAGATGTTCCCCTAGACCATGGTCCCCACAGCCCTCCACCCAGCAATTCAGTCGCTCAGGGAGTTTGGATGTGTCTATGGGGCTTCCATGGACTTTCCTTGTACAAGTTGTGCTAGTTAATCCTGTATTGTGTACTGTCTCACCCTTCACCCAAGATACTGCTTATCTATTGTCTATTTAATATCCGCCCCCCATCCCTGGTAACCAACAAAGATTGTTACATTTTGTGTGTGAACTTTATCATAGGTTTTTACAATAGAGGTCTCATACAATATTTGTCCTTTTGTGGTTGACTTAGTTCACTCAGCATAATGTCCAACAGTTTCATCCATGTTATGAGATGCTTCACAGATTCATTGTTGTTCTTTCTCGTTGTATAGTACTCCATTGTGTGTATGTACCATAGTTTGTTTATCCATTCATCTGTTGATGGGCATCTAGGTTGTTTCCATTATTTTGCTATTGTGAACAATGCTGCCATGAACATAGGTGTGCATATGTCTATTCGAGTGATGACTCTTATTTCTCTAGGATATATTCCTAGGAGTGGGATTGCTGGATCATATGGTATGTCTATTTCTAGCTTTCTGAGGAAGCGCCATATCATTTTCCAAAATGGTTGTATCATTTTGCATTCCCACCAGCAGTGCATAAGTGTTCCGATCTCCCCACAGCCCATCAACATTTGCTATTTCCAGTGTTTTTGATTCTTGCCAGTAATGCCAGGGTGAGATGGTATCTCATTGTGGTTTTAATTTGCATTTCTCTAATGGCTAGTGATCACGAGCATTTCCTCATGTGTTTGTTGGCCACTTGAATGTCTTCTTTGGTGAAGTGTCTGTTCATTTCCTTTGCACATTTTTTAATAGGATTGTTTGTCCTTTTGTTGTAGAGGTGTTGGATTTTCTTGTAGATTATGGAGATTAGACCTTTGTCTGACTTGTACTGTCCAAACATTTTTTCCCAGTCTGTAGGTTCTCTTTTTACTCTTTTGGTGAAGTCTTTTGAAGAGCATAAGTGTTTGATTTTTAGACGATCCCAGTTATCTAGCTTATCTATTGGGGTTTGTGCATTGATGGTTATGGTTTGTATCTTGTTAATGCCATGTGTTAAGGCCTGAAGTGTTGGTCCTATTTTTTCTTCTATGAACTTCATAGTTTTAGGCTTTATATTCAGGTCTTTGATCCGTTTTGAAGTAGTTTTTGTATACGGTGTGAGGTATGGGTCCTGTTTCAGTTTTTTGCAAATGGATATCCAGTTTTGCCAGCACCATTTGTTAAAAAGACTGTCTTTTCCCCATTTGATGGACTTTGGGCCCTTGTCGAAGATCAGGTGACCGTAGGTGGATGGATTTACATCTGGGTTCTCAATTCTGTTCCATTGGTCAATGTATCTGTTGTTGTACCAGTACCAGGCTGTTTTGACTGCTGTAGCTGTATAGTAGGTTCTGAAGTCAGGTAGTGTGAGTCCTCCAACTTTATTCTTCTTCTTCAGTAGGGCTTTAATTATTAGGGGCTTCTTCCCTTTCCATATAAAGTTAATGATTAGTTTTTCCATCTCCTTGAAGAATGTTGTTGGTATTTGGATCAGGATTGCATTGTATTTGTAAATTGCTTTGGGTAGAATTGCCATTTTCACAATGTTGAGTCTACCTATCCATGAGCATGGTATGTTTTTCCATTTATGTAGGTCCCTTTGGGTTTCTTGCAGCAGTGTTTTGTAGTTTTCTTTGTATAGGTCTTTTACATCCCTGGTCAGATTTATTCCTAAGTAGTTTATCTTTTTAGGGGGCTGTTGAAAATGATATTGTTTTCCTGATTTCCTTTTCATCGTTCTCCTTATTGGTGTATAGGAATCCAACTGATTTTTGAATGTTTATCTTGTATCCTGCTACTCTGCTGAATCTTTCTATTAGTTCCAGTAGATTAATTGTGGAGTCTGTAGGGTTTTCTAGGTATAGTATACTATCATCTGCAAACAGGGAGAGTTTAACTTCTTCATTACCAATTTGGATGCCCTTTATTTCTTTTTCTTGCCTTATTGCTCTAGCTAGAACTTCCAGCACAATGTTAAATAGGAGTGGTGAGAAAGGGCATCCTTGTCTTGTTCCTGTTTTCAAGGGGAATGTTTTCAGCCTCTCTCCATTAAGAATGATGCTGGCCATTGGTTTTGCATAGATGTCCTTTTTTATGTTAAATTTCCCTTCTATACCTATTTTATTGAGAGTTTTTATCAGGAATGGGTGTTGGACTTTGTCAAATGCCTTTTCTGTGTCAATTGAGATGATCATGTGATTCTTTCCTTTCCTTTTATTTATGTGGTGGATTACGTTGATTTATTTTCTAATGTTGAACCATCCTTGCATACCTGGTATGAATCCTACTTGGTCATGGTGTCTTATTTTTTTGATATGATGCTGAATTCTATTGGCTTGAATTTTGTTGAGAATTTTGCATCTATATTCATGAGAGATATTGGTCTGTAATTTTCTTTTTTTTGTGATGTCTTTGCCTGGTTTTGGTATCAGCATTATGGTGGCTTCATAGAATGAATTTGGAAGTGTTGCTTCTTCTTCTATGCTCTGAAATAGTTTGAGTAGCACTGGTACAAGCTCTTCTGTAAATGTTTTGTAGAATTCTCCAGTGAAGCCATCTGGGCCAGGGCTTTTTTGTTGTTGTTGTTGGGGGTTTTTTTATTACCTTTTCAATCTCTTCTCTTGTTATGGGTCTGTTCAGATTTTCAGCATCACTTTGTTGTAGTTTGGGTAGGCTGTGTGTTTCTAGAAATTTATCCATTTCCTCTAGCTTTTCAAATTTGTTGGAGTATAGTTTTTCATATATTCTGTTATAATCCTTTTTATTTCAGTTGGTTCTGTTGTAATGTCCCCCATGTCATTTCTTATTTGGGTTATTTGTGTCTTCTGCTGTTTTTCTTTTGTCAGTCTGGCCAGTGGTTTGTCGATTTTGTTGATTGTTTCAAAGAACCAACTTGTGGTTTTGTTGATTCTTTCTATTGTTTTTCTGTTCTCTATTTCATTTATTTCTGCTCTGATCTTTACTATTTCCTCTCTTCCGGTGGTTGTGGCCTTTTTTTTTGCTGTTCTCTTTCTATTTGTTTGAGTTGTGTAGTTAATGTTTCTTCTTTTTGATATGTGCATCTATTGCTATCAATTGTCCTCTGAGGACTGCCTTTGCTGTGTCCCAAAGTTTTTGGTATGATGTGTTTTCATTCTCATTTGATTCTGGGAATTTTTTTGATTCCATCTCTGATTTCTTCTATTACCCAGTGATGTGTAAGCAGGGTATTATCGAGTTTCCATGTAGTTGATTTTTTTCCCTTGCTCTTTCTATTGTTAATTTCTACCTCGATGGCATTGTGGTCAGAGAAGATACTTTGAATTATCTCAACGTTTTGGATCTTGTTGAGGATTGCTCTATGGCCTAAGATGTGGTCTATTCTGGAGAACATTCCATGTGCATTGGAAAAGAATGTGTACTTTGCAGCGGTTGGATGGAGTGTTCTATATATGTCTATAAGGTCCAGTTGGCTGATTGTGCCCTTTAGATCTTCTGTATCTTTGCTGAGTTTCTTCTTAGTTGTTCTGTCCTTTACTGAAAGTGGTGTGTTGAAGTCTCCTACTATTATTGTGGAACTGTCGATTTCTCTTTTCAGTGTTGTTAGAGTTTGTTTACGTATTTTGGAGCCCTTCATTGGGTGCATAGATGTTTATTATGGTTATGTCTTCATGATGGATCATCCCCTTAATCATTATATAGTGTCCTTCTTTGTCTTTTATGGTAGACTTTGTTTTAAAATCTATTTTATCTGAGATTAGAATTGCCACTCCTGCTCTTTTTTGGTAGTTGTTATCTTGATATATTTTTTTCCAACCTTTGACTTTTAATAAATTCACATCTTTGTTTCTAAGGTGTGTCTCCTGTAGACACCATATTGATGGATCCTGTTTTCTTATCCATTCTGTCACTCTCCATCTCTTTATGGGTGCATTGAGTCCATTTACATTCAGTGTAATTATTGATAGATGTAGGTTTGCTGCTGTCATTCTGTAGTGCTTTTTTTGGGGGGTGCTGACATTTTCTTTGTTCTTCTTACTCTCTTTTGCTGAGTTACTTTTGTTTGTGGATTTTTTTTTTCCATTTCTTTTGGTTTTGTAGGTTTTATTTTTGCTGAGACTTTATGTTTTTCCTCTTTTTTTTATGAGTATGTTTGTTAACTTTCTTTGTGGTTACCATAAATTTTACCCTTATCTTTCTAAGTTTGAAGCAGTCTGCCATTACTTGGTATCACCTTGCCTCCCTCTCCATTAGAAGGTTCTATACCTATGCTGTTTATTTCCTCTTTTATTGTTTTGATGTTGTTGCTATTTACTGATTAACTGCTCTGATTCCCTGTTGTATTTATTTTGGTTTTGGATAGTCCTCGAGAGTTCATTTCCTAGATTGGTATCTGGCTGGTACAATCCTGCGTCCTAGTTTCTGCCTGGGAGCTGAAGCTGTTTGTCCTCAGATTGAAGAACTCCCTTTAATAATTCTTGTAAGTTTGGTTTGACTTTTACATATTCCCTTAATTTCTGTTTATCTGGAAATGACCTAATTTCATCATCAAAGTTGAACAAGAGTTTTGCAGGATGTATTATTCTTGGATGGCAACTTTTTCCTTTCAGGATTTTATATATGTCATCCCATTGCCTTCTTGCCTGCATGGTTTCTGCTGAATAATCTGAGCTTAGTCTTATTGTTTCTCCTCTGTTTGTTACTTCTTGTTTTTCATGAGCTGCTCTCAGGATTCTTTGTCTTTGGTTTTGGCGAGTGTGAATATGATATGCCTTGGTGATTTTCTTTTGGGGTCTCTTCTATATGGGGTTCGTTGAGCCTCTTGGATGGCCAGCTTTTCAATCTTTCATGATATTGGGGAAGTTTTCTCTCAGCAGTTCCTCAGTGATCCTTTCTGTGCTTTCTGTTTTCTCCCCCGTTCTGGAATTCCAATCACTCGAAAATTTTTGCTTTTGATTGTGTCCCACATAACTCTCAGGGTCTCTTCATTTTTCTTTGTTCTTTTTTCTGAGTTTTCCTCAAACAGAGTTGTATCCAAGTGTTTGTCTTCAATTCCACTGATCTGTCTTCCACCGTTTCAAGTCTGCTTCTCAGCCCTTCTATGACATCGTCCATTTCTGAAGTCTTGTTTTTATCTTTTGGATTTCTAATTGTTGTTTTTGTATAATTTCTAGTTGTGAATTTATTTTGGAATTTTGTTCCTGCATTTTTTTCCTGAATTCTTCCATTTTTTTTGTCAGTATTTTCTACGAATTTGTGTATTTTTTCCTCCTGTTTGTCAGCTTTTTTCCTCAGTTCTTGGAGAATTCTGAGTATTAGAGATTTGAATTCCCTATCAGGTAGTTCTAGTGCATTTTCTTCCAGAGGAGAGTCATCTGGTGTTTTATTTTGGAAGCCTACTGGAACCATCCTGTCCTTTTTTTGTAAATGTTTTGTTATTGTCTGCTGTCTTAGGGGCATTCAGTAGTTATTCTTCTCGTTTACTGATTGTAGATTTGTTTGTTTCGTCCCTTTTTTTTAAAAGAAAAATTTGACTATGTCTGAGCAGGCAGACTATGTGTTCTTTGTTGTTTGCTCATATTTGGGCACAAAACTTTTTGCCTCCTTCTTCAACTGGCAGGGTCAGTCACTCAGATATGGTACAGCAGGGCTGGTCTAGCTGAAGAGGAGTTACCGGGATGGGTTGTTTGTGGCACTTACTACAGCCACCAGAGCAGGTCAGTAATCCGTGCAGGAGAGGTTCCAGTAGGCCGTGCCTGTGCTGCTTGGTGGTGTGATGTCAAGCGCATTGTGCAGGTAGGCAGGATGCAGCGGGGAGATTGTTATGTGTGGAGCTAAGATGGATATGGAAGAGAGGAGAGAGGAACAAGAGCCAAAAACATACAAAAAAAAAGAATGCTAGGGGAGCTTGCCTTTGGAGTGAAGAATTGAGACACTATGAAATGGAGAAAAACAGAAAGGGGAGGAGGAAGAAAAGAAAAGAATGAATAAATAAGAATCAGAAAGGTTAAAGAACCGCAAAGATCCCAGGGATCCCACCAGTGTAGCTATGAGGTCTGGGGAAGTTGCTCTCAGGTGTTGCAGTACAGCCTGGCTAGAAGGTGTGGAGGTATACAATGCCAGGTTTTCAGGGAACAGAAAGAGAAGGAAGATATATAGAGGTGAAACTGAGGAATGAAGAAAGACAAAAAGGGAAAAAGAGGAAAAAGAAAACAAAACAAATTAAAAAAAAAAAACAAGAAAGACCCCCCAAAGAAACAGAAAAAAAAAAAAAAAACCAACGTAAAAAGAAATGCTCTCAGGGATCCCTCTGCATGTCTGTGGAAGCCGAAGGGGAGTCTCCCTTCCACGCAGCTCAGCCTGGCCAGAAAGGCTCCCAACTCAAGAAAAGGAAAAGAAAACAAACAAACAATTCAAAACAAAGAAACGAACAAAAGCCCTGGGATCACACCAGCATGGCAGCCCAAACCAGGAAGCAGCTCCACACTCAAACAGAGCTCCGCAGCCCCTCAGGAAGAAGCAAAGACGGTGCATGGAGCCAGGTACTTGAGCGAAGGGAGGGGGAGGTGGCGAGAGGCAAGTAAGAAATCAAAAGAAGCAGAAAAAAAAAAAAAGCAACACTAGCGGCCAACAAATGGCACTCAGAGAGCCAGCTTGTGCGGGCTGGTGTTTCTGGACAAGAGACTGTGTCCATGGAAAGCAGAGGGGGCCAAGTGTGGGTGAAGAAGGGTAGAGAGTGGGAAAGCATATATCACAAATTATCGGAGCTCTGCAGCCCCTCAGGAAGAAGCAAACATGGCGCACGGAGCGGGGTACTCAAGCAAAAGGAGGGGGAGGTGGGGAGAGGCAAGGAAGAAATAAAAAGAAGCCGAAAAAAAGCAACACCAGCAGCCAACAAATGGCACTCACAGAGCCACCCGTTCGGGTGTGTGGAATCCAAGAAGCCGCTGTTTCCTGGTCAAGAGACTGTGGCCACGGGAAGCAGAGGAGGCCGAGTCAGGGTGAAGAAGGGTGGGGGGTGGGAAAGCGTATATCGCCAATTACCGGTTGTTTTGTCTCCCGCTGGATGCTCCATGAAGCTGCTTTCTTGTATCCCCTGTTTGCTGGTCTCCGACAGGAGTCCAAGATGGTGGATCTGCGCTGCTTTAGCTGGTAGGGGACCTCTGCATGAATCTCTCCTTGCCCGTTCTCTGTCACGTTTCTCACTCCATTTGGTGTGTGGCTGAATTCTTTATCTCGTTGTTTGATGTTTTAGTGTTTCAGGATTGTCGTATTCTCTTTCGGCTTAGTTGTTCAGATCTTTGCTGTGGAGGGATGGTGTGGTGCTTCTGCCTAGAGCACCATTTTTCCGGAACTCCTCTGTCTTTTAATTTCTTGACTGCTGCTTCCATGGGTGTTGATTGTGGATCCAAGTAAAATGAAATCCTTGACATCTTCAGTCTTTATTGAGTATCTTTATATTCAATTCTTATAAAGTATCTTTATCAGTACTTCCCCTTAAATGAAGTTTCTATTTATATATGTGATTTTTTTTCTATTATGATCTATCCTTTTTCTTATTAGTGGAGACTTTAAAAGTAGATTATGCTTTGTACATATTACATTTTCTCTCAGTTTGTCACTTATCATTCAATTTTGTTTACAGTATCTTTTGCTATCTAGAAATTTTTGATATTTTTTTAGCCACAGCTGTTAAACATTTTCAAATGGTTCTGGGCTTTGTATGTTGTTTAGGAAGACTTCTCCAATCCAGGATTATTTTTTAAAAACTCTGTCTATTTTATTTATGAATTTTATAGTTTTGTTTTTTATGTTTTTTTACACTTTTAACCAGTGATTTGTTTACTTTTACAATAATATTTTATTAGATTTTAGTTGAAAGTTTACACAGCAAATTAGGTTCCCCTTTCACAATTTTTATACAAATTGTTCTATGCCATTGGTTACAATTTTTACGAAGTGTCAGCTTTCTCATTATTTCCATTCGATTTTGTTTCCATTGATCCGGCTTCCCTTCCCCTCCTTGCCTTCTCTTCTTTTGGGGAAATGTTGACTTTTTGGTCTCATATAGCTAATTGTTTAAGGAAGCACATTACTCATGGGCGATATTGTTTATACTATAAGCCAGTCTATTATTTGTCTGAAAGATGACCTGCAGAAATAGCTTCAATTCCAACTTCAAAGGGCATCTTAGAGTGATAGTCTCCGGGCTTCCTCTAGTCTCTATCAGTCCAGTAGGTCTGGCATTTTCTATGAATTTGAGTTTTGTATTACATTTTTCTCCCATTCTATCTGGGACATTCTCTTGTGTCCCTGGTCAAAACAGTTGGTAATGGTAGCCAGGCACCACCTAGTTCTTCTGGTCTCAAGTTAGAAAATGCTGTGGTTTGTGTGTGCTATTAGTTTTATGGACTAGTTTCTTCTTTGAGCCTTTTATTTTCTTTATTCTCCTTTGCTCCATAGAGTAGGGACTAATAGTTGTATCTCAGATGGCCACTCACAAGCTTCACAAGTTATATATGTGGAAATATATGTAGCACACACAAACGTGTATATATGTATGCCTACAGATACGCCTATACAAGCATGTGCATTTACCCGCATATGCCTTCCTATACACATATATGCATTCATATCTACCTATCTAACCACACACCTATTTTTTTGTTGTTTTTACTGTTGTAAAATTGTATATGTTATAGCATTCACCAAAATTGCCCCTTTTTGTGTACTTCTTAGTGTCTTTATTTACCTTGGTCAAGTTGTACTGACTTCACCCATATTTAGGATTGCCTTGACAATCACCAAAAGTAACAAGTGTCTACTGCCTAGAAAATGATTCCCCCTTCCTCTCCCTCCCATCCCTGATAATTATCAAAGAACTTTGCTTTCTGTGTGTATATCTATTCTTGACTTTTTATAACAGTGGGACCATACAATAGTTGTCTTTTTGTGATTGACTTATTTCACTCAGCATAACGTCCTCTAGATTCATCCATGTTATAAGATGTTCAGTGGACTCCTCATTATTCTTTATTAACTAACTTAACTCAATTCTGACTCATAGTGACCCTATAGGACAGAGTAGAACTACCCCATAGGGTTTCCAAGGAGGGTCTGGATGGATTCAAACTGCCAACCTTTTGGTTAGTCACCACACCACCAGGGTTTCCCATTATTCTTTATAGTTGTGTAGTACTCCATTGTATGTATGTACCACAATTTGTTTATCCATTCATCAATTGATGGGCACTTAAGTTGTTTCCTTCTTTTTGCTATTGTGAATAATGCTGCAATGGACATAGGTGTGCATAAGTCTATTCACGTCACTGCTCTTATATCTCTAGGATATGTACCTCGGAGTGAGATTGCTGGCTCATAAAGTACTTCTATTTCTAGCTTTTTGAGGAAGTGTCATACTGTTTCCCATAGTGGTTATACCATTTTACAATCCCACCAGGAATGTATAAGAGTTCCAATCCCCCCACAACCTCGCCAGCATTTGTTGTTTTCCGATTTCTTGATATTGCTGTTTTTGCAGGAGTGAGATGGTATTTCATTGTAGTTTTGATTTGCATGTCTCTAACAACTAATGGGAGCCCTAATGGTGCAGTGGTTAAGCGTTTGGCTGCTAGCCAAAAGGTCAACAGTTCGAATCTACCAGCTGCTCCTTGGAAACCCCATGTGGCAGTTCTACTCTGTCCTATAGGGTCGCTGTGAATTGGAATCTACTTGATAGCAGTGAGTTTGGTTTTTTCTAATGACTAATGATGAAGAGCTTCTTTTCATGTATTTGTGGCCTCCTGAATGTCCTCTTTGGAGAAGTGTCTTTCATGTCCTTTGACCATTTTTTTTTTTTTTTGATTGGATTGTTTGTCCTTTTGTTGTTGAGTTGTTGAAGATTTCTATGTATTTTAGAGATTAGACACTTATCAGATATGTCTTTGCCAAAGATTTTTTCCCAGTCTGTATGTTCTCTTCCTACTCTCTTGGTAAACTCTTTTGATGACCATAAGTATTTAATTTTTAGGAGGTCCTCGTTATCTAATTTACTTTCTGTCATTTATGCATTTTTAGTTTCATTTGATAAGCTATTTATGCCAAAAATTAGGTCCCCTGGTTTTGACCGTATGTTATCTTCCAGGAATTTTATAGTTTTAGCTTTAACATTTAGGTCTTTGATCCATTTTGGGTTAATTTTTGTGCATAGTATGAGATATGGATTCTGATTCATTTTTCTGCATACAGATATCCAGTTTTCCCAGCACTACTCCTTAAATAGACTGTTTCTTCCCCATTGAATGGACTTTGATACTTTGTCAAAGTTCAACTGCCTGTAATGGATGGATTTACTTCTGAGTTCTCAGTTCTATTCCATTGATCTATGTCTGTCATTGAACCAGTACCAGTGTTTTGATTACCATGGCTGTATAGTAAGTTTGAGGTCAGTAAGTGTGAGGGTTCCTACTTTGTTCTTCTTTTTCAGTATTGCTTTAGCTATTAGGGTCCTCCTTCCTTTCCATCTAAAGTTGGTGATTTAGTTTTTCTATTTCATTAAAGAATGTTGTTCGGATTCGGATCGGGATTGCATTATATCTATAGATGGCTTTGGGTAGTATTGACATTTTCACAATGTTGAGTCTTCCAACCCATGAGCATGAAGTGTTTTTCTGTTTAAGTAGAACTCTTTTAGATTCTTGCAGTAGTGTTTTATAGTTTTCCTTGCATAAATCTTTTATATCCCTGGTTAGGTTTATTACTAGATATTTTATCATTTGGGGGGTTATTGTAAATGGTATTGTTTTCTCGATTTCCTTTTCAGAGTTCTCCTTGTTAGTGTAGAGGAATCCAACAGATTTTTTGTGTTGACCCTGTACCCTGCCACTTTGCTGAATTTCTATTAGTTCCAGGAACTTTCTTGTGGATTCTCTTTGATTTTCTATGTATAGGATCATGTCATCTGCAAATAAGGATAGTTTGACTTCTTCCTTACCAATTTGGATGTGTTTTGTTTCCCTTTCTTGCATTATTGCTCTAGCTAGGACTTTGGTTATAAAGGGCATCCTTGTCTCTCTGCTTCTCAAGGGAAATGCTCTTAATCTTTCTCCATTGAGAATAATGTTGGCTGTTGCTTTTGTAATTATGTTGAAGAATTTTCTTTCCATTCCTTCTTTGCAGAATTTTTATCAGGAAAGGGTGTTGGATTTTTTCAAATGCCTTTTCTGTGTTGATTGAGATAATCATGTGATTCTTTTCCTTTGTTTTATTTATATGGTGAATTACATTGATCTAATGTTGAACCATCGTTGCATCCCTGGTATGAATATCACTTGATCATGCTGTATTATTTTTTTGATATGCTATTGAATTCTGTTGGCTAGAATTTTGTTGAGAATTTTTGCATCTATATTCATAAGGGATATTGGTCTATAATTTATTTTTTAGTGGTGTCTTTGCCTAGCTTTGTATCAGGGTTATGCTGGCTTCATAGAATGAATTTGGGAGTATTCCTTCCTTTTTTATGTTCTGGAATAGTTTGAGTAGAATTGGTGTCAACTCTTCTCTGAATGTTTGGTAAAATTCTCCAGTGAATCCGTCTGGGCCGGGGCTTTTTGTTGTTGGAAGTTTTTTTTAATGACATCTTCAGTTTCTTCTTTTCTTACAGGTCTGTTCAGATTTTCTACCTCTATTTGTGTTCTGCTGCCATCCAGTCAATTCCGACTCATAGCGACCCCATAAGACAGAGTACAACTGCCCCACAGGGTTTCCAGGGAGCAGCTGGTGGATTCAAACTGCCAACGTTTTGGTTAGCAGCTGAGCTCTTAACTACTGTGCCATGGAGCCCTGGTGGTGTGGTGGTTAATAACTTGACTGCTAACCAAAAGGTTGGCAGTTCAAATCCACCAGCCACTCCTTGGAAACCCTATGGGGAAGTTCTACTCTGTCCTATGGGGTTGCTATGAGTCAGAATAGACTTGACAGCAACAGGTTTGGTTTTGGTTTTTTATTTGTGTTAGTTTAGGTGGGTAGTGTGTTTCTAGAAATTTTTCCATTTCTTCTAGATTTTTAAATTTGTTGGAGTACAATTTTTCACAATATTTTGTTATGATCCTTTTTATCTCAGTTGGTTCTGTTGTAATGTCACACATCTCATTTCTTATTTTATTTATGTCTTCTCATGTTTTTTCCTTTTTCAATTTCACCAGTAGTTTGTCAATTTTATTGATCATCTCAAAGAACCAACTTCTACTCTTGTTGATTCTTTCTATTGTTTTTCTGTTTTCTATTTCATTTATTTCTGCTCTGATCTTTATTATTTCCTTTCTTCTGGTGGCTATGGACGTCTTTTGCTTCCCCTTTCTATTTGTTCCATTTGTAGGATTAAGCTATTGACTTCAGCGCTTTCTTCTTTTTTGTTGTGTGCATTTATTGCTATAAATTTTCCTGTGAGTGCTGCTTTTGCTGTGTCCCAAAGGATTTGGTATGTTGTGTTTTCATTTTCATTTGATTTTAAGAATTGTTAAATATCACTTACAATTTCTTCTATTACCCAAGAGTTTTTAAGTAAAGTGTTATTCAGTTTGCATGTATTATTTTTTCCTTGTTCTTTCTGTTATTGATTTCTAATTTTATGGTGTGATGATAAAAGAAGATACTTTGTATTATTTTGGTGTTTTTAATTTATTGAGGCTTGTTTTGTGGTATAAATTATGGTGTATTCTGTAGAATGATCCATGTGTACTGTGCTGCTGTTGGGTGATGTGTTCTGTATATGTCTATGAGGTCTAGTTGGTTTATTGTGTATTTTAGATCTTCTGTATCTTTGCTGAGTTTCTTTCTAGTTGTTCTGTCCATCATCGAAAGTGGTGTGTTAAAGTCTTCTACTATTATCGTAGAACTGCCTGTTTCTCTTCTCAATTCTGTTAGTTTGTTTTATGTATTTTGGAGCTCTGTCATTGGGTGCATGAATAGTTATTATGGTACGTCCTCTTGGTGGATGGAAATTTTAATCATATAATGCCCTTCTTTATCTCTTATAATGGATTTTGACTTAAAGTCTATTTTACTAGAAGTTATTATTGCAACTTCTACTCTCTATTGATTACTGTTTGCTTAATATATTTTTTCCATCCTTTGATTTTTAAGTATTTATGTTTTTGTGTCTAAGGTGTGTCTCTTGTAGCAACATATTGATGGGTCGTGGTTTCCCCACCCCCATTCTGCCACTCTTTTTCTCTTGACTAGTACATTTAAATCATTTACATCTAGTATGACTATCAATAGGTATGAATTTACTGCTGTCATTTTGTTACACCTTTTTTTTTTTTTTTTTTTTTGTGGTGTTAACTGTTTCTTTGTTCTGCTTAATGTGCCAAGTTCTTTTTGTTTATGGATTTTCTTTTTGCATTGGTCATTGTTGTTGACTTTGTGTTTACTGAGTTGTTTTGATTTTCTTTATTTTGGTTAGTAGATTTATTAATTTTCTTTGTGATCACTTGGAAATTTGCCTTTATCTTCTTAAGTTTAAAACAGCCTGTTGTGTCTTGATATTGCCTTAACTTCCTCTCCATCTGGAAGTTCTATAACTACACCATTTATTCCTCTCTTTTGTTTTGAAGTTGTCATCATTTACAGATTGACATCTCTGGTTCCCTGTTTTCAGTTTTGCAGCATTATTTTCTTTTTGATAATTCTTTATCTGGGTTGGTATCATGGTGATCAGTTACTGTCTAATGTTGTTGGTTCTCTATCCAAAAGACTCTTTTTAATATTTTTTGTAAGGTTGGGCTGTGTCTTAGTTATCTAGTGCTGCTATAACAGAAATACCACAAGCGGATAGCTTGAACAAACAGAAATTTGTTTTTTAACAGCTTAGAAGGCTAGAAGTCTGAATTCAGCATGCTGTCTCTAGGGGAGTGCTTTCTCTCTCTCTCAGCTCTGGAGGAAGGTTCTTGTTTCTTTAAGCATCTATTCCTCGGTAGCCTACATGTGGCTTAGTGTCTCTCTTCCTCCATCTCTGCTTCTAGCTTGTTTATTTAATCTCTTTATATTTCAAAAGAGATTGACTCACCCTACACTAAACCTGCCTCATTAACATAACAAACACAACTCATTCTCAAAAGGGATTATAACCACAGGCATAGATGTTAGGATTTAAAGCACATATTTTAGGGGATTATAGTTCAATCCATAACATTCCACGCTTTGTCCCTCCCAAATTCATGCCTTTGCCATATGTAAAACATATTTACCCTTTCACATCATCCCAAAAGTCTTAAATCAACTCCAAGCCCAAAATCTCATCTTCTGAATCATCGAACTCAAATATGGGTGAGATGTTAGGCATTTTCCATCCTGAGGCAAAATTCCTCTTCATCTGTGAAACTGTGAAATCTAGAATACAACTTATCTGTTTCCAAAGTACAATGGTGGAAAAGGCACAAGGTAGACATTTCCATTACAAATGGGAGAAATTGAAGGAAAAAAAGGAATAATGGGCACCAAGCAAGTCCAAACCCCAGAACAAATTACATTAGTTCTCAGGGCTTGAAAATAATCCTCTGTTCTCTGAGACCATCTAGGCAATAGTCTTGCCTTCTAGACTCTGGGAATTGGCCATACCCTCTGAATTCTGAGTGGACGCTCCTTGGCTCTGGACTTAAGTTCTGCATTCCATCTGAGATGGAAACTCTGCTCCCTTGGATTTAGTCCATCTGAGTGTCGACCCTATACCCTTGGCCCTGGCTGGCCCAGTTCTTCTGTCCCTTAGGCATGACAGCCACAGAGCCTAAGCTTTGGGCTGTGGCCCCATACAACTGGCACACCTTACCAGCAGCCCAACACTCTGGAATTGAGTTGGGGAAAATCCAACTCTTGGAAAGCTAGGAGGCTGTGGCCTCACCCTTTGTGATCCAGGAGACCACAGCTCCACCCTTTGAAATCAAGAAGGCTTTGCTTCCTGTGTTCCTTCCAACAGTTTTGCTGATCTCCAAGCTGCTCTAGTGATGGTTTTTTTCTTTTCATGGAGGACAACAAATATAGCTCCTTTGGCATGTTTCCAGCCGGTAGAATTCCAAGAGCCAGGTAGCATTCTTTCCTTTTGCTCTTTCTCTGTTTCCTTCAGTCTCAGCTGATGAGTTTTCTGCTGTGGTAACTGGTTTCATCCATCACTCACAGGCTTAATCTCTTTAACAAAAGATTGTGTAGTCATGTCCTTGGTGAATGTCTTAGCCATCTAGTGCTGATCTAACAGAAATACTGCAAGTGGATAGCTTCAAAAAAGATAAATTTGTTCTCTCACAGTCTAGTAGGTTACAAGTCCAAATTCAGGGTGTCAGCTCCAGGGAAGGCTTTCTCTATTGGCTGTGGAGGAAGATCCTTTTCATCAGTCTTCCCTTGGTCTGGGAGCATCTCAGCGCAGGAATCTCAGGTCCAAAGGACGTGTTCTGCTCCTGGCACTGCTTTCTTGGTAGTCTGAGGTCCCCCAGTTCTCTGCTTGCTTCCATTTCCTTTTATCTCTTGTAAGATAAAAGGTGGTGCAGGCCACACCCTAGAGAAACTCCCTTTACGTTGGATCAGGGATGTGACATTGGTAAGGGTGTTATACAATCCCACCCTAATCCTTTTTAGCATAAAATTACAATCACAAAATGGAAGACAATCACACAATACTGGGAATCATGGTCCAGCCAAATTGATACATACATTTTTGGGGGGACATAAGTCAATCCATAACATTGAATATTTTAGGACATATGTCTTCAGTTTGTAAAACAGAATTTTCCAAATTTTTAAGTTCTGTTTTCATTTTGCGCAGTTGATTTTTAAGTCCATCTCTTTCTTCTAGCATTTTACTATAAGAAGAAAGAAGAGACCACGTGGCCTCCTTAAGATCTTGATTAGAAATTTCCTTGGTCTGATATCCAAGATCATCACTTACAAGTTCTACTTTCCACCAAACATTTGAACATAATTCAGACAAATTCTTTGCCACTGCATAAAAAGCATCATCCTTCCTCCATTGTTCAATCACATGTTCATCATTTTATTTTAAAGCCTCACCAGAAGCACATTTAAGGTCCGCATTACTGTCAACATGCTGTTGCTGGCGCCATATGTACTCTCTGAGACAGCAAAGACTTTCTCTATAGCTCTCCTCATTTCCTTCTCAGACCACAACAGAATTGCATTTGACATCCAAAATTCTACCAACAGTCTTCAAAGCAATCTAGGCTTTTACTACTGTTGTTGTAAGATGCTGTTGAGTTGGTTCCAAATCATAGTGACACTATGTACAACAGAATGAAATACTGCCCGGTCCTGCGCCATCCTCACAGTCGTTGTTACGTTTGAGCCCATTGTTGCAGCTACTGTGTCAATCCATCTCATTGAGGGCCTTCCTCTTTTTCACTGACACTCTACCAAGCAAGGCGTCCTTTTCTAGGGACTGGTCCCTTCTAATAACATGTCCGAAGTACATGAGACAAAATCTCACCATCCTTCTAAGGAGCATTCTTTATCCAAGACAGATTCGTTCGTTCTTCTGGCAGTCCATAGTATATTTAATATTCTTCGCCAACACCGTAATTCAAAGACATCAATTCTTCTTTGGTCTTCCTTATTCTTTGTCCAGCTTTCCCATACATATGACACAACTGAAAGTACGATGACTTGCGCCAGTCACACCTTAATCCTCAAAGTGACATCTTTGCTTTTGAACAGATGAAAGAGGTGTTTTACTGCAGATTTGCACAATGCAATGTGTCATTTGATTTCTTGACTGCTGCTTCCATGGGCATTGATTATGGATACAAGCAAAAGGAAATCCTTGACATCTTCAATCTTTTCTCCATTTATCATGATGTTGCTTATTGGTCCAGACATGAGGCTTTTTGTTTTCTTTATGTTGAGGTGCAATCCATACAGAAGGCTGTAGTCTTTGACCTTCATCAGTAAGTGTTTAAATCCTCTTCACTTTCAGCAAGCAAGGTTGTATCATCTGCATATAGCAGGTTGTTAATGAGTCTTCCTCCAATCCTCATGCTAAATTCTTCTTCACATAGTCCAGTTTGTCGGATTATTTTCTCAGCATACAGATTGAACAAGTATGGTGAAAGGATACAAACCTAACGCACACCTTTCCTGACATTAAAACATGCAGTATCCCCTTGTTCTGTTTGAAAAACTGCCTCTTGGTTTATGTACAGGTTTTGCATGAGCACAGTTAAGTGTTCTGAAATTCCCATTCTTTACAATGTTATCCATAATTTACTATGATCCGCACAGTCGAATGCTTTAGCACAGTCAATAAAACACAGGTAAACATCTTTCTGGTACTCTCTGCTTTTAGCCACAATCCTTCTGACATCAGCAATGATATCCCTCATTCCATGACCTCTTCAGAATCTGGCTTGAACTTCAGGCAGTTCCCTGTCGATATACTGCTGCAACTACTTTTGAATGATTTTCAGCAAAATTTTATTTGTGTGTGATATTAATGATATTGTTTGATAGTTTCTGCTTTCTGTTGGATCACCTTTCTTTGGAATGGCACAAATATGGACCTCATCCATTTGGTTGGCCAGGAGGCCGTCTTCCAAATTTCCTTACATAGATGAATGAGCACCTCCAGCACTGCATCTGTTCGTTGAAACATCTGAATTGGTATTCTATCAATTCCTTGAGCCTTGTTTTTCGCCAATGCCTTTGGTGCAACTTGGACTTCTTCCTTCAGAACCATTGTTTCTTGATCATATACTACCTCCTGAAATGGTTGAACATCGATCAATTCTGTTTGGTATAGTGACTCTGTGTATTCATTTCATATTCTTTTGATGCTTCCTGCATTGTTCAATGTTTTCCTCATAGAATCCTTCAATATTGCAACTCGAGGCTTGAACTTTTTCTTCAATTCTTTCAGCTTGAGAAATGCTGAACGTGTTCTTCCCTTTTGGTTTTCTAACTTCAGGTCTTTGCACATTTCATTATGATACTTTACTGTCTTCTCAAGCGACCCTTTGAAATCTTCTATTAATCTCTTTCACTTCATTATTTCTTCTTCTCACTTTAGCTACTCTACGTTCAAGAGCAAGTTTTAGAGTTTCTTCTGACATCCTTTTTGGTCTTTTCTTTCTTTCTGTATTTTTAATGAGCTTTTGTTTTCTTAGTGTATGATGTCCTTGATATCATTCCACAACTTGTCTGCTCTTTGGTCATTAGTGTTCAATGCGTCAAATCTATTCTTGAAATGGTTTCTGAATTCAGGTGGGATATACTCAAGGTCATATTTTGGCTCTTGTGGACTGGTGGCAATTTTCTTCAGCTTCAACTTGCACTTGTGTATGAGCAAGTGATGGTCTGTTCCTCGGTCAGCCCTGGCTTCATTATGACTGATGATATTGAGCTTCTTCCTTTTCTCTTTCCACAGATGTAGTTGATTTGATTCCTGTGTATCCTGTCTGACGAGGTCCACGTGTATAGTCAACATTTATGTTATTGAAAAAAAAAAAAAACTATATTTCCAATGAATAAGTCTTTGGTCTTGCAAAATTCTATCATGTGATCTCCAGCATCATTTTTATCACCAAGGCCATATTTTCCAACTACTAATCCTTCTTAGTTTCCAACTTTTGCATTCCAATCACCAGTAATTATCAATGCAACTTGATTGCCTGTTTGATAATTTCAGACTGCAGAAATTGGTTAAATTTTCAATTTCCTCAACTTAGGCCTTAGTGGTTGGTGCATATATTTGAATATTAGTCGTATTAAGTGGTTTTCCTTGTATGTATATGGATGTTATCCTATCACTGACAGTGTTGTACTTCAAGATAGATCTTGAAATGTTCTTTTTGACTGCAAATGTGATGTCATTCCTCTTCAGTTTATCATTTCCAGCATTGTAGACCATGATTGTCTGTTTCAAAATCACCAGCACCAGTCCACTTCAGCTCAATAATGCCTAGGATATGGATGTTTATGCTTTCCATTTCATTTTTGACAACTTCTAATTTTCCTGGATTCATACTTTGTATATTCCATGTTACAATTTAATAGGTGTTTGCAGCTGTTTCTTCTGATTTTGAGTCATGCCACATCAGCAAATGAAGGTCCTAAAAGCTTTACTCTATCCACATCATTAAGGTGAACTTTAAGGACACAGCTCTTCCCCACTAGTATTTTGAGTTCCTGCCAACCTGAGGGGCTCATTTTCAGGCACTATCTCAGGCAGTGTTCCATTGCTATTCATAAGGTTTTCACTGGCCAATTTTTTCTGAAGTAGACTGCCAAGTCCTTTTTCCTATTCTGTCTTAGTCGACTGTCAGTTTGTTGTATTGTGGTGACTTGGGTGTACTGTGATGCTGGAAGCTATGCCAGCAGTAATTCAAATAACATCAGGGTCACCCATGGTGGACAGCTTTCAGCCTAGCTTCCAGACATTTACTACTAGGCACTTTAAAACTCTTGCAGCTCTACCTAGTACACAATTCCAATTTCATGTTTTAGTTATCTGGTAGAGCAGCACCCACTTTTGGTACCAAATTCTGTCTTTGTTACCTAGTGCTGTTTTAACACAAATACCAGTGGTTGGCTTAAACAAACAGAAATTTATTTTCTCACAATGTAGGAGGCTAGAAGCCTGAGTTCAGAATGCCAGCTCTAAGGCGAGGCTTTCTCTCTCTCCGCTCCGGAGGAAGGTACTTGCCTTCTTTGAGCTTCTGCTTCTGGGTGACCTTCATGGGGCCTGTCATCTCTCTTTTCCCATCTCTGCTTCTAGCTTACTTGTTTAATCTATTTATGTCTCAAAAGAGAATGACTCACCCTACATTAATCCTGCCTCATTAATATAACAAACACAGTCCATTCCCAAATGGGATTGTAACCACAGGCATAGAGGTTAGGATTTAAAACACATATTTTGGGGGAACACAAATCAATTCATAACAGTCTAGTTTTTACAAATTCCCTTAATTTTTGTGTTTCTGGGAATGTCCTAGTTTTGTCATCATATTTGAAAGACAATTTTGCTGGATATGTTATTCTTGGTTGGCAATTCTTTTCTTTCAGGGTTTTATATGTCATCCCATTGCCTTCTTGCCTGCATGGTTTCTGCTGAGAAATCAGCATTTAGTCTTATTGGTGCCTCTTTGTAGCTGATACTTCATTTTTCACAAGCTGCTCTCAGATTTCTCTCTTTGTTTTTGGCTTTGGAAAGTTTGATTATGGTATGTCTTGGTGACTTTCTTTTGGGATCTATCCTGTATGGGGTTCGTTAAGCATCTTGGTTGGAAACCTTCTCATCTTTTATGATATTAAGGAAGTTTTCTGCAAATAAATCTTCAAAAATTTTCTCTGTATTTCTTTCTCCTCTTCTTCTGAAATTCCTCTTACATGTAAATTATTCCTCTTGATAGTGTCCCACATAACTCTTAGGCTTTCTTTATTTTTCTTCATCTTTTTTCTGATTGTTCTCAAACAAATTAGTATCAAGGGATTTGTCCTCTATTTTGCTGATTCTTTCTTCCATTGATTCAATTCTACTTCTGTGTTCTTCCGTTGAGTTATTTATTTCTGATATTTTATTGTTAATCTTCTGGATTTCTAGTTGTTTTTGTATGGTTTCTAATTCTTGTATTGTTTTCCAAAATTCTTCTAGAGTTTTTTCTGAGTTTTCCTTGAGGATCCTATATATGTCTTTTAATTCCTTATCATATAGTTCTATTACCATTTCTGCCACAGGAAGTTTTTTGCCTCTTTATTTTGATCCATCTTATCCTGTTTCTTCATCTAATTTGTTATTGTTTACTGTTTCTGAGGCATTAAAGTGTTGATTTATTTATTTATATATTTCTTTATTGATTGTGTGTATGTTTGTTTTGTGCTGGTTTTTTTGTTTTGTTTTTATGTATATGGTGCTTTGTTTCTTCTCTTTCTCTTTAGAATATCTTTCTTCCTTTGTATTATTTTAATTGTTGTTGTTTTGTTGTTCTAGTCTATGTGTGACTTTGATGGTGTCTGTTGGCTGGGCATGATCCTCTCACTAGTGAGTATGGTAGGTCACACCCACATGCAAGTGCTCTGTGGCTAGGCTTGTATGTCTTTCTTTACCAGATTGAGTGAAGGTCAGAGAGCAGGTTCTTTCCCTGATATTCTGTGACAAGTGTTGGGTGGTCAGAGTCCCTCCACAGTCCTTGTGGTACCATGAGGTTCTTCAGGGTTGGTGCTAGAAGTAAGTATATTTTCTGGAGGTCAGGGCAGGACATCTCCATATAAGATGTGAGGAAGTGCTTCCCAAATAGATGGGGTTGGCCCACTGTGCATGCACGAATTGACCTCTCAGTAGGTGGTGGGGTATCAAGGGGTTTCAGTGCAAGTGTAGACAGCCTGCAGGAACTGTTTGGGTGTGGAATGTGTGATGTTGCAATCAGGTGGATGTTGGATGAGGGTACTAGGATCTCCTGCTCATCACTTGGCAGAAGTGCAGTTGGCACCTGTCAGGATGTGACTGGTATTGTTGATGAGGTGATGTGTCCATCTGAGCAGTCACCAGGGTGTGGGTGCAGGGAGTGTTCTCACCAGTCACTGGGTTGGGCACTGTGTGTGCACACTGCCAGTTGTCAAGTGGTCAGGATGAGGGTGCAGGGGTCACCAGTCACTGGGTAGGTGGCACAGGAACCCCCAACACTGGATGCCAAGTGGGAGAGGCCATGGATGCAGGAGAGGGGTCTGTTGCATCTCTGGTCACTGGTCTGGCAGTGAAAGTGCACACCACCAATATCTGAGTGGGCAAGATGGCATGGAGGTGTGTGGAGTAGGCATGAGCCTCTGTTCCCAGGTCCAATGGCACAGGAGTGTGTGCCGTGGATCACCAGCTGGGCAGAGAAGAGAGGGGATAGGCAGGGCGGGTGTGAGACTCCGGTCACATATCCAAAAGCATGGGAACACATGCCATGTATTTCCCGGGGGAAGCACACTGCTGGTCACCAGGAGGGTGGAAGGGGGAGGATGGGTGGAGCATGTTCTCCCAGTCTTTAGCATGAGTGCCAGGTCACTCCCCACAGAGTGCAGCTGGCAGTCAAGACCTGGATCCAACCAAATGCAAGGAGGGACCCAACCAAATGTCCAGAGTCCAGTTGGGAGAGGGATTTCCACTCTAGATATCCTCTACTCTGCTGGTGCCACTCTCCTGAATGATCAGGGACTGCTGCTGTTGAGCAGTTTTGTCCCTATTTTCTGGTTCCCTCTCTGTTCTATGGTCACCTAGATCCCTAGGGCTCTTGTCTACCTTCCTGCAATTTCTCTCCTTAGATCCAGTTCATGCTTTGCTCACCTTGTTTCACACCGGGTTTGTCTACACAGTATTTCTGTCTCCAATTGAAGAGTCCATGAAATTGCCTTTCTATGCTCTTCACCTGGGAATGGTACTAACTTTGTCTCAAGATGGCCACATTGTGCCGGGCGAGCTGGCAGGTCCCCTACAGTCTGTAAGTCTTTGCATTCACTGTTTTCATTCAGTTTTTCTTTCCCTTTGGTGTTCGATCTAATTCTTCACCATTCTGTTTGCTGTTCTAGGTTCCCAGATTGTCATCTGTATCAGTTTCACCTGGTTTCACAGTTGCTGTAGGCGACAGCATGATGTGTGTGAGTAAGCCACCATCTTGGACTGTCTCCTTGTTTTTTATGTTTTGACAATTATTCCACTTGTAATTTATTTGTCTGTATGATTTGAGATTTGTATATAATTTTATTTTCACCCAAATGAAGAGTCAATTATTTAGCTTCAATTACTGAATAAGCCACACTGTTTTCCTTGATTTGAGTTGCCACCTTTATGATATATTAAATTCCAATATTTATTTGAGTTTGCTTCTGGATCCTATTCTGTGAATAGCTGTTAAACTGTAGAATAAATGTGTAACTAGATTCATGAAGTGGTGAATTGCATTTACATGGTTTATGCAGGAATATCTGCATACAGGTTTGAAATATTGAACCTGAATTTGGGCAGGGATGCACAAAGGCCTCTGAAGGAGATTCCGTGTGTTGCAATACTAATTTTATGAGAATATGTAGGACACATGAGGGTGAACTCAGTGATTGACGTCAGTCTAGAATCCTGCAGCAGGGGAAGGGCATGTGTCAGCGACAGTTCTAAACCAGTTCATTCCACCCTTTCACTCCCTCATCTACCCAGTGCCTGTCTTATATGATTGTCATCCCAGCTGGGGCCAATTTCTTCCTTTCAGAACTAGGTTTGGCCTCTTGTGGAATCAAAAGTAACTTGGAAATGAAATTTCCAAGTCACTAAGATCTGTGCCCAGCTGATGTAGCTTCAGGAGACAGACCAAAAATAAGATAGATGTGGCTAAAACATGATGTCAGATAATAGTTTGAAAAAGAGCTCTCAAAGCATTCTTGTTGTCAGAAATTCTCCCCTCACAGGAATTTCAAAAGACACATTGCTTCTTTTGGACATATGTCCCACATTTTAACGCATAGGGAACACATATAGATAAATGAATTTTCTTTTTATATATAATCTAAATTTAAATCACATTAAAGAACACATTATTTAAATGTCTTTGTATTCTCCTTAGATGTTTTAATCCATTACTCTTGACTTAAGAGTCCACACACACAAAAAAAATCATAACAAATTAATCCATGTTATTAAAATAGCTACCAGGGATGAAATCAAACTAATAAAAAAGTAATGATGTTTACTGACAGGTCCATTAACCCAGCTTCTTAAAAATATACAGAGCACACCAATAAGAGTACACTAATTTAATCAACATTTAAAGAATTGTATTCCAATCTTTCACCAAGTTCTTTCAAAGTAAAGCTCTTCTTTCATTCTAACCATTTTTAAACTTTTTTAAATTTAAACATTCTGAGTTCTGAATGGATGTGATCTATTTAAAATGATATTTGTAAGAGGGATGAAAATTTTGCTTCTGTGAAAATGAGTTAATTGCTTGTACTTGAGTGGCCTAAACAAACACTTTCTATAAACAGCTAACTGACTTGCAGAGGACTGTTCGGTTTTCTCCCCAAAGAAATCTCTTAGAGTATTTATGAGTATTCAGCTGATGTAGCAATGGGGATTTTAGGGATTTATGATTATGTTTTATATATGGTTACAATGAATGACTAGCAGCTGTTATTCAGCTATATTCGAAATAATTGGCTATTACACCTTGCCTAAGGAGCCCTTTTGGCACAACAGTTAAGCACTTGGCTGCTAACCAAAATGTTGGTATAGAGAAAGACCTGGCAGTCTGCTCCCATTACGATTACAGCCTAGAAAACTCTATGGGCAGTTCTACTCTGTCATATGGGGTCACTGTGAGTCAAAATCAACTCAAGGGCACCTAACAACAACACCTTGCCTTGAGACCTAAAAGTTATGAAGGTTTTCCTTTGAGTCAGCCTAGGAAAATAATCTTTTTTTAAATTTGTTTTAGAAGCCTAACTTTATTATATAACAAATTTTTTTAAAAAAGTTTACAATTCAAGTTAGTCTCTCATACACAAATTTATACATACATTGTTATGTGACTCTAATTGTTCTCCCTATTCTGTGTCAGCACCTTCCTCCTTTGCACCCATAATTTCCCAGGTCCCTTCAACCAGCTCCTGACCCTCTCTACCTTTTCGTCTCTCCTATGGACAGGAGCTGCCCATTTAGTATCATGTATCTACTTGAGCTAAGAAGCATACTCTTCACGAGTATCGTTTTATGTCCCATAGTCCAGTTTAATCTTTGACTGAAGAGTTGGCCCTGGGAATAGTTTTCGTGCTGGGTTGACAGAGAGTCTGGGGGCTATGCTTTCCGGGATTCCACCAGTCTCAGGCAGACCATTAAGTCTGGTCTTTTTACTAGAATTTGAGTTCTGCACCCCACTTTTCTCCTGCTCCATCAGGGACTCTCTGTTATGTTCCCTGTCAGGGTGGTCATTGGTGGTAGCCAGGTACCATCTAGTTCTTCTGGTCTCAGGCAAATGCAGTCTCTGGTTTATGTGGACCTTTCTGTCTCTTGGGCTAATACTTGCCATGTGACTTTGGTGTTCTTCATTCTTCTTTACTCCAGGTGGGTTGGGACCAATTGATGCATCTTAGATGGCTGCTAGCTAGCTTTTAAGACTCCAGACGCCACTCACCAAAGTAGACATTTTCTTAATAAACTTTGTTATGCCAATTAACCTAGATGTCCTCTGAAAGCATAGTCCCTAGACCTCCATCCCTGCTACTCTGTCCCTCGAAGTGTTCAGTTGTATTCAGCAAACTTTTTAGTTTTGGTTTAGTCCAGTTGTGCTGACTTCCCCTGTAGTGTGTGCTGTCCTTCCCTTCACCTAAGATAATTCTTGTCTATTATCTAGTTAGTAAATAACCCTCACCCTCCCTTTCCACTCTTGTAATCATCAAAGAATGTTTTCTTCTGTGTTTAAACCTTTTCTTGAGTTCTTATAATAGTGGTCCTATACAATATTTTTTCTTCTGTGATTGACTAAATTCACTCAGCATAGTGCTCTCCAAATTCCTCCACATTATAAGATGTTTCACAGATTCATCATTGTTCCTTATCGTTGCATAGTATTCCATTGTGTGAATATGCCATAATTTGTTTATCCATTCTTCCGTTAATGGGCACCTAGGTTGCTTCCATCTTTTTGCTATTGTGAACAGTGCTGCAATGAACATGGGTGTGCATATATCTATTTGTGTGGCGGCTCTTATTTCTCTAGGATATAGTCCAAGAAGCAGGATAGCTGGATCGTGTGGTACTTCTATTTCTGTAGCTTTTTAAGGAAGCGCCGAATTGATTTCCAAAGTGGAAACAGTGTCTAAGTGTCTAAGTGTTCCAGTCTCTCCACAACCTCTCCAACATTTATTATTTTGTGTTTTTGGGATTAACACTAGCTTTGTTGGGGTGAGATGGTATCTCATTGTAGTTTTGATTTGCATTTCTCTAATGGCTAATGATCGTGAGCATTTCTTCATGTGTCTGTTAGCCACCTGAATGTCTTCTTTGGCAAAGTGCCTGTTCATACTCTTTGCCCAGTTTTTAATTGGGTTATTTGTCTTTTTGTTGTTGAGGTTTTGCAGTATCTTGTAGATTCTAGAGATTAGATGCTGATTGGATTTGTCATAGCCAAATTTTTTTTCCCAGTCTCTAGGTTGTCTTTTGACTCTTTTGGTGAAATCTTTTGATGAGCATAAGTGTTTGATTTTTAGAAGCTCCCAGCTATCCAGTGTCTCCCCTGGTGCTTGTGCATTGTTACTTATGGTTTGTATTCTGTTTATGCCATGTATTAGGGCTCCTAGTGTTGTCCCTATTTTTTTCTTCCATGATCTTTATCTTTTTCAATTTTATATTCAGGTCTTTGATGCATTTGAGTTAGTTTTTGTGCATAGTATGAAGTATGGGTCTTGTTTCAGTTTTTTGCTGCTGGATATCCAGTTATGCTAGCACCATTTGTTAAAGAGACTGTCTTTTCCCCAATTCATGGACTTTGGGCCTTTGTCAAATATCAGCTGCTCATAGGTGGATGAATTTATGTCTGGATTCTCAATTTTGTTCCGTTGGTCTATGTATCTGTTGTTGTACCAGTACCAGGCTGTTTTGACTACCATGGAGGTATAATAGTTTCTAAAATCAGGTAGTGTGAGGCCTCCCACTTTATTCTTCTTCTTGAGTAATGCTTTACTTATTTGGGGCCTCTTCCCTTTCCAAATTAAGTTGGTTATATGTTTCTCCACCTCATTACAAAATGCTGGTGGAATTTGGATCAGGATTGCATTGTATCTGTAGATCGTTTTAGGTAGAATTGACATTTTCACGATGTTGAGTCTTCCTATTTGTGAGCAAGACATGTTTTTCCACTTATGCAGGTCTCTTTTGGTTTCTTGCAGTAGTGTCTTATAGTTTTCATTGTATAGGTCTTTCATGTCTCTGGTTAGATTTATTCTTAAGTATTTTATCTTCTTGGGGGCTATTGTAAATGGTATTGATTTGGTGATTTCCTCTTGGAAGTTCTCTTTGTTAGTGTAGAGGAATCCAACTGACTTTTGTATGTTTATCTTGTATCCTGATACTTTGCTGAAATCTTCTATTAGTTCCAGTAGTTTTCTTGTGGATTCTTGGGGTTTTCTGTATATAAGATCATATCATCTGCAAATAGAGATACTTTTACTTTTTCCTTATCAATTTGGATGCCCTTTATTTGTTTTTCTAGCATAATTGCTCTGGCTAGGATCTCCAGAACAATGCTGAACAGGAATGTTGATAAAGGGCATCCTTGTCTGGTTCCCATTCTCCAGGGGAATGCTTTCAAACTCTATCTGTTTAGGATGATGTTGGCTGTTGGCTTTGTATAAATGCCCTTACTTATATTGAGGAATTTCCCTTCTATTCCTATTTTGTTGAGAGTTTTTATTATGAATAGTGTTGAACTTTGTCAAATATCTTTTCTGCATCGATTGATAAGATCATGTGGTTCTTGTCTTTTATTTATGTGATGGATTACACTGATTGTTTTTCTAATGTTGAACCATCCCTGCATACCTGGTATAAATCCCACTTGATCATGGTGAATTATTTTTTTGATATGCTGCTGAATTCTATTGGCTAGAATTTTGTTGAGGATTTTTGTGTCAGTGTTCATGAGGGATATTGGTCTGTAACTTTTTTTTTTTTTATGGTGTCTTTACCTGGTTTTGGAATCAGGGTTATGCTGGCTTCATAGAATGAGTTTGGGAGTATTCTGTCTTTTTCTATGCTCTGAAATACCTTTAGTAGTAGTGGTGTTAACTCTTCTTTGAAACTTTGGTAGAATTCTCCATTGAAACCATCTGGGCCAGGACTTTTTTCTGTTGGGAGTTTTTAAATTACCTTTTCTATCTCTTCTTTGTTATGAGTTTATTTAGTTGTTCTACTTCTTTGTTAGTTTAGGTAGGTAGTGAGTTTCTAGAAATTTGTCCATTTCCTCTAGGTTTTCACATTTGTTAGAGTATAATTTTTCATATTATTCTATGATGATTCTTTTAATTTCAGTTGGGTCTGTTGTGATATCACCCATCTCATTTCTTATAGAAGTTATTTGCTTCCTGTCCTGTTTTTCTTTTGTCAGTTTGGCCAATGGTTTATCAATTTTGTTGGTCTTTTCAAAGAACCAGCTTTTGGACTTGTTAACTTTTTCAATTGTTTTTCTATTCTCTATTTCATTTAATTCTGCTCTAATTCTTATTATTTCCTTCTTCTGCCCCCCCCCCCCCCCCCCGGGCTTCTTTTGCCGCTCTCTTTCTCCTTGTTCCCGTTACAGGGTTAATTTTTTGATTTTGGCCCTTTCTTCTTTTTTGGATGTGTGCATTTATTGTTATAAACTGACCTCTGAACACTGCTTTTGCTGTATCCCAAAGATTCGGTAGGATGTGTTTTCATTCTCATTTGAGTCTATGAATTTCTTTATTCCATCCTTAATTTCTTCTATAACCCAGTAGTTTTCGAGCAAGGTGTTATTCAGTTTCCATGTGTTTGATTTTTTTTTTTTCTTGTTTTTTTGTTATTGATTTCTATTTTTATGGCTTTATGGTCAGAAAAATGCTTTGTAATATTTTGATGCTTTGGATTTTGTTAAGGTTTGCTTTATGGCCTAATATTCTGGAGAATGTTCCATGTGCTTTGGAAAAGAAAGTATACTTGGCTGCTGTTGGGTGGAGTGTTCAGTGTATGTCATGAGACCAAGCTGGTTGATTGTAGCAATTAGATCTTCTGTGTCTTTGTTGAGCTTCTTTCTGGATGTTCTGTCCTTCAGCAAAAGTGGTGTGTTCAAGTTTCCTACTGTTATTGTGGAGCTGTCTACCTCTCTTTTCAATGCTGTTAGAGCTTGTTTTACGTATTTTGGAGCCCTGTCGTTGGGTGCATAAATATTTATTATAGTTATGTCCTCCTGGTGTACTGACCCTTTAATGATTATATAGTGTCCTCCTTATCCTTTGTGGTGGATTTTACTTTAAAGTTTATTTTGTCAGAGATTAATATTGCCTCTCCTGCTCTTTTTTGAGTGTTGTTTGCTTGATACCTTTTTTCCATCCTTTGAGTTTTAGTTCGTTTGTGTCTTTAAGTCTAAGGTGTGTCTCTTGTAGGCAGCATTTAGACAGATCATGTTTTTTTATTCATTCTGCCACTCTCTGTCTCTTTATTGGTGCATTTAGTCCATTTGCATTCAGCATAATTATTGATAGGCATGAGTTTAGTGCTGTCATTTTGACATCTTTTTTTGTGTGTTGTTGACATTTTCTTTGTTCCACTTAATTTTCTGGGCTGAGTCATTTTTTTAATGAATTTTATTTTCATCTTTTTCATTGTTTGTTGATTTAGTATTTGCTGAGTCTTTATGCTGTTCTTATTTTTTATTTGGAGGCGTCGGATTGTTAGTTTTCTTTATGGTTACCTCAATATTTACCTCTATTTTTAGGAAAATATTCTTGAACAAATTTTCATACATTGAAATACTTTAAATGTATTTCTAGGATATAATAGCATGTCGTACAGATTCTAGCTGTGGGCCTCTAAGAATAGAAAGGATTATTCACAGTGTGTTTCTGGATGCACAGAGCCTGACATAGTATCTAGCATCCACCTCAGGATAGAAGTTGAACAGATGAGATTTGGGGAGGTTTTCATCTCCATACTTGAGGTCTCTGACTTTAGAGAATACAGATCTTGTCTTCCCATTCTCTCCTGTTACTGTCAGCCTGTAGAAAGACCTGACTTTTGAGGAACGACGTTTCCTTTCCCTTAATAACCAGTTGCCATTGGGTAATAAGGTGTGTGCATTTAATAATTCATTCAGTCTGATGATTATTTTTAATTGAGTCATATGCATTTTTTTTCAAGAAATGTTTTCTTCATTGCTCCTTTTTAGAGCAGTGTATTTTATAAAAATAACAGTCTCTTGAATTTTGCAGAGATTAGACTTTCTTAAAAGTTCATTTCTGGTCCCTGAATTATTTCTGCTTTCTCCAAGAGCAATGTTTTTGTTGTTGTTGTTCATATAAGGGCCCTTTTTTCACACTATTTTCTGGAGATCCTTGGTGATTAAAGCATGGTGAATAAAGAATTATGTTGCTTAGTATGAATGGCTAGAAAAGGTTGTAGCAGAGAGTGGCACATCCATTTTCCTAATGTATCCTTCTTTTGACTAGGTGGGCTCACTATTGGCTTTGCATGATTTTTGAACCATTTGCCATCAATTCTATTCCAACTTACGGCAACCTCATATGTGTCAGAGTAGAACCGTGTTCCACAGGATTTTCAATCGGTAACTTTTCAGAAGTAGACTGAGAGCCCTCTCTTTGAGCCACCTCTGGGTGGGCTCAAACCACCAACCACTTGGTTAACAGCGAAGTGTCTAGCTGTTCGCACCAACCAGGGACAGAGTTTTTTAATGGGCAGGTTTTTCTCAAGGCTAAATTTTGGGTAACAGAAAGGCAGGCTAAGGCCCCACACAATTACCAAAGTAGGGAGGGCCTTATTCTAGAAGTGGAGTACTTTATTTTATTTTAGTCTTGAGTGGAGTTGGAGTTACTTATTCCTTCCCTTTCTTCCCCTGCCCCGTTTCTGTTTGTTTGTTTCCCCTTTTTTATTTCTCTCTTTTAAAAAAAATAAATGATATTTTATTGCATTTTTGGTGAAAGTTTACCCAGCAAGTTAGGTTCCCATTTGACAATTTCCACACAGATTGTTCAGTGACATTAGTTACATTTTTCACAATGTGTCAACATTCTCTTCAATTGTGTTTCTGTTCCATTTCCAATATTCTAGTTTCTGTCTCCCTTTTTGAAGTCTTTAATGAACTGAGGCACTGCTATATGTTTTTCTCTTGCCACAAAACCTCTGATTTTCTCTGCTCTGATTACTCCATCAATTCGATACCAGCTGAATTGTGTTAAAATGTCTAGTTCATTGATGGCACCTTTTCTGTTTTACAGTGCTATCATGTATTTATTCTTTTAGATACATATTTTTCCATCATTTCAATGGCATTTTGGGAGGTGGGGATGGAGAAAAGGAGAGGAAGAACAACTCCTGTACTCAAACTGATATTTTAACTGGAAATGTGGAGTTTATTTAGAGGTATCTATCATTTTGTGTTAAGATAAATGGATTAACTTCAAAATAAATCTTTTGTTCTCTCCCAAATGTGGACTTTCTTAAAGTCCTGCTTCTTCTCCAAAGAGCCTGAGAAGGGAAAATAGTTTTAACAAATGCACATTTTCAACAATTATTTTAAGAACTGGCAGTTGAATATTAGAAGGCAAATTAAAAGCAATAAATATGATAAATTGGTAAATTAATATGGTAATTTTTCATGACAATGTACTTCTACTCTTCCTCAAGTAAACTATATTTGACATCACTAGGTTTAGATTATAGTTGTACCTTACAAAGAAAAGTCCCATTTTTTACACAAAGCAAAATACAAAGAAAAACAAACTCCCTGAGTGACAATATGATCAGCACTCTTTATTAAGATTCTAATAGCTTCCTTAATTAGGTCACCACATCTGAAATTTCCTACATCTGTGGCGCAGAAGGAATGTTCACTCCTGTAAAGCTTCTGCTCCTGCAATAAGTCCAATCATTAGCTTTGCATGTCATTTCTATGTTGAGAAAGTGAATTAACCTTAGTAGTGTGATTCAAAGACCCAATCTCAGTCACAGATTTGCATTGTTGTGACTGACACCTCATTTCCTTCCAAAAATATTAAATGCTGCCTACCATGAAAGGCACAGCTTCAAAAACACTGTGAAACCATAAAAACAATCTAATAAATGTAAGAGCTGGGCCCAGAAAGGAGAGATTTGGAAGGAATGAGAACATGAATTACACAGAAGGCTGCATTGACTGGGGTAGCTTCTACAGTTGATTACACACAGTAAAGCATCGTGTAGGTAGTTATTTCCAGGGGTCAATGGAAGTTCTTTAGGCAAAAGAATAACAAGCAGTAAATGAGGAGGGAGCTGCTCATTCCCCAAGCACACTGAGCATCAATAGGAGCACCAGCAGTGGGTTATGTGTGGGTGTGAGTGTGCAGAGCACAAGCAGAGTAGATGCTCTGTAAAGAAATTTTAGCATCAATCAGTTTTATTGAAGCTCCTTCTCAACAGTTCAGCAGTCTCCCTTTCCTACCAAAGTACAGAAGAAAGCTGAATTGAGGAAAACACATTAGTGGACCTCAGTGAGTGATCAAAAACCAAAAAAACCAAACCTGTTGCCGTCAAGTCAATTCTGACTTACAATGACCCTATAGACAGAGTAGAACTGCCCCATAAGCTTTCCAAGGAGCAGCTGGTGGATTCAAACTGCCAATCTTTTGGCGAGCAACCAAGCTCTTAACTGCTGCGCAATGAGCCAGGCCTCTGGTGAGCCAGGCTACGAGTCTGCATATACCCCAAGTTCCACTTGTCTTATGAATTACCCTTATGGAAGGAATAATCAGATGAGAGCATGTGAAGTTAATGATGACTTCTTTAATAAAGTTTTTCTTTTCCCAGATTATCCCTGAAAGAAATGAAAAAGTACCAGTACAGAGTTGTTAAGACAAAAGGGACAAATTCAAGGGAGCAAACAGATAAAACCTTTCTCCTTTTCTGTGGTACTTAGCCCAGTGTACTGAGGTTCTGGAGTTAAACAATCAAATCCAGAGAGAAGAGAAAAGGGTTTCTACAGAACCCAACTCCAAGAGACTCATGGCTCTGGCTGCCTTAACACTTTCAGATTATTAAATCATTTGGTGATAGCTTCAAAAATTAAGTTTAGAGATAACCTGGTACATCCTCCTTCTTCCTTCTGTCTTTTTCTGCATGCCACCATTATTTATCTTCCTCATCATATGAAATAACATTAATGACAAAAACAACTTCTATTTATAAAAGTCACACATTTGTTAAGAACTGTTCTAAGTTTGCATGCTTTACTTCATTTAGTCATTATTAACAACCCTATGAGAAAACATTGTGTCTATATTTAAAATGAAGATACTGAAGATGAATGAAATTAAATAACTTACACAAGGTCGTCCGACCTGTACGTGGCAGAGACAAAATTTGGGTCTGCCTCTATCCTCTCAAGGAGCTCTCATGGCACAGTGGTTAAGCTCTCAGCTGCTAACTGAAAGGCTGGAAGTTTGAATCAACAAATTGCTCTGTGGGAGAAAGATGTGGCAGTCTGCTTCTGTAAAGATCTCAGCCTTGGAAACCCTATGTGGCAGTTCAACTCTATTCTATATGGTCGCCATGAGTCAAAATTGACTCGATGGCAGTAGATTTGATGTTTTAGTGTGTCCTCTCAGAGTGAACACCACACGTAAAGGTAGTTGGTTCAAATATGCTCTAGAATCAGAATTTTTGAGTTTGAGGAGAACTTAGACATGGCCCATTCAACCTGTTGATTTAATATGCAAGAATATTGGAAGCCCAGGAAGGTGAGTGATTGACCAAGATGGTGTCAGTGTCCGAAGCACAGCTCAGGGTTCCTGACTCCTAGGAAGGCACCTTCTCCAGGATACTGTCTTCTTATTTGGGAAAATACTTGCCAAAGTGAGATGACTCTAAGTTTACTAGGAACTTTTAAGACTTTTTTTTTAACTTAGATGGTTTATACATGCTCCGCCCGCAGCACTGACAAGTGAGCACTTTTTACTTCCTTCAATTCAGAAGAGAAAATTTTAAGTACTTTGGCTAGAATTAATCAATAATTGGCAGAGTTCCAACCTCAATTATGTCTACATACTAAAATTAGTTTAGTTTAAAACTCCATGATTCAGTCTAATGAGCTGGTTTCCATCGTGAATCCAGAGCATTCTGGTGCTTCTATTTATTGCTCGCTTCAGTACTCACCTCATTGAGTCTCCCTGAAAGTTCTCACTAAAGTGCATTCATCTTCTTTTCTTCTTAAGAAGATGCATTAAAAAACAGTTTTAGAAAACCTGATCAATTAACATTTTCACTATGATTTCATTCGGGTATTTTCCTCATTTTATGTCGATAAATTTCAAAGTTTATTTAGTGTTTCTCTCTCCAAGAGTATTCATGGGTTTCAATATCAAAATCAGCAACTTCCTAGAAATTCTTTTCACTAAGTTCAGCAACCCTGAGGATCCCAGAGCATTACATTTAAAGGGGCCAATAAAGAGGTTGAGTGCACTTAGATCTCATCCTCTAATTTGCTCATTATGTAAATTATAATATTTTCATTTTTCTTTACAATAAAAATGTTGGGAAGAAACAGATCTCTCACCCTTGACTTTTAATTTCTCTAAAGGTAATTTTGTTCTATAGATATATCTTTGTGGTATAACGACATTCATATGTATCACCAGCATGATGATTTCCTTTATTAATGATTGTTATGTTGTTCTTTCAAAGGGAAAATTATTCTTTGGTGTTTCTTTCCATTCATTCCCTGAAAAAGAAAATAGTTTCTATTTAGTCAAGATGACATGTGAATACAAGATTTTTTAATAGAAACATATCATGAACAATTAATCTCTGATATGTACAGAACAGATAAGCAGAGTAAAAGAAGAAATGTATTTGCTCCAAAGCAAAAACAGTGATTCTATTCTCAGTGATAAACAATTTTATCTTTTCCATTTCAGCCCCCAAAATAGAAACCTTGATTCTTCCCTTTCTTCACATCTTTCTAAGCCATGACCAAGTTCTGTCAATCCCATATAAAAAATATCTCCCAAATCTATCACTTTTTTCCTCTTCCCATCATGCATAATTTGGTCCAGGCTAACATCCCCTTTTGAATGGATTGCTGCATGAGTCTCCTAATGGGCTTTCTTGCCTCTAGTTTTGCTCACCTCACCCACCCACTCACTCCCAACACTGCAACCAGAGAGACTTTTCTAGACTGCAATTGAGACCCTACCATTGTCCTTTTCCACACTTTACTATCTCAACTTCAACGTCTGGCTCTTCAGCTTCATCCCTCACCTCTTCCCTCATATTCTATATTCCAGACATACTGAAGTGCTTGTAGCTCCCCAAACACCCCATAACTTCTCTTCTCTCTGGGCCTTTGCATGTACTGTTACTTCTTTTGGGAGCACTCACTGTCCTCTCCTCTTCCCACACCCTCCTCTCTTCTCCTCACCACTAACTTTCCCTTTGCCAAACTCCTTCTGTGCTTTCATTCCTCAGTTAGGCATCGTTTCCTCTGAGAGACTGTCATTATTTCCCCAAGACTGAGATAGGTGCCACTTCTAGGTATTCCCATAACCCTTTCTGTTTATGTCAATTATAAGACTTACCACACTGGAAAATCATTCTAGTTACTTGCCTATCTCCTCCTCTGGACTATAAGTTCCATGAAAGCCAGAATAAGGTCTTATTCACAACCTTCTAATCCTAAATAAGTAATATCAGTAATTATCAAAATTTGGTCTCACATCTGCTTTGAAGAGCCATCAACTTATCCACACTAGCAAGCCCTTTATTCATTGTGTGTCTACACAGGATATATGCTTCCACAGATTTATTTTACTGCTGACTAAACTCTATGTACATAGCTCTATGAATCTTCATATCCATATCAAATTGTACCAACGTCTCCATTTCAAAGGCTAGAGATGTCCTAGGACTCTTAAAAATTTTGTCACTTTGTTGGTGGTAAAATTTCTCAGGATCCCTCATCCTCTAGGCTCCTGTACCCTCACACACCATGTCTGTGCTTTATTGCATTGACCCAGATGAGAAATGTCTTTGTTACCTAGAGCTGCTGTAACCCAAACACCACAAGTGGGTGGCGTAAAGAACAAAAATTTATTTTCTCCCCGTTCTGGAAGGTAAAAGTCCAAATTACGGTCTTGGACAGTGTTGATTCCTTTAGTAGGTAGCCCTGGGTGTTCTTTGTTTCCTTGGCTTGTAGATGATCCTCATACGGGATCTGTCTTCCCCCATGTGTGTCTATTTCTGTGTCTCATCTACTCTTTTCTAAAAAAAATTTTTCAAGTGGCCAACAGACACATGAGGAAATGCTTGTGCTCACTAGCCATTAGAGAAATACAAATTAAAACCACAATGAGATACCATCTCACCCCAACTTTACTGGCACAACACGAATCAGAAAAACTGGAAATAACAAATGTTGGAGAGGCTGCGGGGAGACTGAAACTCTTGTGCACTGCTGGTGGGAATGCAAAATGATACAACCATTTTGGAAAATGATATGGCACTTCCTTAGAAAGCTAGAAATAGAAATACCATACTATCCAGCAATCCCACTCCTAGGACTATATCCTAGAGAAATAGACATATGCACATCCATGTTCATTGCAGCATTGTTCACAATAGCAAAAAGATGGAAACAACCTAGATACCCATCAACAGATGAATGGATAAACAAACTATAGTACATACACACAATGGAGTATTATGCAACGATAAAGAACAATGATGAATCTGTGAAGCATCTTATAACATGGATGAAACTGGAGGACATTATGCTGAGTGAAATAAGTCAATCACAAAAGGACAAATACTGTGTAAGACCTCTATTGTAAAAACCCATGAAAAAGTTCACACACAAAAAGTAACACTCTTTGTTGATTACCAGGGATGGGAGGGGTGGGGGGGAATACTAAATAGGCAATAGATAAGTGGTATCTTGGGTGAAGGGTGAGACAATACACAATACTGGGGAAGCCAGCACAACTTGTACAAGGCAAGGTCATGGAAGCTCCATAGACACATCCAAACTCCCTGAGGGACTGAATTGCTGGGGGGAAGGCTGTGGGGACCGTGGTCTCAGAGAACATCTAGCTCAATTGGTATATCACAGTTTATAAAGAAAATGTTCTACATTCTGCCTTGGTGAGTAGCGTTTGGGGTCTTAAAAGCCTGTGAGCAGCCATCTAAGATACTCCACTGGTCTCACTCCTTTGGGAGCAAGGGAGAATGAAGAAAAAAAGATACAAGGAAAAGATTAGTCCAAAGGACTAATGGACCACAACTACCACGGACTCCACCAGACTGAGTCCAGTACAATTAGATGGTGCCCAGCTACCATCGACTGCTCTGACTGCGATCACAACAGAGTGTCCCGGACAGAGCTGGAGAAAAATGTAGAACAAAATTCTAACTCACAAAAAAAAGACCAGACTTAACTGGCTTGACAGAGATTGGAGAAGCCCTGAGAGTATGGCCCCCAGATACCCTTTTCGCTCAGTAATAAAGTCACTCCTGAGGTTCACCATTCAGCCAAAGTTTAGACAGCCCCATAAAATAAAACGAGGCTAATGGGGCACAGCAGTCCAGGGACAAGGACTAGAAGACAGGAGGGAACAGGAAAGCTGGTAATAGGGAACTCAAGGTTGAGAAGGGACAGTGTTGACATGTCGTGGGGTTGTTAACCATTGTCATAAAACAATATATGTACTAACTGTTTAATGAGAAACTATTTGTTCTGTAAACATTCATCTAAAGTACAATTATAAATAAATAAATAATTTTCTTTAAATTTTGTTGTTGCTGTTGAGAATATACACAGCAAAACATACATCAATTCAGTTTCTACATGTACAATTCAGTGACATTAATTACATTCTCTAGGTTGTGCAACCATTCTCTTTCTGAGTTGTTCCTCCCCCACTAACATAAACTCACTGCTCCCTAAAGTTCCTGTCTAATCTTTCAAGTCACTGTTGTCAATTTAATTCCATATAGATAGTCATAAAAGAGCATAACACTCAAGGTGGACATTTTTTTACTAGTTAAGCTGAACTAGCTAGAAAACTTCAAGGGATTTATTTTTGTTCTTTAATATTTTATTGTGCTTTAGGTGAAAATTTACAAGAGTTTCCTATTCAACAATTTGTGCATAGAATTTTCTAAGACAACTCCCTTCAATGTGTCAGCACTCTTCCCATTTCTGCCCTGGGTTCCCCATTACCATTTGTCCAGTTTTCCTACCCCTTCCTGCCTTCTTGTTTTTGCTTTTGGGAAGATTTGGCCCTTTGACTGTTCTAAGGAGCTCATTACTCTTAGGTGTTAGTGTTTATTTTGTAGCTTGTCCATTGTTTGGCTGAAAGGTGGTCTCTGGGAATGGCTTCAGTTCCATGTTAGAAGGGTGTCTTAAGGTCATAGTCTCAGGAGTTCCTCCAGTCTCTATCAGACCAGTAAGCCTGGTCTTCTTTATGGATTTTATTTTTGGTCTACATTTTTCTCATGCTCTGTCCTGAACAGTCTACTGTGATCCCGGTCAGAGCAGTAGGTAGTGGTAGCTGGGCACCACCTAGTTTTTCTGGTCTTGGGTTATGTAGGCTGTGGTTCATATGATCCATTAGTCCTTTAAACTAATTTCTTTCTTGAGTCTTTGGTTTTCTCCATTCTCCTTTATTCTGGCTGAGATGAGACCAATAGTTGTATCTTAGATGGCTGCTTGTGAGCTTTTAAGATACCAGACACTACTCACTAAAGTAGGATGTAGAACATTGCCTTTATGAACCATGTCATGCCAATTGACATAGATGTCCCCTGAATCTATGGTCCTCAGCATTCAGGTCTAGTAAATTTGCCCCCTGAGATGTTTGGTTATTTCTAGGAAGTTTTCACGACTATGCCCTTTGTGTGTTCTATTGTCTATATTAATATACGTGCATCTACAAGTGTACATGTAGTAATATCTGCAATCCAACCTATATATGCAGGTGGATGTGCTCCCTTGCACCCCTCCTCTTTCGCATACTTGTATAGGAGCCCAGGTGGCGAGTTAAGAGCTCAGCTGCTAACCAAAAGGTAGGCAGTTCAAATTCACCAGCTGCTCCTTGGAAACCCTATGGAGCAGTTCTACTCTGTCCTATAAGGTTGCTATGAGTAAGAACCAACACAACAGCACATAACAACAATAACAACTACCTGTATATCCATTCATAGATTATTATTTGTTAATACTATTGTTGTAGGGTTCCGGGGATATTTTTGGTTTAAGGTTTAAAAATTATCTCAGGGCAATAGTTTCAGGGATTCATCCAGGCTCCATGGCTCCAAAAATTCTGGAGTTTATGAGAATTTGAAATTCTGTTCTGCATTTTCCCCATTTTGGCCAGGAGTCTTCTATAGAATCTTTGACCAAATTTTTCAATAGTGGTAGCTGGGCACCATCCAATTCTTCTGGTCTCATGGCAATGGAGGCAGTTACTCATGTAGGCAATTAGTCACACATTCCATTTCTTCCTCCTATTCCTGACTTTCCTTCTTCCTCTGTTGCTTCAGGCGAATAGAGACCAACTGTGCCTTGGATGACGGCTTGCAAGTTTTTAAGACCCCAGGCACTATACAATGAACTAAGTATGTTGTAAGGCCAATTAACTGGGATATCCCTTGAAACCATGACCCTAAGTCTCCAAACCAAGGAAACAAATCCCATGAGGTGTTTGGTTTTACATAAGCAGCCTCTGTAGCTACCCTTTTCTTTTTTTTTTTTTTTTTGGTCATTGTAAATATATCTCTCATAGATTGAATTATGTCCCCAAAACATGTGTATCAATTTGGCTGGGCCATGATTCCCAGTATTGTGTGGTTGTCCTCCATTTTGTGATTGTAATTTTATGTTAAAGAGGATTAGGGTGAGATTGTAACACTACCCTTAGTAAGGTCACATCCCTGATCCAATGTAAAGGGAGTTTCCCAGGAGTGTGGCCTGCACCACTTTTTAACTTACAAGAGAAAAGGAAAGGGAATTAAGCAGAGAGTTGGGAAACTCATACCACCAAGAAAGCAATACTGAGAGTAGAGCACATCCTTTGGACCTGGCATCCCTGTACAGAGAAGCTCCTAGTCGGGGGGAAGATTGATGAGAAGGTCAACAGAGAGAGAAAGCCTTCCTGGAGCTAACACCCTGAATTTGGACTTGTAGCCTACTGGATAGTAAGAGAATAAATTTTTCTTTGTTAAAGCCATCCACTTGTGGTATTTCTGTTAGAGCAGCACTAGATGACTAAGAATTTGGTACCAGGAGAAGGGTGCTGCTCTAACAGATACCTATAATGTAGAAGCAGTTTTGAAACTGTGAATGGATAGAGGAGCTGCAGCAGCAGAGGACCAGCAGCAGAGAACCTGCAGCATCAGAGAACCAGCAGTAGCAGAACCAGGAGACCAGTACGAGATGGCACTGGAGCCAACCCATGGACAGAGAGCTGAGTGCCGGTGTGCAGGAGGCTTTCTGGTGGAGTGGGGTGCTGCCATGCACTTATCGGTGGAGCTACAGAGTTTGGGAACACTTGCCCCAGCAGGGCAGATGCAGGCATGAGGCCCGAAGGCCGAGAGGTCACAGGAAGCAGAAGCTGAAGAGACAAGGAACACAAGAAGCTGAGCTGCCTCAGTCTCAAAAGGTAGGGCCATGGCCTCTGGTGTTTCTAAGGGCGGAGTTGCCACTCAAATGGACTAGGAGAATGGTTCACCTAAAGCAGAGGGAGCAGAGTTGCTGTCTCAGTGGGCCTGGAAGGTAGAGCTGAAGCCCAGGGCTGAGGGGTTGCCACTTAGAATCTGGAGAGTGTGGCCAATACCTAGAGTCTGGAGTATAGGGCCATTGTGTAAATTGTCTCAGAGAACAGAGGATTATTTTCAAAGCCTTGAGGGCTAATGTAATGTGTTCTGCTCACTTGCTTGGTGCCTGTTATGCCTTCTTTCCCTCCAATTTCTCCCATTTGTGATGGAAATGTCTAGCTTGCTCCTGTTTTGCCATTGTAACTTTGGAAGCAGATAACTTGTATTCTAGATTTCACAGATGAAGTTTTGGATTTTGGACTTGGAGTTAAGACTTTTGCTATGATATGATTAGATGAATATGCCTTGCATGTTGCAGGATGTGATCTTTTAGGGGCCAAAGTGTGAAATGTCATAGATTGAATTATGTCCCCCCAAAAATGTGTTATCAATTTGACTGGGTCATGATTCTCAGAATTGTGTGGTTGTCCTCCATTTTGTGATTGTAATTTTATGTTAAAGAGGATTACGGTGGGATTGTCACACCCTTACTAAGGTCATATCCCTGATCCAATGTAAAGGGAGTTTCCCAGGGGTGTGGCCTGCACCACCTTTTATCTTACAAGAGATAAAAGGAAAGGGAAGCTAGCAGAGAATTGGGGACCTCATACCACCAAGAAAGCAGCACCAGGAGCCTAACACATCTTTTGGACACAGGATCCCTGCGCAGAGAAGCTCCTGGTCTGGGGGAAGATTGATGAGAAGGCTGACAGAGAGAGAAAGCCTTCCCCGGGAGCTGATGCCCTGAATTTGAACTTGTAGCCTACTGGACTGTGACAGAATACATTTTTCTTTGTTAAAGCCATCCGCTTGTAGTATTTCTGTTAGAGCAGCACTAGATGACTAAGACAAGGTCTATTACACAACTTTTGCCAATTCAACTTTTTGCAGGTGTACAACTTACTGACAGCACTTACAATAATCAGCTGTGCGACCCTACCCTTAATCAATGTGATTTTTCCATCACTGTAAACTGAAACCTAGTAGTCCATAAGCATAACCCCTCCCCTCTCTTCCCTTCCTTCCTGCCCCTGGTAACCACTAACAAATTTGAGTCTCTACATTTGCCTTTCTTTCTCTTTTTTATAAGTGAGTTCATACAATGTTTGTCCTTTTGTGATTGACTTATTTCACTCAGCATAATGTCTTCAAGCTCCACCCATATTGTAGCATGCATCAAAGCTTCATTTCTCCTACTGGCTGAGTAATAGTTCATTGTACATATGTACACTTTTTTTTTTAATTGTTCTTCACGTGAAGGTTTACAAAACAAATAGTTTCTCATGAAACAGTATACACATATTGTTTTATGACATTGGTTAACAACTCCACGACATGTCAACCATCTCCCTTCTCTACCTTTTTTTTTTTTTTTAGTGAAAATATACATAGCCAAAGATACACCATTTCAAAAATTTCTGCATGCACAGTTCAGTGACATCGACTATGCTCTTCCAGTTGTCCTGCTATTCTCACTTTAGATGAAGTTTTACAGAACAAAATAGTTTCTTATTAAACAGTTAGTACACATGTTGCCCTATGACAATGGTTAACAACCTCACAACACATCAACACTATCCTTACTAAACCTTAGGTTCCCTATCACCAGTTTTCCTGTCCCCTTCTGACTTCTAGTCCTTGTGCCTACACTGCTGTGCCTCATTAGTCCCATTTGGTTTTATGCAGCTGTCCACTCCCCGGCTGAACGGTGAACCTCAGAAGTGACTTCAGCACTGAGCTAAAAGGATGTCTGGGGGCCATACTCTCGGGGTTTCTCCAGTCTCCTTTAGGACAGTAAATCTGGTCTTTTTTTGTGTGAGTTAGAATTTTTTTCTACATCCTTCTCCAGCACTCTCCAGAACCCTCTGTTGTGATCCCAGTCAGAGCAGTCAGTGGTGGTAGCCGGGCACCATCTGGCTGTACTGGACTCAGTCTGCTGGAGGCCTTGGTAGCTGTGGATGATTAGTCCTTCAGACTAATCTTTTCCTTGTATCCTGTTCTTTTCATTCTCCCTTGCTCCCAAAGGGATGAGACCAGTGGGGTATCTTAGATGGCTGCTCACAGGCTTTTAAGACCCCAAACACTACTCACCAAGGTAGAATGTTCTTTTATAAACTGTGTTATGCCAATTGAGCTAGATGTTCCCTGAGACCATGGTCCCCACAGCCCTCTGCCCAGCAATTCAGTTCCTCAGGGAGTTTGGATGTGTCTATGGAGCTTCCATGACCTTTCCTTGTACAAGTTGTACTCGTTTCCCCAGTATTGTGTACTGTCTCACCCTTCGCCCAAGATACCCCTTATCTATTGCCTATTTAGTATTTCCCCCCAACCCTTCCCATCCCTGGTAACCAACGAAGACTGTTACTTTTTGCGTGTGAACTTTATCATGGGTTTTTACAATAGAGGTCTCATACAATATTTGTCCTTTGTGATTGACTTATTTCACTCAGCATAATGTCCTCCAGTTTCATCCATGTTGTGAGATGATTCACAGATTCATCATTGTTCTTTCTTGTTGCATAGCACTCCATTGTGTGTATGTACCATAGTTTGTTTATCCATTCATCTGTTGATGGGCATTTAGGTTGTTTCCATGTTTTTGCTATGTGAACAACGCTGCCATGAACATAGGCATGCATATGTCTATTCAAGTTACGACTCTTATTTCTCTAGGATATATTCCTAAGAGTGGGATTGCTGGATCATATGGTATGTCTATTTCTAGTTTTCTAAAGAAGTGCCATATCATTTTCCAAAATGGTTGTATCATTTTGCATTCCCACCAGCAGTGCATAAGTGTTCCGATCTCCCCGCAGCCCATCAACATTTGCTATTTCCAGTGTTTTTGATTCGTGCCAGTAATGCCGGGGTGAGATGGTTATCTTATTGTGGTCTTAATTTGCATTTCTCTAATGGCTAGTGATCGCAAGCATTTCCTCATGTGTTTGTTGGCCGCTTGAATGTCTTCTTTGGTGAAGTGTCTGTTCATTTCCTTTGCACATTTTTGAATAGGATTGTTTGTCCTTTTGTTGTAGAGGTGTTGGATTTTCTTGTAGATTATGGAGATTAGACCTTTGTCTGACTTGTACTGTCCAAACATTTTTTCCCAGTCTGTAGGTTCTCTTTTTACTCTTTTGGTGAAGCCTTTTGAAGAGCATAGGTGTTTGATTTTTCGAAGATCCCAGTTATCTAGCTTATCTTCTGGGGTTTGTGCGTTGATGGTTATGGTTTGTATCCTGTTAATGCCGTGTATTAAGGCCTGTGGTGTTAGTCTTATTTTTTCTTCTACGAACATTATACTTTTTGGTTTTATATTTAGGTCTGATCCATTTTGAATTAGTTTTTATATATGGCATGAGATATGGGTCCTGTTTCATTTTTTTGCAGATGGATATCCAGTTTTGCAAGCACCATTTATTAAAAAGACTGTCTTTTCCCCATTTGATGGACTTTGGGCCCTTGTCAAAGATCAGGTGACCGTAGGTGGATGGATTTACATCTGGGTTCTCAATTCTGTTCCATTGGTCAATGTATCTGTCATTGTATCAGTACCAGGCTGTTTTGACTATAGTAGCTGTATAATAGGTTCTGAGGTCAGGTAGTGTGAGTCCTCCAACTTTATTCTTCTTCTTTAGTAGTGCTTTACTTATTCGGGGCTTCTTCCTTTTCCATATAAAGTTAATGATTAGTTTGTCCATCTATTTGAAGAATGTTGTTGGTATTTGGATCAGGATTGTGTTGTATTTGTAAATTCCTTTGGGTAGAATTGTAATTTTCACAATGTTGAGTCTACCTATCCATGAGCATGGTATGTTTTTCCATTTATGTAGCTCTCTTTTGGTTTCTTGCAATAGTGTTTCGTAGTTTTATTTGTATAGGTGTTTTGCATCCCTGGTTAGATTTATTCCTAAGTATTTTATTTTTTTTAGGGGCTATTATAAATGGTATTGTTTTCCTGATTTCCTTTTCATCGTTCTCCTTATTGGTGTATAGGAATTCAACTGATTTTTGTATGTTTATCTTGTATCCTGCTACTCTGCTGAATCTTTCTATTAGTTCCAGTAGATTTCTCGTGGAGTCTTTAGGGTTTTCTAGGTACAGTATACTATCATCTGCAAACAAGGACAGTTTAACTTCTTCATTACCAATTTGGATGCCCTTTATTTCTTTTTCTTGCATTATTGCTCTAGCTAGAACTTCCAGCACAATGTTAAATAGGAGTGGTGATAAAGGGCATCCTTGTCTTGTTCCTGTTTTCAAGGGGAATGTTTTCAGCCTCTCTCCATTAAGAATGATGTTGGCCATTGGTTTTGCATAGAAGCCCTTTATTATGTTGAGAAATTTCCCTTTTATACCTATTTTATTGAGAATTTTTATCAGGAATGGGTGTTGGACTTCATCGAATGCCTTTTCTGCATCAATTGATATGATCATGTGATTCTTTTCTTTCCTTTTATTTATATGGTGGATTACATTGATTGATTTTTCTAATGCTGAACCATTCTTGCATACCTGGTATGAATCCTACTTGGTCGTGGTGTATTATTTTTTTGATATGATGCTGAATTCTATTGGCTAGAATTTTGTTGAGAATTTTTGCATCTATTTCCATGAGAGATATTGGTCTGTAATTTTCTTTTTTTGTGGCGTCTTTGTCTGGTTTTGGTATCAGTGTTATGCTTGCTTCATAGAAGGAATTTGGAAGTGTTGTTTCCTTTTCTATGCTCTGAAATAGCTTGAGTAGTACTGGTACAAGCTCTTCTGTGAACATTTTGTAGAATTCTCCAGTGAAGCCATCTGGGCCAGGGCTTTTTTGTTGTTGTTGTTGGGAGTTTTTTTATTACCTTTTCAATCTCTTCTCTTTTTATGGGTCTGTTCAGATTTTCAACATCACTTTGTTGTAGTTTGGGTAGGTAGTGTGATTCTAGAAGTTTATCCATTTCCTCTAGGTTTTCAAATTTGTTGGAGTATAGTTTTTCATAATATTCTGTTATGATCCTTTTTATTTCAGTTGGGTCTGTTGTAATGTCACCCATTTCATTTCTTATTGGGGTTATTTGCATCCTCTGCTGTTTTTCTTTTGTCAGTCTGGCCAGTGGTTTGTCGATTTTGTTGATTCTTTCAAAGAACCAACTTGTGGTTTTGTTGATTCTTTCTATTGTTTTTCTGTTCTCTATTTCATTTATTTCTGCTCTGATCTTTACTATTTCCTTTCTTCCGGTGGTTGTGGGCCTTTTTTGCTGTTCTCTTTCTATTTGTTTGAGTTCTGTAGTTGTTTTGATTTTGTCCCTTTCTTTTTCTTTTTTTTGATATGTGCATCTATTGCTATCAATTGTCCTCTGAGGACTGCCTTTGTTGAGTCCCAAAGGTTTTGGTATGATGTGTTTTCATTCTCATTTGATTCTAGGAATTTTTTGATTTCATCTCTGATTTCTTCTATTACCCAGTGATGTGTAAGCAGGGTATTATTCAGTTTCCATGTAGTTGATTTTTTTTTTCCTTGCTCTTTCTATTGTTAATTTCTACTTCGTTGGCATTGTGGTCAGAGAAGATACTTTGAATTATCTCAACGTTTTGGATCTTGTTGAGGATTGCTCTATGGCCTAAGATGTGGTCTATTCTGGAGAACGTTCCATGTGCATTGGAAAAAAATGTGTACTTTGCAGCTGTTGGATGGAGTGTTCTATATATGTCTATAAGGTCCAGTTGGCTGATTGTGCCCTTTAGGTCTTCTGTATCTTTGCTGAGTTTCTTCTTAGTTGTTCTGTCCTTTACTGAAAGTGGTGTGTTGAAGTCTCCTATTATTATTGTGGAACTGTCAATTTCTCTTTTCAGTGTTGTTAGAGTTTGTTTTATGTATTTTGGAGCCCTTCATTGGGTGTGTAGATGTTTATTATGGATGTGTCTTCATGATGGATCATCCCCTTAATCATTATATAGTGTCCTTCTGTGTCTTTTATGGTGGATTCTGTTTTAAAATCTATTTTATCTGAGGTTAGTATTGCCACTCCTTCTCTTTTTTGGTAGTTGTTAGCTTGATATATTTTTTTCCAACCTTTGACTTTTAATAAACTCACATCTGTATTTCTAAGGTAGACAGCATATTGATGGATCCTGTTTTCTTATCCGTTCTGTCACTCTCTGTCTCTTTATGGGTGCATTGAGTCCATTTATATTCAGTGTAATTATTGATAAATGTGAGTTTGTGGCTATCATTTTGTAGTGCTTTTTTTTTGTAGTGCTGAAATTTTCTTTGTTCTTCTTACTGTCCTGTGCTGAGTTACTTTTGTTTGTGAATTTTTTTTCATTTCTTTTGCTTTTGTAGGTTTTGTTTTTGCTGAGACTTTATGTTTTTCCTCTTTATTTTGATGAGTATGTTTATTAACTTTCTTTTTGGTTACTATGAAATTTACCCTTATCTTTCTAAGTTTGAAGCAGTCTATTATTACTTGGTATCGCTTTGCCTTCCTCTCCATTAGAAGGTTCTGTACCTACACCATTTATTCCCTCTTTTATTGTTCTGATTGTGTTGTCATTTCCTGATTAACTGCTCTGATTCCCTGGTATATTTCTTTTGGTTTTGGATAGTCCTCGAGAGTGCATTTCCTAGACTGGTATCTGCCCGGTATGATCCTGCATCCTAGATTCTGCCTGTGAGCTGAAGCTGTTTGTCCTCAGATTGAAGAGCTCCCTTTAATAATTCTTGTAAGTTTGGTTTGACTTTTACATACTCCCTTAATTTCTGTTTATCTGGAAATGACCTAGTTTCATGATCAAATTTGAATGAGAGTTTTGCAGGATATATTATTCTTGGCTGGAAATTTTTTTCTTTCAAGATTTTATATATGTTATCCCATTGCCTTCTAGCCTGCATGGTTTCTGTAAAAAATCTGAGCTTAGTCTTATTGTTTCTCCTCTGTATGTGACTTCTTGTTTTTCACAAGCTGCTCTCAGGATTCTTTGTTTGTCTTTGGTTTTGGCGAGTGTGAATATGATATGGCTTGGTGATTTTCTTTTGGGGTCTCTTATATATGGGGTTCTTTGAGCTTCTTGGATGGCCAGATTTTTCATCTTTCATGATATTGGGGAAGTTTTCTGTCAGCAGTACTTCATTGATCTTCTCTGTGTTTTCTGTTTTCTCCCCCTGTTCTGGAACTCCAATCACTAGCAAATTTTTGCTTTTGATTGTATCCCATATAACTCTCAGGGTCTCTTCATTTTTCTTTGTTCTTTTTTCTGAGTTTTCCTCAAACACAGTTGTATCCAAGTGTTTGTTTTCAATTCCACTGATCCTGTCTGCCACCATTTCAAATCTGCTCCTCAGCCCTTCTATGACACTGTCCATTTCTCAAATCTTGCTCTTTATCTTTTGGATTTCTAATTGTTGTTTTTGTATAATTTCTAGTTATGAATTTATTTTGGCATTTTGTTCCTGCATTATTTTCCTGAATTATTCCAATTTTTTGTCTGTATTTTCCATGCATTTGTCTATTTTTTCCTCATTTTTGTCTGCTTTTTGCTTCAACTCTTGGAGAATTCTGAGTATTAGAGATTTGAATTCCCTATCAGGTAGTTCTAGCACATTTTCTTCCACTGGAAAGTCATCTGGTGTTTTATTTTGGAAGCCTACTGGAACCATCCTGTCCTGTTTTTCTAAATGTTTTGATATTGTCTGCTGTCTTTGGTGCATTCAGTAGTTATTTTTCTCATTTGTTGATTGTAGATTTATTTGTTTCATCCTTTTTTAAAAAAATTTGGCTATGTCTGAGCAGGCAAGATGTGTGTTCTTTGTTGTTTGCTCATCTGTGGGCACCATACTTTTCACCTCTTCTCCAATACAGGGTCAGTCACTCAGATATGGTACGGTAGGGCAGGTCTAGCATAAGAGGAGTTACTGGGATGGGTTTTTTGTGGCACTTACTACAGCCACCAGGGCATGTCGGTAATCAGTGCAAGGCAGGTTGCAGTAGGCTGTGCCTGTGCTGCTTGGTGGTGTGATGTTAAGTGCATGGTGCAGGTAGGCAGGATGTAGTGGGGAGATTGTTATGTGTGGAGCTAAGATGGATATGTGAGAGAGGAGAGAACAGGAGCCAAAAACATACAAACATACAAACAAACAAAAAAGAGTGCTAGGGTGAGCTTGCTATTGGAGTGGAGAGATGAGAGACTACAAAACGGAGAAAAACAAAAAGGAAAGCAGAAGAAAAAAAAGAAAAGATTGAATAAATAAAAATCAGAAAGGAAAAAGTACAGCAAAGCTCCCAGGGATCCCACCGGTGTAGCTATGACGTCTGGGAAAGTTGTTCTCTGCTGTTGCAGTACAGCCTGGTTAGAAGGCATAGAGGTATTCAGCACCTGGTATTCAGGGAACAGGAAGAGAAGGAAGGTATAGAGAAATGAGAAACTGAGTAATGAAGAAAGACAAAAAAGGAAAAAGAGGGAAAAGAAAACAAAACAAATTAAAAAAAAAAAAAGAACAATAAAACCCCCCAAAAAACAGAAAAAAAAAAAAAACCATGAAAAAAGAAATGCCCTCAGGAATCCCTCTGTGCATTCTGTGTAAGCCGAGGGGGTAGGCTCCAAGCTGTGCCACACCGCCCGGCCAGAACGGGCTCCCAAGTCAAGAAAAGGGAAAGAAAACACACAAACAATTCAAAACAAACCAACAAAGAAAAGCCCCGGGATCCCACCAGCATGGCTGGCCAGACTGGGAAACAGCTCCACACTCCAACGGAGCTCTGCAACCCCTCAAGAAGAAGCAAAGATGGCGCATGGAGCCAGGTATTTGAGTGAAAGGAGGGGGAGGTGGTGAGAGTAAGGAAGAAATCGTAAGAAGCGGAAAAAAAGCAATACTAGCAGCCAAAAAATGGCACTCCAGAGAGCCGGCCAGTGTGGGCGGGTATAATCTAAGCAGCCGGTGCTTCCTGGACAAGAGACTGTGGCTGCGGGAAGCAGAGAAGACTGAGTCGGGGTGAAGAAGGGTGGGGTGTGGGAAAGCGTATATCACAAATTACCAGTTGTTCTGTCTCCCTCTGGAAGCTCCGTGAAGCTGCTTTCTCATACCCCCTATTTGCTGGTCTTTGATAGGAGTCCAAGATGGCAGATCCATGCTGCATTAACTGATAGGGGACCTCTGCATGAATCTCTCCTCACTCTCCATTCTCTGTCAGTTTTTTCACTCCATTGGTGCTTGGCCGAGTTCTGTATCTCTTCATTTGATGTTTTAGGGTTTCAGGATTGCTGTTTTCTCTGTTTGGCTTAGTTTTTTGGATCTTTGCTGTGGAGCGACGGCGTGTTGCTTCTGCCTAGAGTGCCATTTTTTGGTAATCTATATATGTACACATTTTGTTTATCTAGTCATCTGTTGATGAGCATTCAGGTTGTTTCCACCTTTTGGCTATTGTGAATAGTGCTGCAATGAACATTGGTGTACAAGTCTCTCTTTGAGTCTCTGCTTTCAAGTCTTTTAGGTATATAACTAGGAGTGGAATTGCTGGGTCATGCTCTTTTTAGGCTCAGATCTGATTAGATTTAGAACCCATTCTATGTGGGTTGATCTAGTTAACATAACAAAGAAAACCCTATTCCAAAGAGGATTAAATCTACAAGTATAGAGGTTACTCATGAGATAACATGAGGCAAATACCAACAGATAGACCAGTACTTCTCAAAAATGTGAAGGTCATCAAAAAACAAAGAAAGTTTAAGAAATTGTGACAGCTAAGAGTAGTCTAAAGAAACATAATGACTATAGGCACCTGTTTTGAATTAGGTCTAAGAAAAGCTACTCCAGCTATCTCTCATTTATGGCCCACATCTGGCCCATGGGAGATACGCAGACATCTTTGACTCCAATAAACTCTATCTCCAATAAACCTATCTCATTTCCCTTGCTTTCAGAGCAGTTTGCCAGAGTCCTCCTCCCTTTAGATTTCTTAAGGTATGAGTTAGACAACAGTCCCCTTAGTTGCTTGAGGTCCAGAGGATCTGACTGGTCCTGTTGAAACACCTTTTTGTGGCATGGAATTCAGAGGTAGAGCCTACCTCCACACCCTTGGTGTTGGGAGAGGGTGTGAAACTGAGAATCACAGCACAGTAACAATTCTCTCTACAAATCCTTTCCTATCCCTAAAGCATTTTTATTGTCTTTTCTACTTTTTTAAATCCTGCCAATGGTTGGTCAGCTAAAGGTTGGAAAATACTGCCTTTTGACCACAACCCCCTTCATAAACCCTCCTGGTGGCTATGCACTTCACTTTGTAGCGAACTATCATTTGCCTTGGGGCATTGGCCAAAACGGAGACTCAAATAGTTCCTTTTTTGCACCTTCTTATGTAAGGAGATAAACATAACCACAAAGTACAGACATCTGCCAGACACTATGAAATCCAGATCATAATACATGAGGAAGAGTTAACATTTCACTGAGGAACAGAATTCCCTAATCCTAAGTGGCACAATTCTGAAGAGGCTTATCCAACTATGCTTTTATCAAAACAAGTCCCAGGGCTGTGGATCATCCAAAGAAGAAATAATGTCTATGGAAACATCCAGATTCACACAAAAGAACAGCAGAAGAGGAGAAACTGAAGGAGGAATTATACTCACAAACCATATGAACTGTCCACAACTCAGCTTCAGTATGAAGTGTTTTATATTTTTACTAGCAACATAGGAGCAACCCAAATGTTAACAATAATCATAGCTTACACTTACAGAAATTTTATGATGTGTCAGTCATCGTTCTAAGTTAATTTGCTAACATTTAATCCTCACAGTAACACTATAAGGTGGAAATTATTGAATACACCTAATCTGACAGATGAGGAAATAGAGTTACAGAGATGGTAGGTAAGTTGCACAAGGTAATACAGCAAGTGAATATTGGAGCTAAGAGTTTTAATCAGGCAGTTTGGCCCCCAAGACTATACTCTTAACTGCGACTCTATTGTTATAGTTCTTTAAGATTGGAATACCTTGATTAATTCATTTGGTGTGTTTTTTAATTTCTCCAATAATAGTCTATATCCATGAAAAGCTGATGACACTATTGGCAGTATTCTGAAAAATACAAAGATGGGTAAAATACAGCCTTTATCCAACAACTAATGACAACAATCTTCAAAGAACTTAGAGTTGAATTGACCATTCAAAAATGGATGAGAAAGGCATATATATATATTTTTTCCCTATTGTAGTGCAAGATTTTATAAATATCATAAGAAGAATCAACAGGAGGGTTATAAAAGTGTGAGATGAATACTTATTGTTAGTCCAATACTCACATATAGTAAGTACTCAGTCAGTATCTATTTACTGAATAAATGAGTGAATGGGAGTTCAGAGTAGAAAAGGGCCACATTCAGTTGGGCATACTTACAAAAGCTTTCATGAGGCTTAATAAAAAAGGTCATTGATTGCTGAGCATTCACCATGTGACAACTAGGTTATATGTATATGTATATGCATATGTATATGTAAATATAAATCCTGTTGCCTTCAAGTCGATTCCAACTCATAGTGACCCTATAGGACAGAGTAGAACTGCCCCATAGAGTTTCCAAGGAGTGGCTGATAGATTTAACTGCTGACCTTTCAGTTAGCAGCTCTAGTTCTTAACCACTGTACCACCAGAACTCCTGCATGTGTATGTATGTACAGATATATATATATATGTGTATACATACACATATATGTATGTGTATATGTATGTGTGTGTATATACGCACACACATACCTGCAGAGAAGTCCCTGGGTGACACAAAAGGTTAAGCGCTCAATTACTAGCCAAAAGACTGATGTTTTGAACTCACCTAGAGGCATCTTGGAAAACAAGCCTGGCAATCTGTTTCTGAAAGGTCACAGCCTTGAAAACCCTATGGAGCAGTTCTATTCTGCACACATGGGATGGCCATGAGTTGGAATCAACTCGACAGCAGTTAACAACAACATATACACCTGCATATATATATACACACACACGCATATATATTATGTATAAGAAGTTCTGGTGGCACATACGGTTAAGCACTTGGCTGCTCACTGAAAGGCTGGTGAATCAAGGCCACACAGTGGCTCCATGGGAGAAAGACCTGGGAATCTGCTTCCATAAAGATTACAGCCAAGAAAACCCTGTGGAGAAGTTCTGCTCTGTCACAGGGAGTCACTATGAGTCAAAAACGACTCTATGGCACCCAACAACATGAAGTATGTATATAATATATACCTATAAATGTATATTATGTATATAGTATACATGTATATTATGTATATATAATATACACGTATATATGTATACATAGAGTTGGTTCTCATTATTGGCAGTGGTTCTGTTCTATAAAGTTCTTGTAAATATTGAATTAGCAAGCACCACACCAACTCTGTTCAACCTCAGCTAATTTCCTTTAATCTTCAAAACACAGTAAGGAAGCTATTATAATTTTCATTTTCTATATGATGATATTGAAATGCAGAGTGCTTAGCTATGTGCCCAAGTTCACTTAAGCTTTGAGGAAACAGAACCAAGATTCAACCTGCGCTATGTGACCCTAAACCTCTTTTTCTACTGTGCTGCAGTGTGGGTAGGAGAGAGGCCATTGTGGGGAAAGAGAACAAAGTTGGGGCGGCAGTAAGCGGTTGAGCAGTTTTGGAAGACAGGACAATTGGGATGGAAAATGCATTAAGTAGGGGAACAGGGAAAAGGAGTTGTGGTCAGATAAGTGGGTGGGGCCTGAGCCTAGGCACTCCGTGGAAGCCAGGTGAGACTTGACATGGTTGACTGTGGGGTGCTTCTGAAGGTGTAGGCCAGGGAGGCATCGTGCTTCTAGAAGACTTCAACAGAATAAACAGTAACTTAGAAAACAGATTGGAGAGGGGAGAAATAAGAGGCACAGGAAAGTCTAGTCCCATAGTCCAGGTATTAGAAAAAAAAAGGCAGCATCTCGGTAATAGTTAAACCATGCAAAGACTAAAAGGAAAAACAGTAAATGCATTACAGTGATGTAGCATTTAACAGAGGCAACAGGCATCTCTAGGGCTGCATCAGAAGGTGTAGAATAATAGGTACTTGCTGTGTTTCTGACTTGAAAATGTGACTCATACATATATAGCTTTGCGAATTGTAGGCCTACTTTGGTATGTCAAGGAGAGAGGGAAGAACAATGATTAGAATTGTCTATAATTATTACTTAGAAACAGAAACGTAGCAGCAATTTGCCCCTCATTACCTGATCCTTTTTTGTATATGGGTTAGCGCTTGAAGTTCAGCAGTTTAGCAGAGTGAAGGAAAAGATTGCAGTTCTGATGACAGGGTGCAAGGGAGACCCCCTCATAAGCCTGATTATATACAGTAAGTTCCATCAGCATGTTTTTGTTTGCTCCCATTCAGAGTGTCTGGGGTCCTTGTGGACAGAGTCTGAGCCCTGCATTTTCTTAGTATGCTCCACAGAGCTGGAGGCATAGCAAGGGCTTAATAAATACTTCTTTAAAGAGGGGAAGTTAAGAGGAGGACAAACTATGCAGACAAAAAAAAAAAAAGAAGAAGAAGAAGTTAACAGTTAAAAGGACAATGTGACATTTTAGAGCATGAGTAACATTTACATAAAAGGGGGCTTATTCTTTTCTTGCCAGCAAAATGTCCAAAGACTGTCACTTACAAATGACTGGGGTAGTCAGAGGTAATAACATTTCCTGGCTTGGACCTATGAGAGAAATGGAAATCCCCCACCTCCCTTGCCAAAAGAATTGATACCTAGGGTGTAAGCAGGGAGAGAATGAAATAGCAGAAAAGAGAGAGAAGCAGACGTTCTCGCCCTCATTACAGATGTGCAACTATTTAACTAGTTTTCTCTCAAGAGTGTGCAGAAACGTCCTATGATCAGGTAGAAACATTACGATCCAGTGTCTTATGTATAGATTCTCAGCACACAAATCTGGAACTTTCCCAACACCATATTGTTAGATTCCTTCCTAAATATGCCCACGTATCATCTGTCTTCCAGTTGGACATTATTTTTTATAAGCCATGTTGCCAGTAAATAAGTTTCTCACATATTCATTCAATCCAGCAATTTTTCATGGAGTGCCTACTTTCTGCCAAGCACTACGCCAGGTGTTGAGAAACAAAAATATTTAAGGCTCACTTCCTACCTTCAAGTAACTCGTAGTTCAGTGGGAGAGGCTGGCACACATCTGATTCCATAATGTGGCAAGCGTAGGAATTGTGATTTTTACAGATCATCCGTCGTAACGGTAAAAACACCATTTACTGCCGAGTTGATTCCTACTTGACTGCAACTAACAACAACAACAATGATTACGTGATCAAACATGTGTTTTAAATAAAGTGCCTTTGGCAGGTATCAGTGTGTGGAAAGTTTGAAGAGGACAAGAATGAAGCAATTAGATTATTAGCCCCTCTGTAGTGGTGGAGGCCAAACTTGATGAGGGCAGTGAGTAAACAGATGGAGAAGAGAAGATTGGCGAACAGCTTAAGAAAAGAAAAAAACACAATAAATCTTGATGATTAGCTTGACATTGGGGTGAGGACTGGAAAGTCAAGATTACAAGAGGAGAGCGTGGGAGAGGGAGCTATTGAGTTCAATATTTGACATGTTGTGTTTGAGGTGCCTCTGGGACATGTGAGTGGAAATACTCGGCAGAGAGTGGGATGAATGGATGTGAAGTCTGAGGTGGATTCTAGGCTGGAGGTGTAATTTGGGAGTCAGCCACTTCTGCTTGTGACCCACTAAAAATATCCTACTTGCAAATGCTGTGCAAGCTCAATATTCTCAGTTGGAAAATGGCGTATCATTGGATCATGATGAATCCTTACTTAGTTATCTTAGAGTTTTGTGAGACTGTAATACTTTTAAACATACATTCTGAAAGAAAAACCCATTGATAAAGAAAACAATAACTTTTCCCATGTACTTGTGGAGAGAAAAGAGTCTGAAGATGTAATTGTCATGGAACTATCTGTATTTCTCTCAAACTCAACCATCAGATGGGCCAATGATACCTTCACTGGCTACATAGCTGGATGTTGATAGAATCAGGTAGAATAATGTAATCTGAAAAAGTAAAAAGGCTTTTGCTGCTGATAGGCTTAAAAATACCAAGTAGTTTCATGTTATGTTTTGTCTTGAACATCAGTTTACTTATAAATCTTTGATATGTATCTTAGATGATATGAAAATACTATACTAAAGAAACCAAAACCTGGAAAGAATTAAATTTGACGCAGGTTTATTTTCATGTATACCAAGGCCCATGCTTCATTAGGCAGTAAATATGTCCTCAGAGAATCTCCATCAAGTCAGCGGTGACACTGGATCTAGAACTCCAAATAGAGTCTGGTTTCCATAACATTGGAACATTGAACTAATTAAATTACAAGCGGAAAATGCCAAGAACTAAATGGATTTCAAGGAGAGGAGAAAGAATAATTGGATAAGTTGTCAGACTTAAAATATGAACAATCATTATCACCAAGAATATGAGGGATGCAAACTGACAAAAGCAAAAAACAAAACACCCTATATCATTGGGAATCTGATGACATTGCTGTTCAGTGGTTGTTATGGATTGAATTGTTTCCCCCCAAAATGTATATCAACTTGGCTAGGCCATGATACCCAATATTGTGTGGTCGTCCACCATTTCGTGATGTGATGTGATTATACTGTGTTGTAAATCCTAACTTCTATGACATTAATGAGGAAGGATTAGAGGCAGTTATGTTAATGAGGCAGGACTCAATCTGTAGGATTAGGTTGTATCTTGAGTCAATCTCTTTTGAGATATGAAAGAAAGAATTAAGCAGAGAGCAGAGGGACCTCCTACCACCAAGAATGCAGAATCAGGAGGTGAGCTCGTCCTTTGGACCCAAGGTTCCTGTGCTTAGAAGCTACTAGACCAGGGGAATATTGATAACAAGGACCTTCCTCCAGAGCTCACAGAAAGAGAAAGCTTTCCCCTGGAGCTGGCACCCTGAATTCGGACTTCTAGCCTCCTAGACTTTGAAAGAATAAATTGATCTTTGTTAAAGCTATCTTCTTGGAGTATTTCTATTATATCAGCACTAGATAACTAAGGAGCCCTGGTGGCTCAGTGGTTAAGAGCTTGGCTGCCAACCAATAGGTAGGCAATTTGAATCTACCAGCTGCTCCTTGGAAACCCTATGGGACAGTTCTTCTCTGTCCTATATGGTCGCTATGAGTCAGAATCGACTCGATGGCAAGGGGTTTGGTTTGTTCTTTTTTAATTTTTTTTAGATAACTAAGACAGTGGTGAAGCCATAGAAATGAAGCTGACATTCCTTGTTTCCACCAAATCTTATCGAGCACATCATCACCCAACTTGCCACTTGACAAAATGCCCTCACTAATCTAGTTTGCTATGAAGTGGATAGAGTTTTTATTTACTTATTTAATTGTTTAATTGGTTCACTTGTCTAATATTCATTTATTAGTGCTTGCTTTATGCTGGTCTGCATCTGTGTTGACTTCTATTTTAAACAGCCCTGAGAGTGTTTCATTGAGAGTGTCCTGCTCTTTATTGGAGGAGTGCAGATTGAGGAGAGAGCATTTTGTGGTCAAATAAAAATGGGAAATACTGTATACTGCATTTCTTTCTTGAAGATTAAAAATAAGCATTAGTATACTAAAGACTGCAGAAATGAAAACTGCTTAACCTTTTAAATTCAGTAGTAAATTAAGTTGATTACAGACCCTTTCTCCTAGAAAAACTACTAGCAGTCTCAGAAACCAGTACCCCTCTACTTTACAAAGCATGAAGTTCTCCAGGGATTGGTCTCTCCTGATAACATGTACAAAGTATGTAAGAGGTAGTCTTGCCATTCTTGCTTCTAAGGAGCATTCTGGTTATACTTCTTCCAAGACAGATTTGTTCGTTCTCTTGGTAGTCCATGGTATATTCCATATTCTTTGCCAACACCACGATTCAAAGGTGTCAGGTCGTCTTTGTTCTTCCTTATTCATCATCCAACTTTTGCATGCCTATGAGGTGATGGAAAACACCATGGCTTGGGTCAGGCACAACTTAGTCTTCAAGGTGACATCTTTGCAATACTTTAAAGAGGTATTTGCAGCATATTTTCCCAGTGCAATGCATCTTTTGATTTCTTTTTTTTTTTTTACCTGAAAGTTCATTCTTTTTTATTTATTTATTTTTATATTTTATTGTACTTCAGGTGAAGGCTTACAGAACAAATAGTTTCTCATGAAACAGTAGTACACATGTTGTTTTATGACATTGGTTAACAACCCCACAACATATTAACCCTCGAACTTCTCAATATTTTTTTTTTGGTGAAAATACACATAGCCAAAGACACACCGTTTCAAAAATTTCTGCATACACAGTTCAGTGACATTGGCTATGCTCTTCCAATTGTGCTGTTATTCTCACTTAAGATGAAGGCTTACAGAACAAAATAGTTTCTCATTTAAGAGTTACTACAGATGTTGCCCTATGACAATGGTTAACAATCTCACAACACATCAACAATATCCTTACTCAACCTTGGGTTCCCTATCACCAGCTTCCTTGTCCCCTTCTGCCTTCTGGCCCTTGTCACTGGACTCCTGTACCTTGTTAGTCTCACTTGGTTTTACAGGGCTGTCCACTCCCAGGCTGAACACTGAACCTCAGAGGTAGCCTCACCACTGAGGTAAAAGGGTGTCTGGGGGCCATACTCTCGGGGTTTCTCCAGTCTCCTTTAGGCCATTAATCTGGTCTTTTCTTTTGTGAGTTAGAATTATGCTCTACATCCTTCTCCAGCTCTGTCCAGAACCCTCTGTTGTGATCCTGGTCAGAGCAGTCAGTGGTGGTAGCCGGGCACCATCTAGCTGTACTGGACTCAGTCTGCTGGAGGCCTTGGTAGCTGTGGACAATTAGTCCTTCAGACTAATCTTTTCCTTGTATCCTGTTCTTTTCATTCTCCCTTGCTCCCAAAGGGATGAGACCAGTGGGGTATCTTAGATGGCCGCTCACAGGCTTTTAACACCCCAGACACTACTTACCAAGGTAGAATGTAGAGCATTGTCTTTATAAGCTGTGTCATGCCAATTGAACTAGATGTTCCCCGAGACCATGGTCCCCACAGCCCTCTGTCCAACAACTCATTCCCTCGGGGAGTTTGGATGTATCCATGGGGCTTCCATGACCTTTCCTTGTACAAGTTGTGCTCGTTCCCTTGTATTGTGTACTGTCTCACCCTTCACCCAAGATAACACTTATCTATTGCCTATTTAGTATTACCCCCCCCACCCCTCCCATCCCTGGTAACCAACAAAGATTGTTACATTTTGTGTGTGAACTTTTTCATGGGTTTTTACAATAGAGGTCTCATACAATATTTGTCCTTTTGTGATTGACTTAGTTCACTCAGCATAATGTCCTCCAGTTTCATCCATGTTATGAGATGCTTCACAGATTCATTGTTGTTCATTCTCATTGCATAGTACTCCATTGTGTGTATGTACCACAGTTTGTTTATCCATTCTTCTGTTCATGGGCATCTAGGTTGTTTCCATTGTTTTGCTATTGTGAACAATGCTGCCATGAACATAGGTGTACATATGTCTATTCGAGTGACAACTCATTTCTCTAGGATATATATATTCCTAGGAGTGGGATTGCTGGATCAAATGGTATGTCTATTTCCAGCTTTCTGAGGAAGCGCCATATCATTTTCCAAAATGGTTGTATCATTTTGCATTCCCACCAGCAGTGCATAAGAGTTCCCATCTCCCCACAGCCACTCCAACATTTGTTATTTCCAGTGTTTTTGATTCATGCCAGTAATGCCGGGCTGAGATGGTATCTCACTGTGGTTTTAATTTGCATTTCTCTAATGGCTAGTGATCGCGAACATTTCCTCATGTGTCTGTTGGCCATTTGAATGTCTTCTTTGGTGAAGTGTCTGTTCGTTTCCTTTGCCCATTTTTTAATAGGATTATTTGTCTTTTTGTTGTACAAGTGTTGGATCTTCTTGTAGATTATGGAGATTAAGCCTTTGTCTGACTTGTACTGTCCAAAAATCTTTTCCCAGTCTGTAGGTTCTCTTTTTAATCTTTTGGTGAAGCCTTTTGAAGAGCATAGGTGTTTGATTTTTAGAAGATCCCAGTTATCTAGCTTATCTGTTGGGGTTTGTGTGTTGATGGTTATGGTTTGTATCGTGTTAATGCCATGTATTAAGGCCTGAAGTGTTGGTCCTATTTTTTCTTCTATGAACTTCATAGTTTTAGGCTTTATATTCAGGTCTTTGATCCATCTTGAAGTAGTTTTTGTATACGGTGTGAGGTATGGGTCCTGTTTCAGTTTTTTGCAAACGGATATCCAGTTTTGCCAGCACCATTTGTTAAAAAGACTGTCTTTTCCCCATTTGATGGACTTTGGGCCCTTGTCGAAGATCAGGTGACCGTAGGTGGATAGATTTACATCTGGGTTCTCAATTCTGTTCCATTGGTCAATGTATCTGTCGTTGTACCAGTACCAGGCTGTTTTGACTACTGTAGCTGTATAGCAGGTTCTGAAGTCAGATAGTGTGAGTCCTCCAACTTTATTCTTCTTCTTCAGTAGGGCTTTACTTATTCGGGGCTTCGTCCCTTTCCATATAAAGTTAATGATTAGTTTTTCCATCTCTTTGAAGAATGTTGTTGGTATTTGAATCGGGATTGCGTTGTATTTGTAAATTGCTTTGCGTAGAATTGACATTTTCACAATGTTGAGTCTGCCTATCCATGAGCATGGTATGTTTTTCCATTTATGTAGATCCCTTTGGGTTTCATGCAGTAGTGTTTTGTAGTTTTCTTTGTATAGGTCTTTTACATCCCTGGTCAGATTTATTCCTAAGTATTTTATCTTTTTAGGGGCTATTGAAAATGGTATTGATTTCCTGATCTCCTTTTCATCGTTCTCCTTACTGGTGTATAGGAACCCAAGTGATTTTTGAATATTTATCTTGTATCCTGCTACTCTGCTGAATCTTTCTATTAGTTCCAGTAGATTAATTGTGGAGTCTGTAGGGTTTTCTAGGTATAGTATACTATCATCTGCAAACAAGGACAGTTTAACTTCTTCATTACCAATTTGGATGCCCTTTATTTCTTTTTCTTGCCTTATTGCTCTAGCTAGAACTTCCAGCACAATGTTAAATAGGAGTGGTGAGAAAGGGCATCCTTGTCTTGTTCCTGTTTTCAAGGGGAATGTTTTCAGCCTCTCTCCATTAAGAATGATGTTGGCCATTGGTTTTGCAGAGATGCCCTTTATTATGTTGAGGAATTTCCCTTCTATACCTATTTTGTTGAGAGTTTTTATCAAGAATGGGTGTTGGACTTTGTCAAATGCCATTTCTGCGTCAATTGAAATGATAATGTGATTATTTTCTTTCCTTTTATTTATGTGGTGGATTATGTTGATTTATTTTCTAATGTTGAATCATCCTTGCATACTTGGTATGAATCCTACTTGGTCATGGTGTCTTATTTTTTTGATATGATGCTGAATTCTATTGGCTAGAATTTTGTTGAGAAGTTTTGCGTCTATATTCATGAGAGATATTGGTCTGCAATTTTCTTTTTTTGTGACATCTTTGCCTGGTTTTGGTATCAGCATTATGGTGGCTTCATAGAATGAATTTGGAAGTGTTGCTTCCTCTTCTATGCTCTGAAATAGCTTGAGTAGTACTGGTACAAGCTCTTCTGTAAATGTTTTGTAGAATTCTCCAGTGAAGCCATCTGGGCCAGGGTTTTTATTGGTTGGGAGTTTTTTTATTACCTTTTCAATCTCTTCTCTTGTTATGGGTCTGTTCAGATTTTCAACATCACTTTGTTGTAGTTTGGGTAGGCTGTGTGTTTCTAGAAATTTATCCATTTCCTCTAGCTTTTCAAATTTGTTGGAGTATAGTTTTTCATAATATTCTGTTATAATCCTTTTTATTTCAGTTGGGTCTGTTGTAATGTCCCCCATTTCATTTCTCATTTGGGTTATTTGTGTCCTCTCCTGTTTTTCTTTTGTCAGTCTGGCCAGTGGTTTGTCGATTTTGTTGATTCTTTCAAAGAACCAACTTGTGGTTTTGTTGATTCTTTCTATTGTTTTTCTGTTCTCTATTTCATTTATTTCTTCTGATCTTTACTATTTCCTTTCTTCCGGTGGTTGTGGGCTTTTTTTGCTGTTCTCTTTCTATTTGTTTGAGTTCTGTAGTTAATGTTTTGATTTTGTCCCTTTCTTTTTTTTTTGGATATGTGCATCTATTGCTATCAATTGTCCTCTGAGGACTGCCTTTGCTGTGTCCCAAAGGTTTTGGTATGATGTGTTTTCATTCTCATTTGATTCTGGGAATTTTTTTATTCCATCTCTGATTTCTTCTATTACCCAGTGATGTGTAAGTAGAGTATTATTCAGTTTCCATGTAGTTGATTTGTTTTCTTTGCTCTTTCTATTGTTAATTTCTACCTTGATGGCATTGTGGTCAGAGAAGATACTTTGAATTATCTCAACGTTTTGGATCTTGTTGAGGCTTGCTCTGTGGCCTAATATGTGGTCTATTCTGGAGAACATTCCATGTTCATTGGAAAAGAATATGTACTTTGCAGTTGTTGAATGGAGTGTTATATATATGTCTATAAGGTCCAGTTGGCTGATTGTGCCCTTTAGATCTTCTGTATCTTTGCTGAGTTTCTTCTTAATTGTTCTGTCCTTTACTGAGAGTGGTGTGTTGAAGTCTCCTACTATTATTGTGGAACTGTCAATTTCTCTTTTCAGTGTTGTTAGAGTTTGTTTTATGTATTTTGGAGCCCTGTCATTGGGTGAGTAGATGTTTATTATGGTTATGTCTTCATGATGGATCATTCCCTTAATCATTATATAGTGTCCTTCTTTGTGTTGTATGGTAAATTTTGTTTTAAAGTCTATTTTATCTGAGATTAGAATTGCCACTCCTGCTCTTTTTTAGTAGTTGTTCGCTTGATATATTTTTTTCCAACCTTTGACTTTTAATAAATTCACATCTTTGTTTCTAAGGTGTGTCTCCTGTAAACAGCATATTGATGGATCCTGTTTTCTTATCCATTCTGTCACTCTCTGTCTCTTTATGGGTGCATTGAGTCCATTTACATTCAGTGTAATTATTGATAGATGTGAGTTTGTTGCTGTCTTTTTGTAGTGCTGTTTTTTGTGGTGCTGAAATTTTCTTTGTTCTTACTCTCTTGTGCTGAGTTACTTTTGTTTGTGGATTTCTTTTTTTCATTTCTTTTGTTTTTGTAAGTTTTGTTTTTGCTGAGACTTTATGTCTTTCATCTTTATTTTTATGAGTTGGTTTGTTAACTTTCTTTGTGGTTACCATGAATTTTACCCTTATCTTTCTAAGTTTGAAGCAATCTACTATTACTTGGTATCGCCTTGCCTTCCTCACCATTAGAAGGTTCTATACCTATGCCGTTTATTCCCTCTTTTATTGTTTTGATGTTGTTGTCATTTATTGATTAACTGCTCTGATTCCCTGTTGTATTTCTTTTGATTTTGGATAGTCCTCGTGAGTTCATTTCCTTGATTGGTATCTGGCTCGTATGATCTTGCTTCCTAGGTTCTGCCTGTGAGCTAAAGCTGTTTGTCCTCAGATCGAAGAACTCCCTTTAATAATTCTTGTAAGCTTGGTTTGACTTTTACATATTCCCTTAATTTCTGTTTATCTGGAAATGACCTAATTTCACCATCAAATCTGAATGAGAGTTTTGCAGGATATATGATTCTTGGCTGGAAATTTTTTTCTTTCAAGATTTGATATATGTCATCCCATTGCCTTCTTGCCTGCATGGTTTCTGCTGAATAATCTGAGCTTAGTCTTATTGTTTCTCCTCTGTATGTGACTTCTTGTTTTTCATGAGCTGCTCTCAGGATTCTTTGTTTGTGTTTGGTTTTGGCGAGTGTGAATATGATATATCTTGGTGATTTTCCTTTGGGATCTCTTCTGTATGGGGTTCATTGAGCTCCTTGGATGGCCAGATTTTCATCTTTCATGATATTGGGGAAGTTTTCTGTCAGCAGTTCCTCAATGATCCTCTCTGTTTTCTGTTTTCTCCCCCTGTTCTGGAAATCCAATCACTCGAAAATTTTTGCTTTTAATTGTGTCCCACATAACTCTCAGGGTCTCTTCATTTTTGTTTGTTATTTTTTCGGAGTTTTCCTCAAACAGAGTTATATCCAAGTGTTTGTCTTCAATTCCACTGATCCTGTCTTCCACAGTTTCAAATCTGCTTCTCAGCCCTTCTATGACATCATCCATTTCTGAAATCTTGTTGTTTATCTTTTGGATTTCTAATTGTTGTCTTTGTATAATTTCTAGTTGTGAATTTATTTTGGAATTTTGTTCCTGCATTATTTTCCTGAATTCTTCCATTTTTTTTTTCAGTATTTTCCATGAATTTGTCTATTTTTTCTTCATGTTTGTCAGCTTTTTTCCTGAGTTCTTGGAGAATTCTGAGTATTAGAGATTTGAATTCCCTATCAGGTAGTTCTAGTGCATTTTCTTCCAGTGGAGAGTCATCTGGTGTTTTATTTTGAAAGCCTAATGGAACTGTCCTGTCCTGTTTTTGTAAATGTTTTGTTCTTGTCTGCTGTCTTCGGTGCATTCAGTAGTTATTTTTCTCGTTTATTGATTGTAGATTTGTTTGTTTCATCCTTTTTTTTAAAGAAAAATTTGATTATGTCTGAGCAGGCCGACTGTGTGTTCTTTGTTGTTTGCTCATCTGTGGGCTCAATACTTTTCTCCTCCTTCTCCAACTGGAAGGGTCGGTCACTCAGATATGGTACAGCAGGGCAGGTCTAGCTGAAGAGGAGTTACTGGGATGGGTTGTTTGTAGCACTTACTACAGCCTCCAGAGCGGGTTGGTAATCAGTGCAGCGCAGGTTCCAGTAGGCCATGCCCGTGCTGCTTGGTGGTGTGATGTCAAGCACACGGTGCAGGTAGGTAGGATGTAGCAGGGAGATTGTTATGTGTGGAGCTAAGATGGATACAGGAGAGAGGAGAGAGGAACAGGAGCCAAAAACATACAAACAAACAAAAAAGAATGCTAGGGGAGCTGCCATTGGAATGGAGAGATGAGAGACTATGAAATGGAGAGAAACAGAAAGGGGAAGAGGAAGAAAAGAAAAGAATGAATAAATAAAAATCAGAAAGGTTAAAGAACCGCAAAGTTCCCAGGGATCCCGCTGATGCAGCTATGAGTTCTGGGGAAGTCGCTCTCAGTTGTTGTAATACAGCCTGGCTAGAAGGCATAGAGGTATACAAAGCCTGGTATTCAGGGATCAGAAAGAGAAGGAAGATATAGAGGGACGAGAAACTGAGCAATGAAGAAAGACAAGAAGGGAAAAAGAGGGAAAAGAAAACAAAACAAATTTAAAAAAAAAATGAACAAGAAAGGCCCCCCCAAAAAAACAGAAAAAAGAAAACCAATGAGAAAAGAAATGTTCTCAGGGATCCCTCAGCACATCTGTGGAAGCTGAAGGGGAGTTCCTTGCCATGCAGCTCTGCCTGACCAGAAAGTGCTCCCAACTCAAGAAAAGGAAAAGAAAACAAACAAACAATTCAAAACAAACAAACGAACAAAAGCCCTGGGATTCCACCAGCATGGTAGCCCAGACTGGGAAGCAGCTCTGCACTCGAATGGAGCTCCACAGCCCCTCAGGAAGAAGCAAAGACAGCACACGGAGCCAGGCACTCCAGTGAAAGAGGGGGAGGCGGCAAGAGGCAAGCAAGAAATCAAAAGAAGCAGAAAAAAAAAAAAAAAGCAACACCAGCAGCTAACAAATGGCACTCAGAGAGCCAGGTAGTGCGGGCTGGTGTTTCTGGACAAGAGACTTGTCCGCGGGAAGCAGAGGAGGCCGAGTGTGGATGAAGAAGGGTAGAGAGTAGGAAAGCGTATATCACAAATTGCTGGAGCTCCACAGCCCCTCAGGAAGAAGCAAAGACGGCACACGGAGCCAGGCACTAGAGTGAAAGGAGGGGGAGGTGGCGAGAGACAAGTGAGAAATCAAAAGAAGAAGAAGAAAAAAAAAGCAACACTCGCAGCCAACAAATGGCACTCAGAGAGCCAGCTAAGGCGGGCTGGTGTTTCTAGACAAAAGACTGTGTCCGCAGGAAGCGGAGGGGGCCAAGTATGGGTGAGGAAGAGTAGAGAGTGGGAAAGCGTATATCACAAATTGCTGGAGCTCTGCAGCCCCTCAGGAAGAAGCAAAGATGGCGCACGGAACAAGGCACTCTAGCGAAAGGAGGGGGAGATGGTGAGAGGCAAGGAAGAAATCAAAAGAAGTGGAAAAAAGCAACACCAGCAGCCAACAAATGGCATCCAGAGAGCCACCCGCTTGGGTGTGTGGAATCCAAGCAGCCAGCACTTCCCAGTCAAGAGACCGTGGCTGTGGGAAGCAGAGGAGGCCAAGCTGGTGCAAAGAGGGGTGGGTGGTGGGAAAGCGTATACCGCAAATTACCAGTTGTTTTGTCTCCCCCTGGACTCTCTGTGAGGCTACTTTCTTGTACCCCCGTTTGCTGGTCTCCGATAGGAGTCCAAGATGGTGGATCCACGCTGCATTTGCTGGTAGGGGACCTCTGCATGCATCTCTCCTTGCCCTCCGTTCTCTGTCAGTTTTCTCACTCCATTTGGTGCTTTGCTGAGTTCTTTATCTCTTCATTTGATGTTTTAGGGTTTCAGGATTGTTGTATTGTCTGTTCGGCTTAGTTTTTCGGATCTTTGCTGTGGAGGGATGGCGTGGTGCTTCTGCCTAGAGCGCCATTTTGCCGGAACTCTCTTTTGATTTCTTGACCGCTGCTCCCATGGTTGTTGACTGTGGATTCAAGTAAAATGAAGTCCTTGACAACTTCATTTTTTTCTCTGTTTATCATGATGTTGCTTACTGGTCCAATTGTGAGAAATTTTGTTTTCTCTATGCTGAGGTATAATCCATACTGAGGGCTGTGGTCTTTGATCTTCATCAGTAAATGCTTCAAGTCCTCTTGGCTTTCAGCAAACAAGGTTGTGTCATCTACATAATGAAGGTTGTTAATGAGCCTTCCTCCAATCCTGATGCCATGTTCTTCTTCATATAGTCCAGCTTCTTGGATTATTCGCTCAGCATACAGATTGAATAAGTATGGTGAAAGGATATAACCCTGACACACACCTTTCCTGACATCAAACCACACAGTATCCCCTCATTGTGTTCAAACAACTGCTTCTTGGTCTATGTACGGGTTCCTCATGAGCACAATTAAGTATTCTGAAATTCCCATTATTTGCAATGTTTTCCATAATTTGTTATCATCCACACAGTCAAATGCCTTTGCATAGTCAATAAAACACACGTAAACGTGTTTCTGGTATTCTCTGCTTTCAGCCTGTATCCATCGGATATCAGCAATGATATTCCTGGTTCCACGTACTCTTCTGAATCTGGCTTGAATTTCTGGCAGTTTCCTGTCAATATATCGTTGCAGTCATTTTTGAATGATCTTCACCGAAATTTTACTTGTGTGTGATATTAATGACATTGCTCAATAATTTCCACATTCGGTTGGATCACCTTTCCTGGGAATAGGCATGAATATGGATCTCTTCCAATGGGTTGGCCAGGTAGCTGTCTTCCAAATTTCTTGGCATAGACAAGTGACCATTTTCAGAGCTGCGTCCATTTGTTGAAACACCTCAATTGATATTCTGTCACATCTGAGTAGAATGTTTAAATGAGATTTCCTGGTTTGTTTCTGGCCTCCTTATGCTATTGCCTTTTGCCATAAGAAGAAATTATCCCAGACAGGGAACATTTTTTCGGCTTGAGTTCTGAAATGGAGGCAAGTCTAGCTGAAACCAGCTGAGCTCAGCAGAACCAAGAAGAGCTGGGGCTTACTCATAGCCATCATGTAGCATAAGCAAGAGATAAATGTTTATTTGTCACAAGCAATTGAAATATTTATTTTTGCAACAAAAGCTGATTGATATAATTCTCTTTTGGAATACAACAATATATAAATATATGTCAGGTAGTAAAAATTCTATACAAAAAATAAAGTGGGGTAAAGCAAAAAGAGTGACATTTCGGGAGCATAGTTTACTATTTTAATAAGGTGGTAAGAGAAGCCTCCTCTGCCAAAGTTCCATTTGATCAAAGATCTAAAGGAAGAGAAGCCAAGAAACACACAGACAATTGAGAGAAAAATGTTCCAGGCAAAGCATACATCGAATACAAAAGCTCTTTTGGGATGAGGTGTATGAGGAAAAGTATAGCTTGAATAATTTTCAGTTGCCAGTCGGCATTTGTGGATTATCTATAGTCTCTGTAGATGTGAAACTGTGAGAAGTCAGAGCTGGAAGACATTAAAGGATTGTAGGATTTTATTTCTGGAAAAATCCTGGAGATCATCATCTAATATCTTCCTTTTATAGCAAGAGAAATCGAGACTCAGAGCAGTAAAGAAATTTGCCTAAAGTCACTCAATCAAACATGTCTTGGATTAGAATCCAGGCTTCCTAACATACAGTTGCAGAGAAGGAGTGCTTAATGAAAAAACATAGCTTGACAATTGATCTGTGAAGAGATAAAACAGTCAGGGGCTGGTAGGAAGGAAATGGTGCTGCCTCTTTTATTACCTCCTATAGAGCACAGTTCTATTCTGATACACATGGGGTCACCATGAGTTAGAATCGACTCAAAGACAACTGGTAAACTAGTATTTCATTATCTAAACTAATTAAGGCCAAAGTAAAATTTCCAAGGAGAAAGCTATGTTGGAGACCACTCAGTTATCACCATTGACCCAATCCTAGATGCCAGAATGACGAGACTTTGTCTCACATACTTTGGACGTATTATCAGGAGGGAACAGTCCCTGGAGAAGGACATCATGCTTAGTAAAGTAAAGGGTCACAGAAAAAGAGGAAGACCCTCAACAAGATGGATTGACACAGTGGCTGCAACAATAGGCTCAAACATAGTAACAATTGTGAGGATAGCACAAGACCAGGCAGTGTTTCGTTCTGTTGTACAGTGTAGCTATGAATCAGAACAGGCTTGATGGCACCTAACAGCAATAACAACAGATAGATAGACAGTTAGATGGATAGATGGACATATATACGTATGTGTGTATATATATGTATATTTCACTGGTACCTTTTGTGTGTGTGTGTTTTAACAGCTTTATTGAGATATAGTTCACACCATACAATTCACCAATTTAAAGAGTTTAATTCAATGGCTTTTAGTATATTCACAGATAATGTGCAACCATCACATAGTCAATTTTAAAACATTGTCATCACCCTAAAAATAAACCTTATACCTTTAGCTATCACCTCTCAAGCCCCCTAGTCATTCCATCCCAAGCTCTAGCTCTAGACAGCCACTATTCTACTTTCTGTCTTAATATATTGTCCCTATTCTGGATATTTCATATAAATGGAATCATATACTCTGTGGTCTTTTGTGACAAATTAAAACTTAGCATAATGTTTTCAAGGTTCATCCATATTATAGCATATAGTAGTAGTTCTTTTCTTTTTATTGTATAGATGATGAACACAAGTTATTTCCTCCTTTTGTCTATTATAAATAATGCTGCTATATACACTCGTACAAATTTTTGTGTGGACATATGTTTTCATTTCTCTTGGTTGTATACTGTCTTAGTTATCTAGTGCTACTATAACAGAAATACCACAAGTGGATGACTTTAACAAAGAGAATTTTATTCTTTCACAGTCAAGGAGGCTAAAAATCCAAATTCATGGTGCCAGCTCCAGGGGAAAGCTTTCTCCTTCTGTCATCTCTGGGGGAAAGTCCTTGTCATCAATCTTCCCCTCCTAGGAACTTCTCAGCGTAGGGACCCAGGATCCAAAGGACACTCTCCCCTCCTGGTTCTGCATTATTGGTGGTAGGAGGTCCTGTTGTATCTCTGCTTGATTCTTTCTTTTATATCTCAAAAGGGATTGATTTAAGACACAACTTAATCTTGAAGACTGAATCCTGCCTCATTAACATCGTAAAGAAGGGTTTACAACACATAGGAAAACCACATCAGATGACACAATACTGGGAATCATGGCCTAACCAAGCTGTCATACATTCTTTGGGAACACAATTCAATTCATAATATATACCTGGGAGTGAAATTGCTGGGTCACATAGTAACTCTATGTTCAGTTGTGTGGTTGCAGCAGTACATTGACAGGGAACTGCCAGAAATTGAAGCCGGATTTGGAAGATGACGTGGGACCAGGGATATCATTGCTGATGTCAGATTGATCCTGACTGAAAGCAGAGAATACCAGAAACATGTTTACCTGTGTTTTATTCACTATGCAAATGCATTTGACCGTGTGAATCATAACAGATTATGGGTAACATTGCAGAGAACAGAAATCCCAGAACACTTAATTGTGCTCATGAGGAACCTGTACATAGACCAAAAGACAGTCTTTCCAACAGAACAAGGGGATACTACTTGGTTTAAAGTCAGGAAAGGTTTGCATCAGGATTGTATCCTTTCACTATACTTATTCAATTTGTATGCTGAACAAATAATCCAAAAAGCTGGACTATATGAAGAAGAATGCTGCATCAGGATTGGAGGAAGACTCATTAATAACCTATGATATGTAGATGACACAACTTTGCTTGCTGAAAGTGAAGAGGACTTTAAGTACTTACTGATGAAGATCAAAGACTGTAGCCTTCAATATGGATTATACCTCAACATAAAGAAAACAAAAATCCTCACAACTGACCAATAAACAACAAAAGTTGTCAAGGATTTCATTTTACTTGAATCCACAGTCAACAGCCATGGAAGCAGTAGTCAAGAAATCAACACGTTGCATTGGGCAAACCAGCTGCAAAGGATCTGTTTGAAGTGTTAAAAAGCAAGATGTCACTTTGAGGACTACCGTGTACCTGACCCAAGCCATGGTGTTTTCAATTGCCTCATATGCATGGGAAAGCTGGACAATGAATGCAGAAGAATTGATGCCTTTGAATTATGCTGTTGGCAAAGAATATGGAATATACCATGGACTGCCAGAAGAATGAACAAATATGTCTTGGAAGAAGTACAGCCAGAGGACTCCTTAGAAGCAAGGATGGCAAAACTTGGTCTCACATACTTTGTGCATGTTATCAGTAGGGATCTTTCCCTGGTGAAGGACATCATGCCTGGTATAGTAGAGGGTCAGTGAAAAAGAGGAAGACCCTCAACAAGATGGACTGACACAGTGGCTACAACAATGAGCTTAAGCATAACAACTATCATGAGGATGGCATATGACCAGGGAGTGTTTCATTCTGTTGTACACAAGGTCGCTACGAATCAGAACTGACTCAATGGCACCTAACAACAACAGCATGTTCAATTGTCTGAGAAACTGCCAAATTGTTTTTCAAAGCAGCTGCACCTTTTTACATTCCCACCAGCAATGTATAAGGGTTCCAATTTATTCATATTCTTGCTAACAGTTATCATCTTACTTTTTGATTTTAGCCATCCTAATAGGAGTGATGTGGTAATTGTAAGCGATTTTTAACTATATAGTTTTAAATGATCAAACAATCCCAAAACATTAGGTTAGCTAAATCCCTATCTCTGCCATCAAAATATATTTCTGGAGAATCCATATGTAAACTTAAATTGTAAAAGCACTAGAAAGATATTTTTTATTTTTAAAAATAATCTTGCAACAGAGAATGCCTTTCTAAGTATGATATAGAATCCTAAATCACAAAAGAAGATAAATTTGGTGACATACAAATTTCAAACTTCTGTACCAAAAGAAATGATAGTAAAAGCAGTAAAAACAAGCACATTAAATGTAACCATACAACTATCATAATTGTTATAAAACAAGACATACATAAGCCATAAAAATGTGACTCAATTTAAATTAGAGCCAAGAAAACCCACTTCTGTAGAGTCCATTCCAACTCATAGCAAGAAATCTTCCCTAAGAAATTGGAGTTCTGGCTGAGAAATGAAGGATGAGTATGAACTGGCTAGGTTGAAGGTGGGGGCTCAAGGAAAACGCATTTATAAAGGCCGTGGGAGCAGGAAAAAACAAGGTGCTAGAGGAGTTGAAAGATGGTAGGATGGCCAGTGTGGCTTTGGAGCACTGGGGGCCTTTGGGTCAGAGGAAGGAAACTGATGGACTATGAATAGGAGGTTACAAAGTTATGCAGGGACCATGAGAGGCAAAGCCTTGTACATATGTTAAGGATTTTTGTCTTCATCCTAACAACAGTGGGGGATGTTAGAGACATGATCAGATTTGCATTTTAAAAAGATTACTTTGGATAGCTGTATGAGAATTTATCTTTCCTTTCTTATTCAAAGTAAGCTTCCTGTCTATCTTCCCACCTACCTACCCACTACCAGTAGAATCTATTCCAACTCATAGCGACCCTATAGAACAGAGTAGAACTGCCCCCATGGGGTTTCCAAGGAACAGGTGGTGGATTTGAACGGCCAACATTTTGGTTAACAGCCATAGCTCTTAACCACTTGGCCACCAGAGTTCCCATAACACAATTCTTATTAACTTTTATAAGATAAGCATAAAAGAAAAACATTAAGAAAAATTTTCCTCCTTCCAACACATGTAAACTATTTTTCTTTATCCTCTTTTTGGTCTTCTATATTAAGACTGTTTTCCCATTTCCTTTTAAAGCTCCATGAAGCTTAGTTCTTATTTTGGCTTTCCTAATTTCATCATCCACATCTTACAAAATTTATGTGCCTCCATAATCACTCAGCTATTTTTAATTTCTCTTTCTATCAAAGTATGGTGAAAATCAGACTGACTTCATTTTAGCCAATAAAAGGCCTAAGAAAAACTGGTAAGTAGGTCAAATCTTGTTTGCACAACCTTCCCTGATGGCATTTTTCCCTCTCATTCATGCTTCTTTGATCTGAATTTCTTCTCTAATCTCTCGCACTTCCTGATCTGAATGTCTCTCTAGAGTTGTGTTTGCATTGTTCTATCATCAGCTCCCCTGTCCTTTTATAAGATGTAAAATCATATTTGCTCTAAATGACTAGAGGGCACTGATGTTGAGATGACACACCGTAAGTTTTTTACTTCCGGGACTTCAAACTAACAGGATAAGTAAAGATTTGGCAGAGTCTGATTAATTTTTTGAAAATACTATAAATGAATGGGCAAGAGCCCTGGAGACAGGGAAGACAATATCTGGCTCTTGGTCTTGGCACTTCCAAAGCTATGTGACCTGAGGTAAGTCACCTCAGCTCTCTGACACTGTTTTCTCATTTACTGAGCTCTTGATCCCTTCTCATTTGTAATTTCTGTGATTCTATAATTTTGTTTTGTTGATTGATCTGATCTCTTCCTGAAAAGTTTTCACCCATAAGAATTATTTCAGTTCAGTGGCTTAAAAATATGTAATATTAGGGTTACTAACGATAACACAGTCAGGGTGAAGATATTTGGAAAAGATTCTAGAATGCCAACCTAAAGAACAATTCTTTTCTATAAAACCAGGAAGATGGTGAAGTTTTATATCTAAGGTCATTGTTCAGCACCTGGCTTATGCTAGTTTAAAATCAGCCATTCTTGTTATCCCCTAAGGATCACATGTAAGTTTTTGCTTTTGACGTTTTTTATCTCTACTGTTGTATTTTTATCCTTTGGCTTCAATGATGCCCTTCTTCAAGATGTGTGAAGACACAAATACTCCCATTTGGGAACATGCAGTGCTACATCCTTCTTGGTAGTGTTTTCAGTAAAAAATAGTTTATCTTGATAAACATTATGGATAAAAATGTAAAAATCTAACAGCCGGTGTCCCCTTTAACAAACTGAACATAACAACTTTTCTGTGCTGAGCTGGAGAGACTATCTGCAGGTGTATTTGAAGGTCAGCCTCTCACTGAAGGCCAAGGAATTACAGAAGGGAAATAGCAATTAAAGTTCCCACCTGAGAAGAAATCTAACTAATTTAGGGTGTTACTAGATCAGTTTTTTTCTTGCAAGAGGCAACAAAGGAAACTCTCTCAACTTATTTCAGGTAATAAGAAAGTTTAACAGAAGGTTCTAGATGAGGCAGAAATCAAGAGAGATTCCTCACAGGCATCCAGGAACACAGCCACAGCCAGGCCTCACAAGAACTCAACCAAGTCCAAAGGATCCCTGGAACCACAGGAGCAGAAGTCATGCTGAACTCCATAGCTAATGTCTACTTCTTTCTCACCTGCTACCACCTGTCACTCTTTACCTGTTCTTTCTTTGTCATAGTGTCTGCTTATTTATAGCTTCTATTTCCTCATTTCTTTGGTCTGCACGGGGTCCACCATGACTTCTTTGGTCTCTCTTTCACCTTCTGTTCCTATTGTTAAATGTATTATTCCCACTCATTTTTCCTACTGAAATTTTCAGGACAAAGAATCAAATTGGCAAAGTTCATCTTTGCTTGCCATCTCCTGGGTTGCTGGCTAGTTCATGAACTGACTGGTTTTGTGTCAACATGGTTCAATGGACTATGGACAGAGGAGGGATCATATGAGTTAGTCATTAAAAAAGCATAATAGTCTGCAGGGCTGCGGTAAGGATAGTGAACATGACGATGATAGGTACCATGTTTAATACTTGACTACATCTGTGAAAGAGACAATGGAAAAATTAAATATCATCAGTCAGAATGAGGCCAGGGGCTGACTGCAGAACAGACCATCAAGTGCTCATATGCAAGTTCAAGTTGAAGCTGAAGAAAATTAAAACAAGTACACCAGAGCCAAAATACAACCTTGAATATATCCTACCTGAATTTTAAGTCCATCTTCAAAATAGATTTGATGTATTGAACACTAATGACCAAAGACCAGACAAGTTGTGGGATGGCATCAAGGACATTATACATGAAGAAAGCAAAAGGTCATTAAAAAGACAGGAAAGAAAGAAAAAATCGAAACGAGTGTCAGAAGAGACTCTGAAAGTTGCTCTTGAACACAGAGTAACTAAAGCAAATAAGTAAAAGAGCTGAACAGAAGATTTCAAAGGGCAGCTCAAGAAGACAAAGTAAAATATTATAATGAAATGTGCAAAGAGCTAGAGTTAGAAAACCAAAAGGGACGAACACCTTGGCATTTCTCAGGATGCAAGAACTGAAGAAAAAATTCAAGTCTCGAGTTGCAATTTTGAAGGATTCTATGGGCAAAAATTGAACAACACACGCAGCATCAAAAGAAGATGGAAGGCATACGCAGAGTCACTGTACAAAAAGAACTGGCCAACATTCAATCATTTCAGGAGGTAGCATATGATCAACTACCGATGGTACAGAGGGAAGAAGTCCAAGCTATACTGAAGACATTGGCAAAAAACAAGGCTTCAGGAATTGACATAATACCAATTCAGATGTTTCAACAAGCAGATGCAGTGCTGGAGGTGCTCACTAGTCTATCCCAAGAAATTTGGAAGGCAGCTACCTGGCCAACTGACTAAAAGAGATCCATATATGTGTCCTTTCCAAAGAAAGGTAATCCAACAGAATGCAGAAATTATCAAACAATATCATTAATATCACATGCAAGTTAAACTTCACTGAAGATCATTCAAAAGCAGTTGCAGCAGTATATTGACAGGGAAGCGCCAGAAATTCAAGCTGGATTCAGAAGAGGACGTGGAATGAGGAATATCATTGTGATGTCAGATGGATCTTGGCAAAAAACAGAGAATACCAGAAAGATGTTTACCTGTATTTTATTGACTGTGCAAATGCATTTGACTGTGTGGATCATAACAAATTATGGATAACATTGCAAAGAATGGGAATTCCAGAACACTTAATTATGCTCAGTGGAACTTGTACATAGACCAAGAGGCAGTCATTTGAACAGAAAAAGGGGATACTACGTGGTTTAAAATCAAGAAAGGTGTGCGTCAGGGTTGTATCCTTTCACTATAGTTATTCAATCTGTATGCTGAACAAAATAATCTGAGAAGCTGTACTCTAAGAAGAAGAATATGGCATCAGGATTGACGGAAGACTCATTAACAACCTGTGATATGCAGATGACACAACCTTGCTTGCTGAAAGCGAAGAGGACTTGAAGAACTTACTGATGAAGATCAAAGACTATAGCCTTCGGTATGGATTACACCTCATCATAAAGAAAACAAAACCCCTCACAACTGGACCAATAAGCAACATCATGATACATGGAGAAAATATTAAAGTTGTCAAGAATTTAATTTTACTTGGATCTACAATCAATGCTTATGGAAGCAGCAGCCAGGAAATCAAACAACATATTGCATTGGAAAATCTACAAAAGACTTCTTTAAAGTGTTAAAAAACAAAGATATCACTCTGAGGACTAAGGTGCACCTGACCCAAGCCAAATATTTTCAATTGTCTCATATGCATGTGAAACTGGACAATGAAGAAGACCGAAGAAGAATTAATGCCTTTAAATTCTGGTGTTGGTGAAGAATATTGAATATACAATGGATTGACAGAAGAACGAACAAGTCTGTCTTGGAAGAAATACAGCCTGAGTGCCTCTTGGAAGAAAAAATGGTGAGACTTTGTCTCCCGTGCTTTGGACATGTTATCACTAGGGGACTTTCCCTGGAGAAGGACATCATGCTCAGTAAAGGGTCAGCAAAAAAGAGGAAGACCCTCAATGAGATGGATTGACACAGTGTCTGCAACAATGAGCTCAAACATAGCCACCATCATGAGGATGGTGCAGGACTGGGCAGTGTTCCATTCTGTTGTACGTAAGGTTGCTATGAGTCGGAACCAACTTGATGGCACCTAACAACAACATGTATGATACAGAGTATTCAGAGACACTTTTAGGATATGAAGTTGGAAATGTTTCACTAACCTGCCTTTGGAAATTAAGAAAAGAATAAAATCTATAAAACAGTACAATAAACAGTAGCTCCTGAAAAGAGACAAAGTCAGGCAAAGGAGTCAATTGAAAAAGAAAAGATTCTAGAAACATAGTTCAAGGGAAAAAGAGGTAGGGAAATGGGGGAAGAGAAAAAGAAATGATCAGGAGAAGGAGTGGCACAGGATAGTGGGAAATAGGGATTAAGACTGCAGATGGGTTAAGAGGAGGGAATGGAGGGTGAGTTCTCTAGTGAGGATTGAGTAAACGTAGAGGTGACTGTCATGCAGCCCTGATGCTTACTAGGGCTGTGGTTATCAGAGTAGTTATAACCAGTGTTATTGCCTTTTCCAGAGTCCCTGGGTGGCACAAATGGTTAAGTGCTGAGCTATTAACTGAAAGGTTGGTAATTTGAACTCACCCAGAGGCATTTTGGAAGAAAGGCCTGGCAATTTGTTTCTGAAAAGTCACAGCCATGAGAAAACTATGGAGTGCAATTCTACTCTGACTTACTATAGGGTTGCTGATTTTACTGCAACTAGTTTATTGCCTTTTCAAATTCAAATTGAAGTTTGACAATACTAAGTGTTAATGAGGGTATGTAACAGCAGGAACTGTCAAACACTGCTGGAAGACGTTTTAGCCCGACCTAGTAAAGTAGAAGAAGAACATACCTTTGGCCTAGAAATTCCTCTTCTATAGGGTCGCTATGAGTCAGAATCAACTTGACAGCAATGGTTTTTCCATTAGGTACAGGTCCTGGAGAAACATAAGCATGAAAGCACTAGGATACATTTTTTTTTTAATTTTTTTTTATATTTTATTGTACTTCAGGTGAAGGCTTACAGAACAAATAGTTTCTCATGAAACAGTAGTACACATGTTGTTTTATGACATTGGTTAACAACCCCACAACATATTAACCCTCGAACTTCTCAACCTTTTTTTGTTTTTGGTGAAAATGCACATAGCCAAACATATACCGTTTCAAAAATTTCTACATGCATAGTTCAGTGACATTGACTATGCTCTTCCAATTGTGCTGTTATTCTCACTTAAGACGAAGGCTTACAGAACAAAATAGTTTCTCATTTAACAGTTACTACAAATGTTGCCCTATGACAATGGTTAACAATCTCACAACACATCAACAATATCCTTACTCAACCTTGGGTTCCCTATCACCAGCTTCCTTGTCCCCTTCTGCCGTCTGGCCCTTGTCACTGGACTCCTGTACCTCGTTAGTCTCATTTGGTTTTACAGGGCTGTCCACTCCCAGGCTGAACAGTGAACCTCGGAGGTAACTTCACCACTGAGCTGAAAGTGTGTCTGGGGGCCATACTCTCGAGGTTTCCCCAGTCTCCTCTAGGCCAGTAAATCTGGTCTTTTTTTTGTGAGTTAGAATTATGCTCTACATCCTTCTCCAGCTCTGTCCAGAACCCTCTGTTGTGATCCTGGTCAGAGCAGTCAGTGTAGGATACATTTTTAAGAATATTTATAGTAGTATGGCTCCTAAATGCTAAAAACTGGTAACAGCCCAAACATCCATCAACAATAGAATGGAAACATTTTTGTGAAGTCACACAGTGAATATAATGAAAATGAATGAATTTCAAGTTTATACAACAACATGGGTTTATCATATAAATACAGTGTAGGGTAAAAGAAGCCAGAGAAATGAGAATATGCATGTATAATTCCATTTATGTAAGTTACAAAATTGGCAAAACCAAGCTATCTTGCTTAGGGACAAACACCTAAATGGTACCAAGAAAAAAATGACTACTATTGTGTTTTAAAATAAAATTGTCTAGTTGTGCCAGAATGTGAAAGAAGATGGTAAGAAAGAGTGTATAGTAAGTCGTAGAGGTCTGAGGGGAAGTAAGTCTTATTTTCCTTCATTGGTAATACTTCAAAAAAATGAGTTTGAGAGAAACAATGAAAAGTTTTAAAAAGTTGACAAGTTTGACTCAACCTCAATCTGGAACAAGAGAACAAGGAATAAGTTGGAACAGGTTATGATTTAAAAAGTGTATTATTCCAGTTTGTCTAACCTGTTATATTAAGGGTTAGAGGTAGTTTAAAAAGGGGCGAGGAGAGGTCCTAGTGGCGCAGTGGTTAAGCATTTGGCTGCTAACCGAAAGGATGGTAGTTCCAATCCGCCAACTGATCCTTAGAAACCCTATAGGATAGTTCTACTCTGTCCTATAGGGTGACCATGAGTTGAAATCAAAGCAAATGCAATGGGTTTTTATTAAAAAATTGAACGTTAACCACAATTAAATGAGTTTAGTGCAGTTGTAGGTAATTAGTCTCATTTTGCTGATAAAATTAATAAATGACATGTGAATTCTTTATCAAAAAATGTTATCTAAAACAAAAATCCCATTGCCGTCCAGTCAACTCCAAGTCATGACAACCCCATGTGTGTCAGAGTAGAACTGTGCTCCACAGGGTTTTCAATGGTTGATTTTTCAGAAGTACATCTCCAGGCCTTTTTTTCAAGGTGCCTCTGGGTGGACTCAAACATCCAAATAGACATATAAAAAGAGTTTTCATTCTGCTAAAATAAATTGACTTTTGAGTGTTCAGAATGTTTTTAAGAAGAAATAATAAAAATCATTTCAACCTTCTATAAATTTACCCAGATAACAAAAATCTCTTATATCACCAAAATAGTTTTCAGATTAATATAAAGCATAATCGTGGATGTTTACAAAGACTAACACAATAGAGCAGCCCTGGTGGCACTGTGGTTAAGCACCCAGCTGCTAACCAAAAGGTCAGTGGCTCGAAGTCACCAGCTACTTCGCAGGAGAAAGACATGGCAATTTGTAAACCTTCCATAAAGGTTTACAGCCTTGGAAACCCTATGGAGCCGTTCTATTCTGTCCTCTAGGGTCACTATGAGTCAGAATTGTCTCGATGGCAGTGGGTTTGGTTTGGTTTTGGTTTGGTGCAATAACATAAACATATTTATTATTTTTTTGAAAAGCTGATTTTCTCTAGGTTTAAAATACCCTTGTCAATTAGTGACAGTCTAACTCATACTCATAACATGTTCTTAGGGAATGAACTAAAAAGAACCCAAGACTGGTAGTGCTCTCACTCTCCACAATATATTTTTATTTTCAGGATAATTATTAGTGACTAAATCCCTAGAAATATCTATGCATTATGCCTCAGTAGAGGACTCTGCTGTTCTCCATTCTGAGACTGTTATCAGAATAAATTAACAAGACTCACTGTGCCTAACAGGGAGTCTTTGCATTTCACTCACACTTTACCTAAAGTCCCCAGAGATAAGCCTGATATCAGAAATTGAGTTTGCTGGAAGAAACTTCAAAAGTATTGCAGTGAATGACTTCTGACTATTGATAGTAAAGGAAACCCACTCATGGGTGCAGGCTTCCCTGTATAAGCTAACATCATTACCATGAGCAGAAGCCTCTCAAACACTGAACTCAGTCAAGATTTCCAGGACACTTTTATCCCTAAAGATTTTGTGAAAGCAACTGCTTTACTCAAGATCAGCAAAATTAAACTAATTACCTACAACTGCACTAAACTCATTTAATTGTGGTTAACATTCTATTTTTTAATAGGATATATAAAAAATCCACTACCCCTTTTTTTAAAAATCTGGTTCTAGCCCTTAATATAACAGGTTAGACAAACTAGAAGAATACACTTTTTAAATCTTAACTTGTTCCAGCTTGTCCCTTGTTAACTTGTTCCAGATTGAGGTTTCTTAAACTTGGGGTTCCTCAGTTTTGATGCAAATCCATTACATGTTCAACGTCTGCCTAGGCCACCCCACATTACCTCTGTGGGACTTGGGGGGAAGAGGATTCAACATGAGCATAAAGGTCTTGCTGCTTGCTATGCTGCAAATAATAAAGTCCTTTGTCTCTGACCCAGGAGTCTCATGTCTTCTGCCAGCATCTATGAAACTGTGGCAGGCTAAACTACGTGCATGCAAGTAGGATAAAATGACAGTCTCTTTCCAGCCCTTGACAATCATTTATTAAATTGTACATTTATATTTTATGATTTTTTCTCTATGTGTTATAATATGAAAAATAAATATTCTAATTAATATTGAAATACGACTAGTCTCATTTTCTTTTCATATTTTAAATATACTTTTGAAATAAAGGCTTATAGGTATTTGTGAGATAATAAGCTTGGGTTTGAGAAATTACCTTCAAAACTTTAAAGATAGTAGTAAATTTTTATAGCTTCCAAGTTAAAGAACAGCCTTCCTGCTTTTTATTTCCTTGACCAGCTCCCTACTGTAATACAAAGGAATTTTTAATGTAATAGAAAATGATCCAAATAGATGGAAATAGTTTATGAACTATAATTAATGTAGCAAGAAATTCAATCTCTGAGGATGTGGTTGAGAGAACAGAGGAGCAAACTTGAATAAAAAAAAGAAATATAAAAAATAAATAAAACATATATTTAAAAAAAACAACAGCCAACAACTTGTATGTAGCCTTTGAAGAGTTTGCAGAATTCTGGCCTGTGATGAAGGGCCTAAACTCCAGGCTCTTTTGCCTAATAAGGAGAATGTCAGGGCTATAAAATGAGAGAAACAAGTTGATGTGGAAAAACGTTGCTTCCTAAACACTGTGACCATCTGCTGCCCAAATGGCGAGGTATACTTTGTTCCACGGATGGGAACAGTTTGGAATAAAGGTTATGCTACGAACAGATGCTACAAATCTTTTCCTGAGGAACTGAAAATCAGTGGCAAAATTAGCCAAAATCAACCTTAAAAATGAGGCTTAAAAAATCAACATAAAACTGTCTGACCAGTAGCTACCAGTATAATTAGAACAGTACTTCTGAAATATTTAACCTGAAATAACCTTCACCACAGAGGAGTCTGGACTCATACTTTCGCAATGGCTAACATGGGTTGAAGAACACCTGGGTGGGGCAAATGGTTAAGTGCTTGACTACTAACCAAAAGGTTGGCAATTCAAACCCACCCAGAGGCGCCTCAGAACAAAGTCCTGGTGATCTGTTTCCAAAAGGTCACAGCTATAACCTATGGTTCTACTCTGTTACACATGGGGTCTCCAGGAGATGGTATGGACTTGATGGAAACTGGTTTGGTTTTGGCTAACATGGGTGGAATAGAAAGTCTCAAGCCTTAAAGGCAAATAGGAAATTTCTATGACATACATTGTGTTATCTTTAAAACAGATATCTTTTTTGTCCTCTGTTCATAATATATTCATATTTGTTTTACTATAAATGATGTTTTAAATTATTTGCCATCAAGTAAAATGTATGCTCTAGTAAGGTGGAGAAATTTCTCACTTTTTAAGCTGTGACCCCCATAATTCTGAGAATTCTGGGGTTAGAGAAAGGCCTGCAGTACCCATTCCCTCTTTACTAAGTGTAGGTTCTTCTTTAAAACTTCAGAGAACTAGCGTTTTTAAACAATAAACATTGTAGAGTTAAACAGGACCCTACATACAATCAATTCAAATCTTGTTTTAACTGAAAGAAAAACTGAGGTACAAGTTTACACCATTAATTTGGTCATGAAACCAAACTTAAATTATGTTTCCTAGCTCCTACATCAAGACATGTCTTATTACATTATTATTACATTATAAGTTCTGATGATTTCCTTGCATGACAAATGTCTCATCCTATCATAACTTTGCTCACTTCTGTGCTCATCACTTGTCCTTAGCAACTAACACAGAACCGGATACCTAGTAGGCATTCAATAAATACTTGCTGCAAGAACGAATATTCAAGTTCATATTCTTGTATGTGGAATTGCTGACTCACAGAGAACATGTATTTTATATTTTTATAGATTGCCAAAAGTTTCTCTGTAAGAATTATGCTAATAGAGCCTGCCACCAACAAGGTGTGAAAATGTCGTGTATTCGTACTCTCACCAACAATGACTCTCTTCACACTTTAAAGTTTTGCCATTGAGATATTAGAAAAATTATCTATATGTTTTGGTATTCTTTTTGTTCAGTTACAGGAGAGGATGAACATTTTCCATCTGCTTTTGCGCTTTGCATTTCTTTTTTTATGAATTGCCTACTCATATGCCTGTTCTTTAGAATAGGCCTGTCTCCCCAACCAAACCACAAGCTCTGCCTGTTTCTCCTCACCAGTGTTATCCTGAGGAGCCATCACAGTGTCTGGTACATATTTGTTGCGCCCGTAAATATTTGTTCAATTAGTGTTAAATGTTATGGATCATTGAAAATAATCTAAGTGATCTAAAACAATCTAAATCATTATTTAGAAAATAATCTAAATCTTATTTAGAAAATAATCTAAATCTTATTTAGAAAAAAAAATTAACCTAAAAATAATTCAAATAAAACTTGAAATTCATGAGTTTTTCTCCCCCTGTAATATTGGGAAAAGGCAGTCCTTCAAACAGAACAATGGGATACTGCATGGTTTAAAGTCAAGAAGGGTGTGTGTCAGCGTTGTATCCTTTCACCATACTTATTCAGTCTGTATGCTGAGCAAATAACCTGAGAAGCTGGACTATATGAAGAAGAATGTGGCATCAGGATTGGAGGAAGACTCATTAACAGCCTGCATTATGCAGATGACACAACTTTGCTTACTGAAAGTGAAGAGGATTTGAAGCACTTACTGATAAAGATCAAAGACTACAGCCTTCAGTATGGATTACACCTCAACATCAAGAAAACAAAAATCCTCACAACTGAACCAATAACCAACATCATGATAAACAGAGAAAAGGTGGAAGTTGTCAAGGATTTCATTTTACTTGGATCCACAATTAACACCCAGGGAAGCAGCAGTCAAGAAATCAAACGACGCATTGCACTGGGCAATTCTGTTGCAAAAGGCTTCTTTGAAGTGTCAAAAAAAAAAAAAAAAAAGATGTCACTTTAAGGACTAAGGTACGCCTGACCTAAGTCATGGTGTTTTCAATCACCTCATATGCATTTGAAAGCTGGGCAATGAAATAAGGAAGACCGAGAATTGACATCTTTGGGTTATGGTGTTGGTAAAGAATGTTGAATAAACCATGAACTGTGAAAACAACGAACAAATCTGCCTTGGAAGAAGTACAGCCAGAATACTCCTTAGAAGTGAGACTGGCGAGATTTCTTCTCACATACTTTGGACATGTTATCAGGAGGGACCAGTCCCTGGAGAAGGACAAAATGCTTGGTAAAATGGAGGATCAGCAAAGGAGAGGAAGACCCTCAATGAGATGGATGGACACAGTGGCTGCAACAATGGGCTCAAGCACAACAAGGATTGTGAGGATGGTGCAAGACCGGGCAGTGTTTCGTTCTGTTGTACGTAGGGTCGCTGTTGGTCAGAACAGACTCGACGGCACCTAACAACGGCAACATTAAAAACAGAAATAAAGTGAGGATCATCACTCTTTTAAACTGATTATTCATTATTCCAGAAAAACAACCAATATAGATGAGGTTGGAGGGATTTATTCTTGAGAAACCACATGAAATACTTCTCTTGTGAGATTTAGTGTGAGGATTAAATGAATTAATAAGTAAAAAAAATAATAATAAGTATTTAAGTACACTAAGTAAAGAAATTAATGAGTATACTATGCATAAAATACTTAAAATAGTGCCTGAGCCCATAGTAAGAATTTATCATCTTTAAAACTAGCAGAAAATTCAACTGCTTATATTGGTTCCCAGTTATCACATAATAGGGCTAGGTGGTGGGCTGGGAAGGCTCTAAGACTTTTTAACAAACCACAAGAGCCATTTTAAATCCTGAATAGCTCAGGACTATTTAAAGCCTAAATAGCACAGAATGTTTCACCAGCAGACTGTTTTGGTCCAGGGTCTGTCACTAATGTGCTATGTGCTCACAGCAAAGATCTTTAATACATCCAAATCTTAGTCCTTTCACTTCTGCCTCCACTATTTTAGCTGTGTGATCTTCCTTAATTTTCTTCACTTAGAGCAGTGTTTTAGTTATTTCATATTATTCATAATTTTTGTCATATGCTACCTACACCATTAATAACATTTTTCTTTTGCTTATTTTTTATTTAAATAAACTTATGTTAAAAAGAAATTTTACAACCCTTCAGCCAACGATTAGACAGGACTATAAACCAAACAATAGCACACGTAGTTCAACCATCTGTAAGAGACTGAATGACACACCAGCCCAGGGGCACGGTCAAGAAGACAGGAGGGGACAGGAAAACTGGATGAACGGAAATGGGGAACCCAAGGTCGAGAAGGGGAGAGTGTTGACACATAGCCGGGTTGGCAACCAGTGTCACAAAACAGTATGTATATTAACTGTTTAATGAGAAACTAATTTGCTCTGTAAACTTTCACCTAAAGCACAATAAAAAAAAAGTATGGAGGAATGAAAAAAAAGAAAGAAACTTTACTGTCATAAATAGAAAGCTAGTATTATGAACAGTTGCTACAAATAGGAAAGTAACTATAAAATTTATTGTGAAAAACATAAAACAAAGTAATAAATTTTGTCTGAATATCTTTGTTTGACAAAGTTTCCGTGCTGTGTTTTCATTAAAAATGGAGATGAGTTCCAGAGATTTTATAGACCTATGAGTGCCAAACTGAAAATTTCTCCCTACATAAAGTAGTGAAAGAGAATTAGAAGTAAAATATCTTTTTTGCTAGGTAAATGAGTGCTATTTAATGCTAGATAAGGGTATGACCTGAAGTCATCTCAGGACTATCGGTAGGATATACCCATGTTTTGAGAAGCATAGATCTAACAACTGGAGGTCATGGTGATAATATCTAAATCCATGGAGCTTTTGAGAATAAAATGAGATGCAGTATTGGAAATCACTTTGTAAATTTTGAAATTCTATGTAGTTGTTAAACCAAAAAAACCCATGGCCATCTAGTCGATTTCAACTCCACCACTGAGATCCATAGGGTTTTCTTAGCTGTAAACCTTATGGAAGCAGACGGCCAGGTCTTTCTTCCATGGTGTCACTGAATAGGTTTGGACCTCCAAACTTTTGGTTAGTAGCTGAGAGCAAACCATTTGCACCACCCAAGGACATCATACAGTCATTACATACCATAAAATAAAATAACATTGATGTGTTCATCCTGCTTTTTACGTTGTAAGGAACAGAGACCAGCTGGGGTAATCTTAAGAGATGGAAGTTTATTTTTAAAGGAGCAGTTGTTCCATTTTAGCTCTGTTTGCTGATATCTTTCTCTTTGTGTGTGTGTGTGTGGTTTGCAGGTTTGCATCTTTTTCTCATCTGTAATCCCTCTAAGCAGCAATATTTTGGTGGTTTGATTAATCAGCATCTAACATGGAGTACCCCTCTTGGACAGTTCTGGCTCAGTTCTTTCTCACTGGGTTATTCCAATACAGTCAGGGTAGCTGGATTAGTTTTCATCAAAGTACATCGTTGTTTTGTTTAAAGGTTCATTAAAGAGTAGAGTTACTGTCAGAGATTGCAAGGCTTTGAGTCCTGCCCAGCACAATAAGCAAAAGGGCTTTGGAAATTAAAAAGCACAATAACCTTGTTACATAAACTGTCAGAAATCTGCATGCAAAATAGTGGTAGGAGGTCAAGCAGCTAGGTATCGAAACACCAATGAATGTGAGCAAATGAGATGCAGAGCATCTACACTTATTTTGTAAAGACTGGTGCTATAGTTAATGTTATGTCAACTTGGGTAGGCTATGATTCTTAGTGGTTTGGCAGACATTGGACTGGGTGCTCATCCATAGTATAATATCATATAATCACCTTCCATGATGTGGTCTGATGTTATCAGCCAATCAATTGAAAAGGGAGTTTTCATGGGGGGGTGGCCTACCTCTAGTGTATAAACGGATGTCTGGCACAGCCTGCTCTCTCTCTCAACCCTGCATTCTTCTTGTTAACTGACCTTACGTTCTTGGGATATAAGCCTACAGAAGTCTCCAGCCCTCCACCTGACCTGCAGATTTTGGATTCACCAGTCCCTGCCATCCCATGAGCCAACAGAGGTCTCCACCCTGCTGCCTGACTTATGGATTTAGGATTTGCCAGCGCTCACAATTGTGTGAGCCATTTCCTGGAAGTAAATCTTTCTCTATATATTTTATGTATGTTTTTCACTGGTTTTGCTCCTCTAGAAAACCAGGGCTTCTAACCAGTTCATTCATGTTAGAATCCCCGCTGAGAATTTGCATTTCCATCCCAGATTCTGATTCCATTTATCTGGGGTGAAAATGTAAATTCTCAGCAGGGGTTCAGACCAGAATGAACTGGTTTAAACCTTTGTAGAGAACCCAGACTAAGACAGTTGGATGGTCAGGTGGTGTTGCTTCCTCCAACCCCTTCTTTCCCCCTAGACTCCTATCTCACAGTCCCAATTCACATGCGCTCATCTGTAGTGTTGAAGAGACTACATTTCTATTCCGAAGCAAAGTCCAAAGTACTAGTCTCTGGAGACATATCTAAGCAGTTATTCAGTGGCTCATCCTTCACTAAGTAAGACTTTCTTCTTATCTCTGTCAAAGACAGTTGAAATATCTACAATAGCAGGTGTCTCTTGTCTAATATCAGAGCTAGGCTCCCATAAATGCCAGACTTTCTCAGCCACATTCCTTCAAGATATTGTGTACCCTGAGGACCTTGCCAATAATACTTTTCTTCTCAATTTACAGCAGGGCAGGTAGAGGTGGAAAAAAAAATTTCTTTGATGATAGAAATGTTAAGTCTGAAAATAGGATGAAATGAAGTGTCTCTGGAGATAGGGGAAAAAAGGCATGGAAAACCTAAATTTAAAAAAGAGAAGATTGCTGTGAGCAGTTAGAGAGGCTAATGAGAAGTCACAAAAGTAGAGAGAGACATCCACTCAGGTGAAATGAAAGAAAGGGCAAAAAGATCTTCCAGTTCTTCTGGAACGTCTTACCTGGAGCCAGGTAAGAGTATTCCTTTATAGCTGTAGTTCTCAAACTCTTGAAGGTGTATCAGAATCATCTGGAGGACTTTTTAAAACACAGATTGCAAGGCCTCACACACTGAGTGTCTGCTTCAGTGGGTGTTCGGTGGAGCACAGAAATATGCCTTTCTGACAAGTTCCCAGGTGATGGAGTCCAGGGTCCACACTTTGAAAACCATGTTATGTGTTGGGACTTGCATCTGGTGCAGTATGATAAAAAAGACACAAATACCCTGGCTCTCAAGAAGCCTAAGTGGATCATCTATGCAGCCCTATGTATCAAATTTCATGCGTCCTGATGAGGTTGACAGATGTTATTTTAGTGTCACTCAATGACATCTGCCAAACTTAGCAAAATTTAAAAAGATAAAATATACTGTCTTAGTTTTCCAGTGCTGCTGTAACAGAAATACCACAAGTGGATGGCTTGGAAGAGCAGAAATTTATTTTCCCACAGTTCAGGAGGCTAGAAATCTGAATTCAGGGCACCTGCTATAGGGGAAGATTCTTTGTCTGCTCTGGGGGAAGATCCTTGTCTCTTTCAGCTTCTGTTGCACCCGCATTCCTCAGTTTCTTGTAGATCTTCACGTGGCATTTGATCCCCTTTCTGCCTTTGAACTTTTTTCTCTGTCTGATCTGTTCTTTCTAGGTTTAGGACACACCCTACATTGATATGGCTTCAATAACATAACAAAGAAAACCCTATTCCCAAACAGGATTACATCCATAGCTATAGGGGTTAGGATTCCAACACATATTTTGAGGAAGCACAATTCAATCCATAACATAGACTATAAGAGAAAGAGTCTTACCAGTGATACGGAGGGATGTTTCATAATGATAACAGGAAGACGTAAAACTTAAATGTATATGCACCTAATGAAAGAGTCTCAAAATACTCGAAGAAAAAAGCTTGAAATATTAAAGGGAGAAATAGACAATTCCAAAATCATAGTAGGAAATTTAAATGCCTCTTGTTGCAATTGATAGAACAGCCCAATCAAAAATAAAAATTAGAAAAGACATAGATCTGAACAACATTATCAGCTACCTTGGTCCAATTGGCATTTACAGAATTCTACTTCCAACAACTGCAGAGTGAGCTTTTTTTTTCAAGTGCAAATGATACAATCACCAAGTTAGGCCTTTTATATTTTGGACTATAAAAAAACTACCAATAAAGTTTATAAGATTTAATTATTTTATGGTCAGAAAACACAGTCTGTATTATTTCAGTTAAAATAAAACTATCGAATTAGAAATAGTAGGGAACATCAAACTGATAGTAGCAACACAATATCTAGGAAAACCTCATATATCTAGAAATTAAACAACACTCTTCTAAATGATTTGTATGCCAAAGACAAAAATCACCAAAAAATTTGGAAAATACTTTGAACTTCATGATAAAAAAAATATATATATCAAAATTTGTGGGATATGTTTTGATCAAAGATTCTATAAAAGAATCCTGATCAAAAGCTTAAAAATTTTGGAATAGAATTTCAAATTCTCAATGGAATCCAGACTTTCGGGAACTAGTGAGGCTGGATGAACCCCCGAACCTATTGCCCTCAGATAATTTTAAACCTTAAACCGTAAACCAAAACTATCCCCTGAAGTCTTCTTTGAACCAAATAATAGTTTATCTTAATTAGTAAAGTATGTCTGCCTTGAGCAGTGTGCTTTTTTGAAGAATTATCTATGTAAGATCAAATTGACAATAGCAACTCTAAAGGTTAGATGAGAAGTTTAGGGGGCAGTAAGCTTATGTTAATGATGGTAGAATAATTTGGAAAATGATATCAAGAAAGGTTGCACAACTTGAAGAATGTAATCAACGAATTGTACATGTAGAAACTGATGAAATGGTGTATATTTTGCTGTGCATATTTTCACTAAAAAATAAAATTAGAAAAAAAATTGTAAGATATAGCTAAAGCTGTACTTGGAGGGAAATTTAGAGCTTTAAGTGCTTATATTTGAAAAGAAAAATAATCTGAAATCAATGACCCAAGTTTCTACCTTAAGAAGGTAGAAGAACAAGAGCAAAATAAACCTGAAATAATAAGAAGAAAGGAAATAACAAAACAAATAAATCAATGAAACAAAAGACAGACAATAGCAAAAATTAGTTTGGCCCAAAGGTAGTTCACTGAAAAGACTTAAAAAACTGAAAAACCCTTAGCTGCACTGAGTAAGAAGAGACAACACTAATCGCCAATATCAGAATGAAAAAGGTTATCACCCCACGTCCTGCAAACATTAAATAGGTAATAAGAAAATATTTTGAACAACTTTATCCCAGCAAATTCAACAATTAGATAAAATGAGAGAGAAAAATTCCAATATACATGTTTGTGTGACCAAACCAACCAAGATCGATAGAACCTGAATAGGCAGAAAGAGTGGAGCAGCAGAGGAGCTGGTGCTGGCAGTTGTCAGAAATCATCAGAAAATATTCAGATTTGCTTTTTCTTCTATGTCGATTTTGTTAAGTTGTAACTTCAAGAAGCTAAGAGGAATGGTAGTAATTTTTTTTAGTGGTTAAAATTTATCTTTCTTCTGCTTAATGTAGTATTCTGTGATTTAAATTTTCTGGAAGCTTCAAAGTAAACCTGGAAGAAAATAAGCCATTTCCCTTTTCGCATAGCTTGTGATTAGATTAAATTCATATCAATAGACAGTAGGTACTTTAAAATAACTGCAGTGTTAGAATAATGCCTGACTTCCTCCCATGAGACAAAACTAATTTATGTGCCACAGAAACATAGCACATTCACATAGTGTGATGTCAGTCTTGTGCTTTCAAGTTTTTTTCTAGAGGGTGACTTCTATTTTAGATGGATGCTCTTTGATAATGTGCTTTTTATAAAGTTCCCTGCTTGGAGAAAAGGATGAAATGTGAATAGACTATGAGTGAGCAAAATCTTTTGTGCCAAGATTCTGCATTGTATATTCTCAAGTATTTGACTGGGCATTGGTTATGCTGATAGGTCCCTGCCTATGGATTCTCTCCTTACATACACATTGTCAAGTGGAATTAGCTGCCCCTGCCTAGCCTGCTTCGCTTCCCTGAGCCATCTCGACTAGACTTCTCAGAGTAAACACCTAAATAAATCCACCTGGATTTTCTGTAAATTATTCAAAGCTCTCCTTTTGGCTATTTCTGTACAAAGATCACTGGCATATACCTGGAGCTTTGGATTTCTTTTCAGGAACTACAGGAAAATGGTTAATAGAGGAAGACAACTTAGTAGGAATATTTTTACCCCATCCCATTTCTCTACCAATACTAGCAGCAAAGATCCTTAGAAAACTTTAAAAGAACTGCATGCCTATCATACAATAAGAAAAGGAAGGAGACTATTTGAGATTAAAGGTATGATCCTTTAGTAAGTAAAAATAAAAAAAAGAAGAGCCGGAGAAAAGGACAACTACTGGAAAGAAAATAAAAATGAATACAGAGAATTTTAGTTGGGATAGAGCGGCACAGGGGCCAGAAGAAGAAGCCTAAAAGGGCAAAAAAGTCAGCCTAGGTCTGCTCCAAACGTATTTACTAACTCCCCTGTTGCTTTCTCTTCACACATATGTTTTTTTCCCCCTGGATTCCTGTCTTCTTCCAGAATTATACCTAAGACCCAGCCAGGAAGTGCCATGCTTCCTGGAATGAAGAGGTGGCTCTCATAGCTTAACTCAGGTCTTTAAAACTCCAGGATACTGCTCCTTTTCAGAAACAGTTAGCCTCCCAGCCTTTCTATCACTCTTTACATTCATTTACATCAATTGCACAATTTGGCTCCTTCTTGATGCACCTCTTTGTCTCTTTTTTATCGGTTAATGTCTCCCATCCTCTAGCAGCCACTCTCCCTGCTGTGGTTTAGATTCTTGGACACTGACTCCCAATCTGATAGCCACCTTCTTTCTTGACCTCAGCATCATGCTCTCTGAGGACAAGCTCTCTAAATGCCAGCCTGTTTTGACTTGATGTGCATTTTGTCCGGACAATCTATCATCAACCCCTAGTAAAAATTCTCCTGTTAACCCTTCATGCAATTTAGCAGCCATTTACAGACCCAACTAGTCCACACCAATTGTTAAGCTTTCAGGAACTTGTTTTTTGTCTTTGCCTGTGCCTTCTCTCTTCTGCCCTTACCCAGGCCTCCTCACAATGCTTCTGTCCTTCATCTTTAACACCTTCTTGCCCGTAAGCTAATCACAGATACTAAATATCTAGAACTAAGAAAATCTTCACTCTCACTCCTAGAGAGGAATGGGTGGGAGGATGAGAAGGAAAATGTGATAGTGGAATCCCAAATTAGAGCTCTAATCATATTTTCTCATCGAAATATTGTTATAGATGCTTTCATTATACTGCAAGTCCTGGACAAGGCAGCTTTTTATGAGCCAACATGGGGCACCCAGTCAGCATGTATCACATCATTTTCATTGGAAGATGTGTTTTCTGTTTCCAGAAACTGACTTACAGATGTATTTTGGTAAATAATCTAGTCATAATACGGGGACTTCAAAAAATACATGCAAAGAGTTTTTTCTAATATTATAGCTCTTGAATTAATCTAAATTTGTCATTAAAAAGTTCAATTCACTCAATTCTATTCATCTGAAAAGCAAAATCAAGTTAAGGTCCTGGTTCAGTAAAATTAAGAACAGCATTATACATGCGATATGTTTAATAATATCCCTATCATTTATTCATTGCAAAAGATTTCTCAGGTTGTAAATCTCCCACCAAAGAGTTCTCATTGCTTAAGTAGATGCATGCTCTGTATTGCTGGCTTAGTTTTTAAGTCTACTTCATTCTTCTCTCTTTTATACTTGGTTTTCTCAAATCATCATTAGGACCTACATAAATATTTAAGCTCAAACAGAGGCAAAGTTCTAATGTACATAGTTCTAAAGCAATTTTGCTATTCAGAATGTTTGTATCTTTTTAAAATGGAATGAGAAGGATAATGAACCATGCACACGTAAAGAATAATTAGTAATGTTATAAACAATTGCAAACAAACTTATTTTATTGAGTCAAATGTTGTATAATAAATTGGAAGAAAAACTATATTCATAAGAGAAATATATTCTGGAAAGTACAGCATTGTGGACACAAGTTGTTTTCACCTGCCCCACATTCTTCCCTCCTTTGTTTGACAACCAGGACAAGTTGCCATCAAGCAATACCAACTCATGGTGACTCCATGTTCATCAGGGTAGAATTGTGCTCCACAGGGTTTTCAATGCCTGATTTTTTGGAAGTAGATCGCCAGGCCTTTTTTCTTTGGTGGACCATCTTCCATCTGGTCCTGGGTTGCTACTATCATAGTGTCCCATCCTTAACCATAAGAAAAGGAGTGCCCACTTAAGCCAGGGTGGCCAGTCAGAGTATTCATGCCCCTCCTTAAAGTGACCCAAACTGGTAAAACAGTGTTTTTCATAGTATTTGCTAGGACAAGTAAGAGCCTTCTTTCCCTAGGATCTTGAGCCATACAAATAATAAAAACCACAAATGTGTTCCACTTGCTTCCTGAGCCACATAGAGGAAGACATCTGCAGTGGCAAAGGTGAGACCAATACCTAAAAACAAGCAGAGCTGAGGAAAAAGAGAGGGAAAGGGGAGAAAGCACAGGTAACACTGATCCTCTGAATCTAGTGGGGCCAGAAGTCATGCCCACCTAAGACATGTTGAGTTTTCTGCATCAGGATTTTTGCATAAAGTAAATAATCACATCCTAAAAATCATGGGCATTTTAGCTTATCTATGGCAAATTTTGCTTTGCAAATGATTAACAAATACCACCTCCACTGTTCAATATCTTATTTTTGATGCCCTAGACTATTAATTTAGTCTACTGTGTTTTCAATACATCTGGAATGCCCTCTGAAATGCCAACACTCCATTATAGGGTTTTATTAGGGCCATTTTGCTGGTTGGAGCTTTGAACTACTCATGGTTGATGCTCCCTATTTTCAGCATTGAGTCAGTTAGTAGGAAGAATTGATCAAGAATTTTGGCCTTCATGATGCATCCTCATTCTCCGCCAATAAGATTTACCATGTTAGATATATTAATATTAAATATACCTGTACAAATTTCCAAATAAAATATATTCTCTCTAAGAAAAGACAAAATCAAATATAGTGCTGCATTGTGGGTTTCTGTTAACAGTAATCAGAACTAAATTCAATGTAGTAGGGTCAATTGTCAAGAGGAAAACTGTACTATATTGCTGAGGAACATTCATTATTTACCTGGACCCATCATCACTGGGCTGGGATGAAGAGCCAGAGCACCCGAGAAAGGCAGGGATCTGGTGCAGAGACTGTCCTGTGAGAAATGAGCGAAGGAGGAATGATGCGAGCCAGGAGTGGTGAGTGGAAGAGGAACAACCAGAAAGGTTTGATGAGCCTTTTGATCTTACCATCATTGCAGCCACTAAAGACTACTTCCTGGACCCACCCTGAGGTGCACTATGAAATGACAATGAGGTGAAGGAGGCAGTGATGGGCAGTGATGGGCCTGGGAGAAGAGAAGAGCAATAAGGGAAAGTCCATATGGCAGAACGGAGTGAATAGGGTTTCAAGCAGGGCTTGAAAGGTCTTCCTACATGAGAAATGTATACAGTCGAAGATATCTGAAGTAATTTTAATTTTTTATGTTATACCCATTGCTGTTAAGTCAATTCTGACTCATGGAGACCCTATAGGACAGAATAGAACTTACCCACAGAGTTTCCAAGGAGCGGCTGTAGATTTGAACTGCTGACCTTTCCGTTAGCAGCTAAGCTCTTAACCACGCAGACACCAGGGCTTCTTTTATGACATACTGTTTTGAATTATCCATTCATACCTTTCAAATAATAAAAGGCTGATTGTAAAATTCAAGAAAGGGATTGTTTTTTAAATTTAAATTTGCAGGATAGTAATAAATCTGGCCTCTTGTATTGCGGGACATAACTTAATAGATAACTTGGTTATTATTTAAAATGTGTAACTAAGAAGATGATATATGAGAAGTTTTTTTAATTATTTAAACCAAATTAAGATATTAGAATAGTTTTCTTCTTCTTCTTCTTCTTTTTAAACTCTCCCTGCAATGTAACCTTGGCTTCTAGCAGATTTTGCAAAGCGTCAGACTGTTTACTTCACAGTGTCTTGGAAAAGGAGGACACATAAGATGCTTAGAATGTGGGACATTTAGGGCAGTCTATTAGAGCAAAGACAGAGTGTTGCATCTCTGAAATGCTGCTCACAACTGTGTTCACAGGCAAGAACTAAGGTGACAAGGAAAATGGTCTTAGGTCAGTCACACATTCAAAAGATCTATTGAGATACCCTATTAAAACGGAAAAGTTTATTTTTTAACACTTAAATTGTCGTATTTTCTATTTCTTTTCATTGAAGGCTTTAGAATCTAGTGACAAGTATATTTTTCAATACCTATGACAAATGAAATGCAACAATTTCCCTTGATGAAGTAAATCTAGGCCAGACTTACAAGTATTTTTCACACCTAAGTATCTGGGACATAGGGTCACTATGAGTTGGAATCAACTCAACAGCAGTGGGAGAGAGAGGGAGAGGCACCTGGGATGCAGAAATTGATTTTAAAAAATAATTGCTATCTGTTATTGTGGTAGTACCAACTCTTATATCTAGATCCTAAGTAGTGACAAGTCAATTCTTTTTATAACTATAAATTGAAACTTCTCCACTATAAAAAAAAATGAAATAATACTAATGACTAATAATATTATGGAGTTAGTTTTCTTAAATACCTTTTATGCAGAAATGTTACGGAAGAACTCTAAAGCAAAAATCAACTCTTTTTCCAGTTAGTCAGCTTTTTTTTTTCCCCTGAGATAGAACTTCAGACACTAGGGCAATAAAACATTTTAAAAAAGAAACAAACAAACTACCTAGACCAATCATTGTCCTTGAGAGGTGAAAGAAACTTTACATATTGTCTTGCCCAGCGTTTTCATTTTTAAATGATAAAACCAAGGTTCAGAAACAGTCAGAACACAAACCCCTTCTCTGTGCTTCTAGGCAAGCATTTCTTCTATTGTATTATATCTGCCATAGAATTATTGCTCAATTGTTTTCTGAATTAGAGCTTTTTGAATTGTAGCACTTTTATTACAATATGGATAAGTGGATCATGGGAAGAGTGACTCTTTCTTCCCATCTGGTCCATCTTCATAGAAGTGATCATTGAAGCTCAGGAAATAAATGTGATGATTAAGAGATAGAAAGTAGCTCTAGGAAAGAAACCTTCAATAGACCCTAGGGGAATACTAACATTAGGGGGCAGAAGAGAAATGCATGTGAAAGAGACAAGGAAGGTGTCTTTAGGGTTTAGGGAGATAATCAGTTACACAGAGGGGCGTGAGAGATTACATGGTGGGGACCATCTCAGAAGGAGAAGTCAGGGCAGCAAGTATAAAGAAGTTTGGAGAAAAGGACAAAGAAGGGAAGAAGAGAGAGGGATAACCAAGAGTAGCTAAAGAAGTAGTGCTAAGAAAACCTCTGCAAATACAAGACACTTTAACATTTATGTATTATGAAAAACAGATTGCAAATGTAAAGTTACAAGAAAGAAAAGGGATTATTGATGAAATGTGGTCCTGTAGGAGAAATTATTGTAGTTAGCCGCCATAGGATCAGCCCCTGGCTCATAGTGACCCTGTGCATAACAAAACAAAACACTGCCGAATCCTGCACTATCCCCATGATGGGTTGGGGATCTGAACTTTGTGAACCATAGAGTTTTCATTGGTTGGTTTTCGGAAGTAGATCACCAAGTGTTTTCTCCTAGTCTGTCTTAGTCTGATAGGTCCACTGAAACCTGTTCAGCATCATAGTAAAACACAAGCCACAGCTGATAGACGGGTGGTGGCTGCACACGAAGTGCACTGGCCTGGAATCAAACTGAGGTTTCCTTCATGGAAGGCAAGAATTCTACCATTGATCCATCACTGTCCTCTTATCAGAGGAGGGAGGAAATGAAATCAGCATCCTGGTGGAGGGATCATTGTTTCTCTGGGTCAGGAGAGAAGGAGGAGAGGCAGGATGAAGAAGACATCAGATGCAGAAGATGAAATGTGACAATACTGTCACCAAAGAGCCTGGGTCTCCATAGATTCCCAGATAAGGGCATCTGCTGAGAGTGAGGAACTAGTAGAGAAGATGGTAAACATTTGAAGTCATCATCGCTGGGTTTTTGAGAGTGGTTGCTCTTGCCCAACCTAGACAGTCTTGAGTTGGGATTCACACATATTTGACTTGAGGGAGAGAAGGAAGGAGACTGAGGAGATCAGGTATCTACACAAATACAGCCAAGGATCTGAGAAGCAGATTGCATTCCCAGCATTTTATACACAAATTTGTCAGAATCAGGGTGTCAAGAATGTGACTAAAACAAAATTATGACCGTCTTGGAATCCCTAAGAAAACTCTTCCCCCTTACTACAGCTTGTGCATATCCACAGACGTGCAGAGAGGAAGTGAATGCCAGAGAGGGAGAAAGGCAAGGAGAAGCCTCCAACCGAGACCTCATGCTTCTCCTACCTTGGTCGTTTCTCACCATGTCTATGGAAACAGGCTTTTCTTAACCAGAGCATCTCCGGGAAGGTGGAGGGTTGTTGTATGAAGATCAGAGTGGATGTGAATTAGGAACTACTAAACCAATAAACATTTTCTAGACTTACTTTTTTTTTTTAACGAAAGTCCATCATAGAACCAACCACTGAGATCTTTAAAAATGTAGAACATCTTGGTCAAAAGTTAATTAAATCCTCAAAGCAATTGTCTAGAAGCGGGGGAAAAAAGCATCAGCTGCTTTTCAAAAATCCTTAATGTTTGAGGAGATTGTGCCAAGGCAGCATATGAAGCTGTTTCTAAAACCTGAGTTTAAACAAACTGTGTTAAGTAATTTCTGGGCACAACCAGCTTACAGTTGTTATAATCCTTAACGGAGTACAACCTCACAGCTGGTGAACATTTTATTTATGTCAGCTGAAATGCTGTAGCACTATCCATGGGCAGATTATCCAATAAACAAGGTAAGCATGGGTTTACTTGTGCTTGCTTACTAATCTAGTAGTCAATAATTTCACATTTTTTTCACCACATCAAAGATTCTGCTTCTAGGTATGGCTGCCATCTGTCTCTTTCCCAACTCCACAGCACCTCCCTACAGAATTAAAGCTTCTTTTCAAATTTACAATCCCTGATGGGGTGGATGACTCAGTAAGCAAGGTAAGCACAGGCTTACTTGTGTTTACTAATCTGTAGTGAACAATTTCATGTAGGTTTCACTTTGATGTGGTATAGTGAAGCCCCTGTGAAATTGTTCACTACAGATTAGTAAGTAAGCACAAGTAAACCCTGCTTACCTTGTTATTGGATAGTTCATCCCTGTCCTATCTAATTTTCACCCACTGAAAGAAAGTATAGCTGAGGGGTTTTTAACTGGCATCCCCAGCAACAATAAATGTAAATTCTGATTTTCTATTACACCAAAAGGGAGAATTTTAAATCATAAGGAAGGAAATTTCAACTGGGCTGGCCTGCTTTTAAAGCTGAAGAGGACATATGTTTCAATCTAAGAGACATATCTGAAGTCCCCCTCACCAGTGTCACTCTTCAAGAGGTTTTTGAGAGGAACAGAAACATGCTGTGAGCATATTGAACCATTAAGAGCTTTGGATATTGAGTCTTTGAAAAAAGCCACATAAAAGTCTCTTACTTTTCTCCATTAACTCTTAATCTTTCTACAGCTGAAGTTCTTCCTTTCTAGAATATTATTTTACATAGCCTCTGGAATTTTCCTTATGCATAATACATTCCTATGCTTGACCACAATCTGGCTCCTGGCAGTCTCCCTTCCCACTCTTGCCTTCAACTATTTTGCTCCTATGTTCCCCGTTCCTGCCCCACTGAAGTTCTCATTATTCCTGTGACAGAGATAGATAACTGTCCATCAACAATTGTTCATCCTTTCCACAGTATAGAGTGGTTTCTGGGAAGTGGCTTCCAATGATTATATTTCCAGGCTGTCCTTGTTTCTAGGTAGAGACACAGGGCTAGTTCTGGAAAGTGAGGACAAGGGCTGAGTGTCATTTATGGCTCAAGGATGCTAAGTGGTTGTGCCAGATTAGTAAGTGTGCCTTTCCACCATGTCTTCTCTCATCCATCAGCTGGATACAGAACACTCTGAAACCCTAGATGGTGATAGAGCCATAAGATGGGAGGAGCCTGGGTCCCTGAATTACCATGTGGAGTGTCATGGTTTGAATTATGTCCCCCCAAAAATGTGTGCATCAGTTTGGCTAGGCCATGATTCCTGGTACTGTGTGATTTTCCTGTATATTGTAAACCTGCCTCTATGATATTAATGAGGGAGGATGGGTGGCAGTTGTGTTCGTAAGGCAGGACCTGATCTACAAGACTGGATTGTGTCCTGAGGCAATCTCTTGAGATATAAAAGAAAGAAGTGAGCAGTGAGACAGGGGACCTCATACCATCAAGAAAGCAGTGCCGGGAGTAGAGCGCGTCCTTTGGACCGGGGTCCCTGTGCAGAGAAGCTCCTAGTCTGGGGGAACACTGAAGAGAAGAAGGCTGACAGAGAGAAAAACCTTCCCCTGGAGCTGATGCCCTGAATTTGGACTTTTAGCCTACTTTGACTATGAGGAAATAAACTTCTCTTCATTAAAACCATCCACTTACGGTATTTCTGTTGTAGCAGCACTAGATAACTAAGACATGGAGGAAAGCCACCAGCTGACCAGGAACATCCACGTTGAGCATTTATATGAATAAGAAATAAATGTACAGTGTGTTAAGTCACTAAATCTTTGGGGTTTATTTATTATAAACAAACAAAAAATAACAAACCAAACCCGTTGTCATCAAGTTGATTCTAACTCATAACGACCTTATGGCACAGAGTAGAACTGTCCCATAGGGTTTCCAAGAAGCAGCTGGTGGATTAGAACTGTCAATCTTTTGGTTAGCTGCCAAGCTCTTAACCACTACACCACCAGAGCTCCAGCTTATTTATTAGAGCAACTAACATTATCCTAACTAAAATATATTAACCAGTTGGCATTGAGTGGACTCATGTGACCCCATGTGTGGTTTTCAATGGCTGATTTTCCAGAAGCACATTGCCAGGCCTTTCTTCCAAGGAGCCTCTGAGTGGACTCAAATCTCTAACATTTTGGTTAATAGCTGTCTTAGGCTGAGTTCTCTAGAGAATCAAAACCAGTAAGCATATAAATATATATAGATAGAGATTTATATTAAGGAAACAGCTCACTTGATTGTAAAGGCTGGAATGTCCCAAGTCTGTGGATCAGGATAGAGGCTTCTCCTGATTCACATAGCCACAGAGGCTGGAAAACGGAAGACCAGCAGGTCAGAGAGCAGGGCTCTTGCTCCCAGGCTGTGGAGATCGATGAATCCCAAGATCAGCAGATAAGCTGCTAGCTCAAGTCCCCAGAACCAGAGGTCAGATAAACAGGAGCCAGTTGTAAGATCCAGAGCAGACAAAAGCCAGAACATCTGCTTATATTCAGATGCAAGCTACAGACCCAAGGAAACTCCAACAGATTATCTACTCACAGCAGATCTCACTGTGGGGGTGATCACATATAAACACTGAGAATCATGGCCCAGCCAAGCTGACACACAATCTTAATCATCACAGTCTACCCCTTTGTCAACTTAGCACCTGTACACATCTCCCCAAACCGTACATGATCTCTGAATAAACACAATTGCAAAGTCATACTTGCACCTAAAATGGTACAACTAATACACTGTCATGGATTGAATTGTGTCCCCCAAAATATCTGTCAACTTGGCTAGGTCATGATTCTCAATATTGTATGATTGTCTACCATTTTGTCATCTGATGTGATTTCCCTGTGTGTTGTAAATCCTATCACTATGATGTAATAAGATGAATTAGTGGCAGTTATATTGATGAGATCTACAAGATTAGATAGCGTCTTAAGCCAATCTCTTTTGAGATGAAAAAGAGAGAATTGAGCAGACAGACATGGGGGAGCAGAGCGCATCCTTTGGATCTGATGTTCCTGCACTGAAATGCTCCCAGACCAAGGGAAGACTGATGACAAGGACACTCCTTCAGAGCTGACAGAGACAGAGACTTCCCCTGGAGCTGGTGCACTGAATTTGGACTTCTAGCCTACTGGACTGTGAGAGAATAAACTTCTCTTTGTTAAAGCCATCCGCTTGTGGTATTTCTGCTATAGCAGCACTAGACGGCTAAGTCACATGTGTACAACAGAAAACACACTAGTTCCATTTATATCTTATATTTTATAAGTGAAGAAAACAAAAATATTTGATACACACATATGAAGCAGAAATACTCATAACAATTACAGTCCTTGTTTCTGCAACTGGTCACATGGTCACAACCAGTATTTAGAACTACCTTCTTCCACCACTCATTCTGTATTCCCTTTGCCCTCAGCAAGTACCTTAGCTGGTCATGGTTCTTTACCTGGTGGGGTGACCCAAACCTTCATTCCATTAGTAGTCATGTCAGAATTGGGTGGCTGTAGTTTTACATTGACTTTAATCATAGGGCATGGTAGTACTAAGAGATGCCCTAAGGGATAGCCGGCATTCCAGACATACTCTTCTTCACCTCCATTATGTAATATCAATTCGATTTCCTCTTGGTAATCAGGATCAATCACACAGCCAGTATGGTAATTCCCTTCTTTGCCAGTTGATCTAGAATCATAAGGCACCCAAAGTGCCCAGGTGACATTCTTAGCTTCTAGTTCAATGGAATGAATGATGTGTCTCCAGGTGGGAGCATTCCTCCCTTTTGAACTAAGACCTCTAGAGCTACAGAGCATAAGGTTGTGTAGAAAGGAAGCAAAATCTTGCAAGTGGGTTGCTAGGGGTTATAGTGAGTGTTGCTACTCCAATTTCCACCCCTTGATTCCTGGACCTATGAATCCTGGCTATGGGAGAAACAGCACCATATATTGGATGCTGGTTTAGAGCATATACAGCCTCCTGGAGAACATTGCCCCAACCCTGCAAGGTATTGCCACCTAGCTGGCACCATAATTGTGTCTTTAGAAGGTGATTCCATCCTTCTATCAAAACAGCTGCTTCAAGATGATGGGCAACATGGTAAGACAAGTGAATTCCATGAGCATGAGCCCACTGCCGTACTTCACTTTCTGTGAAGTAAGTCTCGTGATCAGAGGCAATGCTGTGTGGGATACCATGATAGTGGATAAGACATTCTGTAGGTCCATGGATGGTAGTATTGGCAGAAGCATTACGTGCAGGTAAGGCAAATCCATATTCAGAGTAAGTGTCCTTTCCATGATGGAAGTGGTCCAATGTAATCAACATGCCACCAGGTTGCTGGCTGATCACTTAGAGGCATGATGCTGTATCGGGGACTCAGTGTTGGTATCTGCTGCTGGCAGATTGGGCACTCAGCAGTGGCTGTAGCCAAGTCAGCCTTGGTGAGTGGAAGTCTGTGTTACTGGGCCCATGCATAACCTCCATCACTGCCACCATGGCCACTTTGTTCGTAATATCATTGAGCAATGACACAAGTATCTGGGGAAAGAAGATGCCTGGTTTCCACAGAAAGCGTCATCCTATCCCCTTGATTGTTAAAATCATCCTCTGCTGAAGTCACCCTTCGGTAAGCATTCACATTAGACACAAATATCTTCACTTCTTTGGCCCATTCAGAGAAGTCTATCCACATACCTCTTCCCTGTATCTCGTCTCCAATTTTTCAGTCACGGTCCTTCCAAGTCCCTGACCATCTAGCCAAACCATTGGCCACAGCCCATGAATCAGTATATAATCCCACATCTGTCTATTTCTCCTTCCAAGAAAAGTGAACAACCAGGTGCACTGCTCAAAGTTCTGCCCACTGAGAGGATTTCCCTTCACCACTGTCCTTCAGGGAAGTCCCAGAAAAGGGCTGTAGTGCTGTCACTGCCTCAAGTGGTGCATGCATATCATGCAGAACAATCTGTAAACCAGGGACAAGTTTTCTGTTCTTCAGTCAACTGATCATAAGGAGCTCCCCATGAGGCCATAGTTGCCAAATGGGAGATGGAAGGTAATATGACAGAAGTGGAGACCATGGGCATTTGGGCCACTTCTTTGTGCAACTTGCTTGTGCCTTCAGGTCCTGCTCGGGCCCGATCTCGTATACACCACTTCCTTTTAGTGATGAAGTGCTGCTGTGCATGTACAACTTTATTACTCTATGGGTCAGACAACACTCAGTTCATGATGGGCAGCTCAGGCTGCATGGTGACTTTGTGTCCCATGGTTAAGTGTTCAGTCTCTACTAAGGCCCAGTAACAAGCCAAAAGCTGTTTCTCAAAAGGAAAGTAGCTATCTACAGAGGATGTTAGGGCTTTGTTCCAAAATCCTAAGGGTCTGCTCTGTGATTCACCAATAGGGGCCTGCCAAAGACTCCAAACAGCATCTCTGTCTGCCACTGACACTTCAAGCACCATTAGATCAGTTGGATCATATGGCCCAAGTGGCAGAGCAGCTTGCACAGCAGCTTGAACCTGTTGCAGAGCCTTCTCTTGTTCTGGGCCCCACTCAGAACTAGAAGCTTTTCAAGTTGCTTGATAAATAGGCTGGAGTAGCACACCCAAATGAGGAATATGTTGCTTCCAAAAGCCAAAGAGACCCACTAGGCATTGTTCTTCTTTTTTAGTTGTGGGAGCAACCAGATGCAATAACTTATCCTTCTCTTCAGAAGGAATATCTCAACATGCCCCACACCACTGGACCCCTAGAAATTTCACTGAGGTGGAAGGTGCCTGAATTTTTGTAGGATTAATTTCTCACCCTCTAGCAGGCAAATGTTTTACCAACAAGTCCAGAGTCATTGACACTTCTTCTTTAATAGGTCCAATCGGCATAATGTCATCAATGTAATGGATCAGTGAGACATCTTGTGGAAAGGAAAGGCGATCAAGATCCCCATGGACTAAATTATGACATAGAGCTGCAGAGTTGATGTAGCTCTGAGATAGGCAAGTGAAGGTGTATTGCTGGCCTTGCCAGCTGAAGGCAAACTGCTTCTGATGGTCCTTTGAAACAGGTATGGAGAAAAAGGCATTAGCCAGATCAACAGCTGCATACCAGGTACCAGGAAATGTATTAATTTGCTCATGCAATGAAACTACATCTGGAACAGCAGCTGCAACTGGAGTCACCACCTAGTTAAGTTTTCGATAATGTACTGTCATTCTCCAAGATTCATCTGTTTTTTGCACAGGCCAAATAGGCGAGTTGAATGTTGATGTGGTGGGAATCATCACCCCTGTGTCCTTCGAGTCCTTGATGGTGGCAATAATCTCTGCAATCCCTCCAGGAATGCAGTATTGCTTTTGGTTTACTATTTTCCTAGGTAAAAGCACTTTCAATGGCTTCTACTTGGCTTTTCATACCATAATAGCCCTTACTCCATTTGTTAGAGATCCAATGTAGGGGTTCTGCCAGTTGCTGAGTATATTTATTCCAATTATGCATTTTGTATCTGGGGAAATGACTACAGGATGGATTCAGGGACACACTGGACCTACTGTGAGATGGAAATGAGCCAAGACTCCATTAATAACCAGACCTCCATATGCCTCCACTCTGACTGGTGGACCACAGTGACATTTTGGGTCTCATGGAATTTGTGTTAGTTCAGAGCCAGTACCCAGTAATCCCCAAAAAGTCCAATTATTTCCTTTTCCCTAATGAACAGTCACTCTCATAAAAGGCCATAGATCCTTTTGGGGACGGCTGGGAGAAAGGGTAACAGTATAGGTTTTTGGCAGTGTATTGGAGTCCTTCCTCAAGGGGACCTGGCCTCCCCTTCATTCAAGGGGTTGTGTGTCTAACCTGATAAATCCACTCTAGCATGCCAATTTCCCTAAGCGTTTGGACACCTTCTACAGTATACCAAGGAAGGTGAGGTACTTCCGCTTGATTTAGTGTAGGCCAATGTGTAATCCATGCTTCAGCAACCCATACAAATAAACTATTAGATCCTTTCCTAACTTCTCAAGCTGAAACTTTGAATGAAGTATCTGTACTTTGTGGACCCATATCAATAAACTCAGACTGATCCATCCTTATGTTCCTTGCACCATTATCCCACACCCTTAATAGCCATTCCCACATATTTTCCCAAGATTTCTGTTTGTACATACTAGAAAAGTCAAGCAGTTCTTTTGGAGAGTATCATACCTCTTCCTGGGTCACACTTTGTACTTCACCTTTTGGGGCTCGCTGAGACTTAAGTCTAGTTATAGGTCTAGAAGCCAGAATTAGTAGTGCAGAATTGTTTAGAGAACACTCAGCATTGTCTTGTAAAGTATCTGCCTCAGGTGATGCTCCAGGCAATGACTCAGGCAAGGGCTCTTTAGAGGCAGCTGGGCTAGGGCTCATCTCATTAGATGGGAGTGGAGGGGCTAATGGTTTTTCAGGGCAGGGTGGTGTAGCAGACAAACATGAAGTAATCTCTTCAGATGGGAGTGGTCCTGTTGGCAGGAATGATTCAATGGAATTTAGGGGCTCAGTGTCTCCAGCTTCCCATTATCTGCCCATATGTCCCCATTTCAAGTTTCAGGATCCCATTTCTTCCCAATCGATGCCCTCACTTTAGCTTCAGTCACCTCTTCAGGTTGGCAGTTGAGCTTGGGTTATAATTCAGCGACTCTTACAATAAGACTCTGGGTTTGGTTTTCGGCAATATCAGCTCTGCTACTACAAGAAATAAGGCTTTCTTTCAAAGCACAAGTGGAAACTTTGAGGTTGTTTATGTGTCACTTAATCTTTGACTCTGAAGCCCTGAATGCTTTTCTTTCTTTCACCGGTTTGTCTAGCTAAAGTCAGACCAACCAGCCAGCTTCCTTATACTTCTCGTTGTGGCAAAAAGGTAGAAAGATATCACGTGTCCACCCAGAGCCTCATCCTTCACCAATACCTGATCTATTGGTGGTGATATTCTGTATATTTGTATCACCACCTCACACCATGGATTAGCAGTGCCCTCTTTATTGCTGGAAGCAGAGTCATCAACATCTTTAAGACTAACCAGACTTGAGAACCAATTTAGAAAACTCATCGTTACAATTTGGTTTCTCTAGAACCACTCCCCATACCAAATGTCTTAGGCTGGGTTCTTTAGAGAAGCAAAACCAGTAAAGCATATAAATATATATAGAGAAAGATTTATATCAAGGAAACAGCTCATGCTATTGTAAAGGCTGGAATGCCCAAAGTCCATGGATCAGGATAGAGGCTTCTGCTGATTCACGTGGCTGCAGGGGCTGGTGAACCCATGATCAGCAGGTCAGAGATCAGGGCTCTTGCTCGCAGGCTGTGGAGACTGATGAATCCCAAGATCAGCAGGTAAGCTGCTAGCTCAAGTCCCAAGAACAGGAGATCAGATGATTATGAGCCAGCTGCAGAATCCATAGCAGGCAAAAGCCAGAACATCCACTTACATTTGGATGCAGGCTATACACTCAAGGAAACTCCCTTTCAACTGACTGGCTACATATAAACACTGAGAATCATGGCCCAGCCAAGTTGACACACAATCTTAACCATCACAGTAGCCAAACGTGTTAACTGTTTGCACACCTATGGAACTCCATAAAATACATTGATCACTCTTATTTCTGTTAATGTGTTTCTTCTACTTTGAGTGCTATTGCTCTTTTTTCCTCTATGGCCACATATTGTTTGGAGATACAAAGAGGAGCAAAATAGGCATCCTTTCTTCATAGAGCATGCAGTACAGTAACTACAATTCAGTCACTTGCCTCTGTAATTTTTCCTTATCTACCCCTCTTCAAGTACCCCTTAAGCAAATTATTTGTTCCCTTATTTGTGGTTAGTACAAATCAAGACTAACAAGTTGTACAACTCCAGGGATCAGTCTTAATAAAACATCAGAGACGAGAATAATATAAGTTTTCTCACATGGACCTACAATTATTTGCTTATACATTTCATTTTCTGTATTATGGGCTCCTACATGTCAGAGACTTTTTTTTTTTTTTTTTTTGTCTTTTTAAATATAGTGCCAGGCGTGACTGAGACTTAATAAGTAAGGACTTGTGGAATTTGACAGACTTGTGGAATTTTTCAACCACTATTCTTTTTCAAGAAGGTTTTTAAAAGTGATATCCATTTCTCTTTACTGGTCTAAGGTGCAAACACTGATTTTATAAAAAGTATCAGGTTGAAGTCGTGCTGAATATAGTTCCATTGTTGAAACGCTGCTTAATAAACAGCATTCAACCTCCTCCTTCTTCCAAAGCATAATGCCATTTCTCCAAACCGGATATTAGCCAGTAATGCTTCATCAGATTCTAAGAACAGGTGTTTTTTCTGCCTTGCAGTATTCTTGATGTTTTCAGCAGATTTCTTCATGATTGCCATTCACAATCATTTATTGAGTCCCACAAAAGAAGATAAAACAAGACTGTTTTTCCATACTAGAATTGTATATTGTCTCAAGACACTATCAGCTCCTGAAGTCTCATAACCTCCTGGACATGGACAAAGGGTACATTAGAAGCTCAGCAATGGAGCTGTTGAGGGCATACAAGAAACTGGTAGGACTGGGAGTTAGGGTACTGAACCCAGTGAGTACTTGACTGGACTGGGCTCACCAGCAGTCTCTATCGTGGTGTCCAAGGGGAGTGGTGAACACTAGTTTGGTTCTCAGCTGATTGCAGTCTCCAGGGATCTGGTCTGACCTTTGGGGTAGAGTAGTTGAAACCTGCATATGATGTTGATACTTGTAACCAGATGTTGAGGCAATATAGCCTCAGGAGCACCTGACCAGGTTGAGACAGGAATCCAATCAAGAGCTGAGGGAAATATTGCTGCTCAATATTTGCTGGCCAAATCCACTGCTCCCCACTCCACAATTTCTCACCCCTGTCCCATGTTGTTGTTGTTGTTGTTGTTGGGTGCCATTGAGTTCTACTACAAAGAACTGCCCCACACGGTTTTCTAGATACAGGGAGCAAATCATCTGTTTTTTGTCTTGTGGAGTCCCTGAATGGGTTAGAACCACCAAACTTTCAGTTAGCAGCTAAGCGCTTAACTCTTGCACCACTAGGGCTCATTTCCCCCATGTTATCCCTGGATAATAAGACTGGATTTCTGTTTATTTCCCTACATTTTCTTTCCCTGTTCTCTTCTTATTAGTCTCTTGATTTAAAGAGACAAAAAACTTAGATAGATAAGTCTTTTCTGCATTTCCACAGTTGTTTCAAATCTATTATCCCATGATCTTCAACTTTTTTCTTTATTCCTTCTACTTTGTGCTGTGCTTTGTCCTGTCTGCCCTTGGCATTGCAGCTTCACTGCCATTGTCGTTTGATGTGATGTTTTTCTTCCACATCACTATGATATAGCAAAAAAACAAAAAGAAAAGAAAAGAAAGTTAACTATTTAGAATCATCTCCACTCCTTCTCGTAAAGGAAAATACTGATTTTGGAACTTTCTGCTCTTCAATTTAAAAGGTTCTTGGTGGAAAAAAAGACAATTAAAATGGCCAAGAGAACTGGGTGTTATAAGAGGAAGAGAGGAGAGGAAAAGGCCAGATGAAGGATAGGCAAGTAACAAAGGCAATAATGAAGCTAACATCTACCTGCATTCTCACAGTGTGCCAGACACTTTGCATTCATACTCTGTCATTCATCCGTTCACTCATTCATTCATTCCACAAACATTAATGGAGTCTGTCATGGTTTGAATTATGTCCCCCCAAAAATGCGTGTATCAGTTTGGCTGGGCCGTGATTCCCAGAATTGTGTGGTTGGCCTCCATTTTGTGATTCTAATTTTATGTTAAAGAGGATTAGGGTGGGATTGTAGCACCACCTTTACCCAGGTCACATCCCTGATCCAATGTAAAGGGAGTTTCCCTGGGGTGTGGCCTGCACCACCTTTTATCTCTCAAGAGATAAAAGAAAAGAGAAGCAAGCAGAGAATGGGGGACCTCATACCATCAAGAAAGCAGTGCCAGGAGCAGAGTGCGTCCTTTGGACCAGAGTCCCTGCACAGAGAAGCTCCTAGTCCAGAGGAACACTGATGAGAAGGCAGACAGAGAGAAGAAGCCTTCCCCTGGAGCTGACGCCCTGAATTTGGACTTTCAGCCTACCTTACTGTGAAGAAATAAATTTCTCTTTGTTAAAGCCATCCACTTGTGGTATTTCTGTTATAGCAGCACTAGATAACTAAGACAGAGTCCTAATTATATTCCAGGCACATCTTCATCATTAGCCTCTTTTCTCACAATCCACCACGGGCCCCCCAAAAATAGTTGCTGTGGAGTGAATTCTGACTCATAGCAATGCTATAGGACAGAGTAGAACTGCCACATAGGGTTTCCAAGGCTGTGATCTTTATGGAAGCAAGCTGCCACATCTTTCTCCTGTGGAGTGCCTGCCTGGTGGGTTCAAATCACTGAACTTCTGGTTAGCAGTCGAGCATTTAATCACTGTGCCACCAGGGCTCCAATCCACCCTGACCCTGGTCAAATGAGCAGTTCTAAGAATTGTTTGGGAAAGTAGAGGGTCAGCAAAGAAGAGGAAGACCCTCAATGAGATGGATTGACACAATGGCTGCAACAATGGGCTCAAGCATAACAACAATTGTGAGCAAGACACAGGACCGGGCAGTGTTTCGTTCTGTTGTACACAGGGTCCCTATGAGTCGGAACCTAACAACAACAACAGGAAGACCTTAGAAAAGTCAAGTCCATCTGCTTGGAAAGATAAAAGGTAAAGAAATCTGGTTTCAAATAACCTTCAAATATGAACAGTTGTGATGTGATTACATTCAGAGACATATTTATTTAGCAGCACCATAGGATTGGTGGGGCAGTGAATGTACTCTTTGTTTCCAAAGTGACCAGCACATTCTCTCCAGAGTGATCATTATGGCTAGATTTTTATGATAACCTTTCTGGCCTCACCACATTTATGTAGTTTTTGAGAAAAGACAGGCACAATAAAACGTACACAAAATCAGCAATTTTCCCTCCTTAGTAGGAGCAACAGTCAGTGTGGATTAAAGGGAGAATCAACAGAATTTAAGCTTTAAAACACCATCCCATTTCCCTTTAGTTTAGACACAGGCTTTACAAGTGTTATATTTAAAAGACCTTTCCGGGGTCTCTTGTGCTTGCCTCAGCTTCTATTCTCTCATGAGTTCACAGATTCTGTTGCAGCACCCCAGCATGAATTTCAGGGTCTGCATATGAAGAATGTGCCATTAAAAAAAATCACAACCATCTTCTCTAATATATTGCTAAAGAGCCCTGGTGGTGCAGTGGTTAAGTGCTTTGTTGCTAACTGAAATGTCGGCAGTTCCAACACACCAGCAGCTCCACAGGAGAAGAAAGATGTGGCAGTCTGCTTCCGTAAAGATTACAGCCTTGGAAACCCTGTGGGACAGTTCTACTCTGTCCCATAGGGTCCCTGTGGGTCAGAATTGACTCAACCGCAATGAGTTAATATGTTGCCTGCCACTTCACTTTGCATTTTAATGTCTTTTTACCTCCCTGTCTTTGCCCTTTCTCCAGTACCATTGACATTGTTGACCACCTCATCCTTTCTCCTACACCCTACCTCTTACATTGTTTCTCCCCAGTCTCTTGTGAAGTCTGCTTTTCCTCTACCTTTCCCTCGAATGTTGCTGCTTTCTAGATTTCTGTCCTCATTTCTTCCTCACTCTCCTTGGAGGATCTAATTTACTTCCATCATTATAGCTTTGGTGTCCCTGAGTAGTATAAGCAGTTAATGTGCTCAGTTGCTAACTAAAAGATTGGAAGCTCAAGTTTACCCAGATGTGCCTCAGAAGAAAGACCTGGTAATCCATTTCTGAAGAAATCAGTCTTTGAAAACCCTATGGAGCACCGTTCTACTCTGACACACATGGAGTAACCATGAGTTGGAAGACTTGATGGCAACTGCTTTACTGGTTGTCATGGATTGAATTATGCCCCCCCCAAAAATGTGTGTATTCATTTGGCTGAGCCATGATTTCCAGTATTGTGTGGTTGTCCTCCATTTTATGATTGTAATTTTATGTTAAAGAGGATTAGGGTGGGATTGTAACACCCTTACTGAGGTCACATCCCTGATCCAGTGTGAAGGGAGTTTTCCTGGGGTGTGGCCTGCACTACCTTTTCTCTTAGAAGAGAAAAAGGAAAAGGAAGCAAGCAGAGAGTTGGGGACCTCATACCACCAAGAAAGCAGCACCAGGAGCAGAGCATATCCTTTGGACCTGGGGTCCCTGCGTGGAGAAGCTCCTAGCCAGGGGGAACGTTGATGAGAAGGCTGACAGTGACAGAAAGCCTTCCCCTGGAGCTAACGCCCTGAATTTGGACTTTTAGCCTACTTTACTGTAAGGAAATAAACTTCTCTTTGTTAAAGCCATCCACTTGTGGCATTTCTGTTATAGCAGCACTAGATGACTAAGACACTGGTTATTATAGTTTTAGTCTTTATGCCAATCATTCTAAACCTATAGTTCAACACCAGACTACTCTCTTGAGCTCCAGACACATTTACTTAATTTCCCATTTTCAGAGTCCCATAGGCCCATTAAACTCAATGTATCTAAAATTGAACGTGCTATCTCTCACTCCTTGTTTCCACAGCTGTCTTTCTTCAGTGTTTCACTCAAGAAATAAGGGTCCTGGATACAGCGGGAGAAAAATGTAGATCAAAATTCAAACTCACAAAAGAAGACCAGACTTACTGATCTGGCAGAGACTGGAGACACCCCAAGTGTACGGCCCCTGGACACCCTATTAACTCAATACAGAAATCATTCCTGAAGTTCACCCTTCAGCCAAAGATTAGAAAGAACTATAAAACAAACAATAACACACGTAGTTCAACCATGTATATGAGACTAAATGAGCACAGCAGCCCAGGGGCAAGGACGAGAAGGCAGGAAGGGACAGGAAAGACGGACCAATGGAAACGGGGAACCTGAGGTCAAGAAGGGAAGAGTATTGACACATCATGGGGTTGGCAACCAATGTCACAAAACAATAATTGCTTAATGAGAAACTAATTTGCTCTGTAAACTTTCACCTAAAGCACAATGAAAAGAAAAGAAACAGCACCACATCTTCACGAGTGTCCAAACAAACACCAGGGAAACATTCTTAAGTCTTCCATGCCTCTTATCTCCCAGATCCAGTCAATCACCACATTCCCTCCATTGTATCTCCGTATGAGGGAACTGTCCTCTAACACTTGTCCACTCACTCTGCCACAACCTCTGTCCAGGTGTCACCCTTTATAGCCTGCATTTCTGCAGCAGCCTCCTAATTGGTCTCTCTTCCTCCACTTTTGCCACACTATAATCTTTTCCACACACTGCATTTCCTGTAGCACAAATCTAATCTTTTCTAATCTTGTCAGTCCCTTTCTGTGTCATTAACCATAGAGGCATGTCATGGATTGAATTACGTCCCCCAAAAAATGTGTGTATCAATTTGGCTGGGCCATGATTCCTGGTATTGTGTGATTTCCCTGTATGTTGTAAATCCTGTCTCTATGATGTTAATGAGGGAGGATGGGTGGCAGTTGTGTTAGTGAGACAGGACTCAATTTACAAGACTGGATTGTGTCCTGAGGCAATCTCTTGAGATATAAAAGAAAGAAGTGAGCAGAGAGACGGGGGACCTCATACCACCAAGAAAGTAGTGCCAGGAGCAGAGTACGTCCTTTGAACCTGGGGTCCCTGCATGGAGAAACTCTTAGTCCTAGGGAACAATGAAGAGAGAAAACCTTCCCCTGGAGCTGACACCCAGAATTTGGACTTTTAGCCTACTTGACTGTGAAGAAATAAATTTCTCTTTGTTAAAGCCATCCACTTGTGGTATTTCTATTATAGCAGCACCAGATGACTAAGACAGAATTTGGTACTGGGAGAGTGGGGTGCTGCTGTAACAGATACCTCAAATGTGGAAGTGGTTTTGAAAATGTGAATGGATGGAGGAGCAGCAATGGCAGAGCACCACCAGCAGCAGAGAATCTGCATCAGTAGAGAAGTGGTAACAGCAGGTAACTGGTAGCAGCAGAACCAGGAGACCAGTGCAAGATGGCGCTGGAGCCAACCCACGGAGCAAGAGAGATGAGTGTCTGGGCACAGGAGGCTTCCTCATGGAGTGGGGTGCCACCAGAAGAAAGGAAATAATAAAGATCAGAGCAAAAATAAGTGAAATAGAGAATGGAAAAACAATAGAATCAACAAAACCAAAAGTTGAATCTTTGAAAGGATCAACAAAATTGACAAACTACTGGCCAAACTCACAAAAGAAAAACAGGAGAGGATGAAAATAACTCAAATAAGAAATGAAATAGGGGACATTCAACAGACCCAACTGAAATAAAAAGGATCATAACAGAGTATTATGAAACACTATACTCCAACAAATTTGAAAACCTAGAGGAAATGGACATTTTCTAGAAACATATTACTTCTAAAAGCTAACACAAAATGATGTTGAAAATCTGAACAGATCTGTACCAAGAGAAGAGACTGAAAAGGTAATAAAAAAATTTCCAATAAAAAAAAGCCCTGGCCCAGATTGCTTCACTGGAGAATTCTACTGTGATGGTAAAGACTGTGTGTCAACTTGGCTGGGTCATGATTCTCAGTGTTTATATGCAATCACTCCCACGATGGAATCTGCTGTGAGTAGCGAATCAGCTGAAAGGGCATTTCCTTGGGGATGTGGCCTGCATCCAAATATAGTCAGATGTTCTGGTTTTTTAACTCACTCTGGATCCTGTGGCTGCCTCCTGTTCTTCTGACCTCCAGTTCTTGAGACTTCAGATATGAGCATATCTGCTAATTTTGGGATTCACAGTCTGTAAGAGGGAGCCCTGCCTTTTGACCTGCTGATCTTGGGTTCATCAGCCTCTGTGGCTACATGAATTGAGAGAAGCCTCTATCCTGATCCATGGACTTGGGACATTCCAGCCTTTACAACTGCATAAGCCATTTCTTTGATATAAATCTCTGTATATATATATTTATACACTTTACTGATTTTGCTTCTCTAGAGAACCCAACCTAAGACATCTACCAAACACTCAGAGAAGAACTTACACCAGTACTACTCAAACTATTTCAGAACATAGAAAAGGAAGTGACACTTCTGAATTCATTCTATGAAGCCAGCATAACCCCAATACCAAAACTAGGCAAAGACACCAAAAAAAAAAAGAAAATTACAGACCAATAGCTATCATGAATATACAAACAAAAATTCTCAACAAAATTCTAGGCAATAGAATTCAACATCATATCAAAAAAATAATACACCATGACCAAGTAGGATTCATACCAAGTATGCAAGGATGATTCAACATTAGAAAATAAATCAACATAATCCACCACATAAACAAAAGGAAAGAAAAGATACACATGATCATCTCAATCGACACAGAGAAGGCATTCGACAAAGTTCAACACGCATTCCTGGTAAAAACACTCAATGAAATAGGTATAGAAGGAAATTTCTCAACAATGGCCAATGTCATTCTTAATGGAGAGAGGCTGAAAACATTCCACTTGAGAACAGGAACAAGACAAGGATCCAAATTGGTAATGAAGAAGTTAAACTGTCCCTATTTGTGGATGATGTGATACAATACATAGAAAACCCAAAAGACTCCCTGAGAAAACTACTGGAACTAATAGAAAGATTCAGCAGAATAGCAGGATACAAGATAAATATACAAAAATCTCTTGGATCCCTATACATCAATAAAGAGAACAACGAAAAGGAAATCAGGAAAACAATAACATTTATAAGAGCCCCTAAAAAAATAAAACACTTAGGAATAAATCTAACCAGGGATGTAAAAGACCCATACAAGAAAGCTACAAAACACAAATTCAAGAAAACAAAAGGGATCTACATGAATGGAAAAACGTACCATGCTCATGGATAGGCAGACTCAACATTGCAAAAATGACAATTCTACCCAAAGTGACTTACAAATACAATGCAATATGATCCAAATACCAACAGTATTATTTAAAGAGATGAAAAACTAATCATTAACTTTATATGGAAAGGGAAGAATCTCCAGATAAGTAAAGCACTATTGAAGAAAAATAAAGTAGGAGGACTCGCACTACTTGACCTCAGAACCTACAATACAGCTATGGTAGTCAAAACAGCCTAGTACTGGTACATTGACAGATGCATTGACCAATGGAACAGAATTGAGAACACATGTAAATCCATCCACCTACAGTTACCTCATCTTCGACAAGGGCCCAAAGTCCATCAAAGACAGTCTTTTTAACAAATGGTGCTGGCAAAACTGGATGTTCATCTGCAAAAAAATGAAACACAACCCATACCTCTCACCATATACAAAGACCAATTCAAAATGGATCAAAGACCTAAATATAAAGCCAAAAACTATAAAGTTCATAGAATAAAAAATAGGATCAGAAATAGAGATCCTAATACACGGAATTAACAGGATATAAACCATAACCAACAACACACAAACTCCAGAAGATAAGCTAGGTAACAGGGATCTTCTAAAAATTAAACACTTATGCTCATCAAAAGACTTCACCAAAAGAGTAAATAGAGAACCTACAGACTTGGAAAAAAATTTTGGCTATTACAAATCAGACAAAGTTCTAATCTCTAAAATCTACAGGAAAATCCAACAGTTCTACAACAAAAAGACAAATAATCCAATTAAAAAATGGGCCAAGGAAATGAACAGACACTTCACCAAAGAAGACATTCAAGCAGCTAACGGACACGTGAGGAAATGCTTGCAATCACTAGCCATTAGAGAAATGCAAATCAAAACCACAATGAGATACTATCTCACACCGACATTACTAGCAAGAGTCAAACAAAGAGAAAATAACAAATTTCACAGAGGCTCAGGGAGATAGGAACTCTTATGCACTGCTGGTGGGAATGCAAAATGATACAACCATTTTGGAAAACAATATGGTACTTCCTTAGAAAGCTAGAAATAGAAATACCATATGATCTAGCAATCCCACTTCTAGGAATATACCCTGGAGAATAAGAGTTGTCACAAGAATAGACATATGTACACCTATGTTCATTGCAGCATTGTTCACAATAGCAAAAAGATGGAAACAAGCTAGTTGCCCATCAACAGATGAATGGATAAACAAACTATGATACATACACACAATGGAGTATTACACAACGATAATGAACAATGATGAATCTGAGAAGCATCTCATAACACAGATGAATCTGGAGGGTATTATGCTGAGTGAAATAAGTCAATCACAAAATGACAAATATTGTATGAGACAACTACTGTAAAACTCATGATAAGGTTTACACTCAAGAAGAAACAATCTTTGGTGATTACCAGGGTGGGTAGGTGTGGGGACAGAAAACACTAAATAGATGATAGATAAGTGGTGACTTTGGTGAACAGTAAGACAGTATGCAATACTGGCAAAGCCAGCACAATTTGTACAAGGCAAGATCATGGAAGCTCCATACACACATCCAAACTCCCTGACAGACCGAACTTCTGGGCTGAGGGCTGTGGAGACCATGGTCTCAGGGAACATCCAGCTCAGTTGCTATAACATAGTTTATAAAGAAAATGTTTTACGTTCTACTTTGGTGAATAGTGTCTGAGGTCTTAAAAGTTTGCAAGCAGAGATCTATGATACTCCACTGGTCTCACCCCTTCAGGAGCAAGGGAGAATGAAAAAAACCAAAGACACATGGGAAAGATCAGTTCAAAAGACTAATGGACCATAACTACTACAGCCTGCACCAGACTGAGTCCAGCACAACTAAATGGTGCCCGGCTACCACCACCAGCTTTTCTGACAGGGATCACAGTAGAGGGTCCCGGACGGAGTTTGAGAAAAACGTAGGACAAAAATCTAACTCACAAAAAAGACCAGACTTACTGGCCTGGAGAAAAGCAGACAGTATGGCCCCCGGACATCCTTTTAGCTCAGTAATGAAGTCACTCCTGAGGTTCACCCTTCAACCAAAGATTAGACAGACCCATAAAACAAAACAAGACTAAAGAGGCACAACAGCCGAGGGACAAAGACTAGAAGGCAGGAGGGGACAGGAAAGCTGGTGATTGGGAACCCCAGGTGGAAAGGGAGAGTGTTGACGTCATAGGGTTGTTAACCAATGTAATAAAACAATACGTGTATAAGCTGTTTAATGTGAAACTAGTTTGTTCTGTAAACCTTCATCTAAAGTACAATTTTTAAAAAAAGTAAAAAAAAAAAAGAGGTCTTTTGCAGCAGATTTTCCCGATGCAATGCATCCTTCGATTTCTTGACCGCTGCTTCTATGGGTGTTGATTGTGGATCCAAGTAAAATGAAATCCTTGACAACTTCAGTCTTTTCTCCATTTATCATGATGTTGCTTATCGGTCCAGTTGTGAGGATTTTTGTTTTCTTTATGGTGAGGTGTAATCCATACTGGAGGCTGCAGTCTTTGATCTTCATCAGTGAGTGCTTCAAGTCTTTTTCACTTTCTTCAAGCAAAGTTGTGTCATCTGCATAACAAAGGTTGTTAATGAGTCTTCCTCCAATCCTGATGCCCTGTTCTTCTTGAAATATGGTCCAGCTTCTTGAATTATTTGCTCAACATACAGATTTATTAAGTATGGTGAAAGAATAGAACCCTGACACACACCTTTTCTGACTTTAAACCATGCAGTAACCCCTTGTTCTGTTCAAACAACTGTCTCTTGATCTATGTAAAGGTTCCTCATAAGCACAATTAAATATTCTGAAATTCCCATTCTTCACCATGTTATCCATAATTTGTTATGATCCACACAGTGGAATGCCTTTGCATAGTCAATAAAACACAGGTTAACATCTTTCTTGTATTCTCTGCTTTCAGTCAGGATCCATCTGACATCAGCAATGATATCCCTTGTTCCACATCCTCTTCTGAATCCGGCTTGAATTTCTGGCAGTTCCCTATAGATGTACTGTTGATATTAATGATATTGTTTGGTAATTTCCACTTCTGTTGGATCACCTTTCTTAGGAATAGGCATAAACATGGGTCTCTTCCAGTCAGTTGGCCAGGTAGCTCTCTTCCAAATTTCTTGGCATAGATGAGTGAGCACTTCCAGTGTTGCATCCGTTTGTTGAAACATCTCAGTTGGTATTCCTTCAATTCCTGGAGCTTTGTTTCTCACCACTGCCTTCAGTGCAGCTTAGACGTCTTCCTTCAGTACCATCAGTTCCTGATCATATGCTACCTCCTGAAATGGTTGAACATTGACCAATTCTTTTTGGTATAATTATATAGATGTTCTAAATCAGAGAGGGGGGAAATTAGTTTCATGTCAGGGGGCTATAAAATATTGTCAACAAGAAAAATGACAAATACCAGAAAAACATAGACGAACCATGATTTAAACATCAAACTTTTGAGCTTTGGGAAAGAACGCCTGAGTCCTGGTTAGCACACGGAGAAAGAGGAAGGCAAGCAAATTCTAAATTGACCCCCATTCTGCTTGAATGTTAGGTGTCTATGACTAATATTGGGTTTATGTAATACAAATACATTAACAACATTTGCTTAAGGCAGTTGTAACTGAGCATTACACAAACAAACAAAAAAACTCCACTATTGTCGAGTCAATTCCTACTCATGGTGACCCTAAAGCACAGAGTACAACTCCCCCACAGGGTTTCCAAGGATGTAATCTGTACAGAAGCAGACTGCCACTTCTTTCTCACTCAGAGTGTGCTGGTGGGTTTGAACCACTGACTTTTTGGTTAGCAGCCGAGTGCTTAACCACTGTGCAACTGAGCATTAGACCCCAATTAAAAAATAATTAAAGAGATAAACCAGTAATAGTAAGAGTCTAAATCAGGGCTCACAGTAAATAAATGACTCGTTCAAGCTCCAGAATTTAGTGTTTCTTTAGTTAGGTAAAACATAGGCAAGACCTTGACCATTTGCCCAACCCAAGGCCAAGATGTCAATGAGATGTATATGGCTATAAATGTCCACTCTTCCTTGGCTGACCTTCTATAGTACTGAAAGATGTGCTGTCTCACAGTGGCCATCAGTAAACCTCCACTGACTGACCATTGTTGACAACTTGGGAAACATTATCTCCTGTGGTGTTTGTTTTCCTTTCCTTTGTTTCTGGTTCATCTTCCTTGCTCTATCCAAGCTCTCTTTTATGCCCTCAAGCCCTCAACCTCTTCTTAATGACGTAGCTATGTCTATGTAGTAAATTAAACTAAAATCCAGGAGCAAGACTATACCCTCATTCTTTGGAAACACACTGCTTTCAAGTTTGACATTCATTTACAAATAACAAAAATAATCCTTAAGTTAGGGGCTAACTAGGGAAACTTGCAAAGGGCAAAAATTACTTTTTCTTTACAGTTTTAGTGGCTACTTGTGACAATGTCCATTTACTATGTGCCTGCTGTGTACCATGGACTGCCAGGTGGAAGGACAGTTTCAATGAAATATGATAGAAGTAGAGGGGCCAGTGGAAGGAGAAGCACGTTGTGGCCATATATAAACCTTTTCAGAGGGGTCAGGGAAGGCTTTTCGGAGGAGATTATGATTCACTGAAGTATTGCAGAGGGGTTCCGAGTTAGCCAAGTAGAGAGGGAGTGGGTGGGTTCCAGGCAATGGGAACAGGGTAGGCAGCAACATCTGCAAATGCAGGAAAGCCTCAAATTGTCTTCTATCCCAAGTAAAAGATATTTGCTTTCCTACCGATTTTCCAGCCCTGAAAATAAAAGAAAGCCACAATGAATATAATCTCTTTGCTTACTCATTTTTTATAAACATGAAATTGTGTTAGTATTTACATAAAGTCATTATTTGTGCCAGTCATTGAGGCAGATATATATTGTATGCCCATTTCATTTAATTGTCAAAACAAAAATTGAAAAAGGCATTATAATATCCACTCCACAGAAGAGTAAACTGAGGATCAGTGAGGTTAAATGGATTGTCTAAAGTAATGCATCCTGTGACTGACATAGCCTTGTTTCATCTGTGGTTTAGACATCAGACTCCACAGCCCATGCTTGTTTTCCTATGCCAGGCAGCCCAGACATTAACACAGGACCAGCTAAGAGGAAGCAGAAATATTCCAGAGAGCTACCAAAAAAGAGATTCACAAGCAATTTAAAAAAGTTAATGTAACCCTGAATTAGTGTTGTTACCTCTCTCCACTTTATATGATGCTTAATTGAATATGGCACATTTGGCTCCCATGGAGCAGGACTTAGGTCATCATCTCCAATTTGCCATAACCTAGGGTTGTCATTGTTGTTGTTGTTAGGTGCCGTTGAGTTGGTTCCAACTCATAGCCACCCTATGTACCGCAGAATGAAACACTGCCCAGTCCTGCACCATGCTCACAATCGTTGTTATGCTTGAGCCCATTGTTGCATCCATTGTGTCAATCCATCTCATTGAGGGTCTTCCTCTTTTTCGCTGACCCTGTACCTTACCAAGCATGATATCCTTCTCCAGGAACTGATTCCTCCTGACAACATGTCCAAAGTATGTAAGACGTAGTCTCGTCATCTTTGCTTCTAAGGAGCACTCTGGTTGTACTTCTTCCAAGACAGATTTGTTCGTTCTTTTGGCAGTCCATGATATATTCAATATTCTTCATCAACACCACAACTCAAAGGCGTCAATTCTTCTTCAGTCTGCTTTATTCATTGTCCAGCTTTCGCATGCATATGATGCAACCGAAAACACGATGGCTTGGGTCAGGCGCACCTTAGTATTCAAGGTGACATCTTTGCTTTTTAACACTTTAAAGAGGTCTTTAGCAGCAGATTTGCCCAATGCAATGCGTCTTTTGATTTCTTGACCTCTGCTTCCATGGGTGTTGATTGTGGATCCAAGTAAAATGAAATCCTTGACAACTTCTACCTTTTCTCTGTTTATCATGATGTTGCTTATTGTTCCAGTTGTGAGGATTTTTGTTTTCTTTATGTAGAGGTGTAATGCATACTAAGGCTGTGGTCTTTCATCTTCATCAGTAAGTGCTTCAGGTTCTCTTCACTTTCAGCAAGATTGAGTCATCTGCATAACGAAGGTTGTTAGCTTCTTGAATTACTTGCTCAGCATACAGATTAAATAGGTATGGTGAAAAGATACAACCCTGACACCCACCGTTCCTGATTTTAAACCACACAGTATCCACTTATTCTATCCAAACAACTGCCTCTTGATCTATGTACAGGTTCCTCATGAGCACAACTAAGTGTTCTGGAATTCCCTTTCTTAAAATTTTATCCATAATTTGTTTTGATCCATACAGTCGGATGCCTTTGCATAGTCAATAAAACACAGGTAAACATCTTTCTGGTATTCTCGGCTTTCAGCCAGGATCCATCTGACATCAGCAGTGGTATTCCTGGTTTCAGATCCTCTTCTGAATCTGGCTTGAATTTCTGGCAGTTCTCTGTTGATGTACTTCTGCAGCCCCTTTTGAATGATCTTCAGCAAAATTTTACTTGCGTGTGATATTAATGATATTATTTGATAATTTCCGCATTCAGTTGGATCACCTTTCTTGGGAATAGGCATAAATATGGATCTCTTCCAGTTGGTTGGCCAGGTAGCTGTCTTTCAAATTTCTTGACATAGAGGAGTGAGCACTTCCAGCGTTGCATTCGTTTGTAGTAACATCTCAACTGATATTCTGTCAATTCCTGGAGCCTTGTTTTTCGCCAATGCCTTCAGTGCAGCTTGGACTTCTTCCTTCAGAACCATTGGTTCCGATCATATGCTACCTCTTGAAATGTTTGATTCTTTTTGGTATAATGACTCTGTGAATTCTTTCTGTCTTCTTTTGATGCTTCTTGTGCCATTTAATATTTTCCCCATAGAATCCTTCAGTATTTCAACTTGAGGCTTGAATTTTTTCTTCAGTTCTTTCAGTTTGAGAAATGCTGACGGTGTTCTTCCCTTTTGGTATTCTATCTCCAGTTGTTTGCATATGTCATTATAATACTTTACTTTGTATTCTTGAGCCGCCCTTGGAAATCTTCTGTTCAGTTCTTTTATTTCATCATTTCTTCCTTTTGCTTTAGCTAGTTGACATTCAAGAGCAAGTTTCAGAGTCTCTTCTGACATCCATTTTGGTCTTTTCTTTCTTTCCTGTCTTTTTAGTGACCTCTTGCTTTCTTCCTGTATGAGGTCCTTGATGTCATTCCACAACTCATCTGGTCTTTGGTAATTAGTGTCCAACACATCAAATCTATTCTTGAGATGGTCTGTAAATTCAGGTAGGATATACTCAGGATCGTACTTTGGCTCTGGTGGACTCGTTCAGTTCTAAATATTAGACCTGATATTATATAATAGCTAATATCTGCCTGAGCTTTGCTGTGTAAAAAGTGTTTACACATATATTAGCTGATATGCTTTTACCATAATGTTATGAGACTGACAGAGTCGGTGTTAATTTTATTATTACCACCAGCTTACATATAGAGAATCTGGAGCCTGGAGATGTAGTGTGATTTGTTAAAGTCACATAGTACAGTTAGCACCTGGCAATGCCAGGAACAGAACCTAGGTCAAGCTACCTCCTGTCATAACACAGAACAAATCAAGGTTATTGCTGAGAAGTCGAAATTTTAGCTACCAGTTTATCAGTAGGGCAGAGCAATTAAAGAAAAGGAAAGAAAGCATAACAGCTGCTCTCACCAAATTCTGAACATTCAGGGTTGGAAAGAACCTCAGATCTCATCTGCTGCAATCAGTCCCTGCTGACAGCCAGACAGCTGTGGGCAAAGGGGCCAGTGTGAGATGCAGAGCCTGTAACATGTCCTCAGGCATCTGGGAGTCAACAGGAGTGTTGGGTACATTGGCCCACTCTGATGTGATGGGTTTTATGGAGTGTTTAAGAATGCTTCTCTCCCATCAGGCTGGAAAGTTGTCACACAGATACAAATCAGTATTTTAGGCAGGATGCTGAGACTGGCTGGAAGTGCAAATAGTAACACAGCTCTCTCATTTTCTCTCCCTGAGTGCAAACTAACAGCTCAGATTAGTCTCTAAAAATAGATGCTCCTTCAGCCCCATAAAACCAAATGGGACTAATGCGGTACAGTAGTACAGTGACAAGGGCCAAAAGGCAGAAGGGGACAAGGAAGCTGGTGATAGGGAACCCAAGGTTGAGTAAGGATATTGTTGATGTTCTGTGAGATTGTTAACCATTGTCATAGGGCAGCATGTGTAGTAACTGTTAAATGAGAAACTATTTTGTTCTGTAAACCTTCATCTTAAGTGAGAATAACAGCACAATTGGAAGAGCGTAGTCAATGTCACTGAATTGTGCATGTAGAAATTTTTGAAATGGTATATCTTTGGCTACGTGTATTTTCCCCCAAAAAAAGGTCGAGAAGTTAGAGGATTGACATGTTGTGGAGTTGTTAACCAATGTCATAAAACAATGTGTACTACTGTTTCATGAGAAACTATTTGTTCTGTAAGCCTTCACCTGAAGTACAATAAAAAAAATAGATGCTCCTTTTTCCAATCTTCATTTACCTTTAACCAATAGAGTTCAGGAATTATTACCAAGGAGAAAAGACACTTTAGATACACAGGCAGACAACCAGTTTGCTTTTATCTTGTCTACCTCAACAAATGCAGAACGTCAAATGCAAGTTTCTCACAGATTCACAGAAAACCTCAAAAAAAAAAACCAAAAAACCAAACCAGTTGCTGTCCAGCCTATTCCAACTCATAGCAACCCTATAGGGCAGAATAGAACTGCCCCATGTGATTTCCAAGAGAACCTGGTGGATTCGAACTGTCCACCTTTTTTGTTAGCAGCTATAGCTGTTAACCACCATCCCATCAGGGTTTCCAGAAAACCTCAGGTAGGGATTAAAATCTACCCCTAGGAAACCAGAATCGTATTTTCGTGTGAGTGTGGTGTGAATGTGTGTGTGTGTGTGTGTGTGTGTGTGTGTGAGAATGTCTGTAAAACAAAGAGTATCCTGCCAGTATATATTTTTAATGCAGATTGTCTGTTACCGGTTTTTTTTTGTTTTTCACATCTGATGAAATATTATTTTTTAATTAAACTTTTTATTTTGAGATAATTGTAGATTCACATGCCCTAGTAAGAAATAATATAGACAGATCCTGTCCATCCCTTACCCAGTTTCCCCCAATGGTAACATCTTGCTCAACTATAGTATACTGTTATTATTATTAGGTGCCATCAAAGTGGTTCCAACTCCTAGCGACTCTGTGTACGACCGAACAAAACACTGCCACATCATACGCCTTGCATACAATAATTGGTATGTTTGAGCCCATTGTTATAGTCACTGTGTCAGTCCATCTTATTGAGAGTCTTCCCCTTTTTTGATGACCCTAGATTTTATTAAATGTGATGTCCTCCTCCAGAGACTGGTCTCCCTGATAACATGTCCAAAATACATGAGAAAACATCTCGCCATCCTTATTTCAAAGGAGCATACTAGCTGTACTTCTTCCAAGAAAGATTTGTTCGTTCTTCCAGTAGTCCATGTATATTCAGTATTCTTTGCCAACACCGTAATTCAAATGCATCAATTCTTCCTCTGTCTTCCTTATTCATTGTCCAGCTTTTGCATGCATATGAGGCAACTGAAAATACGAAGGCTTGGGTCAAGCACACCTTAGTCCTCAAGGTGACATCTTTGCTTTTCAATACTTTAAAGAGGTCTTTGCAGCAGATTTGCCCAATGCCATATGTCATTTGATTTCTTGACTGCTGCTTCTACCGGTATTGGATCCAAGTAAAATGAAATCCTTGACAACTTCAATCTTTTCTCCATTTATCATGATGTTGCTTATTGGTCTAGTTGTGAGGATTTTCGTTTTCTTTATGTTGAGGTGTAATCTATAGTGAAGGCTATAGTCTTTAATCATCACTAAGTTCTTCAAGTCCTCTTTGCTTCCAGCAAGCAAGGTTGTGTCATCTGCATATTACAGGTTGTTAATGAGTCTTTCACCAATCCTGATGCCACATTCTTCTTTATGTAGTCGAGCTTCTCAGATTATTTTTTCAGCATACAGATTGAATAGGTATGGTGAAAGGATACAACCCTGATGCACACTTTTCTTGATTTTAAACCACGTAGTATCCCCTTTTTCTGTTCAAAGGACTGCCTCTTGGTCTATGCATAGGTTCCTCACAAGCACAATTAAGTGTTCTGGAATTCCCATTCTTTGCAATGTTATCCATAATTTGTTATGATCCACACAGTCAAATGTCTTTGCATAGTCAAAAAACAGGTAAACATCTTTCTAGTATACTCTGCTTTCAACCAAAATTCATCTGGCATCAGCAATGATATCCCTCATTCCAAGTCCTCTTCTGAATCAGACTTGAATGTCTGGCAGTTCTCTCTTGATGTACTGCTTCAATCGTTTTTGAATTATCTTCAGCAAAATTTTACTTGGATGTGATATTAATGATATTGTTCAATAATTCCTGCATTCCATTGGATCACCTTTCTTTTGAATGGGTGTTAATATGGATCTCCTCTAGTCATTTGGCCAGGTAGCTCTCTTCCAGATTTCTTGCCATAGATGAGTGAGTGCTTCCAGCATTATATCCGTTTGTCTCACTTGGTATTCTGTCAATTCCTGGAGTCTTGTATTTGCCAATGCCTTCAGTGCAGCTTGGATTTCTTCCTTCAATACTAAAGGTTCTTGATCACATGCTACCTCTTGAAATGGTTGAACGTAGACCAATTCTTTTCGGTACAATGACTCTGTGTATTCCTTCCATCTTTTTTTGATGCTTCCTTCATCATTCAATTTTTTGCACATAGAATCCTTCAGAATTGCAACTAAAGGACTGAATTTGTTCTTCAGTTCTTTCAGCTTGAGAAATACTGATAGCATTCTTCCCTCTTGATTTTCTAACTCCAGGTCTTTGCACATGTCATTATAATACTTTACTTTGTCTTCTTGAGCCTCTCTTTGAAATCTTCTTTTCAGCTCTTTTACTTCATCATTTCTTCCATTCACTTTAGCTATTCTACATTCAGAAGCAAGTTTCAGAGTCTCTTCTGATATCCATTTTGGTCTTTTCTTTCTTTCCTGTATTTTTAATGACCTTTTGCTTTCTTCATATATGATGTCCTTGATGTCATCCCACAACTCATCTGGTCTTCAATCATTAGTGTTCAGTGCATCAAATCTGTTCTTGAGATGGTCTCCAAGGTCAGGTGGGATATACTCAAGGTCTCACTTTGGCTCTCATGAACTTGTTTTAATTTTCTTCAGCTTCAACTTTAACTTGCATATGAGCGATTGATGATCTGTTTCACAGTTAGCCTCTGTCTTTTTCTACAGATATATTTGATTTGATTCCTGTGTATTCCATTCAGTAAGGTCCACATGTATAGTTGCCATTTATGTGGCTGAAAAAAGGTATTTGCAATAAATAAGGCATTGGTCTTGCAAAATTCTATCATGTGATCTCCAGTATCATTTCTATCACCTAGATCATATTTTCCAGCTACCAATCCTTCTTTTTTTTTTTTTTTCCAACTTTCACATTCCAGTCACCAGTAATTATCAATGCATCTTGATTGCATGTTTGATCAATTTCAGAATGCAGAAGTTGGTAAAAATATCCGATTTCATCATCTTTGGCATTAATGATTGGTGTATAAATTTGAATAATAGTCATATTAACTGGTCTTCCTTTTAAGCATGTGGATATTATCCTGTAACTGTTAGCTTTGTGTTTCAGAAAAGATCTTGAAATGTTCCTTTTGGCAATGAATGCCATGTCATTCCTCTTCAATTTGTCATTCCCGGCATAGTAGACTATGTGACTGTCTGATTCAAAATGGCCAATACCAGTCCATTTCAGCTCACTAATACCTAGGATGTTGATCTTCAAGCATTTCATTTCATTTTTGACAACTTCCAATTTTCCTCGATTCGTATTTTGTACATTCCATGTTCCAATTATTAATGGATGTTTGCAGCTGTTTCTTCTCATTTTGAGTTGTGCCACATCAGCAAATGAAGGTCTCTAAAGCTTTACTCCATCCAAGTCATTATGGTTGACTCTGCTTTGAGGAGGCAGCTCATCCCCAGTAGTATTCTGAGTGCCATACAACCTGAGAAGCTCATCTTCTGGCACTATATCAGACAAAGTTTTGCTGCCATCCATAAGGTTTTCCCTGGCCATTTTTTTCAGAAGTAGATCACCAGGTCCTTCTTCCTAGTCTTTCTTATTCTAGTAGGTCTACTGAAACCTGTCCACCATGGGTGACCCTGCATGCATTTGAAATACTGGTGGCATGGCTTCTAGCATCACAGCAACACAAAACCCACAATAGTACAACAAACTGACAGACAAGTAGTAGAGTGCAACATTGCAACTAGGATATTGACTTTGAAACAGTCAAGATACAGAACATTTCCATCAACAAAAGGATCCTTTGTGCTGCACTTTTTTAGCCGCATCCACCTCACTTCCCTCCTACACTCACCCCTTCCTTAGTCCCTTGAAATTACTAATATGTTCTCCATTTCCATAATTTTGTCATTTGAAGAATGAACCAAAAAAAAAAAAACCACTGCTGTTGAGTCGATTCCAACTCATAGCAATCCTGCAGGACAGATTACATAGCAATCCTGTAGGATAGATTAGAACTACCCCATAGGGTTTCTTTATGAAAGCAGACTGTCTTTCTCCCTCAGAGCAACTGATGGATTCAAACAGCCTTTCTGTTAGCAGCCCAGTCCTTGACGACTGTGCAACTAGGGCTCATTTTGGAGAATGAAATGGAATATAAATGGAACCACACAGCATGGAATCTTCTGTGATTGTCTTTTCTTCACTCAGCATAATTCTCTGGAGATTCAGCCAGGTTTCTTCATGTATCGATATTTCATTCTTTTTTATTGCAGAGGAGTAGTATGGATGTTCCACAGCTTGTTTAATTGTTCACCTGTTGAAGGACATCTGAGTTGTTTCCAGCATTTGTGTGTTAATAATAAACTTTCATGTACAGGTTTTTGTGTGAACATGCGTCTTCATTTCTCTGGGATAAATGCCCAGGAGTATAATGGCTAAGTCGTATGGTAATTCAATGTTTAGTTTTTTGAGAAACAGCCAAAAGTTTTCCAGAGTGGCTATACCATTTTATATTCCTACCAGTAATTCATGAGTGATCCAGTTTCTCTGAACCCTTGCCAGTATTTGATGTTGTTACTCTTTTTTATTTTAGCAATTCTGATAGGTGTGTAGTGATAGCTCATTGTGCTTTTATTTGCATTTCCCTAATGGTTAAGTGGAGTCCTGGTGGCGTAGTGGTTAAGAGCTAGGTTACTAGCCAAAAGGTCGCAGTTTGGACCCACCAGCTCTTCCTTGGAAACCCTATGGGGTAGTTCTACTCGGTCCTATAAGATTGTTATGAGTAGGAATAGACTCCATGGCAACAGGTTTTGTTTTGTTTTGTTTTTAATGTCTAAGTATGTTGAACATCTTTTAATGTGCTTATTTGCCATCTGTATATCCTCTTCAGTGAAATGTCTTTTGTCTATTTTTTTATTGATTTATAAGTGGTTGTCTCACTTTTATTACAGTCAATATATATGTAACAAAATCTTTGCCATTTCAACATTTTTCTTATTGCATTTTTTTTTCAACATTCTTCATATTGTCCATTTTCTAATTGGATTTTTTTTTTTTTTTTACTGTTGAGTTTTCAGTGTGATTTATATATTCCAGAAAATATTCCTTTGTCAGATATTTGGTTTGCATACATTTTTCCCATTTTGTAACTTGTGTTTTTATCCTCTTAATAGGATCTTTCACTGAGCAAAAGTCATTAATGTTAATGAAGTACAATTTATCAATTTTTTTTTAATTTTATGGATTTTGGTGTCAAACTTGCCTAGCCCTAAATCCCAAAGGTCTTCTCCTATTTTTTTTTGAAAGTTGTGTAGTTTCACATCTTACGTGATCCATTTTGAGTACTTTTATGTATTTTAGGTCTAGGTTCAGTTTTTTTGCCTATGAGTGTCCAATTACTGCAGCATTACTTGTTTAGAAGACTATCTTTTCTTCACTGAATTGCTTTTGCATTTGGTCAAAAATTGCTCTGGCAATTAAAAAAATCATTTGAGAATCGTTGTGCAGGTCTATTTCTGAGTTTTCTATTCTGTTTCCTTAATCAATATCTCTATTCTTCTGCCAATATCACACAGTCTTGATTACAGTAGTGTGGTACAATGAACTGCTTTAACATGGCCCGTCAAGGCATGATCTTGTGACTCGCATAAAATAACTGGATGGGACTATGTAAATAAGGTGTTTATGGCCTGCTAATAATGCAAAGAAGGTGCATGGAACCCTACTGAGAGGGTGGGACTATAAAAATAAGGTGCATGGCTACCTTGTAAGGGATTGGTCAGTTTTGCCAGCCTGCTAGGCTTAAAGGGAGTCAATTCCAGAGACTCGAAGGGGACCTCACTACCATCAAAAAGAGCCAGGAGTGAAACACATCCTTTGGACCCAGGTACCTGCACTGAGAAGAACCTCCTAGAGCTGGGAGATAGAGAGAGCTGTAACACGGTAGGTGGCAGCAGCATGAGACGGTGGGAACCAGGAGACCAATGCAAGATGGCACAGTGTGTTTCCCAGACCTGTAGCAAGGCAGTTATGGTGGGCTTCCCAGCCATGGAGTGAGGCAACTACAGTGGGCTTCCTGGCCCATGAAGTGAGAAAGCTGGTAGCCTATTGGCAGGAGGCTTCCTGGTGGAGTGGGGTTCCTCTGGGCACTTGTTGGCAGAGCTAGGTTCTCTGACCCATGGAGCAAGAGAGCCAAGCACCTCCAGTGAAGAAGCTTGCTGACATAATGAGGTGCCTCTGTGTTCTTGTTGGTGGAGCTAAAATGCTGTAACACTTGCCCCATGAGGGCAGAGGCCGAGCCAGGGGTCAAGGGCTGAGGGTCTAGAGAGAGCCTGCCTGGGGACATGGCCAAGAAGAAGGTGTCCTAATTGAAGAAATGTATCCTGAGTCACTCCTGATCCTGAATTGTAACCTGTTTCTTCTAATACAACCATATGTCTATCAGTTTGTCATACTGTGGTGGCATGCACGTTGCTGTGCTTCTGGAAGCCATGACATCAGTATTTCAAATGCCAGCAAGGTCACCAATGGTGGACAGAGCTTCCAGAATAAGATATACTAGGAAGAAGGACCTGGTGATCTACTTCTGAAAAAATTAGCCAGTGAAAACCTTATGCATAGCAGCAGATCACTGTCTGATATAGTGCCAGAATATGAGTCCCTCAGGTTGGAAGGCACTCAAAATATGACTAGGGATGAGCTGCTTCGTCAATATAGAGTCAACCTTAATGACATAGATGGAGCCAAGCTTTTGAGACCTTCATTTGCTGATGTGGCATGACTCAAAATGAGAAGAAGCAGCTGCAAACATCCATCAATAACTGGAATGTGGAATGTACAAAGTATGAATCACGGAAAATTGGAAGTTGTCAAAAATGAAATGAAATGCTTGAAGATCAATACCCTAGGAATTAATAAGCTGAAATGGGCTGGTATTGACCATTCTGAATCAGACTATCATATAGTCTACTATGCCAGGAATGACAAATTGAAGAGGAATGGCGTGGCATTCATTCTCAAAGAGAACATTTCAAGACCTATTCTGAAGTACAATGCTGTCAGTGACAGGATAACATCCATACGCTTATAGAAAAGACCAGGTAATATGACTATTATTCAAATTTACACACCAACCACCAATGCCAAAGATGAAGAAATTGAACATCTTTATCAACTTCTGTAGTCTGAAACTGATTAACCACACAATCAAGATGCGTTGACAATTACTGGTGATTGGAATGCAAAAGTTGGAAACAAAGAAGAAGGACTGGTAGTTGGAAAATATAGCCTTGGTGATAGAAAAAGTGCCAGAGATTGCATGATAGAATTTTGCAAGACGAATGACTTATTCATTGCAAATACCTTTCATTTCAACAACAGAAATGGTGACTATACATGGACCTCACCAGATGGAAAACACAGGAATCAAATCAACTAAATCTGTAGAAAGAGACAATGGAAATCTCAGTACTATCAGCCAGAACAAGGCCAGGGGCAGTCTGCGGAACAGACCACCAATTGCTCATTTGCAAGTTAAAGTTGAAGCTGAAGAAAATGGAAACAATTCCACAAGAGGTAAAGTGAAACCTTGAATTTGGAGACAATCTCAAGAATAGATTTGATGATAAGAACACAAATGACTGAAGACCAGATGAGTTGTGGGATGACAGCAAAGGCATCATACATGAAGAAAGCAAAAGGTCATTAAACAGACAGGAAAGAAAGAAAAGACCAAAATGGATGTCAAGAGAGATTCTGAAACTTGCTATTAAACATAGAGTACCTAAAGCCAGTGGAAGAAATGATGAAGTAAAAGAGCTGAACATAAAATTTCAAAGGGTGGCTGGAGAAGACAAGTGGAGTGTTGTAATGAAATGTGCAAAGGCCTGGAGTTAGAAAGCCAAAAAGAAAGAACACACTCAGTCTTTCTCAAGTTGAAAGAACTGATGAAAAATTCAAGCCCTGAGTCACAGTTTTGAAGGATTCTATGGGCAAAATATTGAACGACGCAGGAAGCATCCAACAAAGATGAAAGGAATACACAGAGTCACTGTAACAAAAAAATTGGTCTACTTCCAACCAATTCAGGAGGTAGCATATAATCAAGAATTAATAGTATTGAAGGAAGACGTCCAAGCTGCACTGAAGGCATTGGCAAAAAACAAGGCTTTAGAAATTGACAGAATACCAGTAGAGATGTTTCAACAAGTGGATGCAGCATTGGAGGTGTTCACTCATCTACGCCAAGAAATTTGGAAGATAGCTACCTTGCCATATGACTGGAAGAAATCCATATTTGTTCCCATTCCAAAGAAAAGTGATCACACAGAATGCAGAAATTATCGAATAATGTCATTAATATCACAAGCAAGTAAAAATTTGGCTGGAAATAATTCAAAAACGGTTGCAGCAGTACATCAACAGGGAACTGCCAGAAATTCAAGCTGGATTAAGTAGAGGACATGGAACGAGGAATATCATTGCTGATGCTGGATGGGACTTGGTTGAAAGCAGAGAATACCAGAAAGATGTTTACGTGTGTTTTATTGACTATGCAAAGACATTGGACTCTGTGGATCATAACAAGTTATGAACAACATTGCAAAGAATGGGAATTTCAGAACTCTTAATTGTGCTCATGAGGAACCTGTACATAGACCAAGAGGCAGTCATTTGAACACAAAAAGGAGATACTATGTGGCTTAAAATCAAGAAAGGTGTGCATCAGGTCTGTATCCTTTCACCACACTTATTCAATATGTATGCTGAACAAATAATCTGAGAAGCTGGACTATATGAAGAAGAATGTGGCATCAGGATTGGTGGAAGACTCCTTAACGACCTGTGTTATGCAGATGACACAACCTTGCTTGCTGAAAGTGAAAAGGACTTGAAGCAGTTACTGATGAAGATCAAAGACCACAGACTTCAGTATGGATTACACTTCAACATAAAGAAAACAAAAACCCTCACAACTGGACCAGTGAGCAACAGCATGATACACAGAGAAAAGATTGAAGTTGTCAAGGATTTCATTTTACTTAGATACACAATCAACACCCATGGAAGCAGCAGTCAAGAAATCAAATGACTTATTGCACTGGGAAAATCTGCTGCAAAAGACCTCTTTAAACTGTTAAAAAGCAAAGACGTCACCTTGAGGACTAAGGTGTTCCTGACCCAAGCCATGGTATTTTCAACCACTTTATATGTATGCGAAAGTTGGACAATGTATAAGAAAGACTAAAGAAGAATTGATGCCTTTGAATTATGGTGTTGGCAAACACTATTGAATATACCATGGACTGCCAGAAGAACAAACAAATCTTTCTTGGAAGAAGTACAACCAGAATGCTTATTAGAAGCAAGGATGGCATACTTTAGACATGTTATCAGGAGGGGCCAGTCCCTGGAGAAGGATATCATGCTTGATAAGGCAGAGGGTCAACAAAAAAAAAGGAAGAGTCTAGACAAGATGGATTGACACAGTGACTACAACAATTGGTTCAAACATAGCAATGATTGTGAGGATGGCAAAGGACCAGGCAGTGTTTCATTCTGTTGTACTTAGAGCCTGTCGGAATAGATTCAGTGGCATCCAACAACAACAACAACAACTTCCCTAATAAAATCCATAATCGTAAGTATAGTCTGTGAGTTCTGTGTGGCCATTGCAATGAATTATCGAACCCAGCAGAGATGTAGACAGGGTTATGGGAGAGACAGCTGTTGCCAGAATTGGTAAAAAGGTTGGAAAGTAGAGGTATGTCTGACTTCCTCCTCCTAGGAGTCAGCTTTGTGCTGATGATGTTGATTCTCCTCTCTTCCCCTGAAGTTACAAGTACCTATAGTCTAGGTTTTTGAAATCAAATAGGCGGATTTCTCTCATTATATTCTTTTTTTTTCCAAAAATTCTGTAAGCTATTTCAGTCCCTTTACCTTTTGTAATAAATTTTGGAATAATCTTGTCAATGCCTACAAAAAAACTTCGCTGGAGTTCTGGTATAAATAGTGTTAAAATTGCAAAAAAATGATATCTTTACTATGGTGTATCTTCCAATCCATGAACATGGTATGTCTCTCCATTTATTTAGATCATCTTTTCTCTAAGTATTGTGTAGTTTTCAGAATATGAGTCCTGTACAGGTTTTGTTAGACTTACATCTAAGTGTTTCTTTTTTGATTGGAGTAATTGGAAATGCTAGTTTTTTTTAAATTTCAGTTTCATTGCCAGTATATAGAAATGCAATTGATTTCTGTATGTTTATCCAGTATCCTGTGACCTTGTTGAACTCATTTAGTAACTCTAGAAGTTACTGTGTAGATTCCTTGGGTTTTCTATGCAGGCAGTCACATCATTAGCACGAAGGGAAAGTTTTATTTCTTCCTTTCTGATATGTATAGGCTGTTTATTTCCTTTTATTGACATATTGCAATGGTTAGAAATTGCAGCAATATGTTGAATAGGAGTAGTACAAAAGGACTTTCAGTCTTTCACTATCAAGTATAATATTAACCAAAAAAACCAAACCCATTGCCGTCGAATCAATTCCAACTCATAGTGACCTTATAGGACAGAGTAGAACTGCCCCATAAGGTTTCCAAGGAGTGGCTGGTGGATTCGAACTGCTGACCTTTTGGTTAGCAGCTGTAGCTCTTAACCACTGTGCCACCAGGCCTCCAAGTATAATATTAGCTCTGAGTTTTTTGTACAGATGTTTGTTGTCAAGTTAGGAAATTCCTCCTCTATTACCATTTTTCTGAGAGTTTTTATCTTGAACTGGTGTTGGTCTTTTGTCAAATGCTTTTTTTTTTTCTTTGCGTTGATTGGTATAATAATGTGATTATTATTCTTTAGCCTGTTAATGTGGTAGCTTACATTGATTGCTTTATGAATATTGAGCCAATCTTTCATCCTTTGAATAAACCCCACTTAGTCATGGCATATAGTTCTATTTCTATATTGCTGAATTCTATTCGCTATTATTTTTAAGATTTTTTGTGTGTTTATAATCATGAGGGATATTGGTCTATGTGTGTATATTTGTGTGTGTGTGTGTGTGTGTTTGTGTGCTGTCTTTGTGTGGTTGTTGTGTCAGGGAAATATTAGCTTCATAAAACTAATCGGCAAGTATTGCCTTCTCTTTTATTTTCAGAAAGATACTGTGTAGAATTGGTGTTAATTCCTCTTTAAAACTTTGGAAGAACTCTCTGGTGAAATTCTCCAGCTAGGCCTGGTGACATCCTTTTTTGGAAGTTTTTAAAATCTGAATTCAATTTTTTTTTTTTTAGTTATAGGGCTATTCAAGTTATCTGTTTCATACTGAATAACTTCTGGTAGTTTGTTTTTTTTGAGGAACTGGTCCATTTTATCTAACTTGTCAAAATTCATAAGTGTAGAAATGTTCATAGTGAGTCCATATTATCTCTTTGATGTGTGTAGGGTCTGTAGTGATATTCCTGTTCATTACTGAGGTTGGTAATCTGTGTCATCTCACTTTTTTTTTGGTCAGTCTTGCTAGAGGTTTGTCAATTGTCCTTTTGAAAAACCAGCTATTGGTTTCACTGATTTTTATCAATTGTTTTTCTGTTTTCAATCTCACTGACTTTCACTTTTATCTTTATTATGTCTTTCCTTCTGCTTGCTTAGGGTTTAGTTTGCTCTTCTTTTTCTAGTTTCTTGATGTGTAAACTTAGACTACTGATTTGAGACTTTTCCTTTTTCTAATGACTCTATGGTGTCACACTCCATTGACACACGAAGGAGAGGAGTCTCCTCATTACTGCTGGGCAGGGGTAGATGTTCTGGTCCTCCACCTGGTCTTCATTAATACTGCAGTAAGGGTGACCTTGTTAATGTTGGATGATAAGGAAAGCCCCTACTTTCTCACAGGCCTCCTATGACATCATTCCTGAAGTGAGGGGGAAGGGTCCCTCATTGCTGCCAGATAATGATAGATGACAACATTGTGTGTGAAGCTGCTTGTTACAGATTGACAGGGATAAAAGTAGCTACCTACTTGGCTTTCTGTGACCTCACATAGGTGGGGATGTCAGGGTGTCTCATTACAGCATGTGAGGGTAGAAGTCTAGGCTCTCCACTCAGCTTTTGCTGATGTGAGTGGGGTTGGGACTATAGTCTTTTCTGTGATGTTTGGCTGAAATAGAACAGTTATTTTCTAAAGTTTGTCTGTATTGCTATGTTTTCCTTTCCTGGTCCTTTGGCTAGAGAAATTAGGTTTTTGTTGGGGCTTTTTTTTTTTTTTTTTGTCTGTGCCCATTGGGAATTCTGGTTTGCTGCTTTCTTTAGCTCCAAGTATGGAATATATGTGGAAAGAAAGAAAACCCATAGAACTCACCAATTTGTAGTTCCTTGGGTCCTGAGGTCTCTAGCTGGTCGGACTGTTTTTCTCCACCATCAGAGTTTTTTTATGCTAGTGTTATATATAATGTGGAGCCCTACTCACGTAGTAGTTAAGAGCTTGGCTGCTAACCAAAAGGTTGGCAGTTGAGTTCACCAGCTACTCCTTGGAAACCCTATGGGGCAGTTCTGCTCTGTCCTGTTGGGTCGCTATCAGTCGGAATTGACTCGACGGCACCAAGTTTGGTTTTTATTTGGTATATATAATGTCCAGAGTTTTTAACTGTACTTCATAGGAAGAATGAGAAAAAGTTGGTCTGCTCCTCGTTGTTGTTTTTAATGCTTATCACAAATACAGTTCTTTAAACCACAGTCTGAAAAATGTGAGTAGACATGACAACTAACCCAACATTGGAAAAACATTTAATAGACGATTATTTATCAGTGTTAATCATGCTCTGAGACAACAGACAGACTCATTAGAGAAACTAAGGCACCTCAGATTTTTAATGTTTATAGAGACATATTTTAAGTGGAGCAGCTCAGGAACATCCTCACAAGCAGAAAGTAACAAAAAAAAAGGTGTCAAGTAACTTTGCCAGACCTGGAAAAATGTGGCAGGAGCTCACCACTGGGGCTAAATAAGGAAGATCATCCTGAGTACTGGGAATAAAATTCCTCAGTGTCTTTAATAATCCAAAATATTGTAGGTATTATCCCCTGTCTTCTATGACCAAAACAAAAAAATTACTGAACAGCAAGTCAAAGTAGGCATTTTCATCTGGAGTGTGCAAGTAAAAAGCGGTCTCTGTGAAAATAGAGCAGTGTGGGCATGCAAGAACCAGTGGTGACAATCACAGTGCCCTGTGGCCCCTGTTGTGACAGCCACATCATATTAAAGGCTTCAAGACCAATTAGTAAACTGGAACCAAGCAGGGAGGTTGGGGTGAAGCAAAGAACTTAGAAGAGCATCTAGAGAAAGATGGGCAGCTCATAAGAGAAGAAGTGAGAAATAATTGGAGTTGTTCTACGACATCTGCAAAAAATTTAAAACTAGAAGGAAGAAAGGATTTGTTCTCTGTAAGGAGACAATCTTTTATTCTAACACAAAATAGATAATTTCGGTCAGAATAAAACCCACCACTTAGCTCCTAATGTAAAGTAAAACTCACTGAAGTTTGAATAAAGCTGTTACATTTTCCCTTCTCATTTCATTCTATGTACAGACCTCTGAATTATTTGTAGAAAGCAAGGTTATTAGAACAAGAGATATGTAAATGAAAGAACATTATACCCTTCACATTAGGAAAACTAATGTGGTTTTTTGTTTTTGTTTTTTTTTGTTGGCAAAGTGAAAGCCATTATTATTATTTATAGAAAGCAAACAGTAAACAGTAACAACAGACTCTGGAAGGGAATTGCTTACCCTTCTCCAAATTACCCATGTCCATTCTTAAGTCACTGGGCAGGCAAGCCATGGTTCAGGTCGGATGCTGTGTTCATGTTACCACTCTGGCTACCACCATGCTGCCTGGGGCTTCTGCTCTGCTGCTGGACCTCATTGGGTCTTGCCTCACCAGTGGGAAGACCCCTTCACAAGAGCTCTCACCACTGTGCTACCCAGGCCTGCCATGCTAACCAGGCCTGTGCTGCCCAAGGACCCACATGGATTCCACCACATTGCCTGGGGAAGGAAGAGTGCCACCCCTTCATGGTGCATGTTCAGGCCTCTGCCCTGCACAGGCAAGTGTTACAACTCTTTTAGCTCTGCTAACAAGTGCTCGGAGGCACCCCATTCTGCCAACAAGCCTCCTGCCTGAAGGCACTCAGCTCTGTCTCCGTGGGCCTGCAAGCCCATCACAGTCATTGCCATTTCTCTGCCACTCGGCTCTGCTGTGCTTGCTGCTGTTCTGTCTCCCATCTGTGCTGTCTCGGGGTTACAACTCTTTCTTCTGGGTCTTGTCGGTTCTCAGTGCAGGGAACTTGGGTCCAAAGGATGTACTCCACTCCAGACTCTTCGTGATGGTAGTGAGGTCCCCTTGAACCTCTGTGGGATTAGCCCTTATATAAGCAAACTCCTTGTCAATTTCAAGGCATGGCCCTCTCAGCCGGACTAGAAACTGACCAATCCCCTCAGTGGACTACAAATCACTCAACTTGTATAATAATTAACCAATTCTTTGCAAGATTGTGGCTCAGCCAATCATTTTGTAGGAGTTACAAGACCATGGTTAGAAAGATCATATAAAAATGATTCACTACACCACAGTGGAGTAAACATTTAATGCTGGTTGCTAACTGAGAAGTTGGAGGTTCGAGTCTACCCAGAGGCACCTTGGGAGAAACACCTGACCATCTACTTCTGAAATATCAGCCTTTGCAAACCCTGTAGAGCACAGTTCTAGTCTGACGCACTTGGGGTCACCATGAGTCACAATTGACTTGATGGCAACTGGTTAATGTACTCCAATGGTGGGTGGGAGGTAGCATATTATTTTAATATCACTCATGGGTAGTAAGAACTCACATCCCTAATCCTGCTACTCTGGAGAAAGCCAGCTCTGGACACAGTCCCTGACCTAGGTCATAGCTCTGTAATGACAATGCTTGGACAGTCAGGCAAGGAGTTGCAACCAGAGCCCATTTTGGCTATATTTGTCTACCAGTCTAAGTTGGCTTCAGTACTTCCTGCCTAGAGGTCCCTAGGTGGTACAAACTGTTTGTGCTCGACTGCTAACCTAAAGGTTGGTGGTCCGAACCCATCCAGTGCTACTGTAGAAGAAAAAGCCTGACGATCTTCTTCCATTAGGACTGCAGCCAAGAAAACCCTATGGAGCAGTACCCTACTCTGTAACACACGGGGTTTCCATGAATCAGAATCAACTTAATGTCAACTAACAACACAATAGCTCTTTGCCTTTCTATCCCTCATCTCAGTGCCTAAATTCCCTCCCCCTCCCTGCTGCTCTCTAGGGATGCCCAATGCCATGATAGGCCTGCATCGCACTTGATTAAAACTCCCAGCTGTTCCCTGCTTTCTACTTCCTATACTGTATCTCAACCTACTAGAACTCTTTTCTCGAATAGATATAATACATTGGTTGATTCAGTTAAAACATAAAACCAGCTAGTCTGTTTTATCTTTGAGACAAGAAAATGCTCAAGATCAAGTAAAGTATTCATATCTCCAGAGGGTTTCTGTGGGAGTAAGGCAAATAGTGGAATGTCTGATGCTTCAGGAAGCTTGTGTAGGAGATTTGTTTAATAGGTAGGTCCCAAGTGCTGCTTTGGATTATCACTTATCTGACAGCATATGGAAGCTGCATCTTTAGCTATCACACTGGGCCAGTTTCTTCACTCCACTCCCAGATGCAAAGACCTTTACTGTTTTCTGCGACACTCTGGATCCTACACACTGCATTTATTTTCGAAGGAAGATACCTTAAGTACCTAAAGCAATTTCTAGATAGAAGGAAACATATATAAATGACAAAGTATATGATTTACTCAGTTTTGGACATTCTGATTAGACAAATTCCCATCCTTCTGAAAGAAATAAGGACTAGTGAACTTTAATATACCAGAGGTTGAAGTTTAGCCCCTATATCCTAATCTATCAGTAATTTAATGAGGTATGCTAATAGAAGTCCTTTACTGTACCAGGGCCTGGGCATTTTCTCCTCCAGATAGGTACTAATTGGGGTGTTTTCTAACCTAGAATCAAGCTGCCTCTTCCTTTAGTTTGTAGTTAAACATACATTTTTTTCCTATATGTGTTTGGGTGTAAACATGTAAAGCACTTTAAAGAGGACAAATGTATTTCAACTGGATAGAGATTACAAAGAAATAAGATTGTAAGAGGAAGACAGAACCAAGACTAAATTCCTGATGAAAATAAAATCATCTGATATTTACTCAGTTTCCTTTGTGCCAGGTATTATGCTTAGTGCTTTATATGCCTCAGCTAACTGAATCCTCACAGCAAACCTCTGATTTAGTTATTTTTATGCCCATTTTACATATAGAAACTGTAGAAACCATGATTTAAAGAGTTTATGTAACTTGTTCAAGCATCCACAGAAGGTGTTGAAATCAGGATTGGAATCCAGTTCTCTGGATTTATTCCTAGTTATCCAGTCTAGTAGTCATTACTAGTCAAGCACTCATTGCCAGTAGGACTGAAAAACAATTTTTACTTTTATGGACAAATTATTAGATTTTCTTAAAGTGAGTCCTTTTGCATTTTTATTCATCTACAGAGTAAATCACCCAAAGATGTCATCCTAGATAAACAGTTTAAATTCCAGATATTATATATTATGAAAATCATTGAAGAACAAATAAAAAATTTAAAGAAATTGTGAGAAGTAAAATAAAAACTTATCATTTCAATAGAAAATTATTATATTCTAGCCTTATTCTGAGATAATGAATTATCTAAAATAACCATGCTTACATTACTTAGAAGAAATTTGTGTGCACTAAAACACAAATGTTTCATCTCTGAAATCAAGCATTATTTTGCTTAAAAAATTCTTCTTCACATCAACGGCAAAAGAACAATGGTGACCTATTTGTAGTGTGTAAACCCGTTGCTTTCTAGTCAATTCTGACTTATAGCAACTGTTATCATCATGCAGTGCTGCTATAACAGAAATACCACAAGTGGATGGTTTCAACAAACAGAAATTTATTCTCTCACAGTTTAGTAGGCTAGAAGTCCGAATTCAGGGAGCCAGCTTCAGGGGAAAGCTTTCTTTCTCCATAGGCTCTGGAGGAAGGCCCTTGTCATCAATCTTCCCTTGATCTAGAAGCTTTTCAGCTTTCAGGAAACCAGGCCCCAAAGGAAATGCTCTGCTTCTTGATAGTATGAGGTCCTCATGTCTCTCTGCTTGCTTCTTTCTTTTATATCTCAAAAGAGATTGGCTCAAGACACAATCCAACCTTGTAGGTTGAGTCCTGCCTCATTAACATAACTGCCACTAATCCCATCTCATCAACATCATAGAGATAGGATTTACAACATATAGGAAAATCATGTCAGATGACAAAATGGTGAGCAATCACACAATACTGGGAATCATGGCATAGCCAACTTGACAGATACTTTTGGGGGACACAATTCAATCCATGACAGTGACGTTATAGGACAGACTAGAACTGCCCAATAGGGTTTCCAAGGAGTGGCTGGTGAATTCAAACTGCCAACCTTTAGGTTAACAGCCAAACTCTTAACCACTGTGCCACTAGTATGTAAGGACATCTTAAAACTGAGGAACCTGGCATGACTAAGTGACTGTCACGGACCTGAATCAAGCTCCCTTTTGCCCTAGATCCATTTCTGCTATCAAAATATGTGCACACCCCCCTCCCCTGAATGATCAAGTAGTCACCCTTATTTAAAACTGTGATAAAAATGTCCTATTCTCAGAAATGATGCTTATAGACAAAGTTATAGTTTACAGTTAAACAAACGATAAGAACGTTCCAGAAAAAGAATGACAAAATGTTACCCAAAAAGATGTTTATGTAAAATTGTTCTCAGAAAATTGCTTATGCAGCTTATCCCCAGAAAGCCTGTAATTAACTGACATTGTAAAAGATTTACTTCTGAATCATGTGTAACCCTGTCATGGATTGAATGGTATCCTCAAAAATATGTGTCACCTTGGCTAGGCCATGATTCCCGGTATTGTGTGGACTGTCCACCATTACGTCATCTGATGTGATTACACTATGTGTTGTAAATCCTAACTTCTATGATGTTAATAAGGCAGGATTAGAGGTAGTTATGTTAATGAGGCAGGACACAATCTACAGGATTAGATTGTATCTTGAGTCAATCTCTTTTGAGATATAAAAGAGAGAAGAAAGCAGAGAGGAGACGGATCTCATTACCACCAAGCAAGAAGAGCCAGGAGTGGAATGTATCCTTTGGACCTGGGGTCTCTACACTAAGAAGCTCCTAGACCAGAGGAAGGTTGATGACAAGGACCTTCCCACAGAGCAGACAGAGAAAGCTTTCACCTGGAGCTGGAGCCCTGAATTCAGACTTCCAGCCTCCTAGATTGTGACCAAATAAATTTGTTAAAGTCATTCACTTGTGGTATTTCTGTTATAGCAGCACTAGACAACTAAAACAAACCCCCAGCCCTCCTGTATAAAAATCCATCTCTCCTTTCAGTCTTTGCAGTACTTGGTATTTTACCAAACGTTTGCCCAGCTTCACCTGTAACAAATCCACAATAAAACTGTATCATTTCTCTCTCTACAGAATTTTGGTTATTTTTTACTCTTTGATGGTATGGAAGATTATTTCCTATAATTGTTTGCTAAAACCCAAAAACCAAACCCACTGCCATCATGTCAAATCCAACTTATGGTGACCCCATGTGTTACAGAGTACTGCTCTATAGAGTTTTCTTGGCTGTAATCTTTACAAAAGCAAATCACCAGGTCTTTCTTCTGCAGAGCTACAGGGTGGGTTTGAACCACCAACCTTTAGAGTCTAGCAAATTCTGTTTGTGCCACACAGGGACCTTAACCTTGGCAAAAAAAAAAAAATCATTTTGGTTATAGATTTAGCAACATTAGGAAATAAGCTCAGTTTCAAATAACTCAGGTGTATCAGGATAGGATAGGTAATGCTTAGTAACAACAACAACCTCAACACATAAGATGTCAGTGACTTAAGATAACAAAGGTTTACTGCTTTCTTGCACTTCATGCCCATCACAGGTCAACCGGGAGGCGCTACTCATCATCGTCTTTCAAGCACTCATGCTGATGGAGCAGCCACCATCTCGTATGCTGTGCCCATGCCAGATGGAATAGAGAAAATTATGTAGGGTCCCTCATTGGAACTGTACACAAGAGGGCCAGAGCAAGCAATGCTTTTATGCACCCATGCCCAGGTGGAAAGAGAGAGGAAAATCATTACTGGCTGACACAGCAATTCTTGTTTTTCATTTGTCTTTTCTGCTTCCTCATTCCAGAACTGCATTTTTTTTTTCTTTTTTTCTTGTGATTTCTTTGTGCTTTAGATCAAGAAGAGTCATCTTAAGTTTGTTTTATACAGTATCATTTTTTTACATGTACAACACTACAATTATCAGAGCATATTTGGAACTCCCTGGTGGTTGTCTTCTGAAGGTTTCCTATGATTATTGTGGTGAAATAAACTCCGATATAGATATAGATAATAAAGGGCTTGCACTTTCTATTTACATACTCATTTAAAAAAAATCATATTTGGGGTTAGAAATATGGTTTACTTTAAGATTTTGCATTCAGTTTTATAGGTAGAACAACCTTTCCCTATTCCAAACTAAAGTGATACATCATAAAAGGGATATATTCTATATTGGCAGAGGAATGAATAAAGGAGAATGCTCTATTAATGTGAATAATGTTGTTGTGGTGATTATTAGGTGTGTTGAGGTTGAACATCTGACTTTTGTGTTTTTCACCTCTTCCCTGACTCTAGCAGATGCTGTTCGTGCTAGACCCATTGCTCCTTAGGTCCCCTTTGCATTTCTGTGCATGCCAGTTTGACTTCCAAAGTTCAAATATGCATTATTGTTGGAAGGTTGCCCTCAGGCTGCCAGAATCCACTTTGCCTGCCAGCACGAAGGAACTGCTCCCAAATTAACAAATTGTCATCACCTCCAGGGGCAGCCCTTAACCAAAACAGTTGATATGAGTGTATAAATAAATGCTTTAGCTTCCTTGCCATCAGTTGAGACAATTCTAAGGTATGTGTAAATTGCCAGAGCTTCTTTTGAGGGTAAAGCTTAATTGCCCACTGTGGAGCTGACTTAATTGCATGTCCCTTACTGGCTGTCTGCTCTTCAATGAATCATCTACTCATTCCCTTGATGGTCTCTGCACCTCCCAGATAAATCACATCCACTCCTTCATGGCTTCAGAGTCCAGCTTCTATGGGACCCCAACTAAGTCACTTACCAAGTTCCAATTTAGAATAAATATATTAAAATATGAATTCAATATTGGAATTAAGACAAAGGAACAAGTAAAATGACCAGTAGAAGCCAAAAGAAAGCCTTTGCAGTAATGGTAGTGGGGGCCCAGGAGGAGCACCCCACTCCTGCAACATTTGCTATGCGAAAGACTTGAAGGCAAATACCTTAGAGAAATGCTTCATATTAGATCCCTCTTTTAGAGATTTGCAATGTACTTCAACACATTACTAAAGGTTTAGTGAAGTCCTGCACAAAAGAATACCTGTTTGATATCCTTTAGTTGAGAATTTCACAAACTGTGTTTGACCACAGAATCTCCCCCTGCCCCCAAGAGATTCTCTAAACACAAAATTAATCTTTAAAAATGCTTATTTAAGAGATGGAGCCAACATGGCACTGTAGACAGAAGCACCACACCATCCCTCCAAAGCAAAGACCTGAAAAACTAAGTAAAACAGAGACAAACATCAATCCTGGACCCTTAGTGTCAAATGAAGAGATAAAGAACTCAATCAAGCACTGAATGGAATATGAAACTGACGGAAAACAGAGAGTGAGGAGAGTTATGAGCAGAGGTCCCCTATCAGCTAACACAGCAAGACTCGACCATCTTGGACTCCTGTCGGAGATCGGCAGACAGAGGGTATGAGAAAACAGATTCATGGAGCTCCCAGCAGAAGACAGGGCACCTGGTAACCAGCGAGGCAGTCTTTAGCACCTCCCTCCCTGCCTCCCCCTGCTTGGACTCATCGCTTCCTGGCTGGCTGATCCAAGGCTTCCCGGCAGGCTGATCCACAGTTTCCTGGTGGGTTGATCCGGGGCTCCCGGTGGGCTGATTCACTGCTTCTCAGAGGGCCGATTTGCCACTTCCCAGAAGCCCGAGACCACAGCCCAGGAGATGCCAATTCCGTGCCGCACAGATTTGCCCCACCCACACTGGCCGACTTCTTCACTGCCATTTCTTTGTTGCTAGTGTTGCTTTTTTTGGCTTCTTCTCATTTCTTCCCTGCCCGTCACCTTCTCCTCCTCCTTTCTCTTGAACACTTGACTCCGTGTGCCATCTTTGCTTCTTCTTGACAGGCTGTGAAGTGTTCCTCGGCTGGGGAACTGCTTCCTTGGTCCACACTGTCAAGCTGGTGGGATCCCGGAGGCTTATTTTTTTTTCGTTTTCTTTTTTTTTCTCTTTCTTTTTTCCTTTTTATTTTTCATTTCTCAGTCTCTCATCTCTTTTTACTAACCTTCTTTTCCTGTCTCTTGCATACCTGGTGCTGTGAGTCATCTCTACCCCTTCTAGCCAGGCTGTACTACATGGCAGGGAGCCACTTCCCCAGTCTGTGCAGCTGCATCAGTGAGATCCTTGGGTACCTTTTTTTCTTTTTTCTTTTGTTTTTCATTTCTCAGTTTCTTATCTCTCCACTCCAATGGCAGGCTCCCTCAGCACTTTTTTTTTGTTTTTGGTCCCATTTCTCTCTCCTCTCTCTCTTCTTTCCCATACTTAACCTGGCTACACACGTCACAACCTCCCACTCCCCTTCCCTCCTGCTTATCTGCACCATGTGCTGAACACTGTACTCCCGAGCAGCACAGGCATGGCCTACTGGAACCTGCCCTGTACTAACCCTGGCCCACCTTGTTGGACCCAGTACGTGCCACAAACAACCCATCCCAGGCCCTCCCCTTCAGCTGGACTGCCCTGCAGCACCATAGCTGAGCGACTGGCCCTGCCCATTGGACAAAGAGGTGAAAAGTATCATGTCCACAGACGAGCAAACAACAAAAAACGCACAGCCCGCCTGCTCAGACATAACCAAATAAAACAAAAAAAGCAGGAGAAAACAAACAAATCTACAATCAATAAATGAAGAAAGCAACTACTGAATGTCCCAAAGACAGCAGACAATATCAAAACATATTAAAAAAAGGACAGAATCGTTCCAGTACGTGTCCAAAATGAAACGCCAGATGACTTTCCAGTAGAAGACAAGGCACTAGAACTACCTGATAGGGAATTCAAATCTTTAATATTCAGAGCTATCTAAGAGTTGAAGCAAAAAGCAGACAAAAATGAGGAAAAAATAAACAAATTCATGGAAAAGGCAGACAAATTCATGGAAAATACAGACAAAAAAAATGGAAGACTTCAGGAAAATAATACCGGAACAAAATGTCAAAATAAATTCACAACTAGAAATCATACAAAAACAACAATTAGAAATCCAAAAGATAAGCAACAAGATTTCAGAAATAGGCAGTGTCGTAGAAGGGCTGAGGAGCAGGTTTGAAATAATGGAAGACAGGATCAGCAAAACTGAAAACAAACACTTGAATACAACTCTGAGGAAAAATCAGAAAAAAGAAAAATGAAGAAACCCTGAGAATTATGTGAGATACAATCAAAAGTAAAAATTTGCTAGTGATTGAAGTTCCAGAACAAGGGGAGAAAACAGAAAACATAGACGATCATTGAAGAATTGCTGATGGAAAACTTCCCTAATATCATGAAAGATGAAAAGGTGACCATCCAAGAAGCTCAACAAACCCAATATAGGATAGACCCCAAAAGAAAATCACCATTCACTAAAACCAAAGATGAAGAAAGAATCCTGAGAGTAGCTCAAGAAAAATGAAAAGTCACACACAGAGGGGAAACAGTAAGACTAAGCTCTGATTACTCAGTAGAAACCATGCAGGCAAGAAGGCAATGGGATGACATATATAAAACCTTGAAACAAAAAAATTGCCAACCAATATTAATATATCCTGCAAAACTATCGTTCAAATATGATGGTGAAATTAGGACATTTCCAGATAAAAATGCTTATTTAAACTAGATTGTAAAGAAGAATAAAATGTTTATTTTTATCTAATCAGTTTCCACTAATTTAGAATTTGAAAAATTCAACCTGAATCATGCTAAAAGGCCATCACTTTTTATTACATTTCAATGAAGCATGAATTTGCTAAAGCTTGAACAGATTTCAAGAGGTTGTTATTCTTAACTAGCTAAGAAAATAGCTTTTCAAAAACATCAGTGAGACCATCAGTCTTGGGGCAGCCATTTTAGGCAAGCCACCGGTTCAAGATAAAGCTAATTTCCCCATCACTTGTTTTACTTTTTTAGACAAGCTGCCAGCTTCCAGCCTGAAGTAAGAAAAATAAGAGACTGGGGTCAAAGGACCAGTTGAAACTAGACATGGCCTGCCTGACATGCGCAGAACCGTCAACCCCATCCTCTGGGTGACCCCGGAAATTTTCTCCTGCCAGACAGAGCCAAACTTTAGCGGCACGAGATTGGGAGACTTTTGGAAGTGAAGAGTCCGAGCCTAAGATCCAGTTTGAGAGACACCCCTGTCATGGATTGAATTATGTCCCCCCAAAAATGTGTGTATCTGTTTGGCTGGGCCATGATTCCAGGCAGTGTGTGATTTTCCCATGTGTGATAAATCCTGCCTCTATGACGTTAACGAGGAAAGATGGGTGGCAGTTGTGTTAATGAGGCAGGACTCAATTTACAGGACTGGATTGTGTCCTGAGGCAATCTCTTGAGATATAAAAGACAGGAGTGAGCACTGAGACAGGGGGACTTCATACCATCAAGAAAGCAGTGCCAGGAGCAGAGCGCATCCTTTGGACCAGGGTCCCTGAGCAAAGAAGCTGCTAGTCCGGGGGAACACGGAAAAGAAGAAGGACGACAGAGAGAAAAAGTCTTCAAAAGTCTTCCTGTGAAGCTGACAACCTGAATTTGGACTTTTAGCCTACTTTACTGTAAGGAAATAAACTTCTCTTTGTTAAAACCATCCACTTGTGGTATTTCTGTCATAGCAGCACTAGATAACTAAGACACACCCTTTTGGACTGAGTAAGTGCAGACAACGGAACCACCCTGGGAATACTTTTTGGGGCCAGAACAATCAATGACTTTGCTCCTTCCCGCCAGGACCCTTCCTCAGTTTTTGTCCTTAATAAAAGCTGTTTCAACTATTATTTGGAAAGCCATCTTGGAGACAAAAGTCCTGATATGTGCCTTTGCTTGGCCAACCAAATAATGCTTCTTCTTTCGCTTTTGCCCATTTCGTGTCTCTGTAGCCACACTGAGTGAGACCTGAGACCCCTGGTAACATTAGTTGAATTAATTGCTATCTAAATGGGGGATACAAACTTCAAGGGAATCTTACCTAGGTATTAACGGAGACTAGTGGCATACTGGTTTAGAGCTTGGCTGCTAACCAAAAGGTTGGCAGTTCGAATCTACCAGGTACTCCTTGGAAATCCTATGGAGCAGTTCTACCCTGTCCTATAGGGTCGCCATGAGTCGGAATCAACTTGATGGCAACGGGTTTGGTTTTTTTTGGTTTGATTTACTTAGAAATCTTTAGAGGTGAAGAGTTGTTTGAAAATAATAAGAACAGTGGTAAACAAATATTTATCAAATGTTAATTATGTTTTCAGCACTAAATATTTCTCAAAATACTTTATATTGCAGATTATTTTTTTGTTCAGAATAGCCTTTCCATGGAAAAGAAGAGAAAAAAATATTATTGAATTCAATTCTCAGACATGTTAGTTATATCTGTTTTGTTCTTGTTTTTGTGTTTAACATCAACTAATGAGTTCTGTTTGACAGAGGCTGAATCTAGATGAAAGGTTGCATAAAGTTGTTTCATGAAAAATGTTTCTCAGTCAAATAAATACCACTCTTTTAAAGAGTTAAAAATTATTATAGATTGATGCTATCAAATTTATATTTTTAAAAACATGTTTAGCAAAAATGTGATGAGGGTAGCTTTTAAATTCAATTGGAAGATACCACCAGGAAACAAGTTTCTGACACGTAAATATTCAGATGAGAAGATGGAATATTGTTATGTAATGAAATTCCAGCAATAAGGGAATGCCCTTTTTGGTATTATAGATATTTAGAGATGATAATTATGTGAATTATGATCTGAATTAACAAAAGTGGAGTAATTTCTGACTTTTCTAAGCAGTACAATTTAATATTAAGTAAATAAAATATTTCAGAGGATACCTATAAACATTAAAGCACTCAGTGTAAACTTTTAGAGCTTTTCTCCCCAGCAGCTATTGAAAACTCAGATAGTTATATTATTCAAGATAGTTTCAATATGACCTAGCATATTTGATTGAGATAGAGAGCTAAATATAATTTTTGAAGCATCTTAATGCATACAAGGTGACAGTTGTAGAGAAGTAGAAAACTCAACAGCCTTAAAATCAGGACAGATGACTGGTCTAACTGTATAGCCTCATAGCTACATGACTCAATTTCTCTAAATCTCAATTTCTACATCTGTAAAATTAAATATATATATATATACACACATATATAAAACCTAGAGCTGTCAAGTCGATTCTGACTCATAGTGACCCTATATATACACAAATATATCTGTGTATAAACAAATATACATATATATACATACACACACACATATTTTAGAATTATCATGAGGATTAAATGACACGATGTATACAAAAATGGTTTTTAAATTCTAAAGTGATGAACACATGTAATGATTATTACTAGATCAAATAGCTTTGAATAATTACATTTCTCTGTTTTTGTCAAGGGTCATCTTTGAGACTTCAAATTTGCTGCACCCTTCAGCTGCTGGTTCTTAAAATCAAAGGACTGGAGGGCTGAATCATGTAATTCTTGTTAGTGAAATCTTATCTTAAACTTTCAAACAAAAATTAATTGACTTTGGGTTTTTTGTCCTTGTTATGACCACTTCACATTTATTTGAATTATGGTCAGTTATTTGGATTCAGACTTGAATTCAAAAATCTACACCACAACAGAATGACTGTGTGGAGAAGTGGTTAAGAATTCAGGCTGCTAATCAGAAGGTCCACAGTTCTAATCCACCAGCCACTCCTTGGAAACCCTATGGGACAGCTCTACTCTGTACTATAGGGTCACTGAGTCGGAATCAACTTGGTGGCAGACAACAACAGCAAAAGCTGTATTCAGCATTTAGCACACAGACTAGCACATATTAAGAGTTCAATTACGGTTTATTTCTTTCTCTTCCTGCCTCCACAAAGAGCTTATCTTTTTTTTTTTAATACTCTGGGCCTGATATTGTTCTGATTTATAGACAGTGTAACTGTTAGTTGAATAAATGAATGAATGATCACCAATCCCAGGTTCTCAGGGGAGCACATGCCCTTTCAGATGAAGTCCAGACTCTTCCATCTGACTTCCCGTGTACATCAGAATATAGCCTGATCTCATCTCTCCAGCTCTTCCTTGATAGCTCTTAAATTGGAAGCCTCCAAGTCCTTACTCTCTCACATGTTTTTAAAAATGGTTGATTTTGCTTTGCTGAGCCTTCACTAATATTCCTCCTTTTCTTATGCCTATTTAAGTCTCAACATTTACTTTAAATACTTTGTTGTTGTTATTAGTTGCCCGGTCCTGCGCTATCTTCACAACTGATATGTTGAGCCCATTATTGCTGCTATCATATCAATCCATCTGATGGAGAGTTTCCCTTGTTTTTGCTGACCCTCTACCAAATATGATATCCTTTTCTAGCGATTGATCTTTCTCGATGATAAGTCCAAAGTAAGGAAGAGGAAGTCTGACTATCCTTGCTTACAAGGGGAACATTCTGGCTGTACTTCCTCCAACACTGATTAAATATCTTGCCTTGCAGGTGTGTGTGTGAGAGAGAGATGTGGTTTTAATCCACACCCTCATAGTAGTTATTGTCCTAATGGATAAAACATACTCCATAATTACAGAGGGTTACCTAAAATTTAATCAAAAGTCTACACTCCAGGGCACAGCATTCTTTATTTCTGACCAATACCAGAGGTTTTGTCTATTAGCCTGATAGATGCTATCACTGAGGTTTCACTAATAAATTTTCATTAGTAAAATACATGGACTGGCTAGAACTATTTTAGAGAAATCGCTTACATTTTCATATAAGCTATATAAAAACCTAATAAGCCCAGAAGTCTAATACCCTTCAGAATGTCACTTGAGGATTGATTCCAAAATAGTTTTGTATCCAATCTTCAATTCAAAGGGTTCTGCTTACTTGATGCTGTCTTCAAAGTAAGCCACATCCAGGGTGTTTTTTTTTTTTTGTTTGTTTGTTTTTTTTGAGTAAACCTTTCATGCAATGTGTGACTGGAGCACCTAAAAGGAAAGAGAGCTCACAGTAGATTGCATGATTGTATTTATATCTAGTTGACAATAAATGTTTCCATATGTGGCAAAATTCTGTTCAAGGTCTGATGTCACTGTCACCTGAGGGAAAAGTTGTAAGGCAGAACCCTATACCCTTCATCTACTTCTAGTAGAGGCTATTGATATGAAAAAGCAAAAACAAAGCTAAACAAAACAAAATAAAAAACGTAAGTAATTGTAAACAACCAAACTGGCTCAAATCAGTTGCAAAATTTGGTCCAGATAGCAAGGTGGAATTTATGAAGAATTTAAAGTAGAAGTAGGAACCAAGTATCTTTCTAGGCATCAAAATCTGAAGATGGAAAAGCAGTATGGACTTGTCCTTATGTTCATCTAAATGCATATATGTGTAAGAGTAGACAGAAGGAATTCTGAGGGCTATTTCAAAACAGATCATGATACTCCACTGGGAAAAATTAGAACAGCAGGCACAGTAAACTGGTCTGGATTGAAGGAAGAGATATTTCCTCATCTATGGAATATTTGACTCAGCATACATGTAATAGGAGGTGAAATAGAGAAAAATGTTACTATGGTTGGTGATAGGATGATTAACAAATCTGGAAAAATATAAAAATTATGAGGTGAAATTAGCCCCGATGATAAACAGATGAAGGTGAGCTGTCTACTTTTAACCCCCAACCAAGTGACCTGTCTCCAGGAGGGCTGAAACAGAGAGCAGATCATTGACGATTCAAAAATTATTGCTCACTGGGTATTTGACAAGGTTTTTGGGTGGCACAAAAGGTTTGCTCTTGATTACTAACCTAGAGGTTGGCAGTTCAAACGCACACAGGAGCACCAAGGAAGAAAGGTCTGATGATCTGCTTCTGTAAAGATTATAGCCAAGAAAACCCGATGGAAGAGTTTTACTCTGTAACACATGGGCCACCATAAGTCAGAATGCAACTTGATGACAATGTTTTTCTTTGAGGAGGGTGCTTGACAGAGGACGTGAAGCTACAGAGTGAAGGAGTAAGATGTTAGATACAACATTTACATAAAAGTTACGATCTGTCAATCAAAATATAATTTGTTCAGAGAAGGGAGGGGGTGTTCGACTTGGTTAAATGGCCTCATTAACGAAGGAGAAACCTCTCAAATGACTAAGTGTTTTGCAGCTTGACTTACACCTCATATCACAGCTCTGGTAAGAGGGGGAGTGTTATGGATTGACTTGTGTACCCTGAAAATGTCTGTCAACTTGGCTAGGCCATGATTCTCAGTATTGTGTGATTATCCACCATTTTGTCATCTGATGTGATTTTCCTATGTGTTGTAAATCCTACGTCTATGATGTTAATGAGGCAGGATTAGAGGCAGTTATGTTAATGCAGCAGGACTCAATTTACAAGATTAGGTTGTATCTTGAGTCAATCTCTTTTGAGATATAAAAGAGAGAAGCGAGCACAGAGACCGGGGGACTTCGTACCACCAAGAAAGCAGCACCTGGAGCACAGCTTGTCCTTTGGACCTAAGGTTCCTGCACCTGAGAAACTCCTAGATCAGGGGAAGATTGATGAGAAGGGCATTCCACCAGAAATGACAGAAAGAGAAAGCCTTTCCCTAGAGCTGGACCCTGAATTTGGACTTCTAACCACCTAAACTGGGAGAGAATAAATTTCTCTTTGTTAAAGCCATCCGTTTGTGGTATTTCTGTTATAGCAGCACTAGATGACTAAGACAGGAGACTGTCTTTTTATCCTAGAGATGTAGGCCAGGAGAAGACAATTTCTGGCCTCATTATGTAACGACAGTGGTACTGGATGAGAGTTGCTAGTTGTGATTCATACTGTGTAGGGGCACCTTGAAACTGAGGCTACTGGCATGACTGACACAGGTCTGAATCAAATTCTCTCTTATTCTGCTTTCAAAATATATGAACCCCCTTCTTGAATGAGCAAATATGTGGTTATGCTTACTTAAGACTGTGATAAAAATATTCTGTTCTCAGAAATGATGCTTATGGACAAAGTTATAGTTTATGGTTAAGCAAATGATAAGAACGTTCTCAAAAGAGAACCAGAGACCATCCCCTGAAAAGATGTTTGTATAAGATTGGTTTCAGAAAATTTTCTACACAGTTTTCCCCCAGAAAGTCTATGATTAACTGACATTGTGAAAGATTTACTTGTGACACATGTATAACCCCTAGCTGTCCTGTATAAAAATCCCTCTTTCCTTTCAGACCTCCGAGCAATTTGTAGCTTACCAAGTGTTACCCCAGCTTTGGCTATAACAATCCTCAATAAAAGTCTTTATCATTTCTCTCTTTACAGAGTTTTTGCTATTTTTACACTTTGACAATATTCAGGAAGGTTGTGCTTATTATCACGCAATTAAAGTACTTGAAAAGGAAATCAAATATATTTGAAATTTGTAAATGCAATTTGAAATGTTTGTACACATTTAATTGAATATTTTTGTAAAAAAGACCAAGCATTTATCAAAATCTCCCTTAAAGCAATCTTTAAAAATTGCTAGACTTACAAAACTAATAAAACATTTCTAAGTTGAACTTAAAAGTGTAATAAAGAACTAGAGGTTTAATTTATAATTCAATAAAGTTTTTCTTTAATTCCTTAAATCAAAAGCAAGCTTTTCTATAGACCTTTCAGAAATTATACCATTTAGCTTATCTACTATAGAGCGTGAACTTGAGTGGTTAAAAATTAATTAAAATGAATAGATTTTTAGTTTAAATCTAGGGAATTGATCATCTAGAGGACAGAGATGTGTGGCCTCCTTTGAAATAGAGAGCCCTTGTCTAGAAAAGGAATCCCTGGATGGTGCAAACAGTTAAACTGCTCAGCTACTAACCAAAAGGTTGGAATTTCTAGTCCACCAAGAAGAGCCGTGGAAAAAAGCCCTGGTAACCTATTTCCAAAAAATCATCCATTGAAAACCCTGTGGAGCACAGTTCTCTCACACACCTGAGGTCACCATGAGTCAGAATCGACTCAATGGCAACTGTTTAATCAAACAAAGGCACTAAATAGAAACTGAAAATGAATGTCTGTTAAACAAATCTGTTTAACATGTGAGACAACGTTAGTCTTCCACATAAAGAACTTCCTTAACCATAGTAAACAGCCATAAGTCGTATAAATACAACATATATTTGTGAAGCCCTGATGGTGCCGTGGTTAAGAGCTCAGCTGCTAACCAAAAGATCAGCAGTTCGAATCCACCAGCAGCTCCTTGGAAACCCTATGGGGCAGTTATACGCTGTCCTATACAGTCACTATGAGTCAGAATTGACTCAACAGCAACCAATTTGGTTTGGTTAGTGTCAAATAAATAAATTTAGTTAGATAGGGAGAAGCTTTATTTAAAAAGAAAAGGGAGAAAGGGACTATTATAATAGTGGGGAAGGGGAAATTCTACAATAGGGATGACACTCCAATCATAAGATCTGCCAGAGTCTCAAAGTATTAGGGAAAATGCATTTTTCTCTTATAGAGACTGAGAGTAAACAAGAATGAGCAGGTGACATTGTCAGTTAGTAAATCAGAATGTTCTACTGAGGCCAGCTTATTATCTGGGTTGTTGTTGTTGTTAGGTGCCACTGAGTCAATTCCGACTCATAGCGACCCTATGCGGGACAGAAGGAAACACTACCTGGTCCTGGGCGATCCTCACAATTGTTGCTTTGCTTGAGCCCATTGTTGCAGCCACTGTGTCAGTTCATCTCGTTGAGGGTCTTCCTCTTTTTCGCTGACCCTGTACTTTACCAAGCATGATGTCCTTCTCCAGGAACTGATCCCTCCTGATAATATGTCGAAAGTATGTGTGATGTAGTCTCGCCATCCTTGCTTCTGAGGAGCACTCTGATTGTACTTCTTATTATCTTATTGTCTGGGAGGGGCTGTTAAAGAGGGGGTAGTATGTTGGCTCAGGAAGAGGGTGGGCCAAAGTTCAATGACTTGGGGGAAAGAGAAAGTTTAAACAAAGTTTAATACACTTTAATTGCAATGCTATTTTAGTTATAATCCCATATGTAGATCATATTTAATAAAGCTTAAACATTTTGCTTCTTATTTACCACTGGGGACAAGTAATTCAGTTTATTGTTTATGAGGCAAGGAATGGGCATTTGGAGAGTGTGTGTCTGGACTTGTTGTAGGTAAACAAGATGGCATCCTGAGTCTTATCTAAGTATTATGGGAAGGGTGGTTATTTGCAGTAAGCTATTTTCCAGAACACAAATTGTGGAACCTTTGCTGTTTTCCAGTAACACAGGGTTTGGGTAAAATTAAACATTATCAGTAGATTTTAAAATGATGTTCAAATATTTTGGGATCTCAAAAATGATTGTATATTTGGAAAGATACCAAACCAACTACTAAAAGATCATTGATTGGTATCAAGAAGGTTTTTTTTTTCATTAAATAGGTAAACTATAAAGAAATAATTTAAAATTCTTAATTAAAAATTTAAAGATATTATTGGTCAGACTGTAAAGGAGAGTTGTTTCCATCTTTTGTTTAAGTGTTTGGCCAGAAAGTCTTGGTAATCTATGAGCATGTTTGTATAGTAAAAGTGTCATACATGTAACTGCGTTTTTTAAACAATCTTTTTTCTTTTTCATCGTAATCTTAATCTCGATAAACAAAAACAACAACAACAAAAAGCCTGTCACTTTTAAATCATACTAATAGCAAAGCCCTTCTTATAAATCAAGCAAAGAGGAAGAATTAGAATCAACCATCCCCTGCTCCTTTGGAAAAATTAATATAAACATTTATTTTTGCAGTGAGATTAGTTACTTCTGTGTGTGCATTTCTAGCCATAGTCTTGTGACTCCCACCCAGGTGATGGGGTGGGGCTATGCAAATAAGATAATTGTGGCCCACTGAGGGGATTGGTCAGTTTTGCCTTAAAAGAGAGCCAATTCCAGAGCAGAGAAGAGGAGCCCACCACCACCAAGGAAGAAGAGACCAGCAGCAGAGACCTGACAGCAGGAGAGGGTGCGGTGGGCTTCCCACTCCACAGAGATAGAAAGCTGAGTGCCTTTGGGCAGATACTGAGGGCTAGGGAGAGGCGTGCCTGCGAGCACAGCTGGAGAGAGGCTATCCTGATGGAAGAACTGTATCCTGAGTGTTATTGAATCTGAATTGTAACTGTTACTTCCCTAATAAACCCCATAACTGCGAGTATGCTTGGTGAGTCCTGTGTGGCCATTGCAATGAATTATCAAACCCAGTAGAGAGTGCTTTGGTAGCGACAGCTGGTGTCAGCACGGGTAGAGATGGTGGAGAGAGGAGGCATGCCTGACCTCCACCTCATAGGAATCAGCCTTGAGCTGTTGACCTTGGTTCTCTTTCCCCCTTGTGGGGTTGGAGGAGGTCAGACACTACCCCATGTTGTTTTTACACTTTTTTTCTACGAAATTTATTCTAAGTTTGGATATTTGTACATTAAATGTCTTTTAAAATTTTAAATGCAATTTTAAAATGTTGTATGAAGAGATTTATTTTTATCCTTAATTCCAAAGAGCTATAATTTAGTGAATTTTTTCTTGTGATAATAGTTACAGCTACAACAGAATGCAAAATTGGGAATTTGGGGTTTTATACTTTTTTCTACAAAATTTATTCTAAGTTTAGATATTTGTACATTAAATGTCTTTTAAAATTTTAAATGCAATTTTAAAATGTTGTATAATGAGAAGAGATTTATTTTTATCCTTAATTCCAAAGAGCTATAATTTAGTGAATTTTTTCTTGTGATAATAATTACAGCTACAACAGAATGCAAAATTGGGAATTTAGGGCATGATATGTCTAAATTTAACAAAAGAGTTGGATTTGAATTTCTGCATTAAAACTAAATCCTAAAGCTTTATTAAATATATTTTACATCTACTTATACTCTCTGGAGAAAACATGTGCACAAACACTCAAAATTTTGCATCCAGAATCAAGGGACTCACAGACTAAAATAGTATTGCAATTAAAGTTTGTTAACAATTATAAAAATTAGAGTCTTTTATTAACTGGAGTTAGTAAAAGCCAGATAATAATCTGAAAATATGAATCTACCTAACAGTTTTGAATAGAACATTCTGGGTAAAGTTTAACATCAAATATCTGACACTTTTTAGAAGTAAGAGTTTAATAATTTAATTGAGTATTATCTTGATTTATGTCCCATTTATTAACATTCTTAATTGGCTTTTAGATGTTTTCATTTTTTTAACCTTAGATTAATGGGTATTTGACCAAATGCCTCTGAGACTTTGGAATCTTCTTATTATGTTGCTCTGTTAAAATGAGGATGTTAGTATCCATATCTGAAGTTAGGTTTCCATTTTGATCCATGACCTAAAAGAAGACATTGAACAAATTCTCAGGAGTTCATTGCAAATCGTATGCAATTTCAAGATAATAGTTATATCTTAGATACCTCTGGAGAAATATTAAAGACTTCATGACTGGAACTGTGTCAAGATAATATAAACCAGGAGAATATCACCATGATACATTAGGCTGTGTGATGATTAATGTTATGTGTCAACTTGACTAGGCCATGATTCCCAGTATTGTGTGGTTGTCCTCCATTTTGTGACCTGATGTAATTATCCTCCGTTTTATGATATTATGTAATTATCCCCCATTTTTTATGTTGTAAATCCTAACTTCTATATGTTAATGAGGCAGGATTAGTGTGAGGTGTATCTTTAGTCACAGCCTTATAAGAGGTGTGACTCAAGTCACAACCTTGCTCTGATGTAGGGGAAGTTTCTTTGGGTATGTGACTTACATCCAATACATATGTGAATGTTCTCACAAGGCTCTCCTTTGCGCTGGTTCCTGCATCCAGCTCGTCGTCATCTGACATCTGATTCTTCAGTCTTAAGCCTATAGTTTCACCTGTCAATTCTGGGACTCACCAGCTTCTGCCGCTCTGTGAGCCAGCTACTTGCCATCAGACCTGCTGATTGTGGGTTTGTCAGCCTCTGCAACCACATGAATCGGAAGAAGCCTCCAGCCTGAGACCTGACCCATGGATTTGGGACTTGCCAGCCTCTACAACCACGTAAGCCATTTCCTTGAGATAAATCTCCCTATATGTATTTGTACGTATATGCTTCACTGGTTTTGCTTCTCTAGAGAACCCAGCCTATGACAGGCTGGTAAGAGAATCCTGTACAAGACAGGGAAAAAAGAGGTGTAACTCAGAAAAGGGAGAAAGATAAGTTAAGAAATGTCATATGCAAACAAAATAGCAGGGTTAAAATTGTGTAGACTAGAACTTCTGCTTCTGGGAAAATGGAGTAGATATATATTTCCTTATTCCTTCCACCAAGTATAACTAAAAATTCTGGATATTATATGTAGACAGACAGGCTAGGGACCTCAGGATCTAAGGAATAACTCAGTGGTGAGTTCCCTGGTTCACTGGGTTTTCTTTTGCTTCATGTATCCCAGACCTGGAGGTAGAGAAGCCAGCAACTTGGAAATGCCAACAGGCACAGACAAAAAAAGCCCCATTAAAATTCTACTCTCTCTAGTCAGAAGACCAGAAAAGAAACAGTCTAGCAAGACAGAAAACTTTTAGGCAAAAACCACTCTACTCCAACAACAGAAAGAATTATGGCCACACCCCCACCCACACTGGCCTAGGCTTCCACCCTCACAAGGCTGCATTGAAATTCCCCAACTCCCCTGTCAGAGAGTGGTAGAGAGGCACTATATGGAACCAGGTGGTAACAAGGACTCCTACTGCCTATAGTATCAGTGGAGATCATATAGGGAGCTTCTCTGACCCTCTCCCCCACTGCTGGGAGAAGAGACCAAGTAGAGAATCAGTACTTTTACCACCACCAAGCAGTAAGGCAACCACCCTCCCACCACCCTGGTGTCAGTAGAGGTTATAGGGAAGCTGGAATTTCTAGCCTTTTTAGCTGGTGAGGAGCCTCTACCATACCTTGAGTGTCAACTAAGGCAAGATGGGAACCTGGACCTCCATTCCTACATGAGAGTAACAAGAAAGGCAGTGCACCACTTTCCCTGCCAGAGTGGGTACAAGAAAGCTATCTAAAACAGAAGGGTTAAGTAAGATCCAACAACTTTTAACATAAAACCCAAAATGTCCAGGCTTCAGTTGAAAATGACTCATTATACCAAGAATCAGGAAGATCTGAAATTAAATTTAAAAAGGTAATCAATAAATGCCAACACCAAAGTAACAGAGATGTTAGAATTATCTGACAAAGATTTTAAAGTAGTAATGGTAAAAATGTTTAAATGAGCAATTATGGATACTCTTAAAACAAATTAAGAAAACAGAAAAGTCTTAGCAAAGAAACAGAAGATATTAAGAAGAAGTAAATGGAAATTTTGGAGCTGAAAATTATAATAACTGCAATAAAACTCAATAAATGAGTTCAATAGAATGGAGGGGGCAGAAAAAACAATCAGTGAGCTAGAAGTTATGTCGCAGTGGCAACGGTTGTGGGGGCAGCGGAGACAATAACCAATGCCACAACTCTTACAGAGAAGTGGGGCCAGGAGGGTCACTCTGAGGAGTCGAACCCCGGCTTCAGTCCCAGGAGTTTATTTTATAGTCAATACAGCAAGCAGTGAAGCAAATAACAGAACAATGGGCTTTGGGTGAGTAACAATAAGTTTCGGACAAGGGAGAAGGAATTCAGGTAAACCAGCCGATCAGTAACAGGACAATAGGTTTGGGAAAACAAGTCGTACCTAATCTCTTTCTCATCGCTGACAAGTCTCCAACATGTCATATACAGCATAGAGGCCTGTGGGGGCTGCAGTTGTCAATAGTGCAGTCATGTTTAAATGGCATATATCCCCACAAAGTTAGGACAATAGAAGTTACCCAATCTGAACAACAGAGAGAAAATAGACTGGAAAAAAATAACAAATGGTCTCAGGATCTGGAATCTGTGGGGTTATAACAAAAAATCTAACAATTTTGTCATCAGTCTCGAAAGGAGAGGAGAAAGAGGGCAGGGCTGAAAAAGTGCAGGAGAAATGTTGTTAGGTGCAGTCAAGTTGGTTCCAACTCATAGCGACCCTATGTACAGCAGAACGAAACATTGCCTGGTCCTGCACCATCCTCACAATTGTTGTTATGCTTGAACTCATTGCTGCAGTCACTGTGTCAATCCATCTAGTTGAGGGTCTTCCTCTTTTTTGCTGACCCTCTGTTCAGCATCTTCCAAGATGCCTCTGGGTGGGTTTGAACCATCAGTCTTTCAAGCCTGATGTCCTTCTCCAGGGACTGGTTCCTCCTGATAACACGTCCAAAGTATGTAAGATGAAGTTTCACCATCCCTACTTCTAAGGAGCATTCTGGCTGTACTTCCTCCAGGACAAATTTGTTCATTCTTCTGGCAGTCTATGGTACCTTCGATATTCTTCACCAACACCATAATTGAAAGGCATCAATTCTTCTTTGATCTTCCTTATTCATTGTCCAGCTTTCGTGTGCATATGAGGCAATTGAAAATACCATGGCTTGGATCAGGTGCACCTTAGTCCTTAAAGTGACATCTTTGGAGAAATAACTGGAGAAATGACTTTAAAACTCCCCACATTTGGTAACAGACATAAAACTACAGCTTCAAGAAGTTGAGCAAACCCCAAACAGGAGAAATTACCTTTAATAATGGTAGTGGGGCAAGGGTGATGGGGGGGGGAGTCACATAGGGGGAGGTTGAGGTACCATGGAGAATAAAAACGACACAGAAGGTGAAGACTGGGATATTTGCTTTGCATATAGATTAGGGAGGCCCGTAATGGGTTGTCATGTTTTTTAATGTGTATCTCACTTGCACAAAATGTCTTTGTAGTGCATGATAATTAATAATAGAAAACTGCAAGGCAAAATTATGTAATGCAATTTATTTTTAGCACTTTGAGATTATTTCTATTCTTAATCAGACTCTCCAAGTTTCTGTTTACCCAAAAACCAAACACGGTTTGCCATCAAGTCATTTCTGACTCATAATGACCCTATAACACAGAGTAGAACTGCCCCATAGGGTTTCCAAGGCTGTAAATCTTTACAGAGGTAGATTGCCACACCTTTCTCCCACTGAGTCGCTGGTGGATTGGAACCGCCGACCTTTCTGTCAGCAGCCGAGCACTTAATCACTGCACCACCAGGTCTCCTTTCTGTTTACACAGTTTCCTTAATTTTTAAGCTAGAAAGAAGTAAACTAGTCTACTTTCAATGCTCAATTAATTCACTCCTGAAGGACCATTTGTTGTTGTTATTAGTTGCCATTGAATCAGTTCTGACTCACGGAGACCTCATACGTGTCAGAGTAGAAGTGCTTCACAGAATTTTCAAAGCTATGACTTTTCAGAAGCAGATCACCAAGCCTGTCTTCCAAGATGCCTCTGGGTGGATTTGAACCATCAGTCTTTCAGCTCGTAGTCAAGCATTCAACCATTTGTGCCACCCAGGGGGCACAATATCTTACAGGAAGTGAATTAAGAGGGTGTGGTTCACTAATTATTTGGTAATCATTTCTTTTCTTTCTATTTATGTTCTTTTGTTCTTTAAATAGCAGCTGAGTTGAATTCATATACTTAGAAACAATTCTGTGAAATATAATATTATTCCAAAGAAAACTCAGTAAGTTCCTTTCACTTCTCAGTATTCAAAAGCAAATACAAACTTACATGAAATAACTGTTTCTATTTGACTGCTTTCCTTATATGGACTTCTCATGAAAGGAAAAATTAGCTTGATAATGGATTAATAGTTATAATGATAATATATCAGTGTTTTTATGACAATTGTTTTCTTTCATGCCTCGATGGGAAGGTGATTCACTTAGGCATACAATTGCTTCCCCCTAATTGTAATTGGAATCATTTGTGTCTAAAGATTTAGAAATTTATGGGAATGTCAAGTTGATGAAATTTAATACAGAGAACCAGTTCCTAGGACACCTTTAATAGGCTTTGAATATGCAAGGGTTATAAACCTATTGAGGCCTGAAGGTCCCGTTGAGAAATTACTGATAAAAATTACTTACACTCTCCAGAGAAAACATGTGCACATACATACATTCATAATTTTGCACCCAAATTCAAGAAACTCAGGGACCATGTGACACTCATGCATATAATCTAGCATAAATATTCATAAAGGATTTTAGAAAAGCAAATTCTAAAGATATAGAAAGGAGCCCTGGTGGCACAATGGTTAAGGGCTCAGCTGGTTCAAACACATAAAGATTACAGCCAAGAAAACCCTATCGGGCAGTTCTACTCCGTCCTACAGGATCGCTATGAGTTGGAACGACAGCACACAACAACAAAATTATGGATACAACTGTTTCTTCATATCCAGGGCTACGTCAATATCAGTAATAATCCCCTAGGATCATCAACATATATACTTCCTTTTATCTTCCCCTTTTTAAAAATAAATCTATTAGAGATTAACAGAAACTGACAGGCATAAAGACCTTATAAGACCATCTGCTTATGGTGAGGAAAATGAAACCCCGGGAGTAAGTGATTTCCCGAAGATTGTACCAATTGTTAATGTCGGAGCCAGGTCTCAAGATTCACAGGCCACAGCTCACAGATGATGCATTTTCCCCAGAAAAAGGAAGATCAGCTTCTCAGCAGCCTGAGGCCTGTGATGTCCCTCTTTAATGTTAGTGCTTGTGTTTCCGGTATCACAAAGTTGTAAGGGTTAGAAACATTTGAGGTATATTATCTACTATTTCACATACCTCTCGGAAATGTCCTATAGGAGTGTTGTGTATTTGGGGACTAAGGTGAGTAGCATCAACATTCAGATAGCCAGCATAAAAATTAGCACTAGAATAAAATGGCTGAATCCTCTGGCAACACAGAGAAGGTATCTTCTTGCTGTGCAGGTCTGGCATAATGGTTCTGAGAATTCACACCAGTTAGCATCCATAATCTTGATAAATTTACTATGATTCAGGCATGGAGCTTCAGGCTTGCAGGCTTTAAGATGAATCTGACAGCATTTCCTGTGTAATACTGTCTCTCAGGTCGCCACACATTAACCAAGTTTTCTGAGTCCAAAGCATTGAACCAGAAAGCCAATTTGTTAAATTACAATGAGAAATACACTGTCACAGGAACTGCCCTGAGGGCAGATCTTCAAAGGAAGCCAAATCCTAATTAGAAGTTTGTTTCTGAACTTGGAGACCAAGTAAGGGGAGTTAGATGAACTCTAAGCATCACCTAAAGGGTCTAAATTATCCATCTCACAGTAGGGGTAGTGTTGCTTAAGGAAACCAGAATATGTAAATTTTATTCTCTGTCTTCCCCCCTTCCCCTGCTTTGTAATTTAAGCCTTAGGGCTTTATTTTCCACTTTAGGCAAATTTCAAGTAGTTTGCAGTCCTTCCCTCTGACATTAAAATCCAGCACAAAGGTAGAGGTAGTACTATGAACAATAAGTTCTGCTCACATACAGCCTTGTCTGTGAAGGGAAGTGTTCTGTATGGTTCTATAACGATCTAAAATCCCATAAGGTGTAAGTCACTACTATGCTTTCAAAATACATATGTTTAAGCACTCATAATATGGATTTAGAAATAGAAGTATATGTACCTTTGTGAGGCTCTCTAACATTAATTATAAGTCATTAGTAACTTGTAAGTCATGAGAAAGTTATTTAGAAAATTTCTGAACTTAGACATAAAAGCATACGAAGTCTGTAAAGAATGTAAACAACCTTTAAATGCAGTATGACCTGGCATGCTGTGACACAAGAAAACGTAAGATAAATTTTAACAACCTCCCTAATTTCTGACCTTGAAGAAAAGATACCTCATGCAGCTACTCTCTAACCCTGGAGAAAAACATAACATACTAGTCTTTGATGTCATGCTGGCCCTTGTCATATGGAACTAGGATGACAGATTCACATACAAACCTTAAATTTCTGCTCAGTCACTGAGAGAGGGCTGAGATGGAACTGAGATTCTGTCTGCTGCAGCTGACTTTGGACCCCTATCTATGTCCCCAAGACCTCTCATTAAAGGTAAACCTGGAAGTCTAAAGACTTAGACTCTAACCATTGAATTAACTTGTAATTGTTAATTCTGATTTTCTGGTTCTAAGTGAATGTTGTGGTCTTACGTGTGCGCCTTGCCATGACTACCCTGCAGTAAACTAAACAAGTATCTCTCTGTTAATTTTCTAAGATTAAAACCCTACACAACAGGAAGGAATCTCCTGAAGCCAGTGCTGGAGTGTTCTTACCACAGATTTATAAGAACAGAGCCTTCACTTCCACATAGCCCAGGCGTGAGGAGCTGAAGACCAGAACTCACTACAGTCATGCATTGCTTAACCTCTGAGATGCATTCTATGAAATAGGACCTTATGTGATATGGCCGCTGTGCAAACGCCATATTACAGTATATACAGGCCACCCCGCCCACTGTCCCCGCCCACCTGAGGAGCAGGAGCAGCCCAGGCTCCTTCAGCACCCTCAACCACCTGCCTGCCAGACAAAGCCTGAGAGCTGTATCCACTGGATACAGGAGGCCGGCCTTGTGAGGTGTGCTGCTTGGGACTAGGTGGGAGCTGCCCTGGCAGCTGATAAGGACTTTGCACATGTCTGGGCGCAGGGTGGGGAGCACACAGGGGGCGAGCGCGGAGAGGCGGCCATGCGGCACCAGGCGGGGAGCGGCTGTGCAAGTGCTGGGAGCACAGCTGGCGGTGGTTTAAATTTATCTTACGTCTTCTTGTGTCACAGCATGCCATGCATCCTATTGATGCAGCCACTGCCTGATCATGTGCAGCCACCGCCGCCACCGCCGCCAGGAGCCCACAACCCACCAGTGCCCCCAGCCAGACCAGCGCCCCCACCAGCGCCCACCGCACTGCCCTGCACCCGGAGTGAGCAGCTACACTGCTGCTGGGCGGGTGAATAAAGCCAGGAGGAGGGGAAGGATGCGGAGGAGGCGGAGGAGTAGGAGACGCTGCAGCGAATGGGATGCGCCCTGGAGCCCGGCCGCTGGTTCACTCTGGGGGCTTGGGGTTTTAAAATCTTTAGGAGGAAATAATTAACAAAACGAAAACTGCTTTCCCTTTTTAAAAAAAAAAAAAACCTTAAGGTATCACGGACTTACATAGTCGGATGTTGCCGGAACGGAAGTTATGTTGGGCATGACTGTAACTAGAAGTAAGACTCAGTTTGGGTACTAAGTGCCGAGAAGGCTAGGACTTTTAAAATTGATTTAATATTTTCTTTTTGAAAATGTCTTTATGCATTCCTTTTACCTAGATATTATTACACCTACTTCACCATCAACCTTTAGGATTATAGAGACTTTGGACTACACGATTAAAATTTGAGTCAATCATTTCACCTTACTTACTAATGATAAGACGAAGATCCAAAGGTATTCAGGGACTTGTCCAAAGACAAAGACACAGCCAGTCAGGAGTAAAGCAAGACTGAAACCGGGATCAATTCTGCCCTTAGACTTTAGGCAAGTACCTCAGGGGTCCTCACTCTTTGGAGTTCTTTCTTCAGAATGTTCTAAATGCTCCTCTAGTGCCTGTGATGGACCAACAATGCTACCTTGAAAGGATGTCCTCAGGCTGGCCTGGGAACCGCATGGGCCCCGTCAGCCTTTCTCATCTCTGAGGCCCTCTGTCCCTCTACCCAACACATGGGTTCAATCAGATGCTTTGAGGAGCTCTGGGACTTACATGTATGTCACATAATGGAATTATAAACGAAAACCCATGAATTAGTGCTACATGCAATAACATGGGTAAACTTTAGGAAGCCAGACACAAAACATGCATACATGTGGAGTCATTTATATAAAAAGACCTAAAGCAGGCAAAACTAATCCATGATATGACAGATCAAAAACAGTGGTTGTTTTGGGGGATGCATAATGAATAGGAGGGAGCACAAGGTCAGCACTGGGGTGCTGATTACATTCTATATCTTGACCCGGTGGCAGTTAGATAGGTGTGTTCACTTTGTAAAAAGCAATCAAGTTGTGCACGCATGATTTTTCCATATTCCCGTATGTGTCTTATACTTTAATAAAAAGTTTACCCCCAAAAAACATAAATTTACAATAAATATGAGCCAATTAAGCTTATCAGTTAAAAATCAGCAGTTCTTAAATTGTTAGGAAAACAAAATAGAATTGTATTCTGTCTGCTATAGATTCACCTAGACCATAAGGACACAGAAAGCTGACAAAAAAGAGATGGAAAAAATAAATACCAGAGAAATACTGACCCAAAGAAAGCTGGTGTAACTATATTAATTTCAACAAAATAAAAACATGACAATTATAAAAAGAAATTGACAAAGCCATAATTATAGTGCAAGTTTAACACATCTTTCTCATAAATAGATAGATTAAGCAGATAAAATATTTATAAGTCCATAAATTTAAATAATACAAATTATAAGATTTATTTAATGGATTTCTACAAAGCATGCACCTGGTAATTAGAGAATGTACATTATTTTCAAATACATAGAACGTTTACAAAAGTTGGTTTCATACTAGGTCACAAAGCAAGTCTGAACAAATATTAAAAAATTACTATTGTACAGACAATGTTCTCTCACCACAATTCAAAAATATTATAAATAAGTAACCAAAAGATTGGGCTCATGTTTTTGGAAACTTAAAAAGACACTTCCAAATAATTTATGGAATGAAGTATTCAGAAAAATTATGATAAAAAATTTAAACTAAGTGACAATGGAACACTACATTTCCAATTTAGAAAATGTGCCTAAAGAATTACGTACAGATACCTTAAGTGCTTATATTGGAAAGTTGGAAATTTTATGAGCTAAATGTTCAACTCAAGAAGACAGAACAAAAATAAAAACCCAACAAAGTACATTCAAAAAAGAAGAGGAAAGACATAATAAGACTAAGACAATAAATTAATATAATAGTAAATAAAGATATAACAGGATTAACAAAGCCAAAAGATATTTTTTTGAAAAGGCTTTTAAATAGAGAAAGCCCTGGTAACACTGGTAGAGAAAGAAAAGAGATGGCACAAACAGACTCTGTTTAGAATTTTTAAAAGGTGGCAAAACTAGAGATGTAGTGGAAATACATAATATTAAAAACCCTATGAATGACTCTATACGAATACATTTGGAAAGAAATTTGAAATGAAGAGTTTTCTGTTATTGTTGTTAGTTGCCATCCAGTCATTTCTGACTCGTAGCAACCCCATGTGTGCAGAGTAGAACTGCTCCATAGGGTTTTCAAGACTGTGATCTTTCAGAAGCAGATCACCAGGCCCATCTTCCCAGGAGCCCCTGGGTGGGTTCCAACCGCCAACCTTTCAGTTAGCAGTCAAGCACTTAATCATTTGTTTTACCCACGGACCCCATGAACCATTTTCTAGATGAATATAAATAACCAAAATCGTCTATTCATGGCAGTATTCTATTCAAAGGCCGATAAGCTATAAAAAGGGTGATCATGCTCCCTGGTTGATACCTGTTTATCCAGCATAATTATTTATGGTAACTTCTTTCACTCTCAATTGCCCCAGTTTGGGCAATAACTTAGGTGGCCACCCTAAAAATAGGGGGATATTGGAGGATTTAGTGGGGCTTCATGTGGAAACAGGTCATTACGTTCCCTAAAAGACCTTTGTTCACAATTATCAATAAGTCGAATGTGATGGCACACTGACAACTAGCATCACCTGGTCTCACATCACCTAACACTGATGGGAGAAAGGCTTTCCAGGCTCTTAAGAGCTCAGTCCTCAAGACTGCTCTTCCATACTCTAAACCTCCTCTGTCTGCACAACTTTATCAGATTGTAGGTAACTCAGATTGAAATGATAAGCTTTTCTCCAACTACTGAGTGTCTTTTCTTGGAACTCACCCTACCCTGTATTCTCCCATCCTTCAAGCTACCAATCCATTTACTTCTTATGAAATCTCAATCATTGAAACTGAATGAATCTGATCAATTTGTTGCTGTTACAAGACATGTAAAAATATGCAGTTTTCCTGTAATTATCTAAATATTTATACTATTTTAATATTTGTAATGTTTTAATTTTGCATTTGCACTTAATAGTAAGTAATGCCTTTGAAAGGATAGGCTGGAGCATGCCATGGTAACAGGTGACACCCTAAATATCAGTGCTTAAATTAAGGCAGGCTTACTTCTTGTTCACACTAGATGTTCATGCTAGGTCAGTAGAAGGGTGTTGTTCATTTTTGTCACTCAGAAACCCAGGCCAACAGAACAGCCACCATTTCAAAGTTACTGGTTGCTTACCCCAGAACTGACACACATCACTGTCAGTCAGAACTCATTGACCAGGCTTAATGACATGGTCCCACCCAAACTGACACAGCTGCTTACCCATATGCCTCTATTTTTTCATTTTTGTTGCATGGGCCTTGAGCCTATAAAGCCTTTTTGGAAAAGCCTCTCTCTTAGCCTCTTTTCCTTGAGACATTTTATTCAATTGAAAGGATTTACCAAGTGCCATCCACCACCAATCTGTCACTTTGCCATACTGTGGTGGCTTGCATGTTGCTATGATGTTGGAAGCTATGCCACAGGTATTTCAAATACCACCAGGATCATCCATGACGGACAGGTTTCAGCAGAACTTCCAGACTGAGATAGACTAGGAAGAAAGGCCTGGTGAAATACTTCTGAAAATTAGCCAGTGAAAAACCCTATGGATCACCACAAAACATTGTCCAATATAGTGCTGGAAGATGAGCCCTGTAGGTTGGAAGGCACTCAAAATACACAGTAGCTGAAACAATGGACTCAAGTATATCAACAATTGTGAAGATGGCACAGGACTAGGAAATGTTTCATTCTGTTGTACATGGGGTCGCCATGAGTCGGAACCAACTTGACGGAATTAACTGCAACAACAACCAAGTACCATACCTTAATTGGATCTTTGCTCTGAGACACCTTAATCCATTCAGAGTTTTTAACAATAGGTGTGGTAGCCCTGCCTTTAATTTGATCCTCTGCAGCAAAATTGAGAAGTAATCTGCCTTTGAGGTTTAAAGGTCTTCTTAGTTTTACTTTTTTTTTTTTTTTTTTTACTAATGGAAGATGTGAAGCAAATAATATTCCTTTTCTAAGGTTTCAAGGCCACATGTTTTTTAACACTCCCACTCTGCTATCAATTCTGCTTAGAAATCAGCCAGTTCATTTCTGAGCTCGTGTCTTACTTTTATTATCCTGATAAATGCAGCTAACAGTAACAATTACACCCTACTAACATTCTACTCCAACCTCTTCCTTTAGAGCAAAGATCAGCAAACTTATTCTGTAAAGGGCCAGAAAGTAAATATTTCAAACTTTGCAGGCCATATGTCTCTGACACACTACTTAACTCTTATTGATATAGTGTGAAAGCAGCCATTGAGCCATTGACAATAGGTGAACCAGTGGGTATGGCTGTGTTCTAATGATACTTTATTATAAAAAGAGGTGGCATCTGGATTTGGCTCATTATCTGGTCTCTGCTGCAGAGTGTTCTATATTCTGTATTTGGCTGATTGTTTCCTCGTGATTATACTCAGGGTAAATATTTTATGCCATCAAAACTTCATAGCAAAAAAAAAAAAAGATAGAAACTGTCAAAAACAAAACTTTATAGCAGCTGTTGTGAGCTTCTTATTGCATCACATCTGGAGGTATTATCTATGATCCTGAGGTTTTTTTAATGTCTATTGCATGTGTATGGTGGAAGTACTTTATAATGGTGTGCTACTGAGTATCTCTTCCCAACTCCACATTCACTGATGTTAGCTTGAAAATTTGCACAATGGAAATTGGCCAACACTACAAATCAAGTCTTGATCTGCTGTTTTGTTGATTGTCTAGACTTAGGAACATGTCTGAGAAAATGTTAATGATGGAGGTTAAGCTTAAAAGTGTGTCATGTTTGTAGCCATTACATTAGGAATATTACAAACTGTTACTCGATTCAGTGAAGATGTCATTCAAATCATTATCAAATGAATGATGTTCCAATATATATCTCTGTTATTTCACTTTTATCTTATTCCTTAACATAAAGAAAAACTATCAGTCATCAATATCAACCATAGGTTGGTTACGAACATAAGAGTGGCAAAAAGCAGCAGAAGATCATTGGGGGAAGCTGGACGAAGGGTGCATGGAAACTCACTGTACTATTTTTGCAACTTCTTGTGAGTTGAAAATGAAATGTTTATATAAAAAAACAACAAAAACATGAGAATTAATTGTCTATTTGGAATTTATAAAAAAATTGTATGATATATTGCTATTCATAAATCGTGTGCTACACATCCTTTACACCAGTTAAATCTATAATAAACTTATATATGCATATATGTACATCAGGGCCTGGAGTAGAGTAGTCAAACAAGGCTTCTAGAGCACAATATGTAGAAAGAGCCCACTATCAGGTCATGTAAGTGCTTCATCCTAGTCCCTGCCCTGATATGCTTACAGTTCCCACCTATATCTGGAGGGCCAGTTGTTAAACACACCACTACTTTCAAGTAAATACTGGGTTCATTTGTTACATGAACAAAGATCATGTCATGGAAGTTTCGTTAAAAAGTTTCCTGGCTCTCATATATATGGGTATATATCAGCTTATCTCAATTTATCCAGTTATATCCTGTGAGGCTTTTGAAGGGCTAGGGTATGGGATGCTTGATCATTGTGGACTTGAGACTGGACACTTATCAAAGTGGAGGGATACGGGACGCCACTTAAAATGGAGAGGAAAAAGCAATTCTGACATAAATAAGGAATATGAGAAAGTCCAGCAGTTTCTCAGAGAGAAAGATAAAATGTCAGAGATTGTATCAGACTGAGCAAAAGATATATGGTACATCAACATAAAGTAAACAAAAATCCTCACAACTGGACCAATAAGCAGCATCATGATAAATGGAGAAAATATTGATGTTGTCAAGGATTTCATTTTACTTGGATCCATAATCAACACCCATGGAAGCAGCAGTCAAGAAATAAAATGACATATTGCTTTGGGCATATCTGCTGCAAAACACATCCTTAAAGTGCTAAAAAGTAAACTTGTCACTTTGAAGATTAAGGTGTGCCTGACCTAAGCCATGGTATTTTCAGTCACCTCATATGCATGTGTGATCATTAAGGTTGTGTGTCAACTTGACTGGGACATGATTCTCATTGGTTTAGTAGTTATGATGTAGTTTGGCAGTTGTATGATGATGTGATCACTTCCATGATGAGATTTGATATAATGTGATCACCTCCATGATGGAATCTGCTGTGAATAGTCAATCAATTGAAAGGGAGTTTCCTTGGTGATGTGGCCTACATTGAATATAAGTGGACTCTCTGGCAAGGCTTGCAGGCTTTTGCTGGCTCTGGATCCTGTAGCTGGCTCCTGTTTGTCTGACCTCCAGTTCTTGGGACTTGAGCTAGCAGCTTACCTGCCATCTTGCCTACTGATCTTGGGGATTCATTGGTCTTTGCATCCTGTGAGCAAGAGCCCTGCTCTTTGATCTGCCAATCTTGGGTTCACCAGCCCCTGCAGTTCATGAATCAGGAGAAACCTCTGGCCTGACCTGTGGATTTGGGACATTCCAACCTCTACAACTGCGTGAGCCATTTACTTGATATAAATCTCTTTATATAGATATTTATACACTTTATAGGTTTTGCTTCTCTAGAGAACCCAGTATAAGACAGCATGGGAAAGCTGGACAACGAATAAGGAAGATCGAAGAAGAATTGGTGTCCTTGAATTGAATTGAATATACCTTGGACTGCCAGGAGGATAAGGAAAGACCATGAAGTCAGTTTTAAAAAAAAAAAGGACTTCAAAAAGGAAAAAGGAAAATGGAAATGCAACATTTGGTTGCACTGGGAAAACAGAATGAAGGAATGTCTCAAGAGCTCTCAATAATGAAGTAAAAAAAAAAGATCTAATTGAGGAATAATGATTTTTCCATTAAAGAAAGTTAAAATGCAGCTATTGTTTGCTCTGTTTTTGTCTAAGAAATTTGCTGAGCATTTACATCCCTAAAATGATTATTTATGTTATGACTGATCAGTGTTCTTAAGCAAATAGTTTTCTATGTAAATATTCACACACAGTGTGCTTCTTGGCATTATTCGTCTGATGATAAATCAAGAAATAATTTTGGTTCTTAATATTAATTAAGAATATAATTGAACTTATTTCACACCTACATTCATTCTCTCTCTTGCAATAAACATCTTTCAACCTAGACTCTACATAAAACACTAGGCAAGAGAAAAACCACTGTGACTAAGTTTACTTTCATAGATTATGGTATGATGGTCATGCAAGTTGAAGTTGAAGCTGAAGAAAATTAAAACAACTCCACAAGATCCAAAGTTCAACCTTGAGTGTATCCAACCTGAAGTTAGAGACTATCTAAAGAATAGATTTGATGCATTGAACACTAATGACCAAAGAACCACACGAACTGTGGGATGACATCAAGGACATTATACATGAAGAAAGCAAAAGAGTCATTAAAATGACAGGAAACAAAGAAAAGACCAAAATGGATGTCAGAAGAGACTCTGAAACTTGCTCTTGAACACAGACTAGCTAAATCAAAAGAAGAAATGATGAAGGAAAAGAGCTGAACAAAAGATATCAAAGGGCAGCTCAAGAAGACAAAGTAAAATATTGTAATGAAATGTGCAAAGACCTGGAATTAGAAAACTGAAAGGGAAGAACATGCTCGGCATATCTCAGGTTGTAAGAACTAAAGAAAAAATTCAAGCCTCGAGTTGCAATACCGAAGGATTCTATGGGCAAAATATTGAACGACACAGGAAACGTAAAAAGAAGATGAAAGGAATACACAGAGTCACTGTACCAAAAAGAATTGGTCGACTTTCAGCCATTTCAAGAGGTAGCATATGATTAAGAACAGATGGTACTGAAGGAAGAAATCCAAGCTATGTTGAGGCATTGGTGAAAAACAAGGCCCCAGGAATTGAAGGAATACCAATTGAGATGTTGCAACAAACAGACGCAACACTGGAAGTGCTCACTTGTCTATGCTAAGAAATTTGGAAGACAGCTGCCTGGCCAACCGAATGGATGAGATCCATATCTGTGCCCATTCCAAAGAAAGGTGATCCAAAAGAATGTGTTAATTATTAAACAATATCATTAATATCACACAGGTAAAATTTTGGTGAAGACCATTCAAAAGCGATTGCAGCAGTACACCGACAGGGAACTACCAGAAATTCAAGCCGGATTCAGAAGAGGATGTAGAACAAGGGATATCATTGCTGATGTCAGATGGATCATGGCTGAAAGCAGAGAATACCTGTGTTTTATTGACTATGCAATGACATTCAACTGTGTGGCTCATAACAAATTATGGATAACGCTGTGAAGAATGGGAATTCCAGAGCACTTAATAGTGCACATGAGAAATCTGTACATAGACCAAGAGGTAGTCGTTCAGACAGAACAAGAGGATACTGCGTGGTTTAAAATCAGGAAATACGTGCATCACAGTTGTATCCTTTCGCCATACTTATTCAATCTGTATGCCAAGCAATTAGTCTGAGAATTTCGACTATGTGAAGAAGAATATGGCATCAGGAATGGAAGAAGACTCATTAACAACCTGCAATATGCACATGAGATAGCCTTGCTTGCTATAAATGAAGAGGACTTGAAGCACTTGCTGATGAAGATCAAAGACTACAGCCTTCAGTATGGATTACACCTCAACATAAAGAAAACAAAAATCTTCACAACTGGACCAATAAGCAACATCATCATAAATGGAGAAAAGATTGAAGTTGTCAAGGATTTCATTTTACTTGGATCCACAATCAAAGCCCAGGGAAGCAGCAGTCAAGAAATCAAGGGACGAATTGCATTGGGTAAATTTGTTGCAAAAGACCTCTTTAAAGTGTTAAAAAGCAAAGAAGTCACTTTGAGGACTAAGGTGTGCCTGACCCAAGCCATAGTATTTTCAATCACCTCATATGCATGTGAAAACTGGACAATGAATAAGGAAGACTGAAGAAGAATAGATGCCTTCAATTTATGGTGTTGGTGAAGAATATTGAACATGCTATGGACTGCCAAAAGAATGAACAAATCTATCTTGGAAGAAGTAGAGCCAGAACGTGCCTTAGAAGTGAGGATGGCGAGATGTCATCTCAAGTACTTTGGACACATTATCAGGAGGGATCTGTCCCTGGATAAGGACATTATGCTCGGTAAAGTAGAGGGTCAATGAGAAAAAGGAAGACCCTCAATAAGATGAACTGACACAGTGGCTGCAACAATGGGCTCAAACATAGCAACAATTGTGAGGATGGTGCAGGACCAGGCAGTATTTAGTTCTGTCGTACATAGGGTCACTATGAGTCAGAACTGACTGAATGGCACCTAACAACAATAACAACATGGTGATCACAAAAAATGCAAATTTAAAGGGCAGGTTAGTAATTGAGTTTCCTTATTTTCTTTGTAATTGCCAAATAATGACAACTACATTTTTATAAAAACTGTATTTGATGACTAAATAATGCTGGGTACTTTTCTTGTTTTAAACTTATGCCAGAAGCAAAGATCAGCTCTGCAAGGAGCGTAATCAGTACTAGTTTCTAACATTTCCCCTGCTCTTTGCATTATTAACTGGGATTGAGTGTCTAAAGGTGTCTTTCAACAAATGAGGTGTTGGTTGTTCAGATACATTTCACTTTTCCTTAGTGGCTATTTACCATCTGGCAGGTACACCAATGATGTTGGCAGAGGCTAATCCTTCACAGAGCAGCTGGAAGTGTACAGCCTTTTACTCAGTGACTGCCAGCAAATAAAGAACTTCTTTTGTTTCCCATTCTGTTTCAGTTGCCAGAGGAATATGCTGCTTTAATATCTCATAGCCTTTACCAGCTGTTGGATTCTGTTCTTGCCAGTTATGATATTTGGAATTTCCACAGTTCCCATATTGTCCCGCCATTTTTACGGTGGGGCTCCAGAGACAACACAAAAGAATCTCAGAAGTATTGCCTCTGAAGCCTCAGTTCCCATATTGTCCTGTCATTTTTACGGTGGGGCTCCAGAGACAACACAAAAGAATCTCAGAAGTATTGCCTCTGAAGCCTCATTAAGCAAAGCAATCATATCTTCCATGATCCCCAAACCACAAATCTTGGCAAATGCCCTCTCTCCCCAGATGTGACTGAACCTGGGTCTGCTGGCCTGGCTAAGGAGATGAGCAACCAGTTTCACATTCAAAGGTTTTTTTTCCTCAGCGAGTTTTGGAGTACTCTCTAATCTCTTTGTTTTCTTTGCTTTCCAATTCGGCTCTTCAGAGACAAGTATTCTTCACTTTATACAATTGATTTGTTCCTTAATAAGGAAAAAAAAACAGACAAACTCGTTGCTGTCAATTCCAACTCATGGCGACCCCATGTGTTACAGACCAAAACTGCCCCATAGAGTTTTCTTGGCTGTAATCTTTATGGAAGCAGATTGTCTGGTCTTTCTATCTTGGAGCTGCTGGGTGGGTTCGGACCACCAAACGTTTGGTTAGTAGAAAAGCACAAACCATTTATGCCACCCAGAGATCTTTTTGTTCCTCAATAATAATGTGGGAATCAGGATTTTTAAATTGAAGTATATGTTAAATCCATTAGGGACAGTTGTTGCATAAAAGAATCCCATTAGAAATTATTTGATAAATCAACTCTTTTTGTATCAAATGACCATCCCTAACTTACCCATATGAAAGACAGATTTTCATATATCACATATGCCTAAATACGAAGAGTCACATTTCAGAGCATAGCCACTATTGATTTCCATTATTTGTAATTCCTTTCTCTCCACCACCCCCCTCCCCTGCCTTTTTTCATTGTTTTTGGAGTAAAAGATCAATAAGCCTCAGGCCTGGGATCTTTTTCCTGCAGATGTCAGGAGTGTGCAGCAGGGCCAGTATCAAGGGAACATGCTAGGAGGCTGGAGTCCATCCTGATTAGCTAGTGCCTTGTTCTATTGATGACTGAAATTTTTTCTATCATCCTTTCTCACAGTAATTTTTTTGTTGCCTTCCAATAAGAAATATAAAGAAAAATGTCTTGAATCAATCATCTAAAACATTGTTTCCCAAACTGTGGTCCAAGGTACACTATTGTTGTTGTTAGGTGCTGTCGATTCCAACTCATAACAACCTTATGTACAACAGAATGAAACACTGACCAGTCCTGCACCATCTCCACCACCATTGCTATGTTTGAGTCCATTGTTGCAGCCACTGTGTCAATCCATCTCATTGAGGGTCTCCTTCTTTTTCACTGACCTTCTGCTTTACCAAACTTGATGTCCTTCGCCAAAGACTGGTCCCTCCTGACAACACGTCCAAAGTAAGCAAGATGAAGTCTCACCATCCTTGCTTCCAAGGAGCACTTTGGCTGTACTTCTTCCAAGACAGACTTGTTCATTCTTCTGGAAGTCCATGGTATATTCGATATTCTTTGCCAACACTGTAATTCAAAGGCATTAATTCTTCTCTGGTCTTTCTTATTCATTGTCCAGCTTTCACATGCATATGAGGCAATTGAAAATGTCATGGCTTGGGTCAGTAGCACTGTCTTGGTCATCTAGTGCTGCTATAACAGAAATACCACAAGTGGATGGCTTTAACAAAGAGATGTTTATTTTCTCACAGTCTAGTAGGCTACAAGTCCAAATTCAGGGCATTAGCTCCAGGGAAAAGCTTTCTCTCTCTGTCAACTTTCTCATCTATGTTCCTCTGGACTAGGAGCTTCTCCACGCAGGGACCCTGGGTCCAAAGGACGCACTTTGCTCCTAGCACTGCTTTCTTGGTGGTATGAGGTCCCTCTGTCTCTCTGCTCGCTTCTCTCTTTTATATCTCAAGAGATTGCCTCAGAACACAATCCAATCTTGCAGACTGAGTTCTGCTTTACTAACACAACTGCTGCCCATCCTCCCTCATTAACATCATAGGGCAGGATTTACAACATACAGGAAAATCTCAAAATACCAGGAATCGTGGCCCAGGCAGACTGATACACACATTTTTGGCAGGACATAATTCAATCCATGACAAGCACCTTAGTCCTCTAAATGACATCTTTTCAACACTTTGACGAGGTCTTTTGCAGCAGATTTGCCCGATGCAATAAGTTGTTTGATATCTTGACTGCTGCTTCTATGGGTGTTGATTGTGGATCCAAGTAAAATGAAATCTTTGACAACTTCAGTCTTTACCCATTTATCATGATGTTGCTTATTGGTCCAGTTGAGGGGATTTTTGTTTTCTTTATGTTGAGGTGACATCCTTACTGAAGGCTATATTCTTTGATCTTCATCAGTAAGTGTTTCAAGTCCTCATCTCTTTCAGGAAAGAAGGCTGTGTTATCTGCATATAACAGGTTGTTAGTGAGTCTTCCACCAATCCTGATGCCACATTATTCTTCAAGGTACACTAAGGAAAAAGAAAAAAAGAAAACTCACTGTGAAGTCAATTCTAACTCATATACTAGTCACTTGAAATTTTCCGTAAATATGTATGTGTTGTTGACCAATAGATTATGCATATGTTTTGGGCATACTATTTCTTCTTACTAACTACCAGAAGCCACATACAGACTATTATGAGCTACATCAATATTGAGATTACTGAATCTTTTTTAAAAGTATATATTAAATTCTCTTTAAAGATAGATGGTACGAAATGAAATATATCTGAATTTTGAATACTCTATGATCATAAAATCATTTAAGTTTTTTCTTGGAGATGTAGTTTGTCCTTACTTTTTGCCAGAAGATGACAGCATCATAGTAAAAATAAAATATCAACAAGACCATAATTTATTACATTGCCTCCTCCCACCACCACCTTTTTTTAAAGGATGTGTTCTCTGGTCAAACAAGTATGAAGAATTCTGCTATATATATTCCACCCTTTGAAGACTCATTGGGCATATCAAGGTTCTGAAGAATCTATGAAATTTTACAACAAATTAACTGATTTAAATTTAACTGAATATTTCTCAAATTTTTATGTCCATGGAATCTTTTATCTGGGGCATGCCTAATAATGAAACTTTGGGAAATACAGAACAAAATACTGACTCTCTACCTTGAGTTTGTTAACTTGGAGAAGGGGTTAAAAGTTAAAACCTATCACCTAGAATATCAAACATTTTATAGAATGCCCCAACATTTGCAACATTATTCAATGACAGAATTGCAACAGAGAAGTCCTTTCATTTGTTAGAGGTTATAGACCCTCTAACCTATATTGCATGAGATGGTGCTTTAATGGTTGTAATCATGGCCTGAGAACCCAGGAACATCCAAAGTCTGCTCCATCCCACCTGCAACAAGTAGAATAAACAAGCCATTGCAGACTTTATTCTCCTGGTAAAATAGCTGTGAATCAAGAGCTGCCCATACAGAATAGCAAAGATAAAAGTAAGCAGAGACAAAATGGTCTTTGCTTTGAGAAATCATGAAGGGCCTGTGGGCCATTGAGAGGACTTTGGCTTTTACTCTGAGACAGAGAGCCTTCGCAGAGTTTTGAGCAGAGGAGCAATCTGATATGAATTACTTTTAAAAGGATCACACTGTCTGCAGTGATGAGAATAGACTACAGGGGACTAAGGAAGAAAAATAGGAAGATCTATTGATATTTCTGAAATTTAGTGTCACTTCCTCAAATTAGGATTTTGCTTAGTGTGACTTTCAACACATTTGATTTTCCTACCTTTCCAGACCCTCGCAGAGAAATTAAAATACAGCTCCTTTCCATATGAGTGAAAGTAAATCAAAGGCTACAATTAATGCACGTAGGGTATCTCATAATCTGTTCCTTTTAACAGAGTCAAAGGCTAAAGGGAAGAGCAATTTAAAAAAATCCTCTGTTATTCCTTAAAGATTACTCCGTGAAGTGATAGTGAGTAAAAACAATGACTAATTGAAGACACATACCTGCCTGGTCTGCATGGAGTTGCTTGTCCTGAGAGGCCCAAGCTCATGACACATCAAGAAGAAATCGGGATAAAGAGACCCTATAGTATAGTACATCTGGATTTCTGGAATTCCTGAAATATCTGGCAAAACCCTAAGCTTCCCCAACTGTAGCAAATGTCTCTAACTGCCTGATTACCTTTGCCTGCTGCCACCATGTCTTGGTGTTATATTTATTACATTTATTCTGTACTTTAGAACACTGGTTAGTTCTAACTTAATTTCCTTCTACTGATTTAGCTACACTTTTTGTGCTATCCCCAGAGGACACAGACAGATACTGATAGTATATGTATTGTTTTCTAAGATAATGCTCCTCATCCATTCATGCTTTTAACAAATATTTGTTGTGTACCTGCTATGTGTCACACACTGTTCTAGGAACTTTGGGTATTATCTGTTAATCAACAAAGATTCCTAATCTCATGGTGCTTATATTCTAGCAGGAAAAGATACAGTAAACAATAAATTTAAGTGAAGGCTAAGAAAAATAGAAGTAGAGTAGGACGGGGGATTGGGAATATGGGAGTGACACTTAAAAAACAGATAAGGCAGTTATCCAAGAAGACGTCTTGGAAAAGGAATGTTCTGGGCAGAGGAAACAACTGGAACAAAGGCCCTAAGGTAAGAACATGCCTGGCATATTGGAGGAAAGCAAGGAGGCCAATGTGGCTGGAGCAGAGTGACTGGGGTGAGTAATAGGAAAGGAATTCAAAGAGGGAGTTCAGGGGAGTGGGGGGGGGGGGGGCAGGTGAAATTATGAAGCGCTTGTTGGCCATGTAGAGGACTTTGGCTTTTATTCTGAGTGAGATAGGAAGAATTATGGAGCTTTGAGCAGAGAAGTGGAGTGATATGACTTACATTTTAAAAGGATCACACACTGTCTGCAGTGATGAGAATAGGTTAGAGGGGGTAAGGGAAAAATGCAGGAAGATCTATGAGGAGGTAAGTGACATATCTAGGTAAGATGTCAAGACAGCTTAGATGCGGGTACTCACGTGGAAGGGTGGGAAGGGTGTGAGTGTTAGCCTAAGCATGAGAACATGAAAGAAGTCAAGGAGGATCCCACGGTAGTGATCTGAGAAACTAGGACAAAGTGGCCATCAGCTGGGATAGGAAAATTGTGGTGGAACACGTTTGAGGGGAAAAGATTGGGAGTTCAGTTTTGAACATGTAAAATTTGAGATATCTTTCAGACATTCAAATGGATATTTAAGTAAGAGGTTGGGTATACATATATAACAAATATATATTTACATATATATATATGATACATATCTGGAGTTTAGAAGACAGGAGGCTAGAGATTCTTTTTCATTTCTGATCTAATTCTCTACTCAAAACTAATAAACCATTCACCTCAAAAATTAGCACACTTCTGATATGGAAACTGAGCAAGAAGGTGAATTTTGCTGGAATCTTTGAAATCAGATTCCCTAAATCTGGATCCTGAGTAAAAACATATCCCAAAACGTAATTTGATTTTTCTCAGCTTGACATTCTGGGAAGCAAGTGAAATTTCTCTAAATGATAGTGATTTTCTGTCCATAAAAACCACCCATTCGCTTATTCATGGTACAAACATTTATTCAGCCCCTGCAATGTCTGAGGCTCCTATTCTTCCCTGTAGTACTTTATCTTTGAACAGCAAAACTAGCCGAAGTGTTAGGGGAAAAATTGTTTGAAAAGAAACACCTCATAGAACAAAAGTTGGGAGGACAAGCTGGTAAATCCCTCATTTTGAGAAGTCTACGCTGAGATGTCCTACACTGAGGACATCCTGATACGAAAGCAACATTGCAGAGAATAAACTGTGGCAAACAAAAGCACTGTCTGAGGCCATGGGAGTTTCTGCTTCCAAGAGAGGATTGTTGAAATATTTCACGTGTAGTACATGATTTTTTTAATGCCTTAGGCCTCCTTGAAAACTGCGAATTAGCTGCACATATTCAGGGATTAAAAAGAAAATTGGGGAAAGCAGAAGATGAAATAAAAAATCTAACCTTAAAGAAGTATTAGCATTTAAAATTTTCTCTTGACTTTAAATGCTACGAGACAAAGTAGTAGAAGGATGGGGATGTTTGTGGGTAGAATGTAGTAGGTAGACACTATAATAAGTCCACTAAAAGTAGAAACTCAATTTGACACATGTGCATGGTTGCGAAAGTAATGAGTAACGAGGAACAGTTCCTTCCTCCAATTATTTACAGCGTGATAGGAAAGAGAACCTTACATATATACATAAATGACACTAACACTAGGCAGACTATGCTGAATACCGTAATAGATGGTATGAGAACATAGGGAAGGGAGAGATTAATTATGGGAGTGGTATGATTATGCTCCTTAGAGGAGGAAGGACTTATGCTAGTTTTTTTAAAAAGTTAACTAATGTGATGATCGGAGCCCTGGTGACACAGCAATTAAGAACCTGGCTGCTAACTAAAAGGTCAGCAGTTCAAATCCACCAGCCACTTCTTGGAAACCCTATGGGGCAGTTCTACTCTATGCTATAAGGTTACTATGAGTCAGAATTGACTCAACAGTAATGGGTTTAGTATTTTTTTTTTAAGTGAGGATCAGAAATGTAGATGAAGAGGGATTTCCAGGCAGAGAGAACCTGAGCATAAATCTAGACGCAAGAATGCAAGGCACGTATAGAATGGTCCGATGTTACTGAAGCATTTGAAAGGTAAGGACTAGATCAAATTTACATATTCACACATGTACAAATAATGTAATGTAAGTGAAAACACTCAAGCATGCTGCCTGCCATCTACTAAAGGCTCGATAAGTTAATTGAATGTGAACTTGCCTTGGAATATGACTCAGAAAGTGTGTTAGTGACTAAGAATCAGATGAAAGAGTTGAAGAAAAATAAGAATTGGTAATTACGAATGGGCAGAGCTAGTGTAAATCTTTTAGGCTGTATGCAATTAGAGATGGATTTCTGGCTTTTAAAATTATTTTTGATAGCATTATTGATGTATAATTGATATACAATAAATTGCACCTATTTAAAGTGTATACTTTGGGAAGTTTTGACGTGTATATATACATATATATACACACACACCCATGAAACTATCACTACAATCAAGATAATGAACATGTCCAACACTCCAAGAGTTTTCTCATATCCCTTTGTAATCTTTCTCTTCTATTCCTCCCTGTAATCTCCAGGTAATCAAAGATCTGCTCTCTGTTACTATAAATTAGTTTGCATTTCCTAGAATTCTATATGTTACTCCTAAAGTATATTCTCTTTTTTGTCTGTGTCCTTTGACTCAACATAATTATTTTGAGAGTCATCCATGTTGTAGTGTTTATCAATAGTTTGTTTCCTTTTATTGCTACTATTTCACGGCAACTATAAATGTGGACCTTGCCAGTTGGAATACACAAGAATCAAATCAACTACATCTGTGCAAAGAGATGATGGAAAAACTCAATATCATCAGTGAGAACAAGGCCGGGGCCAACTGTGGAACAGATCGTTAATTGCTCATATGCAAGTTCAAGTTGAAGCTGAAGAAAATTAGAACAAGTCCAAGAGAGACAAAGCATGACCCTAAGTATATTCCACCTGAATCTAAAGATCATCTTAAGAATAGATTTGATGCATTGAACACCAATGACAGAAGACCAGATGAGTTATGGAATGACATCAAGGACATTATACATGAAGAAAGCAAGAGGTCATTAAAAAGAAAAGAAAAAAGGACCAAAATAGATGTCAGAAGAGACTCTGAAAATTGCTCCTGAATGTACAGTAGCTAAAGTGAAAGGAAGAAATGATGAAGTAAGAGATGTGAACAGAAGATTTCAAAGGGTGGCTCCAGAAGACAAAGTAAAGTATTATAATGAAATATGCACAAACCTGGAGTTACAAAACTGGAAGAGAAGAACATGCTTGGCAATTCTCAAGTTGTAAGAACTGAAGAGAAAATTCAAGCCTCGAGTTGCAATATTGAAGGATTCTATAGGGAAAATATTAAATAATTACAGAAAGCATCAAAAGAAGACTGAAGGAATATTCAAAAAGAATTTGTTGATGTTAACCATTTCAGGTGGTAGCATATGATCAAGAACTGATAGTACTGAAGTAAGAAGTCCAAACTGCACTGAAGGCATTGGCGAAAAACAAGGCTCCAGGAATTGATGGAATACCAATTGAGATGTTTCAAGAAATGGATGCAGCACTGGAGATGCTCACTCGTCTATACCAAGAAATTTGAAAGACTGCTATCTGGTCAACCGACTGGAAGAGATCCATATTTGTGCCCATTCCGAAGGAAGGTTATCCAACAGAATGCAGAAATTATCAAACAATATCATTAGTATAACACACAAGTAAAATTTTGCTGCAGATTGTTCAAAAGCCCATGGAAGCAGCAGTCAAGAAATTAAATGACACATTGCGTTGGGCAAATCTGCTGCAAAAGGCCTCTGTGAAGTGTTAAAAAGCAAAGATGTCACTTTAAGGACTAAGGTGCACCTAACCTAAGCCATGGTGTTTTCAATTGCCTCCTATGCATGTGAAAGCTGGGCAATGAATAAGGAAGACCTAAGAAAAATTGTTGCCTTTGAATTATAGCGTTGATGAAGAATATTGAATATACCATGGAATGCCAAAAGAATGAACAAATCTATCTTGGAAGAAGTACAGCCAGAACACGCCTTAGAAGTGAGGATGGCGAGACTTTGTCTCACATTCTTTGGACATGTTATCAGGAGGGATCAGACCCTAGAGAAGGACATCATGCTTGGTAAAGTAGAGGATCAGTGAAAAAGAGGAAGACCCTCAATGAGATGGATTGACACAGTGACTGCAACAATAAGCTCAAGCATAACGACGACTGTGGGGATGGTACAGGACTGGGTAGTGTTTCATTCTGTTGTAGATAGGGTTGCTGAGTCAGAACAAACTCGATGGCACCTAACAACAACAATAACTATTTCCTGTATGGATATACCACAGCTTGTTTCCATTCACCTGTTGGTGGACATTTGTTTCCAGTTTTGGGCTATTACAAATAAAGCTACTATGAACATTTGAATACAAGTCTTTGTACAGACATATGCTTTCATTTCTCTTGGGTAAATACCTAGGCGTAAAATGACTGCATTACAATATAGGTAAACATTTAACTTTTTAAAACCCTACCTTTTTTCCAAAATGGTTGTGCCAGCAAGGTATGAGAGTTCTAATTCCTCCATATTCTCATCAACACTTGATATGCTCAATCTTGGTTAATTTTAGCCCTTGTAATAAATATGTAGTGGTATCTCATTGTTGTGGTTTTAATTGTATTTCCATAATGAAGGAAAATGGACAGGCAGGAAGGTAAATTTACTCCATCTAGGCTGGAGTCTGAAATTGTCTTTAATGATCTTGTAAGGTATAAAATGTCAAATTGAGTCTCCTGGTTCAAGTGGAAAAAAAAAAAAGAAACTAGTAAATAACCCAAAATTTCATTATGAATTCTAGTCAAATGAAGAAAAAGGGGGGAGGGGGGATACAATCCCATTCTTGAACATTCCCCAGGTTCCACAAAACCTTGCACAAGAGATTAAAGCACCCAACAACAATAGTTCACCCAATGTAAGTCTGAAAATGAAGCTTAAATGAAAGCTTCAACGACTAATATTCCTAAAATTAGGAGTATTACTCAGATTCATGGGGACATATTTTTTCAAGGGACAAATATGGGCATCTCTAAGGAGCCCTGGTGACATAGCGGTTAAAGTGCTTGGCTGCTAACCAAAAGGTAGGCATTTCGCACCCATCAGCTACTCTGTGGGAGAAAGATGTAGCAGTCTGCTTCCTTAAAGATTTTCAGCCTTGGAAACCCCTACGGGGCCGTTATACTCCGTCCTGTAAGGTCGCTATGAGTCAGAATCAACTCAACAGCAGTGGGTTTGGGTTTTTTGTTATTTTTGGTAAACCGTCTCTGACTAAAGCATCGATGAATACCAGTTAGGTGAGTAAAGGAGTAAAGAAAACTTTTGTAGCTCATTGAAGTCTAATGTATTTTCACAGCAACATAAGCCACCACAATCTTCTGCAGACCTTAACAGGAAATTAAAAACCATTTTTCTTACATCATATTTATCGATTATTCTTATATGTATTTTCATAGCATCAGTTATTTTTAGGAGCCTAGTGATTAATAAAAAGGGAAACAAATGCATTCATGCACTTAATCAATATTATGAGTACCTACTACTTCCCCTTCTATGGCCCTTCATCCAGTACTTTCTGTCCTCCTGCTCTAGTCTGAATTGGTTGCTCTTGTGAAGCTTACACTCTAGTGGGAAAGGCAGACAGTAAACAATGATAAATAAGTATATGTGTCTTAGAGTGTGGAAAGTACTATTGCTTGGCATATGAGAGAGATGCTTGAGCATTTGAAAAAAGCAGATAAATGAAGAAAAAAGTTTGCCAAATAAAGATGATGTGATTGTAATATACTACTTGATTCAGAGTGAATATGATTTCATAATCATAGTAATGTAAATACTGATGATTTAATTAAAAAAGTATACCTAACCTTCTGGCGGTGAGGAAGTTACATATGGGAGTTGCAAACTGGCAGGAGCTTAGGAGAGCTATTAGAAATGTGTTCTCTCTTTCCCACACAGTCATACAAAAATAGCTTTTCTCAACTGATGAGATGCTCAATATATAATATGGTCAATCAATCAAAAGATAGCAGAATATCCATTTTATTTAGAAAAACAAAGGTAAATACCACAGAAAAGAGCTAAAATAGTTGAGGGACTTGGATTCTGGAGAGTAGGACTGAGAGATAGGGAGAAATGGGGCAGGGTACTAGTGGCACTTAATAAATTTTCAAGACTATTTCACTTTTTAAGATATGCCATGGATTATTTTAATAAAAAAGAAATATATTTTTAAGTGACTAAACCAAAGTAGTCTCTGTTCTTTTCATAAGAGCATATAAGTGTCCCATAACTTAGTCTAATTAAAATTTAGTATAACATAAAACCCTTATTAGTTACTTTATATTTGCAAAATGTACCATGGATTAATCATATAATTAGTGTATTTTGTAGCCATTACATAAGAAGAAGCATTGTTGCAGGTGACCTGGTGATGTCAAAATGTTCAAAAATCTGTTTATCCTGATTATAGGGTAGTTTAATTGGAAAAGGAACATCTCATGGCAATTAAAGCAGCTACTTATTAGAATCCTAATAGGACTCAAATCATTTTTAGACAAGTTTAAAGCCACTTCTAGAGTTTATTTGTTAACACAGCTATAGAATTGTCACTGAGTGACTAAAAAAGTTTAAAATCTATTCTGGTGGTGTTATCATAGCTATAGAAGAATCAGACTTCTCCTAGGAGTATGGGGACATTTTTCTTCTCAAAGTTAAATGCTACAAAATCAAGTAAGATACAGACTGATATGTGTCCATTGGGTTTAGCAATTAGAGGTCATTTGGTGGCCTCAGGATTTCAATGGAGTAGATGAGGAACTAAATATTACAATTTTCACTAAGCTAGCAATGCTTCCAATCTTCTCCCAGAGCAGAAAGTCTAAAGGAAGATGCTGGATCAAGGAAATTATAAAAGTGAGTTGGAAAGTAAAACTAGCATTTATTGAGGACCTAACATATGCTAGAAGTTACGTTAGGCACCTGACATACTTTATCTCATTTAATTCTTACAACTATCCATTAAGGATAAGTAGCAATAGTAGTATTTCCATTTTACAGAAGATAAAACTGAGGTACTGGACTTTCAAATCACATTTCTAAGGTTATAGAGCTAGTGACTGGCGGAGGAGTAGCTGGAGATCAGGTTTGTGTAACTTCAAATCTAGGTTTGTGCCATTACACCCTATTGCTGGTAAAGAGGAAATGCGGTAAATTATAAGAAGCATCTGCTCCATCTCTTCCTGTCTTCCCCTTCTCCTCTTAAGCTACCCCAACAAAAGGCAGTGACCAGGAAGGTAGACAGGTCCAGAGACCCTAAGAGTATAGGTCTTAAGAAATAGACCCCAATAAAGCCACACCATTGCTCACGCATGAAGAACAATGGTTAAGAACAGGTATTTCTGTTCACTCACTATAAATAAAAAACAGTCAATTCCCCATGTGTTTTATGTAGGTGGTTATTAAAACTGTACAGCTCTTGGCCAAATATCAAGCAAGTTGTTTTCTTGACTGATGGCTATTCACACAATCATTTCTTTACATGGCAAAATGACACTTTCTATAAAGGAAACCTATAGCTTATGAGACAATGTTAATATTCTTGAGACTGGAGTGAGTCACACAGTAAATAAATTGCATACTGGTTGTCATGGTTTGCATTATGTCCCCCCAAAAATGTGTGTATCAGTTTGGCTAGGCCATGATTCCTGGTACTGTGTGATTTTCCTGTATGTTGTAAACCTGCCTCTACGATGTTAATGAGGGAGGATGGATGGCAGTTGTGTTAGTAAGGCAGGACCTGATCTCCAAGACTGGATTGTGTCCTGAGGCAATCTCTTGAGATATAAAAGACAGAAGGGAGCAGTGAGACAGGGGGACCTCATACCATCAAGAAAGTGGTGCTGGGAGCAGAGAAGCTCCTAGTCCAGGGGAACACCAAAGAGAAGAAGGCCGACAGAGAGAAAAAGCCTTCCCCTGGAGCTGATGCCCTGAATTTGGACTTTTAGTCTACTTTGACTAGGAGAAAATAAACTTCTCTTCATTAAAACCATCCATTTGTGGTGTTGCTGTTGTAGCAGCACTAGGTAACTAAGATACTGGTAACTTGGTAATAGTTTATTATTACTTTTATTTATACTTCTTAATACCTCCTGAGGTTATACCACTCTTTCTCTATGTGCTTGTTCAGAACAAACACAGATGTATCAGAGACATATAAAAGTATAAAATTTTTGAGCTTCTCCCAGTACCTCCAGTCATTGAGGACGTTTTGGTTGGTACTGCCTTTAAAAAGACTGAAGAGCAAATTTGATGAGTATCTATTACATGACATACCAGCTCTAAAACCAAGTTATGTTAGACTGCTGTGCGGTGTGACCTGTCACCAGAAGAAAGCTTAAAGGACTAAAATGGACTATTCTCCTGAAATATCTGTATAGGGATTTCTCATATTCCTTCATGAAGCTTCTCCACTGGTTATCTCATATCTTGAATCATTTACCTACTGACTCTGTCTTAGGGTGATGGTATGGCATTCAGCTACATCCTGGAACAGTCTGTCTTCTCATCAATAAGGATGACTTCAAATACAAAAGACAAATTAAATTTTATGCATTTTGTGCTCCTTATCGTGAAATTCTGCTATGCACACAATGGTGTGGAAGTTACCAGCTGTTTTGTTATAAAAGAAATTCACTGTAATGATATCAATCATGATAGCATTTCACTTCAATCACACACTTATAACATGTGAGAGAGAGACTAGAAGAAGACCAAACATGAACAGCTGATATGAATTCAGTAGGAAATATTCACTAAAACGATGTCTTCATAATTAAAAACTACCACTCAATCCCACCAAATTCTGTTCATGAATTAGCTGAGAAGTTTCCCTTTTAAATTAATGCAGCCATCTTTCAATGCATGCCCTATGGGGATGTGTCTTAGTCTTCTAGTGCTGCTCCAACAGAAATACCACAGGTGGATGTCTTTCACAAACAGAAATTTGTTTTCTCACAGTCTAGTAGGCTACAAGCCCAAATTCAGGGTGTCAGCTCCAGGGGAAGGCTTTCTCTCTCTGTTGACTCTGGAGGAAGGTCCTTGTCATCATCAGTCTTCCCCCGGACTAGGAGCTTCTTTGAGCAGGAACCTCGGGTCCTAAGGACTCACTCTGCTCTTTCTTGGTGGTATGAGGTCCCCGCTCTCTACTTGCTTCCCTTTACTTTTATCTCTTGAGAGATAAAAGGTGGTGAGGCCACACCCCAGGGAAACTTTCTTTATATTGGATCAGGGATGTGACCTGGGTAAGGGTGCTGTTACAATCCCACCCTAATCCTCTTTAATGTAAAATTACAATCACAAAATAGAGGACAACCACACAATACTGGGAATCATGGCCTAGCCAAATTAATACACACATTTTTGGGGGGACACAGTTCAATCCATGACAGGATGTAATCCTTCTATGGTTTGGTGGTTCCAGATGAGCTACTATCAAACCCCCCAAAATCATTAATTCTATCACAGGGTATGGAGAACCCAGCTTTTCAAAGATTATTAAAAGCAAATGTCTGCATCAGAGGCACAACACAACTTTGCAAACCGAGTAGACAGTTTGCTCTGCACCTAGATAATAATATCCAAAGTAAAGATCTTCTGCCATATGAGCTAGGAGGCTTGACGTTAGTTGTTGGTGGCAGACGGGCCTGCAGGATTCATGCAGCAGAGTGAGGGTCACTCTGAGACAGCTAAAAGAAGGTTCTCCAGGAGTATCACTAAGAAGAAGACAGGGAGGTGGGAGGAGGCAAAATGTAGATTCCCTCATTAACCCAGAAACAATATGAGTATGTTCTAATATATCAGGTTAAGTGAATTCCAGCAGGAGAAATGGAAGCAGGACATGCCAGGATAGGGTATTTTCAATGTGGTCTGGCCCTAAGAGTTCATCAGGTCCCCCTGCAAGGGATGCAAACCATCAGCCAAGCTTTCTGCTATTCTGAATGGAGAGGGCAACAGATAAAAAATTCTGTGCCTGTACCAGTGAAAGTAAGTCATGAATCCCTTTACAAGTAAAAGCAAATGATTTGGCTTAGATTCACAATTACTTGAAATAATCCCAACAGCTACAATGCAGCCTGTCCATAGGACATTTTCCCTGAGTGCCCTTTTTCAAAATCAGCCCTGGAGAGAAAAGGAATCACTATTTAATAAGCCACAAAGGGGATTATAAAGAAAATCCATAAAAACATTAACAGAAAAGGCTCTGACATCTCATGGGGGTCATGTGGGGCAACAATTGACATGGAGACATATTCTGAAGACTTCATCTGAAGGTCTTTAAAGTTCAGTTGAGGAAGCAAATTCTCCTTAGACAAGAAATCCTGGATGCTTATTTTTTATTTCCAAACATTATATCTAGCAAATTTGGTCATGCAACCAGGGAGATTTTTTTTTAATTTTAATTAAAAAGAAAAAACTCACTGAGTTCCTCAAAGATAAATAGGATTACAAGTCCACTGAGGCAGAAGATAAAGGGCAGCTGTGGTGCAATGGATTACTTTTAGATGGCTTTGCTGACCATGGTCTTGTAACTCCCACCAAATGACTGGGTGCGGTTATGCACATTAGGTGTTTGTGGCCTATTAAAGGGATTGGACAATTTGCCAATAATGCAAATAGAGTGCATGGCACCTTTGTGGGGATAGGACAATGGAAATAAGGTGTATGGAACACTAACGAGGGGATTGGTCAATTTTGCCAACCTGCTAGGCTTAAAATGAGCCATCCCAGAGGCAGGAAGGGAGGACCTCACCACCACCAAGAAGAAGAGATAGGAGTAGAGTGCATCCTTTGGACCTCGGGTTCCTGTGCTGAGAACCTTCTAGACCTAGGAGACAGAGAGAGAGAGCGCTGTAACACAGGAGATGGTGAGAGATGGTGAGAAGCGGCAGCAGAGAAATAGTGACAATAGAGGTAGCAGAACCAGGAGACCAACAGGAAACAGAGTGGAGTGCCTCCGGGCACTTGTCAGTAGAGCTAGGCTTGCCAGCCTATGGTGCTAGAGAACTGAGTGTCCTTGTATAGAGGCTTACTGGCAGAGTAGGTTGCCTTTAGGCACTTATCAGTGGAGCTAAAGAGATTTGTAACACTTGCCTGAGCAGGGCAGAGGCCGGGCTGGCCCAAGAGGCTCAAGAGGCCCCAGGGGCCAAGGAATGAGAAGCCTAGGGCCAGGGAGAGGCCTGCCTGCGGGCATGGCTGAGAAGCTGTCCTGATTGAAAAACTGTATCCCGAGTGGTCCCTGATCTTGAATTGTAACCTGTTACTTCCCTAATAAAACCCATAGCTGTGAGTATGGTCTTTGAGTTCTATGTGGCCATTGCAATGAATTATCAAACCTAGCAAAGAAGAAGAGAGTGCCCTGGGAAGGACAGCTGCTGTCAGAATTGGTAAAAAAGTTGGAGGGTAGAAGTATGTCTGGCCTCCACCTCATAAGAATCAGCCTTGGGCCGTTGATGCAATGATTCTCCTCCCCTCAGTGAAGTTAGAGGAGCTCAGACACCCCCGCCACACCATTTTTACAGTAGCCAAACCAAAACTTCTAACGTTGATTTATTTTACTTCTAACCCCCACATTTCTGACCTAGGTAACATTTTAAGAGCTGAATAACTTAAAATTCACTGTTACCTGGTTTCAAATAAAGCTATTCTTGTCATAGTTTCTTTGGTCTTTATTTTCCTAGTCTCCAGAGAGCCGTATCTCTCAACATTGATCTTTAAGAGGATTGTTTTACATAAAAGAATAGAAGATGAATAGGTATGCTTCATATCTGTGCCAAGATTTAGGCAAAAAAAAATTTATTTTTATTAAATTTGTATTACCCACTCATCTACTTCATCCCTCATGTTTCTGACATAAAATGGAATCATTTAATGATCACTTGAAAATTGTTCTCAGATTTTCTTGTGAAATCACTATCAATGCAAAAAACAGGACCATAAAGTAACAGTTAATAAACTGTACAACAGAGTTTTTTTCTCCTCTTTAATGCTGAGCATTATGGCCTCCTGACCACCCATCAGTCTACAGGAATAGTTCAACAGTCTTCTTTTATATCTGCTTTAGTTAAATCTTTACCCTTTCCTTAAATATTCTTTGTAAACAGTAGAATAATTTGATACCATTTCTGTATACAGTCCCTGGAGTGTGCTCACTGCTAACAGAAAGATTGGTAGCTCAAGTCTACCCACAAGCACCTAGGAAGAAAGGCCTGGTGATCTACTTCCAAACAACCAGCCTTTGAAAACCCTATAGAGCACAGTTCCACTCTGACGCACTGGGGTCACCATGAGTCGAAATCAACTCAAAGCCAGCTGGTTTTGGGTTGGTTTCTGCATACATTTGCCATCTATGTAAATGTCACTTAATATGTACCAAGAAGGGTTAATTAGCCTCCCTTTTCTCAACGTTGTATTTGTTTTGCTAGGATTATGGATTCTGCGTAGATTTCTCTTACTGTTTGTATTCTGAGTGACTAAGAATATAATCAGAATTAGCAACTTATAGCTTGAACATATAACCATTAATGAAAAAAACCTGAACTCCCAACACATGGACTTACAATACAGGGAAATGTGTCTATAAAAAGAAGCTTTAGAATCTTTTTTTTTTTAAATAAGAACTTGTCTCAACAAAATTAAGATACTCTGTCACTAACTATGAAAATCTCCATTAGCTGAAATGACTGAGTCATTGCGGTTCATCATAGCAGTAACAAATCACAGTAGAGAAATGGGATCATAATTATAGGGGGACATACGGGAAGATTTTTTTAAGATGGGTTACCCTGCAGTACGCTTGTATAAAAAGGTATGTGTGCATATGAATATGGATTAAAATGTATATTGTTTAATTTAGCAGTAACTTCTTGTATCATTTAGCAGTAAGTTCTTGCTGTCTATGATTGACTCTCTGGGGTGACAGGGCTCACCGCATAAAATTGGGAAAGTGAGAATTTCACCCAATTCATAAGCTGGGTCATTTGGATTTTTACAGTTCTTCAATTCAGTATATGTAAAACCTACATTTGTAAAGATAAATCTTTATAGAAAGAAAAGTCATGGGTTAGTATTTATCTGTAGTATCACAAAGTATCCCAGACGTATGAGTTGCTCTGGCCTTACCAATGCCTAAGGTATCTGATGAAGATGGGTCATGATAGTCCTTGGATTAACTACTGTTTCGATAATTAAAATTCTGGTTAATCCATCCTTTTTCTTTTTGCATATTCCAGGGTTGTTGTCAACCTGCCTTCATTGTCATTTTGACTATGTATGCATGGCTTCATAAAAGGCTCTCCTTCAGGTAGAATTCTGTAAATGTGGATGTTACCAGGATAGAGAAGACCACTGACTTTGGCAACATGGAAATATTTTTTTTTACCTTGTTGAGAGAAGTTGTAATGGAATAAAGGGAACAGAAGCTCAATTAGAGTAGATGAAGGAGAAAACAGGAAGTAGAAATAGCAGATAATTGACTTTTTCAAGAAGTTGTGCTGTAAATGAGGAGCGGAGAAATGGAATCATAATAGGAGGGGCTAAACGGGAGGGTTTTTTTTGTTTGTTTTAAGGTGGGATACAGTTGCCTTTCCAGTGGGCCTGGAAGGTGGAAATGAAGCCCAGGGCTGAGGGGCCTCTACCCAGAATCTGCAGAGTGTGGCCAATACCTAGAGTCTGGAGAGCAGGGCACTGTGTAAATGGTCTCAGAGAACAGAGTATTATTTTCAAGCCTTGAAGGCTAATGTAATGTGTTCTGCTGACTTGCTTGGTGCCTGTTATCCCTTCTTTCCCTCCAGTTTCTCCCATTTGTAATGGAAATGTCTAGCTTGTGCCTGCCTGTTGCACCATTGTCGTTTGGAAGCAGGTAACTTGTATTCTAGGTTTCACATGTGGAGAGGAATTTTTGGATTTTGGACTAGGAGTTGATTTAAGACTTTTGCTATGATATGATTGGGTGAATGTGTTTCACATGTGGCAAGGAATGAATTCTTGGGGCCAAAGGGTGGAATGTCATGGATTGAACTGTGTCCCCCCAAAATATCTGTTGACTTGGCTAGGCCACGATTCCCAGCATTGTGTGATTGTCCACCATTTTTTCATCTGCTGTGATTTTCCTATGTGTTATAAATTCTGTATCTATAATGATAATGAAATGGGATTAGTGGCAGTTATGTTAATGAGGCAGTCTCAATCTACAAGATTAGATTGCATCTTAAATCAATCTCTTTTGAGATATAAAAGAGAGAAGCGAGCAGAGAGCCATGGAGACCTCTTACCACCAAGAAAGCAATGCCAGGAGCAGAGCCCCTCCTTTGAACTGGAATTTCCTGCCCCGAGAAGCTACTAGACCAGGGGAAGATTGATGACAAGGAACTTTCCTCAGAACCAATAGAGAGAGAAAGCCTTTCCCTGGAGCTGGCACCCAAATTCGGACATCTAGCCTCCTAGACTGTGAGAGGATAAATTTCTCTTTGTCAAAGCCATCCACTTGTGGTATTTCTGTTACAGCAGCACTAGCTAACTAATACAGATACCATGGAATATATTTGTATGAAAGGGTATTTGAGTATATAAATATAAATGAAAATATTTATTGTATCATTTTTCACAAGAAGAAGATGGAAGAAGAAGAACAAAAGAGGAGGAAGAGAGAAGAGAAGGAGAAAGGAGAGATGCAGCAGCAAAGTAAATGCTCTTAAGAGAGGAAATCATTGAATAAATTTTGGTAAATTTATCTCATTTGTCAATTTCTCTGAGAAGCTTTCCTTAATTTTCTGACTAAACCAATTCCCTTTTTAACACCCTTTCATAGCCACACCCAATTGCCATTGAGTCGATTCTGACCCATGGTAACCCCATGTGTTTCAAAGTCGGGTTTTCAAGGGCTGTGATATTTCAGAAGTAAATCACCAGGCCTTCATTCCTAGGCATCTGTGAATGGATTCAAACAGCCAACTTTTCAGTTAATAGCCAAGCACTTAACCGTTTGTGCCTCCCAGGGACTCCTCTCATAGCACCACATTCCTCCAATCCCGTTGGGAATTTACCTCAGCTAAGCTGGCCTTTCAACAATTGCCAAGTTCTCTTTATAAGGAATGAGAAGCAAGTGGTAGCTTCATGTCCTCTTTCCAAAAGCCAGGGGCATGTTGCAATGCAAACAAGTTGTGGGCCACATGCTGCCAAATAAACATTCAAAATCAAGCATTTCATGAAGCCTGTTCTTGGAAGTTCAGGAAGATCCCATTCTCTGTTCTCAAGTTTTCAAGCTTCTCAAATATCTTTCATGAAAGACTAATATGTATGCAATGATATTCTGACTTCAGGGTCAGCCAAACACTTATAAGAAGGATGCTTCATGGAGTAGAGAGCACTTCGGCTCTGGACATTGAGTGCTGCTTAGATGGTATTAAGCTGCAGGGTTTGCTGCATTTTATGCCTTACTGATACAAGGGTGATAGGATTCACTAGTCTTGTTACTCAATCACATATAGGAATGCCACTCATTTAACCAATGAAAAATTATTTCTGATAGCCAAGTTCTAATTAACAAACCCTCTGGTGTAGATTTACATTAATATAAAGTACTGGAGTGACCACTTCTGAACAGTGGGTTCTTATTTAGAATATTTCAAGGGCTGACTCACCACTCCTAAGGTATAGATTAAAAATAACTTACATACATACATTCCCTTGCTTACACTGAAGAACTTTGAAGTCAATTATCACAAAGATAGCATCTCCTTAGCATTAATGACATTTATTTTATATTTATCTGTGTGGTTATTTGAGTAATGACTGTCTCTCCTCTAGTCTACAGATTCGTTGAGGGTAATGGCGGGTTTTGCTCACAATTGTATCCCTATCTTAGTACCTGGAATATGGCAGGTGTTCAATAAATAATAACGAATGCTTCTTAAACATTTACTATGTGCCAGGTACTTTCTTAACCACTTTACTTGTGTTGGCTGTAACATATGAAATTACCAATATCTCATTGTGTTTGACCTACAAAAATGAAGTTTCATATGTTGCAACCTATTATAACCTTATTTAATCCTTACAACAACCCCAGGGGATGAATCGTAATTATCATCTCCATTTTGCAGATGAGAAAACTGAGGTAAAGAAAAGTTAAACAACTTGTCCAAGGTCACACAGCTAGTATGTGTAGAAGCAGGATTTGAACCCAGGCAGTCTTGCCCGAGTTCCACATTATTAACTATTATGTTACAAAGCCTCAGTTTGCTAAATAATTGTAAATGAACCAGCGCTGTGAAATATTGTGCAGCCATTAAAAAGAATGAGTTAAATCTATAAACACTGGTGTAGAAAAATATAAAGAAAATAGTGCTAAGAAAATAGACAGAAACAGAACAATAAATAATACTATGACTTCTTTATTTTAAAAAGTAAAATACATCCTCAAAACCCTGTACACTAGGTATAGCTCCCCTAGAATCCACGGGCTAAGCCTCTCTAACAGGGGCTTCCTGCTATCCGTATTTCTCTTTAGCCACAGCCTGCTGTTACAGAACAGGGGCCAACTTGCCTTTCTCCCAACGAGATGCCCTTCAGCAACTCCTTCTACCTGTAGCCCTGGCCATTTCCAAGACCTGTGAAACCTTCAAAAGGAAAGAGAAAATTTTTTTCTGGAAAGCAACTCTGGAGAAGTAGCTCGATTCTCCAGGAAGACAGAAGTTTTGCTTTAAGAATAGTTCAAGTTCTCATCATCTCCATCCTTCCTTTTCAGAAAGGAAATGTTGCATACTCAAAGGTTTCCACTAGAGTCCACTACAGTTATTTTTTCCAAAACAAATGGACCAAGGTCCTTTAAATGTGACTTCAGGTCTCCACCTCAAAAGAAACAGAAAAAAATAACTTTAGAAACTTATAAATGTTAAGTCATTCTCACTTCTACCAGTCAAAACAAATATTTAGAGTAATCTTAGCAAGGGGACTCCCTTACACTAGCAACTAGTGTTTAAGCAAACACTGGCTTAAAAATATTATTACCACATGGATGAATCTAGAGGGCATTATGCCGAGTGAAATAAGTCAATCACAAAAGGACAAATACTCTATGAGACCACTATTATAAAAACTCATGAAAAGGTTTACACACAGAAAGAAACAACCTTTGATGGTTGCGAGGGAAGGGAGGGTGGGGAGGAAAAAACACTAAATAGACAACAGATAAGTGGTAACTTTGGTGAAGGGTAAGACAGTACACAATACTGGGGAAGTCAGCACACCTTGGCCAAGATGAAATCATAGAAGCTTCACAGACACTTCCGAACTCCCTGAGGGACCAAGTTACCAGGCTGAGGGCTGGGGACTATGATCTCGGAGGACATCTAGCTCAATTAGCATAACATAGCTTATAAAGAAAATGTTCTACATCCTAATTTGGTGGGTAGCATCTGGTGTCTTAAAAGCTTGTGAGAGGCCATCCAAGATACTCCACTGGTCCCACCCCATCTGGAGCAAGGGAAAATGAAGAAAACCAAAGACACAAGGGAAAGATTAGTTCAAAGGACTGATGGACCGTTACTACCACAGCCTCCACTAGACTGAGTCCAGCACAACTAAACAGTGCCCGGCTACCACCACCAGCTGCTCTGACAGGGATCACAACAGATGGTCTCAGACAGAGCTGCAGAAAAATGTAGAGCAAAATTCTAACTCACAAAAAAGATCACAGTTACTGGTCTGACAGAGACTGGAGAAACCCCAAGAGTATGGCCCCCAGACACCCTTTTAACTCAGTACTGCAGTCACTCTTGAGGTTCACCCTTCAGCCAAAGATTAGACAGGCCCATAAAACAAACATAATACACGTAGCTCAACCATATATACAAGACAAATGGGCACACCAGCCTAGAGGCAAGGACGAGAAGGCAGGAGGGGACAGGAAAGCAGGAGGAATGGAAATGGGGAACCCAAGGTCGAGAAGCGGAGAGTGTTGACAAGTCACAGGGTTGGCAACCAATGTCACAAAACAATATGTGCATTAATTGTTTGATGAGAAACTAATATGCTCTGCAAACCTGCATCTAAAGCACAACAAAAAATAAAAATAAAAACAAAAAAATATATTATTCACAGATTTAAAACTAGCCCTTCATATGGCATTAATTCTAAAATATGTATACAATCCCTACAGTGTTTGAAGCTGTGGAAGTCCTCAAATAATTATGATAAGGTTAATAATGACCCCAAGAACGTTTTAGTTTAATAGGGAAAATAAAGCTGAGACACAAACGAGAATACAAGTGATGTCACAAGATGGATTATAAAAAGAGTTATTTGAGAAGTAGGTGCAAAAGCATTTGGAGGTTAATCACCCTGTTTTCTAGAAGGTCAGAAAAGGCTTTCTGGAGGTGGATTTGATCTGGTTCTTCAGAGAGGGTAGAGTTTGATTAAGTGGTGAGAATTTAAAGATAAGCATTTTAAGTTCAAAGACTAACTTGAATAAGCACATTACAGGAAGGTATCTGTATAGCCTGGTACAAAAAAAAAAAAAAACACACCTCATTGCCACCCAGTCAATTCTGACTCATAGGAACCCTACAAGACAGAGTAGAACTGCCCTGTAGTATTTCAAGGCTGTAATCTTTAGGGAAGGGCCCGGTGGCGCAATGGTTAAGAGCTATGACTGCTAACCAAAAGGTGGGCAGTTCAAATCCACTAGCTGCTCCCTGAAAGCCCTACAGGGGCAATTCTACTCTGTTCTGTAGGGCTGCTATGGGTCAGAACTGATCCGACAGCAATGGTTTTTTTTTTTTTAATTTTAATATTTAGGGAAGCAGACTGCCACATCTTTCTCCTATGGAGAGGCTGGTGGGTTTGAACTGCCAAGTGCTTTAACCACTGCACCACCAGGGCTCCTGTGCTGCCTAATGGGGGACTATAAATAAAACCACCATCCAGAGTAGGAAAGGTATTTAGTACATAGTGATAGGATGAGTCCAAGAAAAGAACAGTAAATGGTTTCCAGAACCCAATCAAGGACTTATTTCATGCAATACTTGATAGAGTTAGACTCTAGGATAAAAGGAAATTGGTCCTAATAGTTCTGAATGTTTACAATTGAGTGTCTGAGCATCAAATCCTGCACATTTAATACATTTGAAGGTTGCATCACTAAATGGTTTTTTTTTCTGTTATTTAAGAAGGTGATTACCTGAGTAGTTAATCTTCAGTGTCCCCTTATTTGAGGGAGAGTTCCTATAGTTTGTAGCTTCGTATTCTTTGAATATTGATCATTTGAGATAAGAGTTCATCAGTTTCACAACTGACAATCAGTAAAAGCATACAAATTTATTAGCAATACTGTCAAATTTGGGAACACCTCCATTAGGGTTTTTTGTTGTTGTTGACTGCGGTGGAGGTGGTGGTGGTGGTGGTGGTGGTGTGTGTGTGTGTGTATGTTTCCACATATAAACTCTAACACTAGGAAGAATTCTCACAGACTAGCTTCTGGCTACACGCATTTCAAACATTTCCCTTCCACTCTCCACATACATCCAGAGCTAGACACTGTGCCCTGCCTCTTTGTAATTCAGCACAAAGGTGGTAGGCATATTCCTGGAGACTCTACAACAGGACGGCTAGCAATAGCTAATCTACTCAGAAACTACTGCAAGTCATAAAATATATCCCACTAAACCCAAACTAAATAAAATTCCCCTTAGAAGGGGTCCCCAAATGCCTGCAGTTACTCCAATACCAGTCAACCACTCAACGCCAGGGAAAATGTGATAGGGGTAAGTATCAGTGAAAGAAAACAATGGTGTTAACCGATTAAGGCTACGGTAGACTACTATTTCCAATTTTACAAAATCATATGACCATGTAAGGCATGCTGAGGCCACTCTCATGCCTTAGAAAGGGTCCCTAAAAATAAGGGGACTTATAGCTTAAGCTTAGTTAGATTTATCCATCTCTGAATATCTACATGTAAGCAGTAAAATAAAATTTAAAAAATTTGTAAAAGGCCATCTGATCTTTATTCAGAGTTTATTGAATAATTTCCATGTGCTTAATACAATAGCCGACATTTAAACGATACAAATTATTAGAAAACATGGTCCTTGACAATGCGGTCATTACATATACTGGTATGAAACAACTACAGAATAATTCATGATGCAGTACAGCTTACTATGACATATTAAGACATGGAAGTGATAAAGAGTGGGGAGTCTTAAAGTTAGCTGATGATGGTGGTATGATCAAGGGAAATCATGCTGAAGCAGGTACCTGCTGAGTCTACCCTGTGAGACATAAATCAATGAACCACAGGGGGATTGGGTCTGAGGAAGGAGTTTTATCTAGATATCAGCCTTTGCAGCACTGGAAAAAGAAGGGGGAAAAGTCCACCAAATATCAAAATGCATTAAGAATATCTGCATTGTATTTGAGGAGTTACTGTACCCAACTCCTTTTCCTTTTCAGAAGGACAACATCTGCACTTAATAGTAGTCTGTTGACTGGGCAGAGGAGCTTTGCTATGAACATCCCGTTTCTATCAGGTAAGTTTTTTAGTGTAATAGCTTTCTTTGTATTGACATAAGAAAAGCAACACTGGCATGGGCTGTAGGCCATACTATGGAAAACAGTCCTATTACGTTGAATTAGATGTTACAATGGTATTTGATTAACTGATGATTCTATCTGTAGGGCTCATCACTCTTGGAAACTAGCAGATTTCCATAACCATTTTTCATCCTTTTACTTTGGAATGCTTTCCTCCCTTGGTATTACCAAGTGGCTGGTGTCAAGCAGATTGTCAAAATTGTTGTTTACAATACTCATATCGTCAAAGTTGTTTTTCTACATTTTTTCCTAAGAGGATTTTGAAATAATACCAGTGCCCGGAGTTAAAACTGAACAACTATCTCTCAAACTTCTAATAATCAAGTCCTAATTTGATCTTCATTTTCTTTCCTCCGTATGATCCTCTATGACTTATTTAAAGAATGCAATAAAAGAAGGAAAAGAGAATAATGTGAAAGGATTTATGTTTACCATTCAGATAGTTATCCTTGAATGCAACAAAGTTGTCATTGTCTAGGGTGTGTTTCTTCACTCACATCTTGACAAGTGTTTGTTGCCTATGACCAGGATCAATATAGTTTATACAATCAACTCCTTTCTCTTTCTTTTTTTTAACCTTCAAACTTAGAGGTTGGTAATCCTAAAAGAAAAGATCTTTAATGCTAGAACTGCTTGGAATCTATTAAACATCATTGAAAGAAAACGTATGTCAGAGAAAACACACACAAAATCCAATTATTTACATGTTAATTACCTTTCAGAAGAGACTACTGAATTTATATAGTAGAGCTATTGTCCTTAACAGTCTGGTTTGCTCAAATGCTGGAGTGACATAAAAGATAAAGGCAATTGAATTAACAGGTAAATTGGGCCAAGAAGAAATTTACTTTTATGTTCATTTGCATTTAGCTAAAGTAAATAATGAGACAAGAGGGTCAACTTCAGAAATGTTTCATGATTTGTTTTAAGTGCTAATATTTATTTAGTCCAAAATAAAATGTAATAAAACTCCTGTAGATGATAACTTGGGGCTTAGTTTTGTTTTTGTTTTTTATTCTATGCAGTTTTACTCCCCCTGCCCCCATTCCCTCCCAGAAATATAGGGAAGACTACAGGAAAGAATTTTAGAACACCTCCCTAACGTGTTATCAGGAGGGATCAGTCGGTCCCTGGAGAAGGCTTTCATGTTTTGTAAAGGAGAGGGTCAGCAAAAAAGAGAGAGATCCTCAGCGAGATGGATTGACACAGTGGCTGCAATAATGGGCTCAAACATAGCAGCAATTGAGGATGGTGCGGGACTGGGCATTGTTTCGTTCTATTGTACACAGGGTCGCTATGAGTCAGAACTGACTCTAAGGCAGCAACCTAGCATGTGCCTCATAACTACAGATGATCCTAGTCAAAAATTTTAAGCAAGTTGTACTTAGGGCCACTAAATAATTTATCATCCGAATGGTGACATTTTTAAATTAAAAGGGATACTACTTTTAATATTTACACCAGAAAAACAGGTAACTGTGATGCCCATGGAAGCTACAGTCAAGAAATCAAACAACCTACTGCATTGGGCAAATCTGCTGCAAAAGACCTCTTAAAGGGTTAAAAAGCAAAGATATTACTTTGAGGACTAAAGTGTGCCTGACCCAAGCCATGGTATTTTTAATCTCCTCATATGCATGCAAAAGCTGAACAATAAATAAGGAAGACCAAAGAATTGATACCTTTGAGTTATGGTGTTGGCAAAGAATATTGAATATACTATGGAATTCCAGAAGAATGAACAAATCTGTCTTGCAATAAGTACAGTCAGAATGCTCTTAGAAGCAAGGATGGCGAGACTTTGTCTCATGTACTTATCATCTTATCAGGAGGGACTAGTCCCTGGAGAAGGACATCATACTTGGTAGAGGTTCAATGAAAAAGAGGAAAACCCTCAAGGAGATGGGTAGCCACAGTGGTTGCAACAATGGTTGTGAGGACGGCACAGGACCGGGCAGTGTTTCATTCTGTTGTACATAGTGTTACTATGAGTCAGAACCAAAGTGAAAGTACGTAACAACAAGATTGTTTTTCTGGTTTTGATTTTATTTATTTCTGCTCTGATCTTTGTTATTTTCTTTCTTCTGGTTAGTTTGCTCTTCTCTTTCTATTTCCTGTAGTTGTCAAGTTAGGCTGTTGATTTGAGATTTTTCTTCTTTTTTCATGTAGGCATTTATTGCTATAATTTTCCCACTGAGTACTGCCTTCACCACATACCATAAGTTTTTGTATGATGTGCTACCATTTTCATTTGACTCTAAGAAATTTGTGACTTCTCTTTTGATTTCTTCCTTGACCCATCGGTAGTTTAATAGAGTGTTGTTTAATTTCCTTATGTTTGTGTATTTTCCAGTTTTTTGTTTTTTTTTTTTCTGTTATTGGTTTCTAGCTTCCTTCCACTATGGTCAGAGAAAATACATTGTATGATTTCAGTCTTTTTAAATTTATCAAGACTTTCTTTGTGACCTAACATATGGTATGTCCAAGAAAATGATCCATATGCACTGGAATAGACTGTAAATTGTGCTATTGCTGGGTGGACTGTTCTGTATATATGTGTTAAGTCTAGTTGGTTTATAGTGTCAGTCAGGTCCTCTGTTTCCCTGTTGATCACCTTTCTAGATGTTCTGTCCAGTATTGAAGGTGGTGTATTGAAGTCTCCAACTATTATTGTAGTGCTATCTATTTCTCCTTTCAACTCTATCAGTGTTTGTTTTATATATTTAGGTACTCTGATGTTGGGTGTATGTATATTTATGGTTGTTAAATCTTCTTGATTAATTGACTCTTTTATCACTATATAATGTTGTCTTAGGCTGGGTTCTCTAGAGAAGCAAAATCAGTGAAGCATATATATATATATACCAAAAACCCAAACCCATTGCTGTCAAGTCAATTCCAACTTGTAGTGACCCTGTAGGACACAGTAGAACTGCCCCATAGGGTTTCCAAGGAACAGGTGGTGAAGTCAAACTGCTGACCTTTTGTTGTTAGCAGTCATAGCTCTTAACCACTGCACCACTAAGGCTCCATGTATGTGTGTGTGTGTGTGTGTGTGTGTGTGCGTGTGTAAAGAGAGAGAGAGATTTATATCAAGGAAATGGCTCATGCAGTTGTAGAAGCTGGCAAGTCCCAAGTCCATGGGGTCAGGTGTCAGGCTAGAGGCTTCTCCTGACTCATGTAGCTGCAGGGGCTGACCAACCCAAGATTAGCAGATCAGACAGCAGGTTGCTGGCTCACAGGCTGTGGCGACTGATGAATCCAAGATCAGTAGGTAAGATGGCAGGCTGTTGGCTCAAGTCCCAAGAACTGGAGGCCAGATGATGACAAGCTGAATGCAGGATCCAGAGTCAAGCAAAAGCCAGTGAGCTTTGCCAGAAAGTCTGTATACATTACATGTAGGCCACAACCCCAAGGAAACTCCCTTTGAACTGATTGGCTGCTCGTAGTAGATCTCATTATGGAGGTGATTACATCATTACATAACTGCCAAACCACTGAGAATCATGGCCCAGCCAAGTTGACACACACCTTAACCATCACAAATGTCCATCTTTATCTCTTCTAACAGATTTTGTCTTAAAGTCCACTTTGTCTGATATTAAGATTGCCACCCCAGCTCTCTTTTGCCTATTATTTGCATGGAATATTTTTTCCATCCTTTCACTTTCAACCTATTTGTGTCCTTGGGTCCAAGGTGTGGTCTCTTGTAAACAGCATATAGCCGGATCATGTTTTTTTAATCCATTCTGCCATTCTCTGCGAGTGGCAGAGCATTTTCTTTATATCTTTTTCACAATTTGTCTTTATTCATTTATAATATAATTTAACAGTTAGAATCCTCAGCCTCTTCTTGACACAGAATCACCCTGAAGCCAAAGTCTTTCTCACTCTCTTACTCAAAATACTGCAAAGGCTTCCTATTGCAGTTAAAGTCAATTCTGATCTCTTTTCTGAGGTTTAGGAGACTTGGCTTGGGCCTCCTTCTCCCACTGCTATTCATACCACTTTCCCTCTTGCTCACACAGCTCCAACCACACTGGGATCTGCCCTATGGGTATTATTCCTCTGGACCAGTCTCTCTAATTCTTCCCCTGGGGAGCTCTTCCTTCTCAATCTTTAGTTTTCAGCTTCAATGCCATCTCCTCAGACTGGCCTCTCCTAAAAGAATTATCAAAAGTTAACTGCCCCACTCTCACCCCTGATTTGTTATTTTCTTAGCCCTTTGTCTGTTTGACTTTTTCCTTCAAAACTTTTAGCACAACTGGTAGATCTTTAATTTATATGTTTACATGAATTTTATCCATCTTCGTTACCAGAATCTAAGCTCTAAATGAAACGAATTTTGTCTCTTTTGCTCACCACTGTATCTCTGGCGCAGAGAACAGTGCCTGGCACATGATAAGAGTTCGATAAGTATTAATTTGATAACCGAAAGAAATATCCAAACAATCAAATACTGTTGATACAAATCCAATGTATTTCCACTGTCTAATATAGGTCACCACCATCTCTCACCCAGATTGTTGCAACTTCTTCCTAATTTCTTTCTCTCCATCAGTCCCTTCCTCTATTATTATTTCATTGTCTACACATTATCAGCCCTATTTTATATATGCAGAAACTGAGGCACAGGAAAGCTAAAGGTCATAACCTGGCTCATGAACACCTCCATGATCTGGCCCATATCTATATAGCCAAATTCATTTTATACAAGTCTTCAGCTCACTCTAAAAACACCAGATGTTTAACGAGAAACATAATAGGATTGGACTGTATCTGCCACTTTTCAAGCTGGACTAGGCTACTCCTTCACCCTCAAAATCCTCTGCACCTCTGCATGTGCCACTCCCTCATCTTACTATGCTGCCTTCTAATTCTCTCTGTGTCAATCTAAATGCTGTCCATCTATTAGATCTTGCTGCAGGCACTCCTCTATGATTTTGTCCCACGACACCCTAATTCAAAGCCTTTCACTAAACACCTATTCATCTTGTTGTTAATAGCCATTTGATAAATGCATAGTCTCTTCTTAGTCATGCCTTTTTCCCCCCTTAAATTTGCTAACTTTTCATGTGCATTGACCCATTTCACAACGATAATGGAACCTCCTTGAGAGCAGGGACTATGTTAGTTATCTAGTGCTGCTATAACAGAAATACTACAAGTGAGTGGCTTCAACAAACAGAAATTTATTTCCTCAGAGTTTAGGAAGCTAGAAGTCCAAATTCAGGGTACCAGCTCTAGAGGAAGGCTCTCTCTGTCCACCCTGTGGGAAAATCCTTGTCTCTTTCAGGTTCTGTTCCTTGGTTCCTTGGCAATCGCTATGTGGCATCTATTGTTCTCCTATTTGGGCTTGTTTGTCTCTGTGCCTGATCTTCCCGTTTCATATCTCAAAAGGGATTAAATTTAATACACTTCCTTCACTAATATGGTCTCACTGACATAACAAAGAAAAGCCTATTCCCAAATGGGATTACATTCATAGGTATAGAGCTTAAGCTTCCAACATATATTTTGGTAGGATACAATTTAATCCATAACAGGGATCATATCTTAGTCTACTTTCTTTTCTTGCATAGTCCCTAGCATGCTATCTTGTACATATGTCTTAAAGATGCCTAGTAGATGTCTATTGTTTGCTGTGTCAATTGGTCTTTTTTCCACTTTATGTGATCATTGTTAGTAGAGAGTTAGGAAATATCTGGCACTGAGCTCCCAAATATTTAGCTATCTAGCATGAGTCGCAGTATTTCCATCTCACATCTAAAAGAACTAGTGCTCTACTAATTATAGAGTACAGCTGTGAAAAATTTTGGCAGATTTTTTGCTTAGAATTATCTCCATACAAGTTCTGTCATCAGGGAAGGTAGAAAATCACTCAGCGCAGCTCCCAAAAGCTATGTTTTCCTCATGTTAGACACATCATCACACACACGTCTGCTATGCTTCTGATAACATCGCTTTGCAGAGTCTCTTTCTATGGTAATTTTAAGCTTATGTAACACCAGTTCCTCATAGCCTTTATAAGCATTTCTTAAGGTTGTGAAAATTATATACTCTTCAACTTTAAAATAACTCAATTTATTGTGTAGACATTAAGGTAATAATTATGAAATAAGACTAAGTAACAATATAAAAATACCTTATCCTGTTAAAAGAGGAAAAGGGTATGAATTTGGATCTGTGCTGAGATTACAACCATGGAGCTTATGTGGAAAGTGTTCTGGGTGGCCTACCCAATAGGCATTGTTCTTCCTAACAGAACCACTATTCTGTACAGGTTATCTATACTTCTCCACAAGGCCATGTGTTCAGGGAAGTCTAGGCCCAGGCAAGTCCCAGCTCAGGGAGTGGGACAAAATTAATCTAAGTTCCTATTCTGGGAGTTTTTGAAGTATGTACGCCCAGCACCCTCCCTATCCTCCCACCTCCCCACTCCTCAGCTACCCCCAACTGGATTTTGATAGACCTTGGTGGTGCAGGGTTAAGTGCTTGGCTGCTAACCAAAACGTTGGAGGTTTGAACCCACTGACTACTCCGCAAGAGAAAGATGTGGCAGCAGTCTGCTTCCATAAAGGTTTACATCCGTGGAAGCCCTATGGGGCAGTTCTACTCTGTCCTATAGGGTCGCTATGGGTTGAAATTGACTGGATGGCAACTGGTTGGGTTTTTTTTTGTTTTTTAGGGGGTAGGCCTCTGGGATCTGGTATGTCTTTAAAGCTGCCCAGGTGATTCTAAAGTGAAGTGAGGATTTAGAACTACTGTTCTGAACCAGTGATTCTCAAAAAAAAAAAAAAAAAAGTTGCTGATGAGTCAATTCTAACTCACGACTATGACATGTGTGTCAGAGTAGAACTGTGCTCCATAGGGTTTTCAGTAGCTGATTTTTCAGAAATAGATCTCCAGGTCTTTCTTCCAAGAGACCTGTTGGGTGGGCTTGAACCACCAACCTTTTTATTAAGAGCCAAGTACTTAACCATTTGTGCCACCCAGGGAACACCCCTCAAGTTTCCGTGATCCAAGAATCACCTGGAAGGCTTGTTAAAACAAAATGCTGGGCCCCACCCCCAGAGTTTCTGATTCAGTAAACCTGCGGTGGGTGGGTACAAGAATTTCATGCCTAACAAAGTTCTCAGGTGATTCCAATGAAGACTGCCCAGGGCCTCAGTGAGAACTATTGATCTAATAAGCTCTTCTGTGGAAACTTGTTTTGTATGTAATGTCTGAATTGTAGTAATTTTGTGACTAACCTGCACATGGCAATAACACACAGAAGAGGGTGGAGCCAAGTGATTCTCAGAGCTGGGGAGCAGGAACAAGTGACTCCTGGAGTCCACCCTACCTAGGTACTTATGTGAGTTAAATAAATCTATTTTTTGAGTCATTAGAGATGTGTGAGACATTTGTTGTTTTCACCGAAAACATCTTACCTTATGTCTCTCTAAACAACAGTTGTGTTTCAAATGACAACTTTTACTCTTTGCCAATATGCTTTTGAAGCAATAAATATCACAAAAAAAATTTACTTGATTAAATCTCCACTATAAAATGGAAGAGAAGGGATGTCACTATTTTACCTATTTATTCCATTTACGTAATAATTTTACCACTTTTTCCTTTCAGTGTGTTTTTATTTTCAAAGATATTTTCCATTGAATAAATTAAGATATCAAATTTGAGACATTTCACCTCAATTTCAAAGTAAAACGGCCATAGACATGCCTCTAGATGAAAGAGTTCTTCAAAATACTGGCCTGATACCAAGAAGTACATGACACCAGCTATATTAGAAGACAAATAGAACAATTAGTTATGACAATTGCCTTGAACCTCCTCTTGACTTTGCCTTAACTCTGCCAATTGAGTCTTCCTTGCACTCCCACCTCCCTCTCCCTTCCATTTGCTAATGCAAATATCTGAATGTCCTTCCCCTCCCTCGTAGTCCTACTTCCACCACCATCTTTTCTTAGTACGTCATAGAAAATTTGTTGCAAAAGACATTGGCAGTTAGTAGCCCTCACACTCATTCCCCATCTTCCTGGTCACCCTGCATTCTAGAAGCTAGAAAAGCTAAATGCTCGCTTTCTCCATCTCCATGACATGTAGAAATGATTATGTGTCTAAATTCTGGCTAATGTTACATAAGCAAAAGTCCCCTATGGGGCCTCAAGGAAAGTTTTTTTTCCTGATGAAAAGGATTCACAACGTGTCTCAAAATGAGTAACTCCAACGGGAAAGGTAAGGAAATGTAGAGATGGAATTTGCATATTTCAAGTTATGTAGGAGGAATAATTCTGTTAAGTTTGATTAGAAAGCTCAGTAAAAACAGAAATAGTACAAGCAATTAATTAACAGCTGGAAGTAAAATATGGTGAGAAACTGTGTCATGATCTAATTACTACCAGAAAGAGTAGTGATAAACTATTTTCATTTTGAATAGACAGCTCCCACAATTTAACTGCTTTGTGTCTTACAGCCATTAAAAAACAGGTCAAATCATTGAGATTCCTTAGTATACATTTTACAATCTATTTCACTTGGGAAGTTCTCCAGGAAATTATATATTTAAAGCTAGATATTAATTACTGAGTTATTTTTTATGGTTGAGTTAGCTTTTTTTCAACACACACTTTAGAAAAGTTTTAAGCTAAAATTATTGTAGTTAGGCTCTAAGGAATAGAACTTAGTTGCTTATATCATTAAATTTTCACTATGCTAGAACAAAGCAAAAATACTGTCATGCCCACGTGAATTACCTATGCTCACTTCTGTTAGGAAGTGGGATCCTTATTAGGGTCCCCAAATCTAAAAAGAAGATATCAGCCTACTGTATACACATGAGTAAATTTTAAAGTAACCATAATCACATCTCCATTACCTCCCAGTAACTGTCAAAGGTTTCATTGAGAAAAGTACTATTTAAAAATTTCCTATAAACACATTGTGGTGCATACATACAGTGGAAAATTATGCAGCTATAAAGAATAATGATGTTTCCAAAACATATCATAACATAGATGAATCTGGAGGAAATTACGCTGAGTGAAATAAGTCAATCACAAAAGGACAAAGATTGTATGCTCTCACTTTCATTAAAAGCAAAGAATATATATATATACAGAAAACAACATTCTTTGGTGGTTACCAGGGATAGGAGGGAGACTGAGGATGAATCACTTTCTAGATAGCAGATACTTGTTATCTTTGGTGATGGGAAAGGTAATACCAAATGCAGGTAAAATCTGTACAACTTGACCACGGTAAACGATGACAGTAAGAAGTACAAAATAACAAGGGACAGTTTTGGTAAATGCTATAGGGTCACTATGAGTCAGAATCGACTCAACGGCAAAGGGTTTTTTTTTTTTAATAACATAGACAATTTTTCAACTACAGCAATATCAACCAAAACATATATGTGTGGTTACACAGGTAGATAGGTATATATACGTGTGGGGGGGGGGGGGGTGTATAGGAAGGTGTCTTAGGCTGGGTTCTCTAAAGAAGCAAAACCAGTAAAGCATATAAATCTATATATAGAGAGAGATTTATATCAAGGAAATGGCTCATGTGGTTTTAGAGGCTCGAAAGTCCCAAGTCTGTGGGTCAGGCTGGAGGCTTCTCCTGACTCAAGTAGTTGCAGGTGCAGGCAAACCCAAAATCGGAAGGTCAGATAGCAGGCCTCTGGCTCGCAGGCTGCAAAGGCTTCCATATCCCAAGATTGGTGAAAAGACAGCAGGTAAGCTGCTAGCTCAAGTCCCAAGAGTCAGAGGTCAGAAGAACAAGAGCCAGCAGCAGGATCCAGAGGAGCAAAAGCCAGCGAGCTTTGCCAAAAAGTCCACATATTTTGGATGAAGACAACACCCCCAAGGAAGCTCTATTTCAACTGATTGGCTACTGACAGCAGATCCCATCATGGAGGTGATCACATTATATCAGATCTCATAAAAGAAGTGATTATATCGTTATACGACTGCCAAACTACATCATAACTGTCAAACCACTGAGAATCACAGCCAGACAAGTTGCCACAACCTTAATGATAACAGTCCACCTCTTGTCAACTTGGCACCTGTACACATCTTCTTAAACCATACATAATCTCTGAATAAAGACAATTATAAAGTCGTGCCTGTGCCTAACATGATACAACTAATATGCACACAACTGAAAACACACTAGCCCTGTTTACATTTATATTTTATAAGTGAAGAAAACAAAAATATTTGATGTACATGTACAAGGAAGAAATACTCATAACAATTACAGTCCTCATTTCTGTAACTGGTCACATGATCATAACTGGTATTTAGAACTACCTTCTTCCACCACCCATTGCATATTCCCTTTGCTCTCAGGAAGCACCTCAGCTGGTCATAGTTCTTTGCCTGGTGGGGTAACCCAAACCTTCATTCCTGAAAGGTCTGGGGCTATTAGTAGTCATGTCAGAAACGAGTTGCTGTAGTTTTCCACTGTCTTTAATCACAGAGCTTGGTAGTACTAAGGGACGCCCGAAGGGATTTCCTGCATTCCAGACATACTCTTTTTTACCTCTGATATGTAATATCAATCAAATTTACTCTTCGTAATAGGAATTAATCACACCAGATAATATGGTAATTCCCTTCTTTGCATGATGATTCAGAGGGATAAGGAGTCCACAGTAACCAGATTGCATTAGCAATTTCCAATTCAATGGTATTAGTGATATGTCTCCAGGTGGGAGCATTCCTTCCTTTGGAACTAAGACCTGCAGACTTGCAGAGCATAATGTTGTGGGGACAGGAAGCAAAAACCTTTTGAGTGAGTCGCTAGGGGTAATAGTGAGTGGTGCCATTCGCATTCTACCCCTTGATTCCTGGACACATGAATCCTGGCTATGGGAGAAAAAACATCATAAATTGGATGCTGGTTTAGAGCATATACAGCCTCCTGGAGAGCATAGCCTCCACCCTACAAGGAATTGCCACCAAGCTGGCACAGTAATTGTATCTTTCAAAGGCCATTCCATCATTCTATCCATCCAGCTGCTTCAGGATGATTGGGAACATGGTAAGACCAGTGAATTCCATGAGCCTGGGCCCACTGCTGCACTTCATTTGGTGTGAAGTGAGTACCTTGATCCGAGGCAGTTCTGTTTGGGATGCCATGAGAGTAGTTAAGGCATGCTGTAAGTCCACGGATGGTAGTATTGGCAGAAGCACTGCATGCAGGGAAGGCAAACCCATATCAAGAGTAAGTGTCTATTCCGGTAAGAACAAAACACTGCCCTTTCCATGATGGAAGTGGTCCAATGTAATCAACTTGCCACCAGGTTACTGGCTGATCACCTTGAGGAATGGTGCCATATCAGGAACACAGTGTTGTTCTCTGCTGCTAGCAGAGTGAGCACTCAGCAGTGGCTGTAGCCACGTCAGCCTTGGTGAGTGGAAGTCGATGTTGCTGAACACATGCATAACCTCCATACCTGCCACCATGGCCACTTTGTTCATGAGCCCATTGAGCAGTAGCTGACAAAAGAGGATGACTGGTTTCCACAGAATGTATCATCCTATCAACTTGGTTGTTAAAATCATCCTCTGCTGAGGTCACCCTTTGGTGAGGATTCACATGAAACACAAATATCTTCACTTTTTTAGCCCATTCAGAGAGGTCTGTTCACATACCTCTTCCCATACTTACTTGTCTCCAACTTTCCAGTCATGTTCCTTCCAAATCTCTGAAGGACCAGCCAAACCACTGGCCACAGCCTATGAGTCAGTATGCAACTGCATGTCTGGCCATTTCTCCTTCCAAGCAAAGTGAACAACCAGGTGCACTGCTCAAAGTTCTGCCCACTGAGAGGGTTTCCCTTCACCACTGTCCTTCAGGGAGGTCCCAGAAAGGGGCTGTAGTGCTGCTGCTGTCCACTTTCAAGTGGTGCCTGCATTTCATGCAGAACCATCTGTAAACCAGGTATGAGTTTTTTCTTCTTCAGTCAACTGATCATAAGGAACTCTCCATGAGGACATAGGTGCAGACTAGGAGAGGGCAAATAATGTGACAGGAGTGAAGACCATGGGCATATGGGCCCCTTCTTCATACAACTTACTTGTGCATTCAGGTCCTGCTTGGGCCCAATCTCGTATATACCACTTTCATTTAGTGATGGAGTGCTGCTGTGCACGTCTGACTTTATGGCTGTGTCAGTCAGACAACACTCAGTTCATTATGGGCAGCTAAGGATGCAAGGTAACTTGGTGGCCCCTGGTTAAGCATTTGGTCTCTACTAAGGCCCAATAACAAGCCGAAAGATGTTTCTCAAAAGGAGAGTAGTTATCTACAGAGGATGGCAGGGCTTTTCTCCAAAATCTTAAGGGTCTGCACTGTGATTCATCGATACAGACCTGCCAAATACCCTGAACAGCATCTCTATTTGCCACTGACACTACAAGCATCATTGGATCAGCTGGATCATATGCACCAAGTGGCAGAGGGGCTTGTACAACAGCCTGAACCTGTTGCAGATCTTTCTCTAGTTCTGGGCCCCACTCAAAACTAGCAGCTTTTCAAGTTACTTGATAAATACGCCAGAGTAGCACTCCCAAATAAGGAATATGTTGCCTCCAAAATCCAAAGAGGCCCACCAGGATTGTGCTTCCTTTTTAGTTGTGAGAGAGGCCAAATGCAATATCTTTCCTTCACTTTATAAGGAATATCTCAACATGCCCCACACCACTGGAATCCGAGAAATTTCAGTAAGATGCAAGGTGCCAGGATTTTTGTCAGATTAAGTTCTCCCCTCAAGCACACAAATGTTTTACCAATAAGTCCAGAGTCATTGACACTTCTCCTTACTAGGTCTGTCATAGTTATCTAATACTGCTATGACAGAAATGCCACAAGCAGATGGCTTTAAAAAACTGAAATTTATTCACTTACAGTCTAGGAGGCTAGAAGTCCAAATTCACAGTGCCAGCTACAGGGGAAAGCTTTCTCTCTGTCGAATCTGGGGGAAGGTCCTTGCCATCGATCTTCCCCTGGCCTAGGAGCTTCTCAGCACAGGGACCCTGAATCCAATTGTCACATTCTCCTGCCTCTTCTTGCTCGGGTTAATGAGGTCCCTCTCCTCTCTGCTTGCTTCTCTCTTTTATATCTGAAAAGAGATTGACTCAAAATACAACCTAATACTGTCGATTGTGTACTGCCTCAGATTTACAACACATAGGATAATCACATGAGATCACAAAATGTTGGACAACCACACAATACTAGGAATCATGGCCTAGTCAAGTTGATATATATATTGGTAGGAGAAAATTCAATCCATGACAAGATCTAATTAGCATAATTTCATCAGTGTAATGGACCAGCATGACGTCTTGTAGAAGGGAAAGGCAATCAAGTTCCCTGTGGACTATATTATGACATAGGCCTGGAGGGTTGATGTACCCCTGAGGTAAGATAGTGAATGTGTATTGCTGGCTATGCCAGCTGAAGGCAAACTGCTTCTGGTGGTCCTTCAAAACAGGTATGGAGAAAAAGACATTAGCCAGATCAACAGCTGCTTACCAGGTACCAGGAGATGTATTAATTTGCTCAAGCAATGAAACTACATCTGGAACAGCAGCTGCAATTGGAGTCACCACCTGGTTAAGTTTTCAATAATCTACTGTCATTCTCCAAGATCCATCTGTTTTTTGCACAGGCCAAATACGTGAATTGAATAAGGATGTGATGGGAATCATCACCCCTGCATCCTTCAAATTCTTAATGGCGGCAGTAATCTCTGCAATCCCTTCAGGAATGCGGTGTTGCTTTTGGTTTACTATTTTCCTACATAAGGGCTGTTCTAATGGCTTCCATTTGGCTTTTTTTTTCCCATAATGGCCCTTACTCCACTTGTCAGGGATCTAATGTGGGGGTGCTGTCAGTTGTTGAGTATATCTATTTCAAATATACATTCTAGAACTGGAGAAATCACTACAGGATGGGTTCAGAGACCCATTGGACCTCCTGTGAGATGTACATAAGCTAAGACTCCATTAATAACCTGATCTCCATATGCCCCCACTCTGACTGGTGGGCCACAGTGAAGTTTTGTGTCTCCTGTAATTAGAGTCATTTCAGAGCCAGTATCCAGTAATCTCCCAAAAATCTATTTCCTTTTCCCCAAATGAACAATCACTCTTGTAAAAGGCCATACATCCCTTTGGGGAAGGGTGGGAGAAAGATTAGCAGTATAAATTTTTGATGGTGTAATGAGGCCTTTCCTCAAGGGGACCTGGCTACCCCTTCATTCAAGGGGTTGTGGATCTTTAAACTTGCTCAAATCTGGGAACTTACTGAGGGGCCATGACTCTCTGTTCTGGTGATTTGAGTTAGACTGCTGTTCACTTGACCTAGAATTCTTTGACTTGTATAGATCAAGTAAATATTTAGTAGATTTCCTGTCTATTTCACTCCTAGAGACACCATGACTAAGTAGCCAACACATGAGTCCATATGAGTCAGACTGTTCTGATTATTGCTTTCACTCTGCTGTCCATTACAGGAAACACACCCACCTTGTCTTTGTTGATTGAGTGCCACGATTTGGCCCCTACCACCACAGGGTCCTATCAGCCCGATTGTAGTTAGGTGTCTTAATTCAATTAGGGCAGTCCTCACTATCAAATCTGACTTACATAAAATAGCAATCACAGCAGTCTTCAAGGATGCTGGAGCTCCCTTCACAAATTTGTTCCTCTAATTTGTGGTAAAAGGTGTGTCTTCTGGGCATTGCATTTGTGGGTCTGTGGGTCTAACCTAATAAATCCACTCTAGCATGCCAATTTCCCTAAACGTTTGGATACCTTCTTCTACAGTATACCAAGGCAGGTCTGGTACTTCAACTTGATTTAGTGTAAGCCACCACGTAATTCATGCTTCAGTGACTCAATCAAATAAATTATTTTATCTTTTCCTAACCTCTCAAGCTGAAACAGTAAAGAAAGAACCTGTGCTTAGTGGGCCCATATCAATAAACTCGGACTGATCCATCTTTATGTTTCTTGCACCATTATCTCACACACTTAATAGCCATTCCCACACATATTCCCACAGGTTTCTGTTTGTAAGTATTAGAACATCAAGCAGTTCTTCTGGAGTGTAGCGTGTCTCCTCCTGGGTCATACTTTGTACTTCACTTTTTGGGGATCATTGGGACTTAAATCTAGTTATAGGTCTAGAATACAAAATGGGCAGTGGGGATGTGTTTTGAGAACATTCAGCACTGTCTTGTAAGGCATCCGCCTCAGGTGATGCCCCAGGCAATGACTCAGACAAAGCCTCTTTAAACAAAGCTGACTTAATCTCATCAGATGGGGGTGGAGGGGTTAATGGTTTTACTGAACAGTGTGGTTTAGCAGACAAAGATGATGTAATCTCTTCAGATGGGAGGGAGAGGGCTGGTTCTGTTGGCAGGAGTGACTCAACAGAATTTAGGGGCTCAGTGTCCCCAGCTTCCTAATTATCTGTCCATATGTCCTCATCCCAAGTTTCAGTATATCGTTTCTTCCCAATCAATGCCCTCACTTTAACTTCAGACACCACGTGATGTTGAGAATTTAGTTGACATTGTAATTCAGCTACTCTTACAATAAGACTATGGGTATGGTTTTCAGCAATATCAGCTCTGTTACTACAAGAAATAAGCCTTCTTTCAAGGCATAAGTGGGAACTTTGAGGTAATTTATGCAGCGCTTGAACTTTGACTCTGAAGCCCTGAGCTCATCTGTTTCTTTTGCCACTTTGTCTATCGAAAGTAGAACCAACCAACCAACTTATACTTCTCATTATGACAAAACTGAAGAAAGGTATTAACCGTGATCACCCAGAGCCTTGCTTCTCACCAATACCTGATTTATTGATGGTGATATTTTGTGTATTTCTATTACCACCTCATGCCATGGATTAGGAGTGCCCTCTTTACTACAGGAAGCAGAGTCATCAACATCTTTAAGAATAACCAGACTTGAGAACCAATTTAAAAAACTCATTCTTATAGTTTTGCTTCACTAGAACCACTCTTGGTACCAAATATCTTAGGCTGGGTTCTCTATAGAAATAAAATCAGTAAAGCATATAAATATATATAGGGAGAGAGATTTATATCAAAGAAATAGCTCACAAGGTTGTAAAGGCTGGAAAGTCCCAAGTTTGTGGGGTAGGCTAGAGGCTTCTCCTGACTCATGTAGCTCTGGGGGCTGGTGAACCTAAGATTGGCAGGTCAGACAGCAGACCTCTGGCTCACAGGCTGTGTAGTTCTATGAATCTCAAGACCATCAGGCAAGAAGACAGGTAAGCTGCTAGCTCAAGTCCAGAGAGCTGAAGGTCAAAAGAACAGGAGTTGTGACAGGATCCAGAGTGAGCAAAAGCCAGCAAACTTTGCCAGATAGTCCACATATATTGTATGCAGGCTACACCCTCAAGGAAATGCCCTTTCAACTGATTGGGTACTCACAGCAGATCCCATCATAGAAGTGATCACATTATATCAGGTCTTATCATGGAAGTAATTACATCATTATACAACTGCCAAACTACATCATACCTGCTAAATCACTGAGAATCATGTCCCAGCCAAGCTGACACACAACCTTAACAATCACAGAAGGTGTACTTCTATAGGTGTATCTGTAGACATAGCTATATATACGTGTTTGTCTGTGTGGCATATATATTCATATATATATAACAAAGCACATAAGGGGCACAGTTATGGATACTTCCTAGACATAACCAAACACCTCACTGGATAGGTTTACTGGTTTTGAATGATTAGGGCTATAGTCTTGTGAGACAACTTGGTCAACTGGCATAACATAGTTCATAAAGTTTATGTTCTACATCCTAGTCTGGTGAGTGGTGTCTGAGGTCTTAAATGCTTGTGAGCAGCCATCTAAGACACAACTATTGGCCTCTACTTGTCTGAAGCAAAAGAGAAAGAAGAAAACCAAAGACTCAAAGAAGAAACTACTCTACAGGACTAATAGCTCACGCAAACCATGGCCTCATCTATCATGAGACCAGAACTAGAAGATGCCTGGCTACCACTACTGACTGTTCTGACCAGGGACACAATAGATGGACCTGCATAGAATGGGAGAATAATATAGAACAAAACTCAAATTCTTAAAAATAAAGCCAGATTGCTGGACCAGTAAGGACCAGAGGAACCCCTGAGATTGTTGCCCTGAAACACCCTTTAAACTAAGAACTAAAATGGCTTCCGGAGATCACCTTTTAGTTAAATAGCAGATAAGCTCATAAAATAAATAATATCACCCATGAGTACTGTGTTCTTTAAAAAAAAAAAAAAAAAACCAATCTAGAGCAAAGATGAGAAGGTAAGGGGGAGCAGGGAGGTTAGATTAATGGAAAAGGAACAACCAGAATGGAAATAATGAGAATGTTGACACATTGTGGAAAATGTAACCAATGTCACTGTAAATAATGCATAGAAATTGTTTAATGGGAACCTAATTTGCTATGTAAACTTTCACTAAAAGCATAATAAAATATTATTTTAAAAAAACGAAACAACAGAAGAGAACACACCAAAATATTACAAGAACAACAACAAAAAGAATTTCCTAAACTTTGGAGAAGCAGTCCAAATTCATAAACTCCAATTTGTACTGCATTGAGTTGTAACTTCAGAGAGCTCTGTAGTTTGGCCACATTGTCTGATCCCTGTAGAACTGCTCTTCACTGAAATGCGCACACCAAAGCTACCCTGGTTTTGAGGACAGAAATGAAAAATGGGCATTCCCTTCATCTAGGACGGTTTCCAAACTAACTAACTTAGTACTTAAGAAAACACATACAAACACACAACTTCAGAACGAAATTCAGAGCAGAAAATCTGTCATAAATCCTTGTTATCTGATAAGGCTGAAGGATAGGTCATTTCTTGAAGATCGGCACAAAACAGATCAAGAACTCTGGGAAGTTATTCAGACAGACAGATTTACAGCTCAGGCAAAAGAAAAAACCTTGACAAGAAAACTAAGCTTCAATATGAGTTTCCAAGCAATAATCTAACAACAGAATATGATCAAACAGCACACTGAGCCAACATATTTTCCCCAGTCAAAATTTCATGATTTATTTAAATAGCAAAGAGTAGTCCCCTAGGGTGGAAGTAAGAGTAATTACCTGGTGGAATGAAGGCAAAGGACTGGAAAGAAGAATAGCAATAGATTCCAGTGGCTACACCAAGAGGAAGAAATGAGAGATGATTTAGGGAACACAAACTTAAAGCAAATGGAGTTTCATTCTTTGGAAGGACATTTATATCAAATTCTTATATTTCCTCAGAAATTTTTTTCATGTTTTTGCGTTAATAAATGTAACCAGTCATCTAGAACTGGAGAATCCCCTTTTCAGGAGAAATAATAAAAACCAAAACCAGTTGCCATTGAGTCAATTCTGACTCCTGGCAACTTCATGTGTGAAGAGTAGAACTGTGCTCCATAGGATCTTCACAGTTGTGACATTTCAGAAGCAGATTGTCAGGACTTTCGTCTGATCACACTTGGGTGTATTCAAGTCATCAATCTTTTGGGTAGTAGCTTTACACTTAACCATTTACACCATGCAGGAACTCCTGGAGAAACACTGTTGTTGTTAGGTGCCATCAAGTTGGTTCCAACTCATAGCGACCCTATGTACAACAGAACCAAACACTGCCTGGTCCTGCGCCATGCCACAATTGTTACTATACTTGAGCCCAATGTTGCAGCCACTGTCCATCTCATTGAAGGTTTTCCTCTTTTTTGCTGACTCTCTACTTTACCAAGCATGATGTCGGTCTTAGGCTGGGTTCTCTGGAGAAGCAAACCCACTAAAACACATAAATATATACAGAGAGAGATTTGTATCAAGAAAATATCTCATGTAGATGTAGAGGATGGAATGTCCCCAGTCTGTAGGTCAAGATAGAGGCTTCTCCTGATTCACATAGCTGCAAGGACTGGCGAACCCCAAATCCACAGGTCAAAGAGCAGGGCTCTTGCTCACAGACCGCAAAGATCAATGAATCCCAAGATCAGCAGGCAAGACCACAGGTAAGCTGCTAGCTGAAGTCCCAAGTATCATATTTCAGAGGAACAGGAGCCAGCTGCAGGATTCAGCACAAGCAAAAAGCCCCCAAGCCTTGCCAAAATGTCCTCTTATATTCGATGCAGGCCATACACCCAAAGAAACCCCCTTTCAATTGATTTGGCTACACACAGCAGATCCCATCATGGGGGTGATCACATAACAAATCTCAACAGGGAAGTGATCACAACATTATATGATGGCCAAAACACTGAGAATCATGGTCCAGCCAAGTTGACACATAATCTTAACCATCACAGTGTCCTTCTCCAGGGACTGGTCACTCCTGATAACATGTCCAAAGCATATGAGACAAAGTTTCACCATCCAGAATTCCAAGCAGCATTCTGGATGTACTTCTTCCAAGACAGATTTGTTTGTTCTTCTGGCAGTCCATGGTATATTCAATATTCTTCACCAACACCATAATTCAAAGGCATCAATTCTTCTTTGGTCTTCCTTATTCGCTGTCCTGTTTTCACCTGCACTTGAGGCAACTGAAAATAGCATGGATTGGGTCAGGTGTACCTTAGTCCTCAAAGCCACATCTTTGCTTTTTAACACTTTAAAGAGGTCCTTGGTAGCAGATTTATCCGATGCAATACATCCTTTGATTTCTTGACTGCTGCTTCTATGGGCGTTGATTGTGGATCCAAGTAAAATGAAATCCTTGATGACATCAATCTTTTCTCTGTTTATCATGAAGTTGCTTATTGGTCCAATTGTGAGGATTTGGTTTTCTTTACCTTGAGGTGCAATCCATACTGAAGGCTGTAGTCTTTGATCTTCATCAGTAAGTGCTTCAACTCCTCTTCACTTTCAGCAAGCAAGGTTGTGTCATCTGCATAACGCAGGTTGTTAACAAGTCTTCCTCCAATTCTGATGCCCTGTTCTTCATATAGTCCAGTTTCTCAGATTATTTGCTCAGCATACAGATTCAATAAGTATGGTGAAAGGAAACAACCCTGACACACACCTTTACTGACTTTAAGTTACCCAGTATCTCCTTGTTCTGTTCAAATGACTGCCTCTTGGTCTATGTACATGTTCCTCATGAGCACAGTTGAGTGTTCTGGAATTCCTACTCTTCACAATGTTATCCATAATTTGTTATGATCCACACAGTGTAATGCCTTTGCATAGTCAAACCAGGTAAAACACAGGTAAATATCTTTCTGGTATTCTCTGCTTTCAGCCAGGATCCATCTGACATCAGCTATGATATCCCTGGTTCCACGCCCTCTTCTGAATCCAACTTGAATATCTGGCAGCCCCCGTCAATGTAACTGCTGCAACCGCTTTTGAATGATTCTTCAGCAAAACTTTACTTGCATGTGTTATTAATGATATTGTGTGATAATTTCCACATTCTGTTGGATCACCAGTCTTTGGAATAGACACAAATATGGATCTCTTCCAGTCAGTTGGCCAGGAAGCTCTCTTCCAAATTTCTTGAGGTAGCCAAGTGAGCACCTCCAGCACCGCATCCATTTGTTGATAGATCTCAATTGGTATTCCATGAATTCCTGGAGCCCTGTTTTTCACCAATGCCTTCAGTGCAGCTTGGACTTCTTCCTTCATTACCTTTGGTTCTTGATCATATACTACCTCCTGAAATTGTTGAATATCAACCAATTCTGTTTGGTACAGTGACTCTTGATTCCTTCCATTTTCTTTTGATGCTTGCTTCGTCACTCAATATTTTTGCCATAGAATCCTTCAATATTGCAACTCAAGCCTTCGATTTTTTCTTCAGTTCTTTCAGCTTGAGAAATTCTGAGTGTGTTCTTCCCTTTTGGTTTTCTAACTCCAGGTCTTTTCACATTTCATAATATTTTACTTTGTCTTCTTGAGCTGCCCTTTGAAATCTTCTGTTTGGCTTTTACTTCATCATTTCTTCCATTCGCTTTGGCTACTCTGCGTTCAAGAGCAAGCTTCAGAGTCTCTTCAAACATCCATTTTGGTCTTTTCTTTCTTTCCTGTCTTTTTAATGACTTCTTGCCTTCTTCAGGTATGATGTCCTTGATGTCATTCCACAACTCGTCTGGTCTTTGGTCATTAGTGTTCAACGCATCAAATCTATTCTTGAGATGGTCCCTAAATTCAGGTGGGATATGCTCAAGGTCGCATTTTGGTTCTCCTGGACTTGATCTAATTTTCTTCAGCGTCTTTAACTTGCATATGAACAATTGATGGTCTATTCTGAAGTCGGCCCCTGGCCTAGTTGTGACTGATGATATTGAGTTTCTCCATCGTCTCTTTCCACAGATGTAGTCAATTTGATTCCTGTGTATTCCATCTGGTAAAGTCCATGTGTATAGCTGCTGTTTATGTTGTAGAAAAAAGGTATTTGCAAGGAAGAAGTCATTGGTCTTGCAAAAAACTCTCTCATGTGATCTCCAGCATCATTTTTATCACCAAGGATGTATTATCCAACCACCAATCCTTCTTTTTTCCAGCTTTCACATTTCAATCACCAGTATCTATCAACGGATCTTGATTTCATGTTTGATCAATTTCAGACTGCAGAATTTGATAAAAATCTTCAATTTCCTCACCTTTGGCATTAGTGGTTGGTGCATAAATTTGAATAATAGTCATATTAAATGGTCTTCCTTGTAGGCCTATGGATATTACCCTGTTACTGACAGCCTTGTACTTCAGGATAGATCTTCAAAAGTTCCTTTTGACCATGAATGTGATGCCATTCCTCTTGAATGTGTCATTCCCAGCATAGTATACCATATGATTATCTGATTCAAAATGGCCAGTGCTAGTCCATTTCAGCTCACTAATGCCTAGGACATTGATTTTATGCTGTCCACCACAGTACTAAAAACAGACGCATAGAGATGAAATGGAGAAACACTAACAAAGCCTTAATTTCCAATAGTTCTTTTCACATTCTTCCTACAGATCACCATATCATTTGTTTCATTTTAATTGTCTACAAAACTAAAAAGGGCAGTGTGTTGGGACTAACCAAGAGGAAGGCGGAGGTCTGCATCTGCAACCGAGACGCTAGTGTTTAAATTTCCAGCATTTGCTGAGGGTCAGATTTCTGAGAATGATAATTAATTAATCACACCGTACAGGTTCTGGACAAAATGAGAAATAAACAGGGTATCACATGAGCATCAAAATGTCATCATTTTGCTGGTAAAATTGTGTTAAAGAATATGGTTTTGACCTTCAGCCTAAACCAGACTTCACTCTCTCCTTTCAAAATGAATTTAATCACTCAAAGGGTGAGAAGCTGAGAAACGCAGCCTTCCCTGCACAGGAGCAGAGCCTGGGTCTGGGTCCCCCTCAAGAGGATGGAGGAGTCTCTCTTTTGGAGAGGAGTAGCTGAAGGACATTTAAAAAAAAAAAAAAAGGCCAGGAGCTACTCCCCAATACTTTCTAGAGGGTGAAAGTTCATATTTTATGGGCTGACAGGAACATAGGGAAGTGGATCAACTGGTCCCTCCCGTCCTCTGCATCTCCTAACCTTATGTTTTCTTGAGCCATTTGGCTTACCAACCAAGCCTGTGGTCAACCAGGTGTGTGGCTGACCCCTAGGCAGAGGAGAGCAGATTATTAGAGCAGTCCAGCTTCCACTTTCATGAGATTGCTTCTCTCATATGTTGCTTCTTTATTTATTCTTCTCGAACTGGTGGTGGCACTTCCAGCTCTGTCCCCAGAGAGTTCTAAAATGGGTTGAAACCTTTAAATTAACTCCATGACCATGTTTTACCCTAATCTAAAAATGTGCCCTCTATGTTATTTCCCACCTCAAACTATGCCCAGCCATACAGTCTAAATAGCAAAATAGATGTTATAATAAACCTAAATAACAAGGAAAAAATCAGTAGGGTAAAATATGTCCCAAATTTGAATATAAACCCTTCTATTAAAAAATTCTTAGATGAAATTAAAGTCTAAAATTACAGACTCTTGTGAGTTAGAGACAATGAAATAAAAGTCCAAAATTCTTCCTTCCAGAATGCCTTATTCAACTCAATTTCAGCCAAAAGATTCTCATTTAAATGCTTTGGTAGGATTGGGATTCCTTCAGCTGTGGAACTTGGGCTTTCTACTGCAACACAAGGAGTTCCTACAGCATCATCTAAAGATAGTTACCCTCGATAGAGACTTGATTGTATCTGGGGGAGGATAGTCATCAGAGGAAACACAGTATATGTGATGCATTTCTGCCATGCATCCAAAGATAAGGACCTGTAAACCAAACTCAGGAGAGATCTCACATCAAGGGGTTGATTATGGATTCCTTATGGATGTAGGTCATGGTGGGAAAGAGGAGTAGAGGAATTCCACCAGTGCCTTCTCTTTCAGACAGTTGCATTCAAAACAGTCTAGTTTTCTTGCAAAATCTAGAAAATTATTTGAGGTGACACCCCATCTATAAGGTCTTACTGGAGGCTTTCTCCTTCCTCATCTCATGTATTTGAAAACTCTTAATTTCCAATTCCGCTTTGAGCCCTTACTTTCTGGTACACAAATGCTACACTCAGCACAAGCTCTATCCAGACCCACCTGGGCTCTAGAGACTCATCCTCCATCACCTTGCAATCAGAGCATTCCTTGTTTGTAGCAGTCTTGCATCCTCCACATTCCTCTCCTCTGTTGTTGTCTGCATTTTCCCATCTATGACATGTTCCTCCTGAGCTATGGAGGCTGTTGCCAGTGCCTGTTGCTCTTGAATATCTTAACCAGTTGCCATCAAGTAGGTTCCAACTCATGGCAACTTCATGTGTGTCAGAGTAGAACTGTGCCCAATAGGATTCTCAATGGCTGATTTTTCAGACATAGATCACCAGGCCTTTCTCCTGAGGCACCTCTGGGTGAACTTGAACCTCCAACCTTTTGGTTAGCAGCCAAGGACATTAACTGTTTGCACCACCCAGGAACTCCTTGAATATCTCAGGCCTATGAAACCTGCTTCTTAGAACAAGTTACTCCCTTGTCTCCACACCTGTCTCAGCAAAACAGTCACCTCTGGCAGCCTTCTGAGATGAAGCTGCTCCTTATGCTTTTAAAGACTATGCCTTTGAGGGTTGAGTGTGAGCCAGTAGGTTTTCTGGCATGTATCGCTTATCTTCGATTCCTGAGCTCTTGAATTTTCCATGATCCCAGACATCAATTCCGTCACATCTTTCTCAGTAGTAGTGGGAAATATTTCAAATCCTCTGTTCTCCTGTGATATGTCCCTACTCCTTTGGGGTGAGCTCAGCTGGTTTTTAACATTCTAACCTGCTTCTTAAATTGCCCCCTTTCCATTTCTGCCTATAAGGCTAGCAGTGCTTGCTGGATTTTAGCCTCCTCTTATCTTTTATTTTTCCTTTGTTTGAGGTCTAAATATTTATTTTTCTTACACCGTTCTTGAGGTTCTTTCTGGAAGGGGCTCCCATAGTGGGAGAAATAAAGGCATGGGATTTGAATGCAAATGTAACAGAATGTTAAATTTGGTTCTTTCTGGTCTAAAAGAATTTTGCAAGAGATCCCAAAGACACAGAAGAATAATGTGAAGGACTTCCTTAAGGGATCCTGGACTCCCTACACTGAGCAGGCTAAGCGACTGTAAACCTGGTTCAGCATTAACACTTACCCGCCTTTCCACCTCTAGCCTATATAAGGGGTGACTTTGGAAATGTCAAAGAGGAGCTCTGGAGGGTGTGAGTGGGCTGCACAGTACCTCACACCCCCATGGAGAAGGCAAGGGGGATGTTTCCTCATTATTTCAGGCCAAGTAAAAGAGACTTTGACAGCACCACTGAGAGAACTTAACACATGTGCCCTGGCATTTCAGGGAATGGAGACTGACTCCTGCCAAAAGGAAAGCTGTAGCTGGAAGTGCCCCACCTAGCACTAAGGGGAAAGAGGGCTTCTCTGCAAGTAAGGTGCATTTCTCCTGACAGTGGGGAAAGAATGGCTGAAATTTCTCATGGCCAAAGAGACCTATGGTGGAAAGGCACCCTTTATTTATTTTAAAAGGTACCTCCCTCTGCCTGAAAGGGTAAAGGGACCTAACAAAGATAAAGGTTGACATTCCAAGAATTACTGCCAGATAACAATCCTAGATACAGAGAATAATGTGATGCACTAAACAGTCTTTAATATTGTAATAAACACACATATTTTTTAACCATGATCTTCTTTCAGCTTTTGAATCAATTAGATATTCTGCATAACACACTATCCCAAATTATAATGGATTGAAACTACAAATATTTATTAATTCTCGCAATTCTGTGGGTCAGCTAGGTGGTTCTTTTAGTCTGGGCCAGTTCAGTTAGGATTGGATGGTTTACGATGACCTCTCTCACATATTTGTTGGTTGGTAGCAGGTTGGTCTGGTGAGGGGGGCGCAGTGTGCCTTGACAGGGATAGTTTGGTTTTGTTCCATATGATCTGTCATCCTCCAGGAGGCTAGTCTGGACTTCTTCACATGGCAGTCTCAGAGTTTCAGAGAACAGCAAGATAGCAAGCCACAATTGTGAAAATGCTTTTCAAGCATCTCTCCTTAGGTCATATTTGCTAGCCTCTCATTGGCCAAAAGAAGTCACACAGCCAAGCCCAGAGTCAGTGAGAGAGGGAAATACCTAAGGGCATGAATACAAGAAGTTATGAACAAATGACTGGGAACATCAACCACAGTCTTTCTTTCCCAGGCCAGACAACCTCTTCCTCAGACTTACCTTTCTGTGTGACTCACCAATGCATGGTGCTACAGGCCTATGGAGGACTCCTATACCTTTTCCTTTAGCCATAAATTCATTATCTGCTCGATGGACAAACATTTTATATACATCAAAGAAGGAATCTTTCATGGGTACTTTAAAATCTTTGTGTAATATTAACAGTGTATAAGAAAATGAATGTAAATTAAGTTACTGCTTCTTGGTGTGTGCTAGTAAACACAACGCAAATTTATGTAAATCACTCCTGTTTGAATTATCACCTCTTATTGTATCAAGTAGTATTGCCCAAGAATGGCCTACTTCCATGAATGAAATTCTTTATCATTTATAGACATTTTGCCTGTAATTATTGATTGAATGGTATGGGATGGTGTTCTCTTGCTAAATTTATTTGGAGAGTCTATGTATACCATTCTACTATTGAATCTTACTGTGCAAAAAAGGAAGCCTGCACTACCAGTATTACTTTACTGTATGAATGACGTGGCAGGGGCATCTGACCTCTTCTAACTTCAGGAGGGAGGAGCACCGTCAATATCAGCCCAAAGCTGATTCCTGTGAGGTAGAGGTTAGACACACCTCCTCTCTCCAATCTTTTTACCAATTCTGACACCAGCTGTACCTCCCAAGATATTCTCTACTTCTCTACTGGGTTGGAAAATTGGTTGCAATGGCCACACAGAACTCACAAACCGTTCTTACAGTTATGGAGTTTATTAGGGAAGTAGCAGGTTACAATTCAGGATAAGGAAGTACTTAAGATATAGCTCTTCAGTCAGGACAGCGTCTTCTAAGCCATGCCCACAGATAGGCCTCTCTCTGGCCCTCAGCCCCTCGGCCCCTTGGCCCCTCAGCCCAGCCTCTGCCCTGCTCAAACAAGTGTTGCAAAGCTCTTTAGCTCTACCATTAAGTGCCTGGGGTCACCAAAATCCTCCAGGAAGCCTTGGCCCAAAGGCGCTGGACTCACTTGTTTCATGGGCCTGTGAGCCTAGTTCTGCCAAATGCCAGGAGGCACCTTACTCTGCCAACAAGCCTCCTGCCCGAAGGCACTCAGTTTTCTTGCTCCATGGGCTGGGGAACCCACCATGCTGTCTCCTGCTGGTCTCCTGGTTCTGCTTTTGCTCTCAGACTTCTGCATCTGGTAAGCTATGTTTATTTGTTTCCACCAGTCTGTCTCTCCAACTTTCAAGTCAGCAGTTTGCCCTGTGATCTCAGCTCTCTGAAGGATCTAAGAATTGTTGGTTTTTAGCTGTTTTCTTGTGAGAAGAGGAATGACGATTTGCAAACTCTTTACATGTTGGACTGGGAAAATGGAATTTCCAGGAAACTGCCGTTAAAGCTTCAAAGGTTCAATTTTCTGATTGTAGTTGTGAACTCTAATCAAATTTTAAAGAGTTTAAGTAGTCTTTAGCATTAGGGAGACTTAACATGTGGAAAGAAAAGGTACTCTTTTATAGGTTATCTCTTAGATGTAAATGATGGTGATTTATCACAGTTCTACAATCAATTTATTATTCATCACTAGACCTTCAGTACTTATCACCTGAAAATCAAACAACAAAGCAAAATAAAACCAGTTGCCATTGAGTCAATTTCAACTCATGGTGACCCAATGTATGCAGAGTAGAACTGCACTTCATAGGGTTTTCAAGGCTGTGATCTTTTGCAAGCAGATCACCAAGCCTTTCTTCCAAGGCACCTTTGGGGGGTTTGAACCACCAACCTTTCAATTAGTAGTCAAGTGCTTAACCATTTGTGCTACCTAGGGATATCATCCGAAAGAAGGACCAAAATTATTATTTTGGATGAGTGACTTCCAACTTTTAAATGGGTTATAGCTGAGGCTCCATACTAAGCTCTTCATTTAGTTATGTAGACTTTCCTTTTGTTTCCAGAGAAACTCTTAGCCCCACTGGTGCATACTGCCTTGGTTTGCCATCAAGAGGACTTGTCGGTAACCTCCAGTTTTCCAAACATATTTCAATACTTCTCTCTCCACCCTCACATCACCCACCCCCTACTGATGACTGAACTCGGAATTGCAGCTCTTAAGGTGTTTGCTGAGGGATATAATCTACGGGTTACTTCCAAGCAATACATTCCCCAAAGCTGTCTGTGATAACTGTCTCAATGCTGGGTTTTTCAAATTCTTTAGCTAGATCCACAGTAAGAAATACATTTTGCATCACAACCCAATACACACATACAACACGTTAAAGTATTTTATAAAACACTCTGATTTTTCTATTTCATGATATTCTATTGTACTTTCTTTAAGTTGATTACAACCCACCAAATTAATTTTACTACCCATTAGCAGATTCAACCTGTAGTTTGAAAAGCACTGTCATAAAGAATATGAAACCTACTATTTATCTAAATATTGTCAACTCATAGCGACCCTATAGAGTAGAATTGCCCCACAGTGTTTCCTAGGCTGAAATCTTTACAGGGGTAGATTGCCAGGTCTTTTCTCCTACAAAGCGGCTGGTGGATTCAAACTACAACCTTTCGGTTAGCAGCCGGGAGCTTAACCATTGCACTTACCAGGGCTCCTGATCTAAATATTATATAATCTAAATGAGAGTAGATCTTTAGGGAGTTTTTCACGTTGGCCACATGATATTATTGTAAGCATTCCTCCCAGGCCACCCCCACAGATCTGAATTGCTTTTAATTAGTTTAACTTTTGCTTAGTGCCATAAACCCATACGAGAATGATCTAGATGTTAATTTTTAAGAATGTTGTTAAGGACTTTGTGCATTGCACTACACCTCTATAAGGACCAATGGTAGAAATGTCATTCTGGTCTCACAGTCAGGAATAATGGTGATTACCTTATATAGCTGACTTATTTTTCCTCCTCATGGAATAATGTATTGTGTTTCCTTTCTCACGTAACCAGTTAGAAGCCTTGGTGTCACATTCATAGCCTACCTCTAACAAGTATGTGGAATTTTGTGGCTAGAATTTGGGTACGTACCCTTATTCCTAATTCCACTTTATTTTCTTACCCTTTATTATTTTTCTTTGCCTCATATTTTTTACTGACCCTATAGTTATTATAAATTGATATTTTTTATATCTTTGTATGCCACTTTAAATCTTTGTGAAACAGAAGAGAAAGAGGAGAGAGAAGGAAGGAGGGAGAATGTGAAGTGGGGAGATAGAGAGACAGAGTAGAGTTGTATAGTGATAAGACTCTAGGGTTTTTAAGACTTTATTCCTCACATTTTCAAATGGAAATTAATTTGAAGGTATAAATTCAGAGCACTTTGTCCTCTCTGTTTCAGAAACAATAATCAGAAGAGAAATTATTTTGCTGATATGGTAAAGCTAATAAAAATTGGTTTTAGAATCCTACCTAAACTTAAGGGTTCTGTGTGCAACTATAAACTCTGCCTGGAACAGTGAGAAATAACTTCAAGCAAAAGCTGCCTTATATAATTATATATGATTTACCATAATGCCAGGGAATACAGTATTTTCTATGTGGCCCAGGAAAACAGTGTTGAAACACCACCTGGTACCTAAATTGAAAGAAAAGTTTCTTCTGAGAGAAGCAAATAACCTGCATGTTACTAGCAACCAACGTGACTGTATCTTCAAATACATTTTTAAATAATGAAATAAGTCAGGATATTAAAGATAGATAAAATCAACTATGAAAATGCACGCTTGGCCCTATTTTTTTAAGATAGCTTTGAATTCTTTCAAAAATAAGGAAATTATTTGGTAGCATCAACAATGAAGTAAAATTAACTTTCTGATGATGCTTTGGGAAATCAAATCAAGCTTAGAATTGTTTGCATAATTAGCTGAAAGTTGATTTATTAAATTTATATTAGTTGAGTAGATCAGACATTAGTATCTACCCCTCTATCGTTCAAGCAACTTTTATAATCTCTTAATACTGTATTTGCATCTTTCAGGATACTGGTATGTAAGTGATCAATGACAAATAATACTATTTTCTTTAATGCCCATCTCCAAGAATTAAATGAACTATTCTGGTGCTACTTTAATTTCACTCATCCACTCACCCACCCCAATCTAGCTTTTGATTACCACTGTCTAGTGGTACCGACACAAAGACAAAAGAGCAAGAAGTGAGAAAAAAATAATCTTAGAAGCGATTTCAGGAGGAAAATATTTTTAAGGATCTGGTGAGTAGATATTGCAATAATCAGTAACGGGCAAAGAGGTTGATAAAGGATTGTAATTATGATGTACAATGTCAGATTATTTGAATACTTTCTTTCAAATTATAATAGTCTTAATGTGGATATGTTTTAGTTATGTAAAAAAAAAACTTCAAAATTTGTGAAATATAATAGCTGAAAACTAACTTCCCTTTGTTGGAGAAAAGATCAAGCAAGAAATAATTGCTTTTGCCTTCCTAAAGCACTTTTTCTTTTTTTTTTAATCAAACCCCACTGGTTTCCTTCTATATCTTCCAGCCTACTCTGAGTGTTACCTCTTGGTCTCCATTGGCTTTGACCATCCCCCTACCTCCTCAATCCAACCTCTAAATATCTTACACCAAGAGCACTAAGTCTTGAAGATTTTTCTTTGCACACTCCATACTCTTCTCTGGATCAGCTCAGCCACTCCTGGAACTTTATATACCATCTATATGCTAATAGTCCCAAATTTATATTCTAGTATGGGCCACTCTTTTGCACTTTGATTCCCCTATTCATTCATTTGGTTAATATTTATTGAATTATTGAGTGCCCAATAAAGGTGTTATCCCTGCTACTGGGTATACAGTGGTGAATATGACAAAGTCATTACTTTCATGGAGATTACCTTATAACGGAAAAGCCAGTTATAAAATCAATAATCAAGTAAAATAGTTGTGTATGTTAGAAGCAATAACTGCTAGGAAGAAAAATTAAGCGTTAGAGTGTTAAAATTGAAAGGGGAAACCATTTTAGATAGAATGGTTGGGAAAGAATCTCTGAGGAGGTGAAATTTGATCAGAAACCTGAATGGAGTAGGAGTAGGAACCAAGCAAAGATCTATGGAAAGAGGTTTTCCAGGCATAAGGAACAGTGAGTGCAAAGGCTCTGAGGCATAAATGGCATGGCAGGTTCCCACAGAGTGAGAAGACAAGTGTGCCTAAAGCAGAGTGAGTGAGGGGAATTAAAAAGGAAGATGGGGTCAGAGAAGCAAGCAGAGGCCAGAACAAGACCTTGTAGGCCATTATAAGGAGTTTCGATTTTGTTCTAAGTGAGATAGAAAGCCATTGGAGGGTTTTGAGCAAGGGAATGATATGGTCTGATCCAGTTGGCCTACTTGATATCTCTACTTGAAAGTCCCATGGACATGTCAAACTTAACGTGTTTAAAAGAGAACTCTTAATCTACACCCTACAAATAAATAAATAAAATCATTCTGCTCATTCTCCATTTTTGCCATTTTAGAAAATGTTGCTACAAATAATGCAGGTGTTCAAGCCAAAAACTTGCAAATTATCCTAATTCATCTATCTCCTTTATCTCCCATATCCATTCCATGCTAAACACCTTGTCATGGATTGAACTGTGTCCCCCAAAGATGTCTGTCAACTTGGCTAGGCCATGATTCCCATGATTATCCACCATTTTGTCACCTGATGTGATTTTCCTATGTGTTGTAAATTCTATCTCTATGATGTTAATGAGATGGGATTAGTGACAGTTATGTTAATGAGGCAGGACTCCATCTACAAGACTAGATTGTGTCTTAAACCAGTCTCTTTTGAGATATAAAAGAAGTGACTGTGGACCCCCAGGTCCCTGCGCTGAGAAGGTCTGAGTCCAGGGGAAGACTGATGGTAAGGACCTTACTCCAGAGCTGACAGAGAAAGAGAAAGAGTTCCCCTGGAGCTGACACCCTGAATTTAGACTTCTAGCCTACTAGACTGTGAGAGAATAAAATTCTGTTTGTTAAAGCCATCCACTTGTGGTATTTCTGTTATAGCAGCACTAGATAACTAAGACACACCTGTAGTTTCTATCTTTGAAGTCAATGACTAATCTCTTTCCTTCTGTCTGCCTCTGATGCCGCCATCCTAGTCCAAGCCATGATCATTTCTAACCTAAATTATAACACTGGAGCCAGATGGACCTTTTACATGTTTGACTTTCCATCAATGGCTTCCCAATGCTTTAAAAGTAAAATCCATACTTCTTGCCATGATCTCAAGGCCTTGCATAACAATGCCTAGATATTTTACACTACTCTTCCTACACTTCTTATGCTCCAGCAACACTCATCTTTATCGTGACCTTGTACGCACATTTCTCACCTTAGGGTGTTTGACTTCCTATTCTTCCTACCAGTGTCACGGCTGGCTCTTTCTCATTCTTCAGTCTTAACTGAAACATACTCTTCCCAAGGAAGTTTTCTCTGTCCACACGATCTAGAGTTGTGTCTCCCTATTATTCTTTTTCATAACATCCTGTTCTTTTGCTTTATGGTCCCAATCACACTGTGAACTTTGTGAGAGCAATGACCATGTCTGTCTTATTCACTATTATATACACAGTTCCAGAATCATGCCTGGAACATAGTAGGTACTCAGTCAATGAAGAATCAGTTGATAATGTTATCTCGCTGTGTCTTGAAGGAGACGTTTGTAAACATACAAGGCTAACTTTCTTAAAAAATAGAAATTTTTCTAAGTTGCCAGCTGAAAAAAAAATAAATTTAGTTAAATCATATTATCCATTTGACTTTTATTATAAACCTGTTTATGTATTTCTACCAAAAAAAATTGATTCTAAGAAATAATTAAAAACAGAAATATAATCATAGCAAATCTTTGAAAACTACCTATTCAATTAATTACTCATTGAATGAGAGTGATAGCATTTTTGGGTCTCTTCTGTGTCCTGGATACTGTCCTAGGCACGCTCCTTATCTTGCCTAGCTTAATCCTCACAGCCATCCTGTGTCCTAGATACCACTGTGCCTAATTAATAGATGAGAAAACTGAAGCTTAGAATTGTTAAGTAACCTGCCAAGGATTATACAAGTAATAAGGACAAAACCAGAATTCAAACTCAGGTGCCTATTATGTTGCAAACACCATCTGAAAAAATATATACATTTTCTAATCACAATTTTAAAAATAAATCAAGAAAATACAACTTCTATTTAATTGCAAATTAAAATTATTGAGCCAGAAAATATCTTTGCTTTGACCTACATCCTCAGAAGAAGGAGAAACGTATTCTTTGGGCCTTCTGCCAGGCGCAATGCAGAGAACTCCACACTAGTTGTTGATCATTTAAAGGACTCCTTAAATTAAAGTTATAGGTTTCTCCATTCCAAGATAAACATTCTCTTCATAAAAACATATAATTTTAGTTTATTATTTCTTGTGTGAGATCCCTTGATTATTAGTTTCTTTAATAACAGCATTGAGAACTTTTAATGACAGTTCATACCTGTTTTTAGCATCTTTTGTAAGATTTTCAATAGAGAATATACTACTCAAATCTTTATAAATTAGTCTACCAGTTGCCATTCTATGTATGATAGGCATAATGTATTATTTTCCTGAAGCTGACTTTCTATGCTTCGTTCCATTTTAGAGAGCTTACGTATACATATACAGAGCATCTGGCTGCCCAAGGCTGGAGCATCTTCTTGGTATTTCCACATTCCAATGAAGAGACTAGTCATAGATAACCAGTGATGAAAGAAGAATTTCATCTTTTTATCTCGTTAGAGTTCCTGGAATATGATAGGCACTTAAATGTTAATTATTGAATGAATGAATAATTGTATAAATGAGTAAATGAGTGCAAGTGAGTAGAAGGAAGAGGTACATGGATTTTGGCTTTAAACATCAAAGCACTTCTGTTTAACCAAATGCTATTGATTTTTCAGATAGTGGTTCCTTTTTCACATTCTTCATATTTTACCATTTAATGCTTAAATCGATTTTTATTTTATAACTTTATAACCATTATAAAATCACTATTTGTTTATTATAGAAAATGAAAATATATATATACCTACAAAGAAGAAAATTAAAATAATCAATAATGCCCTCTCTCTTCCTACATGCACCTGATTAATATATGAATTAAAAGGCAGTATGCCGGTACTGAAAAAGAAGAATGAAAATTTATCTCTTATCTAGAGGCACGGTGTTAAGCATACAATCAACAGTTTAAAATGCTCATGTTATTTTCCAATTTAATATTTTTTAATCTCTTACTGATGATAATGTTTGTTGTGACATATTTATAACTTATAATGCATGATGAGTTATAAGTTGTAAACATGTCACAACAAATAACTTATGCACCATGGGGAAGAAGCCCTGGTGGCGCAGTGGTTAAGTGCTCAGCTACTAGCCAAAATGTCGGTGGCTGGAATCCACTAGCCACTCTGTGGGACAAAGATGTAGCAGTCTGCTTCCATAAAGATTACAGCCTTGGAAGCCCTATGGGGCAGCTCTACTCTATCCTACAGGGTCTCTAAGAGTTGGAATCGATTCAACGACAACGGGTTTGGTTTGTTATTGCTGGTTTTTAATGCATCATGAACTCAGATAGGTGTTTTGCAAACAGTGTACTGTTAGATCTTCATAAGGACCTCTAAGATAGATAGTACTGTCAACTTTTTTTGAAGATGAGGCTTAAGAAGGTTAAGTAATTTTATAGAGATAACTCAAATCTGCTATGTGAGTTACCTCTTAACTAGGCCAGTCTGACTCCAAAGTTTACACTATTCCACATAGAACATGGCTACCTACATTAGGTGGAACCATACTATATTGCCAATGTTCAACCATTTTAGAGAGAAAAATGGAAACTATATATGATTCCATCTAATATAAGTAAAATTTGTTTCCATTATTACTCTAGAATCAAGTCCCATGATACATAGGCACCAAAATGGCTAAAAGCAGGTGTGAGAGGATGTGGGTTTGGATTCTGGCTCCCACAATGAGTAGCAGTGAGACTTCGGGCAAGTCAGCTTTGCTGCAGGATTATTGCCTTGTTGAAAAAATGGTATTGCCTTGCCCTGCATACTTCACAGGGATTTGTGAGGGGCAAACGGAGTATGTAAAACTGTAAAGGATATAAAACATAAGGTTATTATTATAAACAACTCTACTACATACGCAAAATCCAACACGCCACATTCTCAAATTTCAGATGTGAAACAATACCATTAGAAAGTAGTGCATAAGGCCCTAAAGAGCCCTCCATGGTACTGTTAACTCAGTTTTTGATAATTCTGTCAAGGGCAAAGCCAATCCTTCAGAACCCTGTGAGTGATAACCTACCCTGAATGTCAACTAGATGTTCCAAAATGCTTACACAGAAATTTGGCTTAATCTACACAGACTCTTCACCATTCCTGGGGAAAAAGCTCAAAGCTGTTTAAGAAATAATTATTGCTGTACTCCTTGAAATTCCTAATTGAAATTTCAAGAAGCTCAGAGCCTTCTGGGCAGCCTACATAAATTTAAGGAGAAAGCAATATTATTTCTGCTGGCAAAGTATCACATCTCAAGAACATGTGTCTAGCCCGGAACAGGTTTCTTTAATATTGTCCTAGAAGAACTCTGAGCCGCACTTGAGTATTAACACTCTTCACCTACTTTTTCTGGAAACGGCAATAACTCAACATGAAGAGACTCTTGCCGTTCTCTGGAAGTACTTTTCCAGTGCGATTTACATTCAACATTTTTTCCCTTCTAGTCCATTTAGCATGTGAGATAATCTAAGTAAACATACCTTTTTTTAACTGACAAACACTGGACAAATGGAAAGAATGTCTATGACCGCTTCCTAACTTAGACATAGAATCCACTGTTCTTTCCATTCCCCTCATGCAAGCAAGAATTTAAAGGAGAACTTAATTAACACATAACGCAAATGAAGATTTATATTTTCCCTTGATGCTTTCAACAACTGTTTAGTTTATGTAACTAACCATTTGTATAGCACATTGATCTAATTTTAAGTCTAGTTTGAGATTTGCATATGTGTTCCACTCGGTTAATTAACTAAGGTAAGCCACAGAGCTCTTGTGCATATATATGCGCGTCTGTGTGTATTTTCCTAATTCACAGCCTCAACTCATTCTTTCCCCACGGTTATTTAGAATATATTTTCCAGTCTCTGAAAATCTCCAGTCCCATGTGTGCTTTCACTACCCTTACCAATGACCTGATCTCCTTCAGTTCTTTCCATGGCTGTCTCTCCAACTCCTTCATTTCCTCATTTCTTTCTCAGAAGAAGGTGGGAATCTTTCTTTTTTTCCAAGGTGGACTCTTCCACCTTGAGTCCTATTCCTTTCTAACTCCCTGAACTCTTGACTTATCTTCTATTTCTCCTTCATCTTCACTTGTTCCTGTCCCATCAAATTGAAGTCTTCTTTATTCCTAAAAAGAAAACAAAATAAGCAAAAATGCAAACAAAACCAAAAAATACTTATCTTCATTTTAGTGACTGTTTAAGCTGCCATCCCATATTACATCTTCCTTGAAATCAAGCCCTTGAAAGGGTCATCTATACTCATTTCCTGAACTTCTTAGGTACGTGTTGCTAAACCCTGTAATCCGGTTTCTATTCACCCCCCTTCATTACTTGTCTAAAAGTCCACTCTCAAAGATCTTTAATGGGCTTCTAATTACTAATTTAAATTATCTTCTCAACTCCCATCCTACAAAGCCTCTTGTCATCCTCTGGGATATTATCTTTATTGTTAGCTTTTTGAAACTATCCTGTACTAATTTTTTCTTGCCATTCTGATTTTTTTCAGTTCCCCATTTTCATTTCCTCACCCTTTAGGTATTGCTTCCTCTTATATTTTCATTTTTAAATTATTTTCTATTATTATTCTACACACTCTAGGTAATCTTATGGATTTTTACTTTGATTATCTTATTTGGGTGGATGACCTCCAAATCTCTAATCCCTGTTGTCATGGTTTGAATTATGTCCCCCCAAAAATGTGTGTATCAATTTGGCTGGGCCATGATTCTTAGAATTGTGTGGTTGGCCTCCATTTTGTGATTCTAATTTTATGTTAAACAGGATTAGGGTGGGATTGTAACATCACCTTTACCCAGGTCATATCCCTGATACAATGTAAAGGGAGTTTCCCTAGGGTGTGCCCTGAACCACCTTTTACCTTACAAGAGATAAAGGGAAAGGGAAGCAAGCAGAGAATGGGGGACCTCAAACTGCCAAGAAAGCAGTGCCAGGAGCAGAGTGTGTCCTTTGGACCTGGGGTCCCTGCGCGGAGAAGCTCCTAGTCCTGGGGAAGATTGATGAGAAGGCCGACAGAGAGAGAAAGCCTTCCCCCGGAGCTGACACCCTGAATTTGGACTTTTAGCCTACTTTACTGTAAGGAAATAAACTTCTCTTTGTTAAAACGATCAACTTGTGGTATTTCTGTTAGAGCAGTACTAGATGACTAAGACAGAATTTGGTACCGAGAGAGTGGGGTGCTGCTCTAACAGATACCTAAAATGTGGAAGTGGTTTTGAAACTGTGAATGAATAGAGCAGTGGCAGCAACAAAGGACCAGCAGTAGCAGAGAACCTGCAGTGGCAGAACCAGGGTACCGGCGCCAGACAGCTCTTGAGCCGACCCACGGAGCAAGAGAGCTGAGTGCCTGTGCGCCAGAGGCTTCCTGGAAGAGTGGGGTGCCTCTGGGCATTCATCGGTGGAGCTAAGCTTGCTGACCCACGGAGTGAGGGAGTTGAGTGCCTGTGTGCAGGAGGCTTCCTGGTGGAGTGGGGTGCCTCTGGGGACTTATCAGTGGAGCTACAGAGTTTTGGAACACTTGCCCCAGCAGGGCAGATGCGGGCATGAGGCCTGAGGGCCAAGAGGCCAAAGGAAGCAGAAGCTGAAGAGACAGGGAACACAAGAAGCTGAGCTGCCTCAGTCTCAGAAGGTATGGCCATGAACTCAGGAGTTTCTAAGGGTGGAGTTGCCACTCAGATGCACTGGGAGAATGGTGCGCCTAAAGCTGAGTGATCAGAGTTGCTGTCCCAGTGGGCCTGGAAGGTGGAGCTGAAGCCCTGGGACGAGGGGCCTCCACTCAGAATCTGGAGAGTGTGGTCAATACCCAGAGTCTGGAGGGCAGGGTCGTTGTGTAAATTGTCTCAGAGAACAGAAGATTATTTTCAAAGCCATGAGGTCTAATATAGTGTGTTCTGCTGACTTGCTTGGTGCCTGTTATCCCTTCTTTCCCTCCAGTTTCTCCCATTTGTAATAGAAATGTCTAGCTTGTGCCCATTCTGCCATTGTACCTTTGGAAGCAGATAACTTGTATTCCAGATTTCACAGATGAAGAGGAATTTTTGGATTTTGGACTTGGAGTTAAGACTTTTGCTATGTTATGCTGAGGTGAATATGTTCTCCATGTTGCAAGGATGTGATTTTTTGGGGGCCAAAGGGTGGAATGTCATGGTTTGAATTATGTCCCCTAAAAAATATGTGTATCAATTTGGCTGGGCCATGATTCCTGGTATTGTGTGATTTTCCTATATGTTGTAAATCCTGCCTCTATGATGTTAATGAGGGAGGATGGGCAGCAGTTGTGTTAGTGAGGCAGGAATCAGTGTACAAGATTGGATTGTGTCCTGAGGCAATCTCTTGAGATATAAAAGAGAGAAGTGAGCAGAGAGACAGGGGGATCTTATATCACCAAGAAAACACTGCTGGGAGCAGAGCATGTCCTTTGCACTGGGGTCCCTGCGCAGAGAAGCTCCTAGTCCAGGGGAACACTGAAGAGAAGAAGGCTGACGCCCTGAATTTGGACTTTTAGCCTACTTTAACCGTGAGGAAATAAACTTCTCTTCGATAAAACCATCCACTTGTGGTGTTTCTGTTATAGCAACACTAGATGACTGTCATGGTTTGAATTATGTCCCCCCAAAAATGTGTGTATCAATTTGGCTGGGCCGTGATTCCCAGAATTGTGTGGTTGGCCTCCATTTTGTGATTGTAATTTCATGTTAAAGAGGATTAGGGTGGGACTGTAACACCACCTTTGCTCAGGTCACATCCAATGTAAAGGGAGTTTCCCTGGGGTGCGGCCTGCACCACCTTTTACCTCTCAAGAGATAAAAGGAAAGGGAAGCAAGCAGAGAACGGGGGACCTCATACCATCAAGAAAGCAGTACCGGGAGCAGAGCGCGTCCTTTAGACCGGGCTCCCTGCGCAGAGAAGCTCCTAGTCCAGGAGAACACCGATGAGAAGAAGGCTGAGAGAGAGAGAAAGACTTCCCCTGGAGCTGACGCCCTGAATTTGGACTTTCAGCCTACTTTGACTGGGAGGAAATAAACTTCTCTTTGTTAAAACCATCCACTTGTGTTATTTCTGTTATAGCAGCACTAGATGACTAAGACAATGACTAAGACACCTGTCCTTGTTTCTTTCCTAAGCTCCAAACTTAAGTTTCAACTCTGTGCTGGACATAGTGATACAAATATACAGGCACCTCAAATTCAGCGTGGGAGGCATTATCTTTGAATGGTCAAGAATTGCGTTCTGTGGCAGATAGATATCACCTCAAAATCCGACCCTATTTCTTATATGCTGTGTTACATTGGAGAGAAATTAGTTTCTCCAAGCTATGTCTCCTCATCTATAAATTTTATATACAAAGTAATGAGGATTACATGAGAATATATATATATATATAAAACACTTAATACAGTGCCAGGGCCAGAGTCTGTGCTTAACAGATGAAACCTGTAGCTGCTGGTATAATTATTATCATTTTTCTTATTACTTTGTACTCTGAATTTATCACATCCCAGAAGTGCCTTCTCCTCTACTTCCTCTCTCTCTAAATAGTACAATACTCTTTCAATCATACTTTCTAGAATTCTCAGAGTTATTTTTACCCCTTCCCTCTTCCTCCAGCAGCCCCTTACCTAACCAACCAGCATATTTTGTCAATTCTTCCTCTACATTGAAGTTCATACTCATAGCTTCCTATTTATTCCAATATGAATAATTCAAGCCCTATTTCAGTTCTTCACTCCTTCTACTCTGGATAATTGCAATAGACTCAGAACTGGTCTCCCTAAACCTGCCTCCAACTCAAACAACTATCCATGCCTAGAGAATAAGCATTCTTGTTCCTCCATAATCAGATCCAGGCTCTCTAGCCTGTCTACCTCCTGAGAACTCCCACCTTCACGTTGGTGTCTTCACTCCTTCTTGGGCTTCCTGTGAGCTTCCAGACCTTACGCTTGTGTTTATGGTGCACCTCTAGCCTTAAAACCCCTTCCAAATCTGTCTGTGGAAATCACGTCCTTTCAGTGGCGTATCTCTTTCATAAAGCCTTCCCAAAAGTGCCCATAAGCTAATATTGCCTGAAAAAGATGTAATTACAGCATGATCCCAATTTATATGTGTATTTGTATATGGTATGTAAACATAGTGGATCAGAATAGGCCAGAATGTTAATAGTAACTGTCTTTAGGTATGATGACCTGGAGATGTGCTATGGAACTTTGGGCAATTCTTATTTTCTTTTGTATTTTTTAAATTATTTGAAATAGCTAATACTTATTGAGTGCTTCTTATGCACCAAAATCTTGACATGTATCAACTCATTTAATCTGAACAACAACAAAACCCCCTAATGGAAGTATTTGTATTATCTCCTATTACAAGGCACAGAAGTGAAACAACTTGCCCCAAGTCACACAGCTGGAAAGGGTGCTCTGGCTCCAGAGCTTGTGCTCTTAAGCACTCCACTGAACTGCATAAGGGATTCCAATAATTGGAACAAAGATGTTTTTAATTACTTTTTATCCCCTGTTTTGGCCCTCTGCCCACTCCTAACCCCTAACACCACAAAAACTCTACATCCTCTTTCCATCTCCTTCAGAGAGACTAATTTCAGCTAGGTGTTAAGAAAAGGAATCTGATTAAGAAAATTTGCACGAACTTGTGAATCAGCAATTGCCATCCTGAAGTAATTGCATCTTTAAAAGGATGCTTGTTAAAACAAGTGAATCCCTAATTAGTGGAATTTCCTTTGCTGTGACTAAGCCATTATGGCTACTGCTGGTAGTGGGGGGCTGGGGAGGAGGGGAAGGAGGCAGAGGGGGAGTATCTTGGGAAACAAAATTTTCTCAGTAGCTCTTAAAGCACAAAGATTGGCTCAAACATAAAGTTTCTTTCCGTCTCCCAAATCCATCCTCCTCCCCAGGCAAATTTGGTTCAGAGTACCAATAATCCCCACCCAAAAGCCTAGAGTAAGGCCCACCTTACCACTCTGATGGTGCGGAGACCACCAAGAACCAAAGGTCACAGAGCTTGTGTCCAAGGTTTTTTTGGCTGGAATGCTGATTTTAGCCTGACAAGAGCATCACAGTGTTATAGATACACAATCAGAAGTAATAGGTACATTTACATTATGGCATTTATTCTGTCTGTTGGTAACTATCAAAGTCTGTCCAGAACAATTGTTTAGTCTACCTTTTTTTATTTTTATTTTTTTGAGAACTCGTATTTCAGGAGGTGAGTTTTATGACTGTAATTTTTATTTGCATTACCTTGGTTATATATTGACGACATTTTTTAAATCGAAGATTCTGCCTCATTTTTGCTACCTCAAGAGAACACTGGGGATTCCTATGACATATTCTCCCTCTGCCTTTCTAGGGACTGAATCTCAAGAGTTCCTTAAGAATTTCCCATAGTCATGTGCCTGAGGGAAATCCAGTAGTCTGGGCACAGAGGTGTCAACCATTCTGCAAAGTGTTTGCTGCCTGGGGAAGTGGCTAGGGCTGAAACAATGTTGTAAACTCTTTTCGAGAGGGAAAGTCTTTATTTAATGAATGAAATGAAAATTAATGATCAAAAAGTGATGCAAAAGAGACTCATGGGCAGACAAATACCTAGCATGTATTTTATAAAACATTTGAAATTGTATATACATTTTATAATATTTATAAACAGTTTCGCATGGATGGATGGATAGATAAAAGGACTGTTGGAAGAACCAATGGTCCTAGAACATAATGAGGGGAGGACAAATCAGGAAAAAAAAAATTAAGGAAGTCACATTCCGTCATCCTTCTGCCAGTTTTGGAGACAGTTTTGTTGTATGCAGTCAGGGAATTGGCCAAAAAAGCAAGAGATTTACTGTGTCATTTGGTCTTCTGTGAGGCAGGACCACATTATCACTGGGAAGAGAAGGACCATTGGATGAGGGCAAAGTTGAGAGAGAATGCCCAGTTACTTTGAGATTCCATACATATTCAGTGGAGCCCAGAAAGTGCCAGGAGACAGAATCTAGAAGTAAGTGTAACTCACAGTCTTGCATACTCACCCAGAGAAAGGAATACAACATGGAAGAACAGGTGAGGTAACAAGGTTATGCAGGCCGAGAAAATGATAGTTGCCATGGAGTTGACTTTTACTCCTGGTAACCTCATGTGTGTCAGAGTGGAAGTATGCTCCATAAGGTTTTCAGTTGTTGGGTTTTTTTGGAAGTAGATTTCCAGGTCTTTCTTTCAAGATGCCTCTGGTTAGACTTGAACCTCCAACCTTTCAGTTAGCAGTCAAGCATGTTAACTGTTTGCACCAGGTTGAGGTTGCCCAAAAATCCTGAGTATCTAATACAGGCTCTCTCGTTGCTTAATGTTTGAAATTCATATTAGCGAATGGTTTCCTGTTATTTAAAACTTTTAAAGCAGTTTTAGTGAGAGTAGGTGTGGCAGAGACACTTGTTACTCACCAAATAGTCTGTCCTCCCCCAGATTTCTACACTCTCACATTATGAACTCTAGATAACAGACTGCAAGCAGAAGTATTTTTTGTCTCTGTGAGGAGGAAGCACTTAACAGTCAGCACTTGATTTTCTGGTTCTCTTTCCCTAACGTGATCCTGCCTCGCAGAAGACCAAATGACACAGTAAATCTACTACGCGTTCCAGATGTGCAATTACAAGATGGTGGAGCCTCCATCAGCCTGAGTCCCTGTAAGACATTGTGGAGGAGAGTTCCTCCCAACATACCCCAGCCCCTACACTCTTTTGACTACCCACATTGGACATGTAATGTTAGCAAAAAATAAACCTTTGTTGGACTAAGCCATTGAGATTTGGGGGTTCTTTTTTACTACTGTGTGTCCCATCTAATGTTGATTAATGCAGTTTTTTACTTGTGAAAACTTGCACAGACGGATTACACATACAAGGTATGTACCTACAAACACAAAGAGAAATACACACAACATACACACACTCACATGAATTTAATTGTGTCCCCCCAAAATCCGTCAACTTGGCTAGGTCATGACTCCCAATATTGTAAGATTGTCTACCATTTTATCATTTGATGTGATTTCCTTATGTGTTGTAAATGTTATCACTATGATGTAATAAGATGGATTAGCAGCAATTATATTGATGAGGTCTACAAGATTAGATAGTGTATTAAGCCAAACTCTTCTGATATATAAAAGAGAGAAGCAAGCAGAGAGATATGAGGAGCTCATACCACGAAGAAAGCAGTGCCAGGAGCACAGCGCATCCTTTGGACCTGAGGTTCCTGTGGTGAGGTGCTCCCAGACCAAGGGAAGACTGATGCATCACAAGGACCTTCCTCTAGAGCCGACAGAGAGAGAAAACCTTCCCCTGGAGCTGATGCCTTGAATTTGGACTCGTAGCCCACTAGACTGTGAAAGAATAAATTTCTCTTTGTTAAAAGCCATCCACTTGTGGTATTTCTGTTATAGCAGCACTAGATGACTAAGACACACACATACATCTTATAGAAGAAAGTAAGCTGGAAGTCTTAGCCGGGAGGAGTGCCTTAATGCGAAGTAGGAGGTTTAAAAACAAGACAGCTATGGAACAGCAGTTCAGAGAGCATGTGCTGGAAGTTTGGGTTCTGATCCCAATTCCAAGACATTAGACATGTTGCTTAACATCTCTGGGCCTCAGTTTCTTCAAATGTAAAATGGATAGACTAATAGTACTTACCTCATAGATGTGTTTAAGGTGGCACAGAGTATGCACTCAATAAATGTTGTCTATTATTAATAATCTTAGAGACAATAAGAAAGGCTACATAATACATTCTTTTGATTTTTCTCTCTTTTTTTTAAGAAACGGAGTTAAGGCTGAAAATTTTTAAAGTAACGAAGTATTATAATTTATACTATCATTTTGTCTTTTTCCTCATTATCGCTTACATTTCCAAACTCAGAACCAACCCTCTGCTTTAAACAGTCTATCACAATCACATTTTTGGATTATAAATATTTCAGCAGGCTGTAGTTTTTCTTTTTTAAAAGGTGTCTGTCTTGCCAGAAGAAAATAAAAACTAGTGATGGCAATTTACTGCACCATTTAATGAATATTTCCAGAAAAGAGTACAGTGTGTTGAAGACTGCAGTTTTAAAAAAAGGTTTGACTCTGAAATGAGATTTCCCCACACTCATAAAAGTCAGTTCTCTGTCTTAACGTCACACCTCCTACATTAAATTTATCAAAAACCTCAGCCCTTATACAGCACTTGAAAAGAAATGAAAGGAGCCATGGTGGTGCCCATAGTTGTGTTTTATCTAGGCATTGCCTTAAACATTTCAATTCTTATCTTTTTTGTTTTGTCCATTATCTCTGGAACTCCTTTTTCACACTAGAATAGGAGTGAAATAGTTTGTATATGCAATTGCAGAAAATTGAGAAAATAAATCAAAACTATGTTTTTTGAGGAAATTCTAAACATAAAATAACATTGATTGAAAAACTAGAGGAAATGGACAAATTTCTAGAAACACACTACCTACCCAAACTAACACAAAATGATGTTGAAAATCTGAAGAGCCCCATAACAAAAGAAGAGATTTAAAAGGTAATAAAAAAAAAAACTCCCAACAATAAAAGCCCTGGCCCAGATGGCTTCACTGGAGAATTCTACCAAACATTCAGAGAAGAGCTTATACCAGTCTACTCAAACTATTTCAGAACATAGAAAAGGAAGTGACACTTCCAAATTCATTCTATGAAGCCTGCTTAACCCTGATACCAAAACCAGGCAAAGACGTCACAAAAAAAGAAAATTACAGACCAATATCTCTCATGAATATAGATGCAAAAATTCTCAACAAAATTCTAGCCAATAGAATTCAGCATCATACCAAAGAAATAATACACCGTGACAAGGTACGCAAGGATGGTTCAACATTAGAAAATCAATCATCGTAATCCACCACATAAATAAAACAGAAGAATCACATGATCATCTCAATCAACACAGAAAAGGCATCCAATAAAATCCAACAATCATTCCTGATAAAAACTCTCAATAAAATAGGTATAGAAGGGGAACTCCTCAACATAATAAAGGACATCTATACAAAACCAATAGCCAACATCATTCTTACTGGAGAGAGGCTGAAAAGATCCCCCTTGAGAATAGGAACAACACAAGGATGCCTTTTATCACCACTCCTATTTAACATTGTGCTAGACATCCTAGCCAGAGCAATAAGGTAAGAAAAAGAAATAAAGGGCATCCAAATTAGTAAGAAAGAAGTAAAGCTGTCCCTATTTGTGGATGATATGACACTATACATAGAGAACCCAAAAGACTCCACTAGAAAACTACTGGAACTAATAGAAAGATTCAGCAGAGTAGCAGGATACAAGATAAACATACAAAAATCGGTTGAATTCCTATACACTAATAAAGAGAACAATAAAAAAGGACATCAGGAAAACAATACCATTTATAAAAGCCCCTAAAAAAATAAAATACTTAAGAATAAATCTAACCAGGGATGTAAAAGACCTATACAAAGAAAACTACAAAACACTACTGTAAGAAACCAAAAGAGATCTACATAAATGGAAAAACATACCATGTCCATGGATAGGTAGACTCGGCATTGTGAAAATGACAATTCTACCCAAAGCAATCTACAAATACAATGCAATACTGATCCAAATACCAAAAACATTCTTTAAAGAGATGGAAAAAGTAATCATTAACTTTGTATGGAAAGGGAAGAGGCCCCGAATAAGTAAAGCACTATTAAAGAAGAATAAAGCAGGAGGACTCGCACTGTCTGACCTCAGAACCTACTATACAGCTATGGTAGTCAGAAGAGCCTGGTACTGGTATAACCACAGATACATTGACCAGTGGAACAGAATTGAGAACCCAGATGTAAATCCATCCACCTATGGTCACCTGATCTTTGACAAGGGCCTAAAATCCATCAAGTGGGGAAAAGACAGTCTTTTTAACAAATAGTGCTGGCAAAACTGGATGTCCATCTGCAAAAAAATGAAACAAGACCCATACCTTACCTCATACACAAAAACTAATTCAAGATGGATCAAAGACCTAAATATAAAGCCAAAAACTGTAAAGATCATAGAAGACAAAGTAGATTAATGTTAGAGGCCCTAATACATGGGATTAATAGGATACAAACCATAACTAACAACAAACTCCAGAAGATAAGCTAGATAACTGGGATCTTCTAAAAATTAAACACTTGTGCTCATCAAAAGACTTCACCAAAAGAGTAAAGAGAGAACCTACAGACTGGGAAAAAATTTTGGCTATTACAAATCCGACAGAGGTCTAATCTCTAAAATCTACAGGAAAATCCAACACCTCTACAAAAAAAGACAAATAATCCCATTAAAAAATGGTCAAAGGAAATGAACAGACACTTCACCAAAGACGACATTCAAGCAGCTAACAGACACATGAGGAAATGCTTATGATCACTAGCCATTAGAGAAACACAAATCAAAACCACGATGAGATAACATCTCACCCCGACACTACCGGCACGAATCAAAAAAACAGAAAATAACAAATGTTGGAGGGGCTGCAGAGAGATTGGAACTCCTATACACTGCTGGTTGGAATATAAAATGATACAACAATTCTGGAAAACAATATGGCACTTCCTTAGAAAGCTAGAAATAGAAATACCATACGATCCAGCAATCTTACTCCTTGGAATACATCCTAGAGAAATAAGAATCATCACACGAATAGACATATGCACACCAATGTTCATTAGAGCATTGTTCACAATAGCAAAAAGATGGAAACAATCTAGGTGCCCATCAACAGATGAATGGATAAATAAACTATGGTACACACACACAATGGAGTACTACACAATGATAAAGAACAATGATGAATCTGTGAAGCATCTCACAACATAGATGAATCTGGAGGGCTTTATGCTGAGTGAAATAAGTCAATCACAAAAAGACAAATACTGTGTGAGACCACTACTGTAAAAACTCATGAAAAGGTTTACACACAAAAAGAAACAGTATTTGATGGTTACGAGGGAGGGGAGGTGTGGGGAAAAACACTAAATAGGCAATTGGTAAGTAGTAACTTTGGTGAAGGGTAGGATGGTGCACAATACTGGGGAAGCCAACACAGCTTGTACAAGGCAGGGTCAAAGAAGCTCCATGGACACACCCAGACTCCCTGAGGGCCAAATTGCTGGTCTGAGGTCTACGGGGACCATGGTCTCAGGGAACATCTGGCTCTATTGGCATAACAGTTTATAAACAAAATGTTCTACATTCTACTTTGGTGAGTATGTCTAGGGTCTTAAAAGCCTGTAAGTGGCCATCTAAGATACTCCACTGGTCTCACCCCTTCGGGAGCAAGGGAGAATGAAGAAAATTAAGGACACAGGGAGGGATTGGTCCAAGGGACTGGTGGACCACAACTACCATGGCCCACAGGACTGAGTCCAGTACCGCTGGATGGCGCCTGTCTGCCACCACTGACTGCTCTGACAGGGATCACAGTGAAGGGTCCTGGACAGAGCTGGATAAAAATGTAGAACAAAATTCTAACTCACAGAAAAAGACCTGACTTACTGGCCAGACAGAGACTGGAGAAACCCTGAGAGTATGGCCCCTGGACACCTTTTTAGTTCAGTAATGAAGTCACCTCTGAGGTTCACCTTTTAGCCAAAGATTAGACAGTCCCATAACAAAATGAGACTCAAGGGGCACACCAGCCCAGGGGAAAGGACTAGAAGGCAGGAGGGGACAGGAAAGTTGGTAATAAGGAGCCCAAGGTTGAGAAGGAAGAGTGTTGATGTAGAAAAAAAAAATAATAATAACATTTATTAATATTTTAGTTCACATTTACAAGTATCAATTGCCCTTGAGTCAATTCCAACTCATGGCCACCCCGTGTGTTTCAGAATAGGACTGAGCTCTATAAGGTTTTTAATGGCTGTGATCTTTTGCAAGTAGATTGCCAGGCTCTTCTTCTGAGAAGCCTCTGGGTGGATTTGAACCACCAACTTTTCAGTTAGTAGCCAAGCACTTAACTGTTTGTGCCACCCAGGGGTTAGTACACATTTAAAAACCAAAGAACCAAACCTGTTGCCGTCAAGTCAACTCCAACTCATGCTGACCCTATAGCACACATTCAAGATGGGTATAAAATAGAAGGCATGGGCTGTTCCTTCACCCAGAATGTCTTTCTAGCCCTTGATTATTGGTGACCCCCTCTCACACCATCATAACTTACTCCTCTGCAAAGCCTTTCTTTTCCTCCTTATCTCATCCCTCACACCCAGAAATGGCCCATGACTCCTTTCACTGTATTCCCTCTATAGCTATACACGCTTCCATCATTGCCCGTCTCACCAGTACTTTGTTTATGCCTCTCAATCCACCATGAGAGTGGGGTTCATGTTTTAACGACCCATAAATCCCTAAAGTCTAGCAAAGGTCTCAAGTTTTAGTTGAATATTACAGAAGTTGTTGTCCTAATAGCTGAATATGTAAACAAAGAATCAGATTGTACAAACACAAGATATGGATTCAGTTTGCGTATGTGGTGATTTTAACACAACATGCTGGGTCTTCTATTTTAGTGAATTTTGTGTAAGTCCTGTTCCTTCACCAAATAATGAGGTATCAGAGGACAGCAATTTTGTTTCACTTACTCTTGTAAGCTTTCACATTGTCTAACAGAAAGCTTTAAAGTCAATAAGTGCTAATTGCTGAAATTAATTTAAATGATTAAGGCTGGCATAAATGCTAGTGACTCATTTAGTAACAAGTGAAGTTAGGTGCTCATCATGTCATATGATTCTAATATTTATTACTGATACAGCCAATATACTTATCATTAATTAGTCAAGTCTTGCAGTATGTTTTGATGCTGAGGCTAAGCCTAACCTCCCAAAAAATACCAAACCCGTGGCTGTCAAGTCGATTCTGATTCATAGAGCCCCTATAGGACAGAGTAGAACTGCTCCATAGGGTTTCCAAGGAGCTGCTGGTGGATTCCAGCTGCCAACCTTTTGGTTAGCAGCTGAACACTTAACCATTGTGCCACAGGGCTCCAAGGTTAAGCCTAAAAGGTGTTCAGTTAAGCCCAACTGATCATTGAAGCGTCGTCAAAACTGCAACAGCCCTTCTGGAAAGTCAGTTCATTGTAATTCTACACTGCCAATCTAAAGACCACATTAAAACTATATAAATTTCCTTTCTAAATTCCCATTACAATCAGTCTTCATAATTCAAATGTCAGCATCAGTTTGTTAGCATCAACATTTCCCCCCAAAACCCAATAACTTGATATCTATCTCCTTAGTAAACTAAAATGTTAAAATTTTCGACTTGATTTATATCCCTCTAGCATGTACAATAATATTCCTCCCCACACTGAAATACTTTGCAAAATACTGAGAAGTTTCCCAGTGAGTCATCCTCAGTGTAATCTGAGATGGAAGTGCAATGAAAAGGCAAAAATCTTGTTCTGTTTTAAGAGATCCTAAAGTAATATCCAGACACTATTCACTCGCAGAAATGTAACATGCTGAGAGTTTTCTTTTCTTTTTTTCTTCTTTTAGTATCAAATGAGGAAAGATCAGCCCCCCAGAGATCTGGTCCAGTCTCTCATGTTATAGCTAAGTAAAGCCAGCCACTAGACTTAAAAACAAAATACAGTCACCATTTACCAGGCAAGTGACCTTGGGTAACTTACTACACATCACTGAGTCTCAATTTCTCCTCCTGAAATGGAGCAATTACCCACCTCATTATTGCACAAAGGGGTTTTTTGAGGATGTTCTGAGATAACATATGTGAACATGCCTTAAAAACACCAGGGAAAATACAAAAATAAATTATACTAAATGAATATATATACAAAAAAATTTCCCTATCCATAACAAGTTTATCATTTCTAAGTAAGATTTTAAAAACTTACATCAATTAATGACTGAATTACTCTCAATGGGAAGAGAATACAATCATACCACAAACATGAACCTGTAGGTTATCTTCAATAATTGCTAAGGGTCAGGGTGAGTCAGGGGCAGGAGAAGTATCGACATGAGTTGTAAAGTAGAAAGGAGATCTTGAGCTAGTTTAAACCAGGGGAGTATGGTTTGGTATTGAACAAAAAGATTCTTTCATGTTTTGAGAAGATACTACCTTGTATAACACTTATAAGGTCAGAAACCACACACTTTGTGTCCAGTGGTTCAATGCAGAAATATAGTACAAGAGCTAAAAAGTCATTTTAAAAATAACTTGAGTTCTTTACTTGCATCTTACTGAACACTATGACTATATGTAGATCAAAGCAAAACTGTTAAAATTTCTCCTTCCTGCTCAAACTACCCCAGCACTTCCCTCACACACCATAGGAGTCCCTTGCTTTAAATGCTCTGGAGAACATTTCTTGTACATCTAGGAATCACCTACCCTGGCCAGAAATAGCCTACAAGAGTGTCACTTCTACTTCACCTACACTTCGGGGAAGTTGGAGGTACAGGTATCTGCAAGCACAAGTCCATCCCAGCCACCACCACTAATACTACCAGGCTCCTGCACCCAGACCTCTGGAAAGAATCATTTGTCTTCTGCTCCCAGTGTTTTTCTTGTGATAATTGAGATAATTAAATACCTTCCCTGTCATCTTCATTTCTGCAAGAGTGAGAGAAGATTGCAGATATCACGTTAATAATTTTTATGCCATCACCTTTATTTAAGGTTAGCATTAGTACACCAGTTGCCATAGAGTTGTTTCCTACTCATGGCAACTCCACGTGTGTCAGAGTAGAACTGTGTTCCATAGGATTTCCAATGGCTGATTTTTCAGAAGTAGACTGCCAGGCTTTTCTTTTGAGTCACCTCTGGGTGGACTCATACCACCAACTTTTCAGCTAGCAGTGAGCACTTTAATTATTTGCATCACCCATTGGTCAAAAGTTCCAAATATGAAAAGGGTAAAGAAGGCTGGCTTAACTAAAGTACATTTGATAGAGAATTTGAGCAGGTAGTCAGGGCAGGATTTATGCAGACCAGTGAGCAATGATAAAAACAGTGACTGGAACTGTGTGTTTTATTTGACCAGAAGTGTTTGAATCAGGAAGTTAGTAAAGAAGTAGTCAGACCCAATATCAAAGCTTCAGAATTAGGAATGAAGAAGAAATGTGCTCCTGTTTCTCTTAAGCATGGGCCTTGAGAGCTTGTTCAGGGGTTCCACCAGGGGACCACAGACATTCAAATATTTTTGATGAAAAAATGATCTCTCTCTCTCTGTCTGAGAAGAATAATAAAGACATATAAAACATTTAGCACTTGTAGGGATATTCTTAGCACTTTATACATATTAAATCACTTAATTTTCACAACTACACTATGAGATAGGTACTAGAAATTTCTCTATTTTTCCATATGAGAACACTAGAGAACATCTGGAGGCACTGAGAAATTAAGTAACTGACCTAAGTGGGAGAGTCAGGGTTCAAGCCCAGGTGATCTGCTTTCAGAGTTCAAGTTTTAGGCACTGTATTATCCTGCCTCCCAATCAATGGCATTGTCTTGGAAAGGATATGCATGGAACAGTAACATAAATATTTACGAGGAGGAAGATGAAGAGAAAATCAGTCTTGTTACAAAAGTCAAAGGAGGAACAATTTTAAGGAAGAAGTTGCAAAACATGTCAATGTGCAGAAAGGTCAAGTCAGAAAAGGACTGGAAAAGCATCCATTGGGTTTGGAAATAGCCAAGCCAGTTTCTGTGGAGTGGAGGGGCATAAGCCAGAGTGTCCACAGTGCTGGCTGTGGAGAGGTATTACTCAGATGGGAAGGGAGAAATGATGTGTCTCCTTGAAGAGGAGATTATCATGAGAAAGAAACTTCTTCCCTTTCTTTTCCTTCTCTTTTCCATACTTAACACATTTCTAAAGAAGAAAAGACAAATTAAAATGAAACTGCAGATCATTTTAGTGGTGTGGAAATAGGGTACATGAAAGGCTTAAGAGGAATGCTCTGTTTGCAAGACCTCTCCTTAGGGATGGCCTGAAGACAGGTCTACATCCGTGATGAGATGGAAAGCAAGGGGAAGAGAAGCCTGTGACAAAGACATGGTAAACCACAAACACTAGGAGAGCGAAGGGAGCCTGAACTTCTTAGGTAATGACCCAATTTTGACCCATGTACTGCTCAAATGTTTTGTCAACCACTGGAACTAGGTAAACCACCATCAGCATGCTGTGACAAGAGTACCACTTATCCTCTGGAAATCCGTTTCTTCAAACTAAAAAGTGAGAGACTTAATCATCTCTGAGATTCCTTGCATTTTGTTTAATTCTATGACCCTGTGAGTATTAAGTATAGCATTGGCCAAAGATGGCCACATGGCACCATAACGATAACTCTCCTTTTCTAACATCAATTTCCATAGTTAAAGGAATATAAAATAAACACTACGAAAACCAAGGCAGCTTCTGACACCAAACATGTCAATGGAAAGGAAACATCAAGTTCAGAATCTCTGGCATTGTCTCATCCTGACACATTTTGGCAGAAAGAAATCTTCAACTGTAATGGTTTACTTATTCAGAATGTCAGCTTGTAGAAATACAAGCCTAGAAGTTCTAGTAAGACTATTATCTGCTCCAAATAAACAATAATAGAAGCTTCATGTTAAAAAAAAAAACTTTATTTGCAGCTGTGATATATTTAACAATGTGACATAAGGAAAAACATTGTACGTTCTAACTAATTTTGCTACTTAAAGTGTGTTCATAAAAACCACAGGAGCATGTCACAGATATAGGATGTGTAGTTCACCGAAAGTTCCAGTGCAGCGGAGAGAAAAATGGGTCTGGGAAGAGAAGTTTTTAGTCTCTGTTTTCACAGGAGCACAAAGAATACTTGAATGCCAATGATCCAGAATAAAGCAAAAACTAAAGAGACTCTTCTATCTGCTGTTGAAGTAACCTTTCTAAATTTGAGGGCATTAAAATAAATGATATATACACTATCTACCACAGGAAAACTTTGACAGTCAAGATTTACTTTTTATACCTTTAAATTACTCTGAAAGATGTCAGGGCACAGCTATAAACAAAGTAATGTATTCCTATTATATCTTATTCTACAGATTAACTAGATTTTTAACCATAAAAACAAAATGTGCTAATTCAAATACATAATAATTACTCAGTGTCAAGGTTGATGTGCTAATTCATTGGGTTAAAGCCTGGTATTTATAAACCTAACACTAAAATTTCAAAGACCACAGGAACCAGGCAGTTTCACTTTAGAGCCCACCAGCTGTCTTGTATACGCGTGCACTCATAACCAGAGATGGAGACAAGAGAGGCTGGAGAAGACAATGCAACCAGTGTAATTACTGACTATAGCAGTCCAGTGGCCACTCTCTCCTGGGGATGGCTAAGGCATCATTGTGATCTCTGTATATAAAGAGCAGATCATGGCAATATTCTAAACTCTTGGCTTCATAATCAATATGCAATGCTCTTTTATTGATCAGTAATTATACATCTGAAATCTTGGAGATCAGCTATTCAGACTGGAAAAGTTTCTCTTACACCAAGAAAAATACCTTTATTTTGATGTCGCTCAAATTCCACTTTTATTTTATCTCCTCCATGGGCACATATAATTATTGGCCTGTCTCAAACATCTTGGGCATGCCTACATTATAATATCTTTTTGGGTCTATTCTTATAAACGTGTTACTGTACGTATGAAGACTGCTTGGTACAGTACGTTGTTGTTGTTGTTTGCCATCCAGTCGATTCTGACTCGTAGAGATCCTATATGACTGTATAGAACTGCCCCACTGGGTCTCCTAGGCTGTAATCTGTACGGGGGCTGATGACCAGGTCTTTTCTCCCGCAGAGTGGCTTGTGGGTTCGAACTACCAATCTTCTGGTTAGCAGCTGAGCACTTAACCATGCACCACCAGGGCTCCTTTTAGAACAGTATAGTCTTGGGAATATCAATGTGTTTATGAGTATGGTGCAAATGGTTAATGTGCTCAGCTGCTAACCAAAAGGTTGGAGATTTGAGTACACCCAGAGGTGCCTCAGAAAAAAGTCTGGTGATCTACTTCCGAAAAATCAACTGTTGGAAACTCTATGGATCTATGGAGTACAGTTGTACTCAGACACTTATCGGGTCACCTTGAGTGAGAATCTATTTGACAGCAACTGACTTGTTTCTTTCTTTCTTCCTTTTTTTTTTTTATGGACATAACAATGTGTGTATCCCCCACCATGACCATAGTTAAAACAAGTTTTCTTATGTTTATAATACATTTTAATGCAAACCACCTCTAATCAATTAATAATAACTATGACAGACACTTGCCTCACTAAAACCACACTACAAATTAGATCACCACAATTCTGTCTATGTCAGAATGGTAGGTCATAATGTGACACTCTTAAGTCTCTCTCTCTTTCTCCCAATAGGAATGTGGCAATGGGTCATTTTACAGGTGTCCTATGGAGCTGAGCTCTATTTTCAGCTTCGGTGGTATAAACTAAAATCTATTTAAAGAATTAAATTAACTAAGAGTACAATTTCAATTTAGCCTAAGAGCAAAACTGTAGATAAAATTACTTTCTAAAACCTTATTTGAGTAATATTATTACGGTATCATTATTATCGTAGAATATACAGAGTTCACTATTTGGTGGATTTCATTCCATTTCTTTTGTTGTTGTTGTTCCTTAAAGGTCATCACATACTAATTATTTAAGTCAGCCTGTAGGCTTTTACAGTGGGATCTCTAAGAATGCCAGGAGGTTGGACTAATTATGTAGATACACACTGGGATTGCACAGAATGTCCTACAGCCCCACAAGAATATAATCAGTTATACAAACACATTTAATGAAAGTCTCCCCAGAAAAGAAGGTAATCGTGCTAATAATACTAGATTTAGAAAAACAAACCATATCACTGTTTACCTAGCACCGTTCAAGACAGACACAAGCAACGCCATCACTAGCGATATTCTCCAATGGAGTCGGGTAATATGTTATCATACGTTCTCAGAGCTTGGTAGAAATATCCCAATAAGCCATTTTGCTCTTACAAAGAGCATACCTGGAGTTATTGAGCAAGATGGGAAGAAAGAGCTTAGTTGACTCTATCAAAGACCCCCCAAAAAAGAAAGTCCAAAATATAGTGGCCCGAATAATATAGAGGTTCCTTACTCTTTGAGAGCAGTCTGAATGTGAATAACCCAAGCCAGTGGAACCAACTCTACCATTGCCTACATTTGGCTGTCAAGGTTGCTCCAGTTTTCATCATTCCCCAGCCAGTGTCAGGAAAAAAAAAAGAGTGAGCATGACAACTGAATTAATCTTGAGGGAGAATACCTAGGAATCACACAAATCCCTTCTATCTACATCCTACTATTAATTCTACCTATTAATGGTCAGTTATTAGCATCAAAGGAGGAAATGTCTTTGCTAGTTGTGTGGGAGGATTTCCTTATTAAAAGGAAGAGGGGAGAAATGATACTGGAAGAAAGTTAATAGTCTCTGTCACAGTCCAACTCTCTTGTCGTGCAAGTATTCATGCATATTCTTCTTCACATATATAGAATACATTCTCACCCTCCCAAGTCCCATGCACTTTACCCAGCTCACAGCCCTGGGTCTCAGAGCGATGGAAAGTTCTTTCCATCAGGTCCAAATGAGTATTCTCACATTCCAGTGACCTATAGACGAACGTAAGTTCTCTCTCTCTCTCTCTCCACTCTTCTCTCTCTTTTTCTCACATATATACACACACACATCACACTATCACACATATATACACCTACATATACACAAAGAAGTCCTTGAGTTGTGCAAACTGTTAAGCACGTGGCTACTAAACAAGAGGTTTGCAGTTTAAATCCACCCAAAGGCACTTCAGAAGAAAAGCCTGGAAACCAGGTCTCGAAAGGTCACAGCCATAAAAACTCTATGGAGCAGTTCTACTCTGCACACATGGAGTCGTCATGAGTCGGAATCAACTCTAAGGCAACTGCTTTTTATACACACAAACATAAATATACACATATATGCATATACATATGCCCACACACACACACGTATGTACATACTCATGTATACACACACACACATACATATATTTACAATGGTAGAGAAGGAACAGGAAAACTATAATAAAATCTCCTATTCATAAAAAGAAAAAAGTGGCATACACACAACAATAACTGGTCCACAGGTTTTTGCAAATGTTATACCAGCAGAGACACTGCCAACTTGTGTGGAAAGGGACAGAGACTGGATAAAATATAAGAAGGCTATTGAACTACCAAAATTGTATAAACGGGAAATGGGCTGATGGAGCTGCTTGGTTGCAAACATGTGCTACACGTCAAGAAAAAGAAAGTTTGACTCCAAGGGCAGAGTTGTGGATGCAGAGGCGGAGACCGAACAGAGCGAGGCTGCTGCCATAGGCCCAGATGGCAGGGTCCCCTGCACAAGCCCAGAGGGAGGGACCACCACTTCCAACCCAGAGGACAGAGTATCAGGCCTCAGAAGATTATTCCCAGACCATGAAACCTAATGGAATTTGTCCTTTTGGGTTTCAGGCTTGCTTGGAACCAGTGACCTCTTCATTCCTCTCAATTTCTCCCTATGGAGTGGGAATGTCTGTCCTATGACTGTCCCATCTCTGTGTTTTGGAAGCAGAGAACTTGTTTTCTAGTTTCACAGATAGAGAAGAATTTTGCCCCAAGATGGATCCTACCCAGAGTCTCACCATACTTGATTTACATGATTTAGATGATGAGATTTGGCACTTTTTGAGTTGATGAGATTTTTAGATTTAGAGTTAATGCCAGAATGGGTTAAGACTTTGGGGGATGCTGGGATAGGGTGTATATAGTTTGCACATGGGACAGACGTGAATTTAGGGGGCCTGAGGTAGACTGTAGTGTGTATAGTTGCCCCCCAAATTCATGCCTACCTGGAACCGATTATGTGGAAATGGGGTCTTTGCAGACATAATTAAAATAAAGATCAAGATGAGATCATACTGGACTGCAGTGGGCCCTAAAATCAATGAAAATGTCCTTATAAGAGACAGAAAAGGACACAGAAAGATGCATGCAGGGAAGAAGGCCATGTGAAGATGGAGGCAGAGGTTGGAGTTATGGTGCCATGAGCCAAGGAATGACAGGAGCCACCAGAAGATGGAAGAGGAAATGAGGGATTCTTTCCTAGAATCTTCGAAGGGAGCATGGCCCAATGACCACCTTGGTTTTAGACTTATAGCCTCCAGACCTATGAGAGAATAAATTCATCTTGTTTTAAGCCACCAAGTTTGTGGTAATTTGTCACGAAAGTCCTAGGAAACTAATAACAATTCAATATCCTTATAGATTACACACACGTATATGCACACTGAGGTCCAAGGTGATATGGTAAGTTGATGATAGATCTGGGACTAGTGACCAAGGCTCTGTTTGCTGAGATTAGTGCTCTTTCTTCTACAAGATATGGTGATGGTTAATTAGTAAACTAATGATATTTGCAATGCCTTTGAATGCTTTTATTTGCCAAGGGGAAAATTATTAAATGAAAAAAGAGAATCAATTCATAGTTCCCTGGATGGTATTTTATAAGACATGAATAACTGCTAAAAGCCCTTCTAAAAGTTAAGAAGGTAAGAAAAATTGCTGTTAGCTAAATGCTTAATTAAAGTTTATTATACATGTTGGATTGTTATTAGGTTAAATTTATAATACAATAGAGTTGCATGTATAAGTGCTTCGGGCAGTTTATAGCATATTTGTGCTCCTTTGTATAATCAAAGCAGTGGAATGGCAGTGACAATTTTATAGGCCTTTTTTTAAGGAATATAATGGATGGTATTCTGATGAGTTAGGAGAAATAGATGGTGTCTGCCCTTATCTTACAGTATGGGCTTGGGCCTGTCACCTGACTTATACTTCAGTTTTCTCTTCATTAACTTAAAGTGGTCTCTATGGCCTCTTAAAGTGTTCAAGCTTGTCTTAGTCACCTAGTGCTGCTACAACAGAAATACCACAAGTGGATGGCTTTAACAAAGAGAAATTTATTTCTTCACAGTCAAGTAGGTTAAAGTCCAAATTCAGGGCATCAGCTCCAGGGGAAGTCTTGCTCTCTCTGTCGGCCTTCTTCTTATCAGTGTTACCCCGGACTTGGAGCTTCTCCATGCAGGGACCCCAGGTACAAAGGACACACTCTGTTCCTAGCACTGCTTTCTTGGTGGTATGAGGTCCCCAATTCTAAGCTTACTTCCCTTTCCTTTCATCTCTTGTAAAGTAAAAGGTGGCACAGGCCACACCCTTGGGAAACTCCCTTTACATTGGATCAGGAAAATGACCTGGGTAAGGGTGGTATTACAGTCCCACCCTAATCCTATTTAACATAAAATTAGAATCACAAAATGGAGGCCAACCACACAATTCTGGGAATCATGGCCCAGCCAAATTGATATACACGTTTTTGGGGGGACATAATTCAAACCATGACAAAGCTCTATTAGTCAAAACATAATTTTGTTGTTTTAAAATTATTATATGATATTTAAAATTATTATAGGATATTCCAAAGAAAGGTGATCTGACAGAATGCAGAAATTATCAAACAATATCATTAATGTTACACACAAGTAAATTTTTGCTAAAGATCATTCAAAAGCGGTTGCAACAGTTCATCGACAGGGAACTGGCCAGAAATTCAAGCTGGATTCAGAAGAGGATGTAGAATGAGGGATACCATTACTGATGTCAGATGGATCCTGGCTGAAAGCAGAGAATACCTGAAAGATGTTTACCTGCGTTTTCTTGACCATGCAAAGGCTTTCAACTGTGTGGATCATAACAAATTATAGATAACATTGTAAAGAATGGGAATTCCAGAACATTTCATTGTGCTCGTGAGGAACCTGTACACAGACCAAGAGGCAGTCGTTCAGACAGAACAAGGGGGTACTGTGTGGTTTAAAGTCAGGAAAGGTGTGCTTCAGGGCTGTATCCTTTCACTATACCTATTCAATCTGTATGCTGAGCAAATAATCCGAGAAGCTGGACTATATGAAGAAGAACGGGGCATCAGGATTGGAGGAAAACTCATTAACAACCTGTGTTATGCAGATGACACAAACTTGCTTGCTGAAAGTGAAGAGGACTTGAAGCACTTACTGATGAAGATCAAAGACTACAGCCTTCAGTATGGATTGCACCTCAACATAAAGAAAACAAAAATTCTCACAACTGGACCAATAAGCAATAGCATGATAAATAGATACAGACTGAAGTTGTCAAAGATTTCATTTTACTTGGATCCACAATCAATGTCCATGGAAGCAGCAGTCAAGATATCAAGTGATATATTGCACTGGGCAAATCTGCTGCAAAAGACCTCTTTAAAGTGTTAAAAAGTAAAAATGTCACTTTAAGGACTAAGGTGCACCTGACCCAAGCCATGGTGTTTTCAATTGCCTAATATGCATGTGAAATACGCTGGACAATGAATAAGGAAGAGTGAAGAAGAACTGATGCCTTTGAATTACGGTGTTCGTAAAGAACATTGAATATACCATTGACTGCCAGGAGAACGAACAAATCTGTCTTGGAAGAAGCACAACAGGAATGCTCCTTAGAAGCAAGGATGGCAAGACTTAATCTCACATACTTTGTACATGTTTTCAGGAGGGACCATCATGCTTGCTAAAGTGGAGGGTCAGTGAAAAAGAGAAAGACGCTTAGTGAGATGGATTAACACAGTGGCTGCAACAACGGGCTTAAGAATAACAATGATTGTGGGGATGGTGCAGGACCCGGCAGTGTTTTGTTCTGTTGTATATAGGGTCACTATGAGTCAGAACTGACTTGAAGGCATCTAACAATAACAACAAGAAGCTTTGCTTTATAATGTACCTAAAATATTGTCAACTTACTTGGCACCACAGTTTTAAAAAATTGTATACTTGTTGCCATTAAGTCAATTCTGACACATAGAGACCCTATAGGACAGAATAGAATTGCCCCCATAGGGTTTCCAAGGTTGTAAATCTTTACGAAAACCAGCTGCCACATCTTTCTCCCACAGAGCAGCTGGTGGATTCAACCTTTCAATCAGCAACTGAGCTCTTAACCACTGTATCAACAGGTCTCCTTTGAAAAACTATATACATCCTGTATGTTTTTAAGCTGACATCTAATTTTTATCTCAAATGTAATAGTTACAAAGAAGCAGTTTCTAGTATATTGTATATTATGTATATGATTTAAATATAGTTTCAAATGTATTTGAAGACTCAGCTATCGCAATTTATGAAATATATCTGCTATATAAAACTTCACTGGCAAAGCCAGTCTTCATGGTCAAATTAGTCATTCAAATCAGGCATTCTTTGTCACAAAAGTCTGACTTCATTTTTCAATCAAAGTGAAAATGTCAATATGTACTCCATGGCAACAATTTAATTTCTGAATATTAATTCTAACGTATGTAGAGACAAGGTGGCATAGACCCATTTCATGAGTTGCAACCTGAATGAAATCAAGCATTGCTCTTTTCAATTATTTTTTTAAACCCGTTCTAGGGACTCTCCTTCAGGAGCTCTATATTTTCAAATGCCCTTTTGTTTAGTGTCCCTGTGTTTTTTGTTTTTTGTTTTTTTTACACCTGGGAAATACATCGTAATAAGATTTAGGATGGATGAGAGGTACACAGTTTTTTTGTAAACAGAAGACAGTCAGTTGTGAACAAGGAGGTAGGAAAGGACTAAAAGTGACTGCACGAGTGATTCTCAGAGAGATCAGCTTTAGGAAGGGACACTATGGAAGTTGAGTATCCACAAAATGATTTCCTTTAAAACCACTGACAGTGGTTCCTGGGGGTTTGTGAGATTGAGTCTGAGCTCTTCAGAAGAGTGCCATGTTGATTAACAACATCTGAGAGGATGGGATGTGACAGCATAAGTGCCAGAACAGTCTTCACACTTTAAAGGCAGAATAATGCACCTGTGTTAGTCATCTAGTGCTGCTATAACAGAAACACCACAAGTGGATGGCTTTAACAAAGAGAAATTTATTTCTTCACAGCAAAGTAGGCTAAAAGTCCAAATTCAGGGTGTCAGCTCCAGAGGAAGGCTTTCTCTCCCTGTCGGCCTCCTCATCAATCTTCCCCCAGACTAGGAGTTTCTCCACGCAGGGACCTGGGTCCAAAGGAGGTGCTCTGCTCCTGGCACTGCTTTCTCGGTGGTATGAAGTCCCCCGTCTCTCTGTTTGCTTCTCTCTTTTATACCTCAAGAGATTGCCTCAAAACACAGTCCAATCTTATAGACTGAGTCCTGCCTCACTAACACAACTGCTGCCCATCCTCCCTCATTAACATCACAGAGGCAGGATTTACAACATATGGGAAAATCACACAATACAGGGAATCATGGCCCAGCCAAACTGACACATACATTTTTGGGGGGACGTAATTCAATCCATGACACTACTCCAACACCTTTGTTTGAATTTTGTTTGATTACGTATTTAACCATTAGCTCCTACAACTCTGCATGTATGTACTTTCCAAAGAACACATATTTCTAAAGGGAATATGCACAAGATTTCTACTTTATTATAATACAATATCATACATAAACATAAACAAAATTTCTCCATATAAGAAGAAATTACAATGCATTTAGCAATCAGTTGAGAAAAATAGGATTCATTGACTAATACATACATACATACATATATATTTATATATAGCCTTGGAAGAGAGTGAACATCTCTTACTAAAGGAACTGAATTAATTTTACTTGGCTGGAAAATAAAGTGAAAGAGGGCAAACAGTAAAGATAAGAGTGTACTGGTTAGCAAGAGACATGTCATGAAGGACATCATAAGCCTTAGGATTTGAATCCTAAGGCACTGGAAGCCATCAAAGAGTTTTAATCTTGAGGGTAACCTGATCTAATTTATACTGTCAAATCTCCCTCTTGTGGCAGTGTAGGGAATAGACAAAGCAAAGACTGGAAACAAGAAAAGCACTTGAGAGGCCTGAGGTATTCTAGATGAAAGATAATGTTGACCTGAAATAAAAATTGCAGTGGGGATGACGAAAAGTGGGAAGAAGATGAAATTTCCCAGACTTAATAATTTGTTAGATTTAGGCAGCTGAATAGTGGTGTCACTGAACCAGGGACTAAAGGAAAAGGAACAGACTTGGGATAAAAGATGAGAAGTTTAGATTTGTACATGTGGAGATTGAGCCAGTAAGACATATGGGTCTATAGCTCAGAAGAGAAGTCAAAGCCAAAAATAGAAATGGGTGATCACTGGCATAGAGATGATAACTGAAGCTATAGGAGCAAGTGTAGTGAAAGAGGGAGACTCTGTAGTATGGGAAAAGAAGTCTAAAAAAGACACCCCAACTTTATAGAAGTGGTGCAGAAAGAGGAGCTTCCAAAGGAGACTGAACAAAGATGGTAAGAGTTAAAGAAAAACTAGAACGAGGTCATGGAAAACTAGGGAAACACGTGCTTCAAAAAGAAAGGAGTCAAAAGTGTAAAATGCAGCCAAGTGGAAGGTTAAAAAGGACTGGGGCACGTGGACTGGATGTGTGTCAGCGTATTGGCCAGTGAGAGGATTTTTCCTGCCTAGGTAACCTAACGGAGAGTGCACTGGCTTGAGAAGCAATGAGAGTGAAGAAAAAGGAGAAATTTGGATCTAAAGGGACAAAGAGAACTGCAGTAGCTGGAGAGAGGAGGACATAGGCTCAAGGAAGGTTTGTTTTTTGTTTGTTTTTTGAAGATATGAAATATTTGGAAAGTTTTAAAATTATGGAAAAAGCCTACACAAAAGGAAGTGTTTTAAGTTTAGGAGGGAGATGGTGTACCCCAATGAGAGGAAAGTAAGAAGACGAGGCTTTGCTGAACGGAGGTGGAGGAAGAACCTTAGGTAGGAAAAGGGACATTGTAACAGGAGGGAGGAGAAAAGGGTGAATCACAATGAAGCAAGAAGTGTGTAGGTTCACTGGCACCTACGCTCTATACAAAGTGGGAAAGAAGTTCATCTGCCAAGAGCATTTGGGAGGATAGGAGAAGGTGGGAAGTAGGTAGATTTAAGAAAAGTAGAGAATGTGGGAAGCAGCCATGCGAAGAATTGGAGAGTAATAAACAGGGCCGGATTAAGGCATGTGAGGGCCATAAATAGGATATGTGAGTTACATATATACATGTATGTGTGTGTGTGTGTCTTACCTATCCATGATGTAACTCCTTTTTAAATGCAACTATAATATTAGTGATTGAACAGAAAAGTGTTGTATGCCATTTTAGTGGAATGAGATGAACTGGATTATAAAATCTTTAGTTTAGGAGATGTGGATGTGGGATACTAAGATTTTTACTATATACCACATTTCTATAAAGAGAATATTCCACATATTCTACAACAAAGAAAATGAGTCAACAAACTTAGCTGTTTCAACAGTGTAAAATTCTATTGATCTCCCACAATGAAAATTCGACTTTACCAATATTGCTTTAAATGGCTCATACTTCAGTTTTGATGCTTGTTTTGTAATAAATGCTATAATTATAAATGAACCAATGGAAAGATGTCACAAAAGAAAATTTATGATCAGAAAACAAATATTACAACAAATTACTGTATTTTAGATAGATTTTTCATCTCTAACCTGTTATAATTCAAAGCATTTGTTTCTATTCTTTGCTCTTAAAAATTCTTCAATGATTTCATTACAATTAGGCTGCCAAACAACACCTACTTCCATACATAATAAGGATAATGATTCAAGTCTTCCTTGAATCATTGTTGTGTGCTTGCTTTTCCTTGTGCCCTGTGCTGCTTGGCATCTATGGGTCTTTGCTTTGGACAACTGGTGTCCCTATTTTGTTGATACCCTAAGCACGTGCTTATCTTGCTTAATGATTAATCAGTCCCTAGTAATAAGTAATAAATAAGTGAAGCCCTGGTAGCTCAGTGGTTGAGAGCTATGGCTGCTAACCAAAAGGTCAACAGTTCGAATCCACCAGCCCCTCTTTGGAAACCCTATGGGGCACTTCTACTCTGTCCTATAGGGATGCTATGAGTCGGAATCAACTCGATGGCAACAAGTTTGGTTTTTGGCTGTTTTGAATAACTAAGTAATAAGATTGTTAATATACTACTATCCAAAAGAAAATTATGTTCTTTTATTAGACAAAAGTTAAGAAACAGGACAAGTTAAAAAAAAAAAAATAGGAAAGGACTGAACTACTAAAATAGCACAGCAAATTTAAAATGTCACATAGAATTCTTCCGGAAGAATGTTTTTAATGTCTTAACTATGTTCCCACTAATGCTTTTGAACTCCTTAGGAAATGCCATTTCTTTTCTTTTCTTACTGAGGTGAAATTCACATAACATAAAATTAACCATTTTAAAATGAACAATTCAGTGGCATATAGTCCATTCACAATGTTGTGTAACTACCTATCTAGTTCCAGAACATTTTCATTTCTCCAAAAGACAATCCCATACCCCTTAAGCATTTGATTCACATTTCTCTCCTCCCCCAGCCCATGGCAAATACCAGTCTGTGTTCCGCCTCTATGGATTTACTTATTCTGGATATCTCATATAAATGGAATCATACAATATGTGACCTTTTATGTTTGACTTCTTTCACTGAGCATAATGTTTACAGGGGTCATTCATATATTAGTACTTCATTCTTTTCTTTGTGGCTGATAATATTCTATTACCACAATTTGTTTATCCATTCACCCATTGATGAACATTTGGGCTGTTTCCATTTTTTGGCTATAATGGCTAGCGCTGCTATGAACATGGCTATACATGTATTTGTTTGAGTCCCTGTTTTCAGTTCTTTGGGGTATTCATCTAGGAGTGGATTTGCTGGGTCATACGAAGCCCTGATGGTGCAGTGGTTAAGAACTACAACTGCTAATCAAAAGGTCAGCAGTTCAAATCCACCAACCGCTCCTTGGAAACCCTGTGGGGCAGCTCTACTCTGTCCTATAAGGTCACTATGAGTTGGCATTGACTCAATGGCAATGGTTTGGGGTTTGTTTGTTTGTTTTTTACGTTAATTGTATGCTTAATTTTTTGAGGAAGCCATTTCTTTTTAATTTTATAGTACTGCATTATATTTTTGTGATAATTCTAATTTAGCCAGTTAGCCCATTCAACTTTTGTTCCTTTCAAAATAATATTTAAAATTTTTCTTTACTATATTTTAAATATATATGGCTTATTTTGCTGTGTTATTACCTATAAATATAAAAGACTCACTAAAGAATTTCTACCTACTCAAACACTCTTATGTAATTGAGATATGTATAATCAAACTTCAAAGATAATCTGTCATGCTATTCTACTAGAAAATTTAACATGTTTTTAATAGCTATGGGCTATTTGATATATTAAAAACTGCTCCCAGGTATAGTAAAATGTGGTTCAAATTCTGAAATGAGTATTTGTTAAGTTTATATTTATAAGTTTATAAAACTATCTAACGATAATATTAGTGGTTCTTTTTCACTAGTTGGCACTTAAAAACCTAGTATTTTATCTCTATCCAATTTCATCAAATGCTAGTTTGCTCAGACTACCATGACCTGTAGCAAATTAAATCTATTCACAGAAAATTTATTCAACAAAAATATCTTTACCATTTACATTAAATGACATCCACATTGTAATTGTAATTCCAAAGGTAAAAGAAGTAGAAAATTTTCTAGATAGATTTTAATGACCAATTTTCTTTACTGTCTATTTATGTTAATTTCAGTACAAATGTCTAATTTCAAATTACCCTTATTTTAATATTTGCTCATCAGTTCTCTCACAAAATAAAAATTAAGTACATTCTTGTGCCATTATGATAGTTTATTGTGTTCAGAGCCTTTGTCACCAAGTAGCTCTGTTTCTAGCTGGAGTAATTTTTCACTTGTGGAAAAAATCATGTTTTTCACATTCCCTAATCTGGCTAGTCTATGTCATAAAGACATATATTCACTATCTAAGTAAGTGAGGAGTAGGCATAGTTCATAAAGTGTATGTTCTACTTCCCAATGCGGTGAGCAGTGTCCAGGGTCTCAAAGGCTTGCGAGCAGTCATCTAAGATACATTTATTTGTCTCTACTCATCCAGAACAAAAGAGAAAGAAGCAAATCAAAGACTCAGAGAATAAAGTAGTCTGCAAGACTGGTAGTCTACATGAACCACAGCCTCATCTATCCTGAAATCAGAAGAACTAGATAGTGCCCGGCTACCAATACCGACCGCTCTGGTCAGGGCTATAGTAAATGGATCCTGATCGAATGGGAGAAAAATGTGGAACAGAACTCAAATTCTTAAAAAGTCCAGACTTACTAGACTTGTTGAGACTAGAGGACTCCCCAGGCAATCACCCTGAGATACTCTTGATTTCAGATAATTTCAGATGCTTAATCTGAAATTATCCCTTGAGGTCTCCTTTTAGCTAAATAATAGATTGGCTCATAAAATAAAGACTATCACCTGTGAGTACTGAGCTCCCTTAGAAAAACCATCCATATGAGACCAAATGGTCAAAAATTATTCTAAAGCAAATACGAGAAGGTAATGGGGCAGGAAATCTAGAGTACTGGAAATAGTATAACCAGAACAGAATGAATGACAATGATGACACATTGTGAAAAATGTAACCAATATCACTGAATAATCTGTGTAGAAATTATTAAATGGGAACCTAATTTGCTGTGTAAACTTTCACCGTAAACACAATAAAATATTATTATTTTTATAGTAGTTTAGATGAAGTCTTACAGAGGAAATTACTCTCTCATTAAACAATTAATATTCATACTGTTTTGCGACATTGGTTTCCAACCCCACAACATGTCAACGCTGTCCTCTTCTCGACCTTGGCTTCCCCATTCCCAGCATTCCTGTCCCCTCCTGCCTTCTCGTTTTTGCCCCTGGGCTGGTGTGCTCTTTTAGTTTCATTTTGTTTTATAGGCCTGTCTAATCTTTGGCTGAAGGGTGAATCTCAGGAGTATCTTCATTACTGAACTAAAAGGGTACCCAGGGGCCATACTCTCAGGGTTTCTCCAGTCTGTCAGACACGTAAGTCTAGTCTTTTTTTTATGTGTGTGTGAGTTAGAATTTTGTTCTACATTTTTCTCCAGCTCTGTCCAGGACCCTCCATTGTGATCCCTGTCAGAGCACTCGGTGGTGGTAGCCGGGCACCATCTAGTTGTGCTGGACTCAGTCTGGGGGAGGCTGTGGTAGTTGTGGTCCATTAATCATTTGGACTAATCTTTCCCTTGTGTCTTTGGTTTTCATTTTCTCTTGCTCCAGATGGGGTGAGACTAGTGGGGTATCTTACATAGCCAGTCACGAGCTTTTAAGACCCTAAATGCTACTCACCAAGGTGGGATGTAGAACATTTTCTTTATAAACTATGTTATGCCAGCTGAGCTAGATGTTCCTGAGAGCATGGTCCCCAGCCCTCAGCCCAGTAATTTGGTCCCTCAGGAAGTTCGGATGTGTCTATTGAGCTTCTGTGACCTTGTCTTGGTCAAGTTGTGCTGGCTTCCCCAGTATTGTGTACTGTCCTACCCTTCACAAAAGTTACCACTTATCTATTGTTTATTTAGTGTTTTTCCCTCCCCATCCCTCCCCTCCCTCGTAACCATCAGAGATTATTTTTTTCTGTGTGTAAAACTTTTCATGAGTTTTTATAGTAGTGGTCTCATACAATATTTGTTCTTTTGTGATTGACTTATTTCACTCAGCATAACGCCCTCCAGATGCTTGGCAGATTCATCATTGTTCTTTACTGTTGCATAATATTCCATTGTGTGTCTGTACCACGGTTTATTTATCCATTCATCTGTTGATGGGCACTTAGGTTGTTTCTATCTTTTTGCTAGTGTGAATAATGCTGCAATGAACATGGGTGTGCATATGTCTATTTGTGTGACGGCTCTTATTTCTCTAGGATACATTCCTAGGAGTGGGATTGCGGATCATATGGTATTTCTACTTCTAGCTTTTCAAAGAAACGCCATATCGTTTTCCAAAATGGTTGTACCATTTTGCATTCTAACCAGCAGTGCATGAGAGTGCCAATCTTCTGACAGCCTCTCCAGCATTTGTTATTCTCTGTTTTTTTTTTTTTTTTTGGATTCGTGCCAGTAACTTTGGGGTGAGATGATGTCTCACTGCAGTTTTGATTTGAATTTCTCTAATTGCTAGTGATCGTGAACATTTCCTCTTGTGTCTGTTAGCCACCTGAATGTCTTCTTGGTGAAGTGTCTGTTCATATCCTTTGCCCATTTTTTAATTGGATCATTTGTCTTTTTGTTGTAGAGGTGTTGGATTTTCCTGTAGATTTTAGAGATTAGAACTTTGTCATATTTGTCATAGCCAAAAATTTTTTCCCAGTCTGTAGGTTCTCTTTTTACTCTTCTGGTAAAGTCTTTTGATGAGCATAAATGTTTAATTTTTAGAAGATCCCGGTTATCTAGCTTATCTTCTGGTGTTTGTGTATTGTTAGTTATGGTGGAGGCAGTGGTAGTTGTGGTCCATTAGTCCTTTGGACTAATCGTTCCCTTGTGTCTTCGGTTTTCATTGACCCTATTTTTTCTTCTATGATTTTTACAGTTTTTGGTTTCATATTTAGGTCTTTGAACCATTTTGAATTAACTTTTGTGTATGAGGTGAGGTATGGGTCCTGTTTCATTTTATTGCAGATGAACATCCAGTTTTGCAAGCACCGTTTGTTAAAGAGACTATCTTTAAAAAAAAGAAGAAGAAGAAGTGAGCAGGGGCCACACTACAAACAGCCTCAAAGGCTGTGCTAAGGAGTTTAAATTTGATTCTGTAGGTAATGAGAGCTACTAGAAAGTTTTAATAAAGGAGACTGTCAGGAGATCTTTACTTAGTCCAGGTAAGAAATGATAGAGCTTGATCTAACAGCATTATCAATGACAAAGGAAATGAGGAAATTTATATATATGTAGGGTATAAAGTGGACAGATCTTGGTGTCTGGTTAGAAGTTTGAGCTGAAGTAGGGCAGGGGTAAGGAAGAGAGTACAGAGTGATTCCCAGGAAGAACCTGTCCTGGGTGATGACCAAGTCCAACCTCTGCCATAAATTGTGGGCCTCAGCATCCCCACCTCTCAAAGGAGGGCTGAGATAAGAGGATCTCTAAGGACCCTTCTAGCAAAAAACATGCTATAATTCAATATTATGGATCTAATTTTCTGGAGGAAAAAGAGGGGCAGCTCCAGTGTAAGGCAGAAGGGATAAAAAACCATTCCACACACACACACACACACACACAAAATACCCAGGCTTGCTATTAAAGTAATTTAATTCTGATAACCACAAATTCTCAAATATCTTTAAATGTGGACTTCTTTGACAAGTTTGACAGTTTACCATTCATTCGTTTCATGTTTGAAAGGAAACACAAATGAAAGTTCTTTAAGAAAGGCATCAATTCCTTGTGAACTCAGAATCTAGCACACTATACTTCACTTTAATGAAAGTCAAAAGTAATTGCTTAATTATGATATGCCAGGCATTTAAAACATTGTTTTGGATTGGAAATGAATTTCACTTATACTAACATCTGAAGACTATGTTGTTGTTAGGTGCTCTAGAATTTGTTCCTACTCATAGCAACCTTACATACAACAGGATGAAACACTGCCTGGTCCCCACAATTGTTGTTATGCTTGAGCTCATTGTTGCAACCACTGAGTCAGTCCATCTCCTTGAGGGTCTGTCTCTTTTTTGCTGACCCTCTCCTTTACCAAGCATGGTATCCTTCTCTAGGGACAGATCTCCCTGAAAACTTGTCCAAAGTATGTGAGAAGTAGTCTTGCCATCCTTGCTTCTAAGGAGCATTCTGGCTGTACTTCTTCCAAGACAGATTTGTTCATCCTTTAAGCAGTCCATGGAAAAGTCAATATTTTCCGTTAACAGCTCAATTGAAAGGTGCCAGTTCTTCAGTCTTCCTTATTCATTGGCCAAGTTTCACATGCATATAAGGTCACTGAAAATACCATGGTTTGGGTCAGGGGTACCTTAGTCCTCAAAGTGACATTTTTGCTTTTTAACAATTTAAAGAGGTTTTTTTTGCCACAGATTTGCCCAACGCAATACGTCCTTTGATTTCTTGACTGCTACTTCCATGGGGGTTGATTGTGGATCCAAGTAAAATGAAATCCTTGACAACTTCAATCTTTTCTCCATTTATCATGATGCTGCTTATTGGTCCAGTTGTGAGGATTTTTGTTTTCTTTATGTTGAGGTGTAATCCCTACTGAAGGCTGTGGTCTTTGATCTTCATCAGTAAGTGCTTCAAGTCTTCTTCCCTTTCAGCAAGCAAGGTTGTCTCATCTACATATCACAGGTTTTTTAATACTCTTACTCCAGTCCTGATGCCACATTCTTCTTCATATAGTCCGGCTTCTCGGATTATTTGCTCAGCATACAGATTGAACAAGTATGGCGAAGGATACAACCTTGACACACACCTTTCTTGATTTTAAACCACTCAGTATCCCCTTGTTTTGTCTGAAAGACTGACTCTTGATCTATGTACAGGTTCATCATGAGCACAATTAAGATTTCTGGAATTCCCATTCTTCACAATGTTATCCATAATTTGTTATGATTCACTGTCTTAGTCATCTAGTGCTGCTATAACAGAAATACCACAAGTGGATGGCTTTAACTAGGAGAAGTTTATTTCCTAACAGTAAAGTAGGCTAAAAGTCCAAATTCAGGGTGTCAGCTCCAGGGGACAGCTTTCTCTCCCTGTCGGCCTTCTCATCACTCTTCCCCCAGACTAGGAGTTTCTCTACCCAGCGACCTGGGTCCAAAGGACGTGCTCTGCTCCTGGCACTGCTTTCTTGGTGGTATGAGGTCTCCCTGCTTCTCTGTTTGCTTCTCTCTTTTATATCTCAAGAGATTGCCTCAAGACACAATTCAGTCTTATAGATTGAGTCCTGACTCACACAACTGCTGCCCATCCTCCCTCATTAACATCATAGAGGAAGGATTTACAACATGCAGGAAAATCACACATACTGAGAATCATGGCCCAGACAAATTGACACACACATTTTTGGGGGGACATAATTCAATCCATGACATCCACACAGTCGAATGCCTTTGCATAGTAAATAAAGCACAGGTTAACATCGTTCTGATATTCTCTGCTTTCAGCCAGGATATTATCTGACATCAGCAATGATATCCCTGGTTCCCTGTCCTTTTCTGAATCTGGCTTGAATTTCTGGCAGTTCCCTGTGGATAAACTGCTGCAGCTGCTTTTGAATGATCTTCAGCAAAATTTTACTTGCATGTGATATTATTGATATTATTTGATAACTTCTGCATTTGGTTGGATCACCTTTCTTTGGAATAGGCATAAATATGGATCTCTTCCAGTCGGTTGGCCAGGTAGCTCTCTTCCAAATTTCTAGGCATAGACGAGTGAGCATTTCCAGAGCTGCATCCATTTATTGAAACATCTCAGTGGGTATTATGTCAATTCCTGGAGTCTTGCTTTTTGCCAATGCCTTCAGTGCAGTTTGGACTTCTTCCTTCAGAACCATCGGTTCCTGATTATATGCTACCTCCTGAAATGGTTGAATGTCAACCGATTCTTTTTGGTATAGTGACTTTGTGTATTTCTTCCATCTTCTGATGATGATTCCTGTGTCGTTTAATATTTTCCCCATAGTTGGACATGTCCAGACACCCTGAGGGACTGAATTGCTGGGCTGAGGACTGTGGGGACCATGGTCTCAGGGAACATCTAGCTCAACTGGCATAACATAGTCTATAAAGAAAATGTTCTACATTCTACTTTAGTGAGTAGCGTCTGGGATCTAAGATACTCCACTGGCCTCACTCCATTGGGAGCAAGGGAGAATGAAGAAAACCAAAGACACAAGGGAAAGATTGGTCCAAAGGACTAATGGACCACAACTACCACAGCATCCACCAGACTGAGTCCAGCACAACTAGGTGGTGCCCGGCTACCACCACCCAGTGCTCTGACAGAGATCACAATGGAGGGTCCTGGACAGAGCTGGAGAAAAATGTACAACAAAATTCTAACTCACAAAAAAATGACCAGACTTTCTGGCTTGACAGAGACTGGAGAAACCCCAAGAGTATGGCCTCCTGACACTCTTTTAGCTCAGTAATGAAGTCACTCCTGAGATTCACCCCTCAGCCAAAGATTAGACAGGCCCATAAAACAAAATGAGACTAAAGGGGCACACCAGCCCAGGGGCAAGGACTAGAAGGCAGGAGGAGACAGGAAAGCTGGTGATTGGGAACCCAAGGTTGAAAGGGAACATGTTGTTATGTCATGGGGTTGGTAACCAATGCCACAAAATAATATGTGTACTATTATTTAATGAGAAACTAGTTTATTCTGTAAACCTTCTTCTGAAGTACAAAAATAAAAAAAAAGAAAACCCCTATGGAGTACAGTTCTACTCTGACACACCTGGGATCATCAAGAGTTGCTATCAACTTGACAGCAACTTTTTTTCTGTTTCAGGCATTAGTATAGGGCTCTGGATAGAAATGATTCTTTTACAAAGGGGTCTACTGTTTAGTAAGAATATTGATAGTTGAGTCATTATTCATGCATGCATTCATTCATTTATTCACAAAATAGTTATTGAGTCCCTTCTATGTGCCAGACAGTGTTCTAGGCACTTAGGGTACAAGGATAAATTTTTTTTTTTTTTTTCTTTTTTCCCTGTAGAATCCTTCAATATTGCAACTCGAGGCTTGAATTTTTTCTTCAGTTCTTTCAGCTTGAGAAATGCCAAGTGTGTTCTTCTCTTTTGGTTTTCAATCTCCAGGTCTTCTCCCATGTCATTGTAATACTTTTACTTTGTCTTCTCTAGCCACCCTTTGAAATCTTCCATTTGGCTCTTTTACTTCATCATTTCTTCCTGTTGCTTTAGCTACTCGATGTTCAAGAGCAAGTTTCGGAGTCTCTTCTGACATCCGTTTTGCTCTTTTCTTTCTTTCCTGTCTTTTTGTTTTCTGCATATATAATGTCCTTGATGTCATTCCACAACTCGTCTGGTCTTCCGTCATAGTGTTCAATGCAGTCAAATCTATTCTTCAGATGGTCTCTAAATTCAGGTGGGATATACTCACGGTCATACTTTGGCTCTCGTGGCCTTGTTCTAATTGTCTTCAGTTTCAACTTGAACTTGCATATGAGCAATTGATGGTCTGTTCCACAGTTGGTCACTGGCCTTGTTCTAACTGATGATATTGAGCTTTTCCATCATTTCTTTCCACAGATGTAGCCAATCTGATTCCTGTGTATTCCATCTGGCAAGGTCCATGTGTATAGTCGCCACTTATGTTGTTGAAAAAAGGTATTTGCAATGAAGAAGCCATTGGTCTTGTACAATTCTGTCATGTGATACCCAGCATTGTTTCTATTACCAAGTCCATATTTTCCACCTACCGATCCTTCTTGTTTCCAATTTTCAAATTCCAATCACCAGTAATTATCAATGCATCCTGATTGCATGTTCAATCAATTTCAGACTGCAGAAGTTGGTAAAAATCTTTAATTTCTTCATCTTTGTCATTAGTGGTTGGTGTGTAAATTTGAATAATAGTTGTATTAACTGGTCTTGCTTGTAGGTGTTTGGATATTATCCTATCACTGACAGCGTTGTACTTCGGGATAGATCTTGAAATATTCTTTTTGATGATGCATGCAACGCCATTCCTCTACAAGTCGTCGTTTCCGGCATAGTAGACCATATGATTGTCCAATTCAAATGACCAGTACTAGACCATTTCAGCTCATTAATCCCTAGGGTATCGATGTTCATGTGTTCCATTGCATTTTTGACAATTTCCAATTTTCCTAGATTCATACTTCGTACATTCCCACGTTCCAATTATTAACGGATGTTTGCAGCTGTTTCTTCTCATTTTGAGTCGTGCCACATCAGCAAATGAAGGTCCCAAAAGCTTGACTCCATCTACATCATTAAGGCTAACTCTACTTTGAGGAGGCAGCTCTTCCCCAGTCATACCTTCCAACCTAAGGGGCTCATCTTCTGATACTATATCAGACAATGCTCTGCTGCTATTCATAAGGTTTTCACTGTCTAATTCTTTTCAGAAGAAGACTGTCAGGTCCTTCTTCCTAGTCTGTTTTAGTCTGGAATTTCAGTTGAAACCCATCTGCCATGGTTGACCCTGCTGGTATTTGAATACCAGTGGCATAACTTCAAGCATCCCAGCAACAAGCAAGCTCCCACAGTACAACAAACTGACAGACACAGAAGACGACGTAGTGATCAAAATATACATACAGAGTGCAAAAACTTTAGTTTTCTCTCTTCCTCTACAAAAGACAAGCAAACAAACAAATCCCCAAAAGTCTTATAAATGTTACAGGAGTTTTATAGGTGTAAAATGGCATTGGGGCAGTGTCTGACTTCCTCCAATCCCACAATGGGGAAGGAGAACCAAGATCAACAGCGCAAGGCTGACTCTCATGAGGCAGAGGTGCGACAAGTCTCCTTCCTCTACCACTTTCACTAATTCTAAGACCAACCATCCCTCACACAGCACTCTCTACTTCTCTGTTGGGTTCAATAATTCATTGCAATGGCTACATAGAACTCATAGACCATACTCATGATTATGGTGTTTATTATAAGGGAAGTAACAGTTACAATTCAGGGTTAGAAACAGGATACAGTTCTTTCATCAGGACGGCCTCTCCCCAACCATGCTTGCAGTCATGCCTCTCCCTGGCCCTAGACCTCTCCCCAAAGGCACTTTAGCTTTCTCTCTCTGTGGGCTGTGAAGCCCACCATGCTGTCTCCTACTGCCAGGTCTCTACTGCCAGGTCTCTCCTGCTACCACCTCTCACTATCTTCAGGGTTACAGCTTGCTCTCTCTCTTGGTCTCCTGATTCTAGGAGCGTCTCAGCACAGGATCCCGGGTCCAAAAGATGCACTCCTCTCCATTCCTGGATGTTCTTTGGTGGTGGTAGGATCCTCCTCTCTGCTCTGGAATTGGCTCTCTTTTAAGGCAAAACTGACCAATCCCCTTGGTGGGCCACAGTTACTTTATCACACAGTCCTGCCCAGTCATCTGGGTGGGAGTTACAAGACCATGGCTAGAAGGGCAAAACACAAAATTAATCGTACTGGAGCAGGTTAAATAGATTTTTTTCAAAGCTAATGATTTTTCCTACTTCTTGCCAAGATTCATTTTACTTGATCAAAATAGCAATATTCCCTTCCCCAATATATTATAGTTTTTTTTCCCCGAAAGCCAAAATTTAAATACATGATCCCTAATATTATTAGAGGAGGCTTGGTGGTGCAGTGGTTAAGCCCTTGGCTGCCAACCAAAAGGTCAGTGGTTCAAACCCACCAGCTGCTCCTAGGGAGAAAGATGTGGCAGTCTGCTTCCATAAAGATTTACAGGCCTGGAAACCCTATGGGGCAGTTCTACTCTGTCCTGTAGGGTCACTATGAGTTGGGACCAACTCGATGGCAACGGGTAATATTATCAAGCAATAGCCTGTTTCTTCCCGTGTGCAATCTACTCTATAATTATGTTAGACACTCTGTTAGGTCACTGAGGTCTCAAAATCTGTGATTCCTTATAAAATAGTTCTTGCAGTGAGCAAATAAAAGTTAATGCTTCTCCCAAAGGTGATTGAGATAAAAGTACAACCAGGAGGCATTGGATAATTGTAATAAGATTTGAAATTGCCTCAAACTTCTAATAACAAATAACTTAAACTTTTTTATACAGGAAATATTAATTTACATGTTATAATGTTTCTAAGACAAAAACTTCAAAAACCATTAGCAAATGGTTCTCAACATTTTCTACCCCTACTCCATTCATATGTGCAACCAATTCATTTCTCTCACTGTTTCATTCATTTAAAAAATATGTTGAATTCCTTCTATATGCAAGACACTCAGTATATAGAAGTAAATACCACTGACATGGTCCCTATTCTCATAGAGATTAAAGCTGAACAGCAGAGATATTAAAGAAGTAATATAAATGTAAACAGGAATAACAGAGTGAAAAGAAATTACATTAAATGATGCATCTGCCATCTTGTTCCTCCCATCCCCGACTCCCTGCCCCAGCTTCTTCCACTTGTTAAAATAAAGGTACTTGTGTTGCCTTGGCAGCTATTCAGCTTTTTATTATGCTGATGTGCAAGGTGGTAGTTAAGAAAAAGAAAAACTAGAAAATCCATAGGTGTCCATGATATTTGGGGTGGAAATTACAGAACTCCTTCTAAGAGGGAAAGAATCACTTTTATAAGGAGACAAGGCCTTAAACAGGTTGAGTTTTGACCACTGTTGCTGGCTATAATGAAATAACAAGGACTGTATTCACTCCACTGCCATACAAAGCTAGTAAAACAGACAAAACATACAAAACAACAGCTTTGTGTTTCCTCAAGAAAAGGCGGTGTCTTTTTTCAATTGTCTTTTAATAGGATGGCAGATGTCTTTGAATGTGAGCCTTAAGTCTTGTTGTTGTTATTTTTGTTAGGAGCCATTGAGTCGGTTCTGACTCATAGGGACTCTGTGTACAAAACACCACATGGTCCTGCGTCATCCTCACAATCATTGCTATGTTTGAGCCCATTGTTGCAGCCACCGTGTCAATCCATCTGGTTGAAGGTCTTCCTCTTTTTTGCTGACCCTCTACTTTACCAAGCATGATGTCTGTGGTGGTTAAGGTAGTGTGTTAACTTGGCTGGGCCATGATTCTCAGTGGTTTGGCAGCTATGAAGTGATGTAGTTTGGCAGTTATGTAATGCTGTGTAGTTATCCTCTATTCTGATATAATATAATCACCTCTGTGATGTGATCAGCCAATTAGTTGTAAGGGAAGTTTCCTCGGGGGTGTGGCATGCATCCAATATGTATAAAAGTTCTGGCAAACTTCTCTGGCTTTTGCTTGCTCTGGATCCTGCATCTGGTTCTTCATTATCTGACTTCCAGTTCTTGGGACCTGAGTCAGCAGCCTGCCATACTGACTGCCAATCTAAGGATTCATTGACCTCTGCAGCCTGTGAGCCAGAAGCTTGCTGTTTCCATCTTGGGTTTGTCAGCCTCTGCAGCTGTATGAATCAGGAGAATCCTCCAGCCTTCTCCAGCCTGGCCCCTAACCCATGGACTTGGGACTTGCCAGCCTCTACAACTGTGTAAGCCATTTCCTTGGGATAAATTTCTCTCTCTCTCTCTCTCTCTCTCTCTCTCTATATATATATATATATATATATATATATATATATATATATATATATATATATATGGAAACTCGGGTGGCACAGTGGTTAAGAGCTACAGCTGCTAACCAAAAGGTCAGTAGTTCAAATCCACTAGGTACCCCTTGGAAACTCTATGGGGCAGTTCTAGTCCGTCCTATAGGGTCACTATGAGTCACAATCGACTCAACAGCAAAGGGTTTTTTGTTTGTTTGTTTTATATATATAAATATACACATATATAAAACCAGCAAAACCAGTACATATACATATATGTATGCTTCTCTGGTTTTGCTTCTCTAGAGAACCCAGCCTAAGACAATGTCCTTCTTTAGGGACTGATCCCTTCTGATAACATATCAAAAGTAAATGAGATGAAGTCTCACCATCCTCACTTCTAAGGAGAACTCTGGCTGTACTTCTTCCAAGAAATATTTGTTCATTCCCCTGGAAGTCCATAGCATATTCAATATTCTTTGACAACATCATAATTCAAAGGCATCGATTCTTCTTCGGTCTCCCTTATTCATTGCCCAGCTTTTGAAGTTGTCAAGGATTTCACTTTACTTGGATCCACTACCAACACCCATGGAAGCAGCAGTCAAGAAATCAAACAACACATTGCATTGGGCAAATCTGCCGCAAAAGACCTCTTTAAAGCATTGAAAAGCAAAGATGTCACCTTGAAGACTAAGATGCACCTCACCTAAGCCATGGTGTTTTCAATTGCCTCATATGCATGCTAAAGCTGGATGGTGAAAAAGGAAGACTGAAGAAGAACTGATGCCTTTGAACTGTGGTTTTGGTGAAGAATATTGAACATATCACTGACTGCCAAAATAACAAATCTATCTTGGAAGAAGTACAACCAGAATGCTCCTTAGAAGCAAGGATGGAGAGACTACGTCCCACATACTTCGGATATGTTATCAGGAGGGATCAGTCCCTGGAGAAGGACATCATGCTTGATAAAGTAGAGGGTCAGCAAAAAAGAGGGAGACCCTCAACGAGATGGACTGACACAGTGGCTGCAACCACAGGCTTAAGAATAACAACAGTTGTGAAGATGGTGCATGACAGAGCAGTGTTTCGTTCTGTTGTACATAGTGTGGCTGTGAGTCAGAATCAACTCGATTGCACCTAACGATGACAACAACAGCTCTTGCATGTATATGAGGTGATTGAAAATACCATGGCTTGAGTCAGGCACACCTTAGTCCTCAAAGTAACATTTGCTTTTCAACACTTTCAAGGGGTCTTTTGCAGTAGATTTGCCCAATGCAATGCGTCCTTTGATTTCTTGACTGCTGCTTCCATGGGCGCTGATTGTGGATCCAAGTAAAATGAAATCCTTGACAACTTCGATATTTTCCGTATTTATTGCGTAGCTTACTGCTCCAGTTGTGAGGATTTTTGTTTTCTTTAGGTTGAAGTGTAATCCATAATGAAGGCTGTGGTCTTTGATCTTCATCAGTGCTTCAAGTCCTCTTCACTTTCAACAAGCATGGTGGTGTCATCTATATATCGCAGGTAGTTAATGAGTCTTCCTCAATCCTGAAGCCGCGTTCTTCTTCATATAATCCAGCTTCTCAGATTATTTGCTCAGCGTACAGGCTGAATAAATATGATGAAAGGATACAACCTCAATTAATGCCTTTCCTGACTTTAAACCACGCAGTATCCCCTTGTTCTGTTCAAACAACTGCGTCTTGGTCTAAGTACAGTTTCCTCATGAGCATAATTAAGTGTTTTGGAATTTCCGTTTTTTGCAATGTTATGCATCATTTGTTATGATCCACACTGTCGAATGCCTTTCCATAGTCAATAACTAGATGCCAGATTTCTTTGAATGTGAGCCTTAAGACTTAGCCTTTATTTATTTATAGTTCGGCAATGACCGTAAGAGTTATGGGGTCTAAAGTGTAGCACTTACCTGGTCTCAGACAATAGGATCACCTCAGATTTGTTCCAAGAGAGCACCTTCACTCTGACATAAGGAGTATTGTAATTACAGAGTAAAGGAGTCCAAGTGGCCATTCTTAGATATTAACATGGAGCCAGAGGGGAATGATGGGCACTATTCAAAGAATGTTTAATGGGTTCACCAAATTGAGGTAGCCAAAGAAACTGGAAACTTGTTAATAACCCAGCTTCCATGGATACCATATTCCCTAAGAAATTAGGATCCCTTCAGGATGGAGAAAGGAGATCAATGGCAGAGAAACTGACACTAATTCAATGCGTTTGCCATGTTCCAACAGCAGAGACAAGATGTGCTGGAGACTCAGGGCCACCATGGGACAAGTGATTAAACACACTTAGGAACAAAGAAGCTACTTGAAATTTGAGAAAGGTATCCAACTATCCGTAAAGCAATCGAGGTTAGCAGTTCGAAACCACTAGCAGCTCCACGGGAGAAAGATGTGGCAGTCTGCTTCAGTAAAGACTCACAGCCTTAGAAACCCTATGGGGTCACTATGAGTCAGAACCGACTTGACAGCATTGGGTTTTTTGGGATTCATCTACCCTGGAGTCTTTGGGTGGTCAAATGGTTAATGCTGTTGGCTACCAGTCCAAAGGTTGGCAGTTTGAGTCCAACAAGGTGTGCCTCAGAAGAAAGACCTGGAGATCTACTTCTGAAAAGTCAGCCACTGAAAACCCTACGGAGCATACTTCTACTCTGACATGCATAGGGTAAGAATCGACTTGACAGCTACTGGTTTGTTTTGGTTTTATACAAGCCTTGTACCAAGTATTGGGGCTGAGAAAAAAGAAGCTGTGTTATTTTTAGAACATGCCACAGAAATGGAACCTACACGGATGGCAAGTATTAAAAGGGGAATGCCACTCTCTAAACAAAAGTCAGCTGGGTTTTGCATGTAATCAAACCGCCCAGGACTTCTGTGCTGCAGCAGGCCACTTCAGAGTCCTACAAATGCATACAGCAGGGTGGAGAAGACTCAGGATTCATAGTCTGAATTCGTAACCCTGAACCCGCAAGAACTATGTCAGAGGTCACAAACTGGCAGGGGCAGATTAACCAGTAAGCAAGGTATGCATGGGCTTAATTGTGTTTACTTACTAATCTGTAGTGCTCAATTTCACTTTGGGTTTCACCACATCTTTGATGCCATCTTTTGATGGCAGACATCCCTTTCCTTGCAAATAAACTCAGTTTTCTTTGAGGCAACAATGTATCCAGCCCCTAGCAAAATACTCACTTTTGCAGCTAAGGGTGACCACGTGGCAATGTTCTGGTTAATGAAAGGTAAGGGGAAGACTTCTGGAGGCTCTAGGAAGGTGTTGCTTCTCTTCATAAGAAAAAGAAGGGCGCCTTATGTCCCCTTCTTCTTGACTTGAGCCAGGATGTGATAAATGAAGCTTAAGCAGTCATCTTGCCATATGAGCAAGACCGGCTAATGAAACTCAGACCTGAGACTCTGCAGAGGCCAAAAGGAGATGTTTATGCCTCAGCTCTCTGAATCCAGGCCCTAAACAAGCAAAAATCAACAAAAAACCTGTTGCTGTCAAGTCATAACAGCCGCATAGGACAGAGTAGAACTGCCCCATAGAGTTTCCAAGGAAGCAGACTGCCACATCATTCCACATCGTTCTATCATGGAGCTGCTGGTGGATTCGAACGGCATACAGTTCAGTTAGCAGCCGAGCACTTAACCACTGTGCCACCAGGGCTCCTTCAAGAAGTGAGAACCAGAGCAAAATAATCAGTCAGACCGAGAACTGAGCTGCAGACTGTACCCTCTATCAATTAGAGTTGGTTGTTTCACACAATACTATCATTGTGATCACATAGACACCATTTCTTTCCTATTTCACAGATCCTGTCTTCTTTCTTAAGGAGCCCTGGTGGTGCAGCGGTTAAGCGCTCATCTGCTAACCAAAAGTTAGTGGTTCGAACACACTTCATGGGAGAAAGATGTGGCAATCTGCTTCCAGAAAGATTTACAGCCTTGAAAACCCTATGGGGTAGTTCTACTCTGTCCTACAGGGTTGCTATGAGTAGAAATCAACGCGACAGCAATGGGTTTGCTTTGGTTTTGGTCTTCTTTCTTAGAAGTTGACGGTTCAGTGGTAGAATTCTTGCTTCCCATTTGAGAGGCCAGGGTCCGAGTCCCAGTCAGTGCACTTCATGCACAGCCACTGCTCATCTGTCAGTGGAGGCTTGCAGGTTTCTATAATGCTGAATGGACTTCAGTGGAGCTTCCAGACTAAGAATGACTAGGAAGAAAGGCCTGGCAACTACTTCCAAAAATCAGCCAGTGAAAATAGTCTGATCTACGACCAATCATAAGGATGGTGCAGGATGGGGTGGCATTTTTTTCCACTGTGCATGGGGTTGCTATAGGTGGGGCCAACTCAATGGTAGCTAACAATACCAAGTCTTCTTTTTTTAGATAACAGGCCCTTTGGAGGAAAGGGGATTAATTCCTCACACTGTCACATTTTCCCCTAGGGAGTTCCAAATTACTCTTCGTCTGGCATCATTAAATATTCATATTTTTATTTGAATCTATTTTCATGGCAATTAATGTGTCCATGTTGCTCTCATTCCTGTTATTAGATGGAATTACTATAAACATCATGGTCAATCTATCAGTAAGAATTTGATTTGTCCCTAAGTAATAAAGATGCAAAATAATGGCATGAATAAAAATTTATTTCTGTCATATAAAAGTGTGGAGTTAGGCAGTATAGAGCTGGTAGAGGGCTATGTCCCCCAAAGTCCTCAGGAAACTAGGCTCTTCAGCTCACCCTCTACCATCCTAAGATGAAGTCATACTATGTGTGGTTCAAAACGGTAACCGTTGCATCTATGTTTCAGGCAGTTGGGTGGAGGATGGGATGAAGAAGTGTGGGTTGAAGTCATGTAACAGCTGCCTTTTAAAGAAAGTTCTCAAAAGCTATCACATGACACTTCTGTTTATATCTTATTGGCTAGAATTTGTCATATGGCCATACCTTGCTGCAAAGGAAGCTGGTAAATATAGTCTTTATTTTTAGAACCAGATGCCTAGCTAAAAAATCAATATCTACAGACAAGGGAGAAATGTGGGGATAATTATCAGTATCTTCTATAGGAAGTTAAGTTAAATTTCACATTAAAAGCTTGCTTCTCTACAAATGTATGAGAGAATTCATCCTTTTCTTATCATTCAAACCCCTGGGTCCCTCAAATGAAGACATGTTTTTAAAGATAGAACTTTTTACTGTATATCTATTAGTACATTTTTAACATTATGCCATGTATTTAAAATTAAAGTAAAAATAATAAGCAGTTGATTATTCTGCTTAGCAACAATGAGTTATCAACCTTTCTGAACTTTGTCAAATTTAGAGGAGAAAAGTATCTCAGTGTAGCTTTTATTTTATTTCCTTATATTTAAAACTTAGCCCACTAAATGTCAGCTATAACATTTTAATCCATTTAGAGCATGTTTTCTAAGACTTTAAAAGATAAGGTAAAGCAATAGACCTGGTTTCCACTTGAACAAGTGTTCATTCACTCTGCTTAGACAATCTCACAACTTGGTTTTCTATTATTATTGTTTCCAAATGTGTTAAATCTGCTGTTTGTTTTTTTTCCTGAAAAGATGTTTCTTTATTTGGCATGACTAATTCAGTCTTAAGAAGACAGTAATATCTAGCTGTCACAGATTTCTTCACATAAGCATATAAAAAGAACATTAATGAATGTAAAATTATTTGTAATGGGCATACGTATTTATTCATTCTTATTAGTTACATGATAATAATAATCATAATAGATACATACATACTATCCACTTTTAATCTAATCTAATACGTAATATACAACATGGTATAGTAATATACTTAAATGTATTAGAATAATCATGTACATACACTAAAGACCTCACTATAGGAGAATAATTGAGTCAGTCTGTGTTATCATAAAATCTAAAATCAGATATTTTAATGAAACTGATTTATTTCTTTCAAATTAATTATAATTACTTCCTTTAATGATAAAGACAATACTATAAATTCTTTATTAAAAGATTTAAACCAATTTTATAAGTACATTGTACACAAGTAAATGCTAACATGCATTTTTGAAGTGCCTAAAATTACCATATATACTGACTTAAATAAGAAGGTCTGTAAAATTTGATACTTAGGTTTGGTAGTTATGGGATAGGAAAATACCCTGTAACAATGAGATCCCTTGTGCCTTGAGACTGGAGATTTTTCAATTCAGATTTTAAAAAATAATAATAATCTTGTCCTTTTTTAATATTACTTTTATACAGATATTTGTGCTATAATTTTTTTAAACTTCATTCCTATTTAATTCTTGTTAAGAACCTTGAATAATTTCTGTAAGGAAACAGTTAATGAATTCATGTAATGTTCTCTACAATACTCCAATTTGAGTAGGAATCATTTAGTACAAAATGCTGTATGGGAGGGAAGAAGGAATGACTAGGTCGAAGTAACTACACCCAAGCAGTCCCTCTAATCACAAGGTACCTTTGACTGCTTGAAATTAATCTAATTTCACAAAACACATCATTCATTATTCTGATATTAAAGAATATTTTTAAAGAACACTGTAGTTTTATAGCAATAGAAAACTAAAATTTTATTTTCAATGGTTCAAGTTTTTAACTTGTATTAGAAATAGAGATGACTATCTCTTCTGAGCCTCATATACATCAGTAAGCTGAGACTGTTCACCCATATCAATCTGGAAGATGGCTTACTGCTTTCCTTTAAAACATAACACCTAGCTTCTACAAGCTTCACAACAAAAACACAATCTTCTCATGCAAGGGATATCTAGTCAATGGAGATCCAGCTCTTACTTTGAGATTCCCCTTTGAGCATTCTTGCTACCACCTCCCTGGCTTTGAGCATTAATCATCATAATAACCAACAACACAGAAGGCAGAAAAAAAAAAAAATGGAACATTACTGAGAACACTCTCACTGAGTGTTCAACGTACTAAATGAAAAAAAAAAAAAGACCTAAGGCAAAGTAATTTTTTCAACAATTAATTTTCTATTCTGAAAAATTATCAGTCAAATGTAGATAGAATAAAGGTTTTTTTTAATAAACTCATGAACTCAAATTCTCTTCAAATGTATCCTTTCTAAACATTCTACTTAAATATGTTCTAACAAAATAATAGAGTTAGTCAAGAAAGAGAAAGGTCAGGGAAACCAGAAATGGTGGATTGAACCTAAAAGAATGGTGAAGGGAAGTCCCAAAATGGCAGCTGATCAACAGGTCTGGAAAACCATCAGGCCAACAATCAGGAGCAGAAGAAGACATGACTCCAGGTTGACTCCAGGTCTCCAGGGAGAAAAGATGAGGAGGACAAACAGAACACAAAATATGGTAGAACATTTAGAAAAATTAAAATTATGTAGATGGAAAATAGTGATATAATATCAAATTTCTTCTACTCACTAAAAGAATCCTGGTTTAATTATAGATCTCAGTATGCCAGTTGGAAGACTATATTCCTTAACGGCCCTTATGAAGGATAACTCAACTGGCAGGGGATGTTTTTGCCCTTCTCTCCTCTGCATTCTTTCTGTCTAAAACTCTGTCTAAAACAAAATGTGTGGAACTCCAGCTGCCATTTTGGGCCACGAGTCAACCTTAAAGCTAGAATCTAAGTACAAAGGATGGCATAGAAGATAAATAGGAGACTGAGTCCTGGCTGTAAATTTCCTGCCTTCAGACTCCTTTTACAGGTGTATGAGGGCACCCTAAAACTGAGGTGCTTGGTATGATTAAAAAAATGACTGACCCAAACTAAATCAAACCTCTAATTTCTTGAATTAAACTTTAGCTTGTCTTAAGCCCTCCTTTCTGCCTTCCTAAGAATATAACCTGTGATTTAGGGTCTAGTGACATGCAACTTCTTAAAAAACTTTAACTGCCCTCAGCAAACAACTGAGGGGGCAAAAACGTGGTTTATGAAGAAATGTTTGTGAAGAAATATTCATCCAGATAATCTCAGTAAAATGTTTGCACAGCATACACCGGGAAGAATGTATATGTAGATATTTTGGAAAATTGCTTACTAGGTTGGCTCCAGGAAGTCTATGTTAGCTAACTTACAAAATTTTAACTTCCTATTGTCTTGTAACTATACGTCATCCCAAGCCCCCATGATTGTAGTCACATACTCTCCTCCCCACCTTTCTGTAGAAAAAGCTTATATCTCCCTCAGAACTTTGGAACAATGTAATCTCACATTGCACTATGTTCCCCAGCCTGGCTGTTGCTATTCCCCGAACAAATTTCTTTACTTTGACTTTTAACAGAATTCAAGTTTTGTTCAGCACTACGACACATGAGAGAGAAATAATCTTCTACAATGTTTGAACTATGCATTTGAATGTTTTCTTATAAACAGTAAAATTAAATCTTAACTGATACAGAAACAAGAGTGGGGTGTAAGTGGGGTGCTACCAGGAATTTAAGCCAAAATACATCGTGTCTTAGTGAAGGCAAGTCAGCTGGCAAGCTGGTAATCCTAATAATGGAGCAGCAACATACTTGGTCAAATTCTTGCCTCTGTACTTTGGAAGAATGGTCATGTGCTGACAGAGACTCTAGTGTTAGGGGAAATTACTCAAATTTTCATAATGATGCTCTGTGTTGACTCTTGTCACTTTTCATAAAACCTATGAGGGAGAAAGAAACTCAGACCAAAGCTATCAAGTCTTCAAACTGAGATTAAAAGAAATGCAGTTTTACCAAGGAAAGTGTTCTCTGCCTGAGGACTGAGATCTGAGTTGAATGAGAGACCCACAGTCTGATGCCTCCAAGCTACAAGCGAAACCACTGCATTTGTACTTTCAACCTAAGTAGTAATAAGAAGTGTCTGTAAAACTGCAGCCTTACCAGGATTTACCAAAGGTGATCCTACTAGCAATGACAAGATTGAGAGTGTGGCTTCCCACTGGAGTTATTATTTCAAACATCCTCAAGACAGTAATAGCCTTAAAGTTGAGAGAAATAGGGTTGGAGAGCACTCGAAAGCCAAAAGATGAGACTCTTCAGGCTTTAGAATTATGCATCTACAAGAGAGCCAGATTAGTTCCATTCTTTTGGAGTAGATGTAAGGCCAACTGTAACAGCCCAGGACGGTGATCATGATTCTGATCTTTTATAATGTCCCTTCCCTCTTGACTTGGATCCTTCATAAGAAAACAAGCTGCTCACTAATGTTCAAGTGCCTACCTTAAAGCAGTTACATAAGAAGTGGGGCAAAGGAAGAAATCTGTTATTGGCTTTCTTTCTCCTAAGACCAAGAGGAGGTAAGCAGATGGGTAGAACGTAAATTAACTGCAAATGATTTCAAGCAGAATAAACAGCATCTGCAAAGGGTTGGGGGTGATAATGTTCAGGGCCTGTGCATAGAACAAAAGTGGACTGGTTTGATTGAAGCTTCAGACAGCACAGGTGAGAAGATACCCGTGGGCAGGGCCTTGAGTGCAAAGCTAAGAGGTTTAAACTTTGTTCGGTTGTAGCAAGTTTTCATGGAAGAAAGAGTGATTTTTGCAAAGCACTGTTTTAGGAAGAGTTATACAGGAATATCCAAAGCTAAATCATGGAGTCAGCTACGGCCCAAAGAAAACAGCACAAGTTCAGCTGAGGAGAGTAAATAAGCAAAATGGAGTAAATCAGTAGCTAAACTAGTAAGCCCCAGTAGTGCTCACCAGCACAGACAGCCATGGCCGGGTGAAAACGGGGCCAACCCTGCTTTGTTTGTAAAAATTTCCATCTGTATTTCTACAAAATCAGACTAACACCATTTTAGGGGCTTGAGTGGCATATGATATATTATCCTTGCCAATTGAGAACATTTTAGATATCGCCTTTTTACTTTCCCTGATTATTTGATGGTAGGTTAGTCTGCGGATGTATCAAGGAGCATCAAGATTAAAAATCTTAATTGTTCAAAAGCATAGCTAAGTGACTAAGAATGTCTTGTAAATACCAAAATAAATACAAAGACAGCGGCTCTTATAGGCTTACAAACAACCTTGACTTTTTGCATCAATTTGTATAGCACACTCTATAAGTCTTAATAGAGATAGGATACAAATTGTTGTCTTTATTCAGTCCCATTTATGTCCATCAAATTGTTACATCAGTCTGAAACATGTACTAGAATTTCTCTGAATTTTAGACAGTGTGATCCTAAAATGTTGTGTAAGCTCAGGCGACTTAGTGACCAATCATTATATCCACATCAATGCAGTCAAATCAGCCTCTAAACTGGCAGCTCTGGATTATAAATTTGATTTATACCAGTTCATAAATCTGAGCCACAGAGACAGAACATCAGGCCTTGCTTGAAAAGAGATTAGAAGCAAAAATAGATTCAACCATAAAAATAGTATTGAAAATACTAATAATAATAATACCAGTGTCTCTCTAAGCAGCAAAATAAACTATCCTAACATGAATTCAACAGAAATGCTACTGTTTTCCAGGGTTTGTCTCTCTCTCTCTCTCAGTCTCACTCTTTCTGTTTATCTCTTACCTCTCACCTATTTCCTATTTGGTACAGCACATCCTTTTAAATTATGTGTTGCCAAGGGCAAAGATAGTTTTTGTCTGTACTTGCCTATTTCTGGAGGGAAAACAAGGGTGAGTATCCTCTGAAGGTGGACAGCATCTTATTTGTTCTGTTGGATCCCTTGCACACTTCAGGGACTTGATAAAACTTAAAAAATAAAGACGAAATCTACCTTCAGTGGTACAATCAGGGTCAGTGTCCAACGTTATACTGAGAACAAAAAAATTTAACTCCATAATTCCAGTGTTTGTGCACTCATAGTTACATAAAAACCCTTCTGAACTCAGGCACTTAAATAGCTTTACCTAAACTGGTAAAGAAGGTGAGAATTCAGATTATCTTTTTTCCCCCAAAAAAATAACACTTTCTACTCCTAAAAGGAATGCATAACCAAGAGGCAGAATTAACTACATATTTTCTCTTTAGTTTAAAATGTTTTTAATTAATAATGTTCTCTAAATTATGAAACTGTTTTCTCAGTTGGTTAGCATACTGTATTAACGGAGACAAAGACTACAGTTTTGTCTGATGCAGGACCCTAGAAGCTCTTGCTAGATTACCAGGCAATGAGCTAGCTAGGACCAATGGCTCCCCCTTTCTCCAGTCAGTGGGACTGTACTTGAACTTGACTTCTCATGGGACTGAGATTCCCAAGGTCTCTAGATGCTGGGAGGTTCACATTTCCCAACATACCTCTAAACAGCTGTTTGTTTCCTGCTTTATCAGGCTACCCTTACTCTTGTCTCATTAAAATGTACAGCAACAGGGGCAGGGGCGCTTCCACAGGAGCACCGCCCCAGGATGAGTCCAGCTGTACCCAGGCCAAACATAGAATTCTGAGATAATAAGAGGCATGTGCAAACTCCTAACCTTCTCTTGTGAGTGCCAGCCTACACCAAGTGACACATCTGGAACTTCCTGAGCCCTTTGCACAATATCTAAAACATTTGATAAAATCTGAAATTCCACTTTCATGTTAAGTAACATGGACAGTACAGAAGCAAAGAGCCCCCATCATGGAGTCATGGTGCTTGGCTTTGGGAGCTGACTACTCCACTTACTAGCATGTGGCTGCAGGCAATGTATTAACTTCTTTGGCCTTAGTTTCCTCACCTAAAAAATGAAAATAATACAAAGAATTTCTTCTGGCTGTTCTTAGGAAGATTAAATGAAAAAAATCCACATAAAATGATGAACACATTTGAAATACAAGTGTTAATTGCTTTGGTTGATGCTGTTTGATGGGCTAAGAAATAAGTAACAGAATTTATTTCTCATGACAGAAGATACATCTCCAGCCTCTTAAAGTGCCAAGCCGCTGTCTTCTTAAACTATCACTCTATCAGATTTCACTGGTTCATTATTTCCCCCTTATAAAGTTATTCTGGGGCTTCATGTCCTTAAAGACAGCCATGTTATCTATTACAATTGTTATTTTTCCTAAATCAGTAAGTAAAATAAATACTTAAATTTTTCTACTTTAAAACAGAGTTGTTTTAGGGACTCAGAGCCCTATCAAATGTGTACAAGTGATGGCTAGTGACTATCAGGTAAGTATGATCACAACTCAGTCATTCAGTTACTTTAACTCTCAGCTGAGTACCATTAGATATCATATCCCAAGACCATTTTAAATTGTCATTAATTTTAGTCAGATGCATAATTTGCATTCATCTAACCAAAATTTCCCAAAAAGTCTATAATATAGCAAAAACTAATGTTTAAAAAAGAAAACATTGTGGTAATTATATCCATTTTGGTCCCTCATTTACTGCAGACTACTCCTACCAGCTTTGAGTTATTTGTAGAGAAAAGGTTAATAGCCTAATAATCGTCCTTGTGTTGTTATTAAAATGCAATAAACATACACAAATACTAAACAGCTGATTTTTTTGAAATATAAATGCAAGAATTCCAACATCAGATGATGATAGTATTTAGAATCTGTTATTTAAATTAAATTTCAGTCAATATTTTATAAGTAGGCACAGCACGAGCCATTTTAAAGTGCATTTCAACAAATCATGGTTTTTTCTTATGTAATTAATTTAAGGAATTAAGACGTGACTCATTAGGCAAATAAGAACAAAAGTTACAACTTGTCTTTATATAAGTTACGCTATATTACATACAGGAGCCATGGTGACCAAGTGGTTAAGAACTTGACTGCTAACCAAAAGTCGGCAGTTCGAATCCACCAGCCACTCCTTGGAAACTCAACAGGGCAGTTCTACTCCGTCCTATAGGGTCACTATGAGTCGGAACCAGCTAGATGGCAATAGGTTTGTTTTTTTTAATATTACCTGCACCTTAAATAGTGAGGGAAGTAGAGGTTCCATCCATTAACCTAAATAAATAAGTAAACAAAGTAGGAGGCCAGAAGAACAGTCCTTTCTTTTATATTCCAACTCAGAGGCCCCAGAGGGTGAGTATTCAGAAGCAATTCCTCCATACTAGTCAATTGTCTCCAAGCTTCTCAACAGGCCAGGGGAACAAGGGGAGGGGAGAGGGAGGACATCTGTTTAAATCCTCTGAGCTACTTCAAACCGCCAATCTTCTTACCTTCAGTAGGATAACAGGTCCCTTTTGGATCTTCTCACTCTTTTTCTCTTTCCTCAATCTCAGGATCCCTTTATGCCAATTTGTTCCCCAATTCATCCATGCCAGTCTGTCTCTTCCTCTTCTTGGCTTTCAAAGCATCTAGTATACACTCAGCATGGTTTTTCTCAGAGGAAAAAACTCCACCCTTTTTCTTAGTATTGTCATATTTTTTATGTAGCAAATATGTTAAGGAGGTTTAAAGGAAACTGGTTTTAAATAATTCTCAGCAGAAGCCAAGTCTGAGTGAAAGTACTGCCCCTGGTCATTACAACTTCTAACCTGAGGAGCCTGAAGGGGAAGCCAATGGGAGCAAAGTCTCAGCAACACTGAAGTCTCCTTTTTCATACAACAGAAAAAGCTTTCAAGACCAAAAAAAGTGTGGAACATCTTCCTCCCTCCTGAAGGTCAGTTAGAGAAAGCCATCAGGGATTAAAGATGAAAGGAAGATTTTCCTTTCTCTAAGGTCTGAATAGCTTTGGATGAATAGTAATAAATTAAAGAGAAAGGGTTTAAGGACAAGCAAAGTCCAAAAAGAAAATTTAAATTATCTTAGAGAAAAATAAAACTTCAGAGGATGAATAAAAGGATATCCTTTGGATAAGCATGATATACAAATACAGTTTGAGGAGTTAGTCCATCAAGACGCACTAAAATGCCAATCCCCTAGTGATCCCCCCAAAATTTTATTTCCAGCCCAGATCTCACATCTCCAGCTACTGGCCAGACACTCTACTGGATGACCTATAGCATCATCAAATTGAACAGGTCCAAAACTTAATTCTAGTACCTTTATCCAGTTGTCCAAATCAGAAATTAAACTCAACTCTGGTCATGATCTCTACTACCATCACTTTAATGCAGCACCCTTCCATCATTTCGTAAATAAACGAATGAACAAAAGAATAGCCATTGTCTGATACTTAAGAGCCAATTTTTTTAAGAAAATGGTGTAAAAGTATAGTTGGAAATTTTTCTCATTCAATAAATATTTGTTGAACATCTAATATACCAGTATACTAGGGACAAAGATGAATATTAAAGTGTATAGTGTAGTACAGTACAATGGAGCATTGAGTGGAAGCTGAACAGGTATGTTGAGGTAGAGTGTGATCAGAGAAGAGAAGACTCAGGACAGAAAAGGCTGAGTTTTGCCTTGTCCTAGGGGTACAAGAGAAGCCAACACAAGCCACAGTGAAGCCTTTGACTAGCTCCTGTGCTCTGCTTGGGAGGAACAACTTGAGACCTGAATTAAGGAACAGAGAATTCTGGTGTGTTTTGGCTTGAAGTCTTCATGGATATAATTAAAACTCTAAAATTCTGTGTGTCAATGAAGGAGAGAGGATACTAATCCAATGCACTTAAGTCCCAAGCGCAGTGATTAAAAATCTTTCCTTACACAAATATCAGAGAATATACACCTGAATGTTTCTCTTTTGTTGCCTTGGATTATTTTTGTTTAACTATTTAATCATTTTGGAATTTATTTTGGTTTATATTATGATGTGAGGATTTCAGGTTGTTTTTTTTAATCCAGCTAGTCAGTTTTCTCTGTATTTTTAATTTAGTAATCTATTCTTCTCTACTGATTTGTGATATCATCATATTATTTATTAGGTTCTTATATATGAAAGTGCCCTATTTGTGCTATCTTGTTTGTTCTTTTTAACTCTATTTTTTATAGTAGTACACAACTTATTTTAGCCTTACAATAGGTTCTACTTCACCTAAGAAAATTCTCCAATTAATTTCTTTTCCATAGTTTTGTTTGCATTTCTGTTATGATTATAATTTCAAATAGGCATTAAATTCATTTGTCAAACTCTCCCTAGGGGGAGGAAATACTTCCACTGGAATATTTCAATTTAATTTGAGAAGAACTGACACTTTTATAATATTCAGTCTTCCTCTATCCAGATGCATAAATGTATTTCCATGTGATAGTTAATTTTATCTTGGCTAGGTTATGGTTCCCAGCGGTTTGACCAAATACTAGACTACTTGCTGTTCTGTAATGCAGTTTAATGCAATGTAATACAAACACCTTCCATAGTACAATCTAATGTAATGTAATCAATCAATCAGTTGAAGAGGAATTTCCTTAGGGTGTGGTCTCTCTCCAGACTATAGGTAGATATTTTCTCAGAATTTGCTCTTTCTCTCTCTTGACTCTGCACTCTTCCTGTTGTCTGACCTACAGATCTTGAGATACAAGCTTACAGAAGTCTACAGCCTGTCTCCTGACTTATGGCTTTTGGACTTGTCACTCCACACAGTCACGCGAGCCAGTCTGTTAAAGCAATATCTATATTTACTAAGACAGACTAGGAAGAAGGACCTGGTGGTCTACTTCTGAAAAGAATTATCCAGTGAAACCTTCTGAATAGCAACGGAACATTGTCTGATATAGTGCCAGAAGATGAGCCCCTCAGGTTGGAAGGCACTCAAAGGATGACTGGGGAAGAGCTGCTTCCCCAAAGTAGAGTTGACCTTAATCACGTGGATGGAGTCAAGCTTTCGGGACCTTCATTTGCTGATGTGGCACGACTCAAAATGAGAAGAAACAGCTGCAAACATCCATTAATAATCGGAAAGTAGGATGTACAAAGTATGAATCTAGGAAAATTGGAAGTCGTCAAAAATGAAATGGATCACATAAAGATCAATATCCTGGGCATTAGTGAGCTGAAACGGACTGGTATTGGCCATTTTGAAACAGATAATTATATAGCCTACTATCTCGGGAATGACAGTTGAAGAGGGATGGCATTGCATTTACCATCAAAAAGAACATTTCAAGATCTATCCTGAAGTACAACCCTGTCAGTGATAGGATAATATCCATATGCCTACAAGGAAGACCAGTTAACACGACTATTATTCAAATTTACACACCAACCACTAAGGTCAAAGATGAAGAAATTGAAGATTTTTACCAACTTCAGCAGTCTGAAATTAATCAACCATGTAATCAGGATGCATTGATAATTACTGGTGATCGGAATGCAAAAGTTGGAAACAAAGAAGAAGGAACAGTAGTTGGAAAATATGGCCTTGGTGGTACAAATGATGCCAGAGATTGCATGATACAATTTTGCAAGACCAATGACCTCATTGCAAATACCTTTTCTAACAATGTAAATGGTGACTATTTGGAGCCCTGGTGGCAGATGTGGTTAAGCATTTGGCTGATAACCGAAAGGTCAGCAGTTCAAATCCACCAGCCGCTCCTTGGAAACCCTACAGGGCAGTTCCACTCTGTCCTGTAGGGTCGCTAAGAGTCAGAATTGACTGGATGGCAGTGGGTTTGGGTTTGGTTTTTTGGATACACATGGACCTCCCCAGATGGAATACACAAGAATCAAATCAACTATATCTGTGGAAAGAAATGATGGAAAAGCTCAATATCATCAGTCAGAATGAAGCCAGGGGCCAACTGCGGAACAGATCATCAATTGCTCATATTCAAGTTCAAGCTGATACTGAAGAAAATTAGAACAAATCCAAGAGAGCCAAAGTATGACCTTGAGTATATCCCACCTGAATTTAGACACTATCTCAAGAATAGATTTGATGCACGAACACTAATGACTGATGGCCAGATGAGTTGTGGAATGACATCAAGGGCATCACACATGAAGAAACAAAGAGGTCATTAAAAAGACAGGAAAGAAAGAAAAGACCAAATGGGATGTCAGAAGAGACTCTGAAACTTGCTCTTGAACATTGAGTAGAAAAAGAAAATAAAAGAAATGATTAAGTAAAAGAGTTGAACAGAATATTTCAAAGGGTGGCTCGAGAAGACAAAGTAAAGTATTATAATGACATGTGCAAAGACATGGAGTTAGAAAACCAGAAGGGAAGAAAACACTCGGCATTTCTCAATATGAAAGAACTGAAAAAAAAATTCAGGCCTCGAAATGCAATATTGAAGTCTTCTACCATGAAAATATTAAATGACGCAGGAAGCATCAAAAAAAGTTGGAAGGAATACACAGAGTCACTATACCAAAAAGAATTGGTTAATGTTCAACCATTTCAGGAAGTAGCATATGTTTGGGAACCAATGGTACTGAAGGAAGAGGCCCAAGCTGCAATGAAGGCATTGGCGAAAAACAAGGCTCCAGAAATTGACGGAATACTAATTGAGATGTTTCAACAAACGGATGCAGCACTGGAAGTGCTCACTCATCTATGTCAAGAAACTTGGAAGACAGCTACCTGGCCAACCATCTGGAAGAGATCCATATTTATGCCTATTCCCAGAAAGGTGATCCCACCGAACACGAAATTTATTGAACAATACCATTAATATCACACGCAAGTAAAATGTTGCTGAAGATCATTGAAAAGGGGCTGCAGAAGTACATCAACAGAGAACTACCAGAAATTCAAGCCAGATTCAGAAGAGGACCTTAAGCCAGGAATATCACTACTGATGTCAGATGGATCCTGGCTGAAAGCAGAGAATACCAGAAAGATGTTTATCTGTGTTTTATTGACTATGCAGAGGCATTCAACTGTGTGGATCATAACAAATTATGGATAATATTGTGAAGAGTGGGAATTCCAGAACACTTAATTGTGCTCATGAGGAACCTGTACATAGATCAAGAGGCAGTTTTTCAAACACAACAAGGGGATACTGGAAATTCAGGAAAGGTGTGCATCAGAGTTGTATCCTTTCACCATATTTATTCAATCTGTATGCTGAGCAAATAATCTTAGAAGCTGGACTATATGAAGAAGAATTCGGCATCAGGATTGGAGGAAGACTCATTAACAACTTTCGTTATGCAGATGGCACAACCTTGCTTGCTGAAAGTGAAGAGGACTTGAAGCACTTACTGATGCAGATCAAAGACCACAGCCTTCAGTATGGATACACCTCAACATAAAGAAAACAAAAATCCTCACAACTGGACCAATAAGCAACTACGTGATAAACAGAGAAAAGACTGAAGTTTAGCTGCCGTTGAGTCAGCATTTTATATATATCTATATCTCACTGGTTCTGTTTCTCTAGAGAGCCCTGACTAAGGTACTCCATTTACGCAAGTACATTTTTCATTCATTGATAACATTGTGAACTGTATCATTTTTGGTAGTAGAAGTCCTAAGTATGAACAGTAATACTCAAAGGACACCGAAAGAAAGAAAAGCCAAGAAAGGCAATTTAGACCTAATGGTACAAAAGTTAGAAGAACCAGCAGATGGGTATTCTAGAAGCCAAGAATGGAGAAAGTTTAAGGAGGAACTTGTGGTCACCAATGGTAAAAACTGATCAAAGGGATAAGAACTGAAAAATAGCCTCTGAATTTGGTAATTACAAAGTAATTGATGATTCTCCTATGGGAAATTTTAGTAGTATGATGAGATCAGAAGCTAGATTGAGGAAGCTAAGGAAGGAAAAGTACTAAGCATAATTTTTTTCCCATGATGTCAAAGATAATAGTAAGCAGAGGTAAAGATGAATATATACCTATTTTTTCAAGGAAAGAAAGAGAGAAAGTCAAGGAATATTTAGGCTAGAGAATACCTAAGCATTTTTGCAGGCAGAAAGAAGAAAAGAGCTAGAAGCCAGAAGCACAGATAGATATTAATCTAACAAAAGAATCTCCCTCTGAGATAGTAAAGTAAAACTAAAAGATAATAATAGCTACATTGATCACTTACTCTGAACTAGCCATGTGCCATACACTTTAAGGCATTGTCCTATGTGAGAAATCTTCACACTAACCTTATAAGTATGTTATCCTCCCCATTGAGACAAAGGTAAAATGAGTTATAAGTACAGGAGGTGAGATTTGAACCCTGAAGTTTGACCCTTGAGTTAAAATGCATGATAACCTGCCTATATACTGTTAAGTAAGATGGTGGAGGAAAGGAGGGAGCTGTCATCATATGGAATGAATTATCTCCCAAATCACCAAAATCACCCTGTGAATATGTCAAAACAAGGCCTGCCAACTTTGACTAGAACTCAGGAGTAGCAGAAACAAATGAGTTCTCCATTACAGGGATGCTCAAGGTGGAATGGCCTATTATGAATATACGAGTTACTTTTACAAGTATTCACACTCTCCCTCTGTCTTAGTTATCCAGTGCTGCTACAACAGAAATACCACAAGTGGATCGCTTTAACAAAAAGAAATTTATTCTGTCACACTTCAGGAGGCTAGAAGTCCAAATTCAGGGTGCCAGCTCTAGGGGAAGGCTTTCTCTCTCTGTCAGCTCTGGAGAAAGGTACTTATCATCAATCTTTCCCTGGACTAGGAGATTCTCCACGAAGGAACCCTGGGTGCAAAGGACACGCTCTGCTCCTGGCACTGCTTTCTTGGTAGTATGAGGTCCCCACGTCTCTCTGCTCGCTTCTCTCTTTTATATCTCAAAAGAGATTGGCTCAAGACACAACCCAATCTTGTGGATTGAGTCCTGCCTCATTAACATAACTGATGCTAATCCCATATTATCAACATAATAGAGATACGATTTACAACACATAGGAAAATCACAAAACGGTGGACAATCACACAGTACTGGGAATCATGGCCTAGCCAAATTGATACAAATATTTTGGTGGGACACAATTCAATCCATAACACCCTTATACCAATTTTTAAAAACTCAATCTCTGCACTGAGTATCTTTTTGGGCCGCCATAGTTTCACTGGACTTGTAAGTTATTTACTTAATAATGCAGGGGCAAAAGGACATGATTGTTTGGAAAACACGGTCATAGGCATATAGCTTCTGGCCTGTCCATCTAGAGAGATTCAGGCTGGCACGTTCCCAGGTGTAACACAAGCCACCTAGTGATAACTCCATCACGCTCAGAGATGCAGGCCCCTGAAGACAGGCACTGAGGCAGAAAGAAGCTCTGCACCAGGAAAGCCTAGTCATACTCTACACGGCTTTCCAAATCCAGCTTAGCCTTAATTCCTTGATACAGGCTTCCCTATTCCTTCAGCCCTCACTGCTCTTCACCTTCTTGGAATGCTGACAGAATTTAAAGTCTAGTCTCACTCAGTGATGGCTTCAATTGTGTTTGCCATATGTACATCCTCCACTAGACTGTATTTCTTTGAGGGCCAATTTTATGTGTTTCTTATTTGGTTGCTCATAGGATAAGTAAGTATGTGCTTTGGAGGACTAATTAATGTTCAAGTTAAGCAGACAATTCCTTAAATGAAAGGAATAAATCTCCAATTGAAGAATTCAAAATTGAGCAGGACAGAAGTCTAAAATTTAGAGGGGTCTTCATTTAACCCCTCAAATCATTCCAAGTGGGCATTGATTCTCTATTGGGTGATTGTGCGGCCGAGGATCCTAGAGGGTGTGCACAAACCCCCATATCTCTCTCCATAAATGACCAGATTCATTCTTCAAGGTAGTCATTTATTTACTTGTCTTCATCTACCTTGGACTTTAAGCTTCTTGAGGGCAGGGATCAGGTCTTACATAATCTGGGTCTCCTTCAAATTTCCAGGTTGGAGGTGTCCAAAAAACGGTTATTGAAATTACATCAACTATCCCTACTTAACCAGTGAGTGAGCTGCTTCTCATGATTACTTTTGATGAAAAAGCATGTTAACGATGAACCACTGTAACTATCACTCAAGTTTGAGGTTTTGTTCCTTGCTGGGTTTGTTCTAATCCACCTAGCCAGCCTTACTTATTTCCTTTTGGGAACAAAACTTAACAAGTGACAACATGGAGAAAAGCCAGTTTGTGGCCAGGCAATGGAGCTTTTTCTTAGTGCAAAGTCAACGGTCCCCTGTATAGTTTGGACCCAGTAGACAAGTTTTAATCAGTTAAGCCACATTCATTATTTTACTCCCTGTATCCTGAGGTTAAGTTCTGTCTTGGCTATCTAGTGCTGCTATAACAGAAATACCACAAGTGGCTTTAACTAACAGAAATTTATTTCTGTCAGTTTAGGAGGCTAGAGTCTGAATTCAGGGTGCTGACTCTAGAGGAAGACTTTCTAGAGGAAGACTTTCTCTCTCTGTTGGTTCTGGAGGAAGGACCTTGTCTCTTTTGAGCTTCTGTTCCTGGGCGATCTTCATGTGGCTTGGCATCTCTCTTCCCCCATCTCTGCTTGCTTATCTGAGTCTAATCTGCTCTTTTTATATCACAAAGGTGATTGGCTTAAAGCACACCCTACACAGATACTGCCTCTTAACATAACAAAGAAAACTCATTCCCAAATGGAATTATAACCACAGGTATAGATGCCAGGATTTACAACACATATTTGGGGGGTGGGGGGGAGGAGGAACACAATTCAATCTATAACGAAGTCTCTGGGTAGCACAAACAGTTTGCCCTCAACTACTAACCAAAAGGTTGGCAGTTCAAGCTTATCCAGTGGTACTGTGGAAGAAAGTTCTGGTGATCTGCTTCTGTAAAAATTACAGCCAAGAAAACCCCATGGACATCAGTTCTACTCTGAAACATGTGGGGTTGCCATGAGTTGGAATTGACTTGACAGCACCAGGTTTAGTTTTGTTTTGTTTTTTTATCCTGATGTTGGTGAACACCATTAGCCAATCAGGTCAACAAATAAATGTTTTAAAAAAAGAGGTCTTTATTAAAAAGAAATGCTGGAAATGGTGGCCAATTGTTCACAATATTTTGTTACTGTCTACCAGGCCCATCCCTACAGAGCCCCTCCCTGACACCGTCCCTGAAGAGGAAGTATACTTTTTATTCAGTTAACATCAGGTTCAGTCATGTAACTGGCTTTGGCCAACAGAATGTGAGCGGAAGTGATTTATCCTATAAATAAGCAGAAACTTTAAGAGCTATTGTGTTTTTCCATCATTACTCTTTTCCCTCTTCCATTGAGAATGGCCTGGCTCCATCAGCCTGGGTCCCAGAATGAAGAAGACAAGTGGATCCACAGCTAATATGAACTGTGGGCAAGAAATAAACTTTCGTTGGAGTAAACCACTGAGATTTAGGGGTTGTTTGTTACCATAGCATAACTTACTGGAGGCTGACTAATACAGAACCTTGCCTATAAACATCTTATACTCTCCTCTGGTCTTAGTCACACAACAGACGTAGAATGCAGTAGGAAGCTCAGTCTTCTGAATCAACAGCAAAACAAGATAAAAACCTGTTATGAGGTTGCCGGGATGGTTTGGTAGAATAATGTATGGAGAGAACCTAGGGTGGTATGAGCTCAATAAATGCAAGCTCCCTGCCCACCGCAACTCCTTTTCTCCTCATTTTATTCCCACTTCCACTGTGGAGATAGGTAACTACAGCCATGTTAATCAGGGTCTTGGGTTTTCTCTATACCAGTGTGATGAACAAGTCACGCACAGGCCCTGCCTCATGAAACTTGTCGTCTAGCAGGAGAATGCAGCATGTGTGTGCTTGTTTCTTATGTATTAAAGTGAGGATCCAGCATCCCAATGGAAGGTTAAAAAATGTGATTATTATGTGTCTTGGAGATGGGGGTGGTCCATTGTTGATCACTTTCCCAACTCCTCTCGCCCTACCAATCACCTTCCCTCTTATGCACACGTACACCATCATCACCAACTCCTCCTCCAGCTGTTATTTCCTGATTCTCAAGGCTGGATTAGATTGTCCTCTTTTGTGCACCCGCAGCACCTTGTACTTCCCCCATCTCCCAACTATTTCTGTGGACTGGATTTACCAGTTTGTAAATCAGTCTTCCCACTAGACTCTAGGGCCTGAGACAGAAGGAAGTGTTTCTTCTTTGTTTGTATTCCTAAAAGCTGGCATGTGCCTGGAATATATTTATCAACACTTTGTTAATGAACAATGAGTGAACAAATGAATTTTTAAAATTAATCCCTTCTTAATGACTTTCGAGTTCTCGCTTCAAGTCAATGAATTTGTTATGCCACGTGCCCAAGGCTCCACTCAATCTTTATGGATTTTTTAGATGACATGAAATTCTCCATTATTAAATGAGGATGTTATTTACATATACCTGCAATCTTAAGCACTCAAAGAGACCAGTGAAAATTCAAATAGGCAATGCACAAATTGAATTCTCATCTCCTTAATAAGTGAGTGCTGGCTTTCATTAAAATCGGTTAACTATATCCCAGCAGTCAGTTAATAGCTTTAGAATAATCCTGAACCTCGTAAAGCTGTAATCTACAAAATAGGGATATTCTGAGTTATGTTCAGGATATTTCCAACTGTATATTTTTCCATGGTAACTTATGCTGTAATAACCAAACAATAGGTAAGCTAATTTCCTAAAAAAAGGACAAAATGAACTCAAATTTTTCCTTCCTCTTTTGGAAGGATTCCAGAGTTGTCAGAGTTGGATCATGCCCTTACTTATTCCTGGGTCTCTAAAAAACCTGAGTCATATGAGGTTATTTTTTAAAATGAGAAATGTTTCCTGTTCTATTTATTTTTACTTAATAAGTCTATCATCAAACTAATCTCAAAATGATGACTTAGAAGCACCAACCTTCTTTGGTAGGAAAACATCTTTCTACCCCATTCTCCTGTTAGCCTCTAGACTACTTAAGCTATTTTGTCAGTTTGATAGAATTCACAGAAGTGTAAGAATTCAGAATTACAGTGTACCAAATTTCCTTTCTCTTGTTCATTTAAATGCCTCTTCATACCCATCACCCAGTGCCTGCTGATCTTTAGAAGCAATCCAGAAGGCAGGAGGAAGGGCACATAATCTTTGCTTTTTGGATTAAAGAAAGATTTCATTTGTTTTAGAATTGCCAAACTAAAAGAAGAAAACCTTCGCAATTCAACCATAAGGCTACATACAAGGAAGGCAAACATGAGGCAGGTATTTGGGGGAGCTTTTCTAACAGGTTCCAAGGTCTTTTCAACATTAAGATTGTATCAGGCTGAAGACATATCATATGGTCTATGTAAGATTTCCTTTCTATTTCGTTCCATGACTTCCCATCCCTCTTCTCCCATCTGTCAGGTTCTAATTCAAATAAGCCGATCATTTTTGCAAAATGCCAAGGAATCAATCTAGGTAAAGCTTCAAGATTCCAGGGCCACCCACGTTGCAGGCAGGAAATATCCAACTAGCCCCAAGGAAGCTTCCTTCAGCAATGCCAGGATTCTCTAAAACCCCTCCCAAGGTAACTTCTCTGGCCTTGCAGCAGACAGATATCTCTTTGAACACTAGGAAGAGCTCAAAGCCTTCTGCCAACCTGAAATGCAAGCCCCCTGGAAGAGTTCCCTCCAGAATATGGCATCGCCTCTACCCCAAGTTTCTCAGCAACAACCACTACCCCCACCTCCCACCCCAAATCTCCTTTCTGCTTTACCTTCCCCATCTTTCTGGCCCCAGTTTTCCTCCACTCCTCCCTTGCTTCCTTCCTCCACCCCTCTCCTGTGACGTTGAATGTAATTTTCCTCTTGAGGAAATGTGAGTAATTCACCTTCACAGAGAATTTGCCAAGAAAAGGCGGAGAGACAGCGTTCAAACCGCCAACTACTTCCTCTTTTCCTCTCTCCTGCCCCACCCCAACCCAAGCTCGCCACAGAAGAGGGGAATAGGACACTTGGACACTAGCTGCACCAGTCGGACCCTTCTCCGTCTGGGCTGAGACCCACGAAGGGCTCAGGAGGTGGGACACTTGCCCACACCTCCAACACCAAGGGCCAGCTTTATAGCGTGGACAGTGGTGCCCTCTAGTGTCCGCAACCGTTAGCCCTGAGGGCGCCATCAGCTCCGGAATTGCTGTTTTACAGCCTAAGCAACACCCGGAGCATCTCTGAGCTCCGATCCGCAGTGCTCCTTCACCACCGCCGCCCGCATTGCACCCCGACTCACCTTTTCATCCCACCCACCCCTTTCTGCGTCCAGTCGTGTATTGGTGGCTGCAACATGCAGGGTTGATTTAACAGACTATCCCCTGCTCCTCCTCCTCATCCTCCTCCTTCTCCCCTCTCTCCCTCTCGCCTCCTCTTGCATTCCGGGCATCCGGACTTGGCTAAGCGCAGCGCCTGCCTCCCGCAACGCCGCGGGGCTGGCCGGCGCGCTGCGCTCCCCTGCTTGGTCTCTCCTCAGCCAAGGGGGTGCCGGTGCGAGCAAAGGACGCGCGCGGTGACAGCTCCCCGAGGCTCAGCGTGCTCAGAGCCCCGGGCATTGGGAGAAGCGGTGCTTTGATAAAGCTCGGGAGAAAAAAAAGGAGCCGGTTTGGAGGGAGACCGTCCGCAAGGTGAGGGGCTCACGCCTTTCGGGGGCAACCTCGGCTTCCCTTCTAACCCCCCTCAGGGGCTCAAGCTTTGAGTTGGGGATTTTTCGCTCCGTATGTGGCACAAAGGCAGCAGGGACTGGGACAGTGGGTGTGGGAAGGGAGACTACGAGGGTCGTCTTTCAGGTTCCTTAAGGCGCCTGGGCATTGTGCCTGCCGCCTGCCCCCTGAACTTCTTAGTACGAAACGTGTTTCTCTTTCAAAAAAAAAAAAAAACCCAAAGGTGTAAACCTGGGTATCTGTATTGTGTATAACTGAGATTTAAGAATTTTATTCTACTTCCTTGTAAAAGGATCCGAGGCAGCTTAAAGACTTAAAGAATGTGGAAGGGGTGCTAGAAGGAGAACAACTTGAGTAGAAATCACACGGAGATGGTGTGCTCTGGGGACTGTGGGAGATCGAGGGGATTTCAAAGCCAGCGCTGATGGAAAAACCTTTTATTAGATCGGGCTGTACGGTTGCTCCGGCCCTCAGAAAATAATGATGTGCTCAGTCCTGATCAAGGGCATACTCAGGTGGGGAGGCAAAGAGACTGACTTAAACTACAAAATAAAGCTTTGGAAGTGCAGTTAAGACGGGAAGTTTGGTCTCAAGCTATTTCCACCAAATCCTGTAAGGTGAGACATTGGCCCCCTATATAGGGAAATGAAAGGGAATTGTGGCTGAATGGAAGTGGTTCCTGCTCGTATCACAGGAAAATACATGGTTTGGCATTGTTAAAATATATATGCTTTCGCATGTTTCTGCTTGCTTCCAGTTTTGGAAAGGACCTTGTATTCAATCCAACATTGCTTGTCCTTGAGTTATAAGGATGAAGCAGAGGCTATGTGCTTCTTCTTCACCTTCTTTTTTCCGTTTCTCTGTCTTCTGCACCAAAGCTCTCCGGGCCCAAGAGGGAATAATAAATGGTTAAATGGGTTGGGGGAAAAGGTATTTTTTCCCAAATAATTCAAGCTTATTTTGCCATTCCTTTTATACTCCCAAGCCCCAAGCAGTGCATGCTCCTGATCTGAACTTGACGTTGCTTCAGGATATACATTTGCAGTAGTTATACGTTCAGATATAATGTGCAGGGTGGACTTGTGAGTCAGGGGCTTCCCAGCACTGGGAGCCACTTGCAGCCTCTTCCAAGGGGAGCATATTTTAAATACCCTTGAGATACATATTTGAAAAACAAAGAACAGATTATGAACCAGCCTTTCTCTGCTTGCTGGTGCACTTGTTTTCCTACTGAATTAAATGAGATGACCCTGTCTTCAGCAAACAGATGAACAGAGGCATTTGAAGTCCACTTAGGAAATGTAGAAAATATGCCTGCCCACTTTTTTCCTCCCTTCAGCACTTCAGCCCCCAGAGTATAGAGTTGTGAAAATTAAGCAGCCTCCTAAGTGGGACTGCTTAGAAGGCTCAGTTTCTCTATCGTGTTTAAAACAAAGTGTGCTATTTCCTTCTAAAATTACATAGCACCTCACAACTAACCATTTTGTTGCACAGAAATAGTTTTGCTGCACAGAAATGGAAGCAGTACTTTCTGCCCAGATATTTCATCACTGACAGAGCTATAAAGAGAAACTCATTCAAATCCTGATTCATCATTGTTGATAGAATTCAGCTGTTATGTCATCCTCGCCAGGTATGGGCTGTAGAAGCTCAAGGATTGCTACAGATCTTTGTATAACTGAGACTGGGTAATGACAGAGCTGGAAAGAAGCTTAAAGTCATATAGCTGAGACCCTGGTCTTCAGGTACATGCATGTGTCTAAATGGTGTTTCTTTCATGAAGATCTCCAGGAATGAAGACTTCATAGTTAATTTTTATAATAAGAAGTATTCAAATTGACAGTTTGTATCTACCATCTAACAAATGTTTAAAAGTCCACAAAAGCTCACCCAAGTTTTCCTTCCTCTCGCTTCTCTTATTCTTCTCTTTTCTTACCCATGTCAGCTTCAGCCACGGCATATTTCCAGACCAGATGCTCCTGGGTATCCTCCCCAACACCACACTGTCTTGCACAGGAGTGGAGACATGAGCCACAGCCTCCGTTTGCAACTCATGCTGATGCCACCTTTGTTATCCTGACGACTAGGCAGTCCATTCTATTAAAACATTTGCTCTTCATTTCTTCCTACTGATACCTGATCAGAATCAATCATATAAATAAATTTTCATTCTTTTGAGGAAAATAATCAAGTTAGGGAGTTTCAGAGGTGGTATCTATGAAGAAACAAAATGTGTCAGGTGACACTGCTATATGCTCCCATTCCTTGCTATTTGATGGGATTATGACTGGGGAACCAAGTAAGGTATGCCATTAATAGCAATTTGTCTCCACCTGGCAAGAGCACCTTTCCTGTCAACACACACTGCCCACCACCACCACCTCCTAAAACTAAAACACCAAATCCATTGCAGTCAGACTTATTGCAAATGGGCCGCCCCCACCACCACCAAGTATTATATGAGATAAGAAGGGGGCAGGTCAGTAGACAGGGAAGAGGAAAGGGGGAATCACTTGGTTTGGGAGATGGGGTAGTGGCTCTCTAGAGGGACTGGCTTCCCTCTTGTTTTCTCCCCATTGAGTCATTTTCTAGAGCCAGTATTGTGACCCCTAAAGTTGAGGCCCAAGTCAGCCTATTTACCAAAGTCTGTCTTCCTGTGAATGAAAGCACTTTTACCAATATCCCATCTACTCTGCGTAATTTGGTATCACTTTCTACATTTTGTGGATTAAGGAGCTAAGAAGCAGAATCTATAGAGATCATTCAGTCAATAAATTGGCATATTCCTGGATCACAAGAAATTGGAAATTTTCTTGACAACTCTATTCCTAATACAGTTTTTTTTTTTTTTTAGTGTTTCTCTTATTTTTTATTGTGATAAAAAATATATATAACACAATGTTGGCCGATTCAACAATTTTTACATGCACAATTCAGTTGCATTGATTACATTTATCATGTTGTGCAACCATTACCACTATCCTTTTCCAAATTATTCCACCACCATTAACAGTAACCCAGTACGCCCTAAGCTATGACTCCCCCTTCTCCCTTCCCTCTCACTCCTGATAACCACTGATAAGTTTTGGTCTCTATACATTTGCCTAGTTTATATAAGTGAGATCATAAAATATTTGTCCTTTTGTGACTGATTTATTTCACTCCACATAATGTTTTCAAACTTCATCCACGTTGTAGCATGTATCATGACTTTATTTCTCTTTATGGCTGAGTAATATTCCATTAGGAGCCGTGGTGGCACAGTGGTTAAGTGCTGGGCTGCTATCCGAAAGGTTGATGGTTCAAACCCACCAGCCACTCAGTGGGAAAAAGATATGGCAGTCTGCTTCCATGAAGATTTACAGCCTTGTGGAGCAAAGACACAAGGGAAAGATTAGTCCAAAGGACTAGTGGACCACAACTACCACAGCCTCCACCAGACTGAGCCCAGAACAACCAGATGGTGTCCGTTTACCACACTGACTGCTCTGGCAGGGAACACATTAGAGGGTCCAGGACAGAGAGGGAGAAAAAAGTAGAACAAAATGCAAATTCACACACACACACGCACACACACACAAAAAGACCAGGCAATGGGTACTGGTTTAATAATCCGCTGTATATATATATATACCACATTTGGTTTATTCATTCATCTGTTGATGCACATTTAGGTTGTTTCTACTTCTTGGCTATTGTGACTAGTGCTGCATTGAACATTGGTCTACTACTATCTATTTGCATTCCTGCTTTCAGATTTTTCGGGTATATACCTAGGATTGAGATTGCTGGGTCATGCGGTGGTTCTAGGTTTAGCTTTCTGAGGAACGCCAAGCGACTTTTCATAGCAAATGGCTCATTTTGCATTCCCACCAGCAATGGATGTTTGTTGTTGTTGTTGTGTGCCATCAAGTCAATTCCATCTATAGCGACCCTATAGGACAGGGTAGAACTGCCCCCTAGGGTTTCCAAGGCTGTAATCTTTATGGAAGCAGACTGCCACATCTTCCACAAAGCAGCTGGTGGGTTCGAACCACTGATCTTTCAGCTAGCGGCCTAGTGCTTCACCACTGAGCCACCAGGGCTCCTCAGCAATGGATAAGGGTTCCAATTTCTCCACATCCTCACCAATACCTGCAGTTTTCCATTCTTGTTTGTTTGTTTTGTTTTGTTTTGATCATAGTCATTCTAGTGGGGGCGAAGTGATATCTCATTGTGATTTTTATTTGTATCTCCCTAATGGCTAACGATGTTGAGCATCTTTTCGTGTGCTTGTTGATCCTAATATAGTTTGATTCTAATTGTGTTTTTCATTTTTAGCTCTCCTTTGTTGTCTCACCACTTGTGGATTACTGGTTCCCTACAGTCCCTGTCCTAATAGATTTCAGGGCCTTTTATTTCATTGCTGTGTTCTCCTAAGACATGCCAAATGAAAAATACATATAGCCAGTGAATACTTGAAATAGGTTCATTGTTAGAGCTCTCTCCTATTCAATTCTCAAAACATGCAGTTGCAGGATTAGGAAGACAAAATCCTTTAGAAGATGCTGTAAAACTGAATCCTTCTACATCTGGATCATTTTAAACTACAAGTTGTAAGAGGAATGAGCATCTTGAGATTCTCGTTATGAGTACAGTCCAGACGGAAGGTCTTTATGAAATCTGGCATGAGAAGAAAAGCATTTTTATAGCAAGAAGGTAATGTTTTGAGAAACAGCAACCGGCAGCAACAGCAGCTTGCAGTTCCAAAATTCTCAGATCTTTCTTATGGCCCCATCTACCTAAATAGCTACCAAATAAAGTTAAACCAGACCTCATTAAATGTCTTTCTTTAGATGCAGCTGTTCTTTTTGCCTTTATCCGATAATGGGCAATAGGTGATATTTCCAAAAGATTTGTGAAGGATCTAACTTAAACATTAAACTATGAGTTTTGTTGGGACAGCTTGCCTAAGAAACTCAAATCTGTGTTTGCATTCTTGGAATTGAAGATAAGCAAGAGTGTTTGTTCAGAGTAAACTCCACCAAATGGATAGTGAAACTGATAGAAAATGCCTCCCCAAAAAATTGCTTCAGCTTCAAAATCCCAGTACCGTTTAGAATTATCTTTTCATAAGTCCATTCATCTGCCATCTGTGCTGGTGGGGTGGAGGTGGGGCCTGAGGTGGGGAGGAAGCAACTAACAAGTGCTGAGTGCCTGCTGTGCTTCAGGAACTGTGTTAAGAGCTGCACACATATTCTTTTATTTAATGCTTACAAGAGCACTGCAAGGTAAGTATGATGAGCCTACAATTCACTGGTTCTTTTAAAAAATTGTATTTGTTGCTGTCAATAAGTTGTATACCTGTAAAAAGTTGAATTTGCAAAAGATGTGCGATAGATATATTTACAACACTTAGCAAAAAAAGAAAAAAAAAGTAGCTGCTAAGGCAGCTTAGGTACAACCAAACACCTCATGGGATTTGGTTCCTTGGTTTGGAGGTTTCGCGTCATGGTTTCATGGGACATCCCAGTTAATTGGCCTAATAGCATGTGTAGTGCCTCTGTTCTACCTCCTAGTTTATTGTGTAGTGCCTGGGGTCTTAAAAGCTTGCAAGTAGCCATCCACGGTACAGAAATTGGTCTCTATTCACCTGGAACAACAGAGAGAAGGAGAGTCAAGAATAGGGGGAAGAATGGAATGTATGGCTAATTGCCTCAGTGAACAGCTGCCTCCTTTGCCATGAGATCAGAAGAACTGGATGGTGCTCGCTACCATTACTGAACATTTTGATCAAAGATTCTATAGCAGAATCCTGATCAAAGGGGGGAAATGTAGAACATAATTTAAAATTCTCATAGAATCCAGATTTTCTAGAGCCATGGAGCCTGGAAATATTGAAATTAATTCATGAAACTATTGCCCTGAGATAATCTTTATACCTTAAATGAAAAATATCCCTGGAAGTAAATACTAAGGTAACCACAAAGGAAATTTACAATCCTACACATCAAAATAAAAAACAAGAAAAACATAAAGACTCAGCAAATACAAAATCAACAACAACAAAAAAGATGAAAAGAAAATACATCAAGAGAAATGACTCAGCACAGAAAATTAAGTGGAACAAAGAAACTGTCAACAACACAAAAAAATACATCAAAATGATAGCACTAAATTCATACCTATCAATAATAATGCTGAACATAAATGGACTAAATGCACCAATAAAGAGACAGAGAGTGGCAGAATGGATTAAAAAACATGATCCTTCTATATGCTGCCTACAAGAGACTCATCTTAGACTTAAAGACACAAAAAAACTAAAACTCAAAGGATGGAAAAAAATATCAAGCAAACAACAAACAAAAAAGAGCAGGAGTGGCAATATTAACCTCTGACAAAATAGACTTTAAAGTGAAATCCACCACAAAGGATAAGGAAGGACGCTATATAATGATTAAAGGGTCAATACACCAGGAGGACATAACCATAATAAATATTTACACACCCAACAACAGGGCTCCAAAATACATAAAACAGCATTGAAAAGAGAGATAGATAGCTCCACAATAATAGTAAGAGACTTCAACACACCACTTTCAATGAAGGACAGAACATCCAGAAAGAAGCTCAATAAAGACATGGCAGATCTAAATGCAACAATCAACCAACTTCATTTCATAGACATATACAGAACACTCCACCCAACAGCGGCCAAGTATACTTTCTTTTCCAATGCACATGGAACATTCTCCAGAATAGACCACATAGTAGGCCATAAAGCAAGCCATAACAGACTCCAAAGAATGAAAATATTACAAAACATCTTTTCTGACCATAAAGCCATAAAAGTAGAAATCAAGAACAGAAAAAGCAAGGAAAAAAATCAAACACATGGCAACTGAACAACACCTTGCTCAAAAACTACTGGGTTGTGGAAGAAATTAAGGATGGAATAAAGAAATTCATAGAATCAAATAAGAATGGAAACACATCCTACCAGAACCTTTGGGATGCAGCAAAAGCAGTGATCAGAGGTCAATTTATAGCAATAAATGCATAGATCCAAAAGAAGAAAGGGCCAAAATCAAAACATTAACTCTACAACTCAAACAAACAGAAACAGAGCAGCAAAAGAAGCCCTCAGGTGCCAGAAGAAAGGAAATAATAAGAATTAGAGAAGAATTTAATGAAATAGAGAATAGAAAAACAGTTGAAAGAGTTAACAAGACCAAAAGCTGATTCTTTGAAAAGATCGACAAAATTGATAAACCACTGGCCAAACTGACAAAACAAAAACATGAGAAGAAGCAAATAACCTGAGTTTAAGAAATGAGTAAGAAATGAGATGGGCAGTATCACAACAGAACCGACTGAAATTAAAAGAATTATAACAAAATACTATGAGAAATTGTACTCTAACAAATTTGAAAACCTAGAGGAAATAAACAAGTTTCTAGAAACACACTACCTACCTAAACTAACACAAACAGAGGCGGAACAACTAAATAAACCTGTAACAAAAGAAGAGATTGAAAAGGTAATTTAAAAATCCCAACAAAGAAAGCCCTGGCCCTGACAGTTTCACTTGAGAATTCTACCAAAGTTTCAAAGAAGAGTTAACACCACTACTACTAAAGGTATTTCAGAGCATAGAAAAGGATGGAATACTCCCAAACTCATTCTATGGAGCCAACATAACCCTGATACCACAACCAGGTAAAGACACCACTAAAAAAGAAAATTACAGACCAATATCCTTCATGAACATAGATGCAAAAATCCTCAACAAAATTCTAGACAATAGAATTCAACAACATACAACATGATCAAGTGGGATTCATACCAGGTATGCAGGGATGGATCAACATTAGAAAAACAATCAATGTATTCCATCTCATAAATAAAACAAAAAACAAGAACCACATGATTTTATCAATTGATACAGAAAAGGAATTTGACAAAGTCCAACACCCATTCATGATAAAAACTCTTAACAAAATAGGAATAGAAAGGAAATTCCTCAACATAATTAAGCGCATTTATACAAAGCCAACAGCCAACATCATCCTAAATGGAGAGAGTCCAAAAGCATTCCCCATGAGAATAAGAACCAGACAAAAATGCCCTTTACCACCACACTTATTCAACATTGTGCTAGAGGTCCTAGTCAGAGCAATTGTGCTAGAAAAAGAAATAAAGGGCATCCAAATTGTTAAGGAAGAAGTAAAGGTGTCTCTATTTGCAGATGATATGATCTTGGACACAGAAAACCCCAAAGAATCCTCAAGAAAACTACTAGAACTAACACAAGATTTCAGCAAAGTATCAGGATACAAGGTAAACATACAAAAATCAGTTGAATTCCTCTCTACCAACACAAGTGGAAAAACATACATTCCTCATGGATAGGAAGACTCAACGTTGTGAAAACGTCAGTTCTACTGAAAGCAATCTACAGATACAATGCAATCCCAATCCAAATTCCAACAGCATTTTTTTTTTTTTGTACTTCAGGTGAAGGTTTACAGAACAAATAGTTTCTCATTAAACAGTAGTACACATATTGTTTTATGACATTGGTTAACAACCCCACAACATGTCAAGCCTCTCCCTTCTTGACCTTCTTTTTTTTTTTTTTGGTGAAAATATACATAGCCAAAGATACACCATTTCAAAAATTTCTACATGCACAATTCAGTGACATCGACTATGCACTTCCGGTTGTGCTGCTATTCTCACTCTAGATGAAGGTTTACAGAACAAAATAGTTTCTCATTAAGCAGTTAGTACACATGTTGCCCTATGACAGTGATTAACAACCCCACTACATGTCAACACTGTCCTTGCTCAACCTTGGGTTCCCTATCACCAGCTTTCCTGTCCTCTTCTGCCTTCTAGTCCTTGTCCCTGGACTGCTGTGCCTCATTAGTCCCGTTTTGTCTTATGGGGCTGTGCAATCCCCAGCTGAACGGTGAACCACAGAAGTGACTTCACCACTGAACTAAAAGGGTGTCTGGGGGCCATACTCTCGGGGTTTCTCCAGTCTCTTTTAGGCCAGTAAATCTAGTCCTTTTTTGTGTGTATTAGAATTTTGTTCTACATCCTTCTCCAGCTCTGTCCAGAACCCTCTGTTGTGATCCCGATCAGAACAGTCAGGGGTGGCAGCTGGACACCATCTAGCTGTACTGGACTCAGTCTGGTGGAGGCCTTGGTAGCTGTGGTCCATTAGTCCTTTGGACTAATCTTTTCCTTGTATCCTGTTCTCTTCATTCTCCCTTGCTCCCGAAGGGGTGAGACCAGTGGAGTATCTTAGATGGCTGCTCACAGGCTTTTAAGACCCCAGACGCTACTCACCAAGGTAGAATGTAGAACATTGTTTTTATAAACTGTGTTATGCCAATTGAGCTAGATGTTCCCTGAGACCATGGTCCCCACAGCCCTCCAACAGCATTTTTTAAAGAGATGGAGAAACAAATCACCAATTTCATATGGAAAAGGAAGAGGCCCCAGATAAGTAAAGCATTACTGAAGAAGAAGAACAAAGTGAGAGGCCTCACACTAACTGATTTTAGAACCTTTTATACTGCCAAGGTAGTCAAAACAGCTTGGCAGTGGTACAACAACAGATACATAGACCAATGGAACAGAATTGAGAATCCAGATGGAAATTCATCCACCTAGAAGATCGAAGACCACACAGGTTGTGGAATGACATCAAGGACATCACACTTGAAGAAAGCAAGAGGTCATTAAAAAGACAGGAAAGAAAGAAAAGACCAAAACAGATGTCAGAAGAGACTCTGAAACTTGCTCTTAAACATCGAGTAGCTAAAGCAAAGGGAAGAAAAGCTGAAATAGAGAACTGAACAGATGATTTCTAAGGGCGGCTCGGGAAGACAAAGTAAAGTATTATAATGACATGTGCAAAGAGCTGGAGATAGAAAACCGAAGGGGAAGAACACACTCAGCATTTCTTAAGCTGAAAGAACTGAAGAAAATTCAAGGCTCAAGTTGCAATAGTGAAGAATCCTATGGGGAAAATATTAACGACACAGGAAGCATCAAAAGAAGATGGAAGGAATACACAGAGTCATTACACCAAAAAGAATTGGTTGACATTCAGCCATTTCAAGAGGTAGCATATGATCAGGAACCAATGGTACTGAAGGAAGAAGTTCAAGCTGCACTGAAGGCATTGGTGAAAAACAAGGCTTCAGGAATTGACTGAATACCAATTGAGATGTTTCAACAAAAGGATGCAAAACTGGAAGTGCTCACTCATCTATGCTAAGAAATTTGCAAGATAGCTACCTGGCCAACCAACTGGAAGAGATCTATGTTTATGTCTATTCCCAAGAAAGGTGATCCAACTGAATGCGAAATTATCAAACAATATCATTAATGTCACAAGCATGTGGAATTTCTCTGAAGTTCATTCAAAAGCAGCTGCAGCAGTATATCAACAGGGAACTGCCAGAAATTCAGACCAGATTCAGAAGAGGACATAGAACCAGGGATATCATTGCTGATGTCAGACAGATCCTGGCTGAAAGCAGAGAATACCAGAATATACTTTACTTGTGTTTTATTGACTATGCAAAGGCGTTTGACTGTGTGGATCATAACAAGTTATGGATAACATTGCAAAGAATTGGAATTCTAGAACACTTAATTGTTCTCATGAGGAGCCTATACATAGATCAAGAGGCAGCTGTTCAAACAGAACAAGAGGATACTTCATGATTTAAAGTCGGGAAAGGTGTGCATCAGGGTTGTAACCTTTCACCCTACTTATTCAATCTGTATGCTAAGCAAATAATCCCAGAAGCTGGACTATATGAAGAATTCAGCATCAGAATTGGAGGAAGACTCATTAACAACATGCATTATGCAGATGACACAACCTTGCTTGCTGAAAGTGAAGAAGACTTGAAGCACTTACTGATGAAGCTCAAAGACCACAGCCACAGAGTGCATGGATTATACCTTAACATAAAGAAAACAAAAATGCTCACAATTGGACCAATAAGCAACATCATGGTAAATGGAGAAAAGATTGATGTTGTCAAGGATTTCATTTTACTTGGATCCACAATCAACACTCATGGAAGCAGCAGTCGAGAAATCAAAAGACACATTGCACTGGGCAAATCTGCTGCAAAATACCCCTTTAAAGTGTTAAAAAGTAAAGAAGTCACTTTGAGGACTAAGGTGCACCTGACCCAAGCCATGGAGTTTTCAATCGCTTCATATGCATGCAAAATATGCTGGACAATGAGTAAGGAAGAGTGAAGAAGAACTGATGAGTTTGAATTATGGTGTTGGTGAGGAATATTGAATATACCATGGACTGCCAGGAGAACAAACAAATCTATCTTGGAAGAAGTACAACAAGAATGCTCCTTAGAAGCAAGGATGGCAAGACTTAGTATCACATACTTTGGACATGTTTTCAGGAGAGATCAGTACCTGGAGAAGGACATCATGCTTGGTAAAGTACAGGGTCAGAGAAAAAGAGGAAGACCCTCAAGGGATGGACTGACACAATGGCTGCAACAGTGAGCTCAAGCATAGCAACAATTGTGAGGATGGCGCAGGACTGGGTAGTGTTTCGTTCTGTTGTTCATAGGGTTGCTATGAGTCAGCACTGACTCGACGGCACCTAACAACATGAGCAGCTGATCTTTGACAAAGGCCCAAAGTCCATTAGTAGGGGAAAAGACAGTCTCTTTAACAAACAGTGCAGGCATAACTGGATATCCATCTGCAAAAAAATGAAACAAGACCCGTGCCTCACACCATGCACAAAAACTACCTCAAAATGGATCAAAGACCTAAATATAAAATCCAAAATGACAAAGATCAAGGAAGAAAAAATAGGGACAATGCTAGGAGCCCTAATACATAGCATAAACAGAATACAAACCATAAGTAATAATGCACAAACACCAGAAGAAAAACTAGGTAACTGGGAGCCCCTAAAAATCAAACACTTACGCTTATCCAAAGACTTTACCAAAAGAGTCAAAAGATGACCTACAGACTGGGAAAAAAATTTTGGCTACAACAAATCCGATCAGGGTCTAATCTCTAAAATCTACAAGATACTGCAAAACCTCAAGAACAAAAAGACAAATAACCCAACTGAAAAATGAGCAAAGGGTATGAACAGGCACTTCACCAAAGAAGACATTCAGGTGACAAACAGACACATGAGGAAATGCTCACAGTCATTAGCCATTAGAGAAATGAAAATCAAAGCTACCATGAGATACCATCTCACCTGAACAAGGCTAGCATTAATACAAAAAACACAAAATAATAAATGTTGGAGAGGTTGTGGAGATACTGGAACATTTATACACTGCTGGTGGGAATGTAAAATGGTACAACCACTTTGGAAATCGATTTGGCACTTCCTTAAAAAGCTAGAAATAAAAGTACCATATGATGCGACAATCCCACTCCTTGTAATATATCCTAGAGAAATAAGAGCCATCACACAAATAGATATATGCACATCCATGTTTATTGCAGCACTGTTCACAACAGCAAAAATATGGAAACAACCTAGGTGCCTGTCAATGGATGCATGGATAAACAAATTATGGTATATTCACACAATGGAATACTACAGAATGACAAAGAGCAAAGATGAATCCTCAAAACATCTCATAACATGGATAAATCTGGAAGGTATTATGCTGAGTGAAATTAGACAGTTGCAAAAGGACAAATATTGTATGAGACCACTATTATAAGAACTCAAGAAAAGGTTTAAACACAGAAGAAAACACATTCTTTGATGGTTACGAAGGTGGGGAAGGAGGGAGGGGGTATTCACTAACTAGATAGTTGATAAGAATTATCTTAGGTGAAGGGAAGGACAGCACACACTACAAGAGAAGTCAGCACAACTGGACTAAACCAAAAGCTAAGAAGTTTCCTGAATACAACCAAACACATAGAGGGACAGAGTAGCAGGGGCAGGGGTCTGGTAACCATGGTTTCAGGGGGCATCTAGGTCAATTGGCATAACAAAGTTTATTAAGAAAATGTTCTGCATCCCATTTTGGTGAGTGGCCTCTGGGATCTTAAAAACTAGCCAGCGGCCATCTAAGATGCATCAATTGGTCCAACCTACCTGGAGCAAAGGAGAGTAAAGAACACCAAAGACACAAAGAAAGTATTAGCCCAAGAGACAGAAAAGTCCACATAAACCAGAGATTTCATCAGCCTGAGACCAGAAGAACTAGATGGTGCCCGGCTACCACCAACGACCACCCTGACAAAAAATACGACAGAGAGTCCCTGATGGAGCAGGTGAAAAGTGGGGTGCAGAATTCAAATTCTAGTAAAAAGACCAGACTTAATAATGGTCTGACTGAGACTGTAGTGACCCCAGGAGACAGGGCCCCTGGAATCTCTGTTAGCACAGAACTGAAACCATTCCCGGAGCCACCTCTTCAGACATAGATGAGACTGAACTATAAGACATATAATGATACTTATGAAGAGAGTGCTTCTTAGCTCAAGTAGATACATGAGACTAAATGGACAGCTCTTGTCTGGAAGCCAGATGAGAAGGCAAAAAGGGATAGGAGCTGGTTGAATGGACACAGGAAATTCGGGGTGGAAAGGAGTGTGCTGTCACATTATTGGATGAGCAACTAGGGTCATATAACAATGTATATAAATTTTTGTATGAGAAACTAACTTGAACTATAAACTTTCACTTAAAGCACAATTGAAAAAAGGGAACGGGGAGTTATATAAGATATCACTGAGACAGTTGTAAGCTAATAGAATTATCAATATTAAATTTACTCAGTGTAATAATTATATTTTGTTTATTGAGGGGAGTAGCCTTTTCTTAGGTGATATATGCTAAAATAATCAGGCGTGTATTTGAATGATAAAAATCTCATGAGTTGTAGTACTGGCTTACTCGTAGGAAATGAGACAGATGCCATTCCATCACAAATAATAAAGCCTTTGATGTTTATTTCCTTAAAAAAAACAAAATTCCCTGAAGTCTTCTTAAAACCAAACAGTAGTTTAGCTTAACTAGTAAAGAATGTCTGCCTTTAGCATTGTGCTCTTTTAAAATCTGTCTATATGAGATCAAATTGACAACAGCAGCTTGAAAGATTACATAGGAAACTTAAAGGGCAGTGAGTTTATGTTAATGGGGGAGGAGAAACTCAGTAAAGAAGGGTGAACTGAAAATGGTGCACAATTCTAAGAATGTAGTCAATGTCACTGAATTGTACATGTAGAAATTGTTGTAGTGGTGTATGTTCTGCTGTGTATATTCTCAACAACACAACAAAAGTAAAATAAATTACAATAAAAAAATGTATTTGTCACCCAACTTCTTAGTCCGCTGTCCTTTTTAGGGAGCTGTCAGAAATTCAGCATAAGGGAAGTGAACACAAATAGGGAGTAGCCAGAGAGATTTAAGAAGTGTGTGGATCAGGAAGGGCTCCTAGGAATTTGGACTTTACACTATAGGCCTGGGAAAATCATTATAGGATTTTTTAAAAACAAATATATTTATTAAGTATAATATATATACAGAGAAGTGTACAAATCATAACAGTTAAACTCAATGACTTTTCTCATAGTGAACATATCCAAGTAACTAACCACCACTAATACAAGAAATAGAAAATTCACTACACAAGTTCCTGTCCTATATATCTACCCAATCATATATATCTACCCAATATATACCCAATCATTACTTCACTCTTCTCCATGAATGTAACCACTACCTACCTTCCAACACAATAGATTACTTTCAACTTTACATAAATGTAATCATACAGAACGATCTCTATTGTGATTTTGTTCAACATTATATTCATGAATGAAATTCCTTCGTATTGATGGTTATAACAAGTAGCTTGCTCATTGTGTGTGTGTGTGTGTGTGTGTATGTGTAGCATTCTATTGTATGAATATGTCACAATTTAATTATCCATTCTACTGTTGATTGACATTTGGGTTGTTTCCAGGTTTTTGCTATAATAAATAATGCTTCATTGTAGTGGTTTAAGCTGTTGACTAAGATAAGTACTTTGGTGTTATAGAAAGCGCACTCTGGCTGCGGTATGAAATGGAAGGAAATAAGCCTGAAAGAGCAGTTACCGTAGTCTGAGTGAGAGATAATGAGAGCCCAAACCAAGGCAGTAGCAGTAGCCGTGAAGAGGAGAAAATAGAAACCAGATGAATTATGGCTGTAGAAGAAGGCAATAATAAAATGTAGAGATTAAGTGGATGTGAGGAATGAAGGAATGTATGGAGTACAGGACAATTCCCAGGTTCCTAAACTTGGTGGATCGTGTTTCCTTTCATCAAGACTGAGAAGGAGCAGTAATACATTTATTAGGTCTCAGAGACATTAAAAGAATTGCCCAAGGTGACTCCATATCTATGCTTTGCTGCAGGGCAGTGCTTTTTTCTTCCTCTCACCCAGGTTCCCACCATGTGCCTTTCTCCTACAACAGCCCCCTTCACACCTAGCCAAATTGTAAGGAGTAGTCACCTAAAAAAGGAAGGTGAAATAGTCCATCTTTCCTGAACTGTTGACCTACAAGTGACTTGCTTTTCCCTTCAATTTTGTCTCCTTTGAGCAGAACAGTTACAAAGAAGAAGATAATGAATCAGCTAAAACTTCATTTTACCACTTAGACTATAGGGCTAGTGAATTTAGAATTCTAAATCATATGATTTAGAATTCAGCGAAAAGGAATAGAGATAAAAAAGAAGTAGAACGTGAAGGGCTTTGTCTTGTAGTGGGTAGTTCAGGAGGACAGACTCATCAGCAAAATGTGCAGAGGCAGACAGATTTCAATACTTTATGGAAGAACTTTCTAACACTATCTAAAAATGCAGTTAGACTGCTAGTTGTTGTTAGGTGCTGTCAAGTCAATTCCAACTCAGCAACCCTACGTACAACAGAACGAAACACCGCCCAGTCCTGTATCATTCTCACAATTGTTGTTATGCTTGAGCCCATTGTTGCAACCACTGTGTCAATCCATCTCATTGAGGGTCTTCCTCTTTTTTGCTGACCCTCTACTTTACCAAGCATGATGCCCTTCTCCAGGGACTGGTCCCTCCTGATAACACGCCCAAAGTATGTGAGACAAAGTCTTGTAATTTTTGCTTCCAAGGAGCATTCTGGCTGTACTTCTTCCACGACAGGTTTGTTCATTCTTCTGGCAGTCCATGGTATATTCAATATTCTTCGCCAGCACCTTAACTCAAAGGTAACACTTCTTCTGCAGGTTTCTGTATTCATTGTCCAGCTTTCACATGCATATGAGGTGATTGAAAATATCATGGCTTGGGTCAGGTGTACCTTAGTCCTTAAAGTGACATCTTTGCTCTTCAACACTTTAAAGAGGTCTTTTGCAGCAGATGTGCTCAATGCAATGTATCATTTGATTTCTTGACTGCTGCTTCTGTGGATTGTAATTGTGGATCCAAGTAAAATGAAATCCTTGAGAACTTCAATCTTTTCTCTGTTTATCATGATATTGCTTATTGGTCCAGTTATGAGAATTTTTGTTTTCTTAATGTTGAGGTGCAATCCGTACTGAAGACTGTAGTCTTTGACGTTCATCAGTAAGTGCTTCAAGCCCTCTTCACTTTTAGCAAGCAAGGTTGTGTCATCTGCATATCAGGTTGTTAATGAGTCTTCTTCCAGTCCTAACGCCCCGTTCTTCATATAGTCCAGCTTCTTGGATTATTTGCTCAGCATACAGATTGAATAAGTATGGTGAAAGGATACGACCCTGATGCACACCTTTCCCGACTTCAAACCACGTAGTATTTCCACTTGTTCTGTTTGAACAACTGCCTCTTGTTCTATGTACAGTTTCCTCATAAGCACAATTAAGTGTTCTGGAATTCCCATTCTTTGCAATGTTATCCATAATTTGTTACGATCCACACAGTGGAATGCCTTTGCATAGTCAACAAAACACAAGTGAACATCTTTTCTGATATTCTCTGCTTTCAGCCAAGATTCATCTGACATCAGCAATGTTAACCCTTGTTCTACATCCTCTTCCAAATCTGGCTTGAATTTCTGGCAGTTCCCTGTCGATGTACTGCTGCAACCATTTTTGAATGATCTTCAGAAAAATTTTACTTGTGTGTAATATTAATGGTATTGGTTAATAATTTCTGCATTCTGTTGGATCATCTGTCTTTGGAATGGGCACAAATATGGATCCACGCAGTTTGCTAGGTAGCTGTCTTCCAAATTTCTTGGCATAAATGAGTGAGTGCTTCCAGAGCTACATCTGTTTATTGAAACATCTCAATTGGTATTCCGTCAGTTCCTGGAGCCTTTTTTTTCACCAATTCCTTCAGTGCAGCTTGGAATTCTTCCTTCAGTACCATCAGTTCTTGATCATATGCTCCCTCCAGAAATGGCTGAACATCAACCAATTTTTTTTTTTTTTTTTTTTGGTACAGTGACTCCATGTGTTCCTTCTATCTTCTTTGATGCTTCCTGTGTCATTTAATATTTTCCCCATAGAATCCTTCAATATTCCAACCCAAGGCTTGAATTTTTCTTCAGTTCTTTTAGCTTGAGAATTGCTGAGTGTGTTATTCCCTTTTGATTTTCTAACTCTAGGTCTTTGCATATGTCATTATAAAATTTTCCTTTGGTTTCTCGAGCACCCCTTTGAAATCTTTTGTTCAGCTCTTTTACGTCATCATTTCTTCCATTTGCTTTAGCTACTCAACATTCAAAAGCAAGTTTCAGAGTCTCTTCTGACATCCATTTTAGTCTTTTCTTTCTTTCCTGACTTTTTAATGACCTCTTGCTTTCTTCACGTATGATGCCCTTGACGTCATTCCACAACTTGTCTGGTCTTCGGTCGTTAGTGTTTGATGTGTCAAATCTGTCTTGAGATGGTCTCTAAATTTAGCTGGAATATACTCAAGGTCATACTTTGGCTCTCATGGATTTGTTCTAACTTTCTTCAGCTTAAACTTGAACTTGCACATGAACAATTGATGGCCTGTTCCACCGTCAGCCCCTGCCCTTATTCTAACTGATGATATTGAGCTTCTCCATCATCTCTTTTCACAGATGTAGTCAATTTGATTCTTGTGTATTCCATCTGGTGAGGTCCACATGTATAGCTGTTGTTTATGTTGCTGGAAAAGGTATTTGCAATGAAGAATTCATTGGTATTGCAAAATTCTGTCATTCAATCTCTGACGTCGTTTCTATCACCAAGGCCACATTTTCCAACTACTGTTCCTTCTTTGTTTCCAGCTTTCACATTCCAGTCACCAGTAACTAACAATGCATTTTGATTGCATGCTTGATCAATTTCAGACTGCAGAAGTTGGTAAACATCTTCAGTTTCTTCATCATTGGCCTTAGTGGCTGGTACACAAATTTACATAATAATCATATTAACTGGTCTTCCTTGTAGATGCATGGATATCATCCTATCATTGACAGTGTTGTACTTCAGGATAGATGTTGAAATGTTCTTTTTCATGATGAAAGCAACACCATTCCCCTTCAATTTGTCATTCCTGGCAAAGTAGACCATATGATTGTCCGATTCAAAATGGCCAGTATCATTCCATTTCAGCTCACTAATGCCTAGGATATTGCAGTTTATGCATTCCATTTCATTTTTGATGATTTCTAATTTTCCTAGATTCATACTTCGTACATTCCACATTCTGATTATTAACGGATGTTTGCAATTGTTTCCTATCATTTTGAGTCATTCCATGTCAGCAAATGAAAGTCCTGAAAGCTTGACTCTATCCACATCATTAAGATTGACCTACTTTGAGGAGGCAGCTCTTCCCCAGTAGTCTTTTGAGTGCCTTCCAACCTGAGGGGCTCATCTTCCGGCACTATAGCAGACAATGTTCCGCTGCTATTCATAAGGTTTTCACTGGCTAATTTTTTCAGAAGTAGACTGCTGGGTCCTTCTTCCTAGTCTGTCTTAGTCTGGAAGCTCAGCTGAAACCTGTCTACCAAGGGTGACCCTGCTGGTATTTAAAATACTGGTGGCGTAACTTCCAGCATCACAGCAACACACAAGCCAACACTGTACAAAAAACTGACAGTTGTGTGGGGTAGACTGCTTATAAGGTGTATATTCTGCATCAATGATAAGCTACCAGGCCTCATCTTCAGGTGCATGTCACAGGTTGGGCTCTGCAGTAAGCTGACTCTGAGGTGGCGTTTAATGTACAGGATGGTTGTTAGTGCATGCCCTTGGAAGCCACATCTGAGGAAGGGAAGGAAGCAGAATTGGGCAGAGGGAGAAGTTAAGTTACAAAGTGGGCCCAAGAACAGCCTTACCAGAGCCTCTGGGGAACTCTGAGTTAAAATGGCCCATCAGAGTTGTCCCAGACGGGGCCAAAATGGCCAGGCTTTTCAACCCTTTCTTAAATCAGTCATTGGATGTGCGCCATGCAGGGAAGGACATGATCTTGTGTGAGGCAGCTCTCTGCAGTTGAGGGCATCCCTGAAGAGGCTGATTCTGTGACAGCAATCCCAGCAACTAGGGCTATAAGCCCTTCCTTGGAGGAGAAATCTGGGCAGTGTGTCTCTGTGGCCATCTCAGACTTCGGTTGTAAAGAATTAAACTAGATTACTGAAGGCCCTTTCCAATTCTGAAATCTGTATTTACTTATTTCATTATATTCAAGTTTCTAAGCCACTAAAGAGTTTACAGATGTAAATAATTTGCCATTTTGCCTTTAATGTCTCCTCCCTCCCACTTCAGTGAGTAAACATATCACTTGAACCACTCAAGGTGGATGGGAGGCAGAAATTCCTAGAAACCGACATGCCTCCTTGTTGCAGAACTACTCATAAGAAGGTAGTGAGGATATGCTTCCAAGGGACTCTGTGTGTGAGTGTGTGTGAGAGAGAGAGAGAATTATGGTGATACCTTTATTTAACACTTGATTAGACTTTGTTATAACTGTTCCTGGGTGGCACTTGGCTGCTAACAGAAAGGTTGGAGGTTCAAGTCCACCCAGAGGCACCTCAGAAGAAAAGCCTGGCAATGTACTTCCCGAAAATCAGCCATGAAAATCCTATGGAGCATGGTTCTACTCTGATACACGTGGGGTCACCATATGTTGGAATTGACTCAACAGCAACTGGCAACTGGCAACTGGTTCCTTTATAACTAGACTTGCAGGACTAGTCTATAACAGAAAACTATCTGTGAGAAATCTCCCCTTACTGTTTCTACCTATTCAACTCAGAAACATAGTGTCCTGCAAAAGAATTGTTTTCTGTGCACTTTTGCAAGTAGGCTGACTGATAACTGTAGGCTTGAAGAACCTCTCAGACTGGACTCTGCTGGGGAAATCCCTTCTCTCACATCAGACACAGCAGCAGCTTGGTTGGAAATGACATCTCTGACCTCATGATTCATTCAGTCTTTACTGGGCCTGCTACTCCCGTCTTTCATGCAACTGTAGTTAGTGAATTCCTGTCAAGATCCATTCTACAAAGTTTTTATGGACCAGAAAGAGCAGAATTCCACTCTGTCGCATCCATCCCAGCTCCATTCCTGGGTGCTATTTGCATTTTCCCTCCGTTTGGTCTCCTTTCAGAAATAGTTTCAGTGTCTGAAAAAGCATCGTTATAAAAGAAACACAGGCTTTTAAGAAAATTTCATCGATTATTTGACTTTTGTTGTGTTAACTCTCTCTAACATTCATACTTCAAGTATTCAGTTTGCTTCTCTTGATTGTAATCTGGTGACCCCCCGCCCCCCAACACACACACACACACACACACATTTGACTGCTCTGTGCCTTAGCTGTTCCATCTGTAAAATATGAATAACAATGCCTGCCTTAGAGAGCTATTGGGAGGAGTAAAGAAAAGGTGTGTGCAACATAGGGGAAGGGTAATGGTAGGTATTACTATAGTTATTATCTTCATTATTATTCCTGTGTGGGGTGTGGTAGAAATAACTCTGGCCTAAATCTAGGGGAGAAGACCCTGGGTGGTGCAAATAGTTAATGGCAGCTCACCGGCTAACCAAAAGCTGGAGGTTTGAGTCCATTCAGAGGAGCCTTAGAAGAAAGACCTGATGATCTACTTTTGAAAAATCAGCCATGAAAACCTAATGGAGCACAGTTCTACTTTGACACACATGGGGTCACCATGAGTCAGAATCAACTCAACGGCAACTGGTTTAAATTTAGGAGAATAGTATGGTGTTGGCATTGTAGAAAATAAAGGGAGATGAGTCCAGGTTGAGTTCCACTCCCCTGAACCCCATTGTCAAGAATTTGTTCTATGTTAATTCCCAATCTTTGCTCACATTAGAAATATCCTCAAGCCCCAGAGAGTGTCCTTGGGTACTAACTTCTCCAACCACCCCCACCCCCAAACTCCGAGTCCACTCACAAATCCTTCCTTTATACATGCAGGGGAAGAGTATGTGACTCTGGAATTCCATTTGCAGTTGCTTTGCACCCAAAGAATCACATGATTTCTGCATGCTCTACAGTGGTGCCTCTCAAACCTTAGTATGCAGAAGAATCACCTGGAAAGCATGTTAAAGCTCAGATTCCTGGCCCCCATCTCCAAAGCTCCTACTCCAAAGGTCTGGGTGAGGCCAAGAATTTGCATTTCTAACAAACCCCCAAGTGATGCTGATGTTGCAGACCTGCAGACTAAGCTTTGGGTAACACTGATCTACAGGGCTCAGCATGACATAAAATGAAACCAAACAAGTCAAACTTATAGGTCAGAGTAGAACTGCCACATAGGGTTTCCAAGGAACGGCTGGCTGGTGGATTCGAACTGCCAACCTTTTGGTTAGCAGCTGAGCTCTTAACCACTCTGCCACCAGGGCTCCAGCATAACATACGAAACTAAATTTATCTGTTACATCTAAAGAACAGAAAAATATAGAGAGGAAATACTCTCAAGGAAATACAGCCTGGATTATAGATATGTGATCTATAAGCAAGAAAATATGTTGCTTTCATATCACAAATATTTTATTACCAGTGTCTTATTTATGGGGAAAGCAAATTCCCGGTTATACAAAGCAATTTCACATCAACAAGCCAATAGTCATTTCAAAAGTTACCAAAAAGTTTATAAAAGTTAACGCATACTCATAATTTTAAGAAAAGCTTAGTAAACTAGAAAGAGAAAGGATCTAGGTTTTCACAGTAAGGGTAACATGCTTCTTAAACAACAGCCAACATCATGCTTAAAGATAAAACACTAGAGGTATAAGACAAGGATGCCTGCTATATTACCACCATTATTTAACACTCATCTGAATGTTCCAGCCAATAGAGAGAGAGAGAACATGAAGAAGGAGAAGGAGGGAGGGAGGGAGGGAGGGAGGGAGGGAGGGAGGAAAGGGGTGTTATACAAATACTGTTCAGGCATAAATTGTATTATCATTATCTACAGATGATTTGATTATCTGCTAGGAAAAACCAAGTGAATAAATGAAAATGCCATTAGGACAATTAGAGGAATTCAGTAACATGGCTAGTTGCAAAATACACCAAAACCAAAAGCTTGCCTGATTAGCAGCCATATGATTATAGGAATTTATACTAAGCTGACACATGGCTGAACAGAAAACATGCCTGAGAAGTGAAAAACATGTCATCAGAGTCCAAGAAGAATGGGAAATGAAAGGCCACCTCATCTGAAGAAAATGGAAGAAAAGGACCCTGTAAGAAAGGAATTCACATTCCAAAACTCATCCCTATAAATTCTATAATATTTTATCTAAGATTTCTGACAACAGTGTGTCATTGGAATTAATTCTCTCCTGTATTATTATCAATGAACAAGAACTCTACACTTAATAGCTTTCATCTAAAATTTTATTACATGCTGCAAATCTTAATGATGAACTCCATCCTACTCAAGGAAACTTTGGTTTCCCTGGCATGAAAAGTCGACATTTAACAATCCATAAATACTGTCCTACTATATGGTTTAGTACAACTTAAGTAGACATTTAGAGAAAAAAGCAGGGCTTCCTCATTCATTATGTTTTCATTTGAACCACTTTAACTTTCTTTTCATTTTGACCCTCCTTTAATTCCTTGGGGGCCCTGGTTGCACGGTAGTTAAGAGTTTTGCTGCTAACCAAAAGGTTAGTAGTTCAAATCCACCAGCCGCTCTTTGGAATCCCTATGGAGTATTTCTACTCTGTCCTATAGGGTTGCAGGGAGTCAGAATCGATTCGATGGCAGTGGGTTTGGTTTGGTTTTGGGGTTCAGTTCCTTGTACAGCTGCTCTAAAAAAAATCAAGTATGAAGTATGTCTTTTAATTAGCTATTAGCAAATAAATAATGTGTAAGATACATTTATAATGGCAAGCATATTTTTTATTCCATAGATTCTAAACCTGTAATGTAATCTTACCTTTTCTGAAATACGATAAACCCGTTTCTAAGGCCACCGGAGGCCTTACTTTATGTTCAAGCATTGGAGGACCAAAATGTACTGACCCCAGAGTTTGGTGATTTAAATATAAATGAAACTTCTTACCAAGAAGGGATGAAAAATGACTTTAGAGACAACAAAAGTTTCAAAGCCCACAAGACTTGATTAGTGTTCATCTTGGTGGCAGAGGCAATGCCCCTGCGATGCAGATGGAGCAATTTTCTCCAGCACATCCATGGCAATTTACACTTTATGCTAAAAAGCTGTGCAGTTTGTCCCACTGGCTTTTGGATAATCTCTCACATCGCTTTGAGTACATTGATATGTCTGCCTCTTTCTTAGACAAATACAACATTAGAGTGCACTTCATTAATAATTGATTCTTACATATTGTTATTATGGTTGAGACACATTACTGTTAGTATATTAAAATATATGGTATTTGTATCATATTTTTTACCTGCTTAATACAAAGGATTATTAATCTGTCCTCGGGTAAAATCACCACAAAGTTATAGTAAAGCAAGAAGAAAGGTTTTCTTCGACATATATTCAAAGAGGCCGAAGTGAGAAATGGACAAACATGCTGCCAGTGTCATGTCTGCCCGAGTCAGAGAAATGTTACATAATCATCAGTCAATATTAACATTACAAATGGATAAAATCATTAAAAGCTTCAGCTTTTCACAGATTGGCTAAAAACTGCTAAATCACAAGGGAGAATGAAGAAAACCAAAGACACAAAAGAAAGATTAGTCCAAAGGACTAATGGACCACAAGTACCACAGCCTCCACCAGACTGAGTCCAGCACAACTAGATGGTACCCGGCTACCACCATCAACTGCTCTGACAGGGATCACAATAGAGGGTTCTGGACAGGGCTGGAGAAAAATGTGGAACAAAATTCTAACTCACAAGAAAAAAAAGATCAGACTTACTGGTCTGACAAAGACTGGGGAAACCCCAAGAGTATGGCTCCCAGACACCCTTTTAGCTCAGTGATGAAGTCACTCCTGAAGTTCACCCTTCAGCCAAAGATTAGACAGGTCCATAAAACAAAACAAGACTAAAGGGGCACACCAACCCAGGGGCAAGACAAGAAGGCAGGAAGGGACAGGAAATCTAGTAATGAGGAACCCCAGGTCGAAAAGGGGAGAGTGTTGACATGTCGTAGGGTTGGCAACCAATGTCACAAAATATGTGTATTAATTGTTTAATGAGAAGCTAGTTTGTTCTGTAAACCTTCATCTAAAGTACAATAAAAATAAAAATAAACAAATGGGCAACTCCTGCCCAAAAGCAAAGACGAGAAGGCAGGAAGGGACAGAAAAACTGGACAAACGGACCCAAGGAACCCAGGATGTAAAGGGAAAGGGGCAGAGTGCTAACACATTGTGGGAATTGCAACCAATGTCACAAAACAATTTGTGTATAAATTTTTGAATGAGAAACTAATTTGCTCTATAAACTTTCACCTAAAGCACAATAAAATTTAAAAAAATAAAACTGCTAAATCACAATGATTCTACATTTTGAATTGTCTTTCATAACAATCATTGGTACAGATTTCAGTAATGACAGTCAGGAGGGTCTTTACTGGTCCAACAAATCTTACTACCTACTAAATGCTAATAGAAAAAGATTAGAGTGGAAAATATGTGGGTCTTTTGTGCTCTAAGATTTGTTTATGTGAAAGATTCCCTAAAAGATGTTTTCCAAGATTGTCCTAGCTATTGTTTTTATACTGCAGGACCCAGCTCATGTGTCCTTGTGAGTCCTTTTGAGTCCAGCTCCAGCTGAGTCACGTTCTTTATACTCAGGACAGGGAATAATGACTCCAATTTTAACTCCTAAGTCAAGTCTAAGGGTGAGGAGTCATGGAGCAGAGACTTGGGGTCAGAGAACCTAGGTTCATGCCCCAGCCTTCTGGCTTTGTCACCTGCATGGTTTGTCATCCTTACAATGGGGACGATAATACCTGCTCTGCTTACCTCAACCTCCTTTTAGTGAAGTTTTTGAAATCAGTGTATGCCATTGGCATTCATTCTTTTCATTGTTACCTATGTTAATTGCATCTTTTGTCTTATTCCTAGGGGAAAACACAAGGATTAAGCCCAGGCTCTAGAATCCAGTAAGCCATGTTCATATCCCTCAGCTCTGCCACTCGTTAACTGCTTGCTTTTGAGAAAATTACTTCCTCTCTCTAAACCTCAAGTTTTTAAATGGGGCTGGCATAATAGTACTACCTCATAGAGCTGTTATGAGGACTAAATATGTATATTAGTTAGCTATTGCTGCATAACATTACCCCAAAACCTAAAGGCTTAAGACAACAAACAAAAAATGCCTTAAGATTATTATCTCAGTTTATGTTGGTCAGGAATCTGGCTCAGGTTTCTCACAGGGCTGCAATTAAGGTGTCAGCTGGGGCTGCAAACATGTCAAGGCCCAACAAGGGGAAGATATGCTTTCAAGCTTATTCATGCAGCTATGGACAAGCCTCAGGTCCTGGTTGGCTGTTGGCTAGAAGCATCAGTTCATTGCCACATGGACCTCTTTATGGAGCTACTAACAACACTGTAGCTTGTTTCCCCCAGACATTACAGCTTGCATCCCCCACAGCAAGAGGTGGGTGTCTGTGTGTATGTGAAAGAGAGAGAAAGAGTCCAAGATGAAAGTCCACAGTCTTTCTGTAACCTGATCTTGGAAGTGACATTGCGTTACTCCTGCTGTATTCCATTCATTAGAAGCAATTCAGTGGGTCCAGCTCACACTCAGAGGGAAGGGATTACATAAGGACATGAATACCAGGAGGAACGGATCATTAAGGACCATCTTAGAGGCTGCCTACCACAATATGATAACACATGAAAAGTTGCATGCTAGTACTATTACCTCACAGGACTTTTCTTAGACTCAGATTACATAATCTACGTGTTTTAGTGACATAATCTATGTGTCTTAGTTATTTATTGCTGCTATGACAGAAATGGAGCCCTGGTGGCTAAGTGGTTCAAATCTACCCGCTGCTCCTTGGAAACCCTATGGGTCAGTTCTACTCTGTCCTATAGGGTTGCTATGAGTGGAAATCGATGGCACACAACAACATAACAGAAATACCACAAGTGGCTGGCTTTAACAAACAGAAATTTGTTTTCTCAGAGTTAGGAGATTAGAAGTCTGAATTCAGGGTGCTGCTTCTAGGAGGGAGCCTTGGTGGTGCAGTGGTTAAGAGCTACAGCTGCTAACCAAAAGGTTGGCAGTTAAAATTCACCAGCCGCTCCTTGGAAATCCTAGGGGGCAGTTCTGCTCTGTTCTATAGGGTCGCTATGAGTTGGAATCGACTTGAGGTCAACGTGTTGGTTGGTTGGTTGACTCTAGCGGAAGGCTATAAAAAATCTGCTCTTTTTATATCTTGTAAGAGATTATTCAAAACACACCCTACACTGATTCTGCCTCATTAACATAACAAAGAACCCATTCTCAAATGGGATTATAACCACAGGCATGGAAGTTAGTATTTATAACACGTATGTTTTGGGGACACAATTCAATCCATAACACTATGTAAAATAAATCTGTGAACTATAAGGCTCCATACAAAATCAAGATTTTATTTGTTTTATTAACAATGAGAATCTAGTTCCAAATTACAAGTGGTTATACAAGGACAACAAACCAAGGATTAAAAGATATGAATTCTATACTTTGTTCTATGTGTGACCTTGGAAAAACCATTTAGTTGTTTCATGCCTTAGTTTCCTTACAAAAGTGATGATTATAACAGCCTTACCAAGATAAAATAATACATGTCAAAATATGCTGGATTCTCAAGACATAAGATAATGATGATGACGATAAAGATGATGATATCTTTCAACTACTGCTGCTTGGTCCTTTGCTGACAATTGGACTAAACAGTTGCGATTTTTATCAGTTATGTTTTTAATTTATGGATTAAATCTTGTTACTCCTGATTTTTACAATAATTTTATATGGTTTAGTCTTATCTTGCTTTACATATTACATATGCTCCCCTGAAAAGTGATATACAAATAGAATTTTTGGAAACTGAGCCATATTCCAAATCCACAGAGAGCTTTCCATATATCTAGAGAAATTTTATAATGTACATGTGATATTGTGATATAATTAACGTTTTTGTAATAGAAATTATTGTCCTTACGTTATTAGCTTGAATTTTCTGACATTATAGCAAGTGCTCTTGAATTGGTCATACCTGTGTAAATATTCTTCTAGTATATAATCAAGCCTTACAGTTATTAAAGAAACAACTTGCAGAACAGCCTTCTGAAGTAGGCAAATACAACCAACTCTTGGGTAACTCAAAGTATGTTTTATATTTGATACTTGTGCCATCTGTATTTCTTCTAGCCCAATACATTGACAGATCAAAACAAGTAAGATTCAAACTTCTCCATTCAACCACTTACAGGGTTTTTCTTTTTTCTTTTTCTTTTTTTTTTATAAATGTATTATGTATTATTGTAGAATATATGGAAATACAAAAAATTATAAAGAAGAGAATTAAAATAGTCATATTCCCACCACCAAAGAGATAGCTATTATTGAACTTTTGATGTATTTCTGCCACAGTGCTTTTCCTTTATATAGGTGGAAAATAAGGGGTTTTGGTTTTGTTTTGTTTTTTAAATAAAATCAAGAACATACTATGAATCTTTTATTGTATCCTATTTTTTTCAATTAACATTGTATCTGTATTATTTTCACATGTAATTATTCTTCTAAAACATTATTTCTAACAAGTACATAATATTCTATTACATGGATATAACATAACTTATTTAACCAGTCATTACTGTTGGGCTTTTAGGTCATTGCCAGTTTTTTAAATACTATAAAAGTCTGTTGTGAAAAGACACTTTATACATAAATTTTTGTCCTTACTATTCTGGCTATGTTAGTAAAAGTTCTATAGCAAAGGAGTGCTTAGAGCCACTAGGAGGAAATGAGGTTTGAAAATTTAACTGTGGATATGATTTATAAACACACCATAGTCTTCTCCTCCTCCCACCCCTTGGCAGAAATTTATAGGCTTTTAGCGCTGGAAATTGCCAAAGCTACAATCTAATTATGGCGGCCATCTGTCATTTTGTCTGCCCAGCCGCCGTGTCCCTTCGCAGGTAACAGTGCCCTAACTCTCCTTGAGGAACCATACCTCTTCCCTCTCAGCTCATACAGTTCAGGTCAAACTGAATGCACCCTTGGCTCCAAGAGTTACCCTGGCCAGTCAGAACATACTGTTCTTCTAGCCATGCGACTGGTTCAGAGATTGGCCCTTGATCCAGGAAGGACCAATGAGAACAATGAGTCTCAGTTAAAAGGTTTTACAGCTGCCATAAAGGAAGAGACATTTTATCTATATTCACTTTGGAGATCTGAGATATATTCCTGGAATTGCTTGTATCTAACCTAAGAGGACAATCTCCTAAGGATAAAACCAACATGGAGGAAAGCAGAGCCAAAAGATGGAGAAAAGATTCTTGATTATATAGAAAAAGATTCTTGATACGATTGTTCGAGTTTCTGAATTAACCTGTGCCTAATCTCCCCTAGACATTGAAGTTTCAAGAGAAAATAATTTCTGTTATTGCTTAAGCCAATTTCAGAGGCATTCTGTCATTGTATTCAAAAGGTCTTGACAGATCCAGAGATCTTACACACTCAATTGATGAAGATGAAGTACTTTATGAGTTGTGGTTAAAATAGATTCTGGAGCCAAATCCTAGTTCCATCACTCACTGTGTAACTACAGGAAAGTTACATGACCTGTCCCTGCCTCAGCTTTCCTACCTACAAAATGGGGATAGTATTAGTACTTAACTCATCGAGTTTTTGAAGGGTAAAATAAGCTAACATGTGAAAAAGCGCTTAGATTAGTGCCTGGCATGTTGTAAGTGATATAAAAGTTTGCCGCTGCTGCTGCTGTTGTTCTGAAGGGGGAAAATGAGATGCCTGAGGGTGAATACACAGCTTCACTCCTGCAGACATTTATTGGTCAAGTTCAAATTCAAACGTAGGTCTTTTCTTGTCTTTGCCTAGTGCTCCTTCTCAAGAGTTAACCATATTGTCACCTTTATTCAAAGATTTGAGAATTAAACTTTGAGAGGGTTCCTGCCCACATATTTGAATATTTCTGGCAAAAATGTTTGAGGGCGGTCTGGAGCCAAAATCAGTTTATGTTACTAGCAGTGCTCAGACCCTATTGTTGGGTGTGTAAGTTATTGTAACGTGATATATACCAAGTGACTGGAAAAGAAATATCTGTTGGTAGCTTTTGCAGCTTTTTATTTTTTTAACTAAAATATACTTCCTACTAAACCAGTTGCTTTTTGCGAATGCTTAAATTATCTGGCTGTCAATTAGTAGGCTCCATTTACCTAGCTGAGTGAGCGTGTTTGCTGGGGGAGGCAGCTGCTGTCTCCCAAATGTAAATCAGATTTCATCATGTCTGGCTGAAAGAGAATGTGGCATATGGTAAATGAATACACAGCTGCCTGGTGAATTTTTCCACTGAGAAATAGTCTAATACCTAAATGCATGGTGAATAAAACGTTCTCTAAACAAGAATACTATGTTCAAATTAATTGTTGTTGCTAAGTATTAAGAGTCAGGTCATTCCCTTGAATTATGACAAAATTCCATTATCCTACTTGAAAAATACATGTCACCTAATGCTTAATATCATACTATTCAAGTCCATGTTGCATTTTAACTTCTGTTATTAAAAAAGATTTGCTGACAGCTATATTTCCTGTTGTTAAAATACAGACTGTTCCTTGGGTAGATAACATTTCTGTAAGACATTATAAAGTTCTGCTAGAGATCAGGTGCGTGGGAGAATGAGCATGTGGTAGAAAGTTCCATGGGGAGGAAGTAGTGTCAAGAGCCCAGGATTTAGAACTGTCAAATCTGAGTTCGAAGACAGCCCTGCCACTTCTTGGCTGTATACCACTGAACAAGGTACACTTTACCCTCTGCCTTCATTTCCTCATTTGCAAAATGAGAATAATAATATCATTAATTCTATGAATAATACAAATCTTACAGGATTGACAGAATCAACGTGAAATGATGTATGCAATGCTCTTAACATAGTACCTGCTACATAATAAGTGCTCAAAAGTAATGATAGCTGCATTATTATAAGTTCTAAATTTTTGCCTAATTAGTTCTGTAACCCTGGGCAAGTTAGTAAGCTTTTCTGAGCCTCAGTTTTGTCATCATTTAAAATGAGTGAATTGGAACCGTATTCTGTATGAAGTGCCTTTAGGTTTTAAAATACTACGGCAATGCCCACTGGTGTTGTGTTAAACCAGAAAACTCTAACAGTGTCAAACTTGAGAGCATTTTTTCAAACCTGTTTTCCCACACTGAAATCAGGCTACATCCATTCTCTGAGGGTGATCATCTCCTCGGTCAATACAGCAATGTTTGTCTGTTTATGATTCTCCATTCCCTTCCTTCACATGTTTCTGAAGAGACTTTTCACCACTTCCCCCATGTGTCTGTCAGTTTGTCATACTGTGGGGGCTTTCGTATTGCTGTAATGTGGGAGGTTATGCCGCTGGTATTCAGATACCAGCAGGGTCACTAACGGCAAGCAGGTTTCAGCTGAGCTTCCAGACTAAGACCGACTCGGAAGAAGGACCCAGCAGTCTACTTCCGAAAAGAATTAGCCAGTGAAAACCTTATGAATAGCAGCGGAACACTGTCTGATATAGTGCCAGAGAATGAGCCTCACAGGTTGGAAGGCACACAAAAGACGACTGGGGAAGAGCTGCCTCCTAAAAGTAGAGTTGACCTTACTGACGTAGATGGAGTCAAACTTTGGAGACCTTCATTTGCTGATGTGGCACGACTCAAAATGAGAAGAAACAAATGCAAGCATCCATTAATAATCGGAACAGGGAATGTACGAAGTATGAATCCAGGAAAATTGGACATCATCAAAAATGAAACGGAACACGTAAACATTGATATTCTCAGCATTAGTGAGCTGAAATGGACTGGTATTGGCCATTTTGAATTGGACAATCTTATGGTCTACTATGCCGAGAATGACAAATTGAAGAGGAATGGCGTTGCAGTCATCATCAAAAAGAACATTTCAAGGTATGTCCTGACGTACAACGCTGTCAGTGATAGGATCATATCCATACCTCTACAAGCAAGACTGGTTAATATGACTTTTATTCAAATTTACACACCAGCTAAGGCCAAAGATGAAGAAATTGAAGATTTTTACCAACTTCCACAGTCTGAAATTCATTGAACTTGCAATCAGGATGCATTGATAATTACCAGTGATTGGAACACAAAAGTTGGAAACAAAAAAGAAGGATCAGTATGTTGAAAATATGGCCTTGGTGGTAGAAACGATGCCGGAGATTGAATGACAGAATTTTGCAAGACCAATGACTTCTTCATTGCAAATACCTTTTTTGAACAACATAAGCAGTGACTATACACATGGACCTCACCAGATGGAATACATAGGAATCAAACTGACTACATCTGTGGAAAAAAATCTCATTATCATCAGTCAGAAGGAGGCCAGGGTCTGACTGTGGAACAGACCATCAAATGCTCATATGCAAGTTCAAGTTGAAACTGAAGAAAATTAGAACAAGTCCAGGAGAGCCAAAGTATGACCTTGAGTATATCCCACGTGCAATTTAGAGACCATCTCAAGACAGATTTGACACATCAAACACTAATGACCGAAGACCAGACAAGTTGTGGAATGACATCAAGGACATCATACATGAAGAAAGCAAGAGGTCATTAAAAAGAAAGGAATGAAAGAGAAGACCAAAATGTAGGTCAGAAGAAACTCTGAAACTTGCTCTTGAATGTCAAGGAGCTAAAGCAAAAGGAAGAAATGATGAAGTAAAAGAACTGAACAGAAGATTTCAAAGGGCAGCTCGACAAAACAAAGTAAAGTATTATAATGACATGGGCAAAGAGCTAGATATAGAAAACCAAAATGGAAGAACACCCCTGGAATTTCTCAAGCTGAAAGAACCGAAAAAAAATCCAAGCCTCAAGTGACAATAGTGAAGGATTCTATGGGGAAAATATTAAACAATGAAGGAAGCATCAAAAGAAGATGGAAGGAATACACAGAGTCATTATACCAAAAAGCATTGGTCGACATTCAGCCATTTCAAGAGATAGCATATGATCAGGAACTAATGGTACTGAAGGAAGAAGTCCAAGCTGCACTGAAGGCATTGGTGAAAAACAAGGCTCCAGGAATTGACGGAATATCAATTAAGATGTTGTAACAAATGGATGCAGCACTGGAAGTGCTGATTCGTCTATGCCAAGAAATTTGGAAGACAGCAACCAACTGGAAGAGACCCGTATTTATGCCTATTCCAAAGAGAGGTGATCCAACCGAATGCAGAAATTATCAAACAATATCATTAATATTACAGACAAGTAAAATTTTGCTGAAGATCATTCAAAAGCGGCTGCAGCAATATATTGACAGGGAGCTGTCAGAAATTCAAGCCTGATTCAAAAGAGGATGTGGAACCAGGGATATCATTGTTGATGTCAGATGGATCCTGGCTGAAAGCTGAGAATACCAGACAGATGTTTACCTGTGTTTTATTGACTATGCAAAGGCATTCAACTGTGTGGATCATAATAAATTATGGATAACATTGCAGAGAATGGGAATTCCAGAACACTTAATTGTGCTCGTGAGGAACCTGTACATAGACCATGAGGCAGTTGTTTGAACAGAACAAGGGGATACTGCATGGTTTAAAGTCAGGAAAGGTGTTCGCCAGAGTTGTATCCTTTCACCATACCTATTCAGCCTGTATGCTGTGCAAATAATGTGAGAAGCTGGACTATATGAAGAAGAGTAGGGCATCAGGATTGGAGGAAGACTCACTAACAACCTGCGTTATGCAGCTGACACAACCTTGCTTGCTGAAAGCGAAGAGGACTTGAAGCACTTACTGGTGAAGATCAAAGACCACAGCCTTCACTATGGATTACACCTCAACATAAAGAAAACAAAAATCCTCACAACTGGAACAATAAGCAACATCATGATAAGTGGAGAAAAGTTGAGGTTGTCAAGGATTTCATTTTACTTGGATCCACAATCAATACCCATGGAAGCAGCAGTCAAGAAATCATAAGACGCAATGTCATGGGCAAATCTGCTGCAAAAGACCTCTTTAAAGTCTTGAAAAGCAAAGATGTCATCTTGAAGACTAAGGTGCACCTGACCCAAGCCGTGGTATTTTCAATCGCATGATATGCATGCAAAAGCTGGACAATGAATAAGGAAGACCGAAGAAGAACTGACGCCTTTGAATTGTGGTGTTGGTGAAGAATATTGAATATACCATGGACTGCCAAAAGAACGAACAAATCTGTCTTGCAAGAAGTACAACCAGAAAGCTCCTTAGAAGCAAGGATGGTGAGACTACGTCTCACATACTTTGGACATGTTATCAGGAGGGATCAATCCCTGGAGAAGGGCATCATGCTTGGTAAAGCACAGGTCAGTGAAAAAGTGGAAGACCCTCAACGAGATGGACTGACACAGTGGCTCCAACAATGGGCTCAAGCATGACAATGATTGTGAGCATGGTGCAAGACCGTGCAGTGTTTCATTCTGTAGTACATAGGGTCGCTATGAGTTAGAACCAACTGGACAACACCTAACAACAACAGCTTTCAGCATTTATCCCTTTTGTTACCATTGGCCTAAATGGTTTGCCATCCACTTTTTCTCCCTCTGGACCTCATTAAACTCAAACCAAACCCATTGCTGTTGAGTTTATTTCGACTCATAGCAAGTCTATGGGACAGAGTAGGACTGCCAATATGGTTTCCAAGGAACATCTGGTGGATTCGAACTGCCGACCTTTTGGTTAACAGCTGTTGCTCTTAACTACTGCACCACCAGGGTCCCTGAGCTCATTGGCAAGGCATTATTCTGGTTTTAATGCATTTAGCATCAAGGTGGGTTCCTTTTGAAATGTGTTAAGCTTCATTATTGTGTAGGTTGAGCATTAGTTTTGTAAAGTTTTGCCCTTTTTTTCCTTTATTTCAGTGAGATAAGGCTTGCAAGAATAATATGACTTTCCTGTGTGATAGTTCGGGAGCACTGATGGGTTTGTTTTGGAAAGGCACCCTCAATAAATTATATTTCTGGTTCCCATTGGCATAGTGTCATGCCACAGATCGGTGGTGCCACACTGCTACTAGTCTCATTGACAGATTGTATAGCCGGATCATATTTCTCAAAATCCATACTACCAAACCAAAAAGTTGTTGTTGTTAGGTGCTGTCAAGTTGGTTCCTACTCATAGTGACCCTATGTACAGCAGAACAAAACACTGCATGGTTCTGCGCAATCCTCACAATCATTGTTATGCTTGAGCCCATAGTTGTAGCCACTGTGTCAATCCATCTCATCAAGGATATTCTTTATCATTGACCCTCTACTTTACCGAGCTTGATGTCCTTCTCCAGGGATTGATCCCTCCTGATAACATGTCCAAAGTATGTGAGACGTAGTCTCACCATCCTTGCTTCTAAGGAGCTTTCTGGTTGTACTTCTTGCAAGACAGATTTGTTCGTTCTTTTGGCAGTCCATGGTATATTCAATATTCTTCACCAACACCACAATTCAAAGGCGTCAGTTCTTCTTCGGTCTTCCTTATTCATTGTCCAGCTTTCGCATGCATATCATGCGATTGAAAATACCACGGCTTGGGTCAGGTGCACCTTAGTCTTCAAGATGACATCTTTGCTTTTCAAGACTTTAAAGAGGTCTTTTGCAGCAGATTTGCCCATGACATTGCGTCTTATGATTTCTTGACTGCTGCTTCCATGGGTATTGATTGTGGATCCAAGTAAAATGAAATCCTTGACAACCTCAACTTTTCTCCACTTATCATGATGTTGCTTATTGTTCCAGTTGTGAGGATTTTTGTTTTCTTTATGTTGAGGTGTAATCCATAGTGAAGGCTGTGGTCTTTGATCTTCACCAGTAAGTGCTTCAAGTCCTCTTCGCTTTCAGCAAGCAAGGTTGTGTCAGCTGCATAACGCAGGCTGTTAGTGAGTCTTCCTCCAATCCTGATGCCCTACTCTTCTTCATATAGTCCAGCTTCTCACATTATTTGCACAGCATACAGGCTGAATAGGTATGGTGAAAGGATACAACTCTGGCGAACACCTTTCCTGACTTTAAACCATGCAGTATCCCCTTGTTCTGTTCAAACAACTGCCTCATGGTCTATGTACAGGTTCCTCACGAGCACAATTAAGTGTTCTGGAATTCCCATTCTCTGCAATGTTATCCATAATTTGTTATGATCCACACAGTTGAATGCTTTTGCATAGTCAATAAAACACAGGTAAACATCTGTCTGGTATTCTCAGCTTTCAGCCAGGATCCATCTGACATCAACAATGATATCCCTGGTTCCACATCCTTTTCTGAAACCATCTTGAATTTCTGGCAGTAATTCGTAAGCATTCCAATACTGAAAATACACGCTATCAAAAAATTTTTAAAAAAATAAAAATTTGGTAACAAAAGCGTTATGAGAATCTTTTCAGCACTCATTGGGGAGAGGGAGAGTTTTATGGCTCATTGCAGAACTTCCTTCACCATGATGATTCTGCTAGCATTATTGACTTTCATTCAGATTTCATAGTGAATCTGTGATAATCAAAGGACTTCATGATGTTGATAACACCTAAAAATGTAACCAGTTTAGCTATTAGCTTGGTTAATGAGGATCACTATTTATGGATTATTCTCTCCTATTTTTTTTTTTTTTTTTTTTTGCACAGGTGGGTGCTGGATGCATTATCTAGTTGTCTTCAATGATCAAGTTAATCTGAAAAATCTTGTCAGCCCTTCACTTTGTACTTTACCAACACAGCCTTTGAAGTATTTATGTTTTTACTTCCATGAATGGTTTTTAAATTTTTGTCTAGACTCCAAAGTAGAAAATCAAGTAGCTATACTTTCAAGACTTCTGAATGCCTCCTCACATCGTCATTAAATCTAAATTGATAAGTATTTTTTTCCTCTAAAGTATTCAACTTTAAAGCTAGTGCTATTTTCTATGTGAATAACTGTAGTTCTGCTGATTTATGAGCTCCAGGAAGGATTACCATTAGGGAGAATAAGAGATAGAAGGGTGTTAGTTTTTAAGCAGATATAACAGTTTATACTGATAATAATGCTCCTCTTAAAACACATTTATTAACTGATTCATACTCATTTTTGAAAAATAGGTTGTAGATTGATGAAGGATATATTCAGCACTCAAATAACTTACTGGATGAAAAACAATAGATATAAGTCTATTTAAATATACACTACAAGATTAAATTTTTTTCTAATAATAAAATAATGCAAATAAGCATGTCACCTGAATTTTAAGTGGCATGCAATATTTTTGGCCCCCAGATAGACTACTGGCATTAGTACCAGGAAATAAACTAGAAACTAGATAGTCAGTCACTGACAAATATTCTTTCATACTATTGTTAAGAAACTCATAATAACTACCTCCTCATTGCTGTGTATTTTCCTCAGCCCAGGATCTTTTGATTACAACTCATAGATCACCACTTCAAATTAGCTTAATCAAGAAGGGAATTGATAGGGGAAGTCAGCAGAACTGGACTAAACCAAAGCTAAGAAATTTCCTGAATATAATCAAACACTTTGAGGGACAGAGTAGCACAGGTAGGGGTCTGGGGACCATGCTTTCAGGGGACATCTAGGTCAACTGGCATAACAAAGCTTATTAAGAAAATGTTCTGCATCCTACTTTGGTGATTGGCATCTGGGGTCTTAAAAGCTTGCAAGCGGCCATCTAAGATGCATCAATTGGTCCCAACCACCTGGAGTAAAGGAGAATGAAGAAAACCAAAGACACAAGGAAAGTATTAGCCCAAGAGACAGAAAGGTCCACATAAACCAGAGACTGCATTTGCCTGAGACCAGAAGAACTAGATGGTACCTGGCTACCACCAATGACTGCCCTGACGGGGAACACAATAGAGAGTCTGGATGGAGCAGGAGAAAGGTGGGGTGCAGAACTCAAATTTTAGTGAGAAGACCAGACTTAATGGTCTGACTGAGACTGGAGGAACCCTGGAAAGCATGGCCCCTGGATTCTCTATCAGCCCAGAACTAAAACAATCTCTGAGGCCAACTCTTCAGACAGGGATTGGACTGGACTGGGGGACATAAAGTGATACTCATGAGGAGTGTGCCTCTTAGCTCAAGTGGATACAAGAGACTAAACGGGCAGCTTCTGTCCTGAGGTGAGATGGGAAGGCAGAGAGGGTTAGGAGTTGGTTGGATGGACTTGGGGAAACAGGGGTGGGAAGGGAGGAGTGTGCTGTCACAGTATGGGAAGAGCAATTAGAGTCACATAACAATGTATGTATAAATTTTTGTATGGGAAAAAATTTTTAAAAAAGAAGGGAATTGATTAGAAGATGCTAAAATATTTGGTGAAACCCAAGAGCCAGGAACTAGCTGCTTAACTCCTGGGAATTAATAGGGACCTGGGACCTGGTGTCTGTGTGTCTCTCTGTCTTTCTCCTTGTCTTTGTCTTCCCTGTCCAGACTGGCTTTCAATGCTCTGCATGTATGTGGCCAGATATAGGTATTCCACAGCTCCTTAGTTTAGATATCCAGGTTCAAACTATCTACAGAGAAAATTAACCAGCATCTCTCACTCACGGTTCCAAATTCCTATAGATGAGTTCCTAATTGGCCTAGCTAGAGTTAGGTGTCTACCCATGGCCCAATCAGCAATGGCCAAGTGGTGAGGTTATGAGTGAAAACATGATTTCTGGGAATCTAGTCCTAGCAGGAAGGGAATACTACTCAGAAAAAAGGCATATCTGGGTTGTATAAAACCAACAACCAAACCCATTGCTGTCAAATTGATTCCGACTCATAACAACCCTATAGGACAGAGTAGAATGGCCCCATAGGGTTTCCAGGGAGTGGCTGGTGGATTTGAACGCTGACCTTTTGGTTAGCAGACGAACGCTTAACCACTGTACCACCAGGGTTCCTTGGATAGATGCCAAAAAATTTATTTTTTTTTCTTTTGACAAGCACGTGTGCGTGCACACACACACACTACTCTTCTCACTTGTTGAAAGATCCACCTGCCATACATCTTACATTCAGCTACACTCTCACTCAACCGCTTCCCTTGCTCTTCCCAAAGTGAGATAATCCCATCAGTTATATCTGGCAACTGAATCAAAAACGTCATCAGTGAGCCCCTCTTCTCAAAGTAAATGATTTCCAGATTAGTCCATTTTCCCTTGAGATCAGTCACCATTTGTGCAGGCAACACTCATTTCCATCCTGCAAGGCAGTGATTAAATGGAAAATTCAGAACGCTCAGTAAAACCATAAACATTCCCACTTACAAAGAGATATGAGAAGCAAAAATCTTTACTACAATGCCACATATTTGTTACTAGACCAGAGCACATATTACACGCTGCAGGACAAGCACTACAAAGTAAAAGATAGAATGAACATATTTTATGGGCATCCATTGGTGTTGGAGTGGGTTCCTTGCTTAATCAACTGCTTCACTACAACATAATGCAAATTAGGGAATCCTTTTTGCAGCCTGCCCTGAATAACTTCGTCAGCCAGTTCCACATGCTCTCTGTAGCTCTGTTACTTGTAGCCTTTCTCTATTGAAACTATTTCTCTCTTAGTAAAGACTCTTTGAGTTGCAAGTAAGAACATACAACACATACACAGAACCACACACTTCAAGTTAGCTGAGAGAAAAAATATGTAGGGAGGAGTTTATTGGAAAGGTACAGGGATGTATCTGTTAGCCTTTGCTGCATAACAAATAACCCCAAAAATTAATGGCATAAAACAGCAACCCTTTTATTAACTCAATTTTGGGGATTGGCTGGATAGTTTTTCTGGTCTGATCCAGCTCAGCTGGTCTCTACTGAGATTGCTCATGCATCTGCACACAGCTGACAGGTCACTTAGAAGATCTAGTATGTTCTCACTTACATTTCGTGGTTGGCAGGCTGTCAACTCATGCAAAGGAAGCTGGTGGTAGGGACAGACTGGGCCACGTGACTCTCATCTTCCAGGAGACTAGCCTAGAAGTCTTCACATGAGTTCCTAAAAGAGCAGTGGAGGAAGCTGCAAGGCTTTTGAGACCCAGGCTCAAAACTCACACAATTCCATTTCTGCCACATTCTATCGGTCAGAGTAATTCACAAGGCCAACCCAGATTCAAGGAATAGGAAGAAAGAGCCACTTCTTGACAGGAGGAGCAGCAAAATATTATGGACTTTTTTTACAATACACAACAAGGATATTACAAAGAAGTCAAAGACAATGTATATAGCAGATACTACAAAGGGCTGGAACCGGTAACTGTAAAGCTGGCAGAGCCCGGGAGATTTTAGTTTTCATTCAGGCTCTCTGTCTGTCTCTTCTCATATAGCCTCTTGCTACTGCATGCATGCGGATATGGTCATTATTATGTGACTTTCTTCTCTCTCTTTTGTGTGTTTGTGTGTCTAAGACTAGAGAAGACTGTGCCACAATTTCCCAGTGGGCATGTCCTAGTTCCAAGTGGCCCACACAGACAGCTGAATAGTGTCTGTCAGTACCAATTCCAAATTCCAAAGACAGAGGTTCTAATTGTCCCATCTGGGGTGGCTACTTACCCCAGTCCATCCACTGTTGTATTCTGGGTAGAGGGCCACAAAGCAGAAATATGGCTGCTGGGAGCCCACCCTGTGGAAGGGGGTGACGTGGGATCCTTCTTAGCAGATGAGAGACCAAGGAGGCACTTTCTACAACAGTGTGTGGTGACAAAGCCTGCATGCCATGAAAAATAAAAGTCTCCAAATGCCATAACTACTCTATTATCAAGTCTGTGTCAGGTAAATGTAGTGACAATTGAAAACAGGCTTGTCATTTTCTTTTATTCTTTCTGAATCTTCTTTTAGAAGATTTGCAAGCAATACTTTTTTTTTTTCTTTGTCCCTAACTTCCCTTTGAACTTTGCTCTTGGGCAAATACTGCCCTTTAGATCTCATATAATTGATTATTCTGAGGTGTACATTCCTCACTGGTGTTATTGTTCATTTTATAGGCCTATTTTATGGGTATAATGTGTTCTCTGGAGAGATTTCAGTTCCAAGTTTGAAGGTATCTAAGAGCCATAGTCTTGAGGGTTCCTCCAGTCTCTATCAGACCAGTAAGTCCGGTCTTATTTATGAGTTTGACTTTTGGTCTACATTCGTATCCCACCCTGTCCATGACCTACTATTGTGGGTCATAGCTTTCAGTAGTGGTACCCGGGCACCATCTAGTTCTTCTGGTCTCAGACTAGCAGAGCCATGGTTCATGTGGTCCATTAGTCCATTGGACTAATTGTTTCTTCACTCTGCTTTGGATGGGAAGAAACCAATTGTATCTTAGATGGCCGCTTGCAAGCTTTTTAGACCCCAGTTGCTACTCACCAAGGTAGGATGTAGAACATTGTCTATATGGATTATAATATGCCAATTGACCTAGTTGTCCCCCAAGACTATGATACTTATCCCTCAAACCCAGTATCTCAGTCCCAGAAGGTGTATGGTTATGGCTAAGTAGTTTTCATGACGGTGTCCTCTCTGCACACTGCATGCATAGGTACATTTGCAGCATGTACACATATATATGTACATGCGTGTACTTCCATATACCCTTCCACCCCTGTTCAGCTTACATATCTACCTATGATTCCACTTATACATTATTGTTTGTTATTACTGTTGTTGCAGAATTGTGTATGTATTAGTATTTGTCGTTATTGCCTTTTACTCTTTCATACCTTTCAGTGTCTTCATTTACCTTGACTATGTTGTGCTGACTTCCCCCATATTGTATATTATCTCTCCCTTCCCCAAGGTTAGTATGTGTCTACTATCTGATTAGTGGTTTTCCTCCCCTCCTCCATCCCTGGTAAACATCAAAGAATGTTTCTGTCTGTGTGAAAAACTTTTCTTGACTTTTTATAATAATGGTCTCATACAATATCTGTCCTTTTGTGATTGACTTATTTCACTCAGCATAATGGCCTCCAGGTTCATCCATGTTCAAAGATTCATCATTATTCTATAACGTTGCGTAGTATTCCATTATGAGTATGTAGGACATTTTGTTTATCTATTCATCTATTGATGGGCACTTAAGCAGTTTCCATCTTTTTTGCTATTATGAATAACGATGCAATGACAATGGGTGTGTATATGTCCATTTGTGTCACTACTCTTGTTTCTCTAGGATATATATCTAGAAATGGGATTGCTGGATCATATGGTATTTTTATTTCTAGCTTTTTGAGGAAGTGCCACATCATTTTCCATTGTAGTTGTACCATTTTACATTCCCACCAGCAGTGTATGAGAGTCCCAATCCCCCCACAGCCTCTCCAGCATTTGTTGTTTTCTGTTTTTTTTTTTTTTGATCAGTGTCATTATTACCGATGGGAGATGGTATCTCATTGTAGTTTTGATTTGTATCTCTCCAGCGGCTAATGATCGCAAGCATCTCTTCACGTGTTTCTTAGCCGCCTGGATGTCTTCTTTGATGAAGTGTCTGTTCATGTCCTTTGCCTATTTTTTAAGTGGGTTGTTTATCTTTTTGTCGTTGAGTTGTTGGAGTTTTCTATAAATTTTAGAGATTAGAGCCTTGTCAGATATATCAGCCAAAAAATTTTTCCCAGTCTGTGGGTTCTCTTTTTACTCTCTTGGAAAAGTCTTTTGATGGACACAAATATTTGATTTTGAGGAGGACCCAGTAATCTAGTTTATTTTCTGCTGTTTGTGCTTTTTTAGTTATGTTTGATAGTCTATTTATGCCATAAGTTAGGGCTCCTAGGTTTGCCCCTATTTTTTCTTCTGTGATCCTTATGTTTTTAGGTTTTACATTTAGATCTTTGATCCATTTTGAGTTAGTTTTTGTGTATGGTGTGAAGTATGGATCCTGTTTCATTTTTCTGGAAATGGATATCCAGTTTTGCAAGCACCATTTGTTAAAGAGACTATCTCTTCCTCATTTAATGGATTTTGACACTTTGTCAAAGATTAACTGTCCATAGGTGGATGGATTTATTTCTGGGTCTCAGTTATGTTACATTGGACTATGTGTCTATTGTTGTACCAGTCCAGGCTGTTTTGACTACTGTGGCTATATAGTAGGTTCTGAGATCTGGGAATGTGAGGCCTCCTACTTTGTTCTTCTTCTTCAGTAATGCTTTATTTACCTAGGGCCTCTTTCCTTTCCATATAAAGTTAATGGTTAGTTTTTCCATCTTGTTAAAGAATGTTGTTGGAATTTGGATTGGGAATGCATTATATCTGTAGATCACTTTGAGTAGTGTTGTCATTTTCATAATGTTAAGTCTTCCTATCCATGAACATCTTATGTTTTTCCATTTATGCAGGTCTCTTTTGGTTTCTTGCAGTAGTGTTTTGTAGTTTTCTTTGTATAAGTCTTTTATGTCCCTAGTTAGGTTTATTCCCAAGTATTTCATCTTTTGGGGGGCTATTTTCAATGGAATTGTTTTCGTGATTTGCTTTTCGGAGCTCTCTTGGTTGATGTAGAGGAATCCAACTGATTTTTATACGTTAATCTTGTACCCTGCCATTTTGATGGGGGGGATTTTATATGTATGGGATCATGTCATCTGCAAATAGGGAGTTTTACTTCTTCCTTACCAATCAGGATGCCTTTCATTTCCCTATCTTGCCCTATTACTGTAGCTAGGACATCCAATATAATATTGAATAAAAGTGGTAATAAACAGCATCCTTGTCTAGTTCCCATTCTCAAGGGGAATGCTTTCAGTCTCTCTCCAATGAGAATAATGTTGGCTGTAGTTTTTGTATATATGCCCTTAATTATGTTTAGAAATTTCCCTTCTATTCCTATTTTCCTGAGAGTTTTTATCAAAATGGGTGTTGGAATTTATCAAATGCCTTTTCTGCATCAATTGATATGATCATGTGATTCCTTTCCTTTGTTTTATTTGTGTGTTTAATTACATTGATTGATTTCTAACACTAAATCATGCTTGCATCCCTGGTATGAATCCCACTTGGTCACGGTGTATTTTTTTTTTTTTTTGACATATTGTTGAATTCTAAGGTTTTGTTGAGAATTTTTGTATATATTCATGAAGGATATTGGTCTATAATTTTTTTTTAGTGGTGTGTTTCCCTGGCTTTGGCATCAAGGTTATGATAACTTCATAGCATGAATTTGAGGCTATTCCTTCTTTTTCTATGTTCTAGAATAGTTTGAGTAGGATTGGTGTCAACTCTTCTCTGGATGTTTGGTAGAATTCTCCAGTGACGCCATCTGGGTTGTGGCTTTGTTTTTGTTGTTGTTGTTGGGGTTTTTTAATAATCTCTTCAATTTCTTCTTTTGTTATGGGTCTGTTTAAATTATCTACTTCAGTTGGTGTTAGTTTAGGTAGGTAATGTGTCCGAGAAATTTGTGCATTTCTTCTAACTTTTCAAATTCATTGGAGTTCAGTTTTCCATGGTATTCTGTCATCCTTTTTTATTTCAGTTGGTTCTGTTGAAACATCGCCCATCTCATTTGTTATTTTGTTTATTTGCATCTTGTCATTCTTTTCCTTTATCATTTTGGCCAGTAGTTTGTCTATTTTATTGATCCTCTCAAAGAATCAACTTCTAGTCTTGTTGATGCTTTTTTATTCTGTTTTCTATTTCATCTATTTCTGCTCTAATCTTTATTATTTCCTTTTTCTGGTAACTGTGGGCTTCTTTTGCTGCTTGCAAGCAGTACTTAATGGATGTGAAATTTGGTCTGCTGCAGCTTTTTTTCATTTGATTTTTTTCCCCTTATCTTGGGAACATTCCCTAATGAGAGAAATATTCCAGAACACCATCACAAGATGGGTTTGGTAAATGAGTACAGCATAAACCACAGCAAAGAGACTGTCTACTGTCTGATAGTAAGCATGATTTTTAGCAGTTCCCCTGAGGCCAAAGAAGCCCCTGTAGCACAGTGGTTAAGCACTCACTTGCTAACGGAAAGGTTGGTGGTTCAAACTCACCAGCCACTCTGAGGGAGAAAGATGTGGCAGTCTATTTCCATAAAAATTTACAACTTTGGAAACCCAATGGGGCAATTCTACTCTGTCCTATAGGGTTGCTCTGAATCAGAATCTACTTGATGGCAGTGGGTACAGATCTCTGCACTGATGTCTGACAACTTCACCACACTCGCCTATACTTTCTGGAAGTCCAGCAAAGGATCAGTTTCCACAGCAGCCTTGTTGAGAAAACAATTTCTATTGCTGGTACCACTGCTTATTTACTACAGACAGACTAAAAGGGAACAAGGGCCTCATACAGATTATCCTCCCATCTGCACCACTGACCAGTCACATGACCTCAAATAGATCAGCCTGTACACTTGTCGCCTGCAAAATTTAGATTTAAAACATTAACTCTCCTTGCTTCTTCATATGATTGGTATCAAGATGAAATGAGACCATGTATGCATGTGGTAGCACCTTAAAAGCAGTGGAATGCTCTGCTCGTGTAAAAATAAATGGCCAATAAAGGGACCTCTCTACAGACATTTGGTAGTGAGATAAATTGTCACAGGTCTTTTTGTTCAATGTCATAGTTCAGAGGCAAAATTCCACCTCAGAAATGTGAGTGACAATGTGGAGAATTTTAGCTCTGCCACCTCAGCCTGCTACCCCTTGCAGGAGCTTGGAGGCTTTCCTCTTGGTAGACTTCTTTAGGTAGAGACACTTGAATAAGTCCATTCAGAAGAAGGCTGAAGGCATGAGAACTTAACAAAGGTTGGCTCTCCCAGCAAAAGCTCCCAGAAAGAGTGCCAGTAGGTTCAAACATCATTTCTTACACTGTTACAGTAGTTTAGAATCCCTTTGGTTCACTCACCTTCTGAAATTTCCATCATAGTTTTCTCCTAAGTTTATTTATTATTATTGTCTTCTCTGATTTTCTTAGGATTTTTCTTTAATAGATTATGCTTTTTCATCTTTGAAATTACTCCCAAATGTCAAGAGGACTCAAAATTATAAAATACTAAACAGGCAACTTTCAAATTACATTCTGAATGTAGTACCTTTTCCTATTGCTTTTAATTTTTATACTTGAATTTTTTTTTACATTTTCCCTCTCCTTCAAAATTTTATTTTGATAAAGGTCAAACGTACAGAAAAATTAAGACTAGTAAAGTGGGAATGGGTATATCCTTCTCCTAGATCTACCTATTGTTAACATTTTGCCACATTGTCCCTTTGTCTCTGTCTCTCTTTCTCTCTCTCTTACACACACACACACACACACACACACACAGTTTACATGAACACCTTATGCATATACATATCCCGGAGATGGGGTAGCTTTGGCTGTAGTGACACACTTCCTTAATGTTACTGCATTCTTGAATAATAGTGAAGAAGCTATCCAATTCTATTCAATTTACAGATAAATAAATTGAAACACAGACTGTCTTAACAAGCCAACTAAAGTGGCACACCGGAAAAAATGTCCTTGTAAATCAGGATAAGATTAGGCAGGCAAATTTGAAAAGCTTTTTTGTGAGTCCACATCATTCTGATTGGTGCTCTTCACCAGTTAGGTTCTCTTTATGATTCAACTCTGGCAGATGTTCTGTTATCACGTGTTCTGCCAAGCTCCACTAGGGTGCGGTTGTGGGGGGATTCAAGCAGGGGCAACCACTCCAGGAAAGTGCAGGTTAATGAGAGAAGGGCCAGGCTAGGTGTCAGAGAACCTGAATTCGGGTAGGTTTTAATACCTCTCTGGGTAATTTGGGATAAGTCACTTAACATATGACCATCAGTTTCCTCTCTGATTCTCTCCCAGCCCTACAATTCCATAGAATGTCTTACCTCAGACACTCTGCTGGCCTTACTGACCTCAGTTCCCTTCCATAATACCTAATGCTCACCTTATGTTCCTTCAAATAATAAAATAAGCAACTGCTGCTGCTTATTTTATTTTTACCACTTAAGTAATGGGAAAGCCATGTTGAAAAAACATTCATTTTTTCCCACAATGATGAGTCAGAATACAGGTTTAAATTGCTTTACACATAAACTGTATGTTTGGCTAATCAAAACAGAAAAGAATACTGTGCCAGTGATAAAAATGAAGCTAGGCGCTATCAAGAGAAACTTGTACTTCTGAACACCAGTATATTCTTTAATACTTTGGTTTCAAATCAGCTTCCAATATTTGGGAGACAGTTTTTCACTTTGAATATTCTTTCTGCTCATCTGATTCAGAAAATCTCTCGTTGCTATGGAAGTCGAATGGGTTTTTTTCATCAGTTTTAAAATCCTCTCTCCATGTCTTTACAATTAAAAGTCTTACCTAATTATAATGCTATACTACCGAATGTGAGATCCTGTATGAAATAAAAGAGAATATTTTTTCTGACTTAGTTGATTATTTTTCAGACTCTTTCCCATTCTTTAACATTACATTTGAATGAGACTGAAGTGTGACTAAAATCAATTACAAGCGTTTAATTTTCCCAAGCATGTGGTAAAATTTTATTACTCCTTTCCTGAACATCTGGTTATTCTAATTAATTTTCTTTCCCTTATCGGAGGATTTAATGATTCACTTCCATGACCTTCTTTTGCCAAGTGCGTCAGCATAGGATTGTTAGCCAGAGGTGTCTCCATGGCTTTTAAGAAGCTCTGACTCTGGATAAAGAAACAGAAGCAGTGTTCTGAGCAAGAAAGGAGGGCTGAGCTCATGTCTTTGAGCAGTGTCTGTAACCTTGGTTTTGCTCTTGGGTTTTATAGTACACATGCACGTACAAATATATGTATTCACATACAGATACATGCAGAGTTGTATATATCCTTAAAGGAACAATGGCAAAGTGCTCAGCCGCTAACCAAAAAGTTGGTGGCTTGAACCCACCAGTGCCTCCACAGGAGAAAAGACCTGGTGATCTGCTCCCATAAAGATTACAGCCTAGGAAACTCTGTGGTGCAGTTCTACTCTGTCCTATAGGGTCACTATGAGTCAGAATCTTCTCAACAGCAATGGGTTTGTTTTTTGTTTTTGGTTAACCTAGTCTAAATTCAACTGCTTTGCAAAACTTTGGGCAATTCTTTTTAGATACGAACCCTCCGTTTACTACAGATTCCCTTAACCCTTGGTTACCTATGTGTCTCTGCTGTCCTGACAAAGTCACAGGCTAGCGTTCACAGCAAAGAAGATAATTAACCAATGCATGACCCAGGCTTTGTGGCACAACACAAAGCATTCTGACATACATGCTAATGACTGACATTGAGGAAAATGTTAGACCTACTAAGAAAATTAAGAGTGTGATGTGATGTTAGTGCCTGAAATTAAGAGTAGGGACGAAAGAAGCCTGAAATGGTGTGCATGGCACTTAATCATCTAAGGAGTGAGAAAGTGCTTTGCACAGTATCCCTGGTACACTGCAGGTCCTCAGCAGGTTTATTTACTCCTTCCCTAAGGTGCTTTGTGTATACAAGGCTCAGCCACATATACTAAGTGCCTGCCAATACTGGAAAATGTGTGGGAAAACATATCCATGAGCAAGCATACATCTATGTGGAAGGGTATTCTTAATGCCAAAAGCTGCATTTGGGCTAAAGTCAATCATGCAGAAAGAATAAATTGACAGCCCATGGGCTGCTTCTGATTAGCCTTTAATTCCCAAGGCTAATTTTCTAAGTAAGAACTGTCTTACTGAGAGCATTTTTTTTTTTTCCATTACCTTTTACTTGTTCACAGAGACTAGACAAAGAGGAAAAGCACACAAGCAGGTGAGATTTTGTTTGCACAGTAGCGAGAATTCCTTGATGATGAACAATGGAACATGTTATAAAACGTGGTAGTGTGGTCTCGAAACCTGGAGCATGTAAAGAAGAAAATTAAGAATCATTTGCCCGAGGTTGCTTGTGTTGGAAAGGGCAAGAGGCTGAATGCAGTTTATCTTAACCAGTTATAGGAAATCGATTCAATATAGATCTAGATTATAGAGATAGTTGCCATCGAAATCACTCTGACTCATGGCAACAAAACGTTGCCTGGTCCTGCATCATCCTCACAATCACTGGCATGTTCAAGTCCATTGTTGTGGCTATTGTGCCAATCCACCTTCCCGAGGGTCTCCCTCACCCTCGTTGGCCCTCTGCTTTACCAAACGTGAAGTCCTCCCCTAGCAATTGACCCTTCCTGATAGTGTGTCCAAAGAACAAGTCAGACAATGTTCTGATGTGATCCATAAGGTTTTCATTAGCTAATTTTCGGAAGTAGATGACCAGGCCTCTCTTCCTAGCTCTGTCTTAGTCTGAAAGTTCCATTGAAACCTGTCCACCATGGGTGACCCTGCTGGTATTTGAAATACTGGTGTTATACTTTCCGACATCATAGCAACACACAAGCCACCATAGTACAACAAACTGATGGATGGCTGGTGCATATAGAGAAGTATTCATATAATCATTTATTCCACAAATACTTACTGAACACCTATTATATGCTAAACACTATTAGGCACCAGAAACACAATGAACGGACTCTCTTTTCAAGACTCTCATAATCTTAGGAGGAGAAACAAACAAGCAAAAATTACTATACAATTCAGGATATAATTCTAGAAGATCTTAGAAGAGAAGTGTGGTATGGAATACAGAGGAGAGGCACCTACATGGGGCAATGGTATTCTAGGAAGTGTTTCCTGACAATACCCAGCAAACGTGAAATCATTATACGAGTACGAAGAAAGTCCATATAGTCATCTCTAGGAATTAAGTAATATGCATTGCAGTCATACCTTGGGGCCTGGGGTAGGCTATCAGCACAGATCAAGTATAGTTACAATTAACCTTAAAAATCCTGCATATTGCCAATATAGCATTATGTCCTAGGACACAAGCATGGTTTTATGTATACAACTATATTTAGTAATATATACATAAATATAAACGTGTGCTGCAAGCAGTAAACACAAGAATCATGCTCAGTATGGCAAGATGCTGTCAGTGTGAGAGACATGAGGGGAACGTGATGCAAAGATGTACATAGCAGAGTCATTTGCACTATTTAAATCGCTTCTCCCTTTCCCTGCCTTCTATATATTTTTCCAAGTATGGGAAAAGATTTTTTTAAAGATTTTTCTTGAATTTGTCTAAGTTAAAGGAGCATATGATGTGACTACACTGTATTACTTTGACTTCTCTTTACAACAGTAATAAATTAGTGTGAACAAAGGTCATTGAAATATCTTAACAAATTTTCTTATAACGTTGGTTCACAGTACTGAAGAACTAAATGAAAGGGCAATAAAATAAACCTTTGCAGATAACTAAAGTTTATTAATTTTTATGATCTTTATATTTTAATACTCTACAACTATGAAGAATTACTTCATTTGTGCAAATGATGATTTTCATATAAATTATAGTTGATAATTTACAGTGAATGAATGAAGTCATTCAGTACCACTAAAAGAAATAAAACAAAGTATCATTGGTGACATAATCTCCAATTTTCTGTGTCTCGTCCACCCCCAGATTGTGTTGTTCAGGCTGTTTGCTTCAGAACCAAATCTGTTCAGTTAGTTATCGCCTTCTGTCCTGTTGCCTTTGCCTCTGTAGACCAACTTCCCATCACTGCAGCCGTTAATTTCTTACTCCATCCTCCCTATAGAGGAGCCCTTGTGGCACAGTGATTAAGCTTTTGGCTGCTAACCTTAAGTTCAGTGGTTCAAACCCACCAGCAACTTCTCTTTATGCAGTCTGCCTGCATAAAGATTACAGCCTTGAAAATCCTACGGGACAGTTCTACTCTGTTCTACAGGGTTGCTATGAGTCAGAATGGACTGGACGGCAATGGGTTCGGTTTGGGTTTATCCTCCCTATGCAAGCTTCCAGGCTAATCTAGACTTGAGCAAGGAGGGAACTCAGAATCCTGGGGCTTCCCCTTCCAGTGTTGCTGCTAAGGGGGTCTTGCATCAATCCTGGGGCAACCAAGGTTGTGTCTGGAACTACCCATTGGCTCCAGGCAGTCCACAGAATCCAATCACTCTCTACAGTAGTGCTTCTTATCTGATAACAAGGTTCCCATTCCTGGCATAGAGTTTATCCCACTCCCCCGCTACCACCACCACCATTCATGAGTCCCAGTTCAGGGATTCTCAAAGATTCTTAACTGAAAACACTAGAATTCCTTACTGCAATGGTTCTTAAACTTGGATGCACATTTGACTTACCTGGGGAGTTCTTTATTTTTTCAAGATCATTGCTTGGCCCTGACCCTAGGCAATTCTGATTTAATGGTTCTGGGATGGGTTCCATTCAGTAGCATTTCCCAGGTGGTTCTAATGTACAGCCATGGTTGAGAACCACTGCCCTAGCAGGTTGCACAAATAATCTGAGCCTCACCATCCCAGTCAATGCCAGCAGGTAGGCCAGTCCATCCAGGAGTTCCAAACACACACACACATACACACATTTACCTTGAATTTTATTAATTTGGCAGGTGAAGCAAGGAAAGGATGGAGTAGAAAAACAAATTTATTTGATCTTAAGTAGGCTGACGCTGTCCTCTCTTCTAAGTATTTAACCTTTCCTTGTCAGAGTAAGACCCACATCTTTCCAAAGTTTAGTATGGTGCTTAGCTCACTGTGGGTGTTTAACAAAATGTTAAATAATAATAGCTATTTATGGATCATTGCACTCCTTGGTAATACTTTCTCTCCATTGAATCACACCTTTTAGAAAGCCATTTTTAAAATGTATTCCTAACTAAATTAAGGTACAATAACTCACAGTGAGAATTGGTATTTATATAAAAAAAGAGAACTGGCACAGAACCAATGATTTAAAATGCAATTTTACAATTCCTTCTTGGTGGCATTAATAATTGTGCCCTTTCAAAATGCCTTTTCTTCTTTCAAATAATATACTATAATCGTGATAGGCTGGCTAGAGGGTGTAGTCTTCCCATTTGCTGTTTCTTCCTTACCTATGCTTTTATATTGTTTGATCTGCCTTGGGAGAAAGGCAACAAAGGTAATAATAACCTAATTTTAACCTTTAATTGTTCTTGCTCTTTGGATATGTCTCTGGTTTCACAGTCTCCCTACTCATTATGCTACATCACTCCTCAGCTATGGTTCATGAGTCTATAGAGGTTGAGATAAATGATCTCTGAGGTTCCTTCCAATTTAGAAATTCTCGGTTTCTCTAGAAAATGTGTACATTTTATGTGCCTTGTATCTTTTTGTTATGAATAATTGTCTGTTTAATAAACTTGAATAAAATACGGAACATTTTAAAAGGATAAAAATTCTGAAGGCCCTTTACGAATATGTCCATGGAGCTGAGTTTCAGAAACTCTGCTGTAATGGATATGCATGTTCATATCTCCAAGCCTTTACACATGTTGGCTGTCCTAACCTGGAATGCACTTTTTCTGCCTTGCAACCTCCTACTCATCATCCAAAACTCTGCTCAAATGTCACCTCCTTCGTGAATCCTTTCCAAACAAAGAAGAGTCAGCGGCTCCTTTTTCTGCTCCTGCGCCATCTTACAACACTGTACTACCTCTCTAAATCTCTGTACTTCTCTGCTGTTGTGACCAAATCTTCTGTGAGCTCCTTATCAGAGAGAATGTCTGGCATTCATCTTTGAATCCCCAGTGGCTGGAACATAGCAGGTGTCCAGTGTTTCCTGGAAGGATAAATGAATGAATGATTGGAATAAGGAGTCATAGGTTCTAGTCCTGGCTCTGCTGCTAATAGCATGTGGTCCTGAGCAACTGGATTAACTTTGCCAGATTTCCCTTCCTCAAGAATAAAATGAAGTGATATGTTAGAAAACCTCTCAGGTCTATCTGATGATTTTGCTTTCTTAACTAAGATTACTAACTCCTTTCAGCAGACATTCTATCTTTTGTGTTGTGCATTAAGCTCTCACTCTTTAATAAATGCTTGCTAATTGCTTAGAAGAACATAAATCTAAATGGTAACCTGGTATATAACTGAATTGTTGGGCAAATAACTGGAATCACCTCAAACCAAAGAGTTGGTCCTTATGCACAGTCAGCTTCGAAGAGCATCAGCCATACAGAATACTTTGTTCACACACCTATGCATCTTCAGATATGAAGGGTGACTATAGAGGGGTGGCAGAGGCCAGGTCTTAAAGAGACAATAGTTAATGGGAACAAATGATAGTCATTGTCACTTTGTGAGCACTTGATTTATGCCAGGTAAATTACTAAACATTATTTCTAATTCTCAACAAAACTTTACAAGGGAGATGACGGAAATAAACCATACTAAACTGGGAAGATGTGGTTCTTACTCTGACAAGGAAAGATTAATTACTTACAAAATTTTCAGTCTACTTGGGATCGAAGAAATTTATTTTTCTACTCCATCCTTTCCTTGCTTCACTTGCCAAATTAACATAGTTCAAGATAAGACCTACTCCTGATAATAGTTATTCCTTACTTGTGTTCAGTGTTTCACACTTTACAAAGTGTCATGTGCATATCTTATCAGATAACCTAGTATATGGTCTCTAGAAGATGTGAGCATTAGAGAGAAGTACTTTCAAGAGAAGACCAAAAAGTCTGAGGGGTCTTTTCTGACTTGAACAAAAAAAAACCTTTATGACTGATGTCAGATAGAAGATCAAAGGTGATTTGTACTCTGGAGAGACTGAATATTTTTTGGATAGGCAACGTATATACAAAATAGTTGCCCTTCCCACCTTTGTCTTCCAGCCACAAGTATCTCTCCATGGAAGTGGCAACTGTCATAAATTCTTTATGTATTCTTCCAGAGATACTAAGTGCATGTACTAGCACACATTTTACACACGTGTTGTTATACTCAGATACCTGGGTGGTGTAAATGTTTTGCCCTCAACTACTAACAAAAAGTTGGCAGTTCAAACCTCCAGTGGTGTCACAGAAGAAAGACCTGGCAATCTGCTTCTGTAAAGATTACTGCCAAGAAATGCTATAGAGCAGTTCTACTCTGCACACATGGGGTCACCATGAGTCACAGTAGACTCATGGTAAAGTCCAAATTCCAATGGGCTTGCTTTTTGATTTGTTTGGTTGGTTTGGTTTGGTGTCATACTATATGCACCATTCTGCACCCCACTTCTTTCTCTTAAGATATACTTTGGTGTTTATTTCATGCTGCATAATTATTTTTAATGGTTGCATCATAATCCAGGTATAGATGTACCATAATTTATTTAATTAATCTACTATTAAAGGATATATAAGGTTTTGTTTATTTCTTTCTACAAACTTCGGCTATTTACAAGCAATACTTCAATAAATATCTTTGTAGAAACATCATTGCAAGTATATATATGAGATGATTTCGTACAAGTGGAATTACTGGGTCAAAGTGTATGTAAATCAATCACTTTAATAGCTGTTGATAAATTCCCTTCTATATTGATTAAAATTCCCAGCAACAATTGGAAACACTCTCCTTGAGAACAGGAACAATACAAGGATGAGCCCTTTATCACCATTCCTATTTAACATTGTGCTAGAAGTCCTAGCTAGAGCAATAAGGCAAGAAAAAGAAATGAAGGGCATCCAAATTGGTAATGAAGACATTAAACTGTCCCTGTTTGTGGATGATATGATACTATACATAGAAAACCCTAAAGACTCCACAAGAAAACTACTGGAACTAATAAGCAGAGTAGCAGAATACAAGATAAACATACAAAAATCAGTTGTATTCCTATACACCAATAATGAGAACAATGAAAAGGAAATCAGGAAAATAATACCATATATAATAGCCCCTAAAAATAATAAAGTACTTAGGAATAATCTAACCAGGGATGTAAAAGACCTATACAAAGAAAACTACAAAACACTACTGCAAGAAACCCAAAGGGATCTACATAAATGGAAAAACATACCATGCTCATGAATAGGTAGACTCAACATTGTGAAAAAGACAATTCTACCCAAAGAAATTTAAAATACAAAGCAATCCCAATCCAAAAACCAAAAACATTCTTTAAAGAGATGGAAAAACTAATCATTAACTTCATATGGAAAAGGAAGAAACCCCGGATAAGTAAAGCACTATTGAAAAAAGAAGAATAAAGTAGGAGGACTCGTACTACCTGACCTCAGAACCTACTATACAGCTTTGGTAGTCAAAACAGCCTGGTACTGGTACAACTACAGATACATTGACCAATGGAACAGAATCAAGAACCCAGATGTAAATCCATCCACCTATGGTCACCTGATCTTCAACAAGGGCCCAAAGTCCATCAAATGTGTAAAAAACAGGCTTTTTAACAAATGGTGCTGGCAAAACTAGATGTCCATCTACCAAAAAATGAAACAGAACCCATACCTCACACCATACACAAAAACTAATTCAAAATGGATCAAAGACCTAAATATGAAACCAAAAACTATAAAGATCATAGAAGAAAATAGGATCAATGCTAGAGGCCCTAACATATGGCATTAACAGGATACAAACCATAACTAAAACACACAAACTCCAGAAGATAAGCTAAATAACTGGGATCTTCTAAAAACTAAACACTTATACTCATCAAAAGACTTCACCAAAACAGTAAAAAGAGCCTACAGACAGGGGGGAAAATAATTGGCTATGACAAATTCAACAGAGGTCTAATCTCTAAAATCTACAGGAAAATCCAACACCTCTACAACAAAAAGACAAATAATCCATTTAAAAAATGAGCAAAGGAAATGAACAGAGACTTCACCAAAGAAAACATTCAAATGGCCGACAGACACATGAGGAAATGCTCCTTATCACTAGCCATTAGAGAAATGCAAATCAAAACCACAATGAGATACCATCTCACCCCGGCATTACTGGCATGAATCAAAAAAACAGTAAATAACAAATGTTGGAGAGGCTGCAGGGAAATTGAAACTCTTATGCACTGCTGGTAGTAATGCAAAATGGTACGCCCATTCTGGAAAACAGTATGGCACTTCCTTAAAAACTAAACCCTTTGCCCTTGAGTTGATTCCAACTCATAGTGACCCTATAGGACCGAGTAGAACTGCCCCATAGAGTTTCCAAGGAGCACCTGGTGGATTCAAACTGCTGACCTTTTGGTTAGCAGCTGTAGCACTTAACCACTATGCCACCAGGGTTTCAGCTAGAATTAGAAATACCATATGATCCAGCAATCCCACTCCTAGGAATATATCCTAGAGAAATAAGAGCTGTCACAGGAATAGACATATGCACACTCATGTTCGTTGCAGCATTATTCACAATAGCAAAAAGATGAAAAGAACCTAGATGCCTATAAACAGATGAATGGATAAACAAACTATGGTAAATACACAAAACGATAAAGAACAATGATGAATCTGTGAAGCATCTCACAACATGGATGAATCTAGAGGGCATTATGCTGAGTGAAATAAGTCAATCACAAAAGGACAAATATTGTATGAGGCCACTACTATAAAAACTCATGAAAAGATTTACACACAAAACTAAACTATCTTTGATGGTTTTGAGGGAGGGGAGGAGTGGGGATGGAAAACACTAAATAGACAGTAGGTCGGTGGTAACTTTAGTGAAGGGTAAGACAGTACACGATACTGGGGAAAGTAGAACAATTTATCCAAGGCAAGGTCATGGAAGCTCCATAGACAACATCCAAATTCCCTGAGGGACCAAATTACTGGGCTGAAGGCTGTGGGAACCATGATCTCGGGGGACATCTAGCTCAACTGACATAACATAGTTTATAAAGAAAATGTTTTACATACTACTTTGGTGAGTAGCGTCTGGAATCTTAAAAGCTTGTGAACAGCCATCTAAGATACTCCACTGGTCTCACCCCATCTGGAGCAAGGGAGAATGAAGAAAACCAAAGACACAAGGGAAAGATTGATTCAAAGGACTAATGGACCACAACTACCACAGCCTCTACCAGACTGAGTCCAGCAAAACTGAGTCCAGGTGGTAGCCTGCTACCACCACTGAATGCTTTGACAGGGATCACAATAGAGGATCCCGGACAGAGCTGGAGAAAAATGTTGAACAAAAATCTAACTCACAAAAAAAAAAGACCAGACTTACTGGCTTGACAGAGACTGGAGAAACCCCAAGAGTATGGGCCCCAGACACCCTTTCAGCTCAGTAATGAAGACACTCCTGAGGTTCATCCTTCAGCCAAAGATTAGACAGGCCCATAAAACAAAGTGGAAACACTGGTGGCATAGGGGTTAAGAGCTATGGCTGCTAACCAAAAGGTCAGGAGTTTGAATCCACCGAGCGCTCCTTGGAAATCCTATGGGGCAGTTCTACTCTGACCTATAGGGTCGCTATGAGTTGAAATCGACTCGATGGCAAAGACTATGGTATGGATATAAAATAAAATGAGGCTAAAGGGGTACACCAGCCCAGGACAAGGACTAGAAGGCAGGAGGAGACAGGAAAAGCTGGTAATAGGGAATCCAAGGTCAAGAAGCGAGAGTGTTGACATGTCGTGGGGTTGGTAACCAATGTCACAAAACAATATGTGTATTAATTTTTTAACGAGAAGCTAGTTTGTTCTGTAAACCTTCATCTAAAGCACAATAATTAAAAGAAAAAAAGAAAACAAATTATATTTCTACATACTAACAGAAAACATTCTGAAAATGAAATTTTAAAATGTTGTTTGCAGTAACTTCTAAGTCATAATATAATTAGTGATAAATTTAACAAAATATGTTCAAGATTAAAAAAAATAAAAATTCCCAGCAACAATGTATAAGAGTGCCTGTTTCCCTGCACTGTCACCAATACAATGTGTTATCAGAATTCTGATCTTCAATAATCTAAGTGAGGAATAGGATCTCATGGTAGTTTAAATTTGCATTCCTTTTCATTATGAGACACCTTGAGCATTTTTCCATAGTTCGAAAAATATTAGTATTTACTTTTCTGTAAACTGTTGATATCCTGTCAGTTTTTGTTTTTTGCTTTTTGTTTTCTGCTAGATTTATTAAAACTCTTTTAATATTAATTGGTAAATAGCATAAAATCTGAATTCCAAATATTTTCCCGAAGTGTGTCATTTGCCTTTTGACTTTGTCCCATTAACCTGCCCCACAGGCTTTTCTAGGCTGTAATCTTTACTGGAGCAGATCACCAGGTCTTTTTCCTGTGGAGCCGCTGGGTGGGTTCCAACTACCAACCTTTTGGTTAGCAGCCAAGTGCTTAACTATTTGCACCACCAGGGCTCCTAAAAACTATGACACTATATGAAAACCAGGGACTTTTTTTTTTTTTAATAGTCTTGTATTGGTAAAGAACTTCAGATATATGAAACAAAACCTAGGAGCCACAAAAGAAAACACTAATGTTGATACTAGATATGACCTAATGAATCCAAGTAGGTGTGTGTGGCAAGGGACACAGAAAAGGTAAAATACAGGAAACAGGTGGAGTGCCTAGCTGGAATTAAGAGAGTAAACAGGAACAGAAAAAACATTAAGACAAAAATATGAGCAAAACAGTAGGGAAGATCCAAAACAAATACTGTTATGTTGCAGAGGGTGATGGAGAGCTATTCAAATAGGCCTGGTAGTAAAGTCCAATTCCATCACATGAATTCCAGGCCCTTCATGATCTGACTTCTGTCTACCTCTCTAGCCAGTCTAGCCTCACTTGCCTTTCAGGTTCCAGTAGAAGCATCATTTCCCCACATCTACCTCCCTGAGCCAGCCAAGACTCAGTCGGGTGCTCCTCTATGTGTTCCTGCAGAATTCTGTACATTATATGTTGTAATAGTCTCCTATTGCTTTCACCTCTGTTGTGGGCATTTTCCTTCACTCCCCAGCCTCTATTCATCTTTCTCCTGGTAATTAAATTTCCCTCTCAGGAACTGCCCCTTCTCCTACACTAAGCCCAGGAACTTCTGGTGGCATCAACTCCACCCCAGCACAGAAGTCCCACACATGAGCTAGGGCAAAGCCACTTAGCACAAGGTACTCTCAAAGCCCCAGCGATTTGTTCAGGAATGGGCATGTGTCCAAGGTAAGCTAATGGGACACAGTGAAACTTTAGCTGGGGAGCCTGAACAAAAGTTCACCAGAATCCATCTTAAAACAGCAGGAAGCTGCAGAATAGACCAAAAATGAAGCAGGGTGAAGAAATGGAGAGAGAGGGGACATCACTTGAGCCCTGGATCAACCTTGAAACCAGTGTTAGCCTTAGACTGTTTACTTGAGCTAATAAATTCTCTATTTTTCCTCAAGTCATTTGAGTTGGGTTTTTCCATCACTCCTAGCTGCAGCTTCTTAACATTTCCTAAAGGGTGAACTTCTTAATGGTAAACAATGTACCTTGTTGTTAGTTGTTGTCAAGTTGGCTGTGACTTATGGTTACCTTATGTATAACAGAATGAAACATTGTTTGGTCCTGCACCAGCCTCACAATCATTAGTAATATTTTTGAGCCCATTGTTGCAGACACCATATCCATCCATCTCACGGAGGATTTCCCTGTTTTCACTGACCCTCCACTCCACTTTACCAAACGTAATGTCCTTTTCTAGTGATTGGTCTTCCCTGATGATGTGTCCAAAGTAAGCAAGACAAAGTCTCACAATCCTCACTTCTAAGGAGCATTCTGGCTGTACTTCTTCTAAGACTGATTTGTTTGTCCTTCTGGCATTCCAGGGTATATTCAATACTCGTTGCCAATACCACAATTCAAATGCATCAATTCCCCTTCCATCTTCCTTTTTCATTGTCCAGCTTTCACAATACTTGAAACTATTGTTTTCCTAGCACCTAGAACAATGCCTGAAGCACATCAGCACTCAATAAATATATAAGGAATAAAGGAATACATAATCTGACAAACTTCTTATAAATCCTAAAATAATAACTGCTTCTTTTTATGCACAAAAGATCCCAGAACTAACACATAGCAGATCCTGGATTTAAATCCAGGACTGTCTGGGTTAAAATCCTTTTTTCCTCATCTATAAAATGCCAACAAAAATACCTACTTTGAAGTTTGACATAAAAAATAATAACTGCGCGTATCAAATATTTATTCTGTGTTAGAACTGATCATTTCGTCTTTTTCTCCTGTAAGCTTATTGTTCCTCAGAATCTTTATGGATTATACAAATCACGTAAAACTCTCTAAACTCTGAAAGGAAGGCATCATGAGTATGAGAGATTACTCTGATTTCTGCAAATAAAATCATGTTTTTATTCAACTTCCAATTGTCTCTGCTAATGAGAGAATGCAAAGTAGTGGTTAATCAAAATTCATTTATATGTGTTTGGGGACCTTGTTCTATGATGGTTCAGTTGTAAATTTTCCCTCCTAACTATATTTTGCCTACAGTGGCACCAAAATGAGTCTGGATTGTCTGAGCATATATTGACTGGGTGATAAAGGAGATAATCATTGTGCTGGTCAGGAAAACATTTTGAAATGTTTTTAAAATTCACTTCATGTAGTCCACAAAGCAGTTAATCCACAAAGCAGATAATTGAGTGCTGAACGTTAATAGAGTAAGGAAAAAAGATGTGTGGTGTTGTTGTTCTACTGCAGCATTATGATTTTTTCAACGCCATAATTAAAAGCAATTTTACCTGCTTTAGTTAGCGGAAACTTCATTAACTGTAAATTTTTCATACCATCTGAATATTCTCATATTTCAATTATCATCTTAAAATAGTACAAGCAATGGTCAAAGCATTAGTCATTCTATTCATTATTTAATGCCGTTTAAATTCTGTTAGTGAAATGTATTAAACATTCTTAATGCATTTTTCCACTGCCGGTATTCTTAGCTATCCTGGGTTAAAGACCAACCAAACAGAACCTTTGAAGATAGACTCTGGGCATTGTTAGAGACAGAAAGAAAACAGAAAGAAAGAACCTAAAGTGGATGAAGTAATCAACCTTTACAAGGCACTGGCTTTCTTCTTATTCCAGCTGGTGGTTATGTACATTGATATATGGTTTCTCGAAGGCAGTTTCCAAATGGTACCAAAAGTCCTGAAATGTTTAGACTTTGACTTGATTACACTTTACAGGTTCATCTTAAGAAAATAACTGGACGCACAAAAAAATTGTTATTGTAGTACTATTTATTAAAGGAAAAAAATCTAAATTTTTAACAATAATGACATATCTATAATATTAAAAATCATGTTTTCAAAGATTATTTTATAGCCACACAAAATTCTTGTAATTATTATTAAGTAAAAATAAATGACAGAAAATTGTCCCAGATGTCTATGTAAGTGTGCAGTGTGTGAAAGTATGGAAGAAAATTTGCCATTGATTAATGGGGTTATGAGGTAATGGAAATTCTTACTTTTCATTTTCAGTTTGCTGTACCATCACAAATTTCTGTAATAGACATGTATAAGTTTTATTTCAATAATTAGATCCTGGTCCCCGGAGCAGATAGACCAGGTAAACAGACCTTTTTAGAAAATGGATTCTAAAAAGAGCCTTCAAGTTTGGTGCTTGTTTTACAGCTGTTGTTTCTAGTTAGCCAGTTTTTTATCATATTTGTACTTCACAGCTTGTTCTATGCTATAGAAATTCTCTGAAAAGTTTGGGTACCTCCTTACTTTTCAGTAGAAGGATTTACTTTCCTGGGGGGAGGAGGAGATTTCTTCCTCTCTCAAGTTCTTCCATTCTACTCGCCACCTTCTCATCTTAAATCCTTGGTTAAAAATTCACAGTAGGTTCCATGATTCTTGTCTGGAGGCAGGAATGCCTGTTAGGAAGCGATTTCAATGGTCTGGGCAAGAAATGCTAACCTGAACCAAAGCAGTGGCTGTGTGTGTGTGTGTGTGTGTGTGTGTGTGTGTGTGTGTGTGTGTGTGTAGTTGAGCAGGAAACTCAGTTAAGTCCACACAGTTCCCATGTACTTTCTGCCTAGAATGACCTTCCCCTCATCTCTGTTTGGCCAGATCCTCCCAGCCTTCAAGTTCCCATTCAAATATCTCTTTCTCCATAAAATCCTTCTTGTACCCACAGCAGGAAACTATTTCCTCTCCTTTGATATTTTTTACTTTTTTGTGTATTTTTGAAACAATCTCAAACTTACCGAAAAGGTATAAGAACAGTACAAAAAAACATTTTTCTTGAACCATTTGAGAGTAAGTTGCCAGTGTAATGTCCCATCAGTCTTAAATACTTTACTGTGTATTTCCCACAAAAATAAGATAAAAAGACATTCTCCTGCATAACCACAGTACAACCATCAAAATCGGAAAAGTTAACATTGAAATATTATTTCCATCTTATCTTCAGTCACAATAATGTTCTTCATAGCAAAAGGATCCAGTTCAGGATAATGTGTTATGTTTATCATGTCTCTTTAATCTCATTCAGTCTGGAACAGTGTCTTAGTCTTGACTCTCATGTCCTTGACACTTAACGAAGATTGGAAGTAGTGGAATATCCATCAGTTTGGATTTATCTGATGTTTCCTCCTAACTGGATCCAGGTCATACATCTTTGGTAGAACTATCACAGAACCTATGGTATGTTCCTATTAAATGGGTCATCCTATTAAATGGGGCTTGACTGCAATTTGCTCCATTACTGGTTATGTTCACTATAATCACTAAGTCAAGATTACTTCTGCTAGGCTTCTCAACTCTGAATTTATTCCTTTCTCTTATCTAATTAATAATATTTTGTGGGAAAGTACTTTGAAACTATCCCATTCCTCATCAAACTTTTAATATATTCATTCATTTAATTATATTACTATGGACTCACTATTTCTCATTTTATTCTGTGAGTTATAATTTGTTACTATCATTATTTATTTTGAAAGTCAAATTGAAACAGATTTGGCCAGTGAGAACTCCTTCAAGGTGGATCCTGTGTCGTTTCACATGTCCTCATTTTTCTTTGAGCATTTCCTTGTTCTGTGATATAAGATATTCCAAGCTCATCTTGCACTTTCCTTGTCCCAGACCTGGAATCAGCCATTTCTACAAAGATTCCTGTTTTCCGTAAGAATGGCATTTAGGAGCCACGGTATGGGCCATCAGAGTTCTCATTGCTTTTGAGGTGTCTCTGCTTCCAGAACTACTCAGTGAACATAACTTGGGAATCTTGAGAATACAGGTATGTGCACATACATATAAACCCACACACATTTACAACTATAGTTATTAAGACATGTATCTATATATACTAAAAACTATAAATTCACACTTACAACGCCACTGATTTTATTCAAGTTTTTTCCCTTCCCATATTTGCCATTCCTTTTTCCAAATTAGTTCCCAATAACCTTAGTATTGTTACTTATTTAAACAGTTGTCCTACATGTAACCAGTCTTTTATTTTTGCAGCTACCACTTCTGCCACACAAATATTCTCCTTATTCCAGTCAGGTCATGGACACACATAAATGTCCTTCCCACCTTATTCAGTCTCTGAAACTCCATGCCAGGCCACACTTCTCCCTATGTGGATATCCTCCTCAAGCTGTTCATTCTCTGATACCCCATGCCAACCTAGACACCCCCATATAGTATACCCTCCTCACACTGCTTGGGCTCTGATATTCACTCCCAGCTGTCCCTCCATGTCTACCCTCCTCACTCCACCAGACTTCCCCATGTATACACATCCTGCTTACAAACAATAAAATTTCAAGTTAAGGAAAGAGAGATACTGGTAAAATGACAGACACATAGACCAATGAAACAGAATTGAGAACCCAGAAGTAAAAGTAAATCCATTTGGCTATGGACAGCTGATCTTCAACAAATGGTCAAAGTCCATTCAATTTAACAAATGGTGCTAGCAAAACTGGGTATCTGTTTGCAGGAAAATGAAAAAGGATCCATACCTCACACCATACAGAAAAACTTACTCAAGATGGATCAAATACCTAAATTTTAAACCTAAAACCATAAAGTTCCTGGAAGATAACATAGGAATAAAGCAAGAGGTCCTAATTTATGGCGTAAATACACTACCAAACATAACTAAAAATTCACAAACAACAGAAGATAAATTAGATAACTAGGACCTCTTAAAAATTAAATACTTCTTCTTATGAAAATACTTTACAAAAAAACTAAAAAAAACCTACAGACTGAGAAAAAAAATCTTTGGCAACGACATACTTGACAAGGGCCTAATCTTTAAAATTTATAGAAAACATCAATAACTCAACAACAAAAAGATAACTCACTTAAAAAATGGGCAAAGGACATGAACAGACACTTCAAAAAGAAGACAATCAGGCAGTTAACCAACACATGAAGAGATGTTCATGATCATTAACCATTAGAGAGATGCAAATCAAAGCTACAATGAGATACCATCTCATCCATGCAAAAATAGCACTGATCAAAAAAGCAGAAAACAACAAATGCTGGGGAGATTGGAACTCTTATACACTGCTGGTGGGATTATAACATGGTACAACCACTATAGAAAACTGTATGGCACTTCCTCAAAAAGCTAGAAATAGAAGTACAATATGATGCAGTAATCCCACTCCTAGGAATATAGCCTAGCGAAATAAGAGCAGTGACACGAATAGACACATGCACACCCATGTTCACTGCAGCATTATTCACAATAGCAAAAAGATGGAAATAACCTAAATGTCCATCAATGGAAGAATGGATAAACAAAATGTGGTACATACATACAATGGAATACTACACAATGAAAAAGAATAATGAGTCCATGAAACATCTTATAACATGGATAAAACTGGAGAACATTATGCTGAGTGAAGTCAATCACAAAAGGACAAATATTGTACGATATCACTTTTATAAAAAGTCAAAAATAGATTTACACACAAAAAGCAACATTCTTTGATCATCACCAAGGATGGGAAGGGGAGGGAGGGAGAATCACTCACAAGATAGTAGACATGGGTTAATTCTGGTGAAGGGAAAGGCAATACAAAATATGGGGGAAGTGAGCACTACATGACCAAGGTAAATGAAGACACTGAAAGGTACACAAGTATAAAGGACAACTACAGTAAATGCTATAACATATACAATTTTGCAACAACAGTAATAACAACCAAAAATTTGTGAGTGGTTATACAGGTAGATATGTATGCTACATAGGTGAGGGATGGCGTATGGGAGTACATGTGCATGCATATATCGGTATAGTTGTGGGCATTTGTATATAAATATTTGTATGTGCTGCATATATACTCATATATATAATAGAACACACAGAGGGCACAGTTACGGAAATTTCTTATACATATCCAAACACCTCATGGGACTGAGTTACTGGGCTTGAAGACTAAGGACCATAATCTCAGAGGACATCTAGGTCAATTGGCATAACATAGTTCATAAAGACAATGTTCTACATCCTAGTTTGGTGAGTAGCATCTGGGGTCTCAAATGCTTGTGAGCAGCCATCTAAGATACAACTATTGGTCTCTTCCTATCTGGAGCAAAGGAGAGTGAAGGACACCAAAGAGGCAAGGAAGCAATTAGTCTACAGGACTAATGGCCCACACGAACCACAGCTTCCTCTAGCCTGAGACCAGAAGAACTAGATGGTGCCCGGTTACCCACTACCAACTACTCTGACCAGGAACACAATATATAAGGTCCCACCCAGACAGATTGGGAGAAAAATGTAGAACAAAATTCAAATTCATGGGAAAAAAAAAAAAAACAGATTTACTAGACTAATAGAGACTAGAGGAATACTGGGGACTATCACCCTAAGACACACTTTATTTTTTTGGAGTTTGTCCCTTATCTTCTTTTTTTTATTTTTTATTTTTTTTATTGTACTTCAGGTGAAGGCTTACAGAACAAATATTTTCTCATGAATCAGAAGTACAAATGTTGTTTTATGACATTGGTTAACAACCCCACAATATATCAACCTCTAACTTCTCAAACCCTTTTTTTTTTTTTTTTTTGGTGAAAATACACAAAGCCAAAGATACACCATTTCAAAAATTCCTACATGCACAGTTCAGTGACATTGACTACGCTCTTCGAATTGTGCTATTATTCTCACTTAAGATGAAGACTTACAGAACAAAATAGTTTCTCATTTAACAGTTACTACACATGTTGCCCTATGACAATGGTTAACAATTTCCCAACACATCAACAATATCCTTACTCAACCTTGGGTTCCTTATCACCAGCTTTCTTCTCCCCTTCTGCCTTCTGGCCCTTGTCACTGGACTATTGTACCTCATTAGTCCCATTTGGTTTTACAGGGCTGTCCACTCCCAGGCTGAACAGTGAACCTCGGAGATAACTTCACCACTGAGCTAAAAGGGTGTCTGGGGGCCATACTCTCAAGGTTTCTCCAGTCTCCTTTAGGCCAGTAAATCTGGTCTTTTTTTTTTTGTGAGTTAGAATTATGCTCTACATCCTTCTCCAGCTCTTTCCAGAACCCTCTGTTGTGATCCTGGTCAGAGCAGTCAGTGGTGGTAGCGAGGCACCATCTAGCTGTACTGGACTCAGTCTGGTGGAGGCCTTGGTAGCTGTGGACCATTAGTCCTTCAGACTAATCTTTTCCTTGTATCCTGTGCTCTTCATTCTCCCTTGCTCCCGAAGGGATGAGACCCGTGGAGTATCTTAGATGGCCGCTCACAGGCTTTTAAGACCCCAGACACTATTCACCAAGGTAGAATGTAGAGCATTGTCTTTATAAGCTGTGTCATGCCAATTGAGCTGGATGTTCCACGAGACCATGGTCCCCAGAGCCCTCGGCCCAGCAATTCAGTCCCTCAGGGAGTTTGGATGTGTCTATGGGGCTTCCAGACCTTTCCTTCTACAAGTTGTGCTAGTTTCTACTGTATTGGGTACTGTCTCACCCTTCACCCAAGATACCACTTATCTATTGTCTATTTAGTATTTCTCCCCCCCTCCACCCCTCCCATCCCTGGTAACCAACAAAGATTGTTACATTTTTTGTGTGAACTTTTTCATGGGTTTTTACAATAGAGGTCTCATACAATATTTGTTCTTTTGTGAGTGACTTATTTCACTCAGCATAATGTCCTCCAGTTTCATCCATGTTATGAGATGCTTCACAGATTCATTGTTGTTCTTTCTCATTGCATAGTACTCCATTGTGTGTATGTACCATAGTTTGTTTATCCATTCATCTGTTAATGGGCATCTAGGTTGTTTCCATCATTTTGCTATTGTGAACAATGCTGCCATGAACATAGGTGTGCATATGTCTATTCGAGTGACGACTCTTATTTCTCTAGGATATATTCCTAAGAGTGGGATTGCTGGATCGAATGGTATGTCTATTTCTAGCTTTCTGAAGAAGCGCCATATCATTTTCCAGAATGGTTGTATCATTTTGCATTCCCACCAGCAGTGCATAAGTGTTCCGATCTCCCCGCAGCCCCTCCAACATTTGTTAATTCCAGTGTTTTTGACTCGTGCCAGTAATGCCGGGGTGAGATGGTATCTCATTGTGGTTTTAATTTGCATTTCTCTAATGGCTAGTGATCGTGAGCATTTCCTCATGTGTCTATTGGCTATTTGAATGTTTTCTTTGGTGAAGTGTCTGTTCATTTCCTTTGCCCATTTTTTAATAGGATTATTTGTCTTTCTGTTGTAGAGGTGTTGGATTTTCTTGTAGATTATGGAGATTAGACCTTTGTCTGACTTGTACTGTCCAAAACTTTTTTCCCAGTCTGTAGGTTCTCTTTTGACTCTTTTGGTGAAGTCTTTTAAAGAGCATAGGTGTTCAGTTTTTAGAAGATCCCAGTTATCTAGCTTATCTATTGGGTTTTGAGCGTTGATGGTTATGGTTTGTATCCTGTTAATGCCATGTATTAAGGCCTGAAGTGTTGGTCCTATTTTTTCTTCTATGAACTTTATAGTTTTAAGCTTTATATTTAGGTCTTTGATCCATTTGAAGTAGTTTTTGTATACGGTGTGAGGTATGGGTCCTGTTTCATTTTTTTGCAGATGGATATCCAGTTTTTCCAGCACCATTTGTTAAAAAGACTGTCTTTTCCCCATTTGATGGACTTTGGGCCCTTGTCGAGAATCAGGTGACCGTAGGTGGATGGATTTACATCTGGGTTCTCAGTTCTGTTCCATTGGTCAAGGTATCTGTCGTTGTACCAGTACCAGGCTGTTTTGACTACTGTAGCTGTATAGTAGGTTCTGAAGTCAGGTAGTGTGAGTCCTCCAACTTTATTCTTCTTATTCAGTAGTGCTTTAATTATTCAGGGCTTCTTCCCTTTCCATATAAAGTTAATGATTAGTTTTTCATCTCTTTGAAGAATGTTGTTGGTATTTGGATCGGGATTGCATTGTATTTGTAAATTGCTTTGGATAAAATTGTCATTTTCACAATGTTGAGTCTGCCTATCCATGAGCATGGGATGTTCTTCCATTTATGTAGATCCCTTTGGGTTTCTTGCAGTAGTGTTTTGTAGTTTTCTTTGCATAGGTCTTTTACATCCCTGGTCAGATTTATTCCTAAGTATTTTATTTTTTAGGGGCTATTGAAAATAGTATTGTTTTCCTGATTTCCTTTTCATTGTTCTCCTTACTGGTGTATAGGAATCTAACTGATTTTTGAATGTTTATCTTGTATCCTGCTACTCTTGCTGAATCTTTCTGTTAGTTCTAGTAGATTTCTCATGGAGTCTTTAGGGTTTTCTGTGTATAGTGTCATCTCACCTGCAAACAGGGACAGTTTAACTTCTTCATCACCAGTTTGGATGCCCTTTATTTCTTTTTCTTGCCTTATTCTCTAGCTACAACTTCCAGCACAATGTTAAATAGGAGTGGTGATAAAGGGCATCCTTGTCTTGTTCCTGTTTTCAAGGGGAATGTTTTCAGCCTCTCTCCATTAAGTATGATGTTGGCCGTTGGTTTTGCATAGATGCCCTTTATTATGTTGAGAAATTTCCCTTCTACACCTATTTGATTGAGAGTTTTTATCAGGAATGGGTGTTGGGCTTTGTCAAATGCCTTTTCTGCGTCAATTGAGATGATCATGTGATACTTTTCTTTCCTTTTGTTTATGTGGTGGATTACGTTGATTGATTTTCTGATGTTGAACCATCCTTGCATACCTGGTATGAATCCTACTTGGCCATGGTGTATTATTTTTTTGATATGATGCTGAATTCTATTGGCTAGAATTTTGTTGAGAATTTTTGCGTCTATATTCATGAGAGATATTGGTCTGTAATTTTCTTTGTTTGTGACATCTTTTCCTGGTTTTGGTATCAGCGTTATGGTGGCTTCATAGAATGAATTTGGAAGTGTTGCTTCCTCTTCTATGCTCTGAAATAGCTTGAGTAGTACTGATACAAGCTCTTCTGTAAATGTTTTGTAGAATTCTCCAGTGAAGCCATCTGGGCCAGGGCTTTTTTGGTTGGGAGTTTTTTATTACCTTTTCAATATCTTCTCTTGTTATGGGTCTGTTCAGATTTTCAACATCACTTTGTTGTAGTTTGGATAGGCTGTGTGTTTCTAGAGATTTATCCATTTCCTCTAGGTTTTCAAATTTGTTGGAGTATAGTTTTTCATAATATTCTGTTATCATCCTTTTTACTTTGGTTGGGTCTGTTGTAATGTTTCCCATTTCATTTCCTATTTGGGTTATTTTTGTCCTCTCCTGTTTTTATTTTGTCAGTCTGGCTAGTGGTTTGTCGATTTTGTTGATCCTTTCAAAGAACCAACTTTTGGTTTTGTTGATTCTATTGTTTTTCTGTTCTCTATTTCATTTATTTCTGCTCTGATCTTTACTATTTCCTTTCTTCTGGTGGTTGTGGGCTTTTTTTGCTGTTCTCTTTCTATTTTTTTGAGTTCTGTAGTTAATGTTCTGATTTTGTCCCTTTCTTCTTTTTTATATGTGCATCTATTGCTATAAATTGTCCTCTGAGGACTGCCTGTGCTGTGTCCCAAAGGTTTTGGTATGATGTGTTTTCATTCTCATTTGATTCTAGGAATTTTTTGATTCCATATCTGATTTCTTCTATTACCCACTGAGGTGTAAGCAGGGTATTATTCGGTTTCCATGTAGTTGATTTTTTTTCCTTGCTCTTTCTAGTGTTAATTTCTACCTTGATGGTATTGTGGTCAGAGAAGATACTTTGAATTATCTCAACGTTTTGGATCTTGTTGAGGATTGCTCTGTGACCTAAGATGTGGTCTATTCTGGAGAACATTCCGTGTGCATTGGAAAAGAATGTGTACTTTGGAGCGGTTGGTTGGAGTGTTCTATATATGTCTATGAGGTCAAGTTGGCTGTTTGTGCACTTTAGGTCTTCTGTATCTTTGCTGAGTTTCTTCTTAGTTGTTCTGTCCTTTACTGAGAGTGGTGTGTCGAAGTCTCCCACTATTATTGTGGAACTGTCAATTTCTCTTTTCAGTGTTGTTTGAGTTTGTTTTATGTATTTTGGAGCCCTGTCATTGGGTGTGTAGATGTTTATTATGGTTATGTCTTCATGATGGATTGTCCCCTTAATCATTATATACTGTCCTTCTCTGTCTTTTATGGTGGATTTCATTTTAAAGTCTATTTTATCTGAGATTAGAATTGCCACTCCTGTTCTTTTTTGGTAGTTGTTAGCTTGAAATGTTTTTTTCCAACCTTTGACTTTTAATAAATTCACATCTTTGTTTCTAAGGTGTGTCTCTTGTAGACAGCATATTGATGGATCCTGTTTTCTTACCCATTCTGTCACTCTCCGTCTCTTTATGGGTGCATTGAGTCCATTTACATTCAGTGTAATTATTGATAGATGTGAGTTTATTGCTGTCATTTTGTAGTGCTTTTTTTTTGTGGTGATGAAGTTTTCTTTGTTCTTCTTACTCTCTTGTGCAGAGTTACTTTTGTTTGTGGGGTTTTTTTTTCCATTTCTCTTGTCTTCGTAGGTTTTGTTTATGCTGAGACTTTATGTTTTTCCTCTTTTTTTTAATGAGTATGTTTGTTAACTTTCTTTGTGGTTACCATAAATTTTACCCTTATCTTTCTAAGTTTGAAGCAGTCTACCATTACTTGGTATCACCTTGCCTGCCTCTCCATTAGAAGGTTCTATACCTATGCTGTTTATTCCCTCTTTTATTGTTTTAATGTTGTCATTTACTGATTAACTGCTCTGATTCCCTGTTGTATTTCTTTTGGTTTTGGATAGTCCTCGAGAGTTCATTTCTTAGATTGGTATCTGGCTGGTATGATCCTGTGTCCTGGCTTCTGCCTGTGAGCTGAAGCTGTTTGTCCTCAGATCGAAGAACTCCCTTTAGTAATTCTTGTAAATTTGGTTTGACTTTTACATATTCCCTTAATTTCTGTTTATCTGGAAATGATCTAATTTCACCATCAAATCTGAACAAGGGTTTTGCAGGAGATATTACTCTTGGCTGGCAATTCTTTTCTTTCAAGATTTTATATATGTCATCCCATTGCTTTCTTGCCTGCATAGTTTCTGCTGAATAATCTGAGCTTAGTCTTCTTGTTTCTCCTCTGTATGTGACTTCTTGTTTTTCATGAGCTTCTCTCAGGATTCTTTGTCTTTAGTTTTGGCAAGTGTGAATATGATATGCCTTGGTGATTTTCTTTTGGGGTCTCTTCTATATGGGGTTCGTTGAGCTTCTTGGATGGCCAAATTTTCATCTTCCATGATATTGGGGAAGTTTTCTGTCAGCAGTTCCTCAATGATCCTCTCTGTGTTTTCTGTTTTCTCCCCCTGTTCTGGAATTCCAATCACTCGAAAATTTTTGCTTTTGCTTGTGTACCACATAACTCTCAGGGTCTCTTCGTTTTTCTTTGTTCTTTTTTCTGAGTTTTCCTGAAACAGAATTGTATCCAAGTGTTTGTCTTCAATTCCACTGATCCTGTCTTCCACCATTTCAAATCTGCTTCTCAGCCCTTCTATGACACTGTCCATTTCTGAAATCTTGTTGTTTATCTTTTGGATTTCTAATTGTTGTCTTTGTATAATTTCTTGTTGTGAATTTATTTTGGATTTTGTTCCTGCATTATTTTCCTGAATTCTTCCAATTTTTTGTCCATATTTTCCATGAATTTGTCTATTTTTTCCTCATGTTTGTCAGCTTTTTGCCTCAGTTCTTGGAGAATTCTGAGTATTAGAGATTTGAATTCCCTATCAGGTAGTTCTAGTGCATTTTCTTCCAGAGGAGACTCATCTGGTGTTTTATTTTGGACACCTACTGGAACCATCCTGTCCTGTTTTTGTAAATGTTTTGTTCTTGTCTGCTGTCTTCGGGGCATTCATTAGTGATTTTTCTCGTTTATTGATTGTAGATTTGTTTGTTTCATCCCTTTTTTAAAAAAAAATTTGACTATGTCTGAGCAGGCAGACTGTGTGTTCTTTGTTGTCTGCTCATCTGTGGGCACAGTACTTTTTGTCTCCTTCTTCAACTGGCAGGGCGGTCTCTCAGATATGGTACGGCAGGGCAGGTCTAGCTGAAGAGGAGTTACTGGGACGGGTTGTTTGTGGCACTTACTACAGCCACCAGTGTGGGTTGGTAATCAGTGCAGGGCAGGTTCCAGTAGGCCATGCCTGTGCTGCTTGGTGGTGTGATGTTAAGTGCATGGTGCAGGTAAGCAGGATGTAGCGGGGAGATTGTTATGTGTGGAGCTAAAATGGATATGTGAGAGAGGAGAGAGGAACAGGAGCCAAAAACATACAAATAATAAAGAATGCTAGCGAAGCTTGCCGTTGGAATGGAGAGATGAGAGACTATGAAATGGAGAAAAACAGAAAGGGGAAGAGGAATAAAAGAATGAATAAATAAAAACCGGAAAGGTTAAAGAACCGCAGAGTTCCCAGGGATCCCACTGGTGCAGCTATGAGGTCTGGGGAAGTCACTCTCAGGTGTTGCAGTACAGCCTGGCTAGAAGGCGTAGAGGTATACAACGCCAGGTATTCAGGGAACAAAAAGAGATGGAAGATATAGAGAGAAGAGGAACTGAGCAATGAAGAAAGACAAAAAGGGAAAAAGAGGAAAAAGAAAACAAAACAAATTAAAAGAAACATTAAAAAAAAAAAACCCAACGTGAAAAGAAATGTTCTCAGGGATCCCTCTGCAAGTCTGTGGAAGCTGAAGGCGAGTCTCCCTGCCATGCAGCTCAGCCTGGCCAGAAAGGGCTCCCAACTCAAGAAAAGGAAAAGAAAACAAACAAACAATTCTAAACAAACAAATGAACAAAAGCCCTGGGATCCCACCAGCACAGCAACCCAAACCAGGAAGCAGCTCCACACTCGAACGGAGCTCCGCAGCCCCTCAAGAAGAAGCAAAGATGGCACACGGAGCGAGGTACTCGAGTGAAAGGAGGGGGAGGTGGGGAGAGGCAAGGAAGTAACAAAAAGAAGCAGAAAAAAAGCAACACCAGCAGCCAACGAATGGCACTCAGAGAGCCACCCATTCGGGTGTGTGGAATCCAAGCAGCCACTGTTTCCCGGTCAAGAGACTGTGGCCATGGGAAGCAGAGGAGGCCGAGTCGGAGTGAAGAAAGGTGGGGGGTGGGAAAGCATATATCGCCAGTTACCGGTTGTTTTATCTCCCGCTGGAAGCTCCGTGAGGCTGCTTTCTCGTACCGCCTGTTTGCTGGTCTCCGATAGGAGTCCAAGATGGCGGATCCGTGCTGCGTTAGCTGGTAGGGGACCTCTACATGAATCTCTCCTCACTCTCCTTTCTCTGTCAATTTTCTCACTCCATTTGGTGCTTGGCTGAGTTCTTTATCTCTTCATTTGATGTTTTAGGGTTTCAGGACTGTTGTATTCTCTGTTCGGCTTAGTTTTTCCGATCTTCGTGTGGTGCTTCTGCCTAGAGCGCCATTTTACAGGAACTCTCCTCTAAGACACACTTTTAACCTGGAACAGAAGCCACTTCTGGAGGTCACCTTTCAGCCAAAAAATAGATTGACCTATAAAATAAACATTAACACCTGTGAGGAATGTGCTTCTTAGAACAATCAACTAGACCAATTGGGCAAGATTTGCCAAAAAGCAAAAACAAGAAGGCAAGCAGGAGCAGGGAAACTGGAGAGACAGAAACAGGAAAAGCAGGGTGGAAATGGGGAGAGTGTCAACACATTGTGGGGGTAGCAACCAATGTCATGGAACAATTTGTGTATGAATTGTTGAATGGGAAACTAATTTCTGTGTAAACTTTCACCTAAAACACAATAAAATGTTCAAAAAATAAAGAGACTGGTAAAAATTTTAGTCTAGAGTCATTCTATTACTATATAGGTATAGAATGTATACCCATGTTTCTTGCAGTATTATTCACAATAGCAAAAAGATGGAAACAACCTAAGTGTCCAGCAGTGGATGAATCGATAAACAAAATGTGGTACATACGTACAATAGAATACTACAGAGCAATAAAGAATAACGATGATTCTATTGTGTTGAAGTTCTTGGACAACCCTGAGTTTATTAGAATGCTTGAAACATACACAAGGAAGAAGAATTTCTTTTTTTTTACCCACCAGACAAGTCATCAATATATTCATTTTTTAAAAAAGAAAATGTATCAGCTTTTCACTGTTAAATATCATATTCATATACACTCACACTCCTTCTCCATGAGGGTTTACTTCACCCTCATTCATCCCCCTGTGGATCAAAAATTGGTAAAGAGAAATCAAATTATTAATATTTTTAATGAAAAACACCTCCTTTCATATTCTGCTGCTAGAAAAATTCTTCTGACACAGCAAGAATGATAGCAGTGGCAAAGAGAGTATAAGGAAGATATTATGGAAGACAAACGGATGGAGAGATGAGAAAATAAAAAGTTAGGAATGAGAGAAGTAGTAAGAAAGGAGATGGAAAGAGGAGATGTGGGAGAGAAAAGGCAGAAAGAGGGAAGCTGCATGGGAGAAATGTGAAAGGAAATAGCAGAAAAGAATTCAGGAAAATCACTAAATCCCATGACAAAGAGCTCCAACCCTATTATCAGCACTAAATATAAGACTCACACCCCAAATGTCTTACCTTCCTTTGTCTCTTATTTGAGATGTTTTATTTTGGGCTTGTTCCTTTGATATTTTAAGCCCTGAATTTTTTTTCTTCCTACTTATGTTACTTAAAAACTTCTTTGAGAACTATTTGAGATCACAAAAAAGGGCACCTCCAGAAATGGATGTACAAGGAACTGTGGGATATGCTCATGATGTCTGGAATAAAAATTTGTATATGTATAAGGCACCCACCAAATACTGACTGGGAAATGACATATTTCAATCATCCACATACAAACAGTAGTTGAACCCATGAAACTTGTTAAACTTCCCTAGCAGGTGTTGTCAAGGAGAAAATTTCATATTGAGGTCAAAAAAATTACATAAGCCAACAGAGAAAACACACCAGTGGAAAGAGAGAAGAAGAATGATCATGCATACAATGTTGGGAACAGTAACCAAGGCTGTAGAGATATAGAGAAGGTCAAAGAAAATGGCTAGTTTGTCAGAAAGCCCTGAAAAATGAAGGAAGGTGCTTAACTTATAGAAAGTGATCTCTTTAGACTACGTTATAACCTGTGATCTGTGGACCACAGGAGTCCACGGATAAATGTCAAGGAATTCAAGGACCAAAAACCCATTGCCATGGAGTTGGATACCAAAAACAGAATTTTTTTTTTTTTTTGGTCTTTTTCCTTATTAGTATTTTGAAAACTGTCTTTGTGGAAATAGTTTTTTTGTTGTTGTTGTTTTCTTTTGGTTTTTGGCATTAAATTATGTTACCACGGCTTTGTTTGACTCCAGTCACTTGTCAGTTTGCATAGGATGTTACTGTAGAGCATCAAGCATTATGTAATCATCAATGTCTTCAAGTGGTTATGAGTGTCCAGTTGATAGGCATTGTTATGGATTGAATTGTGTCCCCAAAAATATGAGTTGGAATCCTGATCCCTGTACCTATGGATGTAGTCCCATTTGGGAATAGGGTTTTCTTTTTTACATTAGTGAGGCTGTTTCCTAAATCTAATTAGTTCCAAGGGTGTGTCCTAAACTTAATTAGTTCAAAGATGTAAAAAGAGCAGGTCAGACACAAAAGCAAACACAAGCAGGCACGGGGGAGAGATAGATGCCACATGAAGATCACCAAGGAACCGAGGAACACCAAAGCTATAGAAGCTGAGACAAGGATCTTCTGCAGAACTGACAGACAGAGAGCCTTTTCCTATAGCTGGTGCCCTGAAATTCAAACTCCTACCTCCTAAACTTTGAGAAAATAAAATTTTGTTCTTTAAAGCTACCCACTTGTGCTATTTCTGTTATAGCAACACTAAGAAACTAAGACAGGCATTAAAAACGTCATTGTTCTGTGCCATCAAGTCAATTTTCAACTCAGAGTGACCCCATGTGACAGAGCAGAACAGTCCCATAGGTTTTCTAGGGGGCAATCTGCATGGAAGCAGACTGCCAGATCTTTCTCCAACAGTGCCACTTGGTGGGTTTGAACTGCCTGATGCATGACCGTTACACTGCCAATATGATTAAGAACATCTTCTTTTGCGTAAGTTGCAGCTTACTTTGGAAAACAATTTTTTAAAAGATGATGATGAAATTTACCTACCACTTACCTTGTTGCTAAGAGTAATATTGAAATGTTCCTCCTGAGGCAAGGCTCTTGTCAATGAAGTCAGGAAGCTACTGAAGCTGAAGGAGTGCTTGTGTCTTTCCATCCTGAAACCTCTTTGGGAAGTGCGAATCTTTTTGTTAAACAAAAGTTTAATTTTAAAAAGCTGGAACTTTACCAAAACACAGGTTTGGCCCAGCACCAAAAGCCATACCTTGAAGTATCCAAGCAAAGAAATCACTAATGATTGGAGAGCATTGAGGAAAATTTCAGGCCTTAAAAGTAGTTAATCGGATTTGGGGCTTAAAACAGAGTTAAAAAAGCAGTATCACTATCAAAATGAAAAAAATATCTAATTCCAGAATCACCAACTTGTTTAAGCAAGTAATGGAAAAACTATTAGTTCAACCACTTTCTTTCAATATACAACTGAATGAAACTCTGACATCCAGAAGCTTTGTACAGTCAACTTCTGGATTTTGTCTACATGTTTGCTTACTGACACCTTTGAATAATTGCTATTTTGAGAGCCACTTTTGGAAACTACAAGACATCAATATCTTCAAAATGGTTCACAATTTCTTGATCAAAACTTTAATGAGGAAATGAATGGGACACTGCAATGCTTAGCATCACATCTGATTTTGCTGCTTTGATAAATAAACTACATATCCTATGACTCATGATGGCGATTTGTCTGACTCAGTCCCCTACTAACTCTCCAGAAAGAAGTCTTGTCTAGTTCTATCGTCTTGACCAAGCCAGGGTCTTAAACCATTGCTTTTTAATAGCTTTGGTTCAAAAAAAAAAAAAAATGGAGCAGAATATCAAGTTCTTTTCTACTACACACAAGTTGCTGGGTTTCCAAAAAGTAATTCTTGAAACACAATTGAACTTGAGGCAAAAGTTTTGCTTCTTTTACAAAAAGGAATACCCATTCTCAGAGCAATTTGATGGAGAATTAATTCATGGCTTGATTTAATTAGCAGATAGTTTTAGCTAAGGTAAATATTTCTATATGTTAGCTACCTGTGCTATTATAAATACACTGAAAATCTCAGTAGGGAAAAGTGTAGGATACCTTCTCAACATTAATTTTTCTTTCTTTCTAATAGAATCCTGATTTTGTTTGGATATTCTCCTCTCCTCACCCCCGAGCCACCCCCCCACTCCCCGCCACTTACTCAAAGCCGGTCAGCACATGGCATTGCTCTGGCTACTGTTACAGGTAGAAGAGAAGTCACAAGACCTACACTGGCCCAATCATAGTTGTGGGAAATGATTCTCTCTCCTTTGGAATATGAAGAAGAATATATATTACACCAGTTATTGCTCGTCAGTATCTTGCAACCATAAGGGGAGCCAGCCTGAATTCAAAACTGTCACATTGAGGATACAGAGCAGAAATACAGGAAGAATTGGTATTCTTGATGATATCATTGAATCACTGAATCACTAATCTTTTAGCTAACTCTACTTCTGGATTCTCAGTTACGTGAGATAAATTTCTTTACTGTATAATTCTTTTTTGAATCAGGTTTTTGTACTTGCAGCCAGAAGCATGGAAATTGATCAAACCATGTCTAAGCTCCAGTCTGAAAACCCAGATTGGAGGCAGGCATCCAGGCCAACCTTGCAGTACTGGGGAAAGTACTTCTACAGGTTAGAGTCAAGAGTCAGAAGGACTTCTGAGATTCTCTGAGGAAGAAATCTGAAAATAACTGGAAACACTGAAGAATTCTCTGCTGCTTCTTTCTGTTCTGACAACTTTAAAGTTTAAATGTTTCATCATCCTTTCTTTTCTGGCATAGAGTGAGTCAGTGCCAGCTTTTCGAGAAGCGGCCTCATTCATTTGAAGACAAAGGAAGTGATGCTAAATAAATTCAACCCAAAAGAATCTTGGAGAACCCAGATGCTCCTGACAGCTACCTACCTTTTCTTTTTTTTCTTTTTTCTTTTCCTTTTTTCTTTATTATACTTTAGATGAAGGTTTACAGAACAAATATTTTCTCATTAAACAGTTAGTACACATATTGTTTTATGACAATGGTTAACAACCCCACAACATGTCAACACTGTCTTTCTCAGCCTTTGGTTCCCTATTACCAGCTTTCCCATCCCCGCCTGCCTTCAGGTCCTTGTCCCTGGACTGTTGTGCCCCATTAGTCTCCTTTTGTTTTATGGGGCTATCTAATCTTTGGCTGAATGGTGAACCTCGATAGTGACTTCATTACTGAGCTAAAAGGGTGTCGTGGGGCCATGCTCTTGGGGTTTCTCCAGTCTCTGTCAGGCCAGTAAGTCTGGTCATTTTTGTGAGTTAGAATTTTGTTCTACATTTTTATCCAGCTCTGTCCAGGACCCTCTATTGTGATTCCCTGTCAGAGAAGTCAGTGGTGGTAGCTGAGCACCATCTAGCTGTACTGGAGTCCATGGTAGTTGTGGTCCATTAGTCCTTTGGACTAGTCTTTTCCTTTATCTTGTTCTCTTCATTCTCCCTTGCTCCCAAAGAGGTGAGACCAGGGAGTATCTTAGATGGCTGCTCACAGGCTTTTAAGACTCCAGATGCTACTCACCAGGGTAGAATGTAGAACATTGTCTTTATAAACTGTGTTATGCCAAATGAGCTAAATGTTCCCCGAGACCAGTCCCCACAGCCCTCTGCTCAGCAATTCAGTCCCTCAGGGGGTTTGGATGTGTCTATGGAGCTTCCATGACCTTTTTCCTTGTACAAGTTGTGCTGGCTTCCCCAGTAATGTGTACTGTCTTACCCTCCACCAAAGTTACCACTTACCTATTTAGTTCCCTAGGAGGGGAGAGATTTTGATGTGTGACACTAAGATGAGTTTGGGAAAGAGGAGAGAGAGGAGAGAGGAACAGGAGCCAAAAACATACACACAAACAAACAAAAAAGAGTGCTAACTAAGGAAGCTTGCCATTGGAATGGAGAGATGGGAAACTGAGAAATGGAGAAAAACAAACAAAAAAAAGAGTAAAAGAAAAAAATGTATAAGTAAAAATTAGGGGGGAAAAAAAAGAGCCCTCAGGGATCCCCCAGTGCAGCTGCAAGGACTGGGAAAGTTTTTCACAGGCCGTGAAGTACAGCCTGGCTAGAAGGAGTAGAGGTGTCACACAGTGCCAGGTATTCAGGAGACAGAAAGAGAAGGTAAGTATAGAGAGATGAGAAAATGAGAAATGAAGAAATACAAAAATGGAAAAAGAGAGAGAAGAAAACAAAACACAGAAACTTAAAAAAAACCAAGAAAAAAGAAATGCCCCCAGGGATGCCACTGCTCATGATCAGAGTAAAGGAGTAGCTCCCAAGCCGCACAGTCTTGCCTGGCTAGAAGGGGCTCCCAAGCTGAGAAAAGAAAAAGAAAAAAAACAAAACAAACAAACAAAAAGCCCTGAGAGTCCCACCAGCCTGGCAATACAGGCCAGGAATTAGTTTCACAGTAGAGCCATTTTTCACAGCCTGTCAGGAAGAAGCAAAGACGGGACACGGAGACAGGTATTTGAGAGAGAGGAGGGGGAGGTGGTGAGAGGTAAGGAAGAAATCTAAGGAAGTGGAAAAAAGCAACACCAGCAGCCAACAAATGGCACTCAGGGAGCTGGCCAGTGTGGGCTAGTAGAATCCAAGTAGCTCCAGGGTGAAGCTGGTGCTTCCCAGATAAGAGACTGTGGCCATAGGAAGCAGAGGAGGCCAAGTGGGGGTGAAGAAGGATGGGGGGTGGGAAAGCATATATGACTGGTTATCGATTGTTCTGTCTCCTGCTAGAAGCTCCGTGAAGCTGCTTTCTCATACCCCCTGTTTGCTGATCTCTGATAGGAGTCCAAGATGGCAGATTAGTGCTGCGTTAGCTGATAGGGGACCTCTGCATGTATCTCTCCTCGCTCTCTGTTCTCTGTGAGTTTCTTATCCCATTCGATGCTTGGCTGATTTCTTTATCTCTTCATTTGATGCTTAGGGTTTCAGGATAGACATGTGTCTCTGTTTGACTTAGTTTTTCTGATCTTTCCTGTGGAGCGATGGCATGGAGCTTCTGTCTATAGTGCTGTGTTGCCTGGCTCCCTACAACAACCTACCTTTGAGTCACAATTTTTAGTGCTGGCTGGCTGCTATCAAAATAAAAGTGTCAAGATTAGTTGAGTGTCCAAGATAACTTTCATGTTGCCATGTCAACCTCTTTTGCAAGTTTAACATCAGAAGCCTTAATTTTGAACAGAGTCAATGTTTAGTTGTTGAGGGTGTATTTTACACAATTTGGATTTATTCCCATTATTGCCAGAAAGTCACCATTAAATTTTACCTGACTTTTTAATAAATTTTTTTAATATTCTGTGGTTGAAATCAATTTTTATTTCAATAAAATCAATTCTTTGCAAATTTTTTGTGTATATGTGTTTATACTTTTCTGGGGAGAGGAACTATATTTTCATACAGAATTCACAAAGGAGCCTGTGACTCAAAAAGTTAAAACCATTGCTAGAGACTGAATAGCAACTATAAGTGGTCAGAGACATTACCATGAAAGAAGAAAGGAAATAGAAGAAATAAAATAAGATATATTTAAAGAGTTTTGACATGGTTAAGAGGATAGATGTAAGACAACTAATTCCTGGACATGACAAAGGGATGGTATATGTATCTGAGTCCATTAGAGTGTAGTTGGGAAACATGGTAAGTATGTAACAAGCCACCAGAGACTTTAAGGTCATATATGACAATATATTGTGGTGCATGTACAAATTAGGTACATACCTATATCAGTCAAAGTCCTGACAGGAAGCCTACACCACACTTGAAGAGATATTAATGAAGGGACTATTTACAAAAGAGTGGGGCCATTAAAAAAGCCCATTGCCCTGGAGTCGATTCTGACTCATAATGACCCTGTAGGACAGAGTGGAACTACTCCATAAGGTTTCCAAGAAGCGACTGGTGGATTTGAACTGCCAACTTTTTGGTTAGCAGCTGAACGCTTAACCACTGCACCACCAGGGCTCCAAAAGAGTGGGCAGGATTAAGAAAACTCATAAGGGATGGTGAAGGAGACTGGGATTAACAACAATAGAAGTCATTACCACTTCTAACCCTCAAGAGGCAAGAGGAGGGAGTTTTTTAAGAAATTAGCTTAGTAAGGGAGTCCCTGGGTGGTGCAAAGGGTTAACGTGCTCATCTGCTGACTGAAAGGTTGGGGGTTTGAGTCTACTCAGAGGCGCCTCAGAAGAAAGGCGGGATGGTCTACTTTTCAAAAAAATCAGCCCTTGAAAACCCTGTGGAGTACGGTTCTCTTCTGACACACGACATCAGCAACACCAGGGACTCCAGGGCAACTGGTTCTAGCCTAGTGAGAGTCATAGCTATAGCAGAAGGCTGCATAACAGGAGCTATTGTCTTACACAGAAGGATGCAGAAACTGCCAAACCACAGCCCAACAAGAAAAGAGCCAGGGTAATAAATAGCCCGACCTCACTGTCTCCCTATTCTCTGACCTTCTGCCAGAGCCGCTAATGGACCAAATCCAAACAAAAGCTGATGGAGGGAAAGCTAGATTATCCTGTCTGGAGAAGTCATTCCCCAAGGCCTGGGATAGGATGAAACTTGAAGAGGGGCTGACAGAACAAAATACCATCCAACAAAGACACTGCCTAACTACACAGGAGGACTTCTCACTAAGAAATGGAGATATTTGCTTACAAAACAGCTTTGGTATACATTTTTGGTCAAGATGTATATTTTACAATTCTTTCCATTATGTTGTTGTTAGTTTTTAGTCGTTATACTTCAGGTTGACAATCTTTTGAATATAAACAAAAACATATTTTTATAATCATTAACTTTCTGACTAGAAATCCTGGTAGTGTTGTGGTTAAGAGCTACAGCTGCTAACCAAAAGGTCAGCAGTTCAAATCCACCAGGCACTCCTTGGAAGCTCTATGGGGCAGTTCTACTTTGTCCTGTAGGGTCACTATTAGTTGGAATTGACTCGATGGCAATGGGTTTGGTTTTCTGGTTAACTTTCTGACAGTAAATCTAATCTTTTTTCCTTCAGGCAAAAATATTCTCCTGATTCCAAAGCTTTAACAGTACTTTATTACTGTTAAAGAGCAAAGTGTTTATGTAAACTTGAGATAATTTGTTTTGATTCCATCTCTAAGCTATGCTAATTTCTACTAGATTCATTTTTCTCTTTTAAATTATTATGAAAAAACTGTGTCTGGGAGTGTGAGTGGGTGTATGCATATAACTTACTGAACTGATAAAACAAGGGTTCATGTGTACATGTGATTGGAAATGCCACCACAGACTCAGCATGTCTGCATCTTTTCAGGAACTCACCATATAGGTTGTGTCGTGCAGTGAAGAGGTCTAGGCTTTTGGTCTGGAGACTTTAGGATCTTGCTTTTCACTAACAAGCTGCAGGACTCTAGGCAAATCCCTTTACCCTTCTAGCTTTCCTTCTGAGAAATAGGGGGTTGAGGAAACAGAAGCTCTGTTGTCCCTTCCAGCTTTAAAATCTGTGCTTCCCATGGATGTCACTGATTATCATCACTAAAAAAAAAAAAAAAAAAAAATCATTGCCCCATTGCCGTCAAGTTGATTCTGACTCATCACAACCCTATAGGACAGAGTAGAACTGCTCCATAGGGTTTCCAAGGAGCAGCTGGTGGATTTGAACTGCCAACCTTTTGGTTTAAAGCTGTAGCTCTTAACCACTGCACCACCAGGGCTCCATCATTTCTAATAGGAACTGTTAATTTTGCTGTTTACTGGCTGTTCAAGTTTGAAAGTTTTGTTTGAGGTTGTTGTTTTTCTTTCTTTCTGTTTTTTTTTTTTAGTCGATATAGAGAATGCTAAATACTCTGTTTCAAATTAAATTTTATATAAAGAAAGCAGCAGATGACATAAAAACACAGCAAATCTTTTTGTGGGTCTAGCATATATAGGCTCACATAACCCAACATTTCCCTGAACTGCATATGCTTATTATTTTGCAGGTAAATATTTATATGCCTAAGCAATGACTTCACAAAGCCATGAGAAATGAAAATGATAATTTATATCTTACAGTAGACCTATACTTTGTAATTCAGCTTCATCAGAGAAACTCTTCTTAATATTTCCTTCAGTGTCCTGGAACTCAGGAAAGAGCTATTCAGTAACTTCTGAGGCTGGAGTGGTTCCTGTAAGCAGTCAAATGGGTATTGGTACAACATTCCCACATGATCTAAATAAATAATTACCTATATATTTAATTAGTTAGGTAACTATTTATTGAAAAATATGGCCTTGGTGATAGAAACACCAAAGATTGCACGATAGAATTCTGCAAGACTGACTTCTTCATTTGAAATACCTTTCTTCAACAACATAAAGTGGCGACTATACACTTTGACCTCACCAAATGGAATACACAGGAATCGAATAGACTACATCTGTGGAAAGAGACAATAGAGAAGCTCATTATTATCAGTCAAAACAAGGCCAGGGCTGGCTGCAGAACAGACCATCAATTGCTCATGTGCAAGTTTAAGATGAAGCTGAAGAAAATTAAAACAAGTGCACAAGAATCAAACCATGATCTTGAGTATATCCCACCTGAATTTAGAAACCATCTCAAGAATAGATCTGACTTGTTGAACACTAATGACCAAAGACCAGACAAGTTGTGGAATGACATCAAGGACATCATACAAGAAGAAAGCAAATTGTCATTAAAAAGACAGAAAAGAAAGAAAAGGCCAAAATGGATGTCAGAAGAGACTCTGAAACTTACTCTTGAATGTAGAGCAGCTAAAGCAAATGGAAGAAATGATCACGTAAAAGAGCTTCACAGAAGATTTCAAAGGGGGCTCAAGAAGACAATGTAAAGTATTATAATGAAATGTGCAAGGAATGGGAGTTGCAAAACCAAAAGTAAAGAACACTCTTGGCATTTCTTAAGCTGAAAAATTTGAAGAAAAAATTCAAGCCTCAAGTTGCAATACTGAAATATTCTGTGGGCAAAATATTGAACAACGCAAAAAGCATCAAAAGAAGATGGAAGGAATACACAGAGTCACTATATCAAAAAGAATTGATTGACATTCAACCATTTCAGGAGGCAGCATATGATCAAGAACCAATGGTATTGAAAGAAGTCCAAGCTGCACTGAAGGTATTGGCAAAAAGCAAGGCTCCAGGAATTGATGGAATACCAACAGAGATATTTAAACAAATGGATGCAGCGCTAGAAGTGCTCACTTGTCTATGCCAAGAAATTTGGAAGACAGCTACCTGGCCAACTGACTGGAAGAGATTCATATTTATGCCTATTCCAAAGAAAGGTGATCCAACCGAAAGCAGAAATCATCGAACAATACCATTAATATCACACACAAGTAAAATTTTTCTGAAGATCATTCAAAAGCGGCTGCAGCAGTATATCAACAGGGAACTGCCAGAAATTCAAGCCAGTTTCAAAAGATGACATGGAACAAGGGATAACTTTGCTGATGTCAGATGAATCCTGGCTGAAAGCAGAGAATACCAGAAAGATGTTTACCTGTGTTTTATTGACTATGCAAAGGCCAGAAGAATGAAATTTGTCTTGGAAGAACTACAGCCAGAATGCTCCTTAGAAGCAGCATATTGTTAGTGTTGTAATAATACACAAACAATCCCTTGCCATTGAGTCGTTCTGATTCATAGCCATCCTATAGGACAGAGTAGAACTACCCCCATAGAGTTTCCAAGGAGCATCTGGTAGATTCAAACTGCTGACCTTTTTGTTAGCAGCCAAACACTTAACCACTATGCCACCAGGGCTCCAGGGGTTATATAGTAAGTATTAAATACATTGTTTTGTTTGTTAGGTGCTGTTGAGTTGGTTCTGACCCATAGTGACCCCGTGTACAACAGAATGAAACACTGCCTGGTCCTGCGCCATCCACACAATTATTGCTATGCTTGAGCTCATCACTACAGCCATTGTGTCAATCCATCTCATGGAGGGTCTTCCTCTCTTTCACTGACCATCTGTTTTACCAAACATAATGTTCTTCTCCAGAGATTGGTCCATGCTAATTACATGTCCAAAGTAAGTGAAGCAAAGTTTCTATTGGAAACTGTAAGGAGGGAAATGAGCTTTCCATGCTGTCCAATTCCCAACATCTTCAGCCATCAAATGAGGAAAACTGAGGACCAGGTGGGATTATAGGGTCTTTCTCAAAGAACTGGTAAACAGCAAAGGCAAGACTTGGTCACAGTGCTCACTCTACACTACACTGGACAGCTGCTCAGACAAGTTTGATGAAAGCTGAAAGGCAAACATTTTGAGAGTCAAAACTCACGAACACTCCTCTAGAAATGCTGTCATGCCCAAACCAGATTCTTTTTCCTATAATTTCTTGTCAGTGTGCTGAAAACATATCATTCAAAACATGTCTTTCTTAGCCAAGATAGTGATAGAGTAAACATTATGAAAAGAAAAGGAAAAAAATATTGTAATTTTACTTCATCTCACATCAGAGATATTTACAATTTGACTCAGTTTGACTTTAGTATATTTCTGTTACTCAGTAAGTGTTCACTATATTGAATAAGAGGTTAATACAGCTTTGGTTCATAGAGTTACCAATTGTGTCAAAAGTACTAATATTGTGCTTTTGTGAATAGCAGATTCAGGAGCAGATGGTACATTATTTTCTACAGTTGTTTTTTTTTTAATATCATTCTTCACTTGACAGCTACCCCAATATGAAACTGTTCATTAGTTTACTTTCCACTAAATATGCACATATAATTAATCTGTGCTGGTTCATGTAGTATTTAGCTGACTGTTTATTAACAAGCTAAAATTGGAAAGTATGAATAAATTTGACAATTAGCTGCACATTACCACCAAGAAAGAGTCTTGTCAGTCTCATGTAACTAGAGGAAGTCTTTATTTTGTGGGTGTTTTTAAAGATCAGTTAGAATGACTCACTATATTTTTAAAGTTCTCTTTAAGAATCCCACTATGGGAATTCGGAACTTAGTAGCCAACTTCTTATGGGGCCTCTGACCTCTTGAACTCTTTTCCCACCAATAAACCTACCAACTGCAATATAGTAAGAGATTGTATAACTTATTATAGTAGAGTTTGAGGTGTGGAATGGGATGAAAATTGAGATCTGAAGGACCTGCAATCTTAGATGCTGTTATCATGTCTATATGAGCAGAGTACTTTTTTTTTTTAATCAGTTATAATGCTTCTTAAGAATCCCTGGGAAGCGCAGACTGTAATGTGCTTGACTGCTAACTGAAAGGTTGGAGGTTTGAGTCTACCCAGAGGTGTCTCAGAAGAAAGGCCTGGTGATCTACTTCCAAAAAACAGCCATTAAAAACTTTATCGAGCACAGTTCTACTCTAATACACATTGTGATGGTTAAAATTGTATGTCAGCTTGGCTAGGCCATGATTCTCAGTGCTTTGGCAGTTGTATAATGTTGTGATCACTTCCCTGTTGAAATTTGATATGTGATCATCCCCATAATGATCTGCTGACTGGCACTGGTGGGGACGGGGCCTGTGGTGGCTCACCACTCCCTCAGCCTTCATCTCTCCACCCTCCACCAGCTACTTCCTTTCTGCTCGCCTTGCCAAGGTTTTTGGCTTGTTCCAGATCCAGCAGCTGCCTCTTGTAGTCTCTCCTCTGGTTCTTGGGACTTGAGCTAGCAGCTTACCTGTTGATCTTGGGATTCATCAATCTTCACAGCCTGCAAGCAAGAGTCCTGCTCCCTGACCTGCTGATCTTGGGTTCACCAGCCCCTGCAGCTACGTGAATCAGGAGAAACCTTGTGGTGTTGAATGACGATCTTGGAATTCATTGACCTTCACAGCCCATGAGCAGGAGCCCTGCTCTCCAACCTGCCAATCTTGGGTTCCCCAACTTCTGTGGCTGTGTGAATTGGAAGAGTCCTCTACCCTGATCCATGGACTTGGGACATTCTAACCTCTATAATTGCATAAGCTGTTTCCTTGATGTAAATCTATATATATATATTTTTACACTTTACTGGTTTTGCTTCTCCAGAGAACCCAGCCTAAGACATCTGGTACTGAGAGTGGTTCTAGAGAAACAAAATTGTAAGGATGAGTTTTCTAAATTGGTTCTCAAGTCTGGTTAGTCCTAAGGATGTTGCTGACTCTGCTTCCAAGAGTAAAGAAGGCACTGCTAATCCACGGTGTGACGTGGTGAAGCAAATATGCAAAATATCACCACCAGTAGATCAGGTATTGGTGAAAGGCGAGGCTCGAGGTGAACACATGTGTGATATCTTTCTATAGTTTTGTCAGAATGAGAAGTATAAGGAAGCTGGTTGGTTTGTCCTACTTTCACTAGACAAACTGGTGAAAGAAAGAGATGCACTGAGGGCTTCAGAGTCAAAGCTCACGTGCTGCATAAATGACCTCAAGGCTTCCACTTGTGCTTTGAAGAAAAGCCTTATTTCTTGTAGTAACAGAGCTGAAATTGCCAAAAATCAAACCCAGACTCTTATTGTAAGAGTGGCTGAACTACAATGCCAGCTCAATTGCCAACCTCAAGAGGTGTCTGAAGTTAAAGTAAGGGCATTGATTGGGAAGAAATGGGAACCTGAAACTTGGGATGGGACATATGGGCAGATAATCAGGAAGCTGGAGACACTGAGCCCCTAAATACCATTGAATCACTCCTGCCGACAGAACCACTCCCATCTGAAAAGATTACTTCATGTTTGTCTGCTCAACCACCCTGCCCAGAAAAACCATTAGCCCCTCCACTCCCATCTACTGAGATTAGCTTTAGCCCAGCTGCATCTAAAGAGCCCTTGCCCAAGTCATTGTCTGGGGCATCACCTGAGGCAGATGCTTTACTAGACAATGCTGAATGTTCTCAAAACAATTCCACACTACTGATTCTTGCTTCCGGACTGTAACTAGACTTAAGTCCCAGCAAGCCCCAAAAGGTGAAGTACAAAGTGTGACCCAGGAGAAGGTGCACTACACTTGAAAAGAACTACTTGACTTTTCCAGTACGTATGAACAGAAACCTGGGGAATATGTGTGGGAATAGCTATTAAGGGTGTGGGATAATAGTGCAAGGAACATAAAGATGGACCAGTCTGAGTTTATTGATATGGGTCCACTAAGTACAGATTCTTCCTTCAGTGTTTCAGCTCGAGAAGTTAGGAAGGGATCTAATAGTTTGTTTGGTTGGGTTGCTGAAGCATGGATTATGAGGTGGCCTACACTAAATCAAGTTGAAATACCAGACCTGCCTCAGAATACTGTAGAAGAAGGTTTCCAAAGGCTTGGGGAAACTGGCATGCTAGAGTGGATTTATCAGGTTAGACCCACAGACCCACACACGGAATGCCCAGAAGACACACCTTTTACCACAACTGTAAGGAACAAATTTATGGAGGGAGCTCCAGCATCCCTGCAGACTACTATGATTGCTATTTTATGTAAATCATATTTGACAGTGGGAACCTCTTATCACAAGACAGTAGTGCCAGGAGCACAGCACGTCCTTTGGACCTGAGGTTCCTGCGCAGAGAAGCTCCAAGACCAAGGTAAGATTGATGACACAGACCTTCTTCCAGAGCTGACAGAGAGAAAAAGCCTTCTCCTGGAGCTGATGCCCTGAATTTGGACTTGTAGCCTACAAGACTGTGAGAAAATAAACTTCTCTTTATTAAAGCTATCCACTTATGGCATTTCTGTTTATAGCGGTACTAGATGACTAAGACCCACGTGGAGTTGCCATGAATCGGAGTTGACTCCACAGCAACTGGTGCGTAATACTTATTAAGTAAAAAATTTTAAATGTTAAGTAACTTCAAGACCTTTTAAATTTTGTGGAAAAATCATTGTAGTTTTGAATAAGCTAATAATTTCCTTAGATGATGGCATCCATTTCATCTGTCTTCTGTTTCCTGTGGACAAATTTTCCTGGGTACCCCTTGAAACATTGCTTGGTTTTTCATTTGTTCATTTGTTTGTTTGTTTTGGTGGTTATTGTTCAAGGGCCTAATTTATATATGTAATTTTTGTTTTTGAAATCAATGAAAGCTATCCTGACTAACTTTCCTAGAGCCAGAGCACCCTATCAGCTAACCCACCTTAATTTTGTTTTCCAATGAGTTTGGTTTGTTTTATAATTGTGTCCATTACTGGATTCATATAGTTTCTGAATGGTTTAATTGCTCGTGAAATGTAACCAGAGCATAGGAAAAGCTTAACCATCATCAAAAACGCATTTCACTAGTCTTAAAATATTTCAAATCAAATTATTTCTCATCAATTGGGTAAACTTACCCACCTCACTAAGCAATTAGCTTTCAAAAACAATATATAACACTCAAAAAATTTCAAGGATCCTATCTTACATTGCAGCAAATAGTTATTTAAGAAAAAAAAAATACATTTCTAGCACTATTTTACTTCCATATAACTAAATACTTTCCCTAATCAATCTTCCCTAGTTAAATTCAAGATTATAGTGGCCTATACTCACATTTATATTTAGAGGTACTTATGAAAATATTTCCAAATCAGGTTTTTTAGCATAGTTCATCCCTCTTATTGTCCTAAGAATCCAATATGATTCATTTCCTCTAGATAATTGGATTTTAGTTGCTGTTGCCTTTGTTTCGATAGTTTTGATTTTAAGTTGGAGCCTCACTTCCTAACACATTCTGTGACTGGGTAAATGTATTTATGCCTCCAAGACCTCATCTTCAGACTAAATATACAATAGGGGTAGTGGTTTCAGAATACTTGTGTGTAAAGTAGAATTTTATCTTTCAGGAATGAAGGTCATATTATTCTACTGTCATTATAAAATGTAGAACTCTGAGATGTTTTTCACAAAGTGAGTAAATGGATTTGAACCAATCAATCCACATTCTCTCTCCATCAGCCTTCCTTAAACCAAAGCACGGTCCTCCGAGTTTAGGTATTTTGAGCAACCCTCTCTGGCCTACACCTGAAGTCCACCCATGATTTGGGTTTCCATACAGTGCTCTAACCAACAGCAAAGGTGAACCAGCAAGAGAAAATAGGAACACTAACTTTAAATACGCAAATATAATTCTGTATAGGTGAGAATAACACTAAGTACTGTAACAAATAAACCCTGAAATGTCAGCGGCATGACACAGCAGAAGTTTATTTGTTGTTCAGGAACTCCTGATTGGAGGTAGCTTTCCTCTATGTGGTGATTTGGGACACAGACTCCCTCCATTTTGTGATCCTGCCATCAGGGCCTTATAGTCTTCTGCATTCAGCCAATGGAAGAAAAAAGCATAGAGAAGTGCCCCTACTTCTCTTAAAAGTCACAGCCCAGAAGTGACATTTCATTGCTGAGGAATAATCACAAAGCCAAATCTAGATACAAGATGTGGGAGGTAGAAAATCTAGTCCTTGATTGGATGGCAATTTCCCAGTGATAACCCTTCACTATGGAATGGGGAGCACAGATTTGGTGTACAGCTAGCCATCATCACCACAAACATCATCAAACAAGAATTTATCAAACATTTATTTGTTCTGGGTATTGCACTGATAATCAAAGACAGACTATGACAAGTGACAATGAAGTGCTACATTTATTCACTCAGTCATTCAACAACTGCTTATTGAACATCTACTATATGCCACATCCTGGACAGTGAACTAAGGAAACAAAGATGGTGCTCCCAATCCAGTGTAGGAGACAGGTCTGAACAGTAATAGATTACCCCCCAGTACGCTTTTAGGGCTTCAAAGTGGGAGCCCCAAAAACAGGGCAGAGAAAAAAAGAAAGAAAGCTTTTGAGACAACTGAGTACTTGCTGTGTCTTTTAAAAGCATAAACATAGTCATCAAAAGAAAAGTCAGAATTTTGTAGTACTTCCTTATACTTAAATTTGTTTAGTATTTTTTAATTACATGTAGAGGAAATGTCAAAATATTTTTACAATGCCTGAGTTCTCTGAAGTTGCAACCTGTCCCAAATATTTACCTGTAAGGAGTGTCAGAAACCTAAAAAACCCAAACCCGTTGTTGTCGAATCAATTCCAACTCATAGCGACCCTATAGGACAGAGTAGAACTGCCCCATAGGGTTTCCAAGGCTATAATCTTTACAGAAGCAGACTGCCACATCTTTCTCCCAAGGAGCAGCTGATGGGTTTGAACCACCAACCTTTTGGTTAGCAGCCAAGCACTTAACCACAGCGCCACCAGGGATAGTTAAACAACTAACTGTAAGGAGTGTCAGAAAAGACCTCCTAAACGGGGTGTCATTTGGTTACCTGGAAAAAATTAGGTTCAGATGAGCAGAGGAAGTGGGGAGAGGTATTTTAGGCCAAAGGAACCTGAATAGTACTGAAACCAAACCAAACCCATTGCCGTCGAGTCAATTCTGACTCAAAGCGACCCTACAGCACAGAGTAGAATTGTCCCATAGAGTTTCCAAGGAGCACCTGGTGGATTCAAACTGCTGACATTTTGTTTAACAACCATAGCACTTAACCACTATACCACCAGGGTTTCCTGAATAGTGCTGGTAAGTAGAAGTAGGAACAGGACTAACATAATGGCTTAGAAGAGCCAATCGTCATGGGGGAGTAGGATCCTTTTAGCTTATTTTCACTTTGGGTATAATGAGTGGTGCAAACAGTTAACGCACTGAAAGGTTGAAGGTTCCAGTGCACCCAGAGATGCCTGAGAATAAAGGCCTGGTGATCTACTTCTGAAAATTCAGCCACTGAAAACTCTATAGAGCACAGATCTACTCTGACACAAATAGGGCTGACATGAGTCAGAATCAACTTGACAGCAACATGTTTTTATGATGAGAAGAGAAATCAGGCCTGTCTTTTCTGTTGAACTGTGAACACTCCCAGGGCAAGGACCGTCCGTGGTCATCCTTTAGCCCCAACACCTAACATAATATCTGTCCAATTGTGGGTGTCTAACCAAATTTGAAGGAGCCCTGGTGGCACGGTAGTTAAGCGCTTGGCTGCTAACCAAAAGGTCAGAGGTTAGAACCCCTTAGCTGCTCCACAGGAGAAAGATTGGTAGTCAGCTTCCATGAACATTACAGCCTTGGAAACCTTATGGGGCAGTTCTACTCTGTCCTACAGGGTCGCTAAGGGTTGGAATTGACTCAATGGCAATGGGGTGTTTTTTGGAACCAAGTTTGGAGAACAGAACAAAATTGAATGTGTGCATCCACTTGCTTCTTATAAACTTTACAGCATGCATTAAAACAAAGGAAACTTATCAAGCATATGTTGATTTTGAAAACTATGTGTTGTCAGGTTTGGATGGGAGGTAGATAATGCTCTTAACTGTCTAGTATTGGAATGTTTCTTTTATAACAAATCTTTTTAAAAAAAACATTTTATTGTGCGTTAGCCCTTTCATGGATAAGTATTTTTGGGAATTTTTTGGTGATGCCATTTTTTTTTTCACTAATGGAATGGATGCTGAATCACTGTTTGTTGGTTGTCTTTTATTATATAAAAAAATGAGGGTGCCAACTGCCAACGGGACAAATCAGTCCCATGTTCCATAAAGCACATCACACATGCAGGACATATTAGTCCCATGGTGCATCACATTTCCTGGTTACGTTTGAACTATAAAATATCTTATTCAACTTTCAAAAAATACCCACAAAATACTAACCAAACATTGCACTTGCTGCACATAATTTTTATCAGTTTGATTTACAGTGGGCCGTATAGGTACCATGTTCCATAAAGCACACCACACACGTGTGGCATATCAGTCCCATGGTCCAGAAAGTGCATCATAAACTGTTTGACCCAAAAAAAACCTCATTTACTTGAATATTTCTGAATGGCGGTAACCATACCTTCCCAATAACACAAAGGAAATAGTAAACATACTTGCAAGCCTTATCTCACTGTACAGAAACAAAAGGTTTCAAAGAATCACTCCTCTGGGAAACATCCCCTCACACAAATGGCTCTCAACACTCAAATGTGTCACAGATCAACTTCCTTGATTTTTAGGGAGTTGCACCAGTATCCACCATGATGCCAGAGCATACTGAAGTGGCTCAAATGCCTGCCAATAAACCTCGAGGGGTGGAAAATGTTTAACACTGGCATATATATCCTGATGTCCATGAGAGTCTTAAGTGAAAGTTTGCAGAGAAAATTTCTCATTCAAAAATTTATACACAAAATGTTTCATGACATTGGTTGTAATACCTGCAATGTGTTAGCACTCTCCTGCTTTCCACCCTGGGTTCTCTGTTTCCATGCATCAGGTTTTCCTGCCCCTTCCCACCTTCTCATTTTTGCTTTTGGACAGTTGTTGCCCATTTGGTCTCGTATACTTGATTGGTCTAAGGAGCATGTTCCTCCCAGGTGTTATTGTTTATTTTATAAGCTTGTCTAATATTTGGCTGAAAAGTGAACTTCAGGAGTGGCATCAGTTCTGAATTAGAAGGGTGTCTAGGGGCCATAGTCTCAGTGGTTCCTCCAGTCTCTGTCAGACCAGTAAGTCTGCTCTTTTTTTTGAATTTTAATTTTGTTCTACATTTTTCTCCTGCTTTGTCCAGGACCTTCTATTGTGATCTCAGTCAGAGAGCTAGGTGGTGGTAGTAGGGCACCATCTAGTTCTTCTGGGCTCAGGCTGGTGGAAGCTGTGATTCTCGTGATCCATTAGTCCATTGGACTAATTGTTTCCTTATGTCTTTCATTTTCCTCATTTTCCTTTGCTCCAGAAGAGATGGGACAGATAGATGTATCTTAGATGGCCACTCAAAAGCTTTAAAACCCCAGACATACTCACCTAAGTAGGATGTTAGGACATTTTCTTTATGAACTGTCATTGTTTTTGTTATGTGCCATTGAGTTGATTCCAACTCATAACGACCCTATAGGACAGAGTAGAACTGTCCCATAGAGTTTCCAAGGAGCACCTGGTGGATTCGAACTGCCAACCTTTTGATTAGTAGCTGAGCTCTTAACCACTGCGCCACCAGGGCTCCTATGAACTATGTTATGCCAATTGACTTAGATGTCCCCCAAGACCATGGTCCCCAGCCCTCAGTCCCAGTAACTCAGTCCCTTGGGGTGTTTGGTTGTGTCTAGGGAGCTTCTATGACTATGCCTTCTTTGTATCACAATTTAAATTTACTGGAATCTTTTCTTCAATTTTACTTTTCTCCCTCTGTTATAACCTCCTACTTTATGTTGTAAATATGAGATATTTTTTCCCCTACATAATCTTCACCCCAGAAAATTACCATTATCTATACTATCAGTTCTAAACATTTGAAGAATTAGCAGAACTATTATTTAAAAATCCATGTTGTCATTCTTCACATTTTGTAGAACAAATTCTGGTAATGTTCACTATTTCCAATATATAGAGGGATTTTTTTTTTTTTTTTACTGGTTATGCTGTTTTTGAAGGAGAAAAAAAGTTATATCACTATCTTGTCATATTTCTTATAAACCATAATAAAGTAGCATAAATGGCCTCAATTTTATCCACTTCTTATCCAATTCATAAGCATGATGATTGAAATAATTTGTTTTTTTCTCAGCAGAGCTGGGATTGAAATTAAATTGAACCAAGATGATAGTCCTCAGGACCTTTGCTGATATTTTAAAAGATAATGCTTTCTTTAATTCTAAGAAAATAAAAATTAAATCCCTGATCTTACCTTTTTAGATGCCAATCTAGCTAGTTACTAGTGATTGATCACTAGTCAGTACTATCTCTCTTCTGCTGAATCTAGATGCCACCTCAGAATCCTCCCAGCAGCCAGCAATAAGGTGAAACTGCTTGCCATTCCTATTATAACTGAAGTACCTCATCTGTAGCAGTTTAAGAAAAGAAGAGGAAATAAATATAATCCTGTAATATTTACAGAGATATCAGTGCCCTTTCGAATTCTGATTAGTGCTACTAATCCCTATAGACTGATGAAATCTAATTAACTATATTCTAGAAGTGACAGTGGCTGATAATAGCTTAGCAACTAAGGGGGTTTGTCAGTGGTAAGAAGAGATATAACAAAGTCTCCTTAATCCCCTTAACATCTAATATTGAGGAAGAAAAAAGAAAAGGTGGCAAATTCACAAAGTAAATGTTGTAAATTTGGGATTCAGATACTATGTCTATACAAAGAGAAAAGTCCCTGGGTCACACAAACAGTGTACCCTGAGCTACTAACTAGAAGATTGGCAGTTCAAATCCATTCAGTGGCGTCAAAGCTGAAAGGCCTCATGATCTACTTCAGTAAGATTACAGCCATTCAAAACCCTACGGAGCACAGTTCTACTCTCACACATTTGGGGGTTGCCATGAGTTGGAATCTGCTCAACAGCAACAGTGGTACAGATGATTAAGCACTGAACTAACTACTAGCTGAAAGGTTAGTGGTTCAAACCCACCCAGAGACACCTTAGAAGACCAGCCTGGCAATCTGCTTCCAAAATGTCACAGACATTGAAAACCCTGTGGAGCAGTTCTACTCTGCATACATGGGCTCGTCATGAATCAGAATTGAGTCGACAAACACTAACAACAACAACTTACAAAGAGAAAGTCACAACATATTTACTTTTTGAGGCAAGACAGGCAAATTCAAAGTAAATAAGCAAATACAGTATAAAATGGCAAATACAGAGCATGCACGCCGTCCAGTCCCTTCCCATACCCACTGTAAGTCATTCACAACACTCATGCTGAGCAAAAATGCAGCCTTAAAAAGTTCAACACAACAGTCCCCACAGCCACTGGTATATGGGGTGAGACTTAGTTGTTATTCTAAGTCTTATTTCTATTGCCAAACTCCTACTAAGCTTTTACTGTATATAAAAAGCCAGGACTTTCCAGGGCACACCTGTGTCTTAAAACTTGCAACAAGTTAGCAATGAAGCAGATGAACTGGTCTCATCCAAGCTCCCAACAACAGCAAAGGAACAAGAAAACTATCTTAGATTTTACAACACCCTGTAGTCTAGAAATAGTTTGTCAGCACTGTAGATTAGAACTTTTTGCAATATTAGAAATGTTATACATCTGTGCTCTGCAACATGGTAGCCAATAGCCACATGTGGCTATTGAACATTTGAAAAATGGTGCTAGTGTATTTAAGAAACTGATTTCTAAATTTAATTTAAATTTAAATAGCCATGTATGGCTGCCATATCGGATAGCGCAGGTATATATTATCTTGTTTGATCTTCAATAACCTTGTGAAATAAATCATCTCCATTAAAAAAAAAGAAAGAAAAAGGAAGAGGCACAGAGTTATTAAGTGACTTGCCAATGTTACAAAGCTAGAAAGTAACCAAATGTATACTTGAACTTGGAATAGAAATTCTCAGCTCCTTTTATGCCTCCATATCAACCTCAAGGCAAGTATAAATCAAGAGAATACCACACCCTAAAACTAGTGGTTCTATGCAGCCTACCTCATTAGGAGCAGAAAAGAGGCAGCACACCACAAAGAACTGTGAAAGTCTGAGATTTTTTTTTTTTTCATTGTGCTTTAGGTGAAAGTTTACGGAGCAAATTAGTCTCTCATTAAACAATTAATACACAAATTGTTTTGTGACGTTAGGTGCCAACCCCGCAATGTGTCAGCACTCTCCCCTTCTCCACCCCAGTTTCCCTGTTTCCAATCATCCAGTTTTTCTGTCCCTTCCTGCCTTCTCCTCTTTGGTTTTGGGCTGTTGTGCTCATTTAGTCTAGTATACATGGAAAATCTGAGATTTTACCTTGCTTACAAGTTAACAAGTAAGTCATCCACAGTTTCATGGAAGGTAGCGGTAGACCGGAGACTTCTGGGTCAGAAAGTAAGGACCTTATTACTCACAGCAACAGCAGTATCCAGAGTATCAGCATTTTCTTGCAGCAGTTTCTCAAGCCCAAATTCCCACAGTGATGCAAAGAGGGCCAGATGGCACTTGTACATGTCATGGATTGCAATACAGGAGAGGAACCCAGAGCTTAGGGAACTCAAGTCTTCTATAATGGGCAGCATTATAAAGCTTGCCTGCCCCTTGATCCAAAGGGAAACATTATCATACTAGACAGTAAGCATGCCTCCCTTTTCCAGTCTCTATCTTCCAAAGCTGTTCTCTATACAAATATTCTTGAAATGATAGTTCAGAAAAATGCAGTGCCAAGTTATGCGTAAATGTGAGAAACTATATGCTACCCAAGAAATGTGACAAACCGGGAGAAAAACAGTCAAGAAAAGAGAAGGATGGTTAAGTAACCACATAGCAGCTAAAATGTAGGGATAAGTATTTAAAAAAAAGAAAAATAGGTATGTTTGATAGAAAGACTATGTATTCAAGTTAAAACCAGAAAATTAATGTGAACATAAACTTGAAAAAATGACAGTGCTATACAAATGTGAAGAATTACTGCTATTTTTATTAGGCATCAACAGTACACTTATAAAAGTAATTTCCCCAAAATCAGAGGCTACTGCCTTCTTGGAATGGAACCATAAATACATGCACATATCCCTCTTCCAGCCACCATTCAAGACAGCCCTCTGTTCTGAGGGATGCTTCCAGGTCATTGTCCCTACTTCAATACCATGCCTCCTTCCAGATGTCATTATCCCAGTAACCAGCTGTCCTCTTTACCTGTCTTCCAGAGTACCAGCCCTAATATCACCAAATTCTACCTTTAACATATTGAATTAAAGTGAGAAATGGTTTTGGCAGATGTTTCTTGCACCAACTTGAGAAGCTGTCTCCACATCATGAAAAAGATGATGAGTTTATAACTTGCAGAAATTATTGGTTGTTGTAAGAGAAGAGTAGATCAGGAATTGAATAACTGCAGCTGGAGGATTCCTGCTATTTTATTAGGTCCAATCAAATGCCCATAGGAAAACAATATTTAAAAATCATCACTTGAGAATAAATCATTGATCCTTATTGAAGAAGCAGTGGCTTCTAACCAATTCCTTCCTAACCCATTGGCCATAAATTTGTGGAGGTTATAAACCATAGGAAAAAATCCTTGTAACACTGACTGTAGCACATAATAATAGCACATAATGTTAGGCCTGAAAGCTCAGAAATAATGAATCCTAATTTCATAAATAGGGAAACTGAGACCCAAAAACATGAAGTGTTTTTTCTAGGATAATGCAACAAACCATCAATAGGTGGTTGAATGAGTTCAATAGATGGGATGAATTCTCAGGAGGACTCAATTCTTGAGTCCTACCTCTCCATATAACACCCTAACTCTTGCTTCTCAACCTGAAATAGATTGAGCCAAAAAAATAAGTACCTACAAACTGCCCTCTTGTAGAACATGCCTGTAGACATGGTTGGAGTGGAGCCAAGTGGTCTGAGATAGTAATGCTTCCCCAGGTGGAAGCTCAGTAGGAAACCTTAGGCCTGCAGGCAGTTTACATCCTCATTCTCTCAGGTCTACCACAAAGGTAGTTGCAATGCAGATTAGAAAAAAAGAAAGAAAAAGTGTGCATAGCACATGAAGAAGCCCAGATCTTCTCTGAGGAATTTAGTACTTTAGTGGTGTCATTAAGCTGGGTCAAAAAAGTCCTTTCATTTTTTTTTTTAATATGCTAATATAACCTCAAGCACCAGCTAGCTTAAATGACAGACACTTCACAAAGTTCATTTTTATTATTCTAGCTGAAAAATAAATAACACTCCTACAGGTGTCCCTCATATTAAAGGGCTTTATTTGCCTGAAACGGACTCTGTATTGACTAAAACCTTATCTATACTTCACAAGAAAAGAACTTTTGCTTATTATCTTTCAAAGAGATGTACCCAGTCTACACAGGACAAAGAAAAACAATCCGATAAAATAAATGGTGCTACAGGAGCCCAGCAAAAGAACTCCTAATGGCCAAAGATGAATCAAATTTGACCAATTGTAAAAACAATGTGGGGGAGGTGTCTGACCTCCTCTAACTTCACAAGCAGGAAAGAGAACCAAGATCAACAGTCCAAGGCTGATTCCTATGAGGTGGCATTCAGACAAGTCTCCTCTCTCCGCCAACTTTACCAGTTCTGACACAAACCATCCCTTCCACAACACTCTATACTTCTCTGCTGGGTTTGATAATTCATTGCAATGGCCACATTATGGGGTTTATTAGGGAAGTAACAGGTTACAATTCAGGCTCAGGAACAGTCAAGGATACAGTTCTTCCAGCAGGACAGCCTTTTCCCAGCCGTGCTGGCAGGCTCGCCTCTTCCTGGCCCTCAGCCTCTGCCCAAAGACAGTCAGCTTTCTCTGTGGCTGGGAAGCCCACTGCACCATCTCCTGCTGCCGGGTCTCTGCTGCAGGGTCTCTCATGCTAGTCTCTTTCCTTGGTAGTGGTGGTATTCTTCTTTTTTTCTGCCTCTGGGGTGGCTCATTTCAAGCCCAGGGATGGCAAAACTTACCACAATTATCCTATCACACAGTCCTGCCCAATCACTTTGGTGGGAGTTACAAACTGTTGCTAGAAAGGCCACACAAAAGCAATCTACAGAACCGCGGGCCACCCCCTGACTTTTCTAGTCATGGTTCTTTCATATATGGAGAATAACGTTCCCCTCTCAATCATATTACCAGTCCAAAACAGTCATTAAAAATTAGTCCTTCAGTAGGGCAAAAGTCCTCAGGGTGATGTTACTCAGGTACCAGCCTCTCAGATCTGCTGCAGGTTTCCATCTTATCTGGTCAAGTTCTCCAATAGTTTGTCTCGGCTTCACCCTTCTTTGTGTCTGATAAAATTTAACGCAAGAACATTATTCCCTTGCTCTGAGCCTCACGAGGTATCAGCATAGCAAAACCTTTAAGGGACTTTAGGTTTGGCCATTGTACTCTAGTCCAGCAGTGCCTCCCCCTTAGTCCACTCTTTCACACTTACAATTTCTACAATTACAGTTTTTACAGTCACAATTAACTTTGTTAACAATTAACACTCACAACTGAATCATATAATCCTATCAACATCTTCCCCCACCCTCTCTTCCCCAGACCCATCAGGAAAAGAGGAAACTATTTCAGTGGGGATCCTTCCTTGTCACCTTCATTTAATGTAAGCACACTCATAAAAGCATGTAAGCCAGCCACTTCATGCCTTTATCTCCCCTCATTTTAGGTAGCCAACTTTCAAATTGCCCATCCCTATCTAACAAGTACTCTGATGAGACAAGCATGTTCCCTGGTCTTGAAGAATCTTCTGTTCCAGTTGGAACTTTGAGCATCTGCATCCATAAGCAAAGTCTAGTCCAGAGCAAGCCATCAAATTGCAGCAATCTACACCAGCTCATGCTGTTAAACATCTTTCTCCTCATTTGGTCAGGTTCTGGTCAACTCATCCCTAGCCATCCAAGCTAGGTCACAATGGGTATTGGCCTTAGGTTCAAGAGTTCACACATACCTCCTGGCACTTCAGATTGCCCCTTCACACTCTCACCCCTAGCCCCCTTGGGCTAGGTCAACGGGTTTCACCCATAAACTTAGGAGTTCACACACAACTCCCTTTACTTCTGACAAGCCAGCCCTTCCTCTCTTTCATCCCTAGATCCTGTGGGCAGGTCAACTGGTGCCAATGGAATGTGTCCAAACTCAGCTTGTCTCTTCATTGTTGTACTTCCCCCGCTTCCACTCATTGAGTGAACCCAGGTGGTCACCACAAGAGAGCAGACCAAGTTGTCTACTTATTGACTCCCTTTAACTTTCAGTCCTGGAAGGCAGTTCCTTCTTATGGGCACTGACTTTTCCTACCTCAATGCATCCAAAAGCAAACTTCTTGCTCGTAATTCAAAAAGCAAAACAGTCATCTTTTTTTTCTTTCTCTGCAGGTCTTACCTTCAAACGGAAACCTCCAGTTCTCTCAGCAGTTCTGAGTGGTTCTACATGTTTTCTTCAAATGTAAAATCTGGCTGGGACTCAGGTTTTCAACCTAAGCCTCCATTCTATACACAAGGCTACTGCATTCAAACCAACAGCTTGTGTTTCCCCTGGGCAAATCCTAGTTCCCGTTTTAGCACATCCAATCAAATATTGGCTGAAGGCGGAGTTACGTGCTCTCCAATATCCAATATTTCATTTCTACCATACATTTGGGTCTGCTATACAACAATAGGTAGGAGAAACATTCAATATCCATAGTACATTCAGATAAACACATAACCCTTTTTAAAACATTCCACTTTCATTTTCTGTTCTCTACACCTTAACTAACTTCCCATTCATATGCATATGGCCTTGGGACTCTGGCTGAGTGGAATCGGTAGACCCTGGCCCCCTATCAATCATCCTGCTTATTGGGCCTGGCTTTTGCCCCAGGCCACTCCAGGTGGCACTTTTCTCCCCTCAACTGCAGTATAACCTTTGCTTTAGCCCATTACAGGCAACTACAGTCAAATCAACCATCAAAGAATCAAAAGTTTCACTTCCCAAGCCCCTTCATTCTTTCTCTTATAAAGTTCCGTGCTTTCATGAGTCTGGAGCCATTGCAAAGAATCCCACTTCTGACACCAACTGTAAAAATGGCATCGTAACCATGTCTGATCTCCTCTAACTTCACAAGGGGGAAGGAGAACCAAGATCAACAGTCCAAGGCTGATTCCTATGAGGCAGCATTGAGACTTGCCTCCTCTCTCCACCATCTTTATCAATTCTGACATTAACCATCCCTCCCATCACACTCTCTACTTCTCTACTGGGTTTGATAATTCATTGCAATGGCCACACAGAACTCACAGACCATATTGACGATTATTGGGTTTATTAGGAAAGTAAGAGGTTACAATTCAGGCTCAGGAACACTCAAGGATACAGTTCTTTCATCAGGACAGCCTTTTCCCAGCTGTGCTTGCAGGCTCGCCTCTCACTGGCCCTTGGCCTCTGCCCAAAAGCACTCAGTTTTCTGTCTCCCTGGGCCAGGAAGTCCACTGTGCCATCTCCTATTGCCAGGTTTCTGCTGCTGGGTCTCTGCTGCAAGGTCTCTCTTTCCTTGGTGGTGGTGATATTCTTCTTTTTTCCTGCCTCTGGGTTGACTCATACAAAGCCCAGCAGGATAGCAAAACTGACCAATCCCTTTGGTGGTCCACAATTACCCTATCACAGTGTCCTGCCCAATTACTTGGGTGAAAGTTACAAGACCATGGCTAAAAAGGCCACACAAAAGTGATCTGTGGCACCGCACCAATTAAATAAATAGCATAGTATTAGATTATAACTCAAAGAATGAAATAAATATCCATGAGTTCACTGATGTAAATTAATGATACAAATAAGTACCAACAGCCCATTTATAAAGGTAATTTCCCTAAAACTAGAAGCTACTGCCCCTTTAGACTGAATCATAATTATATATATGTGTATATATATATGTGTGTGTGTGTATATGTATATATATATATGATTGAATAAATAAATATGTGGAGAAAAGAGACAAATCTTCCTTACCAAAGATTCCAAATAATATATGTAGATACTATCCCCTGCAAGTGGTGTAATTTAATTCCTCACCCTTAAGAGTAGGTTAGACTTAGTGACTCACTTCCAGAACATAAAGAAAAGGGGAAAATAGTAGCTTTACAGTGAAGAAACCTTACAAACACTGCCTTAATCAAGTTAACATCACCAGTAATGTCATGTGGATGTGATGTGATGAGAAGGGGCACTTCACCTCTGTAGTATTCTTTCCACAAACCTATGACCCCAGTGTAATCATGAGGAAAACATCAGACAAGCCTAGACTAGGAGATATTCTCCAGGATACTTGGCCAGTACTCATCAAGATCATGAAAAACAAGAAAAGCCTGAGAGATAGTCACAGGTCAGAGAAGACTGGGGAGACATGACAATTAAATGCTATGTGGTTTCCTGAAATGTAGCCTGGAACAGAAAGAGCACATTAGTGGAAAAAATGGTTATATTCAAATAAAGCCTGGAGTTTAGTTAATAGTAATGAAGCAATGTCAGCTTCTTAGTTTTGATAAATATACTATGGTAACATAAGATGTTAACAGTGTGGAAAACTGGGTGAGGGGTATACAGGAACTCTATTATCTTTGCAACTTTCCTGTACATATAAAATTATTCCAAAATAAAAGGTTTATTTTAAAAAAATCTAGATGATACAAGGTTATCTCATTGCATGCTCCTGCTGGGAGCATGGCACAATTTTATAGCTGTTGCATTGCCAAATCCAAGGAGCACAGTTAAAGAAGGCCTGAGAAAGCTAAATGAGTTCAACTGCCAGAGGCAGAGTGGTGACAACAGGCTGTAGAATGAAAGGAAATACAACATTTGTTCTTGGCTAAACAAACTAAATATTATTTGTGTAGTCGTCTGAAAAGCATAATATTGTCAGAATACAGAAAAAATGGGGCCTTCCTTTATAGGTCATCAAAAGTGATAAGGTAAAAGCCCAAACCAACAAGCCTAACAGATTTTAATAAAGATAAATGTGTGCCAACTATCCAATAATGAATACGTTTGATAGTGAGAAAGACTCAAATTACAAATATAAATTTTAGATAAACTTCTTCAAATTTGGAAATTTTTCTAAGTCCTCTTTGTTCTATAAATTATCTAGGGTATTATAATAATTGACTTTTATATTATCATCTGCAAAGTGATTAAATCATTTTGCCAAAAGATTGAATCACTCCCTGCTGCCTAATCCTCTAAGTTACTTCCTTTTCCCATCTAGGCCATTCTCTGCTTTCAAACCCAAAGGTTTCAGTCCCTACCAAGCCTTCTCCTTGCCCCATTTACATCCCCTGGCCTCATTAAAGAAATCTCAGCCACCTTTTTGCCTTTAACACCTTTTTTTGGCATTGTCTTCAAAACAATAATCTCTTCAAAATTATTTTTAGTTGAGGGTGGTGAAAAAAATCAAAAATAGTGGTGATGGTTACACAGCATGGTGAATGTGATAATGTCACTGAGTTGCACATGTAAAAATAGTTGAAATGACAAATGTCTTGATGTTTTGTTTTATTTTTATTTTTACCACAGTAAAAATTTTAGAATGATTTTGTGAACTGAATGGAACTGATTTAATGAGTAAGAAAGCTGTAATCTGCTTTCTACATGCTTTTGTTGTTGTTAGGCACTGTCAAGTCAGTTCCAATTCATAGCAACCCTATGTAAAACAGAATGAAACACTACCCGGTCCTGCACCATCCTCACAATCATTGTTACGCTTAAGCCCATTGTTGTACCCACTGTGTCCATCCATCTCGTTGAGGGTCTTCCTCTTTTTCTCTGACCCTCTACTTTACCAAGTATGATGTCTTTCTCCCGGGACTGATCCGTCCTGATAATATGTACAAATTATGTGAGACATAGTCGCACCCTCCTTGCTTCTAAGGAGCATTCTAGTCGTACTTCTTCCAAGACAGATTAGTTTGTTCTTTTGGCAGTCTGTGGTACATTCAATATTCTTCTCCAACACCACAATTCAAAGGCATTAATTCTTCTTCAATCTTCCTTATTCATCATCCCGCTTTCACATGCATATGAAACAATTGAAAACACCATGGCTTGGATCAGGTGCACCTTAGTCTTCAAGATGACATCTTTGCTTTTCAACATTTTAAAGAGGTCTTTTGCAGCAGATTTGCCCAACACAATGCGTCATTTGATTTCTTGACTGCTGCTTCCTTGGGTGTTGATTGTAGATTCAAGTAAAATGAAATCCTTGACAACCTCAATCTCTTCTCCACTTATCATGATGTTGCTTATTGGTCCTTTTGTGAGAATTTTTGTTTTATGTTGAGGTGTAATCCATACTGAAGTCTGTGGTCTTTGATTTTCATCAGTAAGTGCTTCAAGTTCTCTTCACTTTCAGCAAACAAGGTTGTGTCATCTTGTAACAACGGAGGTTGTTAGTGAATCTTCCTCCAATCCTGATGCCCTACTCTTCTTCATATAGTCCAGCTTCTCGGATTATTTGCACAGCATACAGACTGAATAGGTATGGTGAAAGGATACAACTCTGGCGAACACCCTTCCTGACTTTAAACCATGTAGTATCCCCTTGTTCTGTTCAAACAACTGCCTCTTGATCTATGTACAGGTTCCTCATGAGCACAAGTAAGTATTCTGGAACTCTCGTTCTTCACAATGTTATCCATAATTTGTTATGATCCACACAATCGAATGCCTTTGCATAGTCAATAAAACACAGGTAAACATCTTTCTGGTATTCTCTGCTTTCAGCCAAGATCCATCTGACATCAGCAATGATAACCCTGGTTCCACGTTCTCTTCTGAATCCAGCTTGAATTTCTGGCAGTTCCCTGTCAATATACTGCTGCAGTTGCTTTTGAATGATCTTCAGTAAAATTTTACTTGCACATGATATTAATGATATTCTTCAATAATTTCCCCATTTGGTGGGATCACCTTTCTTGGGAATGAGCATAAATATGGATCTCTTCCAGTTGGTTGGCCAGGTAGCTGTCTTCCAAATTTCTTGGCATAGAGAAGTCAGCACTCCCAGCACTGCATCCTTTTGTTGAAACATCTCAATTGGTATTCCATCAATTCCTGGAGTCTTGTTTTTCGCCAATGCCTTCAGTGCAGTGTGCACTTCTTCCTTCAGTACCATCGGTTACTGATCATATGCTACCTCTTGAAATGGTTGAATGTCGACCAGTTCTTTTTGATATAGTGACTCTGTGCATTCCTTCCATCTTCTTTTGATGCTTGCTGTGTTGTTTAATATTTTCCCCCATAGAATCCTTCACTATTGCAACTCGAGGCTTGAATTTTTCTTCAGTTCTTTCAGCTTGAGAAATGCTGAGCATGTTCTTCCCTTTTGGTTTTCTAACTCTAGGTCTTTGCACATGTCATTATAATACTTTACTTTGTCTTCTCGAGCCACCCTTTGAAATCTTCTGTTCAGCTATTTTACTTCAACGTATATTCCATTTGCTTTAGCTACTCGATGTTCAAGAGAGAGTTTCAGAGTCTCTTCTGACATCCATTATGGTCTTTTCTTTCTTTCCTGTCTTTTTAATGACCTCTTGCTTTCTTCATGTATGATGTCCTTGATGTCATTCAACAACTCGTCTGGTCTTCAGTCATTAGTGTTCAATGCATCAAATCTATTCCTGAGATGGTCTCTAAATTCAGGTGAGATATACTCAAGGTCGTACTTTGGCTCTTGTGAACTTGTTCTAATTTTCTTCAGTTTCAACTTGAACTTGCATATGAGCAATTGATGGTCTGTTCCACCGTCAGTCCCTGACCTTGTTCTGACTGATGATATTGAGCTTTTCCACCGTCTTTTTCCACAGATGTAGTCAATTTGATTCCTGTGTATTCATCTGGCAAGGTCCACGTGTACAGTCACCGTTTATGTTGTTGAAAAATGGTATTTTCAATGAAGAAGTCACTGGTCTTGCAAAATTATATCATGAGATCTCTGGCATCATTTCTATCACCGAGGCCATATTTTCCAACTACTGGTCCTTCTTTGATTCCAACTTTTGCATTCCAATCACCAGTAATTATCAATGCATCCTGATTACATATTCAATCAATTTCAGACTGCAGAAGTTGGTAAACATCTTCAATTTCTTCATGTTTGGCTTTAGCGGTTGGTGTGTAAATTTGAATAATAGTCATATTAATTGGTCTTCCTTGTAGACGTATGGATATTGTCCTATTACCGACAGCGTTGTACTTCAGTATAGATCTTGAAATGTTCTTTTTGACAATGAATGCAATGCCATTCCTCTTCATGTTGTCATTCCCGGCATAGTATACCATATGATTGTCCAATTCAAAATGGTCAGTACCAGTCCATTTCAGCTCACTAATGCCTAGGATATCAATGTTTATGCATTCCATCTCATTTTCGATGATTTCCAATTTTTCTAGATTCATTCTTCGTACATTCCGTGTTCTGATTATTAACGGATGTTTGTAGCTGTTTCTTCTCATTTTGAGTCATGCCATATCAGCAAATGAAGGTCCCGAAAGCTTGACTTCATCCACATCATTAAGGATAGCTCTGCTTCGAGGAGGCAGCTCTTCCCCAGTCATATTTTGAGTGCCTTCCAACCTGAGGAGCTCATCTTCTGGCAGTATATCAGACAATGTTCCACTGCTATTTATAAGGTTTTCACTGGCTAATTCTCTTCAGAAGTAGACCGCCAGGTCCTTCTTCTGGAAGCTCAGCTGAAACCCATCTATGGGTGACCCTGCTGGTACTGGAATACTGATGGCATAGCTTCCAGTATCACAACAACAAGCAAGCCTTTACAGTACGACAAACTGATAGATGCTGGGGGGCTTTCTATATAAGCTTTATATATATTGGGAAAATATACATATATATTTCTCCTCATTTTTCCATAGAAACGTACAAATGTGTTCCCAAATTATCTAAGGAAGGTATGGGTAAAGTTTGTGATACTTGCAGCATAGAGTTTCTTAAAAACAATTCTTAAAGTCAATTCACAAGCTAACTGTGGATATTTACTAAGGAACTCTGTTAAGTGGGCTGACAAATGGATAATATGTTTATCTATATATTAGGTATACATTACATTTCATCACTTTTACTGCTAAAGAATAAATTAAAAGTGACAGAATAAATATTAAAAAAAACATTAACACAAGAAAATATCCCTTAGTTCAACGTGGAGATAACAAATCCATCAGTATACCAACATATGTGCATACTAAGCAGACAATAGATTGAGCAAATGTACTTTGGTGTCAGGAATGTATGAACACTTTAATATACGCTATCTCATTTAATTCTGTCTACAACTACATAAAGTAGATGTAATTATTCTCATTTTTTAAATTGTGAAACCAAGCTTCCAAAGATTATAAACTTACACAAGGATAATTGGTATGTTATTTAAGGGAAATAACAGTAGCTTCTTTAAAGTGACATGATAAAATATTATTTCTCACTCAGATCTCTATCTAATACAAGTCATTTGGGAACAGGGAGATTCTACTTCTCCTGGTCATTCAAGGACCAGGAGGCTCTTTCCGCTTCTAATGGGTGGAGATTGAGAGCAAGGGTAGCATATTGCAGGTTTTTGTGGGCCAGGCCTGATAGTGGAACATAATTCTGCTAACTTTCCATTGCCCAAAACTCAATCAAAAAGCAAAAGTTCACAGAAAGGGATACTGTATGCCTAGGAAGAAAAATATAGCACATACTAGTGTAGTCTAGCACTCTTTGCCACACTTGGATTATTATTTGCTTAGATATTTTGAGTCCAAAGTCAGTGTTCTCATGTCACAGTGTTGGACAAATCTCTCTTCTACTTCCTGTATATCTATTTCTCTCTACCCGTCCCTGACACTAGAGACTATCAAAATAAGTTAAATTTTTGCCTGTTGTCATACTGAAACCTATACTTTAAAAGATAGGCATTAGTTAAATTTCTCGTTTCTTTCCAGGACTATAGTCTAGAGGGATCCAATATTCTCTTATCCTGGGGCTTATGTAGAGAACATTTATATAGTCTACAGTCACGATAACCAAATAATTAGAAGTCTGCTAGGAAAATGACTAGTATCAAAAACCCCATAGCCAAGGGGCTGGGGAGAAAACATTAATAGAAACAGACAGAGATCACAGAGATGTTGAAATTAGTAGACCAGTGGCTTAAAACAACTACTATAAATTTATTCAAGAATTCAAAGAAAAAAATTGGACCTAATACATGAATGGAGCCCTGGTGGTGCAGTGGTTAAGTGTTCACCTACTAACCGAAAGGTCGACAGTTCAAATCCACCAGCTGCCGTTTGGAAACCCTAATGGGCAGTACTACTATGTCCTATAGGGTCACTATGAGTTGGAATCAACTCAATGGAAACCTGTTTGGTTCTTGTTTTTAATAAATGAATACTTTTTGTATCTCAAAAGAGAAATCATAATTAAAAAAAAGAAATTCTAGGTAGCAGAGCCCATGTGGTGCTATACGCAGAAGCACTATGCTGTCCCTCTGCAGCAAAGACACAAAAAACTAAGTAAAACAGATACAAATGTCAATCCTGGAACCCTAAATACCAAATGAAGGAATGAAGAACTCAATCAAGGATAAAACAAAACTAAAAAATCTACAACAGGGAACCAGAGAGATCAACCTGTAAATGACAACAATGTCAGAAAAATAAAAGAGGGAATAAATGGTATAGGTGTAGAACTTTCAGATGGAGAGTAAGTCAAGGCATTATCAAGTAAAGTCTGGTTTAAAGTTAGAAAGACTGGAGTAAATTTCAAGATAAGCACAAGGAAAGTTAACAAACGTACTCATCAAAATAAAGAAGAAAAACATAAAGTCTCAGTAAACACAAAATCTACAAAAATTAAAGAAACAAAAAAATACACAAACAAAAGGAATTCAGCACAGAAGAGTAAGAGAAACAAAGAAAACATCAGCACCACAAAAAAAGCACTACAAAATTACAGCAACAAAGTTACTCCTATCAATTATCACACTGAATGCGAGTAGCTTAAATGCACCCATGAAGAGACAGAGAGTGATAGAATGGATTAAAAAAACAGGACTCATCAGTATACTATCTACAAGAGACACTTCTTAGAAACAAAGACATAGATTTATTAAAAATCAAAGGATGAAAAAAAATCAATCAAATAGTTACTAAAAAAGGAGTGGCAATACTAATCTCAGATAAAATAGATTTTAAAACAAAATCCTTCATAAAAGACAAAGGAGGGCATTATATAATGATTAAGGCAACAAGTCACAATGAAGACATAATCATAATAAATATCTATGCACCCAATGACAGGGCTCCAAAATACGTAAAACAAACTCTAACAGCACTGAAAAGAGAAACTGACAGTTTTCCACAATAATAGTAGGAGACTTCAACACACCACTCTTGGTAAATGACAGAACATCTAGAAAGAAATTCAACAAAAATATAGAAGATCTAAAGGCCATGATCAACCAACCTGATCTCATAGACATATATAGAACACTCCACTCAACAGCAATAAATTACACATTCTTTTTCCAGAATAGACCACATCTTAGGCCACAAAGCAACCCTCAACAAAATCTAAAACATCAACATAATACAAAGTATCTTGTCTGAACACAACGCCATCAAAATAGAAATTAATGAAAGGAAGAGCAAGTGAAAAAAATACCAGAAACATGGAAACTGAATAACACCTTGCTTTAAAAGCAGTGGGTAATAGAAGAAATCAAAGATGGAATCAAAAAGTTCCTAGACTCAAACTAGAATGAAAACATGTCATACCAAAACCTTTGGGACACAGCAAAGGCAGCACTCAGAGGTCAGTTTATAGCAATAGACACACATATCAAAAAAGAGGAAAGGGACAAAATTAAAACATTAGCTACACAACATGAACAAATAGAAAGAGAACAGCATAAGAAGCCCGCAGCCATCAGAAGAAAGGCAATAATAAAAATCAGATCAGAAATAAACAAAATAGAGACTAGAAAGAATCAACAAAACCAAAAGTTGGTTCTTTGAAAGCATCAACAAAATTGACAAACCCATTGACCAAACTGACAAAGAAAAACAGGAAAGGATGCATATTACCCAAATAAGAAATGAAATGGGGGACATTTCAACAGACCCAACTGAAATAAAAAGGAACATAACAGAGTACTATGAAAAACTAGACTCCAACAAATTTGAAAACCTATGGTAAATGGACAAATTTCTAGAAACACACTACCTACCCAAATTAACACAAACTGAGGTTGAAAATCTGAAGAGATCCATAACAGAGAAGAGACTGAAAGGTAATTTTAAAAACTCCAAAAAAAAAAAAAAAAAAAAAAGGCCTGCCAGATGGCTTCACTGGAGAATTCTACCAAACTGTCAGAGAACAGCTTACACCAATACTACTCAAAGTATTTCAGAACATAAAAAAGGAAGGGGTATTTCCGAATTCATTCTGTGAAGCCAGCGTAACCCTGATACCAAAACCAGGCAAAGACACCATAAAAAAAGAAAATTACAGACCAATATCTCTCATGAATACACATGCAAAAATTCTCAACAAAATTCTATCCAATAGAATTCAGAATCACATTAAAAAAAAAAAAAGTACAACACAACCAAATGGGATTCATACCAGGATTTCAAGGGTGGTTCGACATTAGAAAATCAATCAACATAATCCACCACATAAATAAAATAAAGGAAAAGAACCACATGATCTTATCAATCAATACAGAAAAGGCATTCAACAAAGTCCAACACCCATTCCTGATAAAAACTCTCAACGAAACAGGTATAGAAGGGAAATTCCTCAATGTAATAAATGGCATCTATACAAAACCAACAGCCAACATCATTCTTAATTGAGAGAGGCTAAAAATATCCTCATGAGAATGGGAGCAAGACAAGGATGCCCTTTATCACCCTATTTAACATTGTACTGGAAGTCTTAGATAGAGAAATAAGTCAAGAAAAAGAAATAAAGTACATCCAAATTGGTAAGGAAGAAGTAAAACTGTCCCTATTTGTGGATGACATAATACTATGCATAAAACCCAAAAGATTCCATGAGAAAACGACTGAAATTAATAGAAAGACTCAGCAGAGTAGCAGGATACGAGATAAACATACAAAAATCAGTTGGATTCCTATATACCAATAAAGAGAACTATGAAAAGGAAATCAAGAAAACAATACCATTTATAATAGTCCTTAAAAAAATAAAGTACTTAGGAATAAATCTAACCAAGGATGTAAAGACCTATACAAAGAAAATTACAAAACACTGCTGCAAAAAACCAAAAGAGACCTACATAAATGGAAAAACATACCATGCTCATGGATAGGTAGACTTAACATTGCAAAAATGTCAATTCTACCCAAAGCAATCTACAAATACAATGCAATCCTGATCCAAATACCAACATCATTCTTTAAAGAGATGGAAAAAATAATCATTAACTTTTTATGGAAAGGGAAGAGGCCCGGGATTAGTAAAGCACTATTGAAAAAGAAGAATAAAGTAGGAGGACTTGCACTACCTGACCTCAGAACCTACTATACAGCTACAGTAGTCAAAACAGCCTGGTACTGGTACAACCACAGATACAATGACCAATGGAAAAGAATTGAGAACTCAGATGTAAATCCATCCACCTATGGTCACCTGATCTTCAACAAAGGCCAAAGTCCATCAAATGGGGAAAAGACAGTCTTTTTAAAAAATGGTGCTGGCAAAACTGGATGTCTATGTGCAAAAAAATGAAACAGGACCCATACCTGCCTTACACCATACACAAAAGCTAATTCAAATTGAGATCAAAGACCTAAATATAAAATCAAAACGTATAAAGATCATAGAAAAAAAACTACGGTCAACGTTAGTAGACCTTAATACATGCCATTAACAGGATACAAACTAACTAACAATACACAAACACCAGAAGATAAGCTAGATAACTGGGATATTCTAAGAATTAAACACTTATACTCATCAAAAGACTTCATAAAAAGAGTAAAAAGAGAACCTACAAACTGCAAAAAATCTTTAGCTATGACATATCCAAGAAAGGTCTGATCTGTAAAATCTACAGGAAAATCCAACACCTCTACAACAAAAAAGACAAATAATCCAGTTAAAAAATGGGCAAAGAACATGAACAGACACTTCAACAAAGAAGACATTCAAGTGGCTAACAGACACATGATGAAATGCTCCCAGTCACTGGCCGTTAGAGAAATGCAAATCAAAACTGCAATGAGGTATCATCTCACCCCAATATTACTGGCATGAAACAATAAAACAGAAAATAACAAATGTTGGAGAGGCTCCATGGAAATTGGAACTATTATGCACTGCTGGTGGGAATGCAAAATGGTACAAACATTTTGGAAAACGATATGACACTTCCTTAAAAAGCTAGAAATAGAAATACCAAATGATCCAGTAATCCTACTCCTAGGAATATATCGTAGAGAAATAATGAATAGATATGTGCACACCCATGTTCATTGCAGCATTGTTCATAATAACAAAAAGATGGAAACAACCTAGATGCCCATCAACAGATGAATGGATAAACAAAACTATGGTACATACACACAATGGAGTATTATGCAACAATAAAGAACAAAGATGAATCTGTGAAGCATCTCACAACATGGATGAATCTGGAGGATATTATGCTAAGTCAGTCACAAAAGGACAAATACAGTATGAGACCACTACTATAAAAACTCATGAAAAGTTTTACACACAAAAAGAAACAATCTTCGATGGTTACGAGAAAGGGGAGGGGTTGGAGGGAAAAACAGTAAATAGACACTAGATAAGTGGTAACTATGGTGAAGGGTAAGACAATACACAATACTGGGGAACCCAGCACAGCTTGTACAAGGCAAGGTCATGGAAGCTCCACGGACACATCCAAACCCTCTGAGGGACCAAATTACTAGGCTGAGTGCTGTGGTGACCATAGTCTCAGGGAACATCTAGCTCAACAGGCATAAAGTAGCTTATAAAGAAAATGTTCTGCATCCTATTTGGTGAGTAATGTCTGGGGTCTTAAAAACTTGTGAGTGGCCTTCTAAGATACTCCACTGGTCTCACCCCATCTGGAGCAAGGGAGAATGAAGAAAACCAAAGACATGAAAGAAAGGTTAGTCCAAGGGACTAATGGACCACAAGTATCAAAGCCTCCACAAGACTGAGTCCAGCACAACTAGATGGTGCTTGGCTACCACCACTGACTGCTCTGACAAGGATCACAATAGAGGGTCCCAGACAGAGCTGGAGAAAAATGTAGAACAAAATTCTAACTCATAAAAGAAAAAAAAAAAAAAAAGACCAGCCTTACTGGTCTGACAGAGACTGGAGAAGGCATGAGAGTATGGCCTCCAGAGACTCTTATATCTCAGTAACGAAGTCACTCCTGAGGTTCACCCTTCAGTCAAATTAGACAGGCCTAAAAAACAAACAATAACACACATAGTTCAACTATGTATATGAGACTAAATGGGCACATCAGGCCAGGGGCAAGGATGGGAGGGCAGGAGGCGAGAAGAAAGGTGGTAATGGGCGGGCCCAAGGTCAAGAAAGGGAGAGTGTTGACATGTCATGGGGTGGGCAACCAGTGTCACAAAACAATATGTGTATTGTTTAATGAGAAACTAGTGTGCTCTGTAAACCTTCATCTAAAATACAATTTAAAAAAATAAGAGAGAGATTACATGAAAAAAAAAATTGTGTATTAATTGTTTAATGAGAAACTAATTTGCTCTGTAAACTTACACCTAAAGCACAATAAAACAGTAATAATAAAAATTAAAAATAAAATTAAAAAAAGAAATTCTAAAACTGAAAAATACAATATCCAAAATAAAATCTTACTGAATAAGATTAACAGAAGCTTAGATGCCACAAGAGAAAAGATTAGTGAACTTGAAAATTGAGCAGTAAAAAGTATCTACACTGACACACAGAGACAAGAGGGACTAAAAAAAAACAAAAACAAAAACAAAAGAACAGAGCCTCAGTAATAAGTGAGACACTATTGAGCAGTCTAACATATAGAAGAGGAGTGCAGGAGAGGAAAAGGAGAATTGGGTAAAAAAAAATTTTTCTTTAACTATAGCTTAATATTTCCTTAATTTGAAAAATTTCAACCCAAGAATCTCAATGAAACCAAGAAAAAATGCACACAAACAAAGAAAGTTACGCATAAAGAAGTCAGAATAAAACTACTGAAAACTAACTATCTGCAGAATATTCTAAAATTAGCCAGAGGGGGAGAAAAACACATTCCATGTAGGTAAAAAACAGTAAGAATTACTGCTGAATTCCAGTCAGAAACAATGCAAGCCAAAAGACAATGGAGTAGCTTCTTTAAAACACTAAAAGAAAAAACTTTGTCAACCTAGAATTCTATATCAGATGAAAATATCCTGCAAAAAATGATGGTGAAATTGTTTTGCAAAAAAAACAAAAGCTGAATAAGCTACATTGCAAGAAATGCTAGAGGAAGTTCTACAGGCATCAAAGAATACAAGATAGAAAATTGGTTCTACAGTCTTGAAAAACAAGAACAAAGCTGAAAAACTTACACTACCTGGTAAAAGCTACAGTAATAAATACAATGTTATTACATTGATAGATCGATAGAAGAGAGGGTATAGAAATAGACTGACATATACACAATCAATTAACTTTTGGCAAAGGCAACAAAGCATTTCAATGGGAAAGAAAATATTTTCAGCAAAAAGTGCTGAAATAACTAGACATCCACATGCAGAGAAAAGTTAAACCTCAACACCTACCTCACACCAAATGCAAAAAATTATTCAAGATGGATCATAAACATAAAAGTTAAAACTATTAAGTTTCTAAAGAAAACATACAAGAATATCTCTGTGACCTTGAGATTGGAAAAGAATTCTTAGACAGGACAAAGAAAGTACTACCATACAGGAAAAAAAAAAAATAGAAAAATTAGACCTCATCAATATTAAAATATTCTGCTCATCAAAAGACACCAATAGAAATATAAAGGCAAGCCACAGAGTGGAAGAAAATGTTCACAAAACATCATTATGACAAAAAACTTGTGTCCAGAATATATAAATATCCCCTAAAACTCTATGTACTCTGTTCTGTTTGAAATTTTACAACGATAATATTTTCTTGTTATTATGAATTAATAACCACATGCCATGTCTCAATCACAATTTAAATAAAGAAGAGAAAAAGAAGAATCCCACATTCTAGCATTGCCTTTGTGTCTTTCTGTTGCTCCCACTGAAGATCAAATACAGAAATATGGTATTTATCCTCCTTTTTTTGTGGGACAGCAGTCTTTCTGAACGCTGAGGAAAGGAATTTAATTAACAATTAGAAAGAGAAAATTCAGTAATATAAGGGCAAAGAGAGAAGAAGAAATTGTTGTTGTTCCAGTTGCCGTTGAGTCACTTCTAACTCCTGGTGACCCCATGTGTGTCAGACTAGAACAGTGCTCCACAGGGTTTTCATTGGCTGATTTTTCAGAAGCCTTTCTTCCAAGGTGCCTTCAACCACCAATAATTCAGCTAGCTGCCAAGCACATCAACCACTGCACCACACACTTCAAAGAAATTGGTACATAAATTTCTTCTTTAAAAAATGTTTGAAGCTATTTGGGCATAATGAGACAAAACAAGAAATACGTAGATTTCTTTAAAGAAGAGATGAAAGAATATTTATGGTGAATCATTAAAAGTTATTGAAACCAAATAGACTAGATAAGCCGATGAAATTAAAAAACGAATTGAGAGTGCCACATATATTAGTATCTGAGAGAAGCCATTCTCTATGAGGGAAGGTGGGTATTGACTTTTCCCAAAGACAGGAGATCCTTCATAATTAAGTTCACAGGTGCTGAGCCTGGAGTGTGAAATGCAGCATAGAATTAGAATTACAGGATAGATTGCTGTTATTCAAATTCAGGAGTATCTTTTTTAAACCCTTTTCAATAAAATAAATGTATGGTTTAATAAAATAATATAAGGTAATCACCCTTGCAAATCACTACCCAGGTCAAGAAATAGAATGTGACCAGACACCCAGATGTCATGTTCCAACCACAGTCATCTCTCTCGCCTCAAAAAGTAGCCTCTCTCCTGACTTTCAGGCTTTCCCTAACCACAATAGTTTAGTTTTTGTTAGTTTGCTTGTTTTTATTTTTATATGTCTTTTAAGTCTCTTTTAATCTATATGCTCACTCCTCTGTTCCCCTTTTTTTCTCTGTAATTTATTTTCTTAACTTCTTTTAACTCATTTTGAAATAGTAAGTTATAGTTTTCATCTATGGCGGGGAGCATGTCTTTCTCATGTACTCTGGTTGAATTTACCTCAACACTTTTCTGTAGCTCATTTCTTTTCCTGAAATTGAGTTGCCTGATATCTCAGAAGGACGTCTAAGTCAGGATAGCTTTTCTTCATTCTCTAGAGTTTCTTCTTTTTTCTCCTTTCCCCCCTGACTTTTTCCCTCCCTTTCTCTTTTCCATGTTAAAAAAAAAAAGGTTTATTTTCTGAGATTCCCCTTCCTCACTTTTACTTGGACCAAAATTTGGAGGTTTGAGTCTACCAAAATGTACCTTGGAAGAAAGGTCTGGTGAACTACTTCCAAAATAACAGCCACTGAAAACTCTGTGGAGCACACTTCTACTCTCACACACATGGGGTCACCATTAATCAGAATCAACTGGAGGGCAACTAGAGCTCTCTCTTTCCTTTGTCTCTGTTGTCACTGTGGTGCTCAGTTTGGGTTCTGTCCTTATCAGTGTCCTGTTGGTGTAGGGCTTTATACTGGGGGGAGCTTTGGTTGGTTGGTTTTCAGAAATCATAGAATCCAAACTTCTCCCATCCCTTCAGACCTTCATGTAGATCCCTTGCATTCACCTGCTATTCAGTATGCAAAGCCCTTCCAGTTCCAGCTGCAACTCTCAAATTGGCCCTATGATGTTTCCAGTGAGCACCTACTTTGTTTTGGCTGTTTGGTAAGTCTAACTTGCGTCAGATGCCCCATTGCTTCCCTTAGCTTCTTCCTATACACATATAGAAGGAGGAACGCAGGAGGACCAACCATTCTGTAGCTGTCAGTGGTTTGTCCCCATTTGCTCATACTTTGAGATTTGTGGGGACATGTTTATTGTAGATACTGTCCATACATTTTTGCTTTTGCTGTCCTAGTTTCACATGTGGATTTTTATGAGGGGATTTAGGAGATTAAAAAACTATACTGCCTATACTGTCATTTCTCCAGAATTCTCCCAGGAGTTTCTTTTAAGTAGATTTACATTTGTTTGAAAATGAGAGTAGATTTTGAGTCCTGACTCTGACACAAACTATCTGTGAGATTTGGGCAATTCATTTAATCTCTCAGGGTCTTAATACTCTCATTATAAAATTGGTAAGTTGAATTAGATGACTAAAATTCATTCCAGCTTTATAAAAATCTGTGATTCGGTGACTTTTTATACCCCCAGTACAAGGCCAAGTGCCTGCTTTCAAAGCTGCATATATGTCCAGGCATGAACTAGTAACATGAAACTTGCCTCCGGAAATGAGGGCTCCAAGAGACTGAAGAAAGATGAGGGTAACTCCAGGCAGCAAAGGAGTTTATTAGGGAGACTTACAAACGAGGCGAGTCTTGGGAGGCTGTAGGACCAAGGCCAATCTCCATGCCCTTCAGTGGGAGGGCAGAGGTTTTATAGTGGTGGTGGGTCATAGTGGCTCCATACGAGGGACTTACATAAGGATGACTTCACTTCACAAACTGTAGTGAGCTAGCAGGCCACACGAGGAAGCTAATGTTCAGCCTCTCAAAGCCTGTTTCCCCTTCAATATAGTATAGGTATTTGTAACTTAGTTGACATGGCAGGATAATATTTTAGAAATATAAAAATAACACTCTGAGAAAACTGAAAAAAATGTTGGGGGACATAACATGTAGAAAATGCATGCTTATAAAGAAACTCTTAACATCCATATTACAAAATTATCTGTGTAAAGCCTTAACAGAATGAGCTATATTTTCACTCTGTTACTTAGGAAATGTCATGGCTACTGCTCTCCAAAAATTTCTCCCTAAACTTTCTATATCAAATTCATTGTTGAACCCTTGATGATTAAGGCTACGTACCTAACAGGCTATAAGCTTAGTCAATAACATTTACAACTCAAGCTATGTTTATAAACACAAAAGCAATAATTAAGATAGTATCAGTTTGTATAATGGCATCACAGGAGACTAAAATCTGACTGATTAGGCTACTTATGTAACCCATATTACCTACTGATAAATCTTGAAATGTTACAGAAGACCCTAAACAGGGAAACTCAACCACAATGGGCTGTTGGAAGTCACAGGAGAAAATAAGTATACAAATCAATAGGGAGAAATAAATCCATGAGAGGAGATGGAGAAGAACCAATTGATTAAAAACCTGGAGAGATTTGGGGGTGGAGGGAGGAAAAAAATGCATTGAGTGCCAGGTTAAATTCTCTTTACCCTAGCAAATTGGTGAGATGCTTTGTTGATAACCCATGTCGATTAGACAGAGAAACTACAACTCAAAAACAAATATTTATGGAGCACATATATCTATCAGAATCAGTGTTAGACAATGGGAATTCAGCAGTGGAGCAAGCTTCCCTGTACTAACTGTTGGTGAATAGAAAGGTACAGACCTGCCGCCTGTCCAGGTCAGGAAAGAGCATCCCAGGAGGGAACCCTACTGGTGAGGACCACAAGGTATCCCAACCTCCAAACCTAACCTGTGGTAGATTGTCCCAGACCTAGCTATGACCTCCATGCACCATGGCAAGTTCTTTTCCTCCTCTACAACCTTGTCTTATTCAATGTTCCTCAAAAGCAGGAAGACCTTGGACACAAAAGAACAAGGTTGAAGAAGGAAATTTTCTTTGCCAAACAAAGTCGAAGTCTTTTGCTGGCTTCTCATTTTTACTAAGATAAACTATGCTAAGAGCATAGCAATTAATAACCACCTCCAAAACTCCACTTTGAATGTACTGACATTGGTCAAATTCAGCTCCATTTGCAATAACTACCATGTGACCTGTGGATTTCCAGAAGGCAAGAGGTCAAGCAATCACAGCTCAACCCATCATATAGAGCCAGAAAAAACTTCTAAGAGAGATGGCAGCTAAGCTAGCAGAATTGAGAGTTTTCTTGGCTGGGTTTAGAGGCTTCTCTGCCAAGCAGGAACACCTTGGAGCAGGAGGAACTACTTACCCAAGGAAAGTGGCATCTGGAGAGGGTCTAGGATGAGACAGAAGTCAGGAATTACAAAGACCCACTGAGCAAATACTGGGAACTAAATAGGGAAGGAAAAATACACCAAAGGGTCCTTCAAACAAGTTCAGGAAAATATCTATAAATGTTGGTGGTTATGTGTAAAGTAAATAGGTTAACCAGGAATGCTCCATGTCTATGAGCACTTGATACTTTCAATGATTAAGATGTATATTATATAACATTTTCTAGTAATTCAATGTCTTAGCATAACTCGGTGATAAGGATTTATTGTTGTTGTTATTGTTAGTTGCCATCAGGTCAATTCTGACTCTTGGCGACCCCAAGTGTGCAGAGTAGAACTGTTCTATAGGCTTTTCAAAGCTGTGACCTTTCAGAAGGAGATCACCAGGCCTGTCTTTCAAGTTGCTTCTTGGTGGGTTTGAACCACCAACCTTTCAGTTAGTAATCAAGTGCCTAACCATTTGTGCCACCCAGGTACACACTTGTCCCATATATCAGTTAACACTAAGAATGATGGGAGAGGGGGATATGCCAACAACCAATGTTATATATATATATATATATATATGGCTGGATGATATTTTAGATTTTTCTGTTTCCTCCACTCAAGCAGGCAGTCAACTCTGTGCTTCATTGCTTCACAGATACTTCAGAAAGCAGAAGTATCAGACAAGAATTCCTATTCATGTTCTTAAAACCCATAGGAGATCTGTAAGATTCATGCATGAGTAAGAGGGAAAGAATTTTTCTGAAAGTGGCTGAGTGTCTCAGAACAAACCGGAAAGGAAGATAGGGGTTTCCCCCAAAGTCTACATAGCAATACCCCAAGATGGAAAGCAGAAAAAACTCTGGGGGTTGAAGACCTGGACCGGAAGTCCCGGAAGCCCCTGGGGAGTCTACAATATCACAGAAGGGAATAAATGCATGGTGTGGTTGGGATATAGGGCCTTTGGCATGGGATTCCCAAGCCTTAAGAAATTCCCTAAGTATGTTACAGAGGCAATCTGGATCTGGAGGAACTGTAGGAGTAGAGACAATACCTCACCAGGAACTTCTTTGTACAGATGACTTACTTGAGAGCCTCCCTACCCCATCCCCAAAACCATTCCTTACTAGAACGGTATAAATCCAAGGCCCTGGAGCATCCCTGGATATGGGAACAGCATGCAGTGACCAGTTTGGTTTAGAGTGATTCTCTCCAGTTCATAATTGTAATGAAAAACCATTTAAATGGATTTTTATTAAAAAAAGAATAAGAGAATATTTGGTGAAGAATCAGATGGTATCCAGTGTAAAACCAGCACCGTGAGTTTAAAGAACTTGCCATGGCTGCCATCCAAGAGCTCAACTAAGTCCAGGTATTGATCATTGATGTGTTATCTCCAATCTCCAATCAAAAGGAGAGAATGATTTAGGAGATAATATTGGAGCCATTATTCCCTACCCTTGAGCACAGAGAATGTGCCCCGCTGGAGCTGGAATCACAAGGACTCACAAGGACACATCAACTAGGCCCTAAGGTATAGAGTCAATAGCTCGGACAATCTTGGAAAACATCTTTCAGGGAACCTTTCTCCTAAAACACAGCACTAAAGACCCACATACTTTCCACTCTTATCTTTTTCTATCAGCATTTAGTGAATAGTAAGATTTGCTGGATGAATGAAGACCCTCCTGACGGTCATCACTGCAACCTGTCCCAACGATTATTAAGAAAGACAATTCAAAATGTAGAATCAAGGAGATTTAGTAGCTTCTAGCCAATCTGTGGAAAGGTGAAGCTTTCAATGGTTTAGCCCATTTGTAAAGTTAATATATACTGATGGCTCTGTAACACTCCTCAGACTCAGGCAGACATGGCTCTAGCAGAATTCTTGTCTGTTTCCTACTTTTACCTCTTTGAACATATGCCGGATAAAAGCTTTCTTTTTGTTTTAAAGAGAGAGAGAGAGAATAATTGATTTCTGCTAGAGCCAAGTGGTCGCGACAGCAAGGGGTTTGGTCTTTTTGGTTTCCAGCCAGGTGAAGACTGACACTGTAAGAAACAAAGTGGCCTTGGATTACATCGGTATGTTCCACGTCATATTTAAAGCAGAAACCTGAACGTTACAAACGCCCAAGAAATTCCTTCAATTCTTGATATGATGCATCCGTTTTTAGCTATGACTGTTGCAGTTAATTCTCCATGTTGGTGGACTAATAAAAGTTTGGTGAGTTGATTTTAGTATCCAGATTGGTTCTGGAGAATATGTTTTGACTTAAATCATCCTTCCTCCTTTACTATGTGAAAAGCTAAAGAGACTTGAGAGATTTCGGGATCCTATTTAACCCGCACGATTCTAATTAGAAGTTATACTATCTCCTAATGAGTTGGTAGTGGTTATAAAACCAGTTTTCTTAAGGTAAAAGGAGCTCAAGACAATTGAGGCTGAATCATTTCCTGAGTATGGCTGTATCTTTGGCCTCTTCACTATCCCCTAGGCCCCACTGACTTACTCCTACCTCCTCCATTACAGCATTCCTTCTTCCAATTTTACATTTCACTCACTCCTAAAATTCTCTTTTTCCCTATGTAAAGGATATTAAGTGTAGTGGCAAAGAAAATTGTAAACCACTCAAGTAAACAATTCAGTTTAAAAAAAAAAGTCATCTCTCATCTTTAAAAAAACAAAGCAAACAAACAAAATAATAACAAAACAAAAAAACCTTTACTCCCACATCACCTCCACAGCTGCTACCTTATTCTCTGCTCCCCTTTACAGCAAAACTCTTAAAATAATTATTCTTTTTCACTGTCTCCTTTTGCTCTCTTCCCATTATTCCCTGAAACCACTACATTCAGCCTTTCATCTTCACTCCTTTACCAGTCTACTCTTGTCAAGGTCACCAATTCCATCCATATTGTCCAGCCCAGTAATCAAGGTCCCATCGCCCTTGGCTTATTAGTATTTACAGAGTTGATCATTCTCCCTTTCTTGATACACTTCTCCTTGTGGTCTTGGGAGAGAATTATCTCTCACAGTCTCCTCTACCTCAACAGCTTCTCTTTTCAATGTGCTTTGCTGGTTCCTCCTTACCTAAAAACCCACTTGCCGCCAAATCCATTATGACTCCTGGTGATCCCACATGTGTCAGAGTAGAGCTATGATCCATAGAGTTTTTAATGGCTGATGTATTGGAAGTAGATCTCGAGGCATGTCTTCCAAGGAGCCTCTGGGTGGACTTGAACCTCCAACCTTTCCATTAGCAGAGACTGAGTTAACTGTTTGCACCATCCAGGGACTCTCTTCTTGTTGTTGTTGTTAGGTGTCATTGAGTTGATTTTAGACTCATAGCAAACCTATGTACAAAGTAGAAGAACTGCCTTACATAGGGTTTTCTAGGCTGTAATTTTTACGGGAGCAGATCACCAATTTTTTCTCCCAAGGAGCCACTGGGTGGGTTTGAACTGCCAACCTTTTGGTTAGCAGCCGAGTGCTTCACAGTTGCACCACCAGGGATCTTTTTTTTCTTTTATTTTATTGTACTTCAGGTGAAGGCTTACAGAACAAATAGTTTCTCATGAAACAGTAGTACACATGTTGTTTTATGGCATTGGTTAACAATCCCACAACATATCAACCCTCTAAATTCTCAACCTTTTTTTTTTTTTTTTTGGTGAAAATACACACAGCCAAAGATAGACTGTTTCAAAAATTTCTACATGCACAGTTCAGTGACATTGACTACGCTCTTGCAATTGTGCTGTTATTCTCACTTAAGATGAAGGCTTACAGAACAAAATAGTTTCTCATTTAACAGTTACTACAAATGTTGCCCTATGACAATGGTTAACAATCTCACAACACATCAACAATATCCTTACTCAACCTTGGGTTCCTTATCACCAGCTTCCTTGTCCCCTTCTGCCTTCTGGCCCTTGTCACTGGACTCTTGTACCTCGTTAGTCTCATTTGGTTTTATGGGGCTGTCCACTCCCAGGCTGAACAGTGAACCTCAGAGGTAACTTCACCACTGAGCTAAAAGGGTGTCTGGGGGCCATACTCTCGAGGTTTCTCCAGTCTCCTTTAGTCCAGTAAATCTGGTCTTTTTTTTTGTGAGTTAGAATTATGCTCTACATCCTTCTCCAGCTCTGTCCAGAACCCTCTGCTGTGATCCTGGTCAGAGCAGTCAGTGGTGGTAGCCAGGCACCATCTAGCTGTACTGGACTCAGTCCAGTGGAGACCTTGGTAGCTGTGGACAATTAGTCCTTTGGACTAATCTTTTCCTTGTATCCTGTTCTCTTCATTCTCCCTTGCTCCCGAAGGGATGAGCCCAGTGGAGTATCTTAGATGGCCGCTCACAGGCTTTTAAGACCCCAGACACTACTCACCAAGGTAGAACGTAGAGCATTGTCTTTATAAGATGTGTCATGCCAATTGAGCTAGATGTTCCCCGAGACCATGTTCCCCACAGCCCTCCACCCAGCAATTCAGTCCTTCAGGGAGTTTGGATGTGTCTATGGGGCTTCCATGACCTTTCCTTGTACAGGTTGTGCTACTTTCCCCTGTATTGTGTACTGTCTCACCCTTCACCCAAGATACCACTTATCTACTGCCTGTTTAGTATTTCCCCCCCCCCACCCCTCCCATCCTTGGTAACCAACAAAGATTGTTACATTTTGTGTGTGAACTTTTTCATGGGTTTTTACAATAGAGGTCTCATACAATATTTGTCCTTTTGTGATTGACTTATTTCACTCAGCATAATGTCCTCCAGTTTCATCCATGTTATGAGATGCTTCACAGATTCATTGTTGTTCTTTCTCATTGCATAGTACTCCATTGTGTGTATGTACCATAGTTTGTTTATCCATTCATCTGTTGATGGGCATCTACGTTGTTTCCATCATTTTGCTATTGTGAACAATGCTGCCATGAACATAGGTGTGCATATGTCTATTCGAGTGACGACTCTTATTTCTCTAGGATATATTCCTAGGAATGGGATTGCTGGATCGAATGGTATGTCTATTTCTAGCTTTCTGAGGAAGCGCCATATCATTTTCCAAAATGGTTGTATCATTTTGCATTCCCACCAGCAGTGCATAAGTGTTCCCATCTCCCCGCAGCCCCTCCAACATTTGTTATTTCCAGTATTTTTGACTCGTGCCAGTAATGCCCGGGTGAGATGGTATCTCATTGTGGTTTTAATTTGCATTTCTCTAATGGCTAGTGATCGCGAGCATTTCCTCATGTGTCTGTTGGCCATTTGAATGTCTTCTTTGGTGAAGTGTCTGTTCATTTCCTTTGCCCATTTTTTAATAGGATTATTTGTCTTTCTGTTGTAGAGGTGTTGGATTTTCTTGTAGATTATGGAGATTAGACCTTTGTCTGACTTGTACTGTCCAAAACTTTTTTCCCAGTCTGTAGGTTCTCTTTTGACTCTTTTGGTGAAGTCTTTTGAAGAGCATAGGTGTTTGATTTTTAGAAGATTCCAGTTATCTAGGTTATCTGTTGGGTTTTGTGCGTTGATGGTTATGGTTTGTATCCTGTTAATGCCATGTATTAAGGCCTGAAGTGTTGCTCCTATTTTTTCTTCTATGAACTTTATAGTTTTACGCTTTATATTCAGGTCTTTGATCCATTTTGAAGTAGTTTTTGTATACGGTGTGAGGTATGGGTCCTGTTTCATTTTTTTGCAAATGGATATCCAGTTTTGCCAGCACCATTTGTTAAAAAGACTGTCTTTTCCCCATTTGATGGACTTTGGGCCCTTGTCGAAGATCAGGTGACCATAGGTGGATGGATTTACATCTGGGTTCTCAATTCTGTTCCACTGGTCAATGTATCTGTCGTTGTACCAGTACCAGGCTGTTTTGACTACTGTAGCTGTATAGTAGGTTCTCAAGTCAGGTACTGTGAGTCCTCCAACTTTATTCTTCTTCTTCAGTAGTGCTTTACTTATTCGGGGCTTCTTCCCTTTCCGTATAAAGTTAATGATTAGTTTTTCCATCTCTTTGAAGAATGTTGTTGGTATTTGGATCGGGATTGCGTTGTATTTGTAAATTGCTTTGGGTAGAATTGACATTTTCACAATGTTGAGTCTGCCTATCCATGAGCATGGTATGTTTTTCCATTTATGTAGATCCCTTTGGGTTTCATGCAGTAGTGTTTTATAGTTTTCTTTGTATAGGTCTTTTACATCCCTACCACCAGGTATCTTGAGAGACTCTCTAGAGACACCCAAAGGTGGGTAATCCTCTGAAATGCTGTAAAAGCATAATGGAAACCAAGTGGCATTAAAATTACCATTTAACTGCAGAAAGATACATTTGTGGTCTTTAGTGAAAGAAACTACAATTAGTTTCTTTTATTTTCTGTATCTGAAGCATAAATGATGCCTCTCTTTCTTGATTTTTGTTTGATGGGCAGGAAAAACTAAATCCAGGGCTGGATCTCACCAGCAGCCTAAAGATTTTCATTCCTACTCCTGACTCAGCCACCACCCCATCCAAAGGCCCCTACCACATTCATGCCCTGTTTCGGAAGTACCTCATTTGCTCCTGCCCCCACCCTTTGCTAAAATCATGTGTCTGTTAAACCTAATCCACATCAATCTATATCCTTTCTCAAAACTGCTGAAACATCAATTTTTCTTTGAAGTGTCCATAGACTTAATCCCATAGAGTCAAATTATAGGATATAATTGGCATTCTATTCAGCAGCCATTGGCTGTGAATGTTCCCCTGTAAATTTTGATTATCTTGTTCTCATGAATATATATTTACATTTGACTGTATCTTTGTTTAAATTTCTTACAGTTATGCATTTAATAAATGTCAGCTGACTGTCTCACTGACTGACCAGCTTAATCACAGCTATCCAAGTGATAGACACAGAAAGAGAGATAAAGACACAAGTATTAAGCACATCTTTTAAATGTAAAGATCTTTGTGCTTGGTGATGATGCTGTTTCACAGTTAATTTATTGTATTACTCTGAAAATAATTTGTCATAAACATCAAAGTAACATTATATGCTTTTTTCCTGTCTTTTCTCCAAAGAAATTCACAGTGGGATATGTCAAATGTCAAAAATAATTGGACCAAATTGTACAATCCCATTGTGACACTAATATACTTTTGGAGCTGAATATTTGCTGTGAAAGTCTAAAATCTGGTTTGAAGTTTGCTTATTATAAACAACATGATTTTTCTCTCAAGTTCCCAAAATTTTTTAAGTATTATGTAATATGAATATAAAAGTGTGTTTTCAAATGTTAAAAAAGTCTTTTCGTATATAAATATACGTATGTAAGAATAAATATAAGTAAGGCACTAATTCTGGTGGCAAGACAAAGACTTAAAATTTTTTAATGTCTTCATAAAAAAATTTAGGAACGTAACTCAAAAAAATATCCTTTGAGGAATAATGTGTAGAAATAATGATGAACTAAAATTGTAGAGAGGAGAAAAAAATTATACCCAAAATGTGCAAAGAATTTATGAACACCAAAATATTATCGTGTTTTCCAAGAAAAAAATATAGCTTTTTCATTCATTAACCAGTAATATAATATTTTCCAGGAAATCGTCATTTAGAAGAAATCCTGTGGCCCTTCCCTTTACCTACAGAAAGTAGAATACAAGAGATTACATAGTTGAAGAAATTCTGGCCTCCTGGAATGAGAGACATTCAAGTCTAAGTAGGTTCCAGCTGAAGAAAAATAACCAACACTTTCGCCACTGTGTAGACTGAAATAGGGGGGAAAAATGAACATCACTAACTGTACCCCAGAAGCCAGTGTGGCTGTGAAACCCAAGACCATCACTGAGAAGATGCTCATTTCCATGGCTCTGGTGATCATAACCACCTTGACGATGTTGCTGAACTCGGCGGTGATCATGGCCATCTGCACCACCAAGAAACTCCACCAGCCTGCAAACTACCTGATATGTTCTCTGGCTGTGACAGACCTCCTGGTAGCAGTTCTTGTCATGCCTCTGAGCATCATGTACATTGTCATGGACAGCTGGAAGTTTGGGTACTTCATCTGCGAGGTGTGGCTGAGTGTGGACATGACCTGCTGTACCTGCTCCATCCTCCATCTCTGTGTCATTGCCCTGGACAGATACTGGGCCATCACCAATGCTATTGAATATGCCAGGAAGAGGACTGCGAAGAGGGCTGGACTGATGATCCTCACTGTCTGGACCATCTCCGTCTTCATCTCCATGCCCCCTTTGTTCTGGAGGAGCCACCGCCTACTCAGCCCACCTCCCAGTCAGTGCACCATCCAGCACGACCACGTCATCTACACCATTTACTCCACGCTTGGGGCATTTTATATCCCCTTGACTTTGATACTGATTCTCTATTACCGGATTTACCACGCAGCCAAGAGCCTCTACCAGAAAAGGGGTTCAAGCCGGCACTTAAGCAACAGAAGCACGGATAGCCAAAATTCTTTTGCTAGTTGTAAACTTACCCAGACTTTCTGTGTGTCTGACTTCTCCACCTCAGACCCTACCACAGAATTTGAAAAAATCCACACCTCCATCAGGATCCTTCCCTTTGACAATGATCTAGATCACCTGGGAGAACGCCAGCAAATATCTAGTACCAGGGAGCGTAAAGCAGCACGCATCCTGGGCCTGATTTTGGGTGCATTCATTTTGTCTTGGCTGCCATTTTTCATCAAAGAATTGATTGTAGGTCTGAGCATCTACACTGTCTCCTCTGAAGTGGCTGACTTTTTGACGTGGCTTGGTTATGTTAATTCTCTGATCAACCCTTTGCTCTACACAAGTTTTAATGAAGACTTTAAGCTGGCTTTTAAAAAGCTCATTAGGTGCCGAGAACATACCTAGATGTAGAAAGCCAAAAAGCATGACTTTTACCAGCCTTGTGAATGGACGAGAGTAAGGGGTGCAATTTATCAATTCTTGAACATAGTAGGTTCAGGAGCGTTTGTAAGTATGTGTCATCTTGATTATTGTTTATTTCTTTTGTTCTGTTTTGCTTGAGGCTTGTTATTAAGTGTGCTGTTTTCTATCTTTGGTTTTATTTGTGGTATGTAATTTTAAATAAACTTTATAACACAAACAGAAATTTCACAGAAGTAACAATAAGGTGAAATAGTAAATACTTTTTATGTTTTACAGCTATTTCAGTTAATCTTCTGATCAAACAATGCCAAAAAAAAAACTTCATTTATTGGCAGAATTTCTTATTACTTATAAATGAGATATCTGATAACTTGCCCTTATGTGGCATTAAATTTGAGGTTACTCACTCCATATGCATTCAAATGCTGGTGAGACTTGCATGACTACACAAAGAAGAAAGAGAAAGTGGTTTCCTGTCAGTAACCACTTACAGACCTGAGCTACAATCCTTTACTGGAGTGCTGTGACTACATAGCCCATTCCTTGCAAACGTAAATAGTAAAGCCAGCAGGTCCTTTTTAGTCCATGAAAGTAACACCCTCATTTTCTAAAAAGTATCTGGAGTGAACGCATTGGCACTTTCCTAAGTATTTTACTATGAATATGAAACATGAGCAAATAAGAAACAACCTAAGTTTACGGTGGTCAGTGTGTTGCTATACAACCTGACAGGTTGGCCCTCCTCCCATGCTGAAAGTGTCCCAGCCAAGCCTCAAACATACTTTCTCAGTCTAGCAGGATGAAGATGGGAGTACGTGTTAAATTTGGGGAACTTTTTAAGAAGCTTAACAGGGTACAGTGATTAAATGATGGGATATATTATCTGAAGAACTTCGTGGAAAAGTTGCAGTTGTACACGTGGGAAGAAAAGAGTTGAAAGCTATGTTTACAGCAAAAGTCACACGTTGGGAAATGTGTATGAAATTGTGTCTCCTGGAATTCCTGTGACATCCATGCTGGACTGTATCCTGGGGCCAGGAGGCTGCAGGTGGACCTAATGCCACACAGTATGTGGCCTGACTCAGTCACACCTGACCTGGAGTGACTGCTCTAGTCATGTGGAGGAGCTCACACTACAAAGTCAAGCACGATGGCAGAAAAGACTGAAAGTCTGTAAATTCTTGTAATACTTGAAGTAAATGATTGTTCTAAACCTCTGCTCCTCATCTCTCATCCACAGCCTTACCCCGTCTCATCATTGTTCACAGATGATCTCCTTTCTTTGTTTACTCAGAAGATACTGGTTTGCCTCCTGTCCACTGCAGTGCTTATATTTCTCCTCTATTACTCCTCTTGCGGAATAACCTTCTAAGGCCTTATATCTATCCCCTCTCACCTTTTCTGTAATATTGCTCCTTTCTCCTCCTCCTTTGCCTCCTCCTTTTTCTTCTTCTACCTCTCCTCCTCCACTTCTTTCTTCTTCTCTACGTCCCTCTCTCCCCTCCAATCTTCTTTAATCTCACCTATTAATTTGCACAAGTCTCTTAGACACTAAAATAAACTTCCTCTGGCCCTACTTCCCCACCAAGCTCCTGCTTCCTGCTTCATCTCTCCCAGAACTCTACTAGCCAAGTTTCTCTAATCATTAATCCACCCACCCTTTTTGCTTCCACTTCTCACCTTCCCCTGATTTTTCTACCCTTTGCCATCTGAATATTCTCCTCACAGTTCTCCCCAGATTGATCTCCCAAAGGTGGTTTCCCAGTAGGCAAATCCAGTGGTCCTTTCTCTGTATTTATCTACATCTTATTCTCTCAGCTCTTAATACAGCTAATCATCCCTTTCTTATTTAAGCCCATGCCTTCCAGGATACTTTACTCTCTTGGTTCTGCTTAACTCCTCATTCTTTGTCTCTTTTTCTTCATCCAGGGTCTTTTTCCTCAGCTGTCACCTTCTGTATTTCCATATTCCACCACAACTCCTAACATTTCAACAATTAGCTCCATGTCTGTGGCTCTTAAATTCGTGTCTTTAGCTCTGATCTCTCTCTTTCTCAAACTCCAGGCCCATAAATGTGTCTGGTGAACATCTCCCTATGAACATTCTTCATTGCCTCAAACAAAGCCTTTCCAAACTGAACTTATGATTGTTTTCCCATACTCGAACCTTCTCCTCCTTCCATGTTCTCAACCTCACATAGCAGGATTACCCTCCTTTTCATCATTCACATTAGATAAGCATGATTCCTTCTCTTTGTCTCTTGTCCTCCACATTCATAAAGTCTTAAAGTCTTGTCCATTTACCTCTACAAAGGCTTTTTTATCTGCCCCATTCTTCTCCAATAATTTGGTCTTTTCACCTGGACCAAATACTTTTTATCAGATCCATCGTGCTTCTGAACTCCTCCACTAAGACTCTGGCCCCACACGCCTTCCAGATACAACTTCCTTAAACAGAGGTTGTCAAAGTGGTGACTCTAGACAGGTAGTGTCAGCATCACCTAGGAACTTGTTAAAAATACAGTCTAAGACCCCACCCCAGACCTACTGAATCAGAAATTATGAGAGTGAGGCCCATCAATCTCTGTTTTAACAAGTCCTCCAGGAGATTCTGATGAACGCTAAAGTTTGAGAATCAGTGTTTTAAAACATACCATTGCTTTTCAATTGCAGTACTCAAAAACTCTACTATTTCCCCATCGATACAAACATAAACTCGACATAACTAACAACAACAAGAGTAGCGTTCAAGGCTTCTTCACTATGTGGCCTCAAACTACCTTTTCCGAGTTATGTCTCACCACTTTTCTCTCCCACCTCATGCTCCATAAAAGTCTGAATATTACCTGTGTTTTCTAAGTTCCAATTCACATTTGTTCCCAATGCTTGGGAAATGTGACCCATGACCTCCCATCCTTCTTCCACCAATCCTTCAAACTGTAACTCAAATGCAATCTCTTCTGTAAAGACCTCCTGGGATCCTCTTCCCTTTCCTGCCCCTTCCCTTTCCTACCCCTTTCTCTCCCAGCTCTATGCTCCGATAGAACCTCATTCGTATCTCTATTATTATATGCATCCTCTCTTGTAGCATTTGTTTGTGTATTTGTGCTGTCTGCCCTAGTAGACTGTGAGCCTCTTGAAGGCAGGAATTGTTTCTATCTCTACTCTGTATCCCTGGTGACTCCTACAGTGTTTTACACACAGTAGACACTCAATAAATGTCTGTTAATGTGAGTGGAGTTAAGTCCCTGCAAGAGAAAAGGTAAATGTGCCATCATGTTCTCTGAGAAAACCAAACTGCTTTGTTCTTAAAACTTACCCTGCCATTCCCAGCTTTGTTCCAAAAATGTTGGGAAATGCTTCTGCATGGAAAAAAAAGGGACTTCTCATTGAGCATAAATGAAGACCCTATATCAGTTAGGATGCAGGCTAGGCTGCTTTAAAATATATACCCTCAAATATAACGACTCAAACAAAGATAAAAGTTTACTTCTCTCTCCCATGACAACAATGAGGTAGGAAAGCAGCCCAGTATGAGTAGAGGGCTCTGCTCTACAAACTTATCCAGAAACTCAGGTTCTTTTCATCTTGTGGCCCTGCATCTTGGAGCTAGGTCACAGGTCATGAATGTATCATGAGAAAAAAAGCAGTGAGGTCCCTCTACTCTCTCGCCATCCGCTGCAGATAAAGATCTTTGTGGGGACCTTTTTCACATAAAAAGCATTAGGTATGCCCACAAACATATCTTTTGTCTTCATGAACTAGCCAGAGCTATAGAGCACTCTTGAGAGTTCCCATTCAGATTGAAAATATACTGATTAATAGGAAAGTCTTCTGGTAGGAAAATTATTATTTTGAAGAGTATCGCTTGAAGGCAGCCCAAAGGGGGGATTTTCCACAGTGTTTCTCCTCTCACAGCATGAAATCACATGGCTACACAGGACCACAGATGTCAACTACTCCGTGAGAAAAAGAAAGCATATGTTCAAAATCATTATCTACCTCTTGTGATGCAAGCAGCACTAAAAGATTGGGTTGCCCCAAAATATACGTTTTCCATCTGCCTCCATGTGCCCTGCAATCCTCCACTTTAGATTTACTCTATTAATAATAAGAGTACATTATAAGTCCCATTATATAATATACCCCATATAATATAATATAATATGATCTGTATATAATATAATAATAGTAGCTAACACTTAAATTAGGACCCCTGGTGGCACAGCAGTTAAGCACTCATCTTCAAACCAAAAGGTTGGTAGTTCAAACCCACCCAGTGGCTCCATGGGAGAAAGACCTGGCGATCTGCTCCTGTAACGATTACAGCCTAGAAAGCCCTGTGGGGAAGTTCTACTCTGTCACATGGGTTCGCTATGAATTGAAATCGACTCCACAGTACCCAACAACAACACTTAAATAGTCCTTACCACAGCCCAGGCACTGTTCTAAGTTATACATGGACATAAGTAAATCCCTGAGTAGACCTTATCCTTTTGTTACAACTGGTGGCAGTAAGGACCCCTATTAGCATTGCTACTACTGTGTGCTTTGAATAACGGTGTAGAGGCTCCTATACTTAGCAACTTTAGTTTGCAAACTCTGATAATTATGTATAAAGTAACTTCCATAGCAAACTCCAGCAACTGTGCTGGCTACCAACACAAGGCATTTTATTTCAACTATTAATTTGGTCTTAGTCTACTAATGTGTGTTTGCTGTGTTGGCTTAGTTTTAAGGTCAACAACAATTTTAGTTCCATCATGTACAGTATTTACAAAAGCAGTGAGAGCATCAGAAAAGTTTGTGAAAGGAAGCAAACAACTACAATAGAAATAAAATTGCAGGTAATTTTAAAATTATAAGTGTTGAGAAAATGGCAACTACTGCAGATGACAATGGGATCAGATGTTGTGCAGTTTTGAAGGGCCACCACGTGCAATATGTGAAAAGCACTGTGCCTAAATTGTTGACTATAATCAGCAATGAAATGAAATGGAAAAATGTCTCTGAGTATCACACAGTAGTTCTGAAAGGTGTTTGGGAATGTACATGGGCATGTAAGTCATTTCAATAATTAGAGAACCCTAGTGGCATTTTGTGGTAAGAGACAAGGAGGCTAAGTCCAGCAATATGCAAACCAGTCACACTCAATAAAGAATTGTCCCACCCAAAATGCCAATATAATTGCCTGTTGAGAAACTCAAGAGTATCAGCATCAGTGTGGGATGTGCAGAAGCCTAATAATGTTAATTCAGAAGTTGGTCAGGGGTTGTTTGAGAACTTAAAGGCTAAGCAGGACGAAAACACTGCTTATGAGATTTTATTGCAAGCCACAATTAACATTCTCAGCTGCTAACCAAGAGGTCAGAGGTTTGAGTCCACTTATAGGCACCGTGGAAGAAAGGCCTGCTAATCTACTCCCAAAAAAATCAGTCACTGAAAACTCTATGGAGCATGGTTCTACTGGACTCCATGAAGTCACCATGAGTCGGAATCTCCTCTATGGCAACTGGTTTACAGAGGGTTCCAGAGGTTCAAGGTCATTTTGTGTCCACACAGCATCAAAATGAGGGTCAGGCTGGCAAATAGAGATACCACATCTATTAAGGAGTTTTTCCTGATGTTGACAGAAATGATTAAGAAGAAGTTCCCAGTAAAAAGTCTATCAGGAAGGAGGAATGTGTTCATGGTATTAATTAAGGATTGGCTTATATTTACATATGATATGCTTTCAAAGACTGCATATTTAGTCTCAAACTAAATCCCTCAGACTTAGAATCAAAAGGAAATTATGGATAACTTTTCAGATCCTAATATGTAAATTGCAGAGCTTCTCTCAAACTGGAGAGGGAGCAAGAATGTTATCTACTTCATATGTTCCTAGGTAATGATGTTATAAGATGGACTCTGTTAGGTAATAATGTTATAAGATGGAATCTCAGGCACCTGTCAGTAGGGAGACATTTCAAACAGGAAGAAGGAAGACTTTGGATGTTCCTAGGACCCTTAGATTACCCAAGGACCCTCGTATCTCCCCATAAACTCCACCCTGAAGAATACACAGCAGGTTTCAATCTTTCTACACACACACGCAAAAAAAAAAATGGCTTGAAATGGTTTTCCTTCAGAATAGAAGAGAATCTCTCTGATGGAATAATCACTTCAGGAAAGTAAGATATGAGCTCCCCGGAAATCCCCAGTGCCTAGTACAGAGCATGATGCATAGTGGCATTCAGTTTATATAACATATGTGACTGCTGAATTCGATTGAAATGAACCTAAATGGACACAACAATTACAGATTTCAAGAAACGTAGAAGCAGAAATATCATGGGTGTCTTAGTCATCTAGTGCTGCTATAACAGAAATACCACAAGTGGGTGGCTTTAACAATCAGAAATTTATTTTCTCACAATTTAGGAGGCTAGAAGTTTGAATTCAGGACACCAGCTCTAGGGGAAGGAAGGCTCTTTCTGTTCACTCTGGGGGAAGATCCTTGTCTCAATTTGTCTAGTGTTCTTCTCAGTGTTCCTTGGAGATCTCCACATGGCATCTATATTTCCACACTGGTGCCTGCTTGCTTTTGTGCCTACTCTGCTCCTTTTTTATATCTCAAAAGTGATTGGCTTAAAACACACCCTACACTGATATTGCCTCATTAAAATAAAAAAGAAAACCTTACTCCCAAACTGGATTAAATCCTCAGGTATAGGGGTTAGGATTTACAACACATATTTTAAGGGGACACAATTCAATCCATAACAATAGGTAAGGAGGACACCTTCTCATATGGAAGTGGAGTTGTCAAATATTTAATTTTTTTTTAAAGGAAAGAGAGGCATCCAGCCAATGATAATGATATTAAGGAAAGAGCAATAGGAGGGGTTTGGAGATAATATTAGCAGAAGTTTTAAGTAATCAAAAAACATCTGCTATGAGCTTGAGTAGCTTATGAAAATCTTAATTGAAAAAGAAAAGGAGGTATAAGGGCTAGGACATGAAGAAAGCAAGACTACATCGGTGGAAGGAGCAATGGTTAGGAGATAATATTGGCATTGGTTTGGGGTCCACAAACATCAGCTGAGGATTTGCCATGAGTTTGGCATCATACTACGCACTGGGATATCTGTAAAGAAAAAAGAAAAAAGAGGGCAGATAATCCAGCTGGAAATTAGCATACCTAGATCTTAAGAGTAGATTTGTAGAACCAAAAAAACCAAACCAAATCTGTCGCCATTACATCAATTCTGACTCATGGCAACCCTATAGGACAGAGTAGAACTGCCCCGTAGGGTTTCCAAGGAGTAGCTGGTGGATTTCAGCTGCCAACCCTTTGGTTAGCAGCCGAGATCTTAACCACTGAGTTACAAGGCCCCAGATTTTTCTACTGGGAAAAAAAAGTAGCATTTTAGAGAACAGTAAATGTTGTCTTTCCTTAAGGGGGTGAGGGAGAAAGAAGGCATAGGACAGCATTTTGCACATCTGAATCTTCAAAAAAATGAAGGTGATACCAGAAACTCTGGTGAATGGAGAAACGTATAATGGATGTGGACACAAGGTATAAGGTCATATGACCTACTATGTTTTTCCAGGTTATATAGTATCCAACAGTCTTACATCAAAGGATGATGTTTGAAAAGCTAATTTACAAAGACATCTAAAGGGAAGATTTTGGACACAGATCTCTGAGGCAAATTTAGACTTGTAAGCAGTCTAATAACAAGCAGGCCAGTGATCACAAGTGTTTCTGGTTTATGACTAATCACTCAATAAAGATTTGGCAAATGAATAAATCAATTAACCATTATTCAATCAAGCAGTCAAGTCTGAGTGAGAATTTGGATGGCACAGGAGAACAATTTGGCAATAAACCAGAAGTTTTTATATAAAGAAGGTGCTACTGAAGTGTGCATTCAAAAGGTATGAAGCAGTTGTGCAAAAAAGCTGAGGCTATAAGCTAAACGATTGGCCATTCTTTCTTCCTATAGTTGGGTCGGGGAGAGGCGGTTTATAAAAAACCAAACCTGTTGCTGTCGAGTCGATTCCGACTCATAGCAACCCTATAGGATAGAGTAGAACTGCCCCCAGTTTTTGGTTAGCAGCTGAGTTCTTAACCACTGCACCACCAGGGCCCCAGGCAGTTTATAGAGAACATTAAAAACGACCGTAACATAAAGAGTATTGACTGAAGTTATAAAACCTTTGAGGCAGCAAGCAGCTTTTTATCTGACAACTTTACGTGGTTAATTCTTATTGATCAGTTTCTCACTAACATCTCTTTATAATTATATACTCATACACACAGAACCAAAAACAATAACCTCAACCCCAATAAAGGTATAAAGTATCATTGATTGAATGGTTAGGAAAGTCCAATTAGAAATTTACTGCCATCAGGGACACAATAGATGATCCCAGCCAGAATGGGAGAAAAATGCAGAAAAAACTCAAATTCTTAAAAAAAGTCCAGACTAACTGGACCACCTGAGACCTAAGGACTCCCTGAGACTATTGCCCTGAGACATTCATTAAACCTTGAACCAAAACTATCCCTTGAGATCATTTTTTAGCAGAAAAGCAGAGTAACACACAAAATAAAAGATACTACCCACTCGAGCAGTGCTCTACTAAAAAACTATATATATGAGTCCAAAATGTCAACATTTAATCCAAAGCAAAGATGAGAAGATAAGGGGGCAGGGAAACTAGAGTACTGGAAATGGTACAACCAGAACATAATTAAAGAGAATGTTGACACAATGTGAACTAATGCCATTGATCAATTTGTGTGGAAATTGTCAAACAAGAACCTAACTTGCTTTGTAAACTTTTGCCAAAAACACAGTAAAATATTATTTTAATAATAAAAGAAAAAGATCCACAGGACTCTTATGGATTTTAGAGACCTTCCAAACCAGTGATGAGGCTTCTTCTTTGAGAAAAAAAAAGGGTTGAAAATTAAAAAAAAAAAAAAAGAAACGTACTGCCGTAAGGGTGATGTCAGATGTTCTATGCATATATATGTTATTCCATGTACGATTTTGGGGTACTATAAAACTGTAATATGAGGATATATAAGGATATCCACCTCATTGCTAAAGCTGAGGTGAAATCATGATCAGAGTTTCCAAAACAGATCTAGATTGAAGAGGTCTTGCCTTAGAACGCCTGCCCTGCCCACAAACTCCTTTGAAAAGAGTCACCAGTTACAGTCCCCGCTGAGAAAAGTGGCTCTAGGTAGTTCCTTAAACATAAATCACCATATGGTATGATTTGACTCCTCTCACTCCCCTGCCTACAACTGATTGGTTTGGGGAAGCTGGGCAACTGGTCCAAAAACAGCTGATCTGTAGACTGGCCGAGTTCTATGAGGTGTTCTAGTACAAAAGCTACCCTGAAACAAAAGGGAATCAGCTGTGATGATCTCATTTTTACTCTCTCAAGATTTGGAACTAAATCCATTGTCAGTGGAACTCAAAGGATAAAGATAGATGAAAAGAGGTAGAAACAAAAAGAGTAGTCTATGCACATCCATGGCAAAGCACAAGAATGAAACTCAGTTAATTCCTGCTGCTGAGGAGCTCACAGTTTCACCTGTCCACTAGAGCTGCCTCTTCAGGTTCCCAAACTATTTTCCAGATCCTGGAGGTTTAACTGTAAGAATATTCACAAGATTCCTTTCTCTCTTACTCAATAGTTATCATTACAATAAACCACCATTACTTGAAGTAACCTACATTGTTCTGTTTCTTCCAACCAAAGGAGCCCTAACACACAGAGCTCCTAAGTCTCTGAGCTCTTAGCTTCTGGAATAGGCAAACTGTCTCCCTTTGGACAGTAAGAGCAGTTGGAGCCAATTCAAGTCTTTTCATTTCTGTTGACCTTTCTGCTGTGGAAACATACATAGGTTTCCATTACTCTTTGACCTTCAGTTCCCTTCACTAAACTAAATTTCTCCATTATTTTTTACTCTAAGAATTTCGATTCTATGCAGCACAGGGTTTTGTTGTTGCTTGTTTTTTGGTTTAGTTCCTAGGATAAAGTGATCTACCCTTTGCCCAAGGACCGATTTTCATTTTCCTTAGGTCTTAACCTTGAGGATGGGGAGGGGGAGTGAAGGGCAGGGTGAGAGAACAATGGGCAAAGGGAAGATTCAGAAGTACTAACAGGCATCTTTAAAGGGTTGTGGATCAGGCTTCACCAACCTCATTTGGATCCTCTCTGGTTTTTCAGGGGCTTTGCTGGGGAGAGTCATGACATTAACAATTCCCAGGTGCTCAGTTAGAACCATCCTAGGGGATAGAATCATCTCCTTTAATCTTATAAAAATGTTGTAGATCTGAATACACTTCAGCAAATAAAATGGGCAATTTCTAGGGAGGTGAGCCCTTTCTTAGTAAAAACAACCAGAGAAATTACTGAAGTCTACCAAGGGGGAAGAATATTTAGACTTCTAAGAATAATTTGTAGATAAAGTTCATTCAATCAACAAACATTTATTAACATGTATATGTTAAGGGTTGTACGACATCACGTTGTGAATAAGATGCAGCCCCAGTCCTTAAAGAAAATATGGTTTTTTGGACGAGAAAGCCAAGTAAGCAAGTAAATACTTGCAGTACAGTGTGATACATTGCATAATAGATGTGTACACAATATGCTATGTGAACCCAGAAGAAGAAATAAACAGGTTTGTGGGAGACAGAGGAGAGGAGGGATAATTCAAAAAAGGCTTCAGTGAAATAATCACATTTTGAACTGGAACGTAAGTTCACTAGGCTGACAATGAAAGAGATATATTCAGATAAACAGAATGAACAAAGACATAGAGATATGGAGATACAACAGGTGTTCAGGGAATGAGAAGGGGCCGGCTATGGCCAGAGTGTGGGGTAGGAAGGAAAATGGCAGGAGTGAAGGCTGGCTGGCCAGGTATGGCCACGAAGGGCCTCAAATGCAAAACTAAGGAGATTATATCTTATCGTGCAGGCAGCAGAAAATCACTCAAGGTTTTTAACCAAAGGAGAACATGATCAGAACTGCAGTTTTTTAAAGTATCCTTGAATGGAAGACAGAGGATGGAAGAATAAAGACCAAGTAGACAAGTGTTGGAAAAAGCCACAGAGAGATAAGGGAGAGTTTCTAAAGAAGAGAAGTAAGGCAAAGGGAAAGAGAGGAAAGAAAGGATGCTAGAGAGATTTCAGAAACAAAATTGAAGGAGAGACATATCAGCAGATTTAACTAGAAGATGACCTCTTAAAACTGAAAGAAAGTAAAGCTTCAGATTGCAAAAGGGTCCATGTAATAATTTCAGCAACAGGTCATAAATCTCACAATTTGAGGATATGGGAGAATAGACTAAGAGTTACTTACTTTGACAAATAGACCAGTCCTTTCCCCATATTGGAGATTGTCTACCCTTGATTAATCACAGTCAACTGGGTAGAAAATCTCTCGAAAGAAATAACGTTAGGAGCAGAAGAATTAATTACACACCTCGTTTGTCTCCACCATTAATGCTACTCCTTCATTGAGCCTTTCTGAACACATTGGTTATTTAACAACCTGGCTTGGCAAACAGCCCTCACTTGAGCAGATATTCACTCATTTATCATTCAACAAACATTTACCAAGCACCTACTAATTGCCAAGAATTATGCTAGGACCTATATATCCAATGGTGAACTAGGAAATACAGATTCCCTCCCTGACTGAGGTTTCAGCCTAATGGCAGAGAAAGATAATTCAAGTGATTTTAATACAGTGTGTTAAGGATTTTTATTGCTGTTGTTAGGTACTATCAAGTCAATTTCGACTCATAGAGACTCCACGTGACAGACTGCCCCATAGGGTTTTCCAGGCTGTAATCTTTATGGAAGCAGATCAGCAAGTCTTTCTCCCACAGAACAGCTGGGTGGGTTTGCACCACGAACCTTTTGGTTAGCAGCCAAGCAATTAACAGATGTGTTACCAGGGCTTCCATGTTAAGGGTAGTAAAGGGCAATATTTCTCATACTTCTGATTCTGTAGGTCTGGAGTAGGGCCTGAAATTGTGCATTTCTAACAAACTCAGGTGATGCTGATGCTCTTGGTCCAGGCACCACACTTTGAATGGCAAGGGAATAGGGTACTGGGCAAGCACTTAATATATCATGTAACCCAGTCTAAAGCATTCTTATTGAAAGTCATTTGAAGAGATGTTGTCAGGAGAATGAAATCCCTGGCATTTCCTGCATTTCATGATTTGAGCATCAGCAATTAAGAACAGAAAAAAGAAGTAACAAGCATGATACAAGCATCCTTGAAGAGCTCTGATGGGACTGAAGCAGACAATCTGGACTAATCTTTGAGCTGTTGGGAGAGTAGATGTGAGAGAAATGTCCACACTTGGGACATCAAGCAGACATAGAGAACCAAAGCCATAAACATACAGAATAAGGTTAGAACAGAGTAAAGCCCTGGTCACTCAGGCTAAGGACTTTCTCCATAGCCTAGTGAAGAGGGATTAGTATTTAATACCCATGTGCATATATGCTTAAGTCAACTATTCTAACAAATGATTATACTCTTCCCATGAGTTTATTTCTTCTCAGCCACTCCTTTTGTTGTCCCATTAAAGTCCTTAGTTTCTAAAGATCCTCTTCAGGCAGCATTAAAGAGAGTACTGAAGCTAGGAGAATTTAACTGGCCTGGATCCTGAGACCATGCAAACTCTTGGGCACTTTGTCGTTTTTAAAGGAAATGAAAATTCCAAGAAAAAGAGAAAGGAAATGGGGACAACAAGGTAGGAAGTTGCTTCCATTTATTTACCCTCTTTCATGTGGCTACTAACTGAAAGGTTGGTGGTTCTAAACCACCCAGAGGTGCCTCAAGAGATAGGCCTGGAGATCTACTTCTGAAAAATCAGACATTGAAAGAAAACCTTATGGAGCACAATTCTACTCTGACACACGTGGGATGGCCATGAGTCAGAAGAGACTCCAGAGCAACTGGTTTGGGTTTTTTCACATCTGACTGTATTGAATATTGCAAACCCTAACATGAAATAAAAAGACACAGTCAGTTTGGAGACACTGATAAAAGACCCTTCCCCAAGAGAACGCCCTTTACTTTGCATTTAACACATTATAAAGACTCTAAGAATGTGTGCTTAAGGTCCAAGAATTTATGCCTATATTGTTAACTGAAAATATTTAAGTGTGCACCTAGGTCAGATTCCTGAGAAAAGGCTCACCTGGCTTCCAGAGTTCCTCAGGGCCATATTCTGTGAGCTTCACAGCTTGTTACCCTCCAGAAAGCTATAATTCTCAGTCTTATGTGTCCTGGTCAAAGCCTCAACACACAGGAAGATTGGCCCGACTTAAAAAAAAAAAAATAGGAATCATAATTTTGCATTCCTTACGTTTTGTTATGTTGACAACCGAAAAATACCTCAGAAAATACTTCTGAAAATCAACCGTTAATACCATTATACACTTTGGACCTTTCCTACATTTGGTCTTGATTACATTCAGTCAGAGCTGGCCCCCAATAAAAGAGATAAGTGAAGTTTATTTTCTGTGCTCATCACTTCTTTGATACCCATCAGATACCACAGTCCTCTTGTTGTTCCCAGCTGTTCCCTGAAGCACCCACATTGGCCCAGCATTTGAAAAGAAAAGCCCATGCTCAGAAATCATTTTCTTTCACTGTTCCTCTGGAAACAGCTCCCTCAATAGCTTGGAGAATTTCCTCTACCCCATTTCATGTGGCTCCAGGGAGGCTTTCAACCACAGAATAGTACTCCTGTCCCCAAAAAGAAGTGGGCATGTGATCAAGGCCTGGCCAATCAGAGTCCTTTCTTAAGATTTCATACACAGTCACTAGGAGAGGTAAAAATGGGCACCAAGAGCTGACAGTGGCCATATTTTCTACTGTTAGGAGGAGCCTGAGCTAATAAAACCAACACACAGACAGACAATGAGAGTTGAAGATATGGGCAATGCTGTGTTTTGCAAATGGGAATTTAGAAGCTGTAATTCCTTCCGTCTCGAAAATCTTATGACTCTTGAAAATATATTCATGAGTAATTTAACTTTTAAAGTTACTTCTCCCAGGTAATGTATTTGGATTAAGTTGGCACTTACTCTAGTAGACTGAAAAGAATACTAGACATAGAATCAGACAACATGGAATTAAATCTCCTTCCCACAACTTATTAGCCAAGGGACCACGGGAAAGTTGTTTAATCTCTTGGAGCCCAGTTTCTTCATCTGTTTAAGAATATCCTTACTCTCCAGATTGTTGTGTGAGTTAAATGACAAAATACTCAAAACCGTGTTTCGTGAACTATAAACCCCTTGAGTATGAGAGAGAGAGAGTTAGAATTTGAAGGGTATTGGAAGTGAAACCAGCAAAGAAAATCTCTAAAATTGCCTAAGATAATGCAATGACTAGTTGAAAGTCAACTATATATAATTGGCCCAACCCCGGGATGGTAAACAAATTCCATGACAGAGTTTTGATAAAACAAGAAAGAGAGAGGGAGGGAGGTAAGGAAGAGTTGCTAATCAGATCTGCTATTCAACGGGTTCTATTTTGATAAATACAATGTCACATAATCAGGGGCAGATTATCCAATAAGCAAGATAAGCACGGAGCTGACCTTGCTTACTGGGTCATCTGCCCCTGTCAGGGATTGGAAATTTGGAAAGAGGCTTTGATTCTGCAAGAAGGTGGTGGTGTGGGGTTGGGAGAGAAACAGATGCCAGCCAGCCATACCTAGAAGCAGACTATTTGATGTGGTGAAAAAATGTGAAATTGTTCACTACAGATGATCTGCTGAGCAAGGTAAGTACTGTGCTTACCTTGTCTATTGGATAATCCACCCCTGTACATAATCAGACACATAGTGTCTAGAAATTGCATGGCCTTTTAAATTCAGTTCTGATTTGATGGTGGGAGCCCCCCAGTGCTTGATAGGATGCTCTAACTTCTCCTGTTTGCAGTGGTATTCTCAGAAGAATGAAGACTCAGTGTTGTATTATATTATAACAAGAAAAGACCTTGGAGAACACAATCTCCCACATTTAAGAGATGAGCAAACAGAGGCAACACGTGGGAGATAGCCAATAGACAAGGTAAGCAGACTGCTAACCAAAAGGCTGGCAAGATAAATAGTATGGTTTCCGACTCTTGAGATTTAACACTTGATATTTTTCCTAAGCATGCCAAAATTCAACAATTTCCATTTCAACATAAACAACATCTACTCATTTGAAAATATTTAATTAAGGCATATCTGTATTGACTGAGGAGCCCTGGTGGCACTGTGATTAAAAGCTAGGCTGCTAACCAAAAGACCGGCAGTTCAAATCCACCAGCCGCTCCTTGGAAACCCTATGAGGCAGTTCTACTCTGTCCTATAGAGTCACTATAAGTTGGAATTGATTGGATGGCAACAAGTTTGGGGGTTTTTGGTTTTTTGTTTGTTTGTTTTTGTTTTTTGGGTTTTTTTTTTTTTTGTTATATCACTCAGTAATGTAAACACAATACTTTAAACACATTTACATCATGGAATTATTTTAGTACAGATTTTTTGCTGAAATTTTCCTGCAATTAAAACACCACCAGTATTTTTATCTTGTCAAAATCTGTACTTGTGACAATTCCTTGGTGCCCTCTACTGGCCGTAATGTTATCATCCAATGTACAATACGAATTATTTCTGCCTACCCTACTAATCTACTTCATAACATACCTCAACACCAGAAAGCTTGACTTTGGAAATAAAATTAGTAAATAAAGTAATATACAAAATACAAGGATGCACCAAAAACATTTAGACAATGAAATGACCCAAAACAAATCATTACTTAATTTTCGGAATGTTAAAACAACTGTAATCAAATAGTTTCCCTTATATTTGATCTATAAAATGTAATAACTATGCTTGTAATTTGTTCATGATTTTAAAATGTCCAACTGCACCAGAGTCTGCAAAGATAGTGTATTGAGTGATATGTTACTGAATTGGACACAGAAAAACAGAATTGTTAAAATTATCAAATGTTGGCAGATGCCATGTTAGAAGAAGGCAACAGGAAAATGAGTAAATTCACCAACCACTCAGATCACCTTCAGACTAGAATGAACTTAAGTAAAATATAGTCCTCGTTCTCATACAGTATTACACAAACACACATGCACTCAGGTAGGTACACGCACACCCTATGGAGCCTTGAATCATACTTTTGGTCCAAAGAAAAATCGCAACCCCTAAAATAAACCAAATGATAGTCAGCCTAATGCCATAACCAAGTAAATCACTGACCCACTGCCATCACCACCAACACGTCATTTCTGAGGCCTCTGCCTTCCCTAGTTCATCACAGCCCAGGCTGTTGATACATCTCATACATGAAGCCCAGCAGACTCTGCTTCCTAGACAACCATACTGAGGCCCACCATCTAGTCATGCTTAATGCCCTTAGGGAAACCTATGTTGCTCCCTGAGTCATCACTGCTGCCAGTCAGACCTGAAACGTTGTACTCCCTGTGTCACAGCTCTTCTTGTCCCCAAGGACCCCAGCTCTCAGTCCCAGCCTCCTCTTTTGGTTTCTGCTTCCATCTCTCATTCTACCTCTCTCCTGCACTTCAATCCAATAATAAAACCAAACAAGGTCACTGCTGTTGAGTAGATTCCGACTCATGGCGACCTCATGTGCTTTAGACCTTGTGCTTTAGAATAGAACTTCGTACCATAAGGTTTTCTTGGCTACGTCATACAGAAGTAGATTACCAGGACTTTCTTCCCAGGCACTGCTGGGTGGATTTGAACCTCCAACCTTTTAGTTAGTAGTCTAAAGCAAATCACCCAGGGACCTGCAGACAAACCTTAATAGTCCAACAAGAAACCAAAAAACCATTCCTGTTGCCATCGAGTCAATTTCAACTCACTTGCTGTGCTTCATAGAGTTTTCAAGGCTGTGACCTTTCAGAAGCAGATCACTAGGTCTGTCTTCTGAGGCACTTCTGAGTGGCTTTGAACTGCCGACTCTTTAGTTAGTAGTTGAGCACTTAACTGTTTGTGCCACCCAGGGACTTGTAACCCAATAATTGACAAGCCTAACAGATAGAGGACACAATCTCATGCCCATATGATACTTGAGTATCTCCTACTCCTGTGCTCTGTTCATAGATTAAAAACCAGTTGCTGCAGAGTCAACTCTGACTCATGGCACCCCTGTGTTTGTGAGAGTAGAACTGTGTGCCATAGGGTTTTCAATGCTGATTTTTTGGAAGTAGATCACCAGGCCTTTCTTCTGAGGCACCTCTAGGTGTACTCGAACCTCCAACCTTTGGGTTAACAGCTGAATACATTAACCATTTGCACCATCCAGGAACTCCATCCATAGGTTGGGCCCCTCCTATTTGTCCATGGAAGCTGAGAGTCTAGCTGTTGCTTGACACTACCCAAGATTTCTCCTTCCCTGAACACAGAATTTTTCAGCCTTGGGTACATATCCACAGTCCATGTTTACCATTATATCAGTTCCTCTGGCCTAATGTGTGGGCCTGAATCACAGGTTCATCTACCCCCTCATCTACCCCATGTTGACAAAATATTACTACTACCACTGATAATAATAGTTAAAAACATTTACTGAGTTCTAACCATGCTCCAGATACTGTAATAAGCACTTCTCATGTATAATCCTCACTATAACCCTATAAATTTTGTACATAATAGATACTCAACAATTGTATGCATAAAGAATGAATAAACACTTTTATTATTCTCATTTTACAGATGAGAATACGTAGGCTCATAAAAATTAAGTGGCTTGCTCAAGGTCAGATAGCCAGTAAGTGGCAGAGGTGGGACTCGGGGCTTTCTAACACCAAAGTGCACTCTCATGCCTTGTTCACACCACTTGAGTTATAACAGCCAAGCCATCCATTGTCTCATTTCTCTTATGATCCATCCTTGAACATTAGCCAATGCTTCAAAGAAATGGGACAAGTAAAACTTGTCCCAAGATACTCAAAATCAAAATTCAAATGCTAGACTAACAATCTTACACAGACAAGGGTAAGAAATGTACCTAATATTGAAAATGCTTTATTGCTTCTGGAGATTTTAAAACATAGTCCCCAAATTATATGATACTACTCTCCTCTAATGAGCACTTGTGGTACAATGGTTAAAGTGCTTGGCTGCTAATCAAAAGGTAGATGGTTCAAACCTACCAGCTACTCTGTGGGAAAAAAGACCTGGTAATCTGCTCCCTTAAAGATTACCAAAAACACCAAACCCATTGCTGTCGAGTTGATTCCGACTCATGACTACCCTATAGGACAGAGTAGAACTGCCGCATAGGGATTCCTAGGCTGTAATCTTCGTGGGGGAGCCCTTGTGCTGCAGTGGTTAAGAGCTCAGCTGCTAACCAAAAGATCAGCAGTTCAAATCCAGTCACTCCTTGGAAACCCTATGGGGCAGTTCTACTCTATCCTGTAGGGTTGCTATTAGTCAGAATCAACTCGACGACACACAACAATAATGCTTCCATCTAGAGGTGGGGCCTATGTCCCCTCTCTTTGAATCTAGGTAGGGTTGTGATCGCTTACACCAATTATATTCTGACTTCTGAGGTTAGGTCAGAAAAGACTGTCAATTTTCTACCAATCTTGGAGACTTGCTCTAGAGGAAGCCATTCACCATGTAAGAGTCCCAACTACCCTGAGACCACCATGCTGGAAAATCCATGTGAATTTTCTTCAACTGATGGCCCCAAATGAGCTCCCAAGTGACAGCCAACATCAAGTACCAACCATGTGAGTGAGCCATCTCGGATGTCCAGTTGAGTTGAGCCTTCAGATGACTGCAGTTCTAGCTGACATGTTATAGCAACTTCATGAAAGACCTCCAGCAAAAACTGCCCACCCAGCCATCCAAGGCCCAATAATTGGTCTCTATTCACCTGGAGCAACAGAGAAAGAGAGTCAGGAATAGGAGGAGGATATAGAATTTGTGGCTAATTTCCTCCATGAACAACCTCCTTTGCCATGAGATCAGAAGAATTAGATGGTGTCCAGCTACCATTACTTAACATTTTGATCAAAGATTCCATAGATGAATCCTGATCAAAAGGGGGGAAATGTAGAATAGAATTTTAAATTCTCATGGACTCCAGACTTTCTGGAGGGTTGATGAACCCCTGAAACTATTGCCCTGAGATTATCTTTAAACCTTAAACAAAAATATCCCCTGAAAACTTATTAAAACCAAATCATAGTTTAGCTCAACTAATAAAAAATGTCTGTCTTGACTAGAAGGCAGAAGGGGACAGGAAAGCTGGTGATAGGGAACCCAAGGTTGAGTAAGGACAGTGTTGACATGTAATGGGTTGTTAACCATTGTCATAGGGCAACATGTATACTAACTGTCCAATGAGAAACTATTTTGTTCTGCAAACTTTCATCTAAAGTGAGAATAGCAGCACAACTGGAAGAACATAATCGGCGTCACTGAATTGTGCATGTAGAAATTTTTGAAATGGTGTATCTTTGGCTATGTATATTTTCACCAAAAAAAAAAAAAAAAAAAAAAAAAAGGTCGAGAAGGAAGAGGGTTGACTTGTCATGGGGTTGTTAACCAATGTCATAAAACAATACGTGTACTGACGGTTTAATGAGAAACTATTTGTTCTGTAAACCTTCACCTAAAGTACAATTTAAAAAAATGTGTCTTAAGTATGGTGCTCTTTTAAGAACTATTTATATGGGAGAGCAACTCGAAAGATTGAGGGCATTGAGTTTATGTAAATAAGGGAAGAACAACTCAGAAAAGGAGAGTGAGAATGGTTTCCTAACTCAAAGAATATAATTAATGTCACTAAATTGTACATGTAGAAACGATTGAATTGGTATATGTTTTGCTGTTTATATTCTCAACAACAAAATAAATTAAATTTAGGAGAAAAAAACTGCCCACCCAAACCCTTCTTGAAGTATTTATCCACAAAATTGTGAGCAAATGAAATGGTTTTTTAAGCCATTACACTTTGAGGTAATTTCTTATGCAGCAATAGTAACCAGAACATTGCTCAACCAAATTTTAATTTCTCTTGTTACTACAAGCTCTTGACCTTGTCCTAGTCTCCTACACACTGGAAAGCTTTAACAATCTCATCCAGCTTTGGTTTAGGTGTTTGTTAGACAAGCTTTCAACAAAAGCACATAGAAAATAAGAAACTCATAAAACTGACACATAAGTGCATAGACAAACTTCCTAAAATTTTGGCTGACTGGTTTTTACTTGTTAAGAAGAAATAAATATTGCTGTTTGAAATTAATATGCAGGGAAGCATAAATGAACTCAGAGCTCATACACTCCAGAAAAAATGACAGAAATCCCTTGTTCACAGATCATTCTCCTTTCCCAGACTTCATGGACTACTTGAAGGTATTTCGCTCCACTGTCACTACACTTCCCTGGTGCCGGGCTCTTCCGTGGGGACTTCTCCAGAGATACCCAAGGCCCCACACAGGTCCCCCATCCAAGGTGCTGTCAATTCTTAGGTGCTACACACAAGTAGGACACAGGACTCTAACATTCGTGGAAACAACCACCCCTAAACCCTCCCAGTCTCAGGAAATTCAACCCTTGAAAATTAGACTACATCCCATTTTTCTGCAAAGCAAAAGTATTCACCCTCAATCCAGAAAATCTATCCCGATTGCCTTGAAGTTCATAAATCTTTAAAACTTAAAACCTCTATTAGCACGTGGTTTACAGGTACTAGTGTTGCTGAAATTGCTTCATTGATCTCTGACCCACACAGACAGACCTGCAGACGCAACTCTTAGAACTCTTTACTATTTTTCTGATGGCAAGGAAAACCCAAAGTTTAAAAATACAACTACTCCCCAGTACCTATGAGGTCCACCCAGAGCCCAGAGCTTGCTTTCTAATACCATTCTCCAATAAAATGGACCAGAGTTACATATTTAGAGAAACAGCTGATTCCAGGGTTGGGGTAGAAGTATACAAGATGAGCCTGGAGCATCTTTAATGTCAGAAAGCAAGGAAATGCTCAAAAATTACAATGATGGTATTATGTCAAAAGGACTTAGGAACTAATTGACAGAGTTCCCAAGGCCATAAGCTGGAACAATTGGCGCAACAAAATAATGTAGTTTGGGATTATAACCTGAAATATAAAGTAAATATCCTTAAGTCCATACTGATATACATAAATTATTGAATAAATAAATAAATGGAGGAAAAGAGACATCTCTCCCATACAAAAGTCCCAAATAATTTATGTAGATGTGCTCCCTCAAGGAGGTGGAGCATAACTCCTCACCTCCTAAGTGTGGGCTGCACCTAGTGACTTCCCTCCAAAGAGCACAGTGTGAAAAGTGGGGAAAAGAGTAACTTTACAGTGGAGAAACCTGACAAACACTACCTCAGTCAAGTGTTCAAGGTTAACATCAACAGTGATAAGTCCTGTTGATAGTATGTTGATAGTATCCTTGATAGGATGTTATGAGAGTAGCACTTCACCTCTGTGGTCTTCCTCCCCCCAAAAAAACCATATTCCCAGTCTAATCATGAGAAAAATATCAGAGACACCCAAATTCAGGAGTATTCTATCTGTACTCCTCAAAACTGGTAAGGTCATCATAAACAAAATCTGAGAAACTGTCACAGTCCAGAGGAACCTAAGAAGACATGAAAACTGAATGTAATGTGGTGTCCTAGATGGGATCCTGATACAGAAAAAGGACATTAGGTAAAAACTAAGGAAATCTGAATAAAGTATTAACTTTAGTTCAGAATAATGTATCAAATTCCTCAACACAATAAAGGGCATCTATACAAAACCAACAGCCAACATCATTCTCAATGGAAAGAGTCTGAAAACATTCCCCCTGAGCAGAGGAACAAGACAAGGATGTCCTTATCACCACTCCTACTTAACTTTGTGCTGGAAGCCCTAGCTAGAAAAATAAGGCAAGAAAAATAAATAAAGGGCATCCAAACTGGTAAGGAAGAAGTAAAATTATCCCTATTAATAGATGATAGCATACAATACGTAGAGAACCCAAAAAACCCCACAAGAAAACTACTGGAGCTAGTAGAAACACCTAGCAGAATAACAGGATACAAGATAAGCATACAAAAGTCAGTTGGATTCCTATACAGCAGTAAATAGAATTACAAAAAGGAAATTAGGAAAGCAGTACCATTTACAATAGCCCTTAAAAAAAATAAAATAATCAGGGGAAGTAAAAGACCTATACAAAGAAAACCACAAAACACTACTGCAAGAAACAAAAAAAGACCTACATAAATGGTAAAACATACTATGCTCATGGATAGGTAGATTCAACATTGTGACAATATCACTTCTACCCAAAGCCAACTACAAATACAATGCAATCCTGATCCATATGCAAACAGTGTTCTTTAACGAGATGGAAAAACCACTCATTAATTTTATATGGAAAGGAAAGAGGCCCCAGATAAGTAAAGCATTACTGAAGAAGAATAAAGTAGGAGGCCTTGCATTACCTGACCTCAGAACCTACTATACAGCTATGATAGTCAAAACAGCTAGCACTGGTACAACGACAGACACATTGCCTAATGGAACAGAATTGAGAACCTAGATATAAATCCACCTACCGACAGTCACCTGATCTCTGACAAAGGCCCAAGGTCCATTAAATGGGGAAAAGACAGTCTTTTTAACAAATGGTGCTGGCAAAACTGAATGTCCATCTAAAAAAAATGAAACAGGACCCATACCTCACACCATACAGAAAAACTAATTCAAAATGGATCGAAGACCTAAACATAAAACCAAAAACTATAAAGATCATGGAAGGAAAAACAGGGTGAACACTACCTGTTACTGTCGAGCCAATTCTGACTCACAGCAACCTATAGGACAGAGTAGAACTGGCCCATAGGCTTTCCAAGGAGCACCTAGTGGATTCGAACTGCCGACCTTTTGGTTAGCAGTCATAGCTCTTAACCACTATGCCACTAGGTTTTCCAAGAAGGAGCCCTAATATACAGCATAAATAGAATACAAACCATAACTACCAATAACAAACACCAGGAGAGAAACTAGATAACTGGATCTTATAAAAATTAAACACTTATGCTCATCAAAACACTGCAACAAAAGAGTAAAAAGAGAACCTACAGATTGGGAAAAAATGTTTGGCTACGACATGACAAAGATCTAATCTTTAAAATCTGTAGGAAAGTTCAACAACTCCACAACAAAAAGACAAATAATCCAGTTAAAAAATGGGCAAAGGATATGAATAGACACTTCATCAAAAAAGACATTCAGACGACTAACAGACACATGAGGAAAAGCTCTCGATCACTAGCCATTAGAGAAATGCAAATCAAAACTACCATGAGATACCATCTTACCCCAACATTATTGGCACTAATCAAAAACACAGAAAATAATAAATGTTGGAGAGGCTGCGGGGAGATTGGAACCCTTATGCACTGCTGGTGGGAATGCAAAACGGTACAAACATTTTGGAAAATGATATGGTGCTTCCTTAAAAAGCTAGAAATAGAAATACCATACAATAGAGCAATCCCACTCCTAGGAATATATCCTAGAGAAATAAGAGCCATCACACAAATAGACATGTGCACACTCATGTTCATTGCAGCATTATTCACTATAGCAAAAAGATGGAAACAACCTAAGTGCCCATCAACAAATGAATGGATGAAAAAACTATACACACAATGGAATACTAAGCAGCGATAAAGAACAATGATGAATCTGCAAAACATCTTACAACATGAGTGAATTGGGAGGGCTTTATGCTGAGTGAAATAAGTCAATCACAAAAGGACAAATACCGTATGAAACCACTATTATAAAAACTCAAGAAAAGATTTACACACAGAAGGAAACAATCTTTGACAGTTACTAGGGAAGTGAGGGGTGGTGAGGTAAAAACGCTAACCAGTCAATAAATAAGTAATAACTATGGTGAAAGGTAAGACAGTACACAATACCGGGGAAGTCAGCACAACTTGACCAAGGCAAAGTCATAGAAGCTTCCTGGACACATCCAAACTCCCTGAGGGACTGAGTTACTGGGCTGAGGGCTGGGGGCCATGGTCTTAGTGGGGACATCTAGCTCAACCGGCATAACATAGTTTATAAAGAAAATGTTCTACGTCTTACTACAGTGAGTAGCGTCTGGGGTCTTAAAAGCTTGTGAGCGACCATCTAAAATACATGTACAGGTCCCACCCCATCTGGAGCAGAGGAGAATGAAGAAAACCAAAGACATAAAGGAAAGATTAGTCCAAAGGACTAATAAAACACAACTACCACAGCATCCACCAGACTGAGCCCAGAAGAACTAGATGGTGTCCAGCTACCACCACTGACTGTTCTGACAGGGATCACAATAAAGGGTCCAGTATAGGGCTGGAGAAAAACAAAGAACAAAATTTAAACTCACAAAAAAAGACCAGACTCACGGGTCTGACAGAGACTGGAAAAACCCCAAGAGTAAGGCCTCCAGACACCCTTTTAACTCACTACTGAGGTCACTACTGAGGTCACTACTGAGGTTCACCCTTCAGCCAAAGATTAGACAAGCCTATAAAACAAACAAGAACACAAGTAGTTCAACCAAGTATAAGATTAAATGGGCACACCAGCCCAAGGGCAAGGACAAGAAGGGAGGTGGGGACAGGAAAACTGAAGGAATGCAAATGGAGAACCCAAGGTTGAGAAGGGGAGAGTGTTGACACATCACAGGGGTTGGCAACCAATGTCACAAAACAATATGTGTATCAAATGTTCAATGAGAAACTAATTTGCTCTGTAAACTTTGACATAAAGCACAACTAAAAAAATTTAAAAGACGATTAAAAAAAAGAAGAATATATCAACCCAGTGAGGCCAAGATAGCGGAATAGTCAGGTGCTTAGTGTCCCTCTTACAACAAAGACAAAAAAACCAGTGAATCCGATATATATGACAACCTAGAAACCCTGATCATCAAAGAAAAGCTGAAGAATCCGACTGAGAGACAGGTGGAAGGAGAGAGATTGAAAAACGGAAGAAATGGGTAATTATGGATCACGAGATCGCCAGCGTTCTGCTAGCTGAAGCTGCACAGCTCACACAGGTTGAAGCAAGCAACAACATCCCAAGCGAAACCAACCCCACCTGGTGCAACCAAGCAGCAGCAAATCTGCATGCACCTGGAGTACCAAACAGGAGCAACACCAGGCCTGTGAAAGTTAAGTGCAGGCTCCCAAACCACCACGCAGCACCACAACACTTCCCCCTGCCACAGCTCTATGGCAGAGAAGCACTCCTTCTCCTCATCCATCCCCATTCCCCTCCCCGCTCCCATCTTTCTCCCTGTTCCAACACCAGTCTGAGGGCATTCAACATCTCCACTCCTCCTATGCTGGGAAGTCAAGGTGGGGGTCCGAAGACACCTCTCCTTCACCCAGACACTGGGGTAAGGGGTCCATGAACTTGCAGCACACTTCACCCCCACCAGCCACCCACACCAGTGCCTTGCAAGCCAACCCCACATGGAACACCTTCATTAGGACAACAACTGAAACCCATTTTCACTGCAGCATCCAAGTGGGAGCTACAGGTTTGTGACATTCAACACTGCCCTGCCTCCTAAGAAGAGGCCTCATCCACCCACACCAGGGGTCTGAGGGCTGGCAGTACCACCCATTCCATCTAGACACCCATGACAGGGGCCTGAGAATTAGTGGGGCCCCCCATACCTCCAGCCAATGGCAATGGGCACCCAAGGATTGTTGTACTACCCCCCAGTATATTCTGTAATGGACAGGGACATATTTTCCATCCACGTACCCAGGGGTAGCCGACAGCCACCTGCCTTGCCCCCCACATCACCCTCCACTGCAACCAGAGACCAATGCCTGCTCCTAACATCCCCATGCAGCCCTGCCCTTCCAGGATTCTTGGAACTCTTAGGCACTGCTGGTGGGAATGTAAAATGGTACAACAACTTTGGAAAATTATATGGCACTTTCTTAAAAAGCTAGAAATAGACATACTATATGATCCAGCAGTCCTACTCCTAGGAATATACCCTAGAGAAATAAAAGGCATCACATGAATAGACATATGCACATCCATGTTCATTACAGCATTATTCACAAAAGCAAAAAGATGGAAACAACTTAAATGCCCGTCAATAGATGAATGGTAAACAAATTACGGTACATACACACAATGGAATACTACGCAATGATAAAGAACAATGATGAACCCACGAAACATCTCACAACGTGGATGAATCTGGAAGGCATGTTTCCAATGGGCTAGAGTAGGCACAGAAGAAGGTAGCCAGGCTTGAGCGACCTTTAACGAACAGAGAACTGCCTGGAGAGATGAGGTGAGCCCAGCAGAAAGACACTGTGTGGCATAGACAAGGGGGGCACTGGAAGTGATCAACCAGGGATTGCATCAGCCACTTCAGGGAAATGTTGGGGCTCTCAACCAGGGACAAAGGTGGATGTCACTGAAAAATCCATAACATGATTCTTGAGACCAAGAACCAGCATTTGGACATAAGCCACATAGATAGCACCAATCCCAGATTACAACTGTGCCAGTTGAGACGGAAACGCTTCTGTTCCAAATGACCAGGACTGGTCCTTGAGACTACAGTAATTGTCCTATAAAACTTAAAAAAAAAAAAAAAATTTAAAAATAAGAACAAGACATCTTAATAGATTCTGCTTGAATTATTAATTTTTCTATAGCAAATAGATTAAAGTGGTAACATTGCAGAAAGAAGGAAAAGAGGGAGGGAGGGAGACAGGAAGGAAGGAAGGAAAAAGTAAGAAGAGAGGCCGACAATATTATTATTAAGCATCCTGTGGCACAAAATACACAGTTTCTTGCAGGCCAGTGTTAAATCACACAAACTGATTCTTAAGGAAGTAGAAAACTTAAAAGAAGTCTAGGAATCACCTTTCAAAATCATGTTGATTCTGCCTGGAAACAAATGATTATACAAATACAAATTGCAATGCAGGTTTGTTCAAAAGAAAGAGCCTGTTGGCGTGGTATCAGATAATGCCCATCAACCAAATGACAATCTATTCACTACCCAAATAAATGTGTCAGCTCCTGCTATTATCAAGAGATCAGTCACTCACAAACTTCAATTACAGCCTGTAAATCAATACTCTGTATTAAGAAGCATAACTACTCTCGCCAGCACAAAAGTGCAGATTCCCTCAGGGCAATTTTCTCATGAATTTCTCATGTGACCAAGATTTACAATACTCCCGCCAAGGTTTTGTCAAGAAATGATCTGCTGAGCTGGAGAACTGTAAGTACAAGGTAATGGCGAAGTCAAGATCTGAGACCTCATATGTGTTAAAGTAATCCTAACAGAAACCTGCAAGCCTAGGTACTCCCATGCCTAGAATTCAGTTATGGACAACAAGGCAAATTAAGTAGCTGCAAGGCACAGCCCATGTCCCTAATGTCCTTCATTTTGAGGGTTACTGCCTTTTCTGCTGTAAGAACACCCTGATTCATGTAAGCTTGACTTAAATGTAAATGTAGAGTTTAAGTCTGCCCTCTAGCTCTTCAGAGTTCTAAGATAACTTTGTTCAACATAATGCCCCCTTGATTTCAAACCAAAAACCAAACCCACTGCCGTCAAGTCGATTCAAACTCATAGTGACCCTAGAGTACAGGGTAGAACTGCCCCATAGAGTTTCCAAGGCTGTAAATCTTTACGGAAGCAGACTGAAACATCTTTCTCCTGCGGAGCAGCTGGTGGGTTCCAACCACCCGCCTTTCGGTTAGCAGCCGAGCACTTAACCACTGCAACACCAGGGCTCCTCTCCTTCGGTAAAAAAACTTGTTGCCGTCGAGTCAATTCCAACTCATAGTGACACTATAGGACAGAGCAGAACTGCCCCATAGGGTTTCCAAGGAGTGGCTGGTGGATTCGAACTGCCAACCTTTTGGTTAGCAGCCGTAGCTCTTAACCACTGCACCACCAGGACCCCCTCCTTGGTTTAGATGCCCTTAGATGGTGCATAGGTTAAGAGCTCTCCTCAGGACTTCACACTTGTGGAGTGAATTCTAACAAAGCAAAATATAGAAGTTAGAGATGATTCCCATGCTTAGGACTCCAACAGCTATGATTTAGGGTCTCAATTCCTTAATGACTTTGGTTTAGAGAATTCCCACTTCCTGTAAGTTCCACCTCAAGTACCTCCTCCTTGAAGAAGGATTCTTATTTTCCTAGTCATTTTTATGGTGTTGCTCTTCTCTAACTTCCCATGCAAGATTCATTCCACCCACTTTAGCTATGAAGTAAAGATTTTCTTTCCAGTCATTTCTTATAGCCAGGTCTTGAAATGGTAAATTCCTTCAAGTCAGGTACTGTTGACTTTTACTGTTTTTTTAAATATCCAAAGAGCTCAACTCAGTGTGGAAACATAATCTGATAAATATTTTTCTCATCGAAGTGACTTGAGTTTAAACTACTTCAGATCAACCTTCTCAGGTAATGTTAATTAGGGAAGCAGTGCTGCAGCAGGCATTTTATTCATGCTTGACATCAGAAACCAATTCTGGAGCAACAAGAAAAAATACGTATAAAAAAGACCTGAAAATTGGCAAATTCCTTTAAAAGAGATGAAAAGAATCTTTAAGAAGTTGTCACAGTCACTCAGGGAAGGTTTAATGTAGAAAAGAAAGCTCTTACTTGAAATTCTAAGTGGGAAAATAATTTAACTTTAGTTTATGTACATCGATGCTAATTATTTAGATGAAAAGAAAAACATTAATTTCTTTTCTTAAAATACACAGTCTTGAATTTTCTGAAGTAATAAAGCAAAGTTTTGGGTTGAGTGGGCTACAGAGGGATGGGGATGAATAGCAGATGAATCCTATCTTCAGAGAGCAGTTTCTGCCCCTTCCAAAAGTGAGCCACAGGGATCCTGCTCTGGCCTCACCCTAATATTAGGCAGAGATTTAAATTTAAAAAAAAAAAAATAGCCTCTTTCAGCTAAGTGAATCAACAATTCTCAACCCTCTGGAATTTCAATACCCTATTCTAACTTGCTTGCTTTTATAACCACCGCTCCACTAAGTCATCAACGCTTATATGTACATATGCACTTAAAGCATATGAGCTAAAAATACACAATTTTACTTTCACTAAAACCCTAAACACTAAAGGATTGGATGGATTGCACTGAATTGCCCAGAGAAACCGTGCAAGAACCTAAGCAAAGATTCTCAGCACTTCTAACGTGGACTACACTAACACCAAGCAGAGAGGGCTCATGAACTCTGCATTTCATAGAGTCTGATAATCCAAGCAGCACTCAAAAATGTTTCTGGACAAAGTATTAATTTAAGCTCAACATATCTGTTATATGCCATTCAGCCTGTCTTTGAACCATCTCTAAAATTTAAAAACAATGGCTACTTGTGGGATGTGCCAAAATTATGTAAACAGGATTCCCCACCAAATTCAATGGTTGGTCTTACTTAATAAACCATACACAGTAGGCTGGGGAAAATGACCTCAAGTGCTTTCTCTCCCTGTATCCATACTCCCCTCAACTCCGAGCTGGAATATGTGAAGAAACTCAAACTAGCCTACTGAATAATGAAAGGCATGTGGTCTAGTCACCCCTGCCACCCAAGCTAAGAGCCACCAGAAGCAGAGCTGACCAGCAGCCAACTACAGATATATGAGAAACCAGAAGAACAACTGCCTTAGTTTCTTAGTGCTGCTGTAACACAAATACTACAAGTGGGCAGTTTTAAAGAACAGAAATTTATTTTCTCACAATTTAGGAGGCTAGAAGTCCAAATTCAGGGTACCAGTTCTAGAGGAAGGCTCTCTGTCAGTTCTGGGGGAAAATTGTCTCAGTTTCTTAGCTCTGGCATTCCTCGGTTTCTTGGCGATCTCAACGTGGCATCTATCTTTCCCCCATATGTGCTTCCTTGTCTCTGTATCAGAGGAGCCCTGGTGGTGCAGTAGTTAAAGCACTCAGCTGCTAACCAAAAGGTCAGGGATTCGAACCCACCAGCTGCACCACAGGAGAAAGATGTAGCAGTCTGCCTCCTTAAAGATTTATAGCCTTGGAAACCCTCTGCGGCAGTTCTACTCTGTCCTATAGGGTTGCTGTGAGTCGGAATCCACTCGAGGGCAGTAGGTTTGGTTTGGTTTGGTTTGGTTTTTGTCTCTGTGTCTAATCTGCTCTTTTTATATGTCAAAAGTCAGTAGGTTTAAGACACACCCTATACTGATATGACCTAATTAACATAACAAAGAAAATTCTCTTCCAAAAAGGATTGCATTCATAGATGTAGGTGTTAGGATTCCAATATTTTATTTTGGGGGACACAATTCAATCCATTAACAACCACCCAGCTCATCACCGTTCAAATTGCCAATGCAAAGAATTGTAAACTACCACTGTTGTTTTAAGCCACTGAGTTTTGGGGTAGTTTGTTATTCAGTAAAAGATAACTGATACACCATGAGATTTTAAACAGTAGCCTATCACCCCCTTCACCTCTTGACTTCTACAACCCTGTTGTTTTAACTTGGTTATTGCTAGATCTTTTACTTTTTGAAACACAATGGGATTGTGGGATTGCTGTCTGGAAAACAATTCAGATTTAAGAAATTGTCTCATACATGGGAGAATGGGGATGTAACAGTTTTCATCAGCTGGGTTTTACTAATATTCATCTGTCCTATTTCTACAATATATTCCAAATGGCTGAAATACACTGATGGCTGAAATACAAGCACCAAAGTTCAGCATCTTTTACTTGCAAAGTTTATTTGAAATCTAGTAAAACAATGAAAGCTTTTTAAGCCAAATGAGGGTTTTTGTCATTTTTCTTTTAAAGACATCAAGCAGGTGACATGCTATAGCCATAAAAAGAGCATTCAAATCTTAATCCCTCTCAACAGAAATGAGTTGGGCAGTTATTTGGGTTAATTGCAGATCAAAGCCCTCAAGTATTTCATGCACTTGTTAGAGATTTCAAAACTGAACCAAGGGGGAAATGAAACTAAGTTGTAGTCAATAGTCCCCGACTTATGATGGAGTTTCGGTCCCATGACTCCATTGTAAGTCAGTTCTGATGTAAGCCGAATACCTCATTTTTTTTTTTTTTTTTTTTACTTTTCTTTATTATTGCCTTTTATTATAAGTATCTTTACAAATCCAATCTTATTTGTCTTTAGGGACTGGAAACATTACATATAAACTTACAGATGTATTTTCATACATGCATATTACTAATGATAAGATATAGCAACAAAGAAAAAAACAGATGGTTTTAAGTCAGTTCCTCATAACTCAAAAATGTTATAAGTAAGTGGGGGACTACCTGTACATCCAAAATAAACTACTCGTATATGTCACTGATGAAAATCCTTTTGCTTTGATGCTATTATAGTTGTAATTACTATGGCATCTTTTTTTTCTGCTTCCTATCACATAATATGACATTAGTGAATTTTGCACACTTGAAGACTATTCACACTTAACTTTAATGGACACTTGGATAGATTTCTCCATATATTTCTCAAAGTTGAAATCCTTCTTCACACAGGAATGTATACTGAATTATTTTTCTCCTCAGCAAATAAGAAGGTAAAAACTGACAACTTAAGTGGAGGCTCATCACAAACAAATACGTTGGGAGGATCCTTTTAACATTTTCAGTTAAATCTTCGGGTAGTTTTATTGTTTATTGATTTCTTTTCTGCCACTTTTTATGCTTATTTCATTTGGGGGAATTAAAAGACAAAAGAACCTTAGTACTCTCAGTGGAATCTTGAGTAAGAAGCTGGACTGCTTTATATCTGAAGAATATATTTCCACCAGGGTTTCAGAAGCTCTGGTTATGTTATGTCAAAATGGAAGAAATAACAAACACACCTTTAAATGCAAGTATCTGGGTAAGCAAGTCAGTTAGACATTGAGACTACAAGCCAACAATATGATTTTTTTTTTTTTTGAAACCCAGAAGCTTGGTAGAATAAAAACAGAGTACACACTCCTAAGTTGAACAGACCTAAACCTTTATATTAAAAAACTAGTTATTTTATTAGTGTACTGGACAAGGAGGAGGCTCTGAGGGAAGACTAGGAAGAAATATTTAGGGCATATACTTAATAAAAGTGAAAAATGGACTCTTCTTTCCCAGTCATCTAATTATTAGATATTATTTAATAAGTTTCTTATATCTTGAGAGAGAACAGACTAAGGTTGTTGTTATGATTATTAGAAATCGATACTGACAGTAGCAAGAGGAAGTTGTTGAAAATTATGCTCTAGCTGTCCTACAGCTAAAACACTGTAACTTCCTGTCACTTAGATAGTGAACTGGGCCCTACTGATCACAGGCTTGAGTTCACGTTATAAAAATAAATAATCCAGTGAACCTCCCTTCATGAGAGAAAACTCTTAGAGCTGGGAGGAAAAGAGAAAGTCTGAAATGGCCAACCTGGAACTTCTGTCATTTCACATTATATGTGTGTGTGTACGTGTGTGTGTGCGAGTGTGTGTATGCATGTGACCTGATCCCTCAGGACACTTAAGAAATAGTTATTGCCTTCTATAGGATCCCTGAGTCCTTTATAGGACCAATGAGCAGCATCATGATAAACCAAGAAAGGACTGAGGTTGTCAGGACTTTCATTTTGCTTGGATCCACTATCAACGCCAGTGGAAGCAGCAGTCAAGAAATTAAACAACATATTGCATTGAGCAAATCTACTGCAAAAGCTCTCTTTAAAGTCTTCAAAAGCAAAGATGTCACTTTGAGGACTAAGGTGCGCCTGACCCAAGCCATGATATTTTCAATTGCCTCATATGTATATGAAAGATGGACAATGAATAAGGAAGACCGAAGAATTGATGTCTTTGAATTATGGTGTTGGCAAAGAATATCGAATATGCCATGGACTGCCAGAAGAGCAAACAAATCTGTCTTGGAAGAATTAAGCCAGAGTACTCCTTGGAAGTGAGAATGGCACTTTGTCTCACGTATTTTGGACACGTTATCAGGAGGGTCCAGTCCCTGAAGAAGGCCATCATGCTTGATAAAGTAGAGGGTCAGTGAAAAAGAGGAAGACCCTCAATGAGATGGATTGACACAGTGGCTGCAACAATGAGCTCAAACATAGCAATGGTTGTGAGGATGGCACAGGACCAGGCAGGGTTTCATTCTGTTGTACAAAGGGTAACTGTGAGTCAGAACCGACTCGACAGCACCTAACAACAACAACATAAGAGCCCTGGTGGTTAAAGCACTTGGCTGCTAACTGAAATGTCGGCGGTTAGAAGCCACCAACTGTACCACGGGAGAAAGATATGGCAGTCCTCGTCTGTAAAGATTCACAGCCTCGGAAACACTATAGGGCAGTTCTACTCTGTCCTCTAGGGTCACTGTGAGTCGGAATTGACTCGATGGCAGTGGGATGGGATAGCCCTTTATTCAGAATGCACTAATTATGTTGAAGAAAAGCAACTCTGTGGGACTCTCTTTTTCATGGGCGTGAATTTATTACAGCAGATATAATCTCTTCCTAACTTTTAATAGCTACTGGATACTGTATTACGTGCTCTACATGCCATACCTTGCTTAATCCTCACAAACAACCTTGTAAGGTAGAGGCGAAATTTGAGGTTAATAAGCTAAGATAACATGCCCAGGATCATACAGTTTATAAATTATTGAGGTGGGATTTGAACCGAAGAAGGATTTACCAATAGTAACACATCCCTCTTAATGAAATGAGGAGACTAAAAAAACCTCTGGTTTTGTGCCTGCCATTGCTTCCATTTTGCTAGTTTGCTTGGTCCATAAAGACAGAGCAAAAAGTAGCTGATCTGCACTTCAGATAAACACATACAACATATTAGACCTGACCCCTATGGATGTTTTCCTTATATGCCTGTGGTCACTAAGCTTCAACACCCTTAATCAATGGAACCATATGTCAGCTGGGTTTATTGCATATGAAAAGTGTCCAGGAACAAACAAAAGAAGTAATATGTTGTTTCCAGGAGCAAGTAAGAGATTATTTATTGATCGCAGTATATGAGCGTTCACTCAGCTGCTTTGCTGTCAGTGTGTGGGTGAGAGAAAAGAAAAACAGGTTGGTGAAATAGAGCTCATGTAAAGAGGTAGATTTTCTCCACGCTTTTGGTAAACTCAGTTTATGAGTATAAATGTGTGCCACAGAGCATGCCACCTAGCAACCACACAAAACCATCTGCACTTACCTAGTAACTACTCAGAATAACATAATTCTTCTATTTTCAAAGCTAATAATATGAGGCACAAAAGGAAAACAGAGAATTGAAAGAACCTGCAGGGAGGTGGAATCCTTGCCAATGCTAGCATTGGCTTAGCATTCTCACAAAGCTTATGCTAACCTGACAAAATCTTATTTGTAGGGTAGTTCCCAGGAAATTTTTGAATATGCTGTTATTTTAATGGACTCAAATATACCAATGATCAAGAAGATGGGACAGGACCTGGCAAGGTTTTGTCCTGTTATACGTAAGGTCTCCATGAGTCAGAGCCAACTAGACAGAAACTAACAACTTACATTTCATTAAGCAAGTCAACACACAGCAATTATTTTTAATAATCATAGCTTATAACTTCTTTAAAGAAAGAAACTTAAATTTGACCTACTTGGGGAATTTCATCTAAAATCTTCACGGCAATATCCTAGCACGTCTCCTTTCTTGGCTTCCTTCACTGCCTTGTCTTCCTCTGGCCACATCCTACAATTGGGAACTCTCAAAGAGCCTGTGCTTCACCTACCCCTCTTTCCCTCTCACCTTTCTCTCCTGGTTCCAACCATCACCTCTATGGAATTGATCCTGAATCTGTATCACCAATTCAAATTTCTCATGAACTTCACAGGTATTTCCATCAATGTGTTTGACATCTTCATTTATTGATGTGTTTGTTTATTTTCAAAGTCATCAGGATGGCCTAGGCTGGTCTTCTTCTGTCCTTTGAACATTCCAGGAACATTCTCACCTCCAGGCCTTTGTATCTGCTGTTTCTTCTGCCTGAAACACTGTTTTCATGTATATTCATGACTCACTCCCAGGCCTCCTTCAGGTCTTTCTATAAATGTCCATGAGATCTTCCTGTCCACCCTCTTTAGAATTGCAACACAAACCACCACTCAGTCCTGTATGCTCCATTCTATTCCCCATTGCACTTAACACTTCTAAAACATGTACTTTACTTACTTATTTTGTTTCTTATCAGTCTCTTCATGAAAGCAGGAATTTTTGTCTGTTTTGTTCAGTTCTGTATTGTTAGTCCCTAAAGGAGTGACTGGTGCAAAGTAGACACCCAATTAATACCTCTTGAATGGAATGAATGAAAGAAAGTCCCACTGGCACCTCACATAAAACTCCATTATCTTCCACAAACCTGCTTCTCCTCCTTCTCATACATATTAGTAGCATCCGCCTCTCCCATTCATCCAGGCCAGAAATCTCAATTACTTTCCGTAATTCCTCTATTTACCCCTTTGTTCAATAAGTTGTCAAAACATTTTAAGTTATTTTCAGAACTCCCCACTCCCATGTTTTTCTATACAATCCATTTCCACTCCCCCAGGTCTGGTTGGGACCTCATCATCTTCCATGACTATCACAGAGACTGCTGTATAACTTCAAGCCTTACATACCTCTTCCTCCAGTTATACTTCAGTTCATCACACACATTGACCTAGACCAAGTTTCCTGAAATGCACATGTCAAATCATGTTACACTCTGTTCAAAAACCTTACTATGGAAGGCCAAGCTGTCCATAATCTGACCTCAAACAATCCTGCCATCCTCATCTGTCCATAAGCTCTGTACCCAGACACATTGGACAATGTCCCATATCCCAAAGCCATGGTATGCTATTTTTTACTTAAAGCCCTGCTTGTGTTGTTCCCTCAGCCATCCAGGCCAGCTCAGTGGTCGCTTCTAGAAAGCCATCCCTGATCTCTCTCTCTCCTCCATCTCCCATCCACTTTGCGAATGCCTCTGTTTTAGCACTTACTTCGTCTTCCACCGTCTGTCAATTTGTTGTACTGTGGTGGTTTCTGTGTTGCTGTGATGCTGGAAGTTTTGCCACCAATATTTCAAATACCAGCAGGGTCACCCAAGGTGGACAGGTTTCAGAGGAGCTTCCAGACTAAGACAGACTAGGAAGAAGGACCTGGCAGTCTGCTTCTGAAAAAAACAGGCTAGTGAAAACCTTATGAATAGCAGTGGAACATTGTCTGGTATAGTGCTGGAAGATGAGTCCCTCAGGTTGGAAGGCACTCAAAATACGACTGGGGAAGAGCTGCCTCCTCAAAGTAGAGTCAACCTTAATGACATGGATGGAGTCAAGCCTTTGGGACCTTCATTTGCTAATGTGGCACAACTAAAAATGAGAAGAAACAGCTGCAAGCATCTATTAATAATTGGAATGTGGAATGTACAAAGTATGAATCTAGAAAAATTAGAAGTTATCGGAAATGAAGTGGAACATATAAACATTGATATACTAGGCATTACTGAACTGAAATGGACTGGTATTAACCATTTTGAATCAGATAATCAGATGATCTACTATGCCAGAAACAACAAATTGAAGAGGAATGGCGTCACATTCATCAAAAAGAACATTTCAAGATCTATCCTGAAGTACCGTACTGTCAGTGATAAGATAATAACCATATGCCTGCAAGGAAGACCAGTTAATACAACTATTATTCAAATTTATGCACCAACCACTGAGGCCAAGGATGAGGAAATTGAAGATTTTTACCAACTTCTGCAGTCTGAAATTGATCAAACATGCAATCAAGATGCTTTGACAATTACTGACAATTGGAATGCAAAAGTTGGAAACAAAGAAGGTTTGGTAGTTGGAAAATACGGCCTTGGTAATAGAAATGAAACCAGAGATTGAATGATAGAATTTGGAAGACCAAAGACTTCTTCTTTGCAAATACCCTTTTTTCAACCACATTAACAGCGACTATACATGTGGACCTTGCAAGATGGAATACAGAGGAATCAAATTGACTACATCTGTGGAAAGAGATGATGGAAAAGCTCAATATTAGCTGTCAGAACAAGGCAGGGGCTGACTATGCAAGAGACCATCAATTGTTCCTATGCATGTTCAAGCTGAAGTTGAAGAAAATTAGAACAAGTCCAGGAGAACGAAAGTACAACCTTGAGTATATCCCACTTGAATTTAGAGACCATCTCAAGAATAGATTTGATGCATTGAACACTAATGACCGAAGACCAGATGAAATGTGGAATGACATTAAAGACATCATATATGAAAACAGCAAGAGGTCATTAAAAAGACAAGAAAGAAAGAAAAGACCAAAATGGATGTCAGAAGCGACTCTGCAAGTTGCTCTGGAATATCGAGTAGCTAAAGCAAAAGGAAGAAATGATGAAGTAAAAGAGCTGAACAGAAGACTTCAAAGGGCAGCTCAAGAAGACAAAGTAAAGTATTTTAATGAAACGTGCAAAGATCTGGAGATAGAAAACCAAAAGGGAATACCACGCTCTGCATTTCTCAAGCTGAAAGAACTGAAAAAAATTCAAGCCTCTAGTTACAATATTGAAGGAGTCTATGGAGAAAATATTAAATGATGCAGGAAGCATCAAAAGAAGGTGGAAGGAATACACTGAGTCACTGCACTGAAAAGAATTGGTCAACATTCATACATTTCAGGAGGTAGCATAGGATCAAGAACTGATGGTACTAAAGGAAGAGGTCCAAGCTGTACTGAAGGCGTTGGCGAAAACCAAGGTTCCAGCAATTGATGGAATATCAATTGAGATGTTTCAGCAAACAGTTGCAGTGCTGGAAGTGCTCATTCATCTATGCCAAGAAATTAGGAAAACAGCTACCTAGCCAACCAACTGGAAGAGATCCATATTTGTACCCATTCCAAAGAAAGTATATCCAACAGGGTGCAGAAATTATCAAACGATATCATTAATATTTCCCGAAGATCATTCAAAAGCTGTTACAGCAGTACTTCGACAGGGAACTGCCAGAAATTCAAGCCAGGTTCAGAAGACAATGTGGAACCAGGGTTATCATTGCTAATATCAGATGGATCATGGCTGAAAGCAGAGAGTACCAGAAAGATATTTACCTGTGTTTTATTGACTATGCAAAGGCATTTGACTGTGTGGATCATAACAAATTATCGATAACATTGGGAAGAATGGGAATCCCAGAACACTTAATTGTGTTCAGGAGGAACCTCTACTTAGACCAAGAGGCAGTCGTTCAGAAAGAACAAGGGGATACTGCGTGGTTGAAAGTCTGGAAAGGTGTACGTCAGGATTCTATCCTTTTACCATACTTATTCAATCTGTATGCTGAGTAAATAATCCGAGAAGCTGGACTATATGAATAATAAGGTGGTATCACGATTGGAGGGAGACTCATTAACAACCTGCTTTGTGCAGATGACACAATCTTGCTTGCTGAAAGTGAGGAGGACTTGAAGCACTTGCTGATGAAGATCAAAGACCACAGCCTTCAGTATGGATTACACCTCAACATAAAATAAAAATCCTCACAGCTAGACCAATAAGCAATATTTTGACAAACAGAGAAAAGACTGAAGTTGTCAAGGATTTCATTTTACCTGGATCCACAATCAACACCCAGGGAAGCAGCAGTCAAGAAATTAAACAACACATTGCACTGGGCACATCTGCTGCAAGACATCTCTTTAAAGTGTTAAAAAGCCAAGCTGTCACTTTAGGAACTAAGGTGCGCCTAACCCAAGCCATGGTATTTTCCATCATTGCATATGCATGCGGAAGCTGGACTATGAATAAGGAAGACCAAAGAAGAATTGACACCTTTGAATTATGGTGTTGGTGAAGAATACTGAATATACCATGGACTGCCAGGAGAAGAAATCAATCTGTCTTGGAAGAAGTACAGTCAGAATGCTCTTTAGAAGCAAGAATGGTGAGACTTCATCTCACATACTTTAGACATGTTGTCAGAAGGAACCAGTCTCTGGAGAAGGACATCATGCTTTGTAAAGTAGAGGGTAAGTGAAAAAGAGGAAGACCCTCAATGAGATGGATTGACACTGTGGCCGCGACAATGGGTTCAAGCACAGCATCAGTTGTGAGGATGGCGCGGGACCAGGCTGTGTTTCGTTCTGTTGTACATAGGGTCGCTTATGAGTCAGAATCGATTTGGAGGCACCTACCACACACATTTCGTCTTAAATGTTAATTGTCTCTCACCACAGATCAAAATTTCCTTGAGAATTGGGAGTGTTTTTTATACAGCAGACACTAAGGAAATGAGTACTGACTTGTTGAATGAAATATGAGTACATCTAGAAAATTCCACATACCATGATCGACAGAATTCTGAAGCAGGATTCAGAAAAGAGACACTGGTTTAATTAAGGTACAATTTAGGCTAATTTCTAAGTAAGCAAGTCCTCCCCACATCCTCAGCCTAGATTAGTGAAAACGTGTGCTTTTCTTTAGAGCACTTGTCACTATTATGTGGCAGATATATTCCCCAACCCCACTCCCAGCATCCCACATACCCACTCTCACTTCTGGGCTGGACATCTACCAAGCTATGAAACAGAAGACTTACTTTTATGAGCAAATCAAAATGAAGAATATGGGCAGAAAATTCAGGAGGGGGAAGGAATTCTAGAATATCCATTTTCTTATCTTTTTATATATATACATATTTTAATTTTATATATTAATTATATATTAATTTTATTACACTTTAGGTGAAAGTTTACACTGCAAGTTAGTTTCTCATTAAAAAATGTATACACAAATTGTTTTGTGACATTGGTTGCAATCCCTGCAATGTGTCAGCACTCTCCGCCTTTCCACCACGGGTTCCCCAAGTCCATTCCTCCAGTTTTCTTGTCCCTTCCCGCCTTCTCATCATTGTTTGGGCATGTGTTGCCAGTTTGGTCTCACATACTTGATTGAACTAAGAAGCAAGTTCCTCATATGTGTTATTGTTTGTTTTATAGGCCTGTCTAATATTTGGCTAAAAGGTGAACTTCGGGAGTGGCTTCAGTTCTGAGTTACCAGGGTGTCCAGGGGCCATAGTCTTGGGGGTTCCTCCAGTCTCTGTCAGACCAATAACGCTGATCTTTTCTTTGTGAATTTGAATTTTATTTTACATTTTTCTCCTGCTCTGTCCAGGACCTTCTATTGTGATCCCTGTCAGAACAGTTGATGGTGGTAGCTGGGCACTATCTAGTTCTTCTGAGCTCAGGCTGGTGGAGGTTGTGGTTCTTGGGGTCCATTAGTCCTTTGGACTTGTTTTCCTTCTGTCTGTGGTTTTTTTCATTCTCCTTTGCTCTGGATGGGATGGAACCAATAGATATATCTTAGATAGCCACTCACAAGCTTTTAAAACCCCAGCTGCTACTCACCAAAGTAGGATGTAGAACATTTTCTTTATGAACTATGTTATGCCAGTCAACCTAGTTGTCCCCCAAGACCATGGTCCCCAGCCCTAAGCCCTAGTAACTCAGTCCCTCAAGGTGTTTGGATGTGTCTAGGAAGCTTCTATGACTTTGCCTTGGTCAAGTTGTGTTGACTTCCCTATATTGTGTGCTGTTTTTCTCTTCACCAAAGTTAACACTTGCCTACTATCTAGTTAGTGATTTCCTCTCCCCACCCCTCCCCTCCCTCATAACCAACAAAGATTGTTTTTTTCTGTGTGTAAACTTTTTCTTCAGTTTTTATAACAGAGGTCTCATGTAATATTTGTCTTTTTGTTATTGACTTATTTCACTCAGCATAATGCCCTCCAGATTCATCCATGTCGTGAGATGTTTTATGGATTCATCATTGCTCCTTATCATTGTATAGTATTTCATTGTGTGTGTGTACCATAATTTGTTTATCCATTTATCTGTTGATGGGCACTTAGGTTGTTTCCATCTTTTTACTATTGTGAGTAACGCTGCCATGAACATGAGTGTGCATATGTCTATTCATGTGGTGGCTCTTATTTCTCTAGGATATATTCCTAGGAGTGGGATTGCTGCATCTTATGGTATTTCTATTTCTAGCTTTTTAGGGAGGCACCATAACAGTTTCCATAGTGCTTGTACCAATTTACATTCTCATCAGCATTGCATAAGAGTTCCAATCTCCCTGCAACTTCTCCAACATTTATTATTTTCTATTTTTTGGATTAGTGCTAGTAATGTCTGGGTGAGATGATATCTCATTGTAGTTTTGATTTGCATTTCTCTAATGGCTAATGATCTCCAGCAATTCCTCATGTGTCTGTTAGCCACTTGAATGTCTTCTTTGATGAACTATCTGTTCATATCTTTTGCCCATTTTCTAATTGGATTATAAGTCTTTTTTTTGTTAAGGCACTTTATTTTCTTTCATCCCATTTGATATCATGTTATTTCACCTTTACAAATAAATATATAGAATTGTGCTTACATGTGCAAATGTAACTGTATTAACATATATATTTTTGTATTAGCATTTTTCTTCTCTGTTTGGCTCCCCTTCCCCATCTATACCCCTTCTTGCCTTAAATACCTCACGTTAGCAACCTCGTATGTATTCTACCATAATTTGCTTCTTTCTCATGTAATCATATGAGAACTCTACTAATCATAAACACACATACCCAGGGATTTGCAATTTTTTGTTTTATAAAAATTGGATTATTTTATGTACTCTTTGGCTTATCACCTCATAGAAATCCCTCCAAATCAACTAGAATCTATAGATCTAATTCATTCTTTGCAACAGCTACATGAAATTCCAAGATCTGGATGTTGCATGGTGGACATTGGCTTTGAATCTAGATTTTTCTCCACTATACACCAGGTTATAATAAACAATTGCACAAATATTTTAAGTACCGGTGCTTTTATTTATGAGATAGATTCCCAGGAGTGAAATTTATCAAAATGTATATATATTTATAACTTTAACATTGTTGCTAAATATTATATTCATAAAAGACTGTAACAATGCATATTTCCACCTGCAGTAAATGAGAGTACCCTTGACTCTGCATCCTCGCCAGCAATAGATGTTATTGAGATTTTTAATTTCCATCTGTCTGAGAGTTATAAAATGACATCTTGGTGTAACTTTAATTTGCATCTCTTGATGACTAGTGTGTTTGAGAATCTTTTCATATGTTTGTTGCCCATCAGAATTTTCTCTTCTGTGAATTGCATGTTCATATCTTTTGATTATATTTTTATTGGGGTCTTTTGGCAACTTGTTTCAATGTATAAGAGCCCTTTGAATACTTTGCGTTCTGTATTGCAAATATTTTTCCATTTGTACTTTGACTCAGTTTCTACTACCTTTTGTCATATTTATATGATCGAATATTCTATCTTTTCTTTAACAGTTTCTAGGTTTCCAGACTTGCTTAAGATGCCTCCAGCCCCTATATTTTTCATATGATTGTCTAGATTTTCTTGCAACATATTAGCATTTTTTAATTAAATCTGAAATTAAATAAATTTCAGATGAAAAATTCCATCCCTTCCAAAATTTTTGTTTGTTGTGTAATATGAAATATGGGTACAATTTTACTTTATCCATATTAATAGCCATTTGTGCTGGTACCATTTATTAAATAATTCATCTTTTTTCCATGAATTGACTTAACTACCATTTTTGCATTTATTTAATTCTCACATACATTGTTGTTGTCAGGTGCCATCGAGTCGGTTCCAACTCAAAACAACCCTGTGTACAACAGGATGAAACACTACCTGGTCCTGCACCCATCCTCACAATCACTGTTATGTTGGAGCCCACTGTATCAATCCATCTCATTGAGTGTCTTCCTCTTTTTTGCTGACTCTGTACTTTACCAAGCATGGTGTCCTTCTCCAGGGACAGGTCCCTCCTGATAACATGTCCAAAGTACATGAGACAAAGTCTCGCCGTTCTTGCTTCTAAAGAACATTCTGGCTGTACTTCTTCCAAGACAGATTTATTTGTTCTTCTGGCAGTCCATAGTATATTCAACATTCTTTATCAACACCATAATTCAAAGGCGTCAATTCTTTTTTGGTCTTTCTTACTCATAGTCCAGCTTTTACATGTATATGAAACGACTGAAAACACCATGGCTTGGGTCAGGCTCACTTTAGTCCTCAAAGTGATATCTTTGCTTTTCAACACTTTAAAGAGGTCTTTTGCAGCAAATTTGCCCAGTGCAATGCGTTGTTTGATTTCTTGACTGTTGCTTCCATGGGTATTGATTGTGGATCCAAGTAAAATGAAGTCCTTGGCAACTTCAATCTTTTCTCCACTTATCATGATGTTGCTCACTGGTCCAGTTGTGAGGATTCTTGTTTTCTCTATGTTGAGGTGTAATCCATACTGAAGGCTATGGTCTTTGAGCTTCATCAGTAAGTGCCTCAAGTCCTCTTCACCTTTAACAAGCAAGGTTGTGTCATCTGCAGGTAGTTAATGAGTCTTCGTCCAATCCTGATGCCACATTATTCTTCATGGAGTCCAGCTTCTCGGGTTATTTGCTCAGCATACGGACTGAATAAGTACGGTGAAAGGATATAACCTTGATGCACACCTTTCCTGACTTTAAACCACACTGTAGCCTCTTGTTCTGTTTGAATGACTGCCTCCTGATCTACAGGTTCCTCATGAGCACACTTAAGAGTTCTGGAACTCCCATCCTTCGAAATGTTATCCACAATTTATTATAATCTATAGTCAAATGCCTTTGCATAGTCAATAAAACACAGGTAAACATCTTTCTGGTATTCTCCACATTTGGCCAAGATCCATCTGACATCAGTAATGATATCCATCGTTCTACATTCTCTTCTGAATCCGGCTTGAATTTCTGGCGGTTCTCTGTCAATGTACTGCTGTAACAGCTTTTGAATGCTCTTCAGCAAAATTCTACTTGTGTGTGACATTAATGATATTGCTCGATAATTTCCACATGCTGTTGGATCATCTTTATTTGGAATGGATACAAAGATTGATCTCTTCCAGTTGGTTGGCCAGGTAGCTATCTTGCAAATTTCTTGGCATAGACGAGTGAGCACTTCCAGTACTGCATCCTTTTGTTGAAACATCTCAATTGGTATTCCGTCAATTTATGGAGCCTTGTTTTTCACCAATGCTTTCAGTGCAGCTTGGACTTCTTCCTTCAGTACCATCGATTCCCAATCATATGCTACCTCCTGAAATGGTTGAATATCGACCAATTCTTTTTGGTACAGTCACTCTGTGTATTCCTTCCACCTTCGTTTGATGCTTCCTGCGTCATTTAGTATTTTGCCCATAGAATCCTTCAATACTGCAACTCGAGGCATTCATTTTTTCTTCAGTTCTTTCAGCTTGAGAAATGCTGAATGTGTTCTTGCCTTTTGGTCTTCTAACTCCAGGTCTTTGGACATTTCATTACAATACTTTACTGAAATACTTTACTATAATACTTTATAATGTTGCTGATAGAACAAGTAAAATCAAGATTTAGCATTGGTTGTGGATTTAGCACCATGGAGGTCATTGATGACTTCAACAAGAAAAGTTTTGGTCATGTAGGCAGCACAAGACAACAATTAAAACCAATAATACAGACTTGGGGACAGCATCTGAGAAAGGAAATAATATGTTTATTAATTGGAGTTATATTTATACTTGCATCGCTAATTATAATCACTTATTTATTTGTATCAGTTTTTCATTGTCAATTAGCAATAGATAAAGGGCATTTTCATATCATATGGAACACACTTATTAGTTCTCAATAGATGTTTGTTGAATAAGTAGGTATGAATTGCACATTCTAACACTTCCCAGCAAGGGCCATTCACTAACAACTATCAACATACTAACAGAATGGCAAGTTTCAAGAACACCCATAGTCTTCCTAAAACTAATAAATTATTGTCTTTTACAATGGTACCTACAGGATCTCAGTTATAGACTATGCTATATGATGAAGTAAAATAACATTAACTCTATTCTAGAGCACTAAGTCCAACTTAAATAATGTTTTCAAGCATCTAGTTAGGCAGAGAGGAAAAAAATATGTCATGTAAGCTCTACTATATGACATTTTTTATCAGAGAACCAACTGCCCTTTGAAACTCAGTTTTCAAAATTGGTCTAAATATAAAAAGAGCAGTAGCAGGAGAAATAAATAGCCCGGGGAGATAATTCAATCCAAATACACCAGGTTTTGTTAGAAAGTGCATTCATAGTCAGAATTGCATGCTAGATTGCGATCAAACACAAAAGAAAAAAGAAGCAGGAAAAAATATTGACAGAGAATGTTCATAGTTCCACTTCAGTGGATTTTGTGAATAAATAATTGTGAACTCCCTTGAAACATCTCATGCCTTAAGCCATTATAAGAGGGTACAATATTCCTTTTTTAAAAAGTAAAATTAAACTAGATTTCTCAAAGCTTCACCAATCTTGCCTCAAGTGAAGCTCCTTGATTACAGATTTAAAAACCTCTAAAACTGTACGCGTGGGGAATCAGTGCATAGACCAAGAGGCAGTCATTCGAGCAGAACAAGGGGACACTGTGTGGTTTAAACTCAGGAAGGCTGTGCTACCGGGTTGTACCCTTTCACCATACTTACTTAATCTTCATGCTGAGAAAATAATCTGAGAAGTTGGACTATATGAAAAAGAATGAGGCATCAAGATTAGAGGAAGACTCATTAACCTGCCATATGCAGATGACACAATCTTGCTCGCTGAAAGTGAAGGACTTGAAGCCCTTACTGATGAAGCTCAAAGACTACAGCCTTCAGTTTGGATTACACCTCAACATAAAACAAAAATCCTCACAACTGGACCAATAAGCAACATCATGATAAATGGAGAAAAGACTGAAGTTGTCAAGGATTTCATTTTACTTGGATCTACAATCAACACCCGTGGAAGCAGCAGTCAGGATATCAAACGACATATTGCATTGGGCAAATTTTCTGTAAAAGACCTCTTTAAAGTGTTAAAAGCAAAGATGTCACTCTGAGGACTAAGATGCACCTGATCCAAGTCACAGTATTTTCAATTATCTCATATGCATGCAAAAGCAAGACAATGAAAAAAGAAAACTGAAGAAGAATTTACACCTTTGAATTACGGTATTGGCAAAGAATACTGAATATACCGTGGACTGCCAGAAGAACAAGCAAGTCTTTCTTGGAAGAAGTACCGCCAGAATGCTTTTTAGAAGCTAGGATATAGCGAGACTTTGTCTCACTGACTTTGGATATGTTATCAAGAGGGACCAGTCCCTGGAGAAGGACATCATGCTTGGTAAAGTAGAGGATGAGCGAATAAGAGGAAGATTGTTAACGAAGTGGATTGACACAGTGGCTGCAAGAATGGGTACAAACTTAGCATCAGTTGTGAGGATGGCACAGGACCAGGCAGTGTCTCATTCTGCTTTACATAGGGTCACTACGAGTTGGAAGCAATTCAAAGGTACCTAACAATAACACAACAAAATTCAGCATAAGGAGCACTGGTGGTGCAATGGTTAAGTGCTTGGCTGCTAACCAAAAGGTGAGTGCTTTGAACTCACTAGCCACTCTGTGTGGTAAAAGACCTAGCAATCTGCTCCCATAAAGGTTAGCCAAAATAAAATAAAACTCATTGCTGTTAAGTTGATTCTGACTCATAGTCAAACCCTACAGGACAGAGTAAAACTGCCCCATGAGGACTGTTAGATTCAAACTGCCGACCTCTTGATTAGCAGCCTAGTTTTTAACCACTGGGCAACCAGGGCTCTCCCAGAAATATTACAGCCTAGGAAACCCTATGGGGCAGTTCCACTCGGTCATATCGTATCACTATGAGATGGTATCAGCTCAATGGCACAATGACAACACAATTTCAGAGTAAACGTGCTCATCCATATAGAAAAAGCACATCAGAATGAAACCGCACATGCCATATATTATCTACAAATTCACAGAATCAAGTATGTATATAGGTATATATTTGTGAGTGTGTTTGCACATGTGTGCGTGCATTCGTGTGTGTGTGTGTGTGTGTGTGAGGGAGAGAAGATTCTAATGACTTAGGTAAGGAACACAATGAAGGCACTACCTCGCTTTTTAAGGAAATGTGGTAAACGAAGGTGAAAAGGTGGTATCATTTATAAAGCTCTGAATCATTTGCTTTGGTTTACCATAAGCCAAATAATTGAAAACATAGACTACTGTTATGCAGGCAGTAGATGTCTTCGAATCTTTGGAGGAAGATTATTTGACATGAAAAGATAACTAGAGATACTGATAGGCAGTTCTCAGTTTTTCAGCTAGTATACCAGAGAGGTTTTGTTAAAAATTTCTCTCAAACAATAATAAAAACAATAACTTTAACACCACACATACACCCACTCTCAAAGTATCAAAAGATATGTATAAAATGGCAACAAATATTTTGTATTTTTAAAGAAATTTCTGCTTATCTTTATTTCTAATATTTCTGCAATAAAGATTAGTTACTTGCGTATTTTTAAGGGTTAACTTTGCTGAAATGTTTATGCACAGAAGAGGAATAATTGCTGTATTTTTACTTGGATAGGAAATTAGATATTCATTCCTATTAGGATAATGCAAATTGTACCTGAAGGAGCACCTAAGTTGGTTAAGTGTCTGAACAAACTTAGTGAATAAGCTTTAGGGTGTGGACTTCAAGTCATCTTTCTTAACTTCTCAGATAACTTTTTACTTACTTACTGGCTATGTTCTGAAAAGCTGAAGTTGTCAGAGGACTGAGCTCTGTATAGGTGGAGTGTCACTGCAACATCAAATGTTTACTGCTTGAGTAAGATTATATGCATTTAAAATAAAGGGTGTGGGGAGATGTTCCAAGATTCCAATGTCTCAAAAATAGATAGGTAGATAGACAGATAGATAATCTACCTACCCACCTCTGAGATCAAGAATAATAACCAAGCCAAGGTTAATACTTCTATTTCCATAAATGTCTTCCATTTATGCAAGTCTACATCTCTGACCCTTTTCTGTCACCGTGTGTCAGCTAGGCATCTTGCACAAGCATGCTGATGGTGACCATAAACTGAAAAGGGAGTGTGGCTCAATCAGGGTAAATCTGTCATCACATCTGAAATGCCATCACAAAGCTATTGACGCTCAGACACTCTGGTCATATTCAGACAGGAAAGATAGCATGCATACATATTGTATGGAATTCAACTCATCTTCCTCATTCAAAATGTATTACCCTAAAAGAACTATTTTATAAATAAAAATGAACAAAGTGAATATTCCTAAAGCAGGACTGAATTGAAAGCTAATAAATACAGTCTATCCACTATATGAAACTATTTAGCAAAGACCCACCACTGGAAAGAAATGTCCATATCTACCTCGTATGACTTTTCAGTCAGCATAAGGAACACGGCAGCATTCTGGCCTTGCTAGACATGGTTGCTCATGCTGGCTCTATTTTCTTTCTTGCTCTCAACACTAACAGTCAGTCTGAATGTAATTCCCATTTCCAGTGCTTCTTAATCTTGATCTTCTTTGAAGGTCTCTGAGTTGAAATTTGTAGTCTGAGACTTTAAGAGCATTGTTTATATGTCTCAACACATCTTTTGAGATTAATTCCTATTAATGTCAATAAATCCATAAATTTATTATTATTATTATTATTTTATACTTAGAAAGCATTGGTATTGACTCTCCTGTCCTATTTAGGTTAAATGGAAACAATGTGCAGAGAAAGAAAAATTCACTACCACCATGACTGAATTCAGGATGAGTCAACTTGTTTGCAATTTCTAGAATTTTTTTTTAGAAAAAAAACCAAACCAAACAAACAAACACTAAAAACAAAAGCCTTCTGAGTTTCAGAGGTTGGGTTTGTTAGTGTGAGTATGTGCTGAGGTAAGAAGCACTGACCAGAGGAAAAAAAAACTTCAAACAGACCTAGATTCTATAACTATCTTCATCTTAGTTTCCTCTGCAGCACAATGAGGTTTTCTATTTCCTTTACAGACATTTTGAGAGAATTACAATGTGCGGCATGTATAAAATACCCGCCACAGACTAAGCACTCAATATATTATCTCTGTTTTTCAATACTGTTATTATTACTATAAAATTATCATTACTATTAGCACAGTATTTGACACTGAGTAGTTTCCAAATAAATTTAAGTTCCCTTCCCTTTGAGCATAGGGTACGAGAATCACTCTTTTGAAGTTTAGCCCAAGGCACTCAATAGATTTCTAAAGTGAGCTAGGGCATTTCTTGTCCTCCTCCAAACACTATTCCCTCCCCAGGCCTACTCAGTGCAAGTTAAACTCATATTGTCCAGAAAGGTCAGCTCCCCTTAAAGCTCTAGAAGACAGCGGCTCTTCTCCCCTCCATGTAACTTCCTCCCCAAATCCAGATTAATACAATTAACATTTGCATACTATTTTACCATTTTGAAAGTGCATTCATATGTATTATTGAATTTAATTCTTATAATTTCTCTGTTATTGTTAACCCCATTTCACAGATGAGAATGTTAAGGTTCAAGGAGCTAAATGACTTAATAATAATAAAAATAACAACAGGTAACATTTATTTTGCTCCAGGGACTTTGCTAAATACATATGTTATTCATTGAATCCTCAAAACAAATCTAGTAGTGTGGAAGGAAGAATTCTAGGATGATATCCAAGATTCCTCACCTCTACCAGAGATCCAAAACCCAAAAACCAAATCCACTGTCATCAAGTCGATTCCGACTGTTAGTGACCCTGTATAAGCCCTGTATAATCCTCAGTACTGTGAATATGATGGACTTCACTCTAGTGATTAAGTTGTATTATACGGAATGACTGATTTTAAGAAAGGGATATTGCCCACGTGGGCCTTTATAGTCACAGGAGCCCTTTATAAGCAGAGAAATTTCTCTGGTGGCTAGTTGCAGAAAAGGAAGTCTCCAGCAGATCTGGAAGAAAGCAAACACCCATGTCATGAACTGTTTATGGGGGCCACACGGCAGAAAACCATAGGTGGCTTCTAGAAGCCGAGAACTATCTCTGGCCAAGAGTTACAAGGGAACTTCTGTCCTACAGCTGCAAGGAAATCAATTCTACCAACAACCAGCATGCTTGGAAGAGAAACCTGAATCCAAGACAAGAATGCAGCCCCAGCTGATACCTCGATTTCAGCCCAGTGAGGCTCTGAGCAGACAATCTGTCACACTGTGCCCAGAAACCATTAGATAGTAAATTTGTATTGTTTTAATAAGTTTATGGTAATTTGTTACACAGCAATAAAAAACTAATACAGATTTCCCCTATACAGACCATCAGTTCCTTCAGGTGTCTGCTCAAATATCACATTACTAATTCCCTGTATAAAATACATATCTATCCCATCCCCTTCCCTGACAGTCTTTATCCCCTTTCCCCTGCCGTCTTTCTCTCCAAAGCCCTTACCACCGTCTGACACACTATATATTTATTTGTTTTGTGCAGGATGCCTTCCCCCACTAAAATGTAAACTATGAAAAGGCAAGGAATTTGTATGTTTTGTTCACTGCTAAAATCCCAGCCTAGAACAGTGTTTGGTACAGAGCAGGTGTGAGTAAATATTTGCTACATATTCCCTATTGGACAAGGAAATACCACTAGAGAAACTAGCTTTGTTTATGACAGCTCTAGAGTTCAGACCTGAATATTCAGAATGCAAGTGAATCTTCTGTGGGGAACAAGAGGGAGAGATCAGAGAGACCCTAGCTATTCATTCAAGAGTTAAAGGTGAGTTCACGTTGGGAAATTTGGTCTGAGACAGAAGGCTGATCCAGAGAATGGAGGAGCACTCTCAGAAACAGAGAAAGGAGTCAGCAGAGATGCAGGTTCCCTCACGAATTTTCCCAAAGGATGTGGCTGCATGAGAAAATGGGATTCTCTCTGAGCAAGGAGAGGAAAAAAAATAGAGAAAGTTCCGAGAAAAGGAAAGAAATAGAGAGGAAAATAGGAACAAAAAAACTTTATCAATCTAGGCTATTAGCAGGATTAAGCAGGAAAGGAATTTTTAAATAAAAGGATTTGGGATAATTCAAAGAATCAAGGGAGGGCTGGAGAAATAGGCTCCAAGCTAAGCTTTCAGAAATAACATCCTAAAGTTCTCTGCAAAAGAGACCTGACTTAGAAAATAACAGAACCAATCTCTCCAAAGGCCACTGAGAAAACATTATTTTTAACCCAAGTGTCAGGATTTGGCTAATTGTCTTCTCTGACAAGGATGGTTTTTTTGGGTGACTCATCATCCCTGAATACCGCAGAGAGCGTCTGGTTCAAAGGCCAAGACATAGGAAAGGGAACACCATTGGCTGCCAATCCATGAGAGAAAGAGAAGAAGGTAGGAAAAAGAAAGAAATGGGGTGGAGGGCCAGGAGGGGAGGGGAGCACCAGGTGACATGGAGTCACAATCTTACATGAGGCCTGTTTGTCTTAAATTAGACATGAAACTCACAAGAAATTTTGCTGCTTAAGACAGTGGGGGAAGGAAAGGAACTGGGAACCAGAGGAGTAAGGGTTTTTTTCCATGAAATTGTTCCCAGTGGCTCCCAACAGACAGTGCCAGGATGAGCCAAATGTCTCCTTCCTGTCATACAGCAAAGAGGGGGCTCCCCACCCTAGGCGGAAAAAAGTCACGAAAGAGCTCTTACCATTTCTTTTGCCTGTAACACCTCTCACCCTTTATCACTCTATGGTATAGGTCATAAACTATAATAATATATGTACAGCTCACTGACAAAGGGAGATGTCTAGCCCAACTGCTCTGGTTGCCCCAAGCTCTGAAGGTGTCAACATCTCATACCCATAACTCCCTCCTAACACCCAAGGGCACCCGGGCACATCTGCTGAGAAGCTCTGCTATACTATCGTCCTTACCAACCAACATTCCATAGAGACAGAAATAGGAAACTGGTGGGATTTCATTCCCTAAAAGCCCCACACTCACTAAACACATGCTGAATGGGTATTGTGACCCTAACTAACTAACCAGGGCTGCTCCTAGCATGTTGATGCCTTTGAGTGGATTACAAGAAGCTGCTCCTTCCTCTACACTGGGTCTCAATTTAGGTCATTAGGTGGTTTTCCATATGGACCCATCTCACTCTTAAGCACCTGCTTTCCCCAATCCTCTTTCTCCCACACCCAGCCTAGACAGTTTATAAATACATATAAATATTTCCATCAAAATAAAAATGGTATTTCTTAGAGAATTCAATTCTCTCAAATTTGAACACTTTGATTATCTACAGAGCCCTGGTGGTGCAGTGGTTAGGTACTTGGTTGCTGACCGAAAGGTCAATGGTTTGAACCCACCAGCTGCTCCATGGGATGAAGATGTGGCAGTCTGCTTCCATAAAGATTACAGCCTTGAAGACCCCAGGGGGCAGTTCTACTCTGTCCTATAGTGTCACTATGAGTCAGAATCAACTCTACAGCAACGAGTTTTTAGTTATCTACCGTGTGCTGGTTTATTTCCCCAAGTTTTCATGAAGAGAGACAGAACAGGGCACAAGTAATATTTGAAGAGATAATGACTGGGGATTTTTCTGAACTGATGGAATACAACAATCCATAGACAAAAAACCCACAGGTCTCAAAAATAAAAAGAAATCTACATCTAGACATGCCATAGCAAAACTGCAGAGGTGGTTCAGTGGTAGAATTCTCACCTCCCATATGGGAGATCTGGGTTTGATTCCCAGTCGATGCACTTCATATGCAACCACCACTGTCTGTCAGTGGAAGCTTGCGTGTTGCTATGATGATGAACAGGTTTCGGCAGAGTTTCCAGACTAAGATGAACTAAGAAGAAAGGCCTGGCAATGTACTTCCAAATATCAGCCAATGAAAACTCTATGGATCACAACAGTTCAATCTGCAACCTATTACGAGAATGGCGCAGGACAGGGAAGCTTTTCATTCAGTTGTGCATGGGGTCATCGTGAGTCAGGGACCAAGGCCATGGCAGCTAAAAACAACAACGGATAAAGTTTACAGTACCCTGAAAATGGTTACATCAGATTAGAGAGGGACCTACAGTGGGCTAAAGACTGATAATATTCTATTTCTTAGCCTGACAGGAAGGTTCAAACAAGGGTGTTTATTTTAATATTATTTTTGAAACTGTACAACATATATGATTTAATAGACTTTTTCTGTATGCATATCTTACAATAAAATTTTTAAGTATGATTACTTCATTAAATACAGTAAAAGCATTTTGATTTTCAAAAATCCTTTGAGTAAGCTAGAAATAGAAATAGAAGGAAAAGTTTCACCCTACTAAAGGATATCAAACAGAAACCTACAATAAGCATCACCTGTAAGAGTAGAACATGAAAACATCGCCATTAGGGTCAGGAGTGATGCACCAATGCACTGTCATCGTACTATAGACATACATTTTTTTATAAACTTGAAAACATTTAACTCAGTAACTAGTAGTTAGTACTTACTGCAGTTATTATATTAATAAAATTCAGACTGACTTTCTCATCACAGTTGACTTTATCATAATCCTAAGAACAAGTACAATTGTACAAGTACAGTGCCGACTTGCTTTAATAATAAATTGGTTATTAAACTGCTTATTGGCATAATACTAACTGTTTCAAACTGAACTTTTGTGGTCTTGTAATTCCATTTCTCTACTTCTTCTGTTCACTATCACCTGTTAGACATGCATGCCTCCAGAAAACTGAAACAAGGAAGCAGTGAGTCATTTATAGACCTTCCAGTCAGTCAACTATGTATTCAAATCCAGTTTAGCCACTTCCAAATTGGTTGGGACCTTGAATATATCACTTCATCTCTCCATGTTTCCATTTGATATCTGAAAAAATGAGAATAATGCCTATTTTTGCAGAATTGTCATGAACATTGAAAATCCTACATGTCAAGGGCCTAGCTCAAGATTTGGATATAAAAGATGATCAAAAATGGTTGTAGTTGTGATTATTATTTTTGTTAATTTCACAGTAGCCGGCTAAATTCCTGAAAATTCTGGCTAATGGTCCTGAAGAATTCTAGTGTGCTTCTACAGCACTCATTGGCCCTGTTGTATCCAACATTCTTATAAACATCTTGGAGACACAGGTGAAATGATTATTAAATTTTTGATGATATAAAACTAGACTAGATGAGTAAAACACTTTAGTGGTCTCCAACAACACTGGAATCAACACTAACAAGATGAAATTTTGTTGTGAGTGAAAGGAGGCCCTGTGCTTGATCTTGCTTGTCAACATTTTCCACCTGACAGGGTGGAAAACAGCTGATTCATGCAAAAGACCTGCATGGCTTTGAGTTGGATATGAACTAACAGTGTGTGAGTGCCCAGAAACAAATACGAATTTAGGTTACTTGCCAAGACAGGCAGGGTCTTGAAGAGAGAAACAGAGGGGAATGGCATGGCAGGCCCCAGCTGTAATAGGCAGAGAAGGCAGCTCTCTCCTCATCAATTTTCTCATTATCCTTCCCAGTGATCTCCAGGAAGTGGTGGTGAGGACATACAGACTTGAATCATATTACCATCAATATAAGTTTTAAACTTCTAAAATGTCTATTTCAATAACATTCTCAGGGAATAAGTACTACAAACCACCACTAAAACTTGTTGTTTTGTGGGGTTTTATTAAATACACGGAGTCCTGGTGGCACAGTGGTTAAGAGCTCGGCTGCTGACCAAAAGGTCAGGAGTTTGAATCCACCAGCCGCTCCTTGGAAACCTTATGGGGCAGTTCTACTCTCTCTTATAGGGTCGCTATGAGTTGGAATCGACTGGATGGCAATGGGGTTGGTTTTAGTAAACACACAGCAGCAATGAATAAAGCTACACAAAATAATCAAACAGAGCGAGCAGGAAGAAAAGGTCAGGATTAAAATAATGGTGACTGAAATGACCTGATCATATTCTTGTTTTTGAAATACCAGGCTCTCTAGTTCATTTAAAAGAAAAATAATCAATTGCTTCTGATACTGTCTTCCATATCTAAATGGTCTTTTTTTTTTTTTTTTAAGTTTTTAGCTATACTTCGCCTCTGGGTGGTGCTCAGTGCCCACAAAAGCATCTTGAAACTGCACAAAGCAAGTAAATAAAAAGCAGTCAGCCACTGACTGGTCTACACACATACGCGTGCTCACACATTCACACACTCCTTAAAATATATTTTCTCTCTTGTATTGACACATAAAGAAGCACAAACACTGAAGGAAAGGAAGTGGCCATCTTTAGAAAGAAAGAAAGCCTCTCTTCAACCAAGAAAAAAAAAAGCAGCTAGCTAGGAAAGAGATTACTGAAGCAGTTTTGAGAGATCGATAATTTTAATCTCCTTTAGCTGAGGGTGTGATTGGCAGCATACCATAATGACAGAATTGAGTCCTTGCACAGGAATTGTTTTTAATCAGCTTTCTTCAGTTGCACAGAGCCACCTCTTTTGTGCATATTTGGCTACGTTTTGCATGTGTGCACAGCAGGGACAGTACATCTCACAGGTCTGCATTAAACACGTTCTAGTCCAAAGGCCAGAGGCTGCCCTTGAGGCCCAGACGCCTTGTCTGCTCCAGCCACTTCCCCCTTGGGAAAATTAGATGTAAAATGCCATTCAGACAACCAATTATTGCCTTGTTTTAGATAAGGCAACTTGCACTTTCCCCCTTTGTCAAACTCCTGAAGGGAAGGATTGCAAACCAGAGGATAAAAGAATAACGAGCTTTTCATTATCTATAGGGCATGTGCTGAAAGGTCCCTTGACAAAGAAAAGACGGAAATCTGGTGTGTCTCAACAGCCTCCAGCTAGATTAACATTTTCTTTCATGGCTATACTAGCATTTCCAATTTTCAATTTCCTTTTCTTGTGCTGACATCAAATATATGTTTAACAAAATACAGTACAGTGGCGCTGAGTAATAACAAAATAGCTAACACTTAATAAGCTTTTATTATACACCATGTGCTGAGCATTTTAACTACTCATTCCACTAATGTACACAACAACCCTGTTGTTGTTGTTGTTGTTGTTGTTGTTGTTGTTGTTGTTGTTAGGTTCTGTGGAGTCAGTTCTGACTCATAGCAGCCCTATGTACAGCAGAATGAAAAAAACATTGCCCAGTCCTGTGCCATCATCACAATTAATTGCTACTTTTGAGCTGCTTGTTGCAATCACTGTCTCAGTCCATCTAGTTGACGGTCTTCCTCTTTTTCACTGACCCTCTACCTTACCGAGCATAATGTCCTTCTCCAGGGACTGGTCCCTCCTGATAATATGTCCAAAGTATGTGAGACAAAGTCTCGCCATCCTCACTTCCAGGGAGCACTCTGGCTGTACTTCTTCCAAGACAGATTTGTTGGTTCTTCCGGAAGTCCATGGTATATTCAGTATTCTTCACCAACTCCATAATTGAAAGGCACCAATTCTTCTTCGGCCTTTCTTATTCATTGCCCAGCTTTCTCATACATATGAGACAATTGAAAATATCATAACTTGAGTCAGGCTTACCTTAGTCCTTAAAGTGACATCTTTGCTTTTTAACACTTCAAAGACATCTTTTGGATCAGATTTGCCCAATGCAATATGTCGTTTGATTTCTTGACTGCTGCTTCCATGGGCATTGATTGTGGATCCAAATAAAACGAAATCCTTGACAACTTCGATATTTTCTCCACAACAACCCTATGCGGAAGAAATTATTATCATCTCCATTTTGCAAGTAAGAAAACTAAGCTTTACCAAGGGTAAGTAACTTGTGCAAGGATATCAGGTCAGGAAATAACAGTACCTGGCTCAAATGCATCTCGGGCATCAAAATACATGCTCTTCCTTCCCTATAAGCATATTTCATGGAGCTTTCCAGATGTCCTAGTTAAAGAATACAGCCCAAGAGAAGATGTCCTAATTATGAGCTGCCTTGCTGCCCCTGCCCATCAGCCTCTGGGTCCCACAGAGAAGCACTGTCATCTGAGGAAAAAGGAAGACCATATCCTGGCTTTGCAAGGGGAGGTTTCGCCCAAAATAAACACTGTATCCCACCTGCTCCGAGTGGAAAGGCTCAGCAGATGGCCCTGATTCTCCCAACCTCCATTTCCGTCCATGATAGTCACTGGAGAGCACCTTTAACCTTACTAGCTGTGAAATTTGGGGCAGGTTACTTAACCTTTCTTGGCCTCAGTGATTTTAAATCTCTAAAGCACAAATAATAGCAGTACCTACCTCAGGTTGTTGTGAGAATTAAATGAATTAATGTATACAATGCTTCTAACACAATGCCTGGCACATGGTACGAGCTAATAAATATTTACTATTATCATTATCGGTAACCATCACCTGTCTGTCAGCTTGTCGTACCATGGTGGCTTGTGTGTTGCTATGATGCTGGAAGCTACGCCACCAGTACTTCAAATACTAGCAGAGTCACCCATGTGGGTAGGTTTCAGCGAAGCTTCCAGACTAAGACAGAGTAGGAAAAAAACCCTGGCAGTCGAATTCTGAAAGTCAGTCAATGAAACCTTTTGGAAGCCAAGAGAATATTGTCCAATATAGTGCTGGAAGATGAGCCCCTAGATAGAAAGTCACTCAAAATACACAGTGGTCACAACAATGGACTCGAGCATGACAACAGTTATGAAGATGATGCAGGACTGGGCAACATTCTGTTCTGTTGTACATGGGTCACCATGAGTCAAAGCCAACTCTAAGCAAACCATCAATTATCATTAGCATTGATCCAGGATCTCCAGATTTACACCCCCTTTTCTAAATGACATCTTCCTTAACTGTCTCCTTCCTCCACACATGACCACTGGTCTATCAAGGAAGCATCCTCACCTCCAGGCACCTCCTCCTCCAATGAATCCTGCACCTGGCTGAGACACTAGCATCATTAAAATGCCACTAGCGTTATGACACTCGCCATATTTTAAAAAAAAAAAATGACTTGCCATTATCTAGAGGCTGAACATCTATCTCCAAGGCTTTCCACGGTCTGCTCCTGTCCTATCATTCCAGGCTTATCTCCCACTTCTTCCCGGCTCTTGCTTTATTTAAATCACGCCTCATGAACATACCATGGCTTTGTACACACCATTCTGCTTGCCTGTATGCCCACCCACAGAGTGGTTAAGAGCTACGGCTGCTAACCAAAAGGTCGGCAGTTCGAATACACCAGCCACTTTTTGGAAACCCTATGGAGCAGTTGAAACCCTATGGAGCAGTTCGACTCTGTCCTATAGGGTCGCTATGAGTCGGAATTGACAGAAGGGTTGTTTTTGTTTGTTTGTTTGTTTGTTTGTTTGGTACTATCAAATGCTGACTCATCATTAAAGACATAGGTTAAATTCTACTTTCCTCCAACCTGAAGTAACTTTTTTTAACTACCAATTCCCACAGCTCTCTTTTTTGACCAATCATTTCTTTCTCTTCACTTGTTTATTTGTTTTATTGTTATTCTACTCTTGGTCTTAGGACTTTTTTTCTTGTTTATAGTATGAGAAGCTCGAGGAAAGCTTTCTAAAACCAAAGGTCCTAAGCTGGTATATGGGAAGTGCTGAAGGAATTTTTCATCAGAACAAAACTGGTGAGAACTCCTCCCCTGGCCTAACAGGACCCTATAATTGTGGTTCTGAGGGTCTGAAAGCTTAAATGGAAGCTTCTAAGAAGGTGGGCAGTCCTTCTGGATTTCCTGACATCATAGTAAAATATCGTTGGAGTTGCAACAACAAACGAGAAAATAGCAGCCTCACTGGCACCAAGAGCCAAGCAGATCAATTTTTCCTGCAAACTCTGGCCAACAAAACACTCCAGCAACCTCAAGGGATGTAATGAAGACTGCTAATACCAAGAAATATTAAAAATTATGAAGAAACAACATACAGTCTATTTTTAAAAATGGCTTTAACATTCTTGAATTAGGAGCTATATTCTAATTAAGCTTCAGAGACATCTGGCCAAAAAGATTGTAAAATAAAATGTGTGCTTACTTTAACGTGTGCCTCTTCCCACAATTTTGATTTGGATCTTACAAACATTGATCACCCTGAGGAAAACATAGCAAGGTGATCCATGTCATGGGGTGCTTTTTTGGATACTTCATAATGCCTGTATTGGTCAAGTTCAGATAGGCTATACTGTAGTAACCAACCCCAGAATCTCAGTTGCTCAGTACAACAAAGGTTCATTTTTCTCTCATGCTACATGCCCATTGCAGGTGGGGAACCCTGCTGCATACAGTCACACTCAGGGACCCAGGCTGATAGAGGCTCCACCATCTAAAACATCACCAGTCACTGTGTGAGGCAAAAAGAACTCACCCCAGCCCAGAAGTGACAAGTCACTTTCATTCATGGATCATTTGGTGAGCATTCCTGTATTTATCCCAAATGTCTTAAACACACTAGCCTGCATTTCTTTCTCCTCTAATGGATACTGACTTCTGTTGCTTCTGTAAAAGGCATAGGGAATGCAATAATATACTTAAATAAGGCAACATATGGGAGAATGGATGGTCCAAGCAGATGATTTCAGTGTTTAATTTTTGGATCAGGAAATTAAATTTCTTCTGAGCCATATCCACATCTCTCATTTTGAATTAAAATAATGATCTAGGCCTTCTTTCATATTTTTGATTAATGGAATGATTACAGCATGTGACTAACTGGAACACTTTCTCTTTACCTTCTGAGTAGAGAATGGACAGATAGTAAACACTTGAAATTATTTTTTCAAGAGCAAGGATAAAGATTTAACATTCTCATTTGTGCTATGACTTCATGGAGTTATATTATTTTTATTGCCTATGTTGTATCGGAAAGTACTTGCTTTAATAAGAACCCCATAACAGCTTTCTTCAAATAAAAATGTGAAGTGACATAATAAATGAGTATACCGAGAAATTCTTCTACTTTGAGTGAAGTTGAAACTCCAGGGGCTACCATCGTTGCTTCCTCTTGCTGGTGCTTAGCTCAAGACGTTTATTCAATGAGAGGTAAGGAAGAAGGAATGCGGAATATAGTTTTCAAGCAGTGCTTCAAAATAAGACCTAAAATCCTTAGGGAAAGCAATTTCAAAAGCAAAAACTAAATGCGACCAGTCCACATTTTTATTTGAGATTTTATATCAAACTGATTAGGATTTCGACAGTCATCTGCAACAGCAGTTCTTAATCAAGAATACACATTAGAAACACCTGTGGAGTTTTATCTCCTTCATGTACTTGGGCTCCAGAACCAGGGATTCTGATTCACTGGGTCTAGGGTTGGGCTCAAGCATCTGTAATTTTTGAAATCTCAAATAAGATTGTGATTATTTAAAAAATTAGGAACAGGGCATTCCATCTTTTATTCTCCAGTGAAATTTACAATCACTAATGTAGACTCCAATGAGCCCTGGTGACACAGTGGCTACTTACTTGACTGCTAACCAAAAGGTCAGCAGTTCAAATCCACCAGCCACTCCGCAGGAGAAAGATGTAATAGTCTGCTTCTGTAAAGATTAGAGCCTTGAAAACCCTACAGGATAGTTCTACTCTGTTCTATAGGGCTGCTAGGAGTAGGAATCAACTTGATAACAATGAGTTATAATGCTGAACAGGTTTCAGCAAAACTTGCAGACTAAGGCAGACTAGGAAGAAAGGCCTGGTGATCTACTTGCAAAAATCAGCCAGTGACTGGGGACCATGGTCACAGGGGTTATCTAGGTCAATTGGCATAAGAAAGTTCATAAATAAAACATTCTACATCCATCTTTGGTGAGTAGCATCGCAGGTTTAAAAGCTTGGCAAGTGGCCATCTAAGATGCACCTGATGGTCCCATCCTGTCCGGAGCAAAGGAGAATGAAGAAAACCAAAGACACAAGGGAAATAATAGTCCAAAGGACTAATGGATCACATGAATCACAGCCTCTACCAGCCTAAGCTCAGAAGAAAGAGATGGTGTCCAGCTACAACCACCAACTGTTCTGATAGGGATCACAATAGAAGGTCCCAGACAAGGTGAGAGAAAAATGTAGAAAAAAAATTCAAATTCACAAAAAAACTAGATTTTACTGGTCTGACACAGACAGGAGGAACTCCTGAGACTGTGGCCCCTGGACACCCTTTTAACTCAGAACTGAAACCACTCCTGAAGTTTACCCTTCAGCCAAAGATTAGACAGGTCTATAAAACAAATAGTAATATACGTGACAAATGTGCTTCTTAGTTCAGTCATGTATATGAGACCAAATGGACAACACCTCCCCAAAAGCAATGACAAGAAGGCAGGAAGGGACAGAAAAAATGGACCTATGAAAACGAAAATTGGGGTGTGGAAGGGGAGAGCATTGACACATCACGGGGATTGCAACAAATGTCACAAAACAATTTGTGTATAAATAGTTGAATAAGAAACTAATTTGCTCTGTAAAGTTTCGCCTAAAGCACAATTTAAAAAAAAATCTAAGAAGGCTTATTAAAAAAAAAAAATCAGCCAATGATAATCCTATGGATCACAACAGAATATTGTCCAGTCTTCAACCAATCACGGGGATGATGCAGAACTGGTCAGCATTTGGTTCTGTCGTGCATGGGGTTTCCATGAGTCAGGGTCAACTCAATGACAGCTAACAACACTGTAACCTCCATATATTCAAACTGAGAAACTGAGTCAGGCCACCAAGGGCCACCACCACAGAAAGAGTCATTATCTGAGTTGGAATTACACTTAATATTTTCTTAACCAATATTTTTTTGGTCTCCATTATTTACAGCCTTATTCAATCTGTATGCTGAACAAATAATCTGAGAAGATGGACTATATGAAGAAGAATGGGGCATCAGGATTGGAGGAAGACTCATTAACAACCTTCAGTATGACGACACAACCTTGCTTGCTGAAAGTGAAGAGGACTTGAAGCACTTACTGATGATGAAAATCAAGACTACGGCTCTTCTTTACCTAGTCCTGCAATGATAGAAATACCACATTGGATGGCTTTAACAAAGAGAAATTTATTCTCACACAGTCTGGTAGGCTAGAAGTCCGAATTCAGCGCATCAGCTCCAGGGAAAGGCTTTCTCTCTCTGTCAACTCTGGAGGAACGTCAATCTTTCCCTGGACTAGGAGCTTCTCTGCACAGGAATCCCAGGTCAAAGGACACGCTAATCTCCTGGCACTACTTTCTTGGCAGTATGAAGCTCCCCCATCCCTCTGCTCGCTTCTCTCTTTCATATCTCGAATGAGTTTGGCTTAAACTGTAAATTAATCTTGTGGACTGAGTCTACATAACTGCCACTAACCCCATTTCATCAACATCATAGAGATAGGATTTACAACACATAGGAAAATCACATCGGATGACAAAATGGAGGACAGTCACATAATACTGGGAATTATGGCTCAGCCAGGTTGAGAGACATTTTGGGGGGACACAATTCAATCCATGACAATGGCCTTCAGTATGGATTACACCTCAACATAAAGAAAACAAAAATCCTCACAACTGGACCAATAAGCAACATCATGATAAATGGAGAAAAGACAGAAGTTGTCAAGGATTTCATTGTACTTGGATCCACAATTAACACCCATGGAAGCAGCAGACAAGAAATTAAAAGACAAATTGCATTGGGCAAATCTGCTGCAAAAGACCTGTTTAAAGTGTTAAAAGGCAAAGATGTCATCTTGAAGACTAAGGTGTGCCTGACCCAAGCCAAGGTGTTCTTAATCACCTCATATGCATGCAAAAGTTGGTCAATGAATAAGGAAGACTGAAGAAGAATTTACGCCTTTTAATTGTGGTGTTGGTGAAGAATATTGAATATACCATGGACTGCCAAAAGAATGAACAAATCTGTCTTGGAAGAAGTACAACCAGAATGCTCCTTAGAAGTAAAGGTGGCAAGACTATGTCTCACATACTTTGGACATGTTATCAGGAGGGACCAGTCCCTGGAGAAGGATATCATGCTTGGTAAAGCAGAGGGTCAGCGAAAAAGAGGAAGACCCTCAATGAGATGGATTGACACAGTGGCTGCAACAATGGGCTCAAGCATAACAATGATTGTGAGGATGGCTCAGGACTTGGCATTGTCTACTTCTGTTGTACATAGGGTCACTATGAATTAAAACCACTCAATGGCACCTAAAAACAACCTGTGATAATTAAATTCTGCTCATCAAAAGTTACTTTCTATACTGTCTACAGTCTTTATCTGGCTATGAGCACATTGTGACAACAGAACAATGGACCTTTATCTTCTCACCGTACTTGAGATAAAAGCAAAAATGTATGGCCTACCTAGTCCTACATAATATAGACACTGCCTACCTTCACTCATTCCAGCCACACCAGCCAGCTTTTTCTTTATCAACATGTCAAGATGCCTCTAGATAGGCCATGCCTGAAACAGCAGAAACACGGATTAGATGGCCCCTAGTGTGAAGCAGGACTGGGACGGGGACCCAGATGAGGGCCTGAGAACAGTCCACTCTGGTTGGAAAAGCATGTTTCTACTCAGGGGTGGCCAGCCACCATCAACGAGGTCCATATGGAATAAGGAGTGGATAGGAAAACATAGTCGCTGAGAATTCAGAGGCAGTTGGAATCTAGAGATCCAAACTGGCAGCTAGACGTTTAGAGTCTAGAAAGTCTCCCCTAATGTTAACGTCTTACATAACCTTAGTACAGTCATCAAAACCAAGAAATTAACATTGGTAAAATGCTATTAATTAAAGTACAGATTATACTTGGATTTTATCAGTTTTTCCACTGATGTTCTTTTTCTATTCTGAGATCCAATCCTAGAATCCCACATTTAGTTGTGTGTCTCCTAGTTTCCTCCAATCTGTGACAGTTGCACATCTTTTCTTGTCTTTTATGACCTTGATGTATTTAAAGAGTGCTGGCCAGTTGTTTTGTAGACTACCCCTCAATTTGGGTAAGTCTAATGTCTTTTCATGATTAGATTGAGATTATGCATTTTTGGCCCTTCTCAATCCATTGTTTCAGGAAGTTTACAATGTTGCTATGCCTTATTATTGGAGGTGTTAACCTTGATCACTTTGTTATGGTGATATCTTCATGCTTTCTCCACTCTAAAGTTATTTTTCCTTTGTAATGAATAAATATTTGGAGGTAAATACTTTTCAACTATGCAAATATCCTGTTTTTCCTCAAACTTTTGCCCACTAATTTTAGCATCTAACAGTGGACCTTGCCAACAACAAATATTACTGTGGTGATGACTTTCTAGCTCCTTCTTTTCTTCTGCAATTATTAATTGGAGTTCTTCGATAATGAAGAGCTGTCCCTTCTCCCCATTTATGTATTTGATAAATTATATCACTATGAATTAAAGGATATTTATTTTATTTCTATGGGCTATTACTATCGTAATTTACTTTATTGCTCAAATTGTTCTAGCTTTGGCCATTGGGAGCTCTTTCAGGTTGATTCTTGTGCCTTTCAGCATGGCTCTATCAGGAGGATTTTCTGATTTGGAGATTTGGTTTTGGCTTTTAAAATAAAATCAGCCTATGGAAAGATTGCACTGCAATGTTCTCCTGTGATTAAACTCTCCAACCATTTCCTCCTCAAACCTTGAAATAAACTGGTTGGGGGCCTTGGATGATGTCAATGGATGCTGTAAAATGGGCAATATGGCTTTAAATTATCCCCTGCATTATACAGGGAAATGATTGTCCTGAGAGGACAGGGGTGAGATGAGGCATACTATCTTAGAAAGGATATCAGAATCACCTGTGGGGGTCCGACCACACCATCACCATCAAAACTGCAATGAGCATCTGTTATCAACGGCTATGCATAAAATCTTTCAAGTCAGTCGTGATGGGAAAAAGATAGAGAAACTCTAATATAGGAAGTTCCAGAAAAGAGGACACAAGTGTTTGCGTGCCCACCCCTCCCCCCAAGCTGACTTTGACCATCAATTTATTGTCCTTTTGTATCAGAACTTTAATCTGCAACTCTCTTGAATTCCCAGGATTGTCAACCTTTCCAAGGAGCAATTCTGGAAGTCATGGTGCCATCTAGGCTAAAGAACATCTGGCTGAGGGAGCTAGAAGGACTTCAAGGGGAGATAATAGAAGAGAAAGAGGTTTTGATAGTCCTGGTATGGTGTAAGGGAAGCATCCACCTCCAGGAAAGTCTCCTCCCACACCCAAATTTTGCCACAAATCACTGCTTCCCATTTTCATGTTTTTATTGAAAATAGGTCAGGCTAAAAGGTAAAGCATATTGTTTCTATTCTAAAACATAATCAAAGACTTACCGAGGGTCTGACATCGGGGATAGAAGAGCCTAAAAACTTCAAAGGTTGCTGCAGCCGGCTGGTGCCCTAAGGAAAATCATGGAGTTAGTAACTGTCTTAGGCCAGATTCTCTAGACAAGGAAAACCAGTGAAGTATATGTATACATATATATAGAGAGAGACAGAGATTTATATCAAGAAAATGGCTCACACAGTGGTAGAGGCTGGAAAGTCCCAAGTCCATGGGTGAGGTTGGAGGCTTCTTCAGACTCACATAGCTGCAGGGGCTGGAGAACCCAAGATTGACAGGTCAGACAGCAGGCCACTGGTTCACAGGCTGCTGAAACCAGTGAATCCCAAGATTGGCAGGTAAGATGGAAGGCCACTGGCTCACAGGCTGCCAAACTACATCATAACTGCCAAACCACTGAGAAACATGGCCCATCCAAGTTGACACACTATCTTAACCATCACAATAACTAAATTTCTTCAAAGACGTGGGGTAGAATTCCTTAAAAGGGAGGTTTGTGAAACGCCTAGTAAGAGAGCTCATAATGTTCCTTCTTTCTTTCTCATCCCTTTACCTCCTTTCCTTCCTGTTTCCTTCTGCTCCTGCGAGAGTAGGAAGGAACAATTAGGGCAGCACAGAGGTCCAGAGGAAAACCTCCTCACGTAAATCACCAGCAAAGAGTGAATAGACAGGCGGAAGGAAACAGTTTTCTTCAAACGTGAAGAGTCACCCGTCTTGTCCTAATTTTCCTCCATAGGAAACTGGGCCTAGAATGCACTGAAATCCTAATAACAAATGATTTTCACCATCCTGTGCAAATTCAAGTAAAGAAACACAATTAAATGAGTCCATAGATATAGAAAAAAAAAATTTAGTGGCTCTTCTTCCAGTCACAGGAGAGAAAATGGACTTGGCAGAAGGAGGTCTGAATGAGCCTATGAAAGCACTTACAAATATTTTCATGTTCGTTAATGTGAAACAATAAAAACAAATCAAATGAAGACAAAGTTAATGGCATTTCACACATCCTAAATTCGTCATAACCATTTACTATATAATTAATTCTGTTTTCCATCCTTTGCTTGCTAAACGTTTTTTGGAATCCCCCTTTCCTAAATGTTCAGGGAGATGCTTTCATGTGTGTCTTATTTTGTTGCAGATGGCACCAATCTCAGAGTCATTGTCTTTTCTGTATCTAGTCCTCTACCCTACTGCTCCCCAGCCTTTTCATGTCATGGCACACAGAAAAAAATGATAGGGTGAACTGGAGTATATCTGGAACTTGGAGCCCTGGTGGCACAGTTGTTAAAAGCTCCGGATGCTAACCAAAAGGTCAGCAGTTCGAATGCACCAGCCTCTCCTTGGGAACCATATGGGGCAGTTCTACCCTGTCCTATAGGGTCAACTATGAGTTGGAATCGTCTTGATGGCAACAGATTGTTGTCGTTTTTTTAATATGGGGCTTGGCCAAAAAAACAAAAAGTACTAAATTTGTAGAAAGCTTTCAAATAAAATCTTTTCAGATTATTCAATGAGAAATTTGATAGTTTCTTTATTACTCTTTTGCCAGCTTTTATGATTGCAATGGCTACAAGAAACTCATTATCAAGACTTTTTAATGACAATATCTTCAAATTCTTGATAGTCAGTATCAGCAAAAACTTTGTGCATGTAGGTAATAAAAAAATTTTAAAGACATTATTTTACAACCATTCAAAACTTTACTACAATTTCAACTATATGTAAAGAACCTAATGGCTTTTCCTTTTCTTTCATTGATGAATGTAATGTTAAAATTCTTGTGGTGATGTGGACAAATTTTGGAAATTTAACTTTATCTTACCAAATATTTCTAAATTATGATGAAGCTACAGTTTACCAAGTGCCCATGCATTAGAGTTGTCACCCTGAAGCTAGTTGAATTCCACTAAATGGGCACATCAGAGGCAAAGGGACAGACAATAAACCAAAACCCATTGCCATTAAGTCGATTCCGACTCATAGTGACCCTATAGGACAGAGTAGAACTGCCCCAGAGGGTTTCCAAGGAGCGGCTGGTGGATTTGAACTGCCGACCTTTTGGTTAACATCCTAAGCTCTTAACCACTGTGCCACCAGGGCTCCAAAATGGACAGAAGGAGCACATAAATATGAAGACAAACATGCCCAGCTACCTAAAACCTTCCTGTCAGGCATCCCTAGAAAATCACACCAACTTACCCAAACCTTACCCACAAACTCTTCCAAAAGTTCTATAAGCCACTAGTCCACAAGGGGCAGCACTACACTGTACAGCTGAAGGATGAAAAAAAATGAATTGGGGCTGGGGGTATAGAGACGGTGCCTTTCTTTGACCAACCTCAGTTTCATAGTACTGTGGTGAGTGCTTGTGTCTTTATCTTCAGGAACCACATCCTCAGAGCCCACTCTTCTCCATCCGAATGGTGAATGCATCTCTGATGACTCCTCCTAGATCCCACCTGCCAGGTAAGAGTGTCATCCAAGAGACTTACAGTCACTCAGATAATTGCAGTGGCAACCATCATTTCATTTAAATTTTTAAGAAATTGTCTCTCCCTAATGTCAATAAGCAACACCATGATAAATGGATAAAAGATTCAGGTTGTCAAGGATTTCATTTTACTTGGATCCACAATCAACACTCATGGAAGCAGCAGTCAAGAAATCAAAAGACACATTGCATTGGGCAAACTGGCTGCAAAAGACCTCTTTAAAGTGTTGAAAAGCAAAGATGTCACCTTAAGGACTAAGATGCGCCTGATCCAAGCCATGGTGTTTTCAATCGCCTCATATGCGTGTGAAAGTTGGACAGTGAATAAAGAAGACCGAAGAAGAATTGATGCCTTTGTGGTGTTGGCAAAGAATATTGAATATACCATAGACTGCCAAAAGAATGAACAAATCTGCCTTGGAAGAAGTAAGACCAGAATGCTTCTTAGAAGCAAGGATGTCGAGACTATGTCTCACATACTTTGGACATCTTATCAGGAGGGATCAGTCCCTGGAAAAAGAGATCATGCTTGGTAAAGTAGAGGGTGAGCGAAACAGAGGAAGACCTTCAATAAGATGAATTGACACCGTGGCTGCAACAATGGGCTCAAGCATAGCAACAATTGTGAGGATGGCACACGCCCAGGCAGTGTTTGGTTATGTTGTGCATAGGGTAGCTATGAGTTGGAACTGACTTGACAGCACCTAACAACAACAGCAATGCCTAAGGTCAAGGCTGTCAAATAATTTCTAAGAGCTGAAACAAAGTTAAAATAATGCTAGAGATTTATTAGTCAATCATACAATTCGCAAGTTGGACAACATAAAGCATGAGACTGGGTGTTACACCTAAGATGAGGCACTATGGGGGTTTTATAGTCCAAGGAACAAAGAAAGCCAGAGAAGTCCAAGTGGTTTCGATGAGTCTTTTGCATATTCATCAAAATGTCTCTTGAAATCATTTCTTCCTCAGAATCATGTTTGGCTAAGAAGACAATGAAGGTCTGAGGTCGTCAATGCCTGCCAACCAGGTTTCCAAATAGCTACACGCCAGGTTTTCTGGAATGTAGGGCTGTTAGTCACACATAAACTTAAAGAAGTAAGCTAGTTATTAATTCTAAAGTTTAGGTTCCTTACTATCTTAAACATTTGCCCTGTGAGACCAGGTAGCAGCCATGCTCTTCCAGGCTTGGCCATCAGTGACTCCATTTTGTTTTTAGCTTCCACAGCCACAAGGCCTTAGTTCTTCACCCCATAATTTCAACCCAAGTACCTGCCAGCAGCTTCTGATACCCATGGCTCATCCCACTTCCTCCATCTTCACAAAGATGCAGCACATTTTAAGTTAAGCCAGGTTCCCTTTCATCCCCTCCCTTCATGCCTCTGAAACCATCTTGCACAAATAGTTATTTCTGCACTGCCTCCCAGTTCACCTCCCAGCTCTAATGTCAGCTTTTTTCTAATTATCCTCAACATGAGTTCCAATCGAGAAAAAGGTCAATAGAAGTAAATTTGACAATACTGAAATATTACTTGTCACCTTAGCTGAGAATAAATTACTGTTCACAGACAATTTACAACTAAATACGTGACTATAATTGAAGCACACTTTCTGATTCAAGAGCATTTGGGAAGCATTTACATAGTTTTTGTACTTTCCACTTTACTGTCCTACGTTCTACAAGCATTCCATTAATGGAAAATGTTTTTAAAGCAACAAAATATATTCGTTGGAAACTTCCTTGCAAGTTTTCAATTATATATCAAAATTTTGGCCCCTTTTCAGAGACTCCTCCCCTGATCCCCATTTCCCTTGTCCTCTTCCCAAAGCCTCAGCATTCAAGTCCTTAAGAGGAGTGATGCCTGGAAACCAGGTTCAATAGGAAAGTACTTTTCAGAGTTTGTACTTTTCTGGGGCTCAGAAGGGGCATTCATTAAAAAAACATCCAACAGTAATTTCCTTTTCATGTCTCCCATACTGAAGTTTGATGCAATAATTAATTTTTCTCTTTACTTCATGGAAACTCAGACCTGGCTTCAGTTCTTTGTGAAAACAGTGTTTAATATTTACAATTTCATATACTACAGTTTTGAATAGAAAAATATTGGAAATCATACTAGGCTTTCAGAACAGAGAAATCTCTTTGTGTTGTCCCTACTGGGGGTCAGGGATGCTGGGAGGTACTAATTAGGTTCAAAAGGAAAGTGTCTGAACGAGGTGTTGAATGAATCGAGAGGAGCTTTAAGGGTGAAGTCGAAGTCCAAGCATCCAGACAAAACATCAAGGGACATTTCACAGTTCAGATTTCATTTCTTTTAATATGATGACTTCTCATCCTGGGCAAAGCTCCAAGAGAGCGCTACCATTCCATTTATTCTGGGGAGAAATAGTTCATTGTAGGTAAATCTAAAACTTCACACCTTTGGGAAGAGATTGGAATTTGAAAGGAACAGAACAAAACCGTAGATCAGGAGACCCAGGTTTCCACTCATTCTCAGTTCCTGTTTGACTGTTAAGGATGGAATTGTATCCCTCAAAAAGCTATGCTGGGAATGACAGGGCAAGATGGCGCTCTAGGCAGAAGCACCACGCCGTCCCTCCACAGCAAAGATCCGAAAAACTAAGCCAAACAGAGAATCAACAATCCTGAAACCCTAGAACATCAAATGAAGAGATAAAGAACTCAGCCAAACACCAAACGGAGTGAGAATACTGAAAGAGAACCAAGAGCGAGGAGAGATTCATGCAGAGGTCCCCTACCAGCTAACACAGCACGGATCCACCATCTTGAACTCCTATCGGAGACCAGCAAACGGGAGAACAGGAGAGCAGCCTCCCGGAGCATCCAGTGGGAGATCAAACAGCCGCTTGGCTTCACACATAACCGTCTCCCCGCTGCATCCTGCCTACCTGCACTGTGCACTTGACATCACACCACCAAGCTGTGCAGGCACACACTATTGGAACCTGCCCAGCACTGACTACCAACCGTCCTGGTGGCTGCAGTGAGTGCCACAAACAACCCGTCCCAGTGGCTCCTCTTCAGCTAGACCTACCCAGCTGTACCACAACGACGAAACAAAAAAATCTACAATCAATAAACGAGAGAAATATCTACCGAATGCTCCGAAAACAGCAAACAATATCAAAACATTTACAAAAACAAGACAAGATGGCTCCAATAGGCGTCCAAATTAAAACACCAGATAACTCTCCTGTGGAAGAAAATGCACTAGAAGTACCTGATAGGGAACTCAAATCACTAATACTCGGAATTTTCCAAGAACTGAGGCAAAAAGCTGACAAACATGAGGAAAAAATTGGCAAATTTATGGAAAATACAGACAAAAAACTGGAAGAATTCAGGAAGATGATGCAGGAACAAAATGCCAAAATAAATTCACAACTAGAAATTATACAAAAACAACAATTAGAAATCCAAAAGATAAACAACAAGATTTCAGATATGGATGATGTCATAGAAGGGCTGAGAAGTAGATTTGAAACCGTGGAAGACAGGATCAGTGGAACTGAAGACAAACACTTGGTTACAACTCTGTTTCAGGAAAACTCAAAAAAAGAACAAAGAAAAATGAAGAGACCCTGAGAGTTATGTGGGACACAATTAAAAGCAAAAATTTACGAGTGATTGACATCCCAGAACAGGGGGAGAAAACAGAAAACACAGAGAGGATCATTGAGGAACTGCTGACAGAAAACTTCCCCAATATCATGGAAGATGAAAATCTGGCCATTCAAGAAGCTCAACGAACCCCATATAGAAGAGACCCCAAAAGAAAATCACCAAGGCATATCATATTCACACTTGCCAAAACTAAAGACAAAGAATCCTGAGAGCAGCTCATGAAAAACAAGAAGTCACATAGAGAGGAGAAACAATAAGACTAATCTCAGATTATTCGGCAGAAACCATGCAGGCAAGAAGGCAGTGGGATGACATATATAAAATCTTGAAAGAAAAAAATTGTCAGCCAAAAATAATATATCCTGCAAAACTCTCGTTCAAATTTGATGGTGAAATTAGGTCATTTCCAGATAAACAGAAACTAAGGGAATATTCAAAAGTCAAACCAAACTTATGAGAATTATTAAAGGGAGTTCTTCGATCTGAGGACAAACAGCTTCAGCCCTCAGGCAGGACCTAGGACACAGGATCATACGAACCAGATACCATTCTAGGAAATGAACTCTCGAGGACTATCCAAAACAAAAGAAATACAACAGGGAATCAGAGCAATCAATCAAAGGATGACAACAACATCAAAACAATGAAAGAGGGAATAAACAGCATATGTATAGAACCTTCTAACGGAGAGGAAGGCAAGGCGATACCAAGTATTGGTAGACTGCTTCAAACTTATAAAGATAAGGATAAAATTCATGGTAACCACAAAAAAAGTTAACAAACCAACTCATAAAAATAAAGACGAAAAACATAAAGTCTCAGCAAAAACAAAACCTACAAAAACAAAAGAAATGAACACAAAATCCACAAACAAAAGTAACTCAGCACAAGAGAGTAAGAAGAACAAAGAAAACTTCAGCACCACAAAAAAAAGCACTACAAAATGACAGCAACAAACTCATATCTATCAATAATTACACTGATTGTAAATGGACTCAATGCACCTATAAAGAGACGGAGAGTGGCAGAATGGATAAGAAAACAGGATCCCTCAATATGCTGTCTACAAGAGACACACCTTAGAAACAAAGATGTGAATTTATTAAAATCAAAGGTTGGAAAAAAATATATCAAGCTAACAACTACCAAAAAAGAGCAGGAGTGGCAATTCTATTCTCAGATAAAATAGACTTTAAAAGAAAATCTACCATAAAAGACAAAGAAGGACACTATATAATGATTAAGGGGACGATCCATCATGAAGACATAACCATAATAAACATCTACGCACCCAATGACAGGGCTCCAAAATACATAAAACAGACTCTAACAGCACTGAAAAGAGAAATTGACAGTTCCACAATGATACTAAGAGACTTCAACAACACCACTCTCAGTAAAGGACAGAACAACTAAGAAGAAACTCAGCAAAGATACAGAAGACCTAAAGGACACAATCAGCCAACTGGACCTCATAGACATATATAAAACAATCCATCCAACTGCTGCAAAGTACACATTCTTTTCCAATGCACATGGAACGTTCTCCAGAATAGACCACATCTTAGGCCACAGAGCAATCCTCAACAAGATCCAAAACGTTGAGATAATTCACAGTATCTTCTCTGATGACAATGCCATCAAGGTAGAAATTAACACTAGAAAGAGCAAGGAAAAAAAATCAACTACATGGAAACTGAATATCTGCTTACACATCAATGGGTAATAGAAGAAATCAGAGATGGAATCAAAAAATTCCTAGAATCAAATGAAAATGAAAACACATCATACCAAAACCTTTGGGACACAGCAAAGGCAGTCCTCAGAGGACAATTTATAGCAATAGATGCACATATCAAAAAAGACGAAAGGGACAAAATCAAAACATTAACTACAGAACTCAAACAAATAGAAAGAGAACAGCAAAAAAAGCCTACAACCACCGGAAGAAAGGAAATAGTAAAGATCAGAGCAGAAATCAATGAAATAGAGAACAGAAAAACAATAGAAAGAACCAACAAAACCAAAAGTTGGTTCTTTGAAACAATCAACAAAATCAACAAACCACTGGCCGGACTGACAAAAGAAAAACAGCAGAGGACACAAATAACCCAAATAAGAAATGAAATGGGGGACATTACAACAGACCCAACCAAAATAAAAAGGATTATAACAGAATATTATGAAAAACTATATTCCAACAAATTTGAAAACCTAGAGGAAATGGATAAATTTCTAGAATCACACGGCCTAACCAAACTACAACAAAGTGATATTGAAAATCTGAACAGACCCATAAAAAGAGAAGAGATTGAAAAGGTAATAAAAAAACTCCCAACCAACAAAAGCCCTGGCCCAGATGGCTTCACTGGAGAATTCTACAAAACATTTACAGAAGAGCTTGTACCAGTTCTAGTCAAGCTATTACAGAGCATAGAGGAGGAAACAACACTTCCAAATTCATTCTATGAAGCCAGCATAATGCTGATACCAAAACCAGGCAAAGACATCACAAAAAAAGAAAATTACAGACCCATATCTCTCATGAATATAGATGCAAAAATTCTTAACAAAATTCTAGCCAATAGAATTCAGTATCATATCAAAAAAATAATACACCACGACCAAGTAGGATTCATACCAGGTATGCAAGGATGGTTTAACATTAGAAAATCCATCAACGTAATTCACCACATAAATAAAAGGAAAGAAAAAAATCACATGATCATCTCAATTGACGCAGAAAAGGCATTTGACAAAGTCCAACACCCATTCCTGATAAAAGCTTTCAATAAAATAGGTATAGAAAGGAAATTTCTCAACATAATAAAGGGCATCTCTACAAAACCAACAGCCAACATCATTCTTAATGGAGAGAGGCTGAAAACATTCCCCTTGAAAACAGGAACAAGACAAGGATGCCCTTTATCACCACTCCTATTTAACATTGTGCTGGAAGTTCTAGCTAGAGCAATAAGGCAAGAGAAAGAAATAAAGGGCATCCAAATTGGTAATGAAGAAGTTAAACTCTCCCTGTTTACAGATGATATGATACTATACATAGAAAACCCTATGAGAAATCTACTGGAACTAATAGAAAGATTCAGCAGAGTAGCAGGATACAAGATAAACATTCAAAAATCAGATGGATTCCTATACAGCAGTAAAGAGAACGATGAAAAGGAAATCAGGAAATCAATACCATTTTCAATAGCCCCTAAAAAGATAAAATACTTAGGAATAAATCTGACCAGGAATGTAAAAGACCTATACAAAGAAAACTACAAAACACTGTTGCATGAAACCCAAAGGGATCTACATAAATGGAAAAACATACTATGCTCATGGATAGGCAGACTCAACATTGTGAAAATAGCAATTCTACCCAAAGCAATTTACAGATACAATGCAATCCCGATCCAAATACCAGCAACATTCTTCAAAGAGATGGAAAAACTAATTATTAACTTTATATGGAAAGGGAAGAAGCCCCAAACAAGTAAAGCACTACTGAAGAAGAAGAATAAAGTTGGAGGACTCACACTATCTGACTTGAGAACCTACTATACAGCTACAGTAGTCAAAACAGCCTGGTACTGGTACAACAACAGAGACATTGACCAATGGAACAGAATTGAGAACCCAGATGTAAATCCATCCACCTACGGTCACCTGATTCTCGACAAGGGCCCAAAGTCCATCAAATGGGGAAAAGACAGTCTTTTTAACAAATGGTGCTGGCAAAACTGGATATCCATTTGCAAAAAAATGAAACAGGACCCATACCTCACACCGTATACAAAAACTACTTCAAAATGGATCAAAGACCTGAATATAAAGCCTCAAACTATAAAGTTCATAGAAGAAAAAATAGGACCAACACTTCAGGCCTTAATACATGGCATTAACAGGATACAAACCATAACCATCAACACACAAAACCCAACAGATAAGCTAGATAACTGGGATCTTCTAAAAATCAAACACCTATGCTCTTCAAAAGACTTCACCAAAAGAGTCAAAAGAGAACCTACAGACTGGGAAAAAAGTTTTGGACAGTACAAGTCAGACAAAGGTCTAATCTCCATAATCTACAAGAAAATCCAACACCTCTGCAACAAAAAGACAAACAATCCTATCAAAAAATGGGCAAAGGAAATGAACAGACACTTCACCAAAGAAGACATTCAAGTGGCCAACACACACATGAGGAAATGCTTGTGATCACTAGCTATTAGAGAAATGCATATTAAAACCACAATGAGATACCATCTCATCTCGGCAGTACTGGCACGAATCAAAAATACTGGAAATAACAAATGTTGGAGGGGCTGTGGGGAGATGGGAACTCTTATGCACTGCTGGTGGGAATGCAAAATGATACAACCATTTTGGAAAATGATATGGCATTTCCTCAGAAAGCTAGAGATAGACATACCATTTGATCCAGCAATCCCACTCCTAGGAATATATCCTAGAGAAATAAGAGTCGTCACTGCACACCTACGTTCATGGCAGCATTGTTCACAATAGCAAAACGATGGAAACAGCGTAGGTGCCCATCAACCGATGAATGGATAAACAAAGTATGGTACATACACACAATGGAGTACTATGCAACGAGAAAGAACAATGAATCTGTGAAGCATCTCATAACATGGATGAAACTGGAGGAGATTATGCTGAGTGAAATAAGTCAATCACAAAAGGACAAATATTGTATGAGACTTCTATTGTAAAAACCCATGAAAAAGTTCACATGCAAATTGTAACAATCTTTGTTGGTTACCAGAGGTGGGAGGGGAAGGGGGGGGGAAATATTAAATAGGCAATAGATAAGTGGTATCTTGGGTGAAAGGTGAGACAGTACACAATACAAGGGAAACTAACACAACCTGCACAAGGAAAGGTCATGGAGGCACCATGGACACATCCAAACTCCCCGAGGGACTGAGTTGCTGGACGGAGGGCTCTGGGGACCATGGTCTCGGGGAACATCTAGCTCAATTGGCATGGCACTACTTATAAAGATAATGCTCTACATTCTACCTTGGTGAGTAGTGTCTAGGGTCTTAAAAGCCTGTGAGCGGCCATCTAAGATACTCCACAGGTCTCATCCCTTCGGGAGCAAGGGAGAATGAAGAGAACAGGATACAACCAAAAGATTAGTCCAAAGGACTAATGGTCCACAGCTACCAAGACCTCCACCAGACTGAGTCCAGTACAGCTAGATGGTGCCCGGCTACCACCGCTGACTGCTCTGACCAGGATCACAACAGAGGGTTCTGGACAGAACTGGAGAAGGATGTAGAGCATAATTCTAACTCACAAAAAAAAAAGACCAGATTTACTGGCCTAAAGGAGACTGGAGAAACCTCAAGAGTATGACCCCCAGACACCCTTTTAGCTCAGTGGTGAAGTTACCTTCGAGGTTCACTGTTCAGCCTGGGAGTGGACAGCCCAGTAAAACCAAATGAGACTAACGAGGCACAGGAGTCCAGTGACAAGGGCCAGAAGGCAGAAGGGGAGTAAGGAGCTGATGATAGGGAACACAAGGTTGAGTAAGGATACTGTTGATGTGTTGTGAGATTGTTAACCATTGTTATAGGGCAACATTTGTAGTAACTGTTAAATGGGAGGCTATTTTGTCCTGTAAGCCTTCATCTTAAGTGAGAATAACAGCACAATTAGAAGAGCGTAGTCAATGTCACTTAAATGTGTACGTAAAACTTTTTGAAATGGTGTACCTTTGGCTATGTGTATTTTCACCAAAAAAAAAAAGCTGAGAATTTAGAGGGTTAAAATGTTGTGGGGTTGTTAACCAAAGTCATAAAACAGCATGTGTACTACTGTTACATGAGAAACTGTTCTGTAAGCCTTCACCTGAAGTACAATAAAATATTAAAAAAGAAAAGATAAAGACAAATTATTTTCCAAAGTAGTGGTACCGCAACCAGCAGTACAGAGTGCTCCTGTTGGTTCACGCCCCTGCCAACACTTGTTATTGCCAAACTTCTTATCATATTTGTGAATAAATGTAAGTTGTTTCTTGTTAAAAAAAAAAAAAAAAAAAAAAAGTTATGCTGGAGTCCTAACCCTGTACCTGTAAATGTTTGGAAGTATGTTTTGTTGTGTTAATGTGGTCATACCTGAGTAGGGTGGATCCTAAACCTAATCCCTTCTGAATGGTGTCCTACAAAAAGAGCAGAATGGACAGTGACACACACAGGATGAAGACAGACACCATGTGATGATCTCTCTACCAGTCAAGGAATGCAAAGAACTTCCAAGGCTACCAACAACGAAAGACCCTCCCTTACAGCCAATGCCCTGATGTGGATTTCTAGCTCCAAAACTGTGAGACAACAATTTCTTGTTTCTTTAAAGCCACCTACTTTTGGTATATTTTGTTATGGCAGCCCTAGAAAACTAAGACAATCACCAAAGCTTTTTGTGCTTCTATTTATCCAATTGTCGGATGAAGATGGTAACACATGCCCTGACTCATAGTCCTCTTGGGACTGAGTGAGATTCATTGATGCAGTAGGCATGGAAAGCTCTGAGAAAGTAAAAATGTCTCCTCATGAGTATGTCACCTGCTGAATTTTTTGTCGAGTAAGTGTGTTCAGACCCCTGCCTGGCCCTCTTAAAATTTGTGGCCCTAACTGATTTCTTCGTGGTAGCCTCATGGTGAGTCACACATGTACTCTGTGGTTTTACTTTCCTGTTGTATCCTGTATAGATGGTAAAAGCAAAATGAAACTGTAGTGGGGCCAAAGATTAGACAGGCCTATAAAACAACAAATAACACACATGAGGAACTTGCTTCTTAGTTCAATCAAGTATACGAGACCAAATGGGCAACACCTGCCCAAAAGCAAAGACAAGAAGGCAGGAAGGAACAAGAAAACTGGACGAATGGACACAAGAAATCAGGGTGGAAATGGGAAGAGTGCTGACACATTGCAGGGATTGCAACCAATGTCACAAAACAATTTGTGTATAAATGTTTTAATGAGAAACTAATTTGCCCTGTAAACTGTCACCTAAAATACAATAAATCAAAAAAACATAAAAGTAAAGTGAAAGAAAGAAAAAAATGTATTGGGACATTCTTTTCCCAAAGACCACTCCCTCCACCTAGCAGTATAAGGATAATTAAGATTTCAACATTTGGAATCTTAGATGTTAATGAAGATTCTCATCAGTTTAAGACTACCTCTCCAAAATGCAATAGTGATCATATTAAGATGGTGAGATTATAAGCAGGGTGAGATTATAAGCAGGGTTGTCATGAAAGATCGTACAGTGTGTATACTGCACAAATGTCAGAGGGTACGGGCAGACTGATATCTAGTCCCCTCTCTGCTTCTACCTGGAGGAAAAGGCTTTTTTGTGTGCCATTTTATTGCAAATCCATTTACCCAAAGTGCTATGTCTGTCCAGAAAGGGCATCTTTAAGGTAGAGGTCCTGAATATAGGTGAATTTAGATTCCAACATTGGTAGAGTGTGCGAGTCAACAGGAATCACCAACTTTTTTTCCCTGCTTTAATCCAGTTCTCTCACGTCTGAGGCTACAACCTCCTCCAGCAGCCCTTCTTGTCTCTCTCTTTTCCCTCTGATTTTTTTTGCTTCCTCTACTTTTTATACTAGCCTCATTCTTCCTACTATCTCACTTTCCCTTCTCATCTTTCCTTGTCTTTTCCTCTCACTCCTAGGAGACAGACTGATAGACAAGAGTCACCTCCTTTTGTGACACACTGGTGGCACAGTCGTTAAGAGCTACAGCTGCTAATCAAAAGGTTGGCAGTTCAAACCCACCAGGAGCTCCTTGGAAACCCTCTGGGGCAGTTCTTCTCTGTCCTATAGGGTTGTTATGAGTCGGAATTGACTCAATGTCAACAGGTTTGGTTTGGTTTTTTGGTTTACCTTAAGTCCTAGTCATCAATGACAACCCTGATGTCACTTCGGAGTTTCTGCTCAGGGACAGTTCTTGACACAACAACAGAATCTTGCTTCTTCTTTTAATTATATTTTTTCCCACCAGTCCCCCCTTTCTCCCCAGTAACCAGGATACAGGATCTTTAATGCAGACAGACCTGATGGTGTGTTTAATTAATTTATCTTGTGGTGTTAATGGCCAACTGTGTTGCCTCAGTCAGGGGTGTTGTCATTAAAGAGGGAATCTCCTCGAGAGGGTTATTCTCTAACTAGATAGTAGACCAGAATTATCTTAGGTGAAGGGAAGGACAGCACACACTAGAGGCGAAGTCAACACAACTGAACTAAACCAAAGCTAAGAAGTTTCCTGAACACAACCAAACACTTCGAGGGATAGAGTAGCAGGGATGGGGATCTGGGGACCATGCCTGCAGGGGACATCTAGGTCAATTGGCATACAAAAGTTTATTAAGAAAATGTTCTGCATCCTACTTTGGTAAGTGGTGTCTGGGGACTTAAAAGCTAGCAAGTGGCCACCTAAGATGCATCAGTTGGTCCCAACTCACCGAGAGTAAAGGAGAATGAAGAACACCAAAGTCACAAGGAAACTATTAGCTCTAGAGACAGAAAATTCCACATAAACCAGAGACTCCACCAGCATAAGACCAGAAGAACTAGAGGTACCTGGCTACCACGACAATGACTGCCCTGACAGGGAACACAACCAACAGTCTCTGATGGGGCAAGAGAAAAGTGGGGTGCAGAACTCAAATTCTAGTAAAAAGACCAGACTTAATGGTCTGACTGAGACTGGAAGAACCCCAGAAAGCATGGCCCCTGGACTCTCTGTCAACCCAGAACTAAAACAATTCCCGACGCCAACTCTTCAGACAAAGATTAGACTGGACTATGGGACATAAAATGATATTCTTGGAGAGGCGGGGCCAAGATGAGTAGTCAGATGCTTCTGGTGGACCCTTTTACAACAAAGACCTGAAAAAACAAGTGAATCAATTATGTATGACAATTTAGGAGCCATGAACATCTAAGGCAAAGTTGAGGAAGCGGACTTAGTGGCAGGGAGGGGAGACGGTTCAGAAGCAGCAAGGAGTTGCCAGACCTGACCTGGCAAGTGCCTGAGCCCTTCAGGCCTGATCAGCTCAGAGGTGAGCAGTGAGGCAGGCAAGCAGCCGTGCTCGGGAGGCTTATTCGGCACAGGGAAAGACCCAGAGGCATATAGCCTCCTCAGCCACCCAGAACCAGGGAGAAGCAGCCTTTGACCAGCAAAAGATAAGTAACTGAGTCCGGCCTACTGTGTGGATGAAAATCACCCCCCTTAGAGAAAAATATCTCTCCCATTTACCTCCCCACTCCCTGCTCTACACTGGGTCCCGGACAAGCTTCAGCAACTGCCGCATCCCCTGGGCCAGAAGTAGGATCTGTCACACACCCTGAGCCATTCTCCCAGCCTTGGAGAAAGAACAAATTAACAAACAGGGGGAAAAAGAATTTCCAGCTCCCCTAAGCCAGGAACTCAGGGTAGACACAGCTCCATTGCCTAGGCACAGGCATAAGGTATCCTTGGACTTTAGTGCCTTTCCCCCTGCATAGACTGTGTGGGCCCATTTCAACTGTGCAGGCTCTCATTACTACAGTACAACAGGGTATATACCTGAAGTCTAACTTCAACTGTTTCAGCAGTGAAGTGGCAGGTTAGTGACATTTGACACTGCTCTGCCCATTAAACAGGGTCTTCACCCACTCACATCAGGGGCCTGAGGACTGGTGGCTCCACCCATGCCACCTAGCCACCTGCAATAGGGACCCAAGAATAAGAAGTGTCCCCTAGTTCTTACAGCCAACAGCATTGGGTGCTCTTGGCCCAGCTGCAAAACCCACCCACCTATGGGCTCTAGGGAACAGGGACACATCTTCCTGGACACTAAGAGGAGGCTGTCAGCCCTCTGCCTTTCTCAGAGTGTGTCCCCCTGCTACAGCCAGATGTTTGTGCCTACACCTATCGCCCATGGCTGTCTAGGACTGTAGGTGACAGCCTGCATCAAACACTTGGTGGCTATCTACCTGGGCACCTAAACTGAACCCATACAGGAGAGGGCAGACTCCTGAGCTCACATACCTAGTAACAGATCTAACCACCTAGTGACAGGACATTAGCGCTTCAAAGGTGCCAATAATCAAACTAGCTCATATGAGCAGCCTATTTGGGCATATCAAAACAAAACAAGAAGCTAGGACACAGTAAGCAACCATAAAATAAATAAATATAATAACTTATTGATGGCTCGGAAACAACAGTCAATATCAAATCACATAAAGAGACAATCCATGATGGCTTCAGCAAGCTCCCAAAATAAAGAATCTAGAAATTTTCCAGGGGAGGAAAATTTCTTGGAATTACCAGAGGCAGAATACAAAAGATTAATATACAGAACTCTTCAAGAGATCAGGAAGGAAATTAATAAAAACACAGAACATGCAATAGAGGAAATTAAAAAGATTAGAGAAGAGCATAATGACAAATTTAACACGCTGCAAGAATCCATAGAGAGACAGCAATCAGAAATCCAGAAGATTAACAATAAAATTTCAGAATTAGACAACTCAATAGAAAGTCACAGGAGCAGAATTGAGGCAATGGAAGTCATAATTAGTGAGACTGAAAATAAAGTACTTGACACCAACTTATTTGAGGAAAAATCAGATAAAAGGATTTTAAAAACTGAAGAAACCCTAAGAATTATGCGGGATTCTATCAAGAGGAATAACCCACAAGTGATTGGAGTACCAGAACGGGGGGGATAACAGAAAATACAAAGAGAATTGTTGAAGATTTGTTGGCAGAAAACTTCCCTGATATCGTGAAAGATGACAAGATACCTATCCAAGATGCTCGTTGAAGCCTGCACAAGGTAGATCCGTAATGAAAGTCACCATGACATATTATAATCAAACTTGCCAAAATCAAACATAAAGAGAGAATTTTAAGAGAAGCTAGGGATAAAAGAAAAGTCATTTACAAAGGAGAGTCAATAAGAATAAGCTCAGACTACTCAGCAGAAACCGTGCAAGCATGAAGGCAATGGGATGACATATATAGCCCTGAAGGAAAAATACTGCCAGCGAAGAGTCATATATCCAGCAAAACTGTCTCTGAAATATGATGGCAAAATTAGGGCATTTCAACAGAAGTTTAGGGAATTTGCAAAAACCAAACCAAAATTACAAGAAATACTAAAGGGCATCCTCCAGTTAGAAAATCAATAACACAGATAACAACCCAAGACTAGAACACAGGACAGAGCAACCAGGTATCAACCCAGATAGGGAAGTCACAAAAATAAACCAAAGCTAAAACACTGAAAATAGGGAAACAGATGTCAATATGTAAAACAGGACAACATTAAAACAAAAAAGAGAGACTTAAAAAATACAGACATAGATTTTTCATATGGAGAGGAAGTCAAGGAGATAGAAATAAATAAAAGACTGGTATAAACTTAGAAAAATAGGGGTAAATATTAAGGAAACCAAAAAGGAAACTAACAATCCTACAAGTCAAAATAAAAATCTAGAAAAATATAAAGACTCAGCAAATACAAAATCTACAACAATAAAAAAGGTGAACAGAAAACACATAAAGAAAAACGACTCAGCAAAGAAAATTAAGTAGAGCAAAGACACTGTGAACAACACACAAAAAAAGGCATCAAAATGACAGCACTAAATTCACACCTGTCAATAATTACGCTGAATGTAAATGGACTAAATGCACCAATAAAGAGACAGAGCATGGCAGATTGGATTAAAAACACGATCCATCTATATGCTACCTACAAGAGACACACCTTAGACTTAAAGACACAAACAAACTAAAACTCAAAGGATGGAAAAAAATATATCAAGCAAACAACACTCAAAAAAGAGCAGGAGTGGCAATATTAATTTCTTACAAAATAGATTTTAAAGTAAACTCCACCACAAAGGATAAAGAAGGACACTATATAATGATTGAAGAGTCAATACACCAGGAGGACATAACTATAATAAATATTTACGCACCCAACAACAAGGCTCCAAAATACATAAAACAACTCTAACGGCACTGAAAAGAGAGACAGAGAGCTCCACACAATAGTAGTGGGAGACTTCAACACACCACTTTCAGTGAAGTATAGAACACCCAGAAAGAAGCTCAACAAAGACACGGAAGATCTAAATGCTACAGTCAACCAACTTGATCTCATAGACATATACCAAACACTCCACCTAGCAACAGCCAAGTATACTTTCTTTTCCAAAGCACGTGGAACATTCTCCAGAAGAGACCACATATTAGGCCATAAAGCAAGACTTAACAGAATCCAAAGCACCGAAATATTACAAAGCATCTTTTCTGACCATAAAGCCATAAAAGTAGAAATCGATAACAGCACAATCAAGGGGAAAAAAATCAAACACATGGAAACTGAACAATACCTTGCTCAAAAACTAATGGGCTATATAAGAAATTAAGGATGAAATAAAGAAATTCATAGAATCAAATGAGAATGAAAACACATCCTACAAGAACCTTTGGGACATCACAAAAGCAGTGCTCAGAGGTCAGTTTATAGAAATAAATGCCCACATCCAAAAAGAAGAAAGGGCCATAATCAAAACGTTAACCCTACAACTGGAACAAGTAGAAAGAGAACAGCAAAAGAAGCCCTCGGGCACCAGAAGAAATGAAATAATAAGAATTAGAGCAGAATTAAATGAAATAGAGAATAGAAAAACAATTGAAAGAGTTAACAAGACCATAACCTGGTTCTTTGAAAAGCTCAACAAAATTGATAAACCATTGGCCAAACTGACAAAACAAAAACAGGAGAGGGAGCAAATAAAGCGTATAAGAAATGAGATGGGTGATATCACAATAGACCCAATTGAAAGTAAAAGAATCATAACAGAATACTATGAAAAATTGTACTCTAACAAATTTGAAAACCTAGAGGAAATGGACAAATTTCTAGAAACTCACTACCTACCTAAACGAACACAAACAGAGGTAGAACAACTAAATAAACCCATAACGAAAGAAGAGATTGAAATTAAAAAACTCTCAACAAAAAAAAAGCCCTGGCCCTGACAGTTTCACTGGAGAATTCTACCAAACTTTCAGAGAAGAGTTAACGCCACTACTACTAAAGGTATTTCAGAGCATAGAAAAGTGTGGAATACTCCCAAACTCATTTTATGAAGCCAGCATAACCCTGATACCAAAACCAGGTAAAGACATCACAAAAAAACAAAATTACAGACCAGTGTCCCTCATGAACATTGACACAAAAATCCTCAACAAAATTCTAGCCAATAGAATTCAGTAACATATCAAAAAAATAATTCACCATGATCAAGTGGGATTTATACAAGTTATGCAGGGATGGTTCAACATTAGAAAAACAATGTAATCCATCACATTAATAAAACAAAAGACAAAAGCCACATGATCTTATCAATCAATGCAGAAAAGGCATTTGACAAAGTCCAACACCCATTCATGATAAAAACTCTCAAAAAAATAGGAATAGAAGGGAAATTCCTCAATGTAATTAAGGGCATTTATACAAAGCCAACAGCCAACATCATCCTAAATGGAGAGACTTTGAAAGCATTCTCCTTGAGGACGGGAACCAGACAAGGATGCCCTTTATCACCACTCTTATTCAACATTGTGCTGGAGGTCCTAGCCACAGCAATTAGGCTAGAAAAAGAAATAAAGGGCATCCAGACTGGTAGGGAAGAAGTCAAAGTATCTCTATTTGCAGATGATATGATCTTATACACAGAAAAACCCAAAGAATCCACAAGAAAACTACTGGAACTAGTAGAAAATTTCAGCAAAGTTTCAGGGTACAAGACAAACATTCAAAAATCGGTTGGATTCTTTTACACCACCAACAAAGAGAACTTCGAAAATGAAATCACCAAATCAGTACCATTTACAATAGCCCCCAAGAAGATAAAATACTTAGGAATAAATCTAACCAGAGATGTAAAAGACCTATACAATGAAAACTACAAGACACTACTGCAAGAAACCAAAAGAGACCTGCATAAGTGGAAGAACACACCTTGCTCATGGACAGGTAGACTCAACATTGTGAAAATGTCAGTTCTACCCAAAGCGATCTACAGATACTACATTCCCTATCCAAATTCCACCGGTATTTTTTAATAAGATGGAGAAACAAATTACCAACTTCATATGGACAGGGAAGAGGCCCCGAATAAGTGAAGCATTACTCAAGAAGAAGAACAAAGTGGGAGGCCTTACACTACCTGATTTTAGAACCTATTATATCTCCAAGGTAGTCAAAACAATCTGGTACTAGTACAACAACAGATACATAGACCAATGGAACAGACTTGAGAATCCAGACGTAAATCATCCACCTATGAGCAGCTGATATTTGACAAAGACTCAAAGTCTGTTAATTGGGGAAAAGACAGTCTCTTTAACAAATGGTGCTGGCATAACTGGATATCCATCAGCAAAAAACTGAAAGAAGACCCATACCTCACACCATGCACAAAAACTAACTCAAAATGGATGAAAGACTTAAATATAAAATAGAAAACAATAAAGATCACGGAAGGAAAAATAGGGACAACACTTGGAGCCCTAATACATGGCATAAACACAATATGAACCATAAGTCACAATGCACAAGAACCAGACTGGGAGCTCCTAAAAATCAAACACTTATGCTCATCAAAAGACTTCACCAAAAGAGTCAACAGACAACCTACAGACTGGGGAAAAAAATTTGGCTAATACAAATCTGATCAGTGTCTAATCTCTAAAATCTACAAGATACTGCAAAACCTCAACAACAAAAACACAAACAAACCAATTATAAAATGGGCAAGGGATATGAACAGGCACTTCGCCAAAGAAGATATTCAGGCGGCTAACAGACAGATGAAGAAATGCTTACAATCATTAGCCATTAGAGAAATTCAGATCAAAACTACAATGAGATATCATCTCACCCCAGCAAGGCTAGCATTAATCCACAAAACACAAAATAATAAATGCTGGAGAGGTTGTGGAGAGACTGGAACACTTATACACTGTTGATGGGAATGTAAAATGGTACAACCACTTCGGAAATCGACTTGGCGCTTCCTTAAAAAGCTGGAAATAGAAGTATCATACAATCCAGCTATCCCGCTCCTTGGAATATATCCTAGAGAAATAAGAGCAGTCACAAGAACAGATATATGCACACCCATGTTCAGTGCAGCTCTGTTTACAATAGCAAAAAGATGGAAACAACCTAGGTGCCCATCAACGGATGAATGGATAAACAAATTATGGTATAGCCACACAATGGAATACTATTCAATGATAAAGAACAACGGTGAAGCCGTGAAACGTCTTATAACATGGAGGAATCTGGAGGGCTTTATGCTGAGTGAATTTAGTCAGTCACAGAAGGACAAATATTATATAAACCACTATTATAAGAACTCAAGAAAAGGTTTAAACCCAGAATAAAACATTCTTTGATGGTTACAAGGGTGGGGAGGGTGGGTGAGAGTTATTTACTAACTAGATAGTAGATAAGAAATATCTTAGGTGAAAGAAAAGACAGCACACACTAAAGGGGAAGTCAGCACAACTGGACTAAACCAAAGCTAAGAACTTTCTTGAATACAATCAAACACTTTTAGTGACAGAGTAGCAGGGGCGGTGGTCTGGGGACCATGCTTTCAGGGGACATCTAGGTCAATTGGCATAACAAACCTTATTAAGAAAATGTTCTGCATCCTACTTTGGTGAGTGGTGTCTGGGGTCTTAAAAGCTTGCAAGCAGCCATCTAAGATGCATCAATTGGTCCCAACCACCTGGAGTAAAGGAGAATGAAGAACACCAAAGACACAAGGAAAGTAGTAGCCCAAGAGACAGAAAGGGCCACATAAACCAGAGACTTCATCAGCCTGAGGCCAGAAGAACTAGATGGTGCCCAGCTACCACCAATGATCACCCTGACAGGCAACAGAACAGAGAGTCCCTGCTGGAGCAGGAGAAAGGTGGGGTGCAGAACTCAAATTCTAGTAAGAAGACCAGACTTAACGGTCTGACTGAGACTGGAGGAGCCCCTGAAAGCATGGCCCCTGGATTCTCTATCAGCCCAGAACTAAATTTACAAGCCCAACTCTTCAGGCAGGGATTGGACTGGACTGTGGAAGTAAAGTGATACTTGTGAGGGGTATGCCTCTTAGCTCAAGTAGGTACAAAAGACTAAACGGGCGTCTTCTGTCCGGAGGTGAGATGGGAAAGGCAGAGAGGGTTAGGGGCTGGTTGAATGGACATGGGGAATCAGGGGTGGAAAGGAGGAGTGTGCTGTCACAGTATGGGGAGAGCAATTAGGGTCACATAACAATGCATGTATAAATTTTTGTATGGGAGATTAACTTGAAATGTAAAGTTCATTTAAACTACAGCAAAAAAAAAAAAATTATACTCGTGAAGAGTGTGCTTCTTAGCTCAAGTAGATACACAAGACTAAATGGACAGCTCCTGTCCGGAGGTGAGATGAGAAGGCAGAGAGGGTCAGGAGCTGATTGAATGAGCACAGGAAATCGGGGGTGGAAAGGAAGAACGTGCTGTCACAGTATAGGGAGAGCGGTTAGGGTCACATAACAATATATGTATGAATTTTTGAATGAGAGACTAACTTGAGTTGTAAACTTTCACTTAAAGTACAAAAAAATAAAAATAATTTTTAAAAAATGGAAGTCTCCTTGGCTACCATGTTTTAGCCGTAAGGGAAGAATCTCAAAGGGGAAAATTTTAGTCAGCTCTCTGGTTGAGGTGAATGATCTAGAAAATTTTTATAACAGCCCCCCTCAAACATGTGCTTACTCTGTCTCTAGTACATGATACTTCTTTTAGGCATTTTTTACAGATGGACTTAAACAAAATTGCCAACGTCTGTACCTGCCTTTCTTCTTCCTTGATGCTTATATATCTAAGATTACAATCTTCTCTTTAGGGGACTGATATCAGAGCTTTCAAATTAACTGTTCCAAAAGCCCTAATGACCATTTTCTGAGCCATTTGGTCCAGAATCTACCCTTAGCATCTACTTTTCCTCGCCGCGCTGAGCAATCCTAGCCACCCTTGTGGTTTTGATACTACCTACCACTGATGACCCTCAGACCTGCCTCCAGGCTGGAGTCCTTCCTGAAGCTCCGTATCACTGTGCACACTGCCTATCAGAAATGTTCACCTAGTATCCTTACTTACCTCAACTCGTTAGGTCTGCCCTCGCTGCTGTCCCACAGACGTTTTCCTTATTCCAGTTATTGGCACAATCATCCACCAGCCACCCAAAAACTAGGAAATCACATCCACAATCATCCCTTCTTTCCTCCCAAGTCCTCTCAAATCTGTCCCTCCTATTCTTATTCTCACTGTTGGTTAGCATTACCATCTCTTGCCAAGACAATTGCAAAGGTCCCTAACTAATGGCCTCTGGTCCTATCTCTACTTTTTCAAATTATCTATTACTTACTGCTAGAATACTTTTTCTAAATTGCAAAGCTGAGCATACTATTCCTTTAATAGAACTTCTCAAACTCATAATGGAACAAGCTGCCATGAGATTTGGGAGGGGCTGGGAGGACAGGATACAGAAGGCCCCACCCTCAGCGTGAAGTTTCTTTCTGAGTTACAACTTGTAATGCCATTTTTGGTAATTTTGCATTCTGTTCTATAATGCATCAACTTTTGTTTTGAAATAAAAATAGTATTTCCCCAAATCTTCGAGTAAAATCCATCCTGCAGAAAGCTGGGTCATGATTATCCTGTGGCTTTAAGAACCTTCAAGCCCTCCATTTTGATCCTAGGCTGAAATCCACATGTCATCCAAAGATCTTCTTGATATCTGTGTGTCTCTGAAGCTCCAGTTCTCCATTGAGCTACCTACAATCCAGTCACACTGAACTTTTTGCAATTATGTGACCATCATACTGTTTCCCATCTCAGGACATTTGTTTATACTATTTCCTCAAACTAGAATGCAGCCCTCCCCCATCTATCTACTTGTCCTCTAGACCCAGCACAAGTATCACCTCCTGAAGCTGACCATGATGAACCCCAATGGAGCCAAGTTGATCTTTCTTCCGTTTGTGCCACCATAGTTCATGCTTCTCTCATATTATATATCTCACTATCTTGCTGTTCTTGGGTTATGCTCTCTCCCCCCACAAAACTCTGAATTGCTTGAGGGCACGGTCTGTGACTTATTTGTCTTGGCTTTCCCAGGATCTGGCACATAGTATGACGGGAGATCAGTATGGCTATGACATTTCACCCTAGTGATCACTGAGGTTAATTTGACTGATCTGGAGGACCTTGGAGGTATCCTCTTCCTCTGTCATTACTCCTCACACGTGCCTTCCACCCGCTTTGTCAAATAGGATTATCTCACACTGACAAGGACATTCTATTCAAGGATATGTCTGTAGCTTTCCTCTCCTTCTGAGCCCTCCCAACAAGCCCTGAAGAACTGACATGTAGTTGGCCCTCATTAAATACGTGTTGAATGTGTGAATGGGCCATGATCAGCACCATATTCTCTTAGATAAAGCTGCATTATAAGATGGTAAGTCAAAAAGTATTGCTACTAGGGTTCATACATGCACAGGTTTACTCCAAACAAAACATTTTTAAAAGCGCCTCTGTGATCAGTGGATGGCTGCAGACAAGTTCTCTCAGTAATACACTTATCTTAGTCTCCTTAGGGTGCCTTCAAAAAAAAAAAAAAAGGATACTTTTTGTGCCATGGAAAAAAATGATTTTGAGGTCAGGACTAACATCAAATTTTTAATAAAACTCAAGTAGACATCTTTCCAAATCATTGAAGCTTTGCAACAAGTTTATGGGAATGCTGCCCCACATAAAACAACAGTTTTTAGATGGATCAAGTGTTTTAAGGAAGGTCGGGAAGACCTCAAAGATGAGCCAAGAGCGGGAAGATCACTCTGATGGTTATGGCAACTGTCTTTTGGGATTCCAAAGGGGTAATCTTGATGGATTTTCTAGAAGGACACAAGAATATTATGGGGGCTTATTCTGAAGAAGTTTTAAGAAAATTGAAAACTGAATTGGTGAGAAAAAGTTCAGGGAAGCTGCACCGAGGAATTTTTTTCCATCACAACAACAAACCTGCTCATTCTTCGAGGGTAGCAAGGGCTGTCCTACGAGAATTTCACTGGGAAACCTTACCCTGTCCACCCTACAGCCCTGATCTTGCCCCTTCAGATTTCTTTTTGTTCCAAAACTCAGCATTTAAAAGGAATACAATTTTAGTCCCTAGAGGATGCCAAAACTGAAGTTTTGACTGGTGTAAATCAAAGGGCACAAAATTCTTCAGGGAAGTGTTAGAGAGACAGAAACATAGCCTGCAGAAGTGTACAGTCCTAGCTGGAAGATATGTCAAGAAACAATAGCTTCACATTTTGATGTTTTTGTTTAATAAAGGTTTCTTTGATTTTGTAGCAATATTTTTTTACTTACCCTCGTATTTTCTTAATCTTATCTTCCAGAGAATCTTGACATATTTGAATCCCTGTGATCTAACAAAGTTCCAGCACTTACTAGACATTTAATATATGTATAATAAATAAATGAACAAATGAAGGAATGTCTCTGTGTATATTTTAGTGTTTCTTAAAAAGTATATGCACCATTTTTATTTTAATTTTTCACCCTGACACTAAAACAAACAGAATTTCTTATTTGGGCAACTCTTGCCAAGCTCATATTTTTACAGAACCTCTCTAGGAAACAGCCTAGTGTCTGGACTTGGTCTGAGGTTGGCTGAGAATAGCAAAAATCAGCAGTAACGTTATTACAATCACAGAGTCAGACAAGTCAGAACTTGAAAATAATTTCAAAGCTTATCAAGCCCATACCCTTCTTGATACATGAGGACACTGGGGTGAGCCCAGTGAAGAGGATTAACTTGTTCAAGGCCACACAGCCAGTGAATGGCAGAACCCAGATTAGAACTCATACTCTAGACTTGTAGAAAAATGTCATTTTCCCTATGGACAGTCTGAGATTTATGGTCACAGTCACTCCACATGAATGTTCAAAGAACTAGATTAATTAGGAGTCAAAACAAGGTCTTGGCTTATTGGGGTTTTCTACAAGTAATCTTAACTTCTGTCTTATACTAGCATGCATTTTTTTTAGTGGAAGCCATCTCAGTAAAAAGCTAGCAAGGTAAGCTGAACACTAGCTCCAAAGATGTCCACACCCTAATCCCTAGAATTTGTGAATATATTGCCTTGCATAGTAAAAGGGACTTTGCAGATGTAATTAAGTTAAGGATTTTGAGATAAGAAAATTATCCTGGATTATATGGGTGGGCCAAATATAATCACAAGGATCCTTATAAGAAAAAGGCAGGAGAATTAGAATCAGTAGTAGGAGATATGACATTGGAAGCAAGAGGTTGGAGTGATGTGAGGAAGGAGCCATGACCCAAGGAATGAAGGCTGCCTCAAGAAGCTGGAAAAGACAAGGAAATGGATTCTCCCCTCAGAACCTCCAGAAGGAGCCAGCCCTGTCAACACCTTACTTTTAGTCCTGCAAAACCCATTTTGGGCTTCTGACCTCCAGAACTGTAAAATAATAAATTAGTGTTATTTTAAGCTATGAAGTTTGAGGTAATTTGTTCCAGCAGCAATAGGAAACTAATACAGCTAGGTAGGAGTACTCATGGATTCACTAGGCTTGGAAAAACCCACGTAAGTGTTAAAATACATTACTTGCTCCTGAGAACACAAGGTAGAGTGCTAAGACCAGGCTCTGAAATCTTATCTTTCTACAGGGGACAGCTCTCACTACCCCCATGTCTACTCTGTATCTCATTTCCTTGGCTTAGCCAGTGCTCTGCTACGTTCCCTAGACACACCAGATCCTGGATCCCTTAAACTCACCCTACAGCCCATAGACAATGGCTCCCAGGTGAATTACTGACAGACTTCCTTGTTGAGGAGGAAGTTGTGAGACAGACTTAGTAACTTAGTAAAAGTCCTTCCACTCCACCTAGCACACAGTGAGTGCTCAGCAAATACCTTGCTCATCGCTTATTCATTCCCATCTAGACCTGAAGGTGGGATGTGAGATCTGATGCCTCCAGAAGTTCGAAGTGAGCCCAGTTTTATTTGAGGACAATGATGTTCTTTCCTTATTCACCAATCAGTTACAGCCGGTTTGCAGCAACTAATAAGATGCACTTTCTTTTAGCCAGACATAACGCAAGTGGATAGAAACTTCAGGCAAGGAAGGCTTCTCTTTTTCCCAAACCCTAGAGCAGTGTTCTCCAAATTTTTCCTCAGTTGAACTTTTCTACCAGTGAGAATTTACTGACCAAACATCCCCAACATATGCATAATTATTTACTTATGAATTGTATAATCTATGTAATGAATAGAAGCTCTCATATTTTCTTCCTTCACCCCAATGGATCATCTGATGTCTTGACCATGGCTGGAAGGATTCACTGTTTGTTTCTAGAAGGGTTGATGGGAACCAATGTCTCCAGTGTCAGGTCACTGAGTGCATGTGATCCCAACTCATCCACTGACTCAGTCCCTACAATTAATCCCGTTAAAACAACTGGCTTTAAGCCTTTAAGAAATTATGACTCAATGATTGAATGATGATTTAAAAGACTTTATTTCCAATGGAACCAGATTTTTATGGTCATGCTAAAAGCTGTATTTTATTCCAAATGAAAAGAGTTAGACTGCTGATTATACTGTAGGATAAGGAGAAAGGCAATAAAGCTGCAGTATATCCTTGAAGCGTGTCAAAAGTGGTAAGGGAAGGAAAAGGAGGGTTTTATTTCACAAGGCAATAAACACAGAGCAACTTAATCTTCCATTCCAGGAAATCAGCAGTCATCAACACAGCACGGCAAAATATTTAAGACTTGTGATAATAGCAGGTGCTGCAGTGGCACTCCGTGTGGTTTTCCACTTTGGCATTTCCCATTACTGTGGCCTAAAGAGGAAGGAAAAATATATACATAGGCAAAATTAAATACATATATATGCAAAATATCTGTATGTAGCCAGATGAACTAAGTAGATGCTTACTGTATTTACATACTCTCCCTTTCAGCTGTTATTTTCACTCTAAAAGGCTAGGTTTGTATTGTGCAAACATGGTATAGTCTCTCCCAACCTTCCCCTCTTCACCTCCACCCTGTTGTCTTCAGTCTGAATAAATCCAGCCTGTACCCACAAAACTGCAGACTCTATTACTTAAAAGGGACAAATACAGCCCCTCCCTATATAAATGCCCATCAAAGGATGGGTCACCTTTGGCATTAAAACCCATGGATGCGCTCTGCGGGCATTTCTCTGATTAGGCTGTTTGAAAGCTACTGGGATCGTTTAAGTTCTCACCTTGGTAAATGCTTTGGCCACACAGCATGTGGCCTCTGAGGTGATGTTCTTTGGAACCAACATTGTCTTCTTGGATCTCGCTGGAGTGGGATATGCTCTGGAGAAACAGCAGCCCATGCATTGATAAATTGGGGCACCCAGCTTAGAGAAGTATTTGTTTTCCTTTAGCTTGCATTCTGGGCAACCTATCATTAAAAAGGCAAAGAACAAAATAAGCCAAAGAGGATTCAAAAGGAAATATTCATAATGAATATTTCCTTATGTATAGGGTGGTAAATGTTCTTTTTACCCTGGAAAACAAATCCTTTTTTGCTATAGGTTCATCTTCATACATAAATCTATTTGTATTTATTACAGTTATTTACATGGAAAACAATGTTTGCAGATATGCATGGGAAATCACAGTTGTGGTAGTTTCTCTCTTCTCAAGCATGGATTCTCTATCCCAATGTTATTAGTATGCCTATAGGGAACACAAAACTTGACAGAGGAAAACACCGTGCTCATCTGAGAGAAGAATTTTTCTCAGAGGCAAAATATTCTCCCCCTTTGTTTGTGCTATTGTTTTTCCCCATAGAAATTCCAAATATTGACAGAGAAAAATATGTCAGAATTAAGAATGCTCAGTGTGTGCAGGGAACCTGATATTAGATATGGCAGCTGCACTTGGGACTTGGGATTACAATATTACCGCTTATCTAGAGAAAAACCCTAACCAATAGTGGTTTACAATTTCACGGCAGATGGAATTACACTAGCTACTATATGAGATTTTCTTTCAAACAATACAGCAAAACAAATTTACTGCATAAAATGGTTTTGTTTTTCTCACTTGTTAAGTGATGTGCAAATTCATCTACAAAGGGAATGTTAAAGTCTTCTCAAGTCTTTTGGGAGAAATGTAAAAAAATGAGGCAACTGAATAAAAGGCATTTTCTGCTTGTAAAACTCAGATAAAGAGTAATAAGGAATCTATTTCAGATGAAAATGTACAAGCCGCTGTTTAAATGGACGTATGAGATATCACTCACTGTACGTTTTCTGAACCTAATTTAATTTTATATTCACAATCTACAGGTGCCTAGATATGTATCCAGCAGGCACAGATTTATTATCACATTTGAAAAGGAGATAGAAATGTAATTAATGAAGTTATTGATGTACATCTAGCAATGTCTGTTGTTTTTATTACTGCAAACCAAGTTTGGTCACGAACCCTGCATTGTAAACTCTCCATCAGGAAAGGAATGGAGGAGATGCAGAAACACAGACAATGTGGCCAGAATGACAACTGCGTTTTTCCTGTAGTAATCCATGGCTCTCCTGCAAAACAGACATGGAGGAAAAAAGAAAGTTAATCTAAAAAAGGATTACCAGTCCTAACAACAACCAGTAGCTTTAATATTCCTACTAATAATAGTGATCACTGTCTTGATCCTTCTCCTTTCGGCTTCCCAATATATCCATCACCATCGAGTCAGCTCCAACTCATGGTGGTGATGCCATGTTTGTCAGAGTAGAACTGTGCTCCATAGGGTTTTCAAAGGCTGTAACCTTTTGGAAGCAGATCACCAGGACTTTCTCCCGAGGTGTCTCTGGGTGAATTTGAACTGCCAACCTTTTGGTTAATAGCTGAGCACATTAATCATTTGAACCACCCAGAACTCAACACACTCTAAAGCCATGTAAATTAAAAAAAAATTCACTGGCCATCTGTCTTTAGGAAGGAAGTAGGAAATTGAATCTTCCCGTTCTTCATGTAAACCAGTTGGATTTGGCTGAATGAGAACAACAATAAATTTTCTCTTTAAATATATCATCTTGTTAAGAAGGCTCAACAAGGAAATTAAGCTGGATAATATCAAATATATATATTATATATGAGTATAGATAGATATGATATAAGATACAATACGATACAATACATAAGCATCTGAGCCCATCCTTCCCATTTCCAAGATGGAGACAGAAGGAAGGAAAATACAATGTCTCTCCTGTTTTTTATTCACTGGGGTAGATGAGTTCTAAGTCTCATCGTCAATATGCGATAGAAAATGCCGACCCAACAAGGTAGCAGGGGTAGAGAGCAGAGAATGTTGATCAAAGTTTTGATAAATGCACTTCTTGACTTACACCTGTAGATACAGCTTTACCTCAGCATTTTGAATACATGAGGCCAGGCTATCCAAGGTCAGCTGAGTGACTGACCATATCCAGGCATTGGACCTTTGCATCTGAGAATGGAGAGGCAAGGAATCGGACTGTATCCCCACACATCCTAGAAAAATCTCATGTAAGATAAGAAGGGTAAGAGCTAGTCTGCATTTTTTAAAGGAAAGCACTTTGGCTTGCTTATGCTCAAACCATGAGAGATAAGTGGAACAGAGCATCAATTACCAATAAAAAGACAATTCAGACCAATTTCACACAATCTCTTAGAAAATACAAATGGAAGGAACATTTCCCCACTCAGTTTATGAGGCCAGGATCACCCCACACCAAAATCAGACAAAGATAGTACAAAAAAGAAAACTACAAACCAATATCTCTCATGAACTTAGATGCAAAAATCTTCAGCAGAATATTAGCAAATAGAATCCAGTAATGTATAAAAAATTATACACCACAACCAACTGGAATTAATGCAAGATAAGCAACACTAGTTCAAAATTCAAAAATCAATTAATGTAATGCACCATTATCAAAAAGATAAAAGAAGAAAAAGCATATGATTATATTAATTGACACAGAAACACATTTGATGACTTACAACACCCATGTGGTGTGAACTGTTAAGTGCTCAGCTGCTAACTGAAAGGTTGGCAGTTCAAACTCACCCATCAGCTCCATAGGAGAATGACCTGGCAATCTGCTCTCATAAAGATTACAGCTAGGAAACACTATGGAGCAGTTCTACTCTGTCACATGGGGTCACTATGAGTCGAACTAGACTCAACAGCACCTAACAACACCACCCGTTCGTGATAAAATCTCTCAGCAAACGAGAAATCAAGCAAACTTTCTCAACTTGATAAAGAACATCTACAAAAAACCCTACAACTAACATTATACTTAATGGTGAAAGACTGAATGCTTTCTCCCTAAGATCAGGAGGATGGAAAAGATGTCCACCCTCACCACTCTTATTCAACATAGTACTGGAAGTTCTAGTCAGCACAGTATGGTAAGAAAAAGAAACAAAAGGCACAGAGATTGGAAAGGAAGAAATAAAACAATTCCTATTTGCAGATGACATGATCATCTATGTAAAAATCCCCAAGAAATCTACAAAAAAAAAAACAAAAAAAACCCCTAGAACTAAAAATAAGTTTAGCAAGGTTGCATGACACAAATCAACACCCAAAAAACAATTGCATTTCTATATACTAAAAACAAACCAGTGAAAACAAATCAAAAACACAATACCGTTTACAATTGCTCCATAAAAAATAAAATACTTAGGAACAAATTCAGCAAAATATGTACAGGACCCATATACTGAAAATTACAAAAAGCTGACGAATGAAATCAAAGAACTAAATCAATGGAAAGGCATAGCATACTCATGGATTGGAAGACTCAACATAGTAAAGATGTCAATTCTCTCCCAATTGATCTATAAGTTTAATGAAATGCTTATCAAAATCCTGGCAAGGTTTTTTTGTAGACATAAACAAGCGTATGCTAATGTTCACATTGAAAGGCAAAGGATCTAAAATAACTAAAACAATTTTAAAAACAAAGTGGAAGGAAACTCTCTAACCTGTGTTAAGGCTAACTCTCTAGTCACAGCAATCAAGATAATGTGGTATTAGCAGAGGAATAAATACATAGACCAATGGAATATAATAGAGAACCCAGAAATAGACCCACACAAATATGTCCAACTGATTTTTGACAAAGGTGCAAAGCAGTTGAATGAAGGAAGGATAGCCTTCTCAATAAATGATGCTGTAGCAATTGGACATCCATAGACCAAAAAAAAATGAAACTATCCTAAACCTCACACATTACGCAAAAAATAACTCAAAATGGATGATAAACTTAAATGTAAAATGTAAAACTATAATTTTTTAGAAAAAAAATGGGAAAATATTTGCAGGACCTAGCTCTAAGTAAAGCATTTTTAGACTTGGCAGCAAAAGCATGATCCATAAAATGAAAAAAATGATAAATTGGGCTTCATCAATATTAAAAACGTCTGCCCTGCAGAAGACCCTACATCTCAATGCCTACTCAAATGCTCTTACCTCCTGCCACCCACTACACCAGAATAATACGAGTCCAAGAAAACAAGTGTTTTCTCACCTCAGCCTGAAAGACCTTTCTGTCCCTTCCCAGCCTATCTACCTCAGAGTCATTAAGGAGCTACCCAACTGCAAGCTCCACTGTGAAGGCCTCATCCATCTCCAAAGCCAGAACAAGTAACTCTCTCCACTGCACTCACCTCCCATTTTGCTTATAATTATTAGATCAAGTCCCACAGATTGTCCTAAACTCTAGCCACTTATGATGAGTATATCTGTCTCTCCATCTATCTGAACACTTCTTAAGGGCAGAGACTAAACTCGTTGGCGTTGAGTCGATTCCAACCCATAGCGACTCCATAGGACCGAGTAGAACTGCCCCATAGAGTTTCCGAGGAGCAGCTGGTGGATTCAAACTGCTGACCTTTTGATAGCAGCTGAGCTCTTAACCACTGTGCCACCAGGGGCAGAGACTCTGCCCCTCTAATCCACCACCACCCTAGCAAAAGGCCTTGCTCACAGTAGATGCTCAATACAATTACAAGGTTGAACTGGGATCTTAAAACAGTAATAATAATATCTATCAAAAGTTGCTAATGTAGAGCTGTCATTCACAATGACGAATAAGATAGCCCTTGAATGACAACTTAGAATAAATGTTCATTAAAATAAAATACTTTCAGATAATAAATTCATTAGAGACAGTATATTCTCACTTAGCTATGTAATTTGTAGCTGGCTAATGTGTGAGTCTGTAAGTATTAAATATGCAACAGGAAGGAGCCATTTTATTCTAGAATATAAAAGTCAGAGGAATTCAAAAGAAAACATTAATAAAAGGTATATATAAGAGCTCCAGGGTTTAAATTAGGTGTCCCTTAGTTTATATCAAACTACTTATGTACATAAATTTAGATTCATGACATAATATGACTCTTAAAGAAAAGGCAGCATTTTTAAAAGTATAAAAGAATATTATTACCATGATTTATTATTATTTAATATATATTTGCATTATATTATTTATTGAGATATATATATAATAATGTATTAAGTAATCCATGAAATAGGTAAACACTCTACCAGTGTACCACACAAGCGATAACTGTGTGTGTGTGTGTGTGTGTGTGTGTGTAAAAGATCGTTCCAAAAAGATTACAAGTGCTTGGAACGATAATGACATTTTGCCCTTCACTTGCAAAGTCATTGCCATTGATCTCCCACTGCCAGATAATGAGGTTTCTTGTTTTTCTAGTAGTGGTGATAGCTGGGTGACTCATCTATATTCTCACAGCAGGAAGCCCAACTGACTGACTCATAACATACATTTTTGAGATGACTGGTTAGGTTTAGAAGCATAATTCTATGTTAATGAAGCAGATTAAATCTAACTGACTTCAAGAGGATTAATCTAAGGCTTCACCTCCTTAGCCCCATCTAACCAATCCAGCCTTGACTGAATGATAACCGATGAAAGGAACCCCTTACGGGTAGGGTCTTTAATCCCCAGCACATTCCCCATCATGAAATAGGTATTCAGGAATTGTTGTTTAAACAAAGGATGGGCCTGTAATTGTTAACTAGCATTCTGCCTGATCCAGAGAAGATAATTCAGTAGTTGTCTTAATGAAAGATTTGAAGGTGGAAAGTCTCAAAGGAAAATATAATGTCCTGACTCCTTCATCCTTCCAACTTCCCCAGAGAAAGCCACCAAACTCATCTGCAGGCTCACCTCCACCTCCTGCCAAGTAACCACCTCTGTCTCCAGGTAGAGAAATTTAAAGAGTCTGGGTTCAGTAGTCAGGAAATACAGCTGTGGGTGACTCTGGCTACTAGTTTTCCTTCCTCATGTGATCTACTTTCAGTATGTGGGTCTCTACCCTGTTTTTGTAACGTACTCTGAAACCCAGGTACAACAGTGAGTATCTTTCATTGTTCTATGCTCCAGTCACCCAACCTTAATAATCCTCCAGGCTCCCCAGTTCTTCCAAGAAAACGTCTTTACCTCGACATGTGTTCAGGGAACTAGAGTCACTTGAGGCCCATTTACATGTTCACTGACAGTTTTCTCCAAAGATGGTGACAAGGAATGGCTTAAGGTTTAGGGGGAAGGAGAGAGACTGATTAATAACCTCACAATCTGCCTCAATTTCCCTCATTCATTAATAAGGATAATTGATGTTTATTTTATAAGAGGATGGATTTTAAATAGTTTGGGAGGAGTTCAAACGTTGTAAAGTGCAAATTTTTAAGGTTCAAACTGAACGACTGGGAGATTTAAGGATTTTGAAATGAGTATCTGCTGCGTGCCAGGCACTGTGCCAAGTATGGGTGATACCAATATGAATAAGCTATCCTGCCATCTGAGGAGCTCAGAGGATGATAAGGGCCCCAGATACAAAGACAAATAATTATGAGTTAAAGTGATAAATGCAGTAATAAAAGCATATTTAGGCATTGAGACATTTGGTAGGCTGCAGGCATGAAAAAGGATAGATAAAAAAATAATGAGAATAAAGAACGTACTTAATGGAAAAGGAAACACAATAGTACTAAATGTATATTTTGTTGTTTTGATGTTCGTTCAGTAGTCCTCACGATTTCCCCAGCACGCAGAGGTGGCAAATAGAGTATCCCCCAGGTATCCCTATATTCTAAGAAAAATAAGGTCAGATGAAGTCACCTAATTCAGCAGCAGTATTTGGGATGCAGTTTCTGTTTACCAATCACTGAACAATGATTTTTGCCTCCACAAAATTAAGAGTGCCCACTGGTTTTCCAGATGAAATAGAAAAGAAATGAAACAGGCCCGTAGACAAAAGAAATATACAGCATAGCTTATAAAGCGCTATGAAAACAGAGGTTTCCACAAAGAAGAATAGAACAAAGGATGAACTTTAAGACTATTTCTTTTAAAAAGAAAGACGAGCCGTCAGTATCTAGAAGAAAGTTGCTATAATGCACATAGCATATAAAAATGATTTCAATTCCTTTTTGAGCATTCTTGTAACAATCATATTTTGAGTATTTTCTTTTCTTAATTGACTAAATTTAAGGGACTTATAATAAGATGTACACTTTCCATTTTAATTGTTGCTCAAAAATGCTTTACAATGCTAACATAATTATGTAATTAAAATCTTGATTCTTCTATTACCCTTCTGATGTTCCTAGCACATCAGCATTTTTAAAATTTTCTGCATACTAAATCAATATTGCAAAAAATCAATGAGACATGTTTATGTGAAAACTCTATGCACCATAAAATATTGTTTTAAATGAGAATTTCAAATGTTTGTTATTTTTAAATACACCAATTTTTTTAAATCTACATTATTTTTTAAATAAATACTATCAGAAATAAAACATTGCATAGTGTCGATTTATCACACAGAAAAGTTAAAGTTCCAAAGGCCAGAAAAGTTTATGTAGAACACTATTATAACAATATAAGAATCTTTCTTGTAACTTTTTTAATTTGTGCATTATCTTTTGTTATGTTTATTTGAGATCTTTTTCATCCAACCTTCTGACACACCAAGTATCATTTTTCTAATTTAAAAGTAGTAAAGACACAAACTTGTTGCCTTCGAGTCGGTTCTGACTCATAACAGTCCTATAGGACAGAGTAGAACTGCCCCCCAAAGGGTTTCCAAGGAGCAGCTGGTGGATTTGAACGGCCAACCTTCTGGTTAGCAGCTATAGCTCTTAACCACTGTGCCACCAGAGCTCTGAGTTTGAATAGGAGAAATAAATACTAAACAAACACAAATAAAGGTAGTAAAGCACACACAAAAAAACTCATTTGCTTAATGTCTTTCAATAATAGAATGGATAGCCCAGGATTATAGATTTATCAATCCTGGCACCTTAATTTATAAGGTACTTTTTTCTATGGTAAAAACAGAGCAGAGGCACCTCGAAGAGAGCCCCGTTTGTTGTTCATCAACCCTGAGTCTTTACTGCTCTGACAGGTTGTATTTTCCCAAAATGGCCACAATAATAGTTCTTAGCCCACAAGCTCTTCAGCAATGTGACCTTGCCACTCCCACATCAAAAGATATTGTCTGTCTTCGTATCCCATTAGATCTAGGCAGGCCCTACAACCGCTTAAACAAATAGAATAGGGCAGAAGTGGCACTGGGTCAGTTCTGAACATATCCCTGGCAGTTTCTGCTTCTTGTCTTTTAGAAGCCAGCTGCCGTGTAAGAAAGAAGTGCAACTACCCTGAGACCATCAAAGGATGAGAAGGTTAAGCCACATGCAAAGGCCCTGGAGGATGAGATGCCACGTGAAGAGCCAGAAACAGCCCAAGAAGTAATGAGACGTGAGTGAAGAAGCCATCCTGAATGACCAGCCCCGTCTTGCCTTCAGATAACTCCAGCCCTAGCCACTATCTGATGGCAACTGCATGGGAGACCCAAATTAATTACCTTGCTGAGCCCAATCTACCTACAGAACCTTGATAGATAATAATGACTTGTTTATTCGTTTATTTTTCAGGTCGTTTGGTGCGCAGCAATAGATAACTAGAACAACTGCTGTCTCTTTTAACAAGAATTTCTTCTCAAAAGTCTTAGATATAGAGCTATAATCTTGCGTCTCTACTTTCTCCCTGTACTTTCCTCTGCAATCGGTTATTTATATAACATACATTCAGTTAATCTATTAGGGCAAATGCAACAAAGTGTAAAAACATTTTGGAGTTAGCATTCTACACAGTTATCTATAATAATAGTTTTGGTAATAATATATTTTAGAAGAGACACCTACCATTAATTGGGCACTTGAATGTGCTAGATATTCTTCTGGGCACCTTGAATACACAAATACATTAAATGCTAATGATAGCCCTGCGAGGTATTATTCTCATTTTTTCAGATAAATAAATCCTGGAGGTAACGTAACAAGTTAGTCACTGGCAGAGCCAAGATTGAAAAACATCTCTTTATAATTCCAAAATCCAAGCTCTAAACCACAGTCCACTATACCGCCTTCAACTCTTTATATTTTCCAATCAGTTTCTTAAGTAATTTTTTTCAGATGACATGCCCTAAGTAAGATGCTGATATCTTTTTTTGAGAGCAACATTATCATGCACAAGCTTCAATGTAACTTGCCCTTCTAATTTTTTATTTTACCCATTTATTTGATGTCACCTTCTTAGGATCAGATTTAAGAAGGCCGTTTCATTTGGATAAGGAGAGATAGCACAGGCATTTTATAACTGATCTAGTTGTAAGGTCCAGTGTCTGATTGGTAGTGGGTGGCTGGAGGGGGAGAAGCATTGGCTTTCACATAACATTCCCTTGTTTGGTTTTCTTTATTCTTCTATGAGGAAAATATTATTTCATGGATGAGAAAACTGCCTGTTCAGAGAATTAAAGGGATTTGCCAAAGTCACCAAGACCATGATCTCACCCTAAAACGAGCCCTTCCACCTGCACTACCCCCATAGCTTAGAAATACACAGTCAATCCATTTCCTCCTTTATGACTTTTATTCACACATAGATCATGCTGTTACTGTTATCTTTCCCAGTTCGGTTCTGAATTTTGCCCTTGATTACACCCCTCATCTAGCCTCAGCCCTTTCTCTCTTAGTCCCCAACATACGAAGGATCCTGGAGCATTTCTGTAACTTTATCTGTGAGTCTGATGAACCACAGAATTACTGGGTTACTTTGTGCAACATTACAATGAGTACTGCTGAAATGTTGCACCAAAACCAGAATTTGCAAGCATCATAAGGTGACTGCAAACTACTTTAGGGTTCACAGTCTGCAAAAAAGAAAGTTTGGTGCTATTGAAATACTAGTTGATTCCTGTACGTTTTCTCTCTGTGAAAGTAAATTGCCTTGATCTGCTTTTAAACAAGATGCACATTACCTTCTAATTTTGCTCCTTCTATTTTCCAGCTCTTACTTTGAGTTCTCATGTAAATTTGAATCCCACGTTTAAAAGAACTGTACAATGAAACAGAGACTCTGTTCTGGAACATAATCAACTGCTTTTCTAATATTTTTCACACGCCACCCTTTCACGGGAAAAATAAATACAACTCACTTAAAATTTCACTGACTCAATTACTGCAAGAAATAAGTAAAAGAAATTTAAGAAAACCATAGTTAAAGTTGCCCTGAAAACACATAAGACTTTCATAAATGGTGACTGATAATTCTCTTAAAAAAAAAAAAATTCAAGACTATAACAAAGTATTGCAATGCAATTTGGACAACTAATATTGTGAATAATTGAATTGGTGTTAAGCCAAGTAATTATTTAAAAGACTTCTCCAGAAACTTAGGAAGATTTCTCTCTTCTAAAGCAAAATATCTTACTTTTGAGGGGAGAAAGGATTGTTGCACTTAGAAAACAGAAGTTCCTATGGGGATGAAACGGAACTTCTGCATTCTCAGGGGATCCACCAAGTAGCAACCCATGGTTTTTGCCATGTGCCCAAATCCTGTTCCTCAACACTCATAAGGGGGAACAAAACGAGTACTTTCATTTTCTAGTCTCAATTTCCCAACCCTCTGACCTTTCAACTAGCGCCGATTTAAATTGTAACTGCTGTTGTTAGGTGCCGTCAAGTCGCTCTCGACTCATAGCCACCCCATGTGACAGAGCAGAACTGACCCCATGGGATTCTCTTGGCTGTAACCTTTATGGCAGCAGATCTCTAGGTCTTTGTCCCACAGAGCCACTGGATGGGTTTAAACCGACAACCTTTTGATTAGCAGCAAAGCTCTTAACTGTTTGCACCACCAGGGCTCCTTCTAAGGTCATCAAAATTTCCAGAGATTTCCATTGGAACAAACCAGTCAGACTTGGGCAAGTGATTTTTGATTGAAAGGTCATTAGTAATACCTAGAGAAAGAATACTGACTCTGATTTTTGTAGCATTCTATGAAAGAAGAAAATGGAAACAATGTTGTTTAGGAAATTCCAGTATGAGTATTCAAGTCTACCTGAGAACATCTCTTCAAAAGATATCAGAAGTTACTGTCATTTGGCTGAACAGATGAGCTGATCTATAATGGACAGCAGGAAGATATAGTTATGCATCGTTTAAAAACTGATAATAAAAATTATCGACAAGTTACTTAATGTCTACGCCCTGTGCCTGACCCCTGAAAGCCACTCAAAAGAATGCCTTTCAAATGACATCCAATAATTCTTGAGGACATTTTTTAAATCCTGACAAGCATTCAAGCATCTCAGCAGAAGTCTGGTTTCTGCCTTCTGTTAGATAGTATCTTAGCCTGTGATCACAGACCACAATATTTCAGAATTCCTCCCAACTTAATCATGGGTGCTGAAAAGAAAACGAGCCAACACCTCCTCTCTCGTCTTACTAAGGTTTATGCACAGACTCTGAAAGCACTCCTATATGCTCAAATGTGTCACTCCTTTATTAAAATCCCAAAAATTGTTTCATTCATGTTACCTTCCTCTGGACTTTTTGCAGGATGTGTTCAGGGCAGTTGATCGTGAATCTGAAGAGGGATTCTAGTTTCTTGTGATTCTCAGTAACTATAATTCATAAAGTCCTCACCTATCTTTTATACCAGTCGAGTAATAAAAACTACATGTTCCCACCTGCGTATAAGCCTGGGGATCAACAGTAAATTCCATCCAAGATTGAATGGTATTTGGTGTAATCACCATGACATCAATTTGATCTTATCTTGTTTCATCCCTTAGATCATTTTTTGTTTTGAACCATTTTCAGGCAGTGGTGACTGCAAGGTCAGCCTATGAAAAGAGAGCACGCCGTCATTTTCTACGTAACGTTATCAAGACTTAAACACAACATCCTGAAAGTTGACACTTTCCTATAAACAAGACCCTAAGAGTACCATATTTAATTAGCTAAGTACCTGATGTTTACTTAAAACAGAAAAGCCATAGATTTCAGATAGCAGATATAAAGCATTTCCAGGCTTATCATATTATTTCCGTAGGAAACAAAAAATAAATCACATGCCTATTTAGACTTTTCCAAAATTAATGTGTATCTTGATTCAATAAAGATGCAAAGGAAAAGTATGAGGCAGTTCTGAGAAGGACTGACTAGTTCTTAATATTTGTGCCTATTTTTTTCCATCCCCCCCCCCCCCGCCCCCGTTACACTCTATGTGAGGCTCAGTTTCAAGCAGAAAAGGCATGTCCTATGGTTTGTCAGTGAGGGGACAGAAAACCTCAAGTCTGCCAATCCAGTGTCTCTCTAAAACCTACACAGCTCCTCAAACTGCAGCTCAGGTTGCTTCCCCCCACCACTCCACCACCCCACCTCCCCCACCTCACCCTACCGCTCTGCCACGCAGATATTTTAACCCTTCAAACGTTCCTATTTCCATCTACTCTGCTTTGTGCCACTTCTGTAGGCACCGGCTTAGATACAAACTACCAAGGACCTGATCAGGGGAGAGTTTAGAAGACCCATGTGACACGGAAAGCAACTTTTGTTTAATATAAAGAAACTGACCACAGAAAGCAGAGTTGTTTTGTGAATTATTACTTGTGATAAATTGATTTTTTTTCCAATTTTTACACCTTTTCAGCTTTTCTTTATCGCCTTCCAGTGGTTTCTCCATGCTACCCATTCACCTTTTCCTGTTGACAACTGATGTCACCGTTATTCATAAATTTCTATTATTTAAATCTCAAAGGACTGACAATATATTTCCAATGCACTGGACTTATTTTGAAAATCTGAACTTTTATAATTTTAGGGGAAGGGAAATCTTAAGGAAAGATTATTTTTTCCCCTCTCTCCCTTCCAATCAAATAAGACCCTGGGTGATGCAAACCATTTAATGCGCTTAGCTGCTAACCAAAAGTTTGGAGGCTCAAGTCTACCCAAAGAAGCCTCGGAAGAAAGGCCTGGCAATCTACCTTCAAAAAAATCAGCCGCTAAAAAACCCTATGGAGCACAGTTCTACTCTGACACACATGGAGTCGCCCTGAGTCAGAGTGTCGACTCAATGGTGACTGACTCCCTTCCAATCTGTCATTTTATTCTCCTTTATTCTCTTTTCTCACCTTTGTTTGTGCCTTTCGATCCTTCTTTTTTTCTTTCTTTTTTTATCTGCATGGTTAAGTAGAAATAATGTTTCTTGCATGCTCTTATTAAATTATTATCATTTGGTTTATGATTTAGTAATGGGTTTTATTTTTACTTCATATGTTTCTATATAAGAATTAGGAAAAATATGAATATTAGGGGACTTAATATGAAAGTTTTTATGGTGTGCTTTTGTATTTTTTTTAATAGCCTGGTGTGGCAAAATAAATAAATAATACAGAAAATTGTCAAAACATTCACTCCCACAGCTGATCTCTCCTCCAAATCCTCTGCTCTGGGGCAATGTTTACCTTTTCTTGTCAATGTTATTGCAGATATCCTATGTATATATAAGCAGATTATACACAACTCATCATCCACATTCAAATTCTCCTTAATATGATGAACAGAATTGAAAACTTGGGAGAAACCCTGCAGTTGTGCTCATAGTTTAAAGAAATTTCTTTCTGTTAATACAGTATAAATTATACTTCTCTGTACTTTCTACAATGAGCACATCTTTTATTTATAATTGGAGAAAGCACCGATAATAAAAATATGTTTTTTACGCTTCGTTATTTTATGTAACAGCTTTCACGTGTTATTGATAGTTTTATTCCATACCTGACTGCTTTATCCCCTCCCCCACCCCCCTTAATCGACCAGACTGGTGAGGGAAACCCTGGTGGCCTAGTGGTTAAGAGTTCGGCTGCTAACCCAAAGCTCAGCAATTCGAATCCACCTGCTGTTCTTGGAAACCCCATCCGGCAGTTCTACTCTATCCGACAGAGTTGCTATGAGTTGGAATTGATTGACTCCACGGCAACGGGTTTTGTTGTTTTGTTTTTCTTGGTAGGGTGAGGAGCAGAAGCACCACTTCACATTCGTGTGCAGTTACCTCCCAGATGTTGAAATTTGGAGTACCCATTACCAGGAAGATGGACTGGCTTAAGAAACGAGGATGACTCGGGCAGCTAGTCACCTTTACTCGGAAAAGTTCTGACATTTTGGTTAGCGCAGCTGAGCACTTCAACCTCTGTACCACCAGGGCTCCTTCCAGTATAAACAGGCTACACTACATGTGTGAATTTTTCCTAATGAAGTTTTGTCATCGACAACACAGTTTCTTTAAATAATTACCTTTGTAAATGTTTCATATGCTTGCTTGATTTGTTTTATTAACCATAATTTTATTTTAAACGTAATTTGATCTTTCTAATCACAAACATTATTCTGTAATCAGAAGAACAGCTGAAGTGTGTAAAATCTTTGATTTTTTCAAGTAGCTTTTTCTTCTGTAATTTCAATGATATATTACATGATTTTAAAATATCAAACAGTACAAAAGTATATACAATGAAAAATGTCTTCCTCCTATCCCAAAATCTTCAATCCCATTCCCAAACATGTCTATCTTTAAGAATTTCTTAATGTTTCCAAACATTTTCTGTGTATATACATACACTTATTCTGGGAGTTCGCTGTACACAAATACAAACATAATGTACACATTGTTTAGTATCTTGCCTTCTTTCTTTTTCTTAACCTAACAGTGTACTGGATTTTTCCATATCCACATGTGCAGATCTAACCCATACTTTTTAACAGCCCGAAGTGTTTATTATGGACCATTAATCATTAAACTAGCTGCCATTAATGATCATTTACATCATTTTGAGTTTTTTGCTATATAAAAAATTGCCATCCTTGTTCTGGTTACATGTACAATTATACTTCTAAGATAAATTCTTAGAAATGGAATTGTTGGATCAAAGAGGATGAGTATTTTAAACTTGAATAGAGATTGTTAAAGTGCCCTCTTCCACCACTTCTCAAAACTGAAGCCATTATATAGGTTATATTTTGTGAAACTAATAGATGAAAAATAGTACCTTATTTTCAGATTTTTTAAACAAGGTTGAACATCATTTCATAAATTATAGGGTATTTATGGGGGGTTTTTTCTGTGAACTGCCTATTCAAAAGTCTTTCTCAAGTTATAATTTTATCCTTAATTTTAAGTTTGACTTTTGACGCTTTTAATAGTTTTATGTAGTCAAATTTATCTTTTACTTTTAGGCTTGTAGGCTTTATGTAATGCTAAGTTACTAAAAACTATCTTGGCATTTTTTTTAATTCAGTTTTATTTATTTTAGGTTTAGATCTTTAATTCATCTGTAATTTATTTTAGTGTAAGGAATGAAGTAGAAATTTAACTTCTTTTTAAATCTAAATGGCAAGCTAGTTGTTGCAAAACTGTCTATTGAATAATCAATCCTTTCTGGCCCACTGATTTGAAATGCCACTAAATTGCCAAATATTTTGGGGTCTATTTCTGGATTCTCTACTGTGAGCCATATGACTAATAATGTTCAATAAATTATTTTAAATGTTCTAAAATTTTTAAGATCATAAAATATTAGACTTAGTTATCTACTTTCTACCTACCAAATGTATCAACCAAAGTGCAGGATCCAAAGAGAAATTAGATATAAATCTTATCCTTAAGTTGCTAGCAATCTGGTTGCTATAAATTAGAAGTATTGGGATTTTCCCTCAATATTTTCTTTGATTTGTCAGGAAACTACTGAACAGAAGCTTTAATGCTTTATAGCTGTGTTTCTTGAAGTTTGTCCCATGTGAAATTTAAATAATAATTACCAAGGTGTTTGTTTAAAATGCATATTCCTGGGCACCACCTGGGACCTACTAGATCAAAATCTCTCTTCACTGAGTCCAGAAATTTGCATTTTATATGACAGAGTTTGAGAACCATGACTGAATGGCATTGTTTAGCAAGCCAGAAACGTGGTTAAGGAGCAATATGATTTGTTTTCGTCTTCGACTGCCCCCATAGCACAACCACATTGAAAATGGTAAAGCCGTTTGTGAAGCTGTGCGAGCCTCCACTCTGCACAAACTGCTAGAATACCCAGCGATAAACATTTGTGATAAAGATAGCCCAAAGCACCAAAACAACTATCCTGTGGCCACAGACGCAAAGACAGGCAGAAGACTGTTTCTTGGCTGAGAGAGGGTTTTTAATCAGCGGCAGCAGGTAAGGCAACTGACAGTCTGAACGAACAATGTGAGATGTGACGTCTAATACACGCGGCGGAAACAAAACCTCCCAGAATTGATGGACAAGAAGCAAGCAGACTTGACACCTGCAAAGTGCCCAAGAATATTCTCTGCTATTTCAGTCAAAACAGTGTGGCCTAATCAATAATGCAAACATCCTGTTTCCTAGGCTAACAACCTCTGTCTTTTGAACCCTCTGAGAGATAAAGAAACTGCTGGTACAATTGTATGTAATCTTCCTCCAGTCTGAAATGTCAATAGACTAGGCAAATACAGCAAAGAAAGAGAGGAAAATCTCACCAGTGAAAAGTCATTTGTTTAACATTTTTCCATTTCTTTTTGCTTTGCATAGATCTCCTCCCACTTCATTTCAGAAAGCTTTCAGTAATGGGCTATCAATGAAAAGCTTCACAGGAGAAATGGGTTTTGCGTAGAATGGAAAGAGAAGCAATTGTATTGCTAGTGTGGTTCAGTTCTATTTATAGTGCAGTATGACAGGGGGAAAATGCAACCCAAAAGAATTTCCCACCATAATTTTGCACAGGAAATCTTACGAGACATTAAAAGTCACATAGGTTTGCCTAAAGCACCTTCTTCCTAAAAGGCTTGGCTGTTTTGCAGTGACAGATTAGGGTGCTACATTCAGAAACCTCTGTATCTTCTGCCTCTGTGTCTGTATAAACGCCATGAGCAGCTTTAGAGATGGTGAAAAACTTGGTGGGAGGGAATCAGGGTCACTTTTCTTAAGCGAAGTAGATTTCCTTTGGAGAGTGCTTTTGGGGTGGGTAACAGGAATCCCACGGTTCCTACAAGCAGGAGGAGCCAGCAGAGCCGATCGGTCTGGCCTAAAATTTTTTGCAAATGGCTGCTAACCAAAGGGCAGAAGGTTCAAGTCCACCCACAGGTACCTTGGAAGAAAGGCCTGGTGATCTACTTCCTAAAAATCAGCCACTGAAAACCCTATGGAGCATATTTCTACTCTGACATACATGGGGTTGCTGTGAGTTAGAATCAAGTTGACAGCAAATGAAAAAAAAATCAGTAGTAAATATGTTTGGGGAAAAGAGGGAGATCTTGTCACAAATGTTATCTTTACTGACACCCCTCCTCCCCCATCTACCCACCCACCTCCACTCCTGAGATATGGCTAAATTGGAGGCTAGAAGGACTCTGTCTAGTCTCAGAATCTACAAGCTTCCACATAGGGTTTCCTAGGCTGTAATCTTTACTGGCGCAGATCTCCAGGTCTTTTTTCCAGCAGAGCCACTGGGCAGGTTCCAATCACCGACCTTTCAGTTAACAGTTGAGCGCTTAACCATTGCACCACCAGGCTTCCTCCTAAATGGGAATAGAGAATCAATACCTTCCCTCTTCATACTTTTCTATGTCTGATCAAATTCAAAGGCCGCTATGCCATACGAGATCGCCACGAAATGTGGCTCTTCTAGCCCATTCTCATAGCGTTTGTTTTAACTTGGGTTTAAGCTGGGTTCTAAAAGAAGAAGAATAAAGATGAAGAGGAGGAAGAGGTAAAGAATTTGTATATGCCTGAAAAGTATCAAGGGAATTAAATACCATAAAAATGTAGAATGAGAGGTTGCTGACAAAGAGATGGAAAGAAGCCAGCGTAGAGACTGGTTCCTAGACTTCAGATAAGTGAGAACACTATTATTATTTGAACATATGGTCCCTCTCTCTATCCCCAAATCACTGTATTTTTTAAGATTAATCTTGCTTTGAGAATTGTTTATATCCTTTAAGATAGTTAGTGACCTTCTGGATGTGGTCCCAGAAATAGGGTTGGGAGCTCTGGCCTCAAGCACAGCTTACAAAACTCATCCACTATCATGGGTTCACATAAAATCTGTGTTCCAGCTCTGAGTTCATGCCTGAGCTTCATAACTGTGTCTTTGTTCAGTGTATTAGTTATCTATTACTGTGTTACACATTACTCCAAATTTAGAAGATTAAAACAACATTTATTACCTCACACAGTTTCTGAGAATTAGGATTCCACGGAGCAGCTTAGCTGGGTGGTTCTGTCTCAGAATCTCTCACAAGATTGCAGCCAAGCTGTCAACTGGGGCTGTAATCACCTCAAGGCTCAAAACTGGTGCTGGAAAATCTACTTCCAAGCTCACCTGCATAGTTGCTGGCAGGCCTCAGTTCTTGCTAACTGAGAGTCAGAGACCTCAGTTCCTTATGCACCTCTCTCCAGGGCTGTTCACAACATGATATTTGGCTTCCCCCAAAGCAAAAGATGAGAGTGAGAAAGAGACAGAGAAGACACCCGAGGCAGCCAGAGTCTTTTATAACCTAGTATCTGCCATGACATATTATCACTTCTACCATATGCTATTGTCCACACGGACTAACCCTGGTACAATGTGGGAGGGGATTACACTAGGGTGTAAGTAACAGGAGTTGAAGATCGTTGGGGGTCACCTTGGAGGCTGGGTGCCACATTCAGTTTCACAAGCATCCATGTAGTAGGTACCAGCTGATAATCCCTGCCCTCAAAGCATCAGAAGACTTGTGAGGGAGACTGTATGAGTAAAATGAGTACTCACAGGGCTATGGGAGCATGTATAAGGACATAGCTCAGCAGTGGAGGTAAGGAAATGTTGTGTCTAGGACTGAAAATAATAGTAATGTCCTTCATCTGATGAATGGATACAGGACGTGTGGTTCATCCATATAAAGAATACTATTCAGCAATAACAAGAAATGAATGCTGATACATGCAACACTGTGGATGAATATCAAAAGCATTATGCTGAATGAAAGCAGTCAGACACAAAAGGCTACACATAGTGTGATTGCATTTATATGACATTCTGAGAAAGGCAAAACTGTAGGGACAGAAATCAGGTCAGTGGACTGGGGATGGGGTGAGGGAATTGATGACAAAGGAACACAAAGCAACTTTTCTATATCTTGAGTTGGCAGCGGCTACATGACTATATTTTTGTCAAAATGCATTAGACTATACACCAAAAAAAAGACGAATTTTACTGAACGTAAATTATATCTCCATAAACTTGACTTTTGAAAAGAAAAGTGGGAAGGGCATTCTAATCAGAGGTAACAGGAGGAAAAGAGGCACGGAAGTGTAATAATCTGGCGTGTGCAAGAGACCATGAACTATTCAACATTACAAGAACATAAAGTACAGAACAAGGAGTGGCAAGAGGTGGAGTCCTGACCTTTTTATTTGAGTCTCCAGCTTACACCTCAAACTCAATATATCTAACACTAAAGTTCGTCCCCCCACAGAAAAGTACCATCATGTGTGTTGATGATGTCATTTTCCTAGTCACCAAAGCACAGAAGCTTGGAGTCATTCTTGACTGCCCTCCTCTACCTATCCACCAAAGTCATGCTGCTCTCAAGCAACACCATGGTTATTGTGGTGATGGCAGCAGCAGTACAATGGTGTTGCTGTTGTTAGGTGCTGTCAAGTCTATTTTTGACTCATAGTCACCCAACGTGAGAGAAACCCTAGGTTTCCTTGGCTGCAATCTTTATGAGAAGGAGCCCTGGTGGCACAGTGGTTAAAAGCTCGGATGCTAGCCAAAAGGTTGGGAGTTTGAACCTACCAGTCACTCACAGGGTCACTGTGAGTCAGAATCTGACTTGGCGGCAATGGGTAATATTTACAGGAGCAGACTGCCAGGTCTTTTCTCCCTTGGAGCCACTGAATCAGTTGCCAACCTTTTGGTTAGCAGCCCAGCACTTAACCATGTGCCACCAGGGCTCCTTAGTACAATGATACAATAGTGGTTTTCTATTTCTCTCACACACCTTTCTTCCTTTCTTACCCCACTGCTGTTTTGTAACTCAGGCTTTTATTTCTTCTCAACAGGATTGGTACGGGAGCCCTCTAAATGATCTTAGTGCCTCTAGTTTTTTTCCTTTCTTACCAGTTCAGTCATCTGAAAATGCGAACCCCATCCCGTCATATCCTAACCAAAAGCTAATTCAAGGTTCTTGTAAATGAGAGGCCACCTCCAACTTGTCCTAATCTACTTTTTAAGTTGATTGAGGCACACTTCTCAATATGCCCAGGTCTACAACCTGCCTCTAAGCCAGGCAGCTTCATTTGTTCATTCACGCCTACGTGCACTTGGTTCAGAATGGATCTTCTAGTCTGTCCAAAGTGCCCTCGCCTTTCCTCTTCACACAGTTCAATCCTCCTCTTCCACCATAACCCAGCACAAGACCTCCCTCCCATTCTTACTCTCACCCTCAATAAGCTTCTCCGGGTCACCCTTTCTTCTCCAAACTCTACTGAACTTATTGTTCCATCCATTTGGAATTGCAGACTTGTGATACATATTCATTATATCGATAATAGTAACTTGCATTTCCACAGCCTTTGGCAAATTTCAAAGCACTTCCATATTTATAATCTCATTTGAGTTCTTCTCAACAAGCCCATGGGGTCATTCTTATTTCACAGATAAAGAAGCTGAGGCTGTACAGTGTACAGTGACTTGCCCAAGGTCACACAGCTAAGTAGTCAATTTTCAATACATTTTTTAAACAAACAAATGAAGATAGAGCCAGAAAACTGATTGAAGAATCAAGTGGAAGAAGCAGGACTGTTTTTAACAGGAAAGAAGTGTAATATAAAGCCACAAGTTGCACATGATTACATTCATACAGACCCTACAGTCTGCTTGACTTTTGTTAGACTGGTAAAGTACACTAAAGGGCAGAATTTAATCTAAACATTTCAACAGATAAGTAAAAAAGCTTAAAACCGGGAAGCTGTACCCTTATCAAGCACTTATTTCTGCTATTGCTACTGTTGGAGCTGAGTGGGAGAGTAACTACTGTGGAAAGTGTGGAATTAAAATTAAAAAGCTCTTATGTATATTTTTAGAGAACAGAAACAATTAAAATTAAATGTAACTCAAAATCCAGTTAGCTGAGTTGGCATTAAAATTGGCTGTTTAATTAGCTAAATTCTATAAGATTAATGTAGTCACTTCAAAACGTCTTTCAAAAGTAAAGCATTTTAATATGCTCCAGTTCTTAGATGATCTACATAACTAGATCATTGTGTTCCCCTCTGGAATTGACTGCTTCTGCAGTTTGAGTTAACGAGCTCCTGGACTAATGCTTTAGAAGGAAGCTTATCAGAATGAAAGCAGAATGTGGATTTTATCTGACGATAAAATATACCAGGCCTTGAAAAATATCTATCTTTATTGTATAAAGGAGTATAAGGGAGAAACTTTTTTGTTCATGTTCAAATCATAGATCTGTAGTTTACATTCTATATGAGTCATTGGGTGGGTGACCATTTTTGAGGGTGTTAATAAATCATAGAATTCTTTAGGTTGTGCTCCTGACCTAAAACATTTTTCGAAAAAAGGTTCATTTTTTTCAAGCCCCTTACACACGATCATGGGAAAGTCTTTGACAGAGGATATCTTGTTCAATTTCTCCTTTTAATTTAGAACTAGACCAAAACCATGCTCAACAGGTAAGAATAAAGCCAGTTTTTAAAACCCTCCATGGTAGAGAGTGGCTAGATACTTACCAAACATACTTCCTCTTCATGTGTACCCAGATAAACTACATTTCCCAACTCCATGGCATCTAGAAATGGGACCATATGATCAATTCTTGCCAATGGAATGTGAGAAGAAGGATGTGTCACTGGTTCATTCAGGTTCAACTTCCTGCTGAGAATTTGCATTTCCACTCCAGATATACTGAATCAGAATCTACATTTTAACAAGATCCCCATGTGATTCTTACATATAATAAATTTTGAGAACCACTGCTCTACTAGTAGGAGCCCTGGTGGCTCCATGGCTAAAGCACTTGGCTGCTAACAAAAAGGTCAGTGGTTCGAACCCACCAGCCACTCAGTGGCAGTCTGCTTGCATAAAGATTTATAGCCTTGAAAACACTATGGGGCAGTTCTGCTCTGTCCTATAGGGTTGCTTTGAGTTGGAATTGATTCCACAGCAGTGAGTTTGGTTTGGGTTTTGGGCTTTTCTAGTGGTTCTCTGACGGCAACGGTTTTGGTTTGGTTTGGTTTGGTTTAGTGGTTCTCAGAACTGGTCCCTAACCAGCAGCTTCAGCATCCCCTGGGAACTTGTTAGAAATTCAAAAACTTAGCAGAAGTTCAAACCAGAACAAACCAGTTCAAAGCCTTGTGTGTTACTTCCTCATTTAAGCAATTAAGATGGATGTGCCTCCCCATGTGCTGTCTCTTTTCCCATGGGTGCTTTCTGAATGATGTCAAGGTGTCTTTGAGGACACGTGTTGAAGATGGCAGGGCCACAGCACATAAGGAGACTGATTCTAAAAGGACAGTGTACAGAAGACTTTCTCACACACATGCCTCGCCGCCCCCATCACTGACTATATTGATTCGGAGGTGAGCAAGAAATAAAGCGAAATATTTATTACAGCATCTAGTGTTGACCAACATTTCCCAAAACAGAAATTCTCCTTACCACCATAATCCACAATGCAATGTCTAAACAATGTTGCCTCACTGTCCTTTTGTTCTAGTTGCCTCTGCTAGAGGCCAGTGCACCTTAACATTTTAGGAGGAAAGGCCTTTTTCAAATCTGATCAAAATCCATAACCCTGCTCCCCAGGAAAATTAACAAATGCACATATGCTCAAAATTTACCTAAAATTTCAAAATGTTCCCAGAATCCCAAGAATCTCACCAATCGATCCCAGGCTAAGAACTCTGCTGTTAGCAATTAGTATACTAGGAATATAGCCCTGGTGGCACAGTGGTTAAGAGTTTGGCTGCTAACCAAAAGGTTGGCAGTTCAAATCCACCAGCCACTCTTTGCAAACCTTATGGGGCAGTTCTACCCTGTCTTATAGGGTCGCTGTGAATTGGAATGAACTTGATGGCAACGGGTTTTTGGTTTCTTACTAGGAATATAAAGCAGCCTTGAGTAAGTATTAAGTGCATATGTTTCTAAGCCTTCCATTTTTACTCATATTTGTCTTTCATATACAGCTGTCCAGTCATTTTCATGTCTTGAATTTTTGTTGTAGTTTGGGTGAAAGTTTACAGCACAAATTAGTTTCTCATTCAAAAATTTATACACAGATTGTTTTGTGACGTTGGTTGTAATCCCCACAATGTGAAAGCACTCTCCTCATTTCCACGCTGGATTCCGTGTCTATTCATCCAGTTTTCCTGTCACTTCCTGCCATCTCATCTTTGCTTTTGGGCAAAAGGTGTTGCCCATTTGGTCTCATATGCTTGACTAAACTAAGAAGCACGTTCCTCACATGTGTTATTGTTTGTTTTATAGGCTTGGCTAATCTTTGGCTGAAAGGTGGGCTTCAGGAGTAGCCTCAGTTCTGAGTTAGCAGGGTGTCTGGGAACCATGGTCTCTGGCATGTCTTGGATTTTTGGATTAAAAAAAAAATGCAGAAAATTTAGTCTTTCAACGTTGATTTTTCTCTCTCAAAGCAAAGATGTCGGAGTGACAATCTCAATGCCAAACATCAGTTCTGTGACCACGCCTTTTGATATCTGTATTGACAGTGAGCAGTCCTTGCCTCAGACTCATCAGCAAAGTGGTGGTCAATATTCTATGCCAGTCATTGTGCAATTGCATTTGGAAACAGGACTTAACTCCCTATCATGACCCTTAAGACCTTTTTCAATTCTGCCCTTGTCAAGTTCCCTAAAGCCCATTCCTCATCTTTCCCCTACATAAAATTTTTATTCTCGTAATCTCATACAGCTGTGATGCACTGAATCTACCATCTTCCTTCATGTCTCTATGACTTTGCCTGGAATGTCCTTTCCCTTGACTGCCCCTATTATCCTTTAAGATTCACCTCAAGAGTCATCTTTCTGGGAACCATCCCCGATCTGCCCAATCCCACAAAGTAAAGCATTCTCACGAGTGCTCCCAAGGTGTTGTTTATGTCCCTGCCACAGTCCTCATTACACGCTGTACCATACGTGAGGATTTACTGCTCTGCCTCCCATTGGGCTGTTAGCTCCTTTGTGTCAAAGACTGTCTTTTATTGAACATTCCTTACTTAACCCCCACACCCATTAGGTACTCAATAAAAGTTTATTGGGTACATGAATGATAATTGAAGCATGTCACATTCTTTAGGAACTCATATTTAAGGAAGGTAGTTAGGGATATAAGGAGAAAAACAACCAAATGTAATATACCTTGTTTTAAACACAACAGTACAGGAATGCTCAAAGTACTATGGTAACACACAGAATGGAACAATTAGTTCTGAAGGAATGGAAAACGACAAAGAAGAAAGGGGGTGAAGGAGACATTTAGGGAAGGTTTCACAGGGGAGAAGACTTTTGAGTTGGACCCTAACAGTTGAATAAGAGTTTTCCAGAGGAAAGAGAGGAAGGGTTTGTACAGGATCTCTCACTGGCTCCCCTTAAAGGAAGCACTCTCTCCATGATGGCCTACCCCATTATTATATTACCTGACTAGCAGAAGCCTCAGCCTTTTTCTAGGCTTTCTTGACTGAGAGACTGGATCTCAGTTACTTCACCCTTTTGTCAGCTCTATTCTCCCCCACTGCTTGATTTTGAGGATCTTCCTACTTTATCTGGGTCACCAATCACCTTCACCCAGGGACATAGCCCAGGAAGCCTGCCTTATCTATGAACTTGTCAGATATGTGCAAATCTGATCTCCATGACCTTGGTTTAGAAAACTGGAGCAAGCCGCCTGACTTGTAACAAGAGCTTAACTGAGTGCTAAGTATATTAGTTGGGTCTTATTGAGTTGTTAGTGTTAGAAACCCAGCTCAGATTAGAATAGGCAAAAGGGAGAAAAATTTTGAAAGAGATTGAGGTGTCTCACATAAACAAACTATGAGAGGCAAAGGTTCACCTGGGGCTTTAGGCCCCCCTATTTTTCGTCTTGGAGGCCTGGTGGCACAGTGGTTAAGAGTTCAGCTGCTTGGAGGCCATTATGCTGAGTGAATCTAGTCAGTCACAGAAGGACAAATATTATATAAGACCACTATTATAAGAACTCAAGAAAAGGTTTAAACACAGAAGAAAACATTCTTTGATGGTTACGAGGGTGAGGGTTATTTACTAACTAGATAGTAGATAAGAATTATCTTAGGTGAAGGGAAGGACAGCACACACTACAGGGGAAGTCCGCACAACTGGACAAAACAAAAAGCTACGAAGTTTCCTGAATACAATCAAACACTTTGAGGGTCAGAGTAGCAGGGGTAGGGGTCTGGGGGCCATGCTTTCAGGAGACATCTAGGTCAACTGGCATAACAAAGCTTATTAAGAAAATGTTTTGCATCACACTTTGGGGAGTGGTGTCTGGGGTCTTAAAAGCTTGCAAGTGGCCACCTAAGATGCATCAATTGGTCCCAACCTCCTGGAGTAAAGAAGAATGAAGAACACCAAAGACACAAGGCAAGTATTAGCTCAGGAGACAGAAAGGGCCACATAAACCAGAGACTTCATCAGCCTGAGACCAGAAGAACTAGATGGTGCCCGGCTACCACCAATGACTGCCCTGACAGGGAACACAACAGACACTCCCTGATGGAGCAAGAGAAAGGTGGGGTGCAGAACTCAAATTCTAGTAAGAAGACTGGACTTAATGGTCTGAATGAGACTGGAGGAACCCCCGAAAGCATAGCCCCTGGATTCTGTATCAGCCCAGAGCCAAAACAATTTCCAAGGCAAACTGTTCAGACAAGGATTGGATTGGACTATTGGACATAAAGTGATACTCTTGAAGAGTGTCTCTTAGCTCAAGTAAATACAAGAGACTAAACGGGTTGCTTCTGTCTGGAGGTGAGATGGGAAGGCAGAGAGGATTCAAAGCGGGTTCAATGGACATGGGGAATCAGGGGTAGAAAGGAGGAGTGTGCTGTCAGAGTATGGGGAGAGCAATTAGGGTCATATAAAAATGTATGTATAAATTTTCATATGGAAAAAAATTTTTAAAAAAAACCTCACCACCAAAAAAAGAAGAAGAAGAGTTCACCTGCTAACCAAAAGGTCAGAAGTTGGAATCCCCCAGTTGCTCCTTGGAAACCCTATGCAGCAGTTCTACTCTGTCCCATAGGGTTGCTATGAGTCAGAATCAACTCGATGGCACAGGTATTTTTTTATTTTTATTTTTATTTTTTTGGATTTTTCATCTTGGCCTCTCTATTCCAGGGGACTCCATTCTTTTTCTCTCATACTAGCCTCCTTCACACCGCAAAAAAAAAAATATGACTGCTGATGGATCCTAACCTTCATATCTCAGAGCTTCCATCATCATGGAGGACTTTTTAAGTTTCATGGCAAAAAGTCCAGGTGAAGAACTCTGGCCTGATTTATGTCATATTTTTACCCCTGGATAAATTGTGGTAGACTGAATAATGTGTCCCCAAAGATGTCCATGTCCTAATCCTCTGAATCTGTGAGTGTTTCCTTATATGGTAAAAGGAACTTTGCAGATACGATTAAGTTAAGGATCTTGACATGGGGAAATTATTCTGGATTATCCAGGTGAGCCCAATATAATCACAAGGGTTTTTACAAGAGGGAGGCAGGAGGATGAGAGAGAGCAAGAGAGAGGGAGAAGATGTAAGCACAGAAGCAGATGTCAGAGAGCAAAGAAGATCCACACTGTTGACTTTGAAGATGGGGGAAGAAACCAAAAACCAAGGAAAGTAGACAGCCTCTAGAAGCTGGAAAAGGTAAGGACATGGATTCTCCCCTGGAAGGAATGCAGGTCTGCTGACACCTTGATTTTAGTTGAGAGAAACTGATTTCAGACTTCTGATCTCCAGAACTTTAAGATAATAAATTTGTGTTGTCTTAAGTCACTAAGTTTGTAGCAATTTGTTGCAGTACCAATAGGAAAGTAATAAAGTAATACACCAATAAAACACAACCAGGGAGCATGGCTAAAATTTGTTCAGCTTGAGTCAGATTTTTCCACAGATTGATTTCCTATGGCCAATGTGGCCAATGAACAGTGTCTGTGTTCTATCGACTCGGTGGCAACGGGTTTGGTTTTTTTTGGTTTTTATGTTCTAAGTTATATAACAGAATAAAGAGTTGTGGAGTTTTTATTTTTATTTAAGCTACTAAATTCTCTTTGAATCTAGTTCTCGACATCTAGGATTTCTTTACTGTAATATGGCCAATTGGTAAACTAAAGGTAAGAATTCTAATATGTTGACTCTCCTGGCAATTTTTATATACAGACTTTAAAAAGAATTAAAACTTAAAATATCACTCTTCATTCAATCACTTTTATTGAATGTCTCCCATATACCAGATACCTGCACTTAGACACTGGTGATGGGTAAACAAGAATGTATATGTGAACAAAATATATGATCCCTCTTTCATAGTGCTTAAGGATGAGTAGGAGACATAAATGCTAAACAAACACAAATAACTATGTAATTGCAAATTGTAATAATCCACTGAAGGAAGAGACGAGACAAAATGTGAAGCAAAATTTAGAGAGAACAAAATTTAGCTGAGAAACTGGTAAAAACTCAAAATATAGAGTTTTTATTTCTTCAGATTTCAAGGAAAATAAATCTGTCATAAATAAAAATGAATTAACCACAAGTATCTCTTTCATGAGCCCTGGTGACTTAGTAGTTAAGCACTTGGCTGCTAACTGAAATATCTGCAGTTCGAACCCACCATCCCCCCATAAGAGAAAGATGTGGCAGTCCATTTCCATAAAGATTAGAGCCTTGGAAACACTATGGGGCAGTTCTACTCTGTCCTATAGGATTACTATGAGTCGGGATTGACTTGACCATAAAGGATTTTTGGTTTACATTTTTCATCTTCAGGTAATTTAACACATTTCTGTAATAAAGACCCACTCTGATTTTTGGACATATAGCATCTCTTTTATGCCTTTTTATCTTTTATTTACTCTAAATAGCACGTGATGGATTGGTGATGACTTCCCATGGAGACTTATTTTCAGTAAGAGTTTGCCAGGGGGAAGTGAGAAAGGATTTGTGCAGGTGAACCAGACTTTAATATAGAGACATATTTATCTAAAAGGAAAAATTCTCAATGAATGCATTTATGCACAGAACCTGATTATGCTGAAAGGCAGCAAATAAGAAAATCTAAGAAAAACTCCATCTGTATTTCTATCTTGGATATAGTTACAGATGATGTTACATTTATTGCTTTTCTTCTTTCTCTCTCAAGAAATTCAGTCTCAACTGAATATTTAAACTAGATTAAAGTGATTATTTTTCCCTTTTTTTCATTCATTGACATAGTTTACCCAGAACCCATTTACTCTTGGAATTGGATGGTAAATATTAAGGCCCTGGGAAGGGTAAAGGGACTATTAATCTTCCCAGTTTTGTGAGTAGCTTCTTGATGAACATTGACTTCTAAAATCCAACACTGGTGCTTCAAAGCAAAGTTGCTCCTCTCACCTCCTTTTTATGGATTGCTGACCACATAAACACCACTCTGTCTCAGGAAACTGGACGCTGTCCCAGAAGTGGTTTGATAAAGATTGCAGGAGTCAAAAACCCCGTAGTTACTAATTAAACATCATAAATGAAATTGAGAGATGCTACTGACTTCTTATCCCCTACAGAGATCCCCTAAGGATATTGTGTTATCTCTTAAATTCTCTTAATTCTTTTTTAAAATTCTCTTTAAATTTTTCTCTTTAAAAAAGAAAGAAAAGAGCAAAGAGATTAAAAAAAAAAAAAAAACCTTGGATTACAGCAAGACCTGAGTTTGACTCTCAGATCTTATAATGAGGAAAAGTTCTGTAGCCAAGTTATTCAAGGTATGACTTTTGTGAGTTAAGTTGAGGAAATCTCAGATTTTGGTTGATACAACCATCATCAATTATCTTCACAGTTATAAATGATTTCTGAGGGCCAGAAAGCAGACTAAGCAGTTAATATACATTATATTACTTTAATGATTTCTTATAACAACCCTGAAAGATAGGAATTTATTTTCTCCATTTTATAAGTGAATGAAAATGTAAGAGAACTAGAAAGCAGTAGAGCCAACATTTAAACCCAGACCACTATATCCAAAGCCTGTGCTCTTGACCATTTTGTTATCTTGCCTTCATCTTGGAGATTTAACTTTCCTGGCTTTATAAACCAGTGTCATTCCCTAACATCCACATCCCAGAATTCTCTCTGTATTGTTCTCATATTTTATACACTGACTTTAAAAGCTCAACGTAAATGAATAAAAGAATGGTACAGGATTTTCTAACTCTAGAATTGTTTTAGCCTTAAGCACTATTTTGAATGCATGCTAATTTGTTCACCTTCGATATTTCTGCTTGTCAAGTTCGATCCCAATTATACTTCAATTCCATTATTCAAAGGGCAATTCTTTAATGTACTAATTTACTACATCTTCCATCTAAAGTGTATTCCAGTTCTATGTTTTTTAAACTAATGCTGGGATTCGGAAACCAATGCTCACTGTGAGGAGCAGGCACTCTTCAGATAAAACCATCTCCTGTTAACATTATTAAATTCTCCTATCAGAGTAAAACCTGTAAAAGCCAGAACCTGTGTAAGGTGAAAACGTGTCAGAGAAGGAAAACTCAAATATCTTCCACTAAAAGGGGCAACAGAAGAGTAATAAGACTGCACCCTGTCAAAGGGGGAAAACTTGCGAGACCCAGAAAAACAAGGCAATCCTGTCGAGCTCTGGCTGTCAAAGATTTCACTGTATCTTGCGGAGAAATCTATTACAAAAACACATTAGTTGAGATAGATTGGCTTACTCTGTGATAACAGATTAATCCTGAAATCTCAGTGGCTTAACATAGTGAGGATTTATTTCTTGCTTATACTACATGTCCACCACAGGTCAGCAGGAATCTCTGCTCCACACAGTCACTCAGGGACCCAGGCTAGCCATGGCCCCACCCACTTGTAGATACTTCCTCAATCAGGAGGAGAAAAGAGACTGGAAAATTGCACAGTCTTTTTACTGCCTCAACCTGAAGACAACACATATTACTTTTACTCCCATTTCATTGGCTAAAACTAATCACATGGGCTTACATAACTACAAGAAACCAAAAAAAAAAAAAAAAAACCAAACAAACAAACCATTATCATCAAGTCGATTCTGACTCATAGTAACGCTATAGAACAGAGTGGACCTGCCCCATAGATTTCCAAGGAGTATCTGGCTGGGAAATGTAAGAGATCTAATGGAACATTTGGTAAGCATTACTTTCTTGACCACAAATAATATACTAATTTTCTTGGCTTTTATTCGTCTTCTTGGTCTTTGACTCAGAGCAGTATGAATCGTTGGTCAAGCTGCATGAACTCGAATAGAAATTGCTTTTTTGTTGTTGTTGTTTTTGTTGTATTTTTGTTTTTGTTTGTTTGTTTGATGCTTATTTGGAATCTATATATATTTGTACTACCTTAACAATAAAAGAGCCTGGGTGGCACAAGAAGTTTGTAATTAGCTACCAACAGAAAGGTTGGCAGTTCAAACACACCCAGTTGCACCACAGAAGAAAGACCTGGCAATCTGCTTCCCTAATGGTTACATCCAAGAAAACCCTATGGATCAGCTCTACTCTGTAACATATGGGATCACCATGAGTCAGGGACTGACTTAACAGCAGCTAACAACAACAACAGCTTAACAATTAGAGGCTGAAAAATAAAAATGGTTTTCTGATGGACGAGCTAATGATTTACATACGGGCAAAATAAAAATCTGCGATGCTCTCTCTCCCTTTTATATTTTTACCCTGGTCATTTAATAACATTTTTCAATGATCTGGATTCATGACCCCATATGAAGAAGAGAAAGATAAACATTCTCTTATATCTAGATGATGTACTTCTGGTCAAACATTTTAATAACGACTGACTTTAATACAAAATCAACTTTGCCATCACATTACTTCTCAAAATAGGGCTAGAGACCAAGTCTTCTAAAATTAAAGTCATTATTTTTATTCAATATTACTCAGCATTAAACTGGTTCATGATTAAAAATTCCATAAATCCATTTATCTATATTTTACAATCAGTTTAACTTAATATGCTTACCAGGAAATTATATTTCTTAAAGTTACACATTCTCTATGTCCTTTACTGTAATAGTTTTATGGCCAAGACCAACGTACAATGACAGCTGCTCTAAAGATTTTCAAGGAGGAAATAATTGTGGAAATGATCAGGGTGAAGAACTTTGACCTTCTGAGCACTCATTTGTCTGTGTTTTAGAGCTCTCCAAACATTATTTTTTTAATAAGAATCTTGCCCTGCCTAAAGGTGCAGCCTCAGCCATCTCTATGTAGAGGGGAGGTGGCTGCCATATATACATATATATGGACTCATGGTGACCCTATGTGTTACACAGAGTTTTCTTGGCTGTAATCTTTACCATAGCAGATCACAAGGCCTTTCTTTTGTGGCACCACTGGGTGGGTTCAAACTGCCAACCTGTAAGTTAGTAGTTGGGGGCAAACCATTTGTGCCACCCAAGGACCTGGCTGCCTTATTGTTGTTGTTGGGTGCTGCAGAGTCAATTCCAACTCATAGATATCACATGTAACAGAGTAGAACTGCCCCCATAGGGTCTTCTTGGCTGTAATCTTTACAAGAGCAGATTGCCAGGTCTTCGTCCCACGGAGCTGCTGGCTGTGTTTGAACTGCTAACCTTTGGTTAGCAGCCGAGTGCTTAACCATTGCATCACCAGGGCTCCTTATAAGGCCCCTAAATTGTGCTCCCAGTCAGTTTACTGTTAAATTCTAAAGCATGTGGCTCTATACATTGAATAATTGCTGCTTTCCAGATACATGGCAGGGAATATAACCTCAAACCTACTGCTAGTCCATTCCTATCAAAACTTCTGGAGAGAAAAGTATTTACAAATGATTGCCTAAAGAATGTGCAGGCTACCCTTTCTTCTCTCTTACTACCCAAAGTGTGGTCCACAGACCAGCAGTATCTGCATTCCCTGGAAGCTGGTTAGATTTGCAGAAACTGAGGCACTAACCCAGACCTAGTAAATCAGAATCTGCATTTTAACAAGAATCATTTGTACGGTAAAGTTTGAGAAGCTTTACTCTAGACCACGTTCCTCACCTTGGGTCCATGAATCCCTCAGGAAGCCTATGAATCTCTTGAAATTGCATTCTAGAAGTTGTGCGTGTGCATCTGTGCATACTCTGGGGGAGAGATTGCATGCCTGTCAACCGATTTTCAAAATTTTTTTGCTTCAAACTTACATACACACGAGGTTAAGCCACCTGGATCTAGATTTAAAATATTTCATTGGTCTTGATGAAAGCATCAGAGACTTGTACCTTTACCACCTTTATTAGTTACCTCTTGCTGTATAACAGATTACCCTCAAATTTAACAGATTAAAATAACACATTTTTTATTTCCGTTTCTGTGGGTCAGGAATCTGGAAAAGGCTGAACTGGGTGCTTTTGGCTCAGGTCACTCACGAGGTCCAGTCAAGTTAGCAGCCAGGGAAGCAGTCATCTCAGTGCTCAACTGGAGCCATTTCCAAGCTCACTCATGTGGCTGTTGGCAGGAAGCCTCAGTTCATTACAGGCGGTTGGCTGGAGATCTCAGTTCCTCGTTAGTGGGCTTTTCCATAATAACCTACCAGAGTGCCTTCATAACATGGTAGCTGGCTTCCTCCAGAATGAGTGAGCCAAGAGAGAAAGAGAAAGAGAGAGAGGAAGCCTCACTGCCTTTTATGACCTATCTCTGAGTTCTACACCATCACTTCTACCTTATTTCATTTCTTAGAAGTATGTCACTAGTTTTAGTCGACACTCAATGGAGGGACTTACACAAGCGTGTGAATACCAGGCTGGGATCATTGAGGGTCATCGTTGAAGTTGCCTACCACACCTCCACTGTGTTGGTCCTCGCTTATGGAACTTTATTTTCTCTTTAATTTTTTTTATTGTAGTTAAAGTGAAAGTTTACATTTCTAGTTAGTCTCTCATAGAAAAATTTATACATACATTGTTATGTGACCCTGATTGCTCTCCCCATACTGTGACAGCACACTCCTCCTTTCCACCCCTGATTTCCCATGTCCATTCAACCAGCTCCTAACCCTCTCTGCCTTCTCATCTCACCTCTGAACAGAAGCTGCCCATTTAGTCTCATGTATCTGCTTGAGCTAAGAAGTACATTCCTTGCGAGTATCACTTTATGTCCACAGTCCAGTCCAATCTTTGCCGGAATAGTTGGCCTCAGGAATTGTTTTAGTTCTGGGTTGACAGAGAATCTGGGGGCCATGCTTTCCGGGGTTCCTCCAGTCTCAGTCAGACCATTAAGTCTGGTCTTCTTACTAGAATTTGAGTTCTGCACCCTACCTTTCTCCTGCTCCATCAGGCCTCTCTGTTGTGTTCCCTGTCAGGGCGGTCATTGGTGGTAGCTGGGCACCATCTAGTTCTTCTGGTCTCAGGCTGATGAAGTGTCTGGTTTATGTGGCCCTTTCTGTCTCTTGGGCTAATACGTTCCCTGTGTCTTTGGTGTTATTCATTCTCCTTTGCTCCAGATGGGTTGGGACCAATTGATGCATCTTAGGTGGCCACTCACTAGCTTTTAAGACCCCAGACGCCACTCACCAAAATGTAATGCAGCATTTTCTTAATAAATTTTATTATGCCAATTGACCTAGATGTCCTCTGAAAGCATGGTCCCCAGACCCCTACCCCTGCTACTCTGTCCCTCAAAGCGTTTGATTGTATTCAGGAAACTTCTTAGCTTTGGTTTAGTCCAGTTGTGCTGACTTCCCCTGTAGTGTGTGCTGTCCTTTCCTTCACCTAAGATAATTCTTGTCTACTATCTAGTTAATAAATAACCCTTCCCCTCCGTCTCCACCCTTGTAACCATCAAACAATGTTTTCTTCTGTGTTTAAATCTTTTGTTAAATTCTTATAATAGTGGTCTCATACAATATTTGTCCTTCTATGACTGACTAAATTCACTCAGCATAATGCCCTCCAAACTCCTGTATGTTATACAATGTATCATGGATTCATTGTTGTTCTTCATTGTTGCATAGTATTCCATTGTGTGAATATACCATAGTTTGTTTATCCATTCATCCGTTGATGGGCGCCTAGGTTGTTTCCATCTTTTTGCTCTCATGAACAGCACTGCAGTCAACATGGATGTGCATATATCCATTCGTGTGACAGCTCTTATTTCTCTAGGATATATTCCAAGGAGTGGGATTGCTGGATCATATGGTACTTCTATTTCTAGCTTTTCAAGGAAGTGCCAAATTGATTTCCAAAGTGGTTGTACCATTTTACATTCCCACCAACAGTGTATAAGTGTTCCAGTCTCTCCACAACCTCTCCAGCATTTATTATTTTGTGTGTTTTTGGATTAATGCTAGCCTTGTTGGGGTGAGATGGTATCTCACTGTAGTTTTGATTTGCATTTTTCTAATGGCTAATGATTGTGAGCATTTCTTCACGTGTCTGTTAGCCACCTGAATGTCTTCTTTGGCAAAGTGCTTGTTCATATCCTTGGCCCATTTTTTAATTGGGTTATTTGTCTTCTTCTTGTTGAGGTTTTGAAGTATCTTGTAGATTTTAGAGATTAGACACTGATCAGATTTGTCATCAAAACTTTTTCCCAGTCTGTAGGTTGTCTTTTTACTCTTTTGGTGAAGTCTTTTGATGAACATAAGTGTTTGATTTTTAGGAGCTCCCAGTCATCTAGTTTCTCTTCTCATGTTTGTGCATTGTTACTCACGGTTCGTAGAATTTTATTTTCTGAATTATACTTTGGGGAGGTGCTATCAGCCTGACAGTATATTGCAGTGGTTTGGAGTGTGGTCCCTAAAGTCAGAGTGTTTTGAAGCAAAACCCAAAGTGAAAATTCCTCAATGAATTAAAGTTTCCTCCCCACCCTCACCCCATCTCCCTTGCCTATTTTTTCTTTAACCCGCAACACTTTGTCATGATTCCATCTTAGTTTAGAAGTTGCTGTGGACTGAATTGTGTCCCTCCACCACAAAACATGTGTTGTAAATCCTGGTGGCACAGTGGTTAAGAGCTCAGCTGCTAACCAAAACATCGGCAGTTCCAATCCACCAGCTGCTCCTTAGAAACCATATGGGGCAGGTCTACTCCATCTTATAGGGTCACTGAAAGTCAGAATCTACTCGAAGGCAACGAGTTTGGTTTGTATTGGTTTATACATGTGGATAAGGAGACCTGGTGGCACAGTGGTTAAGCCTTAAGCTGCTAACCAAAAGTTTGATGGTTTGAACCCAACAGTGGCTCTTTGGGGGAAAAGACCTGACAGTGCTCCCATAAAGATTACAGCCTAGGAAACCCTACCGGGCAGTTCTACGCTGTCATATAAGGTCACCATGAGTGGGAATCTACTCAAAGTCACATAACAATATATCTGTGGATATAATCCCATTTGGGAATAGGATTTTCTTTGTTATGTTAATGAGCCATATCAGGGTAAGGTGTATCTTAAACCAATCACTTCTAAGATATAAAAGAAGAGATTAGGCACAGAAGAAGGTAGACACAGGGGGAAGACCAATCTGAGGGCAACAGAGGCTGACCAGTCTACAAACCCAGGAACTCCAAAGATGGCCAGCTAGAGAATCTGAGACAAGGATCTTCCCCACAGAAAGCCTTCCCCTAGAGCTGATGTCCTGAGTTTGAACTTCTAGCCTCCTCAACTGTGAGAAAATAGATTTCTTTTTGTCAAAGCCACCCACTTTTGATATTTCTGTTGTAGCAGCACTAAGAAACTAAGACAGAATTACTCTAGAAATATCATTTATAAATGCAGGCTTTTGTGAGTGAATATTGTAAAGAAGAAAGTCAGGGTTTGCTTTTATTTTTTGGTTTGGGGTTTTGTTGTTGTTGTTCTTATTACTTTAAATATATGTGGTCTGATTCTGAAAACTGCCTAAGGAAATGAGAGCAAAACATGTTACCTAAAAGTTGTGGGTTTAGAATGTCTACTGAAGAAAAAAAAACTATTTTTTATACTAAATAAAAAACATCTGTCAAGAAGATGGCCCAAAATGCTGAAAAAATGATTAGAGAAGAGGGGAGACATAGGAACAAATGGAAAAGGACAGGCCTCTCACCCTGGATTAGGGAATTTCAGACTAAGTCTAGATTACTGACAAACACTTCATACATCTGACTAGACCCAGTTGACTTTTGTTTTGTTTAAAGTTTGAAAAAAACATCCTAAGTACAGCAGCCTCCCAGAACCACCTTCCGCTCTGCAATATCACGAAGAATTCCAAACCCACCTCTTTCTGTCCTCTTATCCACCTTGGCATCCACAAAGCTGCTTCACAATTGCCACATCTTCCAGTGCGGACTCCTCTGAGGCAAGAATTAAAAGGAAAGAGCTTCATACTCCTATGGACTTTCTCTGGGTAAATTTAGGAGGGTTGGGGGAAAGTAAACAAATGTTTAAAAAAGGCTGGCCTGTGCCTCTTGTTTTTGGTATCTAAGGGCCCTGGTGGCGCATTGGTTAAGTGTTTGGCTGCTAACCAAAAGGTCTGAAGTTTGAATCCCCCAGCCGCTCCTTGGAAACGCTATAGGGCAGATCTACTCTGTCCTATAAGGTCACTATGAGTCAGAATCAGCTCGACAGCAGCTGGTTTTTTAAGTAGCTTTGAGGAGAAGCTATTACAAAGAAAATGATTTAGAACATTAACAAGGTTTTCTTTTTTTAAAATCAACCCCAACATATACTCAGTAACAGAGGGATAATAACACCTATGCATGTAAATAAATATCTTCATCCAATATTTCTCACATGGTGAGTATTCAGTAAGTGTAACTACTGTATTGAAGGCTAGTTTAAGGGACAATCCTATGAAGATCATTGTTACATTTACTGTAAAGGCATAATTGAGGATGTGGTCCTCACATTCTCTCCATAATATGGAATCTTAACATTTTCTAGTAATAGTCTTTTTTTTTTTTTTTTTGAGAATTTGATGAAAGCTATGGAAATTCTGCCTCCAAAATGTATAAACACACAACAATTTTCGTACAATTTTGTGGAGCTATGCACCACACTGAAGCCCATTCATAAGCCCCAGGTTGAGGACCTTTCTTCTGTGGGGTTTTCCTGATATTTAATTCAGAGGATTCATCCTCTCCAAACCTATAACCAAGGCAACCATTTTCAAATGTGGCCTGCCGACCCTTAGGGGTACTCCAGAAGACTTTTCAAGAGATAAAGTAGTATGAATAGTTTTAGGGAAATCAATTTCCAGATCCTTAACTTCCATAGGTAATCTTTCCTAACCTTGATCTGCCTGAGAACACACCTTGGACAAGACATCATATCAGTTATCCTTCCCCACCTCCCCTCACCTTTCATAACTGCATTCTCCCAATTACAAAAAAAGACATGCCCCTCATCCATCCCAAAACTTACTATAGCGGATTGCCCTGAGGGTAGAAACTGCAGGGTGAAAACATAGGAGAATTCAAAATAGCTGTGTTGATAAAGGCATCTTTAATCAAGACACAATAAACTGATAGAAAACTTTAGCATTTTTTGGTCTTAAATTAGTTTGTTCAGACTGAAGCAATGCTAGAAAACTTCACTGGAGTGTTTCAATTTTAAATTATTGTAGAAGGGGCAGCAAAAGTGATGACTATTTTTGCTTAACAATCTCATCTCTGCTAACCTCTATGTGTTATCACAAAATACATTACCCCTGAAGATAGATTTGTCTGAGAGCAAAACAAACAGAGCCTCAGTAAGACAAAATGGTAGTCACTTATTTCATTCAGTAACAAACTCCTGGTAAAGTCTTATCTAAATATTTATCCTTGTATTAGAATTAGGAAGGAAGTAGTAATTGTTGTGATGCATATTAAACCATATAGTTGATTTAAAAATGAAGTCGGATTTTTTTGTTAAAAGAAAGTAAATCTGATTTGGCTCATTAGCTTGACAAAGGGCTGACTTGGCCCATTATTTTACATGATAGACTGGGTAAACTAAACTTAAAGCTCCAAGAATTTTACAAATAATAAATAGATTGTATGATGAGATCAAATATTATATTTGCAAAGGTGAATTGATATCAACAACTTTTCCCAACCCTTTCTGAGTATATCAAGATGCCTATAAATGAAAAATAGGGGTAACAAATACCCATTCACTAATTCTTGGTGAAGCCTGTTTAGGAAACTTCCCAGAAATGAAATGACTTTAACAACTCTAATGACTGAGTAACAAATATGTTTGCAAGTTAAGTGGTCTCTAGTTCGGATCTTTCAACGAAGTTGAAGGAGCACCTAACTGAGTTGTCACTTGAGATCATTACAGTTTAACACGCAATATTTTTAACACATAACTTAAAAGAAGTTTTAAAAATTGAATAATATTGCCACAATAAAACTTCTTCCATTCTCATTACTTACTTACGGGAATAAAAATTTCTCAGAGCTTACATCATTAAAATAAAAAAAACAGAGTAGAATTTATGCTGAAAATCCCATCTTCTATAAGGAATAGTCACCCACAGACACAGAAAATGTGGGTAGTAAGAGTTGCTACATCATAGGGTTGCTGTGAAAAGTAAATGACCTAACACAAAAATCACTTAGTAGATAATGCCTGGCATGTAATGAATGCTCAATACACATTAGCTATTATTGTTATCGTTATTAAACCCAAACTTAGCATACAGGTTACAATCAGAGGATTCACAGCTGTCTCCACATGGATTTCTAAAATGTTTTTATGTTAATTATGTATCAAATCATAATATATTTATGTTGTTTTGGTAAATTGGTACTGAAAAATAATTGTAATGATAACTCAGTCCAGAGAAACATTTTTAACATAAAAGCACTACAATCATAGAAAAAAAATAGAATTTTAGGTTCAACTTTTATACACATTTTTGTGGCAGAGAAATATGATAAGATTATGTATCAGAGATTTTCAAGCATTAAAATATATTACTTTAGAATAAAATTATGTTGGGGAAGTGTGATAGAAATGAGTTCAAGGAGAAAAGGTGAGTCCAGCACAACTAGATGGTGCCCAGCTACCATCACCGACTGTTCTGACAGGGATCACAATGGAGGGTCCCAGACGGAGCTGGAGAAAAATGTAGAACAAAATTCTAACTCACTAAAAAAGACCAGACTTATCGGTCTGACAGAGACTGGAGAAACCTGAGAGTATGGCCCCCGGATACCCTTTTAGTTCAGTAATGAAGTCACTCCTGAGGTTCACCCTTCAGTCAAAGATCAGACAGGCCCATAAGACAAACAATAATACACGTAGTTCAACCACGTATATGAGACTAAATAGGCATACCAGCCCAGGAGCAAGGACAAGAAGGCAGGAGAGGATAGGAAAGCAGGACAAATGGAAATGAGGAACCCAAGGTCTAGAAGGGAAGAGTGTTGACATGTCGTGGGTTGGCAACCAATGTCACAAAACAATGTGTATTAATAGTTTAATAAGAAACTAATTTGCTCTGTAAACTTTCATCTAAAGTATAATAAAAATAAAATAAAAAAGACAGACAATAAAAAGGAGAAAAAGTGACAGTGTAAAATTCCTATGTTAGAGAAGAGTTTCTTCATGTATTTTTAATAGATTATGATAGATATCAGTTTGGTATAACATTTGGATTCCATTAGATACTTCTAAAAGAGTGATGTAACCATTTTATTTTAAAATGTCAAATTTATAGGATGCAGGAGATTACACTACTTCAACTTCTGATGAAAAAAATTTTATAACCTAAAAAATCTGTGAGACAAGTAAGCAAAATGCTTGAAGGCCACTGCCCTGGAGCTCTGCCTTTGGTTTTCTGTAGCTGTACACCACTTTGGTTACAGAGCTTACTCACACTCATTTTTCAAGCAGCCTCTTTATCATCGTTAAATGTTAAAGAAGGAGTTTCTGAATGGATATTTTCATGTGTGACCTTGCATTTCTAAATGTGTATGGAACATCTCCAGTTATTATTCTACTAACAACCTCAACACACCTTGCTCAAACCAAACTTATTCCTCTTAATAACCCCTATTCTGTATCTGTTATTACATTTTTTTAAGAGACAAAGAAGAGAAAACAAATAGGATTTAAAAAGGATAGGGAGATTTATTTATTGGCTCACACAACTGAAACTTACAGTAAGTTCACTCTTAGCTGGATTCATGATCAAGCCTTGTCTTTGGAGTTGGGTCTGTCTCTACATCCTTACTCTTCCTTCTACTGTGCTGGCCTCTGTCACAGGTACTGTGTGATAGCAGATGGCTGCAGCAGCTCCAGACTTAATCTCTCAGCTCTAAAATCAGTAGGCAAGAGCATCTACCTCTCTCCCAGAAGCCTCAGCAAAATATTTGTAGTGTCTTGTGGGCTACCCTGCGGGTCAGTCACCCATTGCTGAACCAATCACTGGGGCCAAGAGAATGGAAGGACGGACCAGGATGGAATCACCTGAATCACCACTGACTCCACATGCCAAGAGCCTATGGAGTTAGATGCACCAGAGCTACATACACTGACATTCTTAGAGGGGAAAATCCCAAAGCACAACTTGACAGCTGTATCTACAAGGAAGTTTAGATGCCAGGTGACAACTCAGTTGTCCACCATACAGTCTCATCTCCACTCCAACCTGGTTCTACATTTTCCTAATGGTACTACCACTCTTATGATTACTTATAATTCTTCCTCTTGCTTAATCCCCATACTCATTTGGTCAACAGGGAGTGAGTTTGTGGTTAAGAGAGTAGAATGTCTGGGTTTAAATCCCATCTCCACTCTTTCCTAGCTCTGTAAATTTGGGCAAGTTTACTTAATCTTGCTTTGCCTTGGACTCTTCATCTGTAAAACACAGGTGATAATGGTATCCATCTAATAGGGTTGTTGTGAGAAGTAAATAAGTAATTCACAAAAATGGCACTTAGACAATGCCTGGCATCTAAAAATTAGTCCTGGTAGCACAGTGGTTAAGAGCTCAGCTACTAACCAAAAGGTCAGCAGTTCGAATCCACCAGCTGCTCCTTAGAAACCCTATGGGGCAGTTCTACTCCGTCCTATAGGGTGGCTTAGTCAGAATCAACTTGATGGCAAAGGGTTTGGTTTTTTTGGTATACATGTTAGCTATTACTGTTGTTGTTGTTATTATTATTATTGCTCCTATACTGATTCCCAGGCAATGCATTTCACATTTAGCCACCATCTGTCTGTCTTTGGAGGCTTACATGTTGCAATGATGCTATACAGGTTTCAGCAGAGCTTCCAGGCTAAGAGCGTCTAGAAAGAAAGGCCCAGTGATCTACTTCCAAAAGTTAGCCGAGGAAAACCCTACGGAACACAATGGTCAGATCTGCAACCAATCATGGAGTTGGTGCAAGACTGGGCAGTGTTTCCTTCCATTGTCATGGGGTCACCATGAGTCAGAGGCCAACTCTATGGCAGCTAACAGCAACAACAACATAACCTGGCACAGAAGTTACAAAGATTAATAATGGGAGCTCTTTATCACGTGTATATCCTCATCAGTTCATGTCTGGTCCCACACTACCTTTCCAGCTTTATTTTCTGTTATGATACAACATAAAGCTACTCTGGGAGGCTCCCATTTACTGTTTCCTACATTCACTGTATTAGCTATTTCCTGCTTCTCTGTTTTGTTCAGTCTTTATTTTTCCTGAAATGTTCCTGTTTTGTATGTCTGGGTTTACTGTGGTTTGGTGTTGGCGTTTATGTTTCTTTAATTTCTTATAGGTACAGCTACATTAATTGCAGGCTGGGTCACAGTTTTTGAAGCAATAAAAGGCAGTTTGTTCAAGGCATGTTTGTTCCTAGTCTGACTTTCAGTAACAACCAATACAACATCTTTTCTAGCAGCAAAACTGATATCTCATTGAGAAAAAGAGAGAGAATGCTACTGGTTAGCAATAAAATAAACACTTCCTCATGGAACCTGAATAGAATATGTTCTCAACTATTTAGGGGTAAACTGGAGTTTGGTGGAGTGAGTCAGCCTACTGGAGCTAACTGGCTAAATAGGCCAGAACTGAAGCACCCTAATCTCCTGACCATCTATGGGACCCAAACATTAGTGCTAACAGGATTACTAACATGCTCTACTTCGTCTATATGGTGGTTAATGTTATGTGTCAGCTGGGCTAGGCTATAATTCTCAGTGGTTTGGAAGGCACTATGTAATCATCTCCCATTTTGTGATCTGATGTGAGCAGCCAATCAGTTGGAAGAGGTGTTTCCTTGGGAGTGAGGCCTGCATCCATAATATAAACTGATGTTCTGGCAAAGCTCTCTCTCTCTTTACATCCTGCATTCCTCTCGTCCTGGTCTGATCTCTGGTTCTTAGAATGTGCGAAGCCTTCAGTCTGCCACCTGACCTGCAGTTTTTGGGTTCATCAGCCCCTGTGACCACATGAGTCAGGAGACTTCTCCAACCTGTTGCCTGACCAACAGATTTGGAACTTGCCAGCCTCCACAATTGTGTGAGCCATTTCCTTGAAATAAATCTCTCTCTATATATTTATGGCTGCTAACCAAAAGGTCAGCAGTTTGAATCCACCAGGAGCTCCTTGGAAACCCTATGGGGGCAGTTCTACTCTGTCCTGTAGGGTCGGTATGAGTCAGAATCGACTCAACGGCAATGGGTTTGGTTTTGACTTTTGATGGTATAATGGTTAAGAGCTTGGTTGCTACCCAAAAGGTCAGCAGTTCGAATCCACCAGCCACTCCTTGGAAACCCTATGGGGCAGTTCTACTCTGTCTTATAGGGGCACTATGGGTCAGAATCCACTCGACAGCAACAGATTTGGTTTTGGGTTTATACCTATTTATATATACATTTCACTGGTTTTGATCCTCTGGAGAACCCAGCCTAAGACAACCTGTCAAAGGACATTTGATAAAACTGGAAAGTTTAAGGGTGTCCTCACCAGTATCGTGAGATAAGATTCTCCCAATGGTTCTATGCATGTCTGGTCACTCTGGGTAATACATTCACAGCCAACCTCAGGGGTCCCAGGAGGGACACCACAATTCTTGGTGTCCCAGGAAGGACACCACAGCAACCCATCTGCACTCAATACTTTGTCCAAACTAGACTCTATGACTTGATTATGGTAGAAAAAAATATAATCTGGCACCACTCCATAGTTGTTAGCCAAAACAGAATTTGGGTTTAAAAAACAAAGTAATATATATAGGTTCATAATCCCACAATCCTACAATTCTGAAATCTAAAAAGCTCTAAAAACTGAAAACGTATTCATAACTGTCTTAGGCTGGGTTCTCTAGAGAAGCAAAACTAGTAAAGCATATAAATATATATAGAGAGAAACGTGTATCAAGGAAATGGCTATGTGGTTGTAGCAGCTAGGATGTCCCTAGTCCGTGAATCATGATAGAGGCTTCTCCTGATTCACACAGCCGTAGGGGCTGGCACACCTAAGATCAGCAAGTCAGAGAGCAGGGCTCTTGCTGACAGGCTGTGAAGATCAACGAATCCTAAGAACAGCAGGCAAGACCACAAGGCTTCCCCTGATTCACTTAGCTACAGGAGCTGGCAAACCCAAGATCAGCAGGTAAGCTGCTAGCTCAAGTCCCAAGAACTGGAGGTCAGATGAACAGGAGCCAGCTGCAGGATCCAGCATAGGCAAAAGCCAAATGTCCGCTTATACTCGGATGCAGGTCACACGCCCAAGGAACCTCCCTTTCAACTGATTGGTTACTCACAACAGATCCCATCATGGTGTGATCACACATCAGATCTCAGCAAGGAAGTGATCACAACATTATACAACTTCCAAAACACTGAGAATCATGGCCCAGCCATGCTGACACACAATCTTAACCTCACAATAGCTAACTTGGCAGTAAAACCTCATCCTACCTGGACTCATTTGGCAACAAATACCGATCCAAACTGAGGAGAGATCATTGTAGCCTTTATTTATCCCACTTTGTGTGAATGTTTATGTTTTGCTGAGACATATCAACGTGCTTGCTTATGGATTACTTTTCCAGACTCTTTAGGGTTCTTGTATACCTACATGCACTGCATTATTTTTCTAAAATAAAATAAAAAAAAAAAAAAACAAGAAAAATCTTTAAATTCTGAAACCCATCTACCCTCAAGAGTTTCAGTTATAGGATTGTGGGCCTGAGCAGATATAAAAGCATCTATCAAGCACGGTACAATTCTTTCACTGTACATTTGACCCATTAGGTAGGGTCTGGGATTGAAAGTAGGGCTAGAAGCATTTTATTTATTTTATATTGTACATTAGATAAAGGTTTACAGAGCAAATTAGTTTCTCATTAAATAATTAATACACATATTGTTTTGTGACATTGGTTGCCAACCCTAAGACAAATCAACACACTCCCCTTCTTGACCTTGGGTTCCCCGTTAACAGCTTTCCTGTACCCTCCTGCCTTCTCGACCTTGTCCCTGAGCTGGTGTGCCCATTTAGTCTCATTCTGTTTTATGGGTCTGTCTAATCTATGGCTGAAGTGTGAACATCAGGGGGGACTTCATTACTGAGTTAAAAGGGTATCCAGGGACTATCCTCTTGGAGTTTCTCCAGTCTCTGTCAGACCAGTGAGTCTGGTCTTTTTTTATGAGTTAGAATTTTGTTCTACATTTTTCTCCAGCTCTGTCCAGGACCCTCCATTGTGATCCCTGTTAGAGCACTCGGTGGTGGTAGCCGGGCACCATCTAGTTGTGCTGGACTCAGTCTGGTGGAGGCTGTGGTAGTTGTGGTCCATTAGTCCTTTGGACTAATCTTTCCCTTGCGTCTTTGATTTTCTTCATAGGGTTAGAAGCATTTTAAGTAAGTAATAATTGAGACCACACAGCCAAAGAGAAGCTTTAAGTAAGCTTGTTTGACTTTGTTGTAGGTAATACACACCCTAAGACTTATCCTTTTTGTTTGTCTGGTTCTTCACCCAAATGTTCAAAGCCCTTCTGCTTTTATTACCCAGGGTTGTTGACTGCTGCCCCCTGAATCCTACTGCAGGGAGTCCCCAGCTTACCTGCCTCTTTAGACAGATCTCAGTTTCCGTCACCTTTAACAGATGCAATTGAATGGTTCCAAGGTTTGGATTTTCTTTCATCTTTGCTTCTCTAGCTCAAGATTTCTAAAACCTTGGTCTCCTCTTCTGCCATTAATACTATTGTCATTTTCCAATTTCCTTTTTATTAATTGTTCCCAAAATAATCTTTCGCCTATCGTGGAAATCTACCACTGTCTTAGGCTAGGTTTTCTAGAGAAGCAAAACCAGTGAAGCGTATATACAAAGAGAGAAAGAGAGCGAGATTTATCTCAAGGAAATGGTAGCTGCAGAGGCTAGCGAGTCCCAAGTCCCTGGGTCAAGGATCAGGTGGGAGGCTTGTCCTGACACCACGTAGCTGCAGGGGCTGACAAACCCAAGATCAGCACATCAGATGGCAGGCTGCTGGCTCACAGGCTCCTCTCGTTGTTGTTGTTGTTATTAGGTGTCATCGAGTTGGTTCCAACTCATAGCAATCCTACATACAACAGAACGAAACACTGCCCAGTCCTGTGCGATCCTCATAACCAGTGTTATGCTTGAGCTCATTGCAGCAGCCACTGTGTAAATCCATATTGTTGAGGGTCTTCCTTTTTTTCCCTGACCTTCAGCTTTACCAAGCATGATGTCCTTCTCCAGGAACTGATCCCTCCTGATAACATGTCTACAGTATGTGAGACAAAGTCTCACCATCCTCACTTCTAAGAAGCATTCCAGCTGTACTTCTTCAAAGACAGATTTGTTTGTTCTTTTGGCAGGCCATGGTATATTCAATATTGTTCACCAATATCATAATTCAAAGATATCAATTCTTCTTCGATCTTTCTTATTCATTGTGCAGCTTTCACATGCGTATGAGGCAACTGAAAACACCATTGCTTGGGACAGACGCACCTTAGTCCTTAAAGTGACATCTTTGCTTTTTAACACTTTAAAGAGGTCTTTTACAGCAGATTTGCCAAATACAGTGTGTCATTTCATCTCTTGACTGCTACTTCCATGGGCGTTAATTGTGGATCCAAGCAAAATGAAAGCCTTGATAACTTCATTCTTTTCTCCGTTTATCATGATGTTGCTTATTGGTCCAGTTGTGAGAATTTTTGTTTTCTTTATGTTGAGGTGTAATCCACACTGAAGGTGGTACTCTTTGATCTTCATCAGTAAGTGCTTCAAGTCCTCTTCACACTCAGCAAGCAAAGTTGTATCATCTGCATACTGCAGGTTGTTAATTAGTCTTCTCCCAATCCTGATGCCCTGTTCTTCTTCATATAATCCAGCTTCTAAGACTATTTGCTCAGCATACAGATTGAATAAGTATGGTGAAAGGATACAATCTTGATGCACACCTTTCCTGATGTTAAACCACGCAGTATGCCCTTGTTCTGTTTTAACAACTGCCTTTTGGTCTATGTACAGATTCCTCATGAGCACAATTAAGTGTTCTGGAATCCTCATTCTTCAAAATGTTATCCATAATTTGTTATGATCCACACAGTTGAATGCTTTTGCACTGTCAATAAAGCACAGGTAAATGTCTTTCTGATATTCTCTGCTTTCAGCCAGGATCCATCTGCAATCAGCAATGATATCCCTTGTTCCATGTCCTCTTCTGAATCCAGCTTGAATTTCTGGAAGTTCCCTGTTGATGGACTGCTGTAACCACTTTTGAATGATCTTCAGCAAAATTTTACTTGTGTGTGGTATTAATGATATTGTTTGATAATGTCCACATTCTGTTGGATCACCTTTCTTTGGAATAGGCATAAATATGGATCTCTTCCAGTCAGTTGGTGAGGTAGCTGTCTTCCAAATTTCTTGGCATAGACAAGTGAGCACTTCCAGCACTGCATCCATTTGCTGAAATATCTCAATTAGTATTCTGTCAATTCCTGGAGGTAACATATGATCAAGAACCGATGGTAATGAAAGAAGAAGTCCAAGCTGCACTGAAGACACTGGCAAAAATCAAGGCCCCAGGAATTGACAGAATACCAATTGAGATGTTTTCATAGGCTGTGGAGGCCAACAAATTTCAAGATCAGGAGGCAATATGGCAGGCCAGTGGCTCAAGTCCCAAGAACCAGAGGTCAGGTGATGACAAGCCAGATGCATGATCCACAGTGAGCAAAAGCCAATGAGCTTTACCAGATGTCCATATATACTGGATGCAGGCCACACCTCCAAGTAAATGGCCCTTAAAACTGATTGGCTGATCACATCATTGAGGTGATTATATCACAAAATGGAGGATAACTACATCATTACATAACTGCCAGACTACTGAGACTCATGGCCCAGCCAAGTTTACACACAATCTTAACCATCACAATTACCCATCTGTCAGTTTGTCACACTGTGGTGGCTTGCATGTTGCTATGATTCTGGAAACTAGGCCACCAATATTTCAAATACCGATAGAGTCACCCATGATAGGTGGGTTTCAGTGGAGCTTTCAGACTAAAACAAACTAGGAAGAAAGTCTTGGCAATCTACTTCTAAAACTTAGCCAATGAGAACCTTATGGATCAAACAGAATATTGTCTGATATAGTGCTGGAAAATATGACCCCTTGGTTGGAAGGCACTGCACAATAGCTGCAACAATGGAATAGAAAATGCTAACAATCATGAAGACGGCACAGAACCAGGCAACATTTCATTCTGTTGTTCTTTATCACCATATGTCAAAGTCAACTCAATGGCAACTAATAACAATCTTAGAAATAAAGTTTTCGTACAAAAGTACATATAGAAATACAGTTAAATATACTGGAATTTCATATAAAGGGAACTTGCACCTAGGGAAGGATTGCTGTCCTTATAAGTCTTTAAACATAACTTCTAGCCATTATTCTCATGCAGACATCTCCATTGCTCTCATGCTCCATGTGTACAACATGGTCACAATAATGTAATGCCAAATTTATGGGATAATGTGACTTTCCCCAAAAGACAGGACCAAGAAGTCATGTTCCTGGTTTAAGAATGGCTTAAATACCTCTAGCAGTTTCTCTCCTGCACCTGTCCTCACACCCAACTCAAGGCACTGTCCAATTTGAGATTAGCTGAATCAAGCTGTCTGATCATCCTGAAGGTTCTCTACACCAAACTTCCCAAGGAGGCATTAATACAGAGTCTGGAATTTTCTAGGAAGGATGCCTCAACTCATAATGATTTCTCCAGAATAGACCACATCTTAGGCCACAAAGCAACCCTCAAAAAAATACAAAACATTGACATAATACAAAGCATCTTCTCGGATGATGACACCATAAAAGTAGAAATTAATAACAGGAAGAGCAAGGAAAAAAACCAAATACATGGAAACTGAATAACACTTGCTTAAAAACCACTAGGTAATAGAAGAAATCAAAGATGGAATAAAAAATTTCCTAGAATCAAATGAGAATGAAACCACGTCATACCAAAACTCTGGGACACAGCAAAGGCAGTGCTCAAAGGTCAATTTATAGCAATAGATGCACACATCAAAAAAGAAGAAAGTGACAAAATCAAAACATTAGCTATACAACTTGAACAAACAGAAAGATGACAGCAAAAGAAGCCCACAGCTACCAGAAGAAAGGCAATAATAAAGATCAGAGCAGAAATAAATGAAATAGAGAACAGAAAAACAATATAAACAATCAACGAAACCAAAAGTTGGTTCTCTGAGACAATCAACAAAGTCAACAAATCATTGGCCAAACTGACAAAAGAAAAAAAAGAGACGATGCAAATAACCTAAATAAGAAATGTAATGGGGGACATTACAACAGACCCAACTGAAATAAAAAAGATCATAACAGAGTATTATGAAAACCTAGACTCCAACAAGTTGGAAAACCTAGAGGAAATGGGCAAATTTCTAGAAACACACTACCTACCTAAACTAACACAAACTTAGGTCAAAGATCTGAACAGACTCATAACAAGAGAATAGATTGAAAACATAATTTTAAAAACTCCCAACAAAAAAAAGCTTTGGCCTAGATGGCTTCACTGGAGAATTCTACAAAACAGTCAGAGAAGTGCTTGCACCAGTACTGATCAAATTATTTCAAAACATAGAAAAGGAAGGGATGCTTTCAAATTCATTCTATGAAGCCAGCATAACCCTGATACCAAAACCAAAAAAAGAAAATTACATACCAGTATCTCTCATGAATATAGATACAAAAATTCTCAACAAAATTCTAGCCAATACAATTCAGCATCATATCAAAAGACAATACACCACAACCAAGTGGGATTCATACCAGGTACGCAAGGATGGTTCAACATTAGAAAATCAACCAAAGTAATCCACCACATAAATAAAACAAAAGAAAAGAATCACATGATCATCTCAATCAACACAGAAAAGACAATTCAATAAAGTCCAACATTCATTCCTGATAAAAATTCTCAATAAGATAGGTATAGAAGGGAAATTCCTCAACCTAATAGAGGACATCTATACAAAACCAACAGCCAACATCATTCTTAATTGAGAGAAGCTGAAAACACTCCCCCTGAGAAGAGGAACAAGACAAAGATGCCATTTATCTCCACTCCTATTTAACATTGTGCCGGAAGTCCTAGCCAGAGCAATAAGATAAGAAAAAGAAATAAAGGGCATACAAATTAGTAAGGAAAAAATAAAACGGTCCCTATTTGTGTATGGTATGATACTACACATAAAGAACCCAAAAGACTCCACGAGGAAACTGCTGGAACTAATATATTCAGCAGAGTAGCAGGATACAAGATAAACATACAAAACTCAGTTGGATTCCTATACACCAGTAAAGAGAACTACGAAAAGGAAATCAGGAAAACAATACTATTTATAATAGCCCATTAAAAGAAATAAAATACTTAGGAATAAATCTAACCAGGGATATAAAAGACCTATACAAAGAGAACTACAAAACATGACTCCAAAAAACCAAAGGAGTTCTATATAAATGGAAAAACATACCATGCTCATTCATGGATAGGTAGACTCAACATTGGAATAATGTCAATTCTAGCCAAAGCAATCTACAAATACACTGCAATCCCTACCCAAATACCAATAGCATTCTTTAATGAGATGGAAAAACTAAGCATTAATTTCATATGGAAAGGGAAGAGGACCAGGATAAGCAAAGCATTATGAAGAAAAGGAATCAAGTGGGAGGACTTACAATAGCTGACCTCAGAAGCTACTACCATACAGCCATGGTAGTCAAAACATCCTGTTACTGGTACAATGACAGACACATTGACCAATGGAACAGAATCGAGGACCCAGAGGTAAATCCATCCACCTACAGTCACCTGATCTTCAACAAATATCCAAAGTCCATTAAATGGGAAAAAGACAGTCCTTTTTAACAAAAGGTGCTCGCAAAACTGGATGTCCATCTGTGAAAAAATGAAATAAGAACCATACCTCATACCATACACAAAAACTAACTCAAAATGGATCAAAAACCTAAATATAAAACCAAAAACTATAAAGGTCATAGAAGAAAAAATAGGATCAATGCTAGAGGCCCTAATACACAGCATAAATAGCATACAAACCATAACTAACAATACACAAACACCAGAAGATAAACTAGATAACTGGGATCTTTTAAAAATTAAACATTTATGCTCATCAAAAGACCTCACCGAAAGAGTAAAAGGAGAACCTACAGGTTAGGAAAAAATTTTTGGCTATGACAAATCTGAGAAAGATCTAATCTCTAAAATCTACAGGAAAATCCAACACTACTACAACAAAAAGACAAACAGTCCAGTTTAAAAATGGACAAATGATACGAACAGACACTTCACCAAAGACATTCAGGCAGCTAACAGACACATGAGGAAATGCTCGCCATCACTAGCTGTTAGAGAAATACAAATCAAAACTACAATGAGATAGCATGTCACTCTGACATTACTGGCATCAATCAAAAAAAAAAAACAGAAAAATAACGAATGTTGGAGAGGCTGCAGGGAGCTTGGAACTCTTCTGCACTGCTGGTGGGAGTGTAAAAGGGTACAACAGTTTTGGAAACAATATGGCGTGTCTTTAAAAAGCTAGAAATAGAAATACCATACAATAGAGCTATCCCACTCCTAGGAATACATCCTAGAGAAATAAGAGTCATCACACAAATAGACATATGCACACCTATGTTCACTGCAGCACTATTCACAGTAGCAAAAAGATGGAAACAACCTAAATGCCCATCAACAGATGAATGGATAAACAAACTATGGTACATACACACAATGGAGTACTACACAACAATAAAGAACAATGCTGAATCTGTGAAACATCTTATAACGTGGATGAATCTGAAGGGCATTATGCTGAGTATAATAAGTCAATTACAAAAGGGCAAAACTATATGAGACCACTAATATAAAAACTCATGAGAAACACTCACTGGACAATAGATAAGTGGTAACTTTGGTGAAAGGTAAGACAGTACACAGTTCTGGGGAAGTCAGTGCAACTTGACCAAGGCAAGGTCATGGAAGCTTCATAGCCACATCCAAACTCCCTGAGGGACCGAATTACTGGGCTGAAGGCTAGGGACTGTGGTCTCGGGGGACATCTAGCTCAACTGGCATAACATAGTTTATAAAGAAAATATTTTACATTCTACTTTGGTGAGTGGCGTCTGGGGTCTTAAAAGCTTGCGAATGGTTATCTAAGACACTCCACTGGTCGCACCCTGTCTGGAACAAGGAAGAATGAAGAAAACCAAAGACACAAGGGAAAGATTAGTCCAAAGGACTAATGGACCACTACTACCACAGCCTCCACTAGACTGAGTCCGGCACAACTAGATGGTGCCCGACTGCAACCACTGACTGCTTTGACAGGGATCACAGTGGAGAGTCCTGGACAGAGCTGGAGAAAAATGTAGAACAAAATTCTAACTCACAGAAAAAGACTAGACTTACGGGTAATCTTCCCCAGGGGGAGCTGGTTACACAGGTGAAACTGTGTAATAAAACTGGAGAAACTGCAAGAGTATGGCCCCTGGACACCCTTTTACTCAGTAATGAAGTCACCCCTGAGGTTCACCCTTCAGCCAAAGATTAGACACGCCCATAAAACTAAACAGACACACCAACTCAGGGGCAAGGACTAGAAGGCAGGAGGGGACAGGAAAGCTGATAACAGGGAACCCAAGTTTCAGAGGGGGAAAGTGTTGAGAAGTCGTGGGTTTGGCAACCAATGTCACAAAACAGTATGTGTATTAATTGTTTAATAAGAAACTAATTTGCTCTGTAAACCTTCATCTAAAGTACAATTTAAAAAGAAAAAGAAAAAAATCATAATGATTAGACTCTGTTTTTTAAGGTTTATAACTGTGCCACTAGACATACACATCAAACAAAAAAAATCTTGAGCTCTGTACATGTGATAACAATTAGAGATACAGGGTTATTCTTACACAAAACTCTCAGAGAAAGTTTGTGATCTGTACAAATTGTAAAAGTACACCTCTTTAACATGGATGAAACTGGAGGACATTATGCTGAGTGAAATAAGTCAATCACAAAAGGACAAATATTGTATGAAACCTCTATTGTAAAAACCCATGAAAAAGTTCACATACAAAATGTAACAATCTTTGTTGGTTACCAGAGATGGTAGGGGTGGAGGGGGGAAATACTAAATAGGCAATAGATAAGTGGTATCCTGGGTGAGGGGTGAGATAGTACGCAGTACAGGGGAAACTAGCACAACTTGTACAAGGAAAGGTCATGGAAGCCCCATAGACACATCCAGACTTCCTGAGGGACTGAATTGCTGGGCGGAGGGCTGTGGGGACCATGGTCTCGGGGAACATCTAGCTCAACTGGCGTAACACAGTTTATAAAGACAATGTTCTACATTCTACCTTGGTGAGTAGTGTCTGGGGTCTTAAACGCCTGTGAGCGGCCATCTAAAATACTCCACTGGTCTCATCCCTTTGGGAGCAAGGGAGAATGAAGAGAACAGGATACAAGGAAAAGATTAGTCCGAAGGACTAATTGTCCTCAGCTATCAAGGCCTCCACCAGACTGAGTCCAGTACAGCTAGATGGTGCCCAGCTACCACCACTGACTGCTCTGACCAGGATCACAACAGAGGGTTCTGGACAGAGCTGGAGAAGGATGTAGAACATAATTCTAATTCACAAAAAAAAAAAAAAGACCAGATTTACTGGCCTAAAGGAGACTGGAGAAACCCTGAGAGTATGGTCCCCAGACACCCTTTTAGCTCAGTGGTGAAGTTATCTCCGAGGTTCACCGTTCAGTCTGGGAGTGGACAGCCCCATAAAACCAAATGGGACTAATGAGGTACAGCAGTCCAGTGACAAGGGCCAGAAGGCAGAAGGGGACAAGGAAGCTGGTGATAGGGAACCCAAGGTTGAGTAAGGATATTGTTGATGTGTTGTGAGATTGTTAACCATTGTCATAGGGCAACATTTGTAGTAACTGTTAAATGAGAAACTATTTTGTCCTGCAAGCCTTCATCTTAAGTGAGGATAACAGCACAATTGGAAGAGCATAGTCAATGTCACTGAACTGTGCATGCAGAAATTTTTGAAATGGTGTATCTTTGGCTGTGTGTATTTTCACCAAGAAAAAAGGTTGAGAAGTTAGAGGGTTGACATGTTGTGGGGTTGTTAACCAATGTCATAAAACTATGTGTACTACTGTTTCATGAGAAACTATTTGTTCTGTAAGCCTTCACCTGAAGTACAATAAAAATTTAAAAAAAGTACACCTCTAACAGCAGGGGATATGAAACGTCTTAATCTCTGAGATAACATCAAGTGTTTCTCTGTCGTTTGCTCATAGTTCTGTTCTCTAAGTGATACTCTGTTAAGTATTAACAATTGGTGTCTCATCGCCACTGGCAGTTTGTGACTAGGCCCAATTCCAGCACTGACATGATGATGTATAAGTGGTAAGAAGCAGTAGTTCATGTTCATCATAATGCATTACTGTAGACTAAAAAGTCAATAACCACTTGACATTCAGAAAACATCCTCACACTGGCAAGTCCAATATCTTTTCAGAGGAAGCAATGAAATAGTTACGCAGAAGTTAAGCTTTGTGGCAAAGAACCTGAAGAGAATAATGTGGCGATAGAGGCTCAGGCAAGAGGTACAGATGTAAGGGCCTTATCGTGAACTACACACACACACACACACACACACACACACAGAATGATTTCACTACATGGCATCTTAGTAATTCCCCACACTGCGGTGCTTGGAAGTAATAGGTATAGCTTCTTAATATAAGCAGCAACATACTTACCAGTTTGTTAATTCTATTAGGAAAATTTATATTTCAGAATAATTTTTGGTGTTTTTTAACAATGACACAGTGGTCAAGAGCTACGGCTGCTTACCAAAAGTTTGGCAGTTCAAATTCATCAGCTGCTCCTTGGAAATCCTATGGGGCAGTTCTACTAGTCTTATAGGGTCGCTATGAGTTGGAATCTGCTTGACAGGAACTGATTTGGTTTTGGTTTGGCTGAAGACTCGTCTAGAGAAACAAAGAGAAGGAGCAGTAATTCTTCTTCAGCCCTTTCAATTGCTAACGTAAAGTCAGTATATATATATATCCACAATTAAGCCCTGGTGGTACAGTGGTAAAAGCACTTGGCTGCTAACCAAAAGGTTAGACTTTCGAATCCACCAGCCACTCCAGGAGAGAAAGATGTTGCAGTCTGCTGCTGTAAAGATTGACAGCCTTGGAAACCCTACAGGGAGTTCTACTCTGTCCTATGTGTCACTATGAGTCGGAATCAACTGGATTGCAGCAGGTATTTTATATCCACAATTTAGATTTTAACAAAGAACATTCCTTCACCCATTACTGGATTGAACCAGTTAAGAAGCAAAGAGTTCTTATACATTATCATTTTTTTAATCTACTGTTTCTCTACTCCCATGTTTCAGAGATTGGGATTGGTCTAGGGAGAATTCCAGAAATAAAAGATTATCCGCTTGAAGAACTATTTCTTCCTTGCTTGATTTTTGTGTTTCTTTGTTTCCTTTCATTTTAGGAATAACCAAGATATCTCCACCTCCCATCCAAGATCTACTTCCTCCATGAAGTTTATTTCATTCCACTCTGAATTTTTTCTTTCTCTTACTCTTAAAAAATTTATTGTATGGGATGCACAATAACTTCCTCTGTAGTTCTGTAAGGTGGTCACACATAACATTCAATAAATATTTGATTGATTAGTTGATATTCTTTATTCATAGCTCTAGTCCATTAATTATGTATGAATTCTGTACAGTTTTTTAAAAGAGATAGAAAAGAGTAAGTTGCACGCAATTGGGTTTCTTCTCGGAAGTCCATTTATTGTTTATGCCATCCAATGCATTTCGCCTGATGGATAGGGCCACTGCAGGAAGCAAGATACTAGGCACACCCACTCTTAGATGCCTGAATTTGTCTGGAAAGTCTTTCAACATCATCCCCATTTTTAAGGAAGTTAATATTTTTTTGCCCAGTCTTTGGTTTGGAGAAGTGCAGAGCTGCTTTCCAGGGACCACTCACCAGCCTCTAACTCTCTTGCTTTCTTTCCAGTGTTTTCTTCCTCTCCCAGCACAAGAAGAGTTGTATTTGTTTGTTTATTTGTTCTGGGGTAGGAATGCAGGGAGATGAGGACAGAGTGGAACTCACACTTCAAGTATTCTTTCAAATCTTTCTGCCTTATACTTGGACCTGGAGTTTTGAACTTAAAAAGCGAGCAAACACAGGAAGTGTCTGCCTTGGTTCTCTGGTTCTGTTGTGATGACTTTGCCCTTGAGGCAATGGGGGCCTAACTCTGGAGAGGAATTAGAGGAGAAAAAGGGAATGGAGGAGGACCACATACTTAATATTTCACATTAGCATCCAGTCACAGATTATAATAACTTGGTCCAATGTCAAAGGTAGTCTAATAAAAGTTACTGAAGGACTAATTAAAATATCATTTTTGAGAAACCATTAGGATTTGGTAATAAACTTAAATAATAATTATTTTTAAATTATCCAAAAAAATTAAGTTTGTCCTAGATTCCTTCAGGTTTCTAAAATCTTTACTTCAGGCAACAACTCACCCTATCAACAATTTTTTTCTGTGAAAATCCATCAACAATTTATATCTGTAAAATGAAATTTTGATCATCTAATTGCTGTGAAAAGCAATGGTTTGCTCTCAGCAAAGTGACATTTTGCCCCTAATCAAGTCTGTGACGAGCTGTTATTTGGTGTTAAAAAATGGAGTCTACCCTCCTGACAAAGAATATTTGCAAGGGGTTGCTCTCAGGAGAATTAGAGAAGGGAGTTACTTGCAAAACTCTCCATCATTATAATACTATGAATTAATTGTAAATAATGCAAAGGTTTGTATCAGTGGGTATAATCTATATAAGAAGAGCTGGGGGAAAATAAATTCAGCTCCTAAAGACATACATTACATGGATTTTTATTAAAAAGTGGTTAATATTACATTCTTCTCCCAATATTTTCTTAATTCTTATTACTGCATTCAACTATGTGTTACAAGAGGAATTTATTACACTCATTGTATCCTCATTAATCTTTCTAAAAATAAATATTATGTTGCTTTTTCATTTTATCATTTCACAGCTATTGTTTTCCCACTAAAGAATGATTTTTATGGTAAGGCTAAAATCAACAGGTATTTAACAAGTAATATACATAGGTTTGGAGCCCTGGTGGTGCAGAAGTTAAGAGCTATGGCTGCTAACCAAAAGGTTGGCAGTTCGAATCCACCAGCTGCTCCTTTGAAACCCTCTAGGGCAGTTCTTCTCTGTCCTATAGGGTCACAATGAATTGGAATCCACTCGAAGGCAAAGGATTTAACCAAGTAAAGAGACTAAAATGAGACAAACTGAAAACTTAACGGTTGAATTATTAAAGCAATTGCAACAGCTAAACTAGAATATGCTATTAATTAATCATGGAAGTAAAAAGGGAAAGATACAGTTAAAATTAAGGGAAGTTGAAAATATGGCTCTAGATAGGTCCAATACCAAGAATCTGGTTAGCAATTAGAAGTCTTGATAATAAACACCAGACAACTACAGGTATGGAATATACAGAAATGAGGTAACACTATGTTGGAACCTCAAAGCTTTCATATATCAGTCCCCTTGTTTGCAGGGTGGGAATTCCTGATATAATATGGATGCCTTCTCCTTTCTCTTAAACCACCATAGCCCAACCTGCACTACTTCTTTCTGGACCCACTTGCAGGTTTCTCCCACCTGCAAGGAGGAATTTCATGACTGAGTTTTTACCAAAGAATAATGGTCACTTATGTTGACATGGCATGGCATTAACAGGGCTAGAAGTCAGGGCTTCGAGGAGATTACACCCCCTACCCACTTTGACCTCCTGCAAATGCAGTGGAAATGCAAATTCTCAGCAGGGGATCAAACCAAAAATCACCAGTTCCAAGCCCTGCTAGAAATACTCTCCCTTGATTTACAGCAGTTTCGGTTTTTGTTTTGTTTTTACACATTATCATCACTGAATTTAATTCAGTATTGTTTAAGTATGTCTCACATTTAATCATGTTTTCAGAAAAAATCAGTCCCTGGAGAAGGACATCAAGTATGGTAAAGTAGAAGGTCAGCAGAAAAAGAGGAAGATCCCCAATGAGATGAACTGACACAGTGGCTGCAACAACGGGCTCAAACATAAGAAGGATGGTGAGGATGGCGCAGGACCAGGCGGTGTTTCATTCTGTTGTACATAGAGTCACTATGAGTGCGAACCGACTCTCTAGCACCTGACAACAACAACAACGTTTGAAGTGGCAATACTGGATACAAATAATGTGCAAGGAGATGGATAAGGGGACTATAAGTGAAATTTCCCAGGTAATGTTTTAATGATAGAGAAAAGGAAAGGAATAAAATTTAATAATTCAGAAATAAGTCTCTGCAAGAAATTGGGAATTCTGTAGAACTAACCTAAACTTTCTGGGCTCACAAACTCTTATGCAGTCATTCTGAACCCTCATAAAAGCTCTCAGAGGGCTAACCTCTTCTCTTCCCCACTTTGATTTATAAATTAGAGCCAGAGATATTTTTCTGAAAAAGATCAACAAACCAAAATAGGATAAGGCCCATAAAAAATCTGTGGTTTATGAAAAGTCAGGGCCTCTGGTCAGCACCAGAGACATCTTGACTTCTCTGTGATTAATATTATTTTGGCAGAATATTGTACAAATTAAATATGCAGTATTCTATAAAAAGTTAAAAACAGAATTAGGGCAGCAATTGTCACTCCAAGCCTTAGTATTCCTTTAGAATAGGGTGATTTTTCAGAATCTTAAATGCTTGCAACTGAAAACAGCCTTTATGAATAAGAATAAGGTAGATTCTTACCAGATCAATACCTTGTTTTCAAGGGGCCAGGGTCACATTCTATGTAACTATGGAAATCAAATTACACAGGAAGGCAATCTTCCCCAGGGGGAGCTGGTTACACAGATGAACTTTCTGATACTGCTAGTGAAATTGAAATTTCTAAATCCAGCTATGTTGATTGAATTCAACACACTCTCACATCTTTTTACTGAATTTTATTTTAGCAAAGGGAAACAAAGCACAAATAATATGATTGAAAGGCTTGCTTGGCCTCCAGGTATATGCCACAGCACAAATATGCAAACGTTCTCTGCATCAAGAACCTCTTGTCTACTTAATGTAGCATCCTCTACCTCCAACAGTAATACATTAACAACTGGTTTTGAGAAATTATTATCTAAGTCAAATTCCTGTTTTGTTTTGTTTTTCCTAACGTCTACCTTAAATAGGTCTATTTCAAAGTGTCAAGTTGTCGTTCCAATCATACTAAAGTTAAACGGTTTAAAGACTATCTCCCATCTTTTATAAAATTGGAACTTGTATTAGCTTCTCTGGCTGCTATAACAAATTACCACAGTCTAGTGGCTTAAAGGAGTCCACGGATGGTGCGAACAGTTAATTAAGGAGCCAGTAACCAAAAAGTTAGAGGTTTGAGTTTACCCAGAGGCACCGCGGAAGAAAGGCCTAGTGATCTATACTTTCAAAAAATCAGCCACTGAAAGCCCTATGGAGCACAGTTCTACTCACACACACGTGAGGTCCCCATCGGTCAGAATTGACTTGATGACAGCTGTCAATGGCTTAAAACAACCCCAATTTTTTATCTACAGTTCTGGAGGTCAGAAGTCCAAAATGGGTCTCACTGGGCTAAAATCAAGTTGTTGCCACAGTTGTGTTCCTTTCTGAAGGCTCTTAGGGAAAAATCTGTTTTCTTGCCTTTTCCAGCTCCTAGAGGTTGCCCATAGCTCATGGCCCACTTCCGTCTTCAAAGCAAGCAGCAGTCAGCTGAGTCTATCTCATATCACTCCACTCTGAACCCTTCTACCTCTGTCTTCCACATTTAAAAGACCCTTGTGATTGCATGGAGTTGCTGGATAGTGTAAACGGTTAGCGTGCTTGGCTGTTAACTGAAAGACTGAAGATTTGAGTCCACCCAGAGTTACCTCAGAAGAAAGGCCTGGCAATTTACTTATAAAAAATTAGCCATTGAAAACCCTATGAAGCACAGTTCTACTCTAACACACATCAGGTAGCTTTCAGTTGGAATCCACTCAAAGGCAACTGGTTACTGGTTGTGATTCCATCGTGCCCACCCAGATAATCCAGGATAATCTCTTTATTTTGAAGTCAACTGATTAGCAAATCTAGTCAGTCTTCAACCTTAATCCCCCTTGCCATGTAACATATTCAAATTTTCAAGAGATTAGGATATGGACATTTATGGGGGAGCACTGTTCTACCTACCACAGTACTCCAGTATTATTGTAATGTATCATATCCTCCCTGTCTCATTTTTGGACTAAAATATATTTTAAATTTTAAACATCTCCTTGTAGGTCATTCTCTCTAACCTTTTCTTATTACCTTCATTGGCTCTTTATGGATACTTTTTAGTCTATCAGTATCTTTTTCATGATAGGCTCCAAAGTACACAAATTTCTACACAAAATGGGGTTTGCCAAAGCTGAGTCAAGACATCTTCCTGCATTTCTTTAAAGTTCTTTTACTTTGACGTGGTCAAATACTCCCCTCACTTCCTGGCAAGACTTTCCAGTGTGTTGTGAGGTCCTGTCGCTTATTATCAGGCATATGTCATTTTCTTCAGATGAAATAAATCATAAATTTTAACTTTATTTTTAATATCAGTATTGCTTTTAGCAACCTCACAATAGATTCCCAGATCTTTATATAAACACTTATTGCAGGGGTCTATGCAAGGCACTCTTCCAGAAATTATGAGAACATATAATAATGATAAAACACTATTTATCCCCTAATGATCTTATTTTTTGATAAAATATATAAAAAACATTTTTGAGCATCTCTTCCTGAATAAGTTTTCTTTGAGAACTGCCTCATACCTAGAGTGAGAACCCTAGCAGCCACATTTGTACCATATGACACTGCTTAGCAGCTACAGATGACTGGATTGGAGGGGTCAGTAACCTGACTCTCTTTTCCAGAAATCTGAACTTAAGATGCAGGGCCATTTAATCCATGTGTGTGGCCAGAATTAAGGAGGTGTAAATCTGAGAGGTGTGTGGCTGTTGGGTATGTGGAGAAGCAAAGAAAATCAACGTGCAGAGGCAGAAGCTGATGTGCAGAAAGAAGTGGAACCCACATGACCCCAGAAAGCCAGTGACTGAGAAGTATCTTCCATGGTTCCTGGTAGCTTTCCAGTCCCTGGCCCTTACATATAAGTTAATAATTCCCTCCTTTTTACTTAACTTGCTGTGAAGGGAGTGTAGGTCAGTTGTCACTAACAGAATGTTGACTAAGACAGGGGAAATTAGACAAACACAAGGAGTATAGAGAACAGTGCAGCATACATGACTGAAAAAGAGTTTATGGAGGTCAATAAATGGGATCCAAAGTCAGAAAGACAGGTTAGAGCTGCACTGTTTGGTAGACATTATGGCGCTGTGGAAAGTTTTTGAGTAGGAGAGTGACCGTGTTAATAATAGCCATTGATGTTTTTGAATGCTAACTAAGTGCCAGGAATAAGCACTTTATGTGCATTTTCTGATTCAATCCTCTCAACTACTCTAGCTCAAGTTGTTGTTAGGTGCCATCGAGTCGGTTCTGACTCATAGTGACCCTATGTACAACAGAATGAAACACCGTCAGGTTCTGCACCATCCTCACAATTGTTGCTGTGCTTGAGCCCATCGTTGCAGCCATTGTGTCAATCCATCTCGCTGAGGGTCTTCCTTCCTTTAGCTGGTTCTCTGCTTTACCATGCATGATGTCCTTCTTCAGGGACTGGTCACTCCTAATAACATGTCCAAAGTATGTAAGACGAAGTCTCATCATCCTCACTTCCAAAGAGCATCCTGGCTGTACATCTTCCAAGACAGATTTGTTTGTTCTTCTGGCAGTCCATGGTATATTCAATATTCTTTACCAACATCATAATTCGAAGGCATCAATTCTTCTTCGGTGTTATTTATTCGTTGTCCAGCTTTCACATGCATATGAGGCAACTGAAAATACTATGGCTTGGGTCAGCCACACCTTTGTCCTCAAAATGATATCTTTCCTTTTTAACTTTTTGAAGTGGTCTTTTGCAGCAGATTAGCCCAATACACTACGTCACTTGGTTTCTTGACTGCATCTTCCATGGCCATTGATTGTGGATCCAAGTAAAATGAAATCCTTGACAATTTCAATATTTGCTCCACTCATCATGATGTTGCTTATTGGTCCACTTGTGGAATGATTATTATCCACACTACATACAAGGATATAGGGACTGAGAAAGGTGAAGTGTCTTAACCAATCTCCCACATAAATTAGCTCACTCCAGATTTGGGAGTCTCAACTTCGCTAGATTGTGTTGTCTTAAAACCAGAGTTGCTCTTTAGCAGAATAGCTCAAGCTGGCTATCCTTAGCACAATATAGGAAAAATAAGAGTCCAAAGATAAAAAGACAAATGAAAAATCTTTGGGAATGGAGAAGAGAACTGAAACAAAAGATTTCATTAGCAAGTCTGAACAACTCATGTCACAGAAAGGAGAGGGGAAGGGAGGACTCAGTGCTGAACTCAAAACTGAGGACCTAAAACTTAGAAGAATGCAATGCTTTAACAGAAATAGGAAAGTCAGGCAAAAGCTTAGCTTGAGTGCGGGCAAGAGTGGAAGGGGACATTTGGGGATTGAGATGTTGGCAGAATGTTTAAGCAAAGCTGTCCAACAGGCAGGTGGCTATGTGAAGCTGTAGCTCAGAAACAAATTCAGATTGGAGATATTGATTTGGGAGTTACTTTCACAGACGTAAAAATTAAAGCCACAAGAAAGGACGAGATTGAGAAATTAGAACGTATAATGAGAAAGTTAAGTACAGAAACTTAGAAAAACATTTAGCAGCCTGAAGGAGTTTCTATTGACATCAAAGATCCAATATAATAGAGCCGCATCATATTACTGGAGGCAAAAACAGAGGAAAAATTGATCAATATCCTGAGCAACTAATACATAAATTTAGGTATTGAGGACCTTAGAAGATGTGCGTAAAGAGTGGAAACTTAATAGCGCCACAGAACAGTAGTAAATGTATCACAGGGAAGTTATTTTCTCTAAATGTACAGAAAATGGCTCTGTGCAATCAGAGGTGGAAATGATAAGCTTGAACTTCAATTCATGGGGGCCCACACTGCAGATTTTCTGCACATCTTGCACTGCACAGTGCAAGGCACATGTATTAACCTGCAGTCATCCTGAGCAGAATGAGTGCTTTACTTTCACTATGTTTTGAGAGGGGAGCATTTGTAGTAACTCCGAAAGTTCTTAGTGCAAAGAACTTATACAGGGAAGTAACGTGATCAGTTACCCTTTTAAAAATAATCTTCTGCTTCCCATATAAATAACCCAAGCATATGAAAGATGCAAAATATTCCAAAAGATAATGTCGTAAAATTAGCTTTCATAGTTAGCATCAGCCTTACAACCAAATAAATATTTACAGAGCAGTATCTAATAATTCTGTGAGGAGTAATACATACTGATTATGTGGAAGTTAAAAAATAATGCTTTGATTTTAATCTTGAAGGTTCATTTGAAACACATTTGATGCATTTTGAAGCCCTGATCTTATGCATTTGACGGGAAAAGGAAACATAAATTTCTCATGGTTTCTTTTTTCAGCTTTACTCCCCTGCTGTGCTGTGCCACTCAGTGCTCAGCAAGAAATGATTCTTCTAAATGATGCACCAATGCTGTAGACAGTTCAGTGATTGTAAGTGTTCTGTTCTTTCTGCACTTGAAGTAGGGCAGAGCAGCAAGGAAGGAAATCCTACAGTAGAATGGAAATGACAGCAAGACTCGGGCATCCTGAAGCAAAGGTAAAGGAAGTTGCCTCCTTGCTTCACTGTGTACTTACTGTATAAATAAGTGACTCTTATTAAGAATCAAGCCATTTTACCTCTTGTCACCAATTCAAAAAGGGAAGAATATACCAGAAAGCTATTCTATTGACAGAAATATTAAAGAATAAAGCTCCATCTTAATATTCCTCTATTGACTTAAGAGGATAAGTTATCCTCATAACCATACATTTTAAGTTAATGAACAATTTCAAAGACAGTCTATCCATGGAATATCTGTATTAATGTTACACAGAGTTAACAACTGCTTAAAATAGTGTATGATTTTAATTGATTGTATCTTTCAAAAATTAATAGTAGCAATAAACAAATTAAAAATGCTCAATTTCACTCAAAATTTAAGAAAATTTAAGAAATGCTCATCAAGATATTATTTTTAAACTACGAAATTGGTTTTCTGGAAAACAGACTCTGTTTTACACTGTTGATGAGACTATAAGTTTGTCCAACATTTTGCAAAGGCAGTTTGACAACATCTGACTAAATTAAAATCATGTATTGCTTTTGATTCAATAACTCCTCTTTGGGGAATTTATCCTATGGATGTTTACTTGCTCACATAATAAGATATATGTGCAAAGATGGCCACTGCAATAATTTTTAATAGTTAAGAAAATGGAAATAATGTAATTGCCCAATGATGAGAGGATTAATTATCTTCATTTATACCGTGGAAAGCCAGGTAAACCCAACGCATTGCCATTGAGTCAATTCCAACTCATAGCTACCCCATAGGACAGAGTTACCCGATAGGACCCGCTAGGACAGAACTGCCCCATAGGGTTTCCAAGGAGTGGCTGGTGGATTCAAACTGCCAACCTTTTGTATAGCAGCCAAGATCTTAACCATTGTGCCACCAGTGCTCCGGAAAACCATATAGCCATTAAAAATAAGGCAGATAAAGAAAGATTTCTAAGTGAATTATTAAGGGAAAAAAGCAAGGTGTAGAATCGCCCAAATGAGCACTAGGAGCTGATTTATTTAGGAAAATGGGTGGTAGTATATGTGTAAATCCTTATACATGCAGAAATGATCAGAAAACAAATATTATAATAAATTACTATGTTTTATTTTTAGATAGATCTTTCATCTCTAATACGTTATAATTAAAAACATTTCTTCCTATTTTTTGCTCTTACAAATTCTCAGTGATTTCATCACAATTAAGCTGTTGAACAATATCCACTTCCATACGTAATAAGGATAATGAATCAAGTCTTTCTCGAATCGTTGCATACTCACTTTTCCTTGTGTCCTGTCTGCTTGACATCTATGGGTCTTTGCTTTGGACAACTGGTGCCCCTGTTTTGTTGATGCCCTAAGTACGTGCTTACCTCGCTTATTGGGTAATTCATCCCTGCTTACACATAAAAAGCAAAATGCCTTTTATCATAGCAGATAAATACAAGGGAAAATTTTTCCTCCTATCCCCACACACCAGTTCGGAGAGGGTGGTTAAGGATTAGCAAAGTTCTTGCCCTCAGCAGGCAGCTCAATAGCAAATGCATGAGAAGAGGGGTCAAAAATGCACATTTATTGAGAACACACCTCCTAAATGCCAGGCATTGAACTAGGGGCTTAGGATCCAGAAGATTCACAAAGCAAAGGTATTGGAAAACTGGAATGAATAGAAGGAATTATAAAGAGTTGGCTATAATTTGTTTTGGTGAGTGGAGCAAGAAGGAGGGCTTAAGTTGGAAGAAAGGAAGGGAAGGCAGAATTACACAACCACAGGTATAGAACAGTATGACCTGAAGGTATCCCAGAGTGATGGTTAGTCTGCCCCTGCTCCCTCAGACTTGTTAGAGGTATGGCATAAGAATCTGCATTTAAGTCAAATTATCCAAGTGATCTTTACACATACTAAAGGTTGAGAGTCTATTCTTTAAGATAGTGCACATCCTAAAGAATAATTCCTGCTTGGATTCAAGATACTCTTCTTATATTTATTTTCTCCTTAGAGTTCTAGGAAGGTAACAGTTGCCTATAAGTTGATTCAGACTCATGACAACCCCACGTGTGTCAGAGTAGAGTTATGTTCCATAAGGTTTTCAATGGCTGATATTCTAGAAGTAGATCACCAGGCCTTTCTTTTAAGGTATCTCTCAATGGACTTGAACCTCCATACTTGAGGTTAGCAGCCAATCGAGTTATCCTTCTGCAACACCCAGAAACTCTCTAGGAAGGTAGTAAGGGCCCATATTTAAGTAGTGCCCTAGATGGTAATAGGAAAGTGCATTGAAAAGAAACCCAGAAAAGAATCAATCCTGTTAAGAAAACATTTGGATTGGAAATTTGGAATTTTTGAAAAAGTGATTAAAAAATATTCAATATTGTGACAAAATGTAAGAGCAAAGACAAATTAAATAAGACCTAAAGCACCTAAAGCACAGAGTGAAGCCCTGGTGGCACAGTGGTAAAAGGGCTTGGCTGCTAACCAAAATGTCAGCGTGTGGAACCCATGAGCAGCTCCAAGGAAGAAAGATGTGGCAGTCTGCTTCCGTAAAGATTTATAGCCTTAGAAACCCTATAGGGCAGTTCAAATCTGTCCTATGGGGTCACTATGAGTTGGAATCAACTTGACAGCAATGGGTTTGGTTTAAAGCACAGAATACATTAGCAAAAAAACAAAAACCCAATCGCATTGTCATAGAGTCGATTCCGACTCATAGCAACCGTACTTACGTTAGCTAGAAGCGCAAAGAAGCTAGAGTCCAAGTGTTTGCAGTTCATCTGCGTAGTGGATTTGTGTATTCAAAAAAGATATGCTGAAGTCCTAACCCACAGTACCTGTGAATGTGACTTTGTTTGTAAATAGGATCTTTGAAGATGTTATTAGTTAAATTAACATGAAATCATACTAGAGTAGGGTGGCCCCTGATGTCATAAAAAGAGAGACAAAGACAGACACAGAGGGAAGACAGCCATGTGAAGACAGAGACAGAAATTGGAGAGGTACATCTACAAGCCAAGGAAACTTAAAGATTGCCAGGAACCACCAGAAGCTAGAAAGAGGCAAGGAAGTCTCTTCCCTTAGAGCCTCCAAAGAGAGCAAGTCCCTGCTGACACCATGATTTCTAGCCACCAGAATGTTGCTTTTGAATGTAGAGTAGCTAAAGCAAAAGAAAGAAATGATGAAGTAAAAGAACTGAACAGAAGATTTCAAAATGTGGCTTGAGAACAAAAGTAAAGTATTATAATGAAATGTGCAACGACTTGGAGATAGAAAACCAAAAGGGAAGAACATACTCAGCATTTCTCAAGCTGAAAGAACTGAAGAAAAAATTCAAAGCTTGAGTTACAATATTGAAGAATTCTACGGGGAAAATATTAAATGACACAGGAAGCATCAAAAGAAGATAGAAGGAATACACAGAGTCACTGTACCAAAAAGAATTGGTCGATATTCAACCATTTCAGGAGGTTGCATTATGATCAGGAACCGATGGTACTGAAGGAAGAGGTCCAAGCTACACTGAAGGCATTGGTGAAAAGCAAGGCTCCAGGAACTGATGGAATACCAACGGAGATGGTTCAACAAATGGATACAGTGGTGGAAGTGCTCACTTGTCTATGCCAAAAAATTTGGAAGACAGCTACCTGGCCAACTGACTAGAAGAGATCTATATTTGTACCCATTCCAAAGAAAGGCGATCCAACAGAATGCAGAAATTATCGAACAGTATCATTAATATGACACACAAATAAAATTTTGCTGAAGATCATTCAAAAGCAGTTGCAGCAATATATCAACAAAGAACTGCCAGAAATTCAAGCCGGATTCAGAAGAGGACGTGGAACAAGGGATATCATTGCTGATGTCATATAGATCCTGGCTAAAATGCAGAGGAGAATACGAGAAAGATATTTACCTGTGTTTTATTGACTATTCAAAGGCATTCAACTGTGTGAATCATAACAAACTATGGATAACATTTCAAAGAATGGGATTCCAGAACACTTAGCTGTGCTCATAAGAAACCAGTACATAGACCAAGAGGCAGTTGCTCGAACAGAACAAGGGGATACTGTGTGGTTTAAAGTCAAGAAACACATGTGTCAGGGTTGTATCGTTTAACCATACTTATTCAATCTGTATGCTGAACAAAATAATCAGAGAAGCTGGACTATATGAAGAAGAACATGGCATCAGGATTAGAGAAGACTCATTAACAACCTTGGATGTGTGGATAACACAATCTTGCTTGCTGAATGTGAAGAGGACTTGAAGCATTTATTGATGTAGAGCAAAGACCACAGCCATCAGTATGGATTACACCTCAACATGAAGAAAACAAAAATCCTCACAACTGGGCCAATAAGCAACATCGTGATAAATGGAGAAAAGATTGAAGTTATCAAGGATTTCATTTTACTTGGATCCACAATTAACGCCCATGGAAGCAGCAGACAGGAAATCAAACGAAGCATTGCATTGGGCGAATCTGCTCCAAAAGACCACTTTGAAGTGTTAAAAAGCAACGATGTCACTTTAAGGACTAAGATGCACCTAAACCAAACCATGGTGTTTTCGATTGCCTCATATGCATGTGAAAGCTGGACAATGAAAAGGAAAGCCCAAAGAAGAATCGGTGCCTTTGAATTAGAGTGTTGTTGAAGAATACTGAATGGACTGCCGGAAGAACAAACCAATCTGTCTTGGAAGAAGTACAGCCAGAATGCTCCTTAGAAGCAAGGATTGCAAGAGTTTGTCTCACATACTTTGGACATGTTATCAGGAGGGACCAGTCCCTGGAGAAGGACATCATGCTTTTTAAAGTAGGGTCAGCAAAAAATAGGAAGACCCTCAGTGAGATTGATTGACACGGTGGCTGCAACAATTGGCTCAAACATAACGATTGTGAGGATGGTGCAGGACCAGGCAGTGTTTCGTTCTGTTGCACATAGGGTCTCTATGAGTCGCAACTGACTTGACGGCACCTAACAACAACAACAGCCACCAGAACTGTAAGGTAATAAATTTCTGTTGTTTTAAGCCACCCAGTTTGTAGTAGTTTGTTATAGCAGCCCTAGGAAACTAATTACAATTTGTTATAGTATAACAAGTGAGTATATGTCTTTTCTTCTTTTGATTCTATCTGTGTTATAACTTTTGATTACAGATGATTTTACTGATAAAACATAACTAGTATCATTCTCAGCAAAGTTGATTCCAACTCATGATGGCCCCATGTGTGTCAGAGTACAACTATGTTCCATAGCATTTTCAATGGCTGATTTTTCTGAAGTAGATCACGAGCCCTTTCTTCCAAGGCACCTTTGGGTAGGCTCGAACCTCCAACCTTTCTGTTAGCAGCTGAATGTGTTAACCATTTGCAACACCCACTCCACTGATAAAACATAGATCTTCTAAAATATTTTAAAGACTACTGTAAATAAGCTTCTAAACTTTGGAGAGCATATGACTTCTCTGCAGAGTCTAAGACATTTTAAATGATAATGAGGATAAGTATAAATCAATATCTATGTCTGCCAAATATAAACTGGTTTAAATTTTAATTTTAATTCAATGTGCATTTATTGACCACCTATCTATTATTACCTGGCAACATACCAAAGAGTGTTAGAGAAGGGAGGCTGGATATAAGACACAGTCTATACCCATAAAGGGTTTACAAGCTTAGGAGTGAGGCACATGTATAGAATAACTGTAAGGCAAAATGTCAGAGTCCAAATCAAAATTTAGTAAGCAGTGCATCAAAGCTATAGGAGCTTTGGAGACTGGTATTTCTGTATAGAGAGGAGGTTAAGAAAAAGGAGAACAAATGAGCCAAATCTACTCTGGGGATGGATGTTGCACCCAAATTTCACTCCACCCAAGCAGACCAAGAAAGCCTTCACAAAGGAGCCCATCTTGGAAGGAACTCAACAGAATGAGGATTGGGAAGAGGAACAGCAAGAGAACACTTTTGTAAAGGTGTGGTAGAGGCTAAGTACTTGGTGGGAAGGGATTTTGCCCCCTGTATGAAATACTCAAATTGATATTGACTGAATTATTATTATGATTGTTGTTACTATGTTGAAGAACATATCCTTCAAATAAGGATAGCAAAACTTTTAAAAAGTTGATGTCCTAAAATGGGAAGACAGATCTGTTCTTTTCCAAGCTCATCACACCTTGACAGTCCTATTTTTAAAAATTCAAATTCTACTAAAAGTGATGTAGTCTGATTTTTAACTAACGTTGGATTTCCATTGAGATAGAGGAGGTAGGGGTGGTTAAAACATGAGAAAAAAAAAGAAGAAGAAGAAGAAAGGAAAGGCATTTTCTATGTTTCTCTCTCTGCTTCTTTGGAAAGATGTTATAAACCAACTGATAGATTCTTGATAGAGGCAGTGTATACCACTTTATTTTTAAAAAGATTTTATTTTGCTCTTATTTCACAATTATTTTCACCTTGGTTGATTCAGAACTGTGGATAATTGAAGTTCTATTAAAAGCATTTTCCTTAAAATGTTACTACTTTATTTGCATTTGGTTTTCCCTTTTCTGGAAAGAAAAAATATTTTCTATGATCTAAATAGGCAATAAAAATATCCCTCTTCTTTTAATTATCTGTTCATTTAAATGTATTTATGTTACCTTCTTTCTGGGAAGAACTCAAGGACTAAAATTAATTCTCTTAGAATGTGGATCCAATGATTCCAGTCCTTTTGGAATCATTTCAATATGTGGCACAGCACCTGACTTATCTTTTAAACATTTTGACTCCCGTTGCTGCTGCTCTCGAGGAAAATGTCTTCCTTGGAAAAATGCGGTGTGTTCTTAACCGATTGCAATAGCTTCATCCCATGCTCCCTCTTTGCATCTGTAGGCAGAGCACTGGTTCCCAAACTCGGGGTACTTGTTGCTCAACCATTGCCCAGACAGATTCGGCCTCCACCTCTGAGAGCCAGGAGACCGTCTAGGGCCGGGTCGCCCAGCCCTTTGGAGTGGAGCGGGTCAAGCCTGCCCAAGACCAGGCAGCACTGCCCGCGTAGCAGCCTTCGCAGGATAGATTCAAGCATCCCCGCCTGGTCGGCTTCCGGGGCCCCGCGCCCCGCCGCGTCCGGGAGAGGCTCCAGCATCTCTTGAGCTGGAGGCCCCCGGCGGCCTCCGCTCGGGGCCAGGAGCCGTAGCCACTTCGGCTTGATCCGCAGCGTTGGGTGGCAAAGCTGTTGCAGCGAATGCCTGGGCTGCGGCTGCTGGACGCCGGCAAGACATGCGCGCGAGCGGCGGCCGCGGCCCTGGGCCCGACACGAACACCCGCGCGGCTACCGGGCGAACGAGCGCTAGGCTGCGGCCCGGGTAGCCGAGCTCGGCCTTGGCAGGGTGGGGACGCGCAGAGAAGGATGGCGGAGCAGAGCCGAGCGAGCTTGTGTCCGCCCCGGCCTCAGTCCAGCCGACCTTCTCGGTCCCCGGGTCGCCTGAGATAGAGCCAGGGAAGGAAGAAACAGCGCTCCAAGGGCGGCGCGCGCTCTCCGCCACCCTGGGCCTCGCGCTTCCTCCTGCGTGTTCCGGCAAGGGCCTGGATGCGGCGTTTCTCTGGGTGTGGGATCGAAGGACCTGTCTGGCCTCAGCTGTCCTTCATTTTCAAACGCCGCGCTTGCTGGATCCCTGGCGCGGCCCTGGTTCTGCATTGCCTGCTTTTCAGCAGGCAGAAAACAGCTCCCTTCCAGCCCTGAGGCCCCTATTTTTCAAGATTCTAGAAAAAAGTGCACCAGCGTGGTGCGGTCCGGGGCAGCACGCGGACCTCGGATGCAGACACATCTGTCCCCTCCCCGAAATGTCTCCCCAGCTTTATAGATCTCGGGAATGGGGGTGGTGGCCTAGTGTCCTCGCCAAGATTTGCTTTGAAACCAAGTCTCTTGGGAGTGAAGGTCCATATGCTTATGCCCAGGCCATAGGGACCGCACAGTGTCCAAAATGGGAACGGATACTCGCAGTGCAGATACTGAGTTCCCCCAGAGAAAGAGAGTCTTTTCACGCAAGGGCTTATTCTTGTTTTCTTGATGCACCGGACTTCCGAATTCCCCCAGGAACGTCTCAGTAAGTAGGGGTGTGTGTGTGTGTGTGTGTGTGTGTGTGTGTGTGTGTGTGTGTGTGTGTGTTGTGTGTGTGTTGTGTGGTGTGTGGTGTGGTGTGTGGTAATGGTTCCAGTTTAGTATTCAAAGAACAAATAGGTTTTAGTACATTAAATCATGTGTACTTGTTGATACACTTTTTCTACGGATAAGAATGAGATTATCAAATGCAAGATCAGATTATCTCCAAGACAAGGTCGACCTGTCAAGGAATAGTATTTTAATCCCTTCTCATTAAATTAAAAAATAAAAACCTGCACTTCTGTTGATTCCTCATTCTAGTTAGCACACTCATTTTCATAATACAACACTGCCATATTTAATATATGTATTGCAATTGAATGTCACTCTTCCACAAGACTTTAAGCTTTCCCAAAGCAGGGATATAGTTTTTATTCACCTCTGGTATCCTCAAATCAAGCACAGTACCTGCTGCATATTAAGAACGCAGTAAACGATTACTAAATAATTTCACCCCACTTTCCAGTCCTTAGGAGCCGTGATCCACCGCTTTGCGGGATAAAGATGTGACAGTGTATTTCCGCACAGATTTACAGCCTTAGAAACCCTATAGGGCAGTTCTACCCTGTCCTATAGGGTGGTTATGAGTTTGAATGGACTTGACATCAAAGGGTTTGGTTTTTGGGTCCCAGTTCTTATCTTTCCAGTCGGTGCTGAAAATTTCTTTATGTATGTAAGAAGGAAGTTATGGAGGAATGGGGAGGTAAGGCTCAAACGTACGAAATAAAAGTGAAGGGCATGGGTGTCCATCCTAAAGGATTTTTGCGAAGCAGTAGTAATAGTACACAGAATCAGTTTATTAATCAAGCCCCCTTAGTTTTAGGGTTATTATAAGCAGGAAGCAGGGATGACCTACATTCCGGGGTTATTTTTACAACCGACATTTGGATAAATTTTTTTCCTTTTATTCTTTCTTTCTATAGATTAGGTGTAGTGTAAGATATTAGACTTGAAGTGAAAATGGGTTTTGCTAATCTTTGATACCTTATCTATCCCTAAATTTACCGGTACATTTGGTTAATTTCATATTTCTCAGTTTTATATTTTTCACTGGTATCTTAAGATAAAATAATTTGCAGATATGTAAAATACTTGAGAAAGTGAGTTGCAAGTTTTAAATTTTATTTGCTGCATTAATTCCTGATCTTTCAGGTCTCAGTAATACTATTTTCTTTCCTTAACCTTTGAATGTATTCCCCAGCTTCTTCTGTGAGTAAACATTTGAAAACCCTCCATTGTTAATATGTAAGATCAGTACATGTATGTTGTACTAATGTTTCAGCTGATACTGTTTTTCATAAGGGGTTCTATTGTGGCCTATTCAGCTTACATAATGGCACTTTAAAAACATTACCATCACTAATGTATTACAAAGTATTCATTCTTCACAACAAACTATCTAGAACATTTTCTATTAATCCTAGAAATTTCTCAAAGAGTATGCAATACACAATGAAAATTCTTTTCATTTTAGATGTTTGCATTAGAAAAATATACCTCACTTGAAATATGGTAGTGAAAAGACTAGGCGCTGTCCTCAATATCGTCGTTTCTGAATTTCCGCAGACCATTCAGATGTGAGAAAGATAAGCCTTCTTGTTCTCTTATTCTCTACTACTAGCAAAATATTACTTATATTCTGAACTTTAGGGTTAAGCTCTTGGATTTTTGTAGTACCTATTCTCTTTTGTGCAAGTACTAAGTATTCATTTCTTCCAGGTTGTAAATAAAATATGGTTCAGAATGCCATCTCCATTTGAAGCACCAGGAAAAATGCTGTTGATTTAACAATCTCCTTCATTTATTTTAGCATAAATTTCCACTCCTCCGTTGTGAGTTTTCACGGACTACTTATTGCTGGTTTGTTTTCCCCCCTTGACCTACTTTCTTTTCAAGAGCTTTCATGTATATCCTGTTTTCAGTGATGGTGACTTCTGTAGTGTTCAGACGTCTTAAATCACAGAGAAACAGATTAAGTTGGCTAGCACTTACTCTAGAAATGTTTTTGTGGTTTAAAAATCAGTTGGTTACAATGTCCTCAATTTTATTGTGTTTCAATTCTCTTAAACTATGCGTTGCCTAAGTAGAGTTTGCTCCGTTTTCCAGAATGAGGATTTGAACCTCATTCTGCTCCGACCCAATTGTTATTTTTCTTTGTTGCCTCCAACCCCTAGAAACTGTGTTTCCAAGAGAGAGGTGTTCTTGGGGCTGAAAAGGAGGAAGGAGGAGAGTATAGCGGGAGCCGATCTGGTACCTCACGCACTAGATCCCTCCTTCCCCGCCTGGTGAGAAGTCAATTTTGACAGTTCACAGCCCTGCTTTGGCTCTCACGCTTGCGGTCCATGGGTGGATTTTACCTTCTCCCTCTTCCCCTGCTTCTGGCCTGCCTAGAGGCCAACGGCAAATGCATCATTGTCCCAGTCCACCCGGAACTGTCCCTCTCCCGTCCTCTTGGAGGACTGGGGCCTCTGTCCGTAGAAGACTTCGGGGACAGAGGAAAGCCAGGCCAGGCTGGGGACGCTGGAAAGGGCAGCTCTTCCCTAGGATTTTCCCCGTCGGGGCGCCCACGTGACGAAGAGCGGGCCCCCACCGGCCCACCCCATTCAGCTGCAGCTGCCCACTTCCCGCTCCGGGTAAGTAAACCGTGATTCTCCGCACCGCCCCAACCCCGCCCTTCTTCTTTCCCCTTCCCTTCACCTCCCTCCGGCTCTCTCGCGCCACTCTCCAGGCCCCCCCCAGGCCTCCCCCACCCCCATTCCTCCCCACTGAACCCTTTGTACGTGCTCGGCAGCTAGCAAGCGCGCCCAGCACGTGACCCCTCCGAACGTGGCATTGTGTTATCACGTGACCCAGGTGCGTACGCGACGGAGCGGGGTGTGAAGATGGCGGACGAAGAGGCCGAGCAGGAGAGATTGAGCCGCGGCGGAGGCGGCTGCGTAGCGGAACTGCAGCGCCTGGGCGAGCGGCTCCAGGAGCTGGAGCGACAGCTGCGGGAGAGCCGGGTACCGGCCGTGGAAGCGGCCACGGAATACTGTCAGCAGCTGTGCCAGGTGAGGGCGCCTCGGGGTCCCCCCCCTTCCCCCTGACTAGAGAGGGAAGAGGGCGGTCGAGCGCCAGGCGGAGGAGCGGCGGTGGTCGCTGTCTTGGCATCGTCAGTGCTGTCGCCTGGGCGGAGCGGGGAGTACGAGGAAGGCGCCTTTGTGTGGCTGCCGTTGTGGCGGTTGTTTTTGTCGCCGGCTCCTGGCTGGGGGAAGGGAGTTGTGGTCAGGGCGGAAAATACTCCCTCCCCTTTCCTTCTCCGAACTCGGAACTGCGCGGTCCCCGCGGCTGAGAGAGATGTAGGCGGCGAGGACTGGAGCTCTCTCCGTTGCAGGGAGAGGGTAAGGTGGGGAATGGAGGCCAGGTCCTTTCTCTCCTCCTTTTCTTATTGTGCACAGAGGATTACCGCGCCCCCGCCTCTGCGCCTCTGTTTCCCACTCCAAAGGGCCTCCGCCCCCAATGGTTTGATTCCTCTGCCTCCCCCTTGCTTTCATCCGTCCCGCCCCCAGCTCCGTCGTCGCTGTCTCTGGGCCTTTGTTGTTCGAATTTCGCCTTAGGACTGAAGGGCCTTTGTTGATGTTCCGAGGACCAGTCCCCGCCGACCCCTTCTAGCTGGGCGAGACGTTACGGGGTGGGGGGGGGAGGGACGGCGGCGAGGTTGTCTCTACCTTTGCTTGCTTGGCACACCGTTACCTTGGGAAAGATTGCTGTCCTCCGTGGAGTGGAGCTGCCCCTTTGCATGTATCCTAGGGTCGAATGTCCCTTTGGAGTGCTTTATCCAGAGTCTGCTTCTTACCTGATTTTTTCTCTCGAAGAGTACGATTTCCTCGTCCCCCTCCTCCGATTTCTTTGGCTTCCTGGTGAAGCGGGAGAGAGGACTAAGGTTTATGTTGACCTGTGCTTTGGTCAGTTTCAGACCTTTCTTTCCTTTTTATTCCCAAGGACACTGCTTTCCAGTAATTGCTTTCTAACGAGGAATAGGATTGTTAATACACTATCTGCTTATGATAGAAATCTGGAGAGTTTGAGTTTACATTTGGACTTAATTTCAAATCCTCCAGTTGTATTTGAAATTTGGAGGTGCTGCTGCTGGCTGTTGTGAAGATTTTTGTCAGTCTTAATCTGAGGAGGAAGAAGAAAAATCACACTTCATGCAGGTCACATTTAGAGTTAACTTGTGAATGTATCATTGTAGAGAATTTGTTTTGGAAAAATTTTAAACTTCAGGTTGAACAGTGATGGACGATTTTAGCATTTTGGAGTAAGTTTCATTTTCACTTAATTTTTTTGCCTCCAAGTTCTGAAATCTTCCGTTTGTAAGACTAGGGATGCTCGAGCACATAGAAAAAAAATCCATTGCTTTTATGCATTTTATTGTCACGAATTATTTGGTGATTGATCATTATTTAAAAAAAAAAACAGATCAACTTGTGACTTGTCTAGGACTATATGCAATGTGAAATTTCCTCACTTAATGTAACATAGGTCTGATAATTACTTGTGGCAAAATTAAGAGTTTCTGTCATTCCTTTAAATCCTAGTTTTAAAGAATTGTTGAAATTTTTAAATTCACTACACTGCCTGTGCCTGCTCGTTCTTAACTGGTCTTTTAGATAATAAAGAGTTATTCTGTAAAGAATTATTTCAGTAAGATATCTATGATAGGCAATCTTTCATTTATAAGTCATCTTTTCATTTGGTAAAAAGCATTGAAATCTAGCTTTGCTGGAAGACATTTTTCACCTAATAGTGTCCACTGATGTGTTTAAAACAAATTACTGTAAATACTCTTGTTCAGCAGTATTTATAAGCAGGATTAATAATTCTGGGAAAAAAATCTCATGCTGGACTTTTTTGAGATTATGTGTCATTTGTAAAGTTATCGCTTAGAAAATATTTTTTTAGTGGATGAAATAGCATTATTTTTTGATCAGTATGAAAGTAATTTCCTGTATTAGTCTTAAGTGATTAGTCTATTACCACATATAAATTGTATTCATTGACTGATGCTGCTGACAAAAAACATCAAACAGTAATGAACCAAATGCTGGGTTTGTGAGTTTCAAAATAATAAAATAGTTCAATTACTACTATCCCACAATTATTTTAATGTTCAATTACTACAATCCCACAATTATTTTAATGTATTTGAAAGTGATCTCCGTTATTTAATAGATACAGAGGATATGTGATGTTTGATTCCCTTTAGAACATTTTCTAGATTGTTTAAAAAAATAAGTATCCTATTTATTTTAATGATTTTGTCAAATGGAGGGTAACTTGAAACAATTGTTGCCTTAAAATTGTATCCTAGCCTTATTACCTAGCATTTTGATAGGAGGTTGAACAAAGGAGTGGTTAACATTTACAGAATTTATTGGAGCAATATAAATACAATGCTAGAAATACTAAGAACTATAAATTACGTCTTGCCTTCTAAGCTTAAGATTATTATTTAACTTTTTAATTAAGCTTTTCCTGTAAAACTAGGATATTCACAAGTTTCAAGAAGGTAATAATGAATAAGTATTTGTTACGGTTAGTGGGCTTCACAGTTAATATTTTGTTCATTATCAGTGTTGATGATAAAGCACTAACGTGCTTGTGTAATCCTCATTGTTGCATATATAAAAATATGCATTAGTTTATATTCTAAAATTTTACTACAGCAGAAGGTGAAGCTGGGAGGATGTAGTGAAACCCACAAAAATAGAAGTTGCTTACAATCCTCAGTTTACAGGTTTTCTTTCCTTTTTGAATGCGGTAGGATAGTAATGGATTTCTTGAGTTCTTGGAAGAGGAATTGAAATGAAAGACATTAAACAGGTTTTTCTTATTGTTAGCAGTTTTGTTTTACCTTTTATATTAGGTTGCTCCCTGGAAGCATGCCCTATATTTGTTTACTTAAATGAGTATTTGCTTAAAGTTTAAGTAGGAGGAAAGAAGGGGAAGGAAGTAGAGGATAGACAAATGAAAGTGCTTATCATAAATCTTAAATATCCTTGTGTCTTTTAAAAATTAGCTTCAATTTGGGTCATATAGCCAAGTCTTACCATTCATTGTTTTAAAAATCAACTTAGAATAAGAATATATGATAACCAGAAATAATTGTTGCATCTATTTGTTTCAGGATCATCACTATGTATAAACATTGGTCACTGTTAAAACTTCTTGGACTAGTTAATTGTATTAGACTAGGCTAGTATTCAGTCATGCAGCATTTTTATTGAATACCTACTATGGGCCAGGCAACCATGATATGGTCCCTGGCTTCAAGGAGCTTGCAGACTCTGGAGGAAGGTAGCAAATAATTGTTGTGAACTGTGATTTGTAGTTTTTTATCTCTGATGTGAGTGAACCACAGTGGGATATTATTTGTTTGGGAGTTTAAACACAGAAGCATTCCAACAGAGGAGTTGTTCTAAAAGGATTTAAAAATAATCTCCATTTAAAAAATTATTCCACTGTAGTAGTTGAAGAATGATTTCTTGGGGCAAGATGTGTGCTGACAGCATTATATACTAGGCCGGATGATTGACTGATAATACATGAGTTATTACCATTGGCGCAGTGGTTAAGTGCTTGGCTGCTAACCAAAAGGTTGATGGTTCGAACCCACCAGCTGCTCTATGGGAGAAAGATGTGACAGTCTGCTTCTGTAAAGATTATAACCTTGCAGACCCTATAGGGTCGCTGTGAGTCAGAATGACTTGACAGCAATGAGTTTTTTGTTTGTTTGATATCTTCTGGTGGCTGAAAACTGTTTTAAAAGGTTGAATTGCAGTTGTGGGGGGAAATTTTTATTTATTTCATTCCTTAGTTCATATAAGCAGTGCCTCTCGACTGGGCGTAGTTACTTTTTCCTCCTGCAGTTCTCCCTTCAAGGACATTTGGAAATATGTGGGATCAGTTTTTTGATTGTCTCAATGACTGGGGATGTGATACTGGCATTTAGTGCCCATGGGCCAGGGATCCTGAATTTTCTAAAGTGATCAGGATAGTCCTACACTGTGGAAATGTATCCTCTGCCCGAATACCTACTGAATAGAAAAAGAATATATTAAGATTATTTTTTAAGTCAATACTGCTTTTTTTCCATAGTTAATATGGAAAAGGTCAGGGTAAATGATTTTCAACCATATTTAAATATAATTCACACTGAACGTGAGAGGTCAAGAAAATTTCTACTTCCTTTGCAGAAATTACAAGCAATTACTTAAACAATTATTAAAATGATTAAGTTTTACTAGGTTAAAGAAGGTAGCAAATTCAGCATACTTAATTGTCCTAATTAAAGCAGACATTTGACCTTTTGATATATTTTTGGAATTCTTTACTTTTAAAGAAGGTGTATATAAGGACCAGATTAGGTACTATAAAACCAAATGAAACCCACTGCCATGGAGTCAAGCGACCCCATATGGTTTCCAAGGCTGTAAATCTCTATGGAAGCAGACTGCCACATCTTTCTCCTGTGGAGCCGCTGGTGGCTTCAAACTGCTGATCTTTCAGTTAGCAGTTGATTGCTTTAACCACTGCACCACCAGGGCGTCTTAGATGCTACAGGGGATATAATAAGATATCTGAGAGTCTAGTAGGATATAAACTAGTAAGAGCTGAGATTTAAATATCACTTCAAGATGACAGTTGAAGACATGTCAAGAGACAGTGTATCATTAACAAATTAGTTTTATTTTGAATTCTCTAGATTTTTATTGAAAATGTATTACATTGAAATGGTTAAAAAATCTAAAACTTAGAGCATACAACGAAGAGTTGATCACCTTCCCATCACAAGCCTCCGGTCACCTTCCACAAAGGCAGTCACCTGATAGTTTTTTATGCATCTTTCCAGAAATACTGTTTGGTCTTTTCTAAAAAAATTCACATGAGAACATCTTGCTTTTTTTTTTTTTTTTTTTTTTTTAAAATACCTATAAGTGTAGGTTCAAAATCATCCCACAGCTCTGCATGGGAATCTGTGGCTTTCTGTGTGTAATAATTCCAGTCTGTGCCTGTATCTAATTAATCAGTTAATTATTGGTAGATATTTAGGAGAGACAACGTCAATTTTATGAATGCTAATTTCGGTGAAGAGTTCAGAGTAAGTAGGAATAAGAACATCAGGCTTGGGTTTCAGGAAAGGCTTTGCTGAGGAGGTAGGATTTGAGCTAGACCTTAGTACCTTAATTAACTATTGTTAATGCCTTGTTGGTACAAGAAATAAAGATCAAAACTATTAGGCGAGCTGCTCAGTATTTGAATTGTGTATTTAAAACAATTCTTTGTGTATTTCTGTTTGATTAATTTGTTGCAAGTTGATTGTTTTGTTCTTTACCTACATTTTTTGCTTAGCTTTAATTTCAGTGGCTAAAAGCTCTGAGAATGCTTATTTTCCTTAAAAACTAGACCTTTTTTTTTTTTTTTAACTATCATAAGCTATTGTAAATTAATTTGTAAGACATGTCTTCAGATCAGAAGGAAAGATGGCTTGCTTGTTAAATAGTGATAATTACTTTAGGTATTGAGGGAGTAGTAAGTCATTTAAATTTTAAAAGCTTAGATAATGCTCATGGGAAATAATTTTTTAAGTGTTCATAATTAGTATTACTACATGCTGGAGATATTAAATATTTATAAAAGGGAAGGTTTATTTTTTATTAATGTGTTTGTCACATACCCTATGCAACTTGTAACGTTCTGTTACTTTCTAGGAGAGCAGTTTGATTCACTGTTTTTTATTTGGCATTGAGAGTTGTATAGTGCTCCTCAGAAGACAACTGTTAACTTTTCCCCCTTAACTTTACATTAGAAACAAACAAACAAAAACTAATGGTTAGTCTCTAAGTGGGTATGTTTAGCCAAGAATACATGTTAAAATTCAGTTAATTACACAGGTATTTCATAGTGGCACAGTGGTTCAGAACTCGGCTGCTAACTAAAAAAGTAGGCAGTTCAAATCCATCAGCTGCTCCTTTCAAACCCTGTGGGGCAGTTCTGCTCTGTCCTATAGGGTCACTATAGTTGGAATTGACTTGACGGCAACGGGTTTTTGTTTTCCTCGTAATTTATTTTAATTAAATATTTAAATTTCTCCTTATGTGAGAGCACTGAGGCAGCCAGGGAGAATTGTGGAGTGGATCTCTGTCCTCAAAGAGTTTACAAAATACGGTGCATATGTTAATAGTTAAATAACAATATTAGATAGTAAAGTATTTAGTGACAGATAGTATAAATGGAGTATGGCTAAGTACTCGGCTGCTAATCAAAAGGTTAGCAGTTCGAACCCACCCAGTGGCTCTTCGGGAGAAAGACCTGGTGATCTGCTTCTATAAAGATTATAGCCAAGAAAGCCCTATGAGGCAGTTCTACTATGTCACATGGGATCTCTGTGAGTCTGAATCAACTTGATGGCACACAACAAGAAGAGCATCTTGAAATTATTTAGCCAGAAATTGAGAGCAGGAAAGGAAAACACTATTTACAGTGGGTCTCGAAGAGGGGATTTGGATAATCAAAGAGAATTGAGAAAAATGGGAATAGAAATTTAGAGAAATGGAACAACTGTTCCAGTTATTCAGGGACTAGCAAGTAGGCCATTTTGGCATCTTAGAGAAAAATACCAAGGATTAGGATGAGAAATGGGTTAGGAAAATTTAGATTGGAACCAGACTTAAGAGTTTAGGATGCCAAACCAAGAAGTTTATTTGTTCTTGTAAGTGTAGGTGATGTGCAGTTACTTTGCCTAAAAACTCACGCTTCTAAGCCGGGGCATTGAAATGAAAATTAAGTTGGGAATCTTATATAACTTGTTTTTTCTTGAAGTATTTTGTAGCAGTTATTGCTATGTGACATACGACTCAAATACTTAGGGGCTTTAAAAGAACAACCATTTTTTTATGATTGCTCACAAGTTTATGGGTTTACTCAGTTGGTTCTGCATCAGCTGGCAGGTTGTCTGGGATGTGATAGTCCCACATGATCTCATTCACATGTCTGGTGGCTCAGGTGGATTGGCCTAGGGACCTAAGTTAAAGGTGGTAGCAAGAGACAGCAAGTCCTACTGTACAAGTGATTTTCAAACCTGTGCCTGTGTCATGTTCACTAAATTCCCATTGGCTACTGCAGGTCACATGGTCAAGCCCAACCTCGTTGTGGGAAGGGGACCACACAAGAGTGGGTACAGAGAGATGTGTAGGCTCTTATATTTGTAAAATGTTCTACAGTATTTACAGTCTTATATAATTTTTTAGCTCTCTAAGTCATACTTTCTTTGTTTGAAAAAAATAAGGCTAGAGGGGAGAGGGATGATACTACTTACCTCATACAGGGTGAATGAGTAGATAGTGATTCCTTAGGGGCAGTTTCTGTAACAATCTAACACATACTCCATTTCCTTTTACTCCCCACTACAGTTCTAGGTATTTTTATAATTCAGATTTTAAATTCTCTTCAGTGGAGTGCTACCAAGGAGCCCTGATGGTGCAGTGGTTAAGCGCTTGGCTGCTAATCAAAAGGTCTGCGGTTCAAAACAGTGGGCCCACAGAAGAAAAGATGTGACAATCTGCTCCAGTAAAGATTACAGCCTAGGAAGCCCTATGGGGCAGTTCTACTGTGTTCTGTAGATTCGCTGTGAGTCGAAATTGACTCGATGGCACACAACAGCAACAGAGTGCTGCATTTGCTTGCTTTCTTGTCACTGTTTTCTGTAATCAAAGCACATCTTACTGGTGCTTTTAGGTTGCTGCCTTTCTAAATTCTATATCTAAAAAGAAAAACATCCCACTGCCAGTGCTGTAACTTTGGAAAATTCATGGAATGACTTCTTTATATATCAGGGTTCTTTACCTTAATAGTAAACCTGGTAGTAATTTGGTGTTTTGTATTGCTTCTATCTGTACAGTCTAATAATAGCATCCTAGTTCTTGTCCTAATCTTTGGCATTGTTTTAACTGATGAACTTGCTTTAACCTTCCTTTCAATTTGGGAAATTCCCCAAAGTCCTGCTTTTATCTTGTCCTCCTCAGTAGTGATCCGTTGCTTGTAACAGTGTGTCTAAAATTTGAGAATTTTGCAGAAACCCAAGAGGATGAGTCTCTAGATGACAGAGTTACTAGTTTTTGACCTCAACTCATAGTAAAATGTAACAATTAATAACTTTTCCACTTGTCAGCTGAAACAGAAGTATCACAAAACAGTACTTAGCCTTATTATGTGTGATGCATTCTGTTTTCATTTATTTAAAAAAAAAAACACTTGATTTTATGACCCACTAATAAGTCATAACCAACAATTTGAAATAAACTGCTTTGGGAGATCACTGGAATCCAATTTAGTAGTAAACACAGAGGCAGGCAGGACAGACCCTGAGTTAAAAAGTGGCCTTCTAGTCTAGTTGATCCAGAACATTCTTACATTTTATTTAGGAGAAGAGTCAAAATTAAAATACTGCTTTAAATTTTATATAGTGAATGCAAGGAACCCAGCATATGCCCGCAGAACCCAATTTAGTTAATCCTGGTTACAAAAATGGCATGGCAGGGGCATCTGACCTCCTCTAACGTCACAAGGAGGAAGGAGAATCAAGATCAACAGCCCAAGGCTAATTCCTATGAAGCAGAGGTCAGACATACCTCCTCTCTCCAAATTTTTTACCAATTCTGACACCAGCCACCCCTCCCATGGCACTCTGCTTCTCTGCTGGATGTGATAATTCATTGCAACGGCCACACAGAACTCACAGACCATACTCACAGTTATGGGGTTTATTAGGGAAGTAACAGGTTACAATTCAGGATCAGGAATGACTCAGGATACAGTTCTTCAGTCAGGACAGGTTCTTGACCATGCCCATCGGCAGGCATCTCCCTGGCCCTCGGCCTCTCAGCCCTCAGCAGCTGGGGCCTCTTGGGCTAGCCGGCCTCTGCGCTGCTTGGAGAAGTGTTACAGAGCTCTTCAGTTCCACCAGTAAGTACCTATGGTTACGCCACTCTGCCAGTAAGCCTCGGCCTGAAGGCATTCAGCTCTTTTGCTTTGTGGGTCTGCAAGCCTAGCTCCTCTGTCAGGTGCCCAGAGGCACTCTACCCCACCAGAAAACCTCCTGCCTGAAGATACACAGCTCTCTCGCTCTGTGGGTCAGCATACTTGCTGTAAACACCTTGCTCTGTGGGCCAGGAAACCCACTGCACCATCTCGCACTGGTCTCCTGGTTCTGCTGCTGCTGTTTCGCTGCCGCTGCTTCTCACCGTCTTGTGCTGTCTCAGGTGTTAAGCTTTCTCTGTCTCCTAGGTCTAGGATGTTCTCAGTGCAGTGACCCCAGGTCCAAAGGACACACTCCACTCCCATCTTTTCTTGGTGGTAGTAGGTTCCCCGCCCCCAACTCTTTCCACCTCTAGGATGACTCATTTTAAGCCCAGTAGGATAGCAAAACTGACCAGTCCCTTTGTTAGAGTTCCATATACCTTATTTGCATGGTCCTACCCCCACAAGGGTGCCGTGCACCTTATATGTCTTATTAGCAAGCTTTCCAGTCCCTTGGTGGGCCACAAGCACCTTATTTGCATAGCCCTACCCAGTTTTTCGGTGGGAGTTACAAGACCACAGTTAGAAAGGCCATATAAAAGAGATCCATCGCACTGCACTGGTACATAGGGTAAAATCTAAATTTAAGCTTTATCCCAGTGCTCTCCCTCCTGTTTTTTGTTTACTTTTTTCAGCCTTACCTTAGATTACTCTCTTACAGGAACTTTCTGCTCCATCTAAATTGTTTTGTTTATCCCTCACAAGTATATCTGTTCATTTTACTACCCTGTGACTGTGTAGAGGAGGTATGTTACATAGTTGAAAGTCAAACAGCTTTGAATTCTAACGTGAGCTCCCCTACAATCTTCCTATATAATCTTTAGCTCTGTAAGTCATGGTTTCTTTGTCTGAAAAAGTAAGGGTAGAGGGGAGGGGTATGATAATATTTACATCATACAGAGTGGTTGTGGAGATAGTGATGAAAGCATCTGGCACAAGGAAGATACTATAAACAAATGATACGGTTCTTAGAGTCATTTTCAGTTCTACTTGTACCTTAAAGCCCTGCATGATTTCATCTTTTCTGGTCTGCACGTGCCCACTGAGATAGTTCTGACTTCTGTCACTGACTCTGTCAGTGACCTGTATGATGTTGCTTGGATATCATGGATCTTCAGTACAATTTAATTTAATTTGAATTATTTTCAATCTATTTAAGAATTGATTTGCCAACTTTGTCAGTTTTTGGTTAGGAAAATATGTATATATGGGTTACCATCTGCATGTGTTGCTTTATTTCTGATACTCATATAGCTTAACTTGACATCCCTTCATGCTGTATACCCAAGTAGTTTGGGTTCTCTTATTGCACATATAGTGCCTTGAATGTAGTACATTCTCAGTATCTGAGTTTTCCCCTCAGAGCTTTATTTATTAGCCCTTAACTAGTATGAACACTGTGAATTTTGATTTGCCCAAGATCTCAGTATATGGTTTAAATCCAGGTCCAATTCAGTATACTTTGCTGCCTGCTCTCCAGTGTTCTATCGTTGTTAAAGAGTCACTTGACTTTCTTCTTGAAATATAGATTATGCCACTCCGTATTTGTTTTTTTAAACTAGAAAATGAATTAAGGAGGCAGGAAAAATCAACATTTGTTATTTATTCCATTAACATTGTATGCTTAATTTGTGTCAGACACTATACTGTTTACATAGGAAAAATAGTTGGTAATTCAGTGAAGGATTTGCAAAAGTTATATTTCTGAAGGCAATCCTGAATCTTTAATTTTTCTTTTCTAAGTACAGGTTCTTCATTTAAAATAAAACTGACTCTTAAATCTTTGCTTTAATTACATCCTTGCTAGGAGGTTAGTACGTTTAGTTTTTCTGTAGCACTCGTGAGATTGGGGAGAACCATGTTTGTCAAATATGTTTTGCTGCTCTTTATGCAGTTAAGGAAGTAATTTGAACTAAGATTGTGTCGGAATTTTTGGCTAATTCAGATAATGTGTATTTGGTTAGTAAAATTTAAATCACTAAATAGACTTTTATTTCATATAGACAAAAAACTAACATTTGGTTAAAATCTTCTATGTAGAAATACTGCACCAAACGGCATTTGGAATTAAAGTAGATGTGAATGTTCAGAGTGCAAACCCTTTCTTTACCCATAAAAGCAGAACAAAAATAGCACTTCTTAAAGCTCTTCTACATTATCTCTGGCTGAAGGCTCTCTTGCCCTTACTCAGACTATTGTCTAAGATCGGTAATGTTATTTTGCATACAGTTATAAGAAATTTAGCTAATTTCCACTGTCTGCAAAAAGGGTAAAGCGTGTAGTTAGAGGCAAGGCCTAGCAGATCAAAGAAGAGAATTAATGTTCAAAACAGGCACTGTTAGATGCTTTACATAAAATAAATAGTTTAATTTGAAGAGCTGTGAGATCATAGGATTGAAGAGCCATTTAGTCTTGTTAAACATCTCATTTTACCCAAATTGTCTCCTGGGATCTCATCATTAGTATATAATACTTACATAATATGATCTGGAATCATTATAAAATGTTAAAATTTTATTAGCCGTTGTTTAAAGAAGGCTGAGGTATATGGTTAAATGGCTAAAACTAAGCATCGCTTTAAAAAGTGAATCTCAGATTATTTGGAAAATTTATTCATGTGGAACATCTGGCATCCGTATTGATGCCTAAGATAGTAGGTGAATGTTACATATTAGCTTCATACCTCCTAGATAGGGGTTTTATATTTAAAATAAATAATGTAAATTTAGAAGCAGTGTTGATAATTGATTTCATCCCCATCCCAATCAGTTGGGATATCAGAAAGCTGTCTTATATAAAGCATTTAAATTAAGTCTTAAAGTAATTTTGAATTACCAAAGTTAATTGAAGCAGATTTTTTTTTGTTTATTGTAGTTTAAGTGAAAGATTACATTTCAAGTTAGTCTTTTATACAAAAATTTATACAAACATTGTTATGTGACCCTAATTGGTCTCCCTATACTGTGACAGCACGTTCCTCCTTTCCGCCACTGATTTCCCATGTCCATTCAACCAGCTCCTAACCCTCTCTGCCTTCTCATCTCACCTCTGGACAGAAGCTGCCCATTTAGTCTCATGTATCTACTTGAGCTAAGAAGTACATTCTTTGCGAGTATCATTTTATGTCCACAGTCCTGTCCAATCTTTGTCTGAAGAGTTGGCCTCGGGAATTGTTTTAGTTCTGGGTTGACAGAGTCAGGGGGCCGTGCTTTCTGGGGTTCCTTCAGTCTCAGTCAGACCATTAAGTCTGATCTTTTTACTAAAATTTGAGTTCTACACCCCACCTTTCTCCTGCTCCATCAGGGACTCTGTTGTGTTCCCTGTCAGGGCAGTCAGTGGTGGTACCTGGGCACCATCTAGTTCTTCTGGTCTCAGGCTGATGAAGTGTCTGGTTTATGTGGCCCTTTCTGTCTCTTGGGCTAATACTTTCCTGGTGTCTTTGGTGTTCTTCATTATCCTTTACTCCAGGTGGTTGGGACCAATTAACGCATCTTAAATGGCCGCTTGCAAGTGAAGCAGATATTTTTGTGAGATTGAGAGCAAATTATTTCCAATAAATAGAGATGATTTTACTACTTCTTTTGGATAAGCCATTATCATCAAAACAAGGTATTTAGAATTTTTACTTACTCAAAATAAATAGTTTACCTTCTGTATTTTTCTGTATAAATGTGCAGTCATTTTTAGAAAAACAAGCACATGTTCTTGAAGTTTCCCTAATTTTTGCAACTATGGTAGGTCTCAGTCAACATGAAAAACGTCATTATATGTTTAACTCAAAAGCATTAACATCTTATCAATTTATATTGTAAAATATTCAAATTATGATTTTCAATTTCCTAAACAAAACTTTCAAAAGATTTTATCATTTCAAAAGAATCAAACAAAGTTTAATAAAATACTTATTAAAAGATTGATACTTCAGTAATTTGAATCTAGTAACTTACCTTTGCATAATGAATCCATAATTGAATATTTTAAACCTCTGTTCTGGGGGAGAAAAATTAGGCATTTTACCTATCTAAAATAGGATATTGCATATCATATAGCATAACATTGTGCATAAAATTGATATCCTCAAACAAATTGACCGTGAAGTTCATCATCAGTGTGAAGGTATTTTACAGGAAACATTACTGAGTGCTTGTGTCATAATTACTGCTTTTTCAGTAATTAAGGATTAACTGTAGTATGTAATATTGAATATGTTGGCAAGAAGTGAGTCAGACTTAGTATATTCAGTAATGTGACTTACTTATAAAATATTTCTGAAAAGGTGACCTGATGTTGCAGATGCTGCCTAAATAAATTATTTCTAATACCAAAAGACCTTTGGGCGTTTATCTATCTTGAATGAATAGATTCATCATATATAGGTCTTACTTTACTTGAGAAAAAAATTATGTTATCATCCTAGATTCTGCCTTTCATATATGCTTTGCTTGACAACACATTAGATATTATGAGTTAAAGTCTTGGAATTCTGCGTATGCTGGTTCTGATTTTCACATTATTGTTTATTCTGACCCTCGGCATGCTACTTATAATTCTCTCTTGTTTCTTTATTTTTAAAATAGACATAATAAAGACCTGTTTTTTTGTTAAGAGGAGAATTCATCAAAGACATTTATTTAAAATGATTGTAATATAAGGTAATATTTTCATTTACACTTACACTGTTTTGGAAACACCTTTGATGTTTTATGTATGATGCTAACCTAGCATAGTTTTAAAACATTAATAATTGCATTATTTTCAAGTCATTTATTATCACTTTGAAAAATAACATTAAATTACTGATTTATCTACTTGTATGAAGCCTACATTTTAGAGAAGGCAGAGTCAGATTTCATGATAATTTATGAAAGATGCTTTTTTCTTTGAAAAGGAGGGAGATGAGTTGATGTGTATGCCTGTATGCCAGGAGATTATTGACTTTACAGTTGAAACCTCTTCTTTGTCCAGAATTTTAAATTGAGGATTTCAAAGGCTCGAGATGAAAGAGAAGCTACAGTTACATAGTAGCTGAAAGTTCAGATTTTGGACTATGATTTGAATTCCAACTTTGTCACTTCCTGTGGGATTTAAGGATTGTTTTTTTGTGTCTGTGTATATGGACTGTATATACACAGTTTATAATAACATGTGCCTTAAAGGTATGTGATTGTTAAGATATGATATTGAGTGCTTTAACTGTTAAGATGTTGGAAATGCACAGTAAATGTTAGCTCTTACTGATTTAAGAGGACTAGATTAGAAACTTTACTTCATAAAAGTACATTAGTCTTAGTGTTAATAAAATATTGTTTAGTTTATCATCTGTGTAGGGGTTTTAATTTTATTTTAAATAAATAGTGGAAATCACATTTTCCTCCAGAGTCTTACCTGATGCCTTGATGTATAAAACAGAAAAATAGAGCTGCACTAATTGAAGTGGTACCTCTGCAGAACAGTTAGGTAAGTAATAGTCTACAATATAGCACCATTGCCAGAAGTTGTTAAGGGAGTTCAGGTATAATTCTCTTTTGACGTTATTTTCTTCCAAAACAAGTGTTTTTTCTAATTTTTCATCCTTCCATTACTTTCTTTTCTTTACTCTCCCAAAGACAGTATTTTTGCCTTGTAGTTTTTAAATGCCAACGAGTTGGTTCCAACTCATAGTGACCCTATGTACAACAGAAGAAATACTGCCTGGTCCTTTGCCACCGTCAGAATTGTTGCTGTGTTTGAGCCTGTTGTTGCAGCCAGTGTGTCAGTCTGTATCATCAAGGGTCTTCCTCTTTATCGCTGACCATCTACCCTTACCAAGCATGATGTCCTTCTTCAGGAACTGGTCCCTCCTGTTAACATGTCCAAAGTGCGTGAGACAAAGTCTCGCTGTCCTTCCTTCCAGGGAGCAGTCTGGCTGTACTTCTTCCAAGACAGACTTGTTCATTTTTCTGGCACTCCATGATATATTCGCTATTCTTCACCAACACCATAATGCAAAGGCATCAATTCTTCTTTGGTCTTCCTTATTCATTGTCCAGCTTTCACATGCATATGAGGTGATGGGAAATACCATGGCTTGAGTCAGATGCACTTTTGTCTTTAAATTGACATCTTTTGCATTTGAACACTTTACAGAGGTCTTTTGCAGCAGATTTGCCCAGTGCAACATGTCGTTTGAATTCTTGACTGAGGCCTCCATGGGCATTGATTGTGGATCCAAGTAAAAAGAAATCCTTGACAATTTCACTCTTTTCTCCATTTATCATGATGTTGCTTATTGGTCCAGTGGTGAGGAGTTTTTTCATTTTTATGGTGAAGTGTAATCATACTGAAGGCTGTAGCCTTTAATCTTCATCAGTACGTGCTTCAAGTCCTCTTCCCTTTCAGCAAGCAAGGTTGTGCCATGTACAAATCATAGGTTGTTAACGAATCGTCTACCAATCCTCATGCCCCATTCTTTATATGGTCCAGTTTCTGGGATTAGTTGCTTAACGTGCAGATTGAATAAATCTGGTGAAAGGATACAAGCCTGATGCACACCTTTCCTGATTTTAAACCACACAATATCCCCTTGTTCTGTTCAAATGACTGTCTCTTGGTCTATTTACAGGTTCCTCATGAGCACAATTAAGTGTCCCAGAATTCCCGTTCGTTGCAGTGTTATCCATAATTTGTTATGATCTACAGAGTCGAATGCCTTTGCATAGTCAGTAGGACACAGGTAAACGTCTTTCTGGTGTTCTTTGCTTTAAGCCAGGATCTATCTGACATCAGCGATGATATCCTTGGTTCCATGTCCTCTTTTGAATCCTGCTTGAATTTCTGGGAGTTCCCTGTCAGCGTAGTGCTACAGCTGTTTTTTAATGATGTTCAGCAGAATTTTACTTGAGTGTGATATTAATGATATTGTTCAATAATTTCTGCATTCTGTTGGATCGCCTTTCTTTGGAATGGGTATAAATATGGATCTCTTCCAGTTGATTGGCCGGGTAGCCGTCTTCCGAATTTCTTGGCATAGACAAGTAAACACCTTCAGTGCTGTATCTGTTTAACATTTCAGCTGATATTCCGTCAGTTCCTGGAGCCTTGTTTTTTTGATGGTTCCTTCAGTGCAGCTTGAACTTGTTCCTTCAGTACCCATCAGTTCTTGATATATGCTACCTCCTGAAATGGTTGAACATCGATCAGGTCTTTTTGGAACAGTGACTGTGTATTCCTTCCATCTTCTTTTGATGCTTCCTTCATCATTCAGTGTTCTGCCCATAAGTCTTTCAGAATTGCAGCTCAAGGCTTCAATTTTTTTCTTCAGTTCTTTCAGCTTAAATGCTGAGTGTCTTCTTCTCTTTTGATTTTCTATCTCCTGGTCTTTGCACACTTCATTATAATGCTTTGCTTTGTCTTCTCAAAGCCGCCCTTTGAAATCTTCTGTTCAGCTCTTTTACTTCATGGTTTCTTCCATTCATTTTAGCTACTCTGCATTCAAGAGCAAATTTCAGAGTCTCTTCTGAAATCCATTTTGGTCTTTTGTTTCTTCCTCATCTTTTTAATGTCCTTTTGCTTTTTTCATGTATGATGTCCTTGATGTCATTCCACAACTCGTCTGATCTTTGGTCATTAGTGTTCGATGTGTCAAATCTATTCTTGAGATGGTCTCCTGATTCAGGTGGAATATAATCAAGGTTATATTTTGGTTCTCGTGAACTAGTTTTAATTTTCTTTAGCTTCAACTTAAACTTTCATAGGAGCAATTGACGATCTGTTCCGCAGTTGGCCCTTTGTCTTGTTCTGACTGATGATACTGAGCTTTTCTCACATCGTTTTCCACAGATTTGATTCCTGTGTTTTCCATCTGGTGAGGCTGTATAGTCATCGTTTAGGTTGTTGGTCTTGCAAAATTCTGTCGTGAGATCTCCGGCATCATTTCTTTCACCAAAGCCATATTTTCCAGCTTTGCTTTGTTTCCAGCTTTTGCATTCCAATCACCAGTAATTATCAGTGCATCTTGATTGCATGTTTGATCTATGTCATACTGCAGAAGTTGATAAAAATCTTCCATTTCCTAATCTTTGGCCTTAGTGGTTGGTGTGTCAGTTTGAATAATAGTTGTATTAACTGGTCATCCTTGTAGGCATATGGATATTATTCTATCATGACAGTGTTGTACTTCAGGGTAGATCTTGAAATGTACTTTTTGACGATGAATGCGATGCCATTGCTCTTCAGTTTGTCGTTCCTGGCATAGTAGACCATGTGATTGTCAGATTCAAAATGGCCAATACCATTTCAGCTCAGTAGTGCCTACGATATTGATGTTTATGTGTTCCATTTCATTTTTGACAACTTCCAGTTTTCCTAGATTCATACTTTGTGCATTCCACATTCCAGTCATTAATGGATGTTTGCAACTGTTTCTTCTCATTTTGAGTCGTGCCATATCAGCAAATGATGGTCCTGAAAGCTATACTCCATCCACGTCATTAAGATCGACTCTACTTTGAGGAGGCAGATCTTCCCCAGTCATATTTTGAATGGCTTCCAACCCGAGGGGCTCATCTTCTGGCAGTTTATCAGACAGTGTTGCACTGCTATTCATAAGGTTTTCCCTGGCTAATTTTTGTCAGTAGTAGACCACCACTTTCTTCTTCGTAGTCTGTCTTAGTCTGGAAGCTCAGCTGAAACCTGTCTACCCTGGGTGACCGTGACCCTGCTGGTATTTGAAATACCATTGGCATAGCTTCCAGCATCACAGTAACACAAGTCGCAACAGTACAACAAACTGACAGACACGCCAGTAGGACTTTGTCTTAGAAACTTAATAAAGCTAGACGTCTTTTTTAAAAAAGTGAAATAAAAAATATGGACTTTTCAGTGATGGCTTTATGATGTTTTTGTCTTAGAGACATAATAAAGCCATCACTGATAACGTCCATGTTTTTTATTTATTTTTTAAAGACTTTCAGTTGTTTGTTTTTTTTGGTCTTACATACTAAGGCACATTAAATAAAATCTTTTTTTTTTTTGGTGCCTAAGATTTTAAATAACATGTTTATCTGGAAATACGATACTGATGTATACATAGTATGAATAGGGATATTGTACTTTCTTCTCCCTTTGTTTTAGGATCCTGATCAGAACTTTTGGTAGTGGTAGTCAGTCACCATTTAGTTCTTCTGGTCTCAAGGTAGAGGAGGCAGTAGTTTGTGGAGACAGCCCTGTAATCCGGTTTTCTATGATTCTTGGGTTTCTTTCTTTTTCTTTTGTTGCAGATGAATAGAGACCAGTAGTTGTGTCTTAGACATTCACTCATAAGATTTTAGGATCCCAGACACTACTCACTATACTGGGAGGTAGAACTTAAACTTTAGGAACATAATTTGTTCTTATACTGTTCCTTACATGTCGTCCTTCACCACTTTCTTTTGTTTAAACTTTCTTCCTTAGTATTTCTTGTATCAACCCCATTTCTCTACATCTCCTTCCCACAATCTGTGATAAAATTGTTGTTAGCTGCCTTCCCATCAGTGCCCACTCATAGCAACCCTGTGTACGATGGGAACAGACCTTTGTGACCCATAGAGATTTCATTGGCTGTTTTTTTTGGCAGTAGATCACCAGGCCATTATTCCTGGTCTGTCTTAGTCTGGAACTTCTACTGAACCTGTTCAGCATCACACAAGCCTTCACTGACATGGGTGGTGGCTGTGCTTGAGGTGCATTGGCCAGGAGTCAAACCTGGGTCTCCCACATAGAAGGTGAAAATTCTACTTAACCAGTGATAAAAGTAAGCATTTCAAATCCTGTGTTATGATTTCATGAGACTTTCCTATATTTTTAAATTGATTCTATAACTTATTCTTTTCATTGAACTATGTATGTTTTTCTGATTTTTATCACAGTTTCCCTGTACTAAGATTGTGTTTGTCTCCCCCCCACTCCCTTATTGAAGCTCTTTAAAAGCAGGGACCGTGCCCTTATTTTGCTCCGTAGTCAGTAATTAAGTCTTGTTGAATGATTATCTTCTCTGTACTCCTTGAAAAAGTGGTCTTAATCTGGGGGAAGGGAATGAATTTTGTGCATTTGAGAAACCATTCCTTACTGAAATTAAATTTCTCTGACCGTTCTTATTTCATCTCAGTTCTGACATTGGATATCTATGTTCAGGACAAGGATTCACTTTGATCAAGGACTTACAGCTTTTATAAAGCAAACTTGAGTGTATGTTGTTGTTAGTTGCCCTTGAATCTGACTCATGGCAACTGTATGATTAATAGTCCTCTGAATAGCTTACATTTACTAAATGCTTACTGTGTGCCAGGAAATAATTTAAGTTTGTGTGTGTGTGTGAGAAAGAGAGAAATTAACTCATGTAATCCTCATCAACCCTGTAAAATAGGTAGTCACTATCCTTCTTCATGTTTCTTAACCTCCCTTAGATTTTCCATCTCTTGGGGCAGCATTCTAGGTAATTTCCTTGTATCTATGGAGCTCTGGTGGCGTAGTGGTTAAAGAGCTCAGCTGCTAACAAAAGGTTGGCAGTTCAAATCTACCATACTCTCCTTGGAAACCCTATGGGGCAGTTTTGCTCTGTTCTGTAGGGTTACTATGAGTTGGAATCAACTCGACAGCAGTAGGTTTTTTTTTTTGTTATATATATTTTTATATATATACCCTTCGCTAGTTTTGTTCCTCTAGAGACCCCAGGCTAAAAGAAGTCCGTTTATTAAATAATAGTTTTTTTTAAAAACATAAATTTAATAGAAGTTTTATTATTTATTTTTTCCTGTACTTCAGTTTTATACTCTTGTTTGAAGACCACTGGTTTATAGTGCTACAAGTAGCTGAAATTTCTAAAATGTATTATTATTAAATACTATCCTTACTTATCTACCCCGTTCCCAGAGTGTATTGGAGAAGTGACAGCAACAGCACTCAGTCAGATTTTTTTTTTCATACTTTTAGTGAAATTTAATGTGTATTTCCAGTTCATTTGTTGCATCATGCTTTACTCTTTATGAGACCCTTGAGTATTGTGTGTGCCAGTTGTCAGATACTTACTCCTCTCAGCTATAAATCACCCCTTCATATTTGTTCTTCAGTATTGGAGCTTGACCCTTTAAGTATTTCTCCTTTGCAGTAAACACAATGTTAAGCTTTGTAAGTAGAGGATGTTGGAGGGACTTTGCACAAGGAACCAAACCCATTGCCAGCGAATCAATTCCAATTCATAGTGACCCTACAGGACAGAGTAGAACTGTCCCATAGTTTTTCCTAGGCTGTAGTGGAAGCAGACTGCCACATCTTTCTTCCGTGGAGCAGCTGGTACATTCCAACCACCAGCTTTCACTTGGCAACCGAGTGCTTCACCACTGCTCTACCAGTGCTCCTTTGCACAAGGAAGTGGCTTCTGTTTTTCTTTCTTTTTGCTCCTAGCAGCACAGGTATGGGGATAGATCCCAGAGTGCAAAGACTCTTGATGAGCTCACAGCCCCAGCCTTGACCCAGTAACCACCTCACTGTAGTTTCTTCTGATATGGACACTGCACACCCCCAGACCTCTTGCCTCGCTGCTGGAGAAGTCCCAACACCCTGACTTCCCCTGCATTCCTCCTTACACTGCAGGGGTTTGTTTCCCATGGCCCTCCTGATACAGGCAGTGTAGGCAGTCAGGCTCACCATTCCTCAGTTCCCTTTGCTGCTCACCTGTCAGCCACTTAGGTCTTGAAATCTAGCAGACTTCTTTGCCGTCTAATGGGCCACAACCAGGAACGGATTACTCAGTAAGCCAGGTAAGCTCATGCTTAGGGCTTCAATAAAACCAGGTTACCAGTTGTCCAAAGCAAAGACCCATAGATGCCAAGCAGACAGGACACAAGGAAAAGCGAGCGTGATAGTGGAAGGGAACTGGCAGGCTACTAAATGAAATTGATACCAGCTCCAGTGCGTGAGAATATGCAGGCCATAAATAAGTTTATACAGGGTTGCGAGGGCGCCCACATGCAAGGTTGTTTAAGTTTTGAGGCTGCTACCACTTCAGCACCTTCACTGACATCTGTCTCCTATGGTCCCCTCCTGTGTAATTGAAACTCTTTATCTTGGCAAGCCTCTTGGGAATATACTATTTCTTTCGAATAAGTAAGAGGTGGGGGTGAGCTGTTGTGTCTAACTCTTGCTATATTCACCCACTAAAAATTTTATAATCCAATTAATCTCATTCTGCTAAAATGGCATATGCCACTTTTGCGTTCAATCACTAATATTATAGTTGCATTTAAAAAGAAGTTACGTCATGGATAGCTAAGACACACACACAAATGTATATAAAACTCATATATCCTGAATGTGTGAGTAAGCGGAGGAGGGGACACTATAGATTATCACAGTGTTTAGGGCCCTCATATGCCTTAATCTGGCCCTGGCTGCAACCAACCTTCTCCAACAAGATCTGAATCTTAGCATTGAGGAGGGCCGCCTCTTCCAAGTTTATTCCTTCCTTGGGTATTCTCACTAAGCCGTAGGGTATTCTTTAAAGTTCACCTTATACATGTATAGTTATTTTCCTGTTATGGTTAATAATTCTTTATATGAGACACTCCCTGTTCCAGTTACTTTGTGGTATCTGTTTCTTAATTGGACCCTGTATTAGTCAGGGTTCTCCAGAGAAACAGAACCAGTAGGATTGTGTGTGCGTGTGTGTGCGTGCACGCACACACGCACACACATCGATCTATCAGTTGGCTTTAAGGAATTGGCTCATATGATTGTGGGGGCTTGCAAGTCCAAAATCTACACATTTGGTGATAGGCTGAACACTGGCAGTTTTGTATCTGAAATTGGTAGACCAGGCAGTGGGCTAGAAACTCTGGAAGAATATTTGTGTTACAGTTTTGTGCATAACTCCTTCTCCCTTGGGAAACCTTAGTTTTTGCTCTTCAGGCCTTTAACTGATTGGATTAGGCCTACCCATATTATGGAGGATAAGCTGCTTTATTTAGAGTCAACTGACTGTAAATGTTAAGTAAATGTAATACCTTCATAACAACATCTAGACTAGTGTTTGACTACCTAATTGGGCACCGTAGCCTACCCAGGTTGATACAAAATGAACCATCACAGACCCTGTCTGGTACACTGGGTTAAAATGAGTTAAATTATATAATACCTTCTTGTATGAAAACTGTAGATTAGTACCAGTGCATCCTCCCCCACTCCATGGCATGTTTCTTTTATTTGCTACCATGGAAACTAGTTTTGATATTAAAAAATTAAAATACCGTAGTTGGCAAATGCAGTTATACACTCTAGTGGGATAACTGTGCAGGAATAGTCCTTAGAAGTCATTGGTCCCTCTTACTGTATGGCGCAGAAGAGAATGAAGGAAGCCAACAACTGAAAAGAAGAAACTAGTCCACAGGACTAATAGTTCACATGAACCACAGCCTCTTCTAGCCTGAGACCAGAAGAACTAGCTGGTGCCTGGCTATCACTACTGAACATTCTGACCAGGGACACAATAGAAGGTCCTGGATAGAATGGGAGAAGAATGTAGAACAAAAGTCAGGTTCCTAAAAAAGACTGGACTGATAGAGACTAAAGGAACCCCCAAGACTGTTGCCCTAAGGTACTCTATTTGACTTGGAACTGAAGCCATTCTTAGAGGTTTCCTTTCAGCCAAATAATAGATTGGCTTATAAAATAAACAGTATCACCTGTGAGAATATGCTCCTTTAAACAAACAACTATACAAGACCAAATGGTCAACATTTACCCAGAAGCAAAGGTGAGAAAGCAAGGAGGGGCAGGGAAGCTAGATAAATGGAAACAGAACAAACAGAATGGAAATAATGAGAATGCTGATACATTGTGAAAATTGTAAACAATGTCATGGAACAATTTATGCAAAAATTGTTAAATGAGAATGCTGTGTAAACTTTTACCTAAAACAATAAAATATTGAAAAAACTTAAAATAGTGCCGCTTTTATTGGTGGGGAGTGGGGGAGGAGTCATCCTTGGTCCCCAAAATGGTTGAGATGAGGGAATGGAAGAGTTGTATTTTTACAATTAAATATCTGTTAATGCTTTAATATAGACAAACAGGAAACATGAAATGAGAACTTTTCAATACCATTATTAGTGTATTTGGTAGCTCAAAAAATTTCCATTTGGTCATTTCTTTTTTAATAAATTGGAAAATGACAGTTAAGTGAATTATCTTTTTAAAATTTCCTCAAGTAGGAGGTTGGGTTAAAAGAAAAGAACACCCACACTCCCAGGGGATGTGGGGTTGGTGAAGAAGGGAGACACAAAAGAAATGTTGAAAAATTTGAATATTACTTAAATTTTGTTGTTGCTAGGTGGTTCCAACTCATAGCGACCCTATGTATAACAGAATTAAACACTTCCCAGTCGTGTGCCACCCTCACAGTTGTTTCTGTGTTTCAGCTCAGTGTTGCAGCCACTGTGTCAGTCCTTCTCATTGAGGGTCCTCCTCTTTTTCAGTGACCTCCTGCTTTACCAAGCATGATGTCCTAATCCAGGGACTGATCCTTCCTGATGACATGCCCAAAGTACATGAGACGAGATCTCACCATCCTTGCTTCTAATGAGCATTCTGGCTATACTTCTTCCAAGACAGATTTGTTTGTTCTTGTGACAGTCCGTGGTATGTTCAGTATTCTTCACCAACATCATAATTCAAAGGCATCAATTCTTCTTTGTTCATCATTATTCATTGTCCAACTTCTATATGCGTATGAGGCGAATGAAAATATCATGGGTTGGGTCAGGTACACCGTAGTCCTCAAAGTGACATCTTTGCATTTTAACACTTTAAAAAGTACTTTTGCAGCAGATTTGCCCACTGCAATATGTTGTTTGATTTCTTGACTGCTGCTTCCATGGGCGTTGATTGTGAATCCTTGTGAGATGAAATCCTTGACATTTATCATGATGTTGCTTTTAGATCCAGTTGTGACGATTCTTGTTTTCTTTATGTTGAGGTGTAGTCCCTACTGAAGGCTATAGTCTTTGATCTTCATCAATAAGTGCTTCAAGTCCTCTTTTGCTTTCAGCAAGCAAGCTTGTGTCATCTGCACATCACAAGTAGTTAGTGAGTCTTCCTCAAATTCTGAAGCCATGTTCTTCATATAATCAGTCCACCTTGGATTATTTGCTCAACGTACAGATTGCATAAGTATGGTGAAAGGATACAACCCAAATGCACTCCTTTCCTGATTTTAAACCACACAGTGTCCCCTCGTTCTGTTTGAAAAACTGCTTCTTGGTCAGTGTACAGGTTCCACATGAGCACAATTAAATTCTGGAATTTCTGTTCTTTGTAGTGTTAGCCATAATTTGTTATGACCCACACAGTTGAATGCCTTTGCATAGTCAATAAAACATTCAAATTTATTTAAATTAAAAATATTATTTAAATGTCAGAAATGTTTCCAGAAGTAGAAGGAAGAAAAAGAATAAGTAATCAACAGGTTATCGATTCTGTAACAAAATTTGTTAAATTTGCTGTATCTAATAGCCAGAATGCTCCTTAGAAGCAAGGATGGCGAGACTTCGTCTCATGTAGTTTGGACTTGTTATCAAGAGGGACTAGTCCCTGGAGAAGGACATCATGCTTGGCATAGTAGAGGGTCAGCGAAAAAGAGGAAGATCCTCAACAAGATGAATTGACACAGTGGCTGCAACAATGGGCTTAAGCATAACAGTGATCATGAGGATGGCAGAGGACTGGGCTGTGTTTCGTTCTGTTGTACATAGGTCACGTTGAGTCGGAAGCAACTCAGCAGTAGCTAACAACAACTATAGCTTTTACATTAGTATGGAAGTAATGAATCTGCATATTGTAGTGAATAAATGATAATTATTTTTAAACAATCAGTAAAACAACAAGACACCAGTGTCTTGTTTGATGTGTTTCCTACCTCCTGCTCCTACTGCTTTAACTTTCCTATTTGTGACAACTTTGGGTAAATATATTATTGAAGATAATACTTATGGCTCTGGCTCTGTAGATGATGATCTTCCCAATGAAACATTCATCCATTTAGTATTTTAAGTAAACTTACAAATGCAAATGCTGTTTTCTGTGGAGGAGCCAATGGTTTTTTAAGTTTAGGTTATACTCACTGTGCGTGCAGTGAACATTTTTTTTTTTTTTTTTTGAAATATTTTATTGTACTTCAGGTGAAGGCTTACAGAACAAACAGTTTCTCATGTAACAGTACTACACATGCTGTTTTATGACTTTGGTTAACAACCCCACAACATTTTAACCCTCTGAATTCTCAGCTTTTTTTTTTTTTTTTTTTTTTGGTGAAAATACACATAGCCAAAGATACACCATTTCAAAACTTTTTACTTACACATTTAAATGACATTGACTATGCTCTTCTAATTGTGCTGCCATTCTCACCCAAGATGAAGGCTTACAGGACAAAATAGCCTCCCATTAAAAAGTTACTACAAATGTTGCCCTATAACACTGGTCAACAATCTCACAACACATCAACAGTATCTTTACTCAACTTGTGTTCCTTATCATCAGTTTCCTACTCCCCCTCTGCCTTCTAGCCCTCGTCACGGGACTCCTGTACCTCGTTAGTCCCATTTAGTTTTACTGGGCTGTCCACTCCCAGGCTGAACATCGAACCTCGAAGGTAACTTCACCTCTGAGCTGAAAGGGTGTCTGGGGGCCATACTCTTGAGGTTTCTCCAGTATCCTTTAGGCCAGTAAATTTGGTCTTTTTTTTGGGGGGGGGGGAGTTAGAATTATGCTCTACATCCTTCTCCAGCTCTGTCCAGAACCCTCTGTTGTGATCCTGGTCAGAGCAGTCAGCGGTGGTACCGGGCACCATCTAGCTGTACTGGACTCAGTCTGGTGGAGGTCTTGGTAGCTCTGGTCAATTAGTCCTTCAGACTAATCTTTTCGTTGTATCCTGTTCTCTTCATTCTCCCTTGCTCCCGAAGGGATGAGACCAGTGGAGTATCTTAGATGGCCACTCACAGGCTTTTAAGACCCCAGACACAACTCACCAAGGTAGAATGTAGAGCATTATCTTTATAAGTAGTGTCATGCCAATTGAGCTAGATGTTCCCCGAGACCATGGTCCCCAGAGCCCTCCATCCAACAACTCAGTCCTTCGGGGAGTTTGGATGTGTCCATAGGGCCTCCATGACCTTTCCTTGTGCAGGTTATGTTAGTTTCCCTTGTACTGTGTACTGTCTCACCTCTCACCCAAGGTGCCACTTATCTATTGCCTATTTAGTATTCCCCCCCCCTCCCCTCCCATCCCTGGTAACCAACAAGGATTGTTACATTTTGCATGTGAATTTTTTCATGCGTTTTTACAATAGAGGTCTCATACAATATTTGTCCTTTTGTGATTGACTTATTTCACTCAGCATGATGTCCTCCAGTTTCATCCATGTTATGAGATGGTTTACAGATTGATTGTTGTTTTTTCTCGTTGCGTAGTACTTCATTGTGTGTATCTACCATAGTTTGTTTATCCATTCATCTGTTGATGGGCACCTATGCTGTTTCCATCGTTTTGCTATTGTGAACAATGCTGCCATGAACATAGGTGTGCATATGTCTATTCGAGTGATGACTCTTATTTCTCTAGGATATATTCCTAGGAGTGGGATTGCTGGATCGAATGGTATGTCTATTTCTAGCTTTCTGAGGAAACGCCATATCATTTTCCAAAATGGTTGTATCATTTTGCATTCCCACCGGCAGTGCATAAGAGTTCCCATCTCCCACAGCCCCTCCAACATTTGTTATTTCCAGTATTTTTGATTCATGCCAGTAATGCCGGGGTGAGATGGTATCTCATCGTGGTTTTAATTTGCATTTCTCTAATGGCTAGTGATCGCGAGCATTTCCTCATGTGTCTGTTGGCCATTTGAATGTCTTCCTTGGTGAAGCGTCTGTTCATTTTCTTTGCCCATTTTTTTGATAGGATTATTTGTCTTTTTGTTGTAGAGGTGTTGGATTTTCTTGTAGATTATGGAAATTAGACCTTTGTCTGACTTGTACTGTCCAAAAATTTTTTCCCAGTCTGTAGGTTCTCTTTTGACTCTTTTGGTGAAGTCTTTTGAAGAGCATAGGTGTTTGATTTTTAGAAGATCCCAGTTATCTAGTTTATCTGTTGGGTTTTTTGTGTTGATGTTTATGGTTTGTATCCTGTTAATGCCATGTATTAAGGCCTGAAGTGTTGGTCCTATTTTTTCTTCTATGAACTTTATAGTTTGAGGCTTTATATTCAGGTCTTTGATCCATTTTGAAGTAGTGTTTGTATATGGTGTGAGATATGGGTCCTGTTTCATTTTTCTGCAAATGGATATCCAGTTTTGCCAGCACCATTTGTTAAAAAGACTGTCTTTTCCCCATTTGATGGACTTTGGGCCCTTGTCGAGAATCAGGTGACCGTAGGTGGATGGATTTACATCTGGGTTCTCAATTCTGTTCCATTGGTCAATGTCTCTGTTGTTGTACCAGTACCAGGCTGTTTTGACTACTGTAGCTGTACAGTAGGTTCTGAAGTCAGGTAATGTGAGTCCTCCAACTTTATTCTTCTTCTTCAGTAGTGCTTTACTTGTTTGGGGCTTCTTCCCTTTCCATATAAAGTTAATAATTAGTTTTTCCATCTCTTTGAAGAATGTTGCTGGTATTTGGATCGGGGTTGCATTGTATTTGTAAATTGCTTTAGGTAGAATTGTCATTTTCACAATGTTGAGTCTGCCTATCCATGAGCATGGTATGTTTTTCCATTTATGTAGATCCCTTTGGGTTTCATGCAGCAGCGTTTTGTAGTTTTCTTTGTATAGGTCTTTTACATTCCTGGTCAGATTTATTCCTAAGTATTTTATCTTTTTAGGGGCTATTGAAAATGGTATTGATTTCCTGATCTCCTTTTCATCGTTCTCTTTACTGGTGTATAGGAATCCAACTGATTTTTGAATGTTTATCTTGTATCCTGCTACTCTGCTGAATCTTTCTGTTAGTTCCAGTAGGTTTCTCATGGAGTCTTTAGGGTTTTCTATGTATAGTATCATATCATCTGCAAACAGGGAGAGTTTAACTTCTTCATTACCAATTTGGATGCCCTTTATTTCTTTCTCTTGCCTTATTGCTCTAGCTAGAACTTCCAGTACAATGTTAAATAGGAGTGGTGATAAAGGGCATCCTTGTCTTGTTCCTGTTTTCAAGGGGAATGTTTTCAGACTCTCTCCATTAAGAATGATGTTGGCTGTTGGTTTTGCATAGATAGATGCCCTTTATTATGTTGAGAAATTTCCCTTCTATACCTATTTTATTGAGAGCTTTTATCAGGAATGGGTGTTGGACTTTGTCAAATGCCTTTTCTGCGTCAATTGAGATGATGATGTGATTCTTTTCTTTCCTTTTATTTATGTGGTTGATTTATTTATGTTGATTGATTTTCTAATGTTGAACCATCCTTGCATACCTGGTATGAATCCTACTTGGTCGTGGTGTATTATTTTTTTGATATGATACTGAATTCTATTGGCTAGAATTTTGTTCAGAATTTTTGCATCTATATTCATGAGAGATATTGGTCTGTAATTTTCTTTTTTTGTGATGTCTTTGCCTGGTTTTGGTATCAGCGTTATGCTGGCTTCATAGAATGAATTTGGAAGTGTTGCTTCCTCTTCTAGGCTCTGAAATAGCTTGAGTAGAACTGGTACAAGCTCTTCTGTAAATGTTTTGTGGAATTCTCCAGTGAAGCCATCTGGGCCAGGGCTTATTTTGGTTGGGAGTTTTTTTTATCACCTTTTCAATCTCTTCTCCTGTTATGGGTCTGTTCAGATTTTCAATATCACTTTGTTGTAGTTTGGGTAGGCCGTGTGTTTCTAGAAATTTATCCATTTCCTCTAGGTTTTCAAATTTGTTGGAATATAGTTTTTCATAATATTCTGTTATAATCCTTTTTATTTCAGTTGGGTCTGTTGTAATGTCCCCCATTTCATTTCTTATTTGGGTTATTTGTCCCCTCTGCTGTTTTTCTTTTGTTATTCTGGCCAGTGGTTTGTCGATTTTGTTGATTGTTTCAAAGAACCAACTTTTGGTTTTGTTGATTCTTTCTATTGTTTTCTGTTCTCTATTTCATTGATTTCTGCTCTGATCTTTACTATCTCCTTTCTTCAGGTGGTTGTAGGCTTTTTTTTTGCTGTTCTCTTTCTATGTGTTTGAGTTCTGTAGTTAATGTTTTGATTTTGTCCCTTTCTTCTTTTTTGATATGTGCATCTATTGCTATAAATTGTCCTCTGAGGACTGCCTTTGCTGTGACCCAAAGGTTTTGGTATGATGTGTTTTCATTCTCATTTGATTCTAGGAATTTTTTAATTCCATCTCTGATTTCTTTTATTACCCATTGATGTGTAAGCAGAGTATTATTCAGTTTCCATGTGTTTGATTTTTTTTCCTTGCTCTTTCTTGTATTAATTTCTACCTTGATGGCATTGTGGTCAGAGAAGATACTGTGAATTATCTCAGCGTTTTGGATCTTGTTGAGGATTGCTCTGTGGCCTAAGATGTGGTCTGTTCTGGAGAACACTCCATGTGCATTGGAAAAGAATGTGTACTTTGTAGCGGTTGGATGGATTGTTCTATATATGTCTATGAGGTCCAGTTGGCTGATTGTGTCCTTTAGGTCTTCTGTATCTTTGCTGAGTTTCTTTTTAATTGTTCTGTCCTTTACTGAGAGTGGTGTGTTGAAGTCTCCTACTATTATTGTGGAACTGTCAGTTTCTCTTTACAGTGCTGTTAGAGTTTTTTTTATGTATTTTGGAGCCCTGTCATTGGGTGCATAGATATTTATTATGGTTGTGTCTTCATGATGGATCGTCCCCTTAATCCTTATATAGTGTCCTTCTTTGTCTTTTATGGTAGATTTTCTTTTAAAGTCTATTTTATCTGAGATTAGAATTGCTACTCCTGCTCTTTTTTGGTAGTTGTTAGCTTGATACATTTTTTTCCAACCTTTGATTTTAATAAATTCACATCTTTGTTTCTAAGGTGTGTCTCTTGTAGACAGCATATTGATGGATCCTGTTTTCTTATCCATTCTGCCACTCTCCATCTCTTTATGGGTGCATTGAGTCCATTTACATTCAGTGTAATTATTGATAGATGGAAGTTTGTTGCTATCATTTAGTAGTGCTTTTTTTTGTGGTGCTGTAGCTTTCTTTGTTCTTCTTACTCTCTTGTGCTGAGTTACTTTTGTTTGTGGATTTTGTGTTCATTTCTTTTGTTTTTGTAGGTTTTGTTTCTGCTGAGACTTTATGTTTTTCATCTTTATTTTTATGAGTTGGTTTGTTAACTTTCTTTGTGGTTACCATGAATTTTACCCTTATCTTTTTAAGTTTGAAGCAGTCTACTCTTACTTGGTATCGCTTTGCCTTCCTCTCCTTTAGAAGGTTCTATACCTATGCCGTTTGTTCCCTCTTTCATTGTTTTGATGTTGTTGTCATCCTTTGATTGATTGCTCTGATTCCCTGTTGTATTTCTTTTGTTTTCGGATAGTCCTTAGTAGTTCATTTCCTAGAATGGTATCTGGTTTGTATGAACCTGCGTCCTAGGTCCTAGGTCCTGCCTGAGGGCTGAAGCTGTTTGTCCTCAGATCGAAGAACTCCCTTTAATAATTCTCATAAGTTTGGTTTGACTTTTGAATATTCCCTTAGTTTCTGTTTATCTGGAAATGACCTAATTTCACCATCAAATTTTAACGAGAGTTTTGCAGGATATATTATTCTTGGCTGACATTTTTTTTCTTTCAAGATTTTATATATGTCATCCCACTGCCTTCTTGCCTGCATGGTTTCTGCCGAATAATCTGAGCTTAGTCTTATTGTTTCTCCTCTGTATATGACTTCGTGTTTTTCTCGAGCTGCTCTCAGGATTCTTTGTTTGTCTTTAGTTTTGGCGAGTGTGAATATGGTATGTCTTGGTGATTTTCTTTTGGGGTCTCTTCTATATGGGGTTCGTTGAGATTCTTGGATGGCCAGCTTTTCATCTTTCATGATATTGGGGAAGTTTTCTGTCAGCAGTTCGTCAATGATCCTCTCTGTGTTTTCTGTTTTCTCCCCCTGTTCTGGGATGCCAATCACTCGTAAGTTTTTGCTTTTAATTGTGTCCCACATAACTCTCAGGGTCTCTTCATTTTTCTTTGTTCTTTTTTCTGAGTTTTCCTGAAACAGTTGTTTCCAAGTGTTTGTCTTCAGTTCCACTAATCCTGTCTTCCACGGTTTTAAATCTACTTCTCAGCTCTTCTATTACACCGTCCATTTCTGAAATCTTGTTTATCTTTTGGATTTCTAATTGTTGTTTTTGTATAATTTCTAGTTGTGAATTTATTTTGGCATTTTGTTCCTGCATCATCTTCCTGAATTCTTCCAGTTTTTTGTCTGTATTTTCCATAAATTTGTCTATTTTTTCCTCATGTTTGTCAGCTTTTTGCCTCAGTTCTTGGAAAATTCCGAGTATTAGTGATTTGAGTTCCCTATCAGGTACTTCTAGTGCATTTTCTTCCACAGGAGAGTTATCTGGTGTTTTAATTTGGACGCCTATTGGAGCCATCTTGTCTTGTTTTTGTAAATGTTTTGGTATTGTTTGCTGTTTTCGGGGCATTCAGTAGATATTTCTCTCGTTTATTGATTGTAGTTTTTTTTTTTTTGTTTCGTTCTTGTGGTACATCTGGACAGATCTAGCTGAAGAGGAGCAACTGGGACGGGTTGTTGGTGGCACTCACCGCAGCCACCAGGACAGTCGGTAGTCAGTGCTGGGCAGGTTCCAATAGGGCGTGCCTGCACAGCTTGGTGGTGTGATGTCAAGTGCACGGTGCAGGTAGGCAGGATGCAGCAGGGAGATGGTTATGTGTGAAGCTAAGCTGGATATGGGAGAGAGGAGAGAGGAGCAGGAGCTAAAAGCATACAAACATAAAAGAATGCTAGGGGAGCTTGTCGTTGCAATGGACAGATGAGAGACGGTCATTCCGTCTCCCACTGGATGCTCCACGAGGCTGCTCTCCCGTTTGTTGGTCTCTGATAGGAATCCAAGATGGTAGATCCGCACTTCGTTAGCTGGTAAGGAATCTCTGCATGAGTCTCTCCTCGCTTTCTGTTCTCTTTCAGTATTCTCACTCCGTTTGGTGTTTGGCTGAGTTCTTTATCTCTTCATTTGATGTTCTAGGGTTTCAGGATTGTTGATTCTCTGTTAGGCTTAGTTTTTCGGATCTTTGCTGTGGAGGGACAGTGTGGTGCTTCTGCCTAGAGCGCCATCTTGCCCCGCCTCCGCAGTGAACATTTTTGAGAAGAAGAAAAGTTTTTTTCAGTAAAGTTACAAATAGGGATTTTTTTCTCCTGCGATTGAAAGAATGGTTCTTTATTCATGTCTTTAATTGACATGTGAGATTCACTAAGGTTTGAAATACTAGAGAAAGTGTATAATTACATAGAAATGAATCTAATCATCTTAAGCTCAAGTAAAATAGAGTTCTTTGCAAAAGTAAAGTAATAGAGGAAAATATTTAAGATATATATTAGTGTAAAATACATTTTTTTAAGTTTCATGAATTGACTAAGACTGTCCTCTGCAAGAAAGTATAACATGTAGTTCAAGCATATTGTATCTTATTAAGAAATTATTGGGGCTTTTTTGTTTTGTTTTTTAAACAAAGCCCCTTCATTTGACACAGTGCAGTTCTAATAATTTTATTTTTGTTGGTGTACTATTTGTATTCTTTTAGGACCTAAAGTATACTTAATGGAGATAAAATTCCCAGGCTATTTACCGAAGTTTTTTTTAAAAAGAAAAAAATGTAGTGTATTATACTTTAATATTACTTTGAATTCTGAGTGCAGGATGCTATTCGAGACAGAAGTATTTCCTACCATTTTTCTGAGTGTTAGGCCAGCTCACTGTCCAAGGTAGAAATAGTAGTTTTTGTTTTTATTGGTGGGAGGGGGGCGTTTCTTAATCACAAGGAGACCTCATGATGCAGTGTTTAAGCACTTGGCTGGTAACCGAAATGTCAGTGATTTAAACCCACCAGTCGCTCCACAGGGGAATGATACAACAGTCAGTTTCCATAAAGATTATTATATTTTTACAGAAATAACGTGCACATCTTCTGCGTTTGCCAGCCACCCCCTCCCACCCCCTCGCAGCACCCTCACAAGGACTGCCACGCCAATCCTCTTCCACATGTTGCTTAAAAAAAAAATTAGTATAGCACGTTTATGAAATTCCTAACAAGGGGAGGACGCAGCCAGCAAACACAGAAGATACGCGTTATTTGCTTAAAAATACAGTACAGCGTTGGAAACCCTGCGGGGCAGTTCTGCTCTGTTTTGTACAGTTGCTATGAGTCGGAATTGACTCAGTGGCAATGGATTTTTTTTTTCCTTAATCACTTTATTTTTCATTCCTTCTTCCTTTCCCTGCTGGCTTTCCCAAATACTCATATTTCCTTGTGACTCCTACTTTGCATCCTCATTCAAACGTTCTATTCCACTGGTGTAGGGGAATTCAGCTAGATGTTTAAGGAAATAACTAAAGCAATGTATTAAGTAGATATGATTTCAAGCAGATAATAAAAGTGGGAAAATATGAGTAATTTGGGGAAAGATCATTTGGAATAGAAGGTTCTCCAAAGAGACAAGCCGCCCTGCTGCTGCTACATCTTGTTTTTTGTTCATAGTTATTCCTTTACTTTTGAACTTAGTTTCTCTGAAAACTTGAACCCAAGTTTTTTTCTGACTACACCCATTGCATTGTGAGTAAGCATTTATGGGGTGAATGAATAGGGTAAGACTGGGGTCTTTGGTATGGATGGTTCTGTAAATTCAACATTCCAGGTATGCCATCATCACTTTAGTCTTTTCCAGTTATTATGGGAAATAATAAGTTTTTTTGTTTAAGCTAATTGTGTTGGATTTCTAATTGTAATACTAGTAATAATACAAATTTTTAGGAAAAACATTTACTTTACTAAATATAGCAAGTTGTCAGTCCTCTCTGATTTACATATCTAAGAAGTACTGTTAATTGTGTGCTCAGATCGATCATGTTAAATGTTAGAGAACATTTTTTTGTTTATATTTGTAGTTTAAATGAAGTTTACATTTCGGGTTAGTCTCCCATACAAAAATTTATACACACACTTGTTATGTAACCCTAATTTCTCTCCCCATACTGTGACAGCACACTCCTTTCCACCCGATTCCTCATGTCCATTCAACCACCTCCTAGCCCTCTCTGCCTTTCCATCTCACCTCCAGATAGAAGCTGACCATCTAGTCCCTTATATCTACTTAAGAGGCACCTCCTCACGAGTATCACTTTATGTCCCACAGTCCAGCCCAATCCCTGTCTGAAGAGTTGGACTCAGAAATTGTTTTAGTTCTGAGCTGATAGACAGTTCGGGGGCCATGCTTTCTGTGAGTCCTCCAGTCTCATTCAGACTATTAAGTCTGGTCTTCTTACTAGAATTTGAGTTCTGCATCCTACCTTTCTCCTGCTCCATCAGGGACTCTCTGCTGTATTCCCTGTCAGGGTGGTCACTGGTGGTAGCCGGGCACCATCTAGTTCTTCTGGTCTCAGGCTGATGAAGTCTCTGGTTTATGTGCCCCTTCTGTCTCTTGGGCCAATACTCTCCTTGTGTCTTTGGTGTTCTTCACTCTCCGTTCCTCCAGGTGGCTGGGATCAATTGATGCATCGTAGATGGCCGCTTGCGAGCTTTCAAGACCCCAGACCCCACTCACCAAAGTAGGATTCATAACATTTTCTTAATAAGCTTTGTTATGCCAGTTGACCTAGATGGACCCCTGAAAACATGGTCCTCAGACCGCTACTCCTGCTACTCTGTCCCTCAAAGTGTGATTATATTCAGGAAACTTCTTAGCTTTGGTTTAGTCCAGTTGTGCTGACTTCCCCTGTAGTGTGCACTGTCCTTCCCTTCATCTAAGATCATTCTTATCTACTATCTAGTTAGTAAATAACCTGGACGCTCCCTCCCCACCCTCGTAACCATCAAAGAATGTTTTCTTCTGAGTTTAAACCTTTTCTTGAGTTTTTATAATAGTAGTCTTATACAATATTTGTCCTTCTCTGACTAAGTTCACTCAGCATAATGCCCTCCAGATTCCTCCATATTATAAGATGTTTCTTAGCTTCATTGTTGTTCTTTATTGTTGCGTAGCATTCCATTGTGTGGATATATGATAATTTGTTTATTCATTCGTCTCTTGACGGGCACCTACGTTTCCGTCTTTATGTTATCGTCAACAGTACTGCAGTGAACATGGGTGTGCATATATCTATTCATGTGATGGCTCTTATTTATCTAGGATGTATTCCAAGGATCAGGATAGCAGGATCTATGGTACTTCTATTTCTAGCTTTTTAAGGAAGCGCCAAATCAATTTCCAAAGTGGTTGTACCATTTTACATTCCCACCAACACTCTGTAAGTGTTCCAGTGTCTCCACAACCTCTCCAGCATTTATTATTTTGTGTTGTTTGGATTAATGCTAGGCTTGTTGGGGTGAGATGGTGTCTCACTGTAGTTTTGATTTGCATTTCTCTAATGGCTAATGATTGTGAGCATTTCTTCATGTGTCTGTTAGCCACCTGAATATCTTCTTTGGTGAAGTGCTTGTTCATATCCTTTGCCCATTTTTTAGTTGGGTTGTTTGTCTTTTTGTTGTTGAGGTTTTGCAATATCTTGTAAATTTTAGAGATTAGATGCTGATCGGATTCGTCGTAGCCAAAAATTTTTTCCCAGTCTGTAGATTGTCTTTTGACTCTTTTGGTGCAGTCTTTTGATGAGCGTAAGTGTTTGATTTTTAGGGGCTCCCATTTATCTAGTCTCTCTTCTGGTGCTTGTGCATTGTTACTTATGGTTCGTATAGTATTTATGCCATGTATTAGGGCTTCTAGCGTTGTCCCTATTTTTTCTTCCATGATACTTACTGTTTTCAATTTTATATTGTCTTTGATCCATTTTGAGTTAGTTTTTGTGCATGGTGTGAGGTATAGGTCTTGTTTCAGTTTTCTGCAGATGGATATCCAGTTATGCCGGCACCATTATTGTTAAAGAGACTGTCTTTTCCCCAGTTAACACGCTTGGGGTCTTTGTAAAATATCAGCTGCTCATCGGTGGATGAACTTATGTCTGGATTCTCAGTTCTGTTCCATTGGTCTGTGTACCTGTTGTGCCAGTACCAGGCTGTTTTGACTACCGTGGCGGTATAACAGGTTCTAAAATCAGGTAGTATGAGGACTCCCACTTTGTTCTTCTTCTTGAGTAATGCTTTACTTATCCGAGGCCTCTTCCCTTTCCATATGAAGTTGGTGATTTGTTTCTCCATCTCATTAAAAAATGCCCTTGGAATTTGGATCGGTATTGCATTGTATCTGTGATCGCTTTGGGTAGAATTGACATTTTCATAATGTTGAGTCTTCCTATCCATGAGCAAGGTATGTTCTTCTACTTACGCAGGTCTCTTTTTGTTTCTTGCAGTAGTGTCTTGTAGTTTTAATTGTATAGGTCTTTTATATCTCTGGTTAGATTTATTCCTAAGTATTTTATCTTCTTGGAGGCTACTGTAAATGGTATTGATTTGGTGGTTTCCTCTTCGGGGTTCTCTTTGTTGGTGTAAAGGAATCCAAGTGATTTTTTTATGTTTATCTTGTATCCAGAAACTTTGCTGAAATATTCTATTAGTTCCAGTAGTTTTCTTGTGAATTTTTTGGGGTTTTCTGTGTATAAGATCATATCATCTGCAAATAGAGATGCTTTGATTTCTTCCCTACCAATTTGGATGCCCTTTATTTCTTTTTCTAGCCTAATTGCTCTGGCTAGGACCTCCAGCACAGTGCTGAATAAGAGTGGTGATAGAGGACATTGTTGTCTGGTTCCATTCTCAAGGGGAATGCTTTCAAGGTCTCTACATTTAGGATGATGTTGGCTGTTGGCTTTGTATAAATGCCCTTAATTATACTATGGAATTGCCTTTCTATTCCTGTTTTGTTGAGAATTTTTATCATGAATGGGTGTTGGACTTTGTCAGATGCCGTTTATGCATCGATTATAAGATCATGTGGTTCTTGTCTTTTGTTTTATTTATGTGATGGATTACATTGATTGTTTTTCTAATGATGAACCATCCCTGCATACCTGGAATAAATCCCACTTGATTATGATGAATTATTTTTTTTTGATATGTTGCTGAATTCTGTTGGCTAAAATTTTTTTGAGGATTTTTGCATCAGTGTTCATGAGGGATATTGGTCTGTAATTTTCTTTTGTTGTGGTTTCTTTACCCAGTTTTGTATCAGGGTTATTATGCTGGCTTCATAGAATGAGTTTGGGAGTATTCTATCCTTTTCTATGCTCTAAAATACCTTTAGTGGTAGTGGTGTTAACTCTTCTCTGAAAGTTTGGTAGAATTTTCCAGTGAAGCCGTCTGGGCCAGGGCTTTTTTTGGTTGGGAGTTTTTTAAATACCTTTTCAATCTCTTCTGTTGTTATGGGCTTGTTTAGTTGTTTTACCTCTGTTTGTGTTAGTTTAGGTAGATAGTGAGTTTCTAGAAATGTGTCCATTTCCTCTAGGTTTTCAAATTTGTTAGAGTACAGTTTTTCATAGTATTCTCTTATGATTCTTTTAATTTCAGTTGGGTCTGTTGTGATATCACCCATCTCATTTCTTATACGGGTTATCTACTTCTCCTCCTGTTTTTGTTTTGTCAGTTTGGCCAATGGTTTATCAGTTTTGTTGATCTTTTCAGAGACCCAGCTTTTGGTCTTGTTAACTCTTTCAATTGTTTTTCTATTCTCTATTTCAGTTAATTGTGCTCTAATTCTTATTGTTTCCTTTCTTCTGTCACCTGAGTGCTTCTTTTGCTGCTCTCTTTCTACTTGTTCCAGTTGTAGGGTTAATGTTTTGATTATGGCCCTTTCTTCTTTTTGGATGTGTGCATTTATTGCTATAAACTGACCTCTGAGCACTGCTTTTGCTGTGTCCCAAAGGTTCTGGTAGGATGTGTTTTCATTCTCGTTTGATTCTATGAATTCCTTTATTCGTCCTTAATTTCTTCTGTAACCCAGTAGTTTTTGAGCAAGGTGTTGTTCAGTTTCCATGTGTTTGATTTTTTTCCCGTGGTTTTTGTGTTACTGATTTCTACTCTTAATGGCTTTATGGTCAGAAAAGATGCTTTCTAATATTTTGATGCTTTGGATTTTGTTAAGGCTTGCTTTATGGCCTCATATGTGGTCTGTTCTGGAGAATGTTCTGTCTGTGTGCATTGGAAAAGAAAGTATACCTGGCTGCTGTTGGGTGGAGTGTTTGGTATGTATCTGTAAGATCAAGTGGGTTGATTGTAGCATTTAAATCTTCCGTATCTTTGTAGAGTTTCTTTCTGGATCTACTATCCTTCACCGAAAGCGGTGTGTTGAATTCTCCTACTAGCATTCTGTGGCTGTCTATCTCTCTTTTCAGTGTTGTTACAGTTTGTTGTATGTATTTTGGAGCCTTGTCATTGATTGCATAAATATTTATTATAGTTATGTTCTTCTGGTGTATTGATCCTTTAATTATTACATAGTGTCCTTCCTTATCCTTTATGGTGGATTTTACTTTAAAGTCTATTTTGTCAGAGCTTAATATTGCCACTCCTGCTCTTTTTTTGAGTGTTCTTTGCTTGATATATTTTTTCCATCCTTTGAGTTTTCGTTTGTTTGTGTCTTTAACATGTGTCTCTTGTAGGCAGCATATAGACGGATCGTGTTTTTTAATCCAGTCTGCCACTCTGTCTCTTTATTGGTGTATTTAGTCTATTTACATTCAGTGTAATTATTGATAGGTATGAGTTTAGTGCTGTCATTTTGATGTCTTTTTTTGTGTTGTTCACAGTGTCTTTGCTCTACTTAATTTTCTGTGCCGGGTTATTTTCCTTTGTGTTTTCCTTTCATCTTTTTGATTGTTGTTGATTTTGTATTTGCTGAGTTTTTATATTTTTCCAGTTTTTTATTTTGACTTGTAGGATTGTTAGTTTCCTTTGTGGTCACCTTAATGTTTACCCGTTTTTCTAAGTTTATACCAGTCTTTTATTTCTTCTATCTCCTTGACTTCCTCTCCATATGAAAAATTTATGCCTGCGTTTTTTAAGTCCCTCTTTTTTGTTTTAATGTTGTCATCTTTTACATACTGACATCTGTTTCCCTATTTACAGTGTTTTAGCTTTGGTTTATTTTTGTGACTTCCCTATCTGGGTTGATATCTGGTTGCTGTATATTGTGTTCTAGTCTTGAGTTGTTATCTGATGTTACTGATTTTTCTAACCGGAGGGCTCCCTTTAGTATTTCTTGTAGTTTTGGTTTGGTTTTTTGCACATTCCCTAAACTTCCGTTTATCTGGAAATGCCCTAATTTTGCTATCATATTTGAGAGACAGTTTTGCTGGTTGTGTAATTCTTGTCTGGCAGTTTTTTCCTTCCAGGCTGTATATATGTCATCCCATTGCCTTCTTGCCTGCATGGTTTCTGCTGAGTAGTCCGAGCTTATTCTTGTTGACTTTTCTTTGTAGAAGACTTTTCCTTTATCCCTAGCTACTCTTAAAATTCTTTCTTTATCTTTGGTTTTGGCAAGTTTGATTATAATATGTTTTGGTGACTCTCTTTTGGGATTTACCTTATATGGGGTTCAATGGGCATCTTGGCTAGATATCTTCTCATCTTTCACGATATCAGGGAAATTTTTTGCCAACAAATCTTCAACAATTCTCTCTATATTTTCTGTTATCCACCCCCACCCCACCCCCAATTCTGGTACTCCAGTCACTCGTAGTTATTTCTCTTGATAGAATCCCACGTAATTCTTTTGGTTTCTTCATTTTTAAAAATCCTTTTATCTGATTTTTCCTCAAATGAGTTGGTGTCAAGTGCTTTATCTTCAGTCTCACTAATTCTGACTTCCATTGTCTCAATTCTGCTCCTGTGACTTTCTGTTGAGTTGTCTTATTCTGAAATTTTATTGTAATCTTCTGGATTTCTGGTTGTTCTCTCTCTGTGGATTCTTGCAGCGTGTTAAATTTGTCATTATGGTTTTCTCTGATCTTTTTAATTTTCTCTGTTGCACATACCACATTTTGCTTAATTTCCTTCCTAATCTCTTGAAGAGTTCTGCATATTACTCTTTTGCATTCTGCCTCTGGTAATTCCAAGAAATTTTCGTCCTCTGGACAATTTCTAGATTCTTCATTTTGGGAGCTTGCTGAAGCCATCATGGACTGCCTCTTTATGTGATTTGGTATTGACTGTTGTCTCTGAGCCAGCAGTAAGTTATATTTATTTATTTTATGTTTGCTTGCTGTGTCCTAGTTTCTTGTTTTGTTTTGATATGCCCAAATAGCGTGCTCGTATGAGCTAGTTTGATTATTGGCACCTTTGAAGCTCTAATGTCCTGTCACCAGGTAGTTAGATCTGTTACTAGGTATGCGAGCTCAGGAGCCCACCCACTTCGCCTATATGGATTCAGCTCAGGTGCCCAGGTAGATAGACAGCAAGTGTGTGGTGCAAGCTCTCACCTACAGTCCTAGACAGGCATGGATGATTGGTGTAGACACAGGCATCTGGCTGCAGCAGGGAGACACACTCTGAGCAAGGCAGTGTGGGCTCACAGCAGCCTCCGAGTGTCCAGGAGGAAGGCATGTCCCTTTTCCCTAGAGCCCGTAGGTGGTTGGGTTTTGTAGCCAAAATATGAGCACCTAGTGCTGTCAACTGTAAGGACTGGGGGGCACCTCTTATTCCTGGGCCCCTATTGTAGGTGTGTAGGTGGCATGGGTGGAGCCACCAGTCCTCAGGACCCTAATGTGGATAGGTGAAGACCCTGCTTAATGGGCAGAGCAGAGTCAGATGTTGCAGACCTGCCACTTCACAGCTGAAACAGTTGAAGTTAGACTTATGTACCCTGTTGTACTGTGGTAATGAGGGCCTATGCTGTTGAAGTGGGCCCACCCAAGTCTGTGCAGGGGGAAAGGCACTCAAAGTCCGTGGATCCTTTATGCCTGTGTCTAGGCCAAGGAGCTGTGCCTACTGTGAGTTCCTGGCTTAGGGAAGCTGGCAGTTTTTTACCCCCATTTGTTAATTTGTTCACTCTCTAAGGCTGGGAGAATGGCTCACAGTGTGTGACGGATCTTACTTCTGGCTCAGGGGACTCAGCAATTGCTGAAGCTGGTCTGGGACCCACTACAGAGCGGGGAGTGGGGAAGTAAATGGGAGAGGGGTTTTTCCTTGAGGGGAGTGTTTTTCATCCACCTGATAGGCCAGACGCACATACTTATCTTTCTGCGATCGATGGCTGCTTCTCTCTGGTTCTGTGTGGCTGAGTAGACTCTCTGCCTCTGGGTCTCTCCCTGTGCAGAATATGCCTCCCAAGCACAGCTGCTTGTCTGCCTCACCGCTCACCTCCGAGCCGATCAGGCCTGTGGGGCTCAGGCTCACCGGGTCAGGTCTAGTACCTACTCCCTGCTTCTCCATCCGCCACCACTCAGTCTGGTTTCTCGATTTTGCCTTTGATGTTCAGGGCTCCCAGATTGTCATACATAATCGAATCACTTGTTTTTTCGGGTCTTTGTTGTAAATGGGTCCACCAGAAGCATCTGACTGCTCTGCCTATTTGGCCCTGGCCCCTGAGAACTTTTTTTAAAAATCATTTTATTCAGGAACTCACATGACTAAATCTCTCGATTCCACGGCCTGCGCCCTTAATGGTTAAAAATATACATATTCGTAGCCAGCTTCTAAGCTGGAGGGCTGTCGGATGAACCTATTCTGTGTCAAGTGGTCGATATTTACTGTTAATTTAATGTAGTTTGATGCTTCTGGGTTAAGAGCTGCTTTCACTGCTTAGCCAGTTGCCTATACTAGCAGTTGCAACATTAAATGCTTACAGAGGCCAGGCACCTAAAGTAAATGAATGACTTGGGTAGGGAAAGAACAGCAAGAATTCAGAGTGCTCCCACCCTGATTCCTACCTACCTGCTTATTTCTGTCATGTGGGACTGTTGGGCCAGTGTTACTGAATCTTCTATTTTACTTTAGATGAAGGTTTACAGAGCAAATTAGTTTCTCATTAAACAATTAATACACATACTGTTTTGGGACATTGGTTGCTAACCCCATGACATGTCAGCAACTCCTGTTTTCAACCTTGGGTTCCCCGTTACCAGCTTTCCTGTCCCCTCCTGCCTTCTCGTCCTTACCCCTGATCTGGTGTGCCCTTATAGTCTCGTTTTGTTTAATAGACCTGTCTTATCTTTGTCTGAAGGGTGAACCTTTGGAGTGACTTCAGTACTAAGTTAAAAGGGTGTCCGGGGGCCAGACTCTTGGGATTTCTCCAGCCTCTGTCAGACCAGTAAGTCCAGTCCTTTTTTGTGAGTTAGAATTTTGTTCTATGTCTTTCTTCAGCTCTGTCTGGGACCCTCTATTGTGATCCCTGTCAGAGCAGTCAGTGGTGGTAGTCGGGCACCATCTAGTTCTTCTGTCTCAGGCTGATGCAGTCTCTGGTTTATGTGGCCCTCTGTCTCTTGGGCGAATACTTTCCTTGTGACCTTCGTGTTCTTCATTCTCCTTTACTCCAGGTGGTTGGGACCAATAGATGCATCTTAAATGGCCACTCACTAGCTTTTAAGACCCCAGACACCACTCACCGAAGTAGGATGCAGAACATTTTCTTAATAAATTTTGTTATGCCAGTTGACCTAGGTGTACCCTGAAACCATGTTCCCAAGACCCCTGCTCCTGGTACTCTGTCCATCGAAGTGTTTGGTTTTATTTAGGAAGCTTCTTAACTTTGGTTTAGTCCAGTTGTGCTGTTTTTCCCTGTAGTGTGTTTTGTCCTTCCCTTCACCTGAGATAATTCTTGTCTACTACCTAGTTGATGAATGACTCTCTCCCTCCCCCCCCCCCCCACCCTCGTAACCATTAAAGAATGTTTTCTTCTGTGTTTAAACTTTTTCTTGAGTTCTTATAATAGTGGTCGATACTTGTCTTTCCGTGACTAACTAAATTCACTCAGCATAATGCCTTCCAGATTCCTTCATGTTATGTTTCACGGATTCATCATTTTTCTTTATCGTTGCATAGTATTCCATTTTTTGTTGTGTAGTATTCCATTGTGTAAATATACCATAATGTGTTTATCCATTTGTCCCTTGATGGGCTCCTAAGTTGTTTCCATCTTTTTGCTACTATGAACAGTGCTGCAGTGAACGTGGGTGTGCATATATCTGTGTCACAGCTCTTATTTCTCTAGGATGTATTCCAAGGAGCAGGATTGCTGGATCATATGGCACTTCTATTTCTAGCTTTTTATGGAAGCACCAAATCTATTTCCAAAGTGGTTGTACCATTTTACATTCCCACCAACAGTGTCTCAGTGTTCCATTCTCTCCACAACCTCTCCAGTGTTTGTTATTTTGTGTTTTTTGGATTAATACTAGCCTTATTGGGGTGAGATGGTATTTCATTGTAGTTTTGATTTGCATTTCTCTAATGGCTAATGATTGTGAGCATTTCTTCACGTGTCTGTTAGCTGCCTGAATGTCTTCATTGGCGAAGTGCATTTTCATATCCTTTGGCCATTTTTTGGTTGGGTTGTTTGTCTTTTTGTTGTTGAAGTTTTGCAGTATCTTGTAGATTTTAGAGATTAGATGCTGATCGGATTTATCGTAGACAAAATGTTTTTCATAGTCTGTAAGTTGTCTTTTGACTCTTTTGATGAGTATAACTGATTTTTATGAGCTTCCAGTTATCTAGTTTCTCTTTTGGTGTTTGTGCGTTGTTACTCATGGTTCATATTCTGTTTTGTTTATACCATGTATTAGAGCTCCTAGCGTTGTCTCTATTTTTCTTCCATGATCTTTATCATTTTCGATTTTGTATTTAGGTCTTTGATCCATTTTGAATTAGTTTTTGTGCATGGTGTGAGGTATGGGTCTTTCAGTTTTTTGCAGATGGATATCCAGTGATGCCAGCACCATTTGTTAAAGAGACTATCTTTTCCCCAATTAACAGAATTTGGGTCTCTGTCAAATATCAGCTGCTCATAGGTGGATGAATTTATGTCTGGATTCTCAGTTCTGTTCCATTGGTCTATGTATCTGATGTTGTACCAGTACCAGGCTGTTTTGACTACCGTGGCGGTATAATAGTTTCTAAAATCAGGTAGTGTGAGACCTCTTCTTGAGTAATGCTTTACTTATCCGAGGTCTCTTCCCCTTCCATATGAAGTTGGTGTTTTGTTTCTCCATCTCATTAAAAAATGCCCTTGGAATTTGGATCAGTATTGCATTGTATCTGTAGATCGCTTTGGGGAGAATTGACATTTTCACAGTGTTGACTCTTCCTATCCATGAGCAAGGTATGTTCTTCCACTTATGCAGGTCTCTTTCGGTTTCTTGCAGTAGTGTCTTGTAGTTATCATTGTATAGGTGTTTTACATTGTGCCTTAGATTTTCTTCATTCTCCTCTCCTCCAGACAGGGTGGGACCAGTGGAGTATCTTGGATGGCCACTCACAAGCTTTTTTTTTTTTCATAATTTTGTTTACTTTTTATTGTATAACTACTTGCATATGAATATGATATGAAGAATAGAATATAATTCACTTAAAGGATATCATAAGATGTAGGAACTGGAGTCCCTGGCTAGTGCAAAATGGTTAAGCGTTTGACTAATACCTAAAAGTTTTGGTGGTTGGAACCCACCCAGAGGCACCCCGGAAGAGAGGCCCCGAGATCTGCCTCCAAAAGGCCACAGCCCTGAAAACTTCATGGAGCAGTTCCACTCCGACACGCATTGGGTCACCGCGAGTCAGAATCGACATGGTGGTAACAACAAAGAACTGATACTGCAGGATCAACAAGACTTGAAGCAGGCTTTAGGAGTCACTCACAAGCTTTTAAGTTCCCAGATGCTGCTCACCAAAGTAGGATGTAGAACATTTTCTTTTATACACTCTGTTATGCCAATTTAGCTAGCTGTCCCGCAAGACCATGGTCCCCAGCCCTCAATCCACTAATTTGGCTAGATCTTCTGGTTTTTCAATAAAAGTTAGAAATCAGATTTTTATAATTAATGTCCCAATTTTGAAATATTGGGAACTAATTCAAAATGTCTAGGGGAGATCAACCCAAAACATTGTGTGAACCAAACAAAACATGTCTGGATAATTTATTCCTGGATATTTTGAGCATTCTGTAGTTTTCCAGAAATAGTTTGTGAAAAATCACTTTTCCCCTATTGTGAGTTTTGGTTCGTTATGCTTTCACCACTGTGTGCTTCCATTCTTCATTTGCATCCCTGGAAATTGTAGTTTTCTGAAAGCAAATGAAAAGAGGAAAGTACAGGTAGCCAGTGTGGTGGGTGTACAAATCGCCAGTATGGTTAAGGGGAGAGGGAAACAATTCAGGCTGTTTTGGCACTTCCTGTAGAATAGAGGTGAAGGTATCTAATTGGCAAATAGGTAGTAATTTCTTACCACCTTCCTAGCCCTTTCTTTCAGGCTGCTTTGTGTAATTTATAATGAGGCCTGACAGAATTTTAACTAGTATTCTAAGTTTCCAGAACTATTTTAAGGTTGTATATAGCCAAGGGTGATTTTATGGGTATTTGAGCAGAAGGATGGAAGAGAGCAAACAGGTAACACTAGCTTGCAACCATGTTAACGTGAAAGTTAGATGTATTATTTAAAATTTTGAAAATATATTTGTTAAAATTCATTTTTAGAATGTCAGTATTTCAGTTGTATTAATTTCTTGATTAATTTTAGAATGTTTAATGCACTGTCATCTTTCAGGTAAAAATCACCGAATATCACTTTTGAAAATGAACATATAATACGAGTCGTCCCTCAGTACCCGAGGGGGATTGGTTCCAGGACCTTCGCAGATACCAAAATCCAAGGAGACTCAAGTCTCTTATATAAAGTGGCAAAGTATTTGCATATAACCTGTGCACATTCTCCTGAATACTTTATAAAACTCTAGAGTTTGTGTGATACCTAATACAGTGTAATTTCTATGTAAATAGTTGTTTCATCACAGCTGAAGACTTGTTCTGGAAGGTAGCCTTTCTCTTCTGTGAGTTTCTCGAGCTCCTGTGGGAATGCTGATGCTGCCTCTGATACCAGTTCTCCCTTGATCTTGAAGTTCTGGAGGCTGTAGTGCTTCACATAGCTAGCCAGCCATCCCTTACTAGCCTGAAACTTCTTCCTCTCACTCTCCTTAACCCCTTTACACTTAGCCTTTGAGGGACGGCTTTGACCACTTCATTGCTTTTTAGGAGCCATGAAACAAAGGGTGCACAGGACACAAGTAGCGAATGCACAAGAAGTGAACAATGCTCAAACAAAGAATGCTGGAGAGAGACTGAGGATCTGTGAAATGGCTGGAGGCTACAGCAGGGTATGCCCACACATCACTTAATTCAAGTGGATTCAGCATAGTGCTGGGCATGTGGCAAATTCAAGTTTTGCTTTTTGGAACTTTATTTTTTTCTGAATATGTTCGGTCTGCTGCAGTTGGTAGACTCCACGGATGTGGAACCCATGGATCTGGAGGGCTGACTGTAATGACTTTTAAAAATACCATAAGTCTTTTTAAAATAAATTTACAACAATAATTTTAGATTTACAAAAGCATTGCAAAGATGATACAGTGAGTTCCCATATACCCCACAGCCAATTTTCTTTATTATTCACACCTTGACGTTAGTATGGTATATTTGTCACAATTAATGAGCCAGTATTAATACTTTATTATTAAAGTTAATGTTTATTCAGATTTCCTTAGTTTTTTTTTTTAAGAAAAGTTTTATTAATGTGTTAATAGTTCAGCAAAGTTTATTGCAACAAATTTAAAAGGCAGAGAAACACACTACTACAGGCTGTAAACTAATAAAGGGGTTTTATACAGTTAAAATAACTACCCAGACCTATGGGATTTATTGACTAACTAGCAAATCCATAAAAAATTAAATCTGAAAGATTAAATCTATATTAGTACCTACATTAGCCTGGGAAGTAAAACTTTTAACTGTTTCATTTTCTTATAGTATATTTCTTAACTTTTCTCTCAAATACAGTGCTTTCGAATCCCAAAGATGAACTAAAAACATAAGAAGCCTTGATACTGAGACTGTACAGCCAAAACAAAAACTAGAAATATTGAATTCGACTTGAGAATTTTACTTGGAAGTCTCTTAACTTACTTTACTTAAACCAATCTGTATATGGGGGAGGTCTGCAATTCATAAGTTGCTAGTAGGGATAGTTAAAAATTAGCAATATGCAGTATTAATCCATATCACATTTTTTTATCATAAGTTACATTTATTACAAAACTATAATTATAACATTATGCTTACTACACATTCAAGTACACCACAGGGACGTTTGATGGTTTCGCATCCACTTTGTTGTGCTAACTTTATTTTTGTAATGAGCAAGCAACGCGTACCTCATCTTCCCAACATTCATGGTAAAGCAGTAATAACATAAAGTTCTCCAAAGAAATTAACCGGAAATGGCATTAAATACTGGTTTAATTAGGAATAATTGCTATAATGAAACAAATACATTATAAATTTTTCTTCCAACGAGCTTTGGTTTGAGTAACTCTATAGCAGAAATAGGTGTTCTTAAGATCTGAATCATGGCAAAATTGATAGTTCCTTGAAATCTGGGATAGACATTAGCAAAACCACAAATACAGTCTCACCAAAATCCTAGAGAAAATCATTTTATTAGTTTGGGGCAAAATAAGACTGAACATTGGCTAGGATATGATTTGTTGGATTCTAAATCCATCTAGGAAGTTGAGCCAAGAAAAGAAGAGAACCAGTGGTATTGGTGGCAGGTAAGAAATAAACTTTGCATTGGGCTAAAACAGCATATTTTATTAAATGTATTTTAATAAAAAAGTGAAATGCTTCATTGTGTTTTCCCAGAAACTAAAGATTACAGAGCTCTACACAATTTAGAGACACAAAGTGGATGTTGAATGACTAGAAGTCACCCTAGGTGTGGAATTTTAGAACGTTGTTTTCCGGGATACATGGTACCAAGGCTCTGGCAGCAGATACAAAGGAATGATGCTCTGGAGAGAAGGTAGGGGCCACTCTGTGATTGGCCGGTGGATAGATGAAGGTCTCAGCTTGAGGAGGAGTCTTTAATTTGATGAATTCTACGATTTATCTTCTGGTGCTAATGCCTCTGTTTTCATAAATGTTATATCAATAGCTTGAAGTCCTCTCTCAATGGGATCTGTCAGGAGGAGGCCTTGGGGAGCATGTATCTTCTCATTCTGCTGTTAAATATATTTGGAGGTTTTCTTCAGAACCTTCTTATATTGAGTTTCCATGCGTAAGATGGTATGTGCTGTTGAACAAGCCAAAAAGCCTTCAACATATGATTGGCCCCCAAGTGTCTCTGCTTCTGCAGAAAGGTTATTTAGAGTTCAAGCTCTTTCTACTGTCTGTCAGACTGGTTCTCCAGGTTAGCAGGAATTTGATCTAGAACTGGCAGCATGTGCCACTGCTGTAGTATTGTTGAATGAAAACCTTCCCCAACATCGGCTCCTGCTTCATCCTCATGGCGTGGACAGGACAGGTCTCACCATGCTGTCATGGTGGGCCTTTTGCCCAGGCCTTATTCACTCCCCACCCACCCAGCTCTGTTTGGCCTGGGAAGCATAAACCCACCTCGTCCGTCCTCTAGCTACTGTTGTGCCCAGATTTCCTTAGTTTTTATCTAATGTTTTTATATTTTTTCTGTTCCAAGAGTCCATTCAGGATGCCATAGTACATTTAGTCACCATGTTTTCTTAGATTTCTCTGGGCTCTGATGATTTGTTTTTGATGACACTGAGAGTTTTGAGGAGTACTGGTCTACTAAACAGGTGTTTAGTAGAATGTCCCTCAATTGGCATTTTTCTGACATTTTTCTAATGATTAGACTGGAGTTATAGGTTTTGGGGAGGAAGACCCCATAGGTAAAATGCCATTCTTATCGTATGTCAAAGGTACATACTATTAACATGACTTATCACTGTTGATGTTAACGTTGATCACCTCACTGAGACAGTGTTTGTCAGGTTTCTCCCCTGTAAAGTTACTCCTTTTCCCCCTTTCCATACTGTGCTCTTAGGAAGGTAGTCACTATGTACAGCCCACACTAAAAAATGAGGAGTTACACTCCACTTCCTTGAGAGTGAAAATCTAGATAAATTATTTGGAATTCTTATACACAGGAGATTTCTTCTCTCCCATTCATTCATTCATCTAGTCATTCATTCAGCAATTTATTTATACCAACGTGGACTCAAGGATATTTCTTTTATACTTTGGGTTATAATCCAATACTACTTTATTTTTTTGTTGCTCAGATTGTTCCAGTTTTGGCCATTGGGAGTTCTTTCAGTGAACTCCTGCATCCCTTTGACATACTTTCCATCATTGTGGGGTGTTTTTTTTTTTTTTTTTAAACACAATAAGTCTTTTTTATCTAGAAAAATATTCACTTTAAAAATAGAAAGTTTATTTAAGTTTCACATACAGACAGTGCTTCTGCTTTTACACCCTTGCTAACCATTAAAAAAAAAAACAAACCATTTGCCGTCAAGTCAGTTCTGACTCATAGCAACCCTATAGGACAGAGTAGAACTGCGTCATAGGGTTTCCAAGGAGCAGCTGGTGGATTTGAACTGCTGACCTGCGCCACCAGGGCTCCCATGCTAACAGTAAGAACCCATGATAACAAAGTTCAGCTACTATGTTTATATCCTACTCTCAACATTCTTCATTCAAGTACTTTCAGAGACATTTGTGAACATTGACTTGGAAGTGAACATTGTTAAGACAGAAGACCCTAGAAGGTCCTACTTGAAGGTCTTGAACAGTGAAAGAATGTCCACGCTTGTTACAGGGAAATTTACCAGGAAATGGAATTCTTAGGCCAAATAGTAGAGGTGTATTTTTAAGAAGACTGAAGAAAAATTTCTACAAAGAAACGTCTATATCTTTTTTTTTAAACAGCTAATAATAAACATCTTTGAAGCAAATGTTTGTTTTACCTTTGATCAGTTTAAATATTTTTTGTGATATAAGGCATACTTCCTGAAATCAGACTCTTAATATGTAGTAGTGTGCCTATAAGGGTTTGATTTACTAGGAGACAGTGATGTCACAGATTGGGGTAGTGTATTAGTTTCTTAGGGCTGCTGTAACAAATTATCACAAAGTGGATGGCTTAAATCAACAGAAATTTAGTCTATCCCAGTTTTGGAGACTAGAAGTCCAAAATCAAGGTGTTTACAGGGTCCTGCTCTCCCTCTGAAGGCTCTAGGAGGAGGATCCTTCCTTGCCGCCTCCTACCTTTTGATAATTGCTGGGAGTCCTTGGCATTCCTGAGGCTGGCATTACTCCAGTTTCTGTCTCCATCTTCACGTGGCCGTCCTCCTTCAGTGTTTCCCAGGTGTTCCCACTTGGTTGTCTTCCTTCTGTGTGTGTGTCTGTGTCTGTGTGTCCTCTCCCCTTCTTATAAAGACACCAGTTATATCAGATTTAGAGCCTACCCTAATCTGGTGTAATTTTAAGTAATTACATCTGCAAATACCCTATTTCCAAACAAGGTCACAGTCTGTGGTTCTGGGTGGACATAAATTTTGGGGGATGCTATTCTGTCCAGTATAGATGGGCTTACTGGTGTTAATATATCCAAAGAACTATAACTTAATTATTAGCATTTTTTTGAAAGTCAGTTCTAACAGTTTTCTACATAGAGGAAGCATCCTTTAAGTCAGATAAATATATAACACTTTTATATGATTAGATTTTTTTTTTTAACTCTCCAGTACATACTATTAATAATTTCTTTCCATTTTTTTCTGTACTGTTTTTTTTTAAGTTATAAAAATAAAATTCCCTAATAGCCAGCAAATATAAAGGTACTATTGTCCTTTCCATCCTGTTCCACTCTACTACTAGTTAAAAACTGAGTATCTTTTGAGACATTTTTCGGTGTAGTCACATAAATATAATTCACATATGTTCATATGTTCATACTTAAGTAGTGGAATCATATATATTGTTTGTGACATGCAATTTTTTTTTAACCTAATATATCCTGTACATCATCCTGTGTCAGTATATTCAGAGCTACTTCACTCTTTTTAAATATAACATTCCATAGTATGGTTGTTGTTAAGTGCAGTTGAGTTGATTCCGACTCATAGCAATATACTATAATTAACCAATCGTCTATTAGTGACATTTAGGTTGTTTTCAGTATTTTGGCTTACAAATAGTGTCAGAATACTCTTATATCTGTATCTTTGTGTGAATGTGGCAGTTTGGTTAGGATTAATTTCCAGAACTGGAATTTTTGGTTCAGAGAATATGCTCATGTAAATTGTTGATCTTGCTAAATTGACCTCCAAAAATCTTTACTGATAAACACGCCATTTTGCAAGGTGAAACGATATCTCCTTGTTGCTTTAAATGTTTATGTTCTTTATTACTGGGAAGGTTTTGATAATTTCTTTTTCATAGACATACGCTTTGTTTTGTGGGATTTATCTTTTATGGCCTCTGCCTACCTTTTCTATTAAATTTTTAAAATTGTTGACTTTCTTTATATTTTTTGGATATTCTTTGTTCAACAGGTGAAACCCTTCCTCACATCCTACTCAAAAATACCTTTCAGATGGATTATAGATTTAAATGTAAAAAGCAAAACTAAAAAAAGGTAGAAGAAAATATGGTAGAATATTTTTATAATCTCAGGATAAAGAAGCCTTTCTAAGCAAAATACAAAACACTGACAGATTTCACTACAAAAACAAAATAACTTTGTGGTAGAAAATGTCATTAAAACGCACACAACAGACTGGGAGAAAATCTTTGCAACATAGCACTTTTGTGGTTTGGGGACATCATTTATCACAGGGATGAGTCACAATTTCTTTACTTATTTGTAAGTGAAGTATCTGAGAACTTTTGCTACATGGAAAGGTTCAGTAAGATGATCTCAGATAGTCCTTCTAAGCCTAATGCAGTGATTCTGTGAGCTTTTAAAAAAGTAAATATTAAATCCAAATGCTTTTTTCAGGGTTGGATTTTTTTTTTTTTTAAACCCTAATGCAAATAGCTTTTTCTGGTAAGTTACTCAAGTTTCCACCACTAATGAGTAAGTAACAGTGACTGCTTTCATGTGTGTTGTTATGTATTCCAATATGCATTATATAATTTTGTATAAAAAAGAACCATTCAGCATCTTTTCTGTATCACGCACAGCCCTCCATACACCCTGCCTCCCTAGGAAACCCATATTAATTTAGCTTTGTATTTTTCTATAGTTTTTTCTATGCTTCTGTAATCCTATATGCGTGCATACGCGCGCACACACACACACAAAACTGCCTTTGTCAGTTCTGGCTTTTCAAGAATGAAATTATATGCATTTTTGCATTTGATTTTTCAGTGAACAATGACTCGTGACTTTTCCCAATTGCTTGTGTAATATTCCGTAGAGTAACAGTATCAGAGTTTATTCCTCAGGTCTCTACAGATAGATGTTTACTATGTTGCTGGTTCTTGGCTACTGTGAATAGTGTTTTAATACAGATCCCTGTATTATAAGTCCATGTATATTGGTACTGTTATTTTAGTGGGCTAGTTTCCCAGGGATCTTACGGATAAGAAATTTATTTTACTAGGAATGAGTTCTATAACTGTTGTGTAAGGACTCTCAAAACAGACATAAAAACGAGGGAATTTTTAAATACTTAGCAAAATCTTGAAGGTGATGTGAGGAGGTAAAGGAGAAAGATAAAACATTCCAAAGACGTAATAGGGGAGGGGGGCAAGAAGGGGGAAATACAAGTATTCTAAACTCTAGAATCTATTGGTTTCTCCTGTGAGGGGTAGGAGGGATCAAAAACCAAACCTGTTGCTTTGAGTCGATTCCTGCTCATAGCAACCCTATAGGTCAGAGTAGAACTGCCCCGTAAGGTTTCCAGGGAGTGGCTAGTGGATTTGACCTGCCGACCTTTTGGTTAGCAGCCGAGCTCTTAACCACTGCACCACCAGGGCTCCTTATCATGACACACCGTCTGTTAAAACAAAAAAAAAAGCCATCTTTGATGAAGCAGTGAAAGTTACTATTTTTATTGTATTGACCCTTGAGTTAATATTCTCTGTGCCAGAGTGGAAGTATGCATAAAGCACTTTTGCTGCACACTGAAGTATGACAGTTGTCTTAAGGAAAAACACTTGTTTGAGTTGTGAGCTGAACTAGATGTTTTTATAGAACACCATTTTTACTTGAAAACATGACTGACAAACTGATTATTCAGAGTTCAGTGTTTGACAGACATTTTATTGAAAATGAATGAAGTGAGCCTGTCTCTTCAAAGAAAACAACTGACAGTATTGGTAGCCTGTGATAAAAGTGGAGCTTTCAAGTGAAAATTAGAATTTTGAAAAACTTGTGTCTACCACCATAAACTTGACCACTTCATGTTACTTAAAGACGTCATTTAGACCTGTGATGATATTAACAAATATTGTTGTTAGGTGCCATGTAGTTGGTTCCAACTCATAGCGATCCTAAGTACAGCAAAACACTGCCTGGTCCTTTGCTAACCTTTTGGTTAGCAGCCAAGCTCTGTGTTTGTGTGTGTGTGTATGATTATGAAATGTGTAAACGTTTGGAAGATCTCCATTACTCAGAGAACCTGTATTTTCCAAATGACCAATACATGATGTTATAAAATAATATACGGGTAAAAGATCCACTCAAAGTACAAGATAGACTAATGGGCTTCAGTATAACTGACTACACCCTCTCCTCACTTACTGACATGGTTAGTTTCCAAAGACCAGGTCATTATGCAAAATCGGTGTTATGCAAAAATGAGGATGACTGCATTATTACATAACTACCAAACCACTGAGAATCATGGCCAAGCCAGATTGACACATAAGCTTATCCATCACAGCCAGTGTTACTGTCACCTCGCATCTTGGAGTTCGTTGCTTCCAGATGTACGTCGTTAATGTGCAAAATAGTTGGGTAGGAATTTTTACTATTGTTGTCAGTGCGAAATGTTAGATAATGAGATAGTTAATAAGTGGGGAGGTTTATAAAAAATTCATTGATATGGCTTTCTATTTCACATTGCACATAATCTTTAAAAAAAACTTTTTAAAGTTTTAGTATAAAAGAAAAATTCACCACAGTCATTTGAAAAGGCTTATAAAATTCTCCTCTTTCCCAACTACATATTTGTATGAGGCTGAATTTTCTTCATATATGTCAACTAAAACGACACAGTACGAAAGATTGAATGCAGAAGCAGATATTAAAATCCAGCTGTCATCAGTTAAGTCAGTCATTAAAAAATTTTGCAAGAACAAAAAACATTGCCGTCTTAGTAATTTTCTTGAGAACAATTTTTTTATAAATATTTAACAAGTTTATTTTAAAATAAATTTATAGTTTTTTCTGTTTTAATTTCTAATGTGCTAGAAATTCTATAGATGTTTTTAATCAAAAAGATTCTTTATGAATCAGTATAATGTAAGTGGCTAAGGAAAATCTTATTTTTGATAAATTTTATTGCTATCTAGGAAAGTTAGTACAGTTAACAAAAATGAAGAGAATTGAACACCTTTTAAGCTAGGCTTCCTGCCATTGTATTTAATGTTCTAAAGTAGGAATGTCATATCTGTGGCAATTGGCCCCTCCCAGACTCACGGTAGATGTACCCAGTGGGCAATGGCACCTTATCTAACTGAGCCCCAGCAAGTTAAGATTGAAATTCATACTGTAATTATTTATGGCAGCTAGACTTTGCTTCTTTTAGTGTGATTCTTTACAGATAGCAGGTTTGTGAGTCCTTGGATATAACAGGGTTGCATTCGGAAAGAGGATTTACTGTTTAGATTTTCAGACCTCTGGTGTGTTACTTAGCCGTATGTTGGAATAAAATCATCACCCTAGACTTGAGCCAAGTGTTTACCTTCGTTGTGACTGCTTGAGTGTTGCAGTCATGATGTAAAGGTGCAGGTCAAGTAGACATAGGCTGTTAGGGTTCTTGGAATGTAAGTACCAAATCAGCTTGTGGAAACTAAATTCAAGTCAGAATTGTTTTTAGAGTGTTCTGTTCAGAGAACGGAAACCCTGGTGACACAGTGGTTAAGAGCTAAGGCTGCTAACCAAAAGGTCAGCAGTTCAAATCCACCAGGCACTCCTTGTAAACTCTATGGGGCAGTTCTGCTCTGTCCTATAGGGTCACTGTGAGTTGGAATCAACTCGATGGCAGTGAGTTTTTATACAGAGAAGGAATTACATTGCATTAAGAGAATTCAATGGAAGGAATCTAAAAACTGTCTCTAGGTTATATGCTAGACCTTAATTTTTTTTTTTTTTAATCTCTACTTTCAATAATATTAAGTTTCTTGGGAAATTAGAGTTACTTGTGGACATTGTGAACAGGTTAGTGTCACACATGCTGAGATTAGTTAAAGATTGAGGACATTTACACCAAGAAACTGATTTGGTTACTTCTGTAAGCCTTGCTTGTAACAAAGAATATACTCTGCAAGAAACTAGAGCAATTGCTGGTCCACACCATCCCAGGGTAGAGAATAGGAGATTTTGGGGGTTGTGATTGGTTTATGCCAGTGAACCAAAATTCTGCAAAGAAAACAGGCCTTAGAGTCTGAGAAATTCTGGAGATTAAATAAGTGTCTATTGCATTCATACTGTGGATTATTTAGGGATTCCAAGCTATGAGAATCTCAGTTTCTGTGAATTATTATCTCAAGCCCTGGAATGAATATATAAGAGTATAAATTATGATTGGGAATCATATATAATATTCATAATTTATTTTTCTGATGTAAAAACAGTGTGGGGGCGGTGTCTGACCTCCTCTGACTTCACAAGGGGGAAGGAGACTTAAGATCAGTAGCCCAAGGCTGATTCCTATGAGGCAGGGGTCAGACGTGCCTCCTCTCTCTGCCATCTTTACCAGTTCTGACACCAACTGTCCCTCCCACGGCACTTTCTGCTTCTCTAATTGGTTCGATAATTCATTGCAATGGCCACACAGAACTCACAGACCATACTCACGATTATGGGGTTTATTTGGGAAGTAACAGGTTACAATTTAGGCTCAGGAGCACGTAAGGATGCAGTTCTTTCATCAGGACAGCCTCTTCCTAGCTGTGCTCGCGGGCACGGCACTCCCTGGCCCTAGGCCTCTGCCCAGAGGCACTCAGCTTTTTCTCTCCCTGGGCTGGGAAGCCCACTACGCTGTCTTCTGCTGCTGAGTCTTTGCTGCCAGGTTTCTCCTGCCACCACTTTTTAGCATCTTCAGGGTTATAGCTAGCTCACTGTATCTCCTACTTCCAGGAGCTTCTCAGTGCAGGGATCCTGGATCCAAAGGACGTGCTGGCTCCTGGCTGTTCTTCCTTGGTAGTGATGGTATCTTCTCTCTGCCACCTCTGGGGTGGATCATTTCAAGCCCAGCGGGATGGCAGAACTGACCCATCCCTTTGGTGGGCCACAATTACCCTATCACACAGTCCTGCTCAGTCACTTCGGTGGGAGTTACAAGACCATGACTAGAAAGGCCGCACAAAAGCGATCTATGGCACCACACTTGAAAATGCCAGAATGCTACTGAAATAAGTGCTGCGTTGACCATTTGCCAGGGACAGTAGACTGAGGTGTAGAGAAACAAGTAAGATTGTTAAGTAAGTAAGATCCTGTACATAAAGGATAGCAGATGAAGAATTGATTCTACTAGGAATGCGTTCTATGACTGCTATTTAAGATTATTAAATAATCTTGCATTGCCTCACAACTAAGAAACTCCCCTGAATTGTCACTGTTTTGGAGAAAGATGATATAAAGGCAGCATTCCAAGAAGAGAATATGGGGATGAACAAACTCAAACCTGAGATGCCAAGGCAAACTTGGGAGTTGTGTTGCAGGTGAACATCAGCTCTTTGCAGTTAAATCTCTGACAAGCTAGGGTAGTTGGAGATAACCACTTTCTCCAGGGGAAACTTCTGCCCCAGGGTGAACTTGGAATTTTAGTTGGTCACAGAATTTTACCTCTGTTGGATTAGTCATTTATCCAGTTGTTTCTATCCTTTGCCCATTTTTCTGTTGTTTTTCTTTTACTCATTTGGAAGAGTTATTTCCATATTATGAATTTTGTATTATGAAATTATTTATGTATTTTTATATGTTATTTATATGGTGTTAATATGTATTCTTTGGGAATACAGGTTGCAAATATTTCTTCCCAGTCTGTAACTTCTGATTTGATTCTGTATGGGTTTTTGGTGAACAGAAGTTTTTAATTCTAATGTAGCTACATTAATAATTTTCTTTCTTTGTGGTTGTGTGTTTTGTGTCTTGTTTAAGAAATCTTTCTGTACCCCACGGTCTTGAGATATTGCCCTGTGTTTTCTTCTTAAAGTTTTAAAGTATTGCTTTTCACGTTTAGGCATTTAATCCATATGGAGTTTTATTGTATGCTCAGAAGAGTTGTAATTTTTTTTTTCCTTTATAACCGGTTGTTTCAGCGCTATTTATGGAATAGTCTGTACTTTCCTCACTGATGACTAATGGCACATCAGTTATTTACAAGGCTCCCATATGTACACAGCTCTGTTTTTAAGTTCTCTGTATACCAATATCACAGTCTTAATTTCTATACAGTTTGCATTCTACTGCTAACCAAAAGGTTGGCAGTAGGAACTTACCCAGCAGCACCACAGAAGAAAGACCTGGCAGTCTACTTCTGTAAAGATTATAGCCAAGAAAACTCTGTGGAGCTCAGTTCTACCCCATAGCACGTGGGGTCGCCATGAGTTGGAATCAACGGCAACGGGTTTGATTTGGTTTATAAGGTTAGGGCAAGTGCTCTCACTTTGTTCTTCAAAATTTGTTTGGCCTTTTGTGTGACTTTCAGAATCAACTTGTCAAGTTTTATGAAAAATGCTATGTGGAATTCCATTGGCATTGCTTTGAATTTTTAGATTAAATTTGGGTTGTATTACCACCTTTAAATTTTGTCTTTCAGCATCCATGAATGTGGTCTTTCTGTTTATGCAAGTCTTGTTTTAAATGAAGTTTCATAATTTTTTCTGAAAAGACCTTATAAATATTTTGTTAGAGTTATTTCCTGAGTACCTCATGGGTTTTGATATTGTAAATGGCATTTTTATAACAACTATAATTTCTAATAGCTTATGAATAAAATTGCAGTTGAGTTTTACATATTCATCTGATTTCAAGCAACTATAGTGAATTATCTTGGACTTCTTATGTGTACATTATCTGCAATAAGAACATTTTATTTTTCCTTCCCAGCCCTTACTGCTTTCGTTTCTTTTTCTAATTGCACTGATTGTCAGCCCTCCACCACTGAATAAAAGTCTTGATAACAAGCATCTATGTTTCGTTTGTAACTTTCAAGGGGAATGCTTCTAATACTTCACCCTTCAGTTTGCTGTGGATTTTTATTGAATACCTTCTATCGAGTTAAGGAACTTTTAGTTCTACTCCTTGTTGCAAAAAGGTTTTGCTTTTTCTTTACTTTGAATGGATTGAATTTTTATTAAGTAATATTTTTGCACCTATTGAAATGATGATGTGCTTTCCCCTTTTAAATCTGTTACTGTGGTAAATTACATTTATTGATTTTCTGATTTTAAACTACCCTCACAACCTTTGTGGCACAGTGGTTAAGAGATTGTCTGTCTGCTAATCAAAAAGGTTGGATGTCCGAATCCACCAGCCGCTCCTTGGAAATCCTGTGGAACAGTTCTACTGTGTCCTGTAGGGTGGCTACGAGTCAGAATCGACTCAACGGCAGTGGGTTCACATTCCTGTGATCAATCCTATTGGACCAAAAATGCATTTTAAAAATATAGTGCAGTTCCTCCTCTTCCCTTTCTAAATAATTCAGTCCTAAAGCCTTGGTGGCACAGTGGTTAAGCATTCAACTGCTAACCAAAAGGTCAACAATTCAAATCCACCAGTTGCTCCTTGGAAACTCTATGGGGCAGTTCTCCTCTGTCCTGTAGGGTCGCTATGAGTCAGAATTGATTCGATGGCAAGGTGTTTGGTTTTGGTCTAAAGTCATTAGATACAAAGAAGCAAGGTAGGCATGTGCTGTGGGGGTGCCACAGTGGCTCAGAGTATCCTAGGCCTAAATAGGGTGATGAGGATATCTACATGGAGGAGCAGCGTGGTGATGGATGGGGCAGGGTCATAGTCCATTCAGAGTGAGGAAGGCTCCATGGGGAAGTGGCTGGAGGGGACCCAGAGCCCAACTGGGATGAATTAGGGCGTCCATGTGGAAGGGGAGGAGCTAGAGCAGGCTGTGGAGGGCATCTCTGTAGAGGGGTAGCTTGGCATAGGATGTCAGAGCCCAAGCAGGGCAAGGCGGCGTTTGGGACTACCTGAAGAAATGGCCAGTTCCAGCATGGTGAATCAGAGCCCGAACAGAGTGAGGCGAGCAGGTACTACCTTCATTAGGTAATCACAATGAACATCATCCATAATGGGACAAATTGAAATTGTGTACCAGTTGATACAGGATGTGATGAGAAGAAATCACCATCACTTCTGTGTTACTCCTGCCAAAAATGGTTAATGTATCAAATCATGGGAGAATGCCAGACTAACCTCAATTGAGAGACATGCTACAAAATAACAGGCCTATAATTTTCAGAAGGTTAGAGTCCTAAACTGAGTCTTTACGTCTCATTTAGGACTTAGAGACTGAAGAAACATTACAAATAAATGCATTGTGTGTTTCTGACCTGTATCCTTTTCTATAAAAGATACCATTGGAATAATTGGCATACTTGAATGGTGTCTGAGGATTAAATACAGTAGTAGTGATGTAGCAATATTTATTTCCTGATTCTGGTGGTCTACTCTGATTATATAGAAGAATGTCCTTGGTTGTAGGAAATGCATATTAAAACATTTGGGGTCGAAAGGGACATCAGGTTGGCAACTTACTCCAGAATGGTTCAGAAAAAAAGATTTCTCAACTGTCTTTTCAACTTTTCTCTAAATTTTGTGATTATTCCATAGTATTTTCAATAATTAAAGTTTAATGCAGGATTTGGTTTAGTAATATTGTATTTAGAACTTTGAAATCTCTGATCATAAGTGTGATTTTCCTGTGACTTTCCGTTTTTATACTGCACATACCATAGAAGTTTTACTCTCAAATTGATAGCAGCCTCAAAAAAAAAAAAAAAAAAAGAATTGGTTAACTTTTCCTCTCTCCATTTTCTCCCTTCCTTTCAGAAGTTTGTTTACTAAAGAGATGATCTATTTCTTAAACATTTGTTTGGTAGAATTTTCCCGTAAAAACAGTTTGTTGGTGGTTTGTTTTTTAACTCGATTCCATTTCATTATTGGACAAAGGCCTGTTAATTTTTTTTCATAATATTTTATTGTTTTAGGTAAAAGTTTACACAGCATATTAGATTACCATTTAACCATTTTTATAGTTTGTTCCATGTCACTGGTTACATTTTCCACAATGTGTCAGCATTCTCATTATTTCCCTTCTGTTTTTTCTGTTTCCATTAACCTAGCTTCTCTGCCCCTCCTTGTCTTCTCATCTTTGCTTTAGGGTAAAAGGGCTATTAATTTTTTCTGTTTCCTCGAGACAGTTTTGGTAACTTTTAAGGAATAAGGTTATTCAGTGTATTATCTTACAATTAAAAAAAATTGTACCTGCTTATGTGGTTAAAAGTTACAGCTACTAACCAAAAGGTTGGCAGTTCAAATCCAACCAGGAGCTCCTTGGAAACCCTATAGGGCAATTCTGCTCTGTTGTGTAGGTCGCTGTGAGTCGGAATCGACTCGACGGCAACGGGTTTATTTAGGCCCCTTTCTTGTTTCTAATGCTGTTTATTCGTACCTTCTCCTTTTTCTTGATCAGTCGCCAAAGGATTTTCTTAGTCTTTTCAAATGACCTGTTTCTGGTTTGGCTGATTCTCTGTTGTATCTTTATTGCAGAAGCTCTGGTGGTGTGATGGTTAAGAGCTTGGCTGATAACCAAAAGGTCGGCAGTTCGAATCCACCAGCCACTGCTTGGAAACCCTCTGGGGCAGTTCTACTCTGTCCTATGGGGTCACTACCTGTTTTTGGTTTGGTTGATTCTCTCTTGTGTCTTTATTTGCTATTTCATTTCTTTATGTTCTTTATTATTTTTAATTTTGTACTTTTAAGTGTATATTCTTTGACTTAAATTGGCTACTTCTAGTTATTGTCACCAAATTTTGCATAACAGACAGCCACAAAAATCTTAGTAGCATATAATAATAATAATAATAAGCATTTATTGCTCATTTACCTGAGATAGATGACGTTTGCAGATCTTGGCTGTATAAGTATTTATCTCCCAAATCCAAAGATACTGGATTTAACAACACAGTTTTCACACTAAGGAAATTTAACATTGACACCAAAATAGAGTCTGTCTATATTCAAATTTCTCCATTTGTCCCAGTAGCATCCTCTTGGCTGTTTTTTAGTTTCTCTTTTCTGAAGCAGTCAGTTCTGCTTTATTGCAATATATACATTCCTAAAAGTCAGCTTTCTATGCAAAATTATGCAAGAAAACCACAGAGAAAAAAATGAGGTTAGAAGTATAACACAAACACTTCGTCAGTAGCACACACATAGACATATCTACATAAACAAAGATAGGAACCTGATGAAAGCAGTAACACAGTTTTACACCTGTTAAGTGGTTAAGAAATAGATAAGTAGTACTAAAAACATGGCACTTTATCTTGAAAAAGACCTTAAGTTTGCTTTGTGGAAGTGAACATCAGAAGGGTTGCAGCTTTTGAGTTATTGTGAGATGGTGGAAGGGGTGTTCTCTGAGATTGGACAGTAAGTTGTAACACCATGTTACATGGTGAACTGAGGTAGCCAGTACATGTTTGAGTTGCGCGCATGTGCGTGTTTTGAGTATCCTATACAACTCAGTTCAGCTCTGTGCAGTTTTTTGTGTTCACCTAATGTTTCTCATCGAAAAATTGCACATAAGCAAACAGGAAATTAATGTTTTACTGAAATTGTTTCTAATATATCAGTTGTGTTGGAACAAATTTGTGCTTTCAAGGAAAGTATTTTGGCAGAACTAACAGTATAAACATTTGCATCTGTAAATTTTCCTCTTAAATTGCTTTAACTGCATCTGTGATTTTTGATAGGTTGTGGTTTCGCTATAGGTCAGGGCTCAGAATTTTGTGATTTTTAGTATGATTTCTTCTTTCGTGACTTATTTAGAAGTTGTTAGGTGCCATCGAGTTGGTTTTGACCCCATGTAGAACAGGAGGAAACACTGCCTAGCTCTCCGCCATCCTCACAAATCATTCCTATGTTTGAGCCACTGTGTCAGTCCATCTCGTTGAGGATCTTCCTCTTTTTCCTGACCCCTCTATTTTACTAAGCATGATGTCCTTCTGCAGGGACTGGTCCCTCCTGATAACATGACCAAAGTATATGAGATGAAGTCTCGCCATCCTTGCTTCTAAGGAACATTCTGGCTGTACTTCTTCCAAGACAGATTGATTCGTTTTTCTGGCAGTCGGTGGTATATTCAACGTTCTTCACCAACACCATAATTCAGAGGCATCAGTTTTTATCTGGTCTTTCTTTTTGTTGTCCAGCTTTTACGTGCATATGAGGCAATTGAAAATACCATGGCTTGGTCAGAAGCACCTTAGTCCTCAAAGTGACATCTTTGCTTGTTACCACTTTAAAGAGGTCTTTTGCAGCAGATTTGCCCAATCCAGTATGTCATTTGATTTCTTGACTGCTGCTTCCGTGGGCATTGATTGTGAATCCAAGTAAAATGAAATCCTTGACAACTTCAGTATTTCTCTGTTTATCATGATGTTGCTTTTCAATCCAGTTGTAAGGATTTTTGTTTTCTTTCTGTTGAGGTAGTGATGGTATTTAGAAGTACATTTGAAAATTTCCAAGTGGGTAGTTTTCTTTGTGGAGATATTCTTTGATAATGGGTCCTAAATTTATTGCATTGTGTTCAGAAATGTGCGAAGTATGATATTAATTCTTCGTTATTTCTTGTGACTGCCTTTGTGACTAGTTTGTGTTCAGTTTTTGTAAATATTTGTGTTTGCAAAGGATATTCTTTAAATTGTTGAATGCAGGTTTCTGTGGAGTTAAATTATCTTTTTTGTTTAGCTTTATTTTCTGTGTGTTTATCACTAATTCAGCTGCAACTCTCCCTCAGTTTTATAAATTTCCTCTCAGCTCATTCAAGCATGTTAGATAGTCCATCAAGTTCATCTTGAGAAATTTCTTCTGAGCTATCTGACATCTTACAGTTACTCTTAAGGCTCATTATGTAAATGTCTTCTTGGGATCTTTCTTCATCACCTCTCTCTTTTGTTGCAGTCCTGGTGGCACAGTGATTAAGAGCTACGGCTGCTAACCAAGAAGTCAGCAGTTCGAATCCACCAGCCACTCCTTGGAAACCCTATGGGGCAGTTCTCCTCTGTCCTGTAGGGTCAGTGTGAGTCGGAATTGACTCAATGGCAGTGGGTTGTTCTGTTTTCTCTTCTGTTAGATCCCCCTTTTCCTGGATATCATGTTTCTCGTTTTTCCTGGTTTATTCTCTCGTTTTGGTGAAACTCCTCCTTAAATAGCATCCTGAAAAAAGGTGAAGTTTTTGAGAACTTTCATGTATGAAATAACTTTTCTATTTTCATGCTCATGATAGTTCTGCATAGAGGTAATTTCTCCTTGGTGTTTAATGCAGTGCTTCATTTTCCTTTGGCTCAAGTGTTGCTTTTAAGAACCGTTTCCTATGAAGCTTATTAATTCCTCTCTTTGTCCTTGAGCTGTGAAATTTTGTTCAGAAATGTCTTGGTATATGTCTTAGGCTGGGTTTTCTAGAGGAGCAAAACCAGTGAAGTGTGGATGTATATATAAAACCCGTTGCCATTGAGTAGATTCTGACTCATAGCAACCCTGTAGGACAGTGTAGAACTGCTGTATAGGTTTTCCAAAGAGCGGCTGGTGGATTCGAACTGCCAGCCTTTTGGTTAGCAGCCAAGCTCTTAACCACTGCACCACCAGGGCCCCAAATATATATAGAGGGAGATTTATTTCAAGGAAATGGCTCACGTGGTTGTGGAGGCTGGCAAGTCCCAAATCCATGGGTCAGACCTCAGGCTGGAGGTGTCTCCTGAGTCACATGGTTGCAGTGGCTGACGAACCCAAAATCAGCAGGTCAGACGGCAGGCTGCTGGCTCACGTCCCAAGAACCGGAGGTCAGAGGATGATGAGTTGGATGCAAGATTGAGAGAGAAGCTTTGCCAGAACATCCATGTATATTGGATGCAGGCTACACTCCCCTGGAAACTCCCCTTTCAACTGATTGGCTGCTCACAACAGATCACATCATGGACGGTGATTGCATCCTGTCTGCTGAACTGAGAATCATGGCTTAGCCAAGTTGACACATAACCTTAACAATCACAGCACTAAGAGGGTCCTTTCATTCTTGAAACTCATGTCCTCTTGGTTCTAGGAATTATCTTGAGTTAGTTCTTTGATTTCTTCTGTTTCTCTCTTCTGATCCTGGAACTCCTGTTATTGATTGATTATGGGACCTCTAGTACCGTTCTCCAAATTTTTTTTTTTTTTTTTTTTTCATTTCTCTCCTATCCCTAGGGAGAAATTGCCCCAATTTATCTTTTAACTTTTCTTTTGGGGTTTTAATGTCTACTGTCATATTTTAAATTTTCATTAGTCTTTTTTCTCTGAGTATTGCTTTATGACATGATGTTCTTGTTCATAGGTGCAATATGTTCTCTCACTTGTCTGAGAATGTTAGTGATAGTGTTTTGAAAGTTTGTCTTCTCCCTGCATAGTTTCTTGTTACTCCAAATTGCTTTTTTTCTGTTTTGATCTCTCTCACATGTTAGATGTTTTCCTGAAATGCCTACTGATTCTTGGCTGCCCACAGTATGCTACTGAAAAACTGATTGAGAACTCCAACTCATGAGTGGATTTGTTTGATCTTCACTGTAGGGGTATCTGTCTAGCTGGTCTCTTTCCTGGGAGGAGGCCTGGTGTCAGAATCTTTGTGTCTTTTCTCTTGAGTTCCCAGAGAAGGACTTAGCTAAGGACTCTAGAGGTTTTAGCATTGAGTGGGGAAAAGGAGCTGTGTCTGTAGTCAGTATGTAAAGTTGACTTAACGGCCTGTTAAAAGAAAGATACCACCCCTGAATTGTGCCCAGACATTTTTGGTTTAAACTGCAGAATAAACTTATGCTGGGGATGGAGAAGAGTAGTCAGTCATCTAGCTGAGGTCACCCAGCTGCGGTGAGGAGGAAACCAAGGAGGCTTAACTGCCTTAAATAGGCTTTTAACCAATCCTTCTGTTTTTAGCCCCACCTTCACCCCCATTTCCAAAGGTACCTAGTGTTTCAAATTCCTCAGCCCTTTGAGATTGTGTAGTCACTTAGCTTCTTTACCTAAAGCCCAGTTAGGAGTCCTGGCAGCCCCATATGTGTCAGAGTAGAACTGTGCTCCGTAGGGTTTTCAGTGACTGACTTTTTCAAAGTAGATCACCAGGCCTTTCTTCCACAGTGCCTCTGGGTGGACTTGAACCTCCAACCTTTTGGTTAGCAGCTGAGCACATTAACCATTTACACCACCCAGAAGCTCCCATGAGTCGGAATAGACTAGATGGCAACTGGTACTAGTACTTAAGAGTCACTTTTCTTATGACCTATAAAGTTAGTTAGCAGTCTTCCATATCCTTTCCAGTTTTTAAAATGCTATTTCCCTTTTCTCCATTTCAGTTTTCTTATTCCTTGTGAGTTTATACCACTTAAAAAGATTACTGTTGCTTTAGTGAAGTTTTGGGAGGACAGGGTGCAAAATGTATGTATGTGCTCCATCATTCTTACACAGAAAATTAAAATTTAATAACTTTGAGTTTTATTTAAGCGTATACACACTCACCAAAGTCTCAGGAGGTCCAATTGGTCAAAACTGTAGGTTGTTATTTGCCTTCTTCGTTTACATTCTTTCTCATATAACTTGAATTTTCCAGAGATTACATAGTGTGTGATATCACAACAGATTGAATGCAGATGCTGATATGAGAATTCGGCTCTTTTCTGTTAAGTCAGAAATCAAAGATACTCGAAAAGTGTAAAACAACGCCACTCTTCTCACTAATTTTTTTGGGGGAAATACAAAATTTTTTTTCATTAAAAATGTCATTTATATGAACATGTGATGGATTATTAATCTAAATCCATTAATACATGTTTTTAAAGTCTCAGTTTTAATTTTTTAATTTCAATTTTTAAGAGTAAAGAGTCAAGATATGAAAACATTTGATAACTGCTCTAGAGAATCCTAGTTATAAATTGGAACTGGAACATAACAGTATAACTGTATCCAGCACCCTACTAGCCTTATGTTTATGTAGGACAATAATATTTAATCCCATATTCATTAGATATAAAACCCCTGTAGTATTAATCCTTTTTGGTTTTCTCTTCCAATAATCCTTAGGGGAACTAAATGAAGCTGCTGGAAATTAATCTATACTGTCTTTCACCCCATAGTATATCTCTTTTACTCTCTACTGATATAATGAAAACTCAGTTTTAGAGCGAAACTGTTAGAGTGTGCATTCTTGTCCCTAAGGAGGATAAAATTGGTTTTTAGGGAGAAGAACAACCTAAGAAGTTAAAGTGGTTTGTGGCCTAAACAAATATGTATCGTGGTACTAAAATTTCATGGGAGGCGGGGGGATTAGGAAAAAGTCAAAAGGCTCCTTAAACCAAAAAAAAAAAAACAAAAAAACAAAAACCGTTGCTGCAGAGTCGACTCCAACTCACAGTGACCCTATAGGACAGAGTAGAACTGCCCCCATAGTGTTTCCAGGGAGCAGCTAGTGGATTCAGACTGCCCACCTTTTGGTTAGCAGCCATAGCTCTTAACCACTGCGCCACCGGGGTTTCCAAAGCCTCCTTAGTGGAGTGATAAAGAAAAAGAGATTGAGAAACCTGTGTTAGTGGTTTCTATTTACAGCATCGTTTTTTAACCATTCTTTTGCTTGCATTTCTTTCTCCCATCCCAGGCTTGCTGGGATACATACTATGTAGTGGAGACTGTAACCACAAATACTTCTGGGAGTCCAGTATGTTCCTTGAAGAGTAAGGCAGCCAGATGAGGCACATAGCAACCAGAGAGCACATGCCAGGTCTCAGTAGGGGAGTTTGACTCATCACTCAGCTCCAGCCAGTTGTTGCCATTGTGGAACGTGAACCCAAAGTTTTCAAATTTTCTGATTTTTTAAAAAGAAAAGCCAGAAATCTGACTTTTAATGTAAAACCTGTGGTTTTTTTAAATACTAGAAACTAATTGAAATATTTTTAAAGCGATGTGAACACAGCAATCAAAACATACCTGTGAGCCCACAGTTATGACCATTTTCCCCTTTACCCACTAGTGTGGTCTCTTCAGGGATGATGGACTGTGTCTCCAAAATAGACTTCTTTACAATAACCCTAACTCACAAACTCAAGGTCATCCTGCTCCTGTATGAATAACCTGCCTCAAGGGGCCAACCTGTTCTCATTTAGGTTAACTAACCAATGACTGCCATATCGAAAGCAGAATGTGTCTCTTTCAGATTTTTAACCTAGTGGTCCGGGTTTGTCTTGTGAGACTATACAAATAAGACTAACTTGTCACATGACAGGTCTTCAGAATTGTGAATTTGACTATGATTCAAATATTTATTTCTCCAGAAATGTATACCATAGTCAAGAAATCAAACTCTGGAATCAGACTACTAGGGTTTGAATCCCTTCTCTGATTCGTAGCTCTGTGATCTTGGGCTACTTGCTTGACCTTATGCCTGCTTGTTCATCTGCATTAGGTATTACTATAAATTACCTAATGGACTTATTAATAGTACGTGTAAAGCTCTAGGTACTCAATAAATGTTATTTATTATCCAGATCATTCTTCATTTAAATTTTAAATTCTCTTGCATATTTAGTTTACAGTTTACTCATTAATGGAGCAGTCTGGTTTAGGTTTCTTTCCTCAACTTCCTCTCTTCTCTGTACTGTTTCTCTGTCTCTTCCCCCTTCAAGCCAGGTCACATTAATTTTTTTTCTTTGTGTGTTTGTGTGTGTGTGTGTGTGTATCTGCATATATATATGTATATATACATACATTTATTTATTCTTGAGAGGGTATAGGGATGAAAACCATTAGTTTGTTGTTGTTAGGTACTGTCAAATTGGTTCCGACTCATAGCGACCCTTTGTACAACAGAATGAAACACTGCCCAGTCCTGCACCATCCTCACAGTTGTTGTTATGCTTGAGTCCATTGTTGCAGCCACTATGTCAGTCCATCTCGTTGTGGATCTTCCTCTTTATTGCTGACCCTGTACTTTACCAAGCATGATGTCCTTCTCCAGGGACTTGTCCCTCCTGATAACATGTCCAAAGTATGTGAGACATAGTCTCGCCATCCTTGCTTCTAAGGAACATTCTGGCTGTACTTCTTCCAAGACAGATTTGTTCGTTCTTCTGGCATTCCATGCTATATTCAGTATTCTTCACCAACACCATAATTCAAAAGCACTAATTCTTTGGCCTTCCTTATTCATTGTCCAGCTTTTGCATGTATGTGAGGCGATCGAAAATACCATGGCTTGGGTGCGGCACGCCTTAGTCCTCGAAGTGACATCTTTATTTTTTACCACTTTAAAGAGGTCTTTTGCAGCAGATTTGCCCAATGTAATATGTCATTTGATTTCTTGACTGCTGCTTCTATGGGCGTTGATTGTGAATCCAAGTAAAGTGAAATCATTGACAACTTCAGTATTTTCTCTGTTTATCATGATGTTGCTTTTTAATCCAGTTGTGAGCATTTTTGTTTTCTTTATGTTGAGGTGTGATCCATACTGAAGGCTGTGGTCTTTGATCTTCATCAGTAAGTGCTTCAAGTCCTCTTCACTTTCGGCAAGCACGACTGTGTCTTCTGCATATCAAAGGTTGTTAATGAGTCTTTCTCCAATCTTGATGCTGCATTCTTATTCGTAAAGTCCACTTTCTCAGATTATTTGCTCAGCATACAGATTGAATAAGTATGGTGAAAGGATACAACCCTGCACACACCTTTCCTGATTTTAAACCATGAGGTATCCCCTTGTTCTGTTGGAATGACTACCTCTTGGTCTATGTACAGTTTCCACATGAGCACAGTTAAGTATTCTAGAATTCCCATTCTTGACAGTGTTATCCATAATTTGTTATGATCCACGTATTTGAATGCTTTTGCATAGTCAATAAAACACAGGTAAACATCTTGCTGATATTCTCTGCTTTCAAGCAAAATCCATCTAACATCAGCAGTGATATCCCTGGTTCCACGTCATCTTCTGAATCTGGCTTGAATTTCTCGCAGTTCCTTGTCAATGTCTGCTGTAGCTGCTTTTGAATGGTCTTGAACAGAATTTTACTTGTGTGTGATATTAATGATATTGTTAGATAATTTCCACAATCTGTTGGATCACCTTTCTTTGGAATGGGCACAAATATGGTTCTCTTCCAGTCGGTTGGCCAGGTAGCTATCTTCCAAATTTCTTGGCATAGACGAGTGAGCGCTTCCAGTGTTGCATCCCTTTGTTGAAACATCTCAGTTGGTATTCCTACAATACCTGGAGCCTTGTTTTTTGCCAACTCCTTCAGTGCAGCTTGGACATCTTCCTTCAGTACCATCAGTTCTTGAACATATGCTACCTCCTGAAACAGTTGCACGTCAGCCAGTTCTTTTTGGTACAGTGACTCCGTGTATTCCTTCCATCTTCTTTTGATGCTTCCTGTGTCGTTTAATATTTTCCCTGTAGAATCCTTCAGTATTGCAACTCAAGGTTTGAATTTTCTCTTCATTCAGCTTGAGAAATTCCGAGCGTGTTCTTCCCTTTTGGCTTTCTAATTCTAGGTATTTGCACATTTCATTATAATACTTTATTTTGTCTTCTTGAGTTCTCAAGCTGCCCTTTGAAATCTTCTGTTCAGCTCTTTTACTTCATTTCGTCCTTTCATTTTAGCTATTCTACCTTCAGGGGCAAGTTTAAGAATCTCTTCTGGCATCCATTTTGGTCTTTTCTTTCTTTCCTGTCTTTTTAATGACTTTTCGCTTTCTTCATGCATGATCTCCTTGATGTCATTCCACAACTTGTCTGGTCTTCAGTCATCAGTGTTCAGTGTATCAAATCTATTCTTGAGATGGTCTCTAAATTCAGGTAGAACATACTCAAGGTTGTATTTTGGCTGTTCTGGACTTGCTGTAATTTTCTTCAGCTTTAATTTGAACTTGCATATGAGCAGTTGATGGTCTGTTCCACAGTCGGTCCCTGGCCTTGTTCTGACTGATGATACTGAACTTTTCCACCGTCTCTTACTACAGATGTTGTAGTCAGTTTGATTCCTGTATATTCCGTCTGGTGAGGTTCACATGTATAGCTTCTGTTTATGTTGTTGATGAAAAGGTAATTGCAATGAAGAAGTCACCAGTCTTGCAAAATTCTATCATGCAATCTCCAGCGTTGTTTCTATCTTCAAGGCCATATTTTCCAACTACTGTTCCTTATTCTTTGTTTCCATCTTTTGCATTCTAGTCACCAGTAATTATCAATGCATCTTGATTGCATGTTTGATCAATTTCAGACTGTAGAAGTTGGTAAAAATCTTCAGTTTCCTCATCTTTACCGTTAGTGATTGGTTCATAGATTTGAATAATATTCCTGCTAACTGGTCTTCCTTATAGGCCTATGGATTTTATCCTATCACTGACAGAATTGTACTTCAGGATAGATCTTGAAATGTTCTTTTTGACAATGAATGTAGTGCCATTCCTCTTCCATTTTGTCATTCCCTGCATGGTAGACCATATGATTTTCCGATTCAGAATGGCCAGTACCAATCCATTTCAGCTCATTGATGCCTAGGATATCAGTGTTTATACATTCCATTTCATTATTGATGACTTCCAGTTTTCCTAGATTCATACTTCATACATTCCATGTTCCAATTATTAATGAATGTTTGCAGCTGTTTCTTCTCATTTCGAGTCATGCCACATCAGCAAATGAAGGTCACGAAGCCTTGACTCCATCCACGTCATTCAGATGGACTCTACTTCGAGGAGGCAGCTCTTCCCCTGTTGTATTTTAAGTGCCTTCCAACCTGAGGGGCTCATCTTCTGGCACTATATCAGACAGCGTTTCACTGCTATTCATAAGGTTTTCACTGGCTGATGTTTTTCGGTAGTAGACCGCCAAGTTCTTCTTCCTAGTCTGTCTTAGTCTGGAATTCCACTGAAACCTGTCCACCAATGGGTGACCCTGCTGGTATTTGAAATACTGATAGCATAGCTGCCAGCATCACAGCAACATGCAAGCCACCACAGTACGATAAACTGACAGACGTGTAGAGGAAAAAGTGTGGGACTTTTGTATCCTCCTTTCTAATAAACTCTGATTTTATTCATAAATCTTTCTTCCTCCCCATGGCTTTGTACTTCAGAGAAGCAGGCCCTATCTCCAGCTTTGGACGATGGGTTCCAGTTGGTCTAAAAGTCAACAGTGGAGTTCATTTTGGCTGTGTGATTTTTGGCATAGGTGTGAGATACACTTCTGACTAGTGAGACTTGATGAGAAATATGCTGATGGGAATTGAATTTGGAGTTTCTGGGAAAGATTTCCTTATTCTTTATTTTTTGTGCTTTAGTTGAAGGTTTACAAAGCAAATTAGTTTCTCATTAAACAATTAATAGACATTGTTTTGTGATGTTGGTTGCCAACCCCACGACGTGTCAACACTCTCCCCTTCTTGACCTTGAGTTCCTCATTATCAGCTTTCCTGTCCCCACCTGCCTTCTCATCCTTGCTCCTGAGCTGGTTTGCCCATTTAGTCTCATTTTGTTTTATAGGCCTGTCTAATCGTTGGCTAAGGGTGAACCTCAGGAGTAACTTCAGTACTGAGTTAAACGAGTGTCTGGGGCCATACGCTTGGGGTTTCTCCAGTCTCTGTCAGACTAGTAAGTCTGGTCCTTTTTTGTGAGTTACAGTTTTGTTCTACATTTTGCTCTAGCTCTGTCTTGGACACTCTACTGTGATCCCCATCAGAACAGTCAGTGGTGGTAGCTGGGCACCATCCAGTTGGGCTAGTCTCAGTCTGGTGGAAATTGTTGTGTTCCATTAGTCCTTTGGACTAATCTTTCCCCTGTATCTTTGGTTTTCTTCATTCTCCCTTGCTCCAGATGGGGTGGGGCTAGTGGAGTATCTTAGATGGCTGCTCACAAGCTTTTAAGACCCCAGACGCTACTCACCAAAGTAGGATATAGAACATTTTCTTTATAAACTGCATTATGCCAGTTGAGCTAGATGTTTCCAGAGACCATGGTCCCCAGCCCTCAGCCCAGTAATTTGGTCCCTCAGGGAATTTGAATGTGTCTAGGAAGCTTCCATGACCTTGCCTTGGTCAAGTTGTGCTGACTTCCCCAGTATTGTGTACTATCTCACCCTTCACCAAAGTTATGACTCACCTGTTGTCTATTTAGTGTTTTTCCCTCCACCCCCCTCCCCTCCCTCATAACCATCAAAGATTGTTTCTTTTTGTGTGTAAATCTTTTTGTGAGTTTTTACAATAGTGGTATCATGCAGTATTTGTCCTTTTGTGATTGACTTACTTCACTCAGCATATTGCCCTCCAGATTGTTTTCCTTGTTCTTAAAAGAAATGTACATGAAGAGATGGTCTCATCTTTTCTTCTGGTTATGATGAGTCTGGATGTGCTATATGATATCAGATGCCAGGATTTGCTATACTCTCTTTTGAGACCTGGGGGGTAGAGTTGTGGGGAAGTGAGGGGAACCACCTGAAAATGGCAGCGTTAAGAGGTAGATGGATCCTTGAAGACATTGTTGAGCTACTGAATAAACCAATCCTTGAACCTGCCCTTCTTCTTAATTTCCTTTTATGAGAGAGAAACTTTCTTTTTTTTTTTTTTTTTTTTCCTTTGAAAATTTTATTGTTTTAATATTTTTGATCCATTTTGAATTTATTTATTTATTTATTTATTTATTTATTTATTTATTTTTAAATATATATTTTATTGTACTTCAGGTGAAAGCTTACAGAGCAAATAGTTTCTCATGAAATAGTAGTACACATGTTGTTTTTTGACATTGGTTAACAACCCCACAACGTATTAAGCCTCTAAATTCTCAACCTTATTTTTTGATGAAAATTACAGATGGCCAAAGATACACCGTTTCAAAAATTTCTACATTCACAGTTCAGTGACATTGACTACGCTCTTCCAACTGTGCTGTTATTCTCACTTAAGATGAAGGCTTACAGAAAAAATAGTTTTTCATTTAACAGTTACTACACATGTTGCCCTATGACAATGGTTAACAATCTCACAGCACATCAAGAATATCCTTACTCCACCTTGTGTTCCCTATCACCAGGGGGCTTCCTTGTCCCCTTCTGTCTTCTGGACCTTGTCAGTGGACTATTGTACCTCTTTAGTCTCATTTGTTTGTTTATTTATTTATTTATTTATTTATTTATTTATTTATTTTTATTTTATTTAAACACCATTTCAAAACTTTTTACTTACACATTTAAGTGATATTGACTATGCTCTTCCAATTGTGCTGCCATTCTCGCCCAAGATGAAGGCTTACAGGACAAAACAGCCTCCCATTTAATAGTTACTACAAATGTTGCCCTATAGCAGTGGTCAACAATCTCACAATACATCGACAGTGTCCTTATTCAATTTGTGTTCCTTATCATCAGTTTCCTACTCTCCCTCTGCCTTCTGGCCCTTGTCACCGGACTCCTGTACATCGTTAGTCCCATTTAGTTTTACTGGGGTGTCCATTCCCAGGCTTAACATCAAACCTTGAAGGTAACTTCCCCTCTGAGCTGAAAGGGTGTCTGGGGGCCACACTCTCGAGGTTTCTCTAGTATTCTTTAGGCCAGTATATCTGGTCTTCTTTTTTTTTTTTTTTTTGGGAGTTAAAATTATACTCTACATCCTACTCCAGCTCTGCCCAGAACCCTCTGTTGTGATCCTGGTCAGAGGAGTCATTGGTGGTAGCCGGGCACCATCCAGCTGTACTGGGCTCAGTCCCGTGGAGGCCTTGGTAGCTGTGGACCATTAGTCCTTCGGACTAATCTTTTCCTTGTATCCTGTTGAGAGAGAAACTTTCTTATTGTTTATGATGCTTTGAGTTGAATTCTCTTACTTTCAGTTAAAAGTTAGCTTAACTCATAAAGAAGTCAGGTTGTTTAATTCTGCTGTGCCTGGCAAATTGGATAAATAAATACCTAATAGAGTTGCTGTGAGGAATAATTGAAATAATATAGGTAAAAGGTACTTTGTAATTATAAAGTAACTACACAGATTTATAGGAGCCCTGCTGGAACAGTGGTTAAGCGCTCAGCTGCTAACCGAAAGGTCGACAAATTGCTCCATGGGAGAAAGATGTGATCATCTGCTTCCATAAAGATTTACAGCCTTGGAAACCTCATGGAACAGTTCTGTTCTGTCGTGTAGGGTCACTGTGAGTCAGACTTGACTCAGCAGCACACCACCACCATCACAACACAGATTTATAGTTCTGTTACGTTACTACAAATAGTCTTTGTTTGTATTGACAGAATGTGGCACAGATAGTAAGGCTGCCTGATTTAGCTCATACCAATTGTATTAATACTATGCGTGTCACTAGACTCTGTAATGACTAATCTGTAAAACAAGTAATCTTTAAATCGTCCTCACATTTTGTGAAGCGAATATGAGTCTGATTATTGTGGGGTTGCTGCCTGAAAGCTCTTGTATAATTAAGGCAAAAAACAAAACCAGTTGCCATCGAGTGGATTGAGACTCATGATGACCCCATGTGTGTCAAGAGTAGAAGTGCACTTTATAGGGTTTTCATTGGCTGTAATCTTATAGAAGTAGATCACCAGGCCTTTCTTCAGTGCTGCTGGGTAGATTCAAACCTCCAGCCTTTCAGTTAGTAGCTCGGCGTAAATCGTTTGTGCCACCCAGGGACTGAGCATGGATTAAGACAGTAGATACAAAGAAACAACTCTTTTTTTTTTTTTTTTTTTAATTGAAGACACAACTTATTAATCAGTAATGTTGGGAATGCTCCCATTTCACAGGGGTTCTACTGATCTTAGTGTCTTGAGCAATAAGGGAAGCACTGCTGTAAATACACTTAACTTGCTATGAATTTCAGCCTTCATAGCTTTATACAGATTATAGATATTTGCTTTTTAACCCAACTTTTAAACTTGTTCTCCTACATCTAATCAGTCATGAGCATGTCATCAGTTTTCTTTTTCACACCCTCTCTCATATTCTGTCATCTTTTTCTTCTGACATCCCCCTAGCTGACGTTCCAGATTATTACAATATGGTCACCTAAATGAACCCTGTGTACAGCCGAATAAAACACCGCCTGGTTCTGCCCCATCCTCAAAATCATTTTTATGTTTGAGCTGATTGTTGCAGCCACTGTGTCAGTCCGTCTCATGGAGGGTTTTCTTCTTTTCCTCTGACCCTCTATTTTACCAAGCATGATATCCTTCTCCAGAGGCTGTCCCTCCTGATAACTTGTCCAAAATACATGAGATGAAGTCTCACTATTCTTGCTTCTAAGGAGCATTCTGGCTGTTTCTTCCAAGACAGATTTGTTCATTCTTCTGGCAATCCGTGGTATATTCAGTATTCTTCGCCAGCACCATAATTCAAAGGCATCGATTCCAATTCTTCTTCAGTCTTCCTCATTCATTGTCCAGCTTTCATATGCATATGAGGCGACGGAAAATACCATGGTTTGGGTCAGGCACTTAGTCCTCAAGGTGACACTTTTGCTTTTTAACACTTTAAAGAGTGCTTTTGCAGCATATTTGCCCAATGCAATAATGTAGTTTGATTTCTTCTGTTTCTGTGGGCATTGATGGTGGATCCAGGTAAAATGAAATCCTTGACAATTTCGATATCAGCCTCAGCTCATTTTTCATATTGACCAGCTATAGTGTCATTCATTCATAATTACATTATACAGAAACATTGGCTTCCCCCTCCCCCAGCACCCTCACCCTTTTGCTTATTTAAAGTTCAGGAAGATTCTAAAGCCCTTTGGACTTACCGGAATTCAGATTCAGAGGGAGCTAAGGAATTTATCCCTGATTGTTTTTTATCACCCCACAGAATCTATTCTGCATTATGAAGGTCTTGAATATTTTAGGACTCTGAGATGGGTTGTTATTAAAGTGTTGATCTGAGGTTGATTTCAGGGCTCATCTGGGAAATACTCGGATATTATTTTCCTGGATAACTTTTCCACTCCACCTTTACCTGGGATTTTTTCTGTTGGAGTTGGTTTCGGACCTATGCTAAACGCATTCCTTCTTTCCCTGCTCGCCTCCACCACACACGTGGTTGTAAGTTTTCTGTCTTTTCTCTCTGGTTTTCCTGGCAATCAGTATCTGTCCTCCTTCTGCCCTCATTTAGGGTAGATGCATGTAGGTTAAAGGAACGTGTTACTGTTGTTATGCTGTCCTTTAATTTACCGGCTTATCCTTTCGATTCTTCATTCCTTCTTTATCTTCTGTAATCACTTATTACTTTTGCTAGTTAGAGGTTAATAGAGAAGGCAGGGTGGAGCCCTGGTTGCCAAATGGTTAAGCACTTGCCTGCTGACTGAAAGGTTGGTGGTTTGAACCCAACCAGTGGGTCCATGGGAGAAAGACCTGGTGATCTGCTCCCGTAAAGATTACAGTCTAGAAAATCCTCCACAGCAGTTCTGCTCTATCACATGGGATCACTATGGTTGAAATCAACTCAACAGCACCTAATAACAACAGAGAGAGCAAGGCAGTAATTGTTTTGAGTGTTTGATGTTGTCAGTTGCCATTGAGTTGGTTCTAACTCATGCAAGACTCACACAAAACGTTGTCATCTTAATGATCATTGATATGTTTGAGTTCATTGTTGTGGTCATTGTGTAGTGCCTTCCCACCTGGGGGGCTCATCTCCTAGCACTGTGTCAAACAATATTGTGTTGTGATCCATAAGGTTTTCATTGGCTAATTTTCAGAAGTAGTTTGCCACACCTTTCTTCCTATTCTTAGTCTTTGAGGTCCCTGCTGGTATTTGAAATACTGTGGCATGGCTTCCAGCATCATAGCAACACAAACCACCACAGTACAACAAACTGACAGATGGGTGTTTGATTGAATATAATTTCCACCTATCTTCCTTCCTTCCAATACATTTTATTTTAAAGCTGCTTCTCTGTGCCCGTCATTTCAAGCCCTCATGGAGCTTTTTTCCTTCATGATACACTGTTTTCTAGGAAAGGACACCTGGATTTCCATATGTGATGAAATGAGTCTTAGGCCTTGAAGTGTAAAGAGGACCAATTGTAACAGCTTTCTTTATTATGAAAACATTTCATTAGAGTCCTGCTTCATTTAACATAGCCATAGAGCCCTTTAGATAGTTTTTAGTAACTGAAGGTTCTAACAACTGTAGAGTCTAATGTGTGTGTGTGTGCATAACTGCTGTTACCAGTTTCTTTCATCTCTTCGTTCTGTTGAATAAACAATATTTTGCTAGTGATTCTGATGAGGATGAATTTGAAATATTCATTGAGAGAGGGAGTAGAGAATTCTTTTTAAAATAAGCACTTTATTACAAAAATTACATAATCTTATAACCATTTTTAATATATTTAATATTGATCTATATATGTTGAAGGTCTTTAAATGATAAATTACAAAACTTGTCATTAAAAACATTAATTTGTTATTTTTTTTTTTATGGACTTTAAATTCTGATCATATGCATTTCATTTGTAGTTAAGTATTGAATTTTCTGCTCCTTATATGAAAAAAAAGGTAACAGATATTCTTTGAAATTCTTCAATGTATACATGGTCAAGTATTACTTGTCTAAGTGTCTTCTTTTAAAAATAAATTTTAATCTTAGAAATTATTGGATGAGAGGTTGTGTTTTGACTAAGGAAGAGAAGATATAATGGACTATTTGAAACAAACCTTGATGAAATGCATGCTGGATGAGTTAACACTAATTTTTTCTTCTACAGAGGACTGCTAGAAATATGGGTGTGGTTTTATTTATTTTTAATATTTTTATCAGTGGAAGTTACTTTTTCTTTTTTATAAATAAAACATTATTTTTCAAGGTTTCTCAGGGTGGAAAGAAAAACACAGTTGATCAGTCAGTGTATGTTTTCATTTATATTGAATATTTTTTATTCTTCCTTTCTAAACAGACACTCCTTGAATATGCAGAGAAATGGAAAACTTCAGATGACCCCTTACCTTTACTGGAGGTATACACAGTGGCTATCCAAAGTTATGTTAAAGCACGACCTTATCTTACCTCTGAATGTGAAAATGTAGCATTGGTTCTGGAACGCTTGGCATTGTGAGTAGACCTTTGAATAAATAAACTAGATTTAGCTTTTTAAAAAAAAAAAAAAAACTATCACAGCTGTTATGACAGTTTTAATTTTAAATACATTAGGTATGAGGAGTCTACTGTTGATATTAGAAATTCTGGGGTTTTTTTACTTTGAATTTTAATAATTATTTGTATCCTTACCAATATTTTGTTTTTTAGAAGCTGTGTTGAACTTTTATTATGTCTGCGTGTTGAGTTATCAGATAAACAGTGGGAACAGTTTCAGACACTGGTAAAGGTGAGACTGTTTACCTGTTAGATTTAATATAGGTATAACTTGTGTCAGTTTTCCTTACTCTTAAAAAAGTATTTGGTTAAACTTTAAAACATCTAAGTTTTGCCAGCATTAATGTGCCACTTTTATTAACACTACCGTCTTGCATATAGTAGATGCTTAATAAAAGTTTGGTAAATGAATATATCCATTTAGATAGTTTGATCAAATATTGCACTGTTCTTTAAGATCAGATAATTAGGGCTTTGTCAGAGGAGTAAGGGAACACAAAAGAAAATGCCCTCATTTGGATTTAGAAGTAGTTTAATTGATAAAAATCTATAGTATGCTTTATAAGAATTTAAAGTATCTCATTTAATCCTTATGAAAAGTTTATGGGGATAGGTATATTTTCCCCATTTTAAAGGTGAGGAAACTGAGGCTCATACTGTAAAATATTTATCTGCCCAGACTTGTGCGGTTAATGTCATTGAGTAGTTACGTGAATCAAGATTCTTTATTCCAGTGCCCATGCTTTTTCTTCTGTATCTGAAAGCACAGGTTTTGGTCTCTTACTTAGTTCTGGTATTCTTTAGTTCTGATGTATATGGTACTACACAAGTTAGCACTTCGGTGTTTGGGAGTATTTTCAGGAATGTTTAGTTCTATTTCAAACATTAGATTATGTTCTATATATTATAGCTTAAGTAAAATTTGATTAATTGGTCAGCGAAAAAGAATGTTCCTACTAGTTAGCTTCAAAAGGTACAGTTCTCTCTCTCTGTTTCTCCAGCCAGAGTTCTGAAAATGTCTTTTGGCCTTGCTTTTTTCCATAGGATATTATTAAAAGGGTTGGTCTTAAATTTTGGAAGCATGTGAAATAAGCTGTAGTTAGGCAGAGAAATAAACTTTGCTGTTTTAACATTAAATATTAAAATCTATATTAAGTGCAAGGTCCTTGGAGGTGGGAATCATATCTTAATACCATAGGATTCCACATAGTGCCTTACAAATTATAGATGCTTAATAGTGCCTTACATATAATAGATACTTAATAATTGTTGAAATGAAGGTGTCTTGTCCTGTTCGTCACATTGCAACTTTTTGATCATGCCGTTTCTACTTCAGCGTATCAGTAGCTTGTTTTTTCCCCAGTGTTTATTTTTAGGTAAATAATTATTTCAGAGTGTTTCATTGTTTGGCGTTCAGAACACTATACCACAGAATTAATTGAATAAATTGTTTACACACAAATATAATAGTTTTTACGCTACTGATTTTGTTAGTCAGTGTAAGATTACTTTTAAAGTTTCCTTTTTCAAACAAAAGATATTTTTTATGTGGGTTAATGAGAAGGAACCAATTCTTTAAATTCCTCTAAGGTAGCCTCCAGTTACTGCTCAAAGAAAATCTCATAGAACACTTAAAGATTTTTATGGCATTGAGGAATAGATCTTTGTTTGAATATAGCTTTAAGGGTTTCCATGGTACTTTGCTGTCTTTTCAGAGCTCCCTCAGGGTTTGACTATACCTGTTTGACAGCATTTGTTTTATTTTGCCTGTGTTTCAACTGTTTAAACATTTCTTTACCCAACTAGAGGCTGAGTTCCACAAAGGAAGGGAACTAGTTGCTGTCTTTCCCAGTGTTTTGCCCGTAGAGATTCTCAGTAAATACTTTTTGAATTGAATGAGAACTGTCGGTCTTTTGTGACCTGAAGGGTGTATCAGTTGTATGAACACTTGTAAACAACTAGTGTAAGCAGGGTTCAGTGTCAGCTTTAATATGAAATTGCCAAAGATATGTAATAAATAAATGAAAAAGCATATATTTAGTAATTTTCTTTTCATAAGTCCCTTTTATGAGAATATTTGTAATTTGTCACTTAGGCTTTGATATAAGTCTGTCATTTATTAATGGTAGCAGGTTTGGGGAGAAAAAATGTTTACCAACACAGGATATACAGTGCATAAGGTCTTTTATGGTGCTGGGTATTTTGATAGCTTCCTTAAGAGATAAGTTTGTTCTTGGTTTAGATTTTGGGGAAAAAAAATACGGTCTTGTTTCTGTAAATATATTACATCTATTTTGGGTTTATAACTGATTTCTTTCTTATCCTTTAGATTCATCTTTAAAAATCAGAAGTAAAGGAATTCAACATTTTGTAATGTGACATGACATTTTTAAGATGAAAGTCTAATTTTTTCAAAAGTTTAGTATTATATTTAAAACCTGATAAGCTTGCTTTTTTAAAAATCTGTTGTAATTCTTTGGATGTTTATTTAATATTTATAGGTAGCTCATGAAAAGCTGATGGAGAATGGCAGCTGTGAATTGAATTTTTTAGCTACTCTAGCTCAAGAGACTGGGGTGTGGAAAAACCCGGTACTGTGCACTATTCTTTCCCAGGAACCATTGGATAAGGATAAAGGTAAATTTTCTAGAGAGAGAGAAGAAAAAAAATCATTAGATTAGAAAAAAAAATAATTAAAATTGTTTTGATAAATTTATCTCAAGATGTCTTAAAGAAGGACCATTTAATTAAATTTCATCTGAGGTGCTTGAGGCCCTTTACCTTTATTTTATTTTATTTTGGGGAAAATGTATTCATAGGATTGTAGAATCTTCAAATAACAGAGAATCTAAAATTTATTCCCAGCATCTTTTCCACAGAGGAATTCCCTCTGCAGTATCGCTGACATGTGGTAATCTAGACTTTAGTTGATAAGCTAACTTAACTTGACAGATGGAGAAACAGAAATAGAGTGGTGAAATGATTTTCCTCAAAACAGAGTAAGAAATCAGTGCTAGGACTTGAAGTCTTCTGTCTCCAAGATTAGTACTGTTCTCAAACAGCTTGTTGCCCAACTGTTATTTTATCCTGCTATGTTGCTGTTATATGAGTTCAGGCAGTAAAGATTCCAGTTAAACTGGGAGGTATCCTTTTGCAAGTGGATGGCTCTATGGCTAATATGTATAACACTTAATGTTCAGAGTTCAAAAGTTGTAAATACCATGATGAAAAGCACAGTTCTAGGTACTTTTCTTGAGATTGTTTAGGAAAGTGCCCACATTTCACCTTTAACTTTTCCCAAGGTATTTAATAACTGGAGAAGGAAATAAAAAATTTGCGGTGTATCTAATGGAAAAAAGCATATATTTACCACTATAAGCTTCTTCCATCTTTTATTGCTGCTTTTCTTGGTGCATGATGGCAAACTGTGAGATATTTTGAAATTTATATGTGATAGCAAAAAGGCTGTTTTTTTTAAAAAAAAAAGCCATGAGAAGCCCATGGCTTGTAAACTCTTCTGACTCTGGTACTTACAAAAAAGCTTTCTAGCCAGTCTCCAAACTTCTCTTCAAACTCATTGCTCCTGTCTGACTCATCTTTCTACCATTTTCTCCAGGCATTCATGATAGTTCTAGCATTGTTATCTGTTCCTTAGTTTTCACAGGAAGTCTGTGAATAGCCACAGATTAGCTACAGTGTTCTCAAGACGTTGAAGAAATGGAAAATACATCCTTATTATTTAAAATAATAATATAATTTTAAAAAAATTTTTTTAAGTCAAAAGTCTGATTTTTTTGTCTTTGGCATATTAGTTTTATTCCTAATAAAATATATTAACACTAATATGTTTTACTTCTAGTATCAAAATAATACTTTCTAATCTTTTCAGTTTTTAGAAATATTAGACATAATGTATTATTTATTAAGACTATTATATTGTGTAGTTCTTGTTTGAAAAAGTGCTTTTTATGCATGGTTTCATTTAACCTTCACAATGATCCTGTGAAAAAGGATCATTGTCCCTGTTTTACAGATGAGAAAATGGAGGCTCAGAAAGTTTCGTTGTCTTTTCCTAGTTCACGTTGCCAGTGGTAAGAGGCAGAGCTAGGAGTTGAAATCAAGTCTTCAACCTCTCTCCTTTTTACATTATGCCCCATTGCACCTAGCCTAAATAAAAGATTAATTTCTTTTTCCCATCATCAGTTTCTAAATAGCTTTTGCTAAGCTCATTCAGTATGCTAAAGCAGGAAAACAAAGTCTCTTCCTTAGCAGAGATGTAAACTTTATTTCAAAAGATAATTTGTTTGAATGTGCTTAACATTGCACCTGTTCACATATGTCTCTGCCCATCTCTGTGCTGCTTTATTTCTTGGTCTTCACTGCCGTAGCCGCTGGAATAATTAGGACTTTGCAGCCAGGAGGGCTTTCTACAATAGTAGATGGATTTTAGATAGCCAGATTTTAATATAGTTCAGAAAGCAACCAGATAGATGTTATATGGGTCAGAGTTTTTTTTTTTTTGTTTGTTTGTTTTTCCTTTTAAAGCCATAATCTTTACTTGGTCCTCTGTTATCCAGAATTTTTTTTTGATGGGAGTTGTTTTATGGATAATCCACATTAACCTGAAATATGTTTATTTCCTTCTTTGACAAAGTTGAAGGAGTTAACTTTTTCATGCATGCTAATTTACTTATATTTTTAAGTTTGATGGTGCAAGAATGAGAAACTTTTAGCTCTTTTATCTTATATCCACACACTTGGTTTAACTTAATCTAACCTACAGCAATTTTTTTTTTTTTTTTTTTTTTTTTAACCTACAGAAAGTTTGAAGAGAAAAGCCAGGGCACAGAGATTAATGAGCACACCTCCATTGACTGTACTCATTATCTTATTTATAGTGAGGTCTTTAAAGATTTGGTGTAGTGTTTGAGTAGTGATAATCCATTTAATGCTGAATTGTTTTGGTTTATTATTTTAAATTGAATAATTTTGGACCTATTAAAACAAGCTAGACTAAAAGATGTACTTTGATTTTGGAGAGTGAGGGCAGGTGGAACTCAAAATTAAGAATTCTGGTTTCACTTTAAAGTTTACGCATTCCTATGAGATAGCTTTAATAACGAAACCAATATAGGTAATTTTAGTGGCTTTTGAATACCCAAGGAACTTTTAGACATACTCATGTATTACTTGTGCCTTTCTTTAGTCATAATTTCTGGATTGAAAGGGCACTTAATGGTCATTTATTTCAGTTACTCAATGTTTAACTTCCCTTTATAACATTACTGATAAATAAAATTGGCCTTTGCTTGAACACTTCTAGGGAATGGTAACTGTGTAGTTCAGTCTATTCTTAGCCTGCTATTAGAAAAATCTTCATTATGAAAATTGCATTCTTATAGGCTCCATCTTTTGAGTCTAGTTCTACCCCTACATCCATAGCAAACAAAGTATAAATTCTTTCTATCACTCAGTATCCATTGAGATTTTTAAAGATAGCCATCATGTCTGTATTTACTTGTTTGTTCTTCTGTAGACTAAAAGCCTTCCTGGTGTTGGCATGATTTTAAATCCACAGTCATGATTCCTGATCTCTGAATGCCTTTTTAATTTTTGTTGTTGCTCCCTTTAATGTGTAATTCTGACAACTGAATCTGTACCCTAAATATGATCTGGCCAGCTTTTAGGGTAGTGGTGCTCTCACACCTTCATCCTAATGATTTATACTTAAGTTAATGTGAGCTAAGATGGCATTAGCATTTGGATGGCCGTTATCATTGTCACAACTCAGATTACTAAAATCACACAGTTGTTTTGTTTTTTTAATATATACTACTCTTATATCTTCCTTCAAGTTAATGTGACCTAAGATGGCATTAGTATTTGGATGGCCATTATCATTCTCCCAACTCAGAGAGGTTACTAAAATCACAAAGTTGTTTTGTTTTTTTGATATATACTACTCTTATATCTTCCCTCAATCTACATTTTTAGACATTGTCTTTTGGTACACAAGTTTATTACCTTTTCCTCCCCTTTAAATTTCACTGTGTTAAAGTCATTGTTTCCCCTGCTTGTCAAGATCCTTTGAATCCTGATTTTTTTTCCCAAAGATTTTGTCCTTCCCAGTTTCCTCTCAGCAGATTTTGTTAGCATGTACACTATTGACATCCTTGATAACAACCACAAAAAGGGCAAGTCCAAAAGCTGAGCCCATGAGGGTACTTACAGAAGTCTTCCTGCCTGCCTTCAGTCCTTTAATCAATACCTTTGGTTATGGTTGTTGTATCATAAGCACCCATTTGTCCTTGTATCTGGCCTGTGGTTCTTCTTTTTGTCTCTAAGGATTGGTTGAAAGACCATAAGAAGTGTTTGGCCAGAGTTCTATTAAATAAGATTGTTCAATATTGAGGTTAATACTATTTTTTAAATAAACTTTTTATTTTGGTATAGTTCTAGATCTACAGAAAAATTGTAAAGATAGTACAGAGTTCCCATATACCTCACACACAGTCTCCCTTAGTATTAACATCTTACTTCAGTGTGATACATTTGTCACAATTAATAAGCCAATATTGGTACTTAATTATTAACTAAAGCCTGTATTTTATTTCCTGTTACCTAATGTCCTTTTTCTGTTCCAGGATCCCATCCAGGATACCTCATTACATTTAGTCATCTTGTCTCCTTAGGCTCCTCTTGGCAGTGACAGTTTTTCAGACTTCTCTTGTTTTTTGATGACCTGGACAGTTGTGAGGAGCACTGGTATTTTGTAGAATGTCCCTCAATTAGGGTTTGTCTGATACTTTTCTCTTGATTAGAGTGGGGTTACGGTTTTTTGGGAGGAAGATCCCAGAGATAAAATGCCATTCTCACATCATATCAAGGGTACATATTATCAATAAGACTTATCACTGTTGATGTTAACCTTGATCTGAGGTAATGTTTATCAGGTTTCTCCACTGTTAAGTTACTCTTTTTTCCCCTTTTCCATACTTAGTCTTTGGATGGAAGTCACTATGTTTAACCCACACTTAAGGAATGGGGAGTAATGCTTCATTTCCTTAAGGAAGTAGTTTATTTGGAGTTCTTCTGTATCAGAGATTTGTCTCATATCTTCCATTTATTTATTTATTCAGTCATTTATCTATATCAGTATGGGCTCACGGATGTTTGTTTTATACTTTGGGTTATAATCCAATACTACTTAAATTGTTGCTCAGATTATTCCAGTTGTGGCAATTGGGAGCTCTTTCAGTTTCTGTGTCCCTTTGACATACCCCATCATGATGTTTTTTGTTTTGAAAACTTCCTTGCTTTCTGGCACTACAAGATACTCCAGTCTTAACTTGCATATTTCCTGCCCCTATCCTACAATCGGAGCCCTGGTGGCGCAGTGGTTAAGAGTTCAGCTGCTACCAAAAGATCAGCAGCTGCTCCTTGGAAACCCTATGGGACAGTTCTACTCTGTCCTTTAGGGTCACTATGAGTCAGAATCAACTCGGCGGCAACTGGTTTGGTTGTTGGTTCTTTTCTTTTTTATTCCTTTGGAAAACAACTATTGATTAGGGTACACTACTTAGGTACAGTTAATTTTCCCTTTATTTTTACAGACTCCACTCATTTCTAAAGTTATTAAGGTTAACACCTTATTCCCCCACCCCTTGAATCTTGTTTCAGTGAAGTCTTTTACCTTTCAGTGAGGTTCTTCCATACATTTGTAGTACAGTTTGATTCTTTTGTTGTATTATGCATTCCATCCTGTCCTCCTTCACCTTTTAATTACATACATTAAGTTTCCCTCCTTTTGCTATAAAGTTCTGTGGGTTTTGACAAATGTATAGTTCACGTATCCACCATTACAGTATCATGCAAAATAGTTTTAATGCCCTAGGACAATCCTTCACCTATCCATTCCTCCCCTGTGCCCCTGAAAACTACTGATCTATTTTATGTCTCTGTAGTTTTGCCTTTTCCAGAATGACATATCATTGGAATCATATTGGCTTCTTTTACTTAAAAATAAACATTTAACATTCATCCTTGTCTTTGTGTGGCTTAATAGTTTATCCCTTTATATTGCTGAATAGTAATTCATTGTGTGGTTGTACCACTGTTTGTTTATCCATTCATCTGTTGAAGGACATCTGCTTGCTTTCAGTTTTTGGTGATAATGAATAAACATTTACATGCAAGATTTGTGTTGAGTAAATACATAGGAGTGTGATTGCTGATAAGACTTTATTTAGCTTTGTAAATACTGCCTAACTGTCCTTTCAAAGTGGTTGTACTATTTTGTGTTCTCATCAGCAATGAATGAGAGTTCCTGTTGTTCCACACCCTCACCAGCAATTAGTATTGTCTGTTTTGGGATTTTGGACATTCTAATAGGTGGTAGTTATATCTCATTGTTGTCTTACTTCGCATTTTCATAATGACAAATGATAGTGAGCATCTTTTCATCTACGTATTTGCCATCTGTAGATCTTCTTTGGTAAGGTATCTCTTCAGATCTTTTGCCCATTTTTTAAATTAGATTGTTTATTGTTGAGTTTTAAGAGTTCTTTGTATATTTTGAATACACATTCTTTATTAGGTGTTTGTTTTGCTTTTCATTCTCTTAAGGATGTCTTTCATGGAGCAGAAGTGTTAAATTTTCGCATAGTCTAGCTTACCAAGTTTTTACTTCATGGATCATGCTTTCGGTGTTGTATCTAAAAACTCAGCACCAAACCCCAGGTCACAGATTTTTATGTGTTTTCTTCTAGAAGTTTTATAGTTTTGCATTTTACATTTAGGTGTATGATCCATTTTGAGTTAATTTTTGAGAAAGGTGTAACCTGATTTATTTTTAGTGAAACTGTCTTGACTCTAAGTCACACGTTCTTTTTCTGAATACACAAACCATCTTTTTAATGTAATTGATTTTTAGACTCTTGCCCAAGATTACATCTATTCCTGTAGTCTATAGTTTTGCAAAATACGCCTTCAGACTCATTTTAAAACTTACATTTTCCCATCTTTTTCCACTTATTCCATTGTTTTTTCTACCCTTCTCATTCTAAAACTTATTATCAGAACCGTCATAGGAGTAGAGGAATTCTCCTTTTTTGTCATTCATAAATAATACATAATCAAACCCAAGCAGCAGGCTTTTCCCAAGGAATTGCCCATCTTCCCCAATTTGATTGTCCTTATCATTATTGGAGGGAGCCCTGATGGTGCAGCAGTTAAGACACTTGGCTGCTAATTGAAAGCTCAGCAGTTTGAACCCACCAGCTACTTCCAGGGAGAAAGCTATGACAACAGTCTGGTTCTGTAAAGATTACAGCCTTGGAAACCCTGTGGGGCAGTTCTGCTCTGTCCCATAGGGTTGCTGTGAGTCGAAATCAACTGGATGGCAGTGGGTTTGGGTTTTTTTTTGTTTGTTGTATCATTGGTAGGCTATGAGTCATCTTTAGTCTTAGCCTTACCAACATTTTACATAGGTTAGTACCAGGTGTCTTACACTTATGGTGCATCATTGGTCCTGAGCCTACTTTTCCTCTTTTTGTATATGTCATTTGAAAATCTAAGCTCCGAAAGCATTTCCTTTTACAGTCAGACTGAGGTCTTTAGGTACCTTCCCCTCTATTTCCATATTGGGATAATTTGCAACCATATGAACTGAATTTTTATCAGCTTGCCATTCCTTTCTTGAACCTTAAGCCCTGGAGTTGTCTTCTTCCCTCCACCCTGAATTCCTTGGTTTTCAAAGGAAATTTCTAAAGCTTAAGCTTTTTCATGGTACTTATGATTCCTTCAGAGTTTTATGGGAAAGTAAGTATTTCTTTCAGTAGTGAACTTTAGCATTTTGAAGTGAACATGGGAAAACTGCTGTCTAGTTTACGAAATGTTAGTATACGTGAGATGTAGTGATATTTTAAAGGGACAGGGAATGGGAGGAGAGAGCAAGTGATAACTGATTCTGCCCAGGTAAATAGGATGAGGCCAGATCTGAGTACATACAATAGCATTTGCTTTGCAATAGTAAATCTCTTATTCTTTCACTCTTAGATACTTTTGGTGTATTTTTCTTTTTTCTTTGTGTGTACATCTTTACCTTTCTATCAGAAAATGCCAAAAGGGTCACTCTGGGACCTAAACTCATATCTAGCTACAATTCCTTTGTGTTAGGACATTTCTTATAGAGAGTCACTTTTTAGAGCACCTTATAGACTATGTTTGGTACTCTTAGAAAGACATTTTCCTACCCTGTTTGTCTTTAATTGTCCTTTTTTATTTTATTTTATTTATTTATTGGCCTTGTCTCCTGTAGCTGATATTGCCTTGGTATAAAAATAAGTAAATGGAATATTTTAGACTTTATTGTTAAAAATCACTACTAAAGTAAGTTCCAATAAGTTTATAAAGGTATTTACAGTTTCAGACTCATGACATAGTTTGTATTTAGTTAACGTTAATTATACCCAACTATTTTATAATTAAATACCAATAATAAAAAAACCCATTGCTGTCTAGTTGATTCTGACTCATAGCGACCCTATAGGACAGAGTAGAAATGCCACATAAGGTTTCTAAGGAGTGAGGGATTCGAACTGCTGACCTTTTGGTTAGCAGCCAAGCTCTTAACCACTGCCTCACCAGGGCTCCCACATTTTCATTTTTAGTAAAAATGATTTTAGAAACACATGCTTATTGACTGCTTGAAACATCCTACAAAAGTGTGTTATTTCTATTTTAATAAGTATGTTTTATAATGTTACATGGATAAATCTGTTAGAATTTAATTAAATGTCACAATAATTAAATTGTGTTTCACACAAAAATTTTAGTGTAGCATACTAACTAGGCTCATCTATGACATGGAATATTTTTTAATCTTTAAAAATTCAAGAAATCAGTTACGACCCTAAAGTTTTACCATTAGATTAAATGAAAAACCAAGCAACATGATTTAAGCAATTCTGAAACGTTTCAGTGTAAATTCTGTTTCTTGTAAATTCTATTTCTTGTAAATCTTTCCTCGGAATAGGGCAGAAGGCAGGGTGAGGACTAAGACTATCCCTAATTGGTAATTTGAGCACTGACATATAGTCACCTAGAGCTGTGGTTCTCAACCCTGGCTGTGCTTAAAATTACCTGGGGAGTTTTTTAGACATACCAGTGCTGGATCACTGCCTCAGACCAATTAAATTAAAATCTCTGGGTGTGGGCCCCAGGCGTTAGTACTTTTTAAAAGTTCCAGATAATTGTAATGTACAGCCACGGTTAAGAACCACTGTTCTACAGCTTTAAATGTTGTTTTTAAATTTCTAATTTTGATTTTTTTTTTTTTGGTACCAGAAATGCTGAATTGTTTTTTTTTTTTTTAAAGAGGAAATGCAAACTTTTTTTTTTAAGGAGTAAGTAATGCAGTTTCAAATAAGTCATGATGAGAAATTTGAAAAATACCCTTTGAAGTTAAGGGTAAGCCACTGAAGGGTTTTAAATAGGGGAAGACAATCAACTGTGTGCTTTAATAAAAAAAAAAAGCAAAAACATCCTAGCTCTTCATGGAGAAATGTGATGAAGGAGGCGGGTAAGAGTAGATATAGAAGACTAGCAGACTGGTGCAAGATGTCCTAACAGATTAATGATTTGGGTTGGGGAGGGTTTGTGGTGGCAGTAGAACTGGAGAAAGATGAATGGAATTGAGAAATATTTAGGCCTTAGAACTGCCAGAATAGGATGATGAATTGGATGTATAGGTGAGAAGGAGGCAGGAGAGGACATTTTTAAGGCTGACTCTTAGATTTCTGGCTGGTGTACAAATGAGTGGATAGAAATCACATGTATTGTGGCTGTAGAGATTTGTGTATGCTGAGTTTGAGATGCTTGTGGAACAGCTAATTGGATATGCTCTAAAGAAAATTATGCACAAATCTGGGCTTTTGGATATGTATCCAGTAGATAAGTTGACGCTGGTTTGGGAGGGGGTTGACCCAGGACCATAGTATAAGTCTTGGTGCATAGTACATGCTCAACTAATATTTGTAGGTGATTTATTTATCACAGAAATTCAACTTATATACTATAATACATTTAAAGTTAATTATCTTTAATGTAAGAATTAATGTTTTCTTCTTTAATATTATGAAAGTGATAGTGTATGGTAAGAATGCTATTATTGTATTTCTTAATTGAACTGGCTGAATACCATTCATTTACATTGCCGTTTTATGTCATCATTCTTTCTTGATAGGCTCAAATGTAGTAAAACCTGCTTTTCTGTTGAAGTCCATAAATGCAGAGAAAATAAGCAAAAAGGCTGTACACAAGTAAAAATTAAAGTATTTTATACTTCTGTGGGATAGAAGTGGAAAAAGCAGGGTGGGAAGTGAAATTTGATGCAACTTAGCTGCTGAAGGATACAAAACAGAAAACTTTTTTCAGTAAGTCTGGCAAGCACTAAAACAGGTAGTCTTAATTGCTGTATTATAGCTCTCTAAGGAAAAACATGTCCTGGATAGGAGAGAAGTACAGAAAGATGCAGAGGTGGGGAAGAAAATGAAAGCAGTGAAGGAGAAATGGAGAGAGATGAGGGGCGTGAGCTTTCAGTAAGTTTTGAATTGAGTATTAGAATGTAACCTACTTTTGATACATTTGAATCATGAGCTTCAGAATACATAATTATTTTAAAAGCTAGTATTACTTCATAGCTCTTTACTGCTATAAAGCACTGTTCTAATTAGAAGCAGCACTGTAGTCAGATGGATTTTTTTTTCTTCTTGTTGTACTCAATGGTATAAAGCTAGAAGTCAGAAGACCCCATTATTCTAGTCCTGGTTCTGTCACTAACTGGCTTTATAACCCTAGGAAGTCACTTGCCTTCTGTGAGCCTCAGTTTACTCATCTGCCAAATGATGGGGTTGGACTACATGTTCTATAACGTCCCTTCTATTCTAAGAGTGTATTTCCTTGAAATCAGTATTGCCCAAAGAATGTAGCAGTGGTTCCCCATCTTTTTTTTTTCAACTGTGGTTTTTAAATTTATGGTGTTAATATATATTCTCTTATACATTGATTTAAACAGAAATTACTTTGCATAGTTTGTCATTCTAATTTACATGTTACTGTTTGAGATTATAGGAGCTATTTGAGCTTGCTGGATAGATTAAGATTACCGTCGGGCTTGCTGGATACTTGCCATCTTTAAATTATTTCTTCACCATGATCTTTCAGAGTCTGTTGATCATAAGTTTTTCTGGGAGTATTTGAAATAACTCCAGACTTACCTTTAGAAGTTCCTTTGGAGAGAATTGTTGTATTAAGAAATGAAAGCTGTTTGGCTTCGTTTTGTTTTTTTCTTTAATATCTATGACTTATTTATAGCCCAGATAGGTTTAACTTAAAGCTCTCATTTAAAATCTTTACAGATTTTGTTTTGGCAGTGAACTGAACTGTGAAAAGATGTTGTAAAAGGATTATGTGATGTTAAAAAAAGAAATGTAATGCTCTACATCTCAGTAAGGCATGTAGTCATAGGCAACAGAAACTTACGCATTTTATTTTATCTGTGTTCACTCATTAAACTTCTTGGTTTAGTCTACTGTAAAGAATAAAGGGTAGTAGATAGAAAGCCCTAGACTTTTAAGTAGAAGATGAAATTTAGGATCCCTGTGTTATATTGCTTATATAATGTCATGGCTTTGATACTGAGGAACCATGATCATAGTACCTGATAGAAGAATCTTTTTATAGTGGAATGGAGTACAGTTAGACCTAAAATATAAAGGCACTAGAAGTGAGCAAAAGATATTTAAGAAGGGAAGAAATCTCTCATCCTCCTTCTTCTAACTTGCCAATTACTTACTAGATGTATCTTCCAGTTTGTTTACAAGTAGAGAAAATATGTTTTTTATTTATAGGACATTTTTAGTTTTATTACTAGAAGTCTTCCAAGGTTTCAGGCTAACCATCTATCTCCAAATAGAGTTTTAAATATGATTTTCATCCTGGTAAAGAAAACTTAGGGAAAATTTTAAATTTACATTTGTTAAAATTTAAGTTCTCAGAACTTCACAAAAACCAAAACAAGCACCAGGAAATCCAAGGATTTGAACAGTATAGAAATTTATTATGTATAATTATGGGTCTTAAGCAGGTGTTGAGATTTACTGATTGATGTCTTAAAAATAACTACATAAGTGTCTGGGGTCTTAAAAGCCTGTGAGCGGCCATCTAAGATACTCCACTGGTCTCATCCCTTCGGGAGCAAGGGAGAATGAAGAGAACAGGATACAAGGAAAAGATTAGTCCAAAGGACTAATTGTCCACAGCTACCAAGACCTCCACCAGACTGAGTCCAGTACATCTAGATGGTGCCCGGTTACCACCACTGACTACTCTGACCAGGATCACAACAGAGGGTTCTGGACAGAGCTGGAGAAGGATGTAGAGCATAATTCTCACTCACAGAAAAGAGACCAGATTTACTGGCCTAAAGGAGACTGGAGAAACCTCGAGAGTATGGCCCCCAGACACCCTTTTAGCTCAGTGGTGAAGTTACCTCCGAGGTTCACTGTTCAGCCTGGGAGTGGGCAGCCCCGTAAAACCAAATGAGACTAACGAGGTACAGGAGTCCAGCGACAAGGGCCAGAAGGCAGAAGGGGACAAGGAAGCTGGTGATAAAACAACCCAAGGTTGAGTAAGGATATTGTTGATGTGTTGTGAGATTGTTAACCATTGTCATAGGGCAACATTTGTAGTAACTGTTAAATGAGAAACTATTTTGTTCTGTAAGCCTTCGTCTTAAGTGAGAATAACAGCACAATTGGAAGAACGTAGTCAATGTCACTGAACTGTGCATGTAGAAATTTCTGAAATGGTGCATCTTTGGCTGTGTGTATTTTCACCAAAAAAAAAAAAAAAGTTGAGAAGTTAGAGGGTTAATATGTTGTGGGGTTGTTAACCAGTGTCATAAAACAACATGTGTACTACTGTGTCATGAGAAACTATTTGTTCTGTAAGCCTTCACCTGAAGTACAATAAAAAAATAAAATAACTACACAAACCTACAGAAGTTTTAGGGGATTTATCGTTCAACTGACTTTTCCTTATTGTTTTTTGGTAGATAGTTTAATTTATTCTAAAGCATTTATTAAAGAAAGATAGACATCACCTTTGTAAAGGGAAAAGTAAATCATCAGTATGGAACAAAATAATGGTTGAATCTCATCTTCTAGAGTATCAAAATATCCTTTTGTGGTTGCCCACATAAGCGTGTAATACCTTAGTATCCAGCATTTGTAGGAATGCAAATCCCTGCTATTTAAGGATAACTGCTGCGGAAAAAAAGAATTTAGCTTAATTTTAATAACACTGTTAGAATTGAATGCTGAAATATTTTTATCATCAAGAAGTTAATTCAGCTCATTCTAAGTGGTACTCTTAAGGGGCAGAAATATTTAATACGTCTTTTGAAAGTTAGCAATATAATCTCCTCTTGCTTTACCAGGTCAAGCATTTTTTACCGGCAGAAAATAGAAAAATAGCAACAACAACAAAAAATTAGTTCTTATATATTTTTTGTTTTTTTATATTCCTTATAAGTATTTGTATTGCAAATGAGTTATTACCAAATGTTAATAATCTATTATGTCTTGTTTTTTAAAGTGAATGAATTTTTAGCTTTTGAGGGCCCCATCTTGTTGGATATGAGAATTAAACATCTAATCAAAACAAATCAGTTAAGTCAAGCAACTGCTCTAGCAAAGCTGTGTTCTGACCATCCAGAGATTGGTACAAAAGGTAGTTTTAAGCAAACTTACCTTGTCTGTCTTTGTACATCATCACCAAATGAAAAGTTAATCGAAGAGGTGAGTATGTTTTCTTTCGTTAGTATTTTTTTTAAATGAAGAAATTAATTTTTAAATTAGATTAGCGTATCTTTGACTTCCCTTTTTTTAGATAGTGAGGAACCATTGTTGTCAACCTTTAAGTTTTATTATGATCCTGGGTAGGGATCACTTGATTCTAAGAAGCTTTCAGAATTATATGTGAACTGATTTCACTTAGCTTCTATGTTAAATAATGTGGATCTTGCAAATACTTTGGCTAAATTATAGGAAAGACATTGGTGGCTTAACAGGTTAGTAGGATATTTATATTCATCAGCATTTGGGCCTTAAGTTCAATCTCACTTGACTTCAAGATAGTAACAGAACTTTTTAACCGACGAATTAAAGTAACTTTATAAAATTTATATGACCTTTTTCTAGGAAGACTGTCTCTGTTTTATATATATATTTAAGATTAAATATTTTTATTTGCATGTTTAATGTAAAACTTTATTTTCTTTGTGAGACACATGATTCTGTTTTACTCCTACTTTGGCATACAGCATAGTATGCATGTATGTGTGTTTTATGACTACAGAATTAAGAGAGTAGACTTCGTGGTCAAAATAGGAATTTTTATAGGACACAAAATTCCAAAACGAAGTTGGAATTAAAGGAGAATTAAAGCTTTTAATCAAATAGGGAATATGTATTTAAAGAATTTAGATGAGGAAAACTATTAGAGCATTGAAAAGTGTTTTTTGAGCACTTAATGTGTGCAAGTGTCTGGTATTTGTAGTATAAAGTACCCTTCAATTCCTGTGTAATAAAAGACGACAGAGGGTTGTGGGACAGACTTAAGGATATGCTGGGGGAAAGGTAGCAATATAAGTCATAGTGGAAAATTAGTACAGTATAATCCCTGAGTAGACAGATGTAATCAGAGTCCAGGAGGATACCCTTAGACAGAAAGCTAGATGCCCATATGAAGTTTTAGGTTGTATGTGGAATGGTAATTGTGTGTGATTTTTCTTGAGAATAGAAAATGAGGAGGCAGATGGTAGGCTTGAAAGAAGATAAGGAATAAGCCTGTGGGTATGGTGAGGATATTGAGGATACTGGGAAGAATGATGTCAGGCATTTTCTAGGCTGGATGGAACAGAGCCGTGGGCTCTAGCCAGCCTAGGACATTATACCCTTAGTTTGGTCAGTAGCTAATCTATAATCTTTTTTTTTCTTTACCATTTCTCTTTTACCACAGGTAATTAATTGGCTTTTTAATTGCTGTATCAGAGCAAAATAGAAGATTAAAGAAGTTTTCTTACTAGTTTAAAATAACTACATAGATAAGTTAATTGGCAGATGTATAAACTTTCTTGAGATAGCCTTTGAAATTTGTGTAACATTATTTTTAAATCTTTAAATAAATTATTGTGCTGCTACATCTTAGACCCACCATGTGTCTGCCAGTTTATCCTACTGTGGTGACTTGCGTGTTGCTGTGATACTGGAAGCTTTGCTACCAGTATTTCAAATACCAGCAGCATCACCCTTGGTGTACAGGTTTCAGTGGCGCTTCCAGGCTCAGACAGACTAGGAAGAAGGACCCAGGAGTCTACTTCTGAAAAATTTAGCCAGTGAAAACCTTAGGAATAGCAGTGGAACATTGATATAGTGCCAGAAGATGAGCCTCTCAGCTTGGAAGGCACTCAAAGTACAACTGGGGAAGCGCTGCCTCCTCAATGTTGAGTTGACCTTAATGATGTGGATGGAGTCAAGCTTTTGGTACCTTCATTTGCTGATGTAGCATGACTCAAAATGAAAGGAAACAGCTGCAAACATCCATTTATAATCGGAACATGGAATGTACAAAGTATGAATCTAGAAAAATTGGAAATCGTCAAAAATGAAAAGGCAAAAACATTGATGATCCTAGGCATTAGTGACCTGAAATGGACTGGTAATTGGCCATTTTGAATCGGGCAGTCATATGGTATGTTAGGCTGGGAATGACAGACTGAAGAGGAATGGCATCACATTCATAGTGAAAAAGAACATTTCAAGATCTATCCTGAAGTACAGCGCTGTCAGCAATAGGATAATATTCATACACCTACAAGGAAGACCAGTTAATTACAACTTTTATTCAACTTTACCCACCAGCCACCAAGGCCAAAGATGAAAGAATTGAAGATTTTTACCAACTTCTGCAGTCTGAAATTGATGGAACATGCAGTGAGGATACATTGATAATCATAGGTGATTGGAATGCGAAAGTTGGCAACAAAGAAGAAGGGTTGGTAGCTGGAAAATATGGCCTTGGTGATAGAAACAACACCAGAGATCATATGGTGGAATTTTGCAAGACCAATGAGTTCTTCATTGCAAATACCTTTCTTTGACGACATAAACTGTGACTGTAAACGTGGACCTTGGCAGATGGAATACACAGGAATTAAATCGACCATATCTGGGGAAAGAGATGATGGAAAAGCTCAGTATTGTCAGTCAGAACAAAGCCAAGGGCCGACTGCAGGACAGACCATCAATTGCTCATATGCAAGTTGAAGTTGAAGAAAATTAGAACAAATCCACAAGAGCCAAAGCACAACCTTGAGTATATCACACCTGAATTCAGAGACCATCTCAAGAATAAATTTGACACATTGAACACTAATGACTGAAGACCAGATGAGTTGTGAAATGACATCAAGGACATCATACATGAAGAAAGCAAGAGGTCATTAAAACGACAGGAAAGAAAGAAAAAAGACCAAAATGGATGCCAGAGAGATTCTGAAAGATGCTTTTGAACATAGAGTAGCTAAAGCAAAAGGCGGAAATGATGAAGTAAAAGAGCTGAACAGAAGATTTCAAAGGGCAGCTAAAGAAGATAAAGTATTATAATGACATGTGCAGAGACCTGGAGATAGAAAACCAAAAGGAAAGAACGTGCTGAAAAAACTGAAGTGAAAATTCAAGCCTCGAGTTGCAATATTGAAGAATTCTACAGGGAAAATATTAAATGATGCAGGAAGCATCCAAAGAAGATAGAAGGAATACACAGTCACTATACCAAAAAGAATTGGTTGATGTTCAACCATTTCAGGAGGTTGCATATGATCAAGAACCGATGGTACTGAAGGAAGAGGTCAAAGCTGCACTGAAGGCATTGGCAAAAAACAAGGCTCCAGGAATTGATGGAATACCAATTGAGATGTTTCAGCAAACGGTTACAGCTCTGGAAGCGCTTACTCATCTATGCCAAGAAATTTGGAAGACAGCTACCTGGCCAACTGACTGGAAGAGATCCATATTTGTACCCATTCCAACGAAAAATGATCCAGCAGAATGCAGAAATTATCAGACAGTATCATTAGTATCACACATGAGTAAAATTTTGCTGAAGATCATTCAAAAGGGGTTGTAGCAGTATATCGACAGGGAACTGCAAGAAATTTAAGCTGGATTCAGAAGAGGACATGGAACAAGGGATATCATTACTGATGTCAGATGGATCCTGGCTAAAAGCAGAGAATACCAGAAGGATGTTTACCTGTGTTTATTGACTATGTCAAGGCATTCAACTATGTGGATCATAACACATTATGGATAACAGTGAGAAAAATGGGAATTCCAGGACATTTAATTGTGCTCATGTAGAACCTGTGCGTAGACCAAGAAGCAGTCATTTGAACAGAACAGTGGTATATCGTGTAATAAGTCATGAAAGGTGTGTGTCAGGGTTGTATACTTTCACCATACTTGTTCAATCTGTATGCTGAACAAATAATCCGAGAAGCTGGACTATAGAAGAAGAATGCAGCATCAGGATTGGAGGAAGACTCATTAACAGCCTGCAATATGCAGATAACACAAGCTTGTTTGCTGAAAGTGAAGAGGATTTGAAGCACTTACTGATGAAGCTCAAAGACCACAGCCTTCAATATGGATTACACCTCAACATAAAATAAAAATCCTTACAACTGGATTGAAAAGCGACATCGTGATAAACGGAGAAAAGATTGAAGTTGTCAAGGATTTCATTTTATTTGGATCCACAGTCAGTGCCCATGGAAAGAGCATTCATCAGGAAATCAGATGATGTGTTGCATTGGGCAAATCTGGTGCAAAAGACCTCTTTCAAGTGTTAAAAAGCAAAGGTGTTACTTTAAGGACTTAGGTGCACCTGACCCAAGCCATGGTGTTTTCAGTCGCCTCATAATGCATGTGAAAGCTGGACAATGAATAAGGAAGACCAAATAAGAATAATTGAAGCCTGTGAATTATGGTGTTGGTGAAGATTATTGAATATACCATGGTCTCCCAGAAGAACAAACAAATCTGTCTTGGAAGAAATATAACCAGAATGCTCATTAGAAGCAAGGATGGTGAGACTTCATCTTACATACTTTGGGTATGTTATCAGGAGGGACCTGGAGAATGAATCTTGTTTGGGTAAAGTAAAGGGTCATTGAAAAAGAGGAAGACCTTCAATGAAATGGATTGACACAGTGGCTTCAACAGTGAGCTCAAGCATAACGATTGTGAGGATGATGCAGGACTGGGCAGTGTTTTTTTCTCTTGTACATAGCATCAGTATGAGTCAGAACTGACTTGAAGGCACCTAACAATAACAACAACACATCTTGGACATTTTCTTTTCCACCAAAGCTTTTTTTTTTTTTTAATTAGTTCAGTCCCTGCCCTTACGTCTGTCCATCTGTCCTTCCTTCCTTCAGCAAATGTTTATTAAGTGAATGATGTATGCCGTGTAGCTACTCTGTCCTGGGATCACATAATAGAATTCCCAGACCTACCCAAGATGAGAGAAAAAGAGGAGAGAGGGTCCTTGAAATAATGTTTGCATCTAGAGCGATTGCCTTTCTTATGTCCTGTTTGAAATTTTTCAGAGAGAGCTATTTATTGCAAGTGCGACGCAGATCAAGTTTTTAGAACACTCACTCTAGAAAGGAGATACATATACGATGAATGGTGGTGACAAAGCTTTTGAGCTTCTGCCACTCTCCTTAGATTTGAATCAGTTTTATGTTTTCTGATATGCCTGTGAACAAATGAGGCTTCAAGGTGAGCACAGCATAGGACCTGCCCTAAAGAAACATGCCTCCTAATAGGAAACCAACTGTTTAAACAGGGTTATTGGATTAGCTTGGAAGTGCTTTTTGAAGTTGAAGACTATAAATGTGTTGTCTCAAGTAAAATCCAGTAAAAATATATATTTTTAGCTCCTTGAAATAATTAGAATATCTTGTAATACTGAACGTAAATTCCCTCTTGGTATAATTATCCAAAGTTGAGTAGTAGCAGCCCAGCCTGCCCTGGAACATCCTCAGGAAAATTCTCTATGAGGACTCTGGGTGCTTCTGATGTCATATAAAATTTTTTCTCCTTCTCCTATTGAACAGTTGGAAATAAGACTTTCCATCTTCTTAAGTAGCGCTCATAAGGTCTCTGTATCACCCATGCCAGCAACAAGAATAGATCACATATTACAAAAAGGGACAGGGTATGTGTAAATCTACACATTCCTTGTTATTAAAAGTCCCTTTTTGGTTGGAGATTATACTTGATACTGTTCTATTAGAAATGCATTAAAACTTATTCTTCAGTATCCACGTGAGCTAAATGAGTTAAGATTGGCTGTCACCGAGACCATTTTATTTCTTCCCTAAGAGAAAAGATAGATCACTTGCCCCTTGGGAACAGTCACCCAAAGACATTGTATGCTCTGTCTCTCACATGGTCCACTTTATTCTTTTCTTTTACCTGCCCGGTCCTTGTAAGCATTTGAGTTTTTCACTGCTGCCTTAGAGGATGGTACCATGGAAGTAGGCTTTGTTAGGAGGAGTCAGCCATGGCCTGATGGTCCTCCTTCTGAGGAAATCCTTCTCCAGATGATACAGTAGGCAAGGGATTGACTATTTCCCAGGATTTTCAATGTGATAGAGCAGCTGGCCCCGATAGATGGCAGAACAGGGCTGGGAGAAATGACTTTTATCTGGATTCTCTGGAAGGAATGAGATTTGACCTGGATTTTTGGGATAAGTAGTAAAAATAAAGTTAGCACTGTTTGTTTTAGATCTAATAATGCTATTGGTTTTGTTGTAAAAAAAAATAATAATAATACAAATAAACAGAAGTTTAAAAAGTAAAATCCTCTGTCTTATCTCTCCCTTGTCACTATTTTCCCATTTTCCACTCACTACCCATTGCCGTCGAGTGGATTCCGACTCATAGCGACCCTATAGGACAGCAGAACTGTCCCATAGGGTTTCCAGGCTGTAAGTCTCTATGGAAGCTGACTGCCACCTCTTTCTTTTGTGGAGCAGCTGGTAGGTTTGAACCACCAACCTTTTGGTTAGCAGCCAGGTGCTTAACCACTGCACTACCAGGACTCCTTTCCACTCTACTAGGTTATCATTATTAAGTTTGAAAATTTGATATATAACCCTCCTGACATTTTTCTGTGCACATGCATATATTTTTATATGCTCAAAGTGTACATACACTCTGGCTGCTAGTCAAGGTTTTCCCTCTTTTTATGAATGTCTTTCCATATTATATATAGATCAACCTCATTTTGTCTTCATGATTGCATAATTTTATAGTATAGATTTATATTATCTTTATCCATACTGTGGACATTTAGCTTGTTGCCTTGTACATCCATCCTTGCATCCTTGTTGGAAGTAGAGTAAATTTCTAGAAGTAGAACTGCTGGATCAAAGAATCTGCACATTTTTAAATTAACAGGTACTATCAAAATCGAACCAAAGACAGTATATTAAATTTCTTCTTTCTCCATGTTAGCACTAGAGATTTTTAGTCTTTTAAATCTTTGCTAGCCTGAGGGTTTAAAAAATAGTATTTCATTGTTTGATTTTACATTTTCTTCAGTATGACTGAGGTTTAGCATTCAAGTTCTTTTCTAGGTAGAAGATTATTTTGATAAGCATAGGATTATTCATGAAACATGATTAGAGGCAATACATTTTAAAAGTACATTTGGTAAATATATATAAAATATTGACAAAATCTTTTATATTTTTTTAATACCTGGCATAAAGAGCTATATTTAAATATAAGAAGTTATTTACATTTTTTAATGATTTTTTTTTTGCTTTACAAAGAGACTCAGCATAGTGTATTTTTAATAAACAGATGATTCTCATTAGTTTTAAATATTTTATTCACAGTTCTGGATTTTCTAGTATTTAAAACTTTTGCTCATTTTTTAAAGCAGTAGAGAATAGCTACCTGATATATATGTAATCCTTATGTACATGATATGTTGGTAATCCCTATGTTATGCTGCCTTAACTTTTTAAAAATAATTATTGTTTATTGATGGTTATATTTGACCTGTATTTCACTTTTCACAATTTTAATTCAGCCATTCATTCATTAGTTTAAATGTGATTTCATTAATCCTGCCATCCTTTTTAGTGTCATATTTTTCAAGACGGCCATCTAGTGGCGAATCAGGAAAATGAAGACTATCAAGTGAACAGTAAAAAATTGTTTCATTAGTGACTTTAAAAAGTGAGATTTTCTATATTATTGTACCAGATGTCTCATTTGGTATATTGTATGTATATGAGTAAATGCATATAGGTGATCGTGCATGCATACAAATAGATATTTTTTACAGTATTCCATGTAAGCTAGTGAAGGTAATAATGATTGGGAAAATAAATTTTTTTCTTATATGTAATTATACATTTTGCACTATTTAACAGCAATGGCTTAGATTTTACAAAAACAACAACAAAAATAACCAGACCGAAAATAAATCAGACTTTCAAGAAATAAGGATTTTTGTTAAACCTGAAGCATGTAAAAATCAGTATTTAGCAGTAGAAGGCTTCACTATGCTTGTGCATATAGAACTATGGAAAGAGCACAGACTTTGAAGCTAGACCTGGGTTGAAATCTTGACTGCCGTTAATTATGTGACTCTAAACAAGTTACTTAACCTCTCTGAGCCTTATCTCTGAGAAGAAATAGTAGTATCCACCAGGCAAGCTGTTGTGAGGATTAGCAATGCTATTTTTGGAGAAGCTGACACATAATAAATAAATGGTAGCTATTATTTCTGTTATCATTAACACCATATGAACAATTAAAGGGGGGGAAAAAACTCACAGACTTCCTAACATTTGTCTTAGTGGGTGTGCTAAGGTAATTGTTTTAAGTTTAAATGCAGCGTTTAATAAAAGGTAATGTGGTAATGTGATGAAATGGAAAAAGCATGGATCATTAATGTCAGTTAGACATGGTTTGATTCATGGCTCCACAGCTTAACTAACTGTTGTGACCTGGGCAAATTATAGAAATTCACTATGTATAGCATGTTACTGATAATGCATACCTAGTAGAAAAGTTATGATTAAATAATAATATATATCAAATGCCTGACAACATGTTTATATTGCAGATACTTGAGAAATATTTTAATATATTAAATATATATTTCTAAGTCCTTTTTTATTTGTTTAAATGGGGTCACTTATACATAAAGCTTTATTTGAAAGAGGCAGTCAGAGGAGTATATAATGGGGAAAGAGCACTGTACCAGGGAATGTCAAGACTTAGGTTTCGATCTTAACTCTGCCACTAACTTTATATGTCTTTAAAGAAATCATTGCTATTAAACACATAGACACAGTTTGGTCTTTTATTGTCTTAGAGTTTTCTAATCCAGTTTAATGTATTGAATGAAACATCTGAATGCTACCCTGTAGTCTTTTTCCTCATTACCAAAGATCCACCTCAGGATCACCCCCATCCTCATTTAGTTACTTGTCCAAATCCTAAACAGATTATATTTTACACACATACCTACTCACTCACACCTACTGTTCTCTCAATCAAAAATTCATGGGAAAAGATAGAAAATCAGCTAGGAGGGGCTTTGTCACCTCTGTGGTATATTGGTACTAATGATCCGTATTTGGTCTCCAGTTCCTCTTTTTGCCATCTGTAAACTTTATCATGTTAGAATTAACCTTTTTATTCTTTGGAACACCAGTGATTTGTGATTGTATGCTGTTTGTCACATCCCATATGCTTGTAGAGATCATAGGTAAAGTCTATTTAATTGTTTTATATAATATATCATGATAATCAGGTAGTAAGTTTTAATTTTTTAAATAAGAATAAGCAGTAGATGTGAATGTATAATTAATTAAATGAAGCAAGTTGCCTTTGTCTAGGTTATACTTAAACCCATGCATGACTGTTGACAAGCTTTGAAATGGAGTAAATTTACGTGAAAAGAAAAATAGTGGAGATTTATAGAAAATTGAGGTGAGCTTAATTTAAAAGTGGTATAGTTACATATAGTGTTTCATATTCTCTGTTTTATTCTTCATATGAATAGACAGTTTACTAGTCTATACACAGTAGGCCTTTTTGTGTCTTTCTTTCGATTCTAATGCTGTTAAAATCACTGGAAAAAAGGGGGGAAATAAAAGTACTACAGTCTTTTTCAGTATTATAGATTTGCTTTAATGGGTGAGAGTTCTTACAGTTAGCATCAGTTCTTTACATGTAAGTGAATACTTAATGAAGTTCTTGAAAACAGTTGATTCTCCTGTGTTACTTAATATTCTTCCAGACTTGCTGTATTAATTTTTACTATATTAGACATTTTTTTAAAACTGCCGCCCACTCTCTATCCCAACAATGACCAGTTGTGAACTGATAATAAGAGTGAATGAAGTTTTACTGCTGAAAATGATCTGTAAATTTCTAATGCAAATTTTGTAGTATATTACTACATATCCTAATGTAACACAATTCTGTGACGTATTTTTGTATCCTTTTTCTTTAGATTTCAGAAGTTGATTGCAAAGATGCACTAGAAATGATTTGTAACTTGGAATCTGAGGGTGATGAAAAAAGCGCTCTTGTTTTATGTACTGCATTTTTATCACGTCAGCTACAACAAGGAGATATGTACTGCGCTTGGTGAGTTAATTTTCTTTTTTTAAGAAAAATTTGTTAAATAAGAATACCAGAAAGGTTATGAGAATTTAGATAATTTAGGAACATATTTTTGAACATCTTTTAAGGTCTTTTCAGAACAAAAAGCTTATTTTTAGATATACATTATTCAAACTGATTATCAAGTATTTCATAACTTTAAAACCTTTTTGTAATTTTTTATTAACGACCATACAGTTCCTTAGCATACCAATAATGATCATCCACTCAGGACATTTTTTAATGTTAGAAAATGAAAGAAAGGTTTATTTTGTCTAATGCTGGAACAAAAATTTTCAGGTATATAACCAATCTGTGATTGAATGTGTGTATGATTTTATCCCCCTCTGCATATTGAGTTCTTTTAGCTATAGAACTAGCTGCTGGCTATCTATGTCTGGAAATACAGTTCACTTTCCACCTAGGAAAATCGGTCTTCTTCACTAAACTTCTTCAGGCTCTTCTTCAATACAAGTGCCTTTGTTTTGTAAATTTTCAAGTGGGCAAAGGTTATTATATATAATCTTTGGAGAAGCTACAAATGATAGAGATGTTGACTTCAGTTACCCAAAGAGCCTAAGATGATCAGCTATCTTAAATTAGTGTTAGCTAAAATCATTAATTTATTTTATCAGTCAGTGCTATTATTAGGTGTATTTATGGAGAACAAATAGATTTTCTAGGTCTAATATAGCATAAATATCAATGATGACTAAGAAATTAATGTGTTAAATGATAAAAAGACTTCAGTGTCTGAAATTTATATATTAAGGTCAAAGCAGTCTGCTACAAGCTCTTGAGTAGAATGATGGCAAAATAGAAGGTTATGTTTAAGAAAGCCTTTAAGACAAGCAGTTGAAAATTGATTGGGGACTGAACGAGGGCAAAGTTGGGGGAAGGGAGTGGTAATACAGAATTGAGACAAGAAAATCAACTAGAAAGCCAATAAATAGTCCAGCGGGGGATCAGATGAAAAAATTGTTGAAGATAACATTCTTTCTTGAGGAAGGGAAAAAGCAGAGAGTGATAATGTCAGTAGAAGAATGTTAATCATTTTTCGTACATTGTTTCAAGTTTCAGAAGGCATCAAAGTAGAGAAGTCTTTAGAAGTAGACAGGTGAAACTGGTCAGGATTGGAGAAACAGATTTTGAAGTCCTCAATATTTAGGTTAAAATCAGCAAATGAGGATGTTATCCGAGTGAGTGATGAAAAGGGTAGAGTTCCTAGGACTGGAAACTGAAAAAAGTAGAAGCAAGAAAGTAGATTTTTGTGGAAGTTAATCATGGAAGACAGAAGAGAAGTAATAAGTTAAAAGGAGGAAAACTTATCACTTCAGTAGGATTATTTTCTATGAAAAATATATTGTTACTGCATTTGAAGTAAGTTTTAAAGTTCATTTTATTTTTCAAAATTTCTTATGTACTTTCTTATATACTTACATACTTTCTTTACATGGGTTCTGTGTCATCGTTGATTCTTAACATTCATCTAATAACCTTATTGGTTGGCTTTAGATTCAAGTTGGAAGTTAAGATAAGATGTAAATATTTTTTAAAAACTATTAAGACATTGATGGTTTGTGCTTTTTATTACATAGTTAAAGTTCAGATGTGGCTCAGAGTTACCATTTATATAATTTGCTTAAACATCAGATGCTTTTCTGTTTAAAGGTAGTGCTTCTCTGGGATTGAAAAATATTAATAATATGATAAATCATATTTTAATTTTATTCTTTAGAAAATTGAGAACTATTTTCTTGTTTTAAACTTAATTGAACATGTAGAAATGGAATCTAAAACCAGTTTTTATTTCAGATGTAATGATGGGACTGATATGGTCCATGTTTATTACATACCTGCTCCAACTTATTTTTTAAACTTTTTTTTTAGGGAACTCACTCTCTTTTGGAGTAAATTACAGCAAAGGGTAGAACCATCTATACAAGTGTACCTAGAGAGGTGTCGTCAACTTTCTTTGTTAACCAAGACGGTATATCACATTTTCTTCTTGATTAAAGTTATTAATTCAGAGGTAAGAACAACCAGTGATTTCTTAATTTAAAATATATAGATTATCTTTAATAAAAGACTTTAATTTTTATTATTTTGCACATCTTTCAGTGTTTTTTACTTCATTTAGTGCTTTGAACATTGATTTTCTTATTAGTCCTTTAAGACATTTGATACACAAACTTGAAATTGCAAATGGGAGCCAGGGGCTTATTTTAGCCTGAAGAAAAGTAATATACATCACACCTACATTGTATCACTCTTCAGTTGTTGCTGCTTGATGTTATACTACTTTAATAACTTGGTTCTATAGAAATTTAGAAAGTGTAAAGAGGAATAGAGACATATTTTCCTTTGTTAGCAGTATGTCAGATTAGATTATCTAAAAACCCTCCTACTACAAAACACCCAGAAATACTTGATAAAATATAGCAAATATCTTTTTTTAATGTATAGTGTCTGGGATTGCAAGAATATTAGGGAAATTTCTAGGGCCTCAGATGAAGAGGAACCTAAAAACTAGAGTAGAAAGCTTGAGCTGATGCTGTGTCCCTCCAGCCTGATGGGGATTGAGATATGCTACTACTTGCAGTGACCAAGGAATTTGAGTTTTAATATTCATACAGGGACAGGAGATAACTATATGGGGATAGATGATAAGGCTTTGGGCCCTCTCAAAGAGTTAGAACTGAAGCCCCCTACATAAAGCTGGCAACTGAAGTACTGTAATTTCATTGAAAAGGTGGACTAGAAAAAAAATTATTCTCTAACACAGATAGATGATAGGGAACCTTGCGTATGTCCATCTGGGTTCTGGGTTGGGGGAAAATATTTCCTCTAAGAAGTTGTAACCGTAGGTCTTCACTCACGCAGATTTGAGGTCCAAATTACCCTGCCTACATAGTCCAGGAACTCCCTTGCCAAGTAAGTAATGTTTAAGGAAGTAAAGATGGAGTCCTGGGCTGATAATATCCCTGTCATACTTAGCAGAAGCAAATATAGAACTGCTTTGAAGGGACATCTCATCAAAATAGTACAAACTACACAAGTCTGTGTAAAAGGTCTTTAAAGATGCTGGAGACACCCATATGGTCCCATCTTTTCCCAGTTGTCCTTTCATTCTTTCTTGTCACCTTTAAGATAGGTCTTTTCATATTTACTTTTCTTGCCCATTATGTTTGTGCTCTTGCTTTTCCTGGAATTAAGGCGCCCTTTTCAGTATCACAGCCTTTTTCCCTTGCTCTCCTTTTGACCCACAAATCTAAGCTGTTCTAGTAAAATATTTTCCTCTTAATCTGTGAAAGTACAGGTCCTATTCCCTCTTTTGTCTTTTTTGCTTTCTTACCTTTTGATCCTATCTCACATATATCCCATTTCCATGGATGTGGCCAGATCCTGTGGCTGGCTCATTCCTCATATTTTCATATTCCTTTTTAACCTTTTAAAACACATCTTCTTCTCTTCCCTCCATGTATCTTTCAAGTGACTGTTAACTTCATTACTGCTCTCTTCTCAAAATAATAGTTTTATAGATGCTAATCCAAAAAAAGAAAAAGTTTATTGGGCTTTTGTCATCTTCTACTTCTAATGCTTAAGCGGTCCAGCCATAAGGTAGGTGATTTGACATTCAGTTTTATGGTAGCAGTAGAATCCCCATAATGAAGGATCAGATAACTTCATTCTGTTAGAAGTGAAATTCTTCTTTCATTACTAATAAGATAGGAAATATGGAGACATTCTTGGTTTTGTAATTTGATTAAGAGTGTTTTGTTTCATAAGGATTGCAAATATAAACTTAGGATGTGAGATTTGTGATACAGGTAATGACCACTTATAAATCACTTCCTATGTGTCAGACACTAAACTATTCCAGGTACTTTAGAGACAGCCTTTAATACACACAGCAATTTTATTAAGTGTAAGTGCTATTACCAAACCAAAACCAAAACCAAACCCATTGCCGTCAAGTCAGTTCTGACTCATAGCAACCCTATAGGACAGAGTACAGCTGCCCCATAGAGTTTCCGAGGAGCACTTGGTGGATTTGAACTGCAAACCTTTTGGTTAGCAGTTGTAGCAGTTAAGTACTGCACCACCAGGGTTTTGCTAAGTGCTATTATGACCCCGTTTTATAAATGGAATGTGAAAGGTCAGAGCAGTTGAGTAACTTCCAAGTTTGCATACTATTAAATGGTTTTACATCCCAGGTCTTACCTTGTGGTTCCAGTGCTTTTTCTGCTGTTCTATACAGTTTATTACAAACACACAAGCACATATGCACATGCACACACGCCAGACGAAGCTCCAGTGCTTTTAGAAGGGGCATCTTTTCATATGCTGCTATTGTAATATTTAAGAAAAGCAAACCTAGATTTTAAAATTACTAGATTCACAAATTAATCTGTGTTTATTAATGTGGATTATGTTAACATTTTCTATTTGCTTTTCACAGACTGAAGGGGCTGGGCTTGCCACCTGTATAGAACTATGTGTAAAAGCTCTTCGCTTGGAATCTACAGAAAATACTGAAGTGAAAATATCTATTTGCAAGACCATTTCGTGCTTGTTGCCTGATGATCTGGAAGTTAAACGTGCCTGTCAACTGAGTGAATTTCTTATTGAGCCTACAGTAGATGCGTATTATGCTGTGGAAATGTTGTATAACCAGCCAGATCAGAAATATGATGAAGAGAATCTTCCAATACCAAATTCTCTACGTTGTGAGCTCTTACTTGTATTGAAAACTCAATGGCCCTTTGATCCAGAATTCTGGGATTGGAAAACTTTAAAACGACAATGTCTTGCATTAATGGGAGAAGAAGCATCCATTGTGTCTTCAATAGATGAACTAAATGACAGTGAAGTATATGAGAAGGTAGTAGACTACCAGGAAGAGATTAAAGAAACTTCTGTGAATGGACTTTCTGGTGGAGTTGGTGCTAATTCTGGCCATCTTAAAGGCATTTGTGATGATAAGCAGAAGAAGAAAGAGATAAAACAATTAAGAGAGCGGGGATTTATATCTGCTAGGTTTAGGAATTGGCAAGCCTACATGCAGTATTGTGTGCTATGTGACAAAGAATTCCTTGGTCATAGAATAGTACGACACGCTCAGAAACATTACAAAGATGGAATTTACAGTTGCCCCATATGTGCAAAGAACTTTAATTCTAAAGAAACTTTTGTTCCTCATGTCACATTGCATGTTAAACAATCTAGTAAAGAGAGACTAGCAGCTATGAAACCATTAAGAAGATTGGGAAGGCCTCCTAAGATCACAACTACCAATGAGAATCAGAAGACTAATAATGCTGTGACCAAGCAGGAACAGAGGCCTATAAAAAAGAATAGTCTCTATTCAACAGATTTCATAGTATTTAATGACAATGATGGTTCAGATGATGAAAATGATGACAAAGATAAATCTTATGAGCCAGAAGTGATCCCAGTCCAGAAACCAGTACCTGTTAATGAATTTAATTGCCCTGTAACTTTTTGTAAAAAGGGCTTTAAGTACTTTAAAAATTTAATTGCACATGTAAAGGGGCATAAGGATAATGAAGATGCCAAGCGCTTTCTTGAAATGCAAAGCAAAAAGGTTATTTGCCAGTACTGTAGACGGCATTTTGTAAGTGTTACTCATCTCAACGATCACTTGCAAATGCATTGTGGCAGTAAGCCATATATCTGTATACAGATGAAGTGCAAGGCTGGTTTTAACAGTTACGCAGAGCTCTTAACCCACAGAAAGGAGCATCAAGTGTTTAGAGCAAAATGTATGTTTCCTAAATGTGGCAGGATTTTTTCAGAAGCTTATTTACTATATGATCATGAAGCACAGCATTATAATACCTATACTTGCAAGTTCACAGGTTGTGGTAAAGTTTATCGTTCTCAGAGTGAACTAGAAAAGCATCTGGATGATCACAGTACTTCTGCTGAAAAAGTATTGCCTCCTAAAGATCAACTTAATGCATCTGGAGATTCTGTTCAGCCTCCCAAAGTGAATCAGAACATAGAAGGAAATAGTGAGAAAGAGAGATCTATGCTTCCTTCAGAAAATAATACTGAAAACAGCTTACAAGAAGATAGAAATGATACTTGGGATAAAAGTAAGGCAGAGTCAGCTGTGAATGAACAAGACAGGATTTCTGCCTCTGTGCTGAGGGAAGCTGATGAAGCATTGTCAAATGGTTTGGAAAACCCTGCTTCCACCCCTTTGCTTCAGGCCAGTGAAGTTGCTGTGTCCATCAAAGTGTCTCTCAATCATGGAGTTGAGGATCACTTTGGAAAGCAAGAAAACTCAACTGTGGAAGGCTCTGGTGAATCACTGGTCACAAACTTACATACACCAGTTGAAGATACTTGTCATGATTTGTGTCATCCGAGTTTCCAAGAGAGAAAAGAACAAGATTGCTTTAATGAAACTCAGATTACTCAGAATTCTTTAGTAAATTCAGAAACCCTCAAAATAGGTGACCTTACCCCACAGAATTTAGAAAGACAAGTGAACAACGTAACGACCTTTTCTGTGCAAAATCAGTCAGGATTTCAAAACAGTTTACCAACTCCTAAGCTTAAATGTGGAGGTAATGTTAAAACATTGTCCAACCTTTATAATTTACCTCTTAAGACATTGGAAAGTATCACATTTGTTCCACCACAACCCAACCTAAATAGTTCTTTAGGAACTTCATCAGCGCCTCCAAAAGCTCCAGTTCAGAAATTCAGTTGCCAGGTTGAGGGATGTACTCGAACCTATAATTCTTCACAGAGTATTGGGAAACATATGAAGACAGCACACCCTGACCAATATGCTGCGTTTAAAATGCAGCGCAAAAGTAAAAGAGGTCAGAAATCTGACAACATAAATACACCAAATAACGGAAAGTTTGTTTATTTTTTGCCACCACAGGTGAGCAGCTCCAATAATGCATTTTTTGTACCACAAACCAAAGCCAGTGGGAATCCTACTTGTTCAGCCCAGTTGCAGCATGTCTCACCTTCCATTTTTCCAGCCCATTTAACAAATGTGTCAACTTCACTGTTGCCCTCTATGGAAAGTGTCATGAATCCAAATATACCTTCTCAGGACAAAAATGAACAAGGTGGTATGTTATGTTCCCAGCTGGAAAATTTATCTGGTACTAACTTGCCAGCACAAATGGAAGATTTAACCAAAACAGTTTTGCCCTTGAATATTGATAGTGGCTCAGATCCTTTCCTTCCTTTGCCTGCAGAAAGCAGTTCAATGTCTCTCTTCCCTTCACCAGCAGATAGTGGGACTAATTCTGTTTTTTCCCAACTGGAAAATAATACAAATCATTTTTCCTCACAGATTGAAGGAAACACTAATCCCTCCTTCCTAAAGGGGAGTAATGGTGAAAATGCAGTTTTTCCTTCACAAGTAAACGTTGCAAATGACCCCAACAGCACCAGTGCCCAACAGTCTGCACCTGAAAAAGTTAAAAAAGACCGTGGACGGGGCCCAAATGGGAAGGAAAGAAAACCCAAGCAAAACAAAAGAGCTAAATGGCCTGCAATTATCAGAGATGGGAAATTTATCTGTAGCAGGTGTTACAGGGCTTTTACTAATCCCAGATCACTGGGTGGACACTTATCTAAGCGATCTTTCTGTAAGCCACTGGATGGAGCAGAAATTGCCCAAGAACTTCTACAGAATAATGGACAGCCTTCTCTTCTTGCCAGCATGATTCTCTCCACAAATGTAGTAAATTTGCAGCAGCCACAGCAGTCTACCTTTAGTCCAGAAGCATGTTTTAAAGATCCATCATTTTTGCAGCTTCTTGCTGCTGAAAATCGCTCATCAACATTTTTACCAAATACATTTTCTCGTACTGGTGTGACTAACTTTAATACCAGTGTTAGCCAAGAAGGAAGTGAAATCATTAAACAGGCTTTGGAAACTGCTGGTATTCCCAGTACATTTGAAGGTACAGAAATGCTTTCTCATGTTGTTCCCTCAGGTTGTGTCTCAGAGGCAGCACAAGTAAATGCGGTGGTGATGCCAAATCCAACTGTGCCACCCCTGTTGCAGACTGTATGCCACCCAAACACCCTGCTGGCAAGCCAGAATAGGACACCAAACTCCAAAACTCCCTCCATTGATGAATGCAGCAGTTTGCCCGTCTTCCCAGCAAATGACTTACTACTCAAGACTGTTGAAAATGGTTTGTGCTCTGGTTCATTTCCTAATTCTGGTGGGCTTTCACAAAATTTTACCAGTACCAGTTCACGTGTTTCAGTTATAAGTGGGCCTCAGAATGCAAGATCTAGTCATTTAAATAAAAAGGGAAACAGTGCTTCTAAGAGAAGAAAGAAAGCTGTCCCTCCATTGATTGCACCCAGTGCCTCCCAAAACTTGGTAGCAAGTGACTTAACAGCAATGGGACTCATAGCAAAGAGTGTTGAGATACCAACTGCTAACCTTCATTCAAACATAATTCCAAATTGTGAACCTCAGGGTTTGGTGGAAAATCTAACACAGAAACTAAGTAATGTTGACAATCAGTTATTTATGACTGATGTAAAAGAAAACTTCAAAACCAATCTTGAGTCCCATACAGTGTTAGCACCTTTAACATTAAAAACTGAAAATGGTGATTCCCAAATGATGTCTTTGAATTCATGCACAACTTCAGTAAATTCTGATTTGCAGATTTCTGAAGACAATGTTATACAAAACTTTGAAAAGACTCTTGAAATTATTAAAACTGCTATGAATTCTCAAATACTTGAGGTAAAAAGTGGACCTCAGAGTGTTGGTGAAACATCACAGAATGCACCAATAAGTTATAACATTCAGCTTCCTTCAGTAAATACTGTACAAAATAACAAATTACCCGATTCTTCTCAGTTTTCTTCCTTCATAGGGGTCTTGCCAACAAAAAGTAATATTCCTCAGTCTGAAATATTGCACAAGGAGGATCAAATACAGGAACTCCTAGAAGGCTTACAGAAATTAAAATTAGAAAATGACCTATCCTCTCCAGCATCCGAGTGTGTACTAATCAATACGTCAGTGACACTGACTCCCACTCCTGTTAAATCAACTCCAGATGCCTCAGTGGTTCAGCCAGTTTCTGAAATGGTAAATAACATTCAGTTCAGTGACAAGGTTAATAAACCTTTTGTGTGTCAGAACCAAGGCTGTAACTACAGTGCTATGACAAAGGATGCATTATTTAAGCACTATGGTAAAATTCATCAATACACTCCAGAAATGATTCTTGAAATTAAGAAGAATCAGTTGAAATTTGCTCCTTTTAAATGTGTAGTACCTACATGTACAAAAACATTTACAAGAAATTCTAATCTCCGGGCACATTGTCAGTTGGTACATCATTTTACAACAGAAGAAATGGTAAAGTTAAAAATAAAAAGGCCTTATGGAAGAAAATCTCAGAATGAAAATTTGCCAGCCTCACGAATTACACAAGTCAAAAAACAGCTAGCTATAACAGAGGAAGATAAAAGAGAATTTCAGCCTGCTTTAGAATTGGGAGCAAAGAAGGAAAATGCCCTCAGTAGTGTAGCAGTGGCCCCAGAAAATCAACTTATAGAAAAAAAAAGTCCTGAAAATACAGAAACTTCTGCACAAGTGATTACAGGTACTTCAGAACAGTGTGATATAAATTCTCTCACAAACCTACAAACCAAAGGACGGAAAATTAGGAGGCATAAAAAAGAAAAGGAGGAGAAAAAACGCAAGAAGCCAGTTTCCCAATCCCTTGAGTTTCCAACAAGGTACAGTTCCTACAGACCTTATCGATGTGTTCACCAGGGTTGCTTTGCTGCCTTTACAATACAGCAAAACTTGATTCTTCATTACCAGGCTGTACACAAATCAGATCTACCTGCATTTTCTGCAGAGGTTGAAGAAGAAAGTGAGGCTGCTAAAGAAAGTGAAGAAATTGAAACTAAACAAACTGTGAAAGAATTTCGATGTCAGGTAAGTGACTGTTCTCGAATTTTCCAGGCAATCACTGGCCTAATACAACATTATATGAAACTTCATGAAATGACTCCTGAGGAAATTGAAAGTATGACCACGGCAGTGGATGTTGGGAAATTTCCATGTGATCAGTTAGAGTGTAAATCTTCATTTACTACATATTTGAACTATGTTGTCCATCTTGAGGCAGACCACGGAATCGGGTTAAGGGCAAGTAAAGCAGATGAAGATGGCATATATAAGTGTGATTGCGAAGGCTGTGACCGTATATATGCAACTCGGTCTAATCTACTCCGACACATTTTTAATAAGCATAATGACAAACATAAAGCTCATTTGATTCGGCCAAGAAGATTAACACCAGGTCAGGAGAATATATCAAGCAGAGCAAACCAAGAAAAAACAAAGCCTAAATATCGAGGGACAAAACACAGCAGATCTGGAAAGGAAGGAATCAAAATGCCTAAAACCAAACGAAAGAAAAAAAATAATTTAGAAAACAAGAACACAAAGATTGTGCAGATTGAAGAAAATAAGCCTTATTCTCTGAAACGTGGAAAGCATGTATATTCTATAAAGGCTAGAAATGATGCCTTATCTGAGTGTACGAGCAGATTTGTAACCCAATATCCATGTATGATAAAGGGGTGTACATCAGTTGTTACAAGTGAAAGCAATATAATTAGACATTACAAGTGCCATAAATTATCTAAAGCATTTACGTCACAACACCGCAATCTTCTTATTGTCTTCAAACGGTGTTGCAACTCACAAGTTAAGGAAATGTGTTCTGAGCAAGAAGATGATAAAAATGATGTAAAAGATTCTGACATATGTGTATCAGAAAGCAATGATAACTCAGAAGCAACTTCAGTTCCACAGAAGGAAGCTGAAAAAAATGAAAAAGACGAAATGGATGAGCTAACAGAATTATTTATTACAAAACTAATAAATGAAGACAGCACAAGTGTAGAGGCCCAAGCTAATACCTCTTCAAGTGTAAGTAATGATATTCAGGAAAATAACTCTTGCCAGTCAGAAAAACAAAAAGCAACTAATTTGAAGAGAGTTAATAAAGAAAAAAATGTCTCACAAAATAAAAAGAGGAAAATTGAAAAAACTGAAGCAGCATTGGCAGTTGATTTAAATAGCATGCATAAAGAAGAAGAAGCTGCTGTTGCAATTCAAACCACTGAGGACCATCCTGCATCTTTTGACTGGAGCTCGTTTAAACCAATGGGATTCGAAGTATCATTTCTCAAGTTCCTTGAGGAGTCTGCAGTGAAGCAGAAGAAAAATACTGACAAAGACCACCCAAATAGTGGAACTAAAAGAGGATCTCACTCAAATTCAAGAAAAAATATTGACAAGACTGCTGTGACTAGTGGAAATCATGTATGTTCTTGTAAAGAAAGTGAAACTTTTGTACAGTTTGCCAATCCATCACAGCTTCAGTGCAGTAATAATGTAAAAATTGTTTTAGACAAGACTCTTAAAGATTGCACTGAGCTTGCCTTAAAGCAGCTCCAGGAAATGAAACCTACCGTTAGTTTGAAGAAACTTGAAATACATCCAAAAGATCCAGATGTGTCAGCTATGAAAGAAATCAGTATAGGTAAAGCCACGGGGAGAGGGCAGTACTGAGAACTAATGTACTATAAATACATCACTGAGGATTTTATTTTAAATAGGAAGCCATCAAGCATGCTAGAATTGTGAAACCTTTTCATTATTTTTGTTATTGTTGTTGACATGAATTAACCTGGACAACAAAAAAAAGAAAAAAAAAAAACATGACATTTGTCATGTAAAACTTCTTGTTTTTATCCCTATGGGACTTGAGGAACAGAATGAGTACTTCAGTTTTGTAAATAGTTGAGCTAAACCTCAAATGTCTATCAACCAGTTTACCCTTTCCATGAACTAAACTGACTTCTGTGTGATAGGTATGTTTCACCAGGTCACTGCTCATGTATAACAGTCCTCTTTGTAGATACCTTTTTTGTATATATTTATTATTGTAAATCATTTGCTGCCACCAGCAGTCTGTAAGTCTAAACTATTAAATGACACATTTATATTTGGAATTTTAATTTTTAACTAAGTGATCAAGTTTTTAACTAAGTGATCAAGTTGTTTTATTGTTTTAAATTAAGAACTTTTTAAACTAAAACTAGAAACTCTGCCATAGTCCATTGATTTTTACATGCATTTACTTACCAGATGGTTTCAAGATTACTTTTCACAGACTAGGCACATTATTATATTGACACCTTGCTCTCCTTTGTAAATTTACCATCCAAGATTTTTGGATGATATTCATATGAAATTAAGGCAGATTCTTTAGCAGTTTCCTATACCTACATTTTTTTTTCGTTGCTTCTAATTGGATATAGTTACTATGATCCATGAAATATAATGGAAATGTGAATAAAGAATTTACTACATTGAAGATTTTAAACATTTGGTATTAAAAAAAAAACAAATCCTATGTGATGTGATAGAAGCTAGTAGTGTGGAGCAGTGTAAATATTTGAGGTGGTGATTTGTGAAGTAGCCCAGTATTGCCTTAAATAAAATCATATTTCATTTCTTGTTTTATACATGTGATCTTATAAAGGTGTTTTTTTTGGTTATTTTCCCCCCTCCATTTTCTGAAATTTATAGATTGGTGTATAGCTTTAAACTGTATAAACTTTTGTGGAAAGATTTTTTTAAACATTTTTATAAATCTTAATACTGGTATCATCAAAGTGAGCCCATCTTGTGTTTATAAAATGCAAGAGTCCTTAACATTTATAATTACATAGATGAAACACTTTCTATAAGGAAGTTGGATGTTTTGATTTTACTGTTTATAGATGTTAGATTGACAGATTTGTCTGTATTTTCCCACCATATCTAATGATACTTTTTTCATTAGATTGGTCTTCAAGAGCAGTATTAGTTGTTATAGTTGATTATTTTGTTTATTCAGTAGATAGCTCTTATAATTTAGCTTTATTCACCATATTTATACTATGGATTCACAGCCAGAAGTAGAGGTTACTTCAGGAGAATTTATGACCTTCATTTAAAGTCCAACTAAAATCAGTACTGGAAGCAAAAGAAAACACCCTTTCAAGATCTGCTTTTGTTACTGTTTGCCATAAATAGTAGTATTGATTTTTGAGTTTGTGTTTGTTATAAAATTTGCGTTCACAATATTATTAGCCTGAAATATTGAAGATATTGTGATGATATGAAAATGTGTATATTCCCTGTGCAACATCATATTTCAGGAAAAATGAAAGCACTTAACATTAACTGAAATTGCTGGTACTCTGAATAAATAAGCATGGTCAAGGAGTGAATTATTTTCTTTTGGAAAATATTTTTTAAAGTTTTATTATTAAAGTGTTACAGTTTTATTTTTAGGGCCTGATTGGTTATACCTCCTAACTGATTTCATCTCCTTAAGGTTTATTACCAATATGCATAAAACTTGACACGTTAAAATTCCTACCCTTTGGTAAGCCCACTGTTATTTATTAAAATAAAAGTTGTTTTTATGGGTGGTTAATAAATGGTTACCCCCCCCAAATTAACAATAAATAATTGAATAATTTTAATATTAAATTTTTGTTAAAAACAATGTTTTCATACAGTTTTCTTAGAAGTTGACGTAGTCCTTGAAGGTAGGCATTTGGCCAAACTGCCCTATGTAATATCGCAGTAGCAAGTAGATTTGTTCCTGATGAATGTAGTGGTGAACCATTGTTAAATGAAAATGCCAGTGTATTGGGGCTTTTGCTCACTAGCTTAAGAAAACTGACCACTAGACATTTCTGTAATTGTTCTCCCATGTATGAAGGGGGAGAGTTTGCCAACATTGAGTTCAATTTTTTTATATTCCAGGTGCTTTATGTTAAAAGTAATTATGGGAAAGCGGGCTTTTTAGCATGGAACATAAAAATCAAATTATGGTATAAAATAAATGTGAATTTATAGAACACCATGTTGGTAAAATTTGATATGGAATGTAATGCCTATTTATTAAAAAAGAAAGTATATTTTTCATGGTATACATTTCCTCAATCTATTATCTCGAGATAATTTCTTTCTACAGCCTGAATTTGCTTAAAGTTTCATCAGTAAAAACAAAAAAATTGGTTTTCTTCCTCTTTTAAACCCAAAGAATTGTAATATTACAGATCAGAACTGTGTTATTCAAAATACATCATTATCTTAAGTGAAATGTAACAGTTTCAGACATTTTCAGCAATGTTAAATTCAGCATAATTAATTATTTTAAAGGCTAGATGGAGATAGATTTTTAAAAGGCAAATGTTGATCATCAGATAAACATGATTGTTATAGGTTTTCAGATTGTTGTTGTGTGCTGTCGAGCCCATTCTGACTTACAGGGACCGTATAGGACAGCGTAGAACTATCCCATAGGGTTTCCAAGACTGTAATCTTTACGGGAGCAGATCGCCAGGTCTTTTCTCCCTCGGAGCAGCTGGTGGGTCCGAACTGACAACCTTTTGGTTAGCGCTGAGCTCTTAACCACTGCACCACCAGGGCTTCTTAGGTATTAAGATAGAAGCTTATAAAAACTACTGCTAGAGACATCAAAGAGAAAATGTCCTGTTCTTCTGGGAAAAGAAGGGGGGTAGCTTAATGAAAGTCTGTAGAGAAGATGGATGAGTCTTGAAGGATGAATGGGTGTTTATCAGATAATCACAGGTAAAAGATAATTCTAGGCTTGGAAGTATGAAGCAGCATAGTGCATTTTCAATATTGCAAGTGGCACATGTGGCAAAATAGGGAGTAGGAGGTGAAACCAGAGAAGTAAACAGGCCAGATCATCAAGTTTTTTGTATGCCATATTTAGTCTTTTATCGTGTTAATTTAGAATGATAGTTGACACTCTACAGAGGAGAGATTGGGTGAGTTGGATGTTAGAAAATAGGGAGACTTGAAATACTTCAGGCAAGAGATAATGGAAGCCAGAAGAAAGATAATGGAGATAGGAAACAGGCTACCATGTATAGGAGAGGTGTTAAAATTAGTCTAAGGCAGTCTTTTTCAAAATGTGTATTGCAGTGGATACCAGTGGGCTGGAAGGTGTGTTCTCTGATTTAAAAAATAGCATGTTATAGTTCCCTCTTAAAGAATCCAGTGTACATTTGCATATTAAAGACTTAGAAGTCCTATTGTAAAGAAATATGTTTAGTCTTTGAGGGCTTTCCAGATTTAATTGACCTTAAAGACTTTTTTTTTTTTTTTTTAATATTAATAGTTAGGAATATCCCACTGAATTAGTGTTTTGAGGAACACGCTTTGGGCAACACTGATATAAAATGGCATTTATTCAGCCAAGGCTGAATAGTCAAGGTGTACACCAATGAGACTGTACCAGCTGTTTACAATTGGTGATTATTCTGATTGGTCAGTTCACCCCCTCTTAATTAATTGCTTCCCCAGCTGTATTGGTTGTTAATGTTTTGAATATCACTCTGCATTCAAAGAATATTAAACATCAACTAAGTGTACTTTAACTAAAATCCAGTCTGCTTACTCAAAGCCCCTGCTGACCTCTCCAAACATTGGTATCCTACTTCTGATTCCCACTGTTTCCATTTCCTTGAACACATGCTAAGATTTTGTCCCCACCTTAAGGCTTTTGGAAACCCTGGTGGTGTAGTGGGTAAGAGATAAGTAGCTCACCAAAAGATCGGCAGTTCGAATGCACCAGGCACTCCTTGAAAACTCTGTGGGGCAGTTCTGCTGTGTCCTGTCGGATAGCTATGAGTCGGAATTGAGTCGACGGCAGCAGGTTTGGTTTTTTGTTTTTGTTTTTTTCCTAGTTAAAACCTTCACACATGTTGTCCTTTCTGTGTGAAATGCTTATTCTTTTACTGCTTGTATGGCTGACTCCTTATCCAGCTCACCTTAAAAGTGACCTCATCAAAGAGACTTCCCCAGACCACTCTGTAATTGTTCCACAGGCACTTTCTGTATAACAGCATTTCTGTTTTTGTTACTTGTTATCTGTGCTTCCCAACGCTACCACTCCATGAGGAAAAGTGGTAATATCTTGTTTTAGTCCCCAGTAGCCTTGCTTATTAAGAGTGCTCCTCATCTCAGTTATCTGTTCCTCCGTAAATGGGAGCCCTGCACCTTGTCATAATCAAAACCTGTATCACTTCTAGATCTTGAATTCAGATTCCTTCTCTCCAACCACCAATTGAAATTGAAGGAACAAGCAAAATCAGTGTAAAGAGCTACAGGTTTAAGAATTAGCGATTTTTAACAGTTGTGTGAGGCATATGGGAAGATGAGATACCCAGAAAGCATATATATATATATAAAGCAAAACCAAGCCCACTGCCGTAGAGTGTATTCCGACTCATAGTGACCCTATAGGACAGAGTAGAGCTTGGCCCATAGGGTTTCCAAAGAGCTGCTGGTGTATTCGAACTGCAGCCCATTTGGTTAGCAGCCAAACGCTTAACCACTGCGCCACCAGGCCCCCTTATATATATGTGTGTATATATATGTATATGTATATATAGTAGGAAAAGAAGATAGCCAAGGAGAGAACCCTGGGGAACACCAACACTTAATGGGCTGGACAAAAGAAACCAACAAGTGAGACTTGGAAAGGTAGGCTACAACTGGGAAAGGGGGTGAGGGTACTGGTGGTTAACAAGCCAGAGGAGGGAGATTTATGAAGGGTAGATGATCATGCCAGATGCCATTGAGAGATCAAATAAGAGGAAAGAGTCCATTTGAATTAACTGTTTGTGGTCATTAATCTTTAGAGAAGTTTTAGTGGATATTAAGTAATGAATGTTTATTGTCTAATTATGTTTGATTGAATAAGCTACGGAAGTGAAGGCAGTGAATTAAAAAAAAAAAGGTTACTCTAAAGAAAAGGAAATTGTTCAATACCTGGCCTTATTTGAAGGGTTTAAGATGAACCTTGTGTATTTGTGGACTTTGGGGAGTTAAACCCATTAAAGAGGTGGAAGCTGAAGTGTAGTAGTAGATGTAGCCTGGTCCCAAGAACACAAGTGGAGGGATCAGCTTTGCAAAATAGAGAAAACACCTCATAGACTAACTTTGTTCAAGTAGAAATGTTGAGTTCCTTGTCATAAGAACAGGAAACAATGTTTCTGCACAACAGCAAGCCTTGGGAAAGTAGGAAATGAAGGTTTGAATGGTGAAGGCTTGAGATGAACAGTGGAAGAAACCTTGAAAAGAAAGGAGACGTAGGGGATATAAAACGATTGTGTTGTGTGCCATTGAGTTGATTCTGACTCAGACCCCATATGACAGAGTAGAACTGCCCCTGTGTTTGGCAGCTGAGCTTTTAACCATTGTGCCAGTAAGGCTCCTTGTAAAATATTACTGATCAGTATTCAAGGCCCATCTGAGTTTAGGAGAACATAACCTTGTGGTGGCACTAGTCTGCATGATTATATAGTTTTCCTGGTAATGTTCCTCACCTTGAATGGAGGAGGAGAAAGGAGGTGGTTGCATAGTCCGGGTAGAAGTAATGCATCGGTGCATTTAGCCTGGATAGAGTAGGAAACAGCCAAGAGGACTGAGAAGAAAAGGGAGTGATCAAGGGACTGGAGGTTTTAATGAGGCCAAAGAGTGGGTATAGTGGGAATAAGGCCAAGAATTAGGTAAAAGCTGGGATATTAAAATTTAAGATTTTAGGAGTAATTAAGCTTGCAGTCTTAACGTGGCCATAGAAATGCATCATTGAAGTAGAATGTAGGTGACGGTGGTTGGAGTTGAGAAATTTAAAGAACATTGAGTCCAGTTTGTTGTATGGACTGTACACAGAATATGCCCTAAGTAGGAACCAATGAGAGTAGGAAGACTGAGCCAAGTGCTAAAGTCTTAAACTAAGAGGTTTTTCAGGGACTGTGCTTCCAGGCTGTGTAGCTGTTTGCAAGGAGTTTGGGAAAACACCTACCTTCTCCATAGTATATCCTCTTGATCTAAGAGTCTTCAGAGATCCAGGTGCAGTTAAGATGAAGTTGGAAAGTATAAATTTGTGAAGCAGCAGAAAACAGTTCTAGAGGGAACCTTTCCTAGGGAAAATAATAAACAGGATTGGAAGGCTTAAGCAGAGGAATTCAGGGAAGAGGAATTAGATTAGTAGGGATAGTAGAAGTACAGGTAATGGGAGAGCATTTTCTTTAGTGGCCAAGAGGGAAGATGAGCTTTATAATTGAATGTTTTGTCATCAAGTCCAAGGCTACTGTTTTAACAGGAATATGCTGTATCTGACCTTCCCAGGCCTAGGTCCCACATTGTAGTATATCTGCTAGTGGTTAAGAAGCTTGGCTGCTAACCAAAAGGTCGGCAGTTTGAATCCACCAGCTGCTCCTTGGAAACTCTATGGGGCAATTCAGTTTTGTCCTGTAGGGTGGCTATGAGCCAGAATCAACTCGACGGCAACGGGTTTTGTTTTTTTTTTTTTTTTTTTTTTAATGATAACAGTTAACATTTATTGACTGCTTACTATGTACTAGGCTCTGGGCTGGGAACTTTCTTTGTATTAACATTTATTCTCACACCAACTTTAAGCATTAGGTGCTCTTAACCCCATTTTAAGTTGAAAAAAGTGAGTAACATGAGGAAAGCCTAGGTGTCTAAGTGTTAAACAGCTAGTATGTGCAGAGCTGAGATTTGAAGCCAGGCACTCTGACTCCACAGCTTGTACATCCCTTGATTTGGAGAATGAAGGCAGTCAAATGAGTTAACAGGTTGCTCAGTGTTTAGCTGGAATGACACTAAAAATGGTCCTGCTATCTGAAGAGAATTCACTCCCCAGGTGATTAGGAAACAATATTAGGGGTAATTTGTGAGTTGTATTCTTTTTTAAAGGTCACATTTATTGCATTTTTTTATGGTTTAATTAATATTGATTTAATCTGGGGCCATGAAGGAGGTGGCTGTGTTGATGCAGGTAGGGAACACAGGAAGAACAAAGAGACTGACTACAGGACAAATGCACTGAAGTAGCTAAGAGAGAAAAAGAATGAGAAGCAATTGTGCAGGGGTTGAATGAATTCCAACCAGCTGTGTACTTACTGTCTAGTCAGTGTGTATCGGGAGAGCTTTAATTGAAATTTGTAGCCGGAGGTTTTGTTTGCTGCCATCTTAGCTACCACACTCTTGTGTTATATAGCAACTTCACAAAAACAGCGATGGACACGGCAAAAGAAGGTTCAGTATGCAAGTTACAGCTATGCAGACTTAGTGCTGCCACGGCTATATCCCCTAGGTATACCCCGACCTAGACGTAGACTGGAGAAGAGGAATGGGGCGTCAGGCTGATACAATAGCCCTCATGTGCCCTGGTCCCTCTGTAGCAGTGAGGTGTTCAAGAAGTCACTGGGCTTTTGAGGACACAGGGTGGTTTTGAAACTACTCAGGAGCAGATCACACCAGGAAATTCTTTATTGAAAATAGATTCTTGGAATCAGAATTACAAGTGTAATCTTTTACATACTTCCAGTACACTTACAGTCATTATAATCCAAATGCTTCAAATAACTAAGTCATTCTTGGTAATCAGTGTTTGCTACTTCCCATCCCTAAAAAGCCACATACCTGGTAAACTCATCACATTTACTTGTTTGAAAATTTCAAAACCACTTTAAAACAATGTATTTACTAAACCTACTTGTGGCTAAACCCGTTTCTGTCAAATCGATTCAGATTCACAGCGACTCTATAGAAGCAGAGAACTGCCCATAGGGTTACCAACGCTGTAATCTTTATGGAAGCAGACTGCCACATTTGTCTCCCATGGAGTGGCTGATGGGTTTGAACCGCGGACCTTAACGGTTAGCAGCTGAGCACAGCTGGAGCATTAACCAATTTTCTCAAGTAAATCAACCCTCAAAGGGTCTTATAACCTTATATTTATGCAGCTTAAAATGTGTCCTCACAACAAGCCCTGCCCTATGAGACGAATAAGAAAATTAGCAATCCCATTTTATAGATGGAAGACAGTTGATCTAAGGGGAAATTTAATGATTTGGAACTGCAAACCAAAGGAAGGGATAAGACTGGAAAACGGGCTCCCTGACTCATGATTCAGTATGCTGTCTCTACTGTCTTGCTTGCTAGGCTTGTTAAGGATGTTGCTGTTTCAAGAAAGATGAAAGTGAAGGACATTAAGATTGTATAGGCAAAGTTTTTAGGTTTTATTGCCAATACGAGAGGCAATGCAATATATTCCAGTAAATAAGGCAAAATGTCATGTCACATGTTGATGTCCTATTCTTTAAAAATACTTTTGTTTAATGTAATCCACATGTTACCAGTATAAAATGAGAAACTGAAGCAATTCTGGTTTCTTCCAACCAAATATTGATCCCACACCAGCTCCCTCACCAAAGTAAATGAGCCAGAAATACGACAGCATGCTGCTCTACCAAAATTGAAAGGACCAGAAACATCCAGAGTACTCTAATAGTGGTATAGCCCTTTCCAGCACAAAATAGTGGCTGGTTGTGTGTAATTACTGAGCTTTTAAAACCCGTTGCCGTCGAGTCGATTCCGACTCATAGTGACCCAACAGGACAGAGTAGAACTGACCCATAGAATTTCCAAGGAGCAGCTGGTGGATTTCAACTGCCGACCTTTTGGTTAGCAGCAATAGCTCTTAACCATTGCACCACCAGTCTCCATACTGAGCTTTTAAGGTGAATATTATTGGACTTTTGTATTTCGCCTCTAAGCTGATATCCCTGACATGGAAAGAAAATCTGAATATTTTCCTTTGGCCTGGCTGCATTTTTTTTCCCCCTTTACACTGACAAAGTTGTAATTGTAGGCAGCTTTCCTCAGAAGAAGTACTGTGATGAAGGGAAAAGCAGATATGCTCCAGCAGAGCCTTCAAGTCTGATACACAGAAACTCAGTGTCTGTGTACTCAGTGGAGCAACAGTTACAGAGAAAGTGCAGGGCTCAAAGATCCTGGAAGAAAGGATTGGGAACCCCAAGACTGAGGTCTGGCTTTGTTTAGATAGTAATGACAATAGGTGACATTTAATAAGCATGTGTTAGACACTGTTTTGAGCTGTTTACCTAGAGTAACTGATTAAACCACAACACTAAGAAAGGAATTAGCTGGCATTGGGCATAACTCAGTTTTTATTCATGTGTCACCACATGACTCATCTATTCCAAGGGAACCATGTATTCTTGCTGAGTCAGGTTAACAATCCTAAAATCCTGCTTGGAGGAAGAGTTATATAATAGTCACAATAAAAGTGGACATTGTAATGGATTTTTTAATCCTGTTGGTTGGAGTAGAAGAAAGACCATTTGGATTTTGCAAAATCTACGTTTAAATCCTGCTTGTAATTACCCTATTTTCTCATCTTTATCAGAGGCCATATGAATATTGGCTTTGCAAAAAAACATTACATAGAGTCCTTTTCAATAAACATGTATGCATGTTATATCCAATAAATATTCAGATTTTTTTGGAGTACCTGCCTTTCAGAGAATACTTTTTAAATTAGGTAACTTGTTTTCACTTGTAGCTGCCAACATCTGTCTTTCTGATTAAGGTTTGTCAGTGTGAAATTGGGAGTGAAATTGGAGGTGCAGTTAGCTTACATGCTGCATATTTAAATAAGTATAAAAGTGTTCACACACACACACACACACACACATATTTTAAAGCTCACCAGTTTCTTAGGTCTTGTATGGTGTAAACGTACTCAGCTGCACAGGAGTAAGAGGCCACAAGATGGCAAGCTAACGTTGGAAATGTATGTATAGTTAGGGTCTGGAAATTAAACCAGAGATTACCTTTCCATTATTGTTTACTCATACTTTACAAGGAGTGTGGGTTAAAATGTGTTAGTCATTTATATTTTTGAATGCTTATGATAAGTTGAACAGTTATCAAAGTACCAAAACCAAACCCACTCATAGTGGTTTCCAAGGTTGTATATCTCTACGAAAGAAGACTGCCACATCTTTCTCCCACAGAGCTGATAGTGGTTTCGAGCCACAGACCTTTCAGTTAGCAGTTAATCACTTTAACCAGTGCATCACTGGGGCTCTTTATTGAAGTACAGCTTTTAAAAATTGTGAGATGACTGTGATACACGAGCTGATGGTCCATTTTAGGATGAATATACCAACCTTCATAATGGAAACAGGATAGAGACACCTTGTATGTATTATACATATTTAGTTGCCTGATCAGGTAAAAATTTGGGCGTAACACAATTGACTCTCACTTGGTTATACCAATATTCCAAGGGCCCTTGAAATAATTTTTTACAGGAAATTTGTAGAAGACTGGATTTGGCATTTAAAAAAAAAAAGTGAATTCTTTATCTGTCACTTTATGTAACCTTGGGCAGATCACTTTCACTTTATCATTCTGTGTTGTAGTCTCCCAATTTCTAAGAATTTTTTGGATTTCTTCCAATATATCTTTCTTGCATCTTCTTCATACTTTCAGAATAGGAAAGTTGCTTATTAGATTATCTGACACTGTGGAAATGATCCCCACAATCACTGGTGTCTATTATAGCTGAAGAAGATTTTCTATGTTGAGACAGATCAGATTTTATATTAGAAGAAAGAGCTTCTTGTAGGCCTCTCCCTGAACATCTCCCTCAGGCTTTTTTTTTTTTTTTTTTTTTTAAATCTTTAGATGAAGGTTCCCTCAGGCTTTTAATGTAAACATTCAATTGAGTGCTGACTTTTTTTTTTTTTTTTTTTTGCCTCCACGTGCTGTACTACTGCTTCTTAATAATTTTTCAAAGAGCTCTGAAATACCCCCTCTCTTTGGTGCTCTTTGCAATATTAAATATTATACAAACAAAAATGTAAATTAAGACTAAATTGGCATCAGAATTTAAGAGAAGTGTTAGATGTATGTGATGGGATGTGAGCAAGAATAAGGAGAGTCAGGCTCTATGGGCGTTTTAGTGGTTTATTACATTTTTAAGAAAAAAAGTAACATGAAACAAAACAGTTATAAAGAAAAAGTTAATCTATTGTAACCAATATTGAGATCCTTCCACATCTTTTACACACCAGGGCTGGATTAAGGCATGTAAGGGCCCTAGACACTAATAATCTGTGGTGGCCTCTCTGTTTACGCATTCGAACGGGACATGTTAGTTATATATATACATGTATATGTGTGTCTTAGCTATCCATGATGTAACAATAATATTAGTGATTGAATGGAAAAATAGTGTATGCTATTTTAGCGGAAAGAGATGAACTGGATTATAAAAGTTTTAGTGGGTAACTACAGCAAGAGACTCGACAGCCCACCCCCACCTCTTGCTTATTAGAAAAAAATAGTATACTCCCAAGAGGCCCTTCGAGGTAATGAGTTTCAATTACACGGGAAAGGACCATAGGAGACAGATGTCAGTGAAGGTGTTGAAGTGGTAGGGACCTCATAGCTTAAAGAACCTTGTGCGTGGGCGCCCTTGTGACACTGCATGAACTTGATTTCCAGTGGACACATTCTCATGCGCTGGAGCTGGTATCACTTTCATTTAGTGCCCTGCCAGTTTCCTTCCACTGCAGCGCTTGCTTTTCCTTGTGTCCTGTCTGCTTGGCATCTATGGTTCTTTGCTTTGGACAGCTGGTTCCCCTGTTTTGATGATGCCCTAAGCATGTGTTTACCTTGCTTATCAGGTAATCCGTCCCTGGTACACACATATAAAGGTTAGAAGGCTTAATGTTTAGAAAGGGTGGGTACAAGAAAAGTGTTCTTCCTCTTTGTTATACCAAAGCCTGTTGCTGTCAGTTCTGACTCATGATGACCCTTTGTGTTCTAGAGTAGAAACACTCCATGGGGTTTTCTGGGCTGTCATCTTTATAGCAGCAGATCGCCAGGCCTTAAGTTTTATACAGGAAAGACATTTATGAAGAAGGTGGTGTTATTAGGGCCTTTTCAGTTGTAAGACACAGAATCCCAAACAATCAGTGTAAGCAAAAAATGGGCATTTATCTTTCATGTTGGAGTCCCTGGGTGGTGCAAACAGTTGACCCACTCAGCTACTAACTGAAAGGTTGGCAGTTTGAGTACACCCAGAGGCACCACAAAAGGAAAACCTGGTGATTTACTTCCAAAAAAAAAAAAAAAAAACCCTATGGAGCAGAGTCCTACTCTGACACACATGGGGTCACCATGAGTCAGAGTTGACTCTATGACAAGTGGTAATCTTTCGGGTAACTAAACAGCAAAAAGGGTAGGGATGGAGCCAGTCTCAGGTATAACAGGATGAAGGAATTCAAACATCCTCAGATCTTTACATTTTTCTCCTCCCCTTCATTTATAGTCTTTCTCTCTGGATTGGCTTCATTTCCTCAGGAAGACTGGAACCATAGCCACTTGCAGCTCCGGATATTCTTTGGTACAAGCACTTGAAAAAACGTTTCCCTCCAACTCCAGTTAGAAAAATCCTTGTGGTCAGGGAGGGGCAAGGCCTGTAACCAGAAAGATTGTGGGGACAAGTACTGGAAATAATAACACAAAAATGACAAAATAATCACTGCAAGTCTGGAATGGCTTAAGTGAAATTAGGGAGAGATTTGTTTAGTGATCTGGGAAGGCTTTTGTGGTGAGAGTGGTTTAAGGAAGATTTAAGATTGATTGCCAACTATGCTTTTACTAGTCATATGACCCTGAAAAAGTGGCTACCTTTCTGGATCTCACTTCCCTCATCTCTAAGGTTACTGTCTGCTTTGTAAGCCCTGGAATGTTGTAGGGTGGATCAAGTGAATTGATGCATATGGATGCAGGACAAAGGTGTAAGATACTTTACCCCATCTCCACCTCCATGTTACTTACATGGAAATTTTCTCAAGGCAGGGATTATGTATTATATCTCACAAGGTACATAGTGTCTTGCTCCCAGGTTCCTAATAAATATTTATTGATAAGAAAACAGAATAAAGATGGCAAAATTTAACTGCCAGTTTCTCACAGTCAAATGCTCTGGGTCTTTACTAACATCAAGACAGCGTTCAGAATGTTCTCATAGGAAACTCATGCCAACAAGCTTAAAAGAGAAAAAAGTCATTCACCTTCCTATGTAAACAACTTCATTTTCATCACCCTTACTCATATTACCTTTCAATTTCCCCTTGGAAAAGCAAGAAATGTACATATCCAAGCAACCAAACCTTTCTGCTTGGGCAGGGCCTGTCTAACTGATGTGATGATGCTGAGGTCCACCCAGAAAAAAATATGTTTGACAGCAAATTCATCCTCAGACTGAAAAAGTCTCTCCATTCGAATTCTGCCCACTAAAACCCTATTTTCTAGATTTCATGTCATGACCAGGGCTTCAAAAACCTATAACCACCTATCACTGTCACACATACAAAAAAATTCCCTTTAATAAGTCCTTCAGTCATTACCTGCATTTGTGGAAGCTAGATGTTTTCATGTCAAATGGTAAAGTATATGGGTGTAGACTCGTAAGTCTAGTAGAGGTCTATGATATAAATTGAAAAAAGGAAAACCACAAAATTCACACTTCTCTCTGTCATCCAGGACAGTCTCTCTCAAAAATATTTCAGTGTTGGGACCATGGTCTCGGGGAACATCTAGCTCAATTGGCATAACACAGTTTATGAAGATAATGTTCTACATTCTACCTTGGTGAGTAGCGTCTGGGGTCTTAAAAGCCTGTGAGCAGCCAGCTAAGATACTCCACTGGTCTCATCCCTTCAGGAGCAAGGGAGAATGAAGAGATACAAGATACAAGGAAAAGATTAGTCCAAAGGACTAATGGACCACAGCTACCAAGGCCTCCACCAGACGAGTCCAGTACAGCTAGATGGTGCCCGGCTACCACCACTGACTGCTCTGACCAGGATCACAACAGAGGGTTCTGCACAGAGCTGGAGAAGGATGTAGAACAAAATTCTAACTCACAAAAAAAAAGACCAGATTTACTGGCCTAAAGGAGACTGGAGAAACCCTGAGAGTATGGCCCCCAGACACCCTTTTAGCTCAGTGATGAAGTCACCTCCAAGGTTCACCATTCAGCTTGGGAGTGGACAGCCCCATAAAACTAAATGGGACTAATGAGGTACAGCATTCCAGGGACAAGGGCCAGAAGGCAGAAGGGGACAAGGAAGGTGGTGATAGGGAACCCAAGGTTGAGTAAGGATATTGTTGATGTGTTGTGAGGTTGTTAACCATTGTCATAGGGCAGCATGTGTACTAACTGTTAAATGAGAAACTATTTTGTTCTGTAAGCCTTCATCTAAAGTGAGAATAGTAGCACAAGTGGAAGAGAGTAGTTGATGTCACTGAACTGTGCATGTAGAAATTTTTGAAGTGGTGTATCTTTGGCTACGTATTATTTTCACCAAAAAAAAAAAAAAAAGGTCGAGAAGGGAGAGGGTTGACATGTTGTGGGGTTGTTAACCAATGTCATAAAACAATATGTGTACTACTATTTCATGAGAAACTATTTGTTCTGTAAGCCTTCACCTGAAGTACAATTAAAAAAAAATGAAGTGAAAAAAAAAAAGTTTCATGTGTTTTAAGTGAAAGTTTACATAGCAAATGAGGTTCCTGTTTAACAATTTTTGTACAACTTTTTCCATGACATTGGTCATATTTTTCACAATGTGTCAACATTCTCATTGTTTCCATTCTTTCTGTTCTGTTTCCATGAATCTAGCTTCTCTGCCCCTCTTTAGCTTCTCATCTTTGTTTTAGGATAAATGTTGACCATTTGGTCTTATATAGTTGATTATTTAAGGGAGCACAGTATTCATGGGTGATATTGTTTACTTTGTAAACCAATTTGTTGTTTGGATGAAAAGTGACCACTGGGAGTGGCTTCAGTTCTAAGTTCAAAGGGTATCTTAGGGCAATAGTCTCGGAGTCTCTATCAGTCCAGTAAGTCTGGCCTTTTTTGGAATTTGGGTTTTGTTCTACATTTTTCTCCCTTTCTGTCCAGGACTTTCTACTGTGTCCCTGGTCAGAATGGTTGGTAGTGGTAGCTGAGAACCATCTAGTTCTTCTGGTCTCAGGCTAGATGAGGCCGTGATTTATATGGGCTATTAGTCCTGTCAGGACAGTCTTTAAGGCAAAAATTATGACCACTGTTGCTGACATGGTCTGTAGACTACATAATGACCCAAATAACCTTAATTATGCACAAATTTTAATGAGACATTTTATTCTGAAGAGGGCAGGGCATGGAAGACATGACATAATTGGGTTTTTATTTAAAATTACATTTTTATGCACTGCCTTTCCATTAAGAAATTCCCAGTGGAGAATGATTTCTGATCTCTCCATGCCAAGTAGTGTTGCAAATCCTGTTCTGAATTTGTCAGAACAAGTTTTATTTCACAGAATAATCATACCCAGTGCAGCTAAATATATCAGTGACCACACCATAGCACTGCAAAACCACTTTATTTTTATTCTGGAGAAATGCACCTATGTTAGAACATTAAGTCCAAGGAGAATATACCTATGAATTTTTTAAAAATAAAAAAGTAAACAAAAGCTATACTCTTCAAAACAAGTGGGAGATGTGCTAGTAAATTATAGGCAGACTGTGACATATTGTGTAGTACACTGTAAGTTCCTGATTATAAAAAGGTCCCACAACGTGGGAATTTACAAAGTATATCAACATTCTTATGGTTAGAATTGTTCGTTAATTATCAGATGGGCAAATTCTTCTTATGGAGCCTCCCCTCCTCCCTATCAATGTGCTTTTTTCTGTGGGACCTGCCTTCCCTCATGACTCTAGAGTGATCTTTTCAGAAGTTATCTCCCAGTAATATTTATACTTAACTTGGAGAGCACTAAAATTCAGCTTCCCTATCTGCTAGCCACTCATATCCAGGGATACTTAAACTGCCAGAGTTCTGGGCTCTGTGGCCTTTTCCCCAGCCTGGGCCTGCTCATTGGATGTGCTTCTGTGAGCCCTGAATTAACTGCAATCCCACCTAGCATCATGGTCTTTCTCTACAAGGAGTAAATAGGACTGAGTGAGTGGAGCCCTAGCTCCCACTTTAGAAAGATTGCCAGTGCCTCAACTGCAGGCTGGTGGCCATTACATTTGTCGGAAGTGTCACTTTTTACATTTTCCAGTTGACAGACCTAAGCACTTAAAAGAATGCTGTGAGTTGAATTTCTTCAGACTAATTTTCAATTAACTATTTCACACACAACTTTTGTATCTATGCAGTGGAGAACCCCACAAGACAATGAGACCTCTAATGTTCACAACTGAGAACATACTGCAAATTTTTTAAAAGTCTTCCCCAAATAATGGTATTAAGGCTGACATCCTTAGTTTTCCACCCAGTTTAGGTCTTGCTTGGAGGGATGCTGGTTTTCTTTGTTTAACCCTTTTAGGTGTCACAGTGTAGCTTTGCTTCAGGTCGTTGGTCTGTGCTTATGGCCAAACCTGAGTTGTGATTCTAGAGTAAGGGAAGGCCCCCTATCTCACCACTTCCGACATAGCTGAGGTTGTGGCACGCACACACCGAGGACTTGAGCTTTTTAGAGTATTTTTGGAGACAGCACTTAATGAAACACTTGAGAACTAGAAAGCTCAATTCAGTGAAATTCAACACAATGCATAGGCATGAGGTAATGACCAAGAAGAAGGTGAAGATCGTTTTCTCGGTTGGTTTGGAGATGAAGCAGTCCACAGTGTTGGGGCAAGGCTTCAAACCACACTTCACAAGGTAGGGAACACTAAAGCCATCATACAGCTTATAAAATAAAACTAAGAAGCCAATTTCAAAACCAGTTTTAACAATGAGACTGATAAGGTAAGTGTACCACAGGCCCCCATCCACCGCACCCGGGCCGACATAGAGCTTCTTTCTGTGCCTTTTATCTCTACCCTCATGATAGGCTACATGTAGAACCACCAGAAGCGAAGGTGTGGAGACCATGATCAGCTGCAAGGCCCAAAGTCTGACCTGGGAGATGGGGAAGAAGTAGTCAAAACACACATTTTCACACCCAGGCTGTCTAATGTTGCACTCAAACTCTTTCTGCTCATCTTCCCACACATGCTCTGCTGCTACCATGTAGACGAGCAAACGGAAGATGACTATGACAGCCAGCCAAATCCGCCCAATCCCCATTGAATATTTATTTACTCCGCTTAAGAGGTCTCTGAGGAACATCCAACTCATGACTCAAGCTCGAGAGAGGCAAGACTCTGCGAAAGAAAACAATTTCATCATAATTCATTTCTATTCCACTGATCATTTCTATGGCTTTACTTGACAGTACTTAGTCATGGAAGATAAACTCAGCATTATTTCTGCATTATTACCACTCTGGATGTTGAAGGCTAAGAAGACCCATAAGATATGCTTGTTTTCATATAAGGAGATGACACAACAGGCCCACAAACATAATTGATCCCATGCCCACTTTCATTTGGAATTTGGGTTGTCATCCCCCACACATACACATTCTATTCAATTCTGTGGTTGGCAAAATCCTTCTGGTTTAGTGCTTTCCTCTAAAGATGGATGAGTTTTGTTACTTGCCTGGGAAGAACTAGATACAAATTCCAAGGTGTCTCTGTTACCTTTAGAGGTACTTCATGTGCCATCTTCTTGAAGTTGTACTCTCTACTTACCTTTTCTAATTTATTAATGCCCCTCCTCAACTATTAAGAGTTATTCCCTGCCTCTACCTGTTCTTAAGTCCCTTATCTCATACCTGCAGCTGACCTTACCTACAATTAGATAGTGAAAAGTGAGAATCTCCGATGTGAACTTCCTCAAATTTATGCTTCCTTGCCCTTTCAGACTTACCTACATCCGCATCCAACATACCCCTCTTATCCAGTTTGGAGGGAGAGGTCTGTTTCCTCTTGCCTCAAAATAATCATTCCAACTCTACATCCCATTCTTGATCGATCTGTTTTCCCGGTTCTATATTCTGCAACTTTAACCTCTACTGTCCCCTTCCTCTCAGCATACAAATATGCTTAAGTGTCGTTCATTTTTACTGGGGGGAAATCTTCACAGCTTCTCTTTCCAATAACAACTCTATCTTCCTTTGTCCCTGTTTTCCATCTATTATTTACTCCTCAACTCCCTCAGTCTAGTTTTTCTGCTCATCATTGCACTGAACTCTTGATAAAGTCATCAGTACCACTCAATTACCAAATCTCTGGACACTTAGATCTCATTTAATTTTTCTGTGACATGTGACGCTGTCGCCTGCACTTGTGTTCTTGCACCTCTTTCAGCCTTAGCTTCATACTCTACCTTCTGTTCCTGTTGTTCTACTCCTTTTGTTGTACCATCTGTTTTCTTTGTCCTCTGCTCTTTTCACCACATGCTCTTCCTGGAAAATCTCATTCATTCCTATGGATTCAGCTATTGCCTTCGAGTTCCTGACTCCCAAACCTTTGGCTCCTCCCCAGACCTCCATATCTAACCACCTCTAGATTATATCATCTAATGTCGCATAGGCATCTCAAACTTGATATGTTTACAGATGAATTTATTATCTTCCCTGTCCTTTAATTTCCTTATTGTGTTGAATGGCATCACCAAAACTCAGGCATCCAAGCCAGAAATGTCATATGCATCCTGGACCTTTCTAAAATTGTTCACCAAGTTCCGATTTTCCCTAAGTATCTCTCAAATTCATCTCCAAGTCACTTCCAAAATCTCTCTCACCTAAACAGCCCTTTCACTATTTCTGTTTCATCTCCTCCTCTCCCCTCCCAGTACATCCTCAATGTTGTTTAATCCTCCTGCCCCTCTCTCCACATCTTTTGCTCTTTTCACTATAAAAGCTGATAAAGAGCTGGGGAACCTTCCTTTTCACCTCAGTGACTTTGTGTTCCTGGCACTGCCTGCTTCCATCTTTTCTTATAATTGAACTCTGTGGGATGGGCCCTCATTTCTGTCTGTTAGGCCCATCATATATTCAGCACTTTGTTCAGTGCTCCTGTGTTAGTCTTTCACAATCACCCTGGATGGGTTTTTTTGTTTGTTTGTTTTAATGGTGGTGGTAGTTTTGTTTTTTTAAATGAGAAAGCAAATTCTGAGAAATAAAGTCACTTTTCCAAAATCACAAAGTAAGATACACAACAGGATTGAAGCCCATTACTCTAAATTAGGGTTTCTCAACAGTGATACTATTGGCATTTTGGGCCAGATAATTCTTTTGAGGGGGCGCTAGAGGGCTATCCTGTGCATTGTAGGATGTTTAGCAAATCCTTGAATTTACTCATTAGATGCTAGTAGGATCCCCCAACCCCACCCCATTGTGACAACCAAAAACGTCTCCAGACATTGCCAAATGTCCCTTAGGTTGGGGATTGGGAGACAAAACCTCCCCTAACCGAGAACTACTGCACTAAACTTTTCTATAATCAGAAGATGTAGGCTAAAACTCCAGGTCTGCCACTAATTTACGTTGTGATTTCTCAGACGAATACCTTGCTATTGCAGGTCCTGTTTCCTATCACAAAAACTACATCTTGCCTTTTTCATAAACTGAGCCAAAAGAGTATCATGAAAATGACTATGTGTGAGGGGAGCCAGTGTTTAAGAAAACTGGGACAATGTTATAACAGCACACCTGTTGGATCATGTCACATTATTTCTCAGAGGGAACAATATGCCGCAAACCCACACACTAGAGCCCTGAGAAGATGTATGAAGGTTAAGAGATGTTTCCAGAGAAAACAAAGATTCATGTACACAATGCTGTATTCAGCAGGGAATAAATACTTCAATGCCCTTGGTTTTCAGAACACAAACAAAATTGTATTAAGTAAAAAGGATTCTCAAATCCACCTGAAAGGTTAATGTCTCCATGAATTATTGAAACAAAGCCTCAAAGATTAAAAAGGGGGAAAAAGGTATTATGTATCCCTAGGACATGTGTCACTGGGCATTTGTCCGTATCACCTCAAGGATATTTAGGTAATGTTAAAAACATCTGAAAGTACCCTGTTGGGCATTTTAGACAAGGGAGGAAAGTAAAAGTAGTTCCAGAGTGTTTTGCTAAAAGAAAGTAAGAAAGCCACTGATCTTTGAACAGAATTAGAGGACTGATGCCTCCAAATGTGTCAGGATTCTGACATTCGTTTGACTGATATATGTCCGTCTTATCTTCAAGCTCTTTGCTGATGGGAAGACCCTGGCTTTTCTCAGGAGGATGTTCTAATAGTTCATTCACTTTTAACAGAAGTGGTTTAGCATAGTGGATAGGAGCCTGGGCATAGAGGTGGGCCCCCTGGGTTCAAGTCCATTCAAAACCTTTTCTTTGTGTCAAAGACAGACAATTGAAATATTTCCAATTGAAAGTTAAATACATTTTTTCTCTAGCCCTGTTCCTATGAAGGTGGATGATGGTTAAACAGAAATCTCCATATTATAGCCCTGTAAACATTTGGAAACAGTGAAGTCATTAGCTCAACATTTTTATCTCTTAATCTAATAATTCCAGAGTATCTCCTCAGTTTTCATAAGGGTCTTTGATTTACCCAGTCTCTTAACTCTCCAGAGATTTCTCCCAATTTTTAAGAGTTTCCACTTGCTAATTCTAGTGTCTGAATTCTCCTACTTCTTCCTCCCTTCTTCCTCCTTTCTTTTGAGAAGTAGCAGTTAACTTGAATAGGAATTTAGTTTGGAAGATTCAACTAATCAAACATCTTCAGAAAGTAAAATACCCAATGTTCTCAATATCAGGGGTAATTTTGGGAAGTTGTGTATTTTTCCTAAACATTTGATCCAAATTAGAAGTGTGGGTGTGGGAGGAGGGTAGTGAGAGACCTACTTAAAATACAAAAAAGCAATTGTTGTTAGGTACTAACTCATAGCAGTCCTATAGGACAGAGTAGCACTGCCCCATAGGGTTTACTAGATTGCAATCTTTACGAGAGCAGATCGCCAGGTCTTTTCTCCCTCGGAGCTGCTGGTGGGTTCAAACAGTAGATCTTTCGGTTAGCAGCCAAGCGCTTAACCATTGTATCACCAGGGCTGCTTAAGGAAACAATAACCAAACCGATGGCCATTGAGTCATTCCGACTCATAGTGACCCTATAGGACAGAGTAGAACTGCCCCATAGAGTTTTCAAGGCTGTACTCTTTACAGAAGCTAACTGCCACATCTTTCTCCTGAGGACCTTCTGGTGGGTTCAAACCTCCAACCTTTTGGTTAGCAGCTGAGCACTTAACCACTGTGCCACCAGGGCTCCTAAGGAAAGACAATAGGGGTCCATATAACCTGAACATTTAAGGAGAACAGTTTATGAGGAGTAGAAAAGGGGTAAAAAGGAAGAACAACAAAATATTAAAGATGTTTAACAATGAATAAAGTTCATATGAATTATTTTATTTTTTCATCATTTTCTGTATTGTCTAGATTTTCCCAATAACAGTGTACAAGATTGAATCTGAAAAAATAAACCTTATAAAAAAATACTAAGATATCAGAGAATCATTACTTTTTCATATATGTGTATCTGTTTTTTTATAATAATTGAAGAAGGTTATTTATAGAGTACATGCTTAAAACCAAGTCTGTCGATATACACCTGGAAGGTTACCATGCAGGAAAATCCTATGGTGAGTCTTTTTAAATCTTTCTTGCCTCTACATACATGCCAATGAGTCCCCAGATTCTGTATCTCCAGTCCAGACCTCTTCTCTTTGAGCTCCAGCTGACTCTTTGTTATCCCCTCTAGGATGTCTTCTCATAAACTTAAAATGCTCAGAAGTGAGTTCTTGCTGTTATTAACTTGGCCTCCTTCACTCCCCAAAAAGTACCGCCTCCCCTCCAGTGCCCTCTGTTTATTTAGTAAATTGCACCACTATCCACTCAAGTGCTGAAGCCAGAAACTTGGAAGTTGCTTTTTACTCTTCTCTCTGCCCCAACCCCACATCCAATTAATATCCAAGCCCCAAATTTCTACCTTTGAAATATATCCCCAAATGTCTCACTCTTTTCATCTGCACTACCACCACCGTAATCTAAAAAACCAAAACCCATTGCCATGGAGTCAATACAGACTCATAGCGACCCTGTAGGTCAGAGTAAAACTGCCCATAGGGCTTCCAAGGGGCCGTTGGTGGATTTGAACTGCCGACCTTTTGGTTAGCAGCTGTAGCTCTTAACCACTGCACCATCAGGGCTCCACCCTAATCTAAACCACCCTCATCTCCTGCCTGGAACACCATAATAGCTTCATAACTGTCTTCCCTTTTATCATTCTTGGCCTCCTCCAATATATTCTCCATTCGGTAACCAGATTAACATTCCAAATGGAAATTATATCATCTCACTTCTCTGCTTAAGATCTTACCGTGACTTCCCATTGCATTTAGGGTGGAAACAAAAAAGGTCCAATGCTTACCTAGACTACAAAGGCCTGTGTAGCAGTGCCCCTGATTGTCTCTCCAACCTTATCTTGCACATCTCCAGGGTATGTACAAATGAATTCCAGGCATGCTCACCTTCTTTCAGGTCCTCCTTCAGGTCCTACATCCATTCTGTTCCTCCTGCCTGCAAGCTCTTGTCCCTCTTCAGGTAGCTCAAATAGTACCTCCCCAAGAGGCTTTCCCAGATCCCACCAATCCTTGGTAATCTTGCTCATAATATTGACTTCACAACAACTGTATGCAGGGGCAAGGATAGTTAATTCATCTGGTTTTTCTACATCTTGGATTGTATGTCCTTTGAAACTATCTGATTCTCATTATTTTAATTTACTAAACAACCTTCTGAGTAATAACTTTCTTCTTCATATTTCTTAAGTTTTGCAGGGAAGTTCTCCTGAGACTAGATACAAGAATTTCAATCACTGGTGAGCTGAATTCCCACTGTAATGAGTTGGCATCTGCTGTATAAATCAGGCTCCCCAGGGCTTGGTTATTGTGAATGAGCCCCCTGGAGCAGACTCAACTCTGAGTAAACTTTAAACCTGAGCTTCTGAACCTTTGGAACTGAGTGCCAGACCCTGACTGTGACACCATTTAGCCGCCTGTTGAATAGGACGGCCTTCCTTCTCTTAGTGCAGGATGAAACAGTTGTCACGCCAGCAAAGTCTGTCCCCACACAGGAAGCTTCGTTTGTGTGGTTCAGGCAATATCCAAGCAAGCCAGCCTCCAGGCAGGAGGGCAGGCAAGGTAGCTCTGCTAAGAGTACCCTCTGTCCTCTGAATGGGCACAAACACTATCCAAGAAACCTTGGCACTGCCAGGAGTCAGAGAGCTGCTTTGAAATTCCAGGAGAGAGCTGCTTTGAAATTCCAAGACACACTGTTTTGAAATTTCTGTTTCAGGGACACCAGATTTCCAATTGCCGTTGAGACCACCAGTGACAGGCCCTGGAAAAGTCATCAACCTTGACACCCAGTTCCTTTCACCTCTTAGTAATAAAAATACCTGTCCTTGGAGAGTGCTTGATCGTTTCCTACTGTTTCACAGCATCTCATCTAACCCTCACCTCCAGCCTCCATAGCAGACAGGATGTGTGGTCTGACCCACAATTTAGTGATGAAAAAACTGAAACTCAGAGAGGTAGGAGACTCTCCCAATGAGTCAGCAGAAAAACAGGCAGCAGAACCCATATCCTGAATGGCTGGTCTCCAGCTCTCATGCGGTACTGGGTTCGCTGGTCCATCCATAGCTCACCGTCCCACCTTGCACACAAGTCTTTTAACTCCTGCAAGAAAGAGTTTCCTCTTGGGGCCTCCTTCCCCCTGCTGTAGCATGTTGCCCCAGCTGACACTTGCAAACCATTTAACCCCTGTTTGAAAACAAGGCATTTTCATTTTTAGAGATGGTCTGTTTGGAACATACCTGAAGAAGTATTTCTCAACCCAGGATCTGTAGTCCTCTAAGGGTGTGTGACCATATTCTTAAGGGTCAATGAGAATTCTATGTGTGTGTTATTTCTATGATCTTAAAAAATATGTACTGAATGACTAACACATAACAAAGGGCTAGCAAAGGATTTCGTCTTATGTTTACCAAGGTTCTTCAAACTACACAGCCCTCAGGCCAAATCCAGCCCACCGCTTGTTTTGTAAATAAAGTTTTTTTGGGACACAGCCATGCCCATTGTTTACTATTGTCTATAGCTGCTTTCACTCTACAACAGTGGGGTGGAGTAGTTGCAACTAAAGCAGTATGGTCCTCAAAGTCTAAAATATTTACTATCTGGCCCTTTGCAAAAAAACACTGCTGATCCTTGGTATTTACATTGTGTTTAAAATCATATTGAAGCCAAGTTGCAGAACTTTAAATTCTCTTAGCCTATGAGAAATAACTCATGATAGGTTCTGCTCAAGAAAAACTCCATGGTGGGTGTGCAGCAGGAATGAAGGCCTGCTAGAAGTCTGAGTGGACAAAGTGGTGGGAGAACAAGACATCGCCTGGCCCAGGGTGGTACTGGCGGGCCCAGCTCCAAAGAATCCAGGCTTCTGCAGTCAATGTCTTATTCTCTTAGTGACTAGCAATTTAGTTTCAGCAAAACAACATCTTTTGTTCACTCAAACTTAATTCGTTTTAATTGTATTGGTTTTGTGGTATTTGATTTTTCTTTTGCAAATATAGGTGCACAAGAGCTATAAGCCTAAGGATTTTACATCTAGTTTTAGTTTTTTTTTTTGTTTTTTTTTTTTTAACATGTAAATAACAGTATTATTTAAAAAAAGTCAACACTGGGGTCCATGAGGAGCATTGAGTAGAGCAGCACCCACACTGGCCCACGTGTGAACACATACATGGCTGGCAAAGTATTTTACTTACCTGTATTAATTAAGGCACTGTCATTTTTAGGGGATCCCCTGCTAGAAACAGTGCTAAGATTGTCCTCATACCACACAGAAAAGGTCGTCGAAAGGTCCTAGGCAGTCCCCATTGTCCTACTCATCACATTAGCCCAGACCAGGTGTTCCGACCTGGCCACAGCATAAAAAGCCCTCAAGACAATCACACAACCCCAACAGGCAATTTTACTCAGTGGGAGTTTATTCAGAAAGGGCATCTGTGGCAATTGAATAGCAGTTTATCAGTGTTCACAATAATTAGGATTACTTTACTCGCTGAAACTTTTTGGAAAGATTATTTCTCTGAGGTAATGACAGCCCATTTACAAGAAATGTGTTTTTTTTATGAAATAAAAAATCCTATCATGAGAAAAATAAGGTTTATTACCTTGACACAGATGTGGAGATTAAGGAGAAATCCAGTTGGTTGCTCATTCCATTAGAAGAAATTACGAGATGATTATATTATTTCCCTGAAAGGAAACTAGCTCTTTAAGCCCAGGAAAATGGAGTCCAGTGGTTTCCAAGGTAGTGGAAGCCAAACAGGTGTAACCTGATCATTTGTTTTGGCTCATAACTTAGATGTGAATTCTTGTGTCTCTGCTGTTTACTATATACGTTAAAAAGGAACTGAAGCTGGAAAAGAGAATTCAAAGCTACTCATATACAAGCAGTTCATTGAATATTCCTTTGTATAAAGCCTTGTCATCATCCACACAAAGAAGCTAGAAGAATGAGGCAGAGTGTTTCATCTCTTTAAATGATTTTCCAAGGTTATTTATCAAAAGCTATCACCCAAAAAAGAAGAAGAAAAAGGCAAAGAACAATTTATGTCAATCTATCATTGTTGAGTTTATTTAAACTTCACTTTCAGGTATCCTATTCTTAGAATTCAAAAAGTAGAAAGGCATAGTTCTGTGTTAATATTTTTTTTTAAATATTTTATTGTGTTTTAGGTGAAACTTTACGAAGCAAATTAGGTTTCCACTTAACAATTTTTATACAAATTGTTCCGTGACATTGTTACAATTTTCACAATGTGTCAGCATTCTCATTATTTCCATTCTGTTTGTTCTATTTCCATTGATCTAGCTTCCCTGCCCCTCCTTGCCTTCTCATTTTTGCTTTTGGGTAAACGTTGACCATTTGGTCTCATCTAGTTGATTGTTTAAGGTAGCACATTACTCATGGGGATATTGTTTATTTTATAAGCCAAACTATTATTTGGCTGAAAGGACGTCTCCTTTCAGTGCCAACTTAGCTTCAGTGCCAAGTTCTATTGTATATCTCTTCCTGCCAAGTTCAAAGGGCATCTTAGGGTGATAGTCTTGGGGGGTTCCTCTAGTCTTTATCAGTCCAGTAGGCCTGGCATTTTTTAGGAATTTTAGTTCTGTTCTACATTTTTCTCCCATTCTATCCGGGACCTTTTATAGTGTCCCTGGTCAAAATGGTCAGTAGTGGTAGCTGGGCACCATCAAGTTCTTCTGGTCTCAGGTTAGAAAAGGCAGTGGTTCATGTGGGCTATTAGTCCTGTGGACTAGTTTCATCTTTGAGTCTTTGGTTTCCTTCATTCTCTTATGTTCCAGACGAGTAGAGACCAATAGTTCTATCTTAGATGGCCACACGCAAGCTTTTAAGACCCCAGATGCTACTCACTAAACCAGGGCACAGAACATTATGGACTATATTATGCCGATTGACTAAGTTATCCCATTAGACTATGATCCTAAGCCTTTTAACCCAGTAAACCAATTTTGCAAGTTGTTTAGATATGTCTAGAAAGTTTCTGTAACCGTGCCCCTTATGTACTTCATTATATACGTGGATATATATGCAGCACATACAAACATGTATTTACATATGTCTACAGATACACCTATACATGCACGTGCATGCCCTCACATATGCCTTCGTATACACATATTTGCATACACTTCTACCTATGTAGCCACATACGTATTTTTTGGTTGTCATTACTGTTGTTGCAAAATTGTATATGTTGTAGCATTTACTGAAGTTGTCCTTTTTTCTTGTGTACTTCTTAGTGTCTGCATTTACCTTGGTCAAGTTATGCAAACTTCACCTATATTTGGTATTGCCTTTCCCATCACCAAAAATAACAAGTGTCTACTATCTGGAAAGTGATTTCCCCTCCCTTCCTGGCAACCATCAAAGTTTGTTTCTTTCTGCGTGTATATCTATTCCTGACTTTTTATAATAGTGGGACCATACAATACTTGTCCTTTTGTGATTGACTTATTTCACTCAGCATAATGTCCTCCAGATTCATCCATGTTATGTTTTGAAAACTCTGTGTTAGCATTTTAATAAATGTAATGCATACTATTATGAAAAAAAATCTAACAGTACAGTACAGTGAAAAGTAAAAACCGATTTCCCAAACCCAGACCTAAATAATAACTGCTAACAGCAATTTTCCATGTATATAACAAACAAGTAAGAAGGAGAGAGGGAGAGAAAGGGAGGAAAAAAGAAAAGAAGGGAGAGAGGAAGAAAGAGAGATTTAAAGTACCTTACTTTGTCTTTTTATGGAACTATTTCTAGGCATGAATTTGACTGAAATTAGTTTCTCTGTTAGAATGAGAATGGTTTAGAAACAGAATTTTACAGGTGGATATAATATTACATGTCATGAAATGTAATGCCTCCATTTCAGAGATGAGAAAACAGAACGGCAGAGTGGCCTGCCTCAGGTCTCAGGGCCGGTATAGAAAGTATAGAAAAGAGTTCAGGTCTCAAAACCCTTTCCTCTACACTGCCATCTCCACATCCACAGATGATATGAGTTTCCGTGCAGGTTCTCTCTTGCTGCTTTTAATGTTCATGACCTTTAAAATAACTCCATATTCAATCCAAAATTCAAACAAGAGTGCAGCTTATTTTCAAAATCATAGATTTTCATGATTCATTCTATACCTGGAGGGTTATTGTACTTTTAACCAAACTTTCTCCATACCCAGTGAAGCAAATCATCTTTTGTTTTGCTTTGCTTTGCTTCGTGTGCGTGCGTTTATTGTGGTAAATACATGTGGTAACAAACCATTTGCCATTTCAACTGTTATGCTTTGTTTTCAAAGAGCTCTCAGGATTCCAGAAAGTTGATCTAGGTCCCAAAGGATTCGCATCACAATAAGACACCAAAGGCCTTGTCTCCAGAATTATTCATCCCAAACAGTTTCCACTACTTCATTTATAATTAGCATTTACCAAACATTATCCATGGTCTTGAAATGTTAACCTGTTTGTACTGAAACACTTTTTGCTAGAACAGTTGGGCTGAGGTAGTCTGTTGTTAGGACAACCTTGAGGGCGACCTTTCTGAAGCCCCAGGCACTGATGATTCAGAGGATCCCAGCCTTCCAATAACATCAGCACCCATTCAAACAAAGGCAAGATTCAGTGATCCATTATGGGCAGAGGAGTAATTTTCCAGACAAAGATCTCTGTCCTCAAAGATCTCACAGTATCCTCCACAGGAGCTGGGCTAGGGCCAGGGGTAGGAAGTAATCAGGAGAAACTCTATAGAGGAGGCAGGATATGGGTTGGATCTTTAAGGAACAAAAGACATGAATATGGGAGTGTTCTCAGGACAGTATCACTGCTGAACCCTGTTGTTGTTGTTAGCTGCCATCCAGTTGGTGCCAACTCGTGGAGACTTTATGTATAACAGAACAAAACCTTGCCCAGTCCTGCACCATCTTCATGATCTTTGGTATGTTGGAGTGCATTGTTTCTGTTATTGTGTAGTGTCTTCCAACCTAGCTGGCTTGTCTTCAAGCACTATATGGGGCAATATTCTGTTGTGATCCATAAGGTTTTCACTGGCTAAATGTTTAATTTTTTGTACGACAGATTTTATTATTATTTTTAATTGTGTTTTAGGTGAAAGTTTACAGAGCAAATTAGTTTCTCATTCAACAATTTATACACAAATTGTTTTGTGACATTGGTTGCAATCCCCGCAATGTGTCAACCCTCTCCTTTTCTCCTCTACGCCAGGTTCCTTGTGTCCATTCGTCCTGTTTTCCTGTCCTTCTAACCTTCTCGTCTTTGCTTTGGGCAGGTGTTGCCCATTTGGTCTTATTTACACGACTGAGCTAAGAAGCACTTTCCTCACCTATGTCATTGTTTGTTTTATAGACCTGTGTAATCTTTGGCTGAGGGGTGAACTTCAGGAGTAACTTCAGTTCTGAGTTAAAATGGTGTCCGGTGGCCATAGTCTCTAGGGTTCCTCCAATCTCTGTCAGACCAGTAAGTCTGGTCTTTTTTTGTGAATTTGAATTTTGTTCTACATTTTTATCGTACTCTGTCCAGGACCCTCTATTGTGATCCCTGTCAGAGCAGTCGGTGGTGGTAGCTGGGAATCATCTAGTTCTTCTGGGCTCAAGCTGGTGGAGGCTGTGGTACTTGTGGTCCATTAGTCCTTTGGACTAACATTTCCTTTGTGTCTTTGGTTTTTTTCATTCTCCTTTGCTCTGGACGGGATGGAACCAGCAGATGTATCTGAGATAGCCACTTGCAAGCTTTTAACCCAGACACTACCCACCAAAGTAGGATGTAGAACATATTCTTTATGAACTACATTATGCCAATTGGCCTAGATGTCCCCCAAGACTATGGTCCCCAGCCATCAGTCTAGTAACGAGATCTCTCAAGGTATTTGGATGTGTCTATAAAGTTTCCATGAATTTGCCTTGGTCACGTTGTACTGACTTCCCCTATGCTGTGTACTGTCTTTCCCTTCACCAAATTTACCACTTATCTACTGGCTAGTTAAGTGATTTCCCCTCCCCTCCTCTCCCCTTCCTCATAACCATTAAAGATTGTTTCTTTCTGTGTGTAAACCTTTTCACGAGTTTTTATAATAGTGGTCTTGTACGGTATTTGTCCTGTTGTGATTGACTTATTTCACTCAACATAATGCCCTCCAGATTCATCCATGTTGTGAGATATTTCACAGATTCATCATTGTTCTCTATAGTTATGTAGTATTCCATTGTGTGTATGTACTATAGTTTGTTTATCCATTCATCTGTTGATGGGCACTTAGGTTGTTTCCATCTTTTTGCTAAAGTAAATAATGCTGCAATGAGCATGAGTGTGCATATGTCTATTCGTGTGATGGCTCCTACTTCTCTAGGATATATTCCTAGGAGTGAGATTACTGAATCTTATGATATTTATATTTCTAGCTTTTTAAGAAAGCACCATATCGTTTTCCATAGTAGTTATACCATTTTACATTCCCTGTAGCAATGCATAAGAGTTCCAATTTCCCTGCAACCTCTCCAACATTTGTTATTTCCTGTTTTTTTGATTCGTGCCAGTAATGTTGGAGTAAGATGGTATCTCATTGTAGTTTTGATTTCTCTAATGGCTAACGATCGCAAGCGTTTCCTCAAGTGTCTGTTAGCTACCTGAATGTCTTCTTTGGTGAAGTGTCTGTTCATATCTTTGTCCATTTTTAAATTGGATTATTTGTCTTTTTATTGTTACACTGTTTCAGTATCTCATAGACTTTAGAGATTAGAACCTTGTCAGATATGTCATAGCCCAAAATTTTTTTCCAGTCTGTAGGTTATCTTTTCACTCTTAGGGTGAAGTCTTTTGATGAGCATAAGTGTTTAATTTTTAGGAGCTCCCAGTTATCTAGTTTTTCTTCTGGTGTTTATGCATTGTTAGTAAAGGTTTGTATCCCATTTATGCCAAATATTAGGGCCCCTAGCGTTGTCCCTATTTTTTCTTCCATAATCTTTATAGTTTAGGTTTTATATTTAGTTCTTTGACCCATTTTGAATTAGTTTTTGTGTACAGTGTGGGATATGGGTCCTGTTTCATTTTTTAAAAGACAGAAATCCAGTTTTGCTAGCACCATTTGTTAAAGAGGCTGTCTTTTCCCCCATTCAATGGACTTTGGGCCTTTGTCAAAGATCAGCTGACCATAGGTGGATGGATTTACATCTGGGTTCTCAATTCTGTTCCATTAGTCTATGTGTCTGTCATTGTACCGGTACCAGGCTGTTTTGACTACCATGACTATATAGCAGTTTCTTAGATCAGGTAGTGTGAGACTGCCTACTTTGTTCTTCTTCTTCAATAATGCTTTACTTATGATTAGTTTTTCCTTCTCGTGGACATTGGCTAATTTTTAGAAGTAGATCACCAGGCCTTTCTTCCTAGTCTGTATTAGTCTGGAAGCTCTGCTGAAACCTGTCCACCATGGGTGACCCTGCTGATATTTTGAACTGTCAGTTTGTCATACTGCTGAACCCTATACCTGTTTCAATGATACTCCCAGCTTCAACATCATCTCTTTCTATACTTTTGACAAAGAAATTTGATCCTTCTGCCTCATTTTTGGTTTGGGAAAAACAAACATAATAAAGACTGCAAAACAGAGTGGAGTACTGTAATGGAAATAACATCATTTTGAAGTCAGAGACCTAAAGGGGAAGAAACAAAGAAGACAGACTGGAGAAAGGATAGGATAGGTATTGTAAACCTTGTTCTCATCTGCTCCTTTTAGATTTGGATTTCAATAGATGCCTCTTCAGTGTGAGCATACGGCCTTACAGGATGGTCAGGAACAGCAGTCCAGAACAGACTAAGGCAGTATAAGCCCGAGCCTTCGAATGGCTAACATGTCCCCCTGCATGAACTGCACAGGACTGGGGCCACAGAGAGACCCATCTTAGTGAGCACTCTCTTAAAATCACAGAGTTATGCTGAAATCATTTGCCATATGAGAAGAACACGATCAAAGTTCTAAGAGTTAACACCACAGCTGGCTGCAGTGACGGAAGTATAAATATTACAGTGCACTGGGAATCATCAGACACGTGGCACTGTACTCTGAACTTGGCCTTTATTATTTCTCAGCATAGTGTCCCTTCCAAGGGAGGTCAGAGTTCTGATCTTTTCTGCTCTGGTAAAACACAGCTGGAGCACGTTTTGTTTTGTTCTCACCTTAGTACAGATTTTGACCAACTCAAGTAGGTCTAGAAGACGGTAAACAGGGTGATAAGGATGTCTCTAAACATGTCGTAAAAAGGAAGAATTGGAGCAACTAGAGGTGTCTAGCCTGGAGAGATGAGGTCTAAGGGAGTTACTTGTCAGAACTGGTGTCATTTCCATTTCCAGATTTTTTTTGTTGTAGGGATCCTACGGACTCTGAGTTCAGATGAACCAGGGTTGGAATCCTGGGAGTAATTCTTACTTTGTGATCTAGAGCAAGATGCTTGGCATCTTTGGGCCTCCATTTCCTTGTCTGCGTATGGAAAAGGCATTCCCTACTCCCCAGTGTTCTTATAATGATGAAATGAAGTAATAACTCCTCAATAAATGGTAGCTTTCATTATCTTTGTCTATTGAAAGTAACATTTAACCTTAAGTTGTGGGATTTCCTGCCCGAAAATGGCACAAGAAATGAGAGAAGTATGCATATCATTGAAAACAAGAAAATTACCTGTTGTGCTGCACAGAAAAGCGTATTTGGGGAGGACTTGCCTCTACATTTTAGAACAAAGCCTTTTCAGTACAACTTGCAGACATAAGATACCTAACAGAGGAATGAAGCATTTGCCTCCTTCTAACTCTAAAACAGCAATTCTCAGTTACACCGGCAGCTTGTAGTAGATTTGCAGCATTTAGAGCAACTCCAAGAACACAATACATATCACTTAACAGTGACTGACTTTGTGATATCAAGCCTATTGAATAATAAGTGTTTCTGAGGTTTCAAGTTCTAGGAAGAATGGATTGAAGAGGTCTCTGTCATGAGCTGCCATCTCTTATTCTGGTGCCATAGTTGGCTCATCCATCTTCTGACTGGTGTAGGGAAGGACTGCGGAAAAATATTCCATGGGTACAGAATATCTGAGGGTGTAGGAATTGTCACATTTTAGCACCATTTTTATTTCAGAAATAAAATTTCAACCTTTTTTCAAATGAAATGTGAGCCTGATTGCCTTGATTTTAAACACGGTGTCAGCCCTTTCTTGTGACTCAGTAGCGAAAAGGGGCTTGCCTCAGTACCACAGCTGGCCATCACAGAGCCAGAGCTCCAGCCCCATCTAGACAACAGGTCTCTTTCCCGGTAATTGAAGGGGCTTACATTTTCAATATTTGCATTTAAAGCCTCAAATATTTTCTAAGCAATTTCCATGTCTAAGAAATGTTTTGAGATTTTGTTTTTCCTAAGAAAAAGGAGCTCACGTATTACCCTGCATCAATTTAGCCACAGCTCCCTCAAACCTTTCAGGGTTTGACAGGGCTGTAAGTTGATGGATGCGTGTATCTCTAGCCCTAATTAGTTTTTCTTTTTATTGAGTCAACAAATAAAAGGCCATATTTCACTTGTCAGCATTTTGTGGAATTTACTTAAGAAGACAATAAGTGTGCAGTATCAGAAACATTTAGATCCAACTGATATGTTCACTGTATATAGAGCACAACAGTTATTACACTTGTGTCAGAGATAAGCCTAGGTTTTTAATCTTTCTCCTTCCTTATTGTTTGAGTTTGCTAAAAGAACAGTGATATGAATAGCTTTGTGTGCATATAGATGTTAATACAGGTATAGAACAAACACCAAATTTATCTCTTCTCCATCAACTGTGCCACATAAATAGTTCTTTAATCATTTGTACCCTTCCTAAAAAAGAAAAGTTTTAATAGTTAAGTTTTAGATGGAGACATAAACACAAGCAACAAAATCTCAACCTTCATAGAAAATCTACAGAAATCCTTGCACTTTAAATGTACCCTGGAGAGTAATAATATGAAACATAAATAAATACATGCAGAAGTAAGGATCTCCCAATCCAGAGCGGTTGGAATAGAATCATTGCACCTGTGTCTTCACTGTGTGCTGAGGAATTGTTAGCTCTGATTATTTGGCAATAATGTGAAGTGTTGGGTACAGTGTCTGACATAAAGTGGGCTAACCGAAAGGTCGGCAATTGGAACCCGCCAGCTGCTTCAGTGGAGAAAGATGTATAGGGTCGCTATCAATCAGAATTGACTTGATGGCAGTGGGTTTGGGTTGTTTGTTTTGTTCAATTTAAGGTTGAAAAGGCAAAATCGTCAATAATAGTTAATGAAACAATTCGAGATTCCCATATGAAAGTAGATCTCAAAAAGTGTTAAAAGCAGAGGTATTAAACAGAACAACTAGAATGGAAATGATGAGAACGTTCACACATTGTGAAGAATATGACCAATGTCACCGAACAACTTGTGTACAAATTGTTGAATGGGGACCTAAACTGCTTGTAAACCTTCACTGAAGACACAATCAAATACTATTTAAAAAAAAAATAGAGGCATTATTTCTTCGGTTGATTTCTTCAGGCTGTTGGTTATTCAATGGGACAAATGGGTGAAAATATTAGTATGCAATTTATAGAAGATAAAATAATTAGGTCAAATACTTCCTCCAGTATCTGACTAAATTAAAAAACAAACAAGCAAACAACAACAAGATTAAACCAAGATTAAAAAGTACTTTAGACATCTTTTTATGTGGTTCAGATGACAAGCATCCCCTTCAAATCCCGTTCAGGGTTTAAAGTCTGTGGCTTGCACCCCTCCTCATGTTGCCATACAGCTCAACAGATGGTATTCTGTAAGGCAAACATAGACATAAAATAGCCATCCAGCCTTCTAAAACCTGATGTACAAGTATTTTTACATTTTGTTCCTTGTAGTATAATCAATGAAGTTAACTGTGTACACAGCGTACATATGATCATACATAGAATTAAGTCCATGAAACCCAGAGCCACCACTTCTTAATCACACCCTGAATCATGGAGACTGTTCAGCATCTTTAGCCTATTTAGAAATGCTGAGTAGATGTAAACCCAGCAGGCATGATGGCCTAACACTAGGCATTTGAGAGGAAGAAGAAAGATTAAAGATTATTCTACTGTTTTTTGTTTTTTTTGGGGGAGGGGGGAGAAGAATGGAGAAGAGTAAGGCTTTATTCCCTCAAGCTTTCTGTAAGGATAATGTACTTCAGAATGCCACCACTTTTTATCCTCTGAGAACTCTGGGAGTGAGAACGAAAAATGCTTGGAAGTAGTATATTGAACTGGAGACTTGAAGAGAAACAGAGACGAAAACTGGGGAAAAATTATTGCCATCTGGCCTGTCCCCTCCACAAACTCTCCTGAAATGAGACTGTTAGGGGATGGGGTTGGATGCAGTGCCTTATTTCTCCAAGATCATGTGTGTGAATTTATATAAAGGGCAAGGACTGAACTCTCCTTTATTCGTCTATGATTACTCCACAGCCTTAGTTCTAAATTTAGCTATTTTTGGAAGCTAAATCTTTTGAGGGCCTTTAATAATATTTAATATTGTTAAATTTAATTTATTAAAAGATTTACCCTGAAGCTAATAAAGCTTAAGCTCCCAGGCCCCTCACCTGCACAGGCCCTTCCAAGGCCCTTAGAGGGGCCCTGGCAATGTGTCCTCATAATCATTATTTCTGTAAAATTTGCAAATACATTTTAACCATAATAAGTCAAGACTGCTGTCTCTTTCTACTCCATTTTTTCCTGTTCTGCATTTTCCCCCTTTTGATCAGGATTCTCCTATAGAATTTTTGATCCAAATATTCAGTAATGGTAGCCGGGCACCATCCAATTCTTCTGGTCTCGTGACAAAGGAGGCAGTTGTTCACTGAGGTAACTAGCCACACATTCTATATCCTCCACATGTTTCTGACTCTCCTTCTTCCTATGTTGCTCCAGGCAAATAGAGATCAATTGTTGTGCCTTAGATGGTCGCTGGCAAGCTTTTAAGACCCCAGGCACTATGCAAGGAAGTAGGAAGCAGAACAGAAGAACAGAAGCCGTAAACACATTATTAGGAAAATCAGATGGGATGTGCCATGAAACCATGACATAAGGTTTTCAGTGACTGATTTTTTGCAAGTAAATCACCAGGCTTCTCTTTTGAGGACTTTCTGGGTGAACATGAACCTCCAACTTTCTATTAGTAGCCTCCGCATTAACTGTTTGTACCACCCAGGGATGCCAAATGCATACATACGTGCATCAAAATACAATATTGTTCATAACAGCACTATTTACAATAGCCCCAAACTGAAAATGTTCAAATGCCCATCAACATTAGAATGGTTAGATAAATTGTAATATTGTCAACTTCCTCACAGAGACCACCAGAAAAACCTGTTGATTAAGCAAAGCTTACAGAGTCTTAAGAGTATCTCAAAAGGAGGAAATAAGGGAAGATTATACACAGGGTTTGGAATTCTAGACTCCAGAGGTTAAGACAGGTCTTTGAAGGTGGGGAACTAATTGGGACTGGGTGAAATTCTTTTTTTTTTTTAAATTTTGTATTTTTATTTTTTCCCATACAAAAATTTATACATACATTGTTACGTGACTCTAATTGCTCTCCCCATACCGTGGACTGGGTGAAATTCTTGATACAATATTTTAGGATTGGTAGAGCTAGCAAGGTGAGAGTCTTAAGATCAATTTTGTGAGGAGAAAACTGTTGTTCTGATAAGTGTGGTGTTTGTCCATGTAAGCAAACTGTTGTCCTGATAAAACAATTGTTTACACAGACAATCAAACTGTTTGTTTGGAGAAATCACTTTGCAAAAATCCTTGAAGAAATCAGTAAAGTTCTTTATTGGTCTGCAATTGTATCTTCCTAGGCAAGAATTTCCTGGGGGGGTGAGGGGCTGGGGGGAGAAGCAGTTAAATTGACTCAGGAGGGCTCAGCTCTCAGTCCCATCAGTTAAGTTTATGCTGATGTAAGTAAACTCAGTTCTCAATACAACAGGATGGAAAACAATAACCTCTTCGTAAATGCATCAACATGAACGAATTTCAAACCATAACATTAAAAAAAAACTAATATACATGATGGAAGTCACAATAGTGGTTACTAGGGGAGGGCATGGATAGTGACTGGAAGATGTCAGTAATCTAGTTTCTATTCAGGGTGGTGGAGCCCTGGTGGCGGAGTGGTTAAGAGCTCGCTGCTAACCAAAAGACTGACAGTTCAAATCCACCAGCCGCTCCTTGGAAACCCTACGGGACAGTTCTAGTCTGTCCTGTAGGGTCACTATGAATCAGAATCGACTCGGCAGCAGTTTTTTTTGTTGTTGTTGTTGTTTTTATTCAGGGTGGTAAGGTCCCTGGGTGGCACAAACAGTTTGAGCTTGACTAGTAACCTAAAGGTTGGTGGTTTGAACCCACCTACAAGCACTGTGGAAGAAAGGCTGGTTGGTCTGCTTTCGTAAAGATTACAGCCAAGAAAACCCTATGGAGCAGTTCTACTCTATAACACATGGGGTCACTATGAGCTGGAATAGACACAATGGCAACAGGTTTTTTTTGGTTTTTTTGGAAGGGGGACACAGGGTGGTGGTTACATGAGTGTGTTCACTTCATAAAATTCGTCAAGCTGTACGCTTATGATTGGTGTGCTTTTCTGTATGTATATTATCTAAACAAAAAGTCTACTTAAAAAAATGGAAGTGACACAAGGAAAAGGCCTAAATTCTAGCACCAGTTTATATCAAATAATTGTTATTGAAAATAAATGTAACAACATTAAAGTATATTTGAACAAAATAGTCCCTTGCAGTTACATAATCCTGTTATCTTTTTTGCCTTGATTCACCTTCTTTCTATTATTATATGCCAGTGCTACTTTGCCTTATTTCATCAGGTTCACAGGCTAATGGCAGCGCCTTCTTCACCTGCCTGCCTACTCAATTGTATGATTAAAACTCATCTTCCATCTGGAAAAGAAAACATGGAAAATAAGATGCTATGAGTTGGAACTGACTCAATGGCAAGGAGTTTTGGGTTATGAGACATGGCTGGAAGAGAGACCGGGCATTCCCAGTTGCTCAAGTGAGAGGAGGAGATTTAGCAATCTAAAACACAAGTAGAGAGCTGAAGGTTAGGGTCCATAGTCTTGGGGGACATCTAGCTCAACTGACATAACATAGTTTATAAGGAAAATGTTCTACATCCTACTTTGGTGAGTAGCGTCTGGGGCCTTAAAAGCTTGTGAGCAGCAATCTAAGATACATCTACTAGTCTCACCCTATCTGGAACACGGGAGAATGAAGAAAACCAAAGATACAAGGGAAAAATTAGTCCAAAGGACTAATGGAACATAACTACCACAGCCTCCACCAGACTGAGTCCAGCACAACTAGATGGTGCCCAGTTACCACTACTGACTGCTCTGCCAGGGATCACAATAGACCGTCCCTGTCAGAGCTGGAGAAAAATGTGGAAAAAAATTCAAACTCACAAAAAAAAGACCAGACTTACTGGTCTGACACAGACTGGAGAAATCCCAGAAGTTTGGCCCCTGGACACCCTTTTAACTCAGTACTGAAGTCGCTCCTGAGGTTCGCCCTTCAGCCAAAGATTAGCCAGGCCCATAAAACAAACAATAATACACGTAGCTACACCATGTATACAAGACTAAATGGGCACACAAGCCCAGGGGCAAGAATGAGAAGGCAGGAAGGGACAGGAAACCTGGATAAATGGAAATGGGGAACCCAAGGTCAAGAAGGGGAGAGTGTTGACATGTTGCATGGTTGGCAACCAATGTCACAAAACAATATGTGTATTAATTGTTTGTTGAGAAACTAATTTGCTCTGTAAACCTTCACCTAAAGCACAATTAAAAAATAGATCAATAAAATAAAACACAAGTAGAGTGAACACAGCTCTCAGATGAGAAAAACCCAAGAGCCATACTAGCATGTGAGACTGTCCTCTTCTGGAGATTTCAGTCTTTCTGCTTGTGAATGTTTAATAACTGCTTTCATGAATTAAGGAAAGCATTTAGCTTGTCAGCAGTTAACCTTCATTCAGTACATTCACAGCTTTGCCGTGGATAAAAACACTGACTGTAATCTACAAATAACGCTGCCTTGTGTGTCATCTGTTGTATAACAACCTGCGAATGACTTGAGGAAAAAAATCCACGTTTTCAGATGAAAGAAGGCACAAGATGGGGAAAAAGACAAAGTCAAAGAAAACAGAAGCATAAGGGAATCCTTAATACTTGTTTTCAGTTTCACTTAAGGCATCATGGAACTGTCTTAGGAAAAGACAACCTTTCAGCACAGTCAGTGAGACAGGCATAATACGCAGCTCATGTACCTAATTTTAATCTGGATTTCTAGACTAACAGCTATGTTTTTGAGAAAAACATGTTTTTCCTTGGTGGTCAAAACCAGGATGTGAAACCATATGCCCCAAGGGGTCTTAACCAAGTAACCATCTGCAACCCTCAAAATACACGTACTCAGGAAGGGTGCTGTCTGGGTGCTGTTGCCAACAAGATATTTTTGTAAGATAGACAAAGAAAATACATGTAAACATCTTGTGACCATGACCTAAGCATCCTGTGAAACTATCTGTAATCACTAACTATACTATTAATAATTAGTAACCATTCAGAGTGTGATTATTACAATATTCATTGATTTTCCTGTAATTGCCCTCCCTATGGTTTGGTTCCTCTTTTTACCCCATAAGAATCCTTGTATAATGAAACTGCCCCGGGACTACCTGGTTCCATTTTCAATGGGCTATGTGGTTGCCCAATTGCAATCATTTTAAACCCTTAATAAACCTCTCTGTTTTAACTTGAAATAGTGTTCGAGTTTTTCTCTACAACAGGAAATTCTTTTAAGAGTATTACAGGAAAGTACTTTATTATATCTTATATATCTAAGTGACTCAATTATTTGTTTTATGCCCTAAAAAGATGGAGTTAAAATAATTTAAATATAGAGTTTCTAATCTTCCTAAAAATCTCTGTATTTTTTGAGTCAGAGGAAGCATTACCTTAGGATAAATGTCATTGTATCCAAATAAAATTGTCCCACTCACTTGATTTTATTTGCACTGATCATAATCCATAAAGATCTACGATAAACATCAGTTATATTTAAATCCTAATGAACTGAAGTGGTTGTTTTGTCTGCTTTCCTGAAGATTTCCTTGGATTAGAAGTTTAAATCTTCAGAGAAATTTTTTAAAGAGGAGTTAAAATATCACACAACCCTCTCCCCCAAAATAGAAACTATATAATAAAAACTAATTATGTCTAATTTGGCAAATGACAAAGGAAAGAAAGTGCACCATTGTGTAGGTCAGTGCTTCTCAAAATGTGGTCCCTGAAGGAACAGCAGCAATATCACTTGGGAACTCATTAGAAACAGAAATTCTCAAGCCCCCACCCCAGACCTACAGAATCAGAGACCCTGGGGATGAGATCTTGTAATCTGTGTATTAACAAGCCCTCTGGGCAATTCTGATGCACACTGAGGTTTGAGACTCACTGATGAGCTGGAATTTACTGGGAGACAATGGGTTTGATGTTGGATAATGCTGCAAGGATTGTAGATGTCTGACCAATTGACAAGCCTTCAGAAACACTAAGTCATTGAGTGAGTTCATCTGTCAGGCTCTGGGACATCTTTCATAAAGGTCTGTATATTTTGTAATACACTGCTTTTCACATCTACATTAAAATTGTTTTATTTCAAAGGCATCATGCAGTGAAGAGCAGTTTTTAGTACAACCCAAATGTTCCCATGCTTCTCTAGTATTTGGGTAAAAATAAGGTCACTTGGACCTGGCATTTCACTGGCTTAAGAGCCCCTACCTGCAACCTTCAGAACCTAGACGCACCCCAATCAAGGGTGAGGGTAGTTACAGTGGGCCTGTAACAAAGCCTCATCTGGGGCCACTCTCTACCTGAGAGCTCTCTGCTTCCCCCTCCTTTCTGGGAAGTGGGCTTGAGCAAAGGTAGAAGAGTAAGAAGGATGGGCTTGTGGTTTTATTCAGCGGTGGGAGCAGGCTTACAAAGGAATGAAAGATCTATGCTTCAGTACCTAGAGATAAATTGTTTCTGTAGCCCTGGGTGTTGTTGAAGGCAGTTACAGAATCGACTAGGACCTGAGGGAGGCTTTGGGTCCATCTGACTGGCTTCATTCTCCTTCCCTAGGTCCCCATCGACAAAATCTCACTCCCATAACCCTCCTGGGAAAGTGGCCCCTCATGGTCCATGGGCCCATGCAGGCTAGTTACAGCAGGTTCACCAGCTTAAGCACTTTTCAAGCCTCTGTTTGTGTCACATTTGCTAACATCTTAATAGCCAAAATAAATCACAAGGCACAGCCCAGAGTCTGAATGGAAGGGCCGGGATAAGAGTGTGGACACAAGAAAAAAACAGTAAAAAACCAGTTGCCATCTAGTATGACTCATGGTGACCCCATGTAAATACAAGGGGTGAAGAATTGGGACTATTTTCGTAATCTACCACAACATACTTATTAATTTTTTCTAGTTTGTCAGCTAATAATTCATTCAGTGGAATCAGATATCCTTGGTCCACATTAATAACCTGTTGCCGTGGTTCAAACTCATGGCAACTGTATGTATGTAGAGTAGAACTGCACTCCATAGGGTTTTCAAGGCTGTGATCTTTCAGAAGCAGATTGCCATGCCTTTCTTCCAAGGTGTCTCTGGGTGGGTTCAAACCACCAACCTTTCAGCACGTAGTGGAGCGCTTAACTGTTTGCACCACCTGGGGGGATTCCTCCACATTAATTATATCAGCTTGGCTTGCTGCTAGACAAAAAAAAAAAAAAAAATAAGCCAGTATTTCTTGTTATTAAAAAAAACAAGAACAAAAACAAATCTTGCTTTTGACAAAACACTAATAAAGTAATGTCTGATTTTTATTAAATATTGTAAGTCATCTATTAAGTCTTGCCTGAAGACAAGCACGAGCACCATGAGTGATTCCCTTGAGGATGCCCACAGCCCACCAGTGTTGTATCTGGACCACACTTTGGGAATTCCTGATTAAAATGGGGATCCTTTACAAATTTGAGTGTGTCTTCACAGAGATGAGCCTTTGCTTCACACAGCTAATCCTACCAAACATAGCATCTCCTAATCCTAGTAAATATCAAAATATTGATGGTGCCATTTAAAATGAAGATTATAAAAGCTGAGTCAAGATTTGCATCACTATTCAAAGTAATTTCTTAAAAGCATCACTAAATGGAAAGAACTACTGTTTATTCATACGTTTTCCATTACATTCATATCCATGAAATTGGCAACGCCTTTCAGCTATTTTCTCTGTTGTCTTTACCTGCTCTTTTCTTACATGTTGTCTTTCCTCTGATCACTTTGGATTGATTACGGCAGTAAAAGTCCTTTGGTTTCCATAGTGCTGTCATTTTACTGATTTTTAAAGAGAACACTAGGAAATAAGCAGAAAATTTGGGTCTGCTTATAATGAACCACAATGTTTCCCAGCCCTGTAGTTGTTCTGAAACTACTACACAAACAGCCTTTTTATTGAAACTTATTTTGTTAGAAGATTGCCTACTAATACCAAATGTTAATGAATTTTAAAAAAATTAAACCTTAAATCAAACATAAAGTTAATTTGGCTTGGGAGAACCAGTTTTAAATTTAAAGCATTTGCCAAAGCTTTACGTTAAAAAAAAAGAAAGAAAAGCAACAACATTGCCGTCTAGTCGATTGCGACCCATAGTGACCCTAAATCATGCCAAATTCTGGGTATTGCTATTCCAACGATTTTGTTTGTTTGTTCATTTTTTAATATAACTTGAAGTCCAACAAACTTAAACATTAGCAAAGTATGTGCAAACCTGCATCCATACCTATTCTTATATCAACCATAGCTGCACACATCTTGCATCTTGGAATCTCAAGGTGCTAAAAGAAAGGCAGAGTATTAACCGTACACTTCATTTAAGAAAAAAAAAACCCAAGTGCTCCTAAAATGAGGTTGGGGGTGGAAGGCCAGGTTGAAGGCTTCTTTCCAAAATTAGAATGCTTTCTACCTCCATTAAATAAATTTATGTTTCTAGGGGATGCCTCCTTTTGCATTGGCCTGGTCACCGCAGATCCCACGCCCCTGCGCCGCAGCCTCCTGGCTGTAGCGGCCGCTGCAGCGCGGGGTTGGGCCCGGCGCGCTCGGCCTCTCTCTCCTGCCTGCAGCGGCGAGGCGGAGCCGGAGCGGGCGGTGGGAGAAGGTGACTTCGTGGAAGGTGAGAGGCTGCGGGTTCTCGGGTGGCGGTGTCGCCGGCCTCTATACGAGGACAGGACGGCCGCCCTGGTGGCCTCACTCCTACGTGCCGTGGACTCGGCGGCGTTCTCTCTAGCAACCCGAACCTTCGCCACTCGGCGGGCGCCCTGAAACTCCACCCTAAGTCTCGAGCTCTCTGGCCCCACAAGCCTATTTCCTAACCCGCACGTTCCAGGCGCCTCGCACTCAAGTTGGTGCCTCATCCACGGACACCCCACCCCAAACATATTACCCAGACCTGAGGTTGGCCCTGAGCACCGACGATTCATGTTGGAGCAGAACCCTCCCATTTCCTCCACAATTTCTTGGTGTCCTAATCCACCAGACAGGTTCTTAGGGGAGAATAGTTATGTAATTGTTTTCATATGATATGCCCTTTTTCTTTTGTAATTGTCCTAACGGCCATGCTTTCCCCCCCGCTGCTCCCCGCCTTACGCTGTCTGGAACTTAACTGAATGCAGTTTCTTCTGGAAGCTTCGAATGAATTTAAGTAGGTCCTCAATAGCCAACCGTCTTGTAGGTACTGCAAAATTAGAGGGAAGTCAAATAATACTTTCCAGCCCTCAGATAGTGTGCAACAGCCCTGCGTTAGTTAATTTTGATAAAAACTTTATCCTTTCTTCAGTAAATTCAACAGATGGAAGGATGCTTTTTAACAATTGTATTTTACATTAAAACAACAAATAGAAAATCTATTTTTTGAACTTCAAGTAATTAAAAATTTTGTTTCTCTTTGCTTGAAAAAGGGATTGTACTAGATAACTATAGCTACTATTTATTGAACATATATCCTTGTAAGATGTTACTTAATTCACACAGTAATTCTGTGAAATAAATACTATTACCTCCTATCCAAATGTGGAAACTCAGGATCAAAGAGGTTAAGTCACTCAAAGGCACACTGTATATAAGTAAAGCTGGAGTTTTAGTCTATGCTAGATTACCTCTAGCTATGAAGTCCTGTGAAACTATTCCAGATTTATTTATACTAATCTAAATTACTTTTCAGTGTTCTGCCCCAGTCTTTAAGTTATTTTCTTAAATATTAAGATAGTGTGATAAGTATGTGGAACCCAAATAACAAGTGTATTTTATACTCTAATTAAAATATTTCGTCTGTTTTATAATTCCGTAAGTCTTAAAAGAAAGGCTTCCATGATTGCTACGATTCCTTCCCATTAACCTTCTGGTAATTTTGTTTTGATTTATCTTCTCTTGAGGTGCTTATTTTGTAAAATGTGTATCTGAAGATTAAGTTTTTTCTCCCAAGTAACTTTCATGTTCATTATATCTTGTTTTAATTTTCGTGTACAATGTAATATAGTCATGCCAATCCTATGCCAGTGAATCGTTTAGTATCAGTTGCCAAGTATATTCGGGATCATCTTGAGAAAGAATATTACTAAGGGAGGGAAAATCATTTGAAAATAATGGGTCCTGACTCCCTGCCTAGGACCACCTTGTATAGCCTTGCAAGTTGAGCAATATTAATTGGGGGAGGAGGCCCCCTCCCTAGCATTCTCATGCTTTGAGATGTTAATGACTTTCTGGAGTTGTGTGAATGACCCTGGTGGAGTTGTGCAAAGGGGCAGCCCTACTTTTCTCTGCTTCTTCCCTTTCCCATTGTATGTCTTCCTCACAAGTGGATGGGCAGAAGATAAAGGTAAAGAACTTTTTACCTGGGAGGGATATAAGAAGTAATGGCAGTTTAGTCTAGAAACGTTTAAGCTCTGGATTACTAGCCAAAAGGTTGGCAATTCTCACCCACCCAGAGGCACCTCAGAAGACAGGCCTGGCGATCTGCTTCTGAAAAGTCACAGCCTTGAAAACCTATGGAGCAGTTCTACTCTGCGCACATGGGGTCGCCATGAGTGGAAATCCACTTGATGACAACTAACAACAACAATTTAAAACAACAGTTTTCTTTATCATAGATTCGAGATCGAAGAGTTGGACCATAATGAGAAAATGAAGAGGAAGTAAGAGTAGGAGCACCTGGACAGATTGCACAGCCAGTGGTGGCCACTCAGGTGCCTGATTTATTAAATATTTCTGCAAGAGCTCCCCACCCCACCAAATGAATCACCAAATTACTTAGCTAGGAACAGTGCAAAACAAGTTCCCATCATCCCTGCTTGTGTGTATGTGGGGTGTATGATTCCGATTTTAGTGAAATAAATGGGATTTTTTTCCCCCAACTTTAAAAATAAACATCTTGAAAGTGAGTGTAGCTGGAGATTGGTCAGTGTCATATGCAAGTAAGTGCTAATTACCTACAGTGGTGAAAAAAAAGAATAAGGGAAGAAGTTGGAGAAAATGCTGGGAAACTTTAGAAAGTTCTGAGGGAAATGTGCTAGATGTTTTCACTGTTTTTGTCTTAGGTGCAGTTTATTTGAGTGGTAATGTCAGAATAGGTTATTGCCGTGCTTTGAACCTAGTTCCGCAGCTTTAAAAAATCGAACATACATTAGTTCTGTACTTGAAAATAGCTAGTCAGCTGTTACTTCTAGATTAAAAATTTACTTTTGAAATAGAGAATTGTTTTCCCACAAAGTACTGATGATTTAATACACATCTTTGAAGAAACGACTAAGGTTTTGCATTCTATATACTTTATTGATTCAACCAGCGTTTCTAGAATTTCTGCCACAGGCTTGCACTTACAGCTCTGTGGGCCAGGCATGTGAATAAAGGAGAGCCTTCTGTGTGAGAAAAATGTTGTTGTTTTTAACATTTATATATAACAAATTCTTGGTTACTAAGATCTTTTTTGGCCTTGATAATCTGTATTTTTTATTTAAAGTATGAATGGTTGTTAAAAATTACTAGTTTACAGATGATATAAACAAGTTCATACAATTTTGGAAGAACTAGTAACATCATCAGTGACTATGGTTCATAAAAGGAGAGGCAGCAATAAAAATGAGCTGTCATATTGTACCACTTCTAAAAAATGAATGACATATAATGGAAAATGTTACTTTCATACTTTCCAGGGGGTATCACAAACAGTGCAAATTGTGGTGTATTAAATCTTTAAAAACGTACTGTAGTAGGTGATCCTTTAATTTGTAAATGACCTTTCAGTAAACATTTGCAGTGGTATCCAGCCCAGGTATTCTTTGTCATTTCAGGTAAAGAGTTCAACTTAAACAGTGCGTTATTGAGGTGAATATGAATGCCTGGAGAATAGATATATTAATTATATTAATAGTATCTGTTATATAACAGATATAATAGTATCTGTTATATAAAGATATAATAGTATCTGTTATATAACAGATATAATAATACCTATTATATATTACATTGATTGCTTATTTTCTTGATTCTTTACAAAGGAAATGTAGGTTCTGCTGAGGAAAAAAGAGGAGACCAAGCAGTCTTGCAACTAAAATTAAGCCATTATAGTTCATGTTGTTGTGTGCTGTTGGGTCAATTTCGACTCATAGTGACCCTATGGGACAGAGTAGAACTGCCTCATAGGGTTTCCTAGGCTGTAATCTTCACAGAAGCAGATCACCAGGTCTTTCTCCCACAGAGTGGCTGGTGGGTTCAAACTGCAGACATTTTGATTAGCAGCTGAGCACTAAACCATTGCATCACCTGGGCTCTTTAGTTCGTGTTTAAAAAAAAAAAAAACCCATTGCTGTCAAGTTGATTCCAACTCATAGCGACCCTATAGGACAGAGTAGAACTGCCCCATAGGGTTTCCAAGGTGTAGCTGGTGAATTTGAACTGCCGACCTTGTGGTTAGCAGCCGAATGCTTAGCCACTGTGCCACTAGGGCTCCATGTTAGAACACTCTTAATATATATAGTTTTTACAGACATTTCATATAGGTTGAATTGCAGAACATTCAACATCACTGCATCTCTTTCATTTTAATATAATGAAACTTAGGTAGGTTGTAGCTAGCCTCCCTTCCGTCTTCCTTTCTTAGTTTTTATATTTATTATTTTTGGATCTCAGGTAATGATGAATTAATCATCCTCAATTTCTGGCACACTGCCATCTACACAAATTGTATGTGATGAACTGTGCTCTGAGGACCTTATTCCCAGTACGTTCTTTTTTTTCTTCCCAGTACATTCTTTGACTAAAAAAACACTAACCCCACCTCCCCCTATTACCTTATTTCCCGTCCCAGTAAACGACTTTTAATCATTTTCTCCAGGAGCCTTTTGCTTAATTACATGCAGATTGCATGCAGCTGTTTCCCAATAATAATAGGAAAATGCTGTGTGTGTCTGATTCTGGTTAGAATGACTTTTACCTTTGTATATGTGCATTCAAGCCTTCCTAATATATTTTTTTTTAATTGATGTAATTAAATGAAGTTTACATTTCAAGGTAGTCTCCCATACAGAATTTTTTTTTTTTAACGTACATTGTTATGAGACGCCAACCACTCACCCCATTCTGTGACAGCACACTCCTCCCCTCCACCCCTGGTTCCCCATGAACATTCAACCAGCTCCTGACTCTCTCTGCCTTCCCCTCTCAACGCTGGACAGAAGCCGCCCTTTTGGTCTCTTATATCTACTTGTCTCAGAGGCACATTCTTCACGAGTATCACTTTATGTCCTCCCACAGTCCAGTCCAATCCCTGTCTGAAGAGTTGGCCTCAGAAATTGTTTTAGTTCTGGGATGATGGAGAGGCCAGGGGCAATGCTTTCCAGGGCACCTCCAGTCTCTGTCAGACCATTAAGTCTGGTCTTCTTACTAGTATTTGAGTTCTGCATCCCATCATTCTGCTCCATCAGGGACCCTCTGTTGTGTTCCCTGTTGGGACATTCATTGGTGGTAGCTGGGTGCCATCTAGTTCTTCTGGTCTCAGGCTGATGAAGTCTCTGGTTTATGTGGCCCATTCTGTCTCTTGAATCAATACTTTCCTTGTGTCTTTGGTGTTCTTCGTTCTCCTTTACTCCAAGTGGTTGGGACCAATTGATGCATCTTACATGGCCGCTTGCAAGCTTTTAACACCCCAGACGCCACTCACCAAAGTAGGATGCAGAACATTTTCTTAATAAGGTTTGTTATGCCAATTGACATAGATGTCCCCTGAAAGCATGGTCCCCAGACCCCCGCATGCCTGCTACTCTGTCTCTCAAAGTATTTGATTGTATTGAGGAAACTTCTTAGCATTGGTTTGGTCCGGTTGTGCTGGCTTCCCCTGTAGTGTGTGCTGTTCTTCCCTTCACCTAAGATCATTCTTATCTACTATCTAGCTAGTGAATAACCCTTACCCTCCCTGCCCACCCCCGTAACCATCAAAGAATGTTTTCTTCTGTGTTTAAACCTTTTCTTGAGTTCTTATAATAGTGGTTTTATACAGTATTTATCTTTCTGTGCCTGACTGAATCCACTCAGCATAATAAGTTCTAGCTTCCACCAAGTTGTACGATGTTTCACAGCTTCATCATTGTTCTTTATCGTTGTGTAATATTCCATTGTGTGGATATACCATAGTTTGTTTATCCATTCGTCCATCAATGGGCACTTAGGTTGCTTCCATCCTTTGGCTATTGTGAACCGTGCTGCGATGAACATGGGTGTGCATATATCTACTCATGTGATGGCTTCTGTTTCTCTAGGATATATTCCAAGGAGCGGGATAGCTGGATCGTATGGTACTTCTATTTCTAGCTTTTTAAGGAAGCGCCAAATCCATTTCCAAAGTGGTTGTACCATTTTACATTCCCACCAACAGTGTATAAGTGTTCTAGTCTCTCCACAACCTCTCCATTATTTGTTACTTTGTGTTTTATGGATTAATGCTAGCCTTGTTGGGGTGAGATGATATCTCATTGTAGTTTTGATCTGCATTTCTCTGATGGCTGATGATCGTGAGCATTTCTTCATGTGTCTGTTAGCTGCCTGAATATCTTCTTTGGCGAAGTGCCTGTTCATATCCTTTGCCCATTTTTTAATTGGGTTATTTGTCTTTTTGCTGTTGAGGTTTTGCAGTATCTTGTAGATTTTAGAAATTAAACACTGATCGGATTTGTTGTAGCCAAAAGTTTTTTCCCAGTCTGTAGGTTATTTTCACTCTTTTGGTGAAGTCTTTTGATGAGCATAAGTGTTTGATTTTTAGGAGCTCCCATTTATCTAGTCTCTCTTCTGGAGCTTGTGCATTGTTACTTATGGTTCGTTTTGTGTTTATGCCATGTATTAGGGCTCCTAGCGTTGTCCCTATTTTTTCTTCCATGATCTTTATCGTTTTCGATTTTATATTTAAGTCTTTGATCCATTTTGAGTTAGTTTTTGTACATAGTGTGAGATATGGGTCTTGTTTCAATTTTTTGCATATAGATATCCAATTATGCCAGCACCATTTGTTAAAGAGACTATCTTTTCCCCCAGTTAATGGACTTTGGGCCTTTGTCAAAGATTAGCTGCTCATAGGTAGATGAGCTTATATCTGGATTCTCAACTCTGTTCCATCGGTCTATGTATCTGTTATTGTACCAGTACCAGGCTGTCTTGACTACCGTGGCAGTATAATAGGTCCTAAATCAGGTAGTGTAAGGCCTCCCACTTTGTTCTTCTTCTTGAGTAGTGCTTTATTTGTCCAGGGCCTCTTCCCTTTCCATATAAAGTTGGTGATTTGTTTCTCCATCTCATTAAAAAACGCTGCTGGAATTTGGATTGGGATTGCATTGTACCTGTAGATTGCTTTGCGTAGAATTGACATTTTCACTATGTTGAGTCTCCCTATCCATGAGCAAGGTATAGTTTTCCACTTATGCAGGTCTCTTTTAGTTTCTTGCGGTAGTGTCTTGTAGTTTTCTCTGTAAAGATCTTTTACATCTCTGGTTAGATTTATTCCTAAGCATTTTATCTTTTTGGGGGCTATTGTCTATGGTATTGATTTGGTGATTTCCTCTTCAAGGTTCTCTTTGTTGGTGTAGAGGAATCCAGTTGATTTTTGTATGTTTATCTTGTATCCAGAAACTTTGTTGAAATCTTCTATTAGTTCCAGTAGTTTTCTTGTGGATTCCTTGGGGTTTTCTGTGTATAAGATCATATCATCTGCAAATAGAGATACTTTGACTTCTTCCCGAACTGTTTGGATGCACTTTATTTCTTTTTCTAGCCTAACTGCTCTGGCTAGGACCTCGAGCACAATGTTGAATAATAGTGGTGATAAAGGGCATCCTTGTCTGGTTCCTGTTCTCAAGGGGAATGCTTTCAAAGTCTCTCCATTCAGGATGATGTTGGCTGTTGGTTTTGTATAAAAGCCCTTAATTATACTGAGGAATTTCCCTTCTATTCCTATTTTTTTGAGAGCTTTTATCATGAATGTGTGTTGGACTTCATCAAATGCCTTTTTTGCATCAATTGATAAGGTCATGTGGTTCTTGTCTTTTGTTTTATTTATGTGATGGATTACGTTGATTGTTTTTCTAATGTTGAACCATCCCTGCATACCTGGTATAAATCCCACTTGGTCGTGGTGAATTTTTTTTTGATATGTTGCTGAATTCTATTGACTGAAATTTTGTTGAGGATTTTTGCATCAATGTTCATGAGGGATATTGGTCTGTAATTATCTTTTTTTGTGGTGTCTTTACCTGGTTTTGGTATCAGGGTTATGCTGGCTTCATAGAATGAGTTTGGGAGTATTCTATCCGTTTCTATGCTCTGAAATACCTTTAGTAGAAGTGGTGTTATCTCTTCTCTGAAGGTTTGGTAGAATTCTCCAGTAAAGCCATCTGGGCCAGGGCTTTTTTTTTTGTTGGAAGTTCTTTAATAACCTTTTCAATCTCTTCTTTTGTTACGGGTTTATTTAGTTGTTCTACCTCTGTTTGTGTTAATTTAGGTAGGTAGTGAGTTTCTAGAAATTTGTCCATTACCTCTAGGTTTTCAAATTTGTCAGAGTACAATTTTTCATAGTATTCTGTTATGATTTTTTTAATTTCAGTTGGGTCTGTTGTGATATCACCCATCTCATTTCTTATACGGGCTATCTGCTTCCTCTCCAGTTTTTCTTTTGTCAGTTTGGCCAGTGGTTTATCAATTTTGTTGATCTTTTCAAAGAACCAGCTTTTGGACTTGTTAACTCTTTCAACTGCTTTTCTGTTCTCTGTTTCATTTAATTCTGCTCTAATTCTTGTTATTGCCTTCCTTCTGGCACCTGTAGGCTTCTTTTGCTGCTCTCTTTCTACTTGTTCCAGTTGTAGGGTTAGTGCTTTGATTATGAGCCTTTCTTGTTTTTGGATGTGTGCATTTATTGGTATAAACTGACCTCTGAGCACTGCTTTTGCTGTGTCCCAAAGGTTCTGGTAGGATGTGTTTTCATTCTCGTTTGATTCTATGAATTTATTTATTCCATCCTTAATTTCTTCTATAACCCAGTAGTTTTTGAGCAAGGTGTTGTTCAGTTTCCATGTGTTTGATTTTTTTCCCTTGCTTTTTGTGTTGTTGATTTCCACTTTTATGGCTTTATGGTCAGAAAAGATGCTTTGTAGTATTTCGATGTTTTGGATTTTGTTAAGGCTTGCTTTATGGCCTAATATGTGGTCTATTCTGGAGAATGTTCCATGTGCGTTGGAAAAGAAAGTATACTTGTCTGCTGTTGGGTGCAGAGTTCGGTATATGTCTATGAGATCAAGTTGGTTGATCATAGCGTTTAGCTCTTCTGTGTCTTTGTTGAGCTTCTTTCTGGATGTTCTGTCCTTCACCGAAAGTGGTGTGTTGAAGTCTCCTGCTACTATTGTGGAGCTGTCTATCTCTCTCTTCCGAGCTGTTAGAGTTTGTTTTATGTATTTTGGAGCGCTGTTGTTGGGTGCATAAATATTATAGTTATGTCCTCCTGGTGTATTGACCCTTTAATCATTATATAGTGCCCTTCCTTATCTTTTGTGGTGGATTTTACTTTAAAGTCTATTTTGTCAGAGATCAATATTGCCACTCCTGCTCTTTTTTGAGTGTTGTTTGCTTGATATATTTTTTTCCATCCTTTGAGTTTTAGCCTGTTTGTGTCTTTAAGTCTAAGTTGCGTCTCTTGTAGGCAGCATATAGATGGATCATGCTTTTTTATCCAGTCTGCCACTGTCTGTCTCTATTGGTGCATTAAGGCCATTTACATTTAGTGTAATTATTGATAGGTATGGGTTTAGTGCTGTCATCCTGATATCTTTTTGTGTGTTGTTCACAATTTCTTTGTTCTCCTTAATTTTCTGTGCTGAGTCATTTGTCTTTATATATTTTTTTTTTTTCATCTTTTTCTTTGTTGTAGATTTTGTGTTCGTTGGGTCTTTATGTTTTCCTACTTTTTTATTTTGATTTGTAGGATTGTTAGATTCCTTTGTGGTTACTTTAATATTCACTCCTAATTTTCTAAGTTTATACCAGTCTTTTATTACTTTATATCACCTTAACTTCTCCTCCGTATAGAAAATCAATGTCTCCATTTTTAAGTCCCTTTTTTTTTTTGTTTTAATAGTATCCTTTTTTTTTAATTTACATATCGATATCTGTTAACCTATTTTCAGTGTTTTAGCCTTGATGTAATTTCGATTTCTGTACCTGAGTCAATATCTGGTTGCTCTATCCTGTGTTCTAGTCTTGCGTTGTTAGCTGGTGTTATTGATTATCTAACCATAGGACTCCCTTTAGTATTTCTTGTAATTTTGGTTTAGTTTTTGCAAATTCCCCGAACTTCTGTTTATCTGGAAATGCCCTAATTTTGCCATCATATTTGAGAGACAGTTTTGCTGGATATATAACTCTTGGCTGACCGTTATTTTCCTTCAGGGCTTTAAATATGTCATCCCATTGCCTTCCAGCCTGCATGGTTTCTGCTGAGTAGTCTGAGCTTATTCTAATTGACTCTTCTTTGTAGATGACTTTTCTTTTAACCCTAGCTGCTCTTAAAATTCTCTCTTTATCTTTGGTTTTGGTAAGTTTGATTATAATATGTCTTGGTGACTTTCTTTCGGGATCTACCTTATGTGGGGTTCGATGAGCATCTTGGATAGATATCTTCTCATCTTTCATGATATCAGGGATGTTTTGTGTCAACAAATCTTCAACAATTTTCTCTGTATTTTCTGTTATCTCCTCCGTTCTGGTATTCCAGTCACTCATAGGTTATTTCTCTTGACAGAGTCCCACATGACTCTTAAAGTTTCTTCATTCTTTTTAATTCTTTTATCTGATTTTTCCTCAAATAAGTTGGCATCAAGAGCTTTATCTTCAATGTCACTAATTCTAACTTTTACTGCCTCAGTTCTGCTCCTATGACTTTCTGTTGAGTTGTCTAATTCTGAAATTTTATTGTTAATCTTCTGGATTTCTGATTGCTGTCTCTCTGTGGATTCTTGCAGCCTATTAAATTTGGCATTATGTTCTTGAATAACTTTTTTAAGTTCCGCTACTACTTTGTCTGTATGTTCCCTGGCTGTTTCTGCATTATGTAGAATTTCCTTTCTAATTTCTAGAAGAGTTCTGTATATTAATTTTTTGTATTCTGCCTCTGGTAATTCCAAGAAGTTCTCTTCCTCCACAGAATTTATTGGTTCTTTGTTTTAGGAGCTTGCTGAAGCCATCATGGACTGCCTCTTTATGTGACTTGATATTGACCGTTGTCTCCGAGCCATCAATAATTTATTATAATTTTATTTTGTATTTGTTTAGTGAGACCTAGCTTCTTATTTTGTTTTGTTTTGATATGTCCAGATAGGCTGCTCGTGTGCACTAGTTTGATTTTTGACACCTTTAGATGTCTAACGTCCTGTCACCAGGTAGTTCTGTAACTATGTATGTGCACAGAGGAGTCCGTTAAATTTTCCTGTATGGGTTCAGCTCAGGTGTTCAGGCAGTCAGTCATCAAGTGCATGATGAAGGCTTTCATCCCCAGTCCTAGAGAGGCATGGGTGATTGGTGCAGGCACTGGACTCTGTCTGTGGTAGGGGATCACATGTTGAGCCAGGCAGGGGGCCAACAGCTGCCCCTGAGAGTCTGAAAGAAAAGTGTGTCCCTATTCTCTAGGATGCATAGGTAGGTGAGTTCTGCAGCCGGGCTGAGAGCGCCCTACTATGTTGGCTGCAAAGACTGGAGGGCACCACTCCTTCCTGAACTCCTGTAGCAGGTGACTAGGCACTTCAGGAGCTATCAGCAGTCCTCAAGACTCTGCTGCAGATCAATAAAAGTGCCTACTTGAGGGGCAGGGCTGTTTCGAGGATCACAAATCTGCCCGTTCACAGCTGAAGCAGTTGAAGTTAAACTTCAGATGTTTGCCCTGTTGTACTGTGGTAGTGAGGGCCAAGGCCGTTGATCTGGGTCCCCACAAGTCTATACAGGGGTGTATGGCACTCAGAGTCTGCGGACCCCTGATTTCTATGGCCAGCAAAGGAGTTGTGCCGACCTGTGCTCCTGGCCTAGGGGAGCCAGTAGCTTATTTGTTCCCTCTCCAAGGCCAGGAGAGTGGGTCGGGTCGCCTTTTGGGATCTATTTCTGGCCCAGTGGACTCCTGGTGCAGAGTGGGGAGGGAGGCGGTAAAAGGAAAAGAGGTTTTTCCCAAATCCAGTGGACAGCTCAGAAATAGGAGGTAAAAGGGAGAGAGGTTTTTCCTAAATGGGCTTTTTTTTTTTTTTTTAACTCGCCACAAAAGGGTGCACGCATGTACTTATCCTAACCTCTTGGGAGCTGCTCTGCACTGGTTCGGAGTGTTCAAGCAGAATCTCTGCTGCCAGGTCTCTCTCGATGTGGAAACTGCTTCTCGAGCACGCGCATAGCATAGCTGTTTTGCCTGCTTCACCGCGGCCCAGCGTGGTTGTGTCTTTGCTGTGTCGCTGCTGCGGCTCTAGTGCCCCTCACCTCTTCCAACGATCTTCCTCTCCAGTATGACTCAGATGGGTTTCTTAACCTTGCCTTGCTCAGGGCTGTCAGATGTTCACATAGAATCAAATCACTTGTTTTTCCAGGTCTTTGTTGTAAGAGGGATATAGGAAGCGTCTAACTAGTCTGCCATGTTGACCACACCTCCCATATTTTTATTTAATGACCCGATTTCAGTTAATGGTATACTCTGAGACTATGATTTAGTTCTAACGATATGACCATGCATTAAGCATTTCCTACCTGACATTTCTTATAAGCATGACCTGCTTATAGACTAAAATACTGCTTTCACTTTAATGATCTCTTCGTTTTGAAATTTTTCTTCCCCACATTCATGTTTCAACTAGCATAAGGAGAATCATCACTGGCCCATCGCTTAGGCACCTGGTAGTCAACACTTGTTACTTAAAGTACTAAATACATTTGTACAGTCCATCGATTTAGAGAGGAAAGATGAAATACTAGACTGGCAGTTTTCACTAGAAGAAAACATTAAAGTAGTAGAAGCAGTAAAATCTCACTGCAAGAAGGGAGAAAGGGTTAATTTTGGATTACTCCCTTTACATTGTCCATATTTTTTTAATGATTAAACCAAAATTGAAGAAAAGGTTAAAAAAGAAATCCTGGGACTAAAACTGGAGTGATTGCAAGGTGCCGTTTAGAGTGACACTGATACAGTTGTTTTTGCATGATGTCAAGAAGTCCTTGCAAAAAATGGGCATGTAAGTAGAACACTTGTTCAGCAAAAAGCACTACATTTTGCCAGCCGTCTTGGACATGATGAGTATCCAACAAGCGTAGGCTGATTGAACAGATTTGGGGCATGATATGGAATTGTTTCACAAGTTAAAGTGAAGAAAACACTGTTATAGTATGGAAAATTAGTGACTTGTGTGCAGGAAAAATAAACTAATTGCTGACTACAGTTTGGGTGATGTTTTTAATGCTGTTGAAACAGATATCCTTTACAAGTTGTTACCTTATCATATATTTCATGCCAGAGATGGTCTTTGCAAAAGAGCTAAACAGGTTGACTTCTCTATTCTACTGTAAGACTACAGCTTGGGTGATGTTTTTAATGCTGTTGAAACAGATATCCTTTACAAGTTGTTACCTTATCATATATTTCATGCCAAAGATGGTCTTTGCAAAAGAGCTAAGCAGAGATTGACTATTCGACTATAATGCATCTGGGACGGAAAAAATGAGACCACTCATCACTGGCAAGGCAGCTAATCCCTAGTGCTTCAGAAGGCTCCTGTGCTCCCCTGTGATTGCCAAGCCAGTACGCATGCCTGAATGACAAGGGGTTTATGTAATGAATAGCTGAGAAATGTTGACAAGAGAATGAAGGGATTAAAATGCAGTCTTCTCTCGCTTGTAGACAGTCACTCTGCACACAACGCACTCCTATGCTTGAATCACGTATGTGTGGAATTTCGCCCAGTGAACTGCACAGCCGTTCTGCAGCCGTTGGATTGGGTATAATTTGTACAGTGGAAGCACACTACTGAAGCCAGTTGCTGAAACATCTCTCAGTTTGGATGATAAAGAGAAAACTGAGAAAATCTAATATGAAACAAGCCATGAATATGAGTGCTGAAGCCTGGTTGTCTGTAGTCACTCACAGTTGTGAAATGTTGCCAGAAAACATGCATGATTCCTGTGGAATCTCTGGGGGTCGGCCTGAAAGAAGACAGCAAACTAAATGTGGTATTTGGTCCAATCTGCTGTCATTGGTGTCCTAAATCAGTTTGATTTTGGAGACTTTGTGGCTACAGATAACAATTTATTTCTCAAGAATGAGAGAACCTTGAAATCGCTACAGTAGTGCTAACATGTCAAAATGGTACCAGAAAGTGATGATGATGATGATGGTAGTGACAAGGTAGGTAGGAACAAGTGATAGAAGAGCTAACAGTGACCATTTCAGAAGCCTGGCAAGTGTAGAATATGTCTGGAGATTTCCTCTCCATTCAAGCAGATGTTCCTGACGAAGTATTTACTCAACTAAGTGGCATAGATGAATATTTCAAGCCCACTGCAACATGGACTGTTTTGAAAAGCGGAACTCCCATATTCTCCACAACTGATGAAGTGCACAAATACTGCTATTATAAAGTTTCTGAAATGGAAGACCTAATGAATAAAGAACACTTGTGTAAACAAAGCCCCATTGAGAAATTTGTCAGTGTTTAAATTGAAATGTTGGACTCTTATTTCAGAACATTTACTGTAATGGAGTTGCAGCATTTCTCCCAAAGAATTTTATTGTCATTAATTTCAGCCTTTGGTATGTTTCTTTCTCAACATTTTCCCCTTCTTCCTCCCCCCAGCTTTAGGTAGCAGGAATGAGAAAAATAAGCGTTTGCCTGGTAGTACCTAAACCTGTTGCTGTTGAGTTGCTTCCAATTCATAGTGAACCTATAGGACAGAGTAGAACTGCCCCATAGGGTTTCCAAGGAGTGGCTGGTGGATTCGAACTGCTGACCTTTTTAGGTTGGCAGCCAAGTGCTTAACCACTCCACTGCCAGGGCTCCTGGTAGTACCTAGAAGAGAAAAATGTTCCCAAAATGTTGACACTCTAGCTAGGAGAATGAGAAGACAAAAGACACACTTAGATTTAATAGGAAGGGTAGATTTAGAGTAGCTAAGAGAAAAATGGTTATTCAGCTGGGGAGAGAGCAGAGTATGTCCTTCCCAGAGAGTCGCAGACAATCAGAGGAGAAGTGATTACAAACAGCTAGTTATCCTGACTGTTTGGGACTTGTGCTTGGGTGGGCCAGAGGAGGAAGGCGGAGGGGGATGTGGGCCAGGGGCAACGAAGCTGTAGAATATATTGAGCAGACGGAATGCTGGTATTTCCCTCAGGTTGGTATCTGGGAAAGGCTGCTGGAAGGTGAGAAAGAGTGAAAATGGAAAAGAAAAAAGTGTGGATAACCCAATGACCACTCCATACCCTTAGTACTCCTGTAGTATACAGTATACAACGTGATTCAAACCAACAAAAATTCTTCAGACTTTTGTAAAGGTAGCAAAACAACCTTTGCCTACCTTATTGGTATGTGTTATGAGATGAAAAAATGATGAACCATTTTACCAAAGAAATCATAAAGTACCATTTGCAAAGTATGTGTTATGCAAAATAATAAAGTAACTGACAGTCATTTTTGGTATGTATCTGTCCTGGAATTCAAAAAAAGAATAAGTATAATAGAATATTTTTAAAGAGGCTTATGAAAGAAACACCATTATGAAGGAAAAAATGCCTCTTATTTTATTTTTAGGTAATAAATCATCATTGATCAAGATGTCTTCAGCACCTGAACCCCCAGCCTTTAAAAGTGAATCACCCAAAGAGAAAGACTTTAGAAACCCAGGACTCAGAGGGGTCCGCACAACGACCTTATTTCGAGCTGTGAATCCAGAGCTTTTCATTAAACCTGTAAGAATACATCCAGAATAAGGCTTTATGTTTAATCTAACTAGACTATCAGAAATAGAAAGTTTTTATTTTCCTGTAACATTTGATTTTACCATGTAAATTTTATACTAATAAGACCAGTGAATAAAAGCAGGTGGAAGGAAAATCTTAAATTCTGTTTCACTAAATACACATATAAAGTTAACTTTTAAAAAACTAAATATTTTCAGAGTATTTGAGAATTATAATAGAAAATGGTTACACTTTAATGGATCAACTCCTCAAACTATTTAAAATGCCATTTTAATAGTTGCATTAGTTTGAAGGAAATTATTGTTTGATTAAGTACTTTAGCTAAATAAGTCCATTGAAATAAAAAAAAATGAAAATCTGGTTATTCTTACAGACTGCAGTTCTAGCTTTTATTAATAGTATTTTTATCCAAGGGATATTGGAAACATTTTCTGAAAAATTCTGAAACATAACATTTGTATATTATAAGGGAGTAAGCCAGACACTTATATTTTTGTTACAAATTAATATATTCGATTAGACGAATTTTACTTTAAAATAGATGTACATTTTATTTTTAAGTAAATGTAAATGAAGTCAACTTATTATAAAACATGATAAAAAAATTTAAATGCATTAAACTTTTATTACAACTTTAATTACGTAGTTGCCAGTGTAAACTGCTGTGAAGTTAAATAGGTCAGCTGAACAGTGGAATCATTATATCAAAGTAGAATGTTAAGAACTAATGTGTTGTTTTAATTGCTAAAAGCATTTCAAGAATTGCACATTTAAACTGCTGTGAACTTGTGGCATTTCTTAGATGTCCATCCAAGTGAAAAAGTTTGACCCTTATTCTTTCAATAAGGTTAAGGTTTGAAATAGTAGTAATGCAACAGGTATGGTAACAGAAGCAGAAGATGTGTACTAGTTGAATAGCAAAAAACTTGTATCACTACTGTGCATTTGCACTGACTTAAGAAAGGCCAGTTTGTTGAGTGTACATGTGCAAAAAAGGAGGTTCTTAGTTTGAGGTAGTCAGAAAGTGTGATAAGACATAACAGTTCTCTGGAATTGTAAATATTTTTCCTATATTTAAAAGCGTTTTTTAAAAAAAGAAAATTCAAAGCTACATCCTTTTGCCTCTTAGAGTTTTGGATTCTCCAGTAGTAAATTAAATTATTGTAACAGCATAATACCTGTTCTAATCACTGTACATTTTTTGAGGTAATAGATTATAGTTCCTAGATAAGAATGCATACACTGTTTGTCGTTATTGCTGTGCCTAATATATGTCATGAAAGGCTTTTTGCCAGCTATTCATGAGTCGGGCAAGAAGGATAGCATGTATGCTTCATTTATCACTTCTCAATACAATTAACTAATTTGAGATTTACGAATGGGTAAACTTCAACCCAGACTGATTATGACTTCTTCACGTCATACAGATAACACTGAAAACTCTGAGCACCGGACCAATTTTTATGCCTCACATTCCTCCCACTGCTCACCCAGCTGCAATCTACCTTACAGTGGATGTCTGAGATTTCCAGGGTGTAGATAGGAGGAAGATGGAAGGAGAAGCAAGAATCTTCCATAGTTGATTGAATTAAGAACTGGGTAAATGATTGTAATTGAAATTATTGCCATAGGAACGCTATTGTGGTAATAAAGACTTGGCATGTTAAGAGGAAAGTATAACATATATTTGGGTCTCCTCAAATTATTAGTTTTAATGAGCTTTGTAATTTTTTTTTTCTTTAATAGAACAAACCGGTAATGGCTTTTGGATTGATAACCCTTTCACTTTGCGTGGCTTATATTGGTTATCTACATGCAACAGAAGAGAATAAAAAGGACCTCTATGAAGCTATTGATAGTGAGGGACACAGTTATATGAGGAGAAGAACATCTAAGTGGGATTAACAGTGCTACAGAGTTTTATTAAAGGCTGCAAAATCTTCAAATAAAAGACTTTATGAGCTCATAGTATCATGTTTCTTGTTCTAGAATATGTTAATAAGGAAAGAAGATAACAGTTGCAGCCAGACCACTATAGTAAATTTTGTCTTTCAAAGCTGCAGCCATTTCATTTTTTTCCACAGAAAGAGCTTCTTAATGTTTCTTCTTACTGAATTCTCTTATAAAAGTGCCATGAGAATGGAAGTCGTTTTTGTAAATTATTAACTTCTCTATAATAAAGGTACTCTGTGCTGTTAAATTTGCATGCTATTTTCAATATTTTAAGGTGAATTGTGCATTTATAGCTGTTGTAAGGGTTTAATTTTGTTTTGCTATTTGCAAAGGAAATGTTCATTTTCTACCTGGCATAGAACCTCTATTTATAAAGAAAAGGAAGTTGTAATTTTAAAGCCTGCAGACAACATTAAGGTGTGAGAAATGAAAACTGAGTTGGCTGTGATAAATACTTTTTACAGAATCACCAATGCTTCACATACTTTGTTTTTCCATTTCAGCTGTTTTTGGTACAGAATCTTATTTTAATTGAAAAGATACTGTTACCCAGCTACTAAAGTAAAAACTAAATAGAGAATAACCCAAAGTAATTGGGGTTTCTCTTTTAAAAAAAGGACACTATACTGAGGTTTGATGTTTTTATTTGACTACAACTAAATGTTATCTGTTTTACTTCTTGTAAATTAATATGTCACAGTGATTTTGTAAACATAAGAACATGTGTTCTTAGCTAATTAAGCTCTTTAGGCAATTAAATCTTTGTTAAAGAAGCTAGATAGTTCTTTGCTGTGCCTCTCTATATAGTATGTTTCATAAGGTTTAAAATCAACTTCCAAACCAAAACCCATTGCTGCTGAGTTTATTCCGACTCACAGCGATCCTGTAGAAAAGGGTAGAACTACCCCATAGAGTGTCCAAGGCCATAGTCTTTATGGAAGTAAACTGCCATATCTTTCTCCCGCGGAGTAGCTGGTGGGTTTGAGCCACTGACCTTTTGGTTAGCAGCTGAGCGCTTAACCACTGCACTACCAGGGTTCTTTAAAATGAATTTAGGTAGTATAAAATGGTTTTTAAAATTCGAAGAATTATTCTTTGCTTTTGGTTTCCCTGTGTACTTTGGTTACCACAGAAATAGGTTTGTCGATGAGCAAGAACACATACTCTGTTAAATTAAAAACAGAGATTTATTGAAGGTTCAAAACAGTTTGAACTGGGGACACGTTTGACCTCACAAAGTGAAAACAAACGCTCCAAAATGGTGGAGTTACAGAGGCATATTTATGGAGTAAAATCAAGAACTAAAGGTGCAGCATGCTGATTGGAAGTTACAAGATCAGGGAAGCAGGAGATGGGACAGCTTGAAGTGGGGGCTTTACAGTGATTGGTTGGAAACATGAATGTGGGCTATTTGGATTGGTTAGTTTAAATATGTGACTAAGGGGGGTTTTACAAGATGGTCACAAGGTAATTAAAACATTTCCTGAGAGCCACTGAGGAATTTCTGGTAAGAGTCTTGTATCAAGACCCTCTCTTAGGAATCTTCTTTCCATAGTTTTAGTTTAACCACAAAGAAAAATGTTTCCTTTGTTATGTACTTAAGTCTGTCTAAGGGTTTGATGGTTGCAGGAGAAAGAAGAAAAGGTAAGATGGAGTCAGGGTTCAGACCTGGACCAGTCATTCTGAAGCAAGTCAAGCACCTCAGTTTTTGAACTGACTGATTCCTTTCTTTTGATAAGGATTTCATTAACATCCCTTGATCACTATACATAAATGCTTTCTTTTGCAGGGACTTGTGATGATGACATGTGATTCCTTTAGATGGCTGCTTAGGTAACCCTTTAAGATCCCTGACACTACTGTTTAGTAGTTGGGCACCATCTGACCTCTTCACCCTGCCATGGCTTAACTTTCAGCTTCTGTGATCTTGGATGGGGGGCGGGGGGTGGGGGCGGTCTGTGTGGAGTAAGGCCACATTGCAGGAACAGCTTGACTGCCCAGAAGACTGGCTCAGGGTGTGAACTCGAGTCCATTTGGGAAATGGGTCTGATCTGTGTGTATAATTCTCATAGGCATTAAATTGGTCTTTTGTGTCATAACATTGGTTATACATTTCATGTAACATTTGATTATTCCAATAATTTTAACCACAACAGTATCACTAATCCAGTTAGCAGTACATATCTAATCCAGGATCCAATACCTTTAGGTAACCAGCTGAAAATATCAAACTAAGAGGATTCAGATTATGAGCCTTCTGTGTGTAACCAGGTAGCTTTTTGGTGGATTTTCTCGATATCTTATTCAACCTCGTGGGTATTGTTAATCCAGGTGCAACAAGAAGTGTTTGCTGTAACACAAAGTCCTTCTTTGTTTAATGGAAAATCTAAGACTAATCTATTGTCTAAAACCATTTTTACAAGGGAGTTTAAGGGTTCTTGGTGGGCTGCCATTGCGTCAGCAATTTCATTCATGATATATTCCATGGAGGTGGTCAAATTTGAGTGCCCACTCTAATTCACCTACTCCATAAAAAGAAAAGAATGCCCTTAATAATCTATATCCCATCCCAGGTCTAAGGTGGATGGGTTGAAATATCCATAGTTGTCAGTAGATCTATTGGTCTGAGTCAAGAGATTTAAACTACTGGCCCAATGAGTACTTTCATCATAGGAGTATATTTTCAATGGGATGCCTCAATGGCCTACAGTGCATTTGCCTGTCATATTTCATCCATCCAGACAGGGCAGTGCCCAAGCATGAGGTTCATCACCTGCGTTTGATATATCACTATAGGGATATTTTGATCCTTCACACAGGAACACATACCCATGAGGAGCACAAATCATACCTTTTCTCTTGGTAGTGGACGGGAGCGGGGATGGTTTGATTGACCTGATCAAGCCAATTATTTGTTAAAGAGTTGTTACATATGGGTTAGCATCCTAATTCTAGAATTATTGTTTTCCAAATTAAGAGTACAAGGCCCTTTTTTTTAGTTACTGGACTCAGGCAAGCTAGACTATTACATATATTTTTTATTGTACTTTAGATGAAGATTTACAAAACAAATAGTTTCTCATTAAACAGTACACATATTGTTTTATGACATTGGTTAACAACCCCACAACATGTCAACACTTCCTTCTTGACCTTGGAGGACCTTTTTTATGGTGAAAATATACATAGCCAAAGTTACACCATTTCAAAAGTTTTTATGTGTACAATTCAGTTACATCAATTACATTCTTCCAGTTGTGCTGCTATTCTCACTATCCTTTTCCGAATTATTCCATCACCATTATCTTCAACTCACTGCCCCCTAGGCTTCCCATCAAACCTTTTGAGTTGCTGTTGTCAATTTGATCTCATGTAGATAATTCTTTTTTTTGTTGTGGACCTTAGATGAAGGTTTGCAGAACAAATAGTTTCTCATTAAACAGTATACATATTGCCCTGTGACAATGGTTACCACCCCACGACATGTCAACACTGTCCCTTCTCAACCTTGGGTTCCCTATCACCAGCTTTCGTGTCCCCTCCTGCCTTCTAGTCCTTGTTCCTGGACTGCTGTGCCTCTTTGGTCCCATTTTGGTTTATGAGGCTGTCCAATCCCCGGCTGAACAGTGAACTTCGGGAGTGATTTTACCACTGAGCTAAAAAGGTGTCCGGAGGCCATACTCTCGGGGTTTCTCCAGTCAGGCCAGTAAATCTGGTCTTTTTTTGTGTGTTAGAATTTTGTTCTACATTCTACTCCAGCTCTGTCCAGAACCCTCTATTGTGATCCCCGTCAGTGGTGCTAGCTGGGCACCATCTAGCTGTACTGGACTCAGTCTGGTGGAGGCTGTGGTAGCTGTGGTCCATTAGTCCTTTGGACTAATCTTTTCCTTGTATCTTGTTCTCTTCATTCTCCCTTGCTCCCAAACGGGTGAGACCAGTGGAATATCTTAGATGGCTGCTCACAGGCTTTTAAGACTCCAGACGCTACTCACCAGGATAGAATGTAGAACATTGTCTTTATAAACTGTGTTATGCCAGTTGAGCAAGGTGTTGCCCGAGACCATGGTCCCCACAGCCCTCGGCCCAGCAATTCAGTCCCTCAGGGAGTTTGGAAGTATCTACGGAGCTTTTGTGACCTTGTACAAGTTGTGCTGGCTTCCCCAGTGCTGTGTACTGTCTTAACCCCTCACCCAAGTTACCACTTATCTGTTGTTTAGTCCCCCCCCCCCCTCCAATCCCTGGTAACCAATAAAGTTTTTTTTTTTTTTTAATTGTACTTTAGGTGAAGGTTTACAGAACAAATAGTTTCTCATTAAATAGTCATTACACATTGTTTTATGACATTGGTTAATAACCCCATGACATGTCAACACTCTCCCTTCTCGACCTTTTTTTTTTTTTCCTTTTGGTGAACATAATACCTAGCCAAAGATACACCACTTCAAAAATTTGTACTTGCACAGTTCAGTGTCATCGATTACGTTCTTCCAGTTGTGCTGCTATTCTTACTTTAGATGAAGGTTTAAAGAACAAGATAGTTTCTCATTAAACAGTACACATGTTGCCCTGTGACAATGGTTAACAACCCCACTACATGTTAACACTGTCCTTATTCAACCTTGGGTTCCCTATCACCAGCTTTCCTGTCCCTTTCTGCCTTCTAGTCCTCCCTGGACTGCTGTGCCTCAGTCATGTTTTGTTTTATGGGGCTGTCCAATCCCGGGCTGAATGCTGAACCTCAGAAGTGACTTCACTACTGAGTTAAAAGGGTGTCTGGGAGCTATACCCTTGGGGTTTCTCCAGGCTCTTTCAGGTCAGTAAATCTGGTCTTCTTTGTGTGTTAGAATTTTGTTCTACATCCTTCTCCAGCTCTGTCCAGAACCCTCTGTTGTGATCCTGGTCAGAGCAGTCAGTGGTGGTAGCTGGGCACCATCTAGCTGTACTGATGGATGCCGTAGGAGCTGTGGTCCATTAGTCTTTTGGACTAATCTTTTCCTTGTATCCTGTTCTCTTCATTCTCCCTTACTCCTGAAGGGGTGAGACCAGTGGAGTATCTTAGATGGCCGCGCACAGGCTTTTAAGACCCCAGACGCTACTCACCAAGGTAGAATGTAGAACATTGTCTTTGTAAACTGTGTTATGCCAGTTGAGCTAGATATTCCCCGAGACCGTGGTCCTCACAGCCCTCTGCCCAGCAATTCAGTCCCTCAGGGAGTTTGGATGTGTCTATTGAGCTTCCATGACCTTTCCTTGTACAAGTTGTGCTGGCTTCCCCAGTGTTGTGTACTGTCTCACCCTTCACCCAAGATACCGCTTATCTATTGTCTGTTTAGTTCCACCCCACCCCTCCCATCCCTCGTAACCAACAAAGGTTGTTACTTTTTGAGTGTAAACTTTTTCATGAGTTTTTACAATAGAGGTCGCATACAATATTTGTCCTTTTGTGATTGACTTATTTCACTCAGCATAATGTCCTCCAGTTTGATCCATGTTATGAGATGCTTCACAGATTCATCATTGTTCTTTATCATTGCATAATAGTCCATTGTGTGTATGTACCATAGTTTGTTTATCCATTCATCTGTTGATGGGCATCTAGGTAGTTTCCATCTTTTTGCTATTGTGAACATTGCTGCAGTGAATATGGGTGTGCATATGTGTATTCGTGTGACAGCTCTTATTTCTCTAGGATATATTCCTAGGAGTGGGATTGCATTTTGTAGTGCTTTTTTTTGTGGTGGTGACATTTTCTTTGTTCCTCTTATTCTCCTGTGCTGAATTCCTTTTGTTTGTGGATTTTTTTTTTTTTTTCGTTTTTGTAGGCTTTGTTTTTACTGAGACTTTATGTTTTTCTTCATTTTGATGAGTAGGTTTGTTAACTTTCTTTGTGGTTACCTTGAAATTTACCCTTATCTTCCTAGATTTGAACCAGTCTATTATTACTTGATATCGCCTTGCCTTCCTCTCCATTAGAAGGTTCTATATCTACACCATTTATTCCCTCTTTTATTGTTCTGATGCTGTTTTCATTTACAGATTAACCTCTCTGGTTCCCTGTTGTAATTCTTTTGGTTTTGGATGGTCTCTAAGAGTTCATTTCCTAGATTGGTATCTGGCTAGTACAATCCTGTGTCCTGTATTCAGCCTGTGGTCTGATGTTGTTTGTTCTCAGAACAAAGGACTCCCTTTAATAAGTCTTGTAAGTTTGGTTTGGTTTTTACATAGTCTTTAATTTCTGTTTATCTGGAAATGACCTAATTTCACCATCATATTTGAATGAGGGTTTTGCAGGATATATTATTCCTGGCTGGCAATTTTTTTCTTTCAAAGTTTTATATATGTCATCCCATTGCCTTCTTGCCTGCATGGTTTCTGCTGAATAATCTGAGCTTAGTCTTATTGTTTCTCCTGTGTATGTGACTTCTTGTTTTTCTCCAGCTGCTCTCAGGATTCTTTGTTTTTGGTTTTAGCAAGTGTGATTATGTTAAGCCTTGGTGATTTTCTTTTGGAGTCTGTCCTATATGGGGTTCGTTGAGCTTCTTGGATGGTCAGCTTGTCATCTTTCATGATATTTGGGAAGTTTTTTTGTCAGCAATTCTTCAGTGATCTATTCTGTGTTTTCTGTTTTCTCTCCCTGTTCTGGAACTCTGATCACTCACAGATTTTTGCTTTTGATTGTATCCCATAGAATTCTCAGGGTTTCTTGATTTTTCTTCGTTCTTTTTTCTGATTTTTCCTCAAACAGAGTTGTAGCTGAGTGTTTGTCTTCAGTTTCGCTGATCCTGTCTTCCAGTGTTTCAAACCTGCTCCTCAGCCCTTCTTTTACACTGTCCATTTCTGAATCTTGTTTATTTTTTGGATTTCTAGTTGTTGTTTTTGTACAATTTCTGGTTGCGAATTTATTTTAGCATTTTGTTCCTGTATTATTTTCTTGAATTCTTCCATTTTTTTGTCTGTATTTTCCATGAATTTGTCTATTTTTTCCTGATTTTTATCTGCTTTTTGCTCCAACTCTTGGATAGCTCTGAATATTAGAGATTTGAATTCCCTATCAGGTAGTTCTAGTGCCTTTTCTTCTACTGGGAAGTCATCTGGTGTTTTATTTTGGATGCCTACTGGAAACTATTCTGTCCTGTTTTTGTAAATGTTTTTATATTGTCTGCTGTCTTCGGGGCATTAGGTAGTTATTTTCCTTGTTTATTGATTGTAGATTTGTTTGTTTCATCCTGCTTTTTTGTTTGGTTATGTCTGAGCAGGCGGGCTGTGCATTCTTTGTTTTTTGCTCGTCTGTGGGCATGATACTTTTCATCTCCTTCTCCAATGGGCAGAGTCAGTCAGGTATGGTACAGCAGGGCAGATCCAGCTGAAGGGGAGTTCCTGGGTTGGGTCGTTTGTGGCACATACCAGGGCTGACAGTGTGGACTGGGAATCAGTGCAGGGCAGGTTCCAGTAGGCTGTGCCTGTGCTGCTTGGTTATGGGATGTTAAGCACATGGTGCAGGTAGGCAGGAAGGAGGGGATAGATTGTGATGTGTAGAGCTAAGATGGGTATGGGAAAGACGAGAGATAGGAGAGAGGAACAGGAGCCAAAAACATACACACAAACAAAAAAGAGTGCTAAGGGAGCTTGCTATTGGAGTGGAGTCATGAGAGACTGAGAAATGGGTAAAAACAAAAATGAAAAAAAATGAATAAATTGAGAAACTCGAAGTGAAGAAAGACAAAAAGGGAATAAGAGAAGAAAACAAAACAAACAAACAACAACAACAACAAAAAAAAAAAAAACCAAGGAAAAAGAAATGCCCCCAGGGATGTCCCTGTGCTTCTGCACAGAGTAAGGGAGTAGCTTCCAAGCCATGCTGTACTGCCTGGCTAGAAGGGGCTTCCAAGCCAAGAAAAGAAAAAGAAAACGAACAAATCAAAACAGAACAAATCAGAGCAAACAAAAAAGTCCCAGGGGTCCCACCATTGTGGCAGCGCTGACCAGGGAGCAGTTTCACAGTTGAGTAGTGTTTGGCAGCCTTTCAGGAAGAAGCAAAGCTGGCACACGGAGCCAGGTATTTTAGAGAAAGGAGGGGTAGGTGGTGAGAGGTAAGGAAGAAATCTAAGGAAGCAGAAAAAAGCAACAGCAGTAGCCAACAAAAAGGCACTCAGGGAGCCGGCCAGTGCAGGTGGGTGGAATCCACGTGACTCCGGGGTGAAGCTGGTGCTTCCCAGCCAAGAGACCGTGGCTACAGGAAGCAGAGGAGGTGAAGAAGGGGGATAGAGAAGGGTGGGGAGTAGGAAAGTGTATATCACTGGTTACCGGTTGTTCTGTCTCCTCCTGGGAGCTCTGTGAAGCTGGTTTCTCATACCCCTGTTCACTGATCTCTGATAGGAGTCCAAGATGGATCCGTGCTGCGTTAGCTGATAGGGAACCTCTGCGTATATATCTCTCTTCACTCTCTGTTCTCAGTCAGTTTCTTATTCCATTCGGTGCTTGGCTGAGTTCTTTATCTTTCATTTGATGCTTAGGGTTTCAGGATTGGTGTGTGATGCTGTTTGACTTAGTTTATCTGATCTTTGTTCCCCTATTATTTATATTAGCTGCAAGGAGACTCATTTGAAATCTAGGGAACTTGGTATATAAGACTAAAAACTCATGGGGACAATCTTCAGGGGACTTCCATGCAGCATGAGAGCAATTCTTAGTTTTGATAAAGTTTAAGTTAAAAGAAGGAATTTAGGATTAAACCAGTAATCCAGGGGAATGCCGTAATCTAAAGCATGTAGTTTATTTAAAGGTGTTGTCAAAATTGACAATTCAGGGGGCACAGAGCTATAATTCAGCACAAGAGAAGCTAGGGGATCTGAGTTTTCATGCACCATTTGTGGGGAAGGATGGCATATTCAACAGTTAGTTAAATTAGCAGTGCTAGCTACTGATTAGAGTAATCTAATGAAAGCATTTTCTTTCCAAACCTTGTCAGAAGCAAAGCTGGTAAAAAAAAAAAAAAAAAGAGGTTAAGAGCATGAAAAATTTCATAATGATTAATTCACCAGTTAATGTATCTAAGTTGATAAAACAAGGTTTTTTCAAAGGCAGTAAGTATTAAACTTCAACAACTGGCATTACTAAAGTAAAATAGATTTCCTCAGTTGCTTGTATGGGAAAAAGAAAATGTTAAAGCAGGGGATTATACCACAATAATGCAATAAAGTGATCAACAACAGAACAGCCAAAACTATAAAGCAGTGTCCAGAGATTTTAAGAACTTGCATGGGGTCATGTTTTATTATCTTGAGAAGAGCTGTCTACTTCCAAAGTCATCTGCTTCTGGCTGTCTTGGTGTTTGAGAGTGATCCATAAATCCCCAGTGGGTTCACAAATCCAGGCAGGTTCTTTGGACTTCTTTAACTGTGAGAGACGGACCCAAAAGTTCACTTTTTCTAGCTTGGTGGTACGAGGGTTGGTCAGGAGCAGTGAAAAGGGTCCTTTGCAACCCGGTTCTGAAGAATGCTTCAGTTGATGCTTTTTCCAATAGACAAAATCACCTGGAAAAACTCAAGTCGGTGTAAACATTTACTGACTGTCCGGAAGCCAGTTAGCAAACTCCGTGACTGCAGTCAGTTCAGCTGGTTGAGCTGATGTGACTTCAGGAAGGGTACTGCTTTCAAGAACTTCGGCAGAGGTTGTAAGAGCATAGCCTCCCTGATAATGAGAGCTGTTGGGGTTTGGTCTTAAATATGACTCATTCACAAATAGAATCAATTCAGGGTTAAGAGGAGTTTCCTTCTGACAAAAGTTCAGTTAAATCTAAGCAATTGTGTGGGGGATGACTGCTGTCATCTGGAGTGGGTAAAAGGGTGGCTGGGCTTAAGCAGACTACTGTAGGTAGCTGAATGTTAGAGTTAGCCAGGAGAAGGACATTATAAGAAGTCAGCCTGTAGAGAACACAACAGAGAATCCCTGATGGAGCAGGAGAAAAGTGGGGTGCAGAACTCAAATCCTAGTAAAAAGACCAGACTTAATGGTTTGATTGAGACTGGAGGGACCCCAGAAGACATGGCCCCCAGGCCCTCTCTTAGCCCAAAACTAAAACCATTCCTGAGGCCAACTCTTTAGAGAAAGATTAGACTGGACTATAAGACATAAAATGACACTTGTGAAGAGTGTGCTTCTTAGCTCAAGTAGATACATGAGACTAAATGGGCAGCTTCTGTCCAGAGGCAAGATGAGAAGGCAGAAAGGAACAGGAGGTGGTTGAATGGACACAGGAAATCCGGTGTGGAAAAGAGGAATGTGCTGTCACAGTATAGGGAGAGCAACTAGGGTCACATAACAATGTGTGTATAAAGTTTTGTATGAGACACTAACTTGAATTGTAAACTTTCACTTAAAGCCAAATAAAAAAAAAAAAAGAATTCAGAGGCATAAGAAACAAAGAAATCAGGCTGCTAGCTGACAAACACTGTTTTAAAGTGGAGTTTAAAGTGGTGGACACTGCATGCAAAACAAACATCCAGGAAGTTTCCTAAAACTATACCTGCTGTTGCTTCCACTAGTCTGGCCATGAAAGCAACTGCTGTAGAGCAAGGAGGGTGTCTTAGGCTGGGTTCTCCAGAGAAGCAAAACCAGTAGAGCGTATAAATACATATATACAGATTTATATCAAGGAAATGGTTCATGTGATTGTAGAGACTGAAACGTCACAAGTCCGTGGATCAGGATAGAGGATTTTCCTAATTCACGTAGCTGCAGGGACTGGTGAATCCAAGACAGCAGGTCGGAGAGCAGGACTCTTGTTCACAGGCTGTGAAGAACGACGAATCCCAAGATCAGCAGGTAAGCTGCTAGCTCAAGTCTCAAGAACTGGAGGTCAGATGAACAGGAGGCAGCTGCAGGATCCACAGCAGGCAAAAGCCAGAATGTCCAGTTATATTCAGATGCAGGCCACACACCCAAGGAAATTCCCTTTCAGCTGATTGGCTCCTCACAGCAGATCCCATCATGGGGGTGATCACATATAAACGCTGAGAATAATGGCCCAGGCAAGTTGACACACAATCTTAACCATCACAGAGTGTAACCTCTGGGGACTGAATCTAGTTGGAGGCTATAGTAGCCAACTGATCTTTATTGTCCTCCAAGTTTCTGAGTGAGAACCCCTAGGATATTCCCAGATACCTCATGAATGAAGAGTGAAAAATCTGAATGATAATTAGGGAACATTAAAGCTGGGGTATTAGTTAATGACTTCTTGAATGTCGGTATGTCCTTTTTACCATCCTCTAAAAACTGAAGTGGTTAGGCTCTGATGCCTTTAGGTATTGATACACTGTTTGGGGCAGCAAAGAAAAATTTTGGCATCTAAATTCTGCAATATCCACAAAGTCCCAAAAATACGCTTAGCTATTTTTTTGTACTAGAGACAAGGAAAGCAAGAACAGTTTCTTTTGGGGTCAGTAGTGATCCCCTTTGTAGAGATTATATGTCCTAAATATTTGATGGCTGGTTGCAGTTTCTCTTTAGAGGCTTTGTGCTCACCATCAGCCAAATGTTTTAACAAAAGAATGCCGTCTTTGTGACAAGCTTGCTGAGATTTAGGGCAGACCAGTAAATCATCAACATATTGTAATAAACTGGATCCATGGGCAAATCATAAAGGTTGTAGGTTTGCATGTAAAATCTAAGAAAAATAAGTGGGAGACTCAGTGAAGCTTTGAGGTATCACAGTCGAAGTGTATTGCCAGTCCCCCCAAGTAAAAGCAAAAAAATATTGCTTATTGGGATGTTTGGGAATACTGAAAAATGCAGTGCAAAGTTCAGCCACTGTAAAGTGAGAGACTTCAGGGGGTATATTAGAAAAGAGTAAATGTGGATTAGAAACCACAATGCAGTTAATGGCACATAGACCCTGTATAAACCTCCAGCCGTGATTATTTTGCTTTTTAACAGGGAAACGAGTATTAGAGGTGCTAGAGCAGGGAGTAATTAAACCTTTATCGAGAAAATCCTGAATTATTGGAGTAAGTCCTTCTTTTGCCTCATTTTAAAGGGCACTGTGGGATTTTAGGTAAAGATTTGGAGGTATCAACTTGAATTACAGTGGGGTCTGCTGATAGCACCTGGCCAACACCTGTGGAAGTTGTGGCCCACAGGGTTTCTGGTACCAAAGACAGTCTAAAGGGGCAAAAGGGGCAGAGAAACTTCCCTCCTGTAGGAGCAAAGTGCTTGTAAGTAACAAAAAGCCTCCTGTAAGGTTCCCTCAATTTCATGGTGTCTGTCAGGGAGTTCTAATAATATTTCCCCCTTTTCATTAATTTGTATATGACAATCCCATTTAGTTAATAAGTCTCTTCCTATTAAATTAACTGGAATATCATGACTAAATAGAAATAAGTAGAAAATGATATAGATCCTCCATAGGACCGAAAGATTTGGAAATGGGCTTAGAGTGGGTTAGAGTTTATTCTTGATTAGCAACCCCCACAACTTTAGAAGTTTTTGTACTCTGGGGCAGAGTCTTCTATAAACGTGGTGTTGATGGATAGGGTGACACCAGTGTCAATTAAAAATTTACAAGTTTCCCCATTAAGTCGATAATTGTTTTTCTATTTGAGGATTTAAAGCCACCACAGGAAAACCCCATTTTGTCCCCAGAGCCCTGTCATTCTGATTTAGATTGAGTTTTGTCAAATGGTAGGTTGCTCATTTTATTCTTTAACTTTATACAGTCTTTCTTAAAATACCCAGGTTTTTTGCAATAATAACAAGTACCAGCTTTAATGCCCCCAAAGGGCTTAAATCCCTTTAGATTAAGAGACTGTAATTGCTGTAATTGTAAAGCCATCAATTTATTAGTCTTGGCAGTTTGTTTAGTTTCTAACGTTTGAACAAGTTCATGAGCTAACTAGTCAGTTTGCCATTGGGGTGTCTTCCAATCCAGCTGGTGCCTTTTTGCTAAGGCTGAAAGCTCAGAGTTAAGGCTGGACACAAAGGCTACATTAAAAGCTCCTGATGCCCCTGGGGTGAAAGTGTCAATCCCAGAATGTTCAGTAAATCTCTGAAGGAGCCAATTTTGGTAACCATAAATGCTTTAATCTTTTTTCTGTACATGAGAGTGGATTTTTGTCTAGTCTATTATACAGGCAAAGGCTTTACGAATGTCAAGTAAATCCTTCCCTTTTTCCTGGGCTTCTTGGAGCAGATCATCAGCTGTCTTGATTGTATCTAAGACTAGACTAAGTTGGAGATCTTTCCAATCATCATTTTCCAACCATAATTGAGCATCCCCATTGCTTGTTAGAATATGAACCAATTGATATAAATCAGGTAACCTGGGTTGCCAAGCTTCAATAAGGATTTTAAATTATTTAGCAAATTTATAGGGGTCCTCTCATACATCTGGAAAATCTTTAATAATGCTCTGTAATTCAGGAGCCCTGGTGAGTGGGAATTGACAGCAACAGGATCAGTGGTGCAGTGGTTAAGAGATATGGCAAGCTACAGCTGCTAACCAAAAGGTTGGCAGTTCGAATCCACCAGTCGCTCCTTGGAACCCTACGGAGCAGTTCTACTGTGTCCTGTAGAGTTACTATGAGTCAGAATCGACTTGACAGCAACAGGTTTTTTTTTTTTTTTTTTTTTTTTTTAATGTAATTCAGTACAAGTCCAAGCAACAAAGGACATGCTTAGCTCTTTGGGAGTTTCCCTAGTACCTACTCCAGGACCTGGAGGTTGGATTTTAAAGGGCATTTCAGGGACAGATTTTTCTTCCTGAGGAGATTCCTTAGGAAAGAAAGTAAGTTCTCAGAGGGTGATAGGAGAGGAGTAAGAAGGTAGGGACGGATACAGAGAAGCTACAGTGAGGAGCAGAAGGAATGTGGGTACACACCTGACATTCTAACTTTTTATCTTTTAGTCAATTTAGAAATAGTATCTTGCAAGGAAGCTAGCCTGCTTTCTTGGTGTCTTTCAGAGGCTTCCATGTACCAATCAAAACAAGCATTCCATTGTATTTCTGAATTCAGGAGCCTTTTCTTTCTGCGTAGAAAAACTAGTTTGTCTAGGTCAAAGGAACCCCAAATGGGCCACTGATGTTCTAAACTGTCCTTAGTAAAGTCATGCCAGCACTCTAGAAACAGGCAGGTATGGGGGCTGAAACATTTTTTCATATGAGTGGCTGGTGTACCTGAAGGCAGTGCTGCCGAGTCCTTAGGACTGGCATTTCCCATCTTACTAAAACAATATATTGCACATGCTAGCAAACCTAAATGTGCACTAAAGAAAAATAAGTGAGTTCAAACTTAATGGGCTGAGACTTTCATCCTCCCCAAATCTGTGCTTATTAGACTTGGGAAGCTCGTGGTAACAGCCACACCAGATGTAATTTAGCAATGAACCCGTCAGAATGCTTAAAGCAAGTTGAAAATGAAAGCAGAAGACAAAGCCAACAATGAAGCTCAAAGATATCAACACAAGGAAGCAGAGCTTTATTCAAGAGGCCTTTTACCTGGGATAACTCCTGGGAATCCATGGAGATGGATGAGCTTCAAGGGGTTTGTGCTTGGTACCAAAGCTCCAGGTCCTCAACATTCTGGGGCCACTGGAGGAAATGTGCCTTTGAATCCCAGTTATCTGACACCAGAAAATGTCAACGAGTAAGAACGCTTACTCTGTTTAAAGCAAAGAGATTTATTGAAGATTCAAAACAGTTCAAACTGGGGACAAGTTTGATCTCACAAAATAAAAGCAAATGCTCCAAAATGGTGGAGTTACAGAGGCATATTTATGGAGTAAAATCAAGAATTAAAGGTACAACATGCTGATTGGAAGTTACAAGATCAGGGAAGCAGGAGGCGGGACAACTCGAAGTGGGGGCTTTACAGTGATTGGTTGGAAACATGAATGTGGGCTATTTGGATTGGTTAGTTTAAATATGTGACTAAGGGGGTGTTTACAGGGTGGTCACAAGGTAATTAAAACATTTCTTCAGGGTTGCTGAGGGACTTCTGATAAGGGTCTTGTGTCAAGACCCTCCCTTAGGAATATTCTTTCCATACCTTTAGTTTAACAGAGAAAAACATTTCCTTTGTTATGTACTTCAGTCTGTCTAAGGGTTTGATGGTTGCAGGGGAAATAAACAAAAGCTAAGATGGAGTTGGGGCTCAGACCTGAGCCGATCATTCTGATACAAGTGCCTCAATTTCGGAACTCTCACACAGGGTTCTTCTATTTTGCATCTTAGGCATTTTAATCGCACATTGCTGTCTTTTAGAATTCTTTTATTCTTAAACAAAATAAGTCAACATTTGGCAGCAGCAGGTAGTAGTTGGGTGAACTATCAAGAGATTATTGTAGCACAGAAGGGCAGCAGAAACTATAGTGTGCAGCCTTAAGCCACGTGACATCTTTGTGAATGAACAAAGGTAACAGTAGATTCAGTCAGGCACACATTAAAAATACTCAGTATGAGGGACGAATCACATTGAATTTTAGGAATAAGTACCTAACTATGATACTTTTTACAGGGTGGTTACAGGTTCTAGCACAGTCTGCATGTGCAGAGTTTCAAAGGCCGCCTGACTGTGTGTTAATATTTTCACCTATTCTCTAGGGAATGAGGGCATAACCAATAACAATAAAATATCTTTTGAAATAGTCATGAAATTTTTTAATATTGGACTTTACCTGGTCCAATCCCTTCAGTTAATGGTTAAGAAAACAGGCTAAGAATGGTTAAAGGATGCCTGGATCTCCTTGCTCTAGATCTAAGGATCTTTTCACCACGCCATACTGCCTCACCAACATTTGTTATTTTCTCTTTTTTTGATTCGTGCCAGCAGAGTTGGAGTGAGATGGTATCTCATTGTAGTTTTGATTTGCATTTCTCTAGTGGCTAGTGGATAACACTGTGAAGAATGGGAATTCCGAACACTTAATTGTGCTCAGGAAGAACCTGTACATAGAGCAAGAGGCAGTTGTTCGGATAGAACAAGGGGATACTTTGTGGTTTAAAGTCAGGAAAGGTGTGCATCAGGGTTGTATCCTTTCACCATACCTATTCAATCTGTATGCTGAGCAAATAATATGAGAAGCTGGACTATATAAAGAAGAATGGGGCATCAGGATTGGAGGAAGACACATTAACAACCTGCGTTATGCAAATGACACAATCTCACTTGCTGAAAGTGAAGAGGACTTGAAGCAGTTACTGATGAAGATCAAAGACCACAGCCTTCAGTATGGATTACACCTCAACATAAAGAAAACAAAAATGCTCACAACTGGATTGAAAAGCAATATCATGATAAACAGAAAATATTGAAGTTGTCAAGGATTTCATTTTACTTGTTTCCACAATCAACACCCATGGAAGCAGCAGTCAAGAAATCAAAAGACCCATTGCATTGGGCCAATCTGCTGCAAAAGACCTTTTTAAAGTATTCAAAAGCAAAGATATCACTTTGAGGACTAAGGTGCACCTGACCCAAGCCATGGTATTTTCACTCGCCTCATATGCATGCAAAAGTTGGACAATTAATAAGGAAGACTGAAGAAGAATTGATGCCTTTGAATTGTGGTATTGGCGAAGAATATTGACTATGCCGTGGACTGCCAAAAGAATGAACAGGTACGTCTCAGAAGAAGTACAGCCAGAATGCTCCTTTGAAGCAAGGATGGTGAGACTACGTCTTATATACCTTTGGCATGTTGTCAGGAGGGACCAGTGCCTGGAAAAGAACACTATGCTTGGTAAAGTAAAGGGTCAGTGAAAAAGAGGAAGACCCTCAATGAGATGGATTGACACAGTGGCTGCAACAGTGGGCTCAAGCATAACAACAATTGTGAGGATGGCACAGGACCGGGCAGTGTTTTGTTCTGTTGTTCATAGGGTCGCTATGAGTCAGAACCAACTCTACGGCACCTAATAACAACAATATACTGCCTTTAGTTACAGACATCCACTTAATAAGTAAGCAGCCATATCAGCCCTTACTTCAGAGACATTCCTGTATTGTGAAACTATTGTGTAAATGATTGTTGATTGCCAAATCCCCCAAAAGGTTCATCAGAACAGCCTGTTGATTAAACAAAGCTAAGTTGATTAAACCTACTGCACTAAGGGACAGTGCCACTTTGACAAAGTCAGTTCTGTCTGAGAAGAAGATGATCAGGAAGATGTTTACACTGTTTTGGAGTCTGGGCTGAAGTGGTTAAAGGAGGGTCTTTCAATGTGGGAATCTGTCTGAGATAGGGCAAAATTCATGATATAACAGATTGCATCTTGAATTAAGTCTTGATAAGTAGACTGTTGCTTGATAAGCGATAAGCAGTCTTTTTGCTCAGAGGTAAAAAGATCTTGTTCTTATAAAAGAGTTACCTATTTGCCCAGATGAGTAAACTGTTTGATTGATAAATTGGTTTTCAGGAATTTTCTGAAGCAAACAGTGAATTTACTTACTGGTTTACAGCCTTCTTTTCCGTAGGGCGACCAACAATCCCAGTTTTCCCAGCACTGAGGGGATTCTTAGGATGCAAGACCTACAGTTTTAAAACAGTTCTGTGCAAACGAAGACAAATCGGTCACTCTGCTTTCTGGGCAGGAATTTCCAGTAGCAAATAGAAAGTCATGTTGACACAAGTGGCCTCAGTTCTAGTACAGATAGTTAACCTGTGTGGCTGCATTTGACTCAGTAGGAATTCACATATTTCTTCTTTACCTTGCTTCTGGTCCTAATTAACTCTTTTCTGGCACCATTTGATAGAGGACTTAAGTCCGTTGTTAGATCAAATGAGTTGATATTAATGTGATTCTTGTAAAAACTACAGCGTAACTCTTGTGACACACTTAGCTGAGGGCCCCATAGGAGTTTTATTGTTGAAATTAATCCCATTCATGGCATTGATTCTTTATGAAATCAGTCCTGTTGGGTGCATGCTATGTATAACATTGTTGAATAATTTTAAAAAATTCACTGATAGGCAGAATTTCTAAGGCTGTTTTTTCTTAAATTGTAGGAACAAATTAACAATATGATTTTAAAAACTAAGCTTAGTAATATTGAGTGCTAACCTAATGAAAGTAATTTTTCCTTTAAAATACTGTATTTCTGAGTTTCAATGCCATGGCACCAAAATGTCACATTTGTATTTGTAAATAACCCGAAAAAAGGAAAAAAAGCAACTTCCTGCAGTGCTGGCTGTAAAAGAAATCAGTTCTTTAAAGAACTTATTTAAAAGACAGCATCTGACATGAGACTTCCGGCAAAATAGCGATCTAGGCAAAAGCACCACGCTGTCCCTCCACAGCAAAAATCTGAAAAACTAAGCCAAACAGAGAAAACAACAATCCTGAAACCCTAAAACATCAAATGAAGAGATAAAGAACTCAGCCAAGCACCAAATGGAGTGAGAAAACTGACAGAGAACCGAGAGCAAGGAGAGATTCATGCAGAGGTCCCCTACCAGCTAACGCAGTGCGGATCTGCCATCTTGGACTCCTACCGGAAACCAGCAAACAGGGTACAAGAAAGCAGCTTCACGGACCTTCCAGAAGGAGACAAAACAACCGGTAATTTGCGATATATGCTTTCCCACCCCCTACCCTTCTTCACCCCCACTTGGCCTGCTCTGCTTCCCATGGCCACAATCTCTTGTCCGGGAAACAACAGCTGCTTGGATTCCACACACCCAAACAGGCTGGCTCTCTGAGTGCCATTTGTTGGCTGCTGGTGTTGCTTTTTTCCACTTGTTTTGATTTCTTCCTTACCGCTCACCACCTCCTCCTCCTTTCGCTCAAATACCTGGCTCCGTGCGCCATCTTTGCTTCTTCCTGAGGGGCTGCAGAGCTCCGGTAATTTGTGATATACGCTTTCCCACTCCCTATCCTTCTTCACCCACACTCGGCCCCCTCTGCTTCCCGCAGACACAGTCTCTTGTCCGAGAAACACCGGCCCCCTCTGCTTCCCGCAGACACAGTCTCTTGTCCGAGAAACACCGGCTGCTTGGATTCCACCAGCCCGCACTAGCTGGCTGAGTGCCATTTGTTGGCTGCTGGTGTTGCTTTTTTTTCTGCTTCTTTTGATTTCTTCCTTACCTCTTACCACCTCCCCCTCCTTTCACTCAAATACCTGGCTTCGTGCGCCATCTTTGCTTCTTCCTGAGGGGCTGCGGAGCTCTGTTCGAGTGTGGAGCTGCTTCCCGGTGTGAACTGCCACGCTCGTGGGATACCGGGGCTTTTCTTCGTTTGCTTGTTTTGAATTGTTTGTTTGTTTTCCTTTCCTTTTCTTGAGTTGGGAGCCTCTTCTGGCCAGGCGGTGCTGCGTGGCAAGGAGACTACCACCTTGGCTTGCACAGACGTGCAGAGGGATGCATTACTTTTTTTGTTGGTTTTTTTTTTTTTTCCTGTTTTTTTGGGGGGCTTTTCTTGTTTTTTTTTTAATTTGTTTTGTTTTCTTTCCCTTTATGTCTTTCTTCATTACTCAGTTTCTCATCTCTCTATATCTTCCTTCTCTTTCTGTTCGCTGAATACCTGGCGTTGTATACCTCTATGCCTTCTGGCCAGGCTGTAGTGCAACACCTGAGAGCGACTTCCCCAAACCTCATACCTGCACCGGTGGGATCCCTGGGAACTTTGCGGTTCTTTAGCATTTCCAATTTTTATTTATTCATTCTTTTCTTCCACTTCCCCTTTCTGTTTTTCTACATTTCATAGTCTCTCATCACTCCAATGGCAAGCTCCCCTAGCATTCTTTTTTGTTTGTATGTTTTTGTCTCCTGTTCCTCTCTCCTCTCTCACGTATCCATCTTAACTCCACACATAACAATCTCCCTGCTACATCCTGCCTACCTGCACCATGTGCTTAACATCACACCACCAAGCAGCACAGGCACAGCCTACTGGAACCTGCCCTGCACTGATTACCGACCTGCCCTGGTGGCTCTAGTAAGTGCCACAAACAACCCGTCCCAGTAACTCCTCTTCAGCTAGACCTGCCCTGCCATACCATATCTGAGTGACTGACCCTGCCAATTGGAGAAGGAGGCGAAAAGTATTGTACCCACAGACAAGCAAACAACAAAGAACACACAGTCCGTCTGCTCAGACATAGTCAAATTTTTTTTTAAAAAAGGATGAAACAAATCTACAATCAATAAACTAGAAAAACAACTACTGAATGCCCCAAAGACAGCAGACAATATCAAAACATTTACAAAAACAGCACAGGATGCTTCCAGTAGGCATCCAAAATAAAACACCAGATGACTTTCCAGTGGAAGAAAATGCTCTAGAATTACCTGATAGGGAATTCAAATCTCTAATACTCAGAATTCTCCAAGAGCTGAGACAAAAAGCTGACAAACATGAGGAAAAAATAGACAAATTCATGGAAAACACAGACAAAAAAATGGAAGAATTCAGGAAAATAATGCAGGAACAAAATGCCAAAATAAATTCACAACTAGAAATTATACAAAGACAACAATTAGAAATCCAAAGATAAACAACAAGATTTAAGAAATGGACAGTGTCATAGAAGGGTTGAGAAACAGATTTGAAATGGTGGAAGACAGGATCAGTGGAATTGAAGACAAACACTTGAATACAACTCTGTTTCAGGAAAACTCAGAAAAAAGAACAAATTAAAATGAAGAGACACTGAGAGTTATGTGGGATACAATCAACAGCAAAAATTTGCAAGTGATTGGAATTCCAGAATGGGGAGAAAACAGAAAACACAGAGAGGATCACTGAAGAACTGCTGATAGAAAACTTCCCCAATATCATGAAAGATGAAAGCTGGCCATCCAAGAAGCTCAACTAACCCCACATAGGAGAGACCCCAAAAGAAAATCACCAAGGCATATCATAATCACACTCGCCAAAACCAAAGACAAACAAAGAATCCTGAGAGCAGCTCATGAAAAACAAGAACTCACATACAGAGGAGAAACAATAAGACTAAGATCAGATTATTCAGCAGAAACCATGCAGGCAAGAAGGCAATGGGAAGACATATATATAGTCTTGAAAGAAAAAAATTGCCAGCCAAGAATAATACTCTCATTTAAATCTGATGGTGAAATCAGGTCATTTCCAGATAAACAGAAATTAAGGGAATATGTAAAAGTCAAACCAAACTTACAGGAATTATTAGAGGGAGTTCTTAAATCTGAGGACAAACAACTTCAGCTCACAGGCAGAATCTAGGACACAGGATTGTACCAGCCAGATACCAGTCTAGGAAATGACCTCTCGAGGACTATCCAAACCCAAAAGAAATACAACAGGGAATCAGAGCAGTTAATCAGTAAATGACAACAACATCAAAACAATAAAAGAGGGAATAAACTGCATAAGTATAGAACTTTCTAATGGAGAGGAAGGCAAGGCGATACCAAGCAGTGGTAGACTGCTTCAAGCTTAGAAAGATAAGGATAAAATTCACGGTAACCACAAAGAAAGTTAACAAACGTACTCATAAAAAAAGGAGGAAAAACATAAAGTCTCAGCAAAAACAAAACCTGCAAAAACAAAAGAAACGAAAAAAAAAAAATCCACACACAAAAGTAACTCAGCACAACAGACTAACAACAACAAAGGAAAACTTCAGTACCACAAAAAGAAGCACTACAAAATGACAGCAACAAACTCACATATCAATAATTACACTGAATGTAAATGGACCCAATGCACCCATAAAGAGATGGAGAGTGACAGAATGGATAAGATAACAGGATCCATCAATATGCTGTCTACAAGAGACACACCTTAGAAACAAAGATGTTAATTTATTAAAAGTCAAAGGATGGAAAAAAATATATCAAGCTAACAACTACCAAAATAGAGCAGGAGTGGCAATTCTAATCTCAGATAAAATAGACTTTAAAACAAAATCTACCATAAAAGACAAAGAAGGACACTACATAATGATTAAGGGGACGATCCATCTTGAAGACATAACCATAATAAACATCTACGCACCCAATGACAGGACTCCAAAATACATAAAACAAACTCTAACAACACTGAAAAGAGAAATTGACAGTTCCACAATAATAGTAGGAGACTTCAACACACCACTCTCAAAAAAGGACAGAACAACTAAGAAGAAACTCAGCAAAGATACAGAAGACCTAAACGGCACAGTCAGCCAACTTGACCTCATAGACATATATAGAACACTCCATTCAACTGCTGCAAAGTACACATTCTTTTCCAGTGCACATGGAATGTTCTCCAGAATAGACCACATCTTAGGCCATAGAGAAATCCTCAACAAGATCCAAAACGTTGAGATAATTCAAAGTATCTTCTCTGACGACAATGCCATCAAGGTAGAAATTAACAATAGAAAGAGCAAGGAAAAAAAAATCAACTACATGGAAACTGAATAATACCCTGCTTACACATCACTGGGTAATAGAAGAAATCAGAGATGGAATAAAAAAATTCCTAGAATCAAATGAGAACGAAAACACATCATACCAAAACCTTTGGGACACAGCAAAGGCAGTCCTCAGAGGACAATTTGTAGCAATAGATGCCAATATCAAAAAAGAAGAAAGGGACAAAATCAAAACATTAACTACAGAATTCAAACAAATAGAAAGAGAACAGCAAAAAAAGCCCACAACCACCAGAAGAAAAGAAATATTAAAGATCAGAGCAGAAATAAATGAAATAGAGGACAGAAAAGCAATAGAAAGAATCAACAAAACCAAAAGTTGGTTCTTTGAAAGAATCAACAAAATCGACAAACCACTGGCTAGACTGACAAAAGAAAAACAGGAGAGGACGCAAATAACCCAAATAAGAAATGAAATGGGGGACATTACAACAGACCCAACTGAAATAAAAAGGATTATAACAGAATATTATGAAAAACTACTCCAACACATTTGAAAACCTACACGAAATGGATAAATTTCTAGAAACATACGGCCTACCCAAACTACAGCAAGGTGATGTTGAAAATCTGAACAGACCCATAACAAGAGAAGACATTGAAAAGGTAATAAAAAAAAAACTCCCAACCAAAAAAAGCCCTGGCCCAGATGGCTTCACTGGAGAATTCTACAAAACATTTACAGAAGAGCTTGTACCAATACTACTCAAGCTATTTCAGAGCATAGAAGAGGAAGCAACACTTCCAAATTCATTCTATGAAGCCAGCATAACACTGATACCAAAACCAGGCAAAGACGTCAGAAAAAAGAAAATTACACACCAATACCCCTCATGAATATAGATGCAAAAATTCTCAACAAAATTCTAGCCAATAGAATTCAGCATCATATCAAAAAAATACTACACCACAACCAAGTAGGATTCATACCAGTTATGCAAGGATTGTTCAACCTTAGAAAATCAATCAACGTAATCTAGCCCATAAATAAAAGGAAAGAAAAGAATCACATGATCATCTCAATTGACGCAGAAAAGCATTTGACGAAGTCCAACACCCATTCCTGATAAAAACTCTAAACAGAATAGGTATAGAAGGGAAATTTGTCAACATAATAAAGGGCATCTATGCAAAACCAATGGCCAATGTCATTCTTAATTGAGAGAGGCTGAAAACATTCCCCTTGAAAACAGGAACAAGACAAGTATGCCCTTCATCACCACTCCTATTTAACTTTGTGCTGGAAGTTCTAGCTAGAGCAATAAGGCAAGAAAAAGAAATAAAGGGCATCCAAATTGGTAATGAAGAAGTTAAACTGTCCCTGTTTGCAGATGATATGATACTATTCATAGAAAACCCTAAAGACTCCACAAGAAATCTACTGGAAATGATAGAAAGATTCAGCAGAGTAGCAGGATACAAGATAAACATTCAAAAATCAGTTGGATTCCTATACACCAATAAGGATAACGATGAAAAGGAAATCAGGAAAAGAATACCATTTTCAATAGCCACTAAAAAGATACAATACTTAGGAATAAATCTGACCAGGGATGTAAAAGACCTATACAAAGAAAACTACAAAACACTACTGCATGAAACCCAAAGGGATCTACATAAATGGAAAAACATACCATGCTCATGGATAGGCAGACTCAACATTGTGAAAATGTCAATTCTCCCCAAAGCAATTTACAAATACAACGCAATCCTGATCCAAATACCAACGACATTCTTCAAAGAGGTGGAAAAACGAATCATTAACTTTATATGGAAAGGGAAGAAGCCCTGAATAAGTAAAGCACTACTGAAGAAGAAGAATAAAGTTGGAGGACTCACACTACCTGACTTCAGAACCTACTATACAGCTACAGTAGTCAAAACAGCCTGGTACTGGTACAACGACAGATACATTGACCAATGGAACAGAATTGAGAACCCAGATGTAAAACCATCCACCTACGGTCACCTGATCTTCGACAAGGGCCCGAAGTCCATCAAATGGAGAAAAGACTGTCTTTTTAACAAATGGTGCTGGCAAAACTGGATATCCATCTGCAAAAAAATGAAACAGGACCCATACCTCATACCGTATACAAAAACTACTTCAAAATGGATCAAAGACCTGAATATAAAGCTTAAAACTATAAAGTTCATAGAAGAAAATATAGGACCAGCACTTCAGGCCTTAATACATGGCATTAACAGGATACAAACCATAACCATCAATGCAGAAACCCCAATAGATAAGCTAGATAACTGGGATCTTCTAAAAATCAAACACCTATGCTCTTCAAAAGACTTCACCAAAAGAGTCAAAAGAGAACCTACAGACTGGGAAGAAATTTTTGGACAGTACAAGTCAGACAAAGGTCTAATCTCCATAATCTATAAGAAAATCTAACACCTCTACAACAAAAAGACAAATAATCCTATTAAAAAATGGGCAAAGGAAATGAACAGACACTTCACCGAAGAAGATATTCAAATGGCCAACAGACACATGAGGAAATGCTCGCGATCACTAGCCATTAGAGAAATGCAAATTAAAACCACAATGAGATACCATCTCACCCCGGCATTACTGGCACGAATCAAAAACACTGTAAATAACAAATGTTGGAGGGGCTGCGGGGAGATGGGAACTCTTATGCACTGCTGGTGGGAATGCAAAATGATACAACCATTCTGGAAAATGATATGGTGCTTCCTCAGAAAGCTAGAAATAGACATACCATTCAATCCAGCAATCCCACTCCTAGGAATATATCCTAGAGAAATAAGAGTCGTCACTCGAATAGACATATGCACACCTATGTTCATGGCAGCATTGTTCACAATAGCAAAATGATGGAAACAACCTAGACGCCCATCAACAGATGAATGGATAAACAAACAATGCAACGAGAAAGAACAACAATGAATCTGTGAAGCATCTCATAGCATGGATGAAACTGGAGGACATTATGCTGAGTGAAATAAGTCTATCACAAAAGGACAAATATTGTATGAGACCTCTATTGTAAAAGCCCATGAAAAAGTTCACACACAAAATGTAACAATCTTTGTTGGTTACCAGGGATGGGAGGGGTGGGGTGGGGGGAAATACTAAATAGACAATAGATAAGTGGCATCTTGAGTAAAGGGTGAGACAGTATACAATACAAGGGAAACTAGCACAACTTGTACAAGGAAAGGTCATGGAAGCCCCATAGACACATCCAAACTCCCTGAGGGACTGAATTGCTGTGCGGAGTGCTGTGGGGACCATGGTCTCAGGGAACATCTAGCTCAATTGGCATAACACAGTTTATAAAGACAATGTTCTGCATTCTACCTTGGTGAGTAGTGTCTGGGGTCTTAAAAGCCTGTGAGTGTCCATCTAAGATACTCCACTGGTCTCATCCCTTCAGGAGCAAGGAAAATGAAGAGAACAGGATACAAGGAAAAGATTAGTCCAAATGACTAATGGACCAGAGCTACCAAGGCCTCCAGTGGACTGAGTCCAGTACAGCTAGATGGTGCCCGGCTACCACCACTGACTGCTCTGACCAGGATATCACAACAGAGGGTTCTGGACAGAGCTGGAGAAGGATGTAGAACATAATTCTAACAAAAAGAAAAGACCAGATTTACTGGCCTAAAGGAGACTGGAGAAACCCTGAGAGTATGGCCCCCAGACACCGTTCTAGCTCAGTGGTGAAGTTATCTCCGAGTTTCACCGTTGACCCTGGGAGTGGACAGCCCCGTAAAACCAAATGGGACTAGTGAGGTATAGTAGTCCAGTGACAAGGGCCAGAAGGCAGAAGGGGACAAGGAAGCTGGTTATAGGGAACCCAAGGTTGAGTGAGGATATTGTTGATGTGTTGTGAGATTGTTAACCATTGTCATAGGGCAGCATTTGTAGTAACTGTTAAATGAGAAACTATTTTGTTTTGTAAGCCTTCATCTTAAGTGAGAATAGCAGCACAATTGGAAGAGCGTAGTCAATGTCACTGAACTGTGCATGTAGAAATATTTGAAATGGTGTATCTTTGGCTATATGTATTTTCACCAAAAAAAAAGGTTGAGAAGTTGGAGGGATGACATGCTGTGGGGTTGTTAACCAACGTCAGAAAACAATATGCGCACTACACTTTCATGAGAAACTATTTGTTCTGGAAGCCTGCACCTGAAATACAATAAAAATAATTTTTTTAAATAAAAAATAAAAAAAAAGAGAGCGTCTGAGAAACTGAAAGGCTGCACCAAACTCCCTTTTGTCATTATTTCAAGTAGCTTTTGTGAGCAAAGCTTGTCTTACCTAGCAACAGTTGCTAAGTAAGTTGACAACTTGATTTTACAGTCTGGGAGGAGGTATTTGCTAAATCCCCAAATCCAGCACCCCTGCCTTATGTAGCAGTGGCTTTCAGTGCCGTTTTTAACAGTAGGCACATGACCACTGTCTTATCATGGCGAATCATTTCATCCTCAGCAGCATCTAGTATTGTCCTAAAACCTTGAACCTGTTTCAACTTCCTTAAACTTCCAGCTTTTCTTAAAACTGCTTTTTCTGATCCTAAGAATATTTTAACTGTGCATAGTAGAAGAATCTTAAATTTAACTATGATCAGAAATCCAAATTACTCAAGTTTTGTTTGCTGTACTGTTTGTAATAAAATAATTCCAACAGCTCCTGTTGGGGAAACCTTCAAACGGATCTATGAATACAAGCCACTTAAGACACGCTTTTATACACACAGAGATATACTGGGTAAGTGACTTTACTGTTTTCCTTTGTTCTAATGTTACATAGCATTATATGTAATTCTTCCTGTTACCCAGACTTTATCAGCTCTTCCCTGGCCTAAGTCACTTGTCCCTAGAGGGGCATCTGTTTGGCATAATGAGAAGAATATAGGTTGGAATCTCAGCTTCTCCACTTACCAGTTGTGTGCTGTGGGCAGGGTATTTAGCCTCTCAATCTGTCTATATGTAAATAGGTATATTAATACCTACCATGCAGGTTCTTATGAGGCTTTAATGAAATATTTGTACCTATTATATAGCCCGGCATATAATAGACAGCATTAGTTCTTTTCTCCCATACCCATACTTGGGCACCTTCCACACATAGAGGATAATACCCTAATAAGTGGGTGAAAGAAACTATAAACTTTAATTAGTAGCTGGTGATATAAATGTAGGTACACATAGATAACATAAGAATATTTACTGTATATACACCTCTCATAGGCAAATCAAATTGTAATTACGTTTCTATCTTCTCTCCTTTGTTCCCATCAGAGTTTCAGTCTGATTTTGAGCCTTATAAATGTTTTTCTAAGGACTCTCAAAATGCTTCTCTGACCCTCTCTTCCTTTAACATGGCAAACTAATGGTAATTTGACTTCACTTCTGATCTTCGGAAATACAAGAAGCTAGAGAATGGAAGGCGTTTTGAAGAAACAAAAATGTAGAGTGATATTAAATTTGAATCATCCTCTAAAAGTTTGTCGTACCACAAATGATTTTAACTTTTAGTAAATGTTTGTTGTTGTTGTTAGATGCCGTCAAATCAGCGCCGACTCATAGTGACCCTATGTATAACAGAACGAAATGCTGCACAGTCCTGGCCATCCTCAGGATCGTTATGCGTCAGCCCATTGTTGCAGCCACTGTGTTAATCCATCTCATTGAGGGTCTTCCTCTTTTTTGCTGACCTTCTAGTTTCCCAGGCATGATGTCCTTCTCCAGGGACTTGTCCCTGCTGATAACATGTCCGAAGTATGTGAGACTTTGCTTCTAAGGAGCATTCTGGCTGTACTTCTTCCAAGACAGACCTGTTGGTTCTTTTGGCAGTCCATGGTGTATTCAATATTCTTCACTAACACCACAACTCAAAGGCATCAGTTCTTCTTTGGTCTTCCTTATTCATTGTCCAGCTTTTGCATGCATATGAGGCAATTGAAAACACCATGGCTTGGGTCAGGCACACCTTAGTCCTCAAAGTGACATCTATCACCAAGCTAAGCACCATGAAAGATGCACTGTGGTATAAGATGTGCTCTCTAGTTTCAAGGAGTTGATCATCAAGGCCTAATCACATAAAAAGTTAACAATTCAACAAATGTAAGATGTGAGAAATGAATGGAACAAAGAATAAGTATTAACACTAGATCAGTACGTGTGGTTTCAGCACTCAAGGGCTTGTCGCCTGCATAAAGTTCTTGAGCTGCCTCTGACAACACACTCTGGCAGGAGATGGGCAGAAACCCAGCGCCCAACTCAAAGAGCTCAGGTCTCATCTCTGGGTCCATTTCTGTCCCTATGTATCTGATATTGTATGGTCCTCTAACCTCTCTAGGCTTTTATTTTTTTTGTCTGGGTAGGAAGGGTACTATTATGCAAATGTTATTAGTTGGTAATCAAATGAGATCACTGACAGAGAAGTGCTAAATTTAAATGCTACTATATTGTAACCACTACTTCTTAGCTCACTATACAACTGAAGCAGCTAAACTCATGAAGACACACACACTAAACCATGGCGTGTTGTTACTGTTGTTGTTAGGTGCGGTCGAGTTGATTTCAAGTCATAGTAACCCCATGTGACAGAATAGAACGGCTCATAGGGTTTGCTAGGCTGTAATCTTTATGGGAGCAGATCCCCAGGTCTTTCTCCCATGGGGCCCCTGGGTGAGTTCAAACTGCCAACCATTCGGTTAGCAGCCAAGTGCTTAACCCTTGCTACACCATAAACTGCAACATATAATGTATTGAAGAAGGCATTCTGCACCACTCTCCTGATGGGGATAGCACCAGCACCCAGATAGGAGGAGCAGAGAGAGAGGAGCTGTATAATGTTTTAATACATCTTCAAAACTGAGTCACTGTCCTACTTTGGGTGTGTAAAGTGTGCTTCCTTTTTGCAGAACATTTATTTCACTTTAATTCCCTAGTTGCCTACTGTGTGGACTGAGGTGATAAGCGGAATGGCTGATTCAGTCCAGACCAAACAGAGCTGTGAGTTCACTTCTAATTTGTTAGGGAGAAATTTACCCCAATTATTGGTATTTTTAAAGAAAAGATTGAAGTCTAAAATGATATATCTCTTAGATAGCCTTAGTAAATAACTAGATATTGGGGAAAAGGAAAGCCAGGAAATAGTCTGTGGATATTTGTGATCATTTTTCTCCAAATACACAGATATTGGAGCAAGTATTCAGAATAAAGAAGAGGAGTTTCGAGAAGCTATACTCAAAGAACACATTGCAAAAGCAGAGGCTGAAGTGTGGGCTAAGGTAAAAGAAGTTTGAAATGAACCTAACATGCATCTTTATAGTTCTTTCACTTTATTGATCTATTCCAAATTATAACGTAGCGTAGTAGTCAACAACATAGATTATGGAATCAGACAGAACTGCCTTTGAACCCCGGCCATCTGTGGGACCCTGGGCAAGTTCCTCAACCTCTGGAGTCTCAGCTTCTTAATCTGTAAAAGAGGGATAATAATACCTTATGGGGCTGTTCTACTCTGTCCTATAGGATCACTATGAGTCAGAATCAACTCAATAGCAACAGGTTTGGTGTTTTTTTTTTTTTTTTGGTAGCGCATTGCTGAGAGGTTCAGTGTTGTATTGTGCCCTCTATATGGATGACTCCTGCTCCCTTTATTCTCATTTGATTAACACAAATAAATAAAAGAAGAAGAACGAAGAGGACATTCTAGTTGACAACTGTTTATTATTCCTTAAACTTTAACATGCAGACCATCTGTGCAGTATTTAATACCCCCGGACTAAGTGACTGTTTTTTTCATCATGGCCTGCTCCCCTTTTTATCCCCTTTCTCTCCTCCACTTCTCTCCAGAATCCTTGATACCTTACCCGTATGACTTCTGAGTATCACAGGGCCATTTGAATGTGTCAGGGCTCAGAGTGACATCCCAGACACGTAACTGAAGCAAAGCCTTAATCTCCCAGCCCTTACTTCTTCTAATCAAAAGTAGAATGACATAAATGATTTGCTAAAGAGAATTAAATTTTTTCTGAGGGTAGGGAAAACCACAATTCCTAGAACAATGTTATTTCTCAGTTTCTTTATAAAATGGATATCATAGCAAAGAGCACTGGAATTGTCCAGTATGAGTCCCAGCAAAAGTTTAGTATGGAAGTATTTTGAAAGGAAAACATACTCCAGTACAAAGGGTGATATATATAAAAATCTTAGTAGTCATCTATTTTTATCAATAATAATAAAATTAAAATCAATTGTGAACCATTAATTATATATCTTGATAAAAGGGAATGACTTGTGAAGGATCTACAGTTTAAATATAAGTCTGTCTAATATTCTAGGCCTTCTTATCAAATAAAGTAATAAAGCTTCTTTCTGAAGACTTGATGCAGGAGATCAGGAATGACACTCAGCCTCCTGACTCAGCTCCTAGATTTGTACATCTTTATACTTTTCTGTATTTTCCAGACATTCTACAATGAGCACATATTATTTTGATAAGCAAGCAAGAAGTAAAGCGCCAAAGAGAAAAGAACCCAGCAGCCTACAGTAAAACTGCCATATCTTCAGCAATTCCTGAAACAGTGTTATGAACCAAGTGTTGGGATGTGTTAGGGCATCTCTGGCTAAGGCAGCCAGTTAGCTATGGGAAGTTTGAGCTGGGAACAGAGCAAGTAATTAGGGACTCCATGGTGGTTGCTAATTTTCAGTAAACTTGAAAACCTGATTTATCAGCATCCCAAATAATGATGAATTTCCCTATGCTTATCATGATATATAATAGATAAATGGATTCTTTTTTTCAAAGGCCAAAGAACACCAAAAACAAGCAGTGGAAAAAGCACTTGAAGAAGCAAATGACAAACACAGAACTGACCTTCTGATTCTGGAAGAGAAACATCAAAAAGATCTACAGGTTTTTATACAGGCTTATTTGTTGTCTTTTTAAAAGATAAGTTAGTGAAAGCCCTGGCAAGGGCAGGAGGAAAGAAAATAATATATAAAATCTAGGTTGGTGTTCGTGAGGTTCTAGAAGTAGTAGCAGCATTTAGAACTTATCTAGATTCCTTAGTGGCAAGAACCAGGATCAGCCCAAAGCTGATTTCTGTGAGGTAGAGGTCAGACATACCTCCACTCTCCAACTTCTTTATCATTTCTGATACCAGCTGTCTTCCCCCACAGCACTCTCTGCTTCTGTGCTGGGGTGGATAATTCGTTGCAATGACCATACTCACAGTTAAGTGGTTTATTAAGGAAGTAAGAAGGTACAACTCAGGATCAGGATCAGGAAGCAGGTAGGCAGAGTCTGGAAGGCTCCCCAAAGTAGAGAGTACATCCCTCCCATCTTGAGTTCAGGACAGCTCTCTCAGCAAGCAGGACCTCCTTTCTGCCATGCGCATCTCCTGTCAGCCATTCAGGCCTCCTTTCAGCGCCCCTCAGAACAGGCCTCCTCTTGGCCCTCTCAGGAAAGGCCTCTGTGTTTGGCCTTCCGGCCTTTGGCCTCTCCACTGCCAACTGACCCAGCTCATAGCCAGTGTAGCATCTTTGTTCAGCTCTTTTAGCTACATTCCTAGCAGTAGGTTTCTGCTATCACCACCAACTTTGCCACAGGGTCCCTTCTAGGCTTGTTGCTGCTAGCTCTGCTGCACGACCTCTTCTGGGCTTCTCACTGTCTTCAGTGTTACAGTCCTTGACCCATGTTACAGCTATTTTAGGAGGATCCTTACCTCCTCTCTGTCTACTTCTTCCCTCTTCTTGCCTCACTTGCCTTTTCTCCTTTCTTTCTTATTCTTTCTGAAACCTCTGTGGGGTTCACTGCAAATTTCTCATCAGTATCAAGGCATGACCCTCCCAGCAGGCCCTTGAATTGACCAGTCTTCTTGGGAGACCATAGTCATTTCATTTGCATAGTCTGTTTTATATTGACTAATCCCTGTAAAGTGTGTAAAATAAACCAATCACAGGGCAGGCTGCAGCCCAGGGCCAGACAAAAAGTATCAAATCATCAAGTTGCTTAAAGCTTACCCAGGAAATGTCAATCAACCTTGACAAAAGTAACAAACCCTCTGGGGGTAGAAAACTAGGGCAAATGTAACTCCTCAGGGCTTAAGGGAAAGGTCTCTCAAGCTGTTCTACCAAAGAACCAAAGCAAAAGGCCACATAAAGGAACTCAGTCCACCACAGTGTTTCATAGAGGTTGGTTGAGAGTTTCATAGGAGAGTTGTGGGGGTCTGTGAGGGGTGGCATTCTCTATGATGAATTCTATGGCAGCAGTGATGACTGAGTGAAGGAGAATCCCATAGCCTTACCCACCGCATTTCTTGCCACTGGCTCTTTCCTCTGTCTCATTGCCTTTCTTTGGGTCTTTGATCCTGAATGCATCATATTCCTTCCAGTTTTGCTGTATTTTCCAGAATGCTCTTCTCATACCTTCACCTTGCTTATCATCCTTCAGATCTTAGCTCAAACATAACTTCCTAAGGTAAGCTTTACTGGGCCAGCTCTGAACCTGCTGCCTGTACACTGTCGTGATACCCCTTTCTCTGTCATAGCAGTCATCGCGGTTGTAAAGATCTGATGGTGTGCTTAGTTGTTTAATGTCTGACTCCCCCACATGACCACAGCCTCCATAATGGTGTGTCTGTGTTGTCACCGCTTTTGCCCCAGTGCCCAACACAGTGCCCTGAGTTAACAAGTGCTTAAATAGTTGTTGAAAGAATGAACCCAGCTGTTCTCCTTCTTCCCCTGGGCTCTCTGATTGCATACTTTAGCTAAATTTACATTTGCTGCAGTGCCAAGAGGGACGTCTGAGCTGCAGGGACATTTCCTGCAGGACCAGAGGTCAAAAAATGAGGGGACTCTTTCTCACCTGTGACCTGTTCAAGCACATGACTCTTGGTAATTAGTAAAATTTCTGGGCAGAGGCCCAGGCAGTCAGTGTTTAGTTCAGTGCCTCAGTTACAAAATCTGCTCAGAGGAGAAGGATATGGAACTATTTTCACACTTTGGCCAAGAGAGGGACAGGACAGGACATGGTTCAGGTGTGATGATGCATGGGCAGAAGCTGGAGAGAAAGTGGCAAAGGTCCGGCCCCAGGTTTGGCCTAACTTAATAAGAACATAACTAATGAACAGGTCAGGACCACTGGCCAATTTATTCATTGTTTGGGCAGTGAGCACCTACATATATCAGATCTGAAGTAGGTAAGAGTAAATGGACGGTCCTTGTCCCCGGGAGACTTGCTGACAGGAATGGGGCTCCACCCCAGGGTTCCTACATGGGAGTAGAGTGCTTACTACTTGGTTCCAGTCCCCTACCTCAGCCAGGCCTTGGCATGGTCCCTGAGGGGTTGGCTGAGTGGCCCACTGACCATCCGCTATTTCAGTTCAAAACATGAAAAGCATTTATAGAATGTCTTAGGCAGGTTGCTATCCAGCTGGCATGTACCAGTATGGCCAGACCGGTTCCTACAGTATTGAGATACTTCTCTATCAGTTGATAAATTGCCACCCCCCAGACCACCTATCACTTGGTTGTCCTGGTTGCTTCCCTGTGCTCCCTTCATGGTTTGATTAAAACCCGGAGGGACCCAGGAAGACATTGTGCCCACACTCTCTGTTAGTCCGAAACTAAAACCATTCCCAAGGCCAACTCTTCAGACAAAGATTAGACTGGACTATGGGACATAAAATGGTACTTGCAAAGAGTGTGCTTCTTAGCTCAAGTAGATACTTGAGACTAAATTGGCAGCTCCTGTCCGGAGGCAAAATGAGAAAGCAGAGAGGGTCAGGAACTGGTTGAATGGACACGGGAAATCCGGGGTGGAAAGGAGGAATGTGCTGTCACAGTACAGTGAGAGCAACTAGGGTTACATAACAATGTGTGTATAAATTTTTGTGTGAGAGACTAACTTGAATTGTAAACTTTCAGTTAAAGCACTTAAAGCAAAATAAATAAATAAAAGGCTAACATCTTGGCTTGGTAGGGGCTCCAGCATCCTGCCTCAGTGCTACAGCCAGGGCCATTCTGATAGGTGGCCCCTGCCATACTGGTTGATACACATTTTGAATATCATTCATAGTGTTATGTTCTGAAGATACAAGGATAATTTACATATGATCCCTGTTTCAAGGAATTCACATCCTAATCTTCCTTTTAGTAGTTTGATTGTACCCCATATAGCCTTTGGATGGAGCTGATGCACTTAGTGCTTCTGTAAAAGGAAGTCCTAAGAAAATTTATAGAGCAAACGTTAGAGGGAGGTTGACCTTTCTGAAATATTTGTCTAGGGTTTGAGAATTTACACTTAAACCATCATCTCAGGGGTGTTTCTTATAGATGAAGAAGTGATTTGCCTAGAGGAATGTGTAGGGTTGTTATTTCAGCTGTAACATACACAGACATAGACATCAGTACTGTTTCTCAGGGATTGTCTTTGAACCACCTGGTTATCTGAGAGCTTAACATGCAGATTTCTGGCCCTCCTCTGACCTATAGAATCAGAACCACTGGTAGCATTTTTAACTCATGACTCAGGTGATTCTCACATATATTAAAGTCTGAGATCACCAATCTGCAGCAAAAAATCAAGTTCTCCTAGAATGTTGTTACCGTTGGTGTTAGGTGCCGTCAAGTCAGTTCCAGCTCACAGTGATCCTGTGTACAACAGAACAAAATACTGCCCCATCCTCACAACTGTAGTTATGCTTGAGCCCATTGTTGCAGCCACTGTGTCAATCCATCTCGTTGAGGGTCTTCCTCTATTTTGCTGACCCTCTACTTTACCAAGCATGATGTCCTTCTCCAGGGACTGATCCCTCCTGATAACATGTCCAAAGTATGTGAGACAGAGTCTCGCCATCCTTGCTTCTAAGGAGCATTCTCCTAGAATACCTCATATTCACCTAGAATACCCAATATTAAATACTCAGTAATAAATTCTGGTATGTAGAGACCACTATCACTCTTATATGATGTTAGGGATTTGGGATAAGTCTCAAATGTCTGCTATTAGATAAAATGTCAGGATCTTATCTGATGGACAGGTAGCACAGGCAGTCCCTGGTTATGAATGAGATCCATTCCTAACTGTGCCTTTAAGTAGAATTTGTAGGTAAGTCAGAACAGGTGCATACGGTTCTTATTTAGCCTTCCTTAGGTGTGAGAAAACGTGCAAAGTCTTTTCAGTGATGTAAAAGCTGCACGTGTAGCAAGTGAAGGTGATTGTGATGAAGGGTTTGTTGCGAGTAGGGGCTCAATGTTTTCAAAGTGAGGGAAAATTTACATAACATTATAGAGCAAGTATGTGTTGTCCGTTAAGTCGTGAGTTGGTTCGTAACCGGGGGACTGCCTGTATTTTAGAAAGTTGTTTATCTTATTTAAATACAATAATATTAAAAAGTAAATGACAAGATGGAAGCTAAGGGAAAATAAGAAAAATTAGGTAGGAAATGTGATGAAATCTGGGTGAATTTACAATTTAGAAATGTATGTAAGCCATGAGGTCCTTTGCAATTACCACTAATTTGACCTTGAGCTTTCTGGCAGCCAGTGCAAAGGGAAATTCCATGAATCATTGTGTCTATAAGGTCAAACAAATCTGGTGCTCAAGAGAGGCCCAGACAATCCTAGTTGTGATACCCGAGAGAAACTTCTCACGTGGGAGACATTCTCCATTAGATTTCTGTCAAACATCTGTATAGTAAACATGATGGATTTCATAAGGCTGCTGCTTATACAATCTTGAAATGTAGGCTGGGTCACTCAAAATGCATTCCAGTAAAAGTAGTTTAATCGGGAAAGCTGGCATTGAATAAGAACACTGCCAAACAGTAGATTTTTTAATTATTTCTGTAGCTTTAATATATATTTCAAATGCTATATGAGGCAGTGAAATAATTTTGGTTTTACTAAATCATTACATAGAGAAGGCTAAGTCTGATATTCTGAATCCTGTCCTAGAACCCAGCAAAAATAAAGGGCTGGGATATCATTTTAAAATATATGATTCAAATAGAAATGCACTTTTATGACAATATTTCATTGATTTAAATCTTAACCACCTCGCAATCGCAATTATTGAGCAAGTAATTGAAAGTAGAGAAATAAGTTAAAATATCCCCTAAGGAGTCAGATAAAGGCCTCTGGTTTATTACTCATAGCAGAACATCTCCACCCTCCACTCAGATCTTATTTATGCTTTTGACAACCTGAATCTAATAGACATGGTTGTTTAATTTTCCAAATCTGAAATAGATTAAATGCTGAAAACTAGAAATGACAGGAAGGGGCACAATGACAGCAGTTAGGATGAAGAGTCCTCAGCTCAATGGCATGAGAAGAACAAGAAACTTTATAAAAAGTAGTCATCAAATCTCAAAATGCACAGTAGTCTGTGATCATTTATGACAGAGACAAATGGCCTTATGAATTTGAGCAATTATTATGTACAATATAACATTTTTAACCCAGGGCAATAATTCATCTTTGTCTACTGAGCCCAGATCATCAAGAAAATGTAACTTGTGCTCATATGTTCTTTTTATGTTAAAGATTTAAGTGTTAAATTTTTAGAAATATTTTCATTCAAGATATTTATTATCAAAAAGTCTTAGTGTGTAAGGGACAAAGCTTCTGCAGTGTGGAAAACCCAGCTAGCACTTGTAAACAGCAAATGTTTTCCAAAAAAAGATTTTCTAAATACATGAAGTGAGGCCACTCTGGAGAGATTCTCAAAGTTGATGTCTGTTTCCATTCTTTGTTTTTCACCCTTAGAGTAGCCAAAGTGAGAAGCTGAAAACGTTCCTTCTGAAAGTCTGACTAGCAAATGGGGTCCCTGGGTGGTGCAAACAGTTATCATGCTTGGCTGCTAACTGAAAGATTGGAGGTTCGAGTCCACCCAGAGGTGCCAAGGAAGAAAGGCTATTGAAAACCCAATGGAGGGCAGTTCTACTGTGACATACATGGGGTCGCCATGAGTGAGAATCAGCTTGACAACAACTGGTTTTATATAGCAAATATTTTGGTTGTTGAAATGCTTTTCTAAGATGCTAAGAGCTATTTCAGTTTCCCCTGAAACTTAGAGTTCTCTTGACTTTTTCTCGGCTTCAGCTGTACATTTCTTTTTGGAAACATTGTAAGTGGAGCTGGCTTCCTCAGGAGCCACCACAGAAAGGGGTGGTGGTAGGTAAAGGGGTATGAGCAACCTTCAACCAGGGGAACTCTGCTTTTATTGGTTTTATTTTTTTCCACTTCTGGGTAAGATTTCTTTTTATTTTATTTTATTTTATTGTGCTTTAGATGAAGGTTTACAGAGCGAATTAGGTACTCATTAAACAATTAATACACATATGGTTTTGTGACGTTGGTTGCCAACCCCACGACATGTCAACATTCTCCTTTCTCGACCTCGGGCTCCCCGTTACCAGCTTTCCTGTCCCCTTCTCCCTTCTTGTCCTTCCTCTGAGCTGGTGTGCCTATTTAGTCTTCTTTTGTTTTATGGGCCTGTCTAATCTTTGGCTGAAGGGTGAACCTCAGGAGTGACTTCAGTACTGAGTTAAAAGGGTGTATGGTGGCCATATTCTCGGGGTTTCTCCAGTCTCTGTCAGACCAGTAAGTCTGGTCTTTTTTTGTAAATTTGAATTCTGTTCTATATTTTTCTCCAGCTCTGTCTGGGACCCTCTATTGTGATCCCTGTCAGAGCAGTTGGTGGTGGTAGCCGGGTGCCACCTAGTTGTGCTGGACTCAGTCTGGTGGAGGCTGTGGTGTTGTGGTGCATTAGTCATTGGACTAATCTTTCCTTTATGTCTTTGGTTTTCTTCATTCTCCCTTGCTCCAGATGGGGTGGGACCAGTGGAGTATCTTAGATGGCCGCTCACAAGCTTCTAAGACCCCAGACTGCTATTCACCAAAACAGGATATAGAACACTTTCTTTATAAACTATGTTATGCCAGTTGAGCTAGATGTCCCCCAAGACCATGGTCCCCAGCCCTCAGGCCAGTAATTTGGTCCTTCAGGAGTTTGGATATGCCTATGGAGCTTCCATGACCTTGCCTTGGTCAAGTTGTGCTAACTTCCTCAGTATTGTGTACTGTCTGCGTAAAATTTCATTTGACGAAAGGATTCTGTAGCTATAAAAACAAACAAAAAATTAAAAACAAAACAAAACACTGTACTATCTTTTAAGACTGTGATTTCTGGAATGAAAAATCAATTGATGAATCTCTTGAAAGACTCCAGCGTCATAGTCAGCAATGAAGCTAGAAACTGGCAGTCAAAAATCTTATTTCTATCTCTAGTTCTTCCACTGACTTACTTTGTGATAGAACTTGATTTCTTTATGTTGTCTCAATGTCTTCCCAAAAACAGAGGTAAAAATTTACCTTTAAACGAAAATTTTGAAGCTCCTGAACAGAATTAATTGACCCTCTGTCATGGTTTGAATTATGTCCTCCAAAAAATGTGTTTATCAGTTTGGCTGGGCCATGATTCCTGGTACTGTGTGATTTTCCTATATGTTGTAAATCCTGCCTCCATGATGTTAATGAGGGAGGATGGGTGGCAGTTGTGTTAGTAAGGCAGGACTGGATCTACAAGACTGAATTGTGTCCTGAGGCAATCTCTTGAGATATATAAGAGAGAAGTGAGCAGTGAGATGGGGGACCTCATACCATCAAGGAAGCAGTGCCAGGAGCAGAGTGCGTCCTTTGGAACAGGGTCCCTGTGCCGAGAAGCTCCTAGTTCTGGGGGAACACTGATGAGAAGGCCGAGAGAGAGAAAGCCTTCCCCTGGAGATGACACCCTGAATTTGGACTTCTAGCCTACATTACTGTAAGGAAATAAACTTCTCTTTGTTAAAACCATCCACTTGTGGTATTTGTTATAGCAGTACTAGATGGCTGAGACACCCTCCTTCCTGGCAAATATTTTTACAACACTCTTTGCATGATTAGGTTGTGGGTCTCCTCTACTAGACAGCAAATCACTTGAGCATGAGGACCCCGGCATTCTTCTTGTGTTTGTATCATCTAGCTGTGCCCAGCAGTGTGCCTGGCACATCGTGGAGGTAGTATTTCCAAAATGATGACAGGTTTTCCTTTAGGATTGTTTGTGAGTCTGCTTTCCTCAAGTCCTGATTCGACTAGCGCCTTTTTTCTTTATTTGGCCTAAGACTGTCTGTGGGCCCTTCTACCCAGGAGCAATGGAGCACTTGTTCCTACCCATTGCCATCAAGTAGATTCTGACTCACGGTGATCCCATGTGTTACAGAGTAGAGCTGCTCCATAGGGTTTTCTTGGCTGTGATACTTTACAGAAGCAGATTGCCAGGCCTTTCTTCCGCAGAGCTGCTGGGTGGGTTTGAACCTTTAGATTAGTAGCCGAGTGCAAACCATTTGCACCACCCAGGAACCTTCACTTGTTCCTGATCCCTCCATTAACAAGAAAGGACCCCTTAACTCTAATGGGGAACTAGAATGTTTGAGTGAAGGTGAGGAATGGCAGACAGGTTCCTGTAACTGCAGGAATGTGCAACTGTTTTCTGCATCAGCCTTAGGTTCCCACCTACCCAGGAAACACTTAAGGAGGCTTAGTAATTATTTCTGCCACTTTCGAGGACTGACCTCCTGAGGGAGAATTGTATTATATATTTTAAATTATATATAAAGATAATATGACACTATAGAATATTTGGAAAATTGAGAAAAAAGACCATTAATCTTATCCTCCCCCCCCAATGCAACTATTTTCATTTTTTAATATTTCCTTCCAATATTAGCTATGTATGTATTTATCAATATAGTTTGCATCTCTCTGGTTTTACTTAATGTTGTGTAAATGCAAGTTTTCCATGTTGTACACGGTTTTCTTCTAAATCATCAGTGTTAACAGGTGTATATCCCATTAGGTAAATGAACTATGATTTAAATAACCTCTTAGTGTGCATTTTTGAACATTAAAGCTATAATGTCTAAACCTAGTTTTAATGTTGCTTAAGGATGTAGTGGATAAAACCAGGTTAGAGATGCATCAAAACATGAAAGAAGAAATGAAGAGAGAAAACTTGGCTGCAGAACAACGCATGGTCCACAGAATCCAAAGGATTATGATGGAGTGCCACAGGGAGAAGGTCTATGCTGTGGAGTTAGCCAGGGCTGAGGAAAGACAGATAGCCCAAGAAGAAATCCAGGCCCAGAAAAGGTATTCCAGAGAACATAGTTGCAAATTAGTATTTTACTTTTATCAAAATCAACTTGGAGAAAGGGATAAGGTTAAGGTATATATGTGGATATTGCTCAGTTTTTGTTTTTACATTTTTATTATGGAGTATATCAAATATATAGAAAAATACATAATATATTCTAGACTATGTATATGTGTGGTTTAAAGGAAAATAGCATGAATGCTCAAGGACCTACCATCCAGTTTAAGAGGCTGAAAATTACCAACATTTCTAAAGCTCCTATATGTTCTTCCCCGATCTTCTTTCCTTTCTACCCATCTCCAGGAGGTAACTATTGTCCTGAATATTGTGTTTCTTATTCTATATCACCAGTTTCAAGAGGCTATGGAAAGGAATCAAGAAACATTTTTCCATAAACACATAAAATTCAACCTCGATCAACTAGCCTAGATCACACTCTATTGTGGATGCGTTAGTTTTTGGTCTTTTTCTTATCACACAAGTAATACATGATGCTATAGGAGAAGTTGACATTATGGAAATCTATAGAGCAAAAATTTCAAGTCCCAACTCACTGCTTCTCATCTCTGGCTCCCAGTGACAATCATTTTCAATACTGGGGTCTGTATCCTTCCATACCCTTTTGATGTATTTACAACCATATATAGGTGCATAATCACAAATCATTTTATATAATTAGATCCTATGTACATATGTTTTAAGAATACCAAGGTAACCATTTTTAAGTATGTAATGAACATTTGATGGAATTGGCCAATTTTCACAGGAGCCATTCTTAGGGATTTCCAGGTCCAAAAAAAAATCGAAATTTCCAGATAGATGTTAAGTGACTTGCCACAGATCACTCAATGTTAGCGGCAGAATCAGAGCTGAAACCTCCATGTTGGGCCTCCTAGACTAGGGCTTCTCCCTTCTGCTTTGCTGTGCTGAGTTAGCAAGCAAACAAATTCACTTGTATGTAATTAACTGATAAGATCTTCCTCCTTAGAACGTTTAGAACAGGGCCCCAGGTAAAATCCTGTAGGAGGTGCAGATAAATAAGAAGAGGGCTGCAGCTGTGGCATTTTCAGTGGTCCCTCCCTTCCTGCATAAACTACAGATCATTTGCGTATATGGAAAAGGAAGGCGAAAGAAGATTTTGAGATGAGGTTGGAGAAGGTGGTACAACTCCCGAAAGGGTTGTGGTCCAAGTAGTGGAAGGTAGTACCTTCTTTTCCTTTCTCCTCGTCCCTGCCTGCCTGCCTGCCTGCAGGAGCTCTGCCTCTTCCATTGGAGCCTCTGGGGCCACTCCTCACTCACACCAGCAGTCTCTTGCTCTCACCCTTTCTGTATTGCTTTCACCCCTCCGGCCCTTTCCTCCGTTTTGAATGGAGCGTTTTCAACGTCCACCTTTTATTGAATCAGTAGACTAAGATTAGGGAAAGTCCATGTCCATCATTTAAGTATATCTAACTCGAACATCCGTTTTGTTCACTGTTGTGTCCTAAGTGCCTTGAAGAGAGCCAGGCACATGGCAGGCATTCTTAAAATTTGGACAAACAGCCCAAATTTGTTCTACTCAACTCACCCCACTCTGCAGCACATCAGATCCTATCTCTAAACTTTGCTTGATTCCAGCATTCTTTAGAGCATTTGCAGAAACTAATATATGGAGAGACACTATTGTTGAAAATTCCACTGTAGATCTTTCATTTGACTATAAAGTTTCATCCAAGTCTTAGGGTTCAGAACACTCACATGTTGTATAAAATTTGTTAAGTGCACAGAAAACATTTTTATGGGTTGAGGTGATAAGATTCTGAACAAATTACCTAGGAGACACTGGACTCTTTCTCTTGAAGTTAAAAAAATAAATAAATAAACATCTCTGCTTGGAAAGGTTCTAAGCGTTTTCTAGCCCAAGGCAAAGGCATGAATGAAGTGACCACTCAGGAATCTTTGTGGTCATGGCTAAAATTCCTAATGACAGCTACCCTTTATTCAACACTCAGCACATGCAAGGCCCTTTGCATACTTCTTGCACTACTTCCCTCACATTCCTTCCTGGGGGGGGTTCTATCATCCTCTATATCTTCAGATAAAGACCCTGAGCATTACAGAAACACTAAGCAAACTGCCAAAGGTCACATAAAACGAGGTGGCAGGGCCTGATTTGACACAGAAGCTTGTGACCTTCCATTATGCTACCCTGCTCTACAGGTAGAGACATTATGTGAGATATCTAGAGTGTTTTCCTCTTTATTGGAATTTATCAAGTTTCTCGTGTGTATTTGGCACTGAAGCTCTGGCATGAAGAAGTAAGGGCCCTTCCTCAGGATTACATGAAATAACTAAAGTATGGCTACCCCATATGAGCAAACCTAGATGGACTGGTACAAATAACACATAGGAGCTGCAAGAGTTCAAAGTCCTACAAAGAGCAAGCAAAGGATGGGTGGGATGTGTAGTGAGGTACGTTTCTTGGAGGTAGTTAGTCTTGGGTTGGACCTTAGAAGAGAGACGGAAGAATGAGAACAGCATGAACAAAGACATGGAGATGGGGAGGTGTGAAATATAATGAGGTACAGCCAAGGGATGGTATCATATAAATGCACTGCTGGAGTTTGTCCTTTGGAAGTGTCCCCTGCCCCCTTACCATCAGGGCCTCTATAATGCCTGCAGCCCCAACTTAGGGGTATCACTAATCCTTCTGTCAGACCAGGGAGAAATGGGTTCCCAATGTCCCAGGTAAAGAATCAGAATGTATTTTCCTTATAAACACAATGGCTAGAAATAGTACTAACAGTCTTGTTGCTCAAGTGAAAAACAGATTAATAGCTTATTTTGGGCTAATAAAGCAAACTGTCTGCTATGTTCAACAGTGCTTCAAACACTTAATGTACATTGAGTTTGGGGAGCAAATTCTTTCATAATTTAAGAATTGCCTGGGAGGAAATGAGGCACTATATCTTACTGTCTTAAGCTCAAGGGTTTTTATTACTGGACATAGACAAGAGGTTTGAAATTGAAAGTTAGAAGATGAAAAGTTCACTTAATAAGTAGGAGGGAAGGAACACCTATTGCTATTTTCCTTTATATCTGTGAGCAATAAATTTCATACCATTTCAACAACCTCCTAAAAATAGTGAGGAAAAGAGCTAAGAGAGGCCCTAATGGGACCAATGGACAAATCAATTGCTAGAGTAGGTTCTCCAAGCTTTATTTTTTCCCAAGGGCCCAGTGGAGTTTTGTTATAGATTTTAAATTATATTTTTATTTGGTAACTTATTTTGGAACCCACTTTTTAAAACACCAGATTAGGCTCTCTCTCTCTCTCTCTCTCTCTCTCTATATATATATATATATATATATATGGACACATAGCTATTTTTTTTAACTTTTTTCTTTTTTATTGTACTTCAGGTGAAGGCTTACAGAACAAATAGTTTCTCATGAAACAGTAGTACACATATTGTTTTATGACATTGGTTAACAACCCCACAGCATGTCAACCCTCTAACTTCTCAACCTTTTTCTTTGGAGAAAATACACATAGCCAAAGATACACCATTTCAAAAATCTCTACATGCACAGTTCAGGGACATTGACTACGCTCTTCCAGTTGTGCTGCTATTCTCACTTAAGATGAAGGCTTACAGAACAAAACAGTTTCTCATTTAACAGTTACGACACATGTTGCCCTATGACAATGGTTAACAATCTCACAACACATCAACAATATCCTTACGCAACCTTGGGTTCCCTATCACCAGCTTCCTTGTCCCCTTCTACCTTCTGGCCCTTGTCACTGGACTATTGTACCTCATTAGTCCCACTTGGTTTTACGGGGCTGTCCACTCCCAGGCTGAACGGTGAAACTCAGAGATAACTTCACCACTGAGCTAAAAGGGTGTCTGGGGGCCATACTCTCGGGGTTTCTCCAGTCTCCTTTAGGCCAGTAAATCTGGTCTTTTCTTTTTGTTAGAATTATGTTCTACATCCTTCTCCAGCTCTGTCCAGAACCCTCTGTTGTGATCCTGGTCAGAGCAGTCAGTGGTGGTAGCCGGGCACCATCTAGCTGTACTGGACTCAGTCCGGTGGAGGCCTTGGTAGCTGTGGACCATTAGTCCTTCAGACTAATCTTTTCCTTTTATCCTGTTCTCTTCATTCTCCCTTGCTCCCGAAGCAATGAGCCCAGTGGAGTATCTTAGATGGCTGCTCACAAGCTTTTAAGACCCCAGACACTACTCACCAAGATAGAATGTAGAGCATTGTCTTTATAAGCTGTGTCATGCCAACTGAGCTAGATGTTCCCTGAGACCATGGTCCCCACAGCCCTCCACCAAGCAATTCAGTCCCTCAGGGAGTTTGGATGTGTCTATGGGGCTTCCATGACCTTTCCTTGTACAAATTGTGCTAGTTTCCCCTGTATTGTGTACTGTCTAACCCTTCACCCAAGATACCACTTATCTATTGCCTATTTAGTATTTCCCCCCCACCCCTCCCATCCCTCGTAACCAACAAAGATTGTTATATTTTGTGTGTGAACTTTTTCATGGGTTTTTACAATAGCGGTCTCATACAATATTTGTCCTTTTGTGATAGACTTATTTCACTCAGCATAATGTCCTCCAGTTTCATCCATGCTATGAGATGCTTCACAGATTCATTGTTGTTCTTTCTCGTTGCATAGTACTCCATTGTGGGTATGTACCATACTTTGTTTATCCATTCATCTGTTGATGGCATCTGGGATGTTTCCATCATTTTGCTATTGTGAACAATGCTGCCATGAACATAGGTGTGCATATGTCTATTTGAGTGATGACTCTTGTTTCTCTAGGATATATTCCTAGGAGTGGGTTTGCTGGATCGAATGGTATGTCTTTTTCTAGCCTTCTGAGGAAATGCCATATCATTTTCCAAAATGGTTTTATCATTTTGCATTCCCACCAGCAGTGCATAAGAGTTCCCATCTCCCCGCAGCCCCTCCAACATTTGTTATTTCCAGTGTTTTTGATTCATGCCAGTAATGCCAGGGTGAGATGGTATCTCATTGTGGTTTTAATTTGCATTTCTCTAATGGCTAGTGATCACGAGCATTTCCTCATGTGTCTGTTGGCTATTTGAATGTCTTCTTTGGTGAAGTGTCTGTTCATTTCCTTTGCCCATTTTTTAATAGGATTATTTGTCCTTTTGTTGTAGAGGTGTTGGATTTTCTTGTAGATTATGGAGATTAGACCTTTGTCTGACTTGCACTGTCCAAAAATTTTTTCCCAGTCTGTAGGTTCTCTTTTGACTCTTTTGGTGAAGTCTTTTGAAGAGCATAGGTGTTTGATTTTTAGAAGATCCCAGTTATCTAGCTTATCTATTGGGGTTTCTGCGTTGATGTTTATGGTTTGTATCCTGTTAATGCCATGTATTAAGGCCTGAAGTGCGGTCCTATATTTTCTTCTTTGAACTTTATAGTTTTAAGCTTTATATTCAGGTCTTTGATCGATTTTGAAGTAGTTTTTGTATACAGTGTGAGGTATGGGTCCTGTTTCATTTTTTTGCAAATGGATATCCAGTTTTGCCAGCACCATTTGTTAAAAAGACTGTCTGTTCCCCATTTGATGCACTTTGGGCCCTTGTCGAAAATCAGGTGACCGTAGGTGGATGGATTTACATCTGGGTTCTCAATTCTGTTCCATTGGTCAATGTATCTGTCATTGTACCAGTACCAGGCTGTTTTGACTACTGTAGCTGTATAGTAGTTTCTGAAGTCAGGTAGTGTGAGTCCTCCAACTTTATTCTTCTTCTTCAGTAGTGCTTTACTTATTTGGGGCTTCTTCCCTTTCCATATAAAGTTAATGATTCATTTTTCCATCTCTTTGAAGAATGTTGTTGGTATTTGGATCAGGATTGCGTTGTATTTGTAGATTGCTTTGGGTAGAATTGACATTTTCACAATGTTGAGTCTGCCTATCCATGAGCATGGTACGTTTTTCCATTTATGTAGATCCCTTTGGGTTTCATGCAGTAGTGTTTTGTAGTTTTCTTTGTATAGGTCTTTTACATCCCTGATCAGATTTATTCCTAAGTATTGTATGTTTTGATTTCCTTTTCATCATTCTCCTTATTGGTGTATAGGAATCCTACTGATTTTTGAATGTTTATCTTGTATCCTGCTACTCTGCTGAATCTTTCTATTAGTTCCAGTAGATTTCTGGTGGAGTCTTTAGGGTTTTCTATGTATACTGTCATATCATCTGTAAACAGGGACAGTTTAACTTCTTCATTACCAATTTGGATGCCCTTTATTTCTTTTTCTTGCCTTATTTCTCTAGCTAGAACTTCCAGCACAATGTTAAATAGCAGTGGTGATAAAGGGCATCCTTGTCTTGTTCCTGTTTTCAAGGGGAATATTTTCAGCCTCTCTCCATTAAGAATGATGTTGGCCATTTGTTTTGCATAGATGCCCTTTATTTTGTTGAGGAATGTCCCTTCTATACCTATTTTATTGAGAGTTTTTTCAGGAATGGGTGTTGGACTTTGTCAAATGCATTTTCTGCGTCTATTGAGATGATCGTGTGATTCTTTTCTTTCCTTTTATTTATGTGGTGGATTACGTTGATTGATTTTCTAATGTAGAACCATCCTTGCATACCTAGTATGAATCCTACTTGGTTGTGGTGTATTATTTTTTTGATATGATGCTGAATTCTATTGGCTAGAATTTTGTTAAGTATTTTTGCATCTATATTCATGTGAGATATTGGTCTGTAATATTCTTTTTTTGTGATGTCTTTGCCTTGTTTTGGTATCAACGTTATGTTGGCTTCATAGAATGAATTTGGAAGTGTTCCTTCCTCTCCTATGCTCTGAAATAGCTTGAGTAGTATTGGTACAAGCTCTTCTGTAAATGTTTTGTAGAATTCTCCAGTGAAGCCATCTGGGCCAGGGCTTTTTTTCGTTAGGAGTTTTTTTTATTACCTTTTCAATGTCTTCTCTTGTTATGGGTCTGTTCAGATTTTGAACATCACTTTGTTGTAGTTTGGGTAGGCTGTGTGTTTCTAGAAATTTATCCATTTCCTCTAGGTTTTCAAATGTGTTGGAGTGTAGTTTTTCATAATATTCTGTTATAATCCTTTTTATTTCAGTTGGGTCTGTTGTAATGTCCCCCATTTCATTTCTTATTTGGGTTATTTGCATCCTCTGCTGTTTTTCTTTTGTCAGTCCGGCCAGTGGTTTGTCGATTCTGTTGATTCTTTCAAAGAACCAACTTTTGGTTTTGTTGATTCTTTCTATTGTTTTTCTGTTCTCTATTTCATTTATTTCTGCTCTGATCTTTAATATTTCCTTTCTTCTGGTGGTTGTGGGCATTTTTTGCTGTTCTCTTTCTATTTGTTTGAGTTCTGTAGTTAATGTTTTGATTTTGTCCCTTTCGTCTTTTTTGATATGTGCATCTATTGCTATAAATTGTCCTCTGAGGGCTGCCTTTGCTGTGTCCCAAAGGTTTTGGTATGATGTGTTTTCATTTTCATTTGATTCTAGGAATTTTTTGATTCCATCTCTGATTTCTTCTATTACCCATTGATGTGTAAGCAGATATTCAGTTTCCATGTAGTTGATTTTTTTTCCTTGCTCTTTCTAGTGTTAATTTCTACCTTGATGGCATTGTCGTCAGAGAAGATACTGTGAATTATCTCAACGTTTTGGATCTTGTTGAGGATTGCTCTGTGGCCTAAGATGTGGTCTATTGTGGAGAACGTTCCATGTGCATTGGAAAAGAATATGTACTTTGCAGCGGTTGGATGGATTGTTCTATATATGTCTATGAGGTCCAGTTGGCTGATTGTGTCCTTTAGGTCTTCTGTATCTTTGCTGAGTTTCTTCTTAGTTGTTCTGTCCTTTATTGAGAGTGGTGTGTTGAAGTCTCCTACTATTATTGTGGAACTGTCAATTTCTCTTTTCAGTGTTGTTAGGGTTTGTTTTATGTATTTTGGAGCCCTGTCATTGGGTGTGTAGATGTTTATTATGGTTATATCTTCATGATGGATCGTCCCCTTAATCATTATATAGTGTCCTTCTTTGTCTTTTATGGTAGATTTTGTTTTAAAGTCTATTTTATCTGAGATTAGAATTGCCACTCCTGCTCGTTTTTGGTAGTTGTTAGCTTGATATTTTTTTTTCCATCCTTTGACTTTTAATAAATTAACATCTCAGTTTCTAAGGTGTGTCTCTTGTAGACAGCATATTGATGGATCCTGTTTTCTTATCCATTCTGCCACTCTCCGTCTCTTTATGGGGCATTGAGTCCATTTACATTCAGTGTAATTATTGATAGATGTGAGTTTGTTGCTGTCATTTTGTAGTGTTTTTTTTTTTTGTGGTGCTGAAGTTTTCTTTGTTCTTCTTACTCTCTAGTGCTGAGTTACTTTTGTTTGTGGATTTTTTAATTTCATTTCTGTTGTTTTTGTAGGTTTTGTTTTTGCTGAGACTTTATGTTTTCCCTCTTTTTTTTATGAGTATGTTTCTTAACTTTCTTTGTGGTTACCATGAATTTTACCCTTATCTTTTGAAATTTGAAGCAGTCTGGTATCGCCTTGCCTTCAGATACCAGAAGGTTCTATACCTATGCTGTTTATTCCCTCTTTTATTGTTTTGATGTTGTTGTCATTTACTGATTAACTGCTCTGATTCCCTGTTGTATTTCTTTTGGGTTTGGATAGTCCTCGAGAGGTCGTTTCCTAGATTGGTATCTGGCTGGTACGATCCTGTGTCCTAGATTCTGCCTGTGAGCTGAAGTTGTTTGTCCTCAGATCGAAGAACTCCCTTTAATAATTCTTGTAATTTTGGTTTGACCTTTACATATTCCCTTAATTTCTGTTTATCTGGAAATGACCTAATTTCACCATCAAATTTGAACGAGAGTTTTGCAGGATATATTATTCTTGGCTGGCAATTTTTTTTCTGCTAAGATTTTATATATGTCATCTCATTGCCTTCTTGCCTGCATGGTTTCTGCCAAATAATCTGAGCTTAGTCTTATTGTTTCTTCTCTGTATGTGACTTCTTGTTTTTTACGAGCTGCTCTCAGGATTCTTTGTTTGTCTTTAGTTTTGACGAGTGTGATTATGATATGCCTTGGTGATTTTCTTTTGGGGTCTCTCCTATATGGGGTTTGTTGAGCTTCTTGGATGGCCAGCTTTTCATCTTTCATAATATTGGGGAAGTTTTCTATTAGCAGTTCTTCAATGATCCTCTCTGTGTCTTCTGTTTTCCCCCTGTTCTGGAATTCCAATCACTCATAAATTTTTGCTTTTGATTGTATCCCACATAACTCTCAGGGTCTCTTCATTTTTCATTGTTCTTTCTTCTGAGTTTTCCTGAAACAGAGTTGTATCCAAGTTTTTGTCTTCAATTCCACTGATCCTGTCTTCCACAGTTTCAAATCTGCTTCTCAGCCCTTCTATGACACCGTCCATTTCTGAAATCTTGTTGTTTATCTTTTGGATTTCTAATTGTATTTGTATAATTTCTAGTTGTAAATTTATTTTGGCATTTTGTTCCTGCATTATTTTCCTGAATTCTTCCATTTTTTTTGTCTGTATTTTCCATGAATTTGTCTATTTTTTCCTCATGTTTGTCAGCTTTTTGCCTCAGCTCTTGGAGAATTCTGAGTATTAGAGATTTGAATTCCCTATCAGGTAGTTCTAGTGCATTTTCTTCCACTGGAAAGTCATCTGCTATTTTATTTTGGACGCCTACTGGAACCATGCTGTCCTGTTTTTGTAAATGTTTTGGTAATGTCTGCTGTCTTTGGGCATTCGGTAGTTATTTTTCTCGTTTGTTGATAGTAGATTTGTTTGTTTCATCCCTTTTTAAAAAAAAATTTGACTATGTCTGAGCAGGCGGACTGTGTGTTCTTTGTTGTTTGCTCATCTGTGGGTACAATGCTTTTCGCCTCCTTCTCCAATTGGCAGGGCCAGTCACTCAGATATGGTACGGCAGGGCAGGTCTAGCTGAAGAGGAGTTACCGGGACGGGTTGTTTGTGGCACTTACTATAGCCACCAGTGCGGGTTGGTAATCAGTGCAGGGCAGGTTCCAGTAGGCCGTGCCTGTGCTGCTTGGTAGTGTGATGTTAAGTGCATGGTGCAGGTAGGCAGGATGTAGCGGGGAGATTGTTATGTGTGGAGCTAAAATGGATATGTGAGAGAGGAGAGAGGAACAGGAGCCAAAAACATACAAATAATAAAGAATGCTAGCGAAGCTTGCCGTTGGAGTGGAGAGATGAGAGACTATGAAATGGAGAAAAACAGAAAGGGGAAGAGGAATAAAAGAATGAATAAATAAAAACCAGAAAGGTTAAAGAACCACAAAGTTCCCAGGGATCCCGCTGGTGCAGCTATGAGGTCTGGGGAAGTCGCTCTCAAGTGTTGCAGTACAGCCTGGCCAGAAGGCGTAGAGGTATACAACGCCAGGTATTCAGGGAACAGAAACAGAAGGAAGATATAGAGAGACAAGAAACTGAGTAATGAAGAAAGACATAAAAGGAAAAAGAGGGAAAAGAAAACAAAACAAATTAAAAAAAAAAAAAAGAACAAGAAAAGCCCCCCTAAAAACAGAAAAAAAAAAAAACCAACAAGAAAAGAAATGCCCTCTGGGATCCCTCTGCGTGTCTGTGCATACCGAGGGGGTAGTCTCCTTCCCACGCAGCACCACCTAGCCAGAAAGGGCTCCCAACTCAAGAAAAGGAAAACAAACAAACAATTCAAAACAAACAAATGAAGAAAAGACCCAGTATCCCACCAGCGCGGCAGCCCAGACGGAGAAGCAGCTCCACACTCGAACGGAGCTCCACAGCCCCTCAGGAAGAAGCAAAGATGGTGCACGGAGGCAGGTATTTGAGCGAAAGGAGGGTGAGGTGGTGAGAGGTAAGGAAGAAATCAAAAGAAGCAGAAAAAAACAACACCAGCAGCCAACAAATGGCACTCAGAGAGCCAGCTAGTGCAGGCTGGTGGAATCCAAGCAGCCGGTGTTTCTTGGACAAGAGACTGTGTCCGCGGGAAGCAGAGGGGGTCGAGTGTGGGTGAAGAAGGGTAGGGAGTGGGAAAGCATATATCACAAATTACTGGAGCTCTGCAGCCCATCAGGAAGAAGCAAAGATGGCACACGGAGCCAGGTATTTGAGCGAAAGGAGGGGGAGATGGTGAGAGGTAAGGAAGAAATCAAAAGAAGCGAAAAAAAGGAACACCAGCAGCCAACAAATGGCACTCGGAGAACCAGACTGTTTGGGTGTGTAGAATCCAAGCAGCCGGTGTTTTCTGGACAAGAGATTGTGGCCGTGGGAAGCAGAGGAGGCCGAGTTGGGGTGAAGAAGGGTGGGGGTTGGGAAAGCATATATCGCAAATTACCGGTTGTTTTGTCTCCCACTGGAAGCTCTGTGAAGCTGCTGCTTTCTCGTACACCCGTTTGCTGGTCTACAATAGGAGTCCAAGATGGCAGATCCGTGCTGAGTTAGCTGGTAGGGGACCTCTGCATGAATCTCTCCTCGTTCTCCATTCTCTGTCTTTTTTCTCACTCCATTTTGTGCTTGGCTGAGTTCTTTATCTCTTCATTTGATGTTTTAGGGTTTCAGGATTGTTGTTTTCTCTGTTTGGCTTAGTTTTTCAGATCTTTGCTGTGGAGGGATGGCGTGGTGCTTCTGCCTAGAGCTCCATTTTGCCAGAACTCCTATTACAGCTATTTTGAAAGAGTTAAATTCCTGTCCAGCACCACCTTTAAAATAAAATTGTAAGTATTTCAAAATTTGAAGCTTATGGCCTCATAAATATAGAGATGGCAGATATTATCACGTCTTAGTGGATGGAATTTAAAAGACAGGACGGGTGGCAAATCTTGGAATGTCTGTATTAAACTAGGAGGGAGATAAGATTATTTAACCACCACAGATGTTTGAACCCAACCTTTGCAGATTTTTTTTTATTCTCAAATCTTAGATATTCTGCTTAAACTGGGTTAACCACAGATATCCACTGGAAGTGTATCACAGTGGCTAAGAACTTTTACTCTGGACTCTGACTGTCTGGGTTGCAAAGCTGGTTTTGTCACTTTTACTAATTAAGTGAACTTGGGCAAGTTACTTAATTTCTCTGTGCCTCGGTTTCCTCATCAGTAAAATGGGCATGATAAAATAGAACAATCTCATAGTGTTATTTTAAGGAATCATTGAGACAATATATGTACAGGATGCTCATCAACCTGCTGGCACATGCTAAGAAGTCAATACAGTTGGCTGCATAAATTATATATAATTTCATATATTATAACCAGAGGTCTATGAACTCAAACAGCAGAGATCCTCAAAGTGTGGTCCAAGGACCTTTAGTGTCCCAGAGACCCTATCAGGAGTCCCATAAGGTCAAAGCTACCTTTTTACTAATATTAAGATGTTATTTGCCTTTTTCACTCTCATTTTCTCATGAGTATACAGTGGAGTTTTCCGGGGCTTAGATGATGTATGACATCACCATAAGTTGAAACAATGTAAAAAATCCAGTTTTTTTTTTCTTTTAAGTCAGACATTAGTTTGCAAAAAATGTAAAAGAATGCCACTCTTCTCACCAATACTTTTTTTGTTTTGGAAATATAGTTTTTTTCATAAAAATGTTATTTATATTAACATGTAATGGATTTATTGTTATTTTACATGAATTAATAAATATATTTTTAAATGTCTCACTTCAAATTTCTAATACTGTTAATGTCACTAGATATTACCCCTATAAACAAAAGTTCTTTGAGGTTCTCAGTAATTTTAATAGTGTAAAGGGGGCTGAGACCAAAAAGTTTGAGACCACTCTCATAGAATACTGCTCAGATGAAATCAAGATGAGAGCCAAATCCAGCCTGTGACGAAAAGTTTTCTCCTCTTTGGCTAAAGGTAAGCAGCTGGATTTATATAAAGAAATACTTTCCCTAGGGGTTTGGAACTCTGACTCTATTTCTTCATTTTTAAGCACACTGTCTCCTATTTTTCTGGCCAAGGTGGACTCAGGTCCCTAAAGTTGCCATAAGACACTCAGACTAGTAGCCTATGCCTAGCCCACGGTAGGGGAGTCGATGGACAGCCTCTCTGCTCCGAAAAATGTTCTTTGATTATTAACAGCTAACTCAATCCAAAGCTCATCTGTGACAGCCTGTCCCAACTGGGTGCTCATCTAAGCAATGCAATGGTTTCTCACACATCTGTGGTTAAGGACAAATTATTTTATTTTTAGTGGCTAATCCATCTAACTTATAAACCTGTGCTATCATTTGTAGGAAGGCCATGGAGGAATTTGTGCACGCTGGTGTGTCTGTTGTTAAGGATCAGAGGAAGAGCATGGATCTACTGATAAAGGAAAAAGAACATGAAATGAACGTCTACTATGGCATGGCTCATAGGCAGAAGCAAGAAGAGGTTCAGGAAGTGCTTCAAGAAGCAGAGAAAACACATCAAGCTACACTTGGAAATGTGATGGATAAACTGGTTAACACTCAAGGGGAGCTGTTGTCCATAGCAAAACAACTGGGAATCATGACAAACTGGAAAGATTTTCTAGAGGAGGAATTACAGGAAACCAGGGCAGCATTTCAAAAATACATCAATTATACTTTTCCTTCGCTTTCACCAGGGCAAGCTGATTTTATTCTGCCAGAAAGAAAGAAAACACCTTCCGATCTTGCTATTAATGAGAAGGAAATAACTTAAGTAGAAGTCTTCAACTGGAATTTCACTACAAAAGATATCATTCCAAAGACCAAATAAATCCACTCAAAAAGCATTTATTGATCCCAATTATGTGCAGTGTACTACTGCGTTGTAAGCATTTCAGTAGAAAACCAAAGTATTCAAAAGCACATTCCAGGCTACAGTGAGCTTCAAGTCTAAATGAGGAGAGAAAACAAAGGAATCAAAACTGCTTAGGAGAGAAAAGGGTTACTTGGAAGAAGTCTACACACACTTCTGGATCTGGCTGTACTCATTTCAGCATCACACATGTAGCTATTTTAGTGTGTGTTGCAGGTGAAAACAAGTAAAAGGGACATGTTCTTATATTGTCACCATCGTGGAGATGTGTGTTAACTTCCAGTATAGAGATATTATTTTGTGAACTTCAAAAGTATTGTAGGTAAAAAAGAAATTTCCTCAAACTCAGTAGGATTCAATTTAAATTCTGGAACCCCCATATAAAATAATTTAGAAAGAACCCTTGTATTTGCCAGTCATGTAAGAAAAAATACGTCTTTAGACCCCCTACCTCCAGGGAAGGGGTGTCTCTTGTGTTTATATCCAAACCTAGGAGTATCTTGAACACGTTGCTTTTGGGTCAAAATGCAAAAAACTTTTAAGTACTGCAATACTCAGGGCAAACGCATTTTAACATCTACTAAATTGAATAAAACCCAGGCAGTAACAACTTCTCCAAAAATCTATCCACTGTGATGTAATATACTTAAATTATTAATCACTGACCTATATTGGTGGTTTAAAAATTTTAAACTCAGAAAGCAGTTTTCAGTAGATTAAAAGATACTGTTCTCAAGCAAGCCTTAGGTGGATTTGTTTACATTGACCATTCTGGGATTTCCTAATGGTACAAGTAGCAATTTATTTACAATTGCATAAGGAGCTATACTCTTCTTAGTGTTTAACTCTCTGTTGCTGCAGGACTACTGCAACCCAAACTAAGTGACTCCCTAGGGACTGGAAGTGCTTTACACTGCCTTTTCATGTACCTTCTTCTCAAAATAACCTGTGAGACAGGCAGGGCAATGGTTGTTATTATTTCCTTTTACATATGGTAAAATAAAAACCATGCACTAAGCTATTTACATGTGTGAGACACTTTAAAAACATTTATAAACATAAATACTTGGGGATAAATGTGGCAAAAAAATGTGTCAGACATGTACACAGAAAGGTATAAAGAATTGCTGAGTTGTATTAAATATGACTTAAACAAATAGAAATATATACCTTGGTTATGGACCAGAAAACAGAATATTGTTAAGATGTTAATTATTGCCACATTGATCTATAGATTCAACGTAATCCTCACCCATCAAAATTCCGTTTTTTGAAAAAATGGACAAGCTTATTCTAAAATTTGAATAGACAGTCAAAAGAACTGGAATAGATAAAACAATTTAAAAGGCAGAACAATGTTGGAGGACTGACATTATTTTATACAGCTAAAGTAATCAAAACAGTATGGTATTGGCATAAAGATAGACATATAGATCATAGAAAAGAATAGAGAGTCTGGAAATTGACCCACACACATAAGGTTAATTAATTTTTGACAAAGATGGCAAGGCAGTTCAATGAGGAAAGAATAATCTTTTAAAGAAATTATGTTAGGAAAATTATTTGCAAAAAATAAACCATGGCCCTTACATCACACTGTATATAAAAAAAACTAAAACTATAAAAATCTTAGGAAAGTATGAAAGAAAATCTTTGTGACCTTGACTTAGGCAAAGATTTCTTCAATAGGATGAAGAAAAGCATGAATTATAACAAAAATTTCATAAATTGGACGTTGTAAAAATTTTTAGAATTTTCTCTCTAAAAGGCACTATTAAGAAAATGGAAAGGCAAGCCAGAGAGAGGGAGAAAATATTTAGGAAACATATATCTGGCTAGAATTTTAGAGCAGAATACATAAAGAACATTTACAATTCCTTAAGAAGACAAACGCTGCCCCCCCAAAAAAGATACGAACACTTCACCAAAGAAGATATTCAAATGGCAATTAAGCACGTGAAAAACTGTTCAAAATCAGTCACTGGGGAAATGAAAAAACCACAATGAAATACCACAACACACTCACTCGAATATCTGTAAGTTTTAAAAACTGACAATTCCAAGTACAGACAAGGATCTGAAGCAATTGGAACATTCTCATACATTGCTGGTAGAAATGTAAAATGGTTCACCCACTTTGGTAAACTATTTGACAGTTTGGTTTTTATAAAGATAAACATACACTTAGCATATGACTGTTTGACACTAACCATATCACACAGCAGTGATATTCCTATGTACTTAAGAGAAATGAATCCTATGTCCATACACACAAGTGCTTGTACTCAATTACTCATAGCAACTTTATATGTGCCCCAAATTGGAAATCATCCAAATGTGAATCAATCGGTGAGCAGATAAGTAAATTGTGGCATACCCATGAAATGGAATATAATTCAACAGTAAAAAGGAGTAATCTACTGATACATGCAACAATGCGTGATTCTCAAAAGCCTAATGATAAAATATCATCCTCAAAAGATTACTACTGTATGATTCTATTTATATGAACTTCTGGAAGAGGCAAAATTCTCATGAAAGAAAGCACATCAGTGGTTGCCCAGAGCCAGGGGTCATGGGGGCAAGGGGGTCAACTGTGAAAGGGTAGGGGGAACTTCTAAGGTAATGGAAATGTTCTGTATCATGATTTGGGCAACGATTACATTACTAACATACATTTTTCAAAACATATCTAATTGTACACTTAAAATTGGTGAATATTATTGTATGGGTAATTAGACCTCACAAATCTGATTTTTAAAAATCATTCATAATTACCCCATCCGGGAACAAACCCTGCAAATACTTCCCTTCTAGTCCTCATTTGTGCATCATAGCAGCATAATGGTCTGGAGTCAGGCTGCCCAGGTGAGACTGCTGGTCTAGCAGTTTGTAACTGGCTGGCTGTGGACAAATTCCTCACCAATCCTCAGGTTTCTTCATCTACAAAATGGGAATAATAATTCTACCTGGCCGGTTGGGTCGTGGTGAAGCTTCACTAGAATGCTTAGCATAGTACCTGAGATGCAGAAAGTACACCAAATGTTAGCTATTATTATTTTTCATCCCCACAAAAATAAGACCACAAGATATATACACAGTTCTTCATTTTTTCTACAGATCCTACAACCATTTATTCTAATTTTTAAAATGTACCAATTTCATTACGTTTGTTTACTTCTATCTTCTTTTAATTTTTTTTATTGTATTTAAGATGAAGATTTACAGAACAAATAGTTTCTCATTAAATAGTCAGTGCACATATTGTTTTATGACATTGGTAAACAACCCCACAACATGTCAACACTCTCCCTTCTCGACCTTGAGGACCTTTACTTTGGTGAAAATATACATAGCCAAGGTTACACCATTTTGAAAGTTTCTACATGTACAATTCAGTGACATCAGTTACATTCTTCCAGTTGTGCTGCTATTCTCACTATCCTTTTCCAAATTATTCCATCACTATTATCTTCAACTCACTGCCCCCTAGGCTTCCCATTAAACCTTTTGAGTTGCTGTTGTCGATTTGATCTCACATAGGTAATTCTTTTTTTTTTTTTTTTTTTTGTACCTTAGATGAAGGTTTGCAGAACAAATAGTTTCTCATTAAACAGTACACATAATTGCCCTGTGACAATGGTTAACAACCCCATGACATGTCAACACTGTCCCTTCTCAACCTTGGGTTCCCTATCACCAGCTTTCCTGTCTCCTTCTGCCTTCTAGTCCTTGTCCCTGGACTGCTGTGCCTCATTAGTCCTGTTTTGTTTCAGGAGGCTGTCCAATCCCTGGCTGAATGGTGATCTTCGGAAGGGGCTTCACCACTGAATTAAAAGGGTGTCCAGGGGCCATACTCTCGGGATTTCTCCAGTTTGTCAGGCCAGTAAATCTGGTCTTTTTTAGTGAGTTAGAATTCTGTTCTACATCCTTCTCCAGCTCTGCCCAGGACCCTCTATTGTGATCCTGGTCAGAGCAGTCAGTGGTGGTAGCCGGGCACCATCTAGCTGTACTAGACTCAGTCTGGTGGAGGCCTTGGTAGCTGTGGTCCATTAGTCCTTTGGGCTAGACTAATCTTTTCCTGGTATCTTGTTCTCTTCATTCTTCCTTGCTCCCGAAGGGGTGAGACCAGTGGAGTATCTTAGCTGGCTGCTCACAGGCTTTTAAGACCCCAGACGCTACTCACCAAGGTAGAATGTAGAACATTGTCTTTATAAACTGTGTTATGCCAGTTGAGCTAGATGTTCCCCGAGACCATGGTCCCCACAGCCCTCCGCCCAGCAATTCCGTCCCTCAGGGAGTTTGGAAGTGTCTATGGAGCTTCCATGCCCTTTCCTTGTACAAGTTGTGCTGGCTTCCCCAGTAATGTGTACTGTCTTAACCTTCACCAAAGTTATCACTTATCTGTTTAGTTCCCCCTGACTCCTCCCATCCCTCATAACCAACAAAGATTGTTTTTTTTTGTGTGTAAACTTTTACATGAGTTGTACAGTAGAGGTCTCATACAATATTTGTCCTTTTGTGATTGACTTATTCACTCAGCATAATGTCCTCCAGTTTTGTTCCTCTTACTCTCCTGTGCTGAGTTCCTTTTGTTTCTGGATTTTTTTTCATTTCTTTTGTTTTTGTAGGTTTTGTTTTTACTGAGACTTTATGTTTTTCTTCTTTATTTTAATGACTAGGTTTGTTAACTTTTTTTGTGGTTACCATGAAATTTACCCTTTTCTTCCTAGATTTGAACCAGTCTATTACTACTTGGTATCATTTGACTTCTTCTCCATTAGAAGGTTTTATATCTACACTGTTTATTCCCTCTTTTATTGTTCTAATGCTGTTGTCATTTACAGATTAACCTCTCTGGTTCCTTTTTGTAATTCTTTTGGTTTTGCGTAGTCCTTAAGAGTTAATTTCCTAGATTGGTATCTGGCCAGTACAATCCTGTGTCCTATATTCAGCCTGTGGTCGGATATTGTTTGTTCTCAGATCAAAGGACTTCCTTTAATAAGTCTCATAAGTTTGCTTTGGTTTTTACATAGTCCCTTAATCTCTGTTTATCTGGAAATGACCTAATTTCACCATCATATTTGAATGAGAGTTTTGCAGGATATATTATTCCTGGCTGGCAATTTTTTTCTTTCAAAGTTTTATATATGTCATCCCATTGCCTTCTTGCCTGCATGGTTTCTGCCGAATAATCTGAGCTTAGTCTTATTGTTTCTCCTCTGTATGTGACTTCTTGTTTTTCTCCAGCTGCTCTCACTCCAGCTGCTCTCAGGATTCTTTGTTTGTCTTTGGTTTTAGCTAGTGTGATTATGATATGCCTTGGTGATTTTCTTTTGGGGTCTCTCCTACATGGGGTTCTTTGAGCTTCTTGGATAGTCAGCTTTTCATCTTTTGTAGTTTTGGGGAAGTTTTCTGTCAGCAATTCTTCAGTGATCCTTTCTGTGTCTTCTGTTTTCTGCCCCTGTTCTGGGACTCCGATCACTCGCAGATTTTTGCTTTTGATTGTATCCCACATAATTCTCAGTGTTTCTTCATTTTTCTTTGTTCTTTTTTCTGATTTTTCCTCAAACAGAGTTGTGTCCAAGTGTTTGTCTTCAATTCTGCTGATCCTGTCTTCCACCGTTTCAAGTCTGCTCCTCAGCCCTTTTATGACACTTTCCATTTCTGAGATCCTCTTGTTTTTCTTTTGGATTTCTAATTATTGTTTTTGTATAATTTCTAGTTGTGAATTTATTTTGGCATTTTGTTCCTACAGTATTTTCCTGAATTATTCCATTTTTTTGTCTGTATTTTCCATGAATTTGTCTGCCTCTTCCATGAATTTGTCTATTTTTTCCTCATTTTTGTTGCTTTTTGCTTCAACTCTTGGATAATTCTGAGTATTAGAGATTTGAATTCCCTATCAGATCGCTCTAGTGCCTCTTCTTCTACTGGAAAGTCATCTGGTGTTTTATTTTGGACTCCTACTGGAACCATCCTGTCCTGTTTTTGTAAATGTTTTGATATTGTCTGCTGTCTTCAGGGCATTCAGTAGTTATTTTTCTTCTTCATTAATTGTAGATTTGTTTGTTTCGTCCTGTTTGGTTTTTTTTTTTTTTTTTTTTTTTTTAATTTGGCTATGTCTGAGCAGGCGGGCTGTGTGTTCCTTATTGTTTGCTCATCTGTGGGCACAATACTTTTCACCTCCTTCTCCAACTGGTAGGGTCCGTCACTCAGATATGGTACAGCAGGGCAGGTCTTGCTGAAGAGTTGCTGGGATGGGTTGTTTGTGGCACCTACTACAGCCACCAGGGCAGGTCAGTAATCAGTGCAGGGCAGGTTCCAGTAGACTGTGCCTGTGCTTCTTGGTGATGTGATGTTAAGTGCACGGTGCCAGTAGTCAGGATGGAGGGGGGAGATTGTGATATGTGGAGCTAAGATGGATATGGGAGAGAGGAGAAAGGTACATGAGCCAAAAATATACAAACAAACAAAAAGAGTGTTAAGGGAACTTGCCATTGGAGTGGAGAGATAAGAGACTATGAAATGGAGGAAAACATAAAGAGGAAGAAGAAGAAAAAAAAACAAACATAAAAGAATGAATAAATAAAAATTAGAAAGAAAAAAGAACAGCAAAGCTCCCAGGGATCTCACCAGTGCAGCTATGAGGTCTGGAGAAGTTGTCCCCAGGTGTTGAAGTACAGCCTAGCTAGGAGGCATAGAGGTATTCAGCGCCAGGTATCCAGGGGTCAGGAAGAGAAGGAAGGTATAGAGAGACGAGAAACTGAGTAATGAAGAAAGACAAAAAGGGAAAAAGAGGGAAAAGAAAACAAAATAAATTAAAAAAAAAAAAAAGAACAGGAAAACCCCCCTAAAAAACAGGAAAAAAGAAAAAAACATAAAAAAAGAAATGCTCTCAGGAATCCCTCTGCACATCCGTGCAAGCTGAGGGGGTAGGTCCCAAGCCTCACAGCACCACCCAGCCAGAATGGGCTCCCAACTCGAGAAAAGAAAAAGAAAATGAAAACAAACAATTGAAAACAAAACAAAACAAAAAGCCCTCGGATCCCACCAGTGTTGGCAGCACGGACTGGGAAGCTCCACAGCCCCTCAGGAAGAAGCAAAGATGGCACACGGAGCCAGGTATTTGAGCAAAAGGAGGGGGAGGTTGTGAGAGGTAAGGAAGCAATCAAAAGTATGGAAAAAAGCAACACCAGCAGCCAATAAATGGCACTCAGGGAGTCGGCCAGTGCAGGTGGGTGGAATCCAAGCAGCTGGTGCTTCCTGGCCAAGAGACTGGCTGTGGGAAACAGAGGAGGCCAAGTGGGGGTGAAGAAGGGTGGGGGGTGGGAAAGCATATATCACTGTTTACCAGTTGTTCTGTCTTCTGCTGGAAGGTCCATGAAGCTGCTTTCTCGTATCCCCTATTTGCTGGTCTCTGATAGGAGTCCGGGATGGCAGATCCTTGCTGCATTAGCTGTTAGGGAACCTCTCCATGTATGTCTCCTTACTCTCTGTTCTCTGTCAGTTTCTTATTCCATTTGGTGCTTGGCTGAGTCCTTTATCTCTTCATTTGATGTTTAGGATTACAGGATTTCCGTTTTCTCTGTTTGGCTTAGTTTTACATATCTTTGCTGTGGAAGGACGGTGTGGTGCTTCTGCCTAGAGTCTACTTCAGTCTTTTTATGTATTTTTATATATATGGGTGAGGAGCCCAGGTGGCACAGTGGTTAAAGTGCTTGGCTGCTAACCAAAAGGTCAGCCATTCAAACCCATCAGCCCACTCCTCAGGAGATAGATGTGGCAGGCTGCTTCCATAAAGATTACTGCCTTTGAAACCCTGTGGGGCAGTTCTACTCTGTTCTATAGGGTTGCTATGAGTAGGAATTGACTCGACAGTGGTGGAGTTTTTGGTTTGGATATATATGGGTGTGAATTATAATTTAGCTACTTCTTGTAGGCTTTAAAAATATATTTAGGTAGTGTTGGATAGAACTTTTTTTGTTGTTGTTTTAACTGAATCAGTACCCTGGTGGCACAGTGGTTAAGAGATTGGCTGCTCACCCAAAGGTTGGCAGTTCAAATCCACCAGCCGCTCCTTGGAAATCCTGTGAGACAGTTCTGCTCTGTCTTATAGGGTCTCTATGAGTCTTAATCAACTTGACAGCAATAGGTTTTTTTGTTTTGTTTTGTTTTAACTGAATTAATCTTATGAAATGCCTGTTGACATTTAATATAAAAATTCTCTTACTCAATTTCTTTTTTTCTCTTTTTTCCTATGGATTATATTTATTTACTAAAGATGTTAAGCACATTGCTAAGGAATGGAAAGTCACAAGATAGAATATGCACTTTATCTGAGTGTTGCACAGAAACCATTGAAATTTGCCTAAATCTTTAAGAACTCAAGTGGAAATTATACTTACAAATTTGAAGGTCAGAATCACAAACTATAGTCTGAATTGGAATGAACTGGAAAATTGTTTCAGGACTATAAGGTTTCTGTCTAAAAGAAGTTAATCAAAGGCATATTCTGGTAAGTCCCTTATAAGTGTGATTTTGGAAAAAAAAAAAAACCACTTTAAGTTATGCTTTAGCATGAGATGATCAGAAAAATGTGAATAGAGGGATAACAGAATCGCTGAAGCACAGAGCCCAAAACTAGTGATGGAGATGACACTAAGCTAGCAGTAGCAACAAGAAATCCAGGCAGAATTAGCTCAGAGACAAAACAGGACCAGATTCTGTTTTCAGTAATTAAAATATGCTAAAGACAATAGCTAAATTTGGAGTGGGAGACTGGCATGCAGCAGAATTGTCAAACAATAGCACTTTAATCCATAAATCCTCCTTCTAAATGCAAAATTATCCAGGCTGCTATAAACCCGTTGCCGTTGAGTTGATTCCGTCTCATATCAATGCTGTAGGACAGAGTAGTAATCTTTATGGAAGCAGACTGCCACATCTTTCTTCCGCGGAGCGGGGTTGGTGGTTTCAAATGGCTGACCTTTTGTTTAGCAGCCAAGCACTTAACCACTGTGCCACCAGGGTTTCTTTCAGGCTGCCGTAGCCCTGGCAAAAGGCAGGAGTGTGTCTGTTGAGTTTTGCAAAGAGGCCAGCAAGGCTGAGCAGAGTGAGTCAGAGGGAAAGAACAGCAGGTGAGGTAAGTAAGTTGAGGAAGATAATGGCAAGCAGATCAACGTGAGGCTTGTAAAGACTTGTGAACAGGGAACTAGTGTGAATGGTGGAATTTTATGACTTAGGATTTTAAAAATCCCTCTATTTCTCTGTGGAGAATAGACTGTGGGAGACCAGGGTGGAATAGAGACAGACACTGGGATGCCATGAGTGGCAGTGATCCAGGTGAGAGAAGATGCTGGTGGCCGTGAGCAGTGGTCAGATTCTAGAAGTATTTTCAAAGTGGAGTCAATAGGCTTTCCTGTGGAGTGTGAAAGAAAGAGAAGAGTCAAGAATGGCACCAAAGTTTTTGACCTGAGCAACTTGGAGGCTGGGGTTGCTATGGATGGAATGGGAAAGCTGCAGGTAGAGCTAGTTTGGAGGGAAAGATCAGGGATTCATTCGAACATGTTGAATTTGAGACATTTATTAGGCATACATCCATTATTATACATTATAATAAATATAATCTTCAGGTGATATTTAGAGCCACAAGCATATCACTATTTATGAAAGCAAAGAGAAAGCAACCAAATGCTTAATCATTCTCGTATATGTATAAAATACCAATTTTTCTAGATATATACACAAAAACTGATCATTTGGTTGCCTCCAAGAAAAGAACTGAGTGGCTGGGGGTCAAGTGTTTACTGGAGCCTTATTTTCCATTATATATTGGTTTATACCTTTTAATTTTGAACCTATAACTATGTTACATTTTCAAATTAATATACTGTTTTAAAAACAATAAAAGTTACCAGCCACATTATAAAACTGCTGTATAATTGTGCCTGAAAGCTGTTTTGTTCTCACTGTTCAAACATTTTTGAAAGGCTGAGTAAAGGATAAATTAGTTTAACTAATTCCAAAGATTTATTAAGCACGTACCACATAAAAATGCTGAGATTTTTAAAAATATTAATTAGATTCAGTCTCTTCTTCAACATGATAATGTGTTGAATCTGAGTGTAAATCTAAATCTGTCTTGTGGAACTAATTAGTAGCAAAAGCTACACCTTTCAACAACACACACAAAAAAACCCGATTTTTAAAGATGGGCAAAGGACTTGAATACACTTTTTTTCCAAAGAAGATATACAAATGGCCAATAAGGACATGAAAAAATGCTGATAAGCAGCAGTCATCAGGGAAATTCAAATCAAAACCACAAGAGATACCACTTCACCTCCACTAACTAAAAACCCATTGCCATCGAGTCAATTTCAACTCATAGCAACCCTATAGGACAGAGTAGAACTGCCCCATAGGGTTTCCAACCAGCAGCTGGTGGGTTCGAACTGCGGCTTCTGCGGAAAACAGCTTGGCAATTCCTGAAAAAGTTAAATATAGAATTACCATAAAAACCAGTTGCCCTCAGGTTGGTGATTCCATGTGTGTCAGAGTAGAACTATGCTCCATAGGGTTTTCAGTGGCTGATTTTTGGCAGTCTATCACCAGGCCTTTCTTCCAAGTTGCCTCTGAGTGGACTCGAACCTCCAACCTTTAGGTTAGCAACTGAGTGTGTTAACAGAATTATCATATGACCCAGTAATTCCACTCCTAGGTATATACCTAAAAGACTTGAAAGCAGGGACTGAAACAGATACTTGTACACGGGTGATCATTGCAGCATTGTTCACAATAGCTGAAAGGTAGTAACAATCCAAGTGTCCATCAACGGATAAATGGATAAGCAAAATGTGGTACATCTATACAATGGATTATTATTCAGCCATAAAGAGAAATGAAGTTCTGATACATGCTGAAACATGAATGAACCTTGAAAACATACTGAGTGAAATAACTCAGACACAAAAAAGCAAATATTATATGATTCCACTTATATGAAATACCTAGAACAGGCAAATGCATAAAGACAAAAGTTTATTAGTGGAGGTTACCGGGAAGGGTGGGAGGGAGGAATGAGGAATTATTGCTTGAGGGGTACAGAGTGTCAGTTTGGGATGATGAAAAGCTTTTGGAAATAAACAGTGGTGATGGTTGCACAACATGGCAAATGTATGTAATTAATGTCACTGAATTGTACACTTAGAAATGGCTAAAACTGCAAATTTCTTGTTATATATATGTTACCAGAATACATTTTTTTTTTAAGTTACACTTTATGGTTATTATCATTAGCAAGCAGCTGATTTTATGAAGCAGAGTTGCTGGGGGTTTTGAACACAATAGAGTATGTAGGTATCATATCTATTTTTGATCCTCAGAGAACATTCAGGATTATTTTATAACCCAAAACTAAATTAAGTAGCTAAAGATAAGAGCCAATCATATAAAGAAAGGAAAAATAATACAGTGTACTTGATCTACCTCTTTTAATTCTTGCTTAATAGTTTCTGTTTTGTTTTTAATTTTAATATAGAAAAGAATAGAGAATAACATAAGAAACACCTATGGCCCACCACCTACAAATTAACAAAAGTTAGCATTTGGTCATGTTTGTTTTATATATTTTAATAAAAGATATAAATATTACAGATAAAATTTGGGTCTTCTTTATTCTCCTCTCTGGTTCCATTCCTCCTTATCCTTAGAAATAACTGCTCTTCTAAAGTGAGTGTATGTCATTCCAATCCTTGTTTTTACTTCACATTTGTATCCATAAATAAGAGATAATACTGTTTTGTGTATTTTTAAAATTTAAATAATGCTAATATTTTATACAACTTGCCTTTTTTCACTCAACATTACTTTTATGAGACCCATCCATGTTGATACATATCACTGGTTTATTTTCTAGAGAAAAGTGAAGTTACAGCAATTTTTATTTAGTTGTTTTTCACAAGGAAATCATATATGAACTGGAGATGGATTGTTTGCTAAATAGCCTAAAACATTAAGACTGTATTCCCAAACTGTGTGCCAAGATGTCCCAGGGTGCTGTAGCAAATTCTTAAGGGTGGTGTAGAATATTTAAAAATTTCAAGGGAAACACAACGCCATCTGTCAGATACCATGCGAACTACTAAGTTGTTTAGATTTGGTAGGTACTTGTTTTGGCCTAAGGGTGTCGTGAAAAAATTACTGACACACTAAAAGCATTGGGAATTGATAAAGTTTGAGAACCTCTGTATTAAGAATAAGAAATCTATGAAACTGTGTTTTCTATCAAGCCCCATGATCTGGTGTACAACTACAGGAATTACAGGCAGAACGCCTTGGAGAACATAAATCTATTTCATTGGTAAAAACATCACAGTGAGTGATGAAATGGAGCACCTGGAAGGAATGGTTTAGTGTTTTAAGTCCCTGGCAAACTGTCTAAGATAAGCTTCTAAATGTGATTTACTTTAAATATAAGGTTTACATTAAAAAAAAAAAAATGCCCCGTACACTATGATAAAGATTAAATGTTCACTTAGCCATATTTACTTGTGCCAAGGGCAGGGCAAGAGTTGATGGAGGGGGTTTTAGGGAGGGGAGATGGGTATTGAAAGGTTACAACTGAAGAAGAGGAGAAGGAAGACCTCGGGCATGGTCTTTAATAAATAATAAATGGCCCTGCTTTTACTCACAAGTGGTGTTTTTGAGATTAACCTATGATCCATCCCTTCCAATACCCCAGGAACTCAGCTGGAGGAATATTTATTGAATACTTACCCCCATTTTGTCTCAAAGGATTGCAGCAGAGGCCTGGCTTTAGGAATGCTTGCATTCTTACTTAGACGTCACTGGGAACGCTATCAGGGACACCCTGAGATTTTCTGCAGGGATAAAGGGTGGTTAAGAAGATAGGAAAAGTGACAACGTCATTCTCCCTGATTATGGCACATCCACACGTTTTGCTCTCTGACTCCAGGACAAAGGCCTGCCTGCTAAATGTCAGTGGTCCCTATTTTACATAAATTCAATTTAGTATTTCTGACAGGATATAAATTTATTTTTATTTAAACATAGAAGGGTCCTAGAAGAGAAAAATGGATTATCATTTTATAAAATATCATAAGGGTAGGTTATAAAAATCTTTAAAAATAAATATTAAAAAATCTGAATTTGGGTAATTTTCTGAGCTTGAAAGGGAAAAAGAAGTAGCTTTCGGCGGAAACAGCTTTTGAATTTTAACAAAATTAATTTCTTATGTTGCTAAGAAACTTGAGCTGTTTTTTTCTTCCTGAGTAAGTGACATCCATCTCCCAAGAGATGATCTGTGGCCATTATGATGTCATCTTGATGGAAACTTGAGGACATAAGTGGATCAGATGTCTGGAGTTTTCGTAAAGCACCAATAACATTTGAAAATCAATACTTATCTAACCTATTCCTATTTCTTTGGGAGGGGGATCCTTCCTAAAATATCATCGACCATCTTCTCTTTCAATTATAAATGGATTCAAATGTAATATTTTATGACCCTTTGCAGAGAAATATACAATTTGGAGTGTTTTCTGGATTACTGGAATTTGAAAGTGAAGCCAGCCTTGAAGTCATGGAATAGTTTTGTAAAAATTAAAGCCATCCCAAAGGTCAACATTGGATTCATAAGCATGTTTGAGCTCAGATAAGTACTTGTGGCAGATGTTTTTCATTTTTCCTGGCAGAACTATGATTTCTTTATAGGTAGACTAGGTAGACAAACACCCCAGCAAGGGCACATTGACTCTTACGTCATAGATTTTAAGGTAAAATCTGGTACTTAGTAAGGAACATAGTTTAGCTCCTAAGTGGGATAAAAATATATATGAAAGCTTTTAACAATCCAATTTTTTCAAATCTTAGATAGGGAGTTTAGGCTGGAGACAGCAGGCTCAGTTATTCATCAAGCATGCGTGGAAAACCTACTGTGTGCAGCACTGTGGTAGATTCGTGGGGGCTACAGAGATACATAAGACAGTAGTGGGGAAGTCATAGGTTTGTAAACAACAATAGTAACAACACAATGTCTAATCTCGGCAGTGTCCCAAGAGAGGTATTAATAAATGGCTGTGGGAGTTCAGAGAAAGTTAAAGGCTAGTTTTGATCTGGCCTTGAAGGACCAGTCTGATTTCAATAGGCAGATTTGTCAAGAAGGAAGGGTAATCTAAGCATAGAGAATTTATGAGAAAAGGCACAGTCAGAAAATACAGTCTAGTGTACATAAAGGAGGGTGTCATGGGAAATAATGCTGGAAAGAGAGGTTAAGAGTTAGTCATGGAACTCTCCAATGCCATGTTGGAGAACTGGAAATTTGTTTGCTAGGCAATAACATGATCATGAACATCTTCAAAGTGGATCAGAGAAAGATGTCCTCAGCAAAATCAGCAAAGAAAGAACCAAATCAACCAAGTAATATTCCAAATCCACAATGCAGGTATCCAGACCAGACCAGTTGCCGTAGAGTTCATTCTGACTCATGGTGACCCCATGTAGGTCAGAGTAGAATTGTGCTCCATAGGGTTTTCAATGGCTGTGACCTTTCAGAAGTAGATCTCCAGGTCTTTCTTCCAAGGTGCCTCTGGGTAAACTTGAACTTCCAACCTTTTGGGTAGCAGCTGAGTCTGTTAACCATCTGTACCATTTGGGGACTCTAATGGAGGGGTAAGGAGCTTTTTTTTTTTTTCTTTTTTCACTCAAAAGATACTTGCCTATTAAAAGAAAGTAGGACAAAATGTTTTTGCTCTCATTATCCATTTTTGTAATTTGGAACACTCTTTTCTAGTAAGGTTTTGAGAAGACCTACATAATGATTAACAAAATAACACATGTGAAAGAGCTGTATAAAAAATAAGGTCCTATTTATTTATTTATTTCTTCTCAAATAACTTGTAACACAATTTACATTAATGGGAAAATAATATAAAATTAAATACATGAAATGGAAATGTATCCATAATATAAATAATATCCTTTAGAACAAAGTAAGAGAGGAGGAGAGGCAGGGTGGGGATGGGGTGGGAGGAGGGAGATGAAAGAGGGAGATAGGGGAGATAGGATGAGAAAAGAAGCTGGGGAGTAAAGGAAGTTGGATTGAGGGAGAAAGAGAGGGCCCACAGGAGAGAGACATTGGGGTGGATAGTACTTAGCTATACAGTAAGCAAGAGGCTTCAAAATTTCCTCAAGTATTCACTTCCCTCTGCTTCTTCCCCTCATCTTCCATCGCTGGCACACTCATTCCAAAGTTCTGGGCTGGATACTGCTTGTTTATCTCCAAGTTAAGGAATAAAGAGAACTTAAAGGTCATATCTAGGTCATGGTTTACATGATTACACGATGGTTTAGAAGGTTTCCAGCCTATGATCTGATAAGGGTTTCAGAAATTGCCTACCTTTGCAAAAGGCTTCGTAAGTTAATAATTTTATTGCAAAGACATTTCACTTTTCAAAGTGCCTTCATATCTATTATCTCCTCTCATCTTCCAGCTATGTAGGGCAAGAATTCTTTCCTCATTTGACAGATCAGGTAAAATAGCTATAGGGTCTTCCTGAGTACAGCCATCTGTCTCCCAAAGGACCATCTATGGCCATTAAGACGTCGTCTTGGTAAAACATAAAGATATGAGTGGATCAGATGTCTTTCGAGTGAGTGGAAACTGTTTGTTCTTAATTAAACACCAATAACATTTTAAAATTAGAATTATATAAGCTGTTCCTTTCTTTTTTTTTTTTTTTTGGAGAGAGTAGTTTATTGTAGTGAAAAGGCTATCAGGCTGAAACAGAAGATTCGAGTTTTAATAGTAATAATGATATAATTAAGCCCAAAAAACCAAACCTATTCCTGTCAAGTCAATTCTGACTCATAGCGACCCTACAGGACAGAGTGGAATGACCCCGTAAGGTTCCCAAGGAGTGGCTGGTGGATTCAAACTGCCAGACTTTTGGTTAGCACCCAAAAATGCTTACTAGCACCATAGCTAGTAAGCACTTACTACATGCCAGACACAGTGCTAAGTCCTTCTCATGCACTATTTCCTTTCGTCTTCAGCACAATTGTATGAGGTCAACAATATTTTTTGATAAGTGATAAAACTAAGGCTTAGAGAACTTAAATAATTTGGCGAAAGGTTTTAGTTGAGGCTTCGTCTCATTCAAACAATTTAAAACCTCCTTGTGTCTCGTTTCTTCATTTGTAAAGAAAGACTAAGATGATTTGAGAAAAGAATAAAGATACAATGTATGCATCAAAGCAAGAGGGTCTGATACACTGTATCAGGGGTTGGCTAAATTTTTCTATAAAGAACAGCCAAACCATCTCTGTCACAAGTACTGAGCTCTGCGATTGCAGAACAAAAGCAGCCATAGATATCACATAAACTGTGTTCCAATACATATTTATGAGCACTGAAATTTGAATTTTATATAATTTTCACATCACAAAATATTATTCTTCTCTTGATTTTTTTCAACTGTTAAAAACGGTAAAATTCATTTTTAGCTTGCAAGTCACACAAAAACAGGCAGTGGGCTGGATTTGGCTTTTAGGCCTTAGTCTGCTGACCCTTATGCTATGTGAAGATATTGTAGATATGCATGTTTATGGAAGATTTTCTTATAAAAGTTTCGCCTATAAAACAGGCATGATTGATATATTACTTATAAATGATCAGGAAGGTAATGTTATTCAAGTAGAAACAGGTTCATCTATCCCCACCAGTAACCACTGATCCTCCAGTGCCTTTGTTGCGTGCCTTACTACAGGGACTTGCCAGAACACGTAAGAATCTAAAAATTCTGGGGCTGGATGGGCTGAGGACCCAGTAGAGGGCAAAGACCAAATTGATTCCAAAGGCAAGCTTCAGAAAAGATACATCTAGGTAAAGCATTGTTGCCAGATTAAGAAATAGTGTTTTTTGTTTTTTTTTAAATGAATCAGGAATTTAATACAAATTAATGAATAGTTTTTTGTGCCTCTACAATTATGGATCTAGGTGTGTTCAAGGTGGTCAGCTACCTGGCCGCTGCGGACAAACATATGGATGCAGCATCAGTAAAAGCGACCACAAATGTACTGTCCTCCATCTTGTCTCCACGTGCAGTCTTCTCAGTGATCGCCCCCAGGCACTACACCCCAAACGTCAGCACCTAGAAATAAAAATGCATATCAATACCTCGAGTCCATGCTCGTAGGTACATGTACACATGCGCACAGCATTGCCTGATGCATTCCTGGCCAGTCCTTTCATCTTGTTGGCTTCTCTTAAACACTTAGGGATTCTGGTATAAGAATTCCTTTCACATCCTGATACCCTGACCAAAGGAGTTCGTTTGTGACCACCTAATACTGTACATAGAAATAGCTCATGCAGACATTAGACTTAATATATTTTCCTGTTGAGACTTAAGAATAGGTCTCATTTGTTGGTTCTTCTGGCACTCCGTAGTATATTCAATATTCTTCACCAACATCACAATTCAATTCATCAATTCTTCAGTCGTCCTTATTCACTGTCCAGCTTTCGCATGCATATGAGGCTGTTGAAAATACCATGGCTTGGTTAGCCACGCCTTAGTCCTCAAAGTGACATATTTGTTTTTTAACACTTTAAACAGGTCATTTGCCGCAGATTTGCCCAATGCAATATGTCGTTTGATTTCTTGATTGCTGCTTCCAAGGGCATTGTTTGTAGATCCAAGAAAAATAAAATCCTTGACAACTTCAATCATTTCTCCATTTATTATGGTGTTGCTTATTGGTCCAGTTGTGAGGATTTTTGTTTTCTTTATGTTGAGGTGTAATCCATACTGAAAGCTGTGGTCTTTGATCTTCATCAGTAAGTGCTCAAGTCCTTTACACTTTCAGCAAGCAAGGTTGTGTCATCTGCATATCACAGGTTGTTAATATTAGGTTGTTAATAGTAAATGCTAGCTGTTAGTATATCCTACCATGAAGCACTGTATGATGAAGTGCCAACAGGAGAGGCCTCTATGGAATGGAGCAGTGAGGGGGTCTTCATGGAGGAGGTAAGACTTGAGCAGAGACTGCAGGTTGGGGACAACTGGTACAGACAATGACAAGTTCAGGAAGGAACTGTAGGTGGAGGGGCTAGTATTGCCAAAAAACACTAAGGAGAGAACTGGCAAGGGTATTACTACCAATAGCCTTATTAACAGCAGCACAACAGGACATTCTTTTGAGGATTGCAATGTGTTACAACTGTGATATGGTGAGCGTTGAATGAATATTTTCTGACTTGCAAAAAAGACAGGCTACTGTGGATTGCTTCTCCCTAAATTATTTACATCAGTTTCTAGAATTCTGCTAAATTGTTGGTCTAGATTATTGGAGCTAAGCCTAAGCAGTTATGTAATTGGGAAAAAAACTGGAAGAATTTGTAGTTGTAGGATCCTATTTTGATAGCAGGTGGCTCTGTTACATATGTGTAAGAAAAGTGGCACTGTAGTCTAGATGGGAATCATTTAAGCCATTTGAGCACTGAGCAGTTGTCACCTATTTTATGTCATTGAGGCTGAATTTGGAGTCAAATCTTCGCATTGATTTTTGTGTAAAAGATTACATTAAGCAGCAGGAGGGTTTTTCTTCCTTCTTAGGAGCTATGCTTGCCTCTCAGGATGACAATATCATTATTATTCTCTCTGGGAATAAAAGTCAGACACTTGGCAGTACATGATCACACCAATTCTCTCATAAAGGTAGCCATTCAGTTTTAACAGTACCTCATTCGTACATTCTGTAGACATCACAAATTTGGGCCCCTAAGCCACTTCAGAATTAGGATATTTTAGTAACACTACTGAAGACCCACCAGAAACCTTTTCATTTTTCATAGTTCTTTGATATTTAGACTCCACAGAACTCAGCTTCATCTCACTCAGTAACAGAAGTGAGTAATAGTGCTAGTCTCTTTCTGCCAGGTGGGCCTCCCGAAATTCAAGTTGGTAAACTCAGCTCCATCCTGGCCAGCTTGGCCTGTTGTCTCACTCCATTTCTCCATGTCTACCTGAGCTTTGCTAGAGTCCTCCATTCTTGAGTACTGCTGGAAAAAGTCCACAAACGGAGCAAATTTGGGCCACTACAGATTTAAAATAATAGGATTACAGAGCTGGGATGTCACTTAGGGCCCCTCTGGTTCAAAGCTCTCTTTTTATGGTTTTCTAAAATGAGGAAACCAGAAAGTTTACCTAGTCTATCAGTTCTGCCTTTGCCTCTGGAAATCAAAAACCAAACCAAACCAGTTACTGTCAATTCTAATTCATGGTGACCCCATGTGTGACAGAGTAGAACTGTGCTCCATAGGGTTTTCAATGGCTGTGACCTTTCAGAAGTAAATTGCCAGGCCTTTATTCTGAAGTGCATCTGTGTGGATTCAAACTGCCAACCTTTCAGTTAGTAGCCAAGCACTTAACCATTTGTGCCACCCAGAGACTCCTCATTTGCTTCTGTAGGCAAATCTTACTCTATCTTCCCAAAACGACCCTATGGACTATCTTCTTACTTTCTTGGCCGTACCCAGAGCATTCTATACAGGACAGACTTGAGGGCAGCATCATACTAGAAGAGGCTGCAGGGACCTGTCAAGAAGCTGCATTCGCATAGCAAACCACTCTTTCTCCTTAGATTGTATGTTCAGTAGGGGAGTGTTGTTGTTGTTCGGTGTCATCAAGTCGATTTTAACTCATAGCAACTCCATGTGACAGAGCAGAACTGCCCCATAGGGTTTTCTAGGCTGTAATCTTTACATGAGCAAATCGCCAGGTCTTTCTCCCACAGAACAGCTGGGTGAATTCAAACTGCTAGGCTTTCAGTTGGCAGCCAAGCACTGAACAGTTTGGCCACCAGGGCTCCTTATTGGAAGAATGGGATTAGTCTAAAGTACTCATCTCCAAGCCACTACTTTGTGTCACAACTGCTGTGCTCCCTGCCCTCCTGCTGACATGATGATTGTGAAGTTTGTTTCAGTGAGAAGACGGAGAATATGAGGGCTGAGCACTGCTGAGCAGGTTTCTCCTCACCACACCACACCGTGTTCCCCCTCCTCAATCCTTTCAGTTGTTACTAACGAAGTGCATTCTTGTTAATGCTACTGTTAAGCAATAAAATTAAATCTAATTTAAATCATTATTTCTTGAATCATAAAACCCTTTGAGAGTCTGATGAAGCCATGACCTCTTTTTCCAGAAATAATGCCCATATACACAAAAGCATGAATGCAGTGTCAGGTTCTCACTGTTTTTGAAGTCCCTCTGTGTTCTTCCGGTTGAAAACCTCTTAGAGAAGCTAATGGTTTTCTTTTAAAAAGCTATCCACCCTATCTGCAACATCAGATTCTTTCTCTCTTCATGGGATTTTTTCTAATAATAACTGCTAGCATTTCTTGAGTGCTAACTTTGTTACAAGGAGCCCTAGTGGTGCAATGGTTAAGCACTCAGCTGCTAACTGAAAGGTCAGAGGTTCGAACTCACCAGCAGCTCCTCAGGAGCAAAGATCTGGCGATCTGCTCCCATAAAGATTACAGTCTAGGAAACCCTGTAGGGCAGTTCTACTCTATCCTATAGGGTTGCTATGAGTCGGAATTGACTCACACACAACGATAACAACCTTGTTACATGGTCTCTGCTAAGAGCTTCTCATACATTAAATGACACAATTATCACAAGAATCACATGGTTGGTGGGTACTCCTGTGCAGATTAGAAAAGTGAGACTCAAACTTTCTTGGAAAAGTTTAAGTAGCTTTCCCTAGACCACACAGTCATTACGGCTGTTTATTTCCAAAGCCTGGATGCTTAATCATTGAACTCTATTTGTACCCTCCTTTTCTAGCCTATATAATTTGTAGGTTTAGATTGGTAGAAATTATTTGAAGAAGTCTTGTATTAGTTTCCTAGGACTGCCGTAACAAATTACCACAAACTCAGTGGCTGAAAACAACAGAAATGTATTTTCTCACAGTTCTGGGTTCAGAAGTCTGAAATAAGTGTCTGCAGGGCTGAACTCCCTCTGAAGGCTAGGGGAGAGTCAGTTCCTGGCCTCTTCCAGCTTCTGGTGACTGCCAGCATTCCTGGGCTTGTTGCTTCATCTCTATTTACTGTTTTCACATTGCTTTCTCCTCTGTGTGTCTGTGTTTTCTCTCTTTGCTTCCCTCCGATGGCATTTAGGGTCCACCAGAGTAATCCAGGTAATCTCCTCAACTCAGACTCTAAATTTAATTACATCTGCAAAGACTCTTCCAAATTAGGTGACATTTACAAGTTTCAGAATTAGGATATGATATCTTTGGGTAGTCGTTATTCAATCTACTACTAGACTTTCTTCAAAAAAATAAAAGGAGCTAGGGCTCCATGACAATATGTTTTTAACTGAGTAAATGACAATCCCTCAAAAATACTGATAATAAATTTACGTCAACCTTGAGAGGGGTTTCCAGAGCAGTATTTCTCAACTCTGCACATTAGAATCATCGTGAAAAAATACCAATGTCTGGGGCCTATACTAGACCAATTGAGATATCACTTCACACCCACTAGGATGGCTATGATTTAACAAATGGAAAACAATAGGCGTTAGTGAGGATGCGTAGAAATTTGTACCCTCGTCCAATGCTGGTGGGATTGTAAAATGACACAGCTGCTGTGGAAAACAATTTGGCCGTTCCTCAAAAAGTTCGTCATAGAATTACCATACAACCCAGCAATTCCACTCCTATGAATACCCAACAGAACTGAAAGCAGGAATGCAAACAGATACTTGTACACCAATGTTCACTGCAGCACTATTCACAATAGCCAAAAGGTGGAAACAATCTAATGTCCATCAACAGGTGAATGGATAAACAAAATGTGGTACATACAAGCAATGGAATATTTACTCAGCCATAAGAAAAATGAAGTCGTGATACATGTTACAACATGGATGAACCTCGAAAACATTATGCTGAGTAAAGTAAGTCAGTCACAACAGGACAAATACTGTATGATCTCACTTATATGAAATATAGGGTCACTATGAGTCGGAATTGACTCAATGGCAACAGGTTTGATTTTTGGTTTTTATATGCAATAGGCAATTATATAGAAACCAAAGCTTATTAGTAGTCCTGGTGGTGCAGTGATTAAGAGCTCAGTCTGCTAACCAAAAGGTCAGCGGTTCAAATCCACCAGCTATTCTTCGGAAACTCTATGGGGCAGTTTTACCCTGTCGTATAGGGTCTCCATGAGTCGGAATCAACTTGACAGCAACAGGTTTGGTTTTTTGTGGTTTAGAGGTAGAAAGGAGGGGAGAAAGGGAAGTCACTGTTTAGGGGGCACAGAGTTTATGTTAATGATGATAAAATAATTCAGAAAAGGATAGTGCACAATATGAAGAATGTAATTAATGTAACTTGAATTGGCAATTTTTTTGTTATGCATATTTGTAATACAATAAAAAATGCTTACTATCTAGATTAGAAGTTTAACATTTCATTTTGGAAGAGAATAATAACAATAATAGAAGAATGTGTTTCAGTCACAGCAAGAAAAAAGAATTCAAGAAACGGGCTGACAGAAGACAGGGGAAAGACAATTTGGTTCATTCATCAAATGTGCCACTAGCAACGATAAATAATCACATTAGTCACAAAGACAAAATCATATTTAACATTTTGGTCAATGTAGGAGAAGAATGTAATCTTCATTATAAGAGACACTAACCAAAACCAATAACTCATTGCCGTCAAGTTGATTCCAACTCATAGAGACCCTATAGGACAGAGTAGAACAGCCCATAGGGTTTCCGAGGCTGTAATCTTTATAGAAGCAGACTGCCACATCTTTCTCCCATGGAGTGGCTGGTAGGTTCAAACCATCAACCTTTCGGTTAGCCCCTGAGCTTTTTAACCATTGGGCTACTAGGGCTTCTTTAAGAGACAATAAGGAACTGGTCATTCCCCAGCCATTATACCGCAGGATCAGAATGTTGCCTTTGGGGTCACTAATACTCAGTGAAGGGCCAGGAAGAAGCTCAGATGGATTCTGCCTCAAGATCTTATTCCCTAATGTTATAATGGTGAACTGCGATGTCCACTTTCCCCATTGTGTTCTTATGTCTCTTCTCCCTCTGGGCTGCACCTACAGCTATTACTGTGGTTTTGATTCAAACCCACTCAAAGTGGGAAAATTTTTAGAGATTTTTTTTCTCTATTCCTTGTCATACTTCATCTGGACTGATGGGGTAAGGACTAAAAGCAGACAGAAGCAATGAGTTTCAAGAAACTTAGGCAACTATAGAGTGAGGAATAAGGTATTCCATATTCCAATATCCTGTGTTGTTGGAAAGCCTTGGGGAATAGTTGAAACTAACCGGATTGATTCAAGTTGATGTTAAGCTGCTTTTTGCAAGCTGACATTGCTTTGTATAATAAATGAATATGTATTGTTTGATTAGTTTTACATTTGTTGTTGTTAGGTGTCTTTGACTTGATTTCCGACTCACAGCGACCCCGTGTGACAGAGTGAACTGCGTCACATGGTTTTCTAGGCTATAATCTTTACAAGAGCAGATCACCAGGTCTTCCTCCCTTGGAACTGCTGGGTAGGTTGGAAACACCAACCTTGACTCATTGCTGTCAAGTTGATTCTGACTTATAGTGACACTATAGGACAGAGTAGAACTGCCCCATAAGGTTTCCAAGGAGTGCTGGTGGATTGGAACTGTTGACCTTTTGGCTAGCAGTCAAGAGACATTAATACCGATTAGGGAAAGCAGAGGCTATTGATACTTTAAACTACATCCTACTGATTTTAAAGTATGTTGACTAACATCATCAATGAACCTTTGACTGTAACAGTCTCCTTATGTTCATGTTTAATTTAGATTAAAAATAGAATTTAATTACCTAGAGTTTGAATCAACTCTATGGCAAGGGCTTTCGTTTGGTTTTGGTATAGTTTGAAAGAGAAAAAAAAAAAAGCTCAGGCAAATAGCAAAAATATCAAAGATACTGAAACTGCAAAAAATTGAAAATTCTCATACAGAATTGACATAGAGATTGATATACCTGCAGTGGTTAAGAGCTAGGCTGCTAACCAGAAGGTTGGCAATTTGAATCCACCAGCTGCTCCTTGAAAACCTTATGGGGCAGTTCTACTCTGTCCTATAGGGTCGCTATGAGTGGGAATCGACTCAATGGCAATGGGTTTTGTTTTTTGTTTTTCTTGGTTTTGTGGAAAGCAAAGTGGTAATATGTAGCAAAAACTTCACAAATGTTCATACTTTCAGACTCAGACATTTCACCTCTGGAAATCTTTCCTAAAGAAATTACTTGCAATACAAAACACTATTATACACAACAGTATTTTTCCCAGTGTTATTTATCTGGTGAAAACTTGAAAAGATGTTAATAATCAATAACAGGGCAATACCTTAGTAAGTTATGGCACATCCATTCAATTGTATACTACACAGCTATTAAAAATAATACGGAGTTCACAGTAAGATGTAAAAAGCCTATGTTATAATGTTAAATATAAAGAGTAATAAGGTATGACAAGAATGTAAAACAAACATGAATCTATGCATAGGATGAGCAATTACATGTTAACAATATTAATATTTTGTTAAAGTATGGGTAGTGGTTTTTTCTGCTTTTCTATGTTTTTCAAATTTTTCATAAAGAGCGTATGTTACTTTTTTATGTAATGGAAAATACCCTAATAAATTATTTTAAAACTTAGGCACTTAATAAATATTTGAATGACTAGCTGGATTTTCATGCTTTTAATATTGTAGGTGTGTATCTAATCATTGCTGAAGCTAAAATCGATTCCGTGTGCACTCAGCCTCACCTTGCACCACACCTGTCAAACCACCTCAATTATCTGCTCAAACTGTCACACTTGCCTCTCATAGATTAATTTTAAATGGAACACAACTCTAGCATGAGACTGTAACTTAAGAGAGGATATAGAGTATTTTGATGACCTAACGGAAAATGTGTTTCTTCTTCAAGGCTTTCACCTGTCAGTGAGGGATTGAAATTGGGAGGTTCTCTGTTTCTGAAATCTGACAGAATTTCGATCTTAGAATACATATTTATAATATCTAACTCACAAAAGCAGTTATTGAGATGTACTATATGCCAGGCATTCATCTAGGAGCCGGGGATACAAAGATAAATAGGACTGAGTTTCTGCCGCTCACCCTCAAGCTCACACTGTAGGAGCGGGAAACAGCCACGTACACCAATAGGTGGCATAGTGTTAGGGATGCTGTGGTACAGCTCTGCAGAGAGGACATCGAGAGCCCAGATAGGGAAGTGACCAACTGTACAGAGGTAAGAGGATAGATTGGAAAAGACATCATTGAATAAGATGACATTTGACCTGTGTCTTGAAAGGCACAGTTGGGTGAGGCGAGTAATCCAATTAAAAGAAGTCACCTCAGCTAAAGCACAGAATGCCCAAAAATGAGAGTCATTTGGAAGGGTAAGTTCAGGTGCAGCAGGGGGTGAGAAAAGTGTCCAATAGAAAATTCTGTAATGATGGAAATGTTTTATGTCTACACTACCCACATAGATCCCTGGGTACAGTGGTTAAGTGCTCACCTGCTAACCAAAAGGTTGCCGGTTGGAAACCACCAGCCACTCCACAGGAGAAAGATGTGGCAGTCTGCTCCCGTAGATACTACAGCCTCGGAAACCCTATGGGGCAATTCTACTCTGTCTTATAGGGTTGATATGAGTTGGAATTGACTCGATGACAGCAGGGTTTTTTTTTGTTGTTGTTTGTTTTTTTTTTTAAACCACATGTGGGTGTTGCAACTGAGGAACTGAGTTTTTAATCTCATTTAATTTTAACTAATTAATTAATTTTAATTAATTTAAAATTAAATAGCCTGATGTGGTTGGTGGTTACCAAGTTGGGCAGTGCAGGTCTGTCTGGAGATAAACAGAGGCCAGAACAAGGAGGGTCATGCATGCCATGCAAGGGGAGCTTAATTTTCTCCTGTAGGTAATAGGGAGTCTTTAAAGGTTGCACATAAGAGGATAATATGACCAGCTTTGCATTTGAGAGTGGGGCAAAGTGGAATCAGATGAAACATTTAGGTAAATCCAGTTAACAGGCCTGAGGTAGGGTATTCATAATTAGAGAAAGGGAATGGATGTGAGACTTGCTAAGAAGATAAAATGTCGCTTGGAGACAGGGGTGAGTGTGAAGGGTGAGAGAGGGGGAGAAGCAGGATAACCCTTAAGCAGGTTTGTACCTGCTTAAACCATTGTGTGCCATTAAATCAATGGCAATTCATTCCAGTTAGGAATGCAGAGAATGGGACAGGTTTGGTGAGAAAATTAAAACCAAAAAAACCTGTTGCCATCAAGTCTGTTCTGACTCATAGTGACCCCGCAGGACAGACTAGAACTCCCCTAAAGGATTTCCTAGGCTATAAATCCTTACAGGAACAGAGTGCCACATCTTTCTTCTGGAGAGCAGCTGGTGGGTTCGAACTGCTGACCTTTTCAGTTAGCAGCAGGTCTTCAAAAAGTTCATTCTGGTTCGACCCCCTGCTGAGAATTTGCCTTTCTACCCCAGATATACTGAATCAGAAGCTACAGTTTAACAAGATTCCCAGATGATTCTTATCAGTTAAACAAGATCATCAGGTGATTCTTATCAGTTTAGCAAGATCCCCAGGTGATTCTTATTTATAAATAAGAATCACCTGGGAATCTTGTTAAACTGTAGATTCTGATTCAGCATATCTGGGGTGGAAATGTAAATTCTCAGCAGGGTGTCAAACCGGAACGAACTGGTTTGAAGCCCTGGTTAGCAACCAAGCGCTTAATCACTGTGCCACCAGAGCTCCAGGGAGAGAAGATTAGTGCTGGAGATAATGAGCTTGCAGTGCCAGTGAGATATTCATTATTGCCTTCTCTAACTGCAGTGTGCCAGGAGGAACTGGTATTCCAACCTTCTCCGTACAGGAACAACTAAACGGAAGTAATCTGGTGGTCTTTTGAGTCCTTTTTCAGTGATAAACAGAACAGCTGGTAAAAGGGAATGCACTTTTTTTTATCGTTTCAGCAAAGCAGGAATTTAAAAAATTCCTTCTCACAAAAATGAGGACCTCTGGACTACAAAGGCAAAGCAGGTTTCTTGATAATTAATAAAATTTTCTTTCTTTAATAAGAGGTTTTAGACTGTACCAAATTAAAGTTTGTCCTTGGAAGCCAATCACAAAGGTAATATTGAAATTAGAGCCAGACCCCACCCTCCAGGCTCACGTCCAACATCTGCTTTCTCAAGCTTGTAAGCCTAGGGGTTAGTTAGCTCAGCCTCCAGCTTCTAAAACCCAGGGCACCATTGAAAACTATAGTTTGAGTCACAGTAATTGAGGGAAGAGGATACGTTTAAGAACAGTCCCTCTTCCTAGGAGAGTGCATAAAGGGGAATTTGGGGTATGTGGGGGGGTCATAAGGCAGGAGAGTCAAAGGTGGAGTCAGGAGAAGATTTTCTTCTGGAGACCTGTAATTTAAATGCCTACTCCTTTTCTCTCCAAAATTATTTCCTTCTGACAGTGCCCTAATCTTTTAATAAAGACATTAAGCTAAACATCTAAACTTTCTCCCTTTCTTTCACTCCTGTACTCACCTCCATAACCCAAACAGTCTGGCATGCTGTGTTCTTAGGTGCTGAAGATTTGACAAGATAATGGTCTCTGCCTTTAAGGAGTTTATGGTCTAGAAGGGGAGACAAACAAGAAAATAGACCACTTCCGTAGAGTACTGAGAGCTCTGTTAAACGTAATCACCACACCCGATATAGAGGGGTCCTAAACTTAATATCGGCAGGTTAGAAAAGGCTTTGTAGGAGAGATGGCTTCTGAAGACATGGAGGGATTAATCAGGGGAAGGGCAAGACATTCAGATAGAGGGAGTAATCTCTGTGAAAAGGTCTGGAGGCTAGAGAGAATTGGGAGTTTTAGACCAGTGACTAATTCAACATGGCCAGAGAACATAAAACTGAGGAGAGGAAGGAGGCAATGGTGAGAGCTGAGGTTGGATCATGAAGGGCCTTGTATGCTGTGTCAAGGAGTTTGGACTTCACCCCAAGCCCACTGAGAACCCTTCACAAAGTTTTAAGCAGGGAAAATAATATGATCAGATTTATATTGTTGAAGGGTCATTTTAGTATAGGCAAAGAATGGGAAAAGTACAAGATGGGAGGTAGGGAGCTCAATTAGTTGACTGTTACAGTAACCCAGGTAAGAAAAGATAGTTGCCTTAATTAATACAGGAATAGTGGGAATGGAGAGAAGTGAATTGATTCCAGAGACATTAATGAAGACTTGGTCATTAATTAAGGATTGAGGAGTGGGTATGACAGTGAGTGTCACCCTTCAACAGGGGTGACAAGTCTATTTAATGGGGAAAGAATACTCTCTTCAATAAATGGTGCTGTGACAATTAGATTTCCATATGTAAAAGAATGAAGTTGGATCTATACCTCACCCATATAAAAAAATTAATTCAAAAGGGATCAATGGCATAATATAAGAAGTAAAACCATAAAACTCTTAGAACATAGGCATAAAACTTGAAGACCTTGTTTTTAACAATAGATTCTTAGACATGATACCAAAAGCTCGAGCAACAAAAGAAAGGATAAATTGGACTTCATCAAAATGTAAAACTTTGTACATGAAAGGACTTTATCAAGAAAGTGAGGAGACAGCCTACAGAATGGGAGAAAATATTTGGAAACCATATATCTGATGAGACTTTAATATTCAAAACATATAAAGAGCACCTACAAATCAACAACACAAAGACAACCCAATTTAAAAATGAGCAAAGGACTTGAATAGATCTTTCTCTAAAGAAGATAAACAAACAGGCAATAAGCACATGAAAAGATGCCCAACGTCATTAGCCATTGTTGTTAGCTACTGCTGAGTTGATTCCTACTCATAGTGACCCCATGGATCCTGTTTTCCTGATTAGGACCACATGAATAAAAAAAAGTTTTTTTATTGTACTGTAGATGAAGGTTTACAGAACAAATAGTTTCTCATCAAACAGTCAGTGCACATATTTATGACACTGGTTAATAACCCCACGACATGTCAACACTCTCCCTTCTACACATTGGAGGACTTTTTTTTTTTTGGTGAAAATATACATAGCCAAAGTTATATCATTTCAAACATTTCTACATGTACAATTCAGTGACATCGATAACATTCTTCTAGTTGTGCTGCTATTCTCACTATCCTTTTCCAAATTATTCCATCATCATCTTCAACTCACTGCCCCCAAGGCTTCCCATCAAACCTTTTGAGTTGCTGTTATCAATTTGATCTCACGTAGATAATTTTTTTTTCTGTACCTTAGATGAAGATTTACAGAACAAATAGTTTCTCATTAAACAGTTAGTACACATATTGCCCTATGACAATAGTTAACAACCCCACCACATGTCAACACTGTCCCTTCTCAAATTTGTGTTCCCTATCACCAGCTTTTTTGTCCCCTCCTGCCTTCTAGTCCTTGTCTTTGGACTGCTGTACCTCATTAGTCCCATTTTTGTTTTATGGGGCTGTCCTATCCCCGGCTGAACAGTGAACTTTGGGAGTGACTTCACCACTGAGCTAAAAGGGTGTCTGGGGGCCATACTCTTGGGGTTTCTCCAGTCTGTTAGGCCAGTAAATCTGGTCCTTTTTTGTGAGTTAGAATTTTGTTCTGCATCCTTCTCCAGCTCTGTCCAGGACCCTCTGTTGTGATCCTGGTCAGAGCAGTCAGTGGTGGTAGCCAGGCACCATCTAGCTGTACTGGACTCAGTCTGGTGGAGGCCGTGGTAACTGCCGGTCCATTAGTCCTTTGGACTAATCTTTTCCTTGTATCCTGTTCTCTTCATTTTCCCTTGCTCCCGAAGGGATGAGACCAGTGGAGTATCTTAGATGGCTGCTCACAGGCTTTTAAGACCCCAGACGCTACTCACCAAGGGAGAATGTAGAGCACTGTCTTTATAAACTGTGTCATGCCAGTTGAGCTAGATGTTCCCCGAGACCATGGTCCCCACAGCCCTCCGCCCAGCAATTCAGTCCCTCAGGGAGTTTGGATGTGTCTATGGAGCTTCCATGACCTTTCCTTGTACAAGTTGTGCTGGCTTCCCCAGTATTGTGTACTGTCTTACCCTTCGCCAAAGTTACTGCTTATCTATTGTCTGTTTGGTTTCCCCACACACGCCTGCCATCCCTCATAACCAACAAAGATTGTTACTTTTTGTGTGTAAGCTTTTTCATGAATTTTTACAGTAGAGGTCTCACACAATATTTGTCCTTTTGTGATAGACTTATTTTACTCAGCATAATGTCCTCCAGTTTGATGCATGTTATGAGATGCTTCCCGGATTCATAATTGTTCTTTATCATTGAATAATACTCCACTGTGTGTATGTACCATAGTTTGTTTATCCGTTCATCTGTTGATGGGCATCTAGGTTGTTTCCATCTTTTTGCTATTGTGAACAATGCTGCAATGAACATGGGTGCGCATATGTCTATTCGAGTGACGGTTCTTATTTCACTAGGCTATATTCCTAGGAATGGGATTACTGGATTGTATGGTATTTCTATTTCTAGCTTTCTAAGGAAGCGCCATATCATTTTCCAAAATGGTTGTATCATTATGCATTCCCACCAGCAGTGCATAAGAGTTCTGATCTCCCCGCAGCCTCTCCAACATTTGTTATTTCCAGTGTTTTTGATTTGTGCCAGTAAGGCCGGGGTGAGATGGTATCTCATTATCGTTTTAATTTTCATTTCTGTAATGGCTAGTGATCACAAGCATTTCCTCATGTGTGTGTTGGCCACTTGAATGTCTTCTTTGGTGAAGTGTCTGTTCATTTCCTTTGGCCATTTTTTAATTGGATTATTTGTCTTTTTGTTGTAGAGGTGTTGGATTATCTTGTAGATTATAGAGATTAGACCTTTGTCTGACTTGTACTGTCCAAAAATTTTTTCCCAGTCTGTAGGTTCTCTTTTTATTCTTTTCGTGAAGTCTTTTGATGAGCATAAGTGTTTAATTTTTAGAAGATCCCAGTAATCTAGCTCATCTTCTGGGGTTTGTGTGTTGTTGGTTATGGTTTGTATTCTGTTAATGCCATGCATTATGGCCTCTAGCATTGATCCTATTCTTTCTTCTATGAACTTTATAGTTTTTGGCTTTATATTTATGTCTTTGATCCATCTTGAATTAGTTTTTGTGTATGGTGTGAGGTATGGATCCTCTTTCATTTTTTTGCAGATGGACATCCAGTTTTGCCAACACCATTTGTTAAAAAGACTGTCTGTTCCCCATTTGATGGACTTTGGGCCCTAGTCGAAGATCAGGTGACTGTAGGTGGATGGATTTACATCTGGGTTCTCAATTCTGTTCCATTGGTCAAGGTATCTGTCATTATACCAGTACCAGGCTGTTATGACTACCGTAGCTGTATAGCAGGTTCTGAGGTCAGGTGGTGTGAGTCCTCCTACATTATTCTTCTTCTTCACTAGAGCTTTACTTATCCGGGTCTTCTTCCCTTTCCACATAAAGTTAATGGTTAGTTTTTCCATCTCTTTAAAGAATGTTGTTGGTATTTGGATTGGGATTGCATTGTATTTGTAAATTACCTTGGGTAGAATTGTCATTTTCACTATATTGAGTCTGCCTACACATGAGCATGGTATGTTTTTCCATTTATGTAGATCCCTTTGGGTTTCTTGCAGTAGTGTTTTGTAGTTTTCTTTGTATAGGTCTTTTACATCCCTGGTTAGATTTATTCCTAAGTATTTTATTTATTTAGGGGCTATTATAAATGGTATTGCTTTCCTGCCTTCATTTTCATCATTCTCTTTATTGGTGTATAGGAATCCAACAGATTTTTGTATGTTTATCTTGTATCCTGCAACTCTGCTGACTCTTTCTATTAGTTCTAGTAGTTTTCTTGTGGAATCTTTAGGGTTTTCTATGTATAGTATCATATCATCCACAAACAGGGACAGTTTAACTTTTTCATTAGCAATTTGGATGTTCTTTATTTCTTTTTCTTGCCTTATTGCTCTAGCTAGGACTTCCAGCACAATGTTAAATAGGAGTGGAGATGAATGGCATCCTTGTCTTGTTCCTGTTCTCAAGGGGAATGTTTTCAGCCTCTCTCCATTAAGAATGATGTTGGCCGTTGGTTTTGCATAGATGCCCTTTATTATGTTGAGAAATTTCCCTTCTATACCTATTTTATTGAGAGTTTTTATCAGGAATGGGTGTTTGACTTTGTCAAATGCCTTTTCTGCATCAACTGAGGTGTTCATTTGATTCTTTTCTTTCCTTTTATTTATGTGGTGGATAACATTGATTTATTCTCTAGTGGTGAACCATCCTTGCATACCTGGTATGCATCCTACTTGGTCTTGGTGTATTATGCTGAATTGTATTGGCTAGAATTTTGTTGAGAATTTTTGCATCTATATTCATGAGAGATACTGGTATGTAATTTTCTTTTTTTGTGGTGTCTTTGCCTGGTTTTGGTATCAGGGTTATGCTGGCTTCACAGAATGAATTCTGAAGTGTCGCTTCCTTTTCTACGTTCTGAAATAGTTTGAGTAGTACTGGTGCAAGTTCTTCTCTTAATGTTTGGTAGAATTCTCCAGTGAAGCCATCTGGACCAGGGCTTTTTTTTTTGTTGGGAGTTTTTAAAATTACCTTTTCAATCTCTTCTCTTGTTAAAGTCTGTTCATATTTTCAACATCACTTTGTGTTAGTTTGGGTAGGTAGTGTGTTTCTATTTATCCATTTCCTCTAGGTTTTCAAATTTGTTGGAGTATAGTTTCTCATAATATTCTGTTATAATCCTTTTTATTTCAGTTGGGTCTGTTGCAATGTTCCCCATTTCATTTCTTATTTGGGTTACTTGCATCCTCTCCTGTTTTTCTTTTGTCAGTCTGGCCAGTGGTTTGTTGATTTTGTTGATCCTTTCAGAGAACCAACTTTTGGTTTTGTTGATTCTTTCTATTGTTTTTCTGTTCTCTATTTCATTTATTTCTGCTCTGATCTTCACTATTTCCTTTCTTCCGGTGGTTGTGGGCTTTTTTTGCTGTTCTCTTTCTATTTGTTTGAGTTCTGTAGTTAATGTTTTGATTTTGTCCCTTTCTTCTTTTTTGATATGTGCATCTATTGCTATAAATTGTCCTCTGAGGACTGCCTTTGCTGTGTCCTAAAGGTTTTGGTATGATGTGTTTTCATTCTCATTTGATTCTAGGAATTTTTGGATTCCATCTCTGATTTCTTCTATTACCCAGTGATGTGTAAGCAGGTGTTATTCAGTTTCCATGTGGTTGATTTTTTTCCCTAGCTCTTCCTGTTAATTTCTACCTTGATGGCATTGTGGTACGAGAAGATACTTTGTATTATCTCGCATTTTGGAGTTTCTTTCTAGATGTTCTGTCCTTTACCAAGAGTGGTGTGTTGAAGTCTCCGACTATTATTGTGGAATGGTCAATTTCTCCTTTCAGTGTTGTTAGAGTTTGTTGTATGTATTTTGGAGCCCTGTCATTGGGTGCATAGATGTTTATCATGGTTATGTCTTCATAATGGATCACCCCCTTAATCATTATATAGTGTCCTTCTTTGTCTTTTATGATAGATTTTGTGTTAAAGTCTACTTGATCTGAGATTAGTATTGCCACTCCTGCTCTTTTTTGGTAGTTGTTTGCTTGATGTATTTTTTCCAACCTTTGATTTTTAATAAATTTACATCTTTGTTTCTAAGGTGTATCTCTTGTAGACAGCATTTTGATAGATTCTGTTTTTTAATCCATTCTGTCACTCTCCATCTCTTTATGGATGCATTTAGGCCATTTACATTCAGTGTAATTATTGATAGGTGTGAGTTTATTGCCATCATTTTGTAGTGTTTTTTTTTTTTTTTTGTGGTTCTGACGTTTTCTTTGTTCCTCTTACTCTTCTGTGCTGAATTCCTTGTTTGTAGATTTTTTTTTCATTTCTTTTGTTTTTGTAGGTTTTGTTTTTACTGAGACTTCATGTTTTTCTTCTTTATTTTGATGATAGGTTTGTTAACTTTCTTTGTGGTTACCTTGAAATTTACCCTTATCTTCCCAGGTTTGAACCAGTCTATGATTACTTGGTATCACCTTGCCTTCCTCTCCATTAGAAGGTTCTATACCTACACCATTTATTCCCTCTTTTATTGTTCCGATGCTGTTGGCGTTTACAGATTAATCTCTCTGGTTCCCTATTGTAATTTTTTTGGTTTTGGATAGTCCTTAAGAGTTCAATTCCTAGGTTGGTATCTGGCTAGTACAATCCTGTGTCCTAGATTCAGCCTGTGGTCGGATATTGTTTGTTCTCTGATTGAAGGACTCCTTTTAATATGTCTTGTAAGTTTGGTTTGGTTTTTACATAGTCTGTTAATTTCTGTTTATCTGGAAATGATGTAATTTCACCATCATATTTGAATGAGAGTTTTGCAGGATATATTAGTGTTGGCTGGCAATTTTTTTCTTTCAAGGTTTTATAAATGTCATCCCATTGCCTTCTTGCCTGCATGGTTTCTGCCAAATAATCCGAGCTTACTCTTATTGTTTCTCCTCTGTATGTGACTTTTTGTTTTTCTCCAGCTGCTCTCAGGATTCTTTGTTTTGTTTTAGTGACTGTGATTATGATATGCCTTGGTGATTTTCTTTTGGTGTCTATCCTATATGGGGTTCATTGAGCTTCTTGGATGGTCAGCTTTTCATCTTTCATGATATTGGGGAAGTTTTCTGTCAGCAATTCTTCAATGATCCTCTCTGTGTCTTCTGTTTTCTCCCCCTGTTCTGGAACTCTGATGACTTGCAGCGTTTTGCTTTTGATTGTATCCCACATAATTGTCAGGGTTTCTTCATTCTTTTTTTGATTTTTCCTCAAACAGAGTTGTATCCAAGTGTTTGTCTTCAATTTCGCTAATCCTGTCTTCCACCGTTTCAAATCTGCTCCTCGGCCTTTCTATGACACTGTCCATTTCTGAAATCTTGTTGTTTATCTTTTGGATTTCTAATTGTTGTTTTTGTGCGATTTGTGGTTGTGAATTTATTTTAGCATTTTGTTCCTGTATTATTTTCTTGAATTCTTCCATTTTTTTGTCTGTATTTTCCATGAATTTGTCTGCCTTTTCCATGAATTTGTCTATTTTTTCCTCATTTTTGTCTGCTTTTTGCTTCATCTCTTGGATAATTCTGAATATTAAGAGATCTGAATTCCCTATCAGGTAGTTCTACTGCGTTTTTTTCTACTGGAAAGTCATCTGGTGTTTTATTTGGACACCTACTGGAACCATCCCGTCCTGTTTTTGTAAATGTTTTGATATTGTCTGCCGTGTTCAGGGCATTCAATAGTTATTTTCTTCATTTATTTATTGTAGATTTGTTTGTTTCATCCTGCTTTTTTGTTTTATTTGGTTATGTCTGAGCAGGCAGGCTGTGCATTCTTTGTTTTTTGCTTGTCTGTGGGCATGATACTTTTCACTTCCTTCTCTAATGGGCAGGGTCAGTCACTCAGGTATGGTAGAGCAGGGCAGGTCCAGCTTAAGGGGAGTTGCTGGGATGGGTTGTTTGTGGCAAGTACCAGGGCCAACAGGGCAGACCAGGAATCAGTGTAGGGCAGGTTCCAGTAGGCCGTGCTTGTGCTGCTTGGTTGTGTGATGTTCAGCACATGGTGCAAGTAGGCAGGAAGGATGGGGGAGATTTTGATGTGTGGAGCTAAGATGGGTATGGGAAAGAGGAGAGAGAGGAGAGAAGAACAGGAGCCAAAAACATGCACACAAACAAATAAGAGTGCCAAGGGACCTTGCTATTGGAGTGGAGAGATGAGAGACTGAGAAATGGAGAAAAACAAAAATAAAAAAAAAAGAATAAGGGTGAAAGAAAAAAAAAAAAAAACAAAGCGAGAAACTGGAAATGAAGAAAGACAAAAAGGAAAAAAGAGAGAGAGGAAAACAAAACAAGGAAACAAACAAACAAAAAACCCAAAAAATAAAACCAAAAATAAAAGAAGAAAAAAAAAACAAGAAAAAAGAAATGCCTGCAGGGATGTCACTGTGTATCTGTGCAAAGTACGGGAGTAGCTCTCAGGCCGAGTTGTACTTCCCGGCTAGGTCTCCCAAGCCAAGAAAAGAGAAAGAAAACAAACAAACAAATCAAAACAGAATAAATCAGAAGAAACAAACAAACAAAAAAAATCTCAGGGGTCTCACCAGCATGGCAGCACACGCCGGAAAGCAGTTTCACAGTTGAGTGGTGTTTTGCAGACTTTCAGGAAGAAGCAAAGATGGCGCACGGAGCCAGGTATTTGAGAGAAAGGAGTGGGAGGTGGTGAGAGGTAAGTAAGAAATCCAAGGAAGCGGAAAAAAGCAACACCAGCAGCCAACAAATGGCGTTCAGGGAGCTGGCCAGTGTGGGTGGATGCAATCCAAGTGACACCAGGATGAAGTCTCTTCCCGGCCAAGAGACTGTGGCTGCAGGAAGCAGAAGAGGCCAAGTGGGGGTAAAGAAGGGTGTGGCATGAGAAAGCATATATCGCTGATTACCGGTTGTTTTGTCTCCTGCTGGAAGCTCCGTGAAGCTGCTTTCTCGTACCTCCTGTTCGCAGATCCTGATAGGAGTCCAAGATGGTGGAGCCATACTGCAGTAGCTGATAGGGGACCTCTGCATGTATCTCTCCTCACTCTCTGTTCTCGATCAGTTTTTTATTCCATTCGGTGCTTGGCTGAGTTCTTTATCTCTTCATTTGATGCGTAGGGTTTCAGGATTGATGTGTGACTCTGTTTGACTTAGTTTTTCAGATCTTTGCTGTGGAGGGATGGTGTAGTGCTCCTGACTATAGCACCATGTTGGGCGAAGTCGAGAATAGATCTTTAATTTGTACACATCCCTAGGCAGCAAATCAAAAAATAATTTTAAGAAAGAATAACCACTATTGCCCCCATTTAAAACAAAAACAAACAAACAAACAAAAAAAAAGACTTGGATATAATTCTACTAGAATTCATTGATTTAATATTTTTTTCATTTTGTATTCTTTTAATTTTTATTTCTTTTGTAATATATGAAAGAACAAGACCTTCTGCTTGTATAGTTGCAGTCAAACGTTTCAATTTTCCTGCTGATTCAAGTTGTGAAAATCTGATCCTATGATATTTCAATTCTCCACTGCTCTAAAAACAAAGGGGCAATGAAGATTAAATGCTTTCACTCATCATTCATTTTACCTTTAGAAATGGCTGCCATTCACAAATGAAAATAGGTTTTTAATGGTCCGAGTTATGAACTTAAGAAGTGATGCCACTTTTGTATCAGAAAACCCAACTACTTCTTTTTTTCTTCCTCCTTTTGCATATCTGTGGCCATGTAACTAACTTCTAAAAGGGAATCTCTCTAAGGAAGGTGATGAAGAAGTGACTTCATGAGCCTCCAGACTGAAAGGATGTGAGAAAACAGACTAAAAATAGTTCATGCTTATCCTAACAGAAACTGGAATAAGAATGACTTGCTCTGTTCTTGCTTGTTCTACAATTTCAATGAAACTTGACTAGGGGGGAGTGAAGAATTAGGGTCAATAATTCAATCAATATACCACAAAAGGTTAAATAATACTTCCAAAGTCACTTCTGTTGTAATAGGGATTGAGCTAGGGTGAGTGTAGCATAAAACCCAAATTGCAGTGGCTGAATAAGACAGGGGTTGATGTTCTCTGACGTTATGAGAAGTTCAGAGGCAGCCAATTAAGAAGGCTGACATGGCTGCTCGGTGATACTACCAGGAACTCAGTTTTCTTTTAGATTTCTGTTCCATTATCCTTAAGGTGTGACCCCCATCTTCATGCTCACAAGGCTGCTGGAGCTTCAGCCAGCACATCATCATTTTGACTAAAAAGAAGAGGGACGGAGATAGACATAGGATGACTCTGACATCCCATCCAGTGAGTCTACTTATATTTCATGGGCCAAGACCATGTCACAGGCCATCCCCAGCTGAAAGAGGAATTGAGATATCTTTTGTTTGTTCCAGCAGAGAACATTGTCACTCCCAACACAATCAGGGTTACTAAGGAAGAAGAGCATTGATACTGGATTGGCAACTAGCAGTATCAGGCACTCTCAGAAAGTATTTGTACCAGGATTTTCCCATTAGTTTAAAATTATACTTAACATGATGGTATTATTCTTACCACCTTAAGAATAATATTTTAATTTTATAAGTAATATATGTTCATAAACAATATTTTGATAGCTATGGTAAACTATAAAAAAGAAAACAGCAATCAGTCATGATCTCATCATCCAGATATAACCACTGTTAAAATTTTAGCACATTGCCTTCCTTTTGGTTGTTTTACTTTGTATACAGGCAGTCCCTGGGTTACGAACATCTGACTTACAGACAACTCGTACTTGCCATTTAACGTTATGTAAACTTGCCCTCACCTTGAAACGATTGAACCAGTCCCTACCCACAACAAATTCTTCATCACAATCACCTTCACTTGCTGCATGTACAGCTTTTAAATCTTTGAAAAGACTTCAAGCCTTTTCTTGCACTAACGTAACGCTAAATAATGATATACACCTGTTGCCAACTTAGAACTTCGACTTAAACGCAAAGTTAGGAATGGATCTTGTTTGTAACCAGGGACTGCCTGTATTATAGTTCCCAAGTTGGGCTCATTCTCTACAATTGGCCAACTCCCTTCTCCCATTATTTTTTCTTTATTTTATAGATCATAAGATAATAATATACTCATCACAGAAGTCTAGAAATACCAGAAAAAGATAAATAAAAATAATAACCCATAATTTTATTTCCAGATCCAAACTTTGCTATGATATTGATAAATTACAGACTAAAAAGTCTATTAACATACATTATATGTATGTGTGTACAGATGAAAGTAGTTGACGTCATGCTGTATATAAGTTTTGTATTTGGCTTTATAAAAAGATAAGATAAACATGTCTTAAGATTTTTGTTAACATTATTTTTAATGTTTGTCTAGTATTTCATCTTGTCAATATTACTTAAATATTGGGCATTGAAATTTCCAGTGTTGGGCTAGTATCAATATTGCTACTCTGAACATCTATTTTTACATAAGCTTCATCCACATTCCAGGAAAACATGCTAGAAAAGGAAAATAAATAAAATCCTTTAATATTATGACTTGTGCATTCTTGTGTTTTTTTGTATTGATTCATTTCCTAGTAATCTGGGAATGTCCTTAAAGTATATTCTGCATATTGTTTGCAATTTGAGACAGATTACCAGCAGTAGCTTTTTTAAAATTAAAACTTTGTTTCATGTTCTGCTCCTGATGTCTGTTTAACCTTGTATCATACTTTCAAGTCAATAGGCAGGCCTAAGGAACCTTATTTTTAGGGGACAAAACCTTATTATTCCAACTTCGAACAGAGATGTGTTCTTATCATGTGCTTCTTGAATGTGCAGTTTTCTCTTCTGGCATTTTGGAATATCCTACCACAGACTTCCTCTGAATAACAGGACATGAAATGACACTGCGATCTATTTTACTCTTGGCTTTTAAACTAGACTCTTTTATAAGAACGCCACTTCTCCACTATATAATCCTTCTGTTTTCCTACCCCATCTGAACTGGCTCCTCCCTCTCTTCTCAGCCTTTTGAAAATGCCCTATAGGTTAGCCACAACAATGGGCTCCAATATATCCAAGTTCATGAAGATGGGGATGGCGCAGGATCCTGCAAAGTTTCCTACTGTTATACATGAGGTCTCCATAATACTTTCGTTTTATGTTTGACACCCTTAACCACTGAGATGAAGTGAACCTGACTTTCTCTGCCTGGGTTTGGGCCTTTCTGTTTTTTGGTGGTTTCTTTAAAGTTAGCCCTCCCGTCTTTCAGAGAAGACTCTCAGCCCGGCAACGCCTCCTCCACCTTGGCCCCGCCCCCTTTAGTCCCGAGCGTTTGATCACCATGGTTACACGGCCGCTATGGAAACCACCCGCCGCCCTAGAGGCCAAGGCCGCCGAGCAGAATCTTACAGACACGGCTTGGCCTCTCAATTCGGGCTCTGGTCAGCCCACTGGGTGTTCCGCGTCCTTGAACCAGAAGTGTATCCCGCGAGGAGGCGAGCTGCGGGAAGCGGGCTGAGCCCAGGCGGCTGGATGACCTCATCCAGCCTCCAGGAGACTTAACCGTCAGCCAGCACCCATCTAGTTGCGCCAGCGAGCGGAAACCTCGACTACTTCCGGCCGGAGGCGCCCAGGTCTTCAGGTTAGACTTGTAACCCGCACTGTGCCGGCGCCTGGAGTTTCCCGCCTCTGCTTGGCGCCGTTGTACCCCCAATCGCCAGAGCGCGGGAGATTTAATGCTTTGGGGTGTGGGTCGCAGGAGGGTACTAAGGAGTCTTTCGCGACCCCAAGCACGTTGCCGGACAGCGCGCGCGCCCGAGTGCGCAGACGCCATCACCCAGATACGCCACAGGCATTCACGCGTCTATACAGAGGCGGTTCGGAAGTTAGCCGCTTACCCACGGGTATACCATGAACAACCACTTCACCGCGCTAGGCCTGGCGTCTCCCACCTGTGGCCAGTTGCGTTTTGAGTCAGCTGACTCATGGCGACCGCTGGTCGTCACAGTAGAACCGTGCACCATAGGGTTTTTCAGTGGTTGATTTTCCGGAAGTAGATCACCAGATCTTTCTTCCCAGTCATCTCTGGGTGAACTGGAACTTCCACCCTTGCAGTTAACACCTGACTGCCTTAACTGTTTGCACTCCCCCCACCGGTGGAGGGGGACGATAAGGTCAGCCACCTCATCCACTCAAGTGGGAATGGGGAATGAAGTGAGGCCAGGGATGCAAAGTGCTGAGTTCACATAGCAAGTGCTCAATATATGTTATAACGCTGAGATGAGGTCGGGGAATGGCTCTTGTGTACATATTTTCGTCACCCGTAGTGTTCTAAAGAATGCCAACATCTTGTTAAATTGTCGGTGTTTATCTTATCCTGGAGTCCCTGAGTGGAGAAAACGTTTAGGGGCTAGACTACTAGCCGAGAGGTTGGCAGTTCCAACCCACCCAGAGGCACCCAGACGACAGGCCTGGTGATCTGCTTCCAAAAGGTCAAAGCCTGGAAAACCCTATGGAGCAGTTCTACTCTGCACACATGGGGTCACTACGAGTAGGATTCCAGTTGTAGGCAACTAACAACATTCTTATCCTGCCCTACAATTGCAATGTAAAGAGATAGGAGTTTTGGAGTGGAATTCCTAACCTCCAGTTGGAAGGTGGAGCAACTAATGAACTCCAGTATACACTACGTAATAGGCTGTGATCCTTGGCTGTTTTTTTTTGTTGTTGTTGTTGTTGTTTGTTTCTTTTTTTCATTTTGCATATCTGACTTCAGAGCCCGGTAATTTTTAATACCAGATTGAAAGCTAAATTTAAATTGTAAAGGGAAAACAGTAAAAAGATTCTTGATATTCTATCCCTACAGAACAAAATTTACAAAAAACCATAGCTAACATTCACTGAGCCTTGTCACAGACTGCTCTTCTAGGCACTTACCTTATGTCATGCACTATCCTAACAATTAACCCATTGCCGTCAAGTTGATTCCAATTCATAGCGACCCTATAGGACAGAGTAGAACTGCCCTACAGGGTTTCCAAGGAGTGGCTGGTGGATTTGAACTGCCAGCCTTTTGGTTAGCAGCCAAGCTCTTACCCACTGCGCCACCAGGGCTCCATCTTAACCACTAAGTATATAAAATCCAAAAACCAAACCTGCTGCCCTCGAGTTGATTCCAACTCATGGCAGCCCCATGTGTTACACAGTAGAACTGCTCTATAGGTTTTTCTTGGTTATGATCTTTACAGAAGCAGATCTGCAGGGCTTTCTTTCACAGTGCAGCTGGGTGGGTTCAGACCACCAACCTTTATGCTTAGCAGACGTGTGCAAACCATTTGTGCCACCCAGGGACCTTACTAAATATATAGAACTCATTTCATCCTCACAACAACTTCTGGGAAGAAGGTAGTAGTGTTATCTTCATTTTTCAGATGAGGAAACCAAATTCGTAGGTGAAACAAGTGTCCAAGTTCTCACAGCTGGAAAATTTGTGATGATGGAACCCAGGCAATCTGATTCTAGTGGACAAAATGCCAAATGCTACCATTGCTCATCCACCTAAACACTAACAATGCTGAGAGTTGACTTTATTTACCTGGCATTGCCTTTGAGATTCTCTGCATGCTAAGTTCCCCTGATACTCAGGAAAATCAGAAAATGCAATAATCATTAAAAATCTACAACCTTTTGAAATTCCTCAACATAATAAAGGGCATCTATACAAAATCAACAGCCAACATCATTCTTAACAGAGAGAGGCTGAAAACATTCCACCTGAGAACAGGAACAAGACAAGGATGCCCTTTATCACCACTTCTATTTAACATTGTGCTGGAAATCCTAGCTAAAGCAATAAGGCAAGAAAAAGAAATAAGAAGCATCCAAATTGGTAAGGAAGAAGTAAAATTATCCCTGTTTTTGGATGATATGATACTATACATAGAGAACCAATAGGACTCCACCAGAAAACTACTGGCACTGATAGATTCAGCAGAGTAGCGGGATACAAGATAAACATATGAAAATCAGTTGGATTCCTATACACCAATAAAGAGAACTATGAAAAGGAAATCAGGAAAGCAGTACCATTTATAATAGCCCCTAAAAAAAATAATATACTTGGGAATAAATCTAACCTGGACATAAAAGCCTATACAAAAAAAACTACAAAACATTACTGCAAGAAACCAAAAGAGACCTACATAAATGGAAAAACATATCTTGCTCATGGATAGATAGACTCAACATGTCAATTCTTCCCAAAGCAATCTACAAATATAATGCAGTCCTGATCCAGATACCAGCAGCATTCTTTAACAAGATGGAAAAACTAATCATTAACTTTATATGGTAAGAAAGAGGCCCCAGATAAGTAAAGCACTCTTGAAGAAAATGAAGTAGGAGGCCTTGCACTACCTGACCTCAGAACCTTCTATACAGCTACGGTAGTGAAAACAGCCTGCTACTGGTACGACAGACACACTGACCAGTGAAACAGAATCGAGAACCCAGATGTAAATCCATCCACCTATGGTCACCTGATCTTCGACAGAGATCCAAAGTCCATTAAATGGGGAAAAGGCAGTCTTTTTAACAAATGATGCTGGCAAAACTGGATGTCCGTCTGTAAACAAAATGCTACAGGACCCGTACCTCACACCATACAGAAAAACTAATTCAAAATGGATCAAAGACCTAAATATAAAACCAAAACCTATAACGACCATAGAAGAGTAAATAGGGTCAACGGTAGAGGCCCTAATAACACGGCATAAATAGCATACAAACCATAACTAACAATACACAGAAACCAGAAGATAAGCTAGATAACTGGGATCTTCTAAAAATTAAACACGTTCACCAAAGAGTAAAAAGAGAACCAAAAGACTAGGAAAAAATTTTTGGCTATGACAAATCCAACAAAGGTCTAATCTCTAAAATTTATGGGAAAATCCAACACCCCCACAACAAAAAGACAAGTAATCCAGTTTAAAAATGGGCAAAGGATATGAACAGACACTTGACCAAACGAGACATTCAGGCAGCTAACAGACATATGAGGAAGTGTTCGCAATCACTAGCCATTAGAGAAATGCAAACCAAAAACTATAATGAAATACCATCTCACCCCGACATTACTGGCACAAATCAAAAAAACAGAAAATAGCAAATGTTGGAGGGGCTCCGGGGAGCTTGAAACTCTTATGCACTGCTGGTGGGAATGTAAAATGGTACAACCATTTTGGAAAATGATATGGCACTTCCTTAAAAAGCTAGAAATAGAAATACCATATGATCCAGCAATCCCATTCCTAGGTATACATCCTAGAGAAATAAGAGCTGTCACATGAATAGACATATGCACACCCATGTTCATTGCAGCATTATTCACAATAGTAAAAAGATGGAAACAACCTAAGTGCCCATCAACAGATGAATGGATAAACTATGGTGCATACACACAATGGACTACTATGTCACAATAAAGAACAATGATGAATCTGTGAAACATCTCACAACATGGATGAATCTGGAGGGCATTATCCTGAGTGAAGTTTAAGTAAATTACAAAAGGACAAATACTGTATGAGACCACTATTATAAAAACTCATGAAAAGATTTACACAGAGAAAGAAACAATCTTTGATGGTTACTAGGGAGAGGAGGGGTAGGAAGGGAAAAACACTAGGCAATAGATAAGTGGTAACTTTGGTGAAGGGTAAGACGGTATACAATATTGGGGAAGTCAGCACAACTTGACCAAGGCAAGGACATGGAAGCTTCATAGATGCATCCAAACTCCCTGAGGGACCAAATTACTGGGCTGAGGGCAGGAGACCGTGGTCTTGGGGATTATCTAACCCAATTGGCATAACATAGTTTATAAGGAAAATGTTCTACGTTCTACTTTTGTGAGTAGCGTCTGGGGTCTTAAAAGCTTGTGTGCAGCCATCTAAGATCCACTGGTCCCACCCCATCTAGAGCAAGGGAGAATGAAGAAAACCAAAGACACAAGGGAAAGATTAGTCCAGAGGACTAATGGACCACAACTACCACAGCCTCCACCAGACTGGGTCCAGCACAACTCAGTGGTGCCTGGCTACCATCACCGACTGTTCTGACAGGAATTACAACAGAGGATCCCGGACAGAGCTGGAAAAAATGTAGGACAACGTTCTAACTCACAGAGAAAGACCAGACTTACTGGTCTGACAGAGACTAGAGAAACCCTGAGAGTATGGCTCCCGGACACCTTGTAACTCAGTACTGAAGTCACTCCTGAGTTTCACCCTTCAGCCAAAGATTAGACAGGCCCATAAAACAAAACAAGACTAAATGGGTGCACCAGCTCAGGGGCAAGGACAAGAAGGCAGGAGGGGAGAGGAAAGCTGGTAACAGGGAACCCAAAGTTAAGAAGGGGAGAGTTTTGACATGTCATGGAGTTGGCAACCAATTTCAGAAAAAAATATGTGTATTAATGTTTAATGAGAAACTAATTTCCTCTGTAAATCTGCATCTAAAGTACAATTTAAAAAAAGATACTAGAAGTGAACAGTAAAGGAGAAAAAAATAACTACCTTTTTTCTGGCTGAAAGTAAATGTTATTAATAACTAGGAGTTCCTTTTTTTTTCCTGTGATGCATACCTCTCAGAATATATTTTGATTTTATTTTTCATCAAGAGTCTAAACTCCAACTTGGATACAAAAGAGAGAATTTAGATGACTTGAGCAAGAATTGTTTTCCAAGATACTCTTATAATTATGAAAGGTCATTTAGTGAATGTGGTAGAATAAGCATTTCCTCCTCTTTCAAGCTGTACTCTGCTGCCTACACAGTTGGGGTTTGGGTTTCTTATTAATCCATTTCTTTCCCCAAATACTGTTTAGTTTAAAAAAAAAAACATGATGTAAATATATTTCTGGCGATTACCATCATTTTTAAGTAACAAGAGGAAATGTTTCAATCATTTGAAGTTCCAACTGCTTTCTGTCATCAATAAAATCCTTTATTAAAAAGAAAAAAACTAGCTAACTAATGAAAAACAGGTGAGGCCTGTTGCTGTTGTTACTAGGTGCTGTTGAGAGGGTTCAGGTTCGTTGTGACCCTATGTACAACAGAAGGAAACACTGCCTGGTCCTTTGCCATCCTCACAATCACTGCTATGTTTGAGCCCATTGTTGTGGCCACTGTGTCAGTCCATCTTGTTGAGGGTCTTCCTCTTTTTTGCTGACCCTCTACTTTACCAAGCATGGTGTCCTTCTCCAGGGACTGATCCCTTCCGATAACATGTCCAAAGTATGTGAGATGAAGTCTCACCATCCTTGCTTCTAAGGAGCATTCTGGCTGTACTTCTTCCAAGATAGATTTGTTCATGCTTTTGGAAGCCCGTGGTATGTTCAGTATTCTTTCCCAATACCATAGTTCAAATGCATCAGTTCTTCTCGGTCTTCCTTATCCATTGTCCAGCTTTCTCATGTATATGAAGTGACTGAAAATACCGTGGCTTAGGTCAGGGCATCTTAGTCCTCAAAGTGACATCTTTGCTTTTTAACACTTTAAAGAGGTCTTTTGCAGCAGATTTGCCCAATGCAATATGTTGTTTGATTTCTTGACTGCTGCCTCTAGGAGCGGCCTAGATACTAATAATTAAATACTAATAAGTTAGTAAAGGAGCCCTGGTGGCACAGTGGTTAAGCATGTGCCTGCTAACCAGAAGGTTGGCAGTTGGAATCCACCAGCTGCTCCGTGGGGCAGTTCTACTCTGTTGTATGGGGTCGCTGTAAAAATCAACTCGAAGGCATAGGGTTTGGATTTTTTGTTTTTTAAGTTAGTAAATAATATTATGGTTGTTTAGAAATATAAAAGTGGAGAAAATTAATGAGAAAAAAGCAGTATATTAATACATTTTAAAAACTGATCATTGTTTTATTTAGCCAGAATGCCTCCCACTCAGGCAGAAAGTGTTATAAAGAGTATCATTCGTGAAATAGGACAAGAATGTGCAGCCCACGGAGAGATTGTTTCTGAAACTTTGGTTGCTTTTATGGTAAGAATGGATATTTTTGTGAATTAGTCCTTTATTAAAAATTTTTTAAGTGGAATTTTGTAAAGCTTTCCTAGATGTTATTCAATTTAAAATACATTAAGATCATAAGTTAGTGAAAAATATTTTTAAAAAGTGTATAAAGCATGTCAGTTCTACATGTATAGAGACTGATTTAGAAGATCTTGATGAGTTTTAGAGATATTATTAATGTTCTCTTCCTGTGTAGAAATTTAACATGTATTTTTGTTTGTTATTGTAAATATTACTCATTACCATAGTCTCTCTGTTCTTGCTTTTGGTTAACAATACACAATATAAATACAGTAAAATATGCAAATAATTTCTCAACCTAAAATCTAGCCATTGCTTTCAACTTCTTATTTCATATAATTTTTCTAGCACCATTTCAATTTTGATGTTTATTGCTTCCTTTTTTCAACCTCTGATGAAGGTACTAATGAATTGGGAAATATGAAAAATAGCTGAATAATCAACCTCTAAGTAAGCAAGAGGCAGATGTTAAAAAAATGGAAAGGTATTAAGTTAATTTCATAATAATATGAAATAATAAAATTATTTAATGACCTCTTTTCCTACTCTCAGGTAAAAGCTGTTGTCCTGGATCCGAGTAATGGATTTAACATGGATAGAGCCCTCATAAAAAGTGATGTGCAGAAGCTTGTTAAGGTGATTATCTAACAATTCTCAAAGTTGGAATTATTTATTCTCAATTCTAAATACAGTATTTGGTTTAGTCACTATTGCCTTCAGATGCATGAAACAACAGGGAAAATGGCTGTGATGATCAGACTGTGATAGAAAGCCTTGGAGGAGAACCAAGAAGGGGCAGAAAATAATTCTTTCTCTCTTTCATGGTTCAAGAAGAGTTTTTCCTTTTTCCTCTAATTCAACTAAGTTGAAAAGAATGAAGCTCAATATACTTTTAATATCACAGGTACATAAACTAGTAAAGTGTATCATAATTCAAATGATAAAAAATAGTGCCCTTTTATCTCAGTTAAAAATCATGTGGATGAGCTAATCTTTTTATTTGTAAAGTCTGATTTTAGAACAGTACTTCTACTTGGATGATCCAGGTGCACAGGCTTGCATAAAGACAGAGTCTCCAATCTTCACTCCTGCATTCTACCCCAATCCTATTTCCCCACACCTCAGGAAAGCAGGGTCCTGCTGGAGGAGGCGGTTTGAGGGTGATGTTGCTAATGTGGTTGCCAGCTGCAATATATGAAGCCTAAGGGGTGAGATGGCCAAAAAAAAAGGAAAGAAAGAAAAATTCAGGTTGACTACCCAATCTAAAAGGACAAGGCAGAGACGTGAACTGAGCCATCTATGTTAAGATACGTATATATGTGTGTGTATATATATATGTATATGTATATTTGTACATATATATATATATAGAGAGAGAGAGAGAGAAACAGACCAGAAGAAGAACTCTTGAAATAGAAGACGGAGCCAGAAAAATTTTGTGAGCTGATGACGGTAGCTGCAGCAGCTTTTTGTAAAATGCATGTGACCTCTACCATCAGCAAAGAAGGAGTGTTGTTCCGGATTCAAATAAAATACTAATGAGAATACTAGAAGAGCTCTAGATAGCATTAAAAGCTTCGTGGGACGTTTGCCCATATTTAGACTGCATGGACTAACCAAAATGTCAAGTTTCTTTCCTTCAACTGGACTGTCAGCACCTGGGCATGGTGATATTGGTTAACTCAGGGGAAATAACTTGTTACTTAATAAATATTGGGGAAATAACTTATTAGTAAATAACTAATTACTTAGTAGGTATTGTTGGTTGGGTAGACTATAAAGCATAAAGCCCTCAAAGAGGAAAATAATAAGAGGGGTTCTGGGTGGATAAATATCACAACCATTGTTTTGATGTGTTTCTTTACTTTTGAAAATAACTGGAAAATACTTTTGAATGTTTCAGGAAACATTAACTAGAAGCATTCATGGGCTATTCTCTTCTAGCTTTGTGTGGCTCGGCTATTGGATAGTAAAAATCCATCCCTGGATACCATTAAGATGCAAGTCTACTTTGATATGAATTATACAAGCCGAGGTAACACATCTCTACCTATTTTGATGATTTTTTTAAGGTTTCATAGTGTATTTTAGGTAACAAACAATTTTTTTGGGGGGGTCAATATTTTGAAATGTTTTCCAACTTTGAAGAATATAATAATGTTGATATTGCTAAATGAGAAAACCACTAATAGCTATTGTATTAAAAGTTAATTCTAATTATGATGCCCATAATAATTATGTTTCCAAGTCTATTGCGTTATAACCTTTATGACACTAAAACCCAAAAACCCAAACCCACTGCTGTCAAATCGATTCCGACCCTATAGGACAGAGTGAAACTGCCCTATAGGGTTTTCAAGCCTGTCAGTCTTTATGGAAGAGGACTGCCACGTCTTTCTCCTGTGGAGCAACTGGTGGCTTCAAACTGCAGAACTTTTGGTTAGTAGCTGATCACTTTAACCACTGCACCACCAGATCTCGTTTTACATAATAATTAGAAATGAAAACAACCAGCCCCCTGAAGTTCAAAGTTTGTATTTTGCATATTTTTTCTTTGTTTGTGGTTTATGTTATTATCTCATATTGTTACCAGGTAGAAACCCCAAGTTCTTGCTTGGCCTGACTTGTATTGGCCAATAAACGAGAGACTAAGGTGGGAGAACAAGAAAGGCATCTTTATTTCATTGTACAAGGAAAAGGAGTCAGTCGGAGCTGCTGCCGCCAAGACTGCTCCCGAAGGACGAGGAGACAAGTTACCTTTAAAGGGGTTTACCAGTAGGGAGTTCATACAAGTTATGTCAGGAACATTCTTAATCACACTACGCAGGCGCAATGGGGTTTACATATAACTTCCAAGCAAAAGCAGGATTCAGATGCAAAGCTGGGGGGAAAGGAAGCCTAGCAAAGGAAATAGGATTTTTAATACAGCACTGTGGGGACTCTGTCTCAAAACAAGCTTTGCCAAATTATGTAACTAGCCATAAAAAAAATGAATGATGGGAAATTTAAGTAGAACATATTTTACTATGTAGATAATTTAATACATCAAAGACAAGTTGGAAACAAAAGAAGAAAAATAAATTTCTCTGTAGACTGCCTCACCCTTACTGTAATGTGATCATTATTAACCACTTGGTGATTTTCTTTGTATTTCTTTTCCCTCTATGTATTGGACTTCTAGTTACGCTATATATTTAAAATCATATATCTTGCTTATATCATGCTGAGCAAGGCAGGGAGCTGATGGCTGCCCCTGAGTGTCTAAGAGAAAATCACGTCCCTGTTCCCTAGAGCGCATAGGTAGGTGAATTTTGCAGCCATACTATGGGCACCCAGTGCTGTTGGCTGTAAGCACTGGGAGGCAAGCACCATGTATTCTTGGACCCTTGTTGTGGGTGGCTAGGTGGTGTGAGTGGAGCCACCAGACAGACCTCAGGCCCCTGATGTGGGTAGGTGAGGACCCTGCTTAATGGGCAGAGTGGTGTCAAATATGAACCTGCCACTCCATATAGCCGATATGGTTGAAGTTAGCCTTCAGGTATATACCCTGTTGTACTGTGCTAATGAGGGCCTACGCTGTTGAAATGGGCCCACACAGGTGTATGCAGGGTTGAAAGGCATTCAAAGCCCATGGACCCCTTATGCCTGTGCCTAGGCAACAGAGCTGTGCCTACCCTGAATTCCCAGCTTAGGGGAGCTGGCAGATTACTTTTTCCCATTTGCTAATTTGTTCCTTCTCCAAGGCTGGGAGAATGGCTCAGGGCACATGAGGGGTCCTACTTTTGGCCCAGGGGACATGGCAGGGCAGTTGCTGAATCTGGCCAGGACCAGATGTGGAGTGGGGAGGGGGCAAGTAAATGGGAGAGAGATTCTTCCCCAAAGGGGTGTTTTTTGATCTGTGCGGTAGGTCAGACTGATGTACTTATCTTCTGCTGATTGAGCGCCGCTTTTCACTGGTTCTAGAGGCCTGAGTAGACTCTCTGCCGCTCAGACTCTCCCGATGTGGAAAACGCTTCCCGCGTGCCACTGCTTGCCTCACCACATACTGCAGCCAGTCCGGCCTGAAGGGTGCCAGCTCCTGCTGGGTTGGGTCTGGCAACTCCTCCCTGCTTCCGAACCGTCTCTCCCTCCCACTGCCACTCAGTCCGATTCCTCAGCTTTGCCTTTGATGTTCAGGTCTCTGAGACTGTCGTATATAATTGATTCACTTGCTTTTTCTGGTCTTTGTTGTAAGAGAGACCACTGGGAAGTATCTGACTACTCTGCCATCTTGGCCTCACCTCCCGGATATAGTTCTTGATGTAACATTATATTATCGGAATCGTTATTTAGAGGAAATTTAACTAGAGCCAAAATAGAATTACACGTATTTGAAGAAGAATGTATATATTACTTATTTAAATATATATATTGATATGTGTGTATATATATATATATATAGAATGTGCTTATATATAGTGTGTGTATGTTTATGTCTATGCATGTACACACACTACATATATATACATATATATATAAATAACCCATTGCTGTTGGGTTGATTCTGACTTAGAAACCCTATAGGACAGAGTAGAAGTGCCCAATAAGTTTTCCATGGAGCACCTGGTAGGTTCAGAAAACCAAACTTGTTGCTGTGGAGTCGATTCTGACTCATAGCGACCACATATGACAGAGAACAACTGCCCCATAGGGTTTCCAAGGACTGGCTGGTGAATTTGAACCACCAACATTTTGGTTAGCAGCCGAGCGCTTAACCACTGTGCCACCATATATGTTAACATTTAAACATATATATATAGAAATCACTGAGTAATAAATCTTTCCCACTGACTTCTTGTCTTAAGGTTACTTGTTGGCTACTGTTTATTTTTATTATGGTCATTACATCTTAAGAAAATCCTTGTTTTCATTCTGTAGAATTGCTATTCTCTAGACAGTTTTTCTCTGGTCTTACTTTTATGAACAGAATTCTAAATATCAATTATATGAAACATTGTCCTTTGCCAATTTTAGAGGAGTTTCTTCAAGAACATCATCGGGTTCTAGAGTCTAGATTAGGTCCTATTAGCAGAGAAATTACAGATAACAGATCATGTGCTAGAGAAGAATTGGAAAGCCTCTATCGGAAGATTGTCAGCTATGTGTTACTACGCTCTGGACTTGGATCCCCTACGGATATCAAGATTGTCAGAGAGGCAACAGGTAAAAAACATAAACAATTTCCATTTCCTAAGTGAAAAATATATGATCATTGTATTTTATAAAATATGTTAAATTAGAAGTGTCAAAGGTTGAAGTTCTCTTTTTATCTAGAATAAAAAAAAACAAAAGCACAGACAAGAGGTAAAACTTACCCAGACTCCTTTTACACTGGGTGTCAATTCTAAAACTGAAGTTAACACCTCTAGAAAGTGAAATATTATTAATATTCTTAGAGCTGTATGTATCTAGGGACCTATCACACCTCATTAAAACATTGGCAATATGATTAAAGGTACAAGAATGATTGGGTACAGGGACAACTGGCAAGGGAGATTTCATATTGATGAAAGGAGTTGAGTCTGTCACCTAAAATGGATGATAGAAGAGGGGACTGTTTTATCCTCATGAAGTACTTCCTCACTTCCATACCTTAAGATGAAGACTAGGTGAGATCTCTAGTCTTCCTATGGCTTTCTTCCATAATTATTTTTAAAAAGTGATTTTTTTCTACTCACAACCCTAATTAGAAAGCTTGTTTTAATACCCATTGCCAAAGAAAAAACAATTATGGATGCTTAATTATTGGAAATGGACCTGAGACAATGGCATTCATTTTCAGTAGTCCAGCTTTGATATTCAGGTATCAGAAATTTAAAGAATCCTATAAGTAACCCTAAAAAGTCCCTCAACAACTTTGTGCTGAAAGAAAGAAAAAAAACTTGTAAATTAAGTTTGGATATCTTTATTTTGCCATTCTGTTTTCCCTTTTATGCTTTATTTTAGCTGCTCTACAGAGTGTTTTTCCTCAGGCTGAGCTTGGGACATTTCTAACTCTTTCTAAAAAGGACAAAGAACGCCAGCTGAAAGAACTCACCACGATTGTTACTGGAATTCGTTTATTTAACAGAGACTGTGGAAAGGGAGGAGAAGGCATTGATGATTGTAGGTATATTAGGTTAATTCTGTAAATCTGTGATAATTTATATAGGGTTAAAATTTAACTTGCACCATAAGGAAAATAATACACAACACACTGTTGACATTCTTAGATTTAAGATGTGCAGTTTTGATTATTCCTGAGGGACAACTGCTGTTCATAATATGTAGTAATTTTTAATTTTGCTGGGGCCAAACTTTAAATTTCACGCACCATGAAGCAGTACAGGAGAGTGAATCAGTGAAAGTAACCAGGGGGTCAGCCCAGAGACCAGCCTTTCCAATACAGTGGGGGAATTTACTCCAAGTCAGAGAACCAAAAGGGAGTAAAACTCAGTGATTTAAAAAATAAAAATCACCCTTAAAAGAAAACAGTTGCTGGTGCAGTTAATGAAATGAAAAAGTCCAAGAGAAGATATTTGCAAATCTGTAAATTCAGGAGTATCTATTATGCTGTTATATGTTGTTGGTGGTGCTGGTGTTAGGTGCTGTCGAGTCAGTTCCAACTCACAGTGACCCTCTGTACAGCAGAACAAAACCCTGCCCAGTCCTGTGCCATCCTCACAATTGTTGCTGAATTTGAGCCTATTGTTGCAGTCACTGTGTCAATCCATCTCAATGAAGGTCTTCCTCTTTTTCGCTGCCCCTGTACTTTACCAAGCATGATGTCCTTCTCCAGGGACTGATCCCTCCTGATAACATGTCCAAAGTATGTAAGATGAAGTCTCACCATCCTCCCTCTAAGGAGCATTCTGGCTGTACTTCTGTTGTATACTTAATGCATTCTTTATCACGGAGTCTGAAAGTACTCATGAAATATTTGATCAAGGACCTATCAGTAGAAGAAACTTCTTTATGAATTTGGTACTCGTGTAGGCCCACTGGCAAGGTGTTAGTGTCTTACCAGATCACTGGTCTAGTAATAGGATAATTTTTAACATTTAAAAAATTGCTCTAGAAAGTCAAACTCCCATTCTGGATAAAGTTTCTTCCCTTGTTAGACTATTCTATTTTTTGGTATCCTGATGAGTTTGTTGAAAAGCATGCTTATTATTATTTTTTTTTTAACTCTCTTACAAATAGAACAGTAGACATAGAAGGAGAGATCACTGACTTTTCTAAGTGTACATGGTCAACAGCCACGTAATACCAAAGCCTACGTATTATTTTAGTGGCAAAGCTGATGTGCTCTAACTTTTGGTTATCATTCTGACGGTATCTTTTGTTTGAATAAGGTGTTTTTGGTATCCCTTCCTTCATGGTGTGGGACCCATGAAACATGTGCCTCATTATTATTAATTTCGTTCGGGGAAGCAAGTACTTCAACTTAAGGCTTAAACTATGACCACTTTCTAGGTTTTTTCTTACTTCTTTTAGACTCCTTCATGACCCTCTTTTAAATCTTTAAAAACAGTGCCAGCTATTCTACATGAAGCAATCCCAGCCACCACACAGCATATTGATACCCAACTTCAGATTGCTCAGGACCAAGCCTACCGCTACACAGCCATCCTTGAGAAAGTAACGCAGAACCCACTCATGCGTCAAGAATTTCAGCCGTATTTGTTAAAAGAAGCACTATTTAACATGCGACAATATGAGATATTCCTTCAGATAATTTTGGTGAGTTAATGTCACAGTATCTGGCCTTTTCCATATAATGGAACATCTGTATATTATGGGGCTAAAATAAAAGTAGAACCAAGTCACTGATTAAGAAGACAACCTTAATAACTGCTCAGGTTACATTGAGTCTGTAGGACCACGGACTAAAATAGAAATGGGAAAGTTGGATTTTGATTTGAATGAAATATATTTTAGAGTTGTTGATTTTCTTTGGTATCCATAGTATAATTGTTAGCATGCTATAATTAAGGAATGGTATGTGTGTGTATGTGAGTAATACTGGTATTATTTGTTTTAATTAAGAGCAAGTGCCTAACACATTTGCCAGGTAGTTAATCACTCAAATATTTTTTGTGTAATTATTTATTCTCATTGTGATCATTGTAAAAAATCATTGAAACTATTTTTTATTTCTGGAGTTTTAAGAACTAGTGTACAATCTGAATGATTACCCCAAAGATTTGGAAAATACTGTTAAGTGGTGGTTTTAAACTTTTTTAAGCAGCAGAGCACTTTGTTTCAGATAGAAACTCAGAATCCTAAAAATCTTCGTGACACCAAACCATGTTCCCACTGATCACTGTTTACCTTTACACAGCTTCTACCTTCCAATAACCACGAGACTCAGGGTGAGTGGAACTGTCTTTTGTATGAGTGAATACTAATTTCTTGAGGCATAGAACAGAATGTGTTCTAGCCTCCTCTTCTTTTTAACTTGTATCTAATGACTTGATACTATTTTTGAATACATTTGGTCTGCCTTCTCTCCTTACCTCTGCTATGGAGAATAGAAAGATAAATATCCAGATAACATGATTTCATTGCAAAAAACTAGGAGTGGTCCTCACACTTGGCCTACAATCTAATTGCTGTCAGAAAGAAAGACTTTAAACCAACTATTCAAAATCTAAATCATCCTTTAGGGTAGATGTTCCCCTAATATTTAACTGACTTGTGGCTACCAGCCTTACATAGCTAGTCAGATACTGATATTGTTGTTGTTAGGTTCCATCGAGTCAGTTCCAATCATAGCGATCCTATGTACAACAGAACAAAACACTGCCTAGTGCTGCACCATCCTCACAATAGTTGTTGTGTTTGAGCCCATTGTTGCAGCCACTGTGTCAGTCCATCTCATTGAGGGTCGTCTTCTTTTTTGCTGCCCCTCTACTTTACCAAACATGATGTCCTTCTCCAGGGACTGGTCCCTCCTGATAACAAGTCCAAAGTACTTGAGACAAAGTCTTGCCATCCTCACTTCCAAGGACTACTCTGGGTGTATTTCTTCCAAGACAGACTTGTTCATTCTTCTGGCAGTTCATGATGTATTCAATATTCTTCACCAATACCATAATTCAAAACCACCAATTCTTCTTCGGTCTTCCTCATTCATTTTCCAGCTTTCGCATGCATATGAGGCGATTGAAAATACCATGGCTTAGGTTGGGCGCACCCTAGTCCTCAAAGTGACATCTTTGCTTTTTAACACTTTAAGGAGGTCTTATGCAGCAGATTTGCTCAATGCAATACATTGTTTGATTTCTTGACTGCTGCTTCCATGGGCATTGATTGTGGATCCAAGTAAAATGAAGTCCTTGATAGTAAGAGGCATATTTTACAATATTATCTTGAAGTGCATATGGGTCCACATGGCATTCTGCACTACAGGGACTTTTTAGGAAGTAGAACCTCACATTCACTTTTGTCATTGGCCTTTGGAAAGGATATATCGTAAGAAAGAGCCTTGGGAAACTGTTACACAAACTGTAAGGGTGTTGTAGAGGACATTGTTCATTATATAGTGTCTTTTCACAGCTTTAAATCATGAATAGTATTCAACTAACTTAGGTTCTTGAATTCTCATTGGAGTTCTCACCTGCCAATGCTATGTAGACAGTGAGTAGAGTGTAGAAGTGATAAGTGTGGGTCCTGCAGACAGCATGGGTTCTTATCGTGACTTTGCCACTTATGAAATCTGTGTCTTTGAGGAAGTTGCTTAGTTTCCCTGTGTCTTGGCTTCCTTATCTGTAAAATGGGATTATTAATAATCCCCACTATCTATCTAAAGCAGGTAGAACAGTACTTGACATACAGTAATAGTTCAATAAATAAATAATTACGATGGTGATAATTATCATCATCATTATTGTTAGGGCCTTAGCAGAAGAGCTCTGATTTCATTTTGGTAGGGGCATAAGCTGAAGTGCTTTTAATTTTCTAGACAATATCTCATTTCCAAGCCCCTTGCTGTTCATATTATTGAGAAAGTTAACTTTCTAATCTTAGCACTCTTCATGGCTATTTTATACTGATGTTAGTCATGGCCAGGATGAGTTCTCTTACCTTCCTGACTCTGCTTGTGCAATCAGTGTGTCTTCTTACTGTTCAGTTTTTAATTATCCAGTCCTTCCCTATCAATATGTCTTAGTTAAAATTAAGATTATTACAGAGTAGATATTGGATTAATTAGTATTATCTCTAGGTTATAAAATATGTCAATTAATTTATCTTTAGCTGAGACATTTTCCTATCTTGAAATCTATGAATATTTTTTAAAGTCACATTATTTGAATAGATATTGATACAATTTTGTATAGTATTGATTTTGAATGAAAAAAATTCTTTTGCCACTGCTACATTCAGTTTATGTAAAAAATTTAGAAATCCAATTATAGCCTAGATGAGACAGTGGGTTATTTTATTTTATTTTGATAAGGCCTTTATCTGCTGCAGTGAGCAATTTCAAATATTCTGGAAAAGGAAAGGGAGTTGACTGTCTTAGCTGAGAGAACAGGATTCCATCCTCTGTGGGCTTTTAAAGTGCAAGTCAGTCACCATAGAAACAAAGCTGCCTATTGTTATCATGCAAGTAAGTGTTGTGTTTGATACATAACACTTCTTAAATCCGTAAGACTTCTGAAGATTCTCTTCCAAAGTTATGTTTTCAGGGTCTGTTTACATAGTATGCACATAGGACTTCTTGATATTTTCTGATAATGCAAGCAAAAAACCAGTTAGATACAATCTGTGCTTGTTTTAGACTTGTTGAAAATTGTTCGTGAAAGAAAGTATGAGGAACTTACAGATTTAAAAGGAGAAGGAGAAGCAGCAGCAGCAGCATACCAGGATCACATGTTTTCCCCAAGCATTTGACTACATTGTGTGAAAAAAGAAATTTTAGGTGATAGCTAACCTAGAAGACTAACTTTACAACTAAAACTTCATGCTTGTGAACAAGTTCTTTTTATTTTTGGCAAAATGCATAGAGAGTAATTGTTCTAGAACATTATCAGGAAAAATAGAAAAGTTCTGAGTGCCTACTTGGTGAATGGGCCCTGAAAACATAGCTTGAGGGAGGGAATCTATGAGTATCTTTACTAACAGGTTTAGAAAAGTGTTATGTACTCAATGTCACTGAATTGTACATGTGAAGAATGTTGAAGTGGCAAATGTTTTGTTACACATATTTACCACAATTAAAAAAAAAAGTGTTATGTGTTGATGTAACTTTTACTTTGGAGTACATGCAAATTTACTTCTGTTTCTTGTTACTGTTCTAGAAATATAAAAAGACTTTAAAGATTGCATTTTCATATTTGATTCAGAAAACAAAACTAAAAAACAAAGGGAAAAAAGTTCTGTGGGGTAGGCAAAACACCTATAGTCTAAGGATAGGATAGATAATATATAGGAGAATTAAGCAAGAGGAAAAGTAATGCTTAAACAGTAGTATGGGTAAAATAAAACAGGATGCATGTTACATTTGTAAAATAAAAGATTTTGTTAGTTGACATGCGATGATAATATTTTATATTTCTTACGATGCAATTATTTTTATCATTAAAATAGTCTAGTAAAGCATATAGTTAGGCTATTAATGTTTGGGAACTGAAATATACATTTTTTTCTCTTCAAATAAATGCCACTGTTTTACACTGCACTGGTAAACCCACACTACCACCATTTCTGGTTACTTCTTATGCAGCATAGTATAAATAAAGGTTAAGAGCTGGGCTCTGGGCTCAGATGGTCTGGGGTTGAACCACGATTCTACCCTTTATTAGCTGAATATCTGTGGGCAATTTACTTACCCTTTTTACATCTTGGTTTTCTCATTTGTACTGACGCCTTTATTGTACTTATAAGTATTTAATAAGGAGTCCTAGTGATGCAGTGGTTAAGTGATCGGCTGCTAATGGAAAAGGTTGGCGGTTCAAACCCACCAGCAGCTCTGTGGGAGAAAGATGAAGCAATCTGCTTCCATAAAGATTTACAGCCTTGGAAGCCCTATGGGGCAGTTCTACTCTGTTCTATAGAGTTGCTATGAGTCGGAATCGGCTCAACAGCAAGGGGTATGTATTAGCACACAGGAAGAATAAATTTTAGTAATTATTTCAAATTTGGCATTTTGCACCTTATTTCAGGTTACCATTGTCATGTCAATAGATTGTTTTTCTTTCATTGCTGTTATTTTTAGGATTTTATGCATCCTTGAGTGTAATTTTATTAAATCTTGGTATCAAAATAGTTTTCAAAGGAATGCCTCATTAATTTTTATCATTGGGGAGTGGGAAAATAATAGCTATACAAAACTGTGTCAGGGGGACAACTTTTCAGGAATGCATTTATATTGAGTATCAAACAATAAATTTAAGAAAACATAGCCATTGTATTTCAAGAAATTCATCCATCCGAAAAATATTTCTGGAGCACCTTCTGTATGCAAGTACTATTCTCAGTGTTGGGGATACAGTGGAGAACAGAGCCCTGCTCTCACTGAGCTTACCCTTAGGGGATGCAGAGAGAGGGTAGGGTGTAAACCACATATGATTTTTATAGTTAAATTATAAAAATATCCTTCACAGTCAGATATAATTACTTGTGCTCAAGAAGTGGAAATGATGATAAAGCAGTTAGCAGCCCAACTGGAACAACTAAAAATGACTGTTAAATCAAAGACTGCTGTCCCAACATCACAAGTCTTTGTAAGTATTTGTCATCAACTTTGCCTTGTTTAAGGGTGAACGTACTTTTTGAGTCCTATAAATTAGATCAGAAGGCATTACAATTATATTTAATTACTAAAAATATAACATTAATTTTATATATGTTGATCCTGCCCTTTATGGTTATTTTGTAGTAATATTATAAGTTGATGAGAGGATTTCCCTTTATAAGCAATTACTACAAAAGGAAATGTGAATATATAGTCTGATAAACATAAATCAGTATTGGTTGTTGCAACAACAGAAATAATACAGAGTGCAGTGTTGAAAATGTGTTCATAGCAGCTTGTCAGAAATTTTATCCAGCAAGGAGGTGATTTAAATTGTCACCTTTCTGAAAAGACAAATAATAATCATCATTTACCAGGCCTGCCACTTATACTTTCTGATTATTTTCTGTACCATTTTGTTTGGAAGCGTGGCAGCCCCTACCTGGATGAACAGGTATAAAATGTACATGCAGTATTTTATAAAGCATTTGAGACTCTGATAACTTTCTGCAATCATTCGTAATATTTCTTTTTGAAAACGAAGATATAAAAGGCTAAGTTGTTTTACTTGTATATGGAGTTTGTTTTTTCGTTTGTTCTATAAGCAGTGCCTTTAACATGAATAAAAGCATTCATCTTACTGATCCTAAAACCTTTAACTTGCAGATGACAAGACGTGCCCCAAGATCTTTCTCTAGACCTTCCAGGTTCTTTTGAATCATAATTGGGCCAGAAAAATCTAATTATAATGAGTCCTATTTAAACTTTTAAAAAAGAGACGCTATTTTCCCCTTGGTTTTTTGAGGTAAAGTGTCCACAAATCTTTTTTAGGTGATCAAATGTGTTTGGCTTTTTTTGAGTACATTAACTTTATAACAAATATACCAAAATTTAATGCTTTGAAATAAATGTTTATTTTCTTATAATTTATGGGCCTAATTTCTATCTAGATTTTATGCTGTAACTTCATAAGACTTTCACTTGATTAAGGAAGAATTAATTTCTTTACAAATGACAATTTGTGTTTATTTTCAAGAGTAGACCGATTTGTAATTTTATTAAATAGTTAAATTTTGAACCTTTTTTTCTCTTCCTCAGCCAATTTTCATTGCACTTTCCAATCTGTGGACTAGCTTTCAGGATGAAACTGTTTTGCTTAGTGTCCTCAGTAATTTAACCACTCACCTTGAGCCATTCCTGGGCACTCACGAACTACTCTTTCCTGAGAGAGTAATACAAGATCTTCTTGATGGAGTGACTGTGAAAACTGATGTGTGTAGAATGAAAGAACACATGGGTAATGGAAATTATCTATTATTTCCTCTTCTTTTAAGAATTACCTCTAGGATAAAGTCACTCTTTTGTTTTAAAATTTTAACATAATGTCATTCTAATAAAGTATTACACATGATACTGTTCATTATAGCAAATGTGGAAAACAGAAAATATGTAAATTGAATATCTTACTGTCCAGCAATGGCCATTTCTAATACTTCTGTTAACAATGAGTTTCTGTGCTGAGTGATTTTGTTATTGATTTTGTAGTAGAAAAGGATATTAATCCTTTGCTATATTTGTTGCAAAAAAAGCTTTGTTTCTTTGGAGTGCTATTTGCCATGTATCTACCTAAGAGTCAGATTGATGATTTATAAATTAACAAATTTCTTCCATATAAAATTAATTGAGCTAATTTTAGACCCTTTAAGAGATACATTGATTCTTATGGAAAGGCTGCCTTAATCAATAAACTTCTTTGGTCTATTCTATCTTAGCTAAATGCAACTTAAAACCCGTAAGTTCCAAAATACAAGTTGGAACTTGAGTTATTTCCTAAAAAGAAAGTTTTTCTAGAAAATGAAATTAGATAATTTACTCTATCAGCTCCTTTTACAAATTCTATTTTTGAAAACAATGGAAAATAAAAATGTAGCAGTAATTTATTTTCTTAAATTATTAGAATACGTAAAAAACTGAAAAATAAAACAGATTCAAAAGCATCTTTTCAGTTCAGGTTTTTACTACTCAATGACATTTCGTAAGAGCAGCATAGCAATGCAAATATAAATGCAATTTGTATTTATATAGATTTATATACATTTATAAAAAACAAATTTGTATAAATTCCTATTTATAGAAATGAAATATATATATTATTATATTTCAAAAAGTTATTGAAAACATCTTTTTAATATAAATGAAATTAAAAAGTTAATGTAACTTTAACATTGGGTATTAAACCAAACCAGACTGACAAGATAGTTCACTTGCAACTTTTTAGATTTAGCGGTGTCATTTTCCACCATGCATCAGAATTTTCTGTTCACTAGAACACTTTTTATTGTTACTGCTCCAGGGAATTGGGATACCTAATGCTCTTCTGAAATAATCTCATTTACATCTGTCACATCTCATCACTGTTTGAGGCTTTTGGGCAATCAGAAAAAAAGAGGGCCAATGTTTTCTCCAAATTATGCATTTACTTCTAGTTGTCACCACAAGGTCATTTGTGGGGTCTTCTGTTTGGATATAGAGCCTGGCAAGGAGGTCTAGATGGGATTGTGAAAGCTGAGAACCTTGGGGAAACAATGTTTTATAAAGACTTATTTTTATTTGTGTCAAAAAATTTAGTCAATTTGCTTACCAAACATAAGTAGGTAAATCAATCAATACTAGGAAGAAATTTTAAAAATGTAAAGAACAAAAACTGTATACCTTGCTATCAAAATCAAGTTATGAAGGGGCATTTCTTTAACTCTTAGTACTGAGAACATTCTCAACTATTCCAAGAAGCAATGGTCCTAGTGTATAAGCATCATTTCAAAATCTTTTCCACCTAGTTAGGAGCGACACCATCCTGACTGAGGTTGATCTATCTCTGTCTTGTTCACCTAGCAGCCAGTCTCTTCTGTGTTTACTCTGTAGCAGCAGGAAGCGTCACATACTCTTTCTGAAGTGCCTTAGTCAGCTTTTCCCTCAGCAGCACAGCATGCCTTCCCTAAATGGCCTCTTCTCTCTGTTCGTCATTTTGGAGCAAACTTCTGCCTTGAGTTTGCTCCAGAAAGTTTTGTTACTTTGGAAATCACTGAGGTCATTGGTACTAGTTTGCTTGAATAGCCTCCCCTACCCCACCCCACCCCACCCGCCCATAAATCTGGTTTTGCAAGTGTCAGGTATTTTTTGAGTAGAAGAAGTATGGAGCAATAAAACGTTAAATGTTTATAATGAGCTACTACTACTTGGTAAAGGAAGTTTAACCTTCTTATTGATAAAAGCTTTTCTTGTCCTCTTTTTCCATTTTAGAAGATAGAGTACATTTGGCAGATTTCAGAAAACTAGAATGGCTTTTCCCAGAAACAACAGCAAATTTTGATAAATTGTTAATTCAGTATCGGGGATTTTGTGGTTACACATTTGCTACAACAGATGGTCTTCTCCTTCCAGGTATATAATTGGAAATAATATTGCTCCCCTCCTCCATTTTTTTTAATATGAAATGCTGTCATTGTCTCTCATTTATTCACTTTTTAAAACTTTATGAAATCAGATGGTGAACTAAAGAGGAGCTACAAAGATCCTGACAAAGTCTTGTTTTTGAGGTGCTCATGGTATTATCTGGGAGACTGACATAAACAAGAAATTGCAATACAAATGACAAATGATGGAATGTGTATATTATGAAATACAGGTGCTGCAGTGCTATAAAAGGAGGAATAATTCATAAGTCCAATGTAGGATTTCAGAAATGTTAGGCAGCATTACTAAAATATACATAATCTTCCAAAGTAATTATTTGAAAGAGCAACACTAATTTGATGTATTTATTAAAAATATTTTTTATCACTTTATAGTTATATCCTATTAACATAGATTAGGATTTCTCTATAAATCCAATTCCTCTAAGGAAATGGCCAATATTTTATCAAGTAAAATTTCTCTGTAATGTATGTTTTACTAGAGCTTTCCCAAAACAGAGTAAATCAGAAAGTGAGAAGAAATAAATTATCTCAGAGCTGCTGTGTGAATTGGAAATAGCAAGAAGCCTGCTAGGTTTAGAATGAAAGCAGTTTGACAAGATTATTTCTTATTTACCTTGCACCATTAAACTCTTTCCTTTTCTTATTTGTTTGTTATTTCTTTTTCTTTTATCATGTTGCAATTGGGTGTTACTTTTTTTAACTACAAAAAAATATTGGGATTGTGTACATACAGAGCAGAGAATACACACGATGACTTTTGATGGCATTCAATTTTTTATAATGGACTAACAAAGGTTTACAGTAGGGGTCTGAGATAATAGTATTCTGAGGCCCAGTGGGTGTCACCAATGTACTAGGGAGAAAACAACCAAGAGCCATGTAGAAGTAAAAAGCAAGTGAATATAGATGGTTTCTTTATTTTCTTTTGCCTTTTTTTCTTAGACACAATTAAAAGGTAAGGAAGTCATGCGAGAGACACATGCAGAAACATGGGTATGGGGGTGTACAATAGAGGTAGCATTATATGGTTGAAAAAGCAGTGGGCTAGGATTCAAGAAAGGCTTGTTTCTAGTCCCATTTGTACCATTAGTGAACTGGGTAAACTTCAGCAAGTCTCAGGCCTTTGCTGGACCTCAGTTTCCTAATCAAGAAAATGGGAAGGATCAATCAAGAGGTCTGTAAGTTCTCTTTCAGCCTCAAGAAACTGATTATAAGAAAGAGGGAGGAATAGATAAGTGGAATCGCTTGTGGAGCTATAGGTTTCAGGCTAAATAAGCTAGTCATGACCACCTGCCAATGGGGACTGGGCAGCAGCAACCTGCATTACCTCAGAGGAATTCTGTAGGCTTTCCCCCTTTCCATTGGGGACTGCAAACCACGTGGCTTAAATCCCAATGTGGCACTGTAGCTTACCAGTCAGAGTCCTGTTCAGATGATTTCATGACCTCATTGCTTCCTACACTTTCTTTTGTTCACTCCACTCCCGCTACACTGGCCTTCTTTCTGTTCTTGACCATCCAATGTCCACTTTCAACTCAGAGCCTTCGTATTTGCTATTCCCTCTACTTGGAAAGTTCTCCCCACAAACAGCTATATGCCTTGTTCCTTCACTTATTCAGCCCTCCCTTACCACCCTATTTAAAGGAGAAATCTCACCCTCCTTGCTTTTACTATGTGTTTGACCTCCTTTATTGTTATTATTATTTTTCATCACGCAGATCGCTTGCTGATCTGTAATGTTTTTGCTATCTGTTCCCACTGAAGTATATGCTTCATGAAGGCAGGCACTTTGTTTCCTTCTATATCCTTGGTGACTAGAACAGTACCTGACACATAGTGGGTCAAAAACTATTTGTTGAATAAATGAAAGAATAAATTAATGAGACAGTATTGCTGTTTTCTATATAATTCCCACAAACTATGTGGATCAGATTTAATAATTCATATTTTATGTAGTATTTTTTACAGTAGGAAATATTTTTTAACCTGTAAATTTGCATGTTGGGAAAAAGTTATCTTTTTTTATAGTTCTTACAGAATTAAGTTTAAAACAATCCTTATAGTAGTTAAATTTAAGAAGATTTGAAAAATTTATCAGATGACTAAGTGGCTTCTTGTAAAAGATTTTTTAAATAGCTTGCATCTGGATAGTAAAGTATTTTTATATAAATGTATTTGAAAATCATATTTTAAAATAAAAATAAATATATAAGCAATTAATTTAGAATAAATTTCACATAAAATATAATTTAATACAATGTATAATTAAAAATTGCTAATTATATTTTAGCAAAACAAAAACATAAGGGATATATTAAAAATGGAGTGTATAGGTAATGGCTCTATGGGTGTATTGCAAACATAGAATCACTTTAATATTTCATAGCTAATTCAGTTTCTTTCCTTGATTTTCAGGAAATCCAGCAATTGGAATTTTGAAATATAAAGAAAAGTATTATACTTTCAATACCAGAGATGCTGCATATTCATTTGCAGAAAATCCTGAAAAATACATTGATTTGGTTAGAGAACAGGCCAAAAAAAATGCAGAGTTAATTCAGCTACTAGAACTTCATCAGCAGTTTGAAACCCTTATTCCATATTCTCAGGTAAGCAGGGTTGATAGTCTAAGAATTTATGACATTTAAAGTAGTTAATTAAAAAGTTATATTTTACTGTAGAATGGTTCTTAAGTCCAAGAAGAAATAAGGTCAGATGAAAGCCTTTATAGGTTATCGAAGGGGATCCACATCTGAAGACAGAAACTAAGGAATTCACAGCAAATAATGAAAACAAGATACAGAGCCAAATGGATGAACTTATAGACTGGCACAATCTGAAAGAGAAGGCCTTCATTCATTTAGTTAATTAATTGAAACTACAGTATTTCCTTATCTAAAGTTGCAGGAGCTCAGCAAAGATACCATAGGTGATATCTTACTTATATCCAGAGTTGTAAAACAAGTTAACAGGTTTTGAAATAGTAGTAGTCTGAAAGGGAACAAAATGTATCTGAAGGTGCTTTTCTTTATATGTCTGTGCGTATTCATTAATTCATTCAACAGATATTTACTGAGCTACTTACATATGTACCAGGCACTGTTCTTGGCATAGGGGATTTAGTAGTGAACAAAACAGATGAAAATCCCTGCCTGCATGAAGCTCACATTCTAATGCTCTATATTCTTCGAATTTTCTTCCTCTTTGTCATTTTCACTGTTCATTTTTATATTGGTCTTTTTGTCTCTCCTCCTTCTTGTTCAGCGCCTCTCTTTTAAGCTCATGAAAATAAAAAGTTGAAACACCTGATTTAAAATGTTTTTTGTTTGTTCATTTTAACTATGAAGCAGATGGTTTTGGTATGGCTGACTGGGTCAGCAGGGATCCAAGCAGTAACTGTAAGAGTACTGTTAGATTTGCGACAGTTAGGTACAGAAGGTAAAGCTGCACACTTGGCCAGGAAGATTGGAAACAAGCTAAGGACGAAGTGCTCTGAGGGGGGACCACTGTGCACTCAGGACCCTGGACAGCTCAGTTGTAGCTGTCTCAGATTGTGCTACCAGTCTGTTCATGAGAGACTCTGTCATTTTGGGCGAGGCCCTCTGGACTCTTCCTCTTGTGGAGAAAGATTACCGTTGTCTGTTTAGTGTTCTTCTGTATGTGAGCCAAATATTAGGCCTCTAATTTTTGGCTCAACTGAGAGGCAAATCTCAAATAAAAACACCAATAAACTCCAGTACATGAGGTGTTTCACTTACCCGTATTCCTGCTAGCACTTCCTGCAACCTGGAACTATAATTTTTGCCAATCTGATGAATGTAAAATGGTATCTCATTTTTTGTTTTATCTAATAATTGATATAATGGAGTCTATTGATAGGGTAATGTGGACAATCATAACATCTGCAAACATTGACAGTTTTTCCCAAACTTTATACCTTTTATTTCTTTTTCTTACTATATTGACAAGCAGTTCAGTGTTGAATAAAAGTGGCGAAAGTGGGCATCTTTCTCTTATTTCTTATCCCAAAATGAATACTTTTGATATTTCATAATTAAGCATGGTGTTTGCTATAATAATTCTGAGGGTTTTGTTTTATCAAGTTAAGGGTTTCCCCTCTATTCTTATTTGCTTAGAGTTTTTATATGAATGGTTTTTAAATTACATCAAATACTATTTCTGCATCTTTTGGGATGATTGTCTTTCACCCATTAACCTATTAGTGTGGTGAATTATATTAATTTATTTTTAAGATTAAGCCAATTCATTCCTAGCATCAATCCTACTAGATTCTGGTGTATTATCTTCTTCTTTTTTTTAAATACATTGTTGGATTCAGTTTGCTGATTTTTCTTCTGAGTTTTTGCATCTATGTTTCTGAGTGAGATTGGCCTATGAGTTTCCTTTCTTATAATGTCTTTATACAGTTTTGATGTCCAGGTCTATATATTTTATAAATGAGTATGGAAGTGTTCCTTCTTTTTCTATTTTCTGAAAGAGTTTGTGTAAGATTAGAATTATATGGTAAAACATACCTGTAAAACTCTCTGGGCTTTTTTTTTTTCCTTTTTGATTGGAAAAATGTTAATTACTGATTCAACTACTCATTTTAACTTTATTCTCAAAAGTTGTTCACAGTATCCTTTCATTATTTGTTTAACCTCTATTATATTATGTCCTTTTTAAAATTCCTGATATTGTTTATCTGAGCCTTCTCTCTTTTTATTTCAATTAATCTTGCCAGAGATCTATTCTATTAGTCTTTTCCAAGAATCATCTTTTGGCTTTGATCCTGTCTATTTCATGTCTGCTTTCATTTTATATTCTGTGCTCTTATATTTATTATTTCCCTTCCTAATCTGCTGAAAAAGACCTCTTTAAAGCGTTACAAAACAAAAATGTCACTTTAAGGACTAAAGTGCGCCCAACCCAAGCCGTGGTATTTTCAATCGTCTCATATGCATGTGAAAGCTGGATAATGAATAAGGAAGATGGAAGAAGAATTGATGCCTTTGAATTATGGTGTTGGAGATGAATATTGACTATACTATGGGCTGCCAGAAGAACAAACAAGTCTGTCTTGGAAGAAGTACAACAAGAGTGCTCCCTGGAAGTGAGGATGGCAAGACTTTGTCTCACATACTTTGGACATGTTACCAGAAGGGATCAGTCCCTGGAGAAGGACATTATGCCTGGTAAAGTAGACGGTCTGCAAAAAAGAGGGAGACCCTCAGTGAGATGGATTGACACAGTGGCTGCAACAACGGGCTCAAATATAGCAATGATTGTGAGGATGGCGCAGGACTGGGCAGTGGTTTGTTCTATTGTACGTAGGGTCACTATGAGTTGGATATGACTCGACAGCACCTAACAACAACAGTTTATTTTATTTTGCTATTTGTTTTCTAAGTTGTAAAGCTGGATACTTGGCTCATTATTTTTTAGCCTTTTATTTCTTATTTAAGGCAATAATTTCCTTTTTGTATACATGAGGTGTATTTCACATACTTTTGAACATAGTTATTACATCATTGTTCAGTTATAAGTATTTTCTAATTCCTTTCAGGATTTCTTTTTTAAAGTATGGATTATTTAAAAGTGTGTTTATTAGTTTTCTCACAAAGGAGATTTTCCATTTTGTAATGCAAATTAATTATTACTGATACAGAATTTTATTACCTTATGGTAGAATCTTTAACTTCAGCTTTCATGTGACTTTTAAAATGTACTTTCTTATAAGTGTGTGTATACCTATAAATAGATAGATATAGATATATAAGATTTTGGAGGTATAACATGGCTGTTCATCACAAAAAGCCTCAGTGTTATTTCTGTCCAAAGATTGTTATGTTCACTTTTCAGATTACCACCAAATTTATTTTCCCAAGATACTGGTTCTCAACCTTGTTCAAGTTGTAGAGCCTCTGGAAATTGTAGTTCTTTTTGAAGAGCACCATGAATATTGTTATATTAAGCTTAATATAATATATATAATTTTATGCTCAATTAGATACTGTGTTATTCTAAATTGAAATTTAGAAAAAAATATAGCAGAAGCCAACTATTAAAAAAAATTGTGAGAGAAAATTTACAACAGAAGAAATTATAATTAATTTTCTGCAAACTAGAAAAATGCCATTCACCATTTTACTCCGAGTTTAAAAATACTCAGTGCATTATCTGTAAGATGAAAATCCAAAGTCCTTGGCTTGGCATTCAAGACCCACTGTCTTTTTATCTTGTTTTTTCTGATTAATTTTATTCATGACTTCTCAGTGTCAGAAAAACCATGAGTTATATACTGGCCTCAAACCTGATCTACCACCTTTGCTTAGCCTGGTCTCCTACTTTAAAAAGATAGTTAAAAAAGAATTCTCTTACAGATGTAAAAATTATTGTGTGTTTAAGATTATATTCTATCCATTAATTAATGAGGGAACCAGGCAGATGTCATAACCTGTTCAAAAGAGAATTCTAAGAACAGATACATATATAGATCATGAATATTGAAATGAGCATGCAAATGGAAGCTACACTGATATTTCCACCGACAGAAAGGGAAGTGAACCTCTACAGGCAGGACAGAATTCTTGTCCACAGACAAGAATTATTTTACCTCGCTTTCACTTATTTAGAGCTTCCAGTGTTGTAAGATTGCTCAAAGACAATGAAAGACTAGAATCAGATAACTGGGAACGGTGTGGTATGTATAGACAGTGCATAGTCTCCACTGAATCACTGTTTTTCCCTCCATACGTAGTCTTGTTTTTCCCTTTCTTTCTGCCTATTTAATTTCCATCTGTTCTCCAGTGACCTGCAATGCCGATGGAAATGAGTTTCCTCCCTTTATATTTCATGAAGTCTTTATTGTCTTATTACTTATTTGTCATTTACTTATATAGTCTTGTTAATTATTCTTCAGCATGCTTTTATTTACCTAACTATATCATAACATCATTTTGAAGGCAGAAATTTTATCTTATGTTAAATCATAGGCACTTAGTGATTATCTGTTGCTTGATTTGGAGAAAGAAGTTAATCTCTTCTCCTTCCCCTTCACTGAGTTTCTTAAACCTCTACCACCCCCTCTGACAACTTCCTTAGGCACAATCATATCTTGGTTTAGCCTGGAATTACAGAAGACCTAGTATTTGAATGGTGAGCTTCTGGGTATCTCAGTAGAAAACCAACATATTCTTCTAAAAAAACCTTGAATGATAATCTGCTATGTATGACTCGATGGCAACGGGTTTGATTTTTTTTTTTTTAATGTATGCATAGTTCTAGTTCAATGTCCTAATGTGGTTTTAATCCTTTAAACAGATGTGATTTATAGCTAATATTTAATAACTTTTAAATTTCTATGCATTTTCAATTCACTTATGCTACCAATTCTGGAAATTATGGAGGAGAATTTAATTTGGGAATGAATGATGCTAGATTATACCCTTCTAGAATGTACATCCTACATCCTACATTCAGTTCACAAAATCAGGTACAAAGCCATACTGCTAGGAAAAACAAATAAGTCTAGCTCACTAGTTATGAGCTTATTTTCTCTGCTGTTATTTACAAGTGTACTCTGTGTTAAAAAATTATTGTTTTTCTAATCTTTTCTCAGTTTTACCTACATTTTTTAGTTGTCTGTAAATAATGTTTTTTTTTTATTTACAAATACTAATAACTGAATTCTATTTCTTTAGATGAAAGATGTTGACAAACATTATATAAAACCAATTACAAAGTGGGAAAGTAGCACACAGACAGATACACACATATTGCCACCAACTATTGTGAGATCATATGAATGGAATGAATGGGAATTAAGAAGAAAAGCTATACAATTGGTTTGTAACAGTATTTTCTGGAATTATTTTTAGGTTGGAGAATTTTAATCTGTTCTTACAGAGTTGGTAAATTGTATATATAAAATAATGAGTTCTACGAAGTTTTTTGCTAACATAAAATCAATTAACATAATTTATAATTTGCCAGCTTTTTGTTGCAGCACTGTCCTCTAAGAATAGATAAAAAATACAGAAGCATGGGTTGTTGTTGTATGCCGTCAAGTTGATTCTAACTCATCACAACCTGTATGACAGAGCAGAACTGCCCTATAGGGTTTCCTAGGCTGTAGTCTTTATGGGAGTAGATCACCAGGTCTTTTCTCTTAGGGAGCTACTCTTGGGTTTAAACCACTGTTAGGAGCTGAGTTCTTAAGCATTGTGCCACCAGAGCTCCTCACCATGGGACTACTCTCAAATTATACAAGCCAGTAACTAGTAACTATATTTATACATATTCAAACTAGTTTTAAAACTTGGAGCTAATATTTAAAGCACCCCCAACAGCCTGTAATCCTTTAGAGTATACCCTTCTCTCTTTGTACCTTTTTTTAAGAAACAGAATGTTACCCCTGTTGTATCACAGATACTATCCCCTTCTTATTGTCAACATAGTCTCTCCAGACACGGTGCTCCCTCATCCTTCTGATTCTCAGTCACCTTAATCATAATAGGTGCCTACCATTAAAGCCTGTCTTTGAAACTCTCATCCCTACTCAACTCAGTAGAATTCCCCCAACTCACCCCTTTTTATAATATCTTTTATTTTAAGCAATGTTTATAGTATGAATGAAATAAACTTTTATGTCTGCTGCCTTTTCTTAGAATATTTTATCTATATCTTTAATTGAAACCAGTTATGGAAATAAATGATTACTACTCAAATGAGAACAGAGCCTTTTACTTAGAGCTTGCTGTATAGCAAGGGACTCAGTTACCATCACTTGTGTTTGGCAGAGACTCAAAGGCAGACAAGGGAGTGGGAAAGCTTTATAGGGAAAAAAATAAAAAGAAAAAGGCTTCAGATGTGCTCTGATTGGAGATTGTTGGCATGGGAAAGCTAGAGGAGGGCTAACTAGAAGTGAGGCATCTTATGGGATTGGTTTGGGGAACATATTTGGCTTTTTCTGATGGATCCAGAGTTGGAAATAGGGAAGAGGGACAAAAATAGGGAAGCTGGTAGTCATTGACCAAGGCTGGGCTGACTGCTGCAGAGGTTGTGATTTGGCGTCCCAGACTGGTTGCTGCAGAGGTTGTGGGTCAGAACTCTGTTGTTATATATGGTTTAACCATTGTCCATTTGCATATACAGTCTCTTATAGGCCTCTCCCTAACCACAACATTTCCCCTGCCATCCTTTCTGGTGGTAGCCTTTCAGTCCTCTGGTTTTCTGGGATGAGGAAGGAAGTATTACATCCCGATACATCTTCCAGATCCCTGTTCCATAAGTATTCCCATTAGCCACTTCTGCAGTTCATGAACCCCCTGCCCCCATTCCTTTCTATTATCTACTAAGTTCACTTGAGTTCATCAGACATTTATTGGGTGATAGATGTAGATATTCTACTACTGGTTCTTCAGGGGCTAATAGTTTAGCAAGTGATACTGATACACTAAAAATTTTAGTACCTTTTGGTAGGTGGTATAACAGAAGCCAATACAACTATTATTCAAATTTACGCACCAAGCACTAAGGCCAAAGATGAAAAAATTGAAGATTTTAACCAACTTCTGGAGTCTGAAATTGATCGAACATGCAATCAGGATGCATTGATAATTACTGGTGATAGGAATGCGAAAGTTAGAAACAAAGAAGGATCAGTAGTTGGAAAATATGGCCTTGGTGATAGAAAGGATGCCGGAGATTGTATGATAGAATTTTGCAAGATCAATGACTTCTTCATTGCAAATACTTTTTTTGAACAACATAAACAGCGACTATACACATGGACCTCACCCGATGGAATACACAGGAATCAAATTGACTACATGTGGGGAAAGAGACGATGGAGAAGCTCAATATCATCAGTCAGAACAAGGCCAGGGGCCAACTGCAGAACAGACCATCAATTGCTCATATGCAAGTTCAAGCTGAAGCTGAAGAAAATTAGGACAAGTCCACGAGGGCCAAAGTACAACCTTGAGTATATCCCACCTGAATTTAGAGACCGTCTCAAGAACAGATTTGATGCTTGAACACTAATGACTGAAGACCAGATGAGCTGTGGAATGACATCAAGGACATCATACATGAAGAAAGCAGGAGGTCATTAAAAAGACATGAAGAAAGAAAAGACCCAAATGGATGTCAGAAGAGACTCTGAAAATTGCTCTTAAATGTCGAGTAGCTAAAACCACCAGAAGAAATGATGAAGTAAAAGAGCTGATTTCAAAGGGAGGCTAGAGAAGACAAAGTAAAGTATTATAAAGACATGTGCAAAGATGTGGACTTAGAAAACCAAAAGGGAAGAATACACTCAGCATATCCTTGGTGAAAAACAAGGCTCTAGGAATTGACAGAATACCAGTTGACATGTTTCAACGAACAGATGCAACCCTGGAAGTGCTCACTCATCTATGCCAAGAAATTTGGAAGACAGCTACCTGGCCAACCAACTGGAATAGATCCATATTTATGCCTATTCCAAAGAAAGGTGACTCAACTGAATGTGGAAATTATAGAACAATATCATTAATATCACATGCAAGTAAAATTTTGCTGAAGATCATTCAAAAACAGTTGCAGCAGTACACCGACAGGGAACCGCCAGATATTCAAGCCAAATTCAGAAGAGGACGTGGAACCAGGGGTATCATTGCTGATATCAGATGGATCCTGGCTGAAAGCAGAGAATACAAGAAAGATGTTTACCTGTGTTTTATTGACTATGCAAAGGCATTCGACTCTGTGGATCATAAAAAATTATGGATAACATTTCAAAGAATGGGAATTCCAGAACACTTAATTATGCTTATAAGGAACCTGTACATAGATCAAGAGGCGGTCGTTCGAACAGAACAAGGGCTACTGCGTGGTTTAAGTCAGGAAAGATGTGTGTCAGGGTTGTATCCTTTCACCATGCTTATTTAATCTGTATGCTGAGCAAATAATCCAAGAAGCTGGGCTATATGAAGAAGAATGGGGCATCAGGATTGGAAGAAGACTCATTAACAACCTGCAATATCTAGATGACACAACCTTGCTTGCTGAAAATGAAGAGGACTTGAAGCACTTACTGATGAAAATCAAAGACCACACCCTTCAGTATGGATTATACCTCAACATAAAACAAAACTCCTCCCAACTGGACCAATAAGCAACATCATGATAAATGGAGAAAAAATTGAAGTTGTCAAGGATTTCATTTTACTTGGATCCATAATCAACACCCATGGAAGCAGCAGTCAGGAAATCAAATGATGCATTGCAATGGGCAAATCTGCTGCAAAAGATCTCTTTAAGGTATTAAAAAGCAAAGATGTCACCTAGAATACTAAGGTGTGCCTGGCCCAAGCCATGGTGTTTTCAATCACCTCATATCATATGTATGTGAAAGCTGGACAGTGAATAAGAAAGAGGGAAGAATTGATGCCTTTGAATTGTGGTGTTGGTGAAGAATATTGAATATACCATGGACTGCCAAAAGAACAAACAAATCTGTATTGGAAGAAGTACAGCCAGAATGCTCCTTAGAAGCAAGGATGGCGAGACTATGTCTCACATACTTTGGACATGTTATCAGGAGGGATCAGTCTCTAGACAAGGACATCATGCTTGGTAAGGTAGAGCATCAGTGAAAAAGAGGAAGACCCTCAACGAGATGGATTGACACAGTGGCTGCAACAATGGGCTCAGGAATAACAACGATTGTGAAGACGGCACAAGACCAGGCAGTGTTTCGTTCCATTGTACATAGGGTCGCTATGAGTTGGAACAGACTTGACGGCACCTAACCACAACAGCATAACAGAAGTGAAATCAAAATTCTACTAAATTGACTTGGGTGACATTTTAAGTTGGTCTTGAGATACAAACAGGCAAAGGAGAAGAGTGGCTGATGGCTGGATAGGATAGAAGAGGTAGAGGTAGCAGCATAGATGTGGACTGGAAATGTTAAAAGAACAGGATATTCAGTGGGGCTGAACTTCATACTGAGTGAAACCCTCTCTTCCCATTCTGTAACCTCCACTTCATTTTAATCCCTACCTTAGACCTAATATCCCCTTGAATTACATCATACTGAATGCCTGCTCCCCAAATATCACCACCACACCCTGTTCATAAAACAGAGCTGAGTTTCTTACTTAAGGGAAAACACCGCCTCAACAGATCTTTGGCAGTGCCTCAGAGGAGGAAAGGCAGGGTGGAATTTATTGAGAATTTGTAGTTTGATTTAAGGCAAGTTTTCTAATGCTGGGAGTGGGGGTGAAGCGGTGACTTGAATAGAATTGGGTAAGGATCATGAAAAAACAATCCTGGAATGGTGGAAATAGCAAGGTGAAGATGCTGAGGCAAAGAATTCAAAGAATCTTAGTTGTGAACTGTGTGTTGATGCTTCCTATTGAAGAGTTGATGAGTCTTTCAGATATTTATTGGGTGAATCAAGGTATTTGCCTGCGCAAGAGTATCCTAAAATAGTAAAGTTAAGCTAATTAAGACAGCAAAATAGTAAAGTCATATTAATGCAGACAGTAAAGCCTGTGAGGGATGTAGTTTCAGTCCTCAATCACCTGAAATATCTCAAACTCTGAAATGCTTCCTCTAATTCCAGGTCTCTCCTTTGATCACATGCTTTAACTCCTTCTGAGTTTTTTCTTGGCCTTCATCATATCCTTAGCAACTCCCTATTCTCCTTTTTATAAGCCCGCTTCACTGCTCAGCCTGAGTGATCTGTCTCAATCTCATGTTTACTAGTAATCCATAAAGAGAATAAGCAAAATGTAGAAGGTAAAAATATCAGACCTTTTTATTTAAAAAATCTGGGATGAAGTCCATTCTTTAAAAAACAATGTAAATCTTAAATTTTTGTCTTAAAAAAAAATAAATACAGTAAGATGAAAGAAGCCAGGTTGTATGAATCTAAAGTATAATACTGAAGGAAATAGAAGATTATATTTGAAGTTAATTATAACTTCAAATCTGCATGCAACATTTTACGTATATTTTCCTACTTCTAGGTAAAGGCTATTTAATTTTCCATTATGTCTAGAAGTTTCTAGTGTTCTTCTTTTTCCCATGTGTTATATGTTAGCATATGTTATACGGTAAGTTGGAGGACTGATTTCTTTTTTTTTTTAATTGTACTTTAGGTGAAGGTTTACACAACAAATAGTTTCTCATTATACAGTCAGTATGCATATTGTTTTATGACATTGGTTAACAACCCCACAACATGTCAACATTCTCCCTTCTCGACCTTGGAGGTCCTTTTTCGTTTTTTGGTGACAAGATACATAGCCAGAGATACACCATTTCAAAAATTTCTACATGTACAATTCAGTGACATTGATTACATTCTTCCAGTTGTGCTGCTATTCTCACTATCCTTTTCCAAATTATTCCATCACCATTATCTTCAACTCACTGCACCCTAGGCTTCCCATCAAACCTTTTGAGTTGTTGTTGTCAATTTGATATCACATAGATAATTCTTTTTTTTTTTGTACTTTAGATGAAGGTTTACAAAATAGTTTCTCATTAAACAGTTAGTACAAATTTTGCCCTATGACAATGGTTAACAACCCCACGACATGTCAACCCTGTCCTTTCTCAACCTTGGGTTCCCTATCACCAGCTTTCCTGTCCCCTCCTGCCTTCTAGTCCTTGTATAGGACTAATTTCTTTATGGATTAATTAGGCAGATATTAACAGGTACTTGATAATATTTTCTATTATTTGTGCTTTGGGGAAATGTTAATTCCTGTGTATTTTCTTTCTACTTAGGCCAATTTGCGTCAGAAAGTTACTCATTCACTGCAAACTGATCTTAGTCACATGAGAAGAGAAAATTTTTCACAGGTGTACTCTTCAAAGGATGCTAGCACCCAGTCCAAGAGGGAAAGCAGCACCCACGTGCCTAGGCCCCAGATTTACATAGCTGGTCTCCGTGGGGGAAAGACCAAAACCACCCATGGAGTCAAGGTGAACTTAACTAGAGCTGTTGATGAAACCTAGTTAGGGACAGCATTTTTTAAGTAGATGCTACCCAATTATGAATAATGGCACATAGTTAAATTTTATGCACCTGGCACATTCCATTAGTTGTGGTAATGTTTATTGGGTTCTCATTCATGTTCATTGTCCAACTGCTACAAAAATTAAACAGCTGTTTTTCTGTAACACATTTTTCATTCCATTAAAATTGAAAGGTAAAACTGTTCATTTGTCTTTATTTGTTAGAAAAACTTTGCCATCATTAAGATTGAAATTATGATGTTATTTAGATATTAATATATTTTAAGATTATTATTACTGGAATAGAAGGCTATTTATTTCTAAAATCATATTTAATGTTAAACATTAAAATTTTTAGCCTGGTAAACATTTTCAGCTTTATTAGCTATTAAATGTCAACATATATTCAATTGATATAAAATACAGTCTTTCTAACTTGGGATAATTAGAGCAGATTTCTAAACGATGTTTTTAAAAATCTGGAAATTTTACATAAAAATCTGGATTTCTGGACTCTCAGAAAAGGTCAGAATATCTGGCAATACTTGGTTATCATTCCTGCAAGTAGTAGCTGTGCCCTTTAACAGGGTAGGTGCTTCCAATTCTCCAGTCTAATACTTGCAGGCCTCCCACTTCATACTTTTGCCTTATATGCATGACCCGTTTCTTAGTTATCCAGTGCTACTATAACAAAAATACCACAAATGGATGGGTTTAACAAACATAAATTTATTCTCTCACAGTTTAGGAGGCTAGAAGTCTGAATTCAGGGCACCAGCTCTAGGGGAAGGCCTTTCTCTTTCTGTCGGCTCTGCGGGTAAGGTCCTTGTCATCAGTCTTCCCTTGGGTCTAGGAGTTTCTCAGCACAGGGACTCCAGGTCCAAAGGATGCCCTCTGTTCATGGCTGTTCTTTCTTGGTGGTATGAGGTCCCTCTCCTGTCTGCTAACTTCTCCCTTTTATATCTCAAAAGAGATTGACTCAAGATGCAACCTAATCCTGTAGATTGTGTCCTTCCTTATTAACGTAACTGGCTCTAATCTTGCCTCATTAACATCATAGAGGTTAGGATTTACAACACATAGGATAATTACATCAGATCACAAAATGGAGGACAACCACATGATATTGGGAATCATGGCCTAGTCAAGTTAAAACACATTTCTGGGGGACACAATTCAATCCATAGCAACCCCATAGGCAGTTGTGTTTGGGGCCCCTGTATTATTGTTATTGTTGGTTGCTGTAGAGTTTATTGCAACTCATGGTGACCCAGTGTGTGCAGAGTAGAACTGCTTCATAGGGTTTTCAAGGCTGTGAGCTGTTGGAAGCAGATAGCCAGGCCTGTCTTCTGAGGTGCCTCTGGGTGGGTTCAAACTGCCAATTTTTCGGCTACTAGTTGAGCGATTAACTGTTTTCACCACTTTGGGTCCCTGTGTTAAAGCATGTGAATTACTGACAGTTCTGTTTTAGAGCTGTAGTTTTATTACTGTTGTGCTTAATTCTAGTACCAACTCATTGATAATGAAGGCTCCCAGATGGAGGGCCTGTTAAACCTGCTTTAATAGCTAGAGGATCATTTCTATTTAACATTTTTTTTTTTCTGTACAAGTGACGTTTACTAATGTGTTTGTATAATTTGTTTTCTATGTCAGTTAAATGGTATTTATAATATGGATATGCTTTGAAATCCATTTTCCATCAATACTTTAAAGATAAACTTCAAACAGACCTACTTCTAAGTTTTCATGACTTTCACTCCATTTAAAAATGGAGCCCTGATGGCATAGTGGTTAAGCGCTCGGCTGCTAACCAAACGGTTGGTAATTTGAATCTACCAGCTGCTCCTTGGAAACCCATGGGGCAGTTCTGCTCTGTCCGGTAGGGTTGCTATGAGTTGGAATCAACTCAACGGCAATGGATTTAAGGTTTAGTTTAAAAATGATGTTACAGATAAGCTGGCTGGCTGTTAAGGCAAGGCCTGGGGGTATCTGTACCTGAAGGAGGTGGGGTGGTTATAGCTAATCCTCAACTGTACTTTCACAAATTTGATTTTTTCCATTCAGTCAACCCTCATTTGGTTCTGCAAGATTCCTAAACACAGAAAAGAATGGCTGGTAAGCCACAATTTGGAATTACCAAGTTAGGGCTGCAAGTAAAATTGCCAACTGAAAAAAAGTACCAAATTTGAAAAGCCAAACTTAATATCAGAAAGTTGCATGGTAAGTACAACAGAATCAGAATAAAGGGAGCTAGACCAGATGGTAAGTTCATCTTCTCCTGGGACCTCCACAGTGCCTCAAACCCCATCAGTCTCTAAAGAGTTCTAACCACATACTGGGTACAGTGTCTGAAGGTCACTCCCATTTCAGCAGGCAACAGACTGAACTCATTTTCTCTGTCAAACCTGTTTTTTCCTTCTGTATTTGCTTTCATTATTACTCATGTTAAACTCTCCTAGTCCCGACTGAATTTTACATTATCTCCCTGTATTTTTTATTTTCTCAGTTATAAAATGTAACAGTTCTTCTGGCTGTCTTTAGTAATATTTAAACAAATAATTTCTTTTATAAGGATCAGTACAAAGCTGGTTCTTATGAGGTGGAGGTTAAAGATGTTTCAAATGTCTAACTTTTCCAAGCTACTGTACCACTCCTTCATTTCTAACACCAGCTACTCCCTCTCACCTCAGAACTTTCCCTCGTCTTTGGGTTCCCTACCTAATTTGCTGCAACATCTCACAGAACTCATGGACCATATAAACGAAATGGCTCACTAGGTTTTGGAGGCTGGCAAGTCCCAAATTCGTGGGTGAAGCGTAGACTTCTCTCTGGCCCTCAGTCTCTACCCAAAGGCACTCAGCTTTCTCGCTCTGTGGGCCGAGAAGCCCACTGCACCGTCTCCTGCAGGTCTCTCCTTCTTTGGTGGTGGTGGCTCTCCCCTTTGCTTTGGAATTGGCTTTCTTTTAAGGCAAAACTGATCAGTCGCCTTGGTAGGCCACAATTACCCTATCACACAATCACCTGGGTGGGAGTTACAAGACCATGGCAATAGAGGCCACACACAAAAGTAGTTAATCCACCACATATTACACCATAGAAAGAATTGGGTTAAAGTAGCGCTACAGCATGGATGGAGCTTGAAGAGATGCTGAGTGAAATAAGTCAATCACAAAAGGACAAATATTGTATGACCTAACTTATATAAAAAGACAAGAACAGGCAAATGTTTAGAGACCAAAGTTTATTAGTGCTTACCAGGGGTGGGAGGGAGGGAAAAAGGAAGGGTAATTGCTTGTGTAGCACTGAGTTTCAGTCTACAGTGATGGAAAAATCACATTAAGGGTCGGGTGGCACAGCTGATTAATGTAATTGCTGCCAGTAAGTCGTACACCTGTAAAAAGTTGAATAGGCAAAAAAGTAGAAACAACTTAGCAAATTGGTTTTGAATGTTTTTCTTAATAGCAGAATAATAATTTGCGTAAACTATCACAGAAACAATTATTTTAGGTGTATTTGTCCACATGTTCTTTACAACTAAGAGTTTATTGTAATTTAATCCTTACCACATGTAATAATCTATTATATAGCTCCTATGTTGAATTTAAGTGTAACCACCTTAAGCCTTTTGGTATTTGCTTCCTGCCCAGCCTGTTATTTAAGCAAGTTCATACTTTTACTTACTTCCTTACCAATAGGTATAGTACCCAGCTTTCTTTTATACAACTTATTGAAACTAAAGTGGCTTTCATTACTGAGCAGAGAGATATGTGAACAGGGTACAGAGGCAAATATTGCAGCTTGATCGTGACAATCAAGACAAAAAGTAGGATCTCAAATGGTAATAGAAATAGTTGCCTGAAGCACTGTAAGGTGAAATTATCAGGCAAATGACATTGCCACTTGCATGATGGGAGATTGCTGCTTCTTGGTTTAAATAGGGTTCTATAGAAATCTAGGCATGCATAAAATACTTTAAATATTTTTTGTCCAAGACTTAGAATAATTTAGAGTGAGAAAGTAAAAAATAGCTTGATTAAGAATGCAAATATCTGCTTGCCCATTCATCAGGCTGGAATAACAAACACAGATAAAGCCAGCTGCAAAGTTAACAGGAAATATTTCTCCCATGGACATGCTGTAGCTATAAAACGTAACAACAACCCCCTTCTTTGAGTGATGATTTTCTAACTCACTGAAAAACTTTGTTCTCTGAAATCATAGACTATCAGAAACTTTGCTGTTTGAACTTATGGCAGTAGGAATGAAACATCCTACTATTGCTTGTAGGATCTAAGTCACTTTGACACAGGGAAGCAGCCTTGATTTCCAAGCTACGTGCCAAACATCATTTTTAAGGGGTTCCTGTACACAACATTCTACATCTGTCATAACTTTGTAGTTTCTAGGAAACAAGATCCTGAATCCACTTTGCAGTCCAGATCTGATGTTGACCTCTTTACACACAGCCCTGCTTTGAGTCTATCAAAAACTACTTATTTAAAATTTCACCTAAACTCGATTATCTTTTCCCAAAGTTCTGTAACTATCTTTTCCTTTATTTCCTGAGACACCACACAGTTCCTCTGGTGTGCAGTTTCATGCATTGCAACCTGACTTTTCAGAATACAGGTTTATTCCTCGTGGTCTTGGGCCGATTGGGCTAGGACACGAGGCATCCAAACCTGGTCAAAGTTATTGCCAATGGAGTAGAAAGTCTTTGTTGGTAATGAAAATTTATAAGTAGGGTTCAGCAGCATATGTGAACCAGAAATGTTACTAAAACACCCTAACAGCATTTTACTCACCACCTTAATAGTGTTCGGTTTTTTTGTGGTATGTGTGTATGTCTAGTACTATTCTCCACCAGAAGGAACTATGGTTCCTTGAAGTATAGTTGATTCTATAACCTAAGGCAGAGAAAAATCAAGATTGGCCTGCAACTTGTTGTTGCCAGAAATAAAAAATGCTTTAAATAGAAAATGGCTGGTGCAAGTTTAAAGAAAGAAGACTTAAAAGGGCCATACTGGAACTATTTCAGCATTAAAAAGAGAATGTTGTTGTTAGGTGCCGTTGAGTCATTTCCAACCCATAGTGACCCTATCTACAACAGAACGAAACACTGCTCAGTCCTGCGCCATCCTTACAATCACTGTTATGCTTGAGCCCATTGTTGCAGTCACTGTGTCAATCCATTTCATTTGCAGTCCATTGTATATTCAATATTCTTTGCCAACACCATAATTCAAAGGCATCAATTCTTCTTCAGTTTTCCTTATTCATTGCCCAGCTTTCACATGCATATAAGATGATCGAAAACACCATGGCTTGGGTCAAGGACATCTTAGTCCTTAAAGTGACATCTTTGCTTTTTAATATTTTATAGAGATCTTTTTTTGCAAGCAGATTTGCCCAGTGCAATGCGTCATTTGATTTCCTGACTGCTGCTTCCATAGGTGTTGATTGTGGATCCAAGTAAAATGAAATCCTTGACAACTTCAATCTTTTCTCGTTTATTGTGATGTTGCTTATTGGTCCAGTTGTGAGGATTTTTGTTTTCTTTATGTTGAGGTGTAATCCATACTGAAGGCTGTGGTCTTTGATCTTCATCAGTAAGTGCTTCAAGTATTCTTCACTTTCAGCAAGCAAGGTTGTGTCATCTGCATGTGGAAAGTTGTTAGTGAGTCTTTCTCCAAGTCTGATGCCCCATTCTTCTTCATATTGTCCAGCTCCTCGGATTATTTGTTCAGCATACAGATTGAATAAGTATGGTGAAAGGATATAACCCTAATACACACCTTTCCTGATTTTAAACCACACAGTATCCCCTTGTTCTGTTTGAATGACTGCTGCTTTGGTCTAACACATTCTGCACGAGCACAGTTAAGTGTTCTGGAATTCCCATTCTTCTCAATGTTAACCATAATTTGTCTTGATCCACACAGTTAAACGCCTTTGCCTAGTCAATAAAACACAAGTAGACAATATTCTGGTATTCTCTGCTTTCAGCCAAGATCCATCTGACATCAGCAACGATATCCCTCATTTCATGTCCTCTTCTGAATCCATCTTGAATTTCTGGCAGTTCCCTGTTGATGTACTGCTGCAACCTTTTTTTGAATTATCTTCAGCAAAATTTTACTTGTGTGTGATATTAATGATATTGTTTGATAAGCTGGATCATTCTTCTTCGGAATGGGCACTAATATGGCATAGACAAGTGAGTGCTTCTAGTGTTGCATCTGTTTGTTGAAACATCTCAATTGGTATTCCATTAATTCCTGGAGCCTTGTTTTTTGCCAATGCCTTCACTGCAGCTTGGACTTCTTTTGATACCATCAGTTCCCTACTTATACAGTAGAGAACTGAATAACATAGGAAGGGGAAACTATACCAATTACAGGAAATGGTGATTAGCACCAAGAAGCACACGTACAACCACGTAGAAACAAGGTCCAAGAGTGTGTTCCAAAATGAAATTAATCAAATGTCTGACTCGGTAGAGTCGACTCTAGTCTCCTGGGAGCCCCTCCTAATTATAATGAGATACTAATAAGGCACACAAAATTTCCCAATAATGTTAATAGGCCAGGTTTATATTATATTTAATGACAAAGCATTAGTATATGACATTAACAACACAACCATCTAAAAAATTTTAGGGAAAGATCATACTACAAAACTCGTAGGCTGCTGGGCATCTCAGAAGCTTGTATCTCTGTTCTGGTAAGGACTGAGGTCTCTTTACGGTATTTTTAACTCATCCACAGAGGCTGCCCACTCATTTTACTAACGAATTATTTCTAACATCCCTTATGCTAATTAACATCTTCTAGTAATGGAGATTATAGTGGTTGAAATGCTTGTTGACACCTCTAACATTTCTGAGGCCCTTTTGCTGTACAAAGACCATGTAGTTAGAAAGTCTGGCTAGCTAAATATATTCAATGACACTCTGACCACAAGGACACAGGCACAAGACTTCTGAACAAGTATGTAATATAAATTATATTTAATTTAAACAAGGGATAACTATGGAAGGTAATGTGTGAGGTGGAAGTTTTAAGAGAGTTGCCAAAAGTAATTTCTGTTACTTTAAAATAGATAAGGTAAGCATGGTGCTTACCTTGCTTACCAGATCATCTGTAGTGAACATCAAACGTGGTGAAACCCTTGTGAAACTGTTCACTACGGATTAGTAAGTAAGCACAAGTAAGCCCCTGCTTACCATGTTTACTGGGTCTCATCCCTCCCTTTCAGGGATTATACACTTGAAAAGAGGTTTTGATTCTGAGGAAAGTACTGTGGGTTTGGGAGAGAGAGAGATGCCAGTCATACCTCCCAGCAGAATCTTTGATGTGATGAAAAAATGTGAAATTGTTCACTACAGATATCTAGTATGCACTACAGATGATCACGCGTGCTTACCTTGCCTATTGGCTAATCTGCCTCTGTTTACGAGTTCTGGGAGTTTTTCCAACAGCTTTGACGGGAATGAATCACTACACCTAACCGCAAGTCCTCATCGGCCGCCTAGTCCCCCGCTGCGGGGACTACAATTCCCAGAAGGTAACGCTCCGCTCCTTTGACTCCGCTCCCTGAGCCGGCTGGGAGTTGTAGTTTACTTAACAACGCCTTCCAACTGACTTTTACACACTTGTCACCTAAGACTCAGCTGTAAAGTCCTGTCTTCCATCAAGGTTCTTCCCGTTTTCGGAACTGTCTCAGTTTCCTGGGCTTAATTTTAGTCCTTAGCTTAGTGGTCAGCCTCTGGGCTGTCGGTCGCCGAGGCGCTCTAGGCCGAGCGTTTTTCGTCTCTATGACTATAGTGGGCGGTTCCCCGCGTCTTGCGCAGGGCGCGCGGAGGGGTCGTGCGTCAGTTCCGCGCGGCGGGGCTGTTGGGGAACTATGGCTGCCCCGAAAGGTGAGGCTGAGGGGCACAGGGAGGGGAGAGCGGGCGCGGCTAGAGCTCGGACCCCGCGGCTGGCGGTGGCAGACGAGCGTCAGCGCTTGTCGGCACCTGTCGGGCGGCAGTTTCTCTTGAGTTTGTCGTGAGCCGCTCCCAGGCTTGAGTCCGCTCAGCCTCCTGTGAGGGCAGTGCGGGGCAACTAGCCTCTAAATGCGGCAGCCCTCCCCGCGACGGACTCAGCGCCGGCCGGCTCGGCAGTCCGAGAACGTGCCTGCCTCGACCACCTGGTTGTGGGTGGGAAGCGAATCCAGACAGGTCCAGGCTGCGGCGGAGCCGGTGAGGCACCCGGGCGCAGGTCCCGGACCGTATCTCTATCACCCAGCGGGAGGCAAGACAGTTCTCCAGCCCGGCCGCGGTCACCGCGACTGCGGTCTCTTCTGCGCTTCCTGCCCTACGGATGCTTAGAAGCTTAAAGGCATGTTCCGGGTGCAGAGCCCAAGTAGCGGCTAGTCTATGTAACAGCTACTAAAAACATCACTGGAGCATTAAAACAACACTGATAACGTAAGGAGATGGAGAAAACCATCGTTAACAGAATTCCTCCCAAGAAGAAATGTTTGTGATTAGAAGGAGCGTTGGTATTTTGGGTGGGAGGTGAGATCCATCCTCCTCCTCCAAGGATTGGTACTTTCGGGTAATAATATCTGGTGACTGTTTGCCATTTAAGGAGAGGGAGTCTGATTAACTCCACAGCCCTTTTGTTTTGCTGACTAGGGTATGTAAGTTGGGACCAGAGCTGAATTTCTGGAAGATAGAGCTGTAGCTAGCAGGAGTTGGGCAGCACTGATTCTTCCTCCACCTTTTCCCCATAGAGCGCTGGTTTCTCTTATTAAACGTTGAACAGATATTTAAAGAATATCGTATTGCAGGGTTGCCAAATTATTTTCCTGGTTTAGGAGTCCACGTTTATCATTCAAACCCTGCCCATGGACACTGTCTGTAATTGCATTTGCTTGTTTTATGCATTCTCCCATTTCAAATAAGCCCAACCTTAAGAGTCTTTTTTTGTAGCAATACAGGAAGTAAAGGGGAAAAAAGTGAAGTGTTCTGATAACTAACTTAACATGGGGACAGCAAGATAATGAGAAGCAAAAACTTGAAAATTACAGAAGTCAAATCATTATATGCAATTGTTGCAACAATTTACAGAGCTAGCTTTATTGCCAGTAAATATTTGTTGTGCCTTGGTTGTGTCCACTAGAAATGAATAATAGAAAATTGCATACTTTACAGTTTCAGTAGTTTGATATTCACAAAGGATATATCAGGGACTCCTGAATTTCCAAATTCTTAGGTCTTAAAAATAATGTTCCCTGTAAAATATAGTAAAATATAACTGAAAAGTATAACTTCACACCTTAAATGCACCTATAAATATAGAACAAGACTGATTTAATAAGGTATTAAAATTTTTTGGCACACTTACTGAAAGATGTAAATTATAGTGCAGACTTGATCACCTCACAGAAACTGTTCCATGCTTTAGTTTATCCAAAACTTATATTTTAGTTAAGGACTATTGATTTTTAGACTACTTCAGTTTCTGTCACTATAATTAGCAGTTGGTTTTCTTTGGGGGGGCCATTTTCTACACAGAAACAAATACTCGTGGGGACTTAATGTGAACCTGTGAGAAACAGTGTAAGATGAGAGTTAAGACGTTGACTCTAGTTGAGTTGTGGGCTAGGTCTGTAGTCACTGGCCTTGGGCATTATTTAAATTCTCAGCAAAATTTAATATGATTATGTGTCATGGACTTTATGATATTAACCCTGAAAAATTAAAATTGCTAATAATTGAAATCTCACACTGGATAATTTGTGAATGGACTGAAGACAGATTTTGATCTAATGTTAAACTGAAGTGATAGAAAATCATGCTTAAAAATGTTATTTTTAAAAAATTCCTTTAATATAATTTAAAAATGATATCCCATGCCAAAACCCTGTGTGTTTTGCAAATATCTAAAATTTATTTGATTACCCTTCCACTTAGATCAGTAGTTGTTTCCAAGAATACGATACATACTCTCATATAATCATTATACAAATATTTTCAAAGCTGATAACAAAATAGTAATATTACAGTTCAGTGTATGTTTGCAGCCTATAAATATGTGGTTTAGTGTTTAAACATTCATTATGTTGTTTTTGGAATCAGGAACCTATAGAATAGCTAGAATAGTTTTTAGTTTGACAACCCTAAGCTTTCTTTTTATGAAAATGATGATAATCTAGGACATGGGCTAGCAAACTTTTCATTAAAGGGCCAGATTGATCTCTATCACAACTACTCAGCTCTGGTTTTGTAGGGTGAAAGAAGCCATAGGCAATATGGAAATAAACGAGCTAACCTGTATTCCAGGAAGCCCTGGTGGCATAGTGATTAAAGTGCTCAATCCTTGGAAGCCCTACGGAGCAGTTCTTTGTCCTATAGGGTCACTGAGAGTCGGAATCGAATTGATGGCAGTGGGTTCAGTTTTTGGTTTACCTGTGTTCCAATAAAACTTTATTTATAGACATTAAAATTTAAATTTCATGTAATCTTCATGTGTCACAAATTGTTATCTTCATATTTTTTGTCAACCATTTAAAAATGTAAAACCATTCTGAGCTTGCAGGTTATATAAAAACGAATGATGAGAGTTGTAGTTTGCTCACTGCTGATCTAAAAGGTGGGAAATGCTTTTTCCTCTACTGAGTAATTGAAGGTTATTGCTGTTTATTTTTTGAAGGCATACATTTATCCCTAGTGTGGGAAAGTTTAGAACAGAGAAAGTATTGTGATCACCTTCATTTCCTTTTATATAAATGTTGCTGTTGTTTTAAACATAAACAGATCTTTGGAAAGAAAGTTTAGGCAGATATAAGCTTTATTTCTTCTGTGCTACCTTATTACTTTTTAGTTAAGACCTGATATAATTTTACAGATTTGCCTGCAATTTGCAAATTATTTTAACTCATTTCTTAGATTCCTCCAGTGGAAAATATTTATATGGAAGAATCTGTTTTCTTGTAAGTTCCTGCTTTACATATGTAAAGATAATTTGTTTGAAAGCTTTATTATTCTATGCTTTTAAATTGTGGTTGGGCTCCCAAAGCAGTGAACAGGAAGTATATTTAGCACATAGTGTAGTTACAGTAGCAGTCCAGAGTCACCCTCTGTCCCTCTGAACTCTTAACCTGGGGTTGTATGGCCCATTGGCCAAATCTGGCTCATTCTGTGTTTTTGCATGGCCTGAGAACTAAGAATGGGTTTTACAGGTGAATATTTGCAATTGATTTGATGAAGGAATGCTAACTTTGAGCCCCAATTAAGTGAAATGTTACCCGCGCCCCCCCAAAAAAAGAAGAATTCGATTCTTCTTGTTAGTTGACATGGAGTTGGCTCTGAGTCATGGTGACATTATGTATAAAAGGATGAATTGTTGCCCAGTCCTATGCCATCTTCATGATAATCAGATTTGTCTCGTTAGTAGACCTATATTACAAAACATTGTACTCAATTATTACTACATTTTGAATTTTGTCAAAGAATTTGTAAGAATTTGTTCTCTTTCTTGTCACATAAGTACCTAAAATATCCTCGATTTTTCCTTGTTGCCTGGAAAGCCTAAAAATATTTACTAAAGAAAAAGTTTGCTGATCCCTGTTTAATCTGATCCTGAAGATTTTGATGGAGGTTAAGGAGAGCTGGGGGATGAGAGGTGGGAGGTAGGTAAAGAAAGTAGAAATAGTTTGATCGTTGGAAGATTTGGATGGAAGTTACGGAGAGCTGAGGTATGAGAGGAGGTAGGTAGATAAAAAACCAAAAAACCAAACCCATTGCCATCGAGTTGATTCCGACTCGTAATGACACTGTAGGACATAGTAGAACTGTCCCATAGGGTTTCCAAGGAGCGGCTGGTGAATTTGAACTGCCAGCCTTTCGAGTAGTAGCCATAGCTCTTTACCACTGAGCCGCCAGGTAGGTGAAGAAAGTAGAAAGAGTTTGAGCTTTGGAAGATTTGGAAGGAAGTTTTGGAGAGCTGGGGGATGAGAGGAGGGAGGTAGGTAAAGAAAGTAGAAATAGTTTGAGCTTTGGATGATGGCAGTATTAGAGAAGAGCTAGGAGTAAGGAAGTATGAGAGAAGACAGAAGGAAGACCTCGTACCTATCCCCATTGCTTGTGGTTTGATTGAAGGTGTTTGATCAGAAGACATCAAGGGCTAGAGATGGTCTTGGTGCCTGAGTGATGGCTGTGGCTCAGATATACTTGCAGGCAGCTCTTAAATTATTTATAAGTTGTATATTTCCTGCATTTCAAGTTTTACAGAGCTTTAGTCTTAAGTTTCTTGTTTGTGATATGAAGTATTTCTCTGCATAATGCAGTGAAATGAGAAGCTAGGGGGAATTTGTTTTTTATCATGATAAATTTCTATATTAAGCTCCACTTTTACCACTTAGTTACTCCTTTTTTATTTCTGCTGTCTTTACATTTAGAATATACATTACTGCAGTTTTCATTTTGCTTTCATGCTTTGATAAATTTGTAATCATAAAAATATCTAAAACTTACAAGGAAAGGTCATGGAAGCTCCATAAACACATCCAAACTCCCTGAGGGACTGAATTGCTGGGTGGAGGGTTTTGGGGACCATGGTCTTGGGGAACATCTAGCTAAATTGGCATAGCATAGTTTATAAAGAAAATATTCTGAATTCTACCTTGGTAAGTAGTGTCTAGGGTCTTAAAAGCCTGTGAGTAGCCATCTAAGATACTCCACTGGTCTAACCCCTTCGGGAGCAAGGGAGAATGAAGAAAACAAGGCACAAGGAAAAGATTAGTCCAAAGGACTAATGGACCACAGCTACCAAGGCCTCCACCAGACTGAGTCCAGTACAGCTAGATGGTACCCGGCTACCACCACCGACTTCTCTGACATGGATCACAACAGAGGGTCTCGGACAGAGCTGGAGAAAAATGTAGGACAAAATTCTAACTCACAAAAAAGACTAGACTTACTGGCCTGACAGAGACTGGAGAAACCCCCAGAGTATGGCCCCTGGACGCCCTTTTAGCTCAGTAATGAAGTCACTCCCGAGGTTTACCCTTCAGTCAAAGACTAGACAGCCCCATAAAACAAAATGAGACTAACAACAACAACAGTCCAGGGACAAGGACTAGAAGGCAGGAGGGGACAGGAAAGCTGGTAATAGGGAACCCAAGTTCGAGAAGGGACAGTGTTGGTGTGTTGTGGGGTTGTTAACCATTGTCATAAAACAGTATGTGTACCAGCTGTTTAATGAAAAACAATTTGTTCTGTAAACTTTCATCTAAAGTACAGTAAAAAACAAACAAAAAAAGATACTAAAACATGAACCCTGGTGGCACAATGGTTAAGCTCTTGGCTACTAGCCACAAAGTTGGTAGTTTGAGCCCACCCAGTGGCTTTGTGGGAGAAAGACTTGGCAATCTGCTCCCATAAAGATTACAGTTTAGAAAACCCTCTGGGGCAGTTCTGCTCTGTCACATGGGGTTGCTGTGAGGAGAAACCGACTGGACGGCACCTAACAACTAACTAGAGTTAGTATATCATATGATCTGGTAATTGGGGCGCTCCCCAGGAACAAAATTAATGCCTAACTGAAGTTGATATTTAAAGTCAGCTGTGTTGTGTGTGTTTGTTACGTTCATGTAATTGGAAATAACTGTTTTGAAATGGATTTTTTTTGGGGGGGTTTCTCTCTTTAAAAATTTTTTTTTATTGTACTTTAGGTGAAGGTTTACAGAACAAATAGTTTCTCATTAAACAGTACACATATTGTTTTATGACATTGGTTAACAACCCCACGACATGTTAACACTCTCCCTTCTTGACCTTGGAGGACTTTTTTTTTTTTTGGGTGAAAATATACATAGCAAAGGATATACCATTTCAAAAATTTCTACATGTACAATTCATTGATATCGAATACGTTCTTCCAGTTGTGCTGCTGTTCTCACTTTAGATGAAGGTTTACAGAACAAAATAGTTTCTCATTAAACAGTACACCTATTGACCTATGACAGTGGTTAACAACCCCACTACATGTCAACACTGCCCTTTCTTAACCTTGGGTTCCCTATCACTGGCTTTCCTGTCCCCTCCTGCCTTCTAGTCCTTGTCCCTGGACTGTTGTGCCTCATTAGTCCCATTTTGTTTTATGGGGCTATCCAATCCCGGGCTGAACAGTGAAATCTCAGGAGTGACTTCACTGCTGAGCTAAAAGGGTGTCTGGGGGCCATACTCTGGGGGTTTCTCCAGTCTCTGTCAGGCCAATAAATGTGGTCTTTTTTTGTGTGTTAGAATTTTGTTCTACATCCTTCTCCAGCTCTGTCCAGATTGTGATCCCTCTGTTGTGGTCCTGGTCAGAGCAGTCAGTGTTGGTAGCCGGGCACCATCTAGCTGTGCTGGACTCAGTCTGGTGGAGACCTTGGTAGCTGTGGTCCATTAGTCCTTTGGACTAATCTTTTCCTTGTATCCTGTTCTCTTCATTCTCCTTTGCTCCCGAACCGGTGAGACCAGTGGAATATCTTAGATGGCTGCTCACAGGCTTTCAAGACTCCAGACACTATTCACAAAGGTAGAATGTAGAACATTGTTTTTATAAACTGTGTTATGCCAGTTGAGCTAGATGTTCCCTGAGACCATGGTCCCCCCACAGCCCTCCGCCCAGCAATTCAGTCCCTCAGGGAGTTTGGATGTGTCTATGGAGCTTCCATGACCTTTCCTTGTACAAGTTGTGCTGGCTTCCCCAGTATTGTGTACTGTCTTAACCTTTCACCAAAGTTACCACTTACCTATTGTCTGTTTGGTTCCCCCCCAACCCCTCCCATCCCCCATAACCAACAAAGATTGTTACTTTTTATGTGTAAACTTTTTCATGAGTTTTTACAATAGAGGTCTCATACAATACTTGTCCTTTTGTGATTGACTTATTTCACTCAACATAATGTCCTCCAGTTTCATCCATGTTATGAGATGCTTCACAGATTCATCATTGTTCTTTATTGTTGCATAATACTCCATTGTGTGTATGTACCATAGTTTGTCTATCCATTCATCTGTTGATGGGCATCTAGGTAGTTTCCATCTTTTTGCTATTGTGAACAGTGCTGCCGTGAACATGGGTGTGTGCATATGTCTTTCGTGTGACAGTTCTTATTTCTCTAGGCTATATTCCTAGGAGTGGGATTACTGGATCGTATGGTATTTCTGTTTCTAGCTTTCTAAGGAAGCGCCATATCATTTTCCAAAATGGTTATATCATTATGCATTCTCATCAGTTCTCATCAGCAGTGCGTAAGAGTTCCGATCTCCCCGCAGCCTCTCCAACATTTGTTATTTGCAGTGTTTTTGATTTGTGCCAGTAATGTTGGGGTGAGATGCTATCTCATTGTGGTTTTAATTTGCATTTCTCTAATGGCTAGTGATCGCAGGCATTTCCTCATGTGTGTGTTGGCCACTTGAATGCCTTCTTTGGTGAAGTGTCTGTTCATTTCCTTTGGCCATTTTTTAATTGGATTATTTGTCTTTTTGTTGTAGAGGTGTTGGATTTTCTTGTAGATTATAGAGATTAGACCTTTGTCTGACTTGTAATACCCCCAGATTTTTTCCCAGTCTGTAGGCTCTGTTTTTACTCTTGGTGAAGTCTTTTGAAGAGCATAGGTGTTTGAATTTTAGAAGATCCCAGTAATCTAGCTTATCTTCTGGAGTTTGTATGTTGATGGTTATGGTTTGTATCCTGTTAATGCCATGCGTTAGGGCTTCTAGCATTGATCCTATTTTTTCTTCTATGAACTTTATAGTTTTTGGCTTTATATTTATGTCTTTGATCCATTTTGAATTAGTTTTTGTATATGGTGTAAGGTATGGGTCCTGTTTCATTGTTTTGTAGATGGACATCCAGTTTTGCCAGCAGCATTTGTTAAAAAAACTGTCTTTTTCCCATTTGACGGACTTCGGGCCCTAGTTGAAGATCAGGTACCATAGGTGGATGGATTTACATCTGCGTTCTCAATTCTGTTCCATTGGTCAGTGTGTATGTCGTTGTACCAGTACTAGGCTGTTTTGACTACCGTAGCTGTATAGTAGGTTCTGAAGTCAGGTAGTGTGAGTCATCCTACTTTATTCTTCTTCTTCACTAGAGCTTTACTTGTCTGGGGCTTCTTCCCTTCCCATATAAAGTCAATGATTAGTTTTTCCATCTCTTTGAAGAATGTTGTTGGTATTTGGATCAGGATTGCATTGTATTTGTAAATTGCTTTGGGTAGAATTGTCATTTTTACAATGTTGAGTCTGCCTATCCATGAGCATGGTATGTTTTTCCATTTATGTAGATTCCTTTGGGTTTCTTGCAGTAATGTTTTGTAGTTTTCTTTGTATAGGTGTTTTACATCCCTGGTTAGGTTTATTCCTAAGTATTGTATTTTTTTAGGGGCTGTTATAAATGTTATTGTTTACTGATTTTCTTTTCATCATTCTCTTTATTGGTGTATAGGAATCCAAGTGATTTTTGTATGTTTATCTTGTATCCTGCGACTCTGCTGAATCTTTCTATTAGTTCCAGCAGTTTTCTCATGGAGTCTTTAGGGTTTTCTGTATATAGTATTATATCATCTACAAACAGGGACAGTTTAACTTCTTCATTACCAATTTGGATGCCCTTTATTTCTTTTTCTTACCTTATTGCTGTAGCTCAAACTTCCAGCACAATGTTAAATAGGAGTGGTAATAAAGGGCATCCTTGTCTTGTTCCTGTTCTTAAGGGGAGTGTTTCCAGCTTCTCTCCATTACAAATGGTGTTGGCTGTTGGTTTTGCATAGATGCCCTTTATTATGTTGAGAAATTTCCCTTCTATACCTATTTTATTCAGAGTTTTTATCAGGAATGGATGTTAGACTTTGTCGAATGCTTTTTCTGTGTAGTTGAGATGATCATGTAATTCTTTTCTTCCTTTTATTTATGTGGTGGATTACATTGATTGATTTTCTCATGTGGAACTATCCTTGCATACCTGGTATGAATCCTACTTGGTTGTTGTGTATTATATTTTTGATATGACGCTGATTCTATTGGCTAGAATTTTTAAAAAATTTATATATATACTTTTATTGATGTAATTAAATGAAGTTTACATTTCAAGTTAGTCTCCCATACAAAAAAAACATTTTTTTTTTTAGATACATTGTTATGAGACCCCAACTGCTCACCCCATTCTGTGACAGCACACTCCTCCCCTCCGTCCCTGATCCCATGAAGATTCAACCAGCTCCTAACTCTTTCTGCCTTCCCATCTCACTTCTGGACAGAAGCTGCCCCTTTGGTCTCTTGTATCTACTTAACTAAGAGACACATTCTTCACGAGTATCACTTTATGTCCCACAGTGCAGTCCAATCGCTGTCTGAAGAGTTGGCCTCGAAAATTGTTTTACTTCTGGGGTGATAGAGAGTCCAGGGGCCATGTTTCCAGGACGCCTCCAGTCTCAGTCAGACCATTAAGTCTGGTCTTCTTACTAGAATGTGAGTTCTGCGTCCCATCGTTCTACTGTCTATTGGCTGGAATTTTGTTGAGAATTTTTGCATCTCTATTCATGAGAGATATTTGTCTGTAATTTTCTTTGTCTGTGGCATCTTTGCCTGGTTTTGGTATCAGGGTTATGCTGGCTTCATAGAATGAATTCGAAGTGTCTCTTCCTTATCTGTGTTATGAAATAGTTTGAGTAGTACTGGTACAAGCTCTTCTCTGAATGCTTGGCAGAATTCACCAGTGAAGCCATCTGGGCCAGGGCTTTTTTTTGTTGCTGGGAGTTTTTTTTTTATTACCTTTTCAATCTCTTCTTTTGTTATGGGTCTGTTCAGATTTTCAACATCACTTTGTGATAGTTTCGGGAGGTAGTGTGTTTCTAGAAATTTATCCATTTCCTGTAGGTTTTCAAATTTGTTGGAGTATAGTTTTTCATAATACTCTGTTATGATTCTTTTTATTTCAGTTGGGTCTGTTGTAATGTTGCCCATTTATTTTCTTATTTGGGTTATTTGAGTCCTCTCCTTTTTTTTTCTTTTGTCAGCCTGGCCAGTGGTTTGTCGATTTTGTTGATTCTTTCAAAGAACCAACTTTTGGTTTTGTTGATTCTTTCTATTGTTTTTCTGTACTCTATTTCATTTATTTCTGCTCTGATCTTTATTATTTGTTTTCTTCTGGTGACTGTGGGTTTTTTTTGCTCTTTTCTTTCTGTAGTTAATGTTTTGATTTTGTCCCTTCTTTTTTGATGTGTGCATCTATTCCTATATATTGTCCTCTGAGGACTGTTTTGGTATGATGTGTTTTCATTATTGTTTGATTCTAGGACTTTCTGATCCCATCTCTGATTTTTTCTGTTACCCAGTGGTTTGTAAGCAGGGTGTTATTCAGTTTCCATGTAAGTGATTTTTTTTCCTTGCCCTTCCTGTTGTTAATTTCTACCTTGATGGCATTGTAGTCAAAGAAAATACTTTGTATTATCTCACTGTTTTGGATCTTGTTGAGGATTGCTCTGTGGCCTAAGATGTGGTTTATTCTGGACAACGTTCCATGTGCATTGGAAAAGAATGTGTACTTTGCAGCTGTTGGGTGGAGTGTTTTATATATGTCTATGAGGTCAGGTTGGCTGATTGTGCCCTTTAGGTCTTTTGTATTTTTGTTGAGTTTCTTTCTAGATGTTCTGTCCTTTTCCAAGAGTGGTGTATTGAAATCTGCTATTACTGTGGAACTGTCAGTTTCTCTTTTCAGTGCTATTAGAGTTTTATGTATTTTGGAGCTCTGTCGTTGGGTGCGTAGATGTTTATTATGGTTATGTCTTCATGATGGATTGTCCCCTTAATCATTATGCAGTGTCCTTTGTCTTTTATGGTGGATTTTGTTTTAGTTTGTTTTATCTGAGATTAGAATTGCCACTCCTGCTCTTTTTTGGTAGTTGTTTGCTTGATATATATATTTTTTCCAACCTTTGTTTCTAAGGTGTGTCTCTTTTAGACAGCATTTTGATGGATCCTGTTTTTTTATCCATTCTGTCACTCTCTCTTTATGGGTGCATTTAGGCCATTTACATTCAGCGTAATTATTGATAGGTGTGAGTTTATTATTGTCATTTTGTAGTGCTTTTTTTTTTTGTGGTGCTGATGTTTTCTTTGTTTCTCTTACTCTCATGTGCTGACTTCCTTTTGTGGATTTTTTTTTCATGTCTTTTGTAGGTTTTGTTTTTACTGAGACTTTATGTTTTTCCTCTTTATTTTGATGAGTAGGTTTGTTAACTTTCTTTATGGTTACCGTGGAATTTATCCTTATCTTCCTAAGTTTGAAGCAGTCTGTTATTACTTGGTATCACCTTGCCTTCCTCTCTCTCCATTAAAAGGTTGTATACCTGCAGCATTTATTGTTTCTTTTATTGTTCTGATGTTGTTGTCATTTACAGTTTAAGTTCTGTGATTCCCTGTTGTATTTCTTTTGGTTTTGGATAGTCCTTGAGAGTTCATTTCCTAGATTGGTATCTGGCTGGTATGATCCTACATTGTGAATTCAGCCTGTGAGCTGAAATTGTTTGTCTAGATCGAAGGACTGCCTTTAATAATTCTTGTAAGTTTGGTTTGATTTTTATGTATTTCCTTAATTTTTGTTTGTCTGGAAATGTCCTAATTTCACCATCATATTTGAATGAGAGTTTTGCTGCATATATTATTCATGGCTGGCAATTATTTTCTTTAAAAGTTTTATGCCTTCTTGCTTGCATGGTTTCTGCCGAATAATCTGAGCTTAGTCTGATTGTTTTTCCTCTGTATGTGACTTTTTGTTTTCCTCAAGCTGTTCTCAGGATTCTGTTTGTCTTTGGTTTTGGTGAGTGTGATTATGACCTGCCTTAGTGATTTTCTTTTGGGGTCTATTCTATATAGTGTTTGTTGAGCTTCTTGGATGGCCAGCTTTTCATCTTTCATGATATTGGGGAAGTTTTCTGTCAGCAGTTCTTCAATGATCCTCTCTGTTTTTTCCCCCTGTTCTGGAACTCTGATCACTCAAAAATTTTTGCTTTTTATTGTATCCTACAGAATTCTCAGGGTCTCTTCAGTTTTGTTCGTTCTTCTTTCTGATTTTTCCTCAGAGTTGTATCTAAGTGTTTGTCTTCAGTTTCACTGATCCTGTCTTCCACTGTCTGAAGCCTGCTCCTCAGCCCCTCTATGACACTGTGCATTTCTGAAATCTTGTTGTTTATCTTTTGGATTTCTAATTGTTGTTTTTGTATGACTTCTAGTTGTGAATTTATTTTGGCATTTTGTTCCTGCATTATTTTCCTGAATTCTTCCATTTTCTGTCTGTATTTTCCATGAATTTGTCTGACTTTTCCATGGATTTGTCTATTTTTTCCTCATTTTTGTCTGCTTTTTGGTTCAATCTTGGATAGCTCTGAATATTAGAGATTTGAATTCCCTATCAGGTAGTTCTAGTGACTTTTCTTCTACTGGAAAGTCATGTGGTGTTTTATTTTGGACTCATACTGAAACCATCCTGCCCTGTTTTTGTAAATGTTTTGATATTGGCTGCTGTTTTGGGGGCGTTTGGTATTTATTTTTCATGTTTATTGATAGTAGATTTTTTTTTTTTGGTCATTTTTTGTTTTATTTGGCTATGTCTGAGCAGGCAGGCTGTGTGTTCTTTGTTGTATGCCCATTTGTGGGCGGGATACTTTCTGCCTCCTTCTCCAATTATCAGGGTCAGTGGCTAAGATATGGTACAGCAGGGCAGGTTTAGCTCAAGAGGAGTTGCTAGGATGGGTTGTTTGTGGCACTTACTACGGCTACCAGTGTGGGCCGGTAATCAGTGCAGGGCAGATTCCAGTATGCCGTGCCTGGGCTGCTTGGTGGTGTGACGTTCAGCGCACAGTGCAGGTAGGCAGGATAGAGGGAGGAGATTGTGATGGGTGGAACTAAGATGGGTGTGGGAGAGAGGAGAGAGAGGAGAAAGGAACAAGAGCCAAAAACATACAAACAAAAAAGAGTGTTAGGGGAGCTTGCCGTTGGAGTGGAGAGTGAGATACTATGAAATGGAAAAAATAAAAAAGGAGAAGAAGAAGGAAAAAAATGAATAAATAAAAATTAGAAGGAAAAAGAAAAGCAAAGCTCCCAGGGATCCCACCTGTGCGGCTATGAGGTCTGTGGAAGTTGCTCCCAGGCCATGAAGTACAGCCTGGCTAGAAAGCATAGAAGTGTCACTCAGCACCTGGTATTCAGGGGACAGGAAGAGAAGGAAAGCATAGCGAGATGAGAAACTGAGTAATGGAGTAAGACAAAAAGTGAAAAAGAGGGAAAAGAAAACAAACAAATTAAAAAAAAAAAAGAACAAGGAAACCCACCCCACCCAAAAACAAACAAACAAAAACCCAAAAAAAATCAAGAAAAAAGAAATGCCTTCAGAGATCCCTCTGCGTGTTTGTGCAGACTGAGGGGTTAGGTGTCAAGCTGTGCAGTACTGCCAGGCTAGAATGTGCTCCCAATTTGAGAGTAGAAAAAGAAAACAAACAAACGATTTAAAACAAACAAAAAACCCCGTGTTATCACGGGCTGGGAAATAGTCTCACGTTCGAGCGGCGTTTCACAGCCTTCCAGGAAGAAGCAAAGATGGTGCACAGAGCCAGGTATTTGAGAGAAAGCTGGGGGAGGTGGTGAGGTAAGGAAGAAATCTAAAGGACAGAAAAAAGCAACACCAGCAGCCAACAACTGGCACTTAGGGAGTCGGCCAGTGCAGGTAGGTGGAATCCAAGCGACACCAGGGTGAAGCCGATGCTTCCTGGCCAAGAGACTGTGGCCGCAGGATACGGAGGAGGCCAAGTCGGGGTGAAGAAGGGTGGGGGGTGGGAAAGCGTATATTGCTTGTTGCTGGTTGTTCTGTCTCTTGCTGGAAGCTCCGTGAAGCTGCTTTCTCGTACCCCCTGTTCGCTGGTCTCTGATAGCAGTCCAAGATGGCGGATCCGTGCTGCATTTGCTGATAGGGGACCTCTGCATGTATCTCTCCTCGCTCTCTGTTCTCTGTCAGTTTCTTATTCCATTCGGTGCTTCGCTGAGTTCTTTATCTCTTCGTTTGATGCTTAGGGTTTCAGGATTGCCGTTTTCTTTGTTTGACTTAGTTTTTTGGATCTTTGCTGTGGAGGGATGGTGTGTTGCTTCTGCCTATAGCGCCAGGTTGCCTTGGAAATAAATTTTTAAATATCATTGATTTAAGAAGTGTTTTTTACTTGAAATTGGAAAGCATTTTGGCTATAATGATTAACTTTTGTATACATAATATTCTCTACTCAATGATTTTTTTGTTTCACATATTTTCCAGAGAATGTCAATTTGTTATTCAAGTTATACTGCTTGATAGTGATGACCCTGGTGGCTGCAGCTTACACCATAGCTTTGAGATACACAAGGACGTCAGACAAAGAACTCTACTTTTCAACCACAGCTGTGTGTGTTACTGAAGTTATAAAGTTATTGCTAAGTGTGGGAATTTTAGCTAAGTAAGTATAAATACCTTTTACAGTGTAAAATTATGTTTTTCCACTTAGTAAACATTTTTTAAAATTAGAAAATTCAAGCTACAGCTCTTTATATTTTTGATTGCTCTAGAGTAGTGTTTCTTAACCTGGGGTCATTTTACCTGCCCCTACCCACCAGGAGATATTTTTGGTTGTCACAACTGGGAGGATACTAGTGGCATCTAGTGGGTAGAGGCCAAGGATGCTGCCGTACATCCTACAATGCACGGAATAAGCCTTGAGAACAAAGAATTATCCAATCCAGAATGTCAGTAGTGTTCAGGTCTGAGAACCCTGCTCTAGAGAAGGGATGGGGAAACTATGGGCCTTGGACCAAATCCAGCTCACTGCCTGGTTTTCTTGCAGCAAAGACCATATGACCCACAAAGCTTAAAATATTTACTATTTGGTCCTTACAGAAAAAATTTGCTGACCTTTGCTTTCAGAGGGATAAAGGAAAATAATAGTTAACATTTCTTGTGTGCTCTGTGCTAAGTGCTTTTCATGAATTATCTCATTTAATCTTTATACATTTTTGATGTAAGTGCTGTAATTATCCCCATTTTATCAATACAGCATCTGAGGTTCTTCAAGATCACATTGTTAATATGTGGCAGCTCTGGGCTTTGAATCAGTAACGCCATATAAGAATCATTTCAGCTAAGGATGCAGTATAAGAGAGGGTTGAGAATAGGGGCTTTGGAGTGAGACAGACCTATTTTTAGTCCTAGACTCACTGGGATTATGGCTGTGCATACAATTCTTAACCTCTCTAAGCCTTAGTTTCTTCATTTTTTTAGTTGGAGAAAATAATACAGAGTTGTGAGAATGAAGTAAAATCCTGTAGGTAAATTACCTAGTATGGTGGTTGGCACACAGTAATCCCTTACTTAATGGTGGTAGTGGTAGTAGTAGTATTTATATATAAATAAGGAATTTTATTTGATCAAGTTCAATTCTTTCTGGTTCTAAAAGTGAGGACTAGGTCTAGAATCGATAGTTTTCCTGCAGTCTTTTGTTCTTGAAAATGACTTTTTTTCCATTGGAAATGGCAAATATAAACATTTTCTTAGTTATTAAAATATGTACAGGTGGGAGCTCTTGGCTTTTAGATGAAGCTAAGGTGCTGCTTCAGGAACTCCTAATGGTACAGCAGTGAGCAGTGTCTGCTGCAGAGCCATTCGCCATTCTTGTGTCTTGTTTCCTGTGGGTTTTGAACCTCTATATCCTTATGCCAGACATGTAGCCAGTGTGCTGACCAGTCAGCTGCCTTTCTCTTATATCCCAGGGGCTTAATAGCATGCTAGCTCACAGTGTATTTGCTGGTTGACTGACCTAATGATTAATGTTCTGGTTTAGGCTGCTGTATTTTGATTTTTTTAAAATGTTTTTTAGGTAAGCTTTATTGAGGTATATTTTATATATCATAAAATTTACCTCTTTTAGTGAATAGTTCTGTGAGCTTTGCCAAATGCGTACAGTTGTGTAACTACTACCACAATCAAGATATAGTATAGATCCCTCATCTCAAAGCATTCTGTCTTCCTTTTTGTAGTCAGCCTATCTTTTCCATCTCCAACCCCTGATCTGTTTTCTGTCCCTATTGTTTTCCTTTTCCATGATGTCATATAAATGGAATCAAATTGTTTAATAGCCTTTTAAGTCTTGCTTCTTTCATTTAGCATAATGCAACTGAGATTCATCCACATTGTTGATGTATCAGTAGTTTATTCCTTTTTATTGCTGAACAGTAGTCTTCCATTCTATGGATGAACTACAGTTTGTTTATTCACCATTTAAAAGACATTTGAGTTGTTTATAGTTTTATTTTAAGCCAGATTTCAAACTATTGTAGGAAAATTTTGAGGGGCAAAATTATGCTTGTAGGATAGTTTTATATATAAGAAAAATCAGTTCTCTAAATTTTATCCTTTCCTTATTTCTTTTTGTATTCAGGCAAAATAAAGACAGTTTGTAGAAGTGCAAATGGAAAACTCTTTAAGTTTTCAAATTAAAGTTTAAATGATGTGAAAGTCATTGGTACAGCTTCTAGTTATTGGACTCTTGAGGCAGCTGTTGACAGTGTACTACTCAGAGAATTTATAATTGAGATGGGGATAAAGACATACATATAGCTAATAATATGCCAGTGTCTGATGCATGCTAGATGAGTGATATGAAACTACAGAAAGATGACTGTAGACTGGCCTGCTTGGGGGAGGATTTGTGAGAGGGACAGGTCTGAGTCATATGGCAGGTGAGAATTCATACAGCATTTAGGATGTGTTTTGGTGAGGCCAGGGGAGCAGAGTGTAGACTTGTAGACAGACAAATTACATTTAAGTACCTTTTAATTTATTTAACAAATATTGAGTGATTTCTATGTGACAGTTATTATACTGGATACTGGATATATAGGTATGAATACAGTAGGTATGGACTCTGCTTGCTTGGAACTTAGGTTTAGTGCAAGAGACAGAACATAAACCAGTAAACACGAACATGATTACAAATGACCATGTGAAGAAAAATAAAAAGGTTTGGGGTGGGAGAAAAGAGCAGAAAAATAATGTGGGACCAAATAGCGGAAAGCTTTAGTACATTTGAGTTTAAAATTTATCTTGTAGTATAAGTAACTTATTAGCTTGCAGGTAGGCTAAAATCTTACACCCCTCATAGTTTCTTACTTAACAAGATTCAGTTTTCTGGAAATTTTACTTTTATTATGGAATTCTTCATTCTGGATGATGTCAGATAAATGAGAGGCCTTATGGTACCTTTAAAAGACAACATTGCAAAAGTGAAAGTCTCTTATGTTTAAAACTCCACAACAACATCTATTGTAACAACCTAGAATTTAATAATAAAATGCTAAGGCTTAGCTTCCTTAAGAAAAAATACAGGGGAATTGGAAGAAGAGGCATAGGGGAACATATTTCCTCTCCTTGGTCCTCATTTTCCAAGGGAGCAAAACATTATAACTCAGGAATAAATAGGACTGTTAAAGCATGCATGAAATTTTAAACTGTAAGGTCCAGTCATGGCAAAGAGAAGCAGTGAGGCCTTTGGTATAACTCAGCAGTTGGGCTGGTGTTCTACCAACCCACCTGCACAGACTTTTTGCTTTATTTTGGTGCTTTTTTGGCTTTGCATTGCCTTATGTACAGTATTTCTTACTTTTCTTCAGTTATCAATGTTATAGGTATGGTCAATTGTAGTTTGTTTTATGGAGACTTTTTGGGAAATTGGGACTCTTGCGGCGCAGTGGTTAAGTGTTTGGCTGCTAACCAAAAGGTCAGCAGTTTGAATGCACCAGCCGCTTCTTGGAAACCCTATGGGGCAGTTCCGCTCTGTCCTATGGAATTGCTATGAGTTGGAATCGACTTGATGGCAATGGGCTACGGGTTTTGTGGGAAATTATGTCAAATTATGTCAAAAAAAAAAAGCACAAACATTTCTAAAAATTCACCAGTCAAGTCAAATAATGGTATTGGAATTAGAGCAGTGTGGAAAAACCAAATACTGTACTTCATCATCATCATTATCTATAATTAATTGCCGTGTCTGTCGCCAGCATAATGTAGAGGATCTTGCTTTTGGGTGAACTTCTACCATCGTTCATTTTGTGAGCACTTTGTGAGCATGACCAAGGCCAATCAGGGAAAGTAACAAATTATGACATACAGAATTTTGGTGGTTGGCATTTGACTTTCTGTAGCCAACAAGAATTTGGCTGTGGAGAAGAATCGAGAGTTACTGGACCCACTGAGACAGGTGGAATCCCTGAGACTATTACCCTGAAATATTCTTTAATCCTTGAACTGAAATTATCCCCTCAAGTCACCTTTTAGCTAAATAGCAGGTTAGCTCATAAAAGCAATCAGTATCACCCTTAAGTACTGCGCTGTTTTTAAAAAATCCCATCTATATAAGACCAAATGGTCAACAGTTACTCTAAAGCATAGATGAGAAGGTTGAGGTTAATGGGAACGGAACAAGAAGAAAAATAATGAGAATGTTGATATCATGTGAAGAATATAACCAGTGTCACTGGATAGTATGTGTAGAAATTAGTTGAATGGGAACCTGTTTTGCTATGTACATTTCTACTGAAAATACAATAAAATATATATATATTTTTTAAAAACACACGGAGTTTCTAGGCAGAAAAAACATTGGAAAAAATTTCAGAAAGAAGTGAAATGCATTTGAAACCACTGAAGTTTATAGTGAATGCTAATTTTTGTGGAGAAATATGTTGGTAAATTATTATTTGCTTATTTAAAACACACCGGTAGAAAATACCTGATACTCAAAATAAGAAAAATATTTTGTTTATTGGAACAAAGGGTTTACTTTTAAGAAGACATCTGTGAAAAATGTTAAACTTCTTTGAATGATAAAAGAATGAAAGATAAAGGAAAATTATTTCAACCTGTGAGGTCACAGATTGAAAGTGAATAAATTTCAAAATGAAATGTTGTAGGATATTGTGATTGTTTCTTCAGCTTATTCAGTAATGTGTGATAAGACAGTTGATAATGAAACTAAACAATAGCTGTGAGTTTGGGAGAGGCCGCTAACTGAAAGGTCGGCAGTTCGAACCCACTAGCCGCTCCATGGGAGAAAAGACCTGGTGATGTGCTCCTGTAAAGATTATAGACTTGGAAACCCCGTGAGGCAGTTCTACTTTAGACTCTCTCTGAGTCGGAATTGACTTGATGACACAAAATCAGTTTGGGAAAGATACCTAGAGAAAATATTGAAAGCTAGTTCTAGATGTTGAAAGGACAACTGTGTTTTCATACTTCATCTGAAGCAGTTTGGAATTAGAAAAAGATGAATAAAAAGCATGGCCAAACTATGATTGGGCCACAAAGAATGAATTGAAAAATTTAAGCGTTGCAGCAAATGAAAGCGCCTAGAAGTTTATGTCTGTCTTTTAGACTTAGTGGTGTGAAGCTTGCAAAGAAGTGAAAGATTTTTTGGATACTCTTAATGCTGTCGTTTCTTTGTACCCTTATTAAAATTGGTATTTAAAAAAAATAAATGGAGCTAAGGTAAACAGGATGTCTAAAAACACAGGTTGGATGTCAGCACATCGCTGTGATGGAAGAACTTCTAAATATCAGAAAATATTTGTTACTTGAGAATTTTATGAGATGATTTGCTGTATACAAAAAACCAAAATTGATTTCATATTTTTGAATTTACATTTGCTTGAAAATTCTTTATCACATGATGTTGAAATAATTCTTTCTATAGAGCTAAAAAAATTAGACTTTTTTGTTTGCTTCAAAGTAGAAGCAATCAGTACCTTATTTTTTATCATCTGAGAGAAAGGATAACAATTTCAGGATATTTTAGGAGAATGTAGAATAAATATATCAGAAATTACAAAAAGTTTAGAACTTGAAGAAAACTTTAAGGAAAAATTAGGTCTTGATAATGAAAATAGTGTGTTTTCACATACTCTCAGGAAAATAGTGTGTAAAGTTAATGTAAAAGATAATATATTACTAGATTTACAGTTGAATTTTTTGGAGAATGAGTAGAGAGAAAGGAGAAAACCCTTACTAGATAAATTAAAAAAAAATTATTACATGAAGTAAAACCTTCCAGACCTGTGTGTTAAATGAAAGGCCCATTTGTCAGGATTTGAGGTGGTGGTGGGTTTTCATAACTAGGCGATCCTATTTGGACAGAGCCCTGAATGACAGTGTAGGTCAAATGACTGAGACCCCATTCTCTTTGGTTCTTTTTCTTCCCTTTTCCTTACACTAGAGTAGGAGTAGGGCTTGCATCCCTTGGGGCAGGAGGTGTCCAAACATTTACGTATTTGTGAAGCATATAGGCTGAAGCATATAGCTGGCTTGCTAAAACACTGGAATACCATAGTTTAATTTTAATTTTAATCCCAATTCTTTTCTTTGCCCTACTGATTTATAGTATTTAAAAAAGAACAAACATAGACTTGCTTCAGTGAAGAGTGCCTGGTATATATTAAGGCTAAAAAGATTATGTATTTCATTTCATTTCTTTAGGAAAAAAGTAAAATCTTACCCCTTTTAGGATGTTGTTAAAGAACAGGAGGCAGAGAAATGCATACGTTGATGTGGTCTTTAAGAAAACTATGCAATATATATGAGGAAACCACTTAAATGTATAATTGATGTAAGTAAGATTGCCCTAGTAAAGCCAAAGAATAATACCCCTTTTGGGAGCTATTGTGAAAAATGCATGTTTGAAAATCTCATGAGCAGATAATCTAACTTCTTTTCTTTAGAAAGCAAGTTAACTATGCAGAATTCCAGCTGTTAATCACTGTCAAACTGTGTTATGTGAAGTGCCACACATCCTCCTCTGAGATTGCAGCAACTAAATTTGCTGCCTTCAGACATTCGGGATTGTTGCTCTTGAGAGTGGCAGGCTGCCAGAGAATGGTGGTGTTAAGGAAACATCCTTTCATGTCCCCACTTAGAAACAGGTGAGGGAAACATGCAGGTAAATACAGCTAATTTTCATTTCATTCATGTACCTCCATTTTAGCTGTGATACGAAATCTTAGGCTGAGAGAAGTTTTAATTTGCCACAGTGTACCTAGAAAGTAATTGGCAGTGATTGGATTAGAAGACAAGTTCCTTGATCTTTAGTTTTCAAATTATGAGTATTTCAGACTAATGAAATGAGCAGTTTTTGATTAGCCAGGAGAAAGATAAACACTAAGTGACATTGTTACGCATTTTGGTAATGCCCAATAATTTTATTTTTTCTCTCTTTTTAAACTTTTTGTTTCCAAATGTTAACAATTTACCATGTATGTTTTATCCTATTCTTTCTATGTATGCATTTGTGTATGTGTAATTTGTTTCTGAACAGTTTGAGAGTAAGTTGTAGACCAGATGCCTCTTTGGCCCTCAATTCTTCAGTGCATATTGCCTAAAAACAAGGACGTTCTCTTATATAATCACAATAAAATGATCAAAATCAAGACATCAATGGTACTAAAATAGTACTATTATCTAATTTACTAACCTTAGATAAATTTTGCCGCTTGCCCCACTCATGTCTTTTATAGCAAAATAATTTGTATCCTGGACTGAGATCCAGTTCAGGATCACACTTGATGCTTAGCTGTCATGTCTCTAGCTTCCTTTAATCTGGAACAGTTCTTCTTTCTTTTTCTTTTATGTCTTTGACATTGTTGAAGAGTGTAGGCCATTTGTTTTGTAGAATATCTCTACATGTTTATTTGATTTTTTCTTATGATTATATTCAGTTTTTTAGGGGTCAGGGATACCACAGAAATGATGTTGTATCCTCAGTGCATTATATTATGAGGCACATGATATCCATTTGTTCCATTACTGGTGATTTAACTTTGATCTCTTGATTAAAGTAATGTCTGCTCAGTTTTTCCACTGTAAAGTTACCATTTTCCTCTTTGTAATTAGTAAGTACGTTGTGGAGAGATACTTTGAAACTAGGTAAAGATACTGTTACTTATCACACTTTCACTTTTTACTAGTGTTATCCTCTATTGAGAGTCTTTCCCGAAACAGTTAATACTAGTTGCCCATTGGTACAGGCATACCTCGGAGATATTGCAGGTTCAGTTCCCGACCACCGCAATAAAGCGAGTCACATTAATTTTTTGGTTTCCCAGTGCATATAAAAGTTATGTTTACACTATACTGTAGTGTATTAAGTGTTCAATAGCATTCTGTCTAAAAAAAAAAAAAGTACATACCTTAATTACAAAATACTTTATTGCTAAAAAATGATAACCATCATCTGAGCCTTCAGCAAGTTGCAATCTTTTTGCTGGTAGAGGGTCTTGCCTTGATGTTGATGGCTGCTGACTGATCGGAGTGGTGGTTGCTGAATGTTGGGGTGGCTGTGGCAATTTCTTAAAATAAGACAGCAGTGAAGTCTGCCGTATCATTTGACTCTTCCTTTCACGAAATATTTCTCTGCAGCATTTTACCCACAGTAGAACTTTTCAAGATTGGAGTCAATCCTCTCAAACCTGCCACTGCTTTATCAGCCAAGTTTATGTAATATTCTAAATCCTTTGTTGTCATTTCAACAATGTTCACAGCATCTTCACTAGGAATAGATTCCATCTCAAGAAAACACTTTCTTTGCTCATCCATAAGAAGCAACTCCTCATCCATTCAAGTTTTATCATGAGATCACAGCAATTCAGTCACATCTTCAGGCTCCACTTCTAATTCTAGTTTTATTGCTCTTTCCACTATATCTGCAGTTACTTCCTCCACTGAAGTCTTGAACCCCTCAAAGTCATCCATGAGGGTTGGAATCAACTTCTTCTAAACTCCTGTTAATGTTAATATTCTGACCTCTTCCCATGAATCATGAATGTTCTTAATGGCATCTAGAATGGTGAATCCTATCCAGAAGGTTTTCAATTTACTTTGTTCAGATCCATCAGAGGAATCACTATCTATGGCAGCTATAGCCTTAGGAAATGTATTTCTTATATAACAAGACTTAAAAGTTGAAATTACTCCTTGATCCATGGGCTGCAGAATGGATGTTGTGTTAGCAGGCATGAAAACAACATTAATCTCCTTGTACATCTCCATCTCTTGGGTGACCAGGTGCATTGTCAATGAGCAGTAATATTTTGAAAGTAGGTCTCAACAGCAGGCTTAAAATTTTCATGTTGTAAACAAATGTGCTGTCTTCCAGGCTTTGTTTTTCCATTGATAGAGCACAGGCTGAGTAGGTTTAGCATAATTCTTAAAGGCCCTAGGATTTTCTGAATGGTAAATGAGCATTGGCTTCAATTTAAAGGTCACCAGCTGCATTAGGCCTTAACAAGAGGGTGAGCCTGTCCTTTGAAGCTTTGAAGCCAGGCATTGACTTCTGTCTAGCTATGAAAGTCCTAGATGGCATCTTCTTCCAATACAAGGCTGTTTCTTCTGCATTGAAAATCTGTTGTTTAGTGTAGCCACCTTTATCAGTTATCTTAGCTAGATCTTTTGGATAACTTGCTACAGCTTCTACATCAGCACTTGCTTCTTCACCTTGCACTTTTATATTATGGAGACAGCTTCTTTCCTTAAACCTCATGAACCAACTTCTGCTAGCCTCAAACTTCTTCTGCAGCTTCCTCACCTCTCTCAGCCTTCATAGAATTGAAGAGAGTTAGGGCCTTGATCTGGATTACGTTTTGGCTTAAGGGAATGTTGCGGCTGGTTTGATCTTCTATCCAGACCACTAAAACTTTCTCCCTCTCAGCAATAAGGCTGTTTCACTTTCTTGTCATTTGTGTGTCACTGGAGTAGCAGTTTTAATTTCCTTCAGGAACTTTTCCTTTGCATTCACAACATGGCTGTTTGGCACAAGAGGCCTAGCTTTTGGCCTATCTCAGCTTTCGACATGTCTTCCTCTCTGAGCTTAATCATTTTCAGCTTTTGATTTAAAGTGAGAGACTCTTCCTTTCCCTTGAACACTTAGAGGCCATTGCAGGGTTATTAATTGGCCTGATTTAAGTATTATTGTGTCTCAGGGACTGGGGAGGCCCAAGGAGAGGGAGAGAGATGGAGGAACAACTGGTCAGTGGAGCAGTCACAACACACACAACGTTTATTGATTAAGTTCGCCGTCTTGTATGGGCGTGGTTCATGGCTCCCCAAAACAATTACATAGTAGCATCAAAGATTACTGATTACAGATCACTGTAACAGATATAATAATAATGAAAAAGTTTGAAATACTGCGAGAATTACCAAAATATTAACACAGAGACATGAAGTGAGCACATGCTGTTGGAAAAATGGTGCTGATAGACTTGCTTGACGCAGGATTGCCATAAACCTTCAGTTTGTAAAAAACACAGTATCTGCAAAGTGCAATAAAGCAAAGTGCAATAAAATGAGATATGCCTGTAGTTTCCTAATTCCATCATTCCCTGTACATTTACTAATTGGCACTCTAAGGAGCTTTCCCTTGTCTTTCAATTTGCTTACTTATTTATATGAGCATGGACTCATGGATTCTTATTCTATTGTATGGGTTATAACTATTATTATCGTTATTTAATTTGATCCTCAAATTATCCTAGTTTGGACACTGGCATCTCCTCCTCCTGTGGTTGGTGTTTTTACTTTTTAAAATTGTTATCAGTCTTAGAGCAGTTTCTTAGCTTTTAGTGTAGCAAGATGTTCTAGGCTTATCTTGTACTTTCCCTACCTCAACCCTGAAATCACATTTGTCCAAGGAGCCCTTGTTCCTTTTGGTGGAGAATTGCATTTAGAAACCAGAAGCTAGGTACTAGATGTAAGCATTCCTACTGGGGTATCATTGCTTCTAGGCCCTCTTAACAGAGCTAGGAAATACATGTATGTGTATACGAACATACCCATCTATACCTATTTCTGCATGTGTGTATGTATATGTGTGTGTTTGTACACAACGAGTTATATGTTGGTTGATACCTACAATTTTTTTTTTTTCTTGTACGTCAGGTGAAGGTTTACAGAACAAATAGTTTCTCATTAAAACAGTAGTACACGTTGTTTTATGACATTGGTTAACAACCCTACGACATGCCAACCCTCTCCCTTCTCAACCTTTTTTTTGGTGAAAATATACCTAGCCAAAGATACACCATTTCAAAAATTTCTACACGCACAGTTCAGTGACATTGAATACGTTCTTCCAGTTGTGCTGCTATTCTCACTTTAGATGAAGGTTGATACCTACAATTTTGATCCAACACCACAGGATTCATTCTAGCCTCCCTTTTTCCATATTTGTTTCCCTTCTTCAATGGTGACAAACCAGGTTCCTATTATCCTCAAGGTGTTTTATTTGTTCAGTCCTAGAATACATAAGTAGTTTTAGAATTTCTAACTTAAACAACTGAAAAAACATACCTACCAATTAAGGTTCAGTATTTGTATAGTGTTCTTGCTGTCTTCAGTTTTAGTGCTCATAGTAAAAATACTGTGCTTTAGAGTACTCAGGTTAGTTCTTTCTCCTTCAGTGTAATTTTGTTATTCATTTGAAATACTGTCAGTTTTTTGTACTCAGTTTTGGGTTTCCCCCCATCCTTGTTGATTGACTTATAATTTCCAGTAAATTTTGGAATGTAAAATTATACTTACAATTTCAAACAGAAATTAAGTTAGAACTGGAAGAAAAAAGGGAGGGTGTGAGGAGGAATTAATGGGTGGCTGCTTTATTTTGATAAATAAGGTTTACATGGTCTAATTGGTGGATTTTAGTTATGTGCTGGGCACTGTGTGCAGTACACACTACATACACTGTGTTTCACCTTACTTTTTTTTTTTTTTTCAGTTAAATATTTTACCTTAATGATGGTTCCGTGTCAATACAGAGAGATATCTCATTCTTTCTAAGAGCTGCTATTCTGTTTTATGGATGTATCATATAACACCAGTCTGCTGATGGACATGCAGGTTGTTTCCATTCTTCTGATACTAAAAAACAAAGATTGATAATTACCTTTGTACATACATCTTTGGCACATGTATGATTATATCAGATCACTTTTAAATTGAAAAGGAAATTATTAGATCCTGCTTTTGAGGAGGGGGGCAGGTTAGTAGTTCAATGTTGCAAAAGCTCTATTTTTGAATATGTTGCTTTTTAAATGTTTGAATTATAAGTTACCAGTTTCTAAGCTGTAATTTGATTGAAATATAAAACAGTGCAACATTTTAAAATCTTTTGGTTTTTTATAACTAGTTACTACTACAATTCACATGAAAATTATTTGTTAGCTGTATGCTTTACTAAGCCCTGTCACAGATATGAAAATTGACAAGTTTAGTTATAACTGACTATGGTGGTTATGAAGAGAAGGAGATGAAAACACTTTCACATGGCCTTAGAACAAAGTCAACTTTTTATTGTTTGCTGTTCACCATGGTCTATAAAGATGAAATAAACCTACCAGGATGTGTAAATGTAAATGCACATGTACTTTGGGCGTGTTTAGTAATCTGTCTTAATTCTTTGAACCACTTATCCATATGACTGGAGAAAATTCTTTTCTATTTCATAATATTATGTATAATAATGTAGTTGTCAGATACTTACGCTATAGTTTTTCAGCCCTATTCTATTTCTCCTGCTGGTTTTACATTTTTAATACCTCTCTGTACCAATGCTAGAATTAATTCAGGGTCACGGATAGGAAAGATCACACAGCTCATATGATGGGTATTTTTGTCTTCAAATTGTTCACCTTATTGGTTTTTACACTAGGCTCCCAAAGTCTTTTATATGAGTTAATTATACTTAACTGTGAAGATGATAAGAAATTTCTAAACAAGATTTAAATTTCTTAAGCTCACAGGTAACTTTAGCTGTGTTCCATTTTCATAGTGTCTTGGTAAACTAGCCAAGGATTTTATGCCTCTTAGTAGTTCTCATCAGGTCAGGAGCTGGAAGAATTAGGCCTACTTTTGACCAGACATAGAAAGAATTGGTTTCAGGCGGTTGATAGGGAATTTAGGGGAGGAAGCAGCAGCGGAATCTCTCTGCGATCAACACGGAGCTTCAGAATTTCTTCAGGTAACAAAAGGTTAGACATAGATCCTATATCAGTGACAAATGTCAGACTAATTGTTCAAATAAGAAACTTAATGGGAAAGAAGACTGTATCTAAAAACAAATTTTATGTATGCTTTTTGATTATACTAGGAGCCCTGGTTGCGCAGTGGTTAAAGCACTCGGCTGCTAACCAAAAGGTCGGCGATCTGAACCCACCAGCCGCTCCACAGGAGAAAAATGCAGTAGTCTGCTGCTTCCGTAAAGATTTACAGCCTTGGAAACCCTACGGGGCAGTTCTACTCAGTCCAGTGGGGTCACTATGAGTCAGAATTGACTCAGTGGCAATGGGTTTGGTGTTTTGGTTTTGATTATACATGCTCTTTCTCTTATTTAGCAATATTATTTATATAATTAAATTTAATATATTTGCTTTTAACAAAAGAGGTGCTCATTAAAGTGCTTATGATTTGATTTCCAAGAAAATATCAGGTCAGGAAAATAGAAGAAAAAATAACCTTTGGTTTTTGTGTGTTCCTTTTATAGTATATTCAAGGTTGTAGTATATTTAGAATTGATTATTTATTTTTGTCTATTGAATAGTAACACAGAAAGAGATGATTACTAATATTTCCTGGAAGATATGTAGCTCTTGTTACTTTTTTATAACTTTAGTGAGTAAAGCGAAATACATGCTTTAATAAGTAAGCTAAATTAAACAGGATTTAATCTGGTTAGCACTGAAACCATTTGCCCTTTCTTTAAAACTTTCTGTGTAGTAAGATTCCCTTTATTCTTCTTTCTTATACCTCCTAAATGTCTTCATTCTATTTTCTGATGTTTTTCTGTTAGTGTTAAGTTTTTGTTCTCTTTTACTGGTTCTTTTAGCACCCTCTGCTAATTTTTGCAACTTATTTCAAAATACCTTACTTATAAATATTGCTATAATTCTAAAATACTACATGAAACTTGAACTTTCTTAGTAGTTAGCATATCTGGTATACCTTGGCTTCTCTAATATCTTCATTGGAAAAGGAACCAGAAAAAGATATCTAAACTTTCCTGGAAGTAGCTGCTAAGCATCCAACAAAAAGGATATAGCCAGAAGAGCCAGAGACCTGAAGGTTAATTCTTACACACTGCGCTTTATTGGTTTTTACTTCTAAGGGTAGGGGGTGGGGTGGGAAAATGGCATTGCCCATAGATGGGGATTAGGGAAAGCATAAATAACCACTGTCATGTAGCCTTTGAAGGTTTAGTTTGAGGAATCTTTTGTGAGAGGTAAATGGATATGAGTGGAGGTGGAGTGTGGGAACTGGGTATAGATAAACAGGTACCTCTCAGTATCTCCTTAGAGTGCCACCCTGAAGATGCATCAGTATGTAAGTCAGCATTCTAGAAGGACATTAAAAGTGATAGTACAGTGAAAGCAGTGTCCCATACTTCACACAGTTTGTAAGACTATACTATCATATAATGCTTATTAATGATAGCTGTGGTAATAAAGGAAGCCCTGGTGGTGCAGTGGTTAGGAGTTTGGCTGCTAACCAAAAAGTAGGCAGTTTGAATCCACCAGGCGCTCCTTGGAAACCCTATGGGGCAGTTCTGTAGGGTCGCTATGAGTCGGAATTGACTTGGTGGCAATGGGTTTGGGTTTTTTTTTTTTGGTGGTAGTGTTCGGTTATGTTTTCTAATACGTCACTTTGTTAAGATGGTTCACTGGGTTGGACCCTTGTGTTTCTCTTTTTATTTTAATATTTCTACTTTTTTCTTTAATTTTACAATTGAGAGAAAAATCTTTTTTGAAAAAGTATTCTTTATACTCTGTTTAAGATGTTAGGAAAGTATGTAAAAATCATAGATTTATATTAAAATGCAGTTAAAAAAAGAATATCAAATTAAAGGGCCAAATCGTAAGATACCTGGAGAACTCTGCTGTTTAGAATTTCTCAGTAGAGTGATATTATTGTGTTCTTTCCCTCTTCTGATACAGTTTGTAGTCCACTACCAGACTGTTCATTACTTTTCAGCATATAGGTTTACCATTGCAGTGTGGAGGGTGTTGAATTTAGCAACAGAAGATCTGTAACTAAGAAAAAGGTCTTTTGTTTTTGTGGCTCAGACCACATTTTCTGTTTGTCTTAAGCATTTTCTTGGGGGCTGGAGTGTTCTACAGAGGATAGGCACAGGTAGTTAATTTGACATTAATGGACTTTTTCTCAGAACTTAGGTAATTATTTTTGAAGTGTTGAAATATGAAAAAATTCAATTCACAGCTGTTGATTATAATAGGTTAACCAAACATATAGAGGGTTATTGTGATTATCATAAATATTGAGTTGAAATAGATCTCTCTCTCCATCAGAATATTACGGTCTTTTTAAGGATAAAACTTGCAGTTAGCACCCTTCTGATGACATTTTCTTTTTGTATTGATGCTTATTAGAAAACATTGTTTTATTTTTATGTTCAGGAAATAAATGAGCTGATTTACAACAGGAGCCAGATTAGCCAGTTCCTTTCCTGAGCAAAAATAAGAATAGCTAAGAGAATACATAATCAATATGCAGTCAGATAGCAAATATTGTGTACATTACAGATATGGTTTACTTTTGTTGGTATTAGTTAATTATTCAGATTTCCTGCAAAATTATACAGATATGTACTTAAGAAATTTAATGAGAACGTGCTTATGTAAATGATTTAGTCTCCTATATTTCATAAGCACTGAATTCATTTACAGATAATAATGATCTGAATCTCTCAGTTTCTCACCCAAGTAGCTTCCATAAGTATTAAAGCCTTTTTCTTTCTTTACTTTTGTTGGCAATTTAAATCTGTTGAAGTTTAAAAAACAACAACTTTAAAAATGAATATGTTGTCCAAATAATTAAAAAATAATCAGGGTGAACTTGACATAATGATGGTTAAAGTGGCAGGGGATTAAATTAATTTCTTATAGGTAATATGAGAACTTCTGATTTTCTGTTGTCTCGTTATTTAAAATACTCAAAAACTCCTGGAGCTTTGACGACAGATTGACATTGTGGGCATACCTTCCCAAATAGAGCTTGTAACTGTATTTCTTTCATGGGGAGGATGCATTGTTGGTATGCTTCTTTTAATTAATCTAAAATTAATTGGAAATTATTAAAACAAAATAAGTTTGCTAAATTGCATCAGTGGACTTAACACAATATAGCTATCCTGTGTGTGAGGGAATCTATCAAGAAGATGCTCTTTAATTCTCTTCCTCACCACCCTCCCTTGTCCCCCGCCTTTTGTTTTCAAAGCGAAACTCGTAGTCTGGGTGAATTCAAGACATCTTTAAGAGAAAATGTCTTGGGGAGCCCCAAGGAACTGATGAAGTTAAGTGTGCCATCATTAGTGTACGCTGTTCAGAACAACATGGCTTTCTTAGCACTTAGCAATCTGGATGCCGCAGTATACCAGGTAAGTGGAGTTGTTGCTAATGCAAAGCACAGAATCTTAAAAGATGTTTTTATGGTGAACAACTTTTTATTAACTCTTTATAACATTAAATATTTTTTTCTGATAATTCTATACGTAATATCAGAAATAATATGTATGAGCTAGAGATTGATATTAGCTGAATTCATTAATACATTGTTTTGTCTCTAGGTGACTTACCAGTTGAAGATTCCCTGTACTGCTTTATGTACTGTTTTAATGTTAAACCGGACACTCAGCAAATTACAGTGGGTTTCAGTTTTTATGCTATGTGGAGGAGTCACACTTGTACAATGGAAACCAGCCCAAGCTACAAAAGTTGTGGTAAGAAAAAAAATATATATCATAAGTAAATAGACTTCCTTAAGTCTAATACACTTCAGCCACATTGATGAATGCAGTATGATTACATTTCTTTGATTTAAAATGACCTTTGCCTTGTAATAGATAGGTTTTTTTGTACTTAGTATAATGTTGCTTATTATTAAGGATAATACAGTAACACTTACTGGCTTTCTGTTCTTAGAGGGGAATATACATAAAATATGTTAGGGATAGAAAGTACAGTGTAATCCATCCCCATCAAAACTGAAGTCTGAAGAGGCAAAGTAATTTATCCAAGGTTATAGAGTTAATAGCTAACCTATGACTAAAACTGTGCCAACTTCTACACCATATATATTCAGAACTTCTAGGTCTCTTTTAGACATCTTCTCAGAAACACTGGGCAAGGTAAAGGTTTTCTTATTCTCCCTCAGCTCATAAAGTTTCTTATCCTTTTGCACATACTCTCACTGTCATGATTGGGATTACAGGGGAGTAGTGTTCTTACTGATAATTGATAGCTAAATAGGGCAAAAAAAACGCCCTTTGCTTAGAACTTAGTTTGTTAAGAGTTGAATGTTTAGGTATAGTACCTGATTTTTTATATTATATGCCTCAATCACTTATTTTCCCAAAGACTGATAAGAAGTGAAGCTCTAGTGAATGACCTTCTGAAGATAAAGGGCTTCCCTCTACAACCAGATTCTCTGCAGTTTTTAGCAAATAAAGGAGCATGGTTCTCTTAGGAGTATAAGGCAGCTGGGAATATTTGGAGAGCTTGTGAAGGTGGGAAGTCAATTCCTTTTTAGTTAGTAACCTTCTAGCCTGGTGGAGAAATGATGTGTGTCTCCCTCCCACCCGCCGAAAAAAAAAAGTGTTAGAAAAAAAAGAGTTTTAGGTTAGTATTTATTGTCTTCAGGTGATGCATAGCATGCTCATATTCTTGGTAACATTTCAAAACATTAATCAGATATGCACTGCACATTTGGTTATAGACCATCAGAGAAATAATTTGTTTAGGAAGTAAGGCAAATACTTCAGAGTTAGATATGAGTTTAAAGTAACACTTCACAGCATTAGAAAAGATGTTAGGTTCCACCTCACCTAGGTAAGGTATGTGAAAAGTTGGTAAGCTAAAGCAGAGTATAGGGCAGCTTATCCTATTTTTGGAGCACTCTAGAAAGTTCTTTCGTAATTAAACAGAATGCGGCTTCCTATAGCTGCCTCTCGTTGTTTGTTCATGTCAGAATCACTCAGATCTCTACTAGCTTCATATGACGATCCTTTGAATATTCGAGGGTAACTATTACATCCTTACCTTTCAGGTCTTTTTTCCTTCGTTTAAACAGCCCTAATGTTTCTTTTTATCATATGGGTTCTAGACAGAGACTTCCCGATCCCCACCTCCTGTCCCAAACCTTTCCTTTACCTTATTTTTCTCTTCTAGATGCACTCATCTGCAACTGCCCCTCAGAAAATCTTAGAACTTCACATCTTCTCCAGATGTTGCCTAAGTAATGTGAGGTGTAGCTTGCTAATTAATTACCTCCTTTGTTCTGAATTCTACACACTTGTTAAATCAGCATAAGATTATGTTAGGTTTTTTTTGAGTGGTGGGGATATCCATTCTAAAATTGATTATATACAATGACATGTAGCTGTTCACATAAATTTTGATACAGTTTGTTTCATATGTGTCTTGTGCATGAGTTTCAAAACCAAAATGCAGGATTTTTTTTTTTTTTTTATTTATTAAGTTCATCTTGTTAGCTTTGGGTCATTGTTTAACCTCTTGAGATTTTACTAGTTCTTATCCATTATTAGCTTTTCCTTTGAGTGTGATTCTTTCTACAGATTTGACAAGTAGTTCTTCTCTGTCTTCAATGAAAATTTTGGATAGGGCAGGACCAGAGTTCTGTGGCTATACCTTTAGACCTCCCTCTACCTTGATTTTTCTTTTTCTTTCTTACTTAATCAGTATTTATTTATGGGTCAGGAATCTGTGGACGGCTTAGCTGGTGGTTCTGGTTTAGGATTGCTTATAAGGTTGTAGGCATGATACCAGCTAGGGCTGAGGTGAACTGAAGGCTTGACTAGGGCTGGAGGATCTGTTTCAAAGCTAACTCACTCACATGCTTGGCACGTTGGTGCTACTTGTTCTAGCTTGATTTTGTTCTATTAATTAGCACTCTTCAGTATGAGCATTAACTCAGCTCAGTACTAATTGAGATGTTTCAACAAACGCATGCAGCACTGAAGGTGCTCACTCATCTGTGTCAAGAAATTTGGAAGACAGCTTCCTGGCCAACTGACTGGAAGAAATCCATATTTGTGTCCATTTCAAAGAAAGGTGATCCAACACAATGCAGACATTATTGAACAGTATCACTAATATCACACACAAGTGAAATTTTGCTGAAGATCATTCAAAAGTGGTTGCAGCAGTACACAGACAGGGAACTGCCAGCAGTTCAAGCCAGATTCAGAAGAGGATGTGGAACAAGGGATACCGTTATTGATGTTAGATGTATCATGGCTGAAAGCAGAGAATACCAGAAAATGTTTACCTGTATTTTATTGACGGTGCAAAGGCATTTGACTGTGTGGATCATAACAAATTATGGATAATATTGCAAAAAATGGAAATTCTAGAACGCTTAATTGTGCTCATGAGGAATCTGTACATAGACCAAGAAGTAGTCATTTGAACAGAAGGGGATACTGAGTGGTTTAAAGTCAGGAAAGGTGTGCGTCAGGGTTGGATCCTTTCACCATACTTACTCAGTCTGTATGCTGAGCAAATAATCCCAGAAGCAAATAACTGGGACTGGGGGAAGACTCATTAACAGCCTGTGACACGCAGATGACACAGCCTTGCTTGCCGAAAGTGAAGACGACTTGAAGCACTTACTGATGAAGATCAAAGACTACAGCCTTCAGTATGGATTATACCTCAACATAAAACAAAAATCCTCACAACTGGACCAATGAACACATTATGATGAACAGAAAATAATTGAAGTTGTCAAGGATTTAATTTTACTTGGATCCGTAATCAACGCCCATGGCAGCAGCAGTCAGGAAATCAAATGACATATTGCATCAGGCAAATCTGCTGCAAAAGACCTCTTTAAAGTGTTAAAAAGCAAAGATGTCTCTTTGAGGACTAACGTACACCTGACTCAAGCCATGGTATCTTCAGCTGCCTCATATGCATGTGAAAACTGGACAGCGAATAAGGAAGTCCAAAGAAGAACTGATGCCTTTGAATTATTGTGTTGGCAAAGATTATTGAATATACCATGGATTGTCAGAAGAACAAACAAATCTGTCTTGGAAGAAGTACAGCCAGTGTGCTCCTTAGGAATAAGGATGGCAAGACTTCATCTTACATAAGTTGGACATGTTATCAGGAGGGACCAGTCCCTGCAGAAGGATATCATGCTTGGTAAAGTAGAGGGTCAGTGAAGAAGAGGAAGACCCTCAACGAGATGGATTGGCACAGTGGCTGCAATGATGGGCTCAAGCATAACAGTGATTGTGAGGATGGCGCAGAACTGGGTAGTGTTTCATTCTGTTGTATGTAGGGTTGCTATGAGTTGGAACCTACTCAACAGCACCTAACAATAACAAGTGGTTCTTAAACTTAATGTAACCTCAGAATCAACTAGAAGGTTAGCTGAATCAGATTGCTGGGCCCCATCCCCAGAATTTGTTTCAGTAGTCTGTGGTGGGACCTGATAATACTTATTTCTATCAGGTTTCCAAGTGCTGCTTCTGGTCCAGGGAACACACTTTGGAGAACTATAATGTACTTTTATTTCTCCTTTTGTCTTCATGCAGCCATTTTATGTCAAGATTTCTCCCTCAGGTATTTAACATAAAGTAGTGCTCTCCTTAAATCAGACTTACTTATTTTGAATATGATGTATCCTTCCTTGTCACGTTACAGTTGTGAGTCTCATGAGTTTCAGTAATACTATTGAGATAGTATTTATCTCTCAGGAAAGACTGAGGAAAGCCCCTGAGGGTTAGTTTAGGGCAGAAAGAGGAGATAAAGATAAAACAGTAGGTTGGGGCCAATACACATGTATCTGTCAGTACTTCTCTTACAGTATTATAATTATGTAACCTGTCAGTCTCTCCTATACATGAACTATTTAAGAACCTTCTGATGTATCATCTTTATTCATTTAGTATATAACAACGTATCTGGGTACATAGAAGGTATGCTATAAATATTTGATAAAAATTCAACAAAAACAGTCTTAAAAGCCAGTACTCCTGCCTATTGACAATAGGGAAACTTGGAGGAGTTTTGAGTGAAGATTGCATCAAAGTAGCAACTTAATAAAACAAGTTAAACTATTACCATTTCCAGGAATGATGGTGGAAGGGCTTGAGTTATAGCGGTGGCAATAGTTAAAATTAAGAATCAGGCTGACTATGCAAACTCTATGCTAGGGTACTTATTGGTATTAGGAACAGGAGGTACACATGATGATAAGTATTATATGAAGCCTTTACTGTGGCTGTGATTTGAGGGACACACTTTACAGTGCTCTTATTAATTTCTATGATAGTCTTTTTGTTTGGTACTGTCTTATTCTATAAAATAACTGTCTGATATAGGACAGACTTTCAGTAGAACTGTAACGCTCTTTTTTTAAATAATTTTTTTTTGTTGTTGCTGAAAATAAACACAGCAAAACATACATCAATTCAACAATTTCTGCATGTACAGTTCAGTGACTGATTACATTCTTCAAGTTGCACAACCATTCGCATCCTCCTTTTCCGAAAAATATAAACTCACTGCCCCCTAAGCTTCCTATCTAACTTTTCGAGTTGCTGTTTTCAGTTTAATCCTTTGTAGATATGTAACGCAGATTTTTGCTTTTCATTTGTTTGGTCTCTTGGATGAATGCTACTCATTAGTTACTAAAATAACTTTTACAAAATTAATATTACAGGTGGAACAGAATCCATTATTAGGGTTTGGCGCGATAGCAATTGCTGTATTGTGCTCAGGATTTGCAGGTAAATCATAAAACCATCAATTTATTCTGTTGTCAAATTTTTTGAAAACACTGGACTTTAAATAGGGACCCAGTGTATCTTGCTTTATCATAACTAACAATTTTCTTCTCATTGAAGCTTTATTTTCTTACTTTTAGTTAGGTTTGTGTCAGTTGTTTTCCCAGTAAATGTGTGGCAGTGTTGAACTCAGTTCAGACCTCAGTCCTTATTCCTGCTTGCAGTTATGTAAGAATATACTTCTGCCAACCTTAACCATCCACAGTTCAACCAAGAGCCCAAAAGTAAGTGCAAAAAGACCTCTGAAAATGGAAGAAATTAACTGTCAGAAAGGTCAAGTACTTACTTCCATTTTCCCTGGAAATGGATGCTGTTCTCAAGCTAAATCCTGGTGCTTTAAGTTGTTAATGCCACCAACTCGGTACCTGTTTTTCCCTGGTGATCTCAAGTTCTTCCTCTGCTTCAACAGATGAAGAACAATAAAGTAGAAAGGAGGGAAGGTGGAGAGTCCCTTAGAAAATTAAACACACGAAAGTAACAGCCAAAAAAGGAGAGAAGGGAACACAAAATCAGTAATGGAAAAAAGCATGGACATCTGGGGTCACAAGTGTAAGGTCAAGAAAAGACGAAGTATGAATGCTAAGTGTCACATAAGAAATGAATGTGTTTTAGAAATAGTCCCAACAGAAAAACTTAAAACTCTTTTTAGTAAATAAGGTGTTAATTATAGCTGTAAGTTTTTATTATTTATCTTTCATCTGTGCTATTCAAAAGTTAGGTCTTTTTATTTTTGACTATGAAAACCAGCTGGATATGTGAGTGAAATATTGCTTGTAAAAAAGATGTTTTATAAGAGAGGTAAAATCTAAATTTAGGGATATATTTAATGATAGCATCATGGTAAACTTTTATTCTTAGGAACTAGCAAACTAGGAATCAAAATTGAGTTACCCCCCCCCCCCCCCCAAAATACCCTGTTTAGCACTATTTTTGAACAATTAAGTGTTTATATCCAACATTCTATTTGGTTCAGTCTTTCAGTGCACAATTAAGGAAAGGGTGGGTGGTTTAATATCCCTCTATGCTTGGAGTAACTAAGCACTGAATAGTTAAAATAGCTTTCCCAGATGGTAGAATCTAAGGTGGAAAATAGGAATAGCCATTGTGTTTGTTGCCATTTTCTGGCTCTTTCCAGTCAAAGCAATCTTGTTCTTCATTAGACTTTTCAGTTGATTGGTATTTTAGAGACAGTTCCTAAGTCTCTATAATTAACATAGTGTTTATAACTAAAATCTTTAATGTTCTTGTTAAACATGTATTCATTGTAACTATGAGTATAACCAGAAGCTTACAGCAATGGTTTGTGGCATTTTTGGGGAGATCATGTACTCCTTTGGAATATCTGAGAAAAGCTATAGACCCTCAACCCTAGAAAATGCACATACATGCAAAATGAATTCTCTAGTTAGGGATTTCACAGCCCTTCCGAAATTGTACATGAACTTGTCTTTTGGAACCCTGCTTTAAATGGCTTCACTCAGCAAGTTCTATTTAAATTTTATTTTAGTTGTGTTATTTGCTCTGAAAAAATTCCAAGTGGTGATTATGAAGTTTATTTTGCAAAGTTAGGAGTATTCATTACTAGACACATATTGCAGGGGTATGATTAAGATAATTCACTCTTAATAGTACAGTTTTCCAGCTGACCAAAGCAAGTCTTTCCTTGGCATTTGGTAGTACGCAGAGCTTTTGTGATCCATCTTACCGCTATAATACAAGCAGAAACTGTTCTTAAATATAATTTAGCAGTCTCCTAGTAAATGTGGCTTATAAAAAATCCCCTCTTATTTATTCTATAAGATCTGTAAAAATGCAATTTGGTAATGTTCAATATGCCATGTGTCCCAACCTACATAATAAATTTATGTTTAATTAACCTAACGTATGTTTGTTCCCTAAAGCATATACTTTATATATTTCTAGGTTATTGTTCTAAATGAAAAACATTTAATTTCTAATATCTTTATTTAATTTCATATTTGCATATCTAATTTTCTTTCAGGAGTGTATTTTGAAAAAGTTTTAAAGAGTTCAGACACTTCCCTTTGGGTGAGAAACATTCAAATGTATCTATCAGGCATTGTTGTGACTCTAGTTGGAGTCTACTTGTCAGATGGAGATGAAATTAAAGAAAAAGGATTTTTCTATGGTTACACATATTATGTCTGGTTTGTAATCTGTAAGTATCTAAGAATTAAAGGCTTTGGGTCGATCCCTTCTTCTTCCCCTTTTTTAAAGTTAGATGTCCATTTTAAGGATTTGCAGCATTTTGATATTGTTCCTTTTGTACTGTGAATACCCATTTGAAAATGTAATTTTGGTTTTATTGACTGACTTTTGTGGCATAGCTATCCCAAAGCAATTTTGCTTTCACAATTCACAAGTATCTAATGTGTTAGCAATAAATGTGTACAATTTAGTAGTAGACCACATAGCTCTTTGGGCATCTGAAATACAGTGTCGTTATGCAGGAACCACTACTCGGTTTTAATACAAACTCTCTCAAATGGCTGCTTTTAAGGAAAATAGTACTTTCTAGGTTAATTAGTATGTCATCTCTGGGGATGAAGATTGTCTTACCATTATAGGATGTTTCGTTTACTGGAGTGTTAAGATTTTCTTTCTTTCTGTATACAAGTTCTTGCAAGCGTTGGAGGCCTCTACACTTCTGTTGTGGTCAAGTACACAGATAACATCATGAAGGGCTTTTCTGCAGCCGCAGCGATTGTCCTTTCCACCATTGCTTCAGTGATGCTGTTTGGATTGCAGATAAGTATGTCCTTGTTTGTACTGTGAAGTTATTAATGTGGAAGAGCTCACTTCCTTGACTCATTTAATCTCTAAAAATGATAGTTGGTCATATGTTTATAGAAATTCCTAGTTTTGTTACTACAATTTATTCTACAAGTGCAGCAGTTGTGTGGAATGTGAGTAAGCAGTACTGAAGTTGTTTAAACGGTCCCAGAGCTTAAGCTGAGGGGTGCTGGCTCTATGTCAAAGTGAAGGGCTACTCAGTTACAAAAAGAGTTTTCATTTTGCATTCAAGGCCTCCCTGTTCCCCAAGTATTAGATACAGTACAACTTTGAGTGATTCAGGGTAAAATTAGCGTGATTAGGTACTTAAGGAAATAAACACATGGACTTTAGGAAATGATTACTTTCAGCAGGCTTTTTGTTTTAAGGAAAGAGCAGAAAACATCCTTCATCTTCCCCTTAGTTTTGTACCCTCCTAACTTTTTAAGACTTGGGTGTGAATTGGTTTTGAAACTATAATCCAAATGTAGGTTTTCTTTTTCTCTTTTATGAAAATTATTTTTGTTTCATGTAATATGTAACATATAAAATTCATTACTATTGCTGGCATTCTGGCACCACTGCTATTCGAGTCCTGCTAATGTAGTTTTCCCTAGCCCCCACCCAGGATTAAGTTGGCTTCTGAATTATGCAAGCAGTCATATTGCCTTAACATTTCAGGGTGCTTTTATGCTGTAATAATCGTTTTCTATACTGATCAGTTAATATACCATAAACTAATGTGTGAGGAAATTCTGTCAAATATTTACAGTAAGTTAAAGAAACAGACCTGGCCTATATTTATATTTCATTTTAAAATTGACTGTTGCTATAAATGCAAACAGAGGAACACCAACTGTGTAGAAATTCTAGAAAACCATTTTAGAGTATAAGTTCAAATCTTGGCTGTACCATTTATTAGCTGTGCAACTTTCAGGAAGTCACTTAGCCTGTGTCAGTTTCTTCATCTGTAGAATGGAAATACCACCTACCTCCTAGGGTTCTTTTCAGGTAAAGTGTTTAGAATAGTATCTGGCACACAGGTAAGTGTTCTGTATAAAGCCAGTCACTTACAGTTTTTGTATAGGTATCTACAGGCCCTCCATTAGATGTTTTTATACTTGATTTGGGTGAACTTGTAGTTCTGATCCGTCATTATGCTGAACAAATCTCCTTATGCCTTTGCTCCTTTTCCTAATACTCAGAAATAGTATGAAATGCTTTTTTGTCAATATTCTGTCTTACTGATAATGGTCAAGGAAATTAATTAGAACGCCTTAGTAATCTTTCAGTTTTCTATTTGGATTTAAATTAACTCCCTCCTGCCCCCCTTTTGAAAGCAAAGCTGGTCTTTTCTAGTTAGGTGTAAACTAAAATCATACTTGATGTCATTTCTCTGCATACCATTTTTAAACTATTAAGACTGTTTCGTTGTAGTCCATATAGAATATGGTTTGGTTTTGAACAGAATATACAGTTTTGGCAAGCTTTGGATGTAAGCATCTGTTTACATAATGACTGTCAAGTTTGGACAAGTTGTGATTCAATTTCTTGTTTGCTGATTTTCAGGATTAAGATGGAAAGAGGCAAGGCTAGCAGGAAATTGCCATCTCATCTCCTACTCAGTAATATTTAGTGGTTTCAATCTTTGGTCACCTAACTCTGAATTTTGCTCAACTATTTTTTACTCTAGACTCTGACAGGTTTCTGATATGATGGAAAGGCCACACCTTAAACTGATTTTCTTCCTTTTTAAAATCAGCATACAGGGAACTTAGTATGTCCTTTCTGTCAAGAGTGGTCCAGGAGAGGCACACTGGTGTTCCTGAAAGTGTGTAGTCAGTGACTGTCACTCCCTTGATTTTACTCCCCTCTCCTTTTTTTTGCTAGAATTGATGACCTTTCTAAACCTGCCATCATAAAAGTAGAACACTTTATTTATTTCCCATATGGTCTGATAATATAAACCCACAATTAGAAGTTTTCAAAATGTTAATCATTGTTGTATGTTTCAGACACACAAATACAAACTAAACTTTTTTTTCCCCCTTTGTAGCGTTCACCTTTGCTCTGGGTACCCTTCTCGTATGTGTTTCTATATATCTTTATGGATTACCCAGACAAGACACTACGTCCATCCAAGAAGGAGAAAGAGCTTCAAAAGAGAGAGTCGGTGTGTGATTCCAGTCTCAAAAGAGATTTCTACTCAGACTAAAACATTTGCATTAATCTAGAGCCTTAAGTCAATCCCAGAGGGTAGCTTAAACAAACAAAAACAAAAAATTAAACACACACAAACAAAAAATTAATTGGCATAAGAATTAAGAAGAAAGCTACCTGAGTTAATAGCTAATGTGGACCTGTTTGGGGTCAACCTGTTTTGTTTTAGAATGAAGGAATTTTATTATTGTATATATAATGTACATAAAAAGTATGGAGATGATGTGGTGTTAAAAAATCATGTGAGGTTACAAGTGGTCTAGGACAATATTTAAGAGTTAAAGTGCCAAAGCCATTTCTGTACTAACTGTTCACTTGTTCAGGTACCAGGGGAGAAGGGTGATCCCTCTTTGTTCTCTATTCATATAGAGTATTTTGTCCCAGCACCAGTAAAGACCAAGTTCTTCTCTTTCAAGAGAGGCAGAAATAAAGACAGGCTAGTTCAGAAAAACAAATTGAATGTGTAACTTTTTCTCAAAATGAACTGTTTCATAACTCAGACAGTGATTTCTGGGTGGTGACTGATTACTCCTTTAGTGCTGTATTTGTGCCATTCATTGTCTGGATTCATATTTCCTTCCTGTTAGATGATATACTTTTCTTCAAAAAAATTTCTAATGTCACTTTTGTACTTTTTTTTATAAAGTATGTTTAACTGTTGGGATCTCAATAATTTGTGAAATTTCAGTGTTTTTAAAAAGATTTCTATAATGTTAATGGGGAAATTCAGCAATAAACCTAATGTATTTATATGAATTCTATTTGATCACTTTTTGTATTATAGATATGACCGTTAAGATAATGCAGAAACAAAACAAAAAACCCAAAACATTACATTTTTTATCTTCTATATGTTAGACGGTATCTGTTAGGGTTCTTTGGTTGCAAAACCAACTCTGACTATCCTTAAAAAAGGAACTTATGGGAAGGGCAGCATTCAGGGCTGTGGGGCTATTGGTTGCAGAAATTAATGAACAGTTCTTTCAGGGAGCTGCTTTTGGAAAGACTTGGCACTAACCATTACTGTCCCTGCCTCATTTCACTCAAGATTCAAAACCGCACGAGGCTATCACTGACCTGGGGAGGGGACAGTTTCTCAGAAGTGGAGGGGGATACTAGACATGTAAGTCATGTTTCAAATGTACATTTTTATTCCATGATTGGTTTGTGCTAAGGGAAATGCAGTGTTACTTTAAGCAGAAAATCAGCAATCTGAAAGCTAATTCACTTAAAATTAAGATTGCATAGATGAGTCTTTTCTAGGACTAAGATGGTTAACCATACTGACCAATGTAAAACAGTGTTCATTCTAACTACAGAAGCTTTAGTTCAAGCTAATTTACTTTTCTGTTTGTACAGATAGATTGTCAGTAGTATTCAGAAGGCTTCTAGTCGCAACATTTAGAAAATATTATAGCAGACCTGAATGGGAATACTGGCAAATGAGGATGGCTGTACTGATCAAACAGATTACATCCTACTCATGTTACCTAAACAAGCCACACAAATAGAGCCCTGGTGGTTCAGTGGTTAAAAGCTACGGTGAGCTATGGTTGCTAACCAAAAGGCTGGCTATTTGAATCCACCAGCCGCTCCATGGAAACCCTATCGGGGGAGGGGGCAGTTTAGCTCTATCCTGTAATAGGGTTGCTATGAGTTGAAATCAACTCAACAGCAACAAGTCGTTTTTTTTTTTTTTTGTTAATATGCAGATACATGAAGGAAATTGAGAGACTCCATTTCAGATTGATTATGGTTTAACTACTAGAGTCATTTTTGGGAAAAGATCCTAATACAGTGTCTGTACAAGTAATTCGTTGCAATTCAAATGTATTCAGTTTCTGAGTTCATATAGTAAGGGTTACCTGTATATATCAACTAAATGTTACACACGAGACCTGTACTCTTGGGGTAGTTGTCAGCTATTTCTGATAAAAATATGCTTATTTTTGGTCTTCCTAAACTTATTCAGAACTAGCCATAAGAGTAAGAAAGGAAGAAGCACACTGTAAGAAACCTCAAGCTGGAGTTTAAACTTTAACCTTTTACCCATTAGACCACAATGTTTTGAATTTAAAAAGTCTCGACTAAGTTTTACTTAATGCTTATTTAGTACCTATTGACCATGTGGAGTTCCTCAGCGGCACAAATGGTTAAGTGGCTGACTACCAACCAAAAGGTTGGTGGTTTGAAACTACCCAGAGGCACCTCAGTAGAAAGGCCTGGCCATCTGCTTCTGACAGGTCACAGTTTTGAAAACCTTACGGAGCGGTCCTGCTCTGCACATTTGGGGTTGCCATGAGTTGGAACAGGCTCGATGGCAACTGGTTTGGTTTTTTTTTTTTTTTTTTTTTTTGACTATGTGGGAACTCACTCAGATTTTTTTTAAGGATAAAAACTTAAGTTGATAAATCACTTAGATTTAATAAAATATAGATTCTGACAGAGAATAGTAGTTTAAATCCTATTTTGAACAGCAAGGCATCTAAGAATAGGTAACCAGAATTCATTTAGCGTTTTTTAAAGTCATTATAATTAGAAATTACATCCGAGATACAGGTGTTATTCCAAGAAGTTTCATTCCATTGGCTAGGACACAACGGGCAGCTCTGAAAAGATGAAGTCTGGCCTATAAAACAAATCAAAAAATGATTAAATGTTTAATTCAGTAACAGGCTATTTATAAGTAAATAATATTTTTAAAAGTAATTCTAACTTTTTCTTCTAATTTACAAAAGAACAGTATCTCAGAGGGCCCTAGGGTTTAGTGTAGGCAAAGGAAGATACAGTCCTAGCATCCCTTACGGTAACACTGGTCCACATGAGGTTGTGGAGTTGGGGGTGAAGTGTAATCATACCTTATGCTTCAGATAAGGGGAACTTAGCACTGTAAGACTTGTGTTTCATAGTCTAGTATGTTGTAAAGTACATGGACATTGATTGTTACAACCCAATTCTAATTACTGAGCCAGTAAGTACACTACTGTAGTTGAACAACCCAATGCTCCTTCAGAAAAATATACAAAACTAGTAATATTAGTCTGAGGATGCTAGGGATTATACAGGAAACACTCAACATACCCCAGCCACTTCAGGAGGACTGTGTTTTATCTGCAGTGTTTTATGTGCCATAGCTGCAAGATGACTGAAACAGGAAGAGGGAAATTATGATTAGGACCAGCAGTAATTCCCTACTGTAACATATGAGCTTGATACCTATTCTTCCTCCCTCAACTTAAACATAAAGAAATCAAAGCTTAGAGCCATTAAAAGATGTGTCCAAAGTTGTAAAGTGGAGACTGGAATTCAGTGCTTTTCTATAATGGGCAACGTAAAACATACTAAACTCAAGCTTTAGATTTTGGTCCTGGTTCTATTCTACTACTACCAGGCAGCAAGTTCTTAAGATTCTAATTCATTGCTAGTCTTAGAAGTGGAGGGGATTACTTTCTAATCGTCAGTTGTTCCTCATTTAGGTAGCCTTTATAGTTAAAGGTATAACATGTCATGGCCTTTTCCCTTCTTGCACAGTGAGGAGGCAGGAGAAGACTCGTCATCAGTCTACTCTGCACATACTCTGGCCTCTCTTCTGTCCCTTTAGGTATAGCAGCAAGTGGAAGAATGTACCAGGAAATGATACTCGTTTTAATGACTAAATGACATTTAATAAGACTTCCTAGCTTCTTCACCTCTATATGTCTAAGTGGAATTTAAAGGTTTCCGATTTCAGTAAATTCTTAAGTAAAAGAAAAAATTTCCTTTCTTAAACAGTTTTATGGGATGATATAGCTGTTGCTATGCAAGAGTAGACTCAACTTCTACTCAAAGTTTGCAAAACAGTTACCATGAAATTTCCATCAAAGTGTCACTGATTCGCCTCCCAACTCATTCTCCACCCTCTAGCTGACTGATTTTTCTGCACCTCTGCTTAAAACTCTTTTATGGGCTCCACTGCCCTGAAAATAAAGTCTAAATGCCTTAGTACATGGTGAAAAGGTCTGTATATGCTTCATTTCTCATCCCTCCTAGGACTACGCTTGTAGTTCCTTTAGTGCATCATGTTCTGGCCCAACTCTGGACTTTTCCTCCTCCCCTGCCACCCAGCTTCTCCCGACTAATACCTACTCCTTTCCTCTGAGAAGCCTTCTCTGACTCCACAAGGCGAGGCAGGGTGCCCTGACAGCATCTCTTATGTTCACTCTGTCATGACCCCTAAGCACCGTACCGTGACCACTTGTGTAGTTGTCAGTTTCCGCTCACTGGACTGTAGTGATCACAACTTGTATCACTGAATGTGTGAGTGAATGAACATTAATCGCTAATTTGCAAAGAGATGAGGGAAAGAATTTCTGTAACTTGAGCACATTACTTCTTAGGCCAAAGAGTTTGTTTTATAGCAAATTTTAGATGAAAGAAAGGTTCTTTGTCGGATTAGGTGGTCTCAGATGTCACTTAATATTTGAAAATAGCAAGATCAAAAAAAAAAAAAAATCCCTCTTGAAGGAATGGAAAATGCTATGAAATGTAATATGCAGAGTCATGTATCTGTCTTATCTCTGTCCCACACCATTAGGCTCCACATAAATGGTTGGTTAAAAGCCTTTTGAAAGCAACACAATGTTAAAGTACCTTAGAGTTAGTAGGTAACTGACAATGTGCCTGGGCTGAAGGTCCTGAGAAGATCTATAAAGCACCTCGTCGAACCTGAAAAAAAGATGAAGGAGCTGTTGGCAGGGGAAGACTGTCCATGTTACACTAAGATGTTAAAGATCTTAGATATAAGGTTGACTTGACATCATTTAAGAGTAAAAGATAATACGAAAAAAGACCTTGTGTACATTTGAAGGCAAAAGCACTTTTTCTTATTTACAAATTCCTTGATGGCAGGGACTTTCTAAATCATCCCTTAGGCCTAGTCCAGAGCAAGGACTCTAGCCATGGTTGTTAAACCGAATGGAAAAAGCCTCCAGCCACATTTACACGCTCTACAAAAAGCAGCAAACAGAACTACCCTCAATGCTTAGGAGACCAGGTTGGCTTATTTTTCCCCACAAATTGGCTTTATATGAATAAAATAACTCCTTCTGGTCCCAGGAAAGAACCACGGACCTTTCTGTAGCCATCAGAGAAAACTGCCTTGATCCTAACCACCCACATCCCTTCCAGAGACTCATCTCTACAAGTCTGGCTTCACCCACAGTGCTGGTGAGAGCTAAAAGGTGTGGACTCTTGCCCAGTGTGCGGACATCAGATAGATCTGTATGTGAGACTGAACTGAAATCAAGAGGCAAATGAAGTACTTATGGTCTCACAAAGGCAGAGATTTTCCTTCCCTCATCACAGAGGGTGAGAAGATGATCTCTTCCAACATTACACTGTGATCCTTTTTGACCAGGCTTCACATTCTCATGCCAGGGGCTAGAGGATGCTTAGCATATGTTCTAACTCAGCAGTGGTAACATTCTTAAGACCTAAGGATTGACCTTGAACATGGGCTTAATCCATGCCCTCAAAGGGAAAATACCACTTTTTGGTCATACCTTTAGGAAAACACTGTCTAGAGGCAGTAGGCAGGAGCCAGCTACTGGCCTGTTCACTCTGTTGTTGTGACTCATAGTGACCCTACCGGATAGAGTAGAATTGTCCCATAGGGTTTCCAAAGCTGAAATCTTTGTGGGAGCAGATTACCAGGTCTTTTTCCCTCGGAGCTGCTGGTGGGTTCAATCAACCAGTCTTTTGGTTAGCAGCCAGATGCTTGAGAATTGCACCACCAGGGCCCCTTTTATTCACTCTGTTGGTCAATAAAACGCCAACAGCCATTTTACTAACCAGAAGCATATTTGATAATATTAGAAAAGCTTCATACCTGAGAAGATGCTGGAGAATTGAAACAGACTGTGGCTCTTGTAAACAAGCTGGATTGAAGTCATTCAGATAACCACATCCAAAAGTCTCTTCCAAACTATTATTAAAAGTTTAGAATTAAAAACAACAAAGGATTAAACAAGTCACCAAGGACAAATAGGTGCAAATGATGAACATTACGGCCTTGCTCTCCTTGATATAGCCTTAGACTTTTAAGCTAACATTGTTTGACCCGAAGCTTCTAATTTTCCCTACCTCTGTTTATTGATCTGTAAAACAGAGGTTAACAGTATACTCTTGGCAGGGTTATCCTGAGGACTAAATAAGATAATATTCATAAAAGCCTTTCTTACATAGGTGCTCAATAAATAACTATTAATTAAAAAACAACAGCAAAAAAAACCCATTAAGGTCACTAGTTTTCAATATGAGATGTTGGAGACGCCTAGAAAACAGAACCCTTGGTCTTGGAATTGCAACAGCCAGGTCCCACTGTGGGGAGGGCAGAGTGGTGGCCCAGCGTTTCCCTGCAGCCTCTTCTCACCTGTGCAGGCGGGCGTGTGTGTACTGTAGGAAGACGCCTGTGTCCCCGCGACTCTGGAAAACACGATCCCAGCTGAACTGATAGTCAGATAATAGTAAACCTTTAAAGTCCTAAAATGACAAAGAGTAAATCTTAAGCTCTGGGATTTGTTCTGGTGCCCAACGAAAGGGTCTCCCAGGAGTCTTAACAGACCTGAATAATGAGTGCTGCAAGCCCCACCCTCTCTGCAGTCTCCTGTGGGTTCTCAAGTTCTTTAGTTGCTGAAACAGACAAAGGCAGCTATTTTAATCTTCCAGAATCATGATGGAAGTGGACATAAAATCTGTCAAAAATGTATGCTGACGGTATCAAGAACAAACAGATCTGCAGTAGGGAATGTACTTTCTAAATTTAGGCTAATTTACCTTTGATAATATTTCCCCTGCCTACATTAAAAGGGAAGAATAGTCACTAATAAATACAAAAATAAAGTTTATTTTTCTTATCCCTTGTAAGACTTTAGATATAGCTAATACTTATTTTTCCAAGGGTAAAGTTTAAACAAAGCCATAAGGACTTGTAACTTGTATCCAACTATATAATATAGGAACTTTACATGACCACTTGGACAATGGAATGATGCTGCTGAGGTTGTCAGTGAAAATGGGATCAGGGTTACAGCAATTCAGATTATGGAAATAATTCCTGAGCAGCCAAGTCTAGAAATTGGTACTGCAAATTAGTGAAAACTACTTTCAACACCACCACTCGTCTGTCAGTTTGTCGTACTGTGGTGGCTTGCATGTTGCTGTGATGCTGGAAGCTATGCCATTGGTATTTAAAATACCAGCAGGGTCACCCATGGACAGGTTTCAGTGGAGCTTCCAGACTAAGATAGACTAGGAAGAAGGACCTGGTGATCTAACTCTTAAAAAAAAATCGGCCAGTGAAAACCTCAAGAACAGCAGCAGAACACTGTCTGATACAGTGCTGGAAGATAAGCCCCTCGGGTTGGAAGGCACTCAAAATATGACTGGGGAAGATCTGCCTCCTCAAAGTAGAATCGATCTTAATGACGTGGATGGAGTATAGCTTTCAGGACCATCATTTGCTGATATGGCACAACTCAGAATGAGAAGAAACAGCTGCAAACATCCATTAATAATTGGAATGTGGGATGTACAAAGTATGAATCTAGGAAAAGTAGAAGTCGTCAAAAATGAAATGGAATGCATAAAGATCGATGTCCTAGGCATTAGCTGAAATGGACTGTTAATGGCCATTTTGAATCAGACAATTGTATGGTCTACTATGCCAGGAATGACAAATTGAAGAGAAATGGCATCACATTCATTATCAAAAAAGAACGTTTCAAGATCTATCCTGAAGTATCAGTGATAGGATAATATCCATATGCCTAAAAGGAAGACCAGTTAATATGACTATTATTCAAATTCATGTACCAACCACTAATGCCAAAGATGAAGAAATTGAAGATTTTTACCAACTTTTTTGCCATCTGAAATTGATCAAACATGCAGTCAAGATGCATTGATAATTACTAGTGATTGGAATGCAGAAGTTGGAGACAGAAAGGATTGGAAAATATGGCCTTGGTGACAGAAATGATGCTAGAGATCACATGACAGAATTTTGCAAGATCAATGGGTTCTTCATTTCAAATACCTTTTTTTAACAACATAAACAGCAGCTATACACGTGGACCTCACCGGATTACATCTGCAGAAAGAGACGATGGAAAAGCTCAATATTGTTAGTCGGAACAAAGCCAGGGGCCGACTGCAGAATAGACTATCAATTACTCACATGCAAGTTCAACCTGAAGCTGAAGAAAATTAGAGCAAGTCTACAAGAGCCAAAGTACAAGGCTGAGTATATTCCACATGAATTTAGAGACCATCTGAAGAACAGATTTGATGCACTGAACACTAATGACTGAAGACCAGAGGAACTGTGGGATGACATCAAGGACATCATACATGGAGAAAGCAAAAGGTCATTAAAAAGACAGGAAAGAAAGATAAGACCCAAATGGATGTCAGAAGAGACTCTGAAACTTGCTCTTGAATGCAGAGTAGCTAAAGTGAATGGAAGAAATGATCTCATTAAAGAGTTGAAGCAGAAAATTTCAAAGGGTGGCTCAAGAAGACAAAGTAAAGTATTATAATGAAATGTGCAAAGACCTGGAGTTAGAAAACCAAAAGGGAAGAATGTGCTCAGCATTTCTCAAGTTGAAAGAACTGAAGAAAAAATTTAAGTCCTGAGTTGCAATTCTGAAGGATTCTATGGGCAAAATATTGAATGATGCAGGAAGCATGGAGGAATACATGGAAAAAGATGAAAGGAATACACAGAGTCACTGTACCAAAAGGAATTGGTCAACGGTCAGCCATTTTTGGGGGTAGCATATGATCAAGAACTGATGGTACTGAAGGAAGTCCAAGCTGCACTGAAGGCACTGGTGAAAAACAAAGCTTAGGAATTGACAGAATACCGACTGAGATGTTTCAACAAACAGATGCAACGCTGGAAGTGCTCACTTGTCTGTGCCAAGAAATCTGGCCAACCGACTGGAAGAGATCCATATCTGTGCCCATTCTAAAGAAAGGTAATCCAACAGAATGCGGAAATTATCGAACAGTATCATTAATAACACAAGCAAGTAAAATTTTTCTGAAGATCATTCAAAAACAGTTGCAGCCATACACCAACAGGGAACTGCCAGAAATTTAAGCTGGATTCAGAAGAGAATGTGGAAAGAGGGGTATCATTACTGATGTCAGATGGATCTTGGCTGAAAGCAGAGAATACCAGAAAGATGTTTACCTGTGTTTTACTGACTATGCAAAGGCATTTGACTGGGGATCATAACAAATTATGGAGAACATTGCAAAGAATGGGAATTCCAGAACACTTACTTGTGCTCATGCAGAACCTGTACACAGACCCAGAGGAGGTTGTTTGAACAGAAGAAGGGGATACTGAGTGGTTTAAAGTCAGAAATGGTGTGCGTCAGGTTGTATCCTTTCACCATGCTTATTCAACCTGTATGCTAAGCAAATAATCCAAGAAGCTGGACTACATGAAGAAGAATGTGGCATCAGGATTGGTGGAAGACTCATTAACAACTTGTGATATGCAAATGACACAACCTTGCTTGCTGAAAGCAAAGAGGACTTAAAGTACTTACTGATGAAGATCAAAGACTACAGCCTTCAGTATGGATTACACCTCAATATAGAGAAAACAAAAATCCTCACAACTGGACCAGTAAGCAACATCATGATAAAAGATTGAAGTTGTCATGGATTTCATTTTACTTGGATCCACAATCAACGCCCATGGAAGCAGCAGTCAAGAAATCAAATGATGTATTGCATTGGGCAAATCTGCTGCAAAAGACCTCTTTAAAATGTTAAAAAGCAAAGATGTCACTTTAAGGACTAAGGTGCACCTGACCCAAGCCATGGTGTTTTCAAGTGTCTCATATGCATGTGAAAGCTGGACAATGAATAAGGAAGAGCAAAGAAGAACTGATGGTTTTGAATTATGGTACTGGCGAACAATATTGAATATACCATGGGAACTGCCAGAAGAACGAATAAATCTGTCTTGGAAGGAGTGCAGCCAGAATGCTCCTTGGAAGTAAGGATGGTGATACTTTCATCTCATATACTTTGGACATGTTATAAGGAGGGACCAGGCCCTGGAGAAGGACGTCATGCTTGGTAAAGTAGAGGGTAAGCAAAAAAGAGGAGGACCCTCATAGTAGCTGCAACAATGGGCTCAAGCATAACGATTGTGAGGTTGGCGCCAGGACCAGGCAGTGTTTCATTCTGTTGTACATAGGGCTGCTATGACTCGATGGCACCTAACAACAACAACTTTCAACAAGGTTAGTAAAAGTTCAGTGGAGGGACAGTCATAATAATTCACATTGCATAAACATCCACGAAAACATAAAAGTTGCCTCAAGATTTGAGTACAAGAACAAAAAAGTGAATTCACTCTTAATAGAAGCCATGTTCTGTAGCATCCTTAATCGAATCTCATTTAAAACATCTTCCAGAAAAGTAACATCTCCTCTTCGAGTCTTCATTCCCTGCACTACTCCAAAGGGCACGTGCTGGCACCTGAAATGAAGAGTGGGCGTTTGGTTAACTGAAAATTTAAAAATATATAACAGTACCCTTTCAGAGAGTAGTCTGAACTTTAACTCTCAGAGGGGTTTGTAAAACGTAATAAATTGAAATACAATGTGATTCGCTGCATGTCACAAAAATCTTCAGCACACAGTTTCACTTTGTAAAAATAATCACTAGCAAGTGACTAAATTACCCCATTGACTTTATGGAAAAAAGGAGCTAGAAATTAAGAATTTGAAAATCAAGCCCCTGAAAGGAGATGTCTAGTAAAAACGCATTAATTAAAATGTTTATAAGATAGAAATCACTGTAATTAAGACATTAATTAATGTAAAAAAAATCAAGTCTGCTTTTCCACACTAAAATCTTGAGATGAACAATTGAAGTTTGAATTAAAATCCTTTACAACTGGATGCAATTTGGGGCTTGGCTCACCAAACAAAGTTTTAAATGTTCCTGACCAGTCAATTAAGAGCCATACATACATTACCTTTCTGCCCAGTCATATCCCATGATCTTTAGCATCTGGAACACTTGCTGAAAATGCTTTTTTTGCCCTTTATCTGTCTTGGAAGGAAAACGTATTCACAAAAAGAGTCAGTGATAAATTGATCTACAAAAATAGGTGGGACATTAATAAATTAACATATTTGAGTTTTAACAGACTAATGTCATTGTCAGTATGTTTTAAATTTTTTAAAACATACTTAACATATTTAATTTTTAAAAGAAACACAAAGTGTATGCCACCAGAAGAGTGTCTAAACTGGGTGCTCTACAAGAAGGAAAGAGGAGCGGCAGGACTCCACCAACTCAGGAGGAAAGGGGAACCTTTGTTTTCTCAGTATTCTATTTAAATTCCTTCTCTCTTAGCTGTCATGACCTTTATCTCCAAGAAGGCCAAAGCGAAGTTCTAAAAAGATGCTTGATGGCCATGTTTTTTTTCTTAGTGGAAAGGGAGGTTGCTCGTGGAGAGCAAGGAAAGGGGAGAAGAGACAAGAATAGTACTCAGTTATAACAGGAACAGACTATTGCTACACGCCACGCTTGGATGGCTCTCAAGGGCTCATTATGCTGAGTGAAAAAAGCCAGTCTCAAAGGGTTACATTCCATTTATGTAACATTCTCAAAGTGACAAAATTGTAGTGATGGAGAACACAGGCAGAGGTTAGAGTTGGGGGGAAGGTGTGCTATTAAGTCGTAACATGAAGGGTTTGTTGTGTGGGGGAGTTCTGTATTCTGATGGTGGTGATGGTTATGAATCTACACATGTAATAATATTTCATAGAACGAAACACACACACCCACACATAAGAGCTGGAGAAATGTGAAGAAGGTCTTTATCAAGTTAGTAATATTGAACCAATGTGAATTTCCTGGTACTGACAATGTAGTATGGTTATGTAAGATATTATCATTGGGGAAGGCTGGATAAAGGATATTTGAAAACTCTACTATTTTTTACACTTCTTTTGAGTCTTAAACTATTTCGAAATTATAATAGTAAAAAACTATTATAAAAAACTGCAGTACCGTGACCTGCAATATTCATTTCATATATCCATTTTCCTGTGCCAGGTAATTTTTTACAATGAAGGAATGTACATTTTTCATTTTTAAAAATTAAAAAAAAAAAAATAGAATTGCCACCTTAAATACAGTTAACATTGAAATCTCTCTGCAGTTTGACAAAAAGAGCAGAAAACTATCTTTAACTATCTTTCCTATAGTTTTCAGCATGGCAGCCAATTTCTATCTTTGCAGTTTTCATGAGGTAGGGACCATAACATTTTGATCTTTATTGTGACTACTTACCACATAAATCATTGTATCAAAATTATACTTGTCCATTCGATCTATAGCAGCTGCAAGATCTCTGAAAGAATGGTCATAAATTAGGAGTTACTAAACAGATCTGGGCAATAGTTTGCTTTCCCTATTTAATAGCAATGAGCCTTTTCTAATTAAGAACTCCTGTTATCCCACAGCCTTGGGTATACCACTCACACTTCTAATCCCAATACCATACTTTGATACCAAACAATAATAACAAAAATAGCTTTGGGAAAAGCAATAATAAAAGCCCCTGGAAAAGTAATAATAAAACAAAAATAAATAAAAGCTCTGGGAAAAGTAATAATAAGTAAAACAGCTTTGAGAACTGTCTTGTAGGTAAATGTTTTACAATTAGTTAACTAAGTCTCTACTGGAAAGAATCACCTACTTGGCCACCTCCCTGTAATACATTTTCTTAAAGAACATATTTAAAACATGGTGATGTGGTAGGTAAGCAGGCATCTTCTAGCTACTCTTCTATTAGCACTACCAAGGACTTTTAAAGTTCTGGTCAATCATAATACCTTTTAAAGCATTTTAAAAGACTAAGTCCTTTGACAAAAATTCCACTTATCTCTTTTATCTCTGTTTAAATACAAAATACCTGGCTTGCAAGTTGTATGAAATAATGAAAAATAGATCATAAATTATAAAATTTCAAATCCAGGATTATGAAGATACTGAAGTTTTAAATTATTTTTGGATAACAGCATAAAAAACTGGGAGGGCTTAAATAGTTCCTAGGTCTTTTAAAAAATTGGGAACCATCAAAATGCCATTATTACCCACCTCATGATCCTGGCATTGCACAGCACGCATTATCAGTGGAGGTGAAAACTGGTTCTTGAGGGGCAAAAAATTCTTATCTTTTTCTGTATAAAGCAGAGATATAAATATAGTACATACAGATATATATGTACTATATCTATGGTATTAAGAGTTTCATGCGGATGGACAATTGGGAAAAAATATCTAAAAAGGCTCCTGAGAAGGATTATAATTAAAAAAAAAAAAACCCACACTGGTATAGAGGGTTACCACAAAAATGAAGTCACAAACCTACATCCCTTTATATTTTTTGGTTTGAGCAAAGGATAAAATGAAGAAAAACCTTTTGATCCAACAGAATGGAAGAGAAGAATGTAAGGCAAAGTTCTAGGTTGAGTTTGTAGAAACTGAACTTGAAAGCTGGGAAAAGTACTGCATCACTTTGTCCAGGTCTCTCATTTCACAGGAGTCCCTGGCTGGTGCAAATGGTTAACACACCTGGCTGCTAACCGGAAGGATAGAGGTTCGAGTCACCCAAAGGCATCGTAGAAGAAAGACCTGGCGATCTACGTCCGAAAGATTAGCCGTTTAAAACCCTACGGAGCACAGTTCTATTCTAACACACTTGGTATCGCCATTAGTTAAAGTCGATTAGACGGCAACTGGCTTTCTTATTTCACTCAGTAGGGAACCATGGGCCAGAGAAGTTAAATGATTGCCTTGGTCTCAGAACAAAAACCCAGGTCTCCAGCCTCGCACTTTGTGCTCTTGTCAAAATTCTCCTGCACTTTTCTTCATCTGCTATAACGACTCTTTCGATTCACATTCACAAACATAGATGTGTTCTATTAGAAATCCACTAGAAAGGCTAAAGTAAATGCAAGGTGAAAAATCAAACATTTCAACAAGTGGCAAAAAGACAATCGATTTTACCAAAGAAAAAAGAGGAAGTTAGGTGTTAAGGTAAATTTTCTGAGTGGACACAATTCTTATAACCTCAGCTTAAGGGATTCTTTCTTGAATCTGCCCAGTAATCAGCTGGGGCACACACACACACACACAAAAATTTTTTTTGTTTTTTAGTATTTTGAAAAAGAAATGTATCCCTTAGATATGTAGGTCCTTCTTACTTCCTAACCCCAGTGACATGGAATTGATACAGGGAAGTGTGAAAAAACAATAGAAAGAGATGAATTTTCTAAGGGGCAGTAAAAGAATTGGTTGTTTAAAATTGTTTCGAGCAAATGATGGTAGTTAATAACACAAAAATAAAATATCATTAACTATGTTACAAAAGTGGCTTGTGACCTAATATGGTTTGGGAAACACTAGAGCCTTTTGTCAGCAGTACCTTGATATGGCTGTGTTGCTTGTGTGACTTTTTTATTGTCCTACCTCTTCTTCTTCCTATTACATTCGTCTTAGTCATCTAGTGCTGCTATAACAGAAATACCACAAGTGGATGGTTTTAAAAAAGAGAAGTTTATTTCCTTACAGTAAAGTAGGCTAAAAGTCCAAATTCAGGGTGTCAGCTCCAGGGGAAGGCTTTCTCTCTCAGCCTTCTCATCAATGTTCCCCCGGACTAGGAGCTTCTCGGCGCAGGGACCCCTGTCCAAAGGATGAGCTCTGCTTCTGGCACTGCTTTCTTGATGGTATGAGGTCCCCAATTCTCTGCTTGTTTCCCTTTCCTTTTATCTCTTACAAGAGATAAAAGGCGGTACAGGCCACACCCCAGGGAAGCTCCCTTTACATTGGATCAGGGATGTGACCTGAGTAAGGGTTGTGTTACAATTCCACTCTAATCCTCTTTAACATAAAATTACAATCACAAAATGGAGGACAACCACGCAATTCTGGGAATCATGGCCTAGCCAAATTGTTACACACATTTTTTGGGGGACACAGTTCCGTCCATGAGAACATCTGTCTCAGAAATAGGTGAAATTGGTAAACCTAGTTCTTACAGATTAACAGAGATTGCTCCTTTCTACCAGGTTCAGTCATGGTGATGGATGAAAAGAGTATGAGACATGGCCTACTTCTCCCCTGGCCTTGAAAAGAGTATGAGACATGGCCTACTTCTCCCCTGGCCTGTTCTACCACATCATAATGAGGTCCGGTATACTCAAGTGCATATAAAATAGTCTTTTACAGCATGAGGAGACCACTGAGCCAACATGGCCACCTCCTAGTATACATTATTTTTATTTCCTGCCAATGTGTAATTGTAAAACACTTAAACGGTTGAGTATGAAGTACCTTACTTTTATAGTTGGTAGAATGCTGTATTCAGCTGAAGTAATCCTATGCTGTTTAACTAGAAAGTTTTGTGGTCACTTTTCTGATGATATTAAACGTTTTGAGGAAGTCTAGCTGGCAAAAAAGAGCGCTGGTGGCACAGTGTTCAAAGCACTCAGCTGCTAACCAAAAGTCGGCAGTTTGAACCCACCAGCTGCTCCAGGGCAGAAAGATGTGGCAGGCTGCTTCTGTAAAGATTTAATAGCCTTGGCAACCCTAAAGGGCAGTTCTGCTCTGTCCTACAGGGTTGCTACAAGCTGGAATTGACTCAATGACAGTGGGTTTGGTTTTGGTGGGTAGCTGGCAATAAACAATAAATATTCTTTGAATGATGAGAGCAAGAGATAACAAAACTTGTAATTAGGACTCGATAACAATTTTGAGGATAAAATGATTATCTTAACATTAATCTCAGAACAAAGAACATGAAGTCATATTACTCTGCTTACCCTCAGAGAAGATACAAACCTGGTTGCATAAAGAGAAGTCCCATCACTTCGCATTACAGTACAAATTGAGGAGGGATCACCTTTCCCAGAGAGATCTACTACAGCTGTTCCTTTTCTAGAAATGCAAAGAGTAACTCTGAAGCAATATAATAAATTAAGACCTCTAAAAGTCTATCTACAGCAGTATCTTTGGCAAACCATAAAAGCTATTTTTATAAGTAACAGTGTCAATTCCAGCCATAATCAACAATGAAGAAAAGAAGGAATATGACTATGAATCTGTTAAGAGCATGTATGATGTAATATTTGGTTATCTTTATTTTTAATCTGTAGCTCTGGGTAAGGCACTTAGATAAAATCTTTTATATTCCCAGCTGTTGAATGAGACTGCAACGTCAGTTTAAGTGAAAGATAACCATGAAACATCACAGATTCTTCTTCAAGTTACTGTAACATTCAATACTGGGCTAATTTTTAACATGCCAGAAAGTACCCTTGAGTAGTAAAAATCACAGAATTTTGCTACCATCTTTCCTTTTAGATCAAAAATTAAAATCTGTATGTGGCAATCTAAAATTTTTTCTTCAGGCATTACTGAAGATGAGGTTACCGGAGAAACTGCTCTTTGGTACTATGAAAACTGGCACTTTTCCTAAGCAACTGGACCCTTCTAACGTACAGATGCCTGGTTCCCACGACGGGTACTGCTTCTCTGTTCGGGAGGCAGGAAGCGCAAAGCTAAATCAGTAACCGACCTTTAGCAGGCAAACGGAATCCCGGTGTGTGTTTATGAGGCAATAACATCATCCCCAACTTTGCATTATTTTTCCTGTCCCTTCTTCCTGATTTCCTCATTTCAAAAGTCTGTGATATTATACCTATATCTATAAATCCTTTTCAGTACAGAATGGGATTTTTAAGGAAGGCAGGGTTGAGTCAGAAGATGTGAGCTCTAGTTCTTTCTCCCATTCCTGCTAGGTTGTGGGATCTCAGGCAGATGACTTACACTCTGTGCTTCTGTTTCCTCACATGTAAAGAGCAGACAGCATCCTTTCTCACAACCTTTCCAGGATTTTGCCATAGCAGCAAATGTGAGCGTGTGTAAAAGTACTTTGAACAGCAAAAAACAGTATAAAAAAAATGCCAAGAATGGCTGCATACCACATCCTGTTGTCCTTACTGAAAGAATATACTAATACCAATTTCAAAGAAGAACAAGTAACTTTACTAAAGAATAGTAACCTCATCATACATTGTTTTCTGTAGAAGTCCTTTTCTGTCCAGCAATTTTAACACTTCTTGAGATTTTTCACGATAAAACGATTCTCCTGAGTATTCATCAAAGTGTACTCCAAGACGCTAAAGAGGTTCAGAAAAAAAGAAGAAAAAAATTAGTTAAATCTCCTATTATCCTACCCTAAAATCAAGAACAGGATGCCCTATAGTCAGTCTGTCACACAGATGGGGAAAAAAATTAGACCAAGTCACTCCTCTGCTCAAACCTTCTAATAGTTCCCACTGCCCCAGTCAAGTCCTCACAACAGTGCACATGCTGTCCAACATGGTAGTCACTAGCCACATGTGGCTATTAAAAAAAAAAACAACTAAAAATTTATTTCCTTAGTCACACTACTCATACTTCAAGTGCTCAATGACTACATGTGGGTAACCCTAACCCTAACCCTATTATTAGCCAGCAAAGATACAGAACATCATAGTAGAAAGTTCCACTGGACAGCCCTGTAGAACGTCCTACATTAAGCTCCATCACACAACCTCTTCAACCTCTTCTCCTACTATTCTTCATCTTGCTTATTCTATTTCGGTCACATGGGCTCCTTTACTGATCCCTGCTGTGAATTTGCATTTCTACCCCAGATATACTGAATCAGAACCTACAGTTTAACAAGATCCTCAGGTGATTCTTACGTATAACTTCCTGGGAACTTCCTAGAAATGCAGATTTTCCGCAGGGGTTTGAACTTGAAGGAAGCAGTTGGAAGCCCTGACTCAAATTCAGTGCCTCCCCTCATTCCACCCACAGATAGCATAGCTGATCTTCCGTTCCCTGCTTCGTTTTTCTCCACAGCACCTCTCATCATCTAACAGACTAGATATGTTTCTTGTTTATGGTAATTTGTCCTCTGTCTCCTTGCTAGAATGAAAGGTCCTTGAGAGCAAGGATTGTCACCTCTTCTATATACTCTTGTACCACCCACCCTAAATGTTCATCAAATGAATGAATTTATATTCATCATATACAGGCCTAAGGAAGCAAAAGAAGAAAAAAAGAATAAAAAGTGAAGGAGTGATAGAAGAGAGAAAGGAAAGGTCAGAATGAAAAGAAGTATCAGAATTTCAGCTGATAATGCTTCAGGATTATTTTATAGCTCTCCCAGCCCAAAGGACAGTATTTGAGTCCTAATCTTCAACTCAATGATAAATCTATTCTTAAAATACAAGCTTATGATGCAGCATTACTACACAGTAGTATCAGTCAAGAGCTGTAGTACACCACAGGAAAGCAGAGGGGAGAGTCTACAGGTACCTTATAAATCCGAATGTACTCCTCAATGCTCAAGTCCCGAAATTTCCGCCATAGTGAAAGTGCTTGCAAGTCTCCCAGTTCCAACCGCTGGAAGAACTCATGTGCTGATTTTGCTACATTTTTATCATCTGCTGCTTCTTTATTAACTTGTACATAAACCTAAAAGTATAGCAACACATTAAATGAAGCACATTACTAGTCACTGTTATTTTCAATAAGGAAAAGAAGAAAACAAAGCACAATTCTGAGAATTCTCATTTAAAGGTTACATAAGAGGCCTCATCAGAGTTTAATTTTTTTTTTGCCATGGATCCTTGGTGGAGCCTATGGACCCCTCCTCTAAAATGTTTCTAAATGCATAAAATACACAGGATTACAAAGAAAATCAATTACACTGAAATACGGTTATCCAAATATTTTTATTATTTAAAAAATTTTTTTCCCATACAAAAATTTATACATACATTGTCATGGGACCCTAATTGCTCTCCCCATACTGTGACAGTACACTCCTCCTTTCCAACCCCGATTCCCTATGTCCATTCAACCAGCTCCTAACCCTCTCTGCCTTCCCATCTCACCTCCGGACAAAAGCTGCCAGTTTAGTCTCCTGCATTTACTTGAGCTAAGAGGCACGCTCCTCACAAGTATCACTTTATGTCCCATGGTCCAGTCCAATCCCTGTCTGAAGAGTTGGCCTCGGAAACTGTTTTAGTTCTGGGCTGATAGAGAATCCAGGGGCCATGCTTTCTGGGGTCCCTCCAGTCTCAGTCAGACCATTAAGTCTGGTCTTCTTACTAGAATTTGAGTTCTGCACTCCACCTTTCTCCTGCTCCAGCTAGAACTCTCTGTTGTGTTCCCTGTCAGGGCGGTCATTGGTGGTAGCCAGGCACCATCTAGTTCTTCTGGTCTCAGGCTGATGAAGTTTCTGGTTTATGCGGCCCTTTCTGTCTCTTGGGCTAATACTTTCCTTGTGTCTTTGGTGTTCTTCATTCTCCTTTACTCCAGGTGGTTGGGACCAATTGATGCATCTTAGATGGCCACTTGCAAGCTTTTAAGACCCCAGATGCCACTCACAAAAGTAGGGTTATCCAAATATTTTTTGACAATTCACTTATGATATAGTAGTAGAGGAAATTGCTGAGTTTCAGAGAGAGGTTACTGAAAATCAAGTGTAATTTTTTTTCCCATTCGAGTTCATAGACCCCCCCAGGTTAAAGCATCTCTTTAGACTAAACTGGCATTTCTTCTTTTTTTCAAAATGCCAAATTTTCATTCCTGCAACTACTCTGAGACAAGGTTGAAGGAAGTAGGATGGCTCAATCTGGCAAAGAAAAGGCCAAAGGATGATTTAGCAATTGTTTTAATGGAAGATTTTTTAAACTGTTCTCTAAATCTGTGAAAGACCAGTAAAATAAGTGGTCTTGGAAAAAAGGAAGGAAGGCCTTTTGGATAATTAACTTAATTACACTCCAACCTGGGCTTCTGAGAACTGTGTGGAGTACCCACTTCAGGAGTGTTTCCAGCACCATCTGCCTTGGCTGGTTTAGTTCTGCACCCACCCATTGACAGATGCGAAGTCAAATAGCTTAGGAAGGGCTCTTTCAGCTCTAAGATTCTGTGTTCACAATGCAGTTATTAATCATCTTCCAGTCTCCAAAATGCGGTGTTAAAATATGACATTCAAATATCAGTATTATAGATCAAGCAGTATTGAAATTACACGTGGAGTACAAAGATTTTACTTAGAAATTATAACTCAATTCCAGGTTGAAACTAATGATAAATTTATTATCCTTATATTATTCCCAGAAGGCTAGTAAAGGAACATAAAATAAAAATTGGCAAATATATTACCAAAAAACATGAGGCCTCTAAAACTCTTACAGTAATATCATCAAGATACCATGGCAGCAACATTTGGGTAAAAAAGTTTATTTTTGTTGTTGGAGAATATACTGGGATGAAAATAATATGGCTTATACCCACTAGACACCAACAATAAAAGGGATAGGGTATCAATCATCTGTCTGAAGGTGAAAATGGCTCACATTTCAGAGATGGTTTGTGTTAATCACTGGAATGGCAAGCATGAATAAATAAATACTGTTAAATAAAGGTTAAAAACTTCCTAATATTTTTTCTTCTGTAAAGCATATCGTGCAGAAAAGAGTTAGTATAGCAAGTCTGAGATTGCTATACTTAAAAAGGCCTGTTTGCAAGGAAATTTGGGTTTGGGGAATGTTCTTACCACTCTAACTGATATGAGTGGCTGATTGTGCCTAAATGGTTTGTGCAAACAATACTGTTTATGCTGAGCACTTGCTTTCCTTCCGAGTCTGAAATTTTGGTACATGGTAGGTGGAGGGTACCTACATGACCAACCCCTAATAAAAACCTTGGGCATGGAGTACAGAAAGAGCTTCCCTGGTAGACAACATTTCACGTGTATTGTTACAATCTACTGCTGGAGGATTTAAATGTGACCTGTGTGACTCTACCGGGAGAGGACTCTTAGAAGCTTGGGCCTGATTTCTTCAAGGCTTTGTCACATGTGCCTTTTCTCTGCTGATTTTGCCTTGTATCCTTCTGCTGTAATAACTCATAGTCATGAGTCCTCCTAGTGAATCACTGTACCTGGGGATGGTCTTGGGGACTGCCAAGGCACATATCATAAAAAATTAATTTCCTTCCTGCTCCTATTAGTAAATCCAGAATAATGCATAGAATGCCAGTTAGAAAACAGAGAAGATTTTGGTAAGGTATGGGAAAACTGAGAGCTACTTTTAAGAGAGTAAACTGTAGACTCCTGACTCTTGAATGACCTATCCATTTGACAGCTGCTTAACAGCACAAAACCAAAAAACTTGTTGCCATCGAGTCGATTCAGACTCAGAGGGACCCTATAAGACAGAGCAGAACTGTCCAGTAGGGTTTCCGAGGAGTGGCTGGTAGATTCAAACTGCAGACCTTTTGCCTAGCAGCCGGATTCTTAACCACTCCACCACCAGGGCTCCCTTAATAGTGCAGCCTACAGGAATCAAGACATATGTGTATGTACACAAATGGCTTGAGATACATATATGCGTGTGCACACAATTTTAAAACAAAAATACACAAAATGTTCCTATTTTCAGAAAAGTTTGTTTTTTCTTTTTAAGAAAATCTAGGACTCTAAACTCAAATATCCAAACATTTAAAAATTTAATATGCGTGCAAGTTTCTGATATGAATATTTTTAGAAAAAACTTTACCAGTGTTTTCCCTTCTTAAAACTTAAAATAGAAACAATTAAAACAGAAAAACCCCCAATACTTGAAGAATCTTGGCATTTGTAGTTATAAACCAAGCATTATTGAAAATCAACAGACTAACCAACAGAATAGGAGTCTTATTAAACACTTAACAATCTACATGTAAATGCACAATATAAAACTGTAATTATTATCAGTTTTAGAAAATAATTGCTTTTTTCTTAATAAAATAAATTTAATACTATACACTTCTGAAATTATACAGTTTTAATTACAGTTACCATGAATCTTTTACTCTTAGAAAGTATGCATTTTGAAGATATCTTCCTTTTGAGGCTAGATCTAGACACAAAAGGAATAAAACAGAAATTTTAAATTTGGATTTGATAATAAGACAGTGTGGCTTAGCAAAGTGTTTTGAGAATGGAAACATAATTTTTCTTTTAGTTACTAGAATGCAAAAACCCGCTGTATTTCCATTATAGAATAAATGTCTTAAACTTCTTTAAAGGAATCTTAACCTTTTCTTTTCACTATTTCTAGATGTGAAGATTAACAAAAAGCATGACATTTTAATTCAAACTTAATTAATTAATATAATTACAGTCAGCTCTGGGGATGGCCTGTCCAAATGTAAAGAAATAAGTGTGAAAAATAAAAGCAGTTGATAATGCGCTTCTACCCTCAATCTTAATTGTGCTCCTGCGAAACCTGTACATAGACCCAGAGGCAGTCATTTGAAAAGAACAAGAAGATACTGGATGGTTTAAAATTAGGAAAAGTGTGCATCGGGGTTGCATCCTTTCACCATACTTATTCAGTCTGTTTGCTGAGCAAATAATCCAAGAAGCTGGACTATATGAAGAAGAAAGTGGCATCAAGATTGGTGGAAGACTCATTAACAACCTGCATGATGCAGATGACATAACCTTGCTTGCTGATGAAGATCAAAGACCACAGCCTTCAGTATGGATTATACCTCGACATAAAGAAAACAAAAATCCTCCCAACTCTGTTCAAACACTTCGAGGGACAGAGTAGCAGGGATGGTGGTCTGGGGACCATGCTTTCAGGGGACATCTAGGTCAACTGGCATAACAAAGCTTATTAAGAACATATTCTGCATCCTGCTTTGGTGAGTGGCTTCTAGGGTCTTAAAAGCTTATAAGCAGCCATCTAAGATGCATCAACTGGTCCCAACCACCTGGAGTAAAGAAGAATGAAAACACCAAAGACACAAAAAGTAGTAGCCGAAGAGACAGAAAGGGCCACATAAACCAGACTTCATCAGCCTGAGATCAGAAGAAGTAGATGGTGCCTGGCTACCACCAATGACTGCCCTGACAGGGAACACAACAGAGAGTCCCGGATGGAACAGGAGAAATGTGGAGTACAGAATTTAAACTCTAGTAAAAAGACCAGACTTAATGATCTGACTGAGACAGGAGGGATCCCGGAAAGCACAGCCCCTGGATTCTCTATCAGCCCAGAACTAAAACAATTTCCAAGGCCAACTCTTCAAAGATTGGGCTGGACTGTGGGACTAAAAATGATGCTCGTGAAGAATGTGCTTCTTATTCTTAGCTCAAGTAGATACATGAGACTTAACGGGCAGCTTCTGTCCAGAGGTGAGATAAGAAGGCAGAGAGGGTTAGGAGCTAGTTGAACTGTCATGGGAAAACAGGGATGGAAAGGAGGAGTGTGCTGTCACAATATAAGGGAGAGCAATTAGGGTCATATAACAATGTATGTATAAATTTTTGTATAAGAGACTGACTTGAAATGTAAACTTTCACTTAAACTACAACAGTAAACAAACAAAAATCCTCTGAACTGGATCAATAAGCAACATCATAATAAAAGATTGAAATTGTCAAGGATTTCATTTTACTTGGATACACAATCAATGCTGATAGAAGCAGCAGTCAAGAAATCAAATGATGTATTGCATTGGGCAAATCTGCTGCAAAAGACCTCTTTAAAGTGTTAAAAAGCAAAGATGTCTCTTTGTGGACTAAGGTGCACCTAACCCAAGCCATGGTATTTTTAATGGCCTCATATGCATGGGAAAGCCAGACAATGAACAAAGAAGACCAAAGAAGAATTGATGCCTTTGAATTGCGGTGTTGCCGAAGAATAACGAATGCATCATGGACTGCTAGAAGAACGAACACATCTGTCTTGGAAGAAGTATAACCCGAATACTCCTTAGAAATAAGGATGGTGAGACTTCGTCTCATGTACTTTGGACACCTTATCAGAAGGGACCAATCCCTGGAGAAGGACCTCATGCTTGGTAAAGTAGAGGGTCAGGGAAAAAAAGAAGGACCCTCAACAAGATGGACTGACACAGTGGCTGCAACAATGGGCTCAAATATAGCAAGGGTTGTGAAGATGGCATAGGATCGCGCAGTATTTCGTTCTGTTGTACACAGGGTCACTATGAGTCAGAACTGACTCAATGGCATCTAACAACAAAACCGTCCTCAATCCTTAAATCTGATTCTAGAATAACACTAGTCACATAAAACCTGTTGCTATCGAGTTGATTCCAACTCACAGCGACCCTAAAGGACAGAGTAGAACTGCCCCATAGGGTTTCCAAGGAGCACCTGGTGGATTCAAACTGCCGACCTTTTGGTCAGCAGCTGTAGCTCTTAACCACTATGCCACCAGGATTTCCCTAGCCACGTAAGGACAAGTTTAACTCCTTGGTGCCAAGCTCTAACCCCACACTTAGTCTTAACCAGACTAACTGCTAAAGATAGCCTAACTCTGACACTATACTCTACCTTAAAATGCATTTAATTTTTATCTGTTTAGAAAAGAACACTTAATAAATTCATGGTTATAATTTAAACAAAAACTCTCATGTCTTGATCAAAAATGTCTTAGAAAACTGCTGGCTAAGACAGATTCCTATTGTTAAATGAAGTATTAATGAAATTCAAACAAGTTCATATAATTAAAATTTCAGGGATCAATACAAGTTGTCCTTGACTTACCACGGGGTTCCATTCCAGCAACTCTGTTGTAAGTTCGTTCTGATGTAACTTCAATACCTCATTTTTTTTTTTTAAGTTTTCATTACTATTGCCTTTTATTATCAATGTCTTTATAAATCATAATATTGAACATCTGTGAATGAACATCTGAGAATAATAACATCAGCAAATTACACACTGTAACACTGTATGTAGTACATATTACTAATGATAAGATGTAGCAAAGGGGGGAAAAAACAGATGGTTGTATTAGCGTGGCTCAGTGTAACTTGAAAACATCGTAAGTTGGGGACTATGTGTACTTGAAACAGTTGACAATTAGGAAAAAACTAGGTAAAAAATAACTCGCTTAAGTAATTAATTAATTATCTAATTTCTCCTCCTAATACATTACTAACAGCATACAAACAATATTTTACCATCCATTTATCTTCTAATGTTGAAAATTTGCTATCTTTATGCTGCTGCTATCTTACATCTTTATCCAAGTGCGATAATTACTAACGTCTCGTAGATCACCATGCACTAGCGCTTATTAAATGCAACATTTCTCATGAGTATTTTTTTTGCACATTTCCATGTGTGGGATAATTACTGCGCTATTAGCTTTGGCCTCGTTAGGTATTTCCATCCTCATTCTAGGAACAGGATGAAGAGGACAATAAGATATTGTTGGGTTGTCCCATATGAGTAGCAGGAGTAGGGCAGAAAAGCCAATACTGAGGGGAGAAGGTGCCAGGCTGAAGGAGAATTGCCTAGATGGGGGAGAGGATGGGAAACACTCCCGAGAGTAGCAGAAACTGGGCATCCCTTGGGGTGGTGACAAGCCTTCAGAGAGAAGTGCTTCACTGTGTGTCTGTACAAGGACGCTGGCCTCTAGCCTGTGGAGCTGGGCACAGCAAGGACTTTTCCAGGCAAAGCTTGCTGCACAGCAGAGCTGCCTGCCTTCAAGGCCTCATGCAGGCTTGGTACTGGGCATATCAGTCATAACCAGTGTAGACTGAAGATGAAAGTCCTCTGTGACAGTTCTGGGATGCACATAACAGCCTGGGGAACTCTGAGTGATTTGGGAGGTGGGAAGTCCCTAACAATGACTTAAACTATTATCACTCTCAAAAGTGACGGCTTAGGATAGATTTAATTAGATTTATAATTAGACTTAAAAGTCAAAAGTTGTTTCTTGCATATAAGGGTTATTAAGAAGTAAAATTCTTACCAACCATAACAGTAACTTTCCCTGAAAAAAATAAAAGTTTCTAACTGCATAAATATTCCTACATATATCTAGATTCAATTTAGTGTTGAATTATTTTCTTTACTTAAGTTTGAGAAATTGTCTAACAATCTAAAGTTAGGAAAAATTGTCTCTTGAGGAATAGATACTACTTTCACGTTTTAAAAAGCTGAGAGACAAGTAAACCTATCACTCATCAAATTGGTGCTTTGATCCTGCCCTATTTTTTCACATTACTTTTTTTTGCTTCTGATATAGGGAAGCTCTGGGTCTAATCTGTTACATAATTCTAGTAATATATTAGCTCCTGACTCTATTTTTATTAAATGCCCATCACTGTAATTTCTCAAATTCTTTTAGAAAGGGATAGGGTAGAAATAACAAAACTATGGGGATCATTTTGAACTTAAGAAAATATTTGTACTTTTTGTATTAACAGATCATGTTACCTTTTAAGTGTCAGTACTAGGATACAGGGCTAATACATACTTTTATTGGCATGATATGTATCTCTTGTGAGAGGCTACCCTTTTATTTCAGAGGAATTTCTATGGTTATCAAATCCATGTTAATAAGCAACATGCAATAAGTCAAGTTTTAAACCTATAGCAAAAAAACAAAAAAACAGGCTACATATCCTCAAAGATACTATGTTAGATGTTATAGTAGCTCACATCTAGGAGGAACCCCGAGAAATTACTTGTAAAAAATATTCTTAAAAGATAAAATTAAACGATGACTTCTACATACTCATGATTAAGATTTAACACTTGTTAACATCTTACATTTTAACAATTTTGCTAAAGATAATTCAAAAACGACTACAGCCATAATTCGACAGGGAATTGCCAGATGTCCAAGCTGGATTCAGAAGAGGATGTGAAACGAGGGATACCATTGCTGATATCAGATGGATCTTGGCCGAAAACAGAGAATATCAGAAAGATGTTTACCTGTGTTTCACTACTGAAGGCATTCGACTATGTGGATCATATCAAATTATGGGTAACATTGTGAAGAACGGTAATTTCAGAACACTTCATTGTACTAATGTGGAACCCGTACACAGATCAATAGGCAGTTGTTGGAAAAGAACAGGGGTATACTGCTTGGTTCAAAATTAGAAAAGGTGTGTGTCTGGGTTGTATTCTTTCACCGTAGTTATTCAATCTGTATGCTGAACAAATAGTCTGAGAAGCTGGACTATATGAAGAAGAATGCAGCATCAGTGTTGGAAGAAGACTCATTAACAACCTACGATATACAGACGACACAACCTTGCCTGCTGAAAATGAAGACAACCTGAAGCACTTACTGATGAAAGTCAAAGACTACAGCCTTCAATATGGATTACACCTGAATGAAGAAAACAAAAATGCTCACAAGTGGACTGATGAGCACCATCATGATAAATAAGAAACCGAAGCTGTCAATGATTTCATTCTACTTGGATGAACAATCATGTCCATGGAAGCAGAAGACAAGAAATCAAACAATGCATTGCATTGGACAAATCTACTATAAAAGACCTCTTTAAAGTTTTAAAAAGTAAAGATGTCACTTTGATGACTAAGCTGGTCCTGACCCAAGCCACGGTCTTTTCAATTGCCTCACATGCATGAGAAAACTAGACAATGAAAAAGGAAACAGAAAAAGAATTGATGCATTCGAACTGTTGTGTTGGCTGTTGGCAAAGAATGGTGAATATACTGTGGACTGCCAGAAAAATGAACAAATTAATCTTAAAGGAAATACAACCAGACTGCTCATTGGAAGTGAGGATGGTGAGACTTTGGCTTGTTTCCTTTGGACATATCATCAGAAAAGGCCAAAAGGAAAAGGACTTCATATTTGGTAAAGCAGCGGGCCAGTGAAAATGAGGAAAACCTTCAGTGAGATGGTATGACATAATAGCTACAACAATGGATTCAGACATACCAACAACCATAAAAATGGTACAACACTGGGCAACATTTCATTCTGTTACACATAAGGTTGCTATGCGTCAGAGTCGACTCAAGGGCAACTAACAACATTTTACCATAAGAAATTGTCAGTATAATTGGAAAGGCTTTTTGACAAGTGTTCCAAACCTTATTACAAATATTTTCCATGAATCACTAGTGTGAATTCTAAACAGCAAATATATTAGTTACTTAACTCATCAGCCAATTCAAGGGAGAGGGGAACTATTATAAAAAACCATTTCCCTGTTTTGTAGGAAAAGGTTTCAAATGTTAGCCAGCAAAAGTTCTAAGTGCATGCACAACATAGACAGCTGCCATGGGAAAAGACAAGACTATAGGAAAAGTGAAAACCAGTCACAAAGCATATGCAGCAAAATGGAAATGTAGTAGAGAAATGAGTGTTGAGTACTAAATAGTCTTATTACAGAAAAGAAATGCTAAACTACCATATAGTATCATTTCTAACCTGGCTGAAAAACTGAAACTTGGGGTACCATTTAGAGGAAGGTACTAGACACAAAACACGCTATTGGATGCCCTATGCCAAATTCAAAACAAGTATGCTGGAGGGTTGAAACTGCCAAAACAGAACTACTAGTTGTGTCTCTGTTATAACAATTTGGGAATGAAAGGAAAAAAATGCTACATAAGTAATTACAACAACTAGAAATGAATGGCTCAGAAAGTCGTGGCAGTTGCGGGGGTGGGGGGGTCAGTGGGGCCAGACTGCTGGTGGTGGAATCCTGCGTCTGGCCCTTGAGTTCTTCATCAGCAAACTGAGTCAATAAAGCAAGTCAGATTCTGATAAATGGCAATTATCGCATCCAGCAATAGTTAACCCTCCCCTGGGGCTATACAATAGGTTTTATATTCCACAACTTGAATAAAAAATAGAGAAAGGGGCAAAACAGAACCAAGGGAGTAACCTCATTTGCAACATCAACCATGTGCAAGGCCCCGTGTTTGGCACTGGGGATAAAAGATCAGAAGACATGGTCCTTGATCTCAAAGAACTCACAACTACAATCCAACAAGAAAAGAACAGGGGTCTGAACAGAGCCCAAGAAACAGATTTTCACAAATAAGGTAAATACAAATTGCTCTAAAGTTTTTGTTTCCCATCAGCCAGTGCCAAATTATTACCAATACTATAACACCAAACACTTACCAAGCTTAGTACTATCTCTAACTTACTGGTCACCTATTGTGGTTACCTGGAAAGATGACGGGGATAATGTACATCCCCACCTGTGCTATCTCTTACACTGCAGAGCACACAAAGGTATCTTTCAATGGTTAAATAAATCTCAGTTGCTTCTACAACATTCAGATTTTCTTTTAGGAACAGAATAATGTTATTCATTAACATATGTTTAAAGCTCAAAAGAGAAGGGGAGGGGGAATAATCATTTACGCTAAAAGTCATTTTTGAAAGTAATCTACAGTGACCATTGTAATTTTAAACTGAAAACTGGGTCTGCAAAAATTAACATGAAGATATAATAGCCTGGAGGCCTCCGTTTTAGGCTCTGCATTTTCTGTGTCCCACAGAAGGTAGAAGAAGAGAACAGTGAGAGCTCTACTGGGTTTCTGGCGTCTATTACAAACAGCAAGGTGGGTGTATTTGACTTGCCCCCTTTTGTCATAAATGCTGTTCCCCTATGAAGCTATTAGGAAAAAGAACACTAATGAAAGCAACAGCCCTATTCTTTGAGCTTTTGGTTATTCATAAGAGCAGTACCCCCTGCCTCCTCTGTTCCTTCCTCACTGTACCCATCAATTAACAACCTTTAACACAGATGTGTGAGTTCCCACTTTTTATGAGTCTTAAAAGGCAGAAAATGGTACTAAGTTGCAGAAGAAAATATATGCTCAGGTTTCTATGGAATTTCCGAACAGATTTTACTACATTATTTAAAATATTATAGGAAAAAGATTTAGTATTTACAGGATTAAATAAAAGCTTTTGACGGGGGTGGGAGAAAAATGAGGGTAATAATTCTCAGATGGAAAGCTGTATTCTAAATAGTTAAAAATGTTCTCTCAATGACACAAGATCTTCATTGCAGGTATTTGTACCTTCTATGCCAGGGTTGTCTCTGTGGGCCTGGATCAGATGAAAGGTTTGCTAAAATTGTGGTAAAAAAATACTTGCCATTATTCAAAGTTTTAAAACATAACACAGTAAGAATTCCAGGAACTAAAGGGGCATGCCTTATTTACAGACAACCATAAAGAGCTATTAATTTTTAAACTCTTATCTATCAATCAAAACTCTTAATGGGAAAGAGGAAAAAAATCTTTTGCTTAACATTATAAATCAAAATGTAGGCATTTAAAGTACAGTACAGGCATGGACTATGGAGGAAATTACAAACCTTTAAAGGTCCTTTAGAATTAGAATGTGTTTTTTTAAATTTAACTACAAAGCCAGTGGCAGGAGAAAAACCATCTTAAAAAATAAAAAGGAAAATAACGAATCAGTCTCTGTGACTTTGGCTGGAGAAGGAAAGGATTCTGGTAAGCACTCTTCCTCATACACAGGCATAGTACTGAAGAGTCTGCTCCCCTGGTCTGTCACCAACATGGCTGACCTTATCTGTGCTTCCTCTTATGAGGACCAGAAACAGCAGAGATAACAACTGGGACAAGGAAAAGGAAACACATCCCTGGAGATTACTTGGACAGAAACACTTTTATTAATGAACTCCAGGAAAGTACCGAGGATAGGGAAGCTAAGTATCCGAGGGACTAAATGAAGTAGAATGGAAAGGAGTTTCAGTAGGGCAAAAACCAGGAAAGGGCGCAGAAAGACATAAACAAAAAAAGCACTCACAAACAGAGACAAACACATATGTCCCTCCCCAGGAGAAAAAAATAACAAAAAAATACTCTCATATTTTTCAAGTCTAGATGAATTATAGTTACTACCATGAAGAATGTTACAGTATATATCAAATGACAGAACATTAAAAAATTTTGCTCTGTATAGAATCTGTTACTGAATGTGTTATTCTAAGATGATTCTATGCCTGGAGAAATACTGTCTCAAAGCAACTAAAACAGTAATAAAACAAACACATGGATTGGAAGATGAAAAGGAAAACTCTCTGGTAAAATAAAAGCAACACTGAAGTTTTGGTTCTTTGTTTTAAGAAACAGGTTTTTTTAAACTTCTGGGATTAGAATGTAATTTTAATAATTGCAGTGTTACTGAGCTGCACGTTGTTGTTGTTAGGTGCTGGCAAGTCAGTTCCAACTCATAGCGACCCTAGGTGTAACAGAATGATGTCTGGTCCTGCCCCATCCTCACAATCACTGTTACGCTTGAACCCACTGTTGCAGCCACGGTGTCAGTCCATCTCATCGAGGGTCTTCCTCTTTTTCACTGACCCTCTACTTTACCAAGCATGCTGTCCTTCTCCAGGGACTGGTCCCTCCTGATAACATGTCCAAAGTACATGAGATGAAAGTCTCACCATCCTCGCTTCTAATGAGCATTCTGGCTGTACTTCTTCCAAGATAGATTTGTTTGTTCTTCTGGCAGTCCATGGTATATTCAATATTCTTCCCCAACACCATAATTAAAAGGCATCAATTCTTCTTCAGTCTTCCTTATTCACTGTCCAGCTTTCACATGCATATGAGGTGACTGAAAACACCATGGCTTATGACAGGCACATAGTACCCTGAAAAAGAAGTTCAAGCGTATTGTAGTATTGTTTCTTGTCAACTTACTTCAAAAAGATGCTGTAAAGGATTGGACTGGAGTTTTTCTTCATAACCAAACAGTTGGAAGCCAGTTCCCAGAAGACCTACCACAATAATCAGTAAATGAAAAGATTATAAAATAGAAAAGTAGAGAAAAGTCATGGCAGGGTACAGGTATAGTTCTAGAGAAAGATCACCCTCTCATAATTATGTGCCCTGAGAATTCTCCCAAAACACAGGCTATTACTTTCTGCTACCCCATAAGCTGACACCAGTCAAGTCCAATACATGGTACACCACTGAAATTAATTTCATAGAAACAGACTATGAGCTCATCAAAGGTAGGGCCCAGGACTACTATATCTTTGTACCAATGCTGCCTAACACCTCCCTAGGGGACATTAGTAAAACAAACATTTGTTGAACAGCTACTCTCTGAAAGTGCATAAGGATGCAAGGCACTAGATACTCAAAATCTGTGAAAATAAACTGATGAAAAGTGGTTTAGAAACTGTAAGTTTGTAGGTGTTAAAATAAAATTAGGAATGAGCTTAAACCAAAACCAAAACCAAAAACAAAGACAAACCCATTGCTGTTGATGGGCTCAGTGTTATAAAATTACTCCTTAAACAATAACTGGAAGAAAGCAAAAACAGATATAACTTGAAACATTCCTGATTACTTCTCCTATTTAAAGTGAACAAACAACAAAATTCTTCGTTTATTTGGTCATATATTTGTCAATTTTAGTTTTTCAGTCTTTATCAGTTCAGAGTTCAGGGATAACATCAATTTTTTTTCTTTTCTTTTTAATACTAATTGAGGTTTTTCAACTAGCAATGCAATTTTCTAGTACGGACTGTGAATATTTATACTCTCGAGCTATTTTGCTAAAACTTGATCATAACTGTGGTTTTAAAGGATATATGCAGGCTGGGGTCAAGAGCAATAATGAAAAAAATCCCCAAACCTGTTGCCGTTCAGTTGATTCTGACTCCTAGTGACCCTACAGGACAGAGAAGAACTGCCCCATAGGGTTTCCAAGGAGTGGCTGATGGGTTCAAACTGCTGACCTTTTGGTTAGCAGCTGAGCTCTTACCCACTGAGCCACCAGTCTGTTTCTACAACTATATCAAGTTACCAAGCTTCTAAAGGAGCTGCTGCCAGTGGGCCTTGCTGAGGTACACTTTTCCATAAAAGGCTCAGCAGAAAGGGGGATGCTACTGAACACAGGATACACAATACTTTGGAGCGTAGACAGCAATGAGAAGTACTACTGAGGTATGGACCAGCCCTACTCGCTTTCAAGCAAGAGCAAATGTGATTATGATTCAGGGCCTTGGGAGCAGGGTGTGGAAAAATGCCCAGCGTACTCTAAAAAACAGAAACCGGAAAAGTAAAGTCAATTACATTTAACATTCAATCTAATACATTTTCAAAAACTAATTTTGTGCTTAGGAGCTGTCTGCCAACTTTTAATAGGGGATAGGATTTGAAATAACTGAAATGAAAACTCTTCAGCAATGATGACTATAATGGAAATGTTGACAGATCATTAACCACAGTAGTCTTTTAGGGAAAAACTGCTATAATAAAATCCTGCAGCTAAAATTTAATGAATACCACAATCACATATTTGCTAATGCCTGTGAACTGTCTAAATCGGTCAAACTAATATAAAGTGGATGGTATCTATTAAAGCTGGACTGTCAAGCCTAGAGCCTAAACCTCTGAATACCAGCTGATGCAAACTGCAAGTGGATTAGTAAAACGCAGGACATGTTCTGATTCCTCCACAGTGAGTATTAAGGGTGCTGTAATAGGTTCACGTTCTACCCTTTCTGAAGTCTAAAAAAGATTTTTATTAACTGAAAGAATACTATTCATAAGAGAAGGTCCTGATAAATCTATTATCAAAAAAAAAAAAAAAAAAAATCCTTCAAATGAACTGGACTTTCTTTTGGAAACTACAATTTCATTTCGTTAGATACGGAATATAGTAGTATCAGCAAACTTTAGAACTGGCAATGAATATTTCATACTTTATAGAAGCTTTAAGGTATTACCTAACCTTTCTTGTGGATTAATATTGTAAAAGACTTCCGAGTACAGATTCACTCATCATTTTATGTGCCAAGTGCTGTGGACACAAAAATAATTAAGACACTGTCTGCAATTTCAAGGAGCATGTGGTCTCACACGGAAGAGAAAGAAATGGACGTGGATACAACGATACATAAACCTATCTGACTAGAGCTGGGTACTAGGAACTTGGTGATGTGAGAAGGTGGGCAAGGATGTGTCTGTGTGTCACAGAATGCTTTACAGAGGTGACACAAGGGCTGGATCTTAAAATACACATGGTAGTTGCCAGAGATGTTTAAAAGTTTGTATTCCACATGCTACCAGTCCTTCACTACCTTGACAACTTCATTTACCTTGGTACCCTTCCATCTCCAAAAGCATTCCTCAATTACTGGTTTAGGTATATGAGCTAGGAATGATTCTGAATAAACTCATGATATTAGAGATCATTTGTGGCACTCAGCTATTAAGGTCCCACCTCCACGGTCTCTGTTTCCTCTCTTTTCCTTTTGATCCTCCCACTGTGCAGTTAAAGGGGAAGTCAAAGTTTGTTTTTCCTTTGGCCCACTGGCCCCTGGTGTTTTAACAACAGACCCCATTCTCATGCAGGATGGCTCAAGGAGGCTGGACCTCACTAGATTTAAACATGGCAGGGCAGTGGTTGAGAAGGGTGTATGTAACAAAACTTCTTCCTGCATACTTCTACATTTAACTAAAAAATGTAAGCTACTTTTCTTTATTAAAACCGCAAAAACCTATATATATCAGGTCTTGCTCTGAATGTGTAAAGTTTCCTCCCCCAAAATTTACTTGTGTGCTAAGAGTTACTCTATGAAAAAAAAAAATCTTTTATGCAAAAAAGTCATTAGGAAAAAAGAACAGATAGGAGGCCCTACTTCATCTAATGGGATTCTGCCTATATTCTGTCCAGATGATCAAGAGATATGGTATTAAAAGAAATTAAACTTTACGAGAAAATGGAAAAAAAAAAAAAATCACAAATGTACTTACCAAATTGCATGCCCCAATCTCCAAGATAATTTATTCTTGTTACTTGATGTCCTAAAGCTTCTTTGAGATTTGCTATGAAATTTCCTAGTAATCAATAAAATATACAGTTTCTCATTCTTGTTATCAGCTTTGGTGTAAGAACTATGTGCTTCTCTATTATGAAAGCATAACATGGTAAATTCTTTTCACAAAATTTACCAACTCAATCTTTTTTACTAGAACATTCATAATAGTGCTTTCATCTATGCAATGGAAAGGGAATAAGGAATTACTTTTGGGGCAGTTATTCCAGAGTATCCCAATTTCACCCAAACAGAATTTTCATCAACATTAACGGGAGTTGGGAACACAGGTTTGAGTAATTGCTATTCCAAGTCAACTCCAAGGACAGAAAATAAAAGAATCTCAGTATTTACCATGAAATACATAATTTGGCTGTGCCTCCAAGAACCTGAGCCACGTTGCTTTTTTTTTCGAAACAGCTAAGTCCATCCTCTGCAAGCCTGCTCCCTAATAGACAGCACATAGTAGTCTAAGGCCGTCTCCTTCCTGGACCACCTATGGTGATTTCACTATTCAACAGCCCTCACATGCTGCAGAGGCCAGAAACCTAAAAATTACATTTCCCAGAATCTCTTGCAGTTAAGAGTTCCAGAAGTTATTTAGGTTCAGGTAATCAGATACACTCTGTGTGAGATTTAGAAGGTGGAAGTGAGGTGGAGTGAGGACTACTTCTATTTTTTCTGTTAAGCACAGTTGTGGAGGCTTTTTTTTTGTGGCACCACTAGTAGGGGCCCTAGTGTCCTGTCATGACCTCTAAGGGTACAGAAAGACAGGATATGGGGCTGTGTCTTTAGCCAGTATGAATTCTAGAAGGCATGGCAGGAGTAGTAGCAGTTTCCTGATAGTGACAGTGGTAACGTGCTTCTAGAGCAGTGGATTCCTGACTGCAGAAGAGCAGTAGCTCCCCTGCTGGTCAAGTTCTGTGGTGTAATTCTGGGAGGCATTTATAAATGTCAGCTTAATGCAAAGCTTCCTCAGCCTTTCCAACAACTTTGTAAGCCATTCCATATCCTGTAATAAATCCTTTTCTGCTTTTTCTAAGAATGCACTTAGTTTCTGCAACTAAAGCTTGACCAATACACATACCTGGCTTAAATTACTGCAGCAACCTTCTTTTGCAGCTTCTCTACTTCTAGACTTTTCATCTATATAGTCCCAGCAACAACAATCACCTTCTTAAGCTGGTACTTAAACTATATTCCCATTTTTTTCTTAGTACTTTATTACCTTACAATCCAATTAAATGTTTGAACCTGTTGTTGCTGTTAGGTGCTGTCTTGTCAGTTGACTCTACGCACAACAGTTTGAACCTAGGCTTTTGGAATTAGACTGCCTAAGTGCAAATCTTGGCTATGATACTAGCTAAATGCTCTTGGGAAAGTTACTTTCAGTAACTGAGTTTCCTCATCCATAAACCAGAGTTAATAGTACCTACCTAACAGAGCTGTTGTTAAATTAAATAATACATGAAAATACTTGGCATGGTAAGTTCTCAATAAATGGTCCCTCCTCCTGGTCTAACTATTTCCCTTAACAGTCAGACAACTTTATCACGCCCTACCCATCATTTAAGAAGCCCAGGTAGCACAACAGTTAAGTGCTCAGCTGCTAATCGAAAAGCTGGTTCAAAACCATGTAGCTACTTCATAGGAGAAAGACCTATCGATCTGCTTCCGTAAAGATTACAGCTTAGGAAACCCTATGGGGTAGTTCTACTCTGTCACACTGGGTGGTCATGAGTCAGAATTGACTAAATGGCACCTAACAACAAACTCATCATTTACTCACTCCTGTACTTTTAACTTATTCATATTGGTTTTCTTTTACAGAGTAACTACACTGCTGTTTTTCATTGAGCTCTGTCCTTTCTGCTCTTAAAATACTGCTTGAGAACTTTGTAATAAGTAAGAGCTGACCCCAATTCAGTAATCATCTATGTTACAAAGTACCGATCCCTCCAATTCTTAAAATTATTCGAGTTAAATGACTTTCTCTTAAGTATGCAATACACAGATTCCTACAAAGGCAAGACAGATTATGTGAGATGACCTCTAAAGTCCCTTCCAATTCTAACATTATAAAAATTTAATTTCAATTTTTAAATTGGGCTACTGCATAATGTGCATGCTTTAAATAAATGAAAGTCATAAGCACATTATACACTGAAGCATTACAGCTATGATGAACTATAGTAATCAGTTTTTATTAGAATAGTCTCATTTTAATTTTAGTCTTGAACACTCCAGTTAGTACTCACATGACTGAGACTGAGTTTCTTTTCTAATATAAAATGTAATACATATAAAAAAACTGAGGGAATTACTATCATTTTATCACATAACTATTTTCATTTTATATCTTTCAGTTCTTCTCCATATGTATATATATTTAAATAAAGATAAAATCATAACATACATGCCAGTTAAAATTGGTTCCTTGAGTTAATCTTTTCATTTTGAAATGAAATTCTTTTGTCCATTTCTAAACTATTTTTTTTCCATTTCATGGAATATTTAGTTAGCATCAGGCTCACATCACTTTGAAGTTTTTTTTTTTCTTGGTCCTTTAAGCATTAAACCGTTGGACTGTATTCTCAGATGCTGCCCCAATTACATGTTCAGTATTTTCTGTGAAACTAGTGACACTTACCTATGATGGTAGAACGCAAATGTCCAACATGAAATTTTTTGGCAACATTAGGTGAACTGCAACAAATTGCAAAAGTTACTTTTCTGTTATAAAAACAAGAGTTCTAAAAATGAACTAGGTTATGCTTCCATAGTTTAACCTAATTGGGGGCCAAGAATTTGGTAATTTAGGGCAAAACTGAGTTAAAAATTAGAAATTTAAAACAAACATAAAACAGAATTCAGAAAAAAATCCTCTTCAGTGAAATTGCTCCTGTGAGTCATGAGGATGTACCAAACACAGAAGTGGTACACTTATTAAGCAGATACACTTAAGTACTGACAGAAAGATGATGAAATTTGGAAATATTGTTTTAATGTAAACAATGTAGATTATTGGGAACTAAGTTTAGTGCAATGGTTCTCAAATCTCAACCTCTGAAAAATTACTGAGGATCCCAAGGAAATTTTGTTTATAAGGATAATATCTATCAGAACTTACTGTATCAGAAATTAAAATAGAAAAATAGGAAATACTTATGCATAAAAATTTCCAAAATAATGAGAAACCTGATTCATCACTCCAACTACTCAAGCAACACATTTATCTTGAATCTGGGTGATGAGCATATGGGGGTTAATTATACTATTCTCTCTGTTTTGTGTGTATTGGAAAATTCTGTAAGTTTTTGAATATGAAAAAAAAAGATAAATTAACTTGAACATAGCTAACTGAAAGCAGTCAAGTTGGAGCTTAAATTTTGTTCATTCTGACTCCAAAGTCTTGTTGTATACACTTTTTAAGGATCTTATAATTTTAAAACTTGATCTTACAGATTTTATGCACATAAATTGTGAAATTATGAAACTACAAGGATGTTCATTTAATCATTTAGAAAGAAAGTAGATGTCCTTCTGAAGGGTTAAATAAAAAGTATTCTTCCACTACTAGCCAAGATAAAATAACAGGGACTAGACTTACCCTTCTGCCTTGAACAACGAAAAAAACCAGAAAAATATATGAAACACTGTTTTTTAGATACTGGACAACAGGCACTAAAGACTGTGATCCCTCACCAGTTTTCAATTTTTCCATGTGTAATCACTGAGACCCCAGAAGATAATGATAAAACCTCCACCTGCCCAGCCAGCTTGATTAACCAACACATAAAATGGGTAGGTACTCACCTGAATTCAACCACTATCTTCTTCTGGGGAAGATCAGAGAAAAGTTCACTTTTTAATCCATATTTTGAGCCATCTTCGATTACCTGTTGTAACACTGTCTAAAAAGTAAAAGGCATGAGATTTAGTGATAGGAAAAAACAGCAATTTTCTTAATTACTTTGTTACTGGGAATTAAATATTGCTAATTTGCTAATCCAGGGAGCTGCTATGACCAGGTCACAGTGGACATGTAAAATGAAACCTATTTGTACTGTCTGCTCTAGAATCTCAATTTACCATTGTTCTTGGGTATCCAAGCCAGAGGACTGCCACATTGAGGAGACTGCCTTCTTGCTTAAATAATTCAATCTTGGATTCAAGAAAGAGCAAACAGTATTATTCTTGAATTCTACACCCATCAATGATCCACCAATCACTACCTATTATTTCCTTGCTGAGTAGTTTAGGGACTAGCAAGAGGAAGAGTCCTGGTAGAGCAGTGGTTAAAGTGCTTGGCTGCTAACCAAAACGTCAGTGGTTCGAACCCATGGGATAAAGATGTGGCAGTCTGCTTCTGTAAGGATTTACAGCCTTGGAAACCCTATGGGGTAGTTCTACTCTGTTCTTACAGGGTTGCTATGAGTCGAAATCGACTTGATAGCAGTGGGTTTTTCTTTTTCGTTTTAATTTGCTAATGCTAATTTATGGAAATGAGAATTTACAGCAGCGGTAGCAGCGCCACCACCTCCACCATCACCTTCTCCCATTACTAATGCTAGTCAGAGGAGCAATAACATGATTAACATCTATGGGGGTGCTCGGCCCTTTCATACGTTCATGTCTATTAATACAATAACCGATGCTGTAGCTCTTTTGCAGAGGAAGAAACTGAAGCCTAGAGAGGCTAAGTAACTGCCAAAAGTCTCACAGGAAGCAAGAACAACAAAACCAGAAGCAACATCTATTAACTACTACATGCTGCTGCTGCTGTGATGACACTAATGATCACAAGTAACCATAGGAGACAAGGAAAAATTACAATACAAATGACTACTGGCCATTTAATTAAAAAAACAAGGAAACTTCACAGAAGCTTCCGAAACATATTCCAGGTTTTCAGTTATTAACATAGTACTATTTTATAGTTCACAAAATTCATATTTTATTTTGCTAATGGTGATGATGCAATTTTTTTCTAATGCAGGGTTTTGAATTTACTGTGATAACTGTATATTTACTCTTACATTGGTTTTGCTTCACACACTGGAATTTGAGTCCTAAAAAAATGTAGTTTATGATGTGAAGAATTTTACTAACATAAGAGTTGCTTTAGATGATCACTAAAACTGAGCTGGCAGCAAAACAATACATAACAACCAATATTCAAGAAGGATTACAGAGAGCTAGGTGCTCCTATGTTATGTTTTTTAAATTTTTTTTTTATTGTACTTTAAAGGTTTACAATAGCTTCTCATTAAACAGTCAGTACACGTACGGTTTTATGAAATTGGTTAACAACCCCACGACATATCAACACTCTCCCTTCTCGAACTTGGAAGACCTTTTTTTTCCTTTTGGTGAAAATATACATAGCCAAAGATATACTATTTCAAAAATTTCTACATGTACACTTCAGTGACATTGATTACATTCTTCCAGTTGTGCTGCTATTCTCACTAACCTTTTCCAAATTATTCCATCACCATTATCTTCAATTCACTGCTCCCTAGGGTTCCCATCAAAACCTTTGAGTTGCTGTTGTCAATTTGATCTCACATGGATAATTTTTTTTTTTGTACTTTAGATGAAGGTTGACAGAACAAATAGTTTCTCATTAAATGGTCAGTACACACATTGTTTTATGACATTGGTTAACAACCCCACGACATGTCAACACTCTCCCTTCTCAACCTTGGGTTCCCTATCACCAGCTTTTCTGTCCCCTCCTGCCTTCTAGTCCTTGGCCCTGGACTGCTGTGCCTCATTAGTCCCATTTTGCTTTATGGGGCTGTCTGATCCCTGGCTGAACGGTGAACCTCAGGAGTGACTTCACCACTGAGCTACAAGGGTGTCCAGGGGCCATGCTCTCGGGGTTTCTCCAGTCTCTGTTAGGCCAGTAAATCTGGTATTTTCTTGTGAGCTAGAATTCTGTTCTACATCCTTCTCCAGCTCTGTCTCTATGTTATCTTAAAAGCTTCACATTTCCCATTTACCAGATGCAAAAACTGAGGTTCAGAAAAAATTATTTGCCCAAGGACACAGAGAAAATAAATGCTCTCTTCATTCACACCATGCAGCAGTAAACACAGAAAAGGAACTAATACAGTATATAGATGTTAAATAGACTAGCACCTGCCATACATTAACCAAAAAACCAAACCAGCTGCCGTTGGGTGGATTCTGACTCATAGTGATCCTACAGGACAGAGCAGAACTGCCCCACAGGGTTTCCAAGGCTGTGATCTTTGCAGTGGCAGACTGTCACATCTTTCTCCCGTGGAGCAGCTGGTGAGTTCAAACCACTAATCTTTTGGTTAGCAGTTGGCTGCTTTAACCACTGCACCACCAGAAACGTTGGTTCCTCCAAGATGATTGGTGACAAGAAGATTGCAAGCAGAGAGATAAATATTAGTGAGAAAGAATCAGTACTCAAATTACTATAAATTTAAAGTCTATCAACCTTTTTACTTTCTATCCCTTTTCATGTAATTGATGGTAACAGAAAAATTTTCAAATCGTCTTTAGCAAATGACCCTAGGTTCACTTATTTTTCTGGCACAAACAAATAAAGCATCTTTAATAAAAGACTATCTTATAAGCTCCACTTCCAAACCATCCATTGACATTGACATTCCATCCACTTGCTATCTAGCTTTTTTCACTACCACGTCACTGGAAAAAAAAAAAAAAAAAAAGACCAAACCCACAGCCGTTGATTCTGACTCATAGCGACTCTATAGGATAGAGAACTTCTCCATAGGGTTTCCAAGGAATAGCTGGTAGATTCGAACTGCTCACCTTCTGGTTATTCAGAATTAACATTCTAAACGTTAAATCCAAGAAATGCTTAGATTTTGTTTAGTATATTACTTTTATCAATATATTCTTTTAAAAAAATTTAAACATCTCAGATATGGCTAAAGCCTAAAGTCCTTATTAATTATCTGGGGAAGGTTACTGCCTTCCCCAGGGGTAACCGCTTTTCAAACATCATCTTAGGTGATAACTACTCCCTTCTTCCAACCATCTTCCTTCCTTGGTTGCAATGACACTGCTTTCTGCTGACTTTTGCTTCTCAGTTTCCTTTGCAGGCTTCTCTTCCACAGCCTGCCCCCTTTTCCCGCCCGTCTGGCTTCCACTCTTGCTTCTTCTGTGTGATTTTAACCACTCCTAGGACTTCAACTCTTACCGGCTTAATAGAATGTCTCCTGTGCACCAGATTGATATATCAAACTCAGGAATGAACATGTCTCTCAGGTACTTCAAACTCAATGTACCTGCTCTTCCTTTTATACTCTTCATTTCCACAAACTTTATCCCTACTCATCAAGCTAACCAAGTCAGAAACCTATGAATTCGTAAGATATGTCCTTTTCCCCTCAATCTTCATAACCAACCATCTATTAATCACCAAGTCCTGCGTATGCTATCTCCTACACATATATCATTACAGTTGTCCCCTCTGTCCTGGTTTAGGCCCTGTCAGCTACACCACTGCAAAAACAACTACAACAAAACAATAACACCGAGCTTCCTCTATAATGCATGAGTTAAATCAAGTTTCCATTTCAGTCAAACCCTTCAATGATTCCCTTCACTGAAAGGATTTTACCAATTTCTGGTTTGATTTTTACTTTAAGTGCATACCACCTTTACTTTTTTAAAACTGAAATTGACTTGCTAAAGGGCACATTCTAACATCAAAAAACCCCCACGAGTAAGAAGTGCTAATTATTTTTGTAAAATAAATACATAACTATTAAAATGAAATAAATTTCATTAATGTATTACCAAAAATCATCACATGCCATCTGTGGTACACATAACATAGCATGGAAAATAATGACTAATAGGAAAAACAGAAACCCTTATATAGCACATACAAAGCTCTTCTCACTGTCCAAGTTCATATCCTCCTCATGCCATCCCATGTGCAAACCATACTCCAACGTCTTCTAATTTGCAGACAACGCCATGTACCTGACCATCTGTACTCTAGCCAAGCTGTTCCGTCTTCCTGGAATACCTTCCTCTGTGTCTCCCAGGTATGCTCCTCTTCATCTTCATCCCAAGTCAAGGTCCTCCCTCTCTTCTCAAGACAGACTTAGGTGTGCCTTTCTTTACTCTGGGACTGTATCTTTTACACACCTCCATTACAACATTCATCACATTACCATACCCACCATATATTACACTGTGATTGTTTAATGTCTTTCTATCAGATCTTAAGCTTCTTGAGGGCAGGATCCATGCCATTTTACTTTTAGATCTCAGTAATATAGTCCCTGGCAAATAACAAGCAGGTTTATTGAATTAATAGGCACACAGAAGAAAGCTTTTAACCACAGAATGTCAGTGAGCTACCGAATGTTCTTTACATTCTAATCAATAAATAAGCTACAGGCCCATCTAGTCATCAGTATGTATGTATAAATATATTTTGTACTCATTAATGTAAATGTTGGTACCTAAAGGGTTTATAAACAGAAATTAAATCTTTCAAGGTTTACTTTTTGGAATAATTTAGTAAACTAACAAATATTCCAAAATGGCTGGTTACTTTCTGTCTACTACCATCATCTTTTTCTGTGAATGATTTTTTATCATTTAATCTCTTTGTTGATCAATATTTCTCTATGGTTCTTACGAGGACTTCTAGGGAAGCTATCACCACTATCTACTTGGCCTGGTCAATTCTTTGGTCAATAGTTGAAACGTGCTTAAAATCATTCACACATTCTTTCTGTGGGTTCAGTCACCTAACACTGTATGTGGCTTAAATGAATCTACTGCCTATAGACATAAACACAGTCAGTGAAATAATGAGCAAAATTGGAGTTGTTTAAATTAGTATCTCTTTTTCTGTCTTTTTGTAAATTCTGCAGAGCATGCAAGGTTGAATCTGGCAAATAAAAAAAAGGATGTGAAATAAAATGATGTTAACCATTACGTATTTCTGAGGCATACCTAAAAAAAGGGTTTTGTTTACATTTTTCCTATTTGGTTAGACTCATGTCCCCTCACCCCTTCTTAATTGAGTTAGCTGATACTCCAGTTACAGTTTCTCTTGAAAGTCAATAAGCTACTAATAGGTGGAGGTCTGATACCAAAACGAGTTAATTCACTTTTTTTTAATGAACCGATCATACCAATTTCTAGCTTTGAAAAATTTATTATCTATTTCCAGAGATTTGTAGTTTCTACTGCCTTTAATTTCACATTCTGACCTGATAGGCAATCTTTTACAACCTACTAACTCTGAGAATGATCCACATGAAGACATTTTAAGCCACTATTAGTGAACCAAACTTAAGCTAACATTTAATCACCACTTGCGCTGCCGGTGCTAACAATTCCATTTGCAGTGCAGGAACAGATATATTCTATGCGAGGCTAAGTTTGCACATGCGGAAGCAATGACAAATTCATAACTCTCTGCCTGAGGAGTAAGTATTGGACGCAGAACGTTGGTTACATCTCAATGTTGAAAACTTTAAAATGTTTTAAAATAGTTCTGGGAAGGGTTGAATTTTTTTCTTGATGTGATCTGAAAATTGAGAAGGATTTGGGAAGATTTTTAATAAATGAACTAGTGGACATCCTTAAACCAGAGAAAATTCTAGTTTGTGGATTTTAATACTACATGAAAATTCATAGCCATTGTAATTTTAAAATAAATTAACTTAAGTACATGCCTCACGTCAAAACAGAGACCACACATCTCTCAGCTAAGCTGGCTGTAAAGGTCAAACTCCATCTACCAGAGTCCATTTTCCTATCTCAGGTGGAGGAAAAAAAAAAACAAAAGGAAAGCATTTCTACCGATCAAGTGGCTAGAAGTTTAGAGCACACTTTGGGGAACTGCATTTCTACTTTCATAAAAACTGAGACAGCAATTAGAAGAAACAGTCACTTATTTAAAATGGTAAATTAGACTCACTAGTTCCCTAAGCCGACACAAAATAGTATCAAGAGCCCAGCAGGTCGTAGGCACTTTTTAACAAGATCAAAACATCTGTTCTTGTCCTTGTGGCTGGTTTTTGGTTAACTAATTTATCTTGAAGTAAAGATTGAAAATAAGATAAAAGAAAAAAGTTCAAAGATCCAGATACAAGCATGAAACACTAACTCTTCTTCAGGAGAATTACAGGGCTGATGGGCCAATGCCTGTAAGCTGCATAACCCTGGCAAGAAAAGAAATAATTAAAAATTTTGGTATTATAGTTATTTTCAAGTCTGCAGCCATTTACTAACTAAGCCCGATCAACATGATACAGATGTTTGGTTTTTTAAAATAATAGACCAAACCCTGCATTGTGATAAATTATAAAATTCAACTGAGACAAAACTCTCAACAAAAGGTCTTATAGCACTGCTTAGACAGGATTATCTGCCCTCCAAGGCCTCTCTCAAGTGAGATGCAACTCCTCTGTGCGATTTCCCCAATCCCTCTAGGCCATCCTGATTTCCCCAACTGTGAACTTTCTTGGGCTTATTATATAAACCATCATTTTTTAATATTTATTGTTTTATTACAATAAGGAGCTGCTTATGGTTTCTTCTGTATACATCTTATGCTTCCAACGGGTTACTAGTTACCAGACAGCAAAAACCATTTCTAACACTTTTCTTGTATTCAATAGAGTCCACTCATTTATTCAACAAATAAGCCTCCCACTGTGCTGGGAGGCTAAGAAAAACAGATGCTGTAAGCTCTCATGGAAATTAGAGCTTAAAGGGCAACAGGCATTACTCAAATGAGAAAATAAATAAATAAAATTATTGAGTTTTCTTAGGCAAAAAAATGGTATTATAAGTATGTGAGAGAATCTCCTAATTTTTAGAAAATACAGGTTTAGGGTTGAAGAGTTATGATTGCTGCAACTCATCTTCAAATGGCTCAAAAACACACATATACAGAGAAAGATAATATGACAAAAGGTTAACAATTGTTGAATGTAGGTGATGAGTATATGTACTATTCTGTACATTCTTTCAACTTTTCTGTATGTTTTAAAATTTACATGATAAAAAGTTATGGAAAAGATAAAAATAAAACAGGGCTGATAATCCCTACTCCATCTATTCTACCAAACCAAAACCAAACAAGTTGCTGTCGAGTCAATTCCAACTCATAGTGACCGTATAGGATAGAGCAGAACTGCCACTTTAGCGTTTCCAAGGCTGTAATCTTTACAGAAGCAGACTGCCACACCTTTCTTCCACAGAGTGGCTGGTGGGTTAGAACCGTCTACCTTTTGGTTAGCAGCTAAGCATTTAACCACTGTGCCACTAGGGCTCCTTATCTATCCTACAGCCACGGTGATGTTAAAATATTCAATGATCGATAAGGAACATAAATTAATATAGAAAAAAATTTTTCTTTTATTCTTGAAATAACCTAAAAAACATATATTTCACACAAACACATACACATCGAATGAAGGGGTACATATTATAATACAAATTATTCATCAAATCATTGTAATAATTTCCAAATCATTTTTTGAAGTTCAGAAATTGTTAATGTGATCTTTTGTTTCGCATAGTTGTCACTAGCTAAACAGTGCCCATTTGGGCCATGAATGACTTAGGAAATTGCCAAAAAAAAAAAGCAAAATAGCAACTGTGATAAATTCTTCAAAGAAGAGATACATAGTACTCTGTATGAGAATATATAAATCAGGGGGTCAGAAAGGCACTGCTGAGGAAATATCAAGAACTGAAGGATAAGGAGTTAACCTGGGGGGCACTCCAGGCAGAGGGATTAGCATGTGTTAAAGGTTTTAAAGGTGAGAGGAGACACAATGAGTTCGACTAGAGGAAGATCACCGTGGCTAAAGAGACAGAGTGAAAGCATGGTGGCTGGAAAATAACTCATTCTTACCTTTGTTAACAGCTCTCTGTTTATTTTGAAATTTACAGTCCCTTGACCAGTGCTGATTTCACTCACCACTGTATCACATTTTAACTGAAAAGATAACAAATCAAGTAAAATACATATGTTATAAAATATGCCTAATGAGATATGCAGCTCTAATTTTATAAAAACAGCTTACGAAGGCAGCAGGTGAGTTGCCTCTTGTGGTCAGTGTAGCTACACTGGGACTTTAGCTAGTCTCTTCAGTCCTGTCACTCTATTTAGGTAAACCCAGTTTCTTCTTTTCCTGACTAGAACACTATTCTCTACTCAGAGTCTCTCTTCCTCTTTCCTTTTCCCTCACCTCAGATTCTCCGTCTAACATGGAAGAGTGCATCACTCTATCCCCCGCCCTGCCTATGCTGACAGTGAACACTCTGTTATCTCACCTACCTTTGAGTCATTAAACAAGACATATGTGAAGCCTACACTAAAGCACTTGCGCCAACATATAACATATAAATAATTTAAACACTTTGTCTTCTATGCATATAACTTTACTTTCTAATCTACTAGATGTTCAAAGTACCTGATAAACCTATGGAATGTGAAGAGATACCTGTTGCCTCTGAAGAGCCACTAGTCTTTATTTTTGAGAATTCACAAGAGATATGGTAAAGGGTCTAAATATTTTATTTAGAAATAACTCAACTCCTGGTATACTTCCTGATAAAAGTAGGGGGTGATTTTGCAATCAAATAAATATTTATTCAGCTACCAAATCTCCCCTCTTACACTCTTTCATTAATTAAATGTCTTTTTTTAAGATATTGACTTCAAAGATACTGAATTTCACTGCTCCAATTCTTCAGAGTGCCCAGATGTTGTAAACCTATCAAAATAACCTTATCAACCATCTGCCTTTTCTGATGGTGTAACACGAACAATTTAGATTTGGTCATTCTCTGCAATCCTTTCAATTCTTCTTTTAGCTGCCAAGCCCATCAGAGAAATTAGAAAGTAAAGAGGTTTATTAAATCATCTAACCACCTCTTCTTTGCAATCACGATTCTATTTACATCTGATTACTTCTCATATTTTAATGTTCATCTTCTCAGAAACTAATTAAAAAATTGCAACCCATTGGTCTAATTTATTAAGCTTGTTCTCCTAAATTCAGAAGTCCATCCAGCTTCAATCTGTAAATTTAGTTAACACTTCAGTCCTTTCAGTAGTTAATCAAAAAACTGAATAATGTCAGCTCAAGAGGAATGCTTTATAACTAATTTGAAAAATCATCATAACCTCACAGTACAGGGCTAAAATGAATTTACATTACATTTTCTAAGGTGTCTTGAACAAAGAAACACTATTAAATTCATTATTATGGCTGAGATAGCCTGCAGAGTATTTTTTTTTCTTTAAAATAATAAGTTTATTACATGTCAAAAAGACATAATAGTGCTAAAGTACCTTCTCTGCCAGTCTCTTGGCTTGATCTTGAATATCTGGTCTCAAATGGTCACTGTTGTTTTCCAATAGAGAATCCACAGAAAGCTGAAAATCTGCTACTTCTCTAAAGACAGATATTGAAATGGTTAAAAGCTGTTGTTACCTTAAATTATTATTAGCATAACAAAGACCAATCACTTTGGGTTCTCCACATTAACCCAATTTTATAAGAAGGTGGTATGCTTTCAAAATAAAAAGCAAGGAAATTAGAAATATAACATTTATTTAGAACTATTATCTTTTATCATTTTATAAAATTTTTCCTCTTCTATCACCTAACTGTAGCTTTATGTTATCTCTGTGAGATAAGTAGAACAGTTATTTTATAGATGTGAAAACTGATGTCTGACAAATTAATCAAGCATCTTCCCTAAAACCCTACTACAAGCTAATAAGCAGACTCAGGGGGGAAAAAAAAACCCAAACCTCCTGAACTCTTCTACTATGTTCACCTATTTCAAGGTCCCTTCAAGTGACCATTTATATCTTTAAAACAATCAAAGCCAGGTATTTTTAAAATGCTGTGATTTTACTTTTCAACATAAGAAAAAGAAGAATATTATTTTTAATACTCAGTAGTTCATTAAAGAAACACTTTAGCTATTGCCATTTGTCCTTTTCACTGGGTTGATAATGAAACGATGCAAAAACAAAGAAACAGAGAAACAAATGCAAAGCAATCAATTAATAAAAACAATCATCTGCTTCATAATAGCAATCATTTCTATTTCTAGGGAATGATGGTGGGGAATGGAATCAGGTATGCATATACATAGCTTTAACAGTATTCATAAAGTTTTATTAAAAAAAAAAAAAAAAAAAAAAAGTCAAGATTGTGCCCTCCTCACTGCAAAAGAAAGACCTGAAGTAAATCTGGGGAAAAGATCTGACAATACAAAGCAAGCATGTGAGTACTCATTACATTTTTCTCTATAAATATTTCTGTAAGTTTGAAATAGTTCAAGGTATAAAAAATATATATATTTTAAACCAATCTACAAACATCTATTTAACTACCTATGCTGAACACCTCTTGATGTTTACTAAGGAACCAGGGAATGAGACTACATGGGTAGGATAAAGTGGGTTGATCCACTGTCTATCTAGTCCGTCTGTCACTGGAACAAAAGGGCATATTTTGAATGGGCAAAAGTGACTTCTTTCATGTCACTCCTGAAATTTAGGGATATGCCTAAAATATCTTGTGTGGCTTCTACTTAACATCATATTAAAGAACTTACTCTATAAGGATCATTAAGAATTTTCCTGAGACTTTCGGGCAACATGGTGCTATAGGCAGAAGCACCACACAATTCCTCCGTAGCAAAGATCTGAAAAACTAAGCCAAACGAGAAAACTGCAATCCTGAAACCCTAAGCATCCAAATAAAGAGATAAAGAACTCAGCCAAGCACCAAATGGAATAAGAAACTGACAAGAGAACAGAGAGCGAAGAGAGATACATGTAAAGGTCCCCTAGCAGCTAAAGCAGCACGGATCCACCATCTTGGACTCCTATCAGAGACCAGTGAACAGGGGGTATAAGAAAGCAGCTTCACGGAGCTTCCAGCAGGAGACAGAACAACCAGTAACCAGCGTTATATGCTTTCCCACCCTGAACCCTTCTTCACCCACACTCAGCCTCTTCTGCTTCCAGCAGCCACAGTCTCTTGGCCGGGAAGCACGGGCTTCACCCCGGTGTCGCTTGGATTCTACCAGCGTGCAATGGCTGGCTCCCTAAGTGCCATTTGTTGGCTGCTGGTGTTGCTTTTTTCTGCTCTTTAGATTTCTTTCTTACCTCTCACCATCTGCTCCTCCTTTTTCTCAAACACCCGGCTCTGTGCGCCATCTCTGCTTCTTCCTGAAAGGCTGTGAAACGCCACTCGAATGTGAGATTGCTTCCTGGCCCGTGATGCCATGCTGGTAGGATCCCAGGGCTTTTTTTTTGGTTTTGAGTTGTTTTCCTTTTCTTTTCTCAAACTGGGAGCCCGTTCTAGCTGGGCACTACTGCACGGCTTGGGACTTACCCTCTTAGTTTCCACAGAGGGAAGGAGGGATCCCTGAGGGCATTTCTTTTAACTCGTTTTTCTTTTTTTCCTCCTCCTTCTTTTCCTGTTTTTTTTTTTCAGGGCTTTTCTTGTTCTTTTTTTTTTTTTTTTTTAATTTGTTTGTTTTCTTTTCCCTTTTTTGTCTTTCATTACTCAGTTTCCTGTCTCTCTATACTTTCTTTCTCTTCCTGTCCCATGAATACCTGGCGCTGAGTGACACTTTTACCCCTTTTAGACAAGCTGTACTTCTCGGCCCGGGAGCAACTTCCCCTGACCTTGCAGCCCACCAGTGGGATCCCTGGGAGCTTTTCTTTTCTTCCTGATTTTTATTTATTCATTTCTTTTCTTCTTCTCCTTTTTTCTCCATTTCATAGTCTCTCACTCTCCACTCCAATGACAAGCTCCCCTAGCACTCTTTTTTGTTTGTTTTCATGTTTTTGGCATCTATTCCTCTCTCCTTTCTCCCATACCAATCTTAGCTTCAAACATCATAATCTCCTGCCTCCATCCTGCATACCTGCACCGTGCGCTGAACATCACACCACCAAGCAGCCTAGGAACGGCCTCCCAGAACCTGGCCTGTACTGATTACTGGCCTGCCCTGGTGGCCACAGTTAAGTGCCACAAACAATCCATCCCAGCAACTCCTCTTCAGCTGTACCGTATCTGAGCGACTGACCCTGCCAAGTGTAGGAGATGAAAAGTACCGTGCCCACAGATGAGCAAACAACAAAGAACACACAACCGACCTGCTCAGAAATAGCCAAATAAAACAAAAAAGCAAGATGAAACAAACAAGTCTACAATCAATAAATGAGAAAAATAACTACTGAATGCCCTGAAGACAGGAGACAATATCAAAACATTTACAAAAACAGGATAGGATGCTTCCAGCAGGCATCCAAAATAAAACACCAGATAACTTTCCAGTAGAACAAACAACACCAGAATTCCCTGATAGGGAATTCAAATCTCTAATATTCAGAGCTATCCAAGAGTTGAACCAAAAAGCAGACAAAAATGAGGACAAAAATAGACAAATTCACAGAAAAGGCAGACAAATTCATATAAAATACAGACAAAAAAATAGAAGAATTCCAGAAAATAATACAGGAACAAAATGCTAAAATAAATTCATAACTAGAAATCACATAAAAGCAACAATTAGAAATCCAAAAGATAAAAAACAAGATTTCAGAAATGGACAGTGTCATAGAAGGGGAGAGGAGCAGGTTTGAAACAACGGAAGACAGAATCAGTGAAACTGAAGACAAACACTTGGATACAACTCTGTTTGAGGAAAAATCAGAAAAAAGAATGAAGAAAAATGAGGAGACCCTGAGAATTATGTGGGATACAATCAAAAGCAAAAATTTGTGAGTGATTGTGGAGTTCCAGAACAGGGGGAGAAAACTGAAAACACAAAAAGGATCAATGAAGAACTGCTGACAGAAAACTTTCCCAATATCATGAAAGAAAAAGCTAGCCATCTGAGAAGCTCAACGAACTCCATATAGGATACACGCCAAAAGAAAATCACTAACACATGTCAATCAAACCAAACTTACAAGAATTATTAAAGGGAGTCCTTTGATCTGAGAACAAACAACTTCAGCTCACAGGCTGAATCCAGGATGCAGGATCGTACCAGCTGGATACCAATCCAGGAAATGAACTCTCAAGGACTATCCAAAACCAAAAGAAATACAACAAGGAATCAGAGTACTTAATCTGTAAATGACAACAACATCAGAACAATAAAGGAGGGAATAAATGGTGTAGGTACAGAACCTTCAAATGGTGAATGAGGCAAGGCGGTACCAAGTAATAATAGACTACTTCAATCTTAGAAAGATATGGGTAAATTTCACAGTAACCACAAAGAAAGTTAACAAACCTACTCATCAAAATAAAGACGAAAAACATAAAGTCTCAGTAAAAACAAAAGAAATGAAAAAAAAAAACCACAAACAAAAGGAATTCAGCACAGGAAAGTAAGAGGAACAAAGAAAACAGCACCACACACACACACACACACACACACACACACAAAAGCACTACGAAATGACAGGAATAAACTCAAACCTATCAATAATTACGCTGAATGTAACTGGTCTAAATGCACCCATAAAGAGATGGAGAGTGACAGAATGGATTAAAAAACAGGATCCATTAATATGCTGTCTACAAGAGACAAACCTTAGAAACAAAGATGCAAATTTACTAAAAATCAAAGGTTGGAAACAATATATCAAGCAAACAACTACCAAAAAAGAGCAGGAGTAGCAATTCTAATCTCAGATAAAATAGACTTTAAAACAAAATCCACCATAAAAGACAAAGAAGGATACTATATAATGATTAAGGGGATGATCCATCATAAAGATATAACCATGATAAACATCTATGTACTCAATGACAGGGCTTCAAAATACATAAAACAAACTCTAACAACACTGAAAAGAGAAACTGACAGTTCCACAATAATAGTAGGAGACTTCAACACACCACTCTTGGTAAAGGCAAGAACATCTAAAAAGAAACTCAGCAAAGATACAGAAAGACTTAAAGGGCACAATCAGCCAACTTGACCTCATAGACATATACAGAACACTCCACGCAACAGCTGCAAAGTACACATTCTTTTCCAATGCCCATGGAACATTCTCCAGAACAGACCACATCTTAAGCCACAGAGCTATCCTTGACAGGATCCAAAATGTTGAGATAATATAAAGTATTTTCTCTGACCACAACGCCATCAAGGTAGAAATTAACAACAGAAAGAGCAAGGAAAAAAAATCAATTACATGGAAACTGAATAACACCCTGCTTACAAACCACTAGGTAACAGAAGATATCAGAGATGGAATCAAAAAATTCCTAGAATCAAACGAGAATGAAAACACATCCTACCAGAACCTTTGGGACATAGCAAAGGAGTCCTCAGAGGACAATTTATAGCAATAGATGCACACATCAAAAAACAAGGGACAAAATCAAAATCAAAACATTAACTACACAACTCAAATAAACAGAAAGTGAACAGCAAAAAAAGGCCACAGCCACCAGAAGAAAGGAAATAATAAAGATCAGAGGATAAATAAACGAAATAGAGGATAGAAAAACCATAGAAAGAATCAACAAAACCAAAAGTTGGTTCTTTGAAAGAATCATCAAAATCGACAAACCACTGGCCAGGCTGACAAAAAAAAGGGGAGGATACAAATAACCCAAACAAGAAATGAAATGGGGGACATTACAACAGACCCAACTGAAATAAAAAGAATCATAACAGAGTAGTATGAAAAACTATACTCCAACAAATTTGAAAACCTACAGGAAATGGATAAATTTCTAGAAACACACTACCTCCTGAAACTATCACAAAGTGATGTTGAAAATCTGAACAGACCCATAACAAGAGAAAAGATTGAAAAGGTAATAAAAAAAATTCCCCCAAAAAAAAAACCCTGGCCCAGATGGCTTCACTGGAAAATTCTACCATTCATAGAAGAGCTTGTGCCAGTACTACTCAAACTATTTCACAACATAAGGAAGCGACACTTCCGAATTCATTCTATGAAGCCACCATAACTGTGATAATAAAACCAAGCAAAGATGCCCCAAGAAATGAAAATTACAGACCAATCTCTCTCATGAATATAGATGCAAAAACTCTCAACAAAATTCTAGCCAAAAGAATTCAGTATCATATCAAAAAAATAATACACCATAACCAAGTAGGATTCATACCAGGTATGCAAGGATGGTTCAACATCAGAAAATCAATCAATGTAATCTACCACATAAAGAAAAGAATCACATGATCATCTCAATCGATGCAGAAAAGGCATTTGGTGAAGTCCAACAACTATTCCTAATAAAAACTCTCAATAAAATAGGTATAGGCATAGAAGGAAAATTCCTCAACATAATAAAGGGCATCTCTACAAAACCAACAGCCAACCTCATTCGTAATGGAGAGAGGCTGAAAATATTCCCCTTGAAAACAGGAACAAGACAAGGATGCCTTTTATCACCACTCCTATTTACCATTGTGCTGGAAGTCCTAGCTAGAACAGTAAGGCAATGAAAACAAATAAAGGGCATCCAAATTGGTAAGAAAAAGTAAAACTGTCCCTATTTGTGGATGATATGATACTATACATAGAAAATCCCAAAAGACTCCACAAGAAAACTACTGGAACTAATAGAAAGATTCAGCAGAGCAGCAGGATATAAGATATAAACACACAAAAATCAGTTGTATTCCTACATACCAATAAAGAGAATGATAAAAAGAAAATCAGGAAACAATACCATTTATAATAGCCCCTAAAAATATAAAATACTTCGGAATAAATCTAACCAGGGATGTAAAAGACCTATACGAAGAAAACTACAAAATACTACTGCAAGAAACCCAAAGGGATCTACATAAATGGAAAAACATACCATGTTCACAGATAAGTAGACTCAACATAGTGAAAATGACAATTCTACCCAAAGCAGTTTACAAATACAATACTGATCTAAAGATCAACAACATTCTTTAAAGAGATGGAAAAACTAATCATCAACTTTGTATGGAATGGGAAGCCCTAAAAAAGTAAAGCTCTATTAAAGAAGAAGAATAAAGTAGGGGGTCTTGCACTACCTGACCTCAGAACCTCCTATACAGCTACGGTAGTCAAAACAGCCTGGTAGCGGTACAATGACAGATACATTGACCAATGGAATAGAATTGAGAACCTAGATGTAAATCCATCTACCTACGGTCACCTGATCTTCGACAAGGGCCCAAAGTCCATCAAATGGGGAAAAGACAGTCTTTTTAACAAATGGTGCTGGCAAAACTAGATGTCCACCTGCAAAAAAATGCAACAGGACCCATACTTCACACCATATACAAAAACTAATTCAAACTGGATCAAAGACCTGAATATAAAGCCTCAAACTATAAACTTCACAGAAGAAAAAACAGTATCAATGGTAGAAGCCCTAATGCATGGCGTTAACAAGATACAAACCATAACCAACACACAAGCTCCAGAAGATAAGCTAGATAACTGGGATCTTCTAAAAATCAAACACCTATGTTCTTCAAAAGACTTCACCAAAAGAGTAAAAACAGAACCTACAAACTGGGAAAAAATTTTGGACATTACAAGTGAAAGGTCTAATCTCTATAATCTACAAGAGAATACAACACCTCTACAACAAAAAGACAAATAATCCAATTAAAAAATGGGCAAAGGAAATGAACAGACACTTCACCAAAGAAGAGATTCAAGCTGTCAACAGAGACATGAGGAAATGCTCGCTATCACAAGCCATTAGAGAAATGCAAATTAAAACCACAATGAGATACCATCTCATCCCCGCATTACTGGCACAAATCAAAAACACTGGAAATAACTGGAGAGGCTGCAGGGAAATCAGACCTCTTATGCACTGCTGGTGGAAATGGAAAATAATACAACCATTTTGGAAAATGATAAGGCGCTTCCTTAGAAAGCTAGAAATAGAAATACCATACAATCCAGCAATCCTACTCCTAGGAATACACCCTAGAGAAATAAGAGCCGTCACACGAACAGACATATGCACACCCATGTTCACTGCGGCATTGTTCACAATAGCAAAAAGATGGAAACAACCTAGATGCCCATCAACAGATGAACGGATAAACAAACGATGGTACATACACACAATGGAGTATTATTCAACGATAAAGAACAATTATGAATCTGGGAAGCATCTCATAACATGGATCAAACTGGAGGACATTATGCTGAGTAAAATAAGTCTATCACAAAAGGACAAATATTGTATGAGACTGCTACTGTAAAAATTCATGAAAAAGTTTACACACGAAAAGTAACAACCTTTGTTGGTTACGAGGGATGGGAGGGGTGGGGGGAAAATACTAAATAGACAATAGATAAGTGGTAAATTTGGTGAAGGGTAAGACAGTACACAATACTGGGGAAGCCAGCACAACTTGTACAAGGAAAGGACATGGAAGCTCCACAGACACATCCAAACTCCCTAAGGGACTAAATTGCTGGGCGGAGGGCTATGGGGACCATGGTCTCAGGGAACAGCTAGCTCAAATGGCATAACACAGTTTATAAAGATGATGTTCTACATTCTACCTTGGTGAGTAGCGTCTGGGATCTTAAAAGCCTATGAGCAGCCATCTAAGATACTCCACTCTTCTCATCCCTTCGGGGGCAAGGGAGAATGAAGAGAACAAGATACAAGGATTTTGTTCTTCTGTAAACCTTCATCTAAAGTACAAGAACAATAAAAAAGAATTATCTATGTGAGATCAAATTGACAACAGCAGCTCAAAAGGTTTGATGGGAAGCCTAGTGGACAGTGAGTTGAAGACAATGGTGATGGAATAATTTGGAAAAGGATAGTGAGAATAGTAGCACAACTGGAAGAATGTAATCGATGTCACTGAATTGTACATGCAGAAATTTTTGAAATGGTGTATCCTTGGCTATGTATATTTTCACCAAAAAGAAGAAAGGTCTTTCAAGGTTGAGAAAGGAGAGTGTTGACATGTCGTGGGGTTGTTAACTAATGTCATAAAACGATACGTGTACTGACTGTTTAATGAGAAACTATTTGTTCTGTAAACCTTCACCTAAAGTACAATTTTTAAAAAAAAAGGAATTTTCCTGAGTCTTAATTCAGTATCTATAGCCTACTGTGAACTCCACTAACATTTAAGCTGTGACTACTGACCCAAATCCATGTACCAATCAGTGTCTGTGTGATCTTGGGCATGCTGCTTACCCTCTCTGTACCTCAGTAAAGTGCTGACGATGATGGTACCAACTTCATGGAGTTATTGATAAATCAAGTCCTGGTTAATATTACTAATTATAGTTCTGATGTTAAATAAATACATTAAATAATACCATTATTGACCCTGTGGAATTATTCTGTCTGCACTTCTTCATATATTGGTTTGGTAGGCAAAGTGTACTCTTTATTACTTTTCTCAGATTATTCCCTAACCAAGACACTGACAATTTGATTTTCTAAAAATTTAATTGTAGAAAATCACATAAAGTTTGAATATATTTCTTGTATTTATTCTTACCAAAAGATTCTGGTAGTTTAGTTAGGTAGTTGTACCAATAATGTGAGAAACTGAAGAAATTATCAAGATGGGAATAACACACAAAGCAGGACAGAGTAATACACACACACACAAAGAATTAAAGTAAAATTAACAGTAAGTAATAAGAGCCCTAATAACAATATTAAGTAAAATTAGAGATTTCAATATATGAAAGATTAAATTATGACTTTTGAAATATAGTTAGAATACTTTATAAAAAAAGGTTTAATTTGACCACAAGCATGAGACAGCATGGCTCTCAAATATTCAGGAAACACAGAGTCCATATGATCTTCTACGGATAGTTTAAAAAAAATTATGGATAGTAAGATGGCATCTGTAATTTTATTCTAGACATGAATAACATACTAATATAATCAAATTTTAAAAGTTTATTATCTCAACAGAATCACAAATATTTATGATTGGTTCACTGGCAAGAGGATTAAAAAAAAGTCACCTTTTGGTCTAGTAACAATGATTAACAACAATTTGTTAATTTAGGAATATTTAAAACATGAATTCTGAAATTATGTGAAGGGTTATTTGCCAGTAAGAAAGGCCTAAGAGAGAAGTAAATGCTACAGGGAAGTGAGGGAGATCAACCAGACTTCACCTTCATCCCGGTTCTCCCTTTTGAGAGCGCTTCATTATACATCTACAAAGAAATTCTGCATTGTCTATTGAAAGAGGTGATTTCTGTATGTAAATTATGTATAAAGTCTGAACTGAAAACAATCTAAATGTCCATCAACAGACGAATGTCAGAATATTATTTAGCCACTATTAACAGTGATAGTCACAAAAAAAAAATGTCAAGTGAAAAAAGCATACAAAAATCATACACAGAGCAGTTTTATACCTGTTTGGGCTGTTGTTTTTTAAAGGCTGCGAAACATATTCAAAGAGAAAAAAATAACAAATATACCAACTTGTTAGTATCAGTTGTCTTAATGTAGTAAGATTATCTGGAACTTTCCCCCCTTCTTATTCTTCTGTATTTTCCAGAATTTTCTTAAGGAGATTATTATCTGTTTTGCTTTTGTGATAGAACAAACAAATTAATTTTTAAAAAGACATGACATCTAGGCTGTGAGAAGCAGAAGCTATCAAAATAATCCAACGTGGAGAAGGAGAGTGGGTAGGAGTATAGGTGAAATCAAACTGGCCGTGTGTTGATTGATGATGGTTGATGATGGGTACAGATGGGTTCATTAAACTATTCTCTCCACTTTCTTATTGTTTGTAATTTTAAACAATACATTTACAAGCAATAACTACTTTCCTACTACATCTGAGGAGTTGCTGTGTGGTGTGTGTTAGTGTGAAACCCATACATAGACGTGAGTATTACTGGTTGATAACAAAGTTATTATAGTCTTTTCCCAAATAATGTGCCCACACATATAATGTGCATAGCTAGCCTAGGAAAATAAGGCTTGAAAGGGTTGCACAGCTGGCAAAAAAACTTATAACGTGCGTGTTTTCCATAAAATTCAGTAATCCTGTCTACTAAATCAGTATCGTATAGGAAGTCCACTATAGCAGAAAATTTAATTGAGAGAATTAGGAAACCTGAGCAAATTGATTTATACAATATTAAATACGCCACATTAACAAAAACAATATTTCTTGAGTTCCAGCGAAATGGCACTCTAGGCAGAAGCACCACGCCGTCCCTCCACAGCAAAGATCCGAAAAACTAAGCCATATGGAGAATACAACAATCCGGAAACCCTAAAACATCAAATGAAGAGATAAAGAACTCAGCCAAGCACCAAATGGAGTGAGAAAACTGACAGTAAACGGAGAGCAAGGAGAGATTCATGCAGAGGTCCCCTACCAGCTAACGCAGCACAGATCCACCATCTTGGACTCCTATCGGAGACCAGCAAATGGGGGTACAAGAGAGCAGCCTCACGGAGCGCCCAGTGGGAGACAAAACAGCCGGTAATTTGCAGTGTGCGCTTTCCCACCCCCCACCCCTCTTCGCCCCAGCTCGGCCTCCTCTGCTTCCCACAGCCACAGTCTCTTGACCAGGAAGCGCCGGCTGCTTGGATTCCACACACCCAAGCAGGCGGCTCTCTGGGTACCATTTGTTGGCTGCTAGTGCTGTTTTTTTTTTTCCTGCTTCTTTTGACTTCTCACTTGCCTCTCGCCGCCTCTCCCTCCTTTTGATCGAGTGCCTGGCTCTGAGTGCCATCTTTGCTTCTTCCTGAGGGGCCGCAGGGCTCCATTTGAGTGTGCAGCTGCTTCCCGGTCTGGGCTGCCGCGCTGGTGGGATCCTGGGGCTTTTGTTCGTTTTGAATTGTTTGTTTGTTTTCTTTTCCTTTTCTTGAGTTGGGAGCCCTTTCTGACCAGGCGGAGCTACGTGGCAATGAACTCCCCTTCGGCTTTCACAGACGTGCGGAAGGATCCCTGAGGACATTTCTTTTTTTGCTGTTTTTTTTTTTTTTTCCTGTTTTTTTGGGGGGCCTTTCTGGTTCTTTTCTTTGATTTGTTTTGTTTTCTTTTCCATCTTTTTCCCTTGGTAGCTGTAGACAATTAGTCCTTTGGACTAATCTTTTCCTTGTATCCTGTTCTCTTCATTCAACACTGAAAAGAGAAATTGACAGTTCCACAATAATAGTAGGAGACTTCAACACACCACTCTCAGTAAAGGACAGAACAATTAAGAAGAAACTCAGCAGAGATACAGAAGACCTAAAGGACACAATCAGCCAACTGGACCTCATAGACATATATAGAACACTCCATCCAACCATTGCAAAGTACATGTTCTTTTCCAATGCACATGGAACGTTCTCCAGAATAGACCACATCTTAGGCCACAGAGCAATCCTCAACCACATCCAAAACGCTGAGATAATTCAAAGTATCTTCTCTGACCACAATGCCATCAAGGTAGAAATTAACAATAGAAAGAGCAGGGAAAAAAAATCAACTACATGGAAACTGAATAATACCCTGCTTACACATCACTGGGTAATAGAAGAAATCAGAGATGGAATCAAAAAATTCCTAGAATCAAATGAGAATAAAAACACATCATACCAAAACCGTTGGGACACAGCAAAGGCAGTCCTCAGAGGGCAATTTGTAGCAATAGATGCACGTATCAAAAAAGAAGAAAGAGAAAAAATCAAAACATTAACTACAGAACTCAAACAAATAGAAAGAGAACAGCAAAAAAAGCCCACAACCACCGGAAGAAAGGAAACAGTAAAGATCAGAGCAGAAACAAATGAAATAGAGAACAGAAAAACAATAGAAAGAATCAACAAAACCAAAAGTTGGTTCTTTGAAAGAATCAACAAAATTGACAAACCACTGGCCGGACTGATAAAAGAAAAACAGGAGAGGACGCAAATAACCCAAATAAGAAATGAAATGGTGGACATTACAACAGACCCAACTGAAATAAAAAGGATTATAACAAAGTATTATGAAAAACTATACTCCAAGAAATTTGAAAACATAGGGGAAATGAATAAATTTCTAGAAACACACGGCCCACCGAAACTACAACAAAGTGATGTTGAAAATCTGAACAGACCCATAACAAGAGAAGAGATTAAAAAGGTAATAAAAAAACTCCCAACCAAAAAAAGCCCTGGTCCAGATGGCTTCACTGGAGAATTCTACAAAACATTTACAGAAGAGCTTGTACCAGTTCTACTCAAGCTATTTCAGAGCATAGAAGAGGAAGCAACACTTCCAAATTCATTCTATGAAGACAGCATAACGCTGATACCAAAACCAGGCAAAGATGTCACAAACAAAGAAAATCACAGACCAATATCTCTCATGAATATAGATGCAAAAATTCTCAACAAAATTGTAGCCAACAGACTTCAGCATCATATCAAAAAAATAATACACCATGACCAAGTAGGATTCATATCAGGTATGCAAGGATGGTTCAACACTAGAAAATCAATCAACGTAATCCAGCACATAAATAAAAGGAAAGAAAATAATCACATGATCATCTTAATTGACACAGAAAAGGCATTTGACAAAGTCCAACACCCATTCCTGATAAAAACTCTCAATCAAATAGGTATAGAAGGGAAATTTCTCAGCATAATAAAGGGCATCTCTACAAAACCAACGGCCAACATCATTCTTAACGGAGAGAGGCTGAAAACATTCCCGTTGAAAACAGGAACAAGACAAGGATGGCTTTTATCACCACTCCTATTTAAAATTGTGCTGGAAGTTCTAGCTAGAGCAATAAGGCAAGAAAAAGAAATAGAGGGCATCCAAATTGGTAATGAAGAAGTTAAACTGTCCCTGTTTGCAGATAATATGATACTATACATAGAAAATTCTAAAGACTCCATGAGAAATCTACTGGAACAAATAGAAAGATTCAGCAGAGTAGCAGGATATAAGATAAACATTCAAAAATCAGTTGGATTCCTATACACCAGTAAGGAGAACGATGAAAAGGAAATCAGGAAAACAATACCATTTTCAATAGCCCATAAAAAGATAAAATACTTAGGAATAAATCTGGCCACGGATGTAAAAGACCTATACAAAGAAAACTATAAAACACTACTGCATGAAACCCAAAGGGATCTACATAAATGGAAAAACATACCACGCTCATGGATAGGCAGACTCAACATTGTGAAAATGTCAATTCTCCCCAAAGCAATTTACAAATACAACGCAATCCCAATCCAAATACCAACAACATTCTTCAAAGAGATGGAAAAACCGATCATTAACTCTATATGGAAAGGGAAGAAGCCCTGAATAAGTAAAGCACTACTGAAGAAGAAGAACAAAGTTGGAGGACTCACACTACCTGACTTGAGAACCTACTATACAGCTACAGTAGTCAAAACAGCCTGGTACTGGTACAACGACAGATACGTTGAGCAACGGAACAGAATAGAGAACCCAGATGTAAATCCATCCACCTACGGTCACCTGATTTTCAACAAGGGCCCAAAGTCCATCAAATGGGGAAAAGATAGTCTTTTTAACAAATGGTGCTGGCAAAACTGGATATCCATTTGCAAATAAATGAAACAGGACCCATACCTCACACTGTATACAAAAGCTACTTCAAAATGGATCAAAGACCTGAATATAAAGCCTAAAACTATAAAGTTCATAGAAGAAAAAATAGGACCAACACTTCAGGCTTTAATATATGGCATTAACAGGATACAAACCATAACCATCAATGCACAAACCCCAACAGATAAGCTAGATAACTGGCATCTTCTAAAAATCAAACACCTATGCTCTTCAAAAGACTTCACCAAAAGAGTCAAAAGAGAAGCTACAGACTGGGAAAAAATGTTTGGACAGTGCAAGTCAGACAAAGGTCTAATCTCCATAATCTACAAGAAAATCCAACACCTCTACAACAAAAAGACAAATAATCCTATTAAAAAATGGGCAAAGGAAATGAACAGACACTTCACCAAAGAACACATTCAACTGGCCAACAGATACATGAGGAAATGCTCGTGATCACTAGCCATTAGAGAAATGCAAATTAAAACCACAATGAGATACCATCTCACCCGTGCATTACTGGCACGAATCAAAAACACTGGAAATAACAAATGTTGGAGGGGCTGCGGGGAGATGGGAACTCTGATGCACTGCTGGTGGGAATGCAAAATGATACAATCATTTTGGAAAATGATATGGCGCTTCCTTAGAAAGCTAGAAATAGACATACCATTCGATCCAGCAATCCCACGCTTAGGAATATATCCTAGAGAAATAAGAGTCGTCACTCGAATAGACATATGCATACCTATGTTCATGGCAGCATTGTTCACAATAACAAACCGATGGAAACAACCTAGATGCCCATCAACAGATGAATGGATAAATAAACTATGGTACATACACACAATGGAGTACTATGCAACGAGAAAGAACAACGATGAACCTGTGAACCATCTCATAACGTGGGTGAAACTGGAGGACATTATGTCGAGTGAAATAAGTCAATCACAAAAGGACAAATACTGTATGAGACCTCTACTGTAAAAACCCATGAAAAAGTTCACACACAAAATGTAACAATCTTTGTTGGTTACAAGGGATGGGAGGGGTGGGGGGGGAAATACTAAACAGGCAATAGATAAGTGGTATCTTGGGTGAAGGGTGAGACAGTACACAATACAGGGGAAACTAGCACAACCTGTACAAGGAAAGGTCATGGAAGCCCCATAGGCACATCCAAACTCCCAGAGGGACTGAATTGCTGGGTGAAGGGCTCTGGGGACCATGGTCTCAGGGAACATCTGGCTCAAGTGGCATGACACAGCTTATGAAGACAATGCTCTACATTCTACCTTGGTGAGTAGTGTTTGGGGTCTTAAAAGCTTGTGAGCGGCCATCTAAGATACTCCACGAGTCTCATCCCTTTGGGAGCAAGGGAGAATGAAGAGAACAGGATACAAGGAAAAGATCTCCAACGGACTAATTGTCCACAGCTACCAAGGCCTCCACTGGACTGAGTCCAGTACAGCTATATGGGGCCCAGCTACCACCGACTGTTCTGACCGGGATCACAACAGATATTTTTGGACAGAGCTGCAGAAGGAAGTAAAACAAAATTCTAACACACAAAAAAAGACCAGATTTACTGGCCTGACAGAGACTGGAGAAACCTCGAGAGTATGGCCCCCGGACACTCTTTCAGCTCAGTGGTGCAGTCACACCTGAGGTTCACCATTCAGCTGGGGATTGGACAGCCTCAGAAAACAAAATGGGACTAGTGAGGCACAGCAGTCCAGGGTAAGGACTAGAAGGCAGGAGGGGACAGGAAAGCTGTGAGAGGGAACCCAAGGTTGAGTAAGGACAGTGTTGACATGTCGTGGGGTTGTTAACCATTGTCATAGGGCAATATGTGTATTAACTGTTTAATGAGGAAGTATTTTGTTCTGTAAACCTTCATCTGAAGTACAAGAACAATAAAAAAGAATTATCTATGTGAGATCATATTGACAAGGACAAGGAAGCCGGTGATAGGGAACACAAAGTTGAGTGAGGATATTGTTGATGTGTTGTGAGACTGTTAACCATTGTCATAGGGCAACATTTGTAGTAACTGTTAAATGAGAAACTATTTTGTTCTGTAAGCCTTCATCTTAAGTGAGAATAACAGCACAACTGGAAGAGCGTAGTGAATGTCACTGAACTGTGTATGTAGAATTTTTGAAACGGTGCACCTTTGGCTATGTGTATTTTCACCAAAAAAAAAAAAGGTTGAGAATTTAGAGGGTTAATATGTTGTAGGGTTGTTAACGAATGTCATAAAACAACATGTGTACTACTGCTTCATGAGAAACTATTTGTTCTGTAAGCCTTCACCTGAAGTACAATAAAATATAAAAACAAAAACAAAAAACAAAACAATATTTCTTAATTCTCCTGCAACTTAATAGTATTTTAGAATAAAGTTAGATATGCAGACCAGATAACTTGGCTTTGTATTGTAAGGAATACTAGGGTTTGTTATGGCAAAACAGTAGAAGATCCTTTTAAGTAAATTTAACATGCAGAGTTTTAGATTATAGCCCAGAAACATTTTGAGCCCTCCTGAAAATTTATTTTCTATAGGTCAAAGTCTTAGTATTTCAGATTATTTAGGTGGAGCTCCCAAAGGAGCCCCATTAAGGTAAAGGATATTTTATTCAAAAGATGGACCAAGATAATTCAGCTTATTAAAAACCTTTAAAACATAAAATAAATAAAACTGAGACATTCTCCCTAGTATGCAGAATAACTTTTATAGATTTTATGAAATAGGTAACTGGTTTTGAATGTTACCTCAATTTACATATAATTATGAGGCCTCCTTGGTTAGTGGTTGCCTCTGTTCTTAGACTCAGTATAGAAGTACCAGCAAGCCACTTTATAAGTGCTCTCTTTTACTACAAGGCCAGGCATACCCTATCAAATGTAAACTTTCTCTTCCTTTTCCATTTGTTTCTTTGTTCTATTCTGGGAATAAGGGTATTCGTCCTACTCTATTTTAAAGTCCTGACAAAGTTAAGAAGATAATGTACAATGACATAATGGTACAGATAATTATTTCTTTATATCTTTAGCAAGCTTAGGGCTCAAATTCTCCTATCTGGTTAATTTCTTGCCATTATTAACTGACCGAGAAGATACTTTATCTAAATACTTAAGTTTTTCTACCCAAATGACAAACAAATATGAATTAGAATGACCAACTCACAAAGATATAGATCTCTCCCTGCATTCAATGAAGTGACTATCAGTTATAGGTAGTCCTAACCAATAGTTCTCTATCATTGGGGGTCCTCAAGCAGAAAGTGAAATACGAAAAAGAAAAAGAAAAAGAAAAAAAAAAAAACCCTAGAGAAAAATGGCACAACAGTATTCAAGGATTGGTTAGTACAGTCTTTAAGATTCCCTTAAAAAACCTGAGATTCCAACTGCAATCTTAGTACAGGAAAAATTCTAGTTCTTTTATTTGTTGTTAAATACCAACCTTAATTCTAATTTTTCTTACTTTGCCATAATTATACTTACTAACATAAACATCAAAACAATTAATATGTGAATAATAATATAATCTGCCACATCTAAAATAAACATTTTATTATTTAAGTCAATAAAAAAAAAAGTTTAATATACAGTCATACCTTATGGTTAATTTCAGGAACTATCTATTCTGTAAACTAAGGACAGTAAGTTTTGTGTGTTTTTTTTTGTTCTGCCTATTAACAAAACCAGCAACAGTTCAGATTGTTACAAATACATTATACTTAACTCTTTTTTGGAAATTGGAACTGCGGATATTGACTTGATCAAGTTTTCTGGTGGAAGATCCAACACCCTGGAAAGCTAAAATTCAAAAAGAACAAAATAGAGTAAAAGAATTGTTGACCTATTGTTCCAAATTTGTGTTCAGTTAAACACTACTGAATTTGGTTAAAAAAAAAACAAAAAAAAAACAATAGTTTTAGTCAATACTAACTGTAGATGTGACAGCTGACTGTGATAGTCCTCAGCAAAGCTAAAATATACTGTAAATAAAGGGATATTTAATCACAGTGTAATTAGAACATTTAGCCCTACCAAGGAAAAATTAAAGAGCATTAGACCTATACGTTGGGGACCATTGTTGCAGGGGACATCTAGGTCAACCGGCATAACAAAGTTTATTAAGAAAATGTTCTGCATCCCACTTTGGTGAATGGTGTCTGGGGTCTTAAAAGCTAGCGAGCAGACATCTAAGATGCATCAATTGGGTCCCAACCCACCTGGAGTAAAGGAAAATGAAGAACACGAAAGACACAAGGAAAATATTAGCCCAAGAGACAAAAGGAGCCACATAAGCCAGAGACTTCATCAGACTGAGGCCAGAAGAACTAGATGGTGCCCGGCTACCAACAATGACTACCCTGACAGGGAACACAACAGAGAGTCCCTAATGGAGCAGGAGAAAAGTGGGGTGCAGAACTCAAATTGTAGTAAAAAGACCAGACTTAATGGTCTGAGACTGAAGGAACCCCAGAAAGCATGGCCCCTGGACCCTCTGTCAACCCAGCACTAAAACCATGCCCAAGGCCTAGTCTTCAGACAAAAATCAGACTGAACTATGGGACATAAACTGATACTCGTGAAGAGTGTGCTTCTTAGCTCAAGTAGATACATGAGACTAAATGGGCAGCTCCTGTCCAGAGGTTAGATGAGAAGGCAGAGAGGGTCAGGAGCTGGTTGAATGGACACGGGATATCAGGGGTAGAAAGGAGGAAGGTGCTATCACAGTATAGGGAGAACAATTAGGGTCACATAACAATGTATGTATAAATTTTTATATGAGAGACTAACATGAACTGTGAACCTTCACTTACAGTACAATTAAAAAAAAAATCAACTTTTCAATATAAAGCATCAACAGTGTGTGCCCTAAGACTCCTTGCACTCCTCCTTCAAAATCCTTACTTTGCTCTTTCCACCAGTCTTGAACTGTTATATCAAGATCCATACTCAATTCTACTCAAGCCCTACCTACCCTGATTGAAAGACCAGCCTTAAACTAAACATCAAATTCTCAGAAAAGTCAGACCTTGTCTTCCTAGTCCAAGGCACTATTAAAGCTCTATCAAGTAGAGCAATAAACTCAGCTTTGTCTTATCAAATGATCGCATTGATGATATTTGGGGGACCAGCCTTGACAGGGCAGGCAGTGCATCTAGGAGGATAAAGACAAGGCAGAGTAATTTCCTCACAATGTCCAGAAACACTGTAAAAATGAACTAAGGAAAATTTTACGCCAGGCAAAGTATATTCATTAATGAAAATGGAAATGGCCTGTCGGGACCACAGAGGAAAGTTTCCTTGTAAACTTCCATAGGTGGCCGATGAGTTTTAAAAATTCATTTTCACGAATTTCAGATTTTTTTTTGCAGTTTTTCATCCCTTCTCATTACAGAGTTGTTCAAATATGACTCTGAATAAAAAATAGGGTCTCATGTAACTTTGGAGTTAATAAAAATAATAATGTTAGGACAGGCTGCCAAATGACTGCAAAAGAAATAACCAGCTTTTAAATTACATCCTTTCGAATGGATATTTAGAGCCATCAACAACTTCACTGTCTTGGAAGTACAGCTGGAATGCTCTTTGGAAGCAAGGACAGCGAGACTTCGTCTCAGGTACTTTGAACATGTTATCAGGAGGGAACAGTCCCTAGAGAAAGACATCATGCTTGGTAAAGTAGAGGGTCAGTGAAAAAGAGGAAGACCCTCAACGAGATGCAACAATGGGCTCAAACATAACAATGATCGCAAGGGTGGCATAGGACCCGGCCGTGTTTCGTTCTGTTTGTACATATGGTCACTGTGAGTCGGAACCGACTCGAAGGCACCTAACAACAAGAAACACTAACTTCTACAAGGTCTAATTATGGTCCAATAACCTCCCATCCAGGTAAAGGATACAAAGCTGTGAGGTGGGAGGGAGCGAAGAAATCCACACATGCCCTTCAAGGTTTTTCACCCTCTCCCGTTCTACTGATTTGCCTCTGCAAGCGCCAGCAGCTCCAGAGAAGGGGGAGGAGGCGGGAGAAACAAACAGGGTTAGGGAGGTTAGCGGCCCTCTCGCTGACCGAGAACTGGTTCGCTGTGGTGAAAGGGCTTCGGAGTGCGGGGCTCCGCGGGGACACTCGTTCTTTTCGCTCTGGGGTTCATACCTGAGAGGCAATGGACCTGCGGAAACTGCACGCCATGTTCCGCCACGGTGTAACTCGTCCAGAAAATGCGCCTGGGAGTTTCTCCCCGCCCACTTCTGCACGCCACGCCTCCGCACACCGGAAGCCCGCCATAGGGGGCGATGCCAGCCAATCAAAGACTCGCATGGCCCGCCTTTAACCTCTGCCCTTCTGCCGCGAGGGCACGCGGGAAATCCTGAGTGCATCTGGAATCCCGAGGGCGGTTAGGACGATGGCCACCTCGTCGGTGTCCAAGGTACGTTGGGGCTGGCGCCGGTGGGGTTTCGTCACCGCCTTATTCCCTATGGAGAAGGAACGAAGCGGAGGTTACGTAGGCCTCGGTTCCCTGGCTTATGGGGAGGGAGCGGCGGCGTCTGCCCAGGTCCAGTTGAGGCCAACTTTACTTTGTTTAATGGAACAAGGACGCTGAAACTCTGTCTTAGCGGTCTGGCTAGGAGGATTTTAAAATTCTGGTTTGTGGAAGTCGAATGTCCCGAGGACATACCCTAGTCTCCCTTCCTTCTCATATTTATTGTGCACCAAGCCTTCCGTTAAGTACTTCAAGTACTGTGTTAAACAAAATAGACCCAGTTTCTGCCCTCAAGAAAGGCATTGAACCTACAGATAAAGTGATTATCATAAACTGTGATAAGTGTTAGCAAGAAAAAAGTTCTGAGAGAACACAAGGTTGGGAAGAACCTAATAATATTTATTGGGGGTGGGGTGGGGGAGAGGAGTGGTCAAGGAAGGCCTTTTTGAGAAAGTGACATTTTAGTCGAAACCTGAAAAATGAGTAAAAGTCAGGCACAGGTTGGGTAGGGGAGCTGTTCTAAAAGAATAGCGTGTGCTTTGGCCCAGAGGATAAATATAAAATGGCATATTAATGAAACTGAATAATCAGTATGATTGGAAAGTAGAGAAGCTGGAAGAGTTATGAAAAATGAGAATGAAAAGTAATGCGTGTGTGTGATCGTATAGACTGCTTCACAAGGACTGCCTAGACTGCAAGACATGATGGTGTATTTGGCAAGAAATAAACTCTAGATCTGCGTCGTCCAGTGTGGTAACCACTAGCCACAAGCCATTGGTGCTGTATCCAATGTGCTCAATAACCATATGTACTGGGCTAACATACTGGATAGTGTGGATATAGAACATTTGCATTATTGCAGGAAGTTCTGTTGGACTGTGCTGCTCTGTACCATGTAAAGTAAGACCATTATATTATGTTACTTTATTATTGAGAGCAATGGGAAACCCCTGAAAAACTTCTAAGCTGAAGAGGGAAATAGTTCTTTTTCGCTGTAATCTCTGACTATGCCTTTGTTTTATTAACAAGCCTTTGCTCTGATTATAATGTTATATTGAGCCTTATAAAGAGAACATGATGAGAAACGTATAGCAGATGATATGGATACTGTTTTCAAGCTTAATGTAGATATCTGACAAATAGTTTTTCAGAAAAGCCACCAGGGCTCACACATACTTTCATGTGTCAATAATCGTAGCACAAACTGTGTGAATAGTGGTAGGATTCAGTCATGGGAACCATTCAAAGAAACCTGGAAAAAAAAAATGACTTTTAAACCCAACTGTTTGGTGGCCTGTCTTGCTACATCTTTAATATGCGGGGCCTTGGCTTGTGTCCTCCATGTGTTTGAAGCTGTTCACATTTGTTTGGTCTTTAATGTAATCCTGTGAGGTAACTAGAAAAGAGCGGTATACTCATTTGATGGATAAGAAATTTAAGACACCAGAGGAATAAGCACTTGTCCACTGTGATATGTGAGTTAATGAGAGATTCAGAACTAGAATCTAATATCTAAGCCAAAACTTCCTAGATTTTAATAAGCCTAGGCATGCAGTCATATTCCGGATTGTACTTTTGTCCCCTGTTCCTCATTATTCAGAGGTGTTTTTATCTATTTGGAAATTGTGGGGGATGCTGATTTCTCTTGCTCAAGAGTTTTACAATATTGACATCCTTAACAGTATGACAAGATGAAAGAAAGTGAATGTAACTGAAAAGCAAATGCGTTTATTGTCTTGGAATTCCATCTTTGAGAGCAGATGTGATTGGAGAGAATATGTACCTAGTTATTGGACATCATGGGATTTTGAGATTATACTTTATAAGGTGACTCAATTCTTGTTCCTAGTTATATGTAAAGTATCGACTTTCCTTGGCTCTGTGACCAAGAGCTGCTTAATAAATTCAGTCTGTTGTATGATGACTTGTGTTTCTTGCTTCAAACTACCTCACATGCTAATGGTAAATAGGAGAATGATATCAGGATAACATAGGAGTTGTGTTGGTCTCATATGTGATTTTTCTTGACCTGTTAACATTTATCACTATTAAAGAGAAAGCCTAGCAATAAATGAAGACCTTTAAAAAAAAGAATGAAAATCTACACAAGTACCTTCCTTTAGTGCAAGTGTACTGCCTGGTTTAGTGGTTTCAAGAACCACTAAGCTTTCCACAAAGTAAAATTCTGACGAAGCTGAGCATGCAGATAAAGAAACTGCAAAGATGTTTCTCCCTATGTTAAAACAATGGATTAATGAATAAGTCTATACCCTGGATCCAATTTTTAATTTTGATTAAAATGGTCTATTAGAAGCAGTGCCTTCCAAGACTACATCACAAAGAAAAAGCACAAGCCCTAGTATTTGAAGTTACAAAGTATTGACTGTAATACTGGGTGTAAATGCCAGAAGATATTTAACTGTGATAGTATTTTTATTAGGTATTGTTTTTCTTTTGCTGTGGTTATAAAGTTTCATAGGTTTTGAGTGGTCTGTTTCCTAATCCTGTGTTGGCATAAGCTCCTCTTATTTCTGTGTATCTTGTAGAATGTGAGATTTTTTTCAGGAAAGAATCTATGGCATTGTAGCAGAAATGCTTGTCTTGGAATGATTATGAGGGAGACCTCACATAAGTAAGAATTTTTAAGGACCATTTCAGGAATTCATAGAACTGCCAGCTTTTTTATTTAACCTCTCTGAACATTTTTATTTCTCTTTCTTCATCACATTTTCTGGTTGTTGGCTCTTAAACTCTTTCCTTCATCGCAAATACCATCACTTGACCAGCATTTCAAAGTGGTTAACTATATTACTACCCCTGCCATCTGTTAGGATCCATTCTGGGCCCTGTTCATATCTCAGTTGTCTGCAGCTCCTTTTCCTTGCTGAATTGCAGGTGGATATGGAAGGGAGCCAAAGACAAGCTCTTTGGTGTCCCACTGCCTAAATATCCTGTGGCAGCAACTATAAAGCATTTCTGCTATTTCTATTAATAGTCCACCTACCACACCTCCCCAGTACACACACACCCTTTGATGCTGTCCAGACTAATATTAGGAAACAGCAAATTCAGCACTTCAATTTATAGTATAAATTTTATACCATCATGAATTCAGTTCATTCTTTCAAAAATATTTTTGAGTACCTGTTAGATGCTAGGCAGCTGTTCTAAATGATAGGGAAAAAGTGAACAAAAGTAGGCAAAAATCTCTGCCTTCACTGAACTTACATTCTTGAAAGAGGGAGAGACAGACAATAAGCAAGAGGTAAAACCTACAGTATTTGATGGTGATAAGTGCTATGAAAGAAAGTAAAACTGGGAAGGGGAAAACTTCACAGAAAAGGTCACCTTTGGATAAAGACATGCTTCAGGGAGCAAGCCAAACAGATATCTAGGGAGAGAACATTACAGGCACAGGGAACAGCAAAGACAGTGGTCCTAAAGTAGGAGCTTGCTTGATGTGTTTGAAAAACAACAGAAACCAGTGGAGAGAGAGAAGAGTCACCAAGGCAGGAGGTGATAGTAAATGAAAGAAAGGTAACGGGGTGGGGGATTGGAAGGGCTTTAGTTGGTTATGTGTATGATTAGAAACCATTGAGAGTTTTTGAGCAGAGACATGATATGATTTGACTTAAGTTTTAACAAGAGCTTAAAACTGGAAGGTGCTTATAAGCCATCTAGTACTACCTCTGTTCCTCTATAACACCTTTAAAAGATGGTCTTTTAACCTTTGCAGTGGCTGGGAATTCTGAAGTCTCACTTTCGTACAGTGTTCCCAATTATGCAGAACTGGAAGCTAACTCCCTATGAGTAATTCTATCCATTGTCTATTGGAAGTACCATAAAGAAATAATTAAATACTTGAAGACAGATATCATGCCATCTTCCCCCCAGTCATTACTCAACCAAACTAAACCCGTTGCCGTTGAGTCGATTCTGACTCATTGTGAGCCTGTAGGGTTTCCAAGGCTGTAAATCTTTATGGAAGCAGACTGCTATATCTTTCTCCCATGGAGTGGCTGGTGGATTTGAACCACCAACCTTTTGGTTAGCAGCAGACTGCTTTAACCACTGCACCACTGGGGCGCCTTCCAGGCATTACTCCAGTATAAATAGCCACAGTTCTTCAGCTATTTGCTGTTAGATTTCTTTTGGAGACCTTTTACTTTTGCTGTCCCTGCTGTCTTCTGGTTGTGGTCCATTTTGTCTGAATCCCTCTTATTGCCCTGAAATGAACTGGACAGTACATATGTGTAACCAGCACAAAAGGCTTGATGGTATCACAATATTTTCTGATTCTAGCTATTATGTATCAAATTAATATAGCCTAAACCCATTCCCGTCAAGTCAAATTCCGACTCATAGCGACCCTATAGGACAGAGTAGAACTTCCCGATAGGGTTTCCAAGGCTGTAATCTTTGTGGAAGCAGACTGCGAAATCTTTTCCCGCAGAGCAGCTGATGGGTTAGAAATGCCAACCTTTTCGGTTAGCAGCTGAGCACTTAACTGCTCTGCACTACCCCATTAATTGAATTACACTGCACTCTTTCTCAGCTATGTACAATCCCAGTGTCTTTATTACAAATGCTGTTATTAAGCAATTTCTTAGCAAATCCATACATCCACAGTTGATTTTTTGTTTATTTTGTTTTAACTCAAGTTTAAGACGTAGCAATTATTTCATCTATAAGGCACAGTTCTTATTATGAAACCTATAATCCACTATCTTGAGATGACTTTTTCTAGGTATAATTCTTTTATTCTTTTTTTCATTTTCTATAGAGATGGCTTTAAGATTGGTAGAATAGACGGGGGCTGGGCTGTGTAGCACTAGTTAATAATATGAAACTAAATGTAGCTAAATATAAAAGTGATTGTATAGGAAATTATCAGGAAAATTACATGGCAAGCATTCAATCATTCTGTGTAGTGATTGCCTAATAAATATGTCAACACTATCCTAAACATTGGAGAAACAATGATGAATTAAATGCAGTCTGTACTCTGAAGGAGCTCACAATCTACCTGGGAAGACAGACCCGTAAATAAGTATGATACATAGTGAAAGTGATTTAAAACAAAACAAAATAAAAAAGATTTATCAAGCACTGTGAGATCACAGGGGAAGAAGCAGTTCTGACTAGAGAATTGGAGAAGGTTTCCCAGAAGAAGTGATTTTTTAATACAGCTTTCATGGATAAATTAGTAAGAGTTTATCAGATAAAGAAAGGTATGTAGGGTGAAATAATAGCCGAAATTATTTATTTCCTGTCAAAGTTCTAGATAACTAGAGTTTAATTAAATAATAAATACTTCTTTGGGGAATAGGAGAATGTTACTATTTTTGACCTTGATCTTCTTTCAATATGTAGTATTAATTTTTTTCTTCTCTTAAGCTTTATGAAAATGAAATCTTTGTGGGTTGAAATTTTATCAGCTTTTATTTTCTTTGTCTGCCTCTTAGATCAGGTCCCAAAGAGTGAAATCAAAGATGAGGAAAGAAATGGATGATCCCGTTATTTAATTAAGAATTTTCCTTCTGTAATATAGATAGAAGAGATGTGATTTCTTAGAACTATAATGACTTTTTTTTTTTTTTTTTTTAAATCTGTTTATCCCTAAGATTTTGATTTATCAGACTTGTTTGATCCTTGGCTACTTAGACTTTACTTTTTCCTTTCTTTTTTAAAGGGCTGCTTTGTGTTTAAGCCAAATTTTAAGAAGAGAAAGATCTCTGTGCCAGTAGGTAAGATGTCTTAATATCAAATTTGTTTGTTTTTCCGTCCTAAATCTTCTTAAACATTAAGAACTAACCCTAAATTGAATTTAGTAATTCTGTTATCTAAGCTTGGCTTACCATGCTGATACAGCAGTTATGTTCCAAGGCATAGATTAAAGGGATAAAGGTATATAGCCCAGGGTTCTAATCTAAAGGGGAATCCAAATATACCTTCAAAAGGCAAGTTGGAAAGTAAATTTCCTTCAAAGGATATCTTACCATTTTTTAAAAGAGATTATCTTAAAAGTAAATCATTGTGTGGGGTGAGGTGGGGGAATTGACTGAAAAACAGCATGAGGAAACTTTTTGGAGTAATGAGGTGATTATCGATTGAGGTAGTGATTACATGTGTGTATACTTTGTCATAAAAAGGAAGGATGTCACTTTGAGGACTAAAGTATGCCTGTCCCAAGCCATGGTATTTTCAGTTGCCTCAGGTATGAGAAAGCTGGACAATATATAAGAAAGACTGAAGAAGAATTGATGCATTTGAATTATGGCGTTGGTGAAGAACATTGAATATACGTAGACCTTCAGAAGAACAAACAAATCTGTCTTGGAAGAAGTACAGCCAGAATACTCATTAAAAGCAAAGATGGTGAGACTTCTTCTCATATACTTTGGACATGTTATAAGGAGGGGCCAGTCCCTGGAGAAGGACATCATGCTTGGTAAAATAGAGTCAGCAAAAAAGAAGAAGACCCTCAGTGAGATGGATTGACCCGGTGGCTACAACAATGGGCTCAAGCATAATGATTGTGAGGATGGCACAGGATCAGACAGTGTTTCGTTCTGTTGTGCATAGGGTCACTATGAGTCGAAACCAACTTGGCGGTACCTAACAACAACATACTTTGACAGGACGTACTGAACTGTTAAAATAGGTGCTTATAATTATTTGTGAATTACACCTTAATAAAATTGAATTATTAACAGGTATCTCCAGATACCTGTTTAGCGATCAAGTTGTTAAGAAGATTTCACTTCTTCAAACAAATCAAAGTGTTTATTGCAGTGGTTTGCAATGTCAGCTATACATTAGAGTCACTTTTGTTAGGTGCTGTCAAGTTGATTCCGACTCATAACGACCTTACGTACACAGAATGAAACACTGCCAGGTCCTGCACCATCCTCACAATTGTTATGTTTGAACCAACTGTTGCAGCCACTGTGTCAATCCGTCTTGTTGAGGGTCTTCCTCTTTTTCACTGACCCTCTACTTTACCAAGCATGTTGTCCTTCTCCAGGGACTGGTCCCTGACATGTCCAAAGTATGTGAGACAAAGTCTTGCCATTCTCGCTTCCAAGGAGCACTCTGCCTGTATTTCTTCCAAGACAGACTTGTTCGTTCTTCTGGCAGTCCACGGTATATTCAGTATTCTTCACCAACACCATAATTGAAAGGCATCATTTCTTCTAGAATCACTTGAGGGACTTTTTTTTTATAACTTTATTTTGAAATAATTATAGATTCACATGCAGGTGCAAGAAATAGTACAGAGACGTCCCCTGTACCCTTCACCCAGTTGTTCCCATTGGTAGAACCTGTATAACTATTGTACAGTGTCACAACCAGGAAACTGATATTGGTACAATGCACTGACCTTATTCAGATTTCAACTTGGGGAACTTTTAAAAAAATACCAATGCCCAGATTCTAACCCATGCCAATTGAATCAGAATATCTGGGAGTTGAGCCCAGGTATTACAGTTTTTTAAAAAGTCCTCATGAGCTGATTGAGTGTGTTTATACTCTGTTCAGCACTGTGAAGATGAATGGAAAAAATTATGAGGTAGAGTTAAGCATACTGTTGCACTAATTTTGAAGTAAGAGAAACTGAACTATAGTTTGACTAAGGAAATAGATAATAAATATGTAGCATTTTTCTAAATCATCACATGACACAGACATTAAGTGTTAATCCTTCAGTCTGAGACTAGTTAGATAAGAGACCTGTGGTCAAGGAGAATATAATAAAATAATAGTCCATATTGGGTGGAGGAAAGAAAGTATGACTTAAAACAAGAATTTGGTTTCTGATTAGCGGGAAAGCCAGTGGTTTACAGCATTACACCCTTATAAACTTAGTCTCAAAGAAACCTGAAACTTTTTCTACTCCTTGCCCTCCTTCCTCCCCCACACACCCTAAATGAAATTTTAAAATGATGCTTTTGGAAATAATGAACAAAGGAAATCCACATTATAAATTATTTAATTGACTGACTTATGAACAAATTTCTTTAATGTTTGAGATTGCTAAACTTACTAAAATAGTTCATCTTCAGATAAAATTCAAGACTTATTCCATTATCTGTGAAGGACACACAGCATACAGTGACATGTCATCAGCAATGTAATTATAATTAATAAAATTGCTGACATTTATTGGGAGTTTACTACATGTCAGACATGCTTCTAAGCACTTTATATGTGTTAATTTATTTAACCCTCTCAAGAAACTGTTAGGAATATATTATTATCTCCATTAAAATTTATGAAGACACCTAGACATTGAAAGAATTTCTTTAATGTTATAGTGCTAGTAAGTGGCAGAACCAGGATTTGGACCCAAGCTGTCTGATTCCTGAGCCTGTGGTCTTCAGTCATTACTTTTACTGGTTCTAATAATAAGAGGTGAGGTTTTGTTAAGAACTTTTTTGTATTAATTTCAGCTATAATTTATTAAGATTTGTTTAAAGAGTTTACTAGTAAGCCTAATTTAAACTGTGCTTTAAAAGTACATTAGGTTTTTTCTTTTTTTTTTTTTAATTATGCTAATCTAAGACAAAGAGAGATAATATGAGAATCTTAGAGGAATTAACCTGATTATAAGACAGATGGAGCAGGAATGAAAAAAACATATCCAGATTTTAGCACTTGCGTTCACTGGCTTCAATTCTTGAAACAGATTGCTTGAAGAAGTAGGAAGATGCTGTGCATTTTACCGATCATCTGTCCCTTGACTTGAAGACACTTGGGTGTTGTTTTAGTTATTTAGTGCTGCTATAACAGAAATACCACAAGTGGATAGCTTTAACAAACAGAAATTTATTTCCTCACAGTTGAGGAGGCTGGAAGTCCAAGTTCAGAGCTCTAAGGGAGTACTTTCTCTGTCTCTCGGCTCTGGAGGGAGGTCCTTGACTCTTGAACTTCAGCTCCTGGGCAGTCTTCATGGGGCTTGGCATCTCTCTTTCCACCGTCTATGCTTGCCTAGTCTGCTTCTTTTATCCCTTGTAAGACATTGACTTAAGACACATGCTACGCTAATCCTGCCTCATTAAGGTAACAGAAAATTCATTCCCAAATGGGATTATAACCACAAGCATAGAGGTTAGGATTTATAATGCGTATCATTAGGGGACACAATTCAACAGGTGTGTACCTAATAAAAGACTGTCAACCTTCCCTCTTCTGTGGTATTCTATGGTGACTACTGCTGTTATTTTTGTTAGGTGTCCTCAAGTTAGATCCCACTCATATCGACCCCATGTACAACAGAACGAAACACTTCCTGGTCCTGCACCACCCTCACAAACATTGCTATATTTGAGCCCATTGTTGCAGCTACTGTATTAATCCATCTCTTTGAAGGTCTTCCTCTTTTTCGCTGACCCTCTACCAAGCGTTTTGTTCTTCTCCAGGGACTGGTCCCTCCTGATAACATATCCAAAGTAAGTGAGATGAAGTCTCACCCTTCTCTCTTCTAAGGGTGTACTTCTTCCAAGGCAGATTTGTTCATTCTTCTGGCAGTCCATGGTACATTCAGTATTCTTCGCCAACACCATAAACCAAAGGCATCAGTTCTTCAGTCTTCCTTATTCATTTTCCATCTTGCACATACATACAAGTCGATTCAAAAGACCATGGCTTGGAACAGGTGCACCGTAGTCCTCAAAGTGACATCTTTGTTTTTTAACACTTTGAAGAGGTCTTTTGCCGTATGTGCTTTGATTTCTTGACTGCTGCTTCCATGGGCGTTGATTGTGGATCCACGTAAAATGAAATCCTTGACAACTTCAGTATTTTCTCCGTTTATCATGATGTTGCTTATTGGTCTAGTTGTGAGGATTTGTGTTTTCCTTATGTTAAGATGTAATCCATACTGAAGGCTGTAGTCTTTGATCTCCATCAGTAAGTGCTTTAAGTCCTTTTCGGTTTCAGCGGCAAGGTTGTATCATCTGCATATCGCAGGTTATTAATGAGTCTTCCTCCAATCCTGATGCCGAATTCTTCTTCATACAGTTCAGCCTCGGATTATTTGCTCAGCATACAGATTGAATAAGTATGGTGTGAGGATACAACCCCAACGCACACCTTTCTTGACTTTAAACCATGCAGTATCCTCTTGTTCTGTTTGAACGATTGTCCCTTGGTCTATGTACAGGTTCCTCAAGAGCACAATTCAGTATTCTGAAATTCCCATTCTTCGCAGTGTTATCCGTAATTTGTTATGCGTCACAGAATCTAACGCCTTTGCATAGTCAATAAAACACAAGTCAACATCCTTCTGGTATTCTCTGCTTTTGGCCAAGATTCATCTGACATCAATAATGATTTCCCTCGTTCCAGGTTCTCTTCTGAATCTGGCTTGAATTTCTGACACTTCCCTGTTGATGTATTGCTGTAACCATTTTTGAATTATCTTCAGCAAAATTTTACTTGTGTGTGATATTAATGATATTGTTCGATAATTTCCGCATTTGGTGGGGTCACCTTTCTGTGGAATGGGCACAGCTATGGATCTCTTCCAGTTGATTGGCCAGGTAGCTGTCGTCCAGATTTCTTGGCACAGACAAGTGAGTGCTTCCAGCGCTGCATCCGTTTGTTGAAATATCTCAATTGGTATTCTGTGAATTCCTGGAGCCCTGTTTTTCACCAGTGCCTTCAGTGCAGCTTGGACTTCTTCCTTCAGTACCACTGGTTCTTGATCGTATGCTACCTCCTGAAATGGCTGAATATCAGCCAATTCTTCTTAGTACAGTGATTCTGTGTATTCCTTCCATCTTTTGATGGTTCTGGCATTATTCAGTATTTTGCCCATACCAGACCCATTGCTGGCAAGTTGATTCCAACTTACAGCTACTTTGTAGGCCAGAGTAGAGCTGCCCCATAGGGTTTCCCAGGAGCAGCTGGTAGTTTCCAACTGCTGACCTTTTGGTTAGCTGCCAAGCTCTTAACCAGGGTGCCACCAGGGGTCTTAGAATCTGTCAATATTGCAACTCAGACTTGATTTTTTTCTTTAGTTCTTTTAGCTTGAGAAATGCTAAACATGTTCTTCCCTTTTGGTTTTCTAACTCCAGGTCTTTGCACATTTCATTATAATACTTTACTTTCTTTGTTTTCTCAAGCTGCCCTTTGAAACCTTCTGTTCAGCTCTTTTCCTTCATCATTTCTTCCATTCACTTTAGCTACTCTACGTTCAAGAGCAAGTTTCAGAGTCTCTTCTGACATCCATTTTGTTCTTTTCTTTCTTTCTTGTCTTTTTAATGATTTCTTGCTTCCTTGATATATGATGTCTTTGTTGTCATGCCACAACTTGTCTGGTCTTCAGTAATTAGTGTACAATGTGTCAAACCTCTTCTTGAGATGGTCTCTAAATTCAGATGGGATATACTCAAGGTCATATTTTGGCCCTCATGGACTTGTTCTAATTTTCTTCCACTTCATCTTGAACTTGCATATGAGCAATTGATGGTCTGTTCCGCAGTTGGCCCCTTGCCTTGTTCTGACTGATGATACTGAGCTTTTCCATCATCTTTTTCTACAGCTGTAGTCGATTTGATTCCTGTATATTCCGTCCGGTGAGGCCCACATGTATAGTTGCTGTTTGTGTTGGTAAAAAAATGTATTTGCAATGAAGATGTCATTGGTCTTGCAAAATTCTATCATGTGATCTCTGATGTTTTTTCTGTCACCTAGACCATATTTTCCAACTACTGTTCCTTCTTCTTTGTTTCCAACTTTCACATTCCAATCACTGGTAATTATCAATGCATCTTGATTATATGTTTGATCAATTTCAGCAGAAGCTGGTAAAAATCTTCAGTTACTTCATTTTTGGCTGTAATGGTTGGTGCGTTAATTTGAATGATAGTTAAATTAACTGCTCTTCCTGGTAGGTGTTTGGGTATTATCATATCACTGACAGTGTTGTACTTCAGGATAGATCTTGAAATATTCTTTTTAACCATGAATTCAGTGCTCTTCCTCTTCAATTTGTCATTGCTGGTATAGTAGACCATATGATCGTTCGATTCAAAATGACCACTACCAGTCCATTTCTGCTTACTAATGCCTGGGATATCTATCTTCAAGCATTCCTTTTTTACTTTTGACAACTTCCAGTTTTCCTGGGTTCATACATCATATAGTCTATGCTGTAATTATTATTGGATGTTTGCAGCTGTTTTTTTTTCTCATTTTGAGTTGTCACATCAGCAAATGAAGTTCTCCGAAAGTTTATTCCATCCATGTTATTAAGATCAACTCTCCTTTGAGGAGACAGCTCTTGCCCAGTCGTATTTTGAGTGCATTCCAACCTGAGGGGCTTATCTTCGGCACTATGTGAGACAAAGTTCCACTGCTATTCATAATGTTTTCACTGGCCAGTTTTTTTAGAAGTAGATCTCCAGGTCCTTCTTCCTAGTCTGTCTTTGTCTGGGAGCTCCACTGAAACCTGTTGTCCATGGGTTACCGTGCCAGTATTTGAAATACCAGTGACATAGCTGCCAGCATCACAGCAATACACAAACCGCCACAGTACAACAAAACTGACAGATGAACAGGGGAAGTCAGCACAACTGGACTAAACCAAAGCTAAGAAGTTTCCTGAATACAGTCAAACAATTTGAGGGACAGAGTAGCAGGGGTAGGCTTCTGGGGACCATGCTTTCAGGGGACATCTAGGTCAATTGGCATAACAAAGCTTATTAAGAAAATGTTCTACATCCTACTTTGGTGAGTGGCGTCTAGGGTCTTAAAAGCTTGCAAGCAGCCATCTAAGATGCATCAATTGGTCCCAACCAACTGGAGTAAAGGAGAATGAAGAAAGCCAAAGGCACAAGGAAAGCAGTAGCCGAAGAGACAGAAAGGGCCACATAAACCAGAGACTTCATCAGCCTGAGACTGGGAGAACTAGATGGTGCCCGGCTACCACCAATGACCGCCCTGACAGGGAACACAACAGAGAGTCCGGATGGAGCAGGAGAAAGGTGGGGGGCAGAACTCAAATTCTAGTAAGAAGACCAGACTTAATTGTCTGACTGAGACTGGAGGTACCCTGGAAAGCATGGCTTCTGGATTCTCTATCAGCCCAGAACTCTTCAGACAGGGATTGGACTGGACTGTGGGACATAAAGTGATAGAGTGTGCCTCTTAGTTCAAGTAGATACAAGAGACTAAATGGGCAGCTTCTGTCCAGAGGTGAGATGGGAAGGCAGAGAGGGTTAGGAGCTGGTCGAATGGACACGGGGAATCAGTGGTGGAAAGGAGGAGTGTCCTGTGACAGTATGGGAAAAGCAATTAGAGCCACATAAGAATGTATGTATAAACTTTTGTATGGGAAAAATAAAAAAAAATAAATAGACTGATAGATGAATGGTGGTGGTGATTGCACATTCATGGAAACAGCTGGGCAGAAACTTCTAGGAGAGAGGGGTGGGCAGTGGCAGTGGCACTCTAGGCAGTGTTCACGTGTGAAATAAAGCACAGTGAGTAGGAGCTGAGGCAGGAGGACGCCTGACAACAATGAGGGCTCGCAGTCTTCAGCTCCTCTCAGTATTTATTATTTTTTACCTACTTTATCTATAAACAAGGTGCCCTGGTGGCACAGTGGTTAAAGCGCTCAAATGCTAACAGAAAGGTTGGTGGTTCAAACCTACCATCTGCTCCGTGGGAGAAAAGTGTGGCAGTTTGCTCCTGTAAAGATTACAGCCTTGGAAACCCTGTGGGGCAGTTCTTCTCTGTCCTATAGGGTCGCTGTGAGTTGGAATCCACTCGACAGCAAGGAGTTTGGTTTTTGGTTGATCTGTAAACTACTGAGAGAAGTCATAGTAGCAGGTTAAAGTGTCCTACTGCTATTGTTTCTCAATTCCTAACAGTTTTTTCCATTAGGTGTTTTGATGCATTGTTATTCAGCACATAAAAAATTCATGTCTTGATTTACTACTTTAACATTTTACTCTGATTTTATTCATTATCAATATAAAATGACCATTTTTGTTCTATTTAAGGCTACCTTGTTATTCTCCTTTGTTTCTTTACTTGCTTTACTTGTATTTACTTGCTTTCTTTTTAGTTTGTATTTTCTTACCATAACCTTGTTTACCATTTTACTGTATGATTACTTTTATCATATGATTAAGGCTTTTGATAAAATTATAAACCCATATTTTCTTAAAAAATTAAAAAAACCCAAAAAGCTCTGAATCAAATATTTAAACATGAAAAAAGAATTTCCATTCTAAACTATCAGTTAACATTAAAACTTGATGCTAGAATGCTAGCAGCCTCTCTGAAACCAGGAACAAAATGTGTGTTTTCACTATCATTATTTAATACAGCAAAAGTTCTAGCTGGTGCAATGTAATACTTAGAAGTAAATAACAAAAAATATGAAGGAAAAGTAGAAAATTATGAGGAACAAAAAAAATATTTATTAAAGGAAGAGATGTATGCTATTTCTGGCTGGGAATTTCTTAACATTTTAAAGATGTCATTTCTCCCCAAATCAGTCTAGAAATTTGATTTTATCTTAGTCAAGATACCAGTGTAACTGTTTTTGAAATTGTGGCAAAAATATTGTAAAATTAATTTGAAAGAATAGCCTAAAATTTTTTGAAAAAGTAAAACAATGTTTGGTGGTGGTAGGGCAAAGATAAGGATCTATTCGGTCTTGAAATGTATACAAAGCTGCAGTACACAATTAAGGAAGACCCAAAAAGAATCAATACCTTTGAATTATTGTGTTGGCGAAGAATATTGAATATACCATGGACTGCCAGAAGAAGGAACAAACTGTCTTAGAAGAAGTGCAGCCAGAATGCTCTTTAGAAGGGAGGATTATGAGACTTTGTTTCACATACTTTGGACATGTTATCAGGAGGGACCAGTCCCTGGAGAATGACATCATTCTTAGTAAAGTAGAAGGTCAGTAAAAACGAGGAAGACGCTCAATGAGATGGTTTGACACAGTGGGTGCAGCAGTGGGTTCAAACATAGCAAGGATTGTGAGGATGGTGCGGGACCAGGCAGTGTTTCTTTCTGTTGTACATAGGGTCACTATGAGTCAGAACCGACTTGATGGCATCTAACAACAACAGCTACAGTAATTAAAACAGTTCAGGACAGATATAGGACTAGAGTTGGATTCAGGAGAACAAAAGAGAAAGTTCAAAAATACTTCCAAGTATGTATGAGTATTTAAGGGCATCTCAAATCAGTGAAAGGATAGAATATTCAATATGTCTGTTTTTTCAAACTGATGGTCATAACCCATGTGGGACTCATGAAGTCAATTTGTGGGTCATGGTAGCATTTAAAAATAGAGAGAGAGAATAGAAAAAAAAAAATCTGCTATCATATATAATAAGGGTGAGTATTGTTGTGTGATACTTTTCATTTTATATCTGTTATATGTATGTATGTTGGGTTGTGATGCATTGCTTAACGTGGCTCATGATTTGTAAGTTTAAAAACCACTACAATAAATAGTATTTAGACAGATGGCTAACCATTTTGAAAACACTAAAAAATACAGATAGACTAAATAAAAGACTGGACTCAACTGTATCAATCAAACAAAAGAACAAGATAGTAGTAGTAGTAATCGTTTAATAAAGGAGAGTTCAAAGCAAATAAAATGAAGTGTACTAGATCATAGAATAAGATCAAATGAAAACACAGTAATATTAAACATATATGCCTTAAACCAAAAACATTAAATAAAAACTGCTAGAAATTCAAAGAGCAAATGACAGAAATACATTTTAAAAATGAAAAAGCCATTTTTAATCTTAAGATATAATTAATATAGGAAAAACATAAAATATATATAAATAAAATTAGACATAAAGGATATTGATGTTACCTATCCCTATGTAGAAACGGCTTGGGGCAGTGGCTGACGTCCTCCAACCCCACAAGGGGGAGGGAGAACCGAGATCAACAGCCCAAGGCTGATTCCTATGAGGTGGTGGGTACCTCCTCTCTCAGCCATCTTTACCGACCCTGACACAAACCGTCCCTCCCATAGCACTCTCTACCTCTCTGCTGGGTTTGATCATTAAAATTGCAGTGGCCACACAGAACTCACAGACCATACTCAGGATTATGAGGTTTTTTAGGGAATAAAAGGTTACAATTCAGGCTCCGGAACATGCAAGGATACAGTTCTTTCATCAGGACAGCCTCTTCCAGCCATGCTCACAGGCATGCCTCTCCCTGGCCCTAAGCCTTTACCCAAAGGCGCTCAGCTTTCTCTCTATGTGGGTGGGGAAGCTCACCATGCAGGGAAGCCCACTGCACCATCTCCTGCTGCCAGGTCTCTCCTGCCGCTGCTTCTCACCGCCTTTAGAATTACAGCTTGCTCTCTCAGTCTCCTGCTTCCAGGAGCTTCTCAGTGCAGGGATCCCATGTCCAAAGGATGCGCTCTCCGCTCCTGGCTGTTCTTCCTTGGTGGTGGTGGGATCCTCCTCTCTGCTCTGGAATTGGCTCTTTTTTAAGGCAAAACCGACCAATCTCCTTAGGCCACAATTATCCTGTCACACAGTTCTGCCCAATTACCTGGGTGGGAGTTACAAAACCCTGGCTAGAAAGCCCACACAAAAGTAATCAATTACACTGCACCCCATATATGGAGCCCTGGTAGCACACAGTGGTTAAGAATTTGGTTGTTGACCAAAAGATCGGAAGTTAGAATCCACCAGCCACTCCTTGCAAACCCTATGGGGCAGTTGTACTCTATCTTACTGGGTCGCTATGCGTCAGGATCGACTCAAATGCAATGGGTTTTGGTTTTTATCCCCATATATTTATTTTCCCATGTATACAAAAATAATTCAGCTCCATTATTTATTGTATGACTTTGCACAGAGATTTTCCAACTTTTATAATATAAAAATAAATTTAAAAAACTGATTATTTCTTTCTTTGTTTTTAGAGGACTATTTTAATAAAGGGAAAAGTGTGTCTGAAGACAGTAAGCTCCGATTTGAAACTTACCAGCTGATATGGCAACAAATGAAATCTGAAACTGAGGTGACTACTTTTTTTAATAAGCTAACATTTCTCTTATACCATAAATCTCATATTTGGTGCTTCCCATCTTCCTTTTCACCAATTTACAAGCATATGAATGAAATACAGGAAATATTGGTCAAGCATAATTTTTAATGCTAAAAAAAACCTCATGTCCCAAATATGAAGCATTCTTCATGTACTAGAATACATGTTTATTATGATAACTGCTAAGGCAAGGAGACTTTTACCTATTCTCACTGCTTTTAAATGGCAGTACACTTTATCCATTCAGTTAAACAAGTAAGAAATCGAGCTATTTCTAAACTCCTTTACGCCCTCATCTTCATATCCAGTTACCATGTTCTTTATATTCCCGCTCAAACATTTCTTCACTCTAGCAAATTGATAGCCTCAGGGCCAGTATCTCAAGCAGACTTGTATTGTTTGGCCAACACAGTGTTGTATTTTGTTTGGTTTTGTAATGCCTTTGGGAGGAGGTGTGTGTACTTTCCAGTTTACTGCTGCTTCCCACCACTCTTTATTGCTTTATACTCAGTGGTTAATTTCCAGGAAAATTTGTTTATTTAACTCTTTATTTCTCATTCATGTATTCCATGTGGCCCTTGAAGGTTATCTGAGTTTGTGGTTTCCAGTTTGTTGTCCCTTTAAGACTTGATTCAAGTATATCACCTCCTCACCTTGAGTTAAATGGTCCTTCTCTTTGCTTTCTATATTATCATAGCACTCTACATACTGTATCTGAATTGTAAGTATTCTTGCCCACATCCTCCACTTTTTTAGGATAGAGACTATCTTTCATTTGTAAGGTAGTTAGTAAAAGTCTGTTGAATGAATAAATGAATAAATGAGAGAGGTTCCTTAATTGGGGAATCCAAAGCACTAATCACTGGAGGTCTAAGAAAAAACGTTTTTTATGTCATCCATCTAATAATCATTTTACATATAGCCTTGGAATTAAATCTATGACAGTCTATGACAATTTTCTTCCCAAAACCAGAAAAGATGCATCTGATTACTACTGATAATAATTCATAGAGCTTGGTGTTTTCTTTGTAGCAATTACAAGAGGAATTAAATAAAAACCTGTTTGACAGTCTAATCGAATTTCTGCAAAAGTCTCATTCTGGATTCCAGAAGAATTCAACAGACTGGAGCTGTCAAATAAAACTCAGAGAAATTCCAACTGCTGCACTTGTTCTAGGTATGAGTGTGTACCCATGCATGCATATATTTTGTTTTTTGGTGTTAGTGGTTGTTTTGCTGTTGAGAATAGTGGGGAATAACCTGTTCTGACTTACAGAATTAAACCAGTTGTAGTTTGCTCTACATACCCTCAAAACCAATAAAAGTTCTTAATACTGATCACACTGTCTGTAAATTAAAATACTGTCTGTAAATTAAAAGAAGTTGATCCAGGGTTAACTAATGCTTACCTGAATTTTTTGATAATTTTCAGAAAAATGATGAGGAAAATATTTGTTTATTTTCTCTTTAACTCCTTAGATATAGCATGAGGATATGCGAGATTTGGATTTGATAGTAAAGAAGGCACCAGTGTGGTAGTAGAATGGATTTTTATCCTTTTTTCAGTCATATCTTCAGTGGAATTACTCTGTGACCTTAATTTAAATTTTTGTACTTGTTTTTTAATCTCTGAATCATTTTGTTGTATTAACATGAATTGCTCAGAAGACGATTTGGATAAGTTATATATAAATTGCTTTGAGATTGCAGGTTGTAAACTTCTTAGGTACTTAAATAACTGTCATGGATAATATTCCATCTTTCCCATACATTTGGAATGCCGGATAATGGAAAAAATTTTTTTTAAATATTAGCAGATTTTCTTCATTTTTTTTTAAAAGAAAGTTGAATATACATGGATTCCAAATATACTCTCCACTTCCAATTTGTTATTTATTCAGGGTTTATTATACTAGTGAGCTCTGAGACAAGAAACTAATTCTGTTTTAATACTGTGTTTAGTACTGTTCATTACCTACGTCTTATTCCTGATACTCAGGGCAATACTTCTCAAACTTTAATGTACCTGCAAATAACCTGGGAATCTTGTTAAGATGCAGATTCTCATTAATAGGTCTAGGGTAGGGCCTGAAATTCTTTTTTTCTAACAGGTTCAAGTTGATGCCCATATTGCTGGTCCCGGGACCACACTTTGAGAGCAAGACTCAAGGAAATGATTTTTATGCTATGGTCCAGCTTTACAGTGTGGCCTGCCATCTAATTTCAAAAGCCCTGTCTTAGGCTGCGTTCTCTAGAGAAGCAAAACCAATAAACCGTATAAATATATATAGAGAGAGGGAGAGATTTATATCAAGGAAACAGCTCATGTGATTATAGAGGCTAGAACATCCCAAGTCCATGGCTCAGGGTAGGGGCCTCTCCCAAGTCACGCAGCCGCAGAAGCTGGTGAGCCCATGATCAGCAGGTCAGAGAGCTGGGCTCCCACTCACAGGCTGTGAAGGTTGACAAATTCCAGGATCGGCAGGCAAGACCACAAGGTTTCTCCTGATTCACGTAGCTTCAGAGGCTGGCAAACCCAATATCGGCAGGTCAGAGAGCAGGTCTCCACTCACAGGTAGTGAAGATCGATGAATCCCAAGTTCGACAGATAAGCTGATATCTCAAGTCCCAAGAACCGGAGATGAGACAATAGGGGACAGCCACAGGATCCAGAGAGAGCAAAAAGCCAGAACATCTGCTTATATTCAGATGCAGGCCACACCCCCAAGGAAACTTGCTTTCATCTGATTGGCTACTCACAGTCTATTCAGTCATGAATGAGAGTCGTGGTCCAGCCAAACTGGCACAGTCTTAACCATAACAAACCCCTTCCATTTATGGATGAGAAAAAGAGGCGCAGTGATGGCCCACTTGTACTGTTAGGTGCTTTGTTTCTCTATTGCCGGGTTACAGCAAATGGAGGTGAAGGGGAGGGGACACAACCGAGAGGGATGGACTGATAGGTGGTTGTGAGAGTACTGTTGGTAAAAGAGTAGCAGGTAGTATTTTCTAAAGAAAGTTTAAATCTGTGTCCTACCTACTGCCAAGAGGAGAAGAGGTCTAAGGAGAAGATTTTTCAAGTTGACATATATTATCTTGTTTGTAATATACAAGTCCATTGTTTTAAGGAACATAATATTAAATAGCATATAAAGTCAATGAGTGAAAGATAAAATAAGCCAGTGTTTTACTGAATTCTCAAATATGTTCAGAGCGGCAACATTACAATTATAGACCATAGTGCATGCTAGGAATTTAGTTTTGATACTATATTAAAAGTCTATACTCAAAGAATGCTTAAGCACAGTTGCACATTATCTGATTTCAAAAAGATATATTCCTGTTTAAAAAATAGCCTGCCAACATTTTTATTTGTTGATTCTCCTGAAAAAAATAAAGTTGCTTATTGCTGGTGTAGATGATTCAGAACCTGCTGTCTTTCAAGCAATGGGAATTTTAATAGTAGCAAGTGTCAAGCAATTTCAAGGTGTTTGCTGCTTGACACCTGCCTAAGCATCAAAGTACATTCTGGAAACCACAGATTGTTACTTTAGAGAGGATATCAGTTAACAGAATCTTTAGAAAAGTAGTGGGGAAATGTCCATTCCACTCTGATAACTATATGCAGAGCACTAAAACTCTTTAGTTGCGGACATGAGAACCATAGGTTTGGTGAATACCAAAAGTATCCATAGTTTTAATTTGTTTTAAGGCTCTTCCCTCAGAAATCAGCTCAGTGTACTCTTTACCTGTTGTATCCAGTGCTGTGATGGTTAATGGCTGGATTCTCCTCAGTTGTTAAGCAGGCTTAGTCAGGGTCACAGTAAGACTGGGATTCATAGCCCCTTATTTTCAAAAGCTCTCTATTTATTTGGCAAAACAATGAAATTACTCTTAAGACATTTTCAAGGGTCAAGTATACATCTTAGTAATTTTTTTGAAAGAAGAATTGTAGTGAATATCTTCCCTAACAAATAAGTATAGTTTATACATCTAGATATTTACCGTTATTGGATATCTCTTTATTTATGCAGTAGATTTTCTTGGTTTCTGTTATTAATCATGTTTTTGAAATGTCTTTACTTGGTTGTTTACTTGACATGTTAAACGTCTTTTGTTGTTTAATTATTATTAATAAAAACAGTGATTCAGTATCGATATATTATCCCATAGGTGTGAATGTAACAGATCATGATTTAACATTTCGAAGTCTAACAGAGGTGCTTCAGAATAATGTCACACCATATGTAGTTTCATTGCAAGCTAAAGATTGTCCAGGTAAAGAATAAATGCTGTAATAACCTCAGAGAAATGTTACACTTCTCTTTCTCTCTTTTTTCCTCTCTCTTTCCTTCTTTATTTCTGTATCCCTTTTTATTTGTGAGATGAGCACAATGCTACATTTTTGACAGAGCGAGGTTTAGTGCCTCCTAGAGTGATCCTGACTGTTGCAGGGCTGGTTACTACCTTTTACTTCCTTTATTCTGGCTCCACCCCGCCATACCACCTTTACTGCCAGTAGTAGTCCAGGCATTTAAAAGATGTATTCCTTAACCTAATGAAACTTTTAATAATTAGAAAGGTTTGGGGAGCTGAGAATTGGGAAACGGGGAGCTTTTATTTAGCCCAACAGAGAGTAAACTACATGGGCTCATATTTGCAGTCTGAAATCATCTTATTGTCCCGATTTGAAAGGTCACCATGGTAAAAGTGGTCCATGGGTAGAGCTAATCTTGAGTATCTGAAGCCATCAAATCACAAAGGATGTGGATACTAATACAGATAGTCCCCAACTTACAACAGGGCTCTGTGGAATCCGTCATAAGTTGGTTCTGACATAAGTTGAGTATCTCTCTTTTTTTAAAATTTTCATTATTATTGCCTTTTATTATCTGTATCTTTATAAAGCTAATTTCTGAACATCTGCAGGTGAACATGTGAGAGTGATAACATCAGCAAATTACATGCTGCAACATTGTATGTAGTACGTATTATTAACAATAAGGTGTATAAACAAAACAGATGGTTGTAAGTGCTGTTTGTCATAACTCCAATATGTTGTAAGTTGAGGTCCACCTGTGCTGTAAAATGTATTTGGATTTGGACTGTCATAAGGGTTTTATATGCTTATATTATTTTCATATTCATACACTGATTGGAATTAAGTAAAAGCACTTAAAAAACAAAAACAAAAACACACCCGTTGCCATCAAGTCAATTCCAGCTCATGGCGACCCTACAGGACAGTAAAACTGCCCCATAGGGTTTCCATGGAGCGCTGGTGGATTGGAACTGTCGACTTTTTCGTTAGCAGCTGTAGCTCTTAACCACTATGCCACCAGAGTTTCTAAAAGTGCTTAGGACACCTTTAAAGATGACTATAATGAAGACTTGTAATCAGTAAAATTATGTAAGTAACTCTTTTGATGTTCTTTAGGGACTTTGAAAACATTTTGTGGTCCAGTGTGGTTTAAATATATATTATTCCTAAAATAATTTATAGTTTTCATGCTTACACGTTTACTTAGGTAACACTTTTATTACAGATAATACATATAACCTTTGGCCTAGTCTTAGTATGAATTAATGAAATTTTAAATATTAAGAGAGCATTAATAGTTAATATGTTAAATGTTATGTCAGTTATGTTGATGAAAAGTGTAGAAAAACATTCTACTCAAATAATGTATTATTCAATCAAGAAGTTTCAGGGCCTTCAAATATGTTTTAAGAGGCAGTAAGCTTTTTTTTTATATTCTGCAGATATGAAGCATTTTTTGCAAAAGCTGGCCTCACAATTGATGGACTGTTGTGTAGATGTAGAATCCAAAGAAGAGGAGAGTGTTCAGGTCACCCAGAAAAAGACATATTATTCAGTGGGTTTCCTTTCCAGTTGGTATAGGAATGTCACACAGGTAAATGTAAACTGACAATTTTCTCCTAGGAAATTGGCATATGATTGACGAAACTGGGAATTATATAAGACCTCGTACTATTTTATCCTAAGAAGGATATGCTTATGCAGCACTGTCTGTTAATATAGTAGTAGCTACTTATTTTTCCTAAGACTACTAGAATTTAAAAGTATTCTTTTATTAGAATGCAGTCTAATTCCTAGTAAGTGCTTAGACTCTTACAAGGACATTTTACGTGTGGGAAAATGTCATCTGGTGACAATAACAGCATCAGGAGTTGGTTCTGTTGCAGATTCTATCTCTGTGACAGTGACTGTAGCTTTAACACATTATTTCTTACTTTCTTTTGTGCAGTAGAATCATGCTGCCAGTGTACTGTCAACTTAGCCCTGTGAGGAATAATCATGTTTTGTTTATTTGTTTTAATCTAACATGTTTTGTGCTTAAAGTTCTTTGGGAATAAATGCTGCATAAATAAAATATATATAACAAGCAAAAGAAGTTCCATCCTACCATGACAGTATCTGGTGAAAGCTAATGACCTTCTGTACCATAAAACCATAGTCTTAGTTTATGATGCTGTGTAGCCAGCCAATATGGAGAAAAATTTTGTAGTGATATTTTCTAATCAACATTTTTATCATCATAAGTAAGGGTTCATGAAAATACCTATTTTGCTTTATATAGAGCAAAACTGGGTCTAATGCTTACCATAATGTCTTAATTAGATCCACACAATTTTAGAATTTCTTTAAATCAAATGCTATTTGTAATTTATGTCAGATATCTTTAATAGATTGTGATCAAACCAGATGATATTTAAGGTTCTTTCCAAACTTGAAATTTCAGAGTAACAGAACAGAAACTAGTATTATTCATTATGCCTTTTTATTAAAAATGCTAGTTCTCACTTCAAAGCAAACTGTAGTAGTCTATCAACAGTTTTGTGGAAAATTTTCTTTTCCCCATGTTATAGATTTTACTGAACCTTTTTCTTGTTATTGCTCCCATGTCAGACAGAAAAATATTGCTAGTAACTGTTGGAATGAGTTTCTATTTATTATGTGGAAGAAATAAGAGAAACTATTACTGTGAACTGTAAAGGGAAGTATATGAACATGTGGTATTATATATTGTTTCTGTGGTAAGGCTTATTTTTAACTTCTTCTTTCCACAATCACTTAAAAGAAGACAGACCCAAAATTGCCAAGCAAAATAAGGACTTCGTCTAGCGAATGGCAGTGTCCTCCTGTTGTGCTTATCTTGAAGGATATGGAAAGCTTCACCACAAAAGTGCTTCAAGACTTCATAATTATCATCAGGTAGATGGTGTGTTACCTAGCTTTTGTGCTAAAATTCTCTTTTTATTAAGGAAATGTTTGTTTTAACTTAAAAAGCAGCAGTTTTGAGAAAATAAATGACGATTTAATCTTCATTTTAATACCAATTGAATAGAAACTGAAGTAACTTCAAGTTCTTAATGTTCAAAGACTTCCTGTCAAATTTTTCATTTGCTTTTTGATCCAAAACTGAGAATCAAAAGACAGAAGTTAGCCAGTTTCTAATTAGCATGGTGAGGCAGTATGAGATGTAGTTTATCTCACTAAGGTTGTTAGTCTCTTACTTGCCCATTAAACAGATAAACTGCTCCAGGTTGAGATATTTTTGTCCGGTGTTATTTTTTCATCTGCCCTTAGACACTCTTGAGTTACCTGTAGCTCTGCTGAGCAAGAATATTTTCTGAATAGCATTATATTTATATAATGTTTGTAGTGAGAAATTACTTTCTTGATCTGAGATCTTCAAGGTAATCCTGTGAGACTCAGAATTGGAGTAACTAATCCTATTTTAAAATCCACTGCTGTGCATTTCCCATTTTTAGGATGTAATTTATTTTGGCCTCTTCTATATGTTAACTTGCCTTAATAGTTATGGCTACATTTGCCTAAAGCTATATTGAATCATAATTTATTAATATAATTCCTATTTTGATAGTATCTCTTTTTCCATTGACTCTAAAATTTATAGGTCCTAAGATTTTTCTTTTTTTTTTTTTATTGTTGTAATTAAATGAAGTTTGCATTTCAAGTTAGTCTCCCATACAAAATTTTTATACATACGTTGTTATGAGACCTTAATTGCTCACCCCATTCTGCGACAGCACACTCCTTTCCGCCCCTGATTCCCCATGACCATTCAACCAGCTCCTAACCCTCTCTGCCATCCCATCTCACCTCTGGACAGAAGCTGCCCCTTTGGTCTCTTGTATCTACTTGACTAAGAGGCACACTCTTCAGGAGTATCACTTTATGTCCCATAATCCAGTCCAATCCCTGTCTGAAGAGTTGGCCTTGGAGATTGTTTTAGTTCTGGGCTGATACAGAGTCCAGGGGCGATGCTTTCTGGGGCACCTCCAGTCTCAGTCAGACCATTAAGTCTGGTCTTCTTACTAGAATTTCAGTTCTGCACCCCATCCTTCTACTGCTCCGTCAGGGACTCTCTGTTGTGTTCCCTGTCAGGACGTTCATTGGTGGTAGCCGGGCACCATCTAATTCTTCTGGTCTCAGACTGATGAAGTCTCTGGTTTATGTAGCCCATTCTGTCTCTTGGGCTAATACTTTCCTTGTGTCTTTGGTGTTCTTTGTTATCCTTTACTCCAAGTGGTTGGGACCAATTGATACATTTTAGAAGGCTGCTTGCAAGCTTTTAAGACCCCAGAGGCCACTCACCAAAGTAGAATGAAGAACATTTTCTAAGACTTTTCTTAATGCTAACGTTGAACTGTTAACATGCTAGAATCATGCACGGTATGGAATAGTAACAGTAAAGCTCCACTTTTTTGGAGCTCAGACTTGTGACTAACCACCAAAAGTAAGGAAGAAGAACTTAGAACAGTAAGAGAGTCCAGGCACTTTGCCCCCTATGAAGATAGAACTGCATACAGCTAGAATACTGAAAAGTAATAGCTAACAGAGGGAAACAAGCAAAATACCAGCCTTGAAACAAAGGACTCTGACCCGCTGTAGCCCCCAACGATAGCACTGTTTTACTAAATGACTCTGTGGAAGTAATTTGCATTCATATTGATAATGCTAAGAGATACGTGGTTAATAAGTTTGATTTAATACTACAAGGAGGGGATATAACATTTTTAAATGTTGTCCATTAAAAAGATGTCTTATGTATGTGTAAGAAGTTTTCTAACTCTTAGCTGTTATAGCTGAGTGACATAGTATCTGTTAGAAATCTCCACAGATAGAAAAAATTACCTTGAAAATTAACGTCATATCACTGAACTCAGAGCATAGGCTAAATACTCAACTGTAAGGTTTGAGTGAGAGTAATACCTCCTTTAACACCTGAGGTTGTACAACCTTGGGGAAAGCACCTGGTCTCTCTGGACCTATACGTTCTTATTTATTAAACGAGAAGATCCATTAATAGCTTGGTTTCAGAGCTAGAGTGTCTGGAAATATCTATTTCTGTATTACTTTAGAAAAGGAAAATGGGTGACCTAGAAAATTTTAGTATTTGGAATGATGCATCTTAGCAGTGGCTTATAAAGTAGTTGTTTAAATAAAATTTGTCTTATTTTGATATGATGTATTGAAATATATTGCTAAGGAAATTCCACTTTTGTGTCTTCCTTTGAAAACTAGTCAACATCTACATGAATTTCCACTAATACTCATTTTTGGAATCGCCACATCTCCTATTATCATCCACCGGTTGCTTCCTCATGCAGTGTCATCACTATTGTGTATAGAACTATTCCAATCTTTGTCTTGCAAGGAGCACCTGACTATAGTACTTGATAAGGTAAAAAGAAAAAATTTTACCAGTGACATAGGATGAAAAGAAAACTGCGAAGAATAGATTGTAAATATAAATGTTAATGGTAAATCTCTACATCTCTCAGGGTAGAATTATATTGAACATATTTCTTCACTTATTTTAATTGTTTTTATTTAATGATTTTCATACTGGTATAGTATTTCCTCTTCAGATAAAATATAAGCTTTATGAGAGGAATGATAATATATAGGTGTGTGTGGGTATACAGATATATATCATTAGTCACTGGAAAAATGTAGACCTTTAAAATAAATACTTACAGAATTTATAGAATTTCTAGTAATAACAACGTTTTGACTTACATTTTACATAAAATGATTTGAAGTTTTTGGTGCACTCTTTCCTAGCTGTCATGCTGCTCTTGAGAACAAACAGATAATAAAAATTTCCCAGACTTTAGCTACTATAATGCTTCTGTACATGTAGAAATATTATTTTTTTAGTATTGACCTTCCACAAATTGTTGCTAGACTCTGCTGTTTACGTGAGGTGAACTAATGACAGCCTGCCACTTATTTACTTAACTTCTACATTTTTTCTCCCATAAAGATGATACCCATCTGATTTCCTGGCACTTAAGGGAAAATTTTTCCAGCTACAGTATTTGCAACTGCTTTGTTGTGGCCAAATTCAGTTGGCCTTCTATGACTATGCTTCTGTTTATTCTGTAGAAGAAGCTTCTTGTGACTTTCATTTTCAGATGTAAAATCTTCACTATAGGCCATTGAAAATTAGCTGAATGATACAAAGTAGACATCTGTCAACTTTGTTGTAGTCTTTATTCAGCGGTGCATAATGCATTACTCTTCCTTAATTTGCATTGTTAGAGATAGAAATCTGGTAACAAGAATTGCCAAAGGCTTCTACAGTGCCTTCTGGTGGGAGAAAAAGAGTTAAATAATTAAAATGGGGTACTTTTTTTTTTTTTTTTTAATATTTTATTGCACTTCAGGTGAAGGCTTACAGAACAAAGTTTCTCATGTAACAGTAGTACACATGCTGTTTTATGACTTTGGTTAACAACCCCACAACATTTTAACCCTCTGAATTCTTAAGTTTTTTTTTTTTTTTGGTGAAAATGCACATAGCCAAAGATACACCATTTCAAAACTTTTTACGTACACATTTAAGTGACATTGACTGTGCTCTTCCAATTGTGCTGCCATTCTCACCCAAGATGAAGGCTTACAGGACAAAAATAGCCTCTAAAATGGGGTACTTTTTAAAAATTAGGAATTGGATGGAGGATAATGGCCATTGTTGCTTCTGAAGATGTTTTATGAACAGCTTCTTTTGGGTTGTTGTTACTGTTGTATAAGTTAATTTAAAAATTGGTTGGTATTTTACCTAAAAAAAAAAAAAAAACTAGCTGCAATTGCAGCTTTCTTGGTTACTCTGTCATAGTATCATTCTTTGCATTATTATTTATACTTCATATTTTTATGAATAGTGTGTTTCTGTCCCCACCTCCCCTTTATATCTTTCAGCTACTTCTTACAACTCAGTTTCCCTTTAAACTAAGTGAAAAAGTGTTACAGGTTCTAACCAACATCTTTTTGTATCACGATTTCTCAATTCAGAATTTTATAAAAGGACTTCAGGTAAGAAGCACTAACTAATGAGTTTGAAAATTCACAAGCTGATTGTAAATAATTTACATGTTTATTTCAGACTGACTAGTCTGATATTTAAGCCCTTTTAAAAGGTAGTATCTAGAATAAATAAATTCAAGTTCTGTTATTCATTTACCTTTTAGCTAAATATAGAGACCATATTAATTGGGATATCAGTAGTAGAAAAAGACCTCATTCCATTCCAGTGATTCCTAACCATTTGGAGGATGTGGAAGGGGGACCTTTTTGAAAATCTGATGAAAGCTTATAGACTTTTTATCTAGGAAATGCTATATATTAGAGGTCGGCAAACTTCTGTAAAGGGCCAGATATATTAAATATTTTCGGCTTTGCAGACTGCATTTGGTCTCTGTTACATATTTTTGTCTCTTTCTTTTTTTTTTTTTAATATAACTCTTTAAAGATGTAAAAATCATGCTTAGCTCCTGGGCCATAAAAAAAAGGCTGTGAGCCATAGTTTGCTGATCGCTGCATGTGTGTGTGTGCGTTTATATTTCTTCTTATATACTTGGAGTGCATTTTCACCAGGGCCTCATGAATTGACGAATGCCAATTCATGAACTTAGCTTCAGAACATCTGCTGTAATCTAAAAAAAGAAGGTCCTATTATCCAGTTGTTTAAAAGTTAATATAATTTCCTTTTCTTGGCAACTACTTAAATTATCTTAGCAAAATGTAGTTATTGTGAACACATGCCAGTTGTCAAGCTGATTAAAACCTACATGTTGTAGTAGTAAGTGCAATATGATAGTAACTCACTATATGCTTGTGTAGTGCCTTGGAAGTTCTGTGTTATTTCTCACGTGTTCTTCTGCATAAAAACACTGTAGTGATTTCTTATGATTAATGTGTGGTTTTTCCCCCCAACTTTGGCTCTGTAAAAAGGACATTTTAAAGCAAGAAAATCAGCAATATGTGAAATTAAATTGAAGTATAATAACTCAATTATATGACAATTATATATATACGTGTGTGTATACATACACACACACAGACACACACACAGACACACACAGACTATATAACTGTTATACAATACATATGTTGTTAGGTGCCGTCGAGTTAGTTCCGACTCACTCATAGTGACCTTGTGTACAACAGACTGAAACACTGCCCGGCCCTGCACCATCCTCACAATTGTTGCTATGTTTGAGCCCATTGTTGTAGCCACTGTGTTAATCCATCTCATTGAGAGGCTTCCTCTTTTTCACTGACCCTCTAGCTTACCAAGCATGATGTCCTTCTCCAGGGTCTGATCCTTCTGGGCAACATGTCCAGAGTACGTGGGACGAAGTCTCACTGTCTTCACTTTAGGAAGCACTCTGGCTATATTTCTTCCAAGATCAACTTGTTCATTCTTCTGGCAGTCCATGGTGTATTCACGATTCTTCGCCAACACCATAATTCAAAGACATCAATTCTTCTTCAGTCTTCCTTCTTTATTGTCCAGCTTTCAAAAGCATACGAGGCGATTGAAAATATCATGGCTCGGGTCAGGTGCATCTTAGTCCTCAAGGTGACATCTTTGCTTTTCAGCACTTTAAAGAGGTCTTTTGCAGCACATTTGCCCAATGCAATATGTCATTTGATTTCTTGGCTGCTGTTTCCATGGACGTTGATTGTGGATCTAGGTAAAATAAAATCCTTGACAACTTCAATCCTTTGTTGCTAAATTTGGTGGGCCCTTTACCTTACAACCTTAGGGAACAGACTGTTTTAGAGGATTTCCTCCATCCTTGGGTATCTGATCTTCAGCTCTGTAGGCTCAGAAATTCATGTCAGTTCACACAGGAAGGATCAAGCTCAGGATCACTGATTCTTGCCAGTCAAATACCTTAGGGCTGATATATAACCTAACATGTTAATTTATTAATTTGTGTTGGAAATACCATTTTCCAGTGACCAGAATGTTTATATCCACTATCTGGGGAACCATCTTTCACATATCAAAGTAGGTAGAAAACCAAATTGGTCATGAGAACGTTGCTTAGAATTAGAGTATTTAACATTTGGATAGTCTTCTGAGATATCTGGCAAGTTGTTAGAATGTGGAAAATCATCCCGCCTTCCACTGTGGAGACCATCGCATTCTAGTTACTAAAATACTTACATCTACCATACATGCTACCATGCTTGCAATTTAAAGAAATAACTTTTTTTTTAATCATTCATTTTTCATTATTCCTTTTTATTAATAAACAAAGCTTCTCCCATTGTAACATTTTTATTTATTGTAAAAGACCAGTTTTTATATTGATATTAGATTTATATTTTCTTATGAGTATTTGAACATCTGATGGACTCTTAGGTGACACCCCAGTCCCATCTGCACCACGTTTACAATTATCTTAAGTGAATTGCTTCTGCAGCTAGCTAATCTATCTGCGTACGTAAGTTTCCATAGTTTATATTTCAGAATTACCATTTTCTGACCTTGTCCGCAAACTTGAAATCTTAAAACATTAAAGGTATATTGCCATTTATGTAGTATTTGCAGTTTTATTATGATACTATTAAATGTATTAATGCCATAAAAACTTCTGTTCTTAAAAAAAAAAACCAGAACCTTAAAATTGAGCAGGCATAGGTCAAAAGATTTATTGCCAAAATAAAACAAATATATTTAATTTTCGTATTTCTTTCAGCTTTCTCTATTAGAGCATTTCTATTCCCAACCGCTCAGTGTTTTGTGCTGTAATCTCCCAGAAGCGAAAAGAAGAATAAATTTTTTATCACACATTCAATGTGAAAACATCCGACGTCTTCCATCCTTTAGGAGGTAAAAAGAGAAATAGATATATAACACATTTATAGCAGAGTTTGGGGAAAAATAAGGGATTTCAATCAGTTGTTTTTGAGGAGGGGAAAGGAAAAATAACTTAAACTTTTTGTTTTGTTTAGAGCAAAATAAAGCCCTTCAGTTTTTAATTGTGGGATTTATTTGTTGGATTCAAAAATTTGGCATAAATAAAAATATCTTTTACAAAGGCACATAATTTGTGAGTTCACCGAAGTTAATTTTTAGAAATAATGTTTCCTGTGTTTGGGGTTTATGGCCTTTGTTTATGATCACACCCCCAGACTATGAAATGCAGCTGATTTATGGAGTTAAAAATTACCACTGAACCATGACTATCACCTTGAATTTAATTTTGAGAAGAAATTAAAAAGGTGCCCACCAATCTAGGAAAAGTAGTTTTTTTTTTTCCTACATGCTATTCAGATAATTAGAATATTTAATTTTCTCTTTTTATATATGGGTTTGTAAAAATTTTAGGTATGTGGAAAATCAAGCTTCAGAGAAGCAAGTTGCATTATTGACCAACGAAAGATTTTTAAAGGTAGGAATGTTTTTGTTTCAGTTTTACTTTTTTTAATGAAATAAAGTATGTGCATAATATTTACTGAGTTCATTTTATAAAACATCTGTACATCCTCATATACTTTGCACAGTGAAGTAGTAGATTTGATACCTAATTAAACCAAAACCACTGCCATCGAGTCAATTCCGACTCAGTGACCCTGTAGGACAGAATAGAACTGCCCCATAGGGTTTCCAAGGCTGTCAGTCTTTACAGAAGCAGGCTGCCACATCTTTCTCCCACGAAGTGGCCGGTGGGTTTGAACTGCTCACCTTTCGGTTAGCAGCTGAGCACTTAACCACTGTGCCACCAGGGTTCTTTGATACTCAATTAGGAGTATGAATATTAAAGATGACACAAAACCTCATCTCTAAAAGACAAGACTTTTTTATGGAGAAGAAAAGTATTGACTAGAACACTGAGTTTCTCCCTTAACCTATTTCGAAAGCACATTTAGATCTCAACTTTCTTTGCACGTAACAGTTGGAGTCTGCAGGCAATTTCATTTTAATGTTCTTCTAAAGGCTGTCATATATAAAAGCACACAGAAGCTGTGTAGGTGCCCACTGCTAAGTGGGTATTGATTTGAAAAATAATATAATGCCAGGAAAGCAGTAATGAGCTTAGAAAATTATGAGCTAGTCATATAACATAGGGAATATCAAAAGAAGGAGGTTTTTTTTTCTTTAATAGATAATACTTGGAACTGGCATATAATTCAAAAGACAAAAATAATATACAGTGAAAAGGCTCCCTCCCACTTCTGTCCTCTAGCTACAGCGTTTCCCTCTCTGCACACAGCCAATGTTACTAGTTTCTTATGCATCATTCTAAAGATGCTGTGTGCATGTACAAGTAATTACGTATATTTTGGGGGCTTCCCCCCAATTTATAGAACATAAGTATATTATATATATTATTCTGTACCTTGTTTTGCTCTTAGTCTTGGAAATCATTCCGATTCCATATCAGGACTACAGAATGGCAGAGTATTCTCTTAAATGAATTTTACTGAACAAATCCCTTACCGGTTCACATTTAGAATTGTGTCATGTTATATTTATTTTGATACTCCTCACACCTTTTTACAGAAAATTGTAATAAAATTAAGATGAGATTAAAGTTAAGCCCTGTGCTAGGTGTGAGTTTGGTTGATACATACGATTTTCAAAAATTGAATAAAATAATGTTACTTCCTAGAAAGCATATGCTCTGTTAGAATTCTAAATACTTACTTTCCTCCATTGTAAATTGTCAAAAAATATTGAGAATGGCTTTCATTAAATATTATTTCTAATGCAGAATCCGCACTGCTATAATATAAAATTACTTCTAGATTGGGTTCAGTAATCATTTTAATAATCTCTGTAACCTTTTCAGAGCAGTATAGGAAGTCCTCAAACCAATGCAGGTTATTTCAATAGAGAGGAAATTTAAGAACCAGTGGAAAAGGATCTGTGTGCATGTTTACTCAGTCTTTTAAGATTAGATATATTAGCTCTCTGCTGAAACAGCAGAGTTCTAGCAGAGTTGCCAAGTGCATTTCCTACTAGAACTTTCTGTCAGAGTGTATCTTCAGAAGCCAGGAATAGCTTTTTAAACATTACCTTTAACCACTGAGATGACAAGGTGAGAGAATGTCCAGGCTAGTCGGTTATAGAAATATTCTTACATTTATCTCTGTTTTTCAGTGACTTTTTATATATTTCTAAGCATTTATTGTACCTGTTCTTGTTGCACTTACAGCCCTGTTTGTTGTTACCTTTCCCTAAAGGTCTATCCTGATTTGTATTACATTGATTCAGGACAGGTATTCATTTTCAGATTGCATGTTTTGTCTTATAAGGGTATATTTTCTTGAGACTTAACAGTGAGTGATGTGAAGGAGGACAAAGATTTGTACTCTTACTCTGAAAAAGTTAACCTGTGGGCTATAAATTCCAAGTCCAGAAAATGTCTATGAGAAAATTATTGGGAGTTTTATTCTACTTTGGTAGAATATTTAAATTAATCAATATGTCTGTTGATTTCTCTAGTTTACAGTAGAAGTATTTTGAGTATTCTCATTATAACACTTCTTTTTTTATGGTTTTATAAAAATAATTGATAAGTCAGTAATATGTCACTGCATGACGTAGTAAAAAAATCCCTGATCTTGAACCCAGAAATCTTGCATTTGAACTCCAGCTACTCATCAGCGATGTGTACTTAAGAAAACCACTTACCCTATTTAAGCCTCAGTTTTCTTATCTATTAAATGGAATAATTCCTAGTATGATTTCCTCATAGGATTATCAGGATAATCCATTTGTTAAGCAAGTGAGAGTAAGTTGAGAACAAATACAACATTAAGACTTTTATGAATGTAAATCATAAATATTGTTACTATTATGTATTTTTTTCACTGTGATGGAAAAGATTAAGATATCAATATGATACATAGTTATATGTATTGTGTATTACAATAATATATATATTACATGTAGTGTGTGTGTGTGTGTGTGTGTGTGTATATAGTGTATATAATATGAGAGCAGTGATGATTCAGTGGTAGAATTCTTGCCTACCATGTGAGAGTTGCGGGTTCAATTCCCTGCCAATGCACTTCAAGCAAAGCCATCACCCATCTGTCAGTTGAGGCTTGCATGTTACTATGATGCTGAACAGATTTCAGCAGAGCTTCCAGATTAAGTAAGACTAGAAGAAAGATCTTGCAGTGTACTTCTGAAAATCAACCAGTGAAAACCCCTGTGGATCACAATGGACTGATCCTGTTGTGCATGGGGTCTCCGTGAGTCAGGGGCCAAACTTGACAGCACCTAACAATGACATATATAATATGTAGTTACGTAGATTATATAATAGATATGCCTATTGTTAGAATTTATAATTTTCTATCCATTTTCTGTACTTAGGTTTCTAAGAAAGGCCTCAAAGTATACTCCAAAGAAATGTACTCTCTTTATGTCCAGTTTTTGCCCTGAAAATCAGCTTTGCTCTGTACCCTGATAAACTATACCAGTGGTTCTCAAACTTTAGTATTTGAAAATCACCTGGAGAACTTGTTAAAACACAGATTTCTGGGCTTAATTCCCGGAAGTTCTGATTTTGTGGGTCTGGGGTAATACTCAGGAGCCTGGTTGCACAGTGGGTAAGTGCTTGGCTGCTAACCAAATGGTCAGTGGTTTGAACTCACCAGCCACTCTGTGGGAGAAAGATGTGGCAGTCTGTTTCCATAAAGATTATAGCCTTGGTGATCTTATAGGGCGGTTCTACTCTGTCCTGTGGGGTCAGTATGAATCAGAATTGACTCGACAGCAACGAATCGGAGTAGTGCTCAAAAATTTGCACTACTAGTGAGGTCGCAGATGATGCTGGTACTGCTAATCTGGAGACCCCCTTTGATAACCACCCAACTAGATTGACTCCCTAGAAGGAAACGTTGTTTTTCTTTACCTCATTCTTAAGTGTAAGTAATCTATTAGGCTCGAAGCCTAAATAAATAAATCGGCTCGTTTATTCTCTGACTGGACTCAAGATATTTAAAAGGCCCTTCAACTCTCAAAACTATGGACTTATTAATTGTATAGATACCGCTTCAAAACTTTAAGCCAGTTTTGTACATAATAAACTTCAGTCTTGGGCTTTTTAACATTGTACTTTTAAGTTAAAATTAAAAAAAAAAAAAAAATTCAACTCACAAAGCCATGTACGTTTTTAGAAGATTCACTAGGAATTTCAAACTAGGGTGGGACACTGGAAGGCCATATAAGCTGATGAAAGAAAAAGATTCTGTGAATTTTCTCTCATTTCTGAGTAGTTTGTTCCCTGTACAGTTTATATAGTACAGCTGTGTTCATTGGCCAGAAAGTATTCTCTGGCAAATGGCAGTCAAGTTCTTCTAAGTTTAAACAGAAGATGCTTGCACATGCTCCCATAAATTCAAAGTTCTGGTGACTTTATAGCTTTCAAGGCCTGTAGTAGAGTTAAACTAAATAATCTTTTTAAGGTTCCTTTTGGTACTTGAATGGTATGATTTTATTTACTTATTCATTACATAGATGAGTAATAATTTTTTTCTTACTGGTATATCATTTAGATTCCTCATTAAAATTTTATTTTAGTGCCATAGGCTTAATTGAATATAGATAAGTTGTAATGTTAAACAACTATAGGTTTTAGCAGAAATAGCAGGATCAGTGATAATTCATCTCACTGGATGTATTTTTTTTTCCATGTTTTCTGTTCCCATAGTGTTGCTTTGGTTATCAAGCTTTTCTTTTTTTTAACTTTTTAAAACTTTAATTTATGAAAATACATTAATAAATAATTGAGTTGTCAGAAGTGCCTTATGCAGAATTTCAAATTCACTGTAATAACGAAAATGCAACTTTTTAGTATTGCTTGTGCCTGAGATTTGGGTCGAGTCAGACATTAAGGAGAGCTTTGAAGAAGATTGTGGCCTCACATCATATTTGCACAATTGTCATCATTATCTGATAATAAAAACCACTAGGCCTTGGAATACTAGAAAAATTTTTTTAATAGTGAAAAATTCCCTTCCTTTTGTACCATATGAACAAGTGTTTTGGAAGGAATAAGGGGACGTTAATAGCTTTTGCCAATTAGTAGGTAATTTTTATGCATTGTCTTGTAAAATAAGGCCCCCACATAAGTTAGATGTTTTTATCCCTTTGAATACATGGGGAGAGTCACAGTAGGAGTAAGTATCTTGCCTGTCTAAAGTGTCACAATTATCAAGGGAAGGATCTCACATTAATATCCAGGCCTGACATCTACAGCACTTTGCTGAAGAATTAATACAGCTGACAGGAAGATCCCTAAAGCTCTTTATTAGTGTTCAAGAAGATAGAAATGAGGTTTTCAAGTATTGTGGCAAGTTAATAGTGAAGATCATTTGTAGGAGGCCTAGGAAACCATTTGGTGTGAGGCAGCTTCAGCCTTTGTAATCAGGTAGCCATATCAAGCTCCCTAAGTGCCGTGCAGCAGTACATGCTGCTGCTCCAGGTAGAGAAAGAAAGTGAAGCAGCCTCTTCTCCCCACCACATATATATAGTTATATCATCATATACTTTTGTACACACACGTGCACACATTTTATTTTCAGGAGACTTTTTTTTTTTAAAAAAAGAAAAACAAGTTCCCAACACCGTAAGGACCATTTTAATGCTGTGCTGTCTATACCATCTTCATAATCTATATTACCAGTGATGATTTGCTGTTCATTTTAATCTTCTCTTGTCAAGAGGAGGTTGTATTACGCTCAGTATCCTTAAAGAATGAATCTGTATACTTTAAGAAAATCAATTTGTATATTTTTATTCAAATCTTCCTTAAAGCTGTTTGGCATGGTTTTACCCTTAAAGGGTTAAACTTCACTATGTAGAAAACTTAGATTCAGTCCCATGCAGGTGCTAGTTGAAGTTTTATTATTGTGACTTGTATTGTTAATGCTTCATGTCTCTATGCCTATTTGTCCAACTAGATTTTAAATCCATAGAGAGCGGGAAGTAAGTCTTGACCTTCTTAAAATTGTAATATATTACTGTTAGAAAGATAACCTGATTCAACACCCTCATTTTACAAACGAAGAACTATAGCCAAGAGAAAAGAAGTGAAATATCTGAGACCACAAGGCAAATTAGTGGCAGAGCAAGTACTTCTTTTTACCTGTTAGGATGCTTATCGGTGATTTATGAACAAAAGGCACAAAATTAGTTCATGAGTTTGGTGGGGATTTGCCATTCACCTTTCCCCCGCCTCTTTCCATTCTGTTTGTCAGACCTAAAGAGTAGGAGGAGGGGAAAAATCTAATAGCAAAAATAATAAATGGAAAAGAGAAGAAAAAGGAAAACAACCGCAACCTACCAAATGTGATCAAATGAGCTCGGCATTAGCCTCGTGTGTCAGGAATTGGCAATTTAAATCATCAAGTAATTCTCCTGGCCTAAACTGTGGAGTAGGAATAAGGAGAACAAAAGGCAGAGACAGATGAGAGGACTAGCACTCATGTCACACAAGAGCTAGGAGAAAGTAATGTGGTAAGTCAAGTCTGGGAAAAACTGCCAGTCAAAATTTCCATCTAATGAGAAAAATAATGCTTAGTTATATCAAGAAGATAAGTGAGAAAATGCTAAAATATGTTTGTTCTTAGATGATACCTCAATCTAAAAATTCAATATAGACGTGTTTTATCAGCTTTTAATAATGCTGAATTGAAAAGAAATGAATTACAAAAATTGCAGTTGTTTTTACTTTCTTTAAATCTTCTTGAGGACATTGATTACCCCTGTACATATAATTCTAGACACAAAAGCGATAAATACTATGAAAACTAAAAGAGAAGTGAATGCAACGCAAGATAAAACATTATGGCAAATCTAACTCTGCCTAATAATTTTTTCTTTACCTATATACATTTCAGTTTTATGTAGACATTGGCTTCTCTTCCGAAGAAAGCGACTAACTCATTAATGATAGGGGCTCTGTCTTTATAAGTAAACAATAATAAATGAATGATTTTTGAATAAATGATAGATAGGGTTAATGTGTCTGGAGATGACTGATTTAAGATGGTGTATTAGACATTGCCACCACTCGTCTGTCATTTTGTCGTACTCTAGTGGCTTGCGTGTTGCTGTGATGCTGGAAGCTATGCCACCAATATTTCAAATACCAGCAAGATCACCCATGGTGGACAGGTTTCAGCAGAGCCTCCATACTAAGGCAGACTGGGAAGAAGGACCTTGTGATCTACTTCTGAAAAAACTGACGAGTGAAAACCTTACGGATAGCAGCGGAACATTGTCTGATATAGTGCTGAAAGGTGGGCTGCTCAGATTGGAAATCACTCAAAATAAGACTGGGAATAGTTGCCTCCTCAAAGTAGAGTCGACCTTAATGATGTGGGTGGAGTAAAGCTTTCGGAACCTTCATTTGCTGATGTGGCAGGACTCAAAATGAGAAAAAACAGCTGCAGACATCCACCAATAATTAAAACGTGGAATATACAAAATATGAATCAAGGAAAATTGGAAATTGTCAAAAGTGAAATGGAACACTTGAAGGTAGACGTTCTAGGCATTAGTGCGCTGAAATGGACTGATATTATCCATTTTGAATTGAACGTCTTTTGGCCTACAATACCGGGAATGACAGACTGAAGAGGAGCAGCATTGCATTCGTCGTCAAAAAGAGTATTTTAAGATCTATCCTAAAATACAGTAGTATCCATATGCCAACAAGAGAGGCCAGTTAATATGACTGTTATTCAAATTTATTCGCCAGCCACTAATGCCAGGGATGAAGAAATTGAAGGTTTTTACCAACTTATGCAATCTTAAATTGATCAAACATGCAATCAAGATGCATTGATAGTTACTGGTGATTGGAATGCAAAAGTTGGAAACGAAGAAGGATAAGTAGTTGGAAAATACGGTCTTAGTGATAGAAGCAACCCGGGCAATCGCATGATAGAATTTTGTGAGACCAATGATTTATTCATTGAAACTGCCTTTTTCCAACAACCTAAATGCCAATTATATACATGAACCTTGCCAGACAGACTACACAGGAATCAAATCGACTACATCTGTGGAAACAGACAATGTCAAAGTTAAAGATCAGTCAGAACAAGGCCAGGAGCTGACTATGGAACAAACCATCAATTGCTCCTATGAGAATTCCAGTTGAAGCTGAAGAAAATTAAAACAAGTCCATAAGAGCCAAAGTATGACCATCAGTATATCCCACCTGAGTTTAAAGACCATCTCATTAATAGATTTCATGCATTGAACACTAATGACCGAACACCAGACGGGGTTGTGGGATGACATCAAGGTCATCGTACATGAAGAAAGCAAAAGGTCATTAAAAAGACAGGAAAGAAAGGAAGGACTAAAATGGATATCAGAAGAGACTGTGAAAGTTGCTCTTGAGCGTAGGGTAGCTAAAGCAGATGGAAGAAATGATAAAAGAACTGAACAGAAGATTTCAAAGGACGGCTTGAGAAGACAAAGTAAAATATTATAATGAAATGTGCAAGTACCTGGAGCCCTGGTGGCACAGTGGTTAGAAGCTTGGCCACTAACCAAAAGGTTGGTAGCTCAAATCCACCATCTCCTACTTGGAAACCCTATGGGGCAGTTCTCCTCTGTCCTGTAGGATCACTATGAGTCAGAATCGACTTGATGGCAGCGGGTTTGGTTTTTTTTTGGTGCAAGGACCTGGAGTTAGAAAACCAAAAGGAAAGAACATTCTCAACATTTTTCAAGCTGAAAGAACTGAAGGAAAAATTCAAGCCTCGAGTTATAATTTTGAAGGATTCTATGGGCAAAATATTGAACGGTGCAGGAAGCAGCAAAAGAAGATGGAAGAAATATGCAGAGTCACTGTACTAAAAAGAATTGTTCAATATTCAGCCACTTCAGGAGGTAGCATATGATCAAGAATCAATGATACTGAAGGAAAAAGTCCAAGCTGCACTGAAGGTATTGGCGAAAAACAAGGCTCCAGGAATTCACGGAATACCAGTTGAGATATTTCGAAAGACAGATGCAGCACTGGAGGTACTCACTCATCTACGCCAAGAAATTTGGAAAGCAGCTACACGGCCAGCCAATGGAAAGAGATCATATGCGTGCATGTTCCAAAGAAAAGAGATCCAACGGAATGTGGAAATTATCAAACAATATCATTAATATCACATGCAAGTAAAGTTATGCAGCAGTATATCAACAGGGAACTGCCAGAAGTTCAAGCTGGATTCAGAAAAAGAGGGATATCATTGCTGATGTCAGATGGATCTTGGGTAAAAGCAGAGAATATCAGAAAGTTGTTGACCTGCGTTTTATTGACGATACAAAGGCATTTGACTGTGTGAATCGTAACAAATTATGGATAACATTGCAAAGAAAGGAAATTCCAGAATACTTAATTGTGCTCATGCAGAACCTATACATAGACCAAGAGGCAGTCATTCGAACAGAACAAGGGGATACTGCGTGGTTTAAAATGAGAAAAGGTGTGTGTCAGATTTGTATCCTTGCACCATACTTATTCATTCTGTATGCTGAGCAGATAATCCAAGAAGCTGGACTATATGAAGAATGGGGCATCAGGATTGGAGGAACTCTTATTAACAACCTGCAATATGCAGACGGCATAACTTCGTGAAAGTGAAGAGGACTTGAAGGACTTACTGATGAAGATCAAAGACTACAGCCTTCTGTATGGATTAAACCTCAATACAAAACAAAAATCGTCACAACTGTACCAGTAAGCAACATCATGATAAACGGAGAAAAGATTGAAGTTGTCAGGGATTTGGTTTTACTTGGATGCACAATCGACACCCATTGAAGCAGCAGTGAAGAAATCAGATGACATATTTGCATTGGTCAGATTTGCTGCAAAATACCTCTTTTAATTCTTAAAAAGCAAAGATGTCACTTTAAGGACTAAGGTGCACCTGAACCAAGCCATGGTATTTTTCAGTTGCCTCATATGCATGTCAAAGCTGGAAAATGAATAAGGAAGACTGAAGAAGAATTAATGCCTTTGAATTATGGTGTTGCCAAAGAATGTTGCATATATCATGGACTGCCAGAAGAACGAACAAATGTCTTGGAAGAAGTACGGCCAAAATGCTCCTTAGAATTGAGGATGGCAAGACTTCATCTCACATAGTTTGGACCTGTTTTCAGGAAGGACTTGTCCTTGGAGAAGGATATCATGCTTGGTAAAGTAGCGGTTCAGGGAAAAAGAAGAAGACTCTCAGTGAGATGGATTGACACAGTGGCTGCAAAAATGGGCTCAAGCATAGCAATGATTGTGAGGATGGTGCAGGACCGGGCAGTGTTTCGTTCTGTTGTACATAGGGTCGCTATGAGTCGGAACCGACTCGATGGCACCCAACAACAACTATTACACATTGACAGGCAGCAGTGTGTTTTTCATGTTCATACTGTTTTTTTAAAAATCTGAGCCAGTATTTACAAATTAAGAAGCTTTACATTACTAATTCAGACCTTTGGCTTCTTTTGAAAAACTAGGATATCTGTCCCCTATCCAGCAAGACAGCTAGTAGTTGCCCTTTTGTTTAGAAGAGAGACCCTGAATGTCAGCCTCTATTTATTAATGCACGTTTTCATTCAACAAATATTTTTTGAGTCTGTTCTGTGCCAGGCATTGGTCTAGGCCCTGAGAAAACAGGAGTCTACAAAGAGGCAAAAAGCTTGTGGAACTTACATTCTATTGGGGAGACAGACAGTAAAACAAGATAAATAAGTGAAGTGCTTACTGTGGTAGTTATAAGTGCTAAGAAAAGAAGGAGGCAGAAAAGGGGGTTATGAAGTTTGGTGTGCGTAGGGGGTGGTGCTGAAATTATAGATAAGGGCCCCACTGAGGAGCTGGGTTTTGATTAAAGATCTAAAGGAAGTTACGGAGCTTGCCATGCAAGAATCTGGAGGAAGAGCAGAGGGACAAGTGGAAAGAATCTGAGGTTGGAGCATGTCTGAGGAGGAACAAGGAGGTTGCTGTGTATTTGCTCTGTTTTTCATACAACAGAGAAATATTTCTATTTCCATATTTTTATCAAAAATCAATAAAAGAGTAAAAGTCTTCATGTTTCAAGAAGAACAGAAGAAAGCATATCTCTCTGGGAAATAATGAATATTCCTAGGGAAAATATATCTCTGTTGAAAAGAATCATCCTAAACACAATTATGGAGTAAAACTTGATGAGAACTGTGACTGATACATAGAAAAGATGCCTGAGGAGAAAATTAATGAAGGGGAAAAAAGGAGTACTGTATCAACAGGCTTTGTGTTTGCATGTGCATAGTGTAAATGATGCTTTTTTAAGTGGGAAAATTTTTCATACTTCAAAACCTTTTACAAGTTTGAGTTTTGTTATAAAATAGTGTCTATAAGTACATCAGGAATTGTCATCCTGGATAGGTAAAGGTAGATGTATGTCTCAGTAAGACGGTGAATTTAGAGGACAGGTGACATGTTAATCATTTATGATGTTTTCTGTTGCAACTGATAAGAACACAGATATAAATAGCGGTGAAATCTTTTCTCATGTGGAGATTAGGTTCTAAAGTCAGCACATAAGGCAAAGATCTGGGATAGTCAGAATTAATCTTGAAAATACCTTAGAAAGGTATAATACAACAAACCTTCTTTCATTAAGTCCAATGTAGCCAGCTTTTTCTCCTAGTGTTGGAACTAGACCTCCATTTCCTCAATTGAGCATCAGATAAAATAGACTGCATGTTATATGGGAAAAAAAAGAAACAGTTTTTAAACACTAGAACCCCATTCAGCGTGGGAACATACTAATTACACAGTGAGAAATATGAAGGACTAAAGCTACTTGGGAGGAGAACATGTTCATGTACCTCATCTCACACTTGCTCCAGGGCATGGTTAATTGAGTGGTACAGTGTGCAGTATTTTCCATATTATATGACGTGTTTCTTTTCTCTCCTTATCCAAGTAAATTCAATAAACATGTCACTCAGTTCTGCTGCATCACCCGCTTGTACATACAGTTACTCCACAGAGCAAAAGTAAATAGGCAGTGCACGTAACATGAAGTAGCATGAAATATAATTACTATTCAGTAATGAATTCCTTTTTCTCCAGAATATTCCCCTGTTTAAAAACTGATTAAGCACACAGTAAAACAAAATATCAATTAATGGCTTTTATGCAATCTCTATGTTATAACTTACAGTAAAAACAGAATAAAAGTATACTCTCCCAGTGGTGGCTAAAGTACTCTTTGATTATGGCTACCTTTGTTACGATAGGAGACTTGAAATAATGGGAGGAAAAAGCATTTTGGTACTAAAAGCTTTCATTTGCTGTACGCTTTGCGCTAATGACCCATAGATTGCTGACCAAGGAATTGATTTCTAAGTGAGTTAAAGTTTAGGAAAATATATCAAATTTGTTGCTTTATGTAGGTTAGATTTGTTTGGATTTATTGATATCTGAGGCATTATTTTCTGCATGGTTAAGCTATAAAAACAATAGGTATCTGCAAGATATTACTGAAAGAATAAATAATAATAAGACATAGCCCAGTAAAGTCCTTTATTTGACTTCTTAGAAAGAAAAAAAAGGAATTGAAGACAATGCATCAAGTCATAATCCTCTTAAACTGTTACAGAATAAGCAGTTATAAAAGGAATTGAAGCCTGAAAATGCTGATAGGGTCTAACACTATTTGAGAAAGCTCTAGAAAGATTTTGAAAAACTTTCTAGTCATCCTATAGGTTTCTTAAGATACTGTCTTCCATAATCATACTTGCTTGATTCTAAATTAAAAATCTTTTTGGCTTCATATTTCTTTTTCATTTTTTTTGCCCCTTAATTGTTGAAGTGAATACAACCAGTAAAGGGGATTCCCAACAAGAAGCAGGTATTTTTCCAGAATCACCTGTGGTGTTTCTTCCACAGTCCTGCATTCTTCTCCTCCAACCACAACTCTAGCAGTACTTTAGGAAAAGGATACATCAGCAGCAGAACTTCAGCAACTGTTGATTACATTGTACTGGGCTTCCTGGTGACCTCTGCATCCTTCTGATGACAGTGAGTTAGAGGATAATGGACTTTCCCTGATTGTGGCACACACCAGGTGATCAGCGTAGGACAGGCATTCAGTAAATGTTTTTTTGCACTTCTGTATTATTTTGGGCCAAGGTTTTGTAGCAATGCTGAAGATGTGTGGAGACTGAATTGCAGTATTAATTCTGATGTGTGTATAATATCACCAGACTTAATACTAAATAAACAATACCCAGGCCTTATCCAGAATTTTATGTGTATTACAAATTCTTATGAGTTAAGCAGACTAATTTGTAATTCTGATCTTGTCAGTTTTCCAGAAACTGTATATAACCATGAATTAGCTTTTATTATAGTCTTTTAATTACTGACATATATTAATAACACATTCTGTGAATTTTAGGAAGAAACACAATCACTGTTAGAAAACCTGCATGTTTACCATTCAAATTACTTCCTGGTTCTGAGATGTCTTCATAAGTTCACCTCTTCTCTTCCCAAGTACCCCTTGGGTCGACAGGTAACAAAAGCTCCCTCATTTGGAATTTATAAATAGGAATATTAGTAGTTTCTTGCTTTGCTTTCTGTAGCATTGCAGGCATCAGAATTTGAAATGAATCCAAATCTTGCAGTGAGAGCAGGATCTAAATCCTTTCCAGCTGTACACATTACTGGTAATTGAAACAGTGTTTTTTGTTCTGACTGCCACATTTAGAAACAGCCACATAAATCCCAGTGGTTTTGCTTCCCCTCCAGTGTATTTGTGGAAGGCATTTAACTTTTCTTCTGTAACACTTCTTGTCACCTATACTGAGAGCTGGTCTTCCACCCTTAGTGTACTGGAAAAAGCAAAACTGTGGGAGAATGTTTAATGGTTAGCTTTGTATTATACCAAGAACTTAAAGAGAAGCAGTACTTCTGCTTCTTGCAAAATTATGCTCAGCTGGCCTTTGTATCATAACATAAACCTTATGAACCATCTACAGCGGCAGATGTTAATGGAAGAATTCTGTGTTCCTAAACCTTTGCATCCTTAATCAAAGTTTTAGAGAACAAATATAAATATATAACAGTGACTTTGTTTTTGAGATGATTTCTGCCATTGAGTCTTCTTTTTTATTGTATTATCACTTTTAATTAATCATTTTCTTACTACAAAGTGGCCAGTGATATCAGCCATTATTTACAGCATTATGTAAATAAGAATACAAAGCCTAATCCATGTGATAATGCCAAGTCTAAAGAAAATGATTGTTTTTAATAACAATATTTTTTTTCTTGATTATACATGGTTTGCCAAGCCAGTAATGTGTAAACTTACTGCATTACTTTTGGTTCTTCACAAATGTGCTATTCATTTACAGATCAGAGAGCTGTACTGTACATGTTTAGAAAAGAACATATGGGATTCAGAGGAGTATGCATCAGCCTTGCAGCTGCTGAGGTAGTTTTTTCTTTTTTGTGTGTTCTAAGCTTGCCAGTAAGTATCACCTTCCTCCAGAACTCCACCTGCCAAGAAGTTTCATAAGTAGCCATGTTGTGTCTAAAAATATTTGTATATATCTAGAATATTTGTTGGTAGCTTCTGGTGTTTTTAATGTAGCAGCCATCCATTACATTGCTTGTTTTAATTTTTTTTTTAACTTACCGTTTTTAAAGTAAAGCTAGTTATTGTTCGGTCATTTGTCAATACTACATGAGGAGAACTTAGTTTATGGATCATTAGAAACCAGCAATATTGACGTCATGGCAAGAAAGTAGTCATGGGAAACAAGGTCACTGTGGCCCTGATGTGGCTGGATGGAGGAGCAGCTCATTTGGTGAAATGCACCCTGTGAAGGAAGTCACTGCTGACCTTGATTAGGAGCAACAAGGAACAACTGCCTGGTGATCTTCATGCCTTCCCCCACTCAGGTTGACATAACATATTCACACTGACTCATTCATAAATTATTTACTTAATAGGAAAAAAGTTAGGGGCCCTCATATATGGCATAAATAGAATACCAGACATAACTAGAAAATGCACAGAATGTTATGGATGGCATTGTGTCCCCCCAAAATGTATGTCAACTTGACTAGGCCATGATTCCCAGTATTATGTGGTTATCCACCATTTTGTGATCTGATGTGTTTATCCTATGTGTTGTAAATCCTAACATCTATAATGTTAATAAGGCAGGATTAGAGGCAGTTATGTTAATGAGGCAGGACTCAATCAACAGGACTAGGTTGTATCTTGAGTCAGTCCCTTTTGAAATATAAAAGAGAGAACTGAGCAGAGAGGAGAGGGACCTCATACCACCAAGAAGGAAGAGTCGAGAGCGGAGTGCATCTTTTGGACCTGAGTAGAAGCTCCTAGACCGGGGAAGGATTGATAACAAGGACCTTCTCACAGAGCCAACAGAGAGAGAAAGCCTTCCCCTGGAGCTTGCGCCTTGAATTTGGACTTCTAGCCTCCTAAACCGTGAGAGAATAAATTTCTCTTTGTTAAAGCCCTCCACTTGTGGTATTTCTGTTATAGCAGCACTGGATAACTAAGACACAGCAAAAGATGAACTAGATAAACGGGACTTCCTAAAAATTAACTACTTATGCTCATCAATAGATTTCTCCAAAAGAGTAAATAGAGAACCTATAGATTGGCAACAATTTTTGGCTACGACATATCCAACAAGAGTCTATTCTCTAAAATTCATAGAGAACTTCAACACTTCAATAACAAAAAAACAATCCAGTTTAAAAGTGGGCAAAGGATATGAACAGACCATTCACCAAATAAGACATTCAGGCAGCTAAGAAACACATGAAGAAATGCTCGTGTCAATCACAAAGGGACAAATATTGTATGAGACCACTATTACAAAACCCAAGAAAAGGTTTACACACAGAAAAAAATAATTTTTGATGGCTATGAGGTGGGGAGTGGGAAGGGAAAATCAAAATAGATAGTAGACATGGGTTAACTTCGGTGAAGGGAAAGACAAGGCACAATATAGGGAAGTCAGCACAACCTGATCAAGGCAAAGTCATAGGAGCTTCGTAGACACATCAAAACACCTTGAGGAAGGGACCAAGTTACTAGGGCTACGGGCTGGGGAACATGGTCTCAGGGGACATTTGGTCAATTGGCATGACATGGTTTATAAAGAAAATGTTCTACATACTACTATGGTGAGTAGCATCTGAGATCTTAAAAGCTTGTGAGCAGCCATCTAAGATACATCAATTGATTCCATCATGTTTGGAGCAAAGGAGAATGAAGAAGACCAAAGACACAAGGAAAATATTAGTCCAGAGGAGTAATGGAGCATATGAACCACAGCCTGCACTAGCCTGAGCTCAGAAGGACTAGATAGTACCCAGTTATCACCACCGGCTGCTCTGATAGGGATCATAATAGAGGGTCCTGGACAAAGCAGGAGAAAAGTGTAGTACAGAGTTCAAATTCACAAAAAAAAGACTAGACTTACCGGTCTGGCACAGACTGGAGGAATCCCTGAGACTATGGCCCCTGATCACCCTGCTAACTCAGAACTGAAGCCACTCCCAAAGTCTTACCTTTCAGCCAAAGAATAGACAGGCCTGTAAAACAATAACACACGTGAGGAATGTGCTTCATAGTTCAATCAAGTATACAAGACCAAATGGGCAACACCTGCCCAAAAGCAAAGATGAGAAGGCAGGAAGGGACCGTAAAAATGGACGAATGGACACAAAGAACTCAGGGTGGAAAGGAAAAGGGGCAGAGTGCTGACATATTGCGGGGATTACAACCAATATCACAAAACAATTTGTGTATAAATTTTTGAATAAGAATCTAATCTGCTATGTAAACTTTCACCTAACATGCAATAAAATTAAAAAAAAAAAAAAAAGATGCTCACGATCATTAGGCATTATTGTTGTTAGGTACCATTGAGTCAGTTCCAACGCATAGTGGCCCTACGTACAACTGAACAAAACACTGCCCAGTCCTGCACCATCCTCACAATAGTTATGCTTGAGCCTGTTATTGCAGCCACTGTGTCAGTCCATCTCCTTGAGGGTCTTCCTCTTTTTCATTGACCCTCTACTTTACCAACATGGTGTCCTTCTCCAGGGACCGATCCCTCCTGACAGCATGTCCAAACTACGTGAGATAGAGTCTTACCATCCTTGATTCTAAGGAGCATTCTGGCTGTAATTCTTCCAAGACACCCTTCTGACCTGGAACTGAAGCCATTCCTGGAGACCACCTTTCAGCTAAACAATAGACAGGCCCATAAAATAAACAGCACCTGAGAGGAATGTGTTCCTTAAAACAATGGATTATACAAGATCAGAAGGACGGTATTTGTCCAGAAGCAAAGATGAGAACACAGGGAAGGGTAGAGAATCTGGATGAAAGGAAATGAGGAACCCAGGGCAGAAATGGAGAGTGCTGACACATTGTGAGAAATGCAACCAATGTCATGGAATATTTTATGTACAAACTATTGAATGGAAAACTAATTTACTCTGTAAACTTCACCTAAAGCACAATAAAAAAAAATTTTTTTTAATTACTTGAAAACCAAAACCAAACCCACTGCCATTGAGTCGATTCCAATTCATAGCAACCCAATAGGACAGAGTAGAACTGCCCCACAGGGATTTCAAGGCTGTAATCTTTATGGAAGCAGGCTGCCACATCTTTCTCCCATGGAGCAGCTGGTGGGTTTGAACTGCCAATCTGTCTGTTAGCAGCTGAGTGCTTAACCACTGTGCCACCAGGGCTCCTTTAAGTTATTTACCTGCTATTATTTAATTATCCGGTATTAAAGATCACTTAGCATCCCTGACACATATGCTTTTCAAAGTTATAATTATTTGTATTCCTTGGGTCTGTTTCTTGTATGTTTGGTGAATTTTTAGTCTTCTATAAAAATAGTAATTACTTGGGTAGTGTAAAAGAGAAATCAAGTGTGAGCTGTTTCTGAACACAGTTATATAATTTTCCCCAGTGTATGCTTATATGAAACAACCATAAAACAGTCTGAGAACTGAGTGTTTACTAAGTATTGGTTTCCTCAGGGCCCACAAGAAAAGAACAGATGGACACAGTAGGAAAAAATTCACACAGAAAGCACTTTAAGTCCAGATACTTAATAATGTTAGTTATCTAGCAGGTGCAGCTTAAGATAGGAAATTAATTTCATGCTATCTGGAAAAATAACTCCCTGTGGAAACTAGATTCACTGAAAAGTTATGTTTTATATCTTTTAAAATCCCAATAAGAGATTTTTGTGGTGCAAATGGTTAACATGCTTGGCTGCTAACGGAAGCGTTGGAGGTTCGAGTCCACCTAGAGGCGCCTTAAAAGAAGGACCTATGATCTAATGAAAAGTCAGCCATTGAAAACCCTGTGGAATGTGAAAACTAAAACGATGAAATTCGTAGAAGAAAATGCAGGGGCAAGGCTGTTGGCCTAGCTTTTTACAATGAGTTATCTAATATAACAGAAGTACAAATGGCAAAAGACAAAATAAATAAAGGGGGCATCATAAAAATTAACTTTTGTTCATCAGAAGACTTTACCTAAAAAGTGAAAAGGCAAGCTACTGGCTGGGAGAATATCTTCAGAAACGATACGGGTAAGAAGAATCTAATAATCAAAATATATATGCAACTTTGACAGCTTAACAAAAAGACGAATAACCCAGTCGTAACATGGCAAAAGGACTTAAATAGACATTTCACCAAACAGGACATTCAGATGGCCACCATACCCATGAAAAGATACTCAACATCATTAGCCATCAGAGATGCACATCAAAACAATGAGATACCATTTCACTCCTGGTAGGATGGCTAAGATAAGAAAAAAAGAAAATAATAGATGTCAGCAAGGATGTGGGGAAATTGGAACTCTTATCCATTGCTGCTGAAAATGCAAAATGGTACAGCCATTGTGGAAAACAGTGTGGCAGTTTCTCAGAAAACTAAAAATAGAACTAGCATATGACCTAGCAATGCAATTCCTAGGTATATACCCAAAAGACTTGAAAGTGAAGACTCAAACAGATACTTGTACACCAGTGTTCATTGCAGCGCTAGTCACAGTAGCCAAAAGGTGGAAACACATAAATGTTCGTCAGCTAATAAGTGAATAACAAAATGTGGTAAATACATGCAATGGAATACTAAGCCAATAAGAGAAATGAGGTCTTGATTCATGCTACAGTATGGATAGAGCTTCAAGATATTATGGTGAGTGAAATGACTCAACCACAAAAGGACAAATATTGTATGACCTCACTTACATAAAAAGACAAGAAAAGGCAAATATATGAAGACTAAAGTTTATTAGTGGTTACTGGGGGTGGGAAGGAAGGAGAAAGGAGGGGTTATTGCTTATGGAGCATTATGTTTCAGTTTACAGTATTTGAAAAATCACATTAAGGGTAGTGTTGCACAGCTGATTAATGTAATTGCTGTAAAAAGTTGAATTGGCAAAAGTTATATGATACATTTACAACAATAGGGAAAAAAAAGTAGCTGCTGAGGCTGCTTATGTACAGTTGAACCCCTCATGGGATTTCATTCCTTGGTTTGGCAGTTTAGGTCATGGTTTCATGGGACATCCCAGTTAAATGGCCCAAATGGACCACAACTACTACAGCCTCCACCAGAATGAGTCCTGCATAGCTAGATGCTGCCCGGCTACCACCACCAACTGCTCTGACAGTGATCACAATAGAGGGTTCTGGACAGAGCTGGAGAAAAATGTAGAACAAAATTCTAGCTCACAAAAAAAGACTAGACTTACTGGTCTGACAGAGACTGGAGAAACCCCGAGCATCATGTTTAGGGCTTCTGTTCTACCTCCTAGTTCGCTGCATTGTGTCTGGGGTCTTAAAAGCTTACAAGTAGTTGTTTAAGGCACAACAATTGGTCTCTGTTCACCTGGAATATAAGGAATAGAAGGAGGAAATAGAATGTGTGGCTAATTGTCTCCATGAACAACTGCCTGCTTTGCCCATGAGACCCGCACTGAATGTTACCCAGCTGCCGTTGTTGTTGTTGAGTGTTGTCAAGTCAATTCCAACTCATAGTGACTCTACTTCTGTAAATATTACAGCCTAGGAAACCCTATGGGGCAGTTCTGCTTTGTCCTATAGGGTCGCTATGAGTCTGGCTACAAAACTGAATCGAAGATTGTATAGAGAAATCCTGATCAGAAGGGGGAAAATGTAGAACAGAATTTCAAGTTCTCATGGACTCTAGACCTTCTGGAGCCATGGACCTCTGAAACTTATCCTGAGATACCTTTTTTTAAAAAAAAACTTGTACTTTAAATGAAGGTTTACAGAGCAGATTACTTTCTTATTAAACAAGTAATGTAAGTACTTGTTTTGTGACATTTGTTGCCAACCCTCTGACATATCCACGCTCTCCCCTTCTTGACCTTGGGTTCCCCATTACCAGCTTTCCTGTTCACTCCTGCCTTCTCGTCCTTGCCCCCGGGCTGGTGTGCCCATTTAGTCTCCTTTTGTTTTATTGGCCTGTCTAATCTTTGCCTGAAGGGTGAACCTCAGGATGACTTCAGTACTGAGTTAAAAGGGTGTCCAAGGGCCATACCTGGGGTTTCTCCAGTTTCTGTCAGACCAGTAAGTCTAGTCTTTTTGTGTGTGTGTGTGTGTGCGTGTGTGTGCGTTAGAATTTTGTTTTACATTTTTCTCCAGCTCTGTCTGGGACTGTCTGTTGTGATCTCTGTGAGAGCAGCAGTTGGTGGTGGTAGCTGGGCACCACCTAGTTATGCTGGACTCAGTCTGGTGGAGGCTGTGGTAGTTGTGGTGCATTAGTCCTTTGAGCTAATCTTTCCCTTGTGTCTTTGGTTTTCTTCATTTTCCCTTGCTCCAGACGGGGTGGAACCAGTGGAGTATCTTAGATGACCGCTCACATGCTTTTAAGACTACCGATGCTAGTAGCCAAAGTAGGATGTAGAATATTTTCTTTATAAACTATGTTATGCCAGTTGAGCTAGATGTCCCCCAAGACCATGGTCCCCAGCCCTCAGTCCAGTAATTTGGTACCTTGGGGTGTCCTGAGATAATCTTTATCCTTAAACCTTAAACCAAAAGTATCCCCTGAAGTCTTCTTAAAACCAAAAAACAGTTTAGCTTAACTAGTAAAAATGTCTGCCTTGAGCATTTTGCTCTTCTAAGATCTATCTATATGGGATCAAATTGACAATAGCAGCCCAAAAGATTAGGTAGGAAACCTAGCAGGCAGTGACATTATGTCACAACTCAGAAAAGGGGGGTGAGGATGGTTGCACAACTTAAAGAATGTAATCAATGTCACTGAATTGTAGAAACTGTTGAATTGGTGTTACCTTCTGCTGTGTACATTCTCAACAAAAAAAATAAACTATTTAAAAAAAAAAAAAAAAAACCCTGTGGAGCTGATACATAGAGTTGCCATGATTTGGGGTTGACTCTGGTTTTGGTTTTATGTATTTCTATACTTACCTCAACTAGAATATTTTTGAGACTTCCTTTTGTTTTCTATTCAAGTGACCATACCTATTCCAGATAACCAATGGATTCTTGTTGGGTTTTCTCTTTTAACCTTCATGATTAGTGTTTTCTTCCTTCTCTAGCTGGGTATTCCCAAATTCATAGATAACTTTGTAAGGAAGGGACTTGCTTTTTTCTTTCTGAGCCTCCCTGGCACTAGTAATATTGGGATACAGTCAGGAATTAAGAAAGCTAATTCCAAACTGGATTAATAAAATGTGAGCAGTAATAGTAATGGGACAATAACCTGTAACTGTAACCTGTTATGGTTGGGTCGATTCCGACTCATGGCAACTCTATGGGACAGAGTAGAACTGCCTCATAGTGTTTCCAAGGCTGTAAATCTTTACATAAGCAAACTGGCACATCTTTCTCCCACAGAGCTGCTGGTGGTTTCAAATCACTGACCTTTCAGTTAGCAGCCAAGTGCTTTAACCACTGCACCACCAAGCCTCCCTATAAAGATATAGCTAAGTGAAAAAATTGTTTAGGAAGAGGAAGGGGTAAATAATACTCACCCAGCAGTGAGCTAGGTGAGTACATGTGCTTTTCCTGGTCAGCTATGAAAGAACATAAGAGGAAAAATTTTACCTTTCTATTGGAGAGAAATAAAAAACTAGACCAAGAATTTATCAAGCTTTTGAAATTTATAGACCCTTGCTTGAACATCCCTATGAAGTGCAGTTCTACTCTGATAACACATGGAGTGGCTATAAGTAAAAACTGGCTCCACAGCAACTGGTTGCATGTTGGAAATAACTAAAAGTATTCAAAATGTCTCATACCTGCCATTCACTCCCCAGAATTCCAGTCTACAAAGGACATATTTGCAATTTGAATTTGGTAACTAGATTAACAATCTCTAATATTAGAATAGGGGAACTGTCAGTAATAATTTAGGAGTAGGGTAGTGCAAAGGGTTAATGCGCTCTGTTGCTAACCGAAAGGTTAGAGGTTCAAGTCCACCCCGAGGTGCTTTGGGAAAAAAGCCTGGCCATCTACATCTAAAAAATAAGCCACTAAAAATCCTAGGGAGCACAGTTCTACTCTGATACACATGGGGTTGCTCCATGGCAACTGGTTAGTGTTTGAACAACAACATTTTAAGGGTTGATAGAAGTCGTAAGTCTTCAGCGTATAGGAATGCTGTGGATCATTTGGACTTGAAGAATATTTCATTCTCATTCTTGGTAGCAGTAGGTCTCTATGGCAATGCTTCTTTGTATTGGGGATAATGAAAAGTGGGCCCCCTTTCTCAGGGAAATTTATTCACCCTCTACCCACATCATATCAGAATTACTTAACTAGAGTTATCCCATTTTCTTCCAAATAAGGAAACCAAGGCCAGAACACTGAGTTGACTTTTCTGCAATTAGAAGAGCTGGAATTTAAAACGGTATCTTCACATTCCAGTTCTTTTTTCATTCATACTCTAATTATATGAGGGATGGTAATTAAAAAAAACTATTTGGGTTTGTGGCCATTAGCCCATGTTTTAAATCTCCAAAATTTTAAAATGAGCCAGCAGAGTCAGCTTCTATGGAATCAACCCCCCATCCAGACTAGTCATCTCGGCATAGGGTGCATATAAGTGAAAGACACCATTATCTAGCCTGCTTATCCAAGTGTAACCTTATGAGCTTGCTACAGAAGCAGACTTATAAATTGAAGTTGATTGGTACTTGAAGGAATTTAATTGAGGCTGAAGGAAATTATTCTGATTTCTGAGTAGGGCTTTTGACTTAAATAGTAATGTATTAGCAGGTTAGCTCAGTTATCACTGAGTTCAGAAAAAAGAAAACATGACCCAAGTAATAATATCACCATTTGATCACTTCTGCTTAGTTCAAAGAGACTAGAGATTTAGAAACTAAATAATGCATTGTTTCCTGATCTTGCAGATAAACTTTAGATCATATTTAAAGATCTAGTTATCAAAATCAATAGCAGAAGACGCAAGGAAAAAAGATCAAACACATGGAAACTGAATAACACCTTGCTCAAAAACTACTGGGTTATAGAAGAAATTAAGGATAGAATAAAGAAATTCATAGAATCAAATGAGAATGAAAACACATCCTACCAGAACAGTTGGAACACAGCAAAAGCACAGTGCTCAAGGTCACTTTATAGCAATAAATGCACACATCCAAAAAGAAGAAAGGGTCAAAATCAAAGCATTAACCCTAAAACTGGAACAAGTAGAAAGAGAGCAGCAAAAGAAGCCCTCAGGCGCTAGAAGAAAGCAAATAATAAGAATTAGTGCAGAATTAAATGCAATAGAGAATAGAAAAACAATTAAAAGAGCTAACAAGACCAAAAGCTGCTTCTTTGAAAAGATCGACAACATCAATAAACTATTGGCCAAACTGACAAAAGAAAAACAGGAGAGGAAGCAAATAACCCGTATAAGAAATGAGATGGGTGATACCACAACAGACCCAACTGAAATTAAAAAGAATCTTTACAGAATACTATGAAACACTGAGCTCTAACAAATTTGAAAACCTAGAGGAAATGGACAAATTTCTAGAAACTACCTACCTAAACTAACACAAACAGAGGTAGAACAACTAAATAAACCTATAACAAAAAAAGAGATGAGAAAGGTAACAAACTCCCAACAAAAAAAAGCCCTGGCATGGAGAATTCTACCAAACTTTCAGAGAAGAGTTAACACGATTACTACTAAAGATATTTCAGATCATAGAAAAGAATGGAATACTCCAAAACTCATTCTATGAAGCCAGCATAACCTTGATACCAAAACCAGGTAAAGACACCACAAAAAAAGGTAATTACAGACCAATATACCTCATGAACATTAATGCAAAAATCCTCAACAGAATTCAGCAACATATCAAAAAATAATTCACCCTGATTAAGTGGGATTTATACCAGGTATGCAGGGATGGTTCAACATGCAGGGATGGTTCAACATGAGAAAAACAATGTAATCCATCACATTAATAAAACAAAGGACAAGAACCACATGATCTTATTAATTGATGCAGAAAAGGCATTTGACAAAGTCCAACACCCATTCATGAGAAAAACACTCAACAAAACAGGTTCCTCAGCATAATTAAGGGTATTTATACAAAGCCAACAGCCAACATCGTCCTAAATGTAGAGACTTTGAAAGCATTCCCCTTGAGAACAGGAACCAGACAAGGATGCTCTTTATCACCACTCTTATTCAACATTGTGCTAGAGGTCCTAGTTAGGCTAGAAAAAGAAATAAAAGGCATCCAGACTGGTAAGGAAGAAGTAAAAGTATCTCTCCTTGCAGATGATATGATCTTACACACGGAAAACCCAAGAGAATCAACAAGAAAACTACTGGAACTAATAGAAGATTTCAGCAAAGTATCAGGATAGAAGGTAAACATACAAAAATCAGTTGGATTCCTTTACATCAACAAAGAGAACCTCGAAGAGGAAATCACCAAATCAATACCATTTACAACAGCCCTCAAGAAGATAAAATATTTAAGAATAAATCTAACGAGAGACATAAAGACCTGTACGATGAAAAGTACAAGGCACCACTGCAAGAAACCAAAAGAGACCTGCGTTAAGTGTAAAAACATACCTTGCTCATGGATATGAAGTACTCAACATTGTGAAAATGTCACTTCTATCCAAAGTAACCTACAAATACAGTGCAATCCCAATCCAGATTCCAACGGCATTTTTTAATGAGATGGAGAAACAAATCACAAAATTCATATGGAAAGGGAAGATGACCCATATAAGTAAAGCTGAAGAAGAAGAAGAAAGTGGGAGGCCTCACACTACATGATTTTGGAACCTATTATACCGTCATGGTAGTCAGAACAGCCTGGTACTGGTACAACAACAGATACATAAACCAATGGAACAGAATTGAGAATCCAGACATAAATTCATCCACCTGTGAGCAGCTGATATTTGACAAAGGCCCCAAGTCTGTTAATTGGGGAAAAGACAGTCTCTTTAACAAATGGTGCTGGTATAACTGGATATCCATCTGCAAAAAACTGAAACAAGACCCATACCTCACACCGTGCACAAAAACTAACTCAAAATGGATCGAAGACTTAAATATAAAATCGAAAACGATAAAGATCATGGAAGAAAAAATAGGGACAATGCTAGGAGCCCTAATACATGGCATAAACACAATATAAACCGTAAGTAACAACGCACAAGCACCAGAAGAGAGACTTAGATAAATGGGAGCTCCTAAAAATCAAACACTTATGCTCATCAGAAGACTTCACCAAAGGAGTCAAAAGACAACCTACAGACTGGGAAAAAATGTTTGGCTACGACACATCTGATCAGGGTCCAATATCTAAAATCTACAAGATACTGCAAAATCTCAACAACAAAAAGACAACCCAGTTAAAAAATGGACAAAGGGTATGAACAGGCACTTCTCCAAGGAAGACATTTAGGTGGCTAACAGACACCTGAGGAAATGCTCACGATCATTAGCCATTAGAGAAATGCAAATCAAAACTACAGTGAGATACCACCTCACCCCAACAAGGCTAGCATTAATCCAAAAAACACAAAATAATAAATGTTGGGGATGTTGTGGAGAGACTGGAACACTTATACACTGTTGGTGGGAATGTGAAGTGGTACAACCACTTTGGAAATCGATTTGGCGCTTCCTTAAAAAGCTAGAAATAGAAGTGCCATACTGTCCAGCAAATGTGATCCTTGGAATATATCCTAGAGAAATAAGAGCCGTCACACAAATAGATGTATGCACACCCATGTTTATTGCAGCACTGTTCACAATAGCAAAAAGATGGAAACAACCTAGGTGCTCATCAATGGACAAAGAGATAAGCAAATTATGGTATATCCACACAATGGAATACTACACAATGATAAAGAGCAATGATGAAGCTGTGAAACATCTTATTACATGGATAAATCTGGAAGGCATTATGCTGAGTGAATTTAGTCAGTCACAAAAGGACAAATACTGTGTAAGACCACTATTATAAGAACTGAAGAAAAGGTTTAAATGAAGTAGAAAACATTCTTTGATAGTTACAAGGGTGGAGAAGGAGGAAGAGGGTTATTCACTAACTAGATAGTAGACAAGAATTATCTTAGATGAAGGGAAGGACAGCACACACTACAGGGAAAGTCAGCACATCTGGACTAAACCAAAGCTAGGAAGTTTCCTGAATACACCCAAACACTTCGAGGGACAGAGTAGCAGGGGCAGGGACCAGATGACAATGCTTTCAGGGGACATCTAGGTCAGTTGGCATAACAAAGTTTATTAAGAAAATGTTCTGCATCCTACTTTCATGAGTGGCGTCTGGGGTCTTAAAAGCTAACGAGTGGCCATCTAAGATGCATCAACTGGTCCCAACCCACCTGGAGTAAAGGAGAATGAAGAACACCAAAGTCACAAGGAAAGTATTAGCCCAAGAGGAATAAAGGGCCATGTAAACCGGAGACTGCATCAGCCTGAGACCTAAAGAACTAGATGGTGCTCGGCTACCACCAATGACCGCCCTGACAAGGGAACACAACGGAGAGTCCCCGATGGAGCAGAAGACTGGAGTACAGAATTTAAATTCTAGTAAAAAGACCAGACTTAATGGTCTGACTGAGACTGGAGGAACCCCGGAAAGCATGGCCCCCAGACTCTCTGTCAACCCAGAACTAAAACCCTTCCCAAGGCCAACTCTTCATACAAACATTAGACTGGACTATGGGACATAAAATGATACTTGTGAAGAGTGTGCTTCTTAGCTCAAGTAGGTACCTGAGACTAAATGGACAGCTCCTGTCCGGAGGTGAGATAGGAAGGCAGAGAGGGTCAGGAGCTGGTTGAATGGACTCAGGAAATCAGGGGTAGAAAGGAGGAGTGTGCTGTCATAGTATAGGGAGAGAAATTAGGGTCCTACAACAATGTATGTATAAGTTTTTGTATGAGAGACTAACCTGAATTGTAAACTTTCACTTAAAGTACCACAATAAAATAAAAAGATCAAGTTATGAAACATTATCCAACACTGCAATCTATGAGATGCCTCACAAATATTAATAATCTAATATTTGATGATACAGATTTATTCATGCAAAAGATACATGAAATTGTGCCTTTAAAATATTTCTTTTAGAACAGGTATTGCCCATCCTGAATTTGCATTATATCAATTTCTCCACAATTATCTATAGGTTTGTGGTAAAATCAGACAAAAAGCTGAATTAATTGTTAAAGCCCTGTTTAAATAAAAACTATTGAGAATCATTGTTTTTAGACTAGTAGATTTCAGACTTCATTGTGCATAAGGATTGTTGTGTTGTTCTTAGGTGCCACTGAGTCAATTCCAACTCATAGCAACCCTCTGTATAACAGAACGAAATGGAATGGTCCTGCATCATCCTCACAGTGCTTGCTGTGTTTGAGCCCATTGTTGCAGCCACTCTGTCAGTCCATCTCGTCGAGGGTTTTCCTCTTTTCGGCTGAACCTCTACCTCATGCAGCATGATATCCTTCTCCAAGGGCTCGTTCCTCCTAACATGTCCAAAGTACCTGTGATGAAGTCTCGTCGTCCTTGCATCCAAAGGGCACTCTGATAGCAGGGGCAGAGGTCTGGGGACCATGCTTTCAGGTGACATCTAGGTCAATTGGCATAACAAAATTTATTGAGAAATTGTTCTGCATCCTACTTTGGTGAGTGGCGCCTGGGGTCTTGAAAGCTAGCAAGCGGCCATCTAAGATGCATCAATTGGTCCCAACCCACCTGGAGTAAAGAAGAATGAAGAACACCAAAGTCACAAGGAAAATATTAGCTCAAGAGACAGAAAGGGCCACATAAACTGGAGACTGCATCACTCTGAGATGTGAACTAGATGGTACCTGGCTACCACCAGTGACCGCCCTGACAGGGAACACAACAAAGAGTCCCTGATGGAGCAGGAGAAAAGTGGAGTGCAGAACTCAAATTCTAGTAAAAAGACCAGACTTAATGGTCTGACTGAGACTGGAGGAACCCTGGAAAGCATGGCCCCCAGACTCTCTGTCAACCCAGCACTAAAACTATTCCAAAGGTCAACTGTTCATACAAAGATTAGACTGGACTATGGGACATAAAATGATACTCGTGAAGATTGTGCTTCTTATTCTTAGCTCAAGTAGATACATGAGACTAAATGGACAGCTCCTGTCCAGACGTGAGAGGAGAAGGCAGAGAGGGTCAGGAGCTGGTTGAATGAACATGGGAAATCGGGTGGAAAGGAGGAAGATACTGTCACATTATAGGGAGAGCAATTAGGGTCACATAACAATATATGTGTAAGTTTTTGTATGAGAGACTAACCTGAATTGTAAACTTTCACTTAAAGTACAATACAATACAATAAAAATTAAAAAAATTAAAAAAAAAAAAAAAAAGCAAAGCGCCCTCTGGCTGTACTTCTTCCAAGACAGACTTGTTTCTTCTTCTGGCAGTCCATAGTATATTCAGTATTCTTCACCAACACCATAATTCAAAGGGATCAATTCTTCTTCGGTGTCCCTTATTCATTGTCCAGCTTTCGCACGCATGTAACTATCATGGGTTGTGGGTCAGATGCACTTTAGTCCTTGAAGTAACTTATTTGCTTTTCAATACTTTAAAGAGGTATTTTTCAGCAGATTTACCAGATGCAATATGTCGTTTGATTTCTTGAATGCAGCTTCCGTGGGCATTGATAGTGAATCCAAGTAAAATGAAATCCTGGGTAACTTCAATCTTTTCTCCTTTATCATAATGTTGCTTATTGGTACAGTTGTGAGGATTTTTGTTTTCTCTGTGTTGAGGTGGAATCCATGCTGAAGGCTGTAGTCCTTGATCTTCATCAGTAAGTGCTTCAAGTCCTCTTCACTTTCAGCAAACAAGGTTGTGTCATCTGCATATTACAGGTTGTTAATGAGTCTTCCTCCAAATCTGATGCCTCGTTCTTCTTCATGTAGTCCAGCTTCTCAGATTATTTTAGCTCGGCAAACAGATTGCATAAGTATGATGAAAGGATACAACCCTGACACACACCTTTCCTGATTTTAAACCACGGAGTATTCCTTTGTTGTATTCGAATGACTGCCTCTTGGTTTATGTATAGATTTCACATGAGCACACTTAAATGTTCTGGAATTCCCATTCTTCGCAATGTTATCCATAATTTGTTATGATCCACACAGTCGAATGCCTTTCAATAGTCAGTAAAACACAGTTAAACATCTTTCTGGTATTCTCTCCTTTCAGCCAAGATCCATCTGACATCAGCAGTGAAATCCCTGGTTGCACGTCCTCTTCTCAGTTTGGCTGGAATTTTTGGCAGTTCCCTGTTGGTGTACTGCTGCAAGCGTTATTGAATTATCTTCAGCTATATTTTACTTGCATGTGATATTTATGATATTGTTTGATAATTTCTGCGTTCTGTTGGATCACCTTTGTTTGGAATGGGCACAAATATGGATCTCTTCCAGTCGATTGGCCAGGTAATTGTCTTCTAAATTTCTTGGCTTGGACTAGTGAGCACCTCCAGCGCTGCATCTCTTTGTTGAAACAGTTCAGTTCGGTAGTCCGTTAATTCCTGGGGCCTTGTTTTTTGCCAGTGCCTTGAGTGCAGCTTGGGCTTCTTCCTTCAGTACCGTCAATTTGTGATCATATGCTACCTCCTGAAATGGTTGAATGTCGAGCAGTTCATTTTGGTACAGTGTCTAGGTGTATTCCTTCCATCTTCTTTTTTGGTTCCTGCATCGTTGTGTATTTTGCCCATAGAATCTTTCAGAATTGAAGCTTGAGGTGTGAATTTTTTCTTCAGTTCTCTTAGCTTGAGAAATGCCAAACGTAGTCTTTCCTTTTGGTTTTCTAACTCCAGTCCTTTGCACATTTCATTGTAATACTCTACTTTGTCCGTTGGAGCTGCCCTTTGAAATCTTCTTTCAGCTCTTGTTACTTCATCATTTCTTCCATTCACTTTAGGTGCTGTGCTTTCAAGAGCAAGTTACAGAGTCTCTTCTAACAACCGTTTTGGTCTTTTCTTTCTTTCCCATCTTTTTGATGACCTTTTGCTTTCTTCATGTTTATTGTCCTTGCTGTCATCCCACAACTCGTCTGGTGTTCAATCAGTAGTGTTCAGTGCATCAAGTCTATTCTTGAGATGGTCTCTAAATTTACGTGGGATATGCTCAAGGTCGTACTTTCACTCTCGTGGACTTTTCTTAATCTTCTTCAGCTTCAGCTTGAACTTGCATATGAGCAATTGATGGTCTGTTCTGTAGTTGGCCCTTGGCCTTGTTCTGAAATGGAATGCATAAAGATCAATATCGTAGGCGTTAGTGAGCTAAAATGGACTGGTATTTGCCATTTTGAATTAGAAATCATATGGTCTGGTATACCTGGAATGAGAAATTGTGTCACATTTATCATCAAGAATATTTCCAGATCTAGTCTGACGTACAACACTATCAGTCATAGGATAATATCCATATGCCTGCAAGGAAGACCAGTTAATAGGACTATTACTCAATTTTACACACCAACCACTAATGTCAAAGAAGAGGAAATTGAAGATTTTTACCAATCTCTCCAGTCTGAAATTGATTAAACATGCAATCAAGATGCATTGATAATTACTGGTGATTGGCATGCAAAAGTTGGAAACAAGAAGGGTCTGTAATTGGAAGATACAGTCTTTTTGATAGAAATGATATTGGAGATTGCATGATAGAATTTTGCAGGACCAATGACTTATTCATTGCAGATACCTTTTTTTCAACAACACAAATGGCCACTGTAAACGTGGACCTCACCAGATGGAAAACACAGGAATCAAATCAACTACATCTGTGGGAAGAGACCGGAGTAGCTCAGTATCATCAATCAGAACAAGGCCAGGGGGCTGACTGCAGAACGAATCATGAATTGCATAAGAATTAGCTGAGTTTTGTTAAACATGTGGATTTCTGTCCTCCTCCCGCAAGGATTCTGAATCAGTCAGTTTGAGACCCGGCTGGGTTGGTCAGCGTGAATCTGCATTTAAAAAGCATTCTGACACATCCTGGATGGATAGCCCAATACCACAGCTTGAGAAACATTATTCTAGAAAATAAAGGAGAATGAGAAAGGGGTAAAAAAAATTTTAGGAAAAAATGAAGCCGTCAAAGGAGAAGAAAAATATCCTTGGAGAAACTGGATGGCTTTAGGCAGTTGGTCTCAAATTAGTTCCAAAACTGGACCAAGGTATTTTAGTAATGGTGATCAATGGGTTTTTGTCCCAATAAATGAAAAAAGATCTGAATTTGTACTTTAATTTTGTTTTTTTTTTCTCTTTATTAAACGTTTAATGCCTGCTACCACTTTTCTGCTAGTAAAATGAATAGGTATTTAAGGAAATACTAGTTTTTCAATCTCAGAAATACCTCATAAAATTTAGTTTGACAGCTTTTTTTTTTTTTTCCTTCTTTGTTAACTTGGGGCTGTATTTTTGTAGTGCATAAATAAAATATGTGTATGTTTTATCCTACTAAAATTGTTTCTAACCATATGATTTATTCCTTTTGACATACAGTGTTCTTTAGACATAAAATGTTCCTCAGAAGAGGATGATGTTCCACAAAGGGCACCCTGACTTCCAGGTGTTCTCCCACATGAACCAGTTTGAGAACCATTCACCTTAGAGAAACTGCTCTTCACTAAGGCCTTCAGTGATGAAATTCTTTATCATTCTTGTCATTCATTGCCTTGTTCTTCATCCATTTCCAGAAAATATTTATTTAATGCCCGATTTGTGGAGCACGGATCTGGTGAAAAAGATGACCCTAGTCCTTACCCATACAGAATTTCAGTCAAGTAGGACATTCAGGTGTACAAGTAGACTGGCAAGTACAGTACAGAGTAATAAGTGCTGTGCAGGGTGAGGTCCAGGGTGCTAAGGAACTAATACACTGGACAGTTAACCCAGTTAACCTCCATTTCTGAGGTTGGAGCAGCTTCTCAAGAGTGGCATCTAATATGAAATATCAAAGGCTTATCAGGAGGAGTGGGGTGGGGGCGGGTAGGCAGCAGCATGGTGTGCAGGAGGTACTGAAGGAGGTTAAATATGGGAGAAGTTAGATGAGGTGGAGGAGTACTGATCACCTCCAAAATCCCCAAATCATACAGGTTTTTGTTTTTTCCTCCTTTGTTGCTTAAAATAGAGTGTAAACTAAAAGAAAATGTACTTGTGTTTTTCTTTGAGAGCTCCCACAGATCCCAGGAAATTAGAGAAATGATTTAAACATGGGTCTTAACAGTACAACAGAGAGGATGAATCATGGCTCTTGAGTCATATATGACTTGTGCCTGTCATTGCCTAAAAATTCTTGCTGATCTTATTTAAGTCTGATTAGGTCTATAGTCGTGTGTCAAAATGAGAAGTAGAGACTCTGACATGCTTGGTGGTATAAAGAGGTAACTTTCCTTATTTATGCTTATATATATTTTAGAAAATCGATACAACTTATCATCTAAAAGCATGAAATAGAATAGGTTCTTAATATTATTTTTGATGAGTAAAAATGTTTTAATAAAAGGTATCTAGCTTTTTTTAAATTAAAATGTATGTTTTCTGTAAAAAAAATTTTATTGTTACGGAATATAAAAAGTGAAAGTACCCCCAGTTAAATGTACTTTTGCTAATATAATTGTTAAAATTTTTTCCTTCCAGCTATCAACCCTTAATAGAAAAGAGGCTTATCACTTTTATTCCCAACAACAAAGGGAAAGCAATTCTTTCTGATTCTTTAACTGTTACCAATATTTTCCTCAAAATTTGCAAATAATTTGAGCCATTTGAATTACAGGTATTCAGCTAGAAAGGAAATACATTATTTTAATGTATTTTTGGCTTCTGTTTCACTTGTTGAAATCACGTATGATTGCATTGTTACATTTGAAGAAGATGATCTCTGAGTAGGTTTTGGTTATAGGCATTTTTTTGTTGTTTCTTCTAGCTTTTATTGATATAATACATTTGCAGGTTTGGGATTTGATTATTTTTTAAACCTGCTTTATAACAGTAATGTCTGTTTAGAACTTGAAAAGTCATTAGTCAGAACATCTTTGCATTAGGGATGGATTGAACAGTTTCTCCTTATAGCCTGTTTTCATAATCAGAAGTTTATATAATCAGTACTTAACCAGAAATTGTTGGCTTTCTGCATGATGAAGCAGAACACTTCATTGCCCTGGAGGATGATTGCTTTTAATGATTGCTAAATAATTCTTTTTGTCTTAGTTAAGGAAATATTTTTAAAATGACAGTCTAAAGCTTTTAACACAGTAAGTATCACAGACCTTTTTTGAACCATTTACCTGCTAGTGATATAATTACTTATAAATCAGATTGATTAAAGATAAATAGCTCTTTTGAGGTATTGATGTGACCCACCGTAAGTATGTTTTTTCCCTTCTCGGAAAAGTAATCTAGTGTGGTAGTTTTCAGCCTTTTTAATTGTGATTATTTTCTTTTCAGTTTTATTTCTTTTAAAACAAAATGCTAGTTGGAACCCATCAACTAGCAGTGTCTCATTGTCTCTAATTTTTCTCTTCTCATTCTCTCTTAAACTGATTCTAATTAGTCTTTTGCACTCCATCAAAGTCATCAGTGGCCTTCATGTTCCTAATCTAATGGTCAATTCTGAGTCTTCATTGAGTTAACCTATCATCAGCATTTAACACAGTTCATCACGCCTTCCTTCTTAACGGGTTCTGGGACCTGGACCCCCTTGCTTTTCCTCCTACCTCAGTGTATGCTCCTTCTCAGTCTCTGGTAGCTTCTCGTCTCCCTTACCTCCTATCATACAGTGCCCCAAGCTGAGCACCAGACTCTTACATCCACCTGCCTATTTAACACCTTCACTTGGATGTCAGATGGACTCTCAAAGTTAACGTATCCAAAACTGAACTCCTCATCTTTCCCCCAAAACCTATAATCTTCCTGTGGTGTCTCCATCGTTCCAATTGTTCAAGCCAAAAATCTGAGGTCTGCCTTCAAAATGTTATCAAGAATCAAACCTCTTCTTGCCACTTTCCTTCACTGACACCACTGTGGCCCAAGTTATCGTCATCATCTTGCCTGGATTACTGAAATTGCCTTCTGACTGGTTTTCTTGCTTCTACTTTTGACCCTCCTACAGTTTTTTCTCAAAACAATAGTCAGAATAATCCTTTTAAAATATATCAGATAATGTGACTCTTTTGCTTAAAACCCTCCCTGAACTCCTCATTTCACTCAGAGTAAAAGCCACAGTCCGTACAGTGACCCTACATGATCTGGACCCCCATTGCCTCTCTGACTTTATCCTCTATGGCTCGCTCTCTCTCAGCTTCAGCCACGTTGGCCCCCTTGTTGTTTGTTGAATGTACCCTATACATGCCCACCATAGAACCTTTTCACCCATTGTTCTCTCTGCCAGGAAAAGCTCTTCTGCCAGATATTTGTATGGCTAACTCCCTTGCCTCCTTTACATATTTGATCAAATGTTATCTTCTCAATGAGGCCTAACCATTTAAAATTGAAACCTACCTGTCCACCCCATTTCTTTCCACTTTACCCTGCTTAATTTTTTTCCATAACGTTTATGTATTTTTGACATACATACATATATATGATATAGATAGATTGATAGTGCTTCATATTTGTGCCTCCTCCCCACATCACTAGAATGTAAGTTCCATGATGACAGGGATTTAATTCACTAATGTGTACTCCAAGTGCCCAAAACAATGACTAGTATGTAGTAGGCATTCAATAAATATTTCTTGAATGAAGGAATGGTTTCATGACTGAAACCCACAGTTGGAAAATGCTGGCTTAGTGGCTAGAGTCAGTCCTTAATTTTCTATTTAAGATACTATATATAACCACCTTTTTTGGAATGGACTAAATTTTTCACTTTTTATTGTTTTCAGGTAATCTTGTTCAGTAAGGTTTGGAGTATCCATAGTGCTTGTTAACCCAAAACCCGTTGCCAGCAAGTCGATTCCGACTCATAGCGACCCTATAGGGCAGAGTAGAACTGCCCCATAGAGTTTCCAAGGAGTGGCTGGTGGATTCTAACTGCCCACCTTTTGGTTAGCAGCCGAGCTCTTAACCACTGCGCCACCAGGGCTCCAAGTGCTTGTTAGAGTCACTCTAATGGTGACTGATGTGAAAAAAATAACAGCCCTCTTCTGTTATTACCACTTGTGTTATATAACTTTGAAAGTCAGTCATCCACTGTTAGTACTTTGTACGTCTAGATTTTTTTCCAACACAAACAAGTATTAAATCATAGTATATACAGTGTTCCACAACTTGCATTTTTTGTTTTTTGGGGTTTTTTGTTGGTTGGTTTTGCTTTTATCATGGTGGTTGTTTTACACCTAATATTCTACCATGGATGCTGTGTCTTGAGGTACAGTATAACATAGTCATTAAGAGCGTGGATGCCAAGCTAGATTGTTTGGATTCAAATCCCAGCTTTGTCAGCTACCTGCTTTGGGACTCTGGATGAGTTACATAAGTACTTTGTGTCTCTGTTTTCTCATCTTTAAACTGGGAATAATAATAGTACCTACATCATAGGGTGTTGTGAGGATCAAATGACATCTGACACATATATGTACATATATAAATGTTAGCTGTCATCATTAGTATTACATATTGCCCTACTTCATTGTTCTTTTTGTATAATATCTCGTGTTTCAAAAGTGTAACATTTAATCAATCCCTTATTTGATATATATTTAGATGTCACATATATTTAGATTGTAATTCTTTACTACTACAAACAGTACTACAGTGAGTATCCAAGGTAAGTATGTGTTTGCACATTTGTATAATTATTTCCACAAAATAAATACATAGATGTAAACCTTTTGAGTCTAAAAGGTAAATACTGTTACACATGTGTACACTTGTACCAACAATGTTTCAGTGTTTTCCCATGCTCTTGCTGGTGCTGGATATTAACAGTCTTCAATATTTTTGTTCTAGTATTTTATGATTGATGAGTTAGTTCTGTCCCCTGCTTTCAGAACATACACGCTTTAAATTTTATTCTAGCTAAAGTATATTTTTGTGTATAATGTGAGGTAATGATCTATTTTTTTCTAGTTAATTCTAATACTTAATATCTTTTCCCCATTGATTTGAAATGCTACCTCTGTCATCTACCAAACTCCCATGTATACCTTGATCTCTTTCTGGACTCTTACTCGCTTCTATTGACCTATCTATTCCTATACAAGTACCATGTAGTTTTAATCACTGTAGCTTATACCTTTTGATACACCCCACTGCACACACTTGGACAGCACACATTGTTCCTTTTTTTCAGGAGCAATTATTCTAGATAAATTTTAGAACCATTTTGTTGGGTTGTTAAAAATGCTGTTTGGAATTTTGTTTTAAATAGTGTTAAAATTATGGATTAATTAATAAGCAATTTATATCTTCACAATGTTAAGTCTTAGAACCTAAAATGTCTATTCATCTATTCAGGATTTTGAATTTTTATATAGGTCTTAAACATTTGTTAAGCCCTGGTAGCAGAGTGTTTAAGAGTGCAGCTGCTAACCCAAGGATCGGCAGTTCGACTACACCAGCCACTGCTTGGAAACCTTGTCCTGTAGGGTCTCTATGAGTCGTAATCGACTCCATGGCAAAGGGTTTGGTTTTTGGTTTACGCATTTGTGACAAAGTGTGCTACTGCGCATTCTGTAGTTCTTGTTGCCATTTTGAACATGTTCTTTTTTCTAGTGTAATACAATCTGTTGATTACATATATATGTATGTGTGTGTGTACATATGTGTGTGTCTTATATCACATATCCTTTTACATTGTCCTGGTGGTGTAACTGTTAAGCACTTGAGTGCTAACTGAAAGGCAGTTCAGACTCACCTAGTGCCTCCAAGGGAGGAAGACCTGGTGATCTGCTCCTGTAAAGATTTCAGCTTAAAAAACCTTATGGGGGCAATTCTGTTCTGTCATGTGGAGTTGCTGAGTCAAAAATCAGTTCGATGGCACCTAACAACAACAATACTTTTACAGTTCTCTTGGATTTGCTAACTTTACAGCTATATCAAATATAATAATAATAAATTTTGTCTTCATTTCTAGTGTTTAAACCTCGTTTTTCTTAATCTATTGTAGTGATTAGACTGTAGAATGATGAGGAATAATAGTGATGATAATTCATTGATTCTTAATTTTATATATACATATATAATTTAACTAAAAGAAATTTTAATTAATGAATTTATCAAATTATTAGCTCTAATCAGTTTTTCCTCAAATTTTGTTGTTTTTTCATTAAACCAGAGTACTTGGGAAAGTGTAAGATCTTCTCCTACTCTGAAACAATAAGAATCTTTGGCTAAGAATAAAAGGAGTAATAATTAATCTGAATCCCTAGAGGTTACATGGAGGTGAAAGATCTACCTCCTCCAATCAAATGCCACAGTAGAAGTTATGACTAATGGAAATAGTGGTGATGTGTGTACAACTTGTGAATGTAATTAATGCCACTGAAATGTACACTTGAAAATGGTTAAAATGGCAAATTTTAACACAATAAAATTTTTTAAGTTACGACTAATAAAGTTTGGTTTCAAAATTATATGACATAATGCCATTTTTTCTGGCACCTGAGAATAGATAATAGGCTAGGCTTGACCTTCATCAGTATTCACATAAATGGAAAATGGGTTAGGTCAACTATTTTGAGCTCAGAATGGCTTTGAGTTGTGGCTGCCTGCAGTCTGAGAAGCTAATCCTCAATGTTCAATCCTCGGTTAGACCTCCGACCAGCATTACCTCAGCCTCTTGACCCCTCCCAGGCAAGCCAGTGCTGGTGATTCCTTGGACACTGGAAATGCTGAGCTTGTCTTCTTGAAGAGGGCTAAAGGTCAGGTATAATAGATTATTCAGGTGTATCTGACCTTGAGTTAACTCTCTTCTATATACGGTTTAAACTCCATCTGGGCAATAAATAGCCAGAAATTTTAAATAGTCTCAAATGTAGTCAAGAATTAAATGCTTGGCTTATTTTTCTCTGACTTCTTAGCTATCCTTCATTCACAGGTAAAGATTACATTTTGGATAATTACTTCATTGTTGTAGAAAGAAGGGAAGATTTTATACTTTTTCTTAAAACCAGGGAGAAGTTTACTTTTTGTGCACCTCTGTCGGTTTCTATATTTATTGAATATATAACTTTTTTTTTAGTTTAAATTTTTGTTGAAAAATTTTAACCAGCTTAATTTCCCAATAGTGATAGTCTACTTGCTTTATACAATTTTTTGTATACTTGCTTTTTTAGAATTTAGCAATATTAGTGTTTTCCACAAATCTTTTATTATGAAAAATATCAAACCTAAGATTGTTGTCTTGCAGAATGCCCCACATTCTGCACTTGTCTGATTATTTCTTTGTGGTTAATATTAGTACTTTAATCATTGCAGTCTTAATGATTTACAACCATTTGCAAAAATAGTTTATATATCTGTATCATGCCCCTTAATAATTACTAACCTTGACCTGATTCCATTTGATTCTGTTACTGAATATGATCTTAGTAGAGAGATCTTGTAAGTTGTGGCTCTGAGAACAGGATCCTAATTCCAGACTATCTGTGTTCTCTCTCCATTTCTAACAATTTGTTCTACAGCCTTGAGTGAGTTACTCAACTACTCTGCCTCTGCTGTAAAACAAGCAGAATTGCTTACCTTGTTTACTGGTATTTATAAAACCCAGAGAAGATATAAAGCATAGCTAAAATAGTAATAATTGGAGAAATGATTGTGATACTTACAATTTTGGTCTCCTTTCAGATAAGCTTGCATTTAGCAGAAGTGTCATATCCTTGGTAGAAATTTCTTCTCTCCTGTTTACATTTAGATCAGAAGGAAAGGAGAACTAACAAGTGCCTACTGTGTGATAAGCACTGTGCTAGGTTCTTCAAATTCATCTTCTCATTTAATTTTTAAGTTCCCACCTAACCTGTGGAATATATAAGTTCTTATTTCCACTTTACAGACAAGGAAACCTAAGATCAGAGATGTTTAGTAACTTGTTCTGTGTTACAAACATAGAAAGTGTCAGAGCCAGGCCATGAACCCAGATCTGTAAATTTCCTGTGCTGAGCTTTATCAAGAGAACTGTTCTGAATACTTCCGAATGTGCCATACATTGAGCACAAACATTGACTGTGTAGAAAATGGTTTTTAAGTAGTTAATTTTCCAGTTATATTACATCTCCTGTCACTGATTTTGCTCTAGGATGTTGGCAAAGGATGAGCTGATGATCATACTTCAGAAATGTTTCGATGTTTTTAAATCGTCTTCTGGAAAGCAGCTTGGCAGCACAGCAAAGAGAATAGAGGAATTCCTGGCCCAGTTTCAGAGCCTTGATGGTAAGAGTATAATGTCCTGCCATTTTTACTGGCTATGATAGTCATTTAACTAAAACAACATGGAAAACCCCACTTTCCTGCATGCTGAGAAATGAAGAGAGAAAGTAGTTCATGATCACAGTCATTACTACACCAAGTCTCAGAATATCACATCTTGACAATCACAAATAGGCCAAATGTTTCTCTTCCAAATTTAGTTGAAACAGTGAAGAGCATCAGATGGATAGGAAAAAAAAAAAATTATTTATCCAGATGTGCAGTTTGGAGGACTTACCAAAACAAGGTTGGAGAGAGTAGCAGGACATCATAATTAAGGACTCCTGTTAGATTTTTTTTTCCTTAAACATTTCATCAGGTTCTTTGTAGATTTCAAAAACACTGTATAAATCATTTATAAGCCAGAAAAATTAATAGCTGTGAACTGCTTTCACAGCAATGAGGATCATTGGTATGCTGATTACCAAAATATGCATGAGGCTTACTTTAATCGGATTTTATAAAAGCATGAGTCTTTCAGTCCTAAATGATCTGAGGCAGCCTGGCACTCATCAGTGTTGGAGGGCTACAGTTTTCTTTATTTTGTACGACTTCCACATAATCATTTGTATCTGCTAAATGCCTGGGGTGTCAGAATGTATAGGTAGCTGTGTTCTTTAATGCTCCAGGTCTTCTTTGTTCTGTTGGTGTGCCATGGATTGACAGTGATCAAGAACTTTTTATGGGGTCTTCTCTTGCTCTGTTTTTAGCACCAAAGTATGGTATGCTTTTGGTAGAACAACAACAAAAAAAAAATGGTGTGCACCTTTTCCTTTCCCCCTATTTGTAAAAAGTTTTAATGGAGTTTGAGTAAAGAGGCAGCTTGGTGTATGAGCACATAGATTAGACATGGCATGGTGGAAAAAAATATCTCATTTGGAATGTTCATTTTAATCCTTTCTTTGTTTGGCAAGTGTTCTTGTCTTGAAAATCCTTTGGATATAAGAAGGTGCTTTTGCTGAAATCCCTCCATGTCTTACCATGGCTGCAGTGCTAGGCAACTGATGAGCTCAGTCAGTGGATGTTGGAAGAGAAAGCTTGCCTGACTGGAGTGGCATGAGCAGGCAGAATAAGTATTCCAGAGGGACTAGAGGAGTTCCTTCCAAGTTATGTGTAGGCATTGCTCTTTTGCCCACTGCAGCATGAGTTGAACCTCTTTTCAGATCATCAGAATTTTGAAGGGCTAGAAGTTGGTATCATAGAGATCATAGAGTCTATCTACAAACAGAAACTAAAGCCCAGGAAGAGAAAGTAACTTGTTCAAGATCTCACAGCCAAGTCAGTGGCCCACCTCTCTTAACTACTAGCTCATTGTGTTTTTTTTTTTTCTTTTTCCTCACTGATGCACAATTTCAGTGCCCTCTAATTATGATCACTGGGCCAGTGAGAGGTCACCCTTAAGGGCATAAATAGAGTAAAAGACTTAGAAGAACTTAAGGTAAATCAGGTAAATTTCAATCTTTTAGAAAGTGGGGCTCATGGGATTTTTGTAAAAAGAAACCATAGATACTATAATACTTTTAGTTATAGCTCATGTAACATAAGCTAGTGAACAAATTCTGTGATGGGCTGGTACTAAATAAAGGAATATAGCTTTTAGAAATGGGAAAGTCAAGAGATGAAAATGATTAACAGCCTAAAGAATAAAGAATTTTACAAGTTGAAGTTAAAGAAATGCCTGTATTTCTTTCTTTTCAAAAATGATACATTGTTAATGATAGATAGCTACCATTGCGTCAGCTCTGATTCATAGAGGCCTTATGCGCAACAGAATGAAATGTTACCCTGTGTTATCTTCACAGTCTCTGACATGTTTGAATCCATTGTTGCAGCTGTTGTGCCAGTCCATCTCAACAAAGGTCTCCCTCATCCTCGGGCCCCCTAGTTCACCAAACATGGTATTCTCCAGCAGTTGATCCCTCCTGATGACGTGTCCAGAGCAAGCGAGCCAGACAGTATTCTGTTGTGATCCATAATGTTTTCAGTAGCCAATTTTTGCAAGTAGATCTCTAGGGCTTGCTTCCTAGTCCTTCTTAGCGTGGAGGCTCCACTGAAACCTGTCCACGATGGGTGACCCTGCTGGTATTTGAAATACTGGTAGCATAGCTTCCAGCATCACAGTAACACGCAAACCACCACAGTACGACAAACTGGCGGATGGTGGTTGTTAATAAAGTGAAAGTAACCACCCTCCCCCACATTGAAATATTTGGCTGTATGCATCTCTGGTTCCTTGACACTTAACTACACCTTACAGTTTGGGTTTAAAATTATAGTTGGAAGAGGGCACAGTGTCATATCAGATTTATTAATTTATTTTTAAGGCTCTGCTACATGTTTAGTGAAGAGAGAAGAAGAATTTATTAGATATTTTAACCTTAAATTATATCTTTCTGAACCAGGAATTATCCAAAAAGAAATTTATTCTTTGAGAACAATGCAGATTTTCCAGCTGCATCCTCCTGCCTTAGGCTTTGGCCAGACAAGCCAGTTGAGTGTGAAGTTCCTAAAACTCGCCCTACACTAAAAACCAAACCAAACCTGTTGCCATCGAGTTCATTCCGACTAGGAGGGTATGAGAACCTCATGCTCTATAGAAGAAGTACATCTACCCATTTTACCAGATGTGGTTTTCCGTTTGCCAAAGAACCATGGTATAGTTTATGTTTTAGTGGATTATGTCAAAATTGTCACAGCACCTTCTTCGTGCTCAAATAGTATTGTGTCAAAAATAGTCAGCTAATTGGAAGATCTAGGCCAAGTTTGCTAGAGTGTAGGTTTGTGTAGTTTATAATCTTGGCATAATCAAAGGAATACAATTAAGTTTATTTGATTTTTTTTTTTTTTTTTTTTTTTAAAGCTATTTATAACAGCACAAGAATTTGGGACTTTTTGTTGGTTTGGGGAGTTTTGTTTTGTTTTCATTGTGGTAACACTTTTAAAATTCAGTAGCAGATTTTTTGAAGATCTCACTAGAGCATAAATTATGTAACATTTATTGACCTTCAGCTTGTAGAAGAAATCATTTATTTGATAGAACCTTGATCCCTTGCCATATTACAAAAAAAAAAAAATAGATGAAACTTTTATTTTCCTTGGTTTAGAAATGTTTATTCTCTTGATGTGAATGGATTTACCCTAATTGCTATATATTGGTTTTGTATTAAAAGCGGAAGCCAAAGAGGAAGAAGATGCTTCTGGGTCACAGCCAAAGGGGCTTCAGAAGACAGACCTCTATCATCTTCAGAAGGTCAGGTCACTTTTCTTTTTCTTCCAGCTACATTCTGTGACTCCCCGTTTTTTTCAGTTTGTGTTCTAGATTAGCTGTGCCTGGATGTTTTTGTTTTAATTTTTAAAGCACAACCAGGAACAAAGCAGGCTTTGTAACTCACTTATAAATTGAACATCCTGTTTATCTCACTGCCATCCTCACTCTACATGTATGGAATCTGGAATTTACTAGCCAACACAGGTGGAAGCAGGCTCAGCAAGAGTGAACTAAAGAGAATTAATCAGCAACAAGGGGAAACACAGGCGGCCCCACTCCGATGGGCAGGGACCTGGCCTCACTCCCAATCCCCTTCCCAGCCCCGGCCTCTTCACCATGATTTTGCCCTCCACCTTCCTATTGTCCCCAGCTCCACTGGCAGAATCAGCTTTGAGTAACTACAGTTTTTCTCGCTGCTGGAGAAAACTTATTGGTTGGAATTTCACTTGTTTAATGGTCTAGGCTTATTTTGGAAAAAAAAAAAAAAAAAAGGATTCTGAAAAAAACAAATCAGAAAGGGAATCTAATTATTTGATGTATGTTTTCTTTTTGATCAAACTGAGTGATTAAGAAGGACCTAATTCATTAGTTTTAAATACTTAAATTCTCGATTTTTCTTTTATGCATATTCGTTTTAGAGCTGGAAGTAAGCCAGTTTATCTAATATATTCTTTTTCAGATAGATATTTCTAACTGTAGGATGATATACCATGATACCAAGTTATGATAAATGTAAAGTTTTAATCTAAGTGAAATAAAATACATGGAATCTGTTCTGTTAGTATAGCAAAAAAGGGCAAGGATTTTTTTTTTTCTTCTTGTAAGTCGTTTTCTTAAATGAAGTAATGCAGTGTAAGTAGTGAGTACTCTGCCATGTAACTCAGTACTGAAATGAACTGCCCTTTTCCACCTTCATTGAAAATTCACTTTTTATGTGTTTGAAGCAAACTACCTAGGAAGGAGGTTCTTTCTAGACCTTAAAAATGAAAAATAAACAACCCATTTTGGTCTAGTTCTTTCTCTGCACATCTCTCTAGGGAAAGGGCATCAAGCTGCTTGTATCCAAGTAGGAGGGCTCTCCTCCATGGGAGAGGAGTTTTCTGTCTCAGGATCATAAGAAAAAAGGTATGGTCTTTCATCCACAGTCCTTGCTGGAAATGAAGGAGCTGAGAAGAACGAGTAAGAAGCAAACCAAGTTTGAAGTACTCAGAGAAAAAGTTGTGAACTTCATTGACAGTCTGGTGAGGTGAGTCTGTTATTTGTAAGAGCTAAAAGTCATCTTATTTTTCCAAGTGACACTGGTGTAGTAGCCCATCCATAGCCAATCAAAAACATTTCCTCTTAGACCAGGCTTTATGGTTTTCTGATCCCTCCATTGACTTTAGAATTGTGATTTTGATTACTATCCCATCCTTATTAAAATGTCTAATCAAATGAATTAGTTCAGTCTCTTTACTGTCAGTTCCAAGATCACAGGTTTAAATTTGATGTAGTTCATTAGGCCTGGCGAAGAGGATGGTAGGGACAAGAGAAGAGAGTTAGTATTTTTCCCCTTTCTTATGATTAGATATATTACACTTTATCCTTGCTCTGTCTTTGCTTGGAGTAAATACTGGCTCTGGGCCAATCCCAGAAAACACACAGAGCAATCTAACCGTACTGCTTTTGGAACCCTATGGGGCAGTTCTTCTGTGGCCTATAGGGTCGCTATGAGTCAGAATTTACTTGACAGCAGTGGGTTTGTTTTTTGGTACAGGACTTTTGATTTTAAAGAATAGTAGTACAGTCATTATCGGCACTAAAATGTACTCATGGTACATTCTGCCTGTATTTTAAAATGATTTCCTTCATGGGAAAACCGAATCATTCTGATACATGGATTTCAAAAAAAAAAAAAAAAAAAAAGCCAGCTTTATGTAGCTGTATAAATTCACTCACCTAACTACCCTCGGGCAGTTGGGATATGTTACGAGGCAGGGACCATGAGAGGTGTGCAAAGAAAAAGATTTAATTGTTAAAAAGTAGAAACAAACATTTATCATTGCTTATTCTGTTTTTAATGGCAGTTCAAACCCAACAGCAGGCTAGGCACTAAACAGGACAAAGTACTGACAAAATAGCACTTCGGTTATTGAAAACAAAACGTAGCTTTCTGGTAAATTACATGTCTTTCCTGAAGTGAAAAGTTTAATCTTCCAAGACAAAGTGGGGGCAGAATCATTGTTCCTAGTCATCAGGGAGAAATAATCCATGCCATCAAAGAAGTCCACAATGAGCATCCAAGAGTGACAAAGGGAAGGTTAAAGAGAGAAATGTGTTATACAAAAGTAATGCGCTATAATATTGAACTAACCTACTGGCCAAGAAGTCACCCTTTAGAACTCATGGATTTAACCTTGCCCTATTGTCATTTCTAGCCCCAAGCTCCTGGCTCTTCCTTTGTACCAAGCTGTGACCACTGTAGTCACTAAAAATAATTTTGCGATGTAATTTAGCATCATTTATAGGCCAAATGTCAGGTCCTGTGTTCCTACAGTTCTGAAACCAAACCAACCGTTGCCCTCATGATATTTGTTCTACTATATGTCTGACTTTTGCCTTTCTCAGCAGCTATTAGAATAATGCTGAGCATTACTGAAATGATTCTGTTTGAGCTGATATATTTTAGATTCTTTTTGTAAATCTTTTTTTTAATTTTTTTTATTGTACTTCAGATGAAGGATTACAGAACAAGTAGTTTCTCATTAAATAGTCAATACACATGTCGTTTTATGCATTGGTTAACAACCCCACAACATGTCAACACTCCCCCTTCTCGACCTTGGAGGACCTTTGTTTTTTGGTGAAAATATACATAGCCAAAGTTACACCATTTCAAAAGTTTCCGCATTGACAATTTAGTCACATCGATTACGTTCTTCTAGTTGTGCTGCTATTCTCACTATCCTTTTCCAAATTATTCCATCACCATTATCTTCAACTCACTGCCCCCTAGGCTTCCCATCAGACCTTTTGAGTTGCTGTTGTCAATTTGATCTCACATAGATAATTCTCTTCTTTTTGGACCTTAGATGAAGGTTTGCAGAACAAATAGTTTCTCATTAAACAGTACACATATTGCCCTATGACAATGGTTAACAACCCCACGACATGTCAACACTGTCCCTTCTCAAACTTGGGTTCCTTATCACCAGCTTTCTTGTCCCCCCCTGCCTTCTAGTCCTTGTCCCTGGACTGCTGTGCATCATTAGTCCTGTTTTGTTTTATGAGGCTGTCCAGTCCCCGGCTAAACGGTGAACCTCCAGAGTGACTTCACCACTGAGCTAAAAGGGTGTCTGGGGGCTGTACTCTCTGGGTTTCTCCAGTCCGTCAAGCCAGTAAGTCTGGTCTTTTTTCTGTGAGTTCGAATTTTGTTCTACATCCTTTTCTAGCTCTGTCCAGGACCCTCTATTGTGATCCCTCTCAGACCAGTCAGTGGTGGTAGCTGGGCACCATCTAGTTGTACTGGACTCGGTCTGGTGGAAGCCATGGTAGCTGTGGTTCTTTAGTTCTTTGGACTAATCTTTTCCTCGTATCCTGTTCTTTTCATTCTTCCTTGCTCCCGAAGGGGTGACACCAGTGGAGTATCTTAGATGGCTGGCTGCTCACAGGCTTTTAAGACCCCAGACGCTACTAACCAAGTAGAATGTAGAACATTGTCTTTATAAACTGTGTTATGCAAATTGAGCTGGATGTTCCCCAAGACCGTGGTCCCCACAACCCTCCACCCAGCAATTCAGTCTCTCAGGGAGTTTGGAAGTGTCTATAGAGCTTCCATGACCTTTCCTTGTACAAGTTGTGCTGGCTTCCCCAGTATTGTGTACTGTCTTCCTTCACCAAAGTTACCACTTATCTATTGTCTATTTAGTTACCCCCCACTGCTCCCATCCCTTGTAACCAACAAAGATTGTTTCTTTTTGTGTGTAAACTTCTACATGAATTGTTACAGTAGAGATCTCATACAATATTTGTCCTTTTGTGATTGACTTATTTCACTCAGCATAATGTCCTCCAGTTTCATCGATGTTATGAGATGCTTCACAGATTCATCATTGTTCTTTATCTTTGCATAATACTCTGTCTTAGGCTGGGTTCTCTAGAGAAGCAAAACCAGTAAAGTGTATAAATATATATATAGAGAGAGAGTATATCAAGGAAACAGCTCACACAATTGTAGAGGCTAGAACGTCCCAAGTCCGTGGATCAGGGTAGAGGCCTCTCCCAAGTCACACAGCTGCAGAAGCTGGCAAGCCCAAGATCAAAGGTCAGAGAGCAGGGCTCCCACTCACAGGCTGTGCAGATTGGCGAATCCCAGGTTCGGCAGATAAGCTGACAGCTCAAGTCCCAAGAACGGGAGATGAGACGACAGGAAGCAGCTGCAGGATCCAGAGAGAGCAACAGCCAGAACGTCTGCTTATATACAGATGCGGGCCACACCCCCAGGGAGACTCCCTTTCATCTGATTGGCTACTCACAGTATATTCAATCATGGGAGTGATTACATTAAAACACGGAGAATCATGGCCCAGCCAAGCTGACACACAATCTTAACCATCACATACTCCATTGTGTGTATGTACCATAGTTTGTTTATCCATTCATCTGTTGATGGACTTCTAGGTAGTTTCCATCTTTTTGCTGTTGTGAACAGTGCTGCAGTGAATATGGATGTGCCTATGTCTATTCGTGTGACAGCTCTTATTTTGCTAGGATATATTCCTAGGAGTGGGATTGCTTTTTGTAGTGCCTTTTTTCTTGTAGTGCCTTTTTTTGTGTGTGTGTGTGATGGTGACATTTTCTTTGTTCCTCTTACTCTCCTGTGCTGAGTTCCTTTTGTTTGTGGGTTTTTTTTTTCATTTTTTTTTTTTTTTTCATTGTTTTTACTGAGACTTCATGTTTTTCTTCTTTATTTGGATGAGTAGGTTTGTTAACTTTATTTGTGGTTACCTTGAAATTTACCCTTATCTTCCTAGGTTTGAATCAGTCTATTATTGTTTGGTATCGTCTTGCCTTCCTCTCCATTAGAAGGTTCTATAGCTACACCGTTTTTTCCCTCTTTTATTGATGCTGTTGTCATTTACAGATTAACCTCTCTGGTTCCCTGTTGTAATTCTTTTGGTTTTGCATAGTCCTTAAGAGTTCATTTCCTAGGTTGGTATCTAGCTAGTACAATCCTGTGTCCTATATTCAGCCTGTGGTCTGATGTTGTTTTTTCTGACATCGAAGGACTCCCTTTAATAAGTCTTGTATGTTTGGTTTGGTTTTTACATAATCCCTTAATTTCTGTTTATCTGGAAATGTCCTAATTTCGCCATCATATTTGAACAAGAGTTTTGCAGGATATATTATTTTTGGCTGGCAATCTTTTTCTTTCAAGGTTTTATGTATGTCATTCCATTGCCTTCTTGCCTGCATGGTTTCTGCCGAATAATCCAAGCTTAGTGTTATTATTTCTCCTCTGTATGTGACCTTTTGTTTTTCTCGAGCTGTTCTCAGGATTCTTTGTCTTTGGTTTTAGCGAGCGTGATTATGATATGACTTGGTGATTTTCTTTTGGGGTCTATCCTATATGGGGTTCATTGAGCTTCTTGGATGGTCAGCTTTTCATCTGTCATGATATCGGGGAAGTTTTCTGTCAGCAGTTCTTCAGTGATCCTGTCTGTGTTTTCTGTTTTCTCCCACTGTTCTAGAACTCTGATCACTTACAGATTTTTGCTTTCGATTGTATCCCACATAATTCTCTGGGTTTCTTCATTTTTCTTTGTTCTTTTTTCTGATTTTTCCTCAAACAGATTTGTATCCAAGTGTTTGTCTTCAATTTTGCTGATCCTGTCTTCCGTTGTTTGAAACTTTCTCAGCCGTTCTGTGACACTGTCCATTTCTGAAATCTTGTTTTTTATCTTTTGGATTTCTAATTGTTTTTGTATGATTTCTACTTGTGAATTTATTTTGGCATTTTTTTCCTGTATTTTCTTGAATTCAATTTTTTTGTCTGTATTTTCCATGAATTTGTCTATTTTTTCCTCATTTTAGTCGGCTTTTTGCTTCAACTCTTGGATAATTCTGAATATTAGAGATTTGAATTCCCTATCAGTTAGGTCTAGTGCCTTTTCTTCTACTGGAAGGTCACTTGGTGTTTTATTTTGGACGCCTACTGGAACCATCCTGTCCTGTATTTGTAGATGTTTTGATATTGTCTGCTGTCTTTGGGGCATTCAGTAGTTATTTTCCTCATTTATTGATTGTAGATTTGTTTGTTTCATCCTCCTTTTTTGTTTTATTTGGCTGTGTCTGAGCAGGTGGGCTGTGCCTTCTTTGTTGTTTGCTTATCTGTGGGCACGATACTTTTCACCTTCTTCTCCAATGGGCAGGGTCCGTCACTCAGGTATGGTACAGCAGGGCAGGTCTAGCTGAAGGGGAGTTGCTGGGATGGATTGTTTGTGGCATATACCAGGGCTGATATTGCAGACCGGGAATCAGTGCAGGGAAGGTTCCAGTAGGCCATGCCTGTGCTGCTTGGGAGTGTGATGTTCAGTGCATGGTGTAGGTAGGCAGGATGGAGTGGGTAGATTGTGATGTGTGGTGCTAAGATGCGTATGGGAAAGATGAGAGAGAGGAGAGAGGAACAGGAGCCAAAGACATACACACAAACAAAAAAGAGTGCTAAGGGAGCTTGCTATTGGAGTGGAGAGATGAGAGACTGAGAAATGAGGAAAAACAAAAATAAAAAAAAAGAAAGAGTAAAAGAAAAAAATGAATAAATTGAGAAACTGGAAATGAAGAAAGACAGAGGATTAAGAGAGAGGAGAAAACAAAGAAACAAAAAAATGAAAAAAGAAATGCCCCCAGTGAAGTCCCTGTGCATCTGTGCAGAGTAAGGGAGTAGCCTCCAAGCTGCACAGTACTGCCCAGCTAGAAGGGGCTCCCAATCTGAGAAAAGAAAAAGAAAACAAACAAACAGATCAGAACCAACAAACAAACAGAAAAGCCCCCGGGGTCCCACCAGCATGACGACACAGGCCAGGAAGCAGTTTCAAAGTTGAGCGGTGTTTCATAGCCTTTCAGGAAGAAGCAAAGATGGCGCACGGAGCCAGGTATTTGAGAGAAAGGAGAGGGAGGTGGTGAGAGGTAAGGAAGAAATCTAAAGAAGCAGAAAACAGCAACACCAGCAGCCAACAAAAGGCACTCAGGGAGCCGGCCAGTGCGGGTGGGTAGAATCCAAGCAACCCCGGAGTGCTTCGTGGCCAAGAGACTGTGGCTGCAGGAAGCAGAGGAGGCTGAGTGCTAGTGAAGAAGGGTAGGGAGTGGGAAAGCATATGTTGTTGGTTACCAATTGTTCTGTCTCCTGCTGGAAGCTCTGTGAAGCTGCTTTCTAATACCCTGTGTTCACTGATCTCCGATAGGAGTCCAAGATGGCAGATCTGTGCTGTTATTAGCTGATACGGGACCTCTGTGTGTATCTCTCCTTGCTCTCTGTTCTCGGTCAGTTTCTTATTCCATTCGGTGCTTGGCTGAGTTCTTTATCTCTTCATTTGATGCATAGGGTTCCAGGATTGATGTGTGACTGTTTGACGTAGTTTTTCTGATCTTTGCTGCGGAGGGACAGCGTGGTGCCTCTGACTATAGCGCCATGTTGCCCAGAAGTGCCCCTCTTTTTATAAATCTTGAAATACAAAAATTGTTGAGTTATGCAACTTGTAAACTGCCAGCAGAACTTAAGGGAGGAATTATAGGCAGGCTGTGTGGACAACTAAGCTGTAAGTTATGTATATATCATTGGGTGGAGTGGAGCTGCAAACACTGTCACAGTTTTTATCAGAGCATCAATAGAAAAACAAAAAAATGAGTGTCACTCTGTTGAAAGAACAGTTACAGTTGTCTTTCACTTACCTGTGCCAACAGTATGGGACATACCAAGCTCCTGCCCTAACTGGATGGGGCCAGCAGGCAACTAAGTAGAAGTGAGCTGTTGCCAATATAAACCTTGACCCCACTGCTGATGAATCACTTGGCATGTTTGAATTGTTTATCTGCTTATGTTTCTTCCTGATGTTTCCCCTAGGCCTGTATTCAAACACTGCAGTTTGTTAGCCCTTGAAATATCTGGGGATGGATCTGTACTTAGCCACATGCACCTGATATTTTCTATTCCAGCTCTGCGCTGAAAGCTTTCCTTAGGGAACTTTCAGTATAAGACCAATCACTATTTTCTTTATATGGAGCCCTTGGCTGATTCTACAGAAAACCTCTTCAAGTTCTCGGGAGAACCATGTACACGGTCCTCGGGCTGTGGCACCACTGTTGCATAGACAGTTGGCTTGCCTGAGACAATCAACCTAATGGTCCAGGACTAGGCCCTTTCTACCAGCCCAATTCTTCTTCTCATTACATATTATGATGATTCCCATACTCCACTCAGTTTCAACTCCTTTGGAGTTCCTCAGTGTCTAGTCCTGTCCAATATAATCCTATTTTTACTCAGCCTTTCCAAATACCTTCCTTAGGAAGCCTTATGTTTTGTCAGGTAGCCAGGTAAGTAAAGAATCTGTTTCCACTTACTCCATTTCTGTGTACTGGGTTAAATGTGTTGTGTTATGAAATCATAAACTCTTCATACTAGGATACTATCTTTACCAAGATCATGTATCCCAGGAGAGAAGAGACTAGTATTGTAGTATGTTAGAGCCAACAGGGACCTGAGGAGTCATGTGGCAGCCAAAGCCCAGAGAGGGGCTGTGACCTGGGAAAGGTCACACAGCTCTGTCAAAAGGCCCTCTCCATTTCTTCACACTGCTTACAAGGGCCACATTACAGATGTTTGAACAGAGCTTGGAGTTCACTGAAAAAAGATGTCTACTTTGAAAATAAATATAAGCAGTAGACAGAGTCCAGCAGACAGGTTTCACAGTATACCAGGAGGAGCTCTTGGCTAAAATGCTGAGAGCTGAAAATAAGGTGTCACTGTTTTCTCCATAATACAGGCTTCAGCTTTGTAGCCCTGTAGTCTAAATGCTCCTCCCACTTCCCTCAGAACCACCTCTCTTTTGGGGAGGGGAAGTGCTTATCTTTTGCTTATAAACTTTGAAAACAAAAGGAGCATCATGTAGTGTTCAAGTGCCAGACTCGTTGCTTGTTTCTTCTCATAGCAAGTAAGTTGCAGAAGTTCATTTCTATGCCAAGCTCGAAGTCTGCAGATGGACAGAAATTCAAATATATGGTGTTTTGTCACTGTTGTTGTTTAACTAATATAGCCCAGTGGAGACAAAATAAAGGCAGACATTTTATTTTGCCTCTGATGGAGGTTCTATGAAGGTAACTGAAAAGGCTTTCTGTCCGGAGAATTGTCTGAATTTCTAAACATTAAGTATAAAGATGTTTAGAAGAGAGAACAGCACATATGTGAGGCAATAGTTTTGAGTTTCTGAAATTGACTCTTTGATGATCTGATTGCATTGTTTAGTTTCCAGTCCTTACTACATAACAGGGAGTTCAACAAGGTCTTTTAGTGATGGCCATGCCTGATGACTGGAGAGTAACTGCATGTTGGTAGACAGCCAGTAGAGAGGCAGTCAGCATCACAGAAATCATTCCGGAGGCCACAGCTAAGTTAACTCAATCTTGAGTAATTAAGATGTTAGCAGTACTTACATATCATGCAGGTGCTTAGTGAGGGCCAAGTCAAAATCATAAACTCTTGGCAAGTGGGTTTTGTTCTGATTCACACTGGAGGAGGAGTGAGTCCAGAAGTGGAATGGGCAGAGGACCTGGAGCTCTTGAGATGGGGAGGAGGAAGATGGTGAGGAGTGCACATGGTTAATACCCTCTTCACTTCTCTCTTCCTCAAAGCTATGGACCACAGCAGGGTGGACCAAGTGTAGGGAGATTTTCTAGGCAGTGGTATCCTCTCCAAAAGGAGTGAGGAAAGCCAGAACACCTGGAAGAAGACTATAATTCTCCTGGTGGCTGGGCTGAGGTAGTTGGCCTTGTTCTGCTCTACTGGTGGGAAAAGGAGCTGACACAAATTTGTCATGTGGCCAAACTACTTTAAGCCAAGGACTGGACTAAAAATCCCAGCACCTTCTTTATGAAGGGATTTGTGTTTGCTACTTGGAGTTGGTGACTTTGAGGTTTTGTGCACTAAAGCATCTGCCTTCTAATTTGCCACCCTCCAGACAGTTCTGAGAGAGATGTCACTGTTGTGGCACACCAGCTGGTGGGTTCATTATGCACTCACAGTGAGCTTATTAAATGCCTTATTGTTAGATTTCATTAACTGGTTTTTTATCTAGTTCATAGGTGGAAAATAAGAATGCCAAATTTTTTTAATTAATTGAAATTTTATTGATGAACAATTCACTTATTTTTTAATACTCTAAAACCAACATTTAACATTTCCTGACTTCTAAAGTAAAAAATAATTCTAACATATAAAAAGCTTTTGTGGTACTATTTTCATACTAGACATCAGTTAAAACATGTTTTGTGATCCAAAAATTAATTTCCTAAATTCTTATGTCAAGGCCTGATGCCACGACCCAGAGTTCAGTGTCTGCTGTGATAGAGAATGTGGATATTGCAATCTTCTAAATATTTACTTTAAGAAATTAATACTTGAGACAGTATTAATATTTTACTTCTACCTTAAAGATTTTGGGCAGAAATATAATGTCTGTACATTTGTTCCTAAAGGCTGTCTGTACTGTAGAGTCTGGAGGAATTTTTAAAATATTGTATGGTGAGAAGTTACTACTTAAGACGCACTGAGTTTCTGTTAAGTGTGATGGGAAAAATAGAAATGGATATTGGTAATAGTTGCAAAACACGGTGAATGTAATTAATGTCACTGAATTGTGCACATAAAAATGGTTGAAAGGCAATGATCTTGTTATATATATTTTACTATAATAAAATTTAAAAAATATATTACATGAAATAAGTGCAATTGTGAGCTAACCTGCACTGGATTTAATATTTGGGTTTTATTTCATTTGTGTGTTTGTTTTTGGTGTTGCTGACTTTGCTTTTTAAATAAATTGCTCAGTCCTCCACAGAGGGTTGACAAAAATGTTGAAAATAAACCTGTACGTATCTAACAGCTGCTATCTGACTTTGGCTGTTTCAGAGAATACCTTTTGCCTCCAGAGACACAGCCTCTGCATGAGGTGGTGTACTTCAGTGCTGCCCACACCCTCCGAGAGCACTTAAATGCTGCTCCGCGAATAGCCCTCCACACTGCCCTCAACAACCCTTACTATTACCTCAAGGTAAGAAACAGATTCATTTCTCTGACATTTTACTTCAGGCTGCAGGCTTCGTTAATTGTCACAAAAATGCTGTAAATTTGCAGTTATAATTTAATGAGCAGAGATTTGGCAGCTCAGGGTTATACCTCTTTGATGTATTTTATAAATTCTTTAGACTTTAGAAGGAATTTCTGTTTGATGCTGCCCACTTTTGACCATGCATAAACTGTACGCCCTTCATGTGATAAAATCCGATCATAGACACTAAAACTGGGGAATATAATGCCACTACTCTTAGGAAAATAAAGAGGAAATGTTTCCTACAGACATAACAGCAGATAATGGGTCAAACAGTATGGCCTAAGCAACTTACTTAAAGATACAGATGGTTTTTTTCTGACAGAAAAAATACTTGATATTTCATCTTGTATTTTAAACCAAAGAAAGATCTGTTCTGAGAGTATCTGCAGAGCCAAGTGTAGAAGATGGCCAGCGATCTGCCAGGCTAAAATTCTAGGACAACGTACTGCAGCAGAGCCACTTGCTACTTGAATAGAAGTCCATGTGCGTTTACCGATTCCTAGAAGTTCTTCTTTAAACAGATAATTCCTGCTCAAGACAGTTCAGAATTTTAAACACTGGCTTTCTCATGACCAGCTAAAATAATCACATTAAGCATTTCTGTAAGGTGGTTAAGAGCTCAGGCTGCTAACCAGTGGAAACCCTATGGGGCAGTTCTACCCTGTCCTGCAGGGTCTCTATGAGTCAGAATAGACGCGACAGCAACAGGTTGAGTTTTGGTTTTTTTTGTAAGGTATATTATAGGTAAACATGAAATAATTTGGGAAGAACTGTCAACTCAATTAAGCATCTAGAAATTTTGCCACAAAAGATATTTAAGAAGTGACTGCATAAAATCTATGAGGAGCATCCCAATGTACTGGTCTCCTATTGCAAAATGGCACAGAAACATGCAAAGCATTGCAGAATACTACTGAGTAAGATGATATAAAGCAGTGGCTTTCAATGGTGGTGGTAGTGGGGAGGCTGAGTAATTTAATATTTAAACAACAAAAAAAAAAATTAACTCTTCTTGGCTAGTGGTGGTTCACGAGATGTTTTTCTGCTGATAGGTGTGATTTCGGCAGTCTTTGGGAGGATATATTATAGTATAAGGTGGGAGTGAGATTTTGTTTCTCAATAAGAATTATGGATTTTAAATAGGTTAAAAAAACACTAATGGTTTATGTATGATTTAGGATTTGCAGTGTTGACAGAACAGTCCTTTCTTTGAGAGACAGTCATACTTCTGGTGGTGCTATATTGGTATTTACTAACACAATATAGTAATTGCTAGAATTCAGATAATTAACAAATGTTGGAAATGGCATTTTATTGAAAATTCACCAAGAATTCCATAAACTTTTTAATATAATTAGAAATGCATTTGGGTCTCAGAAATTAACAATTCATGGTTAAAATGAAAAATATGTCTTCTGATTCTGGAAATACTCTAGTGACTAGGAGCTAGAAGGATTATGATCAAGACCTAATCCTAAACAAGAATTAGCTAACTAACTGGTGAAGACTAAATGCAACTCATTAAACAGAGGACATTTAGAAACCAAAAGTTTCCATTTAATGATTTATTAAATTTAGGTTAAGGTGTTCATTAGTGTCAATTTTGTTTTTAATTGTTTCTAAAAAGTAGTCATCTTAGTTTACTGTTATTTTTAGAATGAAGCTCTGAAGAGTGAAGAAGACTGCATTCCAAATATCGCACCAGACATCTGCATAGCATATAAACTGCACCTAGAGTGTAGCAGGCTAATCAACCTTGTGGACTGGTCAGAGGTAGGTCAGGGAGAAAATACCAAGCTGTATATTTGTCTAACCCTCCATGACAGCTTTCCTGGAATGTTTTTATACTTTTGGTACTTTGGAACTCACCTTTTATTTTTTTTTAATCCCCTGTCTTTTGCTTGGGAGTTATAAATCACCTCATACTACAAAAGTTCCTCAAGAAATAGTGCTAACTGATCAACAGCCCACTTCCATTCCTGCCCTCTGACCCCTCCACCCTTCCACCAAGCCAGTTCTCAGCTCATGCCAGGTCAGAATAAGTATATGATCTAACCCAATCGTTAACATTAAGCAAAAGCTAAACAATTTAGGCTTGTTATGTGTTATTCCAAAAAATAAAGAAGTATATTATTCAGCATTTCCTCTGTTGCATAAAGAAAAAAAATGTATACTGGAATGCCTACATAACAGATAAGCAATTAAGAAGTACAAGGAATATTTGGCAAGGCACTGGACAACTGTTGTTATTCTTTAAAAGACTTCTTTCCCTCCTCAGAAGAGTATTGCAAGCATTAAACTCTTTTGAAGGCCCTATTTGACAGATGTCACCATTTAAAAATATACATTATTGGCTGCTTCCAAGAAAAATAGGTGTTTTCCTGGGTGAGGGAGCTTTATAGAGGATGCAGGGCTTCCTTTGACTTTTGACTTTGACTAGCTTTGTTTTCTTGTTTTTCTTTGCACCGCGTCTTAGTTCTTTGAAACATAAGATTATTCAGAAACCATGACATTATCTCTTAATGTGTAATTGGTTTAATGTGGTCATCACTTAGTTTTGAAAATCTGAAATTTGGTGATGGGAAAAAAGTGCCTGCCATCAGCCACAGCAGTGCCTGACCTGGCCTTCATTGTAGAACCATCAAAGGAAGTTCAGTATCAAAGGAAGTTCAGTAAAAGATGTTGGGCTGTTATACAGATTTTTATTTTTTCTGTTTTGTCCTTTCAAAAGGCCTTTGCAACAGTTGTGACAGCTGCTGAAATGAATGCAAATTCTACAGTCTCGGAAGAAATGAATGAAATTATCCAGTATCCTTTTAAAACAAGTTGTATAGTATCCAAATAGCATAGAATATAAACTTACAGTCTCTCTGGATCTACATTAAAGATTTATAAAGATGCTCCAAACAACTTTATTACTTGTTAATATTAACCATACTTTTCCAGAATAATTTAACTTTCTAAATATTCTGAATTTAATCTAAAATAAGGCCAAACCTGAATATTAGGTTCTAAATTTATATCAAGATCGTATTTCAAAGTATAGATTTTTAAAAATTCACCCAGAATGGAACTGTCAGTATTAAATTCTCTGGTTTTCTAAGGGTATTAATGTACTTTTAGAAGTTGGGGGGGAGGGGATTATTTTATACTGTGTGAAAAAATTATATTCAGGTCAGCGTTGAGCACTTTTTCATTCGTGTCTTACTGACAGTAGATTCTGATAACATTTAATGTTTTCCAGTAAGGGTTAGAGTTTAATTTAGGAGTATATATTTGAACTGTCTACTTCAGTTTACCAACTAACATTTTAGCATTGAGATTTTAAGCCTCTCTTTGTCAAAAATATAACCTGGCAAATTTCCTTAGCTGCTGTCTCCAGTGCTCGGTTTATTAGAGCCGTTTCTGAGCTAGAACTATTAGGATTTATAAAACCTACCAAACAGAAGACTGACCATGTGGCAAGGCTAACATGGGGAGGCTGCTAGAAGGCAGATGAGTGAAGCCAAAGGAATCACGTTCAGTTTAAGAGAAAAAGGAGACTAGTCATATTTACATCACTATAGGAGTTTATTTTGGTGAGAATGTGTAATCCCCACATGATGTTTAACCAGAAAATAGCTATGTGTTAACCCCAAATGGGTGTATATCAGAAATCTTTGGAATACTTCAGAATCCAACAAATAACACTCTTACATTGTAACTAAAAGCTCTCTCACATTATTGCTGTAACTTTCAAAAAGTCAGTACTAAATTATGAGTGAATTGTTCTTGAGCATATGTAGTGTATAAATACAATAAATTCCTTTACCTGGGAGTATAAATTAATTATTTACAATTGGTTTAGCAGTTCTCATTCCTCCTCCCCCAGTTTCTAGCGTTGGCATTCCTCCTTCTAGTAAGCTGTACAGTAAGTAACATGAATATCCTACAGGTTTATTTCTCCAGGTGACAAGATTCTGACTTGCCTCTGCCTCCCCGTTTCCTTCAGTCTTAGCAACTTAAAAGGTCACAAACTTTATCACTTTATCCTTAAAGGCAGTAAATGTTCTACTTCAGGATGGCCCATCATGGAGTATTAGAGTCTTCAGAAGTCACATTCCAGAGTGAGGCCCAAGTTAAATGATATTTGGATCTCTTCTTTGGCCAGAACTCATTAAGACATCATGAAACAAGGATACCTAAGGTTCAGTATTTAATGTTTTACTACCAAGAAAATTCTGGGGCTTCTCTATAAGGCTACTCACTAACGTATGAAAATTACGTATGAAAATTACGATGCAGATATATAGCTGGGGGATAAAATCCAAGTCCAGTAAAATTGCTTTAGTTAGTAAACCTTAAGACATAATTTGTTTTTGTGTGTGTGAGTTTTGTTTGTTTGTCTTTAAGAACAAAATAAATGTATAACTAAAACTCAGTTCTGGAGTATAAAAGGAGGTATCGGGTTTAGACTAAAGAATATCCTAGACCTCTGGCAACATGATGGGCAGAAATAACATTAATAGATAATTGCCACACACACCCCCGCCAAACCACCACCACCACCACACACATAAAATCAAGGACATCCAGGGTACCAGAAACAGTCAACTGCAAGCCAGGGCAGAAAGTACTTAGTCCTGCAAGGATAGAAGTGGCCCTGTGCCCTCAAATGGTGAGGATCTGAAACAGACACCTTGCATTAAGTTGAAGGCCTGCCCTCTCTGAATACAGGAGAAGGAACATTTCTTCCACGTGCCCAAGGAAGCAGCAGGACATTTGTCTCTTCCCAGGGCTCTGTATCAGAGAAAAAAAATCCAGGATCCCATAGGAAATCAAAATCCCAGCCTATGCCACAAACAGATGTATGCTCTGAAACTCTACAAGCTACATGATGCAAGAACCACAAGTAAATAAGTTAGCATAAAAACTTATGCTACACTAGTTGAAACCACTCTGAACACATTCATAATCCCAGATGTTAGGATCTCCCACATTCTTGGTACTGTGACCATGTACTGAGCCACAAAGCAAATCTCAACAAATACTAAAGAATCAATATCATACATACTACAGTCTCTGACCACAATGCAATTAAATTAGAAATCAATAACAAAAGGGTGAGGAGGGGACACACTAAGGGTATAAAATCAAGATACAAATTGTAAAATTGCTGGACATCAGTAACATGTTAATATGGCAAAGTATGTTCAGACTTTAAAACTTTCTTAGCAACTACACATTTGTAGTTCCAAACATATGTTTGGAAATTTTTAAATACTTCTAAATATTCATGATTAAAAGAAGAAATCCATTTCATTTTTCAAAGGTAAGACTGTGAACATAAAAAAAATCTACAAATAAGGTTCTGAAATCACAAAACATAAAAATCAGTAGTAGCCCTACTTAAACTACCAATTCAAAATTATAATTTTTACAAACATAATTTCAATGAAAACTGGTCATCTTTGAAGAAATTCATAAGACCTTCTAGGAGAAAATTATAGAACTTAATTAAAAGAGTAGAAAAAGACCTAATAAATAGATGTTGATAGATTAGACTCATTGTCAAAATGTCAGTTCTTCCCTAAATAAGTCCATAAATATTGTGCAGTTCCAGTCAAAACCCCAACAAGGTTTTTCCACAAATAAGAGACTGCAGATCGTCAAATTTATAAGCAAATATCGAGACAATTTTAAAGAAAAAATTAACGGGAGAATGTGTCTTACCAGATACCATGACTTTTTATAAAGGTATAGGAATTCAAACAGTGTGGTTTTTGCCGTAGGGACCAACAGATCAGTGGATCAGAATAGAATGCAAAAACATATATGGGAACTTGATATAACACATCTGTGGGAAATGTTTCAATAAATTATGGTGGCACAGTGGGCTATCCATATGGAGATATCCATATCCCTAGTTCACCTCATAAAAAAAAATTATGTGGATTAAAGTTCTAATGGGAAAAAGCACACTTTTAGAAGACAGTATATATTTTTTTTTAATATCAAGGGTGGGAAAAGGTTTTTGTTTATGTCTGTATACATACACACACCAGAAAGCACAAAACCATAACTAAATTTGGATACATTTAAATTAACAGCACTACATACCAAGAAAATGACCAAAAAAAAAAAAAAAAAAAATCCAATAGAATAATTAGCAAAGGATAAAAAGCACAATACACAGAAGAGTGAAACATAACCAATAAACTTAAAACATGCTTAACCTCATTAGTAATAAAAGAAATGCAAATTAAAACCACTCTGAGATACCATTTAAGACCCATTAGGTTGACAGAAAGGAGCCCTGGTGGCTCAGTGGTTAAGAGCTTGGCAGCTAATTGAAAGGTTGGTGGTTCAAACCCAGCAGCTGCTTCTCAGGAGAAAGATGTGGCAGTCTGCTTCCGTAAAGATTACAGCCTTGGAAATCCTATGAGGCAGTTCTGCTCTGCCCTATAGGTTTGCTACGAGTTGGAATCGATTCTTTGGCAATGGGTGAAGTTGACAAAGAATTTGACCTAAAAACCAGTTACCATTGAGTGGACCCTGACTGTAACCAAGTGCAGCTTGTTCCTCTATCCCCAGTATTTCCTAAAAACTGAAAATTCTGTCTGAAGGCTCGATGGATTCTGATTGCCTAGTCCGTACTGTTTCAAACACTTGTAGAGAACAATGGAAGGGCTCATCTGCAGTTAAGGGAGTGCAAATTGATCAGCATTTTGGAGAGTTATATACCTAATTCAAATGATAGTATACATACGTTATGGCCTACCAATTCCCCTTCCAAGAGTCTACCCTAGAGAAAAATTCATACATTTTCATACTTGTGCACAAGGACATTCACAGCATTGTTTGTAATAATGGAAATTTTAAATTTACTTATATGCCATTAGGGAGATAGGTAACAATTTAAATAAATGAACTAAATTTATATGTTAATGAATATGTAGAAAAAAGGTTGCCAAAAAATATGCAGTACATAACAGGAGTTTTTTTAAACCTACAAATATTTATCTAAACTCACAATATCATATATTGTTTATGGATTCATACATATGGAGAAAAGTATAAAAACTTGGATGGGAAAGAAACACCAAGTTTAGGAAAGTAGTTCTTTGTAGATGAAAGAAGGGACAGAATAGCTTTCACTGTATTTAACTTTTTCCTTCTTTAATAAAACCTGAAGCAAATATGGCAAAATGTTAATATTTGTTAATTTCAGATAGTAGGTATATAGGGCATTATTATATTTACTCTTGGTACTTCTTTTGTAGGTTTAAAGATGTCTTAATTTTAAGATTATAAGACAAAAGATTGATTTAGAAAATGTCTCTAAGCATTAGAAACCTGACCACTGCTTTCCTGTAATTTGGATGAAATTAAACATCCCTAATAAATGTACATTTTGAAGATGTCACTCTTCAGGAGTGCCATTATAAATCTAGAAATCCCTGGGTGGCACAAACGGTTAAGTGCTCTACTACTAGTTGAAAGGCTGGCAGTTTGAACCCACCTAGATTAGGCACCAACACAGGCCTGGCTATCTGCTTCTGAGGATCACAACCTTGAAAACTGTGGAGCAGTTCTACTCTGCACAGATGGCGTCGCCATGAGTCAGAATCAACTTGACAGTAACAACAATATAAAACTAGCTGCATGAATTCTGTCTGGCTCATTTCTTAAGAGTTGGTACAGTTTATATCAGGAAGGGTAAAGAAAGGGTACACTTCTATTCACTGTGCTAAAAAATGTCAAGCTCAGTAGGTGCTTCTCCTTCACTGAGGGAGCGTATAGTCTAGTCCTGGTCAAGTTACAAGTACTAAGCAGTTTGCTACCCAGAGAGACCCAAGACCTTCAGAAAGCCTTTAATATTTACTGTCTTCAATCACAAAATACTTTAGGTCTGAGTCAAGACACTTGACGAAACAAAACCATCACTTACAGAGCTTTGAGAAAGAAAATTTGAGTAGCATTAATTAAGGTAGATTAGATATTTTACCATCTTTTTTTAAAATGCCAAGATTTCTTACTTAGCAGAATTAAACACATGCACAAAGAGCTATCAACTTGAAAATAAAGGAATTTATAAGATGTATAAACACAAACACCACCTTAAGCAAGAAACCAGATAAATACGGGCTTTTGACACCTTGAAATCCCTATGTTAAAGGCAGAGCCTCTGTCATCCTAGGGGTCCCTGAATGATGGCATGGAGTATAGCCTCTGCCAATTGGATGATTAGAGCAAAGAATAATTTGTATTGTGTGAAGTCAGATTTCATGATTTATCGATATTGTAAGTCACTCCCCTCCAGTCAAATGCACCCTCAGCTATGAAGTTCGTTTAAACAATGTTCAGTAAAATCTAGAACAAGAATGTGTGGATGATTTTAAGAATTCCCCCTCTATTATCTACTTAGATGAGGCCCCCAACAATGGAGGAGATTTGCCAGTATTCCATGTCAACAATATGTACAATGTGGTTTCTCCAGCTTTCAAACCGTATAGATGAGCACCAGATAAAGTCAGTGTTTAGAAACTATCTTCAAACAGTAGACTCATACAGCAAGATGCTTACACTGCGAGGTACAGAGGAAACTAGACCTCACACCAGCCAGCAGATTCACTTCTGTCTGAGGCATAGATTTAGGTTCAATAAGTACCATTAAGTAACCCTGGTTTACTTTTTTTATTCCCTTTGCTGGACACTTAGTTGAATTCATGCAAAGTAGGTGCATATGTCATGCATGCACCACTTTGATTTTTTCCTAACTACTTAAGAGAGTAGCAGGATACATAACGGTCTATTTCCATAGTTTATACTCAAATGAGCTAAAAAATTAAAACATGAAGCTTATTTGTGATAATCCCTACTGGGACACAAAGCCCTCAAGTCTATCAATGAAGTGGCACCTCAATGCTGTGCCCACACCTTAATACAGTAAAACCTCAATCAAAATATGATGTGTATTCTGGTACACTAATAAAAGACTAACCTGACAACCCTTAAGTAATTAAGTACAGTTTGAAATTTCATCCAAAAAATATTGAGCACCTAGTATGTGCCAGGTACTGTTCTAGGCACTTTTGATTACTTAATGAACTAAGACCCTTGCCCTCACTGCATTCTAGCAAAGGGAGTACAACAGGTAAGTTATATATTATAGAAAAAAACAATCAGCAGGGTAAAAAGAACCAAGATGTCAGCCTGCAATTTTGAGGTGAAGTGAGCAAAAAAAGATGAAAGTTTCAGTGGCAGAATTCTCGCCTTCCATATAGGAGACTGGGTTCAGTTTCGGCCAGTGTACCTCATATGCAACCACCATTCATCTGTGAGTGGAGGCTTGCATCTTGCTATGAGGCTGAACAGGTTTCAGGCTTCCAGACTAAAGCAGAGTAGGAAGAAGGGCCTGGCAATCAACTTCCAAAAATCAGTCACTGAAAGCCCTGTAGATCACAATGGTCTGATCCACAACTGATCATGGGGATGGCAAAGAGCAGTATTTTGTTCAGTTGTGCATGGGGTCACCAAGAGTCGGGCCTAATAAGAAGGCAGCTAACAACAGACCATTGTAGGAGTCCCTAGATGATGCAAATGGTTGCTAACCAAAAGGTTGGCGGTTAGAGTCCACCCAGAGGTGGCTCAGAAGAAAGGCCTGGTGATCTACTTAAAAAATCAGCCACTGAAAATCCTATGGAGCACAGTTCTACTCTGACACACATGTGGTCACTGTGAGTTGAAATCGTCTTGAGGGCAACTGGTAGCCCATTGTAAGGTCTTTGACTTACTTAGAGAAGAAGCCATCTAAGACAGCTCTATGAAGGATTACTCTTAAATTGAAGAGTTATTATTTTGCCATATTTGTTTTATGTGCATCTCAAAGCTGTAGATATGACTGCTGTGAGGATGGATGAGACACAAATGAGACAACAAAGACCAGTTAAGGGGCATCTGAAATAATCCAGGCAAGACATGATAATGTCTTAGAATAACAGCAGTAGAGATGGTGAGATCTTAGGTGGAACTCAGAGAAAGGATGTGAAGAGTTAAAAAAACCAAGTCCATTGCCATCAAGTCGATTACGACTCATAGTGACCCTATAGGACAGAGAACCATCCCATAGGGTTTCCAAGGAGCAGCTGGTGGATTGGAACTGCTGATCTTTTGGTTAACAGCCAAGCTCTTAACCACTGTGCAACCAGGGCTCCATGAAGACTTCAGGGCTAAGGTTTTTTGCTAAGGAACTACAACAATGGAATTGCCACTAACATGAATAGCAGCTGAACATTGTCTGATATAGTACCGGAAGATGAGCCCCTCAGATTGGAAGACACTTAAAATATGACTGGGGAAGAGCTGCTTCCTCAAAGTAGAGTTGACCTTGATGTGGAAGGAGTCAAGCTTTCGGACCCTTCATTTGCTGATGTGGCATGACTCAAAAAAAAAAACAGCTGCAAACATCCCTTAATAATTGGAACATGGAATGTACGAAGTATGAGTCTAAGAAAATTGGAAATCATCAAAATGAAATGGAATTCATAAACATCAATATCCTAGGCATTAGTGAGCTGAAATGGACTTGCATTGGCCATTTTGAATGGGAAAATCATATAGTTTACTATGCTGGGAATGACAAATTGAAGAGGAATGGCATTACATTCATCATCAAAAGAACATTTCAAAATGTACCCTTAAGTACAATGCTGTCAGTGATAGGATAATATCCATACACCTACAAGGAAGACCAGTTAATACGACTATTATTCAAATTTATGCACAAACCACTAAGGACAAAATGAAGAAATTGAAGATTTTTACCAACTTCTGCAGTCTCAAATTCATCAAACATGCAATCAAGATGCACTGATAATTAGTGGTGATTGGAAACAAAGAAGGATTGGTAGCTGGAAAATACGGCCTTGGTGATACAAACAATGCTGGAGATGGCATGATAGAATTTTGCAAGACCAATGACTTCTTCATTGCAAATACCTTTTTTCACCAACATAAACAGAGACTATACATGTGGACCTCATCGAACAGAATACACAGGAACAAATAAAGACTACATCTGTGGAAAGAGACGATGGAAAAGCTCAATATCATCAGTCAGAACAAGGCCAGGGACCGACTGCAGAACAATCAATTGCTCATATGCAAGTTCAAGTTGAAGCTGAAGAAAATTAGAACAAGTCCACAAGAGCCAAAGTACAACCTTGAGTATATCCCACCAGAATTTAGAGACCATCTCAATAGATTTATGGTTTGTATTCTGTTTATGCCATATATTAGGGCCCCTAGCATTGTCCCTATTTTCAGTACCATGGTCTTTATCGTTTTAGATTTTATATTTAGGTCTTTGATCCACTTTCAGTTAGTTTTTGTGCGTGTTGTGAGGTATGGGTCTTGTTTCAGTTTTTTGCAGATGGGTATCCAGTTATGCCAGCACCATTTGTTAAAAAGACTGCTTCTCCCCCAAGTTAATGGACTTTGGAACTTCGTCAAATATCAGCTGCTCATCGGTGGATGAATTTATGTCTCGATTCTCAATTCTGTTCCATTGGTCTATGGATCTGTTGTTGTACCAGTACCAAGCTGTTTTGACTACCATGGCAGTTTAATAGGTTCTAAAATCAGGTAGTGTGAGGCCTCCCACGTTCTTCTTCTTTCTGAGTAGTGCTTTACTTATCTGGGGCCTCTTCCCTTTCCATATGAAGTTGGTGATTTGTTTCTCTAAAAAATGCCATTGGGATTTGGATCAGGATTGCATTGTATCTGCAGATCACTTTCAGTAGAACTGACATTTTCACAACGTTGAGCCTTCCTATCCGTGAGCAAGGCATGTTTTTCCACTTACGCAGGTCTCTTTTGGTTTCTTGCAGTAGTGTCTTGTAGTTTTCATTGTATAGGTCTTTTATGTCCCTGGTTAGATTTATTCCTAAGTATTTTATCTTCTTGGGGGCTATTGTAAATGGTATTGATTTGGTGATTTCCTCTTCAAAGCTCTTTTTGTTGGTGTAGAGGAATCCAACTGATTTTTGTATGTTTATCTTCTATCCTGATACTTTGCTGAAATCTTCTATTAGTTTCAGTAGATTTCTTGTGGATTCTTTGGGGTTTTCTGTATATAAGATCATATCATCTGCAAAGAGAGATACTTTTACTTCTTCCTTACCAATTTGGATGCCCATTCTTTTTCTAGACTAATTGCTCTGGCTAGGACCTCCAGCAAAATGTTGAATAAGAGTGGTGATAAAGGGCATCCTTGTCTGGTTCCCGTTCTCAAGGGGAATGCTTTCAGACTTTCTCCATTTAGGATGATGTTGGCTGTTGGCTTTGTATGAATGCCCTTAATTATGTTAAGGAATTCCCGTTCTATTCCTATTTTGCTGAGAGTTTTTATCATGAATGAGTATTGGACTTCGTCAAATACCTTTTCTGCATCAATTGATAAGATCATTTGGTTCTTTTGTTTTATTAATGTGATGGATTACATTGATTGTTTTTCTGATGTTGAACCATCCCTGCATACCTGGTATAAATCCCACTTGATCATGGTGAATTATTTTTTTGATACGTTGTTGAATTCTGTTGGCTAGAATTTTGGATTTTTGCATCAATGTTAATGAGGTATAATTTTCTTTTTTTGTGGTGTCTTTACCTGGCTTTGGTATCAGGGTTATGCTGGCTTCATAGAATAAGTTTGAGAGTATTCCATCCTTTTCTATGCTCTGAAATACCTTTAGTAGTAGTGGTGTTACCACTTCTCTGAAAGTTTGGTAGAATTCTCCAGTGAAACTGTCCAGGCCAGGGCTTTTTTTTTGTCGGGAATTTTTAAATTACTTCTTCAATCTCTTATGGATTTATTTAGTTGTTCTACCTCTACTTGTGTTAGTTTAGGTAGGTTGTGAGTTTCTAGAAATTTGTCCATTTCCTCTAGGTTTTCAAATTTGTTAGACTGTTTCATAGTATTCTGTTCTGATTCTTTTCAGTTGGGTCTGTTGTGATATCACCCAACTCATTTCTTATATGGGTTATTTGCTTCCTCTCCTGTTTTTCTTTTATCAGTTTGGCCAGTGGTTTATCGATTTTGTTGATCTTTTCAAAGAACAAGCTTTTGGTCTTGTTAACTCTTTCAGTTGTTTTTCAATTCTCTATTTCATTTAATTCTGCTCTAATTCTTATTATTTCCTTTCTTCTGGAGCCGGAGGGCTTCTTTAGCTGCTCTTTCTACTTGTTCCACTTGTAGGGTTAATGTTTTGATTTGGGCCCTTTCTTTTTTGGATGTATGCATTTATTGCTATAAACTGACCTCTGAGCACTACTTTTGCTCTGTCGCAAAGGTTCTGGTAGGATGTTTTCATTCTTGAGTCTATGTATTTATTTATTACATCCTTAATTTCTTCTATAACCCAGTAGTTTTTGAGCAAGGTGTTGTTCAGTTTCCACGTGTTTGATTTTTTTCCCTTGCTTTTTCTATTATTGATTCCTACTTTTATGGCTTTATGGTCAGAAAAGATGCTTTGTAATATTTCAGTGCTGTGGATTCTGTTAAGGCTTGCTTTATGGCCTAATATATGGTCTATTCTGGAGAATGTTCCATGTGCATTGGAAAAGAAAGTATACTTGACTGCTGTTGGGTGGAGTATATGGTGTAGGTCCATGCGGTCAAGTTGGTTGATTGTAACATTTATATCTTCCATGTCTTTCTTGAGCTTCTTTCTGGATGTTCTGTCCTTCACTGAAAGTGGAATGTTGAAGTTTCCTACTGTTATTGTGGAGCTATCTCTTTATCCAATGCAGTCATTGGGTGCATAAATATTTATTATAGTTATGTTCTCCTGGTGTACTGATCCTTTTAATCATATAGTGCTGGTGTACTGATTGTTTAATCATTATACAGTGTTCTTCTTTGGTGGTGGATTTTACTTTAATGTCTAAGTCAGAGATTAATATTGCCACTCCTGCTTTTTTTTGAGTGTTGTTTGATATATTTTTTCCATCCTTTGAGTTTTAGTTTGTGTCTTTAAGTCTAAAGTGTGACTCTTGTAGGCAGCATACAGACGGAGCACGTTTTTTAATCCATTCTGCCACTCTCGTCTCTTTATTGGTGCATTTAGTCCATTTACATTCAGTGTAATTATTGATAGGTATGAGTTTAGTGTGTCATTTTGATGTCTTTTTTTGTGTGTATTGCTGACAGTTTGTTCATTTAATTTTCTGTGCTAATTTGTTTTTCTTCTTTCTTTTCATCTTTTTCATTGTTGATAATTTTGTATTTGCTCAGTCTTTATGTTTTTTATTTTCATGTGTAGGATTGTTAGTTTCCGTTGTGGTGACCTTAATATTTACCCCTATTTCTCTGAGTTTAAACCAGTTTTTTGTTTATATTGCCTTGATTTCCTCTCCATATGAAAAATCTATGTCTACATTTTTTAAGTCCTTGTTTTTTTAAGTGTTGTCATCTTTTCCATATTGACATTTCTTGTTTCCCTGTTTTCAGTGTTTTAGCTTTATTTTTGTGACTTCCTTGTTTGGGTTGATATCTGGTTGCTCTATCCTGTGTTCTTGTTTTGGGTTGTTATCTGATGTTACTGATTTTCTAATCAGAGGACTCCCTTTAGTATTTCTTGGAATTTTGGTTTGGTTTTTGCAAATTCCCTAAACTTCTGTTTATCTGGAAATGCCCTAATTTCGCCATCGTATTTGAGAAACAGTTTTGCTGGATATATAATTCTTGGCTGGCGATTATTTTTCCTTCAAGGCTTTATATATGTCATCCCATTGCCTTCTTGCCTGCATGGTTTCTGCTGAGTAGTCTGAGCTTATTGACTCTCCTTTATGGATAACTTTTTGTTTATCCCTAGCCGCTCTTAAAATTCTCTCTTTATCTTTGGTTTTGAGCAAGTTTGATTATGTCTTGGTGACTTTCTTTTGGGATCTACCTTATGTGGGGCTCGATGAGCATCTTGGATAGAGATCTTCTCATCTTTCATGATATCAGGACAACAAATCTTCAACAATTTTCTCTATTTTGTTAATCCCTCCCCCCTTCTGGTACTCCAGTCACTCGTAGGTTATTTCTCTTGATAAGAGTCCCACATAATTCTTAAGAATTTTTTCATTTTTTTAAATTGTTTTATCTTGACTTTTCCTCAAATAAGTTGGTGTCAAGTGCTCTATCTTCAGTCTCACTTGAATTCTCCTGCCTCAGTTCTGTTCCTATGACTTTGTATTGAGTTGTCTAATTCTGAAATTTTATTGTTAATCTTCTAGATTTGTTTGCCATCTCTCTATAGATTCTTGCACCCTATTAAATTTGTCATTACGCTCTTGAATAACCTTCTTAAGGTCCTCTTTTGCTCTGTGTTCTTTGGTTTTCTCTGCATTTTGAAGGATCTCCTTCCTAATCTCTAGAAGAGTTCTGTATATTAATCTTTTGTATTTTGCCCTGGTAATTCCAAGAAATTCTCTTCCTCAGGAAAATTTATTGATTCTTTACTTTGGGAGCTTGCTGAAGCCATCATGGTCTGCCTCTTTATATGAATTGATATTGACTTGTTCGAGCCATCCAATTGTGTCCTAGTTTTTGTTTTGTGAGCTAGTTTGATTATTGGCACCTTTGAAGCACTAATGTCCTGTCACCAGGTGGTTAGATCTGTTACTAAGTATGTGAGCCCCGGAGTCCATTAACTTTTCTTGTATGTATTCGGCTCAGGTGTCCAGGTAGTTGGTCACCAAATGTGTGGTGCAGGTTCTCACCTACAGTCCTAGACAGGCATGGGTGATTAGTGTAGGCACAGGAATCTGGTTGCAGTAGGGCATCACATGCTGAGCAAGGCAGAGGGCTGACAGCTACCCGAGTGTCTGGAAGGAAAGCATGTCCCTATTCCCTGGAGCACGTAGGTGGGTGGGTTTTGCATACGGACTATGAGCACCCAATGCTGTTGGCTGTAAGGACTAGGGGGCACCACTTGTTCTTGGACCCGTCGCAGGTGGCTAGGTGGCGTGGGTGGAGTCACCAGTCTTCAGGCCCGATGTGGGCAGGTGAGGAAACTGCTTAATATGTAGAGCAGTGTCAACTGTCACAAACCAGCCACTTCACAGCTGAAACAGTTGAAGTTAAGACTTCGGTATGTACCCTGCTGTACTGTGGTAGTGAGGGCCTACGCTGATGAAACAGGCCCACACAAGTCTATGCAGGGATGAAAGGCATTTAAAGTCCATGGACACCTTATGCCTGTGCCAACCCTGAGATCCTGGCTTAGGGGAGCCGGCAACTTATTTTTTCCATTTGTTAATTTGTTCCCTCTCCAAGGCCAGGAGAATGGCTCAGGGCACATGATGGGTCCTACTTCCAGCTTAGGGGACTCGGCAGACGCTGAAGCCAGCCCAGGACCCAGTGCAGAGCGGGGAAGGGGGTAGGCAAATGGAGAGAGGTTTTTCCCAAATAGGGTGTTTTTTGTTCCCCGCAGTAGGCCAGATGCAAGTACTTAGCTGCTTGAGTTCTGTTTTTCACTGGTTCTGGATGGCCAACTAGACTGTCTGCCGCTGGGCCTCTCCCAATGTGGAAAGCACCTCCTTAGTGCCACTGCTTGCCTCACCGCGCACACAAACTGATCCGGCTTGAAGGGCTCCAGCTCCTGCTGGGTGAGGTCTGGCAGCTCCTCGCTCCTTCTGAACCATCTCTACCTCCTCCTGCCATTCAGTCCGATTCCTCAACTTTGCCTTTGATGTTCAGGGATCCTAGATTGTCATATATAATCGATGCATTTGTTTTTTTGGGTCTTTGTTGTAAGATGGACCACAGGAAGCGTCTGACTACTCTACCATCTTGGCCCCACTCCCTCAAGAATAGATTTGACACATTGGCTACTAATGATCGAAGAGGACCAAACGAGTTATGGAATGACATCTGGGGCATCATACATCAAGAAAGCCAGAGGTCATTAAAAAGACAGGAAAGAAAAGACCAAAATAGATGTCAGAAGAGACTGTGAAACTTGCTCTTGAACATCAAGTAGCTAAAGCAAATGGAATATATGATGAAGTACAATAGCTGAACAGAAGATTTCAAAGGGTGGCTCGAGAAGACAAAGTAAAGTATTATAATAACATATGCAAAGACCTGGAGTTAGAAAACCAAAAGGGAAGAACATGATTGTCGTTTCTCAAGCTGAAAGAACTGAAGAAAAAATTCAAACCTCGAGTTGCAATATCAAAGGGTTCTATGGGAAAAATACTGAATGTTGCAGGAAGCATCAAAAGAAGATGGAAGGAATACAGTCACTGTACCAAAAAGAATTGATGTTCAAACATTTCAAGAGGTAGTATATGATCAAGAACTGACGGTACTGAAGAAATCCAAGCTACACTTGACATCAGCGAAAAACAACGCTCCAGGAATTGACAGAATACCAGTTGAGATGTTTCAACAAACAGATGCAGCGCTGGAGGTGCTCACTCTTCTATGCCAAGAAATATGGAAGACAGCTACCTGGCCAACGAACTGAAGATTCATATTTGTGCCCATCCAAAAGAAAGGTGACCCAATAGAATGTGGTAGTATCATTAATATCAACACAATTAAAACTCTGCTGAAGATCATTCAAAAGTGGCTGCAGCAGTACATCAACAGGAACTGCCAGAAATACAAGCTTGATTCAGAAAAGGATGTGGAACCAGGGATATGATTGCTGATGTCAGATGAATCCTGGCTGAAAGCAGAGAATACCAGAAAGATGTTTAGCTTTGTTTCATTGACTATGCAAAGGCATTTGACTGTGTGGATTGTAACAGATTATGAATAATATTGTGGAGAATGGGAATTCCAGAACACTTAATTGTGCTCATGTGGAACCTGTACACAGACCAAGAGGCAATCATTTGAACAGAACAAGGGATTACTGCATGGTTTAAAAGCAGGAAAGGTGTGTGTCAGGGTTGTATGCATTCATCATATTTATCCAGTCTGTTTGCTGAGCAAATAATCTGAGAAACTGAACTATATGAAGAGGAACAGGGCATCAGGATCTGAGGAAGACTCATTAACAACCTGCAATATGTAGATGACACAACCTTGGTTGCTGAAAGAGAACTTGAAGCATTTACTGATTAAGATCAAGGACTACAGCCTTCAGTATGTATTACACCTCACAAAAAGAAAACAAAAATCCTCACAACTGGACCAATAAATAACATACAACAGAGAAAAGACTGAAGTTGTCATGGATTTCAGTTTTACTTGGATCCACCATCAACACCCATGGATGCAGCAGTTAGGAAATCAAATGACATACTGCATTGAGAAAATCTGCTGCAGAAGACCTCTTTAAAGTGTTGAAAAGATGTCACTTTGAGGACTAAGGTGTCCCTGTCCCAAGCCATGGTGTTTTCAATTGCCTCATATGCATGTGAAAGCTGGTCAACAAATAAGACCTAAGAACTGATGCGTTTGAATTGTGGTGCCGGCGAAGAATACTGAATATACCATGGGCTGCCAAAAGAACGAACAAATCTGTGTTGGAAGGACAGCCAGAATGCTCCTTAGATGCAAGGACGACAAGACTTCGTCTCACATACTTTGGACGTGTTATCAGGAGGGACCAATCCCTGGAGTATGACATCATGCTCAGTAGAGCGTCAGCGAAAGAGGAAGACCCTGAACCAGATGGACTGACATCATGGCTGCAGCAATGGGCTCAACCACAGCAATTATTACGAGGATGGCACAGGACCAAGTAGTGTTTCGTTCTGTTGTACACAGGGTCACTATGGGTTGGAACGGCACCTAACAAGTTGGAGGTGATGAGGAGGAGCAAGTTTAAGTGGCAAAAATGAATCTGGTTCTGGACATTAAATTTGAGATATTACCACACAGGCAGGTGAATATAACCCAGAATTGAAGGAGAGAATTGTCTTTAGAATTAAGTGTGATCAAAGTGAATGTGAACAGGGTATACAAGCAGCTCAAGGTCAAGCCCTGGGGCCTGTTTCTTAAAGTTCAGGGAAAATGAAAACTGGCCAGGCCAAAGGATAGACAGATGGAGAAGCCAGTAAGGTGGAAGGAAAATCAAACAAGTGCAGTCTCTTGCAAGCCAACTGAAAGCGTTTCAAGATCAAATGTTGACTGTTGATTAGATTTAGCAATGTGGGAATCATTAGTGACTTTAATAAAAACAGTGGAGTACTGAAGACGTTGCCTATCAGATGACCTAACCAAGTCACTAGTTCTGGAAAAGCCATACAGACATCATGTGATGTAATATGAAGACCATAGCATCATCTGAGGTACTGTTGCCCAGAAGTCATTCTGGGGACAAATGGGAAAATCTGAGTATGGACTAGATGTTAAATATTAGGGAATTATTTTAAAGGTGTTAATATTACTGCCTTTTGTCATGTCTACAACTTTTTTTGACACACACATAAAGCAAATAATGGTAAATAGTAACTGTTCAATTTCAGTGGATCATTGGACTATTTAAACTTTACTATGCTTGAGTTTTTTCCTAATAATATAATTTCATAGGAAAAAAGATAAATTGGAAGAAGTATATAGCAAATCCTTGAGTTCTGCTATAAAGGGAAGCAGAAAAATAGGGAACGAGCTAGAGGGACACAGGGTCAAAAAGATTTTTGAAAGCCTTTTATGCCGATAGGAATGATCCACTGGAGAAGAAAAAATCTGGTGATGCAGAGAGGAGAGGACTGCTGGAGCTATGTCTTTGAATGAGATCAAGCAAATGCTGAAGCAGAGAATTGCTGGAGCCATGTCCATGAGTAGACAGAACAATTAGGCACTTTAGCAGAATACACTTAATTATTTCATTTTGAACACCAATTAGTGTGTAATTTTGAAGTAAGGGAATGGATAGATCAATAAGGTAAAAACAGTCAGTTCCAACCCCTTCTCCTTGGATGACCTTTGTTAAAGAGTCCAACACTGCACCCCCAATTCTTGTAAAGCAGTCTCTAGGGATGGAACCTGAAAATCTTTCCTAGAAAAAGCTCTTCAGGTAATACAATAAATGTCACATTTGGAAACCATTTTCTTTAGGTTCATGTTAAGTTCTTGCACTAGACTCTGATATTTTAAGCCTCCAATATTTATTTCTCAGATTATCCTTTTTGCCTCAAAAATACAACGAATTCTAAGTATGTGCTCTTTGGACTGCCTTTTATTACAAGAGTAAGATGACTGTCAGCACACTAAATTCTTTAGATAATTTACACATTAAAAGCAATTTAAGGTAACTTTGGAAATTAAGATCTCTAGGCCCCGAGTGGTGCAAACAGTTCAACACATGTGGCTGCTAACCAAAAGGTTAGAGGTTTGAGTCCACCTGGAGGCACCTCAGAAGAAAGGCCTGGCAAGCTACTTCTGAAAAATCAGCCATTGAAAATCCTATGGAGCACAATTCTGCTGACACACGCAGTCACCATGAGTCAGAATCAACTCAATGGCAACTGGTTATGTACCTTAATATAATCTTTCTATTGAGATCATATGGGACTGGTATTTGGACTAGAGTAACCAACTACTGAGTCCATATAACTAAATCTGAAAAAATGTGTTTTTTTTTTTTTCCTGGAATTATATCACACACTACTTAAAATAGTCAAAACTAGGATGTTTTTGGTGGGGGTGATATCAGTAATTTTATTTTTAGTCAAAAATAAGTCTAGAACTAAAACCGTATTACTTGTGGTTTAATTTAGATTAACAGCACTGATTTTCCTTTTAGTATACCTTGCCTTCCAACCAAGTATAAAGGCCAGCTCTTTTACAAATTTAAATCTGTGTGAAAATTCATTGCTTATTTAACAAAAGAACATACACTGTTTCGCCCTGGCTTGGTTAAGAAGGTATAAAACAAATTTACAATCACTCTAACTCCCACACCTCCATATTTTAATTAACTACTTGCATTCTCCTCCTAGAAGTGCTATCCTGCTATACCAGTGGGTCTCAACTGGGGATAATTTTGCTCACTCCACACAACATCTCCAACACAGAAAATGTCTTGGAGACATTTTTAATTGTCACAACTATGGGAATGCTAGTAGCATCTCGTGGATAGAGGCCAGCTGTTGTTGCTTTGGAGACAGTTCTGACTCATGGCAGCCCCATGTGTGCAGAATACAACTGTTCCATAGAGTTAAGGCTTTTGGCAGCAGATCGCCACGCCTGTCCTCCAAGGCACCCCTGGGTGAGTTCACACCAACCTTTCAGCTAATAATCCAGCATATAACCATTTTTGCCACCCAGGAACTCTCTACAGAGGCCAGGGATATTGCTAAACATCCTACATTGCACAGAACAGCCCCTCACAAAAAAGATTTATCCAGCCCAAAGTGTCAGTTGTGCCAAGGTTAATAACCCCTGTACTAGGATCATTAAAATCAGGTTGAATTATCCACCTTATGGCTACCATACACTAAACCAATGCTCCTCAAACACTACCTGGGGATCCTGTGAAAGCCCTATACCACATTTGGACATTGTTTTAAAGAAAGAATTGGTGAAATACAATTACCATACAAAGTTAAAAAGAAAAAAGTCTATTTCTTAATTTGTTTCACTAATTAGGTCAATTATAAATGAGTATTTCCCAGAACATTTATGACTGATTTAATTAGTGGAAATAACTCTATTGGAATTCAAAAAGAAAAAATTCACTAAAGCATATTTTGTTCTCTTCTTTGTAGGAAACCTAAGCCACCATGTATGGAAAATGAGTTAAATTTGCTGAATCACGTGTTCACATATCAAATCCCTAAAAAAAAAAAAAAAAAAACTGGATTCTACTAATCTCTGAGAAAAAAATCAACAGCTGTTAAAACTGATCTATTATGTACCGAATATTCTATAATACAGTTAGTTATAAGAGTTACAGGAGAAGTAATTTAGAATCAGAACTCAAGTTTTTTATAATAGCACTTAAATCTTAGATGATTTGGTATATTAAAAGATTGCTTTTTAAACTATAACAGAAAATCAACCTCATTGGACTCTTGGAAAATGCTTACATTTAAAACATTGGTTTTATTCACATACTACTCATCTATCTGTGCATTAAAAAAACAAGCAGATTAGAAGTAAATGTTTTATTCTTTCAACTAAATTCCAGTACTACAAGGATTGTAAAACAATGATACACTGGGGGGGGAATGCAGCAATAAACATTTGTTAAAAAGACTGATAGAATAAATAAAAACGACCAAAAAAAAAAAAAAATCATGTAAACCCATTCTGAAACCCCAAGAAGTCCAGGAATATAGAAATACCCTCCTCCTTCACTATTTCACAGGAAACACTGTAGGCTATTTGTGTAACATTGTCCTGGGATTACATTCTAAAGTATTAATAACTGGTTACAGCTTCGTTGTAGTGCATAATAAAAATCACACTAACTTCAGTCTGAAGTGTCATTCTACAGTTTTTATTTACACAACCAGTGAAAGGCATGTTCTAGAATACCAGCTTTAATCCTTTTCAAACATATCATTAATATAAGAAGCCAAATTGTAATGATATAGCAAATGACGCCACTGGTATTAATACAGGTAGCAAAGATCCACATCCAGGTGGTACTGACATAAGGAAATTTCCAAAACCAGCTGTTACCTAAGAGTGGTTGCCACTGACAAAAGCTTGAAATAACCTGTATTCACAGAGGGATACTGGCATTGCTGCATGTCATAATTGGGACCTCTTGCAACAACTCAACAAGGAACAAGGCAGCCCACAATTGCAGAAAACGTGATTCATGAAACATCTGAAGGGGGAAAAAAGACAGTTAGTGCAAAGACCAGGCCAAAACTCAAACACGTATCAAATTCTCATCCCCAATACTGCCTGAGGTATTTAAGTAACCAAAAGTAAGCCTTGTGAATTCTGCTGCCTATTTCCTACGTGATTTTTCTCAAAGATTTTCTGTTAAAATCTCTTTGGGTATGAAAATATTTATAATAAATGTCTTCCCTTTAAAAGACTGTCTTGTTTTCAGTTTATAAGCTTCAAAAATGAAATACTTACAACTAGCAGGCTGTTCTCCGTATCGTCGCATTATTTGATCATGCGTAAACTTCACAAATGCATCATATTGCTCTATAAATAAAGGTATATGTCAAATTATATGATGTGTAAAATGCTTTCCCTAATATATTAGATCTAGATGAACTCTGAAAATCCAAGACACATAGTGAAACAATTCTAAATTGGCACTTGAACCTGACACATAGCCTCAGTAGTTAAAAAAAAAAAGTATCAAATGGAAAGAGTACAGTAGTAGGTTTTAGTCCAAATCACATTTGCCCTGGGTGGGACTTATTTCCTAACCTTTGAAAGGGCTTAAAATAAAAAGATATCTTTCTACTCTGAAAGTTCACTCTAAGTGGTCTATGAATGGCAATTTACCATAATGAGAAGAAACAGGTCAGTGAAAGCTTACTTAATAAAATATACAACATTCAAAAACATCTACCTGTAACTTAATCAAATGCCACAAAAAATATTAGGTTAAAAGGAAAATAAGCTGCAGAGCTAAGCATATTCTCTTGCCTACATTATGCACCTTGATTTAACTCCTTAAGAATCTGAAAGCTTACAGTATCTATATCCAGTAAAATCCATGGCTTAAAATTTGAAAACTTGAAAACATTCTGATTAAGTCACCGTACATAATAAATTTTATTACACTTGAAATTATCAAAAAAATTTTTTATTAATCCCAAATGCCAGATTATTATAAAACTAAAGTGATACTCTAAAATGATGTACACGATGCCAGTTAGATATTTCTTTCAAGTGTCTAGACTGATGGCTAAGTTATCATAGAAGATTCAAAGTTCAAAAATAAACAGCCAATTTGAGGTAAACAGCTAAAATCTGTTTAGTACAGGGAACATCAAAAGAAAAATCTAGGTCACTAAAAATTCTGCTGTTTTACATGGCTAGCTAATATTTTTTTCTCAAAGTCACTAAAGGTGGGTCCTGAGCTATAAGAAAGTTCATTTCCTTTCTTGAACTGAAATTCCCTGGTTCTTAGAAAATATACTGTACCAGTGTATAGAAAGAGTAATCTAAGTGACTTGAACTACATGCAGAAAGTAACACATTTCTTACCATGGGTTTCTGGAAAACTCTAAAATAAACTCATCTCATACCTGCAAGTTTTGTGTTCAATATTTCTTCATACTCTTCTCGAACCTTCTCTTCACGTTCTTTCAACAAACGTTCACAGATCATCCCAACCTGCCGTAGAGTGAATAAAGGCTGTTCTTTTTTTAATGGTGAGGATGTTGCAGATGAAGTCCCTATATAACAAAAAAAACAGCACCTGATTTAGAGCCATCATAGAAAGCATCTTCTAACTTAAGATTTTATCTTTTTAATATAGTGTTGTTATGAATCAGAATTGACCTGATGGCAATGCGTTTAATCTTCATATATAAAAAAGCATTTTCTATCAATTTTCACCACAGCATTTCCCAAGCAGTCTTAATTCTATCAGCTTCTGACTGGAAAAAATCATACCAAAATGTAATCAAAAAATAACGGGGAAAACTTAAACACTCTAAAAGTGAGTAGAGAAATTTACAATTTCTGAACACAAAACTTGTAACAAACATTACAATGATGGGTCCCGTTACAAAACTTCCATCTCCGTTCTGGCAAGTACCACACCACAGTGTTTTAGTGACTAACTCTCCTATAATAGAAATAACATCTCTAGTCTAAAGCTTAATGTTATTTGCTCCCGATTAACAAATGATATTTATGCCTGTGAGATGACACTTATACTTCAAAGACATAATATCCTAACAGCCCACAACAAACTAGGCATTATTCTACCACCATTTCACTGCAACACTCCTGTTTTCCAAAACCCTTAATTTAAAGGGGTTTTTTTCACTTTAAAAAAAAGAGGAAAATAGATTACATGTTAATACAATAAAACCTTTATGTTTAAAAAGAAGTTACAGAAGAATGTGTACAGCATGACCCCATTTCAGAGACATTTATTCTTGAAAACATTCTGGAATCTGGACACTCATCCCTTGCTGAAAGAGTAAAACTGGTTCAATAGGTTTTTGAACACAGTGGCCATTAATTCCCATTTAATTAACAACAGCATTTCTATCATTGGAAAAGTAAGCTCAAGCATTAAGCTGATAATGATAGGCTCGAAATTATATAGTCATATAACTACATTGTTATCACACTAAGAGTCCTAAAGCAACTAAACCCCAGAGTAGCTAGTGTTTGTCAATTTCATTAGCAAACAAATTCCCTTGGGCAAGTATTTTTATACCCACTAGGAATTTTTGTTTTTTGATAATATTTTGTGGTAATAACAAAATTAAAAAATTTTAAGACATTAAGCAGAAATCTATAAGAAAGTGCATTTCTGTGATCTCTTGAAGGTACACTGATAATTTTTATTTATCTGAATTTGGTACTTTTTCTAATGAAGTTTTTGTGTTTAATTATATTAACTAAGAGATCACTCTGCAAGAAAAAAGAAAAGAAAATCCTGACAAAAATATGCCTAACATACAACATTTAAATTTTATGGTTAAGAGTTCTTAAAGATTATTAATCGAATGCCCGCTTGGCATTATCAAATGGTGAGACACTCCATACTCCATATAAAATAATGCTTTCTTTACAAATGTATTCCTCTTTGAGTACTATTTAAGGCACTTTGATTTTCCAAAAATCATTATTCCCCACTTCTTAACAAAAAACATCTGAAATTCATCTTTTCGAGAACTCAGGATTATGATCATCATTCATTAGTAACACTGCTGCAATTTTTTATATACATGCCCATACACACTTATTTGCTATCAATGGCTTCTTGCTCTGTGTATCTGCCTCTGGCATCCTCTCTCTATTCCCCTCCTTTGACTTGATCATTGTAACTTGCCATGGCTAGGACCAGTTAACTATGCTTGTTAGGACTGTGTCTATCGAAGAATAAAGTACGTAGTAGTCCATAGCTAGGAAGGCTATCTTCACTTACTTTCAAACTCCCAGCTTAGTTAAGGCTGCCAGTTAATTGATCATCTGAAGTAAACTGATTAATAAACGACAATGGTCTTGGTTTCCTGCTGACAGTCTTGTCTCCATCCTTATGTGCCTTTACCATGTTTCACCCACTTATATTTGGCCCCTAAATCGGCAAGAGTACTGTAGTAATTTTAGTTTTGAATAATTTCATGTTTTCTAATCTAATTTTATATGACTGTTTCATGGCCTTTGAATGATTTTTTTGTTGTAGTTCTGCTAGGTTTTCCTAATGAGAAGGCAGGCAGGCAGGCAGGCAAGAGAGGCAGGTAGGCAAGAGAGGCAGGCAAAGGCTGTCACTAGAAAAAATATTTTGCTGATAACTTTACTAAAGGTTAAGAACCACTTTTGATGGGTCTTTTGTCAGTAAGAAGCTATTACTCAACTTTCCTCTGCCTTCACTTCCGAGTCCTCAATTTTCTGCTTTAAAAAGAAAGGTATATTTGCAAACCACTCCCTCCAACAAAAGGAGGGTACAAACAGATACAAGATAAAAAAATAAAAAAAAATCCACTTTTAAGAATCCATACCAACAGGACATGTGTGAGGGTATGTACATGTACAGGGATTGCAGTGCAATGGGTTTTTCCTATATATGGCCTTTCTGGCCCTGGGTTTGTAGTTCTGCCAAAATGATTTGCTAGGCCACAATCTTGCAAAGGGACTGGTTAGTCTACTATGCAAATAGGGTGCATAAAACCAGCCAATAAGATTAAGTGACCTTCTCGGAATTGGACGATTACTATGCAAATTAAGTGACTTATGATCTACCAAGGGGATTGGTCACTTTTGCCATCCTGTTAGGCTTATAATAGTGCCACAATCCCACAGAGGTGGAGGAGGATCTCACTACCATCAAGAAGAGCCTGGAGTGGAGCATGTCCTTTGGATCCAGGGTCCCTGCACTGAGAACCTCTTCCATCCAGGAGACAGCTGTTAACACTGGCGACAGTGTGAGATGACACAGGATGGCAGTGGCAGCAGCAGCACTGGCAGCGGGAACCAGGAGACTAGTGCAAGGTGGCAGCAGAGGGCCTGCCAACCCACAGAGGACCCACAGAGCTAAAGAGAGCTGAATGTCTTCGGGCAGGAGGCTTGCTGGCAGAGTAGGGTGCCTCCGGGCACTTGGTGATGGTGCCAAAATAGCTGTAACCCTTGCCCAAGTGCAGCAGAGGCCAAGAGAAGGCCCAGCGGTTGGCACAGCCAAGAAGCAGCTGAGAGCTGCCTTGGTTGGAAGCTCCTGAAGGACGAACTGTATCCTGTCTCCTGAGTTGTAGCCTGTTACTTCCCTAATAACCCACGTAATTGTTGAGTATGGTCTGTAAGTTCTGTGTAGCCATGGCAATGAATTATCGAACCCAGCAAAGAGGTCAAGTGTGCCGTGGGAAGGAGGGCTGGTCCAGAAAGGGTGAAAAGGTTGAGAGAGTGGAGGTATGTGTGACCTCCACCTCATAGGAAATCAGGTTTGTGCTGATCTTCAGTCTCATTCCCCCTCATGAATTTAGACTGCTTCTGATGACAGTAGATTACAGGGATATTTCTGCACATACTATAAATTTCGAGTCTATCAATAATGAATAGTTAAATAATTACGGTAAATCCACAGAATGGCATAATAGTCAGTTATGGCAAGGTATACCTATATCTAACAAAGAAGTACATAGCATATTGCTGACTTATAAAATGCAGGCTACAAATCATACCATTTATAAAAGTCCAATTTGGGAAAATTATATACAGGTATGCATTACTTGTGCATTTTTTTTCTTAAGGGGTAGAAATAGGAGCTTAAAAGACTAAAGACAATTTGGAATACATGTTCCCCAGACTGGTAACATTTCCTTTCACTTTTTAAGTTTATTATTACCTGGTGAAGCTGGTCCGCTGAGGAGAAATGCATGTGTCTGTGCATCAGAAGTACAACATGGATCTGTCTGTTGGAAACTAGTTTCTAAATGTCTTCTCTTCTGCATACGTTTATACTCCTGTTTTATATTGTACAGAATTTGTTCTAAAAGAAAAAAAGTTTAAAATTTGGCAAGATAAAAACTTTCAAGACTAGGTTTCCAACAATTACTTAGTAGAATCAATCTATCTAAAATATTCTCTCTTCAAATAATATCTAGAATACTGACATTCTGTGAGAAAGTAGTTTCAACATAAATAGAGGCACTCATTCAGAAACAGCACATACATACCACTAGGAATACAGCTATTTCAACAATATCATTCTTGTTAGCACTGATTAACAAAAAAATTTAAAGGGCTTTCATTCAAAATAAAGGTCAGAGAGCCCATGCATTACAACAACTATTTTACTCTCTTAAGAGTCCCCAACTCAAATTTTATTTATTCATACACTAGAAATATTAGACTTTTCCACACCCACAGATAATTAGAAGGGATAAGACTGTGCATTTAAGCACACATCAGTGAGAGGTGACATTAGGCAGCAAAATGAAACAGTAGACAGGAGTTAAAAAATATTATTGTACATTAAATGGTCATGGCTATTAATATTAAGCTCAACAGAATTTAAGAATATTATAGCATTTACAGCCAAGAGTGGTTCTGAATCTTGGGGGCTGGGAGAAACCCATGTAAAATGATGCATAACAGGTACCCAATAAGATACACGATCACCACAGTGCAATTATCTTGACCCACAACCATCAAAACGGGGGTAATACTGTGTCCAATATATCCTTAAGGCCAGAATGATTCATTTTGGAAAGATTTCTAATTCAAAATAGTTACCAGTTACCATTTGACCTCTCCAGAAAATCCCTGGCATGAGGCTTCTACTCTTCGAGAGACTTTATCACATCCAACCCCCATAGCTCCTAAATTAATGTTATCCATGTGAAACTAAATCCCAAGAAGTTTACTAATCCAAATCCAAAGCAAGATCAAACAAATAAAACTTTAAGGTGGCAATAAAAAGATTCACAGGTGTAACAGAGTATAACTTTAATATCAGATTCTACAATGAAGCTTAAGAAATGAAAACTCAATTGAAGGCTGAAGATTTATGTAAAGTGACGACAATCCTTTTGTAAATTTAATACTGGTGATTTTCTTTGGTATATACTTATTTCTTACCTGTCTTCTCATTTTATATCACTCCCCTAGTAGAGAAGCACTCTTAGGACTTTTGAGAGATATACTCTAAAGGACATCAAATCAGTCCCTTGAACACTTTACATACTGTCAATTTTGTTATTTCAACGGGGGGAGGGGGGATGCAAGGTATAAAAGATCCAGTAAGCTAGCAATAATGTAAATTTTGTATGTAAACACACATTTAAATATACATGAATGTGTGCTTTAAGTATAAAATCACACATTGGAATGATAACTTCAGGATGGTTGTGGGGGTATTTTAATTTGTACTTAACATTTTTCAAAATGTTAACATCTGTTTAATATGGGTTATGGTCATTTTCAGTTCTTTTCTATATTTATAAATCCAGGTACTTTTATAAGCAAAATTACCAGTGTGAAATAGAAAGGCTTCCTACTGAGCTCTAAGCATACCCTGATATAAATGGGCTTCCTAAGACTCACCAGAAGTGTCTTATAAAACTAGTGCAACATTCTATACTGATCTGAACAAGCACAAATATCCCTACTTTTTAACAGCAGAACTCTGTTCTATAGCAATATTCTAAAAAGTTATAAAGGCAATGATATTTCTATCTCTGGTAGACAGCAAGCTTCATTCTTTTATCACTTTCTGTTCAAAGCTACCATCATCCTGATTTAAAGTACCTTCAAAACATCTTAAAAGTTTATTCACAACCAGAGGCTTCAAAAGGTGCTTCAAGAGGCACTCGCCCACAGTGGAGCTCTGGTAGCGCAGTGGTTAAGAGCTTGGTTGCTAACCAAAAGGTCGGCAGTTTGAATCCGCCAGCTGCTCCTTGGAAACCCTATGGGACAGTTCTACTCTGTCCTATAGGGCCACTATGAGTCAGAATCAACTGGACAGCAACAGGTTTGGTTTTTGAGCCCAGAGTAACTGGACCTTAATACCTATCTTTTGTGTGACTTATGTACACTTTTTGGTCACCGTCTAGACAGCTGTTTCTCAGGTGACTTTAGTCTTCCTATTGCTTCAAAAAAAAAAAAAAATTAACTGAAGCACAATTAAGATGTATCAAAAGAATACTTTTAACATAATTTGTTCAATGGATAGCCTCAACAGATATCTACCTAATCCAGGATTAAGATATGGTAAAACTTTTTTAAATTTAGCTTTACAAACCTCCATACATCTGATACTTAGATACATCACTACCAAGCTAAAGAATTTTAAGGTATAATTTACAAGCAAGAAAATTCACCAATTCTAAATGTACAATTTACTGAGTTTCAACAAGTGAATTCAGTCTTGGAACCACCACAATCAAGTACAGAACTTTTGATCACCCTAAATAGTTCTCTCATGTTCCTTTGCAGTTAATTACTCCCCCAATCTGCTGTCCCTATATAGTTTTGCCTTTTCTAGAATTTCATACAAACGAAATAATACACTGTAGTTTTTGTGGCTGACTTAACTTCACCACTCAGCAAAATGTGTATGATCTTCATCATGATGCTGTGTGAATCAGTAATTCCTTCTTTCTTACTAACTGGATCCAACTGGAATCCAATTGTGGGCAGGAGCATCCAATATCCATTGTATGTATATACCACAATTTGTTTATCCAATCTCCTTTTAATGGACCCTTGGATTGTTTCCAATTTGGGGCTATTATCAATAAAGCTGTTATGATATTCAAGTACAAGTCACTGGGTGGAGAGGTTTTCATTTCTCTTGGGTAAACATACGGTTTTACTTTGTAAGAAACTGCCAAACTTTCCAGAGTGACTGTACCAGTTTGCATTCTGACCAGCAATGTATGAGAGATTCAGCTGCTCTACATCCTTGCCAACACTTGGTGTTGTCAGTTAAAGGGCTAAAGAATCTTGTGTGGTATTGCCTACACTGCTTTTCACACCTAATATGATTCAACTATGTCATCTAAGCCTTACTGTGCCCTCAAATGCTCTAATACTGGTAACACGTGATCAACAATGTTATGCAGTGAATGGCCCAATTTAACATGGCCAAGATCTCAGCAGCACAAGGAGAAAACAGCTAACTGCTAGCTACAAGCTCAATTTAATCTCCGTTTAAAGGTATAAAGTTTTAAAGCTGCTAACTTAAGAAACTTCTCCAAATTCACTATTCCACAACTCATATTTCTAAGCTCAATCTAGATATTTTGATGACTTAAGTTTCTTTTATAACAGCTGTACAGAAGCCTTCCATATACAGATAACGTACACAGATGTACTTAGTAGTAAACTACAGACATGCGCCACATAACGTCTGTTCAGGCAATGTCTGACCACACAGATGTCTGTGGATCCATAAGGTTGTTAGAGTTCAAAAATCCCAATTGGAAAACGGGATGTAGTGAACATAACTGGACACAGTGCAAATAACAGCTTCCCACACATAATGTGTATCTCATGTCTCTTGTATACACAGCAATTGCACTGCCAGGCGTATAACAGTTCAGTACATATATAAACAATAATACATATGTCTTGATAGTCATAATAAAACACCTAAGTTACTGGATTAGGTACTGTACTTTATATCATTAATGTGAATTTTCCCTACTTACAAATAAAAAGTTTACCGTATAACAGTATGCTTCGACTCATAGGCAGTAGCATCCAATCTTGTGTTCACACAATGTCCAAATCACAAAATGTCCTATTTCACAGAATGTATCGAGGACCTTAAGCAACGCAATACTGTACTTAGATCTAGCCATCAAACTATTGAGTAACATTTTATTCCAAGTACATGTAAAATCTGGTATTGTGCTGCCAACACAATTTATGGTTCATTAAAACAACAAAAAAAGTCAAATAAAGCTTCACTTGCACTATCAGTTGCATACTCCAGTTTTAATCATCTAGTATTCCTATTTGCATTATGAAGCACAGACTGAATTTACAGCAGTCACTTAGAGCAAAATAGGTATAGTTATCTTCATAACAATCTACATCCTAAATGGCTGTATATCCCTTTTTAAAATCCTAAAACTATATTACTTTTGTACCATGAAATACAGCTGAGACTTTTTACCACTATACTAGGTTAGGTGAAAGTCAATTATCAGCAAATTCCATGACTCATGGCATTTTCATTCCCAAATCTAGTAAATGCCATTGAAATTGCGAATAAAATTCTCCTCTTTAACAGGTAGGAGGTATCAATGAGGCAGCACTTGATCTTCTGCAATAATTAAAAAAAATAAATAAAGCTAGGTAAATGTGAAAAGAAAAAACCTGGCTAAGGGGCAATATTAAGCCTACTCTCAACCTCCTCCACCTCCCCCTTACTACTATTTTTTAACTTTTCTTAGTTGCCACTGATTACTTAAGAAAACCTGGACACAATGAATAACGCCAACAATACAAACAAGAGAAAGCAGTTGATGGGATATAAACTAACAGTTGATGAGGGCAGGAGAAACAGCATCAAGACTGGACTGACAGCACGAAGATCATGGAATTAGAAGCAACAGAAAACGTGTTAAAAGCAGAACCATATCAAGAGTCCATAACACGAGCTTTAAAAATCTGTGATATGTAAACTTTTGCTCCAAATCCATAAAGCCTTATTTTTTTCCTACTGACATCATTACTAGATCAAATATTAAGTTTTCATAAACAATTTTATAAGTTTAGGTGCCTAAGAGCCTTTTCTATCACTATATGCCAATAAGATCATTCATTTCTATTATGGAGTATCCTTGAAAAAATGTAAAGTGAAAGTGCATCTAAACGGACAACTCAAACAATGGGATTAAAAAATCTTGGAAGTCTGTCAGTTCTAGGCAAGAACACAAATGATTTGGGAAACCTATACATAATTAAGTATAGAAAACCAGCAGTAACTAAAGACCTAAAGTTAAACTGTTTCAAATAAAATAACAAATCTAAACCTCTAAACTACCTAATAGATACTGCCAGGTCTACTTTATAAATTAAAACACAATTGGGAGTTGCCCCGGAGATCCATCTTTGTAAATCAACTATTTTCCCAGGATCATCTGTTCAGAAAATGAACAGTTCTTATGTTGTCCTTGGAAGAATCTTAAGGACAATTTTCTTCTCCAGGCAAGAGCTATCTGACTAAGAAGAATGAGCTGATGTCATTTTCAAGTCACTTTAAAATAACTGCTACATTAAAAGCAGAACCATATCAAGAATCCATCACATGAGCTTTAAAAATTTGTGATATTAAAAGTAAACTTGTGTTCCAAATCCATAAAGTCTTATTTTTTATATCTAAGTTGCCACTGATTACTTAAGAAAACCTGGACACAATGAATAAGGCCAACAATAGAAATAAGAGTTTCTGGACAGTAGCAAGTTGGGGTTCTCTAGTCCCCACCTAAGTTTACATCACTCATTGATACTACTTGCTTGGAACCTACTTAAAACAAAGATAGTCAAGGTATTCCTACAGTTTTAACTTCTATCTGAATTCACATGAATCCTAATATGCATAATACAGTTGCACAGTTATAGAAATGATAGGGTATTATCAACCATACTTTACAAGCCTCTGGCTTAGGTTCTAAATTTACACTTTATAAATATATTTTATGGTATAAAAGGCATTCATTTATCTTCCTATAGGAAGAAGAAAAACTACAATCACTACAGGTCAAATTCTACTATTCCACTGGTACCAAAATAGCCAAGGATTACTTATTTGAAATAAATGACTCAATTTGTAAAACCCTGCAAGTTAAGCATAAATTCTACAAATTAACTGCACATTGGGATCTCACTAATGCAAGGAGTGCAACAAAACTCTATATCAACAGATGGCTCCTCCCTGAGACCCAAGAAGTCTCACACCTCTATCTATATTACACTAGATTCTAAGGGGATGTGTTACCCTGTTGCTTTTGTTTAGTTCTTTACTACTTGCGAATATCTCCTCAAATAGCTTACAAACTTGAAAAGTGCAGACCAAAAGAAAGCAGTAAATGGAGAGAGCAAAGGGAAACTGATCCAAAATCCAAAGCCCAAAACGTGCACGCTACATAAAACATGTGGTTCCAAAGCTGAGGTCCCGTTCCTATTCCAATTAGTCATGGCCATGAAGAAAAGGAAAGGTAAGGTTTGCTAGGATTGGGAAAGCAGACTACCTGAGGGGGACTCTAAAACAAAACAAACAAACAAACAAAAAACTCTAAAACAAAACAAAACCCAAACCCACTGCCCTCAGTCAATTCTGACTCATAGCAACTCCAGGGCAGTACAATCAAGCTTGAAAACAAACCTGTCTCCTTGTTAGGGCACCCAACACATATATACACACAAAACTTGAGCTACAGAACACAAATATGCACAAAAAAACTGAGCTACAGCATACCAGGAAACCAGAGGGTGCAAACTGATGATGATTCATAAGCCAAATCAAGCCCACAGACGTGTTTGGCCTGAACACTTTCTTTTAAGTGTGAATTTGTGGCCAACATTTACAAGTTGGGTGATTTTACATAAAACGATTTCTGGCTGCTCTTAGGGAGGAAGCTAGACTAATGTGGCAACACTGAGCTATATTCCCAAGTGGCAAAACTCAGCTCAAACTGTACAGTGGCTACTACCTTTTGGGCATAAATTCTCTAGTGCTTCTAAAGGTTCAATGCAAGTGTGTGTTTAATAGACCAGGAAGCATGTAACACTCTGGTAATAAAGAAGTTTAAAAACAAAAAAAACTTCAGCGCACACACAAATCTCCTGGGGGATCTTGTAGATTCTGATTCAGTAGGTAAAGAGTGGAACTTAAGATTATGCATTTCTAACAAGTTCCTATGTGATGGTGCTGATGCTGCTGGTCAGTAGCAAGTTGGGGTTCACTAGTCCCCACCTAAGTTTCTGTCACTCAGTGATACTACTTGCCTGGAACCTGGTTAAAATATTTACTCCCTTGCCATGACAATTAAAAAAAAAGGGAGGTGGTTGGTTAATTACTGGACATACCAGGAAACAGAGGGAAGCAGAAGGAAGGCAGTAACAGTGAGGATTATTACAAATACAAAAATATCTAAGCTGATCTAAATTCATTTTGCCACCCTCACCTGAATGGCTTTTGCAGTTCTAAGCTAAACATACCACTTCCCAGCAAGAAAATACTCACAAATTAATTTAGCTTGATTGGACCTACTTAGAATCATTACATGACAGGAACATACATACACTTGATTCTTTCCAGTACAGCCTTGGGCTTGTTCAGATCACAGTCATCTGGCAATTATATTTAAGGCCCTCATCTTTATCAACAGGTTGTCCTGAACTCCTAACTTACTGCTATCTACACTGATGTATTTTACCCTCGCCAGACTTGCTCTACCTACACCTACTCTGCACCATCTCAAATTCCCGTAATGCTTCAATCATTTTAAGAGTTTAAGAGCTATATCCTCCACAATAATTTCCCTATTACCCAAATCCAATTAAGTTCATTTCACACAACACGTTTTTAAAAAAATGAAATTCATGTTCATCATTATGTGACTGGTGGTGAACAAACTGATTTGCTTTCCTATCATGTCTGCCTTAAAATAGCAATTAAGACCACCTCTCACACCAGAGGGTGCTGACTGAAAATTCAGACATCTTTTGTTTATCCTGTATTTTATAACATAAATTAGTTGCGAACATTTAAAAATCAATAGATTTCACAAAAACTCCGGTTTCTGGTGTGCGTGTGAGGAGGGGAGGAACTACTGGGAAGATCTGACAATAAAAATTCCCCATGGTTGGAATTAAGAGTGGTCTGAACTAAGGATATAAATTAGGGAGTCACCTGTAAGTGGAAACTGAAGTCAGAGGCATGCATATAACTGCTTACGGGGATATTAAATGAGGATAGGAGTTGTGTTAAACCTAGAACTAGGTAACTCTTAAGTATAATGGCCAAGTGGAGACAGTAAAAGGAGCCAGAGAAAACAGTGTTGTTACAAAAGGAAAAAAAAAAGTTATTTCAAAAAGAAGGGAGTGGTCAACAGTATAAATGCTACACCAAAAACCAAACTCACAGCGACCCTACAGGATAGGGTAGAACTGCCCCACAGGGTTTCCGAGGAACAGCTGGTATATCCGAACTGCCAATCTTCTCGTTAGCAGCAGAGCTTTTAACCACTGTGCCACCGAGGGTCAAACAAGATAAGGATTGATCTGAGTGGCATTAAGTCAGCCGTGACTTCACAAGAGCTATTTTGGAGGCACAAATACACTGAGAGTGAGTTGAGAACTGAGAAATGGAAGCAAAGGACTACTGGAAAACTATGAGTCTGGTTTTTGAAAGGGAGGAATTTGGATAATAGCTGGAGGAGAATGAGAATGTTTTACTTACTTTATAATGATAGGCTTGAGAATATTTAAAGCCCAAAGCAAAGATCCAGTTGAGAAAAAAGGGAATCATCAAGAGGGTAACGTTCCTTCAGAGGGAAGTGGGATCCTCAGAAGACTCCAGCTAAAAAGAACAGTGCAGAGTGCTTTAGGGGCATCCCTGAGTGGTGCAGATGTTTAATGCACTCAGCTCCAACTGAAACATTGGAGTCCACCAAGAGGCACCTCAAAAGAAAAGCTTAGCGATCTACTTCCAAAAAAATTAGCCATTGAAAACCTATGGAGCACAGTTCCACTGTGACACACGAGGTCACCATGAGTCAGAGTCAACTCCATCGCAAGTGGTTTTATTTTTTTCTGTAGAGTAGGAAGCAAGGTTATTCACTGAAAGGCAGAGGGCAGCAGGACTGCTGGACGGTGTTTAAAAAAAAAAAGTTCCATTTGAGGTTGCCCTACTATGATCATCTCTAGCCCTATGAGGCAGGAAATGCTCTTCATTCTTAGAATTCTAGGAGGTAGGTACTACTATCATCATGTGCATATTTTTATAGATGGGGAAAATGAGTCTCCACTTCAATGTCTTCTTAAAGGTTACAAAGCTGGAACATGCCAGACCTCAGCCTAACTTTAGGGCCCAAACTCAACCACTACTTCCTTCTCCGTTCTCCACTATCGTGTAATGACACTTAGTCAGATTTCCATTACATACCTGAAGTTACAACAGATCACATAAGGGAAGCTAATTTTTAAAAAACAAGATTTCAGTCAGAAGAGAGGGATCACTACCATATAGTAATGACACTTTCATACACTGAAACTTCAAAACCGTTACTGTCAAGAAGGTGGTAACCAAAATGGAACATAACTCTGATCTATTTAGAGGCCTGGAACAGAATGACCACTTACTATAACAGAGCTAGTTATAAGACAGCTTCAAAGTACATCCAGAAATTTACATAAGGCATGCTTCAAGAGACACTAAACTGCTTAGGATAGATCTTAGGATAGACAACTATATCCAACCGGAATGCTTCATTAGTGTTTTAAAAATACAGAATTATTCTAAGGCGGTAGGTTAGCATTTCCACTCATGTATGACTAATTACAGTGCCAACCTCTGATATAATGCATTACTTTACCTTGGGCCATGGATGGTTGTTATAATAAGCATCTAGTTTCCCTGTTCTGTCACAGCAACCTAAAATCTCCTATACTTTTAACCAATTATACCTTAGAAAAGTTTTTCTCCCAGAGAATACTTTAGCACTAGAAACAAGACAATCCCCCTATAAAGGCACAGCTCAGGGACAGTAGTGTTTGAAAAACCAACTTTCCACGATTTTTCACATTCCACTATACCTTTCTATTCCTCAAGTGCTAATCAGTTCCACAACAGTATCTTATTTTTTAAAAGGGAAACGAAAGAAAATGCTCCAGAGACCCTCTCTCCAGCCTTTCCCTTTAGTCTGTTGGAGGGAGTTTTCTAATTAAGGGGAAAAAAATGTAGTAACGAAAGGTTAACAAAATGAAAGTGAATGCTAAACCAAAGTCAGAAAGTATCATAGAATTAGAGAGTTTCAGAAACTTTGCCAGTACACAAGATTCAAGCCTCATCTAAAATCAATTTTTCTTTAAAGTTTCAGGGGTAGTAAAAGTATAAGCTAACCAGTAAATCAATTTCAGTACTTAGGCTGCAAAAAGTGACAATAACGCTAGTGTGGAAGATACGCACACAAGCAGTTAAAATAGGTAAATTAATCAAGCACAAAGATTAAAATATTTTCATTCAAGTTTAGATAGCTAAAAAGCAAAATATGAGTAGTGGCTGCTCCATCAATCCCTTGAGAGATTGTCTTATTCATGTTTTTCCCCCTCTGCCTAATTGGCACAGTATATGAAATGCAAATGGGTTCATAAAGATTTAAACAAGTGACTTCTAGAGTTGAAACTTACATTTTAGTAAAGCTGAGAAAAGCCAGATATATGAATAGACATGCTGTTGTTGTTAGGTACTGCTGAGTTGGTTCCAACTCACAGTGACCCCCTAATGTGCAACAGAATGAAACATTGCCCGGTCCTAAAAACTAAGTCAAACCCCCAAAACTGTATTAATGAAAAGATTACAATTTCAATAAATATCAAAAAGTTCTAAAGAATGATCTATGACATTTGTGATATAAAAACTAATGACAAAATTTTTAAAGTTATATCCCAAGACAAACTAAACGTACATTATGAGCTGCTTTTCTAGTGCCGGAAGGTTAAAAACCACTACCACTACCCACCACCCAAAAAAACCTAGCATGACAAGAAAGGCTACAAAATCTGGAAAAATGTGCCCTACCTAAATAAATAAATATGCCCAAAGCTGAACAAACTGACACACACTAAAATTTTTATTTACCTGCAAGGACTGCCTGCTCAATATAGCTGCAATATGATCTCATCACATGAGAAGTTTGATGTAACTTAAATCATTCAAATCCTTTAGAAATAAAAAATCAGACATAAGGTCCAAACTTAACCCACTTTGCATTCTTCTTAACATAAGAGGAAGGAGACTCAAAAGCTTCATTACAAATATGAAAATACTCAGAACTGGGTTTCATGAATCTCTTTTACTCTCAACTTTTCTAAACAAGTGTTTCTATCACTGCGTCCCTATTAAGCCATTCAGAAATTAAAGACGTTTATTATTCTTCCTTACATCTCAGATTATGCCTCCAAAGCAACCACGGTGGCTAGTAATAGTATCCATATCTAAAGAGGGACCAAACTGATGTAGCCATGTTTACCTTATGTGTTTTTGTGCTCAAATTAGGTTTTATTTTTCTACCTTCAAAACAAAATAGCTCAATAATGAATACAGCCGCACTCTGCTTTTGATGGCCACAAACTTACAGGGTTCTCAAATGCGTAATTCATAGAACTAGGAAATAACTGCAGCTACATAAGCAGTCCTAACTAAAATACCAGGTTTAAAATCCAATGTACAAAGACCATTAAAAATAGTCTATTTGCCAAAGATTAGACTGGACTATGAGACATAAAATGATACTCCTGAAGAAGAAGAGTTTCTTAGCTCGACTAGATACATAAGACTAAATGGGCAGCTCCTGTCCGGAGGCAAGATGAGAAGGCAAAAAGGGAAAGGAGCCAGGGTAGAAAGGAGGAGTGTGCTGTCACATTATGGAGAAAGCAGCTAGGGTCACAGAGCAATATGTGTATAAATTTTTGTATAAGAAACTGACTTGAACTTTAAACTTTCACTTATAAGCACAATTTAAAAAGTCTATTTGCCAAACACACTGAGAAACAAGAAGCAACTTAAGAGCTATCTAAATAACCACAAAATATTAAAACACTCTGGCTCAAAATAAATGGCATCTGAAGTGAGATTCTGCCTCCTCCAACAGACATCTCATTTGTTTGCCTAGAGCCATTTATACTTCATTTAAGCCAACTGGTGTCTCCATTTGCATGCATGCATCAATGTCGAGTGAACAATCCATGTTCCTTGTAAACCCTTCCCCATTCACAAGCTGCAGCGTCCAATTTTAATGGCAAGCTTCCAGTAAGTACAATGCATTCTTACAAAGGAATTTTAACTCTTCATCCAACTCAATTCTTAAGGCAGACTAGTTGCCAACGGTAAACCAGTTGCTGACTCATGGCGACCCCATGCATGTCAGAGTAGAACTGTGCTCCACACGGTTTTCAGTGGCTGATTTTTCAGAAGTAGATCACCAGGCCTTTCTTCCGAGGAGCCTCTAGTTAGACTCAAACCTCCAAACTTTAGATTAGCAGGTCATCAAGTTAACTATTTTGACACTATCCAGGACATAAACAATGCATATGAATGTACTTAACAAACTCACAAATAGCTTAACATGCACAGAAGGAGCACTTCACCAGACCATCCACTGCATACTAATTATGAGAACAATGTGCTGGATTTGACTGACAGTCTCCTGTAACACTGCATAATATTTTAGTTTTATTAAAATAATTTTGTCTTTGAGAATGTAATGACAATCTTTTGGCTAAATGGTAATATTCTGAGATTTTATAAAAACCAATCAAGACGGACCAATACTTTTTGAATCTGTTTTCAACTAACTTACTTGGATTAGTACTGATGCAGCTACTGAAGGTATTCATTTCCTCCATCACAGTCAATGCTTCTTTCCTCCCATACTTCCACTCATCATCCACTTTTCCCTTTCCACAGCCAGGGTTATTATAAACCTCACTGCTGACAACCGAGACCAGGGGTGAGCAAACTTCTTTTGTAAAAGGCCAGACAGTAAATATTTGCACTTTGGGGCAATATGGTCTCTGTCACAACTACTCAACTCTGTTATAATAGCATTAAAGCAGCCATGGACAATGAGTGTGGCTATATCCCCATAAAACTTTTTTTATGGATGCTGAAATTTGAATTTCATATAATTTCCACTTGTCACCGAAGTCGTCTTTTGATTCTTTTTCAATCATCTAAAAATGTAAATAACATTCTTAGCTCCTGCGCTGTACAAAAACAGGGTCTTAGTTTGCTGACCCCTGCCGTAGGCCCTGACAGTATTTCTGAAACAGCACCTCAAGTATCGCAAAGAAAGTCTAACAGGTGTTACAACAAGTCAGTTTGGGGATATGCTGCATATTCAAGCCCCCTAAAATAGTCACAATGCTAATTAGCATAATAAAGGATCCAAGTCTTGCAGTTAAGAATGCTTAACAGCTCAGCCAGCCTTTTCCTTTTTCCTGATACTGAGTTGCAACAGTTTGAAAAATGTTGATTTAAATAAGAATAGTAATCAGGACAAACTTTGTAATCACCTTTTGGGATGACTCAAATACTAATAGCTAGGGTTTAAAAGATGTCCAAGGTTGCTTATTAAAGAATATCTGACCAAAAAAAACTTGAAATTACTAGTAAAGCTCCAACATGAATTCAACTACACCATCAGAAAACACTATACAAGCATCCAGAGGAGAACAAGCATGAAAGAAAAATCATAAATATACTCTGAAAAAAAATTCACCTCAGTACTCTAGTTCTGATTTATTCAAATTATACTTGAACTCACAGAAGAGCTCTGGCACAGCCCCCAGTCAATCTCAATTTGGTGAGGGACTGTCTACTTGCAACTCTTGCTACTTATTTCAAATAAGGATATATGATATTCAGTCCTGTAAAGTTTAAGAATCATCACTGTAAAAACAGGAATCTAAATATTAGGTAGATGGGAAAATTATTTCAAAGTTTGGTGACATAACAGCTGGGAAACTCCTTAATAGCTGCACAACACTGCAGCTCCCATTATGACAACATCATTACAAAAAACCGGACAGGAGCATACCCAAAACTGGCCATGTGAATACAAAGCCAAATTAAATAACATTAAGAATGTCATTCAAAATCACAGTTTAAAAAAAAAAAAATAGTAATTTTAACTGCTTTCCCTTGTCAACTTTTTATGTTAAAACTATTCAAATTTGCTAAAATAGCCCAATAACTTTTAGCAGACTCAATAAAACTCAATTAGCACGTGACTTTAGATTTCAAAATATGATCAACCTTTCAATGTAGATGTCCAAAAGTACCTTGAAGAACGTAAAGACATAATAATATTTTGAAAACGAAAATGAATTTGAATTAGCTGGCTTTAAACAATTCCAACTGTTTTACTGTTAGAGTCCACTTAATCAATTGAAATGTGAGATAATTCAGAGCCAACTGCATTAACCAATGCTACAAATACATCAATGAAATTATAAGTTTTCAAAGGATCACAATTCTTTTAGAATAAGTTACCTTTAAAGTGGAGAAAATGGCATAGTTTCTGTCTGGTTTACCATATGCTCAAGGCTAGTTCAGCACTGAAATATACTTTAACTCCCAAACCTAACACTGTATTAATTCCCCCTTGAAGGAAATTTACTGCTGGTTAGCTACAGCTCCCAAAACTAACACTGTATTAATTCACCCCCTTGAAGGAAATTTATTGCTGGTTAGCTACAGCTATTTTCAAATGGCCTTATTAGTTAAGTACAGATTCCATGATACCATTTCAACTGACACCATTTCACTAAAAAAGACAAACTCTAAATGCAATATTAAACATCAGCTCATCCTTACCGTTCCCTTTATGTTTTTAAGTAAAGTCTAACAATAAATCAGTGAATGCTTTTATACAGAAGACGGTTCAGATATGGTCATTAACTAAAATTACCTGTGAATTCCTTTCGAGGCTCACTACCACTCTAAATAGCATGTTCTTAAGTTAGATCAAATATTTAATAGCAAAAATGGAAGTCTGGGTATCTGAGTCACCCTCCGCCCCCCACCACCATCTGGAAAGGGGAATTTAAAAACCTGACATAAATAAAATAAAATTTTAAAAAATTTCAGTCAATTTCAAATTGAAGTTACCAAATACAGAGCTATATACTGCCCACAGATTTTGTTTTTCGTTTTAAACTAAGGATAATGAGACATTTACATCAAGCTACGAAAAGGCTTTGTCTATGGGTCATATTATTACCAAAGGCTCATACACGAAACCTTTGCATGCTACACACAAAGGAAACAGACTTACACTTCAAGTCCACAAAAGCCTATCCTAGGACTGTGCCAGGGGCACACAAGGCTTTCAAAGCACAGAAAAAACTGGCATACACATGCTATACGAAGCAGCCAAAAGGCATTTCCCCATAGTCACTTTCAGGAAATGTTTCAAAATGAAAAGCAAAAATAGTCTGAAGTACCATGGAATCTGGGGTTAATCTATTATTCTTAATGCCTAGGCTGTTTTCTCCCAAAATATTCCTTGGGCAGAAATAAAGCATTTCCAACTAAAAGCAAATCCTCAGCCCAAGTTTTCAATACAATTGCTTTTCTTTAAAAGTTCAGGATTTCTCGGGGTCTAGACGTATAGTAAGGAGCCGTAGTAGCGCAGTGGTTAAGCGCTCGGTTATTAACCGAAAGGTCAGCGGTTCCAACCCACCAGGCGCTCTGCTGGAGAAAAGATGTGGCAGTCTGCTTCCGTAAAAATTTACAGCCTTGGAAACCCTATAGAGCAGTTCTATTCTGTCCTATAGAGTCGATATGAGTCGGAATCGACTCGACGGCAATGGGTTTAGTTTTGGTTTAGGACACATTGTATGGTCATGTTACTGTACCCAGGAAGAGCATTTCCTTTGTTGTTGACCCTGCTAGGGAACAGGTCTTGACTCAGCCAAAGTGGCGTTCATGTGGGTGATTAATGACAGGCCTAGAACTCGCCCCGGTGACATCCATCCCCACCCCCCACCCCCTCTATACTAAAATCAGCCATGTCGGAACTGGAGGAGGGGCTGCCGCCTCACCTCAAACCCCCCAGTCGTAGAGTTAATAGCTGCAACCAATCGATTCAGGCAAAAAAAACATGAGATTCGAGTCAATGTGACCCTTTTCTCGCCTAAATTTATGAATAATATCGCGCTCTCTGATCGTTTCCGCTGGGGCTCTGCCGACTACGGAAACACTCAATTCCAGTCATTCAGCCAAAAGAAAACCATCTTCCTCTTCCCCACAATACCGACACGGCACGGTCCCTACCCACCCCACCTCCCTACCCCCATGACATAAGGCCATTTCTATTGTGTCTCCCTAGCTGGAGAAGCAAATTAAATGTGACTGCCCAGCTACTTTGCTCAGAGCGCGCGGAACAGTCGGGAACCCCCGCTTCAGCGGCCGCATCCCGGGACCCCGGTCTTCTCGCCCACCCTGGCGGCCGGGACCCACCTGTAGTGAGGCGGGAGGAGACATCGCCGAAGGGGGATGGCTCCATTCGGTGATACTTCTGCGGCGAGGCAGCGGCGGCCGAGAAAGAGGCGGCTGTAGCCGCGGCCGCCGCCGACGGGGAAGCAGCGGCCGAGGTGGGCGCCGACAATGGCGCACATCGCCTCCGCTTTGGGGACGCCGGGCTCAGCAGTGGGTCGAAATCCAGAGTCCTTTTCAGAGTGGCTCCGCAAGCCATGGCTGGGGGCAGTGGAGGCGCCGGGCTCGGGTGGGGTCGGGGAAGGGTGACGGGAGGGGGTGCGGTGGCTCGGGGGCAAGCCTAACCGACGGGCTCAGAGAGAGAAAGGTGGGTCGCGGATCGCCGGCTGAGGTGAGGAGAGCCGCCGCCGCCGCCGCTGCCTCCGCGGCAGGGCAGAGGCCGGGGCGAGAGCGAGAGGGGCGGTGGCGGCAGCTCACGCCAGCCGCGTCAGGGGGGGCTCTTCCGCCTCCTCAGGCGCGGCACCCCCGGGAGAAGCTCTGGCCGCCCCCGCCGTCCGTGTGAGCTCTGCGCCGCGCCTGAGGTACTCCTGCGATAAGACCTGCTCCCTTCGGCAGTCGGTAACAGCCGCGTGAGGCTTGAACGTGGCCCCTAGTGTGCCTGACTAGGGTCAGTAGCTTGCGAACGGCGGCCGATGCGGAGGGATTACGGGGTGAGACGGCTCCAGGAGCTCAAACAAACACGTCCAATCGCTTCCCCCTCCACTGTATGACTCCTCCACCCGCCGCCGGCCCCAATATGGCGTCAACAACAACGCCGCCGATTCAAATTCTGCGGCCCTAGGGCGCGTGCGCATAGAGGAGGAGGAATACCGCCCCCCCACCGAGGACGTGTTATGGGACTTGTAGTTTTTCCCAGTCGGAAGGACTCGGCCTGAAAGGCGGTGAGGTACTTTCGGGCAAACTACGACTCCCGTCATGCAGGACGGGCGATTCCGAGTTCCGGGTTGGAATTTAAATCCCCCTACATAGCTTGAATGTAAAAGGAACTGAGCGAAAGAGAAAAAAGACTGAGAAAGTGGAGGGGAAAGCGAACCGGTGAGGAAAGCAGGTTAAAAAATATAGAGGACATAGTTATTCTCACATCGCTCCCCCTAGTGATTTAACAATTGGGAAATACAAAACTAAACCAACCTAACAGTCCAAGAGAAATTAATTTCAGTAATAAGAGTTCCCAAAACAAAACCTGTCACATCGAGAGGCTAGGAAATGAGAAGATTATGGAACGTAGTTAGGACTGTGAGCGACAGTACTAGATTACAAACTCCTTGATTGAACTCGATGCTTTTCCCTTCCCAGGTAGCTGCTTGCATCCGCTTACTAAATTCTTGCAAAGCCAGTTTTATTTCTGTAATGAATAGTATTTGAACAACTTCCAGAACCAAATTACTTTGCTTTGGATAAAAAGTGAATGATATGAGAAATTGTATTATCTCTCTTGAATATTGGCGTATATCTTGTGTGGATGGTGAAAATTAAAGAGACAAAGTCTAAACCAAACAAAACCACACACCCTTTGCGGTCCAGTCAATTCCGACTCATGGCGACCCCACGTGTTAGCGAGTAGAACTGCTCCATAGAGTTTGTCTTGGAGGAAGTACAGCCAGAAAGCTCTTTAGAAGCAAGGATGACTAGACTTCGACTCGGGTACTTTGGACATGTTATCTGGAGGAACCAGTCCCCGGAGAAGGACATCACGCTTGGTAGAGAGTTATCAAAAAAGAAAAGAACCGTCAACAAGATGGATTGACACAGTAGCTGCAACAATGGACTCAAACATAGAAACGATTGTGAAGATGGCACAGGACAATACAGTGTTTCCTTCTGTTGTACACAGGGTCGCTATGAGTTGAAAAGACTCAAGAACGACACTAACAACAACAAAATCTTTATAGAAGCAAATCTCCAGATCTTTCTTCTGTGGCACTGCTGGATGAGCGCCAACCCCTAACCTTTAGGTTAGTACCAAAACCCCAACCAAACCCATTGCTATCGAGTCAATTCCGACTCATAGCGACCCTACAGGACAAAGCAGAAGTGCCCTAAAGGGTTTCTAAGGGTATAATCTTTACAGAGGAGCCCCGGTGGTGCAGTGGTTAAGAGCTATAGCCGCTAACCAAAACGTTGGCAGTTCAAATCCACCCAACTGCTCCTTGGAACTGTATGGGACAGTTCTTCTCTGTCTTATAGGGTCGCCTCCACAGCAACAGGTAATCTTTACAGAAGCAGACTGTCACATCTTCCTCTCATGGAGTGGCTGGTGGGTTCCAACTGCCTTTCTTAGCAGCCCAGTGCTTAACCATTGCACCACCAGGGCTCTTTTTAGGTTAGTAGTAAAGAGCGAGTTACTTGCACCACCCAGGGACCCAAATAAAATGTGTATGTAGTAAATATTCAGCCCATTTTGTAAGCAGAGAAAAAAAAATGTTTATGAAAGTTGTACTCTCCATAAGGTATTAAATAATCAAATATAGTGTTAATAAAAATTATCACATCCTCTGCCTATGGAAGCTATCACCAGTCCAGTACAAAACTATTTATTTTATGAGTTCCATTCTATCAAATAATTATAGATATCAAATCCTGGCTTTCAATGCCCATTTATTTGGTAACTAAAAGATGTTTTGTAGCCAGTTTGTCTATTATTGTTTATACCATTTTTGTACAGTAGTTCAATACTTTCTTGTTTTATAGAATTGTCCAACATCTGACAGATCAGCAGTGCTGATCACAAGGTTAGTGTCAACAGCTAAGCCATGCAAATCTTAACGTATACTGTGGAAAGTATCTTTTGAAAAAGATCAGCATTTAATGAAATAGTAGTTTTAACTATGACACTTACTAGGTAAATTTTTACAAAATTCTGAACAATCCGTGAAAGCCATGATACTATGGAGTCTGTATGGACTCGACAGCAATGGGTTTGGTTTGGCTATTGTTAGGAGCTCTGGTGACACAGTGATTAAGACCTATGGTGAGCTATGGCTGCTAACCAAAAGGTTGGCAGTTTGAATCCACTAGCTGCTCCTTAGAAACACTGTGGGCAGTTCTGCTCTGTCCTGTAGGGTTGCTGTGTGTTGGAATCAACTGGATGGCAATGAGTTTTGTTTTTTTCTTATTTGGTTGTCATTAGCTGCCCTCCAGCCAGCCCCCATCATAGCGACCCCATGAACGACTGAAAAACACTGCCCAGTCTTGTGCCCACTGATACTTTAAGACTCAACCTAGGGATTAACTCCCCCAGGAAGTCTTCCCAACCCTTTAGGGCTGAATTACTTTTACACACTCACAGAGAAAGAAGCACCTACCTGCTTATCTTCACCATTACTCTCACTGCATTGTAATATAATTCTGTGTTCATAAATCTTCCTCTCTCATCGTTGTGTAAGCTCCTTGCCAATAGTACAGTGCCTTTTGCATTTTAATAAATGCCCATTGAATGTTTCTTAAATATTTTTATGGCCCTATCCACATGGGGTTCCCATGAGTCAGAATTGACTCCATGGCAACTCACAAAAACATCCTCCTAGTTGCCCACATCACCCTGTCCCTTAAGATAGATATCTGCTAAAATATTATAGCAACCCTTTTAGAGTGTTGGAGGAAAGAAAAAAGAAACCTAAAATAATCTTTGACTAAAATTGAAAATAAAAATAATAATTCAAAGCGTATAAATCTAAGCATAGTCTAGAAGTGAATTTTTATTTTGTTGATCAAAGGGAAAAACAAAACTACATTTAACACATTAATAATTTGAATCAGGTCACATGAACCTAAATACTCAGTACAGCTAGTGACTCCAGTGACCTATGCAGACCAGAATTGCTCTTGTAGTGACTAAAAGGCTTATAAGGAGTTTAAGAGGCTTGAATTATTTAGAATAGTTTTTCTGTCATCTAACAAGTATTTTCTGATTGGTACAAATCTCGGAAGCCTCCGAAGAAAAACTGTTTTACCAAGAGGCTGGACTAACCTGAACTAACTTGGTGTTAGGCTTTTCTAACACCTCCTAAAATATTCCCCAGGATCTGATTCTGATGAGTCATTCTTCTACTAAAGCCAGTAAAAGTAGACATAGCTGGATGATACAAAGCCTCATCATCCTGAGCCTGAAGATCCTCTTGATACTATAAATCATTTTCAAACGATTTTTCTGACGTCAAGTAAAGATAAATGCAAATATGTGAGGTGTGGAGAGGTGTTTGCTGACTTTGCGTGCTGAGTTTGAGTAATCATAGGCTCAGCATTAGCAATAGCAGTTCTAATTCAGAAGCCACTTCAAATCTATATTCAGAACAAGCATTGCCTAGGGCAGAAAAAAAAATGTTTAATCATTGTGTGAATGAGTACAGTTAGGAAAAATAGACATTGTAATTGCTTTCTCACGAGATTTTGTAGGCTGGCCCAAACCTCTTCTAAGCACCATGTTTGGAATACATACTATTTTTCATTGTAGATAAGATGCTGGCTAATTTTACTTTGACTTCATTATTCTGAATTTGTGTCATTATTTTGAGTTGCTATCACAGAGTAATCAAAACCATATGTCCGCAAGTAACCTCAATAGGTCACATAGTCCAGCCTCAAGCCTCTATGCAAGATTACCTGTAAACTACTCAAACCAGATAAGTATCTGTCTGACTTCCTAAAGATTTTCTGGAACAACATCCAGAATCCTGGTCAGGTGTAAAAACGCCATTGCAAATTCTCATATCTAGCTTTAATCTCTTCTACATCAGAAGCTGATTTCTACTTGTATAGTGCTCTATAAAGAACAGAGCACTCCAGGAAATAAGCCATAATTCATTTATCCTGAGGGACTTTCAAAGGAACCACAGCATGATTTCTATGGAAATTTCTATGGAAGGATTATAAGAAGTCCTTATTTTAAAAATTGCATACTGTTCTCAAGGGAGAGTCTTCTGTGCCTTACTCTGAAAACTATTTACTCTTAACTTAAAATTCAGAAAATTCTGTCACATTTGGGGATTCTATCTCCCAGCTCAAACCAATTAGAAGAATCAAGTCAGACGGGGAAAAGGGGAATGGAGATGCTGTACACTGACTACAACAAACAATAGAAATGACTGAATAACAAGGAAAGAGACTATAAAAAAAACCTACAAAATTCAAAAAGCACAGCGGCCTTGAGCCACGTAAGCATCAGGACAATTACACAGCTCAACTGCACCTGAAGCATCACTGTATTATTATTATTACAGCACCATGTGATAAAGGTAGGGCTGCCAGATTTAACAGATAAAAATACGGGCTGCCCAGTTAAGTCTGAATTTCAGATAAACAAAGAATATTTTTTTTTAAATAAAAGTATGTCCCAAGTATTGCATGTGCTTATCTGAAACTCAGATTTTACTAGGTGTCCTGTATTTTCTCTGGCAACCCTAAATAATGATGTACAAGACAGTGATCCTGAGACATCAAGAAAAAACTCAAACTAAGTTTAGCATGCTGTTCAAAAAGTGTTTCAGTTTTCACATTCCAATACAATATTAGAAAATGTCCTATAGATAGTATTTAAGAAAAAATTTCAATTATCTGGCAAGTTAATTTAAGTGAAGTACCTTGGGCTATACCTGTTGTGGGGAGCTCTGGTGGCACAGTGGTTAAGCACTTGGCTGCTAACCAAAAGGTCCGTGATTCGAACCCACCAGCCACTCCACTGGGAAAGATGTGGCAGTCTGCTTCTGTTTATAGCCTTAGAAACCCTATGGGACAGTTCTACTCTGTCTTACAGGATCTCCATGAATCGGAATTGATTTGCAATGGGTTATCCCTGCTGTGTTCAATGCAGAGTGCCAGGCATAAAGTAAACATTAAATATTTGATGAATAATGAAAAGCTTAACACACCCTCTCCTCCCCAATGTGCACCTCAAGCCCCTTAGGGTTGTCCCCAGCCCCTCCTGGTCACTTAGTATTAGAATTCCTTCACACCTTTTACTGCAGGTGCCATCTCTGTTGTCTCACTTGAGTCAAAGCCTGACTCAGAGTTGGTGTCACTGTAGGCCTAAGGGTCCCGTTTCCTCTTGTGCCTGTTGTCCTGTGCTTCCATGACACCACCACGAACCTTCCCTGATGAGGTTTTTTAAGAGAATGGGATGATACCTACACTTCCCCAATAGTTTGGGTTTCTGTCTACAAACCCATTGTTGTAAGGGTCAGTCAGGTGTGTGGTATGAAGGAAATGACGAAAGCCCCAACTCTTCCCCCAGGAGCAGCTTTTCCAACCCCCACTGGTCACTGATAACGCTTGTTACCCACTGATAATAAGCATCAACCTAGGATCAAGTATTGATCAGTTGCACACCTTGGGGCCTATATTAAGGCGAGGGCTTCACTGGTTGATAAAGCTTAATTCTCACCTCTGATTGCATTTCTAGAGTGGGTCCTTATTATCTTCTATTGTGTTTCAAAGACTTCTTAGGAGCTTTCTCAAAGGAGAGTGGATGTTCAGACTACAACTGTCAAACTGGTATTCTCAACTATTCTTTAGCTGTATTATTCCTATTCTAATTGGAGCTTCATTTTCAATTGTTCTGGTCACTCACAATTACTAATCCAAAACTCACAATACTTCTGAAACCAAGGCGATGATTATTCCTTATAAAAAGGATCAACCAGCCCAACTTGAATGGTCTCTGACAAACAAAGCAATCTAGGTATAACAAGTGTCAGTGATTATGGCCTGATTTCTGATCTCCAAAATCCACTCTGCCTTTTGGAATTACAAGAGAAGAGGATAGTGATAGGTTAAACTGGTATGTTGGAAGCTTGTTTTGGATTATGAACATGACATAAAAGATGGAATTGGGATGTATACAAAAACTATTTTAAACTTTTAGGATGGTCTTCCATGCATTTGTTTAAGTAACTGTGTATTGAGAGCTACTAGTGTTTGGCAGCATGGAGGCTAGAAAGATTATAAGACGCGGTTCACACCTTCAGAGAAGCTTACAATCTAGCAGGAGAGAGGTGTACACAAATAACTCTAGAGAGCGAACAAAGAAGGGAATTCAGAGAACATTCTAGGTTCCAAATCAAGGTAAGTAGCTTACAGGGTATGCCTCACTTTAATCCCACTTAGCATAGAGGAGCTAGAGCCTAGCTTGGCAATATTTGGGGGGAATAAGATGATTATTTCTAGGGATCCCATCATGACCCGATACATTCTTGGTTTATTTTATTCTAATAAAAATCCTATGAGGTAGTAGTGTCAATCCCATTTTATTGTTGAACCTGTGGCTCAGAGAAGACAAGTATCGTGCCTAAGATCATACAGTCTAGTATGGGTCAGAGTAGAGACTATTACCCAAGTTTGTAAAATACTAAAGGTGTGTTCTTGCACTCTACAGTGTTGACTTGGGCAGCAAAGAAACTTGGAAGGAATGAGATGGGTTAATTTAAATTTTACAAAGCATCATACTGGATATAAGTAGCAAGTGTTCAATTTTTTTTAAGTAGAGACCCACATATGTTCCAGAAGACACACAAAAAATGTCTCCTATGACTGCTTCACTGTATTTTTTTCTTCATGGAATCTGATACTTCAGTACTGAGCTTTAAAAGATGATTGACTGTTATAGTATCATGTTTCTGTTCCAAGGCAATTGTGAGTTCCCAGAGAGTATTGTGGAATGACATATGGTCCACATGACTTATTTTCCTTCCCTAAAAAAGCCCTTTCATTGTGTCACTAAAACAGCTAGCACCTATCTACAGATCACTAAAAATCATCCCTAAATCATATTAACCACATCTTCATTTGCTAACAAGCAGCTAAATAGACAGAAGTTCAGATTCCCTTCATTCCTCATAGTTGCTTACTACACAAAATGTGACCCATGGACCAGAAGCATTGGCATCACCTGGGAGCCCACCTAGAGCTATTGAGTCAAGATCTGCATTTTAACAAGATCCCCAGGTGATTCTTACATATAATAAATTTTGAAAACCACTGCTCTACTAGTGGTTCTCAGAATTGTTCCCTAACCACCAGCATTAGCATTGCCTGGAAACTTGTTAGAAATGCAGGTTTGAAGCCCTGGTTTTGTTTGCTTTTCAAGAGATCATAAGCCAAAAAAGGAGTAACAAGAAAAAGGAAAGATACACACATCTCCCATGCTGCTAAACTGTTCCTTCTTTCCCTAATAACTATCCCTCCCTGTGCTCTGAGTTTACAAAAGCTAAGCTTCTTGGAATCCACTCATTTCACAAACGTTTATTGCTATGCATCCATCACTGTGCTAGGTGCTGCAGTTACCGATAAAAATTTCATGGTCCCAGCTCTCATGGAGATCACAGGTCAGTATGAACAATTATTACACAAGTGTGTGAGTATGAACAGAGGGCTGTGGCTTGTAGAGGAGAGGAAAAGACTAATTCTGCCCCAGTTTTCTTACCCTTGCAAACTGCAACATTGCCTTCATGGCCTGGGTGCTCCTCTCAAGAATTCTTCTAACCCTAAGATGCAAGTGTATGAATACAAGATAACTACTTTTTTTCAGAAGTGAAAAACTCAAAAACCAAAGCATCATCTGCCATCCAACAATATTTCTCCTAAAATTATGTAACTCAACATTTCACCACTGTGCCCCATATCAATGCTACTCAAAGTCTGGCCTGTGGGTTTGTTCCCAGCCACAATAAGTAAAGACATCAACAACAACAGTTTAGAAACTTTTATAACAATTTGACATTGTCATGACATACGAACACATAATCAGAGGACCAATCTCATTAAACAGGGTATAGTTTGGATACGGAACTGGAATTGATGAGTTGCATGTGGCACAAGCTACTTACTGTCATATACAGTAGAAGCACATGTGATAGTTTAAGATTAATTTGACAACTATAACCCAAAATTGCATAAAATCCAGAATTCATTTTGTTCATTAAAAATAATTTAAAGCTGACTCTAACATTAAAGTATCAATTTTGGAGCTGGCTATTGATGAAGGATTGAAAACGAATGTTAAATAGACAATATCATGTGCTTTGTTTTAGATAGAAGTTAAAAATGAAGACCCAGAGCTTACAGAAATGGCTTGACAGTCTCTTCTTCCTTTCTCATCAACCCACCTTTGTGAGCTTAGTTTCTCTACTATGAATGTTATTAAAACAAACATAGAAACTGTTCAGATATACATGATCCCTTCTGAATATTAATTGGTAGTTAATTTATCTATCTGAGATTAGATAAATCAACAAGCAAAAAGCAAGCTCACTTGTCATGTGATAAACTTTAAATTTTGGTATATTAGGTTTGTTTCAAGAGTGCATATTACCACTTAATATACGGAATTACTCTTTCCTTAATAACTTCTTTTGTCACAATGTGGAATGACAAAAAGTACCGGTGTAATAGCAAGACTCTTTTTTTTTAATATATATATTTTATTGTACTTCAGGTGAAGGCTTACAGAACAAATAGTTTCTCATGAAACAGTAGGACACATGTTGTTTTATGACATTGGTTAACAACCCCACAACATATTAACCCTCTAACTTCTCAACCTTTTTTTTTTTTTTGGTGAAACTACACATAGCCAAAGATACACCGTTTCAAAAATTTCTACATGCACAGTTCAGTGACATTGACTACGCTCTTCCAATTGTGCTGTTATTCTCACTTAAGATGAAGGCTTACAGAACAAAACAGTTTCTCATTTAACAGTTACTACAAATGCTGCCCTATGACAATGGTTAACAATCTCACTACACATCAACAATATCCTTACTCAACCTTGGGTTCCCTATCACCAGCTTCCTTTTCCCCTTCTGCCTTCTAGCCCTTGTCACTGGACTCCTGTACCTCGTTAGTCTCATTTGGTTTTACGGGGCTGTCCACTCCCAGGCTGAACAGTGAACCTCAGAGGTAGCTTCACCACTGAGCTGAAAGGGTGTCTGGGGGCCATACTCTCGAGGTTTCTCCAGTCTCCTTTAGGGCAGTAAATCTGGTCTTTTTCTTTTTTTGTGAGTTAAAATTATGCTCTACATCCTTCTCCAGCTCTGTCCAATACCCTCTGTTGTGATCCTGGTCAGAGCAGTCAGTGGTGGTAGCTGGGCACCATCTAGATGTACTGGACTCAGTCCGGTGGAGGCCTTGGTAGCTGTGGACAATTAGTCCTTCGGACTAATCTTTTCTGTGTATCCTGTTCTCTTCATTCTTCCTTGCTCCCGAAGGGATGAGCCCAGTGGAGTATCTTAGATGGCCACTCACAGGCTTTTAAGACCCCAGACACTACTCACCAAGGTTGAATGTAGAGCATTGAGCCAGACTCTATTTAAATTATCTATGCTCAGTCTTTCAATGAAAGGAGAGGGCTGGGCTAAAGGGGCCAGGAAGACAGAAACTAGGGACTGCTTAGCCACAGTGGGGCATCTTCCAGTGTCTAGGAGCCATGAGGGAGCTGGGAATTACCGCTGCCTAAATCCAGTGTCCTGGGAGTCAGGTGCCCTGTCTCCATTCCCGTGACTATCTGCAGGAGTGATGCTATCTAACTTATCCCATCTGGACAATGGAATCCTCAAAACATCCCTGGCCCATCAGAAGCCCAGGGGAAGGTGACAGGGGCCCTGGTCAACCTGGAAGGGTGGTGGGAGTCAAGAGAGGAACAACTCTAAGCCCTATAATTGGAGGGTTTGACTCAAATCAGCTGTAGATCCACCCTGAGCTGGGAGAGTAGTTTAACCTACAGGTATTTTTTTTTGCTCCAGTATAAGAGATTTGCTTTTTTTCCCCCATTGTAATGCTTTTGGGAAGGGTCTGTGCACTATCCAGAGGCCCACTGTCCTTTCTCCTATCCAGCCCTTTACTCGTCAATGTTCTCTGCTTTGCCCCTGAAGACATCTAAATTTTCCAAGGCCTTCAATACAAAGGGATTGATTGATAGTAGGGGGGCCCCTTGAGATGAATCCCTAAAAGTATACAAAATCATGAATATGTACATTTTTCTGAGGAGAGACTCGTAGCTTTCATCAATTACTTGAAGGGATCCCTGATACAAAAAAGGACTTCTATTGTGTTCTGCAAAGATGAGGCCAGTTTGGGCAACTTCAAGCCAATATAGTCCTTCCAGCCCTCCAGTATAGATCTACTGAGGTGAGTGGAGATAAGAGAGTTCAGAATCAACTCTAATATGAAGTAGGAGTAGTATCAAAATTCCAAAGAAGAGAAGACATCTGATTGTTCGGCTCCGTTGAGATGAGAGGGCTGTCTGTCTATGGAGTCTGGCCACCAAGGCTGCAAACCTGCTGCTTCTCACTAACTTTGTGACCTTGAACACATCACTTAACCTGCCTGTGCCTCTGTTTACTCAACAGAAATGGGAATACTAATAGTACCTAACTCTAAGGTCTGATGTGAGGAGATGAGTTAGTATCTATAAAGTGCTTTGAATGGTAAACTCTTCCTAAGTGTTGGCTACTGTCTTAGTTATCTAGTGCTGCTATAATAGAAATGCCACAAGTGGATGGCTTTAACAAAGAGAAATTTATTCTGTCACAGTCTAGGAGGCTAGAAGTCCTCATTTAGGGCATGAGCTCCAGGGGAAGGCTTTCTCTCTCTGTCAGCTCCAGGGTAAAGTCCTTGTCATCAATCTTCCCCTGGTTGAGGAGCTTCTCAGCACAAGGACCCTGGGTTCAAAGGACACACTATGCTCCCGGGGCTCCTTTCTTGGTGGTATGAGATCCCCATGTCTTAGCTTGCTTCTCTCTTTTATATCTCAAAATAAATTGGCTTAAGATACAACCTAATCTTGTAGATTGAGGCCTGCCTCATTAACATAACTGCCTCTAATCCTGCCTCACTAACATCATAGAGGTAGGATTTACAACACATAGGAAAATCACATCAGATGACAAAATGGTGGAAAATCACATAATACTGCGAATCATGGCCTAGCCATGTTGACACATATTTTGGAGGGACACAATTCAATCCATGACAGTTGTCATTATATCCAAAAGATGAGCCCGCTAAATTGGAAGGCAATCAAAAATACACAGTGGCTGCAGCAATGAACTTAAGCATACCAACGATCTTGATGATAGTACAAGATTGGGCAATGTTTGTTTTGTTCTGTTGTACATGGGGTCGCCATGAGTCAGAGCTGACTTGATGGCAGCTAACAACAACAACAACAACAACAACATCATGATTATAGAGGAGGTAGATCGTGGAGAGGGTGGCAAGCTGGTGCCTGAGGGCACAACCTAGGGTAGAGATGTGAGTGAGGGCACCTTTGGTGACCCCAGCCCATCTTTGGGATGCAATCTGCACAGCCCTCAGAACTCGTCTAAGATTTTTCTCCCATTTGTTCAGTAAAGGGTCCAGCATAAACCTCACCTTAGAAATGAGCAGCAGGGCTTCTCTGCATGTGGCCCAAAAGGCTGCTAGCCACTGGGATGCCAGTGTGCCTCTTCTTCTGAGAAAGACATGGATCTGAAGGTGGCAGTCAGAGGGGGCCTGAAGTCGTGATCTTGGAGACCACAGTTCTACCCTAGAACCTAATGTTGCCTCAGTTCTAGGCTCTAGATGCCGAGCTGGGCCAGCCCAGGGAGCAGGTGATTTAGCAGAGTCAGACAGAGGAGACTGGAATCCTGTTCCACTGCTTTCTGGCTGTGTCCTTGGGCAAGTAACTAAACCTCCCTATGCCATAGTTTCCTCTTTTGTAAAACTGAGCAGTAATATACCTACTTTACCAGTTAAATAATGTAATGTATATGAAAAGCACTTAGCAAGCACATAGTAGGTACTTGGTATATGCTAACCATTACTGTAGTAGGAGCCTTGGTGGCACAACAGTTAAGCAGTAGCCTGCTAACTGAAAGGCTGGTGGTTCAAATCCACCCAGTAGCTCTGCAGGAGAAAGACCTGGAAATCTGCTCTCCTAAAGATTGTTGTTATTGTTAGGTGCCATCAAATTGTATCCAACTAATAGCTACCCTATGTACAAAAGAACAAAACACTGCCTGGTCTTGTGCTGTCCTCACAATCATTGCTATTCTTGAGCCCATTGTTGTAGCCACTGTGTCAATCCATGTAGTTGAGGGTCTTCTTCTTTTTCGCTGACCCTCTACCCTACTAAGCATGATGTCCTTATGTCTTCCTTATTCATTGTCCAGATTTCCCATGCATATGAGGTGATTGAAAATATTATGGCTTGGGTCAGGCACACCTTAGTCTTCAAGGTAACATCTTTGCTTTCAACACTTTAAAGAAGTCTTTTGCAGCAAATTTGCCCAATGCAATACATTGTTTGATTTCTTGACTGCTGCTTCCATGGGTGTAGATTGTGAATCCAAGTAAGATGAAATCCTTGACAACTTCAATCTTTTCTCCATTTATCATGATGTTGCTTATTGGTCCAGGTTGAGGACTTTTTGTTTTCTTTATGTTGAGGTGTAATCCATACTGAGGGCTGTAGTCTTTGATCTTCATCAGTAAGTGCTGCAAGTCCTCTTTGCTTTCAGTAAGCAAGGTATGTCATCTGCATATCGCAACACAGGTTATTAATGAGTCTTCCACCAATCCTTATGCCACATTCTTCTTCATGTAGTCCAGCTTCTTGGATTATTTACTCAGTATACAGATTGAATAAGTATGGTGAAAGGATACACCCCTGACACACACCTTTCCTGATTTTAAACCACATAGTATACCCTTGTTCTGTTTCAACGACTGCCTCTTGGTCTATGTACAGGTTCCACATGAGCACAATTAAGTGTTCTGGAATTCCCATTCTCCGCAATGTTATCCATAATTTTTTATGATCCACACAGTCAAATGGGTTTGCATAGTCAATAAAACACAAGTATTCTCTGCTTTCAGCCAGGATCCATCTGACATCAGCAATGATATTCCTTATTCCATGTCCTCTTCTGAATACAGCTTAAATTTCTGGCAGTTCGTTGTTGACATATAGCTGCAACTGTTTTTGAATTATCTTCAGCAAAATTTTACTTGCATGTGATATTAATGATATTGTTTGATAACTTCTGCATTCTGTTGGATCACCTTTCTTTGGAATGGGCACAAATATGGATCTCTTTCAGTCAGTTGGCCAGGTAGCTGTCTTCTGAATTTTTTGGCATAGACAAGTGACCACCTCTAGCACCGCATCCATTTGTTGAAACATCTCAATTGGTATTCCATCAGTTCCTGGAGCCTTGTTTTTCACTAATACCTTCATGCAGCTTGGACTTTTTCCTTCAGTACCATTGGTTCTTGATCATATGCTACCTCCTGAAATGGCTGAATGTTGAATGTTGAATTCTTTTTGGTACAGTGACTCTGTATTCCTTCCATTTTCTTTTGATGCTTCCTGTATTGTTCAATTTTTTGCCCACAGAATCCTTTAATATTGCAACTCAAGGCTTGAATTTTTTCTTCTGTTCTTTCAGCTTGAGAAATGCCAAGCATGTTCTTTCCTTTTGGTTTTCTAATTTCAGGTCTTCGCACATTTCATCATAATACTTTGTCTTCTCAAGCCACCCTTTGAAATCTTCTGTTCAGCTCTTTTACTTCATCATTTCTTACATTCACTTTAGCTACTCTATGTTCAAGAGCAAGTTTCAGACTTCCTTTATTTTTTAAATTTTATTGTGTTTTAGATGAAAGTTTACAGAGCAAATTAGTTTTTCGTTCAAAAATTTATACACAAATTGTTTTGTGATACTGGTTGCAATCTCCACAGTATGTCAGCACTCTCCCCCTTTCTCTTTCCACCCTTGGTTCTCCATGTCTATTCATTCAATTTTCCTGTCTCTTCCTACCGTCTTGCCTTTTTTTTGGGCAGGTATTACCCAAAAGATCTAGTATACTTGTTGAACTGTGAAGCAAGTTTCTCACGCTTGTTATTTTTTGTTTTATAGGCCTGTCTAATCTTTGACTGAAAGGTGCACTTTGGGAGTGGTTTCAGTTCTGAGTTAGCAAGGTGTCCAGGGGCTATAGTCTTGGGAGTTCCTCCAGTCTCTATCAGACCAGTAAGTCTAATCTTCTTTCATGAATTTGAATTTTGTTCTACATTTTTCTCCTGATCTGTCCAGGATCCTCTGTTGTGATCCCTGTCAGAGCTGTAGGTGGTGGTAGCTGGGCACCATCTAGTTCTCACGTACTCAGGCTGGTGGAGGCTGTGGTTCAATTGGTCCATTAGTCCTTTGGACTAATATTTTCCTTGTGTCTTTGGTTTTCTTCATTCTCCTTTGCTCTGAATGGGATGGGACAAATAGGTGTGTCTTAGATGGCTGCTCACAAGCTTATAAGACTTCAGATGCTACTCACCTAAGTAGGATATAGAACATTTTCTTTATGAACTATGTTATGCCAATTGAGCTAGATGTCCCCTGAGATCATGGTCCCCAGCCCTCAGCCCAAGTAACTGTGTACCTCAAGGTGTTTGGGTGTGTCTAGGAAGCTTCTATGTCTTTGCCTTGGTCAAGATATGCTGCCTACCCTATATTGTGTGTTGTCTTTCCCTTCACCAGAGTTAACTTGTCTTATATCTAGTTAGTGGTTTCCACTCCTCACCCCTCCCCTCCCTCATAACCATCAAAGATGTTTTTTTCTCTATGTAAACCTTTTCTTGGATTTTTATAATAGTGGTCTCATACAATATTTGTCCTTTTGTGATTGATTTATTTCACTCAGCATAATGTCCTCCAGATTCATCCATGTTGTGAGATGTTTCGTGGATTCATCATTGTTTTTTATCATTGTGCAGTATTCCTTATGTGTATGTACCATAAGTTGTTTATCCATTCATCTGTTGATGGGCACTTAGGTTGTTTCCATCTCTTTGCTATTGTGAATAATGCTGCAGTGAACACGGGTGTGCATATGTCTATTCATGTGATGACTCATATTTCTATAGGATATATTCCTAGTAATGGAATTGCTGGATTCCATGCTATTTCTATTACTAGCTTTTTAAGGAGGCACCATGTTATTTTCCATAGTGGTTATACCATTTTACATTCCCACTAGCAGTGCATAAGAGTTCCAATTTCCTTGAAACTTCTCCAACATTTGTTATTTTCTGTTTTGATTCATGCCTGTAATGTTGGGCTGAGATTGTATCTCATTGTAGTTTCGATTTGCGCTTCTCTACTGGTGAATGATTTTGAGCATTTCCTCTTGTGTTTGTTAGCTGTCTGTATGTCCTCTTTGGTGAAGTATCTGTTCATATCCTTTACCCATTTTTTAAATGGATTGTCTTTTTGTTGTTGAGATGTTGAAGTATTCTATAGATTTTAGAGATTAGATCCTTGTCGCATATATCGTAGCCAAATATTTTTTTCCCAATCTGTAGATTCTCTTTTTACTCTTTTGGTAAGGTCTTTTGATAAGCATAAGTGTTTAATTTTCAGGAGCTCCCAGTTATCTAGTTTACTTAGTGTCTCTTCTGACATCCATTTTGGTCTTTTCTTTTTTCTCCTCTCTTTTTAATGACCCTTTGCTTTCTTCATGTATGATGTCCTTGATGTCATCCCACAACTCATCTGGTCTTTGGTCTTTAGTGTTCAATGCATCAAATCTATTCTGGAGATGGTCTCTAAATTCAGGTGGGATATGCTCAAGGTCATATTTTGGTTCATGTGGACTTGTTTTAATTTTCTCCAGCTTCAACTTTAACCTGCATACAAGCAATTGGTGGTCTGTTCCATAGTAGGTCCCTGGCCTTGTTCTGACTGATGATATTGAGCTTCTCCATCATCTCTTTCCACAAATGTAGTCAATATGATTCCTGTGTTTTCCATCCAGTGAGGCCCAAGTATCTAGTCCCCGTTAATGTTGTTGAAAAAAGTATTTGCAATGAATAAGTCGTTGGTCTTGCAAAATTCTATCATGAGATCTCTGGTGTCATTTTTATCACCAAGGCCATATTTTCCAACTATCAATCCTTCTTCTTTGTTTCCAGCTTTCGCATTCCAATTACCAGTAATTATCAATGCATCTTAATTGCATGTTTAATCAATTTCAGACTGCATAAGTTGGGAAAATCTTCAATTTCCTCATCTTTGGCATCAGTGGTTGGTGCATAAATTGGAATAATAGTCATATTAACTGGTCTTCCTTGTAGGGATGCAGATATTAACCTATCACTGACAGTGTTGTACTTCATGATGGGTCTTAAAATGTTCTTTTTGATGATAAATGTGATACCATTCCTCTTCAATTTGTCATTCCCAGCATAGTAGATCATAGGATTATCTGATTCAAAATGGCTAATTCCAGCTCATTTCAGCTCACTAATGCCTAAGATATCGAACTTTATGAGTTCCATTTCATTTTTAACAACTTTCAATTTTCTTAGATTCATACTTTGTACATTCCACGTTCTGATTGTTAATGGAACATGGATGTTTGCAGCTGTTTCTTCTCATTTTGATTCGTGCCACATTGGCAAATGAAGGTCCTGAAAGCTTTACTTCATCCACTCTACTTTGAGGAGGCAGCTCTTCCCCAGTCATATTCTGAGTGCCTTCCAACCTGAGGAGCTCATCTTCTGGCACAGTATCAGACAATGTTCTACTGCTCTTCATAAGGTTTTCACTGGCCAATTTTTTCAAAGTAGTCCACCAGGTCCTTTTTCCTAGTCTGTCTGAGTCTGGAAGCTTTGCTAAAACCTGTCTACCATGGGTGACCCTGGTGGTACTTGAAATACTGGTAGCATAGCTTCTGGCATCACAGCAACACACAAGCCACCACAGTACAACAAACTGACAGACGCATGGTGGTTGTAAAGATTATATCCTAGAAAACCCTATGGGACAGTCTACTCTGTCACAAAGAGTCACTGTGAGTTGAAATCAACTTGAAGGCACCTAACAACAGCAGTTACTATGGTAAGGTATGCATAGGCTATATGGCTTGCAGGGAGCTGAGTGACAGCCGGAGTCCAGGTGTCTGATTGGATGGGGAATCCTGGAAGAATAAATCGAAGGATTTGGTCATTGAAGACATGTTTGGCCCATTGTGCAATTTTTGTTTGGCTTACCTTCAAGCTTGGGAAACACAGATTTCTTGGGGCTCCTTTGAACTTCTTAAGAACCACGAAAGAGAAAAGAGAAAAATTAAGATCAAAATATCCTTTCAAAGCAATCTTCCCAATTCCTCAATATCCCATGGTACAGGCACACACAGGCTTAAGCAATTTACACAAGAAGAAAAACAAATGGATAAAACCTGAAGAGATAATTATCTTAATTGATACTCAAAAAAATATACATTAGCACAATGATGTCAGATTTTTTTATTTTTGACAACCAGATTGGCAATAATGAAAAATAAAATAATTGCAGGAAACTTGATAAGAGTGTAAGGTGATATGACTTTTCTAGTGAGCTATTGGGCATTATGTTTTAATATTTGATTGTGCATAAGCTTTGACCCAGTAATTTTAATTGTAGAATTTATCCTAAGGAAATAACTGGAACATGCACAAGTATATATGCACATAAATCATTATTACAGTATTTTTTAATAGTTAAGAAAACTTAGAATATCATGAATGCCCTTCAATGGATGGTAGAAATTATAGTACAAAGGAATATTGAGAAGCCGTTATAAAGAATTCATGTGTATTGGTAGGAAAGGATCTACATGACAAGCTGTAAAGTAAATACAAGCCACTTCTGTTATGCTCACACTTCGGTTAAATATATACCTGTATAATATATACTATGTTGTTATGTCACAGGGGCGGATTAACCAGTAACGAAGGCATGCAAGGGTTTATAGTAAGCAAGTTACACACGGGCTTAATTGTGTTTACTTACTAATCGGTAGTGCACAATTTCACCTGGGTTTCAGATGTGACAAGCAGGTGAAATTATGCACTGCAGATTAGTAAGTAAGCACAAGTAAGCCAGTGAGTACCTTGCTTACTGGGTAATCCATTCCTGGTTATGTGCCTTCAAGTTGATTCCCACCCTCTAGGACAGAGTAGAACTGCCCCATAGGGTTTTCCTAGGCTGTAATCTTTATGAAAGCCAATCAACAGGACTTTTTCCCTGTGAAGGGTGGGTTTGAACCACTGATCATTCAGTTAGTAGCCGAGCTCTTAACCGTTGTGCCCCCAGGACTCCTTAATATATACTATACATACTATATATGGAGTATATACACACACATGCATGTGTATTTGCCTGTGTGTATGTGTGAATATATACATATGTGTATAGTATATATATCTGGAAGAATAAATAGTTGTTCGGTGCCATCAAGTAAGTTCTGACTCATAGCGCCCCTACATACAACAGGATGAAATACTGCCAGGTCCTGCGCCATCTTCACAATCGTTGCTATGTTTGAACCTGTGGTTGCAGCCACTGTGTCAATCCATCTCACTGAGGGTCTTCCACTTTTTTGCTAACCCTCCACTTTACCAATGATTGTGGCCATCTCTGATAATACGATTGTGGGAAATTTTCGCTTCCTGCTCTGCCCATTTCTATATTGTTGATTACTTTTATAATCAGAAGAAAAAACTCAGTAAAATATTCCATTTTGGGGAAATATAGTGCAAATTTTATGTACGTGAGGAGAATATTTGATATTTTAAAATGAAAGGACAACAAAATTCCAAATATTTTCCCTATGGTAAACAGGCATAGCAGGTGCAAAAAAAGGCTGCCCTGTCCAGGGGCAAAATTTCACTTACCCTTCTAAAATTCTTAGAGCTAATCTAATAAAATAATGAAGAAATAATTGAGTAAAACTAGGATTCATTGGCTGAAAGAATACTAGGCATTCCTTCAGGAAATGGATTAGTGGGCAGGAGCTCTCTAGAGTGGAAAGGAAAGAAGTCAGTTTAATCAGCTTCTTCCAGACCCATGGAGTGTAACAAAGGTGATTTAGGGCTGTCCCATTTGAAGAATTTGGCGTATCCACACCCAAAGGGCCTTCCTCATCTGCTATAGATGAATTGACGAACTCAGGTTGAGTTAAAATTTTCAGTTCAAGTCAAATAATAATATTTTTATATTTATGTATGAAAAGAGGAGGCAGGTAAATAGTGAGAGTGGAGATGTGTCGCCAGCTGAGGGGCTGGATTTAGGAAGAACTAGAGATGTCAAGGGGGCGGTGATAGATAGTTCAGTGGTAGAATGCTCGCCTTCCATGCGAGTTCGGTTCCTGCTTAATGCACCTCAAGCTCAGCCACCACCTCTCTGTCAGTGGAGGCTTACGTGTTGCTGTGATGCTGAACAGGTTTTAGCAGAGCATCCAGACTAAGGCAGAGTAGGAAACAACCCCTGATGGTCTATTTCTGAAAAATTCAGCCAATGAAAACCCTATGGGCCATGACAGTTTGATTTTGTTGTGCATCGGGTGCCATGAGTCAGAGGCCAACTCGACAGCAGCTACAGAGATGTAAAAGTGGCTAAACTGGAGGTGGCCTGGGTTAATTCTAGACACACGTTTCGCTTCTATCATCAGGGGTTTGTGTGGTGCTCAGGGTTTATTTAGAGAAATTTGAATAGTTTGGGAAATCAAAATTCTCATTGGGGTTATTATTTTTAAGTGTTTCCCGTTGGATCCTTCCTTTCTTGATAGGAACATGCTAAATGCTAGTAGAGTCAGTCATAATTTTTTTCAAATACCATAATGGATTTTAATGAGGCGGTGGTGGGGGGACTCATCTTGCTATGTAGGCAACTTTACAGGAATGCCTCAACTTTGTATACCATAAACCAAAACCAAACCAAACAAAAAGACCCAAACCTCTTGCTGTTGAGTTGATTCTGACTCATAGTGACCCTATAGGACAGGGTAGAACTGCCCCCTAGGGTTTCCAAGGAGCGACTGGTGTATTCAAACTGCAGATCTTTTGGTTAGCAGCTGAGCTCTTAACCACTGCGCCAAGGCTCCACTGAGCCATCAGGGCTCCTTATATACCATAGAATAGTGTATAAGCATATGCCATAGAGTATAGTAATTTGGCATAGATAGACAGCAATTTCAATTAACACAGACAGTCCTTTGTTATTATTTACAGTAGGCAGTTCACTAATAATGCATTTTAGAGCACTATTCACCACCAGCTAGAATTGAGTGAATTTTCTGTTAGAACTGAAGCATCTATTCACCACATAACTTTTTCAAGCCTCTAACACTTGACAGGCAAACTCTTAGAGCAAGGTCTGTTTCTCCTCCTCTGTTAGAATTCCACCCTAAGCAAGAAACATTTGCTGAATGTCTAGCTAGGGACTTCAACGTTGCTAGCTCATGTAACAGCCTTCCAAAAATGTTCACAATAATGGTAATGTTGGGAATAAGAAACCAGAGGACTTATTACCAAGGCAGTTTTTTTAATGATTGCTTATATAAAACTGGCCAAATCGTCAGTATTGGAGTTGTTCATTCCTTATTTTATGAGATTTTTTAAGATGAAAATAATCATAGACAGTGAGAGCTAGAAGGTCATCTTGTTGAGCTCGCTTAGGTTACATATGAGGAAATGAATCACTGAGATTAGGAGTGTTGTCTACGGTTTCATGACTAAAAACGTAGCAGAGGTTTTTTTTCTTAACTCAAATTCAGTGGTCTTTCTTTATCACAAATATGTGTGCCTCTCTCAGACCCGTATCTGTCTCAGAGATGCCAAACATTCCCTCCCTACCCACATTCTGCCCCTCCTAACCCGCATCCCCCACTTAATACCCTAGGAGGGACAGTACTGCATACCATATGACTGTGTCCCACCAGTCCCAGTGACTGGCCCAAGGGTAGACAGTTGACCTAAGCTGGGCTGATTGGACTCTTTCTCCCAGGAGTTTGGAATGGGGACAAAGAGGGTGAATCATTTAGCTGTGTTGAACCAAGCTGCAAGGTCATGCCCAGCTGGGGTTGGAGCTGGTGCCACCGCAGGCCAAAGCCTTAAGCTAGCCAGGGTAGGGGAAGCCGAGAAACCATGAGTCAGCAGAAAAAACCAGTCTGCAGAGACAGAAGCAGAAGGATGGAGCAGACAGTGACCCAGAAAGAAACAGAGAGACCATGTACCTCGAAAAGTAGAAGAGAGAGAGAAAGAGAAAAAAATAGCTGCATGATCCCCTTCTTGGTTCCATAGTGCCTAGATGTATGTAATCCCCCACAATAACCTCTGCCTTTCAGTCAATCCTCTTTTTACTTCAGCTAAGTGGAAGTCTGTTCCTTACATCTAAATTCTTCCTAAGACAATCCACAAGGAGTTCTGGTGATGCAATGGTTAAGCGCTCAGCTGACAACTGAAAGGTTGGCGGCACAAACCCATCCAGCAACTCCAAGGGAGAAAGACCCAATAATCTATTTGTTCCCATAAAGATTACAGCCCAGAAAACCCTATGGGGCAGTTCTACTCTGTCACATGGGGTCACTATGAGTCAGAATCAACTTGACAACAACAAGAAGACAATACACAACTCATGGTGAACATGTTTTGGAGAGGAAAGACTGCTTTGCTTTTTATGAAGATTATGGAAGTCAAGGTCATGTCTCAAAACCCACAACAAGATGGTTGGCTTTCTGCAGCTTCCTCACCAATTATCCAGACCCTGGAGACTGAGTTTTTGAGATAGGTGGCTCCAATTGGGAGATAGCCCTACTCTGGGTCATCCCCCAAGGATATCCTAAAGCTATTCTGTCCAGGAATAAAATTTTATTGGGGTATATGGCTGCCATCTTGTGAACATATGTCAGGACTTCCTACTCTTTCCATTTTGATATTTCCAAGAAAGAGTTGGGCCTGATTTCCCATGAAACCTCTTTTCCTTTAGATGTACTTGTGGAATCTCCCTAGGTCCAAGACTCACCCAGGTACTATTCCTGTGTTAATCTTTTTAGGATAATGGAAAGAGCCTTTTGAAAAATTTCACTTATCTTTCTAAAATTCTTAGAGGTAATCTAAGTATAAAATAATGAAGAAATGATTGAGTAAATTAGGATTCATTGGCTAAAGAAATATGATGCAGATATTAAAAAGGATAACCACCAAGATTAAGCAACATGAAAAGATGTTTATGATCCAATGAATGAGGAAAAAAAAAAAAAAGACTACAAAATTGTGTCAACCATGTGAAAACGAGTTCACATAAGAACATTTTTCTTGGTAGTCTTCAACAAGGTAATTGAGGTAGCCACAACCAATCCATAGATCTTGGAATGTAGAGTAAAATTTATTGGGCATTTCTGCCTTAGGTGATAGTGGTGATTCAGGTCCAATTTTTTTTTTCTCATATTGGCTTGATTCCATGCACTGTGCTGATCCACTCTGTGCAGGTCCATGCAACTCCCAACTGATGTGACCTACTGTTGATGGAGAGATCTCAGTCTCTCTGTCTGCAATTGCTTATAGTTCTGTATGGAGAACTTTTGATTTGCACTACACAAATTTCGACAACTGTATTTAGATTGCGTTAATTATTTTTTTTTCCTGTCTACTGTTTCTCAAATCTGTGTCAAAGGAGAGATGTGACTCTCCTTCAGATGTGATGATGCCTGCATCATTTCTGGGAATGCTCTCCAAAACTGAGTTGGGAGGGAAGGACATTGTTTCTCTCCTTACATTTAGCAGGAAAAAAACAATCTATAGATTGAGTGCCAAATGAAAGATTTTCTTTCATTACAGAAAATCCTTCTATGGCTTTTTTTTCTGTCTCAATCACAAGTATCCTTGACTAGCAAAAAAAAAAATACAAACCTACCGACTCTGAGTTGATTCTGACTAATAGTGACCCTGTAGGACAGTAGAACTGCCCCCACAGGGTTTCCAAGGAGCGGCTGATGGATTCTAACTGCCAACCTCTTGATTAGCAGCCGAGCTCTTAACCACTGCACCACCAGGGCTCCTGTGCCACCAGGGCTTCTTGACTAGCAGAAGGAATGAAACACTGACCTCTTGCTGCTTTGCAAGGGTTTGATTGCCTAATTATTTCATGCCTACTTTAGTGGACATTTCTTATGTTTGTGCCACCCATCATCTCTTGAAAGCCCTTCCCACATCAAAGGAGTCCTGCCTGCTCAAACTAAAACTAGAACTCACTATTTCAGCCTTATTTATTTATTGATTTTTTTGCAACCAGGGTGCAGGCACGCGACCTAGTTCTGCAATCAGATGTAGTCATGCAAAACTGCAATTCAGAAGAGAAACCTGTGAGAAAGCAGATGCCACGCAGAATCTGTTTTCTGGTGCAGGCCGTGGAGGTCAGCAGAGGCACAGAGGCAGAAATGGTAATAGCCCTATTGTTGGCATTCCCTGCAGAGTGCTGTCAGCACAGTCCACAGTGCTTGTTCTGGTGGTGGCCATGGAAGAAGGGTCCCTACTGCAGCAGTGTAATTTGGCTATCATCCTTGCCAAGCAGTTTCAGAGCATGATGCTCTGGTACTTCCAGATAGTGTAAGTGCTATCTAACATCCTTTAATACATTCTTTTGAGGTCTAAACTAGCAAGAGTGGATTCTGCTGTCTGCAACTAAAAACCTTGAATAATATACCTACTTACACGATTTTATATTAGGCTAAAGAACTTAGAAATGATTTTTTTTTTCTTCGTATTCCTCAGGCTTAGCCAGCCTGTAGATATAAATAAGATCACATTAATGACCAAAAAAGATTTTACTGGCTCTGTGTCCCACCTGCATACTGCAGGTTTTCTGGCCTCACCTAAAGTTTCTCCCAGAATCCCAGGTTGTCTCATATGTGCATACAAACAGTCCTCTTATATTCTTCACCTCTGCCTTCTCTGTTGTTGACTGTGACCTAAGAAGCCATTTGAGGCTGTTGCCTTGATACCCATGTCAGTGCCTAGCACGATAAGACTGATGCCCATGTCAAATGTGTGCTGCCTCTTAATATTTCCACTCTGTGTCACACCTGGACCCAAAGCACCATAACCTATTCTCACTTTTCTTACAGGTTCTCCTTATAAAAATGCTTCCTTTAGTGGCTGCATAAAGCCCTTCCCTCTCTAGGGTTCAGATATGGGTACCTGGCATCGAGCCACAGGATCAAATAGAATCCTGCCTATCTTCTCCTATCTTCTCCAAGGAGCCCTGGTGGCACAGTGGTTAAGTGCTCGGCTGCTAAGCAAAAGTTGGCAGTTAAAATCCCTGGCTGCTCTGCAGGAAAAGATGTGGCAGTCTGCTTTTATAAAGATTACAACCTTGGAAACCCTGTGGGACAGTTCTACTCTGTTCGATAGGGTTGCTATGAGTCGGGATCAACTTGACAGCCATGGGTTTTTTTTTGGGTTTTCTATCTTCTCCATTTCCTTATTCTTTCTCCAACACACAAGCGCTCCTTCCCTCTCCTCCTATGCAAATAAATTCATGCAAATAGTCATCTGCAAATACATATCACTGACCACACAAGTTGTCTTAGGCTGGGTTCTCTAGAGAAGGAAAACCAGTGAAGCATATGTATAATATGTATATATATATATACATATAAACCAAACCCATTGCCTTTGAGTCAATTCTGACTCATAGTGACCCTGTGAGACAGAGTAGAACTGCCCCATAGGGTTTCCAAGGAGTGGCTGGTGGATTCAAACTGCCCGCCTTTTGGTTAGCAGCTGAACTCTTAACCATTGCACCACCACACAGACATTTATATCAAAGCAATGGCTCATGCGGTCGTAAAGGCTGGAAAGTCCCAAGTCCATAAGTCAGACTGGAGGCTTCTCCTGGCTCACAGGCTGTGGAGACCGACGAATCCCAAGATCAGCAGGCAAGACGGCAGGTAGGCTGCTAGTTAAAGTCCCAAGAACCAGAGGTCAGACAAACAGGATCCAGAGCAAGCAAAAACCCATGAGCCTTGCCAGAAAGTCCACCTATATTGGATGCAGGCTGCACCCCCAAGTAAACTCCCTTTCAACTGATTGGCTACTCACAGCAGATTCCATCATGGAAGGATCAGATTATATCAGATCTCTTTATGGGGGTGATTACATCATTATACGACTGCCAAACTACATCATAACTGCCAAACCACTGAGAATCATGGCCAAGCCAAGCTGACACACAACCTTAATGATCACACCAGTTCATTACTCAAATCTTGCCCTATCTGTGTCCTCAAAGTAGGAACAGTTTAGGATCAAACCGGTGGACTTCTGAAGCATTATTTTTAGTTTTCAACATTTCACAGTCGTTATAATACTATTTTTCAACAAGTAGAAAAGTATGACCTAAACCAGTCAGTTTGTCCTATGAAATTTATGCTGATACAGCCTGCCTTTATTAGGATGCTTTCTTACAGATGTCTTCTTCCCCAGCACCAGGGTATTTGTCTATTAAAAGAATGCAGGCAAGTTCTTTGGCAAGTAGATTCAGAATGTCAGCACAAGCACAGTCTTAGGAAAATGGAACAATTAGGGAATTTCTCAGCAGTACCGTTGCCAGTTTTCCCTGGGCACCTGTACCAGTGTTTATTTTAATGACTTCATTCAATATCTTTTACTCACCCTAACTCAGAGGCTCAAGCTTTTAGAGATCAACAGAGGATTCAATGTATTACAGGCTTGCTTTGCAGAAATTATTGGGTGGAGTTTTTCTGTGAATAAATGGAGCAGTAAAAATCCCTTGTTACCACTACTTTCCACCCCGGCTTTGCCATTTGGCATCTGTCCGCCTGTAGTTATTTTAACAATTCCAGCTTATGGTTCATGAAGGCTCATAAAGCATTATTATGCCTACAGATTGAGTCCTGCAACTAGCATTCAAAAATCTCTCCTCTAGAAAATATTAGGAAAAAAATGCCTTAACATCCTATAGGTACAAGATTTCCATTGCTTTTTAATAATCTGTTATGGTTCCTTTGGGAAACATACTTTGCTCCTGTGTACTGAACTCCTGTAACCTTTTCAAAATTCATCAAAAGGCAAAGAAAAGAAAGACTGATGAGTGTAAGAGGGGCATCCTGCAGTGTTTGGTGGGAGAGATTTCACACGCTGCTGAAGTGGCTCAAAAAAATTTAAAGGGAAGAGACATTCCAAGGAAGGTGTAAGCCGTTTAGTTTGATTCCAAGCTTAAGATGCACTCTGGGGGAATCTGAAGGTTGAAAAAGTATCTCAGGATCTGAGTTTAATCCTCTTGTCTCTTGTTGAATCCTAGAAGAGAAAAACCCATTGCCACTGAGTCGATTCCAACTCATGGCGACCCTGTAAGACAGAGTAGAACTGCCACATGGGAAGCAGATTGTCACATCTTTCTTCTGTGGAGTGGCTGGCGGGTTCAAACCACCGACCTTTCAGTTAGCAGACAAGTGCTTAACCACTGAGCCACCAGGGCTCCTTTAGAAGAGGGAAGAGACATATTTTAAGGATGTTATAGGAAAGAAAGCTACATGAGAAGAGAGAGCAGGAGAAATGTGACTCCAGAGGTATGGGTAGGATACTTTGACTTTGAGGGAGAAGATGATTTTTCATTAAATGCCTGTATCTACCACTATAATATCTACCCTCTGCTTCATTTTCTAATAACCAATTTCTCAAACATTCAGAGAGACATACACAGATGTTGTTGTTAGCTGCCGTCAAATTGGCTCCTGACTCGTGATGACCCCATTTACAACGGGATCAGACCATTGTGATCCATAGGGTTTTCACTGGCTGATGTTTTTTGGAAGTGGATTACCAGGCCTTTCTTCCTTATATACAGATACTAATTTAAAAATCTAACCCCACATGAACTATGTGTCACATTTTATGTATATGAAATAGATCATTTTAGCAGTGATTATATTGAAAGTGGAGAGTGAAAAAAAGAGATAGTGAGGGAAGGAGTTACTGTTGTTCTTGTTGTTAGGTGCCGTCAAGTCAGTTCCAACCTACAGCGACCCTATGTACAACAGAACAAAACACTGCCTGGTCCTGCACCATCCTCACAGTTGTTGCTATGTTTGAGCCCATTGTTTCAGCCACTGTGTCAATCCATCTCGTTAGAGTCTTCCTCTTTTTCACTAGAGATAATGAGGGAAAGAGTTACCAGATCTACCCAATTCTTTTTCGTAGGATATAAAAAGGCTCACGATAGACTGTCAGCCTGAAACCCTATAATGCATTAATTATAAAGTGCAAGTCATTCTGAGATAGCGTGTGATTTTGTTTTATGTTCATAAAATAAAATTTGAGTCTAGGCACATAAAGGCATTTTTCTCAGATATTCTGCTTTCTTTTCATCTTTCTCATTTTAATCAGCACAGTGTAAGGATAAGGTATAAAAGGTATTGATAGACCAATATTTTCTTGCATCTTTCTGATTAATCTTGTTCAAACACCAGCCCAGTCATTTCATCTCATGCATCATCCAACCGGAAGCCTAGGCCAGGCACCCCTCCAGTTGGTAAGAGGATCTCAGAGCTGCATGAAGAAAAAGGGAAGGCTGAACTTTTCTCCTCTCCCCAGTTACATGGGAACCTTTCTGCACACAGACTGTCCCCTACAATGATTCTGCAATCAGCTTTCCAATTCCATCCCCCCTTGGCCCATTAGTGTCAGAATCAGAATCCTGAGCCTCTGTAGAGATGTAAAGACAGGTAAGTCTGGCTGAATATCTCTTTACAACACAAAGGAATGTGACTCTTAGGTTCCCTAGAAATGGTCCATGCAGTTGGCTGGGCTCTGAGATCAAGGTTATCTGGGTGATTCCTGGAAAGATGTCAAGCTGGCAACAATGCAGAGTGGGCATCCCTAACCTGGGTCAGGTGTCCCAAATCATGAGATTTTAGGACTGGAAATGTGTGCTGTGGTTCTTGGAAAGGACCAGGCAGGTGAGAAAGGCTGCAGTTATTCACACAAACTCCTCCACTAGGGAAACATGTGAGTGCGTGTCTTCTTAGAACTCGACTGGGTCACCCGTACAAAAGAGGCTCAGCACCATGAGTATTAGAAGTGAGACAAGCAGTGACACATAACAGCCTAGGCCTACCACCAGGAGCTGCAGTCCCAGACACTTTGCCCTGCAGAGGGGCCAGGGAAGTCCTTTTTTCACTTTAGACGTCCATTGTGATAATTACCAAATTATAAAGAAACCAAGATGAAAGAAACTTTGTGGCTTCCTCAGTGAGGTAAACCAGTTTTGACTAGAGAGAGGTGAGCAGCCAATATCTGAGTAGGAACAATACTTCCTGTATCCCCTCCTGAATCATCCTATAATAGGCCTCTGACATGCAGAACGCCCTGAAGAAATGTACCAGGGAAGGAAGTGAATGAGCCAACTGCATTGGCTCAGTGCCTGAGGAACACCCTGCTTCGAGGATAAAATTGCACCTCTTGTGCCAATGGTTCGGGCAGGGGAACCTAGACAAATAATGCTTGGAATTCAACAGAAGAACAAGCCAAAAGAGGTCTTGTAGGCCTTTTTTTTTTTTTTTTTTTTTAATGTTTTCCAAGATTGCTGTTTTGCTTGCTTGTTTGCGTGCCTGCTTTATCTCAGTTAATGAGAGGAGGCAGTAAATAACCACCTCCTTGCTCTAATGTAGCATCTGTTTAGATGACACAGAGGGATGTCATGCAGGTAAAAGAGGGTGTGGAACTTTGCTACCTCATAACTCCCCCCCAGGTAAATGAAGAGCCAAGGATTACTATAAAAAAGGAATTTGTGTCCAGCTCTCCCGGGGGGAGGGGGGGGAGTATGTTCATACTGAGGATGTCACACTCCAAACTTTAATCGAGTGCTGTTTCCTGCTCTTGCTCATAGACTAACCCACATGACTTTGAGTAACTTTAGTTTCTTCAGAATGGAGGGAGTGAGCAAGCCATTGGTGGCCGAAGGAAATTACACGACATGATTTATTTTGGAGGAGAGGGAGATCAGGGACAGGATCATTTACTTCATCAGCCTTATGATCACAAAGGTTACTCAGGCCAAAACCGGTCTTCAGTAACTCTGCCATTTATCTATGCATTCTACCCTTGCTTCTAAATTCCCATGTTTAAATTCTCTTTAAAAAAAACTTAAAAATTCTTTTTTCTGTCCTTAATTTTGTGTTATTTTTCTCCTCACTTAATCCTTTCCATTACCCAATAATAGAAATAAAGAATTGAGGGGGTCTCCAAACCTAACAAAAGGCAGGGAGTAAGAAGAAAAAAAGAAGATGCTCCTACCCCAGTTTCTTTCTTTTTTTATTGTATTTTAGATGAAGCTTTACAAAGCAAATTATTTTCTCATTAAACATTTAATACACATATTGTTTCATGACACTGGTTGTCACCCCCACAACATATCAACCCTCTCCCCTTCTCGACCTGGGGTTCCCCGTTATCAGCTTTCCTGCCCCCTCTTGCCTTCTTGTCCTTGTCCCTGGGCTGGTGTGCCCATTTAGTCTTGTTTTGTTTTATGGGCCTGTCTAATCTTTGCCTGAAGGGTAAACCTCAGGAGTGACTTCAGTATTGAGTTAAAGGGAGTCCAACTACCCTAGTTTCTTGGCTGTAATCGAGAAACCAATGTATAGATAAATCCAGTGAAGTGAAACAACAGCAACAAAAAGCTGTAGATTGGTCATTAGTATTACAACCAGACTGAAGTAATAAAAAATCTGAGGATGAAGATTTGACAAAGGAGAAACAAAGATCAAGAATTTCAGGATCTGACAGTAAACACTAGAAAGACTCTTGATCTGGTGAAATAGCTAATACTTAGGAGCTTACTGTGTGCTGGGCTTGTTCTAAGCATTTTCACACATTAACTCATTTAATCCTCATGACAATGGTACCAGGCATTTACCATTATTATCCACATTTATAGCAACAATGGACTCAAACACACCAAGAACCATGAAGATGGCGCAGGATTGGGCAATGTTTTATTCTGTTATACATAAGGTCACCATGAGTCTGGGCCGACTCAGATGGCAACTAACAACAATCTCCATTTGCAGATGAGGAAACTGAGGCAGAAAATGGTGTCTGTGATAGACAGGGGGCTGCACTGCCCAGATCCTCCTTTAAAGGACTTTCTGCCTAGCTGCCTCCAGCTGTCAGCTTCTTCAGGGTCAGCCTAAGCCTCAGCTGTTTGGCCTGAGGCCATGCCTTTCCCAGGGCAGCCTATATTAAGTGACTGAGAGAAGCAAGGTGTAAAGGCCCAGACATCTTAGCCTGACATGAGACAATTCTGACAAGTAATATTCACAACAGAGCTCCGTTGGCTGAGGCTTTGAGGAGACTTTGCTGCAGTTTGACTTCTCCCTTAGGTGACGAACCATTCCAGTTTGCCTGAGACTGTCCTGGGGCAGTTTTACTCTGTCCTATAGGGTTGCTTTGAGTCTGAATCAACTCGACAGCAACGGGTTTGTTTGTTTGTTTGTCCTGATTTTAGCAACATTCTGTGTCCCAGGATACCCTCAGTCCCAGGCAAACCAGGATGGTTGGTCACCTCAGCCCAATCCTGCTTCGTTCCGCTTCCTTCCACAGGTATTGATCACTAATAAACATCTTGCACCCCAAACTCTGACTCGGTGTCTGCTTCCTGAGAAGCCCACCGGTAACAGTGCTGAAGATTACATAACTGACAATTAGCATTCCGGCATCAGACTGTGTGTTCTTAATCTCCAAGTCTTACTCTCCCTTTGTATAAGTGTTCTTGGTCACTAGAAAGGAGTATTTAACAGAGGTCCAGAGAGATCCTCCGGGCTTCATACTGCCCAGAGGAAGTATTTCTCAGTAAGAATAAAAGTGGTTCATGTTTATTAAACGTGTCAGACCGTGAGCTAAATACTTTACTTATGAAGGAGGTTCTATCATACTATCCTTTTTCACATATAAGAAAGCTAAGGCTTAGAAAGAGTGTTTACTTGCCCAAGGACAAGTCTTAGGATTTTAATCTAGGCACTCTGACCCTAGACTCCTAAATTAGTAGGTCAAAGGAAGCTGAATAGCTTACCATAATAAAGTGGAAATAAATTTTTTTTGGAGTAGAGTTGTTGAGTGGGTTCAGGGTAGTTTGGGGAAAAGGAAGTTGTCCAAGCTGTCAAAAGACTAAGAGATTTGAATAATGGGGACATTAAATATTCAATTGTAATTTGTTTATGTTGCAGGGAAGTAAACCTCTATCACATTCTCCATCTTTCTAAACTTCCTGAACCTTCAGTAAACTCTGGCACAGAAAAGCCTCACATTTAGTACGTATGTGTAAACCACAACAGGGCTGGGTTTCATGAGTAGAGAACAGGAATTAGCAGAGGCAAAGCAAGAGGCAAGAAATCAGAGCTAGAGGTGCCATGCGATAGCCCTCTCCAAATTCCCTTCGTCCCTGCACCTGCTGCCAGGCCGGGAGGAATTTGCAGAAATGTTCAGGAGGTGATTGGGCATTAAAAATTTGGGTTGGAGCCAAATTTCTATATCTTTAGAGGCAGGCAGATTCCAGATGACAGCTGAGATGCACATGCATGACAAAATGTTTAAGATAAGCTAAAATGATACCAATGGCTATCTGTGGGATAGGGAAGCAGGGAAATAGGTAATTTGTATTTTCTTTTTTATGCTTTTTCTGGATTTTCAAAATTTCTACAATAAATATGTGTGTTATGGATTGAACTGTGTGCATAACACGCATATTTGTTGTAGAAATTTTGAAGGGAAATCTGTCCTTTAGACCCAGGGTCCCTGCACTGAGAAGCTCCTAGACCATGGGATGAGTGATGACAAGGACATTCCCCCAGAGCCAACAGAGAAAGCCTTCCCCTGGAGCTGGCACCCTGAATTTGGACTCTTAGCCTCCTAGACTGTGAGAGAATAAATATCTCTTTGTTAAAGCTGTCTACTTGTGGTATTTCTGTTACAGCAGCACTAGATACTGAAGACAATGTGTTACCTTTGTAATCTACGAGAAGAACAATAAAAATATCAAAATGATCAGTATCTATTTCTCCTGTGTTCCTGATTATACAGACTTTCGCATCTCTTGGGTGTGCAGTCACTAAAAACAGAAAAAATAAACACACACAAACCATGCCATTGATTCATATATAAATACTTCATTTAGTTACAGAAAAATGGTCTACACATAGAGTGAGGAATCATTACTTTGCGTCAGAGCACCCAAAACATTTTAGGTCTGTTCTGTGGGTCTAAAAAGAGCAAAGAGTCTTTAAGATAAAAGTCAGTCCTGAAACAGGCCAAGTTTTAGTCCTAACTTGATTCCTGACTCATATAATCTTGAGGATGCAGGCTATTTTCTCTCCTTAACATTCCTGTCTTCCAAGTGACCAATATTATTTGCAAACAGATAATGCTTACAAAGAACTTTGAGGTCTCAGGATTAAAGATCCTATATAAAAGAAGAGTTGTAATTATGACATATTTTAATGTTACTGATCAAGCAAATGACCAACATTCAGATCAGAAAGATAGAAATAAAAAACTATAAACAAGTTTCCTTGTTTTTTTTTTCAATAACCTAGACCCTAGCATTCAATTAAAAGGTTAATTTAAATTGTAAATGTTTTTCCCTATTTATCACAAATATTTAATACAAAAATAAAAGCATACTGTATTATTTTTGAATAGCTCAAATACTCTGGGGTGCAGAGGGATGAAAGATGCGTGATATCATGTCTTGTATATATTATCTTTGACTTGCTAATTTCCACACTTGGGCAGGGAGTAGTTGAAACATGAATACTCTTTTGCCTTTTAGAAAAATAAACAGACCTGAGCAAAGGCATGGAAAGTTTAAAGTGTTATTATAAGAGAAAGGGGATTCTGTAAACTTTTACATCCCAGTCCTCTTGACTGACAAGGTGAAATGTGTTGTTTCTCTCATCACTGACGTCTTAGCTTGAACCTAGACATCAAGCTTTGCTCTTTCTTCTTCTGAGATGGTGCTTACTGTTAAGAGTCTGCTTCTGATTCTGAGTCACTGGGCAAGATTCACTTCGAGGCTCAACTTAGAACAAACACATTTGAATCTCATAGCGATTTAAGGTTTCTTTACTATTAGTAGGAGCCCTGGCGGCACAGTGGTTAAGCGCTTGGCTGCTAACAGAAAGGCCGGTGGTTCAAACCCGCCAGCTGCTCCCTGAAAGGAAGATATGGCAGGCTGCTTCCATAAAGATTTCCAGTGTTAGAAACCCGATGGGGTAGTTCTACTCTGACCTGTAGGGTCACTATAAGTTGGAATCGACTCTACTGCAACATTTCAGCTGACAGGAAATATAGAGTATTAAGGAACATGTTAAGCAATACATGAAAAAACAATCAGACACATCTAGAAGTTAAGACATTCTACAAGAGAACTGGCCTAGACTTCTCAACAAGTCAAATTTATATTAAAAAAAAGACTTTTTTGGGAAAATTGGGTAGATGATGATAGAAATTAACTGAAATGTTCTTAGGTGTGATAAGCCTATTGTGTTACATGAGAATATATTTATTGGAGATGGATGTTCATTGTACTATTCTTTGTGCTTTTCAATATATTTTAAATATTTTATCATGAAAAACCAGCTTTCTGGGAATGGAATGGAGGCAGGAGAGGAGATCCTCTCACCAGGAGCAGGATAGGCTGTTTCTATTGCTTTCTGCTATCATAATACATGAGTTAGTGTTCAAGACATCAAGATGAGATCAATAAATAGTATAAAACATAAAGTAACACAGATTAAGCAGATTATACTTTCAACATTTGTGATAAAACTTCATTTCACTTGCTTCTTCCTGAGGTGGAGGTAACACAAGCAAACAGTCCTAAAATGGGAATACCTAATGCAAAGGTTTTACTATGCAGGAGCAGAGAGAAGATGTCTTAGCTATCTAGTGCTGCTATAATGGAAATACCACAAGTGGACGGCTTTAACAAACAGAAATTTATTCTCTCACGGTTTAGGAGGCTAGAAGTCCGAATTCAGGGCGCCAGCTCCAGAGGAAGGCTTTCTTTCTATGTCAGCTGTGGGGGAGGGTCCTCATCATTGATCTTCCCCTGTTCTAGGATCTTCTCAGCACAGGAACCCCGGGTCCAAAGGATGTGCTCCTGGCTCTTGCCTGGTGGTAATGAGGGCCCTCTTTTTCTGCTTGCTTCACTCTCATTTTATCTCTCGTAAGATAAAAGGTGATGCAGGCCACACCCCAGGGAAACTCCCCTTACAGGGCTGTGACCTGAGTAAGGGTGTTGCATCCCACCCTAATCCTCTTTAACATAACCTAATCTAGCCTCATTTACCACAGGCAGAGATTAAGATTTACAACACATAGGAAAATTACATCAGATCGCAAAATGGAGTACAACCACACAGTACTGGGAATCATGGCCTAGCCAAGTTAACACATATTTTGGGGGGACACAATTCAATCCATGACAGAAGATAACCACATATTTAATAAACATTTAATGGCATCTACCACATGCCAGGCATTGTGCCAAGTGTTGGAGATACTACGATAAACAAGTCAGATGTGGTCCCTGCCACGGTGGCATGTACTCTCTGGAGGGGAAGACAGACACAAACATGCAAACAGACAAATGACATAACTTTTGAGAGTTGTTCCTCCCGTAGGGGAAACAAACAAAGACTGTGTCAGAGAATAACGAGTGTGATGATCAAGAAAGGGTTCCTTTGGAGGCATACTCAGACCAAGACCTATAAAAGAAAGAGTCAGCCATAGGAAAGGTGAAGAGAAGAGCATTTTGGCAGAGGAAATTGTGTGTGCCAAAGTCCTGATGAGGGAAGAGGAACTGAAGAAAACCTAAGTGTGACTTAGGTGTAGTGAGCAAGGGAATCTCTAGCGCAGGGTGAGCTAGAGAAATAGACGTTAGGCTATGTTATGGGATTTGGATTTTTTCCTAAGTGCAATAAAAAGCCATATTCAATAATATAAATTTATTTAAGAACATTCTGTTTTTAAGACTACTTGAGGCAATTACTAATACACTAAAAGCTTTAGGAGACACAACCACATGTCATATACCCTAGCCACCTTCAACTTCTCCCAATGACCCTTTCAGTTCTTCTAATTGAATAGATCCCATCTACCAGTATGGCAAACTGATAATCATCTGGTATATTAGTAATCTATTGCTGTGTAAAAAATTACCCCCAAACGTGGTGGCTTAAACCAACAATAAACATTTATGATCTCATAGTTTCTGAGGATCAAGAATTTGGGAGTGACTTAGCTGTGTGGTTCTGGTTTGGAGCCTGTCATGTACTTCCAGGCTGCAGCTGCAGTCACCCAGAGATGTAATTGCGACAGGAGGCGTCAACTTCCAAGATGGCTCACTCACATGGTTGTTGGCAGGAGGCCTTAGTTCCTCACCATGTGGGCCTCCTCACAGAGCTGCTTGAGTATCCTCATGACATGGTGTCTGGCTTCCCCTAGAGTGAGTGATACAAGTAGGACAGTAATGAGGAAATCACAATGCCTTTGATAACCTAGTCTTGGAAGTAACATACCATCACTTCTGCCATATTTTATTAGTATCACTGAGAGACAAGTCACAAAGCCTGGCCTACACTCAAGGAGAGGCAAAAGAAGCTTCACCTCTTAAAAGGAGGAATATCCAAAATGTCATCTTACATGTGAAGCCTTCCTTGATTTCCCTGAGCAGAGCGAGTCGCTCTCTTCTCTCAGTTTTTACAGCATTTCATTTCTATCTTTTACGGCTATTGCCTTGTTTATTGTAACGAATCTATTTACATGTCTATCTTTCTCACTAGACTGGAAGCTCCTTCAGGCCAGGGGAAGGTGTCTTATTTGCATTTGCATCCTCAAGCTACTAATTTATGAAATTCTCAGAACACCACAGGATACTCTACCATTCACCATTCCTGGGATGGGATTTTTAAGATTCCTTATGCTTAGTCCTTTTCTTGTCTCTCCTTTCTGTTGATCTACTCTTTGTATTATATGTAGGAGTCCCTGGATAGTGTACATGGTTAACATACTCAGCTGTTAACCGAAAGGTTGGAGGTTCAAGTCCACCCAAAAGTGCCTTGGAAGAAGGGCCTAGTGTTCTATTTTTAAAAAATCAGTATTGAAAACTCTATGGAGCACAGCTCTTCTCTGACACACTTGGAGTTGCCATGAGTCAGAGTCGACATAATGGCAACTGGTTACTGGTTATTATTTATATATATATCTTCTCATTTAGATGGTAAACCCCTAAAATCAGACTATATTAGTCATCTCTCTTTTTAAAATTCCTCATAGTGACCAAAGGCATTGCTTTGAATTATAGTAATATATACATATATAGTAATATATATATATTTTTAAAAGATTTAAATATAGTAGTTCAGAGGGACTTGCAGAGAAAAAAATCTTTTCAGCTTTTTGGTAGTCAGAACATCTACTCGTTACCTCAGCTCTTTGTAAACTCTAATAAAGAAAAATGACCTCAGTTCATGATGCATAAAATATTCAGTATTGAGAAAGACCTTCAAAGCACAAGAGGACTTCTATTCTGGGTTTGTTTGTTTTTTTTCTTTCTTTCTTCCTTTGCTTCCTTATTGCTTGGGAGAAGAGAAATCTAATATTGAGACTCCTTATGGCATTAGTGGAAAGAGCTTGATGAGATTTTGTTTTTATTTTCTTCCTGAAAGTGAGAAGCTATAGTCCTCCTGTAGTTACAAAGTATTATCCTAAAATAAAACAAATTATTTTAAAAAAATCAAAATATATGATTAAAAAACTACAACAACAAAAAACAATCATCCTATCCTTTGTCTTAGTTCCCAGAATGTACTCATTTAAGGTAGTTTTATCTAAATTTGGAGCCTTGGTGGTGCAATGGTTAAGAGCTCAGCTGCTAACCAAAAGGTAGACAGTTTGAATCCACCAGCCACTCCTTCTAAACCCTATGGGGCAGTTCTACTCTGTCCTATAGGGTAGCTATGAGCCGGAATCCACTAGAGGGCAACGAGTTTGTTTTGTTTTGCTTTTTTTTAAATCTGGATTGAACAGGAAATATAATCAGAGACCTGGGCAGCCTCGATTGTGATGACCAGAAATCCTGGGACATCCCTTGCAGACTTATGGGGAAGGTTCTTTGGGTATGGGAGGAGTGGTTTAACCAGCTCAGAGTCTGTGGAAGGAACAGTGTTGGGGGGGTCAAGGAGTAGGGAGGGAAGAGGGGAGCAGAGACTGAAACATGGCCTGCACCTCTGTTCCCCCTTCTACTTGAAAGGAAGTCTTTTCTGATTGTTCCTCATCTGAGAATCAAGATTACTGCACTGAATAAAAAATGTGGAAGAGTTTCTGGCAAAATAGCTGATGCAACATATCAGAGTGTCCCTTTCTGAGTGGTGCAAATGATTAATGTGTTCAGCTGCTCACCAAAAGGTTGGAAGTTTCAGTTCACCCAGAGGTGCCTCAAAAGAAAGGTCTGGAGATCTATTTCCAAAAAATCAGCCATTGGAAACCCTATGGAGCATATTTCTACTCTGACACACATGGGGTTGCCATGAGTCGGAGTCGACTCGGTGGCAGCTGGTGTTTTTTTTTTTTTCCTCCCAAGAAGGAAAAAATAAGTTCATAACAACTTCTTGCCTGCATTCCTGTGACTTATAAAGACAGAACTGCCTTGACAAGACAAAAATGCCTGCTTTTACTGGACTCTCCAGCTTCTAAGAAGGCAGTCCTTTCAAGCTAAATTAGATAACACGGTAAACCAGGAGCATGGTATCTGGCACACAGATACCCCTCAAACAACGGTGGCTGCTCTGATGGTTATAAAGCTAATTCTGATGTCAGTTGGGTTCCCTGTGATAAAATCCTAGCAAATCTCTCCAGCAGAAGAGCAAATAATTTCTGAAGAAAGAGTCAGAGTATCTAGATTTCACCAGGTGGTATATTTATTTGGCCTGGATGCATTCACATTTAACAGTCTTGTTTCTAACAAAACTTGAAAGTAAAAACTAGGCTTTAAAAAATGTTTGAAAGAGCCATGTATACAGCAATGTTCATTGTAGCATTGTTTACAATAGCCAAAAGTGGAAACAACCCAAACATTCATCGACAGATGAATGGATAAATAAAATGTGGTATATACATACAGTGGAATATTACTCAGCATAAAGAGCAATGAAGTTCTGATACATGCTACAACATGGGTAAACCTTGAAATTATTATGCTGAGTGAAGTCAGTCAGTCACAAAAGGGCAAACATTGTACGATCTCACTAATACGAAATACCTAGAACAGGCAAATACATAGAGATCAGAGTGTAATAGTGATTACCAGGAGCAGGAGAGAGAGAGAAAGGGGAAATCATTGTTTAGGAAGCACTGAGTTTCTGTTTATGGTAATGGAAAATTTGGCAATGGATGTGGGTGACGGTTGAACAACATGATTGATGTAATTGGTGCTACTGAATTGAACACATAAAAAATGTTGAATTGGCAAATGTTATGCTATCTATATTTTTACAGCAATAAAAGAAGAAAAAAAACCAAAGATGTTTGAAAGGTGTGCATCCTGAGAAACCTCTTTTCAGGGGAATGTGGCAGGTGGCCACTGTTGAGAATATGGCATGCCACCTGCCCATTCCTGGGGATGATAGGAAACAGAGCGTGTTTGTTTCACATGGGACTTGACAACACAAATTACTGTTTTCTTTGTTAAACATATTTCTGAAACGTGTTAGTGCCTTGTCTAATTGTTGCCTGAAAGGGTGGAGGATAGAGAATAAAACTGCAAATTGCTGGTTAGCTATGCAATATTCAAGTTTTGAAAAATCTGGAATTCATGTTTACGTTACACTTCATTTTAAATTTAATTTTAAATCTGGAAAATCTAAAACCTTGGTGGCAACAAATTAAATGATACATGAATACGAAAATAAATGCAGAAAGAGCAAGAGTTTAAAAGGAAAATCATTTCAGTCAATACACTTTCTCCCCTGTGGTTCTCATTTCTAAGTCAACTGAAGGATGTTTAACCACGTGCCTTTAATTATAGCTCTGCACCCACAGAGAAGCACAGAGTGGAGTTTGTTTCACTTAGGCAAGAGTGTCCAATGGATCAGTTCTTAGAAAATTGATATTTAATAACATACATTTCCAACAGAGACTCCCATTTCGTTTCAAGTTGTGACAAAACTGAACCTTGCTGCGTGGGGAAACAGCCTTAAATATCACTGTTTTTTAGCTTTTATCTCATTCACAAGGATTATTATTGGCATATTAACTCAGCTTGAGTCTATTAAACATAATTGTTTGGGTGATACAAGCACCTTGAGATTCATTTGCTGAGAAACATTGTCTAATTTCACTAACTACCCCTAAAGCAACCTGGAAATAAGCACCATTTGATTTACCAGACACCGCACTATGAGGAGATAAGAGGAGGGACACTGTGTCAAAGGAGAAGGCACCTGGGATGACTACCCAGGCCCTCATTTCTAGCCCAGGTCTATTGGAAACAATCTCTATGAACCTGGTGCAATGACTCCTGACATCAATAACTCAAAGTTAGGCCAAGCTTCACAGGTAAAGATTGCCCTTGCTTTAGACACCAGCCCCAAGCTAGGGTGTCCTCAGGCCACTCTCCCTTCTGACCAACTGACTACAAATTTGGGAGTTCTCAGTACCTCCTCAGATTTTGAGAATTTGCTAGAATGACTCATATAACTCAGCAAAGTGGTATACTTACAATTGTTGTTGTTGTTAAGTGCCGTCAAGTCAATTCTGACTCATAGAGACCCTATAGGACAGAGTAGAACTGCCCCATAGGGTTTTCTAAGCTGTAACCTTTATAGAGGCAGATCTCCAGGTCTTTTGCCCGAGGAGCAGCTGGTTAGCAGTTGAGCGCTTAACCATTGCACCACCAGGGCTCCTTAGGCTTATGAGTTACTTTTGGTATAATAAAACTGAAAAATAATTATTTATGATTACAGTTTTATTATACCAAAAGTATACAAATCAGAATCAGACAAAGGAAGAGACTCAGGACAAAGTCTGGAAGGCTCCCAAATGTGAAACTTCTATTCCCTGGAGTCAGGTCATGTCACCCTCCCGGTACATTGATGTGTGACAAGATGAAGAATATGATCAGTTGGGAAATCTCATCCAAGACTCGGGGTTCAGAGTTTTTATTGAGGCTTCATTATACAGGCATGATTGAGCCGTTGGCTACATGATTGAACTCTACCTCCAGCCCCCCTACTTTCCCCAGAGGTTGGACTAATATCACATGGTGTAAAGCTTCAAACTTCTAATCACATGGTTGGTCTTTCTGGCATGACCAGCCTCCATCCTGAGTCATCTTATTAATATAAACTACCAGGTGTGGTTCTAAGGGTCCACCATAAATAACAAAGACAACTCAATCACTCAGGAAATTCCACGGCTTTAGAGGTTACCTCCCAGTAACTGGGAACAAATGCTAGCCAAATTCTTTATTACATAGGTCTAGAGGTTACCTCCCAAGAACCTTGGACAAAGGCCGGACAAAATTTGTATTATATACCTGGTGAGGCTATTCACCCCTCTGGGCCTCAATTTCTCCCCCTAGATCTTGAACGGGCTGACTAGATGGCTCATAATACGTAGCTAATATTTGATGAGTCATTTGATGAGATCTGACATAGCACGGTGTATATGCCTTTTTCTTGCTTTTCTTTAAAATAATCAAGAAATAATTCCCTTTCTAAATATGGATCAGAAATAGGAAGTAACTTTCCTTCTTCCTTGAGGTTGTTGTTTTATACATTCTTGGCTAGGAAAATTCGTTTGGACAGTTATTTCTGTTTCTACTTTCTTCAATTATCAGGGTTTGTGTACAACAGAAAAATCATCATCGTCATCATCCTTGTTATTGACATCACCGTAACTGTCACTTGTTTTCTATGTGCCCAGCACTATTGAGCACTTGACATGAATTATCCCATTGACTCCTCACCTACCCTCTGACATGGTGTGATCATTAAGATTATGTGTCAACTTGGCTGGGCCATGATTCTCAGTGGTTTGGCAGTCATATGATGATGTGATCACTTTCATGGTGAGATTTGATATAATGCTATCACCTCCATGATGGGATCTGAGGTGAGTAGCCAATCACTTGAAAGGGAGTTCCTTTGAGGGTGTGGCCTGCATAGAATATGTAAGTGGACTTCCTGGTAAGACTTGGGGGCTTTTGCTCACTCTGGAACCTGCAGGTGGCTCCTGTTCGTCTGACCTCTGATTCTTGGGACTTGAGCTAGCAGTTTACCTGCCATTTTGCTTACCAATCTTGGGATTCATCTATCTTCCCAGCCTGTGAACAAGAGCCCTACTGTCTGATCTGCTGATCTTGGGTTTGCCAGCCCCTTCAGCTATGTGAATCAGGAGAAGCCTATATCCTGACCTACAGACTTGGGACATTCCAGCCTCTACAAACTCGTGAGCCATTTCCTTGATACAAATCTCTCTCTGTATATATTTCTTCACTTTACTGGTTTTGCTTCTCTAGAGAACCAGCCTAAGATACATAGGTACTATTATCCCCATCAAGCAACTGCTGAAACAGAGGTTCAAAGAGGGTTAGGTAACTTTTCTAAAGTTATGCAACCAGTAGGTGTTAAAGAGGGGCACCCCTTTCTCACAGAGAAAAATGTATGCCCATCATGCCCTCATGCCCCCATGCTTCCCTTCAACCAAAAATGGATTTTTCATGGAAAATTTAAACATGTACAAAAATGGTCCCCATCACTTACTTTCAACAATTAAGATAACATTTAAACATACGTTTTTAATCTAACCTCCCTAAGAGCCACAGCCCTAATACATGCTTCTTACCACTAATCAGTCAAGAGACACAAGTGTTGGACAGTGTTTTGCTTTTGGTGGGGAGTGGGGTGTGGAGGAGGATGAACAAAGCCACCTGAGTGGCTTTTTCAAGCTACACTTGCTGTACTCCTTCCTCCCTTTCTGCAGAATCAAGAATGCCTGGCTCAAGCTTAAAATAGTCACTCTTTTTTGGTCTAAGAAATCAGTACACATTATGCTATATGCTATACTTGTTGAGATCCTTTAGGACAAGGACTGTGTATGTGTGTCTGTGTGAGCCAAGTCAGAAGTGTGTGCGTGTGTGTGTGTGTGTGTGTGCCAAGTCAGGAGGTGGCTCAGCATGGTGTAATAGCATAAGCTCTGGAGTGAGACCATCTTGGTTCAGAGTGACTTTTAGGTAAGTGCGCTCACAGCCCATTTCTGTCTTCTCATCTATAAAATGGGGATGCTAATAGACCCCATGTCTTAGGGATCGTGTGAAGTTTAAATGTGATAATACACCCAAAGCCCTTAGAATAGAGCCTGGGATAAATGTGAACTGACATTTGATTTAAAAAAAAAAAAAAACCCTTCCCTTTCCAGACGGATTTTCCTGAGTTTAGTGCTTTTTCTTGGTTACTACCCTTAACCGTCTGGAGAAGCCATATATCCTCTGTGAATATTTTATTACTTTTATTATCCCACAGAAGTGTTTGATGGATGTTCTGCATGGCTATTAGAGCTCTAATTTTCAGGTTATGAAAAAATGAAACTTGTTAAGGAAAAATCTTAAGCTTTAAATATCTCTGATGTTCTTTGGTTTTAACCTCATTTGCAGGGGCTGCTGTTTAATGACTCTGTGTGGTACGATTCTTAAGATTATCAGGATCTGAAGGGAGGTTTTAGAAATGCTGATGCCCACCTCCTATATAAATATATCATGTCTATACTTTTCTTCAAAATGGTTCAGAAGAAATATATATACATACATATACATATGTATATATATTTTTCTGGACCATTGCATATGTATTTCTGAACCATGTATGCGTATGCATGTATATATATTTTTCTGAACCATTTTAAAGAAAATTACAGACATGATATTTTATACTTAAATACTTCCACACGCATGCACAGATGTCTAAAATATAAAGACATTCTCCTATATAACCAAACACCATTATCATACCAAACATAATAAACAATAATTCCCTAATTTCTAATACCCAGTCCACATTTGTATTTCCTTGTTTGTCCCCAAATTATCTTTTGTAAGTTTTTTTTTTTCAATAAACAAGGCAAATATATATATATTTTTTATTCTACTTTAGGTGATGGTTTACAGAACAAAAATTTTCTTGTTAAACAGTACACATATTGTTTTATGATATTGGTTAACAGCCCCATGGCGTGTCAACATGCTCCCTTCTTGGAATTGGAGGACCCTTTTTTTTTTTTTGGTGAGAATATACATAGCCAAAGACACACCATTTCAAAAATTTCTACTTGTACAATTCAGTTACTTCGATTACGTTCTTCCAGTTGTGCTGCTATTCTCACTTTAGATGAAGGTTTACAGAACAAAATAGTTTCTCATTAAACAGTACACATGTTGCCCTATGGCAATGGTTAACAACCCCACTACGTGTCAATACTATCCTTACTCAACCTTAGGGTTCCCTATCACCAGCTTTCCTGTCCCCTTCTGCCTTCTAGTCCTTGTCCCTGGACTGCTGTGCCTCATTAGTCCTGTTTTGTTTTATGGGGCCGTCCATTAGTTCCGTTTTGTTTTATGGGGCTGTCCAATCCCCGGCTGAACGGTGAACCTCGGAAGTGACTTCACCACTGAGCTAAAAGGGTGTCCGGGGGCCATACTCTCAGAGTTTCTCCAGTCTCTGTCAAGCCAGTAAGTCTGGGTTTTTTTTGTGTGTGAGAATTTTGTCCTACATCTTTCTTCAGCTCTGTCCAGAACCCTCTGTTGTGATCCTGGTCAGAGCATTCAGTGGTGGTAGCTGGACTCAGTCTTCAGTGGTGGAGGGATCAGTCTGGTTGAGGCCTTGGTGGCTGTGGTCCATTAGTCCTTTGGACTAATCTTTTCCTTGTATCCTATTCTCTTCATTCTCCCTTGCTCCCTAAGAGGTGAGACTGGTGGAGTATCTTAGATGGCTGCTCACAGGCTTTTAAGACCCCCGAAGCTACTCACCAAGGTAGAATGTAGAACAATGTTTTTATAAACTGTGTTATGCCAATTAAGCTAGATGTTCCCCGAGACAATGGTCCCCATAGCCCTCTGCCCAGCAATTCAGTCCCTCAGGGAGTTTGGATGTGTCTATGGAGTTTCCATGACCTTTTCTTGTACAAGTTGTGCTGACTTCCCCGGTATTGTGTACTGTCTTACTCTTCACCAAGGTTACCATTTACCTATTGTCATTTAGTATTTCCCCCCTACCCCTCCCACCTCTAGTAACCAACAAAGATTGTTAATTTTTGTATGTAAACTTTTTCATGAATTTTTACAATAGAGGTCTCGTACAATATTTGTACTTTTGTGATTGACTTACTTCACTCAGCATAATGTCCTCCAGTTTGATCCATGTTATGAGATGCTTCACAGATTCATCATTGTTCTTTTCGTTGCATAATACTCCATCGTGTGTATGTACCATAGTTTGTTTATCCATTCATCTGTTGATGGGCATCTAGGTTGTTTCTGTATTTTTGTTATTGTGAACAATGCTGCCATGAACATGGGTGTGCATATGTCTATTCCTATGATGACTCTTATTTCTCTGGATATATTCCTAAGAGTGGGATTGCTGGATTGTATGGTATTTCTATTTCTAGCTTTCTGAGAAAGCTCCATATCATTTTCCAAAATGACTGTATCATTTTGCATTCGCACCAGCAGGGCGTAAGTGTTCCAATCTCTCCGCAGCCTCTCCAACATTTGTTATTTCCAGTTTTTTTGATTCATGCCAGTAATGCCGGAGTGAGATGATAGCTCATTGTGGTTTTAATTTGCACTTCTCTAATGGCTAGTGATCACAGTGATCACAAGCATTTCCTCATTTGTCTGTTGGCCAGTTGAATGTCTTCTTTGGTGAAGTGTCTGTTCATTTCCTTTGCCCATTTTTTAATTGGATTATTTGTCTTTTTGTTGTAGAGGTGCTGGATTTCCTTGTAAATTTTAGAGATTAGAACTTTGTCTGATTTGTAATGTCCAAAAATTTTTTTCCCAGTCTGTAGGTTCTCTTTTTACACTTTTGGTGAAGTCTTTGATGAGCATAAGTGTTTGGTTTTTAAAAGATACCGGTTAGCTAGCTTATCTTCTGGAGTTTGTGTGTTGTTGGTTATGGTTTGTATCCTGTCAATGCCGTGTATTAGGGCCTCTAGTGTTGATTCTATTTTGTCTTCTGTGAAATTTATTGTTTTTTGCTTTGTATTTAGGTCTTTGATCCATTTTGAATTAGTTTTTGTATATGGTGAGAGGTATGGGCCCTGTTTCACTTTTTTGCAGATGGACATCCAGTTTTGCCAGCACCATTTGTTAAGAAGACTGCCTGTTCCCCATTTGATGGGCTTTGGGCCCTTGACGAAGGTCAGGTGACTATAGGTGGATGGATTTACATCTGGGTTCTCAATTCTGTTCCATTGGTCAATGTATCTGTCATTGTACCAGTACCAGGCTGTTTGGACTACCATAGCTGTATAGTAGGTTCTGAGGTCAGGTAGTGTGAGTCCTTCTACTTTATTCTTCTTCTTCAGTAGTGCTTTACTTATCTAGGGCTTCCTGCCTTTCCATATAAAGTTAATGATTAGTTTTTCCATCTCTTTGAAGAATGTTGTTGGTATTTGGATTGGGATTGCATTGTATTTGTAAATTGCTTTGGGTAGAATTGTCACTTTCACAATGTTAAGTCTACCTATCCATGAGCATGGTATGTTTTTCCATTTATGTAGATCCCTTTGGGTTTCTTGCAGTAGTGTTTTGTAGTTTTCTTTGTATAGGTCTTTTACATCCCTGGTTAGTTTATTCCTAAGTATTTTATTTTTTTAGGGGCTATTATAAATGATATTGTTTTCCTGATTTCTTTTTCATTATTCTCTTTGTTGGTGTATAGGAATCCAACAGATTTTTGAATGTTTATCTTGTATCCTGCTACTCTGCTGAATCTTTCTATTAGTTCCAGTAGATTTCTCATGGAGGCTTTAGGATTTTCTATGTATAGTATCATATTATCTGCAAACAGGGAAAGTTTAACTTTTTCATTAGCAATTTGGATGCCCTTTATTTCTTTTTCTTGCCTTATTGCTCTAGCTAGAACTTCCAGCACAGTGTTAAATAGGAGTGGTGATAAAGAGCATCCTTGTCTTTTTCCTGTTCTCCATTGAGAATGATGTTGGCCATTGGTTTTGCATAAGTGCCCTTTATTATGTTGAGAAATTTCCCTTCTATACCTATTTTATTGAGAGTTTTTCTCAGAAATGGGTGTTGGACTTTGTTGAATGCCTTTTCTGTGTCAATTGAGTTGATCATGTGATTCTTTTCTTTCTTTTTATTTATGTGGTGGATTACATTGTTTGATTTTCTAATGTTGAACCATCCTTGCATACCTGGTATGAATCTTACTTGGTCGTGGTGTATTATTTTTTTGACATGATGCTGAATTGTATTGGCTAGCATTTTGTTGAGAATTTTGCATCTATATTCATGAGAGATATTGGTCTGTAATTTTCTTTTTTTGTGGCATCTTTGCCTGGTTTTGGTATCAGCGTTATGCTGGCTTCGTAGAATGAATTTCGAAGGGTCACTTCCTTTTCTATGCTCTGAAATAGTTTGAGTAGTACTGGTACAAGCTTTTCTCTGAATGTTTTGTAGAATTCTCCAGTGAAGCCATCTAGGCCAGGGCTTTTTTTTTGTTGGAAAATTTTTTTATTACCTTTTCAATCTCTTCTCTTGTTATGGGTCTGTTCAGATTTTCAACATCGCTTTGTTGTAGTTTGGGTAGGTAGTTGTGTCTAGAAATTTATCCATTTCCTCTAGGTTTTCAAATTTGTTGGAGTATAGTTTTTCATAATACTCTGTTATGATCCTTTTTATTTCAGTTGGGTCTATTGTAATGTCGCCCATTTCATTTCTTCTTATTTGGGTTATTTGCATCCCCTCCTGTTTTTCTTTTGTCATTCTGGCCAGTGGTTTGTTGATTTTGTTGATTCTTTCAAAGAACCAACTTTTGGTTTTGTTGATTCTTTTATTGTTTTTCTATTCTCTATTTCATTTATTTCTGCTCTAATATTTATTGTTTCCTTTCTTCCGGTGGCTGTGGGCTTTTTTTTTTTTTTCCTCTTCTCTTTCTATTGGTTTGAGTTGTGTAGTAATGTTTTGATTTTGTCCCTTTCTTCTTTTTTGATATGTGCATCTATTGCTATAAATTGTCCTCTGAGGACTGCCTTTGTTGTGTCCCAAAGGTTTTGGTAGGGTGAGTTTTCATTCTCGTTTGATTCTAGGAATTTTTTGATTCCATCTCTGATTTCTTCTATTATCCAGTGGTTTGTAAGCAGGGTGTTATTCAGTTTCCATGTAATTGATTTTTTTTCCTTGCTCTTTCTGTTGTAAATTTCTACCTTGATGGCATTGTGGTCAGAGAAGATACTTTGTATTATCTCAACGCTTTGGATCTTGTTGAGGATTCCTTGTTGCCTAAGATGTAGTCTATTCTGGAGAATGTTTCATGTACATTGGAAAAGAATGTGTACTTTGCAGCTGTTGGATGGAGTGTTCTATATATGTCTATGATGTCAAGTTAGCTGATTGTGCCCTTTAAGTCTTCTGCATCTTTGCTGAGTTTCTTTTTAGATGTTCTGTCCTTTACTGAGAGTGGTGTGTTGAACTCTCCTACTATTATTGTGGAACTGTCAGTTTCTCTTTTCAGTGCTGTTAGAGCTTGTTTTATGTATTCTGGAGCTCTGTTATTGGGTACGTAGATGTTTATTATGGTTATGTCTTCATGATGGATCATCCCCTTAATCATTATATAGTGTCCTTCTTTGTCTTTTATGGTGGATTTTGTTTTAAAGTCTATTTTATCTGAGATTAGTATTGCCACTTCTGCTCTTTTTTGGTAGTTGTTTTCTTGATATATTTTTTTCAAACCTTTGATTTTTAATAAATTTATGTCTTTGTTTCTAAGGTGTGTCTCTTATAGACAGCATATTGATGGATCCTGTTTTTTTATCCATTCTGTCACTCTCCGTCTCTTTATGGGTGCACTGAGGCCGTTTACATTTAGTGTAATTATTGATAGATATGAGTTTATTGCTGTCATTTTGTAATGCTTTTTGTGTGGTGCTGACGTTTTCTTTGTTCCTTTTACTCTCCTGTGCTGAGTTCCTTTTGTTTGTGGATTTTTTTTTCATTTGTTTTGCTTTTGTAGGTTTTGTTTTTATTGAGACTTTATGTTTTTCCTCCTTATTTTTGTGAATAGGCTTGTTAACTTTCTTTGTGGTTACCGTGAAATTTACCCTTATCTTTCTAAGTTTGAAGCAGTCTATTATTACTTGGTATCACCTTGCCTTCCTCTCTATTAGAAGGTTCTATCCCTACACCGTTTATTCCCTTTTTTATTGTTCTGATGTTGTTGCCATTTACAGATTAACTGCTTTGATTCCCTCTTGTATTTCTTTTGGTTTTAGATAGTCCTAAATTGGTATCTGGCTGGTACAATCCTTCATTCTAGATTGAGCCTGTGAACCGAAGTTGTTTGTTCTCAGATCAAAGGACTCCCTTTAATAATTCTTGTACGTTTGGTATGGTTTTTACATATTCCTTAATTTCTGTTTATCTGGAAATGTCCTAATTTCTCCATCATATATGAACAAGAGTTTTGCAGGTTGTATTATTCTTGGTTGGCAATTTTTTTCTTTCAAGGTTTTACATATGTCATCCCATTGCCTTCTTGACTGCATGGTTTCTGCCGAATAATCTGGGCTTAGTCTTATTGTTTCTCCTCTGTATGTGACTTCTTATTTTTCATGAGCTGCTCTCAGGATTCTTTGTTTTGTTTTAGTGAGTGTGGTTATGATATGCTTTGGTGATTTTCTTTTGAGGTCTATCCTATATGGGGTTTGTTGAGCTTCTTGGGTGGCTAGCTTTTCATCTTTCATGATACTGGGAAAGTTTTCTGTCAGCAGTTCTTCAATGATCCTCTCTGTGTTTTCTGTTTTCTCCCCCTGTTCTGGAACTCCGATCACTCTCTTTTGGATTTCTAATTATTGTTTTTGTATGATTTCTAGTTGTGAATTTATTTTGGCATTTTGTTCCTGCATTATTTTCGTGAATTCTTGCATTTTTTTGTATGTATTTTCCATGAATTTGTCCATTTTTTCCTCATTTTTGTCTGCTTTTTGCTTCAACTCTTGGATAATTCTGAGTAAGAGAGATTTGAATTCCCTATCAGGTAGTTCTAGTGCCTTTTCTTCTACTGGAAAGCCACCTGGTGTTTTATTCTGAACACCTACTGGAACCATCCTGTCCTGTTTTTGTAAATGTTTTGATATTGTCTGCTGTCTTCAGGGCATTCAGTAGTTATTTTTCTCTTTTATTGATTGTAGATTTGTTTGTTTTATCCTTTTTTTTTTGTTTTATTTGGCTATGTCTGAGCAGGTGGGCTGTATGTTCTTTGTTGTTTGCTTGTCTGTGGGTGCAATACTTTTTGCCTCCTTATCCAATTGGCAGGGTCAGTCGCTCAGATATGGTACAGCAGGGCAGGTCTAGCTGAAGAGGAGTTGCTGGGATGGGTTGTTTGTGGCACTTACTATGGCCACCAGGGTGGGTCAGTAATCAGTGCAGGGCAGGTTCTGGTAGGCTGTGCCTGTGCTGCTTCATGGTGTGATGTTAAGCACACGGTTCAGGTAGCAGGATGGAGGGGGGAGATTGTGCTGTGTGAAGCTAAGATGGGTATGGGAGAGAGGAGAGAGAAACAGGAGCCAAAAACATACAAACAAACAAAAAAGAGTGCTGGGGAGCTTACCCTTGGAGTGGAGAGATGATAGACTATGGAATGGAGAAAAATAAAAAGGAGAAGAAGATGAAAAAAGAAAAAATGAATAAATAAAAATTAGAAAGAAAAAAGAAAAGAAAAGCTCCCAGGGATCCCACTGGTGTGGATACGAGGTCTGGGAAAGTTGCTCCCAGGCATTGAAATATAGCGTGGCTAGAAGGCGTAGAGGTGTCACTCAGCAGCATGTATTCAGGGGACAGGAAGAGAAGGAAGATATAGAGAGATGATAAACTGAGTAATGAAGAAAGACAAAAAGGGAAAAAGAGGGAAAAGGAAACAAAATGAATTAAAAAAAAAAAAGAACAAGAAAAACCCTCAAAAAACACAAAAAAGAAACACCTTCAGGGATCCCTCTGCTCATCTGCGCAAACTGAGGGGGTAGGTACCAAGCCACACAGTACTGCCCGGCTAGAACGGGCTCCCAATTTGAGAAAAGAAAAGGAAAACAAACAATTCAAAACCAACAAGTAAACAAAAAGCCCTGTGATCCCACCAGTGTGGCAGCATGGACTGGGAAGAGGTTTCACAGTTGAGTGGAGTTTCACAGCCTTTAAGGAAGAAGCAAAGATGGCGCACGGAGCCAGGTGTTTGAAAGAAAGGAGAGGGAGGTGGTGAGAGGTAAGGAAGAAATCAAAAGAAGCAGAGAAAAGCAACACCAGCAGCCAACAAATGGCACTCAGGCTGTCGGCCAGTGCAGGCAGATGGAATCAAAGCAGCTGGTGCTTCCCAGCCATGGGAGGCAGAGGAGGCCGAGTGGGAGTAAAGAAGGGTTTGGGGTGGGAAAGCATATATTGCTGGTTACTGGTTATTCTGTCTTCTGCTAGAAGCTCCGTGAAGCTGCTTTCTTGTACCCCCTGTTCACTGGTCTCTGATAGGAGTCCAAGATGGTGGATCTGTGCTGCGTTAACTGATAGGGGACCTCTGCATGAATCTCTCCTTGCTCTCAGTTCTCTGTCAGTTTCTCACTCCATTTGGTGCTTGGCTGAGTTCTTATCTCTTTGTTTGATGCTTAGGGTTTCAGGATTGCTGTTTTCTCTGTTTGGCTTAGTTTTTCAGATCTTTGCTGTGGAAGGACGGCATGGGACTTCTGTCTAGAGTGCCATGTTGTCCAGAAGTCTGCAAATATATATTTTTAAAGAGTAGTGTAAGTTTTTTGGACCTCTTGGACATGGGTCAAGTCTAATGTCTCCTATAAACTATGTTTTGCACCTTACTGGATTTCTATGAAGCCTGAAATATCATCCAGGCATCTGTAACTACAAGTAAATGTACAATTGAAATGAAAAGAGAGAAGCCATGTCACTGAATTAATTTGCTGAGGAAAATTTGGGGAAAGAGCTGGGATTTAGAAAACAGTGACATTCTAACAACTTCTTTCCTTCAGGCCAAGTCTCTCTAAAATGTTGATCTGCTTTTTTCAAACAGAGAACTCTGAGGAAGTTAAAGTGATCTTAAAACAAAAACGCTAACAGGTGGTATTCAACTTTTCTTCTTGACAAGACTCAGTGGACTTGAGTATTTTGATCGAGTGTTAGGAGATTAAAAAAGTGAAGCAAGGAATTTCTGATTGCTTGTCAAAATCATCTTCTTATCCTTTCCTCAGCATCCACACCACCCTGGATTCAATCAGCACTGTGACAACTCCTGCCAGACTCCATGTCCCAGACTCAGGACATCCTCAGATTAAGGTGAGCCACCTGAAGATGTTCTGACTCCCGAGGAACCGAGAAATATCCATTTCTACCAAGAGAATTGAAGCAAAGATCAGAGGGAGAGGACTTAATGATAGCATAAGAAAAGGATCTTGGAGCAAATAGTATACTTTTTAAAAAAGTTTGAAATGATCCCCAATTTATGGAAAAGTTACAAGTACAGTAAAAACAACACAAAACAAAAAACCCAAACCAGTTTCCATCCAGTTGTTTCTGACTCATGGCAGCCCCATGTCTGCCAGAGTAGAATTGTGCTCCATGGGGTTTTCAATGGCTAATTTTTCGCAAGCAGATTACCAAGCCTTTCTTTTGAGATGCCTCTGGTGGGTTCAAACCACCAATCTTTCTGTCAGTAGTCTTGCCCTTAACAGTTTGTGCCACCCAGGAACTCCATAAATACGATACAAAGAACTTTTTCTTAGAAACATTTGAAAGTTATTTACCAATCTAATGTCCTATCATCCTCTAATGCATTATTCCCTTACATAATCATAATACAACCATCAAAATCAGGAAACTAACATTGGTACATTAATGGCATCTAACACTCAGACCCCATTCAAGTTTTGCCAAAAGTCCCAATAATTCCTTTATGGCAAAAAGATTTAGTTCAGAATCACATGTTGCCTTTAGTTGTCATGTCTCTTTAATCTTCTCCAATCTGAAAGAGCTCCTCAGTCTTTCTTCCACTTTTATGACCTTAAAACTTTTGAAGAATATGGGCCAGCTGTTTTGTAGAATGCTCCTCAGTTTAGTCTTTTCTGATGTTTCTTCTTGATTAGATTCAGACTATGCATCTTCGGCAGGAATGAGCAAAGAAGTGATGCTGTGTTCTCATTGCATTCTCTCAGATCTCATGCTGTTTTTATTTATCCCATTTCTGATAATATTTCCTCTGATCACTTGCTGCCAACCTGCTCTGATTTAATGCTACTCCTTTTCCTTTTGTAATTAATATATGTTTTGTGGGGAAGTATTTTGAAATGATGGAAATATCCCATTCTTAATCAAAATTTTAATTTATTAAATTATGTCATTGTGGCTAATGTTTTATATTTTATTCAAAGGGTCATAATCTATTACCATCATTGTTTATTTTGATGCTTAGATTGTCCTAGTTTTGTCCAGTGGCAGCTCCTTCAAGCTGGCTCCTATATTCTCTCGATCAGTCCCAACCATTCTTTGAGCACTTCCTTGCTTTCTGACATAAAAATGTGTTCCCTACTTATCTTGGCCTTTCCCTGTCCCAGAAATTGGCATTTTTGTTTTACAAAGAGCCTTGGTTCCTTTTGTTGGAGAAAGGTATTGATAAGCCAGGTGTGCTCATTGCTATTGGGCTGTTGCTATTCCCAGGAACTCTCACTGGACCAAACAAACAAAAAAACCGATTGCCATCGAGTCGATTCTGACTCATAGTGACCCTATAGGACAGGGTAGAATTGCCCCATATGGTCTCCAAGGAGGGCCTGGTGGTTTCAGACTGCTGGCTTTTTTGTTAGCAGCTGTAGCTCTTAACCACTACACCACCAGGGTTTCCTCTCACTGGACAGAGGTAAGCAATATACATGAGTATTTGTTTCCTATTGCTACTGTAACAAATTACTACAGACTTGATGTCTTAAAACAACACAGTCATTTTATTTTATAGTTCTGGAGGTCAGACGCCCTAAAATCAAGGTGTCAGCAGGGCAGCATTCCTTCTGAAAGCTCTAGGGAACAATCTGTTTTCTTGCCTTTACCAGCTTCTAGAAGCCACCCACGTTCCTTGGCTCACGGCCACTTCCTCCATCTTCAAGGCTAGCAGCATAGCACCTTGAAATTTCTCTTTATGTCTATGACCTCTGCTTCCATTGTTACCTCGCCTTCTCTGACTTTGTCGGTCCTGTGTCCCTCTTATAAAGACCCTTGTGATTCCACTGGGCTCATGCAGATAATCCAAGAAAATTTCATCTCAAAGTCCTTAATCTAATCACATCTGCAAAGACCCTTTTGCCGTGTAAGGTAACATATTCACAGATTCTGGGGATTACAATGTGAACATCTTTGAGGGGCCATTCTTCTACTTACCACAATATATATGTATGTATACACACATTCATTTTTATATGTTTTCTATATCTATTTAAGTGTATTGAAAACCAGGAGTTTACTTGTATACCTCCAATTCCAGTCCAACAACTACAGGGTTCATTCTAGTTCTCTCTTTCAGTATTTGTGTCTCCCTTCTCCAACAGTGAGAAACCTGGCTCTCATTACCATTAACATAGTTACTTATTTGATCAATCTCCTCTATATAACAAGTATCCCATCTGACATCTGTCCTTTTACCCATGAAGGGACTCTGCTTGGAGTCTGATACTTTACACTTGTCCCCTTCCACTCCACACTAGACTGTCCCCTGCAGGAACACCCTCCTCACCCTGCTCTAGGCCACCACAGACCCTTCATTAGGCACAGATGCTACCTTGTTCTGTCCCACCTAATAATTTCAGAGAGGGAAGAGAAAGAAGAGCCCAAGTGACATATTTTTAAGAGGGAGAAAAGGTATTGAAACCTTGATCCAAGCAAGACTGAGCAATGTAGAATGCTGAGGGAGAGAGGTGGGATGTGAGGGGGGATGAGGTAGAAGTACACAAGAGAGAATTTGAGCCTTGAAGAAATACTGGTTATTGTAACTGGCCCCTGCTCTTGGGCTTGTTTGCACGTTTGAGGAGTCGACTCTTATTTTTCTGGGCTGAGAATGCTGCCACCAGTCTGGAGCCTCATCAAACCACTTTTTTTATTCAAAAACCACCCTTGGCTCCTGATGTTTTTTATGCTGATTAAGAACATTGACTTGGCTAAACGAACAAGGGGGCTGATTGTTGCTCTGTCTCTTGAAGCAGAGCTTTTGATCAAGTTGAGTGGGAGTTTATGTTTGAGGTATTTTTTAAAAATGAAATTTGGAGATAAGCTTATGAACTGAATTTGAACTTTATTCCAAGCTCATTGAACAGAAATGTTTAAGATCCCTTTAATCTGGAAAAAGCCCGTCACAATTGCCCTTTTAAGGCCCACCCCCCTCTTTTTTTTAAAGCTAAAGCTCTTTCTCAAATTGCTTATCATTTATCTACATACTGAGAAGGGCACTTCAAAAACAAACTCTGAAGTTTAAAGATGTTTGAATGTTTTTCTTTCTGAGAGGATGGTGACCTTGGCTCAGTGCCTTCTCCCTCCACTGCAGCACCCAGAGCCACTGACTAGGACCTGTTTTCCTGGGTGGCGATCTGGGCACAAGCTCAGCTTCACAGCAGATGTGGCCCTGTTGGGGCTAACGGTTGGTTGAATTAAAAGCGGAATCTTATATATTTTTATCTCAGTTCCTCCACTGGTTCGGAGTGACTTTAGGTGAGTCATTTAATTTCCACATGTTTGGTTTGCTCCATCTGCCACAGGGAGCTAATGATATGTCTCATCCACTTATAGGAATGTTTTAAGGACTGATTAATGTACAGGGTGGTCAAACACTACGTATGTGCAATGAGCTAAGAAAAGTGAGACAATGAACCCGGAGACCTTTTCCAAATTAGAGATGATCTTATCCTTCAGGAATGAGCTATGCTCACGGTGCTGGTAATTTTTGGCCATTTCCCTGTTTTTCTTATTAATTCAACTTACACTGTTATTCACCATATACATAATAATATGCTTGGTTCAGCATGGATGAGGTCACCTACTTCAATATTTTTTTGTGTACTTGCTATTTGCTTGTCACGCTCTGTATTAGAATTAAACACCCAAGAAAAAAACAAATTATAGGAAGGTCAGAAAGTGTGAAACATTTATAAGCAAATTCATGTTTCTACTTCTACTATTGTTATTGTCAGTGGCCATCAAGTCGATTCTGTCTCATGGCGACCTCGTGTGCGCAGACTGCTCCATAGGGATTTCAAGACTGTGACCTTTTGGAAGCAGATTGCCAGGTCTGCCTTCCGAGGCACCTCTGGATGAATTTGAACTACCAACCTTTCAGTTAGCAGTCAAGCACTTAACTGTTTGCGTCACCCAGGGACCCCTTCTACAGTTAACTCTGATGATTTATTTGCTTAAACAGAGGCTTCTCTTCTTATCATAAAACTTATCTGAGGGAAGCTGAACTTCAATTTCCTAAGAGTCTGTGAAAGATGCAATTTAGCTTTCAAAAAGAGGGGTTTCCATTAGCCATCTTCTCATCAAACGGCAATCTTCCTAAAGACATGGTGTTCCACTTAATGAATTTCCACGTGGCTGTTCCCTGCTAACAGGACATTAACCTAAATTAGGCCTGCCCTTTTGCAGTGCCAAGCACATAGTAAAAATAAATATGGTTAGTATATCCTCAGTAGAGGGAAGTTAAGCCAGATTGTATGTGAATTTGAAAACCAAACTAAAAATGATCATGTCATACCCCTGAAAAATCTTCATTTTTGCACACACAGGAAGAATTGCTCCTCACATAGCACTCACTTCAGCCACCCCCCCCCCCCATGCAGATGGTCACTGCCTTCAATGGCATTATGTTCGAACGTGCAGCAGCAGAAAAAGTTCATGTTTTTATACCAACCAGGGCCGATATCTAAGTTCAAAATGCTAAGAGAAAAACAAAAAACACAAAATAATGCAACACAGAGTAGGAAATTGGGGTTTGGCAACTTTGCTTCCAGTTGTAGACTTTGGCTCCGAGTAGGGCTTCTGGTTGGCTGCTGTAGGAAAACTTCTGGACTATTTTCGACAGACAGAACAGGCTGGATGAAATTTCTATTATTACTTCAGTTTTGGCTGGCTCTAGGACACAGAACTGACTGCCTTCAGTCCCTTGTCCTGCAGTGTGTCATTTCCCAGTGTAGACCTGGTACATGGTGACCTCCCCAGAGCCTGTTTCAGGACTATTACCTCTTGGGGTGAGACCACTTCCAGGAAGATTTTCTCAGTACTGTAGCTGGTGATGTTTCTAAGAAGGATCAAGCTCAACCTAATTTTTCTGTTCTAAAAGTGTGTCATAGCAAAATCTAAGATAACAGCAAGCCCTTAAGTAAGAAACCATTCTCTAATCCAGATAAAGTTTTATAGGATTGCAGCTTTTAGGATTAGAATGTAAGTATTGCTAACATGTATTAGAAAACCAGGGAGGAAGTTATCTGTTCTCTAGGCAACTTCCATACAGAGAGTTCGATTTTGTTACCCAACCCTGTTTTCTCTCTTTGGTTAAACAGGAAGGATGAGGCAGTTTAAAGGGCCTCCTTGGGATTGAAAGAATATTCATGAAGCTTCAAGTGTTTAAAAGTAATCATTTTCTGAGAAATCTTCATATGTTGTAACTCAGGCACTGGAAATACCCCAGAGGCCTGTAATCTTGCCTATTGATGTCCATGATCCCTGACCTCATGAGCAAGAGAAAAGACTTGTCCATTTCTCTGGACTTTGGGCCATGTGAGATTTGCTAGATAGAGTGCCAGAAGGCTGGGGTTGGCTGATTCTATTTTCCTTAGGAATCCTGAACTTTAGGAAAATAGAATTTTTCCAAGGGGAAGCTTAGCTTTTAAAATGGATTTTTGTTTCTTCCTTACCCAGGTCCCATCTCCTTGGGAGCAAACCATTTAAAACAGAATAATAATAACAAGAGAGGCAATGACTTTATAGACATTGGTTGTTAGAAAACTTGAGCCAAGAAAGATCCAGAATTATAGAGTTCTAGTTCTGGCTTTGCCACTGATTCATTTGTTCAGTGACGTGAGGCAATTCTCTTCATTGTTCCACAACTCAGTTTCTCTGTCTGTAAAATTAAGGATCCAGATAGATATTAAGGAGGTAGTATTGCAAGAGGATTGAGAACATGGGTTCTGGAGGCAGACTGCTTGGTTTGAATTCTAAGTCCATCACTTCTGTGTGGCTTTGGGCAAGTTGCTTAACATATTTCTGTGCCCCAGTTTCTTCATCTATATAAAACGAGGATAATAATTTCCAGTTCCAGTTGCTGTCATGGTGACCCCATGTGTGCAGAGTAGACAGCTCCATAAAGTTTTCAAGGCTATGTGACCTTTCAAAAGCAGATTGCCAGGCCTTTTTTCTGTAGCACTTCTGGGTGAGTCGGAATCGACACTCTTTCTGTTTGTAGTCAAGAACTTAACCATTTGCACTGTCTAGGGACTCCTGAGGATAATAACAGTACCTACTTTATAGGATTGCTGTGAAGAATACATAAGATCATATAGGTAAAGTGCCTGCCAGATACATAGCCCCCAATCAGCACTAGCACTGGGCTATTTTACTTACCTGGAGTTAGCACTGGTATCATTATTATAACCTAACCAGAGATCCTAAGGTCCAAAGTAGTACAGAAATGAACACAATCAAAACTTTCCCTTGAATCTACTTTTTTCTTTTTTTTGTAGCCAACCACTTTATACAAGAGTTAAGATTAGTAACCCAAGATTTCACAAACTTCTGCAAATGTTATTCTCTGGAAGTGAATTGCACAACTATCTCCATGTGATGTCAGCAAAGATTTAAGGAACAAGCAGAGTGATGCAATGTCAGGGAGCAGAGGGGGAGGGCTCTGCCTCTGATGCCATGTCCGGGGCTAGGCCAAGTCATTTGCAAGATGTCCAGCAACATCCTCATAGCAATTATTTTACGTAGCATTTGAATTTTACAAACATTAATTAGTTACTTGGATAAGGTGTGAGCTATGTTCCTCCCTGGGCTGGGCTAACTGAGCTGCAAATAAACAAATGCTTGTAGATGATGCATCCTGAGGTATTCAGTTAGAGAGAAAGGAAATCCCAAATCAATGGAGGTACGGCAAGAAGTCAGGGGAAACCTGTGTCTCACTTTGGTCTTTCCTGAGCTGGCCCGTCTCCATTTCTTGGGATGTATTTTCTGCTTTTCCTCAACATGCTCCCTTCACTGTCTTCAGCTCTACCTCCTCATGGTTCCATGGCTGTACCGTATTGAGGCTTTTACTCATGTAAAAGTTTTACATGAGCTTTACTTTTGGAAAGCTTCCCTCTCTCCTCCTCTTATCTTTATTGTACTCATCTTTTAAGGCCTAGGGCACAAACTTTCCTCTCCATGTATCTCTCCCTGACCATGCTGCTCTCACAATTTCTTTCAGCAGCTACAAGAATTATATAACCAGAAACAATCCTTTCATTTCTTTGCTATAGCCGTAGCACTGTGTCCCTGCAAGCAATTCATATTAATAGGTTCTTTCTTGACGTCTGTCAGTGCACATTTATTGAATGCCTACAACATGACATGTCTGTGCTAGCAGTCAAATGTTATAAAGTTGATATTCCCATTTCATAGATTAAGAACCTAGGTTTAAAACATTAAGTTGATTGATCAAGGCTCCATAGTTTGTAAATGACAGGGATGGGATTTAAATCTGCATATGTTTTTTATCCATCTTTCTGTATAGGCTCTTATGCGTTGAATATGAAAAAGTCATGATGAATAGACGGGGGTGTGTGGAAGGGCTTCTTAGAATATCTGGGAGATGAGCTTGACAGAACAGTTAGAATTGGTTACCAGGTTTAGTGGGAGGGCAGGCGTTGGGGTGCGCAGAGTGTTTCAGACTGAGGACACAAAAGAATGAGATGCCAAGCTGAATACTCATGGAAGACCAGAGGGAAATGAGCCTTCAGAAGTTGGCAAGAGCCAGATCTCTCTGACCTCCTCTCTTATAGGGGATCTTGTGTACGCTTGGCCTGAATGCTGGCCAGGGCGCTGGTGCCAGGGTGAGAGGTTCTCCAAACAGCAAAGTGGAGAGATCTAGAGGATAAATGTTTTGCCCTTAGGAGGGGAGAAGGCCAAATCAAGACTGCTCATACCGTCACTCGATCCGAGCATAGAGAGTAGGGCCAGAATTGGGAGGCAGAGCTGAGTGTCAGAAGCTGGGTGAACAGTAGGATAGACTGGAGAGTCAAGAATAAGTGTGGGCCTACTACAACTTCCACCAGACTGAGTCCAGCACAACTAAATGGTGCCTGGCTACCACCACTAACTGCTCTGACAGGGATCGCAATACGGGGTCTCAGACAAAGCTTGAGAAAAATGTAGAACAAAATTCTAACTCACAAAAAAAGATCAGACTTACTGGACTGACAGAGACTTGAGAAACCCTGAGACTATGGCCCCTGGACACTCTTTTAGCTCAGTACTGAAGTCACTCCTGAGGTTCACCCTTCAGCCAAAGATTAGACAGGCCCATAAAACAAAATGAGACTCAAGGGGCACACCAGCCCAGAGGCAAGGACTAGAAGGCAGAAGGGGAAAGGAGAGCTGGTAATAGGGAACCCAAGGTTGAGAAGGGGAAATTGTTGACATGATGTGGGATTGGTAAACAATGTCACAAAACAATATGTGTACTAACTGTTTAATGAGAAGCTAGTTTGTTCTGTAAACCTTCATCTAAAGTACAATAATTAAAAAAACAAAAACAAAAACCCACAGAACAGTGAACCTGAAAGTAAACTATGGAATTTAGTTAATAGTAATGCATCAATATCGGTTCATCAATTGTAACAAATGTACCACACCAATACAAGATGTTAATAATTAGAGAAATAGTGTGCTGAGGGAGGGGTACATATGAGAACTCACTGTACTTTCTGCACAATTTTTCAGTAAACCTTAAGCTACTCTTAAAAATAAAGGTTATTAAAAAAAAAAAAGAGTAGGTATAGGGCAAAGCTTGGGTCCAAGGCACATTTGTTGAATAGAGCTGGGGGTAAGGGCTTGTTTGAAATAGCTTCAAGGAGCAGGAGTAGACCGGTGTGGCTAATAGGCAGAGGTTGAAAGGAGAAGATAACGAAGGGCCTTAGATGACATATTAAGGGGGCATCCCTCTGATGTCAGAATGAATTGAGGGGAGAGAAGGGGAGAACAAGACTGTTGATGAGAAAATCAGTTAGGGGCTTCTGCAGAGCTGATTAATTTGCGACAATGGAGATACGGGTAAAAAGCCTATCCCCCAAAAGATCTCGGTTAGTATGGAGTGAAAAGCGTCTAGGAGAAGCTAGATTGGATTCCTTGGATGTCTCATTCTTGTACATCTGAGGGCTCTTGCATTGAGGCTGATGGATGTGTTGGGGGTTGTGATTCTCTTTCTTCCACAAATATTCATTCCATCACTGTGCTAGGTACTGCTGTGGGCATGGGAACAGTGAGACCCAAGGCATCAAGGTCCCTGTGTGCATGGAGATTTATTATGGGGGGTGGGGGTGGGGAATAGATACAAAATAAACACCAAATTAAGGTATTCAAAATTATGGAAATGAGTGCTATGATATAGATGATAAACCAAACCAGAAAAACCCGTTGCTGTCAAATCGATTCTGACCCTATAGGACAGAGCAGAACTACCCCATAGGGTTTCCAAAGCTGTAAATCTTTATGGAAGCAGACTGCCACATCTTTCTCCTGCAGAGTGGCTGTTGGGTTAGAATCGCCGATCTTTTGGTTAGCAGCCAAGTGCTTAACCACTGCACCACCAGGGCTTCTGAGACAGATGATAGAAGGGCCTAATTTAGTTTGGGGCAGGGAGGAGGGAGGCCTCCCCAAGGAACTGATATTTAAGCTGAGATATGACGGATGAACAGGGGTTAGTCAGGCAAAGCATGGCGGAAGAGAATTCCAGGCAGAGAGAATAGCATATACAAAATCTTTAAGGTAGAAAAGAACTTGTAATTTCAAGAGAAATAAAGAAGGCCAGTGTGTTGTTAGAATTTAGTGAGCAAAGGAGATGGGGCTGGAGAAGTAGGCAGGGGCCTGGATTGGTAGGGTTTTATATACCAGTTTAGGGATTTCAAATTTTATATTCAAAGGGAAGCCATCAGAGAGTTTTAAACAGGGAAATGACTTAAAGCAATTGAATTTTAGTTCTGGCTGCTGTGTGGAGAGGGGATCGAAGAGCTGAACGTGGGAAGACCAATTAAGAGGCTACTGTAGAAGTCTAGGCAAGTTATTACCATGCGCAGCAAGAGCAGTAGCAGTGCAGATGGACAGATGACAGTAGATTTGAGTTATAAAGTATTTTCAAGGTGGAATCTACAGAACTTCATGTTATACTGTTGTTGTTAGTTGCCGTTAAGTCAATTCTGACTCATGGTTACCTCGTGTGTGCAGAGTCAAACTGTGCTCCATAAGGTTTCCAAAGCTGTGATCTTTTGGATGCAGATTGCCAGGTCTGTATCCTGAGATTCCTCTGGGTGGGTTCAAACCACCAACCTTTCGGCTAATATTCGAGTGCTTAACCATTCGCACCACCAGAGAGACCTCTTCTGTTATGCTACAACCCCTGAAAGTGAACCATCTCTACAAAGTAGCATGTAGAGAATCTATAACTGTAAAGTTTGTTTTGATGTCAAAGTTTCAAAGAAGATACTGAAGATGCTCCTATTCTTTACACCATGTACCAAGAAAGAAAGCAAATTAGGTGTCTTCTCCTGATGATTCCAGCAAGTCAGCCCATTAGGTTATGAGCAGTCAAATCTAGAGGAGTTATGTGCTTTATAATTTTGAAGCTAATGCTCTCTTAGTTGCAGTCATTAATCTCTTGTCTGCTGCAGTTACCTTTGTTTATATAAAACTGAAGATTGGATAAATTTCACTGGATATGTGTCTCCTTGGTGAGAGGGTCACCAGAGGACAGTGGGGATGTTATATGAGTTGATATCAGGACAATACATGCCATACAAGACAGTCAGAGGCTTTACCCCAGCAGGATTGCCTGATCTGCATGGATCTATTTGTGTTTTGAAAAATATACCTTTTTGAGACTTCAGGAAAAAATCTGGAGCTAGGACACCAAGGCAAACAAACTGAATGATGAACAAGGCCCCAGGGAATCTATAATGTCCCTACAAGACAGACAGGACCTGGGTTTCGAGGTCTCCTTTCTGAGGGCTCCAAATACAAAGGCAGATAAGAGAGACCAGAAGGAGAACGGAAGATGGAGCCAAGAAGAAGCAAATAACATCAATTCACAGTTGTAATATATCCATTTTTCTCAGTCTTCCTGGATGTGAATGTTTCTAATTATCTAACAAAAGGTAGTAAAACAACCTCTCATTAGCTGTCTTTTCCCACAGTGTTAAATAGAGCATCCAGAGATCAAGGTACGCATTGTAATTACCAGCAAATGATGGAAAGCTTCTGAGCCTACTTTAAAATACAATTCCTCATTAATAAACCATTCAGGGGCCTTCGTATCATATTTAAGGAAAAAAATAGCCCTTTCTTATTCAATGTGGTGCAGTAAAAGGAGGGAGTCTGGTCCTTCTGGTTAGAAAAATCATAGTTTGAGTTTATCAGCTGTGTGAACTTGAACAGGTTCCTGGTAAAATATAAGTTCCATAAGCTTGGGTTCACTGATGTGTACCAAGGACCTGGCATGTAGTAGACACTCAATAAGTACTTGTTAAATGAGTGAAGTCATTTATATTTTCTGAGCTTTGGTTTCCTCATATCAGAAAGGGAATAGTAATACCTCATTGGGTTGTCATGAAGATGATGGATGGTGTATTGTAAAATACCTAGCCAGAGAAGACAGTCTTGTTAGAGAGAACCTTGGAATAACTTCAGTTGTATTGTTGCCTCAGGGCATGGTTTGTTCTTGTCTCTTTCTCTCTCAAGTCTTATGTTTTGGCTTGTTTTTTTACCAGTTTGCTTGTGATCCTTTTATCTCTCTATCCTAACACCACCTGCAGATAGACTTTAGTTATATTGAAGAATGAGGCAATTCTTCATTAAAGTCTATCAGCCAGAAACAGAATCCTTGTCAATGGGCAACATCTCAATGACTTTCTAAACGAGCGTGTAAAGATAAATATAGTGTGTTTGTACTCTGGGAACTTTTAGCCGTGTAAACAAATGCCTTTGAACAAAGAAGGTCCTCCAGCTAAGTCTTTTTATCTTCATGTTTGCCTCTCCCCATCTCTCTGTTTTCTGGCCACTCTAAATTGCTCTTAGTTCTTGAATGCACTGCATTCTTTCTGGACCTTCAGCTTTCACATGTGGTCCTCTGCCTAGACTTTCCTCCACCCATCCTTGTCTTTTAGTCATCATATCCTTGTCTTTTAATCATCATATCCTCAAAGATGCCTTTTCCAACCTTTCAGAGTACCTCTGGTCTCTTATCTTATGATCCCAGAATAGCTGTCTTCCTCTTTCATAATACTAACCACACCTTTTATTACTTTGTGACTATCTTCCTCACTGTAGTATGAGCCCCATAATGGCAGAGTCTGCTTTGTTCACCATCTGATTCTCAGTGTCTGGGCAAAGTAAACACTCTGAGATTGTTATTGAATTGAAAACTAACTAAACCAAGTTTCAAAAAGATTTCAGCACTGGAAGGAACCTTAAAGGTATAAACACAAAACCCATCACCGGTGACTCGATTCTGACTCATACCGACTCTATAGGACAGAGTAGAACTGCCTTACAGGGTTTCCAAGGCTGTAAATCTTTACAGAAACAGACTGCCATATCTTTCTCCCACGGAGTGACTGGTGGGTTCTAACTGCCAATCTTTAAGTTAGGAGCTGACCTTTTAACCACTGCACCACCAGGGCTCCTTTCAAAGGTGTATCTAACTAACGTATTACCGTGGAGTTGATGCTAACGCATAGTGATCTTATAGGACAGAGTAGAACTGCCCCATAGGGTTTCCAAGGAGCTGCTGGTGGATTTGAACTGCCAATCCTTTTGTTAGCAACCAAGTTTTTAACTACTGTACCACCAGGGCTCCAAAGGTATAGTGACCATATTGTGTCAAACAAATGGTAGAAATTATTCCTGGTAAAATATTTTGTTTTTTATTTGTTAAATTGTTTATATGAAGATTCTACTGTTGTTGTTAGGTGCTGTCGAGTTGGTTCTGACTCACAGCGACACCCTCTACTTCACTAAGCATGTTGTTGTTCTCTAGGCACTGGTCCCTCCTGATAACAGGCCCAAAGTATGTGAGATGAAGTTTTGCCATCCTCTCTTCCAAGGAGCACTCTGGCTGTACTTCTTCCAAGACAGACTTGTTCATTCTTCTGGCAGTCCATGGTACAGCCAGAATTCTCCTTAGAAGTGAGGATAGTGAGACTTAGTCTCACTTACTTGGTAGAGTAGAGGATCAGCAAAAAAGAAGAAGCCCCTCAGTGTGTTAGATTGACACAGTGGCTGCAACAATGAACTCAAACATAGCAAGGATTGTGAGGATGGTGCAGGATCAGGCAGTGTTTCGTTCTCTTGTGCATGTGGTCGCTATGAGTTGGAACGAAGTCGACAGCACCTAATGATGACAACATGTGGTGTGTCAATATTTTTAAAATATTAACTAAGATATTTTTCATTCTGGTAATCCCTAGTTTTTCCAAGTTGCCTCACAACCCTTGATTTTAGAGCCAGACAGCCCAGGTTCTTATCCAGTCTCTACTACTTAGTTCTTATTGATTTTAGGCTCTTACTTAAACTCTGTATGCCACATTTTCATTATTTGTATACTAGGACAATAACAGTAGCTGTCTAATAAGATTATTTTGAGAATTGACTGAGATAATACGTGTAAAATTCTTCATTCTTTATTCAGCATATAGTTCTCAATAAGTGTTTTATTATTACTACTACTATCATTATTATTATTTTCCAGAGAGGGCAGACACAGTCAAAAACAAAATAGTTAGTGCTTAGCTTTAAGTCTTAAAATGCTTTTAAAAGTCTGTAATAGGGTGATGCCAGTGAAAATGGTGGAGAAAGCACCTCTGAAGTTTCTCTCTTCCAGGAAAGCAATGAGAAAACTGGCAAAAGATTGTCAGCATAAACTCTTTTAGAGCTCTGGAAATTAATCAAAGGCTTGCAGCAATCTGGGAACATTTATTTAAGAAAAACAGCTGAATCTCAGTAAGAACAATGAGATTTGTGGCATTTTCACTGGCCCTATTCCCATCCTTTCCCCTCCAGCTCCACGGTAGCTTGAAAATCAACAGCCCACAATCATGGTGAAAATCAATAGTGTTGCAGCCACCCGAGTGGACAGAATGGGATTGGAGTTCCTTTAAAGCCTCATTCCCAGAGAATTGTCATTATTTGTCAATTATTTGTCAATTATTTGGTGGTTCCCTGGAAGACCTATTTGCAAGATTGTCTTTATTTAACCTAACTTGGAGTTCACACAGTGCCAGTGCAGAAGGTCTTCTCACCAGGGTGGGGCATTTGTCAAAAACATTTAGAAGCAATTGTTTAACTGTGTGGCTGCCTGAGACAGTGGGAAACAGTTGGGGCAAACAATAGGCTAACCAAAAAAGCTAAAAAGGAAAATTGGGAGAATGAGATGTCTACCAAGCCCCAAACCGATTGCCATTGAGTTGATTCCAACTCATAGTGACTCTATAGGACTGAGTAGAACTGCTCCACAGGATTTCCAAGGCTGAAATGTTTATGGAAACAGACTGCCACATCTTTCTCCCACTGAGTGGCCATGGGTTCAAACTGCTGACCCTTTGGTTAGCAGCCAAGCACTTTAACCATTGTGCCACCCAGATTCCTTGAGATGTCTACGGGGTCTTTGAAAAGCTCTGATATATTCTTGGCACTCTAGAAGGCCATGAACATGCATGAAACTGTGTATATAACCAGGGCTGTGTGCACATGCTCAGGAAAGGCTTGAAAAGGCCCTAAGCTCCCACCTCTGACTGACCGTGAGGCTCTGTGTAAGCAGGAGGTGAAAGTTGAGGCAGAGTTGTCAACTGCCTGACTGAGTTTAAGGCATGCCCCAACATGAACACAGATTGCTAAACATATTGATTCCAGATGTTTAAGGAAAGCTTTATTCAATCACTCTCCGACCACTAAGCTAACCAAGCAGAGATTTCAGTGGCCCCACATGACAAAGAACACAGACTTTATAGAATTAGTTCAGAAAACTCACTAAACAAACAAAAAGAACCACAGCAAAGCCTGGAAAGAAAGGAAAATCTTGATTTCTAGAGTTGCCACATTATACTATTTTAAGTGTCCAGTTTTCAGCAAAAAATTATGAGCCATGCAAAGAAACAACCAAGTATAGCCCACAAACAGGAACAAAAGCAATCAGTAGAAACTGTCTTTAAGGAAGCTCAGATACTGAACTTACTAGACAAAGACATTAAATCAGCTATTTTAAATATGTTAAAAAAAAAAAACTAAAGGAAATCATGCCTAAAGAACTAAAGGAAAGTGTACGTAGCGCAATGAATTACTTAATATTGGCCCTTCTAGCCATAGTCTTTGTAACTCCCACCAAATGCTTGGGTGGAACTATGCAAATGAGTTGCTTGTGGCCCACCAAAGGGATCTGACAGTCTGTTAATAATGTAAATAAGGTGCATGACACTCTTGTAGGGGTGGGACCATACAAATAAGGTGTATGGTACCCTAACAAGGGGTTGGTCCATTTTGTCATCTTCAAATGAGAGAGAGAGAGACAGAGAGGAGCTGTAACACAGAAGACGGTGACCAATGGTGGCACAGCAGTAGTAAGAGTGATAGTGGCACGAGATGGCAGGAATCAGGGGACAGGCATGAGATGGAGCTAAGAGTTTTAACACTTGCTCAAGAAAGCCCTCAGCAGGGCCCAGCGACAGAGGGTGAGAAGAAGCAATCCTGATTGAGGAACTGCGTCCTGAGTTGTTCCTGTTACTTCCAAGTTGATCTCAGTCCTGATTTGTACCCTGTTACTTCCTTAATAAACCACTTAACTGCAAGTATGCTTCATGAGATCTGTGAGAGGTTGCAGTGAATTACCAAACCTAAAGATGGGAGGGAGAGTACTGAGGGGAGGGGTAGTAGCTGATGTTGGAGATGATGGAGTGGTACAGCATTTTGGAACAGCTGGACATTTGGGACATCTTTAACCTCTGCCTCATAGGAACCAGATTGTGCTAATCCTTATAAAAGAAATTATTCACTTAGTATGAGAACAATGTCTCACCAAGTGGAGAATATCAATAAAGAGAAATAATTTAAAAAATAACCAAATGGAAATTCTGGATTTGAAAAACATAATAATTGGGACTCAACAGCAGATTTGAGCAGGTGGAAAAAAGAATCATCAAACTGGAAAATAGATTGAAAATAGAAAGAAAAAAGAATGAAGAAAAATGAACAGAGCCTCAGAAACCTGTTAGACACCGTCAAGTGTACCAGCATACACATAATGGGAGTCCCATAAGGAGAGGAGGGAGAAAGAGGCAAAAATAATACTTGATGAAATAATGTTTGAAAACTCCAAGTTTGAAAAGAAAGTCTATAACAGAGATGAAACCTGAGAGCTAAAGAGCTTTTGATTTGCAGGAGTAAGAGATTTTTTTTGGTGGGGGGTAGGAGTCCCCTCCCCCCTCATGAAAATGTGGCTGTGTATTTTGATTTAAGGCATACCATTCACACATGGTGTAAGAAAACATGTGTAATGAAGTTAGATGTTTCCAGCCACACAGAGAAGAGATAGGACCCCTTTCTGGACTGGCAGGAGAAAAGGATTATAGTTGGGATATTAGTGTGGAGATTTTCACTCCACACCCCCTCTCTAAAGGTCAAAATTCTGATGGGTGCAAATAAATCTGGGGATTATTCAACTCTCATGAAGCTCTGGGAAGAGTGCCCTGAGCCAACCTGGAGGTTCATAATAGAGAAGAAAAAGAAGTACAAAAAGTTAGGTAGAGAGGGTATGACAGAGTCAGCTGTCTCCTCCCCACAAATATCCCTCAGTTTCATGGGATTGGAACAGATCTGAAAATTATTTTGCATGCTTTAGTGCACCCAGAATAAGGTTGATAACAGGGTTGGTGTATGTCAGAGGGTCCCTGTGGTGTGGAACAAAGCAGCCCAAAAGTAGAGGCCATGATCTACCAGTCTCCTAGATGGTTCTGGAGCAATAAAGGGGCAAGACAGATTACCGCAGTCTGACCTTGGTCTCTAAGATAGTGGAGACAGAGGCTGCTGCACAAGGCTTGGTGAAACAAGTCACACCTCAGGAAGGCTGGTGAGGACAGATGATGACACATGGACCAATGTCTTTCCCCTGGTGCTAGGACAATATGTAAGCCCCCTTCCCTCCTGGAACTTAGAACTTCTGGGAAGAATAGGAGAAAGAGATAGTAAAGGAAAAGAAGCTTAAGAGACTGTATTTTAAGCTGGAAGTGACTTGAGTCCCTAGAATTGGCACAACTAAGTTTTTGGCTATGGGAAATGGGATTTTGAGAGCTAAGTTTAATTTTAGCCATAGACAAAGAAAATTATATCCTTGAATATCTGAATTGTTGCATTGTACCTAATTAGATTAATCCTTATTTAATTCCAAATTAGTTTTTTTTTGTATTATATACACATTTAACTATGCAAATTAAATACTTATAATGCAAAAAAGAGAAAACTTCTTTAAATAGTGGGGAAAGTCCACCCACCATTTCACTAAATGAGCATGTGTCCCTGAGTGAATGCGAGCGGGGGCACGTGAACATGCTATTCCCCAGCTCTGTCAGTACCCAAGGGCTTCTCACAGAGTAAAAATCTCACCAAACCGAGTATGATTCCATCACTGAAGATGCTTACTTTTTACAACCCCAAGTGCATCTCAGTTATTTTATCTGGTGCTCAACCCAAAAGGCAACAATCTGTTCCAATAATGGAGCAAAAACTCTCTGAGGAACTTTTTGAGAGAGTGTACTGATCTTCATCATGGAGTCTTTCTAAAGGGTTTTCAAGGGCAATTTGCCTACATGAGTTTTTCTCTGCATGTGCTAACTTTTAAAGCTAACCCTAAGGTAAGATATGGCTTCATTGTATAGTCAAATATTTGACTGACTGTCCAGAGAACAGCTCTAGACACATTTACTTTTAAGGAGCTGACAGTGGCTTTGTGTTTGTGGGTTAATTTTTCTTTAATAACTTTGTAGATCAAGTTAAATTAATGTTTACCTTTCTCAAAATGTTGGAATGATCACCCTAAATTAAGTTCAAATGTGGTAGTTAATATATTCTTTTTAACAAAGTACGAATGTTTGAGGAAAAAGATTGCTTTGTGGATTTAGTTTCATGTATACTGGGGTCTCTCAAAGATGAACAAACATTTGGAGCCAACTGGAATTCATCACTGAGTTAAAGCATTCAGCTAACTAAGCACAGTTGCCAAGGCCTTGGGCAACGATCCTGAAATGGGAGCCATGGCAGGTGGGACCGAGTTTCTAAGACTCAATAGACTCTAGGTTATGTCTGGGCATTTTTCCCTCTTACTTTGGTCAGAAAATCAAAAAGGGGAATTCAGTTTGAGGTACATTTTCTTTTTTTTGTCTTTGTTTAAAACTGAATTTTTATTTTTTTAAAAGTAAATATGTGTACATAGTTTTTAGAGTACAATAATATCACTGGACTTTAGCTCTCTCCATCTCCTACTTCCCTCATCTAAGAGTCAAACACTTGCAACATTTTCAAACACTTTCAAAATTAGCTGAAACAAAAACAAAAACAGCTGTTTTCTGGTATTTATTTATATATTTTCTAAATAATATACTGCTATTGCTTTTTTTCAGTTTCAGATCTTATCTATAGACTTCCTACTATGAGAAATGAGGATTTAGCTTTCTTACCACCCACTCCACGCCAAAGCACACATTTTACTCCCTTTCCCATCCTCCCAACATGGTTATATCATCTATTATGGATTGAATTGTGTCCCCCAAAAATATGTGTTGAAATCCTAGCCTCTATGCCTGTGGTTATAATCCATTTGGGGATGGATTGTCTTTGTTATGTTAATGAGACAGGAATAATGTAGTGTGTAACTGGAGTCAATCTGTTTTGCAATATAAACGAGTTTTAAACAAGTAAGCCAGCAAGCAGAGATTGGAAAGATTGATGCCAAGCCATATGGAGATCTCTAAGAAACCATGAAACAAGCTGAAGAAAAAGGACCTTCCCCCAGAGCTGACAAAGAAAGCTTTCCCCTAGAGCCGGTGCCCTGAATTCAGACTTCTAGCCTCCTAAACTGTGAGGAAATAAATTTATGTTTGTTAAAGTCATCCACTTGTGGTATTTCTGTTACAGCAGCACTAGATAACTAAGAATTTGGTACAAGAAGAGTAGGGTGCTGCTCTAACAAATACCTAAAATGTGGAAGTGGTTTTGGAATTGGGTAATGGGTAGAGGCTGAAAGAGTTTTAAGGTGCCTAATAGTAAAAGCCTAGATTGCCTTGGAGAGGCTTTTGGTAGAATTATAGATGTCAAAGGCAATTCTGGTGAGTGCTCAGAAGGAAGTGAGGAGAGCTATAGAGAAAGTCTCTATCGTCTTAGAGAATGCATATGGCGCCAGCAACAGAAAATTGCTGGAAATGTGGATGTTAAATATGCTTCTGGTAAGGCTTTAAAAGAAAAATTATGAACATGTGATTGAACAATGGAGGAAGGGTGATGCTTTTTAAGAAGTAGCAGAAAACTTGTCTGGATTATATTCAAATGCTTGGTGGAAGGTAGAACTTGTAAGTGATGAACTTGGATATCTGACTGATGAGATTTCAAAGCAAGATCTTAGAGGAGCACAAGGTTTCTCCATGCCGCTTATAGTAAAATGCTAGAGAAAGAGATTGACTTAAAAATGACTGTGCAAAATGAAAATAGAGTTCAACAATTTGGAAAGTTCTGTTGTACAAACTGAGGACACGTGTCCTAGAATGTTCACCAAGGATGTGAGTACACAATCTTTTGTAAAGAGATTAAGCTTGTGACTGATGGATCTACCTGACTCCCACAGCAGAAAACCCATCAGCTTAGAATGAAGGGGACAGGGAAAGAACAAAAGTAAAGAACGCTGTCTGCCTCTTGGAATTCTACAGGCAGGAAACAGGCCAAAGAAGTGACATCTGTTTTCTCCGAGAAAAGAAAAGGACCATCCCTGGAGCAGCTCAGAGATCAGCAGAACTGTTGGAAGGAGCGTGGGAAGCAGTGCCTTCTTAGTTTCAAAGGGTAAAGCCACAGCCTCCTAGGTTTCAAAGAATCGGATCTTCGCCAACTCAGATCTGGAGTGTAGGGCTGCCGTTTAGGTGTGTTAAGGGGATGGGGACACAGTCCAAAGCTGAGGGAACAGGGTTTCCATGCCCAAGGAGCAAAAGAATGGGGACTGCTGAAGCCAAGGAGGTGGGGTTGCCACTCAGATAGACTAGGACAATGGGGCTTCCCAAAGCCAAGGGAGCAGAGTTGCCGTCCCAGAGAGCCTGGAAGGCAGAGCTGAAGCCGAGGGCTGAGGAGCCTCCACCCTGAGTCCAGACAGCATGACCGACACCCAGAGTCTGGAGGGGAGGACCATTGCCTAGATGGTCTCAGTGAACAGAGGATTATTTTCAAGTCTTGAGAGCTAATGTTGTTTGTTTTGCTGGGTCTTGGACTTGTTTGGTGCCCATTATCCCTTCTTTCCCTTCAATTTCTCCCATTTGTAATGGAAATGTCTAACTTGTGCATGTTCCACCATTGTATTTTGGAGACAGATAACTTATATTCTAGATTTTACAGGTTCACAGATGAAGAGGAATTTTACCCCAGGATGGAATACACCTAAAGTCTCACCCATATTTGATTTAGATGATTCAGAGGATGAGATTTTGGACTTGGAGTTGATTTAAGACTTTTGGGATGATGTAATGGGGTGTATGTGTTTTGCATATGGGAAGGGCATGAATTTTGGGGGGCCAAAGGGTGGAATATTATGGATTGAATTATGTTTCTAAAAAATTTATGTTGTAAATCCTAGCCTCTATGCCTATGATTATAATCCTATTTGGGAATGGGTTGTCATTGTTATGTTAATGAGCAGGATTAGTGTAGGTTGTATCTTGAGTCAATTTCTTTTGAGATACAAGCAGTCCCTGTTTACTAATGTCCGATTTACATACAATCTGTAGTTATGAACTAACCCCCCCAAAGTCTATTATATTTAAAATATGACGTACATACAATAGTTCAAATAGCAAATGGGTGCTATTTTGTGACCCACATCAAAACATTATTATTATTACTGTATTATTATGTTAAAGATGTTTTAGTGTTTCTGGAAGTGTTTCTTTAATGTTTTTTATGCAAAGAAAGGTACACTTTATACAATATACTAAGACGAACATTTGACTAATTGACATTAGATATGAGCTGCATCTAAATGTTTCAATTTATGTACAAATTTGACTTAAAGACAGATTTAGGAATGGAACTCATTTGTAATCCAGGGACTGTCTGTATAAAAGAGATTGAACAACCAAGGCTAGCAAACAGAGATAGGGGAAGATTGATGCCAAGAAACCAGGAAACAAGCTGAAGAGACAAGAACTTTCCCCAGAGCTGACAAGAGAGAGAAAGCCTTCCCCTATAGCTGGTGCCCTGAATTCAGACTTCTAGCCTTCTAAATTGTGAAGAAATACATTTCTGTTTGTTAATACTTGTGGTATTTCTGTTATAGCAGCACTATTCAACTAAGACATTCATCCTTTTTTGTTAAATATTCAATGTTTTAAAAATTATGACTATAAAATAGTCATAATATTTATAGTTGAGCCATTGAGTGTACTATAATTACATTTCCTTTCTTTTAGACAGTATCAGTCAGGACCCTGGGTGCAAAAGGGTTTATTGAAGTGACTTTAATTAGGAGACTATTTATAGATGTGTGATCAGGGTTAAGGTCTAGAGACCTACTCAGGGACTAGGAACAGCATGGGAAACAAACTTGAAGAGGAAGGGAAGAATTAATTGGTTGCTGGGACCTATAGAAAGCTGTAGTTGTGGAAGAGGGGTCGCCAGATCAGAGCTGTGGCCACAGGTCATGCATGGAATGCAGCTGCTGACAAAATGCCTTGGCCTAGTGGCAAGGATGGGGAGAGTGAGGGGGAAATAAATATCCCACCTTTCCTACTGTTTGATTTCTTGCTCTAAACCAGGGCTTTGAGCTGTTTGAACCCCTGCTGAGAATTTTCATTTCCACCCCGGATACACTGAATCAGAATCTACATTTTGGCTAAATCCCCAGGTGATTCTTTTGTATAAGGTTTGAGAACCACTGCTCTAGTAATGGTTCTCAGAACTGATCCCTAACCAGCAGCACTAGCATCACCTGGGAACTTGTTAGAAATGGAAATTCTCAGCAGGGGTTCAAACTGGAATGAACCGGTTTGAAGCCCTGCTCTAAACACTGATTGCAGTGGAGACAACCCACTGGCTGAACCAAATTAGAAGTCAGAAGACAAAGGGACTTGTGTCATGTAGCTTATAGAGGTCAGCTGCCTGAAACAAAGAAGGTAGGGAAAGAAGAAAATCTAGCAATATAATCTTTTGTTTTCCCTGGAGTTAATAATTGCCTCACTTTTTTTGCTTGCTTGTTTATTTGTTCAGTTTACTATGTGCACTGTAGAAACAAACACTGACATTTTGCCCTGATTACAATATGACTAAGCAGTTCTCACTTGAAGACAGACCAAAAATAACAGGGTGATTCTGTCTGGTTCTTGTCCCCAGATAATAAAACCTGAGTATTTCCTGTAAACCTGGACCCCCTACCAAAAATAAGTTTATCCCTGATTTTTACTATGTGGAATGGCTGAGGATAAGTCACGACCTTTGTGAATGAGACAGTCATGTGAAAAAATTGTTTTTTCCTTTATGAACAGGTTAGTGCAAATTTATTTTGGTAATTTTGTGGATATTTTCTTTAAAAACTTACGTTTTTAATTTGATGAGCCATTCCTTCTGAGTCTGACTTCCTTGTATTCTTTGCAAGTAAAGTTTTGCTTTCCTTTTCTAAATGCTTCTGTCTCCAAGATTTCCTGTGACAGTGTTGTTGTTGTTAGTTGCTGTCGAGTTGATTCCAACTCACAGTGACCCCACATGTGCAGAGTAGAACTGTTCCACAGGGTTTTGAAGGCTGTGACCTTTTGGAAGCAGATTGCCAGGGCTGTCTTCTAAGGCTCCTCTGGGTGGGTTCAAACTACCAACCTTTAAGGCTGGTAGTCGAGTGCTTAACCATTTTCACTACCCAGAGACCCCCTTTTTACAGTACCTATTGTATTGTAAAAATTTGTCATGAAACTTGCTGACAGAAGTGAAAATTTCTCCTCAGTGTTTTAGTACATTGGTTATTCAATTAATTTGCTCCCTTGGAATCTGGCTGGTTCGACCTTTGTAAAGAACAGTCTTTGCCAAGGTAGGGAAAAGAGTTGTTTTTAGCTGCACAGGGAGGTGGAAAGTGATGGGGGAGGGGAGATCAGGTGCTCTTGAGTGTTCCTTACACATACTTTCAATCACGATCCTGTTCTCAGCCCTACCTCTCTCCTTCAAATTAGGAGTTTCTTGGTGTCTTCAGTTCTTGAGGCTGACAGGGTTGTTTATGCTTGACTCCCACTCTGTCCTCTTGAGAGGTTAGTTTCAGTTCTTCCCATTTTGCTAAATCAGTTACTGCTTATCCATCTGCATTCTAGCTTCCAAAATTTTTGTTGACCTCTTTTGTCTGCTCTCATTTTCTTTGTCCCTGGGGGCCTTTTCTAGTCTTCTAATTTCATTTAGTGGAGTTTTGACAGGAAGAGGAGTAAAACTATGTGTGTTCAATTAGCTGTATTTAATCAGATGTCAGAACTGCATCTTTAGAGGCACAAAATGCTAACTTCTAGGATTCAACATTGTTTCACACACAAATGTATCTTTTCTGAATAAACTTGGCTTGGAATTATCAAATGTAAAAGTATTGAACACTTCTTGTGCGCTTCTTACATCCTTTTGGCCCCATCTATTACTTTATCCACTGCTGTGGTAACTAGTTCCATGCAGGTTTAGAGTAGCTGCATGCAGTTTTATTCTGATAGTGCCTTATCTCAGCTTCTGGTTCCTCCCCTAGGGTTTGTCTGATACTGAGGGGTGACACCCACAGGGTCTCTGAACACTCATGCGTGGGCAGACCATAAGTCCAGGGGAGTTAATATCCATGGGGTTATCCTTAACCATTCGGGGATGGGAGCCAACGAACAAACACTTCCTTCTTTTCTGCCTAGAAAACAGTTATGAGATGCCTCTCAGAAGGCATCTTGGAAGGTCCCAACAGGATTGAGCATCAGTTGCCTGTAGCAACCAACTAGTAATGTATCCTTATATTGGCTTTCTTCCTTTCTTGTTTCACTCTCCTGATCCTCAATTCTATTGACTGGGGTCATTTCTAAATAACTCTTTGCACACAGAATTTATTTCAGATTCAATTCTCAGAACCTGAGATAAGATAGTTGATGCCAGAAATGACAATACAAAGCAAGTCTTCAGTGTGGAATTTTAGAGCTGGGTAATTCTCTGGTCAGATGGTGGTAAGAACCCCATTGTTGATAGTAGGTAGAATGGTGATAACCCCTGGCATGTGATAACATCACAAGCACTAAGACTCACTTGTGGTGAATTGGGATGGGGTACCAGGGGAAGCTAGTACTCTTCTGTCAGTTTGTCGTATGGTGGTGGCTTGTGTGTTCCTGTGATGCTGGAGGCTATGCCACTGGTATTTCAAACACCAGCAGGGTCACCTATGGTGGACAGGTTTCAGCAGAGCTTCCAGACTAAGATAGACTAGGAAGAAGGACCTGGTGGTCTACTTCTGAAAAAATTGACCAGTGAAAACATTATGGATAGTGGCAGAACATTGTCTGATGCAGTGCCAGAAGATGAGCTCTTTAGGTTAGAAGGCACTCAAACTATGACCGGGGAAGAGCTGCCTCCTCAGAGTAGAGTCGACCTTAATGATATAAACGGAATAAAGCTTTTGGAACCTTCATTTTGCCAATGTGGCATGATTCAAAATGAGAAGAAACAGCTGCAAACATCCATTAATAATCAGAATGTGGAATGTACAAGTATGAATCTAGGATAATTGGAAATCATCAAAAATGAAATGGAAAGCATAAAGGTTGGTATCCTAGGAATTAGTGAGCTGAAATGGACTTTTATTGGCTATTTTGAATTGGACAATCATATGGTCTACTATGCCAAGAATGACAATTTGAAGAGGAATGGCGTCTCGTTCATTAAAGAAAAACATTTCAAGATCTATCCTGAAGTACCATGCTGTCAGTGTTAGGATAATATTCACACCCCTACAAGAAAGACCAGTTAATATGACTATTATTCAAATTTATGCACCAGCCACTAATGCCAAAGATGAATAAATTGAAGATTTTTACCAACTTCTGCAGTCTGAAATTGATCAAACATGCAATCAAGATGCATTGATAATTACCGGTGATTGGAATGCAAAAGTTGGAAACGAAGAAGGATTGGTAGTTGGAAATTATGGCCTTGGTAATAGAAATGACACTGTTGTTGTTGTTATTAGGTGCTGTTGAGTCAGTTCCAACTCATAGCCACCCTATGTACAACAGAATGAAACACTGCCTGGTCTTGCACCATCTTCACAATAATTGCTATGCTTGAGCCCATTGTTGCAGCCACTGTGTCAGTCCATCTCACTGGGGGTTTTCCTCTTTTTCACTGACTCTCTACCAAGCATGATTTCCTTCTCCAGGGACTGGTCCCTCCTGATAACATGTCTAAAGTATGTGAGACATAGTCTCACCATCCTTGCTTCTAAGGAACATTCTGGCTGTACTTCTCCCAAGACAGATTTGTTCATTCTTCTGGCAGTCCACGGTATATTTAATATTCTTCACCAACACCATAATTCAAAGGTGTCAATTCTTCTTTGGTCATCCTTATTCATTGCCCAGATTTCACATGAATATCAGGTGATTGAAAACATCATGGCTTGGGTCAGGTGCAACTTAGTCTTTGAGGTGACATCATTGCTTTTTAACACTCTTTAAAAAAATTTTTTTTGTTCTTTAGATGAAGGTTTGCAGAGTGAACTATGATTTTTAACACTTTAAAGAGGTCTTTTGCAGCAGATTTTCCCAACGCAATGTGTCGTTTGATTTCTTGACTACTGCTTCCATGGATGTTAACTGTAGATCAAGTAAAATGAAATCCTTGACAACTTCAATCTTTTCTCCATTTATCATGATGTTGCTTATTGGTCCAGTCGTGGGGATTTTGGTTTTCTTTATGTTGAGGTGTAATCCGTACTGAAGGCTGTGGTCTTTGATCTTCACCAGTAAGTGCTTCAAATCTTCTTCACTTTCAGCAAGGAAGGTTGTGTCATCTGCATAATGCAGGTTGTTAATGAGTCTTCCTCCAATCCTGATGCCCCATTCTTCTTCATGTTGACAAACGTCTCAGATTATTTGCTCAGCATACAGATTGAATAACTATGGGGAAAGGATACAACCCTGACACACACCTTTCCTGACTTTAAACCATGCGGTATCCCCTTGTTCTGTTTGAACAACTGCCTCTTGATCTATGTACAGGTTCCTCATGAGCACAATTAAGTGTTCTGGAATTCCCATTCTTCGCAATCCACACAGTCGAATGCATTTGCATAGTCAATAAAACAGAAGTAAACACCTTTCTGGTATTCTCTGCTTTCAGCCAAGATCCTTTCGAGATTGCATAATAGAATTATGGAAGACCAGTGACTTCTTCATTGCAAATACCTTTCTGCAACAACATAAACAGTGAGTATACACATGGACCTCACCAGACGAAATACACAGGAATCAAATTGACTACATCTTTGGAAAGAGATGATAGAGAAGCTCAATATCATCAGTCAGAATAAAGCCAGGGGCCGACAGCAGAACAGACCATCAGTTGCTCATATGCAAGTTCAAGTCGAAGCTTAAGAAAATCAGAACAAGTCCAGGAGAGCCAAAATACAATCTTGAGTATATCCCACCTAAATTTAGAGACCATCTCAAGAATAGATTTGAGGTGTTGAACACTAATGACCAAAGACCAGATGAGTCATGGGATGACATCAAAGACATTAGACGAAGAAAGCAAAAGAACATTAAAAAGACAGGAAAAAAGAAAAGACCAAAAAGGAAGTCAGAAGAGACTCTGAAACTTGCTCTTGAGCATAGAGTAGCTAATGTGAATGATGAAATGAAGACATGATGAGGAGCTGAACTGAAGATTTGAAAGGGCGGTTCAAGAAGACAAAGTAAAGTATAATGAAATGTGCAAAGACCTGAAGTTAGAAAACCAAAAGGGAAGAACACTGTCAGCATGTCCCAGACTGAAAGAACTGAAGAAAAAATTCAAACCTCGAGTTGCAATATTGAAGGATTCTATAGGCAAAATATTGAATGACACAGGAAGCATCAAAAGAAGATGGAAGGAATACACAGGGTCACTGTACCAAAAACAACTGGTTGATGTTCAAGCATTTCAAGAGGTAGCATATGATCAAGAAGCAATGGTATTGAAGGAAAAAGCACAGGCTGCACTAAAGGCACTGGTGAAAAACAAGGCTCCAGGAACTGACAGAACACCAACTGAGATGTTTCAACAAACGAATGCAACGCTAGAAATGCTCACTCGTCTGTGCCAAGAAATTTGGATGAGAGCTACTTGGCCAATCAACTATAAGAGATTCATATTTGTGCCCATTCCAAAGAAAGGTGATCCAACAGAATGTGGAAAATATCAAACAATATCATTAATATCACATGCAAGTAAAATTTTGCTAAAGATAATTCAAAAATGGTTGCAGTAGTACATCAACAGGGAACTGCCAGAAAGTTAAGCAGGATTCAGAAGGGGATGTGGAATGAGGACTATCATTGCCGATGTCCGATGGATCTTGGCTGAAAGCAGAGAATACCAGAAAGATGTTTACCTGTGTTTTATTGACTATGCAAAGGCATTTTACTGTGTGGATCACAACAAATTATGGATAATATGGTGAAGAATGGAAATTCCAGAACTCTTAATTGTGCTCATGTGGAACCTGTGGATAAACTAAGAGGCAGTCACTTATATAGAAGAAGGGGATACTTCGTGGTTTAAAATCAGGAAAGGAGTGCATCAGGGTTGTATCCCTTCACCATACTTACTCAGTCTCTAATCTGAGCAAATAATCCGAGAGGCTGAACTGTATGAAGAAGAACACGGCATCAGGATTGGAGGAGGACTCATTAACAACCTGCGACACACAGATGATACAACCTTGCTTGCTGAAAGTGAAGAGAACTTGAAGCACTTACTGATGAAGATCAAGACCACAGCCTTCAGTATGGATTACACCTCAACATTAAAAAACAAAACAAAACAAAACAAAAAAACCCTCACAACTGGACCAGTAAGCAACATCAAGATAAATGGAGAAAATATTAAAGTTGCCAAGGATTTCATTTTACTTGGATCCACAATCAATGCACATGGAAGCAACAGTCAAGAAGTCAAAGGATAGTTTGCATTGGGCAAATCTTCTGCAAAAACCTCTTTAAAATGTTGAAAAGCAAAGATGTAATTCAGAAGACTAAGGTGTGCCTGACCTAAGCCATGGTATTTTCAATAGTCTCATATGCTTGCAAAAGTTGGACAATGAATAAGGAAGACTGAAGAAGAACTGATGGCTTTGAATTACAGTGTTAGTAAAGAATATTGAATTTACCATGGACTTCCAGAAGAACTAACACGTCTTCTTGGAAGAAATATAGCCAGAGTGCTCTTTGGAAGTGTAGATAGTGAGACTTTGTCTCATGTACTTTGGACATGTTATCAGGAGGGATCAGTCCCTGAAGAAGGACATCATGTTTGGTAAAGTAGAGGGTCAATGAAAAAGAAGAAGACCCTCAATGAGATAGACTGACACAGTGGCTGCAACAATGGGCTCAGGCATAGCAACAATTGTGAGGATGTTGCAGGACCAGGCAGTATTTCCTTGTCTCGTATGTAGGGTCGCTTTGAGTCGGAACTGACTCAATGTCACCTAATAACGATCAGTGGAAGAAGAAGCGTTGAATTATTTAGTGGTTATGGCACTTTAATGATACAGAGGCAAAGATAATTATAAATATTGTGGAGTTGTATGGTTTTTATGAACAGATTTGTAAGTCTGGAAAGAAAAATAAGGTAGGCTTCGTTCAGCCAACTATTAACTCAAGGCAGAAAGCCTCTATGGTGTAATTTAAGGAGACTCTTGTTTGCTGTATCTTCAGGGCAGACAGTACAGAAAATCAGGCCTAGGATTTAATTGTATGGGAGGCAGAATTACAAAGATGACTGAAGATACAGCTTTGACACGTTTCTTATGTCAATGTCAGCTTCCTGATAGGAAACAAGTGAAATCCTGGGGTCTAGAATGGAGATGGAATCCCTGGGTAGTACAGATGATTAACATGCTCAGCTGCTAACAAAAAGATTGGAAGTTCAAGTCCACGCAGGGGTGCCTTGGTAGAGAGGCCTGTGATCTACTTCTGAAAAATTGCTTATGGAATACAGTTCTACTCTGACACACATGGAATTGCCATCAATTGGAATCAAGTCAATGGCAACTGGTTAGAATAGGGATACTTGAGTGAACAAATCTGAGAATCATGAATCCTCCAAAACCTTTGGAATTTCTAGCCTGGCAAAAGAATCTCCTTCTTCTTATTAAAGAGAAGAGCCTTCACTTGCTTGGAGACTATGTAATTAGCTTACCAGAGGCAGGTGCCCCAGAAGATAATTATTGCTCTCCTCAAATCCACCCCCGCTACACTTTATTGCCTACAGACCAGTTACTAGGTTCAGGTATCAGTGCAGGCCAAGCAGGAAAGCACAGTTCTCTTTCCAGGAGAAATAGTTAACACACTGGAGGAATTGCTGGACCTGATTAATATATATGAACATGGATTAGAAGAACATGTGTGGGAATAAATCTTGAATTGGATCACAAAGGGAAGAATATAATTCTGAATAGGTGAGAATTTATTAGGGGGACTTATAAACTTGGGCATTCAGTGTTACATGAAAGACACATAAAGCTAGTCTGTTGGGATGGCTCTTTGAACCAAAGTTGGATATAACGATGACCTAAAGTGAATGAGGTAAAGATACTGAAATGCCTTAGCAAAATACTGAGGAAAGTGTCAGAAAGTCAAGGAAAACCTGAAAATCTTCTACCTGATTATGTCCACGAGATGGTCCTGAGAATTCCCTTTATTGAGACAATAAGGAATTCATTGATGAGAGGGAACCATATTTGAAAAATTCAATGGTGATTGTCCTCTGTCAACCATACTGCCATGAAAACGGATCTTCTAGTATCAGTGGGGATGATGGTAGTCCAGAATGGTAGGGGTTAGGTGGTGATATTTAATGGTCAGAGGAAAGAAGACACTTAAATGTCAAAGTATAGCAAGGCCAGAGTGGCAGTCAGGGTGCTTTGACCTGAAGATATCTGTGGTGATAGCATAATAGATCATGGTAGTCTTAGGGATGAAATAGATAGCTGATTAAAATGTCATTAAACTTGGTAATACAAAAAAACAGTTGAGAGCTAGTAAGTAGAAGGCTAACTTTAGCCACTGCAAAAGAAATTTAGGGTACCTAGTTCCCAGAATTAAGTCAATTCACAGATCCAGATTCATCTGTTTGAAGGGGAGGCCAATCTTTTTGAGGAAGAACTTTACAACACCACACAAATGCATAGATGACAAATGGAATTCTCTGATTTCAAGACTTTTAGATACGGTATCTGAGCTGGCACTGATATCAGGGAACCCAAAATACTGTCATGGACTTTTAGATAGAGTGGATGCTTTTCGACGCCATGCATTAAATGGAGTTCTGACCCAAGTCTATCTCACAGTAGGTTCAGTGGGTCTGTGAAATCATTTTGTTGTTATTTCCCAGTCCCTAAGGATATAATAGATATACTTAGCACTGGGACAATCCTCACACTGGTTTCCTGATCAGTAAAGGCATGATAAATGGAGAAAATACTGAAGTTATCAAGGATTTCATTTTACTTGAATCCGTAATCAATGCCCATGAAAGCAGCAGTCAAGAAATCAAATGCTGTATTGCATTGGGCAAATCTGCTGCAAAGTACCTATGACTGAGGAATTGAATTCTGCCACAACCAGGTGAGCTTGGAAGAGGACTCTGAGATCTTGTTGAGAATGCAACTTGGTCTACACCTTGATTTCAGTCTTCTGAGAACCTGATCAAAGGGCTAGTCAGTTCGTACTGGACTTCTGACCTACAGAACTGTGACCTAATAAATAGGTGTTTTCTTAAGCTACTAAATTTGTTATAATTTGTTACACAGCTATACACAACAAATACATTGGAGTGTATGTTCCTTAGAAATCAGAGCCTGAGGCCAAAACTTATGTGCTACTACTTTATTAGGGAATGTGATAAGGGTAACTTTGAGTGAGGCATGGAAGGAGGGAAATGCAGTTTGAGGATACTTACCAAGAGCAAGGAGCCCTGGTGGCGCAGTGGTTAAGAGCTTGACTGTTAACCAAAAGGTTGGCAGTTCAAATCCACCAGCCACTCCTTGGAAACTCTATGGGACAGTTCTGCTCTGTCCTATAGGGTCGCTATGAGTTGGAATTGACTGTCGGGAATGGGTTTTCGGAAACCCTGGTGGTGTAGTGGTTAAGTGCTACGGCTGCTAACCAAAGGTTGGCAGTTCGAATCCGCCAGGTGCTCCTTGGAAACTCTATGGGGCAGTTCTACTCTGTCTTATAGAGTCATATGTCTTATATGAGTCAGAATCGACTCGATGGCAGCGGGTTTGTTTGTTTTTATCAAAAGCAACTGATTCTTTGTGGATCTGTTTATTGAGATATATATAAATGATTGCTTCTCAGGACAGTCCTCCCAGGTGAGTAAGGGAGAATAATTATTTGTTGCCCATGTCTCCCATTGGTCAAAAATACTCCCCACTGGGTGTTAATTTCCCAGCACTTCCTGCTTGTGCATGCATAGGCACTGAGTGTGTCCTGTGGTGTCTCACACCTCATCATCAACAGAAAAGCCACAGAACAGGAGACGAGACGTATGCACGAAGTGAGGTGCTATTGGGTTATGCCTAAGTGAAAACCAAAAAAACCCAAACCCATTGCCATTGAGTTGATTCTGACTCATAGCGACCAAGTGAAATTTGTTGGAATTCACACAGAGTTGGCTGCCACAGTGTTGGCTGAGCTGGACAAAGAGGTCAAAGGCCACAGAGAGAAGTAGGACTGAGAGAATCTGAAGAGGCATATAAAAGGTGACTGAGACAGTAGGAATGGTCTCCTGATGGTCTTTTATGTGGAGAAAGCTGAAGAAGTGATTAAAATTTTTATTTTATTTTATTGTGCTTTAAGTGAGTTTCAAGTCAGTTTCTCATACAAAAATTCATACACACATTGCTGTGTGACCCTAGCTGCTCTCCTTGTAATGTGACAGCACACTCCTCCTTTCCCGTGTCCATTCAACCAGCTCAGAAGTGATTAAAATTTTACTATATTTTATTTTGACCTAATACTTTCTTTGACAGAGTTTACTAACTGCAGTTGCAACAGCCATTACAATATTTTCTGTAAACAGGATATCTAATCCTGTTGGAGCATCTCCATAAAGAGTAAAGCCTCTTCTAGGCCTCTCTGGGGAAATTTGATGTCCCAGAGAAACCTACTCACTGTCAATTCTTTTCTGAGTGGACATGACAGTTTTCTCTCAGAATTTTAATTTTTTCCCCCAAATGCTTTCATGGTTTCTTATTTCCTACAGTGTTTGGAGATTATCTGAAGAGATAGATACAGCCCTTTGATCTGTAGGGCTTTCTCTAAGAGTAAACATAGATTTGGAATATCTACCCTTCTGAAGTTTAAATTATGCTGGCTTTTGCCTGCAGTTGCTTTGAAGAGTCTCCAGTTTTCCCCTTAGTCTCTGTGCTGAGGGAAGGGGTAAACTTTTTTCTTGTGGTTATTATTATTTTTATTATCACAGAAAATTATTTTTCAGAAGTCTCTCAGAGGATTTTCCCTCATGTCTTCTTGGTTAGAAGAGTGTTAACTTTTTACCTCTAGATGCAAGAGAAACAGGGAAAAGTAGTCTCTGGCATTTTCACAGACTGTTACAGGTGGGAGATTTTGACAATCATGAAAAAGGTGAAAGGAATGGCCAGTGGAAAAGCAACCCAGCAGTTAGGTTTCCTGTTTTCTTAATTTCAGTCAGTCCTGTCTCTCTGACCCTGTACCCTAGATTATAGAAACAAGATACTGAATCTTCTTGGTCACACATTTACAGACCAGTTACAGGATAGGTGATTTCTATTGATGGTTCATCTCATCCATCATGCGTTGATTCTTACTGGGCGCAATCTCAGGGGTGACCTTCCTTTTAAGTTCAGGGGGCACCTTTCTCTCTCCTAAAGTTTGATTAAGATAAGGGTCACAACTTTGGCCTATATGATTTAAAAATATGTCTGAGTTTGAAATTCCTATTGTATTACACCCTGCAACTACTTTACAAATTTGTGACTCCTCTAACCCCAGAGCACCTGAGTTTGCAACTGCTGGAAAACAGATTGCAAAAGGCGTTCATCCATTATCACGGGGTAAATCACATACAAGGGAAGACAGTCATTTTCCAGAAGAGAGAAATTTTACTTCTTAAATTATGGTGCCAAACGTATCTTTTTTTAAATTTTCCTTATTTTTTGTTTCATCGTACTTTAGATAAAGGTTTACAGAACAAACTAGCTTCTTATTAAACAGTTAGTACACATATTGTTTTATGACATTGGTTAACAACCCCACGACATGTCAACCCTCTCTCTTCTCCTCCTTTGGTTCTCTATTACCAGCTTTCCTGTCCCCTCCTGCCTTCTAGTCCTTGTCCTGGGCTGTTGTGCCCATTTAGTCTCGTTTGGTTTTATGGGCCTGTCTAATCTTTGGCTGAGGAGCAAACCTTGGGAGTGAATTCATTACTGAGCTAGAAGAGTGTCCGGGGGCCATACTCTTGGGTGTGTCAGTCTCTGTCAGGCCAGTAAGTCCAGTCTTTTTTTGTGAGTTAGAATTTGGTTCTACATTTTCCTCCAGATCTGTCCAGGACCCTCTATTGTGATTCCTGTCAAAGCAGTCAGTGGTGGTAGCTGGGCACCATCTAGTTGTGCTGGACTCAGTCTGGTAGAGGCTGTGGTAGTTGTGGTCCATGAGTCCTTTGGACTAATCTTTCCCTTGTACCTTGTTTTCTTCATTCTCCCTTGCTCCCGAAGGGGTGAGACCAGTGGAATATTTTAGATGGCTGCCCACAGGCTTTTAAGACCCCAGATGCTACCCACCAAGGGAGAATGTAGAACCTTGTATCTTGTTTTCTTCATTCTCCCTTGCTCCCGAAGGGGTGAGACCAGTGGAATATTTTAGATGGCCTCCCACAGGCTTTTAAGACCCCAGATGCTACCCACCAAGGGAGAATGTAGAACAATGTCTTTATAAACTCTGTTATGCCAGTTGAGCTAGGTGTTCCCCAAGACCACGGTCCCCACAGCCCTCAGCCTAGCAATTCGGTCCCTCAGGGAGTTTGGATGTGTCTGTGGAGCTTCCATGACCTTGCCTTTTGCAAGCTGCACTGGCTTCCCCAGTACTGTGTATTGTCTTACCCTTCACCAAAGTTACTACTTAGCTGTTGTCTATTTAGTGCCCCCTCAACCCCTCCCCTCCTTTGTAGCCATCAAAGATTGTTTCTTTTTGTGTGTAAACCTTTTCATGAGTTTTTACAGTAGTGGTCTCATACAATATTTGTCCTTTTGTGATCATTTCACTCAGCATAACACCCTCCAGATTCATCCATGTTATGGCATGCTTCAAAGATTCATCATTGTTCTTTATTGTTGTGTAATACTCCATTGTGTGTATGTACCATAGTTTGTTTATCCATTCATCTGTTGATGGGCATCTAGGTTGTTTCCATCATTTTGCTATCGTGAACAATGCTGCAATGAACATGGGTGTGCATATGTGTATTCATGTGATGACTCTTATTTCTGTAGGATATATTCCTAGGAGTGGGATTGCTGGATCATATGATGTTTCAATTTCTAGCTTTCTAAGGAAGCACTGTATCATTTTCCAAAATGGTTGTATCATTTTGCATTCCCACCAGCAGTGAATAAGAGTTCTGATCTCCCTGCAGCCTCTCCTACATTTATTATATCCAGTTTTTTTGATTCGTGCCAGTAATGCTGGGTAAGATGATATCTCATTGTGGTTTTAAGTTGCATTTCTCTAGTGGCTAGTTATCACAAGCATTTCCTCGTGTGTCTGTTGGCCGTTTGAATATCTTCTTTGGTGAAGTGTCTGTTCACTTCCTTTGCCCAGTTCTTAATAGGATTATTTGTCTTTTTGTTGCAGAGGTGTTGGATTTTCTTGTAGATTTTAGAGATTAGACCTTCATCTGATTTGTAATGGCCGAAAATTTTTTTCCCAGTCTTCAGTTTCTCTTTTCACTCTTTTGGTGAAGTCCTTTGATGAGCATAAGTATTTAATTTTTAGAAGATCCCAGTTATCTAGCTTACCTTCTGAAGTTTGTGTGTTGTTATGATTTGTATTCTGTCACTGCCATGTATTAGGGCCTCTAGAATTGATTCTATTTTTTCTTCTATGAACTTTATAGTTTTTGGGTTTATATTCAGATCTTTGATCCATTTTGAAGTAGTTTTTGTATATGGTGTGAGGTATGGGTTCTGTTTCATTTTTTTGCAGATGGACATCCAGTTTTGCCAGCACCATTTGTTAAAAAGACTGTCTTTTCCCCATTTGGTGGACTTTGGGCCCTTGTCGAAGATCAGGTGACTGTAGGTGGATGGGTTTACATCTGGATTCTCAATTTTGTTCCATTGGTCAAAGTATCTGTCATTGTACCAGTACCAGGCTGTTTTGACTACCGTAGCTGTATAGTAGGTTCTGAGGTCAGGTAGTGTGAGTCCTCCTACTTTATTCTTCTTCTTCAATACTGCTTTACTTATCTCAGGCTTTTTCCCTTTCCATATAAAATTAATGATCAGTTTTCCAACTCTTTAAAGAATGTTGTCAGTGTTTGGACTGGGATTCATTGTATTTGTAAATTGCTTTGGGTAGAATTGTCATTTTCACAATATTGAGACTATCCATGAGCGTGGTATGTTTTTCCATTTATGTAGATCTCTTTTGGTTTCTTGCAGTAGTGTTTTGTAGTTTTCTTTGTATAGGTCTTTTACATCCCTGGTTAGATTTATTCCTATGTATTTGATTTTTTCAGGGGCTATTATAAATGGTATTGTTTTCCTGATTTCCTTTTCATTGTTCTCTTTATTAGTGTATAGGAATCCAACTGATTCTTGTATGTTTATCTTGTATCCTGCTTCTCTGCTGAATCTTTCTATTAGTTCCAGTAGTTTTCTTGTGAAGTCATTTTGGTTTTCTACGTATAGTATCATATCATCTGCAAATAGGGACAGTTCGACTTCTTCATTACAAATTTTGATGCCCTTTATTTCTTTTTCTTGCCTTATTGCTGTAGCTAGGACCTCAGCACAATATTAAATAAAAGTGATGATAAAGGGCATCCTTGTCTTGTTCCTTTTCTCAAGGGGAATGTTTTCAGCCTCTACATTAACAATGATGTTCGCCATTGGTTTTGCATAGATGCCGTTTATCATGTTAAGAAATTTGCCTTCTATACCTATTTTATTGAGAGTTTTTATCAGGAATGGGTGTTGGACTTTAAAGTTCCAAACATTTCTAATTGTAATTCTTTTGAATAGAAAACTTGCAAATATATATCCAGAGCCTACTGAACAGAATTTAAACATATCTCTGAAATATGGATTATCAGCATAACTATCTTTTGTTTCCCCTGTGTTACTGGGAGGCTTTCAGGAATATTCAAGTAGGGCAGATCCACTATGGTCTCTTACTTCTTGCAGCTGTGCTCACATCCATGGTTTCCTTTTCCCATTTGTTTCTTCACATTTCCTTTGGCTTTTGAAAAAGGATCACTGGTCTTGAAATAATTTTGTCTAAAATAAAAGTAATTGCATCTGACTTATAGATTTCCCTCCTTCTTCCCTCCCCTCCCTCTCCCATCCTCTCCTTCCTTCTTTTCTTTTTTATGTTTCCCGTCAGTATCTGCCTAAGACAGCTGCCAAGTGAGATATGTCTGCATTTGATTTCATCACCCTCCAGGAGAGGCTCTCCTTGGGAAGACATGAAGGGGGAAGGAAACCTTGGAGAACTTTTAATCCACATCCTCTGTATCCTTTGTTTCTAATAGTATCCCCTTATTTGACAGAGACTTGGGGAAATTTTGTCACACAATCAGTTAGTGGAAGAGCCTAGACGAGAACTCAGGTATTTGGTGTCTACTCCCTGCAGGTGAATATAGACATCTTTGGGCAGCTTGCTCTGTTTCTCCCACATCAAATGGAAGCTCCATGGGAAAGAACGTTGTCTTGTTCACAACCATATTCACAGCACCCAGAATGAACATGCTGGGTGCTCAATAATGATGGAATGATTGAATATTATATTGTTTTTCCATTTTATTATTTTTGGGGGGTATATTCATACTTTAATATTTTTCTAAATTAGGTTTTGTTGTGATAGAGAAGAGCATGTATAATAAATTCACGAGGAGCAAAGGACTGAAAATGAAAGTCTTTGAAAATGAAAGTCTTTGCATGTTATTAGTGTGTCAGTACAGAATGCAGGGAACAGAGTTTGAGAGTGTCAGTCTGTACCTGAGGAACAAACTCAGAGACCCATACCACGGGGGAGAAGCAAGAAAGGGGAACACTAAAGAGGAAAGATATCATGGAGGAAGATGGAAGTTGAGGAGTTTTTGTAGAGCAACCCAATTAAGATCATATACTGTCTTATTCGGGACAGGGTGGAATGAGAGCATTCTTCTTACTCCTTATGTTCCCATGTGGAAGAACTTCAGGCAGAGTTATACTCCTGACCTCTTTCCATCCCTGAAAGGAAGAACTGAGCAAGATTGGTGCAGTTTTTCTCTTAAAATTTTAAAAAATTTTAGTTCAATAGACTTATTTTTTTCTAGTAGTTTTAGGTTTTCAGAGAAAATTGTTCAGAAACTACAGAGTTTCCATATACCTCCTCCCCATTGCACATTGTTTCTCCTATTGTCCTTTCTTGTTTAAAGACCCACCTGTGTATTCTGTTCTCTTCTATGTCTTAAGGGGCCTGCCCTTGAGAAGGAGACCTGTAGTGGCCCAGCTATGCTTGTCTAAAGTCAGAGGTAAAGCCGTGCAGCACATCAAAGCCATGCTCTGTCCATGCTTTTATAGTCATCAAGTTGATGTTCTGATCTCCAGCTGTCTGGCCCCTGTGTCTATATCTCAGTTCATTCCAAATTTGGGAGAGGAAAAAAGTCTGTTATATATTGATCCTTAAAATCTCTCAATAGTATACTTTGGCTGCTGTTTTTTTCCCCAAGAAGCTTAACTTTCCTGCTTTAAAACAGAATTACAGTACTTATTGGAGCCCTGGTGGCACAGTGATTAACAGCCCAGCTAGTAATCCAAAGGTCAGCAGCTTGAATCCACCAGCTGCCTCTTGGAAACCCTATGGGGCAGTTTCTATTCCGTCCTATAGGGTCACTATGAATTGGAATTTACTGGGTGGCAACAGGTCTTTTTGTTTTGTTTTGTTTTATAGTAATTATTATATTGAGAACTGTATTGAAAATTTATTGAGAACTTGCATGTTGTTGAATTCTCTAAGAGATAGGTACCACTATCATCCCATTTTACAGATGAAGAAGCAGTTTCAGAAGGCTAAGAATTTGCCCACAGTCAACATGGCTTAGTAAAGTTTTGAAGTCCATTTTTTTCTGACTCTTAGTCTTGCTCTTAGCCACCAGACTGTAAGGTGTCTTAGAGCAATCCAGGTAAAGAACTGTAAGGAGAAGAGAAAAAGAATATGTTTGCAAGGAAGCAAAGAAGGCCCTGTGAAAGACAATATCAGCTAATACGGAGCATTCTTGGGCTAGAAAGGTTGTCATCTATGAACCACATCTAATTTGGTCCGTTTGTGTAACTGCATTATCTGTAGCTATTTCATGGTGAATATTCCATGGAAAAATAAAAGCTTTGGGGTTATATTTATTTCCAGAGAGTAGATGCTTTGCCTTTTCTTTTTTTTTTTTTTAAATTTTTCACAGTCCTTTGGTGTGGGCCTTTGATTAGCAACAACATCTAATTCATGCTGGTTCTATATGCCTTTGGATGATTTTTAAAACCTTCCTGTGACTAAGTTTCTCCATTTGAAAATGTAGGGGGATTGTGAATACTGTCTTCCTTTTCTGAGTGTGGGTTAAGATTAATTAAACAAAATTCGTAGCATACTTTGAAGGTGCATAGATAGGCACTAAGCTTTGTGTCTATACAGAATTAAGTATTTTTATACTGTACACACATTTAAACTGAAGGAACATTTTCTATTTTTTGAATTGCTTCTTCAATGTATCTTTGAGCCATTTGTATAATATTAAAGTGGAATCTTCCAAACTAGCCCCGACTCTAATTTCTCTTTCCCACGATTGTAAGATGTAGGACATTTGTAAAGACCGTTTCTGAGTCAGTCTCCTTGGGGGAGGGATTCCTTTCATCATTTCAAAACATCCTCGCAAAACTCCAGCCCATTCACAAGTGGTAACTTGCAAAGAAGGGTCGTTCCCAGGCAGCTGGGAGGGTTAACACAGCACAGGCAGGAGGAGAAAGTTATGGCATTGGGAAATGCTAACTGGTGACTGCCAAAGGCAAGATGGGGGGACCGCACAGCAATTAAGCATACCTTGAGCAAATCCAGGAGCCCTGGTGGCGCACTGGATAAGAGCTTGGCTGCTCACGGAAAGACGTGGTGAGAACCCACAAGCTGTTCCACGGGAGAAAGATGTAGCAAGCTGCTTCCGTAAAGATTACAGCTTTGGAAACGCTCTATGGCAATTCTACTCTGTCCTACAGGATCGCTATGAGTCGGAATTGACTCCAGGGCAACAGGTTTGGTTGTTTTTTTTTTTTTGTTTTTTTGTTTTTTTTAGCAAATCCAGCAGGCACTAGAAAAGAATAAAAAGCAAGGAACCTCTTTCAGTATAGGATGAGGGATGGGTGGAAACAAGTCTGGGAGGATTAGATTTTTACTCCTGCCTGGATTCTTATTTTCCTACACACTGCTTTGTTCAATAAAGTGATTATTTCAAAGGTGGGCCAAGCCCCACGGATCACTCAGGAGAGTAGGAATCAATGGAAGGCGAGGTGGAGGCGGAAAAAGTCACATTTCACTGCAGGGTTTGATGGGCTACCTGCAGGCTTCTGTACAACTTGTTTAACAAGCCACGGATTAGTGTAGAGCTGTCCAATAGAAAGCAATGAATCACTCCTGGGAGCTGGGGCGAAGGTCGTCTTTGTGGCAGTGGGGAACCTGGGAAATACAGTATCAGAACCCTGGAGAGAATTGCAGCAAGTTCCCAAGGTCCGTCTTGGAGTTTTGAATTCTCCATTCCCCAACCCTTGCTTTTGTATTGTACTGCTCTATATTTCAGCTACAGTCACCAAAAAATTAATTAGCTTCGTCCTTTGTAAACCTTCATCCGAACCTTCAAGGCTGCATTAGGTTCTGTTGAAGTAAAGGTTTGTTAACACCTAGAGGCAAAGACACAAAATTCCTTTAGATGCCCCAAATATTCTCCACCTTTTCTAAAATATTTAGATAGGACTGAGTAGTTGTACTGTAGCTTTCTACTGAAAACTTCCCACAGCAACCCTCCATCTCCCACCCTCTCTACCCTCCTTGCCCCTGCCCTCTTTGGATCAGAATTTATTTAGATTTATTTTCACAAAGTAATAGTATTTAACTGGTAATTTGTTCCAGCCTTTTTAGCATCTGCTAATATGTGGTGGGAGACCTCAAATTCAAATGGACTCATTTTCAGTGACTATCAAATAGTAACTAAGCTGTTGTTATGACATTATTCATTCTGTTTTCCCTAGGAGAGACATCAATTTTTCATGTAGAGTACATCCAACCTTTTAGCAAGAAAGGGAAATAGATGAGCAGAATATATATATGTATAAATATATTCTCAATAAACCAGGAGACTTTGGGCTTAAATTCCTTTCTCTCTCCTTCTTCTAATTTTCTATCACCATAACTTACTCAAACTAAATTTGAATACATTGCCCTTCAAAATTATTTTTTATCATTGGAATGTGAGAAGGACTTAAAAAAAATTAAAGACAGAATAAACAGATACAGTTTAGAATAAAAATGAGGAGGAGCCCAAAGCAAGGGATTAACATTCCCTTTGGGATTGATCTCTCTAGGCAAATGCTCTCAATAGAAACAGAATGTGAGCAACATACATAATTTAAAATCTACTAGTAGCCATATTAGGATGCCTGGTGGCATACTGGTTAAGGGCATACTGGTTAAGAGCTCGGCTGCTAACCAAAAGGTTGACAGTTCGAATCCACCAGCCACTCCTTGTAAATCCTACGGGGCAGTTCTACCCTGTCCTATAGGGTTTGTAAGAGTCTGAATCAACTTGATGGCAATGGGTTAACAGATGAAATTGATTTGAATATTATATATAGCTTTTAACTCAATATATCCAAAAATGTCAGAATTTGAACATATGATCAATATAAAAATTTAAATGAGATACTTTACACTGTGTTTTTGTACTGTCTTCGAAATTCAGTGTGTATCTTAACCAAAAATCAAAACCAATTGCACTTGAGTCTATTTCAATTCATAGCAACCCCATGTGTGTCAGAGTAGAACTGTGCTCCATAGGGTTTTCAATGGTTGAGTTTTTGGAAGTAAATCACAGGACTTTCTTTTGAGGTGCCTCTGGGTGAACTGGAATCTCCAACCTTCTGGTTAATAGCTGAGTGCATTAACTGTTTGCACCACCCAGGGACTCCTGTATTTCTTACAAGTACAGCATATGTCAATTTGGACTTCTCACATTTCAAGTCAACATCCACAAGTGGCTATTGACCACCATACTGGACACAACAACTCTCGGCTGTTCAATCACTGCAGTCATGTCTTACCCAGCTGTGCTTCAGAACTCAGAGGCTAGATCTTATGGAAAACCAAGCTTTGCTTGTATATTTTTTAAAGCATACTACTGGTTTCCTTTCCAGCTTTAATCTTCATTTCCTCTTGATGCAGCCCACTTGGAATAATACCCTAAAAAGTGATGCTGGTGAAAGTCTGTCAGGGAAAAAGGATCAAAGCCAGGCTCCCTAAACAGATGTCTCTCTGTTTAGGGTCAATGTTTCTTTTTATGTGGGAGGTCCGCCAACTGGCCTCTGGGAGAAAAAGTGTTTATAATATAATTATTTCTATGCTTTAATTCCTAGTATGAACACAGGAATTCATATCAGACAGTTAGTAAATAATACACATTTTCACACTTTATCCTTCAAAACAGTGTTCTTTTCCCACGTAAAGAAGCACTTTTTCTGGCAGAGGCCATAGTGTAAAAGGCAAGTTCATTCCCATGAGTTTATAAAATGGCCAACAGCATGGAATGGGGGAGTTAACCCACGGTCTTTGCCCTAACCAATTGTCCAGAGTTCAGGAAGGGTGAGAATCTTTGACTCTTTGGCTCTTTTTGCTTTTTTAACTTTAAGGTCTAGGCGGGGAGAACTAAGTCTTTCTTCTTTCACTCACTCTCCCACCAAGTATAGGACATCTGTTTCCAGAGCCTTAGCCACACTCTTGGGCACATCTTGCTCTTCACCTAGAGTATAATTATTGTGATAGACAGCTATGCTTTAGGTGAACAAGCTCTTCCCTTAACATCTAGATTCTGTTACTTCTTTACTGTGTGAGTTTGGCAAGTTACTTGACCTCTTTAAGCTTTTCTTTCTTCATTTATAAAGTGGCAATAATATTTACCTCACAGCGCTATTAAAAGGATTAAAAGAGGGACTGTGGGTGAAAGCACGTTGGTATCTGTAAAACTGTACACATTTCAGTTGTTTATAGTGTTCTTGTGAAGTTCCAAGATATATTCGTTCTGAATTCCAAGCCATTCCAGCTTTTTTTTTTTTTTTTTTTTAATTTGTTGTGCTCTTAACCCTACGCTGTCCTGAATTGAGGCTCTGCCAGCCTTGTCCACTCTTTTTCAGACTGCCTGGTCCCACAATCATTGCTAGGTGGACAGTTGGCCACTTGATTTCATCTCTGGCCACACTGAGGGCTAGGGGCCCACACCTACCCCAAGCTGGGCTATGTAGACTTTCTTTCCCTTGAGTTGGAAATTCAGACCTGGGAGTTTGTTGATTGCTTGTACTTGAATGATTAGAATGCTAGTTCTCAAAGTGTGGACCATGGACTCCTGTGGGTCTCAAGACTCTTTTGTGGGGTCTGTGAGGTCAAACTATTTTTATAACAATGCTAACATGTTATTTGCCTTTTTTGTCATACTTTTTCACTGATGGTATAAAGACTATGATAGGTAACACTGCTGGCACTTTAGCATCAATCAAGGCAGTGGCACCCGACTGTACTAGTAGTCATATTCTTCACCACCATGCAAACACAGTTTAAAAAAAAAAGCCAGTTTCCCTTAAGAACGTCCTTGATGGAGCGGTAAAACTTATGAATTTTATTAAATTTAAATCCTTGAGTATCTATCTTTTTAATATTCTGTGTGATGAAATGGGGAATATGAATATAGCACTTCTTCTGAATACTGAAGTAAACGGTTGTTTTGAGGAAAACCACTTAAATGACTGAATTGTGAACTAAACAAGTCACTCTTTCCAAGTGGCACATTCTTACTTGAAAGAACAAACTATGGTTACTCAGACTCAGGTATTTGGCAGACATTTTCTTAAAAAATGAATGAAGTGATCCTGTCACTTCAAGAAAAACAACCAACAATATTTGTTGCCAAGACTTGAGCTTTTGAATAACAATTAGAATTTTGAAAAACTTGTGTCTTCCACCATAAGCTTGGCAGCTTCTCAATACTTAAAAAGACTTTCTGATGGGATCAGAGGCGATATTAACAGAAGTGATATTTTGATATTTGTAAGAACTATGTTAACATCTGGAACATATGCATAATTCAGTGAACCAATATTTTCCAAATAATCAATGCAAGAGTAAAAGATCTACTCAAAGTGAAAGAGAGACTAATAGGTTTTAAAGTAACAGCACAAAAAGTTCATTGTTATGTTTTAAGATTCCACATTGCAACTAAACTTTAAGAAATTATCACTTCTTGAGTTTTGGTGTAGTATCAGAGAAGATTATCCACAATTATCTGAAAAGCTTATTAAAATACTCTGCTCCTTTTCAGCTGCATATCTTTGTGAGGCTGGATTTTTTTATACACGTCAACCAAAACAACTTATCGCAACAAACAATGCAGGAGCAAATATAGGAATTGTGCTGTCTTCAGTTTAAGTAAGCCATTGAAGGGATTTGCAAAAAATGTCAAACAATGCCACTGTTGTCACTAAAAGTTTTTGGAAAAAGAAATCAAGTCTGGGAAGCCATGTTTGACTCATGTATATGCAAGTGAAGAGAGGAAGCTAGAGTAGAGAGAGAGAGACAGAGAGAGACGCCTTGTTCCCTGATGACTTCTCTACCTGGTTCTAGTCTCTCTTGAGGCCTTGCCTTGCTGCCCAGTTTAGAGTTCTAGGAGATTTCCATGTATTCTTTTAATAAACCCCCTTTCTATTTAAGTTAGGAGCCCTGGTGGTGCAGTGGTTAAGGGACCGGCTGCTAACCAAAAGGTCGGTGGTTCAACCCCACTAACTGCTCTGCAGGAGAATGATGTGGCAGCTGGCTTTCGTAAAGCTTACAGCCTTGGAAACCCTATGGGGCAGTTCTACTCTATCCTATAGTGTCGCCATGAGTCAGAATTTGACTCAACAACAATGGGTTTGGGTTTTTTGTTTTTTGTTTTCTATTTAAGTTGACTTGAAAGGGGGCTATTCCTTATGCAGTGGTCATAAATCTCAGTCCATAGACTCAAGTGTGCAATAAATATCACCTTTTAAAATTTTCTCTAAATCAACTTAATTTTGTCTTTGGGCCTGTGTCTTGTTGAGATAAGAGTCATTCTTGGGATCTTCCCACCCATTTCCAGGTTGTGTCAAGTGACTGGGGAGTTCAGTTTGGAAAGCTATTCTCACAAAGTCTGTAAGTCGGGCCAGAGAGGTACTGTGTGATGAACAGACCTAAGTGACTTCTTTCAGCCATCTTGAAGCATGGTGGGCCAGGGCTCCTTCTCAGTCTTGGTGAAGATTGTCCTGATCATGGAGAGAAAACCAAAAGCAGATTCAGACTGAATCTTTCCATTTGGGTTTCTTGCGATACTGACTGCGGGGATGGAGTTTTGGGGGTTCTGATTCCACTGTAGCTATAGTAGAGAGAGAGGGTAGAAATACCTGGGGGGCAAAGTAGTACATTTGGACCCTGTCTCTCTACTGTCTGCCACACCTTGGTAGAATTTGCAAAGACAATTGTCTTTGCAGGACTCTTTTTTTTGCCTGTGAACGTATGTGTTCTCCTTAGTCCTCCCTTCACTATGACAGTGGCAATGGAAGAACCTATGTGAGTTCTGATGGCCCAGGGAGAAATTTTAGGGAAATTATTGTTCTGATCTACACACTTCCTCATATATTGTCAGTTCTTCCATATTCATAGCCACCACCCTGATGGTCCTTATGCTTGCATTCTTTGACCAACTACCCTCCTTAACTCAATGAGCCATTTTGCAGATAAATCCTCAGATGAATCCTCCTGAGAGGCAATGTTCTGTGTCACACCATTCATTTAGCACTTAGCACATTTAGCTCCTTTTAAAACATCATCTCTCTGTGTGACTGACTTGTCTTACCTTGAGAGTGGAGACTATTTTCTATTTCTGTGTATCCCCATGTTCAGCATAGCATGTGATGTTTGCTGCTGCTCCTGCTGCTTTAATAGGAACATTAAAAGGGTCTTTGGATAGTTAGAGGTAATTCATTTAATAGCTTTTATTTAGCTCCTGTTGTTTGCCATACTCTCTTGGATGCTAGAGTCTCAAAGATGAATAAGATGTCCCTTGTGTGCTAATGATAATGCAGCCCAATAAGTACTATAGTAACTCAACAGTTGAGGTCCTTGATCCTTCAGCCAACTATCCCTGGCCATCACAGGCTAGTTTAGAACCCCTCATCTCTGCTCCCCTGTCCCTTCAGCATTCCTTAATTAGAACACTTAGCATGCAATCTGTATTTTTAAAAACAATTTAACTCTTTATTGTGGAAATATTCAAACATACATGAAAGTAGAGAGAAGAGTATGAAGAACCCCCCCTCTGTGCACCTATTTCCCAGCTTCAATAATTATCAACACATTGCCATTCTTTTTTCATCTATCCTCCCAATTACTTTTCCTGCTGGAGAAAATTGAGACAAATCCCACATATTATATAATTTCGTTCACTCATACTTCAGGATATATCTCTAATAGATAAAGACTTTTTATAAATGTAACTGAAAAACTATTATCATACTTAACAAAATTAACAATAATTTTTTTATGTCATCTAATACCTGGTTCATGTTCATGTTTTTTTCCAGTTGCCTAAAAAATGTCTTTTATAGCTTTGTTTCTTTGTTTTTATATCAGGTCCATAGTTGCATTTAGTTGATACAATTCTTAAGTTTCTTTTAACCTCACTGTCCCCTCCCCATTCATTTGTTGAAAAAATCAGCTTAATTACTCATAGAATTTCTTATAGTCTGAGTTTGGCTGATTTCACTCCTGCAACTAGATCTAGAGGCTTAATTAAAAATTGTGGTCAGTTTCTATTTTTCTGATAAGAATACCTCATGGCTGTATATCTTTAGTTATATTACACTAGGAGGCACGTAAAGTCTTGTTGTCATACTGTATTTTCTGGTCTATTCTGTTGTCTTCCCTGTTTGACTTGCTGTTCCTTGATTATTTATTTTATTGTGATAAAATATATATAACAAAACATTTTCCATTTTTAACCATTTTTAAGTGTAAAATTCCATAAAATTAATTAAATTCACCATGTTGTGCAACCATCACCACTATCCATTTTCAAATATTTTTATCCCCCTAAACAGAACCATAAAGAAAACAAATATCTTCACAACTGGACCAATAAGCAACATCATGATAAACAGAGAAAAGACTGAGGTTGTCAAGGATTTCATTTTACTTGGATCCACAATCAACGCCCATGGAAGTAGCAGTCAGGAAATCAAACGACGTATTGCATCGGGCAATCTGCTGCAAAAGACCTCTTTAAAGTGTTAAAAAACAAAGATGTCACCACGAGGACTAAGGTGCCCCTGACCCAAGCCATGGTGTTTTCAATTGCCTCATATGCATGTGAAAGCTGGACAGTGAATAAGGAAGACCGAAGAATTGAAGCCTCTGAATTACAGTGTTGGTGAAGAATATTGACTATACTATGGACTGACAGAAGAATAAACAAATCTGTCTTGGAAGAAGTACAGCCAAAATGCTCCTTTGAAGCAAGGATGATGAAACTTCGTCTCACATACTTTGGACATGTTATAAAGAAGGATCAGTCCCTGGAGAAGTACATCATGCCTGGTAAAGTAGGGGGTCAGCAAAAAAGAGGAAGACCTTCAATGAGATGGATTGACACAGTGGCTGCAACAATAGGCTCAAGCATAGCAACAATTGTTAGGATGGCCCAGGACTGGGCAGTGTTTCAGTCTATTACTCATAGGGTAATTATGAGTTGGAACAGACTCAATGGCACCTAACAACAGCAACAATAAACAGAAATTCAGTATTCCTTAAGTAACAGCTCCCTGTTTTCCCCTTCCCCTCAGTCCCTGGTAACCATTAATAAACTTTTATCTCTATGTATTTGCCTATCTGGGCATTTTATATAAGTGAGGTCATAAGGTATTTGCCCTTTTGTGTCTGACTTGTTTAACTCAGCAGAGTGTTTTCAAGGTTCAACTATGTTGTAGCATGTATCAGAACTTTATTTCTCTTTATGGCTGAATAATATTCCATTGTATGGATATACCACATTTTGTTTATTAACTCATTCATTGATGGTAGAAACATGAACATTAAAGTTGCTTCTGGTGAGGACTTAGAAGGAAATGATGAACATGTTATCATAAATTGAAGGAAAGGTAATCCTGATTATAAAGTGGCAGAAAACTTGGTTGAATTTGTTGTACCATTGGGTGGAAAGTAGAACTTGTAAGTGATGAACCTGGATATTTAGCTGAGGAGATTTCCAAGCAAAATGTAGAAGATGCAGCCTGGTTTCTCTTTGTTACTTATAGTAAAATATGAGAGGAAAGAGATAAATTGAGGACCTGGTACAGCTTAGAGATAAAATGTGTGTTAATTCTCTTCCTTCTTTTTTATAAACATTTAGAGGGTAACCGCTCCTTGGAAACAGTATAGGGCAGTTCTACTCTGTCCTACAGGGTCACTATGAGTCAAAGCCAACTCGACAGCACCTAACAATAACAACAGAGGGCAGTGGTGGTTCAGTGATAGAATTCTTGCCTTCCATGCAGGAGACCCTGGTTTGATTTCCGGCCAGTGCACCCCATGTGCAGCCACCACCCATCTGTCACTGGAGGTTAGCATGTTTCTGTGATGCTAAACAGGTTTCAATGGAACTTCCAGACTAACACAGACTAGGAAGAAAGATCTGGTGACCTACTTCCAAAAATCAGCCAATGAAAACTCTATGATTCACAATGGTTCAATCTGTAAAACTGATCATGGGGATAGTGCAGGACTGGGCAGCATTTAGTTCTGAGGTTGCCATGAATTGGGGGCCAACTGGTTGGCAGTTAACAACAACAAAGTGACTACAAGGCACTGAGCCAGGCAGGGGGAAGTAAAGATGGATCCATTGTACACAGATTGTCTCCTCTGGGAATTGTATCCCAGTGGTTGCCTGAGTCAGAAACAACTCCATGTTAACAGGTTTGGTTTTTGATTAGTGGAGGAGGTAAGGTAAGTGCATAAATAATTACAACATGAGATAGAAAGGGCAAGGTGCCATGAGAAAGGTGGAGCTAAAAGTGTGATGGGATAAAACCTGTAAACCCTCGAGTGCACTCTGACTCACAGTGACACTATAGGACACAGGAGAACTGTTCCACAGGGTCTCCAAGGATGTAATCTTTATGGAAGCAGACTGCCATATCTTTCTCCCGTGGAGCAGCTGATGGACCCAACTGCTGACTTTTCAGTTAGCAGCTGAGCGCTTAACCACTGCACAACCAGGGCTCCTTCTGTGATGAAATAGCCATATCTATTCCATACACAACTGTGTACACTAACTTTGTCTATGGTTGTAGTGCCCTTTGCTAGATTAAAGTATGTTCTGCTTCTCCTGGTACAACTTATATGAGTCTTCAGTTTGGATGTTAAAAGAAGCAAAATGAGAGGAGGCAGAGCCAAGATGGCAGTGTAGTAAGACGCTTCCTATATCCCTCTTACAACAAAGACCTGGAAAAACAAGTGATTTGATTATATATGAATATCTAGGAGCCCTGAACAAGGCAAAGTTGAGGAGTGGGACTGAGTGGCAGGAGGAGAGGGAGACAGTTCGGAAGAAGCCAGCAGCACCAGAGGGGTGGTGGCAGGACGGCAGCTCCTCAGCCACGCCGGTAACTTCCCAGCTGCGCCGGGTCCACAGTGAAACAGGCAAACAGCTGTGCACACACTCGGAAAGCAGTTTCCACATGGAGAGAGATCCGGCAGCAGAGATTCTGCTTGGGCACTCTGAACCAGTGAAAAGCAGCTCCCAAGAAGCTAAGATCAGTACATGCATGCACTGTTTCATGGGAATTTAAAAAAAAAAAAAAGCCCGTTTGGAAAAAACCTCTCTCCCTTTTACCTCCTCCCTCCGCTACCTGCACCGGGAGTCCGCTGAGCCGGAAGTAGATTCCAAAAGGCACCATGACCCATTCTCCTGGCCTTGGAGAGGGAACAAATAAGTTACTGGCTCCTCTAAATCAGGAACACAGGGTCGGCACAGCTCCTTTGCTGGCCACAGGTATCAGGGGTCCACAGACTCTGAGTGCCTTACACCCCTGTATAGACTTGCGGGAACCCATCTCAACAGCGTTAGCCCTCACTGCCACAGTACAACAGGGAAAACATCTGAAGTTCGACTTCAACTGTTTCAGCTGTGAATGGGCAGATTTGTGACCCTCAAAAGAGCCCTGCCCCTTAAGTAGGCACTTTTATCAATCTGCAGCAGGGTCTTGAGGACTGGTGGTAGCACCTAAAGTGCCTAGTCACCTGCTACAGGAGTTCAAGAAAAAGTGGTGCCCTTGAGTCTTTACCGACAACAGAGTGGGGAGCTCTTAGTCTGGCTGCAAAACTCACCTACCAACTCATTCTAGAGAATAGGGACACACTTTCCTTTCAGACTCTCAGGGGCACCTGTCAGCCCCCTGCCTGGCTCACCATGTGATCCCCTACCACAGCCACAGTCCAGTGCCTGCACCAATCGCCCATGCCTCTCTAGGACTGGGGATGAAAGCCTTCATCATGCACTTGGTGACTGACTGCCTGAACAACCGAGCTGAACCCATACAGGAAAATTTAACGGACTCCTGTGTGCACACACGTAGTTACAGAACTAACTACCTGGTGACAGGATGTTAGACATCCAAAGGTGTCAAAAATCAAACTAGTGCACACGAGCAGCCTATCTGGACATATCAAAACAAAACAAAATAAGAAGCTAGGTCTCACTAAACAAATACAAAATATAATTATAATAAATTATTGATGGCTCGGAGACAACAGTCAATATCAAGTCACATAAAGAGGCAGTCCATGATGGCTTCAGCAAGCTCCCAAAACAAAGAATCAATAAATTCTCTGGAGGAAGAGAACTTCTTGGAATTACCAGAGGCAGAATACAAAAAATTAATATACAGAACTCTTCTAGAAATTAGAAAGGAAATGCTACATAATGCAGAAACAGCCAGGGAACATACAGACAAAGTAGTAGCGGAACTTAAAAAAGTTATTCAAGAACATAATGCCAAATTTAATAGGCTGCAAGAATCTATAGAGAGACAGCAGTCAGAAATCCAGAAGCTTAACAATACAATTTCAGAATTAGACAACTGAATAGAAAGTCATAGGAGCAGAACTGAGGCAGTAGAAGTTAGAATTAGTGACATTGAAGATAAGGCTCTTGATGCCAACTTATTTGAGGAAAAATCAGGTAAAAGAATTAAAAAGAATGAAGAAACTCTAAGAGTCATGTGGGACTCTATCAGGAGAAATAACCTATGAGTGATTGGAGTACCAGAACAGGGGGGATAACAGAAAATACAGAGAGAATTGTTGAAGATTTGCTGACAGAAAACTTCCCTGATATCATGAAAGATGAGAAGATATCTATCCAAGATGCTCATCGAACCCCACATAAGGTAGATCCCAAAAGAAAGTCACCAAGACATATTATAATCAAACTTACCAAAACCAAAGATAAAGAGAGAATTTTAAGAGTGGCTAGGGATAAAAGAAAAGTCATCTACAAAGGAGGGTCAATTAGAATAAGCTCGGACTACTCAGCAGAAACCATGCAGGCTGGAAGGCAATGGGATGACATATTAAAGCCTTGAAGGAAAATAACTGTCAGCCAAGAGTTATATATCCAACAAAACTGTCTCTCAAATATGATGGTGAAATTAGGGCATTTCCAGATAAACAGAAGTTCAGGGAATTTGCAAAAACCAAACCAAAATTACAAGAAATACTAAAGGGAGTCCTACGGTTAGATAATCAATGACACCAGCTAACAACGTAAGAATAGAACACAGGACAGAGCAACCAGATATTGACTCAGATACGGATATCGAAAATACATCAAACCTAAAACATTGAAAATAGGAAAACAGATATCAATATGTAAAAAAGGATAATATTAAAACAAAAAAGAGGGACTTAAAAAATGGAGACATTGTTTTTTACATGGGGGGAAGTTAAGGTGACAAATTATTAAAAGACTGGTATAAACTTAGAAAAATAGGGGTAAATATTAAGGTAACCAAGAAGGACCCTAACAATTCTACAAATCAAAATAAAAAAGTAGAAAAACATAAAGACCCAGCAAACACAAAATCTACAACAAAGAAAAAGATGAAACAAAAATACATAAGTAAAAACGAGTCAGCACAGAAAATTGAGGAGAACAAAGAAACTGTGAACAACACACAAAAAGAGATATCAGGATGACAGCACAAAACTCATACCTATCAATAATTACACTGAATGTAAATGGACTTAATGCACCAAAAAAGAGACGGAGAGTGGCAGATTGGATAAAAAAGCATGATCCATCTATATGCTTCCTACAAGAGATGCACCTTAGACTTAAAGACACAAACAGGCTTAAACTCAAAGGATGGAAAAAAATACATCAAGCAAACAACACTCAAAAAAGAGCAGGAGTGGCAATATTAATCTCTGACAAATTAGACTTTAAAGTAAAATCCACCACAAAGGATAAGGAAGGGCACTATATAATGATTAAAGGGTCATTTCACCAGGAGGACATAACTATAATAAATACTTACACAGACAACAACAAGGCTCCAAAATACATAAAACAAACTCCAGCAGCTCTGAAGAGAGAGAGAGACAGCTCCACAATAGTAGTAGGAGACTTCAACACACCACTTTTGGTGAAGGACAGAACATCCAGAAAGAAGCTCAATAAAGACATGGAAGAGCTAAATGCTACAATCAACCAACTTGATCTCATAGACATATACTGAACTATGCACCCAACAGAAGCCAAGTATACTTTCTTTTCCAACGCACATGAAATATTCTCCAGAATAGACCACACATGAGGCCATAAAGCAAGCCTTAACAAAATCCAAAACATCAAAATATTACAAAGCATCTTTTCTGACCATAAAGCCATAAAAGTGGAAATCAACAACACAAAAAGCAAGGAAAAAAAAGATCAAACACATGGAAACTGAATAACACGTTGCTCAAAAACTACTGGGTTATAGAAGAAATTAAGGATGGAATAAAGAAATTCATAGACTCAAACGAGAATGAAAACACATCCTACCAGAACCTTTGGGACACAGCAGAGGTCAGTTTATAGCAGTAAATGCACACATCCAAAAAGAAGAAAGGGTCATAATCAAAGCATTAACCCTACAACTGTAACAAGTAGAAAGAGAGCAGCAAAAGAAGCCCTCAGGTGCCAGAAGGAAGGAAATAATAAGAATTAGAGCAGAATTAAATGAAATAGAGAATAGAAAAACAATTGAAAGAGTTAACAAGACCAAAACCTGGTTCTTTGAAAAGATCAACAAAATTGATAAACCATTGGCCAAACTGACAAAAGAAAAACAAGAGAGGAAGCAGATAACCCGTATAAGAAATGAGATGGATGATATCACAACAGACCCAATTGAAATAAAAAGAATCATAACAGAATTCTATGAAAAATTGTACTCTGACAAATTTGAAAACCTAGAGGAAATGGACAAATTTCTAGAAACTCACTACCTACCTAAATTAACACAAACAGAGGTAGAACAACTAAATAAACCCATAACGAAACAAGAGATTGAAAAGGTTATTAAAAAACTGCCAACAAAAAAAAGCCCTAGCCCGGATGGCTTCACTGGAGAATTCTACCAAACTTTCAGAGAAGAGATAACACCACTTCTGCTAAAGGTATTTTAGAGCATAGAAAAGGATGGAATACTCCCAAACTCATTCTATGAAGCCAGCAAAACCCTGATACCAAAACTGGGTAAAGACACCACAAAAAAAAGAAAATTACAGACCAATATCCCTCATGAACATTGATGCAAAAATCCTCAACAAAATTTTAGCCAATAGAATTCAGCAACATATCAAAAAAATAATTCACCATGACCAAGTGGGATTTATACCAGGTATGCAGGGATGGTTCAACATTAGAAAAACAATCAACCTAATCCATCACATAAATAAAACAAAATACAAGAACCACATGATCTTATCAACTGATGCAGAAAAGGCATTTGACAAAGTCCAACACCCATTCATGATAAAAACTCTCAAAAAAATAGGAATAGAAGGGACATTCCTCAATATAATTAAGAGCATTTATACAAAACCAACAGCCAACATCGTCCTGAATGGAGAGACTTTGAAAGCATTCCCATTGAGAACAAGAACCAGACAAGGATGCCCTTTATCACCACTATTATTCAACATTGTGCTTGAGGTCCTAGCCAGAGCACTTAAGCTAGAAAAAGAAATAAAAGGCATTCAGATAGGTAGGGAAGAAGTCAAAGTATCTCTTTTTGCAGATGATATGATCTTATACACAGAAAACCCCAAAGAATCCACAAGAAAACTACTGGAACTGATAGAAGATTTCAGCAAAGCTTCAAGATACAAGATCAACATACAAAAATCAATTGGATTCCTTTACACCAAGAAAGAGAACCTTGAAGTGGAAATCACCAAATCAATACCATTGACAATTGCCCCCAAGAAGATAAAATACTTAGGAATAAATCCAACCAGAGAAGTAAAGACCTTTACAGAGAAAACTACAAGACACTACCGCAAGAAACTAAAAGAGACCTGCATAAGTGGAAAAATATACCTTGCTCACAGATAGGTAGACTCAACATAGTGAAAATGTCAATTCTACCCAAAGCAATCTACAGATACAATGCAATCCCCATCCAAATTCCACCAGCATTTTTTAATGAGATGGAGAAACAAATCACCAACTTCATATGGAAAGGGAAGAGGCCCTGAATAAATAAAGCATTACTCAAGAAGAAGAACAAAGTGGGAGGCCTTACACTACCTGATTTTAGGACCCATTATACTGCCACGGTAGTCAAGACAGTCTGGTACTGGTACAACAACAGATACACAGACCAATGGAACAGAGTTGAGAATCCAGATATAAGCTCATCCGCCTATGAGCAGCTAATATTTGACAAAGGCCCAAAGTCCATTAATTGGGGAAAAGACAGTCTCTTTAACAAATGGTGCTGGCATAATTGGATATCTATACACAAAAAACTTAAATAAGACCCATATCTCACACCATGTACAAAAACTAACTCAAAATGGATCAAAGACTTAAATATAAAATCAAAAACGATAAAGATCATGGAAGAAAAAATAGGGACAATGCTAGGAGCCCTAATACATGGCATAAACACAATACGAACCATAAGTAACAACGCACAAGCACCAGAAGAGAGACTAGGTAAATGGGAGCTCCTAAAAATCAAACACTTATGCTCATCAAAAGACTTTAGCAAAAGAGTAAAAAGACAACCTACAGATTGGGAAAAAATTTTTGGCCACAACAAATCCGATCAGCGTTTAATTTCTAAAATCTACAAAAACCTCAACAGCAAAAAGGCAAATAACCCAATTAAAAAATGGGCAAAGGATATGAACAGACACTTCACCAAAGAAGATATTCAGGCAGCTAACAGACACATGAAGAAATGTTCACAATCCTTAGCCATTAAAGAAATGCAGATCAAAACTACAATGAGATATCATCTCACCCCAACAAGGCTAGCATTAATCCAAAAAGCACAAAATAACAAATGCTGGAGAGGTTGTGGAGAGACTGGAACACTTATACACTGTTGGTGGGAATGTAAACTGGTATAACCACTCTGGAAATCGATTTGGCACTTCCTTAAAAAGCTAGAAATAGATGTACCATACCATCCAGCTATCCCGCTCCTAGGAATATATCCTAGAGAAACAAGAGCCATCACACAAATAGATATATGCACACCCATGTTCATCGCAGCACTGTTCACAATAGCAGAAAGATGGAAGCAACCTAGGTGCCCATCAACAGATGAATGGATAAACAAACTATGGTATATCCACACAATGGAATATTATATAACAATAAAGAACAATGATGAAGCTGTGAGATATCACATAACATTGTGGAAGCTGGAACTTATTATGCTGAGTGAATTTAGTCAGTCACAGAAAGACAAATACTGTATAAGACCACTATTATAAGAACTCAGGGAAAGGTTTAAACACAAAAGAAAACATTCTTTGATGGATACTGGGGTGGGGAGGGAGGGTGAGGTTTATTCACTGACTAGATTGTAGATAAGAATCATCTTCGGTGAAGGGAAGGACAGCGCACCCTGAAGGGGAAGCCAGCACAACTGGACTAAACCAAAGCTAAGAAGTTTCCTCAATACAATCAAATTCTTTGAGAGACAGAGTAGCAGGGATGGGGGGTCTGGGGACCATGCTTTCAGGGGACATCTATGTCAATTGGCATAACAAAGCTTATTAAGAAAATGTTCTGCATCTTATTTTAGTGAGTGGCATCTGGGGTCTTAAAAGCTTGCAAGCGGCCAGCTAAGAGGCATCAGTTGGTCCCAACCACTTGGAGTGAAGGAGAACGAAGAACACCAAAGACGCAAGGAAATTATTAGCCCAAGAGACGGAATGGGCCACATAAACCAGAGACTTCATCAGCCTGAGAGCAGAAGAACTAGATGGTGCCCGGCCACCACCAATGAATGTCCTGACAGGGAACACAACAGAGGGTCCCTGATGGAGCAGCAGAACGAAGGGATGCAGAACTCAAATTCTAGTAAGAACACCAGACTTAACTGTCTGGCTGAGACTGGAGGCACCCCGGAAGGCATGGCCCCTGGACTCTCTGTCACCCCAGAACTAAAACAATTTCCAAGGCCAACTCTTCAGACAGGGATTGGACTGGATTGTGGGACATAAAGTGATACTTGTGAAGAATGTGCCTCTTAGTCAAGTAGATACAAGAGACTAAGGGGGCAGCTTCTGTACAGAGGTGAGATGGGAAGGCAGAGAGAGTTAGGAGCTGGTTGAATGTTCATGGGGAATAGGGGGCGGGGGGAGGGGAGGAGTGTGCTGTCGCAGAATGGGGTGAGCGGTTGGGGTCACATAACAATGTATGTAAAAAAAAAATTTCTGTATGGGAGACTAACTTGAAATGTAAACTTCATTTAATTACTACAATAAAAAAAAAAAAAAAGCAAAATGAGAACAGAAGGGACTTTTTTCTTCTATGAGACAGAGGACAGTCTACAAAAATTATCGGACATTCTGACCTAGGGATAAGGACACATCTAGCTCTCCCCCATCTTCACCATAAAGTCAAAATCTCTTGGGGGCCAGGTGGGCTCAGGTGCAGTAAAATCCAACTTTTTGGATTAGCAAAGTTATATAGCAGGAGCCCTGGTAGCACACTGGTTAAAGCACTGGGCTGCTAACCAAAACGCTGGCGATTTGAACCCACCAGCTGCTCCGTGGGAGAAAGATGTGGCAGTTGGCTTCCGTAAAGATTTACAGCCTTGGAAACCCTATGGGGCAGTTGTACTCTGTCCGCTAGGGTCGCTATGATTTGGAATCTACTCTACGGCAGTGGGTTTAGTTTCTTTGGTTGGATGTTGATCTGATGCGTTTTATTTGCAGTGTCACAAAGCTCAGGGGGATGATCCGATAGAAAGTACAAACGATAGCCTGAGTCTGAGGATAATTAGGAGGAATCCCCCGCTGTCACACACTGGGAATCAGAGCTGCACATTTTGCTCTGATGGCCCAGACGCCCTGAAAGTGTTGCCCTATCGGTATCAATAGTGTAGACTCTGCAAGGATTTGTTTCCAGGCAGTGCTACAGCCTCCTCTTCTGGCATCAGGGAGACTGTTGCTTCCGTACGGTTTCTGGCACTGTTAAGGGTGAAAGGGAGCAGGGCCAACCATGATTCCTTGCACAAAGGGTGCCTTCCGCATAGCACCATATGAAAACAGAGCAGTGAGCGCCCTGGGCTCTTAGTGAAAGACGGGTGGCCAGAGGACAGATTTATTTTTTGTGGAACATAGCTCAACAACTCATCTTCTCTACCGACATTACACTCGGACTTCTGAGTCTGACAGCCTGTGGGTTTTGGCTGGATTTGCAGCTTTATTAGGCAGCGCGGTAGCCGCAGCAGCTGCCCAGGCTTTTTTCTTTGAAACCCCAGTTCCTCCTAGCTAAGCCTTAAAATTCTGGGGCTTTTCTTTTTTAAAACTTTTTCTTTTTTTAATTTGAAATACAGTAGAATTACTGAACAGATCATAGAACAAATGTACAGCTTAATGAAGGGAATACCCAGGTAGCTATCACCAGATCAAGTAGATCATTTCCAGCCCCTAGAAACACATCCCTTCCAAGTGCTCCTTCCTAGTCACAGAGTCCCTACCTCCCTCGATTTTAATGTTAATTACTTCTTGCCTCTCTTTTTTACTTTTATCACCTATTTGTCTAAAAACACTATCATTTAGTTTTGTATGATTTTGAAATTTACCTAAGTGCAATACTACAGTATATGTATATGGAGTCCCTGGGTGGTGCAAATGGTTAGTAACTGAAAGAATGATGGTTTGAATCCATCCAGAGGCAGCTCAGAAGAAAGGCCTGGCAATCTACTTCCAAGAGATCACAGCCATTGAAGACCCTATGGAGCGCAATTCTACTCTGAAACACATTGGGTCACCATGAGTCAGAATTGACTTGATGACAGCAGTTTTTTTTTTTTTTTTTACAGTATATATTATTTTGTTTCTAGTTTCTTTCACCCAATATTAAGTCTGTGAGATGTATCCATGTGGTTACATGGAGTGGTAGTTTGTCCATTTTCCTTTACATATAGTATTCCATTGTAAGAACGCACAACAATGTATTCTATTGTTGCTGGACATTTGAGTAGTTTCTATTTTGGGGCTCATATGACTAATGCGGCTGAGACCATTCTTGTACCAGTCTCAGGATACACAAGCTCTTCTTAAAAGGAAAGCTGTGATCCCACTTTATGTAGCTGGGGACAGGAGCCTTTTGACAACGCTTAGACCCAGGGAGCCCAGGGTGTATTCAGGATGGTGCTCCAGACCCTCTCTTGCTCACCACTGGGTTTGTGGATGTGGCTGGAGGTCACTCTTATTAGATTTCTCCCTAGAAATCAAGGCAGAAAGAAGCAAGAACTTTCCGGGCAGGATAAAGTGAACAACTTGAAAGGGTGCGGAACTGGAGATCAAAGAGCCCTTCATGCTGCAGGCTTTTGATGTGAGCGTGACTGCACACATTGCAGTAATTAATTAACTTCAGAGCTTGCTGCATTCCCCACCTACCATCTCCTAATCTGCAGCCCTTCACTCAAGGCCAACATCATCATCATTAACAAGTTCTGGGACTTGGAGAATGGGTGTCCTTGGCTGCCGCAGGCAATCGGTGCTGCTGGAATAGCTCTGGGGAAGAGTTTGGAGCCCAGTTACGGCGGCTGTAAAATCAAAGAGAGTTGGAACCAGAAGACCTCTTAGAGATCATCATAGACAGACTCTGGCTGTTTACTGGTTTGTTGGGAAAGTGTAGTTTTAATGGAAAAGAAGTGGTGTTTGTTTTCATTCCGAGTAGTTCATAGCCAGGACATGCTAAAGGAAGAATCCTCATTCTTCTCCTGTTTATACTTCCTTTTGTCTTCCTCAGCCCCATGCCTCTTGTTTCAGAAATTAATCTGTTTGTTTCTCTTGTTGTTGTTAAGTGCCGTTGAGTCAGCTCCGACTCAGCGACCTTATGCGCAACAGAATGAAACACTGCCTGGTCCTGCATCATCCTCACACTTATTGTTATGCTTAAGCCCATTGTTGTAACCACTGTGCCAATCCATCTCCTTGAGGGTCTTCCTCTTTTTTGCTGACCCTCTACTTTACCAAGCATGATGTCCTTCTCCAGGGGCTGGTCCCTCCTGACAACACGTCCAAAGTATGTGAGATGTAATCTCGCCATCCTTACTTCTAAGGAGCCTTCTGGTTGTACTCCTCCAAGACAGATTTGTTCGTTCTTCTGACAGTCCATGGTATATTCAATATTCTTGCCAACAACATAATTCAAAGGCACCAATTCTTCTTTTGTCTTCCTATTCATTGTCCAGCTTTCACATGCATATGAGGCAATTGAAGATGCCATGGCCATATGGAATCGATGACAGTGTTTTTTTCTTTTTTTGGTGGATTTTAGATTTGTGCACTTTACTAAACCTAACTTACACATTAAAAAAAAGGATATCAGGGAGCTTTCACTTGCATTGATAGTCTTTGTTTTTTCCCCCAACTTTCTCTTTTAGGCTGTAGGTGTTATATGTATTACATATACATATAATATATATTTCTTCAAAATACATAATACTGTTTAAAGTAAAAATCACAGCATTGTGTTTTGAGGTTTATGTCATACGTATTATGATTACTTCTTAATAATTATTATATAATACTAATTACATATACACATGATACAATAATTATAATTATTGATACAATAATTATTGTAATTATTGATACAATATTATAAATAATTATTGATACAATAATTTATTGATACAATAATTATTTATAATTAATTATTATATCATATGTATTATCATACATATTATATGTATTAGATATGCATATGATATAAACCTCAAAATACAATGCTGCAATTTTTACTTTAAACAGTGGTATGTATTTTAAAGAAAATAAGAGAAGAAAGATTGTCTTTTATATTTACCCATATAGTTACCATTTCTGAAAATCCTTTTGGTAGATCCAGGTTTCTATCTGGTGTCATTTCCCTTCAGCCAGAACTTTCTTAAGCATTTCTTGTAGTGCTACAACATATACTCTTAGTTTTCTTATAGGTAATGTCTTTATTTTGCCTTCAGTCTTGAAGGATATGTTCACTGGATATAGCATCTTATGTTGACAGTATTATTTTTCTTTCAGTACTTTAAAAACATTGTTCCACTCTCTTCTGAACTTCTTTTTTTCTGATAAGAAGTCAGCTATTATCTGTATCATTGTATCCCTGTGTGCAATGTATTGCTTTTCTTCGATGCTTTCAAGATTTTCTTTTTATCTTTGGGGGGGTCAGCATTTTGGCTAAGATGTATATAAGCATACCATACTTTTATGCAAATAATGCATGCCTTCTATGTTTATTTGCAAACCACATCTCCCTCTGTGAGGTATTTTCATAAGTTCTGCTATTCCAATTTTTTTTTACCGTGGAGGGAGGGCACATCTGGCAAACATAGAAGGTGTGCGTTATTTGTGTAAAAATGCGGTAGTTTATTTTCATTTTTGGAATTCACTGAGATTCTTGAATCTGTAAATTTGTGTCTTTTACAAATTTCAGAATTTTTTTGTTGTTATTTCTTCAAAAAATTTTTTTCTGCCCTTTTCTCTTGTTCTTTACTCCCTTTCAGACTATAATTACGTGTATGTTATACCTTTCCCAATTTCTCACAGGCCTCTGAGGTTCTGTTTACTTTTTCAATTTTTTTCTCTTGATTTACCTTTACATTTACTGATTCTTTCTTTTGTCATTTCCAATCTACTGTTAGGCCCATCCAGTGAATTTTTTTATTTCAGACACTTTTTTTTTAATTCTAGCATTTCATTTAGTTATTTTTAATTATTTCCATTTCCATTTAGTTATTTTAATATCTATTTCTCTTTCAATTTTCTATCTGTTAATTTATTACAAGTGTATTTCTTTTATATACTTGAGCATGTTTATATAGCTGTTTTAAAGCCATTGTCTTTTAATTCCAGCATCTAAGTTATTTTGGAGTTGTTCTCCATTGATTACCATTTCTCTTGTGCATGAGTTATATATTCCTGTTTCTTCTTATGTACAGTAATTTTTGATTGTGTCCCACATTTTGAGAATAATACATGTAGAGATGCTGTGTTCTCTTGTTACTCTGAAGAGTATTGCTTTTTTGTCCTAGCAGGCAATCAGTATAGCTGATCTCAATGAATAGAGTTAGCAACTGAAATCTCTGGTTAGTTCTTTTAGCCTTAGCTGGGCTGCTTGGTATCTTCCCCACAGATGCTTAGTTTAGGGGTCAGCCATAAATATGGACAGTGTTTATATGTAGAATATGGGGCTTCACCTTTGTGGGTCTCTCTTTTCTAATATTTCTCCATTTACTTTCCAGATGCTGTTGCCTTGAGTTCTGTCTCCTGATTTTTCAATCAATAAGGTTTCTATTCATGTTTTGCAGTTGTTAGATGCTGCATAGTCAACTCCTATTCATGGCGACCCCATGTGTGCTGAGTAGAACTGCTCCATAGAGTTTCCAAGGCTGTGACCTTTTGGAGCAGATCTCTAGGACTGTCTACCAAGGTGCCTCTGGGTAGGTTTGAACAGCCAATTTTTCAGTTAGTGGTCAAGAGCTTAACTGTTTGGCATCATCTGGGGACTGCTGTCAGGTGAACGGACATAAAAAATGGGGAATTATCCACTGCCATATTTTTGCTCTAAGTATTGACCACTTCCAGGTTTTGCCTACTTTTGGCTACTCTTAAATGGCTTTAGATTTTTTTTGTGTATTTTGTACAGAGTTTATAACTGTTAGTTGTGGGACGGGTTGGCCTAATATTAGCTGCTCTGACCTTACTAGAAATAGAACCTTATCATCCTTTTTTGCTCAGTGATCTTATGGTTTGATTTCTTATTTATTTTGTTAAAATAGTATGGTAAAAACACTGATAAGAAATGCTTTGTTCTGCATCAGAAATACTTACAGTGTTAAAAAAAATAACTAATAGTAGTAATGAAAGTACAGTGATTTAAAAATCCTGATTTTGATAGATGTATTCTAGTTACAAAGATTTGCTTCTTTGAAAATTGGGTCGCATCCACTAACAAGATGCCTTAGAATAACTGAAAAATTTCAAGGGTCATTTTCTTGTTATTTTTTTCATTTTCATTGAAAAATGGGAACTTTTTTTATTTTACCCACTTCTAAACTTCTTCATCCTCCAGAATTATTTGTACATAAATTTGTTCAGGATGTGAGTGCTGAAATCAATTTTAAATTTTGTAGAAAACTGTGATAAGAGAGTAGATTTTGGTGGGAAAAAATTAGAAAATTTTCCTAAGTGTATGGCTTGATCTTGGAAGGATTCTCCAAGTCTTTATTTTTCATTCATACTAAAAATAATGTTTGTGGATTAAAAAAAAAAAAATGCCATTCTAGTCCACATTTTATGATATCATCCTGTGAAAATTGTAATGTTTCCTTTGGTCAATTTATCATTCCATTTGACTGATAAGTATTTAGATTTTCATGGAACAGTAGGGTTAGTACTATTCTTGGGACACACGGAGAGAAGATTCCGAAATACTCCATGGCTCTGCTCAGCAATGAATCCTGAGGTCCTAAGGCCCTCAAACTTTTCTTATATTTTATAAGATATAAAAAGAATGGGGCTTTGGTGTTTAACCATGGTTAAACTTGCCAGAGAGACAAAGACTTGTGGGTGACTTAGGTCCCTTGTCCTAGAGATCCCATTTCTTGATTACCCTCCACTCGAAGACAATCTCTCTTAACGTGAGACTTATTTATATTTCATTTTATGAAAGCTTGAATATTAATTCCAAGAACATTTAGAATGATTAGCATTTTAACAAATAATAAAACATAAATATTACTATATATAATAAAAGACAAATACATAATTTATTCATAAATAAAATGTAATAAAATAATATTTGGCAGGACTCAAATACATGTTATTTAATTTTCTTTGTCTAATACCAGTATTTTCTTATAAAATGAAACAGCAGAGTGTTTTCTTGAAGCACATACTGGATGGCCAAAGGAAACAAATATCTTTTACAAGAGGCATAACTAAGAAAGGAAGAAGGATAAGACATTACTTGTATAACCACTAGGAAGTTTCATTCCAGCTCTACTCCCACTATAGCCTGTCAAACCACTGACCCAGGAGAAGCTGGAAGAACTGTGTAGTATAAATTATGAAAAGCATTGAAAAAAAAGTCAGTCTTTCAGCTTTATGAACCATATAAAAATGATATAAATAAACATTTTTTAATTTGATATAAACATGAAAGTTTTCATTGATTTACCAGTGTTCTTTGTTGGGCTGGTGAGTAAAATTTTTTTCAGAATATTGTTCTGGTTTGTGTAATTCTGGATTGATGTTTTGTTTACTTCTCTCACTAAAATAGAGCCAAGGGTACTGGATTTTAATAGTTTGTTTTGAGATTATAGAGTGAAGAAGAATTTAAATAATTCCTTATGAAACTTATGAGAAATAGCTTTACAGTAAAAAAATAACTGAAGCAAAGGATATTCTTAAATCAAGTGATCATCACTTGCCAAGTGACTGAGTTATTTCCTGTCTCTTTATCATGGTATTGTAGCTTCCTAGACATTAAGTCAAAGGTTTGGCAAAATATAGTGGTAGTAGAACCTGGATAACATTTATTAATGTTCACGTAAGGTAATGTCTTATCCTTCTTCCTTTCTTACTAATGCAAAAGGTATTGCATCTTGTAAAAGATTTTATGTCATGGGCCACCCAGCGTGTACTCTTAAGGAAATACTTTTGTTTCATTTTATAAGAAAATATTGATAAAGAAAATTAAATAATGTATTTTGTGTCCTCAACAAAAGATATGAGATGAAGGATGAAGAAGGCTGTAGTATAAGGCAGAGAGCCTTTATATGGAATTTGATGGGCCCCCTGGGCCACATAAGGGTTTTTAAACTTCTTTCTTTCGCATTTCTTCATTTTCTGTTGATTTGGAGCAGATGAAGATAAAACGGAATTGGATTTCTTTGTAACTAATCAGAAAGTTATCTTACAGAAAGAAAAACTTCTCTTAAGACTTCAAGAAACAAATCATTTGGGTCAAAATGCAAAATAAAAGTTTGGGAATAGATTCAGTTTATTGTATCCAGGTCCAAATATATTTTAATTTTGCCAGCCAGACAGATCCATTGGAAGACATTCTCCAGAATATCTCTGTGAGACCAATCACTTTCTAAGCCAGCCCAGTGAATGAAATGTGACCTCAGATTTCCTCCTCAGATCACCTCCAAAATCAGTGTTGCCCAATAGCCATGTTAGTGGTGTAGTTACTTGGTGTTTCTCTCCTGTGGAATAAGGACACCTAGGATTCAATACAGAAGTCATCCCTTGCAGAACTATTGTCCAAGCATAAAGGGAGCACAGAGAAGTTGAGTTCCAAAAAACAATAAAAAAGGCTAACATGTATTGAGTATCCACTATACCAGGGCATTGTGCTAAGCACTTTACTATACTGTCTCATTCATTTCTCTTACCCATCAAGTAGGTATCATTATGTTTATTTAAAAATGAAGACATTGAGGTTCAAATGGCTTGCCTGAGGTCACAGAGCTAAGATGTGGAGTAGCCAGATTTTAATTCCAGGTCTGACCTTTGGCAAAGCTCTTTTCAGTAACTACCACATACTATTACTTACTTATCAGTCAAATGTATCAAATTCAGTTGATTCATGGATTAATAAAATTAATCAAAATAATATGATTAATGTAGCAAGCCAAACTGGATGAACTAGTTTATATGGAGACACAAGGGAGCTACTCCTTTGAACCACATTACTTTGTTTAATCTAAATGTGTACCACTTTACTTTTTTTACTAACCTCCATAAGATCATGTCTGTCCTGTTCACCACTGTATCCCCAGGACCTAGAGCAGAGCCTGGCACAGTGTGGGCACTCACCAAATATTTGCTGAATGAATAAATATCATTTAAAATAGTTGTGAAGGAAGTTCACTAGACTAAATGTTATGAGTTAAAATGTTATTACAATTTTATTTTTAAAGCTTAAATTTGAAATGCAATTTTCATTGAGATAAAAACAAAATTCAGTTCTCTCGTCAGAAGCTCTTTCCTACCAAGTCTCTTTCCCATTCTCTCTGTCTCTCAATCTTGGGCATACTATCCAGAAGCTTGTTGCTAAGAACAATATCACCCCTTCCCATGTCTTTGAACAATCCTTACGGAGTCTTCTTCTTTTTTATCCCTGGATTTTGTGTGATCTCCTAGCAATCAAATGTCACTAAGGCTTGTATTGAGGGAGTAACAGAAGATCAAGATGAACGAATCCACTGAGACCAGATCATGGAGGGATCTGAGGTCCAGGCTGAGGAGTTTAGGCTTTATCTTGTGAACATTAGGATGCCGTAGAAGAGTATTATACGTTCTTCTTCCCTGTGAGTTCTTCTTGCCTGAATAAATGCATCTTTTAGGACGATTACAGTAATAAGGACTCAGTGTACAGAATGGATTGGAAACCAAGAAGCCAATAAGGGCTATTACTGTGGTCTGGGCATGGAGTGATAAAGACACTGTGGAGTTGCTTCTGACTATCACTGTAGTAAAGGGTGCTTGGGGATTCTTCCAGTACCTTTAGAACACACAGAGAAAGGAAGTATTATGTTTCTCTCTTCTCAAGACCCCTGTGCTCAGAACAGTGTGGGCAGGAAATGTGGTGGAACTTAGGAGTTGATGTAATTATATAGTTTCTGTGTTTGTAAGGTTTCATGCCTCCATGCTATTCTTGCTGTTATTCCATGTGCCTAGACTACCATCATCCTCATTCTTCCCCAGTCAAAATCCCTCTCATCCTTCAGGTCCACTTCCTCTTTGTCAACTTCCCTGATCTGCCAATCAGGATTCAGGTCTCCTTCCTCTGGCCTTTCACAGCATTAACTGGCTTCTCTATTAGGCTCTTACCACATTGTATTTTGTATAGTGTTCATTCTGAACTAGAATGTGGGCTCCTTGAAGGAAGTGACCACAGTGGATCCAACTTTGTGTGCCCTACAGTGCCCAATTCCTGGCTCTGCACTTAGTAATGCATAGATGTTGGAGACCTGCACTTGAGGATGAATTTTGTATAGCATATGCTTTGAGCCATGTTTTCTGAAGGCAGAATTTTGCCTATATGCTTGGTAGCTGAGAAGCCATTACATGAGGTGTTTTGTTTATGCACAGTGGTCACAGTACTGCAAAAATGTAGATTATTTCAGTCAAAGGTGTAAAAATCATAAATTATGTGTTAACACCTATGTTTCCAATCTGCTGGGCAGCCTTGAATGACTTGCAAGGGTATTTGCTTTCCTGAATGTTAACTAAACACCAAGATTACAGAGTAAACTTTTAAGTGACTGCTTCAGTGCTGAATCCAACCTATTCAAGCTGCCTGCTTCTTTGGGAGATTGAATATCATGTAATTTAACTGCATGGGTCTAGCATGGCTTCCAGGGAATGGTGTGTGGGATTTGGAAAGGTTCATTAGTCGGATCTAACAACTTGACTGCACCCTTCAAAACATGACTGATTAGGACTTATTCAACTAAACGAATTGATACATAAGAGCTGGTTCATGACTTAGATGACATAAATGCCTTTTAAAAGTTCTTAGCACAGGAGAGGGAGCCAACAGAGCTAATGACTCTGGACTTGGGTTTACAAAGCCTTGCTTACAAGAATTGTGTCTTAAAGCCCTTTGCTTCTCCAGCACAATCACCCACCATTTAAATACAATTCCTTCCCCTTCTGGTTAAAGTGGAAGTAAATGCAAACCCTAATATGAGGGTAGATACACAGCAGAGGTCTACTGCTGTATTCATTTGCCTCTTGGCTTCAGAGTTCCTAACTCCTGTCTATATATGATTAAGGAAAATTGCATTGTGCAGCATTATTCAGTTATAGTCAAACTCACTACTCAGGGCTTGACAAACATGAAACAGAAAAGACTCTTAAATTGCAAGTCTGAGACTGTGGAACATCCTGGTGATTGGAGGCAGAGACTTCTTTCTCCCTGGAGTTCAAAATTTCCTCCCACTCCAAGGCAAGGGAAGGCAAGGCAAGGCAAGGCAAGGGAAGGTTAGGAAATTCTACTTTCGGTATCTCCTGCCTTCTGTGGGAGGCCTGGGTTTCTTCCTTTGTTCTCCAAATGTGGGACATTTTGGTGAGCAGGCTATGTATGAGCACAGAAAAAAAAAAAAAAGAAAACACATTGGGGATTATTTTTTAAAATCAGTTAATGTCTGGTATCTCCCTACTGTTTCACTGTAATAAACACTACACTGGGGGAGAGGTGTGAGCAGTTAAGTTTTCAGTGGAAAAGGCAGAGGAGGTCAGGGAGCAGATGTCTACCTTATTCTTTCCACAATTTCTCACAGCAGTGGTGTCCACAAACGAGGAGACCCTCAGCATTCATTTGATTGGTGAGTTTTCCAAACTTTTTCTGTGTGAGAACAATCTTGCTTTCATCTTAACAAAGCAAATGTTCTGTCATAGGGAATTCATGAGGATTCTTATTTAAATTATAGTCAACAAATGGTTTATTCCAGGATGGCATAAACTAATGTACAGAAGACATTGAAAAATTTGACCATTGTCTTATTCTAAGCATCATTTACATATTCATGTATGCATTCATTCAAGAAGTATTTATTGAGGGTATACTATGTTCCAGACACTGTTCTAGGTCCTGAGGATACAGCAGTGAACACACAAGGATGTCGCTCATAGGAACCTTGAAGTGCACAGATCATAAATCAAAGGCAGAGGAGTGATAGTCTAATCTGACTCTTCTTTTACAGATGAGGACACTGAGACTTCCTGTCCTTTGGGAATTATAGTTCTGGATAAGAAAAGTTAAGGTTGGCAGCAAGTGGGATTGGATGGGGAATCCAGCTAATAACACAGTACATGAGTCAACACAGTGTTTGAAGAACCCTTTCCTTTAGATTGAGTCAAATTTAGAACAAGAAGGAATCATCTCCTCTCACCTGTGATGCTGACTACTAAGTCCTTTTTCAAAGCAAAATGAGCAACTTGTATATTGATGTTAATACGATGCTCAAGTAACATCTACTGAAGTGACTACTAGAAGTCTAGCTAGCTGAGTCACTATACCAAAAAGAATTGGTCAACATTCATCCATTTCAGGAGGAAGCATCAGATCAGGAACCGATGGTACTAAAGAAAGAGGTTGAAGCTGCACTGAAGGCACTGGCAAAAAACAAGGCCCCAGAACGGACGGAATACCAATTGAGATGTTTCAACAAAGGGATGCAGTGCTTGATGTGCTCACTCATCTATGCCAAGAAGTCTGGAAGATAGCTACCTGGCCAACTGACTGGAAGAGATCAATATTTATGCCTATTCCAAAGAAAGGTGATCCAGTTGAATGCAGAAATTATTGAACAATATCATTAATATCACATATAAGTAAAATCTTGCTGAAGATCATTCAAAAGCGGCTGCAGGAGCACATTGACAAAGAACTGCTAGAAATTCAAGCCAGATTCAGAAGAGGGTGAGGAACCAGGGATACCATTGCTGATGTCAGATGGATCTTGGCTGAAAGCAGAGAATACCAGAAAGATGTTTACGTGTGCTTTATTGACTGTGCAAAGGTGTTCAACTGTGTGGATCATAACAAATTATGGATAACATTGTGAAGAATGGGAATTCCAGAACTCTTAATTGTGCTCGTGAGGAACCCGTACATAAACCAAGAGACAGTCGTTTGAACAGAACTTGGGGATACTTTGTGGTTTAAAGTCAGGAAAGGTGTGTGTGAGGATTATATCATTTTACCATACTTATTCAACCTGTATGCTGAGCAAATAATTTGAGAAGCTGGACTATATGAAGAAGAATGGGGCATCAGGATTGGAGGAAGACTCATTAACAACCTGCGTTATACAGATGACACAATCTTGCTTGCTGAAAGTGAAGAGGACTTGAAGCACTAACTGATAAAGATCAAAGACCACAGCCTTCAGTATGGATTATACCACAACATAAAGAAAAGAAAAATCCTCACAACTGGACAAATAAGCAGCATCATGTTAAACGGTGAAAATATTGAAGTTGTCAAGGATTTCATTTTACTTGGATCTACAATAAACACTCATGGAAGCGATGGTCAAGAAATCAAAAGACACATTGCATTGGACAAATCTTCTGCAAAAAGTCTCTTTAAAGTGTTGAAAAGCAAAGATGTCACCTTGAAGACTAAGGTGCGCCTGACGCAAGCCATGGTATTTTCAATCACCTCATACGCATGCGAAAGCTGGACGATGAATAAGGAAGACTGAAGAAGAATTGACACCTTTGAATTGTGGTGTTGGCAAAGAATATTGACTATACCATGGACTGCCAGAAGAATGAACAAATCTGTCTTAGAAGAAGTACAACCATAATGTTCCTTAGAAGCAAGGATGGTGAGACTATATCTCACATACTTTGGACATATTATCAGAAGGGATTAGTCCCTGGAAAAGGACATCATACTTGGTAAAGTAGAGGGTCATTGAAAAAGAGAAAGGCCCTCCATGACACGGATTGACACAGTGGCTGCAACAATGGGCTCAAGCGTAACAATGATTGTGAGGATGGCACAGGACCAGGCAGTGTTTCGTTCTGTTGTACGTAGGGTCACTATGGGTCAGAACTGACTCGATAGCACCTAACAACAACAGAAATCTAGTTAAGAGTTTTTACCTATATTATCTTATTTAACCCTTTAACCATCCTATGGGATAGAGATTATAATTCTCATTTTATGGTTGGGGAATCTGAATCTAAAACATTTTAAATAGTCTAGGACATAATTTATGGAGCTACAATTTGGACACAGGTTTTCTGGCACAAAGCTCAGTGCTATTTGTACTGTGTTGTGTGGCACAGTACTCCTACCATCTGAGCATTGATTAATTCATTTACTTGACATACTTAAGGGTCTATTACATGCCTGATGCTGTTCTAGGCACTATGACAACACAGATAAAACAGAACCTGCCTTCAAATAACCTGAGTATCATAATTCAGTGTGATGGTATAGGTATGGTTGGTGTCATGGATTGAATTGTGTCCCCCAAAAATATCTGTCAGCTTGGCTGGGCCATGATTTCTAGTATTGTATGACTGTGTACTGTTTTGTAAATCTGATGTGATTTCCTTATGTGTTGTAAACTCTATCACTATGATGAGGTTATAGTGACGAGGTTTACAAGATTAGATAGTGTCTTAATCCAATCTCTTTTGAGATATAAAACAGAGAAGTGAGCAGAGACACATGGGAACCTCATACCACCAAGAAAGCAGTGCTGGGAGCAGAGCGTGTCCTTTGGACCTGGGGTTCCTGGCGGAAAAGCTCCCAGACCAAGGGAAGATTGATGACATGGACCTTCTTCCAGAGCCAATGGAGAAAGTGTTCCCCTGGAGCTGATGTCCTGAATTTGGTCTTGTAGCCTACTGGACTGTAAGAGAGTGAACTTCTCTTTGTTAAAGTTTGTGGTATTTCTGTTAGAGCAGCACTAGATGACTGAGACAGTTGGGGTGTAGGGGGCACAGAGGAGGCTCATTTCCCGGGTGCTGAAGTGGTCAGAGAAGACTTCCTGGAGGAAGTGATGCCTGACGCAAGGAGTTACCTGCAGAGTGGGAAGAAGCTGGATAAAGAGTGGGTGTGAACAGGATGTCACAGGCAGAGAGATCAGTGTGGGCAAAAGCATGATGGCTTGGTGCAATTAAGGAACTGTGAGGAGGCCAGCAAGTGAAAGACTGAGGTCAGGGCATGAAAAAGACAGACAGAATCCTCATGTTTCTAGCAAGTGGACTGTTGAAGATCATGCTTTCAAATTAGTTTAATTGTCAAAAAGATTTTATTCTCCAGAAATATTTTTTTCGTGACAACTTACGTGCCCTCAGCTCAGAGTTCTGGATTGGCCATTTTCTGACTCCTCTGAAGAAGGTTCCAGCGCTCTGAATGGTAAGATTCCCAGTAGGACCAGAAAACCCAATGCTGTAATCATCAACAATCAATTGTCCCTAAAACCTCGGATTCCTTCCTGGGGCTCCTCTGATCTTCTTATGGAAGGCTTTACTTTGGAGTTGCAGAAAAGAATACTGAACCGTCTGTGAAGTGGCAGCAAGTTGGTTTCTAACAGGAAGTTTATGATCAAATGACTTGTTGCACATATGTCTTGAAAGCAACATTTGTTTGTTTGATGTTTCCTATTATTCACTGAGACCTATTCCTTTAGGATTCACAGTGTCCAAACGTATTCTAAAACATGCAAAATTGAACATCTCAAACTTGCTAACGCTGCAGGGGCTGCTGAATCCTTGTATTCACCTAGGAGGATAAGCTGCACTATAAAAGCTGACTTTGCCTGAAGCTGAAAAACAGATTCAGCCTTAGTCATAGCAGTGGAAGCATCAACCTGATTTTGGTTTTCTGATTAAATTTTAGGAACTCTCAGCTGACCTAGTTATGCTGTTGCTAGTTGCCATCAAGTCAGCTCCGACTCATGGCAACCCCATATACAACAGAACAAAACGCTGCCTGGTTCCATCCTCACGATGGCCAGCATGCTTGAGTTCATTGATGTCTTCCAACACAAGGGGCTCATCTTATGGCACTATATCAGACAATCTTCTGTTGTGATGTGTAAGGTTTTCATTGGCTAATTTTTGGAAGTAGATTGCCAGGCCTTTCTTCCTAGTCTGTCTTAGTCTAGAAGCTCTGCTGAAACCTGTCCACCATTGGTGACCCTGCTGGTATTTGAAATACTGGTGGTATAACTTCTAGCATCACAGCAACACGCAAGCCACCCCAGTACAACAAACTAACAGATGTGTGGTGGAACCTTCTCCCTATTTATACGCTTTCTTTATTTATACTTATTCCTAATTTATTAGGTGAAGGCCTTTCTTATCTCTTATCCTTCTCACCAAATATTGGCATTGTACTTGTAAAACTTTCATACATGATTCCTGCCTCAGCCAGACATTGGGTAAGTGAGTAAAAGACCTTGTTCAGAAAGGATTAAAACATGTAGGAGAGTTGATCAACACCCTCTCTCTTGCGCTCTCTTGGGCGCATTGAAATCCAGATTGCATGTTGAACCAGAGGGCTGCCAACGCTTCTCAGGAAGGAGATGGAGTCAATGCTAAAATGACTTCAAGTTCATTCACTTGTTTACTTTTTTGACCTGTAGCCTGGCAGGTCTTCAAATAAAATAGCTTAACCAACAGGTATCATGTGGTAAATCATCTAAACCAGCCTTAATCCTATAGAAGGGTAGGTTTAGCTGTCCCTGTCATGGCCTTCTCATTGTTTTCTTTGGGTGACTTTAGGGACTATGCATGTAGGCTAACATACTTGGAGTTTTGGTTAACTTTCGGTCACGTAGTTGTGAGATTCTAGAAGTAATCCTTTAAACTTCCGTTGCCTATATTGTCTCAATTGATGGACAAGGATAATATAACTGAGCCACTTTACAGGGTTCTTGAAAAAGGTTGTAACAAAAAGCATTCTTTAGGTAAAGGGCATTCTTGTGTTAGAATATTGCTGTCAGTCAGTCCTGCACTCTTTTATTACCAAGGCTCTGTCTTTATCTTTTTGTCCTTGAAATATTTACTTAATGTATCAGCTAGGATTAGGTCACCAAAAAAACCCAAACTCGCTGCCATCCAGTTGATTCCAACTCACGGCCACCCTATAGGACAGAGTAGAACTGCTCCATAGGGTTTCCAAGGCCATAATCTTTACAGAAGCAGAGGGCCACGTCTTTCTCCCATGGAGTGGCTGGTGGATTCAAACCATCGACCTTCAGTTAGCAACCGCGTTTAACCACTGTGCCACCAGGGCTCCTAGGATTGGGTTAGGCTGCATATAATAGTAAAACCCCAAATAACAGAAGATTAAACAAGATAGGATTTAATTTCTCTCTTATGTAAAAGTGAAGTCTGGAAGTAGGCATCCTAGGCTCCACAGGCATCAAAAACCAGGACATCTTCTGTCTTTCTGTTCCACTCTTCTAATCCGTGATTTTCATCCTCCAGATCACCTCATAATTTAAGAGGGCCAGGTATAATATTTGTGAAGCTGGTCATCAACAAAAGGAAGGGCAGAAGGACAAGAAGAGGCCTACCCTTATCCCTTTAAGCAGGATTCCCGGAAGTCCCAAACAGTTCTTCCCTTATGTCTCATTGACCAGAGCTTAGACACATGACCAACCTTAAACACATGACCATATCCGGCTTCTAAAGGTAATGGAAAATGTGGCTTTTTAGCTGGCTGCTTTGTCATCGCAAATAAAATCAGAGCTCTGTTATGAAGGAGGAAGGCAAGAAATGAATGTGGGGATAGGGAGCTAGCAGTTTTTACCACAGTCTACCCCTTGGATAGCCAAACACCCATGTGTACCATTTTTCTCATATATTGAACACACTCAAATTAAACATACCCTCAAAGAAATGGGAATCTAAGATTGGATATATGACTGGGTTGAAGGTAGTAATAATCTAGTGACTATTAAAGATGGGACACTGGTAGTTCTTGTTACCTGTAGTGGAAGAGTTACTTAAATTATCACCTGTGCAAATCTTTAGAAATGAGTTGCTATTGCAAGAAATTATTATGGAGGGAACATGATGAATATAAGACCTGTAGGCTGGGCTTGCTTCTTCAAGCAAGAAGTTTTTAAGAAGAACTTAAAAAAAGCGAATAAGGGGTTCAAGTTTTAAATTCTCAGCTCAATGGATGATTTGAAGACCAAGAAATTTCTAAGGCTGTCCTAGAAAATTATGTTTTGATTTCTCATAGCCAGAAGATTTATGTAGCTGAAAATCATACCCAGAGTCTAGTCCTATGAGTTGCTAAATTTCAACACAGTTGAATTCACAGTCTTGTCAGATCTCTCAAGTGAAGATTAGGGCATTGATATAGAAGAGGAGAACCCTAGAATTAAAATGGGGACATTTGGGATGAGCTAACTGAGAACCTCAGACTCACAGGCCTCATTTTTTATACTAATTACCATATTGCCCAGGGTTCTTAGCAGTAGACAACAGAATCCACACTGACTAATTAGGTAGAAGGCATTTAATAAAAAGTATAGATAGCTCACAAAATATTTGGGGCAGCTGAAGAAACAGACTTTAGACTGAGTTTCCTGAAAAAGCTCCTCAATCCATCCTCAATAACTGGGTCAACATGCAGAAAACTGCCTGTTGAGTCAGGAAATGGTTGCCTCCCACTATCTTTTCCAGAACCATGGGGCTTCAGCCACAGTGCATGCCAGCATATGGATATCTTCTGTCCTGTCTGTTTCTCTATGCAACTCAGTTCCAAATCAAAATTTTGCATGAATGCAACCACTTGGTAGAACCTAAATAACACCTAAAACATTTTTAACTTACCAGCCCCATAATACACGAAAGCAGTCTAGAAGGGGATTGGAATGAGTGTTAGATGTGTCAGCCCAAAATGTTTGTCACCCATAGATGATAAGGCAGAGTGCAGTTGTGGTTAAAAGTGCAGGTCTAGAATCAGACTATCTGGGTTTGCATTCCACCTTCATGCTTACTTGTTGGTGACCTTGAGCAAGTTACTTAATATATTTGTGTTCAGTTTCCTCCTTTGTGCAATACAGATAGTAATAATACTTACCTCATAAGATTATTGTGAGTACTAAATCAGATAATGCATGATGAGCATATAGCCCAGAGTAAGTGTTATCTGTAATTATTAGTAGTATTACTTTGCTAGTAGCCGAGAACACAAAGAGGAATTGCCTTTACTCCTGAAGAACTCTCACTCTTACATGGAAAAAAGAAGTATAAGCAAATAATTATAGTATGAAGTAAGAAATGCTATCCTAGATGTATGTACACACTCCTCTGGATTGACAAGGATGGTGGTATCGGGGATGATTAGTGAAGTTCCAGAAGCATGTGAAACATTTAAACTGAACCTTAAAGATTGAGTAAGGCCAGGGGTGGGGTCCTCTAGGCAGAGGACTTCAAGCAAAGGGAAGAGCATGTATGATATAAAGTGACTCAAAAATATGTAGCATATTTGGGGAAAAGTAACTGATAAAACCAGGTATTCCTGAATGGTGGGAAGGAGAGAAGACTTGAGGCTATAACAGCTATGAAGGACCTTGAAAAACGTGTTGAGAGACTTTAACTTTGTCCTGTAGGCAAAGTGATCAGATGTGTCTTTCAGCAAGGAGGCTCTAATAGCAGTGAGGAGGGTGAGTGGAAGGAGAGAGAGGCTATTGTAACAGTATAGGAGAGAGATCATGGACAACTGATTCAGAAAAGTGGTTAAAGGAGTAGATTTAGAGGCAAAATTCATTGCATTTGAAGGCAAATAATTGCAAGGAGTGATAAAAAAATAAATTTCTGTCTTGTATGGATATTTTAGTTGGGATACATGCTAAATTGTTGAAACAGAGCATCCCAAGTCATGGTAGTTTAAACAAAGCAGAATCTGACGTTTTCCATAAGAGTCTGGAAAGGTGGGCCACGGCTAGTATAATGGCTTGACAGTGTCAAGGAGAGAGGCTCTTTCCTCTTATTTGCTTTTTCTTGTATAGCAGTGTCTGCATGCCTGCCTATGGAGAAGGAGAAAAGAGAAGAAGAGAACCTTCTTTTCTTTTAAGGCAATGATCTGAAAGTTGCATTACTTATACTCATATTCCATTTGCAATAATCTCATCACATGACCAGATTTAGCTGCAACGGAGGTGAGAAATACAGTCTTTAGCTGCATAGCGATATATCCAATTAAAATTTCTATTACCATAAAAGGAGAGAATGGGTAGTGGGAAGACAATGGTATTTCTGGTAAAAAAGGTGAGGATGCAGAAAGAAGAACAAGTTCAGTAGGGGGCTGAGGGCAGGAAGAAGTTAAGTTTGGTTTGGGAAGTATTGAGTTTTAAAACCTATGGGGCACCTAGTATGAGATGTTCAGTCAAATGGGTGAGGGAAGGGAATCTTACCCAGGGAGAATGTAAAATAAGAAAAGAGGGCCGACATTTAAGGAGTAAGTGGAAGAAGAGAAGTCTCTGGAAGAGGTTAGCAAAGAGCACACAGAGAAGTAATAGAATTAAGTATTGCTTCAGAAGTCTAGGTAAGAGTTCAAAGGAGGCAATTATCAGGAGTGACAAATGCTGCTGAGCAGACAAATGAAAAGAGGCTGAGAAAAGGATCATCTGATTTGGCCTTTTTTGACTCACTGGAGAGGTGGGGGCCAAAAACAGAATACAGTGGGGTAAAGAGTCAATAGGAGCTGAGAAAACTGAGGTATGAAGGGTATATACTAAAAAAAACCAAACCTGTTACTGTTGAATCGATTCTGACTCACAATGACCTTATAGGACAGAGTAGAACTGCCTCATAGGGTTTCTAAGGATTGCTTGGTGGATTCAAACTGCCAACCTTTTGGTTAGCGGCCGTAGCACTTAACCACCACACCACCAGGGTTTCTGAAGAGTATATAGGCAGCAGAAAAAGGGCAGCATGTGGGTTGAAAGAAAGTTTATTTTGGAGATAGGAATTCTTGACTATGTCTATAGGCCAAGGGCATGCTTTCAAGGGAGTTGAAACGGAAATGCAGAGAAGAAAGAAGATACAGATGATGTGATGTTTGCGGAGTAGGTGGGGTGAGGTAAAGACTAGTCGGATAGGTCTTGGAAAGTAGGGCCGCCTGTTTCTCTGGGACAAGAAGGAAGATAATGTTTGGTAAAGGAAATGAAGATCACTGAAAAATTGCAAAAGAATCTGACAAGTTTTTTTGAATGATAATTGCCATTAATATTTGAATTATGGAGCTTGGTGCTGGTGCATTTTCAGTATTTTATTGGGTACTTAGATATACATCGAGACCTGGGTTCAAATAGCTCAGTTTCCCAGCACAAGCCCCAGCTTTGAGCTGAGAATGATCTCCTTGCTTGAAGCTCTGCAAGCAAGAGAAATGTAAGAGGTGAGGCTAGGAACATCTCGGAACAAATTCCAGGAAGTGAAAAAGAGTATAAGTAGCAGCAATGAGTGTTTTTTTTCAGGAGGCACCTTGATTTGTCAGAGTGGAGCAACTGGAGGGCTTTGAGTGCCAGGGACTCACTGACCCCAAGGCTCCTCCTGGAGACACAATAAGGAAAAAATTGAGACCCTCCCAAGAAGTAATCTTAGCAATGGACTAAATTTTAAATGAAACTTTAAAAAAATTTCTGGTGTGGATGGTAAAGTCATTATTTGATGCCATCAGAGAGCTTCCATGACTCACTGTTTAATGATTTCCAGCAGGATTACAAAGGATTTAAAAGTAAACTTGAAGCTATCGAGAGCAAATAGTGTGCCAAGAATATCAGAGTGTGGTTTGGGTTTTGGATTCCATGAACACTGTATTGTTAATTTAGTAACAACAACAACAACAACAACAACAAACTAGATTCCTAATGCTTTGGAAGTCTGTTATTTTCCTAATGTTATTTGTCTTGCCTCAGCAAGATATTTGACATTTTTAAAAATGTTAAGCAGATAGAGGTAACTGTCTAAAACCTTATTGACCAAATCATCTCAGTAGAATATGGCAGAGCCAACAAGCAAAAACTTTTAGAAATTTGGGTGAATGGTTGTAGAGAGAGGGACAGGAAAGCAGAGCAGAGGTGCAAAGAAAGAAATAACAATGATGGCCCTTTAACCCAAACCCTACATGTGCCTTTTTGCAGAAAGACCCACAATTATTTTACACCCTGCATCCATGTCCTTTTGCAATGTGCCTTTGCAACTCCTCCCATAAAGAGACAGCATCTGTTTCCTTGCCTTTTGAATCTGGGCTGGCCTTGTGACTTATTTTGGCCAATAGAATGTGGTGGAAGTGACATTATCCCAGTTCTGAGCTTAGTCCTCAAGAAGCTTTACACACTTCTGCTCTTATTCTTGGAAGCCTGCTGAGCTACCTAAGAACAAACATAGGCTAGCCTACTGGGTGATGATGGCCCCACTGCCCCCATAAACTTGGCTGACAGCCAGCCAACCTCAGAAACAGAGTCATCTAGCTAAAAAGCACTATGAATGAGCTTAGACAAGATCAGAAAAACAACCTAGCTGAGCTCAGCCCAAATTGCTGACCAATCCACAGAACTATGAGCTCAATAAATGACTTGTTTCAAGCCACTAAGATTTGTTACACAGCAAAACTTAACTGATACATCATTTTGGACTTGGGAAGGTGGTGAGACAGGGCAAGAGCAAAGAAGATGAGGATGAAGGTTGGATAATTATGTCAAAATGGATTGTGCTCTGATATAAACATGGAAGCAAGATTAAAAATGACAGAATAACCAAATGCCAATCCCCATAGCTGTCTCTCTGTGCTTTTCCATCCACCACCTCTGTCTTCTGTAATCTTCCTTTTTCTAATACACATAATGAACTGTACACTGTTCAATCAATCTGACTCTTATTCTTCTTGTGAATTGGTTAGATTTATTTCAGAGCTACACATACACACACATGCTGCTCACTCAAGCCATCTTTTCTCTGCATGGCTTTCTGAGGTTTATGGTCAAGTCATAACTCTGGAAGAAGCTAGAGACTCAGTGGTCTAGGCAGTGGTAGGTGCTTTTTAATTGTTCAATATTTATTTGGGAAAATTTAGGTTTTTTTTTTCTTAATCTTGCATCAGAGACTCAATTTATGCCACTTAAATCTTTAAGAGGCAATTCATGTTTCTTACAAATAAACAGACTTTCTCTTATCCCATTTTTCTCTTCAGTGTGTTTTATAAAGAACTGTCAAGAAACTTTTAGAAGCTTAAGGTTTACTCTCTTTGTCACAGGAGACAGTTCTATTGTTAAGTGTCTTCCTACCCCATAAGTGCAGGGTTCTGAAGGCTTCCCCAAGAGAGGGGCTTCCTGTGCCTCTTGACATCCTTGTTAGCAGCTGTTGTAGGAAATGGAAGCTCTGTGGAGCCTTTCATTCCAGTAGCTAAAAGCACCAACAAAGCACCTGATGTTCGAGGAGCTGCACTGGGGTTTTCAAACCACTCTGCCACCGTGAATTTGTTAAGCTATAACAGGGCTTTGGGAGTTAGCTGAGTCTCATCCTTGATTTTCCTCAATTGAAGATGTTTACTAGGAAAGACGAAGGAGAACATGTGCCTCTCAGACAAAGCTCATGTGGGCTGAGGCAACAAGGCATGGTGAGAAGAGGATGAATTTTAGACCAGCTGGGGTTGAGTCCTGGATGCTCCTTACCAGATGTATAATATTGGGCAAGTTACTTAAACTCTCTGAGATTCAGACTGTTTATTTTTATGTTTCGTTATTATTGTTGAAAACATACACAGCAGAACATATATCAATTCAACAGTTTCTACATGTACAATCCTTTGACATTGACTACATTCTTCAAGTTGTGTATATGTAGCCATTTTCACTCTCCTTTTCTGAATTGTTCCTCCTCCATTAACATAAATTCACTATCCCTTAAGCTTCCTATCTAACTGTTAGAGTTGCTGTTGCCTATTTGATCCCACATAGATAGTTCTTTAAAAGAGCACAATGCTCAAGGCGACAATCTTTACTAATTAAGCTAAACTATTGTTTGGTTTAAAGAAGCCCTTGGTGGGGCAGTGGTTAAGTGCTACAGCTGCTAACCAAAAGGTCGGCAGTTCGAAGCTGCCAGATGCTCCTTAGAAACTATGGGGCAGTTCTAGTCTGTCGTATAGGGTTGCTGTGAGTTGGAATTGACTTGATGGCAGTGGGTTTGGTTTTTTTTGGTTCAGGGGATTACCTCAGAGCAATAGTTTCAGGGGTTCTTCCAGCCTCCGTGGATCCTGAAAATCTGGATTCCATGAGAATTTGCAATTCTGTGCTGCATTTTTCTCATTTTGACTGGAATTCTTCAGTAATGGTAGCCAGGCACCATCCAGTTCTGATGGCAAAAGAGGCAGCTATTCATGGAGGCAATTAGCCACACATTCCATTTCCTCCTCCTAGTCCTGATTCTTCTTCTTCTATTGCTCTAGTCAAAGAGATACCAGTTGTTGCAACTTGGATGGCCACTTGCAAGCTTTTATGGCCCCTGGCACCTCATTTGTCTTCACATGGCATCTTCCTCCTGTGGGTCTGTCTTCCCCCTGAGTGTGTGTCACCGTCTCTATTCTGCTTTTTATAAGACACCACTCAGAAGGGATTAGGTTTAGGACCTACCTTACTCCAGTATGACCTCATGAACATAACAAAAGAAAAGCCCTATTTCCAAATAGGGTCACATTCACAAGTACAGGGGTTAGGACTTTAACATATATTTTTTGGGGACACAGTTCAATCCACAACACACAATAAATGGTAACTGCTGTCATTATGAAGAATGACATAGGGGCTTTGATAGTCTGTTAACATACACCGTAGTTTTCAATACTACTTAGGCAAAAACAGTTTGAGTCCTGGTCCTAGAAAACTCACATTGCCCCCAACTCTCCCTCAGTTCCATTCACAACTCTGATGAGTGATCCAATCTCATTTCTTCCTTCTTTGTGCTTGAGATGAAGTTTCTTCTCTCCATCCCTTGCCAAGGATCTCCCTTCCGTGATATCTTATTCAGGCAACTGATTATCACGGTGTCCATTGGTTCTCTTGGTTTCCACTCTAACTGAGGCCAGGTCTGTGACTTTCAAACCCCTTAATAGTGAAGTAGCCCTTTCTTCCAAGCCTAGAAATCATCTTACTGCAATGAGCACATAATTGTCTCTGCTCACATTAACAAGTTACGTACTGCTTCTCAACCTTTCCCACAGCATGGCACACAGAGAAAATGATAATGTTGGTAGGCAAACTGGGGTAAACAGATGAGGCTGCTTGCTTATGGATGGAACACTGTTCAGATGCTCTGAGGACCAAACATTACCCAGGACACAGTTCAAATGTGGGTTGGGGAGCTGTATGTTGTTGAACACGAATTCCTACATTCAATACGTTTTTACTCACCTCAGTGTTAGAACTAGAGATACAATGGTGGACAGAGCTCATTCCTTGCCCTTGAGGAGCTGTATTCCCTTAATACACATGTTGACATGAAAATGTTGAGGTGGCAAGATATAGTGGAAAGAAATTCATCTTTATGGAATCTGTCAGTCTTGGGTTAAATTTTGGCTTACTCGCTAGCTCTGTGAACTTGAGTAAATTACTTAACTCCTCTCATTTTTACTTCCTTATTTAGTAAAACGGAAATCATTAGTCTACCTGCATGCTTGCTGGTGGGGAAGGGGTGGAGTTCAATGACAAAGTGTCAGTTTTCATCCTTATTTATAAATAACCCATTGCCATGGAGTTGATTTTGACTCATAGCTACCCTATAGAATAGAGTAGAACTGCCCCATAGGGTTTCCAAGGCTGGAATCTTTAAGGAAGCCAACTGCCACGTCTTTCTCCCACGGACAGGCTGGAGGGTTCGAATCACCAGCCTTTTGGTTAGCAGCTGAGCTCTTTTATCTGCAAGTAGCCAGTTAAGTTCTTTCCAAAATGCCTGAACACATTGTGAATGCCTATTACAAATTTCCTATTGACTATCATTTATGAGTAAAAAAAAAAATAAATGATATATGATCTCTGACCCCAATTCAGAGAAGTATTTTTAATTACCAACTAGAATATAGGTTATTTTTTTCCTCCACTTACTTGTGTCCTGTGTGTCAAGGCAAAGTTCTCAGCTTGAATATGTCATAGTCCAGGGCTAGAGTAGGAACTGCAGAGACTAGCTAGTCAGCTGGAGAACCAAGAGCTAGAACTCCAGTATTCCTTTTTCTAATTTCATGCTTTTCCTTGTCTTGGTGTAATGCTATAAGGAGATACAAAGAAAAATAAAACATGCCCCCACACTTTTGAACCTTGAGACTTAAGTAAGGTATTTAAGCAAATGTACTTTGATGAGTTAAATAATCAATAACTTCCCCACTGGCAGGAGGGATATGTTTTGTGGGTGTATTTCAAGTTAAGCTTGAATAATATGGCAGATTTAGAATTATTCTAAATATTTCCCTGAATTTTAAAATAGATTATCTGACTTCCAATTACAAATGGCCAGATAACTCTCCAAGTGCTCGGTATTCTTACCGTCCATCTGGTTCTCTGTTTCTCTGCGCACACAGACATAAACACAGATACACTCGAGTCACTGCTAAAGGTTACTTACAAAAAGTTTGCAGTGAGAAAAGGAAAAACAGATAAAACACATGCACTTTATTTTTTATCCCACTATTTTGAAGGCTAATTCTTTAAGAGAGGGTCACTGCTTTCTTGTAGTTAAATAATTCCAAAAGTTTTTTAATTTTACTTGAAGATCTATGTTCAACAAATCCCCTTTTATGTCCTGTTCACAGCAGAGATTTCACTCACAGGAATAATTTGCCTGAAGTCAGATAGAACTAATAGAAATGTAAGTTTTTAACTTGTAAATTGTCCTTTCCTCATTACAGATATTAACTGGCATTTGGTCCTTATATATAAAACTTAAAAAAAACTTTCTTTGTATTTTTACACTCAAATAAATAAGCTGAATATATAATAACTTCTCCGAGAGAAAATGAAGTGATTTATTTTCTTATTCACTTTTTCACTGCATACAATATCAGAGACCAGAGGCTGTAAATCTAACTTTTCCTAAAAAACTGATGAAGGCTTAAATGAAATAATTCCTTATAGGAAAGGAACTAAAGTTTCCATAGAAAATAATGCCTTGGTTTTCTTTTTTTGTTAAACGTGGACAAGATAATTAAATGTGTTTGCATGTGAAACACTTAAAATGATGCCTGAAGACAGTAAGTATTCAATAAATGTTAACTATTATTATTATTGGAGTCCCTGGGGGTTAACATGCTCAGCTGCTAACTGAAAGCTTGAAGGTTCCAGTCAACTCAGAGGCTTCTTGAAAGAAAGGTCTTTCAAAAAATCAGCCACTGAAAACTATAGAGCACAGTTCTACTCTGACACGCATGGAGTCTATGAGTCAGAATTGACTCTATAGCAACTGGTATGGTTTTTTTTTTTTCAAAAGCACAAATCTCTATACAAATAAAAAGTACTATTGTATGAGTCCCCTACTCATCTGTCAGTTTGTCATACTGTGGATTGATGTTGTCGAGGATTTCTTTTTACTTGGACACACAATCAACGCCCATGGAAGCAGCAGTCAAGAAATCAAATGACGCATTGCATTGAGCAAATCTGCTACAAAAGACCTCTTTAAAGTGTTAGAAAGCAAAGATGTCACTTTAAGGACCAAGGCGAGCTTGACCCAAGCCGTGGTGTTTTCAATCACCTCATATGTATGTGAAAGCCGGACAGTGAATAAGGAGGACTGAAGAAGAATTGATGCCTTTGAGTTACAGTGTTGGCGAAGAATGTTGACTATACCATGGACAGCCAAAGAACAAACAAATCTGTTTTGGAAGAAGTACAACCAGAATGGTCCTGAGAAGTGAGGATGGCGAGACTTCATCTCGCATTCTTTGGTCATGTTATCAGGAGGGAACAGTCCCTGGAGAGGGACATCATGCTTGGTAAAGTATAGGGTCAGTGAAAAAGAAGAAGCAGGACCAAGCAGTGTTTCATTCTGTTGTACATAGGGTGTTATGAGTCAGAACCAACTTGATGGCACCTAACAACAACAACATTGTATGGGTCAATTGACGGAATACCAGTCGAGATGTTTCAACAAATGGATGTAGTGCTGGAAGGGCTCACTTGTCTATGCCAAGAAATTTGGAAACAGTTATTTGGCCAACAGACTGGAAGAGATCAATATACACGCCTATTCCAAAGAAAGGTGATCCAACAGAATACAGAAATTACAGATCAATATCATTAATATCACACACAAGTAAAATTTTGCTAAAGATAATTAAAAAACCATTCCAGCAGTACATTGACAGGGAACTGTCAGAAATTTAAACCAGATTCAGAAGAGGACGTGGAAAGAGGGATATCATTGTTGATGTCAGATGGATCTTGGCTGAAAGCAGAGAATACCAGAAAGATGTTTACCTGTGTTTTATTGACTATGCAAAGGCATTCAACTGTATGGATCATAACAAATTATGGGTAACGTTGCGAAGAATGGAATGGGAATTCCAGAATACTTGATTGTGCTCACGTGGAACCTGTTCATAGACCAAGAGGTAGTTGTTTAAATAGAACAAGGGGGTACTTTGTGGTTTAAAATCAGAAAAGGTGTACATCAGGGTTGTATCCTTTCACCATACTTATTCAATCTGTATGCTAAGCAAATAATCCGAGAAGCTGGACTATATGAAGAAGAACGCAGCATCAGGATTAGAGGAAGACTCATTAACAACCTGCAATATGCAGATGACACAGCCTTACTTGCTGAAAGTGAAGAGGACTTAAAGTACTCACTGATGAAGATCAAAGACTACAGCCTTTGGTATGGATTACATCTCAACCAAGAAAACAAAAATCCTCACAACTGGACCAATAAGCTTCATCATGATAAAACGGAAAAAAATTGAAGTTGTCAAGGGTTTCGTTTACTTGGATCCACAATCAATGCCCATAGAAGCAGCAGTCAAGAAATCAAACGACATAGTGCATCAGGCAACTGCTATAAAAGACCTCCTTAAAGTGTTAAAAAGCAAAGATGTCACTTTGAGGACTAAATTGCACCAGATCCAAGCCATGATATTTTCAATAGCCTTGTTGTCATGGATTGAGTTGTGTCCCCTAAAAATATGTATATCAATTTGGCTAGGCCATGATTCCCAGTATGGTGTGATTGTCCACCATTTTGTCATCTGATGTGATTTTCCTATGTGTTGTAAATCCTACCTCTATGATGTTAATGAGGTGGGATAAGCAGCAGTTGTGTTAATGAGGCAGGTCTCAATCTACAAGACTGGATTGTGTCTTGAGCCAATCTCTTCTGAGATATAAAAGAGAGAAGCTAGCAGAGAGACAGGGGGCCTCATATCACAAAGAAAGCAACGCCAGGAGGAGAGTGCGTCTTTTGGTCCTGGGGTTCCTGTGCAGAGAACCTCCTAGTCCAGGGGAAGACTGATGAGAAGAACCTTCCTCCAGAGCCAACAGAGAAAGCCTCCCTCTGGAGCCTACTAGACAGTGAGAGAATAAACTTCTGTTTGTTAAAGCCATCCACTTGTGGTATTTCTGTTACAGCAACACTAGATGACTAAGACACTTATATGCATGTGAAAGCTGGACATTGAATAAAGAAGACCAAAGAAGAATTGATGTTTTTGAATGATGGTGACCATGAAGAATATACATCTTTCCATGATTTTATAATATGAAACTATAGTCATTCTGACCAGCTTCGAAAAAAGAGGTATCTAGTTTCTTAGCTGGTGTCCAAGAACCAGTATCAAGTTCCTGAACACATGAATAGAAATTGTACAAGAAACACATTTGAAAGAAACAGTTGAGGATATTATGGATAGCACATCATCTCAAAAACACAGGTGTGAAAAATAAAAGAATTGAAGTCTGGCTTGGCTTGCTAAGACTTCTCTTGCTTTTGTTTCATTGTCTAGTTTGTCACCACCTGCATTAGCTGCAGGGTATGTGCTGATTGAAGAGAAGCAGTTTTATTGCCCCATATTCAGGCTTGAACTATAAGGAAGAACTTCAATCTAGAGGAATTTCAATTATAGTTATTTTTAAATCCATCAATTTCTCCCTTATGCCATAGAGTATGGTGCTTGGATTGAAAAAAAAAAATTCCAGAAGGTTGAGGCAGAACTGTGTTTTGTGGTGTGTGTGCGCGCGCGCATGTGTGTGTGTGTGTGTGTGTGTGTGTGTGTGTGTGTGTGTGTGTGTGTATTTATTGGTGGAATGGATGGGTGACTGAGAATATGGAGAGGGATGGAACTAAAGAATTTCGAATAACACACCAATAGGACTGCATTCCTAGTGCTGGGGGATATTTGACAGATTGGTAAATATTATTATGCTGAAATCCTTTTCATCATGCCATTTGTGAAAAGGAAAATGCATTAATTCCAGCAAACAAAGGAAATATATGCTTAACATTTGGAAGCTTCTAATTAACTTCAGGGAGTCTCAGGGATTTCTTGTTAGGAAAATAAAAAAAGGTTAGGTAATGAAATCTGACTAGTTGTTTAGTGTAACTTTGATTTTCAGCAATGAAAGCCAAATTAGTACAAAAATTCTTCTTCACCGTCATCATCATCATCATCATCATCATCATGTCACTGAGTTCACACCAAGGGCCAGGTTCTTCTCTTTGCTGTCTCTTAGTTGCTTCCTGTGTCTTCCCCTTTTTTTTCTTTCCTTTAGAGGACGTTTCTTTGGGTGTTAATGTAGCTTAAAAAGGCACAATGAGAGGGAACTGGAAAGAGAAGAGGAGGAGAAAAAAAAGAGAAGTGAGATAAATAGTTTATAGAGCCTTGACAAAAACTTCTGAACATGATTCCACCCGCCTTCAAGCACTCCTGAGAGTTCAACATATATTGATTATGTCTATTCCACGGAGATCTGAGCCATGCTTAAACTCCATTGTGTCCTCAGACCAGTGAGTTTAGAAACCAGTGAGCTCTGAATAGATATTTATTGGTGGATTAAATGAGGAGTCATGATTGTCCAAGCCCAAAGTGTGAATAAAAATGAAACTTTCTGCAATGCAGGCAGGTTCAACTTGAATGACCTTTAGGAGCTGTCTCACTCTAAGGCTTTGTGCGTCTTTAGATTCTAGCCATCAGACAACTCTCCTTGGATTCCTTTTCCTGTGTTAAAGGTCAGAAAATGACGTCTAGTCCCAGTTTAGCCATGGCGTGGCCATGTAACCTTGGCAAGTCTCTCTGCTTCCTCACTGTAAAGTGAGGAGAGTAGATGGAGTTAGTACTCTTCCAGCTCTCGAATTCTGTGTGATTCTAAGAAGAATGAGTTCCATCATCCTTCCCTGGGTAGTACAAGTGGTTATCACACACTGCTGCTAACCCAAAGACTGGAGTTTCTGTCACCCAGAGAAACTTGGGAAGACAGTCCTGGCCATCTACTTTCCAAAAGTCAGCTATTGAAAACCTTATGGAGCATAGCTCTACTCTGACACACGTGAGCTTCCCTTGATTTGGAATCAACTAGAAGGCAACTGGTTTTGGTCTCTGATGTGCAAGGGCATTCAGAAAGAGGAGCACCCTCTAGCTTGGATTGGACAGTAAATACAAATAATAAAAAGTAGTTTTTCTCTCTGCTGAATGCAGCCTGGTTCCTGACCCTTAGGACAACCTCATTAGTCTCGTCCCAATTATTTGAAAACTTTGAGTGTCACTAAATGTATGATACCAGGCTCCCATCTTCATGTTTCTAATGTGGTATTGTGTGCTTTGTGAGAATAACAAATAGGGGAAATATGTGCAGTGTATGGATAGGAAGTGGTTTCCTTAGCAACAGTTGCAGTAAGAAAATATATCAAAGGACATGGGTTCTCCCTTACTTTCATTACCCCCAAATCTAGTCCCTAGCCTATATTTAGTTCTCCCCTTTTTATTGTAAGGTAAAACAGAATCATGCACTCTCCTGAGAATCTATTATAATTTGAGGGGTGAACTAGGATTCTACATATGCACATCACACAGTAGGCCTTCACTGCTGTTTGGATGCTATATTTAAAGCACATTTATTATCCTGGTTTGTTTCCTCCTTGGAACTGTTCAGAAATCTGAACGATCTGTAAAAACTGTTCTTTCCCTTTCCTGGATTACATGCCCCCATGCCTACTTCTTCTTAATGCTGTTTTTAAATGCAAACACCCAAAGCCGTAGAAATCACAGTATGTAAATACTGAAGGAAATCAGATGTTTACCTGAAGTCATAAGGACTAGAAGAATGTGAGTTTATTGTCATTTTATAAAGTAATATCTGCCCTGGGCTATCCTTTTATCTTTTTTTCAGGTAAATCCTCCACAACATGAGCAAACCATCTAAAGCCTCTTGGGGTTTCTTTTTACTTTTCTGTGATGGAGAGACTTACCTCTGATTGCCAGAATTAGTCTGTTAAGTCTCAATAAAGATCCAATAACACAACTTTCTGGTATGATTTAGCATTTCCTAAGCTTGGAGCTTAGTAGAAACCAGAAGAGTTCTCAAGAACATTCTGGTTGACGCGTAATTCTGAGGATAGGACTCAGGGATAGTATTCCCTGTCTAATTGCTTCAGGGATGGAAACATTCTAAGAGAGGTGATATTTCTGGTCTATTCTAGGCAGTTGGTCCACCAAATAATATTAATTCTTTTCTTGATTTCTTCCTTCTGAGCTGCATAAGAGACAGAATTCATGAAATAATTTTAATGGGATTTCATCAACCATTATTTTCTCTCCAGATGCCATTGCTAATGAACTGCCTGTGGCCTCCTTTCTTCTAGAGCAGGAAGCTTCCTGCCACCAGAAGAAGGGAGCTGAGATGTATACGTAGAAAGCTCTGTTTTTAATAATAGTGAAATATTAGTGAAACTGGTAGCCACAAAGCAGAAAGAGAGAAACAAGTTGGAACCTGCATGATGACATCTCTGAGCTTCTGAGGTGGCAGAGAAATAGGTCAGGTAAATGAACAGTTCAATGCCACACAAAAGCCATGCACAGAGAGGCTTCCGGCCTTGAGCCTAGGGCACATCTACAGCCTAAGACCCTAGTGAAAGGAGTCTGGGCTGATAGTGGAGGATGGTGTTTCTTGGTGGCAGAAGGCTGTGGTTGGAAATGAGACTTGTGATCCTAAGATCAGCTTGAGGGTTCCACCTAGCCTTTCAGGGAGACTCAGTTCACAATCATGTCCTTTTTGCCTGAAAATCATTCCCACTTGACCGTGGTTTGCTGGCACCTCTGAGAGTCTGTAAGGTTCATTATATGGTTACTGAGGCATTAAATTGCATGTACTGCGATGTTAGTTTAACAAAGTCCTTTGCCAGAGTATGAGAAAACAGTCACTGGCTTTTGCTCTTTCAATTATTACTTTCTGCATTTTCAAAATGTGCTTATTCAAGCTCTTAAAAATATCAACACATCAGGTAGGAAAAAAAAAGGACTCTATTGGCCAAATTCTTCTTTGATTCTGTCTCCAGCTTGAGTTCTCCCTGGACATTCCCACAGCCTAACAAGAGATGTGGTTGTACAGAAATGAACTGGTAAGATGGTTTGGGGTGTGTGTTTTAAAATCTATGGGAAATTCTTCAGGTTCTCAGAAAAAAAGCAGTTTCTTCAGCTTACTTGTCCACTTTATAATTCCTTTCTCCTGTTTGATGTGCTACTCTCTTTCTTTGTTCCCCAATCCTTGGCCTGTAGTCTGGAGTGAAAATGTTTTCCATACTTATTCTGTCTGGTTCTCTTTTCTCTATGATTGACAGGTTGCTTAAATTCCCTTTTGGGCTTTGCTAAAGGAAAAGAAGTCCATCCTTCTTTCCTGTTTATATCTTCATTCTTCTGAAGGTGCTATTTTCTGTCTTTTCTTCCCTTTCCCTTGTATCTTCTTACATTCTCTAGGTCAATTTTCTCTTTCCCTAGTCATTTTCTCCTTTATCTCAGCTTCCTTTTACTTCATCATCTAATTCTACGGGGAGATGATTTACTTTGTAAAATGGCATATAACTCAATTTCTGACATCCAAGAATCCCTTTCCCTGCCTGTTTTGACTCTAAAAGGGTTAAAAGAAAATAACTAATAACTCAAGGTCAGAGGTCCAGTCTAATTTAACTATCTATCAATACCGAAAACAGGGAAGTTGCCCAGACTCTCTGCACGAATTAGAGTACTAATTCCATTCTGCCTTGCACATTTGCGCTGAGAAAGAAATTTTTAGGTCTATATTCTGGATTAGTGGAGGGGCAAAAACAGGAGAGGCTTCTGTCTCCATTACTCCACTGAGGGACTCTTGTCGAGGTCATCAGTGACCTCTACGTTGCCAAATCCAATGGTCACTTCTGTGTTTTCATCTCTTTTTTTGAGTATTTTATTGTTGTTCAGGTGAAAGTTTACAGAGCAAATTAGTTTCCTATTCAACAGTTTATACACAGCTTGCTTCATGACATTGGTTGCAAACCCCAGAATGTGTCAGCGTTCTCCACCCTTCCTGCCTGGGTTCCCAGTGTCCTTTCGCCCAGCTTTCCTGCCCCTACTGTCCTTCTTGACTTTGCTTTTGGGAAAATGCCACCCTTTAGGTCTTGTATAGTTGATTGTTCTGAAGTACACATTCCTCATTGGTATTATTGATCATTTTATAGACCTGTCTGTTGTATGGCTATAACGTGATCTCTGAGAGTGATTTCAGTTCCAAGTTTGAAGAGTGTCTAAGGGCCATAGTCTCAGGAGTTCCACCAGTCTCTGTTAGACCAGTAAGTCTGGTCTTATTTATGAGTTTGAATTTTGTTCTATGTTTCTCTCCCACTCTGTCCATGGTTGACTATTGTGGTTCTGGTCAGAGCAGTTGGTAGTGGTAGCTGGACACCATTTAGTTCTTCTGGTCTCAGGCTAAGGTTCATGTGGTCTGTTAGTCCTTTGGACTTATTATTTCCTTGAGTCTTTGGTTTTCTTCATTCTTCTTCGCTCCAGAGGGAATGAGACTAATTGTTGTATCTTAGATGGCAGCTTGCAAGCTTTTAAGGCTCCGGTCACTACTCACTAAAGTAGGATGTAGAACACTGTCTGTATGGATTATGATATGCCAATTGACCTAGATGTCCTTCAAGACTATGGTCCCTAGCCCTCAAGCCCAGTATCTCAGTCCCAGGAGGTGTATGGTTATGGCTAAGAAGTTTTCATGACTGTGTCCCTTGTGTGCACTTTTGCATACATGGGCATATTTGCAGCATTTACATGTATTTTCATCTTACCTGAACTCTGAGCAGTGTTGAAACACTGACTGTTACTTCTTTTTCAGAAACACTTGTCTCAGTCATGCCTTCTCCTGGTTTTCCTTCCACTTTTGGTCACTCAGTCTTCCTGGTTAGCTCTTCTACCTTCTCTCCTACTTCAAATGTATATGCCCCAGGGTCCGGCCCAGGCCTCTCCTCTTCTCCATCCCTTCTCTTCCTAGGGACCTCATCTTTAAATAACAATTATATTCTGAAGACTTCTAAGTATAAATCACCACTTCTGACCTCTCCCCTAAGCTCCAGACTTTTAACTGCTCACCCGATATCACCACTTGAATAAAACCCATTGCTATTGAGTAGATTCTGACTCGTAGCGACCATATAAGACAGAGTAGAACTACCCATAGGGTTTCCAAGAGTATAATCTTTACAGAAGCAGACTGCCGCATCTTTCTCCTGTGGAGCAGCTGGTGGGTTCAAACTGCCAACCTTTTGGTTAGCAGCCGAGCGCTTAACCACTGCACCACCAAGGCTCCTTTCCAGTTGAATAGGCACCTCAACCTGATCTGTAACCAAATCAGTACCAGTAGCCAGTGTTTCGATTCTGACTCATGATGACTCCATGTGTATCAAAATAAAGCCGGACTCCATAAGGTTTTCAGTGACTGATTATTTGAAGCAGATCACCAGACCTTTCTTCTGAGGCACTCTGGGTGGCCTCAAACCTCCAATCTTTGAGTTAGTAGTCGAGAGTGTTAAACAATTTGCACCACCCAGGGACTCCCCCATGACCAAAACAGAACTCTTTATTTCCACTGCAACCCACCTCCTCAAACATACTTCTCTTTCAGCCTTTCCAGTTCCATTAAGTGGCATCACCATCCACCTGTTGCTTAGGTAGAAGTCTCACCCTCCCCTCTCAACTCTAATCCATCACTGTTTAACTCTCTGTCATGGATTGAATTGTGTTCCCCCAAAATATATATCAACTTGGCTAGGCCACGATTCCCAGTATTCGTGATTGTCCACCATTTTGTCATCTGATGTGATTTTCCTATGTGTTGTAAATTCTACCTCTATGATGTTAATGAGGTAAGTTAGGCAGCAGTTATGTTAGTGAGGCAGGACTCAATCTACGAGATTAGGCTGTGTTTTAAGCCAGTCTCTTTTTAGATATAAAAGACAGAAGCAAGAAGAGAGACAGGGAGACCTCGTACCACCAAGAAAGTGCAGAGTGCGTCTTTTGGACCCAGGGTTCCTGTGGGGAGAAGCTCCTAGACGAGGGGACGACTGATGGCAAGGACCATCCTCCAGAGCTGACAGAGAGAGGGAAAGCCTTCCCCTGGAGTTGACACCCTGAATTTGGACTTCCAGCCTACTAGATAGTGAGAGAATAAACTTGTGTTCGTTGAAGCCATCTACTTGTGGTATTTCTGTTATAGCAGCACTAGATGACTAAGACAGATACCATGGAATATATTTGTATAAAAGGATGCTTTTCGCTCTTGTTTCTTCATTCTTGATGGCATGAGGTCGCCACACTGAGAAGCTCCTAGATCAGGGGAAGATTAGCAACAAAGACCTTCCCCCAGAGCTGACAGAGAGAGACAGACTTCCTCTGGAGCTGACACCCTGAATTGGACTTCTAGCCTCCTAGACTGTGAGAGAATAAATTTCTGTTTGTTAAAGCCATCCACTTGGGGTATTTCTGTTACAGCAGCGCTAGATAGCTAAGACACTGTCTTTCCAAAATGCATTAAAATCCATTCACTTTTCTCAACTCCACTGCTATAACTGTCTTTTCTTGCCTGGATGACTGCAGTCATTCCCAAAGTGTTTTCTTTTTCTCCTCTCTTGTCCTTATTAGCATTTTCTCCACAGCAGCTACGATGATTTTTTAATAATATGTATTAGACTGCATCATTCCCCTTCTCACCATCGCTTCCACTGCCCCATATGCTTTCTCCTCCACCCCTCCAAAAATCTTTTTCTTTACATTCTCTAGTACTTTCCTTCTACTGTAGTCCTAATGTAGTCTTAAGTCTCTTTAGGTTATCTGGTTCCTTTCTGATAGGTAAAATGAGAACGGATCTGAAAATCCTTTAAAATATTTATTACTGCATTGCTATAAAGCTTCCTGTCCCTGTGTGGCACAAACTGCTTGCACTCGACTACTAACTTAAAGGTTGGTGGTTTGAACCCATCCAGCAGTGCGTGGATAAAACGTATGGTGATCTGCTTCTGTAAAGATTACAGCCAGGAAAACCCTATGGAGCCGTTTTACTTAGTAACACATGGGTCACCATGAGCCAGAATTGATAGCAATTTTTTTTTTTTTTAATAAAACTTCCTAGTACTCCCCTTCCACTTTCTTTGAAACATCAAGTGGGGGAACTTCAGGGAGCAGAGGTGTTGTTTGGCTTTCTACTATCTGAGGAAGGGTACTCGAGAGAGTTGGGAAAAATAGTGTGGACTTGGGGAGACAGAGATGGGTTAGGCAAAGAATCAAATGAGGAAACAAATCATGGGGCAAGGGAGTTAAGAAGAGGGGCACACAGAATAAAATTTTTCCTTGCTTTATAATCCATGTTATGGTAAAGTTTTATAAATTGAGTTGCTGTAGAAAAAGGAGTAATAAAATGATATTAATTAGCAATATATTAATTATTATGCTATTTCTGCCCTGAATTCATATAATCTTTCTGCAGAAAGCTAAAAATGGTTTAAAAAGCTCTAATGGTATTGTATTATTGGGCAACATGTCTATAACAGACATGAATTATATGATATTAAACTGATCCACAGAACTTTCGAAAGGTACAGCAGGCTAATAAAACACCAGAAACCTAATTGCTACCCTAAGAATTTAGAGATGAAATTAGCTTAATGAGAGAAAAAATTTTAATAGAAAAAATATCCACAAAACATTTGCTGCCATGTAGTTTTTTAATGTAAGGAACATTTTAAAAAATCAATAAAAATAGAATTAGTCAGACCTTGTTACCCAAATATCTCTGTTACATTTTTTTTTCTAAAACATTGTGTAGTTTTCAGAGCCTTTTATAAGTCAGCCACTAGAGAGCAAACTTCTTCTTTTTATCAAGCTGTAGTTTCATCTAAAAAAAAAAAAAAAAAACGCACCACGTACATATATATACGTATGTATATATGTATATACTGGCACTCTCACAGTACCACATTATTTCAGACTGTAAAATCTATACAATATAAAATCTGATAATATAGTTTTTACAGTCTGGATGCTTAGGGCCATGGGCATAGGGGATGGAAGTGGGAATTTTAAGGCTGTTTATATTAAAAACATAGGAAAGAACAAGATAAGAGGTTGTAATGTTGAACTACCTTCCTGGAGTGAAAATGAAACCTGTTAATGGAGCATAAAGTCTTATGTTTCATCCTATGTAATAAAACATGATAGGCATTGTTTGGCCTCACAGGCATCTTGGGCCTTTCTCCAGGGTAGGGTCTCCAGAGAGCTCAAAGAAATGATACCACTTCCAGGTGATTGTGGATAAATTACATTGTCAGCTACCTTTGCTGCCTTCAGCTCCAGAGGCTCCAGGCAGGCAAAAGTAAGCATCCCGTTCAGGAACATTTTCATCTGTCGGACTAAGCCCACTACTGATACCACTTCCGAAGGTCAGCATGGTACCCAACGCATCAATACGCAGGCAGGTCAATCTGCTAATGGATGTCCTGGGAACAGAAGAGGGGATGCAAGGAACTGTGGGGATTTACTGTATGTAGAAACCCCAGACTGACCAGAGTGTATTCATCAGCCTGCTTTTTAGCCAAGATTGAGAGATACTGAAGTGAGTAAAACTAGATTTCTCTTCTGGTGGCCTGTTAACAATTGGTCCGGTGCACGTGGCCCTAGGGACTCATTTGTGTTGTCTGTGGTTTGGGCTATTTGAGAATTTATAGTCTAGAAGTTGGACTTTTTGAGTATTAAAAAAATAATTTGTAACAACTGTTCTTGTTAGCTGTCATTGAGTCTGTCCTGACTCATGGTGACCCCATGAACAATGGAACAAAATGCTGCCCGGTCCAGCACCATCCCCATGATTGGTGGGGAATTGGACAGTATTCTGTTGTGATCCATAGGGTTTTTATTGGCTGATTTTTGGAAGTAGTTCACCAGGGCTTTCTTCTTAGTCCATCTTAGACTGGAAGTTCCGTTGTAACCTGTTCAAGCATCACAGCAACACGCAAGCCTCCTCTGACAGAAGTGTGGTGGCTGCACATGAAGTACTTTGGCCAGTAATCAAACCCAGGTCTCCCACATGGGAGGCAAGAATTCTACCATTGAACCACCATGCCTCTTAACAACTGTAGGTAGATTATAAATCATATCCAAGAAGGGAGGCTCCAAAACCTGCCAAGAAAGCACTTTCCAGTGTTTATTGGCTATTCCAATTAGGATATTTTTTTCTTATACCAAATTGACCCGTGTAAAATTGTCAATATTTGAACAATTTGCCTTATAAAAAATGTCAGTTTCACAGAGTTCAACTTACTGCTTTATTCTACAGGGCCTTCTGCGGAGAGGTTTCACGTGAGCGTTGTTCACAATTTAATAATCAATCAGCAATGATTGCATGCCCACCATGTGCTCAGCACAATGCCAATTCAACTCAACAAAGATACATATCAAACACTTATCTGTGCAAGGCACCATAGCAAACATAAATATCAGTCAGCACGATCTTGTCTTTATGGGGGCTCATGTTCTAGTGAGAGAAACTAACACTAACCACTCATTCAGCAGAACAAGACCCTGTTATGTTCTCTAGAGTTAAGTGTTGTGGGAACATGAAAGAGGATGAGATTCAGTCCTGACTGGGGGAATCCAGGAAGGCGTCCTTGAGGAGGTGGCATGTATGTGGAAGGGCTGATACTTATATGGAAGAGGTAATAATTTAACTGGGAATAGAAGGAAGGTTGGAGTCCCTGACTGGTGCAAACGGTTAAAGTGCTCAGCTGCTAACTGAAAGGTTGGAGGTTCAAGTCCACCCAGAGGTGCTTTAGAAGAAAGGCCTAGGGATCTACTTCCAAAAAATTAGCCATTGAAAACCCTATGGAGCACAGTCCTACTCTGACACACAGGGGGTCATCATGAGTTGGAATTGACTCAACAACAACTGCAACTTGAAGCATGGCTAAAATTATTCTTAAAATTTCCTATCAGCTGTCTGTAGCTGTTACTGTTATTATCACTATATAGTAAAGTGTCTGAGGGCAGTAATCTCTTTGTGATCACATGAAGCCTGGTTCTTAGAAGGCGCTCTGTTCTAAGCTCCCAAATTGGCGCAGCGTAGTAAGTAAGAACACTTACTCTGGAACCAGACTGCTACTTACTAGCTGTGTGACCTTGTGCAATTTACTCAACTTCTCTGTGCCTCAGTGTCCTCATCTGTAGAATGTGGGTAATAATAGCACCTACCTATGTTCCCTTCTGGAATTCAGACATTACTGGTCATTTCCACAGGTCTTTGGGGAAGCCCAACAAAATTCTTTTCACTGGCACAACAAGGAAAGAATTCAAGGTAAACTTAGGGATGAGGGAGGGTTCTGCAAGAAGGAGTCAGGCTGGTAAGCCTAGCTAACCCTCAGGTCCCAGGGAACAAGGGCAGCCAAGGCATAATATCTGACTCATGGAATGTTTTTCTTTGACACTGTTCTTTACACTGATTCCTGGGATTATCTGTGTGTGTGTGTTTGCGAAAACTTTTTTAATAAATAAAACCCTCAAAGAAGTATTTTTGCCTAAAGCTCTCTAAGACCCCAGAGCACTGGCAGAATTGCTTTCACAGCCCTCAAACAACTGTAACCTAGGGAGGGCAGAGGGAGGCTTTGGTGGATTGACAGCACCAGAGGTCATAGGCCAGAATAGTTTGCCAGGCCTTTCTTCTGAGGAGCCTCTGGACTTGATCTGCCAATCTTTGGGTTAGTAGCTGAGTACATTAACTGTTTGCACCACCCAGGGACTCCTCTGCAATAGCAGGAGGGTGAAAGTCATCAAAAGAAAGGTTATGACCCAATGCTACTCAATTTGTTTCCTTCAGGCTGCTGTGGTCTGGGGCACATTAGTTACATGTGAATCCTGGCTGCACTTCAGCAATTCCATTGTAATGAAAAGTCACAAAGTATTTGTATCATTTATTTGTTTGTAAAACATGTGTTTTCAGTAATAGTGTGTACATTATGAAATATTAAAAAAAAAGAAATTTTAAAAGGCTAATGTAAAAATAGCAGTTGTATTATTTGCTTCTTGTGCTCCCAATAATTGTCTTTCACTTACTGGGGTGTGAAACCACAGCTATTAGCTTGCTTCCAATGATTGTCTTGGAACTTTCCTTTGCCATCATTCTAGAAATTTTGATTATTTCTTGGTTAGACCTTGTTTCTTGGATTTCATGTTTCCTCTTTCTTGGTTTTCTCCTTCATTTTGATGGAGCACATTCTCTAGTAGCTTCCTAAGAAAAGGTGCAAAGGAGGTAAATTTCATGAGATTTTTCTTGTCTAAAGTTATCTTTATTTTATGCTCATATTGGATAGATAATTTGACTGGGTAGAGAATTCAGGGCTAAAAATAAATTTCACTCAGAATGTCTGAGACTGCTTCATTGCCTTCTAAATTTCAGTGTTGCTGTTAGAAATCTCATAACATTTTGTGTTACGACTCATGGTATAACCTGGGCTCCCCTTATCCTGCAGCCCACCTACCGCCTAGAACTTTTCAAAATCTCCTGTATTTTTAGTGTTTTGAAATTTCATAATGATGTAGGTTTTTTTTCATTAATTTCACCAGCTTTTTAGCCTGGAAATCCATGCCCAATAGTCCTAGACGCTTTTCTTGTATTATTTATCTGATAATTTCCTTTCTCTTGTTTTCTCTCTTTTCTCCTATTAATCTGGACCTTTGGATTGATCCTCTAATCTTCTTTTCTCTTTTAATGCCATTTTGTTTTGTTTTTGTTGTTGTTGTTCAACTTATTCTTTCTTAGACATTATTTTCCAGTCATTCTGTTGGGTTTGTCATTTTTGCTATCATCTTTTTTTCCTCTGAGGCTGTTCATTGCAGTTATCTTTGAAAATTTCTTCTGTTCTCTGCTTCCTCTGAGTTCTTTTTTTCCCCCCTTGTTTCTTTTGGTTTCTCGTGTTGGAGGCTTTACTCAAATGTCCTTTTCTGTCCATTTACAGTTAACAATAGGACATTAAAAAGTTGAATTGGCAAAAGTTGTATGACAGATATATTTACAACAACGCCAAAAAAAGAAAAAAAGTAGCTACTGAGGCAGCTTATGTACAACCAAACACCTCATGGGATTTGATTCCTTAGTTTGGAGGTTTAGGGTCATGGTTTCATGGGACATCCGAGTTAATTGGCCTAATAATGTGTTTAGTGCTTCTGTTCCACCTCCTAGTTCTTTGGGTAGTGCCTGAGGTTTTAAAAGCTTTCAGGCAGCCATCCAAGGCACAGCACTTGGTCTCTATTTGCCTAGAGCAACAGAGGAAAGAGAGTCGGGAATAGGAGGAAATGGAATGTGTGGCTAATTGCCTCCATGAACAATGGCCTCCTTTGCTATGAGACTAAACGAACTGGATGGTGCCTGTCTACCTTTACTGAACATTTTGATCAAAGATTCCATAGATGAACCCTGACCAAAGAGGAAAAAATGAAGAACAGAATTTCAAATTCTCGTGGAATCCAGATTTTCAGGAGCCATGGAGGCTAAATGAACCCCTGAAACTGTTACCTTGAGATAATCTTTAAACCTTAAACCAAAAGTCTCCTTAAAACAAAACAATAGTTTAGCTTAACTAGTAAACGATGTCTGCCTTGAGCATTGTGCTCTATTAAGATTTGTCTATATAGGATTAAACTGACAACAGCAATTTGAAAGATTAGATAGGAAATTTAGGACGCAGTGAGTTTATGTTAACAGGGAAGGAACAACTCAGAAAAGGAGGGTGAGAATGGCTGTACAACCCAAAGAATGTAATCAATGTCACTGAATTGTACATGTAGAAAATGTTGAATTGGTGTATGTTCTGCTGTGTGTATTTTTAACAATGAAAACAAAAAGATAAATTATTTAAAAAAAATAAATGAAACACCACTGGAACCAGGAAAAAAAAATTTATAGGAAGCTTTGTGTGCATATGTGGGGCCAGTTGACTGGTAGATCTTACTGTAGCAATTGGGCATAAAGCTTTTGAATTGAGCCCTAAAAATATTAGCATGTTTTAGTTTTTTTCAGGTTCTTTTTCTCCAGAGCAGGGTACTGCCATCTCTTGCCTGTGGATATTAAGACTGGCTGCTTGTGCTCTAGAATCTGAAGGAGAAAGAGGCTGAAATTCAGCATTTAGCATGCAGGCTTTTACTTGTTCCCTCTGTGTTCAGCACGGTACTGCATCTCTACCCTCCTCTCTGCCAGCCTCCTCATGTTTGGAAATTTTCTGGTTCAATTTCTCCAGATCCTATGGAAGTGAAGAAAAGATAGTTACCTGATTGTACAAGGGAAGAATGACAACTTGATTTGGGGGTTACTTAATTGCTCTTTATGCATATTTATTAATGAATCCTTATTTTCATCTCCCTGCATCACACCTGTCCTCAAAAGTACCTTTTGTCTCTAATTTCTGGGTCCTTCCAAGGTTCTGTGGACCAAATCAGCACTCAGTTGATGTCAGCTATTAATAGTATTAGTGCTGCTGTTATTATTTATTGCCACACACTCAACCAACATTTTGGTTTGATCTTCTTTTCTCTCTACTAAGTCATTTGCCAGGCTTCCATTTGTTTTTAATTTTCATGTATAAGAGTTTGAGATATACTTGTGGTAGGCTGAAATATAGCCCCCCAAAAGATGTTCATTTCAAATCCTTGAAACCTCTGTACATTGCCTTATTTGGAAAAGGGGTCTTTGCAGATGTGATTAAATTAAGGATTTTGAGATTAGGAGGTTACCCTGGATTATCTGAGTGAACCCTAAATGGCATCACAAATATCTTTACAAGAGAGACACACAGAAGAGAAGACAGAGAGAGAAGAGAAGGAGGCAATGTGACCACAGAGGCAGAGACTGGAGTGATGTGGCCACAAGCCAAGGAACAGTTGGAGCCACCAGGAGCTGGAAGAGGTAAATAATGAATTCCTTCTTAGAGCCTTCAGAGGGACTACAGCCCTGCTGATACCTTAATTTTGGACTTCTGGTCTCCAAGAACTAGGCGAGAATACATTTCTATTGTTTTCAGTCACCCAGTTTGTGATAATTTGTTACAGAAGCCTTAGGAAACTAATACTAGTTTTATCAAAGATGGGATTGGTGTTTCAGTTTCTCCAGAGAATGCTTGCCTGAAAGATTTATTTTTTTTCATTTACTCACTATTAAAGCTATGTGAGAATGCTAGTTTAAACCCAGCCTCACCAACAATGAATATTATTTACCCATGCCAATTTGATACATTAAAAAGAGCATCTTATTTTAATTTGTATTTCTTTAGTAGTGATATTGAGCATTTTTCTGTATGTTTATTATTTCTCTTGGTTGTTATGAAAAGGGAGCATTTACTGTCCATTTTGAAACTGGAATAAAGTATCAAAATTTAACTTTTTTCCCAATTTTTGAACATTTTGGTTGTTTCTAGTCTTTACTTGATGAGTCAGTAAACATTCCAGTGATACAGAACTAAAAAAAAAAATTTACTAGCTATTTGTATTTAGTATGCAACAAGTCTCCTGTTTATATCATTTGTCTGGGTTTCTATTTCCTTAAAATGATTAATAAAAGATAAACCATAAATGATCAAAATAAAGGGCACAATTTTTTGTTTTTGGTGTCTACTGACAAAATGCTTGCTTAATTTTTTTTTTTTTTAAAAACCTACTGACTCTCCCACTACAGGTATATAAGAATGCCAGTTTCAACTCAGCCTTACCAAAAATGAAACTTATTTACATAATTTCCAATATGATACATAAAAGAGCATCTTATTTATCTTAGTTATCTAGTGCTGCTATAACAGAAATACCACAAGTGGATGGCTTTAACAAACAGAAATTTATTTTCTCCCAGGAGACTGGAAGTCCTAATTCAGAGTGCCAGCTCTAGTGGAAGACTTTCTCTCTCTGTCGGCTCTGGAGGAAGGTCCTTGTCTCTTTTAACTTCTGCTACTGGGCAATCTTCATGTGGCTTGGCATCTGTCTTCCCCCATCTCTCCTTGTCTTGCTTGCTTATTTAATCTTGTTTATATCTTAAAAGATATGTTATATCTTAACATAACAAAGACAATCCATTCCTAAATGGAATTATAACCACATGCATAGAGGCTGGGATTTACAACACATGTTTTTGGAGGACACAGTTCAATCCATAACATTATTTTAATTTGTATTTCTTTAATAGTAATGTTGAGCTTCTGTCCATATGTTTATTATTTGTATTTCTTTGTCTGTATAACTTGCTCATGTCCTTTGTCCATTATTTGATCAAGATTTTAATATTTCTTGTTGATTTATAAAGGATAGCAACATTTTCGTCACATCAGTCTCAAGACTTTTCTTATTTTATGTTAGCTTTTGAATTTTTTTGGTGATATTTGAGGACATATAAAAGTTTATTATTTTTATCTACTCAAATTTATTAATATTTCTCTTTGTGATTTCTTCTTTGTTTTATCCTTAGAAGGTTTTTCTCTAAGTAGAAATAGTGTTTGTTTTTTTAATGATCTAAATTTTTGAATTTATCTCTGGAATTTATTTTAGTGTATGACATAAGGTGAAAATCTAACTTTTCCCCCTGTTATAGCAACCAATTGTCCTAAACCAGTTATCGAGTAAGGCTTCCTTTCCCCTGCTGATTTGTGATGCTGCCACATTTGTATATTACATTATCATGTACTGGCTGCTAACCGAAAGGTTGGCAGTTAGAACTCACCCAGCGACTTCATGGAAGAAAAAACCTAGAGATCTGCTCCCATGAAGATAACAGGCTAGGAAAAACTATGGGGCAGTCTGTCTTATAAGTTTGCTATGAGTAGAAATTGACTTGATGGCACACAACAACATTTGTGGAAAAAAGGAATAAAAGATAATACAGCAAATACCAGTTTACCCACTATTCCTCACTAAAAACTATAACATTTTGTAAAATTTACATTTAAAGATATTTTAAACATTTCTGACAAGGTTTAAGGCGCAAACATATATATTTCCCTCTCCCTAGAAGCCATGAGTATAACAAATTTTATGGGAATTCAATCCACACTTTATACTGTTGCTTACTGTAAATATATGTACATGTAAAGAAATGTTTTGTTGTTTTCAAAATAATTTACATTATTGTTATTATAATTTTAGTAATATAGCACATTTTATTCACTAGTTAATCTTTTCCACATTGATTTTGATATCTCTTCTGTCCTGTACCAAACCAAACCCATTGCCATTGAGTGGATTCTGACTCATAGCGGCCTTATTAGGATAGAATAGAACTACCCCGTATGGTTTCTAAGGTTGTAAACTTTACAGAAGCAGACTGCCACATCTTTCTCCAGTGGAGTGGCTGGTGGGTTCGAACTGCCAGCCTTTCAGTTAGCAGCCAAGCTCTTAACCACTGCACCACAGGGCTCCTTTGTCCGGTACCAAGTAATAGATTTTCTCATTGTATGTCTACCCATTTATTTAGTTTTTCTTGCATATCTAATTTTTAGAGTTTTATTTTTCAATCCATTCTCAATTTTAAAATCACTTATATTGCAGAACCAAAATTTACTAACAATCTATCCTTGCAATCTTATTAACAAATAGAAATGAACTGTAGTAATAAAAAACAAAATGAAACTAAACCAAAAACACAAGAAGTTTATGAAAATAATATAGAACCTAGCATTAACAACCAAACAGAGAATGTCATTTGAATTCCTAGTTTACTGAACTTACTGACCACTTATAAAATTAACTAAAATCTGGAATTACTGGCTAGAAATATAAAGGTGAGTCATTGGAGCCTTTATATCATCAAACATATGTCAAGGTTCATATTAATTTTTATTAGTCAGGATCCAAATAAAGTCCACATATTGTTATTTTTTGAAATATCTCTTAGGGTTTTTAAAAATTTATAGGTTTCCCCTCCAACTTTCCTTTTTTCTTTACAATTTATTTGTTGAAGAAACCAGGTTGTCTTGCACAGTTTTTCAGTCTAGATTTTTTTGCTTGCATCTCTAGAGTGTCATTTAATACGTTCCTATGTCCCCTGTATATCCTGTAAATTGGTAGTTACATCAAGAAGTTTGATTCACTTCACCTTCGATTTTTTTTTGGCAAGGCAGATTTGTAGGTGGTGTTGTGTTAGAAGGCATATAATGTCTGGCTGTGTCTCTTTTTGTGACATTATCAGTTGATGTCAACGCCTATTTCCATTAATTCATTAGGGGTTGGGGAATGTTGATATTCTAATTACATTATTTCTTCTTCATTTATTAATTGGAATCTTTCTATAAGGAGAAATCAGTGCTGCATCTACATCTGGCTACTCATTGGTACAATTCATATAGGAAAGGGGATAAATGCTTGATTTCTCCCCCATACATACACCTTTTTATTTACCAGTCTTCTACGTAAGACTTGGTTCTTCAACACCCTCCAACAGTGAGAATTTGTTTTCTTTATTTTTTTCCACCCAATATGTTTATGATTTCATGGATTTAAATATATTTTATGTGTCTCAATATATTGCAGTTAATATCCTTATTGATGCTCAAATTTCCCAATCTTTGACCAATGGGAGCCTCTTCAGGTATATTTGAGTTCTTTTGACTCAAGTAGTCTTTGATAATGTCCTTGCTGTTATGATAAGATATTTTATGATCAGCTTCCATCTTCCTTGTTCCAGACTTGGAATCAACATTTCTCCAAGGAGTCCTAGTTTGGAGACAGGAATTTGGTGGTAAAATCCTCATTGCTATTAAAATAATCATTCTTCTGGGCCCTTTCAATGGGCAGAGTTAGGAAATATTTAAGATAAAATAAAGAGCTTATAATGATATTTCCAATTAAAAATCTGGGCAATAGAGCTTCTACTTAATGTATTTAATCTCACATCTACATTTTCTTTCTTCTACACTGAGAATTTTGATTTTCAATGTCACTGAAATGGTAGCATTAGAATATCATACAATTGCTCATTTTTCCCCCCACAATACACACAAAACAGTCTCAGATTATCAATATCAACATTAGCATCAACAATATGACTACTGAAAAGAGTTTAGGATTTTTTTTGTAGTTCTTTTTGTGTTTAGAGTATATTCTATTATGTACGAATAGTCACATTATTGTGCTTTAAAGTCACTTGAATTCCTTCCTTTCTGTATTGTTATGCTGCCAACCAAATGCACATTTAGGTTTTGTTATGTTTTACTTTAAGGAGTGCTTTTGAAACTTAATTTTGTTTTATAATTTTACAAGATATTTATATGACTTTGATTCCTAACTCAAATCTATAAAACAAGATATATTGAAAGCACTTTAATATTATCTCTGTTCTTTCAAGCTCATTCCCTACCTCTCTTTTATAAGTAACTATTTGTTATTATATTTTAAAAATATAGGCAGATACATATATATATGTATGTATGTGTATATATGTACATGTGTGTATATATATGTGTATACACATATATATTAGACATGTGTATACACACACACACACACACACACACACACACACACTCATATATATAGTCTCTCCATACCACCAAGAATCTGACTACCCATTTTGCATATGTTCTGTAGGTGTCTGGCTTCTGATCTTGATCTTATTTTAGCTATGCTTGCGTACAGCTGGTTGCTTCCCATTTGGTTGGTGTGATTTGTTTTTTATTTTATTGCTAGTGGGAATGCTGATGTGGAAGAAGGGGAACTCGCCAGAGGCTATTTCTAAAGGCAACTAATTTTAAAACCATATCTCTGAACTGAAGGAGATGATACAACTGCAATGAGAAAATATACTGCATCAAGTAGAAATTTTAGAGGTCTTAGAGTATTTTACTATATTCTGCCCTGGAGATGGGTCTAGTCAAAAGACTAGACTCCGTTAGAGGGGAAAGAAGCCTAAAGTAGATATATTAGCATCACTTCCTGTTTATTCTGTGTTTTTCTCTCTTAGATGAATGTGATTCAGATTCCTGGGTCAGTGAGCAACAGGAAGGTGGTCAAGACTCTGGAAGTGAGCCCTCAAGCAATCATCTGGATGGTTCTGGTTGGTTTAGACTTCATTGTTATAATGAGATAAAGATCACCACATGACTTTCTAATGGCAAGTCAGTGGCCTCTTCTCAGACTTTAGCTATCTCTTCTTCTTGAAAAATTTCCCTTCTTGCTTCCAGGTCAGGAATCTCTCTAGATTCACCTACTCTCTCACTTTTCAGTCCCTTTTACTGCCCCTACTTTCTGTGCCTTCCCCGAAGAGCTGTTGTCCTGAACTTCTTCCTGCTACCCGTCCTCCCCCTCTGCTTTTCCCATCATTTCTTGCCTTCTAACCCCTCATCCCTCCTCTAGATGTACGTTTTTTCCTCTTTGAGTGCTCTGTTCTAGTCCAATGGCTTCAACCTATTTATGGGGGTAGAGGGTGGGTGGCTCACAGAACTCTGTCATTCCAGATGTCTAGTTTTAACTTTCTGATGTATGTTTTCATTTGTAGGTTTCTCATTCTCCACACTTCCCAAGTTGCACTCATCATCCCACGCCACCCTGCTATAACCCTTTCCTCTTTCTGTGGTTCTTCTATTAAGAGCACCTTCAAACACACATACCCAAGTTACGAACCTGTGGTGGGTTTTTGGCACCTCCCTTGTTCTCAATTCTCACATTCAATTGATTTCCAAGTCTTACTGATTCCAAATGGTTTCTTTCAAATATCTCTTCTTCTCACCATCTCTACCTAGTTAAGACTGTCATGACCTCCTTCCGTAACTACATAGAAGCTTTCTAATTGGTCTTCCTACATCGAGACTCTCCATGTAGCTTTGGTCCTCCATTTATACCAGAATAAATTTTCTGGAACACAGGACATATCATTTTTCCAGTTTAAATCTTTTGATTGCGTCCTGTTGCCATAACATTTAATTTTTTCTGTAATCTGGTTCAAATAAACTTTTTCACCACACTTTTCATATATGTCTTACTCCATCACGTGCTTGCGTCTGGAGTTTTTACCTGAACACGTCATTCATGTGAATGATTCATTTGTTCTTGCTCCCTCCCCTTCATGAAATGCTCTTGCCCTCTCTCTATGCATGGTGAAACTATTCATTCTTCAAGAGAAAGATTAAATGCCACCTTTCCGGTAAAGTTTATTGTTCCCAGTTCAGAGCTCTAGAACCTTTCTTCTTACACTAATACAGCATTTAACACACTGATTTATGATGAGTTGAATACAGAGAAGCTTTTCCAAGCTAGAATTTAAGTTCCTTGAGGACAAGGGGCTATTTTTACTATTTTTTTCTTTGCTTCTTACCTATCTCAGTGCCTGTGTTTAGTAATTATTTGCCAAATGATTGCATGTTCAATAAATGTTTCTTGAATTGAATTGAATGTGAATCATTTTATGATGGGCCATCCAAATCGGTGGCCTGAATGGATGATGCATCCAATAATTGATGTTTGTTTTATGGAATTCATTGTTATTATAGCCGTTTCACATCTTTGGCCATCCTAAAGTCTTTCCTCCTCTTTTCCCAACATCCCTGCAGTCAAGTTTCTATTCACTTCATTTTACATCAATCCTTCCCTTCCTTCCCATCTCATTAACACAACAACAGTCCAGGCTAGAATAATATGACAGCCTACTAACTGGTTTTCTTCTCTCTTGACCTCCTTTCCTCCAATCCATCCTACATTTCACAGTTAGGTAGATAATTTTAAAATGCTTATCTTTATTTCCCCATTCAAAAAATCTTTGGTAGTATTCTTTTTAAATAATATTTTATTGTGTTTTCAGTGAAAGTTCCCATTTAACAATTACTACACAAATTGTTCAGAGGCATTGGTTACATTTTTCACAGCTTGTTAACATTCTCATTAATCCCCTTCTGGATGTTTCACTTCCAGTAATCTAGTTCCCCTGCCCCCTTACCCTTTTATCTTTGCTTTAGAGTAATTGTTGGCCATTTGGTCTCCTATAGATGATTTTTAAAGATGTGCAATACTCACTGATAATATTCTTTATTTTACAAGCCAATCTGTTATCTAGCCAAAAGGTGGCTTCAGGGGGGTAGTTTCAGTTCAAGGTTTATAGAATATCTCAGGGCAATAGTCTTGGGGAGTCTTCTAGTCTCAGCTGGTCAAGTAAGTCTGGACTTTTTAAGAATTTGAGTTCTGTTCCACATTTTTCTCCCCTTCTATCAAGATCCATATATTGTGGCCCTGACAGAATGGTTGTTAGTGATAGCTGGGCACCATCTAGTTCTCCTGGTCTCAGGGTAGATGAGGCTGTGGTTCATGTAGGCTGTTACTCCTATAGACTCAATTCTTCTCTGAGTCTTTGGTTTCCTTCTCTTTTGCTCTGGACTAGAAGAGACTGATAGTTGTATCTTAGATGGCTGCTCACAAGCTTTTAAGATCTAGATGCTACTCACCAAACTAGGATGTAGAACATAAACTTTGTGAACTATATTATGCCAATTGACCAAGCTGTCCCAGGAGACTATGGTCCTAAGGCTTCAAACCCAGAAAACTAATTCTGAGAGGTGTTTGGTTATGCCTTTAACTATGGCTCTTATGTGCTTTATTGTATACATGCTTGCTCACTCACGTGTATATACATATAGTACATGTATATATGCACACATTTGTACACTTATATACATATCTATAGACATATATGCATACATACATATATAACCACGCATATTATCTGGTTGTTGTTACAAAATTATATATGTTCTAGCATTTACTGAAAACATCTTTTTTGCAGTCTCTTTAACAAATGGTGCTGGTATAACTGGATATCCATCTGCAAAAAAATGAAACAAGACCCATACCTCACACCACGTATAAAAACTAACTAATTCAAAATGGATCAAACACCTAAATATCGAATCTAAAATGATAAAGATCATGGAAAAAAAATAGGGACAGTGCTAGAAGCCCTAATACATGGCATAAACAGAATACAAACCATAATTAACAATGCACAGACACCAGAAGAGAAACTAGATAACTGGGAGCTCCTAAAAATCAAACACTTACGCTCATCAAAAGACTTCACCAAAAGAACAAAAAGACAATCTACAGACTGGGAAAAATTTTTGGCTAAGACATACCTGTTAAGGGTCTAATCTCTAAAATCTACAAGATACTGCAAAACTTCAACCACAAAAAGACAAATAACCCAATTAAAAAATGGGCAAAGGATATGAGCAGGCACTTCACCAAAGAAGACATTCAGGCGGTTAACAGATACATGAAGAAATGCACATGATCATTAGCCATTAAGGAAATGCAAATCAAAACTACAGTGAGACGCCATCTCACCCTAACAAGGCTAGCACTAATCCAAAAAACACGAAATAATAAATGTTGGAGAGATTGTGGAGATACTGGAACATTATACACTGCTGGTGGGAATCTAAAATGGTGCAAGCACTTTAGAAATCAGTTTGGCACTTACTTAAAAAGCTAGAAATAGAAGTACCATAGGATCCAGCAATCCCACTCCTTGGAATATATCCTAGAGAAATAAGAGCCACCACAAAAATAGATATATGCACACCCATGTTCATTGCAGCACTGTTCACAATAGCAAAAAGATGGAAACAACCTAGGTGTCCATCAACAAATGAATGGATAAACAAATTACAGTACATACACAATGGAGTACTATGCAATGATAAAGAACAATGATGAATCCCTGAAACATCTCACAACAGGAATGAATCTGGAAGACATTATACTGAATGAAATTAGTCAGTCAGAAAAGGACAAATATTGTATGAGACTACTATTATAAGAACTCAAGAAAAGGTTGAAACACAGAGGAAAACATTCTTTGATGGTTATGAGGATGGGGAGGGAGGAAGTGGGGAATTCACTAACTAGATAGTAGACAAGAATCATCTTAGGTAAAGGGAAGGACAACACACAATACAAGGGAAGTCAGCACAACTGGGCTAAACCAAAAGCTAAGAAGTTTCCTGAATACAACCAAATACTTCGAGGGACAGAGTAGCAGGGGCTGGTGGCTGGGGACTATGGTTTTGGGGGATATCTAGGTCAATTGGCTAACAAAGTTTATTAAGAAAATGTTCTGCATCCCGTGGTATCTGGGGTCTTAAAAGCTTGTGAGTGGCCATCTAAGATGCATCAATTGGTCCCAACCCACCTGGAGCAGAGGAGAATGAACACCAAAGATACAAGGCAAACATTAGCCCAAGAGAAGAAAGGGCCACATAAACCAGAGACTCCATCAACCTGAGACCAGAAGAACTAGATGGTTCCCGGCTACCACCAATGACTGCCCTGACAGGGAACACAACAGAGAGTCCCTGAAGGAGCAGGAGAAAAGTGTGGAGCAGAACTCAAGTTCAGGTAAAAAGACCAGACTTAGTGGTCTGACTGAGACTGAAGGAACCCTGGAAGCCATGGCCCGCAGATGCTCTGTTAACCTAGAACTAAAACCATTCCTGAATCCCACTTTTCAGACAAAGATTAGAGTGGACTATAAAACATAAAATACTCATAAAGAGTGTGTTCTTAGTTTAAGCAGATACACGAGACCAGACGGGTGACTCCTGTCTGGAGGCAGGATGAGAAGGCAGAAAGGGACTGGAGCTGGTTGGATGGACATAGGAAACCTAGAGTAGAAAGGTGGAACGTGCTGTCACATTATAGAGATTGAAACTAGTGTTATATAACAATGTGGGTATAAATTTTTGTATGAGAAATTAACTTGAGCTGTAAACTTTCACCTCAAGCACAATAAATTTAAAAAAAAATCTTTTTTGTGTGTGTTTATGTAGTTAGTTACATCATTTACCTTGTCAGGCTGTGCACAGTTCACCCACATTTGATGTTACCTTTCCTCTTCGGTAGTCTCTTGACGTTTACAAGACAAAATCCTTGTCTCTTATTCTGTTCAATGGCCCATATATACTGCTTCAGTCTTATCATCACCCTTCTGACTCATCTATACAAACTTACGGCTTCAGTTGCACTACTTTGTAAACTTAATTTTCATGTTTCCACCTCCATGTCTTTTCATAAGCACGTTTTCTTCCCTGAAATGCCCTTCTTTTCTTCTCTGTGCATCTAAATTACATTGATTTTAATCAATGTATTACAAAGACTACATTGTATTACAATGTATTATCAATTTTATTACAAAGACTATTTTTGTCAGTTCTCAGACGCAGGATGTATTCCCCACTCGCAATCTGGCTTGACTATTGAGACTGACGATGCCACACGTGCACCAAAATGGGTTTGAAAGGTTTATTACCCACGCAAGGATGCCTTCAGTGGAGAGCAAAGTGGGCTCCCAAGTTGGTCCAAAAATGGCTTGAGAGAGAAGGGAAAGGAGGCCCACTCAGCCTTTATTTTGGTTAGGAAGTGGGGTTGAGATGAGGGTTCTCACACTGGATGGGGCTTCTGTAGCTTGAACTTCCCATTGTCACCGAAAAGGGGGCACTCACGCTTTCTTATTGGCTTGCTCAGATACGGGGCAGAAGTGGAAGGGGAGTGACAGCTTCAAAGCTGTCAGCAGTCGAACATCAAAAATGGAGTCAAACTCTATTACAAAGACCCAATCTAAATCCCATTGACTTCCCTAGTCCTCAGTCACCACTCCCTCTTCTGAATTCCCCAGCATTCAACATTTGCTGCCTCGTACTGTTTTTCAACTTTTCTATATTTGACTTACGGAAGTAAATTTAATTACTTTAGAGTCATATCTCCAAAGGGTGAATCCAAGTTTTATACACAGTTTGGAGTATGGCCCTTTATAAGAAACATATAAAATAAGTGCAAGGCCTTGAAAAGGGCAAAGCTTGCGAGGGGTCCGAAAGCTTAAGCTTCATTAGGTTCATGGTAAATCGGTCTCTGTGTTCCTCTTACGCATTTAAAAAATTAAAAAACAAACAAACAACTTTTACATGTAGTAAAGTTTACTATTATACTATCATGGACAGAATATAGAACAAGTCCAACACCCCAAAGAATCCTTTGTGCTTCCCCTTTGTATTCAGAACCACCCCGCATACTATCCTGTATACTTTGACTTCTCCAAATGTAACACCTTGAAAGCAGCTGCTTTGTCATACTCTATTTCTCTAGCAGAGTGCTTTATGGACAGTGGGCACCTGGTAGGAGTTTGTTGTCGTTGATGATAACGATCAGAAAGGTGACATTTTATTTTACGGTAAGAATGGATTCCTAGTGATAAACAAAGATGTTAAGCATATTCTCTGATAAGGATTAAATAGAAAGCATGCATGCCTTCCATTAAACTAAATCAGAATTTACAAATTAAAAAAACAGTACATTTTTGAGACCCTCAGTGGTAAAATTAGTGAAATTCAACCAGTTTTAGATCTCTCCTATTGCTTGAAATTTAGCTGAATTATCACAGCACAATGCCTTGAACATGTAGATGGTTAGTAAATACTTGGCAGTTTGAATCAATGGACTAGCCGACTGAATCAGAAGTTACCAAGGCCAAACTCCAAGCGGCATTCTTTTAAAAATATAGCTTTTCACATGAAACAAGTAGAGGAGGGAGAAGAAAAGTCTTTTTTTTTTTTTTTTTAGCCCAGTTTCTATAGGAAGCTCCAGATGTTGTTTCTCAGAACCAGATCATAGCTTTCATGACTTTTTTTTTTTTTTAATTCTGCTTTAGGTGAAGGTTTACAGAGCAAATTAGTTTCTCATTAAACATACAACAATACACATATTGTTTTGTGACACTAGTTGCCAACCCCACTGCATGTCAACACTCTCCCCTTTTTGACACTGAGTTTCCCATTTCGTTCATCCAGCTTTCCTGTCCCCTCTTGCCTTCTCATCTTTGCCCCTGGGCTGGTGTGCTCATTTAGTCTCGTATACATGGTTGAGCTATGTGTGTTATTTTTTGTTTTACAGACCTGTTTAATGTTTGCCTGAAGGGTGAGCCTCAGGAGTGACTTCAGTACTGACTTAAAAGGGTGTCCAAGGGCCATACTCTTGGGGTTTCTTCAGTCTCCATCAGACCAGTAAGTCTGGTCTTTTTTTGTGAGTTTGAATTTTGTTCTACATTTTTCTCAGAAGAAAAGTCTTTTTCTGAGATATCAGTTGAGATATTAAATAACTCCTTTGTAGCCTAAATGTCCCAGTATCCAAAATGATTCTGTATAGTACAGATCAAATAAATTTTCACCAGCCTTATCTGTAACTGATGAATACCTAATTTACTGTTTTGACAGAATCACACTACTAGACTGTAAGTTTTCACTTAGTCTGAAGTTGAAAAATGGTTTTCCAAACAAGGAAAAGAAGTAGAATGCTCTTCTCACTTTCTTAATGTCTGATGATGAATTATTTTCAAATATCACTGCGTACCTGGCCTTCAGCAAGAAATAATTGTGCCTCGGTTTGCTGATTGCAGTGCAAGAGAAGGGTCATACAACTGGGCATTACAGATAAAAGTCCAATTAATCTTAAAGTAGTTCCTCACAGAGAAAAGAGAAGCTAAGAAGGCACAGGCTTTAGCTCCCAAGCACATCTTCTTTCCATGTGATTAATTTGATTAACCAAACAGTGTTAATTCAGCCTGAGAAGAAGGTCAGTAGTTCTTTTCTTCTCTGTTTCCCTTCCACTCACCCGAGGGTCTAATCATCAGAGTCTTGTCAACAGCCAGGTGGTTTGCTTGTTTAGTGGGACTGCAAACAGAAGTGCTGGTGGGACTTTCAAGAAAAAGCTGTCTTAGCAGTTGCTGGCAGCCAGCCAACACGGAGTTCTCTGGAGAATCAAGGACGTTTTTTATCCCCATCTATAAGCTTGGAGATTTGAAATAGTGTGATCGTTCCCAGAAGAGGAGCATAGGTTTACAAAATGCCATCATTCGAAATAGTGCCATATTACATTTTTTTAAGGCTGGCTAGCAGTTGCTTTATTCACCTTTATGTGAAAGATTTATCTGCATAGACCAGACTTTCATCTGTGGATTATTTCCCATTGTGTTTAAAATGATAAGACTAGTTACTTCTTCTGTTTAACCCTTGTGGGGAATTAGGTAGCCATCCCTCTACCTCTTTGGTTTCACTCTCCTTAATTCCCAGGCATTTACAATCGTCCAATCTGAGTTTGATTAGCATAAGCTAGATTTCCCACAAGAGCCTCTTATTACATTTCTTTTGTAAGCAAGTCCAACTTGGACACAGTTAGCTCCTCTTCTTCATTCAGCATGTCATTCAAATAGATACCAAAGAGAGATGCATAAGATCATTGTTACTTGATGATGGCAAAGGAGTGAGGTTGCAGGATGAGGTTCAGAAACCAATGCAGTAACAGTAAAGACAGTGGTGAAGAGAGGAAACCGAGCTCCCTGCTAGTGCTGTCCTTAAAATCCATGCTGTCAGCCCAACACAGGGACAAAAACTGATTTCAAAAAGGGAGTTGTGATTTGTTTTTTACAGAACAAAGCCTATAAATTTTGGTCAAATAAAAGAAGACTTTACCACAGCATTAAAGAAAAACCTCATGGATATCCAAGACCAGGAACTGCAAGGCTAAGGCAGTTCTCTTTCAAGAGCTGCATGGTCTTTTTCTCTCATGGTGTCTCTTTGTGCGTTTTGTGATTTTTACCTGAGAGCTGCTCAATTTTTGCAACTTTGTGGGAATCCTTTGAGACCTGGGTTGAAGTTGGGACTACCAACCCAAGCGTTCTAGGAATTACATTTTCTAGTTGAGGCTTTTCAGACTACACAGATAGCATGAATTTGGACTGTAAGCCATGTGAAGACTGACTTATGGTTATAAATTCTCATGGGAGATTATTTAACCTTCCACTCAGTACCAAGACTAGATAGGCATGTTTCCTTACTGCCATCTTCTGTAGAGAATGGTCTATTTCTAAATCCCCTATACACTGAGGGTGTAGCCCTCTGGATTTCCAGCATTATGTGTGGGTCTTCATTTACATTACCCATCTTGGGTGGTACACTTTAGCCCCAAGCAGCCCTCAAAATAAGCTCAAAATTCACCAGTATTTGGCAGACATTTCCAGGGTGAAAGCCAGCTTAGGTGTTCACTTACCAGTCAGGATCCCTGCTTTCACTTTATTTTTGAGATCTACATAAAACTTTTATGCCAGCTCAGTGATGCATTCAGAGAAATAAAAAAAGATTTAGCCAATATTTTAGTTGTTTCAATTGGGGAGTTGTTTGGAAGATCAGGAATTAGGCTCACAGTGTCTTCACTTTAACTATGAAAAATCTCTCTGTGTTCCTTTCTCTATTAGACCAGCTTATTCTGTTTAGTTAAAGTTGTTAGTCTCTCAGAATTTCAGCTTACTGTTACTTGCCATGACCAAGGCTTTGTTGGTTGTGACTCTACCTCAGTTTCTGCCTTCATTGCTACTTGCCCCTGTCACTCCAGTTCTTAATTGAAAATTAATAAGAAAAGGCTCTAATTTTCAGGTAGAACCATTCAGGTTCATGGATCATCAGTAACTGCTCTTGGGTCAATGTCTACCTTCGATTCAGTCAGATATAGTCAGTGGGGTGTGTGTGTGTGAGTAGCAAAGTCATGTGGTACAAAACATGGCTGCCATTCATTAACAGGGCTATGGGCTTGAATTTTCCCATAGAAGAAGGTGTGTGGAGGAACGATAAAATATTTTTAGTACAAACACCTGTAAGAACAATACTCTTCTTCCCACTTTAAAACAAAACAAAACAAAAAAATAAACCCCAACAAACCCAGTTGGATGGGAACCAAGGTAGAGAAGGTTTCTACCAGATTTTCCCCTAAAGTGAAATGAACGGCTATTGTGAGGTGATAACATGATATACAAAGTAGAATCCTGCATTAGGACTTCTTATCAGTGACCAGAACCTTTATTATTTATGCCCTTTTGAAGACCATGAAATTATTGCAGATATACATGAGAATCAAAATACACTTACCAAAAACAATTTAGAAACTGCGTTAACAACTTGTACTAAGAAGTTATTTCTAAGTGTTACCAAATGTCCAAGAGCTCTTTTAAAATGCACACTTGTATTTCCACATTAAGGCAATAATTAAGTAAAATAAGGTACGGTATTGACCCCATCTCTTCTTCCAGCTCTGCCACTTTACAGTTAAACTTGTTGAAATAGTCATTATAGGCACTGCCTTCACTTTTCTACTCTCTATTCTGTCCTCAATCCACTCTAATTTGCTCTACAACCCTTAGCACTATACAGAACTTCATGAGAGCAGAAACTTTGTTTTATTCACTACTTTCTCTCCAGCATTAAGGACAGTGTCTGATGCATAATATGTGCTCAATAAATATTTATTAAAGAAATGAATGAATGCCGTGGAATATTAGCCACCCATTAAAATAATGATATTTATGAGTTTTTAATAATATGGGAAAATGCTTATAATAAAATACTTAACAAGAAAAAGGATAGAAAATGGTATGCATCATATGATCTCTGTTACTAAAAATGCAGAGAAAAAGACTAGACAGAAATATGCTAAAATATTAATAATGGTTTTCTGGAATAGGATTATAAGTGATGAGTTTTTTTCTTTTCTCTTGTATTTTGTTTTTGCTATTCTGCCATATTTTATTCATGGGTAACTTTTACAATTAAGAATTAAATTTAAGCAACAACATAAAGGAAATGGTGTAACATCTCAATGTGCCTCCTTTCAGGCTCCAATAGCAAATAATTATTGATATACTTATCTGAAGATAAGGTACTCCAGGAGATCACATTTGATAAGTGTGCATCAATTGGTGAAATGATGCTGGATTTATTGTTACTCATCATTGATGGATTGACACAGTGGCTGCAACATGAGCTCAAACACATCTACTATTGTGAGGATGGCGAAGGACCAGGCAACGTTTCATTCTGTTATATGTAGGGTCACTATGAGTTGAAGCCAACTCGACAACACCTAACAACAACAACAACAGCATTATTGTTATTGTTTCAGTTTCATCTCTCCAACCAGATAATGACCACTTCACCACTAGACAGCAGCCTCAACAGCAAATATTTGCTGAGTGGTAACTTTGTGTGGGTGCTTGCATTATCTCATTTAATCATCAAAAAAACCTTGTAAGGGAAGTATTATTATTACCGTTTTGCAGATAAGAAAACTGAGGCATAGAGTGTACACGGAACTTGCTCAGGATCACACTGCTAGTAAATGGCAGAGTCCAGATCAAGCGCAGTTCTTAACCAGGGCTCTAGGAACCTTGGCTTTTATTGAAGAGCACCCCCACAGTAGTTTATCCTGGGCGCAGAAGTAGGATGCTTGAAAGATAGTCTGCAAGCTCTATCCAGAAACCTACTGTTGCAGGAATTTCCAGAGGCTGCTGCGCATTGCTGTACCAAAAAACCAAAAACCAAACCCGTTGTTGTCAAGTTGATTCCAACTTATAGTGACACTATAGGACAGAGTAGAACTGCCCCATACAGTTTCCAAAGGTTGGCTGGTGGATTTGAACTGCTGACCTCTTGTTTAGCAGCCGTAGCTCTTAACCACAACCCCACCAGGACACCATATTGCTGTAGGAACGTTAATTTCCCATTGTGGCTGGCAGAAGTAAAAAGAGTTCATGGCTGGTTTGGATCAGGCTAAGTATTAGGCTAAAATGAGAAGCACCTAGTGAAAATAATTTGGAGATTTGTTGTCATTGCTGAAAAATGTATAAAAGAGAAGTATATTCCAGCTCAAAAATATTCTTTAAAAAGTCTCTACCGCCCACTGGTAAATAGAAGCCACATGGGCTGAACTGAGCCAGTTCATCACATGTTGGCTGCTGAGAGGGCCAGGTGCATGGGAGGACAGGTAGCATAGCAGAACTGGCCTTGGCCCTTTGCCTCAAAAGCTTCTGGGTATGCCATTAGTAAAGAACAGATTTTTTTTTTTTTTAAATTAAGAAAGTTATATGCACACACAAAAAAAAAAAATGTAAAAAAGGGAATACAGTGAAAAGTCATTTCCCACCCACAGCCATTGTTTCCACTCCCCAGAGGCAATCATTGTTACCCATTTCTTGAATATGCTCCCAGAAATATTTTATGCATGAAAGCATATACTCAGTATTTGTGTGTATGCTCTTTGAAAAACACACACATGGTTACAAATTATACTCACCTCCCTTTTTTCCCCTTAATATGTCTTGGCACACAGTGTTTGGCCAAGGGGAGAGTGGGGGCTGAAATTCCGCCCACACACCGTTCAATAAACTGTGCTCTCTGGCAGGGGCCTGTGTCTGCCTGGAAAAGGGCACCTTTTTAGAATTCACACCAGAATACATTCTCAGGCTCTGGATTTGTGCATATCAGCACATATATAGATCTTCTTCACTTTTTTTCATTGTTACAGTGCATTTTGCTCTAGTGGATGAATGATACATTACTTGTGGGCATTCAGGTTGTTTCTAATTTTTGCTCTTAGAAAAAAAATGCCGTAACAAATTTCTTTGTCTAAACATCTTTGTGCAACTGTGTGAGCACATATGAATGGTAAGTTTGGATTTGTCATTTCTGAGATTCTGAAACATTTTGCTTCAAACAAGAAACAAAATACGCTCATTTAAAAAAAGATCTGAAGTCCAGAGATAGTTCTTTAATTTTTGTAAGCGATATTTCAAATTCTCATCCATTATCAGCCCTGATAATTGACTTCCAGCAGCTACAGGAAGTGTTTGCTTGCTTCTCCTGGGCCCTAATCACCCACAGCAGGTACTTTTTCTATTTACAAGCTGTCTTCACTGCTTCCAGAATTGTTTCTATCAGCAGGTTACTAGACTCTTCTTTATTCTTGGGGAGGTTCTTACTTACTGAAGTTTAGAAGAATCAACATTTCCCAACCAGTGGGAGGGTGTGGTTCATTCTCACACCTCTTAAGACCTTGGCTTTCCTGCTATTAAGTATCAGTAAATCTTCTGACCTTCCAAAGTACACAGAGACTGTATAAGGCTCAAGTGAGGGGTTTTGTGTGGAAAATTTTTTTTTCTTAGAGGCAGTGTGAAAAGGGCAGGGCCTTTACAATGAACAGAATGAGGGTTAGAATCTTGGGTCTGCCACCCTCAATAACAGATGCATGTAAAGCAATTTGCACATAGCAGGCAGTCAGTAACTGGATTAATAATGATATGATGATGATAATGATAGTGATGTACTCTTTGTGAATGAATAAGGGAACAGATGTGTCCTGGGGACTATACTAGGTGTTCTATAGATGTTAACTGATTCTATCTTTGAAACCACCCTACATAGTAAGCATTGTGACTCCATTTTAGAGCCAAGGTTAGAGAGGTGAAATAACTTGTTCAAGACTTCTCAGGGGCTAATATACAAGCTATGCCCCTCTACATGCGAATTGATATGCCTTTCCTAGATATGTGTAATAAAACTTCTTTTTTTTTTTTTTATTAAAGGAAGTAAACAATTTTTTAAATTGTGCTTTAAGTGAAAGTTTACAGCTTGAGTTAGTTTCTCATGCAAAAATTTATACATACATTGTTATGTGACCGTAGTTGCTATCCCTGTAATATGTCAGCACATTCCTCTTTTCCACCCGGATTTCCCGTGTCCATTCAGCCAGCTCCTGTCCCTTTCTGCCTTCTCATCCTGCCTCTGGACAGGAGCTGCCCATTTAGTCTCATGTATCTACTTGAACTAAGAAGCACACTCTTCATAAGTATGATTTTATGTCTTATAGTCCAGTCTAATCTTTGTCTGAAGAGTTGGCTTTGGGAATGGTTTTAGTTTTGGGCTAACAGAGAGTTTGGGGGCCATGTCTTCTGGGATTCCTCCAGTCTCAGTCAGACCATTAAGTCTGGTCTTTTTACTAGAATTTGAGTTCTGCACCCAACTTTTCTCCTGCTCCATCAGGGACCCTCTGTTGTGTTCCCTGTCAGAGCGGTCATTGGTGGTAGCCAGGCACCATCTAGTTCTTCTGGTCTCAGGCTGTTGAAGTTTCTGGTTTATGTGGCCCTTTTGTCTCTTAGGCTCATATTTTCCTTGTCTCTTTGGTGTTCTTCATTCTCCTTTGCTCCAGGTTGGTTGGGACCAATTGATGCATCTTAGATGTCCACTCACAAGCTTTTAAGACCCCAGATACCACTCACCAAAGTGGAATGCAGAACATTTTCTTAATAAACTTTGTTAAGCCAGTTGATCTAGATGTCCCCAGACACAATGGTCCCCAAACCCCCGCCCCTGCTACTGTGTCCCTTGAAGTGTTTGGTTGTATTCAGGAAACTTCTTAACTTTTGGTTTAGTCCAGTTATGCTGACTTCCCCTGAATAGTGTGTTGTCCTTCCCTTCACCTAAGGTAATTCTTATCTACTATCTAGTTAGTGAATTCCTCACTCCCTCAATCCCCACCCTTGTAACCATCAAAGAATGTTTTCCTCTGTGTTTCAACCGTTTCTTGAGTTCTTATAATAGTAGTCTCATACAATATTTGTCCTTTTGTGACTGACTAATTTCACTCAGCATAATGCCTTCCAGATTCATCCATGTTGTGAGATGTTTCGTGTATTCATCATTCTTTATCATTGCATAGTATTCCGTTGTGTGTATGTAGCATAATTGGTTTATCCGTTCATCTGTTGATGGGCACCTAGGTTGTTTCCATCTTTTTGCTGTTGTGAACAGTGCTGTGATGAACATGGGTGTGCATATATCTATTTGTGTGACAGGTTTTATTTCTCTAGGATATATTCCAAGGAGTGGGATTGCTGGATACTATGGTATTCTTATTTCTAGCTTTTTAAGGAAGCACCAGATTGAATTCCAAAGTGGTTGTACTATTTTACATTCCCACCAGCAGTGTATAATGTTCCAGTCTCTCCACAACCTCTCCAACATTTATTATTTTGTGTTTTTTGGATTAATGCTAGCCTTGTTGGGGTGAGATGATATCTCATTGCAGTTTTGATTTGCATTTCTCTAGTGGTTAATGATCGTGAGCATTTCCTCATGAATGTCTTCTTTGGTGAAGTTCCTGTTCATATCCTTTGCCCATTTTTTAATTGGGTTATTTGTCTTTTTTGTTGGTGAGGTTTTGCAGTATCTTGTAGATTTTAGAGACTAGACCCTTAACAGGTATGTCTTAGCCAAAAATTTTTCCCCGGTCTATAGGTTGTCTTTTTACTCTTCTGGCAAAGTCTTTTGATGAGCATAAGTGTTTGATTTTTAGGCGCTCCCATTTATCTAGTTTCTCTTCTGGTGTTTGTGCATTGTTAGTAATGCTTTGTATTCTGTTTATGCCATGTACTGGGCTTCTAGCATTGTCCCTCTTTTTTCTTCCATGATCTTTATCATTTTAGATTTATATTTAGGCCTTTGATCCATTTTAAGTTAGTTTTTGTGCATGGTGTGAGATACGGGTCTTGTTTCATTTTTTCCAGATGGATATCCAGTTATGCCAGTACCATTTGTTAAACAGACTATCTTTTCCCCATTTAATGGACTTTGGTCCTTTGTCAAATATCAGCCGCTCATAGGTGGATGATTTTACGGCTGGATTCTCAATTCTGTTCCATTGGTCTGTGTATCTGTTGTTGTACCAGGCTATTTCGACAACTGCAGTGGTGTTATAAGTTCTAAAATCAGGTAGTGTGAGACTTCCCACTTTGTTCTTCTTCTTCAGTAAAGCTTTACTTATCTGGGCCTCTTCCCTTTCCAAATGAAGTTGGTGATTTGTTTCTCCATCTCATTACAAAATGTCGTTGGAATTTGGACTGGGATTGCATTGTATCTGTAGATTGAGTAAACAATGTTTTAATGGTGTTCTGAGCAGTGAGTAGGTCCCTGGGTGGTGCAAACAGTTTGCTCTCAGCTACTAACAACAAGATTGGGAGTTGTAACCCACCCAGCAGCACTATGAAAGAAAGGCGTGACAATTTGCTTCCATAAAGATTACAGTTAAGAAAACTCAGTGGAGTTCAGTTCAACGGGTCTGGTTTTTTTTTTTTTTTTTTTTTTAAGTTTGAGCAGTGAGTTACATAAGTTCATTCTTTCTGCTTTCTAAAGATCAGTTCTTTTTAACCAATTTGCATATAGCATTTGAATTTTAAGAGTAGTTTTGCTCAGTAACAATACAAAAGACAGCTTCTTAGGACAACAGGTTTAGTAACTAGGATGTTTGGTATCTAAAGAATCAATAAATAAGTCCTCATGAAAAAACGTTTGATCCGCGATTGTATAAAAACGTGTCGTCAAGATGAAGTGCTTTGCTGATCTTCTCTGTAGCCTTGAATATTTTACTGTCTTTTATGTATTTTTCTCAGTGTGTACTTCAGTCCGAAAGAAACTTTTCTATTTTCTTTATCCTCAGTATTCATCTTTCCACCTATGAAATATATCAGGTTCTTAATTCCTTTCTCTGTTGCTAAGTTGGAATCTAGACAGCTTATTTCTCTTATCTCTTTCCAACTCCATGGTGGTAGATTTTCCTGTTTCTTATCTCTTTTTTGAGAAATATGACTTGTAGGATACTGTCTGGGGAAGGAGGAAATAAGATAAGGCAGCCTTGGGGAATATGTGGCCCTGAAGCTTTGCCTGTTTGTAAAGCTCCATGCATAGGCAGCTGTGTACCTGATGGTGCCCTCACCTTCTGAACTGGATCATCGGTTATATGTGTCCTTATAATGTAAAGGAATCATTTGCATAATACATACGTGTTCTCATTTACTCTTCCTGAACAACATCTTCCTTCTTTTTAGATGTATCTACCCATGTTGAGGAGCCCTGGTAGCACAATGGTTAAGAGTTTGGCTGCTAAACAAAAGATTGGCAGTTCATATCCAACAGCTGCTGCTTGGAAACCCTATAGGGTAGTTCTACTCAGTCCTATAGGGTCGCTGTGAGTTGGAATTGAATCAAGAGCAACGGGTACCCATGTTGATAGGGAGTCCTTGGGTGGTGTCAATGGTTTAAGTGCATGACTGACTGCTAGCCAAAAGGTTGGTGGTTTGAACCTACTCAGTGGTGCCTCAGGGAACAGGCCTGGCTATGTGATTCCAAAAGGTTGCATACAGCCTTGAAAGGACTATGGAGCAACTCCACTCTGCACTCATAGGGTGGCCATGAGTTGGAATCAACTCAGTGGCAACTAACAACAACAACATCCATGTTGCTTGGGCCAAAGGATGCACACTGAACATTTGTGTGCTTTATATTATGAAAGTTTAACTTTTGGTGCTCCTTAATGCCATTTAAATGTTCAATGAAAGTTATTTGCATCCATCCAATGAACATTTATGAGATGCTCACTGCGTACAAGGCATGGCTTGAGGTGGGTGCATGGATACAGCAATGGTCTCAATCTATTGTGGGTAGGGTTGGCAGATAAAATGCAGGATGTCCAATTAAATTTGAACTTTAGGTAAAGAAAGAATGCTATTGGTTTGCGATCAGCTGCTAACCTATACATTGGTGGTTCAAACCCACCCAGCAGCTCCAGAAGAAAGGCCTGGAAAACCGCTTCCATAAAGATTACAGCCAAGAAAACCCTGTGGAACAGTTCTACTCTGTAACACCTGAGTTTGCCGTGAGTCAGAATTCACTCAATGGCAACAAGTTTGGCTTTTTGTTTTTATTTCCCATGCAACATTTGGGACATATGTATACTAAAAAAGCATTTGTTGTTTATCTGAAATTTCTGTATTTTAGTTTTCTAAATCTGGCACCCTAATTGTAGAAGACTGATATATAAGTAAATAATGGCATAGCAGTTGGGTAAGTGCTATGATAGGGGCGCTCTAAATCATTCCAGCAATTACCTCTGCAGCATTTGCAGAGAAGAAACTCTGGCAGAGGATGAAGGGGCAGCCTGAAGAAGGGATCCATCTCCAGGCTGATGGGTCAGAGAGCTAGGATTGTCAGGATGCTTTGCCCTTTGACCCATGGAGAACATGAAGCAGAAGTTTGTGAAATATCTATGTAATTCAATACCTAGATTAATTAAAATCCTTCCTCCTGCAGCCCACATCCTTAAAGACAACCCCCAAGAAAAACCGCTGGTGTTGACACACGAGGTCCCGACTGGATCAGGGGTTTATTTTGCCACCTTAGTTTCCATGTCCTTCTAGCCATTAAACAGCCTCTGTTGTTGTTAGTTGTTGTCAAGTCGATTTTGACTTATAGAGACCCCATGTGTGCAGAGTAGAACTACTCCAGAGGGTTTTCCAGGGTGTGACCTTTTGGAAACAGATCTCCAGGCCTACCTTCCAAGGTGCCTCTGGTTGGGTTTGAACCTTGAACCTTTTGGCTAGTAGTCCAGTAATTAACCCTTTGTGCCACCAGGTGAACAAATATTTGTTTGTTCAATAACTACAGTGGTAAAAATAGTGTGTTCTTGGTGACCTAGGAAAGGGGGAATAGGCTAAGGACAAATATACAAAGTAATCAAATAGATTTCTGATCTTGATCAGCCTGTCGTGTGTGTGTTTGTGGGGAGGGGGGAGGTGGTTAGGCATAGGGATTGAGTCTAGGAGAGCTAAGAACCAAATACTCATGGAAGAGCCACGTTATTTCAGGCAGTGTTAAAAAGAACCAATCAAAGACCCGGACTTGGTTATCACAGTATTTTACCTTGATACTTAAGGGAGTAAAGTGAGTGTCATCCAGCAAAATTGCCTGGAGAAGATGAGCTTTGAGTTCAGTCTTAAAGCTCTGGAATTTGAGTGGGTGCAGAGATGGAAAAAAGCCGTTGTCCAGAGGGAGAATAAAATATCCAAGGGCATATTTTAGCATACCATGTGAACTCATGTGTGTGTATGTGTGTGAATCAGGCGAACACATGAGGTGAAGGTGAGAGAATGAGAAGATCCAAGAGGTTGGAAGAGGAAACGTTACATGTCAAATGATTAGATTTCAGACAGGAAAACTGATAAATGGGGCAGATCCACAAAAGTAGGTCAAAGCAGAAGTTTGAGATAATCTTTTGGATAACACAAGCGTTGTCCCACTTTTGAATGAATTACTTGGGAATTCAGAAAATTGCTTCACAGAAGTTAGATTCTTGCAATCATATTCTGCCAGAGGCTTCCAGCAGGTGGTATATTAGGAAAAATATTTACATAGAAGAAGATAAAAAGCTGTTTTATTTTCCTCCTAATCCATGTTATACCTTAATTGCCTTATGGAAAAATTCTTTTTGCTTGGCCCTCTCTCTTTCATGGAAATCTAGGTCATGACCGCTGGAAAATGTAACTGCACTCTTCAGGTACAGCAAGAAAATGCACTGTTGTTGGGTTAGGTGTTTTATTAAAGGTTTCTGCAGAGGCCGAATATCTTTATCTAAAATTCGCAGAAATGCCGGAGGCTAAGACCATAAAAAATGAGAATTATCTACCTGTAATCTCTTTGGTTCTCTTTCTGTTGCTCCTTCTCTCTCTCTCTTATCTTGCTGATTATTATTATTTTTTTTTTAGTAAAGCAAAAAGAAAGTTTTATTTGGCATATATTCAAAGAAGCAAAAGTGACAAAATGGACCAGCATGCCACTAGAGCCATGTCTGTTGGAGTCCAAGGAATATTGCAGAATAAGCAAGGGTGGGAAAATGGACAAGCATGCTGTCACAGCCATGTCCAAGGAATATTACAGAATCATCAGTATATAGTAGCATTACAAATGGACAAAACCATTGAAAGCTTCACCTTTTTACAGTTTGGCTAGAAACTGATTCTACATTTTGAATTGCCTTTCTTAATAATCATTGTTATAGGTTTCAGTAATGACAGTCAGGAGGGTCCTGGCTGGTCCAACAAATCTTACTATTCACTAAATGCTAATAGAAAAAGACAAGAGTGGAAGGGAAAGTATGTGGGTCGTTTGTGCTGTTCTATTAGTTTACCTGAACCAAAAAAACCCCACTTATACACTGTTGGTGAGAATGTAAAATGGTACAACCACTCTGGAAATCGATTTGGCACTTCCTTAAAAAGCTAGAAATAGAAGTACCATGGGTACTGTCGAGTCAATTCCGATTTTTCAGAGCGACCCTAAAAGATGTTTTTTAAGGTTGTCCTAGCTATTGTCTTTATACCTCAGGGCTCAGTTGATGCCTCCTTGTGAGTCCTTGTGAGACCAGCTCCAGCTGGGTCACATTTTTTAATTTAATTTAAATTTTTTTAAATTGTTGTAGTTTAAATGAAGTTTATATTTCAAGTTAGTCTCCCATATAAAAATTTATACGTACATTGTTATATGACCCTAATTGCTCTTCCCATACTGTGACAGCACATTCCTCCTTTCCGCCCCTGATTCCCCATGTCCATTCAACCAGCTCCTAACCCTCCCTGCCTTCCCATCTCACCTCAGGACAGAAGCTTCCCGTTTAGTCTCTTGTATCTACTTGAGCTAAGACGCACACACCTCACGAGTATCATTTTATGTTCCACAGTCCAGTCCAATCCCTGTCTGAAGAGTTGGCCTTGGAAATTGTTTTATTTCTGGGCTGATAGAGAATCCAGGGGCCATGCTGTCTGGGACTCCTCCAGTCTCATCCAGACCATTAAGTCTGATTTTCTTGCTAGAATTTGCCTTCTGCACCCCACATTTCTCCTGCTCCATCAGGGACTCTCTATTGTATTCCCTGTCAGGGTGGTCATTGGTGGTAGCCGGGCACCATCTAGTTCTTCTGGTCGCAGGCTGATGAAGTCTCTGGTTTATGTGGCCCTTTCTGTTTCTTGGGCTAATACTTTCCCTGTGTCTTTGGTGTTATTCATTCTTCTTTACACCAGGTGGTTGGGACCAATTGATGCATCTTAGATGGCCACTCACAAGTTTTTAAGATGCTAGATGCCACTCACCAAAGCAGGATGCAGAACATTTTCTTAATAAGCTTTGTTATGCCAGTTGACCTAGATGTTCCCTGAAAGCATGGTCCTCAGATGCCTACCCCTGCTACTCTGTCTCTCAAAGTGTTTGATTGTATTCAGAAAACTTCTTAGCTTTGGTTTAGTCCAGTTGTGCTGACTTCCCCTGTCGTGTGTGCTGTCCTTCCCTTCACCTAAGGTAATTCTTATCTACTATCTAGTTAGTAAATAACCCTCACCCTCCCTCCCCACTCTCGTAACCATCAAAGAATGTTTTCTTCTGTGTTTAAACCTTTTCTTGAGTTCTTATAATTGTGGTCTTATACAGCATTTGTCCTTCTGTGACTGACTAAATTCACTCAGCATAATGAGTTCCAGCTTCCTCCATGTCATGTTTCATGGCTTCGTCGTTGTTCTTTATCGTTGCATAGTATTCCATTGTGTGGATATACCATAATTTGTTTATCCTTCATCTGTTGATGGGCATCTAGGTTGTTTCCATCTTTTTGCTATTGTGAACAATGCTGCAATGAACATGGGTGTGCATATATCTATTCATGCCATGGCTCTTATTTTTCTAGGATATATTCCTAGGAGCTGGATTGCTGGATCCTATGGTACTTCTATTTCTAGCTTTTTAAGGAAGCGCCAAATCGATTTCCAAAGTGGTTATACCATTTTACATTCCCACCAACAGTGTATAAGTGTTCCAGTCCCTCCACAACCTCTCCAGCACTTATTATTTTGTGTTTTTTGGATTAATGCTAGCCTTGCTGGGGTGAGATGATATCTCATTGTAGTTTTGATCTGCATTTCTCTAATGGCTAATGATCATGAGCATTTCTTCATGTGTCTGTTAGCTACCTGAATATCTTCTTTAGCGAAGTGCCTGTTCATATCCTTTGCCCATTTTTAAATTAGGTTATTTGCCTTTTTGCTGTTGAGGTTTTGCAGTATCTTGTAGATTTTAGAGATTAGACCCTTAACAGGTATGTCTTAGCCAAAAATTTTTTCCCAGTCTGCAGGTTGTCTTTTGACTCTTCTGGTGAAGTCTTTTGATGAGCACAAGGGTTTGATTTTTAGGAGCTCACAGTTATCTAGTCTCTCTTCTGGTGCTTGTGCATTGTTTCTTATGGTTCATATTGTGTTTATGCCATGTATTAGGGCTCCTAGCATTGTGCTTATTTTATCTTCCATGATCTTTATCATTTTCGATTTTATATTTAAGTCTTTGATCCATTTTGAGTTAGTTTTTGTGCGTGGTGTGAAGTATGGGTCTTGTTTCAGTTTTTTGCAAATGGATATCCATTATGCCAGCACCAATTGTTAAAGAGACTGACTTTTCCCCAGTTAATGGACTTTGGGCCTTTGTCAAATATCAGCTGCTCACAGGTGGATGAATTGATGTCTGGATTCTCAATTCTGTTCCGTTGGTCTATGTATCTGTTGTTGTACCAATACCAGGCTGTTTTGACTACCGGGGTGATATAATAGGTTCTAAAATCAGGTAGTGTGAGGCCTCCCACTTTGTTCTTTTTCTTGAGTAATGCTTTATTTATTCAGGGCCTCTTCCATTTCCATATGAAGTTGGTGATTTGTTTCTCCATCTCGTTAAAAAATGCTGGTGGAATTTGGATGGGGATTGCATTGTATCTGTAGATCACTTTGGGTAGAATTGACATTTTCACTATGTTGAGTCTACCTATCCATGAGCAAGGTATGTTTTTCCACTTATGCAAGTCTCTCTAATTTCTTGCAGTAGTGTCTTGTAGTTTTCCCTATATAGGTCATTCATGTCTCTGGTTAGATTAATTCCTAAGTATTTTACCTTCTTGGGGGCTATTGTAAATGGTACTGATTTGGCAATTTCCTCTTTGAAATTCTCTTTGTTGGTGTAAAGGAATCCAACTGATTTTTGTATGTTTGTCTTGTATCCTGAAACTTTGCTGAAATCTTCTATTAGTTCCACTAGTTTTCTTGTGGATTCTTTGGGGTTTTCTGTATATAAGATCATATCATCTGAAAATAGAGATACTTTGACTTCTTCCCTACAAATTTGGATGAGCTTTATTTCTTTTTCTAGCGTAATTGCTCTGGCTAGGACCTCCAGCACAATTTTGAATAAGAGTGGTGATAGAGGGCATCCTTGTCTGGTTCCTGTTCTCAAGGGGAGTGCTTTCAAAGTCTCTCCATTTAGGAGGAAGTTGGCTGTTGGCTTTGTATAAAAGCCCTTAATTTTATTGAGGAATTTCCCTTCAATTCCTATTTTGTTGAGAGTTTTTATCAGGAATGGGTGTTGGACTTTGTCAAATGCTTTTTCTACATCTATTGATAAGATAATGTGGTTCTTTTGTTTTATATATGTGATGGATTACATTGATTGTTTTTCTAATGTTGAACCATCCCTGCATACCTGGTATACATCCCACTTGGTCATGGTGACTTATTTTTCTGATATGTTGCTGAAGTCTATTGGCTAGAATTTTGTTGAGGATTTTTGCGTCAATGTTCATGAGGGATATTGGTCTGTAATTTTCTTTTTTTGTGGTGTCTTTACCTGGTTTTGGTATCAGGGTTATGCTGGCTTCATAGAATGAGTTTGGGAGTATTCCGTCCTTTTCTATGCTCTGAAATACCTTTAGCAGAAGTGGTGTTAACTCTTCTCTGAAAGTTTGGTAGAATTCTCCAGTGAAACCATCTGGGCCAGGGCTGTTTTTTTTTGTTTTTTAATTATCTTTTCAATCTTTTCTTTTGTTCTGGGTTTATTTCGTTGTTGTACCCCTGTTTGTGTTAATTTAGGTAGGTAGTGAGTTTCTATAAATTTGTCCATTTTCTTTAGGTTTTCAAATTTGTTAGAGTACAGTTTTTCATAGAATTCTGTTATGATTCTTTTTATTTCAGTTAGGTCTGTTGTGATATCACCCATCTCATTTCTTATATGGGTTATTTGCTTCCCCTCCTGTTTTTCTTTTGTCACTTTGGTCAGTGGTTTATCAATTTTGTTGATCTTTTCGAAGAACCAGGTTTTGGCTGGCTTCACCTCTTAAAATTCTCTCTTTATCTTTGGTTTTGAGAGGTTTGATTAAAATATGTCTTGGTGACTTTCTTTTGGGATCTACCTTATGTAGGGCTCGATGAGCATCTTGGATAGATATCTTCTCATTTTTCATGATATCAGGGAAGTTTTCTGTCAACAAATCTTCAACAATTCTCTCTGTATTTTCTGTTATCTCCCCCTGTTCTGGTACTCCAATTACCCGTTGGTTATTTCTCTTGATAGAGTCCCACATAACTCTTAGAGTTTCTTCATTCTTTTTAATTTTTTTATATGATTTTTCCTCAAATAAGTTGGTGTCAAGTGCTTTATCTTCAATGTCACTAATTCTGACTTCTATTGCCTCAGTTCTGCTCCTATCACTTTCTATTAAGTTGTCTAATTGTGAAATTTTATTGTTGATCTTCTGGATTTCTGATTGCTGTCTTTCTATGGATTCTTGCAGCCTATTAAATTTGTCATTATGCTCTTGAATAACTTTTTTAAGTTCTGCTGCTACTTTGTATGGTCTTTGGTTGCCTCTATGTTTTGACGAATTTCCTTTCTAATTTCTAGAAGAGTTCTGTATATTAATCTTTTGTATTCTGCCTCTGGTAATACCAAGAAATTCTCTTCCTCCAGATAACTTATTGATTTTTTATTTTTGGAGCTTGCTGAAGCCATCATGGATTGCCTCTTTATATGATTTGATATTGACTTTTGTCTCCAAGCCATCAATAAGTTATTAAAATTTATTTTATATTTGTTTAGTGTGTCCTAGCTTCTTGTAGTGTTTTATTTTGATAATCCCAGGTAGGCTACTCATGTGCACTAGTTTGATTATTGGCGTCTTTGAAGCTGTAATGTCCTGTTGCCAGGTAGTTAGTTTTGTAACTAAGTATGTGCACCTAGGAGTCTATTAAATTTTCCTGTATGGATTCAGCTCAGGTGTCCAGGCAGTCAGTCACCCAGTGTGTGGTGCAGGCTCTCACTACAGTCTTAGAGAGACATGGGTGATTGGTGTAGGCACAGGTATCTGCGTGCAGTAAGGGGTCACACGCTGAGCAAGGCAGGGGACTGACGGCTGCCCCTGAGGGTCTGAAAGGAAAGCATGTCCCTGTTTCCTAGAGCGAGTAGGTAGGTGACTTTTGAAGCCAGACTATGAGCACCCTACTCTGTTGGCTGTAAAGACTTGGCACCGCTTATTCTTGGATCCGTGTAGCAGGTGGCTAGGTGGGGTGCATGGAGCCACCAGTCCTCAAGCCCCTGATGCTGACCGATAAAGCGTCTGCTTAAAGAACAGAGCAGAGTCAAGTGTCGCAAATCTGCCACTTCACAGCTGAAACAGTTCAAGTTAGACTTCAGGTGTTTACCCTGTTGTACTACGGTAGTGAGGACTTATGCCGTTGAGATGGGTCCACACAAAAGTCTATACAGGGGTGGAAGGCACTCAAAGTCTGAAAGTCCCTTATGCCTGTGCCTAGGCAAAGGATCTGTGCCAACCTTGAGTTCCTGGCTCAGAGGAGCCAGTAGCTTATTTTTTCCCTGTTTGTTAATTTGTTCCTTCTCCAAGGCCAGGAAAATGGGTCATGGTGCCTTATGGGATCTACCTCCGGCCCCGGGAACTCAGAGACCAGGAGCCAGCTGGACCCGGTGCAGAGTGAGAAGCAGGAGGTAAATGGGAGAAAGATATTTCCCAAATGGGTTTTTTTTTTTTTTTTTTTTTTTAAATCCCTGCGAAAGGCCACATGCATGTACTTATCTTTAGTCACTTGGGTGCTGCTTTTCACTGGTTTGAAGTATCCAAGCAGAATCTCTGCTGCCAGATCTCTCTTGATGTGGAAACTGCCTTCCGAGTGAGTGCGCTGAGCTATGTGCCCACCGCCCTGAGCACCCCGAGCTGGTTCAGGCTGAAGAGCTGTGGCTCCTGCCACGTCCGGTCTGGCACTCCTGGCTTCTTCGAAAACGTCTCCCTCTCCCCCTGCCACTCAGTCTGATTCCTCAACTTTGCCTTGTTCAGGGCTCCTAGATATTCATATACAATCAAATCACTTGTTTTTCCAGGTCTTTGTTGTAAGAGGGATATAGGAAGCTGTCTGACTACTCTGCCATCTTGGCCTCGCCTCTCTTGCTGATTATTTTAATGTGTCTCTTTAGTTATAATAATTTCTACTAATCAACTACTTTTAATTACCTTTAGTTCAATACCAGAGAGAGAAATTGATTTTTTTTCTCTTTGTGGGGAGCAGGAAAGACGGGAGGTTTACGTACACCTGAATATTCTTTTTCCAGAATTAAGAGGCAACAACGGTCCTGAATTCACAGCAGAAGATAATTTGGAGAATCCAGAATAGAAGAATGTTTCAATGGAGGTGTTTTCTATGCATGTTGAGTTCCCTTCTTGGAGGCTATCTCTTCACTGCAGAGCCACAGACCTTGACGGGGTCTCAGAGGATGTCTATGACTGGCTTGCTGCCCCAGGCAGGCACAGACCAAAAGAGTGGCATGAAGGTAGACTCTGGGCCCAAACAAGCATTCCAGGAAGGGCTTCATGAGCCTTTGTTGTTCATAAAAAATGTTCTCAGTTGGAGATGACGTGCTGCTAACTTTTATAGTCGATGTTATAGCCAGTTCTTAAATCACCCCTGAAGGCTGATCAAGGATCCATTTCTAAAGATACATATCATCTAAGAGGGTGGCTGTTTTTATTCACATTTTCACACTTAAAATACATTTAAAAAATCCATGTTGCCAAAGGATTGCATCTCTTATAGAGTTAAAATTGCACATGTACGTTTTTCTATAACTTTCTTTATTGATCTTAGTGCTTAGTACTAAACTTGTATTTGCACAGGCAAAGTACGTATAAAGTTGTAACAGCTATTTGGTAATTCAAGCTTAAAACACTTCACTTGACATGTCCAAATGATTTAGGAGAAATAATTTTGGGGAACTTGTATTAATATTACCCAGATAATGTCTTTAAATTTTCTTTTTCATATTAATTAGGACCCTGTATCCAGGCTAGTTATAGAAAAAATTATGAAGTTGACCTCCAGCATCCTTTGCCTTTCCTCCTCCTGACCAGTTCTTGAAACTCTCTTTCTACTTCCTAGTGTCCAGTGCTCTGGGGTCCTTCTATATTCTCAGATTACTGCTTGAAAAGGATCCTGACAGCAGTCATTTATGTCCTAGTGTAAATGAGGTGAAATTCAAAGAGCTGCTTTAAGGGGATGTTTACATTTCAAACCTTTCTGATTGTCGAATGTGTCAGATGTTTCTGATGCTTGGGGATTGGAGACTCCTGGAATTCCATCCCACAGTGGTTTTGCTTTTCCCCTTTCTTTTCCTGTGTTCTAAGCCAGGAAGGGGAGCTGCAGTGGCAGAGTGGTTAAGAGCTCATCTGCTAATCAAAAGATCAGCAGTTCAAATCCACCAGCTGCTCCTTGGAAACCATATGGGCTTCTACTCTGTCCTATAAGGTTGCTGTGAGTCAGAATCAACTCCATGGCAACAGGTTTGGTTTTCTGGTTTTAAGCCAGGAAAAGAAAACTATTTGTTGGGTTGTGTTTACTAGCTCTGAGTCAGAATTGACTCGAATGCAACGGGTTTTATTTACTAGCTCCAAGAGTATCAAAGGTAATTCTCCTTCTGTAATAACAGCCCATGTGTGTACATTGCTTACTAGGTGGCAAGCACGCTTTACATGTTAACTCATTTGACCCACAATGGCCCCATGAACTAGGAAAAATAGGTTCTCTCTCTGTGTACAGCGGAGGAAACTGAAATACAGGAAGGTGAAGTAACTTGCCCAAGGGCAAGGGGGAGGCGCTATTAAGTGGGTGGAGCCAGGTTCAGCCCAGGCAATCTGTGAGGCTCTTAAACACTTTGCATAACTACCTCTCCAGTGGCTAACTGCTATCTATGATACTTTCAGTTCTACCTCACAATAATTGTCTTTATTCTGTTGCATGATTTCTACCATTTGCTAAAATATTTTTTACTCAAACAAAATATTCTTAATGGAGTATCTAGTCTGGGATGGCTCAAGGATTAGTTCCCAGCCCTTATATGTCAACTCCCATTACTAGTGCCCAGAGTCTTAGATGGAATTTTTCTCATACAAAACAAAGGCCCAAGTTCTGTTAACCAGGAGCATGGGACATATATAATTTTAACTTTTCGGAAAGGCATTTGACACTCCATTAATATTTAGTGTGTGATCTATGACGACCCTTTCTGTCTGATATATTCTTAGTCAATCACGGTACTTCTAGTTTTGCTTTGTATTCCCAAACCTTGTATTGTCACCTTGGTATTTGTGGACACTATAGTAATGGGTTTTGTTTGTATGTGTGAGTGACCCCAAACAGGTAGTCATTTGTCATTTTACTGCAAGTACAGATCTGAGTCTCAAAGACTGCAAAGCAGGTATCCAGATCCAGCCACTTAGCAAGTGTCCTAGCACTATGTCCCAATAGAGTTTTGTTTTTCTCTGTGGTATTTGCAAATTTGGGGATTTGAGAAAATCTCAACACACATCCTTCACCAAGATCACAAGACACTCTGCTTAAATCACAGTTTTTAAGTACATTCTGTTTTTGATAGGCTATTTTTTTCTGATGGTTCACAGTTGCTTTTTTTGTTGTTTTAAGTAAATTTTTATTGAAGTATAGCATACATACAGAAAAGTGTGCAAATTATAAATAGACAGCTTAGCAAATTTTCGCAAAGTGAATAAACCTATGTGACCAGTGTCTAGGTCAAGAAACAGAATCTTACCAGCATCCAGAAGCCCCCGGCACCCACTTCCAGTCATTATGCCCATGTTCCATTATGCCACTATCCTGACTTCTAACACCATTGATTAGTTTTGCCTGTTTTTGACCTTTACATAAATAGAATCATATAGTAGGTACTCTTTGGTGTTTGGTTTCTTTTTCTCAACATTCTGTTTATGATGTTTATTCATGTTTTTGTGTGTAGTTGTAGTTTGTCCATTCTCAATTGCTGTATAGGATTCCATGTTATAAGTAAACCATACTTTATTTATCTATTCTACTGTTGCTGGACATTTGACATTTCCAATTTTAAGCTATCATAAAGAGTGCTGCTATGAATATTCTTGTATATCTCTTCTGGTGAACATATGTATTCATTTCTGTTGGGTATAGATCTAGAAGTGGAATTCATGAGTCATGGGTTATACGTATGTTCAGCTTTAGTAGAAACTGCCAAACAGTTTTCCAAATTGGTTGTACCAATTTACACCCCACCAGCCTGAGAGTTTTTATTGCTCTACATCCTCACCAACATTTCATAGTCAGTCCTTTTTATTTTAGTCATTTTGGTGGTCCATTATGGTATCACATATGGTTTTAATTTGTACTTCCCTGATGACTAATGAAGTTGAGCATATTTTATATATATATATATATATATATATATATATATCACAGTTGCTTTTAATTATGATTCCTGACTTTTAAGCAGCTCCACTCAATTTTGTGTCATCTAAACGACTAACGTGTATAATTTTAATTCTAGCATTCATTTCAATGATAACCTGTATCTCTTGGGCTGACACCAAACCACTCATTTTGAGTCTGACCTTTGAACATGTAGGTGCTAAATTATATCTTGAGAGGTAATTGATAAGAATATCATGTAGTCTAGAATTGAATTTCTTGAGGAAATGAGTTCTAATACTGCCTCCTTTACCTACTAACCTGTCCCTGTAGTTGAAGAGCTTTACGGGTCCTCCAAAGGTGGTTATTCATGGAACTATGTAAAGTTATTCGAACCTGGTGCTTCTCTGTGCCAGTCAAATAGACACTTTGATGATTTGTCTTAGTATCTCCAGAAGAATTAATGTTGAGGAGACGGATTTATAATCACCATGTCTTTTCCTACCTTCCCTGACACTGTCAGGGTGTCATGGCCATTGCTAACCCCAGTCAAAATTTATTGATGGGACCTGAAGCATCAACTGCTTTTAGAGTTTCCCATTGCTAGGGTCCTTCCTTTAAAATAGTCCTTCCTCCTGTGTCTGCTTGAAAATCTCAAGCTTTCAAATGACCAACACCCTCTTGGTGCTTGCCAATTTGCTGTGGTACACCAGCAGAGTTTATTATGAAATATGAAGTAAGGATGCTGGCTCTTGGCAGGCATGGCTCCAGGTATCTGCATGGTAATCCCTGGAAGGATGCATTACAACTTTCTTCCAGAAAAAGCCACTCATTTTGCAGGGAACTTTGAGTTCATTTTAAAGTGACACATTAGAACCACTGTGGACTTCAGAAACTACATGTTCATACCCGTAGAGTGTGTATTAGAAGTAACTGGGGAGGTTGTCATACAATATTAATTCTTGAGTCTCACTCCCAGAGATTCTGATTCGGTAAGCCTGGTGTGGGCCTATGCAATCTACATTTTTTAGCAAGCACCCTGATAACTCTGATATGGACGTTCCAAAACTACTCTTTGTAAATTACTGCTCTAGGGCCTCTTATTCAAATATGATGTGAGGTTCCTGAAGCAGGTAGGAAGGTTGGCCATTGTGAACTATATTAATAATTGTAATTAAGAGAAAAAATGTCTCTTTAGATCTAAAGTTCTAAACTATATGTCCTTGCCTGAGCTCTGTAAGAGCAGAGCCTGAGATAGGGATTTGGGTGTATGTGATTTATCAGATTGGTCTCAGAAGAGAGTAGGGCAGGTAGGATAAGGCAAGACAAGGACCTAATACAGAATGTGGTCTCAGTTGGAGGTCAGCTTGAGTTTGAGCCCACACGGTGCTCCAGAGTATGAGTTGCACCACACAACTGGTCCAACATTGAGGAAAGGAGGCCAGCCTTTTGTACCCCATGCCCATCAGTCATTGGCTAGGAACAGCCCTGGAATGGGTAGGTGATGTAACCTCCTGGTAACTCCTGTTCTCCAGGGGAAGAAGCCTTTGGAGTCATTAGTAACTAACACTCATGGCAGTTGGTGGATGGTGCACTAGCAAGGTAAGGAAATGTAGGAGGCACACCATCAGCTTCCCCCACATTATGACAATGTAAACTCACATGGGAGGCTTTTCACAAGATGGCTTCTGTTCTTGGTCACTCCAGCTACTCTTATTGTAGTACTTTACTTAATAAGCCTGCTGCTCTTACAATGCTTTTTAAAATTACAAGGGAAAACATGGACAGTATATATACTTGTTTTTTTGTTCTTTAATATTTTCCTTCTCATGCTTTAGTAAGAATTGTCATCCTGCAGGAAAGTGTAGAAAATATGGCAACCTCATCTGTCAATGTTGTTTCCTACTCTTAATAAGAGAAACAATAGCTTCAAATATTGAATTATGGATCCTCAGGCTGTAGTGAACACTTAATGTGTTTTATTCAAAACTTCATTTGCAGATGAGTCTGTCTCATGCTTCTTGTAGTGATATTGCTTGTGGGGGATGTTCCCTTGTTTAGGACTTTCAATGAGAAATATGATGTTCTGAAAACTATTGAACTGGTTGTCATTGGTTACTTGACTTTATTAAATAAAATAGCCTCGTCTAAACTGTGTTCTGTGGAAGATTAGTGTCCTTTTACTGTGTTCTACAGAAAACAAATTCTATAGTCAAATAATTTTGGGGGCACTCTCCAAATTATATTTCCCTCTGGGAAATTCACAAAGCATTTTGGCATATTAGAGGTGCTGAGCTAACCTGCAGGAAAGAAAACTGCTTACTTTTGTTTAACCCGTTGTTTCCCAAAGCTATTTGCTCATGGAAGAGTCCCCTTTCATGGTTGTCTTCTTCCCTTTTACTTTTGCAGAATAAATGATAAGATCTTACAGAACTAATATTCCATAGAACAGAATTTAGTGAATACTGAAATAAAACTATTCCTCAACATTTCTCACCAGTGCATTTGCAAGCAACAAAGAACTGGTTTCAATCTTTTATTTTGTAAAACCAGCCTCAACACCTTATCTACATGCAAAGCAAGTGCAAAGCAGATTTGGAGATCAGGACATTGTCTGGAGAACAAGGACATGTTATTTGTTTTCCACGCTGAAGGGACTATAAAAACAGTAACATATTTAATGAGGCCTCACCATGAATAGATTAGTCTCCATAAAACATTTTATTCAGCCTAACCTACAATTACTTAATGGACAGTGAGTTGTACAAACAGCTCGTCTCCAGCCTCAAACGTTTATTAAGCGTCTGTTCTTTTTGGAATGACTTTGCCAGAGAGATTTATACAAGATTAAAAAGGTAGAATATTAAAAATTCAGCCAAGACACACCAGGGCTGTCCTGATGATAACAACTGCGATGTAACGTTTCTGAATTCATATAGATTCCCATGTTCTCAGTAAAAGATACCCTGTCGTTCATTTCCCAACACTTTTCATTAAAAAATTATATGGATTGTCTTGGATATGTGGCATTTCCCTTTTGCATAAGACAGACCCTCTATGAGTTGTATTCTTCTAAAGAATTTTGAATTGTAAAAAGATAGGAGTGAGTAAATATTTATTTAGAAGAAAAATAGTTATTCTTTACATTTGTACAGCACTTTGTAATTTATGGAGAATCTTCCCTCAAAAGATCAATAGCAGTATTACAGACATCTCAAAAGTGGCCAAGGACTCTCAGAATCATGGTTAGAGCAGCCTTACAGAGTTCATAAATAATAATTATCACCCAACTTAACCATTACGCTAAGTGAGGTCTCTTGGGTTTGTTTTCTAGCACCATAAGAATATTCTAGAATAAACCACAACAAAAATTTCTCCATCTTGGCCTTACTTTCTTCATGCTTACTGATGGTCAACTGGGCATAAGCTTTCTGTTCACTTTTGTACTGGATCATGGGAGGATGATAGGACTCTAGAGATGTGTGTGTGTTCACAAGTTCAAGTAAGAGTTGGGGGAGGGGTGAAGTAGTCAGATTCCATATTTAGACAGAGTCCCATATTTCCTGTTGAGGAATAAGGATTTTATCTAATAGGAAGCCTGAGAAATCTAGGGCCTTGGATGCCTTGGACAGGGTAGGTGAGGGTCTGATAACACAGACACGGCTGAGAAGGCTCTTGTATGAATACATCAGACAGATGATGAGGGTCTAGGAAACATATAAATCTGAAGGAATAGGTAGGACAGCCATATATGAAAGAGATTTCTAAGGTAAAATTGACTAGCCTGGATGGTAAGGGAAATACAGGAATTAAAGATACCTATGAGGTTTCTGGTAAATCAATAGGCAGCCTTTCGAACAGAACAAGAGAATATTAAGTGGTTTAAAGTCAGGAAAGGTGTGTGTCAGGGTTGTAACCTTCCACCATACCTATTCAATCTGTATGCTGAGCAAAATAATCTGAGAAGCTGGACTCTATGAAGAAGAATGGGGCAACAAGATTGGAAGAAAACTCATTAACAACCTGCGTTATGCAGATAATACAACCTAGCTTGCTGAAATTAAAGAGGACTTGAGGTACTTACTGATGAAGATCAAAGACCACAGCCTTCAGTATGGATTACACCTCAACATAAAGAAAACGAAAATCCTCACAACTGGACCAGTAAGGAACATCATGATAAATGGAGAAAGTATTGAAGTTGTCAAGGATTTCATTTTACTTGGATCTACAATCAACACCCATGGAAGCAGCAGTCAAGAAATCAAAAGATGCATTGCATTGGACAAATCTGCTGCAAAAGACCTCTTTAAAGTGTTGAAAAGCAAAGATATCACTTTGAAGACTAAGGTGCACCGGACCCAAGCCATGGTGTTTTCAATCACCTCATATGCATGCGAAAGCTGAACAATGAATAGGAAAGACCGAAGAAGAATTGTGCCTTTGAATTGTGGTGCTGAAGAAGAATATTGACTATACCATGGACTGCTAAAGGAATGAACAAATCTGTCTTGGAAGAAGTACAACCAGAATGCTCCTTAAGAGCAAGGATGGTGAGACTGCATCTCACATACTTTGGACATGTTATTAGGAGGGATCAGTCTCTGGAGAAGGATATTATGCTTGGTAGGGTGGAGGGTCAGGGAAAAAGAGGAAGACGCTCAACAAGGTGAATTGACACAGTGGCTGCAACGATGGGCTCAAGCATAACAATGATTTTGAGGATGGCACAGGAGCAGTGTTTTATTCTATTGTACATAGGGTTGTTATGAGTTGGAACCATCTCAATGACACCTAGCAACAACAACAACGTGGTGTTTCTGGAGTTCCTGGATTGTCAAATGGTTAACACACTTGGCTGCTAACCAAAAGGTTGAAGGTTTGAGTCCTCCCAAAGGCACCTTGGAAGAAAGGCCTTACAATCTACTTCCAAAAAACATCAGCCATTGGAAATCCTATGGATCACATTTCTACTTTGACAAACATGGGGTTGTCATGAGTCAGAATCAACTTGATGGCAACTAGTTAATGAGGTTTATAGTTTAGGTGAACTCTAACACTATTATCAGAGTACAGAATACGTGAAAGAGAATTAGGTTGGTAGAGCAGAGTAGGGGAGAATTGAAGAGATAGAAGCCACTTTAGGATATATTACATTTGGAGTGAGTTTGCTAGAATATAGTTTGAAACATCAGCCTGGATTATAGAGAGAGAATAAGACCTGAGACTTAGATATGGAACTAAACAATATATGAAGCCATGGGCTTGGACAAGGGCATCCAGGAAGAATGTGGTGATAGAATAAAGAAGCCCACATATTTTTTATCCTTTATAAACCCAACTTAATTTCATACTAAGCTCCCATCTTTTCAGTCTGGGGAAAAGTCTAATTTCATTTGAGATTTCCCCTGCTCTCTTGCAGTGCTGAGACATCAGAGTATAGACTGGGCATCTGGTCCTTGGTTATCCATCTGTGTCGGTTACCCTTGAGGCTGCCATCATCCTACTCATGACCCCTTTCACTGCCATAAACATGCCATGTGATGCTGCCTGTGATTTTGTCTGCCTAGCTCAAACCCCACCCAGCCTTTCCACTAAGAATCTTGCTATCAAAGCTGGGGAAGCATGGCTGCTCTGGGACCCTTTGGCGTCTCTCTTGCCTTCCCTCTTTCCTCCAGCCCAGGGGCATCTCTTTCTACTTTGGAAAGGGCAGAGAGAGAAGGAAGGATGAAGCTCTCTCCTTATGCTTCTCTACACTCTCTCTCATTTTCTCCCCCTAGCACCAAGTTCTCTTAAGGGCTTAAACTCTTTTTTTTTTTTTCAGGGGTGGGAAGCCAGAAGGATTTGGTATTTGTTTTTGGCCCTGAAGGCTGCCTTCTAGAAATCATGTGGTTTCAAGCCTGCTACCTGCCTGAATAAGGGGAAGAGAGTAAATAAATACAGGGAAAAAATAAGATTAATATATCAAAATACTATCTAAATACAATGGTAAAGTAAGAGGAGAAACAAGCACGGATGTGGAGACAAGAGAGATGGGAAGATGGCATCCAAAGAAGAAGCCAGAGAGCTCCTAGTTCTAGAAGCTGTAACACAAGCACCACTTGGAGGACACCAAGACCCAAGGCAGAGCCTTCGTGTGGTACAGTGGGGTGGTAATTGGACATGGCAGAGAAGGGCTCGTGGGTTCAGAGCCCATGGTTTTAAAGTGTGCCTATGGCCGGGCCTGTGGTTGGGAGGAAGTATCACTCAGACTGGGTTCCAACAGAGTCATCTCCGTCTTGTCACAATTATGTCATGGCGCTTAAAATGCTTTCCTCCTCTCATCTGTTTCTCTGAAGGTTTCCTTCCCTGGACTGTAAGTTCCTTGGGGGCAGAGCAGTGCACTTTACATTCTTATAGCCTCAGCCCTTAGCACAATGTCTGACACGTAGTAGATGTGTTATTCAGATGTAATAAATGACTAAGATACAAAGTTTTCTAAACGGAGGAGCATTTTATCTACCCAACAATAAATTATCCAAGCTATCCAAGGAATTTCCCTCCAGTGCTGTGTTGGATGGAAGCAGGAGATCTGGGTCCTGCAATGTTAGGTTTAGTAACCTTATTTCCTCATTTCTGATTATAAAGATGGTTATCACCATTGGTAATTGTTAGTGCAGTTCCAGTGGAGTAAAAGAAAAGGGTTTGGACATTTGCTTTTATTCCCCCTCATTTGTACCATAACATAGACTTTGGAATTATGATATATTCTAGAAAGATTTTAAATAATGAGTGCAATTCAGCAATAGATGACTTCATCACAGATCAATACACTACCTACAAAACAAACTATGAGAGAAATTAGTGTATAGAGAGAAGTACAAAGATACAGGTCTTATTTTTAAAAGTATAGTGGAGGAGGATGAGGCAAGCCGAAAAGCAGCGATAATTCATGAAAAAATAAAAATAAAAATGTTGAAAAAAATAAAGGAATGGGAGGATGAAGGATTTCTAGTTAACTAAAATCATAGATGATGCAGAATTTCCCATTCCTTAGGTATGCAAATTAGACTAGGTTTCCCTGAATCTTGCAAAATAGAAAGACACTTAATTTTTACAGTGTACTAATCCTTTGTAAAAAATCTTCAAAGCACAAAATAATAAAATTTAAGGGTGAGATCTAGATTATGCTGGGCGATTTATTTCCCAACAAAGAAGAAAGGTTTAAGGAGAAGAGAGAAAATTATTGACGAGGAGCCAGGACTCACTGTTTCCATTTGTGGAGAAGAGTATGATTTTTGCCAAGGAATTACACACAGCATACTGCATCCTTTTTTTAGCTTCTAAATCAAAGTTGGAGAGGTATATGGCTTGGAACCATTTCAGCTGTGTTTGAAGTTGCTCAGGGACCCTTAGGTGAAGGGTGCTGTGTAAATCCAAATAAATATTCTTGTTATTTCATTATTGTTGTGATGAGTTATGCTGTCAAGAATACAGACTACTGGAGTCAGTCTGGGAGCATGAAGGGGAATAAGTAATCACCTAAAGCTTCTATTTCACAGCTGTAAACACGCAAAAGAACTTCTGGCAGAGAATCATCAGCTGTAAATTTACAAACTGCACAGGCATCCAAGCTTCGTTTAAAAAAAAAAAATCTTCTGAAAATATGTCATTCTAAATATTTGTCTTCTAATAAAATCTTGTTTATTTATTTTTAGCTAGCATAGGTGTGGGGAAAGTGTGGAAAGGAAGGTTATCAAGAGCACTTTGAAGGACTTGTAGGTTTTTCTCCTTCCCTCCCCCATCCTAACATGCCCGTTTTCAGTTTCTTTATGTCTCTCTTTCCTTTAGAAGGCGAATAAGAGAAAAACTTTAAAAAAAAAAAAAAAAAATGCCGTTTGGGTTGGAATTACTAGTCAAGTCATATTTATTGAGTGCCAGCTGTGTACTTGGGGCAGGGCTGGTGCTTTGGGGAATATAGAATACATATCTAAAGCTTGATCTTTGCCAGTTTGGAATATATACTCTAGCTGGGGGAAAAAGACTTACTGTAAAAAAACAATAGGGGACCTTCCTTAGAAAAGGATTTATCTTTTAATGTTGGAACTTTGGTTCAGAGTATCCGAGCAAGGGATGGGTGCAAACGAGGGGTCTCTGCTGTTCTAGAAGCTGTAGCAGAGCCTCCACCACTAAAAATGACCCTCAAGAGTGTCTTAGTTTCCTAGTGCTGCCAAAACAAAAATATCACAAGTGAGTGGCTTTAAAGAAATGTATATTCTCACGGATCTGGAGGCTGAAAGTCTGAATTTAGGATATGGCTTTAGCAGGAGGAACTTCCTTGTCAGTAGTCCTGGGAGTTCCTTGGTATTCCTTGGCATCTATCTTCCTCCTGTGTGTGTCTCAGTCTATTCTACTCTTTTTATAACTCAGAAACGGTTAGGTTTAGGACCCACCCTACTCTTGTACGACCTCATTAATATAACAAAAGACAAACTCCTATTTCCAAAGAGAGTCATATTTATAGGTACAGGAGTTAGGATTTCAACACGTATTTTTGGGGGACACAATTCAATCCATAACAGGGAGAAATTTCCTTTACCCATTGTAACAACAGGACCACTAGAGGAAAGGAAGAGGCACAAACATGCTGCTCTGCCTCCTGGGAAGTGATGAGAGCTTTTCTCTTGGTACGCAGGCACCAAGAGAATGGCCTTGCTTTGGCCATTCAAGGTAAGAGATGCGCCCAGAGGCCCAAGATGGAGGATCTGGCCATGGGGAAAGCAGGCACAAAAACTGAGAGTGCATTTCACCAGAATCCTTTGTTTTTCCTAAGCTGTGACTCTCAGACCGTGTTCCTGGAGTTCACAGCCTTGGCATTACCCTATGGTCATGCCCCTTCTCTCAGCCCCAGTAGGGCCATCTGAGATGGGGGTGGCAGCTGATGAGTAGTGACCTAGGAGATTCAGGGCAGGGTTGGCATTTGGGTTGTCTCTGATTGGCAACTAGGAAGGCTGGCTGCCCAAGGCAAGAGCACTTCATGAACTTCTCTGCCAGAGTCAGATGCCTAAGCAGCACATTTGGACCCCATTCAGAAATGTCTGTTTCTCCAGGTCACCAGCCTGTGAGGACAGACAAGGTCATGTAGACAGAAAGTTGATGAACTTGTCTGACTCTCACCTTATCTGCTCATGCAGGCTATTGGGTGGCTGCAAAAATACCCCATAAGGACTTTAGGAGTCTCTAGGAAGCACCTGATGGGTGCTCACAAGCAAGTCCAGCCAGCAATCTTTCAGCTTAGACATTTCAGGCTTCTTGCCCTGCTCCAAGCAGCCTACAAAAGTGTGTCTGCATCTTCCAGGCCCTCGGTCTCCCTCTGGACACTGCCCTCAATGTGCTGGAGACTTCAAGGTGCCAGATGGGGAGGGAGGTCTGTGACTGAGGGAACCATCACCCAACTTCCAGGCATACTCTGTAAGAGGAATTCCAAGGTAGGGCTGCCTTTGGGCAAGTGCCCCTACAGCGTCCTTAGTGGATTAGCTTTTGTGATTTTTGCTTGTACCAACCCCCCTTCCCATAGTCCTCAGGTGGAGTCCAGTGGGGGGCTTGGAGTGACAAGAGTTCTAAGTGACAGCCTGTGTGATGTGCACATTGTGAGCTCTTCTTACCCTCTAGGACTAAGGTCCTACTCTTGGGTCCAGTTGATTGTATCTAGATCCTCTTGCTTAGGATGTTCCTTTCAGTAGTGTCCTCACCCCCTCATGCAACTGGTTCACTAATCAGCCTCCAGCCCAGCTGAGAAGGACATAGCTATGGAACTCACTGTTTTATTTTGTATTTATTATTTTTTGTGAGAACCAGGGTAATTTTATTTTTGAAAATTATTTTTAAATTAATATTTTAATCAAAGTATTATATGCATTAAGGCTTATAATGAAAAACTACAGTTCCCTGCCATACCCCATCCAATCCCAAACCCCAAACCTATAGGCAACCACTGTCAAATATATGATATTTACCATCATATTTCTAAGTAATATGTTTATCCTATAATTTTTTGATTTATCAGTTTTGGACATCATCTCTTAATTTCTGTCACAGTAAAAAAGAAATCGACTCTTACACACATCCCTACTTCCTATTCCCCAAACCTCTCATATATGATCATAAATTTCCTTAAATCAATCATCAGTGCTTAGAATACTGACTGTATAAATATTTTCCCTGCTGAGCCCAGTGAGGCACCACAATCACGCCTCTTCTCTTATACAACACTTTTGGAGTTACTACTTGTCTCTTTTCTTCATTTGTTTTATTTTTTGTGTTCTGTTGCCATTTCCCCCTAAATGCTCCAATATCTCTAACACACACTTATCAATATTTTCCATATTGCAGTTCCATCTTTTTCTCCTAAAAATTGTTCCTTCGGAGCTCTTCACCTGCCTACTCCAATCTGGATGAGTTGCTTTATTTTTGAACCTCATTTGTACCTCTTTCTGGGATGGACCCTGTATTTTTTTTGGTTTCAATGTCTTTCTTTATTGGGTTACACCCTTGTTTTGCAAGAATGCACCTTCCAGTAACTTTCTAAGAAAGGATGTGAAGAAAGTAAAATTTTTGAGATCTGAATGCCTGAAAATGTCTTTATTTTACGTCCAAACTTCACTGATAGTTTGTTTGGGTGTAGAATTTTATTTATTTATTATTTTTTCTGATTCCCATTTTCTCATTTTAACATAAAGACCACTAATACTTACTTCCTGGCTTTCTGATGCTTTAAGGAGACTTAAAATATATCAAAAGGTAGACATAATTTTAAGAAACTTGCACTTCAGTTTTTTTTTTTTTTGATTCTCACCACCTAAAAATTTATTGTGGTAAAATATATATAACATAAAATTTGCCATTTTAACCGTTAAAATGTATGAATTAAGTGACATTAATTATATTAACAATATTGTACAACCATCACCCCTATCTACTCCAAAACTTTTTCATCACCACAAAGATAGACTAAGTACACATTAAACAACAACTCCTCATTAGCCCTAGTGGCCCAGTGGTTAAATGCTCGCCTGCTAACGGAAAGATCGGAGGTTCGAACCCACCAGCCACTCCATGGGAGAAAGATGTGGCAGTCTGCTTCCTTAAAGATTGCAGCCTTGGAAACCCTATGGAGCAGTTCTACTCTATCCTATAGGGTCGCTATGCGTCAGAATTGACTCAACGGCGACGGGTCTGGTCTGATCCAGCTCCTGGTAACCACGAATCTACTTTCATCTCTATGAATTTACCTGTTCTAGATATTTCATATAAGTGGAATCATATAATATTTGTCATTTTGTGTCTGACTTATTTCACTTAGCATAATGCTTTCAGGGTTCATCTAAGTTGTAGCATGTATCAGGACTTCATTTCTCTTTATGGCTGAATAAAATTACATTGTATGTAGAATTTTATTTTGAAAATAATTTTCCCTCAGAATGATGAAGTCATTGCTACATTTTCTTCTACTTTACAGAGTTGCTATTGAGAAATCTGATTCCATTCTAATTCATAATTCTTTGCGTGTGACCTATTTTTCTGGAAGCTTTAAAAGTTTTCTCTTTATTTTTGATGTTTTCAAATTTCACAACATATGCCTTAGTGCAGTTTTCTTTTGTTTTTTCATTCATTGTGATTGACTATTTTAATCTAGAGACTCTTGTTTTTTAGTTTAGGAGAATTTGGGATAAGCATGTCTTTGATAATAAAATTATGTCTTTGATCATTACCTTTCTATTCTTTTTTCTGTTCTCTCTTCCTAGAACTCGTATTAGTCAGCTGCAGGTCCCCTGGACTGATCTCCTACTTCTGTTACCTTTTCTCTCCTTTTGTCATCTATTTATTTATCTGTTTGTTCTCCCACCCCCTCCCCATTTCTTCATCTTATTTTTCAATTCTTTCATTCTTGCTATTATGTTTTAATTTTTAAGAAGTCTTTTTTGTTCTGATTCCTACACACTCTATTGTTTTGCTCAAGAATTCAATATCTTCTTTTATCTTTATGAGGATATTATTCATAGTTTTTGTATGTATTGTCATTGTTTTCTATATTCTCTTTGTCTGTTATGGTTCTTCTCATATTGGAGGCTTTCTTCAAAGGTTTGGTCATCCTAGGCTGTTTCTTTAGATTTAGGCTGAGACACTAAAAGGTGTATGGTGGTGTGTGTTGGGCAGAGACTGGGGAGTTGTAAACTGGTGGGCTTCACTGCAGTTTGGTCAGGTGAAAAGTCAGCCTTGACATTGGAGACTTAGCATCATCTTTTGTCCCATACCAGTATCTAAAGATTTTTTGTTTTTATTCATTTTTGGATTTTTGTTGTTGTTATTCATTTTCTCCAGAGAAAAATCCTAGCATTTCCTGCTTGGGGTTTAAGGCTGACTGCAGATTTTCTGGAAACAGAGTCGAGGAAGGAAGTCTCACTCTTCACAATGCAGATTGTCACTTAATCTCTCTGTGTTCACTTCACATCTGTCCTCCTCCCCAACACGTAAAGTGGTGACTACTGAATCTTAGATTCAATTTCTCCAGAAGAGAATCCTGTGGTCTCTCTGTGGTGCATGGGTAGTTGTGTAGCAGAGGATATAGTTGACAGGCTACATGGAGTGGGAGAGTGATATGGAATTTTAACAAGGTAGTATATAGATTTGGCCCCATACCTTGTTTTCTGCCCCAAGATGCCCTCTCGCCATCTCTGATAGCTTGTGCCGCCACATCATGGCCTTATTTACCATGTTTCTGTGTATCAAGTTGTCCTATTTCTCTTCTATTTTTCTCTGTAGCCACTGAGCTGAACCTTCCTCCTCCTTAGTCAGGGTCACACTTCCATCCCTTTACTGTTTTTTTAAAAATTTGTTGAAATCTCTTGTCTGCTGACATATCCTCCTCAACTGATAGTTTTGTCCTTGTGGGCTAAAATATTTTAAATTCATTACTGACATTCAATGGAGTTTGGGATACAGACATATATCTGTCATCAATCTGCCATGTTTAACTTGCTCTACTGCATTTTGAAGACCTTTTCTGACTCATTCATGAAGAGTCCTAGTCCCTATCCACTTCCAAACTAGCTGTGTGACTTTGAGAAAGGCACTCACCCTCTGGACCTCAGTTTCTTACCTGTAAAGGCAGTAATAATAAACTATAAATACCAAGGCAAATGCTTGTCTTATCAGTCTTGTGTTGCTGTGTGACTGAAATGAGATTGAGCATGTGGAAGTGCTCGGGAGCAAACAAAAGTGTGATGAAAATAGAAGATATCATAAGTAAAACTAAGAAACAGAGAGAAACCCTTTTTACAAGTGGCAAAGAGTCCTTTCCTCCCTCTGTTGTCCTGGCTTCCCCTGTGTTGATGTGCAGAGCATAGGGATAAAGATGTTCAATTAATAACTTTGCTTGTTTTTTATCCAAATTTCCTTTCTCCTGCTGCAGCATAGCTCATCTTAGCATGACTTTTGCTTTCCTTTTTTCCACTGCCTTTGGATATCTTTAGGGAAGTATAGGATGCATCTGGTATTCTTTGCTTTCCATTTGAGCCCTCTCTTAGAATTTTTCTATTTAATTGCTAATTTATGTTCTAACACTGTAAATCCCTGTCCTCCTACATTGTATGTTGGGCTATATTACTTGTATAAATCTAGGAAAACAACAGGCAGAAATAAAAATGAAATGTTAAGCACAGTCATAATTCTGTAACATAAGTTTTAGCTTGCTAGAATCCATGGCATTATAAGGCTATACCTTCACAATACATTACTGTGAGCATGAAATGGACAACATGAAGAGTTCCTTTGTTAACTATAAGGGTCAATTAAAAATGTAAGGAATTGCTGTCATCATTGCCCTTTTCCCTAGACCTCAGTTTGCTCATCTGTAAATGAGTTGTTTTGAGTTCCAGTTCTGCTACGGCAGTTTAAGGTCACTATAGCTCACCTTGCCACTGATTGTGACTAAAAACTCAGCATAAAAGAAACAAACAAACCCCCCCCCCCAAAAAAAGCCAAGCTGCCTAAGGACTCTGAGAAGCCTTATATGCAGCTGAACTAAGCAGCCACGTGGTATATTTGAGGAGAGACCTTAAATGCCCTACAGCCCAAATAACTTACAGGTTTTCAGTCCAGTGCCAAACAACTCGACTCTGAGGTTAACTTACAGGTGAGAGTGTTAGGTATAAGAAAATAAAATGCAAATACTCTTTGGAAGACTAACACCCTGGAATCCATTAATAATATTTTATTATAAATTCATGTAGCATGGGGGACTTAAATCCTGTGAACCAACCTTGATATGGGCTCTAGTTTATCTGTCCTGTGGGGCAAGCACCACAATACGATCCTATATATGCTTCTAGTTGGAAAATGCAACAAAATTTAAAAGTCTTAGAAATAAAATCCTTCAGTTACAAACTGGTGATGTAGCTCCATCAAAGTAGGCCATTTTCTGCTGAAAATAAACAGCTTCATTGCTTTTCTTTATAAAAATACTATTTACACTTTTGACATTCTAGCCAAGGAAGTTATAGGTTTTCTCCCTGAAAAGAGAGAATTTAAAGAATCTTGTAACTTCCAAATTTTAGGTGAGAAAATATTCTTTATAATAATGTTTAGCAATATTCTTTTTTTGATTTTGTAAATCCAAATGGTTTTATTCTCTTTCAATATTAAACCAAAAACAGTATTAATAAATATTACCCATCTTTGTCTTTAAACATGTCAGAAATGTTGAGGTGGCTTTTATTATTTATTATACCTACTGAATAGAATTTTGCTTTTCTATTCTTTGTTAAAAAGCAGATAAAGGCTGATCCAACATTTAAAAATCAGTTAAAGTAAATCACCACATCAACAGGCTAAAGAAGAAAAAGAAAAATCATATGATCAGATACATTGATAGGCAAAAAGCCTTTGACAAAATCCACAGCCATTTATGATGAAAACTCTTAGCAAACTAGTCATAGAGGGGAATTTCCTCAACTTGATAAAGAACATCTGTAAAAAACCTAAAGATAACATCATACTTAGTGACGAGAAGCTGGATGCTTTCCACCTAAGATCAGGAACAAGACAAGGATGTCCCCTCTCACCACTTCTACTCAACGTTATATTGGAGGTCCTAGCTAATGTAATAAGACAAGGAAAGGAAATAAAAGGCATACAGATTGGGAGGGAAGAAATAAAGCTATCTTTGTTCACAGATGACTTGATTGTCTATATAAAAAAACCCCAAAATAGACCCAAAAAGCTCCTGGAACTAATTAGCCATTACAGCAAGTTCATAGGGTACAAGATTAATATACAAATGTGAACTATTTTCCTCAATACCACAGTAATGAACAACTGGAATTTGAAATTGAAAACACAATACCATTTTCATTAGATCCAAAAAAAAAGAAATGCTTAGGTATATATCCAACAAAATATTATGCAGAAAACCACAAAACTCTGATGAAAGAAATCAAAGAAAATCTAAGTTATGGAGAGCTACTTTGTGTTCATGGTTTGGGAGATTCAATATTGTTAAGATGTTAGTTTTTCCTAACTTGATCTATGGATTCAATGTAATTCCAATCAGAATCCCAACAAGCTATTTTGTGGATATTAACAAAATGATTCTACAGTTTATATGGAAGGGCAAAAGATCTAGAATAGCCAACACAATACTGAAGAAGAAAAGTTGGAGGACTCACACTACCCAATTCAAGACCTACTATAAAGCTACAATAATCAAGACAGCCTGGTATTGATGAAAGAATAGACAAATAAGTAAATGGAACAGAATAAAGATATTAGAAACAGACCCACACAAATATAGTCAACTGATCTTTGACAAAGTAGCAAAGGCAGTTCGATGGAAAAAGGATAGTCTTTTTAACAAATGGTGCTGGAACAACTGGATGTCCATATGCAAAAAAAAAGAATCTAGACAAAGACTAACTGTTTCACAAAAATTAACTCAAAATTAATCATAGACCTCAATGCAAAATGCAAAACTATAAAACTTCTAGAAGATAATATTGGAGAAAATCTAGGTGACCTTGGGTTTGACAGTGAGTTTCTAGATGCTTCACCAAAAGCACAATTCATGAAAGAAAAAAAATCAGTAATATGACTTTATTAAAATTAAAAACTTCACCTCTGTGAAAGACATTGTTAGCAGAATGAAAAGACAAGTCACAGATTGGGAGAGAATATTTGCAAAACTGGTATCTGATAAAAGACTTATTCCAAAATATACAAAGAACTCTTAAAGCTCAACAATAGGAAAACAATCCAATTAAAAAACAGGCAAAAGATCTGAACATAACCTCACCAAAGAAGCTATACAGATGGCTAATGAACATATGAAAAGATGCTCAACATCATTTGTCATTAGGGAATTGCAAATTAAAACAATAATGAGGTACCACTAAGTACATATTGGAATGACTAAAATCCCCAAAATTGACAATACCAAGTGCTAACAAAGAAGCAGAACCTCCTTCAAACCCAAGATGACAGAGTTACACTTCCATATACACCTTGGGAATTCTCAGTGTGACAGAATTTCAGGGCTTTGGTTTTATTTGTGCTCTATAAGTCACTACCAAGATTTTGTCCTTAGTTTCCCTGAGTGTAAGAATCAGCTGAAATATGTTGGAGCCGGGTTGTTTGGCTCTCATGCTATCAAAATGCAATGCAAATTTACTTTCTTCTTCCTTGTTATTTTACTTAAGGGAATCTTTAAAAAATATGCTATTTTTAGCTATTGGAAAAGGCAAGTAAATGAACCAGAAACCGGACTTGTTACCAAAAGGCATATTTAAAACAGAAGAAATACAGAAACTAATTGAAATCAAATACACTCTCCTAAACACACCAGATGTTTTATATACCAAATCATCCCTTGGTGCTGAAATCTAGATCTTACTGACATTCAAATATTGCTATTGCAAGTGTTGAAATACTCCCAGTTTTAACATGCGTAAAGAAACCAAACCTTTTCTCCAGATAAAACGATGCAGTTGAAAACTATCAAAACAGTTATGATTTATTACAGAGATCGCAAATGTGTGGTAAGGCATAAAAAATACCATATGACATAAGGTGTTCAGGTTATACTTAACATGTTTATTTTCAAAGGTTCAGCACCATTAATCCATGACAGGTGTGGGGTCTGTGATTTGAAATAATTATATTTCAAGCCATTCATATCATTGCTTAACAGATGACTTCATTTCTCCCAGTTACCATATGTCCTAACCATGCAAATGAGAAGGAAAAGAACATCTGGTTGACCATTGTTGTCTTGTCTGTCATGCAGGACATGTGATATTGCATTGCCTCTCATCAGTTTCCTTCGGGACGTCAGTACTGTGGATGGTTTCATATTTTACACAGCTGGTGCATTTAGGACATACCATCAATCTTAGCTCAGTAGCATCTTTATACCTTTGGGTTTTTCTTGGGCTTTTGGTGATGAATTCCATTTTTGGATTATGCAAATGCCTCTTTTGGAGATTCAAGTGGGAGTAGCATATTTGTATAACAGCATCTCTGTATAATTTGACAGTTTATGGGTAGAAATGTAGACTAGGAAGAGACAGTTCTCTGGAAATCGTGAGTTAGGATTTCTATATCTTAATGCTAATACTGACTTTATTTTAGCATCTTTGGGAAAAATTCACTGAACTCTCTACTGTTATTTAATTCTTATAAACTGATGAAAATAGCTGCCTAACAATCATTCTGCCATTGTGCTAAGACCATTGGGTGGAGGCTGTAGTATCCATGCATACCATTATTTACGAAGTCAGTCACCTTTGTTTAGGGTGTGTGTTTGAATGGTAATTTATTTACAAATGCATGATTTGAGAATTACAGCATAAATTTGGTAACACGTTTATTACTATGCAACCTCCTATTTGGCCAATGTGGTCATATTCTTACTTGCCAGGGGTCTGACAGCAAATCTAGGCATCATGAGAAGATTATGCTTTCTTGGGAGCGGTGGCTCATTCTTTTTTACTGCTAAATCCATTCTGTGAAGAAAGATGTTTATTCATTTACCCCAATGTTTATCCTAAAGTGAAGGATGCCTTAGTCCTCATCTAAGAAAAGCACGATTCACTGAGGACACAATCAATATCCCTGGATTTATGTATTTTTTGTTCTTCTGAACTGGAGGACAATTTTATTGCTCATTTTTTCTAAGTCTGTGTGTTTCTTGAATAATACCTAAGTAGAATAGTTTTTACAATGTGAGGAAAAACTAAAGCAGGAGCTTTCATTTTAAAAGCAGGTACAGATACAAATGTGGATCCACATAAATATCTGGAAACCAAAATATTAAATTAAAAAATGAGCAACAATCCAGATCTTCAGAAGATGTTTACATAATAGCCAGTACAAATACAGAATGCTTTTCTTTGTTGTCTTTTTCCCATTAGTATTCACATTATGGAACAAAAAAGGGATTGTCCCCCCACCCCCACTCCCCTGCATAATCAATTCTTTAAGAAGTTGTGAGAACTGGACTGCATTTTCTTCAGCCTCTGAATACCAGCAGGCACACTGGGGGCAGTTAAATAATAAATAATAACAAATCCTGGGTTTATTGACTCTTGAACCCTTGAATCAATCAATTAATCATGATATTATGGCAAGATAAAAGGGATAAAATTCTGAAACTGACTGAAAGATGCAAATGGATAAATCTTACAGCAGGAATAATTGCAAACCATTCTGATCAAATAAAAAAAATGATTATCAACTGTGCTGTTTAGGACCCAATAGCTTAAGTTTATTTAAATGCTGTAAAGTACATCTTTCCAGGATCTAATGATCTCCTAGACATCATCTGTTAGGGTAAAACATCACTGGTCCAATCACCCTAAAGACTGAAGCCACAGAGTCGGAGTATTGAATATTATCTATATTTTAAAGGATAACTTCCCTTAAAAAATATCCCCCTACAACATATGATTTGGCTATTTCAATAAGTCTTACAATCAGGCCAGTTTATCTTATTTGCATTAAGATTCACTTTCCTTTTCCCAGCCCCCAACCATTGGTTAGGTACTAAAGTATGAGATTCTATGGAACATTTTGATCAAACTGCAAGAAACAGTGTTGCTGGTACTAAAAGAAAGAGTGAATCACCAGGCAGGGAAAGAAGCCCTGGGTCAGAGGTTGCAATATACAGTAATAACACTCAGCCACAATAACATGCACAGAAGTCTCCCACGTGGCTGCAGGACTCCAGGATAATAACTGCAAGGGATTTATGGATTCGTTTTCTGGGTTCACTTGCTCACTCCTTGAGGAGTGTATCAGACATGCACTCAATAACCAGTGGAGACCTCCCTGAATCCTGAAGGGCTGATGTCCAGAGAATGAACCACTGCGAGTTTTGGCAAGGGATGTGAACTTTCCAATAGGCTGCCGCAAACATAAGCAACTGCCATAGCAAAAGAGTTTCTTCTGGACAATTGCGAAGCTACCCTGAGGAAATCTACTGCCCTTAAGATTCTGGGGTTGCTGGTTGTAAATAAGGACATCTGGAAAGTCTTATTTTCAAAGCCTCAGGAAATCAGTATCTAAGGTTGAGATCTGGACATTGTATTCTGAGATTTTCCTTTTCAAGGGTGAGACTGAATTTATTCATTTACCCAACAAACATCTACTGAACACCTATTGTGTGCTAGACATTGTAGATTCAAATAGGAATAGGATGTGATCATTGTCCTTGGGAATTCATGGAGCCATCTCTTAAAGTTGAGTGGTGTTCCACTCACATTATCTCCTTTAATCAATCCCCTGTGAAGGATGTGTCATATTTTAAGATATGGACAGGGACAGTGAGGCTCAGAGAGATGAAGTGATTCACTGAAGATCCCTTAGTTGAGGTCAGAAGATGGTCAAGTAATCCTCTTGCTCTTTGGTCTGGTGCTCTTTCTTCTGTATCGTAACATATGTCCCTCTCTGGGTTTTGATTTCTTCTTCCATAAATTAAAGCAGAAAGACTATTTTGCCAAATTCCCGTCTTGTAAACATTCTGGGTTTTATGTATGACCAGAGTTTGGACACAAAGAATTATAAAGGACCTTAATTTCAGTGACTCATCAACTCCTACTCAAGCACCTTGGGATTTTGGTAAACTGACTGGCACTATGTCTTCCCAATCCTGGGCATTCTCGATTCTGGTGGTTATTTGATTCCTGAGGACTTCCTGGTGTTGGTATTCCAGGACCTGCTGAAGAACTCTTAACAATAGTTCTGATTCTGAAGACCCTTCTTTTCCTCCTTTGATAGCCTGTCTCTTCCAGTATCTGTTTTCCAAAAGCTTTTTCCTGAGTCACGGTGATTGAGTGGCTAGTGTTCTGCTAGGGATCTTGTAGCCCTTCTCTGCCTGGGCCATCAGTATCACACTCTCTTCCTTGTGGGCCCCTCACAAGCTGTCCCAAGAGTGATCAGCTTTCATTCTCCTCCCTAAAGAACACCATTAAGTATAGGGTCAGCAAAAAAGAGGAAGACCCTCAAAGAGATGGATTGACACAGTGGCTGCAACAATGTGCTCAAGCATAATGATTGTGAGGATGGCACAGAACCAGGCAATGTTTCGTTCTGTTGTAAATAGGGTCACTATGAGTCAGAACCGACTCAACGGCACCTAACAACAACAACAGCATAATAGAACTGGAGCCCTGGTGGTGCAGTGGTTAAGTGCTTGCCTGCTAACCAACAGGTCTGCGGTTTGAAACTACTAGCCACCCAGGGGAAGAAAGATGTGGCCGTCTGCTTCCATAAAGATTACAGCCTTGGAAACCCTATAGGGCAGTTCTACTCTGTCTTGTAGGGTCACTATGAGGCAAAATCTACTTGATGGCAACAGGTTTGGTTTTAGTTTTTATAATAGAACTGACTTGGAGAGAAAGACACCTCTCTGGCTCAGGATGACACACCTTTCTACATGTGGTAGTAGTTTAGGCATGAGTATTCCTCAAGTGGCCAAGTAGCTCCACTCGTTCCCCCAAAACTTTATGCAAATGACCTACAGCACTGACCATCTCTTCGTCTCATATGTTTTCCTAAGGGTCTGCACATAGTGTCCTCCTGGGCATTTCTGATACACTCGTTGACCCTACTTGGGTTGCTAATCGTGATTGTGTAATTCTCAGTGTTTCTCATTAGAGGAGAATAGAGAAGGCCATGCTTTGATTTGCAAAATCTATTACTATTTGAGATACTACTTTCCTCCCTACTGAAAAATACCAATGAATTCCTTCAACTCCATTCCAAACTGAGTCCAATGCTCTCTCTTTCCATGCCTTATTAAACTATTCATCCATTCATTCATCAAATATTTATCAAATGTTGACCTGTCCCTGTAGAGCTCAAAGTCTAATGAGAGAGACAGACATGGAAGACAGAGGAGATGACTTTTGAAGGATGAGAAATAATTCATGGCAGTTGGCAGAAAGGCAAGAATTGGGGCACAGGTTGAGGAAGGGAATCCTGGATAGAGGTGACAAAATGTCTTCACACCTTGAAAAAGCCTGGCTCAATCTGGCTAGAATATGTGTAGCATACCTGTAGGGATTTTTCAGTAGTTGTGGCTCAAAAGAGAGGTTGGGATTGATAGTGGACGGATTTCTACACTTTGAATGAAGCTTGTAGTAATAGGAAGCCACTGAAGATATTTGTGTTTTGGAGTGAAATGATGTCAGATTTGATTTTTAAAATGATCACTCTGATGGCAGAGTGGCACATGACTTAGAAATGACAGAGACTGGAGGCTGGAAACCATATTTCTTGAGTAGAGAAGGCATTATTTCTTTCTTTCTTTCTGTTTTTTTTTTTTTTTTTTTAGTATTTTGCAGGTTGTTACATGAATTGAATGAGATAATTTCTCAAAGATGTTGATATGAGGCAAAAAAAAAAAAAGCAGAAGAAAATTAGGAGAAGAGAGGTATAGTGAATGGTAGTGCAGCACTGAAATAGTCAATGGTACTCCCTTCCTGGTGAAAGTCATTACATCCTTCCAGGCTCTGTCAGAATTATCCTGAGTGGGAGTTAGGAACCAGGAAGAAACCCAGTGTGGCTGAGGTGCAGTGGGTGATGATGAAAGGGTAGAACAAAGGTTGCAAGGATAAGGAGGGGTCAGAGCATAGGGACCTTTATATGCCAGAGTCAGGAGTTTGGATTTTTTCTAAGTGTGATGATAAACCAATGGAAGGTTTTAAATCAGAGTAGTATTGTGGCTAGATATATGCTTCTCCAGGGCCAATTTGGGCTCTCAGTGGGGAATGAATTTTTAAAAAACACTTTTTTTTTTTTATTGTACTTTAGGTGAAGGTTTACAGAACAAATAGTTTCTCATTAAACAATCAGTACACATATTGTTTTATGACATTGGTTAACAACCCCACAACATGTCAACACTCTCCCTTCTTGACCTTGGAGGACCTTTTTTTCTTTTTCTTTTTGGTGAAAATATACATAGCCAAAGATAGACCATTTTAGAAATTTCTACATGTACAATTCAGTTACATCAATTATATTCTTCCAGTTGTGCTGCTATTCTCACTATCCTTTTCCAAATTATTCCATCACCATTATCTTCAATTCACTGCCCCCTAGGTATCCCATCAAACCTTTTGAGTTGCTGTTGTCAATTTGATCTCACATAGATAATTCTTTTTTTTTTTTGTACCTTAGATGAAGGTTTACAGAGCATATAGTTTCTCATTAAATGGTTAGTATACATATTGCCTTATGACAATGGTTAACAACCCCACGACATGTCAACAAACACTGTCCCTTCTCAACCTTGGGTTCTGTATCACCAGCTTTCTTGTCCCCTTTTGCCTTCTAGTCCTTGTCCCCAGGTCATTAGCTGTGCCTCATTAGCCGGTTTTGTTTTATGGAGCTGTCCAATCCCCGGCTGAAGAGTGAACCTCCGAAGAGACTTCACCACTGAGCCTAAAGGGTGTCTGGGGGCCATAGTCTCGGGGTTTCTCCCCGAGAGAAACTGTCAGGCCAGTAAATCTGGTCTTTTTTTGTGAGTTAAAATTTTGTTCTACATCCTTCTCCAGCTCTGTCCAGGACCCTCTGTTGTGATCCCGGTCAGAGCAGTCAGTGGTGGTAGCCGGGTACCATCTAGCTGTACTGGACTCAGTCTGGTGGAGGCCTTGGTAGCTGTGGTCCGTTAGTCCGAGAGGGTATTATTTCTTGAATACAAAACTAGAGCACGGTTCAATAAGTACTAATGTGGTTATGGACAGAACAGGACAGAATATTTAAAATCAAGACGATTTAAGTACATTTATGGAAGCTATACCTAGGCGCTATGCATGCAAGAGAGAATTAAAGTGTAAACTAGAACACTGACAGTTGGAAAGGAGAGAAAGGGAGTCATTTATGGGTTAAAAAGGACAGAAGAGATGACAAATTTAATATGGGAGTGAAGATGAAACAGGTATCAGAAGTGGCTCCCAGATATTTTATTTGTTCATAAAGATAATGGCAGATGGAGATACCAACATAAGGAACAACAAGAGGAATGAATTTTCTGAGAATATCAATGAGTTTAGTTTTGGAAATACTGGGTTTGATGTGCTTATAGAGGATGTCTAGGGAGAGAGAACTACTGGCAGTTGAAAATAATGGACCAGAACTCACAAGGGATATTTAGGAATAATAGTTACAATAATAACAGTAAACAACACCAAAAGTTTGTTGAAATCTTATGATATGCCAGACACTGTTGTTCAGTGCCTTGTGTTCATTATTTCATTACTTCCTTCAAAAATCCTGTCAAGTTAATATTATTATTTTCATTTTATAGTCACAAAAACTAGTGCTCACACAGCTAGTAGATATCAAAGTTAGGATTCCAAGACAAGTCAGCAGGACTTCAATGCCTTTGTTCTCAGTCACTGCCTTCTACTGCCATCACCACATGTGTGTCTGTGAAATTGTTAGCTGAATGAGGTCATTAAGTGCCTGTCCATAAATGTAACTGTATCAGTCAGGGTTCTCCAGAGAAACAGAAACAATAGGAGAATATACACAAACACACATACCAACCTCACTCATACCAACCCTATGTACAACAGAAGGAAATACTGCCCATTCCTGTGCCATCCTCAAAATTGTTGCTACGTTTGAGCCCGTTGTTGCAGCCACTGTGTAAATCCATCTTGCTGAGGGTCTTCCTCTTTTTCACTGACCCTCTATTTTACCAAGAATGATGTTCTTCTCCAGGGACTGGTCCTTCCTTATAACGTGTCCAAAGTACACGAGACAAAGTCTTGTCATCCTTGATTTTAAGGAGAATTCTGGCTGTACTTCTTCCGAGACAGATTTATTTGTTCTTCTGGAAGTCCATGGTATATTCAATATTCTTTGCCAACACCATAATTCAAAGGCATCAATTCTTCTTTGGTCTTCCTTATTCATTGTCCAGCTTTTGCATGCATATGGTGTGTTAAAAATACCATGGCTTGGTCAGGTGCACCTTAGTCCTCAGAGTGACATATTTCCTTTTCAACACTTTAAAGAAGGTCTTTTGCAGCAGATTTGCCCAATGCAATATGTCATTTGATTTCTTGACTGCTGCTTCCATGGGCATTGATTGTGGATCCAGGTAAAATGAAATCCTTGACAACTTCAGTACTTTCTCTGTTTATCATGATGTTGCCTATTGGTCCAGTTGTGAGGATTTTTGTTTTCTTATGTTGAGGTGCAATCCATACTGAAGGTTGTAGTCTTTGATCTTCATCAGTAAGTGCTTCAAGTCCTCTTCACTTTCAGCAAGCAAGGTTGTGTGTCATCTGCATATCACAAGTTGTTAATGAGTCTTCCTCCAGTCCTGATGCTGCGTTCTTCTTCGTATAGCACAGCTTCTTGGATTATTTGCTCAGCATACAGAATGAATAAGTATGGTGAAAAGATACACCCCTGACATACATTTTTTCTGATTTTAAACCACACAGTATCCCCTTGCTCTGTTCAAATGACTGCCTCTTGATCATGTACAGGTTCCTCATGAGCAAAATTGAGCATTCTAGAATTCCCATTCTTCTCAAAGTTATCCATAATTTGTTATGATCTACACAGTTGAATGCCTTTGCATAGTCAATAAAATACAGGTAAACATCTTTCTGGTATTCTCTGCTTTTAGCCAGGATCCATCTGACATCATCAATGATATCTCTCATTCTATGTCCTCTTCTGAATCCGACCTGAATTTCTGGCAGTTCCCTATCAATGGATTGCTGCAACCGTTTTTGAATGATCTTCAGCAAAATTTTACTTGCATGTGATATTAATGATGCTGTTTGATAATTTCTGCAATCTGTTGGATCACCTTTCTTTATAATGGGCGCAAGTATGTATCTGTTTCAGTCAGTAGGCCAGGTAGCTGTAGGTGTCTTTCCAAATTTCTTGGCATAGACGATGAGCACTTCTGGCATTGCATTCATTTGTTGAAACATCTCAATTGGTTTTCCGTCGATTCCTGGAACTTTATTTTTCTCCAGAGCCTTCAGTGCAGCTTGGACTTCTACCTTCAATACCATCAGCTCTTTATCATGTGCTACCTCCTGAAATGGTTGAACGTCGACTCAGTCTTCTTGGTACAGTGACTCTGTATTCCTTCCATATTCTTTTGATGCTTCCTGCATTGTTCAATATTTTGCCCATAGAATCCTTCAGTATTGTAAATTGAGGCTTGAATTTTTTCTTCAGTTCTTTCAGCTTGAGAAATGCTATGAGTGTTCTTCCCTTTTGGTTTTCTAACTCCAGGTCTTTGCACATTTCATTATAATACGTTGTTTTCTGGAGCCACCCTTTGAAATCTTCTGTTTAGCTCTTCTACGTCATCATTTCTTCCATTCGCTTTAGCTACACTATGTGCAAGAGCAATTTTCAGAGTCTCTTTTGAAATCTATTTTGGTGTTTTCTTTCTTTATTGTCTTTTTAATGACCTCTTGCTTTCTTCATGTATGATGTCCTTGATGTCATGCCACAACTCATCTGGTTTTTGGTCACTAGTTTTCAACGCATCAAATCTATTCTTGAGATGGTCTCTAAATTCAGGTGGGATATACTCAACGTCGTACTTTGGCTCTCATGAACTTGTCTAATTTTCTTCAGCTTCAACTTGAACTTGCATATGAGCAATTGATGGTCTCCACAGTTGGTCCCTGGATGTCTTGGTCATCTAGTGCTGCTCCAACAGAAATACCACAAGTGGATGGTTTTGACAAAGAGAACTTTATTCTCTCACAGTCCAGTAGGCTACACGTCCAAATTCAGGGTGTCAGCTCCACGAGAAGGCTTTCTCTCTCTGTTGGCTCTGGTGGGAGGCCCTTGTGATGCATCAGTCTTCCTTTGGTCTGGGAGCATCTCAGCACAGGAACCTTAGGTCCAAAGGACACGCTTTGTTCCTGGCACTGCTTTCTTGGCAGTATGAAGTTCCCATGTGTCTCTGCTTGCTTCTCTCTTTTATGTCTCAAAAGAGATTGGCTTAAGACACTATCCAATCTTGTACACTTCATCAGTATAACTGCTGCTAATCCATCTTATTACATCACAGTGATAGAGTTTACAACACATGAGGAAATCACATCAGATTACTAAATGGTACACAATCATACAATACTGGGAATCATGACCCAGCCAAACTGATACACACATTTTTTGGGGGGATATAGTTCAATCCACAACACTGGCTTTGTTCTGACTGAAGATATGTAGGTTCTCCATTGTCTCTTTCCACAGATGTAGCCTATTTGATTTCTGTGTATTCCCTCTAGCGGGGTCCATGTGTATAGATGCCCATTTATGTTGTTGAAAAAAGGTATTTGCAATGAATAAGTCTTGCAAAATTCTGTTATGTGATCTCTGGCATTATTTTTGTCACCAAGGCCATATTCTCCAACTACTGATCCTTCTTCTTTGTTTCCAATTTTCACATTCTAATCACCAGTAATTATCAATGCATCTTGATTGCAAATTTGATCAATTTCAGACTGTAGAAGTTGGTAAATATCTTCAATTTTTTCATCTTTGGCATTACTGGTTGGTGCATAAATTTGAATAGTCATATTAACTGGTCTTCTTTTTAGGTGTATGAATATTATCTTACCGGTGACAATGTTGAACTTCAGGATAGATCTTGAAATGTTCTTTTTGATGATGAATGTGATGCCATTCCTCTTCAAGTTGTCATTCCCAGCCTATAGACCATATGATTGTCCAATTCAAAATGACCAGTAGCAGTCCATTTCAGCTCTCTAATGCCTGGATATTGATCTCTGTGGGTTCAATTTCATTTTGACAATTTCCAATTTTCCTGGATTCATACTTTGTACACTTCACATTCTGGTTATTAATGGATGTTTGCAGTTGTTGTTTCTCATTTTGAGTCGTGTCACATCGGCAAATGAAGGCCCCCAAAGCTTTTCTCCATCTGCATTATTTAAGTTGACTCTACTTTGAGGAGGCAGCTCTCCCTCAGTCATATTTTGAGTGCCTTCCAACCAGAGGGGCTCATCATCCAGCACTATAACAGACAATGTTCCATTGTTATTCTTAAGGTTTTCACTGGCGTATTTTTTTTAGACGTAGATCACCAGGTCCTTCTTCCTAGTCTGTCTTAGTCTGGAAGCTCTGCTGAAACCTGTCCACCATGGGTGACCTTGCTGGTATTTGAAATACTGGTTGCATAGCTTCCAGCATCATAGCAACATGGAAGCTACCACAGTATGCTACAGTATAATAAAGTGACAGATGAATGATGGGTGTACATATATATAAATAATTAAATTAATGTATAGAGTCATATATATATATATATATATAAAATTAAATGGATATATAGAGTCCCTGGGTGGTGTAAACAATTAAGTTCTTGACTGTTTAACCAAAGACTAGCAGTTCCGGTTCACCCAGCAGCACCTTGGAAGAAAGATCTGGAGATCTACTTTTGAAAAATCAGTCATTGAAAACCCTATGGAGCATAGTTTTACTCTGATACACGTGGAACCACCATGAGTTGGAACTGACTCAACAACAACTGGTTTGGTATATATATTTATATCTATATCTAAATGTGTATATATGTATATATATACATATATATTTATATTTATATATATGTTTATATATAGAGAGAGAGCAAGAGAGAGATTGATTTTAAATAATTGTCTCAGGTCCGAATCTAGGGCAGGCCAGCATACTGGAAAATCAGTCAGGAGTTGGTGCTCCAGTCTTGAGGCAGAATTTGTTTTTCTCTAGGAAACCTCAGTGTTTGCTCTTAAGGTCTTCAACTGATTGAATGAGGCTCAACTACATTATTGAGGGTAATCTCCTTTACATAAAGTGTGCTAATTGTAGATGTTAACCACATCTACAAAATACCTTCACAGCAAAACCTAGATTAGTGCTTGATTAAATAAGTGGGTACCATAGCCTATCCAAGGTGACTTATAAAGCTAACCATCACATCTGCTAAATAACTGAATGAGGATCTGGATGCCATCTAGCTTAGCTAGCCTGAACAAAAGAGCTTCTCAGTTGCTTGAAAGACACCAACAAGTAATAGGCACCACTGATGTGGGTAAAGGCTACAACTTATGATGAAGAGTCAGCAGCTACTATAATGAGTAGACGACATAATAGCCTTCTCCCTGTTGGAAGAACAAGTTTCCCTGGCCTTCACATCCCACAAAGGACCCCAGTGAAGATGATTCTGCCTAACTGGATGAGGATCCCTTAGAACATCAAGTCTTTCAACATTCCTTTTACAATTCCTGTGAGGTGATGTGTATTCTCTTGCCCCACATCCCCCAGCAGTCCAGAAGATTGGCTAAAAGCCCACCTGCCTAAGGGAAAACAACAATTATTTAATCCATCAGTTTTCTGGAGAATGGAAAATCAGAAAGCAGGTTTTCCAGGCCAGTTTCCTAATGTATAATCCCCTTAGAAGGCTTAGGCTTTAGGCCTACCTGACATCTATACCTGCATTCCCTAACCCACCATCTGGGCCAATAGTATTAAACACATCAAAACTCTGTAAAAAGGTCTATTTATTAGGGATGCAGTGGACAAAGAAAAAAAATAGTGACACTAATTCCCTCACTCCTGCTCAAATCATCCACCTTTGATATTAAAGTGTAGTAAGCTCACTCTCTAGGCATCTTTGATCAGCATGGATGTAGCTGGTGATATATATGTTGGTAAATTCTCCCACTGCTTGTTCAGCGGACAGTGAGTAAGGCGTTAGTCTGCAGGCAGATTGAGATGCACATTGTAGCAGTTCTTTCTTGGAATTCAGACTCAACCTTCTAATGATTTTCCCCTTAACTCCTATTTTCATAAATGGAGCCTGACATTTGCTCTATCAGAAAAAAAAAGGCTTTCTTCTCACAAGCTTATTTACCCCAAGGTCAATATATTTTAAGTGCACATCCACTTTCTTTGATTCAATTGCTTTATATAATATAAGAACCTAGCTACTCAAAGTGTGGTCCCTGGAGCAGCATCATCACTATTACCTAGGAGCTTATTAGAAATGCAGAATCTCAGCTTCCACCTCATACCCACTAAGTCAGAATCTGCCTTTTAACAAGATTGCTAGGGAATTAGTATGCACAGTAACATTTAAGAAACACTAGTTTAGAGGATTCAAGTTCAAGAATATGAGAAATTAAAACATTCTGGCAATCTGGAGTGACCAACACAAGCTCATTAACTTTGGTTTCATCACAAAAATTTTCTGTCCATATAAACATTAATATACATTCTGCCTTTCTCACCTTTCAAGACAAGATAATCACAATCAGAACATTTTTGAAATCCTCTATGCAAACAAGTAATTAGAAATTAGGTTTGCATTTTAAATAAGTGAATTGGATATCCAGATTTGTTGTTTCTAGTTCAAATATATGTCAAGAAATCAAATGATGCATTGCATTGGGCAAATCTTCTGTAAAAGACCTCTTTAAAGTTTTAAAAAACACATATCACTTTGATGACTAAGGGGCACCTGACCCAAGTCATGGTCTTTTCAATCACCTTACATGCATGCGAAAGCTGGACAAAGAAAAGGGACAATGAAGAATTGATGCATTTGAAGTACAGTATTGGTGAAAAATATTGAATATATCCTGGGTTACCAGAAAAATGAACAATCAGCTATAGAAGAAACACAACCAGAATGCACCTTAGAGGCAAGGATGGTGATACTTCAGCTCACTTACTTTGACCATGACATGAGAAAAGACCAATAGTTAGATAAGGGCAACATGGTTAGTAAAACAGAGGGTCAGAGAAAATGTGGGAAGCCCTCAATGAGATATATCAACCCAATAGCCAAAATGATGGACTCAAACACACCAATAATCATGAAAATGGCACAGGACCAGGCAATGTTTCATTCGGTTATGCATAAGTCTTCTATGAGTTTGAGCTGACTCCACAGCAACTAACAAAAACAACAGTATTCTACCAAGATTTCTAGGTGGTCGTTAAAAACCTAGGGCAGATTCTTTCTGCAAAGAAAATAGAACATGTTCCATTGTTAAGCAACTAAAATCAATTTAATGATCGGAAACAAATAATTATTATCTTTTTGGTTTGTTCAGGCATCGATCAGTAATGTGAAACTTGCTTTCAAAAATGAAGGGTGCCAAGAAACTGAAAAAGAGGTGGGCAACTCTAATGTGGTGGCAAAAGAGTTTATTAGGAAGACTTACATATGAGGCTGTCCTGAGCAGCCACAGGACCAAAGCAGATCTTCACGTCTCGAAGTGGGAGGGTAGAGGTTTTATAGTGGTGGTGGACAATAGCAGCTACATGCCAGGGGCTTAGATAAGAATGACTCAGCGGACAGTAGCGAACTAGCAGACCACATGAGAGAACTCATGTTTCACCTCACAAAGCCTGTTTCCCCTTCAGTCCATCCCTCTAGGCAGGCTCCTCCATCTGGCATGTTCCCCCTCTAGTGCCGTACATGAGAAACCCTGTTTCCTCCCTGCCAGGAACAGATATAGAAATGAGGTTGGCCAGAGGCTGTATGGTGCCCATGCATGTGCAAGAGACAGAGAACGTTACTGTGTGCCCAGAACAGGGTGAAAGCTTTTCTGATAAGGAGAAGGAACTGGGAAAGAGAAGACAATGCAACTCCCAGCCTTCTTATCAGAGAATGTTCTGGGCCAAAGGCCTTTACTTAGGCAGCCTGGATGGGAGGTGTACAGGCAGACTATTACCCCAGCATGGCTTCAGTCACATTTATAGTGTTTGAGATATGGGTCATCAACAGTTGAGAAACTAAGATCAACCATTCAAAATATGAGAGAATAAGCAAGGAAAATAAGAGGCCCCAGGGTAAGTGCCACTACAACGTAGACCGGGGGTGGGGGGGGGGGTGAATGCTGCTAGATGCAAAACTTCAGACATTGAATGTATTGACAAGAAAAGTAGGTAACATGTGGATGCCATTGGGAAAAAAAAAAAGCTGAAATCCTGCTATAGTATTTCTGCATAGAAGACAGAGTCAATGCTACTAAAATTCAAAAGAAACTAGGAGCAGAAATTAGAATCTTAAAACAGTGCTTTTTTCAACATCAATCAAGGTTTACATACCACACACACACACACACACACACACACACACATGCAAAACACACACACATACACAAAACCCCCAAACCAAAAAACAGTTGCTATCAAGTTCATTTCTATGCATGGCAACCCTATTTATGCTCCATAGGATTATCAATGGCTGATTTTCTGGAAATAAATTGCCAGGTCTTTCTTCCAAGGTGTGTCTGGGTAGAACATTTATACCATCCAGGGAGCCCACATACCAAAAGGACTGGAAGAATTTGGAGTTTCAGTCTGACACTGAGACAAGTTGTTGTGGTTCCTCCAGGAGACAACCCTCACATTTAATCATTTGTCTAACCAAGAATAATATCAAGCCTGAGGACATTCACATAAATGTCACTGTTGTCAAGAAAATATAAGATGGGAATACCTTTTCAATTTTTGATGAATCAATTGTTAAGAATATGCCTTGAAGTATATCAAATCTTTCAAACTCTGGATCGAGAATGATTTTTGCGGGTTCCGGCAAAATGGTGCTCTAAGCAGAAGCACCATGCCATCCCTCCACAGCAAAGATCCGAAAAACTAAGCCGAACAGAGACTACAACAATCCTGAAACCCTAAAACATCAAATGAAGAGATAAAGAACTCAGCCAAGCACCAAATGGAGTGAGAAAACTGACAGAGAATGGAGAGTGAGGGGAGATTCATGCAGAGGTCCCCTAGAGCTAACACAGTGCGGATCCGCCATCTTGGACTCCTATCGGAGACCAGCAAACAGGGGGTACAAGAAAGCAGCCTCATGGAGTGTCCAGCGGGAGACAAAACAACCAGTAATTTGCGATATACGCTTTCCCACACCCCACCCTTCTTCACTCCGACTCGGCCTCCTCTGCTTCCCATGGTCACAGTCTCTTGACTGGGAAACACCAGCTGCTTGGATTCCACACACCTGAACAGGCCGGCTCTCTGAGTGCCATTTGTTGCCTGCTGGTGGTGCTTTTTTCCATTTCTTTTGATTTATTCCTTACCTCTCACCACCTCCCCCTCCTTTTGCTCAAATACCTGGCTCCTTGCACCATCTTTGCTTCTTCCTGAGGGGCTGCAGAGCTCCGGTAATTTGTGATATATGCTTTCCCACTCCCTACACTTCTTCACCCACACTCAGCCTGCTCTGCTTCCCACAGACACAGTCTCTTGTCCGAGAAACACCAGCCCACACTAGGTGGCTCTCTGACTGCCATTTGTTGGCTGTTAGTGTTGCTCTTTTTTCTGCTTCTTTTGATTTCTTCCTTACCTCTCACCACCTCCCCTTCCTTTTGCTCAAATACCTGGCTCAATGCGCCATCTTTGTTCTTCCTGAGGGGCTGTGGAGCTCCGTTTGAGTGTGGAGCTGCTTCCCGGTGTGGGCTGCCGTGCTTGTTTTGAATTGTTTGTTTGTTTTCTTTTCCTTTTCTTGAGTTGGGGGCCCTTTCTGGCCAGGCGGTGCTGCATGGCAGGGGGACTTCCCCCTCGGCTTGCACAGATGTGCAGAGGAATCCCTGAGGGCATTTCTTTTTTTGTTGGTTTTCTTTTTCTGCTCTTTGGGGGCTTTTTTGTTCTTTTTTTTTTTTTTAATTTGTTTTGTTTTCTTTTCCCTCTTTTTCCCTTTTTGTCTTTGTTCCTTGCTCAGTTTCTTGTCTCTCTATATCTTCCTTCTCTTTCTGGTTCCTGAATACCTGGAGTTGTATATCTCTATGCCTTCTAGTCAGGCTGTACTGCAACACCTGACAGCGACTTCCGCAGACCTAATAGCTGCACCGGTGGGATCCCTGGGAACTTTGCAGTTCTTTAACTTTTCCAATATTTATTTATTCATTCTTTTCTTTTCTTCCTCTTCCCCTTTCTGTTTTTCTCCATTTCATAGTCTCTCATCTCTCCACTCCAATGGCAAGCTCCCCTAGCATTCTTTTTTGTTTGTTTGTATGTTTTTGGCTCCTGTTCCTCTCTCCTCTCTCCCATATCTATCTTAGCTCCACACATAACAATCTCCCCACTGCATCCTGCTTACCTGCACCATGCACTTGACGTCACACCACCAAACAGCACAGGCACGGCCTACTGGAACCTGCCGTGCACTGATTACCGACCCACCCTGGTGGATGTAGTAAGTGCCACAAAAAACCCATCCCAGTAACTCCTCTTCAGCTAGACCTACCCTGCCATACCATACCTGAGGGAGTGACCCTGCCAATTGGAGAAAGAGGTGAAAAGTACTGTGCCCACAGACGAGCAAACAACAAAGAACACACAGTCTGCCTGCTCAGACAGTCAAATTTAAAAAAAAAAGGGATGAAACAAATCTACAATCAATAAACGAGAAAAATAACTACTGAATGCCCCAAAGACAGCAGACAATATCAAAACATTTACAAAAACAACACAGGATGGTTCCAGTAGGTGTCCAAAATAAAACACCAGCTGACTCTCCTGTGGAAGAAAATGCACTAGAACTACCTGATAGGGAATTCAAATCTCTAATACTCAGAATTCTCCAAGAACTGAGGCAAAAAGCTGACAAACGTGAGGAAAAAATAGACAAATTCATGGAAAATACGGAAAAAAAATTGGAAGAATTCAGGAAAATAATACAGGAACAAAATGCCAAAATAAATTCACAACTAGAAATTATACAAAGACAACAATTAGAAATCCAAGAGATAAACAACAAGATTTCAGAAATGGAAGGTGTCACAGAAGGGCTGAGAAGCAGATTTGAAACGGTGGAAGACATGATCAGCGGAATTGAACACAAACACTTGAATACAACTCTGTTTCAGGAAAACTCAGAAAAAAGAACAAAGAAAAATGAAGAGACACTGAGAGTTATGTGGTACACAATCAAAAGCAAAAATTTATGAGTGATTGGTATTCCAGAACAGGGGGAGAAAACAGAAAACACAGAGAAGATCATTGAGGAACTGCTGACAGAAAACTTCCCTAATATCATGAAAGATGAAAAGCTGGCCATCCAAGAAGCTCAATGAACCCCTTATAGGAGAGACCCCAAAAGAAAATCAACAAGGCGTATCATAATCACACTCGCTAAAACCAAACATAAACAAAGAATCCTGAGAGCAGCTTTTGAAAAACAAGAAGTCACATACAGAGAAGAAACAATAAGACTAAGCTCAGATTATTTGGCAGAAACCATGCAGGCAAGATGGCAATGGGATGACATATATAAAATCTTGAAAGAAAAAATTGCCAGCCAAGAATAATACATCCTGCAAAACTCTTGTTCAAATTTGATGGTGAAATTAGGTCTTTTCCAGATAAACAGAAATTAAGGGAATATGTAAAAGTCAAACCAAACTTACAAGAATTATTAAAGGGAGTTCTTTGATCTGAGGACAAACAGCTTCAGCTCACAGGCAGAATCTAGGATGCAGGATCATACCGGCCAGATACCAATATTGGAAATGAACTCTTGAGGACTATCCAAAACCAAAAGAAATACAACAGGGAATCAGAGCAGTTAATCAGTAAATGACAACAACATCAAAACAATAAAAAAGGGAATAAACGGCATAGGTATAGAACCTTCTAATGGAGAGGAAGGCAAAGCGATACCAAGTAATGGTAGACTGCTTCAAACTTAGAAAGATAAGGGTAAAATTCATGGTAACCACAAAGAAAGTTAACAAACATACTTAAAAAAAAAAGAGGAAAAACATAAAGTCTCAGCAAAAACAAAACCTACAAAATCAAAAGAAATGAAAAAAAAAAAAACCACAAGCAAAAGTAACTCAGCACAAGAGAGTAAGAAGAACAAAGAAAACTTCAGCACCACAAAAAAAATCACTACAAAATGACAGCAACAAACCCACATCTATCAATAATTACACTGAAAGTAAATGGTCTCAATGCACCCATAAAGAGATGGAGAGTGACAGAATGGATAAGAAAACAGGATCCATCAAGAGACACACCATAGAAACAAAGATGTGAATTTATTAAAAGTCAAAGGTTGGAAAAAAATATATCAAGCTAACAACTACCAAAAAAGAGCAGGAGTGGCAATTCTAATCTAGATAAAATAGACTTTAAAACTACCATAAAAGACAAAAAAGGACACTATATAATGATTAAGGGGGCGATCCATCATGAAGACATAACCATAATAAACATCTACGCACCCAATGACAGGGCTCCAAAATACATAAAACAAACTCTAACAACGCTGAAAAGAGAAATTGACAGTTCCACAATAATAGTAGGAGACTTCAACACACCACTCTCAGTAAAGGACAGAACAACTAAGAAGAAACTCAGCAAAGATACAGAAGATCTAAAGGGCACAATTAGCCAACTTGACCTCATAGACATATATAGAACACTCCATCCAACCACTGCAAAGTACACATTCTTTTCCAATGCACATGGAACGTTCTCCAGAATAGACCACATCTTAGGCCACAGAGCAATCCTCAACAAGATCCAAAACGTTGAGATAATTCAAAGTATCTTCTCTGACCACAATGCCATCAAGGTAGAAATTAACAATAGAAAGAGCAAGGAAAAAAAAATCAACTACATGGAAACTGAATAATACCCTGCTTACACATCACTGGGTAATAGAAGAAATCAGAGATGGAATCAAAAAATTCCTAGAATCAAATGAGAATGAAAACACATCATACAAAACCTATGGGACACAGCAGAGGACAATTTAAAGCAATAGATGAACAAATCAAAAAAGAAGAAAGGGACAAAATCAAAACATTAACTACAGAACTCAAACAAATAGAAAGAGAACAGCAAAAAAAGCCCACAACCACCAGAAGAAAGGAAACAGTGAAGATCAGAGCAGAAATAAATGAAATAGAGAACAGAAAAACAAGAGAAAGAACAAACAAAACCAAAAGTTGGTTCTTTGAAAGAATCAACAAAATTGACAAACAACTGGCCAGACTGACAAAAGAAAAACAGGAGAGGACACAAATAACCCAAATAAGAAATGAAATGGGGGAGATCACAACAGACCCAACTGAAATAAAAAAGGATTATAACAGAATATTACAAAAAACTACTCTAACAAATTTGAAAACCTAGAAGAAATGGATAAATTTCTAGAAACACATGGCCTACCCAAACTACAATAAAGTGATGTTGAAAATCTGAACACACCCATAACAAGAGAAGAGACTGAAAAGATAATTAAAAAAAAAACTCCCGACCAAAAAAAGCCCTGGCCCAGATGGCTTCACTGGAGAATTCTACAAAACATTTACAGAAGAGCTTGTACCAGTACTACTCAAGCTATTTCAGAGCATAGAAGAGGAACCAACACTTCCAAATTCATTCTATGAAGCCAGCATAATGCTGATACCAAAACCAGGAAAAGATGTCACAAAAAAAGAAAATTACAGACTAATATCTCTCATGAATATAGATGCAAAAATTCTCAACAAAATTCTAGCCAATAGAATTCAGCATCATATCAAAACAAAATACACCACGACCAAGTAGGATTCATACCAGGTATGCAAGGATGGTTCAACATTAGAAAATCAATCAACGTAATCCACCACATATATAAAAGGAAAGAAAAGAATCCCATGATCATCTCAATTGATGCATAAAATGCATTTGACAAAGTCCAACACCCATTCCTGAAAAAAACTCTCAATAAAATAGGTATAGAAGAGAAATTTCTCAACATAATAAAGGGCATCTATGCAAAACCAACGACCAACATGGTTCTTAATGAAGAGAGGCTGAAAACATTCCCCTTGAAAACAGGAACAAGACAAGGATGCCCTTTATCACCACTCCTATTTAACATTGTGCTGGAAGTTCTAGCTAGAGCAATAAGGCAAGAAAAAGAAGTAAAGGGCATCCAGATTGGTAATGAAGAAGTTAAAGTGTCCCTGTTTGCAGATAATATGATACTATACATAGAAAACCCTAAAGACTCCACAAGAAATCTACTGGAACTAATAGAAAGATTCAGCAGAGTACCAGGATACAAGATAAACATTCAAAAATCAGTTGGATTCCTATACACCAGTAAGGAGAATGATGAAAAGGAAATCAGGAAAACAATACCATTTTCAATAGCCCCTAAAAAGATAAAATACTTAGGAATAAATCTGACCAGGGATGTAAAAGACATATACAAAGAAAACTACAAAACACTACTGCATGAAACCCAAAGGGATCTACATAAATGGAAAAACATACCATGCTCATGGATAGGCAGACTCAACATTGTGAAAATGGCAATTCTCCCCAAAGCAATTTACAAATACAACGCAATCCCAATCCAAATACCAACAACATTCTTCAAAGAGATGGAAAAACTAATCATTAACTTTATATGGAAAGGGAAGAAGCCCCGAATAAGTAAAGCACTACTGAAGAAGAAGAATAAAGTTGGAGGACTCACACTACCTGACTTCAGAACTTACTATACAGCTACAGTAGTGAAAACAGCCTGGTACTGGTACAATGACAGATACATTGACCAATGGAACAGAATTGAGAACCCCGATGTAAATCCATCCACCTGCGGTCACCTGATCTTCGACAAGGGCCCAAAGTCCATCAAATGGGGAAAAGACAGTCTTTTTAACAAACGGTGCTGGCAAAACTGGATAGCCATCTGCAAAAAAATGAAACAGGACCCATACCTCACGCCGTATACAAAAACTACTTCAAAATGGATCAAAGACCTGAATATAAAGCCTAAAACTATCAAGTTCATAGAAGAAAAAATAGGACCAACACTTCAGGCCTTAATACACGGCATTAACAGGATACAAACCATAACCATCAATGCACAAACCCCAATAGATAAGCTAGATAACTGGAATCTCCTGAAAAATCAAACACCTATGCTCTTCAAAAGACTTACCAAAAGAGTAAAAAGATAACCTACAGACTGGGAAAAAATTTTTGGACAGTACAAGTCAGACAAAGGTCTAATCTCCATAATCTACAAGAAAATCCAACACCTCTACAACAAAAAGACAAATAATCCTATTAAGAAATGGGCAAAGGAAATGAACAGACACTTCACCAAAGAAGACATTCAAATGGCCAACAGACACATGAGGAAATGCTCGTGATCACTAGCTATTAGAGAAATGCAAATTAAAACCACAATGAGATACCATCTCACCCGGGCATTACTGGCACGAATCAAAAACACTGGAAATAACAAATGTTGGAGGGGCGCTGGGAGATGGGAACTCTTATGCACTGCTGGTGGGAATGCAAAATGATACAATCATTTTGGAAAATGATATGGCGCTTCCTCAGAAAGCTAGAAATAGACATACCATTTGATCCGGCAATCCCTCTCCTAGGAATATATTCTAGAGAAATAAGAGTTGTTATTCGAATAGACATATACACACCTATGTCCATGGCAGCATTGTTCACAATTGCAAAATGATGGAAACAACCTAGATGCCCATCAACAGATGAATGGATAAACAAACTATGGTACATACACACAATGGAGTACTATGCAACGAGAAAGAACAGCAATGAATCTATGAAGCATCTCATAACATGGATGAAACTGGAGGACATTATGCTGAGTGAAATAAGTCAATCACAAAAGGACAAATAAATATTGTATGAGACCTCTATTGTAAAAACCCATGAAAAAGTTCACACACAAAATGTAACAATCTTTGTTGGTTACCAGGGATGGGAAGGGTTGGGGGGGGGAAATACTAAACAGGCAATAGATAAGTGGTATCCTGGGTGAAGGGTGAGATACTACATGATACAGGGGAAACTACCACAACCTGTACAAGGAAAGGTCATGGAAGCTCCATAGACACATCCAAACTCCCTGAGGGACTGAATTGCTGGGTGGAGGGCTCTGGGGACCATGGTCTCGGGGAACATCTAGCTCAATTGGCATAACAGCTTATAAAGACAATGCTCTACATTCTACCTTGGTGAGTAGTGTCTGGGGTCTTAAAAGCCTATGAGCGGCCATCTAAGATACTCCGCTGGTCTCATCCCTTCGGGAGCAAGGGAGAATGAAGAGAACAGGATACAAGGAAAAGATCAGTCCGAAGGACTAATGGTCCACAGCTACCAAGGCCTCCAACGGACTGAGTCCAGTACAGCTCGATGGTGCCCGGCTACCACCAGTGACTGCTCCGACCAGGATCACAACAGAGGGTTCTGGACAGAGCTGGAGAAGGAAGTAGAACATAATTCTAACTCACAAGAAAAAAAAAAGACCAGATTTACTGGCCTAAAGGAGACTGGAGAAACCCCAAGAGTATGGCCCCCAGACACCCTTTTAGCTTAGTGATGAAGTTATCTCCGAGGTTCACCGTTCAGCCTGGGAGTGGATAGCCCCATAAAACCAAATGAGACTAACGAGGTACAGTAGTCCAGTGACAGGGGCCAAAGGGCAGAAGGGCACAGGGAAGCTGGTGATATGGAACCAAAGGTTGAGTAAGGATATTGTTGATGTGTTGTGAGATTGTTAACCATTGTCATAGGGCAACATTTGTAGTAACTGTTCAATGAGAAACTATTTTGTTCTGTAAGCCTTCATCTTAAGTGAGAATAACAGCACAATTGGAAGAACGTCGTCAATGTCACTGAAGTGTGCATGTAGAAATTTTTGAAATCGTGTATCTTTGGTTATGTGTATTTTCACCAAAAAAAAAAAAAGCTTGAGAAGTTAGAGGGTTGACATGTTGTGGGGTTTTTAACCAATGTCATAAAAGAATATGTGTATTACTGTTTCATGAAAAACTATTTGTTCTGTAAGCCTTCACCTGAAGTACAACAACAACAACAAAAAAACAATGATTTTTGCAATTGATTCCCTTTTTTAGGGAAGAGGACTTGATAAAGATCTCCTGAAAACTTAGATTCATTCAATTAAAATTAGCTTGGAAATAAAAGTTAAAGGTCTGAAACATTGTGACCTATCGCTCTGATATGCAATTACCACTTTCTTTTCTGGATCTTCCATTTTGTCAGGCTAATCTTTTATAAGAGATATATTTACTGAGCAGTAGAAACTACAGTACTGGCAAGTCACTTTGATGGAATAGGTGGTTTTATTTTAATTCAGTCAGTAAATTAAGGTAGTATTTCTTGCCTTGAGCAATGTTTATCTCTCTGCAATAAAGGGTGTAATATGTTATGTGTGAGACCTTGTGCCTCTTCAGAAAAAGATATTCTTTTCGCAAACCCCATTGAAAATGTATTTTCTTTTCCTGTCCTTTGTGCTTATTTCATGACTAAAATAGAATTTTGTAACAGAATAATTATAACATGTTTCAAAGAGCTTTGAACTATAATTATGAATATTATCTCTTAATTTCACAGATAATCAACTTGCCTTGAATCATGGTGACCTGGGCTTTAAAAAAAATTAAATTAGGCTTCTAAAAGCTTTATGATTATAAAAGCACCATCACACATGTAAAAATTACATATGTAGGCATAAAAGTACGGAGTATGTGACTGTATACGGGAATTTTCTTGAGTAAATAGTTACTTGAGCCTGTAAGCTTCCAGATTTATGACTCTCAATCTTTTAGAAACAAATATTTATATACTTGTGTATAATATCTCATATTACACACGTGCACACACACACACACACACACAAACACACATACAGATAGATAAAAGATCAAAGTGTGAAAAGAAAATCTAAAGGGTGTTAAGGAAAAAAATGTAGAAGAGCTTCCTAACTTTGGTATAGGGAAGTTTCATGAGTAAGACACAAAAAATATAAGCCACAAAGAAGATGATTAAAAATGACTGCATTAAAATTAAAACACAAAACAGAACAAAACAAGAACAAAAAGACAATCCACAGTCTAACAGAAGATATTTACAATACAATTAAAAATTAGAATCTAATGTATATTAAGTACATTTAGAACTTCCAACTCAGTAAGAAAAAGAAAGGTTTTTTCCATCTTTTTCCTATTGTGAATAATGCTGCAGTGAACAGAGGTGTGCATGTCTATTCGTGTGATGGCTTTATCTCTCTAGGATATATTCCTAAGAGTGGAATTGCTGGGTCATATGGTATTTCTATTTCTAGCTTTTTAAGGAGGTGCCATATCATTTTCCATAGTGGTTATACCATTTTACATTTGCACCGGCAGTGCATAAGAGTTCCAATCTCCCTGCAACTTCTCCAACATTTGTTGTTTTCTATTTTTTGATTAGTGCCTGTAAGATCGGGATGAGATGGGGTATCACTGCAGTTTTGATTTGCATTTCTCTAATAGCTAATGATCTCGAGTATTTCCTCATATGTCTGTTAGCTTTCTGAATGTCTTCTTTGGTGAAGTATCTGTTCATATCCTTTGCTCATTTTTTGATTGGATTATTTGTCTTTTTGTTGTTGAAGCAGTCTGTAGATCTTAGAGATTAGACCCTTGTCTGATATATTGTAGCCAAAAATCTTTTCCCAGTCTGTGTGTTCTCTTTTTACTCTTTTGGTAAAGTCTTTTGATGAGCATAAGTGTTTAATTTTTGGGAGCTCCCAGTTATCTAGTTCATCTTCTGGTGTTTGCACATTGTTAGTTATGGTTTGTATTGTATTTATGCCATGTGTTAGGGCCCCTAGCATTAGCCCTATTTTTCGTTTCATGATCTTTATCGTTGTAGGTTTTCTATTTAGGTCTTGTATCTTGAGTTAATTTTTGTGTATTGTGTGAGGTATGGGTCCTGTTTCATTTTTTTTACAGACGGACATCCAGTTTTGCCAGCACCATTTGTTAAAGGGTCTTAATCTTTATGGAGGTTAACTGCCACATCTTTTTCCCGTGGAGCCATTAGTGGATTCGAACTGCTGATCTTTCAGTTAGCAGACAAGCACCGTAACCACTGAGCCATACTTGTACATAATGAAAAAGATGCTTGACATTAGAAGGAGAATACAACAAATACAAATACTGGCAGATACAGGTGTGATATATCGACGACTCAAATACCAAGAATGATGTGCCATCCATGACATAATTCCCAAAATGGGAGGTTTTGTAAATTCATTGTAAAGTTCTGAACAAAACAAAATGCGATCTTCTCTTGTTTTACAAGGTAGTTGAATTCCTGGAAAATTCAAAAAATATTCCTGGATAATAGGACTGTCCCCAAAACAAAGAGAACTATACATCCTTTGTGTTTATATTGATGATTATAAACTTTTTTTTTGGGTTTAATTTCTGAGTTCCCTTGCATGACCTTTGACATTTGAAAGTTGTGTGGGAAGCAGGGCAATTCTTCATCTAGGGAACTGACCCAGGGTTAAGGACGATTAGCTTCCTGGCCCCAGCCCACTAAATGCCAATTCTGCCCCCATTCACTGAGACAACAGTAAAAACCCCCGAGGGGATAAGATCTATTCTTCAATCTGGACCAGGCTCAAGCACTTCCTTCTTCCTGAGGAGCCCTTTAGGCAGTTAGTCCTCTCTGTACACCCCACAGTACACATGACAATTGTAAGGCTTATGGCATTGTATTACAATGAGGTTTTTAGATATCTCTTCTCTCTTTCAAACCAGGGCTGCTCAGAGGGCTGGGACCATGTGTTATTTTATATATCCACAGCCTAGAGTGCTCAATAAATGTTCGTGTTATGAAAAATAATTGAATCAAATCTAGCCTGCCTTTTAAAGGTTTGAGTTTCTAGAATGTCACTGGACTGTTTGCTGCCCGTCTTTTTATTTTTTCTATCTTCCCAATGAAAGCTTTTATCTCTAAAAGGCCTTTAAAAAAAAGCTCTTTAGCAGAAGTCATCCTCAGTCTTTTAAAAAGTCTATTGTGTACTGCTGACGCCTCAACTCAATCTATTAACTGAGTGTCTTCATCTACAGAGAAATTAGGGTAAAGAGGGTCATAGGTCTGGTTAGGGAAATATATAATATGTAAATATATCTTGCCAATGCTTAAGAAATACCAGAAGACATGAATTTTGCATGATTTTTTTCTTTCCTCTGTTGAGCAGGCACCCTTAATTTTCTCCCCTTCTTTTTGCTATATCTTTTTCAGGCAATTCTGACTTGGCCAGTTCTGGTCAAACATTCATCCTAAAGATGCACCCTGTAGATCTAGATGAGACTTCACATCTCAAGGTTCATGGACTGGTGGATGGCCTTACTAACCGAAATAAGATTGTTCACGATCCGTAAATCATAAGTGGCATTAATTGAACCCCAGAAGAAATCAAGGGGATTTCATGACCACATGAATAAATTTTCTTCTTTTGCATTTTAATTGCATTGTAATTGCACTTAAATTGCATGTATTTGTATAAATTAAAAAGTAATTAGAGCTCTGAAGCACTGTGGGAAACTGATTTATGCATATAGACCTTTAAAGATGTACATGTGGAGAATGATTTCCCAGTTCTCACCATGCTAAGCACTTTAACATTGTATTCACTGAAAAGGTGTATAGTATCTAGACTGATGTGCCTTCTTTGACTTTTGTGTGATCATTAAAGCAAGATAGAACTGGAGCTGGAATGAAGGGCATTGCTTAGTATTCATGGGACTCCCAGCTTGGAATGTCCTTTAAATATTTAAAAAAAAAAAAAAAAATTCCCCCCTAGCTTAGCCCTGGGAAGTTTCTGTACTCTGATTGCATGTGGGTGGGAAGGACAGAAGATAAGTCACTAAATTAGAGCAACAGAACCAATGAATTTTTAACAGCTTTCCTGGGAAAGGTTATTATGGCAAAGCACATGCACAGTGTCGGGGCCATTCATTTGACAAGCATTTATTGAATGTCTACTGGGTGTCTGGAACTCCTGAGGTATGGCCCCACCCCATTTCACAGGTCATTTACCCAAAAGCAATTTGAATTTTCCAGCCTTCACTGCTGTCCCCTTACTCAATGTCTTAGCTTTCACTGGGAACCTGAGCGTTGCATAATCTTGGCAATCCTGGTTCTTTGCTGCTTCAGAACATGCTTCCCCCTTTATCTACCCAATATCCCAAACAGTTATTAGTGGCAGATTTATTGCTTAAAAATTACATATTTATCTTTTGGGAAGGGAAAAAGCTAAGAGCTTGGTTAACAAAGCGAGTACTATTCCCTTGCCTTGAGATTTTGACACTAAATGCTTTTGCAATCAAGAGGCTCCTGTGGCATAAACTTCCTGTCCTTTCCTATCTCAAGACCTTTGCTTGAGTTGAACTCTTCTCTCTGCCTGCCCTTCTGGGTACTCCTCCTTCCCCACACACAGCTCTCATTCTGTCCTTCCAAAAGAAATTTCCTGAGTGCCCTATGTGGAAAAGGAGCCCTGGTTGCGCAGTGGTTAAATGCTCGGCTACTAACCAAAAGGTCAGCGGTTTGAACCCATCAGCTGCTCTGCGGAAGAAGGATGTGGCAGTCTGCTTCCACAAAGATTAGAGCCTTGGAAACCTTTCTGGGCAGTTCGACTCTATCCTATATGGTCACTATGAGTCAGAATCAGCGCAACAGCAATGGGTTTGGCCTCATATGGAATTAATCTTTTCCTCTGTTTTGATTTTAAGGCACATTAGGCATTCTTCTTTTTAATAACCGGTAGATGAGAATATATTCTGTCAGTTCCTGGAAGTCAGGGACCATGTCTTACTTGTTTCTAAACCACCTGAAGGGCCCGACATGGGGCTTTGTCTCTGGTAGATATAATCTGATTCTGGAGTTTAAGGGGCAAATGTCTTCAGAGGGGAACAAGGAGGAGTCTGTGCCAATGATTACAAGCCCCTATTAAAATCCTCTATTGTCTTTGATGAAAGCCCCTATGACGAATGAAAACATAAGTCAGTTAACATTCTCAGGGAGAATTTGTAGACTCTGTTCTAGATCATGGCTGGGTTCCCCAACCTTGTTCTTTTGTGCAGTTGCTATTTGAAAAAGGAAACTCATCAACTCTTAAAATGGTTGCAGCCAGACGATGTTCCATGCCTTGGAAACATGTTCCCCTCTTAAAGGGCATATCATGGGAAAGAAATGGAGGGGAGCTGTCATGAATTGAATTGTGTCTCCCCAAAATATCTGTCAACTTGGCTAGGTCATGATTGCCAGTATTGTATGATTGTCTACCATTTTGTCATCTGATGTGATTTCCCTATGTGTTGTAAATCCTATCACTATGATGTACTGAGATGGATTAGTGGCAGTTATATTGATGAGATCTACAAGATTAGATAGTGTCTTAAGCCAATCTCTTTTGAGATATAAAAGAGAGAGGCGAGCAGAGAGACATGGGGACCTCACACCATCAAGAAAGCAGCACCAGGAGTGAGTGTGTCCTTTGGACCGGAGGTTCCTGTGCTGAAATGTTCCCAGACCAAGGGAAGACTGATGACAAGGACCTTTCTCCAGAGTAGACACAGAGAGAAAGCCTTCCCCTGGAGCTGGTGCCCTGAATTTGGACTTCCAGCTTCTGGGACTATGACAGAATAAACTTATCTTTGTTAAAGCCATCCACCTGTGCTATTTCTGTTATAGCAGCACTAGATAACTAAGACAGGAGTTATAGCTCTTCTGAGTTCTCAAACCTTCCTTTATTCCCAGAACCAATATCTATTTACCTAGCAAGCATTATGCTGGAGTGTGTCCTAAGAGATGAAAATCCAAAAAGAATACTTCCCATTCAAGCCTGGGAAAGCTTATCACAAGAGTTTTCCACCCCATGAAGTCAAGAGTCTTCCACCTCAACACTTAGTAGACAGAGTAGGCAGCTCTAGGTTCCTGTCAATCACACCTTAATCAGGTCCAGATATAATCCCTGAGCTCCAGAAACTACAGTCTTTACCTTTACCCTAGCTAAATACATGAGTTACAGTAATGCGAGCAGTTGCTATAAATAGATTCTACAATGTATAATATCACAAACACAATAGAAGTTTATTTCTTGCTAAGGTAGCAGTCCAAAGCAGCAGTTCCTACTTAGTGGGTATGTCTCTTCTGGCCCAGACGTCTTCTGTCCTGTGGCTCTGTCATCCCCTAGCACCTCACTGACATCTTCTGCATCCAGCTAGTGGAATGGGAAAGAGGGGGTAAAGGTACAACAACCGCTTTAAACTCTTGTTCTGGAAGTGATGGATATCAGTTCTGTTGACATTATACTGTTGTTAGGTGCAAAAGGGGCAGGGAAAATAGTACTTGGTTGGGCAGCTGTTTTGCAGAGACAACTTGACAACTCTGTACCATAGAAGGGGGATTCTGAATTTTGGGTACATTTAGCCTTCAGGGTTGCTTTGCTACTTTTCTCAGGCAATGCCACTTGCTGTCCATTTGCCTCAAAAAGTTTTCTGCTACTCATTGCCAAATCATTATTGTTGAACCACTGAAGCAATTCCCGCTTGCCATAAGATAATTGGTATGCATCCCAAATGTGCTCCCAGTTCTGTCTCCGCTGTCTTGGGCAGACTGTGAAAGCTGACCCCCTATTAGACACTTAATAGCAGGGTCTGGGAAGCCCTAGTTGTGGACCTGGTGTGTAGTTGTCACCCTTACAGCAGGCATCGCTAATCCTATCCCCTCTCACAAGGAGCACAGAACATTCCAGGCCTTTGGTTCTCCCATCTCTCAGCTGTTGGGTGGGACACTTTCTACTAAATTCCAGCTAACCCCATGGTGCCTCATTTAGAACAAATGCCTTGGCAGAAGGCCTCTGCCAGTCTCCACACTCCAGCTCTAGCTCACCAACTGTGGGCTTCTTGGTCCTGCAGTTTTCTTAAGCAGACTTTCTTAGCCCTGGGCATATATGAAAATGAACCAGGGGCCCCGCTCCTGAGGTCTCCATCTCTTTTCTCCTCAGGCATCGTCTTTCACAACTCTTGGGCCTCACAACTTATGACTTACCTTGGAGTTAAACAACTTAATTGAATTGCAGGGTCTTCTTGAGAAAGGGGAAGGGTTACATCTTATAGAAAAGATAACATTCCATAAGAACTTTACTGAGCAAGTATTCTGTACTATGTACCATGACAGGGGCTGTGAAAAATATGAAGGAACATAAGTAATGATCTCTACTCAGGAGGATCTTATAAGCCAGTTAGCAAAAACTGCTAATCACTCCGGAAACAAAGAATAGTATATTGAGCAACATGGTACTAATTCTAGAATACCAACAAGACATTAGGTTGAATTGAGGGGAGGCATCTTTATTAACTATCCTTCCTGACAATCTTCCTTGCCATCCTTCATTTGATAAAATACAAAACTGAGGCTACGTTTTGCTTAACTTTTCCAAGGTTATTGGAGAAAGAGAAAAGAAAACATTTAAGCTATTGTTATTACTTTATCCTTTATCTTGAAAAGGAATGTTCAATTATCCCAACTTTGAGAAATATGTACCGAAACTTAATATGTATTTTTAAAATTTTCAGATTTAGAAATATTAATTTATTTAATTCTTGCTTATGATAAAAATGCAAATAGCATTAAAGAGTTTACAGTGAAAAATCCTTGGGTAATGCTAACAGTTAAGCACTCGACTACTAGCTGAAAATTTGGTGGTTCAAACCCACCCAGAGGCACCTCAGAAGACAAACCTCGCAATCTGCTTCTGAAAAGTCAAAGCCTTGAAAACCCTGTGGAGCAGTTCTACTCTGCACACATGGGGTTGCCTGAGTTGGAATTGAGTTGATGGCAACTAACTAACCAACAACAGCAAGATTCTCTTCTACCCTATACCTCAGATACCCTTGGAGGTAGCCACTGTTACCATCTACCCTGCCACTTCCAGAGATATTCTGTGAGTGAATATGCTAGGCATTTTATTCTTCATTCTTCTCCCAACTTCTTCCTCTTCATTTGCTAACTCAGTAGTTTTCAAATTTTATTGTGCAAAAGTGACACTTGGGAAACTTCTTAGAAATGCAGATTTCCTAGTCCTTTTCCCATAGATTCTGATTCAGTGGGTCTTGGGTAAGTTCACAGAGTCTGCATTTGCATTTGCAATCAAGTGATTCTGCAGCAGATGGTCCGTGGACCATACTTTGAAACACCTCTTCAGAAAATAATTAGGATCTCACTGGGGACAAATCTGGTAGAGTTACAGGCTGCTACGGTAGATTTTACCTATTCCTATCATAACATCATAGGTACTTTTCCTGTCTTTGACCTTTACTGGGACCACCTTCCCTTTGGTCTCCATGGTGATGTACATAGATCTTCCACAGGTAATTAGCCTAAGGAGGTTGATTTGTTCCATTTCCTCTCACTGACTGCACCACTGCTGAGCTGTAGAGTGTCATTAGCTGACCAAGAAAACTCAATTTGTTTTCTTTCTTCCTCCATGTATGTGATTACAGTTGACATGAGTTTTCTTCTATCTTTGAGGAATAAGCAACGGTCACAAAAAGGTAGACCTTTGAGAGATGACAGTAACATAGACAGTGTTTCCGCTAATCCATAGGTGGGGAAACCGAGGCTCAGAGAGGTTAAAAAACTTGCTCAAGGTCATAAAATAAATCAGTGGCAGAACTGACTAGAAACCTGGTTTACTAATTCTTAATATAGAGCTCTTTCCTCTTCTTAGTGTCAGCTACAACGTCAGGGTCCCAGAATATTATTCAAACAGCTCCTGTCCCCCAGTCCACCCACCACCTTGACATACCCTTCTGTACCCTGTCTGCCTTCCACCCCCCATGGGCCACACTAGCCTTGATCAATTGTCTTGCTTAGGGTAATGATAGTGTGTCTGAATTATTTCTGAATTCTTGAACGTGGCAAAGTCTTATATACTTGAACCTCAGGTCACAAAATATAAAGCAATTTTGAACTGAAGAGCTTGTGGTTACTTTAAATCTCTGTGGAAATGCAGGAGCTCACAATTCTTTCTCAGCTTCCTCAAACAAAAGCCTCAAACAAAAGTGCTTATTACTTTTCAAAGGTTGGGGGAGGGTTGAGGTCATGGAAAGGTTGCTTGGTTTACAGTCTGCTCCTGTTTCCCTCTTCCTATTGACAAGTCATCAAGATGGTTTATAGATTGCTGCTTCACTTTAAGGCCTATTTGCTGATGTTTTGAGACATTTATCCAATCTCAAGAAACTCAAGGGACTTGATTTCAACTTTGAATTATATATTATCCATATTTGGGATGGAATGGGCAATTTTAATGGGAAAACCCCATCAATCAGGCCAGGGAATAGGAAAGGCTTTGATTTATATACTGTGTTGAAATCGTCTGCATTGATTTAAAAAAACTTTTACAGTTCTATGAATTTAATAATATTTTAACCTGAATATGATTCTTAATAATCCCATCCCAACTTGTATTTTTCCATTTTTTTAACCTTTGTTGAAATATTAACTTATCGTACCATGTATCTTGATAACGTCCCCAGGGTTTAGGCAGAAGAAACATCGGAATGTCCTTGGAGAGCTTGTCTGTCTTGATGAGAACAAGAAGGATTCCAGGAAAAGAAAAGGTTCAATTCTTGAAATATAATAACTTTAGAAAGGAAATTATGTATCCATTGAAATATATATTTATCAACATAGTGACTTTCTCCATGTTTTTGTAATTCAGATACTATATTCACAAAAAGGAAACTTACTGGGGCTTTTGGATACAAATCATGAGAAATGTGAGTTAGCATTTGCAAGCTTTTAAGTACATATAGTTTTATACTCATGTATTTAGAGTTGTTGGTGAAATTAATCTAGTATCATAAATGATTTATCTGCAGTCTTTCAGACAGGTATTTACATTATGCCCGATGATATATACAGGCATAAAAAGAATGGAATTCTTTTTATCTATTGTAATATGCAACCAGTAAAATCAACTTTCCTTTCACTGTAGGATGTGAAATGAGGCTGTTTTGCTTACGTGGGTTATTGTTGGACTATTACCTCCCTGGGATAGGGTTATCCAAAAGTTGCTTTAGCCAGGCAGGGAGGCAGGGACAGCCAGATCCAGGGACATATTCAAGGTAAAAACCCGCTGTACATGCCTGCTCTCATTACCCTACGCCTCAGTGTCTTATACTTTTTAAGGACCCAAACTCTGTGCATTGCAATTTGTAGTCTACTTTTCTTCTTTTGAAGATGGTCGTTGTTCTGACATTTTGTTTCATATGTACATTTTCCCCCAGAAGACTCAAATCAGATGTCAATTTTCCAACCGCATGATTTCATACCCATGTCACACAGTCTGAACCTGGCTCATTTGCACTTGCATTTGTCGTGGGAGGGTTAATGACATTATTTTCAAAAGGCCAATTGCTGACGTGCAACCTATAAAAGAGTTAGCTACCCATGATTCTTTTTACTCGTTCAGCGAATATTCAGTTTAGTTTTTGTCTTTTTAATTCACTACTGAAAATCAGTTGCCTCTAGGAATTTCAATATTACTTTACTGCATAACAAACTATCCAATATCACTAACGGCCTATTTAGGAATGAAATGCTTTTTTTCTGGTTTTAAGCAATTACTAATTTTGACGGTGATCAGGAACCATCTACAAGGATGGAGTTAATAGCTCCCTGAAGGGACACATCACTAGCCAGGTCTTAAAAATCATGCATGGCTTGCTCTTTCAGCCATAAGGCAAGGGGAAAACAAATACATCTATTTTCCCTCACTATTACATCTGTGATCTGAAGATACTTGAAAAATTACGGTCATTATATTATTATTATTGTTATTATTATTGTTATGTTCCTGAAATCCGGATATTGGTATTTACCTATTCATATTCTTTCCTCAAGAATTTTCTAAGATGTCTTCTTTCAAAATCATACCCAAAACAGATTGCAAGTGCTCGGATGAATGTAATACACCATTTGAGACTTTGTTATGCGAAGCTATTGTCTGGAAAACTCAGGCAAAGAACTAGTTAGTGAGGGAAGAAATTACTCAACATATTTGTTTTGTCTGCTGACATCAATCAGACTCATGGGATAATAGCTTTAATTCCTTGTGATAAAACACACCAATCCGCACCTGTTTCTGTATTGTAAATGTTCCCTAGTTTGACTAAGACAAAACCAATCTAAATGCAAGTGCCTTTGTTTTGTCATTGTAAATGGTGCTTGGTAATGAGCACTTTAGGGATGGATGGGTAGAACATAGATCAGCAGAGGAGGAAATAGGAGAGAGTTGACTGAGGGCATCTCTGGGTGGTGCACACTTAACATGCTCTGCTGCCAACTGCCAACCGGAAGGTTGGAGGTTTGAGTCCACCCAGACACTCCTTGGGAGAAATTCTGGTGATCTAATTCTGAAAAATCAGTCACTGAAAACCCTATGAACACAGTTCTACTCTGATACACATAGGTCGCCATGAGTTGGAGTCAGCTCGACAACGACTGGGCTGAGGGCAGAATCCCACCTAGAAACCAGATGATAATCAGAAATTGGAAAAACAACTCAGATTAGGAGAAGAGAAGGCCCGACCGTGAGGTGCAGAGGACTAGAAGGAACCTAACTTAAGGTGGGGGAGGGGGCATAAAGGTGTTCAAGATGCTGTCCTTATCTGTGCAGCAGAGCAAGGGGCAGGTGTTATCAGGTGACTGGAAGCACCTTGGAGTCAGACCCAAAGTCTTCACCTGAATCCCAAGCAGATTCAGAAAGGGCTTAATTTTTCCTTAAGGAGAAAGGAACTACTGTTTGTTGAGCTCCTACTAATGGGCCAGGTACTCAGATGGTACCTCATTTAATTCTGCACAGCATCCTTATGGATAACATTACAATAATAATAATAATAGCTAGTACTTTCTAATGCTCACTATGTGCCAGTGCAGTGCTAAGTGCTTGTTTTGCGTTGCCTTTTCATAACAGCTCTTTGTAATTGAGGGAAGAGACTCAAGATTAGGCTAACTCACTCAAGGACGTACTTAGTAGAGCCAGAATTTAAAATGAAATATGTCTGATCTAAAGCCCAGACTTTCTGGTACACCATCATGCTTTCTTGGGAGGCGAAAAAAACACTAGAAATGGAAAAGCCAGGGGTAAGTGTGAGGTTGTGACAAGTTGTATCTGATGACTAAGCTGAGTACCTGTCATTTCCTTGGATGGGTGAGGTCTTTCCTGCCACCCCTCACAATGAAGTCAAGGTAACAGTGGGGAGCAAAGGCAAGGAGTAGAAATGTTTGGCCGGTCCCATTGCTAGGTTACCATCTAATGATGAATAATCAAACAAACAAACTAAAACAAAAGACCCCAAACCTTTAACCCTTTGAGCAGTAGAGGTGAAAGAAATCTTCAGAGAATATGGGAAGCGTTGATTGATAGGGTCTTCGGAAAATTTTACTTCATTCAGCATCCGATGCTGCCTCTGGGCTTCACTCCCACCACGTAATGATTAGTCTACTTCTGCTTCAATATTCTCTCCAAATGTGAGGAGAGGGATTGGGCTTCTGGATCTTCATGGTGAAGAGAATACTTTTTGTCCAGCTCACAGGAGCAGTATTTGGAGATACAGCCTGAAGGCAGGCAGGGTCAAAGAAGCCAAACACCAGGGAGTCAGTAGCTATAACCATGCAGTCCTATTTCCCCCACAACAGATGCCTGTGGGATTAAGAAAAACTTTCATCACTGGATTTCCTGGGCTTCTGATGATCCAGGATGTGGTTGTGGCATGCTGGTGTATGGTTATTTTAAAACTTGAGGTTTATGCCCAACTACCACCAAGAATTCTTAGTGGGTGGCATTGCCTGTACCCTTCCAGATTTAAATTGGAGGTGAAGTAGGCCCATAAAGAAATTTTTCCTCTAAAATGCAATGTCTTCATGATTACCTTCTCATTTTAATAAATGAAAGTATAGACTATCGTTAAGTTATCTTAAGTAAATTAATATCAGCTAGAATTTTGTGATGTGCTTTTTAAAAAACAAACAAACAAAAGCAAACATATCAGGTCTCTAAATGAGCTTGCTAAATTCTGAGTTCCATACAATATTCCGCCCTCAAAATGTCTCAACTTTATGATACACTTGGAATTTTTGATAAAGAATTTATTATCTGACAGGTTGAAAATAATGAGATAGTGTTTATCTGAGCTTTAACTCAGATTAGTTTTCTAAACTTCAAGCTGTACCTAATGCCCTGTCATGTGAAGCAGAAAGCTATAGCTGTTCTCTGAACAATTATATAAATGTAAAGAATTCCAAAAAGCTGAGAAAAGAGGGCATAAGGAGACCACATAGGCGCCTAAAATCCATTTCCCATGTCAACGTGGACTTTGAAAACCCCAAACACTCTAAAACACAACAAGAAATGATGCAGAAAATAAAGCTTTATTTCAGCCATAATTAGGATTGAAAATGAGCATGTCCTGGTTAAGTGAAGGGACGGTTAGCAAATGAGGGGAGTGATCTGATGTCTGGCTACTAGAAGTGTTTACGAAAACTTGACAGGGTGGGACCATGCCAGCAAAACTGGAGCAGCTATTGACTGTGGTATAATTTCTTGATTAGGGTTCAAAAATGAAGCAAAAATTTGTATTGGCGATGAAAGGAAAACCAAGTTCTAGAATATCTGTATGGTAAAATGCCAGATATCATGGCTTTGGCAATAATAGGAAATTTCTATTCTGCCTCTTTCAGAATTAATTTTCTTCTCCTCTTGAAATCAGGAGGAATTACAAAAACCTTTTATATCAGATTGCAAATACAAATAAGTTACTCTCCCTCCCCCTCCCCACTTTTTCTTTATCAGTGTGCCCTTTCAACAGGCAGTGCAGAATAAAATGAATAAATTCAGCATTATTTTCCTGTTCACCGAGCATAAATTATTACTAACTGTGGAGAGAGGCTATTTGAAAAGCTGTTTTATTTTCTAGAGAAGCCTTCTTTTATCTATAAATGATTCTGTTTGAAATCAAAATAGATATTGTCTTATCTTTGTGTCCTCAGGAAACTAAACTACGATGATGTATTTCCATTCTAAAGAGGGCAGTGAGAGAATTCAGGCCTAAGCCGAATAAACTCTACTAATCTATTCTTGCTCTTGGGTCAGATTCCCAGTCTGTGAAATACCAGGAGAATTGCCACAGCATTAGTATGTGATAGGACACCATTGCATATTATCTGATGAGTGTGCTATAACTGGCAGGCCTCAGCTCGGGATGGGGGTTTGGACTCAGTGACCTCAGAGATTCCTTCCAGCTGAAATACATTACATGTCTTTCGTACATGGCATTTTGGTAATGGGCTGTTGCTCCGTTAGTTTTGCTGGGCCGTTAGCTCTTGTCTTGTGCATTAAGTCATGATTTCCCTTAAAGGTGCTCTCTGACTCCCGCACCTGAAAGGGTTGTAGCAATTTCATAAAGTATCAGTTTGAAGTAGCACTAACAAAATGTGCTTCTATCAAAGGATTATAGCTTTTATTCAATGAAAAACAGCATGGAAATTCATAAATAGTTTTCAAGCTGTAGCACATTTATTCAGTCCTCATTTCATCTGATGCTTGTGTTCTGCCTGGTGCTTTCATCATAATAAATTGGGTATTGAACCACGAAGTTGGCATTTAACATTAACATGTTATATTATACCCCTTACCATTTTGCTGTTTTCTTGATTGATTTTTCTTTCTTCCTCTTTATTTTTTTTATTTTGAAGGAGTCCCGTACGATTTCCGAAAATGAATGTTTTTAATGAAGCAGCTCTCAACTGTGACTTCTAACTCTTCGGGCATTGGCGTTAAAGAAAAGGGATTGGACATTTTGAACCTTGTGTGATAAGGTAGAAAATAATACTGAATCAAAGCCTCTTGGCTCCAAGCAGGGCTGACTCACAACCTTGGCATTACTTGGAGGGACTGAATCACTTGCCCAGGCAGCACGTGCGTGAGGTTGAGCAGTGAGACCAACTGGTTGACAAGCCGTGTTGGTTGTTCTCTCAGTGAAGTGAAAAGCATGTGAAAGTTATTCATCCTCATATGTTAGCTCTTAATATAGTCTGCGCAGTTGCTGCATTTATAAAAAATGTGCAACCAGTTTTCTTAGCCCACCTGGGTGAAAGTTCGAGTGACCAAAAACCCTTCTTGGTAGAAACATATGAAGTATAGAACTTTGGGATCAACTTTGACTCCTCTCCCTTTCCTGAAATATCTCTGTACTCATGGATGTTTACTCCTGAAATGTCTGTTGTAGAAGACACTCTATTATCTAATTTAGGCCCTCGCATTCTCCCACCTATACAATTGCCATTGCCTATGCTGTTGCTGTTAGGTGCCATAGAGTCAGTTCTGACTCAGTGACCCAGTGTACAACAGAATGAAACACTGCTTGGTCCTGTGCCACCCTCACAATCATTGTTATGCTTGAGCCCAGTGTTGCAGCCACTGTGTCAATCCATCTTGTTGAGGGTCTTCCTCTTTTTCACTAAGCCACTACTTTACCAAGCATGATACCCTTTTCCAGGGACTGGTCCCTCCTGACAATATGTTCAAAGTAGGTGAGATGAAGTCTTGCCATCCTTGCTTCTAAGGAGCATTCTGGCTGTACTTCCTCCAAGACAGATTTGTTCATTCTACTGGCAGTCCATGGTATATTCAATATTCTTTGCTAACACCACAATTTAAAGGTATCAATTCTTCTTAGGTCTTTCTTATTCACTGCCCAGCTTTCGCATGCATATGAGGTGACTGAAAATACTTTGGCTTGGGTCAGGCGCGCCTTAGTCCTCAAAATGACACCTTTGCTTTTTAACAACTTTAAAGAGGGTTTTTGCAGCAGATTTGCTCAATGCAATACATCGTTTGATTTCTTGACTGCTACTTCCATGGGGGTTGATTGTGGATCCAGGTAAAATGAAATCCTTGACAACTTCAATCTTTTCTCCATTTAACATGTTGCTGATTGGTCCAGTTGTGAGGGTTTTTGTTTTCTTTATGTTGAGGTGTAATCCATACTGAAGGCTGTAGTCTTTGATTTTCATCAGTAAGTGCTTCAAGTTCTCTTCACTTTCAGCAAGCAAGGTTGTATCATCTGCATATCACAAGTTGTTAATGAGGCTTACTCAATTCTTCATACAGTCCAGCTTCTTAGATTATTGCTCAGCATACAGATTGAATAAGTACGGTGAAAGAATACACCCCAGACACACATATTTCCTGAATTTAAACCGTGCAGTAGCCCCTTGTTCTGTTTGAATGACTGCATCTTGGTCTATATACAGATTCCTCATGAGCACAACTAAGTGTTCTGGAATTCTCATTCTTCATAATGCTATCCATAATTTGTTATGATCCACACAGTTGAAGGCCTTCGCATAGTAAATAAAATGAAGGTAAACACCTTTCTCGATTTCTCTGCTTTCAGCCGAGATCCATCTGACGTCAGCAAAGATATCCCTGGTTCCATGCCCTCTTCTGAATGTAGCTTAAATTTCTGGCATTTCCTTGGCGATGTACTTCTGCAACCACACTTTTGAATGATCTTCAGCAAAATTTTACTTGTGTGTGATATTAATGAAATTGTTTGATAATTTCTGCATTCTGTTGGATCACCTTTCTTTGGAATGGGCACAAATATGGATTTCTTCCAGTCAGTTGACCAGGAAGCTGTCATCCAAATTTATTGATATAGACAAGTGAGCACCTCCAGAGCTGCATTCATTTGTTGAACCATCTCAGTTGGTATTCTGTCAATTTCTGGAGCCTGGTTTTTCACCATTCCCTTCAGTGCAGCTCGGACTTCTTTCAGTACCATTGGTTCTTGATCATATAGCTACCTCCAGAAATGGTTAAATGGCAACCAGTTTTTTTTGGTACAGTGACTCTGTGTATTCCTTCCATCTTCTTTTGATGCTTCCTGTGTTGGTCAATATTTCACACATAGAATTCTTCAATATTGCAATTACTTATATATTAGTTCTATACTGCAATATTGCAATATAGTTAATATTGCAATTGACTTATTAACACTTGAATTTTTTTCTTCTGTTCTTTCAGCTTGAGAAATGCTGAGAGTGTTCTTCCCTTCTGGTTTCCCAACTCCAGGCCTTTACACATTTCATTATATTACTTTACTTCGTCTTCTCGAGCTGCCTTTTGAAGTCTTCTGTTCAGCTCTTTTACTTCATCGTTACTTCTGTTAGCTTTAGATACTCTACATTCAAAAGCAAGTTTCAGAGTGTCTTATGACATCCACTTTGGTCTTTTGTTTCTTTCCCGTCTTTTTAATACCTTTTGCTTTCTTCATGTGTGATGTCCTTGATGTCATCCCACATCTTATTTGGTCTTCAGTCATTAGTGTTCAATGTGTCAAATCTATTCTTGAGATGGTCTCTAAATTCAGGTGGAATATACTTACGGTTGTATTTTGGCTCTCATGGACTTGCTCTAATTTTCCTCAGCTTCAACTTGAACTTCCATATGAGCAGCTGATGGTCTGTTTCATAGTCGGCCCCTGGCCTTGTCCGACTGACGATATTGGGCTTTTCCATTGTCTCTTTCCCCGGATGTAGTAGATTTGATTCCTGTGTATTCCATCCGGTGAGGTCCACGTGTATGGTCGCTGTTTATGTTGTTGAAAAAAGGTATTTGCAATGAAGAAGTCATTGGTCTTGCAAAATTCTATCATGTGATCTCCAGCATCATTTCTAGCACCAAGGCCATATTTTCCAACTACTGGTCCTTCTTCTTTGTTTCCATCTTTTGCTTTTCAATCATCAGTAATTATTAACACATCTCGATTGCACATTTGACCAATTTCAGACAGCAGAAGTTGATAAAAATCTTCAATTTCCTCATCTATGACATTAGTGCATAAATTTGAATAATAGTCTTATTAACTGGTCTTCCTTGTAGGCATATGGATATCAGCCTATCACTGACAATGTTGTACTTCAGGATAGATCTTGAAATGTTCTTTTTGACAATGAGTGGGGTCATTCCTCTTCAATTTGTCACTCCCAGCATAGTGGACTATATGATTTTGCTATTTAAAATGGCCCAAACCAGTCCATTTCAGCTTACTAATGCCTAGGGTATCGATCTTTATGTGGTCCATTTCGTTATGATGACTCCCAATTTTCCTAAATTCATACTTTGTACATTCCACATTCTGATTATTAATGGATGTTTGCAGCTGTTTCTTCTCATTTTGAGTCATGCGACACCAGCAAATGAAGGTCCTGAATGCTTTACTTCATCCAAATCATTAAGGTCAGCTATACTTTGACAAGGCAGCTCTTCTCCAGTTGTATTTTGAGTGCCTTCTGGCCTGAGAGGCTTATCTTCCAGCACTATATCAGACAGTGTTCCACTGCTATTTGTAAGGTTTTCACTGGTTGATTTTTTCAGAAGTAGACTGCAGATCCTTCTTCCTAGTCTGTCTTAGTCTGGAAGCTCCCCTGAAACCTATCCACCATGGGTGACCATGCTGGTATTTGAGATACTGGTGGCATAGCTTCAAGCATTACAGCAACACACAAGCCATCACAATAAGACAAACTGACAAACTCATGGGGTCATTGCTTATAAACGGTATGAGAAAGGGTTTCTTGGTTGCAAGCAACAGAAACCAATTCTGGGTAACTTAAATAAAAACAGATTACTGGAAGGACACCCTGAATCAACAGGAGGATGGATAACTGGGCTTGTGAATAGGTAGGAGGGCCAAGAAACTGGAAACACAGAACCTACTTCACAGTAGGGTGAGCCTCGCTGAGGTCAAGACAGTGGCCATGGATGATGTCTAATTACTCCTTCTGAACTTGCACACTGGTTCAAGGTCAAAGCCTAGCAAGGAGTGTCTAATTGACACTCTTTGTCCCTGGGTGTATTGGGGTAGGAAGAAGAAGAACCTGATTCCATGGCTATCTGGACCCCTGCCGTTACTATCTCTCCCACACTACACAGTGTGGGGTGAGGTAATTATCAAAAAGGAAAATGGAGGGTTATTAGGAAGTGAAAAAGGATGCTGGATAACTATCAATAACAAATGTTCACCACAAGGCATTTTCCCCCTCTAATTCTTCATCTCTGTAACTCACTTCAATTCATTTCAACAAACACTTATTAACTATCACCTCTGCACAAGACACTGTGTTATGTATTGGGCATGTCGGGAAAAGGGTCTTCTAAATTTTGCTGTCAATCATATTCCTTTTCTTTCTCCCATGGCTTTTCATTGCGGAATGGAGACAAGAGATTGGGCAGCTCTGTCATTCATTCCAACATTGCCTTCTGAGATTATCTGCAGCCTTCAGCAGAGTTATGAACTTTGACTCCCTCCTATATTTCTCTCTGCACCTCTCCCTGGTCTTCTTTTCTCCTGTAAGATTCACTTCCCCTCCTGCCTCCCTCCCCCTTGTGTCTCAGCCTTACTCCCAGCTAGCTATCAAACAATAGCATTAAGATGTTAGATGAAAACAGGTATGAGGAGTTTTATTGAAGTGATGGAAGTGTTCTAAATTTGGATTGCAGTAGTGGTTTCACAACTCAGTCAATTTAATAAAAATCTGTAGATTTTATATTTATATTGTTGTTGTGTGCTGTCGAGTCAATTCTGACTCATAGCAACCCTATAGGACAGAGTAGAACTGCTCCATAGGGTTTCCAAGGAGTGGCTGGTGGATTCAAACTGCTGACCTTTTGGTTAATAGCCTGAGCTCTTAACCACTGTGCCACAAAGGCTCCATTTTACATTTAAAATGGGTGAATTTTATGGTATGTAAATTATATCTCTTTCAAGTTGTTTAAAATAAAAGACGTTAGGTGTTAGTTAAGGCTGGAGTCTCTTCCTGGAATATTTAATTTTTAAAGGGTATATATTTGGTTGGAAAAGCCTTTTGGTGGGGGAGGAGTAAATCAAGAATTGTAGAATGACGGAAGAAGTGTTAACAAGCCAGCTTAGGGCACAGATGATACTGGGGTTGGGGGAGGTTTGGGTGGAATAGGAGCTCACCATCAGCTGGAGGAGAGCCTAACCAGTGAATACTTGATTATTTGTCATCACTCTGCTTCAGGAGACTGGACTTTTGAGGGGTGCCTCCAAGGGGAACCCAGATGCTGACCCATGAGCTAAAATTGGACATCTTACACCACAGGGATTCCCTGAAGAGGGGTGAAAAGCAAGAAGTATGGTCTATTTTCTCTGAGGGAGGACTGCTGTTGCCTATCTCCCTTTTTCCTCTCTAATGCTCTCCCCCTGTGTTTGGAAGCCCACTTGAGAGGGAGTGGATGAATGGAGATATGGCATGCTCCCCACACCAAAGGCTGTCAGCCCTTAAAGTATATCATAACAGGAAATGATAAAATGTTTGCAGAATTAGAAGGTTTACTCCAAGAACTCTCAATCCCAGAAGCTCTGTGGCTTAGGCTGGGTTCTCTAGAGGAGCAAAACCAGCAAATATATATATATATATATATATATATATATATTATATATATATATTATATATATATATATATAATATATATATAATATATACATATATATATTATATATATATATATTATATATATATATATATATATATATATATATATTTTTTTTTTTTTCCCCCAAGAAAATGGCTCACGCAGTTGTAAAGGCTGGAAAGTCCAAAATCTGTGAGTCAGGCCTCAGGCTGGAGGTTTCTCCTGACTCACGTGGTTGCAGGGGCTGATGAATCCAAAATTGGTAGGTCAGACAGCAGGCTGCTGGCTCACAGGGCTGCAGGAGTTGATGAATCCTAAAATCTGCAGGTCAGGTGGCAGGCTGCTGGCTCACATCTTAAGAACAAGAGGTTAGAGGATGATGGGTCAGATGCAGGATTGAGAGAACAAGCTTTGCCAGAACATCCATATATAGTGGATGCAGGCCACACCCCCAAGGAAAGTCCCCTTTCAACTGATTGGCTGCTCCCTCAGATCACAAAATGGAGGATGATTACATAATATCTGCCAAACCACTGAGAATCATGGCCTAGCCAAGTTGACACATAACATTAACCATCACACTCTGCCCATCACAATTTAGAATCCACTTCTTCAAATGTTGTTCCCTGGCCCAAAGACGGTTCTATTACTTGTTTTGATAGACATCTTTGTACTTGGACGTCTACTGTAACTCCAGTGCTTATCACATCCAGTGTTAATGATTCCTCCTGGCTTTCAGGGTTCCCTAAAATTGGCTCCATCTTAATGCTCAATGTACATAGTATTGATTTCTCTACCTGGACTGGGTTTTCTTTCTTCTCTTTTCTACCATGCACTGCCCTCATCATCATACTGTTCCTTGTTTGTAATGATTTCCTTTTTGTTTTCCTCCCATCTGAGTCTTACTCATACTAACACAAAAGCCACTTTCTCTAAAAAGTTTTCTTGACTATTTCTAACCCACAACATTCTTCCCTTTCTCTGAACCTTATAATGATTATAATCTGTATTACCCAATTTGAACTTGATATTCTACAGTTGTGTTTAAACCTTAAAAGTGCTCTCAACTGGACTAAACCAAAGCTAAGAAGTTTCCTGAATACCATCAAACACTTTGAGAGACAGAGTAGCAGGGGTAGGGGTCTGGGGACCATGCTTGGCACAACAAAGCTTATTAAGAAAATGTTCTGCATCCTACTTTGGTGAGTGGCATCTGGGGTCTTAAAAGCTAGTGAGCGGCCATCTAAGATGCATCAATTGGTCCCAACCACCTGGTATAAAGGAGAATGAAGAACACCAAAGACACAAGGAAAATATTAGCCCAAGAGACAGAAAGGGCCTCATAAACCAGAGACGTCATCAGCTTGAGACAAGAACTAGATGGTGCCTGGATACCACCAATGACCACCCTGACAGGGAATACAACAGAGAGTCCCTGATGGAGCAGCAGAAAGATGGGGTGCAGAACTCAAATTCTAGTAAGAAAATCAGACTTAATGGTCTGAATGAGACTGGAGGAACCCCAGAAAGCATGGCCCCTGGATTCTCTATCAGCCCAGAACTAAAACAATTTCCGAGGCCAGCTCTTCAGACAGAGATTGGACTGGGCTGTGGGACATAAAGTGATACTCGTGAGGAGTGTGCCTCTTAGCTCAAGTAGATACAAGAGACTAAACGGGAAGCTTCTGTCCTGAGGTGCAATGGGAAGGCAGAGAGGGTTAGGAGCTGGTTGAATGGACATGGGGAATCAGGAGTGGAAAGGAGGGGTGTGCTCTCAGAGTATGGGGAGAGCAATTAGGGTCACATAACAATGTATGTATAAATTTTTATATAGGAGACTAACTTGAAATGTAAACTTCATTTAAACTACAACAATTAATAAAGAAACAAAAATAGCCAAAAGGTAGAAACAACCCAAGTGTCCATCGGCAGATGAATGGATAAACAAAATGAGGTATATACATATAATGGAATACTATTCAGCCGTAAGAAGAAATGAAGTGCTGATACATGCTACGTAGATGAACACATGAATGAACCTTGAAAACATACGTTGAGTAAAATAAGTCAGAACTAAAAGGACAAATACTGTATGATCCCACTTATATGAAATATCTAAAACAGGTAAACTTCTTAGTTATCTAGTGCTTCTATAACAGAAATACCACAACTAGATGGCTTTAACAAACAGAAATTTATTTTCTCACAGTTTAGGAAGCTAGATGTCTGAATTCAGAGTACCAGCTCTAGGGGAAGGCTTTCTCTCTGTCGGCTCTGGAGAAGGGTCCTCATCTCTTTGAGTTTCTGCTCCTGGATGATCTTCATGTGGCTTGGCATCTCTCTTCCCAATCTTAGCGTGCTAGCTTGCTTTTAATCTCTTTTATGTCTCGAAAGAGATGGACTCAGGGTACACCCTACACTAATTCAGCCCCACTAATTTAACAAAGACAACCCATTCTCAAATGGTGTGCTAGCTTCCTTTTAATCTGTTTTATATCTCAAAAGAGATTGACTCAAGATACATCTTACACTAATCCTGCCCCACTAAATATAACAAAGACAATCCGTTCCCAAATGGATTATAACCACAGGCATAGGCATTAGGATTTACCACACATATTTTTGAGGGGCAAGGTTAAATCCATGCCAGCAAGTATGGCAAGATCAAAATTTATTAGTGGTTACAGGGATGGAATAGGAGTTATTGATAAAGGGGTACTGAGTTTCTGTTTAGGGTGATGAAAAACTTTTAGAAATACAAAATAGTAATGTTTGCTCAACATGGTGAATGTACTTAATGTCACTGAATTGTGCACTTAAAAATGGTTAAAATGTAACATTTTTATTGTACTGTTTTACCACAATTAAAAAAAAAAACACCATGAACTATTAAAGGAGGCAGTTTTTAGAGGATGCGATTATAAGGACTATGTCTTACATTTATGTGGTGTTTATGTTTTTGCTGTTAGTGTGTATATTGCTTTTGTTGTTCTTAGGTGCCATCAAGTCAGTTCCTACTCATAGCGACCCTAGGTGCAACAGAATGAAACGATGCCCAGTCCTGCCCCATCCTCACAATCGTTGTTATGCCTGAACCCATTGTTGCAGCCACTGTGTCAGTCCATCTCCTTGAGGGTCTTCCTCTTTTTCACTGACCCTTTACTTTACCAAGCATGATGTCCTTCTCCAGGGACTAGTCCCTCCTGATAACATGTCCAAAGTACATGAAACAAAGTTTGGCCATACTTACTTCCAAGGAGCATTCTGGCTGTACTTCTTCCAATACAGATACGTTCGTTCTTCCGGAAGTCCACGGTATATTCAATATTCTTCGCCAACACCATCATTCAAATCCACTGCGATGGTTAAGATTGTGTCAACTTGACTAGTCCATGATTCTCAGTGTGTATATGTGATCACTTCCATGATGGAATCTGCTGTGAGTAGCCAATCAGTTAAAAGGGAGTTTCCTTGAGGGTGTGGCCTGCATCCAAATATAAGCAGATGTTCTGGCTTTTTTGCTCCCCTCTGGATCCTGCAGCTGCCTCCTGTTCATCTGACCTCCGGTTCTTGGGACTTGAGCCATCAGCTTATCTGCCAGTCTTGGGATTCATTGATCTTCACAGCTTGTGAATGGAAGCCCTGCTCTCCAACTTGCTGATCTTGGGTTCATCAGCCCCTGCGGCTACGTAAATCAAGAGAAGCCTCTACCCTGATCCACGGAATTGGGGCGTTCCAGCATCTACAATCGCGTGAGCTGTTTCCTTGACATAAATCTCTCTCTTTATATATTTTTACACTTTTCTGGTTTTGCTTCTCTAGAGAACCCAGCCTAAGACAGCCATCAATTCTTCTTTGGTCTTCCTTATTCACTGTACATCTTTCACATGCATATGAGGCAATAGAAAATATCATGGCTTGGGTCAGGTGCACCTTAGCTCTCAAAGTAACATCTTTGCTTTTCAACACTTGAAACAGCTGTCTTGGGACAGATTTGCTTAATGCAACACGTCATTTGATTTCCTGACCACTGCTCCCATGGGTGTTGATTGTGGATCCAAGTAAAATGAAATCCTTGACAACTTCAATATTTTCTCCATTTATCATGATATTGATTATTGGTTCAGTTGTGAGGATTTTGGTTTTCTTGATGTTGAGGTGTAATCTGTACTGAAGGCTGTGGTCTTCGATCCTCATCAGTAAGTACTTCAAGTCCTCTTCACTTTCAGCAAGCAAGGTTGTGTCATCTCCGTATCACAAGTTGTTAATGAGTCTTCTTCCATTCCCAATGCCATGTTCTTCATATAGTCCAGTTTCTCTTGGATTATTTGCTGTGTATATAGATGGAATAAGTATGGTGAAAGGATACAACCCTGACACATACCTTTCCTGATTTTAAACCACGCAGTATCCTCTTGTTCTGTTTGAACAACTGCCTCTTGGTCTATGTACAGGTTCCTTGTGCGTACAATTAAGTATTATGGACTTCCCATTCTTTGCTGTATAATTCATAATTTGTCATGATCCACACAGTTGAATGCCTTTGCATAGCCAATAAAACGCTGGTAAATATCTTTCTGGTATTCTCCACTTCCAGCCAAGATCCAGTTGACATTAGCAATGACATCTCTGTTCCACATCCTCTTCTGAATACAGCTTGAATTTCTGGCAGTTCCCTATTGATGTACCGCCGCAAATGCTTTTGAATGATCTTTAGCAAAATTTTACTTGTGTGTGTTATTAATGATATTGTACAGTAATTTCCACATAGTGTTGGATCACCTTTACTACACTGCTTCTGTAGTAAAAGAATATATTTTAAAAAAAAAATGTTCTGCTACTTTCTGCTGGCCTTCCCAAATTTCACTAAGCTATGACTTTGGGGCCTAATAGACAGAGAATTGACTGTGTAGTAGCTTTTCTCAAAGGTTATTGTGTATTCCTATATGCACATCTGTTTGGGACAGGAGAATATTTATTACTCCCCTGCCATCTTTTCATGGAGGATGGAACATTTGCTCTCTTTCCAACTAGAGGGAGTATTGGAGTCCACCTTTTCTGGTCCTCCCTCCATGCTCTTACCTGCTTCTCCCCTTGGGTGAATGAATGGCTAATACAAATGGTCAACGTTAGATATTCCTTTTGGCACATTATGAGAGGGTGGGCATACATCTCTCATAAAACAAGGAATGAACTCCACCTTTTTTCCTTTCATTGCCTGACCCATTAATCAGTGAGAGGGTCAGACCTCTTCCCTGCTTTCTAATCCACAAATAAAGTCTTTTGATATTGATGATGGTGATGGAGTGAGGCAGGTGTTTTCACTTTCTCAGCCTTACTCCTAGCTAACTGTCTCTTTGTTCTTGCTTTTCTACCTACAACTAGGGGCCTAATCAGGTCTGCCCTTTCCCATTGTCCTGCCCGTTCTCAATTTGGAGTAGGAGATAAGAGGCCACACCACATTCTCCAATGCAGCTCTTCCCAGGAAGCGTAAACCTTGTGTGTGTGTGTGTGTGTGTTTAATTGGGCCCTTGCTAAGTCTATTAATAAAACTGATACTTGGATCCTTGTTAAGATGTCTGTTCTGGAATGCCTACTCTATTGGCCACAGCAATGGAGAGTAAGATGGGTGACTGTTAGCTTGAGAACCCAAACACTACCCTAAACCCCTAGCATGAGATAAACTCAGGAACTGGGTTTACCAGATAGTTGTGTAATGTTAGTTTGGAATGTCCTAGAGTCTTAAGTATGTGTGAGTGATGGTGGTGGTGGTGAGTTCTTTTCCCCAGGGATATACAGATCAATAGTGTGGTGAGATTCTCAAGCAGGCCAAAAATTGATTTTGGGGAGAACCTGTCAATTTGTGCAAGATCTGCCAAAATGTTTCTGAGGTGTGGACATCAATATTAATTAGCTCCCTCCTAAGCCTCTTGGCCAACTTCAGGAATTATAGCACCCCTACCTAGCCTGTGGTAAAGCCCAGAGTTGCAACATTTTCCACATCCTACTTTTCTCCAACCAGTGTTGAAACAACTGATATCTACATGTTCTTAGCAGCACAGTACTGGGAAGTAGATCCAAAGTTAGTTAGCATCCTTTTCAAACGTGAAGGATGCATTTCAGCATATAATCATAGGCACATAATTATAGCTCAAAACTATCATGGTCCCAGAGGACAATTCCCTCCCCAATACACATACCTAATCCTTCGAAATAGTGCTGGTGCCTCCCTAATGCACTTTTGTGCCTCATTGCCAATTATTTCCTATGTTGGACATTTCTCTGCCTTTACCACTCACTGGTGACAGGCACATTAATGACTAGGATTGTTCAGGATTCCTGTGAGGGCCTCCTGAACTCTGTGCTTCCTCCCAGCCTAGATGGTTCTGTGTAAAAGAGTATGATTTGTAGGGTAGAGAGTGGAACCCAGTGTTCCTTTAAAGCAGGAAATACTGTATGTTTCTGGGTTTTTTGGACCCTGGCTGAGAGACTTGTTTACTTTTATTAAAATAAACTCCATATTCATAAGCAAAAGCATAATGAAAAATAATAATAGTAATAATACACTGTAAGATTGCATTGTCTTAAGAACTCCAATGCTCAGCAAAGTCTTCGGTTTTTATGATATCAAGCAGCAAGATGCACCCTCTCCCCTACGCCCCCTTCTCCCATGGAGGCGAATGAGCTTTGAAATCCCTTTGATTCTGAATGAATCAGAATCAGAATGAAAGCGCCTTCATTTAAAATGGGGAGGCTGAGCCAGCTTGCTTTCTCTCCAGCTTCCTCAGTGAGGTCAGCAGCTGACCTTTTGGCTTAGCAACTGGCCTGCTAGTTAAATGCAATCACTGAACAATCACTTTACAGGATTTACAGCTTATTAAAAATGGAGTGTGGCCACCAGGGATTGGAGCATAAAGGTAATAAAAGAGCACCTAATAAAAACTTAAGAAAGTGCGCATACACATTCTAAGACTAACCCTTTTAGATTAGGATTTGAAAACCAGGGACAAAGAATTGAAACTAGGCCTACAAAATTGGAATTACAGGACACATTCACATCCTGGGCTGTTTTTTTTCAAAGTCTTTTTTCCAAATGATGGAACATAATGATGCTTAGTATGTTGTTTATACCTAATTTACATTTTATATATTTCAAGATAAGGGCACTAGTTGTATAAATCATTAAAACTGGGACATTTAATAACAAAACCATGTCTTCTAATTTTAGTGGATTGAATCAAGTGTTACATGGAGGAAAATCAGAGTGTCAGCTTCTATAACCTTTGATAGCATGTATCTTACAGCAGGGCACAGTTTACCTGTCACTGCCCTCACCTGCTAACGAATAAAATTATAAAAAAAATACATTTTCTGAAAACTTCCTGACACTGTCTTCGTGCTAATGTTTCTGTAGTTTCTTCCTAGGAAAAGGGAATCAGATTTTTGATCTAATGGTGAAAACATGTAGATTTCCCTCAATTTTGTTATTTAAATGACTGTTTCTTGATGCCTATTACTCAGCTATCCTATATACATCATCACCAAATGGCTTTTTCTCTGGAAAAGGAATGCTGGTTCCCCTTATACAGAGTACTGTGAGACTGCTGGTGCCGTATTTATTAGCTTCTGTTTCTGACTATGAGTAGAGTAAGAAAGATGTCAACATGAAGGATATTGAATTATTCTTGGATTGGCCTCTGGTGACTGGGAGCTACAACAGAAAAGCTAGGACATCAGATTCAAACTTTCTATAAAAAAGGCAGCAGGGTGTACAGGAGACAGTCTAGAATGAGCAGACAGTAGACCTGACTACCTTCCTCTTCTATTACCTTATTTTACTTTAGGCAAGATACTTCATACTCTTGTGCCTCAGTCTCGTCGAATGTGAAATAGGGTTTCAGGTAGAAGCTAGATAATTTCTGAGTTCTGAGCTTTCTGATTGTTTATTATAGAATCAAATAAATTTGAAAGACTATCACAGGATCAGCTAGTTCATTGTCTTGTGTTAAAGCACTTCTGTACCAAAAGCACTCAGGATAAAACTTCCAGACAACAGGGATATGTATGTCTTCAGCTCACCTCTTGAAGCAGACTAAATAAGAAGACCCATACTCATGGTTTATTCTGCTGCAGAATTTAAGAGTGTCAAAGCCTCAACATCAACCTTGGGGCATGGAGTGACAAAGGCCACTGTGATCTATTCTCCTGGAGGATCCTGGTTCTTATTCCAGACTGAAGATCTCACACCTGAAATGTACTGCTGTGGAGGAGACGGATCCTGTGGGTAGAGCGTGAGGTTTCTCAAAAGGTAGTCAGAGAAGAGGTTAGAAGGAAGTCGCCCTTGAAGACTTCAGAATATGGGAGCAAAGATGTTGTTGTTGTTGTAGGTACTGTCATGTTGGTTCTGACTTGTAGCTACCCTATGTACAACAGAAGGAAACCCTGGCCAGTCCTGCACCATTACATACAATCGTTGTTACACTTGAGCCCATTGTTGCAACCCCTGTGTCAATCTATCTCATTGAGGGTCTTCCTCTTTTTTGCTGACCCTGTGCTTTACCAAAAATGATGCCCTTTTCCAGGGACTGGTCCCTCCCGATAACATGTGCAAAGTACAAGAGACGACATCTTGCCATCCTTGCTTCTAAGAAGCATTCTGGTTGTACTTATTCCAAGATAAATTTGTTTGTTCTTCTGGCAGTCCATGGAATATTCAGTATTCTTCACCAACATCATAATTCAAAGATGTCAATTCTTCTTTGGTCTTACTTATTCATTGTCCAGATTTCACACGCATATGTGGCAATTGAAAACGCTGTGACTTAGGTCAGGCGCACCTTAGTACTCAAGGTGACACTTTCAGTTTTTAACACTTTAAAGAGGCCTTTTGCAGCAGATTTGCTCAAGTATTCTTATTACTTGACTGTTGCTTTCAAGGGTATAGATTGTGGAACGAAATCCTTGACAATTTCAATATTTTCTCTGTTTATCATGATGTTGCCTATTGGTTCAGTTGTGAGGATTTTTGTTTTCTTTATGTTGAGGTGTAATTCCTACTGAAGACTGTAGTCTTTGATCTTCATCAGTAAGTGCTTCAAGTCCTCTTCACTTTCAGCAAGCAAGGTTGTGTCATCTGCATACGGCAGGTTGTTAGCGAGTCTTTCTCAATCCTGATGCTGCATTCTTCTTCATACAGTCCAGCTTCTCAGATTATTTTCTCTGTATACACATTGAATAAGTATGGTGAAAGGATACAACCTTGACACACACCTTTTCTAATTTTAAACTATGCAGTGTCCCCTTGTTCTGTTTGAACAAATGCTTCTTAGTCTATGTACATGTTCCTCATGAGAACAATTGAGTGTTTTGGAATTCCCATTCTTCACAATGTTATCCATAATTTGTTATGATCCACACAGGTGAATGCCTTTGTGTGGTCAATAAAACACAGGTAAACGTCTTTCTGGTATTCTATTTTCAGCCAGGATCCATCTGACATCAGCAATAATATCCCTCATCCCACGTCCTCTTCTGAATCCTGTTGAACTTCTGGCAGTTCCTTGTCGATGTACTGTTGTAACCGCTTTTGAAAGATCTTCAGCAAAATTTTACTTGCGTGTGATAGTAGCGATATTGTTTGGTAATTTCCATATTCTGTTGGATTTGTTTGGAACGAGCACAAATATGGATCTTTTCCAGTCGGTTGGCCAGGTAGCTGCTTCCAAATTTCTTGGCATAGATAAGTGAACGCTTCTACTGCTGCATCCGTTTATTGAAACATCTTAATTGGTATTCCATCAGTTCCTGGATCCTTGTTTTTCACCAATGCCTTCAGTGAAGCTTGAACTTCTTCATTTAATACCATCAACTCTTTATCATATGCTACCTCCTGAAATGTTTGAACATCGACCCATTCTTTTTGGTACAGTGACTCTGTATTCCTTTCATCTTCTTTTGAATCTTCCTGGGTGGTTCAGTTTTTTGCCCATAGACTCCTTCAGTATTGCAACTCGAGGCTTGAATTTTTTCTTCAGTTCTTTCAGCTTGAGAAATGCCAAGAGTGTTCTTTCATTTTTTGTTTTCTTACTGCAGGTCTTTGCACATTTCATTATACTACTTTTCTTCTCTAGCCAACCTTTGAAATCTTCTGTTCAGCTATTGACTTCATCATTTCTTCCATTCACTTTAGCTACTCTAAGTTCAAAAGCAAGTTCTGGAGTCTCTTCCAACATCCATTTTGGTCTTTTCTTTCTTTCCTGTCTTTTAAGTGACCTTTTGCTTTCTTCATGTATGATGTCCTTGATGTCATCCCACAACTCATCTGGTCTTTGGTCATTTGTGTTAATTATGTCAAATCTATTCTTGAGATGACCTCTAAATTCAGCTGGGTTAAACTCAAAGTCATACTTTGGTTCTTGTGGACTTGTTTTAATTTTCTTCAGCTTGAACTTGAACTTCCATATGAGCAGTTGATGGTCTGTTCCACAATCGGCCCTCAGCCTTATTCTGACTGATGATATTGAGCTTCTCCATTGTCTCTTTTTCCAGATGTAGTCGACTTGATTTCTGTGCGTTTCATCTGGTGAGGTTCACATGTATAGTCACTATTTAAGTTGTGGAAAAAGAGGTATTTGTAATGAATAAGTTGTTGGTCTTGCAAAATTCTATTGTGCAGTCTCTGGTGTAATTTTTATCACCAAGGCCATAATTTCCAGAATGGGGCGTGGTCAACATGGCAGACTAGTTAGATGCTTCCTATATCCATCTTACAACAAAGACCTGGAAAAACAAGTGACCTGATTCTATGTGAACATCTGGCAGCCCTGAACAAGGCAAGGTTAAGAAATCCGTCTGACTGATACGGGAGAGGAAGACTGTTTGGAAGAGGTGAGGAGGGCTAGAGCCACGGTGGTGAAACTGCAGAGCCACAGTCACACCTGTCCGTGGTGAAGCAGGCAAACAGCTGTGCTGTGCATGCACTTGGGAAGCAGTTTCCACATCGAGAGAGACCTGGCAGCAGAGATTCTGCTTGGACTCTCTGAACCAGTGAAGAGCAGCTCCCAAGAGGTTAGGATAAATACATGCATGCACCCTTTCATGGGGATTAAAAAAAAAAAAGCCCATTTGGGAAAAACCTCTCTGCCTTTTACCTACTCACTCCGTGCTCTGCACTGGATTTGGGAAAAACCTCTCTCCCTTTTACCTCCTCCCTCTGCGCTCTGCACAGGGAGTCTGCTGGGCCTGAAGTAGATCCCAAAAGGCACCCTGACCCATTCTCCTGGCTTTGGCGAGGGAACAAATAAGCTGCTGGCTCCCCTAGGCCAGGAACACAGGGTTGGCACAGCTCCTTTGCTGGCCACAGCTATCAGGGGTCTGCAGACTCTGAGTGCCTTACACCCCTGTATAGACTTGTGGGGACCCATCTCAACAGCGTTAGCCCTCACTGCCACAGTACAACAGGGCAAACATCTGCAGTTCAACTTCAACTGCTTCAGCTGTGAACGAGCAGGTTTGTGACCCTCAAAAGAGCCCTGCCCCTTAAGTAGGCACTTTTATCGATCTGCAGCAGGGTCTTGAGGACTGGTGGTAGCACCTAAAGTGCCTAGTCACCTGCTACAGGAGTTCAAGAAAAAGTGGTGCTCTCGAGTCTTTACAGCCAACAGAGTGGGGTGCACTTAGTCTGGCTGCAAAACTCACCTACCTACTCACCCTAGAGAATAGGGACACACTTTCCTTTCAGACTCTCAGGGGCAGCTTTCAGCCCCCTGCCTGGCTCAGCGCATGATCCCCTACCACAGCCAGAGTCCAGTGCCTGCACCAATCACCCATGCCTCTCTAGGACTGGGGGTGAAAGCCTGCATCACACACTTGGTGACTGACTGCCTAAACACCCAAGCTGAACCCATATAAGAAAATTTAACGGACTCCGGTGTGCGCATACTTAGTTACAGAACTACCTGGTGACAGAACTTTAGACATCCAAAGGTGTCAAAAATCAAACTAGTGCACACGAGCAGCCTATTTGGGCATACCAAAACAAAACAAAATAAGAAGCTAGGTCTCACTAAGCAAACACAGAATAAAATTATAATAAATTATTGATAGCTTGGAGACAACAGTCAATATCAAGTCACATAAAGAAACAGTCCATGATGGCTTCAGCAAGCTCCCAAAGCAAAGAATCAATAAATTCTCTAGAGGAAGAGAACTTCTTGGAATTACCAGAGGCAGAATACAAAAGATTAATATACAGAACTCTTCTAGAAGTTAGAAAGGAAATGCTACATAATGCAGAAACAGCCAGGGAACATACAGACAAAGTAGTAGCAGAACTTAAAAAAATTATTCAAGACCATAATGCCAAATTTAATAGGCTGCAAGAATCCATAGACTGGCAGCAATCAGAAATCCAGAAGATTAACAATAAAATTTCAGAATTAGACAACTCAATAGAAAGTCATAGGAGCAGAATTGAGGCAGTAGAAGTTAGAATCAGTGACATTGAAGATAAAGCTCTTGATGCCAACTTATTTGAGGAAAAATCAGGTAAAAGAATTAAAAAGAATGAAGAAAATCTAAGAGTCATGTGGGACTCTATATCAAGAGAAATAACCTACGAGTGATTGGAGTACCAGAAAAGGGGGGATAACAGAAAATACAGAGAAAATTGTTGAAGATTTGTTGACAGAAAACTTCCCTGATATCATGAAAGATGAGAAGATATCTATCCAGGGTGCTCAACGAACCCCACATAAGGTAGATCCTAAAAGAAAGTCACCAAGACATATTATAATCAAACTTACCAAAACCAAAGATAAAGAGAGAATTTTAAGAGCGGCTAGGGATAAAAGAAAAACCATCTACAAAGGAGAGTCAATTAGAATAAACTCAGACTACTCAACAGAAACCATGCAGGCTAGAAGGCAATGGGATGACATATTTAAAGCCTTGAAGGAAAATAACTGTCAGCCAAGAGTTATATACCCAACAAAACTGTCTCTCAAATATGATGGCAAAATTAGGGCATTTCCAGATAAACAGAAGTTCAGGGAATTTGCAAAAACCAAACCAAAATTACAAGAAATACTAAAGGGAGTCCTATGGTTAGATAATCAATAACACCAGCTAACAGCGCAAGACTAGAACACAGGACAGAGCACCTAGATAAGGCCATAATTTCCAACTACTGATCTTTCTTTTTTGTTTCCAACTTTTGCATCCCAATTACTAGTAATTATCAATGCATCTTGATTGCATGTTTGACCAATTTCAGACTCCAGAAAGTGGTAAAAATCTCCAATTTCCTCATCTTTGGCATTAGTGGTTAGTGTGTAAATTTGAATAATAGTTGTATTAACTGGTCTTCCTTGTAGGCCTATGGATATTATCCTATCACTGACAGGATAGATCTGGAAATGTTCTTTTTGACAATGAATGCAGCGCCGTACCTCCTCAATTTGTCATTCCCAGCGTACTAGACCATAGGCTTTTCTGATTCAAAATGGCCAATACCAGTCCCTTTCAGCTCACTAATGCCTAGGATATTGATCTTCAAGCATTCCTTTTTATTTTTGAAATCTTCCAATTTTCCTAGATTCATACTTTGTACATTCCACATTCTGATTATTAATGGATGTTTGCAGCTCATTTTGAATCATGCCACATCAGCAAATAGAGGTCCTGAAAGCTCCACTCCATCCATGTCATTAAGGTCAACTTTATTTCGAGGCAGCAGCTCTTCTCCAGTCATATACCGAGTGCTTTCCAACCCGAGGGGCTCATTTTTCGATACTACATCAGATAATGTTCCACTGCTATTCATAAGATTTTCACTGTCCAGTTCTTTCAGAAGTAGATCACCAGGTCCTTCTTCCCATTCTATATTAGTCTGTAAGCTCTGCCATGGGTGACCCTGCTAGCATTTGAAATACCAGTGACATAGCTTCCAGCATCACAGCAATACACAAGCCACCACAGTATGACAAACTGACAGTTGAGTGGTAGGGAAGCAAAGATAGGATCTGGGAATTTCTTGAGATTGCCTCCATGAAGGGTATAACTTCTTGGGTATTTTTCTTTGGATTATAAGAAAATTTATATTTAATGCAAGGTGTAAAATCTTTATTTCCTTTCCATTAAATTTTTTCTTAATTATACCAATCTTTTAGGAGATTCTGGTATTCCCACTTCTCCTGCCATTTCAGGAATGTGAAAGGATTAAGAAAGAATACAAAAGGGAACTTCTTTTATCAGAAAATGCTACCTTATTTGCTTGTCTTATTTTTTGCTCAAGGGAGCAGAATCTTACAAACTAATATTTAGTATCCAATAAGGTGAATCAATGTGCCCAAAGACCAGTTGGCTTGGCTGCCATTATGTGAGTGTGATCACAATACTCATTCAGAATGAATGCCTATAAATGAGGTTCACCAATTTTTGAGCACTTAACGGTTTCACCAAGTAATTAATGGTATAGATGTGGAAAAAGCAGCTGTGGCCTCTTCAAGGACTGTGTAAGCTCAAGTAGTTTATATTACTATAGATCCATTATTCGCCCAGACAATTCTGAAAGCCTCTTTGGCCATAACTGGTTATTCAGGTGGACCAGAATTATCAGCAACAAAAGCTGCACAGGAATATAAAGATTAAACATTTTCTATCATTTTAAAAGAAAATATTTTGGAAGACAGATTTTCTTGTGTGTCTTGCTGCTTTCTAGTCTCCAAATTCAGTGTGTAGTCCTGAACTCCATTATCACTGTTGCTTACCCTTTTCTGCCCACATAGATTGTGAAGATTTAGAACGAAGAAGCTGCCAGTCTGGAAAATTATGCTCTGGTCTGCTAAACCAAAGACCACCATGTGTCAGTAGCTTGAAGTTCACTTCAGGCAGAAAAATACAAGTTAAATCAGACCTGGACACTAAAACCTGCCTTTTCAATTGGCAAAACCATTCTTCCATAATTACTGAAGCCAGAAGTTGTTTAAATTAGAAAAAAACGTTTGGGTTCTTTCTTGATTCTTAATATTGTTAAGATAGTTTTATTTTATTTTTTTTAGGAAACATTACAGCCACATCTCAACGGTTTAATTTGAATGATTTTTTTTTTTTTTAGATGGGATGAATTACCACCACATTTTGTTTATAATTATAAGGACCCATGGCTGCCCTGGGCCCCTGTAAAGCTAAGGGTCCATTCATTCAGGAATAGAAAACAGAAAACTGAGCTGCTTTGGCTATAGGGCTTCTATAGCCCAGTGGTTTGAGAGAGGTTTTATCTCTTTAATGAGTATAATATTAAAATTAGGTGCGTTCAAGAGGTTTTATTTTTGCAGTATTTGAACTGTATCTATGGACATCTGCAAATGCCAATCATATGACTTATGTGGGCACAATTAATTGTTTGTGCTCACACATATGCTGACGGCATTTGTTTTATGCACCTGCTTCTTCTCCAGTTGCAGTTTTCTTAGATCTTTTGATTTTGTTTTAATGTGCAGGCATTTGCTGAAATGTAACCACTTAGAGGGCATCTGGGCTCGCATGGGCTTTAAAACCAAATCCACATTTTAATAGTTTCTCACCTCTAGATCTGGATTAGGAAAAAGCGAATACATCGTATTAACCAATATTAATAGTTCCTTCACATTCCAAAGTGCTTACATTTGCTTCCTGCTTATAATTCTCAATTTGGAGTTTGGCTCCCTGCTTCGTCTCGGATTCCTATGGGCCTTACAATAATGCTTGTCATTAAAGCATAGCACTTTAAAAGCCCCTTTCAATCATTAATTCATTCATTCATAAGATGTCCTTCCACAATCCCTCTTCAACGCATAAATAAGCAAACTGGACCAAACCAAACACCAAATCTGTTGACGCTGAGTTGATTCTGACTCTTTGTGACCCTATAGAACACAGTAGAACTGCCCCATAGGGTTTCTAAGGAGTGGCTGGTAGATTCGAACTGCCAACCTTTTGGTTAGCAGTCGAGCTCTTAACCAGTATGCTACCAGGGCTCAAACTGAGCTAAGCAGAGGTTAAATGACTAGGCCAGGGCCATATGGGGGTTCAGCTAAGCCCTTTCATGCATTTTTTCAATTTTCAGGAAGGAAGACATATTTTAGCCCCAGAATTCACCAAAATTTTCAGCTTAGATATCACACTAACCCAAACCAAACCAGTTGCTGTTGAGTTGATTCTGATCAATGGTGACCCCATGTGTTACAGAGTAGAACTGTGCTCTATAGGGGTTTCAAAGCTGTGAACTTTTTGGAAGCAGATTGCCAGACCTTTCTTCTGAGGCATCACTGGGTGGATTTGAACCAACATCTAGTAGGCAAAAGCTTAACCATTTGTGCCACTCGGAATTCCAAATATCACACTGCAAAGTCCGTTGGTGAACATAGGCAATCTGGGGGAGACACTGCTCTTTGTGTAGAGTTAAGTTTGCAAGTGGAGATGAGAACACTCTTACTGTTTGAGATCACGGCACCCTCCCTGATCGCCACGCTCAGTCTGAGCCTTAAAATAGAGCTGGGATCTCCAGCCTTTTCTTGATGAGAAGCTATTTTTTTATGTTTTTGAAATGTAAGCATTATTGCTCAGGAAGGGCTGAAAAGCTGATAATGCAAATCAAAGACATAGGATAAGAAAGAGTTGGGGTCATGGCCTTCTTCCCAGGAGCTCTTTCTAAAAATAGACAGTTGGAGTGGTAGGTGGCCTGCAGGTCAAGCAGGCAAAAGCATAAGATTGACAAGACTCATTTGATCTATTCAGGAGCCCAGTGGTGAAGGTAGGAATAAAAGAATGCAAGCTGAGAAGGTACTTCCAACTTCTTACCAAATGCCAATGAAAACTGTGCTTTTCCTGCTCCTTGTCACATTTGGGATCTGCAGGGTACCTTTAGCATTCAGTACACTGCAGGACTTCAGTAAAGACCTGTTTAATTGACTGTTACCCTGTGCTCAGATTAGTATCTGAGATGGAATGAAAAGCTGCTGCTGTGGAGAAACAACAAAGAGAAGGTGGGAAACAGAGACGCTGGTGGAGGATCCAGGGGAAATGGACTAGAGAGAAGAGGCAAAACTCCCAGAAAATAAGAATCACTTCTGAGATGGTTACTAGGTGGCCTGTGCCTGAGTGCCGTGAAAGCGCTGAGTGGGGTGTCGTCACTTGAAACTTGGATCTGGGGAGAGGCTGAAACATCCTCCAGACACTGTGCACATGGGTCTCCCCATGAATCCAGACAGAGACTGACAATGAGTACGTCTGGAAGCAAAGCCAACAAGTTCTTCCTTCTGCCGCTCTCCTCTATTGTCCTAGCCATCCAGCTGTATGCCCAACTGGAGAGAGGAATTGCTTGGCAGCCCCAAGAATCCCCACTGCATCTATTGTGTGCAGGAGAAGGAGCTCCTACCTGGATGGCAGAGACATCCTTCATTCCGTGTACACCAGAGGGCTTCCCCTTCCTCTTGGCCTTGACCCCTATGATGGTTCCTTGAGTGGTCCAGGAGAGGAAGGTAGCTTTGCCATTCCAGAGTATATGGGCCTTGTGCAGGGGAGATAGTTCTTTCTCTGGCCGTGGTAATGCGTCGGACACGGATCTAAGTACCTTGGCAGTATCTTTGTGCTATTCCCTTCCAAATCATCCCAAACCTGCTCTGTGTGGGTGCCACAATTTTTCTAGCCACCATGTGAGTAACTTAGGACATCATCCTGGGATCTTCCCTCTCTCTCACCCCTACGCCTAATTAGTCCCTGGGCATGATGATTCTCCAACTTTACTATTTCCTAATCCACCCCCTAATTTTCATCCTCATCAGCCCTGTTCTCTTTCAAGTTCCCATCACGTGGGAACTATTAACATTAGCTGTTTATCTGGTTTGCCTTCCTCCGGTCAATCCTTTCATCCAATCAATCTTCTACTCTACTGCTGTATTGATGCTTCTACCGAGTTTTAGGTACTCTCTTGCTGTAGAACTTTCAGTGGCCTCCTTGGTCAGATTAATGTCCAAACTCTTTAACAGGCCACAGAGCTCTTTATGACCTGATCCCTGACAAACTCGACTTGGTTGCTGAGTCTCCTGTCAGTGATGCAGACATGACTTCTGCTAAAATGACCTCCGGGCGCCATAATCCCGAGGTGGGTGCTCCAGTATACAGCAGAAAATGCCTTTACTCAGCCCAGGCCTTACCAAATCAACAAGCCCAGATGCTGCCAACCAGTCAGCAACACTCAAGAGACTACTTTTTAAATATGGGCCCTGGATATTTTGTGGTCTGTTGGCTTTAAAAAAACCTACCCTGAAACCTCATCTCCCAGAACCTAAACTCTGCTTGGCAGTAAAGATCTTTCCACTGAGTGTTCAGTTGTTGGTCTCATTTCCTTTATTTATTTTTAGCATCCCTGTTTATCTCTATGGAGCCCTGGTGGTGCAGTGGTTAAGAGCTACAGCTGCTAACCAAAAGGTCAGCAGTTCGAATCCACCAGCTGCTCCTTGGAAACCCAATGGGGAAGTTCTAGTCTGTTCTATAGGGTCACTATGAGTCAGAATCGACTCATTGGCAGTGGGTATTTATCTGTATAGCCACATATTTTCCTCATTTTCCCCAGAACTCTCTGTGTTCTACCCATTCAAAACATCTCAGATCTCCCTAAACACACCTACTTTCATTCCTCCATGCTTTTGCCCATGCTGATCTCTCTTCCAGGAACACCAAATGCCCTGTGCTTACCTGACTATCCTTCAAGCTTGAGTATTAGGTCCTCTGACTTCCCAAGCAGGCCTCAGAGCTCCTTGCTTGGCATTCCCATTGCAGCCTAGTACACACTAATAACAGAATTTGGCGCACCTATCTAACCCCTGAAGGTCCCTGAGAGAGGCAAACAATATGTGCTTGATTACTAACCTAAAGGTTAGCAGTTTGAACCCACCCAGCAGTACCATGGAAGAAAGTCCTGGAGATACACTTTCTTAAATATCGCAAAAACCCTATGGAGTAGTTCTACTTTGTAACACATATGGTCGCCACGAGTCGGAATTGACTTAATGCAAATGGGTTTCATCCAACCCCAGGGGGAAAATTTTTAAAACAGTGGGTCAGCATCTCATTAGTGGGTGGCAAAATCAATGTTTGAAATGAAATAGAATAGAAAATACCCGAGGATGTTGCATATAGTGAAGGTCTGGTATGTGAACTCTTGCTGTTGTGTTTTCGTGCGTGTCTGTGTGTATGTGTGTACCGGCTCTGAGACTGTTTCTTATAGGGGGCCATGGTCACTAGACTGTGAGCTACTTGTGTGCCAGGGTCTTGCAGCAGTCATCTTTGTCTGCCTGAGGCCTAGCCCAGAGTTGGCACAAGGTTGACAGTCAGCAAATGCAGGGTGAATGTAGGAATGAATGTAAGTGTGAGAATCTAGCACAGGGTCCTCAGCACATTCTTAGGAGGCCAAGAAGAGTAATAGCAAACACTGAGGACTGCAGAACCCTGTTCCTAGCCCCACCTATGTTTGCAAATAAACAAAGCTAGAGGTTTGGAATAAGTCATGCCTGGGTCTTCTGTGTTGACTCAGGTTCAAGTAATATTTATTATTTAGCATCTACTTCTTTGCCCAGGAGAAGGACATCACGCTTGGTAAAGCAGAGGGCCAGCAAAAAAGAGGAAGACCTCACGAGATGGACTGACCCAGTGGCTGCAACAATGGGCTCAAACATAGCAACGATCCTGAGGATGGCACAGGACTGAGCAGTGTTTCATTCTGTTGTACATAGGGTCGCTGTGAATCGGAACTGAATGGCACCTAACAACAACAACAATTTCATTTAGTCTTAAAAAAATGCTACAGTCGTAGTATTCCTTTATAGTTGTTAAAATGGCGGCACCGAGAGGGTTAAGCATTCCTTCAAGCTATACCACAAACCCTCAACCTTGCCTGTGCTTGAATTTGCATCTTTTATCACTTAGGTGAGTGTTGATTCTTTTTTTTTAAGGAGGTGTGCAAGTCGGGAGGGTGGCAGTTTCTGGAAGGCTGTGGAGGAGTGTTGGGGGAGGAAATGGGCAGCACAGGCCACTGCTCAGTTACAGCACTGGGGAAACAGTCACACATGAGAGAAGAACATTACCACACACTTGTGACAAAGACTTACAAGGCCTGTGAAGAAGAGCTCTGAGTAGGCGTGTCAAAGATCCATTAACCAAAAAGCAGAAGACACGGCTCTCTAAGTATGACGGGAAGTATTTGTCATACTGTTGTACTGTAACGGATGGGAGCCATCAGCAGCTGTTGCGTGCTGCTTGCACATTAACCACACAATTGTGGAGATTGATTTGGGAGCCTAGTCTCTCAACTCCTCGCCTGCTTGCCTTCACCTGTCTGCTCCCTCTTCCCTCACCCTACCCACACTGTCTGATAACCCCCGCTCCCCAGCCAACCTCCTACTTCCATCCGGATGCTCCAGAGCAGATGTGGACGGAGCCATATGTTCCATCCCTCTGACTAACATTGCTGTGCTTCTAGATTGGCTCAGGTTGGATTGTGATTAGTGTTTATTGTTATCATCACTAAGTCAGGTAATGGTGATGGTTACCGATTTGTTCAGTACAAACCTCTTTGTTTATTCGGAGCCTTGCACACAGTGAAAGGAACACGTTGAAAGCACAAATGAAAAATATTCTTATTTATTCACCTAAAATGGGCAAGTGCAAGACTGTGTCCTTGGCTCTGTCCTGTTGAACATTTTTAACCTGGACTTGGATCAAGACATAAAAAACCTGCTGATCAAATTTGCTGTTGGAACAAAGCTGGGAAGGATGGCTAATAGGCTAGGTAAGAAGATCAGACAATAAAAAGATCTTGACAAGCGGAACAAAAGGCCGCTACCAACAAGGAAAATTGAAGAAAGGGAAACTTAAGGTGCTGCATTTGGAGTGAAAAAAAATCTGCTTCAAAAGTTTATGGGATGGGAGGCATTCTAATGAGAAAGATTAAGGGCTTTTAGTGGATTACAGCCCCAATATGGAATAACCAAAAAGGTAATGCAAATTAGGCTGTATTAACAGAGGCACAAAGAACCTTGTCGGAGCAAGGGTTAAGCACTTGGCTGCTAACCAACAGTCCGAGGTTGGAACCCACCCGGTGGCTCAGCTGGAGAAAGACCTGGTAATCTGCTTCCCATAAAGGCTGCAGCCTAGAAAACTCTATGGGGCAATTCTATTCTGTCACATGGAATCGTTAGGAGTCAAAATCACTCCAAGGCACCTAAGAACGACACCAACAATAAAGGCACAGTGTCCATCCCTCTGAGCCCTGCACAGATCCATCCGCATTTAGGAGATCCTGGGTGTCCGTCACACTTAAGATAAAAATACGTGTGATTTATTCATGCATTTCCAGAAAATTCTGTTATCAAAAATTCTGTTATCAGCTAATGGAACATTGTAAGATATATTTAAAAAATCAGTATTTTTCAATTCAACACCCTCCAAACCAGGTAACCTTCCTGTACGTCCTTCCACACCATTATTCGCTCTGACACAAACACATCAGAGCAAATACACATGCACATAACATTTTCAATGGAAATGTTTGTTTTTTATAAAGTGGATCCTGCAAAGCACATTACTCTTCAATTTTCTTTCTTCACTTAAGGATATATGATTGATACCCCTCCAGATTAATAGACATAGAACTGAAGTATTAAGAAAAACTCTGTTTAATGTTCCATGACATGGATGTGCCACCATTTATTCAACCTTTCTCAGTGTCATATTTTAAAAGAGATATTGGCAAGTGGGGGAGGGGTTGACCTTCCGATGCAGGATGGTAGTGGATGGAGCGAGAAACCATGACATAAAAAGAAGGACTGAAGAAATCAGCGACGTTTAACTGGGAGAAGGGAAAATGGATGGGAGAAAGGAAGGCTTGGTTGGCTCACTAATTAATATTGGAGCTTTGCTCAGTGTGGGATTGAACAAGTTAGAGATTCTAGGTTTAGTGCTTGGTTCTGGACCAGGACAGGGCTGGGACGGGGAAGAGGGTGAAGACTCTGCTTCTGGTGGCTTGAGGGGTGTGCAAAACAACAGCCCCTGGGATTAACAAGGCTGGCCCACTCCATCCCCAGAGAGCTGGTGGGCACAGAGCAACCTCCATAGTAAGCACATTATAAAAAACATTAGGCGAAAATAATAAAAATAATGACATTAAAAAGAGAAATCTTCATAGAAACCAAACGAACACAACCCTACGGCTGAGGCAGGCACAAGCCGGGATGTTGTTGGCATGCTTGAGAGAAATTTGATTTCGATGAATTTCATTGTTAGTGTAACTGGGCATGAATCACTCTCCTCGCCCTTTCTCATCATTTTAATACCACAGATTTAGGGAACATGGCATTAGAGAGATAAAGAGGCTCACAAACAGCATCAGCCAGGGGCTCTGGGGCCCTGAGGCAGTGCCAGGCCCAGCCAGGAGGCAGTTTTCAGCTGTTATGGGCCTATAAATCTGAAGGCGGTTGAACCCCTGTGGGATTTGAAACCGTCAACCCTGAGACCAGAGCTGCTTGCTTTTTCCACTTCTGATACCTCCCTCCCCCCACAGATCTCTACTGAGGGTTAAGAAATGCATGTTCCCACTCAGAGCCAAGAGTTCTGAGGGGAGCAGGGGCCTGGGAAAGCTGGTGCTGGGGAGAGTCAGCTCTCAGATGGCTCCCAGGGTTTAGTTTCCTGATCCAGAACGTTCTTTCCTGAGACAGTTAGGAAAAGCCACCTATCCCAGCAGAGACTCAGGAAAGCAGAGGCAGTGTAGGATCTGGAGGCAGACTGGGGATATGCTTACGATCTGGTGATCAGGGAATCCCCTGATGGTCCAGGAAACACGCTCTTACTTTTATTTTTTAATGAACATGTATTTGAATGTACTAGGTGCCTGCCACTTCACATAAATAATCTTGCTCCATCTCCCAACCTTTTGGTAGGTAATACTGCTTCCAGACTTTGTATACGAGGAAACTGAGGCCTAGGGACATTAAATCACTTGGCCCAGGCCACACAGCTGGTCAGGAGTGGAGCCAGAGTTTGAACTTAGGTTTATGATTTTAGGTTTAGATGCATTTATGATGCTACATTGTTATGAGACGAGTATATGAGGGAAAGCAGGTCTTCCTAAAGCCCATCCTTCTTTCTTTTCATTATAAGCCCAACAAATTTCATATGTTCCACTTTAAACTGCTCAACCTACCCTCTTTTACCTAGAGTTCATCACAGCCCTCAAGATTGCTTAGGGCATGGGGGACCTGTTTTATTAATACCAGTGCATGAGGGTATTACCACCCACATAGGTATCGGAAACAGGAACTGAAAATTAGCATCAGAAAAATCCATGAAGCCCTGAAGTTGGCTGCCTCATGGTGGTATCTTTCAGGTAATAGGGCCTATTGATTTTTTTTTCTTCATGTAGAGGCAGCGAAGGACAGTGGTGAGGAATATAGTTATTAAATATGGACTTTGGAGTCGAATGATTTGGGTTCAAGTCATAGTTCTGCCTCTGACTTTGGGCAAGTTAATTAACTACGTATATAATAGAGATGATAATAAGATTAAATGAGCTCTTGTATATAGAGTGCTCAGCCCTGTGCTTGGCACATAGTAGGTGTTTAGTAAATGTTATCTATTTTGGATATTATGTTGTCCTTGGGTACAGAGATGACACTGTCATTAAAATGTACACTTGGAGTTGTTGTTTTTGCTATAGTGGGAACATGTCTTAATCTATCACTGCTCATGATCCTGGCATCTTTTGGGAAGTCATTGAAAATTGCATAGCCGGAGAGAAAGGCTATCTCAAATAGGAAATAATCACAGGTTTGGAGGCTGTCTTAGTCATCTAGTGCTGCCATAACAGAAATACCACAAGCGGATGGCTTTAACAAAGAGAAATTTATTTTCTCACAGTCTAGTAGGCTACAAGTCCAAATTCAGGGTATCACCTTCAGGGGAAGGCTTTCTCTCTCTGTCAGCTCTGGAGGAAGGTCCTTGTCATCAATCTTCCTGAGGTCTAGGAGCTTCTCTGCGCAGGAACCTGGGGTCCACAGGACATGCTCCGCTCCCGGTGCAGCTTTCTTGGTGGTATGAGGTCTCCCTGTCTCTCTGCTCGCCTTCCTCTTTTATATTATTATTTATATTATTATTTATATTAAAGAGACTGGCGTAAGACACCATCTAATCTTGTAGGTCTCATCAACATAAGTGCCACTAATCCATCTCATTAACGTCATAGTGATAAGATTTACAACACATAGGAATATCACATCAGATGACAAAATGGTGGACAATCATACAATATTGGGAATCATGGCCTAGCCAAACTGGTACACACATTTTTGGGAGGCACAGTTCAATCCATGACAGAGGCCAGGCTGATCTGATTTCCAGTTCCAGCTCTGCCACTCACCAATGGAGTCCTTTGTGCAAGTTACTTCACCCCTCTGAGACTTAAAAGAAGATTCCTTGTCTAGTCACGGCCTGTATGAAATGAAGTCACAAATATAAAGTACCCAGAAGAGTGTTTGGCCCCAGAAGATGCACAGTGGTCATTAGTACCCTCCTGCCATGGCCTAACCACCAAGCTTCCTAGACCAGACCCCAGGTAAATGTCCTTCAAACCTCCCAAACCTGGTTCTGGTCCTTAGAAGGACAAGATGTTGTGAGGCAAATACCGCAGGCAAAACTGAGCTCAAAGATAGAAAAGTCTGGTTGTTAAAAGGGAATTCAGTCAGTAAACAAGACTAAAACTAGGTAGAGGAAATCTTTTCATGAAATATTTAAGCACCATTTGAGATCTTGGTTCATGCAGAAAAAATGGCAGGGCTACATTGCATTCCCTCCAATTTCAAATATGTGTCCAGTTGGTTCCTTTTGCGGACTGCTCCTTCTGAGTTGAGAGCAAGGCAAGATTGGGTTGAGAAGCCATATGGCAGGGACCCACGGGCTGGCCTTATCCTACCATTAATAGAAATATGTGCCTTCTGGTTGATTTCCTAGGTGTGGAAATGGTTAACACTGTCAGCTGTTAACCAAAAGGTTGGAGTTTCAAGTCTACCCAGAGGTACCTTGGGAGAAAGACCTGGTGATCTACTTCTGAAAAATCAGCCACTGAAATCCCTACAAAGCAGAAGTCTACTCTGACGCCCATGGGGTTGCCATGAATCAAAATCTATGGCATCTGGTTTGGTTTGGTTTGTGCCAAACCAGCACCCCTGACCCAGGGCCTTGGAGTCGAAATCTGAGAATGGAAAACTGATGGTAGAGGTTCTTGAAGACCCCTTTTGATGACAGGATTCTATGATTTGTTTTCTCCCACTGCTGGAGACTGGCTGTTCATCTTCTAGGATGCTGCTTCTCTGTGAGAACTTCCTCTAACACCCCCCAGCCCCCCAGAGATTTTCCTGCTCAGTTTGAACTCACCCAGTGGTTTTTTATGTTCTGTAAAGATTACAGCCAAGAAAACCCTATGGGGCAGTTCTACCCTGTCACATGGGGTAGCTAGTATGCCGGAACTGACTCTAAGGCACCTAACAACAACAACAGTAATCTGGCAGCACTCTTTTTGATGCATACTTCTTTCAAATCTATGCCAAGTTTTACTGTGCCTGTTTGTCAACCTTTATGCCACCCCCACCCCGGCCACTAGCCTGTGAGAACCTTGAAAGTAGGAGTTACATTCGTTCATATATAGTCCTGTGATCCCCACATCCAGCGCATTGGGTGGCACATAGTAGGTACTGACTTATGTTGAAGTATGCTACCTACTACCCATTGCCCTTGAGTCAAGTGGTTTAAAGGCCATAATCTTTACAGAAGCAGACTGCCACATCTTTCTCCCGTGGAACAGCTAGTGGGTTTGAACCACTGAGTTTTCCTTCAGCAGCTGAGCGCTTAACCACTGTGCCTCCAGGGCTCCTTGTATGTTGAAGTAGTCATTGCTTAAGAAAGAATAAACCTACCAGAAGGTTGGGAGATGTAGCGAGGTTATCCATGTGAAGTGCCAGGCACCTAGTAGAGCCAAAAACACTTTAATCCACTGTAGCTCATCTATCTTCATCTCTAGCGCGGGCTTAATAAAAGTATCTACCAAACAAGTTTTTATGAGAATTGAATGAGACGGTCCATTGTTAATGTTTAGCAAAACTCCTAGCACGTGGTCATCACTCAGTAAATATTAACCATCACTATTTAATATTATTAACATTTCAATTCCAATTCAATGTCCTCATTTAAAAATAGAGAAACTGAGATACAGAGGAAAATGGCTTGCCTTCAGGCTAACCCAGAGGGCCCAGTTCAGTGCCAAGAAAAAAGCTGAAATCTTCATTTCCTGTTTGGATTTTTAAACACAATACTAGGGAAGTTTCTGTCTGCCTGAGGGCCTGGGGTTTTAGGCTTTGTTCAGACCTGTTTTCAAGCAGGTGGAATTTGGCTGAAGCTCAGGCAGGAGGAATATGGGAAGAATTGTTTTCCTCAGAAGCACTTCTGGCCTTTTGAGGAAAAAAGGAAAAGTGCTCTTTAATCACTCTTTGATGTGGCTCCCATTTACAAATCTTTGTGCCTCAGGCTCAGGAGAAGAGAGCAGGGGAAGATATTCAGGAGGGCAATGATTTCACATGAAAGTAATGTTTGGCAGATATCACAGTGTGCAAGAAATAAATACTTCTTAAAACAGAAGGCGAAGGCACATGTCTCTTAAAATTTAGAAATGTTCCTCAGAGTGATGTAGATGAAGAATACGAAGAATATATGGGAGGAGACACGAGAGTACACTGTACAGATCATCCATGCTGAATATTAGCACAGAAACGCAAACTAGCTGAGGTCATAATCCATACTCACAGGCGTGGGTTGGAGAAAGATGTCAGCAGACCTAAGAAGCTCATTGGATCACAGTTATGAGCCCAGACTTGTTGCCATCAGTTCAATACTGCAATCTCTATAGGTTGTTGTTTAGTTGCCATTGAGTCAGCTCCAACTCACAGTGACTCCCGTGTACAACAGAATGAAACATCATCCAGTCCTGCCCCGTCTTCACAATCATTGGTATGCTCAAGTCTGTGGTTGCAGCCACTGTGTATTTCGAGTGCCTTCCAACCTAGGAAGGCTAGGAGGCTTATCTTCCATTGGACAATGTGGGTATCTACTTGTATCTTGGTGATTACTTCTAATTTTTAATAAGCTTATAGTCAATGACTTTTATGGTTATTTACATTCATATAAAATTCCAGAAAAGCTGGTTCAAGTCAAAATATCCTGAATATTTTCAGCTGCAGAGTGTTTTGTTGTTGTTGTGTGCCGTCGAGTAGATTCCGACTCAGAGCGACCCTAGATGACAGAGCAGAACTGCTCCATAGGGTTTCCTAGGCTGTAGTCTTTACTGGAGCAGATCGTCAGGTCTTTTCTCCTGCAGTGTGGCTTGTTGGTTCGAACCACTTACCTTTTGGTTAACAGCTGAGCAATTAACCGTTGAGCCATCAGGGCTCCTTAGAGAGCACTTAGGAATAACTAAATGTGCATTAAGCAATGTTTTTTGGTGAAAGTATGCTTTTACCCCCCTCTCTCTGTCCTTCCCTTCCTTCCCCTCTCCCCTCTTTTTTTTTATTCCACAGAGACTAGCATAGGTTCACCTAAACACCCAAGTGACCCTTTCTCACTTATCTGATTCATTCTTCCCATACATGTATTCACTATGATATGAGTTCAGAGATTTGTCTTGCTTCCTCTTTTTTAAGCACCCTTCCGTGGATGTTTGGGGGATTGCATGGCTGAAGAATGCTTTTTGAAAGACTAAGAATTCTTAAACACAGGTTATGTTTTGAGGAGAGAACTTTTTTCCCAGCGCCTCACTCTCCTCGTCTCCACTCCTGACGTGGAGTAAGATTTGACTTATTCACATCCCAAACTAGACTCTTAGGTCACTATGAGCCAATACTGCAAAGGGGCTCCTCCTTCCCTTTCAGCCAGAACTTGGCACTCCTGAGGCACTTTGGAAGCAGAGACTCGAGAGACCAGCAGGTGGCACATGAGAACCAGAATACACACTCCCTGGCCCGGGACAAAGAGATGGAGAAGGCTGATTAGTGCAAGGGCAGTTGGTGACTTCCTGGGTCTCAATATTCTGAATGCTGCCCATGAGGACCACAAAAATCTGCATAGATTGAAGGGCCTAAATGATTAAAAAGGAGGGGAGGAGGCAAAGACGAGGGTGATACTGCTAAGTGATGAGGACAGTATAGTCATTCTTTCACCTCTCCTAATACTCTTTTTCAATCCTACTTACATTATAGGAGGGTTGTACGCTGAAGGACATCTTGTAGGTAAAACGAACAAGCCTAGTGTGAAGAGTTCAACACTGGTAGCTGTTAAAATAATTTTCTGATTGGGTTATTACTTAGGCATTTCTGATTAATCTAGTGGTTGTATTTAGGTGTTTCCGATTCATTTATCTGTTCATTCATTTTTCAACCAGTGAATTTATATAAGGTCCCCAAACCAAAAAAACCAAACCTGCTGCCATTGACTCAATTCCCTGGGTGTTGCAGATGGTTTGTGCTCGCCTGCTAATCTAAACGTTGAGGGTTCAAACCCACCCAGCAGCACTGCAGAAGAAAGTCCTGGTGATCTGCTTTCATAAAGATTACAGCCAGGAAAACCCTATGGAGCAGTTCTACTTTGTAACGCACGGGGTCACCATGAGTTGGAATCAACTCGGTGGCAGAGCGTTTGGTTTTTGGTTTGGAATTTATATAGAGTAACGACTCTTTACCTGGCACAGGGCTCCTGGATACAGAGGTGAGTAAGATACAGTTTTGGCTCTCCAGGAGAACAAAGCTACCCTTTTTGGCTCAATAGATAGGAGCATACGTGATGGATTCATACAAAACCAACAATTTAGCCTGATAACTGATATACTTGGCAAAGTAGGTAGATGCTTGGATGGTGGGGAAGGTAGGACAGGAACACAAGATAAAAAAATGTCTATTGGACCATTTGTAAACCAGAATCATTTCTAATATTAAAACCATTGCTATGCCCAAACATTCTATTTGACCCTTCTCCCCTAGTTGGTCATACTATGAGACTATTAATCTAATACAAAGCAATACTTTGAGGGTAATCTAGAGACTTTTGAAAAAGAATATATATATATATATATATATATATGTATATATAGAACACGAAAGGTTATTTTTATAGAAAACAATGCTTAGTTATCCCCTGTCTCCTCTCCAAAGAGGAGAGGAGTTTTAAATAGAACAAGAGAAATACAAAGGATTTCTTGGCACTGAGAACTGTTAAACCCTGGCATGTTACCCCCAGATAATGGTGGGATTGTTTTGGCTGAAGTCTTTTCAGAGAGCAGAGATTATCATCTATCTGGACTAGTTTAGATGTGGGTCTCTTAGGGAGCAGGGTTAGACAAGAGGGATTTCTAAATACCATGTACACACTCATGATTAACAGAATCAGTGTTATGCATACTAGAGAAACGAAAGACAAAGAATGACTTAATTACTGATTTTCAAATAAAGGAAGGCTTATCAGCTGGAGAGAAATTGTTAGATAGATGAAAGAGGGAACTGAAGCAAGATATCTGTACTCAAAGAGAGGACCATTTTGACTCTAAAAATTATGGGGTACCCTTTTGGACAAATAATGAGAAACTATGGACTCTCATTAGTTTGGGGGGGTTCATAGGAGTTAAACACGATGTCACTATCTACCTATAGGGCTGCAATTCAGGGTAATTAATAGGAATGTAATGTCCAGATGGTTTCATTCTGCTTTTTATTTTTATAATCAGCAACTAAAACCTTTTTTCTCATAAAATATTTCAGGCATACTTCTGATTTTAAAATTTTGCTCTCTTTTTTTAGGCTTTTTTTTTTTTTTTTTTTTTTTTAAACATTTCAAGCATTTGTCTTGCCTGTGATCATGGCACTCAATCATCAGGGGAGAGTTTAATCTAACAACAGATTGACAAGAAGAGAAAAATAAGGGAAAGTAGTCCGGGGAAACTAACTGGGCACTTATGAAAATGGCAGCTTCCTCTTGCTGGGTCACGTTGCCCTGCTTCAGGGCTGGATACCAGATGCCACAGTAGCAGATGCTGAGCCACCATCAACATCATCATCATCATCATCATCATCATTCTGACTGAGTAGTTCAGGAAACTACATTTCTGCATTTTTAACAAGCCACAGAAACACTACTCTCAACACCCTCCCTCAACACTTCCAACATCACCCAATAGTAAGTGCCTCTAGTTGGGTTAACTGTGAGCTGGCATTGACTCAATGGCAACAGTTTTTTTTGTTTTCTACTTGGGTTGACGGTAGCAGAAGAAAATGTTAGTCCAGAAGCAAACAAAGCAACTGGGAATAAAACCAAAGCTGGGGACTGACTGATTATGTACACTCCCTGAATCTTCTGAACAGGCCTCTGGATCCCCAGGGTTCCACTTAAGTCCCTGGGTGCCCAGGCACCTCACCCTAGGGCTCTCAGGGCTAGCTTCCTCTCAAGGCAGTCACATGCAGGGAGGCCCTCCGTATGCCCTCTGCCCCCACTGTGCGGCCATATCCATGCTCCAGCCTGCCCTCCTGGCCCTCCCTGCTCTTCCTCCTCTCTCTGTCTCATGCTTTGTGCCTAGTTCCTCGTCCCGGATCACACACATGCCGGCTTCCACCTTGACACTTTCAACTAAGCAAGCGTTGCAGAATCCTAGTCACCTTACTCTTCACCTGTCCACTTGGACTTAGGATATCTCTTCTAGAATAATTTCCTTAGAGCAGTGTTTCTGTGGCTTGTTAAAGATGTAGACATGCAGTTTCCTGAGCTACTTATCAGGATCTCTGGTGGTTGGGCCTAGGATTTCACGTTTCAACAAGCCTCTGGATGATTTGGATGCACACTGAAGTGGGAGAAGCTTGGCTTGGGAATGGGTGTGATGTCTGTAGCTGAAGGGCTGTTCCCAGATCATAGGCCTGTTATAAACCTTCCTTAGCCTAGGAAATAGATTGTTCCTGAGAGAGATATTTCTTGTGACTCTGCCTATCCTTTCTTTCCTTGGTTTCACTCTGAGTGCCTCTCTCATCCTAAGTATATTCCTAGTAATAATACCAAAACCAAACCAGTGGTCATAGAGTTGATTCTGACTCATGGTGTCCCTGTGTGTGTCTTAGTAGAACTGTGCTTCATAGGGTTTTCAATGGCTGATTTTTCTGAAATAGATCACCAGGCTTTTCTTCTGAGGAGCCTCTGGGTGGACTTGAACTACCAACCTTTCAGTTAGCAGCCAAGCACTTAAATGTTTGCACCACCCCAGGGACATCCCTAGTAATAATAGCTGACGTTTATTGAGCACTTACTCTGTGCCAGACAAGGCATTAAAAACTTGCCATGTATTGATTCATTTAGTCTTGTAACAACTCTATGGGATAGGTACTATTGATATGTCCGTTTTTTACAGATGAAGGGATGGGCTTAGAAAGGTTGAGAACTTGGTCAACTTAACACAGATGGTAAGTGGTTGAGATGGGATTTGAACCAGATTTGTCTAATGCCAAGTTCCTTACTTTACTCGGTCATACTCCCTCTCCCAGGGGATCTGGATAATAAATACTGAGCAAGTAAAATGGAATCACAAATCCTATAATTTTAAAAGTAGTTTTAAGCCTTTTTACTACTGAAGATTCCTTTTATTATTTCTTCCCATCCCCACTCATTAATGCATATTTTGATAGATCACTAATCTGCAAAGAGATATTAAATGTATAACTTCCAATGGCTTTTTGAAATATTAAGACTAACTCATGAACTTCTACTATTTCCTTTGGGCTCCCAGGAGTCTGGAAACCTAATTATCGCACTCATTTTACAAATGAGGAAGCAGAAATCCAGACAGGATAGTGGCTTCCAAGTTTTGGAGTCAGGAACAAAGCTCAGGTTTCCGCCTTCCATCTAAAGGGTTTTTATCTAACATTGTGCTAAATCAATCAATCAATCAATCAATGAAGTTGTCACCAAGCACATACTTTGGCAAGACTAGGTGGAGAGTACAGAAAAAATTGTGGCTATAGCTTCTGTATTCAATCAACTTACAGTCTATTTAGGGAAACAAGGCTTAGACATAAAAGGCAATTACATAAAATCATAAGATAGCATGTTTCTAAAGCAGTGTTTCTCATCCTTGCTGCACATCAGAATCATCCAGGGAACTTTCAAATACTCCAGAAGCCTCCAGAAGAAGGCTTTTCAGGGGTGGGGGCTCAAGCATGTGTCCTTTTTGATGAACACCCCAGCCACAGTCACAAAATCACACATTTTGCAACAGAGACCACAAACGCTCACGTGTAAAGGGAATATCAGGGCTAGAGTCTTTGTCATGGGACCTCTGAGGAATATCGAGGCCTTGGGGTAGGCTGGGAAAGGTTTAGCTAAGTGGAGGGGGTTGCAGAGAAACCAGACGAGGAAAATCTCGGGAGGAGCCAGGTTATAGGGTTTGACAGGAGAGAAGAGCTAGTGGAGTCTGTGAGCAGCCCAGCTGATTCTGACTGGTATGGGGAGAAGCGGAGGGTGCGGTCAGAGGCGCTTGTTTTGAATGTGATTGAAAATAAGAAGTGTGCTTGCAGGTTCTTGAACAAAGATCATATATAACTGATGGGCAGCATAAGCTTCCCCAGGGAGGAATTTTCTTTCCAGTGTCCAGGATGTTTGGATGATCTAGCAGAAGCTCTCCCTTGGGCTGGAGGGAACTCATACAGATAAATTGATAAGGAGAGTCTTCACTCTCTAGGAAAAGGAAAGGCATTGGATTCTCAGACCTGGAGAAGGCTGGAGTGGGGAGAATGAGCCTATGATAAAACAGCCCAGGAAGCCAGGACAACTGCTCTACCTGGCACCTGGAGTGTGCAGTGCCCCAAAGCTGTGTGTGAGAAGGAAAGAAAATTGATGCGGCACAAGGGCTGGGCGCAGGCGAGAGCAAAGGGCTCCTTCTTCGGGCTGTACTGGGCATCTCTCTGCTTAGTGGTGGGTGGGCGTGATCGGGGGCACCCATGAGGCAATTCTGAGCCGAACAGCAGAAGGTGAGCCTCTGGGCCTTCCTGTGGTGCAGGGTTATGTGACTTGTCTGGAGGTGGCAGCAGTAGCGACGGTGGCGGCAGCAGCAGCGGCCGTGTGGATTTTCTGGGAAGCACGCACATTCTCCAGGGGCCGCAGAGAACTGGCAACCAGGTAGCTGGAGACCATTAGGAGACAACGGAGATGCCCCAGGTATCATGCTATCTTTTGAACCAGAGGGAGAAATTTACAGGGGCCAAGATTTATTACTTGGCCCTCTGACTATATCCCTTGGCTGGTGGTTGAGAAAAACTGTTGTAGATACTAGGTTCATGAAAGATACAGGTTAGCAACAGTGTATAGCCTAGAATGAAGGCGGTGAGGCAAGCCTGGATACCACGAAGTGATGAGGGGCTGGTTGAGGGCAGAAGGCAGTAGGAAGGCAGAAGTAGGAAAAGAACTCAAGTTAATATCTTTTAATATGAAAAGTGTCACATAATAGAGCAAATGAGATGCATAGATGTGCATAAACCTAATGTATTCATACATATGTGTCTGCTAGCACTTTATACATTTGTTCAGAATTTGTGACCCTGATTGGCTTATAGGCCCCTGTCATGGGATGGAGACCCAAGGTTAAGGGTGTACTTTGGGCTGGCTCAGAAGACCTCTGAAGAGGGAAAGAGCGATAGGGGAGCACAGACCCTGCCCTTCAAGGCCACACCCAGGATGCCTGTGTGTACCTGGCACTCTATTGCCTGTGTGTGGCAGAAATGACCATGGGGGATGGAGAGCTGGGATTCTGGAAGCAAGGAACTCATTGCACTTAAAGAGGTGGATTCACCATGAAGTCAATTAAGTTTAAAGTTTAGCGCCCCTCATGTGAACAGGCTGCTTCCAAGACCCTGTACTTAATTTTTTATTTATAATTTTTCATCCTTTTTCATAAAGTCCCCCAAATTATATAAACATCATGGTCCCCTAAGTCCTTGATCTGCCCCTCCCATCACCTATATCAACTATCCCTGCTGCTCTCATACCTTAAAACAGGTTTTTATTGTCCCATTGCTTTTTCACTTTCTTTGATGCTGTTGAGAAATCAGCTATCAGCTTAAGCAGGAACACAACTTTATACAAGTCCAGGGGGCACCCATTCACATTCTAGTCAATGTAATGGCAGTTCATGGAATTGTACAATGTTTATGTGTCATTCTTTTGTTGGCTATTACTTAGACTTTTTGTCTTAAACATTTAAGACAATTTCATAATGAGTATCTAGATGATACTTTCTTTTTATTTATTTGTCGTGGGATTTATTGGACTTTTTAAATCAATGAATCAGTATGTTTCATCAGTTCTAGAAAATTCTCAGTCATGTCTTCAAATATTGTTTCTGCTGTATGTCTCTCTTTTCTTTCAGGAACTCTGGTTAAATCTATGTCAGACCTTCTTCTATCTTTCTTGTTTCTTAACATTTATTTATTTTTTTTGCATCTGTTTCCCTCTCCATTCTTTATTTCAGACCAAGAGTCAACAAACTACTGCCAATAGGCCAAATCTGTCCCACTGCCTGCTTTTGTAAATAAAGTTTTATTGGAACACAGATATATCCGTTTGTTTATGTATTGTATATGGCTGTCTCAATGGCAGAGTTGAGTAATTGTGACAGCGACCATATGACCTACAAGCCTAAAATATTTGTTATCTAGCTCTTTAGAGAAGAAAGTTTGCTGCCCCCTTGTAGACAATTTCTTCTCATCTTCCAGTTTACAATTCCCTCTTCATCTGTGTTTAATCGGCTGGTAAAATGGTTCACTGAGTTTTTCATTTTAGTTACTGTATTTTTCATCTCTAATGAACCCTTAGAATAGGGTAGGCCTTTTTTTTTTTTTTTTTTAAAGTTTCCTATCCCTGATGAAATTTTCAAGCTTTTCTTTTATAACATAAATCACATAATTGTTTTATAAGATCTTTCAGATATTTCCAATATCTGAAGTCTTACAGGTCTGTTTCTGCAGTGTTTCTTCTTTTATTTTATTCTTTTAATTGTACAATGCTCACTACTCTTGAAAAATTATCTGTGGAGGTTCTTTAAGGTCTGGGATAAGAATGTGTTTCTCCAAGAAGGATTACTCTCGCTCTATCTGGTGCCTAAACCAAATTCTTTGAGGCTCGCTGGACCACACAGTGGCTGATTCATGTCACAGCTGGTTCAAGGCCACAATGTCCAGGAAATTTTTTTTTTTTCTCATTTCTCCTGTTGTTAAAGAAAGTAAGTGTTGTGGTGGAGAAATTCTACACTAGACTGTACAATCATTAATGGCAAGGACTGAATCATTTTCATCACTGAATTCCTGTCTTGCAGCACAATACTTGGCTTCATGCTTCTTGGTGAATGAGTGATTAAGTAAGTTCTGCTAATGGTTGTTGGTACTGCATTGAGTTGGCCTCCTATCCTGGAGATTCCATGCACAATGGAACAAAACACTGCCTAGTCTATGCCATCCCCATGATTAGTTGCCAATTGCACCATTGTGATTCATAGGGTTTTTATTGGTTGATTTTTGGAAGTAGGTCACTTGTCCTTTCTTCCTAGTCCATCTCACGCTGGTAGCTCTGCTGAAACCTGTTCAGCATTATAGCAACTTTTAAGCCACCGGTGGCTGAGCATGAAGTGCACAGTCTGGGAATCAAACCTGGGTCTCCCTCATGGAAGGTGAGAGTTCTATCCCTGAACCATTAATGCTTCTCTGTTGATTACACTTCCTAAATAGTTCTCAGATTGGTCTCTTCACCTATTTCCCAATCTCATGGTCCTAGTTCAAGCCCTCATCATCTTTATCTAGTTCATTACAATATAATCTCCCAATTTAGTGGTTCTAGGCTGTGTGTATATCAGAATCCCTGTGATGTTAAAAAGAAAAAAATATATATATACATGTTTAAAAAAATCTGGAGTGAGTTGAGGAAATCCTCTAGTTTAGAATATTCCACAGATGATTCTAATATGTACCTCCAGCTGAGAGGCACTCTACTGCCTCTTAAATCTATCCTCCATACTCTGTTAGAATAAGGCATCTAAAATGTAAATCTGACCACTCCACTCTCCTACAAAAGCCCACAGTGGATCTATTTCCTATAGAATAAAATTTAAGCTACTTAGCATGGTTTATAATGCCTTCCATTCCCTGCCTTGTACTTAGATGGTACTAAACTTGGTGCATAACTTCATCATGTACCATCTTGTGTCCCACATCTTTCTTTTGCTTAAATGATTCTTTCTGTCTGAGGTACCCTTTTTCCCCCTTCTTTACTGGTGTGGTGTGATGGATTGCTTTTGTGTGGCCTTTCTCACCATGGTCTTGTAACTATCACTCAAGTGATTGGGTGGGATGATGCAAATAAGGTAATTATGGTTCACCAAGGGAATTGGTCAGCTTTGCCATCCCACTAGTCTTAAAAAGACAGCCAATTCCAGAGAAGAAGGAGGATCTCACCACCACCAACGAAGAAGAACCAGGAGTAGAGAGTGTCCTTTGAACCTGGGATCCCTGCACCGAGATCCTCCTAGACCCAGAAGAGAAAGAGAGAGAGAGCTGTAACATAGAAGATGGCAAGACAGCAAGAAGCAGCAGCAGGGAAATGACAGCAGCAGAGGCAGCAGAACCAGGAGACTGGCAGGAGGCTGGTAGAAGATGGTGTGGTGGGCTTCCTGGCCCATGGAAAGAGAAAGCTGAGTGCCCTTGGGCAGGAGGCTTGCTGGTGGACTAGGATGCCTCTAGGCACTTGGTGGAACTAGGTTGCCGATCCACAGACCTAGACCTGAGTGCCTTCAGGCAGAGGCTTACTGGCGGAGTGGGGTGCCTCGAGGTACCTATTGGCAGAGCCATAAGAGTTTTGTAACACTTGCCTGAGCAAGGCAGAGGCTGAGGGACCAGAGGAAGACGTGCCTGCAGGCATGGCTGAGAAGAGGCTGTCCTGATGGAAAAACTGTATCCTGAGTGTTCATGAACCTGAATTCTAACCTGTAACTTCCCTAATAAACCCTATAATCGTAAGTATGGTCTGTGAGTTCTGTGTGGCCATTGCAAGGAATTAGCTAACTCAGCAGAGAAGTAGAGAGTGCCATGGACGGGACGGCCGGTGTCAGAACTGGTAAAGATGGTGGAGAGAAGTGGCAGGTCTGACCTCTACCTCCGACTGTTGATCTTGATTTTCCTTCCCCCTTGTGAAATTGAAGGATGACAGTGTCCCCACGTCATTTTTACAACTCGCTTACTCCTGTTCATCTTTCAGAATCCAGCTTAGCTCGAACCTCCTTCAGGAGGCTCCCTCAGACCCAAAAGCAGGATTTAGTGTTCCTCTTTCATGCTTTTCTGCTTCATCAATCACGTAACCAACTCTGTTATATGTTGAAAGTATAATCTTCCACTAGAGTGAGTTCCTCAAGGGACTTAAATTTTTCTTTGTTAGTCTAACACAGTGCTGAGAACATAGTTGAAATTTAATACATAGTTATTGCCCATAATATAATACAATCTTACTATATATTTATTGAACTGAGCTGAGCTATCCAGGTTTAACTGAACTGAGCTATCTAGGTTTACCTTTTAATATCAGGTGCCTTAGATATCTAGGAACAAAGGGAATCTACCTCTGGAGCTCTTTAAATTTGTAAGATTGGTGACTATATTCTCTAACTGAATTCAGTTGTTTCCAGTTATATTAAGGAGAAGGAGAGATATAACTTGGAGGTTAAAAAATAAACTCTATCTTAAATAGAATATCTAATAATTTTCAAATGAAGAGGGAAAAATAAAACTACTAAGAATCCAGCATCTGCAACTGCACGAATGGGTATTGTGCAAAGACTGATCTCCCTGCACAGATGGCTTGAATGAGGGAGGCTCATTCTTTCTGCAGAAGTCTGGGTCCCTTTTCCATCTCTCAGTCCTGCCTGACATCATGCCCAAGTCTTCTGGGGAGATCATGAATGCCAGATTTTCCCTCTTGAAAAGGATAGTGCTGGAGAAATAACCAGGAATAACAGGTTTGAGTGCGGGTCCCAAAGAAAGCAGGGAGGGAGAGAGGAGAAGATAGCTAGACATTCCTGCTTACTGAGGAGATACGGTGCCCTCTGCCCCCTCTTCATTTGAAACTGAGCGTCATTTAGTTTCCTGATCTTCCTCAGCCCTTACTCTCTGTGACAACAGATGGAGTTTACCTAGCTATCTCCAAACTGATCCCAAATGACAAAACTGATCGAGTCTTCTGGAGTTTCCCTGGATGGGTCCAGAAGGATCCTAGCTGGCCATGCCATAGTTGATTGTAAAGATCTTCTCAGGAGCATCTTGCTCAGATGTTGAGACTATAACCTCGTGCTGGTTTCTGGACCTCACCACAACTTGATCTCCTCCTGGGGAAGTTAGGTTTACAGCTTTGGATCCTCCAAACCTAGGTGGTATATTCCTTCCATATTCTTCTTTTGATGCTTCCTGCACCGTTTAATATTTTCTCCATAGAATCCTTCACTATTGCAATTCAAAGCTTGAATTTTTCTTCAGTCCTTTCAGCTTGAGGAATACTAAGCATGTTCTTCCTTTATGGTTTTCTATCTCCAGCTCTTTGCACATGTCATTATAGTACTTTACTTTGTCTTCTTGAGCCGCCCTTTGAAATCTTTTGTTCAGTTCTTTTACTTCATCATTTCTTCCTTTTGCTTTAGCGACTCCATGTTCAAGAGCAAGTTTCAGAGTCTCCTTTGGCATCCATTTTGGCCTTTTCTTTCTTTCCTGTCTTTTTAATGACCTCTTCCTTTCTTCATGTATGATGTCCTTGACGCCATTCCACAACTCGTCTGGTCTTCAGTCGTCAGTGTTCAGTGCATCAAATCTATTCCTGAGATGGTCTCTAAATATTAAACAATGCAGGAAGCATCAAAAGAAGATGGAAGGAATACACAGAGTCATTATACCAAAAAGAATTGGTCGACGTTCAACTATTTCAAGAGGTAGCGTATGATCAGGAACTGATGGTACTGAAGGAAGAAGTCCAAGCGGCACTGAAGGCATTGGTGAAAAACAAGGCTCCAGGAACTGATGGAATATCAACTGAGAGGCAGTGCTGGAAGTGCTCACTCATCTATGCCAAGAAATTTGGAAGACAGCTATGTGGCCAACCAACTGGAAGAGATCCATATTTATGCCTATTCCCAAGAAAGGTGATCCAACCGAATGTGGAAATTATCAAACAATATCATTAATATCACATGCAAGTTAAATTTTGCTGAAGATCATTCAAAAGCAGCTGCAGCAGTATGTCGACAGGGAACTTCCAGAAATTCAGGCCAGATTCAAAAGAGGACGTGGAACCAGGGATATCATTGCTGATGTCAGATGGATCCTGGCTGAAAGCAGAGAATGCCAGAAAGATGTTTAGCTGTGTTTTGTTGACTATGCAAAGGCATTCGACTGTGTGGATCATAACAAGTTATGGATAACATTGCAAAGAATGGGAATTCCAGAACACTTAATTGTGCTCATGAGGAACCTGCACACAGATCAAGATGCAGTTGTTCGAACAGAACAAGGAGATACTGCATAGTTTAAAGTCAGGAAAGCTGTGCATCAGGGTTGCATCCTTTCACCATACCTATTCAATCTGTATGCTGAGCAAATAATCTGAGAAGCTGGACTATATGAAGAAGAAAGGGGCATCAGGATTGGAGGAAGACTCATTAACAACCTGCAACATGCAGATGACACAACCTTGCTTGCTGAAAGTGAAGAGGACTTGAAGCACTTACTGGTGAAGATCAAAGACCACAGCCTTCAGTATGGATTACACCCCAACATAAAGAAGACAAGAATCCTCACAACTGGATGAATAAGCAACGTCATGATAAATGGAGAAAAGATTTAAGTTGTCAAGGATTTCATTTTACTTGGATCCACAGTCAACACCCATGGAAGCAGCAGTCGGGAAATCAAAAGGTGCACTGCATTGTGCAAATCTGCTGCAAAAGACCTCTTTAAAGTGTTGAAGAGCAAAGATGTCACCTTGAAGACTAAGGTGCGCCTGACCCAAGCCATGGTATTTTCAATCGCATCATATGCATATAAAAGCTGGACCATGAATAAGGTAGACCGAAGAAGAATTGACGCCTTTGAATTGTGGTGTTAGTGAAGAATATTGAATATACTATAGACTGCCAAAAGAATGAACAAATCTGTCTTGGAAGGAGTACAACCAGAATGCTCCTTAGAAGGAAGGATGGCAAGAGTACATCTTACGTACTTTGGACGTGCTGTCAGAAGGGATCAGTCCCTGGAGAAGGACATCATGCTTGGTAAAGTAGAGGGTCAGCAAAAGAGAGGAAGACTTTCATCAAGATGGATTGACACAGTGGCTGCAACGATGGGCTCAAGCATAACAACAATTGTGAGCGTGGCACAGGACTGTCAGTTTTTCGTTGTGGTGCATAGGGTAGTTATGAGTCAGAACCGACTTGATGGCACCTAACAGCAACAACCTAGATGGTGCAAACGGTTAATGCACTTGGCTGCTAACTAAAAGGTTGGGGGTTGGAGTCCACTCAGAGGTGCCTTGGAAGAAAGGTCTGGTGATTACTTCTGAAAAATCAGCCATTGCAAATGCTATAGAGTATAGTTCTATTCTAACACATACAGGGTTGCCATGAGTCAAAATTGACTAGTTAACCTAGGTCAATTTCAGAACTGTAATCTTTGGGATAGAACAGAATCCAAAACCTGTTCGGTATCATGCATCAACAAGTACTCAATAAATGTTAATTGATAAGGCTAATGATCATGACATGGAAGAAGATATGTTTTTTGGGCACTTTGTCAAATAGCCGTGTTCTCTAATCTCGGCCTTCTGCTAGAAGATGACAGCGGTAGTAATATAAGGATTCCCAGAGAGAAAACAAAAAGGTAGCAGAGACAGCATATCACACTGGAAGCTGAAAACTTGAAGGATCCAAGTGAGTACAGCAGCTACGGAATTCCATCACCTCACCTCGGGGAGACCTGCTGCCCTTGGGTGAAAACCTCAGCTCTAAAACGACAGCAAGCTCAGTGTCTTAGTTATCCAGTGCTGCTATAACAGAAATACCACAAGTGGATGCCTTTAACAAAGAGAAATTTATTCTCTCACAGTATAGGAGGCTTGAAGTCCGAATTCAGGGCACCAGCTGCAGGTGAAGACTCTCTCTCTCTGCTGGCTCTGGGGGAAGGTCCTTGTCATCAATTTTCCCCTGGTCTAGGAGCTGTTCAGTGCAGGGACCCTGGGTTCAAAGAATGTGCGCCCCTTGCTTCCTAGTATGAGGTCCCCCTATCTCTCTGCTCACTTCTCTCTTTTATATCTCAAAAGAGATTAATTTAAAATACAACTTAATCTTGTAGGTTGAATCCTGCCTCATTAACATAACTGCCTCTAATCCTGCCTCATTAACATCACAGAGGTAGGATTTACAACACATAGGAAAATCACATCAGATGACAAAATAGTGGACAATCACACAATACCGGGAATCATGGCCTAGTCAAGTTGACACACATGTTTGGAAGACACGATCCAATCCATAACACTCAGTTTTCCAGCAGAACCGCTGCAGAGGGTAGGGGAAGGGACAAGGTATCCTCGGAAAAATAAATCTGACACATTGATGAATAAGCAAAAGCTTGTACGTGCAGGGCTGTTTTGCACAGATTTCTTCTTATTCCTGGAAACTTCTGGATACATAATTGGAAAAAAAAAAGTTTCCCTTCTAACGTGACCAGCTACTTTAGATCAGTATACGAACTGGTAATGTTCCATTGCAATAAAATAATGTAGGGAGGATTTGATAGCAGGAGACCTGGGTTCAAGTGAGCATGCCATTTTTGGCTGTGTGATCTTAGGCAAGACACTCAACCTCTCTGAGTTTTTAGTTTCCTTTAACCTCTCTGAGTTTTTAGATTTCTTGTGAATAAAATTAGATAATAGCAATATATGCCAGTGATGAGAATTAATTGAACTAATACATCTAAAGGTGTATTTTAAACTGGATATCCATGTACAAATGACATTCATAAGATTTAGATATTCAGAGGAGATAGGCCCGATCAGAAATATAATTTATTTTTCTGTTGAGTGCTTAATATATTATCATTTTTATCTCATTTAATTATCATAAATCTCTTGTGAGGCAGCTATTATTATTTCCAAGTCATAGATAAAGAAACTGAAGTCCATTATTATCTTCACTTGACTTAAGGTGATAACTTCTATGAGCAGAGATTCCTGGTTGTATCTATTTGGAAGGTTAATTTTTTTCAAGAAAGCAGGCACCCAATTAAAAAGATGTGCAAACAATTTGAACAGACACTCATCAATGAAGATGTAAGGATGGCATGTAAGTTTATTTAAAAAAATGCTCAACATCATTAGTCATTAAACCCGTTGCTTTCAAGTCGATTTCGACTCATAGCGACCCTATAGGACAGCGCAGAACTGCCCTATAGAGTTTCTAAGGAGCAGCTGGTGGATTTAAACTGCCAACCTTTTCATTAGCAGCTGAGCTCTTCACCGTTATGCAACCAGGGCTCCTCCATTAGTCGTTCCAAAACCAAACCAAATCCATCACCGCTGAGTTGATTCTGACTCATAGCGACATGATAGGACAGACTAGAACTGCCCCATAGGGTTTCCAAGGAGTGCCTGGTGGATTTGAACTGCCGACTTTTTGGTTAGCAGTGGTAGCTCTTAACCACTACGCCAACCAGGGTTTCCATTAGTCATTAGGGACACTTAAATGAAAACCACAATGAGATACCATTACACACATACTAGAATGGCTAAAATAAAATAAAAAACTGATAATGCTAAGCGCTGGTAAGACAACAGAGCAATTGGAACCCTCATGCGTTGCTGATGGGAATGCAAAAGGCTGCAACCACTTTGGAAAACAGTGGTTGACCTCAATACCTACATCAGGGACGTCATAAATACAAAGACACAAAGTATAAATCCTATGGAATTTGGCAGTTTCTTATAAAGAAACTTTGCCGTTTGACCCAGCAATCCCTCTCCTAGGACTTTACCTGTAGAAAAAATTAACTTATGTCCACACAAAAACCTGTACACGAATGTTTATAGTGGCTTTCTTTGTAACCACGAAAAAGTGGAAACAACCCAAATGTCCTTTATCTGAGGAATGAGTAGACAGTCTGACATATTGATATAACGGACTCCTACTTAGAAATAAGAACGCACATACTACGGATACGCACAACAACATGGATGAGTTTCAAATGCATTACGTTATATGAGAGAAGTCAAGCTCGAAAGGCTATAATCTGTATGATTCCATTTATATGACATTCTTGAAAACGCAAAGTTCTAGAGGCAACAGATAACCAATCGGTGGTTGCCAGGGGCTGGGAGTGGGCGAAGGACTGCAGAGGAGCACTGAGGAATTTTTGAGAGTGATAGAAACTTTCTATATTTGTATTTTGGCGGTAGTTATACTACCATATGTGTTTATTAAAGCTCAGAGAATTGTACTCAAAAAAGAGTGAATTTTGCTCTGTGTGAATCATCTTAATAAAAAATATTTTAAAATGTAAGAAAAGGGCCTGCAGATAAAGGAAAGAAAGGAAAGATAAAAGGTGGAAGGGAGGAAAGGAGGAGGGAAGGAAAGAAAGGAGCAGGTGAGGGAGACGGGAAGAGTAAGAGGGAGGGAGGGAGAAAGAGAGAAAGGAAGCAAAGAAGAAACTACCTTAAGACCTACAGTTGTCTTGGACTTATTTGGTTTTAGGGGTTGCCCCCAAACCGACATCAAACTCGTTGCTGTCAGATTCATTTTAACTCATGTTGACCTCATATGGTAGAGTAGAACTGTGCTTCATAGGATTTTCTTGACTGTAATCTTTATAGAAGCAGATTGCCAAGCCTTTCTTCCATGGTGCCACTGAGTGGGTTTGAACTGCCAACTCTTAGGTTAGTAGTCAAGCACCAACTGTTTACACGACCACCCAGAGACCTCAATACTTACATCAGGGATGTCATAAATACAAATACGTAAAGTATAAGTCCTATGGAATTCCAAACAAGTAGCAGAAGTTTGAAAATAGGTCTCTCAGCATCAATATACCACCCGGCTGGAGTTAATTATGGTTTCTAAATTGAATAGTGTTCTTTCTCTCTCTCTCTTTTTCAGAAGGGAGAAGATAGTGTTGAAACTCAGAAGGCAGTCTTGTGGCCTTACAGCCACATTTACAAAGATTTGAGGATCTCTTCAAACAAACCAAATCAAACCCGTTGTTGTCAAGTTAATTCTGACTCATAGCGGCCCTATAGGACAGAGTAGAAATGCCCCATAGGGTTTTCAAGGCTGTAATCTTTACAGAAGCAGACTGCCACATCTCCCTCTTGGAGCAGCTAGTGGGTTTGAACCGCTAACCTTCTGGTTAACAGCTGAGTGCTTAACCACCGGGACGCAGGGCTCCTTCGAGGATCTCTTACATTCCCTATCTTCCTTTGAGAACATAATATTTTTACCTTCTTGCCTCTAGATGATCATAGTCTAGTACATTCTGTCTTTGACTGGGCTGAGGAGGAGAAAAAGTGCAAATAATACTGCTAATGAATAAAGCTGCTTCCAATCTCCATACCCGCAGCAAGAACATACTAATAAATCCAGATTTATGCAGACTGGTGTCAGGGTCTGCACTCATTAGCCAATTTAAATAATTTTATATCTTAAAATAATTATGGCATTTGCAGTACTGTTTTCCAACACATACGAGGTCTAAAGCAAAATGGCCCAAAGACAGCCACATGCAATCACTGCATTTGTTTTACATTTTCAATAAGCCTCACTGTTCTCAGAGCTCTGTTGGTGTTCCCGGCAGCCTGGGTTCTGTTTTGTGTTCCTTCACGGGTGCAAGGGGCAGTCTGCCTGCTTTTTTGTCTGCATATGCATTTTAGCTTCCTCAGAAGGCAGAGGAAATGAAGAAGTTATCTCAAAAGGTTTTTATTTCTTTCCCAAATTACCAACCACAAACATCTGGTTAAAAAAAAAAAAAATGCTGTCAATAAAATAAAATAGCTGTATGTGGTTTGTCTCTGCACTAAAGAAACAGCACAGCTTTTGCCCTGTGACTTGCTTGCAATGGCTTTATGGACTGAGGATAACCCCTCTCCCCTGAATCCACCAATCCTGCCTACCCTCCTTATTTGGAAAATGGTGGTAGGAGGAAAAGCAGGGGCCAAATATCTCTGGCTTCATCCAGCTTGAACAGTCCCATTCCTCAGAACAATCCCAGGAGTAGGAGTGATTGAATATAGATTGCACATAAGCCTTGCTGGTAAAGAATTTGGCAACAAACAGGGAACATATAACACGCTTATAAGGCCCGGGACAATGCCACATAATATTTGTTTAGGCTATAACTTTTTAAAGGGCTTTCCCATCTAAAGTGTTGTAAAATCTGAGTCTTACAATAACTCTGTCAGGACAAGACTACTGACCAGTTACGGTCGAGTCAGCTCTAACTCATGACGACCCATGTGTGCCAGAGTAGAACTGTGCTCCACTGGGTTTTCAATGGCTGATTTTTTGGAAATAGATTTTCAGGCCGGGCCAGAATAGCAGATATTTTTCCTAACAGTGGCCTACAAGCCCCACAGTATCTACCACTCTTTGTGTTTTCTATGTTTTATCCACATTGACCTTCTTTCCATTTCTTGAACACATCACTATGGTTCCTGCCCAGGATCTTTGCACTGGCTGTTCCCTCTATGGAATGCTCTTCTCCTGGGTTTTCCAATGCTGTCTTCTTCTCAACATACAGCTCCAAGCCAAAATGTCTCCCACCCAAAGAAACCTTTTCTGGTCACTCTAAAGAAACACTGCCCTCATTCTACCCCTAGCCCATCATATTTTTCTATTATCTTACCTGCTTTATTGTCTTTGAAGGCCTTATCATTCTCTGGAATCATTGCTTTTATTTGTTTATGACCCATATTCCCCCATAGAATATAAGGACCATAAAAAAAGGGGGCTTTGTTTGGTTTACACCTATGTCCCCAGCATCTAGAACAGTGCCTGGTACAGAGAAGATGTTAAAAAAAACTATTTACTGAGTAAATTCCAGTTTGACCAATGAGGAAACAAAGACCATAAAGATTAAGTGACTTGCATTTCTCTTTAGCAAGGAAGTCTATTGCTTTCACTTTGGGTAACCCAGAAGTAACACGTTATCCTTTGACCTCACACAGGATGTTGACATTGTCTTCAGAGACAGAGAACATGCATCAGGTCAACCTAGAGGTAGGAATGAATCTTATTCTGCTGAAATGTGTATAGGAACTTAACCCAGGGATGAATGTTGCCGTTCTGTCTTATGTTCCTGGGATTTGGGGGTTTGGGTCCTATTTGATTGCATGTATTTAATTTTGAGAAGCAGCCTGAAAGAATAGAAACGGACACATAGTTGCTTGAGTCCTGACCAGGCCATTTATTGCAAGGAGATCTTGGACAAGTCTATTGACCTCTCTCTAAAATAGGGATCACTTAAAGCTTCTTTATATGGCTTCTCTGAGCTGAATGATGTCTGTATGTATAAAGCATCCATCCCAGGCCAGGCTACAGTAGAAGTACGTTGGATGCTTTAATGTTTCTCCTCGTTCATTTTTTTTATCGACACCTCCTTTAGAATATGGGCTGAGTCTCTCTCTCTCTCTCTTCTAAATTCTCCATATTCCTAGAAACCTGCTTTACCATAAACACAGTTGTTGATTGATATCTGGTGATTAACTAATGATGACAGAGAGAAGGGAAATGAGTCTTAGGGGTGACTGGAATATTTATACCAGGTATTTATCATGCTAAAGTTGAGTTGGAGACATGACATTGGGGAAAAAGGACTAAAATGTGACTGACCTCAGTGCGACTCATGCATAGACAGAGAGCTCTGCAAGTCAGTCACACGGGCCTCGTGCCTATGGCTGTAAACCCAGAGAGAGCCAGTCAAGAAAGGCCGAAGCCTCCGCCATTAGGCCAAGGTGACAGGGTAAATCAAAAGCAGTGCTGAAAAGGCAAAAGAAGAGATGTCCAGGAGGTACGTTTAAATTCTAGGTTCTCCAATATAAGTTTTGAGCAAAGGTGTTTTCTACACCTCTCCTCATACCCCTGGAACTTTTAAGCATGACAGATTTGGAATATAGTTACCCCAGGGACATTCTGGAATTCCAGGGTGAGTAAAGAGACAGTAAAGTGCATTTAAGAAAATAATGATGTTCTACCTCTGAAAAAGCTTGATAACGTTAACATGGAGTAACTTCAGTAAGTATAATGGGTGAACTATACGCTCAGGCTTCTATCTAGCTGTGAGAATAATACTTGCTTTCTCATAGATTTAAAGAGAGAATCATTATGGGAATGTGTTTGTTAAGCTGTAAGTCACTCCATGGATACCATCAGTTGCCTTTGAGTCAGATCCGACTCATGACGACCCAGTGTGTATCAGACTAGAATTGTGCTACACAGGGTTTTCTTTTCTTGAATTTTATTTATTTTGTTGTTGAGAATATACACAGCAAAACATAACCAGTTCAACAGCTTCTACATGTATATAATTCAGTGATTTTGATTATATTCTTCGAGTTGTGCAACCATTCACACCCTCCTTTTCTGAGTTGTTCCTCCTCCATTCACATAAACTTATTACTCCTTGAGGTTCCTAAATAATCTTTTGAGTTGCTGTTGTCAATTTGATCCCACGTAGATTGATTTTGAAAAAGCACAATGCTCAAGGCAGACATTCTTTACTAGTTAAGCTGAAAAGTATTGTTTGGTTTTAAGAGGGCTTCAGAGGATATTTTTGGTTTAAGTTTAAAGGTTCTCTCAGGACAATAGTTTCAGGAGTTCATCAACCTCCATGGATCCAGAATGTCTGGATTCCATGAAAATTTGAAATTCTGTTCTGCATTTCCCCCCTTTTTATCAGGATTCTTCTACAGAATCTTTAATCAAAAGGTTCAGTAATCCATAAGGTTTTCAATGGCTGATTTTTTGGAAGTGGATTACCAGGCCTTTCTTCCAAGGTGACTCTGGGTGAACTTGAACCTCCAATCTTTAGGTTTGCAGCCAGGGATGTTAACTGATGACAGTGGCTCCACTCCATGAATTCAAGGTGTCTTTATGATGTTAATTTGGTTGTGAGGAGGGTTGGCCCAGGGAAGATGTCAGGACAAAGTAAGCTGTTCTTCTTGGTCTTGGGTTTGCTTCCAGCTCTCAGAGCTCAGTTACTTACTCAGCTGTAAATAAACTCAGAGATGCACTCAGCTCACCTCTGTCCTCTCTGAGTTTCTCTTTCCTTGCCCAAAATATTAACAAAGTATTGGATGGAAACAAAACGTGCTGCAGAAATGTGCTGAAGAAGAAAAAGACTACTTGCACACTTGGAAATTGCCTCTAAATGGTACTTCTTGGAGTTAAAGCAGTTAAAAAACGTTGAGTATAAAATATACTGAATCAAACAGCAGAGAATCTATTGAGAATTAGTAGGCCTCTTCCCATATCTACAAACATGGCCTATGATGAAAGCATTTATTTCACTAAAATGGAATTCCCTGAGAAAGAAAACCTGCTCGGTTAACTGAAGGAAGGCAGCAGCCTTTGTATGGGTGCAAACCACGTTGCTTGTAGGATGTAGACACAGTGGAACCTGTGAGAGCTGGAACTCCACGGGACTGTCTTGTTTTTCCAGGTCTTGCAAGTTTTCCACCTTTGACAGGGTACAGTCTTACCATTTTTCTATCATTTGTTTTAGTGGAAAATATTTGAGTTTTCCTTCTCTGATTGGTTTCCACCTTACACAGTTTCCATCTTTCGGAGGTTTTACTGTATAAGAAAATAAAGATGATCAAACAGAAGAGTGTGATATACAGGCTCAAATTTTGTAAGAGAAAATCTGTGTCACTCTGATTATAACCACTCCAGATGCTGCCAGAGCTCCTCGGTCCACATATCATGTGACTTGATGTCTTCATTTACCGTATCAGCTCTCATCATTTCCTCTTCATCTCCTGTTCTTGGGCTTAATTCTTTGGCGGACATTCTTAGTCTCTTTACTAACAGGCAATCAATATTGCATCATCCAGTTCTCTGTGATGCCTCTCACACGATGAGATGTATTTGAGAAAATTCTGCTGGGACTTGTTTTTCAACTCCCGATGCCTGGCAAAGCGAGGCGAGGAGGATGCCATGCAAAATACTGGAACGTGATTGGCCTGCAGCCCAGACAGACTGATTACAGTAACACTCTCAGCCTCCTTTACGTGAGCTGGCGGCTGGAAGACATCCATATGCTATTGCGTGTGCTTCCACCCAAGACGAGTAAAGACACAGGGAGAAAATGATAATGAATTAATCAGAATTGCCCATTAATTAAAAGGATTTGATGTGGCTATCTTGCTTTCAATGGATCATGCAACCGCCAACATATGAGTTCATTATCTAGAGAGCAGAAAGTGGGATGGAAAAATAAAGAGAATCACAATCCAGCAGGGTTTCTCAGTCTCCACACTATGTACATCTTGGGCTGAACAGTATCTTGCTGTGGGCAGCTGTCCCGTGCATTGTAAGATGTTTAGCAGTATCCTTGGCCTCTACCGACTGATGCAATTAGCACCTTCCACCCCCAGGTTGTGACCAAAAAAAAGAAAAGACTCTGGACATTGCCAAATGTCCCCTGAAGGGCAAAATGGCCCTCAGTTGAGGACCACTGCAGTACAGTAAATAACAAATAAATAATCTATGGTGCGTCTTCATGTCCCACATCATCCCTTTCCCAGTAACCTGCTTGACAGAAGGCTGTTGTAAAGCTACAAGAGCACTGTTATAGATTGAATTGTGTCCTTGCAAAATGTGTATCAGTTTAGCAGGCCATGATCGCAGTATTGTGTGACTGTCCACCATTTTGTCATCTGATGTGATTTTCCTACGTGTTGTAAACCCTACCTTTATGATGCTAGTAAGGCAAGATTAGAGACAGTTATGTCAAGGAGGCAGGACTCAATCTACAAGATTAGGTTGTATCTTGGGTCAATCTCTTTTGAGATATAAAAGAGAAGCTAGCAGAGAGTTAGGGGATCTCAGACCACCAAGAAACAAGAGCCAGGATAGTGCACATTCTTTGAACCTGGGGTCCCTGCGCTGAGATGCTCCTAGACCAGGGGAAGACTGATGGCAAGAACCTACCCCCAGAGCCAATAGAGAGAGAAAGCCTTCCCCTGGAGCTGGCATTCTGAATTCAGACTTCTAGCTTCCTAGACTGTGAAAGAATAAATTTCTGTTTGTTAGAGCCACCCGCTTATGGTATTTCTGTTATAGCAGCACTAGATAACTAAGACATTTAGATAGATAACTAAGATATTTAGACGTTAGGCTAAAGGGAGTTGGTAGTTTAAGAAACAGAGTAAATATTGTGACACTTCTTCAAATCACCGGAACTTAACCATGTCCTCTCAGGAGGGACCATGAAAATGTCTTCACTGACTCTGAACATTCAGGAGAAGAAAGTGACCTTGAGGACAGCCCAGCCACTGTTTCCTATGGAGGGTTTTTCAACTGTTTCTTGAGAAAAACTGACCTTTAAAGTTAGTTTCCCTTCTAGAATTTTTTTTGCCTTCTTGAATTAGTCCTCTTTACCTTGCTTTTCACTGCAGCAAAATGGCACTTAATGGATCTTTGAAATGTAATCTAGGGTAATGTTGCAAGACCTTCTTTAGCTTAATAATAAAATAACCCTTTTAAATAATTTGGAAATAGGATTTGAGAAGGGAAAGGGATTTATTTTTGTTTGTTTAAAAAATTTCTCTATTTGAAGCTGAGGAATCTGGTAGGCTTTTTTTCCCCCTTGTTTTCTTCCCCCTTGTCCTTAGTGAAGGACAGCTAAATTAAATGTTACATTACTTTGCATATACTTAGCAATTTTTCAACCATAACCAGCTAATCTACAGGAACCAGGCAGCAGGAGGAAAGCTTGTTACTGGATCCTTGTTATTGGAAATGACTCCCAGCTCTTCCGTTTTTACTTCTGTAAACAGACACATAGTACCTGGCACACCCCAGGCTCTCAATAAACCTTTGTGGAATAAATGATCATCTAGTGTACTATGATAAACAGTTCCTATTTTTTATATAAACAGACTCACAGTACTTCATGCTGACCTGCAATCTTTACACTAACCTCATACCCTTCTCTTCAGTTAGGGCCGTGCACAGAGCAGGTACCTAAAAATGAGTGGAATTAAACAGATAGCAGCTGCTTTGATCAACACCATCACCACCTCCACCACCTTCACTAGTACACAGGACCTTGACATGTGTTTTCTTTACAGCAACACTGAGCTACACAGAGGACAGAAAGAGATATTTATACCTTGTTTTACAGATGAAGAAGCTGCCACTCAGAGAGGCACGATAATTCCCCTTTCTTCATAAGTGTAAGTGTAGAAGCTGGAATTTATTAGGGTTTAAGCATCACTGTTCAAAGAGAAATACCAGATCTTTCTTTTGTTGTGGGTTTAAAATAGCTCATCAGCATTTTTTCTACCCTGAATATATTCCTTAAAACCATTTCATACTCTTTCCTTTGATTACCTAGTCAGCAAAGAAGTTTTTAATTATTAATTTGACTAGAGTGTACCCTCCAAGGGAGGTTCCTGGTGGTACCAACAGTTAATGCACTCAGATGCCAACCGAAAGATTGGAGGTTCAAATCCACCCAGAGGCACCTCAGAGAAAAGGTTTTGTGATCTACTTCTGAGAATCAGCCATTGGAAATCCTATGAAGCACGTTTCTACTCTGACACACATGGGGTTGCTATGAGTCAGAATTGACTCAATGGCAGCCGTTACTTTGGTTTTGGTATCATCAAAAAGGGCAAAAAAGCATTTCCATCTAGCTTGCTAGCACAGAACTTGGCAAATAGAAGGCACTCAAAAATTCGTTATGTATAATTTTTGAAAGAATTCTTTATTGAAAAAAATCTTAAAAAACCAGTTGCTGTCAAGTTTATTTTGACTCATGGTGGCCCCATGTGTGTCCGAATAGAACTGTGCTATATTGGGTTTTCAATGGATGATTTTCTAAAAATAGATCTCCAGGCCTTTTTTCTGAAGCACCTCTGGGTAGACTCAAACCTCCAGCCTTTCAGTTAGCAGCCTCGTGCTTTAACCAATTGCACCGCTCAGGGACACCGAAAGAACCTTAGGAATCTTAATATAAAGAAAGAGGTAGCCTGGAGAGCAGATACACATATTCCAGGCCCTGAAAGGCATTACCATTACCATTACCCATTGCCATCAAGTCAATTCTGACTCATCGTGACCCCGTATGGTTCCCAAGGCTGTAATCTTTACTAAAGCAGGTTGTCACATCTTTCTCCTGCAGAGCTGCTAGTGGTTGTGAACCACCAAACTCTCAGCAGTGGATTGTTTTAACCACTGCACCACCAGGGCTCCTTCCTGAAAGGCATAGTCTTCACTTTATATGATTATGAATATAATGCTGACCTGGCTCATGCAACTGTCTCTGGTGAGTTTGATCAGTTTAAGTTGGTCCTCCTGAATTGCATCTACTTCAGGAGCACTGACAAGTTCAATTTTTCCAGTCTGGAAAGCTGAGGACAGATTATGGGCCTTGATGCCTTAATGAGGTTCTGAGGAATCAAAGCGTTGTTAATATTTCTTCTCTTTTAAATTAAACGCACGCACCCTAAGACGCTGATGTAAATTGCAGTTATTTTTGGAATACACTCTCTTCATCCCTGTCACTTCACCTTTGCCTTGGAGCCAAAAGGCTGGAAGCCCCTGGGATTCTTGGGGTGTGAACAAAGTCCCCAGTGCAGGAAGAACTCCCTGAGGCTGATGCTCCGCTCCCCTATACCTACACACTTCCACGAGTGGTTGATGGAATCCAGTGTCCCTTTCCTTATGCAGACCATCTCCTCTCCTAAAGAGCCACAGTTGAACTAATACAGCTCTGAGTGTTGCAGCCAAGCCAGGAGGAAAGGGAAGAGGACCCCTGACTACCTCCAATCAAGGCATCCTTCCTTGAGCCCTTCTGTTCTTGGTTTAGGATAGGAAGTAAAGGCGGTGGTGCCTTTCCTCTGGGTTATCTTGTTCCTTGCTCAGGTCTCCAATTTCTAGGACCTGAGGGGTAGTATCTTCTGTGGAGGGCAGATTCTTATCCTAACAGCCATGCCCCAGACGACTGTGAGCCCATGAAGCCCAGGCTGACTCCTGCTCAATCTTCACTGAACACCACCTACCATGAAGAGAAACTGAAACTGTGACTTAATGTTTAAGGTTAATGTTGAATATATATAAAGTTGTCATATGGTTCCTCTAAAATGGTGGTTCTCAGTCATGGATGATCCCTCCCCACCCCCCCAGGGAACATTTGGCAATGACTGGAAACATTTTAGGTTGTCACGATTGAAGAGAGGGATTGCTACTGGCATCTAGTGGGTAGAGACCAGGAATGCTGGTAAACATCCTACAATGCACAGGACATCTCCCCATAAAATGCAAATCAAGGGAAAACATAAAGGTTAGATAGCTTCATCTGAAGGTCTGTGGTTTATACTGAGCCCACAAGTCCATGGGTCAGCAAGGGTAGAGCATTTCAGTCTTGTTCACTATGGTTTTACCAGAGTCTGTAGCCAGTACCTGGCACATGGAGGTGCTTCATAAATGTTCGTTGAATTGAGCAAGCACTGATATTGGGGTTATAGTGCCTATGTTTAGAAAAGTGACCAAGTAGGTTAACTAGTAAGTAGGGAACAAAGAAAAGTGATGTCAGCAAAGTGAAGGGGCCAGGAGATCAGCTTGGCTGCAGGACTTCATGGGATTAACTATCTAGAGAGTAGTAAAAAGAGACTTGAAGACCAGAACTGCAGCCACCCAAGGCAGCTCTACCTGAGACCTCTGTGTGGCAGAGGCCCCAAAGCACACGAAAGATGAGCCTCTGGAACACTAAAGGTTCAGTACCTTCAGTGGATCTTGAGGTGCTTGAGAGAGGACAATTCATGGGTAGTTTAGGAACCGAGCGTTCAAGGTCAAAGCGTGGTTCTTGTCTGGGCCTTCTTTGCTGTTCTAGTCTCACTCCCTCTTTAATACCTTCTACTGACTGTTTTCAGATTAGTTTTCCTAAATTCTGAAATCTCAATCCCTTAATCTAAACCTTCAACAACTCCCCTAGGTTAACCAAATTAAGTTGCTCATACCAGTGTACAAAACTCTTTATATTCTGGCCCCACTACCCCTTTCCTTGCCTTTATTTTCTCTTGTTACCAACTCTCCTTTGGTCCTTTTTTCCCTTTCCATTCTATTACATTGCACTGTCTCCACACATGCCTGTAACCTCAACCTAGTTAGACTATTTGCTCTTTTCTGAACAAGCTGGTGCTTTCCCTCCTTGGTGCCATGCCATTCTTGGTGTCCCCTGACCACCACATTACCCTAATGGTGGTTGGCCTCGGTCTGATGCATTTTCCTTTCTCTGTGCATCCTTCTAATCCCATAAATGTACAAATTACTCAACACTGATAAAGTCAGAATCCCAGAAGAAATACCTACTCCCCATCTACTGCTTGCATAGGGGATGTGTATGAATTAAAGAGATAATGTTGTCTGTGAAATGCTTTCATCTTAATAGAAGAGCTACTGTCCTTCAAAGCATTATTCAGAATTCACGTTGGCTCCCCCATGCGCTTAGCATAGCAAGGAAGACCCTGCCTACAGGAAGCAGGGACCTCTGTGCTTTGCTGAGCCATGGTCTGAGGTAAAAATAGATATTTAAGGTACTGAAAATTCTCTAGAGTTTACTATTGACTGTCTTCTTTTTACCTTTTTTTTTTTTTTTACTATTTATTTTTGATTCATATTTTAAGTTTAATTGAAGATTCCCTTTGCCATGTTCTTATCTTATGGCAGACACATTTCTATCTTCAGGAGGTAGAAGTTTTGAGGGTGCTAATGAAACCTTAATTTTATAGGGGCTTTGATTAGATATGTGATGTGATCTCCATCACCCATTACATAGATAGGTTTTGTTCTGAATACAGAGAAAATAAATCAGGAATCTTTGACCTTCAAAAACAGTGTGATAGGTGTAGAAGGTAGGAAAGTTTATAATATGATGAAGACTTTGGGTGACCATCAAATCCAAGTATTACAGAAGTGAAATGAATATTCCTTGGAGCTGGAAGCACAATTAAAATTTTGCTTCCCACGTACACGTTTTCTTCTCTGGCCACACAGCCTACAGTTAAAAAAATAATAATGAGGGAGGAAGGATGTCACAATAGCAATCAAACACAGTCTTCTTCTACCTCTAGTACCCACCAGCTAATATGGAATTTTCAGAACTTTTTGAAGTTCCCTTTTCCAGCACCCTTGTCTACTTCTGAGAGTTTCCGGGGATATCTCGTACACATGTACAGACCCAGTATTTCAGCTAACATGTTGTTTTCTCTCTTCTCTCCCTTGCTATGGAGAGGCTTCTTATGCTTGCCACCACTGGTGATACCTGTCACATAGGTACAGGGTCACCAGTCTCCATGCTGTGGCCACAGGTACCTGTCCAGAGGGCTCTAACCGATCTGTCCACAAAGTACCCTGAGCCTCTTAAGCTGCACTGGGTTTTGTGCTGAAGAGCTGGAAGAATCTCTCTCCCCAGGGTAGGAGTTACTCAGTTACTTGGATAACAAAATACTGCTGCTGTGCAACCAAAAAACAGAGGGATTTTTTGTTTGTTTGTTTGCTTGCTTGTTTTTGAAAAAGGATCTTTCATTTCAATCCCCTCCTCAGAAGATTCAAGATGGGCTTTGTGTCAGATGCCCTACTGTAGTAAAATATTTAGCATCTCTTCTGTACTGGGCATTTCTTTGGGGGGAACTAAAATTATGTACCTTAATTCTCTTTCCTTAAGATGATGAGTTTCCTTATGCAAATAGACACATGGTAGGTTGGCCTCCTCAGCCCTCCATGTGTTAGACTGAACAGGGCTTACTTAGGCCTAAGCTGGGACTCTTGCTACATATAGAAGATTGCAATCTATGGATCTTTTTGTCTTAGATATAATGTAGGCTAAAAACATAAAGTCATAAAGGTTATTAGTTTTAATCAGAACTTTGATTGACAGGAACAATCACGTAGGCTCACAAACACAACAGGTGACATCACTGATGCAGGCACTGAAAGACATCCAGGGCTCATGGGAGCCGTACCTTGGCACCTGGACACAGAAGATGCCTGCTCTGCCTCTTACAGTCTGTATGGTCTTGTTTCTGCTTTTACAGTCTCCTTCCCTTCAGCCTCTCAACCCTCTTTGTATGTTTACACATGGCCCAAAATGGCCAGCAGTCCAGGTCAACTTGTCTTTATAGGTCAGCTAAATACCAAAAACCAGTTGCTTTCAAGTCACTTCTGCCTCCTGGTGACCCCATGTGTGTCAGAGTAGAACTGTGCTCCACAGGGCTTTCACTGGATGAATTTTTTGGAAGTAGGTAGCTAAGCCTTTTTTTCTAGACATGTCTGGATAGGTATGAACCTGTAACCTTTTGGTTAGCAGCTGAGTTTGTTAACAGTTTTCACCACCCAGGCTTCCTCAGATAAATACTGCTTTTGTCAATTATACTCCTCGTGACAGAGAATGGGATTAGGCACCAGTTGGCCATTCAAAGGGTTAGATTTGGTTTGGATGTCCACCTTGCTTGAAATGGCAATTCCTGGGGGTATGTCATGTTTATAAACTTTGCTTCTGTTTCCCTCCAGCCAGAATTTTGAGAATGTGGCTGTAGGAAGGACCAAAATCAAACCTGTTGCCATCAAGTCAATTCCGACTCATAGTGACTCTATAGGACAGAGTAGAACTGCCCCATAATGTTTCCAAGGCTGTAAATGTTTATAGGAGCAGATTTCCAGATCTTTTATCCCGCAGAGCAACTGGTAGTTCGAATCGCAAACCTTTCAGTTAGCAGCTGAGCACTTAACCACTGTGCCACCAGGCTTCCTTATAGGAGGGACAGTTATCCCTATAAATGGTTACTGTGCTCTGGAAGGGCAGAGCTTTTGCTGCAAACCTCCTTGAATTCCCTACAGAGTCTTACCCAAAGCAGACACTCAATAAAGGTTTATAGGAAGAATGTTGAATAAAAGGGTCTCTGGTCTTGGTTCCCAGGACCCAGATGGAAATCGGCTGTGTTAGAAATTAGGTTTACTGTCCTAAAGGGTAATGATACACCACTGAGCTTGAAAACCTTCCTTAATGAGGAACTTAAAAAGTAATAAGGTGGCTAAGGGTATATCCCACTCCTGCCAATACTGTGTTAAAAGATATTGAAGAGAAATCTTCTAATCCTTCTGGATATAGTTTCTCTCTCAAGCGGGCTTAGGCATGGAGGAATAAATAACACTCTGAAAAAGTTGGACCCCCTTCAACTGATGCTGCAGCTCCATAGTCTTTTAAAAGGCACTGTGATTAAAGCTTCAGAACTTTTTTAATGAGTGTTTCAGTCTGGGTTTACATATCTTGACAAAGTTAAGATATCACACAGGAGGTTGCAGAACAGAATTAGCATGTAGGTTTATGACGGCTTGTATCTGCAGCAGCACACTTACTGCATTTTTAGCTGAGCGGCAGGTGGCTCTGAGACTTAGGGCTTTGGGAGGTTTTGAGCAGATCAGAGCACTGGATCACCGCTCTGAGGTCAGCGGTCAGCTCTGTCAGTCCAAATCAGTGACATTAGCATCTCCGTGGATTCACGATGTGGGCATTGAGAATTCCACGGTGGGCTGATGTGAAAGCAAAAGAGGTGGGCATCCACACTTGGGAATATGGGATGGACCAAGAAGGTGTTTTCACCCCCTGATGGACATTTCTGCTACCAGACTTCCAGGAAACGTAAGATTTCACTATTAAGAGTTACTTTCTTTGATGGGAACATTCTCTTTCATTTTAAAACAATAGACCCTGGGCGGTGGTATTTCATTAATTTATTTCACAAACACCTAAGTCATCTTTGCCATGGGCCAGGTACTGTATATTAAATGATTTAATCCACATAACTAACTGAGAGATGGGTACAATTATTATGTTTAATTTACACATGAAGAAACTGAGGAAGAAACTGAGCAGTTAATGAACATACTTAAGGTCAGACAGCCAGTAAGTGCTAGAGCTGGGATTTGAATCCAGGCAGCCTGGCTCCAGCATCTATGCTTCTAAACCTTATTCCATGCATAATGATACATACTGAATTACTACTATCTTAACCACGCTAATTTATCATATAGCTTTTCAGTGTCTGCCAGAATATAGACAGTGAGTTGGTAGAAGTATAAAAGCAATTGGTTTTGACTGAGGAGAAACAAGGATGCGGGAGGAGGGAGGGTAATAATGAAAACTGGGTGAAAACAGTTCAGGGAGAATTGAGGAATGCTAAAAACAAGATTTATTCACCTCACAATTTTGCAATGGGCCACTGCTCTCAAATATTTTTATACCAAATTTAAACATTAATATGATACCAAGAGAACCCTCTCAACATGAAAGCTATGTGACAAGATAAATCCTTCCTTTGTAAGGCTTTTTTTAATATCACTCAGCAACATTTTGTAGTTTTCAGTGTATAGACTTTCACATCTTTTGTCAGATTGATCCCTAAGTATTTTGCATTTTTAATGCTTTCATGAATGGTAGTGTTTTTAAAAATTCTTATTTCTGATGTTCATTGTTAGTATATAGAAGCACAATCAATTTTTTTTATATTGATCTTGTACCCTATAACTTTGCTAAGCTTACTTATTAGATTTCTATGTAGACACTCATGCCATCTGTGAATAAAGACGGTTTTACTTCTTCCTTTTTAAACTGAATGCCTTTTATTTCTTTTTTCTTGTCTTATTGCACGTCTGAGAATCTCCAATACAACGCTGAATAGAAGTGGTGAGAGCAGACATTGGACTCTGGAAGGGCAAGGTTTTGCTTAAAACCTTGTTGATTTCTTAGAGGGAAACTATTCATCTTTCATCATTAGATATGGTGTTAAGTATAGGTTTCTCATAGCTGCCCTTGAGTAGGCTGAGGAAGTTGCTTATATACCTAGTTTGCTGATATATATTACATAAAACTGGGGGGGGGGGAACCCTTTACCTTTGAGTCAATTCCAACTCATAACTGCCCCATAGGGTTTCCAAAGAGCAGCTGGTGGATTCAAACTGCCGATCTTTTGGCTAGCAGCCGAGCTCTTAACCGCTGCACCGTCAGGGCTCCATGTATATGTATAAATCAGGAATGGATCTTGGATTTTTTTCATATGCTTTTTTCTGCATCTATAGAGATAATCATAACAAACTATGGATAACATTGCAAAGAATGGGAATTCCAGAACACTTAATTGTGCTCATGAGGAGCCTGTACATAGACCAAGAGGCAGTCGTTTGGACAGAACAAGGAGATACTGCATGGTTTAAAGTTAGGAAAAGTGTGTGTCAGTGTTGTATCCTTTCACCATACTTATTCAATCCATATGCTAAGCAAATAATCTGAGAAGCTGGACTATATGAAGAAGAATGCAACGTCAGGACTGGAGGATGACTCATTAACAACCTGCCATATGCAGATGATACAACCTTGCTTGCTGAAAGTGAAGAGGAGTTGAAGCGCTTACTGATGAAGATCAAGGACTACAGTCTTCACTATGGATTACAACTCAACATAAAGAAAACAAAAATTCTCACAACTGGAACAAAAAGCAATGTTATAATAAACGGAGAAAAGATTGAAGTTGCCGAGGATTTCATTTTACTTGGAAAATCAATGCCCAAGGAAGCAGCAGTCAAGAAATCAAACGTATTACATTGGAAAAGTCTGCTGCAAAAGACCCCTTTAGTGTGTTAAAAAGCAAAGATGTCACTTTAAGGAATTAAGTGCACTTGACCCAAGCCATGGTGTTTTCAATAGCCTCATATGCATGTGAAAACTGGACAGTGAATAAGGAAGACCGAAGAAGAATTAATGCCTTTGAATTATGGTGTTGGGGAAGAATATTGAATATACCATGGACTGCCAAAAGAACTAACGAATCTATCTTGGAGGAAGTACAGCCAGAATGCTCCTTAGAGGCAAGGAGACTTTGTCTCACCTACTTTGGACATGTTATCAGGAGAAGGACATCATGCTTCTTAAAGTAGAGAATCAGTGAAACAGAGGAAGACCCTCAACGAGATGAATGGACACAGAGGCTGCAACAATGGGCTCAAGTGTAACAACAATTGTGAGGATGGCGCAGGACTAGGCAGTGTTTTATTCTGTTGTACATGGGGTCACCATGAGTCGGAACTGACTCGACGACACCTAACAACAACAACAACATAGAGATGATCATATGACTTTTCATTGTTTAGTCTTTAATGGAGTGAATTACACTGACTGAATTTTGAATATTAAACCAGCTTGCATACCTGGGATAAACCACACTTGGTCTGATATAATATTATCCTTTTTATATATTATTGGATGTGATTTGTTAAATTTTAAGAAGTTTTGCATACATATTCATGAGTGATTTTGGTCATTAGTTTTCTTTTCTTGTAATATCTTTGTCTGGTTTGAAATCAAAGTAATACTAGCATCATAGAATGCTTTAGGACGTATACTCTTCTTTTTTCATTTTCTGGAAGATTTTGTGTAGTGTTAGTATAATTTCTTGCTTAAATGTCTGATAGAATTCATGAGTGAAGCCATCTGGCCCTGAAGTTTTCTTTGTGGAAATGTTTTTAACTACAAATTCAATTTTATTAATAGATATAGACCTACTGAGTTTACTTATTTGAGTGTGCTTTGATTGTGTCTTTCAAGGAACATGTCCATTTTATCTAAGTTGTTGAATTTATAGCAATAAAAGTGTCCATAATATTCTTTTATTGTCTTTTTAAATATCTGTGTAATATGTAGTGATGTTACTTCTCTCATTCTTGATATTTGTAATTTGTGTCTTCTCTCTTTTTTTCCTAATCAGTCTGGTTAGAGGTTCACCAATTTCACTGACAATCTTAAAGAAACAGCTTTTGATTTTATTGATTTTTCTATCATGTTTATTTTTATATTTTATGGATTTCTGCTCTGATATTTATTTTATTTATTCTACTTTGAGATTTATTTGTTCTTTTTTAGTAGTGCATAAAGGTAAAGCTGAAATCATCGATTTGAGTCCTTTCATCTTTTTTAATATAGTCAATTAGTGCTAAAAACGTCTTTCTAGGTACTGCTTACCTGCATCCTTCAAATTTTGATATATTATGTTCTCATCTAATCGAAAATATACTTTCTAATTTCCATTTGAAATTATTACTTAACTCATGGACTATTAAGAAGTGTGTTATTTAGTTTTTTAATATTCGGGGATTTTTCAGAGATCCTCTGTTATTCCATAATCATCAAAGAAAATTCTTTGTACAACTTGAATCCTTTTAAATTCATTGAGATTTATTTTACTGCACAGGATATGGTCTATCTTGGTAAATGTTCTTATTGCACTTGGGAAAAAACAAACAAACAAACAAACATGTTTTCTGCTGCTTTTGGGTAGAGTGTTCTATAAATATCACCTAGGCCAAGTTGGTTGACAGTACTGTTTGTCTTCTATATCCTTACTGATTTCTGAGAGAGTATATTGAAGACTCTATCTATAATTGTGGATTTGTCTGTTTCTCCTTGTTGTTTTATTAGTTTTGCTTCATGCACATTGAAGCTCTATTATGAGGTGCATAAACATTTAGGATTGTTATATCCTCTTGTTGTTGAATTTGACTCCTTTATCATTGTTAAATGACCCTCTATTATCCCTGGAAATATTCTTTGCTCTGAAATCTATTTATTATGATATTAAAATAGCCACACTAGTTTTCTTCTGATTAGTGTTGGCATGGCATTTTTTTCATATTTTTATTTTTAACTTATTTATGTATTTTTAAAGTGGATCTCTTATGGGCAGAAAAGAGTTAGGACTTTTTTAAATCTATTTGACAATCTCAGCATTTTAATTGGGGTGGATGGACCATTTACATTTTATATGATTATTGATACATTTATTTAAATCTATTATTTTTTTGTTTATTTTCTATTTGTTCCACCAGTTATTTTTCCCCTTTCCCTCTTTTTTTGCTTTCTTTTTGATTGAGTATATTTTATAATTCCATTTTATTTCTTTCATTAGAATATTAGCTATGGCTTATAGTTATTTTAGCATTTACTTTAGAGTTTATAGTATACACATCTAACTTATTACAGTCTATCTTCAAGTGGTATTATAGAACTTACTATATTGTAAAAGAATATTACAACATTATACATCTATTTCTCCCCTTACAGTCTTTGTGCTATTGCTGCCATACATTTTACTTCTACAGGTGTTATAAATTCCGATTATTTTTGCTTTAATCAATCAATCAATTATCTTTTAAGGAGATTTAAATAAAATAAGGAATAAAATTTTTTATATATACACAAATAGTTTTATATTTACCCATATATCTAGTGGTCTTCATTGCTTTGTGTAGATCCATATTTCCACCTATTATCATTTTCCTTCTGCCCAGAAGACTTCCTTTAACATTTCTTGTAGTGTAGGTCTGCTTGTGATGAATTCTTTTAGCTTTTTTTCTATCTAAAAAAGTTTTATTTTCCCTTCATTTTTGAATAATAGTTTCACTGGCTAAAACATTCTAGATGAGCAGTTTTTTGTTTTTATTTTCCCTTTTAATACTTAAAGATAGTGCACCAATGCCTCTGGCTTGCATTGTTTCTGGTGAAAAATATGCTGTCATCTTTATGTTTGTTTCTCTGTATGTAGCTTTTTTCTCTGGATGCTTTAAAGATTTTCTCTTTACTGCTAGTCTTAAATAATTTGGTCATATGTGTCTTTGTGTAGTTGTCCTCATGTTTCTTGGGCTTTGCGTTTGTGGCGTTTTTTGGATTTGTAAGCTTACAGTTTTCATTAGATTTGAATAATGTTTGGCAATTATTTCACCAAGTATTTTTTCCATTCCTCTCACTCTCTCCTTTCTTTTGGGTAACCAATTTCACATATATTGGGCTGCTTACAGTTGCCCCATGCCTACTTGCTTCATTTTTTTCAGTCTTTTTTCCCTCTGTGTTTCATCTTCTATAGTTTGTAGTACTATATCTTCAAGTTCACTAAGCTTTTCTTATGCAATGACTAATCTGCCTTTAATCACATCCAACGTATTTTTATCTCAGACATCATAGTTTTCATCTCTAGAAAATTTACTTGGGTCTTTTCTTTTTTTTTTTTTTTTTTTATCTTCTACATCTATACTTAACATGTTTAATCTTTACTTTCTTGAACACAGGAATCAAGTTATAATAGTATTTAACTCTTTCATCACTGTTAGGTTAATGGTATACCAGCCACTTTTTATGCCTCTGAACCTCAGAGGTAAGATGTTACTCGGTTCTAATGCATTTAGCATCAAGGCGGGTTCCTTTTGAAACGCATGAAGCTCAGCAGATTGGAGTTGGAGCCTCATTGTTGTGTAGGTTGAGCATTCTATTAGGTGATGCTTCCTGGATGTGTTAGTTTTGTAAACTTTTGGCCTTTTTCCCTTTATTTCTGTGAGATAAGGCTTCCAACCATAATTATGGCTTTCCTGTGTAATAGTTAGGGAGCCCTGATTGGTTTGTTTTGGTTTTTCTGTGTCATATTTGGAAAACCAGAGGTTCCCTATGTAACTTAATAGCAAGGTGCCTGCAATAAATTACTTATCTAGCTGTCATTGGTATATTGTCATACCACAGATCAGTGGTGCCACAGTGCTACTCGTTTTATTGGTGGCTTGTATTACCGGATCATATTTCTCAAAATCCATATTACCAACCAAAAATTTAAACTCACTCAATTAGCAGGCATGCATTCCAATACTGAAAATACATGTCATCAAAAAAATTAAGGAGAAAAAATGTGGTAACAAAATTAATAACCTTCTGTTTTACTTATATCATCTATGTCATTACTGGGTCAGTTTTAGATTATTAGTTGTTTTTTTTTTCCCTCCCTTCATTATGGGTTGTATATTACTGTTTGTTTGCATGCCTGGTAATTTTTGATTGGCTTCCAGAAATTGTCGATTTCACGTTGTTGGGTGCTGGATATGTTTGGCTTCCTATAAATACTTTGAGCTTTGTTGTGGGACATGTTTGAGTTACTTGGAAACACTTTAATGCTTTTGAGACTTGTTTGTAAGCTTTGTTAGGCAGGCCCAAAGCTGCCTTTGGTCTAGGGCTAATTTTTCCCAACTACTGAGGTAACGCTTTTCTAAATACTCTACTGATACCTCATGAATTATGAGGTTTTCTCCTCTGGCTAGTGGGAATAGGAATTATTCCCAATCTTGTGTTAGCTATGGATATTGTTTCCTTTGCTTCTTCTAGATGGTTATTTTTCTGGCCTCAAGTAGTTTCCTCATACACTTACACTGATCAGAACTCAAGTGTAGTCTTGAGGGAGACATCTTTATGTGTCTTGAGTTATCACTGTGGGAAGTACTCTCCTTTGCAGTATTCTGCCCTATGAATTCTAGCATTTGGGCTTTTCGGACTCCTAGATCCATCTCCTCAACTTAGTAAAACCACTGCGTTCCACTTGGAGTTCCCTCCATGTGTTGCAGCATGGAAACTCTGTAGGCAGTATGCTGGGGCAACTATAGGGATTACCTCATTTGTTTTCCATCTCTCAGAGATTACTGCCATTTGTTGCCTAATGGTCAACATCTTGGAAACCGTTGTTTCATAAACTATTGTTTTATAAATCCTGTAGCTGTTTCAGGAAGGAAGGTAAATTTATTTTTGTTATTCCATCTTGGTCAGAAGTGGAAGTTCAAGAGCTAAGGCCTTTGATTTGAAAGACTCTGAGTCCTTGGGTTTCAAAGTCTAAGCCCTAACAGACTCAGAGTATATAGTCTAAAGTGTGGATTTAGAAGTGTGCCTCATTGTGTGAGTCAGGTTTCCTTTCCCTGATAAGTTAAGAATCTCCGGATGGGAGAAAGGAGGATAACTGGAGAGGAAGAAGAGAGCTAAGTGCTGGTATGTCTCTAAAAAGAAGACTTGCTCCTCTTCCCCCCCACCCCTTTAAAACTGAATTTCCAGTGGTGCAGCAGAGGAGTGCACACAGTGGAAACTCCAGTTGCGTTTGCAGGGATCTAATAGCAGAACAAGTTTGTGCATATTTTCCAGGGTGGAACCTAAGGAGGCACAAGTCTTATGAATTGCCGTGCAGGCCAGCGGTAGAATAGAGGTCACTGCATGGAATGTGTAGACATATAGGCCTGAGACCACCTTGCAGAGTTTTCCCATACCCATAATGGTACAGCTAGAAAATATTTATCACATGGCCAGGACTAGTGTTAATATAGATGAGAAAAAGCCAGATCTGGAGAAGTTTCATGTTTGGGCTAGGAAGTCAGCAACAATTATGTACAACATAGCTGTGAAGAGGCCTGATAGGATACCATGTCTCCATGGAGCCAGCAGTGATAAGTGACAATAGTTGGATTATTTCTCACCATGTCTTAACCCTACAATGTCCACTGGAATATAAATGACACACCAGGAATAGAGCAGGAATTGGAGGTAGTGAGGCCATGATGGAGAGGTCCTGACTTGGCTGGGATTAAAAATTTGAAATAGAAACTAAGTTGAACTTTAGAAAAATAAAGCATTTTGTGTGTGTGTGTGTGTGTAGTTGATTTTATGGCCTAAAATTTTTACCCGTTACACACATTTACTCTCTGGTTAATCTCTCACGGTAGAGAAATCACAGGGCTTGTTTGGGTTTGATTGCAAAGTAATTGACTGAGTTTTAAATGAGTATATCAAAATTTAGAGAATATTTTTTGCTATTGTTGAGATGTATGTCCAAAGAACGTTACAGGATGTATTTTCTCCAGCAAATAGAGTAAGTTATAACTGAAAAGCATAAGTGACTCCATCTGGACCACTTTTTAACACAGGATGACAAAGTTGAATTGAGATGGTTCACTCCCCATATGCCAATGTCACAGAGGATTTTTTTTTTTTTAAATCATGGCAAAGATGTTCATAACAAAGCATACACCATCTCAATAATTTCTACATGTACAGTGAAATTGATTACATTCTTCAAGTTGTGCACCCACTCTTGCTATCCTTTCCCAAATCGTTCCATCACTATTAACATAAACTTATTGCCCCCTGAGCAGAAATTTCCCCTTACCCCCTCCTTCCTATACCTGGTAACCACTAATAATCTTTGGTTTCTATATATATACTCATTTTACTCAGCATTATATTTTTAATGTTCATCTGTGTTTTGGGATACATTAGGACTTCTTTTCTCTTTATGGATGAGTAGTATATTGTGTGTATATATCACATTTTGTTTATCCAGTCATCTATTGATTAAAATTTCGATTGTTTCTACCTTTTGTCTACTGTGAATTGTGTACAAATTCCGTTTTGTTCCTGTGTTCATTTCCTCTGGTTTTATACCTAGACTTGGGCTTGCTGGGTCATATGGTAATTCTATGTGCAACTTTTTGAGGAACCACCGAACTGTTTTCCATAGCGGCTATACCATTTTACATTCCCATCAGCAAAGGATGAGGGTTCCAGTTCCTCACAACCTTGCCAACATCTGTTGTAGTCTGCTTTTTTAAAAAAAAATCATTTCTATTCTGTTGGGGGTGAGATGGTATCTCATTGTGGTTATGATTTGCATCTCCCTAATTGCTGTGAGTCATAATGGACTGGACGGCAATAGGCTTTTTTTTTTTTTTTAAATGGCTGGTGAAGGAGCCCTTGTGGTGTAATGGTTAAACACTTGGCTGCTAACTGAAAGGTTGGTGGTTTGAACCCACCCAGCAGCTCTGCAGGAGAAAAGTCCTGGCGATCTGCTCTCCTAACAATTATAGCTGAGGAAACCCTGTGTGGCAGTTCTACTCTGTCCTATACGGTCACTATGAGTCGGAATTGACTCGACGGCACATAACAACAACGGCTACTGACATCGAGCATCTTCTCATGTGCTTGTTGGCCGTTTGGATATCTCTTTGGTGATGTTACAGAGTTTTTAATTTAAATTCAGACCTATGTTACAGACCTTTGGAATTTCTTCTAAATAATAAAAATTATGAATGTTAACTCTATGAATAATGACATGCTCTATGTTTACTACTAGTGCTATATCCTTCAAAGTATTTATTTTGATGACGGATGCTCCTATTTCAAAAATGAGTGTACCTCTGCTAAAAACATTTATAGAATTCCTCTTCTGGAATTTTCTTCAGAGGCTGCAACACATTCTGTTGAATCTTCACACTAGTGACTGATCTTTATTCTTTGAGCGAAGGTTTGATTTTTTGGTAATAGCCAAAATCATATAGAGCTATGAGTAGTGAACAAAGAGAGGAATCAAACTGGTTAACACCACTTGTGGTCAGAAATGAAATGTGATTATCAAGGAATTAAACTGAGTTTTCTTAGTAATGATAAGGAAACTAATAGAAGATATTTTAAAGCAATCATTGTCTTTTTTTTTAATCTGAGAAATTCTTTTTTGAAACAAACCTTATATCGAATTTTAAGCAAATAAAAATTGATAAAAGCAGGGGTGCTTTGGTTAAAGTAGCGTGTGGAGCCTGAACTCTTCCCCACATCTCTGAGATACCCTTGAGGCCCCACACAAGAGCACAGCTAGAAAACCATTGGTTAAAATGATAGCAAGTTAAAGACATGATTTAAAAAATAGTTATTAAAAGATAATAACATTTTCAGGCAGATCATGCATAACCATTTTCAATCAGGCTGTTAACTGCCATCGAGTCAGCCCTGGACTCATGGCAACCCCATGCACAATGGGATGAAACGCCACCTGGTCCTGCACCAACTTCCATGATTGGTTGGGGATTGAACTTTGTGATACACAGGGTTTTGTTGACTGACTTTTGGAAGCAGATCACCAGGCCTTTCTTCCTAGTCTGTCTTAGTCTGGAAGCTCCATTGAAACCAGTTTAACATCATAGCAACACGCAAGCCTCCACTGATAGGTAGTGGCTGAGCATGAGGTATATTGGCTGGGAATCAAGCTGGGTGTCCTGAATAGAAGGCCAGAATTCTATCACTGAATCACCACTAGAAAAGATAAAAGTAACTTTAAGACATAATATGGTAACTTCTACAGAAAGTGGTACAGAATAAAATACTATGAGAATTTAGAAATAGTGTATGATTATTATCAAAGGCTTTTTTGAATCAGAAGTAGGAGGAAATACAAGGTGTGACTTCAAAGTAATAAAATGAATTAATTTCTGTAATTATACTAAAAAATGAGCTTTCAAGATAGCCATACTCACTATGCTTTACTTGCTGCCCTGCCTTTGCTAGCTCCTAACAACACAGGTGAATCTTCTTACTCTTTTCCCACCCATTCTACCTCTGGCCCTTACCAGTAGTCCAATCTTAGCCTTTGGGACCAGCCCATCCCCTCTCTCCCAAGCACATAGATCAAGGGCTTATCATTGATTCAGTTCTATTACTGATCCCACTAACTTTTGGGCAGCACATTCCTGCTATGACTAAATCTAACCCAGGATCAGATGAAGGTCAGATTTCCTGCTCTCCAGTTGCAGTCTCCCTATGTGATAGTCCATGTTTAGACCTCTGGTTTTGTCTGCTCATGTCATTTTTGTAGATTTTGAATTCATTTTGGAACTTCAGCTTCTGCTATTGCATTGACCTTCCCCAAAGCCCCTACTCACCAACTAATGGTTTTACATATTTGTTATAGCCGTAAAACTCTTTCATTAAATAAAAATCTTAACTGAAAATGCTGTTGCAAAATGAAACTCCCTTGGTTGGAGAAGTGGTGAGGATTCCCATCTACACAATGTCTTGGTGTGCATAGAGTTAGCACCCGGTAAATGCTGTTAAATAATAGTGATAGCAGCAACAACAAACATTACATGGCCCAACTCAAATGTTACCGTCTTCAAAAAACCTTCTCAGATTCCTTCTTCCTTTTTATAAACTCTCATAACATTTTATTTTTTTACCACTTTTGGTAGAAGTTACCATATTACGTTTTCAAGTTATTTTTATCTTTTCTATTATACTTTAAGTTTCTTGAAGGAACACTTCCCTATAGTCTCATCTCTATATTTTCCATAGAACTGCATATTATTTCAGTAGCAGACAGATTCTAGGTGACCACCAATGATCCCTGCCTTCTGGCATTCACACCCTTGTATAATCCCCTCCCTTTGAGTGTAGGCAGGGCCTGTGACTTGCTTCTAATCAATATAATATGGTAAATATGATAGGATGTCACTTCCCATTATGTTACACTGTAAGAGATTCCATTTTCCCAAGCAGACTGGTTCTAGAGTCTCTTTTTCTTTGAAAAGATAGCAGCAATGAATCCTACAGCTTCAAGGAAATGAATTCTTCCAACAATCTGAGTGAGCTTGGAAGCGGACCCTTCCCCAGTCAAGTCTCCAGATGAGACCCTAGCCCTGGCTGACGTCTTGACTGCAGCCTTATTTGAGCCTATGTAGTGGACCCAGATAAGCAATACTTAGACTCCTGATCCACAGAAAATTTGAGATAACGAGTATGGTTTAAAGCTGCCAAATTTGTGGTAATTTGTCATGCAGGAAAAGAAAACTAATACAGAATCTGATGAAAAATTTTAAGTCTCTTTGAACCAAGAAGACAGGTAACAAGTCTAAAATATTTTAAAATTACTTAGTAATTTTAAAAGCATTTAAGATACTTCTAAAATTCTATCAAAATTAAATATTTGTGCAAAAACAATGAAAGCAAAGTAAAAAAGGCAGATGATAACCTGGGAAAACATTTTAAATGCTTATTTCAGCAAAAGCCTGAATTCCTAATAAGTAAAAAACTGATAAAGCAGTAAGGGGAATAAAAAGCAAACAACAAAAGCCTGTTGCTGTCGAGTCAACTCACAGTGACACTGTAGGACAGAGTAGAACTGCCCTGCAAGGTTTCCAAGGCAGTAATCTTTAGGGAAGCAGACTGCCACATCTTTCTCCCTAGGAGCAACTGGCAGGTTCAAACTGCCAGCCTTTTGGTTAGCAGCTAAGTGCTTAATCACTACATCACCAGGGCTCCTTCATACCAAACACTTAGAAATTTAGGAAAATGATATGAATATAGTTTACAGAAAAGTAAATACAAATGGCTCTACAACATATGAAAAGATGCCCTAACTTACTTATAATTTAAAAAATTTAAAATTATAGTAGGATATCATTTTCCGCTTATCACACTAGCCAAAAAAAAAAAAAAAAAAAAAAGAATACACTTTGATAATTCATTCTGCAGGCAAGGGGTAGAGAAACAGGTACTCTCCTATGTTGTTTGTGCTGTTGTAGACTCTATGGAGGCAATTAGCAATATTTATTAAAATTAAAATAAGCGTATCTTTTGACCCAGGAATTATACTTCAAAATAGTTATCCTACAGATAAACTCATCTTCTTTGAAATGACTTATTTATTGCAGTACTGTTTGTACTAGCACAAGATTTGAAATAACCTAATTTTTTATCAGTTAAGGACTAATTAAATGAATTTTGGTCTAGCCATAAAATGGGATATTCTGCAGCAGTTATAAAAAGAGCAAACTGATATGAATGATCTCTCAGGTATATTGTTAAAAGAAAAAAGGAAGGTGTAAAAAAAAATGCATAATATTCTACCATTTGTGTAAAAAAATCTTTGACGTGTATGTCTGTATTTGTAAATGCCTGGAATATATCCAGAAGTAAAATCAAAAGCTAGTAGCAATGGTGGCCTCTGGGAATGAGTGATTTGGGAGAAAGAGATGTAAAGAGACATGCTTTTTCCTGTACACCATTTATTCTTTTCAAATTTTGTACCACAGGTATGTATTGCCTATTTATAAAAATTAAATTAAAATTAAGATCAACATAAAAATTTTGTGAACACATATTTAAAACAAATAACTTAAAAAAACAAAGACAGAGAATTTAATAAACTGTGTTATTTTAAAATAATAAATAACAAGTACATGGCCCCAAATTTAAGGTTTCTGAATAGCCTGCCTAGGTTTCAGAGTAAAAGAGATGAATCTTACAAGCCTATGACAGATGAAATTTTCACAGTAGTACATTTCTTCCCAACCAAAAACCCCCAGGGAAATCAGTTGAATACCTTATACTGTAACTTTAGTTTTTCATTTCCTTGTGTAAAAACACCCTAGGAACTTTGCTGCAGAAAGGAATTCTCTGGGATTTTAAACCAGCATGGTTTAGAGAAGCCTTAGCTTGAAAGTAAGGTTTCCTATGTACTTACCCATGGGTGGCATCTTTCAAAATGAAATAATTGGAATTCAGTGGAAGTAGTGGCAGCCACACCTGGGGTTTGGTGTTGGAAAGGCAGGAAATGTGGTCTGACACCCAGCGACACAAAGCTGTTACAGAGAGTGTTGCCAATTGAGAGTGTTCTTGATCAATCTGAAATGATTTAAATGTTGAATCTAATATGTGTATGCTTTGAGATTAAGCATTAGGAATGATCTCACCAAGCTGGGGGATACCCTTCCCACCATGCTGAATGGAATGAGGCAGGATCCGTCCACTGACCAGTAACCTCCCCCTCCAAAAGAAAACCTGTGATCATGATGTGAAGAAGAGTGGTGGAATGAGCTTCTTACAACACGCCTATACTTGCAGGTTTCTCTGCCTTCAATTCTAGCTGTTGGGGGCCGTCTCAAACCTTATCTGTTGTTGTTGTTAGGTGCTGTTGAGTCGGTTCCAATTCATAGAGACCCTACATACGACAGAACAAAATGCTGCCGGGTCCTGTGCCACCCTCACAATCATTGCTATGTTTGAGCCCATTGTTGCAGCCACTGTGTAAATCCATCTCGTTAAGGGTCTTCCTCTTTTTTGCTGACCCTCTACTTTACCAACCATGATGTCCTTCTCCAGGGACTGGTTCCTCCTGATAACTTGTCCAAAGTACTCGAGACAAAATCTCACCATCCTTGCTTCTAAAGAGCATTCTGGCTGTACTTCTACCAAGACAGATTTGTTCATTCTTCTGGCAGTCCATATTATACTCAATATTCTTTGCCAACACCTAATTCAAACGCATCATTTCTTCTTCCATTGTCCTTATTCATTGTCTAGCTTTCCAGTGCATATGAGGAGATTGAAAATACCATGTTTACAAACTTACGTACATGGTGTAATTGAGGGTCTTTACTCCAAACTATCAACTCCACTGCTGGTCAGTCCACTGTTCTAGCCTCATCCATTTTGTTCCTGATAGCTCTTCTGATCTTACATTTTCCCCTTCTCCAGGAGGGAACATAAACGGCGACTGTACACGTGGACCTTGCCAGATGGAATACACAGGAATCAAATTGACTACATCTGTGGAAACAGATGATGTAAAAGCTCAATATTATCAGTTAAAACAAGGTCAAGGGCCTACTATGGAACAAACTGTCAATTGCTCATATGCAAGTTCAAGTTGAAGCTGAAGAAAATTAGAACAGTCCATGAGAGCCAAAGTATGACCTAGAGTGTATACCATTTAGAGACTATCTCAGGAATAGATTTGATGCATTGAACACTAAAGACTGAAAACGAGCTGAGCTGTAGAATGACATCAAGGGCATCATACATGAAGAAAGCAAGAGGTCATTAAAAAGATAGGAAAGAAGGAAAAGACCAAAATGGATGTCAGAAGAGACGCTGAAATTTGCTCTTGAAAGTCGAGTAGCTAAAGCAAAAGGAAGAAATGATGAAGTAAAAGAGCTGAACAGAAGATTTCAAAGGGCGGCTCCAGAAGACAAACTAAAGTATTATAATGTGCAAAGACCTAGAGATAGGAAACCAAAAGGGAAGAACATGATTGGCATTTCTCAAGCCGAAAGCACTGAAGAGAAAATTCAAGCCTCAAGTTGCAGTACTGAAGGATTCTGTGGGGAAAATATTAAATGACGAAGGAAGCATCAAAAGCAGATGGAAGGACTACACAGAGTCACTGTACCAAAAAGAATTGGTCGATGTTCAACCATTCCAGGATGTAGCATATGATCAAGAACCTATGGCAATAAGGAAGAAGTCCAAGCTGTACTGAAGGCATTATCGAAAAACAAGGCTCCAGGAACTGACGGAATACCAATTGAGATGTTTCAACAAACAAAGGCAGTGCTGGAAGCGCTCACTAGTCTATGCCAAGAAATTTGGAAGACAGCTGCCTGGCCAACTGACTGGAAGAGATCCAAATTTGTGCCCATTCCAAAGAAAGGTGATCCAACAGAACGCGGAAATTATAGAACAGTATCATTAGTATCACAAGCAAAGAAAATTTTTCTGAAGATCATTCAAAAACAGTTGCAGCTGTACACCAACAGGGACCTGCCAGAAATTCAAGCCGGATTCAGAAAAGGATGTGGAACAAGGGATATCATTGCTGATGTCAGATGGATCCTGGCTGAAAGCAGAGAATACCAGAAAGATGTTTACCTGTGTTTTGTTGACTATGAAAAGACATTTGACTGTGTGGATCATAACAAATTGCAGATAATATTGTGTGGAATAGGAATTCCAGATCGCTTAATTATGCTCATGAGGAACCTGTACTTAGACCAAGAGGCAGTCGTTCGAGCAGAGCAAGGGCGTACTGCATGGTTTAAAGTCAAGAAAGGTGTGTGTCAGGGTTATATCCTTTCACCATACTTATTCAATCTGTATGCTGAGCAAATAATCCAAGAAGCTGGACTATATGAAGAAGAACACGACATCAGGATTGAAGGAAGACTCATTAACAAGCTGCCATACGCAGATGACACAAACTTGCTTGCTGAGAGTGAAGAGGACTTGAAGTACTTACTGATAAATATCAAAGACCACAGCCTTCTGAATGGACTACACCTCAACATAAAGAAAACAAAAATCCTCACAACTGGACCAATAAGCAACATCATGATAAACAGAGAAAAGATTGAAGTTGTCAAGGATTTCATTTTACTTGAATCCACAATCAACACCCACGGAAGCAGCAGTCAAGAAATCAAACGACGCATTGCATTGGGCAAATCGGCAAAAGATTTCTTTAAAGTGTTAAAAAGCAAAGATGTCACTTTAAGGACAAAGGTGCCCCTGACCCAAGCCATGTGTTTTCCATCACCTCATAAGCATGTGAAAGCTGCACAATGAATAAGGAAGACTGAAGAAGAATTGATGCTTTTGAATTACGGTGTTAAGGACATGTTATCAGGAGGGACCAGTCCCTAAAGAAGGAAGTCATGCTTGGGTCAGTGGAAAAGAGGAAGACCCCCAATGAGACGGACTAACACAGTCGCTGCAACAACGGGCTCAAACATAACAAGGATTGTGAGGATGGTGCAGGACACGGCAGTGTTTCGTTCTGTTGTATAAAGGGTCTCTTAGAGTCAGAACCAACTGGATGGCACCTAACTACTGGAGGAATTACATCATGAATTTTAATCACTTTAGGTGCAAAGAAACCTTAGAGAGAGTTGATGACATCTGGTGGAGATGAAGAATATGGAGGAGTTGGGGAGAGGGCCAAAGACCCACTTGGCTGCCTCTGCCATTTTGCAGAGATTGACCCTGGGCTAGCATCTGAAAATCATCTTTCATACATGTTAGCTTGGTTCAGGCACTAGAGAGGACCCTGATGCAGCAGCCAGAGTGTTTCTGAAGCTCCTGGCACACTCTGGGGCTCTGTACATTCTTACTGACTACCTCTGTTCTTAAGGAATTGACCCTCCTTAAGAATGGCCATATTAATTTTCAAGCTCTGGAGGGAAGTTGTAACAGAGTTCTATTTACAGTGAGAGCTAGCACTTGAATTTTCAGAGGCTCACTTCAGCTTCTACCCTTTACTAAGTTTTTTTTCCAGTTTATTAGCAAATCTTCTTGGAGGAAATGAAATAAGTTGTGGGGGGTGACGGTGGAAGAAACTCACTTTGTCGAAATAGTTCTGGTAAAAGATTTTGTTGGGAAGTATTTGAAACCACTGGTGTATAAGAAACTTGAGATTAACTCTGGATTTAATTTATCTAGGCTGTATAGTTTCTAGTCCCCAGTAAATGACCAAGAATTGATTCTGGGTGGTAACAAATCCAATTACCATCCCAGTTATTGAGTCCCTCGAGGGTTAGGCAAGGCATTTTAATACTGAGGTACAAACAGGTTCCTGCTTGCTGTGGTTGCATATAGACACACACATTGAGGGAAGGATGTTTGGGGGTGGGCTGGCTGCTTCATGCAATCTGTACTCCTGTCCAAGGTTTCTGGCCTCCCACTGCCACTGCATGAATGGTCACCAGTTCAAATGGGATTTACCCCATCAAATTCAAGTGCAGACATACCTTCTAAATATTCATGCCTGTGTTTATGAAATGTGGTTGATACCTCTGTGGACAGTGGTGGAGACACTGAACCATTCTGGAAGCAGAAGAGATGAGCAGCTGGTAAAGGGTAACTGTACAAGGTGATTGGGTCCCCTTAGGTTGCCTAACTGCCATAAACCCATTCTGTCTTCTTCTCTTCCTCATATCAGGATTCACTTACATCATTTCTACTAAACCAGTAGAAGTCAGTTACATCAAGTTCATGCCAACTTATGATGACCCCATGTGTGTCAGAGTAGAACCAGGCTCCATGGGTTTTTCAATGGCTGATATGTCAGAAATAGATCTCTAGGCCTTACTTCTGAGCAACCTATAGGTGGACTCCAACCTCCAACTTTCAGTAAGCAGCCAAGATTATTAACCATTTGCACTACCCAGGGACTCCTTTCCACTAGGATATGTTTAACGGCATTCAGACTAACGTTTTCCAGTACCAGCTTGGAACATCTAGAAGAGCTGACCTTGCTTTCAGGTCTCCAGTGGATGCTTTCCTTTTGATGCTCCCCTGTTCCCAATATCAATTATGGCAGCCTCCTCCTTCCTCACCACCTGACTTCTCTTTCTTCTTTCTAGTCTAGCCCAGTGCAGCAATTTTTGTTTTCTTAAAGTACTGATACAATTAATATTTTTCTTTTAGTAAATCTCAGTCTAGTCCCAAGGTCCTTAATGGAATATATCCATTCCTCAGCCTCAGAACTTGCATGGTATTACACTCCTTTCATCTGTGCCCAAGAAGTCTTCCTACTCCTTAGCATGCCTCCAGACTCTTTGTCTGTCATCTCCAAATCAAGATGGTATAACTTTATTCATCCCATTTCTTCTTGCAACCTGGGCTAGCTTTCCAGTTAGCAGCTCTGGCTCTCCTTAGAACCCTACCTCCAGAGCCCCTCCATAAAAGTCCTAAAAATCCATGTAGCATCAAAATATGGCAGTCCATAGCATGTACTTTCCCTGTAAAACCACCTTTAGGAGCAAGGAGCTGTACTGCTAGTGTATTTTCGCACTTCAAACATGGCACATTTCTTGAGCACACTTTGACACTTGTCATAATGAGCCTGAAATGGAAGGCAATGAGTTTGTGGAGCTTTCAAGTACAGGAGAGTGCCAGCTCTTTGTACCTTCAGACAGAACAGGATGCAACTGAAGTGACTACGTAGGCATTTTAGTCCTCCTAGAATTCTTGCTCCATTAGATAACAACTTTAGGCAGTAAAATTTCAAGTATAAGAAAGAGGCAGGAACTTTGACATGTGACGATAGTATATGCCCATTTTCTGCAGAAGGTCTGCCTCAATTAATTTATTATATACACTTTCCCTTGAAAAGGTACACAAATAAACTCAGAGACCCAGAATTTTTCCAATAGTACAAAGATTGGGACTGATGTATACCGGGCTACTGTTGTGACTTTTTCTCACTTTGAAGATTGCTATGGGTATTCACTTTAATTAGATTGGAATTGTGTATAAATTTAGGGGGAGGAGTATAGGAAGGAGAGGTGAGATTTACCTTGGGCAGCACACCTCCAAATAAAGGAAGTAATAGATATGTTGCAGCAAAACTTCCAGACTAAGACAAACTGGGAAGAAGCACCTGGCAATCTACTTCTGAAAAAAACTGGCCAGTGAAAACTCTATGAATAACAGTGGAACATTGTCTATATAGTACCAGAAGATAAGCCCCTTAGGTTGGAAGGCACTCAAAATACAATTGCGGAAGTGATGCCTCATCCAAGTAGAGTTGACCTTAATGATGTAGCTGGAGTAAAGCTTTTGAGACTGTCATTTGCTGACATGGCACGACTCAAAATGAGAAGAAACAGCTGCAAACATCCATTAATCATCAGAATGTGGAAAGTACTAAGTGTCAATATAGGAAGATTGGAAGTTGTCAGAAAAGAAATGGAATGCTTGAAGATCGATATCCTACGCATCAGTGATCTGAAATGGACAGTAATTGGCCATTTTAAATCAATCATATGCTCTACTATGCCAGGAATGACAAATTAAAGAGGAATAGTGTCGAATTCATCATCAAAAAGAATATTTCAAGGTCTATCCTAAAGTACAACGCTGTCAGTGATAGGATAATATCTGTACGTCTACAAGGAAGACCAGTTGATATGGCTATTATTCAAATTTACACACCAACTACTAATGCTGAAAATGAAGAAACTGAAGATTTTTACCAACTTTTGTAGTCTGAAATTGATCAAACATGCAATCAAGATGCATTGATAATTACTGGGGATTGGAATGTGAAAGTTGGAAACAAAAAAGAAGGCCTTGGTGATAGAAACGACCAATGGAGATGGCATAATAGAATTTTGCAAGACCAATGACCTATTCATTGCAAATAGCTTTCTTCAGCAACGTAAGGCACTATACCGTGGGCTTTGCCAGATGGAATGCACAGGAATCAAATCGACTACATCTGTGGAAAGAGACGATGGAAAAGTTCAATATCATCAGTCAAAACAAGGCCAGGGGCTGGCTGTGGAACAGATTATCAATTGCTCACGTGCAAGTTCAAGTTGAAGCTGAAGAAAATTAAAACAAGTCAACAGAGCCAAAGTATGACCTTGAGTATATCTCACCTGAATTTAGAGACCATCTCAAGAATAGATTTGATGAATTGAACCTAATGACCGAAGACCAGATGAGTTGTAGTATGGCATCAAGGATATCCTATATGATGAGAATGAGAGGTCATTAAAATGACAGAAAAGAAAAAAAAAAAAGAACAAAATGGATGTCAGAAGAGGCTTTGAAACTTGCTATTGAAGGTAGAATAGCTAAAGTGAAAGGAAGAAATGATGAAGTAAAAGAGCTGAACAGAAGATTTCAAAGGGTGTGTCGAGAAGACAAAGTAAAGTATTATAATGATATGTGCAAAGACCTGGAGTTAGAAAACCTAAAGGGAAGAACACCATCAGCATTTCTCAAGCTGAAAAAAAAGTCACATTTTTCATTATGAAGTAATTTATATTCTACTTATTTATCTCATTTATTGTCTTTTCCCCCCTTACTAGTATATAAGTTCCAAGAGGACAGGATCTTTTTTTCACTTCTGTGTTGCCCAACACCTATCACAGCATCTGGTGCATAACTAAAAAAAAAAAAACAAAAAAATACCAAACCCATTGTTGTTGAGTCAATTCTGATTGTTACAGCTTTCTCCTTTGGAGCGGCTGGTAGGTTCGAACCATTGACCTTTTGGTTAGCAGCCAAGAGCTTAACCATTGCACCACCAGTGCTCCTGGCACATAATAGATGCTAAATAAATATTTGTGCATGAATGAATAGCTAGCATTAATTGAGTATCTGTCATGTGCCAGGCACTGTTATAGGTGCTTCACATGAGCAAATTAATTTTAACATTCACAGCAATGCTGAGACAGGTATTATTATTATCCCAATTTTACAGATGAGGAAACTGGGTCAGAGGCAGAGAGATAAATGATGGACTCAAGATTTTCAGTGGTTTAACTCCAGAGCCTGCCTGTGTAATCCCTATCCTATCCTGAGGCTCAGAGACGTTAAATAACTTGCACAAAGTCATACAGTTTATGACTGGCAGAGCCAACATTGGAACCAAGTTCTGCCTGTCTCAGAAGCTGTTGCCCTTTTCTCTACACTTCATAACTTCGTAAGATTGCCAGGACAAATATTTCTTCCATCAGCATTTTACCAAGGCGTTGTCTTCTGAGGTAAAGAAATGGGTGTGATTCATTAAGGGATCAGATAAAGGTAACAGACATCCCTCCAAAAGAATCATGAGTCCCAAAGGATCTCCTATCTGCCACTGATTCTCGTCGCTGGTATTTAGGGCTGAAGAGAACTGACAGAAGCACCCTTGACTATGAGCTAGACTTTGAGGTTAAACCACTTTCATAACAGGCAAATCCTGACCCATGCTGCCCTGGAGAGCCCTGGAGTAAGAATGGTGTTGATAAATGGAGTAGGGGGTGTTGACAAAGCATTTCTAAGACACTGCTTCATAATTCATTGTGTGACCTTGTGCAAGACACTTCCTCTCTTTGAGCCACAATTTCTTTATGGTAGGGGGGAGTCGGACTAGTGTGACTCTGAGTTCAATTAGAAGAGCGCTCTCCACTTTTTTGCCTTTATATATGTACTTTTTCACGCCCATCATTCGTTTGGCAGTTTGCGTACTGTGGTGGCTTGCTATTGCTATAGTGCTGGAAGCTATGTCACTGGTGTTTCACATACCATCAGGGTCATCCATGGTGGACAGGTTTCAGTGGAGCTCCCAGATTAAGACAGACTAAGAAGAAAGGCCTACTAGTCTACTTTCAAATATTAGCCAATGAAAACCCTATGGTTCATAACAGAATATTGTCCAATATAGTACTAGAGGATCGGCCCCCTAGGTTGGAAGGCAAACATACCAACAATCATGAAGATGGCATAAGATTGGGCAACATTTAGTTCTGTTATACATAAGGTCAGCATGAGTCAGAGCCAACTCAATGGCAGCTAACAACAGGTTTTCCACATAAAATTTCATTTGGTGAAAGAATTCTATAATTTAAAGCTATGCTTGAAAACCACTAAATAAAATAAACTTTATGTTCTTTCCAGCTCAAACACTCTAAGAATCTAAAAATATAAACACTGTCCCTTGGGTCAACTCAGTGTTCCATTCAGCAGTACTTTCTGCAGCCAGGAATAGGCCCAAGGACCACACTGTGAGAAGCCATTCAAAGGTCCCCCAATGCTCCTGCTTCTCCTAGAAGCTATTAACCTTGTCCTCACATGGCAGTTGTCCCCACATTGAGCTACTCATCTCTGGGCCTTCTATTTGTTTTACATGTATGTATTGGGGTGTTGGTGAAAAAGAAGAAGACCTTCAACAAAACACAGTGACACAGTGGCTGCAACAGTGGGCTCAAACATAGCAACGGTTGTGAGGATGGCACAGGACCAGGCAGCATTTCATTCTCTTGTACGTAAGATCGCTGAGTTGGAACAGATTCGACAGCACCCAACAACAACAATATTGGGGTGTAGCAAGGAAACGATGCACAATAGTATTTTAAAAAATGAATACAAATGAAAAGACGAAAAAGAAAAAAAAAGAACAAAATGGATGTCAGAAGAGATTCTGACACTTGCTCTTGAAGGTAGCGTAGATGAAGCGAAAAGAAGAAATGATGAAGTCAAAGAGCTGAACAGAAGATTTTAAAGATCAACTGGAGAAGACAAAGTATTATAATGATATGTGCAAAGATTTAGAGTTAGAAAACCTAAAGGGAAGAACACGACTGGCATTTCTTAAGCTGAAAGAACTGAAGAAAAACAGTCAATCCTTGAGTTGCAGTATGAAGGATTCTGTAGGCAAAAAATTGAATGATGCAGGAGGCATCAAAAGAAGATGGAAGGAATACACAGAGTCACTGTACCAAAAAGAACTGGTTGATGTTCAAGCACTTCAGGAGGTAGCATACGGTCAAGAACCAACAGTACTGAAGGATGAAGTCCAAGCTGCACTGAAGACATTGGCAAAAACAAGGCCCCAGGAATTGACTGAATACCAGTTGAGATGTTTCAGCAAATGGATTCAATGCTGTAAGTGCTCACTCCTCTATGCCAAGAAATTTGGAAGACCCCTACCTGGCCAAACAACTGGAAGAGATTCATATACATGCCTATTCCAAAGAAAGAAGATCCAACAGAATGCAGAATTTATTGAACAATATCATTAATATCACATGCAAGTAAAATTATGATGAAGATAGTTCAAAAATGGTTGCAGCAGTACATGGACAGAGTACTGCCAGAAATTCAAGCTTGATTCAGAAGACAATGTGGAACAAGGGATATCATTGCTGATACCAGGTAGATCTTGGCTGAAAGCAGAGAATATCAGAAAGATATTTATCTTTGTTTTATTGACTACACAAAAGCGTTCAACTGTGGATAACATTTCAAAGAATGGGAATTCCAGACCCTTAATTGTGCTCATGAGGAAACTGTACATAGACTAAAACCCAGTTGTTTGAACGGAACAAGGGAATACTGCATGGTTAAAATCAGGAAAAGTGTGTGTTAGGGTTGTATTCTTTCACCATACTTATTCAATCTGTATGCTGAGCAAATAACCCAAAAGGTGGACCATATGAAAAAGACTGCGGCATCAGGATTGGAGGAAGACTCGTAAGCAACCTTTGTGATATGCAGATGACAGAACCTTGCTTGCTGAAAGTGAAGAGGACTTGAAACACTTACTGATGAAGATCAAAGACCACAGCCTTCAGTATGGATTGCACCTTAATATAAAGAAAACAAAAATCCTACAACTGGACCAATAAGCAACATCATGATAAATGGAGAAAAGTTTGAAATTGTCAAGGATTTAATTTTTCTTGGATTCACAATCAATGCCCATGGAATCAGAAGTCAAGAAATCAAATGACATTTTGCATTGGGCAAATATGCTGCAAAAGACCTTTTTAAAAAGTTAAAAAGCAAAGATGTCACCTTGAGGACTAAGGCACGCTTGACCCAAGCTAAGTTATTTTCAATCACCTCACATGCATGTGAAAATTGGGCAATGAATAAGGACAACGGAAGAAGAATCGATGCCTTTGAATTATGGTGTTGGCAAAGAATATTGACTATACAATGGACTGCCAAAAGAAGGAACAAATTTGTCTTGGAAGAAGTACAGCCAGAATGCTCCTTAGAAGCAAGGATGGCGAGACTATGTCTCACACACTTTGGACATGTTATCAGAAGGGACCAGTCCCTGGAGAAGAACATCACGCTTGGTAAAGTCGAGCGTCAGTGAAAAAGAGGAAGAACCTCAATGAGATGGATTGACACGGTGTCTGTAACAATGGGCTCAAACATAAAAAGTGTTGTGAGGATGATGCAGGGCCAGGCAGTGTTTCGTTCTGTTGTACATGGGATTGCATGAGTCGGAACTGACTCAAGGGCACCTAACAACTACAACATAAGTATGTATTATATACCAGTTTTTTGTTTTTTTTTTTTGTGTGTGTGTATTCGTGCTAGAATGACCCGTGACTCATGGCTCCAAAGTAATGCAGCAGATTGTCAGACGTGATTTTTGGAATCTTTATTATTACATGTTAGTCTGTAAACATATGCATCCTGTGCATATAAGTATACATGTGCCCATGCACATAAGCTTACAATCTAAGATCCAAAATACTAAAATTAGAGAACAGAGAACTGCAGTTAGATGATGAGAAGTGAGCTTTGAGGTTTGTATTCTACTGTATATGTTTACATCAAGATTTTGAATTCAGGGACCTGCTGTTTTCATAGTCTCTTCATTCCAGGCACAGCCTGTTTGGAAATGTTACAGTCCCTGAGAGACCAGCTCCCTCATGAATAGGCAATTAGATGCCTCCTCCCTCCAGGCTGCAAGAAATGCTGCTCCCCTCCTGGAATTTTCTCTAATTTTAGAAAACGTGTGTTTTAACTTGTAAATGTAGTTTTTAGTGCTGGTAAGAATATTTTCGTCTGGAATAACAGTCACTTTCTTTTCCACAGCGTGAGCCGTTCTCATGAGTAGCAAGGAGCCCCTCCCACCCGGAATGCTCTCACCGTGTTAGGCAGTGCCTGCCTCAGAATCCTTCTTTATAAACACTAAGCTGCACAACCGTCTCCTGAAGTACGTAGTAAACATAATTGTTCTCACATTAAAAAGAAGACGAAAACAAACAGAGGCGCAGATATGTTCAAGAGCTTTCGCAGCGTTGTGGGGGAGGCTGGAACTCACAAGAGTTGGGAAGACTGTGTGGGGCCCTGACTGTTCCTCGCACCACCTGGGGGACCTTGCGCGAGCTGCTTAACCCCTCTGTGCCTCAGTTTCTCCTTCTGTAGTAAGGTAGTAATAAAACAATCTCATATAGGTAGTTGGGCGGAATAAATGAGTTGACCTATGAAAAATAATTAGAATACTGCCAACCGTGTATGAGCTTTCGTTACTGCTGCTGCTGCTCTAGATAGCAGGTTTAAGGGGAAGTGGGTCCCCCACCTACAAATTCTAATGTAAATTTAAGCATAAACATTTCTCAGAAACTAGTGCTTTTCTCCAGCTCTCGGCCTGACCTCCCTATTCTAGCCAGTGGCAGTATTGTCTGTTTTAATTAGAATTGAGCCCATTATAAGAAAATCCAATTTAAGAACGTCAGGCCCTTAGCCTTGCTTAACACCCTTTATCAGCTTCCTGTCTTCTGTAGGAAAAACTCCAAACTCCCTAGCAAGATGGAAAAGGCTGTTTCCAATGTGGCTACCAACTACTTCTCTATTGTTATCCCTCCAGTCACCCTTCTGTATCTATTTCATGCTGCAGCAGTACTGAACTGGTCACAGTTCTGCCACGCCACTGCATTATTTCATGTCCCTGTGCCTTTGCAAATGCTGCTCTCTCCTCAGGCAGTGATGTCTCCCCCTCTTTGGCTGTCTGGCACAACTCTGTCTGGCTTCACCTCTGGGATGTCTTCTTTCACACTCCAGTTCCCTCAGATTAAGTTATTGCCTCCCTCCTCCGTGTCTTGCCCATATGTTTACTGTTGTACTTATTACCGAGTGTTGCAATGCATTTGTTTATTAGTTTGCTTTGCCCATTTGACTCTAAGTTACTTGAGGGCACAGACTAGGTCTTATTTATTTCTGCGTTCCAGTGCTGAACAAATAGCACGGACCTCAGCACTCAAAAAATATCTATTTTGCTGTTAAACTGAAATAAGAAGTAAATATTTACTTTATTAAAGCAGACACTGTAATTTTTTGTTTTAGTTTTTTCTTGCTTTTTTTTTCTGTACAATATGAGGTCAGCTTTTATATTTAAAATATTTTGCAGAGCAAGGCACCTTTATATAAAGGAGGAGCAGTTGAAGCAACAGCAAGACTGGGGTTTTTAGAATTAATTTAGTTCAGTGCAGCAAGTATTCTTGTAAGTGCTATGGGACATAACAAAGATGGAATAAGATACATTCTCTTTCCTCAAGGAGCTTTCTGTCTGGAAGGGGATAAGATAAATAGCTATAGTAAAAGTACAGCAAAATTCATGTTATTAGAGGTGAGCCAAAAAGTGTTCTGGAGGTTTGAAGGAAGAATCAGCTAAAAGCAATTGGGGATTAGGAAGAAGTTTTGCTTAGAAGTGGTGATATCTGAGATTGCCCTTCAGGTGTAAGTAGCACATACAAGGCAGGCATGAGTGGGAAGGGCATCCCAGGCAAGAAGGACAGTGTGTGTAAGGACCTAGAGGTGACCAACAGGAAATCTACTTGAATGCATCCACCTAATTCATCTTATGCTCAGTGTTTGGGTGTGGTGGGAGAAAAGGTTGAAAGCAAGTTTGCAGACATTCTGTGAAGGGTTCTGAGTCCTAGGATGAGGGAATTTCACTTCATTTAGTAAGTATTGAGGGGCAATCAATATTTTTGAGCAGGAAAATGATAGAATGATGTAATTGGAAGAACATTGAACTGCCAATGTATATAGACTGAACTGGAGATGGAGAACTTAACAACAGGGAAAATAAAGACGAGACCATTGAGAGAGTCTAAACGGTAGGTGCTGGCAGTGGAATAGTACAGTGCTAGGATCTGAGAGATCTTGCAGAATCAAAACAGAGAGGACATGGCAATCATTTTGATGTGGACATGGGTGAGAAAATCTCCATGTAATGCTTAGGTTAGAAGGGAAATGGTGGTACCATTAAGAAGATTTGGGAAATCATGTGGAGGATTAATATTGTCAGGAACATTGTGAGTTTGGTGGGGCCATGTTGAGTTTGAGGACCTCTGGTAGGTCCAGAACTTAGGAGAGAGATCAGGCTTAAGGAAGCAGACTTCTAACAATCACTGATATCAGGGAATAGATGTGCTGAGGAAAGAAAGGTATTGAGAGAAGAAAACCAAGGACAGAACCATAGAGAATGCCCACATTTACAGGACCGGAAGGAGAATGTACTAACAGAACCAGGATAGATAGTGCAAGATCATGTAATAAAAGGAAGAGCTTTCAAGGAAGGAATTCCTAGAGTAAAACTTGGGTTCATTCACTATATGATACATAGTTTAAGAATTTATCTGGGTTTCCATAGCCCTTTGGAGCTGCTATCGCTTTGGAATTATTTGTGTGTATATCTGTCTCCCCTTATAGACTGGGAGCTCCTCAAGGCAGAAACATGTCTTAGTCATGTTTTTAGCTCCAATACTTAGCAGAGTACCTAGAATATAACTAGGGTGCAATGAATGTTGTTGAATGACTAATTAAACATAGGAATAGGGAAAATGAAGGCAAAGAAAGCCCCGTTGTATTTGAGGAAGAAGTACAGCTCCTGAAATAAAAGAATGAGTGTCTGAATAATTTTCTGCTCTTGAGAAAGGAAAAAGGAGAGCCTATGAAAAGGTGATTCAAAAATGAATGCTTAGAAACATTCTGAGTCTACCATTATAGCATGAAATTGATCATCTAAATTCTCATAGATTTAAGTCTCATGAATTGTGAGTTACTGCAGTGAAATTATCTAGGAAGTAAAGAGTTCTATAACATATAACAGCTGCCTGAATTCAATTGGCCACATGATTAATGACATTGGTAGGCATATCCAGGGCCTTTCACTTCCCAAGTACTTTATAAACATTGAGTAATCTCACAATACCCTTATGAGATATTATCATGTTCATTTTCTATATGGTTAACTGAGCCAAGGAGGTTAAACGACTTGCTCAAAGGCTACACTGGAAGTCAATGACATAAAACGCTCCGAACGAAAGAGCTCCCAAGTCCCACACCTCACCATAGACTGCTGAACCGAATCGCATTCCCTACACCACTAAGAAGCCTGACTGACAGGCCAGTACTACGATAGATCATACTTTACAGCTGAGATAAGTGAGGATTAGCCTGCTGTCTCACGCGGGTCAGGGTTGGCCCCTAAAGAGAGAAGACACTGCTCTGCAGGACTACGTGATGTAAGGCATGCCTGCAAAAGCAACTGCAGAACCAGACGTGGTGAAGTCTCTTCTATGAATTTCCAAAGACCTTTACCAGGATAGGAATCCGGGTGGAGGTGGAGTAAAGCAAGTTTAGGAAATTTTGGTTGATGACCATCTTAAATCTAAATACTGACCTTTCTTGCAAATATTTATCTTCTTCTTTACCATTCAGTTTTTATTTTAATTGTCTTTTAACACTTCTTGTATTTCCACATTTCTCAGTTTGATGCTCCTCAGTCTAAAAATACCAAAATATTGTCATATTGTCTACTCCTATGCACATGGCTTTTAAGAAAAGCACAGACTTCTTATGAATTAGTCTATATAAGGTGTAATCTGACAGTCTTTGAAACTGAGTAGTTTACAAGCTTAGGACTTGTGTCTTTGGTTTGCAATTACTTGCAAATGTATATGTATAGCCAAGTCTTAATACCTCTTTGTGCCTTAGTGTTCTCCAAATGAAGACAAGAACACGGAGTGTGTACTACTGGTGCCTTGTGCATGTCCCCCTGGTCTCCCCATTCATGAGCATGCAGACCCTATGACTTCTATGCAAGCACTTGTGACTTTTGCCTGAGGGCTTTCTCTGACTGCTGCCAATGCTCAGCCTGGGTTGGGCAAGTCCAAAGCATGGGGAGCTAATGTCCTGGAAGTAAACCTCAGCCAAAGACTGATGGGAATTGATGGCGCAAGACTTTTGTTTTCTTACCCCGCAAGCAGGAAAACTCTGCCACGGGTTCTATGCAGCCTCTCAGAGGTCCCCAGCAGAACTGAGCCTCAGTTTCCCACAGCAGTGACTTGTTTGGTAACACGCACCCTGCATTGACTTCCTCCCTTTCCCTGTCTCATTTCCCCACTCTCCTAATAGAGCTTCCTGGGATCGCTGCTCAAATAAACCACTTGCACCCAAATCCTTGTCTCAGGGTCTGCTTTTGAGACAACCCAACCTGAGGCCATTATAAGGTCACAGTTGGGTAACTAAAAAGTCAAAGGATAATAAGTGAAGAGCTCTAAAGTCCTGATAATAATCAACCATGTGCACATATCACTGCTTACAAAGCACTTTCATACTCATTTTCTCATGAGATTCTTACAGCCACTGGTGAGATAGGGTGGCTTTTATTGTTACCCCCAATTAACGATGAGGACATTGAGGCTCAGTGGGGTTAAACGCCTTGGTAAGAGCCAAGGCCAGGAAATGGTGCCTCTGGCCTTTAACTCAGACCTCTGTCTACAAGTCCTCATCTGCTTCTGCCTCCTCACTATCGGGCGCTGCCAGCCACGAAGGTTTATAAAATGACTTTAATGCTACTACAAAATGTAGACTCTATCACTGTAGTTGAATAGCTATTTAACCTCTACCTACATGTTAAATTTCATTGAAGTATGTTAACTACATCTATTTGAGAACTTTGATCAGCCACCACTGTGTTTTAAGGTAAACTAAACATTTAGACTTAAATTATATCTGGATTCTCTTTAGAGAAATGTTAAACATCATCAAAACCAGTTGTCCTTCAAACATTTTTATGAATTATTGTTTATAATTTATGTTTTTTTTTTTAAATTGTAGTTTCCTAAAATTTAGAGAGGCTGAAATCTCATCTATAGCATTTCTGACAGATGGTCGCCCAGCCTCTGCTGTCATGTTTCTTACAACAGGGAGGTCACTGTCACATAATGGGGCTCATTTCACTGTTGATAAGTTCTGGTTGTTTAAAATGTTTTCCTTTTATCAGGCCAAAACTACTTTCTTATAACTGCCCTCCCATTCATCTGTTTGAGACCTCTGGAAATAAACAGAACAAGTCTAATCATGTGTCTTGGCTCTGGCCTTTTTCTACGTTAAAATTGTTTTTTAAGTCCATCATCTTTTCTTGTGTTAGCATCTGTCTATGTAATTTTGCTCCTCTTAGGAGTGGCTGTAAGAGTGCCTCTTGGTGCACAACTAGTTCTTTATTCCGTTGCAACGGTTGATTCTCCTTTATAGTTTTAAATTCCTCTATAAGTGATATTTTAAGTTCCTCTATAGTGGTCCTGGAGCCCTGGTGGCACAGTGATTAAGAGCTCTGGCTGCTAACTAAAAGGTCTGCAGTTCAAATCCATCAGCTGCTCCTTGGAAACCCTATGGGGAAGTTCTACTCTATCCTACAGGGTCGCTAGGAGTGGGAATCGACTCGACCCCAGTGGGGTTTTGGTTTTATAGTGGTCTCAGCATTCATAGCAGCTTTTAGTACATTGGCACATTCGTTTACAGCTATCATTTCTACTTAGGTCTCTTTTTGAATCAGGAGCATGTTAATTTTTACCCTTGTTTATGGAAGAGGCTGCATAGGTCCGGCTCACTATTATTAGTCCCCATTGCTAACCCCTGCGTTGTCTCATGAGCTTGTTTTTCCTTCCCATTCCAGTCTCTATAAAAAGTTTAAGATTAACAGATGTTCCTCCTTGGAGGGTAGAAAACAAGTGATGATGATCTAGGAATGAAAAAGTGAACAAAGCACCCATCTTGGGACAAGAAACCCAGGATGTCACCAGATAACCCCTAAGAAAAGATTAACTTATCCGGGATGTGACCACCTCAAGGGAACTAACACAAACTTCTAAGACCCATAATCCTGGCCCTATAAAGCCTTTGGCCAATCTCCAGTGGGGGAGATGGCTTTTGGAGGAATCTATTCACCTCTGTCTCCTATCGACATACAATAAAACTCTTGCTGCTCAACTTACCCTTGTCTTAGAATTGGCTATTGCAGCAGACAGTTCCAATCTGTGTTATTGTGGTAACACCTATTTTTGCTTGTTTGTAATTGGAGTTCCTTCCAGTTGGGTATCTTCTCTTAGTTCTTGCTAATTTGTGCCTCTCCTTTGATTAAAAAAAAAATTAATTTGAGATTTGCTCTTTGTTTTTGAAGTTCATCTTTCAGGGTCTTATTTTTTCTCCTTCTTACAGTTACAGTTTGGGTGGATTAATTTGTTGAGAAGGTATAAAGCACTTTGTTGTTGATGGCTGCTGTCAAGTTGGCCCCTGGCTCATAGCAACCCCATGCACAAGGAACAAAACACTTTCTGGTCCTGGACCATCCCCATGATTAGTTGCAGATTGGAGTGTTGTGATCCATACAGTTTTCATTGGCTGAATTTCGGAAGTAGTTTGGGAGTAGATCACCAGGCCTTTCTTCCTATTCCATCTTAGTCTGTAAACTCCACTGAAACCTGTTCAGCATCATAGCAACACACAAGCCTACACTGACAGACAGGTGGTGGTTGTGCATACAGTGCATTCCATGGGACTAGAACCTGTGTCTCCTGCGTGGAAGGCAAGAATTCTACTACAAACCACCAATGCTCTGATAAAGCACTTCTTTATATTTTTACCCTAGATATCCTACTTAAAGACAATTTTTAGCCTTGCTCCTCTTCCCCCCCAACCCCAAAATATTGTTTTGCTAGCATCTCCAGAATGCAAAGAACATGGATTTTCAAGTGTAGCAAATATAGATTTTTAATTCAGCCTCCACCACTGTATTAGTTTCCTTGGGTTGCTGTAACAAATTACCACAAACTGGGTGGCTTAAAAGAATAGAACTTTATTTTCTCATAGTTCTGGAGGCTAGAAGTCCAAAATCAAGGTGTTGGTGGGACCATGCTCCCTCTGGAGGCTCTAGGGGAGAATCCGTTCCTGGCCTCTTCCAGCCTCTGGTGGTTGTTGGCATTTCTTAGTTTGTGGCTGCACCTCTCTTGGCTCTGTCTTTACATTACCTTCTCCTCTGTGTGTGTGATGTCGAATCTCTGTCTCTTTCTTATATGGACAATTGTGATGACATTTAGGGCCCACTCTGATAATCTAAGACTGTCTCCTTACTTCAAAATCCTTAACTTAATCACATTTGCAAAGACACTTTTCCAAATAAGGTAACATTCACAGGTTCTAAGGATTAAGAACTGGTGTCTTTGATGGCCGTTCATCCCACTATAGCCACTTATTATGACTATGATTTTAAGCAAGTATATGAGCCTCACTTTTTCATTTATACAATGGATTCAACAATTACCATTTTACAGTATTGTTTTGAGGTTTAAATAAAATAATATCTGTAAGAGTGCTGCACATAGTAGGCAATTGTCTTAGGCCGGGTTCTCTAGAGAAGAAGTATATATATGTATATTTATTTGTTTACGTATACCAAAACTGTTGCCATTGAGTCGATTCTGACTCATACCAACCTTACAGAACAGAGTGGAACTGCCCAACAGGGTTTCCAAGAAGCAACTGGTGGATTCGAACTGCCGACATTTTGGTTAACAGCTGAATGCTTAACCACTGTGCCACCAGGACTCATATACGTGTGTGTGTGTGTGTGTGTGTGTGTGTGTGTGTGTGTGTGTGTAGAGACAGACAGAGAGACAGACAGAGAGAGGAAGGGAGAGAATTTATCTCAAGGAAATGGCTCACACGATTGTAGAGGCTGGCAAGTCCCAAGTCCATGGGTCAGGCTGGAGGCTTCTCCGGATGCATGTAGCTGAAGGGGCTGATAAACCCAAGACTGGCAGGTCAGATGGCAGGCCTCTGACTCACGGGCCGTGAAAGCTGACAAATCTAAGATTGGCAGATAAGATGGCAGGCTGCTAGCTCATAGACTGTGGAGGCCGATGAATCTCAAGATTGGCAGGCAATACGGCAGGCCACTGGTTGAAGTCCCAGATGATGAAGAGCCAGATGCAGGATCCAGAGTAAGCGAGCAAGCTTTGCCAGAATGTCCATATGTATACTGGATGCAGGCCACACCACCAAGGAAACGCCCCTGCAACTGATTGGCTGATGCATAAGATCACATCATGGAGGATGACTACATCATTACATAACTGCCAAACTGCATCATTACGTAACTGCCAAACCACAGAGAATCATGGCCCAGCCAAGTTGACACACAAACTTAATTGTCATAGTCCACCCCTTGTCAACTTGGCAACTATACACATCTCCTTAAACCATACACAAGCGCTAAATAAAGGCAATTACAAAGTCATATTTATGCATAAAATGATACAACTAACATGCGTACAACTGAAAACACACTAGCCCAATTTACATCTTGTATTTTATAACTAAAGAAAACAAAAATATCTGATGCACACTTACAAGGAAGTAACATAACAATTACAGTCCTCATTTCTGTAACTGGTTACACAGTCGTAACTGGTATTTAGAACTACCTTCTTCCATCACGTAGTCCCTACTCCCTTTATCCTTGGAAGCACCTCAGGTGGTTGTGGTTCTTTGCCTGGTGGGGTGACCCAAACTTTTATTCCTGAAGAGTCTGGGCCATTAGTAGTCATGTTGGAATTGGGTTACTGTAGTTTTCCATTGACTTTAATTGCAGGGCATGGTAGTACTAAGAGACTTCCAAAGGGAGCTCCTGTATTCCAGACATACTCTTCTTTACCTCCTTTATGAAACATCAATCCTATTTCCTCTTGGTAATCAGTATCAATCACACCAACCAATACAGTAACTCCCTTCTTTGCCTGTTACTCCAGAGGCATGAGGAGCCCAAAGTGACCAGGTGGCATTCTTAACTTCCAGTTCAATGGAATCAGTGTTGTGTCTCCTGGTGGGAGCATTCCTCCCTTGGAACTAAGACCTCTAGACCTGTAGAGCTTAGGGTCACAGAACAGGAAGCAAAAATTTTGTGAGTGAGTCACTAGGGGTAATAGTGAATAGTGCCACTCCCATTTCCACCCTTTGATTCCTGGACCCATGAATCCTGACTACGGGAGAAATAGCACCATATATTGGATACTGGTTTAGAGCATAAACAGCTTCCTGGAGAACATTTCCCCAGTCCTGCAAAGTATTGCCATCTAGCTGGCACCATAATTGTGATTTAGGAGGCCATTCCATTTTTCTATCAAGCCAGCTACTTCAGGATGGTGGGGAACGTGGTAAGACCAGTGAATTCCATTAGCACGGGCCCATTGCCTCACTTAATTTTCTGTGAAGTAAGTCCCTTGATCCAGGGCAATGCTGTGCGGGATACCATGACTGTGAATAAGTCATTCTGTGAGTGCACTGATGGTAGTTTTGGCAAAAGCATTGCATACGGGAAGGCAAATCTGTATCCAGAGTGAGTGTCTATCCCACTAAGAATGAAAATCTGCCCTTTCGTTAATGGAAGTGGTCCAGTGTAATCAATCTGCTACCAGGTTTCTGGCTGATTGCCTGGAGGAATGGCGCCATATTGAGGACTCAGTGTTGTTCTCTGCTGCTGACAGATTGGGCACTCAGCAGTGGCTGGAGCCAAGTTGGCCTTGGTGAGTGGAAAGCCATGTGGCTGAGCCCATGCATAACCTCTATTGCTGCCATCATGGCTACTTTGTTCATGAGCCCATTGGGCAATGATGGGAGTGACTGAGGAAAGAGGATGACAGGTTTCCATATCCTATCCACTTGATTGTTAAAATCCTCTGCTGAGGTCACCCTTTAGTGAGTATTCACATGAGACACAAAAATCTTCACTTTTTTGACCCATTCAGAGAGGTCCACATTGTCTCTTATGTGGACATCCATCCATATATCTCTTCCTCATACCTCCTTGTCACCAATTTTCCAATCATGTTCCTTCCAAGTCCCTGGCCATCCAGCCAAACCATTGGCCACAGCCCATGATTCAGTATACAATCACACATCTGGCCATTTCTCCTTCCAAGAAAAGTGAACGACCAGGTGCACTGCTTGAGGTTCTGCCCATTGGTAGGATTTCCCATCACCACTGTGCTTCAGGGAGCTCCCAGAAAGGGGCTGCAGTGCTGCTACTGTCCACTTTTGAGTGGTGCCTGCATATCCCACAGAACCATCTGTAAACCAGGTACAAGTTTTCTCTTCTTCAGTCAACTGATTATAAGGAACTCCCCATGAGGCCTTAGATGCAGACTGGTTGAGGGCAGGTAATGTGGCAGGGGTGGAGACCATGGTCATTTGGGCCACTTCTTCATGCAGTTTACTTGTGCCTTCAGGTCCTGCTCAGGCCCAGTCTCATGTATACCACTTCCATTTAATGATGGAATGCTGCTGTGCATGTCCAACATTATGGCTCTGTGGGTCAGACATACCCAGTTCATGATGGGCAGCTCAGGCTGCATGGTGACTTGTGGCCCATGGTTAAGTATTCAGCCTCTGCTAAAGCCCGGTAAAAAGCCAAAAGCTGTTTCTCAAAAGGAGAGTAGTTATCTGCAGAGAATGGCATGACTTTGCTCCAAAATTCTAAGTGTTGGTGCTGTGAACCACCAATAGGGGCTGGCCAAGGACTCCAAAGCATTTCTATCTGTCACTGACACTTCAAGCACCATTGGATCAGCCAGATCATATTGTCCAAGTGGCAGAGAGGCTTGCACGGCAGCACGAACCTGTTGCAGAGAATTTCCTGGTTCTGGGCCCCACTCAAAACTAGAAGCTTTTCAAGTCATTGATAAATAGGCCAAAGTAGCACACCTAAATGAGGGATATGTTGCCTCAAAAATCCAAAGAGGCCCACCAGGCTTTGTGCCTCCTTTTCAGTTGTAGCAGGGGCCAGATGTATCAACTTATCCTTCAGTTTAGAAGGAATATCTTGACATACCCCACATCACTGGACTCCTAGAAATTTCACTGGGGTGGAAGGCACCTGAATTTTTGTGGGATTAATTTCCCACCTTCTAGCACACAAACGTTTTTCCAATAAGTCCAGAGTCATTGACACTTCTTCCTTACTAGATCCAATAGGGATAATGTCATCAATGTGATGTCTTGATGAAGGCAAAGATGAACAAGTTTCCTGCAGACTAAATTATGACATAAGGCTGGAGAATTTATGTAGCTCTGAGGTAGGACACTGAAGGTGTATTGCTGGTCTTGCTGGCTGAAGGCAAACTGCTTCTGGTGGTCCTTCAAAATAGCTAAGGAGAAAAAGCCATTAGCCAGATCAATAGCTGCATATCGGGTACCAGAAGATGTATTAATTTGATTAAGCAATGAAACCACATCTAGAACAGCAGCTGCAATTGGAGTCACCACCTGGTTAAATTTTTGATAATCCACTGTCATTCTCTAAGATCCATCTGTTTTTTGCACAGGCCAAATAGGCGAGTTGAGTGGGGATGTGGCTGGAATCAACACCCCTGCATCCTTCAAGTCCTTGATGGTGGCAGCAATCCCTGAAATCCCTCCAGGAATGGGTATTGCTTTTGGTTTACTATTTTCCTAGGAAGGGGCAGTTCTAATGGCTTCCACTTGGCTTTTCCTATCATAATAGCCCTTACTCCACTTGTCAGGGATCCAATGTGGGGGTTCTGCCAGTTGCTGAGTATATATATTCCAATTATGCATTCTAGAACTGGAGAAATCACTCCAGAATGGGTTCTGGGGCCCACTGGGCCCACTGTGAGATGAACCTGAGGTAAGACTCCATTAATAACCTGACCTCCATATGCTCCCATTCTGACTGGTGGGCCACAGTGACATTTTGAGTTTCCTGGAATTAGTATCAGTTCAGAGCCAGTATCCAGTAATCCCCCAAAAGTCTGATTATTTCCTTTTCTCCAATGAACAGTCACTGTTTTAAAAGGCTGTAGATTCCTTTGGGGGAAGACTAGGAGAAAGATTAACAGTATAAATTTTTGGCAATGTAACGGAGTCCTTCCTTAAGGGCACCCAAACTCCCCTTCTTTCGAGGGGTTGTGGGTCTGTAAACTGGCTCAAATCTGGGAATTGATTGAGGGGCCATGACTCTCTATTCTGGCAATTCTAGTTAGACTGCTGTTCACTTGACCTAGAATTCTTCCACTTGTACAAATCAACTAAATATTTAGTAGATTTCCCATCCAGTTCACTCCTACAGACAGATGAGTCAGATTATTCTGATTACTGCTTTGACTCCGCTGTCCGTTACATTAACCATGCCCACCTTGTCTTTGTTGATTGAGTGCCGACACTTAGCCCCTACCACTACGGGGTCCAATCAACCACATTGTAGTTATGTTTCTTAATTCGGTTAGGGCAGTTCCCACTCTCAAGTCTGACTTACATAAAATAGCAATCACAGTAGTCTTCAAAGATGCTGAGGCTCCTTTCATAAATTTGTTTGCCACAATTGTGGTAAAAGGTGTGTCCTATGGGCACTCCATGTGTAGGTCTGTGGGTCTAACCTGGTAAATCCACTTTAACATGCCAATTTCCCTAAGATTTTGGATACCTTCTTCTACAGTACCCCAAGGCAGATATGATACTTCACCTTGATTTAGTGTAGGCTACCATGTAATCCATGCTTCAGTGAACCAGTCAAGTAAACTATTAGATCCTTTCCTAAACTCTTGAACTGAAACATTGAATGAAGAATTTGTGCTTAGTGGGCCAATATCAATAAACTCAGACTGATCCTACTTTATGTTCCTTGCACCATTATCCCACACCCTGAATAGCTGTGCACACAGATATTCCCCAGGTTTCTGTTTGTACATATTAGAAATGTCAAGCAGTTTGCTCAGAGTGTAGTGTACCTCCTCTTGGGTCACACTTTGTACTTTACCTTTTGGACTTGCTGGAACTTAAGTCTAGTTATAGGTCTAGAAGTAAAAATGGGTCATGGGGGTGTGTCCTGGGAACATTCAGCAATGTCTTGTAAGGCATCTACAAGATGATACCCCAGGCAATGACTCAGATGCTGCCCCAGGCAATATCTCAGACAAAGGCTCCTCAGACACAACGGGGTTAATCTATCAGATGAGGGTGGAAGGGATAATGGTTTTACTGGGAAGGGTGGTTTAGCAAAGAAAGATGGAGTAATTGCTTCAGATGGGAATAAGAGGGCTGGTTCTGTTTGCAGGAGTGATACAACGGAATTTAGTGGCTTAATGTCCCCAGCTTCTTGATTATCTGCCCATATGTCCCTATCTCAAGTTTCAGGATCCCATTTCTTCCCTATCAATACCTTCACTTCAGACACATTTGACACTGGGAATTCAGTTGGTGCTATAAATCAGCCACTCTTACGGTAAGACTCTGGGTTTGTTTTTGGCAATATCAGCTCTGTTACTACAAGAAATAAGGCTTTCTTTCACAGTACGAGTGGCAACTTTGAGGTCTTTTATGCAGTGCTTGAACTGTGACTCTGCAGCCCTGAGCTTATCTCTTTCAGCACTTTGTCTAGCAAAAGTAGGACCAACCAACCAGCTTCCCTATTCTTCTGATTCTGACAAAATTGTAAATAAGTATCAAACATGTGATCACCCAGAGTCTCACTTCTCACCAATACTTGATCTATTGGTGGTCATATTTTGCATATTAATATTGCCACTTCATGCCATGGTAGAGCCCTAAAGGTGCAGTGGTTAAGAGCTCGGCTGCTAACCAAAAGGTTGGAAGTTCAAATTCACCAGCCTCTCCTTGGAAACCCTATGGAGCAGTTCTACTATGTCCTATAGGGTCACTATGAGTTGGCATCAACTTGATGGCAGTGGGTTTAGTTTTTTTGGTTTCATGCCATGGATTAGCAGCACCCTTTTTACTGCTGGAGGCAAAGTAATCAGTGCCTTTAAGACTAGTCAGACTTGAGAACCAATTTAGGAAACTTATCGTTATGGTTTTGTTTCTTTACCTGGGTTCTCTAGGGAAGCAAAACCAGTGAAGCATATATATGTGTATATATATATATATATATATAGAGAGAGAGAGAGAGAGAGAGAGAGAGAGGTTTATCTTAAGGAAATGGCCCACGCAGTTGTAGAGGTTGGCAAGTCCCAAGTCCATGGGTCAGGTGTCAGGCTGGAGGCTTTTCCTGACTTATGTAGCAGCAGGGGCTGACAAACCCAAGAGTGGCTGGTCAGACAGTAGGCTGCTGGCTTATAGGCTGTGGAGGTTGATGAATCCAAGATTGGCAGGTGAAATGGCAGGCTGTTGGCTCAAGTCCTAAGAACTGGAGGTCAGATGATGATACGTCAGATGCAGGATCCAGAGAAAGCAAGCAAGCTATACCAGAAGTTCATATATATATTGGATGCAGGCCATACCGCCAAGTTTCCCCTAAGGAAACTCTCCTTACATCTGATTTGCTGATCACACAAGATCATATCATGGAGGATGACTGCATCATTACATAACTGCCAAACTACATCATTATGTAACTGCCAAACTACATTATTACATGACCGCAAAACCACTGAGAATCATGGCCCAGCCAGGCTGACACACGACCTTAACTATCACAGTACTCAGTTAATCTTAGTTAACTACCCCGACTTCTGATTAATTGACCTCTCAGTTTCTAGATGTGTTATTCAGGATCAAGCTCTTAATCTTTCCTAACTTTAATTTTCTGAATCTTTATACATAAGAATCAAAATACTTACAACATATTTGGAAGGATCAAATGAGATAATATGTGTAAAAGTGTTTGCCAACTGTAGGCTGCTGTTAAAACATAAGTTCCCATCATCTCATCATTATTATTAGTTTATATTAAGGTTTTGGACAAGTTTCAGTCTCAGATATTCTTCCATTGAATTGCAGTCTAGTCAACTCTCTTCCATTCTATATTTGTTTAATTGATTTTTTGAAACCAAATATATACTGTTAAATTTAATCTTATTGGTCTTGGTCTAGCATCCTGTCTGTTAAATTTACTTTGAGTCAGTATGCTAGAGTTATATATTGGGTAAGTTATCCTTTAAAGCTTTGGGGCTATTGCTGGCAGGCATGCATTAGACTATAGTGTCTAAAGCTTTCAAAGAAGAGTCATAGTTCTAAGTTCTCCACTATTACCACCTCCACCATACCTCCTTCTCACTTTTTGACTTTCCTAAACTTTAGAAAGTCACAGAAACTCCCCAATTTAATCTTATTTTTTGTCAAATATACATATTACAGCACTAACTGCTGCCACTTTAGCAGAATTTTCTAAGACCTGATGACTGTATATGAAGGTCTAAAACTCTGAAAAAGAAAAAAGAAAGAAAATCCCACAGTATATGCATATCCAGGGACAAAATAATCAGAAAATTGTTTCTTTTTCCTAATGAAAGATTAGATAGCTATTTGTTAGTGTCAGTTGTCTGGATTTTTAAACAATTCATACACACACACACACACACACACACACTTTATCATGTACTTAACATGTCATTGGTGCTATAATGTTTTAAAGTTCCTGTTTGTCATAACATTTGATTTAAACAGTGTTTGAGTACCTTCATTGCCTTTTTAATTACCATTCTTTGATCACACATACATACTCTCACACACACTCACACAAAACAAGCATATACACATACACACAAGTAGAACCCTATTTAATGCAGTGTCTTCAGCAAGGTTGAATTTGTAACTCAGGAAATGAACAGCTAAAACTCCTATCACAGCTCATTTACATTCATACCGCAACAGAAACTGTAGTGCTTCAGTCTGACCTGGGAGTCTGGGAGCATGACAGTTTATTAGGCAAAGCTTTTATGGTACCCTCATTTGCAAAGATGTTTCCATCAGAGCAATACCAAAATGTCCTCTGAACCAAGAAAATGGGAACAGCCATGAGCAGGTCAATCTCTGGTCTTTCAAATGTAGCATTTCACAATTTTGTTATCTATTGCAGAACCTTAGAGAGGCTAGAATCTGATGAATATCTTTCCACTCCTATTAAGATCAAACTCAGCAGTCTGTATCTTGTCAACCATTATATGCATGAAGAGCAATAGCTCACCTTTGAAACCATTGAGAATACATAAGATGGTGGCTAGATAAAGGTTATTGTGCAGCAGTGGACTATTTAATGGAAGCTGCTGGAAAGATAGGCAATTTAAAATAAGGTAGCATTATAATATGTTCAACTTTTTTCTCCAAGAAATGTAGTATAACACTGAGAATATAGATGGACAGCTGTAATTACTATATTTGAAATTGATGTGCATTTGCATGTATATGAAAGGAAAATAAAAGACAGGTTTTTTTGTGAGTTTGTTCTCCTCACTGAAGAGATCCATTTTCATCCATCAGTAAATATCTGATTGAAGAAACAAGGGTATTGCTTGTTCAAACTTAATGCTATACCCTATCCCAGAGAGTGACACATTCATTCAAATTAAGCTTTAGAGACAAAACTCCAATCAGCAATCCCAGTCAAGGTATTATTTCCATCAAAGGATATTTTTTGAAAGGTGAATTGATTAAAGAATGAGCTTAGAAATATAAACAGGTAAGTAGGATAGGAAATTAAGAAATAATCCTGGTGGGACTTAAAATCAATATTTTTAGGGCTAAAAACAAGAAAAAAAATTAAATATCCAAAGTATTCCAAGAGTACAAATTCTTAAAGACATTAAGATAAACAAAATGTGGTATGTACATACAGTGGAATCTTACTTAGCCATAAAGAGAAATGAAGTCCTGGTACATGCTACAACATTATGCTGAGTGAAGTAAGTCAATCACAAAAAGATAAATATTGTATGATCCCACTTATATGAAATAGGCAAATGTATAGAGGCCAAAGTTTATCAGTAGTTACCAGGGGTGGGAAGGAGGGGAGAAGGGGGAATCATCGTCTAGGAAGCAATGAGTATCTGTTTATGGTGATGGAAAACTTGGCAACAGATACTGGTGATGGTTACACAACATGATTAACATAATTGGTGTCACTGAATTGGATACATAAAAAATATTGAATTGGTAAAGTATTAAATATGTTTTTACAAAAAAAAGACATTAACAGTTAATATGACTTTTTAAATTTAATCCTACCCTCTTGGACCAGCGTCAATCTCCTCCATCAGAGACTGATTGCTTCAGTTGGCTCAGAGACAAAAAAAAAACAAAAAACAAAGCAGATGTGACTGGGGAAGATGGGTGGGATAAGCAAAAAGGTACCATCCTCTACCTAAAACTATTCCTTACCAGTCTTTGAAATTCTAGCCATTACATTTACATTTTTAAGTCATTTTATCTCCCAAAAGCCTTAGTTAAAACGCAAATAGCTACCTGGAAATGTTAGCACGCATTAATCCAGGGGTGCTCAAATTTTAATATGTATGAGAATCACCTGGGGAACTTGGTAGTGCTAAAGATCTTTGCACCTGGGCCTCAGAGATTCTGATGTGATAAGTCTGGGGTGAGGTCTGAAATCTGTTTTTTCAACAAGCTCCTCAGGTGACTCTGATACTTGGACCACATTTTGAGAAACCCTACCCTTAACCATTAGCAGGCCACAGTCACAAGCACGTTAAAAAAAAAAAGTAGAGCGTGGAGAAGTAGAGAGGGTATAGCAAGAACAGGAGATAGGAAGCCATGTGGTGAACATGGCTAAAGTAGTGGGAGTGGATTTGGGCAAATAAGAAAATACTTGAGGTTCTGGGGAACTAGGGACCAATTATTCAACCAGATATCTTTTATAAAAGCTGTACAAATCACCCATGACATAAAACCTGAGTCTACAAATTTATTAATTAGAAAGTTCCATCTGCACTGACATTCCTCCAACCCTAACTCATCCCCACTCACCACCACACACTGTACACACTGAGGTCATTTATTGCAGTGGTTTGGCCCATTAGGCCCTAATTTTTCTTGTCTCTTGGGGGTTCAACTATACGTGAAGCTGTTCTTAAATATTATGTCTAGATGATGCGTAATAGCCAACCAAAAGTAGGGAAAAAAAAGTCTATGAAACTGGTTACTTGAAATGTCATCCCACTCCTTGTACCCCAAAAAGTTTATAGATTTCAACCTTTTTGACACTGGTTTTTGTTTAAACCTGTTTGTGTTTGACCTCTGGCCACAAGTTATCTTAATATTGACATGCCCAAGGGAGTAATTTTCCTTCTCTTGATCCAGTGTTCCAACTGACTTTTGCTGAGGCCCTTGGGCTGTGGGGGGTTTGGTGGGAAGAGGGGAAGAATGCATTTCTGAGACCTCACCTCAGTTCAGCCAGAGTATCTCTGATTTTACCTTCTTTACTTGAAAAAATTGTAACTTAAGATAGTTTGAAAATGCTCCCAAATCACAGGGAATGGGAGAACTTCTCATTTTTCCTTTAAAAAACTCTAATTGCTGAAGCAATACAGGTTTATTGAGAAAATTAAGAAATGAACAATAAACATAGAAAACAAATGTTAGACATAATAGAAATAACTCCAGTTAGTCGTCTGGCAAAGAGCCCTGGTGGCACAATGGTAGCACTTGCTTGGCTACTAACTGAAAGATCGATGGTTTGAACCCACCAGTGACTCCACAGGAGAAAAGACCTGGCAATCTGCTCCCAAAAAGAGTACAGCCTAGGAAACACTATGGGGCAGTTCTACTCTGTCCTACAGGGAGGACCTCCATGAGTTGGAATGATCCTGTGGCACACAACAACTGCAAAGCCTTCTGGCATATTTCCTTTCAGTTTTTTTGTTTGTTTCTGTGCATAAATTACATATATTTTAAACATCAAAATGCCATCATACTGAATTTACAATTTTAATCTTGCTTTTCCCAATTAACACTATATTGTGAGCATTTTCCTGTATTAGTACATATTCTTCTATGCATGATTTGTAGCAGCTACATTAGTTTCCCAGAGTGCGGCTATAACACACTTTAGTTAACCATTTTTCTTCTGTTAGCTATGTAGTTGGTATAATTTGCCCATATTGTAAATAATGCTCCACGGAGCAAGGTGGTACATAAATCTTTGAGCACATCTCTGATTATTCCTTAGGGCAAATTCCTAGAGGTGGAATTTCTGGAACAAAGGTTATACAGATTTTAATGCTTTTGAAACAGACTGTCAAATTGCCCTCTAGGAAGATTGTACTAATTTACACTCACACCAGCAGTGTGTGAAAGTGACTATTTTATTGCCCTCTTATTACCATTGGAAATTGTTATTTTAAAACATCTTTGCCTATTTCTACTTTTTAATATATGATGATGATGATTGATGCATTAAAAAGGGTCTTTTAAACAAATCCATTGATTACTAACACACGTTAAACCTTTGATAATCAAGTATAAAATATTCTTGGTTTATTAACTAGATGAGGGGTTGGCAACCTTTTTTTGGAAAAGTATAGATAGTAAATATTTTGTACTTTGTGAGCCATATGGTTTCTGTTGCAACTAAACTGTGTTGTAGTGCAAAAGCAGCTATAGACAATACATAAATAAATGAGCATGGCTGTGTTCCCGTAAAACTTTATTTACAAAAACAGATAGAAGGAAGGATTTGGTCTATGGGCCATAGTTTGCTGGCCCCTACTCTAGACATGATGAAAACTCATTATGTGTTAGCTACTGTCTTACATATTGAAGCATATGGTCCAGTGGAAGAATCTGGTGAGCAGAAATGACAAGGGAGTGTGGTACATACTATGACAAATGCATGCAAAATGTACCTAAGGAGTCAGAGGACAGGACAGAGCTGAGCCTGTAAGGCCAGGTAGGTGGTAAACCCACACCTAACCCATTGCCATTGAGTTGATTCTGACTCATAGTGACTCTATAGGACAGGGTAGAACTGCCTCATAGATTTTCCAAGAAGCAGCCAATGGGTTCAAACTGCTGACCTTTTTTTTTTTTTGTTAGGAGCCGTAGCTTGCTGTAGCTCTTAATCACTGTGCCATAACCAAGTGAAAAACAGGAAGGCATAGGATGTGGGGATGGAGAGTACCATGAAGAGCACCCGAGGGAGAGAAAACAGCATGTGCAAAGGCCCAAAAGAATAAGAGCAAATTCAGGAAACTACATGCAGTTTCCTACAGAAAGTGTATAGAGCACAGGTAGAAAAGATGTGGAAGATGAGGCTGAAGAGGAACAAGGGCCAGATCATGGAGGGGATTGTAGCCACACCAAGGGGTTTCCATTTATCTTGAAGGTGTTGATGACCCATGAGATGTTTCTAAGTTAAGATATAACATAGGCAGATTTTGGTTTAAAAATAAAATCTCCAGTAATTGTACTATGGTCATGAGACTAATATTAGGAAAAGCTGGATGAACCATATATGGGAACTCTGAAGAATTTTTGCAACTTCTCTGTAAGTTGAAAATTATTTCAAAATTAAAAGTTAAAAATATTCCCCTGGCAGCAGTGTGGATGATGAAATAGAGGAGCAGGCTGGAGGGGGTATTACAGTAATGCGGGGTGAGGAGGGTCTGAAATAAGCCCTTGGAAGTGAGTTTGGAGATAAGAGGGTGGAGGAGAGAAATTTAGGATCAAGAAAAGGCAGTACTTGATGACTGAGAGGATGGGATTGGAGAAGGAGCGATTGGAAAAGGCTGGCATTAAGTGACAATGTTCCTTCCTTGGTAGGAAAAAGAAGGCTAATTTTTAGCCTGATGTGGAACAAGAACAAATGTTTGAGGATGTTTAAAGAAATTGAATGACTTCTTCTTATCTAATGATAAGATTTTCAAGTGAACTAGAACTCAGTCTCCACCCTCCATCACAAGGAAATGCACAGCACTAATAAGATGGCTGAGGCATTGGTGGTTCAGTGTAGAATTCTTGCTTTCCATGCAGAAGACCAGGGTTTGATTGCCGGCCGATGTACCTTAAGCACAACTACCACCTCTCTATCAGTGGAGGCTTGTTTGTTGCTGTGATGCTGAACAGGTTTCAGCAGAGCTTCCAGACTAAAGGAAGAAAGGCCTAGTGATCTACTTCCAAAAATAAGCCAATGAAAATCCTATGGATCACAATGGTCCAATCCAATGATGGCAGCTAACAGCAAGATGGCCAGGGTTGTTAATGTGAGCACCATGGATTTATGTACTAAGTATGAAGAGTTTGGGATGAATCACTAGAACCTACAGGAATTCACTTTTTTTTTTTTTAATTGTTGTAATTAAATGAAGTTTACATTTCAAGTTAGTCTCCCATACAGAATTTTTTTTTTAACATACATTGTTATGAGACCCCAACCGCTCACCCCATTCTGCAACAGCACACTCCTCCCCTCCACCCCTGATTCCCCATGAACATTCAACCAGCTCCTAGTTCTCTCTGCCTTCCCATCTCACCTCTGGACAGAAGCTGCCCCCTTGGTCTCTTGTATCTACTCGTCTAAGGGGCACATTCTTCACAAGTATCACTTTATGTCCCGAGGTCCAGTCCAATCCCTGTCTGAAGAGTTGGCCTTGGAAATTATTTTAGTTCTGGGGTGATGGAGAGACCAGGGGCCACACTTTCCAGGGCACCTCTAGTCTTAGACCATTAAGTCTGGTCTTCTTACTAGAATTTGAGTTCTGCATCCCATCGTTCCACCGCTTCATCAGGGACCCTGTGTTGCGTTCCCTGTCAGGACATTCGTTGGTGGTAGCTGGGCACCATCTAGTTCTTCTGGTCTCAGGCTGATGAAACCTCTGGTTTATGTGGCCCATTCTGTCTCTTAGGCATGTGAAATTCCATACTGCTCTGAATGCTTCTTTGAAAATGCTTGCATTTAGGTAGAGTAGCATTAAGAAAGGTTCCTGAGGCAAGTGTCATGTTAAACTCCAGTCTCAGATTGTTACTTTTTAGTGGCTGTCAGCCTTAAGTAAAACCCCTTAATAGTTTTTCCCTTTATCATTTGATCAAATACAGTGACCCTAACAATATCAGCTGAACTGCATAGAGAGTTACTCTTCCTTAGGGGAATTTAGAAATATGTCTTATAAAGCCATTTCTTGGGGGCTATTTTTCTTCTCCATTAATTCATGACTGGCCACATAGTGCTAAAATAATTGGGAGAACATGAAATATTTAGATGTTTTGTTCCATATGATGCTCCAAACCGACTTATTTTACAGGTTGAATTTACTGAATTAACCAATTATTTTGCTTTCAATGAATTGTTTTGCTGCCACTCAGTCTAAAAGCAGTGGTGAAATTTTCCAATAATACTCCTAATTTCTCTGAAAAATTTGATGCAGTTTTGTCTTTAAAGGGTACCCTAAAGCAGTTAAGGATACAAAGGCATATTAAAAATATAAATTCTGTATTTCACATTATATTATTAGATGTATGCTAAAAATGATTTTAAAAAATTAGAAGAAAACTGCCTCTGAAGTTATCAATATTATTTCTCAAATTTTAAACTTGGTAATGAGAGAAGAAGGAAACAAGCCAATTAAGACAGCTTTCTGTGTCCATAGGACTGTAGAAGCTCTGGACACAGTAAGATAAAAAGAGGAGAAAGGAAAAATCAAAATGAGAGCAAGCATAGTCCTGGCCCTCAAGAACTTATAAATGGTAATGAAAGGTCCTTAGGTGGTGCAAATGGTTTGTGCTCGACTGCTGATCTAAAAGGCTGGAGGTTCGAACCCACCCAGTGGCACCACAAAAGAAAGGCTTGGCGATCTGCTTCTGTTAAGATTATAGCCAAGATAATAACCCTATGGAACAGTTTTAGTCTGTAACACGTGGGATCTCTGTGAGTCAAAAGCAACTCAGTGGTAACTAACAACAACAATGAAAGTATAGGTGTCTATCTTATGTGTCTCAAGGAGAAGAAAAATAAAACTTTGATTTCAGGGTCAAGTGATATGCAAACTGAACATGTTGATAGTGTACATTTAAATGCTAAATAAGAATATATTTATTAACATCCACAATAATAATGCCTTGTTGTTTTTTGAGGTGCAAAGAAGATGATAAAATTTAATCACTAAATATCAGTCAGATGAAAAGCCCAGACCTCCAGGAAAGCTGAGTCGACCGTGGAGATTGGATTTTTCAGTCTCGTTCCGGTAACTCCTGACCTAGGTGATGACTTTCATTCCTACCAGCCATTTGATGATAGAGCAATGGAAGTTAATCTGTTGGATAACATAGCTGCTTGAATTTTTAAAACCAGAAATGTTTGAGTCTCCTTCTTCTAAATCATGGGTTTAGAGGAAATATTTCCTGAACAGTCGTACTAAACGTAGTATTGAAAACTGTATTGTTCCTTTGGCTAAACTGTAAAACAAAACATGCTTGGAAGATTAACGCATAAATTGGCCACAAATTGACCAGGATGATTTTTCTTCCTGTCTTTTCCCACCAATTTCTGGTCCATCAAAAAGAGCTTTAGATTGCTTCTGAATGGAAAAAACAAAAACAAAAGAAGTTTCTGACAGGTCATCACACAACAGCTATTTTAGACTAAGCAGTAGGTTTTAATCTTAGTAGATTAAGGTAGCTGTAGTTGTACACTTTTAACTACTTAACTTGAGCCTGTAGCAAGGAAAGCATTCAAAAGAACCCCCAGTGAGTCAGCAAAGACTTCAAAAAGATTGTGTATATTTTCCAAAGCATATTTTAAAAAATCACGTACAAGGGAAAAGTGTAGAACATGTACCCACAAGAGCTAAATTTAAAAAATGTGCGTAGCAGTGAACACATGCATAGCATATGGATAAGGCTGACGGAAGAGTTCCTGGCCTCCATTCAAGACACCACTCACAGCAGATGCACCGTTGTAAATTTGAGCTACACAAGCCACATCCTCACTGGTCAGATTCCATCAGTTGTCTCTGAACCCAGTAAGGTTGTTGCACACTGCAATTCCAACTTTCATTTTGGTTGGAGCGAATAGGAATTCCTATATGAAACAGCCAAAGTGCATATATACCAGACAAATATTCATTCTTTACCTCTCGCAAGACATTGGCAAGTAAGGTCCCTGGCGACTTCTCATCTCAGATTTTTTGCCTAACAGATTTTGCCCAGCGTTTTGTCATCTGATTGCAAGAGTACAGCAAGGATGGGCAGCAGTCCTTTGGCAGTGACCTCTGCAAATTTTCTAGGATTAAATTATACTTCTCAAACAGATTAAAAGCCTCTGAGAATAACATCAGGGTAGGCGGCACCAACGGTTAATGCACTAGGCTGCTAACCAAGAGGTTAGAGGTTCAAGTCCACTCAGGCACCTGAGAAGAAAGACTTGATGATCTGCTTCCAAAAAAAAATCAGTCATTGAAAACCCTATGGGGCACAATTCTATTCTGACACACATGGGGTCACCATGAGTCAGAAATGACTGGATGGCAACTGATTTGGGGTCGCTGGGTGGTGCAAATGATTAACCTGCTCACTGCTAATGGAAAGACTGGAGGTTTGAGTCCACCCAGAGATGCCATGGAAGAAAGGTCTTATGATCTACTTTAAAAAAATAGCCATTGAAACCCTATGGAGCACAGTTCTACTCTGACATACATGAGGGCATCATGAGTTAGAGTTGGCTTGATGGCAACTGGTTTTTAATCCTTATTACTTTTCCTTTCATAGCCAAAACAAAAACAAAAACAAAACAACAACAACAGCAAAAGTACTGCTTTTATCTGTGAGATTCTTGGATATCCACTTCAAAACTTGACATGCAGACTGAAACACTTTTACACATTAGGCCTCTATGAGGACCTAAGGGTAGACTCATTTATTAGTTTCCTGTTGACTGATTCTAATAACTGAAGCCTTTTTTTTTTTTTTTAAATAAAATGTGTAGTATTTGGCTGGGCCAGCAACTGGTTAAAATGTACCATATCAGCAAATCAAATCGACGTCATCTTTGGGTTCTTCACTGGGCAGGGAGAGCAGATGTTGAAAAGGAGGAGCCTGCTTTGCAAAATCCTTTTGACAATAATTTGATAACTTTGGCAGAATCGAATCTGCTAATTTGATTCTTAGATTTCTAGGTGGTGGAACAGTACCAGATGCCTCACAAAATATTAGCATCCATGTTTAACTGCTCCTCATCACATCCTGTTCGCTCCTCTTTTGGGAGCCTCATATTAAATTAGATGCAGCTGCTGAGTGAAAGATTTCTTTCATGTTCCCATTTAGTATGAGAACAATAGCAAAAATAATCATCAATTTCCCAACTTTTAGGAATCCTTCCTTTGGTTTTGACGTTTCTTGATGGGAGAGGGGGTAGTTTAATCAGGGTGTTGTTTTAGAGACTATCTAAAGAGAGACAAAAATCCCCTAGAGGTCTACTAGTTATTCCCCCACCCCTCTAGTAGAATGACCTAAATATGTCTGAGGTGGTACTTTTTGCAAAAATGTAAGTCTCATTTCAAAAACTGTATGTAAGTATGTTAGATTACCTAATCCTGGCAATTTTGAATCTTGTTTTTAATTTATTTGATGCATTTTAGTAAACTGAACATTAATTCTATTTTGTTTAACTTAATTTCCATTGCTCGAAGAATTAAGTTATCATTTGGTGGTTACTAGGCATCAAAAGAGAAGGGAAAACACTTGAGGAAAAAAATGGAAGCTTCATTCCTGGTCTGTATTACAGCTTCTGACATATTTTTAAATGCCGGCAAGTAATGTCAGAGTAACAGCTGTTAAAACGATCCTTGTTTAACAGCCATAAAGGAATGAAGATTTCCACAGACAGCCTTATGTACATACCTGGGCCATGCATTATTGTGTGAGTTATTTCAGACTGATAATCAGAGAAGCTTAATTTTCTTTTCTCTTTTTCTTCTCCTATTCCCTCTGTGTTTTCTTTTCTTTTGTCATGGCCTTGCAGGCTGCAAAGAATTGCTGTTTTTCAGTTTCTGCAGTGGAATAATGGGAAAGGAGGAGTTCCCTCTCTGTCTCATCCAGCCCGTGCTTACTTGTACCAGACTTTGGAATTACTTACTTCAGAGTTGTTTCTTAAGATATCTTCACCTCTAGGCACAAAGTACTCTGGAGGGCAAACCTGGGATGGAAAGCCTGGAAGAGTTTCTTTGTATGGGGGCCTCTTAAATCTCTGCAACCATTAATATTTTACTGGCTACCTGAGGAAAGACAAATGTCTGGGTTGGCTGGTTCTAATAAAAGGTACCTTTTCCCTTCAGACCAGTCTCAGTGGAGCTGCCATTTTCTGCTGACTCCGAAGGACAAGACGGAGTGCCAGATTGTCATTTAACTCCATGGAAATGAGGCAAGGGAATCTGACCATGACTAAACCTTTGTACCCAGCAAAGGAACATAAGGAAATCAAGGAAAGCTTCTGCTAGTCCTAAGAGGACAAACGGTGGCTAGGTTTTCAAGACCTGTTAGGCCGGCAGAGAGAGAGTCCCCAGGAACACAGAGGTGACAAAACTCTTATAATTCACGTATTCAGGCTTTTGTTAGGCCAGAATTGAAGCAATTTCTTTAAAGAGGCTGCCTTAGAGACAACTGCTGCTAGTTTTCACCACCAAGGAACGAAGAACAGAAAAACTGACCCACAAGCCTCCAGAGGAACTATCACAACTCTCTTGGGAGAGGCCTATCAGAACTCAACTATGTCAGTTGTTCCCCTTCCTAACTCTGTGTGGGACACACACACACACCTTTATCAATCTTGGCATTGCAATTGTCCTCTGTATTAGGATTGTATTAGGATTGGTATTGCAATTCTCCTGTGTATTAGGGCTGCCATGCCATAATACTACAAAGTGAATGGCTTCTAAGATGAGAAATTTATTCTCACAGTTCTGGAGGCTAGTAGTCTGAATACAAGGGTTGGCAGGGCCATCTTCCCTCTGAAGTCTCTAGAAAAAGGTCTTTTTTTGTCTCTTGGTGCTTCTGGAAACCCTATGGGGTAGTTCTACTCTGTCCTGCTGGGTTGCTATGAGTCAGAATTGACTCAATGGCAATGGGCTTAGTTTCTGATTTTTGCTTCGGGTAATCCCAGGTGTTCCTGGGTTTGCAGCTGCACCATAACTGCACCCTCATGTGGCCATATTCCTTCTGTCTATCTCTCTGTGTCTCTTCTCCTCTCTCATAGAACACCACTCAGATTGCATTAGGATCTACCGTATTCCAGCATGACCTCCTATTAACTGCTAATATCTTCAAAGACCCTGTTTCCATAAGATCATGTTCATTGGTATCAGGTGAATGTTCACCAATTTTAGGGGGACACAGCTCAATCCATAGCAACCTGTGTTAGGTTGCCTTGTACAGGACTTAGAGGAAAGAGAAACGAGTATCCAAATAAACTGCTGTCTCTCTCTCCCTCCAGTTAATTCTTAAATTGCTCATTTTAAATAAAGCCATTCAAAAAGCTAAATTTATATTATGAAATAATAGCTACTTTTTTTTCATTTCTAGAATATAATTTCAAGTCCATTATAAAGAGTATATTTTCCATGTCAATCTTGCAGATAGATTTAAAATGTTCGTAGACTCCCAACACATTTTTGTTAGTCTTCTCACGTTCCCTCCTAATGTGAGTAATATGTATAGCTATGTGGACCTGACTGTTCTATCCACCTAGGCCTGAAGATGTATAATGTGGTTCTAATTCTGTGGGTTAGATTTTAAATTTCCAGAAATCTTCTTGCTCCCAGTCCAATTTCTATTAAACACCAATTTAATTTCTTTCAGGTCTCAGGCCTGTGACTTCACGCTAATTTGCCAGGCTACTGGTGTTGTATTGATTAAGTAGTTATATTCTTAAGGACTTTTCAACTAATAGAAAATTTATATTTATTAGTTAGCTGGACAGGATAAGAATACTCAGCATGTTGCCCAAGTTTCAGTTTAGCACTTCTTTTTGCAAACTCTTTTACACTGCTATTTTTACAAATTATTTCTCACAACAGTCCTGTGAGATAGGCTACCGCGGCTGTCCGGAAGCTGCCTAAGTTTTAGAAAGGGTACATGATGTGTCCTGAGACAGCAGCAGAGCCAAGATTAGAATTCACAGTTCCTGGGGCTCAGGCAGTCATGCCTTGTCACCCATCTGATGTACCCACCCCGTTCCTTTAATTATATTGTTTCAGTGCCATTACAGAGTAACAGATTAAGATAAAATAACAGTTTAAATGGAAATAGAGCCCATGTCTGCAAAGACAGAGTCTTGCATTCAGTAGCGGTCTCAGCGGTGTCTCATGAGGGATTGGATGCTCCCGTCCCATCAGAGTCCCCGAAAGCAATGGCTCCCCAGAAGCTGTTTCTAGCCCTCTTCTGAGTCAGACTGTGTTAATGGAAGATTATTTAGTTCAGCTTCTTTGCTTTTCAGATAAGGAAAGCCAGGTCTGGAGAGATTAAGAGACTTGCCCAAGGCTTCAGGACAATTTGGGTCAGTATCAGGGTAAAGGGAGTCCCTGGGTGGTGCAAACAGTTAATGTGCTTGCTGCTAACCAGAAGGTTAGAGAGAGGGTTGAGTCCACCCAGAGGCACCTCGGAAGAAATGCCTGGTGACCTACTTCCAAAAAATCAGCCGTTGAAAACCCTGTGGAGCACAGTTCTACTCTGACACACATGGGGTTACTATGAGTCAGAGTGGACCCAATGGCAACTGGTCTGGTTTTTTGGTTATCAGAGGAAGAGCACAGGTCTCCTCGTGGTGCTTCAGCACTCTGTCCCCAACACCCCCTGCTTCTCAAGACTGGCTCCAAAGTCACGTTCTGTGGAGTCAGAAAATGAACAGATAGTACTCAAAGTCCATAAGCATGAGTTTGGTGTTTCCGGGTTCAAACGAAGCCTCAACTTAATTTAGCTTATAAGTAGAAGATGACATTAAAATAAAATTTTAGAACTGACAAGAAACATTCTATTTCACCAAATAATATTACTTGTTATATAATAAAATGGTGCCTACAAAACCCAGAATGAAATGGAGATTTCAAATTGTTACTATTGTTCAGATAGTCAAACCAAACTATTCATGCCTCAAATGAAACTTTGTGGTCTGAATTGTGAAGGATGATCATGTGCTAGCTAAGTAAATTCTGTTTCTTCATGATAATTGTTAATATGTAAAAATGTTGGATAAGAATAAATTTCTCTTTGCTAAAGCCATCCATCCACTTATTGTATTTACATTATACTAGATAACTAAGCACTAGATAACTAAGGTAGCTTCTTAAAATATCATATTCTGCAGACCATAGGGAACATCTAGACCAGGGTTTCCAACACTTCAGTCATTTACGTACAACCATCATCATCTTTACTATATCTACATATTTTCTTTAAATTGACTTTTTTAATATAAATAAATGCATGAAAAAAGAAACTTTATAAAACTATAAAAAATGGATAACTAGTACCATTTGCCATAATCAATGAAAATAAATTGGTAATTATAAAATTTTTAAAAGTTAACCTGTGCCCCTATTATATTTCATGTATCACTAGCAGTGTGCATATTGTGCCTTGGGAAACACTGATCTAGCCCAGCAGTTATCAATGTGTTTCAGGGGGAAGAAGTGGCTCCGAAGACCTGTATACCCTTAAAAATTATTGATTGCCCCAAAAAGCTATTATTAGTGTGGGCTGTATCTAGAAATATTTACTTTATTAGAAATTAAAACTAAGACATGTTTAAAAAAAATGTTACTAGTTATCTTAAAAAAAAATATTAATCCATTACATGGTAATATAAATATCATAGTTACTAAAAATAGCTTATTTCCCAACTACACTTTTAATAGCATAGTTGTTATTAAAAATAACTAAATTTTCCCAAAAAGTGTATTAAGAATAGTGACATTGTTTTACATTTTTGTAAGTTAATATCTGGTTTAATAAGAGATAGCTGGGTTCTCATACCTATTTGTTACTGTAGCAAAACTCAACAAGACATAGAATCTGAAATCAAATCAATGAACTTTTTGCTCCAGTTACTTTAAAATCTATTGATCTACTTTGCACTTTGAATGCACTTTGAATGATTTAATAAATAATATCCATACTCCTATGAAGAAGACCAGTTAATACAACTATTATTCAAACTTACACACCACCACTAATGCCAAAAATGAAGAAATTGAAGATTTTTACCAGCTTCTGCAGTCTGAAATTTATCAAATATGCAATCAAGATGCATTGATAATTACTGGTGATTGGAATGGGAAAGTTGGAAACAAAGAAGGATTGATAGTTGAAAAATATGGCCTTGGTGACCAACTGCTTGAAGTAAAGGAGAATGAAGAACACCAAAGACACAAGGAAAGTATTAGCCCAAGAGTCAGAATGGGCCACATAAACCAGAGACTTCATCAGTCTGAGACCAGAAGAACTAGATGGTGCCCAGTTACCACCAATGAACGTCTTGACAGGGAGCACAACAGATAGTCCCTGATGGAGCAGTAGAAGGATGGGGTGCAGAACTGGAATTCTAGTAAGAAGACCAGACTTAATGGTCTGACTGAGACTGGGGGTGCCCTGGAAAGCATGGCCCCTAGACTCTCTATTAGCCCAGAACTAAAATAATTTCCAAGGCCAACTCTTCAGACAGGGATTGGACTGGACTGTGGGACATAAAGTGATACTCCTGAAGAGTGTGCCTCTTAGTCAAGTAGATACAAGAGACCAAAGGGGCAGCTTCTGTCCAGAGGTGAGATGGGAAGGCAGAGAGGGTTAGGAGCTGGTCAAATGGTCAGGGGGAATCAAGGGCTGAAAGGAGGAGTGTGCTGTTGCAGAATGGGGTGAGTAATTAGGGTCTCATAACAATGTATGTATAAAAATTTTGTATGGGAGACTAACTTGAAATGTAAACTTCATTTAATTACAACAATAAAAAGAAAAAGAAAAAAAATATGGCCTTAGTGACAGAAATGACGTTAGAGATGTCATGATGGAATTTTGCAAAACAAGTGACTTATTCATTGCAAATTCCTTTTTTAACAACATAAATGGTGACTATACACGTGGACCTTGCCACATGGAATACACAGGAACCAAATCGACTACATCTGTAGAAAGAGACGATGGAGAAGCTCAATATCATCAGTTAAAACAAGGCGGGGACCGACTGTGGAACAGACCATCAATTGCTCATAAGCAAGTTCAGGCTGATGCTGAAGAAAATTAAAACAAGTCCACAAAAGCCAAAGTACAACCTTGAGTATGTAAAAAAAAACAAACAAAAAAACCATTGCCATTGAGTCAATTCTGACTCATAGCAACCCTATAGGACAGAGTAGAACCGCCCCATAGGGTTTCCAAGGAGGAGCTGGTGGATGCGAAATGCCGATCTTTTTTTTTTTTTTTTAGTGAAACATTATTTATTTATTTATTTATTTATATGATACTTTAGATGAAAGTTTACAGAACAAATAGTTTCTCGTTAAACAGTACACATACTGTTTTATGACATTGGTTACCAACCCCATGACATGTCAACACTCTCCCTTCTGGATCGTGGCTTCCCTATTACCAGTTTTCCTGTTTCCTTCTGCCTTCTAGTCCTTGTCCCTAGGCTGTTGTGTCCCATTACGAACTGCCGTTCTTTTGTTTAGCAGCCAAGCTCTTAACCACTGCACACCAGAGATCCTCCTTCAGTATATCCCACCTGAATTTGGAGACCATCTCAAGAATAGATTTGTCACATTGAACACTAATGACTGAAGACCAGATGAGTTGTGTGATGACATCAAAGACATTATACATGAAGAAAGCAACAGGTCATTAAAAAGATAGGAAAGACAGAAAATACCAAAAGGGATGTCAGAAGAGACTCTGAAAGTTGCTCTTAAATGTAGAGTAGCTAGAGTGAATGGAAGAAATGATGAAGTAAAAGAGATGAACAGAAGATTTCAAAGGGTAGCTCGAGAAGACAAAGTGTTATAATAATATGTGCAAAGACCTGGAGTTAGAAAACCAAAAGGGAAGAACACAATCAGCATTTCTCAAGCTGAAAGACCTGAAGAAAAAATTCAAGCCTCGAGTTGCAATATTGAAGGATTCTATGGGCAAAATATTGAAAGATGCAGGAAGCATCAAAAGAAGATGGAAGGAATATACACAGTCACTGTACCAGAAAGAACTGGTCAACATTCAGCCATTTCAGGAAGTAGCATATGATCAAGAACTGATGGTATTAAAGGAAGAAGTCTAAGCTGCACTGAAGGCACTGGTGAAAAACAAGGCTCCAGGAATTGATGGAATACTAATTGAGATGTTTCAAGAAATGGGTGCGGCACTGGAGATGCTCACTCATCTATGTCAAGAAATTTGAAGACAGCTACCAGGCCAACTGACTGGAAGAGATCCATATTTGTGCCCATTCCAAAGAAAAGTGATCCAACAGAATGCGGAAATCATTGAACAATATCATTACTATCACATGCAAGTAAATTGTGCTGAAGATAATTCAAAAATGGTTGTAGCAGCACATTGACAGGGAACTGCCAGAGATTCAAGCAGGAGTCAGAAGAGGACATGGAACGAGGGATATCATTGCTGATGTCAGATGGATCCTGGTTGAAAGCAGAGAATACCAGAAAGATGTTTAGCTCTGTTTTATTGACTTTGCAAAGGCATTCGACTGTGTGAATCATAACAAATTATGGATAACATTGTGAAGAATGGGAATTCCAGAACACTTAATTATGCTCATGACGAACCTGTACTTAGACCAAGAGGCAGTTGTTCGAGCAGAGCAAGGGCGTACTGCATGGTTTAAAGTCAGGAAAGGTGTGTGTCGGGGTTGTAGCCTTTCACCATACTTATTCAATACTTAGTCAAACACCGGACAGTGTTTCATTCTGTTGTACATAGGATTGCTATGAGTTGGAATGGACTGGACAGCACCTAACAATAACAACAACAACAACAACAACAACATAGGGTCACTGTGAATCAGAATCAACTTCGTTTGGTTTTTTGGGCTTTTATAAAACAATGTTACTTAATCATCATAAAAAGGTTGAAGTACACATTGTCATCCTCATTTTATCAAGTAGGGAGTGGAAGCTCAGAATGGATGGGTAATTTCCCCAAGTAGCTAAGAGATGAAAGAGCCAAAATTCAAAACCAGATGTGGTGGCAAATCCAGCAGTCCCACAGCCAGTGCATGAACAAGCTGGTCTAAGAACCTGGGTCCCAGTGCTCTGTCTATGACATCAGGTGGCCCTGTGAGGTGATGATGTTATTTCTTACTAATGACCCAGTCTTAGTTTCCTAGTGCTGCTGTAACAGATATACCACAAGTGGGTGGTTTTAAAGAACAGAAATATATTTTCTCACAGTTTAGGAGGCTAAAAGACTGAATTCAGGGCACCAGCTCTAGAGGAAGGCTAACTCTCTGTCAGCTCTGGGGGAAGACCTTTGTCTCAGCTCCTGCAGCCCTGGCATTCCTCGGTTCCTCAGCCATCTTCACATGGCATCCATCTTCTCCTGTTTGTGCTTACGTATCTAGGTGTCTATGTTACCAGGTGGAAACCCCAGGTTTTGCTTGGTGTGACTCGTATCAGCCAATAAACAAAAGGCCCAGGTGGGAGAGTGTAAAGATGCCTTCATTTTGTTGTGCAAGGAAAGGAAGCAATTGGGGCTATTGCCGCCAAGACTGCTTCAAGAGTGTGAGGGAAAAAAGTTATTTTTAAGGTGTTTATAAGTACGGAGTTCATACAAGTTACACCAGCAACATTCTTAATCATACCATGCAGGCGCCAGGATTTTCACGGGGCAGGCCAAGAAAAGGAACTGCAATTTTCTGCAATTTTAATGCAAATTTTGAGGTAATGCCAAGCAGTGGAACTGGAATTCTGATGCAAATTTTGAGGCTGGCCAAGCAATGGGACTAGAAATGGCAAGGCCAGCCAAGCAAGCTGCAGTGGAATTTTCTGCAACCTGGGGACCTCTGTATTATCTATGCTGCTCCTTATAATTTAGAAGTGATTAGGTTTACAACAGGAATCCCTTGGTGGCACAAATGGCTAAGTGTTTGCAGACTAGCTGAACAGTTGGCAGTTTGAACCTACCCAGAGGAGCCTTGGAAGACGGGCTGGGTTCTGAAAGGTCACAGCCATGAAACCCCTATACAGCAGTTCTACTCTGCATCAATGGAGTCCTCATGAGTCAGAATGAGTCAGAATCTACTTGATGGCAACTAACAACAACAAGGTTTAGGACACACCCTATATTAATAACAGCCTCATTAACGTAACAAAGAAAACCCTATTCCCAAGTGGGATTATATCCACAGGTATACTAAAAAACAACAACAACAACAAAAAGCCTGCTGCCGTCAAGTCGATTCTGACTCATAGTGACCCTACAGAACACAGTAGAACTGCCCCACAGGGTTTCCAAGGAGCGCCTGGTGGATTGGAACTGATGACCTTTTGGTTAGCAGGTGTAGCTCTTAACAACTATGTCACCAGGGTTTCCTCCACAGGTATAGGGGTTAGGATTCCAACATATATTTTGGAGGGACACAATTAAATCCATAACAGGCCATAATAAACAGGGGACCTAAATTGGAATAAATAATTTCTATTAACAGTACAAACATAAATATTACCCTAATTAATGATTTTGCAAAAAATTTTCTCTTCTGGGGACAGTGCATGCCACAGACACAGACAGAATTTTATTTCAACTAAGAACTGCAAAACCAACTACTCCCTATTCCTCTAGTAAACTTGTCTGGAAGAGCTAATACCCACAACCCAAAGAAAGAAAGAAATAACACCTCCTCCTTGAACCTGTGGCCTCCCATTGCCGGTCCCTGTAATGAGCTATTGATTGGCCAGTCTGAGAGGATGCCAGTTCACCAGCTGACTGTCCAGAGGAGGATGACTTCTTCCTCCAGTTGATGTCTCTGTTGACCCCTCAGGAAGTGTGGCTGAAAGTGCAGCATCAAATGGCTTTTAACACTTAGATTTCATCCTGAAAGTCCCTCAAATCTAGCAGTAATGAAGCTATTGCATGTCCTGCCGTAATAAATCTGAATCAAAATAAAGCCAGCGTTCTTTTCTATCCAGTGAGCAGAGAGTGTATCGGGGTTAGAGGGATGAGAAGCCTTTTGTGCAGTGCCTCTATCTAAAGGACTGAAGAAGCTCCTTCCTTTGTCTGAGAGCAACTCCAAATGCTTTCCTTGTGCTGCTTGCCATTTGCATTTAAATTTTGATTGCCAAGTATTTTAAGCTTTGTTGGTGAATTTCTAATTCTTTCTTTCAAAGTTCCTGCTTCAGTTGATGCACTTAGAGTTAATACAACAACTGCTTAGAAAAAAAAAAAAAAAGTTGCATAACTACTAAGTACCAAGCATAGCATTAGACTCCAGGGTTCTTAGGATACGCAGGACATGGATTTTTGCTCTCTAAAGAATTTTTGTTGCCTTTTTTAGATTCTTTGAATTCAAAATTCCATTGCATTGCCTCATTAGCCAATTTTATTTATAGTATTTGTAAGTATTAGATAAGATCTTATTTATTTATTTTATTATGAATATACTATTGTTCATTTCCCCAACCAGCATGAAGATGCAGCTCCCAGAAGGCACGGATCTTGTTTGCTTTGCTCACCACTGCAGTCTCAGACCCAGGACAGAGCTTGGCACATTGTAGACATCCATAAAGAAGGAATAATCCACAGCTAGCAAACATTGGCACAGTGCACTGAATAGGTGTAAGTGATTTGAGAGCATTATGTCTTTTTTTTCCCTTAGGACACTCAATTAATGACTGAATCCAGAAGGAAGGACACTTGTTTACCCTGTATACTTTTCTTTATTTTTTTAACTGTGCTTTAGGTGAAAGTTTGCAGCTCAAGTTAATTTCTCCTTCAAAAATTAATACATATTTGTTTTGTGACATTGGTTCCAATCCCCACAATGTGACAACACCTTCCCCCTTTCCACCCCAGGTTCCCTGTGTCCCATTCGTCCCGTTCCCATCCCTTCCTGCCTTCTCATCCTGCTTTTGGACAGGAGCTGACCCTTTGGTCTTGTGTATCTGATTGAACTAAGAAGCACGTTCCTCACGTGTATTATCTTTTGTTTTACAGTCCCATCTAATCTTTGTCTGAAGAGTGGGCTTCAGGAATAGTTTCAGTTCTGGGTTAACAGAGCATCAGGGGGCCATAGTTTTGGGGGTACTTTTATTTTCTTAGAAGAGATTTTGGGAAATCTGTTAAAACCTGTCTGAAGCTGAAATGTTCTAATGACTGGAGTGGTTCTCACAAATTCTCAGTGGAGTAAAATGCTTTCCCAAGAATCTCTTTGTACTACTCCCTTGAGTTAAAAGTAAAAAACATTTTTCATGTGGGATAAGCCATACCAGTTCTCCATAACCCAGTGTCCAAAACATCTTATATGGCACTCCTACCTTGAACAACACAGTTGAATTTAAACAACTTGTCAAGCAACCCTTGATAAAAACCTCTCTGAGAAGTATACCATTTTGAGATATTCTATAATCAGAATCAACTTCCACCTTGTATATGACTTCTGTGACCATAATTCTGTCTTCTGAGGCACCTTCCCTGTAACATCTGGTGCTGAGTGATGCGATTATGTACTCCTGGACCTTTGTTTCATAGTCTGGACTCTGTACACAGAATGTGCATGTGCATACATGTGCGTGTGCACGTGCAGGTATGTGTGTGTGTGCGTGCATGTGTGCCTATGTGTGTGTATGTGGGTAGGTGTGGCTTTGACCCGTTGCAGAATGAGAACTTGTAGTGTTCTGCCCTGGATATTTTCTGTGCTTGGCTGACCCAGTGAGCCAGAATACACTGCATCCATGTTGCCTTTGACTTCTGAGGATGTTGCCATGAAGGTTCTTTAACTATGTCCTTTTCTTGGACTATTAAATGTGTCAGATTTGGTGTAGTTAAGAGGCACTCTTAGAAAGTTTTTTTTTTTTTTAAGCTTTCTGCATATAAAATGTTTCCATAGCATGTCGTATGAAAAATTTCCCAAGTTTCAGTGTTGACAGATGGTGCCGCTCTACTATACAAGCAGCAATGTCCTCATGAGACTATTGATTTTGTTTGTGAAATATAAATCCCTAAACAGTGACTGATGGGCTAGTGAGAAATGCTTCTTTAATAATTCAATAATTTCATTAAATGATTTGGTCCTAAGCGAAACAGGAGTGGTGAGAGACCTGACTCGGGCTGCATTTAAGTCTCATATGAAAACAGGACCATGGTCCACTTCCCTTCATGTTTATCTATTGGTTTGCTTCCAGATAAAGCGAAGCATGTCAGCATATGAATTCCAAGAAATTGGGCAAATGACATCATATTCTTCAATTTGTTTCACAACAGCCATTTTAAGCTCAGTCTGCCCAAATTCAAGGCCGTGGTATAGTTCATTTGCTTACCAGGAAGACTTGGACATTGATTTATTTTGCCTGCTGCTATTTAGCCTTCTCTTCTTAGCAGGCTCTCATCTACATCAAGGGAAAACGGACTGTTTGTAGGGAGTAGAAACCAAGATGATTCCCACACAGAACTTTATTACAGCTAAGAAGGACATATTAACCAAAGCCTGCTTAGTCTAATGTACTAGAAGCAACTGCCACCCAAAACTCTAAGAAACAAATAAACTGAAAATAAATCACAGAAACTCCTGAAATGACAGCCAGCATTCGCCCAAGTGTGTCTTCATTCGTGTGTTTATTGCGTATGCAAGACAAGGTCCTAAAGAATCAAACTGATTTATTTATACCTTGATTATTTCAGGAAAGATTAAATCACCAGCAAATTCATACATCACACTTACTTTTACAAATGAGTTAAAAAGCTAATGTTTTGTATGTTTAATTTGTCATGTTAATTAGGGTCTCCTAGACCATCAAAGGTTAAGGGCTCAGGTGCTAACCAAAAGGTTAGCAGTTTGAATCCACCAGCCACTCCTTGGAAATCCTATGGGGCAGTTCTACTCTGCCCTGTAGGGTAGCTATGAGTGGGAATTGACTCGACAGCAACAGGTTTGGTTTTGGTTTTTAGACCATCAAAGAGATGTTAAAGTAATGCAATTAAGAATCATAGATTAAACACATGTACAGTTTATTTTTTTTGGCAGGGCTCTGAAAATACAATTTTCATATGCTAATGGATCCTATGGGGAAGTAGCTATTAATTAAATAATCCATTAGACTAAAAGTAAAGTGTCAATACAAGTACAGTCTACTAGCATTATTGAAGAATAGTACATATAATATTTAGCAATGGCATATATGTTTGCATTTGGTTTTGCAGATATTTGTGTCAGCTATACCGAATTAATTAAAATAAAACCAGACATTATTTAGTAAATCTCCACAGTGCTGTGCTAAGCATTTTGAATAAAACAAAAAAGTAGAAAACATGATTCAGCTTCTCAGAAAAAATACAGTTTAGTTGGGTGAGGCAAGGCATAAATAAATTTAAAATAAAATGTTTGTACATATCAACATATTAGGAATGTTTCAAGGCATTTGCGTCATCAATTCTTTACCATTTTTATCATTGTCCAATTCATCATGACATTTATTGAGGACTACTAGGTAGGGAAAAATGTGCTGCAATAGGGCCTGGAGATACCAAGAAGGTGTAAATCCTGGCTTTTGTCCCAGAAACTAGTGATTTAATACTTAAGATTGATTACTAAAAGCAATCTTTGCAAATCAGAAAGTGCCATGGATGGGAAAGTGGGAGCAAGCTAAGGGCAAGGATATTCTGGCAAGTTTTATGGAGGGGAGAACTTGAACTTGAAGCATAGGTAGGATATGGCTAAACAGAGGGGGTGACATGGCTCAGATGGGGACAAAGTCTGGAGCCAGCATCATCACGGGGTGTTGAGGGTGAGGAAATCTGTTTGACTGGAGAAGATTTATATAATTGGGACTAGATTGTGGGTTCTGAGGGTTGGGGAGTTTAGAGTTAGCTTTCCTAAAAAGAGTGACGGGACCAAAGTTGTCTTAGGAAGACTGACCAGGTGAAGAAGTGCTGGATAGATCTGTGGCAAGGAGTGGGGGCTAGAGGTAGAAAGATGGGCTGGGAGACTGTACATGAAGGGATAAGAGATGAACATGCATCCTTAAACCAAACACAGACTTCTTAATGGAAAGGTTCATACCTTGCCTTTTGCTTGTTTGTTAGCTTTTCCTGCACATTTAGTCCATAATGTATAATGCAATGTAATAACCCCTTGCAGGGCCGCTTACTTATGAGACTACCTAAAGACAAGTGGTGACCTTTGCCACTGGTAACTGTATTTGGCCTCCTGGAACAGGAATGCCTCAAGAATAAAACAAGTTAGAGAAACTTAAGGAGATTCAAGCGGAGGTCATAATATCGTGAGGTAATAAATTTTGTGACTGACATCGGGGCCTAATCACAAGCAATCATTATTGAATTACCTGGTAATAATAACTGGAGGTGAACAAAATAAGCAGTCTAAGCACAATGTAAATGCAAATTATTAGCTTCCTGGAGATCTGATCAAATAAGACTGAGGTTTAAATTAAACAGTGACCAAATTAATTGAAAGGTACTGTATTGTGTCACAGATAATTATCAACTAGGATAGTATTTGTTTTGCCGCAGCATACTGATTCCTTTACCTCTTTTTCCTTTTCTGAAAATGTAAAAGTTCCTTTTAGTCTTTTAGTTGCAGTCAGAGTCAAGAAATGAATTTGCAGAATGTACTAAACATTAATTTAATTAAAACACAATCATGGAAGCCTGGCTTTTTCCTTTTTCCCTAAATATTTTTCAAGTTCTCAGGATAAGTTTTACTGTGGCACATCTATTTATATTTTCATGAATTTTTTATAAAATGTAATAATAGCAGCTAATAATGTTAACAACAACAGTGATAGCTGTCATTTCTCTCTGTCTTCTCAGGATCTGATCTGTGCTGAGTGTTCACAACTGAGTCATAACTGTCTATGTTAAAGGATTGTTCCTAGGTTTTATTTATCTTGTTCAGCAAATAAAGAAGCTTTTTAATTCAATTGGTTTCTTGGCTGATTTGTCTCTCAGTGTGATTAATCAATGGGATCTAGGGGTCCAATTCACATTTTCACTTAAGTCAATAGAAACACTTAGTGTGGTTGTGGTTGTTTAGAAGCGGATAAAATGGGATCATTGACTTAAAGATCATTTCTTCCTGTTTTGTCCCTTGACTTTATTTTCTCCAGCAGGCTTTCTAGTTAACTGAGTCTGCTGGTTATGGAAGCCTACAGGGAGCAGAAGGGTAGGTAGCAATTTCTCTTCAGTAGACAGTTTCTATTATTTTTGTTCTTTTTCATCACCAACTGATGTATACCCAAAGATGATCTACGTGTAGGTAAGTGATAGGCAATTTGTTTCATTTCACATCTAATACTTTCCAAAAAACACTTTGTAACCATTATCTAATAGAAGTTCAATAGAAGTCTAAAGCTAGAAGGAAATTTGGGGGCTATGATGTTCACCCCAAGCTTTCCTCCTCCCCCCATCTACTATTAGAGTGGTATTACTCCTCTTCTTCTAGGTGTCCAGGCAAGAAGATTCTGCAACAGCCTCTAGGAAATTCATTTTAGTGTTAATATCTCCCATGGCCGAGAGAGAAGTAATTTGGTTCATATGTAATCTGGTTCCTCCTCCTCTATGTTGAAGCCCGCAATGACCTGGTGTCTTTCCTCATCAGGGATGAGGGTATTCTGTCAAAATGCTTTGATGGATTATGTGCTTGATGACCTTCTGTGACTTTGTGCAAGGCAAGGAGAGAGAATGAAAGGGTGGTGAAGGGGCAGGGGAATAGACATATTTGCCACGCCTGCCATTCTGGCTCAGAATGAAGATTCACTGAGAAAAGCTGAATCAAGGCTAAACCGCGGAAACTCTCCCCTTCTGCTTCCTTTCTTCCCCTGGCCTAGGGATCCTCCTTCAGCTAACACTTTGAAAGTGGGAGCAGGGACAGATTACCCAATAAGCAAGGTAAGCACGTGCTTAGGGCATCAACAAAACAGCCGCACCGGTTGATGAAAATCTATCTAAAAATAAAATACAGTAATTTGTTGCAATATTTGTTTTCTGATCATTAAATTTTCTTTTAGGACATCTTTTCATGTGTTCATTTATAATTATAGCATTTATTACGAAACAAGCATCAAAACTGAAGTATGAGCCGTTTAAAGCAAAACTGGCAGAAGTCAATTCTTCATTGTGGGAGATCAACAGAATTTTACATTGTTTGTTGAAACAACTAAGTTCACTAACTCATTTTCTTTGGTGTAGAATATGTGGAATATTCCTTTTAGAAAATGTGATACATAGTAAAAATCTTAGTACACATCCACTAAAAATTTTATAATCCAGTTCATCTCATTCCACTAAAAATGGCATATACCAATTTGCATTAAATCGCTAATGTTATAGTCACATTTAAAAAGAAGTGTATCATGGATAGCTTAGACACACACATATATGCACATATATATATATATATATATATATATATATAACTCACATATCCTGTTGGAATGCGTGAGTAAGCAAAGGAAGGGGCACCACAGATTATCAATGTTCATGGCCCTCACATGCCTTCATCCAGTCCGGGGAGGAAGTAATACTACTGTTCTTACACTGGTAGCAAGGGACTGTATTTTCCACCTTGAAAGCTTAACAGAAAGAGAAACTATTTAGGGAAAGAAGGAATATCTCTCCTCTGGGTCAGGAGTCACCATTTTCAGGACTCTTGCTTGTGTTAATAAGGGAAAACTGATCTCATTTTTGTACCTCCCCTATAGCACTTTGTCTGACATGAGATATGATACATATTGGAGTGCATTTAGTGTGAAATACTTGTGTGCATTTTAACTTGACTTTTAACTCCACATGGCAGCTAAAAAAAAGCGCAGTACATATAAAAGGACTTAGTTAAGAGGCCGTGACAACTGAGTCAAGGGTTTGCTCACTTGGAAACCACTGAAGTAAGGAGAACATCTCTTTACTGTTAGAGGTCATTGCTTAGCAGGGCCTCCTCACGCAACAAAGGCCGCTTTCAGTTTGTCTAGAAGTAACCTCAGAATTACAGACAGAGAGAGAAGACTGCAAGCAACATTCTGTGGCCAGAGCCCGATTTAGATTTGCAACACATTTTCTTGCAAGAAAACAACACTTTAAAATCATGAAACAACATATTTTACATATTAAGTGTTTAAAGTTCTATGGTTTGTGCTATAGACATTAGTACTGCTCTCTGTGAGCTGCCCTAAGTACAGCATGCTCTGAGTCTTACAGCATGCTCTGAGTCTTGTCCCCCCATCTAGGCTTAAAGCCAGATCAAATAGTTCTTTCTGAATCCCCGGCACCCAGCACAGTGCCTGGAAATGAGTAGGCACTGGTTAAACAATTACTGAATGAATGAATAAACAAACATAGAAGCTGACTTCTGTCTAATAGGTTTATCCAGAAAGATTAGTTGAGACTTCGTTCTAAGAGTTTTTCTCTAACAGCTTCTTGGGGAAAAAAGGAAAGTGTAGGTTTCAAGACCATTCCTGATGAAGGCCATAGCATTTTACGAACTAAAAAGGCAAGGAGGGAGGTGGGTTGGGAAATGGGGAAAACATGGACCTAGCTGGGGTTTCTTTGGCTTCTGCACAGTAGAATCTGTCTTCTACTAAGATAGATTTGGGTGGATGGTTGAGTGAGGGTCTTGAAAGTTCATTTCATTGTTTAAAGTGCAGGAGGCTAGAGGTGTGAGATACAAAGTCAACCCAAGGGGAAAATGCAAATGAAAATCATGCTTCTTTAAGCACGTTCTATAGCCCTTCATTTCTCCGATTAACTTATACTTGTGGCAATTTTTTATCTGGACTAATATGTCCTTTATTTTGGCTCTCCTAAGTCACACGCCACTGGAATGCGATTGGTCTTCTTACCAGCTGAGAACCATCTGCTCTTTTCTGGACAACAGCTATTCTGTTCTGGCTCTTCCCACCTCCTGCTTCTTTCAATTTTCTCATATATTTTCAATTGTATGCATTCTCTCTTCTGTGAATAGGAGACAGTAAATGCCTGAGAAATTACCTCTTTGGATACATTTTTCTCAGGCATTGGAATTTTAAATTGTTGTTTTGTTCCATTCAGAGTTTTGATCTTCTATATGTAAAATAAAATGTTCATCTGTAACACTGGCCAAGGGAAATGTTGTCTTCTGGAAAGCTTCTGTATATTGCTGAGAAAAATCATGAGTCACTTTTTAACTGTTGATCATTTAATGTCATAATATTTCCTCTCTCTCTCAAAAATCAGGTAGGAAAGTTAAACAGTTCCCAGAGAAAATGACAGGTAACAGATGAAGAAAACAAAGCAATTTTGATACAAACTAACTCCTTCTCGGGTCCCAGTGTAGTTGGTGATAGGCTCAAAGCACTTTAAGTTAGAACTTTAGAGCAACAAACGCATGCTACTGGTGTTGACCCTGAATTTGTGGCTCTGACACTCATGTTCATATTTCATTTCTCATTTGTCAGGTGGTTTAGAGGAAAGTGAGCTAGACTTGAATTCTGGAGAGGTGGGTTCAAATACAAACTCCATGGAAAGATGTGAACCTCTCTGAACTTGAATTTCCTCTTCTATAAGATTTAATTAATGATACCTACACTACAAGGGTATTAGGAAGATTAACAGACACTGTACAGAAAACTCTCAAATCAGCTGCTGTTCAACTAACATAAGTTGAATTTGAACATGAAATAGTTGTTGTTGTTAGGTGCCATCGAGTCAGCTCCAACTCATAATGACCCCATGTACAACAGAATGAAACACTGCCTGGTCCTGCACCGTTCTCACAATCATTGCTATGCTTGAGCTTATTGTTGCAGCCACTGTGTCAATCCATCTCGTTGAGGGTCTTCCTCTTTTTTGCTGACCCTCTACTTTACCAAGCATGATGCCCTTCTCCAGGGACTGGTCCCTCCTGATAACATGTCCAAAGCACCTGAGACGACGTGTTGCCATCCTCACTTCTAAGGAGCATTCTGGCTGTACTTCTTCCAAGACAGATTTGTTCATTCTTCTGGCAGTCCTTGGTATATTCAATATTCTTCACCAACACCATAATTCAAAGACATCAATTCTTCTTCAGTCCTCCTTAATTTCCTGAAATTACTAAAGTGAAATTCAGAAGTAAGATAATAATCTGGATAATTCATCCTTGCATCAGTTATTTGGATTCTTTGCATAAAGAAAAAGACTAAGGGATTCAATTATCTGCATAATTACTCGATTCTGCTCTGCATGTTCTAAACAAGTTTAAAATTTAACAGGCAATCATATTCTTTCCAAAGACAATCACTTTCTATGGAAAGGATATGGGGTTAAAGAATTGCTCATCCCACTTTGTCCAAAGGTTTTTTGTTTTGTTTTTAATGGCACTATTAGAAGAGACAGAATCTAATGTAAAATCTCAGCACTACGTCAAGACAAACCTGTTACTATCCAAAATTTACTGGGTTTATTAGGACGTTATGGATTTAGTTAGTAGGATTTCCATCACCTCCCATTCTATTTGTAGTGACCAAGGCATAAAACCATTGTTAAAACCATCTATTACTCAATTTGCTCTTCTGCTTTTCGGTAATTGAGTTTACCAGATGGAGCAGTATATCAGCTTTAACCCTTTTCTATTCAATTACAGCTTTCCTCTTACTAGCCAGGGCCATTCATGACATTTTGTATTAAGACTATTCATGCTTATACTGTTAATCATCATAATAATTACAATTATTTTGACCAGTGTCATGGATTGAATTGTGTCCCCCAAAAACATCTGTCAACTTGGCTGGGCCATGATTCCCAGTATTTTATGATTGTGTACGATTTTGTAAATCTGATGTGATTTCCTTATGTGTTTTAAACTCTATCACTATCATGAGGTTATACTGATGAGGTCTATAAGATTAGATAGTGTCTTAATCCAATCTCTTTTGAGATATAAAAGAGAGAGGTGAGCAAAGACACATGGGAACATAACACCACCAAGAAAGCAGTGCCAGGAGCAGAGCGCGTCCTTTGGACCGGAGGTTCCTGTGCTGAGATGCTCCCAGACCAAGGGAAGACCTGATGCATCATAAGGACATTCCTCCAGAGGTGACAGAGAGAGAAAGGCTCCTCCTTGAGCTGATGCCCTGAATTTGGACTTGTAGCCTACTGGACTGTGAGAGAATGAACTTCTCTTTGTTAAAGCCATCCACTTGCAGTATTTCTGTTAGAGCAGCACTAGATGACTAAGACAATTAGGCATCCTTTGGTTTCCAGACTCCTTTAAGTCTTTATGCTCTAATAATTCTTGAAGTCATCTAAGGCCCTATTTAATCTTTTAATTGAAAATTTTCATTTTAATATATAGATGTGCTATTAACTTATTCATGACATAAAGGTGAATTCTAAAAATATCCCTATGCTCTAGGGTTCATCATCCATAATATATCATCAGTCTTCTCTGTCTTCAAACAAGTTCCCTTTTGACCTAATTTATTTACTTAATCAATTTTAGGTATCATGATGCATCAAAATTAAATCCATCTGGCTGAAATTAATAAAATACCACATACTTACAGTCAAGCTTTATTTTAAAGTGGCACATTTTATATTAAAAAATTAAGTAGTATATTTGATATTTTTGCTTTTTTCTCATATTTATTATAAAACATCTGTTGAAGTCCAATATTGTATTCTTTCAGGGTCCCAGTAGGAAACAAATGGCACAGTCAAATGAGGTAACTGAAAAGTTTTAATAAATGAATTATTTAAAAAACATGTAGACAGAGTTGAAGGAAACAAAAAGATTTTGGAATGCATTCCAGAGCCAGCCACAGTGGCAGCTGTTACTCACCTTAGGCAATTATTGAGGGGGAGCAATTATTGGAACCTGAGAGAGTAGCCATAACTGTGAGAGAGAACCAACCAACAGGAGGTGTGACTTTCTTGGGGTACATAGCCAGGGTGAACTTACAGGTGAGAGCTGGAGGAATAAATACCCTGAACTCACTCTCCTCTTTATCTTCCAACTTCTACTCAGGGTCCCCAACAACCAAACCCAACTGGGAGCAAAAGACAATACAAAAATAAACAAATAGAGAATATCAAGAGAGAAGCGTCAGGTATTCAGAAACAATTCTCTATGGATCTTTTGTTTCTGCATGTCTCATGAGCAGAGGCACTGTCTTTTTGTTCTGGACTATGGTTTCAAGAAAGTTTGCATAGCAAATGGCTTTGGAAGATACAGTTTCTTCCTCTGGGTAGGTAGGCTTGCTTACTGTCCAGTATAAAAGATTTGGGTGCCCCAAACTCTGAGTACCTCAACTTCAACACAAGTTGTGTGCAGCATCTACCTCCAGTCTCTCTATATTACTCCTGTTGGATTTGAGGGGTAAGGGGAAGTGATGAAAACATCAGGCTCATGCTGCTTGCTGTGCTGTGAGTAATAAATTTCTTTGTTTCTAACCCAGGAGTCTTGGTCTTCTGCCAGCATCCGTGAAACTGCAGCAGGCTTCCTTGTTAATTTTCAAGTAGGGTAAGATCTCAGACCCTTTTTGGAAGTTTCTGATGAGAGTGTAAGATGCTGACAGAGATATGACTTTCTGGAAAAGAAAGAGTAAAGAGGATAAAGACCATGTGAGCCAGGTTCAGAAATATGAAAGGACTTCCTGGAATCCAGCATCAAGTGCTCTTACCCAACTGGTGAACAAGGTGTGTGTAGGGTCAGTAAGGTTCCCCACCTGTCGTAGCTGTTAATGTACATTTAGAGGTTAAGTGAAGAGACGTAGGAATAAAAGAAGCCAGCTGACTCCTGCTTTGTTTGTTTCTCACTCTCTTCCAGGTGAGAAGAAGAGGAAATGCTATAGGGACAACATGGCAGCAAGTCCTGTGGCCCTAGCTGAAAGACTGCTTCACTGATGGTTTGGAAAAGCTGAAACCCAATGGTGTTCACCAGGCTGCTGTGCCTGTTCAGCTATGCAGAAGCAAAATGAATGTGGTTGGTCCTCTCAGCAGGCAAAACTCAAGGCCTCCTCATAGCTGTGGCTAGTATTCTCATTGATGGACTTTGTAAAATTTTTAATGACTCTTGGGGTATTGCCAATGGCCTGGCTGTTTGGTCTGCCACTTGGAAAACTAGATGGGCAGGTTAAAGAAATCCCCCTTTGGGGACATGAACTGTGTTAACAAAACAGGCTGGCTCACTCATGTAGATGTCCATGATAAGGATTAATTCCTTGATGAGACCAACTGGAATCAAACTGCTGATTGAGCCTGCACAGCCCAGATGGCCACCATTTCTGCCTGGATGCATCCTCATGCCAATTGTGCCAAAACATCTACCTCATAGACTGAGTACAGAGGACTCAATATTTCTGAGGCTGCCACTGCAGCCACACTTGTGACTCCTGCCATAAGATGACCCATTTGTCTTGTGGTAGAGGCTGCATGGCAGGCATGGCTGTTGCCCATTCCTAACTAATAGACCACATTGGATAGTTAATCTCCTCCTGGAGGCTATCTGTGATGCCTCACCACTGCTGACACATTTTCAGGTTACAATGTTGTTGTTCCAGTCTGATTAGCTGACTCCAAGCACACAAACGTGGCCCTTGAAACTAATCTGTGTAATGTGTTTGGCCTTTTGGACCATTTGCGGTCTGACAATGGCACGCTTTTCATCACAAAAAGCACTTAACAGTGGATTAACCCTTTGGTGACCCAATTATTTTCTGCTTTGAATTTTTTGTTTATTCCATGTGTTTTCATTAATGAAAGCATGCTGAATCATTGAGTGTGTCTGAATTTTTGGTACGTAGTATGGATTTTTTTAATTGTCCCCTCCAACAAACCTACCCTAAGTGTTTAGTGGTACCTATGAAATACCTCTAATTATACCTCAGTCTCCACCAGGGTCTATTGGTACATATGCCTAACAGATAAAAATTTTCAAAATTTCTATTTTTCCTGCAAAAATTCAGACACCTCACAAAATATGCTGTAAAAACAGTAATTTGCAACACATGCTCATCTCTTCAGTTTCAAACAGTCATAAATGTCCCTGCCTTGTGGACTTTTGAACCTGAGAAGCTGAAAAAATTCACGGTCACTATATGCACTGTCAGGCATGAAAGTCTTTTTAATAGTCAAGTTATTCACTGGACTTTCCATACTCTCTAACATCCAAAAACATTTGGTATTGTTGAATAGCCTCCTCAAAAATCAACTCAAAAAGATTTCTGAATATTCCTCTCTCAACTCTTCCTGGTCCACACTCCTTGATAAGGCAATTGGTCGCTGAATGTGGCTGTCCACAGAAAGGGATCATCTCCTAGCTACTTCCTGGGTAATGATCATGATGAAAGGGATGGGACGTAGACAGCCCTATTTTAAATATTTGGGTTCGGCTCTGATCATTCCTGGGTATAGTGCTTCTTTCTTTGTCCTAAAGGCAACTCCAAGCCAACCTGGTTGGTGCACCCTCTGGGTGGCAGACTGGCCGAAATGTGGTCTAGGGTTTTCAAACTTAATTCTGGTTCAGCTACCTAGATTCCCTTGTGGGACTGACATGGTCCTAGATCATAAGGAAAATGACCAGTTGGTTGAGTACACTGCTCACTGAGTCCCCCTACAACTACAATGGCCTAGAGCAGAGAACATACTGGGTCTCTGTAAGTTTGGCAAAAATGCCCTTTTTCCTTTTGCACTAGATCTCTACCAGATGAAAGATCTGGTAGCATAGGATATGATTTGAAAAAAGATGACGTTATAACTATTGAAATGGGACACACTGGTTTCGTGAGAGTGCAGGGAGAGCAATAACCCCAGCCCCTGGGGACGGAACACCTTAGATCCTGGGAGGCATGGGGGTGGTAATAATGATCTTTGTCTTTCAGAACCACCCTTGGAGTCTTCTCCATGAAGGAAAACACTGACGTGTCTCTCTCAAACTGTTGTAAGCATCCTCCCTCAAGCTGACTCAAACCACGATTAGATCACCATTCCTTTTTACCTTACTGATAAGTCTACCAGAAGCAGTAGGGGATGAACCCAGCTCCTACACCTCCCACGTACACTTGCTACCACTTCTAGATGTCTTCCCCACCCCTATTCTCAGTCATTCCATGAGGCAGATGAATGCCACCTAGTTCATAGTATGGACAAACAGGGCATGTTGGACTCAATTCTCTTAGGTAGTTCCTCCAAAAATAAGGATTAAACTCAATTATTTGAACTTTATGGGGACGCTAAGGCCTACCAGCTGGCCAATGACTGATGTAGGAAGTCAGGCATTACAATGCCTCTCTCGTGAAAACTCAGTGACCTGCACCTTAGAGGTAGTCGTAAGAGATCTTCAAGTATTTAAAACACTACTTCAGCCCTGGAAGGCATTCAGGACAACCTCAACTCACTGGCTAGGGTCGTTAAGAATGATAGAATTGGCTTAGACTTCCTCCCTGTGGGCCATGGTGGAATCTGTGCAATAGTTAATATATGCTGCTATACCTGGATTAATGCCTCAGGCCAAGTGGAAATCTCAATACAGAAATTTAAGGAGAAAGCCACCTGGCTTTCTAAGGTAGACTCTTATGGTTTATAGGATTTTTCAGCTAGTTAGGTCTGGGCCACTGGGGTGGGGGCATGCATGAGGTTTATACTGCAGGTTGGCCTCTTCCTTTTGCTTGGAGTCCTGGTGATAGTAGCCTTAATTAAATACTGTATGAGACAAATTGAATGGATACCAGCTTCTGTTGCTCAGATTAATTAGAAAGGCTGATGGAATAGTACTCATGGGAAAATTAACCAGAAACCAAAACAGTGTAGAATTAACCTCTAAATGTAGAATTATTGTTGTGAGATAATTTTTCACATTTCTCTCAAGTTTCTACATGTCTTGCAAGCAAAGGCACCATGCGCTGCTGTCAAGTTGATTCCGGCTCATAGCGACCCTACAGGTCAGAGTAGAACTGCCCTGTAGGGTTTCCAAGGCTGCAGTCTTTACAGAAGCAGATTGCCACATCTTTCTCCTGTGGAATGGCTGGTGGGTTTGAACCACCGACCTTTCAGTTAGCAGCTGAGTGCTTATCCACTGCCCTTTTGTTTTGGACTTTCGAAGAATGTTTACATAGCAAACAGCCTTGGTAGATACAGTGTCTCCCTCTGGAGCAGAGGGTAGGTTTTTCTCACCGTCCAGTATAAAAGATTCAGGTTCCCTACACTTAGGGTTCCTCAGCTGTGACATAACCCACTATGTGTGTGGTATCTACCTGGGCTACGCTGTTCACCCCTGAGACTCAGGCAGCAAGGGGTACTGATATAAACATGAAGTTCATGCTGCTTGCTGTGCTGTAAGTACTAACTGGTCTTGAATGACTTGAAATTGAAGAGTGATGCTACAGGGTACAGTTTCATTTTGATGTATGGTGTTCCTTAAACTTCCATTTTAGTCTCTTTTATATATCTTCTCAGACACTTGACTTCATTTGCTTTTAATAATCTACTATTCCATGGTTCTGACTTTCAATTGCCTCCTACACATCTGTTTGGATTGATATTCTGCTGTTCATCATGCAAGCATGATTTCACTTTGAAAATGGCTTCCTTTTGATGGATACTCTAGCATAGTATTGTGTTCTTAACATCCTCTTCATTTGGTTTTGGCACTCCAACAGTCATCCCTCAGAGTCTCAGTCATGCACTCACACTAGCTCCAGACTTCTTTCTAATTAAATGCCAAAAATGCTGTATTCCTTGGATTAATCTATACCAGGGGCTTGCAAACTACAGCTGGTGGGCCAAATCCAGCCCTAGCTTGTTTTTGCATGGCCTGTGAGCTAAGACTGGTTTTTACGTTTTTAAGTGTTGTAAAAAACAAACAAAAGACGAATAGGCAGTAGAGACTGTATGCAGCTGCAAAGCCTAAAATATTTACTGTCTTGCCCTTTACAGAAAAAAGATGCAGACCCCTGACCTCTATTAATAAAATGAAGTTTCTATGTGAAACTCCATCACGCAAAACAACAAGTCATCTATCCTCCCAATTTAGAGACTCTTTTTGGGATGGTTTGACTTTACATATAGGCTATACGGAATATACGAAAAATACTTTAGGGAGATCCCAGGGAGTATCTCTAGAGATAGGTAGTGATCTCCCAAAGCAGCTGAAACTGAGATTCAGTGAGAGGCTGTTTTGATAGAGACATGCCAGACAAACAATGATTTTAAACATGAGTCCCAAATTGAAAATAACAAGGACCAATGCTCCACATTATATGAAAATTGAACTGCTTCTCATCTGGCTGTCTCTATAGCAAGCTGCAGGGTGAGTAGAGCCAAGGATTTATTTATCTGATGACAGGAAATAATTTGCCCAAGAAAACTCAGGAGGCGTTAGCTAGTATTAAATAACCCTTTCACTCATTCATACCATTCATTATTCATACTGCAGAAAGGAACATGCCTTGCTTACTAGCCTTATACATTGTGACATTTGCAATCAATTTGAACACAACACTAGTTATTTCTACAATGAAAATATGTGACCATGTTATCCCTCTAATCTACCACCTCAGTCAGCCTTTTTTCTCACTATAATTCCTTCATTAACTCTTTACCTTATGCCACATACTCCTACTGTGCATTTGCCCAGGTAGGAACATCCTTCCCCCAACTTTGTCTATTGAAATTTTATTATTCAAGCCCCGACTCAATATACCACCTTTGCCAGGAAACCTTCCCGGGGCTCCTCAGTTGGTATTCCTTTCACAGAGTCCTAAAGTCCTAATGGTCCTGGGCCAATTCTTCTGTTTATTTCTTAGCCTGGGGAGCCCCTGGGTGGTGCAGATGGTTAACATGATAGGATGATAACCGAAAGGTGCAAGTACATCCAGAGGTACCTCAAAAGCAAGTCCTGGTGATCTACTTTCAAAAAATCAGCCATTGAAAACCCTGCAGAGCGCAGTTCTACTCTGATACACACGAGGTCGCCACGAGTCAGAATTGACTCTATGGCAACCATTATTATTAGCCTGCGGCTCCCCTACTATGCAGATAGTAGAAATTCAAATCTTACAACCAAATGTGTCAGAGTATCACTTTTTTTTTAATTGTACTTTAGATGAGGTTTACAGAACAAACTAGCTTTTCATTAAACACAGTACACATATTGTTTTATAACACTGGTTAATGACTCCACGACATGTCAACTCTCCCTTCTCAACCTTGGGTTTCCTATTACCAGCTTTCCTGTCCCCTCCTGCCTTCTAGTCCTTGCCCCTGGGCTGGTGTGCCCCTTTAGTCTTGTTTTGTTTTATGGGCCTGTCTAATCTTTGGATGAAGGGTGAACCTCAGGAGTGACTTCATTACTGAGCTAGAAGGGTGTCTGGGGGCCAAACTCTAAGGGTTTCTCCAGTCTCTGTCAGGCCAGTAAGTCTGGTCTTCTTTTGTGAGTTAGAATTTTTGTTCTATATTTTTCTCCAGCTCTGTCCGGGACCCTCTATTGTGATCCCTGTCAGAGCAGTCAGTGGTGGTAGCCAGGCACCAACTAGTTGTACTAGACTCAGTCTTGGGGAGGCCATGACAGTTGTGGTCCATTAGTCCTTTGGACTAATCTTTCCCTTGTGTCTCTAGTTTCCTTCATTCTCCCTTGCTCCCGAAGGGGTGAGACCAGTGGAGTATCTTAGATGGCCACTCACAGGCTTTTAAGACCCCAAACGTTACTCACCAAAGTAGAATGTAGAACATTTTCTCTATAAACTGTTATGCCAATTGAGCTAGATGTTCCCTGAGATGATGATCCCCACAGCCCTCAGTCCAGTAATTCAGTCCCTCAGGGAGTTTGGAGGTGTCTATGGAGCTTCCATGACCTTGCCTTATACAAGTTGTGCTGGCTTCCCCAGTATTGTGTACTGTCTTACCCTTCACCATCCTAGCATCAGGTTTTGGTTTCTTTTAGGTTTCTCTTTTCTAACCCCAGGCCCTGGGATAGTAACTTCCTCAAGGCTTGCCCAGACGGGTGGGGGGTTTTCATGGCCCCTTTTCCATGGAGGAGTCTGTGCTTCACAGCTCTGAGCTTCATGTCCACAGCCCAGTTAGGCTGCATGGTCTTATGTGGAGCCCAGGCTGAGTGTCCTGCCCCTGAGTTGGCAGCCCCTAGGGCCTCCATCCTTCGATCTCTATCTCTTCCAATCTCTTGTAGGCTCCGCTGTGCCCCATCACACTGCACACTGCTCTGGCTTTGGTGTCTTTGTTCCCATCTCATGCATTTTTACCTTTTGTGCTTGGTGGCTTATTAAAATTGCATTGTGGTGTTGGCCTATTTTATCCAGCATTTCTGTTTTCAGAGCTGGGTGTAAGAATGGTGATGCAGGGAGGGATTCTGTTCATGTCACCTCATTCTGCCAGGTTGCCTTGTGGTTGCAGAACGGTATAAACTTTTGTTTAAATATGGAAGTTGTCACAGTTAATTTCATTTAATTTGAACAAATAGAAAGATCTTGAATATGCTTCTTATGTAATATGACTACTTCTCTAGGATCTAGACATTAAGGGGTCTTATACAAGGTTGTTTCTGAGTTTTTCCAAATAAAGAAATAGGTCCTGGGGGAAAAGATTATGTGGCCAGAAATGACTGGGAGCAAAGCAGACCTAGGGAAATCTCAGACTAACGAAAATGTAGTCAATTTTCAATTACCTGGGTGGATGGCACAGTGACACAATGCAGGTAACCAGAAATTCACTGAGTGGCACAGTCAACTCTATGACAAAAAATGTGAACTAAATTATAATTATCTTACTGAGTCCATAATTTTAGCTCTTTTCATATAACTAAAGTGACTGTTAACAACCAAATATTTATTTTGCAAATAGCTGTATATTTTAAAGGCAGAATCTTACTTTACAGGTCAGTGGTCCAAATTCATGCAATTTCAATCAAAGTCACAAGGGGGAAATAGCACAAGACTGATGGACAGAAGTCATGCATATCAGAATGTTCTTTTACATCTTAATATAAAACTGCAGAAAATTAAGGCAACTTGACCAACTAGTTGGTAAAGCCCTTTTAGCTATCTAAACAATATGTATAAAAAACCCGCTGACATCGAGTCTATGCCGACTCATAGCTACTCTATAGGACACAGTGGAACTGCCCCATAGGGTTTCCAAGCCTATAAATCTTTACGGAAGCAGACTGCAGAGCAGCTGGTGAGTTTGAACTACCGACCTTTTGGTGAGCAGCCAAGCACTTAAACCACTGTGCCACCAGGACTCCCTAAACACTACGTAGATATATTTTTAAATATGATGTAACAAGTGTCCTCTCTGAAAGTATAGCTCCCAGAGTGAATCCTTGAATTTACTCCTATAATATGCATGACTGGGAAAACTCTGAGTTAAATCTTTTTGATAGATAGGGTGTGTTTACTGCCAAGTCTCCATGAGAACAGATATGAGTACTATGCCATGTCAGCAAGGAATATTAAAAAAAAAAAAAAGGTGCAAAAGACCAAGGAAGGATGAAGGGATCCCCTATTTTACTCTGCTTCATGGAGCCATACGGCTTTATAGTCAGATGGGAACTCAGAGAGTGTGCGTACAGCTTCATCTTTTTTATACACGTGAAAAAGACTCAGGAAAGGTAAAATGACTTGCTCAGTGTCACATGACTGCAAGCAGGGCTGCCGTGGACCCAGACATCTTCTTACCCAGCTTCTCTGAAGTGCATTCGTTATTGGGATAATTTGAGGAGGTTTGTGTAATAGCACTTGGAAATAATGGGCTCTTTTGGAATAAATGTCTACATCTCAGCATGATAAGCTCTGCCTGTATATTTGTAGCTTTGTTATCAAGGGAAGCAGATAAAAAATTGTTTTCTTTTTCTTCTAGCTCTTGATTCTAAACATCCAAATGTTAATAAACACTTCAAAATATAAGGAACTGCAACCCATTTCTCATATTTTGTGTAGGTTGTGTGTGGTTCCAAGATACCGTTTATGTGGACAGGTTGGAAATTGTGATGGGAAGCTGTAGATGAATAAGGCAGTGAAAAAAAAGATAGAGATTTAATGTTCTTAGGTGAACTTTGAAATATCATATGATATGGCAAAAATCAGCATGTGCATTTTAAGGGGCAGCTGGATCCCAGCACGTGGTGCGTTCAGCATTGCACTTTTTCCCAGACACACAGGCTCTACATTTGACATGGCTTTTGTTGTTTAGCACCTAGCATAGTCCTCTGCTTGGGAGCATTCACAGAACACTTGCTGGTTGACTGACTAATTCTTCACATCATGAGCTGCCCAGTTGTAAGAATGTGCTCAAATCTTCATTCCACAGTTGAGCAAAGAAACAAGATGGGGGCAGGGGGGTGGCATAGCTTTAGACTCACAAGTTGCATAGAATATCTGCAGTTCTAATATTGATCGAAGAGTGTTCTTAAAACATTACTATGGCAACAATCCCTATTCAGTGGGGGAAAGCAATGTATTATCTATGCAAAGAAAGAAGTGAGAAAAGAGTATTTCAGATGCTGCCTTTTTACACCCTGCAGATGCGCCCTGACCTCTCAGCATCATATTTTTGCTGAGGACAGTGTCTGCAAAATAAAATTTGTTGGGTGACTCACTGACTCTGGAAGATATCGCCAATTCAAACACCATGTCATAGAAAACAGTGTCTCACTGATTTAAGATTTTCCACAAAAATGAATATATTCATCATACTTGATCAAGTTATCATTTGAGAACACCATAAAAAAAGATAATATTTTCAGCAAGTAGCTGAAAATTGCTGCATAGGATGCATTACAAAGATACGGCTGTAGGTGTTCATGAATTTGTTCATGTGGCATTCACTGAACAAATACTTATTGAGCACAGTCTATAAGAAAGAAGAGCACTGGATGTCAGTTCCATCAGCAACAGTTACTAGAGTTTATTGATGTGTTTTGAACATTTCCAAGATTTTGCTTTCATCATTGAACAATTCAAGCATCTGCTAAGCATGATCTGAATAACATTTCATTTCTTACTTTCTTCTTCTTCAATTTTTTTAAAACACAGAATCCAGGAGCAGTAGGTAACTTACCTAGTGTTTTTTATCTTTGTTTCGAAAATGAGAAAACTAAGGAAACTAGGCTGTCAATACAGCATAAACTGCACTACCATCTGGTAAATTTCCAGTTAATTTGCTTGATGTTGATGGGCAAACCTGACAGGATACTCCAAAACACACACACATACACACAAAGAATTATCTGGATTGACTAGATAAATAAATTACTCAAATGCTATATGATTTGTTACTTCAAGTATGGTTCTAGGACCAGGAGCATCAGCATCCACCTGGATGTCTGTCAGAAATGAGGAATCTCAGCCCCCACCCCAGACCCAATCAAAATCTGCCTTTTAATAAGATACCCAAGTGATTCATATGCAATTAAAATTTGAGAAGATTTGCTGCAACAGATTTTAGCCAGCAAAGTCAGTTGAGAGCTGAGACAATTATCTAAGGGAAAACAAAATCTATTTCAATTATCTACATGATTTTTAAAAAGTGAATATTTGAGGGATGCCAGAGGAGATGGTCAGAATGTTGAATTTCCCGATAAATACCACAATTCTCAGGTTTTTCTGCCAGTGTCATCACTGCTGCCAGGATGACTGCTCAGGGGTGATCACTCAAGTCTCTTGATGATGAATTGGGAAAGGCATAGTACTGCTTATTACTTAAAGATAAATTATTTATTATGCAATCAGTGAGAATTTAAAAATGAAAAAAAATCCTAAATCTCACCACATGGCTTTCACAATTTCAATGCCTTGCCAGTCTCTGTATATTTACACATGATGTTCACATAGCCATATTTGTACACTCCTTCATTTATTCCAAGCTAAAGAGTAAGCATGGGCAAAGCTGTGGAGGTTAGATGGAAAGAATGTGATGTTTGAAGCTTTTGTATTTATCCTTTTCCATATAATGCCATGTTGGGCTAATTGTAATCATAATTATTAAGAACAATCTCAACTATAATTAGACTTTCTAATCATAATTTGAAATGGCTGCATCACATTCCATTGAGCTGATCGCAAAGATTAATTATTCTTCTATTATATGGATATTCAGATAGCTTTCATGTTTTGCTATTATAAACAACACAGTAAAAACATCTTTGTATAATAGTTTAACCTATTAAATTAATTTCCATAGCACAAATTACCAATACTGGATTCATGTATACATATTTTACAGGGCTTTGAAAACTTACGGATAAGTTGTTTTAGAAAAGGTCTATAACAACTTATACTGAAGCCAGCATCATTACAGCATTCCAGTTTCACTACGACTACGTCTTGCCAGCAATAGAAATCATTCTTTCAAAATTTGCTAATTAATCAGTATACAGCTCTTGATTTTTCACAGTGAAAAATAAAACTGTAATTAAAATTCACTTTCTCTTTCTCTCGTTTCTTTACAGCAAAATTTCCCAATAGGTGTTCTGCTACTCAAGCCATAAGTGGGTTCCAGGTGTGTTCCTTAATCCTCTGAGGATGGCTAGAGATGGCCAGAGGCTTCTAGATGGTCACTCCTAGTCACAAACAGGTGGAGAAAATGCAGGAAAGTGCGGCCTTAGGCTCACTGTCTTCCCTTCCCTTCTTAAAATCTCTCCCTTTATACATTTTTAACAGCTTTATTGAGATATAATTCATATACTATAAATTCACCCCTTAGAACGTACAATTTGATGGTTTTTAGCATATTCATAGATGCATGCAACTATCACCACAGTCAATTTTGGAACATTTTTATCACCTCAGAAGCCCTATACCTTTTAGTTATCACCCCCGTATTATCCCATCTCCTCCTCCCCCCAGCCCTAAGCAACCACTAATCTACTTTCTGTCTCTATAGATTTGCTTATTCTGGACCATTAATATGAATGTAATCATATAATATATGATCTTTTGTGATTGGCTTTTTTCACTTTGCATGTTTTCAAAGTTCATTCATGTAGCATTCATTCCTTCTGATGACAGAACAATATTCCATTGTATGGCTATACCAGGTTTTGTTTATCCATTCATGTTGATGAACATTTGGGTTGCTTCCACATTTTGACTATTATAAATAATGCTGCTATAATATTTGGGTACAAGTTTTTCTGTAGACATATGTTTTCATTTCTCTTGGGTATATACCTAGGAGTGAAATTGTTGGGTCATATGGCAACTCTATCTTTAACCATTTGAGGAATAGCCAGATTATTTTACAAACTGGCTGCACCATTTTATATTTCCACCAGCATCATAGGAAGGTTCTGATCTCTCCACTTTCTCACCAACACTTGCCATTATTTGACTTTTTGATCCTAGCCATTGATACCAATGGGAAGTGCTATTTCATTGTGGTTTTGATTTGCATTTCCTTGATGACTAATGATGTCAAGCATGTTTTTATGTGCTTACTGCCAACTGTACACATTAACTGAAGGAATGTCTATTTAGATCCTTTGCCCATTTTTAAATTGGGTGATTTGTCTTTTTTATTACTGAAATGTAAGAGTTTTTTTTTTTTTTTTAATATATATATTCTGGATACAAGTCCTTTATCAGACATATGATTTACAAATATTTTCTCCCATTCTGTGCATTTTCTTTCACTTTCTTGATTAAGTATTTTGAAGTACAAAAGTTTTTAATTTTGATGAAGTCTAATTTATCTATTTTTTTTCCTTTGGTTACTCATGCTTTTGGTGTTGTATCTAAGAATCCACTGCCAAATCTGAGGTTTTGAAGACCTATCCCTATGTTTTCTTCTAAGATTTTTACAGTTTTACATCTTCCTTTCCAATCTGGATGCCTTTTATTTCTTTTTCTTGCCTAACTGCACTGGTTAGAATCTTCAGTACAATGTTGAATAAAAGTGGTGAGAGTGGATATCCTTGTCTTATTTCTGATCTTAGGAGGAAATCATCTTTCACCATTGAATATAATGTTGTGCATTTTTAACAGATGTCTTTTATCTGATTGAGGAAGTTCCCTTCTAAGTTTGTTTAGTGTGTATTGTGTTTTTCTTTTAATCATGAAAGGGTGTTGGATTTTGTCAAATGCTTTTTATACATGTATTGAGATGATCATACGGTTTTTATATTTTTATTCTGTTGATATGGTTTATTAATTGATTTTCAGATTTTAAACCAATCTTGCATTCCTGGGATGAACTTCACTTGGTCATGGTATATAAATCTTTTTATACGCCACTGGATTCGATTTGCTAGTATTTTACTGAGGATTTTTGTGTCCGTATACACAAGAGATACTGGTCTGTAGTTTTCTTTGTCTGGTCTTTGTCTTTGCCTGGTCTTGATATCAGGGGAACACTGGCCTCATAGGAGGAAGTTGGGTGGTGTTTCCTCCTCCTCTATTTTTTCAAAGAGTTTGTGAAGAATTGTTATTAATTCTTTTTATATGTTTCGTAGAATTTACAAGTGAAGTCATTTGCTCCTGGGCTTTTCTTTGTTGGTAGTTTTTTTTTTTTAAATTATTATTCTTATTTAAATTTATTTATTATAGATTTATTCAGACTATTTCTTTTCGAGTCAGTTCCTATAGTTTGTGTCTTTCTAGGAATTTGTCCATTTCATATAAATCATCTAATTTATTGGCATGCAATCATTCATAGTATTCTTTATAATTCCTTTTTATTTCCGTAAGCTCAGTAGGAATGTTTGCTCTTTCATTTCTGATTCTAGTAATTTGAGTCTTCTCTCATTCTTTTATTTATTTATTTTTGATCAATCTAGGTAAAGTTTCTCAATTTTATTGATCTTTTCCAAGAATCAGCCCTGGTTTCATTGATTTTTCTCTATCATCTATATCATTAATTTCTGTTCTAATCTTTATGCTCTTCTTTCTACTTACGTTGGGTTTCATTTGCTCTTTTCTCTTCCCAGTGTGTTAATGTGGAGAGCTAGGTTGATTTCAGATCTTTCTTGTTTCTTAAAATGGAATTTTAAAGGTATAAATTTCCCTCTAAGCACTGCTTTAGCTGCATCCAATAAGTTCTGGTGTGTTGCAACTTCATTTTCATTTATCCCAAAGTATTTTTTTATTTCCCTTGTGATTCATTGGTTATTTAGGAGTGTGTTGTTTAAGTTCAACATATTTGTGAGCTTCCAGAATTTCTTTCTCTTATTTATTTCTAATTTCATTCTATTGTGGTCAAAGAACATACTTTGTTTTATTCCTATCCTTTTAAATTGTCTTAGTTAAACTGTTGTTGTCAGGTGCCGTCGAGTCAGTTCTGACTCACAGTGAAATGCTGCCTGGTCCTGCGATATCCTCACAATCATTGTTATGCTTGAGCCCATTCTTGCAGCCACTGTGTCAATTCATCTCACTGAGGGTCTTCCTCTTTTGATGACCCTCTAGTTTACCAAGCACGATATCCTTTTCCAGGGACTGGTCCCCCTAATAACATATTCAAAGTACTTGAGACGAAATCTTGCCATCCTCATTTTTAAGGAGCATTCTGGCTGTACTTCTTGAGAAGTACAAATTTGTTCATTCTTCTGGTAGTCCATGGTATATTCAATACTCTTCACCAACACCATAATTCGAAGGCGTTGATTCTTCTTTGGTCTTCCTTATTCGTTGTCCAGCTTTCACATGCATATGAGATGATTGAAAATACCATGGTTTGGGTCAAGCACACCTTAATCCTCAAAGTGACATCTTTTTAACACTATATAGAGGTTTCTGCAGCAGATTTACCCAAAGCAATACGTCATTTGATTTCCTGACTGCTGCATCCATGGGCATTGATTGTGAATCCAGATAAAATGAAATCCTTGACAACTTCAATACTTTCTCTGTTTATCATGATGTTGCGTATTGGTCCAGCTGTGAGGATTTTTGTTTTCTTATGTTGAGTGCAATCCATACTGAAGGTTATAGTCTTTGATCTTCATCAGTAAGTGCTTCAAGTCTTCTTCACTTTCAGCAAGCAAGGTTGTGTCATCTGCATATTGCAGGTTGTTAATGAGTCTTCGTCCAATCCTGATGCCACATTCTTCTTCATATAGTCCAGTTTCTTGGATTATTTCCTCAGCATACAGATTGAATGGTGAAATGATATAACACTCACACACACCTTTCCTGTTTAAACCGCACAGTATCCCCTTGTTCTGTTCGAACAACTGCCTCTTGGTCTATGTACAGGCTCCTCGTGAGCAAAATTAAGTGTTCTAGAATTCTCATTCTTCACAATGTTGTCCATAATTTGTTATGATCCACACAGTCAAAAGCCTTTGCATAGTCAATAAAACACAGCTAAACATCCTTCTGGTATTCTCTGCTTTCAGCTAAGACCATGTGACATCAGCAAAGATATCCCTCATTCCACGTCCTCTTCTGAATCCGGCCTGAATTTTTGGGACTTCCCTGTCTATGTACTACTGTAACCGCTTTTGAATGATCTTCAGCAAAATTTTCCTTGCATATTATATTAATGATATTGTTAGATAATTTCTGCATTCTGTTAGATCACTTTTCTTTGGAATGGGCACAAATATGGATCTCTTCCAGTCAGGTGGCCAGGTAGCTGTCTTCCAAGTTTCATGGCATAGATGAGTGAGCATCTCCAGTGCTGCATCTGTTTGTTGAAACATCTCAGTTGGTAGTCAATTCCTGGAGGCTCGTTTTTAGCTAATGTCTTCAGTGCAACTTGGACTTCTTCTTTCAGTACTATTGGTTCTTGAACATATGCTGCCTCCTGAAATGGCTGAATGTTGACCAATGCTTTTTGGTACAGTGACTCTGTGTATTCCTTACATCTTCTTTTGATGCTTCCTGCATTGTTCAATATTTTCCCCCTAGATTTCTACAATATTGCTACTTGAGGCTTGGATTTTTTCTTCATTTCTTTCAGCTTAAGAAATGCCAAGTGTGTTCTTCTCTTCTGGTTTTCTAACTCCAGGTCTTTTTTCATTATAATACTTTACTTTGTCTTCTTGAGCCACCCTTAGAAATCTTCTGTTCAGCTCTTTTACTTCACCATTTTTTCCATTCACTTTAGCTACTCGACATTCAAGAGCAAGTTTCAGAGTCTCTTCTGACATCCATTTTGCTCTTTTCTTTCTTTCCTATCTTTCTAATGTCCTCTTGCTTTCTTCATCTATGATGTCCTTGATGTCATTCCACCACTTGTCTGGTCTTTGGTCATTAGTGGTCAATGTGTAGAATCTATTCTTGAGATGATCTCTAAACTCAGGTGGGATACACTCAAGGTCGTATTTTGGCTCTCATAGCCTTGCTCTAATTTTCTTCAGCTTCAACTTGATCTTGCATATGAGCAATTGATAGTTTGTTCCACACGCAGCCCCTGGCCTTATTCTGACTGATGATATTGAGCTTCTTCATCATCTCTTCCCACAAAGGTAGTCAATTTGATTTCTGTGTATTCCATCTGGTGAGGTCTGTAGAGTTGCTGTTTATTTTGTTGAAAAAAGGTATTTGCAATGAAAAAGTCGTTGGTCTTGCAAAATTCTATCATGCTATCTCTGGTATCATTTCTATCATCAAGGCCATATTTTCCAATTACTGATCCTTTGTTTCCAACTTTTGAATTCTGATCACCAGTAATTATTGACACATTTTGATTGCATATTTGATCAATTTCAGACTATAGAAGTTGGTGAAAATCTTCAATTTCTTCATCTTCGGACTTAGTGGTTGGTGTATTAATTTGAATAATAGTTGTATTAACTGGTCTGCCTTGTAGGCATATGGACATTATCCTATCACTGACAGCACTGTACTTTCGGATGTATCTTGAAATGTTCTTTTTGGCAATGGATGCGATGCCGTTCCTCTTCAAGTTGTCATTCCCAGCATAGTAGACCACATGATTGTCCAATTCAAAATGGCCATTACCAGTCCATTTCAGCTCACTAATGCCTAGGATATCGATCTTTATGTGTTCCATTTCATTTTAGACAACATCCAATTTTCCTAGATTTATACCCCAAACATTCCACGTTTAGATTATTAATGGATGTTTGCAGCTGTTTCTTCTCATTTTGAGCCATGCCACATCAGGAAATGAAGGTCCCAAAAGCTTGACTCCATCCATGTCATTAAGATTGACTCTACTTTGAGGAGGCAGCTCTTCCCCGGTCATATTTTGAATGCCTTCCAACCTGAAGGGCTCATCTTCCAGCACTATATCAGACAATGTTTCACTGCTATTCATAAGGTCTTCACTGGCTAATTTTTTTCAGAGGAAGACCACCAGGACCTTTTTCCTAGTCCATCTTGGTCTGCAAGCTCTGCTGAAACCTGTCCACCATGGGTGATCCTGCTGGTATTTGAAATATTGGTGGCATGGCTTTTAGCATCACAGCAACATGCAAGCCATCACAGTTTGACAAACTGACAGATGAGTAGTGGTTAACTAGTACAGCCATAACAAAAGATACTACAAGTGGGTGGCTTTAAAGAACAGAAATTTATTTCCTTACAGGTCTTAAGGCTAATGTTCAAATCAGGGCCTTGGCCATGTGGATTCCTCCTGTGGGCCTCTCTCCTAGTTTTAGTGAATTACTAGTGACTGCTAGCAATCCTTGGCACTCCTTTGCATGTAGAAGATATTCACATGCTGTCTGTTTTCCCCTTGTGGATGTGTCTCTTCTTCTCTTTTTATGAGGCACCATTGAGAAGTGTTGGGAGCCTCCTGGCTGAACAGAAGGTTTAGGATCCACTTTATTCTGGTAAGGTCTCATTAACATAAGATAAGAAAATCCTTATTTCCAAACAGGGTTATATTACAGGCGTAGGGGTTAAGACTTCAATATAACATGTTTGGGGACACAATTCAATCCATAATACTCCACCCTTTGCCCCGCCCTTCATGTCCTTCTCACGTTCAAAATACATTCACTCTATCATATCATCCTCAAAAGTCTTAATCCATTTCAGCATCAAATCTAAGTCCAAAATCACACTTCTGAATCATCTAAATCAAGTACAAGTGAGACTCTGGGTATGTTCCATTCTGGGGTAAAATTCCTCTCATCTGTGGATCTATGAAACCCAGGATAAAAGTTATCTCTTCTAAAGTACAATGGGGAAACAAGTATCAAGTAGACATTGCCATTCCAAAAGAAAAAACTGGGGGGGAAAAAGGGACCAAGAGTACTAAGCAAGTCCAAAATCCAGCAGGGTAAATCTCATTAGATCTCAAGACTTGAAAATAACCCTCCATTCTGCAGGACCATCTGGGCACTGACCACCTCTAGGCTCAGCAGGGGTCCTCTAGTCCTGGGCATCAACCCCTCTTTCCAGGCCCATTGAGATGGCAACCCTGTCCTCTCAGCTTTGGGCAACCTTATTCTCTTGGACCACTGGAGTCGTGAGCCCATTCCCTCTGTTCTCGTGGCCCACTGGAAAAGCAACTCCACACTCCAGAACCAAGGTGGAGACTCCACTCTTTGAAACCAAGGAAGTATCCCCACCTCCCACCCCACCACCACCATGATCCTTCTGACAGTCCTGCTGATCTCTGAACTGTTCCTGGGATCATTCCTTCCTTTTCTTGGAGGAAACAGATATATGCAACCGAGTTGCTCCATTGACCCTTTTTTCTGCCGGCAGCATTCCAGAAGGCAGCTTTCCTTCATTTGATTGTTTCTGTCCCTTTCAGTCTAAGTTGACAGAATTTTTGCTGAGATGGCTGATTAAAGCCATCTCTCAAAGGCCTAATCTCTTTAGATAATGGCTGTATAGCCACAGCCTTAGTGTTCTTTCCAGAGCATGCTCTCTTCATTTTTATAATAGAATTTTCCAGATCTGAAATTCTGGTTTCTTTTTACATAGTTCATCTCTAAATCTATCTCTTTCTTCTCACATTTTACTATAAGCAGCAAGGAGAAATCATACTGTATCTTCAAAATTTCAGTTAGAAATCACCTCAGGCAAATATCCAATTCATCACTTACAAGGTCTACGTTCCACAAAACATTTGATTATAATTACAAGTTCTTTGTCAGTTTATAACAAGGGCCACCTTTCTTCCAGTGTCCAATAACATGTTCATTTCCTTTTAAAGCCTCACCTGAAGCACCTTTAACATCCACATTTCTAACAAAATTCTGTTCATGATGATAGAAGCTATTGCCACAGCTCTCAGTTCTTTCTGAGCCTTCATCAGAATTGCCCTTAATGTCCATAATTCTATCAACAGTCTCTTCAAGGCAATCTAGGCTCTTAGTATCAAATGCATCCAAACTCCTCCAGTTTGTGTTTTGGCTGCATCTGCCTGGAGGGGAGTTTCTGACTTGCTGAGTTGGAAGGAGGGAATAGAAGGAGTGGGTCCTGGAAGGAAGGAATAGAAGGAGTGGGTTAAAATACCACAGACTCACTATTCTTACCTACTTTTAGATGATGTTTTTGAATAAATGTTTCACTTGTTGTATCACCTCATAATTTTCACCAGTTTTGACAGGGAGTGCATCCACAGAGCTCCTCATGCTGTCATACCTCAAGTGGAACCTCCTCTCTCTTCCTCACTTGGACCCTCTCCAATCAGACACCTGTTCCTATCACTCCACAGAAAATATTCTTGTTACAGTGAAACCTATGAGAGCCGGAACTCAAAAGGACTGATTTGTTTTTCCAGGTCTTGTAAGTTTTCTGCCTTTGACAAGGTGCAGTCTCACCACTCTTCATTGCATGTTTTAGTGGAAAATATTTTGAGTTTTCCTTCTCCAAGAGGTTTCCATTTTACACAGGTTCCTTCTTTTGTGGGTTTTTCTGTAGTATCATTCATCATCTTTATATTGCCAAACCAATGATCCTTGTCCTGTTTAGAGATAAATTTTGGCTCCTTTTTTCTTTTTTATTATACTTTAGATGAATGTTTACAGAACAAACTAGCTTCACATTAAACAGTACACATATTGTTTTATGACATTGGTTAATGACCCCACGACAAGTCAACACTCTCCCTTTCAACCTTGGGTTCCCTATTACCAGCTTTCCTGTCCCCTCTTGCCTTCTAGTCCTTGTCCCTGGGCTGGTGTGCCCTTTTCGTCTTGTTTTGTTTTATGGGCCTGTCTAATCTTTGGATGAAGGGTGAACCTCAGGAGTGACTTCATTACTGAGCTAGAAGAGTGTTTGGGGGTCAAACTCTCAGGGATTCTCCAGTTTCTGTCAGGCCAGTAGTCTGGTCTTTTTTTGTGAGTTAGAATTTTGTTCTGTATTTTTCTCCAGTTCCATCCTGGACCCTCTATTGTGATCCCTGTCAGAGCAGTCAGTGGTGGTAGCCAGGCCCCATCTAGTTGTACTGGACTCAGTCTGGTGGAGGCTGTGGTAGTTGTGGTCCATTAGTTCTTTGGACTAATCTTTCCCTTGTGCCTTTAGTTTTCTTCATTCTCCCTTGCTCCTGAAGGGGTGAGACCAGTGGAGTATATTAGATGGCCGTTCACAGGCTTTTAAGACCCCAGATGCTACCTGCCAAAGTAGAATGTATAACACTTTCTTTATAAACTATGTTATGCCAGTTGAGCTAGATGTTCCCTGAGACAATGGTCCCCACAGCCCCCAGCCCAGTCCTTTGGTCCCTAGGGGAGTTTGGATGTGTCTATGGAGCTTCCGTGACCTTTCCTTGTACAAGTTGTGCTGGATTCCCCAGTACTGTGCACTGCCTTACCCTCCACCAAAATTACCACTTACTTAATGTCTATTTAGTATTTTTCCATCCCCACCCCTCCCCTCCCTCATAGCTATCAAAGATAGTCTTTTTTTGGCATAAACCTTTTCATGAGTTTTTATAGTAGTGGTTTTAAACAATATTTGTCCTTTTGTGATTGACTAATTTCACTCAGCATACTGCCCTCCAGATTCATACATGTGAGATGCTTCGAAGAGTCATCATGGTTCTTTATCGTTGCATAGTACTCCATTGTGTGCATGTACCATAGTTTGTTTATCCATTCATCTGTCTAAAGACATGCTATTGTGAACAATGCTGCAATGAACACAGGTGTGCATATGTCTATTCATGTGACTGCTCTTATTTTTCTAGGATATAGTCTAGGAGTGGTATTGTTGGATCATATGGTATTTCTATTTCTAGCTTTCTAAGGAAACGCCATATCATTTTCCAAAATGTCTGCATCATTTTGCATTCCCACCAGCAGTGCATAAGAGTTCCAATCTCCCCGTAGCCTCTCCAACAGTTATTTTCTGTTTTTTTTTCATTTGTGCCAGTAATGCCGGGATGAGATGATACCTCATTGTGGTTTTGATTTGCGTTTCTCTAATGGCTAGTGATCACAAGCATTTCTTCATGTGTCTGCTAGTCGCTTGAATGTCTTCATTGGTGAAGTGTCTGTTCATTTCCTTTGCCCATTTTTTAATTAGATTATTTGTCTTTTTGTTGTAGAGGTACTGGATTTTCCTGTAGATTTTACAAATTAGACCTTGGTCAGATCTGTAATAGCCAAAAAATTTTCCCAGTCTGTAGGTTCTCTTTTTACTCTTTTGGTGAAGTCTTTTCATGAGCATAAGTGTTTAACTTTTAGAAGATTCCAGTTATCTAGCTTATCTTCTGGAGTTTGTTAGTTATGGTTTATACCCTGTTAATGCCATGTATTAGGGCCTCTAGCACTGATCCTATTTTTTCTTCTATAATCTTTGTAGTTTTTGGTTTTATATTTAGGTCTTTGATTCATTTCGAATTAGTTTTTGTGTATGGTGTGAGGTATGGGTCCTGTTCCATTTTTTTTTTTTTTTTTTTTTGCAGATGGATATCCAATTTTGCCAGCACCATTTGTTAAAAAGACTGTCTTTTCCCCATTTGATGGACTTTGGGCCCTTGCTGAAGATCAAGTGACCATAGGTGGATGAATTTACATCTAGGTTCTCAATGCTGTTCCATTGGTCAATGTATCTGTTGTTGTACCAGTACCAAGCTGTTTTGACTACCGTAGCTGTACAATAAGTTCTGAGGTCAGGTAGTGCGAGTCCTCCTACCTTATTCTTCTTCAAAAGTGCTTTACTTATCCACAGCTTTTCCCTTTCCATATAAAGTTAATGATTAGTTTTTCCATCTCTCTAAAGAGTGTTATCTGGATCAGGATTGCACTGTATTTGTAAATTGCTTTGGGTAGAATTGTCATTTTGACAATGTTGAGTCTACCTATGCATGAGCATGATATGTTTTTCCATTTATGTAGATCTCTTTTGGTTTCTTGGAGTAGCGTTTTGTAGTTTTCTTTGTATAGGTCTTTTACATTCCTGGTTAGACCTATTCCTAAGCTTTTTTCTCTTTTTTTAAGGGCTATTATAAATGGTATTGCTTTCCTGATTTCCTTTTCATCATTCTCTTTATTGGTGTATAAGAATCCAACTGATTTTTTTATCTTTATCTTGTATCCTGCTACTCTGCTGAATCTTTCTATTATTCCAGTAGTTTTCTCGTGGAGTCTTTTGGGGTTTTCTATGTACAGTATCATATCATCCACAAACAGGGACAGTTATACTTCTTCCTTACCAATTTGGATGTCCTTTATTTCTTTTCTTTGCCTTATTGCTCTAGCTTGGACTTCCAGCACAATGGTAAATAGGAGTGGTGATAAAGGGCATCCTTGTCTTGTTCCTGTTCTCAATGGGAATGTTTTCAGCCTCTCTCCATTAAGAATGATGTTGGCTGTTGGTTTTGTAGAGATGCCCTTTATTATGTTAAGGAATTTCCCTTCTATAGCTACACCTATTTTATTGAGAGTTTTTATCAGGAATAGTTGTTGGACTTCATCGAATGCCTTTTCTGCATCAATTGAGATGATCATGTGATTCTTTTCTTTTATTTATGTGGTAGATTACGTTGATTGATTTTCTAATGTTGATCCAACCTTGTATACCTGGTATGAATTCTACTTGGTCACAAAGTATTATTTTTTTGATATGATGCTGAATTTTATTGTCTAAAATTTTGTTGAGAATTTTTGCATCTATACTCATGAGAGATATTGGTCTGTAATTTTCTTTTTTTATGGTGTCTTTGCCTGGTTTTGGTATCAGGGTTATGCTGGCTTCATAGAATGAATTTGGAAGTATTGTTTCCTTTTCTATGTTCTGAAATAGTTTGAGTAGTACTGGTGTAAGCTCTTCTCTGAATGTTCAGTAGAATTCTCCATGAAGCCATCTGGGCCAGGGCTTTTTTTTGTTGGAAGTTCATTAATTACTGTTTTCAATCTCTTCTCTTGTTATGGATCTGTTCATATTTTCAATGTTATTTTGTGTTAGTTTAGGTAGGTAGTGTGTTTCTAGAAATTTATCCATTTATTCTAGGTTTTCAAATTTGTTGGAGTACAGTTTTTCATAATACTGTTATGATCCTTTTTATTTTAGTTGGGTCTGTTGTGATGTCCCACCTTTCATTTCTTATTTGGGTTATTTGCGTCCTCTCCTGTTTTTCTTTTGTCAGTTTGGCCAGTGGTTTGTTGATTTTGTTGATCCTTTCAAAGAACCAACTTTTGGTTTTGTTGATTCTTTCTATTGTTTTTACTATTCTCTATTTCATTTATTTCTGCTCTGATCTTTATTATTTCCTTTCTTCTGGTGGCTGTGGGCTTCTTTTGGTGTTCTCTTTCTACTTGTTTGAGTGTAGCTAATGTTTTGATTTTGTCCCTTTCTTCTTTTTTGATGTGTGCATCTATTGCTATAAACTGACCTCTGAGCACTGCCTTTGCTGTGTCCCAAAGGTTTTGGTATGATGTGTTTTCATTCTTGTTTGATTCTAGGAATTTTTTGATCCCATCTCTGATTTCTTCTATTACCCATTGGTTTTTAAACAGGGTGTTATTCAGTTTCCATGTAATTGATTTTTTTCCTTGTTCTTCCTGTTGTTAATTTCTACTTTGATGGCATTTGGATCAGAAAAGATATTTTGCATTATCTCTTTGTGGCCTAAGATGTGGTCTATTCTGGAGAACATTCCATGTGTGTTGGAAAAGAATGTGTACTTTGCAGCTGTTGGGTGGAGTGTTCTATTGATGTCTATAATGTAAAGCTGGCTGATTGTGTCCTTAGATCTTCTGTATCTTTGCTGAGTGTCTTTCTAGATGTTCTGTCCTTTACCAAAAGTGGTGTGTTGAAGTCTCCTACTATTATTGTGGAACTGTCAATTTCTCTTTTCAGTGCTGTTAAGAATTTGTTTTATATATTTTGGAGCCCTGTCATTGGGTGCATATATGTTTATTATGGTTATGTCTTCATGATGGATCATCCCTTTAATCAGTATATAGTCCTTCTTTGTCTTTTATGGTGGATTTTGTTTTAAAGTCTATTTTATCTGAGATTAGTATTGCCACTTCTGCTCTTTTTTGGTGGCTCTTTGCTTGATATATTTTTTCCATCCTTTGATTTTTAATAAATTTACATCTTTGTTTCTAAGCTGTGTCTCTTGTAGACAGCATATTGATGGATTGCTTTTTTATTCATTCTGTCACTCTCTGTCTTTTTATAGGTGCATCTAGGCCATTTATATTCAGTGTAATTATTGATTATTGATAAGTATGAGTTTATTGCTGTCATTTTGTAGTGCTTTTTTTTTTCTTTTTTTCTTTTGGTGCTGATGTTTTCTTTGTTCCTCTTACTCTCCTGTGCTGAATTCCTTTTGTTTGTGGATTTTTTTTCATTTTTTTTGTTTTTGTAGACTTTGTTTTTACTGAGACTTTATGTTTTTCTTCATTTTGATGAGTAAGTTTATTAACTTTCTTTGTGATTACCTTGAAATTTACCCTTATCTTCCTAGGTTTGAAGCAGTCTATTATTAGTTGGTATCGCCTTGTCTTCCTCTCCATTAGAAAGTTCTACCCCCATACCATTTTATTTTCTCTTTTATTGTTCTGATGTGGTTATCGTTTGCAGATCAACCTCTCTGGTCCCGTCGTAAATCTTTTGGTTTTGAAAAGTCCTTGAGAGTTCATTTCCTAGGTTGGTATCTGGCTGGTGTGATATTGTGTACTAGATTCAGGCTGTCGTCTGATGTTTTTTCTCAAACCAAAGGACTCCCTTTAATAATTCTTATAAGTTTGGTTTGGTTTTTACATAGTCCCTTAATTTCAGTTTATCTAGAAATGTCTTAATTTCTCCATTATATTTGAAAGAGAGTTTTGCAAAATATATTATTCTTGGTTGGTAGTTTTTTTCTTTCAAGGTTTTATGTATGTCCTCCCATTGCCTTCTTGCCTGCATGGTTTCTAGCTAGTAATCAGAGCTTAGTCTTATTGTTTCCCCTCTGTATGTGGCCTATCATTTTTCTCGAGCTGCTCTCAGGATTCTTTCTGTCTTTGGTTTTAGCAAGTGTGATTATGAAATGGCTTGGTTATTTTCTTTTGGGGTCTACCCTACATGGGGTTCGTTGAGCTTCTTGGATGGTCAGGTTTTCATCCTTCATGATATTAGGGAAGTTTTCTGTCAGCAATTCTTCAATGATCTTCTCTGTATTTTCCATTTTCTCCCCATTCTGGAACTCTGATCACTCACAAATTTTTACTTTTGATTGTATCCCACATCATTCTCAGAGTTTCTTCATTTTTCTTCATTCTTTTTTCTGATTTTTTCCTCAAACAAAATGGTATCCAAATATTTGTCTTCAATTTTGCTGATCCTGTCTTCCACCGTTTCAAACCTACTCCTCAGATCTTCTATGACACTGTCGATTTCTGAAATCTTGTTATCTTTTGGATTTCTAACTGTTGTTTTTGTATGACTTCTAGTTTTGAATTTATTTTGACATTTTGTTCCTGTATTATTTTTCTGAATTCTTCCATTGTTTTGTCTGTATTTTCCATGAATTTGTCTGCCTTCTCCAAGAATTTGTCTATTTTTTCATTTTTGTCTGCTTTTTGGTTCAACTCTTGGATAGCTCTGAATATTAGAGATTTGAATTCCCTGTCTGACAGTTCTAGTGCCTTTTCTTATAATGGAAAGTCATCTGGTGTTTTATTTTGGATGCCTACTGGAATCATCCTGTCCCGTTTTTTTAAATATGTTTTGATATTGTCTGCTGTCTTTGGGACATTCAGTAGTTATTTTCATTGTTTATTGACTGTAGATTTGTTTGTTTTGTCTGCTTTTTTATTTGGTTATGTCTGAGCAGGCTGGCTGTGGGTTCCTTGTTGTCTGCTCATCTGTGAGCACGATACTTTTCACCTCCTTATCCAATGGGCAGGGCCAGCTGCTCAGCCACAGTGCAGCAGGGTAGGTCCAGCTGAACAGAAGCTTCTAGAATGGGTTGTTTGTTTGTAGAGTGAGACGAGAAACTGAGAAATTAAGAAAGACAAAAAGGAAAAAAGAAAAAAAAAGAAATGCCACCAGGAATTCCACCAGCATGGCTGTGAAGATTGGGCAAGTGGCTCCCAAGTCTCACAATACAGCCCAGCTAGAAAGGGTGGAGATGGCACACAGCACCAGGTATTCAGGAGACAGGAAAAGAAGGTAAGTAGAGAGAGATGAGAAACCTAGAAATGAAGAAAAACAAAAAGGAAAAAAGAAAGAGAAAACACACAAAAAAGTCCCTAGGGATCCCACCAGCATGGCAGCGCAGACCAAGGAACCAGTTCCCCAGCCGAGTGGCACTTCACAGCCTGTCAAGAATAAGCAAAGATGGCACATGGAGCCAGGTGTTCAAGAGAAAGGAGGGGCAGGAGGTGAGAGGCAGGGAAGATACCAAAAGAAGCCAAAAAAAAGCAACACCTACAACAAAGAAATGGCACTGAAGGAGCCAGCCAGTGTGGGCAGGGTGAATCCAAGCAGCATAGAACCAACACCTCCTGGCCGAGTGACCTCAGCCCACTGGGAAGCGGCAGAGGCTGAGCAGGGGGAAGAAGGGTTGGGGGGGTGAAAGCATGTATCACTGGTTACTGGATGCTCTGTTTCCTGCTGGGAGCTCTGTGAAGCTGCTTTCCTGTAGTCCCTGTCCGCTGAACTCTGACAGGAGTCCAAGATGATGTACCTGTGCTGCGTTAGGTGATAGGGGACCTCCGCTTTTATCTCTCTTCACTCTCTCTCTTCTGTCAGTTTCTTATTCCATCTGGTGCTTGGTTATCTCTTCATTTGATGCTTAGGGTTCCAGGACTGACATTTGTCTCTGTTTTACTTAGTTTTTTGGGTCTTTGCTGTGGAGGTACTGTGTGGTGCTTCTGTCTATAGTGCGATATTCCCCCAAGAGCTTGGCTCCCTTTTTCTGAGAATTTTTTTTTTTTTTTTACTTCTGTGGCACTACCTCCACCTGCTTTCCTTTCCCCTCATTGGTTGACCTTTTTCCATCACCTTTGCTAGCTTCTCCTCCTCTATCAGGTTGGGGCTCAGCCCAGGGCTCTCTTCTCTGGCTATAATCACTCCCTAGGTAATTGCATTCAGGTCCTTAGATGTGAATAGCATATATGTGCTTATTACTCTCATGTCTATTCTCAGCATCCACTTTGCCTCTCAGTTCCAGACACATAAACACTAACTGACCTTTCAACCTCACCATTATTAGATGTTTAAAGTCATCTTCAAACTTCACATAAGCAAAGCTAGGCATTTGGATTGTTTTCCCAAACCTATGTTTCCTTTAATCTGCCTCATGTCTGCATATGTCACTAACCTTGGGATCATCCTTGATTCTTCTCTTTTCCTCAGACGTGACACTCAGTCCATGCTGCATTATTCAATAAAGTAGCCATTACCAACATGCAACTATTTAAATGTGAATTTAAGCTAATTAAACTAAATCAATTTAAAAATTTAGTTACTCCGTTGTATTAGCCACATTTCAAGTCCTCAACAGCCACACGTGGCTAAACAATTGTTGCCGTCAAGTCAATTCTGACTCATAGCAACCCTACACAACAGTGCAGAACTTCCCCATAGGGTTTCCAAGGAGCAGCCAGTGGATTTGAACTGCTGCACTTTTTGGTTAGCAGCCAAGCTCTTAACCACTGCACCATCAAGGCTCCCACATGTGGCTAGTGACTACCCTATTTGACGATGCATATATATTTCCATCACCACAGAAAGTTCTATTGAACTGCTCTCTATTAGAAAGTTCTGTTAGTTTTACTTTGAAATTTTACATATATCCAAAATCTTCCCTAAACTGGTAGCATCACCATATAGGGGCAGGTAACTTACCATGTGATGAAGCAGTCCAGTCCACAGTCTACCTATATGTTCCTCCCACTAATGACAAAGTCCACTCCGGTCGAGTTGCTCAGTTCCTGCTCCACCTGGCCACAACCCTTGTTGCCCTCTGCTTTCATGTGAACTTCTTGCCACAAATACATTGAATCAGTGATCTGTGACCCTAGTCTGAGTCCAATCACCATCTTTTCTAAATGCTGCAGGTCATTACTTTTTCATTAATCAGCACATTTGTAGCATGAATCTAAGAGCAGGATTGGCAAGCTATATTCCTAGCTCAGAGTGAACTCATTCATCCTAGATTCCTTATCAGGAGTTGCAGGGTTAAAACTTACCACTCCTCCTCTGACCGTACTTAAAAACAAGGACCTAGGACCTGGCCAAAATTCCTCATTCTCACTCAGCAGATACCACTATCACCACTATCTTCAAAGGGCACAGGGACAGCCATAGTTGTTCCATAGTTTGCTAAGTTACTTTTAAGCTTTACATTTAAATCTATGATCAATTTTAATTTATGTTTGTGAAAAGTGTAATGTCTGTGTCTAGATTCTTTTTTGGGGGTAGGGGTGGTTGGGGGTAGGGGAATACAACACCCAATTAATTGTTCCAGCACCATTTGTTGAAATGATTATCCTTTATCTATGGAATTGCCTTTGATTCTTTTTCAAAGATAAGTCTGCTATATTTGTGTAGGCCTACTTCCAGGCTTTCTACTTTGTTTTATTGATAAATGTGTCTATTATTTCACTAATATCTTGATTATTGTACCTTTATAGTAAATCTTGAAATTAGGTAGTATAAGTCCTCCAACTTTATTTTTCTTCAGTATTATGTTGGCTATTCTATGTCTTTTACCTTGCCATATAAACTACAGAATCAGTTTGTTAATATTTATTAGACAGCTTGCTGATAATCTGATTGGGAATGTGTTGAATTTATAGATCAAGTTAGGAAAAACTAACATCTTAACAACATGGAGTCTTACAATCCTTAAATAAGGACTATCTCTCCAATTATTTAGATCTTCATTTATTACAGTTTTGTAATTTTCCATATATAGATACTATATGTATTTTGTTAGATTTATAACTACGTATTTCTTTCTTTTTTTGGGGGGTGCTGTTATAAATGGACAAATTTCTAGAAACACATAAACTACCTAAGTTGATTAAAGACAAAATAGAAAACCTCAACCCATAATAGGTGAAGAGACTGAATCAGCAATAACCGCCACCCCCATCAAAAAAAAAAAAAAAAAAAAGTCCTGGATCAGATGGCTTCACTGGAAAACTCTACCAAACATTTAAAGAAGAACTGACACCAAATCCCTCCAAAAAATAGAAGAAGAGGGAATACTTCCTAAGTCATTCTGTGAGGCAAATATTTTCCTGATACCAAAGACAGACAAAGACAGCACAAGAAAACTACAGACCAATATCTCTTATGAATATAGATGCAAAAATATGCCACAAAATAGTAGCAAACTGAATCCAACACCATATTAAAAGGATTATACATCATGACCAACTGGGATTTATTCCAGGAATGTAAAGGTGGTTCAACATTAGAAAATCAATGTAATACACCACATTAATAGAATAAAGAAAAATAATCACATGATTATCTCAACTGACACAGAAAAGGCATTTGACAAAATCCAACATGATTTCATGATTTAAAGGGGGGGAAAGAACTCAACAAGCTAGGAATAGAAGGGAAATTCCTTAATATGATAAAGCACTTTTATGAAAAACTCAAAGATGATATTATACTCAGTGGAGAAAGACTGAGAGCTTTCCCCTTAAGATCAGGAACAAGACAAGGATTCCTGCTCTCACCACTGCTACTCATTACTGTACTGGAAGTCCTAGCCAAAACAATTAGGCAAGAAAAAGACATAAAAGGTATCCAAATTGGGAAGGAAGAAAAAGAAACTATCTCTATTTACAGATGACATGATCCTATATGCTTGTATAGAAAATCCCAAAGAATTCACAACAAAGTTACCGGAACTAATAAATACATTTAGCAAAGTTGCAGGGTGCAGGGTTAACACACAAAAATCAACTGAGTTTCTATAAAATAGCAATGAGCAATCTGAGAAGGAAATTAAGAAAACAATTCCATTACAACAGAGTCTAAAAGAATAAAATATCTAGGAATAAATTTAACCAGGGAGTTGAAAGACTTGTACACTGAAAATTATAGAATATTGCTGAAAGAAATTAAAGAACACCTAAATAAATGGAAATACATTTCCTGTTCATGGATTGGAAGATTCCATATTATTAAGATGTCAATTCAGTTCGTTGAAGGTCTTCCTCTTTTTTGCTGACCTTCTACTTTACCAAGTATTATGTCCTTCTCCAGGGACTGGTCCCGCCTGATAACATGTCCAAAGTACATGAGACAAAGTCTCATCATTCTCATTTCTAAGGAGCATTTTGGCTGTACTTCTTCCAAGATAGATTTGTTCATTGTTCAGGCAATCCATGGTATATCAATATTCTTCACCAACACCATAATTCAAATGCATCAATTCTTTGATCTTCCTTATACATTGTCCAGCTTTTGCATACATATGAGGCCACTGAAAATATCATGGCTTGGGTCAGGCACACCTTAGTCTTCAAGATGATATCTTTTCTTTTCAACACTTTAAAGAAGTCTTTTGCAGATCTGCCCAGTGAAATAAGTCATTTGATGTCTTGACTGCTGCTTCCATCGGCATTGATTGTGGATCCAAGTAAAATGAAATCCTTGACAACTTCAATCTTTTCTCCATTTATCATGATGTTGCTTAGTGGTCTAGCTGTGAGGACTTCTGTTTTCTTTATGTTGAGGTGTAATCCCTACTGAAGTCTGTAGGCTTTGATCTTCATCAGTAAGTGCTTCAAGTGCTCTTCATTTTCAGCAAGCAAGGTTGTGTCATCTGCATATTGCAGGTTATTAACGAGTCTTCCACCAATCTTGATGCCCTGTTCTTCTTCATATAGTCCAGCTTCTAGGATTACTTGCTCAACATACAGATTGAATAAGTATGGTGAACAGATACAACCCTGACACACATTTTTCCTGATCTGAAACCATGCAGTATCCTTTTTGAACAACTGTTTCTTGGTCTGTGTACAGGTTCCTCATAAGCACCATTAAGTGTTCTGGAATTCCCATTCTTCGCAATGTTATCTATAAATAGTTATGATCCACACAGTCAAGTGTCTTTGCATAGTCAATGAAACACAGGTAAACATCTTTCTGGAATTCTCTGCTTTCAGCCAAGATCCATCTGACATCAGCAATGATATCCCTGGTTCCACATCTTCTTCTGAATCTGGCTTGAATTTCTGGAAGTTCCTTCTCAATATACTGCTGCAACGGTTTTTGAATTATCTTCAGCAAAATTTTACTTGAATGTTGTATTAATAATATTGTTCAATAACTTCCACATTCCATTGGATTACCTGTCTTCAGAATGGGCAGAAATATGGATCTCATCCAGTGGATTGGCCAGGAAGCTGCCTTCCAAATTTCTTAACATAGATGAGTGAGCACCTCCAGCGCTGCATCCATTGATTGAAACATCCCAACTGGTATTCTGTCAATTCCTGGGGCCTTGTTTATTACCCAATGCCTTCAGTACAGCTTGAACTTCTTCCTTCAGTATCACCAGGTCTTGATCATATGCTTCCTCCTGAAATGGTTGAAAGTTGACCAATTCTTTCTGGTACAGTGACTCTGTGTATTCCTTCCATCTGCTTTTGATGCTTCCTGCCTCATTCAATATTTTGTCCATAGAATCCTTCAGTACTGTAACTCGAGGCTTGAACTTTGAGAAGTTCAGAAGGCTGAAGCTTGAGAAATGCCAAGCGTGTTCTTGCCTTTTGGTTTTCTAACTCCAGGTCTTGGCACATTTCATTATAATACTTCACTTTTCTTCTTGAGCCGCCCTTTGAAATCTTCTGTTTGGCTCTTTTATTTCATCATTTCTTCCATTCGCTGTAGCTATTCTACCTTCAACAGCAAGTTTCAGAGTCTCTTCTGACATCCTTTTTGCTTAATTTTTTTTATTGCACTTTAGATGAAGGTTTACGAGCAAACAGTTCCTCATTAAACAGTTAGTACACACATTGTTTTATGACATTGGTTAACAACCCCAAGACATGTCAACACTCTCCCTTCTTGACTATAGGTTCCCTATTACCAGCTTTCCTGTCCCCTCCTGCCTTCTATTCCTTGTCTCTGGGCTGTTGTGCCCCATTAGTCTTGTTTTGTTTTATGGGCCTGTCTAATCTTTGGATGAAGGGTGAACCTTGGGAGTGACTTTATTACTGAGCTAATAGGGTGTCTGGGGGCCATACTCTTGGGGTTTCTCCAGTCTCTGTCAGGCCAGTAAGTCTGGTCTTTTTTTTGTGAGTTAGAATTTTGTTCTACATTTTTCTCCAGCTCTGTCCAGGACCCTCTGTTGTGATCTCTGTCTGACATCTTTTTTGGTCTTTTCTTTCTTTCCTGTCTTTTTAATGTCCTCTTGCTTTCTTCATGTATGATATATTTGATGTCATTCCACAACTCGTCTGATCTTCAGTCATTAGTGTCCAATGCATAGAATCCATTCTTGAGATGATCTCTAAATTCAGGTAGGATATACTCAGGGTCGTATTTTTGCTCTCATTGACTTGTTCTAATTTTCTTCAGCTTCAACTTGAACTGGCCTATGAGCAACTGATGGTCTGTTTAACAGTTGGCCCCTGGTCTTGTTCTGACTGATGATATTGAACCTTTCCATCACCTCTTTCCATAAATATAGTCTATTTGATCCCTGTATATTCTATTTGGTGAGGTCCACAGGTATAGTCACTGTTTATGTTGTTGAAAAAAGATATTTGCAATGACTAGGTCATTGGTCTTGCAAAATTCTGTCATGCGATCTCCTGCGTTGTTTCTATCATCAAGGCCATATTTTCCAACTACTGATCCTTTTTCTTTGTTTCCAACTTTTGCATTTCAATCACCAATAATTATCAATGCATCCTGACTGAACAGTGTCTAATAAGTGGTGCTTGGACAAAAGGATCCCCAGGAAAGAATGAAATTGGACCAGTACCTCATACCATATACATAATTAATTCAAGATGCATCAAAGACCTAAAGGTAAGAACTAAAACCAAAAAAAATCTTAGAACAAAACACAGGGTAATGTTTTGAGATGTAAGTTTTGACAGTGAATTCATGCATATGACACCAAAAGCACAAGCAACAAAAGACAAAATAGATAAACTAGCCTTCATCAAAATTAAAAATTTTTGTGCATCAAAGAACCTTATGAACAAAGTCAAGAGACAACCTACAGATTGCAAGGAAATTTGGGGAAACTATATATCTCTTCAGGGTTTCATATCCAGAATACAGAAACAACTTTTACAACTCAACAACAAAAAGAAAAAAACAAAACTAATAACAACAACAAACAACCCAATTTAAAAATGTGCAAAGGAATTGAATAGACAATTCACCAAAGAAGAAATACAAATTATCAACAAGCACATGAAAAGATGCTCAAAGTCATTAGGAAATGCAATTCAAAACCACAATGAGATACCACTTTAACCCCACTAGGATGACTACTATCAGATAAATAGAAAACAGTAAGTGTTGACAAGGATGTGGAGAAATTGGAGCCTCATCCATTGCTGATGGGATTGTAAAATGGTATAGCTGCTGTGGAAAACCGTACGACAGTTCCTCAAAAAGTTAAACATAGAACTGCTTTATAAACCAGCAATTCCATTCCTAGGTATACAGCCAAAATAATTGAAAGGAACTCAGACAGATATTTGTACACCAATATTCATTGTAGCATTAGTCATAACAGCCAAAAGCTGGAAACAAGCCAAGTGTCCGCCAACAGATGAATGGTTTACATATGTATATGTGCATGTGTATGTATATGCATATATATATATATGAATATTATTCATCCATAAAGAGAAACGAAATTCTGACATATGCTCTGACTTGGATGAACCTTGAAAACATTATGCTGAATGAAATAAGTCAGATACAAAAAGATAAATATTGTATGATTCCATTTATATTAAATTATCCAGAATAGGGAAGTTCATAGAGACCAAAGTTTATTTGTGGTTTCCAGAGATGAGTGGGAGGGGAACATAAAGGGGATGTTGCTTAAGGGGTTCAGAGTTTTTGTTAAGGATAATGAAAAAATTTAGAAAAAGAGAGTGGTGATTGTTGCACAACACGGTGAATATAATTAATGTTACTGAATTATATGTAAAAATCACTGAAATGGCAAATGTCTGGTTATATACAGTACCATAATAAAAAATTTTTAAAAATAAAAAGAACTTCTGCTCTTAAAAAAATATAGCTGAAAGAATGAAAAGCCAAGCTTTAGACTAGAAGAAAATATTTGCAAAACACATATCTGATAATGGACTTTTGTCCCTAGTATATAGAGAACTTTCAAAAGTCATTATCAAGAAAATAATCCAATATTAAAAAATGAACAAAAGATTTGAACAGACAGAAGAAGCTGTACAAATGGCAAGTATGCACATGAAGAGAGATGCCCAGCATCATTGGGCATTAGCGCAATGCAAAATAAAACCACATTGAGACACCTCTTCACATCTATTAGAATGGATAAAATTAAAAAGCCTGACCATAGCAATTTTTTATATCACAAAAAAATCTTCAAATTTGTCTTCCTTTTCAGACTATGAGGTCGTCTAGTCTTGGCAGAGTGGAGACGGGATAAAGGCATGATTTTCCTACCTCCAAGAATGTCAAGAGTGAGGTCAAGTAAGACAAGCTCAGGAAAGGTAAGGTCAGACCAGGATAGGTGAGATAGTTTGGGTGGAGTGAGGCACAGGAGTCATGGAGACTGGGCTCTGATCTCTGCCCCTGGAAACTGGAGATAAGGATGGAGACGGCCAGGGCCAGGCAGGGTGAGGTGAGCTAAGTGAACTGAGGTAAGGTGAGTCAGAGGAGCAAATGAGGGACTGAGGTTGAATTCCTCTCCCTTAGTAACCACAGGTCAGCGGGGTCAACCCCTTTGTATACTGTGCCCTGTGTTTCTGGCTAAATATTTACTGTTCACTTATTTGTGGCTCCAACGAGAGAGAACATACGTTTGTTGAGGACAAATACTATACTTTTTCTTGTAACTTACATGATTAACATAATACTTTATAGGTGATTTGTATTGGTGCTTTTGTAGGTATTATTTTAATATTCGTCATTTCAGAGTCCAGTCTTCCGGTTTGTCTTTGAGATTCTTAATTTCCATTTATATTCCCTTTGAAACTGTCTTAAACTGTATTAAGTTGTTAATGTTTTCCTGAGTTAAATTACCTATCTTAGAGTTGACGGGACTTTTTGTGCCCAAAATGATACTATCTTGAGGAAGCAACGTGCCCTAAAATTGATTTTTGAAGCCTTCAGCACTGATACTGTGACAATACTATAGATCTTTTTTTTTTTTTTAATTTTGTTCAAAAGCATAATTTTTTACTTATTTTTCTCAGCAATTAAAAAAAAAGTAAAATTTTATGCCTTTTCATTAGGCCATGGAACAAAGGCCTTTGCTTCTGAAGATCATCTCTAAATTACTTATTTTAATTTTCCTCATAACTTTGTTGGGCACTATAATATTTTACTGTGTTATAGTAGATATAAAATATTCCCAGAGACTTCTTAGAATATTAATTTGAACTTTAATACTGACCATTTTTAGTAGTTTTAACCTTTCTTTATTCTTAAAACTAGAAGCCTTTGTGAGAGAACATATTCACATAACATTCTACTTTTGTTACAAATAATTCACTAAGTGGCTCTGAATACTTCCTAATAGTTTCTGAGGTTACCTGTGCGTCTCCTGAGGATGAATATTCAAAGGGTCCAAAAGCTAGGGTTCTTGTCTCAAGTCCACTTTGTAATATGTGTCTCTTCATCTCACAAGTCATGGGAATTAAAACTCAAAGTATGGGATACGATCATGTAGAAACAGTCATATAAGCTTTGTTTCAAACCCAATATGTAAAACTACTGAACCATCCCTTCATAAATATTCTCTTGGCTGAGCACCCTATGCAGCTTTAAAAACAAAACTACCACTTTCTAACAACTAGACTGAGTCAAACTTGAAATAACAAGATAAAAAAAAAAAAAAATTACAAGCCTAATTTGTGTTTAGTGTTTGAACTATCAACTCCCAAACACCCCACTAAATGCTTCTTCATTGTTAACTTTAAATTATATGAATCACTAAGTGTTGAATGAGCATTCAGGAGATCTGGTTGTGAGGTCCAGCTTGCAAATAATTTGCTGGATGATCGTGGACGAGTCATTTAACCTCTCTGGTTCTTTATCTCCGAATAAAAAATGAGGAACTCAGACTATTAGATGATTTCTAAACTCTTTTGATCCCAAAAGTCTTTGATTCTATTCTTAAAGAAGAAATGAATTCATCAGAGCAGGCTACTTGAAATGTCATTTTTTTCCTTACATTATTGTACATTGATAACTGAATACTCTCAAGAGGACAGTGGGGAGTTAAGACTTGGCTCTAAGATTTCCTGCTGATTTAAGAGGGATGCCAGGAAAGTCTTGCTTTTAGTCTGATTCAACTTTCATAAAAAACGTGGCTCCTTGTGGGTAAAAGAACTGATTCTTAGGTTAAACCACTGTGTAATTGGTGGATCACTGCCAGAGAATGACCTCATAGGGCTCTATCCTTGGCGAGTGCCCTTTTTAACACTTTTGTCAGTGACCTAAAGGAGACATAAGAGATGTCTTCCAAATCAAAGCTGGGAGAGATATCTAATATGGTAGGCAACAGAATCAGGATTCAAAAGAATCTCGATAAGGCTAAAAAATAGGCCAAAGTCAGGACGATGAAAATTACCAAGGATAAAAGTTAAGCTCAACGTCGGATTCCAAAAACATCAGCTGTCCAAATACGAACTGGTAAGAACTAGTTTGACAACAGTTTCATTCTCCTCACCCGGCGCTCATCTAATCCACCGCAGTTTTTAACAAAGACCCACACAAAACTGAATCTTAAAACATGAATACATGCTTGAGCTGCATTAACAGGAGTGTTCAGATCAAAGGAAGAAATTGCTCCCCTAAATTCTCTACAAATCAAACCTCCCCACTAGATACAGATTTCGTTTGGGGCACCATACTTAATAAGACTATCATGAATTCTTCTTGATACATACCAAACTGGATATTCTGGGTAAGGAATTTCGAAACCAAGTCACATGGAGAGTGCTTGAGGGCACAGGGAGTCTAGCTGGTAGAAAAGTAAAACGTGGAAAGGATGAAAACAGCATTCTTTGAAAAGAAAGCAGAGTGCTCAAGAAAGGTAAGAGGCGGAGGATTGCCGGGTTGCTCAATCAACCGAAGAAATGGAAGTAGCCGGCAGCTGCGCTGATGGCACTTCCAAGGCAGAAGCGCAGTAGGAGGTAAGATGGCACCACAGCGGACCCCGCGAGGGCGTGGCGCACTGGGGCCTGCGCGCAGCGCTCTGGGGCTGCTCACCGCGCGCTGGCGTTCTAAGAGCGCCAAAACCCGAAGCTGCCGGACGGCGGTGACGAGTGATGACGCCTCAATGGTTGCCTGGGCGCCCCGCTGCGGTTCGGGGTTCGGAGTCCGGTGGCGGGGCGTCGCACCTCTTTTCGACGCACCTCTTGACTGCGCCTTGGGCGGCGGTCGGGGTGGAGAACCATGGGCCCCGGGGGCGCGGGCTGCTCCCCCGGGCTGCTGCTGACCGTCGGCTGGCTGCTTCTGGCGGGCCTGCAGTCCGCGTGCGGGAAGAATTCCACCTACTTCCAGGATCCAGGCATGGCCCACCAGGGCGAGAGCGATGGTGAGGGCGAGGAAGATGCGGAGAACGACGCCGAGACCGAGGCCGAGGTTGAGACCGAAGACTCAGGCGCGTCTGAGGATGACGGTGAGGACGGGAGGCTCGTTTGCTGCCCTTCCCTGTGCTCACAGTGTTGACTCTCTGGAGGTTGCTACTGAGCCTGCAAACCGTGAGGCCTCTATTGAGGGAGAAACCTTGCCCTTTCCCCGTGAACAGAAGAATTACCATATTAACATCTGTAGATCTTTCTCACATAACATCAGCCCGAATGTGCACATTTTGGGCACCTAATAGCCTTGAAGGAGATGTGCTAATTTCCCAAGGCCACAGTTAGGTAAACAAATAAACACATATGTAGAACTTGCTGCAGAAATAACTGCTAAAGGTTGCTCTGGAAAAGGAAAAAGATGCTTCTTCCTTTTTTTTTTTTTAATAAGGTGGGACCAAGGTTATCCCCTCCCTCCCAAGGGGAATCATTTTGACTCTCCTTGAAGTTATTTTTTCCTTTCCTACGTAGACTTTTTTTTTTTTTAATTCCAGATTACTTAAGTTCCTCCTCCTTTCCACGTTTGCACTTTTGTTTGGAATTAAATGTCACCATGACACACCTAGATAGGCCAAAATGCTGACAAAACTGCGCAGAAGCCCCATGTCACCTTAGTGCAGCAGCACCACCTGGGAGCAGCTCTGCAGCGTGGTGGTGTTTTATTTGTATGTTCAACCTCAAGCCACAAGGGAAAGGTGGCAGTAGGAAACAGCTATATAAGGGATCCAGCTATTGGCTTTGTTAGAAGATAGGGGTTAACCAAGGGAGAAGGAGCTTGTGCTTGATACATAAATTTACCTTATTCTGCTGGTTCATTGAGCAATAAAACTTGACAAGCTGTCCTACAATGTTATATTGATTAGAAACTTGAATGCTGGTAAGTAAGAAGGGTCAGTTGCAGGTTTGCAGCCTTCTAAAGGAGGACAGTTCCCTTCCCCCATAAGTGACCCACTCAGCTGAGGTTCTTTTAATATCCTTGACATTGTCATGTCTCCTCAGTCTGTTGGTATAGAGTGGGTGCTGTATTTATCAGCTTTTCTCTTATTTCCCCATGACAGATAGTGACCCTCAGTGACAGAAAGAAATTGGCTATCTGAGGTTAATGGTGGGATCAAGGTTTGTACTGCCTTGATAACATTACATTACAGAGAGCTTGAGACTGTCCTTGGCTATGGAAATGCAAAAAAGAAGATGACAAAGGAAGAAAAGAACATGTTCTAAAGCAGAGTAGCTATTATTTCACTCTGATTTTTAAAGTAATTGAATTAATTTTAGTATTACACTGGTCAAAGGATAGTTCTAGCTATAAACGCTTAATGGAGTTTAGGCTAAACCCTAGCAATGTGGTGAGAATGTCTTGGATTCATATTCAGAAGTAGGAAAGTTTTTTTTAATCTCTTTGTGCCTCAGTTTCCTCATCTATGAAACAGGGACAATGATGAACTTCAGGGAAGCGATGGACCTTCTGGAATTTTATACATAAAATTTCATGCATGGGCACTTTTCCCTGAGGAGCTGAGAATCCAGAACTTAAGACTATCTGAGTGGTCTGAGAACTGAAAAATTCCCAAACCTTCATTAAAATTTAGCAGAGTAACCCTCAGTGTACCAGTAAAAACAGTCATCGCTATTTACTATCCAATGGACCCTTGTTTTTTTTATACTTTTAAGTAATTGTACATATAATTTACGAGGATAAGGATAAAGGGATTGTGAAAACATCTTAAGTAGAAATTTTATTAAGAATTTAAACATGGGAAGATCCAAAGTTTTATTCCATATTTCCTGGTTTTGAAGGTGTATATACCCCAAATGGGCAAAGTCCTTTCAATACAACTAACTTCATCATCTGAACCTGGGTTGTATCAGATTTCAAATACATCTCTGACAGATTCTAACTTATCTTTACTTCTGGTTCTTTTTGTACTTGCACTGTCATGACAATTCTTTTGAAAACTTTGAAGGCTCATAATTTTGTTGAAGGAAGGACTCTCTTCTTTGCTCCATAATTGCAAAAATGTTTATTTTTAAATTATAAACACTAATTAGAATGGTCAGTTCAATGAATTTTATTAATTTTACATCATTTATTTCTTTCTAATCACCTTTATATACACACTTGCCAGCATCATTTGTTCATTCACAAACTTTATCAAGTAAATTTTGATGTGTAGACATCATAAAAAGGAAAGAATACTGTCCACATTGTTTTAGTAAAATAGTATGGCCCAGCTTCTCATCACACAGTATTTCAGGATGAAGCCCTTCCTGTTGTCTGGGTGAGAATACCATATATACTTTTCATCTTTAGAAATATAACATTCAGTCATCGATTCTTGACTTAGAGAAAATTTGTCTAGGAAATTCATCTAAGATATCATCATCTCTCACTGTCTTAAGATTTTGCTTATGCAATCAATTTCACCATCTTCATTAGCATCTAAAGCCTTTCTGTGGTCATCTTCTGATTCATTCAGTAATTGTGAATTGATGTTTTTCTTCTCTTTGCCGTTATGAGCAAACAGTGAAATATTCTGAGTTCTCAGCTATGTTCAATGAAAGCTAAACAAGGAGGGTACCTCTAAAGTGCTTTTATATCATCTCGAAAGATAATGCAAGACTTTGGGTGAAGCAATAAGGAAACAGTGGATGAGGATGGTGTGTGTGTGTATATATTTTACAGAATCCTTTTATAAGAGTCCAGTTGACCTATATAATATTGGGTCAGGATAGGGAACACAGAATGAGTTTTATTCTATAAAAATGTAGTTGCATTTTCACTTTTTCTTTGGAAGATCTTTAAGGAAAAAAGTCATGAAATATCAAACCTTACAAATCAACCCTCAAAAAACCACCTCAGAAATTAGAATTGGACTCTCATGGTATAGTAAGGGTTAAAATGTGCTGTCCAGAACTGATGAGAACCCTCCACAATCTGGCCAGAATGAAAAGGGGCAGGATTATTATCTGCATCTTTGTGGATGCCAGGCTGTTACCAGTGTAGACTAAGACCTCAACAGATTGTTAGGGAAGCCTCACTACGCTCTTGACTCACTGTGAACTAATCTCTCCACTTATTTTCACTTGTTCTTATATCAGACTAAGTCAACCCATATAGTAGTTTTGAATAGTTGGCTTTTCAGCTCTACACGTAAGACTTGATATTTATTCCTCTTGTATTTCATTTTGTTAGATTTATTCATTATTCCAACCTGTCATTTTTAGATCCAGATTTATTGTAAACACATTTGCTATTCTTCCTAGCTTTACAGAATCCATGGATTCAGCCATCATGATATCAGTGTTCTTATCTCAGTCATTAATAAAAATATTGAACAAGATAGAGCCCTGTGAAACAGCACTCCTTTCACACCGACACCAATCAGTTAATTAGCATCTGTGGGTCTTATTGTTTAACCAGTTACACATCCAGATTTACTGACATTTAGATCATTTTTTTCCCTTTTTAGTCGTAGAGATATATATATATACACACATAATATGTATATTTACATATATAATATACATTTTTATATAATTATGCATGTTTATACAATATATATGAAATTTTATATAATTATATATATATAATTTCCCTGACCTACGTATCATTGTAGAATTCCTATTCAGAAAGAAAGTTGTTGAATGATCTAATGGACACTCAATATATCATAGAACATTAAAGCTGAGAGAGGGACTTTAGACACCATATAATTCATTTTCCTCATTTTCTTTCAATCAGGAAACTGAAGTAAGGAGAAATTAAGTAACTTTCCCAAAGTAGTGTAGCTAGTTAATAGCAGAACTGATAGACTTTCTTGAATGGTTTTTGAAAAGGTATATAAATGTAGCCTGGTATTGATTCTCTTACCCATGTTTTCTATGTTCATGAAAACAGCTTTTAATTTGTATCTCATAATGTGCCAGCAGAAAGTATCCAAGCATTTCAAGAAAGAAAGGCCAATTTAAAGTTAATCGTTGTGATAATCAAAATCATTTATTTAAAAAAATCAATCGTCAATTTACTTAACATATATGCATCAAGTGCCTACTGTGTGTTCCAAGCATTGTATTTGGTACTTGTAAGTGCAAAATAAAAGTTTATAAAAATATTGGGTTTTTACAGTAATCAAAATAGGAAAAAAATTTATATAGCATTAAATGAAATCGATTGAACTTGAATTGAGTAATTATGATATCTTAAGCACGTTTATGTCCCTGGGTGATGTAAATGGTTACCACACTGGCTGCTAATGAAAAGTTGGAGGTTTGAGTCTACCCAGAGGTGCCTCTGAAGAAAAGCCTGACAATTCACTTCCATAAGATTGTTTTTGTTATTGTTAGGTGCCATCCAGTTGATTTTGACTCATAGTGACCCCATGTGACAGAGTAGAACCACCCCATAGGGTTTTCTAGGCTATAATCTGTATGAGCAAATTGCCAGGTCTTTCTCTTCAATGCTGCTAGGTGGGTTCAAACCAGCAGCCTTTCAGTTAGCAGCTGAGTGCTCAACCATTGCACCACCAGGGCTCCATCCGTTAAGATTATAAAACCAAACCTATTGCCATCGAGTCTTCCAACTCCTAGAGACCCTATAGGACAGAGTAGATCTAATCTATATACAGAAGCAGACTGCCACATCTTTCTCCCACGGAGCAGCTGGTAGGTTTGAACCACCAACCTTTTTTTTGGTTAGCAGCTGAGTGCTTAATCAACCACTGCACCACCAGGGCTTCTATTAAGATTATAGCCATTGAAAATCCTAGGGATGAGAAAATTGCAGAACAGAGCTCAAATTCTTAAAAAGTCCAGATTTACTGGACCCGATGAGACTAGAAGACTCCCTGAGATTATCGTCCTGTTAATCTCAGGGATTATGAGGTTAAACCTTGAACCAAGACTATCCCATAAGGTTACCTTTTAGCGAAAAAAACAGGTTGGCACACAAAGGATATTACCTGTGAGCATGGTGCTCAATTAAAAAGCCATCTGTATGAGACCAAAAGGTCAATTATCACTCTAAAGCAAAGATGAGAAGATAAAGGGGAAGGGAAACTAGAGTACTGGAAACAGAACAACCAGAATGCAATTAAAGAGAATGTTGACACAGTGTGAAAAATTAACTAATGTCGCTGAACAATTGGTGTAGCAGTTGTTAAATGGGAACCAATTTGCTGTGTAAACTTTCACCAAAAACACAATAAAATATTGTTTTAAAACTCCATGGAGCACAGTTCTACTCTAACACACATGGGGTCACCATGAGCTGGAATGACTCAACAGCAATTTTTTTTTTTCTAGTGCCAAACAATTTACAGAATGGTTTCACACACATTATCTCCCTTAATTCTGATAATAATCAAATGAAATAGGTTCTCCTTTCCAAAATTTACGCAAGGGTTAACTAGATCCCAGAGAATTTAAACAATTAGTTCAAACTCAACAGCTAATTAGTGGCAAAGCAGATCCATGGACTCCAAGTCCTATGCTTTTTTCCGCTATAATATTGTTGGCCCTGAGTAAATGTGATCGTTGGAATCCCTGGGTGGTACAAACAGTTAAGTGCCTGACTACTAGCCAGAAGGTTGGCAGTTCAAACCCATCCAGAGAAACCTAGAAGATAGACCTGGTAGTCTGCTTTTAAAAGGTCACAGCCTGGAAAATCCTATGCAGCAGTTCTATTCTGTACACATGGGGCTGCCATGGAGTAGGAATCAACTCCCTGGCAACTGACAACAACAAATGTGAACATAGCTTTAGTAAACTGCTTTTTTAAAGTTACCCTCTTACACTTTGTCGTTTTATGTTTTTCTACTGAGATTTTAATCCTAATTTGAGCTATGAGGAATTGGTTATTTACTATTGTTGTTATTATTTTTAGTTGCCATTGAGTCAGTTCTGACTCATGGTGACTTCATGGGTGCATAGCCAGTGGAATTTATGCCAAATTGCCAAACAGTTAGAAATAAAGAAACGTGATTTAGAATCAAGAATATTAAACTTCTCAACTATTTGTATATTCCTGGGTTGTCCTGAAAAGTCTGGTGTTGAAATAAATTCTTAGAAATATTTGAATTTACCATCTTAATCTGGAAAACGAATACAACCAATCTATAAATTTATCATAAGTTTAATGAGAAACTTAGTATAAAGCAATGACTTCTTTTTTAGATGGAAATTGTACATTAAATTTTTTGGTTTTGGGAAAATAGGGAATCGAAAAAATTGGACCTGACAATTGACAGATCTGTTTGGTTTTCTGACCTTCTATACAACTCTAACTTACTGATGAAAAAAAAAAATTAATTTTAAGGTATATACAAGATTTAAATATAAACTTTTTTTGGAGGTTATTTGCTAATTTAGTGCATTTCTTTAAAGGATTAGGCTAATTTTGGCTTAAACACCATCAGATCATGTATTAGGAAAGAGACTTCTGTTTTATACACAAAACTTAATTTCTGTGGCCTGTATGATAAGTTATGATGAGTAGTTGAATCCTCCATCCCCAAATAAGAGTTTTTCACTTAGAAAAGTCTTCATATGGTTAAATAATGTATCTTTGCACTTTATGTTTAGTTTCAAATAGGACAATATCCAAAGAAGTAGAATTTGGAATGTGCACTGTTACATGTGGTAAGTAGCATACAGCAGATGAATAAACCATATTGTATTTTTGGTGGGAGGGAAGGTAAAAACAGTGTGGCAATGTTTTATTTGTAATTTTGTGTGCTCTCATTCATCCCTCATTGATTTCTATTTCTAATAACAATAAGTTACACATACGACTCAAGCTAATCGTCTTTTAAAAGGTAAGATGTTTTCAGTTCCTAACCTGTAAATCTTATTTTAAGCCAGCTCCCTATACATTTTTTTGGCACATAAACTGCCTTCACCAAAGTAAAATTTTCTCTATCTCACAGATGTTCAGAAGATGAAAGATCTTCCAATGCACCTCACAGATGTCTTCCCACATACTGTGTTGGCAAATCTATCAAGAAATTTACTTATTTATAATCATCTTTTCTAAATTCTACGTTTCTCCAGTTTGTATATCATGTCTTAGAGAAAAAGGCTATTGGTTTTGTGGGGAATATGATGCTCAAAGACCATGACTTATTTTGAACATTCCATGGATTGGACATAAAGCCTCTTGTATGAGAGTGAGATTAAGGCTACAAATGCTATAATAGATCAATGCTTCTCAAATTTCAGTGTGCGTTTTAAGTGCCTGGAGACTTGTTAAAACCCGGATTGCTGGGCCCATCCAAGAAGAATCGTATAGAACCAATTCTTCTAATTCGGTAGGTCTGGGGTTGCCACGAGTAGGTATCAACTCAACTGCAACCGGTTTGGTTTGGTTTGGCTGGGGAAGGGTCTAAGAATGTGCATTTCTAACAAGTTCACAGGTGAGGTTGATGTTGCTAGTTAGGGGACCATCCTTAGGGAACTACTGCTATAGCCTAGAGTGCTGAGAGGACGATAGATAATTCACAGTTAGGTTTATCCAAAATAGGATCAGCCCTCCTGTCAGCGGGTTACTTGCTACACACTTGGCAACTGCTGCAAGAAATGGAAAAAGACAGGAATGGAAGGAGAGGAGGACAGTAACCAGAGGGGAGACAGAAAGCTCCATGCAGACCCTAGATCCGAATGAAGTTTTTGTTTTTGTTAAAAATTATACCTGAATTGGTCTTAGTTGAGATAGTCTTAAACCCATTTTTACCTTAACTTCTTAGCAGTCTTAGTGGATCTAAGTCACAAAGTGGAGAGCAATCCATGTAATACACTTGTGATATTCATTTCACAATTTATGTTTTTCTTTGACTGTTTGCTTACTTTCAACAAGTACAGAATGATTATTTTTATGACCAAACCCACCTCTTGCTGGCAAGTCGATTCTGACTCATAGCTACCTTATAGTGCAGAGTAGAGCTGCCCCATAGGGTTTCCAGGGAGAGGCTGGTAGATTAGAACTGCCAACCTTCTGGTTAGCAGCCGAGCTCTTAACCACTTCGCCATCAGGGCTCCATTTTTATGACAGTTCTACTAATTGATGTTGTATCACTATTACTTGAAGAAGTGTTTTATAAATTGTATATTTGTTCATTTAACAAATGATTTTTTTTTTTAAGTGCTGACTGTGTGGCATAGTGGTTAAAGTGCTAGATTGCTAACTGAAAGGTTGGGGGTTCGAAACCACTAGTGGCTCCATGGGAGAAAAATGTGGCAGTCTGCTTCCAAAAGATTTACGGCTTTGGAAAACCTATGAGGTCGCTATGAGTCAGAATCGACTTGATGGCAGTGGGGTTTTTTAAAAATATATCTGGCACTGTTATAGGTGTTGGGGATAGAGCAGTGAACAAAGTAGATGACACTCACTACCTTCAGGGAATATATATTTTAATAGGTCTGGACAGATAAATAGTATGCAAAATGTGATATATCAGATAATGATAAGTTCTAAGGAGAAAAACGAGAAAAGGCAATATTTCATATCTAAAATATAAAAACCTTTTACATTTCAAACATTATCTACCTACTTAGAAGGAAAAAAAAGCTTTAGTGAAAATTTTATTTAACTCCCAAAACAATATTCTAACAGTCGCAAAGTTTTCTTTTCCTAGAATACCCAGGCAGATTTTTAAGTGTTACTTGGACCTACAGAAAATGTCACACCTACACACATCATCTCAATGAACTGTATTTGGCTAAATAAATAAATACATAAAATACCTACTTGGAAAATATTTATGCATTTTAGAATAAGGCTGTGTTCTAGACAGGAACATTTTATAAATTCAAGTGGAGCCATACTGCAGCTATTATTAGCTGCCTCTTTTAATCAAAAGAGATCTTTCCTCTTCTTTTTATTCATATGGAGTCCTCTCCCTTGCTACTCAAAATGTGGTCCACAGACCAGCAGCATCAACCTGGGAGTTTGTTAGAAATGCAGAATCTCAGGACCTAGTCCAGACGTGGAGCCCCTGGGTGGTGCAAAAGGTTAAATCGCTTGGCTGCTAACCGAAAGGTTGGTGGTTCAGTTCAAGTCTACAGCCAAATCCATTGCCGTAGAGTCGATTCCAGCTCATAGCAACCCTATAGGACAGAGTAGAACTGCCCCATAGGTTTCCAAGGAACGGCTGGTAGATTCGAACTGCCGACCTTTTGGTTAGCAGCCAAGTTCTTTAATCACTGTGCCACCAGGGCTCCCAAGTCTACCCCAGAGGTGGAAAAAAATCAGCCACTGAAAACCCTACGGAGCACATTTCTACTCTGAGACACATGAGGTTGCACCATGAGGTGGAAATGATTCAGTGGCAACTTTTTCTTTTTTTTAAAGAAAACCCCAGACCTACTGAATCAGAATTTGCATTTTAGTAAGATCCCCAGGTAATTCGCATGCACTTTGAAGTTTGAGAAGCATGGCTGTAAGCCACCTCCAGCCTTCAACTTTCCCTTGCCCTTGAGAATGGATTTTATGATTAATATCTGGTGGGGAATGAAAGAGGAAATCTGGTAGACAAGGAAATCGAGATGGACTCTTCTTGTGACCACTGCCTTACTACAGGTCATTTTATCACAGGACATGGCTCAGCATGTCGCCGATCCAGCATTTTATCATCTCTCTCAATTATGATGGTGAAAGAAAGGCAAGCTCAGTGGAGCTCTGGGCTCAGTTGGTAAAGACTTGATCTCTTGTTACAAAAAAGTACGGCATTTCTAAAGAGAGTATTGGAAATGGAAATTTGGCCATTAATAGATTGTCCTGTCTCTACTGATCTGTATGTAAAAAAGCATCATTTATGGTAAAATGTGATTTTGGAATTTCATCCAGAAGCTTCACCTCTTCCCCAACCCCCCAAAAATTTGGGAAATACTGTGTACTATTTTATTTCATCAAATCTAAGACACTATTAGATGTAAGAAGCACATTTTATGTACCTCTAAGGAGGAAAAATACTGTCAGTTAATCTATGGCCTCATTCGAATTTCAGAGGTGTTAAAATTTAAAACGTTTGCACCTTAGCTCAATGAAAATTTACACCCAATGGCACATTAATTTACTAGCATAGTAAAACTTTTCTAAAATCCTGTAATAAAGGGGTCTGTTTAATTTTATTCACCATAAAATGTATATGATTTTGGAATCCAAATGTGTGTGATCATGGAATCCTTTTCTTGTGGTAACAACTAGTGAGCTTAGTGTTTTGTGTAACTCACTTTGGGAAAAGCTACTTCATGAAATAATTCAAAATGAGGGTCCTAAAAAAATTCTAAATGTTATCATCCTGATTTTACGAATTTAATTTCTGAAATCAAGAGGGAAATCTCAAAAAAAGAGTTTACTAGATGGAAAAGAAACCCTGGAATTAGTTTTTCTTAACATTTGCTGATTTCTTTTACCAAAGGTGTTGGCATTAGAGAAGTTATATTAACAAATGGATGCCCTGGAGGTGAATCCAAGTGTCTTGTGCGGGTGGAAGAATGCCGTGGGCCAGTAGATTGTGGCTGTGAGTTGTACTCTGTATTGGAGGGAGGCTGAGGGGAAGGGTTTACCCTGGGGAAATATCCTTTACCTTACCTGAGGGTGCCACTGAGTGGAAGGAGACGATTGTTGTTATCGTGAAAGAAAATCATAATCAAATTTAAGGTTCTGTTTCTTCTCTAAACAGTTACAGCTCTGAGTAACTTTCTGCTTTTGCCTTATATTTTTTAGCAACGTCTAAAATTTAACATCTATTCTGTATAATATATCAGGGTCTGTGATTGAGGCAGTCCTATAGTGAAATGCTTTTGCACACTCAGGCCATAACATTATGTCAGTGATTAGTAAGCCTTAAATTGAGACCTTTGAGAGCTGTTCTATATCAAATTATGTGTTTTAGTCATCTAGTGCTGCTATAACAGAAATACCACGGGTAGATGACTTCAACAAAGAGAAACTTATTCTCTTACAGTCTAGGAGGCTAGAAGTCTGAATTCAGGGTGCTAGCTCCAGGGGAAGGCTTTCTCTTTTGGCTCTGGGGGAAGGTCCTTGTCATCAATCTTCCCCAGTCAACGAGCTTCTCAGTGCAGGGACCCTGGGTCCAAAGGATGCGCTATTCTCCTGGCTCTTTTTTCTTGGTGGTATGAGGTCCCCACGACTCTGCTTACTTCTCTTTTATATCTCAAAAGAGGTTGGCTTATGACACAATCTAATCTTGTAGATTGAGTCCTGCTTCACTAACATAATTGCCTCTAATCTCATCTCATCGCATCATAGAGGTAGGATTTACAACACACAGGAAAACCACATCAGATGACAAAATGGTGGACAATCACACAATACCGGGAATCACGACCTAGCCAAGTTGGCAGATACTTTGGGGGGCACAATTCAATCCATGACATTATGCTACTCTGATATTTCAATATCTCTCACGGGGGACTCTAAACAGTAAATTGGAAGCCACTAGTAGGTCCCAGGGGTGTCCCTTGGTGGTGCAAATGATTAGGTGCTCAACTACTAGCTGAAAGGCTGACTGTTAAAACCCGGCCAGAGGCTCCTTTGAAGAAAGGCCTGGTGATCTGCTTCTGAAAAATCAGCCATTGAAAACCCTATGAACTGTGGTTCTATTCTGCAACACATGGGGTCTCCGTGAGTTAGAGTGGACTTGATGACAACTGGCTTGGTTTTTAGTAGGTCCTAAAGTTTAATAGATCACCAGGTTGGTTGTCCTTGCTATGTCTCTTCTCCGCGATTTATTCTTCAGGAAGAGCAGGCAGCCGTGGTGTCTCCTCACCTGCTTCTTTTGTGACTTTATCTTTGCATTTGTTACTTCTCTCTGATCTTCTGTATTGCCAATGATAAGGTTGATAATTTCCAGCATATAATTAATCTTTAAAATTGAAAGTGGCTTTTAAAAGTAGTATTTTGTATAAAGCAATTTATAATGCCCAGTGTTGTTTATGTATTTAATTTTACTTTTTTTCAGGGGGTAAACCACTTTCAGAAAGTCTTGAAAGTGTTAGGCTGGCATGTATTCATATATCTCCTGTAAATCGTTTCAAATATATGTGGAGACTTCTAAGGCCAGATCAAGTGAGTAATGAATATATATAAATTGATCCTTTCTAGTGAGTGATAAAATTTATTGTATCTCAGTTCTAATGACTCTCAGAAAACTTTTTTTAAAAAGCAGTTTGTAAAAATGACATCAAAATAATGCAACATTATTATCAACAGGATTTTAAATTTTTCATTATTTAGTGGGACTAAGACTTCACATATGTCTTAAGGTCAACTGTAATAAGAACTTAAAAACATCCATTTTATATGAAGTGTTCTGTTTTGGAAGCAAGGTTTTCATTGGTTTATATAGGAATTGTATAATTAATTGAGGGCTTTTTAAGTGCCAAGCCTACATCAAACACTAGAATTTCTTTTAATCCACATAAAAATCCTATGAGATAGTTTCTATCATTATACCTATTTTACAGATAAATAACTGAGGTGCAGAAGTTAACTTGTCCACCGTCCACACAGGCAGGAAGTGGTAGGGTTAGGATTTCATGTCTGGCTTTTCTGACTCCAAAATCCATGTGCACAGTTGATTACTAGAGTACGAGAGAAAGTTACTCTTCTCCTCTTATGAGAAATAATTTTTCTGATCTTAACTGTGCATGAAGAATGTTGATACTTTGCTATTATTTTTTTCTTTTTAAATAGCAAGCTATTATACTTGGAAATGATTCAGCAATCCTGGAAGTACGCAGGGATAGTCACCCCCTGGCTTTAGAGTGTAACACCTTGGATAATAATGAAATCATTGCGTCTGTTAGATTCACAGTCTATACAGCAGGTGGTAAGTGCCCAACATGTTTTAATTTGCTTATATCTTGAACTGTAAAGAACATCAGAATGTCCTGGAGAGCTTATTAAAGCACAGATCACTGACCCCACACCCCGAAATTCTGATTCTATAGGTCTGGGGTTGGAAGCAGTAGTGGTTCAGTGGTACAACTCTGCCTTCTACGTGGGAAACGTGGGCTCGATTCCCAGCCAGTGTACCTCATGCCCAGCTACTACCTGCCTGTCAGTGGAGGCTGTCATGTTGCTATGATGCTAAACAGGTTTCAGTGGAGCTTTCAGACTAAGACAGACTATGAAGAAAGGCCTGGTGATCTACATCCTAAAATCAGCCAGTGAAAACCCTGTGGATCACAATGGTCCAATCCCCAACCAATCATGGGGATGGTGCAACATTTCGTTCCTTGTGCACGTGGTTGCTATAAGTTGGGGCTGACTTGCTGGCAGCTAACAACAAGGTCTGGGGTGGGCGCAGCACAAAAATTTGCATCTCTAGCAAGTTTCCAGGTGATGCTGGTGTCCTGGTCCAGGGAATCACTCGGAGAACCACTGGTTTATATCGTTTAGACCTCTTTACAAGCTGCTGCTTAATTTCCATTTCACAAAGTAGAATCAGATGTGCCTCACTTCAGGAAACTGATGTATTCCTAAAGTATCTCCAAAGAGCAGTCGTCTAACTTGAATTAATTGTTGCTTTTACTTCCATCATAAAATTGAAAATGGAAAAATGAACTCATGGATGTTTACTAAAATATTGGTACAGTAACATAAATTTAAGAAATATGAAATCAGAACACATCTTAAAAATTATTTATTTGAAGAAAATACTTTTGATAAAGCAATAATACAGTCCTTGATATTTGTCACAAAAGAGAAATCTTATCCTGAACATAATTTTACATACTAGAAACTGTTTCCCTTATGAAATGGATCCATGTGCACATTCTTTCAATTTAATCTATGATGTCGTCTATATTCAGGTAGTTATTTCATGTGATTCAGTTGCTCTTAATCATTTTTATTGTTGTTGTCTTAATTGTGGTTGGGAGTGGGGGCTTTGGTCATAAGCTCAGGAGCCTCTTGCCAGAAAAAAGCCCACATATACCTGTTAAATGTAATATTGAGGGAGCACGTGGATCTCTTGAAGACATTTCTGAACTCCCAATAAAGAGTTTTTGGTGGAGTCTAGAGATACCACATAAAATAACCCTTGATTGAAAGAAAAACAAACAACAACAACAAAAAAAAAGCTAAAGTTTTTTAGGGGATGATTTTAAAAAATAAACTACTATTTTAACTTTCTTTGATGTGTTTATTGTCTTTAAAAAAAAAAATCTTCCTGGTGAAAGCTAATAATCTTGCTCCTATATTGGGATATCATTCATCCTTAAAAAGTTAATTTCAGTAAATGCTATAAAAATCAAAATAGGACCAAAATATCATCAGACTCTAAAAACTACCCTTAGTTCATGCTATTAAAAGTGTCGGGGGCTGTCCTCAGTCTTTGTCCCCTCCATTTGCTCCCCATTAGGACTGCTGTGGTAGGTGTCTAGTGGTCAGCTTCCCCTGAGATTAGAGAACAACATGCATTCTCTAGGGTGTAAGCTAAAGGCTGGAGCACAGGCTCCAAAGTATCAGGCCTTAAATGACATGATGTTGGCTTCTCTCTCTTGTGGCCATCAAGGACTGGCAGGGTAGTTCAGCTGTCTCAACACATGCACTGGTTAAACAGCAAAGCATTTTCAGAAGAATACTTCTGTATCTATTAGTAGGAGAATTAATTTGTTTTTTAAATGTGGAATACTACTCAGTAATAAAAAAGGAAAAAACTAATGTATGCAACAAGGATGAGTCTCTAAAACATTATGCTGAGTTAAAAAGCCTTACACAAAGAGTACATAGTGTATGTTTCCATTCATATGACATTCTAGAGTAGGAAGAACTAAACTATGGTGAAAAAAAAAATCGGGACAGTAGTTGCCTTCGGAGAACGGTGAGGATTAACTGGAAAGGGGCTTGGAGGGAACTTCCTGGAGTAAAGCAATGTCCTATGTCTTGATACAGATTTGAATGATAACATAGACGTGCACGCATTTGCCAAAACCAACGCATTGCATTGGGCAAATCTGCTGCAAAAGACCTCTTTAAAGTATTGAAAAGCAAACATGTCACCTTGAAGACCAAGGTGTGCCTGAGCCGAGCCATGGTGTTTTCAGTCACCTCATATGCATGTGAAAGCTGGACAATGAATAAGGAAGACCAAAGAATTGGCGCCTTTGAATTGTGGTGTTGGAGAAGAATATTGAATATACCATGGCCTGCCAAAAGAACAAATCTGTCTTGAAAGAAGTACGACCAGAATGCTCCTTAGAAGCAAGGATGGCGAGACTACGTCTCACATACTTTGGACATGTTATCAGGAGGAATCAGTCCCTGGAAAAGGACATCATGCTTGGTAAAGTGGAGGGTCAGCAAAAAAGAGGAAGGCTCTCAACAAAATGGATTGACACTGCAACAGTGGGCTTAAGCGTAACAACGATTGTGAGGATGGTGCAGGACCAGATCGTGTTTCCTTCTGTTGTGCACAGGGTCAGTATGAGTTGGAACTGACTCAATGGCACCTAACAACAACAGCAACAAGCAAATGTACATTAAGGTTTTTGTGCAAGTCATTGTATGTACATTTTATCTCCAAATGGGAAATGGGACTATAAACAAATATTGAACTCTAATTGTTGAGATACCTGCTGAAGTATTTCGAGGAAAGTATGCAGATGTGAGCAATTTATATTGAAATGCAGCAAAAAAATAAAATGGATTAACAAAGCAATGAATAGATGAACAGTAAAATGTTAATGGTAGTATCTAGGCGGTGGGAATAGAAAATGTTCACTGTAAAATTCTTTTAACTTTTCTACATGTTTGATAACGGCATCTCAGTCATATGAAGCAAGTTTGCTAATAACTTCTTTCCACTGATTCTCTGTATATTTTTCTAGAGTTGATTTTCAAACTAGGTAAGTTTCCATCTAGATACCCTTCATTTTTTTTTTTTTTTCCAGTAGTAATGATCATCAGGTGTGTGTTTTTCCTCTAGAATTGCAGATGAGAAGATCCAGCCGACCAGACACTGACGCAGTTCTGGTTTTTGTGCTGACCATAGGAGTCATTATCTGTATATTTGTGATCTTTGTATTGATCTTCATAATTATAAACTGGTAGGTGCACAGCCAACCCCACTATGTCAGCTTGGTTTATGTCCTCCTTGTCTTCCCGTCCCTCATCCAAAGAATAGCAAAGTGCATTTCATGATGCCTTCTGAATGGGTTTTGAAATTGTCCTATTCCCTTCCTACCTCCTAGGGCTATCCTAGTTCAGGCTATCCCACCTCTTCCATGGATTAAAAAATAAATAAAAAATCTCATGCTTTGCTTCCCAGCCATGAGAGAACTTTTAAATGCAATTTTTAAACTTTTACATACAAAAACAAACCCATTGCCATCATCACTTTTACATGGTAGTTGTAAAAATTTTTTTGTTAAATGAATATTTGTGTTGTCTAATTGTAATTTGAACAACTCTGAAACTTGGTTATTTTACCCTGTTAATCCATTTACATCAGAATATGTATAATAACTGCATGAATACTATATCCTGGGAAGTCTGATGCACCACAAATTAAAAATATATCGATAAAAAAATGGCATCTCTCTCTATAGAAAACATAAGTATAAATCTGTTTGGTTTTAGTTTTAACTTCACGTGGTGGTTTTTTTCTTTTTTTTATTTCCAGGGCTGCAATCAAGGCCTTATGGGGGGCAAAAACCTCAACAACTGAGCTACAGTCCGAGTTGAGTTCTATGAGATACAAAGATTCAACTTCTCTTGACCAATCACCAACAGAAATACCTGGACATGAAGAAGATAATTTAAGTGAATGGAATGAATGATATATGATAAAACAAAGGAGATTAGAGCATATCAGATTCATTATTATAAAAATAAAATATATACTTAACTACTTTCATATTTTTTGCCAGTGATTTACCACAGTGTGAAGGTAACTCAGTGTAAGGATGGGCAGTTTTAATCAGTGCACTTTGTGGTAAAATTATCAAAAATTACTTTCAAATGGTTCTCAATATTTACCATTTTAGATAATGGGACATTTGTCTTGAGGTACACACGAAAAAAGCTTTTACACACATTTTTTGGTCACTTCTAAGGTGATTTGCCTGATGTATGCTAAATAAGAAAATTAGAATATAGTAGAATCCTTGTATATTAGACTTTCTCCTCCCTGGGAACACTGGCTTGAACTTGTTAAACAAATTACACTTTAGAATCTCTGCAGGGCATGTGATATACAAAGCTTCACTTGTTAGACATTAAATAATAATGTTGTTGTTAGGTGCCCTCAAGTTGGTTCCGGCTCATAGCGACCCTATGTACAATAGAACGAAACACTGTCCAGTCCTGCACCATCCTCACAGTCGTCGTATGCTTGAGCCCACTGTTGCAGCCACCTATGTCAGTCCATCTTGTTGAGGGTCTTCCTCTTTTTTGCTGACCCTCGACTTTACCAGGCATGATGTTTTTCTCCAGTGACTGATCCCTCCTGATAACATGCCCAAAGTATGTGAGACGTAGTCTCGCAATCCTTGCTTCAAAGGAAACTTCTGGTTGTACTTCTTTCAAGACAGATTTGTTTGTTCTTTTGGCAGTCCATGGAATATTCAGTATTCTTCACCAACACCTTAATTCAAAGGCATTGATTCTTCTTCTGTCTTATTCATTGTCCAGCTTTCACATGCATATGAGGTGATTGAAAACACCATGGGTTGGGTCAGGTACACCTTAGTCCTTAAAGTGACATCTTTACTTTCTAACATCTTTAGAGATCTTTTACAGCCAATTTGCCCAATGCAATGCGTTGTTTGATTTCTTGACTGCTGCTTCCATGGGCATTAACTGTGGATCCAAGTAGAATGAAAATCTTTACAATATTTTCTCCATTTAATCATGATGTTGCTTATTGGTCCAGTTGTGAGCATTTTTCTTTTATGTTGAGATGTAATCCATACTGAAGGCTGTGGCCTTTGATCTTCATCAGTAAGTGTTTCAAGTCCTCTTCACTTTTCAGCAAGCAAGGTTGTGTCATCTGCATATTGAAGATTGTTAATGAGTCTTCCTCCAATCCTGACGCCACATTCTTCTTCATATAGTCCAGCTTCTAGGATTATTTGCTCAGCATACAGATTGAATAAGTATGGTGAGAGGATACAACCCCGATACACACCTTTCCTGACTTTAAACTGTGCAGTATCTCCTTGTTCTGTTTGAACGACTGCCTCTTAATCTATGTGCAGGTTCCTCGTGAGCACAATTAAGTGTTCTGGAATTCCCATTTTCCGCAACGTTATCCATAATTTGTTATGATCCACACAGTCAAATGCCTTTGCATAGTCAATTAAACACAGGCAAACATCTTTTTGGTAATCTCTACTTTTAGCCATGATCCATCTGACATCAACAATGATATTCCTTGTTCCACATCCTCCTCTGAATCCACCTTGAATTTCTGGCAGTTCCCTGTTGATACACTGCTGCAGCCGCTGTTGAATGATCTGCAGCAAAATTTTACTTGAGTGTGATACTAACGATATTGCTTGATAATTACCACGTTCTGTTGGATCACCTTTCTTTGGAATGGGTACAAATTTCTTGGCATAGATGAGTGAGCATTTCCAGCACTTTGAAATACCTCAATTGGTAGTCCATCAATTCCTGGACCCCTGTTTTTCACCAGTGTTTTCAGTGCTGCTTGGACCTCTTCCTTCAGCACTATCGGTTCTTGATCACATGCTACCTCCTGAAATGGTTGAATGCCTACCAATTCTTTTTGGTATAGCGACTCTGTGTATTCCTTCCATCTTCTTTTGATGCTTCCTGCGTCATTTTCCCTGTAGAATCCTTCAATATTCCAACTCGAGGCTTGAATTTTGTCTTCAGTTCTTTCAGCTTGAGAAATGCTGAGCCTACTGTGCTAGGCATTGAAAATGCACTTTGTGCAAAAAAAAAAAAAAAAAAAAAAAATCCCTCTTCCTCTGGAATTTAACATTTACCCAAGGCACACACATTGCAATTAAACACAACTAGGATGACTACATTGAAGGAAACCTACAAGTTGCTGCGGAACTGTAGTAAGGGAATGGCATTTAAAGCACTTAAAGCCTGAGTAGGAATTAGCCTGGTTAAAGGCAAGGACGGTCTAGGCAGAGGGAATAGCAGGTATCAAGATTCTGAATCAGGAAAGAACCTGACGCGTCTTGAGAGAAGGCTAGTGGAGCTGGAATATAGAGAAAGGGAAAAAGAATGGTAGGAAATGAGGCTGAAAATGTAGGCAGGGGTAAGTGATCATGCAAAGTCTTGAAAATGATATAGAGTACATTGGACTTTGTCCCAAGTTCAAAGAGAAGGCATTAAAGTGTAGCAAACAGGTGTGATATGATCAGATTCACATTTTAAAACCACTTTGGCTATTGTGCAGAATGTGGACTGGAAAGGTACAAGACAACCTACATGCAGGAAGACCAGTTATGAGGCTATTGCAGTAGTTGGGGAGTAGGGTGTTAGGATTGACTGGGGTAGTGGCAAGGGCAATTAGGGAGAAGTGGAACTATTCAGATATAGGAAGCAAAGTTGAGGAAAGTGTGAAGGAGCACTCCCTACCTGCCGGGCTGGAAGGGCAACGGTTTTGTACATTCAGATTTAGATGTTTATGAGACATTCAAATGGAAATGTGGTAAGCCCTTGGAAATATGGGTCTGCAACTCAGGTGTCGATTAGAGATACAGATTTAAGAGATAAACTGTAGGCAAAAAGATGATATTGAAGATAAAGAAGCCAAAAGAGATGGAGTGGAGAGAGCTGGAAAGAGAGTGGCTTCTATCCTAATAATAACAAAATGCTGTACAAACTTCAAATTAATGATTTGTCTTGGATTCTTAAGAGAACTAGATTGCAAGACAAACACCTAACCTAAAATTTGGAGAGAAACAGGTGCCTGAAGGAAGAACAGAACCTAAGTATTTATTTGCCTGGGGCAGTCAAAGGACACCATATGAGCCGGTAAGAAGATTCAACTAGAAATTTTTAATGAATTGCTAAGGGCCAGATGTGGGCTACTGTGAGTGTGTGAAGCCCCTGGGGGCTGCAAACATGGGGTGGTTCACATCCTCTTGCAGGCTTTTCCTCCAGAAACCCCAGCAGGCAGGGAAGACCAGAAAGAATCCTAAGAAAACTTCCCCTGTTGTGCTGGCTGGGGAAGGGAACAGCAGCCAGTACTGAAACTACTTTCTCAATGATATCCCCTACCTCCCCTAAGAACAAAACCTTAATCGGCAGGGAGAAAGATAACAAAAATAGTAACCTGAGGGTGTTGGTGGAAACATCGCAGCTGTGAAGAGAAACAAGCAAAAAACAAGCTCTACCTCTGAAGTTTGGGTAGGAAAACCATGTTAGCCTGGCACTACAGCTAGAGGAGGGGCAGAAACACTTGTGAGGGCTATACTCCCAGACCTAGGTTCACGGTGCTGGCCTAGGACTGATGCTAAATCAGAACATCAGAGAACAGTTCCCCACCATGCTAAAAATCCTCAAATGAAAATAACAGTTGAATACAGACACTGAGAAAAACTCTCTGCTGAATTATCCCACAGCCAAAACACAAGGTATCACTAGAAGAATTTAAAGCCTGTGGTGCACTGAAGGAAACCATAGCAACAATAAGCTTCACACCCAGCCCAGCTCCCTACTAGATTAGCACACCTCCACACACACCAAAGGCCCAACGGAAAGAAAGATGTACTCATCTCCAGGCATAAAATATACCTACCTCAGTATGTACTGTCCTGTACAACATGTCCAGATTTTGACAAAAAAGAAAACTACAAGGCATTCACAAAGGGAAGAAAAGACATTCTGAAGAGACAGACCAATCGACAGAACCAGACTTATAGATTCAGCTGTTGGAATTATCAGACATGGAAGTTAAAGTAAATGTGATTAATATGTTAAAGGCTCTAGTGGAACAAGATCAGATAGGTAATTTTAGCACAGAGACGGAAACTATAAGAAATAACCAAAATGAAATACTAATAATAAAAAATGCGCTAACATAAATGAAGAAAGCCTCATCAGTACAGGAAAGAATCAGTGAACTTGAGCATAGATCAGTAGAAATTACTCCAACTTAAATGCAAGGAGAATTTTAAAAGTGGAAACAAATTCAGAACTGAACACAGCCCATCAATATGCTGTCCACAAGAGACACATCTTAGACACAAAAACATAAATATATTAAAAATCAAAGGATGGAAAAAATATATCAAGCAAACAGTAACCAAAAAAGAGCAGGAGTGGCAATACTAATCTCAGATAAAATAGACTTTAAAACAAAATCTACCATAAAAGACAAGGAAGGACCTTATATAATGATTAAAGGGACAATCCACCAAGAAGACATAACCTTAATAAATACCTATGCACCCAAGGACAGGGATCCAAAATACATAAAACAAACTCTGACAGCACTGAAAAGAGAAATAGACAGTTCCACAATAACAGTAGGAGACTTCAACACACCACTCTCGGTAAAGAATAGAACATCTAGAAAGAAACTCAGCAAAGATACAGAAGATCTAAAGGCCAAAATCAGCCAACTTGACCTCATAGACATATATAGAACACTCCATCCAACAGCAGGAAACTATACATTATTTTCCAATGCACATAGAATATTCTCCAGAAGAGACCACATTTTAGGCCATGAAGCAATCCCTAATAAAATCCAAAACATCAAGATAATACAAAACATTCCCTCTGATCATAATGCCATAAAAGTAGAAATGAATAACATGATGAGCAAGGGTAAAAAAGAAAACAAATACATGGAATCTGAATAACACCTGTTTGAAAACAACTGGGTAATAGAAGAAATCAAAGAGAGACTTAAAAAATTCATAGAATTAAATGAGAATGAAAATACATCATACTAAAACCTTTGTGACACAGCAAAGGCGGTGCTCAGATTTCAATTTATAGCAATAAACGCACACACCAAAAAAGACGAATGAGCCAAAATCCAAATGTTAGCTGAACAACTCAAACAGAGAGCAGCAAAAGCAGCTCACAGGCCCTAAAAGAAAGGAAATAATAAAGATTAGAACAGAAATATATGAAATCAAGAACAGAAAAAAAAAAAAAAAGAATCAACTAGACCAAAAGTAGGTTCTTTGAAAAGATCAACCAAATCAACAAACCATTGGCCAAACTGACAAAAGAAAAACAGGAGAGGAAGCAAATTACCCAAATAAGAAACAAGATGGGAGACATTATAACAGACTTGACTGAAATAAAAAAGATCATAACAGAATACTATGAAAAATTGTACTTCAACAAATTTGAGAACCTAGAGGAAATGGACAAATTTCTAGAAACACACTACCTACCTAACTGAAATAGAAAATCTGAAAAGACCCATAACAAGAGAAGAGATCAAAGAGTCAATAAAAAACTCCTAACAAAAAAAAACCCTGGCCTGGACGGTTTCACTAGGCATTTCTCCAAACATTCAGAGAACAACTGACACCAGTACTACTCAAACTATTTCAGAGCATAGAAAAGGAAGGAATACTCCTGAATTCATTCTATGAAGCCAGCATAACCCTGATACCAAAGACAGGCAAAGACACTGCAAAAAAGGAAATTACATCGACTCGACGGCAATGGGTTTTGTTTTTTGGTTTTGAATCTCTCATGAATAAAGATATGAAAATTCTCAACAAAATTCCAGCCTATAGAATTCAGCATCATATTAAAAAAAAAAAAAATACACCTCTACTAAGTGGAATTCACACCAGATATGCAAGGATGGTTCAACATTAGAAAATCAATCAATGTAATCCACCACATAAATAGAACAAAAGAAAAGAATCACATGATCATCTCAATCGACCTAGAAAAGGCATTTGATAAAGTCCCATGCCTATTCCTGATAAAAACTCAATAAAATAGAATAGAAGAGAAATTCCTCAACATAATAAAGGGCTTCTATACAACACCAACAGCTAACATCATTCTCAATGGAAAGAGGCTGAAAAACTCCCTTTGAGAACAGGAACAAGACAAGGATGCCCTGTATCACCACTCCTATTTAACATTGTGCTGGAAGTTCTAGTTAAAGCAATAAGGCAAGAAAAAGTCAACCAAATTGAAAAGAAAGAAGTAAAACTATCCCTATTCACAGGTGATAGAGAACCTCAAAGATTCCACAAGAAAACTGCTGGAACCAATAGAAAGATTCAGCAATGTAGCAGGATATAAAATCAACATAAAAAAATCAGTTGGATTTCTATACACGAACAAAGAGAACTTCAAAAAGGAAATCAGGAAAACAATACCATTTATAATAACCCCTAAAAAGATAAAATATTTAGGAACAAATCTAACTAGGGATGTAAAGGACCTATACAAAGAAAACTTCAAAACACTATTGCAAGAAACCAAAAGAAACCTACATAAAAGGAGAAACGTACTAAGCACATGGATAGGAAGACTCAATATTGTGAAATATGACAAGTCTACCCAAAGTGATTTACAGATATAATGCACTCCTGATCCACATACGAACAGCATTCTTTAATGAGATGGAAAAACTAATCACTAACTTTATATGGAAAGAAAAGAGGCCCCGGATAAGCAAAGCATTGTTGAAGAAAAAGAACAAAGTAACAGGTCTCACATTACCTGATACCTGACCTCAGAACCTGCTATAAAGCCATAGTAGTCAAAACAGCCTGGTACTGGTACAACCACAGACACATAGACCAATGGAACAGAATCAAGCACCCAGAAGTAAATCCATCCACCTACGGTAGGCTGATGTTTGACAAGGGCCCAAACTCCATTAAATGGGGAAGAGACAGTGTTTTAACAAATGATGCTGGTAAAAATGGATGTCCATCTGGAAAAAAAATAAAACGGGACCCATACCTCACACTATATGTAAAAACTAAGTCAAAATGAATCAAAGACCTAAATATATGGCCTGAAACGATAAAGATCATAGACTGAAAAATAGGAACAATGCTAGGGACCCTAATATATGGCATAAATGTAATACAAACCATAACGAACAATGCACAAACCCCAGAAGATAAACTAGATAACTGGCAGCTCCTAAAAATTGAATACTTATGCTCATCAAAAGACTTCACCAAAAGAGTAAAAAGACAACCTACAGACTGGGAAAAAGATTTTGGCTAAGACATATCTGACAAGGGTCTAACCTCTAAAATCTACAGACTACTTCAACACCTCAATAACAAAAAGACAAATAATACAATTAGAAAATTAGGCAAAGGATATGAACAGACACTTCAACAAAGAAGTCATTCAGGTTGCTAACAGACATGTGAGGAAATGCTTCCAATCATTAGCCATTAGAGAAATGCAAATCAAAACTACAACGAGATACCATTTCACCCTGACATTGCTGGCAAGAATCAGAGAAACATAAAATAACAAATGTTGGAGAGGTTGCAGGGAGATTGGAACTCTTATGCACTGCTGCTGGGAATGTAAAATGGTGCAACCACTATGGAAAATGATAGGTCACCTCCTTAAAGCTAGAAATAGAAATACCGTACAATCCAGCAGTCCCACTCCTAGGAATATATCCTAGAGAAATGAAAGCCCTCACATGAATAGACATGCACACCAATGTTCCTTGCTGCATTATTCACAATAGCAAAAAGATGGAAAAAACTTTAAAGTGCAAATCAACAGATATATGGATAAACAAATTATGGTACCTACACACAATGCAATACTATGCAATGATAAAGGATAATGATGAGTCCACAAAACATCTCACAACCTGGATGAATATGGAGAATATTATGCTGAGTGAAATAAGTCAATCACAAAAAGACAAATATTGTATGAGACCACTATTATAAAAACCAAAGAAAAGGCTTACACACAGAGAAAAACAATGTTTGATGGTTGTGATGGTTAAGATTCTGCGTCACCTTGGCTAGACCATTATTCTCCGTGTTTTAGTAGTTGTATAATGTTGTGATCACCCGCATGACGGAATCTGCTGAGTGGTACTGGCGGAGGCGGGGCCTGTGGCAGCTCACCGCCCTCTCAGTTTCATCTCTCTGACTTCCACCGGTTACCTTCTGCCTGCTAGCTTTGCCAAGGTTTTTGGCTTTTTCCAGACTCAACAGCGGCCTCTTGTCTCACCTCCAGTTTGTGGGACTTGAGCTAGCAGCTTACCTGTTGATCTCAGAATTCATTGAACTTCTCAGCCTGCAAGCAAGAGTCCAGTTCCCCGACCTGCTGACCTTGGGTTTGCCAGCCCCTGCAGCTACGTGAATCAGGAGAAACCTGATTGTCTTGTCTACTGATCTTGGAACTGACCTTCACAGCCTGTGAGCAGGAGCCCCTCTCCAACCTGCCGACCTTGGGTTCACCAGCTTCTGCGGCTATGTGAACTGGGAGAGGCCTCTACCCTGATCTGTGGACTTGGGATGTTTTAGCCTCTACAATTGAGTGAGCTATTTCCTTGATATAAATCTCTCTGTATATGTATTTATTCACTTTACTGGTTTTGCTTCTCTAGAGAACCCAGCCTAAGACATTTGGTACCAGGAGTGGGGTGCTGCTCTAACAGATACTTAAAATGCGGAAGTGGTTTTAAAACTGTGAATGGATAGACGTGCGTCAGTGACAGAAGACCAGCAGCAGCAGAGAACCTACGGCAGCAGAGAAGCCGCAGCAGCAGAGAACCAACAGCAGCAGAACCAGGAGACCAGTGTGAGACAGCACTGGAGCCGACCCACGGAGCGAGAGAGCTGAGTGTCTGTGTGCATGAGGCTTTCTGGCAGAGTGGGCTGCCTCCGGGCACTTATACCGGTGGAGCTACTGAGCTTTGGAACACTTGCCTCAGCAGGGTAGATGCAGGCGTGAGGGCCGAGAGGCCATAGGAAGCAGAAGCTGAAGAGACAAGGGACACAAGAAGCTGAGCTGCTTCAGTCTCAAAAGGTATGGCCATAGCCTCAGGGGTTTCAAAGGGTGGAGCCATGGCCTCTGGTGTTTCTAAGGGTAGAGTTGTCACTTCGATGGACTAGGAGAATGGTGCGCCTAAAACCAAGGGAGCAGAGCTGCTGTCCCAACGGGCCTGGAAGACGGAGCTGAAGCCCAGGGCCGAGGGGCCTCCACTCAAAATCCAGAGACTGTGGCCAATACCTAGAGTCTGAAGGGCAGCGCCATTGTGTAAAATGTCTCAGAGAACAGAGGATTATTTTCAAAGCCTTGAGGACTAATGCAATGTGTTCTGCTGACTTGCTTTGTGCCTGTTATGCCTTCTTTCCCTGTAATTTATCCCATTCGTAATGCAAATGTCTAGCTTGTGCCTGTTCTGCCATTGTACGTTTGGAAGCAAATAACTTGTATTCTAGATTTCACAGATGAAGAGGAATTTTTGGATTTTGGACTTGGAGTTAAGACTTTTGCTATGATATGATGAGATGAATATGTTTTCCATGTTGCAAGGATGTGATTTTTGGGGGCCAAAGGGTGGAATGTCACGGTTTGAATTATGTCCCCCCAAAAATGTGTATATCAGTTTGGCTGGACCATGATTCCTGGTACTGTGTGATTTCCCTATGTGTTGTAAATCCTGCCTCTATGATGTTAATGAGGGAGGATGGGTGGCAGTTGTGTTAGTAAGGTGGGACTGGATCTACAAGACTGGACTGTGTCCTGAGGCAATCACTTGAGATATAAAAGACAGAAGTGAGCAGTGAGACAGGGGGACCTCATACCATCAAGAAAGCAGTGCTGGGAGCACAGCGCGTCCTTTGGACCGGGGTCCTTGCACAGAGAAGCTCCTAGTCTGGAGAAACACTGAAGAGAAGAAGGCCGACAGAGAGAAAAAGCCTTCTCCTGGAGCTGATGCCCTGAATTTGGACTTTTAGTCTACTTTGACTATGAGGAAATAAACTTCTCTTCATTAAAACCATCCACTTGTGGTGTTTCTGTCATAGCCACACTAGATGACTAAGACAGTGGTTATGAAGGAAAGGAGTGGGAAGGGAAAATCACTAACTAGATAGTAGGCAAGTGTTAACTTTGGTGAAGGGAAAGACAACACACAATATAGGGGAAGTCAGCACAGCTTGACCAACGCAAAGCCATAGAAGCATCCTATAGACACATCAAAACATGTTGAGCGACCAAGTTACCGGGCCTGAGGGCTGGGGATCATGGTTCTCAGGGGAAATCTGGACAATTGGTATAATAACATAGTTCATAAAGAAAATGTTCTACATCCTACTTTGGTGAGTAGTGTCTGGGGTCTTAAAAGCTTACAAGCGGCCATATAAAATACATCTATGGGTCCCATCATATTCAGAGAATGAAGAAAACCAAAGATACAAGGAAAATATTAGTCCAAAGGACTAATGGACCACATGAACCACAGCCTCCACCAGCCTGCGCCTAGAAGAACTAGATGATGCCCAGCTACCACCACTGACCACTCTGACAGGGATCAAAATAGAAGGTCCCAGACAGAGAAGGAGAAAAATGTAGAACAAAATTCAAATTCACAAAAAAAAAGACCAGACTTACTGGTCTGACAGAGACTGGGGGAACCCCCAAGACTGTGGCCTCTGAACATCCTGCTGTGGCCTCTGAACATCCTGCTAACTCAGAACTGAAGCCATTCTTGAAGTCCACCTATCAGCCAAAGATTAAATAAGCCTATACAACAAAAAATAACACATGTGAGGATTATATTTCTTAGTTCATTCAAGTATATGAGACAAAATGGGCAACACCTTCCCAAAAGCAAAGACGAGAAGGCAGGAAAGGACAGAAAAATGGGCCAATAGACATGAACTCGGGGTGGAAAGGGAAAGGGAGAGAGTGATAAATTTCAGGGATTACAACCAATGTCACAAAACAATTTGTGTATAAAATTTTGAATAAGAAACTAATTTGCACTGTAAACTTTCACCTAAAGCACAATAAAATTAAAAAAATAAAAGATGACAGCTTTGGAAACGCTATGGGGGTAGAGTTCTACTCTATCCTATCCAGTCTCTATGAGTTGGAATCAATTCAATGGGAGCAGGTTTGGTTTTTGGTTTATTTACATACTGAAATACATTATCTTATTATAAGGTTTCTTTTCTTTGATTTTTCCTTGTCCACTGGGCTTAGTGACAGAAAAGTTATTGGCGACTTAGCAAAGGCAGATTTGATGAAGTGATGGAGGAAGAAGCCAGATTATAGTAGATGAATGGGAAGAAAATAAATTCAAAGAGAGGTGTTAGAACAATCTTCTCAAGTGTTTGACTGAGAAGGGTGTGGTAAGGCAGTAGCTAAACAGAGATATTAGATAGAGGGAATTTTTTTTTTTTTTCCTTTTTTGAGATGGATGTGATTAGAACTATAAGGACATGACTAGCACTCCAGCTATCAGATAGAGAGGGAGAGGGAATGGATGCTAGGCAGGCCATTCCAGACACGATCAAGAACATGTAGGGAGGTATAGTTTTTTGCACCATGAGGAGTACTTCTTAGAATAGAATGGACTCAGAAGGGATAGGTGCAGATTCTGGTTGGTTTGTAGATGTGGTGGCAGGTGCGATGTGATAAAAGACTGATAGGAGAGTCTGAGACCAGGTTCCTTTCAGCTCCACACCTTGATCAAAATATTGCTGTTGTTAGGTGCCATCGAGTCGGTTCCAACTCATAGCAACTCTATGTACAACAGAACGAAACACTGCCTGGTCCTGCACCATCCTCACAATCATTGCTATGCTTGAGCCTATTGTTGCAGTCACAGCGTCAATCCATCTCCTTAAGGGTCTTCCTCTTTTTTGCTGACCTTCTACTTTACCAAGAATGATGTCCTTCTCCAGGGACTGGTCCCTCCTGATAACATATCCAAAGTATGTGAGACGAAGTCCACCACCCTTGCTTCTTATGAGCATTCTGGTCGTACTTCTTCAAGGCAGATTTGTTTCCTCTTCTGGCACTCCATGGTATATTCAATATTCTTAGACAACACCGTAATTCAAAGGCATCGATTCTTCTTCTGTCTTTCTTATTCATTGTCCAGCTTTCACATGCTTATGAGGTGATTGAAACTACCATGGTTTGGGTCAGGCACATCTTAGTTCTTAAAGTGACATCTTTGCTTTTTAACACTTTAAAGAGATCTTTTGCAGCAGATTTGCCCAATGCAATGCGTCATTTGATTCTTTACTGCTGCTTCCATGGGCATTGATTGTGGATCCAAGTAAAATGAAATGCTTGACAACTTCAATATTTTCTCCATTTATCACGATGTTGCTTATAGGTCCAGTTGTGAGCATTTTTGTTTTCTTCATGTTGAGGTATAATCCATACTGAAGGTCTTTGATCTTCATCAGTAAGTGCTTCAAGTTCTCTTCATTTTCAGCAAGCAAGGTTGTGTCGTCTGCATATTGCAAGGTTGTTAACGAGTCTTCCTCCAATCCTGATGCCACATTCTTCTTCGTATAGTCCAGCTTCTTGGATTATTTGCTCAGCATATAGATTGAAGAAGAATGGTGAAAGAATACTACCCTGACACACAGCTTTCTTGACTTTAAACTGTGCTGTATCCCCTTGTTCTGTTTGAACAACTGCCTCTTGGTCTAAGTACCACAAACCATCCTTAGCCTAATGATGCTAGTATACAGTAATAGATTCTTTGAACAGGACAACTATGAAAAATTTCTTAAGGGAAAACATATTCCTTAACTTGTGAGTTCCTTGAGTGTAAAGACTATTGCATTCATCTTTGTATCATCACTGTCTATGCAGTTACTGTCACATAGTAGACAATTCAATAAATTTTGGATGAAAGAGCTCATGAATGAATGGAAACTAACAATCCAAGAATAACATCACGAACTGTCCCTGACCACTAACAACAACAACAAAAAAAAAACCAAAAACACACACACACTATTTCTTCCAGGGTGATATAGTATCTATCTCTTATGGAGCCATTACAGGATGTTAAGCACTTCTATTTACTTTTATTTAATTCTCACACTAGTGAAATAGCTATGATTGTACTCAATTTATAAGTGATACCTGGATACCTAGATATCTAGAGTAGTTCAGTTAAAAGGCCCAAGAATACACATCACTCCTGATTTTTTGCTACGCCATAATTACCCATGACTTCCTGCAGTTCATTTCTTACTGGTCTTTTGACAAACTACAACCCTTAACTCTAACTAGATAGGGTAGTCTATGCTTTAATCTAGTGTGGGTTCCTTTGAGTCCTGGGAGTCTTGAGAACACAAGCCCTCATTAAGTAGATCTTAATTCTCTTCCATTATAGTTTCTAATTCACTTTCATATTATGCAGCTAGGAGCTAGATAAGGGAGATTACAAGTTCTCAACAACAACCAGAGTTTGTGGGCATACCTCTAGACCAGCAGCAAGTGAGAAGGTGGTTGATAGACATAGTAGGCTGCCTTTTTCTAGTCTTGGACGCATATAACATCACTCATCTTGTTGAAATGCATTCCAATTTTTTTTGTGTTAACATAAGCATAATGTTTTAATTAAAAAATGGTGTTTTTCCCAGAGTGGTTCTGATATAATCTAAATGCTCTCTCTTTCCATCTTCTTGATCTTTTAAAAATTGATGTGAGTTTTCTATTTTGGTTCCACTTTAATTATATTTTAAATATACTTCTCCAGTCACTTTTTTGTATATTTTGGAGGACAATCTTTTTAGAATTCATAACCTATCACTGTTGTGATCCACCATCTGTCTCAAAATACATAGAACCCATTTACATGGTTATTTAGGCTTTGAGATTTGCGCAATTTTATTATCTGTGACAAAGTAGTTTGTGTGATGGAAAACAGTTTGCCTTTGACAGTTTTCTGATTCTTGTTGAAAATGAAACTTGGATGCTGAATATCAAGGATTTTTTTTTTTTACCATTTAAAAGAAATAAAATGCCAAAAAAGGAACAAATCCTATTTTGATATTCAACTTCTAAATTTGTGAAATCATAGAGCACATTAAAATAAATGATAGGTGTTCAAGTCTTTTTTTTTCTTGTTGAGAAGAAAACTTAAGATTATGTAATGATCATTTAAATCATACTCTTAGAGACATATATACTAGCTTCTTATTCTTTCTACCTACATGTGTATTTATAAATATAGGTCTTATTTGAAATTTAGGGAGCCCTGGTGGCACAGTGGCTAAGAGATCAGCTGCTAACCCAAAGGTCAGCAGTTCGAATCCACCATCCACTCCTTAGAAACCCTATGGGGCAGTTCTACCCTGTCCTATAGGGTCACTATGAGTCGGAATCCACTCGACGACAACAAGTTTTTTGGGGGTTTATTTGAAATTAATACTTTTAGATCTGTAATAAGTTTTTCACCAAAAAATGAAGTATATTAGCATATGTGGTAAGGGAAACTGGCATGAGCAAAGGTCCAGAGGTGGCAATACAGATTGTTGCTTTATAAGATGAAGGTAGAATATGTCCTTTAATAACATTTACATAACTGGAGAGGAGTTTATGCTGTGCTTTCTATAATGCGTGCTGAATTTCTTATTCACTCAAATATATGTTTTTCTTGTAAGCATTATTTATTGACCACAATAGAAACATCAGAGCTTCCCTTCTGTACATTAATCTTCTCCCACTTCTTGACAGCTATGATTTTCTTCCAGGCATTGCTGAGACAAAACTCAAGATGCTTTTGGACAAACTGGTTGGGCTTAAGCTCTCTCATCAGAAAGACATTGTGAGATCTGTATTATTTATGCAGTACCCGAAGGTAACAGCAATAAATGCTTTACAAGGAACAGAAATCATCTGACAGTAATGAAATTATGTTTTTTCAGAACAAACAATATAAGGCCCTAGAGGTAATAGGGACAGGAAAGAGTACAGTACAAGCAATGCTCTTTTGTATACTCTGGGGAAAGGCAGCATGCAGCATGCAGTTATTGGAGCTAGAAAGCTTCGTAAAGGAAGTGGATATGCTAGGTTTCTTTGCAGCAGGGATAGGAGCTATGTTGATGTGCACAAGTTGAGAGGTCTGCAGGGGAGGATGACTTGGGGTGTTGACCTGAAGTTATGAGCGTCTGAATCTGATGGTTAAAGACGCCAGAGGAGATGACAGGGCCAGAAGAAGGAGTGGGGGTGGGGTGCAGAATGGGGGCTGTAGGAAGGATGAGGAAGAGTTGTAAGCAGGTGCAGAGTCGTGGGGAGGCTGGAAGGTGAAGGGAAGCCAAAGAAGAGTGGGAGAAACATAGTTTGAACAGCAGGAAAGGAAAATGGACTTGGCAGTAACATTTGGCAAGCACTGGAGTAGGGAGCTGATGAGAAAGAGGCCAATGAGAAGGAGCTTGTGTAAATCAAGGCAGGATGTGATGAATGTCTTGGCAGCGGAGAGAAATAAAAAAGAACAGATTTTAGAGAAAAAAGATTTTAAGAAATTCTAAATATGTGGATATACCAATAAAAAGAATATGAACCTCTAGCCAAATTGACTTTCTTTCTATAGTTATCTTCCCCCTCATCTACTCCCATATCAAGTAGCTCCTATTTTCTCAAAAATGTTCCCTTAACCTTCAATAACACTGTTTTCCATCTACATCTCTGTCATCCCTTTTCTTATGGCTTTACTTTCTCTTTTGGATGCTTCTAATTCTATGTCTCCAACCTGAACAGATCCCCAGAGCTTAATTCTGCATTTCTGCTGTATGGATATTTCCTTATGGATGCTCTGCCATCATCTCAGAGTCTATAAAACTGAAGTTTCCTTTTCATAAAAACAAAAAAGTACCTCCTCTGTGGTATCACTATCTTCCCAGTCATCCAAGCTCACCTCCACATATCCAAACAGTCACCAAATCCAGCAAATGCCTTCTTGGAGTCGGTTCATCCTTTCCATTCTTACATCACTAACCCAGTTCAGAATCCCCTTTCCTTGACTCTCCTAGGTGGAGTCTCTGCCAGCACCCTCTGGCCATTCAGTGCCCTTCAGACAGGTTAATCGATTAAAACCTTGTTCCCATTTCCCATGTGAAGAATTTTACTTTACTTAGCCTTTTAATCAAGTGCTTCCACCATCTGGCCTAAATTTAACTTGAACATCCTCCCCCATTCTGCCCCTACGTATATCTTCAGCTTCAACAAAATTGATCCATCAACTCCTCTCAAGCATGCCAGTTGCTATATCCATATCTTTAGTAATGTTTTTTCTTCAAGTAGGAATTCTGATTTCCCTCCTCTCTTTATCCCTCACACTTCACTTCCCTTTTAGTCTAAAGTTCTAGCCACCCTTCAAGGCATTTCATCATAAAATTTCTCTTTAGCACTGTATAGGTTGAATCACTATAATAAAGAGACCAAAGCATTTAATGACTCAAGATAGAGATGTATTTTCCTTTCCTAGGTAGAGGTCTAGAGGTAGGCAGCGCTTGTCTATAAATTTTTCTGGAATCTTCTACCTTGTTGCTCTACTCATTCACGTGGTGGGAACTTCAGTAAGGGCAAAAAGCACAGGTCTACATTCCAGCCTATAATAAAGGCAAAAGGGAAAGTTGAGGAAAAACCAGCTTCCTTTGAAGGGCACACCATGGAAGTTGCTCACACCACTTCTTACTCACATCTCATTGGGCTGACTTTAGTCATGTAACTACACCTAGCTGCAAGGGAGGCTGGGAAATGTAGTCTAGCTGGGTGTTTAATCCCAGCTAAAATTCAAATACTCTTATTACTAAAAGGAGCCCTGGTGGTCCAGTGGTTAATAACTGGCTGCTAACCAAAAGGTTGGCAGTTTTAATCTACTAGTCACTCTTCTGAAGTCCTATGGGGCAGTCCTACTGTGTCCTATAGGGTTGCTGTGAGTCAGAATCAACGGCAACAGTTAATTTTTTAAACTAAAAGGAAGAAAGGGAAATACTGGGGTGAAGTGGTGTGGGGGTGGGGGTGGCGAGAACCATCTTATGCCTCAACCACCGAACCCCACAAGAATCTCTACTGCTTTAATCTTCTGTATTCATCTGCTTGCACTTAGTTTATGTTCCTTTGCTTTGTTATTTCTTCTTTCACATTTTTTCTTACCTGTCCACCGAAATTATAAGCTCTTTGATAGCTTCAACAGCGTGATATAATCTTTGTGTCTCAAACACCTAGCAGAGAGTGAATGTGTAAAAAATACTTATTATTCATAAAAATAATGATGATGATATGCTGCCTTTTGGATCTGAACAAAAGAGGAATTTGTGGTACAAGCTGCAAGAGAAAAATCTGTTCTGAACAATGCATGAAAAGTTGGTGGGAAGAGCATTACATAAACCACAAGAGGGCTGAAGAGTGGGTATGCTGCTGCTATCTAGAGGTGAATCATCTCATATAACGAGGCTTAAAATGAGAAATAGTGGGACCCAATATTCTCTGTGCGTTTGCTTGTGCTCACGGGAAAGTTTTCCCTACATGCTTAATACAAACATAAGGTCATTTTTCTGGCTGTCATCTCTAACCCAAATGCTGCCTCAGGTGGTCCGTTCAATGGCTGACTTCACAAAATAGAAGCAGAATTTAATAGGCAAACCCATGGAACCCAATGGGATCACGCAGGCAGCTGTACTCTTGTCAGGTTAGAAACTGGGTGAGACTTAACAGAAGCCATGTGGCAGCGAGCAAGTATTTTAACGCAAATGGAGTAAATACTTCAGAAGACTGAAGTTCATGGCTCTAGATACTATATTACTATAGACAAATTTTAGACCAATATGTTGACTCTGCCAGCTATCTGAAAAGCTAAAATGAGCAGTGCAGGGTGGCCATGGGAGAGGGGTGAGGGTGAGAAGATTGTAGAAAAGAAGAAGGAAGGGATTAAATATGAATGGTCAAGGGGCTGTGATCCAGTTGGTAAGGGACCAGAAAAGGATGCAAAACCTACAGAGAAATGCATGGGGTATGTGAAAGGAGTCATTTAAATACAAGGAAATAACCTTCTCAACAAGGAAAATGGAACTTGGAGCATGAGAAAATAACCTACTACAGATAGCCAAGAAGCTGTCTACATCATTAACAAACACTGCCACATTCAACGACAATGGCAAAGCCCGGCTCCACGCTTATATCATACAGTGAAAGAAATGTGAGATGCAGAGATAATTGCTTAATAATTTAAAGGCTTCTGGCAAAATGGAAGGGTCAGTGAGCCTTGGTTGCAAAAGAAGTTTTTGAGGAGATGATTTTTAAAAAGGACTCATGGCTTAAAGAGGCACTAATTTCAACGAGACATAATTTGGCCCCATCCTTCTGTGGTGTCGGTGGGAGCATACAGTCTTCCACTGCATGATTAAGAATAGTTTAATTTTAGTGTTTTCACTAGGAAAAAATAATAAGTGTTTCATGCTATTGAATTGTTTATTAATGTATTGATGTGATTTATGGTCCAGGAATCTCCCACAGAGCTCTTCTTTCCAGAGAGGAAAATACTGGGCAAAATATAACCACCAATATTTTTTGGAAAATTTGGCAGACAGGATGTCTTAGTTATCTAGTGCTGCTATAACAGAAATACCACAAACAGGTGGCTTTAAAAAACAGAAATTTATTTTCTCACAGTTTAAGAGGCCAGAAGTTCGAATTCAGGGTGCCAGCTCTAGGGAAAGTCTCTCTCTCTGTCGGTTCTGGAGGAAGGTCCTTGTCCCTTTTGAGCTTCTGTTCCTGGGTGATCTTCATGCGGCTAGGCATCTCTCTTCCCCCATCTCTGCTTGCTCGCTTGTTTGTTTAATCTCTTCTGTATCTCAAAAGAGATTGATTTAAGGCATGTGCTACACTAATACTGCCTCATTAACATGACAAATAAAACTCATTTCCAAATGGGATTATAACCACAGGTATAGAGGTTAGGATTTACAGCACATATTTTTTGAGGCCACAATTCAATCCATAATACAGGATATTTTTTTAAAAAATGGAATAACGACATTTCCGTTAATGTCAACAATATATTGCCAGTGCTCCATTCAGTAGGGTGGTATACCTGAGATTAACCAATACCCGTTGCCATTGAGTTGGCGACCCATATGTGTCAGAGTAGAACTGTGGTCCACAGGATTTTCAATAGCTGATTTTTCAGAAGTAGATCACCAGGCCTTTCTTCCAATCTTCTGGTTAGGAGCTGAGTGTGTTAAACATTTGCACCATGCAGAGAGTCCTAGGACATATTAGACACTTAAAAAATGGCATCTATTATTATTCTTATTTTTATTATTTTTATAACTACTGCAACAACCACACCACACTCACAAAATTAGAACAACAAAAGCATAACATAATGTAATCTTGGAACTACACGTGCCAGCTCCTGTTGAATATAAATAGTTTCACAGAGCACCAACATCAGACAAAGCCACTCTGAGGACCAAGATGAATCAAGGCAAAAACAAGACCACTCAATAATCACATCCAAACAGAAACAAAAATATGAACATTATCCAAACAACAAAAATGATCAAACATCTCCTTATCCTGTCTAATATAAGTGACTACTGCTTCTTTAATAATCACATTAGCCTTGCTTCATTCTACTCACCTTGTAGATAAGATGTATTAGTAAACCCAACCACAGAATTACTGCTGCTTCCTGACAACATTCAATTCAGAGCAAAGCCCTACTTCCTTAAAACTGCCTCTAAGTTTTGAATATGTATATATACGTATATATTTCCTTTTAGAATTTGTAGACATTGATCTACTATCTTATTGGCATTAATTATTACTGAAGAAAAGTCTCTGAGGTCAACCTGATTATTTCTATTTCATAGGAAGCTTATTTTTTTACCTGTGAGTTACCGTAAGATTCATTTTTTGTTGTTCTTAAAGATTAGTAATTTATCTGTATATAGCAGATAAAATTATTATTTTTTTTCCCTGGGTTAAGGTTTTCCTTTCAACCTGTAGAATGAATTCTATCAATTATTCCAGAAAAGTTTTCTTCCATTGTATTCTTAAATACCTTTTTTCTTTTTCATTTGTTGTGTTCTCTTTTTCAGGAAGTTCATGCATGTATATATTGGATCTCCTCATATTGGCTCTTATGTCTATCAACCTCTGTCACATTAGCTTCTCCTGTAACCATCCCAGCTGTCTGTCATATAGCCAAAACTTGGTCTTCCAGTCACAATATCCTTAGATGTGCCTTTTGGGAAATGACACTTTTTTTTTTTTTTAGCTCATCCATATCTTTCCTGAAGTCTGAGGAAGTATGTGTTATCTCTCAATGTCCTCCTTTATTTTGGCCCCTGTTTTATAATATTGGGCAGGTATATTTATACTATGTGGTTTGGCATTTGTCATGGATTGAATTGTGTCCCCCAAAAATATCTGTCAACTTGGCTGGGTCATGATTCCCAGTATTGTATGATTGTGTACCATCCTGTAATCTGATGTGATTTCTTTATGTGCTGTAAACTCAATCACTATGATCTAATAAGACGGATTAGTGGCAGTTATCCTGATGAGGTTTACAAGACTGGATAGCATCTTAAACCAATCTCTTTTGAGATACAAAAGAGAGATGGGATCAGAGACACATGGGAACCTCACACCACCAAGAAAGCAGTGCTGGGAGCAGAGCGTGTCCTTTGGACCTGAGGCCCAGAAATGATGCAGCCACCTTGCTGCCATATTAAGGATGAAGCAACATATGACGTAATAAGAGACAAGAAAAACAAAGGACAAAGAAACTGAACCCACTATATTGTGCTAACCCTCAAGCTGCCCTATTTCTGGACTTCCAGTTATTCTAGCTAATACCAACATTCCCTTATTGCTTAAACATGTTGAGTTTCCTGCTACTTCCCTAGTAAAAACATCTTAACTGAAAAATATGGCAATATGATTCTTGTCCTATCTCATCCGAGCATGCAGAGTGCTCCACCTCAGAGGTAAGTTTACCTAAATATATGCCAAAACAGTTCATGTAACCCAGTGGTGACAAATACCAAGCTTAAATTGGATGCCTTGAACCAGGGCTGTTGTACTTAGTTGCTGTCGAGCTGATTCCAACTCATGGCAACCCCATGCGTGCAGAGTAGAACTGCTCCATAGGGTTTTCAAGGCCGTGACCTCTCAGAAGCAGATTGCCCAGCTTGTTTCCCGAGGCCGGGAATCCACTGGGTGGATTCAAGCCACCCACCTTTGGCTAGTAGTCAAGTGCTTAACTGTTTGCACCACCCAGGGACTCAAGGGTACGTACAAAAAAATGCTCCAGTGAAAATTTTTATATTTCATTTCATTGTTAACAATTTTAAGCAAAGTAATTATAGATTAAAGATGTCATTGGCTCTACCTCTGTGATTTTTAGTAATAGCTATGACTATTCTGGCTAAGAAAAGTAGTATGTCCAGAGGTGGGGCCTCCATGTTAAAGTACAAAGAAACCTATTGAATACAGTTCTTGCACTTCCACTGGAAATTATTAATGAGAGTAATAGCATGCAATAAGGATATTTGGGAACTGCAGAATGGTTGAACAGTTATAAGATGGACCCTATGTGACTAGAACAGGGTCTTTACAAATCTTCCATGGTCATTCCAATTCTCCTTCTGTTACAGTTAACCCTTTATTGGGGGATGATTTTGTTTTTAAATAAAATAATTTAATTTAAAATAAAGTTTACTTTTCTATGATAAAAAAAAAAATGCTCTTTTAGTTCCACTCCTGAATTTTTGAATCATCTAGTTATAGTTATTTGTTCATTATTTTGTTCTACAGTTCTCTATTGAGCACTACTTGCTTGTCACTGTGTTAGGCACAAGGGGGTCAAGGGGAAGTAGGGGCAGGAGGACACAGAGATGAATAAGAGAGAATCCCCATCTTTGAGGAGCTCATAGTCTCTGCAAACACAGACACAAAGAAAACCGCTTAGAAGGTAAAACCAAAAACCAAACCCGTTACCGTCAAGTTGATTCTGACTCATAGGGACCCTACAGGACAGAGTAGAACGGTCTCATAGGGTTTCCAAGGAAAGGCTGGTGGATTTGAACTGGTGACCTTTTGGTTAGCAGCTGCGCTTTTAATCACGGTGCCACCAGGGCTCCCCTTTAGAAGGTAGTAAGGGCAAAAACATAGGTAAGAGCATAAAACTGTGCAAACCCAAAGGCATATGACTTCCTGGATGCCATGTTTTTAGCTCTCAGCAAAGATAGACAGTAAAGAAGAGTTTTCTAATATGATGCAGAGATTGGCTTCCTCTGTCCAAGTATACTGGACAGAAACATTTGCATTTATTTTTAGAAAACAGAAATAGCCATGAATTTGAGTTGCTACCCCATTATCAACTAACCTAGATTTTCCTAATGTCACAACCTTTTTCTTCTGTTAGATAAATATGGAATATACATTTATTTCCTTAAGTCATTCAAGTGCAAGTCAGTAAATTATGGCTGCAGTGCTGTATTCAAATGTCAGGGATCCAAAGGTATTAATGCTGCTTCAAAACGTACCTGACTTATGTTCAGGAAACAGTGCATCTAGTTCATATTTATGCATATGGTTTGGAACTCTCTTTGACAGGTTAGAACGTGTCTTTAAACCCTATTATCATGAACATAAGTGACTGCTAGAATGGAATTTACAGGACAAGGATTATTATATGTCTAGCTTTTAGATCATTTTTATCTTAGAAACTAGCACAGCTTTCCCTCCCACGATTAGCAATGGACATAAAGCAATAGTATTCTGGAGAGGAATTAGCATATCACCTGGTAACATCTTGTAATGGTAACTGGCATTCAGGGCAATTGATTCATCAATAAGTGATTTGTCAGAATTCTACCCTGCAGAAGTAGTTAGAGCCGTCACTCACAAGTCACAATGCCAGGCTTTTTTAGATAATGATTGTATGCTGTTTCAAAATTTTCAATTCTAGCCCCAGATTTTTCTCTTGAAAATGAAAAGCCACAGAAGGAATGTGGATAGATAGCTCAGGATAGTCCACGAATGCTTTTGTGTGAGTGCTGACTGGGCCTTCTTCCTGACTGAGCTACTGGCTTGAATCACCCCTTGCATCTGTGCAACTAGGGACAAGGGGAAAGGAAGCTCTGCTTTTGGGAATTAGTGCCCTAATCTACTGCCAGGTTTTCCAAGCTCATGTACTACACGTGATTTTCAAGTGCTTAATAATTTCTGGGCATATCCAGAAAGACCTCCAACCAGAAAACCATAGACTGAAAAAAAAGTCACTAAACCTATTGCCATCGAGTCAATTCTGGCTCATAGTAGAACTGCCCCATAGTGTTTCCGAGGAGCAGCTGGTGGTTTTGAACGCCTTCCTTTTGGTTAGCAGCCAAGATCTTAACCACTATGCCACTTGAACCATAGAAGATGCCATTAAACTGAGGCCTTTCCCACAAGGGGATCTGGTACAACTCTCCCTAAACTGTTAGTGAGTCTCAAAGGGTCATTAATGAAGGTTTTTCATAACTAGGCTCCACACCAACACGTTTGCCTCATTTCCAAACCAGATGCCTAGCTCTGGTCCAAATAATCTCAAGAGGCACACCACACAGGGCCAATTTATGTCATCTGCAGCACCTCAGGTCAGCTGTCTCTGGGTGTCTCCTTGTTGTGCTGAGGAACTTTGACCACCTGTGGCCCCAGGGAACTTAATTTCACTAAAAGATGCCCCTTTCTCAATTTCTTATCAAATTTTTGAAGTAGAAATCAAAGAAAACCTAAAGTTGGTCTGCAAAACTGTGGAATACAAATAGAAACCCCTCCATTCCACTAGCTGGACTGTGCCTGTGCACAGAAAGATGCCCATATCTTCTGTTCTGCATGGGAAGTCCTTCAGGTCTGATTTTAGAGTTGAGCAAGGGCTCAGGAGTAGTAAAGGAATAATCTTCTATCGAGCTGGAAGAGCTACAAATACCACTTTTCCTGGTTCATGCAAACTTGGAGAACATCCTCCAAAGACAGGGACTTAGGATGTGCATCCTGGTCTATACTAGTCCATTTCCATATGCTCCCTATGTCTTGGTCCAGCACTACCAGGCTTTTTATGTTCTGTGAACATAAAATTGACTTTACACTTTTGCTTCAGGAAGATCTGCATTCTCTTGTTTTTGTCTGGTGAAATTATACTCAGCACTAATGCTGCATTCTTGGTGAAGGCTCCTCTATTCCACAGAAATGAACCGTTCTTTTCTCTGTGTTCCCTGTAGTACTTTTACCAAAGGTTACTATACAAATGGTTTTATCAGTACCCTTTCTCAATTTTCAACAAAGCTTTGGATGAGAACATTATCCACTGAACCTCTCCTTGCCTCCCAGATAATGCCCATGTATAAAATTCCTCTCGGTTAGAAAAGAGGGTAAACTTTATCTCTTATGAAGAATTGATATGCTTCTCTCTCCCAAGTATTATATTTCCTTCTTTGTTTTTTCTTCCATGAGACTTAAAACTAGGTTTTATGTTCCTTTTATGTAATTATAGGAGTTTAATTTTAATATCTGCTTTGCTACTCATAGCCTATCATTCTCCATTTTGTTAAATCTTGTATTTGTCATTTTGCAACCCAAATCAAATTATCTTTAGAAATAGGTAGGACATAAAGAGAAAGTCAAAATGTGACATTAGAATGATGCTCAGAGAATGTCTTTATGTAAATGAGCATAGGAATTAGGTCTAAGCAGAATTCCCAGGAACTTTAACTTAGCCTACTGATAGAGCTTTGAATTCCTGGGGAATAGAGAGGATATCTCTCAGATTATTTTTCTTACAAAATTATTTTCTTAACCAGTTTTTGGATAAAAGCTAAAGATCAGACCATTTAAATGAACGTACTGGAAGCTTAAACAAGTTGAGTAGGACAGAATCTGGATCCAGTTCTATGAACTGGTGCAAAAGAGAGGAAGAAGAGACCAAATCTGTAAACTATGCAGGGGCCAAGTGATTTGATAAAAGCGGCTCCACACTGAAGCATCCCTGGATTAAACCTTAGACTGGGGAGGGGAGAGGCTTAGGTTGCTAAATTCTTCTTCCTTAAATTCAGTGGCAGATTCGTAGTCAGTTGAGAGTCAAGGTCTAGGGTGGAATAGGGAGAGGAGAGCTCAGTGGGTTCTGCTCTGGAGAGCTGGAACAAAAAATAGACAAAAGAAGCAAGGCTGGGGTTGGACATAGAGAGCTGATGCTCTCATTTTCTTTGAGGAGTTCTTTATTGACCAGTACCTACTTGCAGTTCAGTCTAATCACATTCAGACTTGTCCCTGCTTCACCATTTTCCAGCCGAAGCCCCCGTGAACCTGAAGAATGCCAGGAGCAGATGGATCTTAGGGATCAAGTATTTCCCACTATCCTCATGAGGCCCCAGTAAACTGGCCACAGTTCTCACATTCTGGCTACCACCACCTCATGCCTGCCAGCTATCTCCAAAACCTCAGCCAACAGAACCTGGGGAGGGGAGAGTGGAGATGTAGATCTAGGGGGCTTTTTTTTTCCTCTTTCAGGTCTGCAGTGTCAGAGGTAGTTCCAAAAACAGGAATGAAGGAAAGGAGAGGCAAGCCTCATTCCCAGTAATGGTTTAAGGGTAGGCATGAACTCTTGCAATTACAATAATCTTCAGAGGATGCCAAATATTCTCAGAAAAGTAGGCAAAATTCCTTTGTTTCAGAATAACTTTCCCGGACAAGACAATGTCAAAAGAGGCAGCCTTAAAGCAGGGACTGCCCATTCAAGAATGTCAGTCACTTTCTATACTGGAAACTTTCCTTCTCCTGCCACCACCAAAGACAGGAACTGCCAACTTCTTCCTTCCTCAATCTTACCTTTCAAGTCCGTGCTCCAAAGGGGGCTCTAACACTCACATTCTGCCCATTTCTAACTCAGGAAGGGAGCCCACACTGGAGCCCTTACCCCAGAAAATGATTGTTTCAACCCCAGCTTCTGATCTAGAAGACAACTACGGTTCCCTGAAGCATTGCGTTTCTGACTTGTCTATCTTTCCTTCTGCCTGATTGTCAGAGTCTATCTCGACCTCTAGCTGTATCCTCTCTATAAGCATTCCTTTCCCCAACAACTGCTAGGCTTCTCATCAAAGGACAGCAAGCCATCTTCATCTGCCACAGAAGGCACCTGGAAATCTCTTCCAATCTTTTCTTTCCCTTTTACTTCTTAAATATCCATTAATATTTAAGTGAGTTATTTCCAATATCATTCCAAGTAGAAAAGCTCTGTAAAGCATTTATTATCTCCATAGTAATGCACAGTTCAGAGGTCAACTTTTACCATTAACTTCACTATGGTTTGTTTTTTTTTTTTTTTTTAAAAATCTCCTGAAACATATGAAATTAGAAAAATGTCCAAAGTGAAACTTTTAGAAAGTGTTTATTTCCTTAAATTGACTTTCAAGTTTACTTTAGATAGAAGAAAACAGGAGTATCTTGAAAAGGTAACATCTACTTAATTGGATACCCAGAATTCAACTCTCTGTCCTCTTCCCTATCAGACACAGCCAAAGCAAGGAACTTAAGGTGAAAAGGCTAGACAAGAGAAGTAACAAGTCCTGATTACATAAAAAGCAGACCAGAGGTCGCCTTCAAACTGGAAATTGCCAAGTTTTTGTTGTCTACTCTGGTATTTTTTATGGATTGCATCTTGACATTTTGCCCAACATGAATGTAAATAGTAGCAATGAGACGTCTACATAGTAAGACATCTACAGGGACTCAAAAATGTTCTTGTGGCTTGATCTAAAATGCAAGTTGATCCTCACTATTCACAGATTTCATATTTGTGAATTCACCTACTCACTAAAATTTATTTGTAACCTCAAAATCAATATTTGCAGCACTTTACAGTCATTCATGAACATGCACAAAGCAGTAGAAAAATTTGAATTGCCCAAAGCACAAGGTCCCACCTAATGTCTCCGTTTCAGCTCTCAAGTTGTTGTTAGGGGCTGTGGAGTCACTTCCTTCTCATAGGGACCTTATGTATTACAGAACGAACCATTGCTCAGTCCTGGGCCATCAGCTCTCATACAGTAAACAAGTATCCTTTTCTTAGTCTATTTAGTGCCATGTTTTTTGTATTTTTGTCCTTTTTGTTAGTGATTTTGCTGTTTAAAATGGCCCCCAAGTGTAGTGCTCAAGTGCTGTCTAGTGTTCCTAAGAGCAAGAAGGCTGCAATATGCCTTACAGAGAAATTGCACGTGTTACACAAGTTTTATTCAAGCCTGAGATAGTGTTGTTGAGTATGAGTTCAATATTAATGAACCAACAACATATATTAAACAAGATGTCTTTAAACAGAAACACAAATAATACAAGGTTATGTATTTATTGGTTGATAAAAATGTCACCAGAGCCTCTCAGGAACTTAATCCTATATTTCCTCTCAGAGCAATGGTTCAGTATTTGCTAATTCAGCATTTCAGTAACTTTATAAAATATAACTGCTGTGAATAATGAGAATTGACTATACAGAATATTGGAGGAAATAAACCAAAATTTATATTTATTCTTTGAATCATGGTACATTCCAGTGGAGCCTTTTAGGGTGTGTCTCAGGGTCTTCCTTCTTGAGTCTATTTGTTTTGTCCTGTGACTATCTAGAAAGTATTATAATAGATCTCAATGATAGGAAGTTACCATGGTTTAGCATATTGACTTCAATGGAGTTCACTTTGAATGTTAAATAAAATTGAAGTGTGGAAAGACTTAGTATTTATTTGCACAGTGTGACTCTGGCAATATGATGGATAATTAGATTAGCTTGATTTTTTTTTCTAATATTGAAAAACATTTTATCCCAGCCACTCATATGGTTTTGTCCTTTCTCATAAAAACTTCTCCACATTTGTAGCATATGAAACTGTAATTAAATACAGTGAAAGACATTTTGATGGACCTTGAACTCAAAATCTGCTCTCCTCAAGTTGTTACACTGAGCATGACAACTCATTTTTGCAAACACCCTGGCTTTATAAACATGAGGCTGATTTACTAGATAGTCAGTTTTTACTTAGTTCTTTTTAGTTCTGAAGTGATACTATTAGCCCACACTATTGTCCCTGGCAGGATACATCCAAGGCATAGTATGATAGAGAGAAGGATATCAGGAATTTGGGAAACATGGGGTCCAAATTTGTTTTTGCATATTATTTAGAGCAGGTCTGAAATATTTTAATTTGCTTAAGAAATAACTTCTCAGTTTCCTCCCTTCTTATAAACAGAGGAGATAGCGTTGAACGGCTAAGCATCTGAGGTTGTTCAACCCACGGAATAATCAGACATAGTCTGGTCACTTGCATTTTTGGCATGTGTACGGAATGGAAGAGGGAGTTGGACTTGTGGGGAAGGGAGATGAAATCTCGCCTAATATGGGAATTTTTGTACTCACTACTACTTATTATATGTTCTCTTATTAATGTCTTGTTAGAGAAGAACATGCATGTAAAGTACATAGCTTGATATAATGACGGAGTCTACGTATTCTGCTGAGAATACAAATACCCAGTCAAAAAAATACCATCTTTCCTTAATTCTAAGATGTCATCAATTTAATTAGTTTTCTTAGAAAATGTTAAGAATATTACATTAAATGAATATACGGATTATAAGGTGTATCCTTATTTCAGAAATGTGAAAAATGTTTTTTAGGATCCAAACAATATGATATTATTAATTCAGTGTCCGGCATTGTGCTAAATGCTATGAAGATATAAGAAATACAAGATCTATTTGAGGACATAAGACATGAACTATGAATCAATTGAAAAAAAACTAAGAATCTTATGGCTGTTATACCAAAAATCTGGCTCAACAACTTCAGGCCTCTGAGAATGGATTTTCTACAGGTTGTGTCATTGAAACTCTATGATTAAAGAAGAAAATGAAAAGAATTTGAAGGAGGACTTCACAAATAATAGAGAAGAGATTTACACACAAAAAGGTAAATCAAGAAAGACCAACTCACTGAAGAATTTTTTCGCTTAACTGTTTACTCGTTCCTTGACTTGGAAAATCAGAACCCTTTTAACATGTAACTTTGGAGAAAACATTCCTTTTACTCTCTCACGTATATTAGGAGAAAATTTAGTTCCTTAAAGTCACAAGGTAAATATAATAAGACAATTTGTAAAATAATCTTGGTCTCCAGACAATCATTAAGGCATAAAAAAAAGATTTAAAAGGGTATTATTGAATAATAAAAGGAGCCTTAGTGTCGAAAACTTTGAGTACTTGGCTGCTAACCAAAGGTTGGCAATTTGAACCTGCCCAGCATTCCTCTGGAGAAAGACCTGGTGATCTGCTTCTGTAATGATTACAGCAAAGAAAACCCTATGGGGCAATTCTACTCTGTTACATGGGGTCTCACAAGTCAGAATCAACTCGATGGCACCCAACAACAACAACATTGAATAATAAAAACTCCTTACACACACTCACACCCACGGACACTGTTTATGAAAATTGATTAATTTCAGGACTTTCTGATGGTTCATAATAAGTATACATCTACATGTGTTCCCTTGGGATTAGGCCAACTGAGAAATTCACATATGTTCCTGGGGTACTGTATCTCAGCTATAGTCCAAAGACTATCTGTTTTTTCATAACCTACGTTTTAAAGTTATAATTGCTAAACCATTCAGCACATTGCCTAATGGTTTTGAAAATACTCTTGGCAAGACAAACCAGGTAGCTGGGATAGGTTGGGTTTAATAACATTGCCAAATTAACTCCATTTAAGCTTAAAAAAAAAAAAAAAAAAACTCCAAAGGCAATGAAATTTCAGTGTTTAGTGATAAAAGACAACTTTGAGTTCTTCTAGTTTAGTCCAATAGAATCAGAAAAACTGACAGGCCTCTGGAGGAGCAGTCTGGGCCTTGGTATTTGTGAAGAGCTGCCTGGGTGATTCTAATGTGCAGCCAGGATGGAGAATTGATCTAGCTCAGTCTTCTTTAAGTCCTCAGTGAAGGGGACTCGAAGCACTTACTGATGAAGATCAAAGACTACAGCCTTCAGTATGGATTATACTTCAACATAAAGAAAACAAAAATCCTCACAACTGGACCAATAAGCAACATCATGATAAATGGAGAAAAGACTGAAGTTGTCAAGGATTTCATTTTACTTGGATCCACAATCAACACCCATGGAAGCAGAAGTAAGAAAATCAAACAATGTATTGCATTGGGCAAGTCTGCTGTAAAAGACCTCTTTAAAGTGTTAAAAAACAAAGATGTCACTTTAAGGACTAAGGTGTGCCTGATCCAAGCCATGATATTTTCAATTGCCTCATATGCATGCGAAAGCTGGACAATGAATAAGGAAGATCAGAGAAGAACTGATGTCTTTGAATTATGGTGTTGGCAAAGAATATTGAATACGCCATGGACTGCCAAAAGAACAACCAAGTTTGTCTTAGAGTAAACACAGCCAGAGTGCTCCTTGAAAGCGAGGATTTCAAGACCTCGTCTCACATACTTTGGACATGTTATCAGGAGGGACCAGTCCCTGGAGGACATCTTTCTTGGTAAAGTAGTGGGTCAACGAAAAAGAGGAAGATCCTTAATGAGATGGATTGGCACAGTGGCTGCAACAATGGACTCAAACATAACAATGATTGTGAGTATGGTGCAGGACCGGGCAGTTTTTCATCCTGTTGTACATAGGGTCCCTGTAAGTCGGAACCAGCTTGACGGCACCTAACAACGAATCTTCTTCCCTGAGCATGAATTCCTCCTAGACCATCCCTGATAAATAATCTTTCGTTCTTTTGTTGTATTGTTTTTCTTTTAGTCAGCTTTATTGAAATACAATTTACATATAAAATTTTACCAACTGTAGACAAGAATTATCTTAGGTGAAGGGAAGGTCAACACAGACTGCAGGGGAAGTCAGCACAACTGGACTAAACCAAAAGCTAAGAAGTTTCCTGAATATAACCAAACACTTCGAGGGACAGAGTAGCAGGGGCAAGGGTCTGGGGACCATGGTTTCAGGGGACATCTAGGTCAATTGGCATAACAAAGTTTATTAAGAAAATGTTCTGCATCCCACTTCAGTGAGTGGCGTCTGGGGTCTTAAAAGCTAGCGAGTGGCCATCTAAGATGTATCTTGGTCCCAATCCACCTGGAGCAAAGGAGAATGAATAACACTAAAGACACAAGGAAAGTATTAGCCCAAGAGACAGAAAGGGCCACATAAACCAGAGACTTCATCAGCTTGAGACCAGAAGAACTAGATGGTGCCCGGCTACTACCAATGACCACCCTGACAGGGAACACAACAGAGAGTCCCTGATAGAGCAGGAGAAAAGTAGGGTGCAGAACTGAAATTCTAGTAATAAGACCAGACTTAATGGTTTGACTGAGACTGGAGGGACCCTGGAAGATATGGCCCCCGGACTCTCTGTTACCCCAAAACTAAAAGCATTCCCACGGCCAACTCTTCAGACAAAAGATTAGACTGGACTATGGGACATAAAATGATACTTGTGAAGAGTGTGCTTCTTAGTTCAAGTAGATACATCACACTAAACGGGAAGGTCCTGTCCAGAGGTGAGATGAGAAGGCAGAGAGGGTCAGGAGCTGGTTGAGTGGACACGGGAAAGCTGGGGTGGAAAGGAAGAATGTGCTGTCACACTATAGGGAGACCAACTAGGATCACATAGTAATGTATGTATAAATTTTTTGTATGAGAGACTAACTTGAATTGAAAACTTTCAATGACAACACAAAAAAATTACCAATTTTAAGTGTACTATTTGATGAGTCATGTACCCACCATCAAAATCATGATAGAAGATACATTTATATTCCCCAAAAGTCCCCTTCGCAGTAAATCCCCTCTCTCTCCTAGCTCCTAGCAACCACTGATCTACTTTCCATAGCTATGGTTTTATCTTTTCTAGAATTTCATATAAATGGAATCATACAGCATGTACCCTTTTGTGTCTGGCTTCTTTCAGTTAGCAAAAAGCTTTTGAAACTCATTCACATAATTGTCACGTACCAGTCATTGGTTCCTTTTTTACTGTTGAGCATTATTCCAATTTATGGATATATTTTATTCATCAGTTGATGGACATTTGAGTTATTTTTACAATGGACAATAGATATTTTGGGGCTATTAATAATAAAGCTACTTTAAACATATGAGTAAGTCTTTGGGTGGATATATGTTTCAATTTCTCTTGGGTAATTATCTAGGAATGGGATTGCTGGGTTGAATGGTAGGAGTACATTTAATTTTATAAGAAACTGCCAAACTGTTTTCCAAAATAATTTTATAAGAAACTGCCAAACTGTTTTCCAAATAGTTGTATCATTTTGCATTCCCAGTAGCAAGTTATGAGGGTTCCAACTGCTTCACATCTGCAACAGCAGTTGATATTATCAGTCTTTTCTACTTTTTTTTAGCTATTCCATTCCAGTGAGTGTATAATGGTATCACATTGTGATTTTAATTTGCATTTCCCTAATGACTAATGATGTTGAACATATTTTCATGTGCTTATTTGTCATTCACGTATGTTCTTTGGTGAAATAGCTGTTTAAATCTTTTGCCTACTAAAAAAAATTGAACTATCTGTCACCTTGTTATTGAGTTGTAAGGATTCTTTTTATACTCAAGATTAAGTCCTTTATTAGATATATAGTTTGCAAATAATTTTTCTCAGTTTGAAAATTGCATTTGTATTTTATTAACAGTATCTGCTGAAGAGCAAACATTTTTACTGTTGATGTAATCCAATTTATCAATATTTTCTTTTATGGTTCATGTTTCTCATATTCTTTTTTTTTTTAATTGTCCTTCAGGTGAAGGCTTACAAAACAAATAGTTTCTCATGAAACAGTAGTACACATATTGTTTATGACGTTGGTTAACAACCCCACAACATGTCAACCCTCTAACTTCTCAACCTTTTTTTTTTTTGGCAAAAATACACATAGCCAAAGATATACCATTTCAAAAATTTCTACATGTAAATTTCAGTGACATTGACTACGCTCTTCCAATTGTGCTGTTATTCTCACTTAAGATGAAGGCTTACAGAACAAAATAGTTTCTCATTTAACAGTTACTACACATGTTGCCCTATGACGATGGTTAACAATCTCACAATCTCACAACACATCAACAATATCCTTACTCAACCTTGGGTTCCCTATCACCTGCTTCCTTGTCCCCTTCTGCCTTCTGGCCCTTGTCACTGGACTACTGTACCTCATTAGTCCCATTTGGTTTTAGTGGGCTGTCCACTCCCAGCCTGAACGGTGAACCTCGGAGATAACTTCACCACTGAGCTAAAAGGGTGTCTGGGGGCCATACTCTTGGGGTTTCTCCAGTTTCCTTTAGGCCGGTAAATCTGGTCCTTTTTTTGTGAGTTAGAATTCTGTTCTACATCCTTCTCCAGCTCTGTCCAGAACCCTCTGTTGTGATCCTGGTCAGAGAAGTCAGTGGTGGTAGCCAGGCACCATCTACCTGTACTGGACTCAGTCCGGTGGAGGCCTTGGTAGCTGTGGACCATTAGTCCTTCGGACTAATCTTTTCCTTGTATCCTGTTCTCTTCATTCTCCCTTGCTCCCGAAGGGATGAGACCTGTGGAGTATCTTAGATGGACACTCACAGGCTTTTAAGACCCCAGACACTACTCACCAAGGTAGAATGTAGAACACTGTCTTTACAAACTGTGTTATGCCAATTGAGCTAGATGTTCCCTGAGACCATGGTCCCCACAGCCCTCCGCCCAGCAATTCAGTCCCTCAGAGAGTTTGGATATGTCTATGGGGCTTCCATGACCTTTCCTTGTACAAGTTGTGCTAGTTTCCCCTGTATTGTGTACTGTCTCACCCTTCACCCAAGATACCACTTATCTATTGCCTATATAGTATTTCCCCCCCACCCCTCCCATCCCTGGTAACTAACAAAGATTGTCACATTTTGTGTGTGAACTTTTTCGTGGGTTTTTACAATAGAGGTCTCATACAATATTTGTCCTTTTGTGATTGACTTATTTCACTCAGCATCCAGTTTCATCCATGTTATGAGACGCTTCACAGATTCATTGTTGTTCTTTCTCATTGCATAGTACTCCATTGTGTGTATGTACCGTAGTTTGTTTATCCATTCATCTGTTGATGGGCATCTAGGTTGTTTCCATCATTTTGCTATTGTGAACAATGCTGCCATGAACATAGGTGTGCATATGTCTATTCGAGTGACGACTCTTATTTCTCTAGGATATATTCCTAGGAGTGGGATTGCTGGATCGAATGGTATGTCTATTTCTAGCTTTCTGAGGAAGCGCCATATCATTTTCCAAAATGGTTGTATCATTTTGCATTCCCACCAGCAGTGCATAAAAGTTCACATCTCCCCGAAGCCCCTCCAACATTTGTTATTTCCAGTGTTTTTGATTCGTGCCAGTAATGCCAGGGTGAGATGGTATCTCATTGTGGTTTTAATTTGCATTTCTCTAATGGCTAGTGATCGCGAGCATTTCCTCATGTGTCTGCTGGCCATTTGAATGTCTTCTTTCGTGAAGTGTCTGTTCATTTCCTTTGCCCATTTTTTAATAGGATTATTTGTCTTTTTGTTGTAGAGGTGTTGGATTTTCTTGTAGATTATGGAGATTAGACCTTTGTCTGACTTGTACTGTCCAAAAATTTTTTCCCAGTCATAGGTTCTCTTTTTACTCTTTTGGTGAAGAATCTTGAAGCTCTTTGATTTTTAGAAGATCCCAGTTATCTAGCTTAGCTATTGGAGTTTGTGAGTTGATGGTTACGGTTTGTATCCTGTTAATGCCGTGTATTAAGGCCTGAAGTGTTGGTCCTATTTTTTCTTCTATAAACTTTACAGTTTTAGGCTTTATATTCAGGTCTTTGATCCATTTTGAAGTAGATTTGGATACGGCGTGAGGTATGGGTCCTGTTTCATTTTTCTGCAGATGGATATCCAGTTTTGCCATCGCCATTTGTTAAAAAGACTGTCTTTTCTCCATCTGATGGACTTTGGGCCCTTGTCGAAGATCAGGTGACCGCAGGTGGATGGATTTACATCTGGGTTCTCAATTCTGTTCCATTGGTCAATGTATCTGTCATTGTACCAGTACTAGGCTGTTTTGACTACTTTAGCTGCATAGTAGGTTCTGAAGTCAGGTAGTGTGAGTCCTCCAACTTTATTCTTCTTCTTCAGTAGTGTTTTACTTATTCGGGGCTTCTTCCCTTTCCATATAAAGTTAATGATTAGTTTTTCCATGTCTTTGAACAATGTTGTTGGTATTTGGACCGGGATTGCATTGTATTGGTAAATTGCTTTGGGTGGAATTGACATTTTCACAATGTTGAGTCTGCCTATCCATGAGCATGGTATGTTTTTCCATTTATGTAGATCCTTTTGGGTTTCATGCAGTAGTGTTTTGTAGTTTCCTTTGTATAGGTCTTTTACATCCCTGGTCAGATTTATTCCTAAGTATTTTATTTTTTTAGGGGCTATTATAAATAGTATTGTTTTCCTGATTTCCTTTTCATCATTCTCCTTACTGGTGTATAGGAATCCAACTGATTTTTGAATGCTTATCCTGTATCCTGCTGCTCTGCTGAATCTTTCTATTAGTTCCAGTAGATTTCTCGTGGAGTCTTCAGGGTTTTCTATGTATAGTATCATATCATCTGAAAACAGGGACAGTTTAACTTCTTCATTACCAGTTTGGATGCTCTTTATTTCTTTTTCTTGCATTATTGCTCTAGCTAGAACTTCCAGCACAATCTTAAATAGGAATGGTGATCCTTGTCTTGTTCTTGTTTTCAAGGGAAATGTTTTCAGCCTCTCTCCATTAGGAATGATGTTGGCCTTTGGTTTTGCATAGATGCCCTTTATTATGTCAAGAAATTTCCCTTCTATACCTACTTTATTGAGAGTTTTTTTCGGGAATGGGTGTTGGACTTTGTCAAATGCCTTTTCTGCGTCAATTGATATGATCTTGTGATTCTTTTCTTTCCTTTTATTTATGTGGTGGATTATGTTGATTGATTTTCTAATATTAAACCATCCTTGCATACCTGGTATGGATCCTACTTGGTCGTAGTGTATAATTTTTTTGATATGATGCTGAATTCTATTGGCTAGAATTTTTTTGAGAATTTTTGTATCTATATTCATGAGAGATATTGGTCTGTAATTTTCTTTTTTTGTGACGTCTTTTCCTGGTTTTGGTATCAGCGTTATGCTGGCTTCATAGAATGAATTTGGAAGTGTTGCTTCCTCTTCTATGCTCTGAAATAGCTTCAGTAGTACTGGTACAAGCTCTTCTGTAAATGTTTTGTAGAGTTCTCCAGTGAAGCCATCTGGGCCAGGGCTTTTTGTGGTTGGGAGTTTTTTTATTACCTTTTCAGTCTCTCTCTTGTTATGGGTCTGTTCAGATTTTCAACACCACTTTGTTGTAGTTTGGGTAGGCCGTGTGTTTCTAGAAATTTATCCATTTCCTCTAGGTTTTCGATATTGTTGGAGTATAGTTTTTCATAACATTCTGTTATCATCCTTTTTATTTCAGTTGGGTCTGTTGTAATGTCCCCCATTTCATTTCTTATTTGGGTTACTTGCATCCTCTCCTGTTTTTCTTTTGTCATTCTGGCCAGTGGTTTGTTGATTTTGTTGATTCTTTCAAAGAATCAACTTTTGGATTTGTTGATTCTTTCTATTGTTTTTCTGTTCTCTATTTCATTGATTTCTGCTCTGATCTTTACTATTTCCTTTCTTCTGATGGTTGGGGGCTTTTTTTGCTGTTCTCTTTCTATTTGTTTGAGTTCTGCAGTTAATGTTTTGATTTTGTCCCTTTCTTCTTTTTTGATATGTGCATGTATTGCTATAAATTGTCCTCTGAGGACTGCCTTTGCTGTGTCCCAAAGCTTTTAGTATGATGTGTTTTCATTCTCATTTGATTCTAGGAATTTTTTGATTCCATCTCTGATTTCTTCTATTACCCAGTGATGTGTAAGCAGGGTATTATTCAGTTTCCATGTAATTCATTTTTTTTCCTTGCTCTTTCTGTTGTTAATTTCTCCCTTGATGGCATTGTGGTCAGAGAAGATATTTTGAATTATCTCAACTTTTTTGAATCTTGTTGAGGATTGCTCTGTGGCCTAAGATGTGGTCTATTCTGGAGAACTTTCCATGTGTATTGGAAAGGAATGTGTACTTTGCAGCGGTTGGATGGAGTGTTCTATATATGTCTATGAGGTCAATTTGACTGATTGTGCCCTTTAGGTCTTCTGTATCTTTGCTGAGTTTCTTCTCAGTTGTTCTGTCCTTTACTGAGGGTGGTGTGTTGAAGTCTACTACTATTGTGGAACTGTCAATTTCTCTTTTCAGTGTTGTTAGAGTTTGTTTTATGTATTTTGGAGCCCTGTCATTGGGTGCGTGGATGTTTATTATGGTTATGGCTTCATGATGGATCGTCCCCTTAATCATTATGTAGTGTCCTGCTTTGTCTTTTATGGTAGATTTTGTTTTAAAGCCTATTTTATCTGAGATTAGAATTGCCACTCCTGATGTTTTTTGGTAGGTGTTAGCTTGATATATTTTTTTCCAACCTTTGACTTTTAAGAAATTCACATCTTTGTTTCTAAGGTGTGTCTCTTGTAGACAGTATATTGATGGATCCTGTTTTCTCATCCATTCTGTCACTCTCTATCTCTTTATGGGTGCATTGAGTCCATTTACATTCAGTGTAATTATTCATATATGGGAGTTTGTTGCTGTCATTTTGTAGTGCTTCTTTTTGTGGTGCTGAAGTTTCCCTTTCTTCTTCTTAGTCTCTTGTGCTGAGTTACTTTTGTTTGTGGATTTTTTTTTTGTTTCTTTTGTTTTTGTAGGTTTTGTTTTTGCAGAGACTTTATGTTTTTCCTCTTTTTTTTAATGAGTATGTTTGTTAACTTTCTTTGTGGTTATCGTGAATTTTACCCTTATCTTTCTAAGTTTGAAGCAGTCTACCAGTACTTGGTATCACCTTGCCTTCCTCTCCATTAGAAGGTTCTATACCTATGCTGTTTATTCCCTCTTTTATTGTTTTGATGTTGTTGTCGTCTACTGATTAACTGCTCTCATTCCCTGTTGTATTTCTTTTGGTTTTGGATAGTCTTCGAGAGTTCATTTCCTAGATTGGTACCTGGCCGGTACAATCCTGCATCCTAGATTCTGCCTGTGAGCTGAAGTTGTTTGCCCTCAGATTGAAGAACTCCCTTTAATAATTCTTGTAAGTTTGGTTTCACTTTTACATATTCCCTTAATTTCTGTTTATCTGGAAATGACTTAATTTCACCGGCCAATTTGAACCAGAATTTTGCAGGATATATTATTCTTGGCTGGCAATTTTTTTCTTTCAAGATTTTATGTATGTCATCCCATTGCCTTCTTGCCTGCATGGTTTCTGCCAAATAATCTGAGCTTAATCTTATTGTTTCTCCTCTGTATGTGACTTCTTGTTTTTCATGAGCTGCTCTCAGGATTCTTTGTCTTTGCTTCTGGCGAGTGTGATTATGATATGCCTTGGTGATTTTCTTTTGGGGTCTCTCCTATATGGGCTTCATTGAGCTTCTTGGATGGTCAGCTTTTCATCTTTCATGATATTGGGGAAGTTTTCTGTCAGCAGTTCCTCAATGATCCTCTCTGCGTTTTCTGTTTTCTCCCCCTGTTGTGGAATTCCAATCACTCGAAAATTTTTGCTGTTGATTATATCCCACAGAACTTTCAGGGTCTCTTCATTTTTCTTTGCTCTTTTTTTTGAGTTTTCCTCAAACAGAGTTGTATCCAAGTGTTTGTCTTCAATTCCACTGATCCTGTCTTCCATCGTTTCAAATCTGCTTCTCAGCCCTTCTATGACACTGTCCGTTTCTAAAATCTTGTTGTTTACCTTTTGGATTTCTAATTGTTGTCTTTGTATAATTTCTAGTTGTGACTTTATTTTGGTATTTTGTTCCTGCATTATTTTCCTGAATTCTTCCAATTTTTTGTCTGTATTTTCCAAGAATTTGTCTATTTTTTTCCTCATGTTTGTAAGTGTTTTGCCTCAGCTCTTGGAGAATTCTGAGTATTAGAGATTTGAATTCCCTATCAGGTAGTTCTAGTGCATTTTCTTCCACTGGAAAGTCATCTGGTGTTTTATTTTGGATGCCTACTGGAAGCATCCTGTCCTGTTTTTGTAAATGTTTTCATATTGCCTGCTGTCTTTGGGGCATTCAGTAGTTATTTTTCTTGTTTATTGATTGTAGATTTGCTTGTTTCATCCCCCCCTTTTTTTTTTAATTTGACTATGTCTGAGCAGGCAGACTATGTGTTCTTTGTTGTTTGCTCATCTGTGGTCACAATACTTTTTGCCTCCTTCTCCAATTGGTAGGCTCAGTCACTCAGATATGGTACGGCAGGGCAGGTCTAGCTGAAGAGGAGTTACTGGGATGGGTTGTTTGTGGCACTTACTACAGCCACCAGGGTGGGTAGATAATCAGTGCGGGGCATGTTCCATGTGCCTGTGCTGCTTGGTGGGGTGATGTTAAGCGCACGGTGCAGGTAGGCAGGATGTAGTGGGGAGATTGTTATGTGTGGAGCTAAGATGGATATGGGAGAGGGGAGAGAGGAGAGAGGAACAGGAGCCAAAAACATACAAACAAAAAAGAATGCTAGGGGAGCTTGCAGTTAGAGTGGAGAGATGAGAAACTATGAAATGAAGAAAAACAGAAAGGGGAAGAGGAAGAGAAGAATGAATAAATAAAAATCAGAAAGGTTAAAGAACTGCAAAGTTCCCAGGGATCCCACCAGTGTAGCTATGAGGTCTTGGGAAGTCACTCTCAGGTGTTGCAGTACAGCCTGGCTAGAAGGCGTAGAGGTATACAACACCAGGTATTCAGGGAACAGAAAGAGAAGGAAGATATAAAGAGATGAGAAACTGAGTAATGAAGAAAGACAAAAAGGGAAAAAGGGGAAAAAGAAAACAAAACAAATTTAAAAAAAAGAAAGAACAAGAAAGGCCCCCCAAAAAACAGGGAAAAAAAGAAAAAAAGAAATGTCCTCAGGGAACCCTCCAAATATCTGTGCAAGCCAAGGGGGTAGTTTACTTGCCACGCAGCACCGCCTGGCCAGAAAGGGCTCCAAACTCAAGAAAAAGAAAAGAAAACAAACAATTCAAAACAAACAAATGTACAAAAGCCCTGGGATCCCACCAGTGTGGCAGCCCAGACCGGGAAGCAGCTCCACACTCGAAAGGAGTTCCACAGCCCTCCAGGAAGAAGCAAAGATGGCCCACAGAGCCAGGTATTTGAATGAAAGGAGAGGGAGGTTGTGAGAGGTAAGGAAGAAATGAAAAGAAGCAGGAAAAAAAAGCAACACCAGCAGACAGCAAGTGGCACTCAGAGAGCCAGCTAGTACGGACTGGTGGAATCCAAGTAGCCGGTGTTTCTCAGACAAGAGTCTGTGTCCGCGGGAAGTGGAGGGGGCCGAGTGTGGGTGAAGATGGGTAGGGAGTGGGAAAGCATATATCACAAATTACCAGAGCTCTGTAGCCCCTCAAGAAGAAGCAAAGATGGCACATGGAGCCAGGTATTTGAGCAAAAGGAGAGGAAGGTGGTGAAAGGTAAGGAAGAAATCAAAAGAAGTGGATAAAAGAAATACCAGCAGCCAACAAATGGCACTCAGAGAACCAGCCCGTTTGGGTGTGTGGAATCCAAGCAGCCGGTGTTTCCCAGACAAGAGATTGTGGCCACGGGAAGCAGAGGAGGCTGAGTGAAGAAGGGTGGGGGGTGGGAAAGCGTATATCACAAATTATTGGTTGTTTTGTCTCCTGCTGGAAGCTGTGTGAAGCTGCTTTCTCGTACCCCATTTTTGGTCGCCGATAGGAGTCCAAGATGGCGGATCCACACTGTTTTAGCTGGTAGGGGACCTCTGCAACAATCTCTCCTCGCTCTCCATTCTCTTTCAGTTTTCTCACTCCATTTGGTGCTTGGCTGAGTTCTTTACCGCTTCATTTGATGTTTTAGGGTTTCAGGATTGTTGTTTTCTCTGTTCGGCTTAGTTTTGTGGATCTTTGCTGTGGAGGGATGGTGTGGTGCTTCTGCCTAGAGTGCCATTTTGCCAGAAGTCTCCACACTTCTCATATTCTATCGAGGAAATCTTTGACTCACCCAGGTCTCGAAGATTTTCTTCTGTTTTCTTTTAGAATTTTTATAATTTTAGCTACTAAAGTGTACGAACCATTTTGAGTTAATGTTTGTATATGGCATAAGGTAAGGATCAAAATTCATTTTTTGCCTATGGGTATTTGGTTGTTCTGGCGCCACCTAATGAAAAGACTATACTTTCCTCATTGAATGGCCTCAGTACCTTTATTAAAAATTGACCATATACGTGTGGATTTATTTCTGGACTTTATATTCTGTTCCATTTATGTTTTTGTCTATCTTTGTGCCAACACCACGCTGCCTTGATTACTGTAGCTTTATAGTAAGTCATAAATCTGGCAGTGTAAATCTTTCCTGTTGTTCTTTTTCTAAGTTGTTTTGGCTATTCTTGATCATTTGCATTTACATATGAATTTTAATTAGCTCATCAATTCCTACAAAGAAACCTGCAGCGATTTTGATTGGAATTGCATTGAATTTACAGATCTAATTGAGGAGAACTGCCATCTTAACAATATTTTGTCTTCTAATCCATGAACATCATATATCTCCATTTATTTAGGCCTTTTTAAATTTCCCACAGCAATGTTTTTAGTTGATAAAATGATGAATTATATTGATTGATTTTTTTTTAATGTCAAACCAACTTTGCATTGCTTGAGCAAACCCCAGTTTGTCATGTTGTATTATCTGTGTTATATACTGCTGAATTTGATTTGTTAATATTAAAATTTTCTGCATCTATGTTCATGAGGGATATTGGTCTACAGTTATCCTTAATATAACTTTCTCTGGTTTTGGTACCAGGATAATGCTGGCTTCATAAAATGAGTTCAGAGTGTTTCCTCCTCTTTGATTTTTTTGTGGGGGAGCTGGGTGTTGTGCAGAATTGCTATTATGTACTTCCGAAATGTTTGATAGAATTAACTAGGAAAGCCATCTGAGCCTGAGGTTTTGTTTGTAGGAAGGTTTTTAACTATGAATTCAAGTTATTTAATAGATACAGAGACATTTCTGTTATCCATTTCCTCTTAAATGAGCTTTGGTAGTTTGTGTCATTCTAGGAATTCGTTTTATTTCATCTAAGTTTCTTTTTTTTTTTAAATAGGCATAGAGTTGTTCATAACATTCCCTTATTCTTTTAATACCCATATAATCTTAAGTAACAATCCCTCTTTTATTCTTGACATTCATAATTTGTATCTTTTTCTCCCTAATAATTATGACTAGAGGTTTAGCAATTTTATTGGCCACTAAGCACTCCAGCTAGGTTGGCTTCTGTTATTTGTAATCATATACAACTAATAACTCATCAGATTGCCACATTCTTTCGGAACTATTAACTTGTAAGATCCTTGTGGTCAGGGGTTGCTCTACTGTTTTGTTTTTTTTAAATCCCCAGAGCCTGTGAGAGTGCCAGGCACATAGTATTTTCAATAAAAGTTCATTGTTTGTTTAGCAACCTTGAAAGTTGAGTTATTCAAAGCAGGAGAAAACATCATTTAGAGCAGTTGAATTCTTCCCCTCTTTATGCCTGTTTGTTTATTTTGAGATGCAATTCCCTCATATCAATGTTAATTTTGCCCTTTTCCATCCAAATGGCATTTCTTCTTGACAGAGAAGACACAAACGAAATAGGAGATGAGACATTTTACTCTCTTTCTGTCATTCATGCCATTTCGTGCTATCCATCTGTTGTGGATTGAATTGTGTCCCCCAAAAATGTACGTCAACTTGGCTAGGCCATGATTCCTAGTATTGTGTGATTGTCTACCATTTTGTCATTTGATGTGATTTTCCTATGGGTTGTAAATCCTCCCTTTATGATAATGAGGTAGGATTAGAGGCAGTTATATTAACGAGGCAGGACTCAATCTAAAAGATTAGGTTGTATTTTGAGTCAATGTCTTTTGAGATATAAAAGAGAGAAGTGAGCAGAGAAACAAGGGGACCTCATTACCAGCAAGCAAGAAGAGCCAGGTGCACGTGTCCTTTGAACCTGGGGTCCCTGCACTAAGAAGCTCCTAGACCAGGGGAAAATTGATGAAAAGGACCATTCCCCAGAGCCAACAGAGAGTGAAAGACTTCCTTTGGAACTGGCACCCTGAATTCGGACTTCTATCCTCCTAAACTGAGAAAATAAATGTCTTGTTAAAGCCATCTGCTTGTGGTATTTCTGTTATAGCAGCACTAGATAACTAAGATAACATCCAAATCAATGAGGCAATGTCTTACTTTGTCTTCTTGCTCCCAGTACCACTTTCAAAAGCTTTTTGTTGTTATAAACAATATCAGCAAGACTCAACTCATTTCAGTATTTAGTCTTCCTTACAGTTGTGGTAGATTAAAGACAGCTGTAAATTCGTTAATCTATCCACCAAGAGGTTGGGTCTTCTTCTCAACCCCTTGAAACTGGGTTGGGCTTGTGACTGCTTGGACCATGGGAATAGGGTCTCCATGGAGATGGTAGACCAAAAAAAATGGAGACAGTTTGGGTCCCTGAGAATCTTATGGGGCAAATTCACAACCTCTTAAACTTTTGGACTTTTAGTTTAGCGTGAAACAAACTTCTATTTTGTTTAAACCACTATTATTTTGAGTCTCTGTTATGTGTAGCTGAGCCTAATCCTAACGGATAAAATCTCTTTGTTAATCAACATTAAATCCAAAGTAGCAATTTCTAAGTAAATTTCTTAATTTTAAATGCTATTGCTGTTCTTCTATTTTATGCTTGTCATTCAAAAATTGAGAGTGGATGGAAATGGAAGGACTCAATGACCTGGTAAGTATGCTTCTAGAATTCATGACTTGAGGCCTACTGGAAGTATTTCGAGGATTTACTAATTTTCTTATGAGAGAATTATGATTTTTATGTCTTGTTTTCTTTTAGCCCTCCCTTGGAAATCATTACATCTTATGTAACTCGCCAGATATAAGCATACACTCTTGTGGTATATAAATATATGGTGGTATATTTTCCTTGAATTATTTCCCACTTGTTAGCCTTGTCTCTCTAATAATATAGTAAGTACCATGAAGAAAGAGAACATATACTTTTAGTGGTGTTCATAGTATTGGAAACCATGCAAGGCACACAATAGGCACAAAATAAAATTGAATTATGTTCAAATGTCTATATAGAGTACTGGAAATATTATCATTAATTTGGCTTATATTTTCCTTTAAATGTCTCCTTATAATGCTCAGTGATTTTATTTATGACCTATGCATCATTTGTAGGAATCCTTTTCAAAGAACATCATACATTTACTATCTATTTGAATATTTTTTTCTGTGATACTTATTATCATTTTTTTCCTCTAGAATAGTGAATATTGTAAATAGCTACATACAAAGAAGTCATCATGACATATTGATTAACAATCATACTTTTTTGAGAGAGGAATTGCATTTATCTAAGAATTTTTTAAAATCTTATAAAAGTCAGTTTTAAGCTCTAAGCAACATTAGTAATCATCTAGACCAACCTCTGTATAATACAGGCAAGAAATAAAAACTCAGTACATTTTCCTCTAGCAAAATAAAATACACAGTTAAGAATATATGGAAATCATGTCCTACCCAAAATTATTCACCACTTTAGAAAACATTTATGTATGTAATTCTGAATTCATTTAAAATCTGAAAGAAAACCTCAATAGAATGAAAAAGGAGAGATTTGAAAAATAGGATCATAAATGCTTTGGGTTGCTTCTGGCAAATACTAAATAATCAGACCCTCCCTCACGATTAATATGTTAAAATGTACTGCAGTAATGTTAATGTTATGACAAAAACAAGCTTACCTCATTTTTCTAGTTATTATTCACTTTTTTTTAAATCAGTATCTCATCAATAATTGGTGATGTGCTAAAAGTTATTGTAGAAGGATATATAGTCACTGTGTTTGAGGGTCAGGTAGAATGAAACCAGATCTGCAGATTGAAGAAGTAAAAAACAGAACAGTTGCTGTGGAGTTGATTTCGACTCATGGCGACACCATGTTTGTCAGAGTAGAGCCATGCTCCACAGGATTTTTAATGGCTGTGACCTTTCAGAAGTAGATCAACAGGTCTTTCTTCCAAGGCATCTCCGGGTGGATTTGAACTGCCAACCTTTCAGTTCCTAGTTGAGCATGTAACTGTTTGTGCCACACAGGGATTCCTAAATTGAGACCAAGCAGATATAAGTAACATTTGAGTATAATGGTGGCATTTTGACAGGCAGAATGTTTAAGTTCTGACCACCTTTTCCATTTTAAATTATATTATTTTTCTTTATGAGCACTGTCTTAGGGATTATTAGATTTCAGTTTGAAAATCATCTCAACAAGAGATCGCAACTGGAAGCTGGAAGATTAGAAAATTAAGTTACTTTCTTTTCTTCTCTCTCTTTGAGGCCTCATAGAATCTTGACTAAGTTTCTCTCTGTGTCTCTACTGCATTTCTACCAACCCTCAGTCCCTACTGCCCCACCTCTATCTCCTGAGACTACCTCTTCTCCAACTGAATAAGCCTATCCTGGCTGCTCCAACACTTGAGTTTGTGTGAGCTTCCAGAAAGAGAATCTGTAGGTGACTGAAGAGTCTATGTCGTGATTCCAGACATAGTTCAGTCTATTAAGTAAAACAAAAGTTTAACATTCTGTTTCTGTCTCTTTTATCACCCTTTATCCCTCACTGGCATCTCTTCTAACCATATCGCCCCTTCTTACTTTTTGGACTTTCTTCTTATTCAAATGGGGGCTAGTATAAAATTACTTACACCTTGCCATTTCATTCACACCATTGTTCAAACAGTTCTGCACATTAAATCCTTTATCTGGATTTAATAAATATTTTTGGACATGGTTAAAGAAATTCCGCCACCTTAGAAAGTGCTAATGCATCTTTTTTGAGCCATCCAATCCTAAAATCTGAAGGTTGAAGCACTTTAAGATGGCCGACGAAGCGAAGTAGGAGGAGCTAATGGACTCCCTGGATCTTCCTTTTCTTAACTCATTCTTTCTATTGCTTTTATCCCATGTTCGGCTCTGACTTCCAGATACCCATAATCCCAAGTTCAGTCTCACTGAGCTGCCTGGATTTCCTTGTGCCACTTTTGGTCAGCTTCTCACTATAATCTTCCCATCTCCCATTTGAGATCACACTTCATCTACTAGGCAATCAATCCACTGCACTTTCCTGCCTGGAAAGCATCATGTCCTGTGGTTCTAAAGTCTTCCTATAGGGCTTAAGCAGAGAAAGCTAAAGAATCTGTCAGGATGAGGATGAGCAAAGAAAAGAGTCCTAGAGAAACAGAAGCACATGGGTAGAGACCTGTGTCTGTCCACGTGCCAGTGGCAGTGATGGTGGTGGGATGATGATGATAATGGCGAAGACGATGAGGATATTGGGAAATCAGAGTATGTAAACTCTGAGAAACCTTGTAATAATAATGCAAGACAATAGCCGAAACAATAGACTCATACATTTCAACGATCATGAAGATGGCATAGGACCAGGCAATGTTTTATGCTGTTATACATAAGGTCACTATGAGTCAGAGCTGACTTGATGGCAACCAACAACAACAACATAACTGGCAGCATGAGAAGAGACAAGAAAACAACAGCAAAAAAGTGGTGAAATAAAAATACAGAAAAAAATCAGCTATCTGGAAATCCTAAGGATTAATGTTAATAGCAACTACTTAGTGAGCAATTGTCAATGTGGCAGGGACTTTGCTACCTTTAGATAGTGTAGCAAAGGTTAACTGTCTGTAGTAGCTTCTCTCCTCCTGCCAATGTGCTAATAATGTTCATAACAATGATGATAATTGTTGATGTTTATTTTATTATTATGTCATTGAGGTAAGCACTGTGCATTATCTTATCTAATCATCACCCTTACCCCCACCTCCCCATCCCTAATAAGGTAGATATTGCTATTATCCCCTTTTTGCAAATGAGAAAATTGAGGCTTAGAGAAGTTTAGTAACTTATCTAACTTCACACATGTAATAAATGGTGGGGCCTAAACTTAAACCCGAAGTGTGCTTGATTGCAAAGCCCATTCTATGCCGTCAGAGTGATACATAAAATACCAGCCTCCAAGTGAGTTATACCACGGTTAAAGAACAGCGGTCAAGTGATGAAAATGTTGAGGGCTCAGAAACCTTGGTTTATATGTCTTGTTAGTTGCCGTCAAGTCATCTCCTACTCATGGCGACCCACGTACAACAACAGAACAAAACATTGCCAGGTCCTGTGCCATTTCATGATTGTTGGTATGGTCAAGTCAATTGTGTGGCTACTGTATTCTGAGTGCCTTCCAATCTGGGGGGCTTATCTTCCAGCACTGTATCAGACAATATTCTGTCAGGATGAGGATGAGAAAAGAAACAGTCCTGGAGAAATAGGATTTTCACTGGCTAATTTTTAGAAGTAGATCACCAGGCCTTTCTTCCTAGTCTATCTTAGTCTAGAAGCTCTGTTGAAACCTGTCCACCATGGGTAATTCTGCTGGCATTTGAAATACTGGTGGCATAGCTTCCAGCACCATAGCAACACTCAAACCATCACAGTATGACTAACTGACAGATGGATGGTAGAGAGCTGTGTCACAGGCAGCCAGATACGCAAATCTTGAACTCAGGAGAGAGACCTAGACCCAAGATATACATTTGAGACTCATCAATGTATAGGTGGTATTTGAAGCCATGTGAGTGACTCCTGGTGAATTCAAACTATCTTTTGTATAAGGAATATTGAACCACATGATGGACAATATTGCAAAAAATGGTTTTACAAATGATATCAAACTGTGGGTCACACTTGTATTCTTCTTCAGTAAAAGGTGGCAGTAGAATGATAAATCACAGTTGTATAAAAATATTTCTCCCTGGAGTTGAAATAATATAATTCATATATGTAGTTTTTAGTTATCTAAGAGTATCTAAAAACCCTGGCTGCCCATTAGAATCGCCATAGGTGCTTCTGAAAAACTCCAAAATGTTCTAATTCAGTTAGTATGGGGGAGGGTCCCAGGTTTATATAAATATATATACATATATATTTAAAGTTCCCAGAGTAATTATAACATTCAGCTACAAATAAACAGTTGGCATGTGCCTAGGCAATTCCTCCTGAAGATCAGTTGTCTCAGCTGGATTTTGGACAAGAGCTCTAAATCAAACAATTCAAGACTAGGTGAGTCATACACTTTAGATTCCAAGCATCTTGTTAGCAAAGATGATATTTTTGTATAAAAATTAAATAGCCTGCTTTGAGTTCTTGCTTAGCCAGATGGAAAGTGCCCCTCTTCTGAACAAAAGTTCTGGAGTGAAGCGAGAAGGACAAAGACGTTTCTTAAGAAGCAGCTTTAGACCTACTCAAATGCTCATATGGTATTGAATAGATGCTTCAGGATTATGTCACATAAGGCAAATAAAAGATGACCTTGACAGGAATATTTTGAGGGCAAATTCTCATATACACTATTCATAGACTACCTGCGAAATGAATTAAAATTCATTAAATATAAACCAAAATCAAACCCACTGTCACTGAGTCGATTTCAACTCATAGCTACCTTATAGGAAAGAGTAGAATTGCCCCATAGGGTTTCCAAGGAAAGGTTGGTGGGTTCGAACTGCTGACCTTTTGGTTAGCAGCCGAGCTCTTAACCACTGCACCACCAGGACTCATTAAATATAATAAAAACTAAAATTATTCAGATTTAAATTTTATCTTTGATGATTCAGAAGACACTTTGGGATCATAATGTCCAAAGGTTAGTATTATGAACATCAGCTATTACTTTGAAACTGTATGACAGTGCAGATTAAAAATATCTGGTAGTCATGCTCTGACCAGGGTCACAACAGAGGGTTCTGGACAGAGCTGGAGAAGGATGTAGAGCATAATTCTAACTCACAAAAAAAAGACCAGATTTACTGGCCTAAAGGAGACTGGAGAAACCTCGAGAGTGTGGCCCCCAGACACCCTTTTAGCTCAGTGGTGAAGTTATCTCCGTGGTTCACTGTTCAGCCTGGGAGTGGACAGCCCTGTAAAACCAAATGAGACTAACGAGGTACAGGTGTCCAGTGACAAGGGCCAGAAGGCAGAAGGGACAGGGAAGCTGGTGATAGGGAACACAAGGTTGAGTAAGGATATTGTTGATGTGTAGTGAGATTGTTAACCATTGTCATAGGGCAACATTTGTAGTAACTGTTAAATGAGAAACTATTTTGTTCTGTAAGCCTTCATCTTAAGTGAGAATAACAGCACAATTGGAAGAGCGTAGTCAATGCCACAGAACTGTGTATGTAGAATTTTTTAAACAGTGTATCTTTGGCTATGTGTATTTTCACCAAAAAGAAAAAAAAAAGAAAGGTTGAGAATTTAGAGGGTTAATATGTTGTGAGGTTGTTAACCAATGTCATGAAACAACATGTGTACTACTGTTTCATGAGACACTATTTGTTCTGTAAGCCTTCACCTGAAGTACAATAAAATATATATATATATATATATATCTGGTAGTCAAGTTTGCTGTATAAAACACCAGTGGGACTTTTGCTTCTGGCCATAAGGAACTAGCTTGTGGAAGATTGATTATCCCACCAAGAACAGCTAGAAAAGTTGGGTAAAATAATATATATAAGATTTTCCCTATCTTTGGTTTTCAGCAATCTTACTTTGAAGTGTAGTTTCCCTTGTATTTAGAGATCAGTAGAAAGTTACCAAGATAGCCAGAAATTAAATTTTCAAGATCATAGAGAAAAGGCAAAGTCATTGAGATGAATTCAGTATTCCACATTGTTTTCCTCTCAAGGAATTTGTTGATTCATAAGTGGCATGGGTGGAGAGAATGAAGCGAGAAGTAGAAAGTGGCTGCTAATTGCAGATAATCTGAGCAGAACTTTCAACAGTTTCATAAAATTAAGAAGATAAAAACTGGAATACAAGGCTAGCCTAGGTGGAGGGGTCTTGGAAAACACATAGGATTTCAACTGACCCTGAAGGGAAGGACCTATAAGTATGGCCAGACTGAAAATAAACCAAGAACCTATTGCTGTCCAATCAATTCTGACTCATAGCGACCCTATAGGACAGAGTAGAACTGCCTCATATGGTTTCCAACGCTGTAAATCTTTATGGAAGTAGACTGCCACATCCTTCTCCTGTGGAGCAGTTGGCGGGTTCAAACCACAGACCTTACAGTCAGCAGCCAAGCGCTTAACCATTGTGCCACCAAGGCTCCTAAATTGGAAATAGAGTAGGCCTTATGAAGAGAGAAACCTAGCCTCAGTTAGCTCAGTTTCTGATTGGATTAAGGTGATTGTTTCCCATTCTAACTGCCTAATAGTAGCTAAGGAAAATCTTCTCTGAGTATAGAGAACATCGTCTAGACATGCAGTTCAAAATATAGTAAATACAAGGGAACCCACACTTCAAAGTAAGATTGCTGAAAATCAAAGATAGGGAAAATCTTAAAAGCAGCTAGAGAAAAAAAAAAAGACACATTGCCTTGAAAAGTGCAACAATAAAGCTTAGAGATGACTCTCCAATAGGAATGATGATACCCAGAAGGCAATGGAAAAATATTGGTAATGTGCTAAAAGAAAATAACTTCCAACCAGAATTCCTTAAATTGTAGAGTAGTATAGTGGATGAAAGAATATTCTTATTAATAAATGGTGCTGGGCCAATTGGATGCCTACAGGGAAAAAAAGTAAATCTTTACTCCTCCCTCACACCATATATAAAAGTCACTTTCAGTTGAATTACTGATCTAAATATTAAAGGTAAATATTTTCATGATCTTTGAGTAGGCAAAGGTTTCTTAAACAGAATACAAAATACGCCAGCTATTTAAAAAATGATTAATTGCACTGCATTAAATTAAGAACTTCTACCAGTGCAAAATGGAAACCCTGATAGGGTAGTGGTTAAGAGCTACGGCTGCTAACCAAAAGATTGGCAGTTTGAATCCAACAGGTGCTCCTTGGAAACCCTATGGGGCAGTTCTACTGTGTCCTATAGGGTTGCTATGAGTCGGAATTGACTTGACAGCAGCGGGTTTGGTTTGGTTTTGGTTTACCAGGGCAAAGTCATAGAAGCTTCACAGACACATCCAAATGCCCTGAGGGACTGAGCTACTCGGCTGAGGGCTGGGGACCATGGTCTTGGGGGACATCTGACTCAATTGGCATAACACAGACTATAATGTTCTACATCCGACTCTGGTGAGTAGCATCTGGGGTCTTAAAAGCCTGTGACTGGCCATCTAAGATACATCTATTGGTCCCATCCCGGCTGTGGCAAAGGAGAATGAACAAACCCAAAGACACAAAGGAAAGATTAATCCAAAGGACTAATGGACCACAACTACCACAACCTCCACCCGACTGAGCCCAGAACAACTAGATGGTGCCGGGTTACCACCACTGACTGCTCTGACAGGGATCACAATAGGGGGTCTCAGACAGAGTGGGAGAAAAATGTAAAACAAAATTCAAATTCACAAGAAAGAAAGACCAGCCTTGCTGGTCTGACAGAGACTGGAGAAACCCCAGAGATATGGCCTCTGGACACACTTTTAACTCAGTACTGAAGTCATTCCTGAGGTTCGCTCTTCCGCCAAAGATTAGACAGGTCTTTAGGGCTAACAATAACACCTGTGAGGAATGTGCTTTGTAGTTCAATCATGTATACAACCCTAATGGAAAGCAAAGACAAGAAGGCAGGAAGGGACAGGAAAACTGGATGAATGGAAATAGGGATCCCGGGGTGGAGAAGGGGAGTGTGTTGACACATTGTGAGGTTGGCAACCAAGGTCACAAAACAATTTTGGCATTAACTGTTTAATAAGAAACTAATTTGCTCTGCAATCTTTCATGTAAAACACAATAAAAAAAAGAAAGAAAAAAATTAAGAGCTTCTTTTTATCAAAAGACGCCATTAAGAGAATAAAGGTAAACCACAAAGTAGGAGACGACATTTGCAATGCGTATAGCTGCAAAGAACTTATATCCAGGAAATATGAAGAATTATTTCAAATCAAAAACAACAACCCGATAGAAAAATGAGTAAAAGACTCAATAGTCACTTCACAAAAATGGATATACAATGGCCAATATCCATATATAAAGGTGCCCCACATTATTGTTTATCATCAGGGAAATACAAAAATAAACAATAAAGCCTCAATAGTATACCACAGTTACTCACTAGAATATTTAAAATGAAACAAAACAAAACAAAATGCAATACCAGTGTTGACAAAGACATGAAACAATGAAACACCTTACTCAGCTGGTGGGAGAGTAAACTCTTCAGTAGTGTAGAAGACACTGATGGTGCCCTGCATGTATCTCCTCAGCATTCACCATTGGAGCACAGTTCTGCTCTAACACACATGGGGTCTCCATGAGTTCGAGTCAACTTGATGGCAAGTTGACTATACTGTCTCCCAGAGTTCTGCTAGTGGGATTGAGCCTCAGTTGCTTGCGGTAGGAATCTGCTTGATAACCACTCTACGCTGATTTTGAGACTTACTTCTGACAGAGGTCCAAGGAGTTTCACTGACCTGAACCAGTTTCAGATGCTAATTTTTTGGTTTAATATTCCTGAACCATAGGAGATAATATAAATTCAGGCCACGTATCCACATATGACACAGGCCAAGGGGTTTTAATATCTCATAGACAACTTTTTTCCCCAGCTAAGGCCCAGGACACATCGCAAGCCTCTTTTTGTTTCTCTGAGCTGGTGGACAGAGTTTTCCTAGATCCTTTTTTATGAACAAGGGTGTTCTTCAGGTTAAAGGCTCTATGCAAGGAATTTGTTTCTAGCTTCCCAGTCTCACACAGGCCCAAGCTCCCGTCCTTTTTCCCTAAGCCCTGGCCTTTAGAGCCCACATCTGATCTGAAACTCATGTGGGCAATTATATTAGCTCCTGATTACTGCTTTGGTTTTGATTTCACTCCTCTTTTTTGCCAAATTGGGCTTTTCCTTTATTTCTTGAGCTAAGCTATTAGAGTAGATGCTGTTGGCCCATATCTTCTCAACTCTTAGCAATACATGTGGAAGGTTACTCTGGTGCAATGAATTGCTTTTATACGACCTTTCTACCCATGGTCTTGTAACTCTCATTAAACGACTGGCTGGGATACGCAAATAAGGTACTGGTGGCCCACCAAAGGGATTGACTAGTTTTGCCATCCCACTAGGCTTAAAAAGAGCCAATCCCAGAGGTTGAAGGGGGACCTCACTACCATAAAGAAGAGCTGGGAGTGGAGCCCATCCTTTGGACTCAGGTTCCCTGCACTGAGAACCTCCTAGACCCTGGAGACAGAACTGTTAACACTGGAGAGATGTAATACTGGAGGTGGCAGCAGAATGAGACAGCAATGGCACAGGACTGGCAGACAGCTGCAGTTGGCTTGTCAACCCACGGAGCGAGAGTGCTGAGCACTTTCAGGAGAGAGGCTTCCTGGCAGAGTGGGGTGTCTCCGTGCACTTATTGGCAGAGCTAAAGAAAGAGCTGTAACACTTGCCCAAGCAGGGCAGAGGCTAGGCTAGAACTGGACCCAACGGCAGCAGGCCCCAAGCAGAAGCTGTCCTGATTGAAGAACTGTATCCTGCATTGTTCCTGTTACTTCCAAGTTGATCTTGATCCCAAGTTGTAATCTGTCACTTCGCTAATAAACCCCACAATCGTGAGTATGGTATGTGAGTCCTGTGTGGCCATTGCAATGAATTATCGAACACAGCAGAGAAGTAGAGAGTGCCATGGGAGGGATGGCTGGCATCAGAATTGGTGAAAAGGTTGGAGAGTGGAGGTATGTCTGACCTCCACCTCATAGGAATCAGCCTTGGGCTGATGATGCTGCTGATGATTCTCCTCTCTTGCCCTGAAGCTGGACAATGTTTGATGCTGCCATTTTATAGTTACCTATTGCCCTCACCTCCTACTCTCTCCCTGAAAGTGTTATGCTGGCTGGGGAGCAAATTCAGCTTGCAGGCAGGGCAAGCTACAAATTCCAGAGAATTAATGCCTCCCAGAGCATCTCTCAGCCAATGAGAGATGAGGACTTGCTATCCAGATAAATACCTGAGTTTCCTCACTCCTCAGTTGAGATAATTCTGAGACAGTTTTACTAAGCTCCAGTATCTCACAGCGGTAGCTTACTTGATAATGCAATAAGTGCTTTCTTCCATGTCCTAGCTCATGTCTCCATTCCACTACCGGTGCCTCCTGGAATTACTGCCTCAGTAAACTATTGGCACTCAAGTCTTTGTCTCGGGGACTTCTGCTGGGGCTTAGACAGCCTCAACTAAAGCTAATCATGTGCACAACCTGTGACCCAGCAATTCCTCTCCCTAATGTACGTCTGATGGAAGTGCATACAAATGTGCTCTAAGGCACATGCACAAAAATATTTGTAGGAGAATATTCATTATGGCTCCAAACTGGAAATAACCCAAATGCCCATCAACCATAAAATGGATAAATAGATGATGGTATATTCACACCATTGAATACTACACATCTAAGTGAATGAATAAAATACCACTAAATATAACAGCATGAATGATCTTGCAAACATAATGTTGAGCTAAAGAAGCCAGGCATAAAAGTATTACCCCATTTAATTTTTTGGATTCCTACATCATAGCGGTGGTATCCTATTGTTAGTAGGGCAATAACATGCAAAGTAGGATACAAACTATATGTAAGTTGAGAATGAAAAATCTTATTCTATAATTTGAAAAAATAAGGAACAACTAATATGAGGTTTCTTCCCTTTAAACGTAATCTAAATTGTGATCTTGTATGTGAGGATATTTATTATTTTAAAATATGAGGCTTAAAACTCTGCACTATTCCCTTATTTATTGATGTGCTTTATAATGTTAATATCTTAGTGGCCTTTTTTCTCAGCATCTGATTAATTACAAGCAAACAATGATATCCATGCTATGTATGTGACTCTCATTTTAACTGATGCAATTAAAAATAATATGGTACAGATTTTGCAAGTTTAACAAGCAGAAATTAATGAACGGATGGTTCACATTTTAAGTCATCAACATATCAAAAAGCAACAGGGCAATTGCGGGTGAGTTTTGGTTCATATAATTGGTTTGCTGCTCCAAACTGAACTCTTTGGGGTCAACAATTTCCTCAGTAACCATATTAGCATATTTTAATACCTGTTGAATCCAGCGATTCACTAATATGCTTAGTAAATGGAGTTGCTATTTACAATTATTAGCATATTTAATCTTCATCCTACCTACAAGACTATGAAAGTGTTATTAAAATCACGTTGCAGTAACAGAATCTCTGTGACTGTCTAAGATCTTTCTGCTATAGAACAAGTAGGAAAATGTAATCTCTCCTTTTGGAGAGAACCCTTTCTCCTTAGGCATAGGCTTCTAGGTGGGCTTCCTGAGAAGCAGTTCTGTGGAGACTCTAGAGTCACACAGCATGCGTTCAAATCCTGACTACATCATTAGTAGTAAGGTAACCTTGGGCTAATTAGTTAACCTCTCTGTTCTTCAGTTTCTTTATCTGTAAAATCAGAATAACACTACAGGTTATTGTGAGGTTTAAATAAATTCAATGGTATTTGAATAGTTTCGGGAGCAAAAGTGAGGTTCTTTCATTCATTCAGATAATATTTACTGAGTGCCTACTATGTGCTAGGTACTATCTAGCCACGTGAACACATCAGTATATAAAGCAAAGATTCTTGCCTACATGGGGTTTACTTATATTCTAGCAAGGGAGAGTAAACATAATAAGTAATGTATGTAGTATATCAGAAGATGATGGAAACTGTAAAAACCAAGGGAAAAGGTACATGCAGAGTAGGGTAATGGGGATCAGCAGGGGCCAGGCAGTTGCATCAAATAGGGTGGTCAGGGCAGGCCGTGCTGAGAAGGTGAAATTTGAGCAAAGACTTGAAGGAGGCAAGGGAGTTTAGCTAGCGGACATTTGGGGGAAGTAAGTTCCAGGAAAAGGAAAGAGCTGGGACAAATGTGCTTGGTGTATTCAAGGCACAGTAAGAAGGTGAGTGTTGTTGGGGAGGATTATGTGAGGAGAAGTAGTAAGATTAGTAATGGCCAGAGTCTTTAGGGCATTTGTAAGGACTTTGACTATTGCTCTGAGTGAAATTGTTGTTGTTAGTTATTATTATCCTTTCCAGAGAGGACACTTTCTTCTGCAGCTGTTACTTGAGGCATTTCTGTCCTAGGTTCCCAAATGCCAGGTGGTGAAGGGTGTCATGAGCTTGTCCATGACTTCTTTTAAGGTCTCAGGTCTTGACAAGATTGCCAGGGATGCAAGTCATTATTGTTTGACCCTGACTGTGCTCTCTGCTGCCTTATAGGTAATATCAGATCCAGTCTATGTGGCTGTGTGTCCCCGGGCAGGATAAGCGCTGTTGCTTAAGGATGAAGGCAATGGTGGTTGAATGTTGGCTGAATTTCTCTTTCTCTCCAGAAGCATTTCTATATTGGTAAAAGCAGGCCAGACACTAGGATCAGACACCCAGCCCTGCTGACTGGCAATAATTCAAGGAAGAGAGTCCCCTACCCACTTCCACGCCTCATCAAGCCGCTTCCCCAAGCCACATTAAGGTAAGGATAGGAAATCCTTTTAAATGGGATATGGTACAAGAGAAAGGAAGACAGTTCCTTATTCTTTCTCCTTTCCATGTATTTGCAAAGCATATTCCTAGCTACATGGGTTGTATGTGTGTGTGTAACCTGATGTATGTCTGTGTGCAACCTGGCGTGTGTGTGGGTATGTGCCTATGTGTATCAATTTTAAGCAATGCCCACTCTTGGAACTATATGAGGTGTATAGTCAATTGTAAGTGAAATGTTATTAGCAGTGGTGTTAGCAAATTACAGGAATAAGAGTTCACAGGAGTCTCCAGAGGGTGCAGAAAAATTTAATTGCCTCTCCTTGCCTGTGCCTGGCTTTTGGAGGATAACATCAGCTGCTTTTTGAATAAGAAGCATTCCTCACTTCATGATTCTACAGGTAACTGGCCAGTTTCCACTGCTGAACTGATTTTTTCCAAGTTTTCTGTGCATGTTAAATACGATGTGATGATGACTCACTGTCTCCCAAGTTCCTGAGGTTCATAACCAAGCTGGATTCAGTTCGAGTCAGTTTGATCTTATCCTGTCTCTCCTTGCTTGCTGCAATATTGTCTGTTTGTGCCTCAGGGGAAAGGTGGACTCTTCCTCTTTAGCTCTCCTTGCCTCCATCCTGCTCTCCTTCAGGAAGTTATGGCGGGATTGCCAAATGCACATGAATGCAAGCACCAGAACATCTTTGTTGTCTCAGCCATTTACAAATAATTTAACAACCTCCAAATTATTTAACAGCAATCTAGCCAGAGTTCTCAGAACCTCCAATCAGATTTTAGTACTTGCTGCTATGACAATCTCTAGGCATATTTTTCCACTCCTCAGGGCACTTCATTGACTTTTTTTCTATTATCTCCTACATCAAATTTATGTTTGCTCACATAAAATTTTGTGGACAACACAGTCTTTCATCTCTTCGCCTTCTCTGACTTTCTCTATCTGGAAAATGCCTTTATTTGTGACCCTCACTACCCTCTCTTAGCACCACATTCTCTCTCATCATATTCACAGCCAAACTTGAAAAGAAAATTCTGCACAACTCACCACATCTCTCTCTTCACTCTTCCCAAATCAACTAAAATTGTTCTCTGAAACATTCCCATAACTTCCTAGTTACCCCAGCTGACGATTTTTTTTTTTTCTCATTCTTCCTGGACTTCTTAGTTTTTGGTTTCCTTGACAATGCTCTTGCCTTTGTTTTGGGGAATCTCTTCCTCCTCGCTTTCAAGTACTCCCCTTTCCCACCTCAAATCCACTTTTTTCTGTCTTCCTCTCCCATTCTCCATAACTCTGCTTTTGTGTGAGTCTTTCTCCAATAGATTCATCCCTTCTCAAGAACTCAAACAGTATAGCTATACAGATGGTTTTCAAATTTATGTGTCTAGTTCTGCCCTTTCTTCTGACTCTAGCGCTACGTTTTTAATTATTAAATATTGCCACTGTTATGTCCAACGATCATCACAAAATCGAAACGTCAGAACAAAGACACCATCTTTTCCTCCAATTTTAGCCCTTCCTCACGTCCTCATATTTGTTAATAGCATCACAGTCCTGTAAATTACCAAAGCATAAAACCCAATCCTCTTTGTTGTCTTTTCCTACACTTCAGGTCATGCAGATTATTTTCCTCTGTGGCATCTTTCGAATGCATTTTTCTTTCATGCTCACTCATGTCCCCTAGTTCTTCATTGATATGTCTCTAATCTACTTACCCTTTAACTCTAAGAATCTCTGTACTCTGGATACAATTTCTGCCCACTTTTTTGCATATGCTGCCAGACTAATCTTCCTGAAAGACTGCCACCCGCCTCCTCACAAACCATATCTGGCTCCTCACTGCCAACAAAATGAGCCCAAACTTCTTAGCGTGGCATTCAAAATGTCCCCACCAACCTGAGACCGCCTCATTCACCTTTCCAGCCTTACCTTCTACCCCTCTCGCACATAATCCCTACACACCCAAAGTTTCTCTGCTCTTCATTACCCAAAATACCTTGTACCCTCCTGACTTATCACCTTTCCTTCTTGGAATGTCTACCCTTCACCCTCATTTTTTTCTTATGAAATACTACTACCCCCTTTTACTCTAACTCCTCCAGGAAACCTTCTATAATTCCCCAACTAGAGTGACCTCTGCCCTCAAGGACATCCTGTGGAAATCCTAGGGTCGTTGGTGTCCCTCCCTCTTATGGGTTATTGCACACATGCCTTGATTCCTCCCTGTGCTGTCCCATACATTAGTTACTTGTAAAAAAATGTTTTTTCCTCCCCACTATGCTGGAAGATTATGTTTAGATTCTCCACACTATTTATTTATTAAATAAGAACAGTCTTGTGTGTGTGTGTTTATGGGTGAGGGGAGAAGTTGCACAAGACAATTCATTGAAATATGGGAAGAAAATATTAAAACTTCAATTTACACTTATTTTTCTTCATTTGTTTTAAGTGTCTATTTTGTGGATGTTTTATAGTGAAATAATATTTGAACACAGTGTTCGTTTAAAAAATATACATAAGCATTGTCTTAGCTTGGATTTCCTAGACACAGACTCTTAGGTTGTTACATTCAGAAGGTTGACTGGGGAATGCTCTTGAAATATAGAACTGCAAGGAACTGAGGAGGCAGGATTGGGCAGAGGGAGGAGTAGACCTACAATGTGTTTGCAACTGAGGCCTCAGCTGATCTTACTAGGGTCTTTGGAGCTGGGATGACCCTTCAGAGTTTTGCTGAATCAAGGTAAGGGGGCTAGGTCTTTGTATCTCCACTGTGGCAAGTCACTAGCCATGGGCCAAGCACTTAACACACTCTTCTACTTCCTTTCAAAATACAAAGGGCAGAGAATAAAAATGATTAACATCCTTCATGCATGTTTTATGCTGCAAGGAAAGTGGACTACGCATTGAATTTGGTTTTCTAAAGATGGAGTTATATGAGTCACATGGGGATGACTCAAGAATGAATAGTATTTAAAGGAGGGACTATACCCATTTTCAGCAACGGCCAACTCCCAAGTGTGGGAAGACAATTCTACCCAATTATATTCCCTTTAACATTAAGTAAAAGTATAATTCAACAAAAACGGTTATTTTCACTATGTGGGAGAGCATGTACTGAGCTGGAAAATATTTTCCCTGAGTTTGTTTTGAATGATTACGGGATCCTTTCTTACAAATAGATGATGCCTTCCTTTATCTCATATCTGCAAACTCTTCTAAAACTCTCAGAAATTGAGAACATGCAGCTCCTAATCCTTTTTGCTCTCCTCCTTTTCAGTTACGTGACTCTTCTGTTCTTTTACCATTCCATATTTGGAGGAGACAGTGTAGCATTGTAGTTGGATGGAGACACTAGAGTCAGACAGATTCATCTATTTTTCAGCTGTACAGTTGCCTAGCTGCATGTCTTTGGGCAAGTTACTTAATTTCTTTCAGCATTGTTTTCCGAATCTGTAAAAAGAAAGAGGAGAGGAGTACCTATCTCATGAGGTTGTAGAAAGAATTAAAGAACAGACATCACATAAAGTTCTTAGCCCAGTACCTGACTTATTGCTGTCGTCAAGCTGATTCCAATTCATGGCCACCCCATACGTGTTAGAGTAGAATCGTGCTCCGTAGGGTTTTCAATGGCTCATTTTTCAGAAGTAGATCGTCAAGCCTTCCTTTTGTGGTGCCTCTGGGTGGACTTGAAACACCAACCTTTCAGTTAGCAGCTGAGCTCATTAACCTTTTGCACCACTCAGGGAAAAAAATAAATAACTACTAATTTCTGGTTTTTCTTTTTTCCTTTGCTTTTCATGTACTCTTGTTTTTGTTTGTTTGTTCCTGTTGGTTCCACCTGGATGGTGGTGGAATTATGACATCTTAGAGTCAGAGGGACCTAAAGGACCTAATTGCCTTTCCAGCACCCTTATACTTTGTCATGATTTTCCCCTCCCAACTCCAATTGTTAATAGCCTCCTCCTTTACAGTTTCAGTTTGAGTGTTAGATTGTACCAGGCATACATTTCTGTTTCTTGTTTTGACTGTGACTTGCTACCTTGAGGACACGCAAAGGCTGGCCCACTGTGAGGTACTGAGCCCTGGGCAATGGTCACCTGTAGGCAGGCAGCTCACTCAGTCACCTGGGGTATATCAAGAGCCCATGAGTGTCTGACTGCTGTATGCAGAGACATGCCAGTTAGATTGGTATGTACAATGTATGCCTGGTACAATCTAACTGGTACAACTACGTTCAATTGCAAATGAAACCTGCAACCATGCCTCATAATGCAAAAGCAGCTTGGACTCAGGCCAAACAAAAGGGAGCCATTTTACCCAAATGCAAAGGGAAAGAGTGAGAGTGACAACCACGTGAGCCAATAACTTTATGTCGCCTTGCAACCCTGTGGTTATTGGTATAACATTATTCAGCCTTTTAAAAATCCTGACTGTTGATTCCTTGTCTCAGTTCCTGACAACTGCTGAACTCCTTGCTCTACAAATGCCCTGAGCTGGCTTCTCTTCCACATTCAACTCTATGCTTTCATTTCTTTGTTCCCATGCAACAAGTAGCCAAATTTCCTCTCACAGTGACGTTAGGCCAAGTTTCTACAGAAAGTATATTCTTGCCAAAACCTCAGAGTTCTCATCGCACTTGCGTGTATGTGTGTGTGCACGCACACACACATATACACATGCACAAACACACAGAACAATTGTAAAAACATACCTTTCTCCAAAGGCACAGATACTTTTGTGTCCACTTGCCCTGAGGCTCCTTCCACCTGCCTGCTTCTGTTTTTTTGTACCCTACTCATCCAGCTCTCCTTGCTGATTTATCACTGGAGATTCACTCTTACTGCCCCTTCCAGGAGGACTCAGGGTCTTCCGAGCACCAGATTCTTTCCAGAGTCTTTCAAAGCCCTGGGTTCCAGGAGTTTCCCTTTTGAGCCTCCCCAGGTGACCAGCAGCCCCGGGACCCTGCTCAGATTTCCTGTCTTCCTGATGCATTTATCAGACTCCCTGTCAGTGTCATTCAGTTGCTGGGTAGGAGGTAGAAAAATGCCAGTGTTAAGAACAGCTGTTAACCAGTTCTCTCTGACCCCTCCTGGCCCTACCTGACCCCAGAACACGCTCTGTAGAGATGCATTGTGCAGAACTACCGTCTACATTTGTCATTCTCCCAAGGGAGATTTTCAGACCCTTTGAATCAAGAAACAATCATCCCTATCACCTTTTTTTTTTTTTTTTTTTACCTGGTAGCTTTCTCAAGCAAGTAGTCCTGTGTGGTGTCTGTATCTTTTTCATTTGTGGTCATTTTACCAGTAATAAGAAGTATAATAACACATAATTTTATAGCACCCTTCATCCAGAAACCTCACTGCACTTTATAAACAGCAACTAATTGGAAAAGGACGGCTGTGTATTTATTTAATAATACAGATGCAGCCTCTATTTCAACAAAATGTTCGGTTCTTTACTGTTTATTGTCAATGTAATTTCCTTAACATAATACAAATTAATGAATAGAGAAAAAAGCAAATTCGTTTTTCATTAGTTACTAATTTAAGGATTTCTAAGCTGATTGATCAGAGCTCTTCCATCCCATCCCCCTTAGCTACCATGCACTCAACTGAGCGACCATTTTTCTTTCTACGAATATCATTTGCAGTTAAGTATTTATTTTGATTCCTTAACCTGTACTAATTTCCCATTTGCTTATACAGCTGCATTTTTCACAGTTCTGTTTTCTCTTCCTCCTTCTCCCACATAACCCACATGCATATAACACAGACATATACACACCCTTTCTTTCCCATTTCTCTAGCAATTTCCTCTTCTTTTTCATCTAATCTCAAAATTTTCTTTTCTTTTCTTTTCTTTTTTTTTTTAACTACCTTTGAATTTAACTCAGGGCCTCAGGGGAGATATCTTTCAATTTGGAGTTATCTCCAAATACACACACAGGCAGACATGATAGCTTTCTGCTGCTGAGGAGATTATTAACTGCTCGTACAACTTTATCACTGACTTTTTCTGTGTTCTGACAGTTGCTTGTAAATTTTGTATTTTTCCTCAAGTTCTCCAATAGAGTTTTATCATCATCACACGTGTTCTTCCTTACTGCACCCACAGACAAAACCCAATTATTAATTGTGAAATAAATGACTCTCCAGCAGAAAGACCCTCTCTCCTTTCATCGAAGAATCTGGACCTAAAGTCTGATCTCAGATATTCAGCACAGTCTGAAAAGGGCTCTCCTGATAAAGTTTCATAGCAATTTTCCAGCAGGTCTGGCCTCCTGGACGGGCAGCTTGTGCAGTTGAATAGGACCCTATGCTTTGGAAGGCAACACCGTTGGTTTGATGCTCTTCTCTTGCAGTCTTGATATTCTAAATAATTTTTTAACAAGAGGCCTTGTGTTTTCATTTTGTACCAGGTCCCACAAATTATGTAGTCATTTCTGCTTCCCAGTGGGTTTTGCATCTTCCTTCCAAAGAAAATACAGCATAGCTACTTAAAGATCCTATAAAGCCAGCATCACACCATGCAGAAAGTCAAAGGGGTTGGACTGGTCCCTTTGCATGTACTACCAAGATGGTGGATGTAATAGGCTTCTGTCATCAGCAGCAGCTTTTCACTCTCCCTTTCACTGCAGCTGAGCCTATGTCCTCTGAGTTTCCTTAGATCATTTTGTGACTTTTACATCAACACATTCTTCTCTTCAGTCGTAGACGTCAGTTTTCCTCCTCCTAGGACTCCTCATCTGAATTTTGGCTCATCTTCTTCCACCTTCAGATCATTTATTCTGATCAGGTGATTGGAGTGACGCAACCCAATAACTCAACGACAGAAACACTGGCCCTCGTATCGAAGAATCTGGACCTAAAGTCTGAGCTCAAATATTCAGCACAGTCTGAAAAGGGCTCTTCTGGTAACGATTTAAAGGCTGTCTAGAAGCAACAACCACCAAGAGGTGAGTCTAGGGGAAAAGAAGGAAACAAATGTTTTAAAAGAGAGAGATTATGAAGAATTTGCTAATTGCACGACATGATTGATGTAATTGGTGTAACAGAACTGTACACATGAAAAATGTTGTATTGGCAAAAAGAAAAAAGACGGATTTAAGGCTAACAAGAGAATCAACAAATATAAAAAAATAACTGGGACTAAGGAAGAGGCACGTATTTGCTACTTATGCAGATACAAGCAAACGAGTATGCAAAACAAAGTGAAAGGAGATAGAGAAGGTCTCTAAATGAGGATGAAGTGAATTGAAATGTCAGCTGTCATCTCTGTTACTTCAGGGTCCATTGTGGAGGAAAAGCTGATACCCTACTAGATGACAAGTCTGACAAGAACTGGACCACGCCTTTCTCTTTTAAACATACTCAAAAAGATCGAACAGTTGTAACCATATTATGCTGCCCAGCTTGTTCGTTAGACTGCAGCTCCTAGAGGTCAGGTCTTTATCTGTTTTCTTACGCTCTGCAGTTTATTATAGTATCTAGTACTTGGTGTGTGTTTTAAAACAGTAGAGCAAGTCATGTCTCTCCTTTGTAGTACCTATGCATTCTGTATTGACACTGATATTCAAAGCAGATTCAGTAAGATTTGAAGAGAGGCCTTTGATAGGAGTTGGTCCTATAAAAAGAGAGTATACCCATAGGGTCTCCAAGGAGCAACTGGTGGATTTGAACTATTGAACCTTTTGGTTAGCAGCCAAGTTCTTACCCACTGCACCAGCAGGGGTCCATAAAAAGAGAGATAGGGGAGTGGTAACTATTGGACTCCAGACTAGACTGCTTGGGTTCAAATCCCTACATTTTCATTGTTGTTAGCTGCCAACAAGTTGGTCTCGACTCATGTTAACCCCATGCATACACAAAGGCATGCTCCGGGATCCTACAGAATTCCCATGATCGGTTTCGAATCAGACCATTGTGATCCATAGGGTTTTCACAGGCTGACTTTTGGAAGTACATCACCAAGACTTTCTTCTTAGTCCATCTTAGTCTGGAAGCTCTGCTGTAACCTGTTCAGCATCATAGCAACACACAGGCCTCCACTGGCAGAAGAGTGGTGGCTGCGTATGAGGTGCACTGGCAGAAAATGGAACCTCAGAGGTCTTCCACATAAAAGGCAAGAATTCTGTTAATGAACCACCAATATCCTCATTTTTCCATTACCAACTATGCAACCTTGAATGCATTTCTAAACCTTTCTAAGATTCAACTGTTCCATCTATAAAGAAAAGTTGTTGTGAAGATTAAATGAGTTAATATATTTAGAGCACTTAGAATACCTGGCGCAGAGTAAGCTCTCATTCCATGTCAGCTATTATTACTCTTGTTGACGTCCCTCCATTGCTTGTGAGAAAACAGAGCTGGCTTGTGCAAAGTGTGAGGTGAGGCCCTGCTTTCTGGAATTCCAGAAGAGCATTCCCTGCCCAAGGCAAAAGCTGCAATCCTCCAAGAGCGCTGCAACATCCTTACCTCTTATGACAGGAGCAAGGCTGGATGGGAATGTACAGCTCAGGGCCTTCTTCCCTTTCTTTCACCTTCCTGGCAAAGGTAGTAATATTCCATGTTTATTTCCTGAGAGATTCATCAAGAAGAATGTTTCTGACCATCCATATCCAGAGCAGACTACAGAAATACGACTGTGTTCTGAGGGTAAAGTTATTTCCAGGTATTGATAAAGTTGGTGCAGTGCTGAATGAGACAGCAATGTGAGGATGATCTATCCAATGCATAAGTAAGAACAAAACATATTACACTTGGGGAAAATCTCTCTGGGAAATCAGTGGAGCCAAATGGTATAAAAAGGAACATAATTGATAGGACTATCCCACCTAAAGAAAGGCGCTCACCTTTCTCTTCACATTCCTTCAGCCCTTAAAAAACAATAAAATCAAACCAATTACACAATAAAATATTTAGAAGATATTATGTTTTCGTTTCACCTGCTAACACAATGACAGACCTTGGCATTTTCCATTGCTTAGAGTTCCTTTGTGGAAAGAATTTACCCCATTAGGTTACAGCTGTCCTTGATGAGAAAATAACATTCAATCTCTCTTCTTTTTTTTTTTCAGATGCAAACCAGGGACATTTGTGACTTACTTTCATAGTATCGAAAGCACTTGGGTTTTTAATTGATTATTTTTCAGAACAGCCAAGCTGGCCATTGGAGAAGTCTTTGATTTTCAAACAAAGCCCAATGCCACAGAAACCCTGCAGAGAACCAGAATAAAGTGATATTCTATCTTGAAGAAAGCATTTGATTTCAGAAACAGCCATGCTAACATTCATCAACATCCTTCACTGCCCTCAGTAGAAGCACACAAGTGGACTCCTGCTGGACGAGATCATCATAGTCTGTGACCTTCCAGCTTCCTCCCCACACAAGTCTCTGATTCTCCAACTGCACTTACTGACCAAAGTCAGAGAGTCCCCAAAGAAGAAGCCAAATTAGCAGAAGGCAATAGCTCGGTACAGGAACAAAAGGAGAAGAAAAACAGCCTTCATGTCCCAAGCTGGTTTCCTTAACAGCTTCCGTCTGAAGCAGCTCCGCGAGAACATCAGGCAGATTATGACAGCAGGGTAGAATCATCTAAGTCACCTTTGCTCCCTGAACACTGTGCATTGTCAACAGTTGAATTGCCAATTGCTTAATCTAAGCTTTTTTGAGTGCTTTTCACTGGTTAAAAAAAATAATAGGTTGAAAGAATAGCTTCCAATCCTTACATTTCCTCAGATCACAGCTGGGTGATCCTTTCCTTCTTTTTGGTGCAGTAACCCATGAGGATGAAGGGACAATAGAGATATAACATGTTAGAAGAGTGTATTTAACCCAACACACTGCGACACTAATGGAACACACTGCATACATAGTAATATTTAACTATTTGCATTAAATCTCCCTTGTTGCTGACAATCACACCATGGCATGTGTCATCTCTAACAAGAAGATAACCTTAAATGTTCAATTATGACACAAACATCTTTTCCTAGTAATGAGGAATCCCAGAAAAACAAGTGCTTAAACATAGATCTTCTTTGCATACACTAACCTAAGGTAAGGGGATGCCAAGGCTGACTGATTAGCAAGATGTTTTCCAAGCTAATACTCAGGAGTGCCTATGCTCCTGATTTCCACTTGTAAATATTTTCATTTTTCTCTGCTTGTAATAAAATTTGATGCTGGTATGACTTTTGATAGGCTTTAGGAGATGGGGGGCAGGATTTCTCTCAATCTGATATGAGGACCTGAAATTTGCTCCCAATTTATTCAAAATATGCAGTAAAGCATTTTGTGTAGGAATTATGTATATCTTTGCAACATCTAACCCAACAGTACTTCATTTGTTATTTTTGGTGTTTAAAGATTAAAAAGGTTTGACCTCCTCTCCTGTATGGAAGACTAGGGATGGGGCCTTTGGAGTTCAGCTAACAGAGTGTTTCTTGTTTTCATTTGGGGGCTTCAAGGTGATGAAAATTTTCCAGAAGCTGTGCCCTAAGGGACTGTAGTCAGGACCAATGAAAACTGTTGGAAGTAACTCTCTAAATCCAAACACCAAAACCAAAACCAAACCCACTGCCATCAAGTCAATTCTGACTCACAGCGACCTTATAGGACAGAGTAGAACTGCCCCCACAGGGTTTCCAAGGCTATAAATCTTTATGGAAGCAGGCTGCCACATCTTTCTCTCGTGGAGGCACTGGTGGTTTCAAACTGCTGACCTTTTGATTAACAACCCAGTGATTTAACCTCTGCACTACCAGGGCTCCAGCTAAATCCAAACAAATCTAGATGAAAAAAGGCCAGGGTACAAAGCCAAATATTTCAAGGACCCATGGAATTCAATGAAAGAAAAGATTTGAAGTGGAGGAAAGAAGATGAGCCAAGTGACTTCTCTAATTTGGGATTCTGATCTTCATTTTTGCTTTCTATAGAGTACCCGTGGCCCCTGGACTGGGTGTGTTGGAAAGGCCAATCCTAAGTGGACAAAATGACTCACATATTTGGGCTTTGTTATTTTACATGGAACCCATAAATCTCAGAGCATCCTGCATGTGGCAACAATTTTCATCCCACGTAAAGCCTAGAGTATAATCATATTGGTCAGCAAAGATAGAAAAAGTGCGTAATTTTTATGATGGGCATATAATTCTTCAGTAGGTAGACTCACAAGTCTTTAAATCATTGTCTTGCAGTTTAAATTTGACGTATCTTTTTAATTTCCTCCATTCACTGGGTTGGGGATGAGAACGATGAGTGAGCTTAGAAGGATGGAGCCGAAGCAGAGAGATGTAGTGGTGGAGATGAACATCTTTACTGCAATTAGGATAAGGGAGAATGATTCCTATCGACAAAGAAGGCACTGGGTAAATTCATGAGGTTTGAGAGACAGCTTAGAAGAACGGATGGAAAAAGTAGCTTGGTACAGTTGAGAATCGTAGGTATTCATCCAACATGCTCAGGAACAAGGATGGAGATGTGGAAGACAGGAGTGGAGCAAGGTGAGGTTTTGTACACATAAGAAGAAGTTGATGGAATACCCACCAAAGTTAGGAATACCAACCAAAGGGCCACCTTTGCCTTGACTATGTATTGATCAAATCCCTGAGCTTCAGTTTGCACCGTATTAGGCTAAAACTAGAATGATGAGTTTTTAAGCCCGGCTAGACCACTTATTATCAATGGGCACTTAGGTAAGTTACTAAACCTGTTTGAATCTACAGGGTTACCTAGTGTAAGAGGGCTTACTGCCTTGATAATGTTTCTTGTGCATTATTACGTAAATAAAATGAAACCAAAACCAGTTGCCATTTGAATGGTTTCAATCAAAAGAAAAAGGATGTGCATTTAAAAAATCTAAAGTAGGACTTCCAAAATATAGCAGACTGAGAAGACAAGTGTGGGCTCTCAGCCTGTTGCAAACAAATACAAACGCTGAAAAAAAATATCCCCCCCAATTACTTAATACATAACTGAGTTAAAAAATGAAAAGGAAATCCCAAGTGGCAGAAACTGAGAGAAATTAAAATCAGGAGCCAAAACCACTCGCCCAAGTGGGTTTCAGATCAAATGTATATACCTAGGGTCCTGGGGCTGGGGACTGGAGACATAGCATTGGCTATGTGTGAGGTTGGGAGGATGAAAAATAACTCCTTTAAAGATCTTGGAGCTTCAAAATCTACCATGTTTGTGAAAAGAAATCTAGAAAAACTTTGCCTACCAGCTCAGAAAAACAGAAGAGAAGCTTGCTATGTGTCCAAGGCCTTTTCAGGAGAAGAGAGAAGAGATGCCTGTGAGAAATTTAAAGCCATATGTGTGTTGTGCCAAACGTAGGTGTACAGTCTGAATTTATTCTACTTAAGCCATGAAATTAGCATTAGAAACTAGTCTAAGACTATTGAATGCCTTGAAATCCCCAGTGGAAACACTTCTGAAACGATTCAAAGATGTTTTCTCTCCCCTCTACAATCCAGAGCAATCAGGATCTCAAGGGAAAAATAGGCCTTGCAGAAGATGAGTTCACAAATTAAAAAATTACAAACCACACGAGGAAATGAATCACCATGAAGGAGAGTCAACACATAAAAACAAATGAAAATTAGCAACTCAAATTTTGAACATAATAAATTGAGACTATGTAGATTTTAAGAGAACTAAACAGAACTTCCGGAAATGAAGAACTACAAAGATTAGAATAAAAAATGACAAAAAAGATAAGGTTTAGTGTAATGACAGGTTATATATCAGAATGAGATATATTTTTATTTACATAATAATGATAAATATTACGAAAATGAGGGAATTTTATGTAATATTTATTAAAGCCCACTATGAAGATCTGTATTAAGTTCTGGAAATACCAAAATCAATTAAGACCCAGTCCCTGACATTGTGGAGCTCATATTCTAAGGCAGACCAGCAATAGTGCAAAAAAGGCAATGAAAAAATGTTATAGATGAGTAGGGTACATTGAGGGTATAAAGGAGGTAGTGGTCAAGTCTGTCTACTGGGGTTTGGGTGGAGGACAGTCAGAAAAAGCTATATTCTGTTAAAGAAGCTTGAATTGAATCTTGAAAGACAGGTGGGTGTTTTCTAGACCAAGAAAGAGGGAAAGATATTAAAAGTAGAAGGTGCTTGGGAAAACAGCATGGTATTGCTGGGCCACGTTATATAATGGTGAAGGAAAGGGGCAGATCATGAATATCATATGGTAATTTTAACAGCGATGTGTGAAGAAAGTGGAGTCCCTGGGTGGTGCAAATGGTTAACGAGTTCTGCTGCTAACTGAAAAGTTGGAGGTATGAGTCCACCCAGAGGCACCTGAAAGAAAGGCCTGGCCATCTACTTCCAAAAAAAAAAATCAGCCACTAAAATCCCTATGGAGCACAGTTCTACTCTGATACGCATGCGGTCGCCATGAGTAGGAGTCAACTGGATGGCAACTAGTATAAGGGAAGCAAAATGATTCTGTAGTTAAGAACTTGGAGTCAGACTATCTGGTCTAAATCTTAGATCTATAATTTACTGGTCATATAGCCTATCTCAAGCTACTTAACCTCCCTGTTATATCTGTTTCCTCAATTGTAAAATAAAAACCCAAAAAAAACCCAAACCCACTGCTGTCAAGTTGATTCTGACTTACAGCGACCCTGTAGGACAGAGTAGAACTACCTCATAGGGTTTCCAAGGCTGTAAATATTTAAGGAAGCAAACTGCCACATCTGTCTCCCACAGAGTGGCTGGTGAGTTTGAACCGCCAGCCTTTTGGTTAGCAGCTGAGGTCTTTAACCACTGTGCAACCAGGGCTCCTAATTGTAAAATAGGAATAATAGTATAAAATCTTCATGAGATTGTTATGATAATTAAATGAGATAATGGATGTCAACATTTGGCACAGTTTCTAGTATGTTTTAAGTGCTCCATGAACAGTAGTCCTTGTTATTATGATTCTTATTAAGAGAGAAGTTTAAGATGGAAGCAGACAGCAAAATAATTTCACACTAATAATTCATTCAGCAAATATTTGAGACACTGTGTAAGGAACAGGGTCTAGAGTAGTGAAGGAGATAGACTAAGTTCCTGCCTTCAAAGAACTTACGTTCTAAAGGGGAAGGCAAATATTAAATGACTAATTACTATTTGGAGCCCTGGTGGCACAGCGGTTAAGAGCTTGGCTGCTAACCAAAAGGTCAGCAGTTCAAATCCACTAGCTGCTCCTTGGAAACCCTATGGGGCAGTTCTACTCTTCCCTACAGGGTCACTATGAGTCTGAATCGACTCAAAGGCAGTGAGTTAAATTACCATTTACTTATTTAGTTTCAGTTGTGGTAAGTGCTACTCTAAGGAGGGAGAGGAAATTCATCGTTCCAGTTAGCATCACCTGGGAACTTGTTAGAAATGTAAATTCTCCGTTCCTACCCAAGACCCACTGAACTGAAAACTCTGGGTATGGGACCCAGAAATCTGTTTTAATAGCACCCCAGATGATTCTAATGTACCTGAGGAAGCTCTTGATTGTAGGTGAAAACACCGTAACAGAAACTAGAATGGAGTCTTTGAAAATGACTTTGTTCCAGGTACTCTTAAGGTGCCTTCAGCTTTTTGTGAGTTTTTCTGAGGACGAATTTAGGTTTAAAAGACTTTGTTTCTTAAATTGAATCTTGGTAAAATCTTAAGAAAGAAATCAATACCTAATTATAGTCTGATTTCCTCTCTTTTTTATCCTTTGGGAAATAGAAATGGACCTGTTGCTTCCAGCAGGGGGCTCCACGACCATCCAAAGTGGCAAGGAGAGGGACAGATTACCACAGCCCGATCCAACACCAGGAGTGAGGGTCAGCTATACAGACAGGCAGCACTTTGCCAAGAGCACATCCCAGGGATTGTGTCTTCTGCCCTACCCTCGTACGTGACTTAAAGTACCTAAGTAACTGGTCATAGAGCCCCTCCTAAAGAAAGTTTTGCTGTTGTTGTTGTTGTTGTTAGCTGCATCATGTCAGCCCCCAACTCATGGCAACCTCATGCACAATGCAAAGAAAGGATGCTTGGTCCTGCACCACCTGTATGATAGGTCACAGATCAGACCGTTACGATTCACGAAGTTTCCAAAGGCTAATTTTTGGAAGTAGATCACCAGTCCTTTCTTCCTACAGCTCCTGCATGGAAGGTGAGAATTCTACCACTGCCTTATCCTAAAGAAAGTACGTCTAGTTAATTACAGGGTTATTGTTTTGTGATTGGGCATATAAATCGGGGCAATACTACCTGTGGCCTTCCTTTTCTGCTCCCTTGCCAAGTAGTACTCAACCTTTATCTTAAACATATGTCCAAGAAATATTTAATAACAATTCATCTCAAGGGTGCTAAATGATTAGGCTACCCAGGGCCTCCACAGGTCTCAGTCAGGCCAAAGTGAATGAATCAGTTCCATGTCACAGCTTGTTGAGGGACAGCCTGGTGGTGTGTTCTTGGTATATCTCTGGGACTGCCCACCTCAAAGGAAAGTCTATCTACTGACCTCACTGGAAGCTTATCAGCAGCTCTAGGAAAAGGAAGCATTTTTGAGACTAAATCTAATCTAGAGGTAATTTCATTCCCAAAGTTTGTTGTAAGGTGGTTGTTTGGCGTTTAGACAAATTTTCCTACAGATATCTTGTTGTCCTTGATCATTAGGTGACCAGGTCAACACACATTGTGCCCATAGAATAGCATTAATGGCACTGCTTTTAACTAGACATAATCACTATCTATGAAGGACAAGGAGAAATGCATTTGGATGTGGAGAATGCATCTCTCTCTCTCTTAGTAGTAGGGTCTCTGGGAGCAGCATTTGGTAACTCAGCTTTGACCTGGAGGAAGGGTGGAGAAGGAAACAGGAAGATGGTTCCTTCAATAAGGATGTAATGCTCGTTTGTACTTCTACATCTGCATAGTGGAAGAAAACTCTCAGTATCAGATAAAAGAAGTCCTCTCAGGGTTCTGCATTGGGGACAGAAGGCATTCTGGTGGGTGAGGGGAGGTGGAGAGATAGGTTCAGCGCTGCGTCTTTTTATAGCTAAGAGGGTGGAAGGTGGGGCTGCCAGTCTGGGAGCATTTGAATGTGGCCCTAAAGCAGATTCCCAAGTACAGGCGTTGACCTTCTCTCTTCATATGAAGAACAAGAAAAGTGACTGACAAACGGAAAATCTTTTGTGTATAACCTTACCCATTGCCACTGAGTTAATCTCGACTCATAGCGACCCTACAGACAGAGTAGAACTGCCCCATACGGTTTCCAAGGCTGTAAATCTTTATGGAAGCAGATTGACACATCTTTCTCCCAGGGAGCAGCTGGTGGGTTTGAACCACCAACCTTTCCATTAGCAGCCAAACACTTTAACCACTGCACCACCAGGGCTCCTTCTTTTCCGTGTGTAGCCAGAATATCAGAATCTGGCCCTAAATATTAATAATGGGATGCCTAGTATTCTAATATTGATTCATTAGCATGCCTAGAATTTGTTACAGAATACCACAATGGCAGCGCTTGTGATGAAACTTTGCCGTGAGAAGTGGAGGGTCTCTCAGGTTCAGGGTTCCCTGGTGTATATGCACAAGCTCACGTCGTGTGTGGGGGCAACAAGAGCAGGGGCTGGCTGAACAGAGCCAAGGAGCACCCCATGACACAGATGGAAATTGTCAAGGTAGGAGGCACTTATCTCAACAGATTTTCAGGATATGAGAATGGTTATTACGGGAAAAGATATCAAAGATAATAAGGAGAGATGAGAATGCTTAGTTTTTAAGTCTCAGGTGATTGATTCACACTGCCCTTTATGTATAATTTTAATGAACCGTCACAACGTTGTCACAAGATAAGATACTATTATGATCCCCACTTTACATATGGGGAAAACTCAGGAGAGAGAGGTTAAGCCCGAGGTCACCCAGTGGTAGAACTGGGTTTTGAACTCAGACACCCTGGCTCCAGAGCCAATGCTCTAATTAATCTAAACCTCCACAAACAGAACCGCCTCTGATTCTCTAGATATATAAACAAACAGAATGTGCCAGCCTTTCGCTGTGTAATCTCCCCCAGATGAAGGAGACTCTGGATTTTAATTTTTGCACTTAACCTCGGTTAATTGGCAAGTTCAGTTATGCATGCAGTGACACCGAGGGAATTTTCAATGCATTGATTTAATTTGGAAGAATTCCATTGAAATATCTCACTTTCCCCACCCACAATCTCTGCATCTGCATCGTTTAAAGAGGATATTCCGGTGGCTAGAATGTTTTCATTCTTACAGATTTGTACATGACCTTAAAGTGCAGGAATTCTCAGGTGATTCTAGAATCTACATTTGTAAATAGCACTATCTGTGTTTGTCAATGGCAGGTAATGACTATTTTGCAATGGACTTTTAAAAAGCAATTGTTTGTTAATGACTTTTGGCTTCTTAGGTCAAAGAATTATATCAATGAAAATAGAAATGAAAGATTCTGACATAACATCAGTGATTACTGGGAAACAGAAGAACGTGCCTACACTAAGAATCAAGGAGATCAAAGGGCAAATGCACTCAATTGAGTGAAACTAATAAATTATTGGAAAACACTTTTCATGTCGAAGAAAATGCCATATATATATGAACAACAGCATTATCACTAATTTTAAAAGAATATGATACTTCTTACGTTGCAGCCCACCAAAATCATCTTTAACCATTTTTATTTAGGAGAAAATGACTTACTACAAGGTTTATTTAAAAATGGCTTTCCATATGCCAAAGAAGCACTTATCTCATTGACGGAACTCTGGAAGCTTAAAAGACTGAAGTGATGAAAGCAGCTGACTGTCCTTCTCATAAATGAGATCAAGAGATACACAGGAGAATTACCAGAAGAGCCTTCTGTCTGATCTGAAGGGGAGACTGACAATAGGTCAGGATCTGTACGGTAGAAATATATTATTTATACAGGCAGCATATGTAATATCATAGGTTATAGGATCTCCTCATTAAACATCAGAACATATAGCTTTCTGCCCAATAACCCCTAGCAGGTGATGAAGAATAATTTTGTTTCATATTCAGACAGAGAAAATTTTGTAAAAATCACCTTCGTAGCAAGGTTTGAATGGGAAAAAAATGTTGGATTTGGGGAAACAATCTGTTTTCCACTGTTCCTTCAGGTATCTGAAAGGAATTTGGAATGGCATGAATTCTAGCATTCCCTTTTCCCTGCTTAGGCTTTGTAGTAAGAATTATTCACTCTTGTCACTGGAAACGGTGCACAGTGGTTAGGAGCTACGGCTGCTAACCAACAGGTCGGCAGCTCAAATCCACCAGGCACTCCTTGGAAACCCTACGGGGCAGTTCTACTCTGTCCTATGGGGTCGCTCTGAGTCGGAATCGACTCGACAGTAACTTTTTTTTTTCCCACTCTGTCCAGGTCCCTGGGTGATGCAATCAGTTTGTGCTTGCGCTCCACTACTAAACTGAAGTTTGATGGTGTGAACCCACCCAGCAGCACCATGAAAGAAAGGCCTGGCAATCTGCTTCCATGAAGATTACAGCCAAGGAAATCCTATGGAGCATAGTTCTACTCTGTAGCACATGGGTTCACCACATGAGTCAGACTGCCTCAACAACAATGAGTTTGGTTTTATGTTTTTTTCTTTCTCTGTCCCCTATGATAATGAGAACAATCCAGTTCCTTTACTAGAGGAATTGTTGAGCACAGCACACTTGGCTTCATCCACAGATTTAAGGAAGAGAGAGGCTTGCATTATTATTTCTGTACAGTAGCTGGAGAAAATAAGGCATAGAGAGGCCAAAGATAACTTAAAACAGACTCTGACACAGTGGAGTAATTATCCAAAGAAGAGTTTGAGAGGAGGAGAGGGGCATGGTGGTATATTGGACATGGTGATGAGGCCTCAGTGGTGGCTTCGACCCCCATCAGCAGCCTGGCAGGATGGTGCCCCTTTCTAAGCCTCCAACTACCTGCATAGTCCTGGCTCTCATTCTCTTAAGTCCCTTGTTATTGTTGTTGTTAGGTGCTGTCAAGTTGATTTCAACTCATAGTGACCCCATGTGACAGAGTAGAATTGCCCCCATAGGGTTTCCTAGGCTGCAATCTTTACAGAAGCAGATCTCCAGGTCTTTTCTCCTGCAGAGCCACTAGAGGGTTTGAACCGCCAACCAGAAGCCAACCTTTCAGCTGGCAGCTGAACACTTAATGATGTGCTACCAAGGCTCCTTTTAAGTCCCTTAGAGGTCCCCTTTCCACCAGAGGGATCAAACATGTAAGAAGCATCCATAACTGGCAAGGTGCAATCTCCGCACTTTTGTAACAGTCCATGGGGCAGAGCTGAGAGAGGAGCATATAAATACTGCTTGTTAAATAAATACATATAATTGAAGCTTTTATTAAAAAGAATTTACACTAAGGTATAAATGATATATGTTCCATGTGCCATGAGGATGTTTACAGTGTAATAAAGGATCTTGTTAATCAGAATTAATTTCTAATTGGAGAAAGTACAGCTTCTCTTCTCCTATCAACCACCAATTCCCCTCTCCCTCCTTGTGAACTGGTCCATAGGGTATAAAATGCACAGAATACTGTTTCATACCAGGAACCCTCATGCCGTCTATACTTCTCTATCCTAACACCTGTACAAGTGACTTCATATCTCATGAGACTTGATAAAAATAATCACTTTTGAACAAGAGCCATAAAGGACATTCAAAATCAGGGGATTATAGATGCATGACTACAGAAATGTATGACAGAAAGTCACTTGTCGACTCCAAATTAATAAATCTCCATATATCCTCCATGGGGCTTTGAGTTGTTTTCCCAGCATGAGTGATAGATTTGCACGATAGATGTTTGTTGAATGAAAACACATAAACCAACAAAAACAAATTCTGACTGAATTGTTCCAGCTCATCATCAAGGAATAGAGTAAAACAATCCAGAAACAGGACCCTTGGGTTTGGTCTCCACACAGTGGGAAGTCAAGGCTAAGCAGCCAAGGACAATGTAGCAATAAGCAATTACACTAAAATATCATAACACAATATTTGAGAGCTGGGAATCATTATGCAATCCTGTTCTATTTGAATAATCAAATGTATAAGTTGTTCAGTCTATATTGTACTGATTCCCAAAATTTGATTTCAAATCGGGACTGAAATAGAGTTATCAGATATGTGGAGAAGTTTCAAATGTACCTCTAAATCCGTAAGGAATTGTCTACCTTTTTTTTCAGTGCCTTCAATTCTTTGCATATATATATGATCTTTGGAAGAAATAATACCTATTGAAAAGAGTTTGACTGTATGTCTGAATTCTGTGCACAAAGATAGACTGCTCCTGAGTCACCCACGAGGCTCCGGGGAGAGCTAGGTGGCACTGAATTTGATCATAGAAGACAGAATCATATTTTTAAAAGAATTCTCCCAGTAATTCAGCTACGTAGCAGAGGTTTGCCACTTTTTCTTTCAGTGTTGGCTGCAAATGCTGCAGCCCCCTTCAGGCTGTCCGTGCTCTAGGGAGGGATGCAAACTCCTGGGGCAGAGCGGAATAAAGGGATTGGGACTTACAGACGCTCAAGGGAAGACACAGACCATCTGCACACTACTGGCGCTGCTGTCTCATTTTCTAAACCCTTCCGAATAAAACCTTACATTAATACAGTCCTTTACAGGGGTGGTTCTACTCTGTCCTATAGGGTCGCTATGAGTCGGAATTGACTTGACGGCAACAGGGTTGGGTTTTTTTTTTTTTTTTTTTTTGGTTACAGACTTAAGGTGTGGCCACAGAAATGATCCCGTTTAGTCATAATTCCAGCCATTTCTCCCTGTAGAGCAGGCAGGAGAAGGATTATCTGGGGCCTCATATATGGGGTGGAGTACCTGGTTCAAGCAAATGGGTAACACTCTCAGCTGCTAACCAAAAGGTTGGAGGTTAGAGTCTACCCTGAGGAAAGGCCTGTTAATCTACTTCCGAAAAATCAGCTATTAAAAATCCCATGGAGCACAGTTCTCTTCTGACACACGTGGGGTAACCATGAAATGGAATCGACTTGACGTTAATCTATGGGGCAGGGAAGAAGTACACCTAAGATCACCCTAACTACTAAGTCAGACTTCAAACCCGAGCCTGGCATCTTCTCTGCTACAGCACAGTGCCCTCATTAAATGTTGGTAGCTTTCGGGAACCACAGCCTGAGGAGGTTGATGGTGATGATGGCTGTTCTGGAGACCACTGGGAGAAGTGCCAAGATACCATGTGAGGCTGAGGAGCTTAGTCTTCCTGGTACCTAGTGGTTGTGGAGGAAATCATTGCTAAATTGAAGTCAAGTCCCCTCTGGCTTGCTTCTGCCTCGCTCACGGTCTTCTTGTTGTTTAGGGGCTAATTATGGAGTCTGTGGAATGTTTCTTCTCCCAGGCCCTGTGCTGCCTGCTCTCTGACCATTTGCCTGCTCTGTTATTTCTGTCTGCAGACACAGGTCATTGAGAAGCATCAGGCTTGAATCAGCCTCCTCTCCCACTTATTGGCATCAGTAGCAAAATCTTTGATGAGGACAGAATGTTTCTTATTTGGCTACTGAGATATCTGGGGATTATTTACAGATGTAATTATTCACTTTATTCCTATCCATTATTATTGGGAGCCCTCATGGTGCAACGGTTAAGCATTCGGATGCTAACCAAAAGGTCAGTCATTCAAACCCACCAGCAGCTCCACAGGAGAAAAGACCCGATGATCTGCTCCTATAAAGATTATAGCCTAGGAAACCCCATGGGGCAGTTCTGCTCTGTCACACGGTGTTGCTATGTGTCGGAATCGACTTGATGGCACACACCAACAACGATAATTATTGTGAATAGCTGAGGTTTGCCTATATCCCTATCACAATTTCAAATTTGTGGAGAGGTCCTATGCACTGAAGAGCTGAGCATGTTCAGTCCATCATATCTATCCATGACAAAGAATTCTGGGTTACAGAACACAGGAATATGCAAGAATCGCATGTGTAGGGCTAGAGGGTAGGATGAGTAAAAAAAAATTACATTGTAAGAACATTTTTACATTGAACAATAGAACTATTTATGACAAGTTCCGGTAAATTGGATTTAGAAACATTTAGTTACATTTTAGATCCATCAGAGGAGTTGACAACTCAGGGTACATCCTGCTATGAGCTCTTTTGCAGGTGCAAAGTATTTTCGTGAGGAAATGATCCCCCTCTTGTTTATCTTTTCTGTGAATTTGAATTTTAATGTATCAGGTAGTCTTAAAACACCTGTATGGCTAATTCTGCTGAGATGCTTTTCATTGACTACTTGGTAAATGGACTCATTCTCTCAGGGGAATATTATAATCTGCCTGGCTGTTTCCAGTTTCAGAGCCAAGAAGTACTCATCATAAACTGAACATAAGGTTTTCAATAGGCCACACACGCTTAGGCTCCTACAATTCTCAAACTCTCACTCTTCCTATATAGGAGAAAAGCAAGCAGCCAGTTCAGGTAATCAGGTTTAGAAGCTTTGGCTTTGTGTGGTGTTTATGTACATTTACATAATTTTGTTTATATGTTTAGGTAAAGAAGGCCTGTTTGTTTTTCTTTCATTTCTAAATCTAATATCTCTGCAAATACTTTAGCAATTTCCCTACAGAATTTTCATTTAAACCCAAAGTGTTGGAATGAGCTTATTTTCATTTATAGGTTTCATGGTCTTCTCTGCTGTTTATGCCTCATCTTTGCTCTCCTATCCCAAAACAAAGCTACTGTTTTAGCTGCTATTTTTCCAGATGATTGCTCTGTCTTGGTCACCGTTAGTCCAGAGTTCCAGCACAAACCTATAGTGTCACGAAATACAAGCCAAGTTTAAAAAAAAAATGTTTAAAGCACCGTAAATCTGCTTTTGTCTACTGTTTGAGTTTCTTTTGGCCCACTGCCTGACATCCACTAGGTACACTCTGAATATTTTAGTCCTGGACACAAGGGAAGGAGCTTGCTTTTTAGACTGGTTTGTACTATTTACTGCCAGACATGGTATTAACAAAGAACAATGACGTTGAGCTGTGTTACCAAGTGACTTGGTTTACGATTATTCTCTGGCTTGCCTTGGTTCACGGTTGTTCCCTGGCTGTGGTATTCATTCTTTGCATCCCAGATAAGAAGTCATGTTTTGGTTAATGACTATTTCCACCACACATGCTTAATCACCTTCAGAAGAAGACCTGGAAGCTCTTTTGGTTGTCCTTCAACCTTAGGAAGGCTAAGCCTGTGTCTGTATAGGTTAGTGACCTGTACAACAAGGCCAAGGAGGAACAACTAGAAATGGAGAGCCATGGAAACTGATTCCACTGGTGGACATCACATTTTAACCATAGTATTACTTGTCTCTATCCCTGGATGGTACAAACTCTGAGCTGTTAACCAAAAAGTTAGAGGTTCAAGTCCACCCAGAGGCACCTCAGAAGAAAGGCCTGGTGATCTACTTCTGAAAAATCAGCTGTCGAAACCCTTATGGAGCATAGTTCTACTCTGACACACATGGGGTCGCTATGAGTTGGAATCCACTCAGTGGCAACTGGCTTTTGGTTTTTATTGCTTGTTTCTGGCTAGAACCACCAATGGTAGTCTGTTAGTATGCACACAAAGCTGCAAGAAGCTTCCTGTTCTACTTCAGACATCTCCTGAGGCCACCTTATTAAGGAATTTATTTTCATAATCAGTTTCTAAGAATCAATATTTCTTTTCCTATTTCCCTTTGCTTAGACATAATGTGATTAGAACAAAGAACACTCATGCTTTGGAACTAATCGGAATTGTTGCTAAAGAAAATACCGTCCAACAGTCCTCCCCTCATGTATGAACTCTGTATCCCCCCTGGGGTGAGAAGTGGGGAGCTAGACTAAGCAGGTTAGGAGCCAAAGTTTTAGAAGAAGCAAATTCATATGTGCACCCATCTTCTTAGAGGACACTTTGGAAGGGACAGCATGTGCCAAGATCTTTGTTGAACCACATTTTCTGTAATGACCACGTGTCCCATCACAATCATCTGTTTTGAAAGGCAGTCCCTGGGAGACAGTGGCATTTTGCAGTAAGTGTGTCCTATTCTGAGCCATTCCAAAGGATGTTTGAATCCATTTAATTCAGGTGACAATGCTAAAATGCATAAGAAATGAGGATTTCTCTATTAAGAAATGAGGATTTTTCCTAAGGGTTTTCATCTTTAATCCCTCCATCAGAGGGAAGGGATTAACAACAGTCGAAAATATTCACATCGGATGATTAAGTAAAACAAATTGCGCATAGTCACCCAGGTTAGAAAGCTTGGGATTTAACAAGACAAACTATCAGAGGCTAAATTGAATGGCTGAAGGGTCTGTGTCCTTTTCTAGAATAGTCAGAGGACTTGAATGAAGGACAAACCAGAAAAATCATTGTGAGGTTTATAAGTGCAAGTAATAAATCTGTTAAACACACACACACACAAACCCATGGCAAAGCTCCTCCACCTTAAACAGTCACAAAATTTCTTTGTGTAAAGTTTGTGAATATATGTATATGTTTAAAAATACATAGGAAAATCTTAAGAAAACCTTTTAGAAAAAGATTTAGAAAATCTATGGAAAAACTTGGACTATGCAATTAATTTGGAAAAGGGTTAATGCCAAAATATTTCAAAGCTTTACTCCCCTCCCCCAGGGCATAACTCAAAGGTGTCCTCAGTTTTTTTCTTTTTCCTTGCCTTTATAAACTCAAACTCCTAATTGAAAAGCAGCCTGTGATACTCAATGTGAATGAAATAATTACAACTGGATCAGGTGTAGGGTGGTTTGGGACAGTTTAAAAAGATTCTCCCCCCTCAGTCCTCACCTACTTGTTCCCTGAAGGCTTTCTGTGTCTCTTCAGGCAAACCAGGCAGCAGTAACAGCAGCAATAATCTCATTTGCAAAGGGGGCAGAAGGGCAAGGGGTTGGAGGCCTCGAGGGCCTGCGTTCAATATGGTCCCTGTCATCCTGAGATCAGAGACTTTGCCCCAGCACAGGTGAATAATGACCAGGGGAGCTTTGTGACTGATGACTGCTCTGTTTGGGTAGCTAATTGATGTCCCTCCAGTTCCTAGTGAATAATGCCCTTTCTAGCAGTGACAGTAATGTCATCATCATGAGGGAAAATAAGTGACCAGCTAATGAGGAAACAGGACATAGAGCCCCCACCCCCACCCCTGGGTGCTCTACTGGGCCAAGTAGGAATGACACTTTTACATATGTATAGGTTGCTTTGTAAAAAATCTCTTTGAGTTGACAGAACTAGGGATTGGTTTGACTCTGACCTTTTTAACTAGTGTTACAAATCTGCTCAAGCCTCTGTAAATCACAGTGCAGGTGCACTGAGAACAATGAATCTCCTTAGCTGGACATCTACAGCTGTTGGTGATCTGGCTCCTGGCCCTCATCCTCTTCATTCTGCTTTGGGTATCATATCTCAGTCATATGAGACTATCTGCCATTCCCCGGACACGTCGTGTTCTCTTACATCTCTAGCCTGTCCCCCCACTCTATCATTATTCTTTTCCCTGTGATATCCTTGGAGCCCTGGTGGCACAGTAGTTAAGACCTCAGCTGCTAACCAAAAAGTTGACAGTTCAAATCCACCAGCCACTCCTTGGAAATACTATGGAGCAGTTCTACCCTGTCCTATAGAGTCACTATGAGTCAGAACTGACTTGACGACACCTAACAACAACAACAATATCCTTCATGCCTCATTTCCCCTTTCCTCCTCTTCCTAAAGTATGCTACCTGTACCCTTACTGGTTTCCCTTAGCCACCTCTGTCTTACCTTGATCGTATTACAATGAGATTGTCTCTTTCAGTGTTCACCTTCTTTCATCAGACCTTCAGTAATTTGAAGGCAGGGCCCATGACTTGCCATGTTGCTTCAATTGAACAGGACAATACACTAAATGGAAATTGCTAAATGGAAATTGGCTTGTGGATCTCAACTCATCAGTAGCATAGTGTTAAGAGCAAATCTGAGCTTTATCACTTTTTAGTTGTATGACCTTGGGCAAGATGATGTACCTCATAATAAATGAGATGAACGCTAACCATTACTAACCAGTGCTAAATACAAACTAGGTTCTCAGTAAACACTTGCTGAATTGTATTTTACAATTTAGTAAGTTACATTTCATTGGCTAGTATTCTTTCTTAGATACCTTGTGCTACTTACAAGTTTCAAATAAAAGGCAAGTGTTGTGAAAACTTTCCTATCGGAAGTGGCCAAAAGGTTGGAAAAACAGCTACTATGGATGAGATCAGAAATATTTGTAGTGACCAATGAGGGGAGAAAATAAATCAAACTTCCCCTCAGCCACTGTTTCAGTTACCCAAGGTGACTGATGATTCATAGTAGGCAAGTTATAAAGAACAAAAATTTATTTTGACACCTAGAATAGATTTGATAAAGTTTTCCAATTGCTTCTGTCTAGAGAATGAAGGTCAGAAAACATACCTCCTGTGCTCCCTTGCAGTGTGGTGTGATGTCAAGATGGAGTTTAGAGCCAAAGGACTGGGTTTGAGCTCCAGAGATGCAACTTAAAACTAACTGTCCCTGTGAACTTGGGCAAGATATTTGACCTCTTTGAGCATATAGATGTGGATATGTACTGTAAATACATTAGAACTTTGGGTATTATTTTTACTAGGCATTCTGGTAGATACAGGTGGTCTTCTTCATCTTTGTATTTCCTAGCACATGGGAAGTTTTCAATAAATACTTGTGGAATATATGTCTTTGAATGATGAATGAATAAATGGAGGCACTATGGGCTTTGGAAACAGAAAGGCCTGGGTTCTAGCATTAGCCATGTGGTCTTTACCACATCGATCTTTTTCCCTCACCTATAATATGAAGTATACACACACATACATATACATATATATATTATATATATATACACATATATGCCTGACACATAGTAGGCACAATAAAATGTAGCTTCTTTATTCCTAGTCATAAGCTGAGGGACTGGTGTAGACATTAACTGAATAACTAAGATAAAATAGTTAGAACATGGATTAATTCTAATAGTTTACACTGGTGTAGCCCTTCAGAGTTTACAAAACTCTTCAAAACATTTTATATCATCTAATATTATCATACTCATATTTTCAGAGCTGACATTTTTACAGATGGGAAAACTAAATCAGAGTTTGTGTCTTGTACAAGGGCAAACACTAGAAAGTGAGTGATCCAGAATTACATTCCTGGTCTGATAATTCCTCCTCCAATGTTCTTTCCAGCACAATAGCTGCCTATGTTAGTCAAAACTGGATATCTTTGACATTTGTCATGATTCTGGTTCAGCCAAAAAGATTGTATATTAGGTAAGGAACATTTGGTACATTTTCACGTTTACCCAAAGATGTAAATAATTCTATTAAGATAAATAACTGAAATGTTTTATTAGTCATCTCTTTCTCAGTGTTAGGAGAAAAATGAATTCATTTTCTATACAGACATGTGTCCGCCCATGTTCAAAGCAATGAGCAAGGTGCTGCAGTTATTACTGAGGAGTCCCAGTGTCTCATTTTTCTCTTGATTCAAGCCTGCGAATTCAACATTTTAATTACTCATCCCATTTGTGAATACCTTCCTGTCATTCCCTTTTCCACTGGATACGTGACAGGGAACTATAGATCCTTTACTTAACCTTACTCAGAAACTTCTGGAGTGGCTAAAACAATAGCTCAACCTGTACTTCTGAGATGATCAGAGACCCACCAGTTCCATGTTTCATCACTCCTAAGCTAAACACATACGTACATCCCGAGTTCCATTCACCAGCATTCCAGGGACAGGGAGTTGAGGAACAATGATGTTTATTGATTACTTTCCACATTTCAACATAGAGCTAAGAACGTCACATGCATCACCTTCAACTCAGGAGAAACTCTTAACATATAATACTATACGGGTGAGGGTGGAATTTTTCCAGTTAGAACCATCCCTGGGGGATACTGTGGCATGTCTGCATACTTTTGTTGGCTTTTTTGTCTCTACATTATTCTAAACGTATATTTCAATATTGATGGCAACACATATTATTGATTAGGGATCAGTGTTTTTAATTTTTAAGATGCTATATGAAAACACTGAAATAAATGTTCTTCTCCCATTAAGTCCCAGTATAAAACTTAAGGACTAAGAATACTTGTCATTTGTTTTTTGTTAGAAGCTTTCAGTTTATGCAGCTAGCCATAGTATTTACTAAACAAGGCAGAATGATGAATTTTGATTATAGTTATAAAAATAATCTACTTTCAAATATTCAACGTTTGAAAAATTTTACACCTTTCAAAATTGACTGCAAATATAATTTATCTCAGACAGTAATGTGTAAATTTAATTGTAGTGCTTTTTTACTTCATCATTATAAAATTTTGAAAGTATTTGCTGTTATTGTTCAAATAAAAATTATGGGTTTGTATAAAGTATGCTGAAAAGGCATTTTCTCTTTTACATGATTTAGATTTATGTGTTTTACTAAGTCTGCTAAGACCAAATTTAATTTACACATTAGGAATAGTACATTTGTTTTAATTTACTGCAAAATCATTAAACTCTTTAATGAAATAATGCTTTAAAAAGTATGGCATGCTTTTTTTTATTTATCGTGTAAATGGTGGGTTTTTTTTTTTTTTTGCATATTTTTCCTATCTTTAACAATGAATATATTAATCCAATCTGTCCATGTCTCAAAAAAATCTTAGCAGTTAAATCCTTAATGTTTCAACATCAAACTGTGAAATAAAAAATAATTCAAAGCCTCTTACGTTCTTCATGATAATCTAAAATTTTTATTTGATTCCAGGTAACTTTAGACAATAGACATGATGGGATGTTTTCTCTTTGAATAAATAACAGTTTAATTACATCATTAAAATAAAATATAGTATGGGCTTAATACGTTGTAAATATTACGGAAGTACTACTTCGCTATAGTAATTCAATGACTGAATCTACATTTAATAACATTCTTACCAGTAGTTGTACACAAAGTATTATAGAGATTACTAACGAAGATATTGCAGCGGTTGCAAGGATGTTACCAGCTCAACAAACATCTAACAGTACAATATTCTTCTAAGAGGGAAAGTAATAATGTTAGATTTACAGACAATAGAGAGTTATGTTTTCCACTTGAAACATTGGAAATAAGAATTCAGGTAATCTGGTATCTTGATTCATATTACTACAAGAAAAGTTCTCCTTTCTCGAGGACTCTGATCCCCGGCAGGCCTAATACACTGAGTTTATATGAAGATAGCTTTCAGGTTTGTATGTAAAGAAACTCTTCCATCTGAAAATTACTGAGTTTTAGGCCACTGCTTGAACATCTTTTTTTTTAAAAACCTATTTACATACATTCAGCCCAAATCAGTAGATAAAATGTTTTGTCTATATTACAATAGGCATTGTCAACATTTCATCAGAAGGCCAGTGCAAGACAATTGTTAGTAGCCGTTGCCCAGCATGTAGGAGATTTTAAAATATCATACAAATATACAGTTAGATTGTGAGAAATCTAATTTTGTATGTGATATTGGTGGTCTCTTTTACAGACATGGAATGGCAGAAATTAATCAGCAGGACAGTTAACTAGATGCTACTCATCCAGGGCCTAGTTCTCATCTGGTGGCTGGGCCTATTTCCTGTGGAGGGGTTCAGGTGGCAAAGATTCCTTTACTCTTAATGCCAGCTCTACCTGACTTAGAGTGACAGGGGCATTTGGCAATCACGTCAAGTGTAGAGATATCTGCCGCTTCTCCAAGATCCATTTTTCTTTTACATATACTTCATATGTAATGAAAAATTAAGGGTCTTGGAAAACAGCATTATTTGTCTAAATGAAACTGTTAAGACTAGAACTGAACGAGTCATCGTTACTGTGAACAAACTAAGCAGGTTGGGAATCTGGCCCTTTCTGAAGACATCTGTGATGGTAAAATGCATGGTCAGGACAAACATGTTATCCTCAGAAGAAAGCAGATAACTATGAAGTTGGACCTTATAAAGCTCACCGAAATTTAAATTACACTTAAATTAATGGGTCTAATTAAGGGATTAATTAATGAATGATACTAATGAATGGTAATTCTAATGAGTTTATTCATTAGGGAGAACTTTTTAGTCACTTGGGTTAGGAAATGATATTAAAAATGTCAAAGTGAGCTGAACTAATTTTAAGCATTTTTAAAAATGAAGGTGGTTTAACACATACATGATGATATTTCACAGATATTTCTCAGAATATCAATAAGCACCAAGTTTAGTGCTGTCAGCCCCTTTGTCCCTTAATTTATTATATACGAGTTACGTCTTGAAAGTACCACACACTATAAAATCTAAATTGCATACACACGAAGTTTCAGGAATGAATCTTGGAATTTTTCTACCTACAGGAAGAACTTTACCTTCACCAGGTCTCCACAGCTGGGAGAAAAGTTGGTAAGTGCCTGGTGAGCTCTGAGATGTGTGGATTAATATTCAGGATGACTCAGGACAAAAGACTGGCGATTCTTAAATGGAAACTAGACCCTGGTGAGTTTTTTTTTCATAAATCAGCTTCTCTCCTTCTACAGAGATTTTATAAATCCTCTAGCATCCTGAGCCCTCATTTGCGTATCACAGAGAGGTAAAGAGAGGGGAGCCATCAGGTGGATCCGAGCTGTATGAACAGACAACTAAAACTATTCCAGTCTGGTCCACAGACCATATTCAGCCTTAGACCATAAACTGCAAGAAGTGGCATTCTCCCCCATCAGGCTGCTCAGCCATCTCCATAGCTAGAAATCACTAGATAAATACTAGCTCTCTATCTCCCTATGCTACACAGGCCTTGGGGTGCTGTAGGAGTCACAATTTTTCCCTACAAGGAAAAAGAGACTGCAAGTAAAATCTGGCAGGGTCAAGTGACTTCTTAAGCAATATCACTCCTTACTGAAAAAAGGGCCCAATTCTGAGCACTGTGACTCCAACAAGGAGTAGGAGGCTGGGGCATAAAAAGAAAGATGTGCTCATGGTTATTCTTATCAGATCTTGCTAACCATGCACAGAGGACAGGTCCATAGCCTCCGCCTGGGTAGGCTGCCACCAAGGGCACCTGGTGAAGCACAGAAACAGCCATTCATCATCCAGGCCCTGATCACGAGTGTGTCAGCCCTTCACTGCCCTTCTCTGTCTCATCCACTGACTCGGCTTTCTTAGCCACATGGGTTGGGCTGTGTTCAGACTGCCCAATGTCTACCCAGTTGCCATCAAGCCAGTTCTGACTCATGGGGAACCCCCATGTGTCTCAAAGTAGAACTGTGCTCCATACGGTTTTCAATGGCTGATTTTTCAGAAGTAGATCACCAGGCCTTTCTTCTGAGGCACCTCTGGGTGGACTTGAACCTCCAACCTTTAGGCTAGTAGCTGAGCACTTAACAATTTGCGTCACCCAGGGACTCTCCAATATCTATCATGCTACTTAATCTGAGATCACTACCTACATACGCAATTGATACATTTTACAGTTTGGGGCTTGTTTTTTAGAACCGCCCTCCTTTTAGTGACTTACGTTTCCATGAACTTGATCAGTATCAGGTGTTCAGAAGCCAAAACACTCTCATTTCCAGACATTAACACTGGAAATACAAACCTTTACTTGAATGTTTGTCACTGATTATTCGTTGCTAAACAGTGGTTTTATGTGATACCTAAAGGTCAATTTAGTAATACTCGACCCAATCTCTTAAAGGGGAGGGGGGGTTGCTTCTGAACGTTTATAGTCAGTATTTTTATCACCAAGGTTTCTGGAAGAACTCAATTATAGAAACTGAATTCATGTGCAAGAATGCAGCAAGTGGTACAGCTTACACTTGGTCACAGTTTTCTCACTTTATGACATTACCGTAACAGTTACAGGATAGAAACACACATATACACACATTTATATTCACACACAGCATAATTTTACTGATCCAGACAATACTTCTTTTCAATTAAAAAAAAAAAAGACGATGACTGTTGTTTGGCCCCCAGGCATGAAATCTACTTACACCTGGAATATAAGAATGCAATACTTTTCAAGTAAACAGCAACTGCACAGTGATAACAATATACATTAAGATTGACACATGCTGTCTTAAGAGATCCAGTAATAGCTAAAGACTAAGGAAAGTCAGAGATATCAGCCAAGGAAGTCCAATACGCTGTCTCTCTTCTGTTCTGATTATAATCCATTACCCAAAAGAGCAGGTATCGTCCAGAAGATAACAAATGTCTTCCTATGACAATTTTAAGTGTCAATGAATAAAGCTGAATGCTTTGTTTTGGGGAGTCTTCAAATTCTTGAGTTAACAGAAAACTAAACCTTTATGGGAATTTCAATGTCAAATTCAAACAGAGTTATTTGAACAAATATTAAGGTATGTAAAGATGTATCAAGGGTAATAATTTTAAAAAGTGGTCTCATTGGCATATATCCACTGCTTGTTTTCCACTATTCTCATAAAAGTCTATCTTTCAGTTTTGCTGAACTACACAAATATAAATAACACATAGTAAACACTGGTATACATCTCACAGGACACAACACGTTTTACAAAATCTCTCTACTTTAGTACTATAACTTTTGTAAAAATGAACATCTGTGATACTTAGGGGCAAAGACATTTCACATCATAATGAAAGCTATGGTTACAAAGGCATTACTCATTTAATGGCATTTTCTACGGATACTCAGACTTCAAACTGTGTAGCCAAAGGTTTTCCTCTCATTTTACTGAGATTCTGAAAGACCTTTCAGTCATTTAAGCAGCAAGCTTTCTTTGCTGTAAACCCTTTAAGAACTGACTTTGAGTATCTAAAACTGTGGAAATGTCAAAGAATTGATAAATGATCATGGTGACAATCACCTTTTCACTGAGCATGGTAAACTTAAAAATATAACCAATGAGATGACAGACTCCTCTAGATTTTGAGCTTTAAAAAAAAAAAAAAAGGATTTCGTTTCCTGTGCTGCCAGCGAGGCATCAGGCTCACAGAGCCTCGGCAGACGTGTCTGTGGACACAGACATGGTCACCTTGGCAATCTTGACTGTGCTCTTGATGCAGCTCTCTGCAGCCCTATGAACACTGGCCGTATTGTTGGCGTGTTTGTGCAGGCAATCCGAGTCCCCCATACTGTTATCAAGAGGCTGCGCGGTGCCTTCACATGAGGGGAACATGCTCCGGAAAGCATGTCTCAGGTCCTTGCTCCTCAGAGCGTAGATGATGGGGTTCACGGTGGAGTTCAGCAGGCAGAGCATACTGCAGAATGCAAACACTGTCTTAATGAGCTTGTTCATCTTCCCAAAGACATCATACACCATGATTGCAAGCAGAGGGCCCCAGCAGATGATTAAAACCACCAGGATCAGGACCAGGGTCTTAGCCAGCCTAATGTCCATGCGGGCTTGGTCTGGCCGAGTCACCTGGACTTTGCCATCCTCCGACGTGTGGATGATGATGCTCTTCTGGGTGCCACGCTGAATCATGCGGACTGCATGGCTGTGAGCCTTCCAGAGAATGTACATGTATGCATACACAATAAAGAGGAGCAGCACGCTGGTGACCCCTATCCAGAACATCAGGTAGGTTTCGTCAATGAGTGGGAAAATGTCTGAGCAAACGGATTGCAGTTTCTTGCAGTTCCAGCCTAGGAGAGGCAACACGGCGATTACAATCGCTATGGTCCACATCAGGCAAAATGCCACCACGGCCTTTGGCCGAGTGACAATCCTCTTATAGGCCAGGGGCCTGTGAATAGATATGTACCTGTCGATGGCTGTGAGAAACAGGCTGCCCACGGAGGCAGTGAAGGAGGCTGTGACTCCGCCCAGTTTGAACAGAAACACGTTGGGACTATCTTTGCGATGGAACACATGGAAGTCAACGAAGCTGTAGACAAAAATGACACTGCCGAGGAGGTCTGCCACTGCCAGGCTGCCGATGAAGTGGTACGAAGGCCTGCATCGGAGGCTGCGGGAGTGTAGGATGACGCACAGCACCAGCAGGTTCTCCAGAACCGTGAAGGTGCCCAGCGTGAGGGACAGCACAGCGATGGCCAGCTGCTGGCTGGGGTTCAGAATCATGAAGCACTCCATGTCCATGAAGTTCTCCCCACACTGAATGTTCTCCTCATTTTCCTTGTAGGACGAAAGAGACTTGTTGTAAAATTCTGTAATGTTCACCTGGTCTGCAGGGACTAACTGGGGGTTGTCTCCCGCAGTCATCTTTTCTTGGAAGGGACTTCCTCTAAAGGAAGTTAAAGGAAATTTCTGTGGGAAGTATCCTAATTTGGATGCCATGTCGCTTTTGATGTCTTCGTACTGAATGTCATTGGAGCCCACGTAGAGGAGGTCTGTCGTGATGGTGCGGAAGGTGGTATCTGCGAGGCCATCTAGGATCGACTTCATAACCTCAGTCTTCGATTAGGCCAGACTCAAAATGACATGGAAAGAGACTCGCAGGAGGGAATCCTAATAGGAGGGAAAACAAATAAGCTGAATGATGAGAAAACCAGGAGAATATAAAAAGCCACTGTAAACACCCCAAACAGGTATCATCGTGTTGTTTCATTCTTTTCTCTGAACACAGGTCAAGTGCTTATAGATTCAGCAAACTAAATGAGTCAGTCACTCAGAGAAAAGCCACTCATATTTGGACAATGGAGCAGCACACCAGAAACATGTTTCATTCAATATTTAGCTCCCTGGATTACATTACCATGTGAGTCTGTATGGACCTCCAGAGTCTGATAGGCCAAGGTAAATGGAATGTTTCTCGGGTGTAGTGTGCATTTCACGGTTGTGTTAGGAAGTGTTAGCCACCTGGCTTCTACTGTCACAAACACACTCCACAGTGTCCTAACGCTATTGCGGGCTGGGGGAGACAATACTATGTCACGCATCTCTGGTCTTGAAGACTTTATCACCTGTCACACAGATAAGACTAAACATATAAGACAGCCAAAGAACAAGACAGTGTAGAATCAGGTACTGGGTTGTGTAGGCTATGTGTTAAGAGTAAAGGATAAGGAAGAGATTATTGAGAGCAGGAGAAAGCACGAGGACATGTTGGGCAGATCTGGGTTCAAGTCCTGACTCCACCAGGCAAGCTTCTTCACTCAGAGAAGGAGAGATTGGAACTAAGCCACAGCTGGGATGAACTTCAGCTCCAAAATTCTACACCAGCCAACAAAAATTTCACGAAGGGCAAACTTGCACTGAGGCTTACGGGAGACTGAGACCTTTCACACTGGAAAGGAGTGATGATGGAGGGGGTTGCCTGATAGTGTCCCCCATGAACAGGTGACAGGAGACAGGCTTGATGGTGTCCACAGCTTTCCATGCAAAAACAAGGATGAGTCAGATGAGGGGGGCAAATTTTAAGGGTGGTTCGATTCTAAGCTAAGGAATTTGGTTGATTTTACTATTTTAAATGTTTGTTTAAAATGTGGCTATTAGGCTCTGTAATTTATTTAAAAAATTAGGAGCATTGATATCTATAATAATTAAAATAATCATAAAACCCAACATTTTATGTATTGATTGTCTTGTGTTGTTACTAAACCTATCACACTGTATTGGGGTGAAAAAAAAGGTTGCTCATTATCTTGGAACAAACTAAAAAGTTTTGGGTCCTCCAGCTAAAATTCAGATCCTATCTATCTGAATCAATCATTCATTCATTTATTTATTCACCCAGTCAACAAATTATTGAGCACCTACTATGTGGCACGCTTGGTATAGGCACTAGGGATATAGAAGCGGCAAGAAAGACAGAGTTGCTGCCACAGAGCAAGGGCCCTCAGCGCTAATGGGACTAGTAAACCAGGTGGGCTCCCTTGGCCCCTCCCTTCATGGTCCTGTCGCCCTTCTTCTTGATCAGTGTAGCCTGTGATGGCAATATGGAGGCACCACCAAACCAAAGGCCCTGAATCCTCCATGGGTAACTTTTTGTCATGACTCTGGAAATTAGAGCTTTACCCCTTAGTCTGGGCCTCTGAGCCAGTTCAATACACACACCCCCTCCCCAAGCCCCTGTACTGCCACCGAAAAAGGCACATGGGAGCTATCTGCAGCTTAACCAGAGGCAGGAGTTCTAAGGTACAAACCACACAGACTGTGTCGAGTCCAGCCAAGCCAGGGCAGTATCCCAGGTGCACAGGCTACTAGCTGAGGAGACAGAAATAAAGGATGCAGAAATACCCAACAGCCAAGCTGGTTGCCCAGTGCTTCCTGGTTCTTTTACCAAAAATCTCTCCTGAGTCCCTAACCTCAGCCTAGCTCCAACTGTTAACTCTCAAGTGTCCCTGGGTTCCCTGTTTATGGATCTCTCTGTTATACCCTTTTGCCCATCCTCGTCACTTCTAGAATATGTCCTACGTACCCCATTATTGGGCTATTTCCATGAGTGAACTCTTGCTCTTCATAAATTTATGTTTGCTTAAAAAAACCCATTTACATTGAAAAGGATGATGTTTTCATCCATAATCAAAGGGACACAGAAGACAGCCACAATGTGTAAGGGAGCTACTCCTTATGTGGCTCCAACAGATCCCCAAACCTAACTTTTGCCTCTCAACTCGACCCATTCTTGAACACATAGCTTACTCCAGCCACAGGAGATGACTTGCTGCGCTCAGAATATACCATCGCACTTGTCTACCTTCCTCCTCTCCCTCTGCCCTTCTCTCTGCCTGAAATACTCATTTCCAAGCTTTCTGCCTGGTACACTCATCTTTCAAGGCCTAGTTCCAATGCTACTTTCATTTCTGTGAACAGTTCTTCCCACCAGGCAGAACTAGTTCCTCGAATTCACCCTTCTCTCATAGCCCTCATCAAATCGTCTAACAATGACTAGAATATGGTTTCCAAGCATAGGAATGGTGTCTTTTCTTCTTAAGTGATTCACCAGGCTGATAACGTGACAGCTGAAGAGAAGGAAAGCACAGGGACGGGTGGCTCCCTTAGAGTCCTGAAATGTTCACACAAACCTAATAAAGTGGCAGGTGAATTTTATTAGCTGGTGCATTAAAGCAGTCATTTAATAATATTTATTTGCCTTTGCTTAAAATTAGAGGAGAGAAAGGTAATTATCTCAGTGGGTATTTGGCCTAAAAACCAAAGCTTGCGTCCACATTTCCAAGTAGCTATTGGGAGCCATTCTATGATCTCTGTTCCATAATTCTTCATCCCTCAAGTAACTAACTCCCCCTCCAGCGAACCAGTCTTCCACCTTAGAGACAAGAAATAAACTATTTCTTATTACACCTTCCAGAGAGATTCCATGTATATTTAAGCAAATATATATATAATACATATATATATATATATACGCTTTGCTTGGAAAGGTAGATGGTCATGGAAAAAGAGATGGATTGATACAGTGGCTGCAAGAATGGGCTCAAGCATAACAACGTAACGATTATGAGAACGGCGCAGGACCGGGCAGTGTTTCATTCTGTTTTACATGGGGTCTCTATGAGCCGGACCTGACTCAACAGCACCTAACAACAGCAACATATACATATATATATATATATATATATATATATGTCCCTCTTTAACAAACTATAACATAGTATACACACTGTTCTGCATTTTGCTTGTCCACTTAAAAGTATATGTTGAAGACAGTTCCATATAAGCATACAGACATCCCACACCATTTAAAAGCTGCTTAAGGATCTGTTAGATCAATATGACCAGCCACCTCCTGATGGAGGTTTAGGTTGTTTATCGTCTTTGGCTACTATAAATATGCTGCAATTAATTACCTTGAAGTACGTCATTTTTCACATTTCTTACAGTACTTCATCTAAGCTCATACCTTGGACTTACCTTGGACCCCCGCCTTCCTGGCCTCTAGAATCACCAAGTCTTGCTGATTTTCCCGTTAAGCAGGTGGCAACCAGAGCCTCTCACATGTATCAATTCGTTTATTCTCACAGTGGCCTTATAAGGTAGATGCTCTAATTATTCCCATTTTACAGACGAAAGGCACAGAGAGGGGAATCTGCCATTCACACAGCTCATGGGTGGTAGAGACAGATGTTCTGGCTCTAGAGCAGCACTACCCAATAGAAATGTAACGCAAGCCACATACGCAATTTTAAATTTTCTAGTAGCCAGGTAAAAGATGAAATCAAATTTAATACTGTTTTCTTTAACCCAGTGTATATAAAATATTATCATTTCAAATGTGGCACTAGCCACATTTCAAGTACTTAATAGTTACAAGTGATCTGTGGCTACCATATCAGATATGCAGGTCTGGAGCCTTTGCTCTTAACTTTTATGATACAACACCTCTCTAACATAAGATAGGGATACTGCCATCTCCCTTCTTTGACCCACTGATAGCAACTAGCCAAAGCACTAGTCAATGGAGAGCAGTGAATCAGGAGTTAGCAGACCAAGATCAGTGACAGGCTTATACTCGGGCAAGTAATCAAACTTTCTAAACCTCAGGTTTTTCATCCGAAAAATGGAGATGATGATGATGATAATGCCTACATAGAATTGTTCTGAAAATTAAGTGAAAGAATGCATGTAAGACACTTAGCATAGTGCCTGGAACAAAAATAAGTCTTTAATAAATATTATTATCATTACTTAGTACTAATGGTTCTTTGCCATATACTATTAATTATAGTTCAGGATAATTTATTGTGTTAATTAGATCATAGGTTACTTGTTCAATTTTATGTTTTCTCAGCACCTCAAGCAAGAAGCAAACAGAAGATACACACATACGTGAGGGAGAGAAAACCTTTAACTGAATGTCTATTATATTCAGGCACTTGAAAAACTTTACACGTTATATCAATAAACTGTCATGACAACCTTATTATGTGTTTATTTTTAATCCCCATGTCACAGATGAGGAAACGGAGGCCATTAGATGTTAAGTTGCCTAGAATACGAAGGGCTTGCAGCTGAATCCATGTCTGTCAAACTCCAGGGTCCCTGCTTTTGGACTTTGAACATTGTTTTAAGGATTAACAATAACTAAGGTAAAGCTGGAGCCCTGGTGGCTCAGTGGTTAAGAGCTTGACTGCTAACCAAAAGGTCGGCAGTTCGAATCCACCAGCCACTCCTTGGAAACCCTATGGGGCAGTTCTGCTCTGTCCTATAGGATCACTATGAGTCGGAATCGACTTGATGGCAATAGGTTTTTTTTTAAGGTAAAGCTATTTTGCATCTTTAATATATTCAAGTCTTCTACCTTCTTATAAACAGAAATTAAGGCATTTTGTTAATAGTTATTACAACTACCGCCTACTAAATCACTATTTCCTATCCCAGCCCATCTAGGTAAATATGCCTACTGGCATGGCCCCAAGGCTTAAAATTTTAGTCAGTATTTGGAAGAGCTATAAAGCTTCTTCAGTGAAGACAAAGGATCACAGACCTTATTTGAGTAATGCAAAAACATGTGTTCCTGTGATTTACTCTATATTAAGATCACCACATATGTGATCACAATTTTCCATTTTAATGCAACCAAGCACTTTCATTAAAACAAATTAGCTTGTTAAAATCTGAGCCAGGATATGGTGTGGTTATGAGATATGGAGTAATTTCTGTCTGATATAAGCCAACTTAATTAGAGAATACAGTTAAAAAATATACGGATTTTGTGCAGCTCAAGGACCTTAGTAATGTCAAAACACCACTGAGCACAGGCTAGTTTAATAGTTAATGGGATCATGGCAGGAAAACTGTTCTCTGCATTTTGGTAATTCTTTCCTTTATTTCTACATTTGGATTATTACAGAAATTTGCACTTTATCATCATTACTATTTTTGCATTGAGAGTTTTCTTTCAGAGTTCATTAGTAATACAGTTAGGCTTTAGGAGATACAGCTGCCATTAATTGTTTTTGTTTGCTACCAGGAAAATCATAACTGGAAATTTCTAGCAAGATGCGTAGATGCACCTATTATAGAAGCAGTTGGTTTTTAATTACAGTTATAGTAAAAGAGATATTCAGTGACATGTAAGAGGATTTCCACAGAATTCTACTTTTAAAAATATAGCCAACATATTTTAACCATTTAAGGTATAAATCATACCTTTTGAATAACAATAATAAAAACATTTTAATGTGTTAAATGTATTGTAATCCTCAGTTTTGGAATTTTGTCATTTGTTATTTTGTCCTTCTTTCTATATGCACACTTGCCTCCCTCCTCCAATAATATACATCAACTAGCAGCCTATGGTATCATCAAAGGAATTTTATGGATATGGCAGCAATCAAAAACCAGTTGCCACTGAATTGATTCTGACTCATGGCAACCCATGTGTGTCAGAGTAGGACTGTGTTCCATACGGTTTTCAATGGCTGATTTTTTAGAAGCAGATTGCCACACCTTTCTTCCAACGTACCTCTGGTAGACTTGAACCTCCAACCTATAGGTTAGCAGCTGAGCCTGTTAACCGTTTGCATCACCCAGAGTCTCCCATGGCAGGAACACAGACAGGCTTTTAAAAAATGTTTACCCAGAGTCCATATCTTTGTGTCTATAACCATTATGGCTATAAAGCATCCATGTTCTGATTAGGCTGAGCATGGAGTAGGCCCTCAAAATAAGGCTTCAAACACAATTAAAGCTATTTCTATACCAGTGTAATTTAATAGCATGTTATTTTAGTTTTCAGTGCCCCACTAAAGAAGACTTTCTTTAGTTTAGAGGGACATTTCAATAATTTAGATATTTATCACTGGTGCACCTAGAGTTACAGTATTTGTAGGATGTTCTGCCATGGGCAGCATCTCTGGCCTGGGGGAATACACAGTAGGACAATATCTGCTTCTTGTGGGATGTCACGTCCAGGAAAGCAGAAAACCCTCTAGAAGCATCAGAAGGACTGGTGCTCCCTAATACAGCTGCAGACTGTGTGGGCCCACTATGTTCCTTCTCAATTACTCTAAGTTTATCAATGCTTTAAGGAGGCAACACAAAGCTCGTAGTGTCTATAGGGATAGGAGTCTAGGATATCAAACGCAAGAGTGTTCCCGGCCTTTGTTTAGCCCTATTGTTCTCCTTACTTTGTTGGTTCTGTGTTACTCTGCTAGGCTGGCCTCATGAAAGAACCTCATGAATGGTTTAAGAGAATGAAGGTGCCATTGGATGTATCTGTTATTTTTTATTTATTGCTGGGAACAAGTCTGGTTGCTAATTTGATGGAAAAAAAAAAAAAAAACTACTGCGCTACTACAGTTTTCTAAAGTTAGTAGGGAAATTTTTAATTGACTCTTAGAACTGCATTGTGTCTAAATCATATCCTCAATATACATGGCAGATATCACAGGCCAAAATCATAACTCGATGAAAGATGCTTCTGTTACAGTTGAATGAGCAATTGAGTCTCTTCTAACTCTTAAACCCAATCATTGTAATTTTGGCATTATTAACATAGTTCAGCCACTTTTTCCACTGTTTTCTACAGCAAAGTGAAATAAAGTATTGACTTAATTATCCTAATAATTCAGGCGAAAATATATAATCCTTCTTCCTTGTATTAGTGTCAACTCCTTTTCCTGTATATAAAAGAAAATTCCATTATTCTGCTAATGGTTGGTTGGTTCTCAAAACTTTAGCTTTTCATATATTTTGTAACAGAATAAAAGTTATTAAATGCACCATTTTCTCTGGTTTATTCTTTACTATCAATATGAGTGAGTGTTAGATTTTTCAGAAAAATATATCAATATGAACTAAACAGACATTAAGAAACTTATATAGCTATACTGCTGTTCAAATTCAACTTGAAGTATGCTTAATTATTTAACATTGAAAGGTGTTAAAACTTGAAGAATTTCAGGGCTTGAGAAAATGATGCCTTTAAACTACACTGGCTGAGGCACTTTCCCTCAGGTGACAATGCTGTAAGAGAAACCTATCACAAAGGTGAACTAATGATACCAATTAAAAGGATCTGCTGACGTGTACAATGGATTCCGTTTACCATTTAATTTTGTTCTCCCATTTAGATGTTTCCTCCTCCTAAGTGCCTTTGCCCTTTTTGAGAGACATACCTTTCCTACACAGTCCGTAAAAAGGTAACCAAGCATAACTGAAGTGGCCTTGTCCTAAATAAGAACATACAAAGTTTTCACTTTGGTAGATGCCATGGGCCATATACAAAATACTTCGTAAGATTGTCTTTATCTTGCACATGTGATTTCGTCATTACTCACAGAAGTGATACCTTTTTCTGGTCCATAAAATATGGAGAACCCAGCAGTAAGCATGTTCATGTCTTTACAGAACAAACAACAATAGTTAAAAGTGTGCTACATGTTGTCCAACCTGTGCAGCACACTTCTCACAGTTTCTTCTCCTTCATCTATCAACAAAAGGTATTTTCTCTTTGAATCCATGAGCATACAAAATTAAGTCCAACTAAAAGCCTTTCTCCCAGCTCAAAGCTCACAGAATTTGAATGAGTAAATACACAATAAAGAAAATTCCAATTCCTAAATATTTTCATTAAGAAACATTTGAATTTTTATTATGTGCCAGGCATTGCATGAAGTGCTACTATACTCCCTACTCTACACATGAGAAAACTGAGGCATCAAAAAAAAAAAAAACCTATTGCTGTCAAGTTGATTCCGACTCATAGTGACCCTAAAGGACAGAGTAGAACTGCCCCATCCCCATAGAGTTTCCAAGGAGTACCTGGTGGATTTGAACTGCCGACCTTTTGGTTAGCAGCCGTAGCTCTTCACCACTAGACCACCAGGCTTTCCATTATATAGATGAGAAAACTGAGGCACAGAGAGGTAAAATACTTTGCCAAAGGTCGACTAGAGGGGACAGAGTGGAACTTCATCCAAGGTCTGCATAACTCAAAGTCCTTGCTCTTAACCCCAAAGGTTCCCAGGGAGCAGGGAACCTTTCACTTCTAGAGAAGAGGGAAGAGTTAGTTTTGGGAAAAGGAGGGAATAAATAGTACATGATAATTTTACTCAATGAACAACTAAAATCTGAAGGAATGAGCTACTGACAGCAAAAAGGTTGCCCATAGCACCTGCAAACAGTCCTTGCTCCATGGTCTTCAAGGACAAGGTACGGCAGTAACTACAAGCTTTAAGTCCTAACCCTCAATCAGCACCTTATTTGTAGTGATTGTTGACAAATAATAAAGCCTAACTCATCACTACCACTGTTTTTTTTAATTAGGGAAGGTTTTTTTTTTTCTTCCTCATTCGTCAATTTTAAGGATTATCAACCTGCTTTTGTTGATGATAATGATGTTTTCCATAACACGAGGGAGGAATGGAGAGGGCACCTTCTTTAGGTAAGAATGAGACATGAAGGTTATAAGTTTGAAACATCCATTCTCCAAAAGAAGAAATTCAAATTCACTTGAAATAACTCAACTTCCCAAATGAGCGATGTGGTTCTCTTAGACCCAGAGGGAAAAAGACTCTCTGGACAGTTCTTAACTTCTTTGCTGGAGTTGGAAGTCAACACAGAAGAAATGCTATAAACTGTAGTAGGGCTCCAAATGAATGCTTGTTACAGACTTCTGGTGCCTAGTGGGCAGAAGGCTGCAGTGATGTGGCAGATGAGTATGACATTATAGACCCTCACACGCTTGATTTAACACACTTGTATCGAGCACACATTCTGTTCCTAACACTGTAGACATTATACTCCAAGCCACAAACCTTTTCTGTGATGTTGTTGTTGTTGGCTGTTATCGAGTTGATTCTGACTCATAGCAACCCCATGCGACAGAGTAGAACTGCCCCATAGGGTTTCCCAGGCTGTAATCCTTACAGGAGCAGATCACCAGGTCCTTCTCTCACAGAGCTGCTGGGTGGGTTTGAACAGCCAAACCTTAGTTAGCAGCTGAGCACTTAAGCATTGTACTATCAGGGTCCCCTTTCTGTGATATACTACCCTGAAAATATATCCACATAGCACCCCTGAGTAATGGATAAGGGACAAAGCAGCAAAGGAAATGATTCTCCACTCTACCCTACTCCATCAAATAAAGCCTGCTCATCTCTCCCCACATTACCACAGATGACAGAATAAAATAGGTTATGAAAACATATAATAGCAATCTGATATTTAAATATCATATAGTAATGGGCTGTGTAAACTCCCTTTTTACTTGTGCTTTGAGGTTTTCTCCCAGAGGAGATGATGGGCAATTCTAAGCCATCCTGGAGTAGTCCTTCTTGTGCCTCAGACATGAATATCTTGAGGGTAGGCACCAGTCTTCTATGGCCTTTATGTCCTCTTTCTGGCACAGTGCCTAGCCCAGAGTAGGCACTCAATACCTGTTTACTAAATGAATGTTGGTGTGCATCAGTAACATGGCTGGTCTAACGTAACAGAATGGCTTGCAAAGGTGGATAATTTTTCTTGACATTAAGCCAGCTGATCATTAGGGGGATTAAACCTCAATCTTGGTCCATACAAACCTCTATCTGAAAAAAACTGTCCAAATGTAAAAATGATACAAACTGCATTAGTAATTATTTACCCCAGGATCTTTTATCTCGCCATCAAATGGAAGTTATACTGATGACAAGTGGAAGTTATGGGCAAAGATCAGGTATGTACTTTGTATTCCAATTCTTGTTTGGCCTGGATGTGTATCATAAACTACAATGCTTAGCCACATAACGACATTTAAAGAGATCTCTTTGTGACATGTACAACCTTTAATGAATTCTAACTACATGCTCTTGATAGACCTTTAAAGCCAATATGTGAAAATATTATTATAATGGACTTTTTCCTTCCCCTAAATGCATGTTATTATTCACTGATGTTTTCTAAATGGGTTTCTCCATATGCAAGTGTATTTTCAAAACAAGCTGTCAAGAGAAGCTATGTGAATATTCAACCACTAGATGGAGTGGCTTTTACAACCCCTCAGGAATCAATTTGTTATTCTAGTCAGTGGACATAGTTCTTGCTTTGGTTGAGCAACTTCTCCTCCTGCTACAACATTTTATGCATTTTACAACTGAATTAATTAAAACATAAATAAGGAAGTATGTTATGGAAAGCTAAAATAGCTTATTACTACTGCCTACCAAAACTAAATTTCTAATTGCATTTCTGGGGCAAAAGGGCATTGAGAAAATTTAATACATTGATAAAAATTAATTGTTGAGTATTTGGAATTCTGCCTCAAGAAAGTAATTAAGCATGAGTAAAGGGAAGTAGTTCTATTGCAAACAGATGATATGTTTATGCCAAGAGATGTTAAAAGTAAGAGGAGAGGTCTCAGGAGCCCAAAATCAATTTTAATAACAAACTCAACTCATTTCTATTTTATGAAACTTCTGGCTTTCTACCTCCCAAATATGAAATCATCAACACAGGTCATAAAATTATTTTATATTATTATGGAAGTTAAAATGGGATCTTTCACAAAAGAAGTGAATATTTGTTCAAATACTTCATACATATCGAGGACATGACGGCTTTCTGAATAATTTAACTTCTTTACTAGCATTCCATCACTGGAAAAAATTTAAATAAGGTCTTTATTATTGTGTAGATCCAGGTTTCCCTTCAAACATTATTTTAAAAAATAGGCACTTATGTATCACTTGCTTTAGCTGAAATGTAAAATAGAAAATTTTTAGTGTATACTAACAATGTAAGACATAAACAGAAAAAAATATGTTTTCAAGATGCAAATAATTATATACAAACAGAAATGGAAGAACTAGGTTTCAGCAGAAATGCAAAAGATGCTTTGGAAATGTAGTTACGATTAAGAAGTAAGCATGCAAATTGGATGCACATACAGAATTTTTATGCCATCAAAACCCTGAGGTGGTTCTATTGTACTCATTTCAAGGGGAAATCCTTCGTAGGATGCTATCATGCATTTCTGAGACTCTCAACTGTGGAATTGAAAGCATTTTGAAAAAAAAATGAAGATAAAGAATTAGGAAAAAAGACAGGTGAGAATAGGCTGGAAATTTTAGTGTGCATCTTAAAGAACAGTCTGAGAAGTCACTTAGTGGTTTTTAAGTACATGCAGGGTCACTCTGTAGGGCAGTGGCTTTCAAAAGGTGGTATCCAGACAAGAAGCATCACCTAGGAACTTCTGAGGAATGCAAATTCTCCGGCTATACATCTGACCCACGGAATCAAAAACTTCAGAGGTGGAACACATCTGTTTTAACACAACCTCCAGGTGATTCTAATGACATTCTAATGTTTAAGAACCACTGTTACAGATCATGGAGACCTATGAAAAGGACTAAATGGGGGGAGAACAGAATTAACTTCTAAGAAGAATTGAGGTTAGTGTTATGGATTGAATTGTGTCCCCCAAAAATGTGTGTCCACTTGGCTAGGTCATGATTCCCAGTATTGTGTGGTTATCTCCATTTTGTGATCAGATGTAATTTTCCTGTGTGTTGTAAATCTTAACCTCTACGATGTTAATGAGGCAGGATTAGAGACAGTCATGTTAATGAGACAGGACGCAAGCTACAGGATTACATTGTATCTTGAGTCAATCTCTCATGAGATATAAAAGACAGAAGTGAGTAGACAGGAGGGGGATGCCATTACCATGAAGCAAGAAGAGCCAGGAGCCAAGCGTGTCCTTTGGACCTGGGGTCCCTAAGCTGAGAAGCTCCCAGACCGGGGGAGACTGACGACAAGGACTTTCCCCAGAGTTGACAGAGAGAAAGCCTTCCCCTAGAGCTGGTGCCCTATATTCAGACTTCTAGCCTCCTAAACTGTGAGAGAATAAATTTCTGTTACCGCAGTACTAGATAACTAAGACAGATACGATGAAAGAATATTCTATGAGTTGTTGCTGTTAGCTCCTCCTGTCAAGTCGATTCCGAATCATGGCGAGCCCATGTGTGCAGAGTAAAACTGCTCCATAGGGTCTTCAAGCCTGTGACCTTTCAGAAGCAGACTGCCGGGCCTATCTTCCGGGGTGCCTCTGGGTGGGTTCCAACCACCAACCTTTCAGCTAGTTCAATGCGTAACCGTCTGTGCCACTCAGGGACTCCATTCTATGAGCACAGGTTTTAAATCGTTGAAATGGACTGCAAAGGGAGCCTGTTCGTGACAAAGTAGCCTCCTACGGAAGATATTCAAAACCAAGGTACTCCTCCTACTTGGAGGCGTTACTGGCTGAAATAAAATACCGTATTCTAGCCTGGAAATAAGCATAAGGAGAGGGGAACCTCTCAGGTTTTTTCAGTCTACAATTCAGGGCTTCTTTGAACTTTTTCAGGAAACTTATTGTTATATATCTTGTCTAGCAAAGGAAAGCTTCAAGATGTAATATGTATTTACACAGGAGGCAGATATAAATTAAGAACCCCACACTGTTTTCCCTTAATTCTGTTCACAAAGTCTTTGCAAAGTCTGACAGGGCTGCTAGCCATTTCTTTCAACACCGCTGTTAAGGAGCCCATGACTACTTAGCATAACAGAGCAGGAGAAAAGTAAAAGTAATTAACATCCCAGTTTATTTTCTCTTAGCTGGAAATATTTGTTTCTGTTCTTCTTTCCTCCAAAATCATAAAATAATGCACCACAGGAGAGTAACCCAGAAAAAAACAAACTAAAATGGAAATTTTGCAGTAGGCCCAAGTAATTCAGATCCACTGCAAATTATCTTACAGAATTGCCCTGGTAATTATGGAAATTATGGAATTTATTTACAGTTTATAGCTGGTCAGCATCTTTCAAAAATATCTAAAAGTTATAAATATACAGAAATGTATCCCAAAGCATTTAAATGTATGACTCTGGGCAGACTGTTCCCTCTCTAATTATTTCATCAATAAAAATGGATCACAGATTACTCATAATTAGCTTCCTTAGCAGAGGACTAAATCATTCAAAGGTTTCCCTTTTTTTTTTTTTTTTTTGCTTGTCAGAAGTTAGATGTCATTTCCCAAAGTAGTTGTATATCTTCCAAAACCAAATTCCCTCATATGCAAAGATACAGAATTCTTTGGGCAATCTTTTGCTTACTTTGGTTATGTGTTAAATCATCTAGCTTTCCTTTTTCTCCATATGCATACTGCTTGCTCACCACAACTTGTACAAAAGCTAGAGAAATGATTTATAAATTCCAGTAGCATGGAGACTAAAATGAGTTGAAAATCTGGTTCATTTAACCAGCCATACTGGAAAAACGAAAATACTCAGATCATAGTGGCATTAAATTGGTCATTTTTATAAAGGATAAAGTCAATTTATTTTTAAATGTAATTGAGTTAAAAGCAAACAGTAGTGACAAAGGCATAAAGTCTAAATATTTTTTTGGGAGAGTGATGATATTGGCTTACTTGTTAAACACTTTTGGCCTCTTGACCAGCAGAAACCAATGTTATAAGCTTGCCTAGTACAAATGTCCATATGTGAAAGTAGAAATTAATTCTTTTCAAGTGATGATATTGGCTTACTTGTTAAACACTTTTGGCCTCTTGACCAGCAGAAACCAATGTTATAAGCTTGCCTAGTACAAATGTCCATATGTGAAAGTAGAAATTAATTCTTTTCAAGTATACTGGAATTTACCAACAATTTAAATGTGAAACTCCTTATAACTTAATTTGCAAAACTCACTGATCCAATTTTCTTCTCTAAAAACATGGGATAAAAGAACAGATGAAGAAATGATGAAGGAAAAAGGGAGACTCTGCCATTTAAACGTGAACTTTGAAAAAATGTAACTATATTATATTTTAGTTATATTTAAACACACTACTAACATGTACAGTTTGTGAAAGCATTTGTCAGTATATTAAACTACCATAACAGATTGCCTGGCACATCTTTGGAAAATGCCTCTGCTTTTCTTTAAAAAGCAATAGCATGGAATTTGCTAGTAGGAATTAAAAAAAAAAAAAAAAAAAACCCACCAGGATACTGCATTATCAAATTTAGGAAACTGTACAGCACTTTAAGTCCTAAAATTAAAAAAAAATTAAATATGCTATTCAGAATTGATAACACTAATAAGGAATCATCTTTAAAAATTAGACTTTAAAGATAATCAAATCTTTATTCAAATAACCCAAACTCCAAATAATTAAGAATCGAAAGAAGGGTGGAAAGATAAGACATTAGATAATAAAATTTTGTACTCTAAAAAACCAAGATTTCCATCTAACCAGTCTCCATTCACCTAGTCAAAAACAAAACAAAACAAAACAAAGTAAAACTTCGAGAGCTTCCCTAAAGTGCAAGTGTGAACATTTCTCCAGCTGGGGCTAAAATAGAATTCATAGTATTCCCCCAACAACTGCTATGGCTCTGTCAGGCCTGCTTGCTCAGGTTTGGTGACTAAACAATTCTTCCCTTAAAAACCCACAGAAACTCAACTACGAACCTCAAAAATATCGTGGCCAGTAAATTATTAAATTCTGAGTAGAGACTTGCTTGTCACAACCTACCCAAATGAATCTTTTAAATTAGAAAATATTCCAAAGTTAGTAATTAACAATTTATATGGAAAATACTTGAAATATATGGAAAATACCAATGAAAACTAGATCAAGAATATATTTGGACACACAAGTGTCCTAGAAAAACTATTATAATGAAGGTGGACTTTATTTCACCATGAGACATCATGTTCAGTGAAGAAATATGATACAGGAAAGCTTTTAGTAAATATTTTATGTTAAGAACTAGAGGTAATCACAATGATTACTTTATGTAATGGCTTTGACCTATTATTACTGATATGTCATAAACATACTTATTATCCATAAGGGCAAGTTTGAGATAGAAGGTCATCTAACATCAAACCATTTGAATATTAGTGGGAAAGGCAATGGGAAACCACCAAAAACAACACTCCCTTTTCCCCCTCACAAATTTCCTATAGGTTTAACTTACTTGTGTTAGCATTATAATTTGTTATCTATAGCAAATATAACTATGTTAATATGCATTTTGTGATACAGTAAAAACTTTGATATATTCTTCCAACTGGTATGGCCCAGCTTCCAAAACGAACAATTTGCAAGACGGGTGAAAATTATGTTAAATCCATCAGTGCTTATCATAAAACTGTAACTGAATGTGGTTATGCCCATATTTGCAAGATTCTTGGAAGGCGTGGGACTGGAATGAATTTCCACCTATCCCAGAAAATAAGAACAGCCTTGTTTTGATTCAAGGTAGATACTTTTCCTTTTGCCTTGAATCTTCAGTGTCCATCTGCACAGCTGCTGCTTTGAACTTGGACATTTCCCCAAATTTGTGGTATTTATTTTAAATTAAAATTATATGTTCAAATGTATAAAGGCAACATATCTATACATTTTTCTATTGGTCATGATATACGTCTAAGAAAAAGTTTATTTTTATATATATATATATATATATATATATATATATATATATATATATATATATACACATCTATATATATATACATATGTGTGTTTATACATCTAGTCATCTAAAATTATGCAGTACATAATTTTATATTTTATATATCTGGGTGACTTTTATTGTTCCTTTTGGTCCAGAGAATATTTTGAAGAAACTGAGTTGATCTGAATTATGGTATAAAGTTAATCTTATCTAAGAATATACAGATAAGTGAATTAAATAGTTATCAAGGCATTAAAAAGGAATTCAGTTGCAAAGTGCTGAATCCCTCACCCCTCAAAAAGCAGCATCCATACAGTTATAATATAAAATTAACATTTTTCTAAGAAGAAACTGGATAAGAACAAATTAGGATTCAGGGGAAAAAATATGAAGTTAAATTTTTGCCACAACAAAGTACACAGATTGGTTTATCGTAACTGATTTCCTCTTATTCTTAACTTCTTTACCAATCTTTAGCCAATAAGAGAAACAGCAGAGTTTACAGTCTCTGGAAACATAGATATGCAATATGTAAACCTAGTCCTCTTACAGTTTTTCAATGTTGGGCCTAGGTTGTTTCTGAGTCAAATGCAGAATTATAAATAATTTAAACCCAAAGGCTGGTTTCACTCTATTTGCCAGTTCAATTAGAAAATGATGAATACAAAAATAGAAGAGACAGACTTACACTGGTGGAGACACGGCATCCTTTTTTGCAGGGAATGAAAGCTCTCATCTGCGTTTTTTATGCAACTGAGCTAACATAATTACCCCAAGAATACCAGGCAGCAACTTAAAGAACAGGCTCCATCTTACTAACCAAATTCAAGAAGCTATAACCAAATCTCGTTTTGCTAATCATGTGTTGTTAGGTATTTCCAAATTCAACTTTTTTTTTTTCTTTCTTTTTTGCAGCATTCCTGGATAGCTAATTATGGGAAATAATCCCTTTCTTTATTAGGCCAACTGTTTTCTGGAAAGAAACATTTGGTAAGCGTGGTGAACTATAAACTGCTATTACAAGTTCCATTTCATAATAGATTATTCTTAAACAGAAAAGTATTCCAATGTTAATTCCAAGCACTAATATGCGAGGCAACCAAGGAGCCTGTCTGCATTTCCTGGTGGTTAATGTTAATTCTAAGTCAAAGCAAAGAAGAATGTCATCCTATTGTTTTGAAAGAGTTTTCCAGGCTTTGCCTTAGTAATTAATAAGCTGACACTGCATACTAAACACTTATCAACACAATCAATGGGGCTGCTTCTTTCTTGAGAAAATAGGTAAACGGATTCAAGGGGATTTCTTGTAGAATAGACTGTAATATGCCACAAATATAGTGGTCCTTTTGGAGAATATCAAATTTCCAGCAGTTTCATCTTGGTAACATTTAACAATTCCACTATTTTAACATTTTGAAATGCCAAAAAGAACACACTGATCCCGCAGCTAGGCTTATTAGAGAAGAGCAATCTCACAGGCCAGACACAGAGGAATACAGTCCACTGGGAGAAGGGTACCAGAAAAAGACAGAAAACAGTGGATAACAAACCCAAGCACTACTCCAACGCAATACCCGATTTTCACCAGAAATTTACATTATACACCAGATTAAATGATATCACCATGGCTTATTGAGGGGGACAGCCATAATATTTTTTTTCATATACACACACATTGATGCTACTGAAATTTGGGGACATGGATATCTAATTTGTCTTCCTAACAAGCATTTCCATCCTTTGGCATCATTATATCCCCACAGAGGCTTAGGAACACACTGAGACTCTCCCCATCAGACACTTGATACATACCTCAGCCAAGAGTTCTCACCTGGAGTGGGAGACATCTTTGAAACAACAAAGTCCATTTACAGTAAGTTCTCCTGATAACCTAAAATGGGCTAGTTTTAAAAACCATGTCCAACCTTAAGCCTCTTGCCCAACTATGGTAATTGCTATTATGCCTACAAATAACAGCCTGCAGTTTGCAATGTTTAAAATTCTGGAGGTACGTGGATTCTGTTCGTATATAGATATAGTCAGAAAATAATTTGTCTCACTTAAGAAACTATACATGCCTTTTATTTTTTATAAAATTGCTCTTAACTGAGTTAGAGAAGGGGGAGGGGAAGGATTACCAGGAAAAAAAGAGACAGAAAAATCAATCAGTGTATCTTCCCTTGCAAACTGTCAGTAGGGTAAGATTAGAAAAGCAACACTTTAAATCAGATAAAGTCCTATGGGAATCTTAAAGGTTGGTTGCTCTGAGCTTCTCAATATTCTGCAAAATAGACTCATGTCAGCAGTGACACCACTGATACTCAATGTCCGCTGAGTTTCTGCTAAGAAATTGCATTTCCTCCATTGTTCAAAAGATATTAACTTGGTAATACAAAATGAGAAGTTATGGGACCCACAGAGATATCTTTCAACACCTTTAAAACCAGAAAATCCATTCTAATCTCTTACTGGATTAAATGCTGAAGAGCCTTAATATACTAAGAAAGCCAACAACAAAGGCAAGAATACCAGTGATTTGAAGGAAAAGAAAAAAAGATGGGAGGTACAATGATTAATAGGTTACTCAAGGTTTTTGTTTTTCTCATGTCAACTTAAAAGCTTTGAGAGATAAATCTATTAAAATTAGAAATATGCAGGCTGCTTTTAAACTTTCAAATGGCCAAACGACAGTTTCTCACGTCCGTCACAGCAAACATATTTGCATTCCGGACATGATGCATTTATGACTATAAGCCTCAGCAACAAGAAATGTCTTTTAAAAATGCAGAATCAACTTTATTCCTCTAATGGCTAGGTCTGAGTTAAATGGTCCCATCAATGTTCAAATCTAGGTATTAGTTAAATGCACATTCATTTTTCTTCAAATAAAATTGATATATAAAGTTTATTATTTGGCATGCATTTCTTTATGTGACATTTGGTATTTTACTCTAGTCAGTTTCTAGGTTTGGTGCAGAAACCTATGTATTTTCTGGGAAGACTTTGTTGCTGATAGGGTTTATAGACATTAAGCACCAACTCAAGCGCCTGTTTTTCAAACATGCACATTACACATTTTCTACAAACAGACATCAGTGCATACAGAGAGCCAGGTGTACACACATTCAATAAATAGTAAATGATAGAAATCTCCAGAAGTAGCACAGACCACAGTTAACAGGCTGGGGCTATACAGCTAAGTAAACATCGACGCATGATTTCGCTCACACGGAACAAGAACTCAACGAAGGACACTTGGGGACCACAATGATCAGTACCGAGGGGGCGGGAGGCGAAAAAAGTATTTCTAAACGCAACTCTGCCAGGTCTTACCCTTCGCATCCCCCAGTCCTCGGGGGAGACGCTCCCTCGGCACCTCTCCCCCAGCGCAGGGCGGTTCTCCGTTAGAACGAAATGGCCCCCCTGACTCTACGGAGAGCTCTGCAGGGAGCCGAAGCGCCCCGCCCGGGCCAAGGGAAGGCACTGGAGCCGCGGGAACCCAGAAGAGGCGGAGGCGGAAAAGAAGTGAAAAAGGAAGGGGTGGCAAAGAGAGAGTAGCGGTAGGGAGGCGGCGCCGGCGACAGGACGCAGGCGAGGCGGGGTGGGTGGAGCGGGGTGTGCCTCCGCCGGTCGGTCAGTAAGTCAGTCGGTTTGCGCTGCCCGCGTGGCGGCGTCCCCAGCCTCCTGAGCCTGCCGCGACCGCGACAGGGGACTGGCGCCCCCTCCGCTCCGGTCGCCGCGAACCTCGCCTCTTCCCGCTTGCCCCGCCGGGCCCAGCACGGGGCCGCCAGTCTCTGCCAGCCTGGGCGCCTGCCCCCTCCTCCTGCTCGCAGGGTCCCTGCCTCTCCCTCCGCTCGCGCTCTGTCTCTGGCTTCCTCTCGCTCCAGTCCCATTTATGAAGCGCGGTCCCATCACGTGTTAATGAGCCTTTGTCCTGCCCTGGCAGCGGCAACGGCACTGATCCCGCCGAGGGAACTGCGCGGGGAGGGACCGAGGGCGCGGCGCGGTGCCCGCGCCTCCAAACTTTGCTAGGGCTGGGGGGCCGCCGCGGCGCCAGACCCGGGGCCAGAGGAGACGAGCCTCTCTGGCCCGCGTCACCTACTTCTCTTCCTCCTCCTCCGCCGTCCCGGGGGCTCCAGCTGCCAAGACCTGGCTCTTCTCCCAGATACCCTCACACCCCAGCTGGGTCAAGAAGGGACTCGTGCCTACGCCACCCCCAACTTCTGGGCCATTAATTACGCGCGCCCCGACTCCGCTCAGCGCCAACACCTTGCGCGGGGGTCACGTCTGGGGCAGCTGGCTAAGCCGGAAGGGGAACGGGAAGGGAAAGACCGAGGCGTGCGGGGCCGAGGATGCGGCTTCCAGCCTTACTCCCTCCACCCTCGGCGGCCCCCGCGGCGGGCAGCCGTGAGCCGGGCCCCGCGGGCGGGCGAAGCCTTGGCACCGCACCCCGCAGCTCCCGAGCCATTTGCTACCTGGTGGCGGTTGCGTGGCCACCTGTCCTCCGCCCTTGGGGCTCTGCCCAGCTTCGCGCTCGGCGCCTTCTCCCGCCCCCGCTACCCCCGCCATCCGCGCCCGGCGCAGACCACTTGGGCGCACCCCACCCCCGGGGCCCCGGCTGCCAACAGTTGGCCCCGTAGGCGGCTGGTTACTCGCCTCCCTGCCCGGCGCGCCCCCTCCCAACCCCCCTTGGGGTCGCGCTCCTCGCACCTTCTCTCAGGAGGAGGATGTGCCCCTCCTGGGCCGGGCGGGGGGCGCGCGGGGTTTGGGGCTGGCCGCCGCAGGCGGCTGGGGATCCGTGATGCGCCCGGCGGCCCCGGCAGGAATTAGGGGACATGCTCGTTAATTGGTTCCACTATCAGCCTCCGTCTGCCTCCCCTGTGCACGGATCAACCCTTAATTGGTCTTTACATTTATCATGGTGAATTGCGAACTTACAAACAAGCCCCAGCGGCTGCTTCAGCCGAGAAGGCCGCCCCCGTCCCCTGGGGGCCGGGTCCGCTTGTTACTTAGACATCTTTCTTTCTTGTAAACTGGGTCGGGGGAGAACTGCACGGTTTCCACCTGATGGAACCATGTTACTCCGGCCTCTAGGACCCCGCCAGGACACTTGGTTCGGTTCCCGGCCCTCCTCGCCGTGGTGGTCTTGGCGTTGATTTTATGACACCTTGCCTGGGATCCGGCTAAGTCTGTGCCAGTCTTCATCCCGCGCCTCTCCTCTGGTACCGACCCCCTCCTCCCGCCCCAGCCCAGAGCCCAGCGGCAGTCATAACGTATGCGGGCCCCATATTTGGACTACGTGGCGAGGATCCAGGAAAGCGAGCGTGTTACGAAAGGGAGGAAAAATTGGTGGGGAGGAAGCTTATGGTTAGAACCCTGGAGGAGGGAAGGCAGCAAGACCCTTTCGGAAACATCAGGCCAGATCATAGGAAGGCTTCCTGCTGAGCGGCACTTCAGTCTTTGAAAATCCTCCTAGACCGCTTTAGGTTAAAAAAAACTGTTTTCCATTTCCCCATCAGGAAAATGGCCATTAGATAAGAGTCCACAGCTGAAATGATCAATTTCTACTAGGCAGGTAGATAGAATACGTTATAAATAAAGATGTGATGGGCCCATCAATAGATAGAGGAATGACTGATAGATAGGTGGATAGATGTGGGTTTAGTGCTGGGCATGAAACCTGCTGCACGGGGCAGGCTCCAAGCACAGCCGAGGAAGGCATCTTCAGCCCATCTCCACCCTGCCCACAGCTCCATCTAGACATTTAAAGGAATGGGGGATCTTCGACATCTGTTGGGTTTTTCTTTTAAGGGTCATAGTTATTAGATTTTACCTTCACCTCACACTCCTGGCAGGAGGATATGTTCTCAAAGTTTTGCCCTCCTTGTAACCTTCCAGGCTCTGATTCCCAAGTGGCTGGGTGGCTTGACATGCAATACCTCCAGCATGGTAGCACAGGTTCAAATGATTGCTGGTAATTAAAAGAAAGTAGGCAGTGTCACTTGTCACTCTGTGGTGAGGACATCTTTCAACAGGAAAAGCTGGGGGTGCTGGGCTCCTAGAGCCCTTTGAGGCAATGGGATTTCACAAGCGAGCTGCCACCCTGCCTTGTAACCGGGTGATCTGTGGTAGAGCTGTTTAGCATCCCTTGGGTACACAGCACTAACAGACCCTGGTGTTACCCCTTCCAGTGCATTGTCCCACACACCAATCTACCTCCTTGGTTGTAACATTAGATCTGAATACGGAAACCATTTACCACCTGTGGAAGGTACTCCATGGAAAACTCCTATCTCAACTCAGCCATACCAACTTCTGTTTCTTCATGAAGAGGAGCAATCTAACTATCTTAAGTGTTTCTAAGTCATCTGAAATCTCTTTTTATTAATGGTTGACTTCTTTTCAGAATTCTGTGAAATTTCAAGCAGAAACCTAGGATCCTAATGGCTGAAAGTCGGTTTGTTGAGTGACTGGCCAAAGTGACCTGGAGACCCAGCCAATCATTAAGAATCTAATCAAGAAGTGACTCCAGCAGCTCTGTTTAGCCTGTTATTCTATTGTTGTTGGGGTGGGGGAGTGGGGAACTGAAGCCTGACAGCTGTGACTTTCCATTTAGAGCACAAGGATAATGCTCAGTAATGGAGTCAAAATTTGACTTGTGACCTGGCATTTTATCACCACAGGTGAATGTACTATTGAAACCGAGGGAGTTATCATGTTGTTTGGAAAATGTTGCTCTTGTGGGCATGCATGTATGTCTTTAAAATTGCAAGCTTGTCCTGGGCTCATCAGAGTGTTAGACTATCAGTAAAATAGCTGCCATATTTTTCCGTCAGAGCTGGGGGAGCTGGAAGAGGTGCAGACAGCAGACAGCGCTAGGGTAAGATTCTCTTCAGTGCAGTGTCTCAGAGTTCACATTTTGCAAGGATCACCTTTACATGGGAGGAAATGATTTAGTTTCCACGTGTGGTTGGCCATCCACTGTTCTCCTGAGAGAATCAGCAAGAATGACAAATGCAAGCTGTCAGCGTACCTATTAGGAACATTATGTTAAGGACACACAAAAATTTAACACAAGACGTTGCATGGTCCTTGGTCACTACAAGCCTAGGTAGAATTTGAACCCATAACCTTCTGGGTAAAGACCCTGGTGGCCCTTTAACAGGCTCCACTAGACCCTTCAGGAATACATGCTATGCTGTCTGGTTTTTGAGTTCTTTATCCTTTTAAAATTAGTACAGGGCTATGATGAGCCAATTTACTGCGTTTCTGTGTAATTTAGATTATTCACTCAGTGAAATGTAGAGGATGAGAGCACAGTTAAGGCTGCATATTTCAACTTCAAAGAAAGACCTCAATTTATTCCTACCAAAGTGTTAATAGTTACACTGGACATAGAACATTAGAGAAGCATGTCCTGCCTCAGCGAGATACTGTTGATCCGAAAGGAGCTGTACTTCAAGGTTTCTTCTTTTACTTGTCATGGTTGGTTGTCCCTGTGTCTCACCCAAAAAGAGGTGCCCTGTTGGTAAAGATTTCCTGGCTTGGGAACTGGGGAAGCAAAACATCACTCTTAGAGTTTTGGGGGTTCGGCCTAAGTTTGGCCCTCACGTTTCCCTTGGTATTTTAAGCATGACGCTAACCACACAGAGCTGGAATGTTCACTGATTAAAGACATTTTCAGAACGATATTATGACTACACAATTTCATTCTAATCTGGAGCGTTGCTTTAGATGCTCAATAGCTGTAATTGGCTCTCCCTTGAAGCATTAAAACATTTTGTTTTTCAGTGGCTTAGCATTATTAAATGGGAATTTGCTTCTTCACTGATGGTTTAAAGGGCAAGTGTCAGTAAGCCGGTGGACCGGGCTAGGGCTCTGTCATCCCGGAGCTGGATGTCTGTAATGCTTGCTCATGAGCTGCTCTACCAGGCAACTTATAGAGCCTCCCGCACCATGTCTGTAGGTTTCTCAAGAACTACAGGCTGGTGACGGAAAATGAGATTCATTTTCCTCCACCATCAGAAATTATACTTCATGAAAACTGCAGTAGGTGGAGAAGCTGGTTACCAGGGTAGGGAATGAATTGAAGAACGATGGACTTCCTTGACCTTGGGGATAGATACTGTGTTAACCTTCTCTAGGCACAAAGAAAATCACTGCCGCTCCTCAGTGATCTTTACATATAACTAAACACACCCTAATTAGGGCCTTTTTTTTTTGTTTTCACCTTATCACCTTCTTTCATTAAACTCCACTCTTAAACGTCCCAGCTGAGCAGCAGCAGGGAAGGCTGAGAAATGACAGGAAGGGATTTTTCCTTTGTTCATATGTTTTGTTTTGTTTTTCATCATGAAGCAGAGGATCAGTAATGAGGAAATGGATCATTCGTTCATTTCAAACCATATAAGGAGTATCCTAACCGATAATAAACAAGCACGTAGTGCAAATAAGGGGAGTGAGAAAACAGGTTAACAAGGCTCTTGTTTCCCTTGATTAAATGCTTGCAATATAGTCATCAAACTCTGTTTTTAAACAGGCTACAAACATTATATGTCTAAATATTTCATTTTTTAAAAATCAGGCAAGCAGTAGTATTATAATGTCAAAATATCGCAAATAATAGAAATATAATACTAAAAGACATATAGTTCTTAAATAGTCACTTGGCCTCTCTTCTGAGTAAACTCTCTTCCTAGTGTTCTTCATGGTTTGTTTTAGCTTGAGGTGGAAACTTAAATAAATTATCCATCTTGAGTTATGAGGATTAAATGAAATAGCATACATAAAACCCCCAGTCTGGTGCTTGGAGCTTAGGCTTTCAGTAAATGATAGCTGTTATTATTTCTTCCACTGCTGCTGCTCTGTAGGTACATGTGTATTAAATATGTGGAAAGGACCACAGTATGGCTGGAGGCTCTTTAATTCTCAAATCAGAGGGCAGGCAGCTGCTTCATAAACAAAATGTTCATGTTTGGAAGGTTTTTTGGGGCTCAGGGATGACTTCTTTGCAGTCTGTCCCATTCTAAACAGATGCTGTAGATTACCTGCTTTACACTGTGGTCTGGATGTACTGATACCTTGAAAAGTCCCCATTATCTCCTCCCTGCAGTTCACTAGCTTTTCCCTGAAATGCAGCTGCTGGTAAAAAAGACAATTGGCCAAAGCCAATGGGGTGTATGATTGGTCTGTGAGTTGGTTGTCTTGTCTGTTGTATCCAAAACAAGTTAAAGATACAGGTTCAGCGTGGACCTTATTGTTTCAACAGCATTGAAGAATTGAAAGTATTGTCTTGTTTTCTAATTTTTGCTTAAAGAACTATTATTGATATAGACAGGATGTGGTGAGATTTGGGAGCAGAGCATCTGGGGTAACTCCCAGCTCTGGTGCTGATGGTCCAGGCAATCACTTACCATTTCTAGGCTTCATTTTTTTATTCTGGGAGATGAGAATAACAGTAACTACCCAACTTCTTGTGCACAGTCTTTGAGAGTGTCTAATAAAATAATAAAGGTAGAAATACTTCGGGAAAAGTTTTAAGAAAAATTCAAATGAAAAGTTTTATTACCATTAATAATTTGCTTGCCTTAATGGCCCACTGATTTCTCAGTTGTATCAAATTATTTAGAATATTTTATTTATCTTACTCATTTCAAAAAGAGTAACAAATTGTGAATCTTAAAGCTTTGATGGCATGGATTTTGTATCGTGGCCCAAATATAAGAGGAAGTAGCATGTTGATAATAAAGTTGAAAACTCGTTAATAAAATACTGTGTATATATATAACCCCTTGCCATTGAGTTGATTTTGACTCATAGCAACCCTATAGGACAGAGTAGAACTGCCCCATAGGGTTTCCAAGGAGCGGCAGGTGGATTCAAATTGCCAACATTTTGGTTAGCAGCCAAGCTCTTAACCATTGTGTATATCTAGTGAATGATATATATACTGAAAGGAATTTCAGTTCATGGCATGATCATATGTCTCTCTAGGCTGGTAAATGAACCGCTTCCACCTGTGATTATTTCTATTACATAATACAAACCATTGCCCCTTGGGGGTTACTTTTTCAACTCAAGGCAACATAGTTTCCTTATATATAAAAATCTAGAAAACAGGTGACATTATTTCCTTTAAAAATATCATTTTTCTCAAAACTGGCTGCTTGGCATTGTAGCCTGCATAACAAACATTCTCCCTATAGCAGGCACTGAGTAAAATAATAGTTCATCTCTGTGTAGTGTGTGGTTCTCAGGAGTCAGAAGAACAACTACAAGCATAGAAATCCCATGCAAGAAGTTAATTTAGAAGCTGTTAATAATTTACCTCATATAAGCTTGTGTATCAACTCAGCATAATACTCTATCAAAAAAAAAAAATCACGTGACTATTTTGTAAACATCAAAGTTATTAAAGAACAAACGGGGGAAATGAACCACTGGTAAATGTCACTTTAAAAAATCTGTCAGTTCTGAGTTTTCTGTCATGATCTGTTATGTGGAGAATCCTAATGCCAAGGCCACTTCTCTAGCACTGTAAAGTCTTTTCTATCACCTTCTGGTTCTTTCTTCCTTTAATAGCTGTTTTTATTAATAAGGGGCCCATGGAGGAGGGGAAGATAGAGGAAAGGAAAAATAAAGACAAAGAATGAAAAAAAACAGGAGGAAAGTAGAAAAGAAGAAAGATTTTCAAGAACGTTTATGTCTTTTAGAGTCCTTTAAATACTAAAAATGAGAAACTTGAGATGGTATGTGAAATTTGTGACCTGATATTTTGCCTAATATGAGGTAGTAATGGTTTTTATGGATTGAACTGTGTCCCCCAAAAATATGTGTTGTAAATCGTAACCTCTATGCCTGTGGTTATAATCCCATTTGGGAATGGGTTGTCTTTGTTATGTTAATAAGACAGGATGCGTGTAGGGTGTGTCTTGAGTCAATCTCTTACAAAACATAAAAAGAGCAGATTAGAACAAGCAAGGAAGAAGAGATGGGGGAAGACTGATGCCAAGCCACATGGAGATCTCCAAGGAACCGGGAAATAGAAGCTGAAGAAATAAGGACCTTCCCCCAGAGCTGACAGAGAGAGAAAGACTTTCCCTAGAGCTGGCGCTCTGAATTCAGACTTCTAGTCTCCTAAATTGAGAAAATAAATTTGTTTGTTAAAGCCATCCACTTGTGATATTTCTGTTATAGCAGCACTAGATAACTAAGACAATGGTGCTCAGCTTTCACAGGGTCTAACTTTGGAGATCTCCTAGCACATTCTGTGGGGGCAAGTCCCTGATTAATTCATTTCTGTTCTAAAAGACCTTGGGGAGACAGGTTAGTCTAGGAATATCCCTGAAAGTTAGAACATACAGAGACAAAGGGTAGATTTTTAATTTTATTTGATTAAAAAATGATTCAAAGCTAATACAAAGTAAAGACGACATCTGTTATTGACATCACAGTAATATGTGAGGGGCACTGCACTCAGTTGATTGGGCCACTGAAGCAAGCTATGAATTCAGTACTCAAGGTGATTATTTCATTGTCAGCCTTTTATTAATATTTTTGAGTAAAAATAGCATCAAAAAATTACTGTCTTAATAAACAGTGAAATATGCTCATTATAAAGAAAAACTGCTATAGAAAGTAAGCAGTCAAAGTCCCTAGATTAGTTCTGGGGGCTGCTGTAACAAAGTATTAACATTGGGTGGCTTATCAAAACAGACATTTATTGTCTCACAGTTATGTTGTTGCTGTTGTTGGGTGCCATCGAGTCGATTCCGAATCAGAACAAGTCCATAAGACAGAGTAGAACTGCCCCATAGAATTTTCTTCCCTGTAATCTTTATGGAAGCAGAACACCTGGTCTTTCTTCTGCGGCCACTGGATGGGATCAAACAACCAACTTTTTGGTTAGCAGCTAAGTGGTTACCCGTTGTGCCACCAAGGCTCCTATCACTGTTCTGGGGGCTGTGAATTCAGGGTGTCAGCAGGACCATGGTCTTTCCGAAGGCTCTTGGAGAAGATTCTTTCTTGTCTCTCCTGGCTTCTGGTAGCCTCATGTGTTCCTTGACTTGAAGCTACAGCATAACCCTGTTGGCACATGACCATTTTCTCTCTGTGTGTCTCTTCTCTTTTATAGGACACTACTCAGATTGGATTAAGGGCCATCTTACTCCCATATGACCTCATGTTAACTGATAACATCTTCAAAGACTATTTCCAAGTAAGATCATGTTCACAGGACCAGGCGTTAAGACTTCAACATACCCTTTTGAAAGACACAATTCAATCCATAAATAGCCCCCAACTTGTGTCCCTATCTCCCAACTCTTTACCAGAGATATTTGCTGTTAAGTATGACTTATATCTTTTTAGACATTGTTTATGTTTACAGTTGGTTGGGTGAATTAAAGGACAAATTCCTGGAAGTGAAATTTGGGGGTCAAAATTGTGTCTATTTCAAATGTTGAAAGAAAATCCCAGTTGCATGCTGAGCTTTTTAAATGGACATCATCAACCCATATGAACACAGATAAATACATGGCTGGAGTCAAGTGAAAACCCAGCTTGTTGCCTCATCTCTAGGACTGCATTGGACTACCCTGGAAATGGTAGACCTGTGGGCAACACTGCCCCTCCCCCTCCCCCCGGGGCTTTGAAGATTTGTAGGCAAAGGGATGTTCTGTTGTCATCATGATTAGGAGCCTAGAATAAGGGGTAGAATTTTAGACATGCTGTAATGAGCAAGACAGTCTCACACAATGAAAAATTGTCCTGTATTCCATACAATTTACAAATGTTTTGGTGGGCATTTATGTTTATTATTCTCATCCTAGAGTCTAACTATGTTTTACATCTATATCTAAAGTTTTTTTTTAAATATGCATTAAATAGTCCATGAATATAACCACTGTGTAAATTGAGAGTTAGACATTTTGGAAAATTGCATCACTGGCATTTAAGCCACTAAACCAACATATCTTTATCGGTCTATATTTATAACTAGTGTGTTCACAGTGATTCTATGTATAATCTGACTATGTCACCACTATGCCTAAGCTTATACATAGTGATACATGTATTATATAAATTACTTTTCCTTTTGGTTCTTTTTTACATTTTATTTAGGGCGTTACATTGATTTTTTTTTTTTTTTTAAAAAAAGCATGTGTGTAGTAAATTACGTATCTATGAATTTATTTCACTTTAGTTAGGGTTACACTACACAATATTTGTTATAGAAAGAGACAGCTGTATCTGACAGTGTTGAAACCCACTGTTCTAGAGAACATAAGCATTTCCCCGGTTCAGATTGAGATGTGCTGGCTCATGAGCCCCCAGCTTCCTGAGTCCTGTTGGCTTGCTCAGGCTCTTGGGTCCTTCCTTCCCTTATCCTCCAGAACCCACAGATAAAGAGTTACTCCAGTATTACCCGTCAGTCCCTGAGAACACAGTTGAGACAGGTTAATACTGCCCAGTGCCCTCCAGAGGGACAGGGAATTTGTTGACAAAGAACTTCTCTGTCTCTGGGAGAAAACAAATTGGTCAATCTAGTGACCCTATGGAGCAGTTCTACTCTGTAACGCACAGGATCGCCGTGAGTTGGAATTAACTCGACAGCAACTAGCAACAACAGTATGAAGCACATTGAAGAGGAGAAAAAACATGAAGATGTACACTCATGTCCCCGAGGTCTGCCAAGTATCTAGAGAATGCGTATCACTGATCACACAGTGCACAAAAAGCTACATGGACGGGTGAAAATGCCCACCACTACTAGAAGTAGGTTGCTAGTAAATTTTCATATAGAAGCAGAGAATGTTATTGTTGATATTATTTTCATTTGGAAACAGTGCCGTAGATTTTTTTCTCATTGTAAAGGTAATAAATGTTTATTGTAAAAATTTTAGGGATTGTAAGAGAGTATGAAGAATAAGCAGGAGCCCTGGTGGCACAGTGTTTAAGCCCTTGGCTGCTAACTGAAAGGTTGGCAATTTGAATCCACCAGCTGCTCTGTGGGAGAAAGAAGTGGTAGTCTGCTTCCATAAGGATTTACTGCTTTGGAAACCCTATGGGGCAGTTCTAGACTGTCCTACAGGGTCACTATAATTCTGAATTGACTTGATAGCAGTAGTTTTTTGGTATGAAGAATCAAAGTAGTGTCACATAGAATTTCATTACCCAGAAATGATCATTATTATTTGATGTGTATCTGTCCAAATTGGTTACTCTGTCCATATACATACTCTTACATGTGTGTATATTATAAGTGCAATGCTTGAAGTACTCACTCTTCTATGCCAGGAAATTTGGAAGACAGCTACGTGGCCAACTGACTAGAAGAGATCCATATCCATGCCCCTTCTAAAGAAAGAAGATACAACAGAATGCAGAAATTATCAAACAGTATCATTAATATCACATGCAAGTAAAATTATGCCAAAGATAATTCAAAATAGGTTGCAGCAGTACATCGACAGGGAACGGCCAGAAATTCAAGCCAGATTATTGTTGATGTCAGATGGATCTCGGCTGAAAGCAGAGAGTACCAGACAGATGTTTCCACAACAAAGAAAATCAAACCCACTGCTGTCAAGTCGATTCAGACTCACAGCGACCCTACAGGACAGAGTAAAACTGCCCCACGGGGTTTCCAAGGCTGCAATCTTTAGGAGAGCAGACTGCCATATTTTTCTCCCTCAGCACAGCTGCTGGGTTTGAACCACCTGCCTTTTGGTTAGTGGCAAAGCACTTAACCACTGTCCCACCAGGGCTCCCCAGAAAAATGTTTACCGTGTTTTATCGACCATGCAAAGATACTTGATCGTGTGGGTCGTAACAAATTATGGATAACATTGCAAAGAATGGAAATTCCAGAACATTTAATTGTGCTCATGCTCATGTACATAGACCAAGAGGCAATCCTTCAAACAGAACAAGGGGATACAGCATGGTTTAAAATCAGAAAAGGTATGCATCATGGTTGTATCCTTTCTCCATACTTATTCAATCTGTATACTGAGCAAATAATCCAAGAAGTGGGGCTATACGTAGAAGAACTCGGCATCAGGATTGGAGGAAGATTCATTAACAATCTGTGATATGCAAATGACACAACCTTGCTTGCCGAAAGTGAAGAAGAATTGAAGCATTTACTGATGAAGATCAAAGACTACAGCCTTCAGTATGGATTACGCCTTGACAAAAAGAAAACAAAAATCCTCACAACAGGACCAATAAGCAAAGTTATGATAAACAGAAAAAATATTGAAGATGTTAAGGATTTCAGTTTACTTGGATCCACAATCAATGCCTATGGAAGCAGCAGTCAAGAAATCAAATGACGTATTGCATGGGGCAAATCTGCTGTAAAAGACCTCTTTAAAGTGTTAAAAAGCAAAGATGTCACTTTGAGGAATAAGGTGCACCTGACCCAGATCATGGCATTTTCAATCACCTCATGTGCATGTGAAAGCTGGACGATAAATAAGGAAGGTCGAAGAATTGATGCCTTTGAATTATGATGTTGGCAAAGAATACTGAATATACCATGGACTGCCAGAAGAACGAACAAATCTGTCTTGGAAGAAGTACAGCCAGAATGCTCTTTAGAAGCAAGGATGGCGAGACTTCCTTTCACATACTTTGGACTATTATAGGAGAGACCAGTCCCTGGAGGAGGACATCGTGCTTGGTAAGGTAGAGAGTCAGCAAAAAAGAGGAAGACCATCAACGAGATGGATTGACACAGTGGCTGCAACAATGGCCTCAAATGTAGCAACCATTGTGTGTATGGTGCAGGACAGTGCAGCATTTCGTTCTATTGTAAATAGGGTCTTGGTAAGTTGGAGTCGACTCAATGGCACCTAACAACAATAGCAACAAGCACCTAAGTAGAGACTCCATGGGCTGTAGTTTGATCCTTAACTCTTCATAGTGAAAAACACAGCCTTGTTATTGGGTCCTGACTTGATCTTCTATGAGGTGCTGTCTTACATGGTAACTAGACTCACAAGAGACTGATGTATAGAAATTAAAATGACAGTGAAGGTTCAGAATTACAACTGCACACTTGTGTTTCCCCTGACCAGCACAATCTCTCTTAATGCACAGGAAGTTAAATTACTATCAGAAGGATGTCGTTAGGCATGAAATCGGGCTGGTGACCTTACTAGAAGCTGTCACAAAGCTAAGGTAGCCTAACACACCCATCTCCATTACAAGAGCCTACTGACACAGTGGAGCAGCCTCATCAGCTGCACAGAGCACGTCTCTCCTGGATAGTCAGACTCAGTTCTTGTTCAGGCTTTATACAGCTGATCCACCTTTTTATAACAGAAAAAAAAAATGATAATAAGTAAATTATAAAACATTAATAAAATATTTTAAACCACTGTTGTTGTTGTTAGTTGCCACTGAGTCAATTCCAACTCATGGCGACCCCACATGTGCAGAATAGAACTTTTCTGCAGGGTTTTCAAGACTGTGACCCTTCGGAAGCAGATCACCAGGCCTGTCTGCAGAGGCAGAGGCACCTCTGCGTGGGTTCGAACAGCCAGCCTTTTGGCTAGTAGTGAAGTATTTAATGATTTGTGCTACCCAGGGACTACAAAACATTAAATGAATGTTCCAACTGCTGTGAAATTCCTGTTCATATCTTTCACTCATTTTTTCTTTTAATTGTCTATATAGTATATGGAAACCCTGGTGGCATAGTGGTTAAATGGTATGGCTGCTACCAAAAGGTCAGCAGTTCGAATCCACCAGCCACTCCCTGGAAACTGTATGGGGCAGTTCTACTCTGTCCTATAGGGTCATTGTGAGTTGGAACCGACTTGATGGCAATGGGTTTGGTTTTTTGGTTTTATATAGTATATAGTTTGTCTTCTAAGAGAGTGAGCAAGAACAGAGAGAGAGAGAAAAAACTATATAGATGGTTCTAGATAATAATATGTTATTGGTTACATTTGTTGCAATTATCTTCTTCCATTTTGTGACTTGGCATTTCACTTTCTTTATAGTCTTAATGAACGTACGTTCTAATTTTTTTCTTCTTCTATGAGACTGTCTAGGCTATTCTTTAGTCTTTGCTTTTCAAAGTAAGTATTAGAATCAGCTAGTCAATTTTCTCCATACACTTTGTTGAGATTTTAAATGGAGTTGCATAGAATTCATAGATTAGTTTAGAGAGAATTAAGTTCTTCATTAGTTTGAGTCTTCCTATCTGTCAACATGGTGCATAGTTCCACTCAGTTAGGTCTTCTTCAATATATTTCACTGTTTAGTAAAGGTCACCATAAAGGTCTTGCACATTGTTTGGTGGATTTATTCCTGGATATTTTCCACTTTTTATTGCTACTACAAATATCTCTTTTAAAAAAATAATACTTTCTGTGTGTTTGTAGAAGGCAGTTGATTTTATCTATTGATTGCATATCCAATTACTTTGCTAAATCTTCTTATTTAGTTTAGTAATTTGTCTGTAGCTTCTTTTGTATTTTCTGTGTAGACAATCATATCATCAGCAAGTAAGGGTAGATTAGTTTTTTATTTCCAGTCATTCCTCTTTTATTTCTTTTTCCTGTCTTACCATACTATCTAAGATTTCCAATTCAATGTTGAATAGAAACAATGGTAGTGGGCATCCTTGCTTATTCTATTAATAATGATGTTTACTATATAGCCTTGGTAGATACTCTGTATTGGGGTCTAGTGTGCAAAAAGGTTTTGTGTTGAATTTTTTCAAATGCCTTTTCTCTATCAGTTAAGAGAACTATATGGTTTCTCTCCTTTATCTGATAATATGATGTATTCCATTTATATATTTTATAGCATTAAACTACCCTTGCATTCCTAACTCAACTTGATCGTGATGTATTTGTTTTCATACACTGCTGCATTCATTTGCTAATATTTTCTTTAGAATTTTTGCGTCTGTGTTTCTAAGATTACCCTATAATTGTCCTTTCTTATATCATCATTGTCTTGTTTTGGTATCAAGATTTACTAGCTTTATAGGATGAGTTGACAAGCATTTCCTCTTTTCTTATGGTCTGAAAGACTTTATATAAGATTGACATAATCTTGTTTTTGAAAGTTTCTTAAATTGCCTACAAAACCGTCTGGACACGCTGTTTTCTTTGTGGGAAGATTTAAAACTACTGATTCAATTTCTTTAATGGTTACAGACATTTTTGTCTATTTATTCTTGATTTGGCTTGGTTAAGATATTTTTGTAGGGATTTTTCAGTATTATCCAAGTTTCAAATATATTGGTATAAATTTACCATATGTTCTTCTATCCTCTTAATCTCTGGATTACGAACAAGATCTGTTCCTAAGTATGTCTTTAAGTCGAATTTGTAGGTAAATCAGAACAGGTGCATATGGTTCTTAGTTAGCCTTACTTTAGTGCAGAGCTTGGCTGCTAACCAAAAGAATCCACCAGCTGCTCCTTGGAAACCCTATGGGGAAGTTCTACTCTGTCCTACAGGGTCGCTATGAGTCAGAATAGACTTGACAGCAACGGGTTTCATGCAAGAAAAGGCTCGAAGCCTTTTCAGTGATGTAAAAGCTGCAGGTGAAGATGATTGTGATGAAGAATTCGTTGTGAGTAGGGGTTAGTTCAACTGTTTCAAAGCGAGGGCAAATTTACATAACATTAAAGGGCAAGTACAAGTTATCCCTAAATCAGACGTTCGTAACCCAGAGACTTATTGTATGGCTGTAGTAATTTGCCCTCTTATTCCTCATATTGTTTATTTATGCCCTGTTTCTTTTTTCCTCGATCGTTCTTGCCAGAGGTTTGATTTGAGAGATATTTAAAACCCCAAAACCAAACCCATTGCCATGGAGTCAATTTCGACTCACAGTGACCCTATAGAACAAAGTAGAACTGCCGCATAGGGTTTCCAAGGCTGCAATCTTTACAGAAGAAGACTGCCACATCTTTCTCCCGCAGAGCAGCTGGCGGGTTCGAAATGCTGACCTTTTGGTTGGCAGCCAAGCACTTAACCACTGTGCCACCAGGGCTCCTGTGAGAGGCGTTTTAGGGGCCAGGAATTTTTAGAAATTCCACAAAGAACATCAGTGTGCCAGTTTACTGGTATCTGCTTTGATGCAGTTATTTTTTTATCTAAGAATTTTCAACTGATCAAATTATTATTATATAGCATACTTATGCTGTGAATGCAACAACTTGTTATATCTTTGTTCTTTCTTTAGTTTTTTCTTTCTTCTCCCTTCTTCTTCATTTTTTGGGATAAAAAATATTATTGGGTAAAATCATTTTGGGATTTTTTAATTATAAAAGGAATACATGGAAATGGGGAAAAAAAAAAAAAACCCAAGGGTTATATAAAATGAAAAATCAGAGTATTTCTCCTTGCCCCATACCCAGTACTAACTTCTAGAAACAGTTACCATTTGTCATCTCCTGTCTTTAAAGACATTTTATACATATACATATGTAGTCCCATTTATGACATGATCTTCGCCATGCTATTCATGTGATTCTGCACCATGCTTTTTCACTTGATAATATATCTTAGAGACTTTTTCCATAGCAACAATTGTAGCTTTATATTTGTATCTGTCTTTCCTATTTCATTAATTTCTGCTCTTATCTTTATTATCTCTTCCTATCCACTTTCTTTGGCTTACTTTGTTTTTATTTTCAGCTTCTTTAATGTGCATGCATAATTCCTTTTTTGTTGTTGTTAAATTATGTTTTATTGGGTGTTTTGGTGAAGGTTTACACAGCAGTTTAGATTCATATTCAACAATTTCTACACAAGTTAAGTGACATTGGTTGCATTCTTGACAATGCGTGGACATTCTCATTATTTTTGTTCCGGTTGTTCTGTTTCATCTAGTTTCCCTGCCCCTTTACATTCTTCATTTTAAAGTAATTGTTGGCTGTTTGGTCTCTTTTAGGTGATTTTTTAAAGAAGCATAGTACTTATGAGTGATATTCAATATTTTTTTGAGCCAATTTGTTATTTAGCTACAAGGTGACCTTAGGGGTTAGTAGTGGTTCAAAGTTTGAAGAGTATATCAGGGCTGTAGTTTTGGGGAGTCCTCCAGTCTCAACCAGTCTGGTAGTTTGGTTTTTTTTTTTTTTTTTTTTTTAGAAAATTGAGGTTCTGTTCCACATTTTTCTCCCATTCTTTCAGAGTTCATCTACTGTAGCCCTGATTAGAACGGTTGTTAGTGGTAGACAGACACCATCTAGTTCTAGTCTCAGGGTAGATGAGGCCATGGTTCGTGTAGACTATTTGTCCTGTAGACTAGTTTCTTCCTTGAGTCTTTGGTTTCCTTCTTTCTCTTTTGCTCCAGTCGGATGCGTAGCTTCTTAATTTTCAGACTTTCCTTTTTTCTGAAATAAACCTTTAAAACTATACACTTCCTTTGAAATACATGTTCGGTGTGTCATGTAAGTTTTGATATGCTGAGTTTTCATTTTTTATTATTTCCATGTATTTTAAAACAAATTTACATTTTGATTTTCTTTTGCCCTATGAGATTCTCAGCATTATTTATTTAACCAATACATATGTAAAGACTTTTTAAACATTAATTTTTTTGTTATGGATTTCTAATTTAATTGCATTGGGGTCAGAGAACATGATATTTATGATATAAATTCTTTGAAATTTGTTAGTAGAACATAGTAAATTTTTATAAACATTGGGCATATTATTCTATATAAATCCAATAGATTGTTAATTTTTGTTAATTTTGTGTTTCAAATTTTCTATAGCTTTGCTGATTTTTTTGTCAGTTTGTCTTGTCAATAATTGAGAGAGATGTGTTGAAATCTTACTAGGAGGGATGTGTAAATTTCCCTTGAAGTTCTTTCAATTTTTGGTTTATAATATTCACAGCTGTTTTATTAAGTGCATCCATATTTTGAATTGCTGTATATCTTCCTAATTAATTAAACTGATTCTATTAGTGTTCTGTAGTGACCCTATTTATTTTTATTAATACTTACTGTTTAACCCTTTTTCTGTTTTCTGATATGGTGTAGCTACCCCAGCTTTCTTTTGGTTAGCATTTTGCTGGTATATCTTCGTCTATTATACTTTAATCCATTTTTACTATATACTTTTATATATTTTATGAGGTAAAGGTCCAACTTCATTCTTTTGCATGTGGCTGTCCCGTTGTCCCAGCATCATTTGTTGGAAAGACTGTTCTTTCACCAATGAATGATCTTTGCACTCTTGTTGAAAATCAGTTAACCATAGATACATGGGTTTATTTCTAGATGCTTAATTCTGTTTTATTTATCTGTGTGTCTACTATCCTGGTGCCAGTATCACATTGTCTTGATAACTGTTGCTTTGTAGTAAGTTTTGAAATCAGTAAGTGTGAGTCCTCCCATTTTGTTCTTCCTTTTTAAAATTGCTTTTTGGCTATTCTGGGGCCCTTACAATTCCATATAAATTTTAGAATCAGCTTGCCAACTTCTACAAAGAACCAAAACCAAACAAACAAACACATTGCTGTTGAGTCGATGCTGACTCATAGAGACCCTATAGAAGTCACCTGGTATTCTGATGGGGATTGCATTGAATCTCTACATCAGTTTGGGGAGTATTGCTATATCAACAATATTAAGTCTTCCAATCCATGGACATGGAATGTTTTTCCAGTTGTTTATATCTTCTTTAATTTCTCCTTGGGAGAAAGATGTGGCAGTCTGCTTCCATAGAAATATACAGCCTTGGAAACCTGTGGGGTCACTATGAGTCGAAATCAACTTTTTCTTTTTCTTTTTTTGTCTTTCTTACTAAATCTTTATAGGAGTTTTTGAGTAGATGTTTCTTCAGTTGCAGTTCACCCTTAGGTCCATTTCTACAGGCTTTAAATGGTTGCATTTTTTAGAATTTGCATCAGTTTCATTGAGAAGCAGGTCAGCAGAGCTCCTCATGCTGTGCAACATTTATTCCTACATCAACAGTCTAAAATTAACTCATGGGCTTAATTATCATGTTGGAAAATCAATGGACCTTAACCAAAAACCAAACTCATTGCCATCAAGTTGATTCCGACTCAGACGCTATAGGACAGAGTAGAACTGCCCCATAGGGTTTCCAAGGAGCAACTGTTGGATTCAAACTGCTGACCTTTTTGTTAACAGCCGTAGCGCTTAACCACCGTGCCCTACGTTAACTCTCCTCCTTCTTAATTTACATACATAATCATAATTATTGTATATGATTTTCAACCCCATAGATAAGCCATTATTATATACAGACAATATTATTTTATATTATCGATATGTTTACTGATTTATCGATCATTTATTTTGTATGTCAGACCTGTCAACATTTTCTTTTTGCCTGAAATACACCCTTATCTGGACCTTGAATTTTGCCTGAGTTCAAACCATGGGGCTGGCACTTACTAACTGTGACCTTGGGCTATTCCCTTAACCTCTGTGTAAAACATAGATAATGACAGCACCCATTGCATAGGATTTATTGTGAGGACAAATTAGCTGATAAATATAAAGAACCTGGAACATAGTGAGTAGTATATAAATGTTAGCTATAGTTTAGAATTTGAAAAGTTCCTGTAGTGAAAGTCTGCTGGTGATAAACTTTCTCAGTTTTTGTCTGTCTATTTTACTTTCATTCTTGAAAGATAGTTTTCTTGAAAGATAGTTTAGTACACAATTCACTTTGAAGGTAAACTACACGATGTCTGGCTTCCATTATCACTGTTGAGAAGTATGCTTTCTCTAGTTGTCATTCTCTTTTAAATGGTTTATCTTCTCCCTCAGGTTACTTTTAAGATTTTCTATTTTTCTTTGCTATTATACACTTTTGCTACGGTGTTTCTAGGTGTGGATTTATTTATTCTGTTTACATTGTACTTCCTCTTTTGTGGGTTCACGTCTTTCATCAGATCTAGAAATTTCTCTAACATTATCACTTCAAATATTGCCTGCCATCTGTGATCTCTGTTCTCTCTGGGATTCCCATTAGATGCTAACTAGACCTTGTTCTGTCTTCTAGGTCTCTTAATTTCCCTTTTATATTTTTTATCTCCTTGTTTTTCTGCGTTGCATTCTAGATAATTTCCTCAGATCTTTATTTATGTTAACTTATTTTCTCTTCAGCTACATCTAATGAAATGTTTAGCCAATTCACAATTGTGTTTTTAATTATAACTTTCATTTCTATACATTGCATTTAGTTCTTCAAATACACTTGCCTCTTTTGACAATTTCATCTTCTTTGCTCATTTTTATTCCACTTCCATACTGAAACATATTAATGATAACTATTTTACATGTGGAGTCTAATAATTCTAATATCTGAAGTCTCTGATGGTCAGTCATTTTATATGTGTTTTTGTTGACTTTCGTTCATTGTGGCTTATTTCCAACGGTTAGGTGATTTTTTTTATTGAGAGTTCACATTCTATTGAATTTAATCTGAGGAAATTTTGAAACCTTGATAGCATAGTGGCCAAGAGCTATGGCTGCTAACCAGAAGGTCAGCAGTTCGAATCCACCAGGAGCTCCTTGGAAACCCTATGGGGCAATTCTACCCTGTCCTATAGGGTCACTGTGAGTCAGAATGAACTCGACAGCAACGGGTCTGGTTTTCTGGTTTTAACTTGAATATGCTTTCTTCAGAGAAGATTTGGTTTTGCTCTGGCTGCAAGCCAGGGGATGCTACCAACTTGGATCTCTTCTGAAGTTCTGGCTACCATGAAAACCTTGAGCTTTGCTTTCCCACCTTGCAGAGAGTAAAAGACTCAGTCTTTGGATCTCAGAGTTAATATCTGCATTTGCCTTTAGAGTAAACCTACCTTACTGTTTCTCAGCTGGTTACAGCATACCTTTTCATATTTCTCTCTTCTTTTTCTTTATCTCTTTATTTCTCTTTCGTCTCCATCTTTCTTTATTCTTTTCTTTTTTCCTTTCTCTCTTTCTTCCTTTTTTGGTTCTTGGATATTCTCTTAATTACTTGTAAACCCACAATACATTAAAAATTATATTTCTTGTAGTTTATTAATGATCAATTTATATTTCAACAGATACCTTTCAAAGTATCTAGTTCATCAGATTCAAAAATCCACAATTTTTTTTCCTTTAAAAAAATTTAAGGTACAGCTTCTATGTTACAGTCCTGTGGATAGAGACTCCTCACTTGATTAGTCTTGAGTGTTTCTCAAGTTTCCATAGCAATATATCTTTTCATGACCATTTAGATATATGGTTGCCCATCTATAATTTCCACATCTGGGGTTTATTGGGAAGTTGCTTTCCCACTGACAGTGTGTGTTTTCAGCAGGCAGAAATGAAGGTTTGAATCACCCCATCAGGCAAAAAACCATGACCAGCTGATGTGCTTGCTGAAGACAAAGGGAATATGGAACGGGTCATGGAAGAAGGTAGTTCTAAATACTAGTTATAACCACGTGACCAGTTACGGAAACAAGAACTGTGATTGTTATGAGTATTCCTTCCTTGTATGTGTGCATCAAATATTTTTGTTTTCTTCACTTATTAAATATAAGATGTAAACAGGGCTAGTGCATTTTTGGTTGTGTACATGTTAGTTGTATCATGTTAGGCACAAGTATGACTTTGTAATTATCTTTATTTAGAGATTGTGCGTGGTTTGAGGAGATGTGTACAGGTGTCAAGTTGACAAGGGGTAGACTGTGATGGGTAAGGTTGTATGTCAACTTGACTGGACCATGGTTCTCAGTGATTTGGCAATTATGTAATGACGTAGTTTGGCAGTTATGTAATGATGTAATTTGGAAGTTATGTGATGATGTACATGTAGTTATCCTCCATTTTGTGATACCAATCAGTTGTAAGGGAAGTTTCCTCGGAGGTATTGCCTGCATCCAATATATATGGATCTTCTAGCAAAGCTCATGGCTTTTGCTCGCTCTGGATCCTGCATCCAATCATCATTATCTGACCTCCGGTTCTTGGGACTTGAGCCAGAGGCCTGCTGTATTGCCTGCTGATCTTGAGATTCGTCAGCCTCCATGGCCATGAGCCAGCAACCTGCCATCTGACTTGACGATCTTGGGTTCATCAGCCCCTGCAGCTACGTGAGTCACAAGAACCCTCCAGCCTGATGTCTGACCCACAGACTTGGGACTTGCCAGCCTCTACAACTATGTGAGCCATTTTCTTGAAATAAATCTCTCTCTATATATATATATGTATATGTGTGTGTGTGTATATGGGCTTCACAGCCTAAGACATTTGTATGACAGCTTGAAATGATGGGAAAAAAAACAGGCATATGCCTCAAATTACTGGTTTTACAGGGTATTGTATGGGCCTTGGTGGTGCAGTGGTTAAGAGCTCAACCACTAACCATAAGGTTGGCAGGTTGAATCCACCAGCCACTCCTTGGAAACTCTACAGGGCAGTTCTACTCTGTCCTATAGGGTCACCAAGAATCAGAATTGACTTGATGGCAATGAGTTTGGTTTTTTGGTTTGGATGAGGTGATGCTAAATCAATGTTTTTCGTACGAAGAATATGGATTTTGATAAAAGGTTTTTTAGGACACATATGTCCCCCTGGACGCTGAGGGGGTAGAATTTGTGGGACACATATGTTCCTCCAGACTCTGTGGGTAGGATTGGTGGGATGAGGCAAGAAAAAAATCCATAGTACCCACCAAAAATTCAAATACACCCAATGATTCAGTATGCATTCCATTAATGCAAATATGTAATAGCAACAAAAAGCAGAACAAAAGCAGAAAATAATTGGTTCTTGAAAGGGTTAAACCATCTCTTAAATATGTAATCTTTGCAGGTGGCTCATGTCATCACTATTTGTTGACTGTTACTAGCTTTGGTTTCAAAAAAGTGATGTAATCTCCAAATTTTGATATAGTGTACTATACAATATGCTAACTATAACCCCAACTAACTAAAACACCAGTTACCATCAATTTGATCCAACTTATGGCAACCCCATGTGTTTCACAGTAGAGCTGCACTCCATATAGTTTTCAGTGGCTGTGACCTTTCAGAAGTAGATCACCAGGCCTTTCTTTCAGTTAGTAGCAGAATGCTTAACCATTTGCATCACTCAGGGACTCCTCAGGCCCCCATATTTCCAGAATGAACTTAATTATTGTATTAAATTACATTATTAAATATTATTCAATTTCTCTTTAGAATATTTTTCAGTGTCTCTCTTGATCTCCTGAAATGATTTACTACTGTTTACCAACTTTCATTTTGCATAATGTGAAAATCGTTTCTCCAAAATATTGACTACCTGTAATAATACTCATAAAACTATGAAATAGGAAAAAGAATTAAGAAATCTACAATCATCAGTAAAATGTCAGCTCCATCCACCAGAATGCATGTTCTATGAGTACAAAGACTCTGAATATTTTGTTCATCATTCTAGTCCCAACACGTATATAATAGTGCCTAATAGGTTCTCAATCAACCATAATTGAATTAATTTATACATTTGTAAAGAATCTTTTTTTTTTTACTTGAGATTGCGGAGAGATGTAACCCTTATTTTACCAAGAAACTGTGCTTAAGTTTCAAAGTTAGAAGCATTTTTTTACCGATTAGCCCTAATCTACTCTAACACTCATGAAAGAACCAGTATTGTGCTGGATCACTGTTATATAAGAACATTTCGCAGACTTATACATGTTTTACTAAATGGGTATAATCTAAAAATGATGAATTCCCTCTTATGGTGTTTAATTTTTAACACTGTTTATCCCCCTATTATTTTTTTTTTTTTACAAATCAAATCTATTACTCTTGTGAAAAGCAGTGTGTCACCTCTGCTTGTTGACATTGATAAGATGGTATTGCAGTGTTTTGGGGAGCTGGTTCATCAGGCATTGTTACCTCAGTTCAAGGTTGGTGTGCCCTAGCGGGGTGTCAGACAATTTTCCTTTCTCCTATTCAATAACTAGTGTTTTTTACAGTTTTAGGTATGGAAGAAGAGTACAAGTAGCAGTAGATTAAGGACTTGGCATTGTTCCCAGCCTGCTATGCTTTGTCAAAGGTTCGTGTTTGGAAGGCTCGCTCACTATCCATATGGTAGGTGACATGCTCCACAGAATATAACTTTTACAACCAAACAGGTTTGTGTAAAAGTGCTGATAGATCCTATAAGAAATGGAAAATAACAGGCATTCTCCCTGTGTTGGCGCCCTGGTGGCACAGTGGTTAAGAGCTCCGCTGCTAACCAAAAGGTCAGCAGTTTGAAGCCACCATCTACTCCTTGGAAACCCTATGGGGCAGTTCTACTCTGTTCTGCTGGGTTGCTATGAGTTGGAATCAGCTCCACAGCAAGGGTTTGCTCCCTGTGTTGCTTTATTTATCTATTTCCTCTTTAGGGAAATCTGCTGAAAACTATGTATTCTCTAAATCTTTTATTCAGTTACAATCATGAAATAACCAACATATTAGAAATTGAGATAGATACAAAAGTAAATAAGATGGGGTCCTTGGCCTTGAAGATTTTATAGTTTGGTGAGGGAGACAAGCATGGATGCAGAGATATATTAAATTGGGTCAAGTCCTTGAATTGGATACAGAGTGCTATAGAAATACAGAAGAAGTAGTAACTAATTCTTTCTGGAGTGAGAGTTGGGATAATGAGAGAAGATTAGGAAATACCTCACAGAAAAATGAGAATTGACCCTGGCTTTAAAGAATAACATGCAGTTCAACAGGTATTCTAGTCATAGAAAATATCATATGTAAGGATCAGAAGTGTAAATAATAATGAACATATCTAACAAGTGGAAAGTTGGAGCTACCTAAAGGAACGAGTGTGGGAACAAGGCAGGATATGAGGCTGAAAAAGAAAGTGTGGGGCATTTTCTTAAAGGGTATTATATGTTGTGCTAAGGAGTTTGAACTTAAGGACTTATAAGATTGATAATGTGAAAGATGAAGTGGAGAAAAGAAAGGCCGGAGATGCGGAGACCAGTTAGAATGCTTCTGAGTAAGCTTAGGAGGAGAGATAGCAGGGTCATCAACTAGGATCTTGGCCTTCAGCACAAGGCAAAACCTCAAAAGCCTTTAGGGCTCGGCAGGTAGCTTGAATGGGTTAAGGGACTGGATAAAAGACAACAGAAAGTGGTGAGGACTACAGTGACAGAGAGACTATGTGTCTAGAGGCACTCAAGTTCAATTTTAAAAGTAGCATGAATAATAGCATGTTTGCTGGTGAAATTAAGCCACTTGCAAGGCAGATTTGATCTGTAGGTGCTACTTTTCCACCTGTGAGGGTTAATTTTATTTGTCATTTTGGCTATTTTATGGTGCCCAGTTATTTGGCCAAACACTAAACTAGATGTTGTTGTGAAAGTATTTTGTAAATGTGACTAACATTTACAATCAATTGACTTTAAGTAGAGGAGATTAATCTCAATAATGTGAGTGGGCTGCATCCAAACAGTTGAAGGCCTTAAGAGAAAAAAATGGAAGTTTCCAGGGGAAGAAGGTATTCTGTTTCAAGAGTGTAACATAGGAATCTTATCAGAGATTCTAGCTCACTGGCTTGCCCTATGAATTTTGAACTTGCCAGTTCCCACAATCTTGTGAGCTAATTTCTTAAAATCTACTGATCTGTCTGTCTGTCTATCTATCTGTCTGTCTATCTATCTATCTCCATCATATTGGCTCTGTTTCTCTGAGCCCTGACTAATATGCCACTCAACACAGAATGGCATATATGTTGGGAGTCCCTAAGACCTTCCTCAGGTTCAGTTATTTGCTAGAAGAACTCACAGAACTCAGAAAAGCTGCTATACTCATGGTTACAGTTTATAATAGCCAATGGATACTGATTAAAATCAGCAAAGGTAAAAGGCAAGTATGGCAGAGTCCAGGAAAGACCAGGCACAAGCTTCTGATTGTTGTCTCCCGGTGGAGTTGTACTGACAGCCCTTAATTTTCCCAGCAATGATGTGTGAGAACACATGCTGAGTATTATCTTCCAGGGAAGTTGACCTGAGTCTTGGTGTCCAGGGCTTTTACTGGGGGTCAGCCACATAAGCATGAAGCACCTGCAGAGCTGACTTTAGTTACTCAGGCTCCAACCCCTCCAGAGGTCAAATTGATACTACATAGCCCTCCATCATAAATCACACTAGTAGCATAAACTAACAATGCTGGCATTGACCCAAGGCCCCAGGTAAACAAAGACACTTTTATCAGGAAGGATATTCCAAGGGCTTAGAGATTATCTTCCAGGAACAAGTCAAGGACCAGACCTTTCTTTGGAATGTGTGGGGTTTGAACACCACAGACCTGCTGAGTCAACCCTTTACTGCACAGCATACTTATTCTCCTTTGGATGCCCCTTTGAAAGAGAAAACCTCCGTAATCTTGGGTAGGCTGCTCGCATTTAGTCATTCTGAAAGTCAAGGACTAAGCTGCTTTCTAAACTTCTGCTTCTTTAGTTCAAACTCATTTCCTTTTGTGCTACCTTCAGTGAACCCAAAGATTGTGTTTTCCCTCATTTTAGATGATTTTCATATTTTTATCTTCTAACTCAAAGAATTTTGTTTAAAAACAATATAATACATGAATAATAATAACCACCACTAGGATTTGCATGGCACTTCATGGTTAAAATGTACTTCCTTCCCCTTCTTTTGATGTAGATAAGGCAATTTTTCAGATGAGGAAACTAAGCCTGAGGTTAAATGACATGCCCAAGTCATATGGCTAAGAACAGTAAAATGGGATTTTGGTCTTCTCTCACTAAATTGGTTTGCTCTTTTCTTGACACCATAGTGTCACCCATGGCCGATTTGCAAGTCAGATGACTCATCTGCATGTTTGTTCTGTACAAGTACACAGAGAAAGAATATTGATTCAGGACTTACAAAACAATGGCATTTTAATAAAAATGACACTTTGGGACTTAAAAACATTAATCTTTTCTTTAAACCCACAGTTTTGTTGAGTTGACAGTGTGATAAAATAATGAATATTAAAAAGTTTGATTTTTTAAATATGGAAATTTCTTTCAGTGAATACTTTAAAAGTTCTCAAACTTTGAACTCATTCATTCATTCATCCAAACTTTATTACCAGATTTTGTGCTAAGAATACAAAGACTCCAGGTCATTTCTGACTTCCTCCCTGCTGGATCCAAGAACTGATAATATTATGATGCCCTTTTCACTTTTTTTGCTTTAATTCAAACTCCAATGCCCTCTGAAAGAAGGATTTGGAGAGAAACTTTCACAACTTCTGGTAAAACCCAACTCAAGGTTTACTTAATTGCAAGGAAAAACCTAGGAAGCATATAGCACCCTCTGAATGAATGCATAAACAGAGAAAAATCATTTTGCCTACAAAAATATTTTTAAACCAAAAAAAGGAGGGGGTTTGTGAGATTCAGAGAATTTCCATTTTCAGAGGACTGTTTTGAAAAAATATCTGACGTGTCTTTTCATTAAGATTCAAAAGAGCGTTGCATTTATCTAACTAGAACAAACTATTATAAAAATCTGAAATAATGAAGGATTTCTTGAATTTGAAAAACATGACTGACTGACAAATTTAAAACAGGGATGAAAGCAACCAACAGAAAGGGAATATTGCAGAAAATCAGCTAGCAACATACAAAAACATTTGCAAAACTCTCTCAGAGCACAAAAGAAATGGAGAAAAAGACTGAAGTGATGAAAGAGATGATAAAATATATGGGGGAAAGATCATGGAGAACCAACTAAGGAACACTGAATTCCCAAAGAAGAGAACTGAATATATGGGCCAGAAACAAAGATCAAAGAGTTAGTGGAAGAAAACGTCATCGATCCAAAGGAACTCACCCTAAACAGTGAAAGTGTGAAAAACATTCCCAGACAACTCTCACAACAAAGTAACAATACTTAACCACTTTCAGTTATTAAGGACATGTAAAAATCCTAGATATTTTCAGTGTCCCCTACCCATTCCAGAAACAACAACAACAACCCATTGAGTCATCTACCGTGTCAGTTAGGGTTCCTGCAGGAAAGAGAAACCACCTCAGATGGTTCAATGAAGAGACTTTTATAAAGGGGCTACTTAAAGAGAAAGAGCCTTGGTGGTACAGTGGTTAAAGCACTCGACTGTGAACAGAAAGGTCAGCCATTCAAACCCACCAGCTGCTCTATGGAAGAAAGATTTGGCAGTCTACTTCCGTAAAGATTTACAGCCTTGGAAACCCTACGGGGCAGTTCTACTCGTCCTATAGGGTCACTATGAGTCAGAATCGACTGCCGTAGGTTTTTGATACTTACAGAGGGGGTTAAAGGAACAAACAAAGGAAAGTGAGGCACCAGACTGTAGCAACAATGGGAAGCTTCTGATACCTCTTAGGCTGAAAGATCAAGGGGAAAAAGAGTGACTAGAGCCAAGTGGGAACCTTGGTGGCGCAGTTGTTAAGAGCTTGGCTGTTAACCAAAAGGTCAGCAGTTTGAATCCACCAGCTGCTCTTTGGAAACCCTATGAGGCAATTCTAGTCCGCCCTATAGGGTTGCTATGAGTCAGAATCAACTCGATGGCAATTTGTTTGGCTTTTTGTGGTTTGGAGAGCCCAGTGAGAGCTGGAACCATGGAGGAGGAGGCACTGTGTGGGTTCTAAACTTGGGAAGGGAATATAGCTATTATGAGAGATGCTGCACTGAGCAGGGAGTAATGGGGAAAAGATAACTTTGACCTCTCGCCTCTCTCCTGCCCTGTGGTCTGCTGGTAACTCCATGGGCCAAACTCAACCAAGAACCAGCAAGCAAGGGTGCCAACAGAGGCAGAAAACAGGGGTCAGCCTCCTAGTGCTCAGAGTAAGGTAGAGAAACATAGGAGTGGATCTGGGTGTGGGGCAGGGAGTGGATAAGAAGAATAATCAGAACATCCACCAAATATAAAATGTCACCAAGGATAAAATACCTAGTTTAATTGAGAACTACTCAGATTTGGAGGAAAAAAAGACTGTAGTATGTGAATCCTATACCAATTAATTTGTTGTTAATGTGTGGATAAAGTAGATAAGCACAGGGCTTAGAGAACATTATGGGGGATTCAGTAAGCACAAGACAGACTCAGTCTCTGCTCTCAATAAGCTTATACTCATGTTAAAATCAATTCACAATAAACAGCACTATGAGATATGAAAGGAGCCCTGGTAGTGCAGTGGTTAAGCACTCGGTTGCTAACTGAAAAGTCAGTGGTTTGAACCCACCAGCTGCTCTGCAGAAGAAAAGACCTGGTGTCATGGCTTCAATTGTGTTTCCCAAAAATATGTGTTATAAATCCTAACCTCTATGCCGGTGGTTTTGGAGCTCTGGTGGCACAGTTGTTAAGAGCTATGGGCAGCTACGGCTGCTAACCAAAGAAGTTAGTAGTTCGAATCTACCAGCCACTCCTTGGAAACTCTATGGGGCAGTCTACTCTGTCCGATAGGCTCGCTATGAGTTGGAATCAACTGGACAGCAACGGTTTTGGTTTTTTTTAATGCCTGTGGTTTTAATCTCATTTGGGAATAGGTTGTCTTTGTTATGTTAATGAGAAAGGATGAGTGTAGGACGTGTCTTAAATCAATCTCTTTTGAGATATAAAAGAGGTTAAACAAGCAAGCAGAAGAAACAGAGATGGGGGAAAAGAGATGCCAAGCCACATGAAGATCACCCAGTTGCAGAAGCTCAAAAGAAACAAGGACCTTCCGCTAGAGCCAGCACCCTGAATTTGGACTTCTAGCCTCTTAAACTGGGAGAAAATGAATTTCTGTTTGTTAAAGCCATCCACTTGTGGTATTTCTGTTAAAGCAGCACTAGATAACTAAGACTAAATTTGATACCAAGAAGTGGGGGTGCTGCTCTAACAAATACCTAAAATGTGGGAGTGGTTTTTGAATTGGGTAATGGCTAGAGGCTGGAAGGGTTTTAAGGTGCCTAATAGTACAAGTCTAGATTACCTTAAAGAGACTGCTGGTGGAATTATGGATGTCAGAGGCAGTTCTGGTGAGGGCTCATAAGGAAGTGAGAAGAGCTGTAGAGAAAGTCTCTGTTGTCTTAGAGAATACAACAACATGGGCTATGAAAGCAAAAGCACAGGTACTATGGGAACACCTCGGAGAGGAACAATCTAGTCCAGGATCATCATGGAGACTTCAGAAGGAAGTGAAGTCTTAGCTGAAAGATGAGTAGAAGTTAATCAGGCAAAGCAGCTCAGGAGACATCCAGACAAGGGGATCAGTTGTACGTACTATTAGGTTGGTGCTCAGCAGGTATTGAGCAATAATAATGTAAGAATTAATTAAAACAGCCTAATTAAAAGCCCTGTAGTCCCTGGGTGGTGCAAAAGGTTAATGCTCTTGGCTGCTAAATGAAAGCTTGCAAGTTTGAGTATAACCCAGAGGTGCCTCAGAAGAAAATCCTGGCAATCTACTTCCAAAAAATCAGCCGTTGAAAACCCTATGGAGCCCAGTTCTCCTCGACACACATGTGGTTGCCAATAGTTGGAGCTGACTCATTGGCAACTGGTTAATTAAAAGCTCAAAGAAAATTTTCATAGGGAGCTCAAGCCATATGTATATTTAATAAGCCTTTGCTGATCACTCACTATGGGGCTGGCACTGTGCCAAGAACTTGGTATATCCCAAAAGGGAAACAGGTACACAGAGAATTAGAGCAGCCTTTGACAGGAGCTGTGCATTCAAAGCACTAAAAGAGGGTGTGAAACCACAGCCTCAATTCTATCTTCTCAATTACATGCTGGCAAGAGGCTGGAGTTGGTGGGCTGCACTCATCTTTCAGAGCATCTTGTCCTCAGAACTTTGTTATGTTTAGAGGAACTCTCGATAAAGTATTACCAGTAAATTTCATGTTACTATAGTTCTTGTCAATGAGAATCATATTCTCAAAAGTGTGTCAGCAAGCTGGCAATTATTATTGCCCTGCTGTCTCCATATTTTCATCCCTTTTTCTCTGCTAAGACTTGTCACAGTAAGAGAAATGAGGCAGCTAAAACTGTTGAGTTTCCCAGGAATTTGAATAAAAAGTTACTGAGGGACAGTGTTGTCAAAAATCTCACTATCTTTTAGCTGTTTATTCAAATATGAAATTGGAAGTTCTTCAAATAATTCTACATAAAAAATATATCTTGTCTTGACACACATTTTAGTAGACATTGTTCTTAATTTCTTAAGGGATTTACAAAGATAAAGTGTAACAAAAATGTACTTGGCAGTAGACTACATATATAGCCTGAAATTCAGATCAGTAATTAATTAGAACTGTTCAAAGCTACCTCACCCCTGTAAATACAAGACTTTAATTAAATTGGTAATTAAGTACCATATGCATGTCATGTAAAAAGGCATGTTTATGCACTGTAATTTTAATCAATTTTATAGTATTTCTTAATGTAAGAAAGCATTGGTGTTTAATATAAGGCTCTTAGTTCTCACATACTGCCATTCTTATGGGAAAATGTAAAGTGGCTGGATAAGAAATATGCTGATTTGGCTTATTTTTAGGTTATGAAAATAGTGTGATTTTTTTGGTAGGCTCTGAAAATACAGTATTCTCTGATGAAATATATGCTTAAAGGGAACCATTAAGTCATACTTTATCTTCTTTACCTAGGCTTGTGGTGAAATGTTCCCTACTGTTAAAAAAAAAGTGCTGTGAATTGAATTGCTAACTCTCTCCATCAAGGGACTAATAATTCTTGTGTTAAAATGTAGATGGAGGGGTCTTGAATGCTTTAAAATTTGTGAAGAAAGACTGTGGAATTGTAATTACCTTGCGGTTATGGCATTCCCCACAGGAACAATTATTGTAGAAGGGGGAGGTTGTTGAGTGGCACTTTAGAGACAATGAGGAGGAGAGTTTGGCAGGATCACCGAAGATTCCACAGATAGCAAGTTAGGAAGCAAGAATGGGAAACAGCATTTTAGAAGGCCAGGTTAGAGAGAAAAATCGAGACTAAAGCAGAGGCCCAGGGCCTCTGGCTGCTTGGATTAGGACAAAGCCGAAAAGGCTATGATTTTTTTTTTTTTTGGAAGCAAAATCGGGTCAGTCTGGGGCTGGACTCAGTCTGAGAAGGACAGAGTGACTTGAAGGCAATAAATTGTCTTTGGACTGAGCAGTGGAAATGGAGTGAAGCAAGTGGTGACCATGCCCCTCTGAAGTTGTCTGTAAAAATGTGTGTGTGTCTGCATTGCCCCCCCTCCCCAGGGAGAAGATCAGATCCTTAGCTGGGATCAGATTCTCAAAGGGGTACATGACTCCTCCCTGCCCGCCCTCCCCGCCCCCCCTCCCCCCAAAATAAAAAGATAACCTAATGAAAAGCCACCAACCTAAAAATGAAACATTACATTCAGGGAGTTCTTATCGTCTAAAAGTGTTGTGTCAGTAGGAGCCAACTGAAAGAACTTACTGTTTTAGACTTGTGGCAAGAGAATATCGACCCAAGATTATATTTGTGATTTTTTTTCCTCACATGTATGTTATTTGGAATCCATGGGTGGTAGAAACAGCATGGTCAGTTGCTAACTGAAGGGTTGGAGGTTCCAGTCCCCCCAGAGGCACCTTGGAAGAAAGGCTGGTCATCTCCCTCTGAAAAATCAGCCATTGAAAACCCTATGGAGCACAGTTCTACTCTGATGCACGTGGGGTTGCCACGAGTCAGAGTCGACTTGACAGCAACTGGTTTTTTATATGTTGTTTATTCTTAAATTCTTTCGCACTGTAGTGAAACTTAGTTGTGCCTTTGAAGTGAATCTGTGTTAAACTAATGGATAGGATGGAATGAAAGCAAATCAGAGAAGAAACGGGGTCCAGAACTCAAGGACCAGACTGTCACTCTCCCTAAAGCAGCCCAGGTGTGGTGCCAACAACAGCCACCTTTCTCCTGCTAAATACTACTACCCACATTCCTTTAATCATTACCTTCGAGATTCATTTTCCATCTTGATATAGATGTTGGTACTTCTCCTCTACCCATATCTTATTTAGTGTGGGGGTGGCAAACCCTGGGTACCACGTGGAGGATGAGGTCATTCTCAGTGTGGCATTTGCTATCTATGTCAGGTAGGGTTTGCTAGGTGACTTGCCTTCCGGGCATCTGACAATTGCTCTTTGTGCAAGGTTAGAGCCATTGCGGTTCTAAGCCACTTTCTCAGGAGGCAGGTAGCATCAGAGGCCACAGAGAAATGGAAATGGGGGGCCCTGAAAGTGGTGATTGGGCTCCTTTTAGATCAGTTAAGGATTTATTCATCATCTAGCTGGAGGGAAAATGTGTACGTGTTCTCAATAGTTATGAGCATAATGCCAAAATATAGGCATGCGTTGCTGGCAGTCCTTTAATGATAGGATAAAAAGCTTTCAGAGATGAGAAGGTAATAGTGGAGAGCAAGAGACTGTGACAAAAATAGACACTTCATAATTTGTCTCTCCTCCACACTCCTGAATTAGAATGTATGGGAAATTGACTCTGGGGTAAAGCTATTTCTGCTGTCATCCATTTAGTGCAGATGGAAATGCCGAAAAATTATGAACCCCAAAATTTGAATGTACCATGATGTAACAAATATTAAAGAAATGAACAAGATGTCTAAAAAATGTTTTAATTGATAAAAATCTGATATAACCAGGGAATTTGATAAGGCTGGAAGTTAATCATCCTATTCTTCTGGAAATATAGTTAGTAAGGCTAAGAGTGTGGTATATAGAACAGAAGCCTTTTTCCCTCTCTGGAAATGCTGTTATTCAAATAGCTATTCAAATTTTAAAGATGGAAAATAGATACTAGAATTTTATTTACACGTATATTTTGTGTGCCCAGGCTTTTAAATCAAAGAAACTTAATGTACTTCCTGAATTTTATATTTCTTAAAAAGGATATTGAATTAAGTATTTAAAAGTACATTAAGTATATTTTCAGTGGCATTACACTTAGCTAAAAATATTTTGTGTGTGCTCTGTCTCTTTTATAACAGAATATAGTTGTATATTTGTTTTTATCTTAAAGATGATTTTAAAATAATTTGTATTATGGGCACTTCTGCTCCTCACAAATTCGTTTGTAAGATTTTGAACTATGCCATCCAACTGAACAGTTTGTTTAAAGGAGCAATCTGGTATCAGAAGAGCAATTGTTCAGGAGGAACTCCTTCCTCAAATATTTTACTATTGTAGTTCAATGCTTGGAAGTCTTTAAAAAGAGTGTTCCTATAGTACATGTTTAAATAGTCAGTTTTATAAAGCAGATCACTTGAGTGAAAATAGATGAAAAGCATTTACCATCACGTGTTCATATTCTTAAGATAAATATATTTTGTATATTAGCTCTATCAACTGAAAAGGCATAGCAATAATGACCAACCTAATAGCAATGAGCAACCCTAGTACTAGATTATGGTCTGTAAATAACCATTTCCCACTAAAAGGAACCCGAGTTCTTCGGAGAAATGGCCGATTTCAGGTCAAGGAGGGATTGAGCCTGGGGCATGTCTAATGTGAAAGCTTGTAAGCTGTCAAAGTCTGGTGGAGTCATGTCAAAAAGGCTCAGGAACTAACTTGAAAAGACGGCCATCTTCCCAAAGATGGGGTATATTTGATGCTCAAATTGAAACACATTAATTTAAATTCTGAAGTTCAGAGTGATATTGGAGGAAAAAAAACTTAATTGGTCGACTTTGGAGGATGCTAAGGAATCAGTTTATTATTTTGAAAACTAGTAGATAAAAGGAAAGAGTCAAACGTTCAGTTCTGATGTCCCTATACGAACTGTACTTCAGAGTAATGAAATGTTTAAAGAAGAGAAGATTCTTTTTATGGAATTCTAGCCAATAACTTTAGAAAGAAAAATAGAATTTTCTATTTTGCAATCCCTAATGAAATAATAAGGAGCCTTGGTGGCACAGCTGCTAACCAAATGGTCGGCAGTTTGAACCCACCAGCCTCTCTGTAGGAGAAAGATGTGGCAGTCTGGTTCCGTAAAGATTAAAGCCTCGAAAACCCTAAGGGGCAGTTTCACTCTCTCCTGTAGGGTTGCTATGAGTCAGAATCGACTCAGTGGCAATGGGTTTGAATTTTTGGGTTTAATGAAATAATAGATGTAGGCAATGATTAATCGTGGGCTGCTAACATCACAAAAGAGAGACAACCAGACATTATGTGCCTCCTAATGGAACTACACACCACCATCAAGTATTACTTCCAGAAATTCAACCTAAATCCAATCAGCTTCTGTATCCAGCTGCCAATTTATTGAAAATACAAAGAATAGTGGAACATGGTAAACTATCCTAACCCCCTGTTGTCAAGTTGATTCCATCTCATAGCAACCCTATGCCATCAACAGCATCCAGAAACTCTACCAGAAACTCTACAGGACAAACAAACCAAAGCTCTCTTCAACAAATAAATTGTGAGGGAAAAAAAAGGGAGAGACATCTATAGATTAAATGAGACATAAGAGACATATCAACCAGTGGCAGCGTGAATCTTAGTTGATGCTCATTCAAACAAATAAAGCGTTTAAAACTTAAGGATGAATGCAGAAATATGAACATTGGCAAGATATTTGATGTTATTCAGGAATTATTAATTTGTTTAGATGTGATAATAATACTGTATTATGTTTTTTAAGTGTCCTTATCTTTGAGAGTTAAATACTGAAATAGTTACAGATAAAATTTGCTCAAAATCATCCAAGTGGTCAGGGGAGGAGGAGGTGTGGGTGGGGATAGAGATGAAACAAGTATGGCCATGGGTTGATGATCACTGAAGTTGGGGGCTTGTCCATGAAGATTCACTCTACTTCTCTATTCTTGTATATGTATGAAATTTTTCAGAATGAAAAGTTCAATAAACACTTTGTAGATTAAAATAAAGGAGCCCCAGTGACGCAATGGTTAAGTGCTTATCTGCTAACCAAAGGGTTGGCAGCTGGAACCCACCCAGTGGCTTCATGGGAGAAAAGACCTGGCAATCTGCTCCTGTAAAGAGAACAGACTAGGAAACCTATGGGGGCAGTTCCACTCTGTCACATGGGGTATTTGTGAATTGGAATCGATTCCAAGGCACACAATGACAACAACAACAGAGTAAAAGAAATTGCTTTACTACCTTTTCTTGCCTGTCTATACTGAAGTAAAAAATGGCCAATTAAGGAGAAAATCTCAAGAAGATGATTCAGAAATCTTAGTTCTTTTATTTAGTAAATGGTCAAAACTGAGCTCTACTTCTGAAGCTCTGTTTCCTCTGCCAAGACTCCTGGCAGTGGCTGTTAACCCTAGCAGCTAGGGAAGTTATGCACTTTTATACTTTCTAAAGGGAGACAGTGACGTTGCAATAGCAAGACCTGCTCTGCGACATGGAACATACTCTTTTACTCTTGGATTGTTATTGACTAGTTATAGTAGGGACATAATTTAATAATGCACATATACTTAATAAATATCCATTTATTGAAAAGTCTTCAGAAGAAAATTTTCAGCGGGAGCAATAGGTATGCAAACTGAACTCAAAATTTCAAAATGTCAATAAATGAAAACTTTGTTTATGTATTATTTATTCATGTATCTAACTACAAACTTTGAGTTCTTATTACGTTGGTAAGCAAGATAAAATCTCTGTACTCAAAGAATTCAAAGTCCTAAAATTAAAACAAAATCAATGAGTGTAACTTACTGTTATAAGTATTATAATAGTTCCTGCCTTCTTCAGTATTTTATCTTAGCACCTAGCAATATCTGGCACATAACTAATCTAAATAAATATTTGATGGATGGATGGAGAGACAAATGGTGTTAGGGATAGAAGTGGCAGAAGATACATTAGCAGAGATAGATGAAGGTCAGATCATGAAGGGCCAGAAATACCGTGCTAGAAAAATAATCTTTATCTTGAAAACTAGGAGGGTAATTGAAGTTTTTAGGGACAAGAATGCTATCTTTTAAGAAATGAAAAGAGAAACTTCTTGAATGGCCTTTCATTTAATGTTCCCAAGTAAAAAATATGCTCTATCATCATCAAATAAGGGAATAACTTACCATTACTGAGCATTAAAGCAATTATGTTCATTATCTATGACCTCCCCAAACATTTATTTATGTATTCATTGTCCCCTAAACAAAGATGAACCTCACTGGTTTTAATTGTGTCCTGCTCTGAAGCATATTATTATGAATTTAAGAGATATAATCGAATTAGTGAAGAAACAATCACATTTGAGATTTCTAAATACTTAGGACAACAAAAATATTTTAAAAACTAAAATAAAGGAAAGCTCGGTATTGTTGATTGTTCTTAATAACTATTTCAAATAGGAAAAATTGTATTTTATTTTTTGTTTAAATAAAAATGCAAGCCGGAAAAGATAATTCTATTAAATAAAATTATATTTAATGGAATAATATTGTTGGTGCTATTCAATAACTGCAATAGAGAAGATAACTCTGTTGTACTAAGGAAAGACAAAGACAGATGTTACCATGAATGCAATTTATATGGTGCATTGTTCCCAGACTGCGAAATTAGAAGGTCACATTTACAGTGACCCTAGATGCAATTAGAGGTAAAGCTAATTCATGGTCAGCATGCCAATTCTATGCTACTAAGATTTGGGAGCATAAAAGAAAAAGTCATATTCATTCACTCAATATTTATTATATCCCTATCACAACTGAGGAGTCCCTGGTGGTGCAAACAGTGAACATGTTTAGCTGCTAACTGAAAAGTTGGAGTCCACCAAGGGTACCTCAAAAGAAAGGCCTGGCTCTCTACTTCCAAAAAATCAGCACTGAAAACTCTATGGAGCACAGTTCTACTCTGACACACATGGGGTTGCCACAAGTCAGAGTTGACTCAATGGCAACTGGTGCCGGTTCTGGTACCACAACTGAATAAGTGAAGAGACAGTGTTATAGCAGATACAAAGCTGTGTCAGAGTTCCCACCCCAGGAAGAAACATTCTACTAGGATGGGTAAGAACCTACTGAAATGACTTACAGGTAAAATAGAATGTGATCTGGAAGTACAAAAGGCACAAATAAGTTGCTAGAGATTTCAGAGAGTGAAAAAAAAAATATTCCAGCTGGGAAAATCAGGAAGTATTTCATGGAGGAGAAAACATTTGAGCTAAATCTTAGGAAAGCAAGGACCTACCATCTCCCAAAGCCCATTTGTTCAGGGTCTGCTTACTTTACAAATCCTAAATACTTCATGTGCGGAGATGGGGTTGGTGTCCTCTCCTTGCTCTCCCTTCCTGCTCCTATACCATTACTCCTGCTCCTTCCTGTAAGAGCTCTGTTTCTCTGAGTTCAGGCTACTGGACCTTCCACCCTCTTCCCCTCCTCGTTGTTATCAACCAACAGCCTCTGGTCACTCCCCTTCAATCACTGCCAAACTTGGTTCCTGGAACATCTTCCTCTTCTCCCTGACCTCCTATTATTCTTGTTGAATTCAACACACAGACAAATAAGGCTGCTGCTTACAGTTGTACAAGTATGCATTGTGCAAGTGCAGGGCGCCATCTTCCTTAGTGCCTCCATCATTGATTTGCATAGTTATTTAACAGATTTTGCCAGATGATGGTAAAACCTCTTGAGAAAGGGGTGGCATTTTCTTATTCGCACAAAGTCACCGTATTGGTTAGCGTCGCTGCATTTGGCTAATTAATTCAATATCCTGGCCCCTGTGGTCCTTGGCCTCCTCACCACCCTTACCTTGACCACCATTCCACTTCAGCCGTACAATCCCAGAGTCACACCCTGGATTTTATCACTCCCAGAGATTAGACTACCTCCAAAATAATAAATCTTGAGACTCGACTCTCCTTACCTCCTGTCTTAACAATTCACTTACTCAAGTGTCTCTGTGAAATAATCTTCTTATCTAGTTGATACCCCTAATTCACTGTCTCTTCCATTTTATTCCTGTTCACTAGACCCTGTCATCATTTATTCTCTTCATATCCAGCTTAAGTTTCATTAGAACCATTCTGTTTACAAATATTGGCAACATTCTTACCCTCCTCTCTCTCCCTGTCTCTCTCTCTTTCACATTCTGTAGGGAAAAAAATCAATTCTAGATGAACCTAACATCTGTCTTCTCTGGGCTGGCATTCATGCAGCTGCGCATTGCTGGAGAAATCCCACAGCCACCAGATGGTTACCTCTAACCTCATCCTATAGCATACTTCCCCTTACGCATGCAATCTCAGCAACATTGGCCTTTTGATAGATCAACGTAGATGTTAAGCACTCGGATGCTAACCATAAGGTCGACAGTTCAAACCTATGAGAGAAAGATGTGGCAGTCTGCTTCTGTAAAGATTACAGCCTTGCAGTGTTCTACATTCTACCTTGGTGAGTAACATCTGGGGTCTTAAAAGCCTGTGAGCAGCCATCTAAGATACTCCACTGGTCTCATCCCTTCGGGAGCAAGGGAAAATGAAGAGAACAGGATACAAGGAAGATTAGTCCAAGGGACTAATGGACCACAGCTACCAAGGCCTCCACCAGACTGAGTCCAGTACAGCTAGATGGTGCCCGGCTACCACCACTGACTGCTCTGACCGGGATCACAACAGAGGGTTCAGGACAGAGCTGGAGAAGGATGTAGAAGAGAATTCTAACTCACAAAAAAAAGACCAGATTTACTGGCCTAAAGGAGACTGGAGAAACCCTGAGAGTATGGCCCCCAGGCACCCTTTTAGCTCAGTGGTGAAGTCACTTCCAAGGTTCACTGTTTAGCCGGGGAGTGGACAGCCCCATAAAACCAAATGGGACTGATGAGGCACAGCAGTCCAGGGACAAGGACTAGAAGGCAGAAGGGGACAGGAAAGCTGGTGATAGGGAACCCAAGGCTGAGTAAGGATAGTGTTGATGTGTTGTGAGGTTGTTAACCATTGTCACAGGGCAACATGTGTACTAACTGTTGAATGAGAAACTATTTTGTTCTGTAAACCTTCATCTAAAGTGAGAATAGCAGCACAGTTGGAAGAGCGTAGTCGATGTCACTGAACCGTGCATGTCGAAATTTTTGAAATGGTGTATCATTGGCTATGTATATTTTCACCAAAATAAAAAATAAAAAAAAAGGTCGAGAAGGGAGAGGGTTGACATGTCATGGGGTTGTTAACCAATGTCGTAAAACAATATGTGTACTACTTTTTCATGAGAAACTATTTGTTCTGTAAACCTTCACCTGAAGTATAGTAAAAAAAAAAAAAAAAATTAAAATTAAAAATAAATAAAAATAAAGTACAATTAAAAAAAAGATTACAGCCTTGGAAACCCTAAGGGGCAGTTCTACTCTGTCTATAGGGTCACTATGAGTCAGAATTGACTAGATAGCAATGTGTACAGCAAACTGAGCTCTAGTGCCTTTGCACATACTGGTCCCTATTTTGGAATGCTTTTCCTGCAAACACTTCTCATGGTTGGGCCCTACTTAACCTCCAATATCAGCTTAATAATAATAATTAGTAACTAATATTTACTGAGCATATTCTTTGTGCATAGTGTTTTATATAAACTGGTTCAATCTTTGCAATAAAACCTTAGAGGTAGATGGTATTATTATCTACATTTTACAGATGAGAAAATTCAGGATTAAGAGGTGAAGAAACTTACTCAGGATCACACAAAGTGGTAACTGCAGCATTTGGACCTAAGCTAGTGACTACAAAGGCTATGTGCTTATGTACCCCATTACTCTGTTTCTCTGTTTTGGGCTGTCCTTCCATTCTCTTCTGTTAGTCCTCTTCCCAATGACACCCTAAACATTATTTTCTCCATTGCTAATTACAAATTTATTTACTTGTTTAAGTCTTGCATTTCCACTGTCTCCCTCTGCTTCTGAGACTTAAGCTCCGTAGGGGTCACAGGCCAATTTTGCTTACCACTGAGTCTTCAGGGCCCAGCAACATGCCTAAAACAGACCAGATAATGCTTGTTAAGTGAATGGAAGGATTTGAACAAGAGGACAAGGGAGGTAGGCAGGGCAGTCTAGACAGAGTGGGGCCTGAACAAAAGGTACAGCAGGAAGATTTAGGACACACTAACGGGATGATTGGAGCCTCCGTGGTGCAGTGGTTAAGAGCCACAGCGAGCTACAGGATGATAGACTTTCTACCCTGTACTTTGGCGCTGGTAGGATAAACAGGGCTGAAGGACTGACAAGTACCGTGTTAGACTAGAAAGTGTGAGGTATTCTATGTTCCAGGGCCGAGAACCAGCTACGAGGTCGCTGCCACAGCCAGGGACCACAGGGGCCAGCTCACTCCATCCTGGGGAGTGGGCTGAAGTGTTGTGAGAACGCTGTCCTTCTTCACCACGTGGGTTCCTGTCAAGGCTGAAGGGCATTTCCCATGCAAGGAAGGATCATGCTATCAGATCACCGCAGTGGCAACTGCCGTAGAGTAGACAGGGACTGTGAGACGGATAAGAGAGGCAAGATAAGTAAGTTGCAACAGGATACAATTTTATTATATTTTGACCAAAGTCATTCTAAGACACTTAAACACAGCAAAGGGCAGGTTCAGCGTAATCTTTAAAATAACTTAAAAACGTCAAAACAAAACAAAGCTAAAATGGAACTCTGAGTATATAGAAATGTAGCATTAGAGTGTTAATTTTATGAGGGGAACATTCAAGGAAATAATATATCCCTGGGTCATTTTAACTGCAGCATCTAACAGAGTTTTAACCCTAAATTTTAAAGTGTTGTTGTTATTAGGTACCATTGAGTCGATTTCTGACTCATAGTGACCCAATATGACAGAGTAGAACTGCCCCAAGGGTTTCCTAGGCTGCAATCTTTTTTTTTTTTTAAATTGTACTTTAGATGAAGGTTTACAGAACAAATAGTTTCTCATTAAACAGTTAGTCCACATATTGTTTTATGACATTGGTTAACAACCCCATGACATGTCAATGCTTTCCCTTCTCAAACGTGGGCTCCTTATTACCAGCTTTCCTGTCCCCTCCTGCCTTCTAGTCCTTGTCTCTGGGCTGTTGTGCCGCATTAGTCTTGTTTTGTTTTACGGGTCTGTCTAATCTTCCGCTGAAGGATGAACCTCTGGAGTGACTTCATTACTGAGCTAAAAGGGTGAACGGGAGCCATACTCTAGGGGTTTCTCCAGTCTCTGTCAGGCCAGTAAGTCTGGTCTTTTTTTGTGAGTTAGACTTTTGTTCTACATTTTCCTTCAGGTCTGTCTGGGACCCTCTCTTGTGATCTGTCAGAGCAGTCAGTGGTGGTAGCCGGGCACCATCTGGTCGTACTGGACTCAGTCTGGTGGAGGCCATGGTAGTTGTGGTCCTTTGGACTAATCTTTCCCTTGTATCTTGTTTTCTTCATTCTCCCTTGCTCCCGAAGGGGTGAGACCAGTGGAGTATCTTAGATGGCTGCTCACAGGCTTTTAAGATCCCAGACACTACTCACCAAGGTAGAATGTAGAACATTTCTTTATATAAGATGTTATGCCAATTGAGCTGGATGTTCCCCGAGACCTTGGTCCCCACATAGGCTGTAATCTTTATGGGAGCAGATCACCAGGTCTTTTCTCCCAAAGAGCCACTGGGTGGGTTTGAACCGGTAACCTTTCAGTTAGCAGCCAAGCACTTAACCATTGTGCCACCAGAGCTCCTAATTTTAAAGTAGCAAATGCAAAAAGAGAGCCTTAAAGTTATGTAGATGTTTATGTGTTACAGTAAGTAATTTGCCTTTCTTGATGTTTAAAAGTTATTACAGTTTTACATTGTTCTAGAGAGACTGACAGCTTGATGCCATATACATCACCAATTGCAGTTGAGTTGATTCCAAATCATGGCAACCCCACGTGAGTCAGAATAGAACTGTGTGCCACAGGGTTTTCAATGATTGATTTTTTGGAAGTAAATTGCCAGGACTTTCTTTTGAGATGCCTCTGGGTGGGCTCAAACTTCCAACCTTTTGGTGAGCAGCCCAGTACATTAACCATTCGCACCACCCAGGGACTCTACCACATACATAAAACCAAAACCAAACCAAACTCATTGCTGTCAAGTCGATTCTGACTCATAGCAATCCTATGGGACAGAGTAGACCTGCCCCATAGGGTTTCCAAGGAGCGGCTGGTGGATTCAAACTGCTGACCTTTTGGTTAGCAGCCAAGCTCTTAACCACTGCGTCACCAGGGCTGTACCACATACACAGAGCAGAATAAAAGGTGCCAAGGAGGTGTGGGTTTCATCAGTAAGGAAACTTAGAATGAAACTGGAGTTGTAGCAAAAATTAAGGCAGGAAAGAGAGCAGGACGTGTCTCATAATTGATTAAGCCTGAGTTCTCAGATTTCTGCACACATTCTGTGCAGAGTAGCACCTTCCGCCACGGAATCCAGAGCTCATCCTGGCTGCTAAGACTATCTCCTGTGACAAAGAGGTTCAAGGGATGTTAATTTGCTGCAGCTTTCAGGAGGGGTTTATAAAAAGGAACAAGAAGTCTAGAGCCCAGGGAAACTCATCATAGGTCCTTTCCCACCCTGACCACCCAGTACTCAGGAAAAGTGGACAGCTGCCCCTGCATGCAGCCTTTGAGCTGTTGTGTTCCTGAGAGTTTACACCTGGGAAAGTGACATGTAAGGGAAGGGACAGGGAACGACGAGATGGAGGGAAGCGCAGCGGACACCACTGGGGTTTGACCACAGTTCCGTGAGATCTTTTTGCTGCAAGCACCTCCACTCTTGGCTTCAGTGCTCCCTCTGGCCACAGGAGTGTGCTTGGCCTATGTAGGGAGGAAGTATTCCTGAGAGCAGCTCTCAAACAATGATGCCTGAGAGTTGGTGGATAAATGCATCTCTGTGGGCCATGGCTGAGGTGTGGTCCAACCCCACAGAATTAAGCATTGAGCCTCACAACCTCCATAGCTGTCCCCACTCACTCGTGCACCCTGCATTGGCTTCTTTCCCTTCCCTACCTCGTATCCCCCCTGCCCTTTTATGCTTCCTGGGATCACCTCCCGTGTGTAACAACCTGCACTCAAATCCTTGCCTTGGGCTCCACTTCTGGGAGAATCTAGCCCAGGAGAAAAAGTAAATAAAGACAAATTCAAAACAAGAAAAAAAAAAATTCCAAAAGAAAGAAATAAGTTTGTCTCTGCAATTTGGCGAACTGTGGTACAGTTCTAGTGATTTGCCGTAACTCTATGGTCTGGACCGTACTTTTTTTTTTTCTTTTTCTTCCTTCCTCTCTCTTTCCCTCCCTTCTTTTCTTTCTTCCTTTTTTTTTTTTTGAGCCCAAATGAATGTTCTACTTTATAGACTGTCAGAAACCAGTCGCTGCTAGAGCGAAGTCGGTCTGGAATTTATTTTCGTATTTGAGGGTCAGGGTGATTTCCAGGGGTTCAAATCAGAGTCACAACAGCTGAGGGGTAGGGAGTGATCACAGTAAAACTGAGACAGAAACTTACAAAAATTACGTTTAATCCTGCCATCCCTCTCAGGTATTATTATTCAATTTTGCAAATATGGAAACTAAGGCTCAGAAGGTAAAGTAACTTATTTCATTTTTAAAAACAGCTTTATTGAGATATTTCACATGTCATATAATTTACCCAAACTGGTTTTCAGTATATTTCAAGTTATGCAACGATCACCACAATCTAATTCTAGAATATTTTGTCACCCCAAACTGACTTTACTTTTGCAATAATAAAAAACAAACAACCTATGTGTCAGGTCCTGTGTCAGGCACTGGACTATGTTGGTGAACAAGAAAGGCATGCCCCAACCCTCATGCACCTTAAATCCCAATGGGGAAGACAGATGTATATGTGCAAAAAATACAGTATCAAGGTAATTATAGGCTGTGGTACGTACTGTGAATATAAAAAGCAGAGTAACTGAGATAAAGAAAGATGGGGATAAGGGGGCTATTTTATAGCACAGGGTCAGGGACCGCTTCTATGGGGAGATGATACTTAAAGTGAGACCAAAAACAAGAAGCAGCATCAGGCACTCAAAGATGTAACAAGAGAGTTCCAGACTCAGGAGACAGCAAACGAACCCAAAGGCCCTGAGGGGGAGCTGAGAGTGGCCTCAACTGAAATTGGAGAAATAGGGAAAAGGCAGATCCTGCAGGGCTTAACACACCTTGGGAAGGAGTTTGAATTTCATTCTCAGTGCTTTGAGATGCCACTGAAATATTTTACTCATTGGGTTGTCAGGACCTAATTTATGTTTTTAAATATTTGTCTAGCAGCTCTGTGGAGAATGGAGATTAGGCAGGCACAAATGGAAACAGGAGAACTAGTAAGGATGTCACTGCAATCGCCTGGGTAAGCGATGATGTTGACTTGAACACCAACGGGGGCAGTGGGGATAGAAGGAGCAGACAGAGTCCAACATGTTTTAGAAACAACAGGAGGTGAGAAAATCAATGCAGTTATATAGTTTTCTGGGAGGGGGGGAGCAGGGAAATGGGGTGGTAGCTGGAATCAGGAGTCCCTGGGTGGTGCAAATAGTTAATGTGCTCAGCTGCTAACCAAAAGATTGATGGTTCAGATACACCCAGAGGCACCTCTGAAGAAGGGCTTGGAAATCTACTTCCAAAAAGTTCGCTACTGAGAACCCTGTGGAGCACAGTTCTACCTTTTTGCACATGAGGTTGCCATGAGTGGGAATCGACTCTAATGCAACTGGGACTGTTAAGCTGGAGTGAAGGGAAAGATGTTAGAAAACGAGAAGTGGTAGAGAACGTTTGTGATGTTGGAGAGAATAATACAGTAGAGAGGGCGAGAGAGTGCTACTGCCAAGAGCAAGAGGGGAAAGATGAAAAAAAGGGATCCCAGGTAAAGAAGCTGGTAGAAGACAGAGCTGGGACTGGAATCCAATCACACCGTGGTTGTCAGTGTTCTCTGAGGACTTCTTAGATATCTGAGGACCCATTCAGAGACTACTGGTAGGGCAGAGGAAGGCTGAGCAAGTGGGATTCTCAAGACACTACTCCCACTGTAACCAGAGCAGTTCCTTTCCTGTTTTGTTTATTTTATATTTAAGATTATGCTTACGCTTTTATTTTGCAGAAAGTGATCTGGGTTCAATGAACTTTGAGAGTTACAGCACTGTTCTATGCTACTTAACTGAGTATTTATTTAACAAATATCTCTCAGACTAATTACTTTGAAGGCATTCAAAGTCAACCCTAAGGAAGCAGAACTTCCAACTCTTTTGGGGTGATTGAAACTCAAGTGTGTCACAAAGAACTCTTAAGGATGCAGGATCCCAGACACAAGTCAGCTGGTTATGTTGCAGCGGTGGTCAGGGGGACTCAGGCTGACAAGCCTGCTGGTGTCTATGGCCAGGGATGTGGGTAGGATAGGGCCAGCTGGGGGTAACCTGCCACATGTAGGCCATGGAAACTACTTGGAAGATCAGAATTTTCTGATTCCTTGATCAGCTCTTTCTGAGAGCTTCCTTTCCATTTGTTACTGGACAGGTACTGCTTAATTTCCTCTGTACAGGTGAGTCTAAGGTGTACAAGTCACTCAGAAGTAGCCCCTTAGAACCTCCTGCTCTGACATTGATTTAGGGGAGGCCCTGATGAGGGACTCTGTTCTGCCCTAGCTCTGATGCTCTTCTTACCCCCATTCTCTGAAAGAAGCTCATCCTGGCTCTGCAGGCATCATCAGAGTATCCTGGTGGTTCCTTTATTCACTGTCATGAGGCAGTGAGGCGATTTATGCAAATCTAATGCACACATATTCACATACATTCCAGCATGTTAGAAATAAGCAAAAAAGAAATCTCCTTGCAATAGTTTACAGATGAAAGCTTTATTAGCTCTCATAAATTTTATTATTTAGCAATGAAATGTTTAATAATTTATTCAGCAAATATTTAAGGAACATAGCATTTGCCAAACTCAGTGAGGAGCTGCCATAATAGAAAAGAGTATGATTCCCACAGTCTCCTGGAGGAGACAAATGGTTATGGCAGTATGTAATATAATAGAAGTAAGTGTAAAGGCTTAAGGGCTCAGAGAAGCAAGCGAGTGCTTGTCACAGGAACTCCGCAGTGGCTTCATAGAAGAGGGCTGGCTGAGCAGGGCCATGAATGATGTATAAAATTTGCTAGGTAGAGAAGTGGCAGAGGGGTTTTCTGGGTTCATGAGAAAGTGTACAAAACCATGGAGACCTCAAAGAACATGATGTGTCTGGAACACAAATGCTTTTGTATGCCATTGGTGTGGGTAGTTGGGCATGAGGCTGGAAAGGGAGTCTGGGTCTGGATCATTGCTTGCTATGCTAGAAGGACCACTGACAATTTCTAAGTAAAGAGAGAAGCATGGTTAGACTAGAATCTTAGGAATATGCCTATAGGCATAAAGTGTAGCTGGGAGAGAGACATGAAAGTGCTAGGTATGGCAGTGGCAGGGCAACAGAAGGAAAAATCCAGTGTGAGACCTGCAGGAGTTAGAATTGAAAGATTTGAAAAAAGATTGGATATAGAGAGCAAGGAAAGAATTGAGACTAACTCTGGTTTTCTGGTTAGGAGACGTAAGGTAGATCACAGTGCCATTAACTTAAAAAGGTAATCAGAGAAGAGGAACTGGTTTAGAGGCAGAGATTTATTAACTATGTGTGCAAACATAAGACCTCAGTGCTTATAATATCTTACAGTAATATCTATATGCAGTTTGATTCCTTGGAAACCCTATGAGGCAGTTCTGCTCCATCCTATAGGGTCGCTATGAATCGGAATCGACTTGATGGCAAAGGGGTTTGGTGGTTTTGACTACGTATAGATATTATCAAGATATTTACATTTACCTAGATAGTCCTTTGGGCGACCGTTGTTGATTTTTGAGTTCCTTTTCTAATAATAAAAATAGATTTGCATTGATTCTTCTATGCTTACCTGTCCTTTCCCTTCTGTAATCAAATCTGTGCAAAATCTGGGACCAGGGCAACAGATGTAATCCAGAGAGGAAAAAAATTATCTCTGTGAGATCAAACCCCAGCCTTTGGAGGCTTCAATACTATCTTTTCACCAGTAGTTAATTGACAATGGATAATATCACAAACAATGTATTCTTATTACTACTGGATATTTTTTCTTTATATACCCATTCTGTGATTTCCATATCAAAGCATATAAAGAATAAGCTGTAACTGGGTTTCACACCATTAAGAAGCTCCTGACATTTTCGAAGTTCCCCTGGGATTTATGATGAGAGTCTTTCTAGGAATACTGATCTCTAGGAAATGACAGAAATATTCCTTGAAAAATTTGTCCAAACGAAATAACAAAAGGGATACTTGCTACTCTGTATCTTCAAAGGAATTGCATTTTTTTTAATAAAAGAAAAATAGTGGCTGCAGGTTGCACCTTACTTTTTCCTTTGATATTGTGGTTAAATGGGAATTTGATGAAGAGTGTTTGAGCATAATGAGCAGAAAATTACGTGATCGATCTGTTATATACATTTTCTTGGTGCCTAAGTGAAGAAGTGGGAGGTGAAATTATCCTTTCAATTCAAAACCATGCTAATCATCAACCTAGATAATTTTTCCAGTGGTATGTTTTGTTTGCTTAATTATTCACACTGGCCATCTAGTGACTTCAAATCCATCATTAACCACACAGCCCCCTGCTTTGTTCTTGTTTGATAGGCAAGTATTTCATCTTTCTTTTTAAATGATGGTGTGCTTTTCATATGCTAACTTGATACTTATCTGTCAGTGTATGACTGAGTAGGCAGAGAGTTTACAATGTTTTATAAAGTCCTTGAACTAGAAAAAAATGTTGAGAGATCATATAGCTCATCTTTGGTTTCTGAGAAATAGATTTGTTAGTTTGCTAATCGTTTTCAGGGAAAGATCCAAGAGTGTGTCTGTGTTGCTTATCATTGTATATCCAGCCCTTAGCCCAGTGTCTAGTACATAGCAGAGCCTTAGTAAACCTTCATTAAATGAATGAATGGATGAATGAATGAATGAATGAAGGCTTGCTTGCTACTCCTCTCTACCCCCTCGACTGTCCTAAATATTAACACCAACTGGAAATGTTCATCTGTTGATTTTCTTCACATAGTTTGTTAACAGAGTGATCATCTAATTTATAGTTCAAACCAGGGTGCTTTTGAGAATGAAAGGGATATTATCAATAATTACACCAGGACAACAGGCATAAACCAGGACTATCTCAGTCAAATGGGGACATATGTTCACCCTATACATAGAGGATTATGAAGGCACTGGAGAACCAGAGGACATTTTTCTTGCCTATATCCCTTGTCTTGTCTGTTTTCCTGACACCTTACCTGACTTGATATAACTGTTGTTATCTTTAGAGATAATAACTTAGTGTTCCCTAAATGCAATGGTTTTTGCCTGCCAATTTGAATTTTGTATTAAGGAAGCAGAATAAAAGCTGTAGGAGGAGAGATAAAGGGCCTTTTTGGACATGATTCTAACCCCATGCCTAGCTCTGTGTTTAACACATAGTTGACTTGATAAATATTTGCTTAAAAAATAAAGTTCTAATTTCAAAATGATAGAATGTAGAACTAGAAAGTACTGTTCCCATATAATGCATTTATAGAAATGGATCATCCATAGAAATGATGTTAAAATACATAGGCATAATAAAAATGAAGAAGGGGTACTTTTAGTTGACAAAAAACTGATAAATCCTTGAAAAATGAAAACTCTTGTTTAAGACCAAACTGGAAAATCACTTCTCAGAACACGCGTAAGAGTAACATCAAAAGAACTCCATTACTAGCAGGGATTAGAGATGGAGGCAGAAAGGAGACCAGAGGCAATTAGCAAGTGTACACAGGGGGAGCAGCCAGACAGGCTGACCTCTACACACACACACACACACACACACACACACACACACACACACACACACACACACACACACACAAACACACACACAAACACACACACACATATGAGGCATATCCATCTCCACCCAGGAGCAGTCAGTGTCAAAGCTTGGGATAGAGTGGCAAGGCAGTTCCCATAGGAATCCACAATGCCTGGAGGAGTCAGGAGCATCTATATACTTCACAGAGTATCACGGGTCACTGTTGCGCCACTCTTACAGGGCGAGCCCCAGCAGCAGGTCCTTCTCCTCACCAGACTGTGCAAAGAGAATTAACACAAAATCTAATAAATAAGTTCAACTACCAAAACAAATCATTAAAAGCTGAAAAGATTCTCAAAATTTGAGGAACACCAACCCCATGGCAGGGTGGTTTTTCTCAAAAAGCCAGAAATGAAACAAATAAAGGAGTTTATATTAGTGGAAATGGAGCAGGATTATAATATAAGCTTGTTGTACTAACCGAAAGGTAGATGGTTCAAACCCCCCCAGAGTCGCCTTGGAAGTAAGGCCTGACAATCTGCTTCCAAAAAGTCACAGCCTTGAGACCCTATGGAACAGTTCTAGTCTGGGCACGCTGGGTCGCCGTGAGTCAGAATCAATTGAAAGGCAACTAATAACAACAACACATATCATCAAAGAGATAAGGGGAAATAATCATGTTCAGAAAACTAGTACTGAGTAATGACAAAGAAGAACCAATTAGATATCATGGAAATGAAAACTCTACTTTCTGAAATAAATTTAAAAAAAAACAACTAAAAAATAGACTGACTAGAACAATAGACACAAATGAAAAGCAAATTAATGATCTAAAAGACTGCATCAAGACATTATCCCACAATCTACCATAAAGGAGGAAAAATGGAAAACACAAAAAGAAAGTTAAAAAAAGATGAAAAACAGGGTTAGAAAGTCAACAACAATCAATTTGGGGTTCCAAATTGAGAGGACAATACAGACAATGCAGAGGAAGTAATACGTGGTAATATAAAAACAAAAAGCAAAAAAAAAAAAAGAAAAAATTCTACACCTAAAAAAAGATGTAAGTCCTTTAATTGAAGAGGCTCATCAAGTACCAAACATAGCAACAATGATGGCAAACCCCCATTGTGGCATTTTGTAGTTATATCAAGCCTAAATGGAAAATCCTAAAAGCTAGGAGAGAGGAAAAAAATCAGATTACCTACGTATTAGGAATTAGATTTAGATTGACATTAGACTCATAGTCAGTGTCTTTGTAAACAAAGGAGTATTTGTCTTCAAAGAACTGAGGGAAAATAGCTTTGTGTCTCTAATTCCATATCCAGCCAAGCTCTCATTCAAATATGAAGACAAAGGAAAACATTTTCAGACATACAAATGCTCGTCAAGCTTATTTTTGATAGTATTTTTTTTTTTTTTGGTGGGAGTAGGGGAGGGATTATTAGAGGATATACCCCAGCAAGAAGAAAATGAATTCCAGGAGGAAGCAGTGGGATGCATTAATTGTGTAATTAAAAAATTGATAATAAAATGAAGTTTATTTCTAGGGAAGTAATCTTTGATTTTTTAAATTGTGAACATGAAATTAGATACAACTGGGATTCTGCAATTACTTGCTTTACTTCTACAATATGTCACATGCCTATCACTGTATTAACTGAGGAATAATCAGGGGCCTGGCATCCTCCGGTTAACCAGGTGGCCCTTAGAAGTGGCCCCATTTGTCCTGATTCCAGAAGAAAGGCAAGTTAGATGCCAGGACTGAACCAAGATCTAAACTCCCCGCAAAGAACATATGAGGGCAAATGTACCACAGAATCCCTGATGCAAAAGCTACCTCTAACCATCAGTGTGACTTTCTGAAGATCTATGTATCCAGTTTCTGTCAGCAACTTGTTCTTTCTCTGTGCCATTTTCAAGGACTCTTCAAAGGTTAGAAGGATTTTTATAGGGAGAAAATTTGATAAATCAGATAAAATTGAGTATTAACAGAATATTGAGATCTGAGAAATGCTCTCACTTGCCCTATATTGCTTTACCTAACTCCTTTCCAACTCAATACATAGAGAGCTCTGAATGATATAAGAGGCTTTACCCCCATGGGAAAGCACTAAGAACCTAGTTCTGAATTCCTTGGGCATGACCCCCTACTGCTCAGATGGCAGATGGCCTCAAGGGGTGAATTCTTTCTCAGTGTAAAAGTAAAAGTTTGTTTAACGAGGTTGCCTGTAATTACTGCATAAACTGGGAAATGTTTAGTTTCCCTCTCATTAATGTCAGTGCTTAGTATTGTGCTTTGGTGGACATTTGTTGTTTGGACTGTCCAGCTCATCTCCATCCTTCTGGAAGCACCACCTCATATTTCTGTGTTCCAAATGGGAGCTGATATGATCCTGCCTCCCTGACCTTAGTGTTTGGTTGAGAGGATGAAAACATGCCTTGTAGGCCATATCCTCAGTACTGGAAGAAGAAAGCTTGCAGTTGTGGGGAATGAAGTCACAAAGCAATCAGGGGCAGGGAGGTGGAGTCCTGGTGTTCCTGGATCTTGTGGTACTAATTATACTCCTATTCAACCTAGATGCTCAGCTAGTAAATTCACCCTTTTCGCCTAGTTAGTTCAAACCATGTTTCTCTTGTTTGCAACCAGAAAAGTCCTGTCCAGTTCAGTGCTTTGCCCAGAACAGGTGCACAATAAAGGTCACTGAATTTAGAGCAGCAGGCCAACAATCAACTCAGTGCAAGAGATCAGGCTGCAGAAGAGGGAGGTGAGTGGGCCAGGCCAGAGCATCTTTGTGGGGGCAGAGTGTGTGTGTGGGTGGGGCAGGGGCAGACCATATAATTTGCCAACAGGAGGCAAATAACCAACCACATGGTAGCAACTCCTGCCAACAGAGCACAGCATAGGTGACAGTAGGTCCCAGTAGGAAAAGGTATTTTATCCAGAAATTGAAAATGACATTTGGGGAATTCTAATCATGAGCATTGTTAGGTTTGGGACTGCTATGATCTTTCTTTGGTGTAATACTTGATAATATGCATTGGTTTCCCTTTTTTCTTAATAACATTTTCTTTTATTACATTGTGCCAACATACTTATATGTGACTTTATATATGCAATTCAAGAGGACAAGGAGAACATTGATGTGTCAGCCTGTTGAGCTTCCTGATGGAAAGATATTCTTAGGGTCCTGGGTGAGGACTCAAGCCAAGAAGAACGTGATTTCCCTAAAGGTAATATGAATCAAATTGAGTATTAGAGAACTGTTTAGATTCTAGATGTGTCCTGGTGTCATATATTTCTTACAAACTTTTCTTAACCTCAGCTTCTTCATTTGTTTAAAGGTGATACTCACTTTGATCTGTACCATGAGCATGGTACAGAAATTATTATTTATCTTAGCTTCTCATGCTGTGGAAACCCTGGTGGTGTAGTTGTTAAGAGCTAAGGCTGCTAATCAAAAGGTTGGCAGTTCAAATCCACGAGGTGCTCCTTGGAAACCTAATGGGGCAGTTCTACTCTGTCCTATAGGGTAGCTGTGAGTTGGAATCGACTCAACGGCATTGGGTTTGGTTTTGGTTTTTCTCATGTTGCTGTAACACAGATACCACCAGTGGGGGATTTTAAAGAACAAAAACTTATTTTCTCAACAGTTCTGGAGGCTAAAAGTCCAAATTAAGTTCTCAGCCACGTCGATTCCTGCCTTATCGGTAGCCCTGAGAATTCCTTGATTTGTAGACAATCATTACATGGTATCTGTCTTTCCCCGTGTGTGTGTGTGTGTGTGTGTGTGTGTGTGTGTGTGTGTGTGCTCACGCATGTGTGTCTGTATCAATTCTAGTCTTTTTAAACCTCAGAAATAATTAGGTTTAGGATCCACCCTGCAACGGTATAACTTCATTAACATAACAAAAGAAAAGCCCTATTTCCCAACACTATCACATATATAGGTACAAAGACTAGGAATGTAACACTTACTTTGGGGGGGTGTGACAGATTCAATCCATAACACTATTTAACAGGATATTAGAATGAGACTCTCCTTGTCTCAGTTATGATGGAAATGCCAATAAAATAGATAGCCAGAATGAATGTGAGGCAAACCCTCATTTGCAGAATTTACAGTGGAAAAGTTCTGGAGGACTTCTATGGCTTGTAGTCTCCCAACAAAATCAGAGCTATAAATAAAGGAAACAGGTGGAAAGGGGAGAAAATTTGGTGATGACATTTCTTTGGAGCTGTTGCCACTCTATGAGTCTCCTTTTAGAGGGGGTGGGATCTAAGTCGATCATCTCAAGCTTTGTGAGGGAGGCTTTTATGGGATGACTTGGAGAACTGAAATGTGTTAAGAGTTGAGAGACACAGTAGAGCAATGCCTCAGAAAGTTAAAGTATTCCTGTGTCAACAGGGTTAGAGGTGGCTGCGTTGGGAGCAGCCTGCACTTCCAGAGTTTGCTGGGCTAAGGGATATGTGAGTGTTTCCTGTAGACCAGATGTGAGTCACATGGAAAAGAAAATTATGGCAGGGTCATCTTGGGTCCTGTCCTAAAGGGCCACACATAGAGATGGAGGAAGCCCAGCAACAGGCAGCTGGAAGCAATTGCAGGATTCTTAGGGGCTATAGGTGGAGTTTCAAGTGACATTCTGGAATAGAAATGTGTCCACCCAGGTCATGAGAAATATCATCAATGAGGTCCATCAGAGAACTTCTGAAGAGACCATGAAAACATCTCTTTGGAAAAAGAGTTGGCTTTTCTCATCAGCCAAGCCCAGAGAGCTTGAAGCCAGCTTACAATAGCACCAATTTGAGTAAGACCGTTTCCATCCACCTACCACTCCTCCCTCTCTTACTCTCCCTACCTTTCCAATCCTGGCTAGTAAGTGAGGATGAGGAAGGAGAAGCCCAACGGGTAAAGAAAGGAAAAGCTCCATCTATGTCCTCCTTATTAACCAAGTTAAAATAAAATGTTTAATATATATATTATTTTTGTGACTCACTGTTTGAACTATTTCAAACCAAACAATGAATGATAGTCCCAATCAAAACAAGTAGGAGGGCTTTATCTACTATGATTAGATAATAGATTAAAGTGTATATGTTCCTTGATCTCTATTAAAGACGAGATCTCCAAAAATGCATGTCTACATTAATAATATCTATCGTCTTTAACATAGGCATACAGAAATCTATTTTGATCAGAACTCTAAGGGGAAAAACCAGCTCTGACACTTATTGGCTCTATCAGATTCTTGGATAATTTTTAAAAGTTTATGACTAAATGGCAGAGTGTGCCTTCCATTCTCTCACCTTTTCTGCTCAAAATGTTATGTGAATAAACCAATTCTTCAGCTCTATTTAATGCCAAAACAGAACAAATGTTGGCAGAGGGCACATTGTTATTTTCTCACATAGTGGAGCATTGTCAATTGCAAAACCATTGTCTTGGCCACCAGCTAGGAGAGGTAATAACCTCCAGAAATTCTATTATTTGTGTGCCAAGAGGGCCATATGAACATGGCAGGGCGAGTCTTTCAGCATCATCTACCACATACTTTATGTCAGTTCATTCATTCATTCAATTAATATAGATTGAACTCTCACAGGGAGACTGGCAGTGAGACAATGCCTCCTACTGAATAAGCAAGAGAGAGGATCCTGGGACTCACTTGACTCCATTAGAATGCTTTGGTGGAGGAATCTTGAAAAAGGAAATAGCTGGTGGTAGCCTCTGTCTCCTGATAAAGACCATTGTGCCCAGGGTTACTAGCCCAAGACTGGCTTCCAGAGTTTGGCACTGAATTATTTATATCCACACCCCGGCCTTTTCCTGGTAAGAGGACAGGCTCCACCACAACACAGTGGAGTAGCCCTGGATCTGGCTGGTAGGGCAGAGCCGAGAGCCCAGCCTAGGGAATGGAGAGGTAGCTTGGTGCCTCTGGGTGTGTGGGGAGACCAGTAGGCTCTTGTGCGTAAAACAAAATTTTATCACTGATTTCTCTAGCATTGCTCAATTTCTACTTGAGTATTGAATACATGATAATTTTCCATGACACTTAATGTTTAGGAAATACTGTAAAATGCTGATAAGTGTTCATCATAGAGACTGTAAGATTACTGGATTTTAAATAAGCCTGCTTCTGTATGTAAGGTGTCTTAGACATCATAGAAAATTACTGGTCAAACCCGTTCCTATGTCAGAAAAGTGTTTTGAAAACTGAGACCTTCTTTAAGAAAGGAATTAAGTAAATGCAGGATATAATTAGTATAAGGATTTATAAATATTCTTAATGGATCTAGGAATTTGGAAATAATTCTACCTCTGTACCTCGTGGTGCCGTGGTTAAGAGCTATGGCCTCTAACCAAAAGATTGGCAGTTCGAATCCACCAGCTGCTCCTTGGAAACCCTATGGGGCAGTTCTGCTCTGTCCTATAGGGTTGCTATAAGTCAGAATTGACTTGATGGCAGCGGGTTTGGGTTTGGTTTTTGGTGCTTTATAAGTTTCTAACTATATGAAATGCAGTGTCTTAAATAGGCATTGAAAGTACATCCTATTTATCTCATATCATGTAGCTGTGAGTTTTTATTTTGAGCAAACATGATTAGAGTATAAGAAATTAGAATGGATGTTCCTCCAACTCTGTGTATTGTCTCATATTTGCTATTAGAGAAGAGTAAATTGAATTGCCCTAATGTTTTCATACTATCAATATTAATTTAAAATTCTCCTAGAGCTCTTTCTCAGTTTGATGAATGTTAACCTGTATAGCAATGAAATTTATTTTTAAAAGCACAGAATACTTACCAAATGTATATTGGTAAGAGTGGAAAGAGTAGGAAGTTCCAGATATTAGGTACTCCTGGTGATTGGCAACCCACAATGGCCACTGTCATCTGCTCATTAACCAACTCATTCTACCTGAGCCATTGCTTAAGGAAGAGAAATAAGGAGCTGCTGCTTAAGGAGAGTTAAGAAATTCCTGTAGAGGAGTAAACAGGTTGAGTGTGTGGCATGATGAGCATGGAAAGTTAGGCTACCTCTTGTTCTGATGGGGCCTTGCACCTCTACTTGCCCTTCCTCTGTGTCTCTCCCAGGTAGCATCAAGGTTACCATGGAAATGCAAGAGTTTCAATCGTTCCTTCCTAGCCCTTCTTCTAGATTCTTCCTTTCTCTGAGATGAAGTCAGAGGCACTTGCCATCATGTGGAGGCTGTGAAGGGGTCCAGTGAGAGTGTGTCAGTGAACTGACTGTCCTTGAATGGAGTGGACCATTCCAAAAGGAGAAAGTGCCCCTCCAGTACACACGTAGTGGGCATGGAATGGTTGATCAGGAAAACTCCAGGTAAGCAGAATTTGGTTACAAGCAGACCATTTTTAATGTAGCTGTGGCAGTCAAAAGTATTTGCAAGTGAGAAGAAATAATATATAACATTACAATTTGGGGGCATTCAATGGATGCCAGGGACTACGTTTTGTGTGTTACATTGTTGTTGTTGTTGTTAAGTGCCATAGAGTTGATTCTGACTCATAGCAACCCTGTGTACAACAGATCGAAACACTGTCTGGTCCTGCACCATTCTCACAATCATTGCTATGCTTGAGCATATCGTTGCAGCCACTGTGTCAATTCATCTCTTTGAGGGTCTTCCTCTTTTTTGCTGACCCTCTACTTTACCAAGCATGATGTCCTTCTCCAGGGACTGGTCCCTCCTGATAACATGTCCAAAGTATGTCCTTCCAAAGAGCATTCAAGCTGTACTTCTTCCAAGACAGATTTGTTGGTTCTTCTGGCAGTCTTTGGTATATTCAGTATTCTTTGCCAACACCATAATTCAAAGGCACCAATTCTTCTTCAGTCTTCTTTACTCATTGTCCAGCTTTCACATACATATGAGGTGATTGAAAATACCATGACTTAGGTCAGGCACACGTTAGTCCTCAAAATGCATCTTTGCTTTTTAACACTTTAAAGAGATCTTTTGCAGCAGATTTGCTGAATGCAATGTGTCTTGATTTCTTGACAGCTACTTCCACGGGCTTTGATTGTGGATCCAAGTAAAATGAAATCCTTTTACTTCAATATTTCTTCTGTTTATTATGATGTTGTTTATTGATCCAGTTGTGAGAATTTTTGTTTTCTTTATGTCAAAGTGTAATCCATACTGAAGGCTGTGGTCTTTGATCTTCATTAGTAAATGCTTCAAGCCCACTTCACTTTCAGCAAGCAAGATTGTGTCATCTGCATATCACAGGTTGTTAATTAGTTATTCTCCAATCCTAATGCCACATTCTTCTTCACATAGTCTGGCTTCTCGGATTATTTGCTCAGCATACAGAAAGAATAAGTATGGGGAAAGGATGCAACCCTGATGTGTACCTTTCCTTGTGTGTTACACAGTCTCATTCTGTCCACACAACATGTATCCGTGAGGTTTGTGCTATTTTTATGCCCACAAGGAAATTGAAGGCCAGAGAGTCTACATATGGCTGTGTAGCTATGAAAAGGAGAAACTTGAAAAAAGTACAGGGCTATCTGCATTTAGCATCCACACCCTTAAGCCCTGTTAGGAATTTTAACCAATGGGAGATAGCTCAAAACAATATGCATACTTGAAAATATTTTTTAAATCTAAAGCCATCAGGTATTTATTAGGTTCAAGCACATGAAATTGACAATATTTAACTATTTGACCTACAAAATTGGCAATTTCATATGGTTCGATCAAATTTGCTTATAATGCCTTCTAATATAGCTGCAGAAGACATTCATAGATGGGGAGCTCTTTGCAGAGCACATTCATATTGGAGAGCCCTCAATATTTCCCATGACTCATGGATTTTTGTTGTGTAAAAGAAAAAAGAAAAATAGCCAGAGCAATATACATTTACTTAATAAAGTTGGTATAATTAATGCAGGAAGTATCTATACATTCAAAATTAAAATTTTACCATTTGGAGGTAAAACCTGAGAACTCTTTGTAATTAATACATCAGGTCTGATAAAAGGTGACAGTCTGACAAGGACTAGTCCAGAATACCAAAGCAGATAGCATAGGCCAGAACACCACATTAAAATCATCTAAACCAGGCCTAGGATAGGATTGTTTCTCTGGCCACTTTTGGTTGGGGCTGTTTATAATTTGCTATGCACTTATTTATGATTAGCAGTTCCTGAGTGGCGCAAAAGTGCTCCACACCTAACTGAAAGGTTGACGATTTGAATCCATCCAGAGACACCTCAGAAGAAACGCTTGGCTATCTGTTTCTGAAAGGTCACAGCCTCGAGAACCCTATGGAGTGCAGTTCTACTCTGCACGCATGGCATCACCATGAGTCAGAATCAACTCAACCGCAATTTTTTTTGTTAGTTTATAATTAACTTTTTAGTAACATGAATACAGTTCTTTCTGTAATATTGTTGTTGCTGTTGTTAGTTGCCGTCAAGTCCACTCCAACTCATGATGACCTTGTGTATAACAGAATGAAATGTTACCTGGTCCTGAGCCATCTTCATGATTGTTGGTGTGTTTGAGTCCATTGCTGTGGCTATTGTGTCAATCCATCTCATTGTGGGTTTCCTTCATTTCGCTGACCCTCTGCTTTATCAACCATGATGTCCTTTTCTAGAGTTTGGTCTTTCCTAGTGACGTGTCCTAAGTAAGCTAGTTGAAGTCTCTCCATCCTTGCTCTTAAGGAGCGTTCTGTTTGTATTTCTTCTAAGACTGATGTGTTCATTCTTATGGTAGTTCATGGTATATGTAATATTCTTCAACAACACTACAGTTTGAACGCATCAATTCTTCTTCTGTTTTCTTTTTGTATTGCCCAGCTTTCAACTAATGATTTGTCTTTGTAAAATTCCAAAGTAAAATAGTTCCTTCATATACTGTAGTTGTCATACATGCCATTGGCCAAATATGTCCAGTTTTTCTCCCTTTCAGACACAAAAAAATGGGAATGGCATTTCTGAGACCTCTGTGACTGAGTGAGCACTGTTATTAGTTCCAGCCAATGAGTTGTGAGCAGAACTAACATACCTAACTTCTGAGCTAAGTGTTGAATTGCTGCTGTGAGACCTTCCAGAGTTCTTTTTTTCCCCTCTGGCTTGGCAACTGACAACATTCAATACAATGACTGTCCTTCAGCCTAGATCATGGGAGGAGGAGATATGGAGTAGAGCTCCTAGCCCATCCATGATGGACACATTGCAATAAGCTAGAAATAAACTTTAACGTAACAAGTCACAAAGATTTTGGAGCTGCTTATTATGGATGCATACCCTAGCCTATACTGACTGATACCAATATTTTGAATGACCAATTACATTTCTAATCTCTATTCTGAAAATATAGGTTGCATCTATCTGGTTCAGACATCTCTACTGCTTCTGATAGACAGATAAGGTACCTGACTTACAAAACGATTCCTGAAGAGGATGTATTCCAGTGTAGGTGTGACCACCCTTTCTACCCACAAGTAGAATCGTTATTGTCCGGTGACCAGCCCCATGAACGAAGTACCAATTGATTGAAGCAAAGCTCTTCACTAAGGGTGTAGATAGCTTCCTGGGAATTAAGATTTCAGAGACAACAAATGGACCACTGGGAGGAAATTTGTCCCTCCCTGCATCCACCATGGAGTCAGATTACTTTCCATTTACATCTCTCATTTAACATTGTTACCATAAAAGTCTGATAACAAAGATGATAACCTAGAAAGGCTGAGTCCACTGTGACTCATTAATATATTAGCATGCTTGTTTGTTAATTAAAAATCCACATAGCACAGACAGAATAAGATACCTTATAGGTAAATCTTGAAGAGAAGAGAGACACCAAAGGTTTGAGGTGAGAGGGGACTTCCCAAAGGAACTGATAACACACTGTGAACAGCAAAACAGGAGACATGGGGAAGCATGGATAACTGATTTTGCCAACTTCATGATTTCATCGTGGAGAAGAACTAGCTTTAACACTGATTCCAATTGTTTTTCTTGAGAAAAATCCCCAGTATTGGAGATGTATATCCATAATAGGATATAAGGGGGGGTGGGCAATTTTCTATTAAAATCCCTGAGTCTCTGTAAATAGATTTATAGCTTTTAGTCTACTAGGTAAGATTTACCTAGTTATCACCTACTCCCAAATATGTGGCATTTATTACAATTTATAGAAACTTTCTATTAAAGCATATTGCTTTAGGCTAGACTATGAAGAATCCTCACATTTCAGCAAAACAGTGATCCTTGTCATAATTCCCTGATACCTGCAAGATTCTAAGTGCTATTACAGGTCAGACCATGCCTAGCAATCATGTGGTGAATTGGAGGATATCACAAAAAGCAAAATATGTATGAAGACAGCATTCATTGCAAGAGAAGCATAATTGATAAGATATGACAACATATTTTGTTGACAAGCAAAATATAGAGAAAGCCTCCCTCTCTCCTGCCCACCCTCACCATATCTGCCAACAGGAATCTTTGAGAGAGCTGACCATTGCGGTAGGTAATTTATGCAGCAAATTTTCTACTTTTAAGAATGCTGACCTTCGCAGCATCAAATCATGGCCCAGAAACCAGAAATTTCCCTTCAATCTTCCACGCAAGAGTCACATTTTAAAGCCTGTCATCCTGCTTAGAGAACTACCATTTAACTGTCATCAGATATGACTTTTAGTATTTAAATTGAAATGGCATATAAAATACTTCTTAGCAGCAGGTAATTGTATTCTATCATTTGTTTCCTCTTTTGACTGTTCCACTATAAGTTTCTGAGCATTACACAGCATTGGTTTTTGGTTTTTGTTTTACTTTATTATTGTAGTTCAAATGAAGTTTACATTTCAAGTTAGTCTCCCATACAAAATTTTATACACACATTGTTACGTGACCCTAAATTGCTCACCCCATCCTGCGACAGCACACTCCTCCTTTCCACCCTGATTCCCTATATCCATTCAACCAGCTCCTAACCCTCTCTGCCTTCCCATCTCACCTCCGGACAGAAGCTGCCTGTTCAGTCTCTTGTATCTACTTGAGCTAAGAGGCACACTCCTCACTAGTAGTCACCATGTCGGATAGTGCAAATATTAAACATTTCCATTATCACAGAATTCTATTGGACAGTGCTGCTGGGCTCCTGTTGACATGAATTTGCCCCTCTTAACTCTGTGATACCCTCAAGAGAGTTTGACACGGCCGGAGTCCTCAAGAACTGCATTGTTTTAGCTGCTGTTTCTTTCGCTTTCTCTCCATCAAGGTAGCTGTGGTTCCTCGTCATTGTTTTTGGTCACTCTTTACCACATTTTCTCCTAACTCCACTTTCTTGCCTTTTAATATCTTACTTTTCCTCCTCACTCACGCTTTTCTTTGGCTTTATGTTCTCTTATCCTTTTCTTTGTTTGAATGGTATAATTCAGCTTTGAAAGGTTTTGCCAAACAGTGGGAATATTCCTTTCTTCTAATCAGTAAACATCATTAATCTTCATGTGTTTGGCCACTCTTTTTTTTTTTTTTTACTGTACGTCAGGTGAAGGTTCACAGAACAAACAGTTTCTCATGAAACAGTCAGTACACATATTGTTTTATGACATTGACTAACAACCCCACGACATGTCAACCCTCTCCCTTCTCGACCTTTTTTTTTTGGGGGGGGGGGATATACGTAGTCAAAGATACACCATCCATTTCAAAAATTTCTACCTGCACAGTTCATTAACATCGATTACGTTCTTCCAGTTGTGCTGCTATTCTCACTTTAGATGAAAGTTTACAGAACAGAATAGTTTCTCATTAAGCAGTTAGTACACATGTTGCCCTATGACAATGGTTAAGAACCCCTTAAGAACCACTGTCCTTACTCAACCTCGGGTTCCCTATCACCAGCTTTCATGTCCCCTTCTGCCTTCTAGTCCTTATTCCTGGACTGCTGTGCCTCATTAGTCCTGGTTTGTTATATAGGGCAGTCCAACCCCTGGCTGAACAGTGAACCTCAGAAGTGACTTCACCACTGAGCTAAAAGGGTGTCTGGGGGCCATACTCTCAGGGTTTCTCCAGTCTCTTTCAGGCCAGTAAATCTGGTCTTTTTTTTTTTTTTTTTTTTTTTTTTGTGAGTTAGAATTTTGTTCTACATCCTTCTCCACCTCTGTCCAGAGCCCTCTGTTGTGATCCTGGTCAGAGCAGTCAGTGGTGGTAGCCGGGCACCACCTAGCTGTACTGGACTCAGTCTGGTGGTGGCCTTGGTAGCTGTGGTCCATTAGTCTTTCGGACTAATCTTTTATTTGTATCCTGTTCTCTTCATTCACCCTTGCCCCTGAAGGGGTGAGGCCAGTGGAGTATCTTAGATGGCTGTTCACAGGCTTTTAAGACCCCAGATGCTACTCACCAAGGTAGAATGTGGAACATTGTCTTTATAAACTGTGTTATGCCAATTGAGCTAGATGTTCTCCGAGACCATGGTCCCCACAGCCCTCCGCCCAGCAATTCAGTCCCTCAGGGAGTTTGGATGTGTCTAGGGAGTTTCCATGACCTTTCCTGGTACAAGCTGTGCTGTTTTCTCCAGTGTTGTGTACTGTCTCACCCTTCACCAAAGATACCACTTATCTATTGCCTATTTAGAATTTCCCCCCCCCATCCCTCCCATCCCTCATAACCAACAAAGATTGTTACTTTTTGTGTGTGAACTTTTTCATGGGTTTTTAAAATAGAGGTCTCATACAATATCTGTCCTTTGTGATTGACTTATTTCACTCAGCATAATGTCCTCCAGTTTCATCCATGTTATGAGGTGCTTCACAGAGTCATCATTGTTCTTTCTCATTGCATAGTACTCCATTGTGTGTATGTACCATAGTTTGTTTATCCGTTCATCTGTTGATGGGCATCTAGGTTGTTTCCATCTTTTTGCTATTGCGTACAATGTTGCCAGGAACATGGGTGTACATATGTCTATTCGAGTGACAACTCTTATTTCTCTAGGATATATTCCTAGGAGTGGGATTGCTGGATCGTATGGTATTTCTAGTTCTAGCTTTCTAAGGAAGCACCATATCATTTTCCAAAATGGTTGTATCATTTTGCATTCCCACCAGCAGTGCATAAGAGTTCTGATCTCCCCGCAGCCCCTCCAACATTTATTTACAGCGATTGTTTGGCCACTCTTGAAACTTTCACTGGTGTTCCATTCAGGTATGTCTTAGGTTAAGTGTGCCTGATGTCAGAAGAGTGAATGAAATAGAAGCATAGCAATTGCTAGAAGTTTGTTTCCTGTTTTGCCTCTTTTTGACTCTGATATCAGCTCTTGGGAGGCAGTTTTCGCTAATGGTTAAGGGCTCTGGAGTCAGCCCACTTGAGTTAAAATTGTGATATCATCAACCTATTAGCTATTTGGAATTGCCCAAATGTCTTAACTTCAGTTTCTTTATCTGTAAGACGGGACTATACAATAGTAGTTTCTTTATAAAGTTGTTAGGACTACATTAGTTGATATAAGGAAATGTTTTCTAGAATATAGCTCAATAGATGAAAATGGTTATTATTTCTCAGTAAAAGTTTATCTTTTGCAAGAGTGCTGTGGACCTTGTCTGCCATACCGTACTTGTATGACCCCAGGCAGAGGAACGCTTATTTTCCGTATAGACTCTTTACTGTGTGTGTATTTCACGCTCAAGTTCTGCTAGGCACTCCCTCCACTCGATGAATTCACCATTTCTATAGAGAGAGAAGACTTATGCAGAGGAAACAAAGATTAATTTAAGACTGGACATAATCAGGTGCTAAATTATATTGGGAAAACAAATATCCAATAAGCTTTTACAAAAGGAAGCATTTAGCGTGACCTGGGCTCATCAGGAAAGTTTTTCTGAGGCCTCAGAGAAGAGAGGGTTATCTCCAGAAGAAAAGGAGGAGGAGAAAATGGAGCTATGTGAGGAAGGTAGTCAGCCGAAGTAGAGAGGAAAGCATGGACGTGAGGGTAGGAAGTGGCTGCCTTCGGTGGACAGAGAGATTTGAGTGGGGCAGTGGGACAGATGAATGGGATTGAGAGTGAGCAAGTTGGAAGATGCAGCATTAAAATCTATGTGTGAATCAAAGGGGGAAATTTAAGGTCCCGCAATAGGTTTCTGAGTAATTTTCTTTAGAATTTATTTTTTTACTATATATACTATAATGTACTTTTTATTCTTTGATTTATTAAGCTTACTTCTAACAACTTCACCTCCAAGTTAGAGCCTTTTAAATTCTCATCTCCTTTCAGGTTACTAGGAATGATTCCATCTTAACTTCATCCACATACATCAGGAAAATGTACCAATATGTCAATAATAAGATATTAAGTTGCAATAAACCCACAGCTAAACAGAAGAACATAAAATAACCCCTGTGAAGAGCAAGATTTAATTGTTCATGGTTTTTCAAGGTGTATGTGAAAAGGAACTCAAGCAATCAGTTTATTTTAGTAACATTTATTTTCTACCTCCTATGCACTCAAGAAACGTACGTACTATTTTCAAGGATATTAAAGAAGTAAAATAAATGTCTTTGTCTTCAAGTAGTGAAAATAAACTAACATATGGCAGACATAGGAGAAAAGACTTAAGCAAAGGAAAATAAATAATATTGATTTGTTTATGTTTAAATGACAAACTGAGTAGTACAGTATTAAGTTCTAGGAAAATATATTAATGGGAGAGATTAATGCAGTCAAGAATGGTTAAAGTTATCTTCATGAAAGCTGCTGATACTTTAGGGTGCTTTAAAATCCTTTTGATTAGGTAGAAATAAAGGACCATTCTTCTTGGTAAGGAAAAACATTATGAGTAGAGTACGAAGGTGAGAACAAGCCAGGGCTGTCCTGAGCAGTGAGAAAGATAGAGGGCAGGGTCATGCTGGGCAATCCCAGAAGATGAGGTTTTTGAACAGAAAGTTAAAGGAGAATCTTCAATGCTAGATTAATATCTCTTTTTCTGAGACTCAGATCTTCAATTAGTATCTTCTCCAGGTGCCTGACTCCCTGCTAAAGTTAAAAAAAAATTCCAAATAATTGAAAGTGTATGTTCTATGCAGAGTATAGTGTTAGATATAGCAATTTTTAAACAAGAAATGCACCTTCTATAAATTAGTCTTGGATGGAGACTGGCACCACCTGGAATATATTCCTGAGTGGCACCTTGGATGCCGGTTAGTTTCACACAACTTTGCCTTACCCGTAATAACATTTCTTTTTCATTCTTATTTTATTTTCTTTCCAGTTTTCTTTCTTCCTTATTCAGCTGCCTTTTTCCCATATGTCTTTCTCTAACATCTAGAGATCCAAGGACATTATTAGTTCCAACCTAAAGAAATTCCTGTTCCTTGGTTCATTTGTTCAGTAAATATTCTTGAGCACTTACTGTGTTCTTGGAAACTAATTTAAGTGCTTGAATAAATCAGTGAACAAAATAGACAAATATTCATACCTTCAGATAGCTTACATTTAGATAAGGTGTAACAGGAAATAAGAATATGTAGATAATGTGTTTCTATAACAGAAAATCCTAAAGAATCCACCAAAAAAAAAAAAAAAAAAACCCTACTAGAGCTAATAAACAAATTCAGCAAAGTTGCAGGGTATAAGATCACCACACAAAAGTCATTTATATTTTTATGCAGCAGCAATTAACTACGTGAAAATTACATTAAGAAAACAATTCCATTTAAAATAGCATTCAAAATAATAAACTACCTAGGAATAAATTGAAACATAGTTGTGAAAGGCTTGTGCACTGAAAACTACAAAACATTGATGAAAGAATTAAGGAAGACCTTAATAAATGAAAAGACATTCCATGTTCATGAATTGGTAGACTTAATATTGTTAAGATGTCAATATTTCCAAAAGTGATCTACTGATCCAATGAATTCCCTATCAAAACCCCAATGGCCTTTATTGCAGAAACAGGAAAGTCAATTTTCAAATCCATATGGAATTGCAAGGAATCCCAAGTAGCCTGTATATGTATATATGCAAAATTGACTTATATATATAAGTAAAGTTGGATACTCATACTTCCCAATTTCGAAACTTACTCAAAAGTTACAGTAATCAAAATAGTGTGGTACTGGCATAAGGATAGACATATAAACCAATGAAATAGAATTGAGAATCCAGAAATAACCCTATACATCTACGGCCAATTGATTTTCAGAAGGAGTGCCAAGACAATTCAATGGGGAAAGAATTGTCTCTTCAATAAACAGCGCTGGAATAACTGGATAACCACAAGCAAAGAATAAAGTTGGACCCCTACCTCACTCTACATACAAAAATTAACTCAGAAGGAGAGAACAGGATACAAGGGAAAGATTAGTCTGAAGGACTAAATGGACCACAGCTACCACGGCCTCCACCAGACTGAGTCCAGTACAGCTAGATGGTGCCCGGCTACCACCACTGACTGCTCTGACCAGGATCACAACAGAGGGTTCTGGACAGAGTTAGAGAAGGATGTAGAACAAAATTCTAACTCACAAAAAAAAAAAAAAAGACCAGATTTACTGGCCTGAAAGAGACTGGAGAAACCCCGAGAGTATGGCCCCCAGACACCCTTTTAGCTCAGTGTTGAAGTCATTTCTGAGGTTCACTGTTTAGCCGGGGAGTGGACAGCCCCATAAAACCAAATGGGACTGATGAGGCACAGCAGTCCAGGGACAAGGACTAGAAGGCAGAAGGGGACAGGAAAGTTGGTGATAGGGAACCCAAGGTTGAGTAAGGATAGTGTTGGTGTGTTGTGAGGTTGTTAACCATTGTCATAGGGCAACATGTGTACTAACTGCTTAATGAGAAACTATTCTGTTCTGTAAACTTTCATCTCAAGTGAGAACAGCAGCACAACTGGAAGAGCGTAGTCGATGTCACTGAATTGTGCATGTAGAAATTTTTGAAATGGTGTATCATTGGCTATGTATATTTTTACCCAAAAAAAAAAAAAAAGGTCGAGAAGGGAGAGGGTTGACATGTCGTGGGGTTGTTAACCAATGTCATAAAACAATATGTGTACTACAGTTTAATGAGAAACTATTTGTTCTGTAAACCTTCACCTGAAGTACAATTTTAAAAAAAAATTAACTCAAAAGGAATTGACCTAAATATAAGAGATAAAGCTATGAAACTATTAGAAGAAATCATAGAAGTAAATCTTTAGTACCTTGTATTTTGGTATGGATTCTTAGATACGGTAACAAAAGCACAAGCAACAAAAGAAAAAAAATAGATAAATTGGACTTTATTAAAATTAAAGACTTTTATACATCAAAGGATGTTATGTGAAAAGATGATCTATAGAATTGGAGAACCTATTTGGAAATTAAATATTGATAAAGTTTAGTATCTTACAGCTCAACAACAAAGAGACAATTTAAAAATGGGCAAAGAACTTGAATAAACATTTCCTCAAAAAAGATACACAAATTCCCAACAAACATATGAAGAGACATTCAATGTCACTTGTCATTAAGGAAATTCAAACCCAAACTATAATGAGATATAATTTCACACCCATTAGGATGGCTATATAATCAAACATATGGAAAATAAAAGTGTTGGCAAAAATATGGAGAAATATGAGCCCTCGTGTATTGCTGGTGGGAATGTAAATTGGTGCAGCCACTGTAGAGAACGGTTTGGCAGTTTGTCAAAAAGTTCAGCACAGAATTACCATATTACCCAGCAATTCTAATCCTAAACATAAACCCCCCAAATTGAAAATCGGTACTCAGATGCTTGTTCACAATGTTCACAGAAGCACTGTTCACAACAGCCAAAGGATGGAAACAACCCAAATATCCATCAATGGATGAATGGATAAATAAGCTGTGGCATATACGTATGAGAGAATATTATCCATAAAAAGGAATGAAGTACTGATACATGCTGCAACTTGGATGAACCTCAAAAGCATTATGCTGAAGGAAAAAAGCTAGACACAAAAATTCTCATATTGTATGATTTCCTTTTATATGAAGTATCCACAACAGGCAAATCTATAGACACAAAAAGCAGATTAGTGGGTCCCAGGGGGTGAGCTGAATAGGGAATAGGGAGCTGATAGTTTAATGAATATGTGGTATTCTTCTAGAGTGATGAAAACGTTTGAAACTAGACAAAGGTAATCATAGTACAACATTGTGAATGCACTAAATGCCACTGAGTGTACACGTTTAAATGGTTAATTGTGTGTTATGTGAATTTCATATCAAGAAAAAACTGAAACGAAACCATGCAAGATACTCATTATTTCTTCTTATACATAAAGAAGCTCACATTCAGAGAAGTAGGTGAATTTCCTAAGGTTACACAGTAAAATAAAACTTAAATTCTTCTGTCATCATTCGTAACTACTTATAGTGAAATGATTGGATGTTTATGCCTGTGCTTGCATAATATGTAAAAATATAACTCTTCAGTTGACTTTTAGCATCTGAGATGCACATCTTTTGCTTCCACCAATTCTGTATGTTCTCTACGTCTTGGAGTTGAAAGACTGGATCTATTTGTGTGTTAAAGGTTGAGTGGGAAGCAGTATGAGGGTCTCTGTGGTTAAGTCTGTTACTAATCCTTATCCTTCTGGAGAATGCACACATTTAGAATAGGTAGTCTTTGATCTTTTGTCATGAATTCATTGCTCATTAGCTCCAGATTTGACTGTGGCTGGAGATCAGCACCCTGGACAGCTGCTCTTTAGCCAGGCCTTTTAAAAACTGCAAATCCCACTAGCAATGGAATAAGTTTTCAATTTATCCACATTCTCATCAACACTTGTTATTTTCCGTTTTTCTGATCATAGCCATCCTACTGGGGGTGAAGTGATATCTCATGATGATTTTGATTTGCATCTCCCTAATGAGCATCTTTTCATGTGCTTTTTGGTCATTTGTATATCTTCTTTGGTGAAATATCTATTCAAGTCCTAAGCCCATTTTTTGATTCGGTTGTTTGTCCTTTTGTCGTTAAGTTGTAGGAGCTCCTTATACATTCTGGATATTAAACTCTTATTCAACATATGGTTCCCCCAAATTTTCTCCCATAAAGCCCTTTGATGCACAATTTTTTTAAATTTTGATGAAGCCACGTTTATCTATTTTGTCTTTTGTTGCTCATGCTTTGAGTGTCATATCTAAGAATTAACTGTCAAAAACTAGATCTGGAAGCATTACCCCTAGGTTTTCTTATAAAAGTTTTATAGTTTAGTTCTTACATTTAGGCTATTGATCCATTCTGAGTTAATTTTTGTATATGGTATGAGGTATGGGTTCAGCTTCATTCTTTTGCATACTGAAATTCACTTGTCGAAGCACCATTTATTAAAGATACTAGCCGCTGTGGAAAACAGTTTGGAAGTTTCTCAAAAAGTTAAACTTAAAATTACCACATTTCCCAGCAATGACACTCCAAAGTATATACACTAAAGATTTGAAAGCAGGGACACAAACAGATACAGTACAACAATGTTCATTGCAGCACTATTGACAGTAGCCAAAAGGTGGAACAACCTGAATGTTCATTAACAAATGAATGGATAAACAAAATGTGGTATATAGATATATACATACGATGGAATGATACTCAGCCATAAAGAGAAATGATGTTCTGACGCATGCTATAACAAGAAGGAACCTTGAAAACATTACACTGGGGGAAAGAAGTCGGTTACAAAAGTACAAATATTGTATGACCCTACTTATGAAATATCTAGAATAGGCAAATGTATAGAGACCAAAAAGTTTACTAGTGGTTACCAGGGCCAGGAGGGAGAGGAGTACCAAGTTTCTGTTAAGAATAATGGAAAAATTTGGACAGATAGTGGTGATGGTTGCACAACATGATGAACATAATTAATGTTACTGAATTGTACATGTAAAAACTGTGGAAGTGACAAACGTTTCGTTATATATATTTTTTACCACACAAAAAAGATCCTACAAGGAAAATATTGTACACCATTTTATGTTCCTTCATATTCTAAGCATCACACGGCTGTGATGACAATTATTCCCATAATTCATTATACAGAACATTTCTCACCTCTGTATGTTCGATTCGTAAGCAGCAAAGCGTGCGTAAGAATGACATTGGAATTTAACATCCTAAAGAGAACATCTTCTGTTGTTTTTTTAAAGTGAATCGAATAATAACATTTCATAGTCTATAGGACGTTATGCTACTTTTTCATTGGTACACTATTTCTATTCATTGACCGTGACTACCGTAATGAATTGGGGCCCTGGTTGCACAGTGGTTAAGAGCTCGGCTGCTAACCAAAAAGTCAGCAGTTTGAATCCACCAGCCACTCCTTGGAAATCCTTTGGGGCAGTTTTCCTCTGTCCTATAGGGTCACTATGATTCAGAATCGACTCAACGGCAATGGGCTTTACCCTAATGGATTGTCAAAATATTAAACTTTGAATGAATGTTTGGGTGTGTATAAATCAGATACCCAGGAAAACCCCTGACCTAAATACACCCCACATACACGAATGTCTTCCGCATCGTCTCACTGGCTGACAGAACGGTAATTCGGGTAACTTCACTGCAGTGGGATGAATGAAAAAAACCGAAACCCGCTGCCGCCTAGTCCAATCCGACTCACAGCGACCCTATAGGACAGAATAGACCTACCCCACGGGGTTTCCAAGGAGCACCTCGTGGATTCAAACTGCCGACCTTTTGGTTAGCACCCATAGCTCTTAACCACTGCACCACCAGGGTTTCTGAGATGAATGAAGCCACTTCAAAAAAGAGGGTCTAGCTTCCCAAAGTAGAAGGGGCTGTTTACCAAGAAATTCAGAAAACAAATGCAAGATAATTGGTTTTCTTCATTTGGAGTTGTGGGGGGAAATTCTTCATTATTTATAAGTGGAGAAGTCGACTTTCATGCTGGCATTTTGATGAATGGTAAGAATTAGTGGAGAGAAAGCTTCTGAATGCCAAGCAGGAATCATTACTGCGTGGTCATTCATTTCTGGAAGGAATACTTTTCAGAACAACTCAGGCTATGGTCTGACTTTTGTAATTGGCTATGGTGTGGTTTACAAGTAGAAGAACTGACATTTGTAACTTTTAGAATCAGCCACCTAAATGAAGGTACACATAAGTATAAATCCTTCCTGAAAGATAACTAAGATACCAACACAGAAAGGAAAGGGAGGAAGGGAGGAAAGAAGGAACAAAGGGAGGAATGGAGGAATAAAGAAACTTAACTTCTGTTCTAGGTAAATCTGGTTGCAAAACAAATGAAATCAATTTTCTAATTTCTTCAGTGCACCTAATTTTATGTCATAATGTATACATCAAATGATTTTAAGTGCCAATTATGTGCCAAGCCCTGTGCAGGACAGTGTAAAAGTTGTAGATGATCAGCAAATTCTCTTTCAGCTCTAAAATTGGTTTCTTCCACATATTAGTGTCTCTGATAAAGCAGACAGCTGACTGTTTCCAAGGCTGGTGATTCCCCTATGTGTGATCAGCTTCTCAAAGACGGCCTCAAACAATCCTATAACCCGGAGGGACAATCTGTCCATGAGTCAGTTGTGGGACTGGGCACTTCAGCTTTGATGACTTTGTGCCCTTGCCTTTTCCTACAGTTAGTGCCAGTGAGGTCTGTGGCAGTCTCTGAGAGCAGAAATTAAAAAGGTATATAGCCTTCAAGCAGTTCAGAGTGCAGAACTGTCCTTCACAGATCCATAGCACAGCTTTGCGGGGAGGGATACATATGGACAGGAAAAGTCATGTAGAAAGAGCAAATGCCTTGGCTTAGTTTGGAATTTTAGCACTGTTTCTTCCTAGCTATGCATCTTCTGGGAAGGCATTTAAACACCCTGAGCTTCATTTTCCTCACCTGCAGCATGAGGTAGTCATATCCAACTCAATACATCACTGTGAAAATTGCATAAAACAGCTCATGTGAAAGTGAAAGCACAATGTAAATTGTAAATCATTCTAGAAATATTATGAGAGACAGTACATGTCCAAAAGATGAGCAGAAAGGCTGATACAAACATAAAAATATTTCCTTGCAATTTTTGTTGCATAATAAAATGCATGCAAATCTAGGGCCTCCTAGATTATCATGATTTATGCATAAAGATGGTGAGTGTCACGGATTGAATTGTGTCCCCCAAAAATATGTGTATCAATTTGGCTAGGCCATGATTCCCCATATTGTGTGATTGTCCACCATTTTGTCATCTGATGTGATTTTCCTATGTGTTGTAAATCCTATCTCTATGATGTTGATGAGATGGGATTAATAGCAGTTATGTTAATGAGGCAGGACTCAATCTACAACAGTGGATTGTGTCTTGAGCCAGTCTCTTTTGAGATATGAAAGAGAGAAGCGGGCAGAGAGACAGGGGAACGTCATACCTCCAAGAAAGCAGCTCCAGGAGCAGAGCGCATCTTTTGGATCCAGGGTTCCCGTGTGAAGAAGCAATTAGACCAAGGGAAGACTGATGACAATGACCTTCCCTCAGAGCCAACAGAGAGAGAAAGCTTCCCCCCGGAGCTGGAGCCCTGAATTTGGACTTCTAGCCTACTGGACTGTGAGGAAATAAATTTCTCTTTGTTAAAGCCATACACTTGCAGTATTTCTGTTATAGCAGCACTAGATAACTAAGATAGTGAGTTTGGAAATACCAGGACAAAATCTCCATCATGAATTTTTGTTAATGCATACAGTGGAGAAAAAATAATGGAGTATTCTGGTGACTTTTCTGCAATTTATCTTAGGCTGATAAGTGAATGTGTACAGAAACGTGTGTGTGTGTATTTGGTGTGTGTAGTTGTGTGAGTGTTTGGTGAGTGGGTAGTGTGTGTGTGTAGCTATTTGTATTTAAGAGTATGGGGGGGTTGTGTGTCTGTTGTGTATGTGTGGTTGTGATATCTGTATATGTATGTTTATGGTGTATATGGTTTGTGTGTATCTGTGGTATGTATATATGTTCATATGGTGTGTGTGTATGTAATGAGTGTGTATGCATACGTGTAGTGTATATGTACGCATATATGATTTCTTTTTAAATACAGTATGTGTGATATGTTTATGTCTGTGTGTGAGCTGCATGTATGTGTGATATGTATGTCTGTGTGTGATGTGTATGTTGATGTGGTGTATGTGTAGTGACAGTGTATTATGTGTCTGTGTGTGGCATCTGTGTGTCTGCATGTGTATAATATGGTGTTTGTGTGTGGATGTGTCTGATGTGGGGTTCTGAACTTGCCACATGCAGTTGAACTCAAATGTTCTCCAGAAACAGAATTTCCATGGAATTAAAATTTTTTACTCTGTGATCACATCTTGAATTCCACTCTTTTCCCATAAATGTCACTGAGCCTAAAGTTCCCTTGGTCCAACAATAGTAAACAGGCAGCCTCTATACATTAAAGCCTGAACTTTTTTCTCCCATCTATAAAGGGTATGTAAGGGCTAAATACTAAAGATCATAGAACTAAACACTTTTCAAAGAAGCAATGCTGATTTTGAGCACACTTACATATTTTTCCTAAATGTTCCCATAAAACGTCCTAAACATTCATCACCTTCAATCTTTAGAAGATTTGAAATATTTAATTAACTCATGCAGGGTGAAAGAGAATTGAGAGAATTTAGCAAACATTTCTTAAAATATATATTTCTAAAATTTCTACCAAGTAAATATTAAAGTGATATATAGCTCTAACTCTTTTAGTGGATCATTTCTTTTTTATTCTTCTTCTCTGGTTTATTTTCTGGAGTAAATAACTATTGCTTGATAACCTTATAGCAAGAAGTAGTAAAATGATATACTTAACACTTCCAGCATTTAAAGAAAGATATTTAGGTTGTTTTTTGATAGTGATGATTACCCCTTTTATTTTAAAAAAGGTATTTCTGAAAATTATGTGGTTCTGGTCTCAGACAGCATCCAATTCAGTTTTCATGCAACAGTAAGCACCAAATTGAGGGTTGAAAGTACATGCATAGTGCTCAATTTTATTAGAGATTTTAAAGAGCACTATAGAAAGTGTTCAACATAAGGTTTGATTTAGACTGTGCACTTGTCTGAAACATTAGGCAAACTAAATGGAACTATTTTGCTGATTTAGCCATTGTATAGCCTGCTGGCCTTACCTCATTTTTCACTGTCTAAGATCAAGCACTCTTTGGTAACATCACACCAATGTTTAGCTTAATATTTTAAAAATCCCTGAAGCCTCAAGCAAGGTCAGAAAATGTCCTCAAAATAGGTCAGTGAAAATATTCCTAGCCTAGAACTTCCTTTCAGTTTTTGTTATATATATATATGTATAGGAGCCCTGGTGAACAGTGGTTGAGAGCTACAGCTGCTAACTAAAAGGTCAAAAGGTCGGCAGTTCCAATCCACCAGCCACTCCTTGGAAACCCTATGGGGCAGTTCTACTCTGTCCTGTAGTGTCGCTATGAGTTGGAATCGACTCAGCAGCAATGCTTACACATATATATATGTATATGTATATATGTACACACACACACAAACACATCTTAATATATGTTCATTAGGAAATCAAATGTTTTCAATGTGGGGTTGTCAAAAGGGAAAGTCAAAAGATCTTATTTTTCCATCGTAATGTATTGCTGATTGCCAACTTGTTGTATGTGTTTGCATTACTTGACCTTTACTCTTTTTTATATTTTATTCTAACTATTATTACTCCCAAGGATATCTTGGAGTTCATATCCATTTAAAAAATGTTTTCTATATTTTATCATAAACAAATTGATAACTTTCTATAAACTTAATGAGCATGTTTTTTGTTCCCTGTTTTAACAATTAAAGGGTTAGCACAACACAGAAAGGCTTGACCTATGGTGTGTACGCTGAAGTTGACATGCTGGCTGATGAATCTTTTCTGATCAACAGGACAAAATGTTCAAATGGAAGAATGTTTATCACTTGCTAGTAGATACAGACAGAACTAAGTTTACATGTTATTCAGACCAGGCAGGCTAGGAGGTACCTCTTACCACTTTCCTTCCTCCACTTTGCCCCATCTCCTTATTAGTGTTCCTTAATTTTTCCCTCAAAATAAAAACCTAATTATCAATACTCATAAGACTGCTGGGAAGATGTTAAATGAAGGTGGTTGCAAATACCAAGGCTTTGTCTAGTGATAAGCCGAGTGATAACATTAGTTGCCAAACATATTTTGCTCAAGGCCCTGCTCCCTGTATACAAATTTTATCATTTCCATCTGCCCACAACTTAGAGAAGCCTGAGGATCACAAATGTGTCTTTTGGGATTATAATGTGATTATTGGGTGATTGTTAAGAACAATCAATTTTTTCTCTCCCCGTCCACTTATTGTTTTCCATAAACCATGTGCGCGTGCTTCATTCTTTTCCTGAAAGGTCCACATGACAGAGACAGACTAGCTGCTCACCAAATCCATTTTCCTGCCCTCTTAGGCTAGATTGCATTTCTCAGCCTCCCTTACAGTTAAGTAAGTTATGTAAAGAAGTTCTGGCCAACGAAACGTGGGGGAAATTGATATACACCACTAGCAGGCCTGGCCCATAATACCTTTGGCATGACCCTCCACTCTGTCTTTCCCCATCAGCTAGCTCGATGTTGATGCTCAGGACCATATAGGAATCTTTATGTTGAAAATGAGTAAACGTCCATCCAGTTGGGTCCCTGAATGACTGTGTGGAGCAGAGCCCCTCTTCTACCATAGATTAGATTTTATGTGAGCAAGAAATAAATGTCAATTGCCTTACGTCATTGAGATTTCACGGTTTACAGCTATAGAAGCTAATATTACCTTAACTAATATAATAGACCACACTCAAGTGAAACAACATATGAGTGCCTGTCATACAGAAGATGCTTAATAAATTATTGTTATTATTATCATTAAAAATACTAATTTACCTATCTTTTATACAAATCTCTTTAAGGTAGTACCACACTGTAACAGCAGGAGACAGAGGCATGCAGATAGGAACAAACGGGCATAGTCAGGGGTAATATTATTCTCTTTTATGTCGTAGGATCTTAATAAGTACTTGTTCATTGTACTGATAAAAATAATGAATGCCTCCATCATGCCCCCATCCTCCCCATAAAGTTGTGGTCTAGTAACTTCTGCAACAGGCTACAGAGAAGCCAGAACTGCTGAGGTACCCTGATGAGGCTAGAAGTTCAACTAAAACAAGGATCCTAAGTGCATAAAAATACTCTTGTATTGGTAGCAGAATACAGTTGCTTTGTTTGACATTTAAATCATATGTAAGTATAAGGCCCTAACATACAAAATAGTACATAAAGTAATAATTCAGAAAATGTCAAAATTCATAGCTTATTCTCACTTGAGTATGACATTTTGTCAAAAAACTGAAATACCTCTTTGAGATTTGGTTGTGTTAAATCTCTCACCTCAATCCTCACAAAGTGAACATTCCATGCTAAAGCTTCCACTCTTTTCAATGTATTACATTGGAAACATAATATAGAGCAGCTGTTGTTGTCCAAAAATACCATCAGTGCATGTTCAAACAGAGGTATTATACAAAAGCCTTTTTTTAACAGAAGGATTAAATTCATTGACCTGTTAGATAGGAAGGAGATTATTTTGGAGAAATCATAACTTTTCATGAAAAAGAACAAACGGGTTAGCAAACATATTCTGTAATTAGTCCATAAAGTGCCATTTTTTATGGACTAATTACATATGGACATGCAGTTGATTCCCCTAAGGAAAGTAATATATTATTGTTTGAATTCATTACGATGAACGTATATTGTTTTTTGTAATGTAAACTTTTCATTTACATATAACATACACATATAAAAGTTCACAAATCTTAAGTGCACAACTCAGTGAGTTTCACAAAGCCCACTCTCCTATGTAACCAGTACTAAGATCAAAATGTAGGACATTATCAGCATCCCAGAAGCTTGCACCTCCTTCCATCACTAACACTTTTGTCCCAAGATTAACAACTATCCTGTTTTTGTTCTTTTTGAACATTATACAAATGAAATATTATGTAGCTTTAGTAGATACTGACAGTTTTCTGAAATGGTTGTACCAAATTATACTCCTGCCAGCAGTGTATCTTAGTTCCAGTTGTTCCCATCCTCACCAACACTGTATAGTTATTATTATTTTATAATAACAACAATAATACTTGTTAATAATTATAAAACCATCTCAATTCAGCATAAAATGATATGAGGCCTAGACCAATTATAAGAAAAAATGGTAAAAATCATACAAAGACTCAAATTATTTTTTTAAAATTTTATTATGTAAATGTTTATACATACGGAGAATTAGAGAAAAGTATAGTAAACTCCCCATCTTAGTCCATCTTAGTCTGAAAGCTCCACTGAAACCTGTTCAGCATCATAGCAACATGCAAACCACCATGGGCAGATGGGTGGTGCTGCGCATGAGGTGCATTGACCTGGTCTCCTGCACAGAAGGTTAGAATTCTACCAATGAACCACCACTGTCTTCATGTCTATAGCATATACTTCCTTAACTTCGTTTTTTTTAGTCCTTCTTTTTCTTCTTCCCTAACATATCCTATAGAAGCCCTGGTGGGGCAGTGGGTAAGTGCTCAGCTGCTAACTGAAAGGTGGGCTGTTTGAATCCACTGGCCACTCAGTGGGAGAAAGACGTGGCAGTCTGCTTTGTTAAAGATTAGAGACTTGGAAACCCCGCGGTGCAGTTCTCCTCTGACCTATAGGGTCTCTATGAGTTGGCATCGAATTGATGGCAATGGGTTTTTATGGCAACACATCCTATGCCCTCTCCTCACTTCCTAGGTATACACTGGTGCTAGACAGAAGATGACAACTGGGTAAGAAAAGTATACTGAAAGAATGCTGGATCTAAACTTCTATGTGCAACCTCCACAGGCTAGAAAAAGATGCCAACATTTATTTCTTATGTGGTGATCTTCATCTTCAAACATTGACATTGACTATTGGATCAACTACTCTCTCATCCTGTGACAATGTTCTCTGCAAACAATTTATTTTACAAATATACAATAAGCTATTAATATTAAAAATAGTTACTATTATTAGTCCAACAAGAATGCCACCATCTTTTGGGACCAATAATAATACATGACATTGTAACTTAAAGAGGGTGTTTTCTGTTTGTTTGTTTTTTTGTAGGTTCAATAGTTTGGAAGAAACCATAATAAAGAGATTAGATTCTGATTCTGTCAATAGACATAAGCTGCACAATTACTCAGTGAACTTTCATCTCTTCAACGCACTGTGTCAATTCCTGATGTTGTTTTCTGATGTTGCTTTATTGTCTCATAAGGCTCTCATGGGTAGAAAAAAGCTAGGAGAATATTAAGCCCAGAATATGAAGGATGGGCATTCACCGTGCATTGAGCAGCCTGGAAATTATTGTTTAATATTGTCAAAATGGTGTGTCAGAGGCATCTGACTTCCTCTAACTTCACTGGAGGATAAAGAGTGTGGTGGCAAAAGAAGAGCATTTCATTGCTACCTGTCAAGTTCACGTTTTGTCCTGCCTCTATTTGAACAAATGCCCTAAAGGTACAGAGCAATTCCATGTGCAGAAGGCTGATGGTTAGACTTTGCAAGTCTTTCATGGGTTTAGAAAGGCAATTGCCCTCTTTGTAATGTTACGCATCTAACTAGGTGACTTCATATAATTTGTCAGTGTATCCACTCACCTTCACATTTAAGAAATGAATTCGTGACTCTGTGATGTTGTTTTTTGTGTGTGTGTATGTGGAAACTTGAGTTTTATAAAATTGGCCTTACAAGCTTTTACATGTAGTGACCCACAGAAAATAAAGAGCTTTTACTATTTTATGAGTTTTCCTGTGGCTATGAGGGGGTTCCTGTCCCATAAGAATTGCCTTCATTGCTTCAAAAAACCGTGTACTCTTTAAATGACCCATGTGGGGGAGACTTCTTACTTTCATTTGCCATACCAGAGGCTTAACTTTCTTCGCAGATCCTAGCACAGTGTTTAGCATGAAACAGATGTTCATTGAAGGAATGCAAGAGAGAATGAATTGTTGAATAATATCAATAAGGGTATGTATTTTGGGCAAGGCTTGAACTTCAATGGTTAGACTGGAAACAATTTGATCAGTTTAATCATCCTCTGGGAAATTGGAACTATTTAATTGTTCAGATGATACTTTTCTGTGGGAGTGGCGGCTGCATGCATGGGTAGAGTGCCCTAAGGGACCAATTTTGGACCAGGGTCTTACATCAATACAGTTTGAAGAGCTGCCTTTGTAATTGTGTCTTTGATGTTGTAATAACTTATAACTATGAATTCTGTATGGGCAAAATATGTTTTATAGTCTTCCAAAAGACTGCAGCAACATGTAACCTAGCAGGAAAGGGCAGCCATGAGAATATTCATTGGTAGAGAAGGAGATGATTAACAGACATAGCCGCTGGCTATGTGACTTTGCCTTGTTTCTCACATATTTCCTGGTTTGGAGACTCCTGTCCCTAAAACTGTCCTGGACATCTGCTATTTTGTCCTTTGAAGACAGCTAGCTTCTTTTTGTTTGGAGTAAAACTCCTGCGGCACCATGTTTTGCCTTCTGGAGAAGATTCTCTCCTTTCGCTTTCAGCTGGATCACCCAGGACTGGCTGCCTCCTACTGGTTTTGTTGAGAACCGTTCCAATTGTTTGGAGCAGCCCAGGAGGTCAGTCCTTTAGGTTCTGGCCAGCACTGATCTGTCTAGAGGGTGAATTGGCCAGGATGGGAGATATTGACCATTTCAGGAAGAAACTACATAGTCACTCTCTACTTGATTTGGAATTTAAATCCTACCTGTTATGCTTAAGACTTATGACCCCTTCACTTTGCTACACCTCCCTACTATGTTAACTCAATCCTGGCATCTACTGCTTGGCCTGCCATCCCTAGGTTAGTGACACTCCAGAGACTCCACACTGAAAAGGGTGCTTACTTTTAAAGGTCCATCTGGATCATTAAATAGCATGGGTGTTGAATTATGTGTTAGGTCTGTTCTTCAAATCTTGGATATGGTATTAATAAAAAGAAGTACTTTATGGAGACCAGTCTTCTAAAATTACTCAAGAGGAAAGGGAAAGATATAAATAAAGAGACTCTGGGCACCCAGAAACAAATGACAAAAGCAAGGATCAAAGGCCTAAATATTATAACAACATTACACAGAAAAAGAGGAATCTCTTTATTCGTGGGCAATGTCTCTAAACTGTGAGTCTTTGGGTATGAGCCCAGAAGTAAGAAGCAGTGAAGAAGTATGTTCAGTTTGACCCAAAGGGGTCTGTGGGTGTCTTTGATGGTCTGTCAGATATGACACAGGAAGTGAGATTCATGCAGGAAGGCCAGAAAACAGATAGAACTTCTTACTCACAGGTCCCAGAGACAGGGAGGCACAACATGGTATGACTGAAGGCCATACAGGTGGTTGCACTTGGGGACAAGGTAACAACAACTTGAAATTTTAGGAGAGGGCTTATGTATGGTAAGCAGAGTGGGGTTAGCTAGGCTTTGTGGACTTCCTGGGGATTGGGCATTTCGATTGATTCTATGGGCTCAGGGAGCATAAAGTCTCTGTCATAGTTGTTGGGTACCTGGCCCTAGGGTGATTAGGATGAGTTCATATTGGCTCAGGAGTGTGAGAACCTGAGGGGAACAGTTGGAGAATGGACTTAATTAGCTACTCAAGAAGGGAAACTGGGGCCTCAAAACTGGGTCAAAACAGTTTTCAAGGGAAATGGTATTACGATAGAGAAGCGAGATGATGAAATGGCAATAAATCAATGGAAAGGAACAGTAACAGCAGTAGTAACATCAGTCAAAGTGGTGATGGAGGCAGTGAGCAGGGACATGCTGACCATTGGAAGAAATAGAGCTAATAGGGAGAGATAGATTTGGGGGGTGGGTGGGGTGTCACACTGTATCTTGGTAGTGTTTGAGGAGAGGGCTGGGACAATCAGTTAATCATACGAAAATATGATGTACTATGTACATAAAATTAATTCCAAATGGATCAAAGACTTTAATGTGAAAGACAAAACTTTGAAACGTTTAGAAGAAAATATAGGATAAATTTTTTACAACATCAGTGTAGGGAAAGATTTCTTAAACAAGTTATAAAAAGTGTGTTAGACTTACAGGAAAAAATTTAGGAGTTCGACTCCATTAAAATTAAGAATTTCTATTCCCTGGAAGACACCAAAAAGGAGTGTGGAAAGATAAACACCAGCTGGAAAAAGGTATTTGCAATACAAATAAACGAAATTGTTATTCAAAGTATTTAACAACCAGTGGACTGGTGACACAGTGGTTAAGAACTGGTTAAGAACTCAGGCTGCTAACCAAAAGGTGGGCAGTTTAATCTGCCAGCCGCTTCTTGAAAACCCTATGGGGCAGTTCGACCCCATCCTATAGGGACACTATGAGCCGGAATCGACTGGACAGCAAAGTGTTTGTTTTTTTTTGTTGTTGTTGCATAGGCGTCAGTCAATTAGAATGGATGCCAATCATAAACTACTATTATAGCACTGCCAGTACATTCCAGCTGAATAACACTACACGTAACAAAGGATTAATATCCCGAATATATAAAGAACTCCTAGAAATATATATGGAAAAGATAAACATCCGTACAGCAAAGTGGGCAAAATACCTGAACAGGCATTTCATGGATGAGGGAACACAAAACATCAAACTGACATATGAAAAGACAATCAACCTTGTTAATAATCATAGCAATTTATGTAATAAACCAAAGTAAAATTCCATTTCTCAGCCAACCGTATAGCAAAAATTAAAAACATCATACTCAGTGATGGCATAAATGTGAAATAATAGGAACTCTCTTCCATGTTGGTAAAAATGCAAACGGGCACAATCACTTTGGAAGACAACGTGGAATTACTTAGAAGTTTGAAAATGCACATACCTTCTAATCTAGTATTTCCAGTCCTAGATATAAATGCTGGAAAAATTCTTGCTTATGTGTACCAGGGAACATGAATAGAATATCCTTTACAGGATTGATTGTTACAGGAAAATGGAAACAGGTCAAATGCCCACTGATATTGAAATGGATAAATAAATGATGGCATTACATATTAATATGGTAGAAGCTCTACACACAACAGTAAAAATGAATGAACTATATAGCTACATGAATAAGTCTCAACAACATATCACTGAATGAAAATATATACAAAGAATAACATATAACCCTTTCTACCTACAGTTTGCCTGATAACTCACCTTTTTATTATAACAAGATTGTTTTGTTTAAAAATTAACTATTTTTTCTTTCTGTAGTTTGAATAAGAAAAATAATTTTAAGTTCTGTACATTGGTGATTTCAGTATTTAGTGTATAAAACTATATGACTATTTTCAAAAGGCTAAAATTTCTCAGTTTAAAATTAACATTCACTATTAAACATAAAAGCTTCACACATTTGTTCAGAACCAACATAATGATTTTTCATTTAATTTAAAATTTCGGTCTTGAATATTTCATTGCTTTTATGAGATACTTTAAAGGTTAGATTATTTGCAATTAAATGAGTAAGTCTATTACAAATTTGTAATTACTTTTTAGTCTTAGCTGAAGTTTATTTTCTAACAAATGACATTTTTAGTCTTTCTGTATTCAAACTCGGAGAAAACTGACATGATAATATAAAATGCTCAAATTGCAAATTGATTTATTAAGTATAAAATTAACATTTACTGCATATCTGTTAACCCATTGCCATCAAGTCAATTCCGACTCATAGCGACCCTATAGGATGGAGTAGAACTGCCCCATTGGGTTTCCAAGGCTGTAATTTTTACAAAAGCAGACTGCCACATCTTTCTCCTGCAGAGCGGCTGGTGGATTTAGACCAGTGACCTTTTGGTTAGCAGCCAAGCACTTAACCACTGCACCGCCAGGGCTCCTTGCATATCTATTAAAGTCAGCGTAAAAACTCTGCCAAGGCTATTATTTTTGAACTATTATAAATGGAATAAAAATAAAAATATATAGACTCATGCCTTGAAACATATCCTTGGAATAATATTCTCCCCATATCGCAAAAAACAGGCAAAGAAAAATAAGGCTATTTGTTTTGCTCCAAGTAACTAATATGTTTCAATCTTATTATTATTATTTTTTTTTAATCTAGACTGGGGAGAAAGTTTGCGGTGCTTTCAAGTCTTGAATAAATTTATTTGACATTTCTGTAAAACATTAGTTTAATACATTGTAATTGATTTCTAATTTCCAGTATGCAAAAAGCATAGTATGCCATCAAATACTCCCATTTTAGTCTATATAGGATTTTTTTTTTTATGTTTATGAGAGACTGTTTGCAAATAAGTGGCATTGTTAAATTTCATTTTTAATATTTTCATGATGAAAAGGCAGTGATCATTGTGTTCTCCATTCTCCATTACCAGACAGGTAATTTTATTCCTGCATTAAAGCATTATGCCTCTTTCAGAAGTGTTGAAAAACTGTTATGTTGTACACGCATTTCATGCTTACTAAGTTGGGCGTTGGAAACTCTAGAATATACTGTACTGTAAGTGAGGCTATTATCAAATGCAGAATCAATTCTCTATAGAAACAGATTGAGATCTGGGACAAGTGAAAGAAAGAAGACCTACGGTATGGAAATTAAAATAGCCTCTGAAAAACTCAACAATGAAACAGCTCAAATTACACTCCCAGGCAGAAACACCACAAATGGCTCCTGGCTCACAAAGAAAATCAATCCAGGAAGATGTGCTGATTTACATAGCTGATATGGCTGAAAAAATGGGCATGAGGAGAATGTAGCTTTCAACAGACGAAAAGACCGGGGAAGAATTCAATTTGTACTGGGAAACACATAATGGAGAAAGAGGCTTTCAGACAGAGCACCACACAAAAGGGATGGGGCTCGGGAGCGAGGGGCGTGAGCCAGCTCTCTGCCTGTGTCCCAGCCTGTGAGCTGCTCCAAGAAACCTCCAGTGCAAATGATGCTTTAAGAGGGATTCATTAAGTTCCGTAATGGGTACCAGAGGTGACCATAACTTGCATAGAAAGTCTGTCACGTAGTTCTGTCTTATTACAGTCTCTCTGCTAGGTGTTATGCAATTTCCCATTCCTTTAACAGACTGAAAAAGCACACTTTGATGTACCATTTATTAATTTCACTGGCTTTTAAATTGTCTGAACTGTGGAGGCCTGCTATAATGTATCAGTCTGTTCATTAAAGTTCTTGTCTACTCAAGGGTCTGGAAAATGAATGAAATCACCTAGAAATTGAAATATGTACTATTGTTAAATTACCCAGGGGGAGGTTTGTCTGCGTCAGTAAATGTACGAGGACATATATGCAGTGTGCTTGGGTTTCCAGAGAAGGATGAAGCTGGGTATATCTGGTGCACTTTTTGAAGGCACACATCTATCCTAATATTCCTAGCAACCGCAAACAGCCTATAATGGCATTTATATTAACCTTTACATCACCCCTTTTCAGCTTCCTTTTTCCTTCTCTCCTAGATAAAGGTGAAACAGTGAGAGATAACGGTAATCAGAGCTGGTGAAGAGTGTCAGCATTTCCAGCACAGGGTCTCTGTCACACACTCACCCATAATGCCATCAGTAGACCAAAAGCCAGAGACCCTAACCTCATCTTAAAATCTGGGATGAGGATAAGCACTGCCCACACTCTAGAAAGTGAAGCTAAGCCCTACAACCGTAGATAATGTCCTCATAGCATAATAGAGACACACCTGCATTTTCCAGCTGGTGTTCAAGTCCTAGCCTCGTCCTTTACCAGCTGTATGTCCTTAGATAAGCTACTCAACTTCAATAAATTGGTGTCTAAAGAGCTAAATAACCAATATCTAACTGCAGGGTTTCTCAACCTCAGTACTGTTGATAGCTTGGGCTGCATAATTTTTTTGTTGATGTGGGGTGTGGGGGGCTGTCCTGTGTATTGTAGGATGTTTAGAGGTGTCTCTGGTCTCTACCCACTAGATGCCAATAGCACTCACCCCCCCAATTGTGGCAACCAAAAATGTCCCCAGACATTCTCAAATGTCTCTTGTCAAATGCCTCAACCCTTAGTTGAGAATCATTGTTCTATTGTACTTTGATAAGTGCCAGACACTTTTCTAAGAGCTCTTCAAGTGTTAATTTATCTATTTCTGCCAAGAAACATAGAAAAGCCAGATGCTGTTGAATACGACTCATGGCGACCTCATGTGCGTTAGAGCAGAGCTGTACTTCATAGGGTTTTCAATGCCGATTTTTTTAAAGTAAATCACAAGGCCTTTCTTCTGAGGCACCTCTGGGTGGACTTGAATCTCCAACCTTTCCATCAGCAGCTGAGCGTATTAACCATTTGTGCTACCTAGGAACCCAGCAAACAGAGAAGTGGGCACTATTCTTATCTACATGTTACAGATGCAGAAACTGAAGCACAGAGAAACTAAGTAACTTCTAGGAGGTGACACAGCTTTAGGAGGCAGAGCTGAACAAACCAGGTGTCAGGTTCCAAGTATGTACTTTCACCTCTAGTCTCTACTGCCTGAATTGGTCATTACACCAGCCTCACAGAGCTGTTGTGAACACTGAATGACTTAACGACTGTAGCAGCCATCACTCTTGTTGGTGCTGTTACAGTCAAGAGCACAGCTTATCCCTTCTGCATGGCAAGGCTTTATCTGTGGATCTCAGAGACAGCTGCTGCTGCTCCACCACACCCCCAGTCTCTGCCTCAGGGGAAAGCAGCCAGGCAGCATCTGAGTTTCACTTCTTCCCCATCTGCTAATTCCCACTTCGTGGCAGCCCCACCACCCCATGTTCATCATTATTTGATTTAGTCATTTAGGGAAATCTAAAGAAACTTCATCTTCAAAAAAAGTGAGGGACTCCGTATAGAAACAGTGGTTCCCAACCATGGTTGGGAAACTTGAAAATACAGACTGGTGCACAGGACCCTCACCCAGAGATTCTGGCTTAATTGGACGAGGCTGCGGTCTGGGTGTTGGGATTTTTAAAACCTCCTCCAACTAATTTTAATATGCAGCGATGGGTGGGAACCACTGATCCAAGATATCTTTTCTGTACTAACCTATTAGTCCATGCAATGCTAATATAATTTACTGATTAAATTCGGGCGCTACTTTATGTCACCAGGAGGTAACTAACCTAAAATTTACTCAATAAAAATAAGCTATAATCACTTGTGCAGAAAGGAATGAATCCAGGAGAGAAGTAGAGTTTAAATTTGCTATTTTCACCAACACTGCCCGGAGGGTAGTCTAATTCCAGATGAATACCCCTTGTTCTCAGGACAGAAATTCAGCAACAGTGGAAGAGGAGAGTGCACCAGGCTAAAAAAAAAAAGTAAAATAGAGTCTTTAATGTCCAAAAATAAGGGATCAACTAAGTAAAATATGAGTCATATTATGGAATCCTGTGCTTTCATAAAGACGGTTGTTCTGAAGTGTATATATTGACACAGAGAAATGCTCACAATATGTTACTAAATGAAAAGAGTGGGTTATAAAATCACATTTTTCTTTGTAAAATAAAGATAGATATTCACAGAAAAATATCTAGAAGCAGGTATCCCCAATATGTCAAGAGTGGTTTTTACTGACTGTTGAGATTGAAAGTGACTGTTACTTCTTTTTGCCTCTTGATATCTGGTAACTCTTCTATGATATTTATAAATGATTTGTGTGGCAAAAAATATAATTAAAAAATAGTCCTTTAGAAGATCCAACTCTCATGTCCTAATTTCATGCTCATGAAAGTATTCTTCTGAAATATAATCTGGCAGATTTAGTGAATCTACCTCAAAACTAAAAGGTTATCCTTGCTGGCTTGAGGAATACAGTCTTAGGCCAGTTAAAGCTACCAGTATAATTTTTTTTAAAAAAACTATCAGTATAACTTTTTTCTTTTTTTTTTATTGTGGTGAAAATATATATGACAAAATATTTGCCCGTTCAACAATTTTTACATTACATTCAGTGACGTTGATTATATTCATCATTCTGTACTACCATTACCACTATCCTTTTCCACCATTAACAGAAACAGTTTTCTGTTATGCAATGACTTCCCTTTACTGCTTCCTTCCCACCTCTAGTTAACCACTAATAAGCATTGGTCTCTATACATTTGCCTATTTCATATAAGTTATATCATACAATATTTGTCCTTCTGTGACTGACTTATTTCACTCAGCATAATGTTCATCTATGTTGCAGCATGTATTAGAACTTCATTTCTCTTTATGGCTGAATAATATTCTTTTGTATGTATAGACCACATTTTGTTTACGCCTTCATCTGTTGATGGACATTTAGGTTGTTTCCACCTGATGGCTCTTGTGAATAGGGCTACAATGAACATTGGTGTACTTGGTATAATTTTTTTTAATTTATTTTATTTTTCTGGTAAAAATATACACAGCGAAAGATACACTATTTCAACAAATTTTGCATGTACAATTCAGTGGCATTCATTATATTCTTCAAGTTATGTAACTGTTCTTGCTATCCTTTTCCGTATTATTTCACCACCATTAATATGCTCTCACTGCTCCCTAAGCTTCTCATCTAACCTTTCAAAATGCTGCTGTCAATTTTATCCCACACAGATAATTCTTTGAAAGAGCACAATGCTCAAGGCAGACATGCTTTATCAATTAAGCTAAACTACTAATTGGTTTAAAGCAGACTTCAGGGGATCATTTTAGTTTCAGGTTTAAGGTTTGAAGACTATCTCAGGGCAATAGTTTTTGGTGTTCATCCAGCCTCGATAGCTCCAGAAGCTCAAATTCCATTGAGAATTTGAAACTCTATTCCAAATTTTCCCCCTTTTGATCAAAATTCTTCTGTAGAGTTTTCAATCAAAATGTTCAATAATGGTAGCTAGACACCATCCAGTTCTTTTGGTCTTATAACATACGAGGCAGTTATTCATGGAGGCAACCAGACAAGCATTCCATTTTCTCCTCTAATTCTTATCTCTCCTTCTTCTGCTACTGCAGGTGAGTGGAGACCTATTGTTGTAGCTTGGACGAGCACTTGCAAGCTTTTAAGACCCTAGGCACTATGCAATGAACTAGGAAGAAAAACAGTATTAGGCCAATTCACTGAGATGTCCCATGAAATCATGACTCTAATGCTCCAAATCAAGAAAATGAATCCTGAGAGGTGTTTGCTTGTATGCAAGCAGCAATAGGAGCTGCTTTTTTTTGTAAAGACATGTATACTACAGCGCTTACCAGTTCAACATTTTTTCAGGTGTACAGCTTAGTAATATCAATCACATTGATCAGTTGTACAATCGTTACCCTTAATCTGTGCCAGGCTTCCATCACCACAAACAGAAACTCAGGGCTTCGCAAACAATGGTTCCCCTTCTCCCACTCCCTCCAAAGTGAATGGCTGCTTTAGCCAGGATGAGGTCTGCAAAAGCCAGTGAACCAGGACCTAATCCCCCAGCTGGACAATCTGATCTATTGATCCTCCATGGTGGAGTCTCCCTGGGAGGCTGCCCCAAAGAGCCCAGTGGCCTTACCTGTATCCTCACACACACGACCATTTGCCTGTGACTTTCTCTGTGCGCTCTCATTTGGAGATCTGGTCTTGGCAACTTTTCTCCTGGTTGGGCCATTTGAAGATTAAGGCCACTTCAGCATGAGGCTGATTTTGAACTAAAGTTGGGTTTTGCTTTCCTATTAAAAGAAACAGTAAAATCAGTTGAAGACGTATTGCTGGAAGCATCCAAAGACAATCAAAATATAAAACATGAGCTTCTGCATTAACAGTTTTAATTTTGAAAGAAAGTGCTTAATAAAACCACATCATCCAATACAGAGCTTTGCACATGATAAATATTTGATGAATGAATAAATGAATGAATGAACAAACGTAGTTAAAAGCTGTTCATCTAGAATGAAAATGAATCTTCCCTCATAGGGGACAGGCCCTTCAGTGAGACAGGCTTATCCTTCTTTTGCACTTTTAGATTCAGAATTTTTCACAGATTGAGTGACACATGGCTCCTGTGGTTAAAAGCAATTCACAGATGCCTTGTGCAGGAGTTCATATGATAAACCATGTGAAACTACCTTCTGAATGAAAAGGAAATGGGAAGACAAACTCTTCCTCTAGAATATGTGCTTTTGTGGGATTGTTACATCCTTTTCAGAAGCCATTTTTGGAGTGTGATACATATAACATGCATAATTCTACAATAGTAGATTAGTCACCACATTCTGGAATTAGGATTATCTTCAGGGAATCATTTAGTTCATCTTCCCAACACTCCTCTCCATTTCTGGTTTTTAAAAAAACCTAACCTCTTATACAAATAGGTGTTTGATTGAATCTTAAAGACTTCCAAGGAAAGGGATCCTATCATTTTTGTTAGTAACCATTTCCAGGGTCTTATTTATCAAAGTGAAATTAAGGGATTATTCATTCGATTGCAGGTATCAAGGTTTATAATCATTGTAATATGTATCCTCCTAGTGAAAAAAACAAAACAAAACTAAAAATAATTGCCTTAATATAGTCTTTCTAATCTGAGTCAAATCTAAAATTAATCACCTATAATTATCAAACCTAATTTAATTAAAACTAGCTGTTCACCATCTGGTCTTATTAGTATAAATTTAAGAATCTACCATTTCACAAGAAACACTTCTATTTAACCAATTATGTTAAGCATAATTATTACGTAATTAATCTCAGTTCAAATTGCATTTGTTGTCACTTGACAGAAAAGTAATTTATTTGATAAAAAAGCAGTTGACCATCTAATTACTCTGCCAGATTGGGGTCTTTTATCTCAATGTCTTACCACTTTCTAAAAAAAAAAAGGTATTAGAAAACATTCCTTTTGAAATATGAGATTAGCTATTATCAGTACACAGTAAACCTAAGAAATAATATTTGTAATGAATTATCATTATGTTTTGTAGTTTGAAGACCTTTATCTGGGTAAATGAGCAGGCCTGGGAATAAATTATGAAACAAAATAGATAAGGGAATAGGTAAGAATATATGTACTGCCAAAAGCAAGCTTCCTGCAGTATTCTTGATTGCTAGCTACTTTCAAGTGCCTGTTTCCCTCTTTGTGATTGATAAACCTGTTAATAGAAGAGATGAATAGTTACTGATTATAAAAAAGATACCTTTAAAAATAATGCTTACTTCTATGCATTTCCTTTTGAAGACTTCCAGAAAATCAATGATGCTATCCTTAAAAGTATGTATTGTTCGCCTAACATCTTATCATTTGGGAGCTTCATTACTGAAGGAGTGGGTGTATTTCTGAATAAGAAGAAACAATTTTAAAGACAAGGCTGCCTTGCTTAAGTACGGCCTGAGAAAGAACCAGAGATTAAGGCAGAAAACAAAACAACACAAAACAAAAAAAGCAAGCATTTAAGATTCTTGCTCTGGCTGCAACTTTGCACTAGGTAAGTGAGGCCAAAAAGATAAAGAAAGAAATAAGAAACTGAAATGTGTCCAAATCTGAGAAACACTTTGCAGGACAAAGAACTTCTTTCTACAAGTGGGGCTCAGTAAGGAGTCAAGTGTATAGTGGTTTTCTATTTGTTCCATACTTATTCTACGCTACAAGCTAAGTGTACTGGGCATTCAAAGCTGTCAAGTTTCCATAGCAGAAGGGGCCAAATGGCAAGAAGGGCTATAAAAATTTTACCGGCCTGATACATGCAGAAATATGGTGAATTTCTGAAATTTTAGCACTGGTTTTAAGTCCTAAAAATATGGACTGTATGTTAGATAATAATACTATATCTCTTAAATCTCCTGAACTTTGCAGCATGGTTACCTAAAAGAATGTCTTCTGCTTAGGAAATACACACTGAAGTACTTACAGATAAATGGGGCACAATTTTTATAATTAACTATGAAATTATTCAGAAAAAAGTATATATATAAATAAAGCAAATGTGCCAAAATGTTAGTCATTGATGACTCTGAATGAAGGATATATGAGGGTTATTTGTATCATTCTTGTAATTCTTTTGTAATTTGAAATCGTTTCTGAATAAAATTTAACAAATAAAGACGATAACCTTAAAGACTTAACTGTACGTAAATAACTAAAATTTTACAATCAGTGTATTGGGCTAAGATCTTTAAGTTCTGTGGTTGGTGCGGTTGTTCTCCCCTCCTCTTTCTCCTACCCAACCCCAATCCCAGCTCCACTCCATAGAGAGGAGAGGGTTTCTTAACACTTTTGATAAAAAATAGATCTCTAACAACTAAGGTGTAAGCTATGAGAAAATTTGATGCAAAGAATACAAAAGTTGATGCTCTGTCCCTAAAGGGAGTGGAAAATGTTCAGTGTTTTCTCTGAACACGCATATCAGTGGTAAAACATAGCCCCCCGCTTTTCCATCGTCTTCCGTGAAAACCAGATGGCATCTCTGGGATAGAATACTCACAACTACAAAGGTGGCATATGGGTCAGTGCCAAGATGATCACTTACACGGCATCTGCAGATGGTGGTCCACCACATCCTGAGGCAGGAATAATGAGAACAACATCCACTTCATCATCATCTGAATATCCAAACAAACACCAGGGAAAAGTTAATGAAAACAGCACCGGGGCATGTCCCAGGAGGAGAATGAGGGTCGGCTGGCTTACCTGAGATGAAATGAGAAGTGCAGCAAAACATATGTAAAATATTGTTTGCTTTTAATTGAGAGTCAGGGATGATGGATCTAAAAAGGGCTTTGTGAACTATAAAGCACTATACAAAAGGAATAAATTATTTCTAGCCACAAAGCTGATAAATGAAAACAAATACATTTCTGAAATGTTGCAGAAGTGGGTAGAACTTCTCTAAAATTAATAATAGAGGGCTTTTATCAGGAAAGCTAGGATGGATTTAATGTACTTTAAGAGACTGAAATGGCAGTTTTCATAATGTATACAAGTAATGCAAATGGTAAATAGAAAATGTTATTAAATTAAGCTTGATAATTTTATCTGATTACTTTCAGTTCTGAACTGCAGTATGATAAACTAGCTACGTGGCTACCAAATCCCGCTGCCGTCCAGTCGATTCTGACTCATAGCGACCCTGTAGGACAGAGTAGAACTGCCCCAGAGGGTTTCCAAGGCTGTAAATCTTTATGGGGCAGACTGCCACATCTTTCTCCCATTGAGCGGCTGGGGGGTTCGAACAACAGGCCTGTTGGTTAGCAGCCGAGCCCTTCAATCACTGCACCACCAGGGCTCGCTCACATAGCCACCAGGACAACAATAAATTATGTAATTAATACATTCTCCAAATTACACATCTAAATGCAGCTATGATTTCCAGTGCTATTTATTCATGACTTCTAATTATCAACAAATAATTAGCTTTTGCTGGGGAGAAACAATAAATGAATTATTGGATGGATGAGTGGATGGATGGATGGAAGAATAAAGAGAAAGATGAATGGATAGATGAAGAAATGCATGGAAGAATGGATGGATGAAAAAATGGATTAATGGAAGGGAGGGATAGATAAAAGATCAAAGGACAGATGGATGGAAGGATAGATGGAAAGAGGTTGATCTGACTAACATTACCACATTGAAAAAAGCCTTTGGATTTTAACAAGAGATATTTCTTTGACAGAATATAATTCTTAAAAATTCCATTGTATCTATAGCAATAAAATTGAATTGGCAGTCAGTTTCCATTCTCCTTGCTTTTCTTTCACTGTAACACAAATAAACATGTGTAACACAACATTGATGCTCTGCCTTTGTGAAAATTCTGTACCTATATTTTAACTTCTTTAGTTGTGCTTACTCATCCATTCAACCATTTGCTGTTTTTATTCAGTAAATGCTGACTGCCTACTCTGTGCCAAGCACTGTGCCAGGCATGGACATATGACTGTAGGCACACAGAATCATTCCTTACCCTCACAGAGCTTACTTCAGGTGGAGGAAACAGGTACTAATCAAATAGTTGTATAAATAAATCCTTAATTACAAATGGTGATAAAAGCTATGAAGCGAGAGTATATTGAAATTGGATAAGATAACAGATTTCTGAGAAATCCAGTTGAAATATTCAACTCATAATTAATCAAAAGTTGTCTTTTTAACTAAGATTCTCTTTGGTGAGGTGAATTTGCACATCAGGTGAAAATTCTGAATTGCTTCTGTTCCCCAGGATTCTGTTTATTACTGTGATGTCTTCCATAATTTCATGATGTTTAGGCATATATTTTATTCATAATCATTAAATTATCTTAAGCTTTTTTATCTATGCAAACAAATATGCTACAATCAGCTAGGTCAAGTCAATATTATTATGTTTCTTATAATGTCCTGGGGTGATAATCCAAACTGTTAAATGCACAAATTACTTTTAATGTCTGGCCCTCCTTTTCTCCTTCAGACTGAACCTGTGCCTATTTTTTCCAGCTTTTCCACCTCACTGTGGCAAGACCTTCTTTTTAAAGTACGTGCTGCACAAAAAGTTCTGAGAGCATTGTATTCTCTCCATAGGGTGTTAAAAACATTTCTGGCTGTTTTCCTCCTTTACTTGCACTGTTTTCAGGTCCAAGCTATATTTAGCATTTGTTTCTGTTAACTTTAGAATTTATTTTCAAGGATTAATGTTTTTCCAGTCTTGGTCTGTCCCCCTAACCTCAACCCCAACACATTACTTCCTACCTTAGGATTCCGCACTATCAGACTTCTGTTTACTGAAATCTGTCTTTTAATGGTATGATGGAAAATAGCACAGAATTAAGGGTCTGGAGGCTTGGGCTAAATCTATTAGTAAATCTAATAGTAAATGTTTATTAGTCATTTAACCTCTCTATAACTCGCCTGTCAGATGCAGAAAATATCAGTCTTTTCACAGAGCTATTGTGATAAACAAATAGGATAATGTATATTCATATGCTGTGAAAAGCAATATGCTAACTTAAGGCATTTAAAATGTAATTATTATCCGCTGTATTCCTTTGCCATTTTGATTAAAGCGATTCAGTAGCCTTCAGCAGAGTAGCCCAGTGTCTAACACATCATAGGCATTCAACAAGTATTAGCTCCTCTCCTCTTTCCCCAAAATGTCAACTGTAACGTAGAATACAGAGATTAATGGAGTTGATTATACTAATTCCCTTAGGACGTCCCCTGGCTGCAGTTTTTTCTTTTGGCAGGTAGATGGGAAAATATGGCATTTGATGATAGCCAAACAGGGTCAAACCAAAACTGAACCCACTGTCGTCAAGCAGATTCCAACTCATAGTGACCCTATAGGACAGGGTAGAACTGACCCATAGGGTTTCCGAGGAGGGGCTGGTGGCTTCGAACTGCCAACCTTTCGGTTGGCAGCCAAACTTTTAACCACTGCACCACTAGGGCTCCAAACAGGTTAGTTGCTAGCATATACAGTAACTTTGTGTTAATATCAGGGTGTCTCTTCCTCCTGGCTCAGGTCTGCACCAAGGCGCTTGACTGGATTTCAACCCCACTCAACTCCAGATAAACTCCCTTCATTCAGGCACAAATTGTACGACCATAGATGGCAGCTCTATCATCATATTTAAACTGGGATATTAGAAATTTCTAGCATTTAGTAATCGCTACAATATCATTCAAGCTGAAAATATTGCCCCAGCTATTCCTAATCATATAAATTATCACGAGTCTTCTACATCTGTTGCTTTAACCATGAGACCCATATATATTAGTCTTCTAAGTCAAACTCATTTGTCCATCACTGAACTGTATCTTTTAAGACATTTCTCTCGTAATTTTATATGGGTATAGCTATCAAAGTCGTGCCTTATTATTGACCAGACTTAGCAGAGATTAACAAGCATGCCTTTTCTTTTGATTGTTCTTTCAAAAAGCAAAAATATTCCCTCTATTAAAATAATACAAGAATTTTCAATGAAAATTGAAATTCAGTGAAAGAATACTACATGGGGACTTATAACTTAGACTTTTACCACTGAAAATGTTTACTCATATGCCTTCTGCTCTGTGCTAGAGGAAGAAGTTTCTGAGAAGAATCAGGCATCCTAAACCCTTTAATTACTTCCTCTTGCCGCCTCCCCATATGACCTGAAGGTTCTTGGAGTCGTGACAGAGAGAAACACTCCCTAAGGAATTGCTGTAGGAGAAGCAGTGGTGGATGTGATTCCACCACAATGTTTACCTTTTCCAAGCACTTATTTGCAAGCAGGAAGTATAGGTTGAATGGAAGGGAAATGCAGACTCAGTGAAGATGTATTCTGGGTGAAGGGCAGACAGGGCTGCAGATATTCTCAAGCAGCCGTGTTTCCTTCTGATCATGCACTGGGGATATGGAAAGGGCACAGCCACCATCTGAGCCTTCTTCTTCACAGGATTCCTTCTTCCCATGTTCCAAGGAGCAGCAGTGAAAGCACAAAGGATCCCCAAGCCTCTGCATTCCCTCTTTTTTGCTGCACGGAGACACTATAAAAAGTGGTTAGGGTCCCAGATCAACCTGCAAAAGCCTATGTTTCAGTTACTTTGGGGTAAAGCAGTCTTTAGGGTGTGCTGGGAACTTAACCAGTTATTTAGAGCATTGTTTCTATGAGAAAATATGCTCTGCATTTCAAACACTGATTTACAAATGGGTTTTGGAGCACAACTCATAAGTAAATTGGAATTCCCGTTGGATTGGAATTAAATAAACACTTGAATATGATTATGAACTTTCTTGCTATTCCTTATACTTTATGACTGTCAACTTGTTTTCAGATACAGATTTAACTAAAAATGCTATTTTGGTTCTCTGTACTTTCCTTCTAATTATTACTATTAGTTAATACTTGCATTAGGTAATTTAGGATATTTTCACTCATGGTGCCCTTTGACATACCTGAAATCTTCACAGCAGCCATTTGAACTTGGTGACTGTTGTTATTCTCATTTTGCAAGTGAGGAAACTGAGGCTGGAGGAGTTTGGCTTGCTCAGCATATACAAGCATTAAGAGACTAGAACTGGAGCTCAACCCCCGGTCTGGTAGCAAATGCCATGCAGGCTCTTTCCACAACATCCCACTCTATTGCACAAATCTTCCAATGATGAGACAGTGAGCGAAATTAAACGATGCTGTTTGTCTACAGGAAAGGTCTTGGTCACTTTTTCCAACCAGAAAACTGTTACCAGGTTGCTTCATTAACTAGCTGGAAGCTTTCCCCTTTCCCTGTAATCAACACTTGGCTCACTCTTGTACCACATCCTTCCTTTAGCAATCAGCAGCTTGCCTTTGATGCAGCGATTGGGCATTTTCTGAAAGCAGAAGTATATTTTCAATAATGAACTATTCAAAACAGCATTTAAACCAAAAACTTAGGGCTTTTAAAGAGAATCTTAAGGCTATTTACTTCCCTTTGAACAATAGCCACATCCTTCTCTGGTTACCAATAAGCAAAGAAAATAGCAGCATTTGCCTCCAGCAAATGTGCTAGAGGTCACCCACAGGCATGGATCCCAGTGTAAAAACCAAAGGAAACAAGACAGACTACAGTAGATGGACCAGTGGGTACACTGAGTCTTACTCACATGGTTTTGTTTTGGTCCTGAGCCTAGTGTTTATTTCATGAATAATCAATCCTGTTTTTAAAAATGCTCAAGAAAGGAGACTTTATAAGCAATTGCCCTGGTGGTGCAGTGGTTAGGAGCTATGGCTGCTAGCCAAGATGTCAGCAGCTGGAATCCACCAGCTGCTCCTTGGAAACCCTATGGGTCAGTTCTCCTCTGTCCTATAGGGTCGCTGTGAGTCGGAATCGGCTTGATGGCAACAGGTTTTTTTTTTTTTTTTTTTAATTTCATTATTTAACAGATGTTGCCATCAACGAGTTCTTCTTTACTAAATTTATACTGCCACAAATACAGCCATATTCCTCAGTCTTTTTATCTGTTAGTGTAGCAGACGAGAAATGCAGAACTTTTATTTAAAAAAACTTGATATTCTCTTTAAAAAATGTAAGAAACTTCTATTGTCCTCCCTATCTTCCCTGACTTTTGTCCAGCATATAGCAGATACTTGATAAATAAGTGTTGATTGAATGACTATTGATAGCATTTATTAACCCAGCAAATATTATTCATATCATACTATTGGCCCATACTATGGGAGATATTGATGTCAGGGAGAACAACAAGAAAGCTATTGTTATGGAAGCCTGGACAGGGTGGTTACAATGACAGTGAATGAATATGAGCTATTGACATCTGAATCTAGGGTTGGTGCAAAGAGAGAGAGGAATCCAGGATAATCCATCTTTTTGAGCCTGGGTGACTGAGAAGACAGTGATGCTAAAATAGCAGAGTTAGGGAACATAAGAAGAGAAGCAAGTTTTGTGATGAGGAGGTAATTATTTTTCAAACGCCTTAAGCTTGAGGTACCGGTGAGGTATCCAGATAGAGTCTAGCAGGCAAGTGTGGGGGTGGAGCTTGGGAGACAAGTCAGAGTGAGGCAATGATTAGGGCTTGTCTGCACTGAGGTGTCACTGAAATCTTAAGATTGTGCAAGATTGCCCTGTGAGAGAGTGTAGAGAGAAAACAGAGACAGCACACTGAGGGGCAGAAGGAGGAGGGAGAGCCAGGGAAGGAGCAATGGAGAGGGAGGAGGAGAATCAGCAGAGCCCGGAGGAGCCAGTCAGCAGTGTCAAACAGGGAAGAGAGTGAGCAAAAGCCCCTGGGAAGAGACATCTCAGGAAGGAATGGAAGCTGAAGCAGAAGAACAGGAGTTAAGGGTGAGAAGGTGAAAGGAGAATTGACAATCATTCAGAGATTCAGGGAAGGAGAGAAAGGTTGTCAGGAAGGCTGTCTCAAAGACATTATTTCAGAAAGCCCAGCCACATCCATCACTCTAAAGGTCTGCTTCTCTAAATCTCTGCTACAGCTTTTACTAACTCCTCGTTTTTAACCTTTTTAAAAGTCTTCTCTTATAAACCGGTTGCCTTGAGTTGACTCCAACTCATGGGGACCCCATGTGTGTCAGAGTAGAACTGTGCTCCATAAAGTTTTCAAAGGCTGATTTTTTGGAAATAAATCACCAGGTCTTTCTTCTGAAGCAGCTCGGGGTGGACTCACACCTGCAACCTTTCTGTTAGCGGCTGAGTGTGTTAAAGGTTTGCACTACCCAGACCCTCTCTCCTTTTATTAAAAAAAAAAAAAAGTTGCCGTCAAGGTGATGCCAGCTCATTGTAACTCTATAGGGCAGAGTAAAACTGCCCCATACGGTTTCCAAGGCTATTATCTTTACCGGAGCAGATTGCCACATCATTCTCCCTTGGACTGGCTGGTGGGTTTGAACTGCTGACCTCTGATTAGCAGCCGAGCTCTTAACCACTGCACCACCAGGGCTCCTTCCTCCTTTTATCCACTGCGGTAGAATCGACTCTGACTCACAGCGACCCTGTAGGACGAGCAGAACTCCCCCACAGGGTTTTCAAGGAGCAGCTGGTGGATTCGAACTGCTGACATTTTGGTTAGAGCCTGTCTCTTAACCATTGTGCCACCAGGCTCCTCTTCCCTTTATAGTCCTTTTAAATTTCTCTCTTTCCCGTTTTGCTTCCAGGCAATTGCCACCTTTGCCAACACTTTCCTGTAGTATTTCTACAGCTACTTTATTCCTTTTCAGCCTCACTGCCAAGATATTCTTCTGCCCTTACTATTTCCTCTTTTGAATATTGCAGCCTCCTACTCTTTTATCTTCTCTGGCTCCAGGTTATTTCCTATGACAATCTGCCCACCTCTTCAGGGATTGATTCCACTTACAGCTACACCCTTACCTAAGTCTGAGTTTGGTTTATATATTAAATCTTATTCTTGACCCTTTGTAGCTTTAGCCTCAAAGCTCTAGAAAATGGTAACATTGATTATTGGCTATTCTAATCATTGTATTTTCTTTCTAGGCTTTGTAGAACAAGCATATAACAAATATTTACTAGGAAAATAGGTTTAAGCAAATACAACCTCACAAATGTGTCAGGGTTGAGCTTTGTGACATTTCACATTTTCTGAATCATCTTTTTCTCCTTAAGAATTATTTGTTAAGAAAAAAATGCCACATAGTAGCGTCACGTAGTTTTTAGTGTGATTTGTATCAATTCTTTAGTAAAATGATAAAGTAGCAGACATGCTATTTGAGCAAGTAGAAGCTTATCAATTTATCGGTATTGAACTTTGTAGCACTTAGTTTTCTGTCTTTAAAAACACGTTCTTGGGCTATATATTATAGGACCAGGAAGGTTGAGGTCAAATGTCTACAACTGAATTAGTTAGCACTTTGTATTTTCTTTGTATTTATTTAAAAAATAATAATTTTTGCTTTTTTACTTTTGAATAGTAACTTGGTTTACTGTTTTGTCTTTTGTAAACACTCATAAGTTCGCTTCCGTTTTCAGTAAATTTAAGGCCGAGTTGTGTCTGATGGTAATTTGACAAAGACAACCCTGAAGTATTAAAAGGACAACAGGGGTAGGTGAGTGCAGTATGTTAATAAGCACAAAGAATCTCGCTAGACTGTGTCTATATCGTGTAAATTCGGAAATCTTTTGTAAATTTTATCTCTGGGGGAAATTCACAAACGTATCCTCTTCCTACTTTGGCTTAGCAGTTAACAATTGTAAATGCTGTTTTTTTTTTTTTCTCTTGTAAATGAGTCAGAATTCTTCCCTATTTTGCATCCCTTGAGACAGAAAAAATGTTTTTTAAAAAAATAAGCTGCAGAGTTTATTTCAGGCAAATTCTGGCTGCAAGACTTTCTGAAGAATAATTTGCACCAAGAATTATCATTGTTTCCTAGCTTACTCTTAGCATAGCTAATGAATTTGAAATAAACCTGGCCCAAACATGTTAGAAGACAATAGATTATTACACAGCTCTAAGCTATCATTTATTCACTGGGAAAAAAAAAAAAAAAAAACTCTGGAAGAAGCTTGCCAAAGAACCAGATGTCACCATCAGTAGACAATTACGTTCCACAGCTTGGCACCTGAGGCCCACAGTCATCATCCAAGAAGGAGGAGAAATAAAAAGTAGAACATTCTGGTGGACTACAGACTAAAAGATTCCAAATGGTTCATAAGGAAAATGGAGGCTGAGGATGCTTCTTAAATCCTCAACAAGGAGACACCAGGACCAAAACCTGATTATGTTCTACGTGGTGATGCCATGATCCTGACAGACACACCAGAGTCTAAAAAGCCCTCAAGTGGAACCCCTGAAGCCATGGTCCGAACCCCTGAAGCCATGGTCCCTGGATGCTCAGTTAACCCAGAACTAAAACCATTCTCGAAACCTACTCGTCAGACAAGGATTAAACTGGACTATAAAACATAAAATAATACGAAGACTGTGCTTCTTAGTTCAGTCAGATACACAAGACCAGATGGGTGTCTCCTGTCCAGAGGCAGGATGAGAAGGCAGGAACTGGCTGAATGGACACAAGAAACCTGGGGTGGAAAGGGGGAGTGTGTTGTCACATTATAAGGCTTGCAACTAATGTCACATAACAATATGTGTACAAATTTTTGTAAGAGAAACTAACTTGAGCTGTAAACTTTCAACTAAAGAACAATGGGGAAAAAAAAAAAAAAGCCTCAAGCACTCACAGATGCTGACAGTGGAAGCCAGTAGAGGAAAGTTTTGTAGATCGGAAGGTTTGCCACCCTGTGTAGAAGATATCCTCTTCTGGGGTAAATTGCCAGCAGAATCTAAAGCATTTCCTTTTTCAGCAAATTTTAAGGAATGAAAAGAAAAGAAGTTATCATTTGTAGTTAGTTTCAGTGAAGTACTATTCAAAATGTATGGGACTGCATAAAATACCTTTTTAAAGCCTATCTTGTCCCATAATTAATCTATAGAAGAAATCAAAGATTTGCACTGTGGGTCTCATCAAGCCCTCCCATAGGTTTAGCTGACAAAAAGAGAATGAACTTTCTCTTTTGAAATGTGTTTTAATATAGACTAGACATAGCACAATCCTGTCATGGCACAAGATGAAAACCCTAGACAACTTAATGTATCTTTTTAAATTTTTATGCAATCTATGAATTAAAGAAAGAAAGAAAAGCTGAAATAAATTTTTTCTTGAAATTTTCCTGAGCACTTCTTGCTATATGAAAACTGCCCAAATTCAGGGAAAAAAAAAATTAAAGATTCAGTCTGCAGCTAAATAGAACTAATACAGTCCTGGTCAAGTAGAGACTAGTTCTTCTGTCTTTCCCTGTCATTAGAAGTCACCAAGTCCTGGGTAACACAGAAAAACTATGATTTAAAGATTCTGTTTGTTGTGCTTATTGTATGGTTATCATATAGTCCTATGATCAAAAACAGATTTCTTATAAAACTGAGAAAACATTTCTGTTAGTTTTTAATAGTTTTTAATGTTTTATTGTGATGAAACTAACTGGCCCACTTCAATTAGTCTATGAGTCCACCAACAGTTCTTTTCCACAAAAGACCCTTTCTGTGTCTTAAACTATGCTACGCTTGGTCAAAAGGCAAAAATTTTTTTTAATGATGTATATAGTGCCAAGCATCTAGTTAATTAATATATGTTAATTAGCCAGGTATTCTCTCTAAAAGTTGTAGTTCCAAAGTACATTTTTCAGGTTTTCAATAATTATGTTTGTTATTAGTTTGTTCCTGAAAATGACATGCTTTAAATGCAGTGATTTTCAAATGGCTAGGTTTGTGAATCATTTTATCAGTGTTTAAAAACAAAACAAAACCAAATAATTGGCCACCAGTCCTACTACCACCACTACTTCCTACTTCTTTGGCCATCAGCTCTTCCCATCAAAACACTTCACAAGTATTCCTAGAAAGAGTATTGCTATATGTTTAAATGGTACACATGAGTTACATCATAAGTAAATTTCTAGTTTGCCTCTGACATAAAAATAGTAATACCTCTGGTTATAAATATTAAAGCTATCAGCCAGCGTATCACTCTTGATCTATTGAAAACTGTTTTCCTAGCAACGAGGAAGGAGTCCTTGGGTGGTGCAAATATTAAGTGCTCAGTTACTAACACAAAGTGTTGATGGTTCAAATCCACCCAGAGACGCCTTGGAAGAAAGACCTGGTGATGTACTTCCAAAAGGTCACAGCCATTGAAAGCGCTATGGAGAGCAGTTCTACTCTGACACACATGGGGGTTGCCAGGAGTTGGAGGTGACTTGTCTTAGTTATCTAGTGCTACTGTAACAGAAATACCACAAGTGGATGGCTTTAACAAACAGAAATTTGTTCTCTCATAGTCTAGTACGCTACAAGTCCAAATTCAGGGTGTCTTCCCAGTGGAAGTCTTTCTCTCTCTGCTGGCTCTGGAGGAAGGTCTTTGTCAGCAATCTTCCCTAGTCGAGGAGCTTCTTAGAGCAGGGACCCTGGGTCTAAAGGACATGCTATTCTCCTGGCTCTTATTTCTTGGCGGTATGAGGTCCTTGACACATGTAAAACACATTCACCCCATTACAGCAAAAGTCTTAAATCAGCTCCAAGTCCAAAATAAAAAAAAATTCCTCTTCATCTGTGAAATCTAGAATACAAGTTATCTGCTTCCAAAGTATGATGGTGGAACAGCCACAAGCTAGACATTTCCATTACAAATGGGAGAAACTGGAGGGAAAGAAGAGATAACAGGCACCAAGCAAGTCTGGCAGAACACATTACGTTAGCTCTCAAGGCTTGAAAAATAACCATCTGTTCTCTGAGACCATTTACACAATGGTCTGCCCTCCAGACTCTGGGTATTGGCCACACTCTCCAGATTCTGAGCAGAGGTCCCTCAACCTGTGTATCACTCTTGATCTATGGAAAATTGTTTTCCTACTGACAAGGAAGGAGTCCTTTGGTGTTGCAAATACTTCAGTGCTCAGTTATTAACACAAAGTGTTGGTGGTTAAAATCCACCCAGAGGCACCTTGAAAGAAAGGCCTGGTGATCTACTTCCAAAATTTCACAGCCAATGAAAACCCTATGGAGTGCGGTTCTACTCTGACACACAGGAGTTGCCAGGAGTCAGAAGAGAGTCAAAGGCAACTTTATTTATTTATTTATTTATTTTAGTGGCGAGAAATGAGAAGCTGAGAATCAGAAGTTCCCCGTTCTATTGCAAGATTTGCAGTCAAGGACATCACTTCTCTGTGCATCTGAGTTCCCTCGATTTGTACAGATAATTGTTATTCCTTTCCCTAATTGACAGCATGGAAATAATGAGCTGTGTTCTCAGGGCTATGGTGAGCTAATGCCCTTCCGCAGCCCTGTGTAAATTGAGAAGGCATTAGAAAAGCTACAAAGCAGTCCCTTGGTCTTGCTGCTGAAGCCCACACCCTGGCTCTGACACCTGTCTGTCAGATTTCTAAAGTGGCAAGGAAAATGCCTGGAGTTAACGGCCACGCTCATGGCCAGCTCCAGCTGAACGACTCTAGGAATGGATGGAAAAAGAAGGAACGTTTCTCTCCTCAGCTCTAGGTCAAGGAGAGAACTGAAGTGGCTGGAGAATTTTTGCAAAACACTTCAGCTGAAAAGGACATACTTTTATAACAGTACATTCAGTACTGTAAACTCCTCTGCAAAGTTTCTTGACAAAATGATGTCTTTGATTGCTATATCTCCGATATATAGTTAAGAAGCAGAAGAAAAAAGTAAAATAAAAGAGAAAAATATCATTTAATCCTTGATGTAAGCTTTTGAAAAATTAGTATGTATATTGTTTGCTTTAAGGAATTTCTACCCTTAGTTTGAAGATCCACAGTGAGTCTCTTCATACATTTTAAAGTTCAAAAATGCTATTAGAACTTGTGTTTCCATACTACCCAGCATTTTTCAGTAGAGGAGAGGAAATCCAAAGGCAAGTTTGAAAAATCTACGTAGCACTATATAGGAGTCCCTAGCTGGCACAAACAGTTAAGTGCTTGACTACTAACCAAGCAGGAGGGGACTAAGGCATGATCGAGTCCGTGAAAGGGATAACTGTTCTCCTGATGGGGAGGCAGAGAACTCAAACGGGGGGACATCTTTTGTCACCTGGCTTGGGACAGGCATAAAGTAGTTTCTAGGCTTGGTGAGTCTAGAGACTTTACAATGACTAGGATTTGCCAGGAGGATTGCAATAGAAGGGTGACTTGGGTGGTGCAGCAAGGCTTTCTAAGCACAAGAAGCAGCAAGAGGAAAAGCATAGAGGTATGAAAGAGCCTAGTCCGACAGGAAAACCGGAGGGGTTCAGTGTGGCCAGAGAAGAGGTTAGGAACGAGTTGATGGAGCATGTTAAGGTGAGTTTTGGCCTATGGGCATAAGGCAGAGCAGATTTGCATTTTGGAGGGATCACTCTAGCAACAGAGAAGGCTTAAAAGGAGAATTAAAGAGGCATGATACTTGCCCCATCCACTAAACCCTCTAAGAGAAGCTGCCCACTCACTGTCTTTGATGAAAGCAAGTCGTGATATTCTCTACCATGTGACTCCACCCTTCACTAGCTACATACACATGATAGTGGCAATCTTGGATCTGGGTTAACTGTCTTCATAACATAAGCTAACTTGAGGGCTGTCATGAAAGTATCGATGAGGATGTATAGAAACAGGAACCCTCAAGCACCGTGGAGAGAAGTATAAATCGGTAAGCCATTCTGGAGAGTAAGCTGGCAATATTTAATAAAATTAATTATGCATCTATCTGATGACACAGCAGTCCCAGTCCTGGATATGTTAAAGCAGAGGAATTAATGGACATATACAAGACTGTTTGTTGCAACATTGTTTTGGAAGCAGGGAGTTGGAGACAACCCAGATGTCTATCTCTACGGGAATGAAGAAGTAAAATATGATGGATGCATAAGCTGAAATACCTTGCAGCAGTCAGAACTGGATGTATATAAAGAAACATGAATTTTAAAAAGTGTTGAGTAAAAAAGGAAATAGAAACAGGACTATAATATAGCATCATTTATACAGATTTTATTTTTTTAATAATTTATATTATTGTTTTGTTGTTGTTGAGAATATACACAGTAAAAACATACACCAATTCAAGCTTCTACACGTACATTTCAGTGACGTTGATTACAGTACATTCTTTAGGTTGTGCAACCATTTTCACTCTCCTTTTCTGAGTTGTTCCTCCCCGTTTAATATACACTCACTGCTCCCTAAGGATCCTTTATAGATTTTAAATGGAAACCTACCCAAGGCAACACCATATATCTTTCAAAAACCCATACCATCCAAGGTCGTATGTTACACATATTAGAGTCAATGTTTTTGACGGGAATGAAGGGGAAAAGAGTGAGAATGAGAAATAAAAGAGAGAAATATTAAAACAATTTATTTGGCCTCGTGTAGATAAATGGTAGTGTGTCAGAGGATGATTATTTCAACTCTAACCACTTGAGAACAGGGAGAAAAAAGTAAAATGTGGGTTTAAGCAGTCATATTCTCTCTTATAAAACTAAGACACAAGGCAAGATTTTGCATTTCTAATGAGATAGAAAGGGTGTAGCTAAATCACATTTGTGATAGGACATCAGTGTGAAGATCTGCAAATCTGCAAACTCTTCTTCTGAGGTCTACAGAGCCTTCTGGAAGGCAGTTACCCTCCAACTCCAGTCTCCTTAAGGTCTAGCCCTGTTGTAGCTTCTGTTTCCTGAATTATTTTGAGTCGTTCTCTGTTCCTGCTCTCAAAAGAGCCAAAATAAAATAGAAATGAGCAAGAGCAGGGATGCCCCCGACCAGGGATGACTGTTAGGACATTGCTTTACCTATCCAAGGGAGAAATGATGAATAACTAAGGGGAGGAGTCAGTACTAGAGATACAGCTTACAGATGGTGATTGAAGTCCTATAGTATGAGTAAGATCATGGTTATATATGTAGAGAGGAGACAGTCAAGTAGTCTTTTAAGAATTGGGTTAGGAGAGAGAAACCATCCAAAGAGACTGAAATAGAATGGCTGGAGATCTAGAAGAACCAGAAGGAAATGCCATTAGGGAGACCAAAGAAATTAAAAAGGAGCAGCTTATTTCCTTATTTGCAGCTATGCAGTCAAATAAATTGAGAAGTGGAAAGGTTCCATTAACTTCCAATTGCAAGGCCACATAACCTTTTCCAGAGAAGTTTTTGTGCCGTGGTAGTGGCAGGAGTCGGCCCGGGGAGTCAACACACAGACTGCAGCTGACTTACCTTACCCTACCCTAAAGGGCAAAGTCAAGCTCTGTAGCTTTCCTATGACAACACAAGGAAATAAATAACTGAAAATGAATTAAAGTAAGATTAAATTAAATACAAAAAGATACTGTTAATTAAAACAATGAGGTCAGAATTATTTTAAGTGTGTCCAGCAGGTGAAGTATTGGAAACAGTAAATGCAGACCGTCTTTTACGGGATTTGGGGCCCTGGTGGCATAGTGATTAAGCGTTTGGCTGCTAACCAAAAGGTCAGCAGTTCAAATCCACCAGCTGCTCCTTGGAAACCCTATGGGGCAGTTGAACCCTGTCCCGCAGAGTCACTATGAGTCGGAATCAACTGTACGGCAATAGGTTTGGGTTTTTGTTTTTTCTTATGGGGATTTGGCTAGGAAAGTTGCACTTCAGCTCTCTTTCAATTCTAATAGTCAATGATTATGGTTCATAAACGGTAGTCCATAAATATGAAAGCGATTTTAAATATGTTAAAGAAGAAAAATAATTTACTTCTTTATTCCAGATTACTTATTGTAAAAGAAATGCATGCCCATGTAAATTTCAGCAACATACCGGTTGCTGTCGAGTCCATTCCGACTCATAGCAACCCTACAGGATAGGGTAGAACCGCCCATAGAATTTCCAGGGAGCGCCTGGTGGATTCGAATTGCTGACCTTTTGGTTAGCAGCCGTAGCTCTAGAAATCTATAAAGAAAAAATTAAGTTCTCACTTCCACTCCCATCCTTCCCTAATCTCACTCCCCAAAGAAACTATATTTTCTAGGTACATACAAACATATAAGCATATATCATAATTTTTTATGAAATGTAATAACTCAGTTGTTTTAATATAATAGGTATACGCTTGTGTGATTTTAAAAATACTAAGCAACCAGCGTGATGGAGCACCGACTAATGAGAATGCATTCCGGCCTTGAGCAACAAGGCTGCCTGCGTGTGCCATGTTTTCTTCGATCAGTCTCTGAAGAGGTGCCTGGCACCTGCAATGAGAGCTGAGAACTGAGAGCTGCACCTCAGTGTCCAGCCGTGGCGGAATCTCTGCTGGTGCCGTCGCCGTCCCGCTGGGTGATTTGGGCGCTGCACAGCCTCCACGCTTCACTCCCTGGCCAGTCAAGATTTTTCTGTGAGGCACATGATACCCTTTGATTCCTTTTCTGTGTAAACTAGCCAAAGTGGTTTGATTTTTCGCAAGCCAAAACAGAAGTGTATTAAGAGAATAAAAAGCTAGGTTCTCATCTCATTTAAACCAAGAATTTTGAAGATCAGCAACCTTTGTCATCTACCGCTACCTGCAAGGAAGTGACCAAATCCCCGAGGTTTGGACCTTTCTTTTCTCAGGTTCGGAAACCCTGGTGGCGTAGGGGTGAAGTGCTATGGCTGCTAACCAAAAGGTCACTAGTTCAAATCCACCAGGCGCTCCTGGGAAAGTCTATGGGCAGTTCTACTCTGTCCTGTAGGGTCGCTATGAGTCGGAATCGACTCGACTGCAACGGGTTTTTTCCTCAGGTGCAAAGAGTCGACTTGAGGCGGCTGTTGATTGCCAGACCCTAGGTGCAGAGTGACCTATGAACAGGACAGTTATTTTGAACAAAACCATTTTTCTTTTACCTTTAAAATTTTCTTTAAATACTTGTTTTAAGAAAATAAGTATTTAACCTTATTTTAGAATTTTCTTCTGTAATTTAAAAAGAAAAAGCAATCAAGGAGAAAAATAAAGGAAGATCTTCATTTGCATATATCTCCTCTCGAGGAAAAAGATACACTTTTTCTCATTTTTTCTTGATTACACCAGCAAAAGGCATTCAGAACACAGGTTTTCAAATTAGTGCTTAAGGTTCTGATTATTTTTGAAGCCTCCATGAAATATTACTTAAAGAAAAAAACAAAGAAGAAAATTTTCTAAATCATCTCAAAAATACTGACGGTGTATATGTTTATGTTAAGAAATTAAACTTTTAAAATATTTGGTGTAATGTAATACGCCAAGCATTGTTCTGTATGTATGAAGAAAAGGGGAAGGGAACATTCCAAACGCGGAAATATATATCGTATGTTCATTGTCTTTGGTTTTGATATATACTTAACTATATTACATTCTAGAAGCAGCTAATTTCCATATAAAGTGTAGTACTTTCAGTTTTACTATGTCTTGTCTACAGTGGAGGCTTTGATTTGTGTGCCCTAGGGCTAGATCAGAGCAATGCATAATTTTCTTTAAGTTCCTTCTGTCATGCACAATTGGTGAGTTCCAGCAACGATTATAACATGGATGTTTAGAAAGACATTACCCCAAAGGAGGAAAAAAATAAGATAAATTGCAGCAAGAAAGGTTAGCAAATCAAAGAAAAATTATCACAAAGAACCTGATGGCAATCATGAGTTTTTATGCATTTGGGCAGTAAGGCACACATGAATCTTGGCCTGTTTCAGCAAGTACAGAAGACGTGGAATTCTGTGGAGTGATATCAAAGAATTTGCCATCATTCCCACCTTGCACAATGGTGACTGCGTGGTTGGTAATGGCCTTCTTTGTAGAACTGAGGGCAGTACGTACACAGAACAGCCAGGTTCACATGAGGTGTGACTTGCGCAATAGCAGAAGACCTCACCCTCAGATATTTAACTGGCATTCTTTGCTTAGATTTGCTCCTTCCCTTTGAGGATGTGTGCTTTTGAAGTAGGTTAAAGGACTCTATTACAAATCTGTCTTGGAAGAAGTACAGGCAGAATGCGCCTTAGAAGCGAGGATGAGTAGACTTCATTTCACATACTTTGGGCGTGTTATCAGGAGAGACCAGTCCCTGGAGAAGGGGCCAGGCAGTGTATCCTTCTGTTGTACATAAGGTGTCTATGAGTTAGAACCCACTTGACGGCACTTAACAACAACAACAACATTACCTGGAGGGATAAAATCAACTAGTCACACAATATTAGCCTTTGCTATAACCTAATTACTTTACCTGATTACCATTTAATGGAAAGGGCCCCTAATTAGGAATCAGGAGACCTGAGTTCTAGTCCCAGTTCTGTGGCTACGCACCTCTGAAAAAAATCACTTGGCCTCTTTGAGTCTCAGTTTCTTCATCTCTAAAATGATAAGATATCCTTTAGCGGGGAAGTTCTGACTCTGTACATGAATTATCACCCCTGTAGCTTAGCACTCTAAAGGAATGGAATTCAGAGGGACTAAATTTTGACGATTTTGGAGATAAGAGGGAGAAAGCAGGAGGTGAATCATTCTCATACCAGGAGTGAGTGGGCTTTTGTTAGGGAAAAAGAGATAAAAGCCTTGAAAAAAATTTAAATTGGGGAAGAAAACAAACTTCTGCTGCTTCTACACCTTAAGTATATATTTATAGTTTTTTTTCTTTTCGATGACATTAAAAATATTGGGATCAGGTTTATTTTCTTTTTTAAAAAGGTCTAAGTCTTATGTCTTTTTAATCTTTATGGGTTGGATTTATTAGTATTTCTATAAATGTAAAGAAGAAATGGTACCCCCATCTCAATTTCACATCCTACAAGAAAACCATGGCTACCAGTTTGGTGTTCCTTCTTGCAGACTTTTTCCATGTTCATACAATACGTTAGGAGATTGTGTGTGTGTATGTGTGTGTGTGTGTGTGTGTGTGTACACGCATATATATATATATATATATATATATATATATATATATATATATCCTTGGGTGGCACAAATGCTTAAGTGCTTGACTACTAGCCAAAAGGTTGGTGGTTCAAACCCACCCAGAGGTGCCTTAGAAGACAGGTCTAGCAATCTGCTTCCAAAAGGTTACAGTTTTACAGCCTTGAAAATCCTATGGAGCAGTTCTACTCTGCACATATGGAGTCGCCATGAGTTAGAACCGACTTGCTGGCATCTAACAACAACAAATACATATATATATATACGTATATATTTATATATACACATATATATTCATATATATGTATATATACACACATATTCATATATACACATATATATTTATATATACACATATATATTCATATATATCTGTATGTATATATTTGTGTTTATATATACATTTGTATGTATGTATATATATGTGTGTGTGTGTTCACCTGCAACTTGGTTCTTTTCACTTATTTCTATAGTAGCATGATCCTCTCTGCCTGTTATAAAGAATACTGCAGGTGAACATTCTTGGACATATATCTCTGACACACTTTAGCTAGCTTGTCTACAGGATAGATTTTAGAAATTGAGATTGCCAGGCTAGAGCTCTTGCCCTAAAAGCATGCTAGCTATTATCTGCCTTAGTGCAGGTTCCTGCAGAGTCTGAGACAAAGGCCTATGTGCTAGCACTTTCTGAGGAGTGTGATCCCAGAGAACAAGAGGGAGGCACATGGCGTGAAGCAGGGAAAGAGGAAGAGCCCATACCAAGATGCCTTACTGGGTTGGCTGCCACTTCACGTGTTGCTTAATCTCATAGACATTTCTGAAAAGCTGTTAGAAAAAATATGTCTCAGGATTGTCTGAGAAGCCACATGAAACAGATTTCAGAACCATCCAAGGGGAATGGGGGAGAAGCATTTTATCCATAAGTTCCATCCCCCGTTGATCAAAGATTTGCCCCATGGATGTTCATTTCTCCGCAATTCGGGTTTGCACATTTGATGGCCCTTGAGCATGTTCCTGATTAGTCCCTTGTTGAGGGTAAATCAAGAAGCCCCGGGTGGGACAGGAGACAAGTCAACTTGCACCATGTGAAGTCGACCTGAGCCCACGCTGAGCCACCATAGCTGTGACTGGAACAAGACAAAGATGAGGTCGAGAGTATCCGAAGTGATGGATAAAAGGTTTCAGATACAACAACAACCCATCACACAAAAATTACACCAATCATTCAAAAGAGTGTCTGCTTCCTTCCCTTTAACCACAGTGGATCTTATCAATCTTATTAATTTTTGCCAGTCTGATAGGTGAATTGTATTTTTCCTTTTATTTTGCATTTCTTTATCTGAGGTTGAATATCTTTGCATATGTTTTTGAGACATTGTCTATTGTCTTTCATGAATCGCCTACTATATTTTTTGCCTTTTTTTCTATTAAGTTGTTGGTCAAGGCCTCATTTTTTTAAATCAAGAAGACTGCTTCATAAAGTTCATTTTCATGGAGTTTTGTAAGTACTCTCCCTTATAATCGAAAATATGAATACGCTATTTTCCGCTTGCCCAATTTTTAACATTTAGTGTGAACTGATGACAGTAATCACAGACATTCTCTGTATTGGCAAAGTTAATACTATATTTTTTTCAGCATTAGAGTCAGGACACATCATATTTCATATGTAATAGCATATATGGTTTTTATCTAAGGATGAATGCATTTTACTTACAAATGCTTTCCTGAACAAAGACACAGTTTTAAACTCCTCTTTTCATTCTTTGCTCCTTGGCATAATGACTGCATATTCTTTTTTTTTTTCTCCCCAGCAGAGAAATCTATTATCCTGTCATAGTCCAACTCTACTCTTATTTGCTACTTGTTAAATGGCTTCTGAAAGAATACAAGGACTTTTCTATAACCTGTTCATGATTTCACTTCAGATCTAATAGTGCAACTGCCACATATAACCTTGTCATTCAGTTATCAACCGACCAAGTTCTTCTGGTTTCATCCCATTGTTCTACAAACCTAACTTTTTGTTCTCTCCCGCTTTTTCCATTGTTACAGTAATGGGCCAAAAGTCTGGAGTTTCAAGTGAAGCACACTTACTGCAGTAATATTGCAGGAGGAGCTGCCATATGATTTTATAAAAAATATGATATAATATACACAATGTTTAATCACAGAAATATTATAAGACAAACCTGATTCTTCTAACATGGGTTAGAACAGAAGAGCAGAATGAATAATTCTGTGGGTACATTCATAATAGCACACCTCTCAGGTAAATTTTTCTTTGATAATAGCATCAGTGAACTATTTCTTTTCCTGGCCTCAAGAAACTGAGAATACTTTTGGGTACTCATCAGAATAGGCTCCAGGTTGACTGCCAAAAAGTAAGCAAGTCATTAGTGAAAAGTCAATTTTAGGGTAAAATGGGATTCTACTCTAAGAGGATAAAAAGTATTGTTGCAACAAACATCTGCCAGAGGATTCAGGGAGAACTTCTACTTCTCTTGACAGCACATGTGATATTAGAGATGTTGCCCCAGAGTCCACTGATGTGCTTAGCCTGACCAGGAATTCCAGATGGTGGACAGAAGATGAAGGTCTTAATGTGAAAGATACTGAAGAGAGGAATTTGAGTCTGTGGTTGGAAAAGAATGGTTCATGAGGCTCTGTATCCAAAAGACTCCCCCGAGGAGGAGTGTGACATCATTAGACCTGGGAAGGGAGCAAGTTAGTTATCAAATCCTTAAATCCCATGCTCCATGATCCATTGGCATTGTAGTAGAGGTGCAATAGCTGCTTTCGTTGGGAGGATGGAAGCACTTCAGAGAAAAGCGGGGAACCAGGCAATCAAACAATTTTTCCAGTGAATACCTCAACAAAACTTAAAAAACATAACTGAAAAAGAATAAATATATCAACATCTGTCAGAGACTCAACTTCCTAGTAGGCTAAAGAAGCTGAGACTGTGATTATTACTCTTCACAATCATAGGCTAGCCTGCTTTACATATGTCCTTGATGGCCAGAAACTTCCATAGTGGATGGAGTGTTCATCTCCTCAATATCCATTTCAATTCCAAGGAATTAGTCTGGACAATCAAGGTAATCCCATTCCCTTTCCTGTTTAGTATTGAGACTAAACCCATTTGGGCCAATGAGATGTGAGGAGAGGTTTGCTCAAAACTTTCAGGAAACAGAAGTCCCACCTGTATCAGAGTAGAACTGTGCTTCATAGGGTTTTCAATGGCTGATTTTTTGGAAGTAGATCACCAGGCCGTTCTTCCAAGGCACCTCTGGGTTGACTCAAACCTCTAACCTTTTGTTTAGCAGCCAAACTCATTAATCATTTGCACCAGCCAGGGACTCAGGTACCTAAGAGTCCAATAATTTAATGCTTTGCAAGTTGGAAAAACTGAATTCTCTACCATAAGCTAAAATTAGCTTAAGCAGAGGAAAGAAGATAGGAGACTCAGCAAGAGATAATATTTGGCCAGAAATAAACCTTAACTCCCAAGCCCTTCCCATGGAGATTTGTGTGCCTGGAACAGAAAACAAGCTAGGGGTCAAGGTGTGGATTATGCATAATACCTCTCTACTCAAGCCATCACTTCAAATCACCTCAAGACCGAGGTCATTAAACTTATGGCCAAGGGATATAGCTAGGAGATAAAATGTTTAACTCAAAGACTGTGTCTAGATAAGTTCCTGGCTGTGATTACAGCCCTGAAAAGTGACAGAGCAAGTGGACCAAAAGTCTTCTGGGAGACTATGTAGCCAAAAAAGAAAAATAAAACCCAAGCGTGGTTGACAACAGACTGTTCAGTCTCTAAGGCAATTGTCAAGCCATGATATCTTACTAACAAGAAGTGTGATGCTAGATTTGTGCATCCCTTAGAAAGAGAAAAATAATGTACAAAGAAAATTCAAAATTGGGGTGTCCCAGACACAGGTTTACCAAAAAAAAAAAACAAAACAAAACAAAACAAAAAACCTCAATAAGCTATTAGAATAAGATAGTGTTTTAGAAAAGGGACCAACAGGTGCTGTTTCCCTCTCCTCTCCTTTTCCAAAAGTGAATTTTTATGTTAGGGGAGCATAACTTACCTTTTAGGATAGGTCATCACAAGACCATGAGAATCCTATCTGGACATACCAATCGGAGATTCTGGACTTAAACCTGGATGCAAGAATAGATGATACTTTGAGATGTATATCTCTAAAAAAGCAGTAATTATGTGTCATGTAGGCATAAACATTTTTGATCTTGTATCTATGGCAAGAAAATTGTATAAAGATGTTGTGTGACCAAGGGGCGGACTGCAGTGAACGCTATGGTTGCATAGCAAGCACTAAAATTTCCTTCATCCTTCCTAACAGAACCCAACTTTGTTCATGTATCACTTCCTCTCTTGAAGCATTGTGATGACCCACCTCCAACTCCAGGTATCAGCTAAACTGGTCTGAGGGTGATACCATCTTCCTTGCCAGATATCAGTTCAAGAATGAGTTTGTGTTGTAACTCTGACTAATAAAGACAAGAAAGGAAGTTATGCTGAGAGAGTTCTGGGAAAATTTTCATTCTTCCTGAGAGAGAACTACAGGAAGGTACTATCTCTCTTTTTCCTGCATGCTGTCACGTCTGGATATGATGCCTAAAATGGCTGTGGCTTGTTACCACCTTGAGACTGAAAACAATACTGAGAATTGCAGAATGGAGACATGGAAAGAACCTGGGACCCTGATGATACCAATGAGTCACTGAATTGATCAACCCAAAATCCTACCCTACCTATTTGAGTTGGGATTTCTGTTTCTTACAAACAAATGCACCTAGCTGAATCAGCCCCTTTCCATATGTGGTCAGAGTAATGTAGGATTGTTGTCGTTGTTAGGTGCTATCAAGTTGGTTCCAACTCACAGTGACCCTATGTACAACAGAACAAAACACTGCCGAGTCTTGTGCCATCCTCACAATCGTTGCTAAGTTTGAGCCCATTGTTGTAGCCACTGTGTCAGTCCATCTTGCTGAGGGTCTTCCTCTTTTTTTGCTGACCTTCTACTTTACCAAACATGATGTCCTTCTCCAGGGACGGGTCCCTCCTGATAACATGTCCAAAGTATGTGAGACCCAGTCTTGCCATCCTCCTTTCTAAGGAGCATTCTGGCTGTACTTCTTCCAAGACAGATTTGTTCGTTTTTTTGGCAGTCCATGGTATATTCAATATTCTTCACCAACACCACAATTCAAATACATCAATTCTTCTTCTGTCTTCTTTAATCATTGTCCAGTTTCACATGTGTATGAGGCGACTGAAAATATCATGGCTTGGGTCAGGCACACCTTAGTCCTCAAATTGACATCTTTGTTTCTTAACACTTTAAAGAGGTCTTTTGCAGCAGATTCGCCCAGTGCACTACATCATTTGATTTTTTGAGTGCTTGTTCCATGAGCATTGATCATGGATCCAAGTAAAATGAAATTCTTGACAACTTCAAACTTTTCTCCATTTATCATGAAGTTGCTTATTGGTCCACTTGTGAGGATTTTTGTTTTCTTTATGTTGAGGTGTAATCTATACCGAAAGCTGTAGTCTTCGATCTTCATCAGTACGTGCTTCAAGTCCTCTTCACTTTCAGCAAGCAAGGATTAGTCTGGAAAAATACTTAGGTACCTTTTTTTTTTTTCTTTCAAGGTCCAGAGAAACCATGTAGTGAAACTAACATATCCTAGGGCTTACACAGAAGACAGTCTTCAGACTTTCCCAAGATAAGTCCGTAAGACTTGTACTCTGTAATTTATGGGCTGTGTTACCTTGGGAAAATCACTTTAAGTCTCTGAGCTTCAGTTTTTTCAATTGTAACATAGACATAACAATCATAATAAATATTATTACTAATATAGTTATATACGACATTATCATATATAACATGTTGTATATTTTATTATTACTCAATTGTAATGGGCATACTAATCATGAAAAATATTATTATTATATTGTATTACATTGTAATAATAATATTTTTCATGATTAGCATGCCCATTACAATGTAATAATACAATGCTCATTACAATGTAATAATAATAATAGTAATAAAGTAGCAGGTATCATAAATATCATACAGGTTTGCTTGAGGATAAAATAATATATATGAAAGAAATATATAAATAAAAGCATTAATAACTTTTCATTATTAATATTGTTAATAATAATAAAGTGTTTCTTCAAATCTAAGCTTCTTCCCATGGTAAGGCACATTATTAAGAAAGAAAAAATGTTGCCATTTAAATTGTGTCTTTATATTGTGCCATCAGCCTCTTTGGCTTTGACTTTTTTTATGTATTCCAAGGGATTTGGCAAAATCTCAGTTGCCCTGGTTGGCAAATGATAGGCAATCCTTTTGTCTATATCTAAGGGGGAAAAACATAATTCAGTTTCATCTACTTGTGAGATCTTCCTTTCTTAAATTCCATAAAGTACTTAGTTGTTGCTTTGCAAATAAATGTGGAATTGTGGCTATTTTTCCATCAGTGAATATTTGTTTTATCAGTATCAAATTTATGTCTTATTGTTTAGTTTCTCTCTATTTCTGTGTACACAAAACTGTTTTATTTCATAGTCAAATTATTGTATAATCTTTTAAAATACATTTAAAATGACAATTAAACTCAACATGTCTACCAACTAACTACATGGCATCGATTACAAGATGTCAAATGTGAAAATGTGCGTCTTAGAATTGATGAAATAGTATTCATGAAATGACTATAATAAAGATCAAGGAGGTAAGTAAAAGAGACATTTAAGTTTTTTCCATTGTCCATTCTTTTGAGGAAGGAGATTCAACTAATTGTGTAAAGTTGTTAAAATAAAGATAGATGACAAATAAAAGAAAGGCAGTTTAAAGAAAGATGACATTTTCCCTCTACCAAATTAATAAAGTCTGTGAAAATGAAAAATATTTAATGTTGATACATAAAAAGAAAAACATTTCTATTTGCTGCAAGTATTAATTTTTGTGGAGTAAAGATCTGAGCCCTGACTTTCTTTTTCACTTGGGTATTCGACAAAATAATTTCATTGACCTTAATTTCCTTTGTTAATAGAATATACAGAAAAGTAGAGGTGAAGAAAATATTAACAACTGGCACCTGGATTCTCAGAGAGAGAACTGTCTTTGAAAAGAGGCTCTAAGAGTGTTTGTGAGGGTACTCCCCACCCTCACACCAGGACCTGGGTGTTAGTAGGTGCCATGGCTTTGAAGAAAAGGAAAGCTTCTCTCTGTCAGGCAAGGGGAGAAATTTTTTATTTGCTCCTGAAAGGAGGAAGAAAGTGGCAGACAGAAGAAAAGACAGAAGGGAGGAGTGATAGAAAAGAGAGCCAGCAAGAGGGAGAACAGCTAGGACAGATGAAACTCCCTGATGTTGAGTAAAACCATCAGTAGCTGTCGAGTTGACTCCGACTCATGGCAACCCCAGGTGTGTCAGAGTAGAACCGTGCCCCACAGGGTTTTCAATGGCTGATTTTTTAGAAGTAGGTCTCCAGGACTTTCTTCCAAGGTGCCTCTGGTGGACTGGAATGACCAATCTGTCAGTTAGCAGCCAAGTGCATTAATTGTTTGCAGTGGTTATGAAGAGAACACAGCTTTTATTATTATTATTATTGTGTTTTAAGTGCAAGTTTACAATTCAAGTTAGTCTCTCATACAAAAACTTATACATACATTGTTATGTGACCCTAGTTGCTCTCCCTCTACTGTGACAGCACACTCCTCCTTTCCACCCCGGATTTCCCGTATCCATTCAACCAGCTCCTGACCCTCTCTGCCTTCTCATCTCGCCTCTGGACGGAAGCTGCCCATTTAGTCTCATGTATCTACTGGAGCTAAGACGCACACTGTCCAATAGTCCAGTCTAATCTTTGTCTGCAGAGTTGGCCAGGGGAATGGTTTCAGTTCTGGGCTAACAGAGAGTCCAGGGGCCATGTCTTCGGGTTCCCTCCAGTCTCAAACAAACCACCAAGTCTGGTCTTTTTACTAGAATTTAAGTTCTGCCCCCTACTTTTCTCCTACTCTGTCAGGGACTCTTTGATGTGTTCCCTGTCAGGGTGGTTATTGGTGGTAGCCGGACCCCATCAAGTTCTTCTGGTCTCAAGCTGATGAAGTCCCTGGTTTATGGAGAACACAGCATTTTAAGGATGATGATGACTAACCTCTGCCCTGAAGTTGTTTTCTTTTTTTCTCCACTTTGTCCAGGAAATCTTCACTAACTTCAGCTGAACCCACAAATACTTGCTGTCACTGATTTTTGATTGTAGTTGTTGAGTAAACTGGACAATAGACCTATGACATACATGTAAGGATTGCCATGGTCTGAGCCAAATACAGGAAAAAACATTTCAGCAGTTAAAGCCCAAACCCCACTGTCTACCTCACTCCTTTCCTAACACCCACCCTAGGCCAAATTTGCAGAAATTGATGAGGAGGGCTTTGCTTTTCTGCAGGCTGTGCGTTGGGCAGGAAGTTGATTCATTCATTCAATAAATATTTATTGAGCACCTACTATACGCCCGGCACGTTCCGAGTACTGGGAAGGAAGGAAAGGAGCTTTACATTCCTGTGAGAGAGACAAATAGTAAGCCGAAACAGATAATACTATGATCTAATGTCCTATTTTCATAACTTCTATGAAGGAAAATAAGTCAAGATAAAGGGATAGAGATTGATGGGGTGAGACTGAATGCCTTTGGAGGACTGAGCATTTTAGCCATGGACAGCAAGAACATAGGCCCCACCAGCAGAAGCACCTGATATATGTGAAAGGAAGATCTGCCAGAATATTTCCATTGGGCTTTATTTTCAGTGTAATGGAAGCATTTGAGTAGAGGAGTGATGAGACCTAATGTACTATTTTTAAAGACCATTTTGGCCGTCGTGTGGAGAAGGGAATGAAGGTGACACAGGTAAAGGAAGGAGTACCAGATAAAATGATAAAATGAAAAATTAAGCATGGATTAGGGTGTGGACAAAGAAGTAGGTGGTGGCAGTGGATATATTTTGGAGGAACTGGCAAGATTTGCAGATGAATGGGATATGAGATATGAAAGAAGAGAATAAAAACTGATGCCTAGGTTTGTTTCCTTGCTTTTTTAAAAGAATAATTTATGCTTTTTAAATTAAAATTATAAAAGCAATACATGTTCACATGTAAATTATATAAATATCCATAAACAGAAAATAAGCCCTTATTTTAAGAACTGTAAATAAACACCGTATTTTCCAGTCACCATTTGAGATATAAATTTTTAAACAAATATCCCACTTTCTTCTTATGAAGACCTACAAGATACTTTATATGAAAGTATAAATTTTTAAGTACTATTCAAATATAAGGCACAAGTAATACTATTATTGTCAGTAAATACAATAATTTTTTAAGATAAGGAAAGTAAACAAAAGTTACATGACAAATCAGTGATGAAGTGTGGATGGAATTGGAAGGTAGAAGCCATGCTACTTTTAAAATATTAGTACAACAGCCTACAAATGGATCAACATTTGTGCTGCACTTTTGTTTACTGTTTACTTTTGTCTAAGGGTTTTTCCCTAGTTCCTTAGCAAAGCAGAATTGAAAATTGATATCAGAATCCAACTTTATATGTAAATTATAATTTGTGGCACATAGTTATACTATAATAAACTGTGTTATTGTAGATTCTAGTTGCTGTCGAGTTGATTCCAACTCATGGTGAGCAAGGTGTGGATAATGCACTCAACTCCTAAACAAAAGGTTGGAGGTTAGAGCTCACCCAGAGGTGCCTCAGAAGAAAGGTCTACTGATCCACTTCTGAAAAATCAGCCGTGAAGATCTCCATGGGGCACACTGACACACATGGGGTCATCATGAGATGGAATCGACTTGATAGCAACTGGTTTTTTTGTTCGTTTGTTTGTTTTTGTTTTTTAACATAGGTTCACTCATTCTTAGGTAAACATTTTGTTGTATCCTTTGTATATCCTCTATTGAAGAACCTCTCCAGGTATTGTTACAGAGAGAAGTCTGGGCAGAGAGGAGTCTTCCTGACTTTTCCAGCCAATTTCCTGGTGTCCACACATAGAATATTACCTAGCCAAGGCGATTTTTAACTAAGGTACAAGTGGCAACTGTCCATTTCAATCCCTCGGAGCCCATGGTACTTAAACAGCAGTACAAATTCCCAGTGAGCATTTAACAGTACAACCATGATGCTTACAGAGATACAATGAAAGAAAAATCAGGCATCTAACCTAAACCTGATGAAAAAAAAAAAGTTACATGACCTTGGTGTAACAGGGGCACTTTTTCCCCTTGAAAAACTTAAATTTTTACCCTATGGAAATCTAAATCATACATTTCAAAAACCAAACAGCAACAGCCAAACAACAGTAACAGCAAACTTTAAAATCACCCATGCAAAAATGCTGCCTGGAAGATAAAATGACACTCTGTGAAAGCAATTGCTTTTATCCATGAGCTCTGACAGCCGAGAAACAAGATCAAATCAATATGATACGGAAGAGTAGAAATGGTACATACTGTTTAATTAAACAGGAGACAGCTCTTGATTCCCCGTGAAAGTTAAGGAGAGGTGGGCCAGCCCACCGTTAGTACAGAGATTATTTTAATGATTCCTGACGATCTCTTGCCTTAAATGCTTCTGCCTCTGTCCCAACTCTGTGCCTTAAATGTTCTTAATGTCAATGCTTCTGTCAAGGTACTTAAGGCTTCTGTTAAAATGCAACCATATTAGAAAAAAAAAATTCATGGCAATTTCCTCTTTCATTCTTTCAGAAGCGATAACATGTTCAAAGATTTTCCTTTAACTCTTTATCAAGTTTGTTAGCCAGTCATGTATCAAGGAGCTGAAGAAATAGAGCCCTAAACAGAAAACCACATATAAAAAATTCTTATCAAAATAATACAATATGTGGTTAAAAAAATCAACAGCACAAAAAGGCTTGTAACGAGAAGAGCAGCTAAATTTAGATGAAGCTCTTGGAGAAATGTCTGGAGCATCCAGAAGGCAGGCTAAGTGCCCTGGGGCAAGGTGAAGAGACACTAAAACACAATAGGGAAGATGTGTTGAAGTCAAACTCTATCTATTAAGCCATTTTGCCAAGATCTGGCTCTGAGGGAAAGAGAAATAAGGCAAGTAAATTTGTCGATATTTTATCTCTGTGGTTCAGTCTTCCCTAATTAGACCTGTAAAGTATTGTTTCACCTCTTCACTTACTCTCAGGTAGGTGTACTAATCTATAACAAAATGATCATAAGGCATCCAGGCAGGTAAGGAGAGGGACAGAAAAGTGCAGGGAATGCTCCAATTCTTACACATGATTAGTGTCAGCAGGCTCCAGTGGGGAGCTAAGCCTCCACCCCAACTCCACATCAACATGATGGAAAGAGACCAGGTCATTCAGTACTCTGTTTCCCTCTTTCCCACTCCTCATGTCAGTGGTGGTCAGTGAGGAGCTGAGCCTCCACCCCCACTCTGCGGCAACCAGGTGGTGCAAGTCAGTGCTCTGCTTTTGTAGAGATGTTATCAACAGGGTCATGGAGTGGGACTGAACTTTCACCCAACTCATGTGCAATGAGGCAGTGGAGTTGGCACTGCACTTTTGCTGGGGTGGTGTCAATGTGGCCCAACAGAGAGCAGAACATACACTCCCACTTGGAACGTGGACCTGCACATTACACCCAAACAGGGTGTCTGCATGCTAAAAAAAAAGATGAAATAGAATCCACAGCCTCATAATATAATATACAAAATGTCCAGGATACAAACAAAAATCATCAGTCATACCAAGAACCAGAACAATCACAACCTGAATGAGAAAAAACAATCAACAGATGCCAACACTGAGATGACTCAGATGTTTGAATTATCTGAAAAGATTTTTAAAGTAGGAATCATAAAAGTGCTTCAATCAGCAATTACGAACACTTTTGAAACTAATGAAAAAAAAAGAAAATCTCACAAAGAGAAGTTATAAAAAAGAACCAAATGGAAATTATAGAACTGGAAAATAAAATAACTTAAATAAAAAAAACTCACCAGATGAGCGCACTAGTAGATTGGAGACAATACAGAAAGTTTATCAGTGAACTCGAGGATAAATCAATAGTAATTACCCAATCTGGACAATAGAGAGAAATAGGCTGAAAACGAAGTGAACAGAACCTCAGGAATCTGTGAGACAATCACAAAAAATGTAACATTCATATTATCAGAGCCCCAGAAAAGAGGAGAAAAAGAATGGAGCTGAAAATATATTTTCAGAAATAATGGCTGAAGATTTCTCTCATTTGGCTAAAGGCATAAGCGTACCAATTCAAGAAGCTGAGTGAATCCTGAACAGGATAAACCCAAAGAACAGATCATAATCAAACTTCTGAAAACTAAACACAGACAAAAAATTCTTGAAAGAGGCTAGGCAGATATGATTCATTACCAACAAAGAAGCAATGATTCAAATGACAGTGGATTTCTCATTTGAAACTTAGGAAGGAAGAAAGGAGTGGTACAGCATTTTTCAAGTGCTGAAAGAAAAAAACAACCAACCCTGAATTCTATACCTAGCAAAAATATCCTTCATCAATAAAAGGGAAACCAAGACATTTTTATTTTATTTTTATTTTTCTTTACTATTACTTTCTTTCTTGTTTTATTGTGCTTTAGGTGAAAGTTTACAGCTCAAGTTCATTTCTCATACAAAAATTTATACACATATTGTTATGTAACACTAGTTGCAAACCCCAATGTGACAGCACAGTCCCCCTTTCCACTCCGAGTTTCCTGTGTCCCTCCTACCATCTCCTGTCTCTTCCAGCCTTCTCATCCCGCCTCTGGACAGGAGCCGCACACCTGCCCAAGACATTTTTAGATGAAGGAAAACTAAGAGTATTTGTTGTCAGCAGATGTACCCTTAAAGAATGGCTAAAAGAATGCCTCTAAATAGAAAGGAAATAATAACAGAAGGAGGCTAGGACTTCAGGAAGGAAGAAAGAACAATGGAATAGGGGTAAATATAATAAAATATCCTCATAAGTCTTTACAATTGTTTGATGGTTGAAGCAAAAATTATAACATCATCTGATACAGTGCTCGATATATTTAGAGGAAATTCTTAGCACATATTTAAAAAGTGGGGAGAGTAAAGGGACCTAAATGAAACTAATGTTTCTTCACTTCACTTGAGACTGTAAAATACCAGTCTACTGTGATATGTTACATATGTATACAGTAATACCTAGAGTAACTTCTAGAAAAACTGTACATCTACTCCTCCCTTATTGACTATCTCATTATCCAGCATTTCACATTTACAAGAATAGTAAAAAATCTACTATCAGACTATTTTTCATATTCACGGTGTACGTCTGGCAGTAATACACAGCAAGGTGTGAGGTGAGAGTGAGTAACACTGGCTCTGATGGTTAAGGTTATGTGTCAACTTGGCCGGGCCATAATTCTCAGTGGTTTGGCAGCTATGTAATGATGTAATCTGACAGTTATGCGATGATGTAGTTGTTCTCCATTTTATGATCCACTGTGATCATCCTCCATTTTCACATAACGCTGATTTTCACATAACGACCTGGTGTTTGGAACCTGACCAAGATGATAGGTGAGGAGTGAGTGTACAAAGAGATATATTCAAAAGCACTATAGATAAATCGAGATGTATTTTTAAAAAATGTTTAAGTAATCCACAAGAAGACAAGTAAAGGGAAATAGAGGAACAAGAAATAGAAGAAACATATCAATAATTAATTTAAATGCAAATAGTCAGATACATACTCAAAAGATTGAAATTGGCAGGATGGATAAAAAAGAACAATCCAAGTACTATATGCTGTCTACAAGAGACTCACTTCAAACATAACAACATAGGTAAGTTGACAGTAAAAGCAGAATATATATATACAAATTATATATAATATATGCATATAATTATAAATATATTATTATATTATATATAATTTATATATATTCTGCTTTTACTGTCAACTTACATTGTTATGTTTGAAGTACATATATATACATATATTTTTTTAAACATTAATAATTAATATGCAAGAGTTGCTATATTAGTATCAGATAAAGTAGACTACAGAGTAAAGAAAATTACTAAGGACAGAGAGGAACATTACATAATGATGAAAGGACCAATCCACCATGAAGATTTAATGATCCTAAATATATATACAGCAATAACAGAGCTTCAAAATATATGAAGCAAAAACTGATAGAACTGAAACAAAAGCAGACATGGCACATGAATGACTGTTAGTTGACTTTTTATTGATTATTAAGAAATACTGCAATAGTTATAAATTGAAAATGTCTTCCACGGCCATAGAAGACTTATCAAAACTTCAGCCTCCTCATCTGGGGAACTAGAACAGCAATAATGACTTGGAGTAGACCAGCAATAACATACGCCTAACCCCATGTATTTTCTAACCTTTTTCCATAGCCATACCAGACACTGTCAACTTGTACTTTGCACTTATTTGTCAAACAATTTTGGAGTATCCATTTCATGTCAATGGTGATGCAGTGGTGCCAAAGCACATTGTGATAAATGCTATGAAAGTATATAGCAGGAGGAACAGAAGAAAGAGGGAAAGAGGATCTGACAAATTAACTGTAAGGTATACAAAAAAAATCTCTGAGGACCCAGAGGCATAATTAGGAACCAGCTGTGGGGAAGAAATACCTACCTGGGGCAGACAGATGCTATTATGGATGAAGAAAATGGATTGAGGGCATGCCTTAGAGTTCTGTTCTTTTCTGTACTTCACGCAGCCTGGGGTGGCTCCCAGATCCATCACTCCTATGAAAGAGCCAGCTGCAGCAGTCCAGTCACCTAGTGCTGGTATTGAAAGGGATTAAGTCAGGTCAACTTGATTTAGGTGAAGAGCTGATTGAAAATGTTGTCTTCAAGGCAGGAAGCATTCCTATTCCTCCTCCTCCTCCATATCCCCAGAGCTAGTAGATTACATTAAAAGGAGATTATCACTTCACTGGGCTTTTCAATGCATGTAAGGGAAATTCCATGAAAGATATAGTCACTGGATAAGGTAGCAACAGTATGGATACTGGGTACCCGAGGCTCTTCCTCCAGGAGCGCATTTCTTCCTTTCTCCTCAACCTCAACAGGTAGGGCTTAGACTAGACCATCAATAGCATATTCTGAGGCACAATACCTGAGACACATTACCTGAAAGGTTAGGAGATGCCACCAGAGGAACATAAATACATGAGAAAACATAATTAAGCACTGGAGGATTGCAGCCACTTTGAAAGAAAGACAGCACACTGAGCAAACTCTTCCACAACAAATAGAAATAACAAAAGAGGCAAGTCAAGAATTTAAATTAAGCATATTGTATAGCCTCAATATAGCAAAGGAGGTCATTGGTAATAACACATAGTAACAGTAAGTCATAAAAATGACCTTGAAAATATTAGATATGATAAATGTAATAGGCAAACTATACATGGGCTAAGTAACATCATGGTTATAATTGATGAACCAAATGGTCAGGTTGTGGGACTGACCCTAGAAGACAGCAGAGAGGGATAAAAAAGAGGGAAGAAATGTTTTCTTTAAGTGAAGAGATATAAAGGACAGAAGTAGAAGTGCCAAAAGCCAAATCAAAGGAGTCCCAGAAAGGTGGAAGGGAGAAGAAAAGAGACAAAGAGGAGGAAACAAACAATGATAAACTTCTCACAAACAAAGAAAGTTGAAGAACCTCAAATTGGAAGGGTCCATAGAGTGCCAAACAGGATAAAAATATATCCACAACTAGACTCATTATGATGAAATTTGATAACCTCACTTTAGTGTGAAATTTAGTAACATCTGAAAGCTTTCAGAGAGAAATAGTAGATCACTTCATAAAGGAAAATAATCAGATCGACATCTGACTTCTTAACAGCAACACTGGATGCAGGAAAACAATGGACTAATATTTTTAAAATATTCATGAGAAAGAACTTTGAACTTGGAATTACTATCTAATCTATTATTTAAACGTAAAGATAAATAATGATGTTATTGGGTATATAAAGTTTCAAAGGTAGCTACATAGAGACTCTCTTTCAAAACACTCTTTGAAGAAATACTTCAATAAGAAGATAAATAAATCCAAAAAGATGTTGCATGAAGATGCTGAGAATGTAAAGGTATTAAGTAATTTAGAAATTTTATTGTTTAAAAAAGCAAGATTCAAAACCGACAAAAAAATAAAACAAACAGAAAAGTAAAGGAAGATCCATGATAACCCAGAACTTACGTTCTAGATAATAACTGGGAAGAGGGGCTGTGGAGACACTGCAGGAGATGAAAGTATGCTAAAGTACTTGTCCTACTTGGGGAAAGAGATTGATAGGATAGATAGACAGACAGACAGACAGATAGATTTAAGAAATTAAATTTTAAAACATGTATAAGTGTGAAACTTAAATAGTTAGGCATGAACCTGAAAATGATAAAAGTAAAATGTATAATGTTCAAACCAGTATGAAAAAAAAAAGTTGATCCACTCAGTGAAAACCTTCAGGGAAAGTGGGGGCAGGGGAAGTACGGCAAAAATAAAATATGAAATAAGGTGGTAGAAATAAGCCCTAACGTAATAATAATTAAAATAAACACAAATATGTTCAACTCACTATGAAAAGATAGAAACTCTCAGATAGAATTTAAAAATAAGATCCAGTAATATGCTTCCTATAAGAGATATGTTGTTGTTGTTAGGTGCTGTCAAGTCGGTTCTGACTCATGGCGATCCTATAGCACAGAGTAGAACTGCCCCATAGGATTTCCAAGGAGCAACTGGTGGATTCGAACTGCTGAACTTTTGGTTAGCAGCTATAGCTCTTAACCACCGCACCACCGGGGTTCCCATAGGAGACATACGTTAATAAAAAAGAACATAGAAAAGTTGAGAGTAAAAGGATGTGAAAAGATCTAAAATAGAATTCAAGATGAATATAAATCATAAGAAATGAAAAAGAAACATTGTATCAGTAAAAAAGATAAATATATATATATATAGTGGGAGTAAGGAAATAGACAAGAAGTATAGATAACAAAGGAAGCTTGGCTATAAAAGGAAAAGAAAGATTGGGTAGTAACTGGAGGGAGAAATGGAATCTTGGAGGGTATTTTTAGTATACCATAGTACAAGGTTCTAGAGATGGTGGTGGGGCCTGAGATTTAGAACATAGGAACAGAGACAACCCTTCTACAGAAAAAGGAAAGGAAGAGGAAAAGACAGGGTACTTACAGGTGGGACTACAGACTTGGTGGTGGAACAATCAGGTCCTCTGATCTGTTGGGTCTGGTGGAACTTCACATACCTTCCAGTCCAGCATTTAGTTTGCAGACAGATGCAACCTGTGTATTACCTCCCATAAGTCTAAAATGTTTAAAGACGGTCTTTAGGAGTCTAGATTACTCCTACATTTAACAATAAGCAAAAGAAGAAGAAAAAACAAGTTTTACATTCCACAACCAAAATGCCGATTACATCTCAACAAACTTACAAAGCTTGCTTTTTTATTTATTTGTATAGAAGTTTTTTCATAACTCGGGTCTTTCTGATATATTTAGAAAGTGAGTTCGTAAAATTCAGGCTAAATCAAGAAGTATAAAATATATAACTTTGATCTCCTGTCTAGCCTCCAAATCCCAGAGATGTGGCTAAGCTTTGAACGTTTGGATAAACTACACCTCAGAAACTTCGGATGTTTGCCATCTCTGGTGGAAATGTCTGCCTCAGGAATGTGCCTTTATTACACTGAGAATGAAAACCATCCATTACAGTAAGTGGACTGATGTTTTCCTGTGGGACTTTAAAATACATGAAAAAGAAAATTTTGCCCAGTGAGCCACAGTGTGTCCAGAACCGACGCACAAAAAAGGCTAGAGACATAGAAGACTTGGGCCTGGCTTCTGCAGCCTAAAGAAATAATGGAGATGATTTTTTTTTCCTGGAAACAAAAACCCAGTGCAACATGTTGTGCCTGGAGGAGAGAACAAAGGTTGCTCTTTTTTCTTAATGACAGCTCTGGGTTCTGAAATTGAACACAGCAGGTAGGAAGAGCGTGTACAGACTTCAAAAGCTATCTAAATGTTACACAAGCACTTCCCTCGAGAATGAGCAGCACTAGATGTGTCAGCAGTGTTCTTTTTCAACCAAAAGACACATTCTGAGAAAAAGCACCCCTATTCTTGCTTCTCTCTGCCTTGACTTTACTGCCAGGAAGCAGAGTTGGCGAGAATGGAAGTTGAGGGCTGGGAAGAGCTAACCTGTCTGTTCCGGTGACTTCCCACATTCAATTAATTCTCGGCCTCAGGGGATACCTCTCCCTGCTCCTCTCTTTGTTTCCATAATTGTCATTATTGTCTGCAAAATGTGTCCCTATTTGCTCTTTACCCCAATATACCATTTCAGGATCATTATGGACTCCTCTACCATAGAACATTTCACAAATAAATCATGGAGATTGAGAAGTTCTGTCCCCCCAGTTTAATGCGATTTGATGCATTTACCAGAGATTCTAACAGAGGAGTATTGTTTTTTTTAAAAGCATTGATCAAATGCCCAAACGATAACAAAAAATAGGCAGATAGGTAATGTTTTTAAAAGATGTTTGTGACAAGACGATTTGATCTGCATAAAGTGAAGATTAGACATAAAAGAAGAAAATGCAATTTGTAAAAGTAGGTACTGAGTAATTCAAGGAGTACACGAAAGTCCCTGTCACTGCTGGATACAAGACCCCAGCAGTGCATTAAAAGGCTGTACTGATAGCTGATAAAAAACTAAAGCTAACATGCAAAGCTACGTCATGATTGGAAATCTCAATGTAGGCCTAAGAGGTATAATCCCAGGCGCTAGAGATTCAAGAAAAGATTCTTTACTTATTTATGGCTTGATCCACAGACAGACGATGAGTTTTGTAAGAAGACGTATGCCAACCATGTCACCAAAAGGAAAAAAAAAGAAAGAAATCTGTCATAGTTAGGAAAATAGAACAAATAATTCCCAATTAGGATGGATTAATTTTGCCACAACCAAATTAAATGAAAACGCTGTTTAGATGAGGGCAGGGTGAATAAAGAAGGAAATATGAGGAAAGAAAAACCGGTGGGATGAAGCGAGTATTCGGATCATTGAGGTCAGGAATTAAAATGACTGGAGATTTCTATCACAGCACTGCAACTGCATTTGTGCAATGGTCTAGTTCAATTACAGTTAGCATCACTCCCCTCCTCCACCCCTAAAAAGAGTAAGAGGGAAGCCTGAACGCCGGAGAAATTCTTACAATCTTTGACAATTTTGTGACCTTTGTGTGCACTGAATGACTTATTTTTCTCTGCATTGCAGTGAGAAGCTCTAGTCACGTGAAGTCAAGTTTCTAACCTAAAGTCTCTTTCCTCGGAATCGTGGGGATCTTTATTCTGGGCTGGCTCTCTGCGGACTGTGTGGGCGTTAATTGCATCCCTAAACCGCAGAGTGAATGGTGCAGAGTGATAAAGAGATAGAGCCAGGGTATCTGTGATCTCCAGTATAACCCTCTAGCATAATTTGGCCTCCTTTATGTTACTCTATTTTCTTCTTTGTTTGTGAGCTTTCTCAGATGAGGCGGACAGATGGTATGTTGGGAGACAGGCTGAAATGAATGGGAAAAAAAGTGGGTGGTACTTCGGGAGAAGGTGAAAAAGATGAGAGACTAAAGTGGACTAGATTCTCAGTCTCCTGGATATCATATCGGCAGCATCTGTTTGTTTTAAAATCAATTTCCTTCTTATTTCGTCCTCAATAGGACTTTGTTGATTACTTTCACTTTAGTGTTTAAGTAGGAAAAAAAAAAAAAAAAATAGCGTGTGGGTCATCTAGTGCCTTACCTTAACGAAGAAATACTGCCTTTAATATTTCCTGGGTATTAACTGACTGGCTTAGGTCTTGAAGTGATGAAAACAGATTATCTGAAGAACGGTTGCACTCAAAGCAAATACCATTGTGAGTGTCCATCTTAATGATTCAGCAGCTCGTTTTGCCTCCAGCAGAGGTTAGAGCACTCAAAACAAGGGGGGAAAAATGGTAGTGGGGGTGGGGCAACCGATTGTAGCTGCTGCCCAGTGGTTGAAATGCTTTCTAATATTATCAAAGAAAAACTGTTTGCTCAGGTTATGACAGTAATATCAAGATTTAACTTAAGACTAAAAAATACAATAATTCCTCTTCTTCCATCCAATAACTCTAACCCTGGAAGCCAGATAAGTAAACACTGTCATCTGTAAAGAAGACATAACCTTTTAAAAGAGAGAAAACCTATAGAGATTAATGAAGGATAAAGGGGTAGGCACCACATGAGGACAGGGTTGTGGGTTCAACAGGGGGAACATTCTCTTATTACTCGCAGACCTAAAGATGCCCCATGCTCACAAACAGGCTTTTGCTGTCCTGTTTGAACATGATGCAATCACTGTGATTATCACCCTGAAAATGGTTACCTTCCCAATGAAACCCATCAATTGTACAAAACTGGAGAATAGATATCTCTCCAGTAACTGGCCTTGTTCAGTATTGAATTATTTTTCTATGATTAGTTTATCGCCGAAGTTGGTTAAAGAGCTCGCCTGCAAGCCAAAAGGTCGGCAGTTCAAATCCACCAGCTGCTCCTTGGAAACTTTTTCTACTCTGTCCTTTTGGGTTGCTATGAGTTGGAATGGACTCAATGGCAATGAGTTTTTGCTTTTTAAGTTAAAACCAGTTGCTGTAGAGTCGATTCTGACTCATGGAGACCCCATGTGTCAGAATAGAACTATGCTCCATAGGGTTTTCTTTTCTTTTTTTATAGGAATTTCAGTGGCTGATTTTTTAGGAGTAGATAGCCAGAACTTTCTTCCAAAACACCTCTGGGTGGACTCAAACCTCCAACCATTGGTTAGCAGCCAAGAGTGTTAACCATTTGCACTACCCAAGGATTTCACCACCTAAATTAGTTGGAGGTGATTCAGTTGTTTTTCACAACAGTCCTTAAGTGAGAATAAACATCTGCCCCCTGGAAATGAGAGTAACCACTAAGACTTCTGATGACATCTGGTCTCAAATTGTCAGTCCCAAAGCCTTTCAGAATGGAGCTGTGCCTCTTCTGGACCTATGGGGTGGGAGTGATGATATAGTGGTGTTATGGATTGAACTATATCCTCCCAAAATGTGTATCAACTTGACTAGGCCATGATTGCCAGTATTGTGTGATTGTCCACTATTTTGTCATCTGATGTGATTTTGCTATGTGTTGTAAATCCTGAGTCTATGATGTTAATGAGGCAGGATTAGAGGCAGTTATGTGAATGAGGCAGGATTCAATCTATAAGATTCGGTTTTGTCTTAAGTCAATCTCTTTTGAGATATAAAAGAGAGAAGTGTGTAGAGAAACAGGGGGACCTCATACCACCAATAAAGCTGCTCCAGGAGCAGAGCACTCCCTTTGGACCTGGGGTTCCTGCATAGAGAAGCCCCTAGACCAAGGGAAGATTGATGGCAAGGACCTTCCTCTAGAGCCAACAGAGAGAGCAAGACTTCCCCTGGAGCTGGCACCCTGAATTCGGACTTCTAGCCTATTGGACTGTGAGAGAATAAACTTCTCTTTGTTAAAGCCATCCAGTTGTGGTATTTCTGTTATAGCAGCACTAGATGACTAAGACAAGCAGTATTTAATTCCATGCCTCTTTTGGGGTTGTTGCTAGGGCTCCAAGTTTCCTTCGGGTTACTTGTCTTTGCTGACAATGAGGAGGATGTCATATATCACCTTATCAGCGGCTAGTGGCTCCAAAAAGTGTGCAGTCCCAGCCATGGAGAATGTTAGTGCTCCACATACTTCTCCTACCAACAATGCTTCTTCCACTATTATGGTTGTCCACTGCCCTTTCCCTTGAGGTTGGAGAGGATATCACTGCTGACAGAGTTTGCCTTAATGGTACCAGCTGTTAGAGATTTTTAAAGGTACCTCCCTTCTTTTATCTTGCTATCCCATCCACTGAGAATGTTGGGAAATTTTCCCAGGGTCGGGACTGGGGATGGTTGAGAACGTTGTTTAATGCCTCACCTACACTTGTTTCTTCCTGGTACTACAAATACAGGGTGATTTATTTATATCATTAGATTCTTGAAGACACACGACGCACGCATTACAGGTAGCCTGACAAGTCACACCTGAGCACTTGGATTTAAGAGGAAGCAAGACGGCATCACAGAGTTGCAAAGACGCTTGCAGAACAGCACAATGAAGAAGTTCAGTTTGCACTTGGTGTGTTCACCACGAAGTAACTTCAGTCTTGCACACAAACCTCCTCTCCTTGCACCTAGTTCAGAAACCGGAAGGCTAAAGAATTTGAAGTAAGAGTGAAGATCTTCGCTTCCACATTTGTGCCTTACATGGGTAGCACATTTCTCATGTGTGTCCCCAAACAGGTGATTTCAGTTTTTCCAATCAGTGCTCTTACCCATCTCTTACCCACCAGAGCTCAACCACACCAACCCTGAAAACACCACCGTGGAGACTTTGTGTCAAAAGATTCAACGATTTAGGAAAAGGTAAATCATGATGGAAACCTGAGACTGCCGCATTATTTGTGTGGTGACAAATATTTATTTCACTGACCACTTACCTTTGTTTGATAGTAATGTGTAACCTGAGTTCACCCCACCCAATGACAAGGAGGGCACTCTGCAGCAGACAGAGGTGTGTGCTCTGTGGTTTTGAAAGCCTTCATAATAAAAGTCAAATGGTCTGCTTTGTGGTTGTTGGAAGGAGATATTTCTTGAGGAATAATGGCAGTTTCCCACTTGTCTTATTCTTTTCATGAGTCAGATGGCTATATCATGCAGGTTTTTAAAAATAAATAGAGAGGTAATGAAAAATAATATTACCAAAGAAGAAAGCATATTTCAGCTTCAGCTTTTTAAACCTGTGTTGCAACACATACATTTTGTTTTTATTATAAACACAAGACCATTATTTCTGGCAAAAGGAAAAGAATGCTCACTATTTTTGATGAAACTGAAAGCAAATATTAAGGACTGGATTGCATTATCGTTCAGCAAAGGTAAAACTGGTTGCTTTTCTTGATTGACATAAAGAACTTTTTATACAGTCTATTAGAAAGTAACTTTAATCGGTAAAATACATATACCAGTTCCCAAGTTGAATAGCAGAAAGTTGAGAGTTGAGTGTGTGCACTGCTCATATGCCATCTATTTTCATAGTACTTAGAACAGCTTCAGTAGGTAAAAATAAAATAAAATAAAATAACCTTTGTCTCAGTGATAAATGGAGCAAAATAAGTTATGCAAGGAAATAAAGATAGAAGACTAAGCCGGGAGAATCCAGGAGAGGTGCTCTGAAACATATTTATTCTGATACTTCCCTAAGGCTGCTGAAAAACATCTATTGTCCGTGTCATCCCCTGAATATACAGGATGAACAATAACCACAGAAATGTCCTGCTCCTGGGAAGGAGGCAGCTATAGTAGTAGTATTCTTTGTTACTGCCACAGGAGAGAAGGAGTGACAAAAGGGAGGCCTACATGGTGAGTAAGTGATAACAGAAAACACTGCACACCCAGAGGAGGAGCCCCACCTATTGCTTATTATTGACAAGAGGAAGATGGCCAAGAAGTGGACCAGGTTTCAGGAAAGGCAAAGCGTTGGAAACCTGGTGTTGTGACTGAAGATCAGAAACCCTGAAAGCTACGTCAGCTCCATCATTCCCAACCATTTGACCTTGGACAAGTCACAGGTGTTCTGAGTCTCAGTTTCCTCAACTACATTTATGAGCCATTATGAGCAAAAAGCACTACTCTTTGAGATTGGAGTGATGAAGATTTTCAGGGAGACACACACACAAACCACACACACGAACGACTGTGGCAGAATGGAAGAAACAGAGATAATTTTGACAGTTACCTGAGCTAATGCCTATAACCTGTCGTACGCTGAACCTCAACGTGTTGCTTAAACTCAGTTAAGCTTAGTGGGTTCTGTACTTCCACTATAAGTCCACATCTTACTGCCAACTGGTATCTGGAGACCAGAGCATTCAGAGTTTGCACATAAAGAAGAAAAGGAAGCTAGAGAAATGCCCAGCTCACCCTCAAAAGTCCAGACATTGGACAAGCTTACCACACAAAGGCTGGATGCAGAGGGTCAAAAAGAGAGGATTCCTCTGATTCGAGTGTCTTTTAGAACTTGTTTGCCCTGATTCCAAGTAAGCATGGCCCAGGCAGTATGGAATTTGGAGAGAAGGGAGCCAAGGATGATAGGTCATTATTGTTACTGTCAGAGTGAGGGCACAAGAGAGATTTTGCTAATGAGCACCACATCAGACCACCATGTTTTAGGCATAAACATGCCTTGAATTGTCTTTGAGACTCTCACTTTTAGAAACAGCAGTCTAGTCTCAGTGGTGAGGCTCTGGAAAACACTAGGTTTTCAATTCTATTGAACAAACCAGAAGTGGGAGGTGATTACTTAAAAGCCCAGCTCCTCACAGTGGCATAGATACTGGTATTAACTTTGACGTGTAAAATTAGAATTACGTGGTCTGGGGACCTGCCTCTGGCTTTGCCTGCTAGCACTTGAAGGGAGGCTGGTGTAATACACCAATAGATAAAATGCAGTTTGCAGAAAAGAGGAAGTTACTAGTTCTTTGGGTACTTTGCTCTGAGGAGCAATTCCAATTCACTATTTGAAAATAGGGGTATTCAGATTTAGTATTTGAATACTAAATTCCCAGTTTCTCCCTTTACACCAACCTAAATGTTGACCAATATAAGCCAAAAAAAAAAAAAAAAAAAAACCCTATTGCCGTCCAGTCAATTCCAACTCATAGCAACTGTACAGAAGTGAGTGAATACATTGTGTTACATCCTTGCAATGACACTCTGCCATCAAATGCGAGATGTCTGTGATGTAGCAGACTACGTAAGGAAAAAAACCAATCTCGTTGCCGTTGAGTCGATTCTGACTCATAGCAACCCTATAAGACAGGGTAGAACTGCCCTATAGTGTTTCCAAGGAGCGGTGGGTGAATTCAAACTGCTGCCTTTTTGGTTAGCAACCGAGTTCTTAACCACTGCACCACCAGGGCTCTAGTGAGAAAAGCATCTTATAAAACAGTATGCAGGGTTTGATTTCATTTTTTAAAACAAAGCAAAAAACCCATAGCTTTATAGAAAAGAAAGTTAAACGTATGTACGTACATATAAACGTTGTTGTTAGGTGCTGTTGAGTCAGTTCAGACTCATAACAACCTTATGTACAACAGAACAAAACACTGGACAGTCCTGCACCATCTTCACCATTTTTCTTATGCTTGAGCCCATTGTTGCAGCCACTGTGTCAGTCCATCTCACCGAGGGTCTTCCTCTTTTTCACTGACCCTCTACATTACCAAGCGTGATGTCCTTCTCCAGGGACTGGCCCTTCCTGATGATATATCCAAAGTAGGTGAGATGAAGTCTTGCCATCCTTGCTTCTAAGGAGCATTCTGGCTGTACTTCTTCCAATATGGATTTGTTCGGCCTTCTGGCAGTCCATGGTGTATTCAATATTCTTTGCCAACACCATAATTCAAAGGCATCAATTCTTCTTCGGTCTTCTTTATTCACTGTCCAGATTTCACATGCATATGAGGTAATTGAAAACACCATGGCTTGGGTCAAGCACACTTTAGCCCTCAAAGTGACATCTTTGCTTTTTAACACTTTAAACAGGGTTTTTTGCAGCAGATTTACCCACTGCACTGTGTCACTTATTTATAGAGTGCTGCTTCCATGAGCTTTGATTGTGGATTTAAGTAAAATGAAATCCTTGACAAATTTAATATTTTCTTCATTTATCATGTTGTTGCTTATTGGTCCAGTTGAGAGGATTTTTTTTCTGTCTGTTGAGGTGTAATCCATACTGAAGTCTGTAGTCTTTAATCCTCATCAGTAAGTGCTTCAAGTCCTCTTCACTTTCAGCAAGCCAGGTCGTGTCATCTGCATACTGCAAATTGTTAATGAGTCTTCCTCCAATCCTGATGCCCCGTTCTTTTCATATAGTCCAGCTTCTCAGATTATTTGCTCAGCATACAGATTGAATAAGTATGGTGAAAGGATACAACCATGATGCACACCTTTCCTGATTTTAAACAATGCAGTATCCCATTTGTCTTAGTTATCTAGTGCTGCTGTAACAGAAATACCACAAGTGGATGGTTTTAACAGAGAGAAATTTATTCTCTCACAGTCTAGGAGGCTAGAAGTCCAAATTCATGATGCCAGCTCCAGGGGAAGGCTTTCTCTCTGCGTCAGCTTTGGGGGAAGGTACTTATCCTCAATCTTCCCCTGCTCTAGGAGCTTCTCAGCTCAGGGACCCTGGGTCCAAAGGATGTGCGCTCCTGGCTCTACTTTCTTGGTGGTATGAGATCCCCCTGTCTCTCTGCTCGCTTCTCTTTTTTATATCTCAAAAGAGATTGACTTAAAACACAATCCAGTCTTGTAGGTTGAGTCCTGCCTCATTAACATGACTGCCTCTAATCCTGCCTCAGAAACATCACAGAGGTAGGATTTACAGTACATAGGAACATCATATCAAATGACAAAATGGTGGACAATCACAGTACTGGGAATCATGGCCTAGCCAAGTAGACAGACATCTTTGGGGGATACAATTCAATCCATAACATTCTACCCTTCGGCCCCCCAAAATTCATGTTATTGTTACCTGTAAAACACATTCACCCCATCATATCATAACAAAAGTCTTAAATCAACTCCAAGTGTGAATTGCATCCTGGGGCAAAATTCCTCTTCATCTGTGAAATCTAGAATATAAGTCATCTGCTTCCACACACAGTGGTGGAACAGGCACAAGACATCATAGCAAAAGTCTTAAATCAACTCCAAGTGTGAATTCCATCCTGGGGCAAAATTCCTCTTCATCTGTGAAATCTAGAACATAAGTCATCTGCTTCCATACACAATGGTGGAACAGGCACGAGGTAGACATTTCCATTACAAATGGGAGAAACTGGAGGAAAAGAAGAGATAACAGATGTGAAGCAAGTTAGCAAAACACATTACATTAGCTCTCAAGGTTTGAAAATAATCCTCTGTTCTCTGAGACCATTTAGGTAATGGCCCTGCCCTCCAGACTCTGGGTGTTGGCCACACTCTCAGGATTCTGAGTAGAGATCCTGGGGCCCTGGGCTTCAGCACTGCCTTCCAAGCCCACTGGAGTGGCAACACTGCTCCCTCACATTTGGGCAGCCCCATCCTAGTCCATCTGAGTGGCAGCCCTACCCTCTCAGCACAGGCCCCTTTCTTCTACTCCTTGGGCATGGCAGTCCCCCCACCCCCGTCAGCTTTGGGTAGAGGATCCGGCCCCATCCCGTTGGCACTTGTGAATGGCAGCCCCACACTCAGATATTGAGATGGTGAAGATCTGACTCTTTGAAACCTAGGAGACCATGGTGCCACCCCTTTGAGATTCCAGAGGTCATGGCCCTACCCTTTATGACTGAGGCAGCTCTGTTTCCTGTGTTCCTTGTCTCTTCATCTTCTGCTTCCTGGTTCCTTGGCCCCTTGGCCCCTTGGGCCTTGCCATCTGTGTCTGCTCTGCTGGGGCAAGTATTCCAAAGCTCTGTAGCTCCACCAATAAGTGCCTGGAGGTACCCTACTCCTCCAGTATACTTCGGCCGGAAGGCACTCAGCTGTCTCATTCCGTGGGTTGGCTCCAGCATTGTTTCATGCTGGTCTCCTGGTTCTGCTGCTGCCAATTCTCTGCTGCTGCTTTTCACTGTCTGCCCTATCTCCAGTGTAACAGCTCTCCTCATTTCCTTCTGAGTTCTCACCAGAATTGTCTTTGACATCCATAATTCCACCAACAGTCTCTGCAAAGCAATCTAGGCTTTTACTATTAGGCACTTTAAAACTCTTCCAGCCTCTATCCATTCACAATTTTAAAATTGCTTCCACAGTTCAGGTACCTGTCAGAGCAGCCCACTACTCCTGATACCAAATTCTGTTTTAATTCTCTAGTGCTGCTGTAACAGAAATACTAAACGTGGATGGTTTTAATAAAGAGAAATTTGTTCTCTCACAGTCCAGGAGGCTAGAAGTCTGAATTCAGGGTGCTAACTCCAAGGGAGGGCTTTTGCTCACTCCCGATCCTGTAGCTGGCTCCTGTTCATCTGACCTTTGGTTCTTGGGACTTGAGCTAGCAGCTTACCTGTGGTCTTCACATCCTGTGAGCAGGAGCCCTGCTCTCTGACTTGCTGATTTTGGGTTTGCCAGCCCCTGCAGCTACATGAGTCAGGAGAGGCCTCTATCCTGAGCCACAGACTTGGGCTGTTCCAGCCTCTGCAACTTCATAAGCCATTTCCTTGATATAGATTTCTCTATATATATGTTTATACAATTTATTGGTCTTGCTTCTCTAGAGAACCTAGCCTAAGACACCCTTGTTCTGTTCGAATGACTGCCTCTTGGTCTACGTACAGGTTCGCATGAGCACAATTTAGTGTTCTGGAATTCCCATTCTTTGTAATGTTATCCATAATTTGTTAGGATCTACATAGATGAATGCCTTTGCATAGTCAATAAAACACAGGTAAACATCTTTCTCGTATTCTCTACTTTCAGCCAGGATCCATCTGACGTCAACAGTGATATCCCTCATTCCATGTCCTCTTCTGAATCCAGCATGACTTTCTGGCAGTTCCCTGTCAATGTACTGCAGCAACCAGTCCAGTGTTGAATGATCTTCAGCAAAATTTTACTTGTGTGTGATATTAATGATATTATTTGATAATTTCCACATTCTGTTGAGGCACCTTTCTTTGGAATGGGCACAAATATGTACCTCTTCCAGTCAGTTGGTGAGGTGGCTCTCTTCCAAATTTCCTGGCATAGATAAGTGAACACTTCCAGTGCCGCATCTGTTTGTTGAAACATCTCAATTGATATTCCATCAATTCCTGAAGCCTTGTTTCTCGCCAATGCCTTCAGTGCAGCTTGGACTTCTCCCTTCAGTACCATCGGTTCTTGATCATATGCTACCTTCTGAAATGGTTGAACGTCAACCAATTCTTGGCACAGTGACTGTGTATTCCTTCCACCTTCTTTTAATGCTTCCTGTGTCATTCAATATTTTCCCTGTAGAATCCTTCAATATTGCAACTCGAGGCTTGAATTTTTTCTTCAGTTCTTTCAGCTTGAGAAATGCCTAACATGTTCTTCCCTTTTAGTTTTCTAACTCTAGGTCTTTGCACATTTCATTATAATTCTTTACTTTGTCTTCTCAAGCTCCCCTTTGAAATCTTCTGTTCAGCTCTTTAACTTCATCATTTCTTCCTTTTGCTTTAAGCTACTCAACTTTCCAGAGCAAGTTTCAGAGTCTCTTCTGACATTCATTTTGATTTTTTCTTTCTTTCCTGTCTTTTTAATGACCTCTTGCTTTCTTCATGTATGATGTCCTTGATGTCATTCCACAACTTGTCTTGTCTTCGGTCATTAGTTTTTAATGAGTCAAATCTATTTTTGAGATGGTCTCTAAATTCAGGTGGAATATACTCAAGGTCATACTTTGGCTTTTGTGGACTTGTTCTAATTTTCTTCAGCTTCAACTTGAACTTCCATTAGAGCAATTGATGATCTACTTCACAGTCGGCCCCTGGCCTTGTTCTGACTGATGATATCGAGCTTTTCCATGGTCTCTTTCCACAGATGCAGTCAATTTTATTCCTGTGTGTTCCATCTGGCAAGGTCCACGTGTATAGTAGCCATTTGTGTTGTTGAAAAAAGGTATTTGCAATGAAGAAGTTGTTGGTCTTGCAAAATTCTATCACAGGAAGAAGGACCTAGAGGTCTACTTCTGAAAAAATTAGTCAGTGAAAACCTTATGACTAGCAGCGGAACATAAATAGTAGCAGTAGCTATTTCTAGATGTGAAATATAAATTTCTTATTGTAACTTCTCTCCACTTTCCAAATTTTCTATAATAGATATGTGGAATCAATTTATTTCAGAAAAGAAATAAATGTTACATTAAAAATAATAAATTTAAAAAAAGACTTATAAATCCTTTCTTATTCATTGACGTTTAACTTTAATTCTAAACTGAATCCTGGGAAATGTGGTACCACAAAACCACATTTTACATTGGCCTGAAAATATATGGTTAGTTCATACAAAGTATTCCCCCAACTTGGGGCCTGTTGATTGGGTGCAGAGTGGCAGTTGGGTGTGAGGTACCTTTTGGAAGGCCTGGAAGCAGCCTGATATGAAAGCCTCCAGCATTGTCCCATGGAAAGGCAGTGGGATTCTCAGGGAGGATTCCTGCTTGCGCTCCAAAAAACAGATATCATTCATGCAAACCATGCATTCTCTCACCTAACAGCAAATCCAAAAATAGTGGGGGGTTCATATGGGTGGTTGATTCAGTCAAGAACCCAAAGTCATTCCATCTCTGCATTCTGCCATCCTGCGTGCTGGATGACTGCAGGATGGCTACAGCAGCTCCAGCCATCATACCTAGATGTGATTCATTCAGAGAAGAGACATTGTCTCACCCTGTGGCTCTCTTTATAGTGAGGAAGACTTTCTCAGAGGCCCTTCAACAGGCTTCCTCTCCTGATTTATTGTCCTTAGTTGGTCCCATGTCTCTTTCCAGTCACTACCAAGGGGACTGGAATCACCCTTAGACCAATCAGGCCTCCTCTGGGTTAGGCAGCTTTCCCTGAGGTGTGTGGCTACATGGGAGATTAGAGGATGCCTACACAAAACTGGGGCCCGTTAGGAAGGATGAGGTGTACTTGATTCTGGTTGAGCAACCAAGAGTGTCTACCATGCCTCCGTAAGTCTGAACTATTTGGATTCTCATGGTGGGTGGAAAACTGTGAGGTTCTTCTATGTGCTAGGTGAAGATGCTATAATTTTGAGTTGGAGGCTTATGCTCCAAAGATGGACAGAAAACTGTCCATTAAAATTACATTTAATCTTTTTTTTTTTTTAAGTGATTCACACAATACAAAAGAACACTGAATAGGACATAAAGGTGCCTATGCAGGAGGCCTCCCACTTGCACCTCCGGACTCACTCTCCAACCTTCTCCACCTTGATCTGCTCTAGGCCTCCTGATCTATATGGGATCCCTTGCCCAGTGGCTTCCAGCAGAGTTCAGCCAATAAGAAGATCAGAAGGAGGGAGGAAAATGCAGTTGGTCAGAATATTTATTCCCCTGGCTTCTTCCTTGAGCAGTCATCATAGACTACGCATTGACCAAAGGCAATGGCTCCTCTCCAAGTAGCCCTCCCTCCACTCTCTCCTACGGGGTTCCAGAACACTGTACTCTGCATTTGTCCCTTCAGACCTAGGGATGGTGACAGCCTTGCTGTTTCTAGCCCCAGGGCACTTCACTATCTCTTGGTGTTTCTATACACCCTGCCCACAACTTTCTAAAATATTAAACTCTCCTCCACTTATTCTAATCTGAGTGCACTATTTCCTGCTAGAAAACTGATATTGTCCTCACTCACACTGCCACTCCCACTTCAACAACCTACCCTAGGGGAGATTATCTACATCAATTTAATGGACAGCCTTCCAGACCATTTTTCCTACATTTACCTGTAACACACATATGCATATGCATACATATATATAGTTGTTTTGCCTTTAATAAATTACCATTATGTTGTGCATATTGTTCTATACTTGCCTTTCACTATATACTATGTATCTAGGAGATATTTCTACATCAATGAAAACAGATATATCTCATCCTTTTTAATGGCTTTAATTTCATAAAATGGTTTTACCATAATTTATTTTACCTTCTCTTACCAATAAACATTTAGATCTTTTACAATTTTTTGTTAATACAACAGTGTCACAAACTACATAGTTACATGTACATTTTTATACATATATGCAAATTTTTCTTTAGGAAAATTTCCTAGAAATGGATTTGTTGTGTCAAAAGGCATTGCTTTTAAATTTTAATTGAAACTGCCAAATTGTCTCCCAAAGGGATGTCAACAATTTACACTATCATCAAACAGAGCCAATTTCTTCGTACTTGCTTACAATTGATATTATTTATCTTTTTCATTTTGGGCAATCTAATGGGTGAACAATATCTCTTTGTTTTGATGTTCATTTTCCTGATTACTATTGTGGCTGAACATCTTTTCATATGTTTATTGGGTATTTGGGCTTTTACTTCTCGGAATTGCCTTTTCAGATCATTTGTCCATTTTTCTGTTAGTTTGTCTTTTCTTTTTGATATAAAGGAGCATTTTTTAGGTTTTGTACATTAATCTTTTGCCTATTAAAAATGTTGCAGGTATTTTCTTCCAGTATGTCACTTGTCTTTTAATATTGCTTATATTATTTTCTGGTCTACAGAAATTATTAATTCTATAAAGTCAAATCAGTATTTTATAATTCTGTAAAGTCAACTTAGATTTTTTGTTTCATTTTGTTTTGTTTTTGTCTCTTTCTAACCTAAGAGTAAAAGGAAAAGAAAATTAAAGAGATAAATTAAAATCTCCTAACTCTATTGTGTGTCGTTTTTTTAAAACTAACAATGTAAACTTGACTTTTTTCCTTGGTGTACAGTTCTATAAATTTTAATACATATGTAGATTTATGAAAGGAGCCCTAGTGGCACAGTGGGTAAAAGCTCAGCTGCTAACCATAAGATCGACGGTTGGAACCCAACAGCCATTTTGCGAGAGAAAGATGAGGGATAAAGATGTGGCAGTCTGCTTCCGTAAAGACTCCAGCCTTGAAAACTCTATGGGGCAATTCTACTCTGTCCTGTAGGGTCACTATTAATTGGAATCCTCTCAATGGCAACATTTTTTTAATTTTTGTTTTTGTTTTAATAGATTTGTGTGTGTAACCACCACCACATTCAGGATAAAGAACAACTCCATCACCTCAAAAATATCTCGTGTTATCTATCCCTTAGTAGTCACACACTCCCCTCACCTCAGACCCCTGGAATCACTATCATTTTGTCTTTTTAAGAATTCTTTTTAAGAATTATATAGTATGTAATCTTTTGAAAATGCTTCTTTGGTTGAGATTTATCCAAGTCATTGCATGTATCAGTAGTTCTTTATTTTTTGTTGGTAAGTAGTATTCCATTGTATGGATGTTGCCACAGGTTATTATTCCATTCACCTAGTGAAGGACATTTGGGTTGTTCCCGGTTTTTAGTGACAATGAATAGAATGACTATATAAATATTCCTGTACAGGTTTTTGTTTGAACAAAAGGTTTTGTGTGAACATAAACACAAGTTTTTGAGTTTGACAAGATTCAATCCTTTTTTTTCATTATTTATTGTTTTTATTATCATACTTAAATTTTTGCTCAACCTCAAATAACAAAGATTTTCTCCTATGTTATCTTCTAAAAGATTTATAGTTTTGTCTTTTACATTTAGATATATGAACAATTTTAAGTTAATTTTTAGTATAAAGTGTGAGGTTTAGATCAACGTTCATTATATTGTATACAGATGTCCAATTTTTCTAACACCTTTTGTTGAGAAGACTATCCTTTCTCTATTGAATTGTTTTTGAATATTTGTTCAAATCAACTGGCCCAAATAGTGTGTACCTATTTCTAGATTGTCTATTCTGTTCTATTGATCTATATGTTTATCTCTTCACCTATACCATACTGTCTTGATTACAGTAGTTTTATAGTAAATCCTAAAATCAGGTAGTGTTATTCCTCCAACTTTATTCTCTTTTCCAAAATTGTTTTGATTCTTCTAGTTCCTTTGTATGTATAAATTTTAAAATCATCTTGTGTATATCTACAATAACTACTATTGCATATTAACTTGGGGATAACTGACATCTTTATTATATTGAGCCTTTCAGTCCATGAGCACAGTGTACTTCACCATTTATTGAGGTCTTTTTGAATTTCTTTCATCAGCATTTTGTAGTTTTTGTTATTTAGATCCTGTACGTGTTTTGTTAGATTTATACCTAAGTATTTCTTTTTATTTTCTTTGGAGCTAATTGTAAATAATTTATTCAGTCTTCCTCCATTAAGTGTTAATAAATGGATTATATTGACAGATTTTCAGATATTGAATCAGCTTTGCATTCACAGATAAACATGGTTTGTCATGGTGTACTGTTACTTTTACGTATTGCTGGATTCAGCTTGCTAATATTTTATTGAGAATTTTTTTGTCTATGTTCATATGGGATATTATTCTATAGTATTTTTTTTTTTTCTATTAGTGTAATGCTGGCCTCATAAAATGATTTAGGAAGTATTCTCTCCTCTTCTATTTTCTGAAATAAAATGTGCAGAATTGGTGTTATTTCTCCTTTAAACGTTTGTTTGAATTTGCCAGTGAAATCATCTGTGCCTGGAGATATCTTTTTCTGAAGATTTTTAACTACTAATTCAATTTCTTTAATAGTTATTACACTATTCGAGTTATTTATTTCATCTTGAATGAATTTTGGTAGTTTGGGATTTTTGAGAAATTGATCCATTTCATCAAAGTTGTCAAGTTTATGAGCACAGAGTTGTTCATAGAATTCCCTTATTATCCATTCACTGTCTATGGCGTCTGTAGCGATACCCTCTTTCATTCCTGAGAGTGGTAATGTGCATTTTCCTCTGTTTTCTTTTGTCGTTCTTGCTAGACGTTTATCGGTTTTATTGCTTGTCTTAGTCATCTAGTGCTGCTATAACAGAAATACCACAAGTGGATGGCTTTAACAGAGAGAAATTTATTTCTTCACAGTAAAGTAGGCTAAAAGTCCAAATTCACGGTGTCAGCTCCAGAGGAAGGCTTTTTCTCTCTGTTGTCCTTCTCATCAGTCTTCCCCCAGACTAGGAGCTTCTCTGAGCAGGGACTCTAGGTCCAAAGGAAGTGCTTTGCTCCCGGCACTGCCTTCTTGGAGCTATGAGGTCCCCAACTCTCTGCTTGCTTCCCTTTCCTTTTATCTCTTGTAAGATAAAAGGTGGTGCAGGCCACATGCCAGGGAAACTCCCTTTACATTGGATCAGGGATGTGACCTTAGTAAGGGTATTATGATCTCACCCTAATCCTCTTTAACATAAAATTACAATCACAAAACGGAGAACAACCACACAATACTGGGAATCATGGCCCAGCCAAACTGATACACACATTTTTGGGGGGACATAATTCAATCCATGACATTGATCCTTTAACGGAATTAGCTTTTGGTTTCATTGATTTTCTCTTTTCTATTTCATTGATCTCTTCTCTTGTCTTTATTAGTTCCTTTCTTCTACTTGCTTTGGATTTATTTTGCTCTTATTTTTCTAGTTCATAAATGAGAAAGATTAGATTATTGATTTGAGACCATTCTTATTTAATATTATAAGAATTTAATGTTATAAATTTTCCTCTAAGCAATGCTTTAACTGTATCTCAGAAATTTCAACATTCTGTATTTTCTTTTTGCTCATTTCAGAATATATTCTAATCTTCCTTGAGATTTCCTTTTTGACCCTTGGAATATTTAGATTTTTTTTTTATTACCTAAGTATTTGATTTTAAGTATTTTAATTTGTTAATATTATGGTCTATCCTGGTGAATGTTCCATGAATACTTGAAAGGAATGTGTAATCTGCTGTTGTTGAATGATGTTATGGATTGGATTGTATCCCCTAAACTAGTTATGTTGAAGTTGTAACTCTTGTACCTATGATTGTGACCTTGTTTGGATATAGTTTTTGTTGTTGTTGTTATCAGTTAAGTTAAAGGAGGTCATAACAGAGTAGGGAGGGTCCTAGTCCTAATTATTTCTGAGTAGTGTCTTATAAAATGGAAAAACAGAGACAGGGAGAGTGACATACTGGAGGAAGCCACCATGTGAAGATACATCTGCAGGCAAAGGAACTCCAAGGATTGCCAGCAGTCACCAGAAAATGGGAGAGAGGCATGAAACAGTTTCTCTTTTGAAACCCTCAGAAGGAACTGACATGACAAAAATGGGCTTAGTTTTTGTTTTGTTTTGTTTTTGTTTTTTATTTGGACTTTTAGCTTCCAGAACTGTGAGAAAATAAACTTCCATTCTTTAAAGCCATACACTTTATGATTCTTTGTTATTGCAGTCTTAGAAATCTAAGACATGTGGCATGTTCTACAAATGCCAGTTAGTAAATGATGACATTGTTCAGTATCATTGCTGGTTTCTGTCTTTATTGATTACTGATAGAGAGGTATTGGAGTCTTCAAATGTACGTTTGGACTTATTTCTTTCTCCTTTCAGTTTTGTAGGTTTTTGTCTCATGTGTTTTGAAGCTATGATGCCAGGTGCATACACATTTAGGATTGTTTTGTTTTCTTGTTGAATTGACCTTTTATCATTATGTTATGTCCCAGTTTAACTGGTACATATATTTGCTCTGAAGTCTCCTTTGTCTGATATTAATATATTCATTCCAAATTTCTCCTGATTGATGCTTATATGTTATATATTTTTTCATACTTTTACCATACATCGTTATATCCACCTATATGACTTTATTCAAAATTTTTCTTACCCACCTCTATCATTATATTTATCTATCTGCATCATTATATTCAAAGTGTGTTTATTGCAGCCAGCATAAATTTGGGTCACATTTTTAAAATCCATTCTGACAGTCTATGTCTTTTAATTGATGTTTTTAGACCATTTATATTTAATGTAATTATTGATATATTTGTATTTAGGCCTTCCATCTTATTATTTGTTTTCTGTTTGTTTCCTTGGTTTTTCATTCCTCTCCATTTTCCTATCTTGTTTTGAGTTGTTTGAACTTTTTTTTTTTAGTATTCCATTTTAATTTATCATTGTGGATTTTTTTTAAACTGTATTTCTTTGCACAGGTTTTAGTGATTGCTCTACAATGCGTGTACTTAACTTTTCACAATCTACTTATAATCAATATTTTATCACTTCAAAAAGAATGTAGAAACCTTACCACCATATAGGTCTCTCCCTCCCCCTTTGTTTTGTAGCTGTGTCATATATTATATCTACATATACTGAAAACATTGTCTTAAAAAATGTTTAAACTATTCTTATGCACATTCTTTTCATTATTAACTTTATAACCACTTTGTCAATGTCCCTAAAACATTCATCTGGGTTTTGGTTGGAATCGCATTGAAGTTATATATAATTTAGGGAAAATTTCCATTGCTTAATAAAGTGCCTAGTACAAAGGAGATCCTTAATAAATATTTTTTCAAGTGGATGACTGAGTAACTCTTTGAACTATTTGTGTTACTGAGGGTTCTCATAGAGGGGCATAGTATGCCTTTCCATTCATTTATATATAAGTTCTCTTTTTAAAAATGCTTAATGTATTCTTGTGTCTTAGTAATTAACCTACATATATGTGGTTCATCCAAGGTGAACCAACCACAATACTCTGACTCCTTTGGCCATAATTGATTTGTCCAAGGATGTATATCTTACCCCAGCTATGATAATAATAACTCTTACCAGAATTTAAAATTCAGGAATAGAGAGAAATAGTTGCAGTTTCTCTGTGGTGGTGCATACAATGAAATGTGATGCTATAACACTGAAGGCAGCCATGGCCCCATACCACGTAGGAGAAACCTGTCAAAGGCTGGAGAAGCAGAGATGAGAGAGGGAGCCCTGAAGACGTTCACTCCATTCCTGGTTCCAGCAATATCAGAAAGCAGCTGAACCCCTGCTTTTCCTGCAGTTGAGAGTGACAAAATCATCTTTTTTTGCCTAAGTTTATTCCAGTTGGGTTTCTGTCATTTAAAACCAAAACTGTCCTTATCAAACCACCCATAATGGTTCAATGGAGGTTATCTTTAAGGCGCTAGGTAAATATCACTAGAAAAATTACTTTCATGAATTGATAACAATTATTTTTATTATAATTATCAACTATTAGTATATAAATGGTAGTTTTTAAAGTATTTAAGCGTACTTGAAAACTATGTTCACAAGTTATTTAAGCATTTTCCTTACAATCTTGACTAACTTAATCAGCTTCGTAAATGATTGTTAATACAAATCAATCAAAAATAAACTCCAGAGTAGCCATTGTCAAGTTATCTAAAATTATGAATTAAATATTATGGTGCTAATTTTTCTCAAGTGCTAGAATATGTTATTGTAATTAGAAACCAAAAAGATTTTCTAAAAATATGAAAAGTCTCACAAACATTTCAATAGTGACAGACAGGACTGCCAAATGAGTTACTTAGTGATATCATTATTCCACCAATGTCATTACTTAAAATAAAATGATAAATAAACCATTAACAGTTAATGTTCTATGATAACAAGAAAGAGCCTAAAGTATTACTTATGGTGACATATCAAGGCTCATTAGCCCCTTAACTCAAATTCCCATAGCTGGAGCTTATTGTTTCCTCTTGCAGTCTCTGCTACATCCTATATTTACCCCCCACTCAAGCTCTGAAGCCAACCCTACTCTTCCTCAGGGAGAATTTGAGAAGCCCTGCACCAGAAGCATTGGGGTTCATAGTTAAGTCAGCTTTAAGGCTATTCTTGCTCTGATCTTGTTCCTTATGACAAACATAAGGTCCAGCTCTAACTACCAAGGGTCCCTGACAAGATTCCATGGCCCTTGAGGATGAGGAACTGGCTTAACTCCCTCACTGGTTCTTAGATCCAGGCTTGTCCTTCAGTCCTGGTATTTGTGGATAGGCCCCCACTGCTTGTTCCAGATGTCCCTGAGGCCAACTATCTGATTATTTTTTATCCACCCCATGGCTTACTCATTGCTGTGCTCACCTCTCCTGCTAGCACATCCTACTAAGGCTGATTAACCTTTCTCCTATACACTCATCTTGTATCTTCTTCTGGGACCTCCCCGGATCCTTTGTTCTATCCACTTTGACAGGCAAATCTAGTTCCCAGAAACAAGCCCTCTATCAGATGCTCATTTGCTACCACCTCAGCTCCAGTACCAGCATACCCTAAAGACATGTTCTTCACTGACAATGTCAACATCTTTTCCTGACCCTTAGGTAGAATTGTTTCTACACGAGTTTCTCTAGCATTTTCTATGAACATCTATTGTAATATTTAGCAAATTTCATTGCATTTGTTTACCCAACTGTTTACCCGGGGCTCTCCTGCTAGACTATAAGCACCTTGAAGGCAAATGCAACATTCTATTCAGTTATACATTCAAAATGTACACGCATACTTATAACCCTTTATGGGTACTCAATAAATGTGCATAAAAGTAAAGTTGTGGTACAATAATATCTCTCTATTAAGTAGAAAAAAGGAACCCCGGTGACGCAATGGTTAAAGTGCTCAGCTGCTAACCAAAAGATCTGTAGTTTGAACCCACCAGCAGCTCCATGGGAGAAAAGACCTGGCGATCTCCTCCTGTAAAGATTACAGCCTAGGAAACCCTATGGGGCAGTTCTACTCTGTCATATAGGATTTCTATGAGTCGGAATCAACCTGATGGCCCTCAACAACAAATTAAACAGTATATTACAGTCCCCAGTTACTCAAAAGAACCGTAGAGCACTTTTTAAATTAATGATCTTGTACCATAAAATTCTCTCCCTTACTAAGAAGCATGGTATCTGGAAGGAACAAGATTGCTATTTCACTCCATCTAAATCTATCCTGACTATTCATAGATACCAACATTCATCAGGCCATAAGAGGGGATTCAAGGCCAATAATGCATTCTTCCAATCTATTTCAGTGCATGTCTTTGACCTTTTTGCTCTAGAGTGTTCAGCAATTTTAACATTTAATTCTGGTATATTGGATCCCATTGCCGTGGAGTTGATTCCAACTCATAGCAACCTTATAGAACAGAGTAGAACTGCCCCATAGGATTTCCAAGGCTGTAAATCTTTACAGAAGTAGATTGTCACATCTTTCTCCTGCAGAGTGGTGGGTGGGTTTGAACTACTGACTTTTGGTTAGCAGCTGAGTGCTTAAGCACTGCACCACCAGGGCTCTTGTATATTGGATATCATAGTAATAAAGTATTAATGCTAAAATGTCAATGGCCATTAAAAATTATCAGAATGTATGGTATAAAGGTTCAGATCACAGGATCTAGAGTCAGACAGACCTGGGGTTAAATCTTAGCTCTGACTGTGTAATGTTAAACTAATATTATTTAGCCACTCTAAGGCTCTTTTGTCCTCTTAAGATGGGGACATGATTAAATGAGATAGTGTATTTAAAGTATCAAGCTTAGTGTCATGGGTATCCAGTACCAGTTGCCATCAAGTTGATACTGACTCACAGTGACTTCTTGTGTGTCAGAGTAGTACTGTGTTCAATAGGGTTTTCAGTGGCTGATTTTTCAGAAATAGATCACCAGACCTTTTTTCTGAGGCACATCTGGGTGGACTCCAACCTCCAACCTTCAGTTAGTAGCCGAGTGCTTAACAATTTGGCAATCCAGGTACTCCACCAGAAGCACAAAAAAAAAAACCAAAAACCAAACCTGTTGCTGTGGAATCAATTCCGACTCATAGTGACCCTATAGGACAGAGTAGAATTGCCCCACAGGGTTTCCAAGAAGTAGCTGGTGGATTCAAACTGCAGACCTTTTGGTTAGCAGCCAAGCTCTTAAACATTGAGCCACCAGGAGCATAGAGAGTGCTAAAAAAAAAAAAAAAAGCTATTTGCCCATCGTTATTACTATTACATATAAGCTTTTAGGAGCAGCAATATTTCTTTTATTTTCTTTCGTATTTATTAATTCAAAAGTGTTTATTGAACACCTTTCTATGTGTGAAGGGAGGCCTGGTCAGACAGTGGTTAAGTACTTGACTACTAACTGAAAGGTCGGAGGTTTGAACTCACTAGCCACTCTGCAGGAGAAAGATGTGGCAGTCTGCTTCTGTAAACAGCCTTGGAAATCTTACAGAGCAATTCTACTCTTATCTATAGGGTCGCTATGAGTCGGAACCGACTTGAGAGCAGTGGGGTTACTATGTGTGAAACACTTAGCTAGGTGCTATGGGGAATATGAAGCTAGAAAATACACAGTGTCTGCCCAGCAAAGCTTGTAATCCAAAGGTGGGGTGAGGCATAGACAAAAAAATTTTTTAAATTACTGGAGGACAGCAACGAGGATGTGCCCCAGAAAAACCAAAGGCAAGAAAAGCTGCTGGAATTTAGGGGATGGAGGAAGAACACACACGTGACTCAGAAAGGAGGAACCCAGTGTCCTCCGTGCAATGATCTGCACATAGAAAGTGCCCGACACTAAAACGTTCTCCACTAGTAAAAAGTAGCTGCTCTAAAAAATACCAATATAAGTAATTTGATGATTTTTTTTCTACTTCTGCTTTTATGATTCTACCTCAGTGATATTTAATTGTATAGTATCCTTTAAGAACACGTAAAGAAATCCTTGCAAGTCTGCCTAATAGGTACTCATTAATTCAGCCAAGCTAAATGAGATGTAAATGAAACTGACAAATGCTATACCACTTGCTATATTTTTCTTTTTATATTTGGTAGAATATAGTTTGAAGAGCTCAAAACTAGCTTGACACTGTGCTGGGAGCCAAAAGGCCAAGATAATTAATGTGGACTAGAGCTGAATCTATTTCTCTTTTATCTTTAATACGCAGTGTAAACCACTGGAAGATCCATCCAGATTCTTGGATTCAGTAGTCTTGATGTCTGTTAAAAGGCATCAGATTTAATTGTCCCTATCCTTATTCTCCCCTTGCTGGTCTGTAGGCTATAGCAAGAAGTGTCTATATCTGTAAAGGTGAGCTAGCCATTTCTCTGCTACTTCCCCCACAGAGGGGTTCTATTAGTTTTCTGGGACTGCCATAAGAAAGCATCACAAAGTGGGTAGCTTAAAACAACAGAAATTTATTCTCTCAAAGCTCTGGAGTCTATAAATCCAAATTCAGGGTGTCAGAAGAGCCATGCTCTCTCCAAACACTATAGGGGAAAATCTTTCCTCCTCTCTTCCAGCTTCTGGTAGCTCCAGGGGTTCCTTGGCTTAGCATAACTACCTCCGTCTGCACATGGCTACCTTCTCTCTGTCTCTGTCTCTGTCTCTTCTTATAAGGACACCAGTCATATTGGATTAGGGCCTACCCTACCCGAGTATGACCTCATGTTAGCTTAACAAATTACATCTGACAAGTTGCCATACAGTTGATTCCTATTCATGGTCACCCCTTGTGCATCAGAGTACAGCTATGCTCCATAGCGTTTTCAGTTGCTGACTTTTTGGTAAGTAGATCACTAAGTCTTTCTTCCAGGGGCCTCTGGGTGGACTTGAATCTCCAATTTTTCAGTTAGTAGCTGAGCACATTAACTGTTTGCACCACCCAGGCACATCTGCAAAAATTCTATTTCTAAATAAGGTCACATTCACAGGTACCAGGTTGAGGAGGTTGGACATCCCTTTTTGGAGAACACAATTCAATCCAAAATAGTGGTGAAGCTTCTTAACATGTGAGAGTGGATAGAGAGGTTCTTTCCAGATATTTATGCTCTGGGGGATGAAGAACAAGGATAACTATTTCAGTGACTGATACCAGGACTATGGAATCTATGCTGTGTTTCGTATATAATCAGAGTTTGTAGATGCCTCTGTGGTAAGTTTTAAAGGCTTTAGAGCCAGCCTTAAACTATCCTTAAGCTGTTAATGACTCAAATTACACCATTCAACATTAACTCTTTTGGGTTCTTTGCAGTCCTCTTCTTAAACACAATGGAGTCCCTGGGTGGCGCAGAGTTAAGCACTCAACTACTAACCAAAAGTTGGAGATTCGAAGCCACCCAGTGGCACCTTGGAAGAACGCCCTGGCGATCTACTTCCTAAAGGTCACAGCCATTGAAAACTCTATGGAGCACTTCTACTGTGCCACACATGAGGCCGCCATGAGTCGGAATCAACTCAATGGCAACTGGTTTGTTTTTTGTTTGTTTGTTTTCTGAAACAAAAAATGCCTCTGGGAGAGATAAAATATTAGCTTCAGTATTGTCATGCTTTAGCAAGAACTAGTTTGTAAAATAGCCTCTAATCACCATCATCATCACTATCATAGCCATATCTAGGTTAGAAATGTTAAGTACACAGAGACTTAAACACAATTTAAAAATAATTCATAGGAGCTATGATGGGGCAGATAATCCTAAATGATTTATCAAAAATCTTCCAGGCAATTAAGTTGTTTTTCTGTGGTGAATTTCCAAACATCCAAGTCTATACATAAACACAAAATAATTTATAATGGGGCTTGAAAAGCACTTTGTTCTTTTGTTTAAATGTAAATGTTCCCATTACTTTGGGAATTCAGGAATATTTCTCTGCAAACAATTATGTTGTGCTATACGAAAGTCTTTAGGAGAGAGCAGAAGAAATTGTCCAGATTCTAAACACCATCCTCGTGATGACAGCTGCCTCACCACATCCTCTTGGCAGGAGAGAATTCATGGTCTTTCAGCCTGACAAAGCCTCCACTCAAACGTGGTTGCCTGCGGTTTTTCCTGGATGCCTGGCTAGGCTGACTAGGCTGGGAGAAAAGAAGGAGAGTACTAGCACTCTCCAGGGAGAATGTTGTCATTGTTGTTAGGCGCCTTCAAGTCGGTTCCAACTCATAGTGAACCTACGTACAACAGAACCAAATACTGTCCGCTCCTTCGCCATCTTCATAATCATTGTTATGCTTGAGCCCATTATTGCAGCCAGTGTGTCAATCTGTTTTATTGAGAGTCTTTCTCTTTTTCGCTGACCCTCTACCAAGTATGATGTCCTTCTCTAGGGACTGGTCCCTTCTAACATCATGTCCAAAGTATGTGAGACATAGTCTCGCCATTCTTGCTGCTAGGGAGCATTCTGGCTGTGCTTCTTCCAAGACAGATTTGTTCGTTCTTTTGGCAGTCCATGGTATGTTCAATATCCTTCACCAGTATCATAATTCAAAGGTATCAATTCTTCTTCGGTCTTCCTTATTCATTGGCCACCTTTTGCAAGCATATGAGGCAACTGAAAACACCATGGCTTGGGTAAGGTGCACATTAGTCCTCAAGGTGACATCTTTGTTTTTTTAATACTTTAAAAAGATCTTTTGCAGCATACTTGCCCAATGCAGTGCGTCTTTTGATTTCTTGACTGCTACTTCAACAGGCGTTGGTTGTGGATCCAAATCAAATGAAATCCTTAACAATTTCAATCTTTTCTCCATTTATCATGATGTTGCTTATTGGTCCAGTTGTGAGGATTTTTGTTTTCTTTAGGTTAAGGTGTAATCCATACGGAAGGCTGTGGTCTTTGATCTTCATCAGTAAATGCTTCAAGTCCTCTTCACTTTCAGCAAGCAAGGTTGTGTCATCTGCATAACGCAGGTTGTTAATGAGCCTTCCTCCAATCCTGATGCCTCATTCTTCCTCATATAGTCCAGCTTCTCAGATTATTTGCTCAGCATACAGATTGAAAAAGTATGGTAAAGGATACAACCCTGACACACACCTTTGCTGACTTTAAACCAGTATCCCTTGTTCTGTTCGAAAGACTGACTCTTGATCTATCTATGGGTTCCTCATGAGCACAATTAAGTGCTCTGGAAATCCCATTCTTTGCAATGTTATCCATAATTTGTTATGATCCACACAGTTGAATGCCTTTGCATAGTCAATAAAACACAGGTAAACATCTTTCTGGTATTCCCTGCTTTCAGTCATGAGCCATCTGACATCAACAATGACATCCCTCTTTCCACATCCTATTCTGAATCATGCTTGAATTTCTGGCAGTTCCCTGTTGATGTATTGTTACAACTGCTTTTGAGTGATTGTCAGCAAAATTTTACTTGTGTGTGATATTAATATTATCCAATAATTTCCACATTCAGTTGGATCACTTTTCTTTGGAATGGGTGTAAATATGAATCTCTTCCAGTCGGTTGACCAGGTAGCTGTCTTCCAAACTTCTTGGCACAGACAAATGAGCACCTCCAGCATGGCATCCATTTGTTGAAACATCTCATTTGGTATTCTGTCAATTCCTGGAGCCTTGTTTTTCACCAATGCCTTCTGTGCAGCTTGGACTTCTTCCTTCAGTGCCACTGGTTCTTGATCTTATGCTACCTCCTGAAACAGTTGAAAGTCCACCAATTCTTTTTGATACAGTGACTCTGGATATTCCGTCCATCTTCTTTTGATGCTTCCTGCATCATTCAATATTTTGCCCATAGAATCTTTCAGACTTGCAACTTGAGACTTGTATTTTTTTCTTCAGTTCTTTCAGCTTGAGAAATGCAGAGCATGTTCTTCCCTTTTGGTTTTCTAACTCTACGTCTTTGCATATTTCATCATAATACTTTACTTTGTCTTCTCGAGTTGCCCTTTGAAGTCTTCTGTTCAGCTCTTTTATTTCATCATTTATTCCATTCACTTTAGCTACTCTACATTCCAGAGCAAGTTTCAGAGTCTCTTCTGACGTCCATTTTGGTCTTTTCTTTCTTTCCTGTCTTATTAATGACCTTTCTTCATGTATGATGTCCTTGATGTCACTCGTCTTAGTCCTCAGTCTTAGTGTACAATGCATCAAATCTATTCTTGAGATGGTCTCCAAATTCAGGTGGGATATACTCAAAGTTGTATTTTGGCTCTTGCAGACTTGTTTGAATTTTCTTCAGCTTCAACCTGAACTTGCATTGGGGCAATTGACAGTCTGTTCCACTGTCAGCCCCTGGCCTTGCTCTGATTGATAATACTGAGCTTTTCCATTGTCTGTTTCCAAAATGTAGTCATTTTGATTCCTGTGTTTTCTGTCTGGTGAGATCCACACATATAGTCACCATGTATGTTGCTGAAAAAAGGTATTTGCAATGAAGAAGTCATTGGTCTTGCAAAATTCTATCATGTGATCTTAGGTGTCGTTCCATAGCCTGCTATTTATATGGCAGTGTTTTGAACAGAAATCATAGCATTGAATATCCACCAGTGAACATCTGAGAATGATAACAACAGCAAATTATTCACTGCAAGGTTGTATGTAGCACATATTACTAAAGAAAAGATGTAGAAAAAAATAAATAAGTAAAACCAAAAGAGTCATAAGTGCAGTTCTTTGTAACTTGAATACGTTGTAAGTCAGGGACTACCTGTACAAGTCTGTTAGAAAAGATAAATTCTAATATTAGAAAAGATAAATAAATGCTAGCATATTCATAAAGCGGAAAATTATACTGCAATGAAAATAAACTACAGGCAGCAACACGAATGAATCTCAGAAAATAATGCTGAGCAAAACTAGACAGATCAAAAGAGTACATATTATGTGAAAACATTGATAGAAAATTTTTTAAACTGGTAGAATGAAATATCAGGTTAGAAGTTACGATCTTTTCTGGTGGATGAGGGGAAAATGACTGGAGGAGGGCACACGAGAGGTTTCTGGATATTGGCAGTGTATGATTTCTTGACCTAGCTGGTGATTAAAGGGGTCTTCATTTTATGAAAATTCATAGAGATGTATAGTTGTGTGTTTATGGATTAGAAGATACTGTATTATAAAGAGATCAATTCTAGGTGGATTGTATGCCTAAATGTGAAAAGCAAATCAAGAAAGCTTCTAGAGGAAAATACCTTCATGACCTTGGGGTAGGAAAATATTTCCTAAACAGGACACGAAAAAGCGCTAATCATACGTATCTGACAAAAACAATTTTAAAGAAATCATTGTCTAATTCTCATTTCTTCTGTATTTCACTCTTTTTATTGTGACTCATCAAATTTTCAAATTCATATTCCCTTTTTTAGTAAGAGAACAATCATGAGGATTATTTTTCTATTTAATTTTCCCTATCAGTTGGGAGCTTTGAGTTAAAAAAAAACCAAAAAGATTCATTTTCTTCCCCCAAGACTAACAAAGCAAAAATATAGATAATGCTATACAAAGTGAATCTATAGCTAGAATTTATAGATGCTCTTTTATATTTGATATATCTTTATATTATGTTAGCTTTTCAAACTCAGTCAATGAAAAAGATTTGCTCAACTCCAACGGAAGGGGCATTTATATTGTGTCTACTGCCACCAACTTTGGTTAACGTTTCAGTCTCATGGTGTGAAGGAGAAAAGTAAAAATGTTGTTGTTTAAGGCTAACAGATTTATGAAAATAAACATTCTCTTCATTTTAAAAAACCAAAATATGACTCTATTAAAACAGCTAAATATATAGAAAAATATACAGTGTTCACACAGCTAGTCTTACCAAGGAATATATGCGTAGGTGTAATTTTCTGCTTTTGTCACAAATCTTTTTGCCAAGATCTTAATTAGAACGATCTTTATATAATCATGGAGATCCTGGATAATGCAAATGGTTAAACACTTGGCTGCTAACCCAAAGGCTGGTGGTAGAAAACTACCCAGAGGCTCCTCAGAAGAAAGACCTGGCCATCTACTGAAAAATCATAGCCATTGAAAATCCTGTGGAGCACAGTTCTACTCTGAAGCACATGGGATTGCCATGAGTCAGAACTGATGCCACGACAACTGGTTTGGTTTGTTTTTTTATACAGTCACAATTGCACCAACCAGGCCCATTGAGGGACATTCACCAGCCACTTGTTTTCATGGCACTTACATCCCCATCTAAGCTGCTTTCTGTGTGCACCAGAGACACTGCCTCTTCTGCAACTGTATGATGATGCCTGCGTTACTCTGCACCTAATAATAATTTACTTCTTTAGCCACCTGTGGCCACCAAGGATTTGAAATCCAAATGCACTCAATTGAAATTTATACACTTACCCAGTATAGAGACTTCCCTTATTTAAAATTGCGTTCTCCCCCAGCGTCCAGTACTCCCATCCCATTTCCCTGGTTCTCTTTTCTTTTTGCCTTTTCCCAAAACAAGTATCACCATCTGACATACTACATATTTAATTTATTTATTGGTTTATTTTTGTCCTCTCCCCCTCCAAAAACCAGAGTAAAGAAATTTTTGTCTTGTGTTGACTCTTGCATCCCCAGCATTAGCATAATATCTGGCATATAATTGGTATTCAATAAGTAATTACTAAGTGAATAAATAATTTTTTTCATTAGCATTTGTTCTCTGAATACAAAAGTAGTACAAGATCATGATGGAAAATTTTAAAGCTATGGAAATGCACTAAGAAAATAAAAGCCACCACTTCTAACTCCACCCAGCAAAGATAGTAATATTGCGGTATAGATATGTCCACTTTTTCTCCTCAGTTTCTTCTGAACAAGATTAGGATTGCATTGCACATATTGGTTTGTAACTTCTTTTTTTAATTGCAAGCACTTTGCATATAATGAAATTTTCTTATATAGCATGATTTTTAATGGCTGCACAATAGACTCAAGCATACCAACGATCACGAAGATAACACAGGACTAGGCAATATTTTGTTCAGTTATACATAAGATTGCAGTGAGTTGGAGCCAACTCGATGGCAACTAACAACAACAATATTCTGTACTATAGCCATACCATAATGTATTTAATCACTTATTGTTGACTATTGAATTTTATTATGGGAAATTACCTTGGAAAATTATTTTTGTTTCAATTTATCTAATTCTTCTTCTCTCTGAGAAGTATGTAGGATAAACAAACTTAGACTAAGTCTAATTTTCTTAAATAAGATGTATTATGGACATGTAACCCTTCCTTGAGTAGTAGAATGTCTGCAAATTCAATGATTAAAAGTACCTCTTTGCTGAAAAGAATTTTTTTTGGCTTGCTCATTTGATTACTTACCTTTAATTTTTTTCTATAAAAAGGGCTAAACCTACTCTTTAATGTCCCAAATGAGATAAGAGACCTGTCCATAATTTCTGCCCCAAGAAAAGCAATAACCTTAATAAAGGGGATCAGTCATGATCACTTTGCCCCTTGCAGTGGCCTCCCAGTCATGCTGACAGAGGACAAGCTGTGTCTCAGTCAATCTAGCCATGGCCACTCCCCTCACCAGTGAGGCTAAGCCAGCTCTACCACCCAGGACCACACAGGAAAGTATGGACTCTCACTTTGGGTCAAGGGCAGGGGCAATAGGGATAAAATATATGTTACCAGATATTGCTGGACACTGCACTTTATAGGAAGATTTGTATCCACCAATTTGTTGTCCTGTGGTGGCTTACATGTTGCTACAGTGCTGGAAGCTATGCCATCAGTGTTTAAATATCAGCAGGCTCACCCATGGTGAATAGATTTCAGCAGAGCTTCCAGACTAAGACAGACTAAGAAGAAAGGCCTAGCAATTTACTTGCAAAAATAGCCAATGAAACCATATGGATCACAATAGAACATTGTCTGATATAGTTCTGAAAGATAAGCCCCTAGGTTGGAAGTATCATGAAGATGACGCAGGACCAGGCAATTTTCATTCTGTTATACACAAAGTTGCTGTCTTAGTTATCAAGTGCTGCTATAACAGAAATACCAGAAGTGCATGGCTCTAACAGAAATTCATTCTCTCACAGTTTAGGAGTCTAGAAATCCAAATTCAGGGTGCCAGCTCCAAGGCAAGGCTTTCTCTCTTTGTCAGCTCTGGGGGAAGGTCCTGTTGTCAATTTTCTCCTGGTCTAGGAGCTTCTAAGTGCAGGGACTCCAGGTCCGAAGGACACACTCCACTCCTGGCTCTTCTTGCTTAGTGGTAATGAGGTCCTTCTCCTCTCTGGTGGATTCTCTCTTTTATATCTCAGAAGAGATTGACTCAAGATACAACCTAATCCTGTAGATTGTGTCCTGCCTCATTAGCATAACTGCCTCTAATCCTGCCTCATTAACTTTATAGAGGTTAGGATTTACAACACATAGGATAATTACATCAGATCACAGAATGGAGAACAACCACATAATACTGGGAATCATGGCCTAGCCAAGTTGATGCACATTTTTGGGGAACACAATTCAATCCATAACAGTTACCATGAGCCAGAGCCAACTTGATGGCAACTAACAACAACCAAAGCTTTGTAGAGGTCTACTTCTTTTGGTGTCCTGCAGTTTACATCTTGTTTCCATCAAAAGGAACAAAAATAAGACCTTAAACAGAAAAGGAAGTTATCTCTTATTTTAGCAGCCATATACTGGGGTTATTTCTCATTTTTTCACTTTTAGAAATGATGTTATTTGATTATCTTTTTGGTACATTTTGTGTACATGTACAGTTGTTTTTCTTAGAGTCTTTGGAAGATTTACTAATAGGTAAAAGAGTACTGACATTTTTAAGGCTTTGAATCATATGCTGACGTGCCCTCAGAAAGATTGTTCCAATATACTTACCACCAGCAGTTTAATAATGCCTCTTATCCCACTCCTCACCAATTCCGGTGGTTACCTTTTGGAAGAAAAAAAAATAAAGCCTTGGTGGTGTAGTGGTTAAGAGCTGCTAAACAAAAGGTCGGCGGTTCAAATCCACAAGCGGCTCCTTAGAAACCCTATGGGGCAGTTCTGCCCTGTCCTATAGGTTCGCTATGAGTAGGAATCGACTAGATAGTACCTAACAACAACAACAATAACAACGAAGTATATCTTTCATACAACATTTTAAAAAAGCCTATAGACACATTTTAGCTCATTTCTCAACATCATTTCCATAAGTGTGAGTTTCATAAGCCTCAGATGGTATTGTGATGAGGCTTAAGATCATGTTACAAATAGTGTTCTCATAGGAATCTATTAGAGGGTTTTTTCCCTAGCCTCATGATACATCTTGAAAATATTTCCACTCTAAAAATCATACTTTAGTATACTTCAAAAGTATATAAAAATTAAAGTGCAAAACTAGTAAGTAATGCTATTATAGTCAAACTAAAACCTAAGGTCTTGGGCTTGGGCTAAACGTAAAGTTTCTCTCATATGGGCAATGTTGTGTGGTTCTCTTCACACAAGGGTGAAATGGGGCCTGCATTCATAGCAAAATTTGTCCCGGAGAATTTTACAAAACACAGTATTTTTTTATCTTACTGCTGAAATACTTGGATTTTTTTTTTTTTTTTTGGAGGTTCTAAGCAACTTATGTAAATTATTTTTGGGGGAAATCTCCCAAGACCTATTAAGACAAGCTTTTTAAAAAGGTGTGTATATTCTTTGTGTTACCTATAAATAAATAATAAATAATTTTTATGGCTGAGTAGTTTTCTAATTATTGAAGTCTATATTGGCTGGGCAACCAGGGAATCTTTCTGTTCTTTATCTGCATTCTTGGAGGTTGTTGAGGGGGTTCAAATTAGTCCAATTCTATTGTTGTTACTTTTTGGCATTAGCCTGTGCTGGCAGCACTTCTTTCTGCCTCATCAGTCCCAGCTTGAACATCCACACACAGCCAACTTCTCCCTCTTCCTCCTGTGAGATGGTCTGAGCCCAACTGGGCCTGATTTAAGACTTACTTCACCTATAAAATGAAATTACCCACATCACAAATGCTATTTTATTGGGTTTGAATTATTGACTCTTTGGCATCCTTTATTTGGTTTGGATCTTAGAAGTACCATGTTATCAATCATTAAAGATATTTTAATTTGCATATCCAGGGCTACAATTCTTTTAATCTTTCTCATTTTCACCCAGAACCTGGAAGGCTGTTCCTTACATGGCTGAGCTTCTTGGATCTACCAACCTTGGTTTAGGAATAAAGCATTACAAATGCCTGTTTCCTGCCTCACAATCTCAAATTCACAAAAAGTCTCTAATAATATTGTAATTTGAAAGATGTTGACTTTTCATTAACCTGCAACTCCAAATAATCTTATTTATTTCTTTGTCTAAGGTATATTCACCAGAAATTCCTGTTAAAATGAAAATGTTATCTAAGTTGATAGCATATTAACCCATTAGCATATATTAGTGTTATGGATAGAAGTGTGTCCCCCAAAAATGTGGGTCATCTTGGCTAGGCCATGATTCCCAGTATTGTGTGGCTGTCCACTATTTTGCTATCTGATATAATCATCCTGTGTGTTGTAAATCCTAACCTCTATGATGTTAATGAGGCAGGATTATAAACAGGTTAATGCAGCAGGACACAATCTACAGGATTAGATTGTATCTTGAGTCAATCTCTTTTGAGATATAAAAGAGAGAATGGAGCAGAGAGTAGAGGGACCTCATTACCACTAAGCAAGAAGAGTCAGGAGTGTAGCATGTCCTTTGGACCCAGGGTCGCTTTGCTGGAAAGCTCCTAGACCAGCGGACAGCTGATGGCAAGGACCTTCCCCCAAGCTGTGAGAGAGAGAAAGCCTTTCCCTGGAGCTGGCACCCTGAATTCGGACTTCTAGCCTCCTAGACTGTGGAAGAATAAATTTCTGTTTGTTAAAGCCATCCACTTGTGGTATTTCTGTTACAGCAGCACTAGATAACTAAGACAATTATATTATCGTGTTAATTAAGCAGAAATTAGGGCCCTAAGGGAACGTGGGAAACTACGAGTATTTTGAAGAGGGGAGAAAACCAGAGTATAAGATCCATAGTGGAGGAAGCACAGGTCCAAATGGAAAATGGCAATGAAAGAAAACCGCCATCCTCCATATAGTCATCATCAGAGGAAACAAAGCATAATACAAAGAATGGCAATAACTCCTTTTATTGAGAAAAGGCTATGTTTCAGGAAACTTAAACAATTATTTTATTTATTCGAATTCATAAAACATTACAACTTCCTTGGTATATATGTATGATTCCTTCCTGTTAAGAGGTGAGGGAAGTGAAGTCAGCAAGGCTTAGGAACTGGTGCAGTCTTGAGGCTCTGGCAAGTGCCAGGGCTGGGGCTGGGGCTAGAGCTGGAGTCATTCTGCCTGGCTCATCATCATCACTGCTTTTTCCATTTTGCCACTGATGTCCCAAGTGGAGAGGAGAGGAAAAAGGGGGGGGGGGCAAGGCTCTCTGGAGATAAATCACCCATTTCACAGTTTGCATTGTGAAGTGTCACCTCTGCCAAAAGCTACCATCCAGGACATTTAGCACCTAACAAAATATTTAAAAATCAACTAAAAGCAAGAGTTAAAATCATGTGACTTTCAGAGCTTTATATTTGACAAGTTTGGTGTAACCTAATATAAAGTGCAATTTCATGTCAATATTCCTTTTGGGCACAGGTGTAAGAACATGAACTTGTTATTATCCCACCTTGTTACAAAAAGTCAGGTATTTAAAGGAGATTTAATAGACTATAAGGATCATTGATCAGAAACATGTTGATCCCTGAGTGGTGTGCTGCATACATTTGTTGAAACATCTCAGTTGATATTCCACTAATTCCTGGAGCCTTGTTTTTTGCCTATACCTTCAGTGCAGCTTGGACTTCTTCCTTCAATACCATCGGTTCTTGATCATATGCTATCTCCTGAAATGGTTAATCGTCGACCAATTCTTTTTGGTACAGTGACTCTGTATAGTCCCTCCATCTTCTTTTAATGTTTTCTGTGTTGTTCAATATTTTGTCCATAGACTCCTTCATACTGCAACTTGAAACTTGAATTTTTTCTTCAGTTTTTTCAGCTTGAGAAATGCTGCATGTGTTCTTTCCTTTTGGTTTTCTAACTGCAGGTCTTTGCACATTTCATTATAATACTTTACTTTGTCTTCTCAAGCCAACCTTTGAAATCTTCTGTTCAGCTCTTTTGCTTCATTATTCCTTCTATTTGCTTTAGCTACACTACGTGCAGGTTTCAGAGTCTCTTGTGACACCCATTTGGTCTTTTCTTTCTTTCTTGTCTTTTTAATGACCTCTTGCTTTCTTCATGTATGATGTCGGTGATGTCATCTTGCAACTTGTTTGGTCATTAGTGTTCAATGTGGCAAATCTATCCTTGAGACAATCTCTAAATTCAGGTGGGGTATACTCAAAGTCTTATTTTGGCCCCTGGCCTTATTCTGAGTGGTGAGCTTCTCCATCATCTCTTTTCACAGATGTAGTCAATTTGATTCCTGTGGACTCCATCTGGAGAGGTCCACACCAATAGTTGCTGTTTACATTGTTGAAAAAGGTATTTGCAATGAATAATAGGTCGTTTGGTCTTACTAAATTCTATCATGTGATCTCCAGCCTTGTTTCTATCACCAAGGCCATAGTTTCCAACTACTGATCCCTCTTCTTTGTTCCCAACTTTTGAATTCCAATTGCCAGTAATTATCAATGCATCTTGATTGGCTATTTGATCAATTTCAGACTGCAGAAGTTGGTAAGAATCTTCAGTTTCTTCATCTTTGTCATTAGTGGTTAGTGTGTAAATTTGAATGATAGTCATATTAACTCATCTTTTTTTGTAGGCATGTAGATATTATCCTATCACTGACAGCATTGTACTTCAGGACAGATCTTTTTCACTATGAATGTGATGCCGTTTTCCTTCAATTTGTCTTTCCTGACATAGCAGCCCATATGACTGCCCAATTAAAAATGGCCAGTATCAGGCTATTTCAGCTCACTAATGCCTAGGATATCTATCTTCAAGTGTTCCATTTCATTTTTGACAATTTTCAATTTTCCTAGATTCATGCTTCATAAATTTCACATTCTGATTATTAATGAGTGTTTGCAGCTGTTTCTTCTCATTTTGAGTCTTGCCCCATCAGCAAATAAAGGTCCCGAAAGCTTTACTCCATCCACATCATTAAGGTTGACTTACTTTGAGGAGGCAGCTCTTCCCCAGCTGTATGCTGAGTGCCTTCTGAACTGAGGTGCTCATCTTCCGGCACTACATCAGACAATATTCTGCTGCTATTCATAAGGTTTTCACTGGACAATTTTTTTAGAAATAGATCACCTGGGCCTTCTTCCTAGTCTGTCTTAGTCTGCAAGCTCAGCTGAAACCTGTCCACCATGGATGACCCTTCTGGTTTTTGAAATACCAGTAGCATAACTTCCAGCATCACAGCAACACGCAAGACACCACAGTACAACAAACTGCAAAATGAGAACACATGTGTATCTCCCCCAAATGACTCTCTTTAAAAATGATTTTATAAAAATGAAACAAAACTGATAACTACAAAATAATTTGAATTTAACAAAAATTGGAACAAAGAATCATTAAACTCAACACTTTAGGAAAAAATAGCAATAAAAGGGGGAGGTAAAGAAGAAATTATTTATTAATAAGGTGAATAAGGTACATTGCTAGTAATCAAACAAATAAGCAACAAAACAAATGTAATAATGATGTCAGACCTCTGACAGACTTAGTGGAGAAAAAAAGAGCAACAACATAAATAGCAAATAGGTACAAGCAGAAATTATCCAGATGACATAACAGATAAAAATTTTAAAATTATAAGAGAATTTTTTGCATTGAGTAGTAGAAAATTTTGGTGAAATATATGCTTGCCTTGAAAAATGTGAGTTACTAAAATTGACTCAAGGAGTCAAAAATCAAATAGACCCACAGCCACAGAAGATATTTAAAATGCATGAAAGGAGTGCTGGTTTGGAGACCAGGTGGAGTTTCTTTCAAATGTTCAAGGAACAGTTAATGCTATATAAATTGCTCCAAAGAACAGAAAGAGGTATAGCTACATCACTTATTTTACAAAGCTAACATACTTCTAATACCCAAACATATAGTAAAGCCAATCCCTTTCTGGTATATCCAAAAACCTGAAATAAATTGCTAGCAAACTAAGTTCAATGGTATGTTAAAAATCAACCAAGCTAGATTTATCCCCATAATATTTTCAATAAGAAAAAATATATAAGGTAGTTAATAGATACATGCTGAAGGAAATTTTGATACAACTCATCTTCTTAAGGTTAGAAAACCAAAAATGTAAGACTTTCTGAACATTATTAAATCATCAAAGAAGGATCCAAGGTAACACTTCAAGATAAAACATTAGAGGCATCTCCCTTGAAATCAGAAGTAAAGCAAAAATCCCAGTTATAAATGTTATTTTATGAAATTATCTAGTGAGTTCCTGCCAATAAAATTAAGTAAAATGTGAAACAAAATATGAAATTAAAACACACACACTGGAAAATAAGAGACAAAATTATTATTTATTGATGACACAATTATAGGTCAAAAATTAAAGAAAATTGTGTCTAAAATAAACATCCTTTGGAATTAGTAAGAGAGCTCAGTAAGTTGGTTAGAATAGGAATATATATATATATTTAAATTAGTGGCTTTATTATATGCCCATAACCCCCAGTTAGAAAATGTAATTGCAAAAATGATATAACTTTAAGGACTAAAGGGTACCTGACCCAAGCCATGGTTTTCAATCTCCTCATATGCATGTGAAAGCTGGACAATGAATAAGGAAAACAGAAGAAGAATTGATGCCTTCAGATCATGGTGTTGGCAAAGAATATTGAATATACCATGGACTGCCAGAAGAACAACCAAATTTGTTTTGGAAGAAGCACAGCCAGAATGCTCATTAGAAGCAAGGATGGTGAGACTTTGTCTCACATATTTTTGACATGTTATCCTGAGGGACCAGTCCCTGGAGAAGGACATCATGGTTGGTAAAGTAGAAGGTCAGCAAAAAAGAGGAGTACCCTCAATGAGATGAACTGATACGGTGGCTGCAACAATAGGCTCAAGCATAACAACGATTGTGAGGATGGCACAGGACCAGGCACTGTTTCATTCTGTTGTACTTAGGATCGCTATGAGTCAGAACTGACTCGATGACACCTAACAACAACATTCATTCATACCACTTTAAAGTCATGATCTTCAACCTCCACTGTGTCCTCCACTACTGAGTTATCCTGTCATGTTTCTTTAGTCCTCTCCCTCTGCCATCATGGTCACCCACCCACCTGCCCCTACATCTCAGCTTCAGATGGAAACTCCCTCACCTTCCTGCCACTCAGCTTACAAACCACCTGCATGGGAAGTCATCTTCTTCTCCTTTCTTTCCAAGAAAATCACCTTCATCTCTTCCCACGTTCCCAGAAATCTAACATTATGAACTACCCCTTCTTTCTATTATATCAGCTTCTTCTTCCTACTGGTTCTGTCCTATTACCATTTAAATATGAGAAAATCTCTTCCATCTTTCCACACTCGCTGGCCCTTCCTTCTCTTCCAGTTCCATTTCCTTTTGCCTTCACAAGCTTTTCTTTTAAATAAATTTGAAAAAAGTTATTTATTCCATTTCTTAATCTTCCACTTGGTCCTTGAACACCACCCAGTTCCTCATGCCTTGAGGAAGCCCTGAGTGTCATCCTTGACTTCTCCTTTTACTCATACATATTTCATTTATAAGGCTTCTTAAGAGTCCTGGTGGCACAGTGGTTAAATACTCAGTTGCTAACCAAAAGGTTGGTGGTTCGAACCCATCCAGCAGCTCCATGGGAGAAAGAGAGAAAGACCTGGTGATCTTATTCCATAAAGATTACAGCCAAGAAAACCCTACAGGAAAGTTCTACTCTGTCACACAGGGTCGCTGTGAGTCGGAATCAATTCAACATCACCCAACAGCAACAACATTTTGCCCTCTAAATATCATTTGCATCCACTCAGTTTCTTCTTCTCCACCACAGACTTATTTGTCCAGTTTCTCATGGGACAGTTGCAATAGCCTCTGTCTTCACTCTTACCTCCTTCCAACCCAGTTTCTCTCCATCCTGCAGGGAGAGTGATCTACTAAAGAGGCAAATTTGATCATGTAATTTCTCTCCTTAAAACTTCTTGCTGGAATACCTTCACCTAATTCAGACTTTCACCTAGTTAACTCCTATCAATTCTTCAGCTCTCAGCTAAATGGCACTTCTTCACAGAAAGTTATCAAACATCAAGACTTGAATACATGCAGAGAGATAATATGTTCCAATAGTAGAGCCATGAATATTAAATAGATAGAAATTTTTCTAAAAGTAATTTGTAAGTATAGCACAAGTCCAGTCAAAATCCCAATGGAAGATAGAATAACCTTGACACCATAATTTGACAATGGTAGCACAAAATGATAAATCAATCCCACTTTCAATATGGAAGCAAAAAAAAATCTTTAATGAAGTAGTAGAAAATAAGACCCACTCCTTTAATGAAAACAGTACACTACAATCTAGCAGGATTTAGTAAAAGAAAACAAAATGTTTGAATGGTAGGAACTGAATTAATAAAATTTATCTTGGCAATTAAATAAAGGCGAAATATATATGTGTCAATCACTGTTGAAGAGGCGTTTGGTTAAAAGTATGATTTACTAAGAATAAATCTCAACCTAAAAATAGAAATAGATTTTCTTAACATGGCAAAAAGTTCATTTCAGACCAAAAGCCAACATCATATGTAATACCAAAAGTAAAATACAAGACACGAATTACCACTGTCTTATTTACCTAGTGCTACAGTAATAAAAATACCACAAATGAGTGGCTTTAGAGAACAGAAATTTATTTTCTCACAGTTCTGGAGTCTAGAAGTCTAAACTCAGGGTGTCAGCTCTAGGGGAAGATCCTTCCTTGTCTCCTTCAACTTCTAGTAGCAATCTTTGGCATTCTTGGACTTTTATAAATGCATCTGCCTCCATCGTTAGATAGCATCTTCCCCCTGTGTCTGTGTCTCTTTGTGTATATGTACTCCCCTTTATAAGATGCTACTCAGAAGGCAATAGGTTTAGGACTCACCTTACCCTGATATGACCTCATGGTTTTTATGCTGTTGATATATGTGACCTTATGTACAACAGAACAAAACAGTGCCTGTTCCTGCACCATCCTCACAATCATTGCTAAGTTTGAGCCCATTGTTGCAGCTATTGTGTCAATCCGTCTCACTGAGGGTCTTCCTTTCTTTTGCTGACTCTCTACTTTACCAAGCATGATGTCCTTCTCCAGGGACTAGTCCCTTCTGATAACATGTCCAAAGTACATGAGACCAAATCTCACTATCCTTGTTTCTAATGAGCATTCTGGCTGTACTTCTTCCAAGACAGATTTGTTTGTTCTTCTGGCATTCCTTGGTATATTCAATATTCTTCACTAACAACACAATTCAAAGGCATCAATTCTTCTTCAGTCTTCCTTATTCATTGTCCAGCTTTCACACACATATGAGGTGATTGAAAACACCATGGTTTGGGTCAGGCATGCCTTCGTTCTCAAAGTGACATCTTTGCTTTTTCACACTTTAAAGAGATGTTTTGTCGCAGATTTGCCCAATGCAATGTGTCATTTGATTTCTTGACTGCTGCTTCCACGGGCGTTGATTGTGGATCCAAGAAAGATGAAATCCTTGACTTTAATCTTTTCTCCGTTTATCATGATGTTGCTTATTGGTCCAGTTGTGAGAATTTTTTGTTTTCTCTATATCAAAGTGTAATCCATACTGAAGGCTGCCGTCTTTGATCTTCATCAGGAAGTGCTTCGACTCTTCTTCACTTTCAACACGCAAGGTTGTGTCATCTGCATAACACCAGTTATTAATGAGTCTTCCTCCAATCCTGATGTCCCATTCTTCTTCATATAGTCCAGTTTCTCGGATTATTTGCTCAGCATACAGATAGAATAAGTATGGTGAAAGGATACAACCCTGATACATACGTTTCCTAACTTTAAACCTCACTGTATCCCCTTGTTCTGGTCAAACGAGCACCTCTTTGTCTAAGTACAGTTTTCTCATGAGCACAATTAAGTGTTCTGGAATTCCCGTTCTTCCAATGTTATCCATAATTTGTTATGATCCACACAATCGAATGCCTTTGCATAGTCAATAAAACACAGGTAAACATCTTTCTGGTATTCTCTGCTTTCAGCCATGATCCATCTGACATCAGCAGTAATATCCCTCGTTCCCTGTCCTCTTCTGAATCTGTCTTGAATTCTTGAGTTCTTCCCTGAATCACCTAAAATTGCTTTTTTCCCTGTCAGATATTTCAGTTTCAGGACCAGGGATGCAGTTGCAGGTGCCAGAAGCAGGGATGATCCTTAAGCAAGAGAATGTAACTATACTGCTGAACATGTATGCCAGAATTCCCAAGGGCTTGATGGGATGGATTGTACCTTCCCCCCATCTGGCAGAATTGGGGTTGACAGTGAATTTTGCCATATCACCTAGTGGGCAAGATAGCCCACTAGTGTTGTACATATGTGACCCTATCCAATATGAATGGGAGTGGACTGAGGGGGAAGCACTTGCTAGACTGGTCTTGCTAACAGCAATCTGTACTAGCACAGCAGTTGAACCTGATGTTCTTTCCCAAGGTGGAATTGTTTGGGTAAAAATAAATGACAAATGGAAGGAAAGAGAAATAATAGCTGAAGGTAAAGGAATAAATAAATGAGTTATGTATGGGGAGACCTAACATGTTGATACATCGAGAGAGACTCAGAGCAGGGGAATAATCTTCTCTCTGTCAAATTTTGTCAGAGGCCAGAAAGGGTGAAGATGAGATGAACTGTTGGAGAGCCTGACCAAATGGACACCAGCAGCAGAACTGAATGGCTGATATCTGAGTAACTTTACCCTTAGAACTTTTTTGTCCTACTGAAGGACTAAATTGTTAATGGCTCTTCTGGACTGGTAAAAAGATTGGGAGAGGGAAGTTGATCTTTCAGGTATGAAAGGGTCAATGGCTAGGAGAGGATTAGGCAGGACTGGTGTAAGTTGTGTCTTGAGTTGCAACCTTCCAAGAGGGCATGACTCAAGCCCTACCCTTGCTAAAATTATGCCATTTGCTGGGGTGTGGCCTGCATCTAAGTTATATGTGTGTGTCCTGGTGAGGCTCTGTCTCTCTGCTCTGGATCCCTCATCTGGTTCGTGATCAATTGACCTCCCCAGAGGCCTGCTGTCTGACCAGATGATTCTGGGATTTGCCAGCCTCCACAGCCCCTTGGGCAGGCAGCCTATTGTGTGACCCAATTTGCCACCTTCCACAGCCTTGTGAGCCAGCAGCCTGTGGTCTGAACTGCCAGTTTGGGTTCATTAGCTCCTGCAGCCACATGGGTCAGGAGAAGCCTATGCCTGACCCACGAATTTGGGACTTGCCGGCCTCCACAAACGCGTGAGCCATTTCCTTTATACAGTTCGGTAGGTGAGTTCTGAGACACTGCAGCGAATTAGGGAACCCAAAGACAGGAGGGAGAGTGCTGAGGGGAGAGGGAGTAGTTGATGTCAGAGATGATAGAGTGGTACAGCAGCTTGGAAAAGGTGGACATTTGGGACATCTTTAACCTCTATCTCGTAGGAACCAGCTTTGTGCTAATCCTTATAAAAGAAATTATTCGTTTAGTCGCTCGTTGTCAGGGATTGAATTATGTTCCCCAAAAAATGTGTGTATCAATTTGGCTGGGCCATGATTCCCAGTATTGTGTGGTTGTCCTCCATTTTGTGATCATAATTTTATGTTAAAGAGGATTAAAGTGGGATTGTAACACCACCCTCACTAAGGTCACATCCCTGATCCAATATAAAGGGAATTTCCCTGGGGTGTGGCTGCACCACCTTTATCTTACAAGAGGTAAAAGGAAAGGGAAGCAAATAGAGAGCTGGGGACCTTGTACCACCAAGAAGGCAGTGCCAGGAGCAGAGCACGTCCCTTGGACCTGAGGTTCCTGTGCAGAGAAGCTCCTAGTCCAGGGGAACACTGACGAGAAGGCAGACGGAGAGAGAAAGACTTCCCCTGGAGCTGACATCCTGAATTTGGACTTTTAGCCTACTTTACTGTGAGGAAATAAACTTCTCTTTGTTAAAGCCATCCACTTGTGGTATTTCTGTTACAGCAGCACTAGATAACTAAGATACTCATTAACAGTAACAAAAGAAAAACTCTATTTCCAAACAGGATCACATTAACAGGTACAGGGGCTAGGACTTCAACATATTCTGGCGGGATACAATTCAATCCATAACAATCATTAATTATTGTTCAAGAACAACAATGTAACAAGACCATAAGAAAATGCAAGACTAATACTGGAAAAGAAGTGATAAAATCTCTGTTATATCTAGATATCGATGGTATAAATGATAGATTGTTTCCCTGTAAGACTAAGGATGGCAACTCAATTGACTCCCATAAACATAGTCAAATCAATAGCTTTATAATATGCCATTCAATTTAGTTCAAAATAATTAAAACATTATTCTAAATGGAATCATAATCAGTAAGCAACATCCTGATAAATGGTGAAAAGATTGAAGTTGTCAAGGATTTCAGCTGTCATATTACTTGAAGTTGTCATATGACTTGAATCCACTATCAACGCCCATGGAAGCAGCAGTCAAGAAATCAAACGATGTGTTACATTGGGCAAATCTGCTGCAAAGACCTCTTTAAAGCATTAAAAAGCAAAGATGTCACTTTGAGGGCTAAGGTGCGCCTGACCCAAGCCATGATATTTTCAATCGCCTCATATGCATGCAAAGACTGGAAAATGAAGAAGAATGGATGTCTTTGAATTATGGTGCTGGTGAAGAGTATTGAATATACCATGGACTGTCAGAAGAACAGCGCCCTGGTTGCTCAGTGGTTAAGAGTTCGGCTGCTAACCGAAAGGTCGGCAGTACGAATCCACCAGCCACTTCTTGGAAACCCTGTGGGGCAGTTTTATTCTGCCCTATAGGGTCACTATGAGTTAGAATTGACTCAATGGCAACAGGTTTTTTTTGATGGGCCAGAAGAACCAACAAGTCTGTCTTGGAAGAAGTACAGTTAGGGTGCTCCTTGGAAGTGAGGATGGCGAGACTTCATCTCATGTGCTTTGGACATGTTATCAGGAGGGACTAGTTCCTGGAGAAGGACATCATGCTTGGTAAGATAGAGGGTCAGCGAAAAAGAGGAAGACTCTCAATGAAATGGATTGACACAGTGGCTGCAACAATGGGTTCAAACATAGCAATGTTGTGAGGATGGTGCAGGACTGGGCAGTGTTTCATTCTGTTGTGCATGGCGTCGCTGAGTTGGAACTGACTCAACGGCATCTAACAACAACAACAACAAATGGAATAAAATATATAGAATATTAAGAATATCTAAGAGTAAAATTATCAAGTAATGTGCTGGCCCTAAGTATTTTTTTAAAAACTACAAACAATTTTACTGTAGGACTTAAGAGAAGATTGGAATTAATGCGGATATATACCATGTTTCTGAAGTCTTCATTAACATCAAAATACAAATTCTTTTCAAACAAAATCTCACACAAAAAGAATTTAATGAGAGAAAAACAAGAATCCAAAGTTATCTTTAAAAAAAATAATAACGAGAATAATCAAGAATTTTTTAAAAAACTAAAAATGAGAAGTTCGTCTTGCCCTGTCAGAATTTTAAATATATTATAAAGTAATAAGTAAACAATTATACTGGAACTGGCATAGAAGTGGGTAAAAAAAAAAAAAAATCAAAGAAGTCAAATAGAATATTTATAAGATTTTAGTATATGATAAATTTATTACTTCAAAACCATTAGACAATGATAGATTATTTAATAGGCAGTATTAAAATATCTAGCTAATCATTTGAGAAGAAAGATTCTTTTCATACCACAGAAGTTAAATAAACTTCAGATATTTAAATGTTTAACAACAAAAGCATTATATGACTATTTATATAAAATTGGGAGTATTGAGGATATAGGAACTTTATAAACAAAACAATAAACGTATCAAAGGAAATATTAATAAAAATATTGGTAAATTTGACTGACTAAAAACTAAAAGTGTCTGTACATTTTTTTAAAAGTAAGAAATATTCACAATAATCATTACAGAAAAGAGTATTATCCTATGAAAAAAAGGGTATTTTACAAGTCAGTAAAATCAAATCAATCCTATAAAAAAAAAATGGGCAAAGAATATAGACTGGTAGAACCTATATTTATATAAAATATATAAATATCCAAAATATTCTATATCAGAAGCAATCAAAGATCCTCATTAAAATAGGTTTGGCATAACTTTGCCCCTATATCTAACTGGCAAAGACTTTTTATAAATTATAAAAATCAATTGTTATGAAGATCTGGTGAGGCTAGCACCCTGTCATAAAATTGTAGTAATTTGGTAAATTGATATCACCCCTCTTGAAATTTGTCTTTACAGTGTATATTATGAAAGTTTCAACAGTTTTTAAGAAAATAATTTTAAATGCCATAAATGGTTTGTGTAGAGTTTGTGCACATTATTGCAGCATTATTTTATTATTGAAAATTGTTAACAGTCATGAGCAGCTATAATGGAATGATTACATGTATGTATATGGACATCCACCACAAATCCATTAAAATTCAAATTTTGAGAAACATTATATGGCAATACACTCATGTATCAATTGACATTATTTTTTTTAGAAGTAGTAGATTGTGACTCAATTAACAACCACAATATTGGAAGGAAACTTGGCTAGCTCATAGACTGAAATAAAAGCTGAACTAGAAAGCCTAAGGAAGGACCTAAGTAAGCAAGGGTTGTTCTGAGGTCCCCATCAGCAAGCCTTCAAATCTTCTTGTTAGAGCATGACCATCAGATGTATCCACTCCAATTGCCTTTCATCTCCGAATGTCTCCATTCGGTTCTCAGAAGGGATTTAACTGGTTCAGCTTTGGTTAGTTTTCTCTCTGCTTAACTCAATCAGCTAGGCAAAGGATTAGGATGCGTAGCACTAACATTGCCATTATGAGATGGAGAGCCACTATAATTTGTGACTACTACACCCTATGTTATAAGGTGAACTTTTCAAGACAGGGTCTAAAGTGTACACCCCTGGTTTTTACATATGTGAGTGGTGCAGTAGATAAGAGCTATGGCTACTAAACGAGAAGTCGGCAGTTCGAATCCACCAGCCGCTCCTTGGAAACCCTATGGAGCAGTTCTGCTCTGTGCTATAGGGTCCCTATGCGTTGAAATCCACTCAACAGCAACGGGTTGTGAATGTGTGTGTGTGTGTGTGTGTGTGTATGTAAAAAATACATGAGGATTATTTAGAAGAAAATATTCAAAATGGTAGCAGTTGTTGTCTATAAGTAACAAGTTTATGAGTGACTTTTATTTTCTTCACACTTCATGCATGTACAATAAAACTACATCATAATATTTCTTGCAACAATATGAATTTGATTACAACGTCATTAGCAACTGTATACTCCTCTCAGCCAAAATCCCCATTTTCAGACAAGAGTAGGCAAAATTTTTACATCTGTGGGCACGGGGAGTAGTGAGAAAATTGAAGGGAGGGTGAGCCTGCTGAAGAAATGGCAGACAACCATTTTTTGAGAAATAGAAAGCCTGAGTATGTGTCCTGCTGTACCTAGCATTTTCTTAGCCTGATTTTTCCGGATTGGATTGACAAAATGGGCACCAACTCTTCAGGAAAGCTCCTAGAATCGTTGCTGATGTCGCAGAAGTCTCAGAATCATCATCAATATTTACATCAGAGTGAACATGAACCACCAGATGGCACCAAACCACACCCGGGAGTAGGATGGATTATGATGTCTTAGAGATACTTCCAAGGATCCCTGGTGGTACAATGGTTAAACACTTGGCTGCTAACCAAAAGGCTGGCAGTTTGAACCTACCATCCGGTCCATGGGAGAAAGATGTGGCAATCTGCTCCCGTAAAGATTTAAGCCTTGGAAACACTATGGGGCAATTCTACCCTATTCTATAGGGTCACTATGAGTTGGAATTGACTTGATGGCAATGGGTTAGGTCTTTGGTTTAGTGAGATTTCCAAAATACCAGGCTGGCTAATTACATAGGCTTACTCTGGTCATTTTACACATTTGATTTTTTTAGAGCCTGCTTATCACATTATGGTGGTGTTTACTTCTTATTCTCTATAGAGGAACTGATTATTTTGTTCTTTTTTATTAATTTTTTGAATAGGTGACTCATTCACTTAGTTCAGACCCTTAATGAAATAATAGATCTAGGCAATGTTTGGCAATGTCTGCTAACATCACAAAAAGAGAGACAACCAGACGTTATCTATCTCCTAATGGAAGAACAGAGCACCATATTCGAAGTCTCCATGTCAAAAATTCAAACTTGTATCTGCTCAAGCCTCTAAATCTAATTTTCAATTTACAGATACACAGAGGACAGTGGAACACGTAAAATGACACCATAGAAACAAACAGCAAAATTCTGAATATAGGAAACTCTACAAGACCATCTAATTTCTTAAAAAATAAATTGCAAGGGGGAAAAAAGATTACAGACTAGAAGGGACTTAAAAGATTTATTAATCAAATGTCATCCAAGATCTTGAGTGAATCATGGCATGAACAAACCAACTTTTTAAAAAATTATGAGAAACATAAAGATATTTTGAAACACCATTTATTATATTTAAAATTATTGGTAATTTTATAAGATGTGATAATTGTATGGCAGTTATATTTTTAAGTACTCCTATATTTTAGAGATAAATATTAACACTTATGGATAAAATCATATGATGTTTGAAATTTGTTTCAAAATAATCCATTGGAGATTGGGAGTATTAATGAAACAAGACTGACTTTGAGTTGGTAAGTGTTAAAGTTGAGTAATGGGTACATAGGGATTCGCTACTATTCTCTCTCTTTTTCTGTTTAAATTTCTATAATAAAAAACAAAAAAAAGAAACTACAAAGTTTCCTTTCTAGTCTCACATCTACCCAGTTCCCATCTCTCTCAAGGCTATAACTATTTGTAGTTTCTAATGTATCTTTCCAGGGTTTATCTGAGATATATTCTTTTCTAATCAGAAAAAAACGTTAAATATATTTTTAAAAGACATACCCCTTGAGGAATATCTGGCTTTGTACCTATTAGTTGATAGTTGCTCCAGTTCATTCCACAGGACTGATGCTCATTTTCTTTCCGACTTTCATAAACACGCCACCAGATCATTGGCACCAGGGCTCCAGGACCAGGGTATCCATTCCTGCCAAGTCGATTCCAATTTACAGCTACCCTCTAGGACAGAGTAGAACTGTCCCATAGGGTTTCCAAGGAGTGGCTGGTGGATTCAAACCGCTGACCTTTTAGTTAGCAGCCGGGGTAAGTGGGTGAAAATAATGACAGCAGAATCATTCCTGGTGACCGTTTCCATGGGAATGGGAATGAAGCAGCAGCAGAAAACTCTTAAATTTCAGCCTGAGGGTCACAGAAGGCCATTCCATTTTCCAAGGGCTGTGGCCGTTTACAGCTTTTATGTTTGGGGGGATGAAAAAAAATCAAACATAAATTTATTTCATTGAAGAACATCACCTAATCCTATGTATGAAAATTCAGCCATTATTCAAGGAGATTTGACAAGTCTTCTGCCTATTCACATAGCCATGGTATGAATAGCAGCGAAACGACATTACCTTCAATACAATTGTGATTGTTCTTAAATTCTGCCATTCTGTAGCATTTTATAGTGAAAGGTAGATTTATGGGGTTATGAAGATTACTGGCTTACAACTTTGAGTAGTACAGAGGGGGCTTTCTGTGGGATAATTGAAATGCAATGAATGTAAAGCTGAAAATTGGGATTAATTCAAATTAATCTTTGACAAGAAGCAATACATAAAGACTTTGAGGAAGAACAGCAGTATCATAAATTCTTAAATGAAAATAAGTCTTGGGAGAAGCTATCCGAGGGTATTTTAAGTAATTTAAACAATTACACTCAATCCAAAGACTGTCTGTACATCTGTCTTTTTATTGTTTAATAAAACTAGCTTATGGTCACAGAACAATACGTGGTCTCTTCTTTATACACATCCAGCAGCATGAATCTTGGCAATACAGCGTCAGGGAAAATTGCTTTTTGGATGATGAAATGCCAGGTTAAGAGTATTATATTCCTGCTATCATGACTTTAATATCAGAGCATTTTAAAAAATATTTGTTATATGATACAGTAGTATTGTTGTGATAAGAATTAATATAGCACTTGAACAAGCAGCTTAAGAAAGTCAAAGTGTGGTAGTTTCGGATTTATACTCCACAATATTATATAGGCAATGTAGATAATAACAGTAATAGCAATATTTTTTTTACCATGAAATTAACACCTACTTAAGTAAGTGAAACACAAGCACAGAAATATATATGAAGGCATCTCTAGCTATTACTTTGTTAAAATAGAGAAGAATAACTGAGTTTTGTGTGTAGTACTAGCAGACTAAAATATTAATTCTGCTTTCTTGGGTTTGGAAACTCTGAGTGTGTGTGTGAGATTATGTGTGGGTGTGTGTGTGAGATGAGTTGTGTGAGACTGTGTGTGTGTGTGTGTGTGTGTGTGTGTGTGTGTGTGTGTACATGTGTGTGCTGAGGAGAGGGAACAATGCCAGGGGTACCAATGCTGCGTTGAAAAAAATTCATAAACTTTTTTTTTTTTTTCTGCTCTGGTTGAAAGCACTAAGTAATCACTCAAGTTAGGCAGTGCCTATTTATGTAGGTAAACTTCAGAACCTCCTCTGAGACATGAGACATTTGCAACTAATTAACAGTTATTATTATTGAAAAATTCCCCAGGCTTTAAAAAATATTTTCTTGAGGACACATGTAGTGAAGACATGCAGTGTTTGGGAAGAGCACACCATCTTCTCTGTTAAGTGAGAGATGGAAGACAAAGCAACGAAAACAACAATAAACAGCTAACACACACAAAAGAGCATTCTCCTTTATTAGATAGGTACTGTTGAGTCATCCTTGTACTTGTAAGTACCACAAAATTATACGTAAAAACTGAATAATATCTTATTAAAAGATGAGGCTGGCTTTGTGAAGAATAAGAATGTTTGCAACATAGAATAAACTTTCAGCAATGTTTCTTAGATTATTTTTTGTCGTGTATCCATGCCCGCACCCCTACCATTTCCATGTTTCTTATTTAGAAAATACTATAGAAATACATTTTAAAACATTATCTTTTACCTTTTTTTCTGTTTGTTCTGATACTTATTATACCATATTTTCATAACTACCAACCAAATGGAGTTTAAACTTCTAAAATATGAAAGTTCAAAATGTACTTATGAGTTTTCAAGCTTTTCAGGTGCATATTACATGCTTATACAAGTCTGTTTAGACTTTTTTTTTGAGTATTGTTCTGATACTCTTTAATACTTCTAAATTGGCACACTGAGAATTGATTTGGGATGGAATTTGAATTATCTTCTATTAGTAAAGAGTTATTTTTAGTCCTAAAAGTGCACAAAAGAAAAAAACCAAAGCGTTTGTGTCAAGTGCCCTCTGTGTTTAGCTTCACTGTCTATATAAACACTTACAATGCCTTCCAGCAGATGTAATGGCTCCATTTATATGAGGCCTGTAGCTCTGGTGGCACTGTAGTTAAGAGCTCAGCTGCTAACCAAAATGTAGTTCAGACCCACCAGCCGCTCCTCGGAAACTCTACGGGGCAGTTCTACTCTGCCCTGCAGGGTCACTGTGAGTCAGAATTGACTCGATGGCAACGGGTTTCATTTTTTGGTGTATGAGCCCTGGCAGAATGTTTGCATGTTATGGGTACGTGATAAATACTTGTTCATCTGTTAAGGAAACTGAGACTGAGGAGTTACAGAACTCATCCAAAGTTATCTGCTTAGGAAGTGCAGAACTGGGCTTCAAAACTGGGGTTTCTGATTCCAAACCCATGTCTTCCTACTCTCTAGAGTTCCTTCTTTTAAAATCAAAATATGTGCAAGTATCACACTAGAGCCTATTTAAGGACAATGGAGTCACATGAAGAATTGTCTATGAAGACACTGCATCAGAAAGATAACACGTCTTTGTTTATACCGGAGCTTTGAATTGATCTCTGGCTTTGGCTATAGAGGTAGTTCAGCAATCACAACTCCTCACCCTCAGCAAAAAACAAAACAAAAAAACACCTGCCAAACCAGCTACGAGATCAGTGTCCTTTACATGAAAATTGTCTAGTGGCATATTACAGTGTATGTTCTTAAATGTGCTTTGGAATGAGAAGATGGACTATAATAATGGAAAATGGGTTGCAGTCCTTCTCTGGATCATAAAATGAAGCAGTTTATGCCAGGATAACATAAGGGCTGGTGGCCTTCCTGCAGTGAACTAAATTCAGAGGAATATTTCAGGGTCTTATTCCAGGGAGAGGACTGAGTAGTTCGGCATTCATCCATTTCATGTTTTTCATTCAATAGATATTTGCCAAGTGCATTTTAAGTACATTAAGTGTAATTTAAGTAACATTTCCTCTTCTGTAAAGTGGGCGTAAAACAGGACCCATCTCATAAAATTGTGAGGATTAAATTAGAGTATGAATGGAGTGCTTACACAAATACCTGGCAAGTAGTAACTGCTCAACAAATGTTAGCTGTGATTTTTAGTTTCTTACAATGCATCAGACACTGTGCTGGAGATTTGAAGATGAATTAGACATTAGTCATTTTCTTAGGGACAAATCACTCATTTGTTGATTTGTCCTGCTGTGGTGGCTTGTGTGTTACTATGTGGCTGGGAACTACGCCACCAGTATTTCAAATACCAGCAAGGTCACCCATGGTGGACAAGTTACAGCAGTGCTTCCAGACTAAGACAGACTAGGAAGAAAGGCCTGGTATACTACTTCTGAAAATTAGCCGGTGAAAACCCTATGGATCACAACAGAATATCATCTGATACAGTTCTGGAAGATGAGGCTCCTAGGTTGGAAGGCACTCAAAATACACAGTGCACACAACATTGGACTCAAGCATAACAGCATTCATGAAGATGGCTCAGTATCAGGCAACACTTCATCCTGTTGTACACGGGGTCACCATGAGTCAGGCCAACTTGACAGCAACTAAAATCAACAACAACCTTTTCTTAGGACACTCAAGTTCAATAGGGGAGACAAATATGTAAGCTAAAGTCATGTAGATAAAGCAGTAGAAGCTTCCACAGGATGCAGTGGGTATACAAAGGAAGGAGTAGTCAAGTGTATTTATTTTGTATTTCTATTTTTTATATTCTTTTTAAAAAAATTTTTATTATTGTGCATTAGGTGACAGTTTACAGGGAAAATTAGTTTCACATTTGACAGTTTGTACACAAAGTGTTCCATGACATTGGTTGTATTCCCCACTACAATGTGCCAGCACTCTCCCCGTTTCCACTCTAGGGTCCTCATTTTCCTTTCGTCCTGGTTTTCTACCCTGTCATGGTTTGAATTATGCCCCCCAAAAAATGTGTATATCAATTTGGCTGGGCCACGATTCCTGGTATTGCGTGGTTTTCCTAGAAATTGTAAATCCTGCCTCTATGATGTTAAAACGAGGGAGGATCAGCGGCAGTTGTGTTAGTAAGGCAGGACTCAGTCTACAAGATTGGATTGTATCCTGAGGCAATGTCTTGAGATACAAAAGACAGAAGTGAGCAGTGAGACAGGCGGACCTCATACCATCAAGAAAGCAGTGCAGGAAGCAGAGCGCGTCTTTTGGACCTGGGTCCCTGCCCCGAGAAGCTCCTAGTCTGGGAGAACATCGATGAGAAGGCCAAGAGAGAGAAAGGCTTCGCCTGAAGCTGACACCCTGAATTTGGACTTTCAGCCTACCTTACTGTGAAGAAATAATTTCTCTTTGTTAAAGCCATCCACTTGTAGTATTTCTATTATAGCAGCACTAGATGACTAAGACATTCCCCTTCCTGCCTTTTCATCATTGGTTTTTAGCAAATATTCCCTTTCGATCTCATATAATTGATGGTTCTAAGGAGCACTTTCATTTCGGGTGTTACTGTTTGTTTTATGGGCCTCTCTATGGTTTGGCTGGAAGGTGGTCTCCAGTAAGGGCTTCAGTTCCAGTTCAGGAGGGCAATAGTCCCGGGGTTCCTCCAGTCTCTGTCAGACTAATAAGTCTGGTCTTTTTTTTTTGTGAATTTGATTTTTTTGTTCTACATTTTCCTCCTGCTCTGTCTGATACCCTCTGTTGTGATCCCAGTCAGAGTGATCAATAGTGGTAGCCCAGCACCATCTAGTTCCTCTGTTCTCGGGGTCATGTAGGCTGTGGTTCATGTGGTCCATTAGTCCTTTGGACTAATTGCTTCCTTGTGTCTTAGCTTTTCTTCACGCTCCTTCACTCCTGATGGTAAGAGACCAGTAGTTGTACCTTAGATGGCCGCTTGTAAACTTTTAAGACCCCAGACTCTACTTACCAAAGTAGGGTGCAGATCTTTATCTTTATTAACCATGTTGTGCCAATTGACATAGATGTCTCCCAAGTCTATGATCCTTCACCTTCAAGCCTAGGAACTTTGTCCCGTGAGATGTTTGGTTATGTCTAAGAAGTTGCCCTGACTGTGGCCCTCGAGTGCGCTATTGCCTATATTAATACATAAGCAGCACCTACAGTTATGGGTGTACAAATATCCACTACTAAACCTACATCTGCAAGTGGGTGTGTTCCCTTACACTTTCCCATACCTCTTGGCATAATTATGTACCTATGTACCTATTCACAAATTATTGGTTTTTGATACTATTGCTGCAGGATATTCTATGCTACAGTAATTACCATTGTTGTCCTTTGTTCTTGCATTCCTCTCAGTGTCCTCCCTTGCCGTGGTCATTTTCGCTGACTTCACCCATATTGCGTATTGCCTTTCCTTTCACCTATATTTACACGTGTCTTCTATTTGGTAATTTTCCTTCCCGTCCCTACTAAACATCAAAGAATGTTTTGTTTTGTTTTTTCTGTGTGTAAACATTTTCTTGTTTCTTTATAATCATGGTCTCATGCAATATTTATCCTTTTGTAATTAACTTATTTCACTCAACATAATGTCCTCCAAATTCATCCATGTTGTGAGATATTTCATGAATTCATCATTATTCTTTATCATTGTATGCTGTTCCATTGTGTGTATGTATCACAGTTTGTTAATGCATTCATCTGTTGATGGGCACTTAGGTTGCATCCATCTTTTTGCTATTGTGAATAATGCTGCAATGAACATAAGTGTGCATATGTCTATTTGTGTCACAGCTCTTATTTCTTTAGGGTATATACCTTGGAGTGCGGTTGTTGGGTTATATGCTATTTCTACTTCTAGCTTTTTAAGGTAAGCACTGTACTATTTTCCATAGTGGTTGTACCATTTTACATTCCCACAGGAGTGTATAAGATTTCCAATCTCCCTATAACCTCGCCAACATTTGTTATTTTCTTTTTAATTTGTTCTAGTAATGTCATTAAAAAGACAGGAAAGAAAGAAAGGACCAAAATAGATGTCAGAAGAGACTCCGAAATTTGCTTTTGAACATCAAGTAGTTAAAGCAAAAGGAAGAAAAAATGAAGTAAAAAGAGCTGAAGAGAAGATTTCAAAGAGAAGCTCGAGAAGATAAATGACATGTGCAAAGACCTGGAGATAGAAACCAAAAGGGAGAACACACTCAGCATTTCTCAAGCTGAAAAAACTGAAGAAAAAATTCAAGGCTCAAGTTGCAATATTGAAGGATTCTGTGGGGAAAATATTAACCCAGAAAGCATCAAAAGAAGATGGAAGAAATACACAAAGTCACTATACCAAAAAGAATTGGTCAAAGTTCAACCATTTCAGGAGATAACATATGATCAGGAACTGATGGTACTGAAGGAAGAAGTCTAAGCTGCACTGAAGTCACTGGTGAAAAACAAGACTCCAGGAATTGACAGCATACCAATTGAGATGTTTTAACAAATAGATGCAGTGCTGGAAGTGCTCATTAGTCTATGCCAAGAAATTTGGAAGACAACTACCTGACCAAATGACTGGAAGAGATCCATATTTATGCTTATTCCCAAGAAAGGTGATCCAATGAAATGGGGGGGGGGGGAATTATCAAACAATATCAACAGGGAACTGCCAGAAATTCAAGTCAGATTCAGAAGAGGGTGTGGAACCAGTGTTATCATTGCTGATGTCAGATGGATCCTGGCTGAAAGCAGAGAATACCAGAAAGACGTTTACCTGTATTTTATTGACTATGCAAATGCATTCGACAGTGGGGATCATAACAAATTATGGATAACATTGGGAATTCCAGAACATTTAATTGTGCTCATGAAGAACCTGTACATAGATCAAGAGGTAGTTGTTCGAACAGAGCAAGGAGATACTGCATAGTTTAAAGTCAGGAAAGATGTACATCAGGGTTGTATCCTTTCACCATACCTATTCAATCCATATGCTGAGCAAATAATCCTAGATGCTGGAAAGAAGACTGGGGTATCAGGATTGGAGGAAGACTATTAACAACCTGTGTGCAGATGACACAACCTTGCTTGTTGAAAGTGAAGAGGACTTGAGGCACTTACTGATGAAGATCAAAGACCACAGCCTCCAGTATGGATTACACTTCAACATAAAGAAAACAAAAATCCTCACAACTGGACTGATAAGCAACATCATGATAGATGGAGAAAAGATTGAAGTTGTCAAGGATTTCATTTTACTTGGATCCACAATCAATACCCATGGAAGCAGCGGTCAAGAAATCAAAAGACACATTGCATTGGGCAAATCTGCAGCAAAAGACCTCTTTAAAGTGTTGAAAAGCAAAGACGTCATCTTGAAGACTAAGGTGCGCCTGACCCAAGCAATGGTGTTTTCATTTGCCTCATACGCTTGTGAAAGCTGGATGATGAATATGGAAGACTAAAGAAGAATTAATGCATTTGAATTGTGGTATTGGCGAAGAATATTGAATATACCATGGACTGCCAAAAGAACGAACGAATCTGTCTTGGAAGAAGTACAACCAGAGTGCTCCTTAGAAGCAAGGATGGCGAGACTACATCTCACATACTTTGGACATGTTATCAGAAGGGATCAGTCCCTGGAGAAAGATGTTATCCCTGGTAAAGTAGAGGGTCAACGAAAAAGAGGACGACCCTCAACAACATGGATTGGCACAGTGACTGCAACAGTGGGCTCAAGCATAAGAACAACCTGGAGGACGGCACAAGACCGGGCAGTGTTTTTTTCTGTTGTCAGAACCGACTTGACGACACCTAACTACAACAGCAACAATGGCTAACGAGGAGTCTAGTGGCACAGTGGTTAAAGTGCTGGACTGCTAACCAAAATGTTGGCAGTTCTAACCCACCAGCAGCTCTGCAGGAGAAAGATGTGGCAGTCTGTTTCTGTTAAGATTTACAGCCCTGGAAACCCTATGGGACAGTTCTATATGGTCACTGTGAGTCAGAATCCACTGGATGGTAGTGGGTTTGGTTTTGGTTTGGTAATGGCTTACGATCACAACCATTTCTTCATCTGTTTGTTAACTACCTGAATGTCTTCTTTGATGAATTCTCTGTTCATATGCTTTGCTTATTTTTTAATTGTTTTGTTTGTCTTTTTATTGTTGAGGTATTGAAGTTTTCTATAAATTTTAGAAATTGGACCGTTGTTGAACGTCATATTAAAAAATTTTTTCCTGATCTGTAGGTTGTCTTTTTACTGTTTTGGAGAAGTCTTTTGATAAGCATAAGTGTTTAATTTTTAGGAGGTCCCATTTATCTAATTCATCTTCTCCTGTTTGTGCATTTTTTGGTTATGCTTGGTATTCTATTTAGGCCATTTATTAGGGCCCCTAGCATTGTCCCTATTTTTTCTTCCAAGATCTTTACAGTTTTAGGTTTTATATTTAGGTCTTTGATCCATTTTGAGTTAGCTTTTGTGTATTTTTTTTACAAATGGACGTCATTTACCAGCACCATTTCTTATAGAGACTGTCTTCTCCCATTTAATGGCTTTGGCCCTTTGTCAAAGATCAGCTGTCCATAGGTGGATGGATTTGCATCTGGGTTCTCAGTTCTGTCAGTCAAGTGTCCTTAAGGGTCAAAAAAGCTCCATGCGGAAGGTAACACATCTGGGTCTTGAAGGATAAGTCAATATGCGCAGGCAAAATGAGGAGGTACCCTCCAGCAAGAGGGATTTATAAGAGCAAGACAGTTCCAGAGTCATGGAAAGCATGGTCTGGAAGAATTGCTTGTTTATAGGTATGCTAAGAAAAGCGCTTATTGGCAAGAGGAAGGAGATGATGCCAGAGACAAGGACTTTGTGCCATCATCAATGAAAAACCGCTGAAGTGCTTTCAACAGGAGGGAATTATAAACAGATGTATGTATTAGAAAACTCACAGGTGAATGTATAGAAGATAAACTAAGGGGAAGAGTATGAAGCTGGAGATTATTAAAATAGATTAGTCAAGACATAAAAATGGCTTGAACTATGGACAGTGACAATGGATATGGGGAAGATGACAGATTTAAGAGACATTAAGAGGGTAGTATGGAAAGAAAAAGTTGGGATCAATTAGGTGGGGTGGTGGTGAAAGTAAAAGTTGAATACCGATATTTCTGACTTGCGTGCCTTGAAGTAAGTAGTACAATAAGCAATGAGGGGAGTGTAGGAGGAGGAGCAAACTGGGAGGATAAATGAGTTCTGCTTTGAACATAAGAAATTTAAGATGCTGGCAGAACATCCTGGTGAAAACATGCAGTAATCCATTGGATGTTTGACTGGAATGTGAAGAGAGGTGAGGCTGGAAATATAGACTTGGAAGTCATCAGCTTATTGGTGGACATGGAAGCCATCAATAAGATTCCTCAGAGAGGCCCTGTTAGGCAAGAAGAGAAGAGTGCTAGGGACCAAACACTGAAGAACCCAACTTGTAAGTGACAGTGGGGAAAGAGAACCCTGAAAATGAGGCTAAGAAAGAATAATAAAGGAGATGGTAAAAAGCAAGAGAGTGGTGTCACCAAAAGTGAAAGAGAATCTAGAATCTCAAAAAGTTCATCAGTATCAAATGCCATGAAAAGTATAACATGAAGCCCAGATTTGAAGACTCAGGGTTTGTTTGTTGTTATTTTAATCTTTGCTAGGCAGTTTCTGTGAGAGTCAAACTACACTAGGTTTTCTTGTATATGTAGTTTTGTGTGTGTGAGTACGTGTGTGCCCATGCATATATGTATTTCCTCTTACCTAGTTTGCTGCCTTCATCAGATTGTTTATGTGTTTCTTATCATGTGTGTTTTCTACTCGCGTTCCTATAGGTTTCTCATGTATCTCTGCCTGATTTTAGAGTTTATGCACCCAAATGTTAAGTTCAAAATTGTAGAGACTAAACGTCAAGATTGACAATGTTTTTCAAAGTTTCAGCTGTAATAAATATGGACAAATAAAGGTACTTCCCTAAGGGTCCTCTCCCTAAAGAAAATGACTTTTGGCAAAGAACCACTGTTCATGATTTAAATTACAGTCACTCAGAAAATGCCCTGAAAAGCCCTTGTCTTGATGGGAAGATTTGCAGGACCTGCCAAGTATTCATTAAGTCTATTCAATATGAAGCAATGTCCTCTCAACTTCTACCACGGGGTCAATTGCTCCCAAAAATTTTAAGAAATTTTAAAAAGATGGTTGTTGTACATTGACTTCTCCCTGGTAAGAGCAGAAACTCAGAACTACAGATGTTTGGCTGCTAACCAAAAGGTCAACAGTTCAAATCCACCAGTCGCTCCTTGGAAATCCTATGGGGCAATTCTACTCTGTCCTGTAAGGTTGCTCTGAGTCAGAATCGACTCACCAGCAATGGGTTTGTTTGTTTGTTTTTTATGCTCCAATTTAACCCATGTAAACTAAAAAATAAGAGCAGAAAATCCATGTATTTGAATTTTTTTAACTTTTTATTTTGAAATAATTACAGATTCACTGGAAGTTTTAAAGCTAAAATAACGAGGTCCCATGTACCCTTCACTCAGTTTCCCTCAATGGTTACATCTTACATAGCTGTAGCACAATACCAAAACCAAGAAATTGGTAAATTGTGTATGTATAGTTCTGTGCCATTTTATCACATGTGTAAATGTAACAACTCTGTAGCCACAATGGTAATCAAGATACAAAACTATTCCATCACCACAAAAATCTCCTTCATGCTACCCCTTTTGCCATTTTGAAAATATTATATAAATGGAATCATACAGTATGTGACCTTTTGAGATGTACTTTTTCCACTTAGCATAACACCCTTGAGATCCAACCAAGTTCTTGTGTGTATCAATAGTTTGCTCCTTTTTATTAATGGGTAGTATTCCATGGTGTTTTAGTTTCCTAGGGCTGCCATAACAGAATACCAAATATCAAATCAGGGTATTAGCTGTGTTGATTTCTTCTGAGGGCCCTGAGAAACAGTTCCATGTTTCTCTCCTAATTTGTAGTAGCTCCTGGAAATCTTTGGCATTCCTTGGATTGCATCTGCCTCCAAAGTCACATGGCCATCCTTCTTCTATCTTTATCTCCCTGTCTGTTCTTCTAAGACACCACTCAGGATTAGGACCCACTGTACTGCAGTACTTCATGTTAACGGATAATATCTTCAAAGACCCTATTTCTAAATAAGGTCACATTCACAGCGGCAGGGTTAAGACTTCAATATATTTTGGGTGGGGACATAATTCAACCCATAACTCATGCTATGGTATGTACCACAGTTTATATAACCATTCACTCAGTGAAGAACATTTGGGTTATTTCCATTTAGGGGCTAATACAAATAAAGCTGCTATGAACATTCTTGCACAGGTAATGTGTGTACTTAAATTTTCATTTATCTGAGATACAGGCTTAGGAGAGTGATTTTTGGGTCAGATGATAAGTACATATTTAGTTTCTTTTAAGAAACTGGAAAACTGATTTTCAAAATGACTGTGTAACATTTTATATTCCCAACAGCAGTGTATGAGAGTCCAGTTTCTCCATATCTTAGACAGCATTTGTTATTGTCACTAATTTTTATTTTAGCTGTTCTAACAGGGGTATAAGGAGGCCTGGCTGTGCAAATAGTTACGTGCTCAGCTGCTAACCAAAAGGTTGATGGTTTGATCCCACCCAGTGTCTCCATGGGAGAAAAACCTGACAATCTGCTTCTGTAAAGATTATAGCTAAGAAAACTCTATGGAGCAGATCTACTCTGTCACATGGTATTTCTACTAGTCAGAATGAACTCAAGGGCACCTAACAACAACAACAACAGTAGATGTGTAGTCAGGGAGGTGGAGCCAATGTGGTGCCACAGACAGATGCACCATGCTGTCCCTCTGCAGCAAAGACCCAAAAAACTAAGTAAAACAGATACAAACATCAATCCTGGAACCCTAAACATCAAATGAAGGAATAAAGAACTAGATCAAATACCCAATGGAAGAAGAAACTGATGGAAAACAGAAAATGAGAATAGATATGGAGTGGAGGTACCCTGCCAACAAACATGGCACAGCACCGCCATCTCGGAACACAGCCAGCAACGACTCCAGACAAGGAGTACAGGAAGGCAACCTCATGGAGCTCCCAGCAGAAGACAGAGCACTCGGTAACCAGAGAAACACGCTTTCCCATCCCTCACCCTTCTGCCACTTCCACCCCTTCTCAACAGGGCACTTCATACTGTCTTGGCTAGAGAGTCACCGGCCCACTGCCACCCTGGGTCTGCTTCGCCCCCTTTCTTCCTTTTCTTTCTCCCTCTCACCTAACCCTGTACACCACCTCCCCACTTTCCCACTGGGACATGCTGCAACACCTCAGCTAGAGAGCCACCCGCCCACCACTATTCCAGGTCTGCCCACCCCCACCCACTGACTCCCACCATGCCACCTCCTCCCCTTCCCGCCAGGCCACACCACACCATCATAGCTAGAGAGCCACTGGCCCACCACCAATCCAGGTTTGCACCACCTCCACCTGCCATCTCCAGGCATGCTGCTATTTTTTTGCTTCCTCTTCTTTCTTTCCTTTCTCCCTACCACCTAGCCCCATACATCACCTCTCCTGCTTTCCAACCATTCCTCAGGTGCACACTGCCCCCACTCAATGGCCCCCACCACAATGCCAGTTTTGTTTATTTATTTTTCTCTTTCTTCCTTTTCTTTCTCCCTCTCACCTAGCCCCGTAAGTCACTTCCACCCCACTGCCAGACACCACTGCACCACTGCAGCTAGAAAGCCTTCAGCCTGCCACTTCCTTGGGTGTGCACCACCCCCACCATCAGTTCCATGCTACCATTTTGATTTTCTCTTTCTCCCTCCTGCGTAGTCTCATAAGTCACCTTCCCTCCTTTCCCAAAAGCCCCTGTTATGCTACCATTTCTTTCTTTCTTTTTTCCTTTCTTATTTTTCTTTCTCACTCCCACCTAGCACCATAGGTCACCTCCTCCCTTTCCTGCAGGCCCCCACCATGCTGCAATGAATAGATTTCCATCAGCACACCGACCCACCACTGCCCCAGGTCCACCCCTCCCCCACCAGCTGACCCACATCACACCGCTATTTATTTTATTCTTTTTTTCTTTTTCTTACTTTATTTTCTTTCTACCTCCCACCTAGCTTTGTACACCACCTCCTGCCACTTCCAGAAGGCCCCCAGGTCTGCCCTGTCCCAACCCACCAGCTACCTTTTTTTTTCTTTCTTTCTCTCTTTTTTCTTTTCTTTCTCTCCCAGCCCACCTCACCCCATATGCCATCCTCCTTTCCTGCCAGCCCCAGTGTGCTTCCATGTCTACATCATCCCCAGAGCTCAGGCCCACCACCACACCAGGCCCGCTCCACCCCTCCCCTTCCACCACATGACCAGTTGCAGAATGGTGGGAAGCGAGCCCATACCACTCTCCATCGGACACCTATGCATAACCGGTGAGGCATTGTGAATGCTCCCACTCTGATGGACCAACACCAGGAAGCAGACAGTGCACACCCAAGATGCCTTCAGCTGCCTCACCAAACTAGTGTACAGCAAGTGGGCTCACCTTACCTGCTGCTGCCCTGCCCAAACAGACAAGGTGGTGAAAACTATCATGCCCACAGATAAGCAGCAAAACATGCCTGGCCTTCCTGCTCTGACATAACAAAACAAAATGAAAAAGCAGGATGGAACAAACGAACATACAATCAATCAATAAAGAAAATAATACCTTAATGTCTCAGAGACAGCAGACAATATCAAAAGATAAAAAAAGTAGGACAAAATGGCTCCGGCAAGTGACCAAAATCAAGAATCAGAGGACCTTCTGGTATAAGAAAAGGCAGTGGAACTACCTGATAGGGAATTCAAAAGACTAATATTTAGGGCTGTCCAAGGGATTAGGAGAGAGATCAAGGAAAAGACAGGCAAAATCAAGAAAAAAGAGGCAAAATCAAGGAAAACACAGACAAAATAATTGAGGAATTCAGAAAAATAATTCAAGAACAAAACATCAAAATAAATAAACAATTAGAAATCACACAAAGACAACAACTAGAAATCTAAAAGATAAACAACAAAATTTCAGAAATGGACAACACAATAGAAAGTTTTAGGAGCAAATCTGAAACAGCAGAAGACAAAATCAACGAGATTAAAGACAAATCCATAGATGCCACTTTTGTTTGTGGAAAAATCAGAGAAAAGAATGAAGAAAACCTAAGAATTATTGGGGACACTATCAAAAAGCAAAAACTTGCACATGATCAGAGTTCCAGAATAGGGGGAGAAAATTGAAAACACAGAGAAGATTGTTGAAGATTTGCTGGCAGAAAACTTCCCAAATATCATGAAAGACACAAAGCTGATCATCCAAAGAGTTCAAAGAACCCCATATAGAAAAGACTCAAAAAGAAAGTCACCAAGATATATCATAATCACACTTGGCAAAACCAAAAACAAAGAAAGGATACTGAAAGCAGCTCATGAAAAACAACAAGTCACTTAAAAGTGGGAAACAAGGCTGTGGACCCCAGAAGGACCTCATCCTGGGTGATGGTGACAATGGTCTCCGTGATGGCTGTGGGGCTGGGTGGCTGACCACTGGGATAGTAGCAGGCCCCACAACCAGAATCTCGACAGCCACTGCTCAAGCACGGCCTGCACCATGACCACCTCTGCCGCCTCCTCAGAGCTTTGCAAGAAGCTGCACGAGATCTTCCGCAGCTCTGTGAGTACCTAAGAGGGGTGCCCGAGTGGCTGCTGGGAATGATGGGGATTGGAGAGAAGAAGAAGTTGATCAGCGATTTGATGAAAAGCAACAGGAAGCAAAAGAAATGCTGGCAGGAATGGAAGAGGAACTACGTTATGCACCCCTATCTTTCCATAACCCCATGATGTCCAAACTTAGAACTTACCAGAAGAACCTTGCCGAATTATATTGGGAGGTAAGAAGCACAACTTTGACAGCCACACCTGGGAGCCGAGGAGGCATGAAATACAGCACATATGCTGTGGAGAATGAGCACATGAATCAGCTACAGTCTCAAAGGGCATTGCTTCTGCAAGGCACAGACAGCCTTGAACCAGACCACCCAGAGAATTGAGCATTCTCATCAGATTGCCACAGAGGTTGACCAAATTGGCTCATAAATCATAGAGGAGCTGGGGGAGCAAGGAGACCAGTTGGGAGGTACCAAGAGTACACTGGTAAATACAAGAGAAAACTTGAGCAAAAGTCAAAAGATTCTCTACTCAATGTCTAGAAAAGTGGTGACAAATAAGCTACTGCTTTCCATGGTCATCTTACTACAGCTCATCATCCTTGGAGGCCTGGTTTATTACAAATTCTTTCACAAGCATTGAACTTCCTTATAGAGAAAGATTCATGGACCAGAACTTTGACCCCATAAATGAATGATATTAGGGACATGGAATAAATGAGTTGCTGCTGTGGGATAACAGTTCAAGGATGCACTGTACAACTGCACTGTACAACCAAACTGTGAGAGGAAGGAGGGAAGACAGGAAGCTACTTAAATGTGAAGGAACATCAACAAGACCAGAATGATATACCAAGGTAATAAATGTTGTTTATGACTTCTTTTAAAAAAAAAAAAAGGGGGGGGGGAGGGGGGACAATAAGAAAAGCTTTGATTACTCAGTAGAAACTATGCAGGGAAGAAGGCAATGGGACAACACGTACAAAATCTTAAAATAAAAAAAAAAGCCAACCAAGAATAATGTATCCTGCAAAACTGTCTCTGAAATGTGATGGTGAAATTAGAACATTTCGAGATAAATAGAAATTAAGGGAATTAATAAAAACCAAACCAAACTTATGAGAAATATTAAAGAGAGTCCTTCAGTTAGAGAACCAAAAACATCAAACAACAACCATAGTCTAGGACACAGGACAGTATCAGCCAGATACCAACCTAGGTAAAGAACTCTCAATAATAAAACAAAGCCAAAAGACTTAAAACAGGGGAACAGAGACATCAATCTGTAAATGACAACATCAAAACAATAAAAGGGGGAAATGAATGGTGTGGGTATAGAACTTTCAAACGGAGAGAAAGTCAAGGCAATATCAAGTAATAAGACTTCAAACTTAAAAAGATAAGGGAAAATTTCAAGGTAACTATAAAGAAAGTCAACAAATGTACTCATCAAAATAAAGAACAAGAAAAACATAAAGTCTCAGTAAACAAAAAATCTATAATAATGAAAGAAAAGAAAATCTACAAACAAAAGGAACTCAGCAAGGGAAAGTAAGAAGAAAAAAGAAAAAGTCAGCACCACAGGAAAGAAGCACAACAATATGACAGCAATAAACTCATACCTACCAATAATCATACTGAATGTAAAGAGCTTAAATGCACCTTTAAAGAGAAAGAGAGTGGCAGAATGGATAAGAAAACACAACAAATCAATATACTATCTACAAGAGACACAACTTAGACACAAAGACATAAACATATTAACTATCAAAGGATAGAAAAAAATGTATCAAGAAAACAACAACCAAATAAGAGCGGGATTGGCAGTACTAATCTCAGATAAAATAGACTTTAAGGCAAAATCCACCACAAAAGACAAGGAAGGACATTATATAATGATTCAAGAGACATTCCACCAAGAAAACATAACCTTAATAAATATTTATGCACCCAACGACAGGGTCCAAATATACATAAAACAAACTCTAACAGCACCAAAAAGAGAAATAACACAAAGCATTCTCTCTGATCTCAACCCCATAAAAGCAGAAATCAGTAACAGGAAGATCAAGGGAAAAAAATCAAATACGTGGACTGAATAACACCATTCTTAAAAACAAATGAGTAATAGAAGAAATCAAAGATGATCAAAAAGATCCTAGAATAAAATGGGAATGAAAACACACATCATACTAGAACCTTTGGGACACAGCAAAGGCAGTGCTCAAAGGTCAATTTATAGCGATAAATGCATACATCGAGAAAGAAGAATGGCCAAAATCTAAATGTTAGCCCTACAACTTGAACAAATAGAAAAAGAACAGCAAAAGAAGCCCACAGGCACCAGAAGAAAGGAAATAATAAAAATTAGAGTAGAGATAAATGAACTAAAGAACAAAAAAACAATAGAAAGAATCAACAAGACCAAAAGTTGTTTCTTTGAAAAGATCAACAAAATCGACAAACCAGTGGACAAACTGACAAAAGAAAAACAGGAGAGGAAGCAAATAACCCAAATAACAAATGAGACGGGGGACATTACAACAGACCCAAATGAAATAAAAAGGATCATAACAGAATATTATGAAAAATTGAATTCCAACAAATTTGAGAAACCAGAAGAAATGGAAAAATTTCTAGAAACACACTACCTACCTAAACTAACACAAACTGAGATAGAAATCTGAACAGACTCATAACAAGAGAAGAGATTGAAGAGAAAACCAAAAAAAAAAAAAAAAAATTCTCAACAACAAAAAAAAGAGCCCTAACCCAGATGGCTTCACTGGAGAATTCAACCAAATATTCAGAGAAGAGCTCACATCAGTACTCAAATTATTTCATAGTGTAGAAAAGGAAGAAATACTCCTGAATTCATTCTATGAAGTCAACATAACCGTGATACCAAAGCCAGGGGCAAAGACACCACAAAAAAAAAAAAAGAAAAAAAAAAAGGAAATTACCAACAAATATCTATCATGAACACAGATGCAAAAATTATCAATAAAATCCTAGCCAATAGAATTCAGCATCATATCAAAAAAATAATATACCATGACCAAGTGAGATTCCTATCAAGTATGCAAGATGGTTCAACATCAGAAAATCAGTCAACATAATCCACCACGTAAATAGAACAAAGGAAAGAATCACATGGTCATCTCAATCAACCCAGAAAAGGCATTTGATAAAGTCCAACACTCATTCCTGATAAAACTTTCAATAAAACAGAAATAGAAAGGAAATCCCTCAACATAATAAAGAGCATCTATACAAAACCCATAGCCAACATCATTCTCAACAGAGAGAGGCTGAAAACATTCCCCCTGAGAATGCGAATAAGACAAGGATGCCCTTCATCACCACTCCTATTTAACATTTTGGTAGAAGTCCTAGCTAGAGCAATAAGGGAAGAAAAATAATAATAATAAAGTCTTCCAAGTTGGAAAGAAAGAAGTAGAATGATCCCTATTCATAGATGATATGATCCTATACATAGAGAATGCCAAAGATTCCACAAGAAAACTACTGGAACTAATAGAAAGATGAGGCAGAGTAGCAGGATATAAGATCAACATACAAAAATCAATTGGTTTGATTCCTATACACCAATAAAGTGAACTTAGCAAAGGAAATCAGGATAACAATACCATTTATAACAGCCCGTAAAAGATAAAATACTTAGGAATACATCTAACCAGGGAAGTAAAAGTTCTGTACAAAGAAAACTACAAAACACTACTGCAAGAAACCAAAAGAGATCTCCATACATGGAAGAACATACCATGCTCATGGATAGGTAGACTAAACACTCTGTGTCTTAGTCATCTAGTGCTGCCATAACAGAAATACCACAAGTGGATGGTTTTAACTAAGAGAAGTTTATTTCCTCATAGTCAAAGTAGGCTAAAAGTCCAAATTCAGGGCATCAGCTCCAGGGGAAGTCTTTCTCTCTCTGTTGGTCTTCTCATCAACATTCCCCCAGAGTAGGAGCTTCTTTGCACAGGTACCCTGGTCCAAAGGATGCGCTCTGCTCCTGGCACTGCTTTCTTGATGGTATGAGGTCCCCCTGTCTCACTGCTTACTTCTGTCTTTTATATCTCAAGAGATTGCCTCAGGACACAGTCCAGTCTTGTAGATCAGGTCCTGCCTTACTAACACAACTGCCACCCATCCTCCCTCATTAACATCATAGAGGCAGGTTTACAACATACAGGAAAATCACACAGTACCAAGAATCATGGCCCAGCCAAACTGATATACACATTTTTGGGGGTACATAATTCAATCCATGACACTCTGAAAAATGTCAATTCTACCTGAAGTGATCTGCAGATATACTGCAACCCAGCTCCAAATACCAACAGCATTCTTCAACAAGATGGAAAAATTAATCACCAACTTTATATGGAAAGGAAAGAGGTCCTGGATAAACAAAGCATTACTGAAGAAAAAGAACAAAGTAGGAGGCCTCATACTACCTGATCTCAGAATCTAGTATATAGCCACAGTAGTCAAAACTGCCTGGTATTTGTACAAGAGCAGACCCACTGACGAATGGAACTGAATCGAGAACTCAGATGTAAATCCATCTACCTATGGTCAGCTGATGTTTGACAAAGGATCAAAGTCCATTAAATGAGGAAAAGATAGTGTTTTTAACAAATAGTGCTGGCAAAACTGGATGTCCATCTGTGAAAAAGTGAAACAGGACCCATACCTCACTCCATACATAAAACCTAACTCAAAATGGATCAAAGACCTAAATATAAAACCAAAAGCTACAAAGATCACAGAAGAAAAAATAGGGACAATGCTAGGGGCCCTAATACATGGTATAAATACAATACAAACTATAACTAACAATACACAAACACCAGAAGATAAGCTAGATAACTGAAATCTTTTAAAAATTAAACAACTTATGCTCGTAGGATCACTATGAGTCAGAATCAACCTGACAGCAATGGGTTTGGTTTTTTGTTTTTTTTTTTTTTTTTCTGGTTTATACTCATCAAAAGACTTCACCAAAAGAGTAAAAAGATAACCTACAAACTGGGAAAAAAAAAATTGGCAATGACATATCCGACAAAGTTCCAGTCACTGAAATCTATAGGAAAATCCAATACCTCTACAAAAAAAGACAAATAATTCAATTAAAAAATGAGCAAAGGCTATGAACAGACACTTCACCAAAGAAGACATTTAGATAGCTAACAGACACACGAGGATATGTTTGAGATCACTAGCCATTAGAGAAATGCAAATTAAAACTATAATGAGATACCACTTCACCCCGACAATACTGGCAGGAATCAAAAAAACAGAAAATAACAAATGTTGGAGAGGTTGCGGGGAGAGTGGAACTCTTATGCACTGCTGGTGGGAATGTAAAATGGTACAAGCACTGTGAAAACGATATGGCGCCTCCTCAAATAGCTAGATATAGAAATACTATGCGATCCAGCAATTCCACTCCTACTAATATATCCTAGAGATATAAGAGCCTTCACAGGAATGGACATAGGCACACCCATGTTCACTGTAGCATTATTCATGATAGAAGAAAGATGAAAACAACCTGAGTGCTCAAAACAGATAAATGGATAAACAAACTATGGTACATACAAACAATGGAATAGTATGCAATGATAAAGAACAATGAATGACGAATCTGCGAAACACCTCACAGCATGAATAAATCTGGAGGCCATTATGCTGAGTGAAATAAGTTAATCACAAAAGGACAAATATTGCATGAGACCACTATTATAAAAACCCAGGAAAAGGTTTACACAGAGAAAAAAACAAACTTTAATGGTTATGAAGGAGGAGAGATTTGGGGAGGTGAAGTCACTAATTAGATAGTAGACAAGTGTTAACTTTGGTGAAGGGAAAGACAACACACAACATAGGGAAAGTCAGCACAACTTGACGAAGACAAAGCCGTAGAAGCTTCCTAGACACATCCACTTTGAGGGACTGAGTTATCCGGGCTGAGGACTGGGGACCATGGTCTTGGCAGACATCTAGGTCAATAGGCATAATATAGTTCATAAAGAAAGTATTCTACTTCTTACTTTGGTAAGTAGCCTCTGGAGTATTGAAGGCTGGCTAGTGGCCATGTAAAATACATCTATTGGTCCCACCACATTCGGAGCAAAAGAGAATGAAGAAAATGAAAGATATTAGGAAAATATTAGTTCAAAGGACTAATGGACCATGTGAACCACAGCCTCCACCAGCCTGAGCCCAGAAGAACTAGATGGTGCCTGGCTACCACCACTGACTGCTCTGACAAGGATCACAATAGAGGGCCCCTGACAGAGTGGGAGAAAAATGTAAAACAAAATTCAAATTCACAAAACAAGACCAGACCTACTGGTCTGACAGAGACTGGAAGAACTCCCAAAACTATGGCCCCCAGACAGCCTGCTAACTCAGAGCTGAAGCCACTCCCAGAGTCCACCTTTCAGTCAAAGATTAGACAGCCCTAAAAAACAAACCATAACACAAATGAGGAACATGCCTCTTAATTCAATCAAGTATAGGAGACCAAACGGGCAACACCTGCCCAAAAGCAAAGACAAAAAAGCAGGAAGGGACAGGAAAACTGGAGGAATGGACACAGAGAACCTGGGGTGGAAAGGGAAAGGGAGAGAGTGTTGACACATTGCAGGGATTGCAGCCGAAGTCATAAAACAATTTGTGTATAAATATTTTAATGAGAAACAATTTGTGCTGTGAACTTTCACCTAAAACACAATAAAAATTTTTAAAAAGGTGTATGGTAATATCTCATCGTGATCTTAATTTATATTTCTCCAGTGACTAGTGACATTGAACACGTTTTCATGTGTTTATTTGCCATCCATATATTCATTTCGGTAAAATACTTCTTCATGTCTTTTGCCCATTTGCTAACTGAATTGGGGGTGGAGCTTTTTTGGTGTTGCTGTTCTGTTTTGTTTTTACTGTTGCGTATTGAGCTTTCTTTGTATCTACAGTAAAAAACAAAAAACGAAACCCACTGCTGTTGAGTCATTTCCTACTCACAGCAACCCCATGTGTCACAGGGTAGAACTGCTCCATGGGGTTTTCCTGGCTGTAATCTTTACAGAAGCAGATCATCAATCTTTGCTTCTGTGGTGCCAGTGGGTGAGTTTGAACCACCAATCTGTAGATTAGTGCTCAAGTGCAAACTGTTGGCACCACCCAGGAACTTTATATCTAGAATGGGACATCTATATTTCCTTTGTCAGATATGTTATTTGAAAATATTTTCTCCCCGTCTGTAATTTTATTTTTATCCTTTTAATTTATCTAATTTACTTTTTTTATTTTATAATTTATTCTTTTGGTGTCATATCATATTAGAATATTAGGATTGAAAATTCATTTGAATTTCTGGAGTACAATAAAACAATCAGTACTGTATCCAAAAATGATTATATCTGAAATGATAGATGCCTGCAGTTTGTTACAAGATAATCCAGCCTGGAGAGTGAGGTAAGGAAAAAGTAGATGGGGGTATAGATGAGCAAGAATGGCCAGGAGTCGATAATTGTGGAAACTGAGATGATGGGTACATCGAGTCCATTATATTATTCTCTCCACTTGCATATGTTTGAAAGTTTCTATAATAAAAAGTAAAAGTAAAACAAAACACCACACAAAGGCATATCTTTCAACTAAATAACCTAGTTTTAGGAAACGTTGCCTTAAGAAAAGATTGAAATGATAGAAAAAGAAAGCTATTTGTATAGAGATGTTTACAACAACCTTGTTTATGAAAAATCAGAAACAATACAAATAGCAAACGATTAGGGAAGAGTTACGTAACAGTTATATATGATGTATCACCTCAGGGGACCATTACAGAGCCATTTAAGTGATCAACACAAAGGCTGAAGACACGTGAAAAAGTTTTTCATGAAATTATATTAGAAAAAAACAAAATACCATCCTTCAACTGCAATTTAGCCAGTCATGGCATTAGAATAATGTGATTTTATATTTCTGTTCAGTCTTCTTAAATAATTTAATGATAATTTCAGTTCCCATAAACAAAACATTATGGCAACAAGATTCAGCCCCTTCTAGGCCACAGTGGCAGATCTAGGCAGTAGGGAAGGGAAAGGGGTCTGTTTTGCTCCACCACCTTATGAGAGGAGAGATGGTAGCAGCACCAATGCCCCCCCCTTCCCAAATATACACCCTTAAGCATCTAGATAATGTGTTAAAATTCCTGGAAGTTACACAAGTGTTTTAGTAATACTTACAAAAATTAAAAATTAAACTAAGGGAATGCAAGAGAAAAAGACATTGAATTTTAAGCCAGTAAAGGGCTAATTCAGAAAAATTACCAAAGAGATAATTACAAAAAAATTACCATATTATAAGTCAAGTTTACTTATAAGTTTACTTGACTTATAATTTGAAACAGAATGTGCCTTAGAGTATTGCAATGCTCAAAAATGCATTCTAAACAAATGTGGTAAATCAAGAGAAGTGTCACCCACCAGATCAAGTTTTAAAAGCAAAAAATCTAATTTATGTTGGAAATTATGGTGGTTTTAAAATATGTCCAAAAATTCTTTGATATTCCTTCCTTTAAAAGGTGGAGTCCAATTCCCCTCAGCTTAAGTGTGGATCGTACTTAGTAACCAGCTTCTAATGCATAGAAAGGGATGGAAGTGAAGGTTTATGACTTCCAAGATAAAAGTCATGTGGCTTCCTCCTTACTCTCGCTCATATCATTCTTCTGGGGGAACACGACCACCGTGTTGTGATGATACTCAAGCAGCCCAATAGAGAAGCTCATGTGGGAAGAAACTGAGGCCTCCTGCCAACAGCCATGTGAACGAGTTTGAAAGCAAATCCTTTAGCTCCAGTAAAGCCTTCAGATGGTTGAAGCCTCAGATAATATCTTGGTTGCGACCCCATGAGAGACCCTGAGCTGGAATCATCCAGCTAAGCTGCTCCTGAATTCCTAACGCACAGAAACTGTGAAATAATAAATGTTTGTTGTTTAAAGTCACTGAGTGTTTGAATCATTTGTTATGCAGTAACAAATAACACAGAAATTTCTAGAAGCCTTCAAGAAATTTTCTTTAATCTGGTTTTTAAATATGTATGTTTAGTGGCATTTTACTGATTTCTCCTAATCCATGACTGTCTCCTATTAGACAGATTTTGGAGCAGAACTTTTGCCAATTAAAAATTTTTTTAGAAACATAATCCTACAAATGCAAAAAGATTTCTATATCTAAAACCTATATACCCACATGATTAGACTAGAAAATATCACTGATATAAATGATAATGTTAATATAAGGAGGATTTGTGAGTACTTTTAAGTTGTTTAAACATTTAATAATTTAAAATGTATTTTATATTAATATTACTTTAGTTACAAAAGTTTTTGACCACTATGTTTCATTGTTTCAAAGTCTATTTTATTTGTAGTTTTGTTTTTAATGTTTGTACTAAGAGAAGGAACGGAAAAGAAAATATGAATAGATATTTGAGCCTGAGAACAAAGTTCTCCTCACTTGTGAAAATGTTTCTCATGTGAAAAATACCATATGCGTTTAGATTTTTAGAACAATGCCCTTCTTTTTTTTCTTTCTTTTTTTTTTGACAGATGAAAGTATTATTGTTTAAAATGTGTACCAGTATTGAGTTATTTATTTTTCAGAAAACAACATATGACATGTTCTAGACATGATTTAAGAATCTCTTTCAATCTTTTTTGTGACTGTTGGTTGAATTTAGATTCTTTCCCTTCATCAAGGGTTCCAGTTAATAGTTAATACCAGAAAAGTGCTCTGAGGTCTTGAAAGAAAGGCTACCCATCTCTAAGCCTTTAATTTCTTCATACTAGTACATGACCTGGCAGATTTATTACATAATGACGATGAAGGGATGCTCTGTAAGAAAGACTGAATTTCAGCAATTCAGTGACCAGCAGATTGTTTCTCAAATATCTCCACAGAAATAACCTAATGAAAGTCTTTCCACTGAGGATGTGAGAGTATTCATCCATGTTGGGTTGGGGGAGAGGAGGTGGGGCTTGGGAATCATGTTTATGCACCATGAAAGCCAGACTTAATCAGCTGAGGGAAAACAAACACTTTCCTGATCCTGAACAACTGTGAAAATGATAAATTCTAAAGAAAAAACAAAGCCTGATTAACGTCTCTGGCTTGAGAGGCAACTTAACTAATGTAACTGACATATGATGGAATAATAAGGGGATAGTGTTGCTGGGTGGCATAGAGTCTGTTTCGACTCATAGCCACCCCATGTACAACAGAAGAAAACACTGCCTGGTCCTGCGCCATCCTCACAATCATTGTTACACATGAGCCCATCATTACAGTCTCTGTGTCAACACCATCTCATTGAAGATCTTCTTTTCATTGACCCTCTACTTTACTGAGAATAATATGGTTTTCCAGGGACTCACCTCTCCTGACAACATGTCCAAAGTATGTGAGATGTAGTCTCGCCATCCTTGCTTCTAAGGAGCATTCTGGTTGTACTTCCTCTAAGGCAGAATTGTTCGTTCTTTTGGCAGTCCATGGCATAGTCGCTATTCTTTGCTGACACCACATTTCAAAGGCATCAATTCTCCTTAGGTCTTCCTTATTCATTGTCTAGTTTTGCCATGCATATGGGTCAGGTGCACCTTAGTCCTTAAAGTGATATCTTTGCTTTTTAACATTTTAAAAAGGTCTTTTGCAGCAGATTTGCCCAGTGTAATATGTCTTTTGATTTCTTAACTGCTGCTTCCATGGACGTTGATTGTGAATCCAAGTCAAATGAAATCCTTGACAACTTCAATCTTTTCTCCATTTATCATGATGTTGCTTATTAGTTCATTTGTGAGGATTTTTGTTTTCTTTCTGTTCAGGTGTAATCCATACTAAAGGCTGTGGTCTTTGATCTTCATTAGTAAGTGCTTCAAGTCCTCTTAACTTTCAACAAGTAAGGTTGTGTCATCCACATAACACAGGTTGTTAATGAGTCTTCCTCCAATCCTGATGCCCTGTTCTTTTCATATAGTCCAGCTTCTCTGATTATTTGCTCAACATACAGATTGAGTAAGTATGGTGAAAAGATACAACCCTGATGCACACCTTTCCTAACTTTAAACCACATAGTATCCCCTTGTTCTGTTCAAATGACCGCCTCTTTGTCTATGTACAGGTTCCTCATGAACACAACTAAGTGCTCTGGAATTCCCATTCTTCACAATATTATCTATAATTTGTTATGATCCACATAGTTGAATGCCTTTCAATAGTCAATAAAACACAGGTAAACATTTTTCTGGTATTCTCTGCTTTCAGCCAGAATCCATCTGACATCAACTCTGATGTCCCTGGTTCCATGTCCTGTTCTGAATCCTTCTTGAATTCCTGGCAGTTCGCTGTCGATATACTGCTGCAGCCTCCTTTGAATAATCTTCAGCAAAATTTTACTTGCATGTGATATTAATAATATTGTTCCATAGTTGCCACAATAGGTTGGATCACCTTTCTTGGGAATAAGCATAAATATGGATCTCTTCTAGTTGGTTGACCAGGTAGCTGTCTTCCAAAGTTCTTAGCATAGAGTGAGCACTTTCAGTGTTGCATCCATTTGTTGAAAACATCTCAATTGGTATTCTTTCAATTCCTGAAGCCTTACTTTTTGCCAATGCCTTCATTGCAGCTTGGGCCTCTTCCTTCAGTACCATAGGTTCCTGATTATATGCTACCTCCTGAAATGATTGAACGTCGACCAATTCTTTTTGGTATAGTGACTCTGTATATTCCTTCCATCTTCTTTTGATGCATCCTGCATTGTTTAATATTTTCCCCATAGAATCATTTAATACTGCAATTCAAGGCTTGAATTTTTTTTTCAGTTCTTTCAGCTTGAGAAATGCCAAGTGTTTTCTTTCCTTTTGGTTTTCTATCTCCAGGTCTTTGCACGTGTCACTATAATACTTTACTTTGTCTTCTCCGGCTGCACTTTAAAATCTTCTGTTTAACTCTTTTACTTCATTTCGCTTTTACTTCATTTTTCTTCATTTCGCTTTAACTACTTAATATTCAAGACATTCATTTTGGGCTGACATTCACTTTCATTCATTTTGGTCTTTTCATTCTTCTGACATTCATTTTGGTCTTTTCATTCTTTCCTGTATTTTTAATAACCTCTTGCTTTCTTCATGTGTGATGTACTTGATGTCATTCCACAACTTGTCTGGTCTTCAGTTGTTAATGTTCAGCATGTCAAATCTGTTCTTGAGATGGTCTCTAAATTCAGGTGGGAAATACTCAAGGTCATACTTTGGCTCTCGTGGACTTGCTCTAATTGTCTTTCAGTTTCAGCTTGAACTTGCATGTGAGTAATTGATGGTCTGTTCTGCAGTCGGCCCCTGGCCTCATTCTGACTGATGATATTGAGCTTATCTGTTGTCTCTTTCCACAGACGTAGTCAATTTGATTCCTGTGTATTCCATCTGGTGAGGTCCACATGTATAGTCTCTGTTTATGTTGGTGAAAAAAGGTATTTGCAATGAAGAAGTGATTGATCTTGCAAAATTCTATCATGCGATTTCCTGCATTGTTCCTACAACCAAGGCCATATTTTCCAACTACTGATCCTTCTTCTTTGTTTCCAACTTTTGAATTCCAATTACTATTAATTATCAATGCATCCCGATTGCATATTTCATCAATTTCAGACTGCAGAAATTGGTAAAAATCTTCAATTTCTTCATCTTTGGCCTTAGTAGTTGGTTAGTAAATTTGAATAATAGTCGTATCAGCTGGTCTTCCTTGTAGGTATATGGCTATTATCCTATCACTGACAGCATTGTACTTTAGGATAGATCTTGAAATGTTCTTTTTGACAATGAATGCAACACCATTCCTCTTCAAGTTTTCATTCCCAACATTGCAGACCATATAACTATCTGATTCAAAATAGCCAATACCAGTCCATTTCAACTCACTAATGCCTCGCATATCAATATTTATGTGTTCCATTTCACTTTTGATGACTTCCAATTTTCCTAGATTCATGCTTCATACATTCCACATTCCTATTATTAATGGATGTTTTCAGCTATTTCTTGTCATTTTGAGTCCTGCCACATCAGCAAATGATACTAGGGGCCCTAATATACTGTATAAACAGCATATAAGCCATAAATAACAATACACTAATGCCAGAAGATAAGCTAGATAACTGGAATCTTCTAAAACTTAAACACTAATGCTCATCAAAAGACTTCACCCAAAGAGTAAAATAAGAACCTATAAACTGGGAAAAAATTGTGGGCTATGACGTATCCAAAAAAGGCCTAATATCTAAAATCTATAAGGAAATCCAACACCTCTACAATAAAAAGACAAATAGCTCAATTAAAAAATGGACAATGGCCAGATGACTTCACTGGAGAATTCTACCAAACATTCAGAGAAGAGATTATACCAATATTACTCAAACTATTTCAGAACATAGAAAAGGAAGGGATATTTCTGAATTTATTTTATGAAGCCAATATAACCCTGATACCAAAGCCAGGCAAAGACATCACAAAAAAAGAAACTTACAGAACAATATTTCTCATGAATATAGATGCAAAAATTCTCAACAAAATTCTAGCCAATAGAATTCAGCATCATGAAAAAAAAAATAATAGACCACAACCAAGTAGGATTCATACCAGGTATGCAAGGATGGTTCAACATTAGAAAATCAATCAATGTAGTCCACCACAAAAGTAAAAGGAAAAAGAACACATGATCATCTCAACTGACACAGAAAAGGCATTCGACAAAGACAAAAACACCTTCCTGATAAAAACTCTCAAAAAATTGGTACAGAAGGGAAATTTCTCAACAAAATAAAGGGCATCTATGCAAAACCAATAGCCAACATCATTCTTAATGAAGAGAGGCTGAAAATATTCCCCTTGAGATTGGGAACAAGACAAGGGTGCCCTTTACCACCACTCCTATTTAATATCGTGCTGGAAGTCCTAGCTAGAGCAATAAGGCAAGAAAAAGAAATAAAGGGCATCCAAATTGGTTGGTAATGAAGAAGTTAAACTGTCCCTGTTTGCGGATGATATGATACTATACATAGAAAACCCTAAAGACTCCATGAGAAATCTACTGGAACTAACAGAAAGATTCAGCAGAGTAGCAGGATACAAGCTCAGCATATGAAAATCAGTTGGATTCCTATACACCAGTAAAGAGAAGGACAAGAAAGAAATCAGGAAAACAATGCTATTTATAATAGCCCCTAAAAAAATAAAATACTTAGGAATAAATCTAACCAAGGATGTAAAAGACTTATACAAAGAAAACTGCAAAACACTACTTCAAGAAACCAGAAGAGGTCTACATGAATGGAAAAACATACCATGCTCATGGATAGGCAGACTCAACATTGTGAAAATGACAATTCTACCCAAAGCAATTTACAAATACAATGCAATCCCGAGCCAAATACCAACAACATTCTTCAAAGAGTTGGAAAAACTAATCATCAACTTTGTATGGAAATGGAAGTAGCCCCAGATAAGTAAAGCTCTATTGAAGAAGAATAAAGTTGGAGGACCCACACTACCTGACCTCAGAACCTACTATACAGCTATGGTAGTCAAAACAGCCTGGTACTGGTACAACAACAGATACATTGACCAATGGAACAGAATTGAGAACCCAGATGTAAATCCATCCACCTGATCTTTGACAAGGGCTCAAAGTCCATTAAATGGGGAAAATACAGTCTTTTTAACAAATGATGCTGGCAAAACTGGGTGTCTATCTGTAAAAAAATGAGACAGGACCCATACCTCACACCATACACAAAAACTAATTCAATTTGAATCAAAGACCTAAATATAAAGCCAAAAACTATAAAATTCATAGAAGAAAAAATAGGATCTACAATAGAGGCCCTAATGCACAGCATTGACAGTATACAAACCATAACCAACAACACACAAACTCCAGAAGATAATCTAGATAACTGAGATCCTCTAAAAATTAAACAATTATGCTCATCAAAAGACTTCACCAAAATAATAAAAAGAGAACCTACAGACTGCGAAAAAAATTTTGGACATTACAAGTCAGACAAAGTATAATCTCTAAAATCTACAAGAAAATCCAACCCCCTGCAACGAAAAGACAAATAATACAATTTAAAAATGGGAAAAGGATATGAACAGACACTTCACCAAAGAAGACATTCAAGCAGCCAACAGACACATGAGGAAATGCCCGCTATCACTAGCCATTAGAGAAATGCAAATTAAAACCACAATGAGACACCATCTCACTCTGGCCTTACTGGCACAAATCAAAAAAACTGGAAATAACAAATGTTGGAGAGGTTGCGGGGAGATCGAAACTCTTATGCACTGCTGGTGGGAATGCATAATGATACAACCATTTTGGAAAATGGTATGGCGCTTCCTTAGAAAGCTAGAAATAGAAATGCCACAGGATCCAGCAATCCCACTCCTAGGAATATATCCTAGAGAAATAAGAGCCATCACACGAATAGACATACATACACCCATGTTCATTGCAGCATTGTTCACAATAGCAAAAAGATGGAAACAACCTAGATGTCCATCAACAGAAGAATGATAAACTATGGTACATACGCACAATGGAGTATTAGGCAGCAATAAAGAACAATGATGAATCTGTGAAACATCTCATAATATGGATGAAACTGGCGGACACTAAGCTAAGTGAAATAAGTCAATCATAAAAGGACAAATATTGTATGAGACCTCTACTGTAAAAATTCATGAAAAAGTTTACACACAAAAAGAAACAATCTTTGTTGGTTACAATGGATGGGGGGGGGAACTAAATAGACAATAGATAAGTGGCAGCTTTGGTGAAGCATAAGACAGTACACAATACCGGGGAAGTCAGCACAACTTGTACAAGGAAAAGTCATGGAAGCTCCATAGACACATACAAACTCCCTGAAGGACTGAATTGCTGGGCGGAAGGCTGTGGGGACCACGGTCTCAGGGAACATCAAGTTCAATTGGCATAACACAGTTTATAAGACAATATTCTACATTCTACCTTGGTGAGTAGCATCTGGGGTCTTAAAAGCCTGTGAGCAGCCATCTAAGATATTCCACTGGTCTCACCCCTTTGGGAGCAAGGGAGAATGAAGAGAACAGGATACAAGGAAAAGATTAGTCCAAAGGACTAATGGATCGCAGCTACCATGGCCTCCACCAGACTGAGTCCAGTATATCTAGATGGTGCCCGGCTACCACCACTGCATGCTCTGACTGGGATCACAACAGAGAGTCCTGGACAGAGCTGGAGAAAACTGTAGAACAAAATTCTAACTCATGAAAAAAGACCAGATTTACTGGCCTGACAGAGACTGGAGAAACCCCGAGAGTATGGCCTCCAGACACCCTTTCAGCTCAGTGGTGAAGTCATTCCCGAAGTTCACCATTTAGCTGGGGATTGGACAGCCTCATTAAACAAAATGGAACTAATGAGGCACAGCAGACCAGGGGCAAGGACTAGAAGGCAAGAGGGGACAGGAAAACTGGTGATAGGAAACCCAAGGTTGAAAAGGGAGAGTGTTGACATGTCGTGGGGTTGTTAACCATTGTCATAGGGCAATATGTGTACTAACTTTTTAATGAGAAAGTATTTGTTCTGTAAACCTTCCTCTAAAGTACAAAAAAAAAAAAAGAATTATCTATGTGAGATCAAATTGACAACAGCAACTCAAAAGGTTTGATGGGAAGCCTAAGGGGCAGTAAGTTGAAGATAATGGTGATAGAATAATTTGGAAAAGGATAGTGAGAATAGCAGCACAACTGGAAGAATGTAATCGATGTCACTGAATTGTACATGTAGAAATTTTTGAAATGATGTATCTTGGGCTATGTATATTTTCACCAAAAAAAGAAAAAAGGTCCTCCAAGGTCAAGGAGAGAGTGTTGACATGTCATGGGGTTATTAACCAATGCCATAAAACAATACGTGTACTGACTGTTTAATGAGAAACTATTTGTTCCATAAACCTTCATCTAAAGTACAAAAAAAAAAGGGGGGGGGGGGGCAAAGAAACTCCAAGACTATGGCCCCTGGACACCCTTTTAGCTCAGTGATGAAGTCACTCCTGAGGTTCACCCTTCAACCAAAAATTAGACAGGCCCGTAAAACAAAATGAGACTAAAGGGACACACTAGCCCAGGGGCAAGGACGAGAAGGCAGGAGGGGACAGGAAAGCTGGTAATAGGGAATCCAGGGTAGAGAAGGGAGAGTACTGACCTGTCGTGGGGTTGATAACCAATGTCACAAGACAATATGTGTACTAATTGTTTAATGAGAAGCTAGTTTTGTAAAACTTCATCTAAAGTACAATAATAAAAAAAGACAAAAAAGTAAAAATAAAAAAAGAACTGGAACTATGTCCCTTTGCTATGAAAAGGAAAAAGACAATGGATATGAACAAACACTTCACCAAAGAAGACATTCAGGTGGCTAACAGACACATGAGGAAATGCTAGAGATCACTAGCCATTACCCATTCCAAAAACCTGTTGCCATCGAGTTGATTCCAACTGATAGCGACCCTAGAGGAGAGAGTAGAACTGCCCCATAGGGTTTCCAATGAGCAGCTGGTGGATTCATAACACAGACCTTTTGGCTAGCAGCCACATTCTTAACCACTGGGCCACCGGGGCTCCTTTAGAGAAATACAAATCAAAACTACAATGAGATACCATCTTACCCCAATATTACTGGAACTAATCAGAAAAAAAGAAAATAATGAATGTTGGAGAGTTTTCTGGAAGATTGGAACTCCTATGCACAGCTGGTAGGAATGTAAAATGGTACAACCATTTTGGAAAACAATACAGCTCTTCCTTAAAAAGCTAGAAATACCATACAATTCAGCAGTCCCACTCCTAGGAATATATTCTAGAGAAATAAGAGCAGTATCATGAATAGACAAAAGCACATCCATGTTTATTCACAATAGCAAAAAGATGGAAACAATCTAAGTGCACATCAACAGATGAATGGACAAACTATCGTACATACACACAACGGAATACTCTGCAACGATAAAGAACAGTGATGAATCTGCGAAACATCTCACAACATGGATGAATATGGAGTGCATTATGCTGAGTGAAATAAGTCAATAACAAAAGGACAAATACTGTATGAGACCATTATTATAAAAACTCATGAAAATGTTTCCATACAGAAAGAAACAATCTTTGATGGTTACGAGGGAGGGGAAGGGTTGGGAGGAAAAACACTAACTAGATAGTAGATAAGCAGCAACTTTGGTGAAGGGTAAGACAGTACACAATACTGAGGAAGTCGGCAGAACTTAGGGCAAAGACATAGAAGCTTCACAGACACATCCAGACTCCCCGAGAGACCAAGCTACTGGGCTGAGGGCTGAGAACCATGGTCTCAGGGGACATCTAGCTCAATTGTCATAACATAGTCTACAAAGAAAATGTTCTACATCTGACTGTGGTGTGTAGCAACTGGGGTCTTAAAAGCCTGCGAGCGGCCATCTAAGATACATCTACTTGTCCCATCCCGGCTGGAGCAAAGGAGAATGAAAAAGACAAAAGACACAAGGAAAAGATGAGTCAAAAGGACTAATAGACCACAACTACCACAACCTCCACCAGACTGAGCCCAGAACAACTAGATGGTGCCCAGTTACCACCACCGACTGCTCTGGCAGAGATCACAATAGAGGGTTCCAGATAGAGTGGGAGGAAAATGTGGAACAAAATTCAAATTCATTTACAAAAAAAGACCAGAGTTGCTTATCTGACAGAGACTGGAGAAGCCCCAAGAGTATAGCCCCCAGATACCCTTTTAACTCAGTACTAAAGTCACTCCTGAGGTTCACCCTTCAAGCAAAGATTAGACAGTTCTATAGGGCCAAGAATAACACATATGAGGAATGTGCTTCGTAGTTCAATCATGTATACAAGACTTAATGGGTACACCAGCCCAAAACCAAAGACTAGAAGACAGGAAATGACAGTAAAACTGGATGAAAGGAAACAGGGAACCTGGGGTAGAGAAGGGGAGAGTGTTGATACATCAGGGGGTTGGCAACCAAAGTCACAAAATAATTCGTGTGTTAATTGCTTAATGAGAAACTAATTCGCTCTGTAAACTTTCGCCTAAAGCACAATTTAAAAAAAAAAAAAAAAAGAAGGACTGTGGAAATAATTAGAAATCATTGCACAGACTTTCAGTAAAAATAATGGAAGCTTCTTTGGGAAGAATAACTAGCCACAGAAATATCAGATGTAATATACAATATGGCTATCAAGGAAAAAATATAGGATTAATAGTTGACCAAAAATTACCATAATTTATTGTTTTTAACAATAAAATGATGGTAAGATGCAAAATTTAAAATGAAATATGTGACAGAATCTTCCAATTATATTATGTCATAGTCATATTTATTATTATTATTTGCTAAGTACTAAGCAGTGCTATGCACATAATAAGGAGCCCTGGTGGCATAATGGTTACGCACTCAGCTGCTAACTTAAAGTTCTACCATTCAAACCCACCAGCCACTCCACAGGAGAAACCACCTGGCAATCTACTCCCATACAGATTACAGCCTAGGAAATTCTATGGGGAAGTTCTACTCTGACATATAGGGTCTCTAGGAGTTGGTATCAACTCGACAACAGACAAAAACATGTACATAATACTCTACTATGAACCATATTTAATAAGAAACTAAAATACATAGCTAATCTTAAAAATTAAACTTAGAAAATATTGTTTTACATCTGTAACTCTATATAAATTAAGATGTATGTAATACCTGGAGTGAAGTTCCAAAGAGTAAAAAAATGATCGCAAGCTGCCTTTCATCTATGAAGATGATTCCATTGTCCTTCTACTGGGAGGCTTTGAACTTTGTGCTATTCCCAGGAGTGGTGATGGTCCATCTGGGGTCTTCCTTTTGGCCTATGTCATGTTTTCATTAGCTGACTGATGGGGTAGAGGTGAGGGTCAGGAGTGGAGACACAGAGGGAGGCTGACTAGTTCTACCCTGGTCACATTAATACAGAGATCTAACTAAATTCCTTGACCCATAAGGAAACACTAAAGGAATTGGGTTTACTGAGTTTGGACAAGCAGAAGCTGTGAACTATTCTAATGATGACCTTAACAATGCATAGGAAGCTGTTAAGCAAATGTTGTCCAACTGTTCTTTACTCTGCATAAGGTCATGACTTACACAGAGGTGATGGGCTTTTAAACTATAGCTGAAAAATCCCTGATGCAACATGAATAATTATTGCAATGTAGGAGAAAGAGGCAGGATGTTGCCTTTTTAATAAGGGTTGTATTTTGGAGGTCCCTTCTTGAAAATAAAGGAATGAATCTTGTGTAACTCTAAGATGCCCAAAGGTGCAGACTTCCATTTGCAATGGCAAGATGAAATAAGAAGCAATCTTATGATTGATTTCACAACCTAAATTATCAAGATGTCAGGTTATTTTATATATACTAGTCATATAGAGCATTTTGTTTTCAGAGTTCTTTTTCATCTGAAAAATAATTGTATATTTTAACCATATTGATTAGCATAAAAAATTATACTTTTCTTCCCAGTTTTGCCTGAGATATGTGGATTGGTGGTAATCATTTGGGGGTGGGTGGTTGCATGTTCTAGAAGACAAAGGGATCTAGAAGGGATCTTGAGAATGAGGGTGGGCTTTTTAAACCACATCCCCCATTTCTACCCTTGCCCCACAAAGTATCTTTACTGTAGGGATCATTATATTGATAGGAGAATGGCACACCCCTACGTAGGTTTGGTGGAGAAATGATTGAACAGCACAGATGTAGATCAATGCAAGATGAAATCTGATTAGGAGCACAAACTGTGAGGGTGGACCACATGGGTTCAAATTTTGACTTTACCACTTCCTAGCTGTGTGACCTTGGATAAGTTACTTAACCTCTCTAAACCTCACTTTACTCATTTGTAAAGTGGAGATAATAGAAACAGTCTTGGGAGTGAGGATTGGAAGGTCTAAATGAGATAAAGCAAGTAAAGCACTCAGCCAGTGACTGACTGGCACATAATAAACAGCCAATAAATGTTAGACAGTATAGTTATTGGCCCCCAAAGAGCTTCAAAAGCCTCAGATATGTTTGAGAACAAAGAATGCTCTTCTAAAAATATCATTCAAGAAATGTCTAAACAGGTACTTAATTAATGGCAGTTTCTCTTGGAAATTGTAAAGAAAAGGCTTCAGCTGGCTGGGATTTGACTAAATAGTCTATAAATTCTCTTGCTACATTTTAAGAGTCTTTGAAATGCAGTTGAATACAGGAATTTTTGCCACTTTGGCAGTCACTATAAAGTGACAACTATGTATGTGAATGATGATTGCATAGTATTTTTAGAGTAATTCAGAGTTCATTGGTCAGGGTAAGGGCTACAATTCCTTATCTCATTTGTCCTCAGCTGGCCTGATTCTCATTATCTGTGAAGATTCACATGGAATGGTTTATAAACTTTCCAATGGAACTGTTAAAGAACAGCCAACTGGTCAAGGAGAAACATCCTATGCTGAATTTTATTTTGTCTGAAATGTTGCTACCCTTGGTAAATTTTGCTGTCAAAGAAGTTCAAAGTTTTCCCCAAGCTAGTCCTAAATTATGTGGCCATGTTTGCTCTAAGTATTCTCTCAAGGCTCTGAAACATGCCTTCCTGCTAGTCCTTCCACGGGGACTAGAACCACCTTTGTCTTCTCCATCTCTCTGCTCCCCTTCTTTAAAGTCTTTCAAAGGGCAGCACAAATCCCCCATTCTGACCTTACTCAAACAGGAGTAAAGCTTTCTCTTTCTCTCTATATCTCTGTCACCTCCTCCAAGTCTCTATAGCCTCTATGATCTGTCCCATTCCATTACTGCTTCAGACAACATGGTTTTTATTAGTGGATAACTTCTATGTCTGTATCTTATCTCCTCAACTAGATTGTAAATTGCCTGAGGAAGGCACTGAACTTTTTGTCTTCTTCACAGTCTGGGTTTGTAGAACTTTAATATAGATGTTACTCGATTAATTCTTTAAAGAATACTTCAGATTCGGTGAAACTATGCATGGTGTTGTTGTTAGGTGCCATCCAGTCTGTTCTGACTCATAGCGACACCATGTACAACAGAACAAAACACTGCTCAGTCCTCCGCCATCCTCACATCTTTGCTATGTTTGAGCTCATTATTGCAGCCACTATGTAAGTCCATCTCATTGAGGGTCTTCCTCTTTTTTTCTGACTCTCAATTTTACAAGCATGATGTACTTCTCCAGGGACTGGTCCTCTTGATAACAAGTCCAAAAGATGTAAGACAAAATCTCACCATCCTCCCTTCTAAGAAGCATTCTGGCTGAACTTCTTCTAAAACAGACTTGTTCGTTCTTCTGGGAGTCCGTGGTATATTCAATATTCTTCACCAACACCATAATTCAAAGGCATCAATTCTTCTTTGGTCTTCCTTAATCATTGTCCAGCTTTCACATGTATATTAAGCAATTGAAAATACCATGCCTTGGGTCAGGTGCACCTTTGTCCCCAAAGTGACGTCTTTGCTTTTTAAAGCTTTAAAGAGATCTTTTGCTTCATTTTTGCCCAATGCAATACGTCATTTGATTTCTTGACTGCTGCTTCCATGGGCATTGATTGTGGATCCAAGTAAAACAAAATCTGTGATGACTTCAATATTTGGTCCCTTTATCATGGTGTTGCTTATTGGTCCAAACAAAAAAAAAAAGCTAAACCCGTTGCCATTGAGTCAATTCCAACTCATAGTGACCCTATAGGATAGAGTAGAACTGCCCCACAGGGTTTCCAAGGATTTGAACCACGGACCTTTCGGTTAACAGTGGTAGTGCTTAACCACTGTGCCACTAGGGCTCTGCTTGTTGGTCCAGTTGTGAGGATTTTTGTTTTTGTTGACATGTAATCCATACTGAAGCCTGTAGTCTTTGATCCTAATGAATAATTTCTTCAAGTCCTCTTCAGTTTCCGCAAGCAAGATTGTGTCATCTGCATATTGCAGGTTGTTAATAATTCTTACTGCAATCCTGATGCAATCTTACGATTGATTTCACACCCTAAAATATCAAAACGCCGGGTTATTTTGTATATGCTAGTCATATAGAGCATTTTGTTTTCAGAGTTCTTTTTCATCAGAAAAATAATTGTATATTTTAACCACCTTTATTAGCATAAAGACATTAGACTTTTCTTCCCAGATTTTGCCTTCGATATCTGGATTGGTGTATCTAAAAAAATATTGTAGTAAATCCAAAAAACTAAAATTATTACTGGCATTCATTCAATGCTTATTATGAGCCAGGCACTGTTCTGAATGCTTCAAAAATATTAATTCATTTTATACGATTAACTTATTTTATTTAAGTGTGAAATAAATACCACAAACCAGGTGCTTTCCATACATGTCTCATATCTCATTTAATCCTCACTGCAATCCTATTACAATGACCATTTTAAAGATGAGGAAATTGAGGTTCAGAGAAAGCAAGTTCCCAAGGTGGTATGGCTAGTTAGCAGTGGAGTTGAAATGCAAAACTGGATAGGTCTGATTCTAAAACCCATGCTGTCTTCACTACACCACACTGCAGTGGAGTCCACACTGCCTCTTAACACAAGCCAGGAAAGAACTGACTCCCTGCAAGCTTTGACAAAGGTGTCTTGACAGCTTCTGGGCCTGAACCATTGTTCAGACACTGCTGAGCTGTTGCTGCTGGCAAAGGCACCAGTATAAATTTTTGTGCAGTGTTAGAATGTTTAAATCAATCCAACACTGAATGAGAAAATTCATGCTATGCTTTTGAGGCTGCCTTCAGTGGCCAAGTTGATTTTGTCTGTCATTCAGATTAATTCAGCTCTTCATTATGAGTACTGCATGGGGACAATTAGTATTCTGCTGGTTCTGGAATAACAAAATCGGAAGATGTACAGAGAGAGCGTGTAGAGCATGGTCGTGAGCAGGAATTTCATGCAGAGGAGTCAATGAGCCACCCAGTTGTGAAAAACCGCATTTGTGTCCGGATAAATTAATATAAAAATCCCAAACAAAAACAGCATATTTCTGAGGATTGCTCGGCAATTTCATGTCCAAGTAACGTAATAATATAAAAGAAATAAAAAAGATAAGTAGTAAAAATGGCACAGCCGAGGCATCTGACCTCTTTTCACTTCACGAGAGCAAGAGAGATTCACCATCAGCATGGTGAGGAGGTCAGACATATATCCTTTCTCCAACCTTTTTATCAATTCTGACACCAGTCATCCCTCCCATGGCACTCTCTACTTCTCTGCTGCATTTGATAATTTGTTGCAATGGCCACACAGAACTCACAGACCATCCTCACAGTTATGGGGTTTATTAGGGAAGTAACAGTATACAACTCAGGATCAGGAACAACTCAGAAGTAACAGGAACAACTCAGGACACAGTTCTTGATCAGAACAGCTTCTTCTCACCCTCTGCTGCTAGGCCCTGCTCAGGGCCTACTCAGACAAGTGTTACAACTCTTAGCTCAGTGGGTCAGCAAGCCCCACCACAGCCATCTTGTGCCAGTCCCCTGGTTCCTGCTGTCTTGTGCCACTATCGCTCTTGCTACTGCTGTCTCTTGCTGTCTTCCGTGTTATAGATCCTCCCTTTCTCTCTCTGTGTCTCTCTTTGAGCTTAGTGGGATGGCAAAACTGACCAATCCTCTAGTTAAGTTTCCATACACCTTATTTGCATGGTCCCACCCCTACTACAGTTCTATGCACTTTATTTGCATTAGTAGTATTTGTCCAATTCCCCCTTGATGGGCTACAAGTACCTTATTTGCATAGTCCCACCCAATTATTGTGTGGGAGTCACAAAAACAATGGCTAGAAGGGCCGTGTTAAATAATTCACTGTACCACGTAAGTCTAGAAGGTACAGAGAAACAGATTCTCTCAAATCCTTTGCTGGTGGTAGCATAAATTGGAACCACCATTGGATGGTGACAATTGGAAACAATTTGGAAAGATATATTGAAATAACACCTTGACCTAGAATACTAGGTGGCCTATAAGCTAGCTGGAGGGGAAAAAAAATGACAGGGGACTAAGAATCAGTTCTTTCAGTAGTTCCATATCTACACATGACCAATCAGATGGAACACTCATCTTCATATGTGTTGAATTGGGTAGTTTTAGGGGAAGGGAATATATCTTACTTATTTTTGCACATAGTAAACAATTCAAAAAGATCAAATGGATATATAGTGCACAGTGATAAAGTCTCCCTCCCACACCCCATAGCCATCTAATTTCTCTCACCAGAAGCAACCAGATACCAGCTTTTTGTGAATTCTTTCAGAAATATTCTATGCAAATATATGCATGTCTACATATGTGTGTATTTATAGGTACATATACATACAGATACACACATATGTATATATACATACATACACATACATATATATGTATATATACACACACACATAAATTTTTTGTTACTCAAGTGATTTGTGTTTTCTTCTGCATTACAGTCAACAGAGATTAGAAGTTTTTGCCAAGATATTAGTTACAAGAGAGGTTCCAAGCTTCAGTGTGAACTTTCGTATTAGAAACATAAAACATACTTATTGTCTCATCCTTGTAGATCTCATTAATAAAAGTCAGGGTTTCACTAAGTTTATTTTGCCTGCCTGGGAAGGGTGGTCATGAATATGGAGGCCTGTGCTGTCTTAACTACAAATGTTTGAACTTCTCCAATCTAGAATGGTTGCCCTCTCTGCTGGCTGCATAGAAGACTCCCTGGGATCCCTCTTTGCCATTACTCAACAATTCTTTTTGCCTCTCCTCTGTGTTTGTATGCCTTGTTTCCTGTATTACATTATTTTGCTTTCTTGATATGCTTTCTCCTTTTGGTATAGCACTTCCTCTGGTAGCTTCCTGAGAAAGTATGGGAGTAAAATTTTTGCATATCTGAAAATCTCTTCTCCCTTGGTTGATAGTTTGGCTGAGTATCGAATTTCTAAGATGAAAACAATTTTCTTTCTGACTTTAAAATCATTGCTCTAGTGTTTTCTAGAGTTGCAGTGACAATTTTTAAAGCTATTCTAATTCCTGATCCTTTGCACCTCTTCCTTTGTTGAGGGCAGGAACAAATAACAGAATCTTCATTAGCATCCATGCTCACTATTCTCCCACTCCTGGTCACAGGCAAGATGCATTTGTGATGGGAGATTCTCTCTCTGGGGATGGAGTGATTCATAATCTGTGAGGTTTGTTCTAAATTTAAGGTTCAGTTGTAAAGATATAGATGGGAACATTCTGAAACCCCTTCTGTGTATGAGACGTGTTTATTATTATCACTATTTAATGATCATGAAAATTGTTGCTTTTATCCTTCCCATCATTTTCCAAAGCTCCTCTTGACTCTATACACTGACTTAGGGAAAACACATTAATTTGGGCTAACTGACCTGCCAGGATTAACGAAAAATCTGAATTACAGAGTATCTTAAAACCATTACAGGCATCTGTATTTCAGTGGAGTGAGATTTGGATCATGCATTGAAAGACCTACATTTATTTAACTCTCAGTTTTGCCTCTTACTAGTCCTGTGTTCTTGGGCTGATTTGTTAACCTCTCCAGGGTACTCTTTTCCTATCTGTAAAATGGGAATAATACCTAGCTCACAGGGTAGCTGTGATAATTAAATGTATTACATGTGACTGTTTAGTACATTGTACAACAAAGCACTACACACATGTAAGGCATTATTACAGTAATTTAAACTACATAAATAGTGTTGCCTAGTGGAGTTTGGCTGCTAACCAGAAAGGTTGGCAGTTCAGATCCACCAGCTGCTCCTTGGAAACCCTATGGGGCAATTCTACCCTGTCCTATTGGGTCCCTTATGAGTCAGAATCGACTCAAGGGTAATGGGTTTGGTTTTTTGGTTAGTGGAGTTCCTTAGGCGCCTGCTTTTAATGTATAGAAAAGAGTGGGCCATTTACATACTTTATTTCTGCTATTTATTTCAGATTACTTAGTAACGGTTGTTCTATATAAGTTAAATTTTTACTACAATAATTTGTTTAAGAAATTCATTTTTCCAAGGTATTATAAAAAGTAAACTTTAACCCAGACTCTTGTCCAAATTATTAGATATTCCAAATAGATGAGTTTTATTGCAGTTTTACTTCTTTTCATTTAGAAAAACATAAAGTTGTCACTCTGAAGTAGTGAGACTTTTCTGAGAATAACATTACTAAAATAACATTGGGGTTTTGGTAATTTGAAATAAACGGAACCCTGTTATTACATGCAGTTAAATTGGATTTTTTTAATGGAAAATAAAATAGGACAGAAATGACTTTAAGGAAATGACAGTTATATTTATTTGTTTTTTTTGTTTACTATTTTTTGAGATAGAATTGTACAGACATTTATTGTAAAAGCTCCAAACAAGGCAACAATGGCTAAAGACCAGAGCAAAACAGGTTTCACATGCCAGCTACATCTGACATTGAACCTCTAGGACTCTTGCCCTTTCTATACACTGCTGTTCAGGTCAAAGAAACAAACAAGAATAGTCTGGGAGTTCTGTCAATCAAGAGGAAGTACAGCTGAATACAGCCAAACATATTAAGAGGGATTAATCCAAAATGAAAACCAAATGAGAAGATTGTAAGAGTTGTCTTTTTTCTTGCTATCACAGCTTTCTCTTGCCAAAATGTTCTTATTTCTAACATTACTACAAAATTATGAAAAAAATTGGTATAGTTAAGCTTTAATCAAATAATATCACTCTTTCATTCCACAGATATTTGAGCACCTACTATGTCCCAGGAACAGTGAATGCAGCAGTGAATAAAATAGGCTGTCCACATGAAGCTTCCATTCTAGAAGTACTTCAGAGTTGAGTCAGGCAAGGAAAGCTTGGGTGGCAGGCATTCCAATGTGAGAGAAAATGTTCCTGAACCAGTATGATCACTCTCTTGGTGCTTGAAAGCCTTGGGAATCCTTTGGTTCCAGATCTAATTCCACAACTTAAATGTATCTATACATCTAGAAGATAAGGAAAAGACTCAAGCCATAGTGGTCTCAAAAACCTGAGTGATTATGAAGTTATCAGATCTATTAACTGGGAAAACTTCTGGTCCCATCCATTTACCAAAGAATGGCAAGTTACCCCCTGACCTGGTATAACAGGAGTATTCCAGGACAGGCTTAACTTATAATATTTTGTCCTACTCTCTTCATAAGTACATTCAGACTTGTCACACCACATGTTCTCCTAACGTTTAGTCAGGAAAATATGACCTCTGTTACCATACGGCAAATGCTTGAACTTTTTCAGCTCTGCTCTGCCAACACCATGTAGCAAGGGCAACAAAGGGAGACAGACTGATTAACAAAGTCAGTAACAGCTCAAGATCATGAGGGAAATAGCCACAACTCTTAATATGCCAGGAAGGTCAGTGACATCTGGGTAGAAGGAGTGCCTCTGTGCTTCTGAAGAGAGAGGAATTTTGAGATGTCTGAAGCCCCATTAGATAGAGTGGAACACTCCCTAAAGAGTAACTTTTTCTTCCCATTTTCCTGTTTCTTCCTAGATTGGGTGAGAGGGAAATCTGATTTTCTTACTGGAGTTATCTCTTTGGTGGAATTTCTGCCCCCACCAGCCCTTTCTGCCCTGCTGTTATCCTACTGTAGACTAAACATGCATATTTTCCACTAGGGAACAAGGTCATGGAAGCATAAATAGGACAAACATGCATCCAATCACAACCTTCCCAATACACAATAGAATCTCTTGGGTTGGTCTCATTTGGCTGAAGGTTCCATTTCCTTTTAATAACAAAAGTAACAAATTATATACACACTTACTGGAATTTTTTAAATTGCACTTTGGTTTTGCAGGGATGGAGATAACTTGTTCTCCACTCTCCTTTCTGATCACATCCAGAGAGGTGAAGGCTCATTAGTTCAAGTTACTTGATTCTATTAAACTTAACATCATAGATTTGAGCCAAACCAAGACTTTACAGGTCACCTAGCCCAAAACTCTCATTTTAGAGATGAAGAAACTGAGACCCAAGTAGGTTAAGTAATTCTCCCTGGTCACACAGCTAACCAATAGTAGGGTCAGGGACTGCCGACTCCACCCTCATAATTATTCTACTGAATAACATTTCCAACAGACTTCTCATATCCCTGACATTCTCCAGTGGTTTGGGGAGGAAATGGAATCTCTCTTATGGACCCTAAGGAGGCAGGAAAAATGCTCAAATACATAGAAGCAAGATCTCCTTCAGAGTCCCAGCAATCCCCAGTGGCATTTGAGGCTTCTTTTGACCACTCTCAAAGCATTCCTGCAGCCTGTAGATGGCACATTTGGGCATAGGGTAGTTTAAGGTCATCGTCTTTGTTTTTAACCCCCTGTGTTTTGAGACTTTGGTTCATGTAAGATGCAATATTGATTTGTCAAACTATAAAATTCATATGATTCTCAACACATAATGTAGTTCTAGCCAATAGCACAGGCATGCCATTAAATGTGGATAGAAAGCTTCACTTCGACAAGTATGAACAGCACCCCTTTTCATCACAGTGGATTTCTAAAATGGATTTTGTGTAAAGATGACTGCAATAAAATGGGCTGTAGTTGCCATAGGAACACGAGCTCTCGTATTTGGTAGCAGTGTCATAAGTGTATATGAGTGTGTGTGCGTGTGTGAGTGTGGCTGGGGGATGTATTCTTGACCAAAAGGAGCCCCAATCAGCCAGTAGCACCTACAATGGATAAAGCCTATTTGCTTACACAATAGTCCTGTGTCATTCTTTTGGCTTGGAGATGATTTATTAGTTTTAACATGAAATAATTAAATATTTAATTTGCAACTCTTTGGCTTGCCATCTTAGAATTTAGAAGGACTTTGAGGTGTTCATTTGAATAGCCCAGTTCTCTTTAATATGCCACCCAATAACTTTAAGCCAATACCCTGCTTTTCCCTTGGAAAATGTTTCTGCAGCGAACAGGATCGTTAAAAATAATTCTGTTGCCCAGAGTTTCTTTTAAAGTGGTGGGTACTCAGTAAATTATGGTTGGTGATAGTAACTAAAAACATTTCTAAAAAACATGGCTAATCCCACAATTTTCCTCATCTTCTTCTCCTGATTCCTTAATTTATTTAAAGTTACAAATAAAGGCAACTGTTCGCTATCAGTCAAAAAAGCACCATGGCCTAGAAACAGCAAGAGCTGCTCCACATCCTTCTTTGTGCTGGACCCACCTGACACTTTGTGGCTGAGCTCTTAGAACACTTTATACGCCGCTGAAAAGCATCAAACCAATTACCAGGCCTTTGGAATGGGCATTTAGAAAAGCATTCACAGAATTATTAAGACAGGCATAAGTAACAGTCTGGCTGCACTGGTACTTTCTTTCTTCTAGAGTTGGTGCATTGTCCCTGGAAATGCTGAATGAAGGGGAGAAAGTGTGGAGAATTTAATTATGGGTGTTGATTAGGCAGCTGGATAATTTGGGACTGACTATTGGTGTCTGTGTAGCACAAGACAGAAATAAGTCTGGTCAATGTAAAACTGATAAAACTTGCTGGGTTTTTCTTTTTCTGAAAACCTAAATTTTGACTGGAGTAGTCAAGTATGGGCTAGGTAACCTGTAAAGTCAAAAAATGCAAAATCTTCTTTGATGTAAACACTTACTTCACAGATTGCTACAGGTTTGGTTTCTAGGAAGCTGATCCTGAGATGGAGATTTACGTGTGGGTGGTTTGTTAGGAAGGACTTTTGGGACCAACACCTGTGAGAGGAAAGAGACAGAAGTTGATAGGGCAGAGGGGAAAACTGAGGTGTTATGCAATCTCAGCTGAGGCTTCAGTTGACCCTATGGGCTTATCCCTTCTTAGCTGGCTGAGTTGGAGTTGGTCAAGTTAGGGTAAGAAGGCTGGGCTGTTATACCACCCTACTCTGTTATCAATCAGTCATTGGATGAAGGCCACCCCAGAAGGAAAAGTCATCTCTTTGGAAAAGACAACTCTCTTCAGTTGAGACAATTCCCAAAAGGAGTTTTCAGCTTAGGGCTGGCATCTGGCCATACTCCTGGCAGTTGGGGGAAGAGTACTTCATTTCTGAAGGGAGTTTTGGGCAGCACATCACAGTATCCACCACACAATTCATTCAGGACCTTAAGATCTTGATTAGGATTTTATCTTAAAAGCAATTTAAAACCATTGAAGATTTTAAAGTAGGAGAGTAACATGATTGGTTTTGCATTTTTAACAGCTCACTCTTGCTGTAGTATAAACAATTAATTAAGTGGAACAAAGGTAGAAATAGGAGAAACACTTAGGAGGTTACTGCAGAAGTTCAGAAGAAAGAAGGTGATGGCTTGGACTAGAATTATGGCAGTAACATGAAAGAGAAATAATCACATTTTGGATCTATTTCAGAGGTAGAACTATTAGGTCATATACGTGGATTGAAGTTGATTTTGAAGGGAAGAATGGGTTACAGCTGACTCCAAGCATGCTGAATGAATAGAGGTACTGTTTACCAAGATAAAGAGTACTAGAGGAGGGGCCAGTGGGGCTGGGGTTAGGGAGGGAGACTGCTAAGTTATGGATGAGTAGGAGGCATCCAAGTGAACATATAAAGTAAGCAGTTGTAAATATAGATCTAGAGCTCGAAAAACAAGTCTGAGCTGGCAGTATGAATTTGGGAGTTCATGGATGCTTACTGAGTCCACGGAAGTGGATGGATAGTCTAGAAAGAGTCTACAGAATGGGAATGGAATAAAAAAGAAGAGCGTCTGGGACAAACCCTTGAGGGACTCCAGCATTGATGAGGTAGTTAGCAGAGAGTGAAATAGCAGAACAGCCTGAGGAGCCATGGTAAGAAGAGGAGTGGGGAAACCAGAGGGTATGGGGCCATGGAAGTCAAAGAAAGGAAGTATTTGAGAAGGAGGGAGCAGCTGGAAGTGTCACATGCCATTGAGTAGAAAGTAAGATAAGGACAAAAATGGCCAGGGGTAGTTATTGCTGACCTTAAAATTTCTCTCCATTTGTAGACATAAGAAACTGGAAACCAAATCATCTGCTCTGAAAATACAATGGTGGAGCAGACATAGGATAATAGTCATAGACATTCCTATTCCAAAAAAGAAGGCAGCAGTTGTTCAGTGGTAGAATTCTTGCCTTCCATGCAGAAGACTGGGTTTGATTTCCTGCCAATACACCTTAAGTGCAGCCACCACTCATTTGTCAGTGGAGGTTGACATGTTGTTATGATTCTGAACAGGTTTCAATGAAGCTTCCAGATTAAGACACACTAGGGAGAAAGGCCTGGTGATCTACTTCTGAAAATCAGTCAATGAAAACTCTATGGACCACAATGGTTCCAGCCCATTGTACATGGGGTCACCATGGCAACTAGAGGGCACTAACAACAACATTCCAAAAGAAAGAAAATGGAAATAAATTGCCAATCCCCAAGCAATTTTGAAATCCAACAGGGCAAATTCCATTATTGAGCAGTTCGGCTCCTGGCCAAAAACCTGTGATTCTTCAGACCTGACCATAGGCAATCACAAAGGCTTTACAGGCCTCACAGAAAAAAGCTGTCCTCCCCACACCAGACTTGGTGCACAGCCATGCATTGCAGTCTCTGAAGAGAATTTTGTTCTAGGACTCCTGCCTCCCTGACTAACCCAAGCTCTTATGCATTTACGCATATTTGCATTCTTAGCCCAGGCGCCTCCATTCAAAATCCTTTTTATCCAGGACTTTTCGCAGAAGCCTTTTTCATGTGCCTCTGCTGAGATTTCCTCATTGGAGAGTGGGGGGGAAACTTGAAGACACTTTTCTTAACTCTGACTCAGTGCTCAATAGTTCTCCACGCCTACCCCCTCCCCCATATGCATGCAAAAGCTGGGCAATGAATAAGAAAGACCAAAGAAGAATTGATGCCTTTGAATTACATGTTGGTGAAGAATATTGGGTATACCATGGACTGCCAGAAGAATGAACAAGTCTGTCTTGGAAGAAGTACAGCCAGAGTGCTCCTTAGAAGCAAGGATAGAGAGACTTTGTCTCATGTAATTTGGACATGTTATCAGGAGGAACCAGCCCTTAGAGAAGGACATAATGCTTGGTAAAGTAGAGGGTCAGTGAAAAACAGGAAGACCCTCAATGAGATAGATTGATAGAGTGGCTGCAACAATGAGCTCAAGCATAACAATGATCATGAGGATGGTGCAGGACCCCGGCAGTCTTCCGTTCTGTTTTACATAGAGTCACTATGAGTCAGAAGTGGCTAGACAGCACCTAACAACAACAAAGCCCCTCTCCTAGGAGCCTTTTGTTTGGGGCTCCTTCCACCATGAGATAAATCTCCATATCTGTGCTGATCCACTTGACCCTCCCCCAGCGCCGTTCCATCAGGAAAAGTGAAACAGTGGGGGAGTCGGCCAACACACTAAAAGCAGAGGTAAGGGACAAACATGGAGAGCAAAGGTTCACTCTGAATCCCAGTTCCTCCATTCTTTTGCCCTTGAGATCAGGATCAAACCTGAGGACTCATTTAGAGGTTGGAAAGAAGACAAAGAGCCAGCTAAGAAGACTGAAAAAGTGTGGTCTGAGAGGCATAGGGAGTACGTGGATATGTGATGTCCCAGAAGCCCAGAGAGGAAAGTGGTTCAAGAAGAAGACGGTGATGAGGTGGGTCAGATACTACAGAGAGATCTAGGGAGCCAGGACTGAAAATGTTCCCTGGGTTCAGCAACCAGGAGTAAATAGCGCTTAGGAAGCATAGTTCTTAGGGAATGATGGGGACTGAGAGAGGATTAGAGACAGCTGAAGAGTGAGTGAGAGATGAGCTAGTGCAGAAAGGATCTAGAGAACATGTGGAAAGATGAGCTTTTGGTTAGAGAATGAAGAAAATAGAGTAGATGCAGGTAGGACTGGCAGTTTGTTAACAGGAACATGAGGGCTTCTATTATATCTATAAAATGTGGTCAAGTCTACTGTGAGTAAAAGGGAGAAAAGCAGTAGAGTTTGATGGGGCAAGAGTTAGGGGCTGTATACAGAAGTTCAGGTGGATGAGAGTTTTGAAGAAAATGAAGATATTAAAGTATTTGAGAAAGGTATAAAAGTACCTTACTAGAAAAACATCTGAAATTGCCTGGCAATTTTGAATGCCTGGTTGAGTAGCCCTGTGAGCCATGTCTCACTGCTGCTCATATTAAACTCCAGTTAGCCAAACTGTCAAACTCTCAAGAAGGGTTATTACACCAGGCTTCCTTCAACCATAACTTTTTTAAATTGGAGAACTTTTTCAGATTCCTTTTTTCCTTACCTAACAACAATCTGGAACCCTGGTGGCATAGTGGTTAAGAGCTTGGCTGCTAACCAAAAGGTCGGCAGTTCAAATTCACCAGCTGCTCCTTGGAAACTCTATGGGGGCAGTTCTACTCTGTCCTCTAGGGTAGTTACGAGTCGGAATTGACTCAGTGGTAACGGGTTTGGTTTTTGTTTTAACAACAATCTGGGAGCAATGTTAGAGCCCTGAACACCTGAAAGAGGGAGAAGAGAAATGCAAACAGGACAAAATAAAGGTAATTTGGATGGGCTATAGACATCCTTGGGACAGGGACAAAATTTCTTAAAATGTGAGTGTTCTCAACTTTTTTGCCCAGTTCACGAAAGAAGACTTGGGCTTGTCAGCTCAGTTCCTTAACTTTTGTGATGCTGAGTGGAAATTGATTAGAAAGAGACAGAACTGGAAAAATGAGTGAGGGAATTGTGTTGTGTAGTGTGGAGATGTACTCTTGGCCAAGAATGAGGAATAAAGGCAAAAAGAAAAGAGAGAAAGACAAAAGTCTATGCGGGCTCAGAGAAAGTTTTGGAAGTTGAGAGTGAGAAAGAGAATTAAGGGTGCAGCTGCCTTCCAGGGGGAAGATGCTAAGCATGAAAGAGTTGACTTTTAACATGTTTCATTCTGCATTTAGAATCTGTATCTGTTGGAAGACAATTTTAGATAGGTCTTTCATGTTTCTGCATATCTTGCAGACATTCCAGATTATCTTTTCAAGGACATTTGTCTAGCAAATAGCCTTGGAAGATAAAGATGGTGTCTCCCTCCAGAGCAATGGACAGGCATGCTTGCTGCCCAAATATAAAGATTTGGGTTCCCTAAGCTCAGGGTTCCTCTCATGTAATGCAACTCTCTGTGTGTGCAGGTGTCATTTGATGCTCTTCTTGTCACCAAGCAGGAATTGAGACCTGGGAAACTGGTATGAAAATGCTGATACTCTGGCTATTACTATTGCTGTGAGTAACAAACTGTTCTTCACCTCTGACCTAGAAATCTCATGTCTTCTACTAGCACCTATGAAACTGTGACAAGCTAACTTGTTAGCTTGCAAGTGGGGTAAACTCTCAGATCCTTCATAGTTCTTGGCTATATCGTCTATCCATCCGTTTGTCAGCTTCCTGAAAGACTAAAGCACAAATCTGAATTACTTCAATCATATTTTTCTGTCAGATAGTTATGTCTTTGAATTGACGTCATGAAGATACCGAGCTTTCTCAGCAATGCCTAGTGGTTCCCATTTATGTTCAGGTTATACCCCACCTCAATTTTTTCCTGTAGCCAGACCAGTCTAGTCTTGAACAATAGGTTTATACCACAATAGAGTTTTTATTTATTTCTTTATTTTTACCCTGCCACACTCCAAAAGAGGATGTGAGGTGCCTTACAAAATTCATAGAATGCAACAATATAAAAGACAAGTAAGTGAGGAAATCAGATTAAAGAGAAAAAAAGGGCCAGAGAAATAAAAATAAAACCAGGTGTGCATGCTGTCATGCCCTGATGATGGGTCACAGATTTGGCTCTAAGCGTTCTTGCAGTTATTGCAAAGATGAAAATATTTAAGACTCAAATGTGCTTACTTTCCATGTGTTTGCTTAAGTTAATTATGAATCCTTCCCTACACATGGTTTGTAACTTCATAAATATAGTTTAAGGGAGAATTGTCGAATCCAAAGACTATTTTCTTTTTTCTCACATGAGCATTATTGGAGATAGTAAAACTAGTCCAAGATTTAACTCTGCCATTTGCTATTTGTATTATTAATTTGCTATAGATCTTCAATCTTTCTGAATCTCTATTTTATGAGGACTAAGGTGTGTCTGACCCCAACCATGATATTTTCAATCACCTCATATGCATGCAAAAGCTGGACAACGAATAAGGAAGGTCAAAGAAGAATTTACATCTTTGAATTATGGTGTTGGTGAAGAATATTGACTGACAGAAGAACAAACAAATCTGTCTTGGAAGAAGTACAGCCAGAATGCTCCTAGAAGCAAGGATAGTGAAACTTCATTTCACGTACTTTGAACATGTTATCAGGAGGGACCAGTCCCTAGAGAAAGACATCATGCTTGATAAATAGAGGGTCCACAAAAAAGAGGAAAACCCTCTAAGAGACAGCTTGATAGTCTGCAACAATGAGCTCAAGAATAACAACAATTGTGAGGATGGCGCAGGACCGGGCAGTGTTTCGTTGTGTTGTACATATGGTCACTATAAGTCAGAACCAACTCAACAGCACCTAAAAACAACAATATAAAATAGGGATATGACCAAACTCACAAAGCTCATTCATTCATTCATACACTAATTCAAATAATTACTGAGCACTTTCAATTACTGAGCACTTGCCAGGCTCTGTTATGAGCACTGGAAACAGCAGTGAATAAAACAGAAAAGTATCCTTCCCCTCATGAAGTTTATATCAGGCAGGAGAAATACGTCACAAATAATACAGATTATGTCAGATGATGTTATTCTGGAAAAAAAAAAAACACAAGTAAGTGAAGGGAATAGTGAATTCTGGGAGAGGGCAAAAGGATTGCAATCATAAACAGAGTGATCAGGCAAAGCTTTAATGAGAAAGTGAGGTTCAAGAAGAGATCTGAAGAAGGGAATGAGTGAGCTGCTTGGGCATATAGCAGAGGGTAACAGGGAGCCTGACTTGGTAAGGCCTTCTAGGCCCTCGTAAAGCCTTTTATTCTAAGTGAGATGGAGAGCCATCAGAGGGACTTGAACAGAGGAGTGACATTATCTGACTTACATTTAAACAGAATCACTCCAGCTGTTGTGTTGAGAATAGACTGATGAGGAAGTAGATGTTAGGAAGGGAGCAAAGGCAGAAACAGGGAGACCAGTTACGAGGCAATGACAATAATCTAGGCCAAGATAAATTGCTGACTTGGCCCAAGGTGTTAGGAGTGGAAGAGGGAAAAAGTGGTGGTAAAAATGTTGATGAAAGGATTAAAATGAAATAATGCATATGAAAAAAACGAAACCTCTGAATCATAATACAGACATCAAGAATTATTCTTAGACTGTATTTTGAAGGAAACTTCTCAGTATAATAATCCCAAGAAGTCAGATCATCAAGATGAAGCTCTTTGACTTGCCCCAGAGAAGGTATTTTAAGCATAGTCTCTAGAAGAATGAAACAGGAAGGGAAAGAAATCCAATTCAAGGTACATTATTGAGCTAGCCCCTGCTGTGGGTAACTGGAGCATAGCCCCACTGGGAAGCATCTCAGGAGCCATGGAGAGCATGCATTGGGGTAGTCCATTCAGAAGATGTCAGAGGGGAGCATTAATCCATGTGCTTCCACCCCTGATCATCTATGGGTTGCCTCTGGGTGTTAAGCCCCTTAACCATGTATAAGAGAGGTTGAAGATTTCTCTTGGCAGTCAGGTGACATGGCAGGAAAACCCTAGAGCACAAAGTGAAAGGTATAATGCAGATGAGGTGCGGTGCTGTCAGTGTGCAGCTGATTGCTGTAGCCACAACAGGCATGAAGAAGTGAGCTGAGAAGATATGAAACCTAGCACAGGCACCTTTGCATTCATAGCATGGAACTCACTGGAAGTTGTAAATTTGAGTGTAGATACATTTTCCAGCTCAGAATCTGGAGATAAACTGATGGTTCCTTAAATTTAGCTGTGATTTAGTGGACAGTGCTCTGGACTTGGTCAAAAGACTTAGTTTCTAGCACATCACATGCCCTCTACCTGCTCAGGGCAGGTCAGATAACATCTCCAACTATCAGATTTCTTATCTGAAAATGGAGAGATACCTCTCCAGGTAGTATAAACAATAAATTAGATAGATATGTAGGTAAGAAACCCTGGTGGCACAATGGTTAAGTGTTATGCTGCTAACCAAAAGATTGGTGGTTCAAATCCACCCGGCAGCTCCAAGGGATAAAGATCTGGTGAACTGCTTCCATAAAGATTACAGCCAAGAAAATCCTATGGGGAAGTTCTACTCTGTAACACATAGGGTCACTATGAGTCAAAAATGCACTCGACAGCTCCAAAACAATAACATGGATGGATGGATGGATGGTTGGATGGATGGTTGGATGGATGGTTGGATGGATGGTTGGATGGATGGATGGGTGGATGGGTGGGTGGATGGGTGGGTGGGTGGGTGGATGGATAGTTGGATGGATGGATGGATGGATGGTTGGATGGATGGATAGTTGGATGGATGGATGGATGGATGGGTGGTTGGGTGGATGGGTAGGTGGATGGGTGGGTGGGTGGGTGGTTGAGTGGATGGATGGTTGGATGGATGGATGGATGGATGGATGGATGGGTGGGTGGATGGATGGTTGGGTGGATGGGTAGATGGGTGGATGGGTGGGTGGGTGGTTGGTTGGGTGGTTGGGTGGTGGGTGGATAGACAGACGGTTAGACAGATGGATAGATAAATTTATATACGTATACATATGTGTATGTATAATCTAATATATATATGCACGTATGTACGTTATTATATATATAATGCTAATACATAGCATTTGATAAAACTTCAAATGTTCTTGCTGTTCCCATTGCAGTGCTGAGCAGAAGTCAGGCAGGGTAACGATTGTGGGGCAAGGCTTGGGCAGTACTCTTGGATCCTACACAGCCAGCATAGCCAGCTTCCTATTTCCTGAAGAGCAGCCAAGCTGGGAGTGGGGCACCATTTCTTGCCACTCAGTTCTCATTCCTCCTTCCCAGCATGCTCCCTTTCTGTTGCTAAGTAGTTAATGTGCCCATCAGAGAATCCCAGGGTGGCCCCTAAGATGCTACTTTGAAAAAAAGTGATGCAGTGTGGATTGTCCCAAAGACCTACATACCTACACTTACTTTGTCAGGAAAAACCAGTGAAAATGGCCAACCCACTCTACAATATCGCATTTTCACTTTGTTAAGTGAAAGCCATAATCCACAAAAGCTGAGAATGTTAAATTGTTAGTAGTCCCTCAATAGTTTCACTTCATTCTTTCAACTATCTGATTGCATTTTAAAAGAAGCAAAAGATCAAAATTTATGATCATAAATCTGTATTCTACGTAAGCCTATTTCTTTCATTTGACTGTGATATATTCCAAGCTATATCCTGTATTCGTATATGGGGGGGAAGCTACATTCCGGTTATAAAGGTAATACAGTCGGTGGGTTCCACATACACAAATTCAATGAACCTCTATGGAAAATATTCAAAAAATTAAAAAACAGCCTTTTTTTTTCTTGTCAGTATTCCCTAAACAATACAGTATAACAACTATTTACATAGCATTTGTATTAGGTATTAGAAGCAATCTAGAGATGATTTAAAGTATACCGGAGGATGTGTGTAGGTTATATGCAAACAGTACGCTATTTTATAAGAGGCTTGAGTGCCCAGTGGTTAAGAGCTACAGCTGCTAATCAAAAGGTGGGCAGTTCAATCCACCAGCCGCTCCTTGGAAATTCTATGAGGCAGTTCTACTCTGTCCTATAGGGTCGCTATGAGTCGGAATTGACTCACCTGCAATGGATTTGGTTTTTTTTTTTTTTTGGGTTTGGTTTTGAGCATCCGCAGATTTGGGGGAAGGGTCCTGAAACTAATCCTCAGTGGATACTGAGGGACGACTGTATATATTTATGATGAAAAATACAAATTAGAGAAAAGTCTAAAGATCAGAATACTCACACATAATAACTTCTAATATGCTGATGTACTTTCTTCCAATGTAGTTACTTTTTGCATATTTGGGATTTTTTTCCAGGGGAACCATTTCAAGTCCTTTTCTATATAACTTTATACTGAGATCATTTTCATAAACAGGGTTGAAAATCAGAAGTTAGTGGTGGCAAGGTGAATGAGAGAGGAGTTTGGTTTGCTGAACAACCATCTCTGTCAATGGACAGAGGGGCCCAGTCAGGGGTGGTCATGGAATAGAGTTAGGGCTGGGTGAGGGGCTTGGGTTGGTGGATAAAGATGGGCTACAGCAAGTAACTAAGTGAGTAGACGGAATGAGAATAGCTCCCCAAACGTCCATCACAACTGCTCTGTCCTAGCCAGCCTCAGAGCAAAATCCCACATGTCCACTCAGGTAGTCTGATGCTATTTCTAAATAACTTTGCTGTCCAGCCTTTCTCTGTTGCCTGTCCAGATAAGGTTTTATTGTTTATTGCTATACAAACCTCCAGAAGTCAGATTTATGCTTTTGGCTTCACGTAGTCCCTCATGTGACACTCAAAGAAAATAAACAGCTAGAAGATGTAGGAGAAGAAGCGATAAGCCAGGGATTCTATATTCAGCGAACAATACCCTCATTTTCATTGACTTCAAGGTTGCATTCACTTTCATAGATCAGGACGCTGCTCTTTACATTGGGATTTCAAGGAAGACTGCACTTATAAATCAGTAAAATGTGTGAGTCATTCCAAAGTTGTGTTTGATCCAAGATTCAGCTACCAGTCTAGAATAACACCCTGGCATCCGTCCTAAATTCAGTGGGCCCCTCATTAAAACACCATTCTTGGAACCCAACCAGACTTGAGGTTAAACTACAGATTTTTTATTATTATCTACATTAATGTTCAATATTTAAAATGCTGAACTCTTGTTAGAGGTCAGTTGCAATTTGAGAATGTGTATTTATGTGAATGCAAGTCTGGTTTATAAGGCAGACCCTTCTGAAAGACCACAGCTAGTGTAGTTTTTTTGTTTTTTAATGAACTTCAGATAATGACCTTGACCCCTGTGTTCCAGTGACCTTGTGTGAACTACAGTGATGTGTGGTTGTGGCTTTCAAAACAGAATGGATCTGTTGCGAAATACAAGGCTCAAAAGGGGAAATCAAGAAATACCAGCTAACTCAGTGGAGAGCATATAAATAGGGGCCCCATTAAACCAGTAGAAAGTTTCTTTCCATGTCAGTCTCACAGATTATAGAGGTTATTAAGCTGAATTATTTATTCAAAAGATAAAACCCTAAAGGAAAGAAAAAAATTTTAAAATGGCATTGCCCTGCACAGATTTTAGGCAATGAACCAAGTTCCCAAACAATTTCATTTATTAGTGGCCTTAATTGTATTTGAGTATCAAATCAAGTGAAATAGCGGGAGGCAGCACATTCCACGTCTGGGCCCCAGAATATAAGTGCTTTATTGCATGCATGCCTGTCTCTGCTGGGTTAGGAAAAGGAGCACATATTTCACAGGTAGAATAATTTTCCACTTTTTAGTTCAAAACTGACACAATGCTGACACCGAGAAAATTGGTAGACAATCACTGAAGCTTAGATCCTGTTAATACGGATACAAATAGTGTGCTTCTTTGGGGGCCTGAGCAAAGGAGGGCTTCCTCTCAGAGACTGGGGTCTGCAGCAGAGGATGAGGAGCGACCTTCGAGATTGACAGTTTTGTGCTTTTGTGCAATCAATATTGTTTATGGATTGCTCTGACATGGCTGCATCCATATGAAGGGAGGGGAGAAGAAAATACAAACACATACACTTGAGAATTTCAGGAAATTACCCAAATGCTCAAATCCTTCCCGGGGGCAAAGGTTTTCAATAGGAGTTTACATGATAAATCCATGCAACGAATGCATTTTAAAAATAATAATCTGGCAGCCTGCATGGAACAATAGCACACCCATATCAGCTGCTTATTTTGAAAAGAGCCCTTAGTCAGAATGTGTGTGAAATTAGGCCATCAAAAAGGAAACAAGACAAAAGGGGCCAGAATGACTGAAACAGGCAAGGCAGCTTATCCACTAGTCACTGACAATGCCTCGCACACTGACGAAACTACTCAGAAACGGGGCTTACAAAGAGGCAGACAAAGCAAGCATGGAAATGGATGATAAGCAGAGATCTGTAGCCATCAAGAGGGAGAGAAGAGGAGGCAGCTGCAGAGACAGGAGGCCAGAAATGACAGAGAGTCAGGTTGTCAATAAATGCACTGGGAGTAACTACCCTGTGAGGACTGGAATTAGCTGGCTGCATGGCACTGCCTTTAGCTTGCACTTTGCCATCTTGACAGTTTATGAGCTGCTGATAATGAAGATCAATTTCCATGGTCAAAGTTAAGGTAGAGTTTTAAAAAGAGGAGAAAAGCTTCTGCAGATTCGAAGTGTGATTTTTAAAAATTATCATGTCTGAAACTAGAGTAAACAGCAAAGGCTAAATTTTCAAAAACAAAAACTAGGGCCAGCATTTGTGAGAAAGCCCATCACACCCACGCGCTGGCAGGCACAGGAGATGTGGGCATAACTTGCAGGGAAGTTGCTTCCGAAGCGCGAGCCCACTGACAGCTATCATAATTCTCACAGCATAATCTTGCAATTACAGCCCCATTTTCTGTGAGTGCTAGATCACCACGCTCTCAAGAACTTCTTCAACACCTGAGTCATTCAAGGTCTAAGCCGGCAGAAGTTGTTTTTTGTGTTTTGTTTCTAAGATATTTAGAAATGTGCAAGAACCGTATTTCCAAGATATCCTCTCTCCATTCCATGCCTGCAATTTCTAAGGGTGGCTTGAATGATCCATTTAAAGAAAACTGCCAACTAATCAGTTGTGGGTTTTTGTGTTTGTTTTTTGTTTTTCCCTACTGTGGATGGATGTAGAAGCAGATATAAACTATCACTAAAAAATCAAAGGACTATAGTGCAAAGCCAGGATTTGTACAACCTAAACTGTCCCCCTCTGGATTCTCAAATAGATCTGAGAGTATCAAAACTTACATTGTATTTCAGGCCGTGAGGGAATAATTTAACCAAAGATCTGTAAGTATCACAGGTCATTAGCTGGTCAAAAGGTTAAAGGAAAAGAGAGGGAAGAGCATGCCCTTAAGAAAAAAAATTCTCCCTGATTCTGATTTTATAAATTGCCCCGTAGCTCTTGCACGAAAGAATGACGGGGGGAAAGAACTGACAAAGAATATTGTTCTCCTCCCCATTATGTCTCACTCCCGGCTACATATTTATTTGGAGAAAATTTCATATTTTATAGCTGTAGTCTAAATCAACGTCTGCAGAATCACAACTGTGTTGTGATTTTCCAGCTCAGAGGACTCCAAGAGCTTCTAGAAGGAGGCCAACACTCCTAAGACAGCAAGGTAGCGGTCTCCTGGGATGACAGAGAGAGAGAGAGGCTGTGATTGTTGCTTCATGTGCACAAAGTGAGAACTGCTCTTTAAAGCACATCCCTAGTTTCAAAGTGAAAGACAATCTTTAGGAACAGTGTCTGTGGTAAGTAGTCTCCTAATGACAGTAGGAAAATGATTTCCACAGCATTTGGGGCTCTGATGACCCCTGTGACATCTCCTCCCAGTTCAGCAGGCTCCATCCCTCGTTTGGATTACAAAGAAGTGATAGCATGTCTGGGCCTTATTACAAGACTCCAGGGGGTGGGGAACACGCGTTACTCCAGTCTTTCATAATTATGTCAGCTGTAAAAACTGTATACTGACCCCCTTTTTATCAAAGATTATATTATGATGAAGAGGCATCTTTCTTTCTTCGTTGTATTTTTATTCCCAATGCTAGAAGAAAAGACTTCCTTGTGTTATTACCTTGAGGGGAACCAGCACTGTTAATAACAAGTCAGTCCAGCCCAGATTCTAAATGGTAATAGACTGACAGGCCTAGGGGTGGGGGAGTCATTTTGGGCTGGGGAAGCAGCCTGGCAGTGGCCCATCTTGCAGCATTGACTCATGCCTGAATCACAGCCAGGCTGGCAGGATGTTGTTTTGGGGAAGTTCGCAGGCCTGTCAAAAACCTGCTGTTGCCATTGGCTAATATTATGCAAGATTCCAAATGATATTTATTTATATTCTCCTTTTGGGTTTGGTGTGTGATGTGTGTGTATGTGTTTACCCTCTCCACAGGCACCAGAGCTTTAAGTGATCGAAAAGAAAAAAAAAAAAAAAAATTGAATGGGCAAGAGCCTATCAAAAATAAAAGGCACTTTGCCCCCAAGCTTTCTACAGCTCCCAGGTCAGAACAGTGCCAAACATTTTGCTTTACTTCATTAAGGCCCTTTTGTCACTCCTCTGGATGTTGGGAGACAGGTCTGGTGAGTGAGGTCGAGCCCCCGTTTAGTATTCTGTGGAATGACGAAGAGCAAAACACAGTTATATCTACGCATATTCCTTTCGACAGTTGTAAAATATCTTGATAAGTTCCTGGACTATCAGAGTTTCTCACATTAAATATATAGCTTCTCCAATGAAGTTTGGCCAAGGACTAGGAGGATTTTCTTCGTTCCCCGTCTGATTGATTATGGGGGAAGGAGGGCAGTGACTGTGCTGCTCTTAGAAGATTCAAGGAGACTTAAGCTTTTCAATCTGAGCTTCCTTCTCCCACTCCCAGAGTCTGTAGGAGTTTAACTGTAGAGCTGAGGAAATTCTCCCAACTGTATCATGTAGTGCTGATAAGTTCCTTTGCAGAAACTTGGGAGGCAGAAAGAGTGTGAGTGAATTCATTTATGTGCCTAATTTAAGACACAATTGAGAGGCACAGTGTTCTAATAGACGGGGTTCTGGCTGAGGAGTTAAGAAACTTGAGTTCCATTCTTAGCTCAGATGATGGCTCGGCACAGTGAAACTGAGGGTTGGCACTTTCCAGAAGAATCTGAACTCCAGAGACAGTCAACTTAGGACAAAATTATATATAAGTACAGCCATGATACCTATTGTCTACAGCTTTTTCATTCTTCTGATAAAAACCAAATTTAGCTGTCCCTAAATTCTTAGAAAAGTCCTGATGAAAAATGTTCTTTGAGTTGAGCTCCAAGGGGAAAAAGACAGGAATTCTTTAGCATTGACTGTGAGATGGGGAGCTTTCTTTGGAACTTTTTTTTTCAAAGCAGACTTGTGGTGAGGGAGAGGGGCTCCCCCAACACTGGCAATGGGAAGGCAAATGGGTTCTTTCAGGTTCTGCCCAGGGCACTGGACACAGCTGCACTGCACAAAAATGACCTTGGCCATTAGCTTGAGTGTTTGGTGGTTGCTTCCATCTCAACAGCACAATCTGGGAAGATTTCAGATTTAGAAGACAAAACAATCAATGTGCAGAGTTTCACCAACCTTACATCCACTGCAATCTTCTCACTGGCTAAAGTTTGTTGGAAACATCAACAAAGTAAATGGAAGTTCATCTTATGAAGCGTTCTCAGACCACCATGATTACATAAAAATAATTTCAAGTATAGTTACAACCGAATTATATTATTAAAATTTCCCCTCAAAATAATGATTGATCATTTAACAAATTAACTGAGGTGGTCCACTAGATCACACTGTACTGTAATACAATGGTCCACTCAAAGTAATCATTTTCCCTCCTGGGCTAAGAAAGTCCTTTGATTCCTTTTCTCCAAGTGTTTTATCTTTTCAACTGTCAAAAATATGTATTTGTATCCTGTGTGGCTTTATCAAGAGTAAACATCTTATTTTTATTAGATTTTATTAATTCAGTCATTTAATAAATACTTATTGGCATCAATGGTGGGTCATGCACTTAGTTAGGTATTTGGGATACAAGGATAAACATCTGTCCTTGACCTTAAGGAGCAAAAAGAAAAGGAAGACAGACAAATCAGGACAAGACTGTGTCACAGGTGCTAGGACAGAAATCTGTACACGTTCAGTGAGGATGCAAAGGCAGGAGAGGATGGGAAGAGGGTTAGGAGAGAGGAAGTAGGTAATGGTAGGGCTGAGCCTTGAAACATAAAAAGGTATTTTCTAAGTGGAGAATATGGGGTGTGGACTTCTGAGCACATGATGCTGCCTGAGCAAATACAAAGCCCAGCACAGGATCCAGTGTTGAGGGAATCACAATGGTTGGAGCCAAGGCAGAGTAGGGAGCCTAGTGAGAGGAAAAGCAGAGTAAGAGAAGTAGACAGAGGTCAGATCTTGGAGCGCTGCATATTTTTCTAGATTTTATTACGTATGCAATGGGAAATTATGGAAGGATTTTGTCAAGAGGATAATGTAATTAGATATACAAAAAATATTACTCTGCTACAATGTATGGAGGAATGGTTAGACAGTTATGTTGTTGTTGTTAGGTGCCATCTGGTCAGTTCCTACTCATAGCAACCCTACGTGTAAAAGAACCACGCCCTGCCAGGTCCTGCATCCTCACAATCATTGCTATGTTTGTGCCCATTGTTGCAGCCACTGTGTCAATTCATCTCATTGAGGGTCTTCCTCTTTTTCGTTGACTCTGTACCTTATCAAACATTTCGTCCTTCTCCAGAGACTCCTGATAACATGTCTAAACTACTTGGGACAAAGTCTCTCCATCCTCACTTCCAAGGAACACTCTGGCTGTACTTCTTCCAAGACAGACTTATTCGTTCTTCTGGCAGTCTATGGTATGTTCAATATTCTTCACCAACTCCATAATTCAAAGGCATCAATACTTCTTTGGTCTTCTTTACGCACTGTCCAGCTTTCGCATACGTATGAGGCGATTGAAAATATCCTGGCTTGAGTCAGGCACACCTTAGTCCTCAAAGTGATATCTTTGCTTTTCAACACTTTAAAGAGGTCTTTTGCAGCAAATGTGCCCAATGCAATACATCCTTTGATTTCTTGACTGCTGCTTCCATGGGCATTGATTGTGGATCCAAGTAAAATAAAATCCTTGACAACTTCAATCTTTTCTCCTTTTATCATGATGTTGCTTATGGTCCAGTTGTGAGGATTTTTGTTTTCTCTATGTTGAGGTGTAATCCACACTGAAGTCTATAGTCTTTGATCTCCATCAGTAAGTGCTTCAAGTCCTCTTCACTTTCAGCAAGCAAGATTGTGTCATCTGCATATTGCAGGAGGTTAACGAGTATTCCTCCAATCCTCATGCCGAATTCTTTTTCATATAGTCCAGCTTCTCAGATTATTTACTCATACACAACTTGAATAAGTATAGTGAAAGTTTACAATCCTGGCGCACACCTTTCCTGACTTAAAACCACCCAGCAACCCCTTGTTCTTTCAAATGACTGTCTCTTGGTATACATGCAGGTTCTGCATGAGCACAATTAAGTGTTCTGGAATTCCCATTCTTCACAATATTATCCATAATTTGTTATGATCCACACAGTCAAATGTCATTGCACAGTCAATAAAACAGAGGTAAACATCTTTCTGGTATTCTCTCCTTTCAGCCAGGATCTATCTGACATCAGCAATGATATCTCTTGTTCCACATCCTCTTCTGAACCCGGCTTGAATTTCTGGCAGTTTCCTGTTGATGTACTTCTGCAACCACTTCTGAATGCTCTTAAGCAAAATTTTACTTGTGTGTGGTATTAATGATAATTGTTTGATAATTTCCACATTCTGTTGGATCACCTTTCTTTGGAATGGGCACAGTTATGAATCTCTTCCAGCTGGTTGGCCAGGTAGCTGTCTTCCAATTTTCTTAGCATAGATGAGTGAGTACCTCTGGTGTTGCATCCATTTGTTGAAACATCTCAGTTGGTATTCTGTCAGTTCCTGGAGTCTTGTTTTTCACCAATGTCTTCAGTGCAGCTTGGACTTCTTCCTTCAGTACCATCAGTTCTTGATCATATGCTACCTCCTGAAATAGTTGAACGTCAACCAGTTCTTTTTGGTATAGTGATTCTGTGTATTCCTTCCATCTTCTTTTGATGCTTCCTGCCTTGTTCAATATTTTGCCCATAGAATCCTTCAGTATTGCAACTCGAGGCTTGAATTTTTCCTTCAGTTCTTTCAGCTTGAGAAATGCCTAGCCTGTTCTTTCATTTTGGTTTTCTAATTCCAGGTCCTTGCACAATTTATTATAATACTTTAGTTTGTCTTCTCAAGTTGCCCTTTGAAGTCCTCTGTTCAGCTCTTTTATTTTATCATTTCTCTCGTTAGCTTTAACTACTCAAAGTTCAAGAGCAAGTTTCAGACTCTCTTCTGACATTCATTTTGGTCTTTTCTTTCTTTACTGCCATTTTAATGATCTTCTGCTCTCTTTATGTATGACAACCTTGATGTCATCCCATAACTCGTCTGGTTTTCGGTCATTAGTGTTCAAATATATTTTTGAGATGGTCTCTAAATTCAAGTAGGGTATACTCAAGGTCATATTTTGGCTCTTGTGGAGTTGTTCTAATTTTATTCTTCATTGTCAACTTGAACTTGCATATGAGCAATTGATGATCTGTTCCGCAGTTGGCCCCTGACCTTGTTCTGACAATGATATTGAGCTTTTCCATTGTCTCTTTCCACAGTTGTAGTCAATTTGATTCCTGTGTATTCCATCTGGTGAGATCCATGTGTATAGTCACTGTTTATGTTGTTGAAAAGAGGTATTTGCAATGAAGAAGTCATCGGTCTTACAAAATTCCATCATGTGATCTTCGGTGTCGTTTCCATCACCAAGGTCAGAGTTTCCAGCTACTGATGTTTCTTCTTTGTTTACAACTTTTGCATTCCAATCACTAGTAGTTATCAATGCATCTTAATTGCATGTTTGATCAATTTCAGACTGCAGAAATTGGTAAAAATCTTCAATTTCTTCATCTTTGGCATTAGCGGTTGGTGCGTAAATTGGAATAATAGATTAAGTGATGTTTCTTGCAGGCATATGGAGATTATCCTATCACTGACAGCGTTGTACTTCAGGATACATCTTGAAATGTTCTTTCTGATGACGAATGTGATGCCATTCCTTTTCAAGTTGTTATTCCCAGCATAGTAGAGACCATATGATTGTCTGATTCAAAATGACCAATATCAGTCCATTTCAGCTCACTAATGCCTAGAACATTGATGTTTATGGGTTCCATTTCATTTTTGACAATTTCCAATTTTCCTGGATTCATACTTCTTGTATTCCATGTTCTGATTACTAATGAATGATAGCAGCTGTTTCTTCTTATTTTGAGTCGTGCCACCTCAGCAAACAAAGGTCCCGAAAGCTTGACTCCATTCACTTCATTAAGGTCGACTCTACTTTGAGAAGGCAGCTCTTCCCCAGTCATATTTTGAGTGACTTCCAACCTGAGGGGCTCATCTCTTGGCACTATGTCAGACAATGTTCTGCTGCTATTCATAAGGTTATCACTGGCCAATTTTTTCAGAAGTAGACCGCCAGGTCCTTCTTCCTAGCCTGTCTTAATCTGGAAGCTCTGCTGAAACCTGTCCACCATGGGTTATCCTTCTGGTATTTGAAACTCCAGTGGCACAGCTTCCAGTATCACAGCAACACATAAGCCAACACAGTATGACAAACTGGCAGATACATGGTGGAGAGGTATAATAAATATCCATTATATACAGAGAGGTATAATGGATATTTATTCCGAAGTACACACATTCTCTCTTCTTCTACCAACAAAACCTGTATTTTTCATGAAGAACCACCTGCTTCCTGTGCCCACTCAATGGAGTTTGTGTAAAATGACTCCTATCCTGGGTCAGTTGGGCATGTAATAGGGTCAGAACCAAAGACAGTCCATCCTGAGACTTTTGCTGAAGCAACTTTTGCTGAAGCATCTATCTCTTTGAATTGAAATTGCTAGAAGAATAGACTATAAACCTGGAATTTAGCTGCCATCATGATCCACTTTGGGAGAGACTGCCTGAGAATGAAACCACACAGAGGAAAGTAGAGTCCAATGATGGAGCAAAACAGAGCTCTGATTATATTACTTTATACCCTGGATTGAAATATCCCTGAATCTTCCAATATTTAGGTTATATAAATCCATTTAGTTAGTTACTTTTTCTTTCACTTACAATCAAAAGACACCTAACTAATGCAATGACATAGTCTAGGTGAGAGATGAGAAGAGGCTAAACTAAGGCAGTGGCAGCAGGAATGAAGAAAATAGTGACAAAAAGTAAAAGAAAAAAAAAAAACCTAAGGAGGCAGAAACCCAGGATTTAGTGACTGATTAAATGTGACGGTAAGGAGAGGGAGGTTCTAGGATGATTTCCAGATTTTCAACTTGACTACCATGGTGGTGCCATTCACTAACATAGGAGATATTTGAGAAGAAGAAGGTTTGAGGGAGAAGAGAATGAGTTTGATTTTGGAGGTATTGAATTAGGTCCTCTGGGGTATCCAGATGGAGATGTACAGTAAGCAGCTGGATAAGGACTCTGGAAGTCAGAAGAGAAGTCTGGATGAGCTTGAGATCTGAAATATCAAACGTGGCTTACAGATTCCTATAAACCATGAGAACTACTAAAGATCCAAAGATCCCAAAATGGGAAAAATCAATGTATATGAACCAAAAAATAATTGCTTCTCAAAGAGGGTAGAATTTACATTTTTGGTATGACAATTCTTATTTGTCCAGAACTGTTCAAGAAGCTGCTGAATTTTTAGCATCTTCAGATGCTAGGCACTAAACGCTAGTGCATCTTCCATCTTTCAGTTGATGTAGCAACTAGAAGTGTGCCTCCCGCCCCAATACCCCCAAGCATCCCCCTGGAGGGGAAGTAGTATCCTCCATACGCTATTGTGAATCACAATGAATAGTGTGTGAATCTGTGTGCTAGCATGTGGGTAGCTTTCGATTTCTCTATCATTCACACGAATAAAGATGAAGTGGCTTATCTGTTAGGACAATTAAAAAGCCACACAATGATTCTAACAGAAGAAGCAAGGGTACTTTCTCACCTTGTCATCCTACCTGTCTGTTCTGCTCTTCTAAGGATTCCATTGTTTTCAGATCGATGTTCAGAAGTTCTATCTCCAGTAGCCACCCTCACCCCATGTACCACCTATAATGCATCATTTTAAAATGCAAAAGATAACCATACATATAAATGTGCATGAGCTCCATGTCACAACATGCCTCTGCATTATGTCTGTTTCCAAATGGCATCGCTAACATGAATGGCCTCCTTCTGCCATTTTTATGTTTGGGAAAATGTTTAAAATCATTCAAAACCAACCAATATGTCAGCATGCTTTGAAAGTGAGATTTTAGTAATATTAACAGTCACATTTATCTATAAATGAATAGATTTTATGTGTGATTAATAGCATACTCATATGTTGGGGTTGACACATACTGCAGGGTTTATAACAACCTGTGGGGATGATGAATATATGAAAGTCATTACTGAAGTATTCCATGATTGGCTCCTTGATTCAATGAATAATGGGTGCCTCTCAGACTAATTTGATAGCCTTCATTTTTTTGACAAGCTCTTTAATTTGCACAGTGCTATGAATTAACTTGTATGTAAACATAGCAATTTGATGAATTAAATGCATTAAATAAAATGCATTGAATACATGTTATTTTATACAGTTGCTCTTGGAGTTAGAATCTCAAGAAAATTAAGTTGTCTTTATCTTTTAAAGCAGAAACTTCAGGAGGATAATTTTTCCTCCCATTTCCACTGGGATAAGAGAAAGCCTGAGAAAAAAAGAAAGAGGAATAGCATATTGCCAATGTAGACCAATAGCTCTGGGCTAAGGGTGGAGGAAGTGTCATTTTTCTGTCAGTGCCGTATATACACAGGCTAAATGACAGTTTTCAGACCCAGAACCTGTGCAAAACAAAGAAAGGCCTAAGAAACCATGATCTAATTAATACGCTTGTTAACAACCTAACACTTGGTCAACATTTCATGGCATCATCACTTAATTACCAAATTGAGTCACTTGTGTAAGTGACTAAGATTTCCTTCCGTCTTTTAGTCAATGTGGCAACCAGAAGAAGGAGCCCTGGTGGCTCAAGTGGTTAAGTGCTCAACTGCCAACCGAAAGATCAGTGGTCCAAACCCACCAGTAGCTCTATGGGAGAAAGATGCGGCAGTCTGCTTCTGTGAAGATTTATAGCCTTGGAAACCTTAAAAGGCAGTTCTACTGTGTCCTACAGGGTCGCTATGAGTCGGAATCAACTCAGTGGTAGTGGGTTTGGTTTGTTTTTTTGGCAACTAGAAATGCTTCTAAATAGTCCCAAACATCCCCCTGGAGGGACAGTATTAACGTCCATATCCTTTTGTGAACCACTATGACTAGTGTGTGGAATCTGTGTGCTAGCATTACCACAAATAGAGACAATGGAAAGAAGCAAAATGCACTAGAAAATGTCCTGTCTCTGTTATATTTGCTAGAGTACGTTCTGCGGTGTGGGGAAGAGACGAGCTGCACACCCTTGTGCCAGGGCATTTCCTCTGGTCCTTTGTTTCCAGTTAGAGGACTCTCGGTGTGCAGTCCCACTTACTAGAAATGACAGTAGCTTGCATTCGAGTAGTGGGGAGAGATTGGACAACGCTTTGGGCCTTACATCTACTAAAGCTTGAAAGGAGGCACAAAAATAGTTGTAAAAAAATGTTTTTGATCCATGTTTAACAATTTTCTTCAAAGAATTGCACTTGCTTTTTATTCAGTGATGTGGCATCATCCTCAAAGTCACAGGACGTGCTGCTTGTCTCGTGATGCTCTCACCAACAAAGAAAGCCTCCTGTGAACTGAAAAAGGTAGAGTTATTCTTAAATGTGCTTCCTAACTAAGGAAATGAAAGTAATGCTGTTTTATGCTATCACATGGACCAAGGAAAATTCCTTACCTCTTACTCTAGTAAAGACTAAATCTCACTTCATTATTACTGATAAAAATAATAACAATGAATAATATTAAGTACTACTGATTGAAAACCTAACTGTAGGGCTCTTTCTTCTCTTTTATTGTTGAGAAAACTGAATACTGGAGAAGTCAAGGGGTTTGCCTGAGATTACCAAACTAGAAGTGGCAAAGCAAGGACTGGGCTTACTCCAAAGAGCCCGTTTTTTCTGCTACAACACTTCCCTACGCCAGTGGTTCTTAAACTTTAGTGTGCACCCAAATCACCTAGAGGATGTGTTAAAACACAGATTGCTGGCTTCCACGCTACAGTTTCTTTTTCAGTAGGTGTTGGATGGGACCCAAGAGTTTGATTTTCTAACAAGTGCCCAAGTGATGCTGGTGTTTCTGGTCCAGAGACTGCACTTTGAAAACTGCTACCCTTCTATTTATGTACATTCTTGTCATCCTACTATTATTTTAAGGCTGGCTGCCTTGCAGCCAGAAAAGAAAACATTCTAGTCACTACCTGGCATTGCTTTTCCCAGTGTAGTCTGGAGAAAAAAGTAAAATATAGTTTCATATTAAAGATGGAAGAGTATTTGGTAACAAGAATTTTCCAAAGATTAATGTCCCCGACATTTGATAAGCACGTAAGCTATGAAAGGCAATTACATGTGTGAGTCCCAATAAAGGTAGTCCTTCAAAGAAGTCCCTTGAGGAATATATGCTTTTTCCATAGATACTGTCATTGAATATCCTCCTGACAGTAAATCCATATTCTTTGCCGAAATGACCAAAGTCACCCGATGTCTAATGAAGTAGTAACCAATCAAAATGGGTATATCGTTTTCTCACGTGCCCCTTAGACTGATCATGAATAAAATTCCAAAGAAGAAATCAAAATATTCACAAAATAATGGCAGGTTTCCAATGTAGCTGTTTTGTGTATGTAGAAAAATTTGGACTGAACAACTATAAGATTTCTTCAAACTCTGAAATGTGATTCTATAGCAGCCTTCATCAAAAAGTATTCTCATTTCGACACCTATGTTCATTACAGTACTATTCACCATAGCAAAAAATGGAAACAACCTAAGTGCCCATCAGTGGATGACTGGATATACAAAATGTGATACATACATACAGTGGAATACTACACAGCCATAAAGAATAATAATAAGTTCTTGAAACATAGTATAACATGGATGAATCTGGAGGACATTATGTTGAGTGAAATAAGCAGTCACAAAAGGACAAACATTGTATGATCTGACTTTTATAAGAAGACAAGGATAGGTATATACACAGAGACCAACATTCATTGGTGGTTACCAGGGATGGTGGAGGGTGGGGAAGGGGGAATCACTTTCTAGATAATGGACACTTGTTATTTTTGGTAATGGGAAGGGTAGCACCAAGTGTGGGAAAAGTGCACACAGCTTGACCAAGAAGTACACAACAGAAAAAGATGTTTTTGGTAAAGGATATGACAAATATAATTTTGCAATAATACCAACAACTAAAAAATGTGTGTATGGTTACATATGTATATATACATGCATATATGTGTGTAAGTATGTATATGTGTGTACATAGGTGTGCACAGATAGGTATATCTATATGTATGTGTATGCATGCATATACATTCATATTTATAATAAACCAAATAGGGAAAACAGTTAATGGATACTTCTTAGACATAACCAAATACCTCGCAGGATTAGTTTTCTGGGTTTGAAGGATTAGGACCACAGTCTTGTGGGATAACTCGGTCAGTTGGCCTAATATACAGTAAAACCTGCAAAAGCCGGAATCTTGTAAGGCAGAAACCTATCAGAGAAGGAAAACTCAAATAGTTTTCACTAAAATGAATGGCAGAAAAGTCGTAAGACTGCACCCTGTCAACAGCAGAAAACTTGAGAGACCAGGATAAACAAGGCAGTCCCATCAAGTTCTGGCTCTCACAGGTTTCACTGTAGTTCACAAAGCTTATGTTCCTACATCCTAGTTTGGTGAGTAGTGTCTGGGGTCTTAAAAGTTTGCAAATGGCCATCTACAATACAACTATTGGTCTCTACTCATCCGGAACAAAAGAGAAAGAAGGAAACCAAAGACTCAGAGATGAGAGTAGTCTACAAGACTAAGTCAACACAAACCACAACCTCATCTACCCTGAGACCAAACGAACTAGATGGTGCCCAGCTACCACTACCGACAGTTCCCGATCAGGGTCACAATAGATGGATCCTGATAGAAGGGGAGAAAAATGTGGAACAGAACTCAAATTCCTAAAAAGTCCAGACTTACTGGACCAGTTGAGACTGGAGGACTTGCTGAGACATTTACCCTGAGAGACTCTAAACTTTGAACTGAAACTCTCCCCCGAGGTCACCCTTTAGCTAAATAACAAATTGGCTCATAAAATAAAGAATATCACCTGTGAGTAGTGTGCTCCTTTAAAAATCATCTATATGAGACGAAATGATCAAAAATTACTCTAAAGCAAAGATGAGAAGGTACGGTGGCTGGGAAGCTAGATTACTGGAAACAGTACAACCAGAATGAAATTAATGAGAACACTGACACATTGTGAAAAATGTAATCAATGTCACTGAACAATTTGTACAGAAATTGTTAAATGGGAACCTAATTTGCTGTGTAAACTTTCACTGAAAACACAATAAAATATTTTAAAAAAAGAAGGCATCCAAAAAAAATTCTCATTACTTTATATTGCTAATTATGGAGCACACAGATTCTGCAGAAAATTGGTTATGTGGAATGTTTTTAAGTAAACATTTTTTACAGAAGCATAACATATGTACAGAAATGTAAACAAATGATAAGTATATATAGTTCAATGCATTTTTAGAATGAACACATCCAGGTACTCATCACCAGATCAAGAAATAGAACATTACCAGCTTCCCAGAAGTCTCTGCCTACTCACAACTGCTTTTAAATAACCATTATCCTGACTTCCATCACAATTGATAATTTTGCTCATTTTTTAACTTTAGGTACTCTTTTGTGTTTGGTTTATGTCACTCAACATTATGCTCATGAAATTCATCTGATGTAAGCTTGGCTGCTAACCAAAAGGTCACCAGTTCAAATCCCCCAGCCGCTCCTTGGAAACCCTATGGGGCGGTTCTAATCTGTCCTGTAGGGTCACTATGAATCAGAATCGACTCCACAGCAACGGTTTTTTTTTTTTGGTAAGGCAACTGTAAGTGGTTCACTCTCATTGCTATATAGTATCCTATTATGTAAATATACCACAATTTATTTATCCTTTCTGCTGTTAAAGGACATTTGAGTCGTTTCCAATTTGGGGTTAATACAAAGGGCACTGTATGAACATTCTGTACATGTCATTTTCTGCCCACGTATATTCCACCAAAGTGGAATTGCTGAGTCATAGGCTATGCATGGGTTCAGCTTTAGTAGATACTGACAGTTGCCCAAAGTGTTGTATCAATTCATATTCCCTTTAGCACTGTATAAGACTTCCAGCTGCTCTACACTATATTCCACACAATTCTAATATTTGGTCTGTAGATTCTTTAGGATTTTCTACATACTCAATCATGTCATTTGCATATTTATACAATTTTATTTCTGCCAAATTGTTTTGTTTTGTTTTTTTTCCTTCATTTATTGCACTGGCTAAGACAACTAACACAACACGAAACAGAAATGATGATAGCGGGCATCCTCACTTCATTTCTGATCTCAGAAGGAAAACTGTAAATATTTCACCTGAATTGACGTTTACTAGATTTTTTTTTTTTCCTGAAATTGAATTAAGGACGTTCCCTTCATTTCTTCATTTCCTGAGAGGTTGTTTTTGTTGTTGTTTGTGATTGTTGTTGTTGTTTTTATCATGAATGAGTGATGAGTTTATCAAACACTTTCTGTATTTCTTAAAATGACCATATGCTTTTTCTCCTTTATTCCATTACTATGGTTAATTATATTAATTAATTTCAAACATTAAAACAACCTTACATTCTTGAAGTAAACCCAATTGGTTGATATTTATTGTCTTTTTTATATATGGCTGGATTGGAATGCTGATATTCTGCTTTGGATTTTGTATCTAAGTTTAATGAAAGAAATTGACAAGTTTCTTTCAGGTTTTGATATCAATATTATATTGGCCTTGTAAAATAAGTTGGAAAATGTTTCCTATTTTTCTGCTTTCTGAAAGAGTTGTATAAGATCGGAGTTATTTCACTCTTAAATATTTGGCAGAATTCACCAGTGAAATCTTCTGGGACTAGAGCTTTCTTTGGTGGTACATTTGTAATTCCAGATTCGATTAACTTAATAGCCACAGAGGTTTTGTTTCTTCAAGTACCAATAGTGGTAAGATGTGTTATTCTAAGAATTTGACAATTTCACCTGAGTTTTCAAGTTTATTGGCACAAAGTTGCTAATAATATCTTTTTATCCTTGTAATATATGTAGTGTCTGTAGTGATGTTTTCTAATTCCTTGCATTTGTTACTTGTACCTATTCTCTTTTTTTCCTTTTTTGGAAGTAATCAATTATGTTAGTCTTTTCAAGGCCTCAACTTTGCCTTTTTTCATTATTCATTTTTTTCTATGTAAGTAATCTCTTATTTTTATAATTGACTTCCCTCTAAATTCTTTGGATTTAATTTTCTGTTATTTCTCTAACTTTCTGGACTGGGTACTTAGATCTTTGATTTTGAGACTCTTCTTTTTATTTTCATGTAAGCCCCCAAATTTTCCTCCAAGCAAGCTTTAGCTTCATACCACAAGTTTTGATATGTTTTTTAATTTCCATTTAATTTCTTTTTTGATCCATGGATTGTGTAGAAGTATCCTGCTTATGTTCAAAACCTTTAAGTGTTTTCTATTTTTTTTTGTTGTTGTTGTCATTTATTTCTAGCTTAATTCCACTATAATCAGTAAGCTGCTCTGAATTGTTTTAACATTTTAAAACTGTTAAATCATTTAGTCAATTTTTGTTAAATGTACTTGAAAAAAAAACGTGGATTCTCTCGTATGGCTGTCTTCCATATATTTCAAATATATCACATTTGTAATCATGTATTTCACATTTTCTATTTCATATTTTCTGTATTCTCACTTAGTTTTTTCTGCTTCTTTCTATCAGTTAGGAAAGAGTTGTAATTAAAATATCTCACCACTGTTGTGGACTTTTTAATTTCTCCTTTTAGTTCTGTCAGTTTTTTATATATTTTGAAGCTATGTGATTAGGTACATAAAAATTTAGAATGGTTCTATCTTCTTGGTAGCTTGACCTTTTTTTCATTATGAAATAACCATATGCATGTCTAGTCCCACTTCTTTTTAGTAAAGTCTGATATGACTGTGACTATACTAACTTTGTTTTTTGGCATGATTTATCCTTCTATTTTTAACCTTAAATTAAAGTGTTTCTCCTATAAACAGCTTATTATTGGGTTTGATTTTTTATTTTATACAGTCTTACTTTTAGTTTGAGTATTTAGCCCATTTATCTAATGTAATTATGACATATTTGGGTTTATGTCTACAATATTAATCATTTTCTTTTTGTCTCACCTACTCTATATTCACTTTGTTTTTATTTTTTGCCTTATTTTGGATTAATCAAGTATTTTTATTGTTTTTTCATCCATTAACTTCTTTATTTTACTTCTTTTGCTATTATTTTAGTGGTTATCCTGGAAATTTCAACATCCATACTTAACTTACAATAATCTAATATAACACAACCAGCTAATGCAGAGGCCTTAATTTAAATTCATTATACTCTATCCTGTATTTTGGTGGTGTTGTTATCATGAAATTTTCTACATATGTTATCAACCATGAAAGGAATTTGTTTCCTAAAATCAATATTTATTTATATTTACCCGTATTCTCACTTGTTCTTTTGCTCTTCATTACTACTTTGCTTTCATCTGGAGCCATATTCCTTATGCCTGAAATTTTTATTTTAGTATTTCTTTTAGTGTAAGTGTGCTGATAATAATTTCCATTAGCATTTCTTTTTCTGGGTCTGGACGTGTCTTTTTTCCTTCACTTTAGAAGAATATTTTCACTGGATAGAAAATTCTAGATTGGTATTTATTCACTCTTTTCCCTTTCAATATGCCATTTTAGGATCTTCTGGATTTTAACATTTCTCTTGAGAACTTTCCCATCAGTCTTATTTTCGTCCTTTTGAAGATCATGTATATTTTTCCCCCATGACTATTTTTAATCTTTTTCCTTTGTCTTTGATTTTCAACAGGTTTACTGCAATGTCCCTGGTTACATTTTCTTTGTATTTACTCTAGTTGGAGTCTGAAGTATGTCTTGAATCCATAGCTTGATGTTTATATTTTTCATCTGTTTTGAAAAAATACTGTCCAAAAAGATTGTGTATCTATTCAAATATTGTTTCTGCTCTATTCTCTCTCCCCACCTATTCTGGAACTCCAATTACGTATATGTTATACCTTTCTTCCATATTGAAGACAAAAAAAAAGTTGCCATCAAGTTTATTCCAACTCATGGCAACCCCATATGTGTCAGAGTAAAATTGTGCTCTGTAGGGTTTTCAGTGGCTATGACCTTTTGGAAGTAGACTGCCAGGCCTTTCTTCAGTTAGTAGCCAAGCTCTTAACCTGCACCACTCTGAGACCCCATTTCTACTGTACAGTATAGACTTACACTCTTTTTGGAAACCGTGGTGGAGTAGTGATTAAGAGCTACACATGCTAACCAAAAGCTCAGCAGTTCAAATCCACCAGGTGCTCGTTGGAAACCCTATTGGGCATTCTACTTTGTCCTATAGGGTCACTATGAGTCAGAATCGACTCAATGACAATGGGTTTGTTTTTTCTTTGTAATACTCTTTTCAGCATTTTCCATTCTTTTTGCTCCCTCTGTTTTAGTCTGTGTATTTTATTGTCTTATCTTCCAGTTCACTTATCCTCTACCTCATCATCTGCTATTGAGTTCTTTATTACAGTTATTATATTTTTCATTTCTTAGCATTCTAGTTTATTCTTTCATTTTTAATAGAGTCCAGTTAACTGGTGAGATAAGCCATATTTTAATGTATTTTCTTTGACATATCAATCACAATTCTTTAAGAGAAAAATCTATGATTGATAAATGTAATAGCTGGGCCACCCATAAGTTAGCATTTATTGTCTATTTTTAATCTTTGTTCTATTTCTTCATATGAATGGTAGTTTCTTATTTAATGTCAAACATTGTGATCAAAATACTATATAGAAGTTCAATGTTATCTTCCTCTGTAGTAAATTTACAGTATCTTTTGGCAGCAGTCTTTAAATTCTTGGTCTACTTATCCCTTAGAGTGTAGTCAGTTACAAATTTAGAGTGTTTACTAGTGCTCCATATCTTTGGCAGGTCTTGGCTTCCAATTTTTGTCTCCTTAAACCCATAAAAACCCACTACTGTCGAGTCGATTTCGGTTCATAGCGACCTTGTGGGACACAGTGAAGTGCCCCATAGAGTTTCCAAGGCTGTAAATCTGTACTGAAGCAGACTGCCCACATCTTTTCTCTGCAGAGCAGTTGAGGGGTTCAAACCACTGACCTTTCTGTTAGCAGTCGAGCACTTAACCACTGTGCCACCAGGGCTTCTTGTGATTAAGACATGCCCCCCCCCCCAATAAAAACAATAACCAACTATTACCAGGTGTTTTGTACATTTTTTACTGGGTTTTCTAGTTGTTGTCAGTGGAAACATTGGTTTTCTATAAACCACACTATCATAGTCAGAAGAAGTCTTCGGTTTCATGGAATATGTTTGGTATATAGCATCTGTCCTCCTTTTCATGCCAGTGCCAACACTCCTGTAGATAACTGTAGTACAAAATAATACCCTATATATCGCTTCTGAAAACACTGGTACCACAAATTTATTATAAAATAACCTTTACAAAAATACATATAATAAACTTTAAGACTGCAGCTTGCAGAAGGAAGCTGACATTCCCTATGTGGCAGCCATGAAGGTGTGCTTTCAGGATCCATCACAGTGTTTGAGCCAAAGCCACATATTTCGTAGACATGCTTAGTCAATGACTGAGCATGGTGGGGGTATCAGAGCCTGGCCATTTCTGTCAACATGGGATTCTTCTGCAGGGAATCTTTGTGCTAATCCCTTGCATTGGACTTGCCAAGATTTTCTCAAAATGGTACTAGGGCCTGAGGCTTTTCCTCGCCAATCTTTCTTCCTTCCTTCTCTCCTTTTACAAGTTAAGGTCTGCACTACAATCTGTAGGCTTTTCCCGCCTACTCCTGCTCCTTTTCTCTTTTCTCCTTCACAGGTGTAACCCCCAAAAGTTTTTCTATTTGTAACTCCAACTTGGAGTTTTCTTCTCAGAGGACTTGAACTGACCCACAGTCACCAATATCCTACTCTTCTAGATGTATCACCTTAATTTACTCATGATGAATGCAGAAGTGGAAAATCTTCTTGTCTGGGCTTTTATTACATGTAATATGGCGAAATGTGTCTTATTCCCTGGGAACTCAATAGTGGGTATTTCTCATATCTTTACATCTCTCCTTTTCTATATAGTTTGTTGAGTTTTGTGTTGTTAGGAATAAACATATTTACTCATTTATTCTTCCCTTCATCATTTCATTAGAAAAAAAAAAAAGGCCATATTGAGACCTAATACATTGTAGACACTTTGCTTGGTTTTCTTAGAAGAAAGGCCGTAAGAAACTTACTGTGCAGAGATCATGTTCAATCTCTTTTTGACATCTCTCTTGCCCATCAAAGTATAGGCTCCTCTACTCTTCCCAGCCATGTTATAGTCTTTGTCATTCAAAAATTTCAGTCTGTAAGTAGGCTGTTTGCTTACTATTTATGGTCTAATTGTAGTCATAAATATGGAAGAAACACCTAATACAACGCTTTTGGTTAAGCTGCATGAGTAACTCTGAAAGTTTGATTATTACTTCTTCTTACCATCAGACAACTCCTAGCCAGTTCTGTTCCTTTCCTCTGTGGTTCTAATATAAATTGTAAAGTCAGGGCAGTAGGGCGATAGGCCTAAAAGGAAGCCCACAGAACAACTTCAGTAGCAGGAAATCTGACAAAAATACTTGCCAAGAATCAGGGCTTAAAGAGAAGAAGACGTCAGGCAACAACCATAAAGCTGATCATTTCCCCTAGAAGTATGTCCAAGGAAAAGGCTCCTGATGACTTGTGGGAAGCTCATAATGACTTCTCCAGCCCTTCCATTACCTGTGCTAAAATAACACTGGTTTCAGAAAACATATTTCTTAGTCATTCTCCTAAAACCCATGGAAATCAGGCTGAACGATTAGACTATCATTACGTGGCAAGGAGGAAAACTAGGTCTCTAAAGAAACCGCCTGCTCTAAGGCACTTGTGAACACAAACGGGTCAGTGACAGAAATGAAAAGAGAGTAATATGATTCCAACACATTGTGCATCTCCAGACTTGCCAAGCCCTTCTCTGGTCTCATAGCCAACTCCGTACTGTTGAATAATTTTAAAGAAACAGCTGAACCTTGACAGGGTAAGATGAGCTTTCACTCTTTCACAGTGTCTAACATCAGGGTTCCAATTTTGATTGGTTTCCATGGATCAGTAATTTCCTCCCTTCTTGACAGGGACCCTGCACTGAAGTCTACTAAACTGTATGTGGTAAAGTGTGCAATGAAATACAAGTACAATAAACTTGAATGAGAAGATTGAAAATATAACTGATAAACTGAAAGATCTCAAGATAAGAAATTGAAATAGCACAAAGAAATGAAGATTACAAAAGGGCTATGTGTTCAGAAGACAAGCACAGTTTAAAGCTTGCTGATACACTCTCCCAACTCTAAAGGGACAATAAATCAGAAATACTCAAACCGCCAAAAGATGAGATAATGTCGAAGTGATTTTTCCATCTTAACTACAGTGAAATTTTTCTTTTTTGCCTTGCATCCCTCTGTGGATGAGTCAATGCTTCTTATTCCTTTTAAATTCAGTGGGAAATTTATGGTTGAGCCAGATAAGAAAAATGTGCAGTATTTGTCTGCTCTAATTTGTGATTGCAATGGGTTGGTCGGGTTTAATTTGCCATACTACTGGAAAAAGTATGCGTGTCAGGAAATACACCTGACCAAACTGTGAGATAACCCTGTTAACACCTTCCTACCATCACTTTCAGAGCTCCTCCTAGTGAGATCCCCAGACTTTTTGACCCCAGAGAACCAATTGTGTGTGTTCTTCTTACTCTACTCCTTGTCATCCTTGACCTGCTGAGGTGTTAACTCTACCAAGTTGTCAGAACAGAGCATGGCATTTTGGCCTCCAAGCCTTGGCTCAACTCCTTCCCTCCCTAGAATGCCCTCCCTACCCATCTCCATCTGTTTAATTTCTGCCTGTTCTTAAAGGCACACAAATTGGATCCTTCTGATTATAAGCAACTGAAGTTGTACTCAAACCAGCTTATGCCAAAAGGGGGTTTGTTGAACTCAAAAAGAATAAAAGCTAGATGGCCACAAGATGCTTGGAACCAGGGTCCTAAATGCTTTCAGGTCCTGCTATCTCCGTTTTTTCGTTTCTGATACTCTCTAGGGTTTAGCTTCATTCTCTCAAAGAAGCTTCCACCATAAGCTGGAAACATGGTCTCTTACAGCTCAACTTTTCCTAGCTTTGCCAACATAGAGAAATTTCTCCCTTTCCTTGGGTCAAATTTTTAATTATGTGGAAGGGCACTGAGCAGTCTAAATTAGGTCACATACCCATATCTATGCACAGAGGAACAGACCTGCAGCCCCCAACAGGACCATGTGGTTGAAGGAGAGAAGGAAAATGCCCAAAAGACAGCTGGAGCTGTTTCCAAAAGAAGAAAACTGTAATGGGTAGACCAAAAAATGAGTGTCCTCCTATAGCTTGGTTTAGTTCTGCCTCTGTTCAAAGTATTACCATCATATATGCAGACAAGTCACTTCGACTTTCTCTACCTCAGTTTCTTCATCTATAAAATTAGGAAGTTGAGTTGAAATACTTTTCAGGATCCATTATGCTCTAAAATTTGATAACTCTGTGTTTCTACATCCCTCTATTGTAAAGGTTTTTCTGAACATTCTATGTTACTCTCTTCCTTCTCTGAACCTTACCATTGCTGCTCTAATTTTTATGGACTATATAAAGACATGGGGCCCTGGTGGTGCAGTGGTTAAGAGCTTGGCTGCTGACCAAAAGGTTGGCAGTTCGAATCTACCAGCCACTCCTTGGAAACCCTTTGGGGCAGTTCTACTCTGTCCTACAGGGTCGCTATGAGTTGGAATCAACTCAACAACAACAGGTTTGGTTTTGGTTTATATAAAGAAATCTCCTTACAATCTCCTTTATAATTAACCTGAGTTAAATGTTTGGAGTTTTGATTTAGGAGTTGGGAGTGCCAAGTGTGTACCAGTTGTTGTCCAGTTGATTCAACTCATGGTGTTCCTATGTATGTCAGAGTAGAACTTTGTTCCATAGAGTTTTCAATTACTGATTTTTCAGAAGTAGATCACCAGGACTTTTTGCCAAGCTGCCTCTGAGTTGACTTGAACCATCAACCTTTCAATTAGCAGCCAAGCACATTAACTATTTGCACCACCTAGGGACTCTGTTAAATGTGTATGACTCCTGAAAAGAATCAAGTTATTGAATAATGTGTAATTATTCACTCAGATAACCTATGGTCTCAGTAGGGGTTAAATGACAACAACTAAGATAAAGGTACATTATGAACCACCACCATGAAAAGGAAGAGTTAGAAACAAAGTAATTCCTCTTGCAGTCACCAGGTAAAATGGTGATTTGAGCCCTGCTATTAAACAGCTCTCCAAATCACCATGACAGTCAAACTGGAATAGCCAGTGAAATGTAGGGGATAGGAATATGGGAGAAATTACACATCACTACTGAAAAACAAAATTGGACCATCTGCCTTAGTTACCCAGTGCTGCTATAACAAAAAATACCACAGAAGGATGGCTTTAAACAACAGGGATTTATTTTCTCACAGTTTTGGAAGCTAAAAATCCAAATCAGGGTTTCAGCTGTGTAGACTTCTTCTGTGAGCCTGTCTCCTAGTTTCTGATGTCTGCCCGCAATCCTTAGTGATCGTTTGTTTGTTAATGGGTCCTCACAAGGTGTTTTCTTCTCCCCCTCCCTGCCACCGTGTGTGTGTGTGTGTGTGTGTGTGTGTGTGTGTCTGTGTGTGTCTGTGTGTGTGTGTCTGTGTGTCTGTGACTATTCTGGTTTTTTTTTTTTTTAAGACACCACTCAGAAATTATTAGATTCAGAACCTACCCTAGTGTGGTATGTCCTCATTAAGTAACAAAAGAAAACCCATATTTCCAAATAGGGTCATATTTATGAGTACAATGCTTAAGACTTTTACATTTCTTTTTGGGGACACAATTCAATTCATAACACCATCTATGAGTCACTTTCAGCTAGACATACTGCAGCTTGCGATGCAGTAAATTACTTAATATGGCCCTTCTAGTCATAGTCTTTGTGACTCCCACACAATGGTTGGGTGGGACTATGCAAATAAGGTGCTTGTGGCCCACCAAGAGGATTAGACAGGCTGTTAATAATGCAAATAAGGTGCATGGAACCCTTATAGGGGCAGAACCATGCAAATAAGGTGTATGGAACCATAACAAGGGGATTAGTCAATTTTGTCACTCCACTAGTTTTAAAGGGAACCAATTCTGGAAGCAGGAGAGGGGATCTCACTATCATCAAGAAAGAAGAACCAGAGCAGAGCATGTCCTTTGGATCTGAGGTCCCTGTGAAGAGAATCTCCTAGACCCAGGAGACAGAGACAGCAGTAACACTAGAGATGGCATGAGACAGCAAAAAATGGCAGCAGAAGAACCAGGAGACTGGCATGCGATGGCACGGTGGGCTTCCCAGCCCATGGAACAAGGTGGCTATAGTACATGTGCTGACCTACAGAGTGAGAGCTGAGCGCCTTCTGGCCAAGGCTTACTGGCAGAGTAGGGTGCCTTTGGGCATTTTTTGGTGGAGCTAAAAAACTGTAACACTGGCCCAAGTAGGGCAAAGGCCAGGTCAAGGGGGCTGAGGTGCTGAGGGGCCAAGGGGCCAAGGGGTTGAGAGCCAAGGGAGAGACCCTCCACAGCATGGCTGAGAAAAAGCTGTCCTGATTGAAGAATTGTGTCCTGAGTTGTTCCTGGTCCTGGATTGTAACCTGTTACTTCCCTAATAAACCCCTTTATTTTGAGTATAGTCTGTGAGCTCTGTGTGGCCATTGCAATGAATTATCAAACTTAGCAGAGAAGTAGAGAGTTCTTGGGAGGCATGGCTGGTGTCAGAATTGGTAAAAAAAAAAAAAAAAAAAAAAAAAGTTGGAGGGTGGAGGTATGTTTGACCTTCACCTCATAGGAATCAGCCTTAGGCTGATGATCTTGACTGATGATCTTGATTTTCTCTCCTCCTCCTGGAGTTAGATGAGGTCTGATGCCACCATGCTATTTTTTAACAGCTAGAAAAAAATTATGAAAGAGAATAATATACCTTCCTGAGAAAACAATGCCAAATGGAAAGAAAGAAGAAGAGGTATCAGAAAAACTCAACAAATATCCTAAAATGGGGTTTTGGCTAGAAGCTAGTAAAGACAAGGAATAGATAGAAACCATTTATTGTGAAACCCACTTCAACAATTTGTGTCAACATTTTTCAGTAGTATTGCCTTCATATACTACTTAATAAAAGTGATGAAAGCTAGTAAATTGGGCTTCTTATTAATATACCCGAGGTTTTCAGGTTACAATTAGTAGCACAAAGATGCAGGAGACACTTCCACAATGAGTATCTGGAGTGGAGATTAAGAGGAATTTAAAACTAGATTCAAGAAACTGGTCCCCAGTGATTAACACCACTAATGGAGAAGAAGCCGTGAAGAAGTTAAGTTTTCCTTTTGAAAAGGTGGAGAAAAATGAATTAGAGACAAGAAATATACAAGAAAATTTATTAGAGATTGTGGGCAATGAATAAAGATGAGGAAACAGGTAACAAGTGTTCATGAGAATCCATCAGAAAAAAAAAGACAGAAAACAATTATCAAAGATACAATAAAAGTAAAGTTAACTGACGTGAAGAAACTTTAAAGACTGAAAGAATTACTTGCATACCAAGCAAAATTAGTGAAAGGAGAATCACATTTAGACATATCCCGGTGGACTGTTGAAAAAAAAGAAGCAAAAAAAATCTACAAGTACCAAGACAAAAGATACTAACAAGGGGAGAAAAGAGACCTTTTTCGTATTTCTTTTCTGTCACATAAAATAAAGAAAGTTTTGTGATATTAAAAGGAAAAGTTGTGGCCAAGAGTTCTATATCCAAATCTACACTTGGGAAGAAGTAAGGAATGTACATTGAAATCAGAGAAACACTTTTCAAATATGCAAGGGCCAAAAAAGTTATAATATGCAGTTGAAAAGATTTTTCATAAACATATTCTAGCTAGGCAATAGATGAACAAAAATTAAGAAGTCAAGAAAAGGGGAAGGAATGGAATTTAAAAAGCTATGATGAATATAGTATGCAAATGCAAATATCACAAATAATTTTTAAACACATGGAATATAATATCTAAACAATGATAATTTAACAATATTAATAAAAATAATAAAGCAGGCAAAAATCTTTATGCCAACGAAAAACAAGATGTAAGAACAGAAAGTGTGGGGAAAAGTGGGAGTATTAACTTTATTTTATCTTGAGTAGGGGAATCAGTAGACACTGTGTTATTCCTCACTCTAATAATTGAAGAAAATAGATGGACTTTTTTTTTAATGTTATATATGCATGAATAGAATAAAAAGTAATACATCTTCCAAATCACTCCAGAGGGGAAAAAAGTATAGAGAGAAAGAGGGAAAAAGAAAGAAAGAAAGCAGGGAGGCAGGAAGGAAGGAAGGAAAAAGGAAGGAAAAAGAAAGAAAGATTCCACCGAATAGTGTTTCTCAAAGCATGGTTTTAGTTCTTCCTACGTAAGAATCTCCTGAGCATCTATTAGACATTCAGATTCCGGGCCTTATCCCAGACCTATTTTTTTTTTTTTTTTCAGAATTCCTGGGAATGACATCCAAGAATCTTCTTTTTTTCTTATGGGGCCATCTAATTGTTCCAGCACCATTTCTTGAAAAAAACTTTCCTTTCCCCATACCTGATGAGCTTTTAAAAAAATGAAAGGATATTTATAAATGGAACACTACTCAGCAAGCAACAACAGCAACAAATACACCACTACATGAATGAATCTAAAAATTATTATGCTTAATAAAAGAAGCCTTACATAAAAGAGTACAGAGTATATGATTCCATTTATATGAAGTTCTAGAACAAGCTAAATCAATCTAATCTAGGGTGAAAAAATTGGGAGAAGGGGCAAGGACTGATGAGGGGAGGGGAGGGACTATTCAAGAGGGAACATAAAGGAAGTTTTGGATAGCAATTGTAATGCTCTAGATATTAATATGGGTTTACATTACACAGGTCTACACATTTTCAAAACTCATACAATGACACTCTTAAGATTTCTATATTTCACTGTACTTGAAGTTTGTTTTAATAAAAACTGTAAAATATGTTGAGCTTTAGTTAATGATAAGCATGCTGAACGGTTTAAAGAAAAAGTGCACAAATCTTTGCAACTTGCTCTGAAGTATATCAAAAAATTAAGATAGATTGATCAGTAGCTACAGAGATAGATAACTGGATCAATATGTGATAAAGCAAACAGAGCAAAACATTAATATCAGAGTCCAGGTGGTACATATATGAGTATTCACTATAAAGTTATTTCGATTTTTCTGTATATTTGAAAAAAGCTTCAAAAGAGATTTGTATGTGCATTAACTTTGATACTGCTATACAGAATAGAAAGCAGAGGAAAAACAATGTATTCTGGGAGTAACAAACCCAAACCAAAGTACTACATAAAGGTTAAAATGTAACAGGATGGGACATAATAGAGTAGGTAAATGTCAAAAATAAGCACATGATCAAAATATTGATGTCTTTTAAAAAAATTTAGACAAAAAATATTAAACACATACTTTTTTTTAATTGATGAAGGTACAATCCACACAAAGATATAACAGTCATCAAGTATCAAAATCAAGCAATTGAAACATAAAGCAGCAGCAACTATTAGAAATACTAGAAGAAAATGACAGAAACGCAACATTGGGAGAATAAAATATGTTTCTTGGTCTTTGGTAGGGAAAATAAACACATAATTATTAAAAAATAAAACTGTATAATTAATACAAATTTTGATATATATTTATGTAGAGTAGTGCCTTTCATGCATTCATAGAACTCTAACAAACTGACTATTCAAAAAGCTGAAATGTGCTACATGTTATAAATACAAAGGTAGCAAAATCAGAATTTATTTAAAAAAATAAGTGTAAACAATATAGAAATTGGTAATTTTTTTTTTTTTTTTTAATTTTATTGTACTTCAGGTGAAGGCTTACAGAACAAATAGTTTCTCAGGAAACAGTAGTACACATGTTGTTTTATGACATTGGTTAACAACCCACAACATACTAAGCCTCTAAATTCTCAACCTTTTTTTTTTTTTTTTTGATGAAAATACAGATAGCCAAAGATACACCGTTTCAAAAATTTCTACATACACAGTTCAGTGACATTGACTACGCTCTTCCAACTGTGCTGTTATTCTCACTTAAGATGAAGGCTTACAGAACAAAATAGTTTCTCATTTAACAGTTACTACACATGTTGCCCTATGACAATGGTTAACAATCTCACAACACATATGATGGTAATTTTAGATGAAAAAGAAACCAAAACAACAAAGAAATTTTGGAAATAATAATAATAAAATGGCAGCAATAAAAATGAATGTACTACTGACACACACAACAATATGGATGGATCTTAAAATAATCATGCTAAGTTATAGAAGCCAAATACAAATGCCTACAAACTATATGTTTCTATTTATTTAAAATTATAGAAAATGCAAAACTACAATGAAAGAAAGCAAATCAATGGTTACCAGGGACCATGTGTCAGGGGAGTGAATTGACTGCAAAAGGTCATGAGGGAAATTTTGGAATGACAGAATTGTTCTATATCATGATTACACTGGTTTTTACATGACTGTATATATTTGTCAAACCCACCATATAGTATATTAAAATTGGCAAATTTTAATGTAAGTAAATTATGCCCAATAAAATTGACTATACACACATACTATATATATACATATATGCACACATAGATGGAGTCCCTGGCTGGCACAGTTAAGTGCTTGACTACTAGCCAAAATGTTGGCAGTTTGAACCCTAGCGGTCTGCTTCTGAAAGGTCACAGCCTTGAAAACCCTATGGAGCACAATTCCACTCTGACACGTATGGGATCTCCATGAGTTAAATCGACTTGATGACAACTAACAACAACAATACACATATATACAGAGGATATTAAGGACCACCCTATGCAAATAAGTTAACATATTTAGATGTAATGGACACTTTTTTTAAAAAAATACAACTTTGTAAATTTGGCAAAAGAAGAAATGGAAAGTTTAAATTGTCCAATATCAGCTAAAAATATTGAATCTGTAATTAAAAACTTTACCACAGAGCATTTCACAAAATTTGACACTAGTTCATCATAAAAAAAAAAACTATTAATAAACTGGGAATAAAAGTGGACTCCCTTAATCTGATTAAGTGCATCTCATAAAAAACTCAACAATAAAAATAATATCTAATGGTGAATATTGAAAACCATCTCCCTGAGATCAGGAATGAGACAATGATGCCCACAGTCAGTGCTGCCATTGAACATTGTCCTGAAGGACCAAGCCAGAACAATAAGGCAAGAAAAATAAGTAAATTTTTAAGGATTAAAAAATAAAATGTAAAACTGACAATATTTGCAAATGATATAATTTTGTAGATTGAAAAATATCTACTGATAAATTGTTTCAATTAAAAGTAAATTCAGCAAGATTGCTGGATACTAAAATCAAGATATAAAAATTAATTTTAATTCTATATGCCAGCATGAAACAATAAGAAAATTATATTTGAAAAATACAGCATTTACAATAGCATCAAGTAAAAACATCAATACCTGGTACTTTTTACAAAAAACATACAAGATCTCTACCCAGAAAACTACAAAACTTTACTGAGATAAACTGAAAAAAGAGCTAAATAAATAGATGGGTATATCATGTTCAAAAGGAGCCCTGGTGGCACAATGGTTAAAGTGCTCAGCTGCTAACTGGAAGGTCAGTGGTTCAAATCCACCAACCACACAACAGGAAAAAGATGTGGCATTCGGCTTCTGTAAAGATTACAAGCTTGGAAACCCTATGGGGTAGTTCTACTCTGTCCTATAGCGTCACTATGTGTCGGAATTGACTTTACAGCAATGGGATTGATTTTTTTACATCATGTTCATGGGCTGGAAGATTCTATATGTAAAGTTACCGATTTTCTCCAAATTAAACCATGTATTCAATGCAATCTTCTTAAAAATCCTAACCAGGTATTTTTTTTTCAATTGACAAAATAATTCTAAACTGTAAAAGGGCATTTAAAGATTCAAGAATAGCAAGAAAATTCTCAAAGAACAAATTTGGAAGACTTATAACCTCAAACATAATGATTTATTATAAAGCTACTGTAATGGCTTCAAGGATATGCAAATAAACCAAAGCAATAGAATAGAGACTCAGAAACAGACCCATAGCTACGCAGTCAATTGATCTATAAGAAAGTTGACACAGCACAAGGGAATAGTCCTTTTAATAAGTGGTGCTAGGCATGGTGTTTCAGTGATAGAATTCTCACCTTCCATGTATGAGACCCTGGTTAGATTCCCAGCCAACGCACCTCAAGCGTAGCCACCACTGGTGTTTCATAGTCATGTTGTATGATGCTGAACAGATTTCAGAGGAGCTTCCAGACTAAGACAGACTAGGAAGAAAAGCCTGATGATCTACTTCTGAAAATCAGCCTATGGATCACAACTGTCTGATCCGGTTGTGCATAAGGTCGCCATGAGTTGGGGGCAAACTGGACAACAGCTAACGACAACAACATAAAAAAATAAATGAGTCATGACCTCACACCACACTTAAAATTCAATTAAAAATCAACCCCAGACTTAAGTTAGATCTAAAAGTGAAAGACAAAGCAATAAAGCTTTTAGATTATTATATTGGAGTAGAACTTGATGACTTGGAGTAGACAGAGTTTTTGTCTTTTTTTTTTTTTTTAAGAACACAAAAGCCCTAACAATAAAGGAGAACTATGATAATTGTCTATATTAAAATTAAGAACTTCTGTTCATCAAAAGACACCAGTAAGAAAGCATAAAGGCAAGCCATGGTTTAGAAGATATTAAATACATATCTGACAAATGACTCACATCCAAAATATATAAAAATTTCTAACAATAAATAAGAGAAAATATTATGATTCAATCAAAAAGTGAACACCTGAACAAGAACTTTGCAAAACAGAATATCTAAATAGTCATAAATATGTGAAAAGGTGCTCTGCCTCTTTAACCGTCTTGGAAATACAAACTGAAACCATGGTGAGATGATACTACACGTACCCAGCAGAATGAATAAAACTACCAAGAGTTGGCAAGTACGTGAAGCTGAAAATCTCATAGTCTCCTTCTGAAGGTGTAAATTGATACCAACACTTGAGAAAACTATCTTGGCATTATCTCCTAAAGCTGAACATATGCATACCCTACGACCTAGCAATTCCACTCCTTAGTATATAGCTGTTATGGATTGAATTGTGTCCTCCAGAAATGTGTGTCAACTTGGCTAGCCCATGATTCCCAGTATTGTGTGGTTGTCCACCATTTTGTGATCTGATATGATTACCCTATGTGTTGTAAATCCTAACCTCTATGATGTTAATGAGGTAGGATTAGAGGTAGTTGTGTTAATGAAGCAGGACTCAATCTACAGGATGAGGTTGCATCTTGAGTCAGTCTCTTTTGAGATGTAAAAGAGATAATCCAGCAGAGAGGAGAGGGACTTCATTACCACCAAGCAAGGACAGACAGGAGGGTGGTGTCCTTTGGACCCAAGATCCCTGTGCTGAGAAGCTCCTAGACCAGGTGAAGACTGATGACAAAGACCTTCCCCTAAAACCGACAGACAAAGAAAGCCTTCCCTTGGTGCCTTGAATTCGGACTTCTAGCCTCCTAAACTGTGAGAGGTAACCCTGGTGGTGTTGTGGTTAAGTGCTACAGCTACTAACCAAAAGGTCGACAGTTCCAATCCACCAGGCACTCCTTGGAAACTCTATGGGGCAGTTCTACTCTGTCCTATAGGGTCGCTATGAGTCAGAATCAGCTCGACAGCAATGGATTTGGTTTCTTTCTTTCTTTTTTTTTTTTTAAAAACTGTGAGAGAGTAAATTTCTGTGTGTTAAAGCCATCCACTTGTGTTATTTCTGTCATAGCAGCACTAGATAACTATGACAATAGCCAACCAAAATACATACACATTTACCCCCAAAAGACATACAAGAATGTTTATGGCAACACTTTGTAATAGCGCCAACTGGAAACAAAATGTTCCTTAACAGTAAAAAGGATTAATAAATGGTGATGCAGTCATATAACAGAATACTATACAACAATGAGGCCAGGGGTTTGAACTCACTAGTGACTTCATGGAAGAAAGACATAGCAGTTTGCTTCCATAAAGATTAGAGCCTTGGAAACACTATGGGGCAGTTCTACTCTGTCCTACAGGTCGCTGTGAGTTGGAATCAACTCAAAGGCAACAGGTTATACAACAATAAGAACGAACAAACTGCTACAAACAACAGCATGGTTAAACCTCACAAACGCAATGCTAAGGTAAAGAAGCTAACACACACAGACACAACACATGCATAGTGTAGGATCCCATTCAGTCAAAACTAATAGGTATTATCGTAGTATAGAAGTCAGGATAGTGGTTATTCAGGGAAGGGAGTTAATAGCCATGGACAGGGCACACAAGAGGTTTCTGGAGGGCTAGTAATAGTATCCTCTCTGCTCTGCACGGTGGTGGTTAGATAAATTGATGGCTATATCATGTTCATGGCTGGGAAGATTCTATATTGTAAAGTTACTGATTTTCTCCGAATTAAACTGTGTATTCAATGCAATCTGCATGGTGGTTCACTTCATGGAAATTAGTCAAGTTGTACACTTATGATTTGTGCACTTTGCTTGACACATCAATAAGAGTTTACCTTAAATCAGCTTATAAAGCATTATAATATGATATTTATTTTGAGAGGAAAAGATGACGTATAATAAAAGACAGAAAAACTGAAATATGACTATTTCTTTGTGTTAGAATTATAATTTTTTTATTTCTTTGTGTGTGTATGCGTTGTTCTCTATTTTCCAAATTTCCACAAGGACCAAAAATTACTTTTGTATTTTAAAACAGCAATAAAAATTATTTTAAATACAGGAAGGCCTCTTCAGGCTGACCAATCAGGTGGTGGAATACAAACAGTTAACTGACGGATCCAGAAAAGAAAGTGCTTCTCAAAGACGTTACTGAGTTGAACAGGAGTGACTGATAGGCAAATAAAAAATGCAGCAGACCAGGCAAGTATAGAACATTGTACTGCGTGTTAAACTCAGTAAGAAATGATAATGTCTGATATTTTGGTAGCCCTTTATAGTTTTCAACATGCTTTCATGTCCATTTTCTCATTTTAGCCTCACAAAATTGTGTGAAATAACTGGGGCAAGAGCTATCACCACCATTTTATAAAAGCACAAATGAGTCCTAGAGAGAGCAAGTCATACGCCAAAACCAAGAACTTGGTAAGGGAAAATACTAGTGACCCAGAAATTCTCAACCCAATCGAGTTGTCATTTGTGAGAAATGACAATAGATGTTTTTAAATATTCAAAGACCCAAAAAGTATACCCCTCAAGCACTCTTCCTAAAAGATTATTCAAAAACTAATTGTAGACAAAAAAGCAGAAAATAATAATTAAGACTAAAAAGTAAGACTATGAAAGGATTTACAATCAGCATTAAAGCCAAATAAACTTATGGAGCTAAACATAAATAACTGTAATAAATATTACAAAATTGAATCTGGAAGATAAAAACTGTTCTCAAAAATCTCATATTTTAAGTATATAATTGTCTGAGTCCATAACCATTAGTAAAATTAACAAATATTGGTATGTGTTTGATATATTAGGTAGACAACATTTATTCCTTTATTCTTCAACTTTGAAAATTAAAGATATAATTAAGTCGGTATTTTTAAAACAAAAAAAAAAATCACCAACAGAATTTGAAACGAGATGTTTTCCATATTATATTCTCTATAGAGTAAAAGCAGCCTGGTGGCGCAGTGTTAAGAGCTCAGCTGCTAAACAAAATGTTGGCAGTTCAAATCCATCAGCCCCTCCTTGGAAGCCCTGTGGGGGAGTTCTACTCTGTCCTGTAGGGTCGCTATGAGTTGGAAACGACTCGAAGACAACGGGTTTGGTTTTTTGTTTTTTTTTTTTTAATGTAGAGTAAAAGCTAGGAAAGCAACTGTAAGAAGCATAAGTAAACATAAAACAAGAGGACAGAAATAAGAGCTAGTTTAGGTAAATGTAAATGACTTAAGCTTTCAAATTGAAAACAAAAATTCTAAGATTGCATTAGAAAGTAAACGCTAACCAAATGATACTTACAAAATACACTAAAAAATAATATTGAAAATTTAAATTTTTTAAAAGGGGTTTCTATCAGGCAAAGGCAAAGAAAAGTCAAGGGCATAAATATTGTCAGACCAAGTAAATTTCAAACCAAAAGACAGTGAATATGGTAAAATAGAATTATTGGATAATGATGTATATCCATACTGAATATACAGCACTTAGGAACTATATAAAACTGTTTTGAAAAACAAGAAGATTGTCAGAGAGGCAATTATCATGGAGGCATTAATTAGCACAGCATTCTCAATCTCTGACAGGTTAACTTGATAGTAAATAAAGACATAAAGCTTTAAATAATTTAAATACTAATCTAAATTAATAAATATGTAACATTTGTTCTTTAAGGGACTATACCTTCTTTTTAATTATCTGTGAATCACTTATAAGAGTTGACCACAAATATAACTGTTGAGTTAAAATAAATAAATAAATAAACATTGTGTGACCCACATGCTCAGGAAGTCAAACAGGGCAATACATCAAAAGCCAGAAACAAAGGCTTAAGCCAAAAATCTCAAACAACCTGAACATTTTTTCTTTTTTTAAAGCTTTGTCCTAAATAACTATTGGGTCAATGAGGACATCAAAATCAAAATCACAGACTCTTAAAAAATAACAATACTCAAAATACTACCTTTCATAATTTTGAGAATGGGGACAAGAGCTGTACTTAGTATTTAAAAAGTTAAAGGAATTTTTCCCTTTCTCCTTTATCCCTTTTTATCTGATTCTTCCTAATTAAGTTCTCTTAGCTGATAAGATTTAAACTCAGTCATCTAGTCACTAATAAAAGTTAAAAAGTAAGATTGAATTCTCTCAGGGTATCTGCCCCAACAACTGACTTTAAGAACTGAGTGGATTTCTGCATACAGTTGGGCTATAAAGCAGGCACTGTAGATAACCCACCACAGAGTTTATGTCCAGTGACTGGCAGATTCCGTCCCTAATATTCCACCCTCTTTTCCTCACATCTCTCCTCAGAATGTGTGATGGTTAATTTTATGTGTCATTCTTGGCTAGGCTATGATTCCCAGTAGTTTGGTCAAATTTTGCTGTTCTGTAATGTAATGTAATGTAATTACTCTCCATAATGTAATCTAATGTAATCAATCAGTCAATCAGAAGGAGAGTTTCCTTAAGATGTTATCTGCCTCAAGACTATAAATAGATATTTTGGCAAAATGACTCTGCACTCTTCCTGCCTGACCTACAAGTCGTGGGACCCTAGCCTGCCAAAGTCTCAGCCTGCCACCTGACCTACACATTTTGGACTTGCCAACCCCCTCCTTCCCTCCCCCCTCCCCCACCCTGCCAATCCATGAGCCGTCAGGAGTTGCCAGTCTCTACAATTGTGTGAGCCAACCCCTTAAAGTAATTCAACCTTTCTCACTCTCTCTTCCTCTCTCTCTCTCCCTCTCTCTCTATATATACATATTTAGTGATGAGAGCTGTACTTAGTATTTAAAAAGTTAAAGATAACTTAGTTAGAAAGAGCCAGATCAAAAGGGACAAAGGAGATAGGGGAAAATTCCTTTAATCTCACTGGTTCTGTCTCTCTACAGAACCCTGAATAAAACGTATGGGTTTCTTAGTTGCCTACAAAATTGGAGAGTGACATCTACCTTTCTAGAGAAGATGCTCTCTGAGGACATTTTCAGGGGAGTATCCTCTAGCTGAGGCAAGTTTAACATGACCGGTATTAGTATAACCTGAGCGGCAGACTTGTTGCTGCTCGTGGGGTCTGCTCTTGCTGGACAGTGGTAATGTGCGGTCAGCTGGACGGCTCTGATAACTGGGAAAGTCAGCTGTGGAGTTGACCACCCGTTGACAGACACAACAGTCCTGTAATGAAATTCAGTAAGTACAATGATAAGCAAGCTTCATCTGCCCCATTTCAAAAGAGAAGTTGAAAAATCTAAAGCTGAGGGACTCTTTTACAGTCCGTTGAAGGCAATAATCTCAGTATCAGACAGAGCCAAATTTTCTCCATACATTTTAGAATGAGAAAATGCTCTGCTTGTGGAATATCTAGTTTCTTCATGCTTGCTTAAAGTCCATAAATTGCAAGCTGCTTGGTTCCATTTCCATAATGATCACAGCAAGTGGGTCCCTGAACTCAAAAGCCCCCAACATCTACTCTGGTTCTCTCCAAGGGGCAGCTCAGCATTATTATTACCTAGACAGAGCATGTAACACTGGTGTGACGAAGGGATTTGCAAAGTAAAAAACAGTCTGAGCAGGTCCCTTAAAATATGACCTGCCTCGGAAACCCTAGGTCAGACACCAAAAACAGAAGATAGCCAACACCTCTGGATATTTAAAAGAGATATATGTTAAGTACAGTAATTATTAAACTGCAGTTTGCAAAGTGCCTCCAAAAATTAAGATGAAAATAGAAATTCGCATCCCTTCATGGGAAAGGGAGGGAGCAGTTTTGGCAGAACACCCTGGTTTGCTGTTAAAGCATTTAACCTAGATTCTAACCTTTCAAACCTTATTTATAAACAAAGTCAAACAAAGTTTGGCTTCTCATCTAATACTCTTACCTCTTAGCCATCTCTCTCCCACTTACTAATGAAACATTTAATTTGTGATTGGTAAATAGTGTGAAATAGTCTTGCTTTTCCTACCCTCTCTATCTTTGATTTTTATAGTTAATATGACTTGTGAATTGCTTTGTTCCCTAAAATCAAGTGTTCTGAGCCACCCACACTATTTTGTGAGCCTCACTGGGACTAACAGCCCACGTTTTTTAGGTGATTGACTAGAGTCAGGGGTTTGGCTTTGACCTTGGAGCAGCTTTTCTTCCCAGGAAGGTCAACTGGCTGTTTCGAGAACTGAATGAAGGTCTCCAAGCTCTTGGATTTCTCCAATCATCTTCTGACTTGTAATTCTTTCAGTTGCTTTTTCCATTACACTTAGAATCCTGCAGGAAGAAGCTTATGGCTCATTAAGCTGAAAATTGTACAATTATATTGCAAGGTAAGGTAACTATTGTTCAGTCAAAGTTTTAATGTATCTTCATATACCCTCGTGGCATTGAGAGAAAATCTTACGTTTATATTGAATAAGGGTGGGGTTCTCAGAGATGTCACACTATCTCAGCGATAGCCATATTGACTTCTGTAGCTTGTGCATCAGAAGTACTGGGCTCATAGAGTGCTTTTGCAAAAGTGACTTTATTTTTTTCTTCCACTGTCACTTTAAATTGCTCTGTGGGAGTTTTCCTTCCCCTTTCTCTTGATGACAGTTGGAGCAGGCCCCATGATTTTTCTGTTCACTTTTCTTTTATTATTTTTTTACGGCTTTGTTAAGGTATAATTTACCTATCACCATTGTAAGTATAAACTCAATGCTTCCTAATAAGTTTATTTAGTGAGTTGTGCAACCATCATGATAATCCAGTTTTAGAACACTTCTACGACCCTACCCCCCAAACTCCTCAAGCCCATTTGCAGTGAATCCCTGCTTCAACTCCAGCCCCAGGAACCACTGATCTACTACTTTGTCTTTCCTGGACACTTCATATGAACGGAATCATACACCATGTAGTCTTTTTCATCTGGCTCGTTTCACTTACCACAATGTTTTGGATTTATCTCAGCAATGTTACGTAGTTTTTAGTGTACAGATCTTACACTTGTTTCATTAAATTTATACTGAGTATTTTATTCTTATTAATCTATTGTGAATGGGATTGTTTTCTTGATTTTATTTGCAGATTGTTCATTGCTAGTATATAGAAATGTGATTTTTTGTTTTTATTGAGCTTGTATCCTGTGACTTTGCTGAACTCATTGACTAATTTTAGTAGATTTTTTTGTGGAAATTTCTTCAGATTGCCACACAGAGGATCATGTTATTTTTGGTGGGGAGGAGAGGATTTTTACTTACTTTCCAATTTGGAAGCCTGTAAATTTTCTCTTCCTTAGTGAAATAGCTATAATCCCCAGTAAAATGTTGCAGAGAAATGGTGAACGCAGATAATCTTGCCTTACCCTTGATCTTAGAGAGAAAGCATTCAATCTTTCACCATTAAGTATGATATTAGCTGTGAGTTTTTCATAGATGCCCTTTATCAGATTGAAGAAATTCCCTTCTATTCCTAGTTTGTTGGGCATTTTATCATGAAAGATGTTGGATTTTTATCATCCATTGAGATAATTTTAAAATTTTTGTATTTTATTCTATGAATACAGTAAACCAAAAACCAAACCCACTGCCATCGAGTTGATTCCAACTCATAGCGACCCCATAGGGTTTCCAAGTCTGTAAATCTCTACCGTAGCAGACTGCCACATCTTTCTTCCCCGGAAATGCTGGTGGTTTCGAACAGCCAACCTTTCTGTTAGCAGTCGATCACTTTAACCACTGCAGCATCAGGGCTCCTTATGTAGTAGATTACATTAATTGATTTTGGATTTTAAATCAACCTCATAGTCCTGGAGTAAATCCCACTTGGTCATAGTGTATGATCCTTTTTAAATATTGCTGAATTTTGTTTGCTAATATTTTATCAAGGAATTTTGCATTTATGTTCATGAAGGATATTGGTATCAGAGTAATACTGGTCTTATAGAATAAGGTCAGAAGTGTTGCTCTTCTACTTTCTGGAAGAGTTTGTGAAGGATGGTGTTATATCTTCTTTAAATATTTAATAAAATTCATCAGTAAAGCCATATGGGATTGGGCTTTTATTTGTGCAATTAGTAATTCAATTTCTTTACTTGTTATGGGTCTACTCAGATTTTCTACCTCTTCTTGGGTCAGTTTTGGTAATTTTTGCCTTCTTAGGAACTTGTCTATGTCATCTAAGTTGTCTGATTTGTTGGCATAAAGTAGTTCATAATGTTCTCCTATAATGATTTTAATTTCTGTAATATAGTAGTGATATTCTTTTTTCCATACCTGATATTTATAATTTGTGCCTTCACTCTTATTTTCTCTGTCAGTCTAGCTCAGAGTTTATCGATTTTGTTCATCTTTTTAAAGAACCAACTTTTGGTTTTATTAGTTATATTTTTTTGTTTTGTTTTGTTTTATCTTTTACTTCAGTGATTTCCACCTTACCCTTTTTATTTGCTTCCTTCTACTTGCTTTTGGTTTGCCTGGCTCTTCTTTTTCTAGGCTTTCTTTTTTTTTAGATAGGAGCTTAAATTATTGATTTGAGACCTTTTTTTCTTTTCTGATATAAGCATTTAAAATTATGAATTTCCTGCTGAGCACCATTTTTATGTTTTTGTTTTATTCCGTTCAGAATATTTTAAATTTACCTTTTGATTTCTTCTTTCACCCATAGGTCATTCAGAGCATATTATTTAATTTCCAAATAGATTGTGTTTTCTCATATGGCTTTCTGTTGTGGATCTCTAATTTAATTCTGTTCTGGACCAGCGTATGATCTATACCGGAAAATACTGCATGTGCACTTGAAAAGAATTTGCATTTTGAGGTCTTTGGCTGGAGTGTTCTGTAAATGTCAGTTAGGTCAATTTAGTTGATAGTGTTGTTCAAGTCTTATATGTCCCTGTGGATTTTCTATATAGTTAGTTGTTCTATCGTTTATTTAGAGTGGGACATTAAAATCTCCAATTATTATTGTTGAATTATCTATTTCTCCTTTTAATTCTGTCAGTTTTTGCTTTATGTATTTTGAGGATCTGTTGTAAGATGCTGTCTTGATCAGGGTTCTCTAGAGAAACATAACTAGTAAGAACTAGTAAATACATATCTATACATATATATATATATACACACACATATTTCTTAGACATGAATCCAAAAACATGATACAAAAAAGAAAAGAAACAGATAAATTGGACTTCATTGAAATTAAAAATATTTCCTCTGTGAAAGTCCTTGTTAAGAGTATGAAAAGACAAATTACAGACTGAGAGACAATATTTGCAAACCACACATTTGACAAATATCTAGAATATGTAAAGAAATCTCAAACCTCTGCAGTAAGAAAACAATCTAATTAGGAAATGAGCAAAAGACATGAACAGGCATTTCACCAAAAAGGAGCTATGGATGACAAGTAAGCACATGAAAAGATGTTTAACATTATCAGCCTTTGGGAAATGCAAAGTAAAATCACAATGCGATATCATTATGCACTTATTAGAATTGCTAAACTAAAATTAGTGATAACACTGAATGCTGTGCTGTTGAGGATGCAGAGAAATTGAATCTCTCCTATACTGCTAGTGGGAATGTAAAATGGTACAGTCACTCTGGGAAATAGTTTGTCATTTACTTATAAAACTAAATATGCACTTATATGATCCAGCAAGTCTTGGCCATTTATCCCAGAAATGAAACCTTAGTTTGTACAAAACTTGTATGTGAATGCTTATAGCAGCTTTATTTGCAGTAGCCCAAAACTAGAAACAACCTAAATATCCTTCAGTGGGTGAATGGTTAAACAAACTCTGGAACAGCCATATGATGGAACACTACTCAGCAATTAAAAGGAAAAAACTATTGATATAGCCAACAACTTGTGCTTAGTGAAAAATGCTATCTGAAAAAGTAACATACTATATGATTCTATTTAATATGTCATCTCTGAAATGACAGAACTGTAGTGATGGAAAACAGATCAGTGGTTGCCAGAGGACAGGAACAGTGGTGGGGATTAGATGTGACTATAAAGGGCTAGCACACAGGAATTCCTTTACGGTATTAGAACACTTCTGTATCCTGATTGTGGCAATGGTTACAAGAATCCATACTGCAGATCAAATTTCACAAAACTACGCACACACACGCACCTGCACACACCCACAAAGGAGTGCAAGTAAAACCAGTGAAAAGTAAATAAGGTCTGTAGTCTAGCTGATAGTATTATGTTAATGTCAATTTCGTCATTTCTGATACTGTACTACAGTTACATGTCACCATTGGGGTGAAGGAAGCTGGTTTAAGGATAGAAGAGATTCTATGTACTATCTTTGCAACTTCTTGTGAGTATATAATCAATTCAAAATAAAAAGTTAATAATAAAACACATATACACACATACAAAAAGTGTCCAGTCCAATATACCAATCTATACTTCAATTTTCATCTGAAGATGACACTTCTTCCTGGCGTTTTTGCTCTTACCCTTGCTTTCTAAACTTAGTCTCTTCCCCTCATCAAAGTCAAAGTTGGGGGAGGGCACTCAGAAGGAAAGAAAAGAGAGGAGGATAGGAATGTTCCTATTTGCTTAGTACTCTGCTGGGTTGGCCTCAAGTCCTTCAGGTCTGGCAGGTGTTTAAAGGGGATGCTGTCTCATCAGCATTTTCATGAGATCTTCAGAGACTTCTTGATCTTTCAGACCACAACTCCCTGGGTAGGAGTAGTGCCCCTCCTGAAGCTGGCCATCTCAGTCCCCTCTCTGCCTCAGTTCCTGTACACCCATAGCTTCTGAATGCTGGCACACTGGCAGGTCACTACTCAGGCAGAATTCCTTTTAAAGCAACCCTAGATGAACATCCATTGTGATTTCCACTTCTGGTATCTGGGATTCACATGCTATTGATCTATTGACCTGGGGGTGGGAGGGGTGCAGTTACTGCCTTGCGGCAGCCTAGACTCGGTGGCCATAGGCCACTTGAGCTTTCTCAGATGTGAGCTGGCCATTAGTCTCTGTGCCTCCCCATTGTGATAAGATCTCTCTAGAATCCTCATAGATGGCAGTCCCATAGCAATGTGACAAGAAATACCACCAGTACCTCAGCAAACATATCAATCTCTATCCGTATCTATATCTAGCTTCTGATATTGTTCTATTTGTCTTAAAAAAAAAAAACCCTATGGATGATTGAATTAGTGCTAATTGCAACTCCTCTGACTCATTTCTCATACCTCATAGATAAACAGGGTAATATCTTGGCTTTAGGTTTAAGGAATCATTTTTATTCAGACTACAAAACACGCTATTAATTCTGAAATGCATTTCTGGATCACTATAGCACTATAGTTTAGCAACCAATTAAAGATACACACACAAATCAGCCTTAACCAGACAAACTTTGTACATAAGCAGAGATCTTTGCTGGGCCTGAAGACTGCCGTGGAACTATGGAGCTTGAGCAACACTCTGTAAAATGACACACTAACAAGCAAAAGAAGAGTCACAGCAAATGATCCAGCAGAGCTTTGAGGGAGCTAACAGGCAGAATCCTAAATTGGATATGTCACATTTTGGCAATAGCAGCCACTTGTGATTAGTGTGAAACAAGGCACTAACACGCTAAAGGACCCACAAAAAGCCAAAATAAATGGGAAACAAATGAACCTCTAACAAATGATGAAAATAAAGACAACTTAATCATTGTGGAAATCTTTGTGTTTTCAGTAACTCCACTCTACCCAGTATGGAGATGTGGGCTCATTTCTTACTCTTTGCCCAGCGTCATGCTGTGCAGTCTTTCTGTCCCCTAAATTTACCTTCTCAAGCCCACCTCCCAACCTACAGCTGGGCTCATCCTCTCTAACCTGGATTGTGCCATCATCAGTTCCTTAACTAGTCTCTCTGTGTTCCATCTGTTCCCTCTGATTTCTCCTCACAAATCACCAAAGGAATCTTCCTCAAACTCCATTTTCACCCTATCATTCCCAAGGTCAAGAACTTACTGCCTCCACATTAGCTACCTAACACCTAAGAACTCTGTCAACTTTAGGAGTAAAAGTAGATTCTTTCTCTTTTCAAGAGTGTACCTTTACACCGAGACATAGACTGGTGAAGAATACGCAAAAACTCAAACATTTTAATGCTGTCTGGGATCTCTCAAGACCTAGTAAGGGAGAAAAGTATTATCTCCAGCCAGGGAAGAGGATCAGGATTTCAAATTCTCACCACTAGAGGCAAGATGCAGCTAATGGTGATGACACAAAAGGGAATGGACATGGTTATGATCAGTCCGCGTCCTCTGAAAGCTAGGTCTTATCTTATCTGGACTAAGAGGATCTATACTTTGGTAGCTGGCTCCAGCAGCTATAACAGCAGCGGCACAAGGGGCATACCGCCTCAAGATGCCCTTAAAATTTGGCCATCTTACCCTCCTTCTGTGGCCGGTCAAACCAAAACCCATAGCCATCAAGTCGATTCCAACTCACAGCGACCTTATAGGACAGGGTAGAACTGCTCCATAGAGTTTCCATTGCTGTAATTTTTACAGAAGCAGACTGCCACATCTTTCTCCTGTGGAGCCGCTGATGGGCTCAAATCACCGACCTTTCAATTAGCAGCCAAGCTCTTAACCACTATACCACCAGGGCTCCCTTCCATGGCTAAAAGAGCCTGAAAATAGATACTGACCCAATATTGAACGACACTCTGTAAAGCCAATATTGAATGGCTAAATGTTAACATTAATATTTGACCAAAGCCAAATACAACCATAGTAGAATGAATTTCTGGAAAGAAGTGTAAATCTGAAATTATATCAAAAAATTAATTATTTTTTTAATTGTATTATTAAGGCTTTTGTAGTCCAGTTTTAAATTTTGATGCCGTGGTACAAGAACAGTAATTTCTCAGTTGCTAAATTTCACCTGTGATTAGTATACACATTCATGATATGAATAGATGCTCACTTTCAACTGACCTTGGTGGAGGAGCAAGTTTTCTTAAGTGACCTCATTTTTTCTTTATCATTTAAAAATTTTCTTCAAATTCTTTATATGTGTGGATTTAAGATGACTTATCATGGAAGTTGTTATGTATAGTTTGGGAATTGACATCAACTCTGGTTGGCAAAGTTGATGCTTATCCTCAAATGTTAAAAAAATTCCCAAACAGGACTTTTGTTTTTATAGACATACTCTGTATGGAATTAGTTAATTCCATTTAATTAATTTAATTTAATTTAAATCCAATTATTAAAAGTTGTTTTATATAATGTTATGAATGCTGATACACCAAACAATTCTATGAAAATTATAACCTATAATCCAATCTTTAGAGAAGCAGTGTCTGCTAGAAATACAATGAAAACCACGTGCGTACAGAATTAAGGGGCTGGCTATACGCGCACCTTTCTGGGGTAGTAGGCTTAATGGAGCACCAAACTTGATACATGTCAAAAAAATAATTTGACTGAAATGTTATCAAAACAAACTAAACACCAAGTAGTTACCATAAGTTTATATAGATGTTCCTGGCATAGTGGTATAAATTGTTGTTAGTTTCTGTTATAGATTGAATTGTGTCCCCACAAAAGGGGTGTAAATTTGGCTAGGCCGTGATTCCCAGTATTGTGTGGTTGTCCACTATTTTGTGATCTGATGTGATTATCCTATGATGTTAATGAGGAAGGATTAGAGGCAGTTGTGTTAATGAGGTAGGACTCAATCTACAGGATTAGGTTGTATTTTGAGTCAATCTCTTTTGAGATATAAAAGAGAGAATCAAGCAGAGGGACAGGGGGGCCTCATACTACCAAGAAACAAGTGCCAGGAGTGATGCACATCCTTTGGATCCGGGGTTCCTGCACTGTGAAGCTCCTAGACCAGGGGAAGATTGATGACAAGGACTTTCCCCAGAACCAAAAGAGAGAGAAAGCCTTCCCTTGGAGCTGGTTCCCTGAATTCGGACTTCTAGCCTCCTAAACTGTGAGAAAGTAAATATACATTTGTTAAAGCCATCCACTTATGGTATTTCTGTTACAGCAGCACTAGATAACTAAGACAGTTGCCATAGAGTAAACTTCGACTCATGGTGACTTTATGTATGACAGAACTAAACATTGCCAAGTCCTGTGCCATCCTCATAATCGCTGATATGTTTGAATTTTGTCGTGGCTATCATGTCAATTCATCTGCACAACCCCATTGTAGAAAATACTCTCATATTTAAGAAATTAATTACTGTTGTACTCTCTCACAAAAAGTTCACCACTATACTAGGACAACTCCAATTTACCAGGTGTACATCTTAAGTAGAAGCCCTGTGAGCAACTTGGACAGATGACTGCACCAGCCAGATGGCAGAAGCTATCAGAGTAAGGGTCCACGTGCTCCAAGTCCTTATTAGTCCATCACCTCCAACAATAATAACCTACCATTAATGTGTCTCTGATGATTCCTATTGCACTACACCATGGGAAATCAGCACTAACAAAGCGGCTGTGTCAGATCATCAGATGCATTTCCTCATTGCCAGTTCCATCATAAACTTCATTCTTGAAATAAAGTAAATGAATAACTATACTTTTTTTTCTGCTATTATATTAAAAGACACTTATGACGACTTCTTCCTGAGGTGCAAAAATATCATCGTCGGACCCTGCATATGTAATTTTAAATGTTCTGGTAGTCACATTTAAAAAGTAAAAAGAAGCAGGTAGAATTAATTGCAATGGTATATTTTATTTAACCCAATATATCTAAAATATCTTTTCAGCATGAAATCAATATAAAACAATTATTAATGAGGTAGTTTACATTGTTTTGATACTAAGTCTTCGAAATCCAATATGTATTTTACAGTTACAGCACATCTCAATTCAGACTAGCCACATTTCAAGTGCTCCATAGCCACACGTGGCTAGTGGTTACCCATACTGGACAACACAGCTCTAGAGATTGCTCTTAGGTATGGCTGCACACTCCTGAATTGGATGGGCACTTCCTAGGAGACCAGTGATTCTGTGATAAATTCAAGTTGATGATGTTTGTAAGTTAAACAGACTTATAAAAATTAAAAGTTATTTCATGTAAGAAAATTCTATGTTGCTACGAAAGCAATCTTTGCTCATCCTTTCAGCCTCAATCTCACCTTTTCTTACAAATACTATTTTCTAGAGACAACTCAGTTCAAGCCAAATAAACTTGGATTCCATTCAAGAAAGTTTCCTTTAGTAATTATCATAAGATCATTGAAAAAAATGTTCTTGGGTTTTTGCTTTTTGTTTTATCTATACTAGTGCTAGACTTGAACTCAAATTTAGCAATAGATCATGACTCTATTGACTTTGTAGGCCCCCTGCCTCTGATTCATTCCCATTGTTGATTGTATCTTATTCAGAACATCCTCTAGACTTTTGAAATATTCAAAAGCTCCAAAATTAAATTATGAAAAATATGTAAAATACCTCGCCTAGTCCTTGGCACATAGTGAAATGGTAGAAAAGAAAATCTCATCCCCCTAGTGAGGGATTTCCTAACTAAATACTGAAGAATGCCCAACTCATGTGCCACCTTTTCCCTGTGGATTTCTGAGTACCCTCAGAAAGGACAGAATATGTTTGTAGATCCACAAATTTCAGTTTATCCCATGGTTTCTGCCCCATTCTCTGAAGAGTTTTTACCAGGAAGAGATAGCCAATGCCATGTGCTCATTACTTTTGCTCTTTTTTGGCATATCACCTTGCCAACGAGACACACCAGTCAGGAATATGAAGAATCAGCAAAGGGCATGCATGGAGAACATACAAACTGTATAAATCTGACCCAAAGTCAAAGAAAATGGACTTAATCACTTCCTGGGTTCTGATGCTTTTTGTGTGTCATATCTTTCCTTCAAGGCCCTGGCAACGTAAGCTATGACAGCTGGGTGCCTGTGGTCATTGGCACTTGGTAGATTATGCTTGTTATCTGAAGGGTGTGTGCACTGTGTTCCTAGCCCATGTGAGCATCACAGTGTGCAGCCTAAATTCAAGCTGTGTGACCATTGTTCCTGGTGTGTTTGAGGAATACTGTAAAAGCTGGAGGTGACCTGGTAAAATGAGGAGTCCATAAGTGCTAGAGGGACTTCCTGGAAACAAGGGTTCACAAGAACACCTGACTGGGAAGCTCCCATCATCCTGCACTTGGTAAAGGTTTTAACCCTGATTTTTGCCACTGTCAGGCCCTGGTACTAGCTTTTGGCCTCGACCCAAATCCTGGCTCTACTATGGCTCCCCATACACTGTCATGCTTTCTGGATAAACAGAAATGGAAGATGTTCTGGCGTAGGAAGCAAAGAGCTGGGTGGCTATTTTGTTGTTAGTTGCCATTGTATCAGCTCTGACTCCTGAAAACTATGTGTATAACAGAATGAAATGTCCTGTGCCATCTTCACGATCGTTGGTATGTTTGAGTCCATTGTTACGGCAATCATGTCAATTCATCTCATTGAGGGTTTCCTTCATTTTCACTCACCCTCTACTTCACCAAATATGTTCTTAGACCTCTTCAAGGAGCCCAGGTGGTGCAATGGTTAAGTGCTCAGCTGCAAACAAAAAGGTTGGAGGTTCGAACCCACCCAGCAGCTCCACATGAGAAAAACTTGGTGATCTACTTCCGTAAAGATTATAGCCAAGAAAATCCTATGGGGCAGTTCTAGTCTGTCACATGGAGTCACTTTGAGTTGAAATCAACTCAATGATGGCACCCAACAACAGACTTCTTTAAGAATTATCAGGGGGTTTTGTAAAAACTAAAAACAATAATGACTTTGGTAGTAATAAGAAAAAGGGAAAGGCAGTCATAGCATTGATTTTCACCACTCTTTTGAATTTTAGGCAGGTAAGCAGGCAAAAGAAGGCACTTTTAATGTATTTGTCTCTTTCAGCTTTGTGATTAGCTTGGCCTAAAGAAAAGCAAAACACCTTTTAAGAATAAAATGAAAGTAGAATCTCACCAACTAATGAAAGAGCAAAACAAATACTCAGGGGGTCAGACTCAAACTCCCTTTCCTGTAGTCACTGAACTAGTTTGATTTCATTAGGACATCTGATAACCCTTGAGCTACAGTAGGTGAACACAGAAAGAAAGAACTATTTCCATCTTTTGCTGTCTTTAGAACAGTTTTTATTATACAAATTACAATATTTGAATAATATTTAGAGGAAATAGAAATAATAATAAACATAAGGAAGAAAGTAAATATCACCTGTAATCCTACCACTCAGACAACCACTGTCACTATTTTGATGTATAACATTATTTTAGAAAGAAACAAACCTATACTCTCTGTTATATAACCTGCTTTGTTTTTCTAAGGAGCACTAGTAATGCAGGGGTTAAGTGCTCAGCTGCTAAAAGAAAGGTCAGCTGTTAGAACCCACCAGCTGCTCTGCAGAAGAAAGATGTGGCAGTCTGATTCTGTAAAGATTACAGCCTTGGAAACCCTATAGAGCAGTTCTGCTCTGTCCTATAGAGTCACTATGAGTCGGAATCTATTCAGCAGTAATGCGTTATGGTTTTCTAATTTAACTAAAGTATAATTTGCACACAAAGTGCACTAATTATCTATTGCTGTGTAACAGAGAATCCAAAAATTTAGCATCTTAAGAAACAACGAAGGTTTATTATCTTGCACAGTTTCTGAGGGTCAAGAATCTGAGAGCATCTTAGCCGGGTGGTTTGGGTGCAGGACCTCCCACTGGGCTGCAGTCAAGATATCAGCAGAACTACAGTCATCTGAAGATTGGACTATCCACTTCCAAGCCACCCCCTTACTGGTTGTTGAACTGAGGGTTTTAGTTCCTCATCTCAGAGCTGCCTGAGTATCCTGAAGACATGGCAACTAGGTTCTCCAGAGCAGTAATCCAAGAGAAAAAGAGTGAAAGCAAGACCAAAATGGAAGCTTCTGTGTCTTTTATAACTCAACCTCAGAAACTACATATTATTGCTTCTGTTGTGTTCTGCGGTCACACAGACCAAACTTGGTACCATGTGGAAGGGTATATATACAAAAAGGCAAGGATTATTGGCAGCCTTCTTAGAAACTACAGAGTCCCTGGGTGGTGGTGCAATGGATACATACTCAGCTGCTAACTGAAAGGTCGGAGGTTCTAGTTCACCGAGAAGTGCCTTGGAAGAAAGGCTTGGCAACTTACTTCCAACAAATCAGCCAATGAAAATCCTATGGAGGACAGTTCTACTCTGACATGCATGGGGTTAGCATGAGTCAGAATCGACTCCACACAGGTGTTTTTTTTTTTTTCTTTAGAAACTTATTGTTGTGTGCCCTCCAGTCAATGAAAACTAGCTACCACAAATAAAATGCACAGATCTTAAGAGTACATTTGATGCTGTTTGACAAATGGACACACTCATGAAACCATTACCAATCAAGATATATTTCTGTCACTCCAGAAGGTTTTCTCATGCCCTTTTGCAATCAATCCTTGCTCACCTCACCAGAGGCAACCACTGTTCTGATATTTTTTTCACCATAGAATTATTTTGTTTGTTCTTATACTTCATATAAATGGAATCAACCAGTATGTACTCTTTTCTGTCTGGCTTCTTTCACTCAGCACTATCTCTGTGGAAGTCATCCATGTTATTAAATACATCACTAGTTCATTCCTTTTATTGCTGACTAGTATCATAGTGTATCCTCCAAACGTTTGTCAGTTTCTCCTACTGTGAGGGCTTGCATGTTGTTATGATGCTGGAAGTTATGCCACTGGTATTCAAATACCAGCAGGCTCACCCATGGCAGACAGGTTTCAGCTGAGATTCCAGTCTAAGACAGACTAGGAAGAAGGACCTGGCAGTCTACTTCTGAAAACCTTATGAATAGCTGCAGAACATTGTCTGATATAGTGCCAGAAGATGAGCCCTTCAGGTTGGAAGGCACTCAGAAGACAACTAGGGAGGAGCTGCCTCCTCAAAATAGAGTCGAGCTTAGTGAAGTTGATCAAGTCAAGCTTTTCAGACCTTCCTTTGCTGATGTGGCATGACTCAAAATGAGAAGAAACAGCTGCAGACATCCATTAATAATCAGAACATGGAATCTACAAAGTACAAATCTAGGAAAATTGGAAGTCATCAAAAATGAAATGGAACACATAAACATCAATATTCTAGGCATTAATGAGCTGAAATGGACTGGTATTGGCCATTTTGAATCAGACAATCATATGGTGTACTATGCTAGGAATGACAACTTGAAGAGGAATGGCGCTGCATTCATTGTCAAAAAGAACATTTCAAGATCTATCCTGAAGTACAATGCTGTCAATGATAGGATAATATCCATACACCTGTGAGGAAAACCAGTCAATATGACTATTATTCAAGTATATTCACCAACTACTAAGGCCAAAGATAAAGAAATTGAAGATTTTAACCGACTTCTGCAGTCTGAAATTGATCAAATACGTAATTAGGATGCATTGATAATTACTGGTGATTGAAATGCAAAAGTTCGAAACAAAGAAGAAGGATCACTAGTTGGAAAACATGGTCTTGGTGATAGAAATGATGCTGGAGATAGCATGATAGAATTTTGCAAGATCAATGACTTCTTCATTGCAAATACCTTTTTTTAATGGCATAAACAGCAACTATACATGTTGACCTTGCCGGATGGAATACACAGAAATCAAATCGACTACATCTGTGGAAAGAGAAAATGGAAAAGCTCAATATCATCAGTCAGAACAAGACCAGAGGCTAATTGAAGAACAGATGATCAACTGATCATGTGCAAGTTCAAGTTGAAACTAAAGAGCCAAAATACGACATTGAGTATATCCCACCTGAATTTAGAGATTATCTCAAGAATAGGTTTGACCAAAGACCAGACAAGTTGTGGAATGACATCAAGCACATCATACATGAAGAAAGCAAGAGGTTATTAAAAAGATAGGAAAGAATGAAAAGACCAAAATGAATGTCAGAAGAGACTCTGAAACTTGTTCTTGAACGTCAAGGAGCTAAAGCGAGTGGAAGAAATGATGAAGTAAAAGAGCTGAACAGAAGAGTCTAAAGGAAAGTATTATAATGACATATGCAAAGACCTGGAGTTAGAAAACCAGAAGGGAAGAACAGGCACGGCATTTCTCAAGATGAAAGAACTGAAGGAAAAATTCAACCCTCGAGTTGCAATATTGAAGGATTCTACAAGGAAAATATTAAATGATGCAGGAAGCATCAAAAACAGATGGAAGGAACACATAGAGTCACTATACCGAAAAGAATTGGTCAACGTTCAACCATTTCAGGAGGTAACATATGATCAAGAACTGATGGTATGGAAGGAAGATGTCCAAGCAGCACTGGTGAAAAACAAGTCTCCAGGAATTGATGGAATGAATACCAATTTAGGTGTTTCAACAAACGGATGCAGCCCCGGAAGTGCTAACTTGTCTATGCCAAGAAATTTGGAAGACAGCTACCTGGCCAACTAATTTATGCCTATTCCAAAGAAAGGTGATCCAACCGAATGCAGAAATTATCAAACAATGTCATTAATATCACACACAAGTAAAATTTTGCTGAAGATCATTCAAAAGTGGCTGCAGCAGTACATAGACAGAGAACTGCCACAAATTCAAGCCGGATTCAGAAGAGGATGTGGAACAAGGGATAACATTGCTGATGTCAGATGGATCCTGGCTGAAAGCAGAGAATACCAGAAAGATGTTTACCAGTGTTTTGTTAACTATGCAAAGGCATTCGACTGTGTGGATCATAACAAATTATAGACAACATTGTGAAGAATGGGAATTCCAGAACACTTAATTGTGCTCATGAGGAACCTGTGCATAGATCAAGAGGCAGTTGTTCAAACAGAACAAGGGAATACTGCATGGTTTAAAATCAGGAAAGGTGTGTGTCAGGGTTGTATCCTTTCACCATACTTATTCAATCTGTATGCTAAGCAAGTAGTCCGAGAAGCTGGACTATATGAAGAAGAACAGGGCATCAGGATTGGAGGAAGACTCACTAACAACCTGTGATATGCAGATGGCACAACCTTGCTTGCTGAAAATGAAAAGGACTTGAAGTACTTACTAATGAAGATCAAAGACCACAACCTTCAGTATGGATTACACTATACTGTGTAATAAAACACAAAGAAAACAAAAGTCCTCACAACTGGACCAGTAAGCAACATCATGATAAAAGGAGAAAAGATTGAAGTTGTCAAGGATTTCATTTTATTTGGATTCACAATCAACACCCATGGAAGCAGCGGTCAAGAAATCAAATGACACATTGCTTTGGGTAAATGTGCTGCAAAAGACGTCTTTAAAGTGTTAAAAAAAAAAAAAAAAAAAGTAAAGTAAAAGTGTTACCATGAAGACTAAACTGGGCCTGACCCAAGCCATGGTGTTTTCAATCGCCTCATATGCATGGGAAAGCTGAACCATGAGTAAGGAAGACAGAAGAAGAATTGATGCCTTTGAATTATGGTGTTGGTGAAGAATATTGAATATACCATGGACTGCCAAAAGAATGAACAAATCTGTCTTGGAAGAGGTGCAGCCAGAATGTTCCTTATAGGAAAGGATGGTGAGACTTCATCTCACATACTTTAGACATGTTATCAGGAGGGATCAGTCCCTAGAGAAGGACATCATTCTTGTTAATGTAGAGGGTCAGTGAAAAAAAGAAAGACTCTCAATGAAATGAATTGATACAATGGCTGCAACAATGGGCTCAAGCATAACAATGATTATGAGGATGACGCAGGTTCAGGCAGTGTTTCATTATGTTGTGCATGGGGGCGCTATGAGTTGGAACCAACTTGACGGCACCTAACAACAGCAACAACATTCTAGTGTATGGATATACCACAAATTGTCCTTCATTTACCTGCTGATAGACATTAGGTTGTTTCCAGTTTGGAGCTAATATGAATAAAGCTGTTATGAATATTCCCGTACAAGTCTTTTTTGGGGAACTATGTTTTTATTTATCTTGGGAAAACACTAAGAAGTTTAACTGAAGGATCACAGGGTGGGTATAACTTTAATATTATTTAAAATTTGCCAAACAATTTTCCAAAGTGGTAGTACCATTTTACACTTACACCAATAATTTATAAGAATTCGGTTTCTACACATACTCACCAATATTTAACTTTTAGTTTTTAACATTGTAGTGGTCTGGTGGGTACGTAGTGCTATGTCATTGTGGTTTTGATTTGCATTTCCCCAATGTCTAATGTTATTCAGCACATTTTCATGTGCTTATTGACCATTTGGAGCCCTGGTGGCACAGTGGTTAAGAGCTCAACTGCTAAACAAAAGCTCAGCAGTTCAAATCCACTGGCCACTTCTTGGAAACCCTATGGGGAAGTTCTACTCTGTCCTATAGGGTCGCTGTGAGTCGGAATCAAGTTAATGGCAAGAAGTTTGTTTTTTTATTATTACTGGCCATTTGTATATCTTATTTTGTGTAGTATCTGCCAAAATCATACACCCTTTTTTAAAAAAAATTTTTCAATATTGAGTTGTTAGTGTTATTTATATATGTAAATAATACTTATATATGTTTAAATAATACTTATTCTGGATAAGTATTTTGTCAGATATGTGATTTCAAATATTTCTCCCAGTCTGTGGTTTTCTTAATGGTATCTTTTGATGATAAAGTTTTATGAAATACAATTTATCAATTTTATGTTTTATGGTTAGTACTTTTATGCCTCTCCCCAAATTGCAAAGATGTTCTCCTATGTTTTCTTTTCAAACTTTATAGTTTTAGCTTTTATGTTTAGGTCTATGATCCATCTTGAATTACTTTTTGTATAAGATGTGATGTAGTGGCTGAAGTACGTTTCTTTTCTCCTAAGAGTATCTAGTTCTTCTGGAACTATTTGTTGAAAAGAGTTTTCTTTTCCATTTCAAATGTTTTGTGATTTAATTGAAAATCAATTGGTTGTATACATTTGGGTCTACTTTTGGCCTCTGTATTTCATTCCATCTATTTTCCTAAGCTTACACCAATACCACACTATCTTGATTACTATGGCTTTAAAGTAAGTCTTGATGCTTTTAACACAAAATAATATGCCATGAACTTCTTCCTAGGTCAACAATTATACTGTGATATCTTCAATTTTTATGAATGGATAGTGCTCTATGAGTTAGAATTTAGCTTTCATATTTTTTAAATCACTTAGAACCTCTGCAGTATCTTTGTCATTGTGTATGTCCTAAATTATTTCCTAAGAATAAATTTCTAGAAGTGGAATTGCTAAATTTAAGTGGGTGCTGATTTTTAAAGATTTTCACATATTTTGCCAAATTGTACTCCATAAAGACTGTGTCAGTCACACAGCCATGAGCAGTGTTTGAGAGAGTCGATGCTGTGTTATCATTACAATAAAAATTGTCGTGTAATTGATAGGCAACAATACTATATCATTATTGTTTTAATGTGCACTTTTAATTACTAGTAAAAGTGAAAGAATATTTTGAGCATATAGGCTCTTTGTATTCCATCTCTTTTGAATTGCCTGTTCATGTAATTTGCTCATTTTTCTGTTGCCTTTACTTTCCTAGTAATCAAAAAACATCAAAGCTAATTGTAGCGCCAATGCAGAAGTCCTTTCTGGTCAATTATAGGATTATTAAATATATCATTTTTTTCTAGAAACAGTATAAATTAAAGCAACATAAAAGATGCTATTAAATGTTGCTGTCAAAGTAATTCTATTCATTATAATTAGATTACCACCTTGTCCCAACTATTAGCTCATTTTCTTTATCTTTGGTGTCACACTCAGATTCTGCTACTTCAGGGCTTTGGCCCCACTGCATTTGTCTAGATGGCTCCTGACTTCCTATTTTGCCCTTGCTGTGCCCTGAAAAGCTGTCACTTCCCTATTCTTGGCCTGTTCCTTCTAGATGTTTTTCTTTATCACTTCCTAGCTATTCCTCACAAATTCCTCCTGAAAATTCTTCTTTATCTATCAAAGTCTTTGACTAATATGGCTCTACTGCCAAGTTCTCCTTATTTAAAAATAGAATAGAGGAAAATAATGGGGAAGGAAATACTAAGAAAAAATAACTCAAAATTGTTAAAAGGAGAATTTTGTATCATTTATTCGACTGTTATGCCTGCTTCTCTTGATCACTTGAGTGTCATTATTTAGAACAGGAAATTTCCCTCTGTTCTTAGTACCAGGAATAGTTATGCTTTTGAGCATCTGGTTTGTTTTTACTTATGGACCTTATGAATCATTTAACCAATCATGCTCTCCTATTTAAGCTGGCTGCTAGAAATCTCAGAGTCAGATTTGTGGTCCATCTGTAGCAAGAGTGTTGCATCTCAGGACATACTTTCTGTGTATTAATCCCACTCTTATTTTTCATCATCTTATTTTTCTACTTATTTTTCCTAGTGTTATCTTATTTTTCCTACTCTTATTGTCCATTCACCTTGACTTTCTTCTTTACTTAAAAAAGTAAAGTCTTTTGGAGCCCTGGTGGCACAGTGGTTAAGAGTTTGGCTGCTAACCAAAAGGTCAGCAGTTCGAATCCACCAGCCACTCCTTGGAAACCCTATGGGGCAATTCTACTCGGTCCTATAAGGTCGCTATGAGTTGGAATCAACTTGACAGCAATGGGTTTGTTTTTTAGGGGGAAGTTATAATACATATTTTGAAAACTGAATTAATACCCTTTTTCAGAGCAAGAGGCATTATCCCTAAATAAATATAGAATCTCCTATTTTTCTAACAGAAAAAAAAGAAAATTTGCCTTATTCTAATGGGGCAGTTCTACTCTGTTGTATAGGGTCACTAAGAGTCGAAATCAACTCAACGACAACAGGTTTGGTTTTCTTTTTTTTTTTTAATGTCACAATTAAAGGTCCTTGGGTGGCACAAGTAGTTTGCAATCAACTGCTAGCCTAAAGATTGGCAGTTCAAACCCACCGAGCAGTGCTGAGAGAGTAAGACCTGAGGGTTTGCTTCCATAAAGATTACAGCCAAGAAAACCCTATGGGGAAGTTTTACTCTTCAACACACGGGGTCACTATGAGTTGGAAATGACTCTACAGCAACAGGTTTGGATTTTTGTTTAATGTCATAATTCACATCTCTCCTATCATGGACTAAAAGCTCCTAAAAGTAGTAATTCTTGCTCCCCAATCTGATGCCCCTCTGCCAATAACAAGAAGTTAAGTGAATAATTGTTCACAATCACAGTCTGATTCTGTGAGAAGAGTCCATAATGGGCCTTTGGTTATTCCTCTGCCACAGTGTGTATGAGCCCAGCACTCCACTTGCACTCAGGTCATGACTGTTTAGGGTTGTTAATTACTTTGGTAATTCATTCAAAGAACAGTCACTTTGGGTTTAGATCTAGAGATAGCTGGCCTAAGGTTATTACACAGTTAATTATTTTTAGTTTCTTTGGATAGGCTATGATGGAACAAAAAAATCATTGCTTCTTGACTTCCAAATTCTATGACTCAGAACTGGGAAAACTTGCTGTGACTTTGCTGTTCCTCACCGTTTAAATAAAAGCATAAAGTAGTGATATCACAAAGAAAAATGCTATTTTATTAATGGTATGTTAAAACATACAGATGCTTAAGAATTCAAAATTAGGTCAAAATTGATTTAGGTTATTGTTGACAGGAGAGATTGAATAGCATACTTGAGTTAGGATTTGAGAAAAGGGTGGGATTTGAGTTATTTAAGTCAGGTGGGAAAATATTCCAGAAGATAGAGAAGGTACAGACGCAAGAATGAAGATTTAGAGACAAAGAAAGGGCATTGCTTAGCTAAAGTGGAGGGCATTTTGGGGACTGTGGGTTTAAATTGCATTTCTCACCTTCATAGGGAAAATTGTACAGAAACATGAAATCCAAGAGAAATTTTTAGTTTTATTCTCAGAGGTGATCAGAAGTTGCTGTACATTCCTGAATATGACAATAATGGGGTGATCTTTTTGTTGCTGGGAATCTAGAGCTGAGAGCAGAATGGGAGGTAGAGTTGGAAGGGATTGTGTTAGGATTGCCATCCAGTAACCCTGTGAATAGAAAAGAAATGTTCAGGACTCCCTGTCCAGAAGAAATAGATACAACTTAATGTCTGATTAGATAAGAGGAAAGTGGAAGAAGAATAATTGTTAGGCCTCAAATGTTGACAATGAGATAGTTTTGAGATGTTTAGAAAGCATCTGAAGACATAAGCCTAGAGAAGCTGAGAAGTCAAAACTGGAAATGACAATGTGACCGTTTAAATCAATCAATTCAGTAACACAATTACTGAGTTCTACTTAATATATGGAAACTCTGGTGGCATGGTGGTTAAGAGCTGTGGCTGCTAACCAAAAGGTTTGCAGTTCGAATCTACCAGGCGCTCCCTGGAAACCCTATGGGGCAGTTCTACTCTGTCCTACAGGGTCGCTATGAATCAGAATTGACTCGATGGCAACAGGTTTGGTGGTTTTGGTACTAAATATATGATCCTATAGCAAGGCACTGTAGAAGGTAAAGAAGGAGGACAAGACATGGTTAAAAAAAAAAAAAAAAAAAAGAACCATTACCACTGAGTCGATTCCGACTCATAGCAACCCTGTAGGACAGAGTAGAACTGCCCCGAAAGATTTCCAAGGAGAGGCTGATGGATTCAAACTGCCGACCTTTTGGTTAGCAGCCAGATACTTAACTGCTGTGCCACCAGGACCCCAAGACATGGTAAGGCAAGGCCTAATTACAAAGAGGTATGCAAATGAGGGAGAGGAACATAGACTCAAATCAGGAGCCAACTGAGGTATAGTAGAGTCTTAAAAATAGAAGGAATCTCTGAGGGTCTGAGCACTGGAAAAGAAATTCCTAGGACCCAGAATTGAGCCTTGGAGGAGTCCATAATTTGAAGAGAAATCTATGATAAGGCAGAGAAAGAATAGTGAGAGCTGAATAAAGGGTATAATATCATGGAAGCTGAGAGAAAGGACATGTTATAAGAAGAACTAAATTAATATGACATCAGGGATACAGAGAAATCATAATAGATCTTAGATGGACAAGTTTCTATATTCTTTAATTTATTATTGAGATATTTGTTGAGCTCAAACTATGTACCAATGTTCTAGATATGATGGAAACAAAAGGGAACAAGGAAGACAGGCTCTCTTGTTCATTGAATTTAAGGACAATAAATAAATATATGCCAGGAAGAAAAATAAGCAACATAAGGGGGTGTGGAGAGAGAGATGTTTTGCATTTCTTTTTTATTTTTTTTTTTAATAAGGGGATATCTGAACACAGACCTAAAGCAAGTCATGTGACTACATGGGCAGAGGGAAGAGCAAATGCAAAGTCTTGAAACAACAGTGCATTTAGCTTTGAAGAGCAGTAAGGAGGCCAGTGTGGTTGAAACAGCGCATAAAAAGAAGAGTGATAAGAGATGAGCTCAGAGAAGTGGCCAGGTAACCTGTGGCACCGGGGATCAACAAGTGAGGGGTATGAAGTTTACAACAATTGATAGGGTTTACTAGCAAAATTCACCACCTGTCTTTCAGTTTGCCATACTATGTGGCTTGTGTGTTGCTATGATGCTGGAAGCTATACTCAATATTTCAAACACCAGCAGGGTCACCCATGGTGGGCAGATTTCAGCAGAGCATCCAGGCTAAGACAGACTAGAAAGAAAGGCTTGGTGATTTACTTATGAAAATTAGCCAGTGAAAGCCCCGTGGAGCACAACAGAATGTTGTCTGATGCAGTGCTAGAAGATGAGCCCCTTAGGTTGGAAGCACTATGCAATGACCAAAACAATGGATCCGAGCACGCCAATGATCATGAAGATGGCACAGGACTGGACTGGACAGTGTTTCATTCTGTTGTGTATGGGGTAACCATAAGTCAGAGCCAACTTGACAGCAACTAACAACAACAACGCTAGTAAAATAAAGGAGAGAGGCGATGAATTGGAGTTGAATGGCTCATTGGTGTCACGGGAAGTTTTTGTTGCTTGTTTTTGAAAAAAAAGGGAGAAGTAAACATTTTAAGGAGGAGGAGAAGAAGAGATAGAGGAAGGTATGGAATGGAAGAAAATTATTATATGGGGCAAAATCCCTTTGTAAAGGAGAAGAATGAAATCCAAAACAGAGTTAAAGATATTAGATTAGGAAAAAGGAGAAAATCTCTTCCCCTGGAGATCCTGGAGAAAGATGCAGGAATGCTCCTGGAGCCCCCAATTGCCTGCTTTCAGAACCTGCTTCTATACAGCATCAAGTCAGACAATATAAATTCAACTCACATGGGAGACAGATGGTACTAAAAGTCTGTAGGCATAGAAAGATATTTGAGGTGATTCAGTACAGCCAAGTAAAGGAAGCTTTTGGTTGTTGTCTTAATAAATTATTCCAAGATGTTTAGAAAAAAATCTAGGTTTGGCTAGATATGGGTTTAATAAGTTTGGTAATCATCACAAGAACAGTTGAAATGTTTTCCTTAAGGCTTCTAGAGAGATTGAAATTTCCTTAAAAGAAATATAAAACCAATACTTAATTCTACGTTAATTTAGAAAGTTTATAAACACATTGGAGTACGTTAGCAGCATGATTTTAGGGGGCAAAAAATCATACCAGATAAAAAACTAAAAAGTTTTTTAAAAACACAACCTGACTAAATGTTTGGCTATTTAAACAACAGTAGACAATACTATTCAACATTGTTGTTGTGTGTCATCGAGTAGATTCCAACTTATAGTGACACTATAGGACAGAGTAGAACTGCCCCATAGGATTTCCAAGGCTGTAATCTTTACAGAAGCAGACTACCACATCTTTCTCTCGTGGAGCAGCTGGTGGGTTCAAACTGCCAAACTTTCTGTTAGCAGCCAAATGCTTAACCATTGTGCCACCAGGGCTCCTACATTCAACATTAGGAATGTTAATGTAAACTGTCTTAGGTTCATGGCTCCTCTGTCTTAAAATGGCTGGTGGTAAATGAGGTACTTTGGATCTGTGACAAGTAGGCAACACAACATCTTGAAGTTTAATGCCATGGTTGGTGCAATTGACCAGAGCTCACGCCAGTTCTGAATACCATTAGAAAAAACACAAACATAGAGAAAGAAGGACAAATTAACAACATATTACCTTTCTGTAAACCACGAGGCAATACCTACCAAATATCTGAATGACTTTTGGTATTATATCAGCCTCTACCTCCATTAATACATATTTTTAATTGTAAAATATAGCATTCATACAAGAGCATGTATAAAACATATATGATAGCTTAATGAATGATAATCATCGTTCATCCTTCACTTTCCCCTCAGGGATAACTGCTATCCTGAATTTTGTGTTAAACATTCCCTTGACTTTCCTTATCCTGTTTCCACCTATGTATGAATCCCCAAACAATATATTGTTTAGCACCAGCTGGGATGAGAAAGCCAGTTTTTTCCTACATCCAGCATTAGTATTGAACAATTTTTAGATACTCACCCATCTAGTGGGTGTGACTCTACACATCTGTACAGTGGTGGCTTTCATGTTGCTGTAATGCTGGAAGATTTGCCACCAGTATTTCAAATACAAGCAGGGTCAACCATGGTGGACAGGTTTCAGCAGAGATTACAGACTAAGACAGACTAGGAAGAAGGACCAGCCAGTCTACATCTGAAAAAATTAGCTACTGAAAACTTTACGAATAGCAGCAGACTATTGTCTGATATAGTGCTGGAAGATGAGCCCTTAAGGATGCAAGATTCAAAAGACAACTGAGGAAGAGCTGCCTCTTCAAAGTAGAGTCGATCTCAATGACACGGATGGCGTCAAGCTTTCTGGACCTACATTTGCTGATGTGGCATGACTCAAAATGAGAGGAAACAACGGCAAACATCCTTTAACAATCATAACATGGACGGTACTAAGTATGAATCTAGGAAAATTGGAAGTCATCAAAAATGAAATGGAACACATAAACATTGATATCCTAGGCATTAGTGAGCTGAAATGGACTGGTATTGGCCATTTTGAATCAAACAATCATATGGTCTACTATGCTGGGAATGACAACTGGAAGAGGAATAGCATTGCATTCATCATCAAAATAAACATTTCAAGATCTTTCCTGAAGTACAATGCTGTCAGTGATATGACCTTCAGTATATTCCATCTGAATTTAGAGACCATCTCAAGAATAGATTTGACTCATTAAACAGTAATTACTGAAGGCCAGACGAGTTGTGGAATGACATCAAGCACATCATACGTGAAGAAAGCAAGAGGTCATTAAAAAGACAGGAAAAAAAGAAAAGAACAAAATGGGTGTCAGAAGACCAAATGGATGTCTGAAACTTGCTCTTGAACATTGAGTAGCTAAAACTGAAGGAAGAAATGATGAAGCAAAAGAGCTGAACAGAAGATATCAAAGGGTGCCTCCAGAAGACAAAGTATTATAATGACATGTGCAAAGACCTAGAGTTAGAAATCCAAAAGGGAAGAACACGCTCCGTATTTCTCAAGCTGAAAGAACTGAAGAAAAAAATTCAAGCCTCGAGTTGCAATACTGAAAGATTCTATGAGAAAAATACTAAATGACACAAGAAGCCATCAAAAGAAGATGGAAAGAATACACAGAGTCAGTCTACCAAAAAGAATTGGTTGATGTTCAACTATTTCAGGAGGTGGTGTATGATCAACAACCGATGGTACTGGAGGAAGATGTCCAAGCTGCACTGAAGACATTGGCAAAAACAAGGCTCCAGGAATTGACAGAATACCAATCGAGATGTTTCAACAAAAGGATGCAGCACTGGAGGTACTCACTCATCTATGCCAAGAAATTTGGAAGACAGCTACCTAGCCAGCTCACTGGAAGAATTTCATATTTGTGCCCATCCCAAAGAAAAGTGATCCAACAGAATGTGGAAGTTATCAAACAATATCATTAATATCATACACAAGTAAAATTTTGCTGAGGATCATTCAAAAGTGGCTGCAGCAGTACATAGACAGAGAACTGCCACAAATTCAAGCCGGATTCAGACGAGGATGTGGAACAAGGGATATCATTGTTGATGTCAGATGGATCCTGGCTGAAAGCAGAGAATACCAGAAAGATGTTTACTAGTGTTTTATTAACTATGCAAAGGTATTCAACTGCGTGGATCATAACAAATTATAGATAACATTGCAAAGAATGGGAATTCCAGAACACTTAATTGTGCTCATGAGGAACCTGTACGTAGATCAAGAGGCAGTTGTTCAAACAGAATAAGGGTATACTGTGTGGTTTAAATTCAGGAAAGGTGTGCGTCAGGGTTGTATCCTTTCACTATATTTATTCAATCTGTATGATGAGCAAATAATCTGAGAAGCTGGGCTATATGGAGAAGAATGAAGCATCAGGATTGGAGGAAGACTCATTAACAACCTGTAATATGTTGATGACACAACCTTCGTTGCTGAAAGTGAAGAGGACTTGAAGCACTTATTGATGAAGGTCAAAGACTACAGCTTTCAGTATGGATTACACCTTAACATAAAGCAAACAAAAATCCTCATAAATGGACCAGTAAGCAACATCATGATAAAAGGAGAAAAGATTGAAGTTATTAAGGATTTCATTTTACTTGGGTCCACAATCAACGCCCATGGAAGCAGCAGTCAAGAAATCAAAAGACACATTGCATTGGGAAATTTACTGCGAAAGGCCTCTTTAAAGTGTTGAAAAGCAAAGATGTCACTTTAAGGACTAAGTCTGCCTGACCCAAGCCATGAAGTTTTCAATCACCTCGTATGCATGGGAAAGCCGGACAATGAATAAAGAAGACAGAAAAAGAATTGATGCCTTTGAATTATGGTGTTGGCGAAGAATATGACTATACCGTGGACTGTCAAAAGAACAAACACATCTGTCTTGGAAGAAGTACAGCCAGAATGCTCCTTAGAAGCAAGGATGGTGAGACTTTGTCTCAAATACTTTGGACATGTTATCAGGAGGGACCAGTCCCTGGAGAAGTACATCATGTTTGTTAAAGTAGAGGGTCAGCAAAAAGAGGAAGACTCTCATGAGATGGATTGACACAGTGACTGCAACAATGGGCTCAAGCATAACAACAATTGTGAGGATAGCGCAGGACTGGGCAGTGTTTCATTCTGCTGTACATAGGGTCACTGTGAGTTGGAACTCACTAGACAGCACCTGTCTTAGTCATCTAGTGCTGCTATAAAAGACATACCACAAGTGAATGGCTTTAACAAAGGAGAAATTTATTTTCTCACAGGCTAGTAGGCTAGAAGTCCAAATTCAGGGTGTCAGCTCTAGGGGAATGCTTTCTCTCTGTCGGCTGTGGAGGAAGTTCCTTGTCATCAATCTTCCCCTGGACTAGGAGCTTCTCTGAGCAGAAACCCCAGGTCCAAAGGGCGCACTCTGCTCCTGGCACTGCTTTCTTGGTGGCATGAGGTCCCCGACTCTCTGCTTGCTTCCCTTTCATCTCTTGTATGATAAAAGGTGGTGCAGGCCACACCCCAGGGAAACTCCCTTTATGTTGGATCAGGGATGTGACCTGAGCAAGGGTGTTACATTCCACCCTAATCCTCTTTAACCACAGGCAGAAATTATGATTTATAACACATAGGAAAATCACAAAATGGAGGACAACCACACATGGCCTAACCAAGTTTTTTGGGGACACAATTCAATCCATCACAGCACCTAACAACAATAAGTGAGTGTGAAATTACACTTCATTGTGGTTTTAATTTATGCTTCCCCGATTACTAAGTTTGAGCATCTTTTCCTGTGTTTATGGGACTGTTGGAGGTTTACATTTGTAACTTTTGCCCATTTTTTTGTTTTGGATGCCCACTTTTTTTTCTTGCTAATTTCTAGGACTTTTTATCCTTTCGAGTTATATGTCTTGTAAGTATCTTCTAGTTTATTGTCTGCTCTTACACTCTCTTCGTGGTGTATTGAAATGAACAGCAATCCTTAATGCTAATGTAGCTAAAATGTCCTAATTTTCCACCTTTTCTTTGCTAACTTGATTGCATCATGGCCATAGAATTATTACCAATTGGTTGAACCAGCTCTTTTTCTAGCAAGAATTCAGTTTTCATAAATATTTAATGAAGACTACACATTAGCATGTAGAATATGTACTTTCAAATCATTAAATGGATTGTTCTTTAAATGTTCATTAAATCAAGTTTGTTAATTGTTCAGTTGAAATCTTCTATATCCTCACTAATTCTTGTCTGCCTGATCTATTTTTATTTTAGGGTAGCGGATTTGTCAATTTTTCTTTGTAATTCTGTCAAAATTCTGTTTACATATTTTTAAACTATTATTTTGTCCATAAAATTTAGATTTGCTATATCTTTAGGGTGAATTAAAAATTTTAACATTATGTTGTGAGTTTCTTTTTGCCTCATAGTCTTCTTTATCTAGTATAACATACCTTTCCTAACTATCTTCTGCTTTTTATTTGCCTAATATATCTTTTTCCATCCTTTGGTTCTAAATATTTAGATATCCTTGTAATATATGTGGTCTGTTGTAAATAGTGCAGCCCTGGTGGTGTAGTAATTAAGAGCTTCGCTGCTAACTAGAAGGTCAGCAGTTAAAATCCACCAGCCACTCCTTGGAAACCAGATGAGGCAGTTCCACCCTGTCCTATGGGGTCACTATGAGTCAGAATCAACTCAACGACAATGGGTTTGGTTTTGGTTGTAAATAGTATATGGCTTTTTTTTTTTTTTAATCCAGTCTGGCCGTCTTTATATTTTACCTGCAGAGTTTAGTCCATTTACATGTGTTGTGATTAATAATATAAATGCATCTCCTGCTTAATGTCAGTAATTCATCCCTAAAACATCAGAAATTTTACATGAGGAAACTAACTGGGAGTCTATTTTCTATTAATCTAAATAAGAAACTATGCAATACATGATATATAAGCCTTACCCTGACCAATTTTCTATGCATGAATAAAATACTGAAATATAAATAAACTATCATATTAGCATATAAAGTATTTAAAACATTCTTTCCAATAGCTAAGTATGTAAAGCCTACATGCATACAATGAACATTATGTTTACAAGATGGCAAATCAAATAACAACAGCAATAAATAAATTTATTAGAAAAAATTGCAGTGAAAATTTACAATAAAGACAAGATACCTGCTATGAACTATTATTCACCAAGTGAAGAGAAAATTTGAAACTTGAGGAAAACTGGGAAGGGAACAGTTTTGTTCCCCTGTTTGTCACTGATTGTGGAAAGTGATGATGCAGAAGAGTGAGTTTATAAAGGGTAATTTCAAGGAAACTATCCAACTTGGGGAGTCCCTGGGTAGTGCAAACAGTTAACACATGGTCTGCTAACTGAAAGGTTGAAGTTCACTTCCACCCAGAGGTGCTGGGAAGAAAGGTTTGGTGATCTACTTCTGAAAAATCAGCAATTGAAAATGCTATGGAGCACAGTTCTATTGTGACACACATGGGGTTGAAATGAATTAGAATTGGTTTGGTTATTTGGTTATCCAACTCAGAAGCTCATAGAAATGCTCTATCATTTGGCACTGCTGTAGAGGCTCCTGAACAAGAAATCTGTGAGAAATTTTCATAGCAGGTGACCAACATTCAAGGATGAAAAAATTTGCAAAACAGAGATTTGTTTAAACTCCTAATATCTCCATCTATCATCTTATTTCTTCAATTTTTTTTTCAGTTTTGGGGTGGTGTGAGTGTGTGTGCGTGTGTGGGGGCGGGGATTAGCTCATCTAGTCAAAAGCGAGGGCTAAGTTTGAAAGGCACCATGGAACTGTGTTCAGCATAAGCACAAAATGGCAAGGAATGGTTCCCACTGGGTGTAATGTTATGAGGTCTCACTCAGGGCTGGCAATGTCAGAGACACACACATCCCTTTGTTGAAACTATGCATGCTTTTCCAAAAATCTTCATGTGATTCTGATGCTTTATCAATTGTATTTGGGATGCAATTTGAGACCTTTGCAGCACCTCGTTTCATTAAAAACGCATGGAGTATTTGGAATATAATTAGATACTGCTCCTATTGGCTGATAAAAACTGTATTCAGAAACATATAAGTTCTATGATATTTGGTCATTAAAAATCAAGAGGTATTCCACTGGAAGGATATTAGCTGAGGAAAATTCTGTGGTATATGGCTGTATTTTAATTTACTTTTACAATCTCATTATTTTTTTCCAATCGTATCTGTATTTGCTGTTCCTCTCCCTCCCTACTTCTTTCTTGACTCCAAGGCCAGATGTGGGCTGTCTTGTGGTTGTGAATTATCAGGGGAGATACTAGACATTGTTTTTCTCATTCCCAACACCAAATTTGAATCAAGCAAATCACTTTGCTGTCCTCTTCTGTGTCTTGGGCTTCATTTCTCATTTTCTATTGTGCTAAGGGTGTAGCTTTTCAAAGTCCTGACATTATTTGGAGATGCCACTTAAGATTTCCCTAGCTTTATTTAGCTGTAGCTCTCATTCTCTGCATCTGTGTCCTGCCAGAGCATAAGCACAAGGTCTGAGTACAAAAGTCAGCCTTGGTGCTCTCATAACAGCTACGGTTTTGCACTTACTTTAGTTCTGGCCTCTAAGAAATCCTTACTTTAGTGCCAGGTCATCAACGAATTTAAAAATATGTATTTTTAAATTATTGAGTGTTTAACATATTTCCCTCAAGAGGGCTGTTCAAGACATCTAATCTGCCTGCACTGCTGGAAACAGAAATCGTCTCCCCTCTTTATATCTTTATTATCGCTGGAACCCAGGGATACAGAAGGCTGTTCAGTTAACTTATCAATTTATGCTAAATTAATCCAGAAAATAAACCAAACAGACCAAAAACTGCAATAATGCTTTAATGTGGCAAAATGCAACCTAAATCATAAAAGTAAAATTAAGCTGAATTATGTATCTGATGGCCTTAGAGAGCATATATGCTTAACGAGGTGTGCTGCTGCTACTGGAAGTTAAAATAGGGCCATGACTATTTTGGTGTATCTGTAAAGAAATGTTACACTGTTTTTGTTTAAAATAACATCCCTATAGACATAGAAAAAAAGACTAGCCAAAAAAGTTAACAGCAGTCGCCTCCAAAGTCACCTTGGAAGAAAAGCCTGGCTATCTACTTCTGAAAAATCAGCCATTGAAAGCCCTATGGAGCACAGTTCTACTCTGACGCACGTGAGGTCACCATGAGCTAGAATCAACTCAACACAACTGGTTCTGCTTTATTTCTGGTATTGGGAACTATAGCTGATCAGTATTTTATTTCTGCTTATGTTTTTCATCCTAAAATTTCTACAATAAATGTTTTATTTTTGTAAAAATAAAAATGGCAATAAGTTTGCTATTTTTTTGTTTTTTAAGGCAAATATATTTTATGAAACACAGTGTTTGGGGATTAGGAGGCAGTGTCTATTTGAGAGCTTCAGAAGACAAGCCCTTTGCTATACACACCAAGTGAAGACAGGTACCATTGATCAGAAAAGAGCAGAAAAAAATGATAAAAATGACTTACGGGAGTAAATGGTGTAGAAAGGTTTAAATAGATGAACATGACAGAGAATGGTTTCTAAATGTTATAGGTCTAAACACTTGGGAAAACATACTCCTTTAACTCACAATAACGTGCTGTTATCTGGAAGATGTAAAATGAAAGCAGTTCTTCTGAAGGCAGATGATGAGAAAAAAAATGCTTCCTGAAATTGCCTAACATTAGAAAATATATTTAAATTTTAATTAGGATGATTACTCCGCTCAATATTCTACACACACAGGAAGGTACAAGAAGAAAAGCAGACTCCTTTTTGAAAATGACTGTGCTGATGTCAACAGAGAAGTTTTCTTATACGATTCACCCATTCATTCAATTAGCAAATACTATTGATTACCTAGAATGTGCCAGGTACTATGCTGGATCCTGGGATTCACAGACTCTAGTATATCATTACATGTCCCAAGGATCTTAAGCCCTTTTTAGGAAGACAAGTTTGTACACATGCTATAGTGTGTACAGTGGGGACTAAATTCTCTAATGGGTTCCCTACAGCACAGTGTCCACTCCTATCTCCTAGCCAGACTATTAAGAGGTGAGTTTCCAGTCTTGGTATCAGTCCTGTGTTCTCCTCTCCAGATCCAGGGTTTCAATTTTCTTTGCTATGCATTTGGTGAAAGCAAAAGAAGCAATCCTGATCACCTATCACTTGAACAAGAGGCTTTAACTAAATTGACATCAAAGGAGACTGAATCTCATTTATAGTGGACTTGGCTTCTCAAGCCCTGCTGTTCTTGCTATGCTGCACAGTCATTAGTGGTCAAAATATTTGGCCTCCATATGCAGACAAGAAAGAAAACTCATTTGCTAGTATTTTGAAGTAGAGGATATACAGGATGATGGTCCCGATCTAGAAATTTCCAGAAATTGCTTCAATTGTGTAGTTTCTACAAAACTGAAAAGTTTTAACTCAAATGGCAGCTGAGTGTTTAATTCAAGAGTACAGGTATGTGATACAATCGCCCTTATTTCCAAAACAGCTTGAAGTAGTAATTATAAGACAATAGAGTGAAGTGAGAGGATTATGGGAAGCTCATGACTTGTCATGTTTTATGAGCTGTACTCCCTAGAGGCCCTTCTAGAGAATCTGTCCTATCTATGGGTCTTGGAAAGAGTATCCCAGTGGAGACATCCCATGTATGAGGTAGGCCAATCAGATTCTTGGAAGAGGAGTTTGAACTTAGCAAAAGAGATTGTAGTGAGGTAAAGGTCACGATGCAAAGTTGGAGGTGGTGGCGTTATTGGGTCTTGGACAATGAGAGTAAGAGAAGAAGTTAATAAAGAGAAAAACAGACAAATAAAAGAAGATCAGAGAAAACCAGAGATTAGAGAAATGCTATGGCCCTGAGATATGGGGAATGTATTGGCTGGTTCCTCAGTTCAGTCCAAGTTCATGCATTTCAGTGAACTGACCCGAAACTTCTATATAAGAACTCCCTCTTTACTTGGGCTAGCTTGGGTAGGTTTGTTTTCTATGGATTCTAAAGAGCCTTGGCTAAGACAAATCAGAAACACAGTTTAGCAGAACCATTTTATTACTTGGCATAAGTAGCATTCAAATGCTTCAGTGGGTAGACAAGCTCGATTAGTGAAAAATCAACAGAACACCGAAAAGCAAATGGTGAAAAATGTATTGCGGGCTGCCATAATGCCTAAACATGAAAGGACAAAATGGATTGTGTGTTCAACCTGAGATTCAGTGGGAAACCAAGATTCATGCCACAAGGGACATGTTAAGCCGTCATCTGTAATGGAAAAAAAAAAAAAACTGTTTCAATGCCTTGATCAATTACTGGTCTTAAAATGCTGGGAAATCAGGCACTCCCAACAGCAGCCGTGGTGATATTAATTTAAGAGTAATTCATAACTCAAGACAATAAGCTGAGGCTTCATGACAGGCCTCTGGATTTTCCAAATCACAGTATGGTATGATGGACTGAACGTATCAGCTTTTGTTCTCTACGCGGCAGCACCAGAATAGTGTTTACATGCTTGAGTCACAAATGCATTTACACAATCTTCTCAATACTTACACTTCCATCTATTAAATGGTAATGCTCTATTCCTCCAATAAAGACAGATTAGTCTTTTACTTAGGAGATAGAACTATAACTGGTTTCTTGTCTACAGCACTCATCCATTATAGATCTTGTGCCTTCAGAAAGATGAATAATTATAGTCCCTGAGGAGAATTGCTATATATATTGCCATGGTAGTCACCAAATTGGATGGAGGGCTGATAGGCGGGCAACTATGATAAAACGAACTGCCCTCTTGTCTGTCAGGCAGCAAAGTAAATCGGTGAGAAGAGACCTCATTACCGAGAGTTGAGCGGGTATGTGTGGCTTCGAATTAGTGGGCATGTCCTTTCTCTCTATGATAAATACTATACCATAAAGACTTATTTATCGAAATAAATTCATCTAATGAGTAAGTAAAAGAAAGATCATATATGACTTATGGATGAGTTCACTTTGAGCCCTATTTTATATAAATAGCCTGCCCTTTAAAATAAAAGAGCCATGTTATTTTTTGCCACACTGGAAGTCTGTATTCCTTGGAGAAAATGGCAGATCAGTAACCAGAATCTAACAAGCTGTGCATAATAAATGTGTAACACGTGTTACAGCTGAATCCATTCCTACTGTCTGCAGCGTATCCATTCCACCTAGAACTGCAGAAGTGCTTGTTATCTTGATGACACCGAGGCAAGGAGAGAAGACGACAAGAATGCCATATATAGCTCAAGACATTGCCTCCTGGGACCACGTCAGGATTCCTAGCAATAAATGCATGAAATAAATTTAGGAATCTCTAGGGTTTAAAACTGCCATATCCCAATTATAGATTTTTCTTAGCAGTCTCATAGGTCTTGCAGATTAATTTTATATATTGTGTTGATTTCGTTGTAACATACAACCTTTACAAAATGCAGGATATAAATGATTTGGGCCTCCTGTTAGCTCAGTATATTCTTTGAATGATCCTGTCCTATCAATTCTTACTAAAAAAGCAAATCCCTCTCTCCCTAGCTTCAAAATCCCCAGTTTCTCCTCTCTAAAATGTCCACATGATTTATTATCTTATCCTTCATTCAACAAATATTTGACTACCAACTATGTGTATAGCATTATGCTGGACACTAGGAGAGAAGTAAAGATGTATAATACAGACTCGTAGCCCGCCAGAAAATTAATCTTTTTTAGAACAATAAGACAAGCACACAGGAAAAAATGAACTATCAATACAGAAATTAAAATAATGCAAACAATAAAAGAGATAAAGCAGTACATTTTGAAATGCCTATAACCGGCATAGACAAAAAAAAAAAATAGAAGAGTAGAAGAAACAATCATCTTTCAGTGCTCGGTGCTCAAAAAAGGCTTTTGGAAAAGGAGCAGATAAAATTTGAACTGTTTTCAAGGAGACAGTCCAGGCATAGACAAGGGCATGTGTCAATGCTCAGAGGTGGGGTAGACATGGTGTGTTGGCAATTACAACCCACTCCTCAGACTGGGGCAGAGGTTGACTGCAGTGCAGGAGAGCAAGAAGGAGAATAATTTGAGGACAGTTTGTAGAGCATTTTTGACCAGCAATCTGTGCTTCATGCTAAAGGTAATGGGTAGCCATAAAAGGTTTTATTATTTAATCAACTTCGTTGAGATGTAATTTATATTCAATCAAATGCACACAATTTGAATGTACAGTTAGAAGAATTTTAACAAATGGATGCAGTCATGTGACTGCCGCTGCAATCAAGGTATAGAACATCTCCATCATACCATAAAGTTCCCTGTGACCCGTTTCTGTCAATCTCTTCAAAACCCAGGCAATCACTGATTTGGTTTCTAATAGTATACTTTGTCTATTCTAGAAATTTACATAAATGGAGATCATGCACTATGTGCTCTTTTGCACCTGGCGTGTTTCATTCAATGTGTTTTTGGAGTTTCATCCACTTGTGTGTATCATCAGTTCATCCCTTTTTTATAGGCAAATAGTATTCCATGGTGTAAATGCATCACAATTTATTTATCCATTGTCCTATTCATAGTCATTGGAGTTATTTCCAGTTTTGGGCTATTATAAATATAGCTGTTATGAACAGTTGTATACAATCTGTATGTAGACATGTTAAGGAACCTTGGTGGCTCAGTGGTTAAGCACTCAGCTGATAACCTAAAAGTTGGTGGTTCAAACCCACCAGCCACTCTGCAGGAGAAAGATATGGCAGTCAGCTTCCGTAAAGGTTACAGTTTTGGAAACCCTATGGGGGAGTTATACTGTGTCCTGTAGGGTCACTATGAGTCAGAATCAACTTGATGGCAATGGGTTTGGATTTTGCTTGGTAGACATGTTTTTATTTCTCTTACATAAATACCTAGGGGAAGATTTCTAAGCCATATGATAATTAAATGTTTAATTTTATATAAAAGTGACAAATCATTCTCCCATGTGGTTGTACCATTTTCCATTCCCAAAAAGCAATGTATGAAATTTCAGTTGCTCCACATCCTCACCAACCCTTGACATCATCAGTCTTCTTTTAATTTTAGATATTCTGGTAAGTAATATTCTGATGTTCTGATGTTAAACATCTTTTCATGTGTTTATTGGATATTTATATATGTTCTTTTGTGAAGTGTCTGTTCAAATCTTTCGCCCATTCTTACTTGTTTGTCTTATTTTGTTTTGAGGGTTCTTTACATATTCTAGATACAAATTCTTTGTCAGATATATCTATTGCAAATATTTTTCCCAGTGTACAGATTCCCCTATCACTTTCTTAATGGTGTGTCTTAAAGAAAACAAGACTTTAATTTTAATGAAGTCAAGTTTATCATTTTTTTCTGTTCTTGTAAATGCTCCTTGTGTCTCATCTAAGAAATCTTTGCCTATACCAAGGTTGTCAAGATTTTCTCCTACATTTTCTTCTAGACATTTTATAATTTGGGCTTTTACATTTAGGTCTATAATCCATTTCAAGTTAATTTTTGATTATGGTGTGAAGTCAGAGTTGACGTTCATTTTTTCCCAGTGGATACCCAGTTGTTCTAGCACCATATGTTGAAAAGACCATCTTTTCCCTCGTTAAATTACTCTGGCACCTTTGTTAAAAAATAAATGGGCCATATATTTTGAGGCCTATTTTTCTGCTCTTTATTCATAAAGTTTTTTAAATACTGAGATAATCTGATAAATTTATGTTACATTCACACTACTTATTCTGACCAAGGCACTGTGCTCAGGCCTGTGAGGGATCCCAAGGAGATGCATAGGCACAACAGTCTTTGTGCTTAAGGTGCCTCTGGTTCAGCAAAAGTTAATCTTTGCTTATACTTGACTTTCTGCTATTTGCAAGTTACCCTGTCTTTGTTTAAATTCTAAGTTTCTGAGTTTCTCTTGCATCATTGTCTGTACAACTGAGCTATTATTTCAGCTTATTAGGTAGATGCATCTTAGCTTTGTTGTCTCTTTGCTCTTCTGTAAGTCCTGCTGTTTCAACTCCATTAACGTCTTTAATTCAGTCATGTGCTATGTCTCTTGATTTCTTCCTTTTCTTTTAAAGTACACACTCTATGCTTGTTCAAGCTTTTTGCTGTTTTGCCATTAAGAAAGTTGTCTTTTTATTCCTGATGTGGACAGGTTTAACTTTTTTAAATTTTTTGTTAGTTTTTGAAGATTTAATTGTGCCTAAAGCTTGTCAGGCTGAGGTTTTATTTGTATTGGAAATACTACTATAGAAAGTTTTACCTAGCAGTGGCAGACAGTTGAGGGCTATTATGAAAGCCTGGGAGAAAAGTAATGAGAACGTGGGCCATGGGCATACTGGAAAAGAAAGTGTGTCCTCCTACGGGAATCACCACAAAGAAAGTTGGCAGGATGGGAGCTAATTAAATGTAGGAAGTAAGCAGAAGAACAGAGCCAAAGGTGCTTCTACGGTCAAAGCATGTCAAAGTGTCAAAGCATGGGTGACAGGTCAGTGATGCCATTAACAAAAAGGAAAGCCAGGAAGAGAGTCTTTTTTAAAGAAAATGACAAATTAATTTTTAGATACGTTGAGCTAGGCCACTAGAAAGATAGTGGCGATTTTGTAGATAAAAACTAATATGATCTGCCCTTCATTTTTTCATGTGAAGCCATATAGAAAATATTAACACTTGTCGGCAAGTGGGGTAAATGGTCAAGTCTGCTCACAACTGGAGTTATAACTTAGGGGCTCCAGCTTCTCCTGGCCATCCTGAGGGCACCAATATCTCTATATACCTTTAACCCATCTGCGGCATGCAAGTGTGTTACCTCAGTTGGGATACTTTGAACTAATCAATTTGATAAAAAATCAGGTCCAGTCTCATAGCCAGGTAGAGAAGAACCCTATGCATTTCTTAGGGATTAAGCCACAGATGACATTTGCATAAATAATCTGTGTTTACATTATTCTCGTATTAACAAGTTCTGAAGCTAAAACAACCTCTTGTTTCACTGACACACTACAGTCCACTACTTACCCATCTCTGGCCATTTTTAATAGTTCCAACTGAAAGCTATCATATTTTCAAGCTGCTCTATTATATTTCGTGCAGCTGTAGACATTTTTGACAGAAGGGTTTTAAAAAGTCTTTGTGAATTATTTTCTTAGGCTCAAGCCTCCAAAGTGGGGTTACTGGGTTAAACAATATGGTGTTCCATTTGCCTACTAGATTTTTAGTATGTGTGGCATCTGCTGCCATATTTCTGCCTTACTCTGACTCCCAGCTTCGCAGGGGACATGCTAGGTTTCTTAACTGGTTTTATTATCAGTACCAACAAGCCCTTTTAAGACTTCAGGTTAAACATAGCAGATTGATCACACACATATGACTCCCCTCACTCTCAAGACCCTAATAAAATGAAAATAAGGGAATATAATATATATCATATATTTATTCACAAGTATAAAGGGAATGGGAGATGAGCCATCAGCAGACAAGAAGTTTCAACACATTTTAGGAAGACAAAAAGCAGATAAAGCTATAGTAACTGACTTAGCAGAGGAAGACATATTTGAAAGAACCTCAGAGATGAGACATCATTTTGTTCACAGAATCTCTGATATTCTCAAACAATCAGTCAGATACAGAAGAAAGGAGTGAGGCATGGGGCTGAAAAATGAGATTGGTGGAAAGTCTCTGTATAGGGACTGGCTTGACCTCCAACCTTCCTCCCCCACGTTATTCTGTCAGGCAATCATGCACCATCTCTTCATTTCAACCACTGCACCCAACAAGAGATGGCAGATTTATTTTCTTGAAAACTCAAAGGAAGAAGCACTGAACTCAGAGATCCCAGGCCTAGTGGAGGACGTTAAGTGGCATAGTGAGAGAGTGAATACCAAATGGTGGGCCGTCCTTAACTTGCTCACTCCCGTGATATTGGCCACTAGCGTATATGGTCACAGACAGGAAAATGGAGGAGTCTTCTCATAGAAACTAAATGCTCTCAGAGAACAAAACTTGAGATACTGACTTTGAGGCTCCATGTCAAAATCAAATGGCTACTTCACTTACTGATAGCCCTACAAAGAATTCTACCAGCCTACAAATTTCATCTATGCATACAGAGATTCCAAGAAACTCTTTAGTGCTTTGTTTCTTATTAAAAATGGACAGCCAAGGATTATTGTCATTTTAGTAGGCATCCAATATGAAAAAAACGGATGAAAACGAAGAATAAAAAGGGACCCAGATGAAATATAGTGCAGAAAACAGAAGAAATCCCCCTCCAAAAAATGTAAATACCCTTAGAGAGATAAGAGACTATGTGCATTTATAAAGTAAGAACAGAAAGTTTTTAAAAAGGAATCAGAATCAAAGTGGTATCTTGGGTGAAGGGTGAGACAGTACACAATACAAGGGAAACTAGCACAACTTGTACAAGGAAAGGTCATGGAAGCCCCATAGACACATCCAAACTCCCTGAGGAACTGAATTGCTGGGCGGAGGGCCATGGGGACCATGGTCTTGGGGAACATCTATCTCAATTGGCATGACACAGCTTATAAAGACAATGGTCTACATTCAACCTTCGTGAGTAGTGTCTGGGGTCTTAAAAGCCTGTGAGTGTCCATCTAAGATACTCCACTGGTCTCATCCCTTTGGGAGCAAGGGATAATGAAGAGAACAGGATACAAGAAAAGATTAGTCCAAAGGACTAATTGTCCACAGCTACCAAGGCCTCCACCGGACTGAGTCCAGTACAGCTAGATGGTGCCTGGCTACCACCACTGACTGCTCTGACCAGGATCACAACAGAGGGTTCTGGACAGAGCTGGAGAAGGAAGTAGAACATAATTCTAACTCACAAGAAAAAAAAAAGACCAGATTTACTGGCCTAAAGGAGACTGGAGAAACCCCAAGAGTATGGCCCTCCAGACACCCTTTTAGCTCAGTGGTGAAGTTATCTCCGAGGTTCACCGTTCAGCCTGGGAGTGGACAGCCCCGTAAAACCAAATGAGACTAACGAGGTACAGTAGTCCAGTGACAAGGGCCAGAAGGCAGAAGGGGACAGAGAAGCTGGTGATAGGGAACCCAGGGTTGAGTAAGGATATTGTTGATGTGTTGTGAGATTGTTAACCATTGTCATAGGGCAACATTTGTAGTAACTGTTAAATGAGAAACTATTTTGTTCTGTAAGCCTTCATCTTAAGTGAGAATAACAGCACAATTGGAAGAGCGTAGTCAATGTCACTGAACTGTGCATGTAGAAATTTTTGAAATGGTATATCTTTGGCTATGTGTATTTTCACCAAAAAAAGAAATGTTGAGAAGTTAAAGGGTTGACATGTTGTGGGGTTGTTAACCAATGTCATAAAACAGTATGTGTACTACTGTTTCATGAGAAACTATTTGTTCTGTAAGCCTTCACCTGAAGTACAATTTAAAAAAAAAAAAAAAGGAATAAGAATCAGAAAATGCTCTTGAAAAATAAAAATATGATAAAGTCCAAAGATAGAATCAAGGAACTCTGCCAGGAAATAAAGCAAAATAATAATTATTAAAGTTTCAATATGAGTTCTAGAAAGAGAAAAACTTACAAAATGGAAGGAATAAAATTATCAAACAAATAATATAAGAACATTTCTGAGTCATGAAAAACACGAATATCTAGACGGAAAGCACTCAGCTCAACAAAATGCAAACAGATTCATAATTAAGACATATTATTACAAAATTCCAGAATACAAGAGATAACAAGAAGATTTTTAAAAACTTTCAGAAAAAAATAACAATGGAGCATGGTTCAGAAAGACACTGGATTTTTCAAAAGCTACACTAGATACCAGAAAACAATAGAGCAATATCCTCAAAATTCTGAAGAAAAATGATTTATAACCTTGAAATGTATACTCAGCCAAACTATCAATTCAGGTTGAGAGTAAAAGAAAGACATTTTCAGAAAGACAAGATCTCGAGAACTGGCCTCTCCTGCACTGTTTTGTAAGAAATAACTGAAGGACGTTCTCCATAGGAACAAGGAAAATTATGAAGCTAGTGGAAGGCATGAATTCAGAAAAATGTGGGTATCCAACAGGAAAGTGTTGTTGTTGTTGTTAGATGCCGTAGAACTGCCCCATAGGGTTCCCAAGGAGCAGCTGACGGATTTGAACTGCCAACCTTTTGGTTAGCAGCCATAGCACTTAACCACTACACCACCAGGAAAACAGTGAGTGAAATTCCCAAGATGATGTTTGTAGCTATGCAGGAAGCTTAACGACCAGCCAGTCCTGGGTGGGGCAAAGGCATTGATGAGTCTGGAATGGAGGTCTCCAAAGGGAAAAAAATGGAATTAATAGACTATCTGAAATGTTTTACAGAAAATTATATGAGGAAAAATTAAAGCAATTTATAAATTCAGGTTGGAAGCACACCAAGTGCAAGGCAGAAATGAAAGTTAAATAACCAGGTTGGAAAAAAAAACCATTGCCGTTGAGTCGATTCTGACTCATGGCAACCATATAGGACAGAGTAGGACTGCTCCATAGTTCATCATCCTTGGTAAAGTAGAGGCGTCAGTGAAAGAGAGGAAGACTTTCAAGGAGATGAATTGGCACATTGTCTGCAACAATGGACTCAAGCATAACAAGGATTGTGAGGATGGTGCAGGACAGGGCAGTGTTTGGTTCTATTGGGCGTAGGGTTGCTATGAGTCAGAATCAACTCCAGGGCACCTAACAACAACAACATAGGGTTTCCAAGGAGAGCCTGGTGGATTTGAGCTGCCAACCTCTTGGTTAGCAGCCGAACTCTTAACAACTATGCAACCAGGGTTTCCAAATGAGGAACTTTAAATAAATGTTTAAAATGAGCAACAATGGGAGTAGTGTGGAATGTAGATGTGTAGATGCACTTGTGTGTGTCGCTAGAAGTGAGAGAAGTTTAACAGTTTAGCATCAGCTTTCAGTCCTGTTGCTGACATAAATCTCAGGCTGCTCTTTGGAAATGTCTTCAGGTGATCGCAGAAATTGCTTATTTTTCCTGTTTTTTACAAGGCTAGGGGTTTCTGTGAATTCTGCAAAATGGTCCGTGGTTTGTTGTCTCTTCTTCTGAGTCTAATTTCACATGTGCAGCCATCCACACACTATAGCCCCTGACTGACAGCTTTGAGGAGCTGGATGGTATTCTGAAGTCTATTGACAGGAAAAGGCATCCTGGGGGTCCACGTTATAACACTTGCTCCGAAGTCTGTTGTCACATCTTTGAGTTGAATTGTATAAAGTAAACTAAGTAAAATACTTCCCAAATGTTACATTTTAAAGCCTCCGCGTGGTGCTTCCACTAGTTTAAAAGGGTTCAGCAGAGAGAACATGAGACAGGAAGGCTTCCTGCTGATTCGGAGAAGACCAAAGACTCTCTGCCTTTTAAAAGTCTGGGTGGGAACCACAGTGGGGATTCCTTTCACTAAAAATGTTTGCTGTTTTTTGTTTTTGTTTTCCTAGTTCCTTGACTATTATTACTGATTATTGTTATTTGTTGTAAGATCTGGAACACAAAAAACCTTAAGAATATTCTGTATTTCACACAGCATAATCTTACAGGAATGAAAGCTATTACACCAGGATGGAGGTAGAAGAGCAGCCTCGCCAATAAGAACAGTGAGGATGCCTATGACATTGGCCTGAGGATGGCACCAGACTACTGAGGAGGGTGCTAAGGGGGTGTGTCAGTTGTGCATCGATCCCTGGAGCCTGGGATCGGAAGATCTGGGTTCAGGTCCTGGATGTGAACACAGGCAAATGATTTAACAATCTTGCACTTCTGTTTTCTTATCTGTAGAACAGAATTACTTACATTGTGGGATTATCAAAAAAATAGCATACATGAAAAACTTCTAGACGTGAGAAATTATAAAAGTATAATTTAGTATTATTGTAATTCGTATCATAATAAATGATATTATCATTATATAATTAGTGTAATATATCTAGTTATGATCACACACATTTAATATATAAATATATAAACCCAAAACCAAACCCGTTGCCATCGAGTTGATTCCGACTCATAGCGACCCTATAGGACTCTATAGTAGAACGGCCCCACAGAGTTTCCAAGGCTGTAAATCATTGTGGAAGCAGACTGCCACATTTTCTCCTGAGGAGTGGCTGGTGGGTTCAAACCTCCGATCTTTCTGTTAGCAGCTGAGTGATTAACCACTGTGCCGCCAGGGCTCCTTTATATTGATTACATGTTGAAATAATATTTTTGATATATTGGGTTAAATAAAATCTCTTATTAAAGTTGGTTTCACCTGTTTCTTTTTACTTTTTTCATGTGGATACTAGAAATTTTTTTTAATTATATACTTGTTTTGCATTTGTGCCTCACATTATGTCTCTATTGGACATCATTGCTCTAGACAATGAGAGGCAGAAGCCCCTTTCATTCATGCATGCATACATTTATTTTACCATCGTTAGTCCTTTGTCCTGGGAATGCTAAGATAAACATGACAGATACTGTCCACATTACAGGGTTTGGAGTTTATCGCACTAGGTAGGATGCACGGTGACAGTAAGCCTGGACACCTGTGTGCCCCTGCTGGGGAGCTGTCATGGATTGAATTATGTCCCTCAAAAAATGTGTGTATCAGCTTGGCTGGGTTATGATTTCCAGCACTGTATGATTATGTAATCTGATGTGATTTCCTTATGTGTTGTAAACTTTATTACTATGATGTAATAAAATGGATTAGCGGTAGTTATACTGACGAGGTCTACAAGATTAGATAGTGTCTTAAGCCAATCTCTTTTGAGATATAAAAGACAGAAGCAAGCAGACACATGGGAACCTCATACCTCCAAGAAAGCAGTGCCGGGAGCAAAGCGCATCCTTTGGACCTGAGGTTCCTGCGCTGAGATGCTTGCAGACCAAGGGAAGACTGATGACACAGACCTTCCTCCAGAGCCAACAGAGAAAGCGTTCCCCTGGAGCTGACGTCCTGAATTTGGACTTGTAGCCTAACGGACTGTGAGAGAGTAAACTTCTCTTTGTTAAACCCATCCACTTGTGGTATTTCTATTATAGCAGCACTAGGTGACTAAGACAGGAGCCAACCCTCCTAACATCCCTGTTCTAGGCCCCAGCAGCTGCCAGCCTCACTCCACCCCAGTCTGCTTCTGACGCTGCTCTTCATCTTCAGCACAGCCACTCTTTTCTTACAAAAAATTCCATAATGTCCCTCTGATATCAGTATCTAATCAGATAGCATCACATGAGGAAGTGATTTTTTTTTTTTTTAACCTGGATCTGCTCTGCAAAAATTTAGTCCGTATTTTGTAGTTCTTCTCACAGCGTAGAAAATCTCGCTATTATATGGAGCAGTAGGCACTGTTTGTATTTTGGCATGTGGTAATAAATTAGCCTTTATTCTTTTTTCGTAAAGAATAAATCCACTTCTTTTAATGTTTCTTGGTTGATTGGTTGGTTTTTGTTTCCTTACACACTTACCTTATTCTACATAGGGTTTGAGGCAGTAAATTGGTTCATGTTCTTTCAAAGCTTTTATTTCCTAAAACTTGTTCATCTTGGTCTTTTAAGAGCCCCCAGATATCTCGGTATTCTATTAAATAAATGAAAACAATGCTCTAAATTATGGCACATAGAGTGGAAAAAAGATATCTTGGTTTCCACTCTTTACACATTTATTTATCCTCTCAGGATTCACGGTCATAATAACAGGACTACATTACTGATTCATGTTCAACTTCCAGAGCATCCAAACGTCCCTTTCTGTCATTCCTGTATTGGCTGCAATTCCCTGCAGAGTATTTGTTTCACTATCTTTCCGCTTATCCTGCAGGTTTTCATCTTGGATTCCATTCTACTTGCTTTAAAATTGGCAAAGAAAAATACTGAGAATGGTTGTTTTCAGGTTGTAAGTAAAATTGTATAAAATGGGATTTGTAGCTTGTTTGCTTTTTTTCTTTGTTTTTGTTTTTGTTTTAGTTTATCTTATTCCCAAAAGTGAAAAATGCACCTGCTCTTAAACCATTATTCTTTTGGCCATGGTTTCTTGGTCAGAATTAAATTCCTTTCCTTTGTCTTCAAAACAGCAAATACATCAAGAATGTTGTTTCATTCTATATATTGAATTATGGAATACCCATAATATTTCCTAGCCCTAAAGATTTCTTAATGTTTTGCAGAATGTAGTTCCAGAACACTATTGTTTCCTAATAACTCAGCCAAAGACACATAAAGGGCATGTGAATATGGAGTCAAAAAAAGGCAATTTTATATTTATTTTTAGCATGTTAATACATAAGGCCTTTTGGGATTGAAGTTACAGTGCTTTTCTGCGACTAAAAATAAAATTGATAATTCAAATATCTTTGGCCAGTTGCTAAGAGTGTTTCAATCAAAAGCTGAATTGCAGAAATATTAAAACCATATGTGAAATAAATATAATTTAAAAACATAAAAAGGGAAATAAATGAAACTCAAGGCTTTAAATCTTTCAATAACGATTACTGGAATGTTCTAACTCTAAAAAAGAATACGTTTCCATCATATGAAATACAACTATTTAAGTAAAGGCACAAAGAAGAATATAAAATAATTTTTATGACTCTTCAGAGTAACTATTAATATATTGGTGTCGTTTGCATCGTCTTCCTTCTAAATTTTTGTTTCTAGTTCATAGATAGTTAAGTTTCTTCTTTTTCAGTATGACTATGTATTAATTCTTTTTAGCATCCTTACTGTTGTTTTTATGGATTTAGTGTGAGAAAAGGAAGCTTCAGTACATTTTCATAGATTTCATCAGCTTGAAATCAAGTCCCTAGCATTTTTCCTATGAAGTCCTTGGGTGGTGCAAACAGTTAACGTGCTCAGCTGTAACCAAAAATTGGAGAGTCGAGTCCACCCAGAGGCACCTCAGAAGAAAGGTCTGGTGATCTACTTCCAAAGAATCAGCCATTGAAAACCCTATGGAGCACAGTTCTACTCTAACACACATGGAGTCGCCATAATTGTAGTCCACAGCAACTGTTTATTATTACTATGCAACACCCTTATGCACCACCTGATTCTCTTGGTCTCATCTGTCTTTCAGGTTCTCAAGATCCTGCTCCCCTCCAAGCCAGGCATTTCACTGCTAGAGGCCAAAAACGAGACGCTGTGTGTTCTCCTACCACTTCTGGACTTGGGAGAAGCACCTCACCGCAGGGCCTGAGGACGTGTTCCGCTAGCAACAACTTCCAAAGAGGCAAAGTGACTGAACCAGAAGTGCAGGTGAGTTAAATCCCCATGGCAGAACTTTGACTGAATGAGGGGCAAAAGACAGGAAGGAGAAAGCAGAATAAATCCCTCTTAATTTCTCCTCCGGAAGGACTGTTCCAGGATATGCCATTTCATGCTGCCTGTTCAGATGTATCCCTTGTGGTGAAATGACCAGCTGTGTCCCTTTGAGAAGCAGTGGTTAGCTTGGTAATGTCAGTTTGTAATTGCTTCCCATCCTTCCCTGCCTCTCTTCCATTTCCTCAACTCCCTGCCCAGGAATGCACCTTCTGGTAAAGCGTTAGCCCTTAAGCTTTGCCTCAGGCTCGGTTTTCTAGGGAACTGAGGCTATGACACCCTATTTCTTTTTCAAATATGAGATAGTATTGAATTGGGCTTCGGTTTCATTTTGTGTAACACAGAAATACTATTAGTACCTACCTCATAGGATTATACTGAAGATGAAATAAGAGCATGCATGTAAAAGTCTTAAAACAGTTGCTGGTGCATGGTAATTAATCAATAAATATCAGATATTATTTTTGTTATTCCTATTGTATCCATTAAATAAAGCTGGTTAATTCTCCCTATGGTTAGTTTTCTTTAGCAACATCTATGATAAATTTCTAAAAGAAGTTTGTTCAAATCTCACACTATGACAATGGTTTTGTCCAATTTTCCTTATAATTTATTCGTTTTTGTTTTCCTCTGTCAGTGATATGCCATTAAGGATGTAAAAAATTCACAATTGTTAGATCTTATTTGTATATGTGTATCTTTTGTTGCGTCTTAAGTTTTTTGTTGTTGTTGTTATTTTTACTTGAATTCTACTTTTGACTGATATTGCCACTCTGCTCTGATATTCTATTGTGGTTAGATTTTTCATTATAAACCTTGAAAATCTTTTTTAAACTTCCCTGTATTTTTTTTTCAGGTTTATTCCTTATTATCAGCATATAATTTATTCTACATTTTGCCCAATCTAAGAGCCTTTTCTTTATTTTGAAAATCAAACACATTCATATTCATTATGGTTTATTGAGTTATTTCTACCATCTGCCTTTAAAATTCTACAAATCCACAATCATGGTAGGAGAAGTAAATATCCTTACTAAGTCACAGATAAAACAAGTAAACAAAAATGCAATAAGGATATAAAATCTTGACCTAATGGACACATATAGAATTGTACCTCTTCTAGATTGAATTGTGTCCCCAAAAAATATGTGTCAGCTTGTTTGGGCCATGATTCCCAGTATTGTGTGTTTGTCCTCCATTTTGTGATGTTAAAGAGATTTAGGCTGAGATTGTAACACCTTACTAAGGTCACATCCTTGATCCAATGTAAAGGGAGTTTCCCTGGGGTGTGGCCTGTCCCACCTTTTATCTTACAAGAGATAAAAGGAAAGGGAAGTGAGCAGAGGGGGGACCTCATACCACCAAGAAAGAAGCAACGGGAGCAGAGTGCATCCTTTGGACCCAGGGTTCCTGCATGGAGAAGCTCCTAGTCCAGGGGAAGATTGATGGCAAGCACCTTCCTCCAGAGCTGACAGAGAAAGTCTTCCCCTGGAGTTGATGCCCTGAATTTGGACTTCTGGTGTACTAGACTGTGAGAGAATAAACTTTTGTTTGTTAAAGCCATCCACTTGTGGTATTTCTGTTATAGCAGCACTAGATGACTAAGAGAGTACCCAACAACCTGAGAATACATATTTTCTCCAAGCACATATAGAAGATTTATATAAATTGGTCATACACTAAACTATAAAGCAAGACTCAATAAATTTTAAAGAAATGAAATTATATAATGTCCTCTGACCTCACAGCAATGAAGACAGAAATCAATAACAAAAAAATCATTAGGAAATCTCCATATGTTTGGAAAATTCAAGAACACATTTCTAAATAATCCAAGAGTCAAGAAGAAATTAGAAAATATTCAAATTGAATGAAAATACTATACATCAATATTTGTGAGGTACAGCTGAAACAGTATTTAGAAATTTATTGATTTAAATATGTATTATGGAAAGAAGAAAAATAAAAGCTAATGACTATGCATCTCAAAAAGTTAGGAAAATAAGAGCAAAATAAACCAAAAGTTGAAGGAAAGGATTAATAAAGACCAGAAATTAATGACATAGAAAACAAATCTACAATAAAGAGTATCAACAAATTCAAAAGTTGATTCTTCAGAAAGACTTTTAAAATTGTGACAAATTTAAGGAAGACTAACTAAAAAAGAAGAAGAAATCACAAATAACCAACATTGGGAATATAAAAAAGAAATAATAGCAGTCTTTATTTTGTTCAGTTATGATGTGCAGGAATTTCAGTTACCATAGTTTAGTTAAGTAACACCAGTCCTCCCAACAAAACAGCTTAAATTTCTGTTACCTCTGTATATTAACTGTAAGTAACTGAATAGAGTACAAACTTTGCTGCTAGCTCTTCAGTCCACAGATCACTACATAAGTAATAGATATGCATTATAAATCAGAGACCAATCACATCAGTTTTCTCAAACTCTGTCAGTGAATGGTCATTGTGAATCTGTTACTCAGTTTATGCACAGGCAGCAAAGTGTGTAGCTCTGTTGCTTCCTGGTTTCCCAGTGACAAATTCCCTTGACATTTTTAAAATTTTTATTTTGTTTTGTGAAAACATACACAGCAAAGGATATACCACTTCAACAAACTCTACATGTACAATTCGTGACATTGTTTACATTCTTTAAGTTGTGTAACCATTCTCACTATCTCTTTTGAATTTATTCCACCACCATCAACATATAATCACTGCTACCTAAGCTTCTCATCTAACCTTTTGAGATGATTTTGTCAATCCGCAAGGTAGACATACTTTATTAATTAAGCTAAACTGTTATTTGGTTCAAAGCAAACTTCCAGGAAAAGTTTTGGCTTGAGGTTTACGGTTTAAAGATTACGTAGGGGCAATAATTTTGGGTGTTCATTGAGCCTCAACGGCTCCAGAAGCTCTGGATTCCATTGAGAATTTTAAATTCTGTTCCTTTTTTGGCCAAAAATGACCAGTGTAAAGCAAAGAAAAGAAAAATGATAATGCTTGAAATGAACTTCGAATCAAACATAAATTATAAACATAAGTTATAGAAGAAGTAGTTGTCTGTGGGAATGTTGACACTGCCATTCATGAGACTCTAGATAGAGTCGCTAGATGCAACCAAAGGAACTTAATGAAGGTGAACTTATCAACATAAATAAGGAAAGTGGTCGAGACAAAAAAAATGAAGATATTCTAGAGGAAATGACTCCTGCAAAAAAACTTCATGTTAAAGGTACTCTTGGAGATATTTCATGAAATTGAAAGTGCAAAGGATAAAATGTTGGAAGTTCATCCAGACTTAGAAAGGAGTATGATGATTCACCAAGGCATAGGAAAAAAAGATGATTAGCTCTGTATCATAAGTTATACAATGAGAAGGCAAACACTGTTTAAACTACTCTTGATAAATTATTTACAACAAAATGAAACACTTTGCAATGTTCCTAATGTTTTAAATCACAGTTTAGTAAGTAAATGTTAGTTGTACTATTTTTCCATTTCCCTATGTATTTGTAACTGAGAGTAAAAGAGTTTTTAATGTTTTGATATACTTTGGAAAACTCCACAGGTCAGACAGCTTGGGTTCTTCACCATATAAATTGTAAGGAAATGAAAAGAATAGAGAAGGAATCCATAGGTGAAAAAAACCTGAAGAGACATCAAATTTTAAAATGGTTAGAGCTAAACTATAATATTTTAGGATGTATGTTTGGGTAGTAAAACTATTTTTAAATGGAACGAAGTAATTTCTATAAGTCAGGATAATGCTTACTTATGACAGAAAAAAAAGGGCTATGGTTAAATGGGATGCATGGAAGGGGCTCCTGGAATGCTAGCAAAGTTCTCTTTCCTGACTTGGATAATAGTCACCTTAAAATAATTCATTAAGCTATATATTTGATTCATGTGGTTTTCTGGATCTGTATTTTATTTTACTACAAAAAGTTTTTTTAAGTGTTAATCCATATCTATCACCCTTCTTCCCACCTCCATCTCATCCTTACTTCAGTCCCAATAAAGAGAGACTTTTGGTGTTCTTTTCCTTCCTCCTTCCCCTTTCACATTCCAGGGTTTGTCAGCATCATGTGGAGTTGTAAGTCTAAATTAGGTTTTGGTTTTTCTTTTGTTTGTCTGTATAAATTATGCCTCTTATCACCTGCTGGACACCAGAAGAACTAGATGGTGCCCAGCTACTACCAGTGACCACCCTGACAGTGAACACAACAGAGAGTCTGGGACAGAGCAGGAGAAAAATGTAGCCCAGAACTCAAACTCACATAAAAATACCAAACTTAATGGTCTGACAGAGACTGGAGGAACCCCCGAAACTATGGCTCCCAGATGCACTGTTAACCCAGAACTGAAACTGTTCCCGAAGCCCACTCTTCAAAGATTAGACAGGACTGTAAAACAAAAAATAACACACGTTTGAGGAATGTGCTTCTTAGTTCAATCAGATATATGAGACCAAATGGGCAGCTCCTATCCAAAAAGCAGGATGAGAAGGCAGGAAGGGACAGGAACTGGTCAAATAGACACAGGGAACCCAGGGGGCAAGGGGGAGTGTGTTGTCACATTGTGGGAATTGCAACTAAAGTCACAAAACAAAATGTGTATAAGTTTCTGTATGAGAAATTAATTTGAGCTGTAATGTTTCACCTAAAGCACAGTAAAAAGGAAAATAAATAAATAAATTATGTCTCTTCTACTTCAGAAACCCTTTCTTAACCAAACCATATATCAAAACTTCACAACCATATGCCAATAATTATTTTGACCTAACATCACTTCTCTCATTGCTCCCACTGTTTCATGTAATTAACATATTTCCCTTTCCTGAATTATTTATTTTCTTATAGTTTAATTGAGTATCTTTTTTTTTCCAAGAAAGATGCTGAAATGTCTGAACATGTCTTTGTTTTCTCATCATACTTAAATGATAGTTCTGTCAGGTACAAATTCTAGCAGCTTATAGACATCACTGCATTTTTTTTATTTACATAAAATATAAATCAAAAGCACAATTTAAATTTGATTCTATTTTCTTTGAAGGTAAATTGTTTGGTTTTGTATCTACTATTTGGAAACTTATAGGAATTTTCTCTATGTGCATGAAAATCAGCATTTTTACTAGGCTATGACTGGGTATGTGTTTAATTTTTTTTTTTAACCTTTGATCTGAAAACTCAAGTCTTTTCTTCATCAGCTCAAGGAAATTTTTTCCCATTGTTTCTTTCTTTAATGTTTTTCTTCCAGCTACTCCTGTCACTTCTGGATTTTCCTATTAAAGATATATCAGTTCTCCTAGATCTGCCTAAATTTTTCCCACATCATGTCTGTCTCTGTCTATTTGCACTTGTTTTTGGTAGAATCCTCAATGACCTATCAAATCACTGATTCAACTTAGCATTGATATACATATGCCATTTGGTCCCTTTGTTCAGTTTTATTTTTATGTTTTTAATTTCTGGAATATTTTTAATGTCTAAGACTCCTTCTTGATTGAATTTCTCCTTTTTCATGGTAACCTACTCTTTTTTATGAATACCATAAATTCTCAATTCTCAATGAGGATGCCGTTTGATTTCTTTTCAACCTCTTAATGTCCACCATTAATTCACTTTCCCTGGAGCAAATACTCTTGTTGTCCAGCCAGATTTCTTTCCATATTAGCTCTTTATTCTCCTCAAATGCATAGTGATTTTCTGATGATTGTGCATATTTATAGGTTTGAACAATATTAGTCACTGGTATGGAAAGGATCTCTCCAATAACTGAGAAAGTCTCACTCATTAATATTCTGTGGCTGGCCAACCCTGAGATTTATTTTCACAAGAATATGAGCCCTGCCTCACCTCTCTCACTACCTCCCAAAGCAGAAAAAACGTGGGATCAGGTATCACATACCAAGCTACAATTATGGCTCTGCTTCTGCCAATTCCCATATAATTGTTTAATTAAATTGGGGAATCCATCATTTGCTGCACAGGGTAGGAGCCTGCCCATCCAATTTAGCAAGCTATTAATTTACCACCATCATTACCCCCAACATGAACTTGTGACAGTACCAGAAAAGTTAAAATTCTGTCTGGTGCCATAAATGTAAATATATCAGTCACATATACTTTTAAGGGGAGCTAGAAACTCGACTACTAAGTGAGGAAGAGTACTTGAAGTCAATCACACATGCTCTAATCATGATGCCCTCCCATCCCAAAACACTATTAATTGGTACTAGAAACTCAAAAGAAAAATGTGTACTTGTCAGGAAGTCCTCTATGCCTTAACCTCCAATGAGGTTATACCAAGAACCCAGTAAAGACAGGTACTGCAAAAGATACGTTTAGGATGGTGTCAGCATGAAGCTGTCTATCACAGGTGTGAGAGAAATAAGAATTTTAGTGATATGAACAAATTTTGTCTAAATGGCAGCAAACACCCAGGAGACTATAGTATTCACTTTTCAAGTGTTTTTTGTCCAACATATAAAGAGTTTGCGTCTCAAACCTTTGTTTTTCCCCACGTATCTGGCCTCTCTCTGAAGGTATCTATCCTGCACTATCTTTTATTGTATTGTTAGCCTAACTCCATTTCCCCTTGATCTCTGTTCCCATTCTGATTTTAGCTTTTAAAGAAATTTAAAGCAAAGCTTGCTTTGGCTTGTCAGACACAGAGCATGGATTAGGAATCTGAACACTTGGGTTTCCATAGCAGCTTGACCCCTTACAAACAACACGACCTTAGGACATTACCTATTGCCTCTCACTCTGTTTCCCCATCTGTAAAATGCTAATGAGAACACACAGGGTGTAGGCTTACCAAGAGGGCAACACATTACCTAAATACCAAGAGTTGGGTACCAATTAGTGATATGATAAGCTTGAATCCTCTAGTTTTTAACAGAAGCCTTTAGAAATTGGAGAATTCCAGAAGTTCCTTTCACATACAATACCCTGCACTGGGTGCTGGGAGGAACATAAAACCTCCAGTGCAATCACATACCTGCTCTCAAGGCAGTACATAAACCCAGACTGATCAAAATGGAGCTTGAATAGAATTGGAATAAAAGTCCCTTTTGCAGATGTAGCCCTCCCGGAGACAATGCTGAAGCTTAATCCCAAATCTTTTCTGTATTCCCCTGCAGAGGGCTAGGGCGGGTGGCAATTTTGTTGAGCTCTGAAAGCCATTTAATCCTCTTCTGGAAAATATTTAAGGTCACCTCACTCCATTGCTCAGCCTCCCATCTTGGGTACATGGACATTCAAGGAAATCGTCTTCTAGTTCTGAAAACTCCTGGCTCTGGAACGCACCCGGGTCTCCTTTACCATGGGGGAAAACTATCAGTTACGTTTTCTTAAAATCAGAATCCAATTCACCAATTCTGGATTTCTTATCATTGCTAATAAGGAAGTTTCCCTGCAGAAGTAATTTAGGTATTATATAGGAAGATTAGATGTTCACTTCTTATTTTTATTTTATTACTTCTGATTTTTAATTTAATATTGATTATACTAAAATCAAATCACCTGCATGAACCAGAACATGATATAAATAAAACCCACACAATAGATAAGAATTAACATTGACTTTGACTAATTACCTTCCTGCCACTTCTTTGACCCCAAGAAAGATTTTTCTTCAGCATCTTTGGCCATCAAACTTGGGCCTCCCACCAGTTTAAATTCTAAACCTAAAAAATAAGTTCCACATTCTCCCAGTGCCAGTATTTTGGGAGAGTTATATCTAGACTCACATTTTATGGGAGGACAGGTGACTTCAAGGAAGTGGATGTCTGCTCCTACTTGGTGTACCTGATTTTGTTGTTTGTTGTTAGTTGACATCAAGTTGGCTCCAACTCATGGTGACCTTGTATATAACAGAGTGAAAGGTTGCCTGGTCCTGCACCATCTTCATAACCTAGGGAGCTCATCTTCCAGCACTATATCAGGCAATATTCTGTTGTGATCCATAGAGTTTTCATTGGCTAATTTTTGAAAGTCGATGCCCAGGCCTTTCTTCCTAGTCTGTGTTAGTCTGAAAGTTCCACTGAAACTTGTCCGCTACGGTTGAACCTTCTGGTATCTAAAATAGTGGTGACATAGCTTCCAGCATCACAGGAACACACAAGTCACCACAGTACAACAAAGTGACAAACAGGAGGTAGTGGCCTGATATCCTTACCAAGAAAAGTAATATTGAGGCGCTCTTGTTTAGAGTTGAGCAGAGGGTCCGCATAGGGAGGCAGTTGATGTCACCTTGTCTGTGATGTAGGTAGTTTCAGATTGGCCCACTTCATAAAGTTCACCCATATTACGATTAAAAAGCCCATGCCCTTTGGCTGCCCTGGTGACAGAAGGAGTAAAGCTCTGAAAGCACAAGTGAGCGATATAGCACAAGTCAAGCATATGCAGATGAAAGTGTTTACGTCCTCCTAGGGGAGGAAGAATCAGGAAGCATTAGTCCATGTGGCTCAGAGGCCTACCTGAGGAGACCCCAAAGAACAAGACCCCTACTTTGGGGGATCTATACATTCAAGCATACAGTCAGAGTTCTTCTTATCAAAGGCATGTTTAAGAAGTGAGCTTATTTGGAGCATGTGGGCACCGTGTGCCCCACACCAGCAGCTGAGGGACAGCAGAACTCGAATGTTTGTTGAGCTGGTTCACACAGGAGCCTGTGAGGACAGTTTGGATGGTGCAACAGCCCCTACTACCCACCCCTTGAGGCAGTGGAAGCTGCACCAACAGGAGATTTCAGGGGGGATGTGCGGTGGCCCCAAAAAAATTGCTGCTGCATATAGGTTGGGCTCCTATAATTAGTACTGTAAGTACTAATTAATGGTCAGCTCCAGACACCAATGGGGGAAAAACATGCCTGGATGGGATTTTGAGGTTTTTCCTTCTCTCAGAAAAAAAAATGAACATATTTCATAATATATGTACTTGATTTCATACACGTATTTCACCTGTTTTGGATGTTTCACATGTTTTGGAGAATGAAATATTCTTTTCACTTTCAGGAATGCTGGGACTTAATGTTGAGGGGCCTGGTGATGTGGGGAAGAGGTACCCCAAACACATTCTGTACTTATCAACTTTTCCCTCTGTCTGCAGCAGAAATGGAGCACTTTGTGGGGGCAGCCTTTATGGAGTGAGGTGGGATAATCATCTAGAGCCATGCAGCAGAGGCATGCCCAGGGGGCAAGCATGAAAAGAGAGTTTCTTGCAACAGCAACAGAGAGAAGAGGCAGGGCAAACTTCTGGCAGGAAGCATGGGCCCTGTACAGAGAACTATAGATTCAAATGTCTGCAGAAACAACCTGAAGGCAGGTGGGGCAGGAGGGTGTACTCTTTTGGTTAATGGAGAAAGAACAAATAGAAAGATGCCGCCCTTTAACCATTTTCTCTACAAGTCTTATAGGCTTGCTTTCTTGTTCCTTCTACAAACATCTTTTCATCAGAGTCTAACCACCACACTACCCGTTGCCATCGAGTTGATTCTGACTAATAGCAACCCTGTAGTCTAGGAAACCACTATACCAATCCCTCACCCCCCCCCAAAATGCTGATAAGGCACCACTTTGGTGCATCAGAGAAGGTGACAGTTGCCCCTGCTGGCCCCAGTCCTAGAAGCATTTCTGCTCTGGAGTCGATGAAGCTGGAGAACTGTTTAGGGTGCTCACTGGGTAGCAGCACTGCCTCTCTCGGACTGGCTGTTGGTAATGGGGTCTGTTGTACGCTCAGGCTAGAGCACGTGTACAAAACCAAAGTAGGTCCGGATGGCTGCTGTAAGCCTGAGCCCTGGAACCTGGAGCCCCAGGCAACATAGGGGAGCAGCCCAAAAGATAGTTGAGGGCGCTGGCAAACCTAGACAGAGTCACAGCCCTTCCACGGAGCCCTGGTGGTGCAACAGATAAGCTGTCGGCTGCTAATCGAAAGGTTGGTAGTTAAACCCACCCAGCCACTGTGTGGGAGAAAGACCTGGCACTCTCCTTCCATAAAGATTACAGCCAAGAAAACCCTGTAGGGCAGTTCTACTATGTCATATGGCATCACTATGAGTTGGAATTGAGTTGACAGCACCCAACAAAAAGAACAATATCTACTACAAACTCTCTAGACATAATTCTGTACTCAGAGTTCTCATCACACACTACAACCATCGGTCTACTTGTCTGAACTTGCAAAGAGCGGAGACTGTGTGGCACATTCTTAGCTCTGTGCCCCCACTCTCTGGCACAGAATTAAATGTTTGTTAAATGAACAAGTGACTGCATCCTAAATTAATTAAAGGAAACAAGAAAAACTAACACGGAACTGCAAGCCTCTCCCTGAATTCCCCTGAATTACAAAAGCTCCATTTGATTACGCTACAATGTAAGGAAGTACACTGTGTCTACAAAAAAGTGCATTTAGACCTTAATCTGCAGCCCTTGACCAACTAATGCATTTTTGTCACAGTGTTCTTTTGGAGGACCAAAAGGCTGTGTTTCCCTTTGTCCACTCGGTTGTTTAATAAAATCAGTGGCAGGCCGAGCAATCCACATGGGGTCTGAGGCCCTTTCTCTCAGGGATGATGGAAGGATTAATCTCCATTGGTGATACTTCTTTCTTTTTTGCCCGAGTCAGCAGGAGCTCCCAGCTAAGGGTGAATCTCACCAGATGGAAAGCTGGAGGTCCAGGCACTGCCTAACATGGAATCAACACTATAATTATTAGTCACATTAAAGAGTCAAAGTAACTGAGTTGAGCAGCCTGCTATGGAAATAAGTATAAGAATAACTAATGGGGGAAAGAATGTATAACTCTTAGATAGCATTAAAACCATTTTTCCTCTCTTTGGTGAATCAGAGATAATCCAGCTAAGTGACATCTCTCCTTCTTTCAGGGACCTTGCATTGTTTAAGATCTGCATTTTTAGTCAAGCTAATTCCCTATGTGATGTTAATGTCATAAACTCAAACTGTAAATTGGATTAAAGAGATACATCTCCCATATCAAATCTCAAATTTTGTATTAGTATGAATGCTCATAACTGTTGAAACATAGTAAAGCCATAAATTATTTTTTTAATTGCTTTTGAAAATGCACAGAATTAGAAACCCGCTCCTTCCCTGTACGTTTCGGTTGAGAACAGAATTGCTGAATTTAGAGCACTGACATTTGACTCTCCTGCCTGCACTGTCGTTGTCCAGACAGACATGACACAAATACACATTTGCTACCAACACGAATGTTCCCCAAGGAGCCACACATGTTTAGAGATCAAACCAAGGTCAGTGCTCCTACCACTGGGAAGTAAACAGGAGCAAAATGACCTTTTAGCAAGGAGACAGCTGGAAAAACCTATGGTTCTCCACGTGTGATGTGATGCCAGGATCGTGCAGAGATCCAGGGAACACAAGAGACTGAGGAAAGAACAAGGTGGAGCAAAGGAGTGTGCCCCAGTGAATGCACTCATTCTGGTGACTCTTGGCTGGCCTAGTGGTGCTGCCCTCTGCCAAGAAGATTGTGCCTTAAACCACTCCTCCCCCCACCCCACACACACACCGTTAAATGCAAGAGTGGCCCACCTTTCCATGATAGGCTTTCATTTTCATTTTATTACTTTAGCTGTTGCCTTCCTGCACACATTCACTCTTTAAGAAAGCTGCTGCATCTTCTTTTTGGCTTTCTGTCTCTCCCTTCATCCATCACAGCAGCAAAGCCTTGACTGAGCTGCCAAGATGAAAGAAAGTCATCTCCACTAATCCATTTCTTCAAAAGTACTAGTCAAGTACATTAGCCTGTCGTCTCACTTCTGTAAAATTAAAATACATATTCTTTTACACAAAAATAGAAAAACACTGGAAGGAAGTACACCAAAATGTACACAGTGGTGCTCTGGTAGAGGTTTGGGAAGGATAAAGAAACTAACTTTTACTGCATTTGTGTTTCACTTAAATGTTCACAATGATTCTACATTACTTTTGTGATTAGAAGAAGTCAATAAAGAGATTCCCTGTTTTTAAAAAGCAAAACAATTTCATTTTTACTCCTTACTTTGCTGAGGGAAAGTGGGAAGATTAATATGAAATTACAATTTGTAGAGCGATGTGTGTGTTGGGCTGTGTGTGCACACACTTGCATTTCTCATCCTGATAAAGCATGAATGCACATGAAGAGCTTGGGGAGAATGGTGTCTCTGAGGGCTTTTGCCTTCCATCTGTAAAACCCTGAAGTGTGAGTGCTTCATCCACACTCCAACAGGCTGTGCAGGAGAAACAGTCAACACTCTCTTCTTCCTCTCACAGCTGTGCAGCAGGAACCTTTGAGCCACGAGGGAGTGGGGCTCCATTCGGTATATGCCAGGAATCTTCACGGAGAAGGTGGTGCATTGATTAAGCCCCTCGCTATGTGCTTGAGTACTAGAGACACATAACTAGCAAAAATAAAGATGTAACAAAGATCACCAACAGGAACACACATACACATTCAACTAAGTGAAAAAATATATACTTGTAAATAAGTGTTAAAACAAGGAAATGGACAAAAGAAAAGGGGCATTGGGAATTACTGCAGTGACTGGAAATAGAGCTGATCTAAAGATGCCTTTGTGCTGAGGGGGTAGGGAGAGAGAAGCAGCAGGAGGCAGAATCTCCCTTTAAATCTCTTCTTTATTTCTTGTCCTAAAATCATGGCTTGGAGATACAACTCTCAACAAAAGTTGATACTTCCAATTTCACCTTGGATACGTAGCAAGCTGGAAATACAACTGCAGCCACAATTATAACAAGGAAAAATGGGGCAAATTGACAACTTTTCCTGAACCCATCAGAGAACTGAGGTCACAGAACAAACATCTAACCTAAAATCCAGAGAGCGGCAGGCACCTGCAGGGAGAAACAAAGCCAAGCATTTGTTTACCTGGGGCAAACACTGCCAAATACTAATAAGGAAGAAGATTAAGCTAAAATTTTTAAAGAATTTCTGAAGGCCAATTATGGGCTTTTGAGAGAATGTGAATTCCCTGATATGCACAAATATAGAGGGATGATACCCTTTTACAAGATATTCTTCACAGACCGCACCAGGCTCAGGGAAGACTAGGGAGTACCCTGAGAAAGCTTTCATCCATGGTGCTTCCTGAGAGACAGGAACAGCAGCTACTACTGAAACTCCAACTAAACCCATTTTTCCTATCTCTCCTATGGGACAAAATCTTTAATCTGCAGGGGGAAGGGTAACAGAAATTGTCACCTCAGATCACTGGTTAAAATCTGATGCAGATGTAAGAGGGGACAGATTTTTGCAAAAGCTCTATCCCTGAGAAAATGGGAAGAATACATGCTAGGGTCAGCACTACTGTTAGAGGAAAAGCAGGAACACTTGTGAAGACCACATCCCCTAAGAGTCAGGTCCACAGTGCCTGCATAAAACTGAGACAATCAGAACATCAGAGAACACCTGCCCCCACACCACAGTAACAATCTTTAAGTAAAAATAACAGTGGAATACAACTTGGAGAACTACAAGTAGAATATTCTCTTTGGGGAATATTGTTGTTTTTAGGTGCTGTCAAATAGTTTCTGATGCATAGTGACCCTGTGTACAGCAGAACGAAACACTGCCTGGTCCTGCACCATCCTCACAATCACTGTTATGCTTGAGCCCATTGTCCCAGCCACTGTGTCAATCCATCTTGTAGAGGGTCTTCCTCTTTTTTGCTGACCCTACTTTACCAAGTATGATGTCCTTCTCCAGGGACTGATTCCTCCTGATAACATGTCCAAACTATGTGAGATGTAGTCTTACCATCCTTGCTTCTAAGGAGCATTCTGGCTGTATTTCTTCCAAGATGGATTTATTCATTCTTTTGGCAGTCCATGATGTATTCAATATTCTTTGCCAACACCATAATTCAGAGGCATTAATTCTTTGGTCTTCCTTATTCATTGGCCAGCTTTCGTATGAGACGATTGAAAACACCATGGCTTGGGTCAGGCACACCTTAGTCTTCAAAGTGGCATCTTTGCTTTTTAACACTTTAAAGAGGTCTTTTGCACCAGATTTGCCCAATGCACTGTGTCATTTGATTTCTTGACTGCTGCTTCCATGGGTGTTGATTGTGGATCCTAGTAAAATGAGATCCTTGACAATTTCAATCTTTTCTCCATTTATCATGAATAGACATTGAGAAAAATCCTCTAGCAAAGTAGTCCATACCCTAAAAATAAGGTTATAACCAGAGGATTTGAAGGCTGTAGTGCACTGTAGGTAACCCACAGCAACAAGAAACTGCAAGCTAAGCTCAACTCCTGCCTATATTAAAAAAAAGCCCCACACTAAATGCCTAGCAGAAAGAAAGCTGTGCTTATCTCCAAACAAAAAAATTATTATGTTAGTATCTATTGTCCTATAAACCATGTCCAGCTTGCTACAAAAATCGTGAGGCATACAAAAAGACAGGAAGAAAAAGAGTCTAAGGATACAAAGAAATCAACAGAACCACACTCATTTATGACACAGATGTTGCAATTATCAGCCAGAGAATTTAAAAACAATGATTAATATGTTAAAGACTAATAAGAAAGGTAGACAATACCAAAAATCAGATAGGTAATTTCAGCAGAGACATAGAAACAGTAAGAAAGTATCAAATGAAAATACTAGGATTCAAAAACACAGTAACAGAGATGAAGAATGCCTTCAACAAAGCATCCAAAAGCTGTGGGACAATATCAAATGGTCTAATGTATGCATGATTGGAATCCTAGAAGTAAAAACAGAAAGAACAGGGCATTTCCCCCATGACTAATGTTGTGGAGTGTCTTTTGATATACTTATTTGCCATTCATAGACCTTTCTTGGTAGCCAAATTGCCATCAAGTTGATTTCGACTCATGGCAACCTCATGTGTAGCAGAGCAGAAGTGTGCTCCATAGCGGTTTCAATGGCTGATTTTTCAGAAGTAGATTGTCAAGCATTTCTTCTGAGGTACCTCTGGGTGGACTCAAACCTCCATCCTTTTGGTTAGTAGACGAATGTGCTAACCATTTGCACCACTGAGAAACTTCCTTCTTTCGTAAGGTGTCTTTTTTTCCTTCAGATTTTCCCTAAGTTTGTAACTTGTCTTTTCATTTCTTAACAGTGTAAGTTGAAGAGCAAAAGTTTTTAATTTTTATGAACTCCAATTGATGAATATTTTTTCTTCTATATATCATACTTTTGGTGCTGTAATCTAAGAAATTTTTGCCTAATTCAAAGTCACAAAGATTTTATATTTTTGACTAGAAGTTTTATAGTTTTCTATTTTACGTTTAGATCTATGATCCTTTTTAAATTAATTTTTGTATATGGCATAAGATATGGATTAAAGTCTTTGTGTTTTTGGTTTTGTTTTTTTGCATATGGTTAGTCAATTGTTCTGGCACCATTTGTTGAAAACACTATCCTGGAGCCCTGGTGGCACAGTAGTTAAGAGTTCAGCTGCTAACCAAAATGTCAGCAGTTCACATCCACTAGCTGCTCCCTGGAAACCCTGTGGGGCAGTTCTACTCTGTCCTATAGGGTGGCTATGAATCAGAATTGACTCAATGGCAACGGATTTGGGTATTTTTTGTTTTTTTATAGAAGGTGCAGAACCAAGAAGGCCTAAAGAGGAATGATGTCTGGGGTGGGACAGACATCTGGACTGGGGACCTAGGAACCTCCCTATCCCTTGTTCCATCACCTACACATTCTTCCCAACTTCTGCCCCTGAGTCCTGGCTGAGGAGGGTGTCCAAGGGTCTGCAGTTGCTTTGTTGTTCTCAAACAACCTTGGGATCCTCTTCATTTTGAGGGTTTTACTTCATCTCCCTCCCCAGAAACACCTGAGTGGGGGATAGTGGAGCGAGGAACAGGGGGATATGGGCACAGGAAGACTAAACAACTGGTATGCAATGCCATTCTCCTGGCTCTTCTGAAAAAAGGGAAACAAAACTTTCCTTTCTCCACTGAACTGGTTTTACATCTTTGTCAAAAGTTAGTTGTCCACACATTGTGGATCTCTTTCTGAACTCTCTATTCTGTTCCATTGATCTATTTGTCTACATTGATACCAATACCACACTGTCTTCGTTACCATAGTTTTATAATATGTCCTGAAATAAACTTTACTCTTTGTTTTCAAGATTATTTAGGCTGTGATAGGTACTTGGCATTTTTATGAATTTTAGAATTAGATTGTCATTTTCTATTTTTTTTAAATTCTGATGGGATTTTGGTTGGGATTGTGTTAAATCAATAGATCAACCTGGGGAGAAATGAAATCTTAACCTTTGAGTTTTCCAACCCATTAGTACGTATATATATATATTTATTTAGGTATTTTTTAACTTACCTCAGCAATGTTTTGTAATTTTCAGTATTTATGTTTTGTCAGATATACACCTAAGTATTCACATTTTTTATACTACTATAAGTGGTATTTTCTTAAATTTTCAATTTCTAATTACTTGTTGCTAGCATTTTGCTAGCATTCATTTTTGTACATTGATCTTGTATCCTGACATCTTGCTAAATTCGCTTATTAATTCTAATATGTTTTTGAGGATTCTGTCAGATTTTCTAGATAATCATATCATCTGCAAATAGACAGTTTTAGTTCTTTTCCAACCTGGATGTTTTTAATTCTTTTTCTTGCCTTATTACACTGGCTAATACCTCCAGTACAATGTTGAATGCAAGTGGTAAGAGTGAACATCTTTGTCTTGTCCATATATTATGAACTCTAAAATGCATTATTATTTTTGCTTCAATAATCATCTTTTGAAGAGATACAAATAATAAAATTTTTTGTATACATTTCTCCACATAGTTTCCACTTCTACTGCTTTTCATTCCTTTGTGTAGGTCTGTATTTCTATTTGGTGTCATTTTCCTTCTCCCTGAAGGACTTCCTTTAACACTTCTTGTAGTATGAGTCTGCTGGTGATTAATTGTTTCAGCTTTTGTATGTCTAAAAAACTGTACTTTGCCTTCGTTTTTGGAAGATATTTTTGCTAAAATTCTAGATTGACAGTTTTTTGTTTGTTTTCTGTTCTTAAAAATGCTGTTTTTCTTGCTTGTCTTGTTTCTGGTGAGAAACTACCACAATACTTATTTTTGTTCCCCTGTATATGACATGTCTTTTTTTCTGGGTGCTTTTAAATTTTTCTTTTTATCATTGGTTTTGAGCAACTACATAATGATGCGCCTTGATTAGGTTGTTTTTATACTTCTTGTGCTTGTGGTTTGCTAACCTGCTTGTATCTATGGATTTATAGTTTTCATCAAATTTGGAAACTTTTTAGCCATTATATCCTCAAAGATTTTTTCTCTCCTACCCATCCTTGGGGATTCGAATTACAAATATATTAGGTTATTTGATGTTATCTTACAGCTCTCTGTTGCTCTTTTCATGGTTTGTTTTGTTTTTAATTCTTTTTTCTCTGAGTGTTTTATTTTGGAAGTTTCTATTGCTATGCCCTCAAAGTTCACTAGCATTTTCTTCTGCAAAGTCTAATCTATCATTAATTCCAATGAGAGTAGTTTTCCTTTCAGATATTGTAGTTTTTGTGTCTAGAATTTTGGGTCTGTTTTATATCATCCATGACTCCACTTAACATTTTGAACATTTAGATTACACTTATAGTAACTGTTTTTAATGTGCTTGTGTGACAATTCTAGTAACTGTCAGTTCTCTGTTAGTTCTGTTTGGTAAATTTTTTTCTCCTCATTTTAGGTTGTATTTTCCTGCATCTTTGCAGGCCTGGGGATCATTGATTGGATGCCAGAGGTTGTGAACTGTACTTTGTTGGATGCTAAATATTTTTGTATTCCAATAAATATTCTTAAGTTTGTCCTAGGATACAATTAAGTTACTTGGAAATTGTTTGATCCTTTTGGATCTTGCTTTTAAGATTTCTTAAGTGAGAGCAGAATAACACTTAACCTAGGGCTAATAAATTTCCACAGTTTAGGTAGGACCCTTCTGAGTACTCTACCCAATGCCCCATGAATTATGACATTTTCCAGTCTGGTTTGTGGGAATAGGCACTGTATCAGCCTTGTATGATCACTGGGCAGTTTTCCCTCTAATCCTTTTGGGTGCTTTTTCCTCTGGTCTTGGTTTGTTTCTTCACATGCATGATCTGATCAGTACTCTGCTGAAGACTCAAAGGGGCCCCCCACACATTTCTAGAGTTCTCCATGCAGCTCTTTCCTCTCTGATACTTTGTCCTGTCTCAGCTATGTGTCTTCAACTCAGGGATACCTCTGGGCTCTGCCTATGTAACCATTTCTGTGCTGTGCCCTAAAATCTCAAGGCAGTACCTGAGGCAGTTGTGGGGTTTACCTCATTTATTTACCACCTCTTAAGAATTACAGTCCTTCACTTCAAAAAGATGAAATAAAGATTTTTTCTGTCAAGTAAAAGCTGAGAAAATTTATCACTGTCTTAGTCATCTAGTGCTGCTTTAACAGAAATACCACAAGCAGATGGCTTTAACAAAGAGAAATTTATTCTCTCACAGTCCAGTAGGCTACAAGTCTAAATTCAGAGTGTCAGCTCCAAGGCAAGCCTTTCTCTCTCCGTCGGCTCTGGAGGAAGGTCCTTGTCATCAGTCTTGTGTTGGTCTGGGAACATCTCAGCACAGGAACCTCAGGTCCAAAGGACACGCTCTGCTCCCGGCACTGCTTTCTTGGTGATATGAGGTCCCCCCTCTCTGCTTGCTTCCCTTTCCTTTTATCTCTTGTAAGATAAAAGGTGGTGTAGGCCACACCCCAGGGAAACTCCCTTTACAGTGGCTCAGTGCTGTGACCTTAGTAAGGGTGTTACAATCCCCCCTAATCCTCTTTAACATAAAATTACAATCACAAAATGGAGCACAACCATACAATACCGGGAATCATGGCCCAGCCAAACTGATACACGCATTTTTGAGGGCACATAATTCAATCTGTGACAATCACCAACAGATCTTTAGCAAAAATGTTAAAGAAAGTTCTTCTAGCAAAAGAAAACTGATACCAGGTGGAAATTTGGTTCTACACAAAGGAATGCAGAGTGCCATAAATGGTAAATATGTGAGTAAATATAAAATCCTTTTTTTTTCTTAATGGATATGCAGTTTTCCCAGTATCACTTATTGAATAGTCCATTACTTTCCCACTGAAATGAAATGTCTCCTTTCTATATATTAAATGCCTTGTATCTGTTTGAATATACTCTATTCTATCCTAGTGATCTATTTGTCTATAATTGCATGACAGTACCATAAAAGAAAACCAAACCCGTTGCTGTTGAATGGATCCTGACTCACAGCAACCCTATAGGACAGAGTAGAACTGCTCCATGGGGTTTCCAAGGAGAAGCTGGTGGATCTGAACTGCCTGCCTTTTGGTTAGCAGCCAAACGCTTAACCACTGCACCGCCAGGGCCCCATGACAGTACCATTCTGTGTTTATTTCAATAGCTATATAATTGGTTTTAATATTTGTTAGGGTAAGTTCATTTCATTTTTCTTCATTTTCAAATTCTCCTTGATATTTTCCCCATGTTTATTCTATGATATAGGAGCCCTGGTGATGCAGTGGTTAAGAGCTGCAGCTACTAAACAAAAAGGTCGGCAATTTGAGCTTTAAAATCCATTTTTCCAGTCAGCACACCCCTCCCCAAAAAAGTATAAAATCCCATTGAGATTCTGACTAAAATTGCAATAAATGCATATGTTAATTTCCATTTCAACAATTAGCTGAGAGTCGGTTTCCATTAGTAGACAGGATAGAGAAAGAAGTGAAGGGATCCTGGGCCTGGATAGAATCATGAAACGCTACATTTCCTGCTGAAGCAGCAGCAGTTTATGAGAATCACTCAGTAAATGCTTTGTTGAATGTTGACTGGGGAAGGGTCAAAGCTGAGAGGGGAACATCCTGGGTCAGTCAAAGAACAGAAGAGAGAAAAGACTATGTGCATGTAATGGTAATTCTGATTGAGCTAGCTCAGTGGCCTCTCTTTGAAACTTGATCAGCTTTTTCTTGAGGGTTGACTTTATTCCCAAAAGATTCATCTGAGGAAGAAATCGATGGGGAGGGGGGTTTACCAAAAATCTAAGGAGGTATACAGAGACAACTGGGGAGAAAGATTTTAAGTCCTTGATCATGGACCACTCCTATGGCTCTGCCACTTATGTTTGTATGTGCTGTTTAACATTCTCAAGAAAAGGTAAAAGAGGACATGAAGCTGTGATTTTTAAAAAGAGGTTTAAAATAAAGGTACTATAAACTACTAGATTATTTTTAAAAAATAAACAGCTAAAAGATTATATTTTCCAAGGATTTAAATTTCCCCAGTGTACAAAAAGGGCTCCTTCCACCAAGGCAACTACAACATTTCCCATGGGCAACCTGAAGCTCACGGTGGGGACAAGAAGGGCAAGGACTGAGATATCTGGGCTCCTGGGCTGTAATCCTCCTGAGGCAGGTGCAGCTGAGCTCACTGCCTCAGTGAGGCTAGGGGCACCAAAAGCAAACCTTGACTTATTCGTAGCTTTGCTGCGAGCTGACAGTTCCTCCCCTCAGATGTGATTTTATTTCCCTACTGAAACTCTAAGGTTTTGAGATAAAAGCTTAAAACACTCCCATAGAAATGTGCTCATATTTTGCTTAAATCCTTTCATACAAGAGTTTCAGAGAACTATCAAAACTAACCAGTGTCAGGGTTCGTGTGTCTCTCTTTCATGTGAAGGAACAGAGAGGAGAGGAGAGTGTGGAAGTCACTTTGAGCTGGAGGATGACTCGAAGATAAAGCTGAGAGTGGAACATATACTAGGAATCTTGCCACATGGAGAGCAGCTTTCTCCCAGCTTGAGTGGACAGTTCAGAAATATTCAATTTGGTTCAGAGCTGTTCCTATGGTAGTGGCTTGATAACTACATATATCACAGACATAGTAAATATTCCTTAAGCTGGATCCTCAGCCCTACGTTAGTGACTGGGCAGATCCAAAAGAAGGGCAAGATAGGATCCCTGATATCAATAGGCTTATAATCTACTCAGGAGGGAAAAGACATAGAAACATAATGCAGGACTGTAATACAGGTTGGCAGTTTGAACTCACCCAAAGCCTCTGCAGGAGAAAAACCTGGCGATCTCCTTCTGTAAATATTATAGCCAAGAAAACTCTATGGGGCAGTTCTACTCTGTCACATGGGGTCACTATGTGTTGGAATTGACTTAACAGCAACCAGCAACAACAACACCATGAGTTCCTTGTGGGTGAAGACTGTCCTCCTCAACTTTGTAACCCCAGGACCTGGCACAAAAAACAGTAAGCTAAATTAAATATTTGCTACATACACAAATGAGAGATGTAGGTAATAAGTGCTGAATGGGTTCTAAGAATGGAGAGCTCGTGATGGTAAATGGAAAGGAAAGGGTGTAGGCTAGAGGAGGGCTATAACCTGCCCCTGAAATCCATTGAGAATGAATTTTGTACACGAATATTGAGCTTAACTCATTCCCCTTCATTATGTACTGTAGAATATAAGAGGGAAACAGATGTCCCCAACGAACACTTTCTCTATCCAGGGGATAACTGATCTTAGAGATGTAAAAGTGAAGAAGTCAAGCATGATCCTTGCCCCTGACTCTCCCTGAGGGCCATGGGGCATGTGCTGGTCTTATCTCTGAACTCCCCTTTGTCCTGGGTCACAAGACTGTCTTCACATCAAAGGTTAACACATTCTTTTCTTTCTCTTTGCACCCAAAGAGAGAAAGAAGCCCATTAGACCCCTGAGTGTAGTGAAAAGGTTAGCAGTGACTGTAAACAGCAGATTATTCCCAGCTTCTTGGGAATCTCTAATGAGGAGAAACTGTCACGCTTAAATTCTCTGGTGACAGTTACTTCAGGGAGGTTCCCTTGGGAAATATTGACTGGACAAAATGCAGTTTTTGTACTATGCATAATCTATTACGCCCAGGAAAAGAGTGGGGTTGAAAATAGTTCCAGAATGGTATAATTAGCAGCATGATCCTCATAGCAATAAGGAAATCAAATGGGGAGCCCTATCCCACAGGCACATCCCTGTCTCCTGCCTTTATTTATTTATTTATTTTCATTTTCACTGCCACCTCTCTGAGGTAAAACGCAGACTGTCTCCCCAAACACCTACTCTGGATCATGAGATGTCCCTGGATCCATTCCTTGCCTTCACTGGCTATATACCTGTTCTCTGACACTTTCCACTTAAATCCAACACATCCTCAGAGTTGCATTGAACAACTTTACTATAAAGCAGGGGTTGAAAAACTATGGCTAGTTGTCAAAGTCCAGCCTGCTGCCTATTTTTATTACAAAATGTTTTATTCAAACACAGCCACATCCATTCATTTATCTATAGTCCATGACTGCTTTCATACTAAAACAGTAGAGATGAATACTGTGCCAGAGATCATATGGCCTGCAAAACCTAAAATATTTACTCACTGGCTCTTTACAGAAAAAGTTTTCCAAACCCTGCTATGGAGTGTGAGAAATGTAGGGCACAAATTCTATGCTTTTGTTTCACAAATTGGGTCACAAATACAGTTGTTTGTGTAAAGAAAATTGTATTTGTAGCTAAGCTTTTCAGGTTATGTGAATTTTATATGTTGTTTGGGGGTCTTTTATCGTTGATCATAAGAATCCAATGACATCTATATCTGTATTTCTGATTTTTTTGGTTTCCAAAGTAGCTAAAACTAAAGGCTAACTCATTCCATTGGGTTCAAAGCAGGGGTGGTAAATAGAAATGTAGAATATTTTGCCATCACCTCAAATGAAACTTTTCAAAATAGTATTTGAGAACTAGGAATTAAAGGAACATTTTTTCTTGATATGTACCATTCCTCCCTGAGTAAAACTATCAAGTGAATCAGAGGAACTAGAAAAACTATCAGACTTCATGAAGTTGGAGTCTTTTTCAGTTTGGAATGAAGGAGATAATCTCAAAAATTGAAAGGGAGGACTTCCAGGCAATGTGGCACTATAGACAAAAGCACCACACCAGCCCTCAAAGCAAAGACCCAAAAAGCTAAGTCAAGACATAAATACTGAAACCGTAAGCATCAAATGAAGAGATAAAGAACTCAGACAAGCACCGAATGGAATAAGAAACTGACAGAGAACAGAGAGTGAGTAGAGTTACGAACAGAGGACCCATATCAGCTAATGCAGCACGGATTCACCGTCTTGGACTCCTGTCAGAGATCGGCGAACAGGGAGTATGGAAAAGCAGCTTCATGGAGCTCCCAGCAGGAGACAGAACAACCAGTAACCAGAGATATATGCTTTCCCATACCCTGTCCTTCTTCACTCCCACTCAGCCTCCTCTGCTTCCTGTGGCCACAGTCTCTTGGCCCTGTGCTGCTTGGATTCCACCCATCCACACCAGCCAGCTCCCTGAGTGCCATCTGTTTGTTGCTGGTGTTGTTTTTTCCTGCTTCTTTTTGTTTCTTCCATACCTCTCACCACCGCACCCTCCTTTCTCTCAAATACCTGGCTCCATGTGCCATCTTTGCTTCTTCTTGAAAGTCTATGAAACACCGCTCAACTGTGGAACTGCCTCCCAGCCCACGCTGCCACACTGGTGGGTTCCCTGGGGCTTCTTGGTTTTGATTTCTTCAGTTTTATTTTGTTTCCTTGTTTGTTTTCTTTTTCTTTTCTCAGCTTGGGAGCCCCTTCTAGCCAGGCTGTACTGTTTGACTTGGGAGCTACTTCCCCAGTCTGCACAGCTATGCAGTGGGATCCCTGGAGGCATTTCTTTTTTTCTTCTTTTTTTTTTTGTTTTTGTTTTCTTTTTTTTCTTTTTTCCTTTTTGTATTTCTTCATTTCTCAGTTTCTCGTCTCTCTATATTTACCTTCTTTTCCTGTCTCCTGAATACCTGGCACTGTGTGACACTTCTATCTCTTCTAGCCAGGCTGTACTTTGCGGCCTGGGAGACACTTTCCCAGTCTTCGCAGCCCCACTGGTGGGATCTCTGGGTGCTTTGCCTTTCTTTTTTTTCCTAATTTTTATATATTTATCTTTTTATTTTAATTTTCTTATCTTCTTTTTTTCTTTTTGTTTTTCTCCATTTCTCAGTTTCTCATGTCTCCACTCCAATGACAAGCTCCCTTAGAACTCTTTTTTGTTTGTTTGTTTTGTTTTTGGTTCCTGTTTCTCTCTCCTCTCTCTCCTCTTTCCCATGCCCACCTTAGCTCCACACATTACAATCTCCCCCCTCCTTCCTGCCTACCTGCACCATGCACTGAACATCACACCCGCAAGCAGCACAGGCACAGCCTACCAGAACCTGCCCTACACTGATTCCCAGCCTGCCCTGCTGGCACTAGTACCTACCAAAAACAATCCATCCCAGCAATGCCCCTTCAGCTGGACTTGCCTTGCTGCACCATAGCTGAGCGACTGACCCTGCCCATTGGAGAAAGAGGTGAAAAATATCGTGCCCACAGACAATCAAACAACAAAGGACACACAGCCCATCTCCTCAGACATGGCCAAATAAAACAAAAACAAAAAAGCAGGATGAAACAAATCTACAACCAATAAGTGAGGAAAATAACTACTGAATGTCCTGAAGACAGTAGACAATATCAAAACATTTACAAAAACAGGACAGGATGGTTCCAGTAGGTGTCCAAAATAAAACACCAGATGACTTTCCAGTAGAAGAAAAGGCATTAGAACTACCTGATAGGGAATTCAAATCCCTAATATTCAGAGCTATCCAAGAGTTGAAGCAAAAAGTAGACAAAAATGAGGAAAAAATAGACAAATTCATGGAAAAAGAGACAAATTCATGGAAAATACAAAAAAATGGAAGAATTCAAGAAAATAATACAGGAACAAAATGCAAAAATAAACTCACAACCAGAAATCATACAAAAACAACAATTAGAAATCCAAAAGACAAACAACAAGATGTCGCAAATGGACAGTGTCATAGAAGGCCTGAGGAGCAGGTTTGAAAAGATGGAAGACAGGATCAGTAAAATTGAAGACAAACACTTGGCTACAACTCTGTGTGAGGAAAAATCAGAAAAAAGGATGAAGAAAAATGAATAAACCCTGAGAATTATGTGGGATACAATCAAAAGCAAAAATCTGTGAGTGATCAGAGTTTCAGAACAGGGGGAGAAAACAGAAAACACAGAGAGGATCATTGAATAACTGCTAACAGAAAACTTCCCCAATATCATGAAAGATGAAAATCTGACCATACGAGAAGCTCAACGAACCCCATATAGGATAGACCCCAAAAGAAAATCACCAAAGCATATCATAATCACACTTGCTAAAACCGAAGATGAACAAAGAATCCTGAGAGCAGCTTGAGAAAAACAAAAAGTCACGTACAGAGGAGAAACAATGACTAAGCTCGGATTATTCAGCAGAAACCATGCAGGCAAGAAGGCAATAGGATGACATATATAAAACCTTGAAAGAAAAAAATTGCCAGCCAAGAATAATATATCCTGCAAAACTCTCCTTCAAATATGATGGTGAAATTAGGACATTTCCAGATAAACAGAAACTAAGGGACTATGTCAATACCAAAAGAAACTTACAAGACTTATTAAAGGGAGTCCTTCAGTCTGAGAACAAACAACATCAGACCACAGGCTGAATCTAGGACACAAGAAAGTACCAGCCAGACATCAACCTAGGAAATGAACTCTCGAGGAACATCTAAAACCAAAAGAATGACAACAGAGAACCAGAGAAGTAAATCTGTAAATGACAACAACATCAGAACAATAAAATAAGGAATAAATGGTGTAGGTATAGAACCTTCTAGTGGAGAGGAAGGCAAGGAGATGCCAAGTAATAATAGACTGGTTCAAACCTAGGAAGATAAGGGTAAATTTCAAGGTAATCACAAAGAAAGTTAACAAACCTACTCATCAAAATAAAGAAGAAAAACATAAAGTCTCAGTAAAAACAAAACCTACAAAAACAAAAGAAATGAAAAAAAATCCACAAACAACAGGAATTCAGCACAGGAGAGTAAGAAAAACAAAGAAAACATCAGCACCACAAAAAAAAGCACTACAAAATGCCAGCAATAAACTCACACCTATCAATAATTACACTGAATGTAAATGGCGTAAATGCACCCATAAAGAGACAGAGACTGACAGAATGGATAAAAAAAACAGGATCCATAAATATGCTGTCTAAAAGAGACACACCTTAGAAACAAAGACTTAAATTTATTAAAAATCAAAGGATGGAAAAAAATATATCAAGTAAACAGCTACCAAAAAAGAGCAGGAGTGGCAATACTAATTTCAGATAAAATAGACTTTAAAACAAAATCCACAATAAAAGACAAAGAACAGCACTATATCATGATTAAAGGGATGATCCAACATGAAGACATAAACATAATAAACATCTCTGCACCCAATGACTGGGCTCCAAGATACATAAAACAAACTCTAACAGCACTGAAAAGAGAAACTGACAGTTCTGCAATAATAGCAGGAGACTTCAACACACCAGTCTTGGTAAAGGACAGAACATCTAGAAAGAAACTCAACAAAGATACAGAAGAGCTAAAGGGAACAATCAGTCAACTTGATCTCATAGACATATATAGAACACTCCACCCAACAGCTGCAAAGTACATATTCTTTTCCAATGCACATGGAATGTTCTCCAGAATAGACCACATTTTAGACCAGAGAGCAATCCTTAACAAAATTCAAAACATCGAGATAATACAAAGTATCTTCTCTGACGACAATGCCATCAAAGTAGAAATTAGCAGGAAAAGCAAGGGAAAAAAAACAATTGCATGGAAACTGAATAACACTCTGCTTACACATCACTGGGTAATACAAGAAATCAGAGATGGAATCAGAAAATTCCTAGAATCAAATGAGAATGAAAACACATCATACAGAAACCTTTGGGACACAGCAAAGCAGTCCTCAGAGGACAATTTATAGCAATAGATGCACACATCATAAAGGAAGAAAGGGACATAATCAAAACATTAACTACACAACTCGAACAAATACAAGGAGAACAGCAAAAAAAAATCCCACAGTCACTAGAAGAAAGGAAATAATAAAGATCAGAGCAAAAATAAATGAAATAGAGAATAGAAAAACAATAGAAAGACTCAACAAAACCAAAAGTTGGTTCATTGAAAGGATCAACAAAATCGACAAACCACTGGCCAAACTGACAAAAGAAAAACAGGAGAGGACGCAAATAACCCAAATAAGAAATGAAATGGAGGACATTACAAAAGATCCAACTGAAATAACAAAGATCATTACAGAGTATTATGAAAAACTACACTTCAACAAATTTGAAAACCTAGAGGAAATGGATAAATTTCTAGAAACACACTACCTACCCAAACTACAAAAAAGTGATGTTGAAAATCTGAACAGACCCATAACAAGAGAAGAGACTGAGAAGGTAATAAAAAAATTTCCAACAAAAAAAAGCCCTGGCCCAGATGGCTTCACTGGGGAATTCTACCGAACATTCATAGAAGAGCTTACACCAGTACCACTCAAACTATTTCAGAACATAGAAAAGGAAGTGACATTTCCAAATTCATTCTATGAAGCCAGCATAACCCTGATACCAAAACCAGGCAAAGATGTCACAAAAAAAGAAAATTACGGACCAATATCTATCATGACTATGGATGCAAAAATTCACAACAAAATTCTAGCCAATAGAATTCAGCATCATATCAAAAAAGTAATACACCACGACCAAGTAGGATTCATTCCAAGTATGCAAGGATGGTTCAAAATAAGAAAATCCACCAACGTAATCCACCACATAAATAAAAGGAAAGAAAAGAATCACATGATCACCTCAGCTGACACAGAAAAGGCATTCGACAAAGTCCAACACCCATTCCTGATAAAAACTCTCAATCAAATAGGTATAGAAGGGAAATTTCTCTACAGAATAAAGGGCATCTATGCAAAGACAATGGCCAAAATCATTCTTAATGGAGAGAGGCTGAAAACATTCCCCCTGAGAACCGGAACAAGACAAGGATGCCCTTTATCACCACTCCTATTTAACATTGTTCTGGAAGTTCTAGCTAGAGCAATAAGGCAAGAAAAAGAAATAAAGGGCATCCAAACCGATAATGAAGAAGTTAAATTGTCCCTGTTTGTGGATGGTATACTATACATAGAAAACCCTAAAGATTCCACAAGAAATCTACTAGAGCTAATAGAAAGATTCAGCAGAGTAGCTGGATACAAGATCAACATACAAAAATCAGCTGGATTCCTATACACCAATAAGGAGAATGATGAAAAGGAAATCAGAAAAACAACACCATTTATAATAGCCCCTAAAAAAACAAAACACTTAGGAATAAATATAACCAGGGATGTAAAAGAACTATACAAAGAAAACTACAAAACACTACTGCAAGAAATCCAAAGGGATCTACATAAATGGAAAAACATACCATGCTCATGGATAGGTAGACTCAACATTGTGAAAATGACAATTCTACCCAAAGCAATTTACAAACACAATGCAATCCCGATCCAAATACCAACAACATTCTTCAAAGAGATGGGAAAACTAATCATTAATTTTATATGGAAAGGGAAGAAGCCCCGGATAAGTAAAGCACTACTGAAGAAGAATAATAAAGTTGGAGGACTCACACTACCTGACCTCATAACCTACTGTACAGCTATGGTAGTCAAAACAGCCTGGTACTGGTACAAAGACAGATACATTGACCAAAGGAACAGAATTGACAACCCAGATGTAAATCCATCCACCTACGGTCACCTGATCTTTGACAAGGGCCCAAAGTCAGTCAAATGGAGAAAGACAGTCTTTTTAACAAATGGTGCTGGCAAAACTGGATATCCATCTGCAAAAATATGAAACAAGACCCATACCTCACACCATATACAGAAACTAATTCAAAATGGATCAAAGACCTAAATATAAAGCCAAAAACTATAAAGTTCAAAGAAGAAAAAATAGGACCAATACTACAGGCCTTAATACACGGCAATAACAGGATACAAACCATAACCATCAATGCACAAACCCAAGAAGATAAGCTAGATGACTGGGATCTTCTAAAAATCAAATACCTATGCTCTTCAAAAGACTTCACCAAAAGAGTAAAAAGAGAACCTACAGACTGGGAAAAAATTTTTGGCCATTACAAATCAGACATAGGTCTAATCTCCATAATCTACAAGAAAATCCAATACCTCTACAACAAAAAGACAAATAATCCTATTAAAAAAATGGGCAAAGGAAATTAACAGACACTTCACCAAAGAAAACATTCAGCGGCCAACAGACCCCTGAGGAAAGGCTCACGATCACTAGCCATTAGAGAAATGCAAATTAAAACCACAATGAGATACCATCTCACCCCAGCATTACTGGGACGAATCAAAAACACTGGAAATAACTAACGTTGGAGGGGCTACGGGGAGATCGGAACTCTTATGCACTGCTGGTGGGAATGCAAAATGATACAACCATTTTGGAAAGTGATATGGCGCTTCCTTAGAAAGCTAGAAATAGAAATACCATACGATCCAGCAATCCCACTCCTAGGAATATATCCTAGAGAAATAAGAGTCGTCACTCGAATAGACATATGCACACCTATGTTCATGGCAGCATTGTTCACAATAGCAAAACGATGGAAACAACCTAGATGCCCATCAACAGATGAATGGATAAACAAACTATGGTACATACACACAATGGAGTACTATGCAATGAGAAAGAACAATGATGAATCTGTGAAGCATCTCATAACATGGATGAAACTGGAGGACATTATGCTGAGTGAAATAAGTCAATCACAAAAGGACAAATATTGTATGAGACCTCTATTGTAAAAACCCATGAAAAAGTTCACACACAAAATGTAACAATCTTTGTTGGTTACCAGGGATGGAAGGGTTGGGGGGAAATACTAAATAGGCAATAGATAAGTGGTATCTTGGGTGAAGGGTGAGACAGTACACAATACTGGGGAAACCAGCACAACTTGTACAAGGAAAGGTCATGGAAGCTCCATAGACACATCCAAACTCCCTGAGGGACTGAATTGCTGGGTGGAGGGCTGTGGGGACCATGGTCTTGGGGAACATAAAGCTCAATTTACATAACACAGTTTACAAAGACAATGTTCCACATTCTACCTTGGTGAGTAGCATCTGGGGTCTTAAAAGCCTGTGAGCAGCCATCTAAGATACTCCACTGGTCTCATCCCTTCGGGAGCAAGGGAGAATGAAGAGAACAGGATAAAAGGAAAAGATTAATCCAAAGGACTAATGGACCACAGCTACCAAGACCTCCACCAGACTGAGTCCAGTACAGCTAGATGGTACCCATCTACCACCACTGACTGCTCCGACCAGGATCACAACAGAGGGTTCTGGACAGAGCTGCAGAAGGATGTAGAACAGAATTCTAACTCACAGAAGAAAAAAAAAAACAGATTTACTGGCCTAAAGGAGACTGGAGAAAATCCGAGAGTATGACCCCCAGACACACTTTTAGCTCAGTGGTGAAGTTACTTCCTAGGTTCACCGTTCAGCTGGGGAGTCAACAGCCCCATAAAACCAAATGGGACTAATGAGGCACAGCAGTCCAGGGACAAGGCCTGGAAGGCAGAAGGGTACAGGAAAGCTGGTGATAGGGAACCCAAGGTTGAGTAAGGATAGTGCTGATGTGTTGTGAGGTTGTTAACCATTGTCATAGGGCAACATGTGTACTAATGTTTAATGAGAAACTATTTTGTTCTGTAAACCTTCATCTAAAGTGAGAATAGCAGCACAATTGGAAAAGAGTAGTCAATGTCACTGAAATGTGCATGTAGAAATTTTTGAAATGGTGTATCTTTGAGTGTATTTTCACCAAAAATAGAATAAAAAGGTCAAGAAGGGAGAGGGTTGACATGTCATGGGGTTGTTAACCAATGTCATAGAACAATATGTGTACTACTGTTTCATGAGAAACTATTTGTTCTATAAACCTTCACCTGAAGTACAATAAATAAATAAAAATCTAATACAGTAGAAAAAAATGTCTGGGTAGGATTGTAAATTTGTTTTCTTCATTACACTTTTGTTGTATTTTCTGATTTATAGATACATAGCTTTTTTTTTTTTTTTTTTTTTTGCAATGAGCTGGAAACTATTAACTGATCATTTTACATTGTCAGCATCATTCTCCTCCCATAGGCACCTTCTCCAGACCCGTGCACCGTGGCCTCATGCTTTCCAGTCCAGAGATGCAGTAGACACTTGTTTCAAGACACAATTCCATTTAATCCCATGCTACAATTAAAAATGCTTCAGAGTCCACATTTACCTTGAACACAACTACATGGGCACTTACTGTCTTCACTTCGTATTTAACCATTGACATAACCAGTAACCAATTGTAGCTGATTCTTCTTTTTTATTGTAGTTTAAGTGAAAGTTTACATTTCCAGTTAGTCTCTCATACATAAACTTCTACATACACTGTTATGTGACCCTAATTGCTCTCCCCACTCTGTGACAGCACACTCCTCCTTTCCTCCCCTGATTTCCCATTTCCACTCAACCAGCTCCTAACCCTCTCTGCCCTCCCATCTCACCTCTGGACAGAAGCTACCCATTTAGTCTCATGTATCTACTTGAGCTAAGAAGCACACTCTTAACGAGCATCATTATATGTCTCACCGTCCAGTCCAATCTGTGTCAGAAGAGATGGCCTCGGGAATTGTTTCAGTTCTGGGTTGACAGAGAGCCCAGGGAACATGCTTTCTGGGGTTCCTCCAGTCCCAGTCAGACCATTAAGTCTGGTAGTTTTACTAGAATTTGAGTTCTGCACCCCACCTTTCTCCTGCTCCATCATGGACTCTCTTGTGTGCCCTGTCAGGGTGGTCATTGGTGCTAGCCAGGTGCCATATAGTTCTTCTAGTCTCAGGCTGATGAAATCTCTGGTTTATGTGGCCCTTTCTGTCTCTTGGGCTAATACTTTCCTTGTGTCTTTGGTGTTCTTCATACTCCTTTACTCCAGGTGGTTGGGACAAATTGATGCATCTTAGATGGCCGCTTGCTAGCTTTTAAGACCCTAGACGCCACCCACTGAAGTAGGATGCAGAACGATTTCTCAATAAACTTTCTTATGCCAATTGACCTAGATGTCCCCTGAAAGCATGGTCTCCAGACCCCTGCCCCTGCTATTCTGTCCTGTGAAGTGTTTGATTGTATTCAGGAAACTTCTTAGCTCTGGTTTAGTCCAGTTGTGCTGACCTCCCTTGTAGTGTGTGCTGTCCTTCCCTTCATCTAAGATAATTCTTGTCTACTATCTAGTTAGTGAATAACCGTCACCCTCTCTCCCTACCCTCGTAAACATCAAAGAATGTTTTCTTCTTGTTTAAACCTTTTCCTGATTTCTTATAATAGTGGTCTTATACAATATTTGCCCTTCTGTGACTGACTAAATTCACTCAGCATAATGCCCTCCAGATTCCTCCGTGTTATAAGGTGTTTCACAGCTTCATCGTTGTTCTTTATCATTGTGTAGTATTCCGTAGTGTGAATATACCATAATTTGTTTATCCATTCCTCCACTGATGGGCACCTAGGTTGTTTCCATCTTTTTGCTATTGTGAACAGTGCTGCAATGAACATGGGTGTGCATATATCCATTCGTGTGATGGCTCTTATTTCTCTAGGATGTATTCCAAGGAGCAGGATTGCTGGATCATATGATACTTCTATTTCTAGCTTTTTAAGGAAGTACCAAATCGATTTCCAAAGTGGTTGTACCATTTTACATTCCCACCAACAGTGTATAAGTGTTCCAGTCTCTCCACAACCTCTCCAGCATTTATTATTTTGTGTTTTCTGGATTAATGCTAGCCTTGTTGGGGTGAGATGGTATCTCACTGTAGTTTTGATCTGCATTTCTCTAATGGATAATGATCGTGAGCATTTCTTCATGTGTTTGTTAGCCGCCTGAATGTCTTCTTTGGTGAAGTGCCTGTTCATATCCTTTGCCAGTTTTTTAATTGGGTTGTTTGTCTTTTTGTTCTTGAGGTTTTGCAGTATCTTGTTGATTTTAGAGATTAGATGCTGATCGGATTTGTCGTAGCCAAATTTTTTTCCCAGTCTGTAGGTTGTCTTTTGACTCTTTCAGTGAAGTCTTTTGATGAGCATAAGTGTTTGATTTTTATGAGCTCCCAGTTATCTAGTCTCTCTTCTGGTGCTTGTACATTGTTAACTTACGGTTCATATTCTGTTTATGCCATGTATTAGGCTCCTAGCGTTGTCCCTATCTTTTCTTCCATGATCTTTATCGTTTTTGATTTTATATTTAGGTCTTTGATCCATTTTGAGTTAGTTTTTGTACATGTTGTGAGGTATGGGTCTTGTTTCAGTTTTTTGCAGATGGATATCCAGTTGTGCCAGCACCATTTGTTAAGAGACTGTCTTTTACCTGATTAACGGACTTTGGGCCTTTGTGAAATATCAGCAGCTCATAGGTGGATGAATTTATGTCTGGATTCTCAATTCTGTCCCATTGGTCTATGTATCTGTCCTTGTACCAGTACCAGGCTGTTTTGACTACCGTGGAGGTATAATAGGTTCTAAAATCAGGTAGTGTGAGGCCTCCCACTTTGTTCTTCTTCTTGAGTAATGCTTTACTTATCCCAGGCCTCTTCCCTTTCCATATGAAGTTGGTGATTTGTTTCTCCATTTCATTAAAGAATGCCTTTGGAATTTGGATCAGGATTGCATTGTATCTGTAGACTGCTTTGGGTAGAATTGACATTTTCACAATGTTGAGTCTTCCTATCCATGAGTAAGGTGTGTTTTTCCACTTATGCTGGTCTCTTTTGATTTCTTGCAGTAGTGTCTTGCAGTTTTCATTGTATAGGTCTTTTATGTCTCTGGTTAGATTGATTCCTAAGTATTTTATCTTCTTGGGGCTATTGTAAATGGTATTGATTTGGTGATTTCCTCTTCGAAGTTCTCTTTGTTGGTGTAAAGGAATCCAACTGATTTTGTATGTTTATCTTGTATCCTGATAATTAGCTGAAATCTTCTATCAGTTCCAGTAGTTTTCTTGGGGATTCTTTAGGGTTTTCTGTGTACAAGATCATATCATCTACAAATAGAGATACTTTTACTTCTTCACTACCAATTTGGATGCCCTTTATTTCTTTTTCTAGCCTAATTGCTCTGGCTAAGACCTCCAGCACAATGTTGAGTAAGAGTGGTGATAAAGAGAATCCTTGTCTGGTTCCCGTTCTCAAGGGGAATGCTTTCAAACTCTCCATTTAGGATGATGTTGGCTGTTGACTTTGTATACATGCCCTTAATTATGTTGAGGAATTTCCCTTTTATTCCTATTTTCTTGAGAGTTTTTATCATGAATTGGTGTTGGACTTTGTCAAATGCCTTTTCTGCATCGATTGATAAGATGATGTAGTTCTTGTCTTTTGTTTTATTAATCTGATGGATTACATTGATTGTTTTTCTAATGTTGAACCATTCCTTCATACCTAGGATAAATCCCACTTGGTCATGGTGAATTATTTTTTTGATATGTTGCTGAATTCTATTGGCTAGAATTTTGTTGAGGATTTTTGTGTCAATGTTCATGAGGGATATTGGTCTGTAATTTTCTCTCTTTTTTTTTTTTTTTTTTTTTTTTGGTGTCTTTACCTGGTTTTGAAATCAGGGTTATGCTGGCTTCATAGAATGTATTTGGGAGTACTCCATCCTTTTCTATGCTCTGACATACCTTTAGTAGTAATGGTGTTAACTCTTCTCTGCAAGTTTGGTAGAATTCTCCAGTGAAGTCATCTGGGCTAGGACCTTTTTTTTTGTTGTTGGGAGTTTTTTAATTACCTTTTCAATCTCTTCTTTTGTTATGGGTTTATTTAGTTGTTCTACCTCTGTTTGTGTTAGTTTAGGTAGGTAGTGAGTTTCTAGAAATTTGTCTGTTTCCTCTAGGTTTTCAAATTTGTTAGAGTACAATTTTTCATAGTATTCTGTTATGATTCTTTACATTTCAGTTCGGTCTGTTGTGATATCACCCATCTCATTTCTTATACAGATTACTTGCTTCGTCTCCTGTTTTTCTTTCGTCAGTTTGGCCAATGGTTTATCAATTTTGTTGATCTTTTCAAAGAACCCAGCTTTTGGTCTTGTGAACTCTTTCAATTGTTTTTCTATTCTCTAGTTCATTTAATTCTGCTCTAATTCTTATTATTTCCTTTCTTCTGGTGACTGGGGGCTTCTTTTGCTGCTCTCTTTCTACATGTTCCAGTTGTAGGGTTAATGTTTTGATTATGGCCCTTTCTTCTTTTTGGATGTGTGCATTTATTTCTATAAACTGACCTCTGATCACTGCTTTTGCCGTGTCCCAAACGTTCTGGTAAGGATGTGTTTTCATTATCGTTTGATTCTATGCATTTCTTTTTCCATCCTTAATTTCTTCTATAAGCCGGTAGTTTTTGAGCAAGGTGTTGTTTGGTTTCCATGTGTTTGATTTTTTTTTTTTCCCCTTGCTTTTTCTGTTATTGATTTCTAATTTTCTGGCTTTATGGTCAGAAAAGATGCTTTGTATTATTTCAATGCTTTGGATTTTGTTAAGGCTTATTTTATGGCCTAATAGGTGGTCTATTCTGGAGAATGTTCCATGTACGTTGGAAAAGAAAGTATACTTGACTGCTGTTGAGTGGAGTGTTCAGTATATGTCTATGAGATCAAGTTGGTTGATTGTAGCATTTAGATCTTCCGGGTCTTTGTTCAGCTTCTCTCTGGATATTCTGTCCTTTACTGAAAGTGGTGTGTTGAGGTCTCCTACTACTATTGTGGAGCTCTCTATCTCTCTTTTCAGTGCCGTTAGAGTTTGTTTTATGTATTTTGGAGCCCTGTCGTTGGGTGCATAAATACTTATTATAGTTATGTCCTCCTGGTGTATTGACCCTTTAATCATTATACAGTGTCCTTCCTTATCCTTTGTGGTGGACTTGACTTTAATGTCTATTTTGTCAGAGATTAATATTGTCTCTCTTGCTCTTTTTTGAGTGTTGTTTGCTTGATATATTTTTTTCCATGCTTTGAATTTGTTTGTGTCTTTAAGTCTAAGGAGTGTCTCTTGCAGGCAGCATATAGACAGATTGTGTGTTTTATCCAATCTGCCACTCTCTGTCTCTTTATTGGTGCATTTAGTCCATTTACATTCAGCATAATGATTGATGGGTATGAGTTTAGTGCTGTCATTTTGATGTCTTTTTTTTGTGTGTTGTTCACAGTTTCTTTGTTCCACTTAATTTTCTGTGCTGAGTCATTTTTCTTTATGTATTTTTTCAGCTTTTTCATTGCTGTTTATTTAGTATTTGCCGAGTCTTTATATTTTTCTTGTTTTTTGTGTTGACATGTAGGATTGTTAGTTTCCTTTGTGGTTACCTTAATATTTACCCCTATTTTTCTAAGTTTATACCAGTCTTTTATTTCTTTATATCACCTTGATTTCCTCTCCATATGAAAAATCTATATCCTTCTTTTTTTTAGTCCCCCTTTTTTTGTTTTAATGTTGTCATTTTTTACATATTGACATCTCTGTTTCCCTATTTCCAGTGTTTTAGCTTTGATTTATTTTTGTGACTTCTCTGTCTGGGTTGATATCTGGTTGCTCTGTCTTGTGTTCTAGTCTTGGGTTTTTGTCTGATGTGATTGATTTTCTAACTGGAGGACTCCCTTTAGTATTTCTTGTAATTTTGGTTTGGTTTTTGCAAATTCTCCAAACTTCTGTTTATCTGGAAATGCCCTAAATTTGCTGTCATATTTGAGAGATAGTTTTGCTGGATATATAATTCTTTACTGGCAATTTTTTTCCTTCAAGGCTTTGTATATGTCATCCCATTGCCTTCTTGCCTGCATGGTTTCTGCTGAGTAGCCCGAGCTTATTCTTATTGACTCTTCTTTGTAGATGACTTTTCATTTATCCCTAGCTGCTCTTAAAATTCTCTCTTTATCTTTGGTTTTGGCAAGTTTGATTTTAATATGTCTTGGTGACTTTCTCTTGTGATCTACCTTATGTGCGGTTTTATGAACATCTTGGATAGATGTCTTGTCATCTTTCACGATATCAGGGAAGTTTTCTGCCAAAAAATCTTCAACAATTCTTTCTGTATTTTCTATTATCCCCTCATTCTGGTTCTCCAATCACTCGTAGGTTACTCCTCTTGATAAAATCCCACAGAATTCTTAGAGTTTCTTCATTTTTTTAAATCCTTTTATCTGATTTTTTCTGAAGTAAGTTGCTGTCAAGTGCTTTATCTTCAGTCTCACTAATTTTGACTTCCATTGCCTCAATTCTGCTCCTATGACTTTCTATTGAGTTGTCTAATTCTGAAATTTTATTCTTAATCTTCTGGATTTCAGATTGCTGTCTCTCTATGGATTCTTGCAGCCTGTTAAATTTGTCATTATGCTCTTCTCTAATCTTCTTAAGTTCCTCCATTGCTAGGTCTGCATTTTGCCTAATCTCCTTCCTGATTTCTTGAAAGAGTTCTGTATATTAATCTTTTGTATTCTGCCTCTGGTAATTCCAAGAAATTGTCTTCCTCTGGGAAATTTCTAGATTCTTTACTTTGGAAGCTTGCTGAAGCTATCATGGTCTGCCTCTTTATGTGATTTGATATTGACTGTTGTCTCTGAGCCATCAGTAAGTTATTATATTTATTTATTTTATGTTTGCTTCCTGTGTCCTGGCTTCTTGTTTTGTTTTGTTTTGATATGCCCAGATAGGCTGCTTTTGTGAGCTAGCCCAATCACCAGCACCCCTGAAGCTCCAATGTCCTGCCACCAGGTGGCCAGAACTGCCACTAAGTATGTGAGCCCAGGAGTCTGCCCACTCCTCCTGTACGGATTCATCTCAAGTGTCCGGGTAGTCAGCCACCAAGTGTGTTGTGCAGCCTCTCACCTACAGTTCTAGACAGGCATGAGTGATTGGTGTAGGCCCAGGCATCTGGCTGCAGCAGGGGGGACACAGGCTGAGCAAGGCAGGGGGCCAGCAGCCACCCTGGAATGTCCAGGAGGAAAGAGTATCCCTGCTCCCTAGAGCACGTAGATGGGTGGGTTTTGCAGCCAGACTATGAGCACCCAGTGCTGTTGGCTGTAAGGACTGTGGGGCTTCTCTTATTTTTGGGCCCCTGTCACAGGTGGCTAGGTGGCATGGGTGGAGCCACCAGTCCTCAGGCCCCTGATGTAGATAGGTGAAGACCATGCTTAATGGGCAGAGCAGTGTCAAATGTCATGAACCTGCCACTTCACAGCTGAAACAGTTGAAGTTAGACTTCAGGTATATACCCTGTTGTACTGCAGTAATGAGTGCCTATGCTGTTGAAATGGGCCCACACAAGTCTATGCAGGGGGAAAGGCACTCAAAGTCCATGGATCCCTTATGCCTATGCCTAGGCAAAGGAGCTGTGCCTACCCTGAATTCCTGGCTTAGGGGAGCTGGCAGATTATTTTTTCCCTTTTGTTGATTTCTTCTCTCTCCAAGGCCAGGAGAGTGGCTCAGGGCACCTGACAGGTCCTACTTCTGGCCTAGGAGACACAGCAATTGCTGAAGCTGGTCCCAGACCCAGTACAGAGCAGGGAGTGGGGAGGTAAATGGGAGAGAGGTTTTTTCCTAAGGGCAGTGTTTTTGATCTATGTGGTAGGCCAGACGCAAGTACTTATCTTTCACGGCTCGAGGGCTGCTTCTCACTAGTTCTGGATGGCCAAGTAGACTCTCTGCTGCTGGGTCTCTCCCAATGTGGAAAACACCTCCTGAGCACCACTGCTTGCCTGCCTCACCAGGCACCACGAGCTGATCAGGCCCGAAAGGCTCAGGCTCCCACCAGGTCAGTTCTGGCAACTCCTCGCTGCTTCTGAACTGTCTCTCCCTCCCCCTGCCACTCAGTTTGATTCATCAAATTTGCCTTTGATGTTCAGGGCTCCTAGATTGTCATATATAATTGAGTCGTTTGTTTTTTCGGTCTTTGTTGTAAGAGGGACCACTCGAAGTGTCTGACTACTCTGCCATCCTGGCCCTGCCTCTAGTTGTAGCTGATTCTGACTCGTGAAGACTGTATGTGCATCAGAATAGAATTGTGCTCCTTAGGGTGTTCAATGGTTGGTTTTTCAGAAGTAGATTGCCGGGCCTTTCTTTCAAGGCATCTCTGGGTGGACTCAAACCTCCAATGTGCTAACTTTCAGTTAGCGGCTGAGCACACTAACTGTTTGCACCACCCAGAGACTTCCCATTGAATTAAGCTTCAGTATAAACAGTAATAGTGCCAAGGTAAGCTAAAACCGAAGCTTGAAGCAAAAGGAAAAACCAGTAATACTGATTTTGTCTTTGTTTTGAATTTTATTTTGTTCATCATTGATTATTTGCATTAATGTTGGTTTTTTATGTATTGCATTACTGTCTTGACTAATGAGATTTTTGGAGCCCCTTAAATTTTACACCCAAGGAAGGTACCTCACTTGGCTCACCCTAGCCTGGGCCCACTCAGGTTAATCTGAGGAGTAGTAGAGAAAGTAAAATGACAAGGGAGGACAGGAGCCCAGATATTCCCAGCTTAGTGCTAGAGCAAGGCCCTGGGACCCCACTGTGCCAGGTTAATGTTTGTTGCTGGGTGGTGGGAGGTCTGGGAGGTGCCAGGGAGGGGCAGGGGGCATTCATGGCTCATGGTAGCAACTACTGCCTAACCAACACAGAGCATTTCAGTGTTTGAACAGCTGGTACAGCCACATAAGTGTCTTTAGCTGAATATGTGCCTTGCTTAAGGCCATGGTTACAACTTAATATAAACCACTCTAGTGTCTTGTCTGAGGCCTTGACCTTAAACTTACAGTCATAGGCTCATCCACCCACGATCATGAGAAGCTAACTTTGTCTTGTTTGCTAGTGAGAGAGCTACACTCATCGTTACAGCCCCCATAGAAGGGGCAGGAGTCCTCTCAAATCATCTTTGCAGTGAAGGAAGATGTGTGAGTGTATGGAAATTATCCTCTTTAAATTGTTCAGAGATGATTTGCCCAAGTGTGCCACCACCAACTGCTCCTTTTTGTATCAAACATTCAGATCATGTTCGTGTCACTGAAACAACACCACACAGGTCTGCTGAGAGATCAGACAGCCAGCATAATCTCTGAAGCTAGCAGAAGCTTATTTGTGACCCTGACAAGTGGAACGTGTGTGAAAGAGGAAAACCGCCTCCAAATTTGTCTGCCTTCATGCTTCTCATTAAATCTGAAATCACAGTCACCGCCTCAGAAACTCCTAGGCAGCCCAGGCAGTTCTCACGAGAACTTCTGGCATTGCTGAAGATTGTCAATTTTGCCAGTGTTCAGCACAAAGTATGGTTTTGTGAGTAGCAAGGGGAAAGTGTAAAGTGAAGAGGATGGAGCTAGGTAAGCACTCCTCATGTTGCCACTAACTGCTGTCGGGTTGGCCCCCAACTCATGGTGACCCCATGGCTGATTTTCAGAACTAGAAAGCCAGGCCTTTCTTCCTAGTCTGTCTTAGTCTGGAAGTTCCACTGAAACCTGTTCAGTGTCATAGCAACACACAAGCCTCCTCTGACAGATGGGTGGTGGCTGCACTTGAGGTGCATTGGCTGGGAAAGGAACCCGAGTCTTGTGCATGGAAGGTAAGAATTCAACCACTGAGTCACCACACTGCCTTCCAACTACTCCCCATACTGCGATTCAAAGATCCAGCCCACCTGGACTTCTCCCATCAGAATTCATTCAGCTGATGTTGCCTGGGAACACAAAGACAGATGAGGCACAGTCCCTCCACACGTATCTGGGTTTTTCATTTGTTTGCTTCTTGTGCTACATTGTCAGCTTAAAAACTTTGGAGGAAATTTCTGGTTCATGATGGCAGACCAGACACGTATTTGCTTTCAATCCCTCTTGAGAGATCCCCTAACCAAAATATGAATGTGCCAAAGCTCTCCCATCCCAGAAACCACCAGTAAAACTGTGGTGTATTAAATTAACAGAACAAGGAAATGAGCCACTTGACAGAGTGTACTTACGGAGTTTTGTTAGGAAATGATTTTGTTTGTTTGTTTTTAATTTTATTGTGTTTTAGGTGAAAGTTTACAATGTAAATTAGTTTCATTCAAAAGTTTATACACAAATTGTTTTGTGACATTTGTTGCAATCCCCGCAATATGTCAACACTCTCCCCGTTTCCCTTTCTACCCTAGGTTCTCAGTGACCATTCATCCAGTTTTCCTGTCCCTTCCTGCCTTCTCTGTCGTTGCTGTTGGGCAGGTGTTGCTCATTTGGTCTCATATACTTGATGGAACTAAGAAGCACATTCCTCATGCATGTTATTGCTTATTTTATAGGCCTGTCTAATCTTTGGCTAAAAGGTGGACTTTGGGAGTGGCTTCAGTTCTGAGTTAATGGAGTGTGCAGGAACCATAGTCTCAAGGGTTCCTCCAGTCACACTCAGACCAGTAAGTCTGATCTTTTTTTGTGAATTTGAATTTTGTTCTACATTTTTCTCCCACTCTGCCCAGGACCATCTATTGTGATGCCTGCCAGAGTGGTTGGGGGCGGTAGCCAGGCATCATCTAGTTCTTCTGGGCTCTGGCTGGTGGAAGCTGTGGTTAGTGTGGTCCATTAGACCTTTGGACTAATATTTTCCTTGTGTCTTTTGTTTTCTTCATTCTCCTTTCCTCCGAATGTGCTGGGACCAAATAGATGTATCTTAGATGGCTGCTCAAAAGCTTTTAACATCTCAGATGCTACTCACCAAAGTAGGATATAGAACATTTTCTTTATAAACTATGTCATGCTAACTGACCTGGATGTCCCCCCAGACCATGGTCCCCAACCCTCAGCCCCAGTAACTCAGTCCCTCAAGGTGTTTGGATGAGTCTGGGAAGCTTCTATGTCATTGTCTTGGTCAAGTTGTACTGACTTCCCCTATATTGTGTGTTGTCTTTCCCTTCACCAAAGTTAACATTTGTCTACTGTCTAGTTACTGATTTCCCCTCCCATCCTCTCCCTTCCCTAGTAACCATCAAAGTGTTTTTTTTCTGTGCGTAAGCCTTTTCTTGGGTTTTTAAAATAGTGGTCTCATACGATATCTGTCCTTTTTTGATTGACTAATTTCACTCAGTGTAATGCCCTCCAGATTCATCCATGTTGTGAGATGTTTCTCAGATTCATCATTATTCTTTATCATTGGGTAGTATTCCATTGTGTGTATGTACCATAATTTGTTTATCTATTCATCTGTTGATGGGCGCTTAAGTTGTTTACATCTTTTTGCTAATGTGAATAATACTACAGCAAACATGGGTGTGCATACACCTATTCATGTGACTGCTTTTATTTCTCTAGGATATATTCCTAGAGGTGGATTACTGGATTGTATGGTACTCCTATTTTTAGCTTTTTAAGGAGATGCCATATCATTTTCCATACTGGTTGTACGATTTTACATTCCCACCAGCAGTGCATAAGAGTTCTAATCTCCCCACAACCTCTCCAACATTTGTTATTTTCTGGTTTTTGTCTTTTTTAAATTTTTTGTGATTAGTGGCAGTAATGATGGGATGAGATGGTATCTCACTGTAGTTTTGATTTTCATTTCTCTAGTGGTTAGTGATCTTGAGCATTTCCTCATGTGTCTGTTAGCCGCCTGAATGTATTCTTTGGTGAAGTGTCTGTTCATATCCTTGGTCCACTATTTAATTGTGTTTGCCTTTTTGCTGTTGAGGTGTGAAGTATTCTATAGATTTTTAGAGACTATACCCTTATCAGATATGTAGTAGTCAAAAATTTTTCTCCCAGTCTATAGGTTTTCTTTTTACTCTTATGTTGAAGTCTTTTGATAAGCGAAAGTGTTCAATTTTTAGGAGCTCCCATTTATCTAGTTTGTCTTCTGGTGTTTCTGCATTGTTAGTTATGGTTTGTATTGTATTTATGCATGTATTAGGGCCCCTAGTGTTGTCCCTATTTTTTCTTCCATGATCTTTATCGTTTTAGGTTTTATATTTAGGTGTTTGATCCATTTTGAGTTAGTTTTTGTGTATGGTGTGAGGTATGGGTCCTGTCTGATTTTTTTTTTTTTTTACAGATGGACATCCAGTTTTGCTAGCATCATTTATTAAAAGGATTGTCTTTTCCTCATTTAATGGGCTTTGGTTCTTTGTCAAAGATTAGCTGACCATAGGTGGATGCATTTACATCTGGGTTCTTAGTTCTGATCCATTGGTCTATGTGTCTGTCATTGTACCAGTACCAGGCTGTTTTGACTACCATGACTATATAGTAGGCTCTGAGATCAAGTAGTGTGAGGCTTCCTACTCAGTTTTTTTCTCAGTAATGCTTTGCTTATCAGGGGCCTCTTTCCTTTCCACATAAAGTTGTTGATTAGATTTTCAATCTCATTAAAGAATGTTGTTGGTATTTGGATCGAGATTGCATTATACCTGTAGATTGCTTTGGGTAGGATTGATGTTTTCACAATGTTGAGTCTTCCTATCCATGAGCATGGTATGTTTTTCCATTTATGTAGGTCTCTTTTGGTTTCTTGTAGTAGTATTTTGTAGTTTTCTTTGCATAGGTCTTTTACTTCCCCAATTAGATTTTTTCTTAAATATTTTATCATTTTAAGGACTACTATAAATGGTATTGTTTTCCTGATTTCCTGTTCGAAATTCTCCTTGTTGGTGTATAGGAATCCAATTGATTTTTGTATGTTGATCTTATATCCTGCTACTCTGCTGAATCTTTCTATTAGTTCCAGTAGTTTTCTTGTGAAATCTTTGGATTTCTCTATGTATCTTTAGGATCATATCATCAGCAAATAGGGATAGTTTTACTTCTCCCTTTTCAATTTGGATGCTCTTTCTTTCCCCCCTTGCCTTATTGCTCTGGCTAGGGCTTCCAGCACAATGTTAAATAGCAGTGGTGATAAAGGGTATCCTTGTCTTGTTCTCGTTCTCAGGGGGAATGTTTTCAGCCTTTCTCAGTTGAGAATGATGATGGCTGTTTGTTTTGTACAGATGCTCTTTATTATGTTGACGAATTTCCTTTCTATTCTTATTTTACTGAGAGTTTTTTATCAGGAATGGCTGTTGCACTTTATTGAATGCCTTTTCTGCATTGATTGAGATGATCATATGACTCTTTTCTTTTGTTCTATTTGTGTGGTGGATTACATTGATTGATTTTCTAATGTTGAACCATCCCTGCATGACTGGTATGAATGCTAGCTGGTCATGATGTGTTATTTTTGTGATATGATGCTGAATTCTATTGGCTAGGAGTTTGTTGAGAATTTTTGCATCTGTATTCATGACAGATATTGGTCTGTAATTTTCTTTTTTTGTGGTGTCTTTGCCTGGCTTTAGCATTGGAGTTATGCTGGCTTCACAGAATGAATTAGGAAGAATTCTTTTAATTTCTATGCTCTGAAATAGTTTGAGTAGTACTGGTGTGAGCTCTTCTCTGAATGTGTGTGGGGGCAGGGTGAACTCAGGCTGGCGGCAGACCAGTTTCTCTTTAGCCAAGGCGTGGTGTGTCCTGGTAGGAAGGGGTAAAGGTGGGGTATGTAGCTAGGTGAGAAGGAGAAGAAAGAAAGAAAGGGGGAAAAAAATGTCATAGTAGGAGCCATGCATGGGGGTGAGGCAGACTTGGGCTGGCAGCAGGCTGGTGTCTCTGTAGCCTTGTCTAGCCAAGGCAGCACAGCGTGGCCCAGTGGGAAGAGGTAGAGGTGAGGTATGGTCTTGGTATGAGAGAGGAAGAAAAAGAGGAAAGTGGGGAAAAAAAGAAATGGCGTGGGAGGAGCCAGGCTGGTGATGGGCCAGAGTCTCTCTCGGCAAGGCAGTGCCACATAGCTCAGAGGGAAGGGGTTGAGGTAGGATACAGGGCTAGGTAGGAGGGAGAAAGAAAAAGAGGAAAGAGGGGAAAATGGCATAGTAAGAGCCAGCAGGTAGGGGCAGGGTGGACTCAGGCTGGTGGCAGGCTGGTAGCTCTCTAGCCAAGGTGGCTGAACATAGCCCATCGGGAGGGGTGGAGGTGGTGTACACGGCAGAAGGGTGAGGGGTAGGAAAGCCTGTTTCTCTGTTTACTGGATGCTGTCTCCTATTGGGAGCTCTGTGAGGTTGCCTTCCCATACTCCCTGTCCAGGGTCATTGATGGCTGTGTTCGAACATGGCAACACTGTGTCATGTAAGTTGACAGGGGACATCTACTCTGTATCTCTCCTAGTTTACTATTTTCCTTCAGTTTCTTCTTCCGTTCAGTGTTTAATCTATTTCTTTATCCCTTCATTTAATGCTTAGGGTTCCAAGACTGACGTTTGTATCTGTTTAACTTAGTCTTTGCTGCAGAGGGACAGCATGATGCATCAGTCTAGGGTGCCATGTTGACTCCACCTCTCAGGACATGGTTTTAAGGTAAACAAGCATGGTCTAAAGCAAGGATTGGTGAGAATTGGTAAATTAGGTAGATTGTTGGAACAGCAAGTGGACTTAAGAACACATGTGTCCACAGGAGTTACTGTTAATATAGTAACAGTGTTAACACAATTTGAGCTTACATAGCTTATCGGTCATGGGTTTGGTGCAGTCCATCTGTTTTGTACATTACAGTACTATTCATTGCAAATAGTGGGTCTGTTTATCAAGTGCAAAAGTACAAAGAGAAATAAATTCATAACAGGGAAGAGAACATAAATGGGGAGTCACCCATGAATGAGAAATTGCAAAAATATTTCTGGAAAACAAAATACAAATGAAAGAGGTTGGATGAATGAAACAGGTGGAGATGAGGCAGCTTAGAAATTTGGAAAGTAGGAGCCAGATGGACTCCTAAGAAGTCATTTGATTTAATGACCACACAGTCAGCTGAGGGTGGATTTTACAATGTTGTTGTTAGTTGCCATCAAATTGATTCAAACTCATGGCGACCCCATGTGTGCAGGGGAGAGCTGTTCCATAGGGTTTTCAAGACTGTAATCTTTTAGAAGTAGATCATCAGATTTGTCTTCTGAGGCACCTCTGGGTGAGTTCAAACTGCCGAGCTTTCAGCTAGTTGTCCAGAACTTAACTGTTTGTGCCATCCATAGGCACCCTATTAAAGAGCTATATACTGACAACTCCACCGCTCAGCACTGGCACGCACCTCTCCAACTTTGTGAGCAGAGCAGAATAGATAACATTTATCCACAGCTTAACATCTCATGACTCTTATATACATATATTTTTTTAAAAACACAGATACAAAAAAAGGAAGCAAATATTTAGAGAAATCTAGGACTTCTAGTATGACTATTACACCTCAGAATAAAGTCCTGACATTTGGAACTGCACAGCCTCAGGGCCAGCCTGAATCACCAACCCTGGTCTACGCCTCTGCCCCACCCAGCCCAGAGTTCCCAATCAGACATCCCAGGCAAGGTAGTGACTTAATTTTTAAAAAGCCCTATCAATAGGGCAGTGGAGAAAACCCACACCAGCAACCCAGTCCTGTGTTACATGGAGATAGACAACAAAAATATGTATTCAGGAGAACCAGTAGACAAAAGAGAATGGTCAAGATAATCAAACAGAAAAACTGATCCTAGAAGAAATAGAAAATGTAGAGAACAAAAGAGAACTTTAAGCATGTCTAAACAATATGCCCTAAATATTTAAGAAGATACAACTAACACCCATTAAAAAGTCAGGATAAAATGAAAAGGAAACAATCAGGCAAGAAAGAGTTCTTAGAGATGAAAAATATGCTTACTGGAATTTAAAAAAAAAAATAGAAAGGCTGGAAAATAAAGTCAAGAAATTCTCTCCTAAGATAGGGAAGGGAAACAAGGGGAAGGAAAATACAACAGGGACAAAAAGAAAGAGATACAAAAGACCAATCCAGAAGGCTAAATATCCAACCCTTGAGCACCTCAGAAAGAAAGAACAGAAAAAATGGGATGATACAGCAGGAGGAAGATTATTAAAAAAAAAAATAGAAAATAATTTCTCAGAGCTGAAAAGGGCCTACATTTTTAGATTTAGAGAACTCTAATGAGTTCTAAGCAGAAAGGATCCTACACCTGGTTGTAGCCTTATGAAATTTCAGAATACTGAGAAGAGTGAGAAAATGCTTTAAAACTTCCAGAAAGAAAAGTCAATACAAAAGAATGGGAATCATACAGGTATCATATTTTTCTTATGCAACCTGGATCAATGTCTCTAAAATTCTGAGAAAAATTATTTTCAGCCTAGAAGGCTATACTCAGCCAAATTATCAATCACATATGAATTTTATTAAAATAACATTTTTTCTTCCATACATACTTCCTTAAGAAGTTACTCAAGTAATTGGGAAGAAACCAAGAAAAAGAAAAAAAAGAAAGAAACAGTGGACCTAGCCCAGAAGAGTAACAAAAAGAAGGTCCAAAATGATAGCTTTGCAGCAGGCTGAGACCGTCAAGAAAATAGAAAATCCCAGGGTCTAAGGAAAAAATGGTGATTAATACTTTGGGGAAAAGAAAGGCAACTGAAAACTCCAGGAAAAAAAAACGAGAAAGTCATGTTTTAAATATGAAGCAAACTAATATATGGCACGAATTTCGTATTTGATGGAGTACAAGAAAAGTGAATCAATTTGATCACTTGCTTGGCCTAGCAACCCTATCAATGGATCAGTTAAGAAAGAAATGTTATTCTAATATACTACTTACCTTGTCCTCAAATAATAATTGCATAGTCATGCAATATTTCTAGAATCAGCCTACTGGCAAAGAACCAAATACTTTTGCTGTAGTGGGAGCATCAAATATAAAAGTTAACAACCTGCACAACGTCAAAGTAAAAGTATCACTATCAGAAGGTGGAACACAGAAGAGGGAGGAAAATGGATACAAGGGTAATGGTGCTCTTCCAAGACAGGAAGTTGAGATGATAACAAAAGATGATGGAAAAGAAATAGAGGCATATGTACATTATTTAAAAATGCAAAGGAACCTAATAGAACTAACAATAATAAGATAAATATTAAACTCTGGGAGGAGGGATAGCCAAGTCTATGCAAGTGAGCTAAATCTCATTTTTTATATTGAGAACTTGAGATGTTGTCTAAAGGTGACAAATTAATAAAATGTGTTATAGAGATTAATATCAGAAGAACTTAGAGAAGAAACAGAAGAGGCTACCTCTGGTGGGTAGGAGTTGGAGTAGGGAGAGGCAGGGAAGAATTGTCAGTGGAAGTTTTTCTGTTTTATTTAATAAGTTACCATATGAGTATATTGTTTCAATAAAACATCACTAAGTAACCAAAAACTGTCGGAAAAATCACTTCTCAGACAGAGAGTCCCACTGTGGGATAGGAGCGTGTAGGAGACATCAAGCCTTATAAGAGCTCTTTCTGAACATGAAGCTTCTGACTCAACTCCCATAGGGTCCTGATAGATAGTCCTAACAGACCTGGAGAGCTACATAGTCCCCAGGATCCGTGTCTTTGGTGTCAGTGAGTGTTTGCTCTGTCTCTTAGGTCACATGGTATTTTTAAAGCCTCTCTGATATGTAGAATAAGAAGGACCAACAATATGACCCAGGAAGTTCTCTGCTTTCTAGGTTTCAGGATTTTGAATATTTGCAGTCAGCTCTGCCATTCTGTGTGTATGAGAGGGTTCAATATGGTAACTGGTGTATAGTAGACATTCAATAAATGGTGGTTATCATTATTTTGATTATCAGTAATGATCATTGTCTCCCCAGACTCTGTTTTACCAAGGCCCATAGGGTACATTGCTGTGTGCAAAGAAAGAGTATGCTAAATTTATATTTCCCACTCCCTCACTTGCACCCTCCCCACACATAACACATTCACATATTGTACCAATTGAATATTTACTATAAAATGGAAAAAACTTTAGACGATTTCAAGAATGAGACTTTAGGTCTGGGATAAAGAGGGTGCATTTCAGAGTCAAGCAGGACAGGTCTGACCTTGAATGAGCAGAAAGCAGATCGATGGGATTGGGGGGACTGATGGTGGCAGATAGGAAGGAGGGGCAGAGAACACAGAAGTCAACCTCAGGGTAGGTTTTAATTCCCCAGCACCACCATTGTTATAGTGGAGTTGGACATCTATAATTCAGGAATAGCTAGGAGTTCCCTGAGCCAGAAAGGCAGTAAAGGCCAATGCGAAGAGCCATAAATCTGAGTCAGACAGACACTGGCTGGCTCTTGGGTCCCTTACTTGACCCTTTTGAGCTTCTATTTTATCCCTAGAATGAGAGTGACTGTCCTTCTGAGGTATGGAGCAACTATCACAAAGCCTGGAATATATGTCACCTCCCTTCATTTACCACTTTTATGTGTAACCCATCTAATAATAATAGTCATTGTGTTGTGCAGTGCTTACTGGGTCTACACCCTGTGCCAAGTGCTTCCTATGCATTATCTCATTTAATCCTTAAAATAACCTCGTGCAGTTGGTACTACTACCACTGTTTTACAGATTCAGAATCCAACACTAGAAAGATTGAATAATTGCCTGATTTTTCACAGTTAGCAAGTGTCATATCTTGAATTCATACCCACAGAATTTGACTGCAAGTTCCATAAAGAAAGACGATATCTCTGATTCACTACTGTATCCCCAACACTTAATTCAGTACCTGGCATATGGCAGTCACTCAATAAATATGTGGTGATGGATGGATGGATAGTGGATGGATGGATGAATGGATGGATAGATGGATGGATGGATGGATGGAGAGATGGAATGAACAAGTGATTGAACCAACCCGGATTGGAATGACTCCAAAACTTATGCCCTTCACCATATCACATTGTGCCCCCTTGCCCCTACAAGGGCTCTAAAGTACCACGTAAAGCAGGCAAGAGACTATATCCAGAAATATTAATTAAAGCAAGGGGGGCAAAGAGACTATGAATCTCTGAAAACAAAGTCCAGACTTGGGGTGAGGAGGAGGCAGGCAGCAGAGACCCAGGATGCAGGATACAGGAGATGGCAGTTGACAGTAAGAATCCAGTCTGAGCAAGAAGAAGCCAAGAATTAAGAAAAGTTGAGTGGCAGGCCTGGGGCACCATCCCAGCGCAGAGATGGAGCATGTTCTTACCTTGTGCTTGAATTGAGCCAAGAGGCAGAGAAGCAGTGAAGAGTGATATGGAGCCAGAGGCTCAGGGAACCAGGTGCTTACTATATTTATTCATGTATTTATACCCTGCCTGCTCCAGGAAGAACATAAGGCACCTTACAAGGACACAGAAAGTACAAGGTAGCATAAATAAGAGTTAGGTGAAGGAAATAACAAGGAATGGGACATAAGCGGATGCCAGAAATGGCACAAACATGTATATCTTAAATCCTGTGCCCTGGCTCTGAGAAAGCCATGTATCTGCCTCTCTGCAGTCTAGAGGCCAGCATTCAAAATGCATATGAATATATGCTACCTGATGAGGCACAAAATTCACCTTGACTGTGAGATAGAAACAAACCAATTGTTCAGGAGAAGCATAATTCTTCTGGTACTAAAACCAGACAAAAATGTATCCCTTGGTTCTTCATTACCAGACACTGTGAACATCTTCAGAAACATCATTGTCAGAGAGCTCACCATAAACTCCCTCCACCCCAGGCACAGCTCTAGCCTGTCAAGCGCATGACTCACATCTGAGCCAAGGGGAGCAGAATGACAAGGCAAGACCCCAGGTCATTCTGTCACGTGGCACTGAGGACAGCCAAGATGACATTCCCCTAGGGTAGCACATTCTCTTCAGTTCTGACTAGACCAAAGCAGCTTTTCCCACTTTAAACCAAAACCAGTGCAGTTGCCATCAAGTCGATTCTGACTCATGACAACCCCATATGTGTCAGAATAGAACTGTGCTCCATAGAGTTTTCAATGGCTGATTTTTCAGTAGATCACCAGGTCTTTCTTTCAAGGCGTCTTTGGGTGGACTTGCACCTCAAACGTTTTGGTTAGCAGCCAAGTTCTTAACCATTTTCACCATCCGGGGACATCTCTCCCCTGGCGTATATTTGCTTACTATACTTTCCTACCAACTATTAGAAGGAGAGGAGGCAAGAAAGGGAAAAAAGTAGAAAAAGACAAAAAAAAAAAAGATAAGAAACATAAAAAGCTCTTTCACTTCGTATCATGTAAGGCATGTTAGGAGAGGGCATGGAGCCCACTCCCCGTGTTTCTATGTAGAGGACTTCCAGTGGAGGGCACACCTAGCCTCTTGTCCTTCTCTTGTCACTCACTTTCTATACAGTGTAGGAGGAATACCTGATTGGTGGGTAATAGCCAACAATTAATATTTCTTGATTGGATAAAGGTTATTTTATAAAAGATTCTAAGCCTAGAGGATCTGGTCTCTTTTCATCCTTCTCCATCCCACACCCTCTTGGATAAGTCCATCTACCTTCATATGCAAACTTTCCCACGTAGGGACTTCCCAAAAGTTAGACTCAAGGGGCAGCATGTGAGTAGAAAAGTCCCTGGGTAGCACAAACCATTTGTGCTCAACTGCTAACCTAATGATAGTAGTAGAAGATAAGCCTGGCAATCTGCTTCCATTAAGATTGTTATTGTTGTTGGATATACTCTCTTGCCTGCTTTACATCATACATTTCTGGGTATATTCTCTTGCCTGCTTTACATGATACTTTATAGCACTGGGTAGGGGGAGGAGAGGGGTAACATGGTATGGTGAAGGGCATAAGTTCTGAAGTCATTCAGATCTGGGTTGGTCCGTTACTTGTCCTTCTATCTATCTATCCATTCATCCAACCAGCTGCCTTTGAGTCTATTCCAACTCATGGTGATCCCATGTGTGACAGAGTAGAACTGCCCCATAAAGTTTTCTTGACTATTATCTTTATGGAAGCAGATTGCCAGGTCTTTCTCCCACAGAGCAGCTGGGTGGATTCGAACCACCAAACCTTCAGTCAACATCTGAGCTCTTAACCATTGTGACACCAGGGCTCCTTTCCATTAAGATTATAGCCAAGAAAACCCCCTGGAGCAGTTCTACTCTGTAACACAGGGAGTTGCCGTGAGTCTGAATCTATTTAACGGCAACTAACAAGAACTTAATCATCAGCAACAACATTCAAGTAGAAGGGGTCCCTGGATGGTGCACATGGTTAATGCTTGGCTGCTAACCAAAAGGTTGGAGGTTTCAATCCATCCAAAAGCATCTCAGTGGAAACCTGGTCATCTACTTCCAAAAAAATCAGCCACTGAAAACTCTATGGAGCACAGTTCTACTCTGACACCTATGGGGTCGCCTTGTGGGTCATTGATGGCAGCTAGTTTTATGCAAGTAGAAAACATTCCCAAGTTAATATGGCTGCACACTTTAGCTAGGTATTCTAACCTTGCTTTGACCATTGTAATTTCCATCTATCTGATCCTCATGTCTGTCAAGTAACTCTACACTTAAGTAGGAAGGACAGCGGCTATGTGAACGTTGTTTAAAAAACTAGAATGAGCTAGTCAAGGGTAGGTGTTGTGTTTTATCTTTGTATCTCCTCTGATTCCTGAAAAGCCTTGAACCTCATAGCATTCAGTTATTATTCATTTCAAATCCCCTGTGATTTTCCATCATCTGTTATACTGTGGTTTAAGAAATATGACATTTGACATTCTCATCTTCAAAAAAATCTAGATTTTTATAAATCTCATCCCTGAAATAGCTATGGTGAGGGTGGTGGAGAAAATGCAATTGGGCGACAGGGAGCTAGTTCTAAGATACTGGTCAGAGCTTAAACATATGGTCCCTGCTATCAGGAATACTTTTCCACAAAGTCTGACTCAGAACATTAAGGAACATTTCCTAGAGCTAATGCAGGAGCTATACTTAAGATCTATGGAGAGTAAGGAAAATGTAGCTCTTAAGTACGAAGCAGAAATTTCCCTCTCCCACTACTTTTCTTGAGGAAACGCAGAGATCCTCACTTGACCTGAGTTTTCATCTATTTCTGTATCCATGTAGGACAACACATCTGCTAATCAGAAGCATTATCATCATTTTATTTTTAATGTTTTGGCACTAAAACTTCCCTGACTAATCAATTATTTCCAGCTCAGCTAAGCCTTCCACCTAAGAGTCTCTAGCTCCTGACTCTGTCAGCTCCCTTTGCTCTGCTTCACCTCAGAGCCTTTGGGGCAGAGAGGAGACTACAGGGTTCTTCATCTGTGAAGTTCTTCTCAGAAAGGGCATGTAAGGCTGAGAACTGAGATGAACTTCTCAAGGCCGTAGAATAACTTACTTACTATTCTATCACCAGATTTATTCAAAATATTTTCTTAATTGTCTCCTCCTCAAGGAGCTGTAAGTTTTTCACTGGCTAATTCTTTTCAGAAGTAGGCTGCCGGGTCCTTCTTCCTTGTCTGTCTTAATCTGGAAGCTCAGTTGAAAACTGTTTGCCATGGGTGACCCTGCTGTTATCTAAATACTGGTGGCATAGATTCCAGCATCACAGCAACATGCAAACACCCACAGTACAACAAACTGCAGACACGTGGGGGAGTTATACCTCTTTAATGTGCTGAAAAGCAAAGACGTCACCTTGAAGACTAAGGTGTACCTGACCCAAGCCATGGTATTTCCAATCGCATCATATGCATGTGAAAGCTGGACAAATGAATAAGGAAGACCAAAGAAGAATCGATGCCTTTGAATTGTGATGTTGGCAAAGAATGTTGAATATACCATAAGCTGCCAAAAGAACGAACAAATCTTTTTTGGAAGAAGTACAACCAGAATGCTCCTTAGAAGCAAGGATGGTGAGACTACATCTTACATACTTTGGACACGTTGTCAGGAGGGATCAGTCCCTGGAGGAGGACATCCAGCTTGGTAAAGTACAGGATCAGCAAAAAAGAGGAAGACCCTCAACGAGATGGATTGATACAGTGGCTGCAACAATGGGCTCAAGCGTAACAACTACTGTGGGAATGGTGCAGGACCAGGCAGTGTTTCATTCTGTTGTACATAGGGTCACTATGAGTCGGAACCGACTCAATGGCGCCTAACAACAACAACAAGAAGGAGTTATTATCAATAAGCTAATTTAATGAACTAATACAACTATTATAAGGGAGACTAGAAACTATTAAATTCTAGTCACTTCCACCAATATAATGCAAATGAAAAAATTAATATTCATATCCCACCCAATAAATGGTTGAGTAACCAATTTACAAGTAAGGAAATACACAGTACTTTATCAAGGATAGAAATGCTTGCCTCAACAGCAATGAAACAAACACCAATTCAAATAACTTCAGGTTATCATTATACACATATTTAAACTATTATTAGGCATTGTTGAGCAGATATCCTTATACATTTTGGGAGATAAATTCATCAATAGGTATCAAAAGTTATGAAACTCTGATCCAATTTAGTTTCATTTTATGAAATTTACCACAAACAAAAACAAAAATAATGTATAAATTTTAAATTACCTGATTCGTAGCAATAGGAGAATGGCTAAGCAAATTGTGACATATCAACACAATTGTTGTTCTACTAATTCCACAGCTCTTAAAAAAGCATATTTAGTCAGTCCACATTTAACGTAATTATTGCTATTTGTTTCTTATGGCTCATGTCTTTTTTTATTCCTCTGATCTTCTTTTACTGCCTGCCATCTTTTGCATTAAACGAACACAATTTAGTGTCCATTTTAATTTCTGTTTTGTTTTAGCTATCTTTTCAAATTGTTTTCTTAGAGGTTGCTCTAGGAATTACAACGTGCATATCTAACTTATCACAATTGACTTCAGAATGATGCTGGTTTAATTTGGGTGAAATATAGCAACTTTGCTCCAACATAATTCCATTTCTTACCCTCTCTTTTGTGTTATTGTTTTATATATATTATATATTATGTATCATATATACTCTATACAATATACCATATATAATTATACGTATTAAGTATATGATATAATATACATCATGTTGTATATTATATATCATCTATATTATAAACAAGGAGCCATGGTGGCGCAGTGGTTAAGCAGTCAGCTGCTAACCAAAAGGTTGGCGATTTGAACCCACCAGCCACTCCGTAGGAGAAAGACATGGCAGTCTACTTCCATAAAGATTTACAGCCTTGGAAACCCTGTGAGACAGTTCTACTCTGTCCTGTACGGTTGCTATGGGTCAAAATCAACTCAACGGCAATGGGTTTGGCTTTTTTTAATATTATAAACCAAACAATATAGTGTTATAACTTTAAGCAATCTTATTTTTTCAAAAAAACTGAGAGATGAAAAGAAAGAAAAATTATATTTACAGTCTCTTATGCTTACCCATTATAAACGGAGAAAAGATTGAAGTTGTCAAGGGTTTCATTTTACTTGGATCCACAATCAACACCCATGGAAACAGCAGTCAAGAAATCAGATGATGCATTGCATTGGGCAAATCTGCTGCAAAAGACCTCTTTAAAGTGTTGAAAAGCAAAGATGTCACTTTACGGACTAAGGTACGCCTGACCCAAGCTATGGTATTTTCAATTACCTCATATGCAAACAAAAGCTGGACAAGGAATAAGAAAGACGGAAGAAGAACTGACACCTTTAAATTATGGTGTTGGCGAAGAATATTGACTATACCACGGACTGCCAGAAGAACGAACAAATCTGTCTTAGAAGAAGTACAACCAGAATGCCCCTTAGAAGCAAGGATGGTGAGACTTCATCTCGCATACTTTGGACGTGTTATTAGGAGGGACCAGTCCCTGGAGAAAGACATCCAGGTTCATTCTCCGCACAGGGTCAGGGAAAAAGAGGAAGAACCTCAGCGAGATGGATTGATACAGTGGCTGCAACAATGGGCTCAAGCATAACAATGATTATGAGGATGGTGCAGGACCGAGCAGTATTTCATTCTGTTGTACATAGGGTTTCTATGAGTCAGAGCCAACTCACTGGCACCTAACATCAACAAAACATGTTTACCCAGATATTTACCACTCAAACGGTTTGTACTCAGTTGCTAACCAAAGGGTTGACGGTTCAAATCTATCTAGCAGCGCCTCAAAAGAAAGGCCTGGCTATCTGATTCCACAAGATTATAAGCATTGAAAACTCTGTTGAGCACAGTTCTCTGAAACACAGGGGGTCACCATGAGTAGAAATCGACTTGATGGCAGTGGGCTTAGTTTTGGTTTTTATTTCTTTCTGTGGTTTTGAGTTATCACCTGGTGAAATTTCATTTAACCAGAACATCTTTCTTCAGTATTTCTTATAGGGCAGGTCTTCTAGCAATGAAATCTTTCACTTTGGGTTTATCTGGGAATGTATTTCTTTCACCTTTATTTTCAAAGGATAGTTTTGCTTGATAAAGAATTCTTGGTTGACAGATTTTTTTCTATCAGCGTCATGAATATGTCATCCTACTGTCTTCTGGCCTCCATTTTTCTAAAGAGAAATCAATTCTATTGCTTCCCACTTGGTATTTTTTTGCTCTTCTTATTTTTAATGTTTCCATATTCAGAGTCATTCACCTAGTTTTCCATGATATTTTCATCTCTTTGGTGGATAGAAATTTATTTTATCCACATTAAGGATAAATATAGCATTGTTTACTTCCAGATTTTGCAGAAGTTTGTGATATTGTTGCTGCTGTTATTGCTCATTTAACTTTTCAATCTAGTTAAATTTTATTGTTTTATAAGGAGGATGATTAGGTCCAGGTTCATTCTCCACCAAAGTAATAATTTCTTTTTCTGATGCTGCTTCATTTCTATGAAACGTCCAATTCTGGGAGATTTAACTGACATGGATATGAGGAAGAGCTGAAGCTCTGAGAATCCAGAACCCAGATAAGCAGACAACATTAGGCAAGTCCAGCAAGTGGTGAGAGGTTGAATGATGAACAGGTAGGCAGCCCTGTCTACACAGACCTTTAGAGCCAGCAACATTCAGAAGCATAAGCAGGAAGTTCATCAACATAAAGGATGTCTGTGATCAGGTTAGCCAAACCCAGAGAACTGGGTGGGATCAAAGCAGGACCCCTGCGTGACTCTGTGGAAAGGACATGTGCTTTGGAGTTAGAGAAGCATGGATTCTTCCTATCTATGTGATCTTGACCAAATTAACCTCTCTGAGTCTTATTTCTCTATTTGTAAAATAGGGCAAATATCTATCTTGCAGGGTTTTGTAAAGACTAGAGTTAATATACATAAAATGTCTATATGCTATGTGAGATGTATTGTTGTTGTTGTTATTAGTTGCTGTCTCGTCGATTCCAACTCATGGTGACCCCATGTGTGCAGAGTAGAAATGTCCCATAAGGTTTCTAAGGCTGTGACCTTTCAGAAGCAGATGGCTAGGCCTCTCTTCTCAGGTGCCTCTGGGTGGGTTTGAACTGCCAATTTTTCAGCTAGTAGTCAAGTGCTTAACTGTTTGCTAATTGTTTATATTATTAACAGTAAACGATCAGACTTCTGGGCAACATGGCACTATAGACAGAGCACCACTCCGTCCTTCCACTGCAAAGATCAGAAAAACCAAGGCAAACAGAGAAAACGGCAATCTTGAAACCCTAATCATCAAATGAAGAGATGAAGAACTCAGCCAAGCACCAAATGGAATAAGAAACTGACAGAGAACAGAGAGTGAGTAGAGATACATGCAGAGGTCACCATCAGCTAAAGCAGCATGGATCCTCCATCTTGGACTCCTGTCAGAGATCAGTGAACAGGGGTACGGGAAAGCAGCTTCACAGAGCTTCCAGCAAGAGACAGAACAACCAATAACCAGCAATATATGCTTTCCCACCCCCTACCCATCTTCACCCCTACTGCGCTTCCTCTGTTTCCTACGGCCACAGTCTCTTAGCTGGGAAGCCCCGGCTGCTTGAATTCCACCCATCTGCAGGGGCCGACTCCCTGAGTGCCATTTGTTGGCTGCTGGTATTGCTTTTTTCTGCTTCTTTTGATTTCTTCCATATCTCTCACTACCTTCCCCCCTTTCTCTCAAATAACTGGCTCCATGCGCCATCTTTGCTTCTTCCTGAAAGGCTGTGAGGCTCCACTTGAATGTGAAACTGCTTCCTGGTCTGTTCCACCATGCTGGTGGGATCCCAGGGCTTTTTGTTTGTTTGTTTGTTTTGAATTGTTTGTTTGTTTTCTTCTTCTTTTCTTGAATTGGGAGCCCATTCTAGTCAGGCAGTACTATGCAGCTAACCCCTAACCCCTAATCCCTGAGAGCATTTCTTTTTCTTGGGTTTTTTTTTCCTGTTTTTTTTTGGGGGGGGTTCTTGTTCTTTTTTTATTTGTTTTCTTTTCTTTTCTCTCTTTTTCCCTTTTTGTCTTTCTTCATTACTCAGTTTCTTATCTCTCTATACTCACCTTCTCTTCCTGTCTCCTGAGTACCTGGTGCTGATTGACACCTCTACCCCTTCTAGCCAGACTGTGCTTCACGGCCTGGTAACAACTTCCCCAGACCTTGCAGACGCACTGCTGGGATTCCTGGGGGCTTTTCTTTTCTTTTTTCTTTCTAATTTTTATTTATTCATTTTTTCTTTTCCTTTCTTTTTCTTCTTCTTCTCCTTTTTGTTTTTCTCCATTTCTCAGTCTCTCATCTCTCCACTCCAATGGCAAGCTCCCTTAGCACACTTTTTTGTTCATTTGCATGTTTTTTGCTCCCATTCCTGTCTCCTCTCTCTCCCCTTTGCCATACCCATCTTAGTTCCATGCATCACAATCTCCCCCTTCCATCCTGCCTACCTGCACCATGCACTGAACATCATACCCCAAGCAGCACAGACACTACCTACCAGAACCTGCCCTGCACTGATTCCTGGCCCACCCTGTTGGCCATAGTACATGCCACAAACATCCCAGCAACTCCTCTTCAGCTAGACCTGTCCTGCTGAACCTTATCTGACCAACTGACCCTGCCAATTGGAGAAGCAGATGAAAAGTATCATGCCCACAGACAAGCAAACAACAAAGAAAGCACAGTGTTCCTGCTCAGACATAGCCAAATAAAACAAAAAAGCAGGATGAAACGAACAAATCTACAATCAATAAACGAGGAAAATAACTACCGAATGCCCCAAAGACAGCAGACAATATCAAAACATTTACAAAAACAGGACTGGATGGTTCCAGTAGACATCCAAATTAAACCACCAGAATAGAATAAAAGGCACTGGAACTACCTGATAGGGAATTTAAATCTCTACTATTCAGAGCTATCCAAGAGTTGAAGCAAAAAGCACACAAAATGAGGAAAAAATAGACAAATTAATGGAAAATACAGACAAAAAAATGGAAGAATTCAGGAAAATAATGCAGGAACAAAACGCAAAAATAAATTCACAACCAGAAATCATACAAAAACAACAATTAGAAATCCAAAAGATAAACAACAAGATTTCAGAAATGGACAGTTTCATAGTAGGGCTGAGGAGCAGGTTTGAAATGGTGCAAGACAGGATCAGTGAAATTGAAGGCAAACACTTGGATACAACTCCGTTTGAGGAAAACTCAGATAAAAGAACGAAGAAAAATGAAGAGACCCTGAGAATTATGCAGGATACAATCAAATGCAAAAATTTTCGAGTGATTGGAGTTTCAGAACAGGGGGAGAAAACAGAAAACACAGAGAGAATCATTGAAGAACTGCTGACAGAAAACTTCCCCAATATCATGAATGATGAAAAGCTGGCCGTCCAAGAAGCTCAACGAACCCCATATAGGATAGACCCCAAAAGAAGATCATCAAGGCATATCATAATCACACTTGCAAAAACCAAAGACAAAGAAAGAATCCTGAGAGCAGCTGGAGAAAAACAAAAAGTCTCAGACAGAGTTAAAACAATAAGACTAAGCTCAGATTATTTGGCAGAAACTGTGCGGGCAAGAAGGCAATGGGATGACATATATAAAACCTTGAAAGAAAAAATTGCCAGCCATGAATAATATATTCTGCAAAACTCTCATTCAAATATGATGGTGAAATAAGGAAATTTCCAGATAAACAAAAATTAAGGAAATATGTAAAAACCAAACCAAACTTACAAGAATTATTAAAGGGAATCCTTCCATCTGAGAACAAACAACATCAGCTCACAGGCTGAATCAAGGATGCAGGATCATACCAGCCAGATACCAATCTAGGAAACGAACTTTCAAGGACTATCCAAAACCAAAAGAAATACAATAGGGAATCAGAGAAGTTAATCTGTAAGTGACAACATTATAAGAGGGAATAAACGGTGTAGGTATAGAACCTTCTAATGGAGAGGAAGGCAAGGCTATACCAAGTAATAATAGACTGCTTTAAACTTAGAAAGATAAGGGTAAATTTCACAGTAACCACAAAGAAAACTAACAAACTTATTCATCAAATAAAGAGGATAAACATAGTCTCAGTAAAAACAAAATCTACAAAAACAAAAGAAATGAAAAAAAATCCACAAACCAAAGGAATTCAGCACAGGAGAGTAAGAGGAACAAAGAGAAGGTCAGCACCACAATAAAAAATCACTACAAAATGACAGCAATAAACTCACATCTATCAATAATTACACTGAATGTAAATGCCTTAATGCACCCATAAAGAGATGGAGAGTGACAGAATGGATGAAAAAACAGGATCCATCAGTATGCTGTCTACAAGAGACACACCTTAGAAACAAAGAGGTAAATGTATTAAAAATCAAAGGATGGAAAAAATATATCAAGCAAAAACTCTCAAAAAAGAGCAGGAGTGGCAATAGTAATCTCAGATAAAATAGACTTTAAAACAAAATCCACCATAAAAGACAAAGAAGGGTACAATATAATGATTAAGGGGACCATCTACAAGAAAATCCAACACCTCTACATCAAAGACAACTAAACCTATTAAAAAATGGGCAAAAGAAATGAACAGACACTTCACCAAAGAAGACATTCAAGCAGCCAACAGACACAAGAGGAAATGCTCGAGATCACTAGCCATTAGAGAAATGCAAATTAAACCCACAGTGAGATACCATCTCATCCTGGCATTACTGGCATGAATCAAAAAAACTGGAAATAAATGTTGGAGAGGCTGCGGGGAGACTGGAAATCTTATGCACTGCTGGTGGGAATGCAAAATGATACAATCATTTTGGAAAATGATATGGTGCTTCCTTAGAAAGCTAGAAATAGAAATACCATGTGATACAGCAATCCCACTCCTAGGACTATATCCCAGAGAAATAAGAGCCGTCACACAAATAGACATATGCACACCAATGTTCATTGCAGCATTGTTCACAATAGCAAAAAGATAGAAACTACCTAGATGCCCATCAACAGATGAATAGATAAACAAACTATGGTACATACACAGAATGGAGTATTATGCAGTGATAAAGAACAATGATGAATCTGTGAAGCATCTCATAACGTGGATGAAACTGGAGGACATTATGCTGAGTGAGATAAGTCAATCACAAAAGGACAAATATTGTCTGAGACCTCTACTGTAAAAACTCAAGAAAAAGTTTACACACAAAAAGAAACAATCTTTGTTGGTTATGAGGGACGGGAGGGGTGGGGGGAAATACTAAACAGACAATAGATAAGTGGTAACTTTGGTGAAGGGTAAGACAGTACACAGTACTGGAGAAGCCAGCACAACTTGTACAAGGAAAGGTTATAGAAGCTCCACAGACACATCCAAACTCCCTGAGGGACTGAATTGATGGGTTGAGGGCTGTGGGGACAATGGTCTTAGGGAACATCTAGCTCAACTGGCATAACACAGTTAATAAAGAAAATGTTCTACATTCTGCCTTGGTGAGTAGAGTCTGGGGTCTTAATAGCCTGTGAGTAGCCATCTAAGATACTCCAGTGGTCTCACCCCTTCGGCAGTAAGGGAGAATGAAGAAAACAAGCTAAAAAGAAAAGATCAGTCCAAAGGATTAATAGACCACAACTAGCATGGCCTGCCCCGGACTGAGTCCAGTACAACTAGATGGTGCCTGGCTACCACCAATGACTGCTTTGACTGGGATCACGACAGAGGGTCCCGGACAGAGCTGGAGAAAAATGTAGAACAAAATGCTAACTCACAAAAAAGACCAGACTTACTGGCCTGACAGAGACTGGAGAAACCCCGAGAGTATGGCCCCAGGACACCCTTTTAGCTCAGTAATAAAGTCACTTGAAGGGCCAGTGTTGACATGTTGTGGGGTTGTTAACTATTGTCGCAAAACAATATGTGTACTAACTGTTTAATGAGAAACTATTTGTTCTGTAAATCGTAGCCTAAAGTACAATTTAAAAAAAGGAAAATAATCAAAAAAACAAAAAAGTAAAGGATCAAACGGTCAACAATTATTTTAAAACAAAGATGAGAAGGTAAGGGGGAAAGGAAAATAGGTTACTGAAAATGAAACAACCAAACTGAAATAATAAGAATATTCATGCGTTGTGAAGAATGTAACCAATATCACTGAACATTTGTGTAGAAATTGTTGAATGGGATCCTAATCTATTGTGTAAACTTTCACCAAAATCATAATAAAACACTACATTAAAAATATCTGGAATAGGCAAATGTATAGAGACCAGAGTTTATTAGTGGTTATCAGGGGCAAGATGTAGGAGGAAATAAGGAGTCATTGTTTAGGAGGCATTGAATTTCTGTTTATGGTTATGGAAAATTTGGCAACAGATACAGGTGATGGTTGCACAGCAAGGTTAATGTAATCGATGCCATTAAATCGCACATGTGAAAAATAAACAAAACAAATTTTTAAAAAAGGATGAGGGGCAGGAAATATAAGCAGAGCCTCACTCCCAGAGGACCTATCCAACTTAGACACAGGCATGAGATGAACATAACGAAGAATCAGGTCTCAGAACTCAGAACCAAGAGAATTCCATTTATCTGCATGAAAGCAAAGGTCAGAGCTGGGTTGTGTTCAGAAATCACCTGAATATTGTACTAGAACTCCTCCTATTCCTATCTGAAGCATCTGATGGCACTGATACAAAAGTTTTAACAGTTCGTGAAGCTCTTTTTCTGCAATAGAGACAATCTGTTAACACATTTTTCTATTTTCCATAACTGTGTAACAAATTACTCCAAAATTTAGTGACTGAAAACAATGACATCATTTAATTTGTTCATGAATCTGCAATTTGAACAAGGCTGGGGGAGGGCAACTAATCTATGCACCACTCAATGTCACCTAGAATAACCTGAAGGCTGGAGACCACAATCAACTGAAGACTCATTCACTCACATGACTGGTAGTTGATGCTGTCAGCCAAGACCTTAGCAAGGGTTGTTGGCTGGAACGCCTACTCATGGCCTCTCTATGTGACCAGAACCTGAACCTCCTTACCACATGAAGGCGGATCTAAGAGTGAATGGAGAGAAAGAAGAGGAGAGATAGACAAAGAGAAAGCAAAGTTTCATTTCCTTTTATGACCTATTCTTCGAAGTCTCAGGTCTGTTGAAACTCAATGGAAAGGAACAGAAGTCCCCATCCTTGATACAGGAGTGTCAACATCACAATTTAAGAAGAGTATGTGGAATGAGATGTAGTGATGTGGCCATCTTTAGGAAAAACATTCTGCCACTCAACTTTTGTTTTATTTTGTTCAGGTTTGTATAGAAAACTTGGAATAAATGAAATTTAGAACTGTAATTTGATTTAAATGAAAAGTCATGATTCACAGAGTAATACGTAATGCACCTTCTGCAGCTGCATGTGTTAAATCATTGTCTATAGGGACAATCTTCTTAAAATAATTTCTAGCTTTCAGAGTAGATGCTGATGCTTCTTCAGTAGATTTATGTCTTCTGGTTTTAATGTGATCAGTGATGTTACTACAGCCTCTTTTGGTGGATGATAAATTTCAACAAACATTTATGCAAGTCATACATTCATCACCAACTTTCTTGAGAAATAAAAATCCAATATTTAATATTTCATGAAACATGTACTTTTGTTTTTTGAGCTTATTTCCACCAAAAGGGTTTATTGAAAAATTAACAAGCAATCCCAAGCAATAAAATAAACTGATGTAATAAATGACAAACTACTGTAGAATATATATATATATTCAGAATACTCTATAGAAGGACTGCTCTACCTCCATATCTTGTACATATTTCTCTTATGCATAACCTATAATTTCCCAAGTTCCCGCACTGACCTCACCAACTGGCAATCTGGTGGCTTCATGTAACTGACACATATGAGCACCCAGCTTGTACACCCAGGCTCTGACAGGATCAAATACTTCTTCCACCATCACCTGAAAGAGATAGCTGTCTATAGAGTTTCAGTGCACTTTATCAATGAGTATCAGAGAGGATGCTGCATGCTGCACTTAAAGGGGAGGTGTTAGTTAATTTGTGTCAGGTAAAGATAAGGAAAAGAGAGAACGGTTATCATCGGTCACCTTTCAGATTTAACACATGTTATAGTGAGAATTCTGTTCACTATACATGCCCCTTACCTACTACTAGACAAGACCATGGCAGAGGTTGGAAGTATTGCATGGAGGTGGCACCAGACCCATTCCAGACAATTTTAATGCAACTATACATAATAATACTTTCTTTAAAAAATGAAAACATTTGAGAGAAATACTAAATGGGAGAAGGGCGTTGGGACAATAGTATAAAACAAGACTGCTCCAGGTATACTAAGAGTTATGGTCACCCTAAAATGGGAATCCCCCATGCATCTGTCAGTTTGTCGTACTGTGGGGGCTTGCATTTTGCCATGATGCTAGAAGCTATGCGACTGGTATTCAGATACCAGCAGGATCACCCATGGTGGACAGGTTTCAGCTGAGCTTCCAGACTAAGACCAACCAGGAAGAAGGACCCAGAGGTCCACTTCTAAAAGGAATTAGCCAGTGAAAATCTTAGGAATAACAGCGGAACATTGTCTGATATAGTGCCGGAAGATGAGCCCCTCAGGTTGGAAGGCACTCAAAAGACGACTGGGGAAGAGCTACCTCCTCAAAGTAGAGTACACCTTAATGACATGGAGAGAGTCAAGCTTTCAGGACCTTCTTTTGCTGATGTAGCACAACTCAAAATGAGAAGAAACAGCTGCAAACATCCATTAATAATCAGAACATGGAATGTATGAAGTATGAATCCAGGAAAAATGGAAATCATCAAAAATGAAATGGAACACATAAGCATCGATATCCTAGGCATTAGTGAGCTGAAATGGACTGGCATTGACCATTTTTAATTGGACAATCATATGTTCTACTATTCCAGGAATGACAACTTGAAGAGGGATAGCATTGCATTCATCATCAAGATCTATCTTGAACTGCACTGCTGTCGGTGATAGGATAATATCCATACATGTGCAAAGAAGACCAGTTAATACGACTGTTATTCAAATTTACACACAAACCACTAATGCCAAAGGTAAAGAAATTGAAGATTTTTACCAACTTCTGCAGTCTGAAATTGATCGAACATGCAATCAGGATGTGTTGATAATTACTGGTGATTAGAATGCAAAAGTTGGAAACAAAGAAGAAGGATCAGTAGTTGGAAAACATGGCTTTGGTGATAGAAATGATGCCAGAGATCTCATGATAGTATTCTGCAAGACCAACAACTTCTTCATTGCAATTTTTTTTTCAACAACATAAAAGGTGACTATACACATAGACCTTGAAAGATGGAAGACACAGGAATCAAATCAACTACATCTGTGGAAAGATACAATGGAAATGCTCAATATCATCAGTCAGAACAAGGCCAGGGGCCAACTGCAGAACAGGCCATCAACTGCTCATAAGCAAGTTCAAGTTGAAACTGAAGTAAATTAGAAGAAACTCATGAGAGCCAGAGTACGACCTTGAATATAACCCACCAAAATTTAGAGACCATCTCAAGAATAGATTTGACGCATTGAACACTAATGACCGAAGAAAAGATGAGTTGTGGAATGACATCATACATGAAGAAAGCAAGCGGTCATTAAAAAGACAGGAAAGAAATAAAAGACCAAAATGAATGTCACAAGATACTCTGAAGCTTGTTCTTAAACATTGAGTAGCTAAATCGAAAGGAAGAAACAATGAAGTTAAAGAGCTAAACAGAAAATTTCAAAGGGCAGCTCAAGAAGACAAAGTAAAGTATTATAATGACATGTGCAAAGTCCTGGAGATAGAAAACCAAAAGGGAAGAACATGCTCAGTATTTCTCAAACTGAAAGAACAGAAGAAAAAATTCGAGCTTCAAGTTGCAATGTTGAAGGATTCTACAGGGAAAATATTAAATGATGCAGGAAGAATCAAAAGAAGATGGAAGGAATAGACAGAGTCACTACACCAAGAAGAACTGGTCGATGTTCAACCATTTCAGGAGGTAGCATATGATCAGGAACCAACAGTACTGAAGGAAGAAGTCCAAGCTGAACTGAAAGCATTGGCGAAAAACAAGCCTCCAGGAGCTGACGGAATACCAACTGAGATGTTTCAGCAAATGGATGCAACACTGGAAGTGCTCACTCGTCTGTGCCAAGAAATTTGGAAGACAAATTTGGCCAACTGACTGGAAGAGATCCATATTCATTCCTATTCCCAAGAAAGGTAATCCAACAGAATGTGGAAATTATCAAACCATATTATTAATATCACAAGCAGTTAAAATTTTGCTGAAGATCATTCAAAAGTGGCTGCAGAGTATATCAACAGGGAACCGCCAGAAATTCAAGCTGGATTTGGAAGAGGATGTGGAACCAAGGATATCATTTTTGATGTCAGATGGATCTTGGCTGAAAGCAGAGAATAACAGAAAGATGTTTACCTGTGTTTTATTGACCATGCAAAGGCATTCGACTGTGTAGATCATAACAAATTATGGATAACATTTTGAAGAATGGGAATTCCAGAACACTTAACTGTGCTCATGAGGAACCTGTACATCTATCAAGAGGCAGTCATTTGAACAGAGCAAGGGGATGCTGCACTGTTTAAACTTAGGAAAGGTGTGTATCAGGGTTGTATCCTTTCACCATACCTATTCAATCTGTATGCTGAGCAAATAATCTGAGAAGCTGGACTGTATGAAGAAGAATGTGGCATCAAGATTGAAGGAAGACTCACTAACAACCTGCAATATGCAGATGACATAACCTTGGTTGCCGAAAGTGAAGAAGACTTAAAGCACTTACTAATGAAGATCAAGACTGACACCTTAGCAAAAAGAAAACAAAAATCCTCACAACTGGACCACTAAGCAACATTATGATAAACAGAAAAGACTGAAGTAGTCAAGGATTTCATTTTACTTGGATCCACAATCAATACTCATGGAAGCAGCAGTCAAGAAATCAAAAGAGGATTGCATTGGGCAAATCTGCTGCAAAAGACCTTTTTAAAGTGTTAAAAAACAAAGATGTCACCTTGAAGTCTAAGGCACACCTGACCCAAGCCATGGTGTTTTCAATTGCCTCACATGCATGTGAAAGCTGGATGATGAATAAGGAAGACCGAAGAAGAATCGATGCCTTTGAATTATAGTGTTGGTGAAGAATATTGAATATACCATGGACTTCCAAAAGAATGAGCAAATCTGTCTTGGAATAAGTACGACCAGAATGCTCTTAGAAGCAAGGAGGGTGAGACTATGTCTCACATACTTTGGACATGTTTTTAGGAGAGATCGATCCCTGGAGGAGGACATCATACTTGGTAAAGCAGGGCGTCAGCGAAGAAGAGGAAGACCCTCAATGAGATGGATTGACACAATGGCTGCAACAATGGGCTTAAGCATAACAACGATAGTGAGGATGGCTCAGGATTGGGCAGTGTTTTGTTCTGTTGTACATGGGGTCACTATGAGTTGGAACCGACTTGATGGCACCCAAAAACAACAACAAAACAGGAATAATAATTAAACATACCAAACTATAAGAGTCAGTGTAAGAATTAAATGAGATAAAGTTGTGAAAGGACATCGTATAATCTAAAGTGATATATAATATCTATCTACATACCAATCCATATATGCACTTACCCACTAATGATTTTAAAAGAATATTACCATCATTTTTGTAAATTTTCATAAAATATCTTGCTGTGATTTTAATAGGCATTGCATTAAGTCCATATATTAACCTAGGGAGTATTGTCATCTTCACTATTTTTAGTCTTTCAAATAAGTAGTATTGTATAGCTCCCTACTTACTCAAGTCTGCCTTTATTGTCCTCATTAGAGTTTTATAGGCTTCTTTAAATAAATCTCTTTGTCCCGGAATAACATGAATAGCCAAGGGTTTAATGTTCTGTTGCTGTTTTCACAGAATCTGTATTTTCATTCAGTTTTCCGGCCCTGAATCACTAGAGCGTAAGAAGATTGTTTTTAGTGAATTAATCTTATATTCTTTTCTCACACATTCACCGCATATGACCTCATTGCCTCCTATGGTTTCAGTTCCAAAATCTCTACCCCAGTCCAGTTCCCAGAGCACCAAACACATCTATCCATCTCCCTGCTGCCCAGGTGTCCTACAGGCTCCTCAAACTTAACATAACCAAAAGAAAATTCATCTTCCTCCCAGAACCTCTTCGTCCTTTGGTATTCCTAGTCACCGTGAACCACATACCCTGTTGTACGAGCTAGAGACTCAGAAGTCAATCTCCAACCAGCTTTCTCTTTCACCCTCACATCCCCTGAGACTACAAGCCATGTACATTCAACATCCTTAATACCTCTTGAATCCACCATCTTCTTTCTTCAAGTTCAGGCCTGGAAACAGAGATAGCTGGGGTTTGTTTGTTTGTTTGTTTTTTGTTTTTTTTCACACTGTTCCCCTTCCTCCATTTTTTCCTGTCTCTCCCCTTCACCCTTCTTGCACACATTCAAATTATTCTTCATACTGCAGTCAGAGGGATCTTTCTGAAATCATGCTACTCCTCTGCTTAAAATCCTTCCAAAGTTACCCATAAACTTTAGGATAAAGCACAAACTTCATCCTCCTCTTAGGATGGTGTGGTGCCTGGCTACATCTGGGCCGCTCAGCACTGAGGAAGAAGTCCCTGCCCTCCCCACATCCCCTTTATTATTGTCATACTGGTTTCTTTAGGACCACCCAAAGAAGCCATGTTCTTTCTGTCCCCTGGACTTTGTCTGATTCCCATTTTCTCCATCTTTGAGTCCTTCAGTTCTCCTTTTAGAGACCACCCATCTCCAGAAAGCCTTCTCTGACCCATTTTTGGGTTAGACTCTACAGTCTGTTTACTTGTTTGTCTCCAGAAGCAACACTTGTATGTGCAGAGATGAGCATCCCTCAAGTGGGTTTACACGACAACAACACAATATACTCCTTGCTATTGAAAATCTCGATGCCTTAGAAGAAAAGCAGATCACAAATGAAACAGATCAAAGTTTGAAACTTGGTACTACATGAAATCAGCTACCTAAAGTGTGAAGTGCAAGTTACTGTTATATTTGTTTGGCATGCACGTAAAAATAGCAAAATATTTTTCCAAATGGACTGAAATCAAAGATAAATCATGGAGACAACTCCCAGCTCCATGTCAGATAGTGTCTCCTTCCACTTCTGCCAGGGCCACTGATTAGGGAAACAGGTGTCAGTACTACAGAGACTAAGGACCTGAGGGTCTGAGAGTATCCTCCCTACGTGGGAAACCAGTTTGTTTGCTTGTTTATTGTTTGTGTGTCTGTGTGTTTTAACCATGAGGTTAAAGAACAGAACTGTGTTATTCCGGGGGCGCAACACCTCCAGAATTACAACAATTAGGGGTGGAACAGAGGGAGATATATGAACCCAAGAGCAAGTCTACTGGATTCCATGGGAGTCCCCCACGGAAGATGGGGGCAGCAAAAATGCCAGGGGAAGGTGTTTTTGTTTTGATGTTTTTGTAAAAACAGTGAATTTCTATCTTTAAATGTGTTAAAAGTGGAAAGCATGAACAAACTCTAATTTCACTAGTTGCGCATCAGTTTTCCAGAAAATTCTAGCATGGTTTAGGGGGAGAGGATACAAACATGTTGCATCACCCAGTAGGCCATTGACATCTGCCAAGACAAAGGTGGGTCAGTCAATCCAAGACTCCAGCACATTTTATTTTATTCCCACCAGGATGTGTGTTTACTTTAGACTGCACTCTAACTTTTAGTCAACCTGCCCAAGTTGGATTCAAGAGTATCTCTTGTGTGTAGCTGCATGCTCAATTCTGGTTTATTGTTGTTTTTGTTGTTTAAACTAGAAACTGACCCTTCTTTTTCTGTAATGAATCTATCCCATTAAGCTTGTGAGATATTTTACATATTGCCCGGTGTGTTAATCATCTAGTGCTGCTATAACAGAAATGCTACAAGTGGATGGCTTTAACAAACAGAAGTTTATACTCTCACAGTCTAGTAGGCTAGAAGTCTGAATTCAGATGCCAACTCCAGGGAAAGTCTTTCTCTCTCTGTCAGCTCTGGAGAAAGGTCCTTGTCATCAATCTTCCCTTTGTCTAGGAGCTTCTCTGTGCAGGAACCCCTGGTCCAAAGGTCATGCTTTGCTCCCAGTGCTGCATTCTTGGTGGTATGAGGTCTTCATGTCTCTCTGCTGGCTTCTCTCTTTTATATCTCAAAAGAGATTGACTTAAAACACAACCTAATCTTGTAGACTGAGTCCTGCCTCATTAACATCATAGAGGTAGGATTTACAAGACATAGGAAAATCACCTCAGATAACAAAATGGTGAGCAATCACACAATACTGGGAGTCATGGCCTAGCCAAGCTGACACATATTTTGGGGGGACACAATTCAATCCATGACACCCTGTAAACTTCACCATTTTTCTTTGTTTTCTATTTTTATTTTACATGGATAGAATGTAAAAATGCTAAATTCTTTGTTTTGTTTGCAAAACTGAGTTAGAATATAATCTCTCTTTCTAACTCTAATATTCACTCTTTTAGTTGTTTTTACTGTTATTAACTAAGTAAACATGTAGCAAAGACAAGGCATCTAGCTGTTTGGGTGTTTTCCACTTTTCACTTTCCCTAATTGCCTCTTGTGATTATATCTTTTTGAAATTCTGTCTTAACACCTGGCAGTTCTCAGAGCATGTAATCTAATTCAGTGATTTATAAACTTAATCAGGTAGCAGACCTTTTAGAAGTAGGTATGATATTCTTGTATTCATTAACACCATAGATATTAATTCAATCAATAAATATGTATGTGCTGGGTTTGGGAAGGCAATGGTATATCAGTTCACACCAAACCACCCTAAGTTTAGTGGCTTAAAATAACAACTATATATTATTTCTCATAATTCTATGTGAATATTAGGCAGTTCTTCTAGTCTGGGCCAGCTGGGAAGATCTCTGCTATGTGTCTGGTCAGCTGGCAAGTAGGCTGGTGGCTAGTTGATCTAGGATGACCTCACTCACAGGTCTAGTAGTTGGCAGATGTTGGCTTAGGCCACATGACCACTCATCCTCCAAAGGCTATCTCAGGCTTGTTCCCATGGCACTGTCAGGGTTCCACTGCAGCAGAAAAGTACAAGCCCCAATGCACAGGTGCTTTTAATGCTTCTCACAAGAACCCTGTTTGCCAATGTCCTAGTCATCCGGGCAAGTCCTATGGCCAGCCTAGAGTCAAAGTGTGGAGAAATAGACTCTACCTCTTCATGAGAGAATCTGCAAAGTCACTGCAATAGAGTGGATGGAGGGAAGGAAGAACACGTGGCTATTTTTACAATCTACTTCATTACATCCATGGCCACTAATTATTCACATTCTTCTCACATGCAGAGGACATCCAACAATCTCATCCAATTATGACATCACACTTGAAGTCCAAGATCTCGTAACCTAAATCAGGTCCAGATCTAGCTCCTCTTGACCCAGAGAGCAATGAGCTTAAAAGACTGTTCCCACAAGCACAATATGCAATAGTAAGGGGAGGATAACTGCAGTAAAGACTAATTACAAAATGGTCAAACAATCTGAACAGAAACCTCACCAAAGAAGATAAACAAATGGTAAATATGCCTAGGAAAAGAAGCTCAACATCATATGTCATTAGAGAATTGCAAATTAAAGCAATGAGATATCACTACACACGTTTTAGAATGGCTAAAACCCAAAACACTGTCAACCCCAAATACTGAGGAGGATGTGGACCAACAGGAACCCTCATTTATTGCTGGTGAGAATGCAAAATGGTACTGCCACTTCAGAAGACAGTCTAGCAGTGTTTTACAAAGCGAAACATAAGATTAGCATAGGATACAGCAAAAGTGCTTCTAGGTATCTATCCAAATGAGTTGAAAACTTATGTCCACGTAAAAATCTGCACATAAATGTTTACAGCAGCTTTACTCATAATTGTCAAAAAAAGTGGAAGCAATCAAGATGTCCTTCAATAGGTAATGGATAAACAAACTGTGGCACATCCGTATAATGCAGCATTATTGAGTAATAAAAAGAAGTGAGCTATCAAGCTACAAAAAGACATGGAGAGATTTTAAAGTTATGTTGCTAAGTGAAAGAAGCCAGTCTGAAAAAGCTACATGCTGTATGACTCCAATTACATGACATTATGGGAAAGGCAAACCTACAGAGAAAGTAAAAAGATTAGTGATTGCCAGGAGCTCAGGCAGAAAAGGGAAGATGAATAAATAGGTGGAGCACAGAGCAATTTAAATCAATGAAACTATTCCGCACGATTCTGTTATGGTAGACACATGACATCATGCAATTTTCAAAATCCATACGCCTGTACAAAACAAAGAGTGAATCCTAATGTAAACTATGAAATTTCGTTAACAATAATGGGTCGGTATTGGTTCATCAATTGCAACAAACTTGAATGGAATGCAAGATGTTAATAATAGGAGAAACAGTATGCAGGGGGGAAGAGAGGTATAAGGAAACCCTCTGTATTTTCGGCACAATTTCTCTGTAAACCAAAAAACTGCTCTAAAAAATAAACTCTATTAAGAATAATTTTTAAGTAAGAAAAAAATCAAACTCTTCAATTAGTAGGGACTATCTTTTTCTGAAATTTTCAATAATATTTAATCCCTATATATTCTTTCATGTAGCAGGTACCAAAGTTTTAAGAAAGAATTTGGTCAGGGAGGAGAAGCGACTGTTAAATTGAGGAAGTTATATTCTACAATTTATTTTTTCCGTACATTGGGAAAATATTGCCATCATTTTGCTGTATTAGTGGGACAATATTCTACAGAAGGAACGTTGAGAATGACCTGTCTAATTTACCTATTGATTTTATTTTATACCATTAATCTTGCCTGTTGGGGATGTTCTAGTCTACTTACCTCTTATTAGTGACTTTCATCTACTTTCAAATCCATAAAATCCCTTGTAATGATCTTGCCAGCTGTGAAACTTTGTTGATAATCTGTGTGTGGTTCTCTGGCTCTTGAAATCATCTATTTCTACTTTAAAAGAGTAAAATCAGCTTGACTGGGCATTATAATTGTGGCGATAACTCCATCTCTCTTTGTTTACAGAGGTTATTTTTCCCCAAGCCCTTCTTTTCTCTGAAGCTATGAGTCAACCTTCAAAATCATTCTTACTTTAACATGTTTAGAAGTTATTTCTGTTTTCTTCTTAGCAACTTGTAAGTGCCCTTTAAAGTTAATATTGTGAAAAGAGTGTATTTGCTGAGTGGAATGCTGTGCCTCCTATGAGATTAGATTTGGGTGTTTTGTTTGTTTTTCATTTGCTTAGTCAACAAGTATTTACTGAGCACCTACAATATAAAAGACATTCTGCTAGACATTATAGGAGCTACCAAGAGGCCTTACAAACCTCTGCCCATATAACCCCATGCTTATTCTGCTGACTCTTCCATTTCTTATCATATTCTAAGTATTCACAATTTCTATCTCCTGGCTATATTTTCTCTGTATTAGTAATCTCTTGGAAACTCAGCTTTGAATGAATTTTGCTGAGTTGTGATCTTGGACATTGCTAACTCTTCATAGGGGTAATGCTCCTCTGCCATTTTGTACATTTTTTTCTGTTATCATTAAACATGTTTAAGTTACAAATGTGTGTCATGTTGTAGCATGATGGTAAAGTGTTGACTAGTCACTAGAATAGCTAAACATTTGTGGTGCAATGGATCACTTTTATATGGCCTTTCTCACCATAGTCTTGTAACTCTTTCCAAATGATTGAGTGGACTATGCAGATAAGGTGCTTGTGGCCCACCAATGGGATTGGACAGCTTGCTAATAATGCAAAAAAAGGTGCATGGCACCCTTGTGTGAGTGGGACCATGCCAATAAGGTATGTGGAGCCCTAATGAGTGGTTTGGTCAGTTTTGCCATCCCACTAGGTTTAAGATGAGCCATCCCAGAGGTGAGAAAGAGGAGACTTGATTACCAACAAGAAGAGACAGGAATGGAACACTTCCTTTGGATCCGGAATCCCTGTGCTGAGACCCTCCTAGACCCAGGAGACAGAGAGAGTGAGCTGTAACACCAGAGACAGGAAGGCGGTGAGAAGTAGCAGCAGAGAAACAGCAACAACAGAGGCAGCAGAACCAGCAGACTGGCAGGAGACGGTGCGCATGGTGAAATTCCTGGCCCACGGAACGGAGAGAGAAAGCTGAGCACCTTTGGGCAGGAGGCTTACTGGTGGAGTGGGGTGCCTCTGGGCACTTGGTGGAGCTAAAGAGTTTTGTGACACTTGCCCAAGGCAGGGCAGATCCCGGGCAGAGGGGCCAAGGAGCCGAGAGGCCAAGGGCCAGAGAGGGTCCTGCCTGCAGGCACGGCTGAGAAGAAGCTATCCTGATTGAAGAACTGTATCCTGAGTCCTTCCTGATCCTTAGTTGTAACCTGTTACTTCCCTAATAAGCCCCATACTATGAGTGTGATCTGTGAGTTCTGTGTGGCCATTGCAATGAATTATTAACCAGTAAAGAAGTAGAGTGCCATGGGACGGCTGGTGTCAGAAACGGTAAATGGTTGGTGAGAGGAGTTATGTCTGACCTCTGCCTCATAGGAATCAGCCTTGGGCTGTTGATCTTGATTCTCCTTCCCCCTTCTGAAGTTAGAGGAGGTCAGATGCTCCTGCAGCGCCATTTTTAACAATTGACATCAGAAGCAGGATTCATTGCAGTGGCTCCAGACTCATGGAAGCAAGCGACTTAGGAAAAGGAACAACAAAAGGGTGTGGGAGGAGAAACTTATGATTCTTTGATGATAACTTTGTTCTTGTTACCTGTAATGACTGAAAGGAAAGTAAGAGATGTTATGCTGCAGCTGAGGGGAGAAAATCTTTTTCTAGAGTAGCTTGGGACAAAAGCCAAGCCAGATAAACGAGATAATTGACAGGGGCCCAGGGTCTTCTGGTTCCACCCAGCCAGAGACTCAAGGCCATATGCATATGAATGGGAAGATAGTCAATGTGCAGAGAAGAGAAGATGAAACTAGAATGTTTAAAAGAGGTTTATGTGTTTATGTGAATGCACTGTGGATATTGAATGTTTCTCTTATCTAGTGTTGTGAAACAGACCTAAATGTATGATGGAAATTAATACAGGTAGTCTCTGCTGTTTGAAAGTTAGCTTTAGGCCACTTCACTTTTACAAAAGACCTATATTAGTAACTGTTTTTGCTAGCCGAAAGAAATCCAAAGAGGATTTTCATTTTACAAAAAAAAAAAAAGGTGAAAAGCAGAAAAAGCATTAATAGATGACCCTCTTCCTCTCTCTGCTACACCCCAGTCTCCTATACCCCCTACAACCCAAACCTCCGATGACTCAGCCTAACACACCATCATCATCACTTCTTCTTTTTTTTTTTTTTTTGTAGCCATCTGACCAATGGTTACTAGTTTACTGGTAGAGGAAAACTTACCAATGTCTTATTGATTTGACACCCGGTTCAGCTGGGCTGGATCAGTCAGTTATGTAGGCACCAGCCAAAGATGTGGAGATCCACACCAGTAGGCAGGTAGTGTAGGAGTCACACCTACTAAAACCCCTCCAAACAGCAGCTGATACTTCTTGCGGTCTACAACGATCATACCCATGTGGGGCATTGATTCCAGGTGAAACATCATTCCTTAACCCTGGGAGATGGAATAGTAGGGGGTTAATCAGATGCCCATTGTCCCCCTCATGGTGGTTTTATATGTTATTTGGTATGATTTGGTAAGTTATTTTTTGTGTCTGGGAACGCTCAAAGATTTTTCCCATATAAATTAATGGTAATTGCTTCTTTGCTTATACCATTTTGGTTTATGAAAGCTTTCATAGGAACGCTCTACTTTTGGATAGTGGGATGTCTTAGTCATCTAGTGCTGCTGTAACAGAAATACCGCAAGTGGATGGCTCCAGCAAACAGAAGTTTATTCTCTCGTATTCTAGTAGGCTAGAAGTCCAAATTCAGGACGTCTGCCCCAGCGGAAGGCTTTCTCTGTCATCTCTGGAGGAAGGTACCTGTCATCAATCCTCCCCTGGACTAGGAGCCTCTTCGCACAGGAACCCTGGATTCAAAGGACACGCCCTCTCCTGGTGCTGCTTTCTTGGTGGTATGAGGTCCCCCAACTCTCTGCTCATTTCCCTTTCCCTTTATCTCTTGTAAGATAAAAGGTGGTGCAAGCCACACCCCAGGGAAACTCTCTTTACATTGGATCAGGGTTGTGACCTGAGCAAGGGTGTTACATCCAACCCTAATCCTCTTCAACATAATCCAATCTTGCCTTATTAACCACAGACAGAGATTAGGGTTTACAACATACAGGAAAATTATATCAATCACAAAATGGAGGAAAACTACACAATACCAGGAATCATGGCCTAATCAAGTTGACACATATTTTGGGGGGACACAATTCAATTCATAACACAGACAAAACTTTTATTGGGTACTATGGATTATAGAGGGTGTGTAACTCCACCTTCAGCCAATATTTGATTGGATACGCTAAAAGAGGAACTAGGATTTGCCTGAAAGACACACAGTCTGTTTTGATCCACTAGCCCTGTGTATAAAGTATTGGGAGCTTAGGTTGAAAACCTGAGCTCCACCCAGAACCTTTGAAGTCAGGGAATTTGCAGTTGAAAAGACATGCAGACATACTCAGAACTGCTAGGAGAGCAGGAAATTTGCATTTGAAGGAAGGGCCTACAGAGAAAGAGAAAAAACACTGACTATTTTGCTTTTTGAATTTCAAGCAAGTGGTTTGCCTTTGGGTGCACTGGGGCAGGAAAATTCCGTGCCAATCAGAAGAACTTCCTTCTAGGACAGGAAGTTAAAGGGAGCCAGCAAGTAGACAGCCTGGTATGACTTGCTTGTGATGACTGTCTGGGTCCACTCATCAAGTAGGGCAGGTGCAGCAACGAAGAGATGGGCTGAATTTGGACATGTTCCATTGGCACCCATTGACCTAGCCCACAGAGTCTAGGGATGAAGAAGAGAGAGAAAGGGCTGGCTGGTCTGAAGTGCAGGCAGTTGTGTGGACTCCTGAAACTACGGATGGTGCCTGATGACCTAACCCACGAGAGCTAGAGATGGAGAGAGAGAGAAGGGGCTGGCTGGTCTGAAGTACAGGCAATTGTGTGGTCTCCCAAGCCTATGGCTGGTACACGTTGTGACCTAGCTGCTTGGCTAGGAATGAACTGACCAAAACCAGACCAAATGAAGAGAAAGGTATTTAACACCGTGAGCTGGTGTAGATTGCTGCAATTTGTTGGCTTGCTCTGGACTGGACTTTATGGATGCAGATGCTCAAAGTTCTAACCTGAACAGAAGATCTTCAGATCAAGGAACATGCTTGTCTCCTCAGAGTACTGGTTTGATAGGGACGGGCAATTTAAATATTGGCTATCTAAAATGGGGGGAGATAAAGGCATGAAGTGGCTGGCTTACACACTTTCATGACTGTGCTTACATTAAATGAGGGGGACAAGGGAGGATCCCCACTGAACAGATTCCTCTCTTCCTGATGGGTCTGGGGAAGAGAGGGTAGGGGAAGATGGTGATAGGTTTCTAGGATTCAGCTGTGAATCTTGATTGTTAGAAGGGTTAAATGTGACTGTAAAAACTGTAATTATAGAGGCTGTAAGTGTGAAAGAGGGGACTAAGCGGGAGGCATTGTTGGACTGGAGCACATTGGCTGAACCGAAAGTCCCTTAAAAGTTTTGCTATGCTGACACCTCGTGAGACTCAGAGCAAGGGAATAATCTTCCCTCAGTTAAATTTTATCAGAGGCAAGAGAGGGTGAAGCTGAGATGACTTTTGGAGAAGCTGACCAGATTAGACGGCTACCTGCAGCAGACCTGAATGGCTGGTACCTGAGTAACCACACCCTGAAGACTCTTTGCCCTACAGAAGAATTAATTGTTAATAAAAGTTTTGAACTGATAAAAGTGATTGGGAGGGGGAAGTTATCCTCCAAGTATGAAAGAAAACCCAAGGGGTGCCCTGCCGTGCAATGGATCACTTTTATGTGGCCTTTCTCACCACGGTCTTGTAACTCCCGCCAAATGATTGAGACTATGCAAATAAGATGTTTCTGGCCCACCAAGGGGATTGGACAGCTTGCTAATAATGCAAATAAAATGCATGGCCCCCTTATGTGGGTGGGGCCATGCAAATAAGGTGTGTGGAACCCTAATGAGGGGATTGGTCAGTTTAGCCATTCCACTAGGCTTAAAATGAGCCATACCAGAGGTGGGAAAGAGAGGACCTGACTACCGCCCAGAAGAAGAGACAGGAGCAGAATGCATCTTTTGGACCCGGGATATCTGCACTGAAACCTTCCTAGACCCAAGAGATAGACAGAGCTGTATCATCAGAGACAGCAGGATGGTGAGAAACAGTAGCAGAAATGGTGGCAGCAGAGGCAGTAGAACTAGGAGACCAGCAGGAGATAGCACAGTGAGCTTCCTGGACAACAAAGTGAGAAAAGCTGAGCTCCTTTGGGCAGGAGGCTTGCTAGAAGTGTGGTCCCTCCAGCCACTTGGCAAAGCTAGGTTTGCAGACCCACGGAGCACAGCAAGAGAGCTGACTGCCTTCGGGCTGAGGCCTCCTGGTGGAGTGGAGTGCCTTTGGGCACTTACTGGTGGAGCTAAGGAGCTTTGTAACACTTGCCAGAGGCAAGGTAGAGGCTGAGCCAAGGGGCCAAGAGGCCAAGAAAGCAAAGGCCAGAGAGAGGCCTGCCTGTGGGCATGGCTGACAAGAAGCTGTCCTGATCAAAGAACTGTATCCTGAGTCCTTCCTAATACTGATCTATAACCTGTTACTTCTCTAATAAACCCCATGTCTTAGTTATCTAGTGCTGCTATAACAGAAATACCACAAGCAGATAGCTTCAACAAAGAGAAGTTTATTCTCTCACAGTCCAGTAGGCTAAAAGTCCGAATTTAGGGCACCGACTCCAGGGGAAAGCTTTCTGTCTCTGTCGGCTCTGGAGGAAGGTCCTTGTCATCAGTTTTCCCTTGGTCTGGGAGCATCTCTGCACAGGAACCTCAGGTCCAAAGGACACGCTCTGCTCCTGGTACTGCTTTCTTGGTGGTATGAGGTCCCCATGTCTCTCTGCTTGCTTCTATCTTTTATATCTCAAAAGAGATTGGCTTAAGACACTATCTAATCTTGTAGATCTCATCACTATAACTGCCACTAATCCATCTCATTACATCATAGTGACAGGATTTACAACACACAGGGAAATCACATCAGATGACAAAATGGTAGACAATCATACAATACTGGGAATCATGACCTAGCCAAGTTGACAGATATTTTGGGGGGACACAATTCAATCCATGACACCCCATAACTGTGATTATGGTCTGTGAGTCCTGTTTGGCCATGCAACAAATTACTGAACTCAGCAGAGAGGTGGAGAGTGCCATGGGAGTGATGGCTAGTGTCAGAATTGGTAAAAAGGTTGGAGAAAGGCTTGTCTGATCTCTACCTCATAGGAATCAGCTTTGGGCTGTTGACTTGATTCTCCTTCCCCCTTGTGAAGTTAGACATGGAGGTCAGATGACCCTGCCACCCCCATTTGTACAGCATTGAAGCCTAGACCAGCTGGAAGTTAAAATGAGATTCCAAGTACTATAGAGAGTATAGCATGTACTGTTCTACCCAGAGGCAGGAGAAAAATTTCATGCCAGGAAAAAAAATTTTTATTTTTTAATTATGAGTTGTATTTCTGTTTACCATACTATTTTAAAGCTGGTTAACACTATAGCACAGTGGCTATGTTCCAAGGCTCTGAAGTTTAAATTCTAGTTCTGTCCCTTGCCAGTTATGAGACTTTGGGCGGATAATTTTCTAAGTCTCAGTTCCCTCATCAGTAAAACAGGGGTGATAATGGAATCCATATCATAAGGTTGTCGTGGAGAGTAAAGAAATAATCTCTGTAAAGCACTTGATATTGTGCCTATTATGGAGTAAACATCTAATAAATTGTAATTATTATTACTAAATTATGCCTCCAATACTTGTTTTTAATAAATGAAAGTCATTTGATTTTTCACAAGTGTTTCTTTACAGACTACGGATTTGATCTCATCAGCTATTCTCATGGCGTATTTATATCTCTGATCAAGAAAAAATTATGAAATAGTAAGCTTTGAGAATGTAGGTGTAAACAGAAGGCAAGTAAACTTACTCCATCCTATAAAAATGGCATGGCAGCAGCGTCAGACTTCCTTGTCTAACTTCACAAGGGGAAGGAGAGAGAAACATTATCAGCATCAGACCAAGGCTGATTCCTATGAGACAAAGATCAGATGTACCTCCTCTCTCCAACTTTTTTACCAATTCTTACACTAGCCATCCCTCCCATGGCACCCTCAGCTTCTCTGCTGGGTTCAATAATTCATTGCAATGGCCACACAAAACTCACAGACCATACTCACAACTATGGGGTTTATTAGGGAGATAACAGGTTACAATTCAGGATGAGAAAGGATTCAGGATACACTTTTTTGTTCAGGACAGCTCCTCACCTGCGCCTGCAGGCAGGCCCCCCCTTGGCCCCTGGGCCCCTCAGGCTGGCCTCTGCCTTACTTGGGCAAGTGTTACAAAGCTCTTTAGCTCTGCCAATAAGTGTCCAGAGGCACCCCACTCTGCCAGGAAGTCTCCTGCCCAATGGCACTCAGCTCTCTTGCTCCATGAGTTGGAAGCCTATTGTCACCACCTTGCTGCTTGGGCTGGAAAGCCCACCACGCCTTCTTGCACTAGTCTCCTGGTCCTGCTGCTGCTGTTTCTCTGCCACTGCTTGCCACCATCCTAGGCAGTCTCTGGTGTTACAGCTCTCTCTCTCTCTGCTGGGTCTAGGAGGTTCCCAACATAGGCACCCCATGTCCAAAGGGAAACCTCCACTCTCATCTCTTCTTGGTGGTAGTCAGGTCCCTTCTTTTCCACCATTTCAAGACTAGCAAGATGACAAAACTGACCAATCCTCTTGTTAGAGTTCCATACACTTTATTTGCATGGTTCCACCCCCACAAGGGTGCTATGCACCTTGTTTACATTACTAGCAAGTTGTCCAATCCCTCTGGAGGGTCACAAGCACCTTATTTGCATAGTCCTATCCAATCATCTGGTGAGAGTTACAAGACCATGGCTAGAAAATGAAAAACAAACCAAACCCATTGCCATAGAGTCAATTCTGATGCATAGCAAACCTATAGTACAGAGTAGAAGTGCCCCATAGGATTTCCAGGGAGCAGCTGGTAGATTCAAACTGCTGACCTTTTGGTTAGCAGCCATGGCTCTTAACCACGGTGCCACCTAGGCCGTATAAAAGTGATCTATTGCACCACATATCCCCATCGCTAATGTTTGGTTGCTAGTTGCATATTTCTTTAACTGAATTTGAATGGTTCTCCAAACAAAAACATGAATATTCATTACTTGGTAAATGCTATTTGGTAATCATTAGAAAAGTAACTTCTCTTGAGTCATACAAGGAGATGGAAGGAAAACCCAGCATTTCTGATTTACCTGCAGGTCTTTAGATACCAATCTGAAAAGAGCATGGCTTTCAAAATTTACATGGAAAATAAAATGATGATAATAGTTAGCTTTTAAAAGCTTAGACTCAAAAGCTTTCATAAATCTTACAATTCTTTTTAAAAAACAGTATTATTGTACACAGAGATAATATCCTTATAAAACCATAACAGTAAAATTAAATGGCCAATATAAATTCCCAGAACAGCCAAACAGAAAATGAAATAAAAATAAAATTTGTGTTATTGGGTTTTCCCTTTCACAGCAAAGCTGTGCAGTTTCTGTAATATTTGGAAGCTATAAGAAAGTTTTTCACACAACTGTTTTATAATTTAAATTTGCAAAATATATCTGACAAATCCTGAGGAGACAGAGTAGACAAAAGTGAAAGTTTACCGAGAACTAGAAATCCCCTCCCACCTGAGTTGCTAATCCTACAGTTTTAGGGAGGGTTTTGCAACTGAGCAAGGAGTTTAACATCACATTTCTCTGAAATCCCTAACGCAAGACTTTAAGCAAGGAACTGTGGATTCTGTATGCGATCCTAGGGATATATCGTCTCAGTGAGCAACACAGATATAGATAAAGAACTTAATCCCCCAGCTGAGTTTGAAAAAGAAGACCTGATGTTTGAAGACACTAAGAAGATTAAGCATTAGATTTTTTTTTTTTAAGCTTCAAAACTCTATTGTCCAGATGGTACTTACTGAGAGTAGGGAAATTGTTGGTTTTAAATGTGTAAGAAATCCTTAGACTTTCAGGATGTAACCCTCACAGAGCATGGCTTTTATTTTCACTTTCAGACAAAGCTCTTATCTGTGGCCCCCAATGCGTAACGACGACATGGAGGGGTGCTTTTCTATGCCTCAGAGAAATTCCACACAAAATCCCATGTTGTACCTCTTGCTATAGTAGGAAAAGGGTGCAGGTGCCTTGAGGGGTGCTAAAATCCCAAGTGGTTGTCAGCTATCATCCCTGGGATTCAAGCAGCAGCTACAACAAAGGTCAAGACCTGAAAAAATAAACCCCATCATCATTCCCACCAATGGGCTCATTATGCTCTTTACTGTGTATGTAGGCCGTCTTGCAGGGAAAGCCTTGTCTTATTTATGTCTACACAAGACAAGACCTAAGTACCAAAGCTATCTATGCATTTGAAGTGGGTTTTGATAGCTGATGGACTCCCACCTGAGGAGGTGAAGGAGCGGGAAAATTTCAGATAGAGCAACAACAAAAGGAAGGACAGTGGTGGAAGGGCCTTTCATCAACACTTCATTCAGATCTCTGCTAAAATATCATCTCCTCAGAGAGGTCTTCCTTGACCAACCCACGTAAAATAATCTCATCCATCGCTCCGTACTCCCTTGCCCTGCTTAATTTTCTCTGTTGCACTTGCCACTACCCAAAGTTGTATTGTATATTTATTTGTCTGTTGATTTATGTAGGCGTCCCTGGGTGGCACAAACAGTTAAGCACTGAACTACTAGCTGAAAGGTTGGCAGTTCAAATCCACCCAGAGGAGCATTGGAAGACAGGCCTTGTGATCTGTTTCTGGAAGGTCACATCCTTGAAAACCTTATGGAGCAGTTCTACTCTGTAACACACAGGGTCACCAGGAGTTGGAATTGGCTCTGTGGCAACAGCAACTTTGGTTTATGTTTTCATTCATCAGCTCTTTATTGACTACCTAGTCTGGCAGGCCTATTCTAGGCTCTGGGATTACAGTAATGAGGGAAACAGGCCAAGTCCCTGCTCTTACAGAGCTTATATCCCAGAAAGGGGTGAGGAAGAAGACTGACAATAAACAAATAAGCAAGTCAATATGTAGTCTGCCAGATAATGAAAAGTGCTCCAAAGAAAAAACAATGAAGGAAAGCTGTCAGGGTGTAGAAAGTAGTAATTTTAGACGGGATCATAGAGAAGGTCTCACTGAAAAGGTGGTGTTTGAACGGAAAGCTGGACAAAGTGAAGGAGAGACATTATGTGGGAAGGAATAGTGCCCCAGGCAGAGAAAACAGCAAGTGCAAAGGCCCTGAGGCCAGACCATGCCTTGTGCATTCAAAGACCAGTAAGCTGGGAAAGAGGAGGAGAATAAAGGATGATGAAGTCAGAGAGATATTGGGGTGCCAGATCATACAGGGCCGTTGTAAGCATTTTGTCTTTGACTTTGAGTGAGATGAGAAATCATTGGCATAGAGTCACCAGATAAAATACAGAACACCCAGTAAATTTGAATTGCATATAAACAGTTAACTTGGTTTAGTCTAAGTACATTCCTGTTGTATGAGATTATGCTGCTGATATTCATGCCACTGTGTCAGAAGTTTTGTGACTTGCTACTAATGGCGTCTTCACTGTTAGACCCAGCACTGGATGTCAGGCTCTGAGGCCAGCACATCTCAGGTACTATGACCTCAGATGCACTCAGGGTTAGACAACTCCAATTCATTTCTAACACAGGTGCAGCGGCTTCAGCAGCAACACCACCAGTGCCCACTGGCAGGGCATTTGCTATGCGAGAAGGGACTTACCATTCTTCACATTCTGGGAGGGGACTTCACTATAGTAACCCTCCTTGCCTCTCCTCATTACCCCTCTTACTTACTCTGCCCCAGAAGAGGACAAATGATGTATCTGATTGGTGCTGCATTGGGTTTTTCCTGAACATTCTAGAGGATGAAGGAGCTGAGCTTTCTCCACTTAGTAACCGTGATTGGGAGCCAGGTCTTAGCCTTGTGTGGTATGCAGAAGACACCTTACAACAGTTTGAGGAATGAGTGAATGAACGAAATCCTCTTCACAATCTAATATTGTCACATGTAGGTTATGCCAGAGTACTACACTTGTTCCCAAGTGGGCAGTCCCTAGGCAGGAGTATTCTGAGGCGCGGCGGCATCTAAGTAGAGAAAGCATGGCAGAGAGTAAGAGCTAACGAAAAAACCATCCTCGTTCTCTGTTATGAAGAGTTAGTTATGCTGTAAAGATGACACTGACCATGGTCTCTCCAAAATCTAAAAGTTTAAAAAAAGAATCCCTTCTCTGAAGTTTCTGGTGCCTGATGTTGGCTCTTTCTCTGGGTTCATTCTCTGGGATTTAAGTCATGGAAGCAGAAAAACAAGGGTGAGTGCGTGGTTCATGGTGCCCGCGTGTCTGTGTGCACAGGCAAGCCCTGGGGATGGAGCTGGTCCATGGTCCACTCGCTGGAGACATTGACAGCTTTAGTTAGGCAGCATCTCAACTGCATGGGCCAGGCGACTTGTGGACTATAAATTGGAATTTTTCAATCCTCAACGAGGACAAGCCAGCCAGACAACTCTCATGTAACATCCTGAGTGTTACTGGCAAGTTCTGTGCCTCAGTTTCCCCTCTTATAAAAAATATCAGGTACTAATTCATCAGTACAGTTGTTGAGAAGAAATAAATAAATAAAAAGGGGTGTCAGGTAACTCACTGGAGTCACATAAATGAGAAATTATACTTGCACAACTCTTTTTCCAGGCTCCTGCCTACAGTCTGTCTTGTTCCTTTGGTTCTGTTTTAACTTATATGACCCCCATCTTTTATGCTACCAGTCATTCAAAACAGCTCAGATCCCTTGAGAAGAATAATATCATCTTCTGAGTTACTGTCCAAAGAAGTTCATGGAGACTGATGTTAGGAGGATCCTGAAAAATAATGGATCTACTCTCTTGGTAGTGTTCTTTAACAGACTTTAAAAACATCCGTCTTGCAAGAGGTCTTATCTTTGTGGGCAGGCAAGATGTCTGAGGAAGAAAGGAGATTTTTCAGTGGAAATGCTTTTATCCTCCAAAGACCAAGCCTCAAGTACTACAAAGAAATGGAACATTACCCTGCCTTTGGAGACAATCTTTCATCCTGCCCTGAAATGGAAGAAAGGAGGGAAGGAAGGACAAAAGCAAGGAAGGAGGGAGGAAAGGAAGTAAACCAAACAAAATGCTTTCCCAGTCAACTTGATTCTGACACATGGCAACCCCATGTGTTACCTAGTAGAACTGCTCCACAGGGTTTCCTTGCCTGTAATTTTTATGAAAGCAGATCACCAGACCTTTCTTCCACAGAGCAGCTAGGTGTGTTTGAATCACCAACCTCTAGATTAGTAGATGAGTGCAAATAGTTTGCGCTACCTAGGGACCTGATTGGATTAATAAAATGGCTGACATGAAAGACATTCACGGGATCATTCCACGTCCCGTTAATTATATAGGTTTGGGTCTCTTGGTTGAGATAATATTTTCCATGAGAAACCTTGGACAATATGAAACACTCCATTGAATACTGAAGAAGGTGCTTGTCCCAGACCTATTCTCTGCCATGGTTCCACTGAATGGCTAGTGATATAGTGCCTGGCACATATGAAACCAGTTGCCCACAAGTTGATTCTAACTCACGTATGTCAGAGGGGAACTGTGCTCCATAGGGTTTTCAACGGCTGACTTTTTTGGAAGTAGATTGCCAGGCCCTTCTTTTGAGGTGCCTCTGGGTGGAATTGAACTACCAACCTTTTGGTTAGCAGCTAAGCATATTAACCATTTGCACCACCCAGGGACTCTGGCACAGAGAGAAAAAAACAAACAAACGAAAACCAAACCTGTTGACAGCGAATTGATTCCAACTCATAGCGACCCTACAGGACAGAGTAGAACTGCCCCACAGGGTTTCCAAGGAGTGGCTGGTGGATTTGAACTGCCGACCTTTTGGTTAGCAGCCATAGCAAGCACTCCATAAATATCTGATGAATTAAATTGGCACACCTTGTTAAAACACTCAGATGGTTGAGGTCCAGGATGGCATATTTTCAAGAATATATAACATCCGTGGAAGTTTTCCATGTGTGGCCTGATCAGACGTAGAACAATGCTGTAGAACAATGGTTCTTACAGTAGCGGAGAAGAAAGGCCAAACTGGAAAATGTGTAAGTGTCAAAAAACTCACTTGGGAGGTGTTTGCCCCTTCCAAGCAATAGATGGCAAGCCAGTGAACTAGAACAGAGGTAGGACAAATGGATTTAAGAGATGTGTCTGAGATATGGAAACCCTGGTAACATAGTAGTTAAGAGTTCGGCTACTAATCAAAAGGTCGGCAGTGTGAATCCACCAGGTGCTCCTTGGAAACCCTCTGGGGCAGTTCTACTCTGTCCTATAGGGTCACTATGAGTCGGAATCGACTCGACAGCAATGGATTTGTATTTTTTTTTTTTTTTGGTCTGAGATACAATCAGGAGTCTTCACAGCCAAATTGCAAGGCAAAATATGGAGAAGAAGGATCCAAGGGGGACTCCAAGGTTTTCAGCTTATGAGTATGAATGGGCCATAGTACCAGCCATCATCAGAGGAACACTCAGGAAAAGAGCATGTTTGGGGCATGTTTGCAATGCAAAAAGTGTGTTCTGTTCTGGACATAGTTGGAGATCCCCAGGAGGCCTTTGCATATGTGGTTCTGGAGCTCAGGAGAGATATCAGGAGGAAATACAGCTGTGGGAGGTGCTGAGGACCAGGTAGGGGGTAGTCAGGACTGAGGAGTGGGTGAGCTCCTCCAAGGAAAGCGTCCACTGCAAGAGGAGAAATGGGCTGTCCATAGACCCCTGAGGAACACCAGTCGCAAGCAAGAGCTTCTCTATTCGGTCCTTCCTGGCTTTCCTGACTCTGAAACTGCAATGAGGTTGCCCAGCGGACCTGCAGCAGTCTGTCCTTAGAGTCCTCTGAGCTGCCACAGAGCAGCTTTCCTGTGAGGAATAATACCTTCAGTCTGCCACCTCTCAAAATTATTTTTCTGTTTGCTAATAATATTCAGGCACAGAAACTCTGGCTCACAAACTTGGGTTTAATGTGATGAAAATCCATATTCACCTTGAACAGGCTATTTCAGATAACATATTTGTTTGATCAGACTCCATTATGCCCTCAGCTATATCCCTGCTTACAACAAAAAAGGCTCAGCCCAAGGTCTTGGAGACCATTGTTAGGGGTCCTTCATTCCCTGGAACACAGTAACCACAAGAAGAGACAAATTAAAAATTAATGAATGCACTGTACTAGATGTCTTGCAGTCAAGAATATTTAAGTAGATAAAAGAGAGAGGGGGAGGGGAAGGCTTCGTTGCTAATGTTCTTCTTTATAATTATTAGGTGGGGAAACCTGAAGAAAGTAGGGGAAGAGACAGGGCAACTGAGGCTAAATTGAAGGCCTGTGTTAAGAAAGCAAAGCAGGCAGAGATGAGGATATGGAGATATACTGAGTATTTTTAAACTTGGATCGTGCTGGGAGCAGGACACAATAGAGTGTGGAGTATGCTGGGGTAAGAAGCAAAATGTTTCCACCCAAGCAGCTTCCTAAAGCTTGGCCAGCCCTGACATGAACAACGAGGCCGTCTGGACTAGCCTGAGGCCAGTAGCAGAGACTTTTCTAACAAAACAAAACAGTCTTTGGCTTATCTGCCTTCCTCAAAGAAAATATGTGGCTTCCCACACTGTAATCTTTTTGTGGCCATAGAGTGGCTTGTGTGGCAGCTGTGTTGTAGTTACCACCAAAGGAAATATGTGTTTGCTAATAAGAAGTGAATTAGTAATGCCAACCAATAATCAAATAAATTCATTCCCCCCAACAAACACACGCATTTGTTGAACTCTGAAGTGAAACAAATCAAATATTTTTTAATGAACCCCAAGATCATCCAGATTTTCCCCTTCAAGAAATCACCTAGTAGACTAGAATCCAATCTACATATTTTCTAAAACTACCAAAGTATCACAAAACCAGAACATCAAGAAGTTTTCTGAACAAGCTTGAAGCAAAAAAGACTAAATTCAGTTTAAGTCCTGCTTCATAAACATACTATTATACTATTTTAATGAGATGACTAAAATTTTGTGGATTATATCCCTTTAGAGAGAAGAATTCACCTAGGAAGAACAATTTTTTATATTAAAATATGTATTATTGTCGCAGCGAGCAGCGGAGATAGTAACTATGTCACAACTCTTACAGAGAAGTGGGGCCAGGAGGGTCTCTCTGAGGAGTCGACCCCCCCCCCCCCCCCCCCCCCCCCCCGCAACCCCGCTTCAGTCCTAGGAGTTTATTTTATAGTCAATACAGCAAGCAGTAAAGCAATTAACAGAACAATGGGTTTAGGGTCAGTAACAATAAGTTTCAAGCAAGGGAGAAGGAATTCAGGTAAACAAGCCAATCAGTAACAGGGCAATAGCTTTGGGAAAACAAGTCGTGCCTAATCTCATTCTTATCACTGACAAGTCTCCAACATGTCGTATACAGCATAGAGGCCTGCGGGGGCTGCGGTTGTCAATAGTGCAGCCATGTTTAAATGGCATATATCCCACATCTCCCTCCTTTTGCTTAGTTAATGAAATAAGAATCAAGAGGGTTTTTACTGGTCCGACAAGTGTCTAGTAGGACAAAGTAAAATTTTCTCTACGAGAAAAAAATCTAAAGTTATCTCAGCTACCGTCTCCACACCTCAGGGCCTGGCGTCTTAGTGAGTCCTTGTGAACCCAGCTATGGCTGGGGCACACTCCATATGTTTAAGGAGGAGAAGTAGCATAGCTATGAGTAACACCTGGACTTAGTCGCCTAGATGGCAGCTATGGCAAGCTCTTTAAACTCACGGTGCTGGTTTTCCACCGGATACCATCTGGTTCTTCACCAGGTTACTAAGTAAGAGCGATGTTCTTATCAATTGCATAGCCGATGTTCTTATCAATTGCATAGCCGGAGTGAGCGGACTCAATGTGCCTTTCAGGTATGTAAGACAATAGAGGATGATCTTATGAGGATAATATAATCCTCTGCACTAGTAATATCCTGATTGTTGGACCCATGGGTTTCCTCTGACTCTCATTTTGTCAGGTAAACACTAACTTTTAATATCCACTGAAATTATTATTCTTAAAGGCTTAAAGATTTATAAAGGCTCAAAGATTCATTAGCAATCAAACAAACATTGATTTACACAAATTCACTATCAATTGGAAAGGAATCATCCAAATTGGAAACCTATCTATGCAGAAGTATCTAACTAGGAGAAGCAGAAAATATAGAGGAATTTACACATAACCAATTTTCACTGGGAGCTTACTGATTAACAAAATACGGGTAATTTCTGATTATCAAAATAGTAGCATAGGAAGGGCCTTCTTAAGAGGAGGTCCTTATTTTTTCCATCTCTTGTTTATGTAACTGGTAGCGAATGGTCCAGGCGAGGAAGGCTGACTTCTGTTGGCGATGAGAGGCTCTCAGGGAGTAGAGACAGCGGATAACTTCTATAAAGAGGCACAAAATTATTAAACATCCTATAGCAAAAAGGATCCAGACACGGAGATTGAGTCCGGAGAACCAATGTGTGGGATTAAGCCAGTAGGCAAAATCATTAAGTGTATTAAGTGTAGCTTTATTAGATTCTGATTGTAATCTTAAGAGCTGTTCCTTGTAATTGAAATTGTAATTTTTTAATATCACTTTTCAATGGAGAAGCGAAGCTAGCCAAAAGACTATTTTTAACATCCTTCCAGGACTCATTATATGGAAGGGCTGTAACACAGAAGCGAGTGTATTCAGCATCACAGGTTAATTGTGAGTGTCCCCATAAGGCTTCTTGTCGTTCCCCAAGCCAAAGGACTGAGGCTTCTAAAGCACCCAGACGCTTGAGGATCTCTTGATCTATATGTACCATAGTTTGCATTTCAGAAGTAACATTTTACATATAAGTGTTAAACTGTTGGGCTGTTTGAATGGATTGAGAAAGAACCACGGCAGCTGCCATGGCTGCAATAGCAGTAGCTGTGATAATAGAAGCTATGAGAATTCTAAGAAATCTCTTAATTCTTATTTTTTGTAATGTATTAACAATTTGGGCGAGGGGTGAACTATCTTGCCAAGAGCATGTAAGGTTAATAAGTAGCCAAAGGTGGCTTTTTTGTCGAAGAACAAATACAGAATTGATGTTAAGAGTGGAGACATTTTGTCTGGACAGACATGGAGTAATCCAAGTAGAGTCACTGGATAATGTTAATTGAAAAGAGGTATTTACTTTAAGGATATCTGGAGGGCTAGAAGTTATAGCAAAAATGTATGGTTGAGACGTGCATATAAGCACAGAATTGTTATGGTCATGGAAAGTCCATTGTAATTTGTTAAAGACATTCTCTGTCTCCTTCTGAAAGGCTCTTGAACGAGGAGTCCTATCATAAAAAGGGAGACCTAATTGCCAAGAAAGGATTTTTAATGGGGAGAAATGAGTAGTTGAATAACGTAGGAGAAAAATGGGTCCGGCTAGGCCAGGGTTCCAGGACTTAGAATGTCCTTGATAATGGTATGGGGCTGCCCACTGCCAAGGAGAACGATTTGGTAATAAAACCAAACCTTGAGGGCCCCAATTTTCTAGTGAAAAGTTGAAAGGGAGAGAGTATGAAGAAAAGTTAGTAGTTCGACAAATAACCCAAGTATTATCGATAGGGTCTGTAAGAGATAGGTGTGGGTGTTGGCATACAGGGATGGAGGGAGGTAAGTGAGTATTGTAAGCACTGAACATGCCATTAATGCCTATGGCTTTAACGAAAAATTGTTTGGAGTAGATTGGTTGTTTATATGTCATTATAGTCAATATAATTCATATACCATTGTTCTAATATAGGCACGCACGCATAAGCAGTGCGTGGCTGAGTAGTAAAACACAAAGGAAGGGCGGCAGCATAGAGTGTCCAATTTGTAAACAGTACAAACCAGCCTTCCTCAGGGGAATTAATAAGTGGTTTGGAATAGGCCAAATATTGTCCTCCAGTAACGTTAGTGTCATTAGAAGAAAGGGAAGGCTCTGGCTCCTCCCAAGTGACCGGGTGGAAGACAGGAGGGCTAAGAACATGAGCCCAATAAGTGGTCTGAACAGAGATTGTTGATAATTGGGAAGGAAAGAGGAGAAGGACATGTATAGTTATAAGGAAGTTAGGTTTCCCTATGTTACCAGCACTGCGGGGTTTTATTGTTTTATTCATCTTCATCTGCAGAAGGTGTGATGGTGTCAGCTGTCACTCTGGAATGAGATCCATTGATCAGCGGGGGGGGGGGGGGGTTATTTGTTGCATCTGTTGCTGGGGTATGATATGGTTTTACTAGTCGACTAGTCGAGCAGGAATCCAAAGTGGGCCTGTAGGAGACAAAACAACCGCATACCCTCGCCCCCAGGGTAATAATTCTACAGGCCCTTGCCAGACAGAGGGATTTTCAGGATCTTTATAGAGGACCTGTGGGTGAGGTCAGGTGTCAGGGGGGATAAAATGTCGTTCTGCAGCGGTACCACCATCTTTGGCAACCGATAAAAAATTAAAAGTAAAGAGAGCTTTGGCAAGTCTTTCATTCTAATCTCATATTCTAGACCCATCATCTCTCCCCTTTTGTTTATTTAAGAGCTGTTTGAGAGTATGAAGGGTAAGTTCAATTATAGCCTGCCCTTGAGGGTTATAAGGAATGCCAGTGGTATGAAGAATATTCCAAGTGGCACAAAATTGTTGGAACTTAGCAGAAGTATATGCAGGCCCGTTATCAGTTTTAAGGGCATGGGGACATCCCATAGTTGCAATGGCTTGCGTGAAGTGACTACAGGCATGAGTAGAACGTTCTCCAGAAAGGGCTGTAGCATAAAGAAACCCAGAATATATTAGCCCAATGAAAGCCTTTACTACAGCGGGGACACTTTCGGGTTGGAAGTTTAGTGTTGGCATTTTTGTTTTTTAACCTATGATAGTCCTTTTTAAAATGTCCAGGTTTACCACACCCAAAACAGGTGGCAGTGGATGGACAGAGAGCTGCCGCTAATACTTATGCCTTATGAGTTTCTGTGCCAACATTTTGACATGCTCTAATCATTTCAGCTAAATTAGGATTCTGTGCCTTTAAGGGCGTCAGAACAGCTCGGCAGTTGGCTTTAGCATTCTCATAAGCAAGCTGGAGACAAAGAAACTCAGCAGCTTGTTGCTGTTTGAAGGCGGTTTATAAAATCAATGTAAGGCTCGTTTGCTGTTGTCGGATAGTGGCAAAGGAGCCGGTAGGTGTTTTAGAGTCAGGGACCTTACCCCATGCTTTAGTGGCAGCATTTGATGCTTGACTAAAAGTTTGTCTATTCATTTGGCTTTGGGCTTGGGGGGTAGAATAATTTCCACTACCCAGGAGCATATCAAGGCTGATAGGAATATTATGATTGAGATTGTGTATGGCATAAAGGTTACTATGTTCTTTATATTCTCGGCTCCATGGCTCCATACACTAAATTGAGCAGGGGTGAAAACTGTTCCCATCAAAAGGTTCAAATCCCATGGGGTCATCTCATAATTCTGTCCTATAGCGTCTACATATCCCCTTGTAAAGGAAGACTGTAAACCATTTTCTATCGTACTTTTACGGACTTCTTTAAAAACGTGAAAATCAAGGCCATCGTGACCGGGCAGTCCTGATCCCCAATGATAGGATACACAGAAAGCCCCTCTTTCTCACGGCCCTCTCGCAAACATCTTTCCATAAGAGACTCATGTTGAGAGAAATCAGCCTTGGGAGGCGTGGAAAACGGGGGGTCGTAAACATTTTCTTTACTAGGGGAGGGAGCAGAAGGAGCTGCCTGTAGGGACTGTAAAGCGAGGCGGCAGCGATGTCAAGCAATGAGAACTGAAGCTGGGATGTTCATGTCACGAATGATATTACCCATACGTTCCCATGCTTCTACATCAAGGTTTCCTCGTAGGGGATACCATGGACAGGCAGATTCAATTAAAAGCAGAAGTTGGGTAAGAGCTTTTTCTGGCACCTTAAGCTTAGAGGCCTTTAACAATCCCAACAACTGGGTTTTGTGTTGACGCTGCTCAGGAGAAAGAGAATTCCCCATAGCGAGGAGGAAATGGAAAAATGAAGAAAAGAATGATAGGAAAGCTCCTGACCTGAAGCCTGAAATCCCTTGAGAGCGCAGGAGAAAACCTCGTTGCTCTTGGGCTGTACACCCAGCCTAATCTGAGAGCGTCCGGATAGACCTCCTCGCTCTTGGGCTGTAAGCCTTGCCTGAGTTAAGAGCGTTCCAGAAGGATCCGGTCACTCTTGGGCTATAAACCTAGCCTGAATTGAGAGCGTTCGGGAAAGCTCTGCGGAAAGCTTCGCTGCTCTCGCTCTCGGGCTGTCACCACAGCCTGATTAGGACGTGTCGGATACTCACCCCCTAAAGGGATTTGAGTGCGAGGCCGTTTGCAGCTCTGATGAAGATCCCTCACACGGGGCACCATCTGTCGCAGCGAGCGGTGGAGACAGTAACCATGCCACAACTCTTACAGAGAAGTGGGGCCAGGAGGGTCTCTCTGAGGAGTCGACCCCTGCTTCAGTCCCAGGAGTTTATTTTATAGTCAATACAGCAAGCAGTAAAGCAATTAACAGAACAATGGGTTTAGGGTCAGTAACAATAAGTTTCAAGCAAGGGAAAAGGAATTCAGGTAAACAAGCCAATCAGTAACAGGGCAATAGCTTTGGAAAAACAAGTCGTGCCTAATCTCATTCTTATCACTGACAAGTCTCCAACATGTCATATACAGCATAGAGGCCTGTGGGGGCTGCTTGCGGTTGTCAATGGTGCAGCCATGTTTAAGTGGCATATATCCCACATATTATCTGTGAAACAGCCTGGCTTTGGCAAATTTCATAACTTGGGTAGAGTTTGGGGAACATGGGCTCCCCAAGATTAGGGATTAGGGCTGTAATGGCTTCATGGGTCACCTGGTTACTGTTTCATTTGGACTGTGAGCCAAAGGATCACCGGACAGACAAGGATTGTGCTTCCCTTCCTGTGAGTTGGAGCTGATGTGAGCGCCCTTTTTAAAGTACATAATTCATCCCAAAGGTCACATCCTGCTGAGTCCACCAGCACAGTGGGTTGTGACATGCACTGTTCATCAGAACCACCTGGGGAGCTCTTTAAATCTTTAATGCTCAGGCCCCAACCCAGAGACTTGGTTCCAATGGCTCTGGAGTGGGAAGGGGATGTTATAGCCCCGGCATCTGTGACTTATAAAAGCTCTCCAGATGGTTCTAATATGCAGTCACAAAGAGAGCCTTGCCTTGGCCCATCCTAGTTTTTGTTAGTTCCCTTTCCCTTCCATTCATACCTCTTGCTGGGCCAAGGAACGCCATTAATACTTCCTCTTCCACCAAGTGTCTACAGAAAGTGAAAAGAGACACTGAAAGCTAAGAGAGTCAGTGATTGTCTCTAACCAAGGAGTGATGTCACCTGATTTGTATCTTAGGAAAATAACCACGCAGGCAGAATGGCAGAACTGATGAGAGAGAGCCAGAGGACAAGGAGACCAGTTAGGCTCTTGACCGATGATGTGCGCTGTCAAGGCCATGGGGAGAAGGGGCCTGGAGACTGGAAGAGATAGGAAGGAGTCCAAAAGCATGTCTGAGACTGAGCTGACAAATCTGTTAACTGTATAATTATCCTAGGGTGAGGAGCCCTGCTGGCGCAAAGGGTTAAGCATTCGTCTGCTAACCAAAAGGGTGACAACGGTTCAAGCCACCCAGCAGCTCTGTGGGAGAAAAACCTGGCAATCTCCTTCCATAAAGCGTACAGCCAAGAAAACCCTACAGGGCAGTTCTACTGTGTCACATAAGTCAGAATAAGTCGCTATAAGTCAGAATCGACTCAATAGCACCCAAAAACAACAACATATCTTAAGTTGAGGGCGAGGATGGAATTGAGAGTAAAGTATCAAGATGGAGATACAAGGTTAAGAATGACAAAATTAACAAAAATAAAACCAGCTTATTTGGGGAGGGAGAAAGCATCTTTCTACCTGGAACGCTGTCCTTCTTTCTCACCCTAGCCCTGGAAGGGCTGGAGCAGATTACAGGGAGGGGTACATTAGAGCCGGTACTCTGGCTTTGAACTGCAGTAATGTGTTTATGTCTAGATTCTGAACTGCCGAAGGCCAGGGACTGGTATTGTTCAGCTTTTTTTAGTTTCAGCACCTAGCACAGTAAGCATGTAATGGACACACAACACATTTTTGCTAAAAAGATGAGTGACATCGTGGAGTTGAAAACAGCTTCACTGGGGAATCGCACTGTTACCAAGTCAGCCTTATGACAATGACTGTTTCACAAAGATAAGCCAAAATTCCTGATTCACCTGGGCTGTGAATTGTTTACATGACGATGAAGATGCCCCCATGGTCCTTTGCAGGAAGTGTTAATAAGGAATGGTTTCAGGCTTGAGTCATCCTGTTTGTGCAGCACGTGCTTTCCAGGGTGGGCAGCCTCTGACAAAAGCCGTTGTCTGTCCGTGGTATCTACTGTCTTTCTGAACCTGGAAGGGAGCCTGAGAGCAGAGCCTGTATCTGCTCTTGTCGTGGAGACACTGTGGGGGAGGGAGGGCAAGAAATGGACTTGGCCAGCTGAAGCTGGGGAAATAGGGGCAATGCTGCTCGGCTCAAAAGCAGAGAAAAATCCCTTTGCATGGGATGTATGATGGTGGCCATAGCTGTAAACGCCAAGCAGAGCACAGGAGGACAGATTCTGTTCCTCTTCTTCAGAACTGCAATTCTCTGCTTTCAGATCTCACTGAAATATCCCTTTCTTTTCGGAGTCCCTGGCATGGCACAGTGAATATGATTAATTAATCTGTCAATCAATAGACAGTGATTATCAGACAGCTGCCATGTGCATACCACAGAGGAACTCACCAGCATGCAAACTGTAGGGTAACCCAGACCTCACCTGTCTAACCTTCAATTTGCCTCAGGCAGCATCTGACCTGATGTTCCCGACCCCACCACTCCTTACAGATGCTTTCTCAGTGATATGATCCCTCCTGCACCAGGAAATTGATCATGTCAGCTATAGTTATATTTTTCACATAAAATCTCCTTGCGTGATTTTTCTGCTGTTTGCCAGCTCCCCCTCCCGACCACTGCCATCCCGCCTCAATCCCCACAGGGGACAGCGTCGTGTAGCCAGTTAGAAGTACAGCATCCGGACTTCTTTGTCTGCAGTGCTGTGAATGCTTCATTTACACATTTCTCTTTAGCTCCAAGTGTTAACTTACAGTTTCCGGAATTGAGGGTGGGCTCTCCTTTCCACGGCTGTGAAATTCAGTGTAAATTCATACTCACTTTCCTCACCCTCCAGGTCTTTCTCTTCCATTTCTCATTCCCTTTGTATCAGAAGTCAGCAAACTTCTGCACTAGGCATAGCCTGTGGGAGCTATTGTTGGCAGCTTAGGGAGCAAAAAGAAAAGAAAAGGGGGGAATAGAGGAAGAAGAGAAGTAAAGAAGAGGCCAATAGGAGAAAGGACTCTTGAGGCAAAAAGGAGTTGTTGAAATGGTCTGGGAAACGACACCCTGGCGCTCATGGTCTGCCACAGGCTTTGTTTTCAGTGTCTTGAACTCAGTCATCACCTCGTTTATTGAGTTCTGTCAGCCTGATTCAGCTTTAAAATTGCCTGATACATGTCTAAGCATCCTCCTGCAAAAGTCTCCATCATGGCAAGGAAGCTATATTGCAAGAAAACACAACTAAAACTGAAGGGAAGAATTTAAGTTGTAAGGCAGGAAAATGTATTAACATATACATATTCAGAGCCTTGCCCTCCTTCCTGCCTGGGAGAGTTTGGGGCTTTTTCTACGTGCGTAAACGGAAGCTGTGGGAGGAGAGCCTCAGAGCCTGGTTCACTTTAGAAAGAGCAAAGAATAGGAAGGTGAAAGAGCAAGGACTGAGGCACCCTGCTCCCTACACCTGGTTAGGACACCTGGGGGAAGAAGAGAGACTCTAGAGGTGGGTAGTAAGAGGCAGAAATTGCTGTATTTGGGGGGAGAGAGGAAAAGTGAATTTTGACAAGTTTTCTGTGCATTATGATTACAATCTGTCTTCAGCGTTTTCTCAATAAACTGTAGTAATGTGCAAGTTATTTATATTTACGAGATTTTATTGTGACAGTGACTTCGTGTTGAGGAAGGGCCACGTGGCAACTCAACTTTATGTGCTGTGTTAGTTTCCTAGGGCTGCCATAACAAATTACCACAAACTGGATGGCTTAAAATAACAGAAGTTTATTGCCTCAGTTCTGGAGGCTAGAAGTCCGAAATCAAAGTGTTGACAGGGCCAGATCAAGATATCAGCAGGGCCATACTTCCTCTGAAGGAGCTAGGAAAGAATCTTTCCTTTCCTTTTCCTAGCTTCTGGTGGTTGCCAGTAATCCTTGGTGTTCCTTGCCTTGTAGACGCGTCACTCCAATCTCTTCCTCTGTCGTCACATGGTGTTTTCCCTGTGTGTCTCTGTGTCTGTGTCCAAATTTCTCTCTTCTTTTAAGGACATTGGAGCCCTGGTTGCCCAGTGGTTAAGAGCTTGGCTGCTAACCAAAAGGCCGGCAGTTCAAATTCACCAGCCACTCCTCGGAAACCCTATGGGGCAGTTCTACTCTGTCCATAGGGTCACTATGAGTCGGAATTGACTTGACAGCAATAGGTTTTTATGAGTTTATAAGGACATTAGTCATTGGATTAGGGCCCACCCTAATCTTGTATAACTGCATCTTAACTTGAAAACATCTGCGAAGATCGTATTTCCAAATAAGGTCACATTCATAGGTACTGGGGTCAGGATTTCAACATCTTTTGCGGGGGTACACAATTCAACCCACAATATGTGGATTACAGATAGGTGTAAAATCATTGTAGAAACTAAATTTGAATAAGAGCTCGCAAGGAAAGTGGAGTTGGTAGGGGAGGGGTATTCAGAAAAAAGTAAGGGCAGTAAGACTCATAATTGTGTGAAGAAGTCAGGCTCAAATTTCCATCACTGTCCCCTAATACTAAACCTGTCACTGTGGAGCAAAGACAATCATGAGACCCTAAGAGCCCCAGGGCCCCAGATCACCTCTCTGTGCAAAAACCTCCTTATTGTTAGCTTTTTTCCCTGTGGCCTAATGGGAAAGCTGGCCTCCGCATACCCCACTCACTGGCTAACTGGAAGACACCACGGTAAAGAGGGTTGGCGAAGCTAGACCTGCACTTCGCCAGGGGGTGATGGGGCCTCCTCTTAGCCCTCTCTTGTGCAGTTTATCCGGATATATCCACTTTCTTAGGGGCTAAAGGCAGCCTGTGAGAAGACAGCCCCCCTTAGGGTTGATTGACATTAGTAAAAAATTACATTAAGCAAGAAGTCATATTATAGCAAACCTGAGGGGATCAGGTCTCAAAACTCATCATTTAGACATGGAATACAACAGAGAGTCCCTGACAGAGCAGGAGAAAAGTGGGGTGCAGAACTCAAATTCTAGTCAAAAGACCAGACTTAATTGTTTGATTGAGATTGGAGAGACCCTGGGAGACGTGGCCCCTGGACTCTCTGTTGGCCCAAAACTAAAACCATTCCCGAGGCCAGCTCTTCAAAGATAAGACTGACTATGGCACATAAAATGATACTCGTGAAGAGTGTGCTTCTTAGCTCAAGTAGATACATGAGACTAAATTGGGAGCTCCTGTCCAGAGGCAAGATGAGAAGGCAGAAAGGGTCAGGAGCTGGCTGAATGGACACGGGAAATCAGGGGTGGAAAGGAAGAGTGCGCTGTCACAGAATAGGGAGAGCAACTAGGGTTACGAAACTATGTATAAATTTTTGTATGAGATGCTAACTTGAATTGTAAACTTTCGCTTAAAGCACAACAATAAAAAAAATTTTAAAAACTCATCATTTAGGATATCTGAGGGAAGAAGTGTTTGAGAGTTGCTGGGGAAGCGGCAGGGGATGTTCCCCAGCCTTGACTCCACAGCTCCAGCTTCATGGCCTTTGAAAGGTGCCCAGCTGGGGCTGTATCTAGGCCTGCTGGGGCCAAAGAGCCTGCCACCTGGGCAGAGAGAGAGGGAAGCCCCAGGCTGAGCAGAGGGTTTGACCCAAAAGTAAAAGCTCCAAGTCTCACCCCATGGCCTCCTCCAGCAAGAAGTGAAAACTGCTTCATCCTGTGTGATGCCATTTTGTCAAAACAGCCACAGCAACACTATCTCAAGCTGATCCCAGCCCCTAAGAGTGGCCCAGGGATCCCCAAATTCTCCCTGAGGTCCAGGGTCAAGTCTTGGTGCCCAATATTTAAAACTGAATAAACACCGTGATCTCTGATGAGCTATATGTAGAATGTAAACATAGATGTTGTTGTTGTGTGCCATTGATTTGATTCTGACTCATAGGGACCCTATAGGACAGACTAGAACTGCCTCATAGGGTTTCCTAGGCTGTAATCTTTATGGGAGCAGATCGCCAGGTCTTTTCTCCCTCGGAGCTGCTTGTGGGTTCGAGCCACTGACCTTTAGGTTAGCAGCCAAGTGCTTAACCACTGTGCCATTGGGGCTCTTTTTATACCTAGATAAAAGACTAAATATAACCCACATCTACATTATAGCTATTCTCATTTTCTTCTAAAATAAAATATCTCTTTTCCCAATTTTTCAGCAAAGATCAATCATTAACTTTTATAATCAAAAAACATATCTTTTAACTGGAAAAATAATTAAAACCCCCTGCTCTACCCTCTGATTACTCAAGAGCAATTGACCTCTCTAAGTCTTGGTTTTCTCATCTGTGAAATGTGAAGGCCTTGTGTGACTTGCTCACTGAGGTCGCATTTAGCCCCAATATCCTGGAAATCCATGAGAAATTTGTTCATAAGTTATACTAGTTTAGCCACAAGAGAGTACAATCCTTACAAACCTGTGAGTAGTCTCAATTATTTGTATCTAACTTGACAGGAAAAAATTAAGTTTGACTTGGCGTAGGGGAAAACCATTAGATACGCTAATTTGATTTTCTCCGTCTTTTGGAGAACTTAACAGTTCATTCATGTATTAGACTTTATTAAGGGATTCTTAAGGGCCAATTCTGTGCCAGAAACTCTGCCAAGCATTGTTACAGTCTTTACAACAATGCACACTTCCATGAGATTGCTATATTAGTTAAAGTGAGGCCAGCTTCTGTAACAGATAACCCCTCAGTTTTCAGTGACTTTAAGTCCATGGGTGGCACAAACAGTTAAGCACTTGGCTACTAACCAAAAGGCTGGCAGTTGAATCCACGCAGAAGTGCCTTGGAAAAAAGGCCTGGTGATCTTTTCCCATAGCATCACCATTGAAAACCCTATGGAGCACGGTTCTACTCTGAAATACATGGGGTTGCCATGAGTAGGAATCAACTCTATAGCAACTGTTGTTTGGTTGTTTATTTACAGTGACTTACTACAAGAGTCTTTTGTTTCTCACTCACATAAAGCCCCAGATGGCTATTCCTAATTGCAGTGGAGGGATACTCTCTTCCAAGTGATGATTCAGGAGCTAATGCTCCCCCACTTGTGTCTCTGCTGCCTTCAAGTACTGGCTCATTAGGTCACAGCTTGCAACTATCTTAAGCAGAGGGGGAAAGAGCATTGAGGATCATACATGGAGGTTTATAAGGGCATAAGCGGTCCTCATCACTTCACTCATATTCCATTATCTTTACTTGGTCCCATGACCATGCATAACTCTACAGGAGGCTGGGAAATAAAATCTAGCTGTATGCCCAGGAAGAAGAGAAATGGGCTTGGTGATCAGCTGTCAGTCTTTGCCTGAACAGACATTACCCTATTTGGCAGATAAGGAAACTAAGGCTCAGCCAGTAAGTGGTAACTCCAAAATCTGAACTCAAGTCCTCTGACTGCAAGGAAAATGCCACATTCACAAAAACAGCAAATACACTCTAACTGTGAGTGCTGTGATAGTGATAAGGGAAGCAAAATGACAAAGGAACTCACTGGGGAGGGAGATGAACCTCTGTTGGGGGTTACAGGAGATGGAGGACCAAAGAAGATTTTTAGAGAGGTGGCTCTTGGGTCATAATAACAATAACAATAGCTACCAACTTTTGAGACACTACCGTCTTTTTAGCCTTACATACACTACACCTAATCATAACCGCCCAGCAGAATTATAGCTACTATTCATGTCTTACAGATAGGAAACTGGCACTCAAAAAGACATACTAAGTAAACTGTCCAAGACTAGAAAACCAGACAATGGCTAAACTGGGATTCTAAGCTCAACACTCTCTCTCTACTACGCCACCAGATTGCCTTAAATTAAATCTTGAAAGATGAATAGACATTTGCTCACCAACAAGAGGAGGCAGGGTACTGCAGGCAGAAGGAACAGTATATATATATGTAGATACATATGTGTGTGTGTATATACATATATACACATATGTATGCATATATACATATATAAAACAGAGAAAAGATTGAAGTCAAGGATTTCATTTTACTTGAATGCACAATCAACACCTACGGAAGCAGCAGTCAAGAAATCAAATGATGTATTGCATTGGGCAAATCTGCTGCAAAAGACCTCCTTAAAGTGTTAAAAAGCAAAGATGTCGCTTTAAGGACTAAGGTGCGCCTGACCCAAGCCACGGTTTTTTCAACCGCCTCATATGCATGCGAAAGCTGGGCAATGAATAAGGAAGATGGAAGAAGAATTGATGTCTTTGGATTATGTTGTTGGTGAAGAATACTGAATATACTATGGACTGCCAGAAGAATGAACAAATCTGCCTTGGAAGAAGTACAGCCCGAATACACCTTAGAAGGGAGGTTGACGAGACTTCGTCTCACTACTTTGGACATGTTATCAGGAGGGGCCAGTCCCTGCTGAAGGACATCATGCTTGGTAAAGCAGAAGGTCAGTGAAAGAGAGGAAAACCTTCAGCGAGATGGACTGAGATAATGGCAGCAACGATGGGCTCAAGCATAGCAATGATTGTGAGGATGGTGCAGAACCCGGCAGTGTTTCATTCTGTTTGACATAGGGCCCCTATGACTCGGAACCTACTCAACAGTACCTAACAACAACATACATGGTCAGTTATCTGTTACTAAAGCAATCAAACTGTCTATAGCTAGCCCAAAAGTAGATTATGACTGTAGAGTATTATTTCTTGGATAGCCCGGTTGTTATATTGCCTGTCATTTTTATTTTTGCATAAAATTCAACTTTATGGTTTTATGGTAATAAAATCCTTTTATTTATACCCACTAAGCTTTCACTAAGATATACTCTTTGAGGTTACGGCTATATACTTTGGTCAAAGCAGTTACAGATCCACATAATTCCACATTCTAATAACCGCTCTAATCAATTTTTATTTGTCATACCCTCCCTTTTGATCCATTATCCCATTTCTCCAGAATTGTTCTGAGATAATTTGCAATCTCTGGCATTTTGCTCTACGTATAGTGCTGACCTATATGTTTAATACTTGTGCAAATTGGCCCAATTTGATCTGTGTTATTCTTCATTATTTGAAACCTGATTAAAGTCATTAATCTCTAAAGCGTAACTTTGTTTTCTAGATTGTCATCTAAATTATGTAAATAACTAGCACCGTAATTACCTCTCTTCTTTGATGAGCTTCCGTTCAGTTAATCTATATTTATCGGGCTTGAGGTGTGCTTATCTCCCAGACAGGTTTGCCCAAGCAGGGGTGAGCCTCAGGGAGAAATTGTCACATCAGCTGACCAAGAATGACCTGGCCACTGGCCTTCCTCTACATGTTCAACTCTTGAACTTGCCAGTCCTCCACTCTCAGAGTCTTTCAAGGATTGCAAACAGTTGACTCCTTATTTTTCTCAACTGTTATTCTGTATCCTAAAGTAGAGCACCATTTTTCTTTTTCTACGTTTTTTCCTCTCTGCCAGGGCTAACCTCCCAGATCCTTCTAGAGGAAGCTTCCTATTTCTCGCCTTCACTTTGATATAAGAAAACAACAGAGCAATTTTCCCTTAATAATCAGAGGCTCTTCTTCCCAATGGGATAAGAGCTAAGACTTCTGGGCTGACCTTTGGAAGGATCCAGTCATCGGCACTGATTTGGCAGCCTCCCTGTGGGATGAGCACGTTTTAACCAGGGTTTGAATCCCAGCTCTGCCACCTGGGAGCTGTGTGACTATCTCTCTGAATATCAGGTTCCTCATATGGAAAATAGAGTAATAATAGTCATCTTACAGAATTGCCATGAGAACTCAAAGGGGTTATACATGGCAAATCAACTTCAGTGTTCCTCAGAGAGATAGTTATGTGCATAGTTACAAACCCAGACTCTAAACCAGAATCTCATTCCACCACTTTCCAGGGACTGTCTTGGTTACCTAGTGCTGCTATAACAGAAATACCACAAATGGATAGCTTTAACAAAAAGAAATTTATTCTCTCACAGTCTAGGAGGCTAGAAGTCTGAATTCAGGGTGCCAGCTCCAGGGGAAGGCTTTCTCTCTCTGTCAGCTCTGGGAGAAGGTCCCTGTCATCAATCTTCCCCTGGGTCTAGGAGTTTCTCAGCCCAGGGATCTCATGTCCAAAGGAGGATTCCTCTCGCAGCTATTCTTTCTTGGTGCTAGGATGTCCCTCTCTCTCTCTCTCCCTGCAAATTCTCCCTCCTTTTGTGTCTTGTAAGATAAAAGGTGATGCAGACCACACCCCACGGAAACTCCCCTTACATCAGATCAGAGCTGTGACCTGAGTAAGGTTGTTGCATCCCACCCTAATCCTCTTTAGCATAACCTAATCTTGCCTCATTTACCACAGGCAGGGATTAGGATTTACAACACATAGGACAATTACATCAGATCACAAAATGGAGGACAACCACACAATACTGGGAATCATGGCCTAGCCAAGTTGACACATATTTTGGGGGGACACAATTCAATCCATGACAGTGACATTGGGCAACTTACTCAATTTCCCTGGGTGTCAGTTTCATCATCTCTAAAATGGGCAGAGTAATACCACCTATCTTATCAGATTGTCACTTAGAGCTTGAACATGATAGTCAGTGAATGCTATGTTCTGAGCTATTATCACGCTGACCCAGTGCTGGCATATGGTAAAAGCTCTGGAAGGTTAGTTTCCTTCCTTTCCCACCTCCTTCTCAGAGGCACCAGGGTTGGGTCCTGGGAGCTTACTGCCACCTCACCAAAGTCAGAGGGTGGTGAGTTGGAAGCAGCTATAAGACCAGGACTAGCTCCTTCTCTGGCTCTCCACAAATGCCTAAACATAGACATTCAGGAACTAGCCCTTCCTGGTAGCCTGTTGAAGCTGCATGTTGCAGCCAGTGCTATCTGTGGATTTTCATCACATCTTTTCCACCTCTGCACATAGCATTGGTGTTCCAATCCCAAGAAGCCACAGTCACTGACATGACTTCCTGGGAATCTGACTGACCACAGACCCAGCTGGTCTATCTCCTGCCTGACTACCCTCCATCACTTTTCTTTTTTTAACCCTACATGGCACGTTTGGAAGCCCAGGACACATCAGTCAATGAACCATGTTGACTACATGATGCTGTCCACTGGTGCTGGCCTGAGGGCATGATGGGAACCTGCAGGGCTCAGCCACCAGGCATTTGCCTGGGCAAAGCTCTTCTGCCACAGTGGGCTGTGACTGCCTCCACAGCTGAGGGAATAGAGCAGTGGGATAGGGACTAGACAGACCAGAGGAAACAAGGCATGCTTTCTGGAAGGGGTAAATCTTGAGCTGGGTTTTAAAGCAAGTTTAAAAACACATGAGGGAGAAGAGCGGCTATTGGGTCAGGGGAAGAGAGGGGGGCAATGTCCAAACTAGCTGTTAGGATTTCATGGCAATAGCTCGCATTTGAAAATGGAGCCCTACACGTCCACAGACGTGGGAAGCAGCTTGGTGTTTGCCAGGGCCTGGGGAGGGGAGGAATGGGAGTGACTGCTTATGGGTAGGGAGTTTCTTTTTGGAAAGATGAAAATATTCTAAAATTAGGTAGTGGTGATGGTCGCACAGCTCTGTGACTATGCTAAAAATCACTGAATTGTACTTCTTTAGAAGGGTGGATTTTATGGTGTGTGAATTATCTCCCAATAAAGCCGTTATTAGAAAAAAGCAGAACGAGGGAGCCCTAATATGATCCTTTTCTGGAAAGGCCTCTCTGTTCTGCTGATCCCCCTCAGGCCTCAGAAACTGCCAGGTAGCAGATGTGTTCTTGGTCCGATGCCACAAACCACAAGGATAAGCACAAATATTAATTGATGGTAACATTTTTTCATCTAGCTCAGTGTTTCTCAGCTGGGTGCAGTTTTGCCCCAGGGGACATTTGGCAATGGCTGGAGATATTTTGGATTATTGTGACTGGGAGTATGCTAATGGCATCTAGAGGGGAGAAGCCAGGGAAGCTGTTAAACACCTTACAACACACAGGACAGCCCCCCACCACAAAGACTTATCCAGCCCAAAATGTCAACAGTACCGAGGTTGAGAAACCCTGATCTAACCAAAATGCTACAGGTTCCTCTTGTCATCTCTCTAATGCAAGTTTTTCTAAGGCAGAGAAATGAATATCTAAAACAATTCAGAGCTTCTCTCTCCAAAATAATTTTACCTGTAGATAATTGTAGCAATAACATCCTATTTTCAGTTTGTTCCAGATTCATAAGGAAAACAAGGCTTTTCCTGTTATTTCTCAGTTGATTCCCCTTTTGCAAGTAAAACTAGGTAAAATCTTTACAGGAATATGGTATTTTCCCTAAATTAAGAAGTTGGTATGCTCAGTGTGATTATTCTCTAAGTTTCCTAGGTATTCCTCTGGGCACAAAAACATTTTATTTAACTGAACAAAAATAATATTGCTTTTCCTTTAAATGAGACTTAGAAGAAAACCATCTTATTCGGAAAATGGAAGTATATGCTTATCGTTAGGGGGATGTCAGAACCGAGGGGCAGTTTGGTGGAGGGAAAGGAACTTGAGCTTTGAGTCAGACTCAGTTTGATTCTCAGCTCTGCCTTTAATCAGTGGTGTGGCCTGGTGCAGGTCACTGTTCTCTCTAAATCTCAGTTTCTTCTCCTATAAAAACAGGCACACTAATACCCACAGTTCTAGGTTATTGTGAGAATCAAGCAAGATAATGCATGTGTGAGCACTAAGCCGATGTGCAACAGTAGCCCTTACCTTGGGCCAGTCTGCACCACCCGTCTCATTCCTGACTACCTACCCACCCATTAGCACATCGTCATGGGACCCAAACCCAGCACTCCTTACCAAGGACTGTTGGTAGTTTATGGAAATGGCATTAAAGAAATGGATTTGCCATTGGTGGTGGCTCTTTCCATTGCCAGGTCTGGTGCAAAGGTGGTTGGTGATAGTCCCTGCCGCCTCCCCAGACTGGCATCTTGGGGTGCTGGAACAGCCATCCCCTTCTCTGTGGTCAGGCAGGCTCCCAGGGCTTCCCTGAGCAGTACGTGACACAGATCTCCTGGTACCTGGGCCACACCTGTTCTCCACTTAGGTGCATTATGTCTCTTGAGTCCTTGCCTCTGACTGCAGGTCACCTGGGAGTGCCTTAAGGAAATGGGCCATCAATACTTGTTGAGCACCTACTAACTGCTAGCACTATGCTAGACACTTCATACCCATCATCCCATTTACTTCTTTGCAGTAACCACGGTCATAACCATAATAACAGACCTGTAAGGAGCCCTGGTAGTGCAATGGTTAAGCATTCAGCTGCTAACAGAAAGGTCAGCTTTGGGGAGGAAAGGCCTGTCTATGTGCTCCCATAAAGATTACAGCTAGGAAACCCTATGGGGCAGTTCTACGCTGTCCTGTAGGGTCACTACGAGTCGGGATTGACTCACTGGTACACAACAACAATGATTGCTTGACTATGTGCCAGGCACAGTGCTCATACTTCATGTGTATTAATTCATTTTAACTTCACAAAATACATATAAAGAAGGCACTAATGGAACAGGCTGCATAAGCTCAATTCCCACCATTGCTTCCCACCGTTACTAGCCCCCGCTTTTCCGCATGATATTTTTCTTTTTTTTCCTTCTTTCTCCCTCCTCCTATTCCAGTAAGATTGACTAAAGTTTCTCCTAGGACTAGGGTTAACTCATCTGCGACGTGACAATCGTGACTAATGATGCCAGATAACCTTCAAGGATTGCCAGTAAGAAGTTAGATCATCTGGGACGTGCAGAATGTGACCACCGTGAAGAGAAACCATAATTCTGTCCATAGAAAACCTTCAGCCAGTCTCCAGGCAGAGAGACAGGTCTTTTGGAGGAGCTCATTCCCCTCTGTCTCCTGTATATCGATATACAATAAAACCCTCTTGCTGCTCACCTCACCCCGTCTCAGTATTGGCTTTTGTGGCAGGCAGCTCAAATCCGTGATTTTCAGTAACACTAATATTATCCCCATTTCACCATCAAGAAAACTGATGCACAAATTAATCAAGTTCGTCAAAGACTTACAAGAGTTAAGTCAAGACTTGCACCTTCCACGCTAGGGTTTTACAGCACGTAAGAAGCTAACACCTCTCGAAGAACTTAGCATCTTGCTTGCCTCATCCTGGCCCATCTTACCCTAAGCTGGTTCCTTTTTATTTAACAGTGACCTGCCTCCAAGGTGGGAGTCACAATTAGCCTCCCTTGGCTTAAGTTAGGAGCCCTAGTGGCACAGTGGTTGAAGTGATGGACTGCTAACAAAGGTCGGTGGTTCGAAACTAACCAGCGGCTCCAAGGGAGAAAGACGTGGCAGTCTGCTTCCATGGAGATTTACAGCCTTGGAAACCCTGTGGAGTCACTGTGAGTCGGAATCAGCTCATCAGCAGTGGGTTTGGGTGTTTTGGTTTTGGCTTAAATTGGAGCACTGTGCTATTTGGAGCACTGTCCATAGGTCTGATGTTTTGGGAACGAGCCAGCCTGCATCTGATTCAAATGTGGAACACCAAGAGAGTCAAGTGTAGGTTCTTAAACTCAGACACAAAATCTAACTTAAGTCAAAAGCATACATTTCAAAATAGGATAATACTGAAGTCTTAGCCTTCAAGGCACTCTTTATTTTAAACTGTGACAGTCTTACTATAGTTTTCCGCTTCCCTTGGAGTCAAGAAGCATTTGTGGAGCTCTCTATGGGCCAGTTTACTTCCAGTGCCTTTCTGTACATACCATTACAGCCTTTGAGAGCCCTGATCTATATACCATGTCTCGGGAGAGGTCTGTATTCAAATGGATCCAGGGCTCTGCTCCACTTTGAGCTAGTTCTGTTTCCTTCCAATAAGTTGCACATTCATGGGCAGTACTAAATTCAGTGGCACCTCCAGACCCACCAGACCAAGAAAGGCCACACCTCCCAGGGCAGCTCTGAGCCATAAGCAATTTCCATGCCCAGCGCAGTCCAGACTCTGAACCCAGAGATGACCTTGGGGAAAATGGAATGTAGATAATGGAATGTACCAAACAGCCCAGTATTTCATCACATGCCCCCAGAGTAGAAAGAAGCACAAGGAAGCGATTTATCACTGATGAATCATCCATCAGAGATCCTCCCCAAATGACATTTTCCCTCCGCTTAGAATGCTTTTTCCCATTTTTCTCCCATCTTCATGTCACTCATCTTTCAAGGGTTGCAGCTCAAATGATCCCGCCTCTGGAGAACATTTCCCCTACACCCACTGAATTAATTGCTCCCTCTTCTGGATTCCCACAGCACTTCGTACTTTCCACCAGCGTTTAATGCCCTTGAAATGGCCTGTTTAGATCTGATTTCTCCACCAAACTGAGCTGGGCACTGAAACTATGTGTGCTCGTCTCTGGAGTCCTGCTGCTTAACGGTCTCTGAAGCAGAGTAGGCAGTGAAGGCCTTTGTGAAAAGAGGGGAAACAGAGAACGGGAGGGAGGAGGAAAAAGAAAAGGGAAAAAGAAGAAAATGGAATCTAGTAGAGTGAAGTGAATATATGTTGACGTTTTCCTCAAAGAATGGATGTTGCTGGATGTTGCCATCGAGCTGACTTCTGACTCATAGCAACCCCATGTGACAGAGTAGAACTGCCCCAATGGACTTTTCTAGGCTGTAATCTTTACAGGAGAAGATTGCCAGGTGTTTTCTCCCAAGGAGCCACTGGAGGGTTTGAACTGCCAACCTTCCAGTTAGCAGCTGAGCACTTTAACCATTGAGCCATCGGGAATCCCTAAAGAATGGGTGACAAGATGGACATTGTAATCGTTTCCTAGGGCTGCCACAAAAATTACCACAAACTTGGTGACTTAAAACGACCGAAATGTATTCTCTCACAGTTTTGGGGGCAAGAAGTCTGAAATTAAGGTGTTAGCAGGACTGTGCTCTCTCTGAAGGCTCTAGGGGAAAAGCCTTCCTAGTCTCTTCCAGCTTCCAATGGAAACATTCCCTGGATTGTGGCAGCATCACTCCAATTTCTGTCTCCACCTTCACATGGCCATCTTCTCTCTGTGCGTCAAGTCCCCGTATTTCCTCCTCTAGGGTCACAAGTCATTAGACTTAGGGAAAGCTCTAAACCCAGGACCGGTTAAGGCTCAAAATCCTTAACTTAATTACATCTGCAAAGACCCTATTTCCAAATAACATCACATTCACAGGTACTAGGGGTTAGGACTTGGACATATTTTTTGAGGGACACGATTTAACCCACTACGGAAATAAACACATCTTCAACCCCACTACCACCACCAGGTGTTCCCAGAGTGAAGCACTCCATGGCTTCCCAACCTTGTTCACCTCAGAGCGCTCATTAAAACGAACAGTTGCTAGGGAGGTGACTCTGTCTCTTGGTGACCCTACGTGTGTCAGAGTAGAACTGTGCTCCATAGGGTTTTCAATGGCTGGTTTTTCAGAAGTAGATTGCCAGGCCTTTCTTCCTCTAGGTTGACTCAAACCTTTAACCTTTCTGATAGCAGCTGAGTGCATTAACCATTTTCACCACCAGGGACTCCACATAGAAATGATAATATTCCAGTGGCACGCTGGGGCAAGAATGGCTACTCATGGCCTGGGGCAACCACTGAGGAAATCTGGCTGTCTGAGGACTGTCCCACAGCCCAAGCTGAAGGGATCATTTCTCAACACCCCCTGGATCCATTCCCAGCAGCTGCAGCCCACCACCAACGTTCTGTAAACACATAAGAGTCGCAAAACTTGGCATCACCACCTCCAACCATACAATATGTAAAGCTGGCAGAAGGCTTAAAAGCAGTGTTCCCCTCGTGGTTGTCCCTTTGTTCTTCTTCAGCATCCACCCCACCAGAATCTCTTTTTCTCCTGTCTTGGCCTCTAACTGGCTAGAAACAAGGCAGGCCAGTCTCCTTCCTGCTTCTACTCCCACTCCTTCTTTGTCTGTGAAAGACTAGAAAAGGTCTAGGATCCCACCCCACTTTCCTTGTGAATTTTCTCCTCCCAAATGGTATGGATCTTACCTTTGTGGCTACAAATTCTTTATCTTCCTTTATTATCCCAATCTAATTTCTAACTATGTGCAGGGTGTGGCCACAACCACACGGAGGATTGGTATCTTTCATTCTTTCACCTCTGTGGGGCCTGAGGGAAACAGTTATTTAGTAATTACATTGACTTTTTTCGCCTGAGGCTTGAGAAGAAGAAAGTCCGATTTTCCTTTATGTGAAACAATTCTCTCCAGCCCCAGCGTGGGGCCCTGGAAAAGGCCATTCCTAGACAGAATTCACTTCACATCTCTATTTTGTATTCTGACAGTGATTGGCGTATAATCTGTCCTTCCTGAAACACCCTAATCAACTAACTTGGCCAAGTTCTTTCCTAAACAAACCCTGTGCAGCTTCCAGCTCTTTTTCTGCAAGAAATACCAAATTAGCTGCTTTGTGGTTTGCTGGTGAGCCCTGAGACCTGTATTTCATTATTAGGCACTCCCTGGCCTACCAGGATAAATGCCCAGAATATCTAAAACTGTCTATTGTCGAAGTTCGTTTCGTTTCATTTCTGTGCCTGCTTCTGTTGGTGATCTCAAACATGTGCTGTACATCAAAATGTAACCAGAAGGAGGAAACTACATGAATAAGATGATTATGATAGCAAAAGTACCCAGTTCATTGAAAATGCCCACATTTCTTTTCAGATATAATCATTCATCCTTTCATTTGTACAAGGATGATATTCAGTGTCGGCTGATCTTAATGATAATCAGTTAAATCTTCTAGGAACATATTCTCACACTTGCTGGAGGATACATGTGGCTCACTTTCGATATTTAAATGGAAAGGTAATTTTTATAAAAGCAGTTTTTGCGGCGGATATTGCGGCTCTTGGGCACCGAGCTGAGGAGGTAATTGTGGTGGGTAGAGTCAGTCTGCCCATGCCAGGCTCACACCTCAGCGAGGGCACTGACAACACTGGGAATTTGACAGGGCTCATTTGCAGCTTCAAAGACAGGAAGCATTTAAATTCACAGCCTTCATAAGAGCTGAATATAAGGAATTGTGGTGATGCTGACATTTTGCCCCTTAACTCAGCTGTGAGTCAGAGCACAAACTATCACAGAGCCAAAATTTTTAAGGGATGACTTTAATGTTCTCAGCTGGATGAGAACGGGCCGTATGTATGCTTGTTCCATGCCCCATGGCCCCTTTGCAGCCACTGCATAATTTATCATCCAAGTGGGGACATGTCTGAGAGAAAAAGGGGCCACCTTTAATACTTTACCAGGAAAACAGGCATAAACAAGGATTATCTGAGGAAAACTGGGAAATATGGCCAACTCATCACTCTTCTTCCTTCTCTTTCCTCCCCCAAGACCTCTGTCTCATCCCATTTCAGCCCTGGACATTCAAACCTTCACTCTCTCAGTGACCTTGTGGATAGCAGTGGTGGGGTAAAGGGATGCTGGTGACAGCCATCTCTCCCACATTCAGATTCTGCCACTGTCGACCTGTGAGACCTCATTGAGATGGTCTGGTGATGTCATCAGCAGGAATATATGTGGCCCCGAATGTAAGTGGGAAAACTTTCTCAGTCCTCAGTCTAGTCTTCCATTACCAGCACCTGCCTCACTGCATAGCTACCCAGCTCACCACACCAGCTCCTTCAACCCATTTGTACCCTGGAACTCAGCCAAAAAACCAAAAGCCAGTTGCCTTCAAATCAATGCCGACTCATGGCGACCACATGTGTGTCACAGTAGAACTGTGCTCTATAGAGTTTTCAATGGCTGATATTTTTGGAAGTAGATTGCCAGCCCTTTCTTCTGAAGTGCTGCTGAGTGGACTCAAACTTCCAACCCTTCAGTTAGCAGCAAGCAAGTTAACCATTTGCACCACCCAGGAACTCCTTGTGGAACCTAGAAGCACCCAAATTTGCAAATAAGGCAAACAGCACTTAACAATGCTCTTCTGGCTAATCAGCATTTAACCTTGATGGCAGATATTGATTTTGAATCATAGATTTGATAACATGGCTGCTCCATTCACTGACCTTCAAAGAAATTGTTTCAGTCACATCAGAATATATTTTGTTCTTAGAATTTATCTAGAAACAGTGCTCTCAAAGCCTCTTTTTTTTTTTTTTGAAAAATCTGTCCTCATGTTTGCCAATATGAGCAACCAGAAACTTTATGTGATCTGGAGTTTAGGACAATTTCCTGTTGTCTGCAAGCATGGAGCATCCTCTGCAGAACAACCCCTCTCTACCCCTTTCTTTCTAACACTTTAATCATCTTTCTTGTTCCAAGTGGTTTCTCGTTCATTTTTGGTTCCGTGGACTTTCAGATAGATGATTTCGGAAGGATTACTTACAGTTTTCCCTCCTATTGTTTCTAGATCCTGGAAATCTGACTCTTGTAACTACAACATTATTATTTATGGCTTCCCATGGGCACACCTAAGGAGCCCCAGTGGCAAAGTGGTTAAAGCGATCAACTTCTAACTGAAAGGTCCGAAGTTCAAAACCACCAGTGGCTCCACGGGAGAAAGATGTGGCCATCTGCTTCCGTAGAGATTTACAGCCTTGAAAACCCTACGAGGCTGCTATGAGTCGGAATTGACTCGACGGCAGTGGGATGGGGACACCTAAATGCTACTCTGCCTCACTTGGTCATAGCCATCCCCTTTGCCACTTGAATTTGAATATTGATTTCAAGGCTATCATGTCCTAGTTTCCCACCCCCACCCCCACCCCCGCTCACTTGATTTTTAATACCTCCTCTGGTTTACCAAGGACATTTGGGTTCATTATTACATCTCTCTGCCTTAATCAAATCAGTTAAGAGGAAAGACATCACAAAGTTGGTTACATATAGAAAAGATCTACAAGAACCTTGTCTGGGGAGGGCACACAATGCCTTGCATTTACTGAGTACTCAACATATTTGTTAAACTTATTTCAAGCCAAAAGTGTCCTTTTAAAAAAACATTCAGAGATGTTTGTAATGTTTCCAGTGAGGAATCTTCTGTCACTTATTCTGAAGTGAGAGCCAGGCATATTTCATTGTCAGGAAGGTTTTGCTTAGGAGTTACTCTTACGATAGATGGTGGACAGAGCTCTTAGCTGGGGGCTTTCATGGGGGACCTGAGTTACATCCTGATTGTGCACAGCTCTGTGACTTTGAAAGAATCACTTCACCTCTCCAGGCTTAGTGTTCTCTTTCATAAAACATGGAGCATGAACTAGACTCTCACTATAAGTAACCACTCAGGTCTTAAATTCCATGATTCTGTTCTTCTTCTTCTTCTGTGCAGGTTAACAGTGTACTTCCTCAAGTTTTTTTTTTTTTTTTTTTTTTTTAAGTATTGTTTATGTGAAATATTTAAGACATACAAAAAACTATAAACAACAACAGGACAACTATTTATCCATTAGTAATATTTAACACAACTTAAAATTTTGCCATATTTCCTTCAGATCTTTGTTTAAAAAAAAAGAAAGAAAACAACACAAATACGTTTGAAGCCCTGTTCAAAGACTTCTCTGATCCCTTTCTACTCCATCTCCCAAGAGCTTGTCACTATCCTAAGACTAGAGTGCTTTTGCTTCCATCCTTGTTTCTATACTCTTCATATTTGTTCAGGTGTCCATAAATATACTAAAAGTATGTTTTGTGAGTTTGGAAATTTTACATAAATATTGTTACAGCTTATAGTCTTAAAAGCCCCTTTCTCTCCATTTTGAGAGATTTAGGATCAACATTGTCATTGAATCAGCCTGTTAAATGTCTGTTGATAGTTTATCTTACATATCAAATCCCTTATCCTATTAATCATTTTTGGTTTTCTCCTGGGAGTTCATTTTAATTTATATTCAACTTCATATGACTGTTTGGTCTTCCTTGTCACAATCTAAAAGTCTATATTCTTGAAAGAGGAAGAGAATTTCTCATTCTAGCTTTCAGAACTTAAATATTAAGTAAGAGCAACAATTAAAACAAATGACACCGTTTTGCTGTTCAGAGTATTGAAAGAGTCTTGAACAACCTCTAGTTCACTTGTCCTGTGGAGAAACAATTTCTGCAGGATGTAGAATAAAGAATGATAGTTTCATTTCATTTATAACCAGTGTCCTTTGGGGAGGCTCAGAGAAAAGCTTGCTAAACACTTGCATGTACTGGTAAATTTTTCATACTCATTCATCAACACTGTCTCTCTTACAAGGTAAGCACCCGGGAAACCTCTGTCTTGCAGAGTGGTGTAGAGAATACCAGCATATAAGAAAAGTTCTGTGATCATGGTGCTGACAGTCACTATTCTGGATATAAGGCAATGGGAAAAAGGACTGAGACAAATCAAGACAAATATTAACCTTTATTTAGATTCAAATTACTTCTCCTATAATTATCAGAGAAAAAGAAAATTAGAGTTAGCATTATTAAATCTCCTTCAGCTAAAAATGGGTGAGGGTGATAATGACCACTTACTTTGGAACATCTCACATTAATATCAGAGTACAAAAATATTCCAACATCTGGTGGAGAATATAACTTTCTGCATTTTATAAATATTGCTGCTGTAGGGTACTCACAGTCCAAGTTATTTGATAAAATTATTTAAGCCAATGAATGATCGAGCCAAGATTTAAACTCTGATGGAGAGAATAATATTAACCATCCAAAGAAAACCTGATGTTAAGCAACAGAAAACACCTCTAAAGCAAATAAATGACTATGCATGTGAAGTGATGAACAGGTTCATCCCTCATTTGAGGAAGACCTGCCAGATTGGTAGCTACCCACGTGGGAAAATGGTCTTTTTCTAAGGTCCCGAAAGACTGGAGATGTGATAAAACTCAGATTAGTATCCAATGGAGTGTGTTAGACTGAAGAATCTAGTATGTGATGTTAAACTGTGTGCCATCCTGCATCTGAGACTCCAAAATCAAAATTCAAAAAGAAAAGCTTCTTTGAACACATTTCTAGCTTACTAAGAGGGCATGACAAAATGCCTGGGGAAATCAGAGATGATGAAGGGAATTTCTTAAGCATTAAAAAAAAAAAACTTTACACATGAGGCACTTTTACTGATCCACTACGAAATAGCAAAACAAAGTCCAACATTAAATGCAGACTTTGGTCTAGTTCCCCCATAGCTTCCCACGTTCTTCTCATCATTCGTTACTGCAGAGAGCAAACATTTCATACCTATTCTTAAAGTGCTGGAAAAACACTAACTGTTTAAATAGTATATTGAGTTAATCTCTTAATCCACCATCACTGTAATAATAGCTAACCCCTAATTACTTCATACAAGGCGCTGTGCTAGGCACTTTATATGCATTTTCTGTATAATCTTCACAATAATCTGTATAAGGTGATACTTTTGGGGGGGTGGAGGGGGTAGATAACCCAATGCAAATTGACTTAAGCAAAAAGGGAGTGTATTAGATCCCATAACGAAAAATCCAAGGCTGGCTTTATGCACAGTTTAATGAAGGACTCAGTGTCATCAGGACCCATTTTCCCTCTCTCACCATTCCCTGGCTCCACCTTCTCTGGGTTCACTCTATTCTTCACTTGCCTTACCCCTGAGAATTTCAAGACAGTGGTCAACTGCTTCAAACCTCACTGCCTCTCAGATTCAGAAATAGTGAGGAAGCGTCTTCCTCTATCCCAGCATTCTCAGCAAAAGACTTCTGGTTCTGAGTGGGTCACATGCCAATCTCTGTACGCTCATTGAGGTCAGGGATAGCAGTGTGCCATTTTCATAGGCTCAGGTCCTATGATGCATCTTTGAGCAGTAAAGTGAAGTCTCACTCAGAGCACACAGGCTGAGAGCAGGGAGAAAGGTGGTTGGTTCCTAGAGGGGAACTGAGAAATGGATCCCTGAAGAGTAAGTGGATGTTGGGCAAACACCTAATACACAATTTTTAATATAGGCCAGAAAGGTTGAAAATATTGTTGGTGAAGGAATATCATGATCCAAATGTGTGGAGGAAAATAAAGAGATAGAGTTTATTACACAAGCAGAATACTGTGATTAAAAAATGGAAGACAACACTGGGTAGACAGAATACAGGCAAAATACGGAAGGCCTTAAATTAGACCTGGATGTTTACATTAAATTTAATAGGCACTAGACTTGGAGACCCTGGTGGTGTAGTGGTGAGGTCCTATGACTCCTAACCAAAAGGTCAGCAGTTCGAATCCACCAGGCACTTCTTGGAAACTCTATGGGGCAGTTCTATTCCGTCCAATAGGGTCACTGCGAGTCAGAATTGACTTGACGGCAATGGGGACTTTTTTGGTTTAGACTTGGAGAAATAAGTTGAAAAATAGTTGTGAGGAAATGGGCTTTCTGCAACGCTAGAAATTTGGATATAGAGATGTGATTCAGAGACAACTGAGTATTAACTCTGATTTCACTATCCCTTGCCTTACTGATGCTGAGTTTGGCTCAAGAACAAGGACAGCCCAGGGATGTTTATAAACATTTCCTCAAACGGAAGCACATAGACTGTTAGTGTCAATTCTTCTGAAATCTTGATATAAGCCTTGATATTGAAAGGGCATGGTCTTAGCAAGAATTGTGCTTTCATGATTTAGTAAGAACTAGATAGCATTGCTAGCAACTCCAAGCCGCCATTAAGGATTTCAAGGGCCAGGAGAAGCTACAGTGAAAAATATGCTGTCTGTTCCTGCCTTGCATGGCCTCCAGTAAGATTTTGTATCTTTGGCTATTTAGGAGAGGACGTTGATATAACTTTACAGTTGAGTATACGTGAGGGAGTCTGTGGAAAGAGGCATGTATGCACATGTGTGGTAGGTCTCTTTCCACCAATCTCCACCCAACTATAACATCACAGCTGGGGTCAAAAGTGTAACTGGCCCCTCCTATTACCATGATTGGAACTTAGAAGGGATAACAAAAGGTCAAAGGAGGGAAATGTGAGCTAAAAATTCCTGGATAGAGTCTGGGTAGTCCTTAATATGATACTGTGAAAATTTTGAAGGGTATTTTTGAGGGAAACGAATATTAATGGAATTTGTCTACTATTTCTTTACTTCTAGCAGGTGGGCCTCTGTGGATAATTTTAAAAGTCATTCCTCAGGGTAAGATGGCTGAGGGCATAATTCTTCAGGTTCTCCTAAGTATGCCAGTAATGGTATTGGGGACCATTGAAGATCTTCAAAGGTAGGGGAGGATTAGAGCTTGTCTTCTACAGCCCAAGTGGGATTCTCTGCCTCCATCATCTGCGACCATCATGTGAAGGTCCCTGCTGAGCTCCCACCAAGCAGAAATTGGGAAACTGCTGAGGTTTTGGAAGTAGGAAGGAGTGAGCATGAAGCTGAGAAGTACTTTAACTCTTTCTTACTTAACTGTTCCCACAGAATAAAAGAGATTAAGGGGGATTAAGTAGATTCAAAAGACTTTAAAAACTGTCTTTACTGACCTTTCCAGGAAAAAATTATCCAAAGAGAACACTGGTTCTGAGTTAAAATTCTGTTTCTAAAAGTACATGCTAAATAGTTCCCTGACGTGCAAATCTGATCTTGCAACAGATTTGGACAAATGTGCTGGGAATTAATTGGGTTAAAATTTGTGTTCTGAAGTTTCATGGCTTTCTTAAGTAATAACATAGCATTTTTTTTGGTCAAATGGTATGCAACTGCTTTTTGAAATTTCTCCTTGAAACAGGTATGCATAGTAGAGTATTTGGGTATCTGGGCTAAATGTAGGAGAAGTAAAGGGGCGTAAGGAAGGATATTCATGGTTTCCAAGAATACTGAATTGTCTCAAGACAATTCAACGAAAGCATTGAGTATCTAACTTCTGTGTTTTAAAGACGTGATTTTGTTTAGGGAATAAATGATCTCGTTGGATTAGAGCCAATGGAGACAAGGGGAAGGCTGGCAATGTGCCTAGAGTCTCCAAAGCTAGAAATCTTAGAAAAATAAGTGTTTTTCCTTTCTTTTGGTCACCTTAGACTCTTGGCTTGAGGCCATAATTCCTTGGTAGCTGAGCTTCTGAGCTAACAAGGGGGACTAGACAGCTGTGCTTCCCTCCTTTCTTCAGTAAAATGTGGGGAAATGCTGTGGAAAATGAATATAGTAGAATTTGGAAGAGTGTGAAATGGATAGTATCGAGCAGAGGGTTCAGTACTGAGCATTGGAAGAAAAAAATAACAGGGTATTTATGAGAAACTATGTCTGATGGAGAGAATAAACAAAAGGAGTTGAGAAAGAAAAGAGACAGAGGCTCCTGGAGAGATTCTGCACCATTACTTGCAGAACAAACAGGACAAGCAAGAGGAGCCCCTGGCCCCTGCTCCCAGTTGAACTATGCCCCCATATCCACCCATCCATTCAACGCCCCCGTATGGTAGAGAAACAAAAATGTCAGCCCAGACCCAGCCCAGACCTACTCAAGCTGAGTGAGCCAAGCAATGAGACGCGGAGGAAGTTGATTTGAGACTTAACTAGAAGAAGCAGAATGAGAAAAGAAACTCCCAGCTTTCAAAGAAAAAGAGAATGAGGAGGAGGAGGCTGCATGCTTCAGCACTACCACCCTTCCTGTTCAAATCCATTGCTGTCAGTTCTGACTCATAGTAACCCATAGGACAGAGTAGAACTGCCCCATAGGGTTTCCAAGGCTGGAAATCTTTATGGAAGCAGACTGCCACATCTCTTTCCCACAGGGCAAACTGCCAACCTTTCAGTTAGCAGTCTAGCACTTTAATCACCGTGCCACCAGGGCTCCTTGTGCCACCCTTAGACCTGGGCAAAATGAGCTCTCTTTTAAGCCCCACACTTTAGAGGGCCCTGTACGTTAGTTCTGGTGGCCCAGTGGTTAAGAGTTTGGCTGCTAAGCAAAAGGTCGGCAGCTCAAATGCACCATCCGCTCCTTGGAAACCTTATGGAGCAGTTCTGCTCTGTCCTATAGGGTTGCTATGAATCAGAATCAATTCGATGGCATGGGGTTTAATGGGTATATTAGTTCAGGAGTTCCTGGATGGTGTAAATGGTTAAGTACTCAACTACTAACTGAAATGTTGGTGGTTCGAACCCACCCAGAGGTGCCCTGAAAGAAAGATCTGGTGATCTGCTTCCGAAAGGTCACAGCCTTGAAAACCCAATGGAGTGCAATTTTACTCTGCACACATGGGTCACCATGAGTCAGAATCGACTCTATGGCAACTGTTTTTTTGTTTTGTTTTGTTTTGTTTTGGTATATGAGTGCATCCGTGTCAGATAATAAATGCAAAACTGCATTCTGGGTCGGGGGTAGACTGAAGCAAAATAGATTTGCAATCAAGTCCTCAAACCAAACTATTAAAGCATACAGATAAAAAGGAACATACTTGGAGCCAGAGTGTGACTTCTCCAGATAAAAAGGAACATACTTGGAGTCAGAGTGTGACTTCTCCATGAACCTCAAAGGCTGGAGGCAAAGAAGCTGTTCAGGGACGCTGGGGCCATGACCCTGTGTTTTTGAAGCCAATGGCCTTAAAAAATGGAATATTCCCCAAATGGGAGGGCATAGTTTCTTGAGTAAGACCTTCTGGAATGGCAATGTGAGCCTAGGCCTGAGGTCTTTGTAGCAGCAAAAACTGAGTTTTCCAGGCTGGTGGAGAACTGGGTTTGTGGACAGTGGTGCCAGCATCTGTGTGCCCCAAAAAGAAATCTGGGGGCCACAGGAAGCCACTCAGAGACAGGCTGTATCTCCATCTTACCCACAGCTCATAAGATTTTGTATTCTTGGCTAATTAAACCAGAAATTTTATGTAACCTCATCGTGAGTGTGAATGTGTGGGGGCCTGAGCGGGGATGTGGGAGGATCTCTTTTTGCTAATTTATCAGTCTATAACCTTCATGACACATTACATACCTTACCCTGAAAGAATGTTCACCTAAACAAAACACACAGGAGTGTAATTTCTGGAGCAAGAAGTCAGAAATCTCTGGATTTTATCCTCTACCAATCTCAGAAATAATGGCATTCGCTGCTGCCTGAAGTGCTTCTTTGACTCAAAAGTGAAGTTTAGCTTACAAATATTTTTCCCTTCTGTCTCAAACGAGGCTGTGAAATTTAACCAGAAGGCATTTATGATATCCAATGAAAGGTACCCATTAAGTATAATTATCATTACCTGAATTCTATTTTTACTTTCCTTGTTTTTTTTTTTTTGGTTTTTCTTTTTTTAAAAACATAGATGGCATGATGTCCACAAGAGTGTTGGCATTCGTATTTTTACCCACTTGCCCATACCTAAGTGCCTGCCCTGGTGTGTATGTCAAAGCCCTGGTTCCCCAGGCATGGAGACTCATAGCATCCTAGTTCTCGTGCTCCTGTAGTTGGCACTTTCTGACAAGAATAAAATTTCATTCCAAAACAAATGCACCAATAGTTGGCTTGCTGTGGGTACAATTAGTCACTTTCTCAAAATGAGGAGCAAAGGGCTAATTGTTCTGCAAGTGGACAATTGCTGCTGTAATTATTAGTCCCTGTAGTTTTTCATCCATACATAATTGCACACGCAGACGAGGAGAGCTTAGACTGCCTTCTTGCGATTCCGCCCATAAGGCTTCTCATTGTCATGCTCAGGTTTTTTTCCACTAGTATCGGTCACAGTTGGTGGTGCTTTTCCATGATTGTCCTTTTTCACTCTAAAATATAACTGCAAAAGCAGGTTTTTAAAAGTTTTCCGGAACAATTTAAATACTGAATCAGCCCTCTAGTCGTTTGGTTGGCTTTAAATGTAACCTGAATATTTACAAAGACAAGTTTCTAGCCAAAGTTTATTGAATCATAGAAAAGAATAGAGCTAGAAATTCCCTTCAGCTCCTAGTACCCTACAGACTATGCTCTTCTCAAAGTCTCCAAGAAAAGGAATTTCACAGCTTCTCATGGGAACTTCATGTCAGAGTTAGGTGTATAACTTTAAAATGTCCAAGCACTGTATGTTCCCAGACTCACTTAGGAATTCTGAGATCATCATAATAGTAGTAAGTTAGTTAATAGTTTCTTTGGTCATGGTGGAACCAAATTAGTTATACCCAGTTTTAGAATTCTTACCTTCCATGAGGGAGACCAGTGAGATTCCTGACCAATGCACCTCATGCGCAGCCACCACCCATCTGTCAGTGGAGACTTGTGTGTTGTTATGATGCTGAACAGGTTTCAGTGGAGCTTCTAGCCTAAGAAGGACTAGGAAGAAAGGCCTGGCAATCTACTTTGAAAATCAGCCGGTGAAAATCTTATGGATTACAGTGGTCCTATCCACAACTGATCATGGGGATGATGCAGGACCAAGTAACATTTTTGTTCTGTTGTGCATGGGGTCACCATGAGTCAAGGCTGACTCAATGGCAGCTAACAACAAGTTTTTATAGCCAGAAAACATCTTGAGAAGTAACCTAGTCTATGTTAGTTTTACGTGAGAGGTTTATATAAAACAGATTTTGAAACAGTTGATATTTCTCAAGAGGCATTTGGCCAAAATCCACTCAGCTTCATTTCACCTACATCCCCAAACCCTCAGCTCATGGCAGAAATGCATCTGGGTGATAGCTGAAGCCACGGAGAAGACGTGCTTCTTTCTAATTTGCAAAGCTGCTTGAGGACGCCTTGTTCCAAAGGGCTTCCTACTGTTCTCTTGTTCCCAAAGCATGGCTGGGTGTCCTAGACAAACAAGTTTTCCCGGCACGGCACCCGCAGAGCTGCAGGCTTCTCTTCAGATGAGAACTCTGAATATCAAGAAATTCTTTTCAGCGTTGTGAATTTTCATAATACAAGAAGTCACAAAGCTTGGTAATGCTAGGAAAGGCCAAACTGATTTAAAGGATTTGGAGAGAATCGTGCCATTAGGCAACACTTTGATTTTTTTTTTCCTTGTTCTTTCGCTGGTTCCAAATAAAAGTGAAACTCACTGAAAGATATAAAATCTACCTGCTGAAGTTGAGAAATAGTCTCTAGCAAAATCATTTGCTACCAAAGATAAATCTGCCTGAACATAGGCAGGAAATGCAGGGCTGCATGCCTGCGGATCTTTCTGGCATACTCCATGTAACATTCAGCGGCTCCCTACCTTATGATCCCTAAGAGCTGTGACCTGAACCCCCCCATCTAAAAAGGGTAACAGCTTCGCAGAGATCATGCGTCGCATTTCTAGTGTAAAAATCCCCCTTTTTTTTTCTGCCTTAAGTGAGTAGGATTTTAAATGCTCCACATTTGCTTTTGTGAGGAAGCATTTGCCAGTCGGCCTCAATGCAAGCCCAAGTGCTTCAACAGCATTAATAAAAGGGGTGGTAGTCTGAAGAGCCTTATTTTTGTCCCTAATGTTCACCCCAAAAGGAAATGTGCCTCTTACTAATAATAGAGGATGTGACCAAAAACATCGAGTGCATTTATCTGTTCCTAGTTCATTTGCCAAAGCTGAGATTTCACATGAGAGCTTTTATTAGAAAGGCTAAAACAATTAAGCTCTTTTTCACTTGCCCTGCCAAACGTCAAGGTCTGGCAGTTTTTGATCAGGAGGTTCAATTGAAGACCAGCCCCTTCTCCTTTACCACGCAAACCAGGTTAACACATTATAATGATAAGAGCTACCATTTATTGAACTATGTGCCAGGTACTGTTCAAGCACTCTACATGCGTTAACTCATTTAATCCTCACAACCCTATAAGGTAGGTATCATTAGCATACCCATTTTACAGTTGTAGAAACTGAGATACGGAAGTGCTATGTAACTTGCCCGGAGTCACAGTGCTGGTAAGTGGTGCTTCTCTAGAAGAAGTACTCTTAGCCACTATTGATGCTGCCTCTGTGTCAGCATTGTTGTGTGTTTTAAGATGGTGTATGACTTAAATGATTCTAATGTTTAATGATTAATGTTTTAATGATTTTATATGAGGCATTGGTGGTTCAGTAGTAGAATTCTCACTTTCCACGCAGAAGGCCGATTGCCATTGAGTCGATTCCAACTCATAGCAACCGTATAGGACAGAGTGGAACTGTCGCTTAGGGTTTCCAAGGCTATAATCTTTATGGAAGCAGACTGCCACATCTTTCTCCCGTCTGCCAATGCAGGCTTTTGTGTTGCTATGATTCTGAACAGTGAAGGTTTCAGCAGAGTTTCCAGACTAAGAAGAACTAGGAAGAAAGACCTGATGATCTGCTTCCAAGAATCAGTCAGTGAAAACCCTATGGCTCACAAGGATCTGATCCATAACCCATCATGAGGATGGCTCAGGACTAGGAAGAGTTTTATTCCATTATGCATGGAGTCATCATGAATAGGAGGCCGACTTGACAACTAACACTAACAGCAACAGACTTACCCAATGCCCTCCAATTAGTGTCAAAGTGTACGGGGCCGAAAAGACAAGCAGTACTAGCTCTCCCCCTCCCCCACCCCTGCTTCTTAAGACCCTTGCTCCCCTCTGCCTCCTGTTTTCATTTAGCTCATGTGTGGTTTGGCTGTATTTCCAACTTCCAAATAAGATGTGCTGAAAAATCTTGGGCCCTCATCCAGTACAGTTCTTCCAGGTTCACTTAGAAGTCTTTGAGGAAGTTTACAATATGGCACATATATTCAACAAACCCCTTATCAGATTATGTATCTAAAGAAGTAACAAGCAATACACAAAAGCCACATCACATCAGATTTATAACCATCAGGCATTTGTCAACCTTAGTGCTCATTGGTAGTTTTCTATGAGCCATGTGATGTTATCAAACAAAAAGGGGGCTATGGATAAGCCCTGTTGTCGTGCACATCTTAAGTCTCCTATGATTTGGCTCATCTTCACGGATTAGACAATCATGACATTTTATTAATCTGTATATAACTATATTTATTGTTTCAAAATACATTTTCAGGAGGTATCAAACCTTATAATAATTTGATAGTCACTGGTTTGTTGAGTTTTTCATTTGTTTTTTTAAACAAAAGCCAGATTTTTTTTTTTTAATTTTTTATCCGGATAAAACTCTTACGTCCTCATTTTTAATACCTTCAGCAAGTTCTGTACAGACAAGGAGCTGAAAAATAGAAATTGGCACCAGACAATATTAACATCGAAATACTTCCCTTGGGCAAAAAATAAAGTCACAGGCAAATTTTTTCTACGTTCAGTTTAATAAACAGAATTCCAACAAAATACACAAGAAGATCCTTAAACTTTTTCCCTGTTTTCTGTGTGCATGTCCACATGTCCAGGTGGTGATCCTTTTCTTCCTCTTGAGGTCAGTAAGCCCAATGTCCTGGCTGATGTCCTGGCTCACCCACTCCCTGCTTAAAATCTGATCAAAAGGAGGGAACGACTCAGAAAGACCTTCTCCCTAATTGAGTGTGGAACAGCGTCCCTCCAGGTTGGGTTAATAGTGGTTTTAAATTTTTTTTAATAATGGGTTAAATTAATAGCAGTTTTCAGGCCACAAAATAGTTTTTTCCTCAAAAGAAGCTTGTAAACACTATGCAAAACATCTTTCTTGTTCCCCAGCCTATTCTCTCTCATGCTTTCTTCCCATAACCAATACTGTTTCTCTTCAAAGTGCTTAATTCAAGGAGAAACCAGCAATCTGCCTTTGGTTTAACCTTTGTTGGCTTCCAACTAAACACAAAAGGAGAAGAAACCAACCCGTGGCCAATGGCCCAGCCAACCACTTCCCGTGCCAAGGGAGTTTTCAACAAATGCTGCTGCTTTCTGAGGGCCCAAAGATGTGAATTTTTCAGCAGGAAACTCTGTTTCCATTCTGCCTTTGGCTTCCCTCTGGGTCCTGACATGACTGTGTTTAACAAGAGACCAACAGATCGTGGATGATTATTTTTTCTCCACTCTAAGCCAAGTACCAAGCCCAGGTTTATCAAAAAGGCAATTTCCAGCAGTACTTTAATTGTTAACCTTTCTGCAAAGAATTATAAATTACATTAGAACATAAACGTCAACCGACGACATTTAAGACCTGAGTTGAACTTATGTAATGTTTCCAATAATAAGTGTGTCTATTTAAGATGTCAGTTAAAAATTCAAAACCTTGATTTGTGGGTGCTGCCAAAGAAAATGAATAGAGCCACATTATTGGGGTCTTCAGGGAGAATTTCCAGAAAGGTGATACATTTTGACCAGAATCAAAGCTGACTTTTGGCCTTGAGATCAGTTTTCTTTCCACTCTCCCCAGCTTCTCAGATGCTGGGGAAGATCTTAATAATACTATTCGTGTGTACAAATCAGACTCACTCAGTTTTGCTCTTTTCCCTTTCCTTAACAAGGTGATAGCCCCTGACTGACATCTCACCTCAGACCGATGATATTGCTGGTTCTAATCTCCCAAATTCCTTTCAATCTGCTTACTGGTAGGAGAGGCCTTCCCTTCCATCTGGCTGACAGATGCCATAAACCACACATTACTTTGTCAGCCCTGAAGTTGGGACGTCGATAGCTTCCACTGGGATGAAGCGGGTAGTAATCTCTCTGTATAAAACTGTCTTTTAGAAAATTAGATAAACGTGAAGCTCTCCGCATTGTCAGGAGCATCACTCAAGGCTGCTTTTGCCCGTTTTGACAGCCCGCGATGGTAGGACGCTGTGAGCACCAGAATATGTGTTCATTTGTTTGCAGGCCTGGACTTCTCCACAGCCTGGCTCTCTCCGCTTCAGGCCCACAACAAAGGCCGCCGCTCCAAACGCACGGGCGGCACCGGTAGACTTGATGAGGGCCGACAGCCCTGGGCCCCGCTGGCCTCTCACTGCCAGCCCGGCAATTTCAAGTCAGGCTCTGAAATCTGCTGACTCCAAAGAATAAATAATTCATATTGCCCTGGTAATATCTCTTTTTACAGAGACTTCTGTGGCAGGACCTTGACAATAGCAACGTTGATTTTTTGTTAATCCACAGGTAGAGAGGAGAAGAGCCAGTCAGGGGAGAGGGAAGCCCCAGCATGACTTCAGAATAAAATTTCACACTGATATGGCAGTCGACATCAGAAATTATTTTGACAAAAGCAAATAAATAGATTTGTAGGGTCTGTGAACTGAAAATTGCTGGAACAGTCTGTCTGGTCCAGTTGAAGGCTCAGGCTGGTCACCTCAGGCTGACCAATCTGTCATGGTTAAGAGAGATGACTGACCTTCTAGACACTAACCCAGTGGCTACTTTCAATTTTTAGTTATGCAAGAAGGAATCTCTCTTTTGCTGCAATTGTCATGGGGAAAAAAGTGTTTTCTTCTTCCCCCATGCCCTCCCTCCATCAATTACTGCAGAGGGAACGAGCTCCTGGATCTGTCTCACTTCCCGCCTCCCCCTGACCATAAGTATTTGGGGAGCACTCCCACATGATGTGGAGTCCTTGGGTGGTGCAAATTGTTAACACACTCGGCTACTAACAGTAGCCGAAAGGTTAGAGGTTCGAGCCCACCCAGAGGCATCTAGGAAGAAAGGACTGGTGATCTACTTCTGAAAAGCCAACCATTGAAAACCCTATGGAAAACAATTCTACTGTGACACACATGGGGTCACCATGAGTGAGAGTCAACTCCATGGCAACTGGTCCCACGTGATATGGCCCCAAGCAGTACTGTACAGATTCACTCAGGTACACGCCTTGTCTTTTAGGAGTTTATAAACTGAGATTTAAGATTTCAGGAGCTTACAAAGACCCAGGAAGAGACACAACAAAGCCTTGCAGTGGTTCTCCATTTCACTATGAGTTAAAGCAAAAGTCCATGCAATGGCCTTCGAGTCCTGCACAAGCAAAGGAACACCAAGGATTGCTGGAGACACCAAAAACTATACAGAAACCCTCACCTCAGAAGGAATCGACCTGGTCGAGACCCTAGTTCAGTCTTTTAGCCTCCAGAATTTTGAAAAAATAAGTGTCTGCTCTTTCAAGCCTTGCACTTGTTATGTCTTTTGTTACGGCAGCGCTAGGTAACTAAGGCAGTCACAAAGTAAAAAACAAAAATAAAACCACAACAAAACCCTTATTAGGCATTAAAAATAAAGCTTACACTAGGAGGGTAAGTAAATCCCACTGTGAGGCATAGAGGAGAAATGGAAGCTTTTCTTTGGAAATATCTGGGCTTCCTGTTGCTGGAAACAAAAAAGTCAATAAGATACTGAGTATCATCTGAGAGGACTCCATGAGTAGCCTGAAAACCTGGGCCCACCTTGAGCCTGTCCCCGCATGCACAACCCCAGACCACTGTGTGTGCCTCCCTTGTCACATCTCAGGAAAGCCAATGTGGATTTGAGGACAGTTCAGGAAAGGCTATCTGGCCACAGAGGCTGGGGTTGAATGGGGAGAATGAGTTCAGGAACCTAGGATTTTCACAGCACGACGCCCACCTTGAAAGTCTGACTGTGAGGTCGGAGAAGATGCTGTCCCTGGACAGGCTGCATCCAGGAGCCCCTCCTTTGGCCCCAGGTTTTATCTTATGTCAGTTTTCTTTGTGTTGAGAGGAGACAAGAGTAGAAGGGGGTTGGAGATGATGTTCTGATAACAGGTCTTACAGATTCTTTGTAGACATTCTCTCTGGGACAGGCTTGGGCCAGGACATGGCCTGACTCCCAGGCCATTCAAACCAGATGGGTCTCAGGCTGAGCTCAGGGGGAACATTCTCAGGATCTTGCCTTTGAGACATTTTGCTGAAATCCAAATCCAATGACATTTCTGCTGCCTGGAGTAAGAGTCTCAGGTGACGAAAGTGAGACTTGTGCCTTCCTGGGTCCCACCCAAGTCCGTGCATCAATACTACCGTTGCCCCTGCCCTTAGAAGTAAGGTTGTCCCTAGTTCCTGGGTCTGGCATACGAGCCCCACATGGCCCTGATCCAGGAGCCAGGCCAGAGTCCGAGGACAGCCACACTCTGATCTGTGCTCAGTCACCAGGGAAGGGTAATAACCCGGTGGGGCTCCAGTTTGGGGAACGAGAAGGAAGTTGAGTGCAGGCAATGGGAGGGCATAGGTCACATGGCAGAGTGGGGAAGGCATGTTGCAGAAAGAAAAAGTCAGGCAGCCATCTGCTATATGTCAAGCTCCTTCAGTCCAGAGTGACCGATGGGGTGGCCCATGCAGCTGTGCAGTTCCTGCACTGACAAGACAGCCCACAAAGGCCGTGAGTGCAGGTGGAGGCTGCAGGTACAGGGCCGTGCCCACCTGAGGGTGGGAACTTGTCCTTGTTCACACTAAGATGCAGCATGTGCAGGTGGGCATCCCGGGCTCCCCACAGAGGGGCACTCAGTGTCACTGGTGTGCACGTGACACGGCTGGTGAAAGCTGATGAAACTTTTTCTTGGAACAAATCAGTCTTAGAAGAAATACAACCAGAATGCTCCTTAGAAGCGAGGATGGCGAGAATTCAACTCTCTTACTTTAGACACGTCTTCAGGAATGACCAATCACTAGAAAAGGACATCATGTTTGGTAAAGTAGAGGGTCCGCGAAAATGAGGAAAACCCTCATTGAGATGGACTGACACACTGGCCGCAACAATGGACTCAAACATACCAACGATCATGAAGTTGGCGCTGGACGCAGGGATATTTAGTTCTGTTACACATGGGATCTCCATGAGTTGAAGCCTACCCGACAGCAACTAACAACAACCATCTTGGAATACATCAGTTACATACAATGAGGTGAGCCTGTGCCTGGGCTTTCTTGAGCCAGCTGTGGCTCAGGAAAACCACATCCTTGGCTCCCAGATGCGGGGGAAATGGTATGTACATGCTGAGTAAATTAATCCATAGGGCACGTCCCTACTCGATGTCAGCTAAGGGCTGGACATCGGGCCTTTGCCTTCCTTTGGAGGCTTGCAGGAACACTGCAAGCAGAACAGAGTAGCAGGTCTCCGACCAGGGCAGCCTGCCCCCTCCCACACCCACCCACAAGCAGAAGAATCCCTCATTCCCATTACCCAGCCGTCTCCCAGGGTGCCGGGTATAACACCCTCCCTGTGGCCGCTCCGCAGGGATGACATATAAGAACCACCCAAAGTGCAAGGGGATTGACCTTGCTCCACGGCATTCATTCGGCTTAATAGGAACAGCTGGTCAGTGAAGTGTTTGCTAGCAATTTAACAAGGCTCAAACAGCAAGAGGCATCTGCCGATAAATCAAACGGGAGCGCTCGGCTAAATGAGGTTTAACTTAAATTCCTATCTCGAGCTGAGAGAAGAGCTTCATTGTGCCTTCAAGTTGTATTAGTACCAGGAAGGCCTGGGCCAGTTCGACATCTGCTGGGCTCCCCCTCTCCCCACTGGCCGCCTGTCAGGGGGTAATGGCCCTCACAGGACTGAGCTGTAAAATGAAGCTCAACTGCTGGGAGGAATGGAGAGGAAGAAAAGAAAGAGACAAGATGTCATTTCTTCACTCAGAAATAAACAAACAAACAAAAATCTTCACTTGGCTTGGAAGCCATAAAACTCGTCATGACCATAAATGTGTCCATGGTGGTTGCCCCCCCCCCGTTATGGCAGAGGGCAGGAGACTGCCATGGCAAGAGCACACACCAACCTGACAGGAAAGAGGATTTCTTCTATGGAAATGTCACCAGTCAGAGCTGCAGTGACATACAGGGAGAATAAGAGCTGCTTCTTTCTCATTGTTTCCTCACTCAAAGAGCTGGACACAGACTTTGCAACCCATGTACAAGCCTAAGGCTTAAATAAGTCCTCCTCCCAGCTTCGAGCTGTCCACAGCCTTGAATTTCCATATGTAAATGTCCCATACTGAATGCACTTGAATCTTCCCTTCCTGCACATTCTGTTTCTTTTTTAAATCAGGGCCCAGACTTATATCAGGCAATAAGCTGACTGCTGCTTAATGCATTCTCACTGTGTGTGCATGTCTGGCAAAAGAAGGTACAGGAAGCTGAGCCCTCTCCCAACTGCCCTTCTCCCCCATTTCATTTCACTGGGGTCAGTGGGGTGACTCAGAGAAGCATCCAGGTGGAGAAGAAGGTGACCCCTCTCCCAGCTGAAGCTAAACGTAGGGCTTAAAGTTTCTACAGATTAGCTCAATCATCACCCCACTCATACTTCCCAAGGCGAAGTTCCTCCTCTTCCATCTACATACTCCTCTCTCTAACTGTTCTTCAAAGTCTTCCGTGAAACCAGAGCATATTCATTAAGAGCAAGACCTGCCAAAGAAACCTCATCCCCTTTTGTAATCGCTCCCAAGGCTGACAGGCCAGGCAATGTTTAAAACAGGAGTGCATCCTTTAGGAATTGCATTGAACTGCTAGTAAGAGCAAAGAGAAGGTGGTCGTTTACAGGTAGGCACTTCTGAGCTGGTGTGACAATGGTTATCAAGGACTAAGGTGCCTGCAATCTTTTGTCTCTAGTACCTTTAGCTCCTGGCTTCCGTTCTGAAGGTCATCTCATAAACCAAAGATTGTTGCTGGAATACCAGCTACCACACGTGGATTCCAGGCAGGAGGTAGAAGCAAGAGGGGCAAAAGTCACTTAACAATTATCTGTCTTTTAAGATGCTCTCCCAGAAGTCCCCCCTAACAACCTCTTTGTGTATCTTACTGTTTAAAACTTAGTCACAGGGTCACACCTGGCCACATAGGAAGCTGGGAAATGTAGTCTCTTTGCTGGGCATATTGACACCTGCCAGAATAAGTAGGAATTCTCCTACAAAGGAGAAGGGATTTTAGGGAGCACTAAGAGCCTCTGCCACAATCGGTATCATCTGGATTTCATTACACCGTTTGACAAGCCCTCTCATCGGGTCCTGAGGTCAAGATGGTGACTTCCAGACTAGGAGGCCAAACATTCTGGGGGATTCTGTCTGACTGAGCAGCACGTCAAAGGGCATTGTTGTAACTACATCAGCTGGGACAGAAGTCTATAGTGACCACCACAAGACCCAGTTCATATTGCAAATGGGATCACTGGCTTGGATGAAGACTTCAAAGACAACAGGATCCTTGCCCTCAAGGAGTGTACAGTGAGAAGGGACAGACAGAAAAGGGGGAAAAAAAAAGCCAATACACCTCAGTGAAACACATTTATGGGAACCCCCGAGTGGAGAGTTTTCAGGACAGCGAGGGGGACACATAGAGTGATTTGCCCTGGATTCTGACCCTGGGAAGTTGCCCTGAACCCTGGACCCCCCTAAAGACAGCCCTGACATCTACTGGTGTTTATATGCACACATTGTTGTTGTTGTGGGTGCTGTCAAGTCAATTTCGATTCATAGAGACTCCATGTGACAAAGTAGAACTGCCCCCATTGGCTTTTCTTGGCTGTAATCTTTACAGAGGCAGATTGCCAGGTCTTTCTCCCACAGAGCCGCTGAGTGGGTTCAAATTGCCAACCTTTCGTTTAGCAGATGAACGCTTAACCATTGCACCACCAGGGCTCCTTTATACACAGGTGGTTACCAAAATAATAAACAAATTATGTTTCTTTTTGCACACACTATGTCTGTGCTTACCTTGTGTTCACTGGTCAAAATTAGTCACAAAGTTCCACAAAACATTGGTTTTCACCAAAATCAATGAGAGGAGTGGGTGAATGAAGCAGGGTTAAAGATTTTACAGCACCTGGAAGAGGGATCCTCAGCTTCTCTCACACAGTTATTTTGGACACAACAATGTTTGTTTGAATTGTTCTCAAGATGTTCTTCAAGTTGTTGTTGTTAGTTGCTGTCAAGTCGGCTCCGACTCGTGGCAACCTTCTGTATAAGAGAATGAAATATTGCCTGTCTGTGTCATCTTCATGAGCTTTGGTACGTTTGGGCCCATTGTTGTGGCTATTGTGTCAATCCATTTTATTGAAGGTTTCCAGGGAATCAGGCAAATTTGATAGCCCAGAGGAAAGAGAGGCAGGAGAGGGGCTTCTCTCCAGTCCTGAGTCACAGACCTGAACTAGGAATGCTTGCTCCAGGCTTATTTGCAGAGCAAAATGGTTAAGCGTTTGACTAGTAGCTGAAAGGTTGGTGGTTTGAATCCACCCAGAGGTGCCTCAGAAGAAAGGCCTGGCAATCTGCTTCCCAAAGGTCACAGCCTTGAAAACCCTGTGGAGCAGTTCTACTTGCACACATGGGGTCACCATGAGTCAGAATCGACTCAATAGCAACTAACAACAAATTCACAAATTGGTTCCTGTTCAGATTTTCTTTTCAGTTTTTATTTTGAAATAAGTTTAGAGGCACAAAGAGTTGCAAAAATAGTACAGAGAGTTTCCATGTACCATTTGCCCAAGGATTTCCCATATGATAATATCTTACAAAATCACAGTACATTATAGAAACTAGGAAATTGACATTGGTTCAATACTATTAACTAAGGTACATTCAGATTTGGATTTCACCAATTTTTACATGTACTCTGTGTGTGTGTGTTTACAGTTGTGTGAAATTTTAACACATGAGCATATTCATGTAAACACCATTACAACAATGATACAAAACTGTTCCATCACCACTATGACAATCTCTTAAACTACCCCTTTATAATCCTTCCACCATCTCTAACCCCTGGCTCTTGCTGATCTGTTCTCCATTGCTATAATTTGGTTATTTTGAAACTGCTATATAAGTTAAATCATGCAGTATGTAATCTTTTTAGATTGGCTTTTTCACTCAAAATAATGCCCTTGAGATCCATCTAAGTTGTCGCGTGTATCAATAGCTTGTTCCCTCAGTATTATTCCATGACATGAACGTACCACAAGAAGCCCCGCTGACGCGATGGTTAAGTGCTCAGCTGCTAACCCAGAGGTTGGCTGTTGGAACCCACCAGTGGCTCCAAGGGAGAGAAGACCTGGCAATCTGCTCCCATAAATATTACAGCTTAGGAAACCCTATGGGGCAGTTCTACTCTGTCCTACAGGGTTTCTATGAGTCCAAATCAACTCGATGGCACACAAAAACAACAATAATGGATGTAGCACGGTTCATTTAACCATGTACCTGTTGAAGGACATTTGAGTTGTTTCCAATTTTTCCGTATTATGAATAAAGCTTCTGCATGGGTGGTGCAAATGGTTAACACACTCAGAGGCTAACCAGAAGGTTGGAGGTTCAGTCTACCCAGAGGCATTTCAGAACAAAGACATGGCATTTCAGAACAAAGACATGGTGATCTACTTTCAAAAAATTAGTACTTGAAAACCGTATGGAGTACAGTTCTACTTTGATACATGCCAAGTCGCCGTGAGCAGGAATCAACTTGATAGCAAATGGATTTTTTTACACATTTGTGTACTGCAATAAACATTTGTGTACAGGTGTTTTGGTGAACATGGCTTTTATTTATCTAAGATAAATACCCAGGAGTGTGATTAATGGGTCATGTGGTTAAGAATATGTTTAACTTTTTAAGAAACTGCCAAACTGTTTTTCCAGAGTGACTGTACCATTTTATATTCCCAATAGCAATGTATAAGAGCTCCAGTTGCTTTGCATCCTTGTCAGCACTTGGTATTGTCAATATATTTTTATTTTAGCCTAACTAATAGGTGTGTATTGGTGTCTTACCCTGGTTTTAATCTGTTTATTTCTTTAATGGCTAGTGATGTTGAACATCTTTTCATATACTTATTTGCCATCCATATAGTCTATTTAATGACGTGTCATTCAAGTCTTTTACCCATTTTCTAACTGCATGGTTTGTTTTCTTACTGTTAAGGTTAGAGAGCTCTTTGTTATTCCGGATAGAAGTTCTTTGTCATATATATGATTTGCAAATATTTTCATCTAGTCTGTAGCTTGTTTTTTTAGTCTATTAAAAGTATCTTTCACATAAAAAGGATCCCTGATGGTACAGTGATTAAGAGCTCGGCTACTAACCAAGAGGTTGGCAGTTCAAATCCCCCAGCCACTCGTGGAAACCCTATGGGGTAGTTCTATAAGGTTGCTATGAGTCTGAATCAACTCAACGGCAACAGGTTTGGTTTGATTTTTTTCATTCACGTGGAAAAAGTTTTTAATTTTGATGAAGTCCAATTTAACAAGTTTCCTTTTTTGGATTGTGTTTTGGTGTCCTATCTAAGAAATCTTTGCCTAGCTCTAGGTCACAAAGATTGTTTCCTATGTTGTATTAGTCTCCTAGGACTGCCATGACAAAACACCACAAACTGCATGGCTTATAACAACAGAAAGTTATGGTCTCGCAGTTTTGGTGGCTAGTAGTCCAAACTCAGGGCGTCAGCAGGGCCATTTTCTCTCCAAATGGTCTAGGGGAAGATTCTTTCTTGTCTGCATCTTCACGTGGTTATTGCCCCTCTCTGTCTGTCTCTGTGTCTCTTCTCTTTTGTAAGGAGTCACTCTGAATTAGGTCCCACCCTACTCCACAATGACCTTCTGTTAACTGATAACAACTTCAAAGATCCTATCTCTAAACAAGGTCTTGTTCACAGGTACCAGGGGTTAGGACTTCCACACATCTTTTTTAGGGGGACACAATTCAATCCACAACGTATGTCTTCTTCTAAAATTTTATAGTTTTACACTTTACATTTAGATCTATGATCCATTTTAAGTCAATTTTTGTATAAGGTGTAAGGTTTAGGTGGAGTTTCTTTTTTTTCTTTGGCCCGTGGATGTCTAATTTTTCCAATACCATTGCTGAAAAGATTACCCTTTCTTTCTGAGCTGCCTTTGCACCTTTATGAAAAATCAGTTGGTTATACTTTCATGGGTCTGTTTCTGGACTCTATATTCTATTCTATCAAGCTATGTGACCATCCCACACAGTGTTATTGTGGCCATATACTCATTGCCATCAAGTCTATTCCAACTCATAGCGACCCTATAGGACAGAGTAGAACTGTCCCATAGGGTTTCCAAGGAGAGGCTAGTGAATTCAAACAGCCGATCTCTTGGTTAGCAGCTGAGCTCTTAACCACTGTGCCACAAGGGCTCCGGTGCAGTCATATTGTAAATTTTAAAATCAGATAATGTGATTTCACCAACTTTTTTTTTTTTTAATTGTTTCGATTATTCTAGTTCCACTGCCTTTCCATATAAATTTTAGAATCAGCTTGACTATATATACAAAAAATCCTACTGGGATTTTAATAGGAATTGTGTTAAACTTACAGATCAGTTTGGAGAGAACTGACATCTTCATTGTGCTGAATCTTTCATCCATGATTATGGTATGCCTCTCCTTTTATTGAGGTCTTCTCTGATTCCTTTATTAGTATTTTGTAGTTTTCAGCATTCAGATCCCATATTCTAACTACCATTTTTTTGAAACTAATATAAATAGTATTTTGTTTTTAATTTTGGTTTCTAGTATATAGAAATATGATTGTTTTTTATAAAATAATGTTTTATTGTGTTTTTGGTGAAAGTTTACACAGCCGTTTATGTTCCCATTCAACAATTTCTGCAAAAGTTGTTCTGTGACATTGGTTATATTCTTCTTAATGGATAAACATTCTCATTATTTCTGTTCTAGTTGTTCTGTTTGAAATATAATTGATTTTCCTGTGTTAAAATGTAGCCTGGAACCTTGGTAAACTCACATTTTAGTCCTAGGAGCCCTTCTGTAGTCCTTGGGATTTTCTACAAACACAATTATGTCATCTACAAATACAGATGGTATTATTTTTTATTGATTATGGTGTATCACTGTATTTTTATATTGCTGGGTTCAATTGTTTAGTATTTTACTGAGGATTTTTGCACCTATGGTCATGTGAAGTATGGTCTGTAGTTCTTTCTCTGTCTCTGTTTTTTTGTTTTGTTTTGTTTTTTGTTGTAGTTTTTGTTTTATTTTTTGCACTGTCTGTATCTGTTTTGGTATTGGGTTAATGCTGGCCTCATGAAATGAATTATACAGTGTTCCCTTTTTTCCTACTTTCTGAAAGAGATTATGTAGAACTAGTGTTAGTCCTTAAAGTTGGTAGAAATAGCCAGTGAACCATCTGGACCTGGAGATTTAGTTTTCAGAAAGTTTTTAGCTATGAATTCAATTTCTTTAGTAGTTATATGGCTTGGGTGAGTTTTGGTAGCTTGTGGTTTTCAAGGAATTGGCCCATTTTGTATAAGTTGTCAAATGTATGTGTGTAGAATTCTTTGTAGTATTCTCTTATTATCTGTTTATTATCTGTGTGGTCTATAATAATACTCTGTCTTTCATTCTTGATATTGGTAATTTTTGTCTTCTATCTTTTTTTTACTGTCTATCTTGTTTTGGAATTCCCATTCTTCACAATGTTATCCATAATTTGTTATGATCCATACAATCAAACCCCTTTGCATAGTCAATAAAACACAGGTGAATATCTTTCTGGTATGCTCTGCTTTCATCCAGGATCCATCTGACATCAGCAGTGATATCCTTGGTTCTACATCCTCTTCTGAATCCAGCTTGAATTTCTGGCAGTTGCCTGTAGATGTACTGCTGCAGCCACTTTTGAATGATATTCAGCAAAATTTTACTTGCCTATGATATTAATGATATTGTTCAATAATTACCGCATTTGGTTGGATCACCTTTCTTTGGAATAGGCATAAATATGGATCTCTTCCAGTGGGTGGGCCAGGTAGCTGTCTTCCAAATTTCTTGGCATAGACAGGTAAGCACCTCCAGCACTGCATCCATTTGTTGAAACATCTCAATTGGTATTCCATCAACTCCTGGAGCCTTGTTTTTCGCCAATGCCTTCAGTGAAGCTTGGACCTCTTCTTCAGTACCATTGGTTCCTCATCATATGCTACCTCCTGAAATGGTTGAATGTCTACCAATTTTTTTTTTTTTTTTTGGTATAGTGATTCTGTATATTCCTTCTACCTTCTTTTGATGCTTCCTGTGTTTATTAATATTTTCCAGTAGAATCCTTCAATATTGCAACTTGAGGCTTGAATTTTTTCTTCAATTCTTTTGGCTTGAGAAATACTGAGTGTGTTCTTCCCTTTTGTTTTTCTAACTCCAGGTCTTTGCACATGTCATTATAATACTTTACTTTGTCTGCTAAAGCTGCCCTTTGAAATCTTCTGCAGCTCTTTTACTTCATCATTTCTTCTGTTTGTTTCAGCTACTCGATGTTCAAGAGCAAGTTTCAGAGTCTCTTCTGACATCCATTTTTGTCTTTTCTTTCTTTCCTGTCTTTTTAATGACCTCTTGCTTTCTTCCTGTATGATGGCCTTGATGTCACTCCACAACTCGTCTGGTCTTCAGTCATTAGTGTTCAATGCATCAAATCTGTTCTTGAGATGGTCTCCAAATTCAGGTGAGATATGCTCAAGGTCGTACTTTGGCTCTCCAGGACTTGATCTAATTTTCTTCAGTTTCAACTTGAACTTGCGTATGAGCAATTGATGGTCTGTTCCGCAGTCAGCCCCTGGCCTTGTTCTGACAGATGATATTGAGCTTTTCCATCATCTCTTTCCACAGATGTAGTCGATTTGATTCCTGTGTATTCCATCTGGTGAGGTCCACATGTAGAGTCACCGTTTATATTGTTAAAAAAAGGTATTTGCAATGAAGAAGTTGTTGGTCTTGCAAAATTCTATCATGTGATCTCCAGCATCGTTTCCAATCACCAATGCCATATTTTCCGACTACCGATCCTTCTTTTTTGTTTCCAACTTTCACATTCCAATCACCAGTAATTATCAAACAGAACAAGGGGGATACTGAGTGGTTTAAAGTCAGGAAAAGTGTGCACTAGGGTTGTATCCTTTCACCATATTTATTCAATCTGTATGCTGAGCAAATAATCCGAGAAGCTGGACTATATGAAGAAGAACAGGGCATCAGGATTGGAGGAAGACTCATTAACAACCTGCAATATGCAGATGACACTACCTTGCTTGCTGAAAGTGAAGAGGACTTGAGGCACTTACTGATGAAGATCAAAGACCACAACCTTCAGTATGGATTGCACCTCAACATAAAGAAAACAAAAATCCTCATAACTGGACCAATAAGCAACATCATGATAAATGGAGGAAAGATTGAAGTTGTCAAGGATTTCATTTTACTTAGATCCATAATCAACACCCATGGAAGCAGCAATCAAGAAATCAAAAGACACATTGCATTGGGCAAATCTGCCGCAAAAGACCTCCTTAAAGTGTTAAAAAGCAAAACTATCACCTTGAAGAATAAGGTGCGGCTGACCCAAGCCATAGTGTTTTCAATAGCCTCATATGCATGAGAAAGCTGCACAATAATAAGGAAAACCAAAGAAAAATTGATGCCTTTGAATTACGGTGTTGGTGAAGAATATTGAATATACCATGGACAGCCAAAAGAACAAATAAATCTGTCCTGGAAGAAGTACACCAGAATGCTCCTTAGAAGCAAGGATGATGAGACATCATCTCACATACTTTGGACATGTTATCCGAACCAATCATTTCCTGGAGAAGAACATCATGCTTGGTAAAGTAGAGGGTCAGCAAAAAAGATGAAGATGCTCAATGAGATGGATTGACATAGTGTCTGCAATGATGGGCTTAAGCATAACAACAACCGTGAAGATGGCACAGGACTAGGCAGTGTTTAGTTCTGTTGTACATAGGGTCGCTATGAGTTGGAACAGACTCTACGGCACCTAACAACAACAACAACAACAACAACAAAGTCTTGTTAGAGGTTAATCAATTTTATTGATCTTTTCAAAGAAACAGCTTTCAGTTGCAGAGAATCTTTTATTTTCGAGAACCTTAATTACGTTCTCTATTGGTTTTCTGTTTTCAACTTCATTGATTTCTGCTCTTATTATTTCCTTCTTTCTGCTTACTTTGTTGTTGGCTTATTTTTATTGTTGCTGTTGTTTTTGTTTTTTCTTCCTCTCTCTTCTTTTTCTGGTATCTTGAGATGGAAACTTAGATATTGTTTCCAATAGAAACAGAAAGATGTTTACCTGTGTTTTATTGACTATTTAGATTTAAGTCCTTTCTTGTTTTCTAACATAAGCATTTAGTGATATAAATTTCTAAGCACTTTATTAACTGTACCCAACAGATATTTACATATTGTATCTTCATTTTCATTCAGTTCAATATATTTTTAAATTTCTCTTGAGACTTCCTCTTTGACCCAGAGATTATTTTGAAATATGTTGTTAATTTTTATGTGTTTGGATATTTTTATGTTATTGATTTAATATTCAGACAACAGACTTTATATGATTTCAATTCATTTAAGTGGGTTAAAGTTTGTTTTATGATCCAAGATATGGTTTATCTTGGTAAATGCTCCATGTGTACTTGAAAAGAATGTGTATTCTGCCATTGTCAGGTGGAGTGTTCTATAAATGTTAATGACATTCTGTTGGTTGATGATGTTGTTGAGTTCTTCTGTATCCTTGCTGATATTATTTCTAGTAAGGTCCCTGGGTGACACTAACAGTTTGCGCGCATCTACTAACAGAAAGGTTGGTAGTTCGACCCCACCCAGTGGCCCAACAGAAGAAAGGCTTGGCAACAGGCTTATTCTCTCTAGTAGTTTTCTCAATTACTGAGAGAGCAGTGCTGAAGTTTCTGACTACCTATCTCTTTCCTCATTTCAGTTATATCAGTTTTTGCTTCAAATATTTGAAGCTCTGTTGTCTGATACACACACACTTGGGATTGTCATGTCTTCCTGGTGAATCGACTCATTTATCGTATGTAAGGAGTCCCGGGTGGTGCAAACGGTTAAGCACTGGGCTATTAACTGAAAGTTAGGTGGTTCTAATTTATCCAGAGGTGCCTCATAAGAAAGGCCTGGTGATTACTTCCAAAAGGCCACAGCCATGAAATCTCTATGGAGTGCAGTTCTACTCTGAAACTGAGTCATCATGAGTTGGAATTGACTCAATGGCAACAGGTGGATCATATGTAATGTGCCTCTTTTTCCCTGATAATTTTCTTTACACCAACGTCTGCCTTGCCTGGTAGGAATCTAGCCATTCCATCGTTCTTTTGATTCAGTTTTACACAGTATACCTTTTTTCATTCTTTCACTTTTAGCCAATCAATGTCACTATATTTGAAATGAGTTTCTGTAGACAACATATAGTTGGTCATGGTTTTTTGCCTACTCTGCCAATAGATAAATTTGTCTTTGAAGTGGCATGTTTAGACCATTTTCATTTAAGGTAACTTGATATTTCAAGATTTAAGGCTGTCACTTCACTATGTTTCCAGTTGTTTGTTTTTTGTTCCTTTGTTTCTCATTTCCCACCTTCTTCTAAGTTACTGGAATAATTTTTAGTATTCCATTTTAATTTATCTACAACGTTTTTGAAGGCTCCCTGGTGGCGCAGTGGTTAAGCACTTGGCTGCTAACCAAAAGATCAGCAGTTCGAAAACAATAGCTGCTCCTCAGGAGAAAGATGTGGGAATCTGCTTCCGTAAAGATTTACAGCCTTGGAAACCCTATGGGGCTGTTCTACGCTGTCCTATATTGCTATGAGTTGGAATCGACTCAATGGCAATAGGATAATGTTTTCGAGTATATCTCTCTTTATGTTGTTTTTTATTAGTGGTTTCTCTAGGGGTTACAACATGTATACGTAACTCATTACAGTCTGCTAGTATCAACTACTGTCTTAGTTATCTAGTGCTGCTGTAACAGAAATACCACAAGTGGATGGCTTTAACAAAGTGATATTTATTCTCTCACAGTCTAGTAGGCTAGAAGTCTGAATTCAGGGTGCCAGTTCCAGGGGAAGGCTTTCTCTCTCTGTCAGCTCTGGAGGAAGGTCCTTGTCATCAATATTCCCCAGTTGAGGAGCTTCTCAGCACAGGCACCCGAGGTCCAAAGGAGGCGCTATTCTCCTGGCTCTTGTTTCTTGGTGGTATGAGGTCACCATGTGTCTCTGCTCGTGTCTCTCTTTTATATTTCAAAAGAGATTGGCTTGAGATACAACCTAATCTTGTAGATTGAGTCCTGTCTCATTAATATAACTGCCTCTAATCCTGCCTCATTAACATTATAGAGGTAGGATTTATAACACATAGGAAAATCACATCTGATAACAAATGGTGGACAATCACACAGTACTGGGAATCATGAACTAGCAAGTTGACACACATTTTAGGGCGATACAATTCAATCCATGACAACAATTTACTACTTCAGGTGGGATATTAAAATATTAAGACCATAATTTAGGTCTCTTTACCACCACTTCCTTAATAATATAGTTGTCCTAAATATTACCTCTATATACTTTGAGATCACATCAGACAATGTTATAATTTTTTCCTTTTAATATTAAAATAATTTTAAAACTCAAGAGAAAAATAATCTATCATATTTACCGAGATCTTTACTCTTTCGCTTTTGCTTCATTTCTGATGTTCCAAGTTTCCTTCTGTTATCATTTCCTTTCTGTTTGAAGAATTTCCTTTGGTAATTCTTTTAGAGCAGATTCACTGACAACAAATTCTCTTGGATTTCCTTCATCTGAGGTCTTACTTTCACCTTAATTCCTGAAGGAAGTTTTTGCTAGATAAAGAATTCTAAACTGACAGTTCCTTCCTTTCAGCACTTGAAAAATGTTCTTGCTCTTCCTTCTGGCCTCCGTGTTTTCTGATGAGAATTTCACTGTCATAGAGCCACTGTTCTCCTGTAGTAATGCATCATTTCTCTATGGCTGCTTTCAAGATGTTTTCTTTGTCTTTAATTTTCAGGAATTTGATTATGTGTCTGTCTTTGGATTTCTCCTTTTTGGGGTTTGCTTAGCTTCTTGAATTTTATGCCTTTCACCAAATTGGGGGCATTTTCTGTCTTTTTTTTTTTTTTTTTTTTTTTTTAATGTGTTCAACCTCTTCTACTTTTCTCCTGAGACTCTGGTAATAGGAATGTTAAATCTTTTGTTATTGTTCCACAGATCCCTGAGACTCTGCTCATTTTTTAAATCTATTTTCTTTCTGTTTTTTAGGTTGGATAATTTTTATTGACTTACCTTCAAGTTTACTGAGTCATTCCTTTATTATCTCCATTCTGCTACTGAGCCCATTCTCTGAGTCTTTAAATCCTGGTTATTATATTTTTCAATAATAAAATTTCCATTTGGTCCTTCTTTATATCTTCCATTTTGTTCTGAGAGTTTATTGTTTCCTCTTTGTTCCCATAATATTCATAACTGCTTGTTGGAGTATTTTTTATGAGAGCTAATTTAAAATCCTTGTCAGATAATTCTGTGTCATCTCAGTGTTGGCATTTGTTGATTAGCGTTGAGATTTTCCTGGTTTTTGGTATGAAAATATATTTTGTATTATATTGTGGACATTTTGAGTATTATGAGATTCTGTTACCTATTTATATACTCTATTTAAGTAGACAGGCAACCTGTTTAGGTTCAGAACACATCCTGGCCCAATTTTATGGGCTGTGGTTTAAATGTTGATGTTGTTTTGAAGGCCTATTTATAGTGCTCTTCTGGTCTACCCCACTTGTATGCTACCCAGAGGTCAACCTGAAACCTGTGTAGTATTAGTTCCATTCTCAAACCTATTGTTGTGTTGATTTTGGTCATTTTTACTCATGGGCCACTTGAGAGTCTGCCCAGGACTTTATTTTCACAGATTTTAAAAATCCCTTTCTTCAGCTACGTTTTCTCTATAATCCCCTTCCCAGTCTTAAGTTGGAAGCGGAAAGCAGAGGGGCACCTCATCTTTTCAGACATTCACTTAGTGCAGGAAGGTGATGGTTAAGAGGGTTCCACCCTACTGTCTTGTCTTTGGCTGGGTTCTCTAGAGAAGCAAAACCAGTGAAATGTATAGAGAGCGAGAGAGAGATTTATACCAAGGAAATGGCTCATGCAGTTGTAGAGGCTGGAAAGTCCCAAGTCTGTGGGTCAGGCATCAGCTTGGAGGCTTCTCCTGACTCACGTAGCTGCAGGGGCTGACAAACCCAAGATCGGCAGGTCAGATGGCAGGCTGCTGGTTCAAGTCCCAAGAACCAGAGGTCAGATGACAATAAGCCGGCTGCAGGATCCAGAGTGAGCAAAGCCAACGAACTTGCTAGAAAGTCCATATATATTGGAGGTAGGCCACGCCCTGAAGGAAATGCCCTTTCAACTGATTGTCTGCTTATAGCAGATCTCATCACGGAGGAGATTATATCATTACATAACAGCCAAACTACGTCATAACTGTTAAGCCACTGAGAATCATGGCCCAGCCAAGGTGACACACGACTTTAACCATCACACCTCTACAGCACCAGATGGGGAGGGGATGGGGTGCTGCCTCTTCAGTGCAGGGAAGGAATGATCCACAGAGCTCTGCCCACAGTCTCCACAGCCACAGCACCCATTTGAGAAGGGGATAGTCACAGCCTTTTTCTTGTCACTGGCCTGGCATAGGGAGGGTATAAGGAGCCCCAGTGGTGCAATGGTTAAGCTCTCAGCTGCTAATCAAAAGGTTGGCAGTTTGAACCCACCAGCTGTTCTGCAGGAGAAAGACCTGGCGATTGGCCCCTGTAAAGATTACAGCCTTGGGAACCCTATGAGAGCAGTTCTACTCTGTCCTACAGGGTCACTGTGAGTCGGAATTGAATCAACAGCAATGGGTTTTGGAGAGAGGTATAGTCAAAAGAGTTCTGTCATGCAGGGCTGCCCTTTCCTGGTCATTTGACTGGAGAGGACAGGCTTTTCTTGGGTTTTTGTTTGTTTGTTTTGGTCTGAGTTAGTTGGTATTCCCAGATTTTTGGCTTCCTAGTTCTCAGGCTAAGATTTAGAGGAACCAACCAACCAGTTGCCCTTGAGTCAGCTCTGACTCATGGCAACCCCATGTGTTACAGAGTAGAACTGCTCCATAGGGTTTTTCAAGGCTGTGACCTTTTGGAAGCAGATCGCCAAGGCTTTCTTTCAAGGTGCCTCTGGGTGTGTTCAAACTGCAACCTTTAAGTTAATAGTCAAGTGCTTAACCATTTGTGTCACAGGGCTCCTTATTCTCCAATCGCAAGGTCCTGAGCCATCTGTCTTCTTTGATCCACCTTTCACAGTCTTCTGGTAGTTAATGCCTTACGCATTTCATCCAGAGTTTTTAGTTGTAATCAGCAGGAAGAATAGGTGGAATGCACTTACTCCATTTTGTCTGGTATCAGAAGTCCTCATTTATTTTTAATAGAAAGTACCATGCTGAGACATCACGGTAAATTTAACCTTGTAAACAGGAGCTCAGTGAGGTAAGTCTTCATCCATAAATCTGGGCTAGGGCAGCTTCTCTTTCACTCAGGATATCCCTGATGTCTGTGGGTGACTGTGATGGGTAATTCTATGTGCCCACTTGGCTAGGCTATGGTGCCTAGTTGTTTGGTCAAACACTAGTCTAGATGTTGCTGTGAAGGTATTTAGATATGATTAATATTTGCAATCAATTGACTTTAAGTGAAATGGCTTACCCTCCATAATATGACTGAGCCTTATACAATCAGTTGAAGGACTTAAGAGCAAACACTGAGGTCTCCTTGAGGCAGGCAGCCTCAGAACCCAGCACTTCTAAGAGACACCTTCCCTGGCTTATCCTTCTACACTGAGCAGAATAACCTGTAAATTCTTCTGAAACTGCCCTTGACAAGACAACCACAGAACAACTATAGCAGGCCTCAACTGGTTTTAGTAAGTTTTCTATGCCATCTTAACACTTCAAGTGACCTATTAGCTCATTAAGTGCAAAATACATATAAGCACCCTGCCTCTGGGTGGAGAGTTAACATGCTAATGAAGGAAAATCAACCTCTTCCTCCATCCTAGGGGATTGAACCCTTGTCTAAAGAAAATGCATAGTCATCCCCAAGCTCTGCACACCTGTGCAAAGATCAATCCTGAATATTCATGATGAATTTGCATTTCCTTGTCTGCTCTCTGTAAAAGCCCACCTCCCCAGGCTGCCTGAGAGCAGTCTTGGAGGCAGCAGCCCCGATTGGTCCTTTCCTTGTGCAACGAGATGAAGACGTCTTTCTGATCTCCCACCTCGGCCTCTTGTTTATTGGCTGTAATGAGTCACACCAAGCACAACCTGGGGTTTCCACCCAGCAACATCCTGAAGGGAAGTAACCTGTCCCAAGACTGTAACATAGATATCCCACTAGAGTTTCCAACCTGCCTCCTGACCTATGAATTTTGGACTTGCCAGCCCCCACAATCACTTGAGTCAATTCCTTAAAATAACTCTCTCTCTCTCTTTCAATATATACATATATTCAAATATATATATATATATATATATATATTCAAAGAGAGAGAGAGAGAGAACATATATATTTTGTTCTGTTTCTCTGAAGAATTCTGACTAATAAAGTTACATTTTGATGATACAACTGCATCAATTTTTACTTCTCTACTGAACACAGAAAAGCATAACTAGGTTTTATTTTCCTTAATCTCACAAGGAAAATTAATTGTCATTGCCAGACAGTACCAAGGTGCAGACCAGCATTTGGTGAGATTTGGGAGATGATTCAGTTAGCTAGACAAAGCAATAACAAACCCACGGGGACTTCAGTGTACTCAGAGGAGGACGTGTAAGAGAGGTGACAAGAAATGAGGCGAGTGGAGCACGTTTGCAACTTCCCACTTATAAACAGCTGGGAAGGGGCTGAGAAGCAATGCCAGACATTTTCCTTTGGCAAGAGCTGCAGTTCTGGTTCATGCACAGTGCATTCAGGCTAACTCCAGAGGGGCGTGTGTGCGACAATGTCACAAATTGGATGCACGCTTTCCAACTCCTTGCTGAGCAAGACCAGCTCAGCTCTGAATTTGAATACAGATTGGCTCCAGCAACTTGCAACAGGCAGAAGCAAAACCAAACAAACAAAAGCAGAAAATCTTACAGAACTGTTATGGGTTGAATTGTGTCTCCAAAAATATGTGTTGAATTCCTGGCCCTTGTACCTGTGGTTGTGATCCTGTTTAAAAACAGGGTTTTTCTTTTGTTATGGTAATGTCAATCAGTGTAGGGTGGATCCTATACCTAATCACTTCTGAGATATAAAAGGACCAGAATAGACACAGAGACACACATACAGGAGAAGACAGACACCATGTAAGGATTGTCCACAAACCAAGGAATGCCTAGGAACCAAGGAACACCTGGGGCTACTGACTATGAAGAATCAACACAGCTGAGACCGTGATTTGGACTTTAAGACTCCAGAACTGTGAGAAAATAACTTTCTGTTCTTGAAAGCCACCCACTTGTATTTGTGTTACAGCAGCACTAGGTAGCTAAGAAAGAAGCAAGTCCTTTCGTCACTGCAGATTAGTAAGGTTGGGTAAGAGTGGTGTGAACAACTGCAGTGTCACCCAAGAGTCTAATCATCACTCCAAAACCAAACCTCTGGGTGCCCTCAGTAAAGATGCCCAATCTTCATGACCTTCAGGAACACTACAAGATAGGGCTGGAAATAATTTAAAACAAAAACAAACAGTTGCCATCAAGTTGGTTACGACTCATGGCAACCCCGTGTGTGTCAGAGGAGAACTGTGCTGCATAAGGTTTTCAAGGCTGTAAGCTTTTGGAAGTAGATCTCCAGGCCTTTCTTCTGAGGCGCCTCTGGGTGGACTCAGATCACCAACCTTTCAGTGAGTAGTGGAGCTTGTAACCATTTTTGCCATCCAGGGAGTCCCCTGGGAATGCCTCCTCTGAAAAGGCACAGATAGCCTTTACTAAGCAACTATGGCAAACTCTGTCGGGGAAAAAGCAAGACAGAAGCTGAGTTTTCTCGGCTTCTCATCCTAAGGAAATGTGGTTTCTCTTCTCCCAGAGTTAGCAAGTGAATTCGTGTTTTTACTGTTTATGTGTCTTAAAAGCCAACGTTTTCAGTGTGTTTTTGGAGTGGAAAATGATCATCCCACAATTGGCACTGAGAGATTATTTCTTAGGCGAGGCATTTCCTTTGAGACTCATCTGCCGTTTGTAGAGTTTTGTTATTTAAGACCTCATTGCCTGGCTGCTCAAAGAACAGACCATGAGTAAACTGACAAACTTCTTCAGGAATGTGAGAACCAGTCTCAGCTTCTGATGAGAGGGAAAGCTGGATCTGGGCGGGCACCAGGCAGAGAACACCCACCTGCTTCACCGTTCATCGGGTTCCACGCTCACCCTGACCTGGGATGCGCCTCGCGCACAAGCCCCTCCATACCCTGCCTGCTCCCCAAAATGACTTCCTGCTCTGGCCACTGATAACAAAAACCACTCAGGGTAGAGGGACAAAAAATGGCCATTTCTTGAGCCAAATCCCAATGAATTTTATTTAAAATCTGTGCATTTTAAATGCAGGATGGACATGCTTTCTCTTTTAACGACTCCAGGAGATGTCATGCTCCTCACACATGTTCATGATGCCTCTTTTCTTCCCTTTTACATTCTTCATGGCCTCAGAATGTTTTCCTGAGGAAGGCGATTGGATTAGAAATTAATCTTAAAAGTATGAATGTACACATCTGTGAAAGAAATGTAATTGGGGTGTATAAGCTGCAAAATGAATTTCTTATGTGATGTTTGGTGATCATACCCCTAACAGTGACGGACTTAATTCAGGATATTGGAGAATTTCTGTTAAAGGCTTAAGGGTGATGAAAAAATTTGGAAATAGATAGTGGTGATGGATGCACAACATGGGAATGTAATTAATGTCCTGAATTGTGTGTATATATATATAACATACATATATATATATATATATATATTTCAAACCCGGTAAATGTCCCACTGAGAGGGCAGCAGTAGTGGCTGGACCATGACTCTTGCTCTTAATGTTCCCAGAGGGTCTTCCATGAAATTAGATTCCCTCCAAGACTGAAACGACAGCTGAGATTTTCCTGTAGTAATGGCCAGCCATCTCATGGGGAAGCTGGGCCTGACTCTATGGCCCTTCAAAGTAAGCTGGACCATGTCACTCTCCATCAGTCACCTCCTCGTTGGTGCTGCTTCACTGTGCTGGACTTCCTCCATTCACAAATATGCCATGCTGCAATGCAATATTCTGAAGAAGTTAGTCACCCCCTCTGGACCATGTGCCTGCAAAAGATTCCTAACAAGTAGTTACTGAATGGGTGGATGGACGGATTGCTGTTGTTGTTGTTGTTGTTAGTTGCTGTCAAGTTGGCTCTGACTCATGGCGACCTTCTATACCACAGAACGAAACATTGCCCAGTCCTGCGCCATCTTCATGATCATAAGTATGTTCGAGTCCATTGCTGTGGCTATTGCGTCAACCGTGTCATGGAGGGTTTCTCTCGTTTTTGCTGAGCCTCTACTTGACCAGACATGACGTAATTTTCTAGCAATCAGTCTTTCCTGATGACATGTACAAAATAAGTGTTCACCATCTTTGCTTCTAAGGAGCATTCTGGTCGTATTTCTTCTAAGGCTGATTTGTCCTGGCAGCCTATGGCGTATTCAATATTCTTTGCCAACACCACAGTTCAAATGCATTGATTCTTCTTCTGTCTTCTTTTCTTCATTGCCCAGCTTTTGCTGGCATATAAGGCAACTGAAAAGCCCATGGCTTGTGTCAGGTGTGCCTTAGCCTTCAAAGTAACATCTTGGCTGTTTAAAATTTTAAAGAGGTGTTATGGATGGCTGGATAGATAAAGTAAAGGGAGCAACAGCAGGCTCCATGCCCCTTGAAACCCCTGTGTGGTGAGTGGCTGGGGAATCTAACAGCCTCCCTGTCTTCAGTGTCCCAGAAGAGAAACCAGCTCCTACCTGACCCAGCCCTGGCTGACCACGATGCCTAAGAAAGGAGCGGGACTGGGGCACTCTCACCCACACCAGCACTTGTGTCTCTGCATTGGCTGATGCAAGAACATGGCATCTCTCAAGAAAGGAAGATGTCATTGCTGTTAGTTGTCGTGGAGTCGATTCCAACTCATTGTGAACCCATGTGTGCACAGTAGATCTGCTCCATTGGGTTTTCAAGGCTGTGACAACCTTTCAGAAGCAGATCTCCAGGTCTGTCTTCCAAAGCACCTCTGGGTGGGTTTGAACCATAAGCCTTTCAGCTAGTAGTCCCAGGACTCCTTCGTCATAGGAAAAGGTCCTCAACTGAGAACCAAGAACACAGCTCTTCAGTTTCAAGTCTAAAATCAGTCAGCTACCACTGTTCTCTTCTTGTTTTAAAAGTGGTTCATCAGAACAGGAGGAAAAAAAAAAAAAAAAAAAAAATCTGTGTTTCTGACCCTCCATGATCTCTCCCAATCCCAGCAGGAACTGGAACTCCCAGGTTAGAATGGTGTGTCAGCCAGAGCCCTCTTCCCAACAACTGAGCAGCATCTCTTCTCGGTACCAGGCCCCTGCGGGAGCTCGCAGAGAACAGCCCAGCTCCACGTGGGTGGGAGCTTACATCACAGAGCCTGGGCCTGTGACTCTGGGGGCGTTGGCCAGCAGGACCCCTCCGAGACCAGTGCAGAGAAGGGGTTGGACGCAGGGAGCTCTGAGCAGCACCTGCTCCACTCTCCCCCGCTCACCGGGAAGTTCTGCGGGGTCGGGACCAGCTCCTCTCCCAGACTTCTTCCAGCGAATGTTCCATTATTGTCACATGCCTTGAGGAACACACATCCTGGCTCTGAGCTGGCAGGTAAGGTGGGCGCGTGTTCTGCAGGGGCAAAACCACGGAGTACAGCCGGGGCCTTCTGCGGTGTGGCCTCCCACGAGTTAGTTCTCTTTTTCTTCTCACTTTCTACATTAGTTCTCCAACTTTATACTCTGTCTTATGCTCTGGTCTTGAGGTGCCTGCTAGATTGCGGAGGAGGGGGGAATCTTCCCGATTTATCTGCTCCCGCCCACCCCCTTCCGCCCTCCCAACCACATCACGAGAAGCTGCTGGATCCAGCTTCCTCCTCTGTAAATTAGTGCTTGGACCAGATGCTGGCTAAGTTTACTTCAAGCCCTGGCATTTTCTATTAAAGGGTGGGTAGTTCATTTCCTCCTCAGATCCCCAGAGCAGAGAGAACCTGCCACTTCTAGACCACAGGAAAACCCAAGAAGGAAAATAGAAGAATCTGCTCAGCCACAGCTTCTACCTGTGCCATCCAATACCATGGTAGCCACTAGCCACAGGTACACTTAAATTTAGAGTAATTAAAATTACATAATCATTAAAATTCAGTATTTCAGTCATACTAACAACTTTTCAAGTGCTCAGTAGCTACCTGTGGCTACTGTATGAGACCCGCAGAAAAGCATTTCTATCACCGCAGCTAGTTCTCCTGCTCCCCTCAGTATTTGCATTCCAGGGCTGAGTCACACCCTGACATGTGGAGGTGGCAGGCACTGTCCCAATGACTCTGCCTTCTAAATTTCTCTCAAATGCCTCAGCTCCTCTCCATTCCTACTGTCACTGTGGTCGTTGGGCCCCCAACATCTCCTCTGGATCACGGCTGCTCTCCTTTCCTTCTTCCCAGTGGTCACTCAGGCCACCATTGGAATGCATCTCATATCATACCACAGCCCTTTATTATCCTGATTAGGAACCTGAGTATCAGAGAGGTTAAGGGATTTGAACAAAGTCACACGGCTAACTGGAGGCAGAGTCAGGGCTAGAACTCAGATCTTCTGGCCATTAGGGCTGGGCACCTTCCACATCCTCACTGCCTCTGAGGATAAATCGTTGGTTGCTCTTGGGAAGACATTCTCCCACCAGAGGCCTGGGACAGTCCATTCCGGGCCCCATACATTGTCTCTATGGCCGGATGTTGGAAAGAAATTGTGGCTAGAGCAATAAACAGCCACTTTTATGATTTTCTTTAATCCAATCTAACATTTAAATAGGTACTTCCAGATTTCTGGGTGTCATTCTCTCATGAAGGAACTATTCTTGCTCTTAAGGAACTTCCATTCTAAAATTATACAAGACACAGACAGAGGAGATAGACACACACACAGAGACACTATGCCTTTCTTTTTTTGGTAAGGGTTCAGGGAAGCGCAGAGAAAGGAGAGAAAATAGAAAATGATAGAGAAAGATCAGCACTGTTTTGTGGATGAAAATAGCAGGAGAAACAGCATAGAACTTGATGGGCTCTGTCCCTGAGAAGAAGGAATTTCTAAGCTGCACAACTATTTATTTATTTTTGCATGTGGAATCAGCCATTTTGTGCGGCTGATAAAATCAAGGACAATTAAACCAAATTGAGCTTTAATTTTGGATTGAAAGTGTGATTCTTCCACTGAGAACTCCCTCCCACAACAGCTGAAATTACCAACTAGCTCCGTAAGGCACCCGAAGCCATCAGCCCAGATAAGTGTGAGCTTATTGCTTGTCAAACATATAGACATTGATAAGATCCCCGTGCTCTTGCAGGAGCGTTAGAAAGTCTAGACGAGATGCAGATGAAGGGCACACCTCAGAGAGCATTATTTAAAGTGCTTGCTTGTTTACAGTTCTTTCAACTTTGGAACTGAGGGAGAAAAAGTGACCCCAGAGCCCCTGGAGCTTCTGGGCTGCTGGTTGCCAGTTCAGGAGGAACAACTGGGTCTACCCTCCACTCAAGAGCTAGCTTCTTCCTTTATGATTTTCATTCCCCTCAATGTGCTGAGCTTCCCCTAACCTTTAAAAAGAAATTCTGTCCCTTCTTTTCTCCACACCTCCCAGCTTTGCCAACCTGGTCTGTAGCAGCATCATATCAAAGTTAAAAGTTCAAACTCTTTAAGGCCAGACAGACCTAGGGTGGAGTCGCTCCTCACCTTGCCATCATTGTGTGACCTGGACAAGTGAGTTCTCCTGTCTGAACCTCAGTGTCCAATCTGCTAAGTGCCAGTGACACCAAGGTTGTTGATGGGATTATTGAAATGATGTAAGTAAAGCACTGAGCCCTATGCCTGGCGCAAAGTCTGGGTTCAAAACATGTTTTTCATGACTACTGTATTTTTACGTAAATACCACGCACTTTCTATGATTTTTTTTTTGCCAACAAAGCCCTCCTCTACCTCAGGTATTCTCGAACACCTATGCTAATTTTTTTACAGCAACATGTAAAATTAGCATAGTGCACTTACAAAAATAACTCATGGAGGGAGGGCATGGTTGACAAAAAACTGTAGAACACTAGTGTGGTATCGTTTTTCTTTTTTTTTGTTTGTTTGTTTGTTTGTTTTTTGTTTTTTAAGGAATCCTGGGTGGTGCAAGCCATTTGTTAAGCTATCTGAAAGGCTGGCAATTCGAACCCACCCAGAGGTATCCCGGATGACAGGCCTAGCGATCTGCTCCCGAAAGAAAGTTCACAGCCTTGAAAACGTATGGAGCAACTCTTCTCTGTAGCTATGAGTTGGAATCAACTTGAAGGCAAACTGAAAAAAAAAAAAAAAAAAAACATTGTTTTTATTACCATCATCAGGAGCCCTTATGCCTCTCAGCCCCTTTCTCCCGGTGCTTGCTAACTGTTGATGAATAATTCTCCCTCTCCTCTCTTGGCTGGACATCCCTTCGGAAGGCTCCGTCCCAGTAGGGAAGCTGGGGTGCCTGGATCAGGATGGGTATTTTCTACTGCAAGACGTGTGGAACTCTAGATGGCTCTCTTGCTTGGGCCTCTTGGCCAGGCAGAGAGGAGAGCAAAGCTCTTCACACGTGCAGCAGAGCTGGGTCCAGCTAAGGCTGGGGTGGGTGGAAAGGGTAGTGTTCCTCTATGGTCTTTATCCCCCAGTGTCTTAGTTACTTAGTGCTGCTATAGCAGAAATACCACAAATGGATGGCTTCAACAAATAGAAGTTTATTCTCTCACAGCTAGAAGTCCAAATTCAGGGTGTCAGCTCCAGGGGAAGGCTTTCTCTCTGTTGGCTCTGGAGGAAGGTCCTTGTCCCCAGTCTTCCCCTGGTCTCAGAGCTTCTCTGCACAGAAACCCTGGGCCCTAAGGATGTGCTCTGCTCCCAGCGCTACTTTCTTAGTGGTGTGAGATCCCCCGTCTCGCTGCTCTCTCTCTCTTCTCTCTTTTATATCTCAAAAGAAATTGGCTTAAGACACAGTCTAATCTTATCGATCTCATCAATGTAACTGCCACTAATACATCTCATTAACATCATAGTGATAGGATTTACAACACATAGGAAAATCACATCAGATGACAAAATGGTGGACAATCATACAATACTGGGAATCATGGCCTGGCCAAAGTGATACACATATCTTTGGGGGACACAATCCAATCCAGGAAGCAAAGCGCGAGCTCACTGACCAGGTGATGCTGGTGGGTGAGATGTAAGGCTTCCCTCTTCCTGGAGCACCTGGGGGCTTTGACTCAGGACAGTGAATGGGCAGTTTAATAGGAGACCACGTGGAGTAGGGGGCACATTGCCAGGCCATCAGTGCCTGTCCACTGCGCTGGAGGTTGGTGTCTGGGAGAAAGAAAAAAAGGAAGGAAGAGAGGGAAGGGAAGAGGATGGGGAGGGAAGAGGGAGGAGGAGGGAGAGGGAGGGGGAGGGGAGGAAAGGGAAGGGAAGGGAGGATTAAAACTAAAACCAAACCCATTGCTATCAAGTCGATTCTGACTCATAGGACCCTATAGGACGGAGTAGAACTACCCCATAGGGTTTCCAAGGCTGTAATCTTTATGGAAGCAGACTGCTACACCCTTCTCCCGTTGAGCAGCTGGTGGGTTTGAACCACCAACCTTCAGTTAGAAGCTGAGTGCTTTAACCACTGTGCCACCAGGGCTCCTCTGTAAAGATTACAGTCTTGGAAACCCTATGGGGTAATTCTGCTCTGTCCTATAGGGTCGCTATGAGTTGGAATCAACTCGACAGCAGTGGCTTTGGTTTGGTTTAGGTCACAAAGGTAAGTGAATAGGAGTTAGGAGTTAGTCTAGTTATAGTGGAAGAGTAGTAAAGCCAGGAGGGCAAAGACCTACGTAGGGTGTCTGTGTGTGCATGTGCATGTGCGTGTCCACATGTGTGCACGTGTGTGCTTGTATGTACGTGTGTGCTTCAGTGACTTACAGTTAAGTTAGTGCTACGATCAGCATGCGTGTGTACTTCAGCGCTACAGTGTGTGTGTATGTATTTCAGTGCTACAATGTATGTGTATGTGTGTGTACTTCAGGACTACAATCACCATGTCTGTGTGTGAATGTGTTTCAGTGCTACAATCAGTTTAGGGGAGCTGACGTCAAAAGTGTGAGGAGGGCAATGATAAGAGAAGACATGGAGAAGTTGGTAGGGGCCATATCACAGAGGCCTTGGAGGCTGGTGTTAAGGGACTTGGATTTTATCAGGAGGAGATTGGAGGCCCCTGAAGATGCAGAGACAGGTGGGTACCACATTAGGACTGCATTTGTCCCAGCACTTGTGCTTGGGGGATGCGTGGGTCTTGAATGGTAACCCATTCAATTACTATAGTTTTGCTTTGGCAAGTTGAGGAGAGGCAATATTATCTATTTGTGCCTTTCCTTAGCAATTGAAGCAGAAACAAACTGCTCTTCCAGGTCTTCAGAGGCCTTTTAAAATGTATTCTTGTTTTTATTAAAGTAGTACATGTGCATAGGTTAAAAAATGAAGCATTGCCACAAGGCATTTAATAAACTGTTGTCCAGGCCCTGTTATCTCACTCTCAATTCTCACTCCTCAAAGGCAACCATCTCCTCCAGGTATTTGCTGCCATATTTATAGATAATATGCTTAGGATGCTTTTTTAATTTTTTTCAGTTTTAGGTTTATTATAAGGAGCCACGGGTGGCACAGTGGTTAAAGCGATGAACTGTTAACCAAAAGGTCAGCGGTTCAAACCCACCAGCGTGTCTGCAGGAGAAAAATGTGGCAGTCTGCTTCCGTAGAGGTTTACAGCCTTGGAAACCCTGTGGGGTCACTAGGAGTTGAAATTGACTTGACAGTAGTGGGTTAGATTTATTACTGAAGGCCTTGCCCTCCCTCTCATACACACACAGTTGTCCTCTCCATTTTCCCAAAACAGTTATGCCATTGCTTTTGGCCAAATCAGTTGTTAGTTCCATGTCTTCAGTACAGCTGAGCCACCTAGTATACTAGAATGACATTTTCTTTTAGTTCAACTTTCTGTTTTCTTCAGAGTTAGTAATTGTCAGTTTGCTTAGTTTTTTCATGCAGCTATCCCTGATTCACTCCCAGCCTCTCCAACTGAGCCAAAATGCCTCTCTCACTACCTTCAAGCACAGCAAGGCTTCCATGTTGTTGTTGGGTGCCGTCAAGCCGTTTTTGACTCACAGCGACCCCATGTTACAGTGTAGAACTGTCCCATGGTGTTTTCTTGGATGTAATCCTTACGGGGGCAGATCGCCAGGTCTTTCTCCCACAGAGTCTCTCCATAGAGTCGCCCTTTGTTCTTGGAGACATCTCTGTGGGGGGCCTTCTTCTCCATCTTCGAGTTCTTCTTTTGCTCTTAGCCTGGACATCCTCTGTGTCTCAGGGGCCTTTTTAAGGAACATACCTGCTTCCTCACTTAGAAGGAGCTATCAAAATCTTAAAAAAAAAAAAGAAAAAAAAGCTAAAATAATTTTGGATTTTCCTTTCGATCATACTTGAGACTACTCTTACCCACAGGCGTGTCTTAGACTTGCCTGTGAAGGCAAAATCGAATTTCTTGTTTGGTTTTAAATCCACCAAAACCTCTTTTTGCAAGTCTCATTTATACAATGGCATACAAGAAATGGAGCTGTTATTACTTCCAGGTGCACACACAGTAATTTAAATACTATAAAAGCCTTTCCAAGTAAAAAGGCCTCCTGGGCTTGCTTTAATGAATAGATAAGGCTAATTTGTAATTAGTACATTTTGTGGTTAATATGCAAATGAAGCCTGCTGTTATCTGTAATTAGCACCAAATTCTTGGTTGCTAAGGATGCAGCTGCTATCCATAAGGTTTTCAGAATAGGAATTCCAGAACACTTAATTGTGCTCCTGCGGAACCTGCACATAGACCAAGAGGTAGTCATTTAAACAAAACAAGGTGATACGGCATGGTTTAAAATCAGGAAAGGTGTGCGTCAGGGTTGTGTTCTTTCACCATACTTAGTCTGTATGCTGAGCAAATAATCCGAGAAGCTGGACTATATGAAGAAGAATGTGGCATCAGGATAGGAGGAAGACTCATTAACAACCTGCAATATGCAGATGACACAACCTTGCTTGCTGAAAGTGAAGAGGACTTGAAGCACTTACTGATGAAGATCAAAGACTACAGCCTTCAGTATGGATTACACCTTAACATAAAGAAAACAAAAATCCTCACAACTGGCCCAATAAGCAACATTGTGATAAATGGAGAAAAGATTGAAGTTGTCAAGGATTTCACTATACTTGGATCCATAATCAACATCCACGGAAGCAGCAGTCAAGAAATCAAATGACATATTGCATCGGGCAAATCTGCTGCAAAAGGCCTCTTTAAAGCATTAAAAAACAAAGACATCACCTTGAGGACTAAGGTGCACCTGACCCAAGCCGTAGTATTTTCAATCACCTCGTATGCATGTGAAAGCTGGACAATGAATAAGGAAAATCAAAGAAGAATTGATGCATTTTAATTATGGTGCTGGCAAAGAATATTGAATATACCACGGACTGCCAGAAGAATAAATAAATCTGTCTTGGAAGAAGTACAACCAGATTACTCCTTAGAAGCAAGGATGGCGAGACTTTGTCGCATGAACTTTGGACATGTTATTAGGAGGGACCAGTCCCTGGAGAAGGACATCATGCTTGGTAGAGGGTCAGCAAAAAAGAGGAAGACCCTCAACAAGATGGACTGACATAGTAGCTGCAACAATGGCCTCAAACATAGCAACGATTTGAGGGATAGCGCAGGACTGGGCAGTGTTTCGTTCTGTTGTGCATGGGGTCTCTATGAGTTGAAACTGACTTGATGACACCGAACAACAACAACAAGGATGCAGCTAAAATATTTATGAAGGTCTGTTATTCTCACTCAAGGCTCCAGCTACCTGAGTGCCCTCCAGACCTTACCTCCAGCCCAAATTCCCCTTCTGCCCCCTCCTGGGTGTCCAACTGCCTGCCGGACATTTCCTATGTTCCATATGCACCTTGAACTGGTCTAAATCTGAACTCATCAGTTTCTGTTCCCTCTCCACACTTGTACCCCCTTCCAAAAAATTCATTATCTGGCCACTACCATTGTCTTCCCCTCTTTCTCCTTCTCCTCTAAGAGGATCCCCATGTCAGTGAGCCCACCAACACTCATTCATTCATCCAACCCAGAAACCTGGGTTTGAATGCAATTCAATTCAATTCTGACACTAAGTGTAATACAACTCTTTTCTAGCACTACTACCTGGAATTAGGTCAAATTTCACAGGTACAAGGGCACATTCCACCAGACTGCCAAGTCTGTTCAAGACTTCAGACATCTGCCACGAGTTCAGGGGTTCCCAGGCCACCTGCACTTCTGACCTACTACCTCCAAATTCAGGGGGTTCCCACTATCCCGTCAAGTTCAGGAATTCACTAAAACCAACTCACAGAATCAAGAAAGCACTATACTTACGATTGCAGTTTTATTACAAAGGATGCAAGTCAGGACCAGTATAAAAAAGAGAGGCATAGGGCGAGGTCTTGCAGGGTCTTAAACGTGGAACTTCTGTGTCCCCAGGAATGTGTTACCCTACTGGTGCATTGATGTCTATCACCAACCAGGAAGCTCACTCGAGCTTCAGTGCCCAGAGTTTTTGTTTCATTACATAGTAATAGTTGATTGAATCATTGGCTATGTGATTGAACTCAATCTCCTTGGTGAATTGATCATGAATAGTGCATTAGTAAGGTCTGAGTGAATTGTTGAGTCTAGTTTTATTGCTACTGCCAAGTAATTGCTGGGAGGACAGGGTAGTGTAGGGGCTAGAGCCACTGGTAGTCAGGTGGTCTGGGATCTTCCTGTCTCCTGACTGTGACACGTTGGACCAACCAGCTTCCCTCTCCAGCCTTGATGGCTTCAGTGTAAGGGCAGCAGGTTGACCAGATGAATGTGGAGGCCCCACCAGCGTTGCCATATTGTGTATGATTGTTTTGCCTCTGATCGCCCACATCTGCACCCACCGGCCCCAAATGCAGATTAAGTCCTTTGACAGCAGGCTCTAAAAATCCAAGGAAGATTTTCTCATTGGGAGGAACATTCAAAATAACATCTTTTCAAGTGTATCGAAGATCAGAATATGAATAGGATGGGGGTGTGGTAGGAAGGCGCTGTGAAAGGAGGAGGGTAGAGCCCACAGCTTGGACTATTCTGAAAGGGGTGGTGGTGAAGCTTGCTTTCTTTTTCTACAAAATAACAAAATCACTGTGGGGACATTTACAGCCAGAATCTCTTTGACATTTTTGAATCTCTGAAATCATCAAAAATAAAACATTATGCCATGTGCATTGGCAAGGGAAATGCTTTATGTTGTGGAGTTGTTTAAAAGACACCAGTGTCACCTGGTTACTTTAGTTGATAGTGCTCTCTGCGTTTCTGAACAATTGAAAAAGAAGTTATAATTTCCTGAACACATTTATTTCATGTGGAAGGTGGGGTGGAGAGGATTAATTGCTTACTTACAAGTCATTCTGCAGGCATGGTGAGCATGTCAGGTCCACATCTTCCCTCTTTTGGAATGGAGGGGAATGGACAGCAATAAAAAATTTGAGGTGAATATGAGAATAATGTGCAGTCTGACTGCCATTCACTGAATTAAACCAGCTTCACAGTTGGGTGTTAGAGGCCAGCCCGAGAGCCATAACTCACCCTCCGAGTCTAGGAAATGAAGTCTTGGCTTTCCATTCAGAGGGGATACAAACAGAGCCCAGTGATCCCTGGAGGGTCCTGGAGGCTTTGATTCTCTTCCCTAACATCCTCTGCCCCCTGGGATGGTGACTTTTGGGGCAAAACTCATGAACAAGTGCTTGACCAGAGGCAGAGAAACAATAACTCTGAAGGTCCAGTGAAGAGGCAAGCTGGCTTTCACCCCGAAGCCACTTGGCCGCCTATAAATCAATTATCTACTTTCCCTGTTCTCCATCTAAGACTCTGTGATGGTATCATCCATAACATTTTTTGCCCAGTTAATAGTGCTTCAGGATCCAAGGTGGTGCCAAAATCCAGCAACCCACTGGCATTCAATGACAACCCCCAGCAAGGTTGCTGACAACAGGGGTAGCCATGAGTGTTGCTGAATATGCTCTTCAGCAAGAAAGAGCAGCAAAAGGGGAAAAGAAAAGAGATCCCAGCCTCAGAGAGTGGGCCAAGGTGGGAAGTGTAGCTGGAGCCTGAAACAGATTCTTTAGTACCGCTAGACCCTAGACTCTGCCCTTCTAGGAAACCCAGGACATATTATGGGCTGCCTCTGGGACACCCAAATCAGTAATGTTATAACTTCGTATTGTCAGAAGCTTGACTTTAACCTTCACATCCTAGAGGGGTTCTGAGTGGTGTAACCTGTGTAATGAGTGGTGGTTGGAACCATCTGGAAATAGAAGACATGGTTAGCTTTGTGCCTGACATTCCTTCTCTGTTGTCTTTACAAATGCACAGAAAGAGGTTTGGTAACTTGTTAGATGCCACAGAATAAGGGAGTTTCCTAACCAGAACTCCATTTCATGGCCATAGCCCATGACCTAATGCCACAGTAGGGGACAGTTCTGCACTGCTTGGAACAGGTGTGCACCAATACCCTAGTTCCAAACTTGTCCAAAAAATTGCTTCCAGCTTCTTACATTTTTTGGATTGTAGAACTTTTTGAGTATTAATTAGGCAGAAGCTCTTGACCCTCATTCCAGAAAAACTATACGTATACACAACTTTTGCCTATAATTTTTCTAGAAAGCAGGGACCCTTGGAGCTTACTCATAACCTCCAGGTTAAGATCCTGGTTTAGGAGTTGACATATAAGTCCCTCAAAAGAGAAGATGCTTCACTGTGATGTGTAAAATACATTATAAATTATTTATTTTACCAAAATTCAAATCATTTACAATTTCTCAGGACTGTGTCTGCTGATAAAGCAAGATACACCTGTAGTGGGATGCAAAAAGTTGTCTCTGAGGGAGAAGACTAGAAGTAACTTTTTCCCCAAAACGCACATCCACTACAATCCTGATTGCCCCAAGAGATTGTCTGCTGACTTGGAGTGCGTCACTGATGTTTTCTTAGGCGTCTAGTCTGCTTCTGATAATTTATATGAGCAGGGTTTGTCTAGGGTGTGTTTAGTGACAATGTTAGTAATGAATTTTGCACACGTTCCTTCACCCTGGTGTGATTTATTGCCAACTAGCTGAGCTTTGACTTTGTGCAGCTGAAGCATACATTACCTCACAGCTGAAACAAGGCTCCAGGGGTTGGGCTCCTGGTTCCCATCTATTTGGTTGTCATCTCTTTTTCCTCAACACCCTAAATGCACTGTCTGGAGTGGTCACCAGCACAAGAGGTTTTAGGAATCACTGTCCAATCCAAATTCTTGGCTGGGATGATGCAGGGGCTGGGTTTTATCAACATGTTTCTCCTGGAGCAGTTGAAACAGAGAAAGATGCTTCACAGGGTTTTGGCTCGTTCCAGGAAGAGCTGAGAGGGAGGCCTAGTACCACCCATTATGTTGTGCAGCTTGTGCCCTGCCGAGGATGCAGGAAGGGGCTGAGAGCAAGCTCACTTTTGGCTTGATCAGCTCTGCAGCCTGGGTGCTGCATCTGCCCTGAAGAGGCCGCTTTGTCTAATTCCCACAGAGGCACAGTACGGGCTAGTAGAATCCTGAGGATGACCCTCTTACTGATGGGCGTGATGGTTGACCCAGGGCAGGGTGGGGAGGAGGGTCCCAGGAATGTATCCTTGTCTGACAGCTGTCCAGGCCTGAGGACAGGGTGCCCGTCTTGTTCAGCATTGGTATCTGGAGCAGGCTTTAGCTTTAGCACTAAAGGAAGTTGTTTTCTTAGGGGAAGGCACTGCTCCCAGTCAGGAAAACTTGAGTTGGTAACAGATGTTATCACTACTCCTTCTGCTTACAAGTTGCTGCAAGTCATTTTCCAGTTTTTACACTGGATACCTTATCTTCTCAACCCTGGAGTAAGCTCCAGGAGAAGAACTGTCTCTTCTATTTTTCTAAGGTCCACCATGGCACCAAACCTGGCCCTGAACTTGCAGAATTTAGTGTCCCCGGGCTCAAGCTTTTCCTCATGCAATCATGAAAGAAAAAAAACAAAAAAAAACTAAACTCATTGCCATCAAGTCAATTCCAACCCATAGCAACCCTATAGGACGGAGCAGAACTGCCCCATAGGGTTTCCAAGGAGTGGCTGGTAGATTTGAACTGTCAACCTTTTGGTTACCAGCCGTAGCTCTTGATCACTATGCCACCATCTGAGATGACTAGACTACTCTCTACCCTGAAGACCCATGTCAAGTGCCACTACAAGGCCATGTGGAGAAAGAAAACAAGGGGCCAACTCCCAGCTCCACCTCTTCCTGGCCATGTGACCTTACCCAAGTGGGGAGTGAGCCCCACTCCACTCCCCCTGCACGATGGGGATAGTGACGACGACTTTCTGGAGCTGCTGTGAGGGTCTAGTCACAGAATGGATGTGGTTTGTTGCACTAGAAAGCTTTGAACAGTGTTGATTTATAGTATGGCCCTTCCTCCAGGAAGTGTTTTCCCAAAACCAAAGACCATCTCACCCTCAGTTGAACCTTCATACCAATTTGCACCCTGCATCGCTCACTCTCCTTCTGTCTTGTGTTTGTTATTACTCATCTGTGCAATATATATTTGCTATCTATCACTACCCCCACCCTTGGCCCTAATACATTCAAGTTTGTAAGCTTTTGAGGGCAAAGTTGACAGCTAACTCACCTTTACACAAGATAGAGCCTACAGCATATATAAAATTGGTTGCCATTGAGTTGATTCCAACTCATGGCGACCCCATGTGTGTCAGCAGAACTGTGCTCCCTAGGGTTTTTGTTGTTGTTTTAATTCTTTTATTATTATTATTTTTTATTGTGGTAATTATATAGGTAACAAAACATTTCATAGGGTTTTCAGTGGCTGATTTTTCGGAAGTAGATCACCAGGCCTTTCTTCTGAGGTGACTCTAGATGGACTCTAACCTCCAAACTTTTAGTTAGCAGTTAACCATTAATCGTTTGCGCCACCCAAGGATTCTTCCAGCACATATTAGGGTTAAATCAATGCTCCCTGAATTGCATGATTTACTGTTGTGGGATAAATATACTCAAGTTCTAAGAAGAAAAGCTGCACAGACACACACAGTGGTGATTTTTCAGACTTGAAGATTTCCTCTGCAACAAAATGTTTTTTCTATCAACAACAGAATTAGCCAGACATGTGAATAATTTTAAACAGCCTGAAAAATTACCATTGATTTCGAACCATTGATTTTCTGCATCACAGTAACACATTAAATCTCTTCTCTGAAAAAGACAAAAGAGAACTAAAAGAATAAACTTTCACTCCACAGGGTTGGGGAACAGGGAGTACTTATACAACTAAACAAATTTAATAAGTTGCCTATTTTTATACTAGGTGACCTGTTAAGGACATTTTGCTACCATCCATAAAATCCCATTATATAATAAGTAAAAACTTGGATGTGCCCCCAAAGAAGAGGGGAGCTGAGGCCATCTCTGCCACGAGAGTAGATGACTGTGTGGTGCAGACCCCAGGCTCTGGAGCCCTGGCGAGCTGGTTGAGGGGGAGCTTGAGGCCCCAGCCTCCCACCCCCACCCAAGCTAACTAGGTTTACATCCGAATGTGAGTACTCATGAAGGCAGATGCTCAGTTTCCAAATCTGTGTCCTGAGTCGAGTCATCACTGGGTTTGACTTGTTTTGTTATTGAAACTACAGGTTTAAAAAAAAGGAGTGTTGAGACTTTGGGAGCCCTGGTGGTGTACTGGTTAAGAGTCTGGCTGCTAACCAAAAGGTTGGCAGTTCGAATCCATCAGCCGCTCCTTAGAAACCCTATGGAGCAGTTCTACTCTGTCCTACAGGGTCACTATGAGTTGGAAATAGATGCGATGGATTTGGTTTTTTGGGTTTTTTTTGGTTGAGACTTTCTTCATAGTTTTCAACTCAGAAGAAGAAATCTCCTCAGGCATATGAGAGGTGGTTTAAATTTAGAACTACCATTCATAAAGTTTTTCCAAACCAACTTTGTTTCTGTGACCTTTAGTAATCTTGTTATTCCCAGTAGAAAATGCTCATAGCTAAAGCAGTATTACCAGTATAACTTACAACTTTGTTTTTACACAGAAAAGAAGTTTTCCCATGTCCCTTACCTCTCCAAACCCTTCCCCACTCCCCCCCACAAAAACAAAAACAAAAACAAAAAAAAACCCTAAAACTTTCTATACTTGGTTTCAGGCTCAAAGCAGGTTTTATTTATTTATTTTTAGACTGCACCAGTTAAATCTGTTCATCTTTTCTGAGTTGAGGGACTGGAAGAAATCACACATCGTTTCTGATGTGATATACCCATGGGCGGTTTTGCATCCTACCCAAAGATAGCTCAACTTCATTTTAAGACTTCTGCCTTCTATGGCAATCAAGATCGAACTTTTCTAAGTAGCCACATGCTTGTAGGTTATGCAACTCTAAGCACAAGCCAATGTTTGCAGTGGTCTTTAGTTCACTTTGGATAAACTTCTAAGCCTGGAGGCATGTGTGCAGGTGCTTCGGTATTCCCCACGGGCATACGAGTACCCCAAGCTGCTCAAGTTTCAAGATGAGAATAGGGTAAACAGCGTATGTGTTTTGTCAAAGGTCAAACTGCCCGCCAAAGTGGAGGCAATTTTTTTTCCCCATCCCCATCTGTATTTCCATAGGGAATAATGCCAAGTGAGCAAGGAATCAGAGAGTCAGGAGACTAGCTGTGTGACCTTATTTAAGTTACCTACCATTTCCAAGTCTCACTTTGCTCACCTATAAAATGGGACCAGATGCTCTGGAAGACTATTTCCAGCTCAAACTCAGTCTCATGATTTTCTTCTCTCTGGGAAGCGCCCATGAGGCAAGCAGGGTCCGGGAAGTAGCTCCGCCCTCCCCAAACATGCTGAATCCATCCAGCCTCCTGGTTAATTTCCTCCTGGTTCTCACCCTGGGCCAGTGTCCTTTTCTCTGAGTTCCCTCCAGCCTTGGATACCCCATGAGCAGCCCCTTCCACTGGACCCCATAAACAAGATATCTGGGGTAGCATATTTGTAATCAAGGTCCAACCTTGGTCACTATTCCTAACAAACTTGATTCTATTATGACTGCCACAGATTGAATTGCATCTCCCAAAAGTATGTGTCAACTTGGCTAGGTTGTGATTCCTAGTATTGTATGAATGTCTACCATTTTATCATCTGATGTGATTTCCCTATGTGTTGTAAATTCTATCACTATGATCTAATAAGATGGATTAGCGGCAGTTATATTGATGACATCTATAAGATTCGATAGTGTCTTAAGTCAATCTCTTTTGAGATATAAAAGAGAGAAGTGAGCAGAGAGAGAGGGGGACCTCATATCACCAAGAAAGCGTGCCGGGAGAAGAGCACATCCTTTGAAGTTCCTCTGCTGAGATGCTCCCAGACCAAGAGAAGACTGATGCATCACAAGGACCTTCCTCCAGAGCCGACCGAGAGAGAAAATCTTCCCCTGGTGCCAGCGTCCAGAGAGCAAGCCTTCCCCTGGAGCTGACACACTAAATTCTGACTTCTAGCCTACTGGACTGTGAGAGAATAAACTTCTCTTTGTTAAGGCCATCCACTTGTGGTATTTCTGTTATGGCAGCACTAGATAACTAAGACAATGATAAACCTCCTTATAGCCTTATCAGTTTCCTCAAACTCTCTGCTTACCTCCTCTGCTAAAGTGAAACCTGATCTTTTTCCACCAGTAATAATTTCTTTGCAACTCCTTTGAGGCCATTTCTTTCATTCCAGATATACTATTTGTTGAGCTCGAGAAATGCTTGTTATGAAAGATGAAAAGGTGACCATCCAAGAAGCTCAACGAACCCCATATAGGATAGACCCCAAAAGAAAATCATCAAGGCATATTATAATCACACTCGCCAAAATCAAAGACAAAGAAAGAATCCTGAGAGAAGCTCGAGAAAAACAAAAAGTCACATACAGAGGAGAAACAATTAGACTAAGCTTGGATTATTCAACAGAAGCCATGCAGGCAAGAAAGCAATGGGATGACATATATAAAACCTTGAAAGTAAAAAATTGCCAGCCAAGAATAATATATCCTGCAAAACTCTCATTCAAATATGATGGTGAAATTAGGACATTTCCAGATAAACAGAAATTAAGGGACTATGTAAAAACCAAATCAAACTTACAAGAATTATTAAAGGGAGTCCTTCCAACTGAGAACAAACAATATCATACCACAGGCTGAATCTAGGATGCAAGATCATACCAACAAGATACCAACCTAGGAAATGAACTCTCAAGGACTATCCAAAACTAAAAGAATTACAGCAGGGAACTAGAGAGGTTAATCTGTAAATGACAACAATATCAGAACAATAAAAGAAGCAATAAATTGTGTAGGTATAGAACCTTCTAGTGGAGAGGAAGGCAAGGTGATACCAAGTAATAATAGACTAGTTCAAACCTAGCAAATAAGGGTAAACTTCAAGGTAAACACAAAGAAAGTTAACAAACCTACTCATCAAAATGAAGAAGACAAACATAAAGTCTCAGTAAAAACAAAACCTACAAAAACAAAAGAAATGAAAAAAAAAATCCACAAACCACAGGAATTCAGCACAGGAAAGTAAGAGGAACAAAGAAAACGTCAGCACCACAAAAAAAAAAGCACTACAAAATGACAGCAATAAACTCACACCTATCAATAATTACACTGAATGTAAATGGCCTACATGCACCCATAAAAAGACAGAGACTGACAGAATGGATAAAAAAAACAGGGTCCATCAATACACTGTCTACAAGAGACACACCTTAGAAAAAAAGACATAAATTTATTAAAAATCAAAGGATGGAAAAAAATATATCAAGCAAACAGCTACCAAAAAAGAGCAGAAGTAGCAATACTAATCTCAGATAAAATAAATTTTAAAACAAAATCCACAATAAAACACAAAGAAGGGCACTATGTCATGATTAAAGGGACAATCCAGCATGAAGGCATAACCATAATAAACATCTACACACCCAATGACAGGGCTCCAAAATACGTAAAACAAACTCTAACAGCACTGAAAAGAGAAACTGACAGTTCTGCAATAATAGTAGGAGACTTCAACACACCACTCTCGGTATAGGAGAGAACATCTAGAAAGAAACTAAACAAAGATATAGAAGAGCTAAAGGGCACAATCAGCATCTTAGTCATCTGGTGCTGCTATAACAGAAATACCACAAGTGGATGGCTTTTAACAAAGAGAAGTTTATTTTCTCACAGTCCAGTAGTCTACAAATCCAAATTCATGGCATCAGCTCCAGAAGAAGGCCCCCTCTCTCTGTCGGCTCTAGAGGAAGGTCCTTGTGATGCATCAGTCTTCTCTTGGTCTGGGAGCATCTCAGCACAGGAACCTCAGGTCCAAAAGACATGCTCTGCTCCTGGCACTGCTTTTTGGTGGGGTGAGGTTCCCATGTGTGTCTGCTTGCGTCTCTCTTTTATATCTCAAAAGAGATTGGCTGAAAACACTATCCAATCTTGTATACTTCATCAGTATAACTGCTGCTGATCCATCTTATTAGATCATAGTGATAGAATTTACAACACATGAGGAAATCACATCAGATTATAAAATGGTACACAATTATACAACACTGGGAATCATGACCCAGCCAAGATATTTTGGGGGGACACAATTCAATCCATGACACTCCACCCTTTGAACCCCACATATTCATGTCCTTGCAACATGCAAAACATACTCATCTCATCATATCACAGCAAAAATCTTAACTCCAAGTCCAAAATCCAAAAATTCCTCTTCATCTGTGAAATCCAGAATACAAGTTACCTGCTTCCAAAGGTACAATGGCAGAACAGGCATAAGATAGACATTTCCATTACAGATGGGAGAAACTGGAGGAAAAGAAGGGATAACAGGCACGAAGCAAGTCAGCAGAACACATTACATTCGTCCTCAAGGCTTTGAAAATAATCCTGTTCTCTGAGACAATTTACACAATAACCCTGCCCTCCAGGATCTAGGTTTTGGCCACAGTCTCTGGATTCTGAGTGGAGGCCCCTTGGCCCTGGGATTCAGCTCCACCTTGCAGACCCACTGGGATGGCAACTCTGCTCCCTCAGCTTTAGGCACACCATTCTCCTAGTCCACTGGAGTGACAACTCCACCCTTAGAAACACCAGAGGCCATGGCCATACCTTTTGAGATTGAGGCAGCTCAGCTTCTTGTGTTCCTTGTCTCTTCAGCTTCTGCTTCCTGTGGCCTCTTGGCCCTCAGGCCTCACGCCTGCATCTGCCATGCTTGGGCACGTGTTCCAAAGCTCGGTGGCTCCACTGATAAGTGCCTGGAGGCACCTCACTCCACCAGGAAGCCTCTTGAGCACAGGCATTCAGCTCTCTCACTTTGTGGGTCAGCTCCAGCGCTATCTCATGCTGGTCTCCTGGTTCTGCTGCTGCTGGTCCTCTGCTGCTGCTACTCCTCTATCCATTCACAGTTTCAAAACTGCTTCCACATTTTAGGTATCTGTTAGAGCAGCACCCTACTCCTGGTACCAAATTCTGTCTTAGTCATCTAGTGCTGCTATAACAGAAATACCACAAGTGGATGGCTTTTAACAAAGAGGAGTTTATTCTCTCACGGTCCAGTAGGCTACAAGTCCAAATTCATGGCATCAGCTCCAGGAGAAGGCTCCCTCTCTCTGTTGGCTCTGGAGGAAGTCCTTGTGATGCATCAGTCTTCCCTTGGTCTGGGAGCATCTCAGCACAGGAACCTCTCAGGTCCAAAAGACATGCTATGCTCCTGGCGCTGCTTTCTTGGTGGTTCCCATGTGTCTCTGCTTGCTTCTCTCTTTTATATCTCAAAAGAGATTGGCTTAAGACATTATCCAATTTTGGATACCTCATCAGTATAACTGCCGCTAATCCATCTTATTAGATCATAGTGATTGAACTTACAACACATGAGGAAATCACATCATATTATAAAATGGTACACACTTATACAATACTGGGAATCATGACCCAGCCAAGTTGACAGATATTTTTTGGGGACACAATTCAATCCATGACAATCAGCCAACTTGACTATGAGTTCTATATACCCATAGACATATATAGAACACTTCACCCTACAGCTGCAAAGTACACATTCTTTCCAATGCACATGGAACATTCTCCAGAATAGACCACATCTTAGGCCACAGAGCAACCCTCTACAAAACCCCAAACACTGAGATAATACAAAGTAGCTTCTCTGACCACAACGCCATCAAGGTAGAAGGTAACAACAGGAAGAGCAAGGAAAAAAAAAATCAATTACATGGAAACTGAATAATACCCTGCTTACACATCACTGGGTAATAGAAGAAATCAGAGATGGAATCAAAAAATTCCTAGACTCAAACGAGAATGAAAATATACCAAAACCTTTGGGATACACCAAAGGCAGTCCTCAGAGGACAATTTATAGCAATAGATGCACACATCAAAATATTAACTACACAACTCAAACAAATAGAAAGAGAACAGCAAAAAAAAGCTCACGGCCACCATAAGAAAGGAAATAATAAAGACCAGAGCAAAAATAAATGAAGCAGAGAACAGAAAAATGATAGAAAGAATCAACAAAACCAAAAGTTGGTTCTTTGAAAGGATCAACAAAATCGACAAACCACTGACCAGACTGACAAAAGAAAAACAGGACAGGATGCAAATAACCCAAATAAGAAATGAAATGGAAGACATTACAACAGACCCAACTGAAATAAAAAGGATCATAACAGAGTATTATAAAAAACTATACTCCAACAAATTTGAAATCCTAGAGGAAATGGATAAATTTCTAGAAACACACCACCTACCCAACTAACACAAACTGATGTTGAAAATCTGAACAGACCCATAACAAGAGAAGAGATTGAAAAGGTAAAACAAACAAACAAACAAACAAAAAAAAAACTCCCAACAAAAAAAAGCCCTGGCCCAGATGACTTCACTGCAGAATTCCACCAAACAGTCATAGAGGAGCTTATACCAGTACTACTCAAACTATTTCAGAACATAGAAAAGGAAGGGATATTTCTGAATTCATTCTATGAAGGTGGCATAACCCTGATATGAAAACCAGGCGAAGACACCACAAAAAAAAAAAATTACAGACAAATATTTCTCATGAATATAGATGCAAAAATTCTCAACAAAATTCTAGCCAATAGAATTCAGCATCATATCAAAAAAAAAAAATACACCATGACCAAGTAGGATTCATACCAGGTATGCAACGATGGTTCAACATTAGAAAATCAATCAACGTAATCCACCACATAAATAAAAGGAAAAAAAGAATCACATGATCATCTACATCAGTGCAAAAAAGGCATTCGACAAAGTCCAACAGCCATTCCTGATAAAAACTCTCAATAAAATAGGTATAGAAGGGAAATTTCTCAACATAATAAAGGGCATCTATGCAAAAACAATGGCCAACATCATTCTTAATGGAGAGAGGCTGAAAACATTCCCCTTGAGAACAGGAACAAGACAAGGATGCCCTTTATCTCCACTCCTATTTAACACTGTGCTGGAAATCTTAGCTAGAGCAATAAGGCAAGAAAAAGAAATAAAGGGCATCCAAATTGGTAATGAAGAAGTTGAACTGTCCCTATTTGCGGATGATATGATACTATACATAGAAAACCCAAAAGACTCCATGAAAAAACTACTGGAACTAATAGAAAGATTTAGCAGAGTAGCAGGACACAAGATAAATGCACAAAAATCAGTTGAATTCCTATACACCAATAAAGAGAATGATATAAAGGAAATCAGGATAACAATACCATTTATAATAGCCCCTAAAAAAATAAAATACTTAGGAATAAATCTAACTGGTGATGTAAAAGACCTATACAAAGAAAACTACAAAACACTACTGCAAGAAACCAAAAGAGATCTACATAAATGGAAAAACATACCATGCTCATGGATTGGTAGACAACATTGTGAAAATGACAATTCTACCCAAAGTGATTTACAAATACAATGCAATCCCGATCCAGATACCAGCAACATTCTTTAAAGAGATGGAAAAACTAATCATTAACTTTATATGGAAAGGGAAGAAGCCCCAAATAAGTAAAGCATTACTGAAGAAGAAGAATAAAGTAGGAGGACTCACACTACCTGACCTCAGAACCTACTGTACAGCTATGGTAGTCAAAACTACCTGGTACTGGTGCAACAACAGATACACTGACCAACTGGAACAGAATTGAGAATCCAGATGTAAATCCATCCACCTATGGCCACCTGATCTTCGACAAGGGCCCAAAGTCCATCAAATGGGGAAAAGACAGTCTTTTTAACAAATGGTGCTGGCAAAACTGGATGTCCATCTGCAAAAAAATGAAACAGGACCCATACATCACACCATATACAAAAACTAATTCAAAATGGATCAAAGACCTAATATAAAGCCAAAAGCTATAAAGTTCATAGAAGAAAACATAGTATCAACACTAGAGGCTCTAATACATGGCATTAATAGGATACAAACCATAACCAACAACACACAAACTCCAGAAGATAAGCTAGATAACTGGGATCTTCTTAAAAATTAAATACTTATGTTCATCAAAAGACTTCACCAAAAGAGTAAAAAGAGAACCTACAGACTGGGAAAAAAATTTTGGCCATTACAAATCAGACAAAGGTCAATCTCTAAAATCTATAGGAAAATCCAACAACTCTACAACAAAAAGACACATAATCCAATTAAAAAATGGGCAAAGGAATTGAACAGCCACTTCACCAAAGAAGACATTCAAGTGGCTAACAGACACATGAAGAAATGCTCGTGATCACTAGCCATTAGAGAAATGCAAATTAAAACCACAATGAGATACCATCTCACCCCAGCATTACTGGCATGAATCAAAAACAATGGAAATAACAAATGCTGGAGAGGCTGTGGGGAGACTGGAACTCTTATGCACTGCTGGTGGGAATGCAAAATGATACAACCATTTTGGAAAACAATATGGTACTTCCTCAGAAAGCTAGAAATAGAAATACCATATGATCCAGCAATCTCACTCCTAGGAATATATCCTAGAGACATAAGAGCAGTCACACGAATAGACATATGCACACCCATGTTCACTGCAGCATTGTTCACAATAGCAAAAAGATGGAAACAACCCAGATGCCTATCAACATATAAATGGATAAACAAACTATGGTACATACACACAATGGAGTATTCCGCAACGATAAAGACCAATGATGAATCTGTGAAGCATCTCATAACATGGATGAATCTGGAGGGCATTATGCTGAGTGAAATAAGTCAATCACAAACGGACAAATATTGTATGAGGCCACTACTGTAAAAACTCATGAAAAGGTTTACACACAAAAAGAAACAATCTTTGATGGTTATGAGGGAGGGAAGGGGTGGGGGAGGAAACACTAAACAGACAATGGATAAGTGGTAACTTTGGTGAAGGGTAAGACAGTACACAATACTGGGGAAGCCAGCACAACTTGTACAAGGAAAGGTCATGGAAGCTCTATAGACACATCCAAACTCCCTGAGGGGCCGAATTGCTGGGCGGAGGGCTGTGGGGACCATGGTCTCGGGGAACATCTAGCTCAATTGGCATGACACAGCTTATAAAGACAATGCTCTACATTCTACCTTGTTGAGTAGTGTCTGGGGCCTTAAAAGCCTGTGAGCAGCCATCTAAGATACTCCACTGGTCTCATCCCTTCGGGAGCAAGGGAGAATGAAGAGAACAGGATACAAGGGAAAAATTAGTCCAAAGGACTAATGGACCACAACTAGCACAGCCTCCACCAGACTGAGTCCAGTACAACTAGATGGTGCCTGGCTACAACCACTAACTGCTCTGACAGGGATCAAAACAGAGGATCCCAGAGAGAGCTGGAGAAAAATGTAGAACAAAATTCTAAGTCACAAAAAAAGACTGACAGGGATCAAAACAGAGGATCCCAGAGAGAGCTGGAGAAAAATGTAGAACAAAATTCTAAGTCACAAAAAAAGACCAGACTTACTGGCCTGACAGAGACTAGAGAAACTCAGAGTATGGCTCCCGGACACCCTTTTAGCTCAGTAATGAAGTCACTCCCGAGGTTCACCCTTCAGCCAAAGATTAGACTGGCCCATAAAACAAAACGAGACTAATGGGGCACAATAGCCCAGGGACAAGGACTAGAAGGCAGGAGGGACAGGAAAGCTGGTAATAGGGAACCCAAGGTCAGGAAGGGAGAGTGTTGACATGCCGTGGGGTTGTTAACCAATGTCAGAAAACAATATGTGTACTGTTTAATGAGAAACCATTTGTTCTGTAAACCTTCATCTAAAGTACAATAAAAATTTTTTTTTAAAAATGCTTGTTAAGTAAATAACTGAATGACAAATGGTAAGTGCTATAGGAGATTCAGAAACAAGATCTATTCCCAGCTTCAAGGAGCTATGTTTATCTGTGGTGGTGGAAAAGATCAAACACACCCAAAATTAGCTAGAATATAAGCAGCTCCAATATTTGTAGTATGGCCACACTGGTTAGGAAATAGCCACTTCCCTAAACACCCCCTGCAATTGTCTCCCTCTTCCAAGCCATCTTGAGCCTCCCACAAGCTAGGACTCGCCTAGCTTAACACCTAGCTTGGCGGCTAATCTCCAGTACTCTGCTCCAAAGCTATAACTGTTCTGATAGCTCGATACCCATGCCTATGGGTTGGTAAATATTTTATTACTACTGTCTTAGTTATCTGGAGCCCTGGTGGCACAGTGGTTAAGAGTTTGGCTGCTAACCAAAAGGTCAGCAGTTCGAATCCACCAGCCGCTCCTTGGAAACCCTATGGGGCAGTTCTACTCTGTCCTATAGGGTTGCTGTGAGTTGGAACCAATTCAATGGCAATGGGTTTTTTTTTTTTTTTTTTTTTTTAAATCTAATGCTGCTATAACAGAAATACGTCAAGCGGATGGCTTTAACAAAGAGAAATTTATTCTGTCACAGTCTAGGAGGATAGAAGTCCAAATTCACAGTGCCAGCTACAGAGGGCTTTCTCTCTCTGTGGGCTCTGGGGGAAGGTTCTTGTCATCAATCTTCTCCTGTCCTATGAGCTTCTCAGTGCAGGCACCTTGGGTCCAAAGGATATGCTCCTCTCCTGGTTCTGCATCTTGGTGGTATGAGGTCCCCATGTTTCTCTGCTTGCTTTTCTCTTTTATATTTCAAAAGAGATTGAGTAATCTTGTAGATTGAGTCCTGCCTCATTAACATAACTGCCTCTAATCCTGCCTCATTAATATCATGTCAGTAGGATTTACAACACATTGGAAAATCACATCAGATGACAAAATGGTGGACAATCACATAATGCTGGCAATCATGGCTTAGCTAAGTTGACATACATTTTGGGGGGATACAAATCAATTGTTATCAACTACTAAATGTAAGTAAAACTCAGGTAGGTGCCAAGAGGAAATTATCAAGTAAGTAAAGAAAAGAAAGATTGGGAAAGTTGGTTCCAATCTCAGCTACAGGGATGCGCATCAGACATAAGCCTGGCCAACCAGAGAAGGCATTACTTTCCTCTGGCCACAATGATTGGTTCAGGAATGGGCAATGACTCAACCAGATGCAATGAGATGCAATGAAACTTTTGCTAGGACTGTTGGGAAAGAATTATTTGTTCATTTCTGTTGGATGTGAACTGAGATGTGACTCTCAACACACTAGCTCAAGTTATACCTACCTTCTAGAGTAGGTGAGTTTGTTTTTCTGTCATCTGTAACAATAAAGTCCTGATAACTAGAATGGAACAGCAAAAGGAAAGAAGATAAATGGAAAACCATGCCCTGCCATTCTCATCTTCCTTGTCGGTCTTGTGGAGTCATCTCTACATTCTAATCTTGGGAATTGGTCCCCTTACTCTTTCCTATTCTGCCAGGTCATTATCCCCTTCCAACTTTGCTTGATCTTTCACCTCGCCTAGATAGACTACAGGATCCTAAAGTCCCTCACCTTTTCAACCTTCTGTTCCCACTTTGCCATTCTCCAATCTTCGGACATCAGGGCAATGCTTCCCAGCCCTTTTCACATCATAGAATACATAGAAAATGAAAATATTGGAATGGCACCCTAGGGCAAACTAAAGAATTAGGGTATCTAGATGGGTCTTGGTGGAAAAAAATCCATTACATTTTCTTTATATAATACAACTCTAATAAAAAGTAAAATACAAAGTACTAGGGAAGATATGGCTTTGTGTGAAACTGTGAAATAAAATCTTATCAAAATGTTAAATGAGAAACTTAAGCTTGCTTCCATGAACATGACTGTTTTATAGCAGTTTTAATGCTTCAAATGGCTACCCTGAAATTCCGATCAAGGCTTTTTAATAATGGGTCTCTTCAAATTCTCAGTAGTCACTATCAATGAGAAACTTTGCACATGTTGGTGATAAAAAAATTAAAACCATTTTTTTAAGCAACCTTTCAAAAATGTTGAAATTATATTTAAAGAATCAAACAACTTTTTTTCTTTTTCATTTCTACATACAAATGTAATACTGATACTTCTTGTGATAAAGCAAATGGACTTCTAATCCAATAGGATTATTTTTACATTATTTCAAAGTAATGGTGAAACCTAATGTGCAGAATGAACATGCACTGTTAAAGCGTTCTCTGTACCTAAAATGAATGTTACCAGAATGGTTCGTCAGCCACAGTGGACAGAAGTTTCTGACATGTGAAGCCAGAGACTTGGGGCCACCCTCTAGAGGCCCCACTAGCCTCCCAGACAGCCCCTCTGAGCAGCCTCACACACGGCTGTGGGCTCAGCAGCTCCATGGGCCCCTTCCAGGATGGGTTTAGTATCATGCCCTGTAGCTGGCCTGGCCCAGTCATCATGTTGGAGCTGTGTGCACCTGATGTTGGTCATTGTACTTTCTGCCTGTGAGAGCCGTGGGGCTCTCCCTTTCAGCAGTTCAGAGGCATCTCTTGGCTGGAGGCAACAGTCCAGGCCTCATTAAGCCGCACCTCCTGGCACACCTAGTGTCATGAAACACTGGTTGGGGAGCTCTGTATGGCTGGATGTATCATCACAAAGTGAACACATCCTGTGTAACTACAACCCTTGGGGATATTAATTCATCTACTGACACAGAATAAACCCTAAGCAACACTATCTCCATTTCCTTATATTCCCTCGTTTTCCTGTTGACCCTAGCCATCCTCACTATGTTTCTTAAACTGCTTCTGAAGGTCACCAAGAAGCCAAATTCAAGGCCTTTTTCTCAGTTCTTGAATATTCTCAACTTTCTTACAGCAACCAGCACTATCTTCTTCCTCCTCCATTAGGAAACATTTATCTCTCTTGGCTCCTGGGGATTGCGAACTGGCACCTTCTTGAACCTCTTTTTACCTCTGGACCTTGTGTTACTTTCTTTACCGGTTGTTTTTTCTTCCACTCATTGATGTTGAGGTCTCTGACCCTCTTTTTACTCCAGAGCTTTATCCAGCACTGTTGTGTGGACAAATTTAAAATCTTGCCAGTAGCCCTAACTGCCTCAACTGGTAGTTCTTAATTTCTGCCTTCCCTTTGGACAGTTGCACTTCAGTCTCTTGACAGCACTTCCAGGCTCGTTATGCTCAGAAGCCCCTTCTTCATTCTAGCCCCAAGTCAGCTCTTCCATCCCACTTCTGTTTCTGTGAAAGGCATCACCATTTCCCCACCTAAATTTGAAACCTTGAAGGTAAGCTTCGCTTCTCAACTGACTGTTCAATCTTGATGATTCTCCCCCATGAATGCCTCTCCAATCCATCTTCTCTATTTCTGTAGATGTCACCCTACTCCAGGTTCTTTACTTCTCACCTGGATTATTACAATAGCCTCTCAACTGACCCTATCATCTTGTTTTTTTTTCCTTTCTGCTACCTAAAATAGACTGCTACCAGATTACTCTCACAAAGAACTCCCTTGTTTAAAAGTTTTCAGTAGCTCCTTATTGTTGACGAAATTTAGCCCAAACTTCTTAGTCAGACATTCAAAGCTCTTCATTATCTGTCTCCAGCCTATCTATATAGCTTTACTTCATCCATAGATTCTAGAGTCTGGGTGGTGCAAATGGTTAATCCACTAACTGCTAACAGAAAGGCTGGTGATTTGAGTCCACCCAGAGGCACCTCAGAAGAAAGGCCTGGTGATCTACTTCCAAAAAATCAGCCACTGAAAACCCTATGACAGCTGTTGTGGAAAACAGTACAGTGGTTCCTCAAAAAACTAAAAATAGAACTACTGTATGACCCAGCAATTCTACTCTTAGGTATATACCCAAAAGCCTTGAAAGCAGAGACTCAAAAAGAGACTTGTACACCGATATTCATTGCAGTAGTATTCACAATAGCCAAAAAGTGGAAACAAATGCCCATTAGATAAATGGATAAACAAAATGTAGTACATACATACAATGTAATACTCCTCAGCCAGTTGGAGAAATGAAGTCTTGATAACATGCTACAGTATGGATGGAGCTTGAAGACATTATGCTGAGCAAAATAAGCCAATCACAAAAGGACATATATTGTAGGACTTCACTTATACAAAAAGACAAGGCAAATGTATAGAGACCAACGTTGATCAGTGGTTACCAGGGGCAGGAGGGAGAGGAAAAGGGGGGTTAACAGTAATGGAAAAATCGCATTGATTAAGGGTGGGGTTGCAGAACCAATTATCAGAATTGCTGTCAACAAGTTATACACCTTTAAATAGTTGAATTGGCAAAAATTGTGTGATAGATATATTTACAACAAAGGCCAAAAAAAACAAAAAAAAAACAAAAACAAAGAGTAGCTGCTGAGGCTGCTTATGTATAACCAAATACCCCATGGGATTTGGTTCCTCAGTTTGTAGATTTAGGGTCATGGTTTCACGGGACATCATAGTTAACTGGCCTAATAACATGGTTAGTACTTCTGTTCTACCTCCTAGTTCGTTGCATAGTGCCTGGGGTCTTAAAAGCTTGCAAGCGGCCATCCAAGGCACAACAATTGGTCTCTGTTCACCTGTAGCAACAGTGAAGAGAGAGTCAGGAATAGGAGGATATGGAACGTGTGGCTAATTGCCTCCATGAACAACTGCCTCCTTTGCCATGAAACCAGAAGAACTGGATGGTGCCCGGCTAACATTAGTGAACATTTTGATCAAAAATTCCATGGAAGAATCCTGATCAAAAGGGGGGAAATGCAGAACAGAATTTAAAATTCTCATGGACTCTAGACTTTCTGGAGCCATGGAGGGTAGATGAACCCCTGAAACTATTGCCCTGAGATAATCTTTACACCTTAAACCAAAAATATCCCCTGAAGTCATCTTAAAACCACACAATAGTTTAACTTAATTAGTAAAAAAGGTCTGCCTTGAGCATTGTGCTCTTCTGAGAACTATCTATATGGGATGAAATTGACAACAGCAACTCGAAAGATTAGATAGGAACCTCAGGGGACAATGAGTTGATGTTAATGAGGGAGGAACAACTCAGAAAAGGAGGGTGAGAATGGTTGTACAACTTGAAGAATGCAACCAACATCACTAAATTGTATGTGTAGAAAGTAAAAAAAAACCAAAACAAAAAACTGTGGAGCACAGTTCCACAATGACACACATGGCAGAATCAACTTGAGGGCAATAGGTTGGTTAGAAATATTTACTGAACTACACTATGTGCCAGACTGGGCAGGTGCTGGAATTACAGCAATGATTAAAATCAAATTCTCAGTTCACATGGAATTTATATTCTAGAGGAGAGTTAATTAATTGATAGACAAGTAAACACATATGTCAGATCATAAGTGCTTGTAAGTTAAGAGCATAGACGGTGATGGAAGTGGCATTTTAGATAGGTAGGCCAGGGAAGGTCTTTTTGATAAAGCAACATTTATTTAGAGACTTGAATGCAGTCAAGGAGTGAACCTTATGGATATCTGGGGGAGGCACATTCCAGGTAGAGAGAAGAGGACATTCAGAGTCCTTCAAGTAGGGGACATGCTTGGCAAGTTGGAGAAACAGCAAAGAAGCCAGTATGGATGAACAGAATGAGCAGGGAGAATAGATGAGATCAGAGAGGCAGCAGCCAGGGGCCAGGTTACATAGGGCCTTGTGGGCCATGGTATGCACTAGGATTTTAGTCTGAATGAGATGGAAGGCACTGGAAGGTTTTGAGTAGAGTGACATGTTCTTAAAAGGTTACACTGGCAGCTCTGTGGAGTATAGATCTAGGGGAAAGGGGAGGCAAGAATGGAAACTGGGATGCCAGTTGGGAGTTTATTGCAGTTGTCTAGGCAAGAGATGGGATAATACTGGAGAGGCTGAGAACTATAAATTCTGGTTATATTTCGAGGGTAGTGCTAACAGCATTTGTTGATGGATTGGAAATGGAGTGTGAGAGAAAGGAAGAGTCAAACATGACTCTGAAGAAACTGGAGAAATGCACCTGCCATTAACTAAGCTCTATAGGAAGACTGTGGTAAGAGAAGGAAGTCAATAGAAGGAGGTAAGTTCAGTTTTTGATGTATTAAGTTAGAGCTATTAGACATCCGAATGATGATGTCAAGTTGTCAGTTGGAAAACTGAGTCTAGAATTCAGGAGAAAGATCCAGGCTACAAATAAATTCAGAAATTGTTTGTATCTAGATGTTATTTGTGTTCAGAGACTAGGAAAGAACTTATACAGAGCAAAGAGAAAAGTCAGCTGACTAAACCTGGGTCACTACAATATGTAGAGGTTGGGAAGGTGAAGAGCGTTCTATACTGATAAGGAGCAGCCAGTAGAAAGGAAGAAATCAAGAGACTATAGTGGCCTGGAAGCCAACTGAAAAAGGGCTCAAAATGGAGAAAGTAGCCTGTGACTTGCTTTAAAATAATCGTGTGTGTGTGTGTGTGTGTGTGTGTGTGTGTGTGTGTAAAGGAGGATGGGGGATTGGTTGGTATATAAATGAGTATGAATGGACACAGATTGATCACTGAGAAGTCTGGGTATATGGGGATAAAACCAAACCACCCCCATTGCCATCAAGTCAATTCCGACTCATAGCAACCCTACAGAATAGAGTAGAACTGCCCCCATAGGGTTTCCAATGAGCAGCTGGTGGATTCGAACTGCCGACCTTTTGGTTAGCAGCTGAGCTCTTAATATGGCCATAGGGGCGTTCATTTTACTATGTGTGTTTGAAATTTCCTATTAAAGAATAAAACAAAGAGGGAGTGAGAATTGTGTCAAATGCTGCTAACTGGTGGATTAAGAGTTGATTTTACTGTGCAGGGCATTGGTGGTACTGACAAGAGCAGTCTCAGGGGAGATGAAAGCCTTTTGGCAGTGGGTTAATGAGAAAAGAGGAAAGGATGTGACGTGAACATATGCAGTTAACTCCTTCAAGATATGCTGAAGGAGAGAGGAAAAGAGAATTGAGTCAGTAGTGGAGGGAGATGAAGCAGCCAAGGGCAATTGGTTGGTTCGTTAGTTTAGGTGGAGTGATCACAGCCATATCTCCTACTACTACCCTTCACACAAGCTCTAGAGAAACCACTCTAAGACTTCAGCAAAGAGCTCCATAGTACCTTCCCCACACTCCCTGATTGCACCTCCCCTCAGCCCACCCATTCATCAAGGTCTAAATCACCCCCCACCCGCTGCACCATGCCAATTGCATGTGATGTTCCCAGGTGTACAGTTTCTACCTACATGTAGGATTTTCAAGAGTTTTTTATAGAAGCTTTTTTGTTCAATTGGGTTATCTGTAGCCCTCATCTTCAACACGCATCAGAGCACACTGTGTGTTTGTTTATACTGTAAATCAAAACTACACAATGTTCCCGACAGCTTTCAGAAAGGAGGCAGAACTTCCACAGTTCTTTAGATCCTGGAAGATAGCATTCGATAGCAGCAACAAGAATAATATCTTCCACTTGTCTTTCCCATTCTAAAACACAGCTAGAAGCACTGATTCACACTAAGAGATCACAAACTGGAGTTCATTTTTAAAATGAACTGAGAAGCCTCAGCAGTTACCAAAGGACTTCTCTTTGAAAACATCAAAAATTGGGTGGGGATGGGTAGGTAGGGAGAAGGAGCCTTCTCGACTAAGATGTGGCAAGCTCAGTGAAACTGAAATAAATAAGACTTATTAAAAAACACTACTTCTTCCCTCACACCTCCCTCAGAGCGTATCACAGTGAGAAGACCAGGGCACTTTCTTAAGATCCTTCCTGCTGAGAAGTTTCCTTCAGAAGCATTCATTCCCAGTGCAAAAGGCAAGAACAGGAAAGGTACTTCGAATCAGGATTAAATAGAAGATGTATCAGAGATGGCCTTTGAAGAAATTCTTATGGAAAAAGAGAAGATGTTATTAGCGCTTCTTGCTATGAATGAGTCGGAACTGACTCAACGGCAATGGGTTTGTTTTGGTTTTTGGTTTTACTATGGTGAGACAGCTAGAGTGACAAAAATGATGTTCCATACATAGCTCACCTGAGGAGGATAATAGCAAACACATCTTGTCTGAGTCTCCATAGCAAGTACAAAAGGGCACTTGAACCTCCTGCCCTAATTACTGAGCACCCACACAGTCACTGAGTGGCCACTATTGCCAAGCTCTGTGCTTGGATCACAAAGATGACATAATCCTTTCTCTCAAGGAGCCCCTTCTCTAGAGGGGAGACAAGCAAATGGACTATCGTACGTAATAGGACTATCTAGGAGGCTACCTATCTAGGGGTCCCTGGGTGGTGCAAACGGTTGCCACTCAACTACTAGCCAAAAGGTTGGTGATTCTAACACACCCAGAGGTGCCTTGGAAGACAGGCCTGGTAATCTGCTTCTGAACATTCACAGCCATGAAAACCCTATGGATCAGTTCTACTCTGTGCACATGGGGTTTAAATGATACCACCATTTTGAACTATGTATATAGTTCTTTCTGGCTATAAAACCTTGAAAGTCAAGAACGAAATATTCCCAACAGGGGACAACAGTCATGTAGTAAAGAAAGCCCTGGTCTAGATCCAGAGACCATGTCTAAGTTCTTCCTCTCACTGGTCCTATAATCTCTCTGGAACTCTTTTTTTTCTTTTCCCCATCTATAAGATGCCAAGATTGGACCAGGTGATCAAACAGAACCTTTTCAGGTCTAACATGATTCTTGTGTAAAAGCCAGTGCTTTGTAAATACTCTGTATTCACAATAATACAATATTACCATTATTGGATATTCACCAAGTACCAGTACTGTCCTAAGCACAACAACCCCATGCGGGTAGGTACCATTATTATCCCCATGAGGAATCTAAGACTCAGAGAGGTCAAGTAACTTGAGGTAACATAGCTAGTAAGTTGTGGAGCTAAGACTCAGATGTACAGTACTCTCCCAGCTGTTACAGTCCCAGCATGTAGAACTGCAATCTCTTTGATGCTAGTGGTGTAACTGGCTTCAAGCACTTCTGTGCAGTACAAGGAGATGAAGTTGAAAGCCGGGAAGTAAATACATTTTTAGGGCCTTATTTAACATATTATGTGACTGATGCAGAGGCCATGAAGGAAAGTTTAATATTCTCATTAAGATTATGGGTTCCAAAAATGTAATTAGGGAAAAGTAAGTGATTAAATTACATACTTATCCAACATTAACCTGATTGTCGTATAGTTAGCTGTCAACTCTGACACTTCGGCAGGTCGGTGTCAGCCTTGATTAATCCAGATGTGCCCCTGCCCACCACTGTCCTTGGCTCTGAAGTCAGGTGACCACTGTGTATGATGAGTAAGAGGCGGGAATGGGGAGAAGACCAAAGTAGGGGCACCAGTCTTTCAGATTTCACATTTCAAAAACCATGTACAGATCTTTGGCAGCCTGTTATCTATTTTGCCATGAAAGGCATTTTAAAAAATTATGTCCCCATAATTTCATAAAATAAAGAGCTTCTTAAGAAAACAGGACATATTTCAGAATAAAGAATAGGCTTTTTTGTAGAATAAATTTTGTTTTATGAAAGATCCACTACATTGTCTTTTGCGTCTGCATTTCACCCCAAACTGTGAAAAATCTTTTCATGGACCAGTGTTAGGAATCAGTATATTTAAGTGAAGTTGCAGGCAGGAGCTTGTAAGCAGGAAGGGGGGCAAGGAAACCCTCAGAGAAGAAGCAGCCCCTGCTTCCAGAGCTAAAGGTCATTTTTATAACCATAGTCGACTATAGTAAAATTACTTTGCAATGGCTGATTTTAGAGGACCACATAAACCGTGTGCCCATGTGGTATAAGATGAATAAGTGAAAATGCAATTATCCAAATGTTTAAAAATATCCAAATAGAATGAAATCCTCAGCTGTCTGAGGGGCAGAAATAAACATGGCTAAGAACAACACAGAAAAATAGAACTTGGTTTTGCGAACAGAGAAACCAACAGAAAGTGACCAGTCATGTTTTCATAACCTTGAGGTTGGCACAAAATTTGTATTGAATGTTTTCTGCTTTAGATCATTGCCACCAGAGTGATCTTTCAGGACTGCCAACTTGCTCCTGTTATTCCCCTCCATTAAGAGTGCCCTAGTGCATGACATGAAAGGCCAGCCCTTCATGATCTGGTCTCAGCCTGAATGTCCAGGTTTGTATTTCACCCCTGCCGTATGACAGAGTGATGTGACTCCTTGCTATTCCTAGAACTCCGTGCTAATGGAATCCAAATATCTTTGCACACAGTGCTGCTACTGCTTCTGCCAGAAAACCCCCAACCTCCCTTGATCTCAGGATCAAGAAGCCTTCTTCTAGAGAGAGCCTCCTTCTTGTTGTGAGTTGCTGGCAAGTCGTTTTCCACTCATGGCTACCCCATGTGCACAGAGTAGAACTGATCCCTAGGGTTTTCATGGCTGTGAATGTTCAGAAGCAGATTACCAGGCCTGTCTTCCAAGGCACCTCTGGGTGTGTGAGAACCACCAACCTTTTGGCTAGTAGTTGAGTGACAACCGTTTGCACCACCCAGGGACCCCTAGATAGGTAGCCTCCTAGATAGTCCTATTACGTACGATAGTCCGTTTGCTTGTCTCCCCTCTAGAGAAGGGGCTCCTTGAGAGAAAGGATTATGTCATCTTTGTGATCCAAGCACAGAGCTTGGCAATAGTGGCCACTCAGTGACTGTGTGGGTGCTCAGTAATTAGGGCAGGAAGTTCAAGTGCCCTTTTGTACTTGCTATGGAGACTCAGACAAGATGTGTTTGCTACAAAGATGGTAAATTCCATACTATAAAAATGTACAGTCAACTAAAAAAATTGATAGTTCATTATTTTATCACTTCAGATTTACTGAGTATCTCAAAAAAATTAAACACATTAAAAAATAATATAACAGAATATGTACTCATACAGTAGACTGTTAAGATGAGGTGAACAGAAATATTATAAACATCACATAGATGTGCCTCCCCCCACTCCAAAAATAAAAGGTGCAAACTACACCCCCCCCCCCCATGTCAATCAAACTTCTTGGTTTCTGAGGAAGAAATATAGAGGATTTTCCAAGTCTTTACACTAATCTCTAGAGTGCAACAAAACCAGATGGATTATATTGGCCTGTGGTTGACAGCAGCAGGATCTGATGCCAGCAATAGAAGGGACAAAAAGACATTAGTTAATAAAGGGTTGACACAAAGGCATCACCAGTAAAACAAAGTAGATACGTTTTCTGTTATTTTAAATCAGTAGTTTTATTACAATGCACACTGACACACAATTAGAGAAGGAATGTCCTGACATTTTCTGAGCATTTCACGGAAAGCAAATGTAACCATCCAGGCAGTAGTCATCTACACCTTTTCCAAACACAAACCAAAGGCTTTTAACATGTGATAACCCAGGAAAGCAAAGTTTTCTTATTCTTGTCTATAAAATTTCAATCTCAGAAAATAGTTATTTTGAAGTGGGCTGAGAAGTGTTTCCTTATACCAAATTCTGTTTAGCTTTTCCCCCTGACCTAGATGGCTTTTAATGAAGCTGCAGATGATAGTGTGTTAAGGAGCTAACAGGCATCTAGTTATAGGGCTGACTATTCTACATCACTGTAATTGAAAGGAAAAGATAAATTAAGAAACTTAAGTTCTTCTAAAATGCACAAAGACAAGGAGAAAATATCTGGATGTATTAAAAATGAGATGCTCTTTTCATATAACTCATTTAAAAGGTTACAATTACCATGAACATCTTAACTCCATTAAAGATCACTGGCAAAGGATTGCTGATATACATACTGTGTGGAAAGAGTCACTATCCAGGCGAAGTAGACATCAGACTATTTGGAGTTGCATCAGATTTTTTTTTTTTTTTTTAATCTACTTTGTAAAAGACACTATGAAGCCTTGAAATTTTCCCTCTTTCTACAGTCATTGTGGGAGTCAGGTGTTTTAATCTCTTTCGCGCCCAAACAAACAAAAGTACTCTAGGAAAGAAACAGTAAAATGGCATTTTAGATGAATGCACTACACACTACATAACTTGGGGACAACAAATGAAAAAGCCCACTCATGACTCTAGCATTCCATATAGAAAAGCACTGCAGGAAAAAACTTTGCTTAAAAACATTAAAACTCAGGTGAATATAAATACATTTTTGGTTAGTCTGTGCTACCTCATAAAGAAATCCTGTCAGATATTCAGTCTATTAGGTAACCCATTTAGATTTTCATGTCTGACTGTATTAGTAGAAGACTATATACCATTGCATATACTCATATATATGCATATACATATGTATACATATATAAAATTCAGATCATGAAAATTTGTTTTAAATACATATACTTAAAACTCGCACCTCTAAAAATAAATACACTAGCCTTTTAATTGGCTAATTCTCAGAGTTCCTTCACAAACCAGTCAGAACATAGTTTCTCAACAATGGCAGATGACCAATTAGCTGCTCTTTAAATCCATTACCCATTAGTCAATGTTTTAAAATTCAGGTATGTAACAGAAATAACAGCCCCAGAATAGAATACCGATACAATTCTGGCTTTGAAAATAAATGTCTTGGTTTCCTTGATGTTTAGGTCCTATAAATGTCTACTTCTTACCTCTAGATTTATCTAGCAGTGGGAGACCATATTCTAGTGAGAGCATTCTATTCCACTGACATTCCCTCCTAATCAAAGGAGTCAGTTGGCATTTCCTTTGCCGTTTTGTACGAGGGAACTAACACAACATCATTTGTATTTGATATCACTCCTATAGATCACAGTGAGTTGTGTGTTTTAATGTAATTTACAATGTGCTGACACCACTGAGGTAAGGGAGAAGTAGCCTTGGCATTAAAAAAACAAAAACAAAATCTCCCAGAACAACACATAAAGGACTTGTGACGTATATCTAAGTTCTCTGAAATAAGTCAAAAGCATTGCCAGAATGTACACAATGGTATCTATGTTGTAGTTCAAACAATAGAAACAGATGAAAATAATCAATATTCTTCCTTTAGAAAGGATGCAATTCACAAAAATGGAGCTTTACTTTCTACTTTTTTCAAAAAATTTTAAAAATTCTTAAAATAATATAAACCAGACCAAGTTGTTTAATATAGTTCAATATTTAACAACTTTGTCATTTGTTTTTGAATACAGGAATCTCAAAATATAAGAAATCCACGATAATGATAGCAAATGAACGCAGAATGTTTAATGCCGTTGCCTAAAATTTTTAAAAGGAAAATTTACCATAGCTGAAATACAACTTCTAAAAAATACAGTGTTCTATGCTCTCACAATTCCAGGTAACTAACTTTATAAATTAAAGGTGAAAGTTATCCATATATAAACAAGGCCTCTTTTTCATTGATTTCAGTCTTGTTTAAACCTTTAGATATTTCAATCTTCAGATTCCACAAGGTAAGGCTGAGTTTATCAGATATAAAGAAAATGTGTAAGTCCACGATGTACTGTAGCACTGAGGAAACAAATACATCAAATATTTACAGGCCGGCTACAATACTTTTCTTTAAAAAAAAAAAAAAATTCAAATGCATATCAACATCAGCCACACTCTTTCTTCCATTTCTCTGGCTGCAAAAATGGGGTAATAGCATTTTTTCTCACTCATCTCTCCTCTCAACCCTGAAGTCAGGCTGGTCTTAGGTCAAAGGGCGTGATCTTTTTGGAGGTGGTGGTGGCATAAGCTCTGTATCAGGATCCAGATGATGCTTTCGCTTCTGTCCTTGAGAAGGTGCCGCACATCTGTCAATGAATTCAAACAGCATCTCCTTGGTGACAGGGTTTGAGATGCTGTTGCACACAGCTGTGGACAAAGGGAGACACGTGTTTCATGTGAGGGTTAATTAAGCTAGCTGACTCATCCGAAGCATATGAGAAAAAGGAAAGGTTTATCATCCCGATATGCTAAGCACTCCATTTTACAGATTTGGGTGACATGCTTCAGACTAAACTAGTCTCCTCCCTCCCTTGCCCCCCAAATGAGAGCTTTTCTAGTGGCTACTCTTTATTGTACTATTAATTTTAAAGCAAAACTTTCAGTATTTGGGTTATAAGCATGTCTTCACTACAGTTTCTTCATCTCTTCACAACAGTTTTTATGGGGTTTTAATCTAACAGTGCATCACACATAGACCATACTCAACCAAAATTTCTACAGGAAATGTGTGCTATAGTCCTTCAGTCTTTCTTTCCTAAAGAAGTCCACTCAGTGAATCATCTAACAGGTGAGCAGCAGCCACCATTCCTGCTGAATTGGGAGGTTTCACTGCAGCTAGCCAATCATACTATTTTATTTTTATAACTTATTTGGAGTAAGATATTATAACAAGATTACCTAATAAATAAAGCATCTTCTCTTAGGTGATCAAAATTTAGTACCAGTCCTTTTAATTTTATTTACTTACTTGGTTTTGGAACAAAAGACACTGGCTTACTTATTCCTACTTTTAAAATTAACTCATCTTATCTGAACAAGGATGCTAGTTCCAACAAGAACCCTTAAATGTACAACACTACCTTTTAAACTGTAAAACCTGTACTGGCAATTTCTGTATTTTCTCATACACTTATCATATAATCATCATGTACTCAGCACTCAAAAAGTACACAATCTACTAACCTTTAAGCTTGGCTTTTAGCTGTTTTTTCAACTCCACTAAAAATGAAATCTGGAGCAGTAACAACTACTAGTAGTAGTTTATCACATAAACTTTAATCTGTGTTGATTTCCATGAAAGATTTTACTACTCTGAATTCCCAAAGCACTCATATTGTACCCAAAGAACTCTGACAGCTAGGACAGCATAGCAGGATTTTTTTTTGGATGATTTTCATTTATTTTGTTCTCCATTGTTTGTAAAGCTATTTTAGGAGCTGGAAATTACATTTTCCCCTGCTAATTTTGTCTTTTACCATCTGGCAAACAATGGTTTTTGTAGTTTAGAATAGATCTGAAATTATCATGGCTTTTGTTGTTGTTCAACAAACTCAACTTGCATACAGCCCATTATCCTGCCCTTTAAACCTCTCTCTTGGGTGCATAGGCCCAAGGTCACCAGTCTAGAGAGGAGAACATATGAGCTGACTGGTCTCGAACAGGGTACAGATCTGACACAACACCTTCCCATCAAACAAGTATGATGTCCAAGTGACTCTATGTCCCATCAAGCAGAACAACAAAGACAGCACAATTTGGTTCTAACACCTTAAATCTTTTTTTTTAAACAAACACTGATAGGCTGTCATACTCACCCATGGCAGTGTTGTAGGCATTCGGAAAACTTTTGTCTGTTCTCTGTCTCATGAAGACCCAGCTGTTATTCTCAAATTTGCATTCTATAATTTTATTGTCATATTGTTTTAGCTCTTTTGTCACCTGTTTTTATAAGAGAATTCAGAAAAACATCTAAATCATTTGAAAGGCTTTGTGCTTCACTATGTGACAGACACATTAGGAAATGCCAAAAACAGTGCAGTAACTCTTCATGCAGAACTCTGTCATCTTACGTGTCCAATCAAGCCTAAGGATATGGTGTGCATTCCCTTGTACACATGCTCATTTATCCAACATTTTATAAATAGTCTTAAAAATGGCTGTCAATATATAGCAATTAAAAGAAGCTAAGCAGAACCCAGCCACTTCTGGGCCAAATGCAAATATGTTACCATGGGGACCAATGCCTTCAATATTGCCTGTTGTCCCTATGGCTTTTGAAAATTGAGTATGCTGCTTAGGTTTCATCAGCTTTCAGAAAGGTCTCACCAACTAAATTCGTATGTCGAACTCTGAGGACTTCCCTTTACTAGTTAAAATAACAAGTTACACATAAAAACTAAACACAAGGATCAAATTCAGACAATGTGTGTCCTAAATATTTTGCTTTTCAAGCACTAATAATTGACCAAAAATCTATTCTTTAGGTTACTTACCCCTTTCCATCTCCAAACAAGTATGAAATTTAGAGATGAAGCTACTTTTGACTTTAATTGGTGGGTTTTTTGGCTACTTCATCTCAGATGATTGAATATGGATTACAACTTACTCTATCAAAGCTAGCAAGTATCCATGGTAACTACAGAACCTTTTAAAAGATATTCCATCAGGCTGTGAGGGTAGTTTTCATAAGTAGGAACCTAAGCTTATCTTTGCAGTTTTCAAATCAAATGCCAGTCATGGTAATATTTTAAGTCTGTCCTCATCTTTCAGAGCTAACAACTTTTCCTCACAATATGGTAGATTGCAATCATTTAACTTCATTAGCATTATTTGAAATGCTCTCATTTTTCTACCCATATATTCACTACCACCTAGGAATATGAAGGGAAGCAAATTTTTAAAAGATGCTTTCAAGTCACAGATTAGGCAAGTGCCTGTCTTCACAAAAACTATCAGATTGTATTCCTATTCCCTTAATGAGTATTACACTTAATTGGAATATTTGCATATTCACCAAATCCAACAGGCCCAATATATTCAGTGGCTAGGGAACTAGACCTGCCCCAAAAGGTGATGTTCCACTTAGTAAACTTGCTAAATTTATTCTCAAATATTCATTATTTTAGTCTCAATTCCCTTCCTTTCCTTCCTAGGGATTCGTCTCCTTTTAGTTTTGATACGTTAGTTATTTAAATCCAAGTATTAGGCAACCAACATTTGCTATATCATATGTAGGGTCTAACAGAGACAAGTTTCTAAACCTTTCAGAGTCTCTACTTCCTAATTTCTAAAATGGGCAAAGGAACTCCTAATTTATTGGGTCACTGGAAGAATTCTAAATGAAAGTGCCTGGCAGATAGACAACTAGTACAATTGTCAATTAAATATGAATTTAGAAAATAAAGGTTGCTTATTTAAAAACTTTATAAGTAAATTTCAAAAAGAACCATGATGACATGGAAAGGTATACTTTGAAAACAGCTGCCAAGAAAATTATGTCATATACATTTTGTAAGAATGGCTTGCTAGTCAACAATGTGCAGTTTGTACTTTTACTGACTAGCAATTTTAGTAAGTCTTTATCAAATAGTTTATCATTCTTCTGTTCCCAGTTTCAGAATTGCTATAAATTATGTGTTGCCCAATCTGACTATAGCAATTAAGCAGTGTTATAAACTATCTGTGTATCTGCTTGGACATGCATTAGCAATCTGGGAGTCAGAGCTTTCCAGAAAATGGATGCACCTGCCACTATATTAACCTAAATGCATCTTCACGTTTAAAAACAGTATATCATTCTTCATTGATCATATCAGTTATATTCTGAAGATAGACATACTGCAGGATACTCACTGGTTAGGTGGGTACAATACATTTAACTGATAAAAATAGTATCTCCCATATGTGTGCAAACTAAAGACAGTTTTCACTAATGGTCAGATCAAGAGAATGATTGGCATACAGGGGAGGAGTTTTAGTGTCCAAATTCTAATTCCTTACTAGGACAATAATCATCCTCAGTCAATTACATGTTATTATTTACTAAAACAGGACCCTATTAGGCCTTCTAAGACAACTCTGTTATCCTAGCTAGAGCTAATGAGAGACTGAAAGTAATAAGAATAAAATATTTATAAATCAGGATTCTACATCTGTACCTGTAATTATATTGAATTAATGAGCTATTACTGTTTTTAGGGGAAAAAAGTGAAGCGCAATACAGAGTCTAATTTTATATTAGAAAATATTTTTTTTCATTTATCCCTCTTATTGAGTCCACTTTTATACTGTTTGAATCCACCAATACACTGTAGTTAAGAGATAGTCAGATGAAAATGGGTCTAGAACCTCTGAAGATTTTAAATGAGCAGTTTAAAGGTAATACCTAGATTGAAGGGCCCCTAGCAGAGGCAGGTAAAATTTCAGTTGCTTCATTAAACAGAATACTTTTTTGTAACCTAACTGCTGAGTACAAAGTCACAAAAGGCACACAATCAATGTTGGCTGAACTGACCTGTACAAAGCACGCAAAGATGCATTTCTGCTTCTCATGGTGAGCAGAAGCCTCTAGAATTAACTGTCTCTGTTCCATGACAGTACAGTAGATAAGAAAGAACTCATCTTTCTGTTATAGAGACACTGCACAAAGGCTTTGGAGGAGGGAAATTTCTCTGAACTAATTTGATCAGAAGACATTTTAAAATAACAAATATCCTTAAGAATGAGAAAACCACCAGGGAGGTTTTTTTTTGTTTTTGTTTTTTTTTAACTTTTTTTTCCCCTCCTTCCTTCTCCCATCCCTAGTAACCATCAGAGAATGTCTCTTTCTATGTGTAAACCTTTTCTTGACTTTTAATAATAGTGGTCTCATACAATATTTGTCCTTTTGTGCCTGACTTATTTCACTGAGCACAATGCCCTCCAGAGTCATCCATGTTGTAAGATGTTTCTTAGGCTTGTTATTCTTTAATGTTGCATAGTATTCCACTGTGTGTATGTACCATAGTTAGTTTATCCATTCATCTGTTGATGGGCACTGCTATGGACTGAACTGTGTCCCCCCAAAATGTGTGTCAACTTGACTAGGCCATGATTCCCAGTATCGTGTGATTGTCCACCATTTTGTCATCTGATGTGATTTTCCTATGTGCTGTAAATCCTACCTCCATGATGTTAATGAGGTAGGATTATCAGCAGTTATGTTAATGAGGCAGGACTCAATCTACAAGATTAGGTTGTGTCTTAAGCTAACCTCTTTTGAGATATAAAAGAGAAAAGCAAGCAGAGAGACCTCATACCACCAAGAAAGAAGCATTGGGAGCATAGTGTGTCCTTTGGACCTGGGGTCCCTGCACTTAGAAGCTCCTCAGCCAGGGGAAGATTGATGACAAGGACCTTCCCCAAGAGCCAACAGAGAAAGAAAGCCTTCCCGTAGAGCTCGCACCCTGAATTTGGATTTCTAGCCTCCTAGACTATGAGAGAATAAATTTCTCTTCTTTAAAGCCACCCACTTGTGGTATTTCTGTTATAGCAGCACTAGATGACAAAGACAGGCACTTGGGTTGTTTCCATCTTTTTGCTATTGTGGATAATGCTGGGCTGAACATAGGTGTGCATGTATCTATTCAGGTCATGCCTCTTATTTCTCTACGATAAATACCTAATAGTGGGATTACTGTATCATATAGTATCTCTATTTCTAACTTTTTAAGGAAGCGCCATACCTTTTTTCACTATGGTTGTACCATTTTACAATCCCACCAGTAGTATACGAGGATTCCATTTTTTAAACTTTTAATTTAAAAATAACTTTAGATTTACAGAAGAGTTGTGAAGATAGTACAAAGTTCCTATATACCCTTTACCGAGCCGAGCTTCCCCTAATGTTAATATCTTACATATCATGGTACATTTATCAACTCTTAAGATATTAACATTGGTACAACACTATTACTAAAGTATAGACTTTATTAAAATTTCATCAGGTTTTCCACTAATATCTTCATCTGTTCCAGGATCCAACCCAGAAAATTACATTTTATTTAGTCATCATGTATCTTTTAATCTGTGATATATTTTTAGTCTTTCCTTGATGTTTTTGAAGAGTACTAGTCACATATTTTGTAGAATGTTCCTCAATTTCTCATGAACAGACTGAGGTCATGGATTTTTGGGAAACATGCCACACAGGCAAAGTGCTCTTCTCAGTGTATCATACCTGAAGGTATATGATAAATGACTTAATACTGGTGATGTTAACCCAGGTCACTTGGTTAATTAAGGTTTCTCCACTGTAAAGTTACCCTTTTTTTTCTTCCTATACTCTATTGGTTAGTTTAGAGTCACTACATCCAGCCTTACTCAGGAGATGGAAATTAAGCTCCACTTCCTGGAAGGAAGAGTATCACCAAAATTGTGGACATTAACACTACCCAAAACATTAATAAATTTTTTGGGAGAGATGCTTTGAAGCTATACAAATATCCTTGCTCTCCTTAAAGTTTCACTTATTAATTTTAGCATTCATATGTGAATCTTGCCTGCAGCAATTATAACTGCAGTGTTATAATGGAATTTTCTATTTCTTCTATATTTATTATCTGGAATTCTTCTCTAATGAAGATTTGCCCCTTCTCCGCAATCATTTATTATTATTTATTTATTTATTTGCTTATTCGTATCAGCTTAGACTCATGGATATTTATTTTATTTATTTTATTCTTTGGTTTATAATAAAATACTATCATCAATTACTTTGTTGCTCAAATTGGTCCAGTTTTGGCCACTGGGAGCCCTTTCAGATTGGCTCCTTCGTCCTTTTGATATATTCCCACTTCCTTTTTTTTTTTTCTCTTTCAAGTCATTTTGTCTTTAATAACCTGACAGTGATTGACCATATGAAGATTCAAATACATTCTCTTTAAAGATGATGCTATCATGATTCCCTCACACAAGCATCATCAAAGGCTGAATAGATCTGTTGTTCCATACGGTCAAACTTCTTTTCCTTCCTCATTAATACTGGGAAAAACATGAGCACACTTATGCCAGATGTTCCAATTCCCTCTGCAATAGCATCTGTAGCAATATCTCCTACTTTTTTTTTTTTTTAAGCATTTACTTTCTGACAATATAAGATACTCTAGGCTCACCTTGTATTTTCCCTACCCCAGCCCTAGAATCAACTATTTCCCCACGGAGCCCTCTAATAGGGATTTTTAAAGAACAAAATTATCCTTCAACAATCAAGGTTATGCTAAAAAGTATTGCCACCACTTGTTTCGGTCAGAATTTAATATTATTATTTAGAGAGAAGGAGAAAGGAAGGAAGAGAAGGAAAAGGAGAATGAATAAATACGATTATCTAAATGTTTGTACATAGAGGTTTCCACGCCATCCTTTGTGAATTGCCATATGGAGTTAAGCTAGGTTGGCCTTTTTTTCTTTTTTGAAGTTGTAATTTCTACTTTTTGAAAATTCAAGCTCTGTCTCTGTAGTGTCGCAGAAGGCAGATTTTAAAAACATATCTCAAGTAGATGAACTCAAACAAAAATCTTGTTTTCATGTAAATAAGTTCAGTTTCCTAGTACTTATGAATAAAGGGAGAAGTCCTGGTGGTGCAATGGTTAAAGCTCAGCTATAACCGAAAGGTCAGCAATTCAAACCCACCTAGTGGCTCTGTGGGAAAAAATACCTGGCAATCAGTTCCCATAAAGATTAGCTTAGGAAACCCTATGGGGCAGGTCTGCTCTGTCATATAGGGTCTCTATGAGTTGGAATCAACTCGATGGCACACAACAATATAAAGGAAGGCAGAGAAAATAAAACAACAAATCAGAAATGAAATGGCGTTATAAAGGTTTTCCATGTGGTTTCAGAACAATATGAATAGCTTAAATCTGAATTATTAGATAAATAATCTTTTAGAACTGTTACATTACAGTAGGGCAATGATATATCACTTTTAGAAAGTATATCCATCTACTGGAGGAAGTAAAATACTTGACAAGTGACCCTTCTTTAAAACATCCCAGATCTGACTTACCACTTTGAAAAAAGTTCCTCCACTAAAATCTACTAGTGTTTATCCCACTATAACGAAGAACTACTGTGTAAATAACACACTTTGCATTTGCTGGGTTAGAAACACAGCAGCAGGAAGTCTCCTTCATGAATGGTAGAGTAAGCCCTTCAGTCGGGCGTTCGATTAATGAAAGTAGCCAAATGAAATTCACACTAAAATACAGATTATTTCCTACTAATAAAATCAGAGTCACAGTTATTATTCAAAATATAATAAATCCTCATATAAAACAACTGGACAAATAACATGTTAAAACTCATCGCCGGTGAGTCAATTCCAACTCATGATGACCCTATAGGACAGAGCAGAACTGCCCCATAGGGTTTCCAACGCTGTAATCTTTACAGAAGCAAGACTGCCAAATCTTTCTCCCGCAGAGCAGCTGGTAGCCGAGTGCTTAACCACTGCACCACCAGGACTCCTTGAACAATATGTTAGTAGTGATTATTTGTGGATGGTGAAATTAGGAAAGATTTTTACTCTCTCCTTTGTGCTTTGCTGTATTTTCCAAGTTTTCACAGTTTTTAATAAAAAAATTCCTAAACTATGCTTCATAAAAGATGATAAACATCAGGTTAGTTTTTAATGTACAGGTAGAAAAAGATAAGATAAAATATTGAAATGGAAAATAAAAAGTCTTGGGATAAGGCCTAAGTCCACAATTACCAAACTGTGTAATAAGGCACCTCAGGGCTCTGTAGCAAACTCACAGGGGCAGAGTGAGATATTTTAAATTTCCGAGGGAAACGCAGTGACATCTGTTGGACACCATGCAAACTACCAGTTAAAGGGAGTTCAGAGTTGCAGTACTAGATTCCTTTAGATGACAGCATATCTTTGAAAAGCTGAGTTTTCAGCAGTTACTCTAATAAAAACCAAGTATCATGTGAAAACCGAAACTGGAACAGGAATGAGGGTAGTTGTGTCCAATCTGATTCTAAGGTTTGACAAGTTATGAAGTCCTTAACATGTGTGAAGTTGTTAGGACATAAACACTTATTTAGTTGTTTGGATCCATCTACTTAGTAAATGGAATTGTTAGGTACAATGGCCCCTGACTTATAATGGGATGCCGTTCTGATGACTGTCGTAAATTGGTTCTGACGTAAGTCAAATATCTCTTTTTCTTCTTCTTCTTTTTAGCTTTCATAGCCTGCTATCTGGCTGTGTTTTGAACAGTAAATTGTAACACTGAACTGCAAGTGAACATCTGAGAATTACAACATCAGCAAATTACATGCTGCAGCATTGTATGTAGTACATATTACTAATGATAAGATGTACAAAAAAAAAACCAAAACAAAACAGTCTTTTTTGCTTGTTTATTGTTGTAGTTCAAGTGAAAATTTACATTTCAAGTTACTGTCTCATAAAAGAATTTATACATACATTGTTATATGACCCTAACTCCTCTCCCTATAAAGTGACAGCACACTCCTCCTTCCCACCCTGATTTCTGATGTCCATTCAACCAGCTGCTAACCCTCTCTGCCTTCTCATCTCACCTCCAGACAGAAGCTGCCCATTTAGTCTCATGTATCTACTTGAGCTAAGAAGGGCACTCTTCACAAGTATCATTTTATGTCCCACAGTCCAGTCCAATCTTTGTCTCAAGAGCTGGCTTTGGAAACTGTTTTAGTTCTGGTTGACAGAGAGTTCAGGGGCCATCTTTTCAGGGATTCCTCCAGTCTCAGTCAGACCATTAAGTCTGGTCTTTTTACTAGAATTTGAGTTCTGTACCCCATCTTTCTCCTGCTCCATCAGGGACTCTCTGTTGTGTTCCCTGTCAGGGTGGTCACTGGTGGTAGGTGGGCACCATCTAGTTCTTCTGGTTTCAGGATGATGCAGTTTCTGGTTTCTGTGGCCTTTTCTGAAAACAGATGGTCTGAAGTACAGTTTGTCATAACTAGAATAAGTCATAAGTCAGGGACCTCCTGTATTTCTTTTGGTTTAGAGGTGCTGTGTATGAGGCACACTGAACCAAGAAAACTTGGTAAATTCTACACTAAGTCTTGTACATTCATCCTTCCCCATGCTCTAATCTTTAAGCCCACACATAGGTTTCTATCTAGCACTTACTGAAAACCAACCAGAGTAGTGAAAAATTTTGCTTGAGGTGCAGAAATCAGATCATGGTATAGAATGAGAAATTCTATCAAGTTAATTTAATTAACTTTGATCTAGAGCATTAAAATATGTACTCCTCAATGATCGTCCCTCTCCATTGTCAGCATAGCACCCAGTCTAGAGTAGCCTCTCAGGGAAGATGTGTACTGAATTCAAGAGACCCATGAACCTCAGCTCATTCAACCAGTTTGTACTTCTGATGGTTGGTTATGTAAAGTAAGCCAGTACTATCTTAAGACTCTGCCTCCTTCCCTCCCTCCCTTTATTTTTCTTCTCCAAAACAAAACAAAGTTTCAATGCTAAATATCCTGTTTGTCACATGAAGGAACATAATGCATTTGTACTTTCCATTTCTGGTTGCCTAAGATGCAGGAAATGCCACAAGAAGTCTTTGCTATTATGGGATTAAAAGCTGCATTTTCCCTTTTGAGAGTGAAGAATGTGTCAAGGAAAGGGAAAGATAAGGAAAATTTCTTCATTATTTCCTCCTTTTAAATTGGCCAGGCAATATTAACAATTTCTGGAACCGTCTGATTATCTTTATGTAAATAAATATTAATAACTTATCTATTGAGCACTTAGTATGTGTTAAGAGTCCTGGTGGCACAGTGGTCAAGCATTTGGCTGCTAAGTGAAAGGTAAGTGGTTCCAACACACCAGCCACTCCGTGGAAGAAAGATGTGGTAGTCTGCTTCCATAAAGATTTACAGCCTTGGAAATCCTATGTGGCAGTTCTACTCTGTCCTATAGGGTTGCTATGAGCTGGAACTGACTTGATGGCAGTAGGTTTGATTTTTTTTGTTTGTTTGTTTATTTAGTGTGCCCTAAGCACTATAGTTAGTGACTTACATACATAATTTCATTTAATTTGAACCACAATCTTATGAGGTAGGAATTATATTACTGCCCCTTTTACAGGCATGGAGACTGAGGCTTAGAATAGTTAAATAACTCACCCAACGTCACAGACCTAGAAAGTGGCAGAGCTAAATTTACTAATATAAAGTCTCAAACATAGGTTTTACTGTCCAATGACCCACTACCATTTCCTATCCTACCACCTATTAAAGGGCCTGGAAGTTTGTGGAAATAAATGTAAAAGAAGAAGAAGGAAAAAAAAGGTCATTTTCCTGTTCAGATTTTGGCTGAAATTGGGTGCAGAAACCTCTGCACATATAAAGCAGAAAAAGCCAGTCATATGAAAACACAAAGACATCAGGCCTCACTCTGCCGCACACTTGGCATTCTGGCAGCACGTAGCGTGTAGGCACACTTTGGCAACCTAACCCTATACCTATCTTAAGGCAACTCCAAGAATGGTGGAGGCAACAAAACAAGGCTCCAATGTATTAAACACAAAAAACCCTTCTTGAAACAAGTTTTTTTTTTTCTTATCTGTTCTTATTTTAAGTTTTAAACAGCCTGTTCTATACTACAATCAAAAGAGAAGTAAATGTTTCTAGTTAAAAGTAAAGTTTATAAAGTATACTCAATTATTAAACACCTATACACCTATGTGGGCATATGAGTGTTAGTTCTACAGAATTAAACCAAAGGTAGCTTTGCTGGATGGTAAGCATCTTAAAGCCAAGTATCCGTTCACTTTGTTATTTACTATGATGACTGGCATTCTCTAATCTACTCCAATGTGACTTCCACTTTCTCTGCCCCAGTGAAACTCTTGCTGAGGTCATCAGTAACCTCTGCTGCTAAATCTAATGGATATATTTTATTTGACCTCTCAGCATTGTTTTACACAGTTTATCACCAACTCCTTAAAACATTTCTCTTTTCTAGGCCTCAGGACACACAATCTGGTTTTCCTCTTCTATCCTTTCCCATTCCTTCTCAGGCTTCTTTGCTGGTCTCCTCTAAGGTTGGCAAGTCCCTCAGGGCTTGTTACTGGGCCCTTTTCTCTTCTTTCTCTACACATGTTCTCAAGGCAGTCTCATTTACTACTATAGCTTTAAATGCCACCTATATGTAGATAACCTCCAAATTTTATCTCCTACCGTCATTTCTGAGCTCTAGACCCATCCTTCCTCCTATCCAACAAATATTATTTTGCAGCCATGTGCCAGGCACAGGGTTGTGGACTAGTGATACAAGAGTAAACAAGACAGACAACACACACGTAAGTAATTACAAATTGTGATAAAGGTTATGAAGAAAACAGAGTGCATAATTGAGACTAATGCAAGGAGAAAGATATCTGGCTTTAGGTAAGGTAGTCTGAAGAGATAATATTTAGGTTGAGACTTATAAAGAAGCCAGCTTATATAAGGAAGGAAGGGATAGCAAGAGAGAGAAAGAGGGAGCAAAAGTAAGTAGCTGTGTATGTTCGGGAAGGGTAGGGGTACGCAAACTTCAAGTAATGATTAATAAGGTGTCCAAAACCTTGATGTGAAAAAGACCTTAAGATCTTAGAATGCCGAAAATAAAGAATGCTCTCTACAAGCCTTTGGAGGGAGTCTCACATTGACCTGACTCATTCCCAAACTCTTCCTCTTATACTCTATATAGCCGGCTGCCTATTTGGTATCTTTATTTGAATGTCCCAGATTTCTCAAACCTATCAGGTTCAAAATACAACTTTTCATTTACTCCAACATCTATACTTTTCTTGTTTCCCTATCTCAATAAATGACACCTCTGTTCACCCAGTTCCTCATGACAGAAACCGTGGTGCCCTCCTTGACCCCTTCCTTTTCTTTTCCTGCATTTTCAATCTATTACTAAAGCCTACCAATTCTACCTCCAAAATATATTCTGAATATGTCTATTTGTCCCTACTTTTACTGTCAAATCATAGCCCAAGCCAGCATTGTCTCAAGATTTCTGCAACAGGTTCCAAACTAGTCTCTTCTTCTACTTTCCCCCCAATCCTTCGATTCTTTGCACTGCAGCCAGGCTGATCTTTTAAAAAAATGTAAATCCAATCAAGTCACTCCCTGGCTTAAAAGAAAAGGCTATAAAAGACATACAGATTAGAAAGGGAAAAATAAAATGGTCTCTCGTCACAGATAACATGATTGCTTATACAGGAAGCATCTATAAGGAGGCTCCTAAAACTACTACCAAGTAAGTTTAGCAAGGTTACAGAATACAGCACTAATCATATTTCTATATATTAGCAATGAACAATTGGAAGTTTAAAATAAAAATGTACCATTCACTATAGCACTAAAAACCATGAAATACTTAGGTATAAAAATCTAAAAAAATATGTGCAGGATCAGTACACTGACTATGCAATGAGAGAAATCAAAGAAGACTTAAATAAACAGAAAGATATACCGTGTTCACAGACTGGAAGATTCAATATCGCTAAGATGTCACACTTTCGAAAGTGATAGAGATTCAATGTAATCACAATCAAAATCCCAGTGGGACTCTTTTTTTTATAGGTATCAACAACCTGATTCTAAAATTTATATGAAAAGGCAAAGGAACTAAAATGGCCAAAACAATTTTGAAAAAGAACAAAGTTGGAGAACTGATACTAACCGATTTCAAGACTTAATATAAAGTAACAGTAACCAAGACAGTGTGTATTGGTGAAAGGAGAGCCACATAGATCAATGGAACAGAACAGAAAGAGATCCATAAATATAAGGTCAACTGATTTCTGACAAAGGTGCAAAGGCTATGCAATGAAGAAAGAATACTGTTTTCAACAAACAGTGCTGCAACAATTAGATATCCATATGCAAAATAATGAACCTCGACCCTTATCTTTTACCTTACACAAAGATTAATTCAAAATGGAGAAGTAGACCTAAACATAAAACCTAAAACTATAAAATTTCGAAAAGAAAACATAGAAGAAAATCTCTGATCTAGGGGTAGGCAAGATTTCTTAGAAATACCATAATCCATAAAATTAAAAATTGATAAATTGGACTGCATAAAGATTAAAAATGTATGCTCTGCTAAAAATACAGTTAAGAGAATGAAAAGAAAAGACAGAGACTAGAATAAAATATTTGCAAATCACATATCTGACATAAGACTTGTATCTAGAATTTAAAAAGAACTCTCAAAACTCAATAAAAAGAAAACAAACAACTAAATTTGCAAACAGTGGTAATGGTTGCACAACCTGATGAAAGTAATTAATGCCACTGAATTGTACATGTTAAAACTGTTGAAATGGAAATCTTTTTGTTATATATGTATTCACCCCAATAAAAAAATTAATTTAAAAAAAAGAGAGAACGGTAGACAAAATATTTGAACAGACACTTCACCAAAGAAGATATATAGATGGCAAATAAACATATGAAAATACGCTCAACATCATATGCAAATTAAAATCATAAAGAGATACTACTATATACCTATTTAGAATGGCTAAAATAAAAAAAAGGACACTATCAAGTGCTGACGTGAATGAAAAATTATACAGCCACTTTGTAAAGTTTGGCAGTTTGTTTATAAACATACACTTACCATAAAATCTAGCAATCCAATTCTAGGTATTAACCCAAGAGAAATAAAAATTTATGTTCACATAAAAACCTGATACAAATGTTTCAGTGGTTTTATTCATAGTCACCCAAAACTGAAAACAACCCAAAAGCCCTTTAGCTGTTCAACAGATAAATTGTGGTACCGCCACAAAATGGAATATTATCCAGCAACAGAGAGGAAATAACTATTGATAAATGCAGTAACATGCATGAATTTCAAACGCAACATGCTAAATTAAAAGAATATAGACTCAAAAGGCTATAGGGTATGTATGAAGATCAACTGCAATCTATGCCATTTCTCTAACACCAACTAAATTGAAGCAATTCAATTCTACTTTAAATCTATTCAATTCAATTCCGACTCAACTGCACGTACAGTACTTCTTCCTTTGATCCTAACCACAAGAGCTAGGACAGAATTCACAAATTAAAAGGCCACAATCCTCAAGACTGCCAAGTCTGTCCAAGACCTCAGATGCCAGTTGCCAGCTTGAGGGTCCCCACAAGACCCTCACTTCTGTCCTCTAGGCTTCAAATCAGGAGTTCCCTCTACTGCCTAGAATATCATCTATAAGCTTGAGGGTTCCCAAAGCTCCTCTCATTTCCAACCTGCTGTCTCCCACTACTCTCTTGGGTTTGATAATTCACTAGAATAACTCACAGAACTCACAGAAAGCACTATACTTAAGACTGCAGTTTTGTTATAACAAAAAGGATATAAATGAAGAAATGTATAGGGCAAGGTCTTGGAGGGTTCCCAACATGGAGCTTCCACATCTCAAAAAGGGAGCTCTATCTTCCCGTGTGAATTAGTATCTATCACCAACCAGGAAGGCCAGGGAGCTTCCATGTCCAGAGCCTTTACTGGTACCTCATTACATAGGCAAGGTTGACTGACTCATGCCCCCCTTCCCTAGGTCAGCTGATATCACTTGGTGGGTCTTTCTGGCATGGCCAGCCCCTACTTGAGTTATCTCATTAGCATAATCTGTTAGGTAGGTACCATCTGGACCCCTCCTCAAAGGTACTTCAGTCACTGAGGGGAATTCCAAGGTTTTAGAGGTTTATCTCTCAGGAACCAAGGACAAAGACCAAATTCTTGGGGTAAAGTTAACCCATAACCCACTACATAATTCCATTTACATGTCATTCTAAAAAAGGCAAAATTATATGAATAAAAAACAGATCAGTGTTGCAGGAGTTGGGCGTGGGAGGAGTGGTTGATTACAAAGGGGTAGTGTTGTAGTTATCTAGTGCTACTATAACAGAAATACCACAAGTGGATGGCCTTAACAAATAGAAATTTATTCTCTCACAGTTTAGGAGGCTAGAAATCCAAATTCAGGGTGCCAGCTCCAGAGGAAGGCTTTCTCTGTCGGCTCTGGGGGAAGGTCCTTACCATCAATCTTTCCTTGATCTAGGAGCTTCTCAGCTCAGGGACCCAGGGTCTATTAGAATTTGATACCAGGAGAGTGGGGTGCTGCTCTCACAGATACCTAAAATGTGGAAGCAGTTTTGAAATTGTGAATGGGTAAAGGCTGGAAGAGTTTTAAAGTGCCTAACAGTAAAAACTTATGCTGCCTTGAAGATACTGTTGGTGGAATTATGGACATCAAAGACAATTCTGGTAAGGGCTCAGAAGGAAGTGAGGAGAGCTAAAACATCAGAGACGGCGCAGATGGTGAGAAGCAGCAGCAGAAAAATGGCAGCAGCAGAACCAGGAGACCAGTGAGACAGCTCAGGAACCGACCTACAAAGCAAGAGAGCTGAGTGTCTTCTAGCCAAGGTTTACTGGCAGAGTAGGGTGCCTCCACATACTTATCAGTAGAGCTAAAGAGCTTTGGAACACTTGCCTGAGCAGGGCAAATGCTGAGCCAGCCCAAGAGGCCCAAAGGGCCAAGGGTCCCAGGGCTGCAAGGCCAAGGAACCAGGAAGCAGAAATAGAAGCTGAAGAGACAAGGGGCATGGAAAGCAGAGTTGCCTTAGTCTCAAAGGGTGGAACCAAGGCCTGTTGTGTCTCAAAGGGTGGGGACACAGCCTCCTAGGTTTCAGAATCAGATCTTCATCAACTGGGTTCTGGAGTGTAGGGCTGCCTGTCACAAGTGCCAGCGGGATGAGGCCAGATCCTCTGCCCAAAGCTGAGGTGGTGGGGCTGCCATGCCCAAGGGGCAGAAGAACAGGGCCCATCAGGGCCGAGTCGCCACCAGATGGACTAGGAGAACGGGGCTGTCCAAAGCCAAGGGATCAAAGTTGCCATTCCAGTGGGTCTGGAAGGTATAGCTGAAGCCCAAGGCTAAGAGGCCTCCACTCAGATTCTGGAGAGTGTGGCCAACATCCAGAGTCTGGAGGGCAGGGCCACTGTCTAAATGGTCTCAGAGAACAGAGGATTACTTTAAAGCCTTAAGAGCTAATGTAAATTGTTCTGCAGGGTTTTTAACTTGCTTGGTGCCCGTTATTCCTTTTTTCCCTTCAATTTCTTCCATTTGTAATGGAAATGTCTACCTTGTGCCTGTTCCACCACTGTACTTTGGAAACAGATAACCTGTATTCTAGATTTCACAGATAAAGGGGAATTTTGCCCCAGGATGGAATTTGGACTTGGAGTTGATTTAGGACTTTTGGGATGATATGATGAGGTGAAAGTGTTTTACATGTGGCAAGGACATGAATTTTTGGGGGCCAAAGGTGGAAATGTTATGGATTGAATTGTGTTGCCCCAGAATGTGTGTCAACTTGGCTAGACCACGATTCCCAGTATTGTGTGGTTGTCCTCCATTTTGTGATCTGATGTAATTTTTCTACCCGTTGTAAAACCTAACTTCTATGATGTTAATGAGGCAGGATTAGAGGCAGTTATGTTAATGAGGCAGGACACAATCTATAGGATTAGGTTGTATTTTGAGTCAATCTCTTTTGAGATATGAAAGAGAGAAGCAAGCAGAGAGAAGACGGACCTCCTACCACCAAGAAAAGAGAGGAGAGAGCAAAGTGCCTGTCCTTGGGACCCAAGGTCTCTGCACTAGGAAGCTCCTAGACCAGGGGAAGGCTGATGACAAGGACCTTCTCCCAGAACTGACAGAGAAAGAAAGCCTTCCCCTGGAGCTGGCACCCTGAATTTGGACTTCTAGCCTCCTAAACTGTGAGAGAATAAATTTCTGTTTGTTAAAGCCATCCACTTATGGTATTTCTGTTATAGCAGCACTAGATAACTAAGACAGGTAGCATATAGGATTTTGCTGAGGGATGGTGGATTGTTCTGAATCTTGATTCTAGTGGTGGCTATACACCTGTATGCATGTGTCTAAACTGTACACCAAAAAGAGTGAATTTATTGTATGTAAACTTAAAAAGGTGTGTTAAAAAAAAACATGCCATTCCCTTCTCAATGGCTTTCCATTACAAGGCTCTAAATGACATAGCCCCTGCTCATCTTTCCAGCTCTTATAAATTGTTGTAGAGCAACCTACAACTTTCCATTACATTCTTTATCATTATTTGTTAAGCATAAATTTTTTTTGTGGATTATTTAATATCTGACAACCAGAATTGTTAATAATTACTGAACACATACTAGATGTTGAGTACTGCTCTAAGTGCTTTACATGTAATTTATTTAATCCTTGCAACAACCCTAGGAAGTAGTTATTATTTATTCCTTATTTTACAGATAAACAGAGGCACAGAGGAGTTAAGTAATTTGATCAGGGTCTCATAACTATATGTGGCAGAGAAACATATTGTAACCCTACTAGGTTCTCTAATTTAATCTTTATAACAATCCTAAGAGATTTCCAGATATAAAAACTGAAGCCCAGAGAGCTTATGTAACTTGCAGAAGGATATAGAGCTAATTTGTTTTGGTATCAAGATTCAAATTCTAAGTCTTTGTGAATCAAAAATCTGTGCCCTTCTTTTCCCTAGAAATCAAGGCTCTAGGTTGAAAAAGTATTAAAAAAGGCAAAGGTACTACACTTATGGACAATTTTACTTCTTGTGTAATAAGCTGTAATTTAAGTGATTATTTCCAAGGGTTACTTTCCACTTGGGAGAGTCTGGGGATGGGAGATGAAGTGGTGTGTGACTGCTTAAAGGAAGGTGGAAGGAAGGGCATAACATACTATCTTGAACCAAGCAGAAGGTCTGTCAAGTTTCTTTTCCTTCACTCATCTTTCCAAATGCACTTCATTCTGACCTGCATCATCTCTGTCGTTTGCTATTCTTGTTGCAGCACAAACCACAAATCATGCCAAATTGCAGAACTTCTCAATCATTAAGGATTTACAATAGGTCAATTTTAAAATGGGCTGTACTTCACAGCTGCAAAGCTTTTGTCTGATTTCTAGATCAAATGAGAAGCCATTATTGGATTGAATGACCTTTCTATGGGCATCACTAGCAAAAGGAAAAGATCTTGTGGACAAAACAGGCAGCTCTACCAGTTAAAGTGTGGTGATGGTAATGGCTAACTAAATAGAGAGCTAACCTCTATGGCACGATATATTCGCTGCTGTGTTTAATATCAAGCACGATGAGAATTATAAGCATATCATAGATTCACTGCATGTTTGGGATAATAAAAATGACACACGACCAGTAAAAGCTTTATAATCTAACATTAACATGGGGAAGAGGCTAAAATTCAATATGCATGTTTAACACTTTTTTTCTTTCTAAATAGTTATGAGTATGACAGGCTTATCTAATGTTGCTCATTTTCTGAGATATCTGTCCCACAATCAATGCAAATAATTCATAATGTGGATTTATCATATTAAATTTGATAAATGATCCAGGTACTTTTGGTAGGAACAAACAACTAACTTAAAATCATTTTAATGATCATTAAATATACACTTTTAACAAAGTTCACAAATATACTGGGTGTAATATTTGGGCAATTCATTAAGATGTATAGTTCAAATTTACTTCAATAAGTCCTTCATTTACTTTCAAGGCCTGCTAACAATTTGGACCTAATAATGTTCAGTTTTTATTCTTTTAGCAATGTATGCTGGTTACATATATCTTGTCTCCTTTCTCTCATCTATTTTAAGCTCAACTACTCAACTATGCCCTTCTTATAGAAACCTCAAGAGAACTGCCTTTCAGAGAGCTCTATGCGGGTATGTGGCAGTAAGCCAACATGCTACAACAATAAATGAAGAGTTCTTCCTGCTCTGCCTACCACTCAGAACACCACCAATAATGCTGAGGTTCTTCCCTTCTGACCATCTTCTAAAGTCAAGTCCCTCTCTCTCCTTAAAATGACTCAGTTTGGTCTAGTAGCACTTAAAAGCACCAAAGCTCACAGATCCACACACCCTGAAGCATTAGATTATGTACACAGAACTCCTTAGTTTAGTGATAATGTTATTGTGACTCATCTGAGCAAACAAAACTTCTAAGATTCCTATCTTACAACTCTACCTGAAGTCAGTACAGACTGTCACCAGGACCTTCCTAGCACAGCACCTGTAACTTGTCTTTGGTTCAAAGCCATTCGTTTACTCTTTGCCATGCACAAACCATTGTATTTTTATACATGCTTTTTCAAAAACTATATTTTTTCTTCTTTGAGAAAGAAATCCTGGCGTTATTGACAGAGACACTATATGTAGTAAAAGAAGAGTGAAAATAACACTGCTCAGAACCCCAGGGTTCCATTTTGTGTCTCTATGTACTCCTGGAAAGATATTCACGATGGATTTATTTAAATCTGCTTAATCAACTCCAGGTATTGGGGATTTGGAATATAAAAAAACACGCTAAGATGATGTTGAAAGTTTGAAAATGATTATAAATAAATTATCTGCATCAAGTGTCACACTCCCTAAATATCTTCCTCAAAAATTTTTTTTTTCAAAACAACCACAATAACCTGTCTCACAGAATCAAACATTTTGACGCTGATAGGAAACTTGGAGATAATCAAACTGAACCTTTTACTTTGAAATATTCAAGTACTAAAGTGCCCCTCCCATCTCTATTAATTCGTGTATGTGTGTGAACACTCATGCACTGAGGTGGAATAAAACCAGGCAGAAATGTAAATTCATTATTTTGGTAACTTACACTCAAAACTAAAGTTTTCTAGTGATATTTACTTTCATCAAAATATTTACTTTTAAAATTATTGACTGGAAACGGAACAATCAGAACAGAAATAATGAGGATGTTCACACATTGTGAAGAATGTAAACAATGTCACTGAACAACCTATGTAGAAACTGTTGAGTGGGAACTGAAACTACTGTGTAAACGTTCACCGAAAACTCAATAAAATATTACTAAAAAATTTAACTGAGATATTTTCATTCATGCAGAAGGGAAGAAGAGGAAACTAACATTTATTAAATACCCACTACATAGCTGGCACTGTGCAAAGCACTGTACATACATTATTATCCATTTTGTAATAATGATGAAATTAAGGGTAAGAGTATTTAATTGTTTCAAGGTTGTATTTGGATCTAAGGCTCTATATTGTACTATTTCTTGCTAATAGCTGGGAAAGTCAACCTACTAGAGGAAAGAGAAAATTTCATTATTGTTCATTCCTAAGAAATTACTAAACTGCTAAACCAAAAGGTGAACTAATGGAGTATCCTTTGCAGTCACCATAAACTAAAGGAGACAAGTGGACTCCAGTGGGTCATGTTGAGTTTAATGCAATATAATTGTCTAAAACAGAAATGGTAACCAATATAGACTGCATATGAAAAAACAAACAAAAAAACACCCATGTACCTCAGATGTCATGAGTTGGCTAACACTAGTCTGGGGAAAAGAGGTCTGGAAAGAAGTTAGGAGGTACAAGGTGGAAGAGACAAAGAAGGTTCTAATTGTCCTAACCTAGGTCTGTGAAATGGAGATAAAGTGTTTTTCAGTTGAGTACTATACAACAAAGAAAGATTTCCCTGATGATCAGTGCTGTTTTAATTTTTGCTAGGCTCCAGTGATTTAAAACAGTCTTTTCTCTCCTGGCAAATGGTTTATCTCCTTTTATTTTCAAACTTGAAAGAGAAAAACAAATCTTAGCATAGAATTCTGCATGTATATAAAATGCACAAAAATACTTGCTGTTATCTAAAGGTTTCTACATTTAAAAGTATTTGACTGCCTGATGTTTGAGAGAATAGAATTTCACAATTCACAATTCCTAAAGATTACATATGGAGCCAGATTAAATTTCTTATTTACTTTCCTCTTTCCTTTGCCCCCTCTTAGGTTTTTGTTCTAGTCTTGTCCCAATGAGGACAATGGGAATGTTTCTTAGTGGGAATAAAGAACAAAAACCAAAATTACATGGGGTGCAGGGGAGAACCTCACATCTTTGGACTTTATTATTCAACTGCTCTTATTAAGCCTACAGAGGGTCTATTCAGAATAAGGTAGCTATGGTTACTTAATAGAAAGGAAATTATTTTATGGGCTATAGGCTATACTACTTGAAACTGAGTCTGCAGGTAAATAAGGTAGGTGGTTCTTCATCTTTCCTCTATAAAGTATATAGCACAATCTTGATGCTTAGTAAAAATAATATATCAGGTAAGTGGTGTGCTTTGGCAGGAATGCTTTTAAACTGTGTTTTATAGAATAGTCTCACGCTAATGTCCCTCCCTTTAAATTTGACTAAGTCAGTTCAACTCCATGACTATTTAAAATCAATGGGTGTCTTTGAAAAAAACGCCTCCTACAACCAGTGCCATACTGTGCCTTTGCCAACTTTTAGGCAAGTACACCTGCAACCTTGAGCTCCTGCTGCTTCCACTGTTGTTGACTGTTATGCCAGTGGCACACTCGCTACTTGAAGTTTTCCAATAGTCAAATGACAACACAGAAAGGATGTTTGTTTGGGGGTTTATTCAGAATTGGAGAACACTATGGAACATTGGAAAGTAATATGTTGAGAAGACTACATCGTCCGCTTTTTTCTTTTTTTGCCAGCTACCACTGCCAAAGAAGACATGGGTGGATCACCTCCTGGTACCATTCTATGCCCAGAGGCTCCAAATTATCACTGCTTTAACTGTCTTACCACCACAGTTCAGATGTTACCACTATCATTTCCATTTCTGCTTTTTGAATATTCCAAGGACAACCACCTTTCAAATCCTACCATCTAATTGGTGCTAAATTTACAAAAGTCATGCTTCCTCCACTGTGGTGTAAAATGGATATTCTAGTCTTTTTCCATCCTCAGGGGAGTTTTACTATCCTACATCCTAGAGTTTCACTAGCAGATGAATGCTGCATAGCCCCACTTCAGAGCCTGCTGATGGTAGAGCAAACAGCTGAAATTAACCCCAAATTAATCATGAAATATGAACTCTGAGTTAAACGGGCTGGCAATGGTTAGGCAAGTCAGAGGAAGTCACAGAGTGAACATCTGGGACTTGTTTTTTTAAAAAATTTAATCTAATATGATAAAGGAAAAGTGGCTTATGCTTAGTTACACTTCCCTTTGCTAGTGACTTTTTTTTTGCTTAAATAAGTTTCTAGAAAGCAAAATCCAACAGTGAGAACAATTATGTTAATAATGCCAGGAAATTTGTTTGCTTTGTTAAATTGAGCTTCAAAAGCACTTCAATTGAACATACATTTGTGATTGCAAGTAATGCCTATTCTTATATCCGTTTAAAATGTTTACTTTATTACAGCTTATTATAAATGTGAAGTCTGAAATGCAGCACCATGGCTGCTCAATTTCCAGGCCACAATTTTATGATAATCACATGGAATGTATTCATGTGTCAACAGAACTGCCTAACAATGCCCCAAATGGGGTTGTTAGCAGCTCTGTCTTTCTAATGGCCACAGAGTTTTGTGCTTCATCACATTAAGAAACTACTACAAGCAGAGAGTTTATCTGAGAATTTTAATTTAGTTTGTAAAATGTACTATTTTGCAACACTGGGCTGAGTTTAATTGCTTCCATCTCAGAACACAGGTGAGTTCCTACAAAACAAGAACAAAAACTGACCCTAAATACCTAAATATATGGACTGGATAAATGAATTCTGCTACTTTATTATGTGGCTGAATTCTCTTTCTAGGCAGCTTTCAAATATAGAGAGGGATTGAGACTGGAGAATCCGCCATGTACTTGGTATTTCCTACTGCATGCAGTGGTAAAAAGGTACCTGGAAGATACTGCCAACACTCCTGTCACCCTGGCATCTCACAAAGGAGTAAAGAAGCCCTTATAATACATGTCCATCCAATAACCGGACATGGGCAATGGGTCAACGCTGTCCCCCTCTCCTAAGTGTCGGTTTCTCTGTAGCACTCACGGCCTCCTCACTTCTATGACAAGTAGCACACATAACAGTGTCTCGTGTTAAGGGTTGAGATCCTGAACAATATTTTCTCAACATTTTTTTCGAGGCTCTACTAGCCAGATACCATGCCAAGTGCTTTTATGCTCATTATTTCATTCATAGGCTCTGTTTGTAGGCAGTGGACCATCTACTTGTTTCGGTCAAGCATCTACTGTCAGGAACCAGGATCATATGGTAATAAGCCATATATATACTGTGCTTGATGCTTTTTTTACTCCTAGAACCACCTCTCTGAATTGATAACAGAGATTAACGAGGTTCACAGAAAGCCTGTAACTTCTCTTTTGGGACAGAACTAGAACCAACGTCTAGACTTCTGGCACTGCAGTCCAGTGCACTGACAATCCCTTAGTAAACCAAAGAGATAACTTTGCAGGCCAAATTTTTACTTGCGGTGAAGAGTCACACAAGTTTCATCAAAGAAGAGAAAAAATTTTGACCCAGTTTATCTAGTGTAAGATAAACAGTTTATATTCCAACCCACTACAGAAAGACACACATATACACTGTGTATTTGAATCCTAAAACTGAAGTGTTTGGCATGACTGAAATGGGTGACTTTAGGCCTAAATTAACTCTATTTTGGATCAAACTGCAATTTGACCCAGAGTCTTTGTTCCTGCTTTTCTAACAAGACAATTTAGCTTCTTGTAAAAGTTTAACTGTTTGTAACACAAAAGGAGCAAGAGTCAGGACTTTTAGCTTGTGCTAGGAATTGTTTGTTAAAAGATGTTTGTCAAGAATGTTTGTGCAGCTTGTCCTAGGGAGAATACTTTTAGTCAACATGTTTCAGGTTAGGAAATTGAATTGATAATGTTAAGTAAAGATGAAACCCTGCAACTGTCTCGTAACACTAAAACCAAGATGAGTCTTAGTTTTAATTTACTGACTCCCTTGAAGTCAAACTTTATTTTATTCATACACTGAGACTTTGCCCCATTTTTGCTGGCTGTTTGTAAATCAAAGTATAGCTTGTTACTTTATGATAAGAAGGAGAGGCAAACATGCAGTTGATACAGAAAGTTGACTCAATTGGTCCCCAGGATGTTAACAGTCTTACTGATGTTAAGAAGAATGTTTGAAAAAGATGATATTTTAACTACCTCCTTGTAACTTTTGCCATGTATCCCCCGTGCCTGTGAGCACAGCCCTGTATTTGCCTCATCTCATAAAAACGTGTCTCTCTCTTCTTGCAACATGGAACACTGCAGCATTCTGCCTGGGTGCATGTGTGTCTCCTGTTTCATAAAACTCTTTCCACGATAAAACTCTTTGTTTTCACTTTTAACAGAATGTCAGACTGGTGCTTCGCTATGACAACACACACAGTTTCATAAAACAACTTATTTCTTTAATTTGTGCAATGCACTTTCCTATTTTATTTCCTTATAATGAACACAAACAAACAAGAAAACCAGTTGAGAGCCACTAAATTGACTTCAAAACCAACTGCCAAATTTCAAAAAACAAAACCCTTACAGAGTATACAAAGAGAACAGTGGATCAATTTCAAGCAACTAGCAAAGAAGTGGGGGAGTGGGGGCACATTTTACCTTTTCTAGTCTTGAATTGTACATATATGTTTAAAAAAAGAAAGGAAAAAAAAAAAAAAAAAAAAAAGGAGGTGGGCAACTCTTAGGATGTGAGCAATCCTGCTCAGGACACCAAGTTAGACGCCTTCCTCATAGCTCCTGACCTTCCTTTCCTACATGTCGCCTCTGTTAAAGCTGTGACCGCACTGTGAAGAGCTGCTCTTGCCTGGCAAACAACCTCACCCATCTATTTTGTAGTCTTTTTGGCCCAACATACTTGACTTTAACTTCAAATTTTCAAACAGTATTTTTCTCCAGAGAAATGAGCATATTTGTCAGCAACTGATATAACCCATGATATATTGTTTTTGAGAAAAATTCTTTCCTTCTATTAACATTCTCCTCCATTAGACGGTAAGCTCCTTGAGGATAAGGCCCTTGTTTTCTTCACTGTTGGATCTCCACTGAATAATTAGTGCTCAATAAACGTGACGGGGGGGGGGGGGGGACTCTTAATGAACATTACACAAAGAAATTATAAAAATGACATCAGATTTCAAAACATTCCAGCCACTAATAAAGACTTTCATTCCTTGGAATGACTAGGTTTTCTTGCTCCAAGTCTTTGTACTTGTTCTTCCCTCTGACTGCCATATCATCCTCTCCTCTCTAACCATTTCTCTTTTACCAGGATTACTCTCTTTGGGAAGCCTTCTCTGACTCCACAGGTTCTTGTGTCTCACTGACACACCTCACAGTAACTGAGTCTTCCCTCATCTTAGAAAGACAGCCTGTCTGCATTCTCTAGATCTCCAACTTGACAATAAGTTCGATCAGGATGGAACTTTAACACCGTGCCTAGCACATAGTATGTGCTCAATTAACATTTTTGCATGCATGCATGAATGAAAGTTACAAACTTTTGCATGGAAAGCAAAACAAGGCCAAAACAAAATAAAACCAAAAAAGCCAAACCCATTGCTATCTAGTTGATTCCAAGTCATAGGACAGAGTAAAACCTATAGGACAGAGTAGAACTGTCCCATACGGCTTCCAAGGCTATACTCTTTATGAAAACAGACTGCCACATCCTTTTCCCGTGGAGCAGCTGGTGGGTTCGAACCACTGACCTTTTGGTTAGTAGCCGCGTGCTTAACCACTGTGTCACCAGGGCTCCTTAGAATAAGCCCAACCTATCAGGACTGGAGGAAGACTCATTAACAACCTGTGTTATGAAGATGACACAACCTTGCTTGCTGAAAGTGAAGAGGACTTGAAGCACTTACTGATGAAGATCAAAGAACACAGCCTTCAGTATGGGCTACACCTCAACATAAAGAAAACAAAAAATACAACTGGACCAATAAACAACATCATGATAAACGGAAAAAAGACTGAAGTTGTCAAGGATGTCATTTTACATGGATCCACAATCAACACCCATGGAAGCAGCAGTCAAGAAATCAAAAGACGCACTGCACTGGGCATATCTATTGCAAAAGACCTCTTTAAAGTGTTAAAAAGCAAAGATGTTACCTTGAAGCCTAAGATGCACCTGATCCAAGCCACAGTGTTTTCAATCACTTCATATGCATGTGAGAGTTGGACGATGAATAAGGAAGACAGAAGAAGAATTGATGCCTTTGAATTGTGGTGTCAGAGAAGAATATTGAACATAGCACGGACTGTCAAAAGAAAGAACGAATCTGTCCTGGAAGAAGTACAACCAGAATGCTCCTTAAAAGCAAGGACGGCAAGACTACATCTCGCATACTTTGGACATGTTATCAGGAGGGATCCCTGAAGAAGGACATCATGCTTGGTAAAGTAGAGTGTCAGCAAAAAAACAGGAGTACCCTCAACAAGATGGATTGACACAGTGGCTGCAACAACGGACTCAAGCATAAAAATGATTGTGAGGATGGCGCAGGACCAGGCGTGTTTCGTTCTGTTCTACAGAGGGTTGCTGTGAGTTGAAACTGATTTGATGGAACCTAACAACAATGACCAAGTCATATAGGTAATTAGTAGTTGGATCAACCACAGCTTTCTAAGTAAAAGTCCTTTAAAACCAAGCTGCCACATAAAGTATGCTTCTCCCACCTCTGTTGGATTCCTAGGGAAAGAGGAAATAGAAGGTTAGGTATTGGTGGTGGGGGGAGGTGGGACAGGGAGAAGAAGGCAAGCAAGCAAACCACCTACCATATATATTTTTATCAGATGGGAAACAAATATACAAAGAAATAGTTAAGGCCTCCTATTGCATCATATTCATTATACACCAAGAATTTTCTTCTTCCGAAAATATGAAAGATAATGACTCATGCACCCATCCTTTACCAATATTATATACAGATGGGAAAAAAAGATAATTGCATTATTCTCTTTTGCATCAAGTGTCCAATCAGGAGAAAGAGTACAAGATAATACACACTGTAAATATACACATTTTAAGTAAGAAGTCCATTTACATAGCTCCATGGATATGAGCTCAAAGGCCTTTATAAACACTAACCTTCATACTCTTATAAGATTCTTAATTTAAACAATGGACTTAGGACCCATGTAAAAAGGATGAGTTTAAAATAGGTTTCTGCCTCCCTGTCTGTCACTCTAAATAAGCTGTCATTAGCTTCTTAAAATAATTTTCCATGTATTTTACACACTAAAAACTATAATTTTCCACCAGACTTGAAGATAGAAGGGTTGGCAAATTGTCTCAAGAAATATGCCTTGTCAAATTAGTTCAAATTGATCTCGATAGAAATATTCACAAGGACTGCACAGACCAAAAGGCTACAGATCAAGAAAAGACTTACAACAAGCCACTGAGAGTCTGTCCTGAGTATACAAAGGGGTAGCCTCGAGTCCCTAATAATTTATCACATTATTAATGATCCTACAGATGATTTAATGAATAGCCTACTAGTAAAATATAAATTCAGTTTGGAGGTTCTTTTGAATATCCATTAGAAAAACTAATACAATGGAAGAAACTTAGAGGAGGTATCTTAGGGAAAAAAAGAAGAAAAAAGGGCAGAATGTAAAATATTTCTTAGAAAAAAACGTAAAAAATGAAGTCCTGGTAAATATTTAATATGTAAGGGAAAAGGGAAAAGTTGTACTCACTGTGGAGAGAGCACTGTGGAAAGAAAAATGAGAACAAGACTTAAAATGAGATATCATCAAGGACATCATACATGAAGAAAGCAAGAGGTCATTAAAAAGACAGGAAAGAAAGAAAAGACCAAAATGGATGTTAGAAGAGACTCTGAAAGTTGCTCTTGAATGTCAAGTAGCTCAAGTGAAAGGAATAAATGATGAAGTAAAAGAGCTGAACAGAGATTTCAAAGGGCAGATCGGGAAGACAAAGTAAACTATTATAATGACATGTGCAAAGACCTGGTGATGGAAAACCAAAAGGGAAGAACAAGCTCTGCATTTCTCAAGCTGAAAGAACTGAATTAAAAATTCCAGCCTCAAGCTGTAATACTGAAGGATTCTATAAGAAAATATTAAACAACTCAGGAAGCATCAAAAGAAGATGGAAGGAATATACAGTCACTATACCAAAAAGAATTGGTTGATATTCAACCATTTCAGGAAGTACCGTATGAGCAGGAACCAACGGTACTGAAGGAAGAAGTCCAAGCTACACTGAAGGAATTGGTGAAAAACAAGGCTCCAGGAATTGATGGAATACCAATTGAGATGTTTCAACAAAAGGATGCAGCACTGGAAGTACTCACTGGTCTATGCCAATAAATTTGGAAGACAGCTACCTAGCCAACTGACTGGAAGAGATCTGTATTGATGCCTATTTCCATGAAAGGTGATTCCACTGAATGCAGAAATTATTGAACAATATCATTAATATCACACGCAAGTAAAACTTTGCTGAAGATCATTCAAAAGTGGGTGCAGCAGTATATCGACAGGCAACTGCCAGAAATTCAAGCTGGATTCAGAAGAGGACATGGAACCAGGGATGTCACTGCTGATGTCAGATGGATCCTGGCTGAAAGCATAGAATACCAGAAAGATGTTTACATGTGTTTTATTGACTATGCAAAGGCATTCAACTACGTGGATCATAACAATTTTGGCTAACCTTGCGAAGAGTGGGAATTCCAGAACACTTAATTGTGTTCATGAGTAACTTGTTAATCTTAACAGGCAGTTGCTCAAACAGAACAATGGGATGCTGTACGGTTTAACGTCAGGGAAGGTGTGCGTCAGGGTTGTATCCTTTTACCGTATCTATTCAATCTGTATGCTGAGCAAATAATCTGAAAAACTGGACTATATGAAGAACAGGCCATCAGGATTAGAGGAAGAGTCATTTAACAACCTGCGTTATGCAGATGACACAACCTTGCTTGCTGAAAGTGAAGAGGACTTGAAGCACTTACTGATGAAGATCAAAGACCACAGCCTTCAGTAAGGATTACACCTCAACATAAAGACTACAAAAATCCTCACAACTGGACCAATAAGCAACAGCATGATAAATGGAGAAAAGATTGAAGTTGTCAGGGATTTCATTTTACTTGGATTCATAATCAACACCCACAGAAGCAGCAGTGAAGAAATCAAAAGACAGACTGCACTGGGCAAATCTGCTGCAAAATACCTCTTTAAGTGTTGAAAAGCAAAGATGTCACCTTGAAGACTAAGACCCTAAGACCTGACCCAAGCCATGGTGTTTTCAAACACCTCCTATGCATGTGAAAGCTGGACAATTAATAAGGAAGTCCGAGGAAGAATTGACGCCTTTGAATTGCGGTGTTGGCAAAGAATACTGAATATACTATGGACTGCCAAAAGAACAAATGAATCTGTCTTGGAAGAAGTACAACCAGAATGCTCCTTAAAAGCAAGGACGGCGAGACTACGTCTCACATACTTTGGACATATTATTAGGAGGAATCAGTCCCTGGAGAAAGGCCTCATTCTTGGTAAAGTAGAGGGTCAGTGAAAAAGAGGCAGACCCTCAACAAGATGGATTGACACAGTGGCTGCAACAATGGACTTAAGCGTAAGGACTGTGAGGACGGTGCAGGACTGGGCAGTGTTTAGTTCTGTTGTACATAAGGTCACTATGAGTTGGAATCGACTTGATGGCACCTAACAATATTATTGTTATTACCAATAGTTCTCAACCCTTTTAACATAGTTACTGTACTATGAGGTATAATTGTGGAGCAAAGATTCTTGAAGAAAAAATATTCTACTAACAATTGTGGATAGAAAAGTAGGGTTAAGCTTGAGGAGTAGTTTGCTAGGTTTATTCCTTTTTCTATCCTTTTCTATATTCATCCAGAAAACTAGACAAAGTAACAAAGAAGAAATAAGCCCAGAAGATATCATCCCTTTGTATTAGTTTTATGTGTTTAGGCTCTGTGTGTGTGTTTGTGTGTATGATGTATATGTATACATATGATGTATGTGTATATGTGTGTATTCATACATTTTTCCAGATTTTAAATACCAAATCCAGAGCTTTTAGAAAGCATGTAGCTGTATTAGGATACAAAAAAAATCTAAAATGTAGACAGAGAAACAAATCAAACCTTCCAGAGGAGGTAGGCTAGAAAGAGAAATCTTGTCTTTCATTTTTGACTCTTCCAAGGCCTAGAAAGATGGACAAATCCCCGTCCCTCAGTGCACACATACAGCCTGAAGCCCAGAGAGTATAAGCACTTTGCCTGTGCAGTCAGAAAATGAGAGTCAAGAACAGAATCTTAAGTTCCTGATTATCCGTCCAGTAGTCTTTCCTCTATACCACTCTGCCCAACACGTACTTTAATTTCATCATGTGGATGTATGTGATTTTTATTTATATTCTCCAAATCTGCTGATTAAGGACCTGTGGTTTCTAGTATTTACACTGGTATCTGAAAATGTACCATAGATTCAGCCTTCTCCTGTTCTTTGGTACAAAAATAAGGGCACATCCTCCTTTTCAACAGATACAGGTTCTTCACACAATTATTTCCTGAGCTTTCACTTCTATGCAGTCATATTCGGATTGATCAAAAGATCCCCCTCCCCCCGCATTTCCACCTGGGGGAAGGTAAGTGGGAGTGCATTTCTATTAGAAAGAAACCAACTACAATTCTCTAGCCTCTGTCCTGCTGAGTAGGGGGAAGGCCTAGTCATAGAACCTCATCTGAAAACTGTATGTCATATATACATTCTTGAACACTGTGGAATTGATCCAGTTCTTTTAGGAACACCACTTTGGTTACAACCCCCTAAAGAGTCAGCTTATCCTGAATTCTGTTCTATAAGGAATGCTGTCGTAGAGTAATTTCAATTTATTACTGCTAACTAATACATCACCCTTTGGTAAACTAAATCAAATATATGAGAAGCAGATACATGCTACCATGAGGTCACAGATAGTGTTTGTGTATTCAGACTGCTAGTCATGGAAGGTTTCACATTTTGTTCCTTCTAACTCCAAAGCTCTTAACCATGTAATTGCAATAGAAGTCTCAATGCATTTATTCTATTTGACTTTGAATATTTTCAGCTTTCTTTTACAAATTCTTAAAGTCAAATCATCATAAATGACTGTATTTTGTTTTAGGTTTTTAAAAAAAAAAACCTAGAAATGATCCTGGGGACGATTTAATTAAAACACACACACACACACACACACACACACATTTTTTAATAAAGACAAAAAACTGTTTTAAGACCAAGACAGAACTCCAAATCTCCCACTCAATTCAGAGTGCCTTCCTGCATTCCCACACACTTCATTCTTTGCTTCTTCACAGATACTGCATAGCGTGCAATTTTAGGATGATTCTGTATATTACTTTTCTCATCTTGCTAGATTATTGAGACAATCTAGGAAAGAACGCTATAATAGAATATAAAGAACTTTGAAATAGGTAGAGCTATATTAAAATCCTGACTCAGAAGTTTTAATGAGCGTGCATTGTGCTCCATGCTACACAATTGTTAGGCTCTACGCTATGATGCTCTACATTATTAAATTTTTAAGCAATGTAACCCGGAGCACACTGCTAGAATCTGCCAGATGGCTGCTGTTGGGACTGAATGAGTTAACCTATATAAACCATTTGGCAGACATCAGGGAACTCAACTCTTGTTAGTTTACTTTCCTGTTATTTTCTGGGGTTATTCCGCATTCAATTTATGTAGAAAAATGTAATGTATTACATAAATAGAAGAATTTTTTTCTTCCATTCCACTTCTTTCAACTTCCATTTTATACAAGAAAATAAAACTAAATAAAGTGAAGAAATGGAATCCCATATGGCTCACTCTTACTTATTCAATATATGCATTAGCATAAAGCTATTAATATTAGCAAATGATAAGACTATTTGGTTTATTTTCATTCTATTCTTTGTCAACTGGAATTGGAAAAGGCTGGGTGTTCCATGAGGTTATTTATGATTTAAAACTGAAGTAAAGCCTGGTTCTGAAAAAACACCTTGAGCTCAAAAAGCTCAAATTTCTGTGGTAAGATGGGCTGTACCACAGAAATGAACTCCTGAGCACAACATCTCACATGCCTTACTTTTTTAGGAGAAATGTATCAAGTTTTAGTGAGCCAGAGTCTCCTACAACAAATATTCCAAAACACGCCCCATGTGTGTTAGTTATTCACTCACTAAGTTTCTCATGCTATAATTTCTCATATAAAAGAAAAAGTATAAATATAGAAAAAAGAAAAAGAAATATATATGAGGATCCCAATGATTGGATCCCAAGATAAGAAAACAATAAGATCCCTGTCTGTAATGTTTATAAATGCCTTGAGGAAGAGGGTGATGGTGGTGGAAGGCAACATTATTTTTTTAAATGACTTTCATGAGCCTGATATTGTGCTAAGTGCTTTATTCACACTATTCCATACAGTTATTACAATAAGTTTAACAAGCAGATATTATCATTCCCATTTTATGAACAAAAACCAAGATACAGCTGCTACTAAGTTGGATGAGAACCCCACCAAGTTTGTCTAGTTCTAAAGTCTGTCCTGAAGTTCAGGGATTGTTTGCTTTTCAATGGGATGGCAAATCATCTTCATGCATTTTAATAGATTCATGAAAAAATTTCTACAAAAATTTCTAAAAACTAATTATGAAAGTTAATCCTATACCCCAGAAAGGATCTAAGCCACGTCTCACACACCACACTGTTGCTTTTCTCACAACTGAATCCAAGCAAAAAAGCACAAGGGCCAAAACAAACTAAAAAACTGAAGGGTTTTATTCTTTTGTGTAAGATACACTTTTCCTCTAATCTGCCAAATTTCTCTGTTGGTTACATAGCATGAGCAATTTTCTCACAGGAAATCTCTTGTATTTATAGCAAGCTAATTACTTTTTAGAAGTGACTGTCATATGTATGTGGACAGTTTTAGGATTCAGTTTTGTCAAAAGCTGGAAAATGAATTGATTCCTCATCACATGCAAGCCCATGTTTTAACAGATTAAAAGCCATTGCAAAGACCAGTTGATAACCATGAAATTTCTGAAATCTCTATTAGTCTACTATTTACTAAGAGATTCGTTAATCGACTTTTTAAAATGATATTACCTACAAGACAGAGGTTTTATTTGCTGTAGTAAGTTCAATGTTGCACCTAACAGTGAAGGAAGTATCTGTTTTTTAGAAAGAATAGTTTTATATTTTAAAGTTTGGACCCCCTCCCCCCACAAAAAAATGCTTGCATTTTAATCATGAATGTACGGTACGACATAAAAACAAAAGATTCCAACAAGTAAAGTATTTGCTAATTTTCTTTTATTTTAGTAAATCAGATACATAAATACTGGCTGCAAAAAGTTAGATGTTAACACTGAGTCTCTTACCAGTTAAACACAGGCACTTTTGCATCTTTACAGATGTTTTTGATATGTACTTTTCTCAAAAGCTACAATGTGTTATTTGCTACACAATAACTGTTTTCTCTCAAGAAGGAAATGTAAGCAACATTTTGAAAACTTCAATTTGTTGAAATATGTAACCGTCTGCTGAGCCTTTTATTTTGTATCAGCAAAAGTGAATTATGCCAGTTTTTCTGTCAAACAAAAATCATTTAAAATGATTACTAATTTTAACTGTTATTCTAATTTTTTTAGTTGAATATGGTAATACATTTCAAAAATGATGTCAAAGATGCCACTTTACCACAGCAAAATAGTAAAACAGACATTTGGTAGGATTAGCATATGGTACATCCATGAAGAACATAAGGGAATTCTTTGATCTGTTTCTTAATCTCTAGTGAGTCCCTCTAAGCATGTGATAGTATGATAATAAAGATCTCCAGCAGTTATGAGGCTTTTTTTTTTAAGCAACACTTAAAAGTTTAATAGGCTCTCAAAACTACTACTCATCAACATATAGAGCAGTTATGATTCATATACTTCAGTTTGTGAGATGTACACATTCTCAATCAATATATAGAGTACCTATGACTCATATACCTAAGTTTGTGAAATGTATACATTCTCATTTCAAGCATGGAAAATTTCTGTGGCAAGTAAAAGTATACACAGATAAAACCCTAAAAGGTAAATAAGAATACAGCAAAACATAAGATTTCACAGGCAGTATGTGATTACTGGAGCCCTGGTAGTGCAGCAGTTAAGAGATCTGCTGTAAAGACATCGGCTGCTAACAAAAAAGTCAGAAGTTCGAATCCACCTGCCACTCCCTGGAAACCCTATGGAACAGTTCTACTCTGTCCTATGGGGTTGCTATGAGTTAGAATCAACTCAACAGCAATGGGTTTATTTTTTTTTTGTTTATGTGATTACTTGCCAAGTAAGTGACACAAATTACACACAACTACTCCCAGAGAGAAAGGACTGATCCTTCCCAGAATTGGCTCATAGCTCTCTCATGGTTCTTTCCATATTCTTCTTCTTTTTTTTCTTTTAAGCCATCTGTATACATATCTTAAGTTCCTTGAGAGGATAGGTTTTAATTTTCATTTCTGAATCTCAACACAATACTGAAAAATATCTAGCACTTAGTAAATGCTCAATAAATGTTTGTTTGAATGCCTGAATAAATGATTGATTGATGATGATGAAAACAGCAGCAGCCCATATCCAGCACCAGGCACTGCTCTAAGTGCTTCACATGCATTAACTAATTTACTATTAGTTTTCTTTTAGAATCTCCACTTTACATATAAGGTACAGATACACCAGATAATTTGCCTCTACTCATCTAACTCCTTCACACTCTTCAATTTTTAGCTTAAAGGTGACTTGATCAGGGAAGTCTTTATTGACTCATTAAACAGGACCTTGCTGTCCATTCTTAAAACCATTTGCCATCTGATGTCAACTCATGGCGACCCATGTGTGTGAGCAGAATTGCACTGAATAGGGTTTTCAATGGCTGACTTTTTCAGAAGTAGATCATCGAGCCTTTCTTCTGAGGCACCTCTGGATAGACTGTACCTCCAACCTTTCAGTTAGCAACAGAGTGCATTAACTATTTGCACAACCCAGGGATTCCCCATCTATCCTTATTGCCTTTTTATTTTCCCTATCATTACATTCATCACTCTTTAAGTACTTGTTCGATTAGCAGTCCTGTCCATCAGACAGTAAGCTTCGTGAAGGCAGGAACACGCCTATCATATTCACTACTCTAACCCCAATGACTGGCAAAGTACTTAGTACATCAACAAAAGACAAAACAAAACAAAAACCCTAACTAGTTGCTGTTGAATTGATCCTGACTCATGGTGTGTCAGAGTTGAATTGTGCTCCACTGGGTTTTTCTATGGCTGATTTTTGGAAGTAGATTGCCAGGTCTTTCTTCCAACTTGGCACATAATGGGTGCTTAATGAATATTAGTTAAATGAATAAATGATGTCTAAAATATGCTGGGAACTCATTAAATGTTGATTTAAAAAGTAAGTAACAAAATCTCTGAATCTGAGGTGATATTGAAACATTCAATGAATCGTCCAGTAGGCTGCTGAAGATTCAAAACTGAGGTTTCAGAGAAGAGTGAAGATTAGAGGTAAAGGTTTGAGAGGCATCTGCAGATAATTATTCCACAGTTATAAATGACCACGACAAAGCTGTGGCATTATGGTTGACACATTTCTGAGTACATATTATTTGTACACTCAGGAGAACTCAACATTATACGTTAAAGTTGTAAGCCCCCAAACTAAAAATTCAGAAAGGATTCCTATTACTTTTAAAATAGACAGAATCCATTCTTCCAAGGGGTTCCTCTGCATAGAATGGCTCGTTGTCATACCTAATAACATATTGCTTCTATGAGAGTACCTGGAATCTGGAATTAGCATGTTCTAGTTGGGTGGAAAAGCTCCCAGCTTATATTAAAGCTGTTGTATGTTGTCTTTAAGATGGCCACGGTAAAGCTGAACCATACTGCTGCCCATAATTATGTACTGTAAGCACTCAGACAACAGAGATGAGTTCTGTGTTGTAAAGACAAGCAAAGTCTCTAAATCTACGTATGGACTTAAAAGAGGAATGTGGGTATAAACCACACCGCTGCTACTGCTAAGACAAAAGTGACAATTCCTGTGAGGCACTGACTGACAAGAGGATACAGAGCAGAGCTGATTGTCGGTTTACTCCTTGGGACACAGGCGCAAGTTAAGTTGGAAAGTATTTTTTCAAGTTTCAGACCTGTTTTACATCACTTGGTATGGTCGTGAGCAACAGTAACAGAGACATCAATTGCTGCCACAGAGAAAAGAAGGGAGATTTTTTTGAGTAAAGGCAGCAGGCTAATTGAAAGGACACCTTTTTGAGTATAACTACTGCTGCTTTTTGTCTTCTTGGGGGTATTTACACATGCACAGCCAGTAAGCAGCATCACCTTCAAATACATAGGATCACAAAAGCAGTATATGTAATTAAAAGAAGGAAAGGGTAAGGCCCTTTAAACATACAAAACACTACCACTAGTGTAGTACTGCCTTCAGGAAAACACAGAAGAATTAACTTTCCCCTTTCATTAAAAAAAAAAAAAAAAGAAAGCACACAATGTCAGTGAATCCAAGTACTACACTTCTCATGGAGAGTGTGGAGACACCTTTAGGCCCACTGGTCAAAGCTTCTGAATATATAATTGGGACCAAATTAAGGCTGAGTCAATAAGTTTACTTACCTGATTTTCCCTACAAACTCTGGTTCTTAAATCACTGGCAAAAAAAAAAAAAAAAAATCAGAAGCAGCAAGAAAGGAACTGTCAGAGCTGACCTTGAAAAGTGACAGCTGACAGCACATCACCAACCACAAAAGCGAAGTGACTTGGGGCTATTAAAGCCAGTAATGACAATCCCTGAGACCATCACTTTATTACAACATAGGCAATAGTCTAAGTTTGTTAGGATGACAGCCCCAAAAATAAGTTATGTAAATTATGAACACTTTGTTTAAGAAGGTAATGATACCTTTAATATATCAAAGGAAAAAGGTAGTATACATGCTTGCCTTAAAAAGCTACATGAAAAATATTTCATTAAATGATGATGATGTTGGATAACTGAGGCAAGTATTTACTATCTTGCATTTCTATAGAGCTTGTTCTTTTCAAAGCACATTTGTATGTGCTGGCTTCCCTGAAATACTTGAGCAACATTCTAGAATGAAAAACTCTAAGTCAGCAGTATTTACACAAAACCAGTGTGTTTGTAACAATAAAGAGGGCCTAGGGGGTCAGAAAACCCTGGGTTCTAATCCCAGTTCCATTATTTACTGGTTGCAAGATCACGAGCAACTCACTTAACCTTTCTGTGTCTCATTTTCTCATCTGTGTAGAAATATTTACTTTATAAGACTGCTATAAATAGTAGAAGAGATAATATGTCCTGGGCACATAGTATGTGCTCAATATATATGATTTATGTTGCCTCTTTATAAAAATAACTTATTTTCATTTACACCTAGTGTCTTAGTCATCTAGTGCTGCCATAACAGAAATAACACAAGTGGATGGTTTTAATGAAGAGAAGTTTATCATCAGATAGTCAAAGTAGGCTAAAAGTCCAAATTCAGGGTGTCAGCTCCAGGGGAAGCCTTTTTCTCTCTCTTGGCCTTCTCATCGATGTTCTCCCAGACTAGGAGCTTGTCTGCGCCGGGACCCTGGTCCAAAGGACGCGCTCTGCTCCCAGCACTGCTTTCTTGATGGTATGAGGTCCCCCTGTCTCACTGCTCACTTCTGTCTTTTATATCTCAAGAGATTGCCTCAGGACACAATCCATTCTTGTAGATCAGGTCCTGCCTTACTAACACAACTGCCACCCATCCTCCCTCATTAACATCATAGGGGCAGGATTTACAACACATAGGGAAACCACACAGTACCAGGAATCATGGCCTGGCCACACCGATACACACATTTTTTGGGGGACATAATTCAAACCATGAGACCTAGTACAATTAAAATCATATAGTACACTTATACTGATGCCAGAGCTAAGATTTTTGACATTATCTATCTTTGCTCTCAACAGAAATAGTGAATCTTGAAAGTAATGTCAAAGTTTATTATTTCCAGAAGGAGTATACATACTGAACTAGAAATATGTAAATCCTATTATTGGGTAGTATGTCACTAGAGTATAGATTTCTGCTTCCAGATTACCATGCAGAAACACTGAAAGAAGTGCTTACTGAATAAAGGAGATATATTTCTGGATTTATGCATTATTTACAAATAATTATTATTTATTTCTAACTCAATAATAGACTCAATGCTGTTTTATAACAGATACGATTTTGAAGATAAATAACTCTCTGAAGAAGCTGTCAATGCAATAACAAAGGGTAATTATCACCTTCTATGGGAAAAGGGTGCAATGAACTGGTTTCCTTCACACAATAAAAATCTGCATTGAACACACCTGAACGAATCTGCCGCCTTTTTCTACAATAAAATTCTGTGAAAAAACGTTTAACAAATGTTTAATACACTTAGGCTTAATCTTAACTTTTCAAGACACAAAACAAAGATGAAAATAACCCACTGAACTGTGCATGTAGAAATTTCTGAAATGGTGTATCTTTGGCTATGTATATTTTCACCAAAAAAAAAAAAAGGTCGAGAAGAGAGAGGGTTGACATGTTGTAGGGTTGTTAACCAATGTTATAAAACAATATGTGAACTACTGTTTAATGAGAAACTTTGTTCTGTAAACCTTCACCTGAAGTACAATAAAAATAAATAAAGATAAAGCCATAAAAAAAAAAAAAAGATGAAAATAACAAAAATAACTGTAACTATGGAAAGGCAGAATCTCCCATGACTGGAACTGCCAGGATCAGAGGTGTAAGTAGTCATATTAAGAAACTCTCTATGTATTGCATTCACTTCCTGTCACAAATAACAGCTTAACTTGAGCAGCAACAGAATATCTGCAACGACAGATAGAAACATTAACTTGAACCACCTTCATATTAGTTCCATTTCTGTTTCTCTTAGAAATCAATGTTGAAAAGACTGCAAGAAGATATTAAAATATGTTACTACCTAATAGTTAAGACTTTCACTACCTGTCTGTCTGTAAGTCGTACTGTGGTGGCTTGGGTGTTGCAACGCCCATGGAAGCAGCAATCTAGAAATCAGATGACGTACTGCATTGGGCAAATCTACTGCAAAAGATCTCTTTAAGGTGTTAAAAAACAAAGATGTCATTTTAAGGACTATGGTGCACCTAACCCAAGCCATGGTATTTTCAATTCCTCATATGCATTTGAAAGCTGGGCAATGAATAAGGAAGACCAAAGAAAAATTGATGCTTTTGAATTACAGTGTTGGCAAAGAATACTGAATATACCATGGACTGCGAGAAGAACAAATAAATTTTGTTGTGGAAGAAATACAGCCAGAATGCTCCTCAGAAGGAAGGATAGGGACACTTCATTTCATTTACTTTGGACGTGTTATCAGGACCGACCAATTCCTGGTGAACGGCCATTATACTTGACAAAGCAGAGAAGGAGCAAAAGAGAGGAAGACCCTCAACAAGATGGATTGACACAGAGGCTGCAACAATGGGCTCAAGCATAGCAACGACTGGGAAGATGGCACAGAACTGAGCAATGTTTTGTTCTGTTGTACATAGGGTTGCTATGATTTGGAACCAACTGGATGGCATCTAACAACAACAACAAAAGTTAAGACTTAGGAATCCAGGACCCTTTTGTTATCTTCCACATCAGTGACTATTTATTATCAGTTTCTCTAGCTAGGCCCTAAAGAACCCATCTGATGTATTAATATGAATTAAGAAAAAAATGTCAGTTCTTTATGCTAAGCCAGGTTCTTACCTAAAATTCTGATACTTCTCTAAAGAGGTATTAGGTTCTCCTCCCCACCCCACCCCACTCAGTTCCAACTTAGGAATTCTTAAAGTGGAAAAAATATATAGGTTTTTAACAAATATATATGCAATAGAACTAATTTGTTCTTACAAACATCAGGCCTTCCTAATCCAGTTTCTCCTCTCCTCCAATTCACCATATACTACTGGCAAACTAACACTCCAAAATGTCACTTTCTTCTCATCATTCCTCTGTCCAAAAATCCTCTCATAGTCCCTCACTGTCTAGCAAATAAAGCCCACATTCCTGAAGTCTCCAATAACTGACCCCAACTGACCTTTTAGCATTACCTTCCTCTAGGCCTCAAACTGGATTGCTTCTGTCTCTCCCACTCTGCAGCATTGCCTCTACCCAAAGGGTCTCCCCTCACATCTCCCTCGGTTCAGTGCTGCCACCTCTCCAGAAGTTTTCCTCCATCATCTCTGCAGTATGAAGTGGTCTCTCCCATTTCATTTTCACTTCTGTGATTACATGTATAAAATATCTTTTGTGTACCAGTGAGTAAAAACAGAGTAGCAGAAACCAACATGTACTAAGCATTACTATGTGTCAGACGTTATGCTATTCTGCACGCATTATAAGACAGGCAGGTACTATTATTAACTGATATTTTATAGATGAAACTGAGGCTTACCTTAACCAAAGTGATAAACTGGTAAGTGCAGCACCAGGATTCAAATCCAGGTCTGTGACTGTAGAACCCATGCTATCAACCACTACACTGTGCTGCCTCCCACTGTGTATTTTGAATTTGAACTTAATCTTTCTTTTTAGAGGTTAAGGTCCTTAAAAATAGGGGCCATATCTTATACATCTTCATATTTCCCATCAATCCAACTCAACAACTTTTCTAATCATGGAGGAAACCTGATTTATTTACTAAGGTAATCCAACTACAAGTTTTCCTCATTCCTGTATTCTAGAGACCAAATTACTTCCACTGCATATGTATTAGAAAACTGTATTTTTCCACTTTAAGGTGTTCAATTTTTTTTTTCTTCATTTTTTCCACTTCAAGATGTTTAAATTAGTTCAGTGGTAGGTTGGCATTTACATCTGCAACGGAGCAGATTTATTAGTGATGCTGTGAGGGAAAAGCAATGCATGCAGAGTTGGGCCCTTCATAGCAGATAATCAAACACCTGTTGACTAAATCAGTTTCTAACATAAGAAACTATTATATATTAGCATAATCTAAGCGCTTCTTCAGCTTTTTAAATTGCATTAAAATGTCCTTCTCAACAGTAAGAATAATATTTAACCCTGCGATACAATTATTACTATCAACGTTATTTTATTAGTGCCACTGGTGAGCGGCAGAGAAGCTCTTTTCATCATAACTAAAATACCTTGCCATTTGCCTATTTCCATGTTACTCAAGGCCTGGAAATATCCTAGAATTCAGACTTCTACACTTTTGTAGAAGTGAAGAGAAGATTTCAAAGGGCGGCTTGAGAACAAAGTAAAGTATTATAATGGCATGTGCAGAGCTGGAGATAGAAAACCAAAACGGAAGAACATGCTTGGCATTTCTCAAGCTGAAAGAACTGAAGAAAAAATTCAAGCTTCAAGTTTCAATTAGTAAAGGATTCTATGGGGAAAATATTAAATGATGCAGGAAGCATCAAAAGAAGATGGAAGGAATGCACAGAGTCATTATACCAAAAAGAATTGGTCAACGTTTAACCATTTCAAGAGGTACCCTATGACCAGGAACTGATGGTAATGAAGGAAGAAGTCCAAGCTGCTCTGAAGGCATTGGCAAAAAACAAGGCTCCAGGAATTGGCGGACAACCAATTAAGATGTTTCAACAAATGGATGCAGCACTGGAATTGCTCACTTATCTATGCCAAGAAATTTGGAAAACAGCTACCCAGCCAACCGACTGGTAGAGAGCCATATTTATGCCTATTCCAAGAAAGGTGATCCAATCGAATGCAAAAATTATCAAACAATATCAATATCACATGCAAGCAAAATTTTGCTGAAGATCATTCAAAAGTGGCTGCAGCACTATATCAACAGGGAACTGCCAGAGGTTCAGGCCGGATTCAGAAGAGGACGTGGAACCAGCGATATCACTGCTGATGTCAGATGGATCCTGGCTGAAAGCAAAGAATACTAGAAAGACATTTACTTCTGTTTTATTGACTATGCAAAGGCATTCGACTGTGTGGATCATAACTAATTATGGATAACACTGCAAAGAATGGGAATTCCAGAACACTTAATTGTGCTCATGAGGAACCTGCACGTAGATCAAGAGGCAGTTGTTCAAATAGAACAAGGGGATACAGCATGGTTAAAGTCAGGAAAGGTGTGCATCAGGGTTGTATCCTCTCACCATACCTATTCAATCTGTATGTGAGCAAATAATCGGAGAAGCTAGATTATATGAAGAAGAACGGGGCATCAGGATTGGAGGAAGACTCGTTAACAACCTGTGTTATGCAGATGACACAACCTTGCTTGCTGAAAGTGAAGAGGACTTGAAGCACTTACTGATGAAGATCAAAGACCACAGCCTTCAGTATGGATTACACCTCAACATAAAGAAAACAAAAATCCTCACAACTGGACCAATAAGCAACATCATGATAAATGGAGAAAACATTTAAGTTGTCAAGATTACTTGGATCCACAGTCAACACCCATGGAAGCAGCAGTCAAGAAATCAAAAGACGCACTGCACTGGGCAAATCTGCTGCAAAAGACCTCTTTAAAGTGTTAAAAAGCAAAGATGTCACCTTGAAGAGTAAGGTGTGCCTGACCCAAGCCATGGTGTTTTCAATCGCCTCATATGCATGTGAAAGCTGGACAATTAATAAGGAAGTCCGAGGAAGAATTGACGCCTTTGAATTGCGGTGTTGGCAAAGAATACTGAATATACCATGCCAATCTGTCTCGGAAGAAGTACAACCAGAATGCTCCGTAGAAGTAAAGAAGGCGAGACTATGTCTTACATACTTTGGGCATGTTGTCAGGAGGGATCAGTCCCTGGAGAAGGACATCATGCTTGGTAAAGCAGCGGGTAAGTGAAAAATAGGAAGACCCTCAATGAGATGGATCGACACAGTGGCTGCAACAATGGGCTCAAGCATAACAACGACTGTGAGCATGGCGTAGGTCTGGACAGTGTTTTATTCTATAGTACAGTAGGGTCACTATGAGTCAGAACCAACTGGACAGCACCTAACAACAACAACAACACTTTTGTAATGGGAAACTTTCTCTCTCATATTCCATCAATTTGGAAATTTAGAAAACTTAGAAAAGACAAAACTTCTCAAGGACTCCACATGGGTCAAAACGGAAAAACTAAACACTTTGGTAGGATGTTTGGCAGCCTTCTCTGGCTAGACTCAGGCTGGTCAAATTATTCCACGTCAGCTCACTGAGAAAGGCTCTGCTGATACCTCCATCTTAAGTCCAAGTGATTAGCATTTTGTACTCACTCTTCACACAATTTAGACTTCTGCTTATGCTGCTTTTTAAAGGTGGCTTTTTCAGGTGCTACTATTAGCACACTGGCCTAAAGGAATATTCCTTTTATTTACACGGAGACTATTCTACATAGATATATTTGGTGGCTACGATGCGACACTGCTGCTTTCATATTTTTCCTCTCTCAAGCAGTGTTCATTCATTCAATAAACAAACAGTAAGCTCACCACAGGGACAGGCACTAGGTGTAAAAAAAATGAGCCAAATAAATTCTTTAATCCAAGAAGAAAAACAGATACGTAAACAGATAATTACAATAAAAAGTAATGGAGGGAGATACAGTTGTAGACATGGAATGGAATTACTTTAAAGTTTTGAGGTAAACTGGTCTATGTAGTCTTGCTTTTAGTATTTTTTTTTTTCCAATTCCATAATGCCAATTTACCACTTCAACCATATCTTCTACTTTTTCCTTTCATAAACCTCTGCTCCTGCCCAACTATTGCCTCTTGCATCCAAGGCATGAGTATTCATAGCTCCATACTTTGCTTTTTCTATTTTCCCTAAACACCTACCATCCTTCTACCCTTACAGGAGGTAGACAAAGAAAGACAAAGACACACACACTCACAACCTACCAATCACCTAATTGTTAGGGCAAAACTTAGTTATTACTTCTTTTGTGAATCTTACCTCAACTGCCCCAATCCACATTTGTTCCACAGCCTTTGACATTTATAGCCAACTCCAAGCATTTGACACATCACATCCTACACTGTGTTAATTATCGTTTTACAAAGAGAGTTCTTCCATCTCACAGTCTATAAGCAAGTTGGGGGCAGATAAAATATCTTATTATTAATCTTTATATCTCTAGTCTCCACCAAAGTGCCTTGCACATACATATTTAATTGATGCTTGTTTTTGACTAGCAGGTAAGTTTTGATATATAAAATGGACCAGAGAATACTACGCTACAAGAATAGGAAATTATAAACTCAGGTCATTGATTACAGAGGGTTGGGAGTTGGGGGAAAATAAGGATACAATGGGAGGGGAAAGCCTGATGGAAGGAATTTTCATTTGCTACAGTGGGGAATAGGAAGCTGCTGTTGGTTTTAATTTTTTTTTTTTTTTATTTTAAAAAAAGCATCCTAAGGCAGGCTAAACTTAGGAAAGGTTCTGAAAACCATCAATAGGAGACTGAATCTAAGCTGGAGAGTGTCAGGAAGCCTAAAATAGAGAATATCTAGGAGTGGAAGGTTTTGAGGAGGAAAGTGATGTGGACTAGGATATTCAGAAGAGGTGGATGTTAACTGTTCAGCTAATGGAGCTGGCTGAAGGAGAGGCCTGGTCTCAAGAAGGGTTGGATCTATTAAAGACATCTGAGACTCCACCAAGAGGGAGTGGAATTCAAAAGAACAGCACTGCCTTTACTTTTTTCTCCCAAAGAGCCTGGGAGTCTGTATCTTTTAATAGACAACAATAGCATGGAATAGTTCATCACTAATCACAGCACCCCTCCCCCTGCAATACAATTTCTACCTTTTCCTTGTATGGCTCCATTGCACTCCAGATATCTCCAGTTAGTGATATCTAGTGACCTATATCATGTGCAGGTTACTTTATTCTATTCATTCTTTTGCTAAGCCATAACCTCTCTGGGAACATCTCCTTGCTTATTCTCAGTGATTGCCTTTTACATCATCCAATTACCCTTGTGCTATGCAACCAACCTACTCATCCTGAAACTTAAAAAACATCTGTTCCTTCTCCCTGCAATTCTGCTATAATTCTTTTTGCAGCTAAAATCAGCCTTGAGTCATCAAAATGCCTCCAAGATACACTGATCTTGAAAAACATTAAAATGTTTTAATCCCAGCCATGCTCACAAAGCATACTCAACTTTGAGCTAGAAAATGAGGAACTATTTTCACTGTATCTAATCTAACTCCCACACCTGCTTGAAAAAAATTCTTGCAAATGAGATATTAACTTTTTCTTTCTAAGTTAATCAGTGTGCTCAAAATGCACAGGTGATTTTACATACCTGATTTCCTACCAGCTGGTTCTTTCTTAAAGAAGTAGACTCCTAGAGACTATTTCAAATTAACAACCATATAATGCTTTCATTTAAATCTCCTGGATATTAAGAAATAATAAAAGTAAAATGAAAAGTATTTAATACAGAAGAAAAACAATAATAAGACATTTAAATGACACATTTAAATTTGATAGCTACGTAGAAATATATGACACAGTTAATATCAAAATGGAATGCCTTGGGAACAGAAAGGAAAATACTTCATAACCACCTCAGAAGATATTTTAATTAAAAGCCTTTTAATATCTCAGAGGTTCACAAGTGGTCTCAATACAAGAACTCTCGGCTCTCACTATTAACAGCTAACAAACATAAACTCTCAACAATGATTAAACAAGTAGCATAAGTAAGCTTATAACCTTGAGCTCTTTATATACTCCCACTACTTTTTTCAGAAACTACAATGATTCTCTATTTTGATCCTTGTGGTGGTACCACATTGCTTTAATCAAGTCACTTAATCCAGTCAGTATCTTACTAATATTAGTTACAGGGATAATTTTGGCCTACAGTACAAGCAAAACTCAGAAGGGCTTCAAGGAGTATTAACAGTATACTGAATATGACAATAATGCAACATAAACAATAACTAATTACTTCAAGATAGTTTACACTGAACTAACACCCCACAGGAGGCAGCACAATGTAACTGTCAAAAGCATACATTCTGAAGTTGGACTAGATTTCTGTCCTAACTACTATTTATTAACTATGTAACCTTGAGTACATTACTCCACCTTCTATGTCTTCCTGATCTGTAAAACTAGAATGCTCAAAGTACCTATATTTTATAGGCTGTTTGAGAATTAGAACAGTGCCTGGCATATAGAAAGTGCTCAGAATGTTGGCTATAATTTTTTTTGATTGATAACCTGAGTTTTTTATTCTAAACAAATAAATTATACTGTTTTTCTTTCTCATGTTACAAAGTTTTTTCAAATACTAAGAAGAAAAAGATGAGACTTCCAAAGAGAGGTAATGTGGTTGTAACATTTCATAAAATTAAAAAAAGTATTATACATTAGGGATATGTTAAATCTAAATATTCTTTTACATTACTTGCTTCTCAAAGCCTCAGCTTCCTTTGACCTCCCTCCTCAAAGTTTTATATTAAACAAAATTTCCACTAAATAACTTTTTATTGGCTAAGATTTAGAACATCAAATCTGATTCCAAAATATTGCAGTTTATTAAAATAATTCTGGATAGTCACATGACCTAAAATTTCATTCTATGTGTCTATCTACGTTGATGTAGATAAAAGAATTGTTTTTTAAAGAAAACATATACACACACACAAATATAATGTTTGTATGTTCACTATGAATATTTTGACAGTTATCAGATTTACATCTTAACACAAAGCTGAAATAAATAGGCAAAGAATTGCATGATACTATTTACTTTCTTGAGAACTTTTCAAAATTACAAAAAGAATCATTTATTCTTTTTGGCTCCAAACCACATTTAATAAGAACACACCTTCACATGCTAGTCTAGTATTAAAGAAAATGCTAGAATATGGTAAAATAATGTTCAGTATTTTTCTATAAAGTGTCTAACTTAAGAGTGACTGAAAGTCACTGGAATTTCCAGCTAAGAAAAATGACGACTTTCTTAGTCAGAAAACAATTTGAGGACTATATTTAAAATGTTCTCAGAATAACACAGTCAGAGTATCTCTATTTCAAATAAAGCTACTGATGGTAATAATAATTGACAACCACAATCTTAAATTAGAAAATAAAATTAATTTATCTTCACACAAAGATATCTCAATTCAAGATGTAATACACATTACAAAATAAAGTTTTAAAGCAGTAAATATGTGTAATTAGAACCAGAGCTTTTAAGAGTTTGATGAACTACATGGTAAATGCTTAATGGTAAAACAAACTAACAAAAAAAAAAAAAAAACCAACAGTACTTGGTTTTCTAGGCATTCTTCAGTAATAATGTTAACAAATATTTCAGTGTTTTTATGTGCCAGGCACTGGGCTAGATGCTGAGAGCCAGGTGCACAGGTGTGCTATACTATAATTGCCTCCATAATAGCTACTAATGGACACAAAGTAAAGTATTCGCCTTAGAGGGAGATGATTGCGCTCTGAAGAAACCCAGAACTCTGTTAAGCTATCTTAGTGGGGTAAAGGAGGAGGGGCTGTTCTCCGATACCAGTAAGTCTAGAATAGAATAGCTGGTCAGAAGATGGTCACTCATCCTAAACAGTGGCAATAAACAATATTCATTGCCTGTAGGGGGTCTTCCACTTTTATTACCCCTTTACCTTTTATTATCTCGTATTTCTACTTGCTCTCTGTACATGCTGTTTGGCACATAGATATAGCTGCTTGGTAGTTGTATATTAACCTCGGGAGAGAGAGGCGTCAGTGTTCTTCTCCTGTGGTATGAAATGGGGTATGCATGGATGCAATATAATATTACCCCCTGGGACAGGAGCATAATCTTGGGGAAACTTGGCTGATGATGATGTTTACTGTTTTACTCATCCCTGTCTGGTTTATTTTGTAGTAAACACCTGTTGGCCATGCCATTAGAACAGTGTCTGGTCTGTGCTCTACTCCAAATGGTCTTCACTAAGAACTTGTGACTACAGTACATTGCATTGAGGATACAGAAGTGATCAAGACACTGCCCTGCACTTATGGGGCTTACAATCTTGTTATCTAGGGACAATAAAATAATACTGAGACAGAAATATGCATGACTAGCAGCTACAGTGTCATTCACTTCTGGCAATAACACTGCCAAAAACAACTCAGTAAAATGGCAGGAGAACCACTACTATTGTGAACTTTTTACAATTCTAGTCTGTAATTACTGTGTGAATTGTTAGTAAACAATGCATGATGTTTTCATATCCACAAAGTTACAGTGTAGGCTCAGTTGAGAGCCCACCAGTGACCCTGAAGCACTCTGTCAGCAACTGTGCAGGATAATAAGTTGTCAGCAACTTAATAGCTATTGCATAGAGGTAGGGAGGCTTTAGCTTCTATGAATATGAGTCTGTGTGTGTGTTTTAACTTTTTGATCTGTTTTCAACAAAAGGGTAACCATTCGTCCCTTATTACTACAACATGGGACACTGAAAATTTGCCTCATCATTACCCTAACTATAGAAAATTTAGTCATTATTCAATGAGTATGTGCACAGATCTAGATCTGATTCCATCGCTTTCCCTCAATTTCCCACAACCTACAAATCTATTCGCTTTCTTTCTTATTTTTTCATCTAAGGGATATCTCATCTTTATTTCTTTCTCTATCCTCAAATTACAAGAATTTGTTTGGAAGACAGAGTAGGCACGGGAGGCTCTCTTCTGATCTTGAGAACTGGGATTTTTGAAACTGAAAATAGCTTTACTTGGCTCCAAAAACATCTTGATTCATTTCTCATTTCTCTCTCTCTCTACTTTCCTCCTCCATCTTCCTAGCAACTATGACATCGTTTTTCTTCCCTTCCAAAGCCCCTCTGAGGGGTATCATCAATTCAGGTAAGCCTCCTCACAATCATCATCTGAACAGCATAAATGTAGCACTCCTCTGCCAGAATACATGACAGCATTAGCTACATTAGTCTTACTCTGAAGCAGTGTGTGCCAAACTATGAGTTGTGACCCATTTTCCAAAAAAGAAATTAGTGGGGCAAGACCAGCATTTAAAAAATCAAATCAAGAGAAAAAGAAATTCTGCATCACATCTATTGTGAAACGTCAATTTACGTGTGTGTAAATATATGTATACGTATGTGTAGTGGATGTCAATGGAAATTCATTTCTACAGCTCATGATTAAAAGTTTGGAAGCCCCTAATCTACAGCATTCAGTCCTAGGGACTGTATCTTTATCTGATGTAATACTTCAGATATTTTAGAGATTTAAAATATGGATGTTAAAAAAAACAGTTGCTGTTGACTCCATTTCAACTCATGGCGACCACATGTGTGTCAGAGTAGAACTACACTCCACAGGGTTTTCAATGGCTGACATTTCAGAAGTAGATTGCCAAGCCTTTCTTCTGATATGGATGTTAGGTAGTTTCTTTTAGTAAAAATAGTACTGAACTAATAAGCCAAATATTTATTAAATGACTGTCAGCAAACAACAATCATTACCATCAGTACTCCTAGTGTACTGCAGTCTTTTCATAATAAAAAGCTCAAAACAAAAACAAAAACCTTACCTTTAAATTTAATCTACTCTAAAAATTAAAATTGACTGAAGCTGTTAGGCATCTGATATGGACTGAATTGTGTCCCCTCAAAAATGTATATCAATTTGGCTAGGCCATGCTTCCCAGTACTGTGTGATTGTCCACCATTATGTCATCTTATGTGATTTTCCTATGTGTTGTAAATCCTGCCTCTGTCACATTAATGAGGCAGTATTAGAGACAATTACGTTGATGAAGCAAGACTCAATCTACAAAATCAGGCTGTGTCTTGAGTCAATCTCTTGGGATATAAAAGAGAGAAGCCAGCAGAGACACAGGGGGACCTCATACCACCAAGAAAGCAGCGCCAGGAGCAGAATGCATCCCTTTGGGACCTGAGGTTCCTACACTGGGAAGCTCCTAGACCAGGGCAAGAATGATGACAAAGACCTTCCCCCAGAACCTACAGACAGAGAAAGCCTTCCCCTAGAGCTGGCACCCTGAATTTGGACTTCTAGCCTCCTAAACTGTGAGAGAATAAATTTGTTTGTTAAAGCCATCCGCTTGTAGTATTTCTGTTACACCAGCACTAGACAACTAAGACAGCATCTCAAAAATATTTTTAAAGTAAAACTAACAATCTGAGCTTGACAAACCTTAAAGTAAAAATATTCTGTTGTGTTTTGTTTTGTTTGGCTTGGTTTTATCTGAAATAGGAAAAAATGGGGATGATTTAACAAATTTTCAAGTATGATTTCAAAAACAGAGATAATTATTTCTTTGTATCTACTGCATACGCTCATGAACAAATACCAAGCTTGTATTTCTTTGATTATAAAGGGACTTTTAAAAATTCAAACTAAGAAAGCCTAGAGTATGTGACTGTAACTAATAGCACCCAGTTAGTCTGCTGGGAGGGAGCTAGGCTCTAAGGCAGGGAATAACTTAGCTGTGTTGACTATAACTGGCTCAAACAAACAAACAAAAAAACAAATAATGGTTATATTCCTTACTTTTCACATATGGTTGCTACATGAAACTCATAGTTAAAATATAGAAGACATTTTCAGTCTTTCTGCAATGTCAAAGTGGAAACTTATGTGTGACTCAGCTTCACGGTCTCTCACACTCTTGGGCTGTCAGAACTAGAAACGGTAACTGATACCAAGCCCTGCAGGGAAGGACGGCCCTGTGGCTTGGAGTCTTTCCATAATAACCCTTGGGTTGATTAAAGAGTGATTTTGACAGTTTCAATCCTTCTTGTTTTAATGGGTTCTGGCAGCCAAGTGGAGCCTCCAAAACTATAAACCTATGAGAACAGCATTAAGATCTTTACTAGACTGTGAAATGCTCTAGAAAACAAAACTAACCTAGAATAATAGGTATAAAATGTTTAATATTACTTAAAATTGAGTATGTCTACAAAAATAAGGTATGAATAACAGAATATATACATACACACACACACACACAAATTAAGATAAAGGTATTGTACAAAGGTAGACAAAAATTACCAACTCAGCCAAAAGCAGGACGCTTCTAAACAAATTCTAGAAGCTTGAAAGCATACAAACAAGAACAAAACAGAATTTATTTTAATCAAACTTCCCTTTTACTTCAAAGATTGCATATAAAGGTATAATAAACCAGATCTCTTAACAAAACCCCAAGTTCTGTACAGCCCAGCGTGTTTAGAAGCTTAACTTACATTGAACTTATTAATTTATATTTCATAATAGGAGCCCTGGTGGCACAGCAGTTCAACACTCGACTGGGGACTGGTAAGTCAGAGGTTCGAACTCACCTAGCAGCTCTGCAGGAGAAAGAACTGGTGATCTGCTCCTGTAAAGATTTCAGCCTAGGAAACCCTATGGGGCAGTTCTACTGTTACACAGAGTCTCTATGAGTCTGAATCAACTTCACAGCACACAAAACAACAACATATTTCATAATAATTTTTTAAAACTCTCAATAAACCTGAAAGAAGTTACAGTCTTGAATGAGTTTGAAATCTGCTTTGTTTATGATTGTTTATAGTACAAAACAATAGTTGTGGATACACAAGACAATGCTTTCTTACAACTCACCATAAAACGATCTGACTTTTACTTCATTTACTGTATTTTGGGATAAAACGAGAATAATCACGCATGTTTAAATCAAGTTCTTCACATGACAAATTTCTCCTAAAAATTTAAATGTATGTTTTCGTGTCTTTTTGGTTGATGGCAAAACTCATCTTATTCACTTTTTAGATCACTTTTTAGGTTTTTAATTTGGGGTACTTGAATGTACTTCAGTGGAGTCTATGTACCTTCTAAAATTATAAGAAAACTGTGTGTGTATGGAGACGGTCCATAGCTTTCATAAGATTCTCAAAGGGGTCAGGATCTGTGGGAAGGGTCATTGCCTTGGGTAAAAGTTATATGCAAAAAGGTTGAGCTTATTTGAAAAAAGAACCTTCCCCATAACTTACAGAAGATGTTAACAGATAAAAAGTAACTTGGAATTAACTTCCCCTAAAAATAATGAAACCTGAAATTAGCATGAAGATATACTAATCTAAGACTGTGGTGAAGTCTTATGTTTGTACACATTTATGTCTTCACTTAGGTCTTTAATAGGAAAATAAAATTAAAAACCAAGTAATACTGGAAGAGTATATGTGTATGTCTGTTTATTAAGAATGGTTGAAATTACCCATGTTATATATTAATAGTGTAGATATCTATTGGTATGCTATACCAAATTTCTGAACTCATCTGTGTCCAAATATCTATTATCCTTTTTGTGTTTTTCTATTTCTGATCCTTATAGAGTAGAGCTCCTTATTTAGAAATACAACTGTAAAACATATCTGTAACATACAGAGCTGCTAACAACAAGCCACTCACATTTAGGAACTACAATGTTAATGAATGAGAATTATTTTATCGATGGTTTCAAGTGAACAGTTTCATATCCTGATGTATTAAAAAAGTTCAACAACCAATATGGTCTTAAGAAAAGCAAAGCATTTTTTAAAGGCTATATTTAATATTTATTATATAACATACTATTATAACATTCTGTTATTAGGGAAGAAAAATGAACATAACAAATACTAGTATTTCATATACACACAAGTCATGTGTAAGAAAGAAAAACCCCTCTAATTTCTAACTTAATCTCAAACATTTAAACTATATTTTTTTATTGTTATCCTATTAACTTGTAAGTATTCTTATCAAGTAAGGATCTATATAGCATTTTCATAAGAGCCATAGGGATTATGAAAAAACTTCCACAAATAATCAAATCCAAAAAACCCATTGCTGTCGAGTTGATTCCAACTCATAGCGACTCTGTAGGACAGAGGAGAACTGCTCCATAAGGTTTCCAAGACCGTAATTTTTAAGGGAGTAGACTGTCACATCTTTCTCCCTTGGGTTTGAACTGCTGACCTTTCGGTTAGCAGCTGAGTGCTTTAACCTCTGCGCAGGGGGCCTTAAGAAATCCTTTCATAGTAAATGAAACTTTTCCCACACTACCTTCAAAGAAAAAAAAAGCACTAAAATAATGGACTTTTTTCTACTGAGTTGGTTATCCAGGCACAACGGGCTGAGAAAGGATTGACCTCTGTCACTGAGCTTGTTAGGAAAGGCGGTACATAGGCTCAGACAAGGAAAATGTTATGTTAATGAATCAGGTGAGTGATGGAAGAATTATTCCATACATACACTTAGACTACGCTTTTGAGACACCATGGAACTCAAACACACATACACAAAAAGTCTACCCTTCCCTAAATATCATATATGCCTCTCACTTTTTAGTTATTTCAGTTCTAATAAGGACAAACAGGATTTTCCAAACCACTGGACAGAAAAAAACTGGGCTTTCAGAAATGTTCTTGCTGGAAACCTGTGAGGATTCCTGGCTTAGCTGCTGAATTCAGTGAATGGGACAGTGAAGGAGGTTTATGAAAAAACTCTTGCCAACTCCATTCACTTGTGTTCCAGGGATATTAAAGATGAAAAAATTAAAAAAAAAAGTACCTGAATTCATATCATTACTTAAGGAACCAGAGAATTCTATGATAAGTTCAAGAAGGTACAGAACTTAAGATCCTAATGATGGACTTTTGAGACTGTTTTGATTTAAGTTAAATTAATGGAGATTATTTAAAAAGGAGTGGATGCTATGGTAACTAAGATAAAAATTTCCATTAAAAAACGTCAATATTGTGACTAAATGTAATGAGTATCAAATATCTAGTATGTCCTGTTCAGGCTCAGTCTACTCTGAAAAATCACTATTTTTCAAGACATAAAAATATATATCACATGTAGAGGTGACAGGGAGTTTAAACTCATTCTAAAATGGACAGGAGAAAAATAACTCATGGAGCAAAAAAACAAATGTGATGAGAAATCAGGAAAATAAACGAACAAAAACCAAAAAACACCACAAAACAAACTGGACAGGTCTGTTGGAAAACATTAACAGAAAAGAATAAAAACAAACAAAAAGGGTGATCTCGAATCCTCTTTATTAACTGCCTTGAATGTTAACAATATTATTTTATTTCTCAGAATAAAGCCATGTTGGATTCAGTGAATCAACTCTAATGTTACTATAAAACCAATTTTTGAGGAAAGATTGAATGCTTTCCCTCTAAGATTAGGAAGAAGGCAAGGACATCTGTTCTCACGACTCCTACTCAACTCTGTACTGTAGGTTTCAGTCAGTGCAATAAAGCAAGAAACATACATACATACATACATACATACATACCTACATACATAATAAATAAACAAACAAACAAACTAATTAATTAATTAATTTAAAATAAAAAAAAAAAAAAAAAAGGCGTCCAGTTTGGAAACTGAGAAGGAAAACTGCCTTTATTGGTAGACGACATGATCACTATGATGGTAGCTTTGTGGATGAGAATCAGCATAAAGCCAACTCCCAGAAGGCAGAAATCAATCATATCCCTGCCCTCCCACTTCTCCATTATTTCTGACACTAGCAGCCCACATGGCTCTCTCTCTCTCTCTCCTCTCCCTGATTCTCTTTTCTCTTCCCTCTCTCCCTCTCTCTTCATTTTCTTTCCCTCTCTTTATCTCTCCACTCCATCACCTCCCCTCTCTCCTGGGGTTAGGTCAGAACTTACAAGTTAAGAGTACACCATCCTTAGGTTCATTAATTCACTGGAACGACTCACAGAACTCATGGAAGATACTATATTTACGACCACCAGTCTTATAGTAAAAGGATATAAATCAGGATTCATCATAAGGAAGAGATACACGGAGAGTTCTGGGAAGGTTTCCAATGCGGAGCTGTTCTGTTTCAGAGAAGGTACATCACTCACCCTTCGCTGACCAAAAAGCTCTCTGAGCCTTCACGTTCTGGGCTTTTATTGGCCAGTCCTGCATGATAGGCTAAATCATGCCTCCTGAGGCTAGATGATATCGGCTTCCCAAGTGAGTCTTTTCTGATCTGGCCAGACTCCATTTGCCAGCACAAATCCTCATGGGTGGCATGAAGCCCCTAACCAAGGCACCCCAATTACTCCAAGGGTTATTTCCCCAGAGCCAAGGACAAAGGCCACGTTACTTACAGTAAAACTAGGTTCTTTATCCCACATTTTTTATGTAGAAAATCCTATGAAATCTACAAAAAAGTTACTAGAACTAATAATTGAGTATAGCAATATTGCAGGATTCCAATCAACACATAAAAAAGCAATCATATGTTTATATACTAGTAATGAACAATCATAAATTGAAATTTTAAGTACTATTCACCATAGCATCAAAAAATATAAAAGACTTAGGGCTAAATTTGTTTTAAAAATTTTTAAGACCTGTACACTGAAAACAACAAAATATTGCTGAGAAAGATTAAGGACCCAAATAAATGGAGAGATATACTGTCTTCATGAGTTGGAAGATTCAAAATTTTAAGTTGCAAATTCTCCTCAAATTGATTTATAGATTCAATGTGATCCCAATCAAAATTCCACCAGGCATTTTTGCAGAAATTGACAAGCCAATCCTAAAATTCGTACAGAAATTAAAAGAATCTAGATTAAGAATCTAGAACAAAGAACAAAGTTGTAGGACTTACACTATCCAACTTCATGACTTATTATAAAGCTATAGCAATTAAGAAAGTGTGGTATTGGTCAAGGGATGGACACATAAGTCAACGGAATAGAATAAGGAGTCCAGAAATAAGACTCATACATACATGGTCAATTGATTTTCAATAAAGATGTAAAGGCATCTCAGTGGGGAAAAGGATCATTTTTTTTTAACAAATAATTTTAGAAAAACTATCCATGTGCAAAAGAGAAAGACATCAATCCATACCTTCAATCATATAAAAAATTAACTCAAAAGGATAATAAATTTAAATGTAAAATCTAAACCTATAAAACCTTTATAAGAATACATAGCAGAAAAATATTTATGACTTTGGGTTATGCAAATATTTAAATATAGGATCAAAAGCATCAGCCATAAAAGAAAAATGAATAAATTAAAATTTCTCAATATTAAGGACACTATTAAGCAAATGAAAAGACAGTCATATCTGGGAGAAAATACTTGCAAAGCACATATCTAATAAAGGACTTACATATACATAAGCTTACCATGAGATGGAGCCAACCTGACATCAAGTAACAACAATAAGACATTCAGAATATCTAAAGAACTCTCAAAACTCAATAAGAAAAACAACAATAAATTAAAAAATAGCAAGTTTTAGTACATTTCACCTGGGAAGATATACAGATAGCAAATAAGCACATGAAAAGACAGTCAACATTATTCATCATTAGTGAAATGTAAATTAAAACCATAATGAAATACCACTATACACCTACTAGAATGGCTAACATTTAAAAGACTGGCTGTACCAAATGTTAACGAGGATGTAGAAGAACTGGCACTCTCACACACTGGTGGTGGGAATGTAAAATGGAACAACCACTTTTAAAAACAGTTCGGCAGTTTCTTAAAAAGTTAAACATATAACTACCATTTGACCCAGTCATTCCTCTCTTAGGTATTTACTCAAGAGAAATGAAAATATATTCATACAAAGACTTGTAAACGAATGTTCATAGCAGTTTTATTTGTAATAGCCTAGAACTAGACAAACCTAATGTCCATCAACAGATGAAAGGATAAACAAATTGTGGTATATCTATTCAATGGAATACTACTCAGCAATAAAAAAGAATAAACAACTGATAAGTGCAACAACATCAATGAACCTTAAAATAATTATGCTGAGCTGAAAGAAGCCAAAAAAAAAAAAAAGAGAGAGAGTATGTATTGTATGAGTCCATTTATATAAAATTCTAGAAAATGTGAATAGTCTATAATGACCAAACCTGATCAGTTGTTACCTGAGAACTAAAAGGGACAAGGAAGGGCAAGAGGGAGAGATTTCAAAGGGGAACAAGGAAACTTTTGGGGATGATGGACACCCTCATTTTCTTGATTTTGGTGAAGGTTTCACAAGTGTATGTGTGTCAAAATTTATCAAATCATATACTTTAAACATATACAGTTTACTTAAGTCAATTATACCTAAATAAAGTCATTAAAATTCTTTAATAGCAAAAGGGGTGATATGAAAGATTAATCCATGTAGCTCTAAATAGTACTCTTCTAAAGTAATCACTGAATTGCTTTAGTCAAAGCTAACTCCAGTATGGGCAAGAAAATGGAAATAATCAGTTTCTTTGAAAAGCTGAATGACTTCTTAAGCAGAAATGTGCAAAAGCAAATGAAATTAATACTTCACATTCACAATATTTTTGTGTGTTTTGATATTCTGATGGTTATTTGCAAGTTTTTGGCAGGTTCTGAACAAGTGAACTACATGAAAAGCATACCAAAAATGAATAATCGTACCTTGATTTGCGCAAAGGGTCTTTCATAACCTCCAACGTAGAGAAGGCCAACATTCTGAGGAAGTAACCTACCAAAATTTAAAAAAAGATTATTTATAATATTATAAATATCATTTATAAATTCCTTAATTATTAAATGTAAAGTATAAATATCAAAATTTGCATAAAGGATAAAAAACCAGTTCCTATTGACTAGATACTGACTTATGGTGACCCCATGTGGACCGTTTTGATCCATAGGGTTTTCAGTGGCTGATTTTTAAGACGTAGATCGCCAGGCCTTTCTTCCAAGGTACCTCTGGATAGACTCGAACCTCCAACCTTTCAATTAGCAACTAAGTGCATTAACCAATTGCACCACCCAGGGATTCCATATAAAGAATAGATACCGTGAAAGAATATCTATGCAATTATTCTTATCTTTTGCATTACAGGATAGTAACAAAGAAACACCTCGTATATGTCAGAAAATAGTGAGTTAAAGAAAGCACTTGATCAGAATGAAAACTTAAATGTAGAGCACTACATATTAGTAACATATTAGTGAATTTATCAAAATAAATAGTCTGTATAGGGGAGATGAAAAGAAATCCATATGTTTAAAATCTGTAATGATTCAGTTCAAGAAACACTTGTTGCATGTCTCTGCTGTGCACTAAAGCAGACAAACCTAAGTAATTCAGCCCAAAATCTAACAGGAAAATGTGACACATAAATAATTAACCCTAATAAAGGTAGCCTTTGATTAAGTGCAATAATACAGGGCTTTGCCACAGGAAAGACTAAGAGGTACTTGCTATGGAAGGATCTGGAAAAGTCTGAATAGGTAGGATTTGGGCTTAGCTTTAAAGGGTAAGGCAAAGAGAAAATTTTAAATAAATGCCTGAGAATGCAGATGATTTGAAACAAAGAGTAGACAAGTATGGCTAGAGTAAAAGATAACACAGTGGGGGATAAGGACCCAAAGGAAGTCTGGAATGGAACATGAAGGTCCTCAAACGCCATATACTTTATTCTGTAAGCACTATGGAGTCACATTTTAAAAGACTTACTTATTACTCATAAAAACAATAAATGTACATGGAAATAAAAATCAAACGATAGAGACGGTATAAAATTTAAAAAATGGTTACTTTCTCTGCATCATCTCTCCTTTCCTAGTCTCACTCCTAAGAAGCCCACCATTTTTGACTGCACTGAAACATAGTAAATGAAGAAATGTCATCATTAGAACTATGCTTGTATAATGTAAAGAGAGGAAATGGTAGTGGTGTGAAGTATAGGGAGGACAAAATCATGGTAAACATTCTTCAGTCTAATTAATCTAAATACAGAAATATCTCATCCTTTTATCATAAATATTTTCTTAATGGATGTTGTGAGTAAATGGACAACTCCAGTCTTAACATACTTGTCGATAAAGAATGAGGAGGAAAAATGGCCTGTACTATTCGTCACTAGGCCAAGATACTTCTCCTCAGAATCTAGTTAATGAAAGTTAAGTTTTTCATGCTAGGTAACAGAATTCTAATCTCCCTACGATGACTCTAAATTCAACCGCATGAATCTGAGAATGGAACACTGAATGGTATATAAAGAATCATAAATTCAATCAAATAGAAAATCCTCAGTAAAAATCAGAACATAAGATTATCATAACCATCTCTTTTAAATTTAGTGACTTCAAAACTCTTTCAACGATTCCAGGATATACATTTATTCATAGTTTGACAACTCTGAAATTGGAATGTCTCTAATACTCCATGGCATCTTATAAACATTGTCACCAGGTGAAGTTGTGAGGTAACTGATACCTTCAAGCCAGTGGTGCAATGGATAATTCCTCTGACTATGGATCAGAAGATTATAGGTTTGACTCCTGCCTGGCTCGTGCCTTATGGAGCCCTGGTGGTGCAGTGGTTAAGAGCTTGGCTGCTAACCAAAAGGTCAGCCGTTTGAATCTACCAGCTGCTCCTTGGAAACCCTATGGGGCAGTTCTACTCTGTCCTATGGGGTCACTATGAGTAGGAATCGACTCAACCTGATGGCAACAGGTTTGTTTTTCTTTAGTAAGATTAGAAGGGGCCCTCGGGGTCCAGTGGTTAAAAGCTTGATTGCTAACCAGAAGGTCGGCAGTTCAAATCCACCAGCTGCTCCTTGGAAACCCTATGGGACAGTTCTACTCTGTCCTATAGGGCCTCTAGGGCTCGGAATCGACTCAACCACAACAGGTTTGGGTTTTTTTAGTTAAGATTAGAAGGAGCCCTGGTGGTGCAGTGGTTAAAAGCTTGGCTGCTAACCAAAAGGTCAGCAGTTCAAATCCACCAGCCACTCCTTGGAAACCCTATGGGGCAGTTCTACTCTGTCCTATAGGGTCACTATGAGTCAGAAACAACTCGAGGGCAATGGGTTTGGTTTTGTTTGGGTTTAGTAAGATTAGAAAGAACCCTAGTGGTGCAATGTTAAAGCGCCTGGCTGCTAACTGAAAGGCTGGTGGTTGGAACTCACCCAGCGGCTCTGCAGGAGAAAGACCTGGTGATCTACTCCCATTAAGATTACAGCCTAGAAAATGCTATGGGGCACTTCTACTCTGTCACATGGGGTTGCTATGAGTTGAAATCAACTTGACAGCACCTAACAACAACTGTAAGATTACAGGGGGCACTGGTGGTTCAGTGGTGGAATTCTTGCCTTCTGTGCTGGAGACCTAAGATAGATACCTGACAATGCACCTGATATGCAGCCACCATCCATCGTCTGTCATTGGAGGCTTGCATGCTGCTATGATGCTGAACAGGTTGCAACGGAGAAAGATGGACTAGGAAGAAAGGCCCAGCAATCTACTTCTGAAAATTAGCCAGTGAAAAAAGAAATCCTTTGGATCACAATAGTCCCATTTGCAACCAATCATGGGGATAATGCAGTACTAGGCAGTGTTTTGCTCTGTTGTGCATGGGGTCTGCTATGAGTTGGAGGCTGACTCAATGGTGACTAAGAACAACAAGATCGAGAAAGCACATGCTGAGAGCATCTTTGAATACATGAGATACGGTAGATCATTAAAGACCACTAAAAGAATGTTAACAGCTGAGGAGCACATCTAGAATTAAACCAACTTAGCAAAAAGCTACTTACGTTTGGAATTTAAGTGATAGTGTGTAATAGTCCATTTTAACATGATGCTGAAGATTATAAGCATGATGAAAAGTATTGTTCACTGGATGCAAGTAAAAAGTATAGGAAATGTCCTCAAATCCCAACAGTGAAATGGAGAATTTCTTAGCCATCATACAACAAGAAATTAATCCCACCAACAAAATTTTAAATGTCTCACAAATCACTGCTAGTATCACAAATTTAATGTTATATACAGGAGTGGTAATTTATTTCCTATAACAAATGTTCACAGAAAGCTTGATTGCCCCTTTTAGAAATAAGAATAGTTACTGTTCATACAGATACATGCTAGAAAAGAAAGAGAATAAAAGCTGGTTGACATTTAAAAATCAATATGCTTCTAATTACTGTCCATATGCATTTCAGGACTTTTGCCAATATACCGTTTTGTGTGCCCTCTCCCTCCAACCTGCCTACCTAATAACTACCTTTTCCTAAATCAGATATTTCTTAAGAATATCAGTTGTATAGCATATGCATAATTCACTTTTTAAATATTGTTCCTTCTCATTCATGTGCCTATTATTCCTTACCATATATTACATTACCACCTTCATTTGAGTGGGTTTTAATACATACGATAATTTAAAGGTCTGTTATGCATAAGATAATTAATGCTTTGAGAACACAAATTCCCACTTATAAAGTAGGACATTTCTTTAAATCTGTTTTTATCTTTCAAAAAATTACTTGCTGAATTGTATACATATCTATTGTCAAGTAATAGGTACCATTTTATCGTGGCAGGGTGTTTGTGTATATTATAGAGATCACACATTTTAAATCCCTGAAGTAAGACATTAAGTCAGCATTGATAGATACATTTTAAATGTATATTTCAAAAGAGAAACTTTGACTCATTTAGTACCAAGTGATTGTTTTGCCCTTAAGTTATGTGAATATTAACATAACCTTTATACAGATGCTAAAAACCCCTAAATTATATGCTTGCAGCTAAATGCTTCTACAGTGTGGTCACGAAAGAGGATGCTTCTGGAAAGTAACAATAACAAGGCACTGATGGGGGGAAAATTTAATCTGTTAGAGCTTTTGAGAAAGACAGACAAAACTAGTGTTTCTTTTGCTTTTAATTTCGCAAATACAAATATTAACAAATATCTATCCTAGAAAAAAAAAGCCCCAAAATCTTTTCCAGAAAAGTTTCTCACAAAGGGGGGAAGAAAACACTTGTCAGTAGTAGAATGAACATTACTTAAAAGAACCTCATCCACCATATTCATGGTACATTATATAGAAAAACTTTTCAAATGAAAGCTGGTCTCTAATCCTTTCAAAATAAAAGTAAAAAAAGAAAAAGGAAAGGGGATCTTTCTAATAAGAATAAACTAAATAATTCAAAATTAATTGCTCTGTCTACAGTATTAACTACCAGATATATTTTTTTTTTAATCACAACAAAATACCTTGAAAAGACAGTATCTTGAATACTGACTTAAATAAAATCACACTTTTCAGCCAGATAGCAAGTTCTTCAAAGACCAAATTATATCCAATATACTTGGTACCATAAAAAACAGAAAGCAAATGCCCTTAAGATGGAATCAGTAGTGTCATTCTGAATTTGAGAAAATGCATATTATTGAGAAGGCCTATGTTATTCTTTGAGACATCCAGTAGCATGTACATGAAAGAACCATATGCCCTTAGGTCCACATAAAATTTAGATGACCAAATGAGTACATTTACTATTATCCTTAATGACTTTTCATAGCCTATACTTTTCTATTCTGGTTTGCCTTCTAAACCCTGATACCAAAAAAATAAACCAAACCCGTTGCTGTCGAATCGATTCTGATTCATAGCAACCCTATAGGACAGAGTAGAACTGCCCCATAGGGTTTCCAAGGAGCACCTGGTAGATTCGAATTGCTGACCTTTTATTTAGCAGCCAAACCCACCAGGGTTTCCAAACCCTGATGTAGGTCTAACAAAATGCTCTAGACTTTTGTAAGGAACGGGGGTGGGGGAGCTTAAATAAAGAATTTGTATGCCAGTAGAAGTAAATTATTTGAAAAGACATTTGGCTAAGTGAAATAAATATTGACTCAAATAACAGAAATAATGAGTAAGACTAGGGAAGGGTAAATAAGATGCTGAAGTAAACAACAGAAAGTTTGGAATGATTTTTCAAAGATATAAGAAGAAATGTACAGCTATCATTCATTCAGAGAATGAACAGCAACATAACGTGCAACTACAGTATTACCAAACAAAGAAAACAATCTTAAAAGGTATTATTGAAACAAAGGGAGATACCTCATAATGATAAAAGGTTCCATTCATCAAGCACTTTATATGCATCTAATAACATGGCTACCAAATATGTAAGGCAAAACAACTGAAAAACATACAAGATGAAAACAAACAAATCCACAACCATAGTAGGAATCTGCAACTTTCCTCTCACTATGGAAAACACAGACAATAAAGCAATACAAACATATTAACAGAAGAATTCAACAACACCATTAACAAATATGTAGTAAACACCATCTAACAGCAGCATAATACATGGACACAGAAAATGTACCATAGAACATTTACGGAAATTGACCCTACACTGGGCCATAAATTTAATTTCAACAAATATCAAAAAAATGAAATAATTCAAATTATAGTCTCTGAACACAGTAATTCAGCTAGAGATCAAGAACAAAAAGATAATCAGAAAATCCCCATGTCTGAAAGGAAAGAAATAAACTTATAAATAACCCAAAGGTCTTAGAGAAAATCACACTGGAAACCATTAAATATTTTGAATTGGATAACAAAATAACAATATATCAAACCTTGGGGGATAGTGCTAAATAACAACTTAGAGAGACGTTTATATCTCAAAATGTTATATCAAAAAGGAAGAATGCTGAAAATCAATGGGTTAGGTATCCACCTCAAGAAATTAGAAAAACATAGTAAATTATACTTCCCAAGACAGAAGAAAATAAGAATGAGTGGAAATTCATTAAACAGAAAACATATACTAGAAAGGATCCATAAAACTAAAAACTGTTCCCTTTAAAAAAATAATCAGTTGATAAATTCCTAATAGACTGACAAAGAAAAAAGGCACAAATAATCAGTATTAAGAATAAAAAAGGGAGCACAGACTACAGATAGTGAAAAAAGGAGGATATTATAAATACCTTTATGCCAAAAAGTTTGAAAATTTAGAACAGACAACCTCTAAAATAATTAAATGCACTGAAACTGACACAAGAAAAAACAGAAAATCTTAGTTGTCCTACTACAAGAAACTTAAATTATTCCCACCAAGAAAGCAAAAGGTCCAGAGAGATTCATCAGTAAATTCTACCAAACATTTAAGAAAATAATTCAAAACACATATTTTTTTTCTAGAAAATAGATAAAGAACGAATATTTCCTAATCCATTTTACAAGGCCAGTAGAACTCAGACAGATATTAAAATGCAAAGCTGATAGTATAAAAACAAAATGTATAGGCTAATTTATCTCACAAGCATAACTGCAAAAAAGAACAACAACAAACCCTGAAACAGAATCCAGCAAAATTGACCAAATTGGGTTTATTCCAAGAATACAAAGTGCTTTAACAGTAGATAATCCACCAGTGAAATTCATCCAATGAACAGAGTAGAGGAAAATATCATATTACAGTTGCAGGAAAAGTACTGGAAAAAATTCAGTATGCTTTTATAAGTACTCTTAGGAAACAAGGAAGAAAAGCTAACTTTTAAATTTTCATCTAAAGGGTATTAATCAATCAATCAAACACCCTACAGGAAACACATTTACCAGTGAAATGTTGAAAATTTCCCATTAGACTGGCAAAAATTCAAAGTGTCCTCTATCACCATTTTTCATTAATAATACACTAGAGATGCTAGTCAGTGCAATAATGCAAGGGAAAAAAATGATATAAAAATTAGAAAGGAAGAAAGTTCTCATTATTTATGAATGGTGTGTGTGTGTGCGCGTGTGTGCACGTGTGTCTCCAAAGAATTCACAGAAGTTGGTAGAATAAGTCTAAAATTAATTAGTCTAAAATAAGTCTAGTAAGTTTAAAATTATTTCAAAGTAAAAATTTTTTTAAAGACATCATTAAGAGTCTGAAAGAGGAAGCCACTCAGCAGAAAAAATTTATAGCATGTTTGTAATGTAAGTTGAATACATGCATACCCTTTGTTGTTGCTGTTACATTCCATAGAACTGGTTCTGACTCATAGCAACCCTATGTACAACAGAACGAAACACTGCCCTGTCCTGCATGATCCTCACAACTGTTGCTATGTTTGAGCCCACTGTTGCAGCCACTGTGTCAATCCACCTCGTTGAGGGTATTCCTGTTTTTTGCTGACCCTCTACTTTACCGAGCATGATGTCATGATAATATGTCCAAAGTACATGAGACAAAGTTTCACTGTCTTTGCTTGTAAGGAGCATTCTGGCTGTACTTCTTCCAAGACAGATTTAGTCATTCTTCTGGCAGTCCATGGTATAGTCAATATTCTTTGCCAACACCAGAATTCAAATGCATCATTTCTTCTTCAGTCTTTTGTATAACCTAGGACCTGGCAATTCTAATTTTTGGTATACACACAATAGATGTATGTCCGGATACGTACTAAAATACACATATACCAGTATGTCTGGTTATCAGTAGTAATCACCTCAAACTGCTAACAATCCAAATACCTACAATGTGACAGTATTTTACAGCAATGAAAAGGACTGAACACCACACAAGATTGTAGATGAACTTCAAAATCACAGTATTGCACAAAAGAAACTAGACATAAAAGAACATACAATTGACATTTATATAAAGTTCAAAACCAGGCAAAACCAAACCCTAGTGTTTAGAGATGCATACCCAAGTAGTAAAAATATAAAGAAGAGCAAGGAAGTAAAAACCGCAGAAGTCAGGATAGTGATTATCTCAGGTGGAAGAGAGGAGGTTGTGATTGGGAAAAAGCATGCTGGGGACTTCTGGGATGCTGGAAACCTTTTCTTTCTTGTTCTGAGTAGTGGTTAAATGGGCGCTGGTTACACAGTAGTTAATTAAGCTCTACACTTATATTTTATACTCTTTTCTGTATGTATATTTCATAATATAGAAGGGCTTAATAGTACATAAAAGCACAAAGGAAAAAAACACGTAAGCAATCAGTAAGACAGCTACAATGACTTCTATATGAGGGGCATAAAATTAATTCATCTATAAAAATATTTTAACATCTCTGCATAAATAGATGAGTATTTTAAGAGTTGCTAGGAAATCCTAAATACACACATCCCCTTCTAGTATTAGAGCTACTTATTCTATGACATAAATATGAAAACACAGAACTCATGTATTTCGGCTTAATGATTTTAAATTCAAAGGCATTAAAACTGAAAAAAGAAGCATAGATGTGTCAGAAATGTATAGAAAGATTTTCCACTTCCAGCAAAGACAGAATAACAGGGACATGACTACTGCTCCCATTCCCCTTAAACAACTAAGCACACACACACGCACACATACAAAGACAACAGATTTCAGAAACTGGACAACAGGCAACAGAGGTCAGTGATCTCTGATCGAGGACAAACACGGGGTGAGTCCTATGTCTGCCTCAGATTATTGCCTGGAAAGAGTTTTCAGGCCACCATGCAGGGATGGAGAACTTAGGCCCACAAGCCAAAAATATTTACTATTTGGTCCATTAAAAAAAAGCTTGCCAACTTTCTCTAAAACAAAAGTATAAATCCAAACCCATGTTTCATAGCAGCTTTATTCATTATAGCCAAAAACTGAAAACATTCCAAATGTCCATCAACAGGTGAATAGTAAATTATGATATATCCATATACTAGCATACTACTCAGCATAAAAAGAAATAGACTGTTGATGCATGCAACAACATGGATAAATCTAAAGTTGAAAGAAGCCAGACCAAACAAACAAAAATAGCAGGTCTCATTTTTATCAAGTTTCAGAAAATAAATACTAATAAATAATGACAGCAGATTGGTGGTTGTCAAAGAAGGGAAGGGTGAAGGGATTAGACAGGGGCAGGAAGAAACTTTTGGAGGTGACATATGTATTGATAATTTATCTTAAGAGCGATGATTTCACATGTAAAAACTAAATTGCACACTTCAACTATATATGTATTATATACACATCAATTATACCTCAATAAAGTTGTAAAAACTGTAGACTTCTAAATTTTGTTAAAAATTGAAAAAAAAAAAAAAAACTACAACAGCTCTCAGATAATAGAGTGAATTGAGCTTATAAATAATCCTAAATTGATCCATTTAGAGTAGTCTAAGTGGGTAGCTGATTTATTACGTAAAGAACTGCTTGTGTAAACATGAAGCAGAATTATTTAGAAAATGGATTTTAACAGGGAAATCATTAAATACATACAGCTCCTTGCCTAGCCTGTTATCTAATGATGCTAAGAAATATTCTATGGATTATTTTTACCTAAAAAAGGGGGGTGGTGATTTATGTGGAGATTAACCTCAAGTCTATAATCATCTGAATTACCATCATATCCATAAATTTTCATTTCCTTGATGTCTACACCATGATAATTATTACAGGTCATAATTCCCATGCATGACAACAGAAATACTGTTATTACTTTATATACATATATCCTCTCTTCCACATACACACACAAACAATGTCAAAACTTTCTGTGTAAAGCACATTTTTTGAAAGCTTAAATGAAATAAAAATTTCATTTCCTGTGTTAGGAAATTCTGGATCTTATTTTTTCCTTCTATTTTTGTAGTAAAAAGTTTCGTTTGTATACTTCAGACAAGTAAGAATTTGACAATGAAGTCTTTCTTTTCCCCTGGGAAAATGTAGGAACATTATGTTAAGTTTCTGCAGAAAAAAATGCTTCAGAGACTGGAACAGAGAAATTGAAGCTGACTGAACATAATTCAGTTTTTCAGACTAAATTATAGTACCATATCATATGTTACAAGCTATTTCAATAATAGCTATGATCAATCAAAAAGAAAAATTTCGTTGTTTTCTAAATCACAGACCTCAGAATGACTGAGATTTGTTATATTCCACTTTAAAAAGAAATGCAGAAATTACTGCAAATCTGAATTTCAAGGATAATTTCAGCTCCATAGAACCCTCCACAAGATGCTGACACACCAACTATAACCAAAATGCAGAAAACCACCCAAGTGTCCCATCGAAAGAATATACATTACATTGGTCTTCTTACAACTAATATTATTTTGAATACTCCTTTAGTGAATAGTACGTATAAACTCCTTTTGTTAAAATATGGACTATGGTAGGTATTGAATTATTATTTTTTCATCACTAGGTATATACTAACTTTCTTAAGAAGTAATTAGTTCTTTATCATTTTTATGACTCTTTATAAATATGAATCAGCCTATCTTGAGTTAACTCAACAGACAGCTTCTACCTTAACTCAATCAGTATATTCTCTTGTTGAAATAGAATTATTATCGATTGGCTGTAGACTGTAAAATCTATGAAGGGAATTTTTACCTAGCCAATTAGCTCAAATAAAAGAATCCAAACTATGAACATTCATTTTATTCTTTCTTTTGATATCAGTTCCAAACAAATTTATAACTAATGATAGATGTTGTTGTTGTTAGTTACCATCGAGTCAATTCCAATTCATGAAGACCCCATGTGTGCTGAGTAGAACTGCTCCATAGGGTTTTCAAGGCTGTGACCTTTTGGAAGCAGATCATCAGGCCTGTCTTCCAAGGAGCCTCTTGGTGGGTTTGAACCAACAACCTTTCAGCTTAGTCCAGTGTTTAACTGTTTGTGCCACACTGGGACTTAACTAATGATAAATATATTTATAACTAATAATATAATACTAGAACTATTCCTGAATTACCTCAAATTTAAAATTAATTGACTAGAATGCTGAATTGCAGGTCTTAATTACTAGTTTTATTTGCTTAATTACTAGATTACTAGATTTATCCTTGATATATGCCTTGAGCAAGTTAACTAACAACTGATATAAGGCTTATATAAGATGTGAGACAATCCACAAGAAAAGTACTGGAACTAACAGAAGATTTCAGCAAAGTTTCAGGAGACAAGATAAACATACAAAAATAAGTTAGATTCCTTTACAACAACAAAGAGAACTTCGAAGAGGAAATCACCAAATCAATGCCATTTACAATAGCCCTCAAGAAGATAAAATACTTAGGAATCAATCTAACCAGAGACGTAAAAGACCTATACAATGAAAACTACAAGACACTACTGCAAGAAACCAAAAGAGACCTGCATCAGTGGAAAAACATACCTAGCTCATGGATAGGAAGACTCAACATTGTGAAAATGTCAGTTGTACACAAAGCGATCTACAGATACAATGCAATCCTAATCCAAATTCCACTGGCATTTTTTAATGAGATGGAGAAACAAATCACCAACTTCATATGGAAAGGGAAGAGGCCTGGGATAAGTAAAGCATTACTCAAGAAGAAGAACGAAGTTGGAGGCCTCACACTACCCTATTTTAGAATCTATTATACCGCCACAGTAGTCAAAACAGACCAGTACTGGTACAAGGACAGATACATAGACCAATGGAACAGAACTGAGAATCCAGACATAAATTCATACACCTATGAGCTGCTGATATTTGACAAAGGCCCAAAGTCCATTAACTGAGGAAAAGACAGTCTCTTTAACAAATGGTGCTGGCATAACTGGATATCCATCTGCAAAAAACTGAAACAAGATCCATACCTCACACCATGCACAAAAACTAACTCAAAATGGATCAAAGGCCTAAATATAAAATCGAAAACAATAAAGATCATGGAAGAAAAAATAGGGACAATGCTAGGAGCCCTTATACATGGCATAAACAGAATACAAACCATAAGTAATAAGGCACAAGCACCAGAAGAGAGACAAGATAACTGGGAGTTCCTAAAAATCAAACACTTATGCTCATCAAAAGACTTCACCAAAAGAGTAAAAAGACAACGTACAGACAGAAAAATTTTTGGCTACAATAAATCTGATCAGCTTCTAATCTCTAAAATCTACAAGATACTGCAAAACCTCCACAACAAAAAGACAAACAACCCAATTAAAAAATGGGCAAAGGATATGAACAGACACTTCGCCAAAGAAGATATTCAGGCAGCTAACAGACACATGAAGAAATGCCCACGATCATTAGCCATTAGAGAAAAGCAGATCAAAACTACAATGAGATACCATCTTGCCCAACAAGGCTAGCATTAATCCAAAAAACACAAAATAATAAATGCTGGAGAGGTTGTGGAGAGACTGGAACACTTATACACTGTTGGTGGGAATGTCAAATGGTACAACCACTTTGGAAATCGATTTGGCACTTCCCTAAAAAGCTAGAAATATAAGTACCATACGATCCAGCAATCCTGCTCCTTGGAATACATCCTAGAGAAATAAGAGCCATCACACGAATAGATATATACACACCCATGTTCACTGCAGCACTGTTCACAATAGCAAAAAGATGGAAACAACCTAGATGCCTATCAACAGATGAATAGATAAACAAATTACGGTATCTCCACACAGTGGAATACTATGCAATGATAAAGAACAACGATGAAGCCGTGAAACATAACATGGAGGAATCTAGAGGGCATTATGCTGAGTGAATTTAGTCAGTCACAGAAGGACAAATATTGTATAAGATCACTATTTATAAGAACACAAGAAAAGAAAAGGTTTAAACACAGAAGAAAATATTCTTTGATGGTTACGAGGGTAGGGAAGGAGGGTGAGGGTTATTCACTAACTAGACAGTAGACAAGAATTATCTCAGGTGATGGGAAGGACAGCACACACTACAGGGGAAGTCAGCACAACTGGACTAAACCAAAGCTAAGAAGTTTCCTGAATACAACTAAACACTTCGAGGGACAGAGTAGCAGGGGTAGAGGTCTGGGGACCATGCTTTCATGGGACACCGAGGTCAACTGGCATAACAAAGTTTATTAAGAAAATGTTCTGCATCCTACTTTGGTGAGTGGCGTCTGCGGTCTTTAAGAGCTTGCAAGCGGCCATCTAAGATACATCAATTTGTCCCAACCACCTGGAGTAAAGGAGAATGAAGAACACCAAAGACACAAGGAAAGTAGTAGCCCAAGAGACAGAAAGGGACACATAAACCAGAGACTTCATCAGCCTGAGACCAGAAGAACTAGATGGTGCCTGGCTACCACCAATGACCACCCTGACGGGAAACACAACAGAGAGTCCCTGATGGAGTAGGAGAATGGTAGGGTGCAAGAACTCAAATTCTAGTAAAAAGACCAGACTTAATCATCTGACTGACACTAGAGGAACCCCAGAAAGCATGGCCCCTGGATTCTCTATCAGCCCAGAACTAAAACAATTTCCGAGGCCAACTCTTCAGACAAAGATTGGACTGGACTGTGGGACATAAAATGATACTCGTGAAGAGTGTGCTTCTTAGCTCAAGTAGATACACGAGACTGCATGGGCAGCTTCTGTCCAGAGGTGAGATGAGAAGGCAGAGAGGGTTAGGAGCTGGTTGAATGGACATGGGAAATTAGCGGTGGAAAGGAGGAGTGTGCTGTCACAGCATATGGAGAGCAATTAGGGTCACATAACAATGTATGTAGAAGTTTATGTATGAGAGACTAACTTGAAATGTAAACCTTCACTTAAACTACAATAAACTTAAACAATAAAAAAAAAAAATTTAAAAAAAGATGTGAGACAGCTAAACCACAGTAATGTAACAACTACATTCTAAGTATTCAAGATGAAGTTCCAGAATCTCTTATGCTGGCTGATAACAGGAAATCATGAGATGTCTACAAGAAAGATACTCTTACTAGACAATGCTGGCAATATTATACAGTACGTATAACTTTAAAATGTCTTAAAACCATGAAAATAAAGTAAATGTTACCCAGATAACTTACAACACATTTTATAAAAATGACTTAAAGATCCTCTTATCTTCATGGTGAAACTAACTTATTTCCCAAAAAAGTGAGATTGGAGTTATCTAATAATCACAGTTTTTCTGTTCATCTTTTTCATTCTATTATGTGAATGATGTGCATTCAGGAAGCAGGTTATCATCATTACAATCATAGAAAATGTTCAGCAAAAATACTAGGAGTAGTCATATAATGTCATCTTTTCCTCATACAAAGTAACCAGGCTTTCTGAATGACTTAAAGAGAATGGAAGTATAAGTAAATGGAAGTTATTTTAACTTTCATTTACTTTACTTTAATAAAAAACAAAAAAAGTGTAGTCTTAAAATCCATTCGTAAAGCAGAAGTCTATCAGCAATTTCAAACGTTTTTCTCTTCTTGATTCAGCACTGATATTCTCAGAGATTGTTCCAGATCTTCTCCTTTCCCAAATATCAGGTACATCTCCCTTTCTTTTCACTCGAAAAAACCCGCTGCCATCGAGTCAATTTTGACTCACTCCAAAAGGCACTTCTATTTCTCATTTAACTGAGAAAATCCAGTTTTGAGCTGTATGTTTATCTGTTCTTCAACTCATATGCATTTCTAGACATATATTCTTACCTTTCCTCTATTCTTCTTGCTAAAGCTATCTAGTCTTCAGTTTATTTCATATCTTCCCAACTTCTACAGGTATTCTTTCTTCTATCAAGCATATGTAATCTCCTATTTTCTTCCACTCTGCCAGTTAATAAGGAGGGCTATAAGGTTCAGGAAAAGGTCACTCTGAAGTTGCGTCAACTAAAAACCACTACACAACGGGTAATATTTATGGAAGTAATCCACTCTAAGAAAGATGACTCATAAATGGGGATTTCTAGGGTCCTTTATGTTTGGGCTGTTGTGATGCTGTGGAAAGGGTGGCTTGAAATCACGCAGTAAGCTTGACTCCCAATTGTGGTACTTATTAATTGTATACGTTAGGCAACTCACTTAACTCTTTAATCTCAGTATTTTGTTGGGACGTGAGGATAAGACTTACTTCACAGAAATAATATGTGTGCTTAATGTTTGTTCAATATATTAATTGTTGATTATATTAAAAAACCAAGATATATTCTCAAAATAGATTGCATTAAAAAAAGAAGAAAAATCAATTGCCTTGTATGAAACATTTAAAAAATATTAAAAAAAAAAAAAATCAGCCCTACGAGATCTGCCCCTACCCCATCCATTCTCTCTTGCTCACTCTACTCTAGCTACAGAGATGTGCTTGCTTTTGCACTTTCAATTCCCCTAGAAGCCACATGGCTCACTCCCTCACTTTCTTCAGATCTCTGTTAACTATCACCTTATCAGTGAGGCCTAGCCCAGCAACTTTTTATGAAACAGCAGCTCAATCCCTTAACACTTCCTATTCTTCCCTCACCTTGCTTCATTTTCTCCATGGAACTTATATTATTATATTTATATCAAAATAGTTGATATACCATATGTTTACTTTATATTTTCTTAGTACCTTCTCCCCCTAGAAACTACCAGGAAGGTAAAGGCTTTGTTTTATGCACTGCCTTATTTCCAGCACCCAGAATAGTGCCTGGCTCATAGGCGGTGTTCAATAAATAACTTTTTCATGAGTAAATAAATGATTTGTTTAGATAATTTTAAAATTGTAACGCTTTATAACTGTATTAAATTAGCTTAACACTGTTCACAGAATTACTCCTTTAAAAATTCACTCATAAGTGGTTTTAGATACCTATTTTAAAAACTAGCAAGTACTCATCAAATGAATCATAGGATAACCCCAAATAACAAAAAAATTGGTATATTCTTTAGGTCTGCCAATCCTTCACCAAATGAAAAAGACATTAAAATAACTGTTATAAATCGATATGACTACGCAAAGGTAGAGAAGTCAATTCCTTACAAGAGGAAGAAAGGCAATTTCATTAAGTATAATAATACTGATGAATTAAGCTTAGCACTGATTATTTGGGAAATCACAGCAACTGTTTGAGATGGTAGCCAAAAATTAGTCAAGTAATTTACAATAAGCTAAACCCTAATAATTTATATTTTATTCTATCAGTTAATAAAATGAAAAGTAAATCTTAATCAAGTCTGACTTTAAATATAACAACTAATTTAAAAGATGATATTAGGAACTCAGAACCCCTCTTACTGACCCTCTAGAAACAAGCAGTCCCAAAGACTTACCTGTGTGAAGAAAAAAAGAAGAAGTACACGCTCTACAGCAAGGATTGTTAACTCAGGGCCCATTGATGAGTGTAATCGTTAAGGCTGTGTGTCAGCTTGGCTGGGCCATGATTCTCAGTGGTGTGGCAGTTATGATGTAGTTTGGCAGTCATGTGATAATGTAATCACTTCCACAATGAGATTTGGTATAATGTGATCACCTCCATGATGGGATCTGCTGTGAGTAGCCAATCGGTTGAAAGGGCATATCCTTGGGGATGTGGCCTACATCCAATATAGGTGGACTCTGACAAGACTCACAGGGTTTTCCTCACTCTGGAACCTGCAGCTGGCTCCTGCTCATCTGACCTCTGGTTCTTGGGACTTGAGCTAGCAGCTTACCTGCTGTCTTGCTTGTCAATCTTGGGATTCATCGATCTTCACAGCCTGTGAGCAAGAGCTCTGCTGTCCGACCTGACGATCTTGGGTTCGTCAGTCGTGCGGCTATGTGAATCAGGAGAAGCCTCTATCCTGACCCACGGAATTGGGATGTTCCACCCTCTACAACTGGTTGAGCCATTTCCTTGATATAAATCTCTCTGTATATATAATAATACGTTTTACTGGTTTTGTGTCACTAGAGAACCCAGCCTAAGAAAATGAGCTTCAGAGGATCTTGAACCACCTAAAATTGAAAGCAATTTTGCGTATATGTGCTTTTTTGGGGGGAAGAGAGGTCCTGAGCTTTCATCTGAAAGGGATATGCTATCCAGAAAAGATTTGAAAACTACTACACTTGCTTCTTTGTGCTTTCAATCCATGAAAAGTCTCTAAGTAAAGGATAGAAAAAGTAGAAAGTCTGACTATATATACAGTCAATGCTTGAAACTCACTAAAGCTCTGGAATCCTTACTGTCAGTGCCTCTCTTGTTATGTGGAACTCTCAACCAAGTACCACACATTATGCATACAGTAGCCCTGAATAGGGAAATTTGGTAATAATAAATATTATTTCATAGTATCCCTAACATTAGGAAAACATAGGTAAACTATATGGTAAATACCATTCTCTTTCTAATTTTATTAAAATATCCATTAATAAAGATGGAAATGACAGTGACCTTGTAAAGATAATACTAACTGTCCTTTTTGTTAAGCTCACCACTTCTGCCTCCAGTAAAATTCAGAACTTGATCCTGATTTATTTTTTAAAAAACCCAAGGTTAAGAAGTTTAGCTAAAGTGTTAATTAGATGGAACAGTCCTTTCTTCAGTCATGAGGATAAAGGGTCAAGTGTGATAACTTGAAGATTCCTTTGAAGAAGTGATATACAATTACTTCAATAATATAATATGATACATAATAAAATATATGTTATACATAACAAACCTATTGCCCTTGAGTCTATTCCAACTCATACCGAACCTACAGGACAGAGAAGAACTGCCCCACAGAGTTTCCGAGGCTGTAAATCTTTACAGAAACAGACTGCCACATCTTTCTCCTGTGGAGTGGCTGGTATGTTCTAACGGCTGGCCTTTTGGTTAGCAGCCAAGTGCTCTAACCACTACGCAACAAGGGCTCCTCCATAAGTTATGTATACATATAATAACTTATAACATGAAGTAATAAGCCATCTTTTCCAGAGTTGATATTTAAGGGATCACTTTTTAAGCAAATATTCCAAATTTAACTTTTCTCTCCCTGAACCCCCTAAAAGCTAGTAATAAATAAACTATAATACTATTTGCCATATCAAAAGACAGGACGTTGCAAAGAAAATAATTACAAGTAATGATTAAACAAATTAAAAATTTCTAACTCAAAAGTAATTACCACAGAAATGCTATCTGGAAACCCCTGAACAAGGCAGAAAGATTGTGACTGAACCCATACATCCAGACTCTATTTCCACTAATCATTTCACCATGGTTGTTGCAAGAACAGTGAAGGTAATAGAAGGCAGAAAAGTATAACTGATTTCCTGGAATCTCATGGGATAGATACACACATTTTATGACAATGACTTTTTTTCTTACATAAGTCTGAAATTCTGCATCTGCTAACTGTTGGACCTAAGAGATAAATCGCCTGCCCTCCCAAATCGGAAGCACTGGAAGCAACCACTGATCCACGTGAAGAAATCTGGAAGACAGCTACATGGCCAATCAACTGAAAGAGATCCATATTTGCGCCCATTCCAAAGGAAGGTGATCCAACAAAATGCAGAAATTATAGAACAATATCATTAATGTCACATGCAAATAAAATTTTGCTGAAGATAATTCAAAAGCAGTTGCAGCAGTACATCAACAGGATTCAAAAATTCAAGCCAGATTCAGAAGAGGACATGGAACAAGGGATATCATTGCTGATTGCAGATGGATCCTGGCTGAAAGCAGAGAATATCAGAAAGACGTTTACCTGTGCTTTATTGACTGTGCAAAAGCATTCAACTGTATGGATCATAACAAATTACGGATAACATTTTGAAGAATGGCAATTCCAGATCACTAAATTATGCTCATGAAGAACCTGTACATAGACCAAGAGGCAGTTGTTCAAACAGAACAAAGGGATACTGTGTGGTTTAAAATCAGGAAAGGTGTGTGTCAGGGTTGTATCCTTTCACCATACTTATTCAATCTGTATGCTGAGCAAATAATCCAAGCTGGACTACATGAACAAGAATGCAGCATAAGCACTGGAGGAAGACTCATTAACAACCTGTAATATACAGATGACACAACCTTCCTTGCTGAAAGTGAAGAAGACTTGAAGCACTTACTGATGAAGATCAAAGACCACAGCCTTCAGTATGGATTACACTTCAACATAAAAAACAAAAATCCTCACAAATGGACCAATGGCAACATCATGATAAACAGAGAAAAGACTGAAGTAGTCAAGGATTTCATTTGGTTTGGATCCATAATCAATGCCCAAGGAAGCAGCAGTCAAGAAATCAAAAGACGCACTGCACTGCGAAAATCTGCTGCAAAAGGCCTCCTTAAAGTGTTGAAAAGCAAAGATGTCACTTTAAAGACTAAGTCCACCTGACCCAGGCCATGATATTTTCAATAGCCTCATGTGTGCAAAAGCTGGACAATGAATTAAGAAGACCAAAGAAGAATTGATGCTTTTGAATTATGGTGTTAGCAAAGAATACTCAATATATCATGGACTGCCAAAAGAATGAACAAATCTGTCTTGGAGGAATTATAACCAGGATGCTCCTTAGAAGCAAGGACAGCAAGACTTTTTCTCACATACTTTAGACATGTTATCAGGAGGGACAAGTCCCTAGAGAAAGACATCATGCTTGGTAAAGTAGAGGGCCAGCAATAGAGAAGACGACCCTCAATGAGATGGATTGACACAGTGGCTGCAACAATAGGCTCAAGCATACAACAACAATTGTGAGGATGGCGCAGGACCGAGCAGTGTTTTGTTCTGTTGTACACGGGGTCACTATGAGTCAGAACTGACTTGATGGCACCTAACAGCAATTACAGGCCCAAGGCATTGTTTTTGTTTTGAAACAATAGATTCCACTCTCAAGAACATTATTTTTTAGTGAAAGACACTGAAAAATCAGGATCCACAGTCCAATGCAATAAGTGATTTAACAAGTTAAGAATATAATAGAAGGACTTATGTATTCAGATTGGATAGGTGCAAGGCGTGCTGGTTGAGGAACACTTAATTTGCCAAAAAAATGTTTTGCTTGCTTTTTACATTCCCTGCCACTTATTTTTCAATAGTGTATTTGCACTGGTGCCACATCAATACATTTTATAACTTTTGTAATTTATGGTTGAATATGTTGGATTTTCCTGTGAAGGCAAGGTATGGGGCAAGAGGAACAAAGGTGGCCTTTCAGACTGCAATTCAAGGGCTCCCTCCTCCATGCCACAGTGACAAACAATTTCTTTCTAAATCTTTTTTTTTTTGCATCATTAGGTCCAGGAGGGCTTCTGCAGTCAGCCAGGCTCTACATAGTTCCCTAGTTCTCTCACTGACTACTACCTCAAGGGTAACAGCTCTGCTTTCTAATGTGACCTCTGAACTTTAGGAAGTGTATTTTTGCTTGCATGCTGAGACCTGCTACCATTAGAAACTTTCCCACACCTTCTGCATCTTTTTTCTTTTTGCTCTCCCTTTCCCTTCCCTGGAAGCTATTACCTAACGTCAACCCTGTCTGATTGCAGCTCTAGCTCCAGTTTCTGCTTTTGGAGTGTAAGCCTGGTGCCTGACTTTAACGGAGTACGTCAGTGCTGATGCTTTCCAAAATCTGTCACCACTCTGGCCCCTCGGCTCTCCCAGAAATTTCCCTGCCACTCTCAGTGTTGTTTCACCCACGGCTCTGCTGGATTTCTGCCACTTTTGGCAGCACTTTGGAGTATGAAGATTTTTCTCTCTTTTCTAGTTTTGCTAAACACAGAATTTATGCAGTTGCTTTTATTTTTCCTGTCAGTCTGTATGGTTTCCAGAAGGAAAGGGGTTGGGTTTTTGTCCCAAACTAGAAGCTTCAGACTGGCAATAATACCAAGCAGACCAAAGCCTTCCTTTGAGAAAAGAGGAATCTGAAAGGCAGCCAGATCAGTTTTCACTTCTTCAAAATACATACTATTAAATTCTTCATATTGCCAATGTTTACAACTGCTAGAGGAAGGAAGATGAAATTTTAATTTATAAATATTTGTTTGACATATTACAAATATTAAGAAAGAAGGGAAACCTATGCTGGGACATTTACAGTTTTCCAACTGGATGGAGACTGATTGGTAGAAAAATATAAGGAAGAATGAGGCCAAGAGAGGAACAATACATGAACTAGTTTTTTAGAACACAAGCTAAACTGTGGCTAATACAAACATATATTGTATTAAATATACTATATATACATACGTATATATATATATACATATATAGCAATTTTTAAGATCATATACATCAGTGCTGTCCACTAGCACTGTCCACTAGTACTGTCCAGAAACGTAAGCCGCATATGTAATTTAAATTTTTGAGATGCCATATTAGAAACAAAAGAAAAAGGTGAAATTAATTTTAGTAATATATTTTATTTAACCCACTACGTCCAAAACATTATCATTTTAATATGGTAATGAATATATTAAAATTCTTAGATTATCAGGAGGGATCAGTCCCTGCAGAAGGACATCATGCTTGGTAAAGTAGAGGCTCAGTGAAAAAGAGGAAGACCCTCAATGAGCTGAACTGACACAGTAGCTGCAACAACGGATTAAAGCTTAACAACTGTGATGATGGCACAGGACCAGACAGTGTTTCATTCTGTTGTACACAGGGTCACTATGAGTCGAAATCAACTCAACGGCACCTAACAACAACATTAGTGAGATATTTTACATTTTTCTTTTTTTATACCAAGTCTTCAAAGTCTGGTATGTATTTTACACTTACAGCACATCTCATTTCAGGCTATTCACATTTCAAGTGTTCAACAGCCAGTCACATGTGACTAGTGGCTACCATATGTGGTGAAGTAAGTTGCTTTGTGTGGTCTTTTGTCTTAGTTCTTTGGAAAAACAGCTTGAGAGATTTTCCCCCTAAGACTTGAGTTGTTTTCTACCCCAGAGGGTTTGTTCCTTTTGCCAGGTTGATTGACATTTCCTGGGTAAGTTACAAACAACATGGTTTGATACAGGGCTGCAGTTTGCCCTGTGATTGGTGTGCACCTTGCAGGGACTGGTCTATAAACTATGCAAATGAGGTGAGTTGTAGCCCAGCCACACTTACTATGCAAATGAAGTATCTGTGGCCTGCTGACAGGGGACTGGTCAGTTTGCGGCCATGGTGGGAGGGCCATGCCTTGAAATTAATGAGGAGTTTGTATATATATGCTGCACCCCACACAGGTTTAGAGACAGGAAGAAGCAGGCAAACAGAAAGAAGCAAAAAGAGAAGCAGCAGGAAGAAAGCAGAAAGCAGCAGCAGAGAGAGAGGAGGCAAAGGACCTCCTAAAAAAGCTGTGAACACTGGTCAAGGGCTGTAACACTGAAGAAAGCCAGAAGCCCGGAAGGAGCTTGTCTTCAGGAAGTCGAGAGAAGCCTGTCTTCAAGGGGTGCTGAGAGGAGGCCTGCATGGTCAGAGGAGCTGAGAGAGCTGTCCTGCACTGAAGAATGAAGACTGCCTACATGCTTCCTGATCCAGATTCCTGAGTGGCAGCCTGTTGATCCTGATCCTGAGTTGTACCCTATTCCTTAATAAATGACTTAACTGTAAGTATGGTTTGAGAGTTCTGTGTGGCTATTACAATGGCTTATCAAAACTAGAAGAGAAGTAGAGAGTGCTGTAGGAGGACGGCTGGTGTCAGAACTGGTAAAAAGGTTGGAGAGTGGAGGTATGTCTGACCTCCACCTCATGAGAATCAGCTTTGGGCTGATCCTGGTCATTATTCCCCTTGAAATGAGACATGTTCTGACGATGCTATTATTACTACTACTCCTATCATTTGACAACATATTAGACATAAAAAATACAGAGTAAGCAAACTGTACATTCAGGAATGCGACTTGGACAAAAAATCTCAAAGAACCCTACTGAACAAAGAAGAAACTTATCTGGCATTTCAAAGTGGAATCTGTTGTACCCACTATAGCCATAAGTGGAAAGCAACTGCCCCTGTGAAAATACTTTCTGCCCCTGTGAAAACTGCATAACCAACAAGGGTAGGTCTGGGCCCTGCAGCCAGTACCTATTACTAGACACCACTGTGGAAAGTTGGAGGATTAAGACGGAGATGACATGAAATAAGTAATCGTTTTGGGACTAGGAGTTAAACCTCCTCTGTAAAAAAAGCTTCTATCCTAATTTCATTTGTATTTGATTCAAATCAAACTGGTAATGATGTAATGTGGTTATCTTAAATTCTTATAATCTACCAATACACACATAGATGTACACACAACACACATACATCACGTTACTTAGTTTAGCTTACTTTCTAAAATCAAGAGTTGCAACTATATTTTACAGTTAGCTTTATATTTCTCTATTACCTGTTTCATTCAGCCTTGTACTGCTATATAAATGAACACATGCAAAGTAAAAGTCATGCTAACAGCTATAAATAGCATATTGTTTATATACAAATGAATGCTATTAAAGTTGCTTAGTGATTTTTTGAAAGTTTTTGTTTTTCTTAGTAAGGCTAAATATACTTTCTGAAATGTATTAATAATACCTATTTGTTAAGGAAAGTGCTTCACAAAGTCCATATTAAAGTGAATTCCTACTCAACCTGTTTAGCCTACATCCAGACTTCCAAAAGAATCTGATCTAACAAGGTTTTAGTATACATATGTATTTAAACACACTACATATGATCTAAAGACAAACACCAATGCCTTTGTCCATCTGAAATGATGAGAAGTAGGTTCTTAAAAGAAATCATGATCAATACATTTATTATGATAAAGACAGGAAACAAAAAATAAATTAAAAAGATGAAATTTGCATTAAAAGGGTTATTTTATTTATTAAATGCTGAGTTTTAATTTTCCTTCAGATGTTTTTCAAGCATGATTTTTATAACTCATCTCTTTTTATATGCCGTCTTGCACATCAATCTAAATAGTGAAGTACAATCTGTTCATCCGTATTGGTAAACAGAGGTCTAGACAGGAAATAGGTCCCTAGGTGGTGCAAATGATTTGCACTCGACTACCAACACAGTAGTTGACACAGTGGCTGCAATAATGAGCTCAAACATAGCAATGATTGGGAGGATGGCTCAGGACTGGGCAGCATTTCATTCTGCTGTACATAGGGTTGCTATGAGTTGGAACCAACTCCACGGCACCTAACAACAACACTAACCTAAAGGTTGGTGGTTTCAGCCACCGCCCCACCACGAGCACCGCAGAAGAAAAGCCTGGTTATCTGTTCTGGTTAAGATTACAGGCAAAAAACCTCATGAAGTAGTTGTATTCTGTAACACACAGGGTTGCCATGAGTCAGAATCAACTCTGAGGCAAAGGGTAGACAGTAAATGATCCTTGAAAGAACATCTTTCCATTAATAATAAGTCCACAGCATTTTGTACCATCCTATCATATAAATGTAATCTGGATAACAAAATGAAGCAGTAAAAGGAAAATTATACACAAAAAGGTATACTCTCTCTTTCCAGGAGTTAAGAAAAAATTATATAGGTTTTCAGAGATTCAAAACTGTAATCTAAGAAACATTTCATAATCATTTTTTTAAGTTAGACTAGTCTTGTCATTTGTTTTGGCTTAAAATAAAAAAGCTTGATATTACTAACGTACTTAAATGTTTTCTTGGGTGGAAATGAGAATTTTTCTCAATGAGACAACAGACATAAGTAAAACATTTTACTTTTTTCCTTCACTGTTTCTAACTTTGAATAAACAGAAAATCTACCCTTGTTCTTGAATACAGTATACATCGTTCAACATCCACAAAGAAGACGTATGACTTGGACTTTGTGAGAACACCGTATTAAAAACATATGGAAGCCCGCTTCCGGTGGTCCTCATCGGCGTGGCTGCTGTCACTGCTGCAGCTGGGAGGGCGGTGGTGGGAGCAGAGGAAGCAGAGCAGGCCCAGGCCTTCCCACTGTTCCGCATCCTCTTCCTCCACTGCCGGCAGACAAAGCCCAAGGGCTCCCGCCCAGAGCCATGCTGTCTGCCTCACTTGCCTGTATCCTACCTGTGGTCCAGTGCTGCAAGAGTCTGGGTTTGGGGGCTTTAAAATCATTAGGGGGAAATAAACAAAAGGGGAGCTGCTTTCCTTTAAAAAACAAAAACCTTATGGGACCACGGATGTATATGAGGTTGGACATTGCCCAAATGGACGTTCGGCAATGCATACCTTAATCTCTAGAGACAAGTTTTAATCTTTCAATGCCCAGTCTTTCAATATTTTGTACAAATAAACCCAAACTACTAATATTTCATCCAAAATGCTCCTCCCCTAAAGCCTCACATTTTAATTATGGAATTGACACTTAGAAATTTTTTATAATAATCATCATCATCTATCAAGATTATATACTATATACCTAGTTACTAGTTCTTTATAATTTTCTCATAATTGAATCATTCTAATTATTTTAGGAACACCTAAAAACAATCTATATAATCCAGTACGTATGTTCTAGCATACATTCCATATTCTAAGACATGTAGTTACACAGAAGAGTGATATTGTTTAATATATATAATTGCTTACAAATAAGAAAAGCTTGCTTAATGAATGGACTAATCTTTGAGTAGTAGTTTACAGTTTATAGAACTCTCTTCACATATATCATATCTTATTTAATCTTTATAACAATTCCATACAATATTGCTTAATGGGCCCTGACTTATCAATTTACTTTGGATAACTACTGACTTGGTAAGTCTTAATAGGCTTCATGTAGTTATGTTCATGCCTACTTGAAAAGATTCAGCCTTTACCACTAAGGAATTTAAATTATAATTAAGAATTTTGACAAATACACATACACATACTCAAACATAAGAAGTGTACCTATAGATACCTAAGAGGATAAACTATTAAATGGACAGGTGATAAATATCATTGATTAGTTCACTCATTCATCAACTTATTCATTATTTGAGCACATACTATGTGGCAGACATTGTTCTGGCTGGAATGGCCATTTAAATGGCATTTATTAAAATAGGAATTTACACTTAAAAATAATTGAGCAATGATCATTTCATTTTCACCATAGGAAATTGTAAAGTTACTAAGGGAACAAAATCTCAATAGTTTAACCAAATTAAGTAAACTATAAACAGATAATAGTAACTAAAAAAAAAAAAAAAAAAAAAAAAGAGATAATGCGACAGCCAGTAAGAAGCAAGCTGGAGTAAAACAAAATCAGCATATCCATTAAAAGACCAGAAATCAGAAAGCAGTCACACGTAGATCTTGTCTTCAGGGAACTGAAGTTAATTCAAAACAAGTATTTGAGAATAGGCAAAGTGTAAAGCACTCTAGAAGGCATAATGGAGGTCAAGTAAACAACTCACTATAATACAAGGCAAAATACAATGAACACTACTAACAATACTGTGGGACTTCAAAAGTAGGAAGAATTATTAATAGTTTGAACTTGGGGAATAAAATTTATAATCGTTTCATTATAGGTTTCCTAATCTTAAAGAACCGGGATACGAGCTTTAATTTTCAACTTCTTTAGTATCGCCTCAAACTGAATAATTTTAAAGAAAATAACCAATGTAAAAAATAGAGGCATTAAACCGGAAACCAATGCATTATTATTCTGACACTGACTAGAATTTTAACATTAGAGTAATAGGAGAAAGTTTAGGAATAGGACAAAAGGTAAAAAGAAAAAAAGATGGCAGAAAAGGTGCTACAATATAAATGAACTGCTTTATCAGGATTCCATTTCTTGGAGATAACACTACAAACATGCTTTATGTTTTACGTATTAAGCAGAATAAGTTCTAAACCTAGAACCCAGGTCCTTAATTTTGAGTGATGAATTCTTTCCGATATAGCATAATGAACTGCTCTAAAAAGAAAGCGTATCTATATTTTAGATAAATATTTCAATCTAACTGACACGACAAATATGGAATGAAATTTAACTTAAATAAACCAGTTTCCAAATTCCAACCTATTTTACACAGTAGTACTCTTTTTACATAAGAGCATCAATAGTTTAAAAACCTATCATAAATTTTCAGTAACTTTTATATTATAGATGCGTAATATATAAAAATGTAGGTATGTAATAAATTTAACGGCAACTATAAGCATTATATTTTAGATATATATACCACATTTTTTCTTTTTCTGTTTTTCTTTATATTATAGAAAAAATAATGGAATTGTTTACTTTCAAATTACAACCATATTTCTTAGTAAGAAAAAATACTTTCAGAAATTACTGTCTGGCGCTATGGGCTTTTTATTATGCTGCATATGAGAGAAGGGGTATGATAATGATGAAACATTCTTGATGCATCAGACTGAAAAATTAGATATTTACGAACCATGTCTGAAACTAAGGTTCTAATTGGATAACCTCTTCTTTCCCCTTGCTCTCATTTTGATAGATATATAAATTTAATTTGGTTACTGGCATGGTCTATTGAACTAAGCACAAAATGGTGGCAAAAAAATATTTGAAGTTCCAATCTTGGTCTATTGTTCCAGTTCTAATCTCAATTCATTGAATGCTCTTGGATAAGTCATAAACTAAATGACATTTCTCAATTTCCTCATCTGTAAAATGGAAGTAATTGTCCTGACTCATCAGGATACTATTTAGATTGCTTAACAACTGGGTAAAATACTGTGAAAATAGAAAATGATGAAAACGTTGAGTGAAGTTTAAACTTCCTAAATCATTATTCAAATTGAAATTTTTGAAAAGTACTTTTTAAAATCTGAACTGAACACTCTAATATAATTTTTTGAAAGATAACTTGACTCATCTGAACCTTCATCTTTCAAGCGTGCAGCATAGCCTCAAAGTAAGTGACAATTTATAGTTTAGACTAGAATGCTTTGACCAGCCCACCAGCTCCGGGGTGATGTGTGATTTTATAATAAAAGACTAGGCTCAGTACAAGAAAACAGTTAGAAGATAAATGATTATCCAAAATGAATTTAACCTAACAGAATCAAAAGTTTTCAGTTAACAAAGCAAATGATAGAAAAAGACTGAAATTATTGTTCAGAACAATACTTTCTATCTTCCCCAAAAAAATCATGAATTATGTTTACTAAAAAGTGTAGAAATTGCTATGTTTATCTTGCATCTTCCTGTCTTTGATTCACAAAGATCTTAGATAGATACAGCCTTCCTAAAGAAATAAGCACCACTTTTGATTAAATTCAACATAGTGAGCAACTACTAAGTCAAGTTTTCTTAAAAGGTTATGCCTGATTAGATTTTTATAAATTATATGTTCCTGGAACTTCTACTTTCAGAAACATGGAGTAGACATACTTTTCCTATTCCTACCACTGAGTACAAACTCATAACATTATGTATAAAACAAACACAAGAAGTCTCTGAAAAATGAAGACAAAAAGGCAGATTGGCTAGGGAGCTCAGGACCAAGAAATGACTTCATAGGAATTTCCTGGGGTTTCTTTTTGCCTCATCTATTTCAGACTGAATATTGGAGAAGCCAAAAACACTAGCAGGCAGAGACAAACAAACAAGAAAAGTTTGCTCTCTCTATCCAAGAAAGGGGCAGCCAAGCAAGTCAGAAAACCTTTAGATAATAACCGCTCTACTCTGGTCAAACACCACAGAAAAAAACTGCATCTTCTACCCTCAACCCTGCCAGCAAACACCTAGTGGAGAGCTTAGATTCCCATCCTCACCAGGCTATGAGGCGTGCCAACCCTGATGGATGGTGACAGAGAAGGCTGAGTGGGGAGCCAAGTGGTAATGAGACAACACTCCCACATACAATGTTAATGGAGACCCTGTGGGGAACCTAGACTTCCACCTCCACCCTAGGGTAACAAAGTATCCCTCCATCTCCTGCTGGGGTGGTGACAAGGGAAACCTAAGGGAGTCTTGACTTTCACCTCCACTCAGTGATAATGAGGCTATCCTCTCCCAACCCCCACAATATCACTGGAGGTCACATAGGGAGCCTGAACTTCCACCTCTACCAGCAGTAACAAAGATCCCTACTCAGCCTCCCTTGTCAAATGGAGGCCAAGGGGACACCTGGACTTCCAACAGCGCCTCACGTTAACGACGCAGTGCCTCCTTTCCCCTACTGCAATGGTGTCAGAGGAGACCTGCTAAAATAGAAGATTTAAACAAGATTCAGGGTATCACAGCATAATATCCAACATGCCTAGATTTCAACAGAATATCACTAATAACACCAAGAACCAGGAAAATCTCAACTTGAATAAGAATCTCCTTACTTAATTTGCTGTCTTTCATCATTTTTTAATGATTTTTAACTGACTACAGTTCTCAAGATTTTAGACTTAAATTTCTTTGATTTACAGTTTTTCAGTCAAGTATGCTATGGACAAAAGTAATACAAAAACTCCTAAAGGATCCTGTAGTGGGTTGATGGTGGCCCAAAAAATGATACATCCACATTCAAATTCCTGGAACCTGTGAGTGTTATCTTATTTGGAAAAAGGGCTTTTGCAGATGCGATTAAGTTAAGGATCTAGAGATGGGATCAATCTGGATTGCCTAGGTGGGCTATAAATCCAATGACAAGTGTCCTAATAAGAGACAGAAGACACAGACACACAGAGGTGAAGGTGATGTGAAGATGGAGCAGAGAGATGGCAACAAGCCAAGGAAGCCAGCAATCACCAGAAACTGGAACCCAGAACTGTGTGAGTATAAATAACTGTTGGTTTAAGCATCGAAGTTTATGGTAATTCGTATGGCAGCCCTACAACACTAATACAGATAACTTCTATAATTTCCTTTGAGACACAAATAATTACTTCCATGGTCTATCAGCTTTATAAATGTGATTAAATTTCTTTTTAAAAAAAAGGAAGTATCTATACTGTGCTTCCTTATGTCATGTCAGCTTATATCCTCCTATTTGGAAAGGCTAGAGAAATTAAGATAGAAGAGGGAATATAAAACAATCTGAACTGATTACCAATGAATTAAAATTGCCACCTCCCTATGTAAAAATACAGTTATACACGTGGTTATCAAGAGGGAAACAACTAGTGAAGTAGAGAGATTTTTTTTCCTTTTTTTTTTTATTGTACTTCAGGTGAAGGCTTACAGAACAAATAGTTTCTCACGAAACAGTAGTACACATATTGTTTTATGACGTTGGTTAACAACCCCACAACATGTCAACCCTCTCTCTTCTTGACCTTTTTTTTTTTTTTTGGTGAAAATATACATAGCCAAAGATACACCATTTCAAAAATTTCTACATGCACAGTTCAGTGACATCGTGAAGTAGAAAGATTTTTAAAATGACTGAAATTACAATCCTCTCAGGTTTCTGTTTTAAGACTCAAGAAACCATTTACATTATTAAGTATTATTGAGAACCCCAAAGAACTTATGTTTATGTAGGTTGTATCTTTTGATATTATCATATTAGAAATGAAAATTGGAAAATAAAAAAAATATTAATTCCTTCAAAAATAACCAAATTCGTTACATAATAACATAAACACCACTATGAGAACTATTTTCCAAAGGAAAAAAATTTTTAAAAAGAGGAATACTTTTGTTTTACATTTTAAAAAAATCTGTGTAATGTCTGTCTCAATAGAAGACAGCCGGATTCTCATATTAAAGTACATGAAGAAAATTAGGCCTTACACAGATATGTGTTATAAAAGGGAAAACTATTTTAATAATCATTTCAGATAAGTGAGGATACTCCTCTTTGATACTATGCCAAAACACAACAAACGGTAGTTTTGTTTTTTACATTTAATTTTAAAATAATTATAGACACACAAGAAGTTGCAAAAATAGTAAGAGATGTTTACCCACCATGTTTTCCACAGTGGTGACATCTTACACAATTATGGTACGTTATCAAACCAGAAAATTATTAATTAATATAATTAACTAGACCACAGACCTTGATCAGATTTTACCAGTTTTTGCATGCATTTCTTTTTTTTTTTTCTTTCTTCTTCTTTCTTTCTTTCTTGTCTTTTTTAAATGTCTTTGTGGGATTGGACTGGACTGTGGGACACAAAGTGATACTCGTGATGAGTGTGCTTCTTAGCTCAAGTAGATACATGAGACTAAATGGGCAGTTTCTGTCCAGAGGTGAGATGAGAAGGCAGAGAGGGTTAGGAGCTGGTTGAATGGACATGGAAAATCAGGGATGGAAAGGAGGAGTATACTGTTACAGTATAGGGAGAGCAATTAGGGTCACATAACAATGTATGTATAAATTTTTGTATAAGAAACTAACTTGAATTGTTAACTTTCTCTTAAACTACAACAATAAACCAAAAAGTTAAACGTCTTTGTGGGCAGTTTTTTAAAGGTCAGTTGCAATGTATAATCTGAAATCCTAACAATGAACTGTGTGCACTCCTGAGAGAATGACAGTAAAAAAGACAAATAATGCTTTCGTATTACGAAATAGTTTTGACCTTGCAGACTCCAGGGTCTTGGCGACCCCAAGGGCTCTCAGATCACACTTTGAGAACCACTTCTCTAAGCCAGTGATTCTCAGCCAGAGCTGCTTAAGAATCATCTGAAGAGTTTTAAAAATACAGATACTTAGGTATACTCCAGAGATTCTGATTTAAATTAGTGTGGCTCTGGCTCAGGGAATAGGTATTTTATAGTAGCTTCCTGGGTAATTCTAAATGTACAGCTGGGCTTGAGAACCATTGGTCTAGACAAAAGAGAACTAGTGAACAGTCTAGTACCGGTTTCACATTTGTCTCTAAAAATCGAATACAGTGATATTTTAAACAATTATTCTAAAGTCACACCACTCAACCTTGTTTCTTAGTTAACCCTCTTCAACAGTAGCTACTACTGTATAGAGTTGGTGCCAGCAGTTCAAGAGAAGAGCAGAGTGCAGCATGGGGCAGGAGCCCAGAAGAAAGTGCTGACTCACCATTTAAGAAAAGTTCATAGAGCTTCTTTTATGTATACGGCAGTAGGCTAGGAGAGTGGAAGGAGAGAGTTGTTAATAGGTGGGAGTTGGCAAAGATTAAAAAATAAATAAAACTGCTGTTTGCCCCAATAGTGACAAATCAAACCAAACCTGCTGCCATCAAGTCAATTCCAACTCATAGGGACCACAAAGGATGGAGGAGAACTACCCCACAGGGTTTCCAACGAGTAGCTGGAAGATTCAAACTGTCAACCTTTTGGTTAGCAACCTGAGCTCTTAACCACTGAGCCACCAGGGCTCCAATAGTAACAAAGAATATGATATATCATATGAAAATTAATTTCCATAAAAAAAAATTTATAATAAAAGGAAAGCACTTTAAGGAGGTTTGCGGCCACCTGTACAGATTAGCTAAGCTGAAGCTGCAGAATTGCCTTATGTGATTAAAGTTCCCTAAAGGTTTAAATTGCCAGCTGTATATGCTATCTTCTAATTAGAAAAATAAGAAAAAGAAAAGAAACCAAACATGGTGAAGAGGTAGATTATATGAGTAAAACCTTTTAAAATGAGAGGAAAAGAGACACAAGAATGTATAAGGAAATAGAAGCTTAGCTGACATTATTATTTTAAAATAATTACTCACCAATCTCATCGTAGCAGTAAGCTTTCCCTTTGGGGGAAATTTTGGAGAAACAGGATGTTTGTGTAAACAGAAAGCATCTCCCCCAAAATATTTAATTACAAAAAAGGAAAAAAGCAACTTTACTGAGAAGAAACTCAACAGACACTACCTTAACCAAGTGATCAAGGTTAACTTCACCAGTAATAAGACATATCTATATCATCTACTATCTGATATGATTCAGAGAAAGGTACATCAGTTCTGCAGTATTTTTGCAAAAAATAAAATAACCTCAACCTAATCACGAAAAAATATCAGTCAAACTCAAATTGACATACGGTGCCAGGGTCCCCAAGACCACCCTTTAGGCTCAATGATTCACCAGAAGTATTCACAGGATTCACAAGTTGTTACGCTCATGGTTATAGTTTATTATAGTAACAGGATATGGAGTAAAATCAGCAAAGGGAAAAGGCACATGGGGCAAAGTCTGGAGGAAACCAAGGAGAAGCTTCCAAGTGTCTCCTCTTAGTGGAGTTGTACCAGATGTGCTTAATTCCCCTAGCAACAATGTTTGACAGCGTATGTGAAGTGCTGCTAACCAGGGAAGCTAACTGGAGTCTGTGTGTCCAACGTTTATATGGGAAGGTTTTCGTGCCTGTATGCCTTAGATACACAGTTCCCTCTCCTATGAAAGTCCTCCCCAGTCTTCACTTGGCAAATTATCTTTGAAGACTCATTTCAAACATCACCTACGTTCAACTCACATAACTGCATAACTCTTGTTCTCAAATTCTTTTCACTTAGCTATGTTAGAATACTTGATAGAAAGTACTACAATTACTTGCCTACGTGTCTCTCTCATAACTAAAGGATATGCTCCTTGAGGGTTGAGATTCTCTCTTCTTCCTTTTGTATGTCCTAAAACATAAATAACAGTGCCTGGGGCACAAGAAAGATTTAATAAATGCTTGTTGAATGAAGGAAATAGGAAGGTAGGGGAAATGAAATACTAACATTTACTGAGTATACTCTCTGTGCTGGGTAACACACTCTACATATACTGTTTCACGGAATGAAAGAATGATTGCATTAATGGAAGGAAGATTAAAAAGCGTATTTTAAATATTAATGACAACCATAGAGAAAACATGTAAAGTTCATTATCCATAAACGTGCTAATACTTCTACACTTTCTCCACAGTTACTATCGCCTTATCCGGCGTTTCACATTTATGACAACTTTGAAAAAAATTCTCAGGCGGCGCCTCGGGCAATCCAGGCCCACGTGGGGCCGCGGCCCGCCCCAGTCCTCTGGTGACCACTCCGAACAATATATCGGAGGCCCCGGGGACGACAGGGCCACGAGAGAGACAGCGGCTGACCAGCAGCAGGTCGTCTTCTCCCGTTCTTCTGCAACGTCTCGGTCCAGCCACGCAAAGCGCTGGGTGACAGCAGGGCGCTGCGAGGTCGCTGACAGGCAGAGGGAGGCCAGGCAAGCACCCGAAGGTGCTGAGGAGGTTGGTCCCGGGAAACAGGAAGCGGGGCTGGGGGAAGGGCGCTGCGCAGGGCTGCAAGGTCATGGAAGGCAGAGGACGAGCTGAGTTCCTGCCCAGGGAAGGTAGCCGGAGGCAACACCCAACCACCATCACCACCACCCCTAACCTCCTCGGGCTCTACGGTGGTGGGGAAGCTGTGGTGGGAAGGGGGGCCTGCCATGCCACACGCATCCTGAGACTCGCAGGGGGGCACCCGAGGGGCAGTGAGCAACAGGGGGAAAACCGGTGCAGCCCCCAACTCTTGCATACTGCCAATGTGTTAGCTGGTCTTTGGAACCTAACCATGTCATTAAGGAGGTGTATTTGCTATGCCCCTTATTAACTGTAACATAATTTTGCCTTCATATTTAGCCTAGAGATGAAATAGATCTTTGGATGCCTACTGGAATATTTGATTCCAATTATTGTTAATGGATAAAAATAAGAAAAGATTAAGATGGCTAAAATAAGTTAGTACTCAAGGTACATGTAATTTACTGAGAGAACAAGATATTTCAATGTATCCTTATGTTTTTGAAGTTTACATCGTATGCAAACTATAATCTCCCAGAAACTTAGTATTAGGCAGGTTGTACTATTAATGTGACCCAATAGGCAATACTTATGTTTTTATGTAATTTTCTAAGCTCTGGAAGGAGGGATACAAGTTTTCCTGACAACACAAAATTAGTGAGTAAGCAATGGGTTTGAATGAAACAAAAAAATAACCATTATTTATAGGATATTTTTCCAATAGTTTACACCCCAGAAAAGATTCCGTGTCTCTAAGTTTCTGTGAACAATAGTGAGCACATAGCCATAATTAAACACACAATAATGTTTGTTCAATAATAATGCTCCCTCACGACAGAATTAGTGAAACTGCAAAATCTAATAACATGCATGGAAACCAAGTTTATGAACCATATTGCGCTCACGCACACACACACACACACACACACACACAAAGTCCCTCATTCAACCTCAAAGGTTTTGGCAATATAACCATAAAAGGCATTAATTTCCACTACTGAGGCAGAAAACTCCTTAGTCATGGAGTACATTAATCAAGAAACATCAGTTAATAAAGTTAGTATGTCCTTACAGACCCCTGGTCAGAGAATCATATTAAGGCAGTATGAACCCCAAGATGACTATAAAATTATACATAGCTATGAAAGTTTCATACCACATGATGTCATGGATTGAACTGTGTTGTCCCCCCCAAAAAATGTATGTATCAATTTGGCTAGGCCATGATTTCCCAGTGTTGTGTGGCTGTCCTTCATTTTGTGACTCTAAATTCATGTTACAGAGGATTAGGCTGGGATTGTAACACCACCCTTACCCAGGTCACATCCCTGATCCAATGTAAAGGGAGTTTTCCTAGGGTGTGGCCTCACCACCTTTTATCTCTCAAGAGATAAAAGGAAAAGGGAAGCAAGCAGACAGAGGAGACCTCATACCAGGAAGAAAGCAGTGCTGGGAGCAGGGCATGTCCTTTGGACCAGAGGTTTCTGTGCAGAGAAGTTCCTTGTCCAGGGGAAGACTGATGATGACGACGACCTTCCTCCAGAGCCAACAGAGACAGAAAGCCTTCCCCTGGAGCTGATGCCCTGAATTTGGACTTGCAGGCTACTAGACTGTGAAAAAATAAACTTTTTTGTTAAAGCCATCCACTTGTGGTATTTCTGTTACAGCAGCACTAGATGACTAAGACACACAAGATATAATGTATTCGTTTACTTTATCTTCCTCCACTGTAATGTAACATCTGAGGGTAGGGACTTTATTATTGACTGCTATATATTCCCACTCCTAAAACAGCATCTGGCATATGGTAGGTACTAAAAAAAAAAAAAAAACAAAAAAATTTGCTAAATGACTGAATCAAGAGTGTACAACTCTTCACATAGCTATTAAAGATAAGTCAAAGAGAGTCCTCATTCTGTCTTTCTGAACACATTTTATCAGCTGTTGTAGGTGCCATCGAGTCAGTTCCAACTCATAGCAACCCCATGCACAACAGAACAAAACGCTGCCCAGTCCTGTGCCATCTTCACAATTGTTGCTATGTTTCAGCGCACTGTTGCAACACCATGTCAGTCCATCTCGTTGAGGGTCTTCCTCTTGTTCAATGACCCTCTATGTTACTAAGCATGAGTCCTTCTCCAAGGATTGGTTCCTCCTGATAACATGTCCAGAGGATGTGAGACACAGTCTCTCCACCCTCGCTTCTAAGGAGCATTCTGGCTGTACTTCTTCCAAGACAGACTTGTTCATTCTTCCAGCAGTCCATGGTACCGTAAAACCTGTTAAAGCTGGAACCTGTGTAAGGCAGAAACCTGTCAGAGACGGAAAGCTCAAGAATTTTCCACTAAAACAAGCAATAGAAAAGTGGTAACACTGCACCCTATTAAAGGCAGAAAATGTGTGAGACCCAGAAAAACAAGCCCTGTCGAGTTCTGGCTTTCACAGGTTTCGTGGAATACTCAATATTCTTCACTAACACCATAATTCGAATGCATCAATTCTTCTTCAGTCTTCCTTATTCACTGTCCAGCTTTCACATGCATTTGAGGTGACTGAAAATGCCATGGCTTGGGTCAGGCGCACCTTACTCCTCAAAGTGACATCTTTGCTTTTTAACATTTTAAAGAGGTCTTCTGCAGCAGATTTGCCCAATGCAATGCGTCTTGATTTCTTGGCTGCTGCTTCCATGGGTGTTCATTGTGTATCCAAGTAAAATGAAATCCTTGACAAACTTCAATCTTTCCTCCGTTTATCATGATGTTGTTTATTGGTCCAGCCAGTTGTGGGGATTTTTGTTTTATGTTGAGATGTAATCCATACTGAAGGCTGTAGTGTTCAATCTTCATCAGTAAGTGCTTCAAATCCTCTTTGTTTTCAGCAAGCAAGGTTGTATCATTGGCAAACTGCAGGTTGTTAATGAGTCTTCCTCCAATGCTGATGGCACATTCTTCTTCAGATAGTCCAGCTTCTTTTATCAATACAATCTTTAAATCCTCCTTGAAAAATCACGTTTTATTGAATGTAAGAAGCCACTGATTTTAAGAGCCACTATTATTTTATGTACCATGAAAAAATAAAAAGCAGCTATGTGACACATTATAGTGGATGCTGTGGTGGGTCACCCAGATCCCTCCTCCCCAGAAATGAGGCACTCATCCCCCATGGCAGGAGTAGTGTATGTTGACAGCTCACTGTCAAGTCACTCTCTGAGAACTGAAGGGAGCCTCTTCTCCACAGTAATGACCCCTCCCTGTAAGCATCTAATGATGTGGAAGTATAAAGATCAGCCCTTGTGCCTCAATTAGGGACAAGTGTGGGGGACAATCCTAGTTTCAGAGCAACCACAGTAACAGGTAACACCTCTGTTGCAAGAGCACCACAATGTAACTTTTCCTTCAAATAGTCCTGCTTCTGTTACTCTCTTTTAGGTGTTGTCCCTGAAAGTACTCACCAATAAACCTGCATGCAAATCTCTGCCTCAGAATCTGTTTCCCAGGGAAACCGACTTAAGACAGACACCACTGATTGAAGGGCCATCCCAATTTCAGAGATGTTAAAATGTTAAAAAAAAAAAAAAAAAAAATGTACACCTTAGAGTTGATGAAACACTGTAAATGGAACTAAACGGTCAGAAATAAATTTTGAAATTTAATGAAGTACCACCACTAACCACGCCCACTGTTATGTGGGAACAGGGTTGACTTTCTCATGTAGGTCAATGCAAAGTAAAAAGACATCAGGCTAGGAAGCAGAAGTCCAGAAAAAATTACCAGGAGAAGGTGAAAGGCTCCTAGGATTTGCTGGTGTCTTGGGCTTTGGCCTTTCACAAGGCACAAAATTGGGCAGTAGTGGTAGAAGAAGGTGGGTAACAAACCACTGTAATCCAGGATGTAAGAGATCAGAAGGTCCTTGCTGATATCTAAATTGCATAAAAACCTATTTTAAAAATCTCCAAAAGTAACACGGTAAATAAAGAACTGGGGTGAACACTAGGTCAATCCTTGTCTAAAGTGATTACCAAGTAAACTAATGTACTCAATCACTCTAAGGTTCAATTCTCTTTGTAAAATTAGGGTATTAATATTTACTTACTCAACAAGTAGAGTAAAAGAGTTACTCTCTGTCATGTTTGTGCACAAGAGATGCTTATACAAAATAACTTATTAATTGAAAGCTAATTCATGCAGCCCAGGTGATTTCCAAACTAAAATTTAAAGGTTAAATGAAAAGCAGATGAACTAGATAAACACGAATTATAAAATGCCACTGTTTATAAAGGTCTATGAGAGCAGTGGTTAAGCGTTCAGCTGCTAACCAAAAGGTCGGCAGTTCAAATCCACCAGCTGCTCCTTGGAAACCCTATGGAACAGTTCTACTCTGTCCTATAGGGTTGCTATGAGTCGGAATCAACTTGATGGCAATGGGTTTGGTTTTGTTTCGTTTATGAGAGCTCTACTTTCAGAATGACAAACAAGCCTCTAGTTATTCTAGTTAACTGAAGCACAGAGTCAGCAGTTAATATCTATGCCTGTGCTAGACTGAAAAATGGGGATCACAAAATTCTGGTTTTTAAAACTTCTGATCAGCAGAAATTTATAATGTAACAAAACACTCTAGGATATATAATACATGATACACATGGAAACTGGACTTAAAAGAAAAAAAATAACAAATGATACTATATATTTTGTCTGAAAAAATTTTGAAGAACAGTTTACACAAGTAAAAGTTAGCCACAGAAATTTTGGCAGGCAAACAAAATTACAAGGACTTTTGTCAGAACATTTCTAACACCTATTGTTTTAAAGATATTTCCAGGACTTTTTGTAAACATAAGGATTCAGAATCTATGTTACCTTCAGTTTCATAGATCCATGACAATATTCTGGGGCATTAGAGGAAAACAATCCTTTTATCAATAACAGTTAGAGCTACGTATATTTCCAAAATGCCAAAGAGGTATAATCTAATTTCATCTCTCAAATATGACAAACTAAAAATCTAAAATAAGGGTTGGTAATATTCTAGTGTAGTATTTCTCGTACACAAATAGAAATCACTCAATGCTAATTTGTTCAACAACCATATGTATGTATGTGTGTGTGTATATATATACATATATATATATTTAATTACAGTATATGTTGCCAATATGCAGAATGGGAGGTCCTAGGGAAACAATGAACAAGAGTTTATTATCCTCTGTCCTACAGGGTCACTGTGAGTTGGAATCGACTTGATGGCAGTGGGTTTGGTTTTTTCCGTTTATTACAGCTGAACCTAATCCTAACTTAAAAATGGAAAAGTGTTTACTATTCCAAGGAGCATAAGGACAGGACAAAAGAAAAAAATACATATAAATAGTCAATCATAAAAATTTAGAGCAGAAAGTTACTTTATAGATCCTATCTCCAATGCTCTCAGTTTCCAGATAAGAAAAGTAAGGGGTGGAAAAGTTGCATGATATAGACAAGATCAGAATGTTAATTAATGAAGGTCCTGAAACCAAAAATCCATGGCACATCACAGAGAATGCAGAATAGCTGGATGGCTTAACCAACTTCTTCTCATTAAACTAAAGCCTTCTTAGATTATAGTGATCATGGTGTATGCACTTCATTATGGTAGCTAGTCTTAACTTTTCACCATTCCCTTTCTTTTACATACTAGAAGGACTGCTGCCCTCTGATCAAAGAAATATAGGACCTTCTCGGTTCTCCCCAGCTCCTTGCTGCAGACAGAATCAGATTAAACAACCTGCATCTTTCTGGCAGCCCAAATTTTAGGGGACAGGGAAGACACAGGAAAGAGAATGTATCAGGGGAGATACAGAGGTGAGAATAGTGGTGACTACTTTTCCTGCCCCTCAGAGGAGAACAAAAAGGTACAGGTATCCAGGAGGACAAGAGCCCCTAATAAGGAAAATTAGTCTACTCTTCAAAGTCCAGAAAGTCTCGAATTAGCCTCCCAGGAGACAGCTGTTTGACCTTGTCAAAGTTAAGATGAAGGAAGGAAAACTAGTGGATCTAAAATGAGAGCACTGGAGTTATGATGTATAAAGTAACTAAGTCTAGGCCAAAACAGAAACAAAAATTAAAATTAAATGAAAAATATTTACTAAATTATGGCAAATATTTAATAACTTTGGGATATTAAAAGATTCTGAATATCAATAATAAAGTTATATCCCAATAAGAAAATAAAATATAAGAACAAGTACTGTAGTTTTACAATAAATAATGCATGTCCTCTATGCTTGTTTGCCAACCACTCCTTCCCCCTGCGAGGTATTTTTGTAAGTGCGCTATGCTAATTTTTTTATAGCAACATGTAAAAAAAAATTGCCATAGCAGTGCTTATGAAAATACCTTGTTGGGGGAGGGAGCAGTTGGCAAACAAACGCAGAAGGCATGTGTTATTTGCGTAAAAATATGGTAACTGACAAAAGAAAAATAAATGACCAATAAACATAGAAAAGTTGTTCAAGAGATTAATATTCAAGCTAATGCAAATTAAGTCATTAATGAGATATCAATTTTGGTAAAACAAATTGGAAGCTTTTTAAGTAATTATACTCCAATGTTGATGAGAATGGAGTAAAATGGGCATTCTGTTAGGAGTACAACCTTTCTGGAGGGCAATCTGACAAAGAGAAGTTTATTTTCTCACAGTCTAGTACGCTATAAATCCAAATTCAAGGCATCAGCTCTAGGGGAAGGCTTTCTCTCTATATATTGTGATACATCAGTCTTCCCTTGGTCCGGGAGCATCTCAGAGCAGGAACCTCAGGTCCAAAGGACGCGCTCTGCTCCCAGCACTGCCTTCTTGGTGGTATGAGGTTCCCATGTGTCTCTGCTTGCTTCTCTCTTCTATATCTCAAAAGAGATTGGCTGAAGACACTATATAATCTTGTAGACCTCATCGGTATAACTGCCGCTAATCCATTTCATTACATCACAGTGATAGAGTTTACAACACATAAGGAAATCACATCAGATTACAAAATGGTACACAATCATAACAATACTGGGAATCATGACCTAGCCAAGCTGATAGACTTTTTGGGGGACATAATTCAATCCATGAGAGTACGTGATATATTGGCTTCAAAAAATTATGCTGAAAACAAAAATCTATGTGTATGCTAAAAGAAAACACCACAAAATACTAAAATTGATTGACTCCAGGCAGTGTTCCAGCAAGTGATTTTATTTTTGTTTTTTACACTGTTCTTTATTTTCTAGATTTCTTACAATAGGTAAGGAGAAACGTTTTACTGACTGAAGGAAATATACCTCAATAGTATACAGAAAAGAATTTCTTCTCATAAAATGAGAATTTATTTACCATGGGCATTAATTAAGAAGAGCCAAAAATGTTATTTTTCCTTCAACGCGAAAGATACAATTACTGATCAAGTGTCAAGATGAACGAGATCAAATTTAGCACAAAAACTTGCATCTATAAATGGAATATATTTGAAAATGAATGTATTATCATCTAAATCAGTTAAGGCATAGAAGAAGAAGAGCTGTGAGGAAAAATCTTTACTGTATCTCATAACATATATACCACAAATAAATTAGCTTTGTTAGAAAGCATACATACTGTAACTTAATCTGTTTATGGATCAGATTAATCCATAAAATTTAAAGATAATAAAATTAAAAGATAATAAACTGAAAGAAAAGTTTTAAAAAGATAATAAATATTCTCTGGACATCAAAAGTGTTAAAGGTATACATATTAACCAGAGACAAAGTAAGATTTAATGCTCCTCTGAAAAGCAAATCATTATTATAATGTAAACTGTCCTTGAAACAATCATTATCCTTTTTATACTTACAAGATTTTAAAGCAAACTTTCAATACAATTAGCTAAGTGCTGAAATCACTTATTTTAATGAAATGGATTCTGTGTGCATGTGTGCTGAATTTCCCACATTTAATGTCTGGGTATACCACTTCAATATAAGCAACTGTGTTTGCTAGGAAGTCTATCACTTATTTGTAACATCATTTATCCAATGACGACTCAGTCCTGGCAGCTGTTATAGCAGCAGCGCTCGGACTTTTTTTGCCTCACCCCAGGAGGAAGTGTGGCTTGCTAAGAAAAGTAAAAGTCTTAATCCCATACAATATTAGAGGCTTTTGTTTGGGGTCTCCCCAGGATATTTTCCCCCTTTCTACTAGAAGACTAGAAAGGAAAAGAAGATGTTAGAAGAGATTCTAGGTTAGGTATCACAAAATGAGAGGAACAGAAGGTCCCTGTGACAACTCCCAGGAGTACTGGGTCTTTAGGTCACGTCGTTCACAGATGTGTTGATGAATAGGTAGGTAGGTATGTAGGCAGGCAGGCAAACAAACAGACAAAATAAAATATTACCTTTCTGGTACTATCCCAATTTAATTTTTTACTCTGTCCATATCATCACCGGTACTAGGACCACTAGAGAAAATGGAAAGCCACAGATAGAGGCCAAGGAGGGACTACAAGATCTAAATGATGTTCTTGGCATGAAGCTTGACTCATGCAATCGTGCTTTATGAAAAAGGAGTTACTTTAAAAAAAAAAGATCGCACTCTGCAGTATTCAAAAACGAGAGAAAAGAGTTGAGAGTGAGGCTACCTAACTCCAGAGTAAGGTTTAAATTTCTGGGTTAGATGAAAAAAAATTTCATTAACAGAATGGCTGTGTAAACAGGGAAGATTCTTTCAGAAATATATAAGCCCAAAGAATTCATTCCAAAGGCCACAAAGTGTTTGTGGTGCTTATCAATGTTCTTTAATTCCTCTGTGTAAATATGTAAATGTACAAAGCATGATTTTACAAAAGATGCAGGACAGAAGAAAAAAATTAATGAGGAAAACAGATATCTCACTGGAATCCAAGAACAGCAATGATTATAGAACTGGGATTCAACAGAGCTATACAAACCTCTACATCATGAGTTCATGCACACCCACCCTAACTTCCAACCCTTAAGAGAATTCAGTTACTCTCTATATGTTTGTATCTCTCAGGGCCTCTCCACATTACCAACTACTTTTCTTATCCTCTATTCAAATTATTTTTCTCTATCTCAAAGATTTTGATTGAAGTTTATTTCTTCATAACTTTGGCTTGTTTATGACCCCTCCTTATATATGTTCAGCTTTAGAGTTCAAAGATAATTGCTTGACGTGTTCCTTATTTTGCAAATGAAACATGTTAGGGCAAAATTTTAGCTTGGTTCCTTTTATTTGAGCACAGCTTCTCAAATCAGGCTACTTCAGAGGCTGCTCACTAACCTCTGCTGGGCTGCTCCTGGTCACAGTGGCCATCTCTGGACCAATGGGATAGAGCTGAACTTACAGTATAAAACATTTACTATTAGAGGAGAACTTGGAGAAGATTTAAAATCAACTAAGAGCAAAGCAACAAGAACAATAACTTCCCCAGAGAAAGGGCACAAAGAAGAGAAGGGGTAGAAACAGATATAAAATTTTTCCCTCCAGGGGAAGAGGTCAAAAAAGCACTGAAATATGTTTTGATTAATTAAGTACATTGAAGATAACTATAACTTCTGGCTAAACACAGAGGTACACCTTTCTAGGGTTTAGTAAAGAACGAAGTGAAATAGGAAGGATCTCTACTTCAATCTATAGTCATAAAAAATGGTAGGAAATGTTCAGAACTGGTGAAAAACAAAATAACACGTTTTCAAAAAGTCCAATAAAATCCATACTTAGACTCATCATAGTGAATCTGCAGTACCCCAAAGACAAAGATTGGATATTAAAAACAAACAGAGAGAAAAGAAAAGTTACCATCAAAGGAGACAATTATACTGACAGCTGATTTCTCAACAGCAATAATGCAGCCAGAAGATATTGAAATGAAATTATCTATATGCTGAAGGAGAAAATAACTTTTAACTTAGAAGTTAAGGCCCAATGAATGAGAATAACATAAAGACTGTAATAAAAACAAAAACTGAGTTTGCTACCACTAGATCCTAAAAGAAATGTTAAAGGATGTGTCTTAGCCTGGGTTCTCTAGAGAAGCAAAACCAGTAAAGTGTATAAATATATATAGAGAGGGAGATTATACCAAGGAAACAGCTCACGTGATTGTAGAGGCTAAAATGTCCCAAGTCCGTGGATCAGGGTAGAGACCTCTCCCAGGTCACATAGCTGCAGAAGCTGGCAAGCCCAAGACTGGCAGGTCAGAGAGCAGGGCTCCCGCTCACAGGCTATACAGATCGACGAATCCCAGATAAGCTGACAGCTCAAGTCCCAAGAACAGGAGATGAAACGACAGGAAGCAGCCACAGATTCCAGAGAGAGCAAAAAGCCAGAACGTCTGTTTATATACAGATGCCGGCCACACCCCCAAGGAGACTCCCCTTCATCTGACTGGCTACTCACAGTATATTCAATCATGGGAGTGATTACATTAAAACACTGAGAATCATGGACCAGCCAAGTTGACAAAAACCTTAACCATCACAAGATGTAACTAGTGGCAAAAGTTTAGTAATTACACAGAGAAAGTCTGAGATGGTAGAAGAAACGCACAGCAAAAGAAATTGGAAATATGTAGGAAAAGCAATCAAATATTAATGGTATGGAACAAAAATGGTACTGTATTATGGCTTTTAAAAAAGAAAGATAGAAAAAGTCAACAATAACATGAAAATTGGAAAAGAATGATTAGAATTAAAGTACATAGTTTGGAAGGATAAAGATGTTAACTTAATGAGTTATATATGCATAGTAAAATTTCTAAGGTAACCACCCAACGAACAAAATTTAGAAGTATAACTTTAAAATGAGTAGGGGGAAGATAAAAAATAAATGTAGTAAATGTAGGATAAGAAACACAAAATAAGACTGCAAAAATAAATTGATACGTATCACTAATTACATTAAGTGTAAGTAGATTAAACGCTCCATTTAAAAGACAAACACTGTCAAAGTATAAAAAATAATAAAAAATACTCTATAAGAGACAAATCTAAAATATAAGTAAACTGACAGATTGAAAGGTAAAGGATAAAACAAGATATACCTGGCAATTACTAACCAAAAGAAAGCTGACAGAGTTCTAGTAATGTCAGATAAGGTACAGGGTGAGAGGAAGGGTAGTATTCCAAGACCAGTTAGAGGTTACTGTAGTAGCCCAGGTAATATAATGCTAGTTTGGACTAGGATCACGTCTGTGGAACAGCAAATAAGTCAAGAGATTTAAGAAACACCAAGGAAGTAAAACTGACAGGAGTTAATTGGATAGCCAAGTAAGAGGGACCAAGATGGTTTATAGGTTTCTGGATTATAAAACCAGTCGAATTACGTTGTCAACCTCCCTATCTTCTAGCCAGAGTTACTTTCTAAAATACAGACAATATCAATTTATCTTTATAATCTTCATTAAATCTCCAAAACAAGTCCTAATTATTTACTATGGCCTTCTTGGTCAATCATAATCTGGTCCTGGCCTAGTTTTTTCAATCTCCACTTCAAAAAACTAGTCATTCAATAAACGTTCTGTGTAGTTTCATGCCTTCTTCCAGATTATATTTTCTGCCTTGAATATCATTCCTATTCACAAGGTCCTACTCAAATAAACCATCTTCCATGGACTTTATCTGTGCTACCACTCACAATTAAAATATTTTTATATGTAATATAAGATCGTCTGGGCTCCCATAGTACTTTTTCACACTGATAGTATAGTATTTTCCACAATGATGGTTGTATCTGTCTCCTTGGCTAGACAATTCACTCTTTCAGGATAGGGCTTATCTATGTTTTTAGTTCCAGCATCTAACAGTGTGGTTTGCACATACACGGTTTTCAATAAATGCTTACTGAATAGTGATAAATCAGTTATAACTAACACTGCTATTTACTATGCTAAAAGTTTAAAAGTAAATAGGTCAACAACCAGGATAGTGAATTTTTATCTTTTTCAAATGTAAGATTCTAAAAAAAAATATGAATAAATGTCTTTGTTCATTAATAATGAATTCACGTAATTTATAGTTAATTTATTCTAAACTCCCTTGGGATGATATAATGCAGTCTATACCTCTGACAACAAACCCACGTTTAAATGCCTTGCAATCTTCACATTTAAATACTACATACTTTCACTCTATTTATATAAATTAGAACAGTACCCAAAATGGGTAAATTTGATGATTTGATGAAATCATATAATTGCTTAATGGTCAGTAAGAATATTCTGGATACTAACAAGTTAACCTATATGTCACTTACATTATCAATTTTTGACCAATTAAATAAAAATAAAATATTCTTAATAAAAAAGATGCATAATCAAGATTTCTTTTGATGATTACAAACATATTTCTGAAACTTGCAGTGGCTCTTGTTTACCAATACGAACATAAAGTATCTCTGGGCTGTAGGTATAGAAAACCTCCAGTCAATAGGAATTTCTGATTAAAAGAATACAAGGTAATAATTTATTATAAAGAAAATTGCTAAATCTGTAGCATTTACATTGGACAATGTTGATATGGTATATGGGCACTTAGAAAGCTAAAGCTTAAATTGTTAATATACAGTGAAATTACTTCCTATGATTATAATTTTTTAAACAAAGATCATAAATAATACCAATAAATTAAGATATTAAAAACACCCACTAACACTACCACTACATGTGACTTTGCAAAAATTTTGAGTCATAATTGTTCCTACTATACCATTATTCAAGACTTAGAAGGCAGTGCACTAAGGTAGTTTCCCGAGGTACACAAAGAACTAAATGAGTCCTTTCCATACCCTTCCCCCATCTTCTCTCCCCTGAGATTCAAAGCTTAATATGAGTTCCATTTTCTGGAGATAAAAGGACTGCATTAACAATGATGTGCCCTAGCTGTCTTCTTTTTATAGTAAATTACCATATTTATATTTTGAAGCTGTCATATGCTAGAGGATATTAAAGATCCTCTCCTCATAATTAACTCTTTAAACCAAATTAAATGACTTGGTTCAAAACAGGCTGTGAAAGTTAAAGGAATATAATTCCATTACTAATTATTTTAATAATCAAAGCCATTTTATTCCATAATTGATTCCAACTGAGAAATGCAAAGTGGCTAAAAGCTCAAATCTTTCCTCCTTTAATCCTTCAAATATAAACAAGAAGTTGAACTCGGGGTTTTAAGCAATAAATATAAAGAAAAATTGCACTGATTAAGGGTAGGGTTGCACAGCCGGTTATTGTAATTGCTGTCAATAAGTTACATACTCTTAAAAAGTTGCATTGGCAAAAGTTGTGCGATAGATGTATTTACAAAAATGACCAAAGAAAAAAGAGTAGTTGCTGAGGCTGCTTACGTACAACCAAACACCTCATGGTATGTGGTTCCTTGGTTTGGAGGTTTAGGGTCATGGTTTCATGAGACATCCCAGTAAACTGGCCTAATAACATGTTTAGTGCTTCTGTTCTACCTCCGAGTTCACTGTGTAGTGCCTGGGGTCTTAAAAACTTGTAAGAGGCCATCCAAGGCAAACAATTGGTCTCTATTCACTGAGAGCAACAGAGGAAGAAAGAAAGTCAGGAACAGGAAAAGGAAATGAAATGTGTGGCTAATTGCCCCTGCAAACAGCTGCCTCTTTTGCCATGAGACGAAAAGAACTAGATGGTTCCCAGCTACCATTATTGAACATTTTGATCAAAGATTCCATAGAATAATTCTGATCAAAATGGGGAAAATACAATTTCTCATGGGCTCTAGGCTTTCTGGAGCCATGGAGGGTGAAACTATTGTCCTGAGATAATCTTTAAACCTTAAACCAAAAATATCCCCTAACTAGTAAAAAAAGGTCAGCCTTGAGCATTATGCTCTCTTTTAAGAACTATTTATAAGGGATCGAATTGACAACAGCAACTCGGAAGATTAGATAGAAACCTTAGGGGGCAGTGAGTTTATATTACTGAAATAGGAACAACTCAGAAAAGAAGGGTGAGCATAGTTATACAACTGGAAGAATGTAATCAGTGTCACTAAATTGTACTTGTAGAAACTGTTGAATTGGTTATGTTTTGCTGTGTATATTCTCAACAAAAACAAGAACAAAATAAAATTTAGAAAAAAGAATATATATAGTAACTTCATAAATATTTCAGCCTAAATCCTAATATAACAAACTTGAACAAATTGCTAGTTTTCAAAATTCTACCCATAACTATATCAAACTAAGTCATCGTCTACCATGTTTCATTTTATTAGACTTAGTAATATTTTGTTATAAATACAACTATTTTTGCAGTAGACTTATCTAATATCATGGAAAATACTCTCCTTTCTCTTTTAATTTTTTTAAATTTAGATGAAGGTTTGCAGAACAAACAGTTTCTCATTAAACAGTCAGTACACATATTGTTTTATGACATTGCTTAACAACCTCACAATATGTCAACACTCTCCCTTCTCGACCTTGGAGGACCTTTTTTTTTTTTTTTTTTGGTGAAAATATACATAGTCGAAGTTACACCGTTTCAAAAATTTCTAAACGTACAATTCAGTGACATCGATTACATTCTTCCAGTTACGCTAATATTCTCACTATCCTTTTCCAAATTATCCCATCATCATTATCTTCAACTCACTGCCTCCTAGGCTTCCCATCAAACCTTACCTTCCTTTTTTGAGGACATCTACAATACAAATTTAGCAAGACAAATATATTTTTAGGAGTAAATCGAAATTTTCTACTTGTCAAGGACAAACTAAAAATTTCTGAATATCCTAAATGGCATTATCAAGATTTTAAAAGCAATAAATTCCTTTATATACTGTTTGAAAAAGAAATTTCTTAGAAAAATAAATATAATTAATAGAATTGATATTTCAAATTAACTTTCAGAATTTTTTTTTTTGTTACCAACCCCACGACATGTCAATATTCTCCCTTCTTGACCTTGGTTCCCTATGACCAGCTTTCCTGCCTCCTAGTCCTTGCCCCTGCTGGTGTGCCCCTTTAGTCTTGTTTTGTTTTATGAGCCTGTTTAACCTTTGGCTGAAGGGTGAACCTCAGGAGTGACTTCATCACTGAGCTAAAAGGGTGTCGGGGCCATCCATATTCTCAGGGTCTCTCCAGTCTCTGTCAGGCCAGTAAGTCTGGTCTTTTTTGTGTTAGGATTTTGTCCTACATTTTTCTCCAGCTTTGTCCGGGACCCTCTATTGTGATTGCTGTCAGAGCAGTCAGTGGTGGTAGCCAGGTTAACTTTTAGAATTTTGATAGAAATATGATTTAGGGAAAACTGGTTTTGTTGTTGTTGTGTTGTAACCCTTTATTTCCCCCTAACATTTTTTTTCCCCAAACATTAATTTTTTGTAATTTAGACTACAATAGAGTCCTACTTATGGAGAAGTAATAAATAAGCGTATTTCTTGAAAACAGTATATAAAAATGTATTTGAACTGTGAAAAACGGACAAAGTCAAGGTATGAAATGATTGTCAATGAGCAATGAAGCCAGTTAAAATAGGGATAAGTTTAAATAATTGTTAAAAATAAGATATATAACTGAAATGTAAATGTCAAAGTTTTTATTGAAGGAAAATATATACAAAGAAAAAATAAAAACATAATGCAGATATTTTTGGATCTAAAATCATAGATTACACTAACAAAAATCAAGAGAAGCAGAGGAGTAGCTTCATGTATTAAATATGGGAATCCCAAGAGATAGGGTTTCACTCTAGATTTAGATACCTGGAGAAACACAGGTTAAAAGAGACCTCTGACAAACTTAAGGGTAACTAAATAGTACTTACTATAGAATATATAGTATTAGACCACAAAGAAAATTCCTATCGTTCCCCCCACCCCCGCCAAAAAAAAAAGTTCTTTAGGAATATTTTTATAATCATAATTTATAAAACAAGAAATAAAATAATAAAGCAAAACAAAACAAACAATAAAAATAGAAAAGACAGACCACCTGCAAATATATTAAGAATTCTAGGAAGATAATTTAAACATGTCTCACTTCCTCTCAAACTATCAGTCGTTTAACACCAAGTGTCTGCTGAATAAAAGTGAAGTATTGAATTTGAGAGCTTCCTAAATGGGGAACCAATTTGTGGCTTTCCTCTTCAAAGGCTTAGAAAAAGCCCCAAGATGAAGATTGTAAATAAGCAAATTCCAGGAAGAGCACAAGCCATAGGAATCTGTGAAAACACCTCACATAGGGTCAACGCTGGCCCCAGATAATGTGCCTGACCTCTCTAGCCCATTAAGAGCTAAGCCTGAAAATGGCTGAGGCCTGGACTGGAAAGCATACAGAATTAAGGAAGCAGGGAGGCTTTCCCCACTTATTTAGTGCAAGGGACTGGAAGCCTCCTGTTACTACATAAATGATCCACAGGGATAAAGAACACATACTTTCCCTTCTCGTCTGAGCACTTCAACAACCACACGGGGGTCCCAGTTAGCCAACAACAAAAAAAAAGAACAACAACAATGTAACCCACAAAAGAAGGGAAGAGAATCAAACTGGCACTGGACTTCTCATCTTCAACAGCGGAGTCAGAAGGCAATGAAAAAGAGAGAAAATAACTACACCTCAGGAATTCTATATCCAGGTAAGATATGATTTACCTATCAGGAAAAACAGAGAAATTTGCAGATATGCAAGAATTCAGAGTAACCTGTGTATTCCATCTGAGAAAAACACTTAAGAAACAACTATCCAAAGAATCAATGAATTTAAACAAGAAAGGGAAAATACTGTATGAGACTACTATTATAAGAACTCAAGAAAAGGCTTAAACACAGAAGAAAACATTCTTTGATGGTTATGAGGGTGAGAGGGAGGGAGAGGAGAATTCATTAACTAGCCAGAATTATCTTAGGTGAAGGACAACATACATTACAGGGGAAGTCAGCACCACTGGACTAAACCAAAAGCTAAGAAGTTTCCTGAATACAACCAAACACTTCGAGGGACAGAGTAGCAGGGACGGGGGTCTGGGGACCATGGTTTCGGGGGACATCTAGGTCAACTGGCATAACAAAGTTTATTAAGAAAATGTTCTGCATCCCACTTTGATGAGTGGCAGCTGAGGTCTTAAAAGCTTGTGAGCAGCTATCTAAGATGCATCAATTGGTCCCAGCCCACCTGGAGTAAAGGAGAATGAAGAACACCAAAGGCACAGGAAAATATTAGCCCAAGAGACAAAACGGGCCACATAAACCAGAGACTCCATCAGCCTGAGACCAGAAAAACTAGATGGTGCCTGGCTACCACCAATGACCACCCTGACAGGGATCACAACAGAGAGTCCCTGATGGAGCAGGAGAAAAGTGGGGTGCAGAAGTAAAATTCTAGTAAAAAGACCAGACTTAATGGTCTGACTGAGACTGGAGGAACCCCAGAAGAGATGGCCCCTAGACTTTTTGTTAATCCAGAACTAAAACTATTCCCAAAGCCAACTCTTCAGACAAAGAACAGACTGGACTATTAAGACATAAAATGATACTTGTGAAGAGACTGCTTCTTAATTCAAGTAGATACACGAGACTAAATAGGCAGCTCCTGTCCGGAGGTGAGATGAGATGGCAGAAAGGGATAGGAGCTGGCTGAACGGACATGAGAAATCCAGGGTGGAAATGAGGAATGTGTGGTCACATTATATGGATAGCAACTAGGGTCACATAATAACGTGTGTATAAATTTTTCTATGAGAAACTAACTTGAGCTATAAACTTTCACCTAAAGTACCATTAAAAAAAATAAAGAAGTATGTCTTTGCCTGGCATGACCAACAGTATACCTCAGGGCCACCAACTCTTCTGCTCTTTGCCATAATACAGTCCACAGAGATAGTAGTCATTTTAACATTATACAGAACATAACACTGATACATGATACTACTGATTTTGTACTTATTATGCTTATTGGAAGTGATGAGAAAGAAGTAGCAAGTTCTTTAGATGCCTTAGTAAGACATGTATGAGGAAGGAGATGGAGATAAAGCCCGTAAAAATAAAGGGGCCCATCATCTAAGTAAGATTTCTAGGAGTACGATGGTCTGAGGCCTGGCATCATAGCTTCTCCAAGGTGAAAGACAAGTTACTGTGCCTGCACTATCTACTACTAAAAAGGGGCACAACGCTTGACAAGCCTTTGTGGATTCTGGAACAGTATTCCAATCCATTTATCAAGTAACCTGCTAGGCTATCATTTTTAAGTCCGGATCAGAGAAAGAGAAGTCTCTGCAGAAAGTCCAGGCTGCTCTGTCACTTGGACTTTATAACCCAGTATATCAATTGACTCTCTAGCAAGCCCCAACAGGAGAATCACAGCACAAATCTTTAGGGTTTTACAGCAGTATTATACCATTTTCTGCAGATCATTATTCTTTTGAGAAACAGATACTACCTTGCTACTGGGCCCTGATAAGGACTGAAGGCCTAATGATGGCAATCAAGTAACATGTGATGACCCAGGTTGTCCATGATGAACTGGATATTATTTGACACACTAAGCCATAAGGTGTAGACATGGTAGGAACAAACTATCATTAAGTGGAAATGCTCTATAAGATACTGAATATGAACAGGTTCAGAAGACACAGGTAGATGTATTACTTTCTTTTCTCGATTACTGCCTTCTTTTCTTCAACCTATACCTAACATCATGGAGAATTGCTTATAACCAGATGAATAAAGAAGAAAAAACTAAGGCATAGTTTGCACAAAAAGGAAGTGTGCACTACTGCAGAATAGCCTGAAGGACATCAGTGATGGGAAAATTTCCCAGTGGACCAAACTTTAAGCAGTGCAATCTAGACTTGAGAGATGGCCAGAAGAGAAAATCTACGCTAATTTATGGGCAGCTGGCAGTAGTTTAGAAGGTTGATCAGGAATATGGAAGAAATAAGATTGAAAGATTAGTGACAACAAGGTTTGGGTGTGTAGAGAGATGCCTCACAATAAACAGATTATGAAAAAATCTGCATCCTAAGTGAATGCTCACCAAAGGGCATCCACCACAGAGGAGACGCTCAATATATTAGGTGGACAAGATAACTCATTTTGAATGCCAATCACTTTCTTTCCCCAGCCATCCCAAGGCTCACTTATGTGAGAACCAGTTATAGTGGTAAGAATGGAGGCTATGCACAGGCTCAACTACTTGGACTCATCTCTTACCAGGACTGACTGAGCCACAGCTACCACTGAGTGCTCAACCTACCAACAGCACAGACAAACACTGAGCCCCTGATACAGAGGGATAAGCCAGCTACCTGATGGTAGGTTGATTACACAGACTTCCATCATGGAGGGGGGGCAGCAAGGGATCCTCACTAATCACATATATATTCCAGATCATATATTCCTTTCCTGTCCCTTAAGCTTCTATAAACACAACCTTCTGTGAACTTTGGAATGTCTTATTCATTAACATGGTTTGCCACAAAACACTGCTTCTAATCAAGAAACATACTTCATAGCAAAATAAGAGGTGAAATGACTTAGAATTCCCTCCTCTTACCCCACCACCTAGAAGCAGCTAACTTAACAAAACAGTAGAATGGTCAATTAAAAGTACAATCACATCATTGCATCTTAATGTCATAGTGTTCTATCTTACAGGATACAGTAGATGTTTTGAATTTGCAACCAAATATATGGTAAAGCTTCTCCTTTTGCCAAAATACATGGGTTAAGAAGTCACTAGGTGGAAATGGGCTCTTCTCAATATTACATCTAATAATCTAGTCAGAGAATTTTTGTTTCCTATCCCTGCAACTTTGTGCCAGATGGTTTGGGGATTTTGGTTCACAAAACAGAAATGCTTCTACATCGCAGGACACAAGAATGGTTTCACTGAATCAGAAATTAAAACTGCCAACTGACCACTTTGTGCTCCTCATGTAACTGGACCAACAGGCAAAAAAAGAGTATTACTCTACCGGCTAAATGACTGATCCTATTACCAAAGAAAAATTGGGTTGCTGCTACACAACTGAACAGGAGGGACTATGTCTGCAACCCTGGGGATTCTTTGGGATGTCTTTTAGTAGTTCCATGTCCAATAGTATAAGTTAATGAAAGATTATAGAAACCAAAATGGGCAGGAGCAATGAGAATTCAGACTTTTTTGGAGTAAAGATTTGAGACACCCCACTAAGTAAAGAATCTTATCATCTAAGGTCCTGGCTGAGAACAAAGGGAAAAATGAAATGGATAGTGGAAGAAAAGTTTCAACTTATGGCCTCATGACCAGTAACAGAATTGTTGATGTTGGCTAACTTGACAATTTAGTTATTAGTAACAAAATATTCAGATGGAACTGTGACTGAATTTGAAGAGTAATTAACATTGCCCAGAAATAGATATCATAAACTGTCTCCCAGAAATGGATATATTATTGTTGTTATCTTCACTTTGAAGATACAGTAAGAGGACATTCGTATCTTGTTATGTGAAAGAGTAATGTTATTTTTTCTGTTTTAGGGAAGTTCAAATATGTATAGAAGTACATGGATGCTAAATAACTATCGAAGCGGACTGTGCTATTATTAAGCTACTGTCTCTTGGCTTCAAACTCACTTGTCTATGCTCTGTTCTATTTGCTAGAACTCTGTCAACCACATTTTTCCTCTGCCAGCTGGTTCCCTGACTGCCTTGGTACATATGGGCTGTTAGAAGGGGAACTAAAAGACTTGAGGAAAACGAAGAAGCCTGTTCTTCCCTGTTTGTAGCAAAATTTTTCTACCCTAGTGGTGACAGCTGGCTCCTCTGTCTATAAAGCTCAACACAAGGTAAACTGCTAAGACACAAAAAATCTACTTTAGGCCATGGTAAATCAATGTTAATATAGTTCCAATTTTCAGAGGCAATAAGTACAAAGGTCAGTTTTTTAATTGCCATCAATAGGGCATTCAATACAACAGATTTTTCTATTTGTATTAAATTTCAATCTAACACATCTATAGTATAACCACTTTATTATAGCAGCAGAATGAGACTCAAAACCATACTTTGAAAGCCTAAGGCTTCATAAAAAATTATTGCTAACATTTTTCAAAGGTTGATATGTACATTATACCTTTCAAGATATTCAGTCCATTCTAAGCTTTGTAGAAATATTTGGAAGTACAATCAAGGAAACAAATTAGCTCGTTTATGGTATTTTAATATAATTAGTCTCAGCTCACTGGTCACATGCTATGAGTTTTATGATTTTGAGACATGACGATTCTCCTTTCAAGCAATTACACCTGTTTCTTGTAATGCCTCTCTAACATACTGAATTGCTATTAACCATTAGATATAAACTGATTTATTTAGTGAAAACTGCTACAATGTATAACATCCTTTACATGAAAAAAAGCATATTACCCTAACTGAATAATATGTTTTATATAATACTTACCAAGTAACTTCATATTAAATACACTATTTTCAAAGACTGATATCCATGTTGCATAAACAATGTACCTACACCCATATAATTTGCATCTTCCTATTTGAAAATCACCTTAAATGCTGACATTTTGGAGTGTTTTACAGATGTGCAAGAATCAAAAGCAATTCATTGTTTTTTGTAAGAGATATTTAAACAGGTAAAATTTTAAAAAAACAAAATATATTAACAACATAGTGAGAATAAAGCAAAATTTGGATGACAAACTACTAAACTGAATTACATTTTCCTACGGAGCCCTGGTGGTGCAGTGGTTAAGAACTCAGGCTGCTAACCAAAAGTCGGCAGTTTGAATCCACCAGCCACTCCTTGGGAAACCCTATGGGGCAGTTCTACTCTGTCCTATAGGGTCGTTATGAGTTGGAATCTACTCGACAGCAATGAGTAATTTTGGTATATGTAATCGCAGGAGTCCTTGAGTGGTGCAAAGAGTTAAGGACTCTACTAGCTGAAAGGTTGGTGGTTTGAATCCACCTACAGGCGCCTCGGAAGACAGGCCTCGCACACTGCTTCCAAAAGGTCAAAGTCTTGAAAACCCTATAGAGTAGTTCTACTCTGCACACGTGGGGTCACCGTGAGTTGGAATTCACTCAATGGCAAGTAACAACAACAACAACATACATAACTGCAATGGACAATTACACAGAAAAAAAATAAAGACCGACATTTTTTACTACTTAGAGAAATGGGCATTCTATTTTTAACCTCGTGTAGCTTTTAAATGCTGCTAAGAATTACTACCTGGAGAAAGCACAACTAAATGATTTTTCAAAGCTAAAAAAAAAAAAATAAGGGTCCATACTTAGCTAAATATTGTAAATACAGTATTAGGCAAAATAGAAGATTCAGTAATAAAGCAATTTAATGAAATTTACTTCATCTTTGAAGTCTTATATTTCCAAAGATCCATAGTCATCTGTGTCTTAAAAAAAAAAGTGCAGTCCCACCAGAACTAATCTCTCCATCTCCACTGCTTTAGAAATCAGGCGGTCTTCTATAAGATACTTTCAGAAGAGGTATCAAGCCTATACCCAGTTTGCCTATTTATGAATGCATAGGCTCCTCAGTTAACTGTAACCCACAATATCTGTACACCAGATACTCTGTTAGAAGAATAATCTTGCATTTAATGCTTATCAACATTTATCCAAAGTTAAGAGAAATAATATTTTTGAAAACTGGAAAATGTATGTGTGTGTACATATATGTATGTATGTATCTGTGTGTAGACAGATAGATATTCCATCTACAAACACCTAAGCAACACTATTTAGGGGACCCAAATAATTGTTCTGACTAAACTGTACTTGGCCATTAAGTCACAAGTCTTTACTTAAGGTTATAAAATATTAACCACCCTATTTTTGAAAACTGACACTCATACAGCCTTATTAAACTCACTTTTTACTTAGGATGTAAATAGGATATAGTTCACTACACTGCAAAGTGTCTTCTCTATGAGAAATCACAGTCTCTTATGAGAGCATTTTATTCTTATGGAGCCTGGACTGAGATAACTGATCACATATCCTTTTCATTAGTTACAAAAAAAGCAAACTTGCAGTTTACGTTTGGTGAGTACAAAGGATTTCATGGCATGCACTGGTAAACTTAAATCTTTCTGCTACAGTTATCTTATTTGTTTTTCACTTTATGATTTCCTTGATTAAGCATTTCTTATTTTGTTGTAATGTATTTATTTCCGTAAGATGCCTTAAAAATTTCTGTCTTAAAAATTATGAAATAAAACAAAATTTTGGAAAAACAATGAAAATATTAATGTTATATCATCTTTTATTCTAAAATAGCAACCAATAAAGACAAAAAAAGGAAGATTAACCAATAAATAAAAAAATTACCACTTACTGAACATTATGAAAAATCTTAATAAAATTCAACAATTAAATCCTTGCTCTAATAAAGTATGGATAAACGTTTGCTCTGCAAATGCAAACATGAAGCAGTATCCTTCAAAATAAAAAATACTTATTTCAATACACTTAATTATAATGCCAACGATCATGTGTTATAAGTCATTTGACAGGCTTAGTTGTAAGTAAAATCAATTATTACTTTTACAATTTAACCAAGTTTTTCTTTTTTTTATATTAGAAATAACTGTTGGTTAAAAAAAAGGATTTTAAGAATAAACTTTAAATGCTACTACAAAATGTTAACTGTTACAGGTCAAAGGAGCAATCTGTGAAAATTAGTATAAGTAAAAACCCAAAACAAATCCTTTGCCATCAAGTCAATTCCAACTCATAGCAACCCTGAAGGAGAGAGCAGAACTGCTCCATAGCATTTCCAAGGCTGTAATTCTTACAGAAACAGACTGCCACATCTTTCTCCTGCGGAGCGGCTGATGGGTTTGAACCATCAACCTAACCATTGATTAGCAGCCAAGCACTTAACCACTGTGTCACGAGGGCTACTAGAGTATCTGTTAAAGTACCCTGTAAACGGTGAATCCAACAGTATGCAAACAGTATTATTTCATGCAAAACTGAGTGGAGGTGAGTGTACACTTACCCTTCTCCTCCCATTCTTGTTATCTTTAGGCGAAAATCCACAGAATTCAGACTGGGAGGCTTCCATTTCAAAATATCATCACATCGACCAGGCTTATATTTCTAGAATGACAGTAATAATCAATAAATACCTTTAAAAAAAAAAAAAGCCCTACACATTCAACTTATGAACAATCATATCTATTTTTTATTAAGCAAAATTACTATTTCTTTTCTGAATATAATTTTTGTTATCATCAACCAATGAGTGAGGCTAATTATCTACCTTTAATTGATGGCCTTTGTCTTTTTGCTCACACTAAGACTGCCAAAGACATGCAGATTCTTGTTTGTGGAAGTCCAGAAAAAGAAAAAATTCAGTTATTCTATCCAACCTTTCCATGACTCAAAGGAAGTTTGATAATTGTTTTTAAAAAAGATTTTTCTTGTTCAGCTTTACCAAGGCAAAATTTAAAATGAATAAAATTAGCTAATTTGAACTGTCTTAGTCAACAAGTTTTGACAAATGTATAGTCACATAACTATCACCAAAAGCATGATATAGAGATACTTCGATCACCCTCAAAAGTTCTCTTGTAAACACTTCGCAACCAATTCCTTCCTCCAGTCCTCTGGCAACAACAGATCTGCTTTTTATCACTCTATGTGTGTCTTTGCTAGGATTCATAAAATACTCTTAACATAAGACTTCTGAGATTCACTTATTCTGATTTATGTATTATTAGCTTGTTCCTTTTTATTTCAGAGTAAGATGCCATGTTATGTATATACCACAAATTGTTTATACATTGACAAGCTGATGGATATCTAGGTTGTTTCCAGTTTTTGGCTATCATGAATGCTGCTGCTCTGAACATTCATGAACAAGTTGTGTAGACGTATGTTTTCATCTCTCTCTCTTTTTTCCCCCTCACTCTTCATTTCATACCCATGGGTGGAAGGGCTGGGTCACATGATAAATATATGTTTAACTTCATAATAAACTGCCTATCTGTTTTCCAAAGTGGCTGTAGCATTTTCCACTCCCACCAGAAATGCACGAGACGTCCAGTTACTCCACATCCTCCCCAGAACCCAACAATGTCAGTTTTTTAATTTTATCCATTTTTAACGGATATGCCTCCTAATTTTAATTTTCATTTTCCTAATGACAAAATTTGCTGAAAATCTTTTTATGTGCTTATTTGCAATGTTATGGGTTGATTTGTGCCAAAAAGATATGTGCAAGTCGTAACCCCCAGTCCCTATGAATATGACCTTATTTGGAAACAGTGTCTTTGCAGCTGTAATTAGTTAAGTCAACAAGTCATACTGGAGTGGAGTGGGCCTTTATCCAATATGATCTTTGAAGAAGAGACATTGAGACAAAGGGAAGAACACCATATGATGACATAGACACTTCCATGTAAAGATGGAGGCAGAGATTGGAGTCATGTTGCCAAAAGCCAAGGAATGCCTGAGAGTACCAGAGACTGGAAGACACGAGGAAAGATCTTTCTGTATAGTGTTTGGAGAGAGCATGCTCCTAACGACATCCTGAATTCAGACTTTTAGCCTAAATTGTGAGAGAATAAGTTACTGTTGTTTTAAGTTTGTGGTACTTTGTTACAGCACTAATACACCATCTGTGTATCTTCTTTGAGGACAGTAGTGGTTCAGTCATAGAATTTTCACCTTCCACAGAGTGACCTGGGTTGGATTCGAGCCAATGCACTTCAAGCACAGCCACCAACCATCTATCAGTGGAGGCTTGCAGAGCTTCCAGCCTAAGATAGACTAGGAAGAAAGGCCTGGAGATCTACTTCCAAAAAAATCAGCCACTGAAAACTACAGATCATAATGGTCCAGTCCTGTTATGCAGAGGGTCTCCAAGAGTCAGAGGCTGACTTGACAGCAACTAACAATTTATTTTCTTTGGTGAAGTATCTGTTGAAATATTTTGCCCTTGTTTTTACCGGGCTGTTTACGTCCTTATTATTGAGTTGTAAGACTTGTTTATATATTCTGGACATATGCACTGCAAATATTTTCTACCTGTCTTTGGCTTGCCTTTTTATTTTCTTAACAATTTCTTTTGAAAGGTTTAGTTTTTAATTTTGACAAAGTTGATATTATTAAAAATAATTTTAAAATTATCAATTTTTAAATTTTATAATTCATGCTTTTTGTGTTCTATTTAAGTAATCTAACTATTCTGAAGTCACTGTACTTTTCTACTATGTTTTCTCAGAGAAGTTTTACAGTTTTATTTATATGGTGTGAGGCAAAGGACTAGGTTCATTGTTTGGCATATGGATATTAAATCAATCTGGCACCATTTATTGAAAAGATTATTCTTTCCTCATTGAATTGCCTTGGCACCACTGTCAAAAATCAACTGTTTACAGATACATTTTTGTTCCTACTAATCTGTTGCATTGATATACGTCTCGGTTACTGTAGGTTGTTATGTTGTTAGGTGTCACTGAATCGGTTCTGACTCATAGCAACCCTATGTACGACAGTACAAAACACTGCTCAGTCTTGCACCATCCTCACAATTGTTGGTATGTTTGAGCCACTGTTGCAGCCACTGTGTCAATCCATCCCATTGAGAATTTTCCTCTTTTTCACTGACACTCAAAATCAGGTTGTGTTAAGTCTTCAAATTTTGTTTTTTTTTCCAAAACTCTTAGCTAATGTAGGCCATTTGCATTTTCACCGAAATTGTAAAAAAAGTTTGTAAATTTCTATGATAAATAAAAGTCTACTGACACTTTAATTAGCGTTACATTCAGTCAAGAAATCAATTAGGGGAGAACTAAAATCTTAACAGTATTCAACGTTCTGATTCATGAAAATACTATAAATCTATTTATTTAAGTCTTCCTAAATTTCTCTCAGCAATGTTCTGTGGTTTTCAGTATACAGGTTGTGTACAACTTGTATTAAATTTACTCCCAATAATTTCGTATTTTTGATACTATTTTAAATGATAATTTTTAAAAATTTAAATTCCCCAGATTTCATTGCTAGTTTAAAGAAATAGAGTTGATTTCTGAATACTGGCATTTGTATTGTGACTTTATTAAATTTCCTTACAAATTCTAGTGACATTTTTGTAGATTCTTCGGGATTTTTCTACATAGACAATCATGTCATTTGAGAATAAAGGCAGTTTTACTTCTTCCTTTCTAATCTGTATCCCTTTTTATTTTTTTTTATTGCCTTATAGCACTGGCAGTCATATAGCACAGTGTTGTATAGGAATAAAAAGGGCCAGCATCTGTCTTATTCTTGATTGTACGGCAAAAGCATTCAGACAGCCAACATTAAGTAGGAAGTCAGCTATAGGTTTTATAATAGACGTCCTTTATGAAGTTGAAAGAATTTTCCCTCTATTCCTAGTTTGCTAAGAGTTTTTATTACAAAAGGATCTTAAATTTTGTAAAATGCTTTTGACATACACTGAGGTGATTATATGGCTTTTCTCTTAACTCTGTTAATAAGGACCATTATATGCACTGACTCTTGAATATTAAACCAATCTTGCATTTAGGATGAGCTACACATGGTCATGATGTATTACAGTTTTAATACAATGGTACATCTTCTGTGAGCACTTGAAAAGAATGTGGATTCTGCTATTGTTGGATAGAGAGTTCTATAAATGTCAATTAGAACAAGTTAGTTGATAATGCTGTTTATGTCTTCTAAACCTTTGCTTCTTTTTTGTCTGCTTGCTCTACCAGTGATTGAGAGAGGAGTACTGGGATCTCCAACTCAAATAGAGAATTTGTCTATTCCTCTTTTCACTCCCACCAGTTTTTGCTTCATGTACTTTGCAACTCTTCATTAGGTGCAGACAAACTTAATATTGTTACGTTCTCTTGAGGAACTGACTCCTTTAATATTATAAAAAGACTCTTATCTGTGGTAATATTCCTGCTCTTAAATATACTTTGATATTAACACAGGCATTCCAGCTTTCTTTTTATTAATGTTAGCATGGTATATCTTTTTCTACCCTTTACTTTTAACCAATATGTGTCTTAAATTTAAAAGGATTTCTCATAGTCAGTATATAGTAGGCCTCTACTCAGGCCTCTAATCTTTAATATATATATCTACATAGGAGGCTTCAAAATTCAATTCAAACTCTCAAAAATATTTGTGAAACATCTTCTTAAGCATACAAACTTTGTATATTTGGCAATGTCTGTCAAAGGTAAATAAACTTTGGTCCCTTATCCATCAACCACATAATTTGTTAGAAACAAAAGATTACAGGAGGAAAATATGTTTTAAATATGTTCTGGGAACACAGTGAATAGAAAAAATAATTTACCTGGGTAGCTTAAGGACTGAATACATAGGAACAAATATTGCAAGTCTTGAAGGATGGGTAATATTCACTCATGCAGATTTGTAACATAAAATAAATATGAGCAAAAACACAGGGGTAGAAAAACATAGAATCTACTGAAGGAGAGACAAGTATGTAAATTCAGTGGGGTATCATAGAAGTGGAGCCATATTATGAGAAAGTACTTATTTAGCAAAGAAAAGTAGCTAAGTGTTCTCATTACTAATATTTTTTTTAATATACAGGTCAAATCTTATTCTAACAGATTTTTATAGATTTGAGAAAAACAGCAAAAACCCTAGTAACAGGCTCACTTATTTCAAAAAGAATTCCATATAATGACAATTTAGAATAATTTAGTATAACTTATGTTTTGCTAAGAAAGACAAATCATTGGAGTTGATACAGAAGACATTTTATCTGCAGCACATTTAAGGACACATTATACACTACTTCCCTCCAAGTTTTGTGTTTAAACATAAATGAATATAAAATCAAATGTATAATATTTCAGTGGAAGTTTCTGCCTATTTATTTGCCCTGAAAGATTATTTAGGTAGTATATATTCTTCAGGATGATCACAGGTAAGTATCTTTAAAACAGACTTGCTTTGCATATAATTTTTTTTAGAAATGTTGAAATCATAAGATTCCAGATTCTACTAAAATTTAGTTGTTTTTCCTAATAAAGCATATTTGAAAGAAAATGTCCTACACCATTTAGTAACAGTGGCTCACTATGGAAGTGGGCGATAAAAAAGAGGGGTAAAAAAGAGTGTCAGCAAGGAGGAACTGGCTGAAAACTGAAGAGTGAGCTTGTGTAGTTTGAAAAAGGTTATGTCCATCCTACCCCTACTCCATTTACAACCTCTGTCAAGTGAATTTCACACTCCTAGACAAACCATCATTTACTTCTGTTCCCTATTTCTTTACTTAAGTGACTATGAGTATGAGACCACTTAGAAACCAACATCAATGTAAGTTATTAAATGATGCTTGTAAGAATGTACATTGTACATCAGCAAAAATCATGTCTAATTTTGTGCCTACAAAACACCTACTGAAATGCTCAATAAATACTGATGAAGGATAAAAATAGAGAATTTCAAAACTTACTATAAATATTAGTCTCAGGTATATTAATTTAGAAAAATAAAATAACTGAGATTATGAAATAATTTAAGTTAGCAATATTCATGAAAGATTACACGTATAAATCACTGTCAAAAGAATTATACATATTATATGTATAAATCATTGTCAAAAGAATCCTTTTTTTCATGATCCACAAAATAGTAAATGCAAAGATACTATGTAATATAGGAATTTAAGCCTTTTAAAAATAAGTATTTATGAGTTACCAAACTTGAAATAAAGAACCTTGCTAAATTATAAACAAGGATACAAAAACATCCTTTCAAGCTACATGTTCCAATGTATAATTAGAGAGTAATGCATTTTAATTTCATTAAATTCATCAGCATGTATCTAAATTAAGATAATTATCAAAGCTATATTTAACTAACACATACAATATTTATTTCTATAGAAATAAATCTGATTCTACCAAGTGAGCTCTCATAATAAAGAAGTGGGAATAATTATATCTGGAGACAATTACCAATTTAACCTAAGATATCCATTGCCATCTTTTTTTTAAAAAAGTAATGAATGCAAATGCCAGGCAACAAAGTAAAATGTTTAGCAAAGTGTTTATCAAATGAGAGCAGAACATGGCCTAGAGGTAGAAGACGGCCATGTGCAAAAGAGAAGTCTCTAAAATAAAACAGAGAAAACTAAATGGAGGCACAAGTGATATATTTGTTGTGTAAAGCAACGATTCTCAACTAGGTATATTTGGTGATTTCACACCCTAGGTATATTTGGCAATGCCTGGAGACATTTTTGGTTGTTACACTGGGGACAGGAGAGGGTGATCTAGTAGGTAGAGGCCAGGGATGCTGCTAAACATCCTACAATGCACAGGACAGTCACCCACCACAAAGAATTATCCAGTCCAAAATGTCAACTATGCCAAATTTAAGAAACCCTGATGCAAAGAAAGGTAGTAGTAATAATAGCAAAGAAGGGTAAGATATTTTAGTCCTCCTCTGTCTCTACTAGTTAAAGTCTTTACTAACTTAATGATTTTAAGCAAGTTCAAACTGGGGGCCACATCCATCTCATTTATAAAAACGCAATAATAGCATTTTGTTTGTCCAAATATCTAAAAATGCTTTGCAGTCCTATGCTACTGTATGATTTCCTCTAGTAATATATGAGCAAGTACGTTATCAGAACATACATTCCAGGCCCTACACTGAGTTCCTGAGGCTACAAAGATGTCTTCTAAAACATAATGCCGTCTCCACAAGACTCGTAACAACAGAAGCTAAGAAAGAACTCTGTCCTCACTATAACATTAGTTTTATTTGCTCATTTGTTCATTCAAGCATTTAGCTTTAAAGAAAACAGAAGAAACATTAGATGGCAATGTTCCTGGATAGAAAAGTAGAACAACTCAAGACTTAATGACTTGATAAGATCCTTTGTCCAAGTTTCACGGAGAAGCAAATAGGCAAGTATCCATTATGTTAAACAAGACATAAATATCCTGTATAGAGGAAAAGTCATTCATTCAACACTAAGTACACCACTATGTGCACAGTACCATACTAGTTACAAGAGACACAAATACTAACAAGACAGAGAGTTTGATCACAATGGGGCTTTCAATGTAATCAGCAAGAGAAGTTACAGGAAAGGGAAAGGTGCTAAAATGAATCTGCATAAGAGTGGCTAAGGAAGTACAACAGAGAAACACTAAAACCAGAGTGAGGGGTAAAGAAGGTGTCCTGAATAAGAAAAATGCATTAATTGAATTTTGAAAAACAATTAGGTTAGAAGAATGTTCCAGGCAATGGGATCAGGGCCATGTATGAGTTGAGGGGAAGTTTGACAGTTTCCTGAGATTAAGTATGCTCACTGCTCTATGCTCTTTTTGTTGATGTACAGAGAAAAGAGCAGTTCTCCAATAAAAATATGTCAAGGCAAGTACTTGGCATTCCATTTTCTGAAAAAAATCACAAACTTGTTAAAGAGTTTAGGGAGAGGTATCATGCAAAGAAGGAGGGGAAGGGAATAGAGACTCTTCAGTTTTTAAAAGCTTGCTGACATTTCTCACTTATTTATAAAGCTTTTAATGTTACTTATGAAAACTGAAGTTCTGATTTGGCTGTGAAATTGTTAGAGAATTGATGTAGTTTCCTGGTTTATTCAGGTTGGAAAAACTGCTCAAAAACACATTTAGATTACTATTTCTATTACCTTATTTATAAGTCTAATTTCTTCTTGCTGTTGTTGTTTTAATATAAAACAATCTGTAGCTTACATTTCTAATAAAACAATTTCTGAAAAAACTATAATTATGCAGACTTCTGCAACCTCAGCTTTTTATATCTGGGCTGTTCCATAGAACTAAAAGTGATTTGAAAATTTAACCAACAAGGAAACTAGGATAAAGGCAGATTAAATGAAAAAAGCCAGTTAGCGTCAAAATCAGTACTGGACATAGGTAAAAATATTAGAAAAATGAGAGGGCCTGAAACGCACACAGTTAAACTCCCTCTCTTTACAGATAAGCAAAATGATAATCGGAGAGGTTATGACTTGTGCAAAACATTCCTAAATCACAATAATATAGAAATTATCTTTCTACCATTAACAAAACAAAAGAATATCATTTGTCCAAAGGCAAACGATAAAAGTGAAAAGGCTGGGTTAGATAATCCCATGAGATGAAATTATAAAACTGTTCCAAAGCCAAGTCATTATACGTCAGCTGCTTTCAACTTACTCTTAGTGTGTGTGGAATGGTGATTGAGCACAGAAAGCAACTGGCAAGTGTCCTGGCTAGCAGGCAGAGACCTCAACCTGATAAACTTCTTCAGGACCTATGCCGCTTAGCTAATCTCTATCACTTAAGCACCAGTAAAGGCCTACTAAACCAAGAATTTTGTTCTATCTCTAGCACAGGCTTAACCTCCCAATACACCCTGAAACTACTCTCTGGGTCCACCAAAGTGCCTCCTCTACTCCATCAATCTGCATTCTTCCACCTTACCCACAGTAGTGTAATTTGCTTCTTATGTCAGTTTCTTCATAGAATGTAAGCCCCATTATGACAGAAACCCTGTCTTTATCCACTTTTATATTTCCATAATTCAGCAATGTGACTGACATATACTAGACACTCAATGTTTATGAGATGAAGGAAAGAGCTCATGTATTCCACAACCCAGGATTAACTCAAGTTAATATCCAAGGCTACTGTCACCTGGTATGAAATTACATTAACTTTTAGAGCTAGCTGAGTCTCACAAAGAGGTTTCTCCCCTTTTCTGGTAGATACAGGTGTAAATAAAAATCGTCTACTAACAGCTGTCCAAACTCTAGATTACAAGTTAACATCTGCAGCCTAGTTGCTTTATACATCAACTACTTTAACTTCCTTTTTGATAATTTGTGCTGCACTGTATTACTAAAATAATTTTCTATCCTCCTAGTATTGATATGATAACTCAGCTTGTCCTCTCAGATGGAAAGGAGGGAAGATATTTTTTTTTTTAAAATAAACTGAGAGTCATTTATTTTGTCCTCCAGTCAAAATTTCAGTTTAGCAGAACAATTTGATTTCCCTGTAGATCAGTGATTTAATATATCTGATTTTAAAACAACTCCAAGGGTCCCCAATTAGCTCAGGAAGCAAAGAAGTTCTCTAAAAGTTACCAACAAAAATAATTTTATGTTATGCTGCATAAAATTATGGAAACAGACACAGATATCACACAATAGGATATGGCAGACAGGGAGTGGAAAAATCAATAAATATTACTATATGGACTTATTGGGACTTGTTAAAAATCAACAGAAAAATATTAACATTGAATATTTACCAGAGGTTTTAAAAAATCATGTCTGCCCTGTAACTACTGCCCTGGGATAGCTTTAAACCTTAAATCAAAAATACCCCTAAAGTCTTCTTAAAACGAAACAATAGTTTAGCTTAACTAGTAAAAAAGTCTGCCTTGAGTATTATGCTCTTTTAAAATATTTATATCCCGTATCTATATGGGATCAAAGTGAAAACAGCAACTCAAAAGATTAGATAGGAACCTTAGGGGGCAGTGAGTTTATGTTAATGGGGAGGAACAACTCAGAAAAGGAGGGTGAGAATGATTGCACAACTCAAAGAATGTACTATAATCAATGTAACTGAACTGTACATGTAGAAACTGTTGAATTGGTGCATGTTTTGCTGTGTATTTTCTCAACAAGTTTTTTAAAAAAATCATATCAATTAAACAGTCATTTGGAGTAAATTTCAACCTATGAGTCAATTTTGAACAATACACATTCTTTAAGCCCCTATTCTCTGCCTTCTTTTTACTGTCATTCACTATATGTAATCTATACATAAGACTCTAACTATACCCACAGTGAAAATTACTCCCAAATCTTTATCTCTAATCCTAATTTTTCTCCCAAGAAGATCCAGATTCTCATTTCAAACCTAAAGCATGTTAAGCACAAGCCTCCTCATAAATATCCTGATGGCAGCTTAAACTTTCACATCTAAAACTGAATCATCTATATGCTTTAAAAAAAAAAACAAAAAAAAAAAAACCTGGTTCCTTCCTTTTCTGATTTCTACTTCTGATTAACATGAAACTACTAACATGGCAGGGTCAAAACTTCTGAATCATCATTGATTCAATCTCTTCCGCTTCCATATTTCATTACTTTTTCACACAAACTACTGTGGTTAACATTCTAACTGATATCCCTATTATCAACAGGCCCTATCAAATATAATTGATACAAAATATGGCTGGTTAGATGGCTTACTGAATAAAATAAAGCTTCTCAGCTTGAAAACCAAAGCCACCATCACCACTCTCATATGCAGCCTTATTTCTCCTCTCTAGTTTCATCCCCTATTGGAAGTCCCTGGGTGGTGCAAGCAGTTAACATGCTGAGCTGCTAAACCAAAGGTTGGAGGTTTCAGCCCACTTAGAGGTGCCTTGGAAGAAAGGACTTGTGATTTACTTCTGAAAAATCAGCTATTAAAAACCTTGTAAAGCACGGTTCCACTCTGACACAGATGGAGTTGCCACAAACTGTAGTCAACTTGACAACAACAGGTTTTATGTCCCTTTCATGGAATAACAAAAACAGTAACAATTTCTAACTGATAGCATTTACTGAGTTTTTACTTTCCACCAGCCACTGTTCTGAGTGCTAGTAAATTTTATTCTCGGAATTTATCACCATGAGGTAGGATAACTTAATCCTCCACTTCACTGATCACGATACTGAGGCATAAAGAAGTTGAGTAATATGCCCAGATAGGGTTAAGTATTCAAACCCAGGTTTTTACTCAGATCCCAAAATCCATACTAACTACTACACTATACTGGGGCAATGGAAAGAGAAAAGTTGTTTTTTTTATTTTTTATTTTTTTTTATTGTACTTCAGGTGAAGGCTTACAGAACAAACAGGTTCTCATGAAACAGAAGTACACATGTTGTTTTATAACATTGGTTAACAACCCCACAACATATCAACCCTCTAACTTCTCAACCCTTTTTTTTTTTTGGTGAAAATACACATAGCCAAAGATACACCATTTCAAAAATTTCTACATGCACAGTTCAGTGACATTGACTACGCTCTTCCAATTGTGCTGTTATTCTCACTTCAGATGAAGGCTTACAGAACAAAATAGTTTCTCATTTAACAGTTACTACAAATGTTGCTCTATGACAATGGTTAACAATCTCACAACACATCAACACTATCCTTACTCAACCTTGGGTTCCCTATCACCAGCTTTCCTGTCCCCTTCTGCCTTCTAGTCCTTGTCCTTAGACTGCTGTGCCTCATTCATCCTGTTTTGTTTTATGGGGCTGTCCAATCCCCGGCTGAACTGTGAACCTCAGAAGTGACTTCACCACTGAGCTAAAACGGTGTCTGGGGGCCATACTCTCGGGGTTTCTCCAGTCTCCTTTAGGCCAGTAAATCTGGTTTTTTTTGTGTGTGTGTGGGTTAGAATTATGCTGTACATCCTTCTACAGCTCTGTCCAGAACCCTCTGTTGTGCTCCTGGTCAGAGCAGTCAGTGGTGGTAGCCGGGCACCATCTAGCTGTACTGGACTCAGTCCGGTGGAGGCCTTGATAGCTGTGGATTCGGGATGCAAGGGAGAACAAAGAGAACAGGATACAAGAAAAAGATTAGTCCGAAGGACTAAGAGAAAAGTTTTAAGATACTGTCTGTTAAGGCGTATTCAAAAGGCCTAATATAAAATGAGTCTATAAGCCTAAGATAATAAGAAGAAAGCAAAGAATTACATTCAAAGTTTAAAGCAGGAACAGTTCTTCAACAGCAGGACTATTGACATTTTGGACTAGATAATTGTCAAATTTCCCTTGGGAATATAAAATCACTCCAGTTGACAACCATTGGTATAAAGTATGCATCTACTTCTTTTTTTTTTTTCCCTCCAACAAATACAAACAGATCAATTACTAGTTCTGTACCAACCTTTGTGCTAAAGGTCAGAGAGATAAAAAAAATAATGGAGGATTTCAGACAAATAACCAGTACCATAAATTGTGATAAGTTTTATAACATATGAAGTCCAGAGTGCTGTGACAGCATGAAGAAGGGAATCTAATATGACCCAAAAAATCAGAAGACGCTTTCCAGACAAAACAGAATTTAAGCTGAGAGTTAAGCAGGCAAAAACAATGACAGTTAAGTAGAGACCAGAGGATCTAAGGCATTCAAAATGCCTATAGTATACATATAAAACACAGTACTTAATATTCATTCTCCTGAAAGCCTACTATGTTAATAGGTACTAAAAATATCACTGTGAATGAGATAGACATAGTTCTTGACTTCATAATACTTATAGTCTAGTGAGGGAAATAAAACTTTTTAAAATAACTAAAAGCTTTGTTAAAAGCTTGGACAGACTCACAAGAGAGTCTTGCAGGATCACAGGACAGAGTCTCCACTCAACTTGTCACACTGTGCTTCTCAAGGAAGTAAACATGTTATTTGATAATTGAAGAATGAATGGGAGTAATACAAAAAATAAGAGGAAAAGCAGTTTGAGGCGGAATGAATAGCTTGTGTAAATATGTACTCATTACAGACTGTTGTTTTTAAATGAATTGGTCTATCAGAAGAAAGAACCATTAGACTTATCACTGAACTTCAGGAATGAGAGGAAAATCAACGAATGTGTAAACTGTAAAATGTGTGCTTTTAAATACTCCGTCAAAAATTCAGAATTGCTGTAAGCATTTGGGATGCTAGATAACAGATAGGAAAGAAAGAAAAGACCAAAATGGATGTTAGAAGACACTCTGAAACTTGCTCTTGAATGTAGAGTAGCTAAAGGGAATGGAAAAAATGATGAAGTAAAAGAACTGAAGATTTCAAAGAGTGGCTCAAGAAGACAAAGTAAAGTATTATAATGAAATGTGCAAAGACCTGGACTTAGAAAACCAAAAGAGAAGAATACACTTGGTATTTCTCAACCTGGAAGAACTGAAGAAAAAATTCAAGCCTTAAGTTGCAATACTGAAGGATTCTATGGGCAAAATACTGAATGACGTCGTCAAAAGACAACGGAAGGAATACACAGTCACTATACCAAAAAGAACTAGTCAGCGTTCAACCATTTCAGGAGGCAGCATATGATCAAGAACGGATGGTACTGAAGAAAGAAGTTCAAGCTGCACTGAAGGCACTGACACAAAACAAGCCTCCAGAAACTGACAGAATACCAATCGAGATATTTCAACAAATGAACGCAGAGGTGGAGGTGCTCACTCGTTTATGCAAGTAATTTGGAAGGCAGCTACCTGACCAACCGACTGGAAAAGATCCGTATTTGTGCCCATTCCAAAGAAAGGTGATCCAACAGAATGCAGAAATTATTGAACAACATCATTAATATCACACGCAAGCAAAATTTAGCTGAAGATACTTTAAAAACAGCTGTAGCAGTATATTAACAGGGAACTGCCAGTAATTTAAGCCAGATTCAGAAGAGGACACGGAATGAGGGATATCAATGCTGATGTCAGATGGATCGTAGCTGAAAGCAAACAATACCAGAAAGATGTTTACATGTGTTTTACTGACTATGAAAAGGCATTCCACTATGTGGATCATAACAAATTACGGATAACATTGCAAAGAATGGGAATTCCAGAACATTTAATTGTGCTGATTTGGAACCTGTATTTAGACAAAAAGGCAGTCATTCAAACAGAACAAGGGGATACCTTGTGGTTTAAAATCAGGAAAGGTGTGCATCAGAACCATATTCTTTCACCATACCTATTCATCTGTATGCTGAGCAAATAATCGATGAAGCTGGACTATATGAAGAAGAATGCAGCATCAGGATTGGAGGAAGAATCATTACTAATCTGCGATATGTAGATGACACAACCTCGCTTGCTAAAAGTGAAGAGGACTTGAAGCCCTTACTAATGAAGATCAAAGTCTATGGCCTTCAGTACGGATTACACCTCAACATAAAGAAAACAAAAATCCTCACAACTGGACCAATAAGCAACATTACAATAAATGGAGGAAAGACTGAAGTTGCCAAAGATTTCATTTTACTTGGATCCACAATCAATGCCCATGGAAGCAGTAGTCAAGAAATCAAATGACATACTGCATTGGGCCAATCTGCTGCAAAAGACCTCTTTAAACTGTTAAAAAGCAAAAATGTCACTTTGAGGACGAAGGTGCACCTGACCCAAGTCATGGTATTTTCAATCATCTCATACACGTGTGAAAGCTGGACAATAAATAAGGAAGACCAAAGAAGAACTGATGCATTTGAATTACGGTGTTGGCAAAGAATATTGAATATACCATGGACTGTCAGAAGAACAAATAAATCTGTCTTGGAAGAAGTATAGCCAGAATGCTCCTTTGAAGCGAGGATGGCAAGAATTCGTCTCACATACTTTGGACATTCATCAGGAGGGACCAGTTCTGGAGAAGGACATCATGCTTGGTAAAGTAGAGGGTCAGGGAAAGAGAGGAAGACCCTCAATGAGATGGACTGACACAGTGGTTGCAATGATGTGCTCAAGTGTAATAATGATTGTGAGGATAGCATAGGACCTGGCAGTGTTTCGTTTTGTTGTACTTAGGGTTGCTGTGAGTCTGAACCAACTCGACAGCACCTAACAACAACAGATAAAAGAGGTGTGGCCAAAAAAAAAGGAATAGAATCTATATTTATATTTTGTCTGTTGGTGAAAATATGTCAATAATAGCCCTATCTTTTACTTTATGATTCCAATATGCCCCAGATGCTAAAATTAGAGCACTAACAAAATACATACAGAAAAATATACTTGGAAAATTTATGAAAAGTGCAAAGTAATATCTTATCTCTTTGGGGGGGGTGATAAGAATGTATTAACATATTTGTATTTGCTTATAAATTCATAAAGAAAATTATGGAAAGATAAAAACAATAGGGCAGGGGAGAACTGTGAGAGGGAAACTTTCTTCAATATATTCTTTTTCTAATACATGTTAAAATTTCTGAACCATGTGAATATACTGCCTAGTAAAAAAACTAAACTGAAAAAATACCAGTGTAAAACTGAATTTTAAAAATAATACCTACATTAAACATAAATTATCAATAAATAAGAACTATCTTTAATTCGGAGCCCTGGTGGCACAGTGGTTAAGAGTTCGGCTGCTGACCAAAAGGTCAGCAGTTTGAATCTGCTCCTTGGAAACCCTATGGCACAGTTCTCCTCTGTCCTATAAGGTCACTACTATGAGTCGGAATTGACTTGACGGCAATGGAGAGTGGTAGTAACCTCTGATTCATTAAGAGTTTAATATGTATCACTTATATGAGAACTGTGATTTTGCATTTTACACATTTACCCTCTAGGAATTGACTGATTCTTTCACTTTTGTGAAGTCCTTGTTGATATTTATTTCCCCTTTCTCCATAACCAATAAATTATCATTAGCAGTTGCTTTTAGCTGTACAATAGTATTATATATCTACATCCAACTGAGATTTTTCACAAATTATTCATCTGTAGCTGTTTATTTTGCCAATGAAATTCTACTGAAAAACAAACATTTTATTAAGAAAACTAGAAAATGATGCTCTTCTCCTTTTTCTTCCTTACAAAAAACATGCTTAAGAACATTTTGCTGTGTTCCAAAAGCTGAAAAAAAAATTTAGAAATAAACAAGGTGTATTTTCCTCTTGGCACTACGCTATCACAATTCCTTGGAAATTATCATATTTTTGAAATAAAAAAAGAAACACATTTTGCGATAAGATAGAATGACACTCTTCCAGTCTGCCAGGAAACACAGCCCTCCTTCAACTGAAGACCTATCAAAATATGCAAGCAAATGTCATGGAAACAGAAGCTCTCACCATGGTAACATCATTCCTGCTATGAAGGAAAACAACTCTAATTCGTCATGTACTTTAAGACAAGGCATTAGACTAATTCCAATTTTCATTTTACAATCTATCCATAACATTCAATATACCTAGCAGTAGTAAAGATTTAATAAAAACATTAATATTTCACAAGAATGTAATATTAAAAGCAAGGCTGACTTGAAATTTACATGCAGTGATTAATGCCAGAAATATAAAATCAAGCTGACCCACCTTAGAGAAAATCAAGATAGTGAAGAAAACATGAAAAACAAGTATATCACTCTGCTTGGGAGTAAACACTCCAGACTGAAACAATACATGTTCTACATCTCTAGTATAGCTGGCGAATTAAAAAAAAAGCCGTTTTTCTTAAAACAAAACAAACAAAAATACTTTTAAGATATTTATTATTGCCTCAATTTTGCAATCCACTATGCACAATTCAGTATTTATTTCATAGTAATGGATTATTAGTGGCATAAACATTCTTATCTAGAAACCTAATTGTAACAACAACAACAAAAAACCCAACTGATAAAAATAAAATCAAATACAATATTTAAAAGGGTAAAAATTAATCAGCTCAGTTATTACCACAAGTACAAATTTGCTATGCTACATAAAAAACCATTAATATCCTCATGTAAAAGCTAATGAATTAGATGTAATTTTATTATCAACTTTGTAAATTAAATAAAATGATAGACTAGCTATACAGTAAGAAATCTACTACCTTTTCCATATTAAAATGCCAAGTGGTCATTTTTAAAATATTCATTTGTAGGTGACAAATGACAAAGAATTAGCAATTTGAAATGTTAATTTAAAAACTGAAAACCTTATAAGATTCTAATAAAAACTGATTGAGTTTATAATACAGACTGATAACCAGATAGAAAATTCAATTTAAAAATGGTTGTTTTTAACAATGATCACTTCAGTTTGATGGAAACTTGAACCTGAAACCTTAGAAAGAATATAGATTTATATTCAAAATAAGCAGCTCTTTTGAAGAAAATACCAACAATTTTTTTCAAAATATTCTGTCAAGTATAGTTTACACTTCAAATTTTTACAAACACTGTCAATAAAGAAATAAAATTATGATATTTTTAAATTAAAAAAATAAAACTTATTTTTGAGTCAACAGCAAAACACATGGGAAAAACAAATGGCAGCATGTGATGAAGAAAAAGGGTACATGGCTTCAAATCTAAGGATCCCTGGTGGTTCAGTGGTTAAGTGCTCAGCTGCTAACAAAATGGTCAGTGGTTAGAACCCACCACCACTCCTCGGGGGAGAAAGATGCAGCAGTCTGCTCTTGTAAAGATTACAGCCTTGGAAACCTTCTGGTGCAGTTCTACTCAGTCAGTCCTACAGGGTCGCTATGAGTCGGAATGAACTCAACAGCAGTGGCTGGCTTCAAATCTAAACTGTCAATAAATCTCTCTGCACTTCAATTTCTTCATCTATAGGATTTTGGTCTTTAACCTGAAAAATTGCTAAAGAGATTAAGGAAGAAGATCACTGTGGATATAGTATGGAGAAACGATTGGAGGGAGACAGAGAGGTTGTTGCAAGACATTTAGAATGCTGTTATGGATTGAATTGTGTCCCCCTCAAAAGATATGTGGAAGTCTCAACCCCTGTACCTGTGAATGTGATCCTATTCGGAAATAGGGTTTTTCTTTTGTTATGTTAATGAGGTCATAATGGAGTAGGGTGGGTCCTAAACCTAATCCCTTCTGAGTGGTGTCTTTTAAAGGGGAGTACACAGATACAAACACATGGGAAAATACTATGTGAGGATCCCTTGACAAGCCAAGGAACACTAAGAAACACCCAGGGCTGCCAAAAGCTGAAAGAGACAAGGAATCACCTCCAAAACCAGACAGACAATAGCCCTGCTGAGGCCCTGAATTCAGACTGTTAGTCTCCAAAACTGTGAGACAATAAGTCCTTTTCTTTAAAGCCACCCACTTGTGGTATTTTTGTTATGGCAGCACTAGCAAACAAAGACAGATGCCATTGCAGCAGTCCAGGCAAAAGTCAATGACAAGTTGGATTGGGGTTGTGGCAGCAGCAACGGAGAGACAAAGGTATAATTTAAGAGCTATTTAGGAAATAAAACAAGACTTGAAGATGGATTAGAAGGATGAAAGGGGAGAAGGTGTCTAAGATGACATCCAGATTTCTGATTTAAGTAACTGCTTGAACGTTCACTGAGGTAGGAAAGGCTGAAAAGGATCAATTTGTATAGTTTGTATGCTTGCTTGTTTGCTTTGGGAGTGGAGATGGAGCTTGGCTTTAAGATATATTAAGTTTCTGGTGTTTTTGAGAAATTCAAAAGGCAGTATCAGAGTAGGCAATCAGATAAATAAATCTGGAGCTTATATAAAAGTCAAAAGTGTAAGTAACAGGCTTATAGGAGGTAACTAAAGCCATGGGTGTGGATGACATTCCTAGAGGAAAAGTAGGGCATGAGAAAGAATGAAGGTCCAGGCCACTGATCCTTGAGAAACTCCAAACTTCAATAGCTAGAAGAGGACGAAGAGCTTGAATGAGACAGAGAAGACATGGCAAAAGATAAGAAGGTAATCAGGAGCAGAGGAGCCATACAAGAGAGTATTTCAAGAAAGAGTAGATAGGAGTATAGACTATTACCAGGTGATCAAGTAAGAAAGAGGCTGAAAAATGTTCTTGATTTTGCAATCAGAAAAGATCGCTGGTGACCTTTCACAAGAATAGTTGATTCAAACGTTATTTACTTAGAAGGAGGAGACCTTTTGAAAACATAATCTTCTCTAGAAGTACAATATATAAGATAAATAAATGAGGGTTGCTGTGATGTAAGCAGAGTGTTTACCTAGTAACTTATCCATCCATCTGGTCCACTGAGGCAGTTATAGAAACCTAGAACTTTGGAGATTAGCATTTTGAAACAATTGATCTAGATAATTCTGTGGGTACCTTTTCAGCTCTGATTTTCTGTAATTCTGTAAATGTAATTTAATGTCCTTTGTTTAAATCAGGACTCCCATGAGGATTAATGACTGCTCTGTGCTTTAGCCAGTATCAGATACTGGTACATTTCTTTATAAACAGAAAGAAATATCCTAAGTTTTATTTTCTTGAATAAAACATTGATTTACTTTGTTTTGCTTCTCCTTATAAAAGATTAGTAAACTATGTGCAATCCTGGGTGTGTTACATAGTTATGTCTCTGAGAAAATAAAATATTAAACCAAAACCTAGGCAAATTTTTTTTCTAAGTTGGTTTTTGGGGATTTTACCCTCAATAGAATCATCACTTTAATACAATATCTTTATTACTATTCTTAGATGTTTTGCTAAAATTAAAAACATTTTCCTTTTTTACAGTAGTAATCGCTTCTACCTTTTAGTCAACTTCAATTTGCTCACTATAATTAATGTAATGGAGCAGAAGTAACTTCTTGCTAAATTTTAAGTAACTAGTACCAGCAATGTCTATGCACCAAGGATCCTCTTCATCTTTCACCATTCATTTGCCTTTGCAATACTTTGTTGTACCAGACAACGGATGGCAGGTTAAAATCAAACGTTGCCTAACCTTGATCAAGATTTTTTCTCCACTTTAAGCAGACTTACCCGTTCTGATCACTAGGGTGATCCCTGAAAGCAGTCCCTTTCTCGATGTATTTGAATTGCTGACTTAAGAGAATCAACAGCCACACCACCACACTGTAAGAATTTGGGGGATTTTCTGATAAATGTGGTGGGTTACACATGTGCATTATATCCACTTTGATTTGAAACCTCACTAAAATAGGAGTTACAGAAAAAAGATATTAACAGAAAATAAAAAGGAAACTAGGAATGGTGACAACAGCAAAAAAAGTATGTCAATACATTTTTTTTTTATATATATATTTTATTGTACTTCAGGTGAAGGCTTACAGAACAAATAGTTTTTCATGAAACAGTAGTACACATGTTGTTTTATGACATTGGTTAACAACCCCACAACATATCAACCCTCTAAATTCTCAACTTTTTTTTTTTTTGTGAAAATACACATAGCCAAAGATACACCATTTCAAAAATTTCTACATGCACAGTTCAGTGACATTGACTACGCTCTTCCAATTGTGCTGTTATTCTCACTTCAGATGAAGGCTTACAGAACAAAGTAGTTTCTCATTTAACAGTTACTACAAATGTTGCTCTATGACAATGGTTAACAATCTCACAACACATCAACACTGTCCTTACTCAACCTTGGGTTCCCTATCACCAGCTTTCCTGTCCCCTTCTGCCTTCTAGTCCTTGTCCTTAGACTGCTGTGCCTCATTCATCCTGTTTTGTTTTATGGGGCTGTCCAATCCCCGGATGAACTGTGAACCTCAGAAGTGACTTCACCACTGAGCTAAAACGGTGTCTGGGGTCCATACTATCGGGGTTTCTCCAGTCTCCTTTAGGCCAGTAAATCTGATCTTTTTTTTTGTGGGTTAGAATTATGCTCTACATCCTTCTCCAGCTCTGTCCAGAACAGAACCCTCTGTTGTGCTCCTGGTCAGAGCAGTCAGTGGTGGTAGCCGGCCACCATCTAGCTGTACTGGACTCAGTCAGGTGGAGGCCTTGGTAGCTGTGGACAATTAGTCCTTTGGACTAATCTTTTCCCTGTATCCTGTTCTCTTCATTCTCCCTTGCTCCCGAAGGGATGAGACCAGTGGAGTATCTCAGATGGCCGCTCACAGGCTTTTAAGACCCCAGACACTACTCACCAAGGTAGAATGTAGACCATTGTCTTTATAAGCTGTGTCATGCCAATTGAGCTAGATGTTCCCCGAGACCATGGTCCCCACAGCCCTCTGCCCAGCAATTCAGTCCCTCAGGGAGTTTGGATGTGTCTATGGGGATTCCATGACCTTTCCTTGTACAGGTTGTGCTAGTTTCCCTTGTATTGTGTACTGTCTCACCCTTCACCTAAGACACCACTTATCTATTGCCTATTTAGTATTTCCCCCCCACCCCTCCCATCCCTGGTAACCAACAAAGATTGTTACAATTTGTGTGAACTTTTTCATGGGTTTTTACAATAGAGGTCTCAAACAATATTTGTCCTTTTGTGATTGACTTATTTCACTCAGCATAATGTCCTCCAGTTTCATCCATGTTATGAGATGCTTCACAGATTCATTGCTGTTCTTTCTCTTTGCATAGTACTCCATTGTGTGTATGTACCATAGTTTGTTTATCCATTCATCTGTTGATGGGCATCTAGGTTGTTTCCATCATTTTGCTATTGTGAACAATGCTGCCATGAACATAGGTGTGCATATGTCTATTCGAATGACGACTCTTATTTCTCCAGGATATATTCCTAGGAGTGGGATTGCTGGATCGAATGGTATGTCTATTTCTAGCTTTCTGAGGAAGCGCCATATCATTTTCCAAAATGGTTGTATCATTTTGCATTCCCACCAGCAGTGCATAAGAGTTCCCATCTCCCCACAACCCCTCCAACATTTGTTATTTCCAGTGTTTTTGATTCGTGCCAGTAATGCCGGGGTGAGATGGTATCTCATTGTGGTTTTAATTTGCATTGCTCTAATGCCTAGTAATCGCGAGCATTTCCTCATGTGTCTGTTGGCCATTTGAATGTCTTCTTTGGTGAAGTGTCTGTTCATTTCCTTTGCCCATTTTTTAATAGGATTATTTGTCTTTTTGTTGTAGAGGTGTTGGATTTTCTTGTAGATTATGGAGATTAGACCTTTGTCTGACTTGTACTGTCCAAAAATTTTTTCCCAGTCTGTAGGTTCTCTTTTGACTCTTTTGGTGAAGTCTTTGGAAGAGCATAGGTGTTTGATTTATAGAAGATCCCCGTTATCTAGCTTATCTATTGGGGTTTGTGCATTGATGGTTATGGTTTGTAACCTGTTAATGCCGTGTATTAAGGGCTGTAGTGTTGGTCCTATTTTTTCTTCTATGAACTTTATAGGTTTAGGCTTTATATTCAGGTCTTTGATCCATTTTGAAGTAGTTTTTGTATGCGGTGTGAGGTATGGGTCCTGCTTCATTTTTTTGCAAACGGATATCCAGTTTTTCCAGCACCATTTGTTAAAAAGACTGTCTTTTCTCCATTTGATGGACTTGGGGCCCTTGTCGAAGATCAGGTGACCGTAGGTGGATGGATTTACATCTGGGTTCTCAATTCTGTTCCGTTGGTCAATGTATCTGTTGTTGTACCAGTACCAGGCTGTTTTGACTACTGTAGCTGTATAGTAGGTTCTCAAGTCAGGTAGTGTGAGTCCTCCAACTTTCTTCTTCTTCTTCAGTAGTGCTTTACTTATTCGGGGCTTCTTCCCTTTCCATATAAAGTTAATGATTAGTTTTTCCATCTCTTTGAAGAATGTTGTTGGTATTTGGATCGGGATTGCGATGTATTTGTAAATTGCTTTGGGTAGAATTGACATTTTCACAATGTTGAGTCTGCCTATCCATGAGCATGGTATGTTTTTCCATTTATGTAGATCCCTTTGGGTTTCATGCAGTAGTGTTTAGTAGTTTTCTTTGTAAAGGTCTTTTACATCCCTGGTCAGATTTTCTCCTAAGTATTTTATCTTTTTAGGGGCTATTGAAAATGGTATTGTTTTCCTGATTTCCTTTTCATCGTTCTCCTTACTGGTGTATAAGAATCCAACTGATGTTTATCTTGTATCCTGCTACTCTGCTGAATCTTTCTATTAATTCCAGTAGATTTCTCGTAGAGTCTTTAGGGTTCTCTATGTATAGTATCATATCATCTGCAAACAGGGACAGTTTAACTTCTTCATTATCAGTTTGGATGCCCTTGATTTCTTTTTCTTGCCTTATTGCTCTAGCTATAACTTCCAGCACAATGTTAAATAGGAGTGGTGATAAAGGGCATCCTTGTCTTGTTCCTGTTTTCAAGGGGAATGTTTTCAGCCTCTCTCCATTAAGAATGATGTTGGATCCAAACCCCCCGAGGGACTGAGTTGTTGGACGGAGGGCTCTGGGGACCATGATCTCGGGGAACATCTAGCTCAATTGGCATGACACTACTTATAAAGATAATGCTCTACATTCTACCTTGGTGAGTAGTGTCTGGGGTCTTAAAAGCCTATAAGCGGCCATCTAAGATACTCCACTGATCTCATCCCTTCGGGAACAAGGGAGAACGAAGAGAACAGGATACAAGGAAAAGATTAGTCCGAAGGACTAATGGTCCACAGCTACCAAGGCCTCCACGGGACTGAGCCCAGTACAGCTGGATGGTGCCCGGCTACCACCAATGACTCCTCTGACCAGGATCACAACAGAGGGTTCTGGGCAGAGCTGGAGTAGGATGTAGAGCATAATTTTAACTCCCAAAAAAAAAAAAAAAAAAAAAGAAGAAGAAGAAGACCAGATATACTGGCCTAAAGAATACTAGAGAAACCTCGAGAGTGTGGCCCCCAGACACCCTTTCAGCTCAGAGGTGAAGTTACCTTCAAGGTTCGATGTTAAGCCTGGGAATGGACACCCCCGTAAAACTAAATGGGACTAACGATCTACAGGAGTCCGATGACAAGGGCCAGAAGGCAGAGGGAGAGTAGGAAACTGATGATAAGGAACACAAATTGAATAAGGACACTGTCGATGTATTGTGAGATTGTTGACCACTGCTATAGGGCAACATTTGTAGTAACTATTAAATGGGAGGCTGTTTTGTCCTGTAAGCCTTCATCTTAGGCGAGAATGGCAGCACAATTGGAAGAGCATAGTCAATATCACTTAAATGTGTAACTAAAAAGTTTTGAAATGGTATTTAAATAAAATAAAAATAAATAAATAAATAAATAAACAAATGAGACTAAAGAGGTACAATAGTCCACTGACAAGGTCCAGAAGACAGAAGGGGACAAGGAAGCCCCCTGGTGATAGGGAATACAAGGTGGAGTAAGGATATTCTTGATGTGCTGTGAGATTGTTAACCATTGTCATAGGGCAACATGTGTAGTAACTGTTAAATGAAAAACTATTTTGTTCTGTAAGCCTTCATCTTAAGTGAGAATAACAGCACAGTTGGAAGAGCGTAGTCAATGTCACTGAACTGTGAATGTAGAAATTTTTGAAACGGTGTATCTTTGGCCATCTGTAATTTTCATCAAAAAGAAAGGTTGAGAATTTAGAGGCTTAATACGTTGTGGGGTTGTTAACCAATGTCAAAAAACAACATGTGTACTACTATTTCATGAGAAACTATTTGCTCTGTAAGCTTTCACCTGAAGTACAATAAAATATATATATATATAAAAAAAAAAAAAAGAATGATGTTGGCCGTTGGTTTTGCATAGATGCCCTTTATTATGTTGAGAAATTTCCCTTCTATACCTATTTGATTGAGAGTTTTTATCAGGAATGGGTGTTGGACTTTGTCAAATGCGTTTTCTGCGTCAGTTGAGATGATCATGTGATTCTTTTCTTTCCTTTAATTTACGTGGTGGATTACGTTGATTGATTTTCTAATGTTGAACCATCCTTGCATAGCTGGTATGAATCCTACTTGGTGGTGGTGTATTATTTTTTTGATATGATGCTGAAGTCTATTGGCTAGAATTTTTTTGAGAATTTTTGCATCTATATCCATGAGAGATATTGGTCTGTAATTTTCTTTTTTTGTGACGTCTTTGCCTGGTTTTGGTATCAGCGTTATGCTGACTTCATAGAATGAATTTGGAAGTGTTGCTTCCTCTTCTATGCTCAATACATTTTTGAAAGTCACAAAGTAGAAGTTACTAGAGCAAAGAAGGATCCAATGCCAAACAACTCATGCTGCATGCTGCAGTACCCTAGAATAAGGAACAGGTAACTGAGAATGCTGCAAAGGGGTAACAGATTAAGGCAAAGGACTGAAAAGAAGGAGACTAGTTCAAAGTCTGTATGAGGAGCGTTTGAACCTCTAAGTTCCCTCCTTCATTCCAGGCAAAAGGCAGGAAATATGTTGATTCTACCAAAAAAGAGAAGGAGAGAAAGAAGCTCCAGAACAGACTACTCAAGCGTAATAAAAGAGGGTAAAGTGCAAGTTCACCTACTGCAAAATGGGCTCTAGCCCCCTTATCTTCTCTACTCTGAGAATGCTGGCAGCCAGGCAAATGCCACCAGGGCAAGAGACCAGAGAATTGGAGTATGGACAGACTGAAGAATCTCAGAGAAAACAGCTATACATTCTAACATTTGCACATCTCCTAATTTTAAAATAAAGGGTGAAAACATTTATACATATCTTAACATTATAAAAAACACAGGTTACCTCTAATATACTATATTATTTTATCACATTCTATCGTAATATTCTATCACTTACCTGCACTTAATTTTTAAAGCTGAGGTCATTAAAAGGTTTTAGACTTTCCCAGAAGAAAATTTCAGAAATGTTGGCAAATTGTACATAGTGAAGTTTTTGGCCTGATCAAAGGTCCTAAACTTGTCATTTAGAACTTGCTTTTAATAAAAAGCCAAACGAAGGAAGGTAATTTACAAATCTTATGAGGACATATTCCGAAATTACACTGGGTATTGGAGTCTATGACTATTACTTAGAAATGCCATATCAAGCTATGGTTTAACTATGGTAGCCTGGGGAAAAGGCCCCCAAAGATATTCAGGTCCTAATCCCTGGAACCTGTGAATGTTCCTTATATGGCAAAAGAGACTTTGCAAGTGTGATTAAGTTAAGGGAAATTGGCCTGGATTATCCAGGTGGGCCCTAAATGCAATCACAAGTATCCTTTTAAGTGGGAAGCAGAGGAAGATCTGACACAGAAGAAGAAGGTAATGTGACCAGTGAAGTAATATCCTACATTGCTGGCTTTAAAGATGGAAACATGGGGCATAAGACAAGGTATGTAAGGAAAGTAGCTCTAGAAGCTGGAAAAAGTAAGAAAACAGATTTTCCCCTAGAGCCTCAGGAGGAAGTGTGGACCTACCAACACTTTGTTATTAGCTCAGGGTGAAACGGACTTCTGGAACTGGAAGAGAGTAAATGTGTGGTGTTTTAAGCCACCAAGTCTATGGTAATTTGCTACAGCAGCTACAGGAAGCAAATAGAATAACTAAGTGTCATATTGTTTTCTAAATTTTAGTTCATGTATCACTCTCACACAATTTCTGCCAATCTGAATACCACTGTTACTATTATTTACTATTTTTCTTTTAAATTCACTCAAAAAAATTAATAGAAACTTTATACCACTACGATAAACAGAAAATGGTTATCTCTTACTCTAAATAGTAAGTAGTACTAAAATCTGATATAAAAGAACTGAACCAATGATATTAAATTCCAGTAGATGTGTGTTTATCATACCAACAATCATGAAGATGGCGCAGGACGAGGCAATACTTCATTGTGTTAAGCATAACGTCACTATCAGCCAGAGCGAGTCAAGAACAACTAACAACAACAACATTGTCTACTGGATAGTCTGAAGGGTAGGCCTACATTCTTTTTGTTGAAAGAGAAAAGATTAACAAGTCTTAGCAAAATATTAAAAACTAGAAATAAACAGACTTTGTCTTTACGATCATAGAGGCTGAAATAAACACTGGAATGGAACTAAATTTCTTATTGTGTCATTTAATGCCCTGTCCCTGAACCCATCTAAAATCACATCTTCTCCCACAGTGGAAGCTGTACCTGTCTGTAATCAACTCTTTTCTTACCTTGTTATATACAAAAGACTTAGAGCAGCTGAAAGGGAAAATTAAAGTCTTTCCTTTTCAATATGCAATAGCAATCATAAAAAAGTCATTTCACCTGGTAAAGACAAAGAACTTGATGACAATGCATAAGCACAATGGTTTCAATCCCCAAAACTGGGATTTAAAGCCATAAAGAGAAATCCTAAAAGTCATAATGAGAAAGTTATAAAGAAAAGTCTGCTTTCTTTAGCAGATTACCATACAGCGTTTGATAATGTCATTCAAGTTTACCTGTTTTAATAGAAACGTACATATTCATTTTTCAAAGGAGGTAGGAAAGTCATAAATTCCTGTGTAGAAGCTAAGTAGAGTCTTACCTGGGGCTTAGACAAATCAAAAGTCTGAAAATGGAATACATAGGACCTCTCCTGTAATAGTGATCTAAACTGAGGATGGAGTAAGAGTAGAAAAATCAGCTTTGGGGGTAGAATTTGAGGTTGAAATTGCAAAAACAAAATAAAAGAAAAAAAAAAAACACAAAGGCTACACAGTTGAATATAATGAAATTTTGCATATGAGTGAGAAAATTGCCTCCTGCTTACACTGAATGGATTCATGCTAAATTGGGGTCTATTCTGGATAGCATAGTTAATATATTTCATATTTAGAATACTCTTTAGAAAATTTAACACCAGTGTGGTAGGAAAGAACCACTGATTTAAACAGAAAGAATAGACATGTGGCTAAGTATCACATTCCTCATACAACCAGATGCCATTTTGCCAATTAACAGTGAAGCCCTATTAAAGGGCACACTACAAACTCAATAAAAGGTACCTATTAGTGGTAAAAATTAAGGGAATTAAGAGTTGTAATGTGTGCTTTTAAGAAATAAGAAACTAGGTGGAAAATGACCATAAGAAATTACAACTACAAATGACACATACCAAGAAACAAAAAAGACAGAAATCATTAAAATTTCATGGAAAATCAAAAAGATGAACCGAAGACTAATAACTACTACAGTGTAATACTGTACCACCAATTAACACTTTACCAAAATAGACAGTTGTAAAATATTTTTTCTAGTGAAACAAGTTTTTCACAAAACTAACCTAAGCATCTGATATGCTAAATTAATATTTTGGAAAAAACTGACAATATCCAATGATGAACAACTTGTGACCCTTTCTAAGCCATTGCATATACTGTATAATCTTAACAATTTAGAAGGTACCCTCCGATCTCATCAATCACGGATTCCAAATTTGCAAATTTGCCTACTGACTAAAATTTATTTGTAACCCCAAAATCAATACTCATGGCCATTTGTGGTCATGCTGTAAGAGCAAATACAAATTAGGAGAGAAAAAAAAAAGAGGCTTACTGTAATTCTCCCTGTTGAAGAAAAAACAAAAGAGGCTTCCTCCACCCTCACTTTTCTTAGAGCATTTACTTTAGAAAACTTGTAATTGTAAATTCTTTCTCTGCTTCTATGAAATGTATGTAAGTCTTTTTACAGGCTTAATAAGCCTCTTGTCAAGTTTACATCCAGGAATGTTTTCTCAAGGACCTAGAAGCTATCTCTTTGAAATACAATCAGTCAAGGAAGATAGCACCCTTTCTCCTAGTTTCCTGGGAGGATAGGAGCCTAACTTCAGCTGGCACCTATCTCCAGTCATAAAGATATAAGAAATTTATTCTCTTCCTTGGATAAAGGCAATTAGCATACGCAGGTGGCTATCCTAATTACAGGGTGAATTTAGGGTGAACTATGTATGCAAACGGTGCTGTTAAGTCCTCTTACTTGAGGACTAGGTATCATTTATCTTTAGAACATGTATGAAATGAGGTGCATCTGCTTGCCTATAATAAAAGGATAATATCCCTTTCTGTCTGTGATGCATATCACACTCTAGTTTAATGCTTATTAAATGATAAAAAGATAGAGAATCACCCCACCCCACCCCCCAAAAAAACCCTGTTCTCTTCCTCTCCTACTTTTGTGGAGAGTTTGTCTAAATTGGCAGATTTGTTTTTAATTACACTTCCACAACAATGCACTGATTGGCGAAAAAATTGGGTCACCAGATGCACACGTTCCCATTTGAGGTTAAAGAAGGGCAATGCCTCTCTGCCTTCTTGTTTCAACTCTCATACTGTAAACAAGTGTCCTTTTCACAATCTAAGTAGTGTCAGTTTTTTCACATATTAGTACTTTTTCTTGGTGATTTTACTTTTAAAATGCCCCCCCCAAGCATAGCGCTAGCGGTCTGAAGTTCAAGATATCTGTGATGTGCCTTAGAGAGAAAATAAATACATGTGCCACGTAAACTTCGTTCAGGCATGAGTTCAACTTTAGTGAATCAACAATACATATTAAATAAGGTGTTTTTAAATAGAAACAAACATAAAACAAGGTATGTATTGATAGGCTGACGAAAATGTTGGACCAGAGGCTCATAGGAACCTGATCCTGTATTTCCCCTAGAGCTATGGTTCAGCATTCACTAACTCATGTTCACAGCGACTTTACAGACCATAACTACCATGAAATAATGAGCACTGACTGCATGTAAAAGTGAAAATTCTACTGAAATGATAGCAGAAAAAATTAATAAGAACATAGTCATGTAGTATTAGTAATAACTTTGGTAAGAAGTCTATTTCATCTCTTTCAATGATGTAAACTACCATTTAAAAGATACACTGTTTTTGTTGTTGTTAGGTGCCATCAAAGTCAATTCCAACTCATAGCAACCCCATGTGACAGAGTAGAACTGTCCCATAGGGTTTTCCAGGCTGTAATTTTTATGGGAGCAGATCACGACATCCTTCTTCCAAACAGCCAGTGGGTTGGTTCGAACCACCAACCTTTTAGACAGCAGCTGAGCCCTTAACCACTGCACCACCAGGGCTCCTTGTATTGTGTTTAGGAAAGTGAAATAAGAAAACTTCATTCTCCCTTTTAATAAAAATTCTTTATCTACCACATTTTCACCAGATACTGCCAGTGTTCTTATGTATTGATTTACATTCACAAATATTGATCAATATTTGCGTACACTGGTAATATGTAAGATCAATCAAATCCGATCAGCTAGGGTAAACTATAAGAAAGCATTTTCATTCCTTCATACAAACATTTTATTTTCTAAGACCTACTGAGCCAAACATTACAGAGATTTAAAGAAAAAATAATAAAGGAAAGGTCTACTAACCTTAGAGAAGCCCACAGTTTATTGTATGAGACAAAAGCACAACCAAAGTGTGAGGTAGCAGCTATTTCTTTATCTACTGTACAAAACAGCAAGGTATCCTGAAGGATATATTTTTTGCTTTGAGAACAATGGTTTCAGTGATCTGTTTCAGTTCTAAAGGTGCATGGCAATTATGTTACAACTGTTCAACAGAAAAAGAGAAAAGAACATTCTTTATGAATTCACCATAAATTCCTTGGAATGGAGAGCAGGGAAAAGACTGAATAAATACGCACAGGAATCCAAGATTCTATGCAGACTCAAATTGCTTCTCTTTTCAGTCACAATGTTAGTACACCATCTCTCCTGGACTAGTGGCCTGAGAATGAGATCAGCTGGCAGGTAAGAACACCAGAGAACCTGAGAAAATACATGTCAAGGAAGAAGAAAGGATGGGCTGGTGACCAGCACCTAGATTGTCATGAGAAAGATCTAATTCTAGACAAAGGTGTGAATGAGGCTAGAAATCACTTCTGACCAAGCCAGTCTAAAATGACAGAGGAATAGTTTTGTGATGTGCATGTACGTGTGTGTTACCTAAAAGCTGTAACACTAGGAATCCATGTGTAGGCTAACATAGAAAAAACACAGCAACTACCTTTTCACCTTCTCCTCTACACCCTGAAATACTACCAACAGAGTTAACAGTGGTGGCATAGGAATACCTTCCTATCTTCAGTGCTGCAAATGCACAAAAAATGGGGTCAGTTGATGGACTCATCAAATTTTCATCTTTCTAGAATCTGGAGACTGGAAAAAGGACCCCTTGAATGGAGTGAGTTTAAAATCTCAAGGAACTATTATAAAATGGAAGCATCTACAAAATGAAAAAGATTCTTGCAATATTGCAATGCACTGTTATTTGGAAGGGAAAGGGGAGTAGGGGACAAGCTATTTCATTTGAATAATGAAGAAATGTAACCTTATTTTGTTCTGCCAGCTAAGGAAGAATAACCTGTCATCACATAGAGAATTACAATTCAACTGAGGACCACAAATGACATAAGCACAAGTGCCATAGGCACACAGAGAATGGAGGAAGCAGGAAAGCACTGTCCAATACACATGCGGCTGTGGAGCACTTGAAAGATGGCAAGTCCCTGATGTGCTATAAGTGTAATATTCACACTGGATTTTGAATGCCTAATATGAAAATAAGAATGTAAAATATCTTAATAATTGAAACTGTTCTTACTTTTCTTAATGTGGCTACCAGAAAATTTTAAATTACATATGTCGCTGACATTTGTGATATGCATGTATTTCTGTCAGTCAGCACTGGTTTAACCCATTTAAAGTTTTCTTCCAGAAAATTATTTTATCAAGTAGAAAAACAGGGGGGACTGGAGAGAAAGGATAGTATAGGTAGCAAACAGCAGTTAAGAATCTACTGAAATAAAGCATTAAGGACCCAAATTGACATAATAAAAAAAAAGAACAGATAGCAAAGATGAGCCACTTAACAGACTTTACAGTGACCATTTAACAATAGGATGTCCCTCACAGACACGTATAATATGAAGGGACAGACAAAGTACTAAAGGTGAAATTAAAGGCATGGGTTGAAGATAGATTTGGGAGCCAGCAACAGCTATAGGCATAAAAATGAACGTGTCTTCTATAAAAAGGGAAGGAGAATATAAATACTTTAGAAGACATGAAGAAGAATAGCTATCAGAAGGGAGGAAGAGGCAGAGAAGGTCAATGCCCTAGAAGGCTTACTACAATTAGAGAGCTGGAGTAAAATTATATACCCTCTCTTCTTTTCAGTTTAATTGTCTAATATTGGTATCAAGTATGATGTATTAGATAAGTTTCTAATAATGTAAAATTAAATCTATAAACTAAGAGTAAATCTAAAACTTTTGGGAATTTCTGACGTTTACATAAATAGTCTTTAGCTACAAAGTTTATTGTACCTTTTCTCTAACTCTTCAATACATATAATAAAGGAAGGATTACAATCAAGTTGCACAGAACTATGCAAACAGGTTATAAAACTTAGGGCCAAGTGGGAGTAAATAGAACAGCAGGAGATAATAAGCATATTAGACTACTAGAGAATAACTTACTCAGTTTACAGCTGAAACAAAGGCCCCATAAGTATAAGGAAGGACCAGAGACTTTGTAACAGCATCAGGTTCTAAAGATCATTCAAGTCAAGAAACAGAAAGCATAAGGTCCAAGAAGTGGGGGATCCATCAGAGAAGAAAGGGAAATAGAATTTTCAGGATGAGATAATGAAGCGAAATCCCAAGAGTGTTATGCAGCAGGATTAGAAAATAATCGGCCACAACTGGAGCAAGAGAATGAGGGGTTTCAGAAGGAATGCCTTTAAGTAAAAACTGGATGGAATATATTACCTGATATGTCTGACTATACTGAAAAGGATTTAACTGTTCTTTTGGACAGCTTGAGGGAAGAATTAGTGATAAATAATCTTAACATATGAAAATCTGAGGCAATTCCAAACTCTAGGTGAAAACAAAAGTTTTATTAGAAAAAAATATATAATTGTATAATATTGACTCACATGTGAACAATATTTGTCACCATAAAATACTAATACTGAATATTCATTTAACCAGCATGTATATAATTATAATGGGATGATAGGAGAAGGAAGAGGTAACAGGATATTGGTGAAATAAAGGGCTCAATCCTGTTTTAAATAGAAGAAAGTAAGCAGATCATGTGTTTTTTAAAAAAAAAAGAACAGCATAAAGAGATTTTGTAGAAATATGGGGGAAAGTAGCAAAAGAAAACAGCTGAAACAAATGAAAATGACAACCCCCCCAAGAATGGCACTTTAGGAGGGGAAAGAGTGGCAGAAGAGACTGCTCTGTTATCCCTAATTGACTTTTAAAATCATGAGCAACTATTATTAGTATTTACTTTGAATTTACATCATTTTTCCCATAATAAAAAATATTACTTTATTTTGAATGCACCAAAAAAAAGACAGGGGAACTGTAAGAAATAAGACAGCAGAAATCCTCAAGAAAATATTACACCCAGATCCAAAAGTATATTTAAAAAAATTATATATATCATGACCAAGTAGCATTTATCCCAGGAATGCAAGGATGGGTCTCAATATGAGAAAAATCAATGTAATTTGTTACATTAATGTCATAAAAAAGGAAAGTCACATGATAATCTCAATAGATACAGGAAAACCAATTGTTAATTCTCAAAACCTACTTACGATTTAAAAAACATTTGGAAGACTAGAAATAGGAATTTCCTAACATGATAAAGATCATCTAACAGAAATCTACCATAAACATATATAATAAAGAGAATTTGGCTATGGTCTTTTTGAGGTTGGGAACAAGACAAAAATGTCTCCTTCTCTCCCATTCAATCTGAGCTTAAGGTGAAGGCAGTACTTAAAAGTCCTGGCTAATGTAATAAAATTAGACAATTATTAGAACTAAGAGTGCTCAACAAAGCAATAGTGTACCTAAGAGAAAATAAGACACCATTTACTATAAAAATAGAAAATGACAGATATTTAGAAATTAATCTAACAACAATAAAAAACTTAAATTCTATTATAGAGAAGGGAGTCCCTGGATGATACAAACAATTAACACACCTGGCTGCTAACCTAATGGTTGGCAATTTAACTCTACCCAGAGGCTCCTTGGAAAAAAGCCCTGGTGATCTACTTCCAAAAAATCAGCCAATGAAAACCCGGTAGAGTATAGTTCCACTCTGACACACATGGAGTCATCTTAAGTTGAAATCAACTTGACAGCAACTGGTTTGATTTAACTTTATAAAGACAGTAATTTTCTCCAAATAACTCTAAATTCAAAGCAATTCCAATTAAACTCCTAACAAGAATTTTTGGGTAACCTGACAAAGTGATTCTGAAACTTTTATGCTAAACCAAATATCCACAAATATTTCAGAAAATCCTGGCAAAGAACAGGGAGATTTACTTTACAAGATACCAATTACAATGTCACTGTAATAAAAAGTGTGATTATTAGAACGCGAACAAACTAATAAACTGACTATACTAGACATCCCAGAAAGAGACTCACCTAATTGTGAGGCCAATTCTCTTATATACATCAAAATCTCATAGATGCATGAGTCTGAACCATGAGCTTAGTACACTGAAATTTATTGTAATTACTGTTATATTTATACTGTATTTCTTTCATCCTTGGGAGACTGGGCCTAGAAAATAATGGGAACTCAAAGATCCAACTTTCATTTTCCTAAGACAGCGCTTTCTACAGTGTCGTTCCCCAGCCTCAACTCTCCTCTCATCTTTGATCCCCTCCTCTTTGCACCACGGAAGATTAGATTTTTCCCTCTCCATTTGGCAAGAGAGGTTGGAAGGAGGACAGAAGCCAATCACAAAGCATCATCTTACCTAAATTAGCATTTTAGCAGTTTTTACTATATATCTAAAGTATATATGGAGCCCTGGTGGCGCAGTGGTTAACAGCTATGGCTGCAAATGAAAAGGTTAGCACTTTCAATCCACCAGCTCCTTGGAAACTGTATGGGGCAGCTCTACTCTGACCTATTGGGTTGCTGTGAGTTGGAACTGACTCAACCGCAACAGGTAAAGCATACCTAATACAGTGTTTAATACACGGTGTCCAAAAATACCAGTTCCCTCCCCCTTCCTTCAGGTATCCAGTCTGATTATCTCTATATCTATATGGAGCCCTAGCTGTGCAGTGGTTAAAGCAATCAACTGCTCACTGAAAAGTCGGTGGTTCAAAACCACCAGCAGCTCCGTGGGAGAAAGATGTGGCAGTCTGCTTCCGTAGAGATTTACAGCCTTGGAAACCCTATGTGGTTGTGATGAGTCAGAAATTGACTGGATGGCAGTAGGTTTCTTAGGGTATATGTAACTTTATAACTAGCTCATACCCTAATTTCTAAGGGTAGAGTTAATGAAAGCAAAACGAACTACCTGGTGAGGTGATAGCCTGTAAAGTACAACTCTTTCCTATACAGTACTGGTTCTCGCACTTGAGTGTGCATCAGAATCACTTGGAGAGCTTGTTAAAATACAAATTGCCAGGTCCCATCCCCAGAGTTTCTGATCAGTAGGTCTCCGAGACCCAAAAATTTGCATTTATAACAACTTCCTGGATGGTGCTAATGCTCCTCCTCCACAGACCACACTTTGAGAAATACTGCTCCATAGAGCAATGTTTCTCAGCTGGGGGCAATTTCACCCTTAAGGCGACATTCAGCAATGTCTGTGTTGGCTGGCATCTAGTGAGCTGCTAAACATCCTACCATGCCCAGGACAGTCCCACACAACAAAGAATTATCTGGCTCCAAATGTCAATGGCACTGAGGTTGAGAAACCCTGCTATAGAGTAAACCACAACTTCAAATAACATGATTTGACCTTTAAGTTGGTGAAAAATTTTCAGTGAGTTTCAGAAATTCAACATGGAATAAATATTCAAAGAATTCCACTATTCTTTAAGTACTGATAACTCTTTGAATTTTACTTAACAGTAAAATCAAGTTTTAGAAATATTAATACTTAAAGATATACCAAGCTACAGAAGGAAATAAGAATTTATGTAATATTACAGTAGATTTGTATAGTAGATGAAAGAAATATAACATTTATTTCATAAGAATTATAAGAGAACTAATTATATCAAGACAACTTCCTTGAAAAGTAATGATCAATAATGTTTTATTTCTTAAGCTGAGTGAAACACACAGGTATTCATTTTAGTATTACACATATTTACATGAAACATTTTATAATGAAAAATTTGTTTCAAGAAAAAGTAGTGATCTCAGCAGTAATCAATCCTAAGTATATATGTAAGGAAAATATACTACACACACACACACACACGCGCGCGAGTTTATGTGTATATACACAGACAATGAACTTACTCCAGGAGGCTGAAAAATGAGTCCATCCATTTCATGGCTGACTTCTTTGGCAAAACTTCCTTCAAGTAGCTATAAGATAAATATACAAGTACTTTTTAGAAATATAATAATCATTTTTAAAGCATTTTAATTCCTTCATAAGCTGTATAAAAATTTCTTAGTATATAAACGTTAAGAACTTAAAGGGGTGGGTCCTCAGGGATCTAGGTTAATACACTGTAAGATTTAAAAAAAAAAAAAAAAAAAAAGATTTCCATTCCATCACAGACTAGACATCCTAAACAGCAGTCCTAATATAACAATTAAAATGATGAATAAAATATTAAAAACAAATTGTTAATGCTTTGCTGAGCCGGCACAAAAGAAAAGGAAGATATGATATATAGGCCAAAAACAAAGTGAAAGTAGAAACCCTAGAAAGTAATAAATGAAATAAAAAACAAACAAACATACACAAAGGAGACAGCAATGAAATTTGCTTGGGAATGGGTGGAAAGGGCAAAACTGAACACCTCCCCTGAGAATCTGTAACCACAAGCAAGCTCAACCATGAGAATTACAGTACAAAGACACATTATCTGTGCTTTCCAAACACTCTCAAGTAGAGAATTTTTCAACCTTTCTCCTTTATCCTACTTTTTGTTGTTTTGGTTTTTTGTCTTTATACATATTTTTTCAAGCAGAGAATTTCATAAGAGATATGCAGTACAAAATACAGTTTTTTAAATGCTATTTCTACTAAAGAGTCCCTGGGTGGTGCAAAGGGTTAATGTGCTCAGCTGCTAACCAAAAGGTTGAAGATTCAAAGTCCACCAGAGGTGCCCTGGAAGAAAGGCCTAGTGATCTACTTCCAAAAAAATCAGCCACTGTAAACCCTATGGAGCACAGTTCTATTCTGACACATATGGGGTCACGATGAGTTAGAATCGACTCCATGGAAATTGGTTCGGTTTACACTCTAATCAGTTCTGATGAAGTAATTTTAAATGCTTATTTTTCACAAATGTGTATTATTTTGAAGAACTCAACATGTGTATCACTGATGGAGATCCTAAACTTTGATTTCTGCATTTCTGGGAAGAGAAGAGACTATACTTTGTCCGAGTCAGGTAACGTCGTGTTATCCAAAGTCTGGCCATCTGAGAGAAAATTCATATATTTGTCTCCAAAATTGCAGATACATTGTGTGCTATAAATTCCTTTTATCACAATCACATCCTCTTGAAACCACTATATTACAGGGATATTACATTCTAAAAGCAACAACTAAAACTTTAAGTATGTTCCACATACAACAAAATCTGTGATTCTCCTACAAACTGACTTCATCTCTACTATTTCACTCTTTAAAATCTGTAATTTCTCTAAACTCAGGGCAGTTCAGTAATGAAAAATAAGGGCAACCCTAGTTTCCAGCTGCTTAATCCTACGACCAATTTGAGCTTGAATATATACATTTCCTTCAAATTGCAATGTTCCTGGTGTTTTCTTTTTTCTCCTCATCACAACAGTACTAAAGGAGGACACTGGAAAATTAGGATTCTCAGAGCCTATTATCCAGAGTTTAGCCAAATGGGCACAAATTTCAGGATAGTTTTCAGATTCATACATTTGTGTACAAAATGTCTCTAATTAAGAAAACTGCTTCATAAAGCTTGATAAATTCATAGCACAAATTCTGCTGAGGAATGATGCAATGAAAATTAAATACCCCCAAACGTATCTTTTAATAAGAAAAAAAAAGACTATAAGAATCTTTATTCTTCTTTTATTGCAGGAACATCATTTACAGCAAGTAAACACAGCTTTTCTATTCTTAGACCAAACTTCTAAAATTCATATAATGGACGATCCCTGTATATAAAATATAAAGCATATATTTTATACATATAAATATATATATTAAATTAACAGTATAAAGTATACAGTTGGCCAGACTGTAGATAACATACTACCTGTTGCAGTAATTAAAGTAATTTTACTTTTCATTTTACTGTAACTTTTTATGAATGAGAATTTAAGGGACTAAGAAACTTACTAGATCAAAACAAGAGATGGTCTTTTGCATTATCCTAAACAATATTTCTTACTTAACACATCAACATTTACATTATTACTTTCATGTATTAAAGATCTACTATGAAGTGTTGTTATGCTTGGTGCTTAACATATATCATTCAAAAATATAATTTATCATAAGATATGTATTGTTGAATTTTGTATTATTATTCAATTCCAGAAAACTAAGGTCATCAGAGATTAACCAACTAGCTTCAAGTCAGACAGCTTAAAAAATAATAACACTCAGAAGAGAGTTCAACCAGACTTCAACTGGAAATAAGAAGAGGGGGGGAGTCTTCTCTAACTCTCTGAAACAAATGTCCCACCAAAGATTTCCACAACTTACTACGCATATAGGTCCTCCAGTCACCACTGAAAACTACAGTCTTTAAATGTGTTGTAGCATATAGAATGAATAAGGTGAATACAAAGGAAGGCAAAATTCTTGAAGAGGATAAAAAGTTGTTTAAATCAACTTTTAGGGACAGAGATAAAAAAATCTTAAAATTTATTAATATTTTATAACTTACTGATTTATTAGCTCATATTTAAAATCATGTATTCAAAACAACATATTAATTTAGAAAAATTGCTCTTTTTCCCATTCACAATACTTGAAAGAAAATTTATCCAAACTTGCTATGGGCACCTTCTACATATCCATGTCTTCATCATTAGAACCCATATTTAAAAGTCATTTAACACATTTCCATTATTTTCACTGCTGTCTCTGAGTTACAACATGCTTCAAATTGTATGTGAGGCTATTACTGCAAATGTTATTGCAAGCTACAAGTACCGAATGAATAACATTAGGACAGTTTTTTTCTTCATTTGTTCAATAGGTCTATATTCTTGTAAGTGTTTTGCTCTTTAAAGTTATCTTTAAAAGGCTGGTTTAAGACAAAGTTCCACTTTTACTCACAATGTAAAAAGTAGCAAGAATATCACTTCCACCCTAATAATAAGAAAAAGGCAGATATTCAATAAAATCATAACATTTTTAAAGGTCAACAAAGAGCTGAGGTCTTAAGGCAATCAGGTGAACTGAATTTCAAGTCCCTCCAAAGAAGGATGAGACATATGAACTGATTCACATTTGGGAAACCATACAGAGGATGTGGTAGCCATAAAAGTGTGTATGAAGAAAACAACTAAAAGTTTGATCTATCCTTAAAAACCAAGTGTGGGCTAGTGTACTCTTCAGAATTTTGGAAGCCACAAACAAAAAGAAGCTCACAGCCACTCACTAGCTCCTTTCCCCAAGGTTCTATCAGGATTCTAAGAACACTGGGGGCATAGCAGGAAACATGAGCGAGCCCCACTTCGGTTGCATACAGACATTAAATCCCACCTGCTTTCCAGACCACTCCTGTTAAGAAGCAAACACCATCTGAGAATAAAGTGATCTGTAGCTATACAAGAGGCAGTAAACAGTCTTGGGCCAAGGATATTAATTATGTTGATAAAAAGCAGAAAAACTTGCTCCTGCCAAAACATCCTACCTATACAAGGCAAAGTTAAGCTGACAAGGAGAGGACAGACACACTAAGAAAAACCCATCTCTGCGGCACAAGTGCTCAGAGCCTGCTTAATACTAAGACTGGAGGAGGAAAACTGAGAAAACTCCACAGTCCCGAGTCTGGCAGAATGACAAGCAACAGCCGTTTCCATTGAAGAAGCACACAAGAGCACAAAAATAGACCACTCTGTGGTACAGATGTACTGAAAGCTAAAAGTGAAGCAGGAACACTGAGGAAAAACCTTTTTATACTCTAGACCTGACAAGTAACCACCGCCAGTTGCTGAAGGAATTTGAAGTCTTTGGGGCACTAAAGATTGTTATAGCAAAACAAACCCATCTTAAATATAGAACAGATTGATTCAACTACCATCACTCCCAAATGAAGCCCACTAACAAAATGAAAGAAGAGGAGGTATGCCCACTACTGGGTATAAAGCCATTTATCCTAGTCCAAATTGTTGATACAGAAAAAATGAATGCGTGGCATCCCATAAAAAATTCTCTCACACTCTCTCCCTCCTTCCTTCCCTCTCTGTTTATCTCTCTCTCTCTCTCTCTCTCTCACACACACACACCCTAAGAATAAACGGTCTACCAAAAGGTCAACATTACTCTAAAGCAAAGAAGAGAAGATAAGGGGGCAGGGAAACTAGAGTACTGGAAATGGAATGACCAAAACACATTAAAGAGAATGCTGACACATGGTGAATAATGTAACTAATGTCACTGAACAATCTGCGTAAAAATTTTCAAATGGGAACCTAAATTGCTATGTAAACTTTCACTAAAAGCACAATAAAATATTATTAAAAAAGAATAAATGGTCTACATTCAATAGGTAAGGCAATCAACAAAACAAGACACAGAGATGACTCATATTTTAGAATTAATCAAATGAAGATTTTAAAATAAATTTAACACTTTAAAGCATCTAGTGGAAAACATGTATGAACAGATACAGAATTCCAGCACAGAGATAGAAACTATAAAAGGAGACAAATGAAAATGCAAGAAATAAAAAAGCACAATGTTAGAGAAAAAGATATTAATTAACATGATCCAATAAGAATCATAATCAATGGGACTATCAGCAGACCACATATAGCAAAGGAAAGAATCACTGAATTTGAAGAAGATAGGTGTGTAGCAGTTTTTCCAACTGAAAGACAAAAGGAAAAAAGTGGGAGGGAGAACAGAGCTGAGAATCAAAGAGCTGAGTAACTACACCAAAAGATGTAACACACACTCAATTGGAGTGTGATAAGGAAAAGAAGGGAGCAAAAGAAACTGGAAGAAAAAATGCCTCAGATGACTGCAAAACTAATTAAAAACAAAACAAAACAAAACAAAACACCACAGACACAGACCAGTGGAAAGCAAGAGAATCCAAAGAATGATTTAAGAAAAAAGTACACCTAGGTTCATTAAAGCCAAACTCTTAAAAACCAAAATAAAGATTCATCAAAATTTAAAACATCTGCTCATCAAAAGACACTGTTAAAGAGTCACAGGCTGGGAGAAAATATTTGCAAATTATATATCTGACAAAGAACTTGTATCCAATACATATGAAACCTCTCATAACACAATGATAACAAAGAAACAAAAACACACAATTAAAAAAAAAACGGGCAAAAATTCTCACCAAAAGTGCCAAAGAATGGATGGCAAATAAGCACATGAGAGATGTAGAAAACTGTTAATCGCTTATGGAAATGCACATTAAAACCACAATGAAATAGCATTTAGAATGATATGAAAATATTCTTATTAGAATGTTAAAAAAATTTTAAATGAACATACTAAGTGCTGGTAAAGATGTAGACCAACTGGAGCTCTCATACACTTTGGGTAGGGATGTAAAATACAACTGCTTTGGAAAGCACTTTGGCAGAGTCTTCAAAATTTAAACATACACTTAACACATGATCCAGCCATTCTATTCCTATATATTTTTCCAAGGAAAAAAAGTATATGTCCATATAAACACTTGTAACAAATGTTCACAGCAGCTATATTTGTGATAGCCAAAAAGGAATGAACTATTGATATACACAATAACATGGATGAATCTCAAAATAATTATGCTGCATGAAAGAAGCCAGACAAAAAGAGTACATACCATATGACTCAGTTCATATAAAATTCTAGAAAACACAAACTAATGTATAGTAACAGAAAGAACATCACTGTTGCCTAGAAAGGAGGATGAGGATATGAGGCAGAGAGAAAGCAGAAAGAGGGATTACAGTGGGGCACAAGAAAGTTTTGGGGGAGGTGAATACGTTTTACTATCTTGATTCTGATGGCGGTCACAAAGTATATGCAAATGTCAAAACTTATCAAATAACACACTTTTTTTTTCTTTATTTTTTTTATTGTACTTCAGGTGAAGGCTTACAGAACAAGTAGTTTCTTGTGAAAAAGAAGCACACATGTTGTTTTATGACATTGGTTAACAACCCCAGAACATACCAACCCTCTAACTTCTCAACCTTTTTTTTTTTGGTGAAAATACATATAGCCAAAGATACACCATTTCAAAAATTTCTACATGCACAGTTCAGTGACATTGACTATGCTCTTCCAATTGTGCTGTTATTCTCACTTAAGATGAAGGCTTACAGAACAAAATAGTTTCTCATTTAACAGTTACTACAAATGTTGCCCTATGACAATGGTTAACAATCTCACAACTCATCAACAATATCCTTACTCAATCTTGGGTTCCCTATCACCAGCTTCCTTGTCCCCTTCTGCTTTCTGGCCCTTGTCACTGGACTCCTGTACCTCGTTAGTCTCATTTGGTTTTATTGGGCTGTCTACTCCCAGGCTGAACAGTAAACCTCGGAGGTAACTTCACCACTGAGCTAAAAGGGTGTCTGGGGGCCATACTCTCGAGGTTTCGGCCAGTAAATCTGGTCTTTTTTTTGTGAGTTGGAATTATGCTCTACATTCTTCTCCAGCTCTGTCCAGAACCCTCTGTTGTGATCCTGGTCAGAGCAGTCAGTGGTGGTAGCTGGGCACCAACTAGCTGTACTGGACTCAGTCCGGTGGAGGCCTTGGTCGCTGTGGACAATTAGTCCTTCGGACTAATCTTTTCCTTGTATCCTGTTCTCTTCATTCTCCCTTGCTCCCGAAGGGATGAGACCAGTGGAGTATCTTAGATGGCCGCTCACAGGCTTTTAAGACCCCAGACACTACTCACCAAGGTTGAATGTAGACCATTGTCTTTATAAGCTGTGTCATGCCAATTGAGCTAGATGTTCCCCAAGACCGTGGTCCCCACAGCCCTCCACCCAGCAATTCAGTCCCTCAGGGAGTCTGGATGTGTCTATGGGGCTTCCATGACCTTTCCTTGTACAAGTTGTGCTAGGTTCTCCTATATTGTGTACTGTCTCACCCTTCACCCAAGATACCACTTATCTATTGTCTATCAAATAATACACTTTAAACATGCGAAATTTATTGCATGTCAATTTTACTTTTTAAAAAGCTGTTTAATAAACAATGAACTCATGATTTTTAAATAATATATCTCCCACCTCAGTCCACTGAAAGGATTTAGAAACAAAGCACCAATGAACACACTTAGTGCCTAGATCATAGATTCTAAATACCATTTTCCAATAACAGTAACCAAGGTTCCTTGGAGAAATGGTTGATTTCAGGGTTAGGGAAGGGAAAGTAATAGACGAGCCAAAGACTGATAGGGACAAATTAAGAGGACAAGGTAGACAGCCTAAAAAGGTTCCCACAGGCCAAGTTTGGGACAATTTGAGCAACCCAATGAATAATGACAGAAACAAAATTATAATGTACTTAATGAAAAAATAATTTTTGAGTCCATACTGATTAGACAGGTAGGCAGGTAGGCAGGCAGGCAGGCAGGCAGGCAGGCAGACAGGAAGAGAGATGGGTGAGTCTGATTAAAGAATGGCAAGTAATAATTAAAAATAAAGAAAGGATTAGAAATATTTTGCAACCACCATAGTAATAATTGATTCAGGTAAGAATTATCAATAGATGCTAAAAACAATGAGTTAAGTAATACTGGGGAACAGTATGTCTCAGAGTATCATTCTACAGATTAATTAACTGCTATCAAGGAAAGCTACCTTTATAATGAAGACATGTGACAGACAACACAGTACCTAAATAATCAAATAAGAAATCACTTCACCTATAACAGTACAAACTTATAGCCTGTGCCTTCTGATATGATATATATTACTTTGATAGTCACTGCCAATCACACACTTGCTCTTTTGGTTCACAGCCCAACTAAACGCAGCATAACTATTTTGAGTTCGTTCATCCTGCTTTTTCCATACACTTCAGAATTCCAACTTGTTCCAGAGAGCTAACAGTGTCAAACATTTCATAAATAATGTGTTCTGGTAGATTTAATATACCTCTTTAAATCTTTAAATACATGCAAATTCAGCTAACAAAATACTGCACTGTGATGAAAAATTATGGAATCATAAAATCCTCTAAGATGAATGGGCACTATAAAAATCAGCATCTTCCTTTTTTCTTCCTGGAATTAATCCAAAAGATATAAATAGAATGGGAAGCATTTTTGTAAAATACGGAAGACAGGTAAAACATCTCAGAATCCAACATGAATCTTAAGGCCACCGAAAGCTAAGAAAACCAGGCAAGGGATGAAAAGGGGGAAATTGGACAGGCTATAGAGAGACAGCTCAGAAGCAAAAAGAACCAGCAATGGCAAATCTAAGAAAGTTAACCAAAAAAAAACACATTTTCAGAAAATGTGAGGGGCACATGCTGAAACGCAAAATCTATATCTCTTATTTGCAAATATGAGAACACACAAAAGAAAAAGAAAAACAAAAAACCGAACTCAATGCCTTCAAGTCGATTTCAAGTCATAGGAACCCTATACGACAGAGCAGAATTGCCCCATAGGGTTTCCAAGGAGCAGCTGGTGGATTAAAACCGCTGACCTTTTGGTTAGCAGCCAAGTTCTTAACCACTGTGCCACCAACATAAACATGGATAAATTTGCAGACAACAAGAGAAGATCATAAACCTAGTTTTCCTCAGGGTGTCAGAGTAGAAAGGGCTAAATGAAGACTCAATATACATGATATTTATGGTAACCACTCTGTCTCTGACTCTGGTGGCAAAGAACAGCCTTTGCATTGCAAAATCTAGCTAGCCTGAACACCTCACCTTTCTCTCTTACAGTGCACTGAAATCAAACTCTTGCAAACAGTCTGCTCAGGAGAATCTATGTAAAGATACTAAAAGAAATGAAAGATGGGAGAGATGGGAGAAAGAGAAATAACAACAAAAAAAAAGAACAATAAAAATTTTGCCTCAAAACAGAAGAAAATTGTAAGCAAACAAGTTACCACAAACTAAAAAAAAAAAAAAAAAGGGGGGGGGGGACTTCATGAAACAATGTATAAAACAAAGCCACAAAGCAGAAATGTTGGCAAGAAAACCAGAGGGTATCAAATGTGAACTACCAGAATAAGCAGGAAATACATGGAAGAAAAAAAAATCATCACAGAAGGAGACAAAATTAGAAAACTCATACACTCGGTTGCAGATGAAACATGAGAAGTGTGATCAAAAGGAAATGAAATAAATGTTCTTTCTTTAATTAGCAAGAAAATGTTATCAATACAAGATAGACAAAGGAAATTCATCATATGCATAATTGGAATCACTACAGAGAAATAGTCACCATAGAAGAAAAACAAAATAATACAATATTTTAAAACATATTCAAGAAAACTTTCCTGAAATAAAAAAAAGCATGAATCTACCTATTACAAGATAACATTACATGCCAGGGAAAACTGATTTAAAACAGTAAACAGTTCGACAAATCCTAGATTACAAGGTTTCAAAAATTACAATAAGAATTCTGTGGGCGGTCAGACAAAAGCATAAAATCTCTAGTAAGAGGAAAATTTTCAGATTGCATCAGACTTTTCCAAAGCAACAATCAACACCAGAAAACAGTACAGCAAAACTTAAAAGTTGTAAAAGGGAAAAAAAAATCATGACCCTAGAATTAGATATTAGATAATCTAGTGAAATGGTCCCTCAAATATAAAACCAATAAACAGTTCTGAAATTCAGGAAATATTTGTTCCCATGAGGATAAATTTCACCCAATCTAGAGAGAGTTGAGTAAACTACGGCCAAAGGACTGGAGATGGGCAGTGAATGTATTTATATTTGCAACTCTAAACCTATTACAAAATTAATAAAGAACTAAGGGGACAAAAGAAAATGTATATGCTCTGACAATATAAAATTGATTAACAAAAAACCTAGGAGATAAAGGAGGAAAGAAAGCAGAACCAGAATAAGAATGTTACTTGCTTCACCTATAATAGCAGAGACTTAAGGATATCATTTTAAGCTGGCAAATTAAGTAATGAAAATATATACATATTTAATAGGAAGCAATCTTAAGAAAACAAAAACAAAGAAAAATAATACTAATTAAAATATGGTGGTAGAAGAGAAGAAAGGGAAAGAGAAAAGAATACACTGACATTGTCATTGCTCAACAATGGTAATAGAGGACTATGCACTTTGTATAATTATAAAGATAACCATTAGAACAAAAATATAAATCCTCCCATATATGAGAAAACCAACACAAACACACACTCAAGCAAAGCAAACAGCCCATGTAGCCAAAGCCTTTAAAATACGCCTTTGGCTACATGTAATTCTATACTGGCTTAACTAGCCCTTAAAAAAGAAAAAGAAAAACAAACTTCATATGAGATCAAAAACTAAAACCCAACATTACTGATATAAAAGTAAATGATTAAAAAAAAAAGAAACAAAAGAATATGATGAGTAAAGGCATATCAGGAAAATGAAGAGGGGGAAAAAAACCCCATAAATCCAAATCTTAGTATTGTATTATAAAAGGTTGAATTCCAGTCAAAAAGTATTAAATGAGAGAGACACAAGATTAATGCTAAAGGATGCAATCCATAGTGAAGATATAATAGTTATACATATTTATGCACCAGATAACTCAGTTACCAAAAATCATAAGGTAAAACCTACTAAAACTATAAAATACAAAGACAGACATGATCTAATAGGGAAGCTCTTCAGTCCACTAAAATAAGTGGACAAAAATAAGTAAAGCCATGTGACGGTTAAGATTGTGTGTCAACTTGGCTGGGCCATGATCCTCAGTGTTTTAATGTGATCACTCCCATGATTGAATATACTGTGAGTAGCCAGTCAGATGAAAAGGGTGTGGCCCGCATCTGGACATAAGCAGACACTCTGGCTTTTTACTCTCTGTGGATCCTGTGGCTGCCTCCTGTCATCTCATCTCTGGTTCTTGAGACTTGAGCTGTCAGCCTGTCTGCCGAACTTGGGATTTGCTGATCTTCACAGCCTGTGAGCGGAGCCCTGCTCTCTGAACTGCCAATCCTGGGTTCGCCAACCCCTGCAGCTACATGAATCAGGAGAAACCTTGTGGTCTTGCTTGCCAGTCTTGGAATTCATCAACCTTCACAGCCTGTGAGCGGGAGCCCTGCTCTCTGACCTGCCAATCTTGGGCTCACCAGCTTCTGCGGCTGCCTGACTTGGAGGGGGAGAGGCCTCTACCCTGATCCACGGACTTGGGATGTTCTAGCCTCTACAATTGAGTGAGCTGTTTCCTTGATATAAATCTCTCTCTATATATATATTTATACGCTTTACTGGTTTTGCTTCTCTAGAGAACCCCGCTTAAGACAAGCCATAAAATATCTATACAACCAAATTAATAAAATGGATACAATTTATATCCATTAAACACTATACAATGAAATTAGAGAAAACATGCACTTTTTTAAGAAACCAAGACTGATTTTTTTTTTTTAAGTATCCATTTACTAGGCCACAAAGAAAAACTAAAAAAATCCAGTAATAGAAACAATGAAGATTAAAAAACCCCACTGCCAATAAGTCAATTCCAACAGGTAGCGACCCTACAGGACATAGCAGAACTGCCCCACAGAGTTTCCAAGGAGCGCCTGGTGGATTCAAACTGCCAACCTTTTCATTAGCAGCCACAGCTCTAAACTACTATGACACTAGGGTTTCCACAATGAAGATAACATTCTCTAATAACTATGCAATAACACAAAACATTAAAAAGAAAATGAGTAAGCAAAAAGGACTCTATTCTCTGGAAAATGAAAAACTATGTCTTAAAAAACTCCTGTATCCAAGGTGGAGTAAGGATATTCTTGATGTGCTGTGAGATTGTTAACCATTGTCATAGGGCAACATGTGTAGTAACTGTTAAATGAAAAACTATTTTGTTCTGTAAGCCTTCATCTTAAGTGAGAATAACAGCACAGTTGGAAGAGCGTAGTCAATGTCACTGAACTGTGAACGTAGAAATTTTTGCAACGGTGTATCTTTGGCCATCTGTAATTTTCATCAAAAAAAAAAAAAAAGGTTGAGAATTTAGAGGCTTAATACGTTGTGGGGTTGTTAACCAATGTCATAGAACAACATGTGTACTACTATTTCATGAGAAACTATTTGCTCTGTAAGCTTTCACCTGAAATACAACAAAATAAAAAAAATTAAAAACTCCTGTATCAAAGAATATATACAAGTCAAAATCACAAAATAACTAAAAAACAAATAAATAAAAACAGTACATATAAAAAAGTTATGAGACACAACTAAAGCAATCTTCTTGTTGTTTGGTGCCGTCACATCGGTTCCAACTCATAGTGATCCTATGCACAACAGAACGAAATACTGCCCGGTCCCGCGCCATCCTCATAACTATTGCCATGCTTGAGGCCATTGTTGCAGTCATTGCGGCATTCCATCTCATTGAGGGTCTTCCTCTTTTTTTCTGACCCTCTGCTTTACCACCAAGTGTGATGTCCTTCTCCAGGGACTCATCCCTTCTGATAACATGTCCAAAGTATTTGAAACGTAGTCTTGCCATCCTTGCTTCTAAGGAGCATTCTGGTTGTACTTCTTCCAAGACAGATTTCTTCATTCATTTGGCAGTCCATGGTATATTCAATATTCTTCGCCAACACCACAATTCAAAGGCGTCAAGTCTTCTCCAGTTTTCCTTATTCACTGTCCAGCCGTCTCATGCATATGAGGCGACTGAAAACACCATGGCTTGGGTCAGGCACACCTTAGTCTTCAAGGTGACATCTTTGCTTTTTAACACTTTAAAGGGATCTCTTTCAGCCGATTTGTCCAATGCAATGCGTCATCTGATTTCTTGACTGCTGCTTCCATGGGTGTTGACTGTGGATCTAAGTAAAATGAAATCCTTGACAACCTCAGTCTTTTCTCCATTTATCATGATGTTGCTTATTGGTCCAGTTGTGAGGATTTTTGTTTCCTTTATGTTGTGGTGTAATCCATAGTGAAGGCTGTGGTCTTTGATCTTCATCAGTTAAGTGCTTCAAGTCCTCTTCACTTTCAGCAAGCAAGGTTGTGTCATTTGCATATCACAGGTTGTTAATGAGTCTTCCTTCAATCCTGATACCCTGTTCTTCATATAGTCCAGCTTCCCAGATTATTTCCTCAGCATACAGATTGAATAGGTATGGTGAAACCCTGACATACGTCTTTCCTGACTTTAAACCATGCAGTATTCCCTTATTCTGTTCGAACGACTGCCTCTTGAACCATGTACAGATTCCTCATGAGCACAATTAAGTGTTGCAGAATTCCCATACTCTGCAACGTTATCCATAATTTGTTATGATCCACACAGTCAAATGCCTTAGCACGGTCAATAAAACACAGGTAAATATCTTCCTGGTATTCTCTCCTTTCAGCCAGGATCCCTCTGACATCAGCAATGGTATCCTTGGTTCCACATCCTCTTCTAAATCTGGCTTGAATTTCTGGCAGTTCCTTGTCGATATATTGCTGCAGAAGCTGCTGAATGATCTTCAGCAAAATTTTGCTTGCATGTGATATTAATGATATTATTCAATAATTTACACATTCGGCTGGATCACCTTTCTTGGTAACAGGCATAAATATGATCTCTTCTAGTTGGTGGGCCAGACAGCTGTCTTCCAAATTTCTTAGCATAGACGAGTGAGCACTTCCAGCACTGCATCCATTTGTTGAAACATCTCAACTGGCATTCCATCAGTTCCCGAAGTCTTGTTTTTCGCCAATGCCTTCAGTGTAGCTTGGACTTTTTCCTTCAGTACCATCGGTTCCTGATCATATGTTACCTCCAGAAATGGCTGAACGTTGACCAATTCTTTTTGGTATAAGTGACTCTGTGTATTCCTTCCATGTTCTTTTGACGCTTCCTGTGTCATTTAATATTTTCCCCATAGAATCTTTCAGTACTGCAACTCAAAGCTTGAATTTTTTCCTCAGTTCTTTCAGCTTGAGAAATGCTGGGCATGTTCTTCCCGAATGCTCCTTAGAAGCAACGATGGCATGGCTTCGTCACACGTACTTTGGACATGTTATCAGGAGGGACCAGTCCCTGGAGAAGGACATCACGTTTCGTAAAGTAGAGAGTCAGCAAAAAAGAGGAAGACCCTCAACAAGACAGACTGACACAGTTGCTGCAACAATGGGCTCAAACATAGCAACAATTGTGAAGATGGTGCAGGACTGGGCAGAGTTTCATTCTGTTGTACACAGGGTCGCTGTGAGTTGGAACCAACTTGAGGACACCTAATAATAACATATTTTAAGTAAAAACTTACTTCTGAGCTCTACAGGTATTCTAATATAAGAAACGCTAAGCTGAAGTTTTTCTCAGATAATTTATTGGATCATAAATGCCCCGATAAAAATAAAATTTCATTCAGTTTTCATTAGGTAGGTATTTACTGACTACCTACCAGTGCTAGAGAAGCCCTTTGGTGGCAAAAATGGTTAAGCGCTTGACTATTAGCTGAAAGGCTGGAGTCTGAACCCACCCAGAGGTGCCTCAGAAGACAGGCCATCTGCTTCCAAAAGGTCACCACCTTGAAAATCTTATGGAGCAGTTCAACTCTGCATACATAGGGTCGCCGTAAGTCAGAATCGACTCTATGGCAACTAGCACCACCACCATCACCACCACCACCACCACCACCAATGCTAGAAATAGCTAGCACTAGGAGTACCAGGGAATCAATGATAATATAAGCCTAGGCCAATATTCTTAAATAATAGCTTCATTTTAATTTGACAATGTCTAAAAATATTTAAATACAATGATATAGTTAGCCATCTCTCGCCGTTAATCTTTCTTCAGCAACACAGTTCTACTTAAATTACCCAAGATGTTTTTAAAACATTTCTAACATGGGAACATTTAATTGCAGAACCTAGTGGAGTATGTGGTCAATTATCCTAAACTAAGATACATTCCTTTTCAGAATTATAATTTTCTTGATCATTTTCCCTCCAGTTAAACTAAGAAGACAGTTGGATAAAAGGTAAAACAGTAGAAACAATATATCAAATGGTTTTTAAAAAAGCATGATACTGTTTCATAAGGTTTTACTTATAAAATTTAAACTCACTTAGTTGTGAACATAATCTCATCATTTGAATACCATCTGAAATAACCGACAGAAGGCATGTAAGTTTCCATGGACCAAAGATGGGTGGAACTGACAAAGGTTCTATCAGATGATGGACTTTGAATTGATTATTTTATATATCTATGAATCAGAAAGTAATTGGAAACTAAATCATTATAAATGCGTGAGCAGAGAAAGATAATGCAAAAGGGCTTGAAATTAGAAACATGAGAAAAAAAATGAAAAACTGTAAAATTATAAAGCATAAAAAGGAATCTTTTAGAAATAATAAGCAAATGATAGTTTAGGACTACAGTGGAGAAGAAAATGAATCTGCAATGTTACAAAGTGGCAATATCAACTCATTACAGTATGGAAAAATACACCAAGAGAATAGTTAAACAAGAAAAGAATAAACTATCTCTACCTTTCTGTTCTGGTCTATTCTACTAGCATCAGATAATTTCTGAGCAGATATTCCCATACAGCCTCAACTGATTGCCTGAGAATACTTAATATAGTAGCTTACATCTGCTGACTTCTTTTATGTCCTTCCATAACACCCTTAAAATCCAAGGCTTAGTTTTTCCAATCTACCAAAATGGAAATTAGCACTCACCTGGATATTATTCTTTATTATTTCTCATTCCCAAAGTCCACCTTCTAATTCAAGTTGAAATTACTTAATGCTTCTGAACCCTAAATATTCCTCTAATCAGTACAAAATCATTCTACATCACAAAGTCAACATTATTATCTTCTTAAAAAAGAATGATTTGATTTCCATTACTTACCAATTGTACCTAAACAACTATGTCATTAAAGTTAAGTAATCAAAATCTATATGCCTTTTGGAATGCTATCACTGGCTCTTTCACTAATCCATATTACTGCAATTAAGATTAGGAATAATAATTCTAGGGATTCCTATCATAGATGTTAAAAAAATCTGAAAACAATTCTCTAAGAAATATAGTTTATCATTTTTGGTTGTTGTTAGTTATATTTTTTGACATCTTCTGCTCAGGTCTTTTACTTCATCATTTCTTCCTTTTGCTTTGGCTACTCGATGTTCAAGAGCAAGTTTTAGAGTCTCTTCTGACATCCATTTTGGTCTTTTCTTTATTTCCTGTCTCTTTAATGACCTCTTGTTTTCTTCATGTGTGATGTCCTTGATATTATTCCACAACTCGGCTGGTATTCAGTCATTAATTCAATACATCAAATCTCTTCTTGAGATGGTCTCCAAATTCAGGTGGGATATATTCAAGGTCGTACTTCGGCTCTCATGGACTTGTTCTAATTTTCTTCAGTTTCAACTTGAACTTACATAGGAGTAATTAATGGTCTGTTCCACAGTCAGCTCCTGGCCTTGTTCTGACTGATGATATGGAGCTTTTCCATCATCTCTTTCCACAGATGTAGTTGATTTGACTCCTGTGTATTCCATCTGGCGAGGTCCACGTGTATAGTCGCCGTCTGTGTTGGTGAAAAAGGTATTTGCAATGAAGAAGTTGTTGGTCTTGCTAAATTTTATCATCCGATATCTGGCATCGTTTCTATCACCAAGGCTGTATTTTCCAACTACCAATCCTTCTTCGTTTCCAACCTTCACATTCCAATCACCAGTAATTATCAATACATCAGGGTTGTATCCTTTCACCATACCTATTCAACCTGTATGTTGTGCAAATAATCCAAGACACTGGAGAATATGAAGAAGAATGTGACATCAGGATTGGAGGAAGACTCATTAACAACCTGCGTTATGCAAATGACACAACCTTGCTTGCTGAAAGTGAAGAGGACTTAAAGCACTTACTGATGATCAAAGACCACAGTCTTCAATATGGATTACACCTCAACATACAAAAAAACAAAAATCCTCACAACTGGACCAATAAGCAACATCATGATAAACGGAGAAAAGACTGAAGTTGTCAAGGATTTCATTTTACTTGGATTCACAATCAACACCCATGGAAGCAGCAGTCAAGAAATCAAAAGATGCATTGCATGGGGCAAAACTGCTGCAAGAGACCTCTTTAAAGTGTTCAAAAGCAAAGACATAACTTTGAACACCAAGGCGCACCTGATCCAAGCCATGGTGTTTTCAATTGTCTCATATGCATGCGAAAGCTAGACAATGAATAAGGAAGACTGAAGAAGACTTGACACCTTGAACTGCTGAATATACCATGACTGCCAAATGAACGAAGAAATCTGTCTTGGAAGAAGTACAACCAGATTGCTCCTTAGAAGCGAGGATGGCGAGACTATGTCTCACATACTTTGGACATGTTATCAGAAGGGATGAGTCCCTGGAGAAGGACATCACACTTGGTGGTAAAGCAGAGGGTCAGAAAAAAAGAGGAAGACCCTCAACGAGATGGAATGCCGCAATGACTGCAACAATGGCCTCAAGCATGGCAATAGTTATGAGGATGGCACGGGACCGGGCAGTATTTTGTTCTGTTGTACATAGGGTCACTATGAGTTGGAACTGACTGGACGGCACCTAAAAACAACAGTTATATACATTTTTTAATTCCCTCAGGATTTCAAAAAGTAGTTTACTCACTCTAAAGGCACAATGAAAGTTCTTTTTGACAAATTTCCAATTCTCTTCTTTGTAACTTGACCATTTAGTCATCACTCATTCATTTAAGAATCATGCATTTAGTGTCAATAGTTGACAATCACTCTATCAAGTGTTTGATATTTAAAAGAGATCAGTCACAGTGTCTATCTCGGAAGGACTAGTGGCAGGGTCTAGTGTGTGGGTCCCACATTCAAATTCCTACAGATGTCAGGGTTAATAGTGATTATTGAGAACTTTGGCCAACTAGAGAGGGCATCCTCATCTATAAGCATTAAAATTCAATATTTTTTGATCACTGTAAGAGCTTAAACTTTATGGGGCCCTACAGGTTTATGACTTTGGTTAACATGGACCTAAATAAATACACATAAAATGGTCATTTTACAGTAAGTGCTTTTAATAGAGATGTTTAAGACTTCTAAGGGAATAGGAAAGTAATTACATTTTTATCTATTCATTCACAGATTAATTTAAATGTTTACTAAGTATTATGAACAAAAATAATGGTGAGAAGAACAGTAGGAGGAGAAGGAAGAGGGAACACTTACATAACACTATATGCCAAACACTGTTCCAAACACTTCACATATATTAAGTCATTTTAGCCTCGTAACAATCATATGAAGTAGACTATTATCATCTCCATTTCAAAGGTAAAGAACTTGCTCAGTGTCACACAGAAAGGAAAAAGGAACCCAAATGCATTCTGTTTACAGAGATCATGCTAATTACTATTCCAAATAAGGGTGTCACATTCCCAGAAATCTTCTCCTTATCTTTAGTCTAGGTCATATGCTCCTTCAACATATTCTCATAGTCCCTATACTTCTCTCCATCAAAGGAATTTCCGGTTTAATTGTCTGCCTGCCAAATTGAGCTGTGGGTTTTTTGAGGTCAGCAATCACATCTTCTTGTCATTTTATCTTCAACATCTATTAGAGTAATCTGACACACAATGAGCTCTCATTTCAAGATGTGTGTTAAATAGACACGAAGGGCATAACAGGATCAATAAAAACAAACCAATACTTACAAGCTAGGTAGAAAATATATGGAGGTTATGTAAAATGAAAAAATAAAAAAGCTTAAGAGAAGTCATTAATTTGACTCAGGCACAGATCATGAAAGTTGTGCTGTTGTCTGTGGTGGTTAAGTGCCACTGAATCAGTTCCAACTCATAGCGACCCTATGTACAACAGAACTAAACACTACCCAGTCCTGTGCCATCCTCACAATTGTTGCTATGTTTGAGCCCAATGAAAGGTATAAGCTTTAAAAAAAACTAAAATCATCTCTCATAGTTAACAACTTTCTCATAAAAAAAAAAAACAAAAAACCCTTATTACTACCTTCATTATCTCTAGTGGTGACAAAGTAATAACGTCCTAACTGGTCTCCTTCATTCTAGGTTAATGACCTTTCTCCACAATATTATCTCATCAATGCTGCTAGAACTGACTTTCTCAATTTGTCATGTGTCATGGCCACATCTAAAAATCTTTAAATGTTCCTCACTGCTTATAGTCCAAGTTTCCTTAGCAAGGTTTTAAGGTCCTTTTATTTCTAGGCAAGTCCTGAATGTGTCTATAACCTAATCACACTGGAACACACACCTTTTCTAAAATGTTTATATACTTTGACATGATTAAATCTTTCTTTGTGCTATACTCTCTATCCAGATTACAGCTGGTAATAAGTATTGGTGAATATTTATTTCATGGGTAAAAGAGTATGACCTCTAGTTGGAAAAACATGAAGCGTTTTTGGAAGGAATACAAGAACAGAATAGATACTCAGACATAAGCATGTAAAGTAACGCAGTAAAAATTAAACTACCTAAATGGTGGGTCTGAGTGTCACAAGAAAGGGGATAAAAAGCAGAGAGAAAATGAAACCAAGAAAGTGGTTAAAAATCTGTAATTTGAGAATAAAGGGGAAATCACATTTATTTGTAAAATAAAATGTAAGATTTTCAAACAAAGAGAAACATAGGAAATTGTAAAACAATGTATCTCATTCAAAAATGCATCCTTTGAAATAGGTTTTTGTCACTCTATATTCCTCTGGTTGATACAAATTAGGATGTCCTCAAAGTCATCCTCAGCAGCAGGAAAGCTTATGACTTCTCCTGTGGGGCATTATCACCAAGAGGCTGTTCAGGAAATGGCAGACTGTAGAATGATGCCATACTTGCCCTCTCAGTTAATGAGTAAAGTGACCCAGTTAGTCACTACAGACGAGACCTTTAGCTTAGCTTTAATAGACACTATCTCCGGAAGAGGACAACCCACACTGGGATAACAAATGGCATTTAGGTCTAAACCAAACGTGTTCCATAGCCTAATAAAGTATACCAGAAAAAAAACAGAATTCAGATGTTAAGAAACAAATTTTGTTTTCCACAGTATAAGAAGCAGATAACATTTCCCTTATCCTTTGAATCAATTTTTAAGCCAGCACAAAAATAGAAAATTCAAAATCAAATAAAAATAGGACTTAAGATTTATATCTAGAATGTTGTATAAAATACTTCACAAAAAAATAGCAAAATATTTTACACTTCTTTTACAATGATTTTATTTACTGAATTCAAAGTAAAGCATTTATCGACAATTTAATTACATGGTTCACTGATTTTACATATCACCTTTAAAGAATACTTGCTTTCACTTTTATGTCCACCTTAAAGTTATTTGTTCTCAACCGTTGCATCTATCTATACATACTCTCCCAGAAAGGCCCCATACTACTTCAACCTAATGAGACACATTCTTCTTCTAATGGAGCACACACACGTGTATACAGTTGTTGTTTGTTGTGGTTAAGTGCCATCAAGTCGGTTCCAACTCTTAGCAACCCTATGTACAAGAGAAGGAAACACAGCCTGGTCCTGCACCATCCTCACAATCACTGCTATGTTTGAGCCCACTGTTGCAGCCACTGTGGCAATCGATCTCGTTGAGGATCTTCCTCTTTTTCGTTGACCCTCTGCCTTAGCAAGCATGATGGCCTTCTCCAGGGACTGCTGCCTTCTGATAACAACTCCAAAGCAGTTCAGACGAAGTCTTGCCAATCTCATTACCGAGGAGCACTCTGGCTGTAGTTCTTCCAAGACGGACTTGCTACTTCTTCTGGCAGTCCATGGTATATTCAATATTCTTCATCAACACCATAATTCAAAGGTATCAATCCTCCTTCAGTCTTCCTTATTTATTGATGAGTTTTCATATGCATACGAGGTGATTATAAGTACAATGGCTGCGGTCAAACACACCTTAGTCCACAAAGTGACATCTTTATTTTTCAACACTTTTTTAGAGGTCTACTGCAACATATTTGCCCAATGCAATATGTTGACTGCTGCTTCCATGGGTGTTGATTGTAGATTAAAAAAAAAAAATGAAATGAAATCACTGACAACTTCAATATTTTCTCCATTTATCATTATGTTGCTTGTTGCTCCAGTTGCGACGATTTTTTGTTTTCTTCATGTTGATGTGTAATCTATACTGAAGGCTGTAGTCTTTGATCTTCATTAGTAAGTGCTTCAGGTCTCTTCACTTTCTGCAAGCAAGGCTGCACCATCTGTGTATCGAAGGTTGTTAATGATTCTTCCTCCAAGCCTGGTGCTCCGTTCTTCTTCACATGGTCCACCCTCTCGGATTAACTGCTCAGCATACAGATTGAGTAAGCATGGGGAAAGGATACAACCCTGATGCACACCTTTCCTGATCTTAAACTATGCAGTATCCCCTTGTTCTGTTTGAACAACTGCCTCTTGGTGTATGTACAGGTTCAGCATGAACACAGTTAAGTGCTCTGGGATTCCCATTCTTCACAATGTCATCCAAAATTCTTATGTTCCACACAGTCAAATGCCTTTGCACAATTAATACAACACAGGTAAACATCTTTCTGAAGTGCTCTGCTATCAGCCAAGATCCATCTGACATTAGCAATGATATCCTGCATTCCACATTCTCTTCTGAATCTGGCTTGAATTTCTGGCAGTTCCCTGTTGATGTACTGCTGTAACCATTTTTGAATTATCTTCAGCAAAACTGCACTTGAGTATGATATTAGTGTTACTGTTTGATAATTGCTAAATTCCACTGGATCACCTTTCTTTGGAATAGGTATAAATATGATCTCTTCCAGTCGGTTGGCCAGGTAGCTAGCTGTCTTCCAAATATCTTAGCATAGATGAGTGAGTACCTCCAGCTTTGCATCTATTTGTTGAAACATCTCAATTGGTATTTCGTCAATTCCTGGAGCCTTGTTTTTCACCAATGCCTTCAGCGCAGCTTGGACTTCTTCCTTCTGTACCATTAGTTCTTGATCCTGAAATGGTTGAATGTCAACCAATTCTTGTTGGTACAGTGACTCTGTGTACTCCTTCTATTTTCTTTTGATGCTTCTTGCATTGTTCAGTATTTTTTTTGCCTGTAGAATCCTTCAATATTGCAACTCGAGGCTTGAATGTTTTTTCAGTTCTTTCAGGTTTTTGCACATTTCAATTTAACACTTTGCTGTGTCTTCTCAAATCACTCTTTGAAATCTTTTGTTCAGCTCTTTTATTTCATCATTTCTTCTGTTTGTTTTAGCTACTCTACATTCAAGAGAAAGTTTCAGAGTTTCTTCTGACATCCATTTTGTCTTTTCTTTCTTTCCTGTCTTTTTAGTGACTTTTTGTTTTCTTGATGTATGATGTCCTTTATGTCATCCCACAACTCGTCTGGTCTTCAGTCATTAGTGTTCAGTGGATCAAATCTATTTTTGAAATGGTCTCTAAATTTGGGAGGAATATGCTCAAGGTCATACTTTGGCTCCAGTCAACTTGTTTTAATTTTCTTCAGCTTCAACTTGAACTTGCATGGGAGCAGTTGATGGTCTGTTCCACAGTCGGCCCCTGGCCTTGTTCTGACTGATGATACTGAGATTCTCCAATGTCTGTTTCCACAGATGTAGTCGGTTTGATTCCTGCATATTTCAACTGGCGAGGTCCACATGTATAGTCACCATTTATGTTGCTGAAAAAGGTATTTGCCGTGAGTAAGTCATTGGTCTCGCAAAATGTTATCATGCAATCTCCGGCGTCGTTTCTATCACCAAGGCCGTATTTTCCAACTACCGATCCTTCTTTGCTTCCAACTTTCTCGTTCCAATCACCAATAATTATCAATGCATCTTGATTACATGCTTGATCAATTTCAGGTTGCAGAAGTTGGTAAAAATCTTCAATTTCCTCATATTTGGCATTAGTGGTTGGTGTGTAAATTTGAATAACAGTCATATTAACTGGTCTTCCTTGTAGGCATATGGATATTATCTTATCACTTCAACACTGTATTTCAGGACAGATCTTGAAATGTTCTTTTTGACAATGAATGCGACACACTCATAGTCCTTTGGCTAAGACTGGAATTCTAAGGACACAGAAAATAGTTAAGAAATGAAAATCTTTGCAATGAGAAAAAGGAATGGATAGAACCAGAGGAAGAAATCCATAGTATATGATGGAGTATTTGACACAAAAATAATAGGTTTCAGAGGTAAGACTAAGGAAAGCATGTTTTAGGGATTAGAAAAGCCATGCACTTAACTCAATAATATCATTATTCTGGATTTTTAACTCTTTTTTTAATATGTAAAACTATGTGTCATTCAAGTTTCTCTTTGAAAATATTATTCAAAAAATTTTAATGAGCCTCCTAAAATCAATAATAAAATTTATTCTAATTATATCCTGACAAAACCCTGAGTCACAATAAATCCAGATTTAGAAAAGGTTAAATATTATATGGTACAGTATTTAAAACTTCAGTGTCATTCTTTTCTGAATGGAATACAGTCTAAAAGATGGCAGCTGGAGAGAGCGAGGGCCGCAGGAGACTGTTCATCTCATTATTTCCATTCAATAATATGGATGCCTGAAAATATGAACGAATGGGTAACTGCCAGAACTTTTAATTCAGTCCTTAAAATCTGTCTAGTGAATACAGTCCTAGATCTGAACCACCTGCAGAGTTTTAGCCTGTTGCAGCTCTAGACACATATTCAAAAACAAAGGTAATAGCCTAAGCACTCTGTAACAAACAACTCCGATCTAATGTGCCTAAACTCCTTTCTTTTTAGCCAGCAAAAAGTAATGTACAAGGTATCCTGCACCTCCTCATAAAACACATCTGGAATAAGGAAATACAGTTATCTCACTTCTTATATAGCAGGCAGATGGGACTAAAAGTTACATTCTTGGGTTTTACTTTGATATTTTCTGATAATCCCATCAAACACAAGGGGTGGCCATACAGCTATATTGTTGTTTTTACGTGCCGTCGAGTCAGTTCAGACTCTTACAGACCCTATGTACAACAGAATGAAACACTGCCCAGTCCTGCATCATCCTCACAGTCATTGCTGTGTTTGAACCCACTGCTGCAGCCACTGTGTCAGTCCATCTTGTTGAGGGTCTTCCTCTTTTTTGCTGACCCTCTATAGTACAAAGCATGAGGTCCTTCTCCGGGGACTGGTCCCTCCTGATAACATGTCTAAAGTAAGTGAGACGAAGTCTCGCCATCCTATAGTTACAGCTTCTCCAATTGTTTGAAAAAAAACTACTCTGGGCTATTATCAAATCTCCTCAAACTAACCGGCAACCTTAGGTCTATTTCCTTCAGGTACTATGCCAAACTCTGAACCTAAATAATAACTGACCCATCTTACCCCTCCTCCTCCTTCACGACCCACACCTATTTTGCCTGTCATTTTTAAATCATTCTGTCTATATATATGTAAGAAGATTTAACACTTAATTTCCTCCATCCAACTGTAATCTTCATGAGATCAAGTATCATACCTAATTGTTTCTGAGTATCCTTACCAGTTGCCGTGGAGTTAATTCTGACTCATGGGGACCCCATATGTTTCAGAGTAGAATGACCTCCAGAGGGTTTTCAATGGCTGACTTCGGAATAGATTGACAGGCCTTTCTTTCCAGGCACCTCTGGGTGGACTCAAACCACCAAACTTTCAGTTAGCAGCTGAGTACATTAATCATTTGCATTACCCAGGGTTACACAGGGTTATTTTAGGTTTTAATACATACTGCCAAATACACTTTTTGTGCCAGTATCCACCTCTAGCTATGTGATGGAAACAGAATTCTAAGATAACTTCCAGTGACACTTGTATAATCCATTCTGTTTGAGTGTGGGTGGAATCTGTAATTTGCTTCTAACCCATAGATGGCAAATGTGATAAGATGTTGTATCAGTTATCAATTTTTTGCCTCAGCTATAAATGCACCCTTAAATATATGTTCTATGATAACCAGTGGAATTCCTTTAAGCCTTTTTATTTGTTAAGAATTTTGGTATTTTGCAAATATTTTTTCTCAGTTTATTCTTTTCCTTTCATTTTTGCTTATGTTTTTAAAAAACATACAGGAAGTTTACAACTTCTTGTATGATTTCTTTTGTTAACGTTATGTTTAAAGTACGCATATTTTCTTTTAAAGCAATGCTGTCCAACTGAACTTTCTATGCTGATGCACCTTCCAGTACACTGGCTATTAGCCACATGTGCATACTGAGTACTTGAACTGTAGCTAGCACAACTGGAAAGATTTATCCTATTTAACTTTAATTAATTTTAAATTTAAGGAGACACATGTGGCTGCCATAATGGATTGCTGTTGTTAGTTGCCACCAAGTCGGCTCTGACTCATGACAACCATATGCATAACAGAACGAAACATTGCCAGGTTCATGATCACTGGTATGCTTGAGTCCATTGTTGCAGCTACTGTGTCATTCCATTTCATTGAAGGTTTCCCTCATTTTCATTTACTTTACCAAACAAGATTCTTTTTTATTAAAACTTAAAATTCCGTATTTAGAATTTATCTTAAAGAAATACTCAAGAATTTACACTAAGTTATCCACAAAGATATCTGTCAAAGCATAATAAAAATTTTGGAAACAACCTAAACACTCAAAAAGGGAATCCTAATTTAAAGTCATAATTTTTAAATAAATGCAGCCTATTTTCTCTTTCTCTGTGTATACATATATGTTTGACATATAATATTTATTTATTTCAATATACATAAATCTTAGCTTTGTGGCTGAAATTACAGTTCATTACACAGTGGAAATGAGGTTTCTTCCATTACAAAACACAGTATCCTGTATTGGCCTACTACTGTAATAGTTCACTCTTTTTTCCAGCAATCACTGGTTATATACAATACTGCTGTGATTATGACCATCACTTTTCTCTGCACATCACTTATCACTGTCATAGCCTATCTGTTCATATAAACTTTGCTTCAATTTCCCACTATCCTCCTCCCCAACCTACACCCAGTACACACATTCTACTAAGTAAGGCAAGACTGATGGCAGACAAGTTGAAAACAGTATTTAACAAGCCTGTGCTATGATCTCAGTCTTACCTATCCGGATATTTAGTTTATTTAAAGCTACAAGCTAGCACAGAGAAAACATACACTGTCAGGAAATACATACTTCCTTATTTCATATGCCACATTTTTTCATACTGTCATATCTCTGAAAACAGGATATATCTTAAAATCGATGACATACCATACTTTAATTGCAGAGATCTCTCTTAGCTAAATGGCACATAAAATAAGTACACAGTCTCAAAATTGATAGCATCTTCAATTTGGTATAACAAGGTATAGAAAACCAGGTTCTGTGTGAACAGAATTCTCTGCTTTCTCCAATTTCATTACTTAAACTTGATGAACCAATTATGTAATAAATCACACCTGTGGTTTATAATTTGTTCTCGTGCATCTGTCTTCAGTCTTAAGCATCAGAGAGGCTGCTTGAACCTGTGAGCTTAAGGGCTTCACTAAAGTGACTTCTGAAAGTATTTGCATGAATAAATACAAAACCACATCCAATTAATCAGATACAGGATTATGCCGCATATCAGTGTAGTTGATTTGATTCTAATCAAATGAAGTTCTTCAGTTCTTCACACACCCCCAATAAAGTCAACATCATGAACTACATATACAGTCCATGACTAAACACACTATAAAATATTTAAAATAATACTGCAAGAAGTAAGAAAGTACAAAGTCACAAAATAAATTTTCCTAGAAACTGAATGAATTATTTTAAAAATTATCGCAAAGGTTCAATGATGACACACAAGGATTCTATATTTCACCTTCGGTAAGAATGGCTCTGCTTGGGGTATAAAAGTTACTAGATGTGTGTTCAATAACCAAGATATACAATCATACTTTAAAAAATGCATATCCTTTATTTTCTTTCTCTGCTCCAAAAGTTTACATTTTCTCAACTGTGTCTCAAAGTTCATCCCACTTACTCATCAACTTTTTAGTTTTGAGGGAAAAGTGGGACCCAAATTGCAGATTTTAAGAAAGTCTGAAGTTGTCAAATATCTACTCTTCCAGCAATGTGATGATGGTAGTGAAATTTTTTTTTTTAATTAAAAATATTAAGCCCTGGTGGTGCAGTGGTTAAGAGTTCAGCTGCTAACCAAAAGGTCAGCAGTTCGAATCCACTAGCCGCTTCTTGGAAACCCTATGGGGCAGCTCTACTCTGTTCTGCGGGGTTGCCATGAGTCAGAATCGACTTGACAGCAATGGGATTGGTTTTTTTTTTTAAATAAAAACTACTTTAAAACTCACATGGCTGGAGCTAAGTACCCTTCATCATTTCAACAATAACCAATACAAGGTTCACTTAATTTTCTGTAAAACTGGAAAGGGTAGAAGCTATTACTTAATTGCAGCCTTTCATTTAAAAAATTCTAATAAACATTCTGGGTGACATGAATGTCACCGTACCAGCTCACATTGTTAAGAATTACACCCTAAAAAAAAAAAAAAAAAGTGTTCAGCTGAACTTGAATATAGTCATGTGATATGTCAATCCTATGTTTTTGTAAGCCTGCAGTAAATTCACAACCACACTTGTTTAGAACAATTGTCAGATTATTTAGGAAAAGTAACTGCCTCCTAATCATTTAAGAGCTCAATAATCTCTTTTTGTTTTTGTTTTTTTTTTTTGGTTTGTTTCCTGAATCTACTAATAGGTATCTCCTGAAGGTTAATTGTAAGAAAAAAAAAGTTTATTATGCTTATTACCAAACATACAGAAATTTCTCCACATTCCAATTGTGAATCTTTCATAGCAATGTTTAAAATACATTTTGCACCAGATATAATGATTTCTTCATGTTTCAGTGAACAAGTTTACTACAAGAGGCTTCCTTGGACAATAAATCTTGAGGCTCACCACACAAAAGCAATTAAGAGTTCTCTTTATCATGCATTACTGTGATTTTCTTAAATTATTCTCTGAAATGGCAAATAAATGAGATTGAAAAGATCCATCAGACAATATCAACTTCAATAATGCATGACATATTAATAGACTAGATAATGCAAACTGAACACCAGAAACATGAGGATATGTAAAATTATCCTCATTTTACCCCGCATCTACCTTTAAACCAAAATGCAGTTTCACCATTATACCTTTAATTCATTTTAAAAAATTAGGCATAATCATTGAAACCCTCTACTGTGTGAACAACCTTAGATCTTCACATTTAGGCAAAGAGTTTGTCTTCTATTCAACCACGGGTGCAATAAACTCTCGAAGGTTTTTTTTTTTTCCCCTCTTTTTTTCACTATAACACGAACAATAAAACACTGATAAAAGTAGCAGATCATTTGTATATTAAATAACAAACCTATGGCTAGATTTTCTTTAAGAACTAACAATCTTGGAAAAACACTTAAGCACTGTAAATTTATATTTTCTATAAAATGAGAAAAGAAAAATAAAGCAATACTCAGGAAATAAACGTGAATGCCAGATGAAATACATAAAGATACATAAAACCTACCTAGCAAAGTCTGCAAATAAACATTTCTACATTCTTACTAAACTAGGTATGTACATGCTTTTGAAATTTTTAATGTAGTAAAAGAAGAGCTTTTACAATTCTGTTTAATCCTTGGGACAGTTATTAGAAAAGAGCTCTTCATATTTATTATTCTTTCAATCCCAGATAGCAAACATTTACTTTCAAAACAGCAATAGACAAATTACATAAAAATACTTTCTCTAGAATTTTCTTAAAGTAGTCTAACTGAACACGAGAAAGTAAAATGCCCTTAAAGTTTCAAGGCCACAGGAAAACATGCAAGAACTCTGAGTATATTGTTCCCATGACCCCTTCCTCAGAAATCTATTACAGAGGGAGCTTCAAACAACCTAAATGACTAGAGACATCAAAACGAGAACAAGCAGGAAGCATTAAATATGTAGCTATTTGTTGAACTGAGACTAAATGTAGGTTAAAAGAGAGAGATTAGGTATGTAATGGCTTTGTAATCTGACAATGTAGACACAGTGCAAAAAAATTTTTTTTAATTGGCAGAGAATGAGAATAGCACAAGGAAAACTTTTTTTTTTTTTACACTGTAATTAATGTTTTAAATAATGTTTAACTTTATGTTTTTACTGTTTAACTAATGGTGGTAGTATTAGTATTTTTATTCTGAAAATTATAAATGTAAAACTGGACAAAGCAAATGAATAATTATGGAACATATATCATTCACTACGTCCATGAGAACTGGAATTCTTAGTATAAAAGAAAGGAGATACAGATATAAAATACAATAAAGAGATTAAGCAAAAACTCTATTGTCCTGATTTTGAATGGCAAATATTAAGTATGAACACATACGTCTTTAACACACACACACGTACTCTGACACATAAAAAGGGCTAGAAATCCAGCAGCAATGAGCATCCAAATTGTGATCTTGAAAAACCATTACCCTTTAATGGTTAATTCTATGTCAGGAAATGTAACAAATGAGCCCGGAACATCTTGACACACCAGATAATAGGAAAACTATCAACCACTATCAGGATCAAAGAAAGAAAAAAAAACCTCAGGAGCCAACTTGAAAAGACTTCCAACTGGCCAAAGACAGGACAATTTGAGCTTCAAGAAAGATAAGAATTGCAATGGATTAAAACCCATCAAACATATTTAAATCAATGGTTTCATAAATATCTATGGGAGGAAGAGGAAAACGAAGAAGAAATGAAAATAAACCATAAAAGCACTAGAAGGAAACATATAGCAGAAAAAACTTTCTAATTAAAATATAAAATCTGAAAGCTATTAAAGAAAACTGATATATTTAATTATTTCAAAATAAAAAGTAAGTTTCCATAGAAAACACACTATCAGTAAAGTAAAACAAACCAAAACTGGGGAAAATATTTTTAGCTCACATATTCTAGAAATCCTTAAGAGGAACACCCAGGAACATGGTATTAATAGATAATACCGAGAACATGAAATACAAATGGCTCTTAAACCTATAAAGAGATGTTCAACAACATTTATAATAATAGAAATACAAGCTAAAATTACATTTTTAGCATTTTAAACCTATCAGATTAGCAAAGACACAAAAGTTTGATAACCTTTGGCATTGATTTACAATGGCATTGGGGAAGCTTTCGAAAAACAATGTCAGCAGAAATGTGAACTGTTACAACCTCTATGAAAAAAAATTGGCAGTATCTATCAAAGTTAAAAAAAAAAAAAACATGTACTTTGAGCACAGAAATCATCTTTTGGATACTTACTGCATATATTGCATATGTGTAAAATAATGTATCCACAAGCTTATTCACTGGAACACTATTTGAAATATCAACAAACTAAAAACAATTCAAATGTCTGTGATTATCGGATAGTTAAATATACCATGGAAACCTGTGCATTTGAAATAAATGAATGAATGAATAAATAATGAGGAAGATCTCTGTAATATGGGGGTTATGGTGGAAAGCAAGACATTATTATGCAAAAAAAAAAAACAAGGTACAGAACAGTATGTAAAGAATCACTTTTTGGGTAGGAGTGATAAGAATATATGTAACTGTATTTGCTTCTACGTGCATAAAAAAATTCTGGAAGGATACACTAAAGACTAATAGCAATGGTTACTTTTCTGAGAAGGTGATGGATGAGTGAATGGAGAACAGGGATCAGAGAGAAACTTTTCACTGCATTCCTTTTAAAATTTTGCTAACGGTATCAATGCTTGTTGTTGTTGGGTGCTGCCAAATCGATTCCAACTCACAGCAACCCCATGTGACACAGTAGAACTGCCCCATGGGGTTTCCTAGGCTGTAATCTTTAGGAGAGCAGACTGCCACGTCTTTCTCCCACAGAACTGATGGGTGAGTACAAACTACCAACCTTTCGATTAGTAGCCAAGTGCTTAACCACTGTACCATCAGGACTCCTTTATTAATGTTTAATCCATTCAAATAATTCATTTTTAATTGATCTTAATACTAGAAATGCAAACGCAGTTGTAATTTGAAAAATCACTACTTGTCATTGCTGTTTGGGATGCTGTATTGTAGGCTAAGTATATTACAGTTAAAAACTCAACAACTCATTATTCCTTCACTGTGTTTAACGGGTCAAATTAGATGAAATGAAGAGATTGTTAACAGAGCTGTATTAACAGTCTAAAATTAAACTTATTTTCAAGATTTTTATATATGTCCAGAAAAGAAATTCAATTATTTTCTTCTAAAAGCATGAATTTTTCATAGTTGCAATTTTTTTGTTTAAAACCACGTAAGAACTAGCATTCCTCGTAGAAATGATACACACTTCCCTGATAAATAGTTTATCAATCATAAAATCACTATTTGACCATTCCCATTAGCAAAAGTAAAGTAAGAATCTCTTCAGCAATAACCTGTCAACAGTAGCTACTATCCTATAACTTGCATTAACTCAAATCTCACCCTTTAGACCACCTCTGCCGCAGAATGTGTATTCCTTCTGTATTCTAATACCAAAACATTTTGGTAGGAGAAATAGAGGACACAAAAATAGTAAGAGCTAAAATAGGGAGAAGAGGAGAGGTATTTACAATTCCAAATATTAAAAATGCTTAAAAACAAAGAGAATTCTATGATATTAAAAAAGAAACATATAAGCTGCATATAAAGAAAAAAAACATAACAACCACGTCCTGTCTCTCTGTGAAAAACTACATAAAAAGGTGTCCCACATAACTATCAGATCCCTAAACAATAGTTCTGATAGTCATCCCCTGGCAAGTATTTCTGAGCAGCACTGATTTTGAATGATGGCACTACCCTATCTAAACACATTTTATTAAGTCCTAAACTTTGAATTATAACAGCACAAGCTGTCAAGTTAGTTTTTAAAAAAACAAATGTGAGCTGAAGCAATTTGGCCTCTGCCCAACTTTTATACTGCATTTATAATTTAGAAAATATTTCTATAAGAGTACGCAGTTCTCATTAGTAGATTTCCACCAAGATGTGGCCCATGGTAAGTGTTACCCTCTTCTTTAGCCTACCTACCGGACAGGGCACAGCAGTACACAGGCTCTTACAGGCACTCCTGTAATATACCTGCTGCCAAAACAAACACAAGAGGTAAGCAGTAAACATCAGGAAGATCATGGCAGCAGAGGTCAACAGCCCTATTCTAAGCAGGTGTTACACAGAATATTAATAAAGGCAGAATAATAACTTTGTATTTCTTTAGAGGAAAAAGGTACTCAACACTTCTGGGATTACTGCTAATATTATATCTAAGGGCTAATACCAAATTAAGTGAACTTGGGCAGGAACAGATAAAATGCAACAAACATCATCTAGCATATGAGATATGCTAGAAAGGAGTTTAAAACATATAACTGAATATGTTGTTATAATTCTTGTACAGTTCTATCATAGCCACTCCTCCCCAAGCCCCACCTCCAATAAATAATAATCCCATGGTTTATTGGCTATTATTCCCTTGGCTGATTATATAAACATCAAAATTGTTCTTCGTGGCGTCAATTTTTCGAATGTCCTAAACCTGGCATAAAACAGTGGTAGTATTAGTTTAGAAATTAAAATCCCACCAGAATGCAACTTTTTGGATGTTATGTGCAATATTTACATAACAGTACTGACAACACATTAAGTTGCTTGCTGTCTTCGAAGCTGAACTATAGAAATAAGTAAACAGAGAGAGTAGCTCCCAGGCCACGTTTCTTAATCTGTGAAGCTAAGAAACTTCACAGGTTCAGTAGCCTCCTTTCTAGACCCTGATTCTGGAACATGACACATTTCACTAAAGGTTATATCACCCCTTGAAGCTTCTTAGGAAATAGCCAGCTGACATTGTTACCACCAAATGTGACAATTTATCCTGTCTAAAACTTCTAAAGAAAGCAGTAAAATGTTATCATGTTGCATACATACTCAAAACTTCATTATATTCTGATAAGGAAAGTAAATTCTTTTGACAGTCAACTAAAATACCTCCCAAGAACCAACAATTAGGTTTCCAAAGAAAGCTAACCACTACCAAGAGCAAGAAAGTCAAGCACATATTCAAAACTACTAAGATAGAATAAAAGGAGCTGAAAAAGAAGAGAATGAGAGAAAAGAGAAAGAAATTAAGAGATGGAACCAATGAATGAATCATAAACATCCTAATACATTACATAGAGGACACAACAGTCATGTGCCATATAATATCCATTCGAGCAACTTCCAACCGCATGTACATCCATGGTCCCGTAAGGTTAAAACAAGAGTTCAGAAATTCGAAAGGAGAATGATAGCAGACTTATCTAATGTCAGTTAGTCAAATATTTGTCCTAGTATATAGTATACAGTGTACCTTTCTATGCATAAAAAACATTAAAGAAACACTTCTGGATACACTAAAATATCTTTCTTTAACATAAGATAGTAATAATAATAATGTTTTGATGAACGTCACAAAGTAGCGCTTGTTCATTATTACAAAGCACTGTATGTACCTCGAATTTTTAATATAATAGGCTTTACAGGGGTTGGTTTGTAACTACAGGTTGTAAGTAAGTCGGCTGTTCATAATCTGGGGACTGCCTGTATATATATAATATAGTGTTTCCACAACGTGCAAATCACATAATGTCCTATTTCACAGAACGTGTCATGGACAATAAGTGATGCAAGACTGTATGTAATTTATATACAAAGAAATAAGAACCCCACTAAAAACATTAAACAGAAATGAAGAAAGTTTAAGAAAATAATTAGTCAATATTCAGCTTATATGCCATGTCTTAACAGTAAAAACACTCAGGTATATTTACTTTAAATTTTTAGATATGGCCAATATCTTAGTGAAAACAAACTGTGCAGTGGTAATAACAGTAGTAATAGTAGTAATACTAGTGATACTAATCATAATGATGACAGCAGGAGAGTGAAAAGAAAAAAAACAGGAAAATGGGGAGATGAGGCATAAACAGAATTAATGTGTTCGTATAAAATCTTAGGGCACTGAAGAAGAGAAAGTGAGCAGAAGAAATTGCAAGATGTGGCCATCTATTTCACTGGTCTCAACCCATCTGGAGCAAGGGAGAATAAAGAAAACCAAAGACACAAGGGAAAAATTAATCCAAAGGACTAATGGACCACAACTACCAGAGCCTCCACCAGACTGAGTCCAGTACAACTAGACGGTGCCCGGCTACCACCACTGACTGCTCTGACAGGGATCACAACTGACGACACAGGACAGAGCTGGAGAAAAATGTAGAACAAAATTCTAACTTACAAAAAAAGAACAGACTTACTGGTCTGACAGAAATGGGAGACACACTGAGAGTATGTTCCCCACACACCCTTTTAGCTCAGTAATGAAGTCACTCCTGAGGTTCATCCTTCAGCCAAAGATTATAGACAAGCTCATAAAACAAGACTATAGGGGCACACCAGCCCAGGGGCAAGGACTAGAAGGCAGGAGAGGACAGGAAACCTGGTAATAGAGAACCCAAGGTTGAGAAGGGGAGAGTGCTGACGTGTCCTGGGGCTGGTAAACAATGTCACAAAACAATATGTGTACTAACTGTTTAATGAGAAATTAGTTTGTTCTGTAAACCTTCATCTAAAGTACAATACTAAAAGAAAGAAAGAAACTGCAAGATGCTAAACAGACAGAGGAAAGAGAAGACAATTCCACAGAGGAATGAAAGCAATTCTACAGCCAAATAATACCATTGCTAACTAAATACCATACTGATCAATGAATATTTAGCAAGCAAAGAACACTCGGAGCACTCTGTGGCATTGCTTAATTTACTTCAAATTTTGAGCTTTTTTTCAGGGTTTAAAATACCTAGGTATTAAGTTAATACCAGGCATACTGCAACTATGCATCAACAACTTTACTTAACAGATGAACAAGGACTGATTGTTTTACCCTCCCCCTAAAATAAACTAAATTTCTGGAAGGCTTAAGTAGTGTATCTCCCATAGTGTCCTATAGCATAATGCATTGAAACAATATTTGTAATTTGACTGTTCACCATAGAAAATGACACTTTTTCGAAGTTACATAGTGTAAATAGCAACTATGTAAGTGGCAGACTAATTTCAAAAGGAAATAAAAATTATTTAGCCAAAAAGTCATTTTTTAAGGATGAGAATCATGTATTAGGCACTACAATACAATGGTTCCTACCTAATAACAGAAAAAATTCAAGTCAAAGCTTGAGTACAATATGAAGCTGTTGCTCTCCCTCAATAACTCTGACGTACTATTCTACTTCACCTTTCTCAAGACTTAGCTTAATTTGGTGTCCAAAATGACAGAACTTTAATATGAAGTACTAAACAAATAATTTCATGAATAAGAGTGTGCACAAAACTGGTTCCTATGAGGCAGAGGTTAAATATGTCTCATATTTCCAATTTTTCCAAGCTACTGTGCCAGTCCATCATTTCGGACACCAGTCACTCCCTTGCCCTCAGCACTCTTTATTCCCTCATTGGGTTCCGTAATTCACTGTAATGTCTCACGGAACTGTATTTTCAATTAAGGGGTTTACTGGGGTACAACTCAGGAAAGAACTCAGAACAGAATGCAACTTCGAAGTAACAGAGTAAACGCAGGATGCAATTGGTCAGTCAGGACAGCTTTCTCAAAGGATAACCTTTGGAGCAAAAATGCTCCCTGCTGGTACAGTTCTTCATCAGGACCTTGGAAAGCTGTCTGCCACCAAGGCCTCTCCGCCATCAGCCTCTCCGTTGCTAACTGGCCCATCTCATAGCCAGTATAGCAGCTTGCCCAGCTCCCTCAGCTGCTGCTCCCCTAACAACAGCTCTCTGCCTTCAGGTCTCTCCACCGTCGGCTTCTCTGCCATCAACTGGCCCAGCTAATAGCCAGTGTAACAGCCTGTTTACCTTTCTTAGCTGCTTTCTGCCATCAGGCTTTGCTGCCATCTGGCCTTTCTGTTGCTGGCTCTCCACCAATGGTCTCTCGTTACTAACTGGCCCAGCTCATAGCCAGTGTAGCAGCTTGCTCAGCTCTCTTAGCTGCTCTGTGCCATCAGGCCTCTCTGCTGTCAGGCCTATCTGTTGCCAGCTCTCCACCACTGGCCTGTCTGCTGCTAACTAGCCCAGCTCACAGCCAGTGTAGCAGCTTCGGGACCACTCAGCTTCCACATGGCTCTGCTTCTCTGCCAGCCCAGCTCTTAGGGAGCATCTCTCTCTCAAACAGGAGGCCTCGAAAACCTGTGTTTTGGCTACTCGTATCCCCATCTTCATCAGTAAAATGGCAGGGCATCCCTGACCAGACCAGAGTTCAACCACCTAAATTACCCACGAGATGTCAATCAACTCAGGTCTTATTAATTACCAGCCCAAGCCAGACAAAAGTACCAAACCATCAACTTGTTTACAACTCACCCAGGAAATGTCAATCAACCTGAGGAATCCCCTGAGCAAAAGTAACAAACCTCTGGAGGAGAAAACAACCTGGAAGCCCTCCCCCAAGTTGCTTATCCAAAGAACTAGGGCAAAGGTAACAACTTCTCAGGGTTTAAAACCCACTGCCTTGGAGTTTATTCCGACTCATAGCGACCCTATAGGACAGAGTACACGTACCTGCCCCATAGGGTTTCCAAGGCTGTAAAGCTTTATGGAAGCAGACTGCTACATCTTTCTCCTGCAGAGCGGCTGGTAGCTTCAAACCACTGACCTTTTGATTAGCAGCCAAGCGCATTAATCACTGTGCAACCAGGGCTACCCCTCAGGGTTTACAGGGGAAAAAAATCTCCAAGTGGTTTTTTTCCAAAGAACTAAAGCAAAACGCCACATAAAGGAACTCATTGTGCCACAAGTACTCTCATTGTTGTCCTTTCCAAAGGTCTTTGAATTCCAATTTTGAAAGTAACTAGACAGACATATAACATAGTTTTCCAAATCTGACTCCTATTCTCTCCAGCACCTCAAATCTGTTCCTCTAGCAGTCTTTTCCGTCTCATAGTATGGTAACTCCCTCTTTGCGGTTGCTCAGGCCAAAAGTCAACCATAATCCTCTCTCCTTCTCATACCCCATATACTATCAATCAACAAACTCCGTTAGATCTACACTACTACAATCCTAGTCCAAGCTTTCATTGTGTCTCACCAGGATTATTGAAATTTCTTCTTAATTAGTCTCCCTGCTCCTGCCCTTGTCCCTCCTACACTCTATTCTCAACGTAAGAGCCAGAATAATCCTGTTAAAACCTAAGTCAGATCTATTAAAAATCTTTCAGCAGCACCTGACAAAGAGCATTCCAAAGCTAAAACCCTTGGTGAAACTGGGATTTCTCACTAGAGTCTGAGCCCAAACCTTTCTTGTCCTAAGCGACTCCATCTTGGAGTTCTTCTGTCAAATACTGCAGCTTGTCATTTCTTCCTCCCTACTCTGCTAGAAAGGAGACCCAACAGAATGCAGAAATTATCGAACAATATCATTAATATCACATACAAGTAAAATTTTGTGACAGATCATTCAAAAGAGGTAACAGCAGTACATCGACAGGAAACTACCCAAACTTCAAGATGGATTCAGAAGTGGACATGGAACCGGGGATATCATTGCTGATGTCAGATGGATCTTGGCTGAAAGCAGAATATACCAGAAAGATGTTTACCTCTATTTTATTGACTATGCAAAGGCATTCAACTGTGTGGATAACAAATTATGGATAACATTATAAAGAATGGGAATTGCAGAACACTTAATTGTGCTCAGGAGGAACCTGTACTTAGACAAAGAGGCAGTTATTCGAACAGAACAAGGGGATACCGCACGGTTTAAAGTCAGGAAAGGTGTGTGTCAGGGTTGTATCCTTTCACCATACTTATTCAATCTATATGCTGAGCAAATAATCTGAGAAGCTGAACTATATGAAGAAGAACGGTACATCACAATTGCAGGAAGGCTCATCAACAACCTGTGATATGCCGATGACACAACCTTGCTTGCAGAAAATAAACAGGATGTGAAAGATCAAAGACCACGGCCTTCAGTATGGATTACACATCAATAAAAAGAAAACAAAAATCCCCACAACTGGACCAATAAGCAACGTCATGATAAATGGAGAAAATAGTGAAGTTGTCAAGGATTTCATTTTACTTGGAACTACAATCAACACCCGCAGAAACAGCACTCAAGAAATCAAACGACACAGTGCACTGGGCAAATATGCTCCAGAAGATCTCTTTAAAGTGTTAAAATGCAAAGATGTCACTTTAAGGACTAAGGTGCGCCTGACCCAAGCCATTATGTTTTCATTCACCTCATGTGCATGTGAAAGCAGGACAATGAATATGGAAGACTGAAGAACTGATGTCTCTGAACTAAGATATTGGCAAAGAATATTGAATATACCATGGACTGCCAGAAGAACGAACAAATCTGTCTTGGAAGAAGTACAGCCAGAATGTTCATTACAAGCAAGGATGGCACATACTTTGAACATGTTATCAGAAGGGACCAGTCACTGGAGAAGGACATCATGCTTGGTAAAGTAGAGGGTCAGCAAAAAAGAGGAAGACCCTCCATGAGGTGGACTGACACAGTGGCTGCAACAACAGGTTCAAACGTAACAACGATTATGAAGGTGGTGCAGGACTGGACAGTGTTTCATTTTGTTGTACACAGAGTTGCTATGAGTCAGAACTGACTCTACGGCACCTAACAACAACAACTCTGCCAGAGGAAGCGCTTGCGGTTAGAAAATGGCTGATGCTAAAAAGAGATGATTCAAGACCACACAGGTGTTAGAAGAGCGAAACATGTGGCCTAACTACTATGCCAAACCCATTGTTGTCGAGTCGATTCCTACTCCTAGTGACCCTACAAGACAGAGTCAAACTGCCCCATAGGGTTCCAAGGCATGGCTGGTGGATTCAAACAGCCACCCTTTTGGTTAGTAGCCGTAGCTCTTAACCACTGTGCCACCAGGGCTTCACACCACTGTGCCAGTTCTCATAAAATACCTCCTTCCCCTTCTCTCAAAAATGTCTTTCTAACTTATCCTTGGGTCCTTACATTTTCTTTATAAACTTGTTTGGTCTAACCCCTCTTAAAACTTATAATTAAAATAAACTAATATTACAAAATTATAGCTTTTCTGTATCAAAAACCATTTCACTCCTTAAGCATTAGATATAACCATCCTAGAACTTTTTGTTTTATATTTCAACAGAATCCTCCATCTTAATGCTAAAGTAACTCAATTTAGCATAGACTACATATGTTTAGATGCCAGAAAACATGTGGTTTTAGTGGTCAACCAGAATCCTGTTATCTAGAGTCATCCTTGCAAAAGATGTCAACACATGCCAGGATGGTCAACCGAGGCACCACCACCTTCAGTTTTGTATATATTAACCAATCAATACTGTTTTAGTTGTAATCTACTGCTTGTGGTTTTTCTTCTTCCTAAGTCTTTGTATTACTGTAGCTCCTCCTGCCTCACCCAAAACACATTGTTGGATTTTTCTCGGCACTGTCTCCCCATTTTGCAGAACACTTTCTTTGTCATAATAAAACCCTTTGTTTTTAAACCTAGACAGACCATTGTGGTGCTTCCACTACAACACCCCATTCTCAGAATAAAAATGGCCACCTCCCTAGAATAAAAGCCAAAATGCTTACAATGGCCTACAAGAACCTGTATGATCTGGTACTTTCTCAGACTTTATCTCCCTCTCAAATTATACTCCCCCTCACTCCATTTCTACTCCTGGCTTCTTTTCTGTTCCTCAAGCACTCTTGTATCTTCCATCTTGAAGCCTCTGTACTTACTCTTGCCTTTGCCAGGAACACTCTTCTCCCATATATCAACATTCTCCCTCTTCAAGTCTTCGCTCAAATGTCATCCGCAGTAAGACTTAACTTGATCATTATTTTAAAACTGCACCACCACTATCATCACCCAGCACTGCCTAGCGCCATCTTCTGTTTTATTTTTCTGCAGATCACTTATCACTTTCTCACATACTATATAATTTACTTATTTTGTTTGTTATTCTTTTCCCACTAGAATGTAAGTACCACAAGGGCAGGGCTTTGTTTTTTCTGGTTTAACTGCACTATTTCTTGTACCTACAACAGTACATAGTATATAAGAGGCATTCAATAAATATTTTTTAGATAAATGAATTGTATTTCCTTGATTTTAAGATAAGTGTTAGTTACAAGAGTATTTCTAAATTTCCAAGTAGAAAGGCATAATATATATAACATTATAAAAATGCTCTTTACCCCTTAGTCTCTGGAATAAATAGAGAAAGGTATTATCTTTCTTATGGTTGTGGATTTCTCAATTTATCCTATTATTTCAAAAATAATATAAAAATAGTAGAAAAATTTAAATAGAACATCTAAATGTATCTACAAACAAAACCATGACTGTATTAGAAAATAATGTAAGAAAACATTTTGGAAATAGAGGGCTTATTAAGCAAGAAGATATAAGGAAAATAATACAAAGTTTGACTACATAAAAATTGAACTCTTCATTCATGAAAAAACACTATATATAAAATAATAATAAAAACCTATAGCAATAGACTGGAAGATAGTATTTGCAACCCATAATAAAATTGCTTCATTAAATTCTTACGACAACCTTACTATTAATTTACAAATGAGTGAACTTTGGCAGGAGAGGTTAAGTATCTTAGAAAAGATACCAAAGCCAGTAAGAAGCAGAGTAAGGAAGCAGAACTCACGCTAAATTTCACATTACAGTACACTGCCTTGCCCACAAGTAAGGAAGGAAGAGAGTATTGGGAATGGCATGAGGAAATGAGATCTCTCATCTGCTAGAGACAAAACTGCTCTATTTGAAAGGCAATTTGGAGTAGTTACCAACATTATCCATAATTTTTAAACCAAAAATTCCACTTCTAGGTATTTACCCTGAAGGAATAACCACCCATATAGGCAAAGATGTTTACTGTAACACTGTAGCACAACACTAGAAATAATCTAAGTCCATCAATAAGAAAATAAATATGGTTCATTTTTACTGTCGAATACTATGCAGCAGTTAAAAAAACGTGGCACATCTCTGTACAACGACATGGAAATGTCTCCAAACTATATCGGTAAGTAGAAAAAAAAAGTCCCAGACATTTTAGTATAATCCATTTTAAGCATCAAAATAACAAAAATAAATGAAACCTTCAATATGTGTGTGTATGTGTGTGTGTGTGTATGTGTGTGTATACATACATATGTAAATGATTTTTTCTATCAGAAAGAATATGTACCAAACACTGTTTACCTCCAGAAAGAGCAGAAGGCAAAAAAGCCATTTTCACTCTCTAGAATCCTATACTATTTACAGCTTTTTAAAAACCATAATATGGACCAACGGCCATGAATCAAAAACGATATGAGAAACAGGAAAGCAACCTAGCTTAAGTTTGTACCATTTAGAACCAAACTAAAGGGGAGAAGGCCTAGGAATTATATATGTCAAGGTGCCCTGGTGAAGCAGTGGTTAAAGCACTCAGCTGCTAACTGAAAGGTTGGCGATTTGAACCCACCAGCTGCTCTGAGGAAGAAAGATGTGGCACTCTGCTTCTGTAAAGATTACAGCCTTGGAAACAACATGGGAGAGTTCTACTCTGTCCTACAAGGTCACTATGAGTCGGAATTGACTCTATGGCAATGGGTGGGTGGCCAGAATACTGCCATATCAACTCAAGTAAAGTCAAGACAATTCAGCAGCAAAATGTCATTCATATTCCTATGACAAGCTCAATTATGATACACTGCAAGCACTAATTAGAAAACAAAACAGTAAACTTTACCTTTCTTGAAGTACAGATGTCAAAAAATGGCTTATTTCTGACACTAAATGGTTCTTGTGTTTTATCAATCAGACCAGTCTTCATTTTTTCATGTCGAGGATTTATTATTTCTCGTTCTATACACTGCAGACGAGTATTAAAATCACAATCTCCAACTGGCTGTGCCTGAATTAAATGAGACAATACTGGATCTGTAATTATTTCTTTCTTATTAAAAAATTGGGCAAAAATGTTAAGATCTGACAAATATGGGTGGTTAGTACATGAGTATTCCTTATATTAGTCTCTATACTTTCATATATCCTTAAATTTTTCATACTTTTTTACAGTATTAGAAGTCTATTGTCTAAGACGGACTAGAAAGTGAACCTGCACTGAACACGTATTAAAGTAGGAGGCACAGGAGATAGCACTCCCCCATTTACAAAGAAACAAAGGCACCCCACCCCTTATTTTTCTTTATGAGTCAGTGAACATTACTCTAAGATCTGTGATAAGATTAAGCCAATTCTGGGAAGCATTATTTTTGAGGAATACAGTAGTCACAAACAGAATAAAAACAAAATGGTCTTTTCTGTCCTTGAGGTTCTCAAGTTTGAAGCTCTATGCTTCAAATATAGGAATTCAATCCAAGAAATGATACATGTACTACACTGAAATTTCCCAGAGTGGGGAAAAAAGCCTTTAAGTAGCCTGGACTAAGACAATTCCTGAATCTTAATACAGAAATTTATTATAATAAAATACATTCCAAAAAACAGCTTTTAAATTTTTTCTTAAAAGTCTTCAAAACCTTAAAACTTAAAAAAAAAGAACAACTTGTAATTCCAGAATTCTTAATGCTTTTCAATCTGACTTCAATACTAAATGATTATGCAATGTGAATAATATCCATCTAGAGGAATGATTAAGGAGCATTGGTGGCGTAGTGGTTAAGCTCTCGGCTGCTAACCAAAAGGTCAGCAGTTCGAACCGACCAGCCCCTCCGTGGGAGAAAGATGCAGTAGTCTGCTTCTGAAAAGATTACAGCCTTGGAAACCCTATTGGACAGTTCTACCCTGTCCTATTGGGTTGCTATGAGTTGGAATCAACTTAACAGCAATGGGTTTTTGTGGGGGTAGAGAACAATTTATACGTTTTCATAGACACACACTACTGAATGAGCTTCTTGCATTTATAGATGTCATCTTGTACTGCCTAAATAATTTATACATTCATGCTATAATTAAACATGAACAGGCAAACAGATTCTTGGCTAGTATAAAGCTATTGGAAATGGGTAGAGAATATAAATCCTATTTTTTATATCTATTTACAACAAGGAGTTTTGGATTTTGATTTTAAGTTTCCTGCTTGTATTCATTTTTTTGCCTTCAAGTTACACACTCAACACTTCATGATTAGTTTCTCTTTTTTAAGTGACAGATTAATAAAATGTTGGGGCTTCTTATTTAAATCAAGTAGAGGATAACTAAAACCAAGAAGAGTCTAATTTTACAAAATGGTGTTTTATTTTATCAGAATTAAGCTTGTTTTCTTTACTTACCTGAAGATATAGAAACCTAAAGACAAAGAAATGTGCAAAATATTAGGCAATAAGAGAAAGAAAGGGAGATTTTAAAATATTAACAAGAAGATGGCAACCTCATATGTGTCAGAGTAAAACTGTTCCACAGGGTTTTCAAATTGCTGATTTTTCCAGAAGTAGATCATCAGGCCTTCCTTGTGAGGCACCTCTGGGTAGACTCGAAGCTCGAACCTTTCGGTTAGCAGTCAAGTAAAGCACATTAAGTGTTTGCACCACCCAGGGAGTCCAGGTCACCATAAATCAGAATCAGTTGTTTTTTTACTGGTTTAATAAGAAGGTATCAATTGAGTAACCTTACAGGGTCACAATTTTTCTTTCCTACTATCTCTAACACAGTAACAAAAGTTTTTTTTATTTGTTAAAAATTTTATCTATTATTTTATGGGCAATCTCGCACATAACAGTTTTTAAATCATATTAATTCTACAACATCCCTGAAAACAGACAGATGGTATTTTTACTCGCATTCTATACAGGATGAAATCACAGACGTTAAGTTTTTGGTGAAAGAGCACAGAAACCCTCACCATAAGACAAAATAACAAAATGTGAATTGTCAGAAATTAAACGGAGCCCTGGTGGCACAGTGGGTAAAGCAACTGACTGCTAACTGAAAGGCTGGTGGTTCAAAACCACCAGCGGCTCTGTGGGAGAAAGATGTGGCAGTCTGCTTCCATAAAGATTTATAGCCTTGGAAACCCTACGGCATCACTGAGTCAGAATCGACTCGATGGCAGTCAGTTTGGTTTTTGTTTTTTGGGTTTTTTTTTTTTTTTTGGGGGGGGGGGGATGGTTTAGAAACTAAAATAAAAATCATAGATTGCTTTCTTTGTCAAATAGGTTTTTTTGGAAGAACAAATGTAATTTTTCGATCAGTGCTTTTAGATTTCTCAGTACGGTAATCATAGGTTTTTATTTGTTCTATTTCAACTATACTAATATTGTTAGAACAATTTAAAACTAAAAGTATCTCATAATTTATAAAAGGTACTTACATTGAATTTAATTATGTCATATATCAAATATCTAGGAACAGCCTGTCCATTTACTTTGTCAATTATCATTTCCTTGAAAGAGAAAAGATGGTTAAGTTTCTTCATACTTTAATAGCAATTTTGTTAATCTTATTGAAATAGAACATACACAGAGAAAGCACACAAATCATAAATATACAATCTGATGAAATTTCACAAAGTGAACACACTTATACTCAGATTAAATCAATAGAATGTCAGCAGCCCAGAAGTCTTTATCATGCATTTATTCTATATTGAAATAAAATCATATGACAATATCTCCTCATTACATTGTTTTATATTTGAATTACTACGCTACATTTTGTTTTCTGTTTGAATTACTACTAAGCAGCTAATAGGGTGAAGAGTCTACAAATTTTAAATTGCAAAAGTCAGAGTTACTTTTTACTAATAATTTTAATCATTATTGCACTGAATTTTGTCATATACTAATTACTTTAATCATAAAATATATGGATATAAAATGGTCTTCTTACAAGATTGGAGCCCTGGTGGCGCAGTGGTTAAGAGCTCTGCTGCTAACCAAAAGGTTGGCAGTTCAGATCCACCATCCGCTCCTTGGAAACCCTACGGGGCAGTTCTACTCTGTCCTATAGGCTCCCTATGAGTCAGAATTGACTCAACAGCAATGGGGGTTTTATTACAGATTCAATCCCTATGTGATCCACACGGTCTTCCTTGGTTCCATGTCCCTCTACTGGACTTTGATAAAAAGGAACAGAAAGAGAGCGTGTGAATAGATCAATGCAAATCTATCACAGCCACTAAGAAGTCAAACAAAATAATCTATGCTCTGGCAGAAAAGAGATAACGAACAATAAAGGATGACTGTGAGTATATATGTAATATTTTATAATCTTTTTATTCCTAACAATAAGTTTTGTTATATTCTTTCTAGGAAACAAGAAAGTTCTGTCATCTAATTTCATCACAGAATATTCACACACAACCACCTAAAGTGACAAAGAACACACTGAAATAGGACAAATACATTTTGTTGTTGGAAGAAACCATTACTAGTTAATTTCTTTCCTGAACATGTGTTTCTTAAGTTATAGACATTTATTTATGGCTATCTTTAACCCAGTTCACTGCACGTAAATTAAATCACTTTCCTTACTCTAATTTTTTAATGTATCGTTTGTATTTAAACACTTGTATCAGAGCATTTTACAAGCCAACATGGTGGCACAAATAACAGGTTTCAATTAATTATTCTCTTCAAAAATGTATGACTGGAAGCTGGACTTCCAGGTTCAGATAGCAGACATCAGAGAACTTCCTTCCCAAGTTATCTAATGAAATGAGGGAAAAACATCTTTTTTCTTTAAACATTTTTAAAAAGAAGAAAAATTATAAAACAAGAAACAAAACAAAGGAAATAGCCAAACAAGTAAATTTAAAAAACTGACATCCAAGGAAACTGTCAAACATTCTAGTAAAACAAAAAGGCACAGCAAGGCTCAGCTCCAAGCTCACTAAATCCCTACAACCCCCACTGGTAAAAATGACAGATTCCTAATAATTTTCACTATTATACTCAAATATAGATAGAACAAAACTCTGTAATTATCTTTGTCTTTTGTTTCTTCCTCTTTGACTGAGGACTACTAAAAATAGCTGAACACTCTTTCTGCCTGAAGTAAAGGCTCCAGGACAAACACTGAACTAGAGAAACAACCAGAAGCATTATTGGAACAAAATATATCCCCAACTAGTTGAACAGGTGTTCAACAAAAGTTCTTAAGAGAAAACAGCACCCAGAGATTCTAACAAAGACCCAAGACCACAGCTGAGCTCTTCTCAGTGACTCACCCACCACAATGTCCCCTTCCCTAAAGCTGTCACCATTGCCAAAAACCAAACCAAACTAAAACCAAACCCGTTGCCAATCAGTCGATTCCGTCTCACAGCAACCCTACACGACAGAGTAGAACTGCGCCACAGGGTTTCCAAGGCTGTAATCTTTACAGAAGCAGATTGTGAAATCTGTCTCCTGTTCAGCAGCTGGCGGTTTCGAACTGTCGACCTTTCAGTTAGCAGCCAAGCGCTTAACCACTGCGCCACCAGGGCTCCTTACCATTGCCCTGGGCTACAGAAAAGTTGGTAAACATAAAATACCTAACCTTAAAATTTAGTTAAGAAATGAAAACAGACTTCCATTTCTAACCAAAATGGAGTAATAGGGGCTGAATTTACCCTCCTGCGTGAAACAACCGAAGAAGTGGACAATACCTGAAGCAATGATTTTCAAGACATTAGAGATCAGGCAACAAAGAACAGTGATACCTAGCGGACAAGAAACAAAGTAGACGAGCTCTCCAATGCCCCTGCTTACTGCCTGAAGAGAGTTTCCAGGCTGCAGCACAGGCGGGGGGATCCCAGGCAGAGACTAGCAGTCTCCCTAAGTTGAGAAAATGGAACAGGTTGTCTGTGGACATCAAGTTGGCTAGAGTTCTCAGGACAGAGTGAAAACAAAAAACCAAACCTGTTGCCACTGAGTCCATTCCAACTCACAGTGACTCACGTAGGACAAAGTAGAACTGCCCCATAGGGTTTCCAAGGCGCAGCTGGTGGATTCAAACTGCCGACTTTTTGGTTAGTAGCCAAGCTCTTAACCACTGTGCCACCGTGGCGCTCCAGGGCACAGTACCAGAGAGAAAAGTTCTGCAGATAAACCCCCTTGAATATTCAGCAGAGTACCAAACAGTGAGTGTATATGTGTGAGGAAACTATCCAAGGGCAGGCAAGGAACCATTGAAAGTCTTAGAGGGAATAGTACCTGGCACTGACACAGGGTTGAGAATAATGCCTATTGCCATCAGCAGAATTATAAAATCTCATAATTCACAAGGGTAGAGTACTCAGAAAGATTGTGCCTCCACAATGCAGAATAATTATCCCTAAAGACTGCTATGGTCCACATAACAAATCTTAAAAGCAAAATCCAAAAAGGATCATACCGGTTCCAGGTAAATTAACTGCATCCCAGGATAAAATCTAAGAATATTTATGATAATATGAAAATATACAGTCCCCAACATGGTAAAATTCAAAATGTCTGGCATCCAATCAAAAATTACCAGGTATGCAAAAAGACAAGACGATACGACCCATAATGAGGAGAAACATCAATCAAAATTAGCCAAGAAATGACAAAGATGTGAGAAATAGTAGGTAAGAATAGTAAGACAGTTTTTTATAACAGTATAACAGTATTCCACATACAGGTAGTCTCCGACTTATGACACAGTCAAGTTACGAAGAACCACACTTAAGACTGTCTTTTTTTCCTGCACGTCATCATTAGTGTATGTACTACATACAATGCTGCAGCATGTAATCTGCTGATATCATCGTTCTCAGATGTTCACTCACAGACGTGCAATGTTATGATTTATTAAAGATACTGATAATAAAAGGCGATAATAATGAAAATTTAAAAAAAAAAAAAAGGCATTCAACTTACTTCAGAACTGACTTACGACAGTCATTGGAACAGAACACCATCGTAAGTCAGAGACTACCTGTATTCAAAAAATTAAGCAGAGAGATCAAACACATAAGAAAAATCCAAATTAATTTCCAGAGATGGGAAGTATAATGTCTGAGATGAAAAATACAGTGGTTAGGATTAACGCAGTTTAGACATTAGAGAAGAAAAGACTTGTGAACTTGAAGATACAGCAATAGAAACTATCTAAAATGAAACAGAATAAAGTTTTGTTTTGTTTTTAATGAAAAAAGCATTAGTAATTGAGTCTCCAACAAGGAAAAGGATAGAAATAATGGCAAAATATTTTCCACTTTTGATGAAAACTATAGAGATACAAAAACCTCAACAAACTCCAATCACAAGAAATATGAAGAAAACTACACCAAGGCACATCACACTTCATATTCCTCAAGAACTTGGTAAGAACTGTTCCATTGTTTTTTGGTACTGATGTTGCTGTGGAGAAATCTTGAGGACTGAATCCTCTACTATGGCCTGCTTCTCCATATCCCCCGACAAAAAAATCATTCCTGCATGTTTGACTTTCCTATCCTTTACCCTTTTCTATATTCCATGTCCTTTAGTTGGAGTCCCCAGGAACCTACCCTTCTGCCTATACATCCAACATTTACTGAGGCCAAACTATTTATTCAGCTTATCTCTAAGCACTAGAGAAGGGAAACATACAGTCCTTACCTTAGCTACTTATGTTTCTTTCTTTCTGAGACTCTAGTCCCTTGAAGGCAGGAGACTCCAATTAAAGACGATATTATGAAGGCATCAAAAATATGGTTTTTGGTAAATTATTCAAAGCTCAGAATAGGTGGGATTTGTGGTTCAAGGGAAGGAATCAAAATCAAAGATGAGACTAAAGACACAGGCCCAGCTCAGACAGTCAAGAATATTATGTTACATAGTTTGGCTTTTATGCTATGGACAGTGGAGAGTCATTTAAAAAATATCCCTCCTCTCATTAACTGTTCTTTGGAAAATCTGTGAGCCTTCAAAACTCATCTCAAAAATAACCCATTCCTTGAAACCTTTTCAGACCAGGCCCACTTTGGTTCTAATTATCATAGTCCAGTAGGTAACGAAAATATTCTGGAATTAGATAGTGGTGATAACTGTACAACCTTATGAATATACTAAAAACCACTCAATTATACACTTCGGTATATGAATTATTTCAATGGAGAAAAAAAAACTAAAAACAAAAAAGAAAAAAACCTAAGGGCAGTTCTTCAGACTGAAGAAAAATAAACAAACCCCAGATACACAGAAATTACAACCACCAGAAAGGGTAAATACCCAGAGAAATTAAAAATACACTTTGGGGGAGGGGGGTCTGTATTTCTTTAATATACATACTTTTAAATTTCTTGTAAAAACGATTGCCTTTTAAAACAGAAAATATTAACATAATGTAGAGCTTTTATCACATAAGATAGCCAGAATACAAACAGCAGGTTCTTACACAGTAGGTAACACTATTTGAAAGTAGATAGCGATAATTTAAAGGTTCATAATGTAATCCATAACACAGACAATAAAAATATATATATAAACAGGTAGAAATAAAATGTCGATACAAATGACAAAATGGAACACACAAGTCTCCCGGAAGAAAGGAGGAAAGGTGGAACGTAAGTACAAAGAACAAATGGAAAAAATAGCAAACATATTCAGATAACAGACTTAAACACTTCCCAGATCATTTTATGATGCCAGCATAGCCCTGTTAACAAAACCCAACGAAGACATAACAAAAGAAGAAAATTAAAGACCAATATCTATCAGGAACACAGACCACAGATACACACAAAAACAAGGATGAATCTCAAAAGCATTATGCAGACAAAAAAAACCCATGGAACTTTCCAGGATGAGAGAAATGTTTCATATATTGTTCTGAGTCGTAGTTACATAGTGTTTGCATTTTTTTAAAGCTGTTGGCTTCTTCTGGAAAGGTATAAGCAAAAGGACAAAATAAACTGCAAGTCTCTGTATAACAGTAGTTGTACTTAATCCCACTAAGAAAACACTTATGGGAAAAACTACTATAAAATCTTTAACACATTTGTATTTTATTCATCATAACACTCCCCATGACCTATACAAATAATTCTGTGGACTATCAGGAGTCTGTGACCCACAGAATGAGACTCACAGTCCTAGAGCATAGTGCATGTATGTGCAGAAATATCAGAAGGTAAAAATGGGAAAGTCAGAGACAAATTGTGAAAAGCCTGATGGTTGGGCTAAAGAGCTCAGATTTAGCCTAAAAATAGCCCCCAATATATACAGATTCTTAAAACCCTCTGTTATAGATTGAATTGTGTCCCCCAAAAATATGTTATAAATCCTAATCCCTGGTGGCGCAATGGTTAAGCGCTCAGATGCTAACGGAAGGTTGATGGTTCAAACCCACCAGTAACTCTGAGGGAGAAAAGACCTGACTACCTGCTCCCATAAAGACTATAACAACATACCTGTGGATGTAACCTCATGTGGGAATAGGGTTTTCTTTGTTATGTTAATGAGGCCATATCAGTGTGGTATGTCTTAAGTCAATCACTTTTGAGATATAAAAGAACAGATTAGACACAAAAGCAAAGAAGCACAGATGGGGATAGATGCCAGGCCACATGAAGACTGCTAAGGAAACCAGTAACAAAATCTGAAAAGAGACAAGGACTTTTCCCCTAAAGCAGAGAGAGAGAAAAAGCCTTCCCCTAGAGCCAGTGCCCTGAATTCAGACTTCCAGCTACTAAACAGTGAGAAAATAAATTTCTGTTTATTAAAGCCACCCACTAGCAACACTAAGAAACTAAGACACCCTCCAATGGACACTTCTAAAATGGTGGTGTGAGAAGCTTCATGGCCCATCTCCCTGGTGAAATAATCATAAATTATAAAAGGATCACTTAAGGTCTCTAGAAATTGTCCTAAGGGTACATAGCAAGTAGAGAACTATTTATTAAATAAATGCCTATTAAATCTCAGCAAAAATAGCAAAAGTTTATGTCATTTGAGCCACAATCTGTTCTTTCACTGCTTCCTACTCCCAGCTCAGCAGGATTGAAGCTCTACTCCTAGCAGGTGCAGCCAAGGCAGGGCTCCCTCTCCTACCAATTCCCAGTCTAGTAATGCAGTATACCTGAAGCTGCAAGCATCTCTCATCAGCCCCAGTTTCTATTAAAAGTACTATTCCAGGCAAGAGCAGCCAAGAAAACTGATCTACTATTCACCACCCAGCCCCTACTCACAGAGCAGAAGTTCTACCCCACGTCCAAGAATGCCAGGCACTATCAAACTCACACCAGTTCACTCACAGAAGTCCCATGATGAGAGAGGCAAACTGAGAAGACTAGAAGCTACTGTCCCTGCTTAGCACCCCACTCAAAAAGTAAGGGTATCACTCCAGAATAAGTGGACCACCATCTCTGACCCGAGCTCCATAACAGTGGTGCAGAGGTTTTGCCCAGTAGGAAGGGCAGGACATAAGAACAAGGAGCTCAAAAGCTCTCCCTAAGGGGACTGACTATATTGGAAATAGGACTCAGGGAAGTTCAAGCCTAAGGGTGTTGTCAAAAAACAGTGGAGATTTTGGTGGTAAGCAATTAGAAGAAGCTACTAGCTCTGCCCTGGTGCTGCAGTAGTTAAGAGCTTGGCCGCTAACCAAAAGGCTGGCAGTTCAAATCTACCAGTTGCTTCCTGGAAACCCTATTTGGCAGTTCTACTCTGTCCTATAGGGTTGCTATGAGTCAGAATCAACTTGACGACAACGGGTTCAGTTTTTTGGGGGGTGTCTTAGTCATCTAATGCTGCTCTAACAGGAATACCACAAGTGGATGATTTTAGCAAAGAGAAGTTTATTCTCTCACAGTCCAGTAGGCTATAAGTCCAAATTCAGGGCATCAGCTCCACAGGAGCGCTTTCTCTGTCAGCTCTGGAGGAAGGTCTGTGTCATCAGTCTTCCTCTGGTCTGGGAGCTTCTCCGCGTGGGAACCTCAGGTCCAAAGGACACGCTCTGCTCCCAGCACTGCTTTCTTGATGGTATGAGGTCCCCATGTGTCTCTGCTCACTTCTCTCTTTTATATCTCAAAAGAGACTGCATTAAGACACTAATCTTGTCAACCTCATCAGTATAACCTCATCACAGTGATACAATTTACAACACATAAGGAGATCACATATAATCTCATCCTAGTGATACAGTTTACAGCACACAAGGAAATCACATCAGATAACACAATCATACAATACTGAGAATCATGACCTAGCCAAGTTGCTACACACATTTTTGGGGGGACACTATCCAATCCATGACAGGGGTTTTTTTGGGTAGCTCTGGGATAGCAAAGACCTAGACTTCTAGATCAGCTAGAAGTTTAACAGAGAAACAATGAAGAGAGACAGCTAACAAGCAATCTCCTGGGAGTGGGAACAAGCCTCAAAGACTAGCGGCAAAACTATCCACATAAAGGGGTCTGAATTTAATTGGAACGAACTGTGGAGCTATTTATGCCCAAGGGCACTGCTGAAAACAACAGAGCAATCAATGGAGGCTAATTAAAAACCTTTCATAATAAAATACTCAACAAACTGGGAATATAAAAGAACTTCCTCAACCTGATAAAGGGCACTTACCAAAAAAAAAAAAAAAAAAAAAAAAAAAAACCATGGTTAATATCATACTTAATAGTGAAAGACTGAACACTTTCCCCCTAAGGTAAGCAACAAGACAGCTCACACCACTTCCTTCAACATTGTACTGGAGGTGCTAGCCAGAAGAGGCAGGACAAGAAGGGAAGCAGGGAGGAAAAGAGAGAGAGAGACAGGGGCTTGGGCGAGGAGGGGTGGGGGTGACGTGATGAGCTGATCCTAACATTCTTATAGATATGGAAGGGGCCAAGAATAGCCAAAATAATCTTGAAAAAAGAAGAATGTTGGAGAACTCCTACTTCCTGATTTCAAAACTTACTAAAAAACTACAGCAATCCAGACAATACAGTATTGGCATAAGGATGACATACAGACCAAAGGAACAGAATTGAAAGTCCAGAAATAAATCCTTACGTTTATGGACAATTGATTTTTGACTACAGTGCCAAGACAGTCAATAGGGAAAGAATAGTTTTTTCAGCAAATGATGCTGGGACAACTGGATATTCACATGCAAAAGAATGAAGTTGAATCCCAACCTCAAACCATATACAAAAAAAAAAAAAAAAATTCAAAATGCATCACAGATTTAAATGTAAACGCTAAAACTATAAACTCTTAGCAGAAAAATAGGCACAAATCTTCATGATTTTAGATTAGGTAGTGGTTTCTTAAATATGACACTAAAAGCATAAACAACAAAAGAAATAAATAGACTTCATCGAAATAAAACCTCTTGTGCCTCAAAGGATACCATAAAGTGAAAAGACAACTCAAAAAGAATGGAGGAAAATATCTGCAAATCAAAATCTAATAAGGGACTTGTATCAAGAATATATAAAGAACTCCTATAACTCAAAGGAGTAAAGGGTCAGCGAACAAGAGGAAGACCCTCAACAAGATGGACTGACACAGTGGCTGCACAATGAGCTCAAACACAGCAACGATTGTGAGGATGGCGCAGGACTGCGCAGTGTTGCGTTCTGTTGTACTTAGGGTCAGTGTGAGTGAGAATCAACTCAATGGCACCTAACAATAACAACACAACTCAAAGGGAGACCTGATGGCACAGTGGTTAAAGCACTTGGCTGCTAATCGAAAAGCATGTGGCTTGAACCCGCCAGCTTCTTCAGAGAAGAAAGATACGGTAGTCTGCTTCTGTAAAGATTACAACCTTGGAAACTCTATGGGGCAGTTCGACTCTGTCCTATAGGGTCACTATGAGTAGGGATCAACTCAATGGCAACGGATTTTTTGTTTTTTTCCTATAATTCAAAATTAAAAAGACAAATAACCCAATATAAAAATGGGCAAAGAATTTGAATAGACATTTCTCAAAGAAGATATATAAATATCCAATAAGCACACGAAAAGATGCTCAACATCATTATTCTTTAGGGAAATGAAAATCAAAACCATAATAAGATACCACTTTACACCTACTAGAATGGCTACAATCAAAAAGAAAGAACATAACAAGTGTTGACAAGGTTATGGAGAAATTATAAGCCTCATACATTGCTGGTGGGAAGGTAAAATGGTGCATCTACTTAGGAGAATATTGTGGCAATTCCTCAAAATACTGAACATGGAATTACCATATGACCCAGCATTTCTACTTCTAGGTATATTCCAAGAGAAATGAAAACATAGCCCACACAAAAACTGATACATCAGTATTCATGGCAGCATTAGTCACAACAGCTAAAAAAAAAAAAAAAAACCCAACTGTTCATCAACTGATGAATAGATAAATAAAATGTGGTATAGCCATATAATAAACATTATGAAGCCATAAAAAGAAATGAAGTACTGATACATGCTACAACATGAATGAACCTTAAAAACATTATGCCAAGTGAAAGAAGCCAGTCACAAAAGACCACATACTATTATGACTCCATTTGTAAGAAATGTCCATAATAGGCAAATCCATATAGTCAGAAAGTAGATTGGATGCCTAGGGTTGGAGAAGGAGGGAGGGTTGGTCAGTGTAAAATTGAGGGAGTAGTAATAGTAGTGTCAGAACCTGTCTAACTTCAGGGGAGATAATGCAAATCAAGATCAGCCCAAGGCTGATCCCTATGAGGTGGAGGTCAGACAAGCCTCCACTCTCCAATCTTTTTACCAATTCTGACATCAGACATCCCTCCCACAGCACTCTCTACTTTTCTTTTGGGTTTGATAATCTGTTGCAATGGCCACATAGAAGTCACAGACCATACTTACAGTTAAGTGGTTTATTAAGGAACAGGGTACAGCTCGGGATCCGGGTCAACAGACTACAAGTCAGGATCAGGATCAGGAAGCTTGTAGGCAAAGTGTCCCTTCTTCAGTGTAGGACAGCTCTCTTCACTCCTCTCAACGATGCAGGTCTCTTCTCGGCCCCCTCAGGACAAGCTCCTCTTGGCCCCCTCAGGACAGGCTCCTCTTGGCCCCCTCCTCTTGGCCCCCTCAGGACAGGCTCCTCTTGGCCCTGCCATCTGTCACCATTGGCTCTGCCACAGGGCCCCTTCCAGGCCTGTCACCATCTTCAGTGTCAGAGCCCTTGACCCGTGTTACAGCTCTTTTAGGAGGTTCTCTGCCTCCTCTCTGTGTTTCTTCTCTCTTCTTTCTGCTTCTTCTCTTTCTTTTTCTTTCTGTCTCTCAAAACCTCTGTGGGGCTGGTTGCTTAAATGCACAAACTCCTTGTCAATTTCAAGGCATGGCACTCCCACCAAGGCCCTGAACCAACCAATCCCCTCTCTGTAGGCCACAAATACTTCATTTGTATAGTAGGCTACAACTCACCTTATTTGCATAGTCTATTAACCAAACCCTGCAGGGTACATACCAATCACAGGGAAGGCTGCAGTACAGGACCAGACAAAAAATATCAAAGCAAGTTGTTTACAGCTTGCCCAGGAAATGTTAATCAGCCTGGACAAAGGTAACAAATCCGCTGGGGTAGAAAACTAGGGCAAAGTTAACTCCTCATAGATTAGGGGGAAAAATCTCTCAAACTGTTATTCCAAAGAATCAAGGCAAAGGCCACATAAAGGAACTCATTTCACCACAGTGGGAAATAGGGAATGACTGCTAAGAATATAGGGCTTCTTTCTGGGGAGATGAAAATGTTCTAAAATTGATTTTGTTGTTGTTGTGTGCCACTGAGTCAATTCCAACTCCTAGTGACCCAATATGACAAAGTGGAACTGCCCCCATAGGGTCTCCTAGGCTGTAATCGTTATGGGAGCAGATTGCCAGGTTTTTTCTCCCATGGAGCAGGTCATGAGTTTGAACCACCAACCTTTTGGTTAGCAGCTGAGCGCTTAACCATTGCACCACCAGGGCTCCTTAAAATCGATTTTAGTGATGCACAACTCCATGGATGTACTAAACCCACTGAATTATAGACTTTAAACGAGTGAATTGTATGATATGTAAATTATATCTCAATAAAGTTGTTTTTAAAAAACACTCCAATATTCACACAATCTCTGGTTGAAACTATCTTGAAAAGATAGCTCTTAATTATTAGATTTTTCATTTATTGAGATAAAATATGTATCCCACTAATTTCTACCCACTAGTAAATTTGTGCCCTATTTTATTTTCCTCTGAAACACAGCATTTTATATTAAGGGATGTGCCTAGGTTTGAATAAAGGCTCCATCACTAAGTAGCTATATGACCTTGAGCAAGTTATTTAATCTAAGTCCTTGCTTTGTTGATCCCAAAAAAATGGAGAGGTAATAAAAATGCTGTGTGGATTAAATCTGAATAATGCAGATAAAGTACACAGCACAGTATGTGGCAAAATGTAGGTAATTAATATAAAGATTTGAAGAAAAGGAATGGAAGGAAGGAAGCCTAGTTGAACTTCAAAAAAACTGCTAGTAAGACTATAGTCTCAAAAAATTGTAAATTAACCCTTGAGTAGTGAAATTTTTATTTTTTATTTTCTGTATGAGCAAAATTTTCTACATATGATTATTAAAATCAGAAAAGAGAATAACTATTATAGCAGAGACATGTATTTCAGTGCTTGTTCAGGCTATTACCTCCCAAAGAAATCTCCTTTCTACTCACATTCCCCTCCTGAAGAAAGCCCCAGGCTAGCCCTTAGTAAAATAGACCCTGACTGAACCCAGGTGGGACATCTGTCCCAATGGCAGACTAGCCATGTATCAGCAGGAAACTTAATGAGGCATCCTGGCATGAAGAGCTCTGCCTAAGTAGGGGCAATGGCGATCAGCTAGGCTAATCAGATCCTCTTTCCTGTTGAAAACTTCAATCAACTGCCAAAAAAAACTTCAATTAAGTAGCAAGAGAAACAAGCAGACCTAGAAAAGATGAATAAATAATAAGAAAGTAGCAGAATGACTTTAATGAGTTTGAGATCTCTAACCAGAGAACTCAGGATATTGAATGACAAATATTTCTTGATACTAATAGCACAATGTAGCATTATAATAAGTCTAGCTGTATAAGCCCTCCAACTTTATTCTTCTTTCTCAAAATTGTTTTGCCTGTTCTAGGTCTTTTGCATTTCCATATGAATTTTAGAATCAGTCTGTCAGTTTCTACAGCCTGCTGGGATTATGACTGGAATTGCATTGACTCTATATATTAAGAACAATTAACATCGTAACAATATTGAGTCTTTCAACCCATGAACATCACGTATCTCTCCATTTATTTAGGTCTTTAATTTCTCTTAGCAATGTTTTTTAGTTTTCAGTGTTCAGGTCTTTCACATATTTTGTGAGATTTATTCCTAAATATTTAATGTTTTTGAGGCCATTATAAATGCTTTCTCCTAATTTCAACATCTGATTATTCCTTGTTAGTATATACAAATACAACTTGGCTAACCTAACTTAGTTCTAGTAGCTTTTTTGCAGATTCCATAGAATCTTCTAGAGGGATGATATCGTTATCGGAGAATAAAGACAGTTTTACTTCTGTTCTGATCTTAATGCTTTTCATTTCTTTTTCTTGCCTTACTGCATTGGATCTTGCTTTTAAGCTTTGTTAGGCAGGATCAAGGCAAAGTTTAATCTAGGGGTAATTATTCTTTACTACTGAAGCAAAATCTACTGTACCCAATATCTCACTCTGGCTGACTGAAAAAGGAACTATTTTTATATCCAGCCCTTTGTGTGCGCCAAAGATTGTTCCCTCTAATCCTGTCAGGTGGTTCTTTCGTTGGCCTCGGGTAGTTTCCTCACAGGCATGCACTGATCAGTACTCAGCTGAAGACTCTTAAGATCTGAAGGGGCCCTTTGCAGAATCTTAAGAGTTCTCTTTCTGTACAGTAACCTCCTGTCCAGCACTCTGCCCTGCAAACTTCAGCTGCCCTTGCCTCCCTAGACAACCAGTTCTATCTTCTCAATTCTGGGAGACTGCCAGGATCCACCTAGAATCCCCCTCCCTAGGCCACAGCCTGCAAATTGTCTTTAGGCAGCAAGTTGGAACAACCACAGAGTTCACCTCATTTGTTTCCTATCTCTCAGGGATAACTGTCCATATTTTAACAACCATGGTTTCATATATTTTGTTCATTTTGTTGTCGTGGTTTCAGGCAAGAGAGTAAATACAGTCCCTGTTACCTCATACTGTCCATAAACAGAAGTTTTAGGACTTTTTAAAATGATGATGCTTAACAAGGATGTAGTAAGACAACACTGTTAAATACTCTGGTACATTCTAATCTATTCAATGACTGGTAATCAAAACAAACTAGTTGATAAAACACAATCTTGAAATATGTATAGTGAAATATTTGGGAATCTGACCCAAGGAAATAATTATAAATTGTAAATAAATATACCTATCAAGAAACAGGATTATTGACAACAGCAAAAAAATTACGAACAACTTCAAAATCCAACAGTAGGAAAAACCAAAAAACCAAACCCACCGCCATCGAGTCAATTCCGAATCATAGCGACCCTACAGGACAGAGTAGAACTACCCCATAGAGTTTCCAAGGAGCGCCTGATGGATTCGAACTGCCGACCTTTTGGTTAGCAGCCACAGCACTTAACCACTACACTACCAGGGTTTCTACAGTAAGAAAGTAGGGTAAATAAAGTAGCTATACTCTTGCTACTCAAAGAGTGGTACATGGGCCATCAGAAATAGCATCACAAATGCAGAATCTCAGATCCCACACCTCAGACATACAGAGAAACAATCTGCATTTTTAACGAGTGATTCCTAAGTGCATTAAAATTTAAGAGGCATTGTGCACTACAATATTTGCAATAAATGTCTGATGACATAGGGAAATGCTAATTCAAAATAAGAAATCAATAGGCAACATATATTCAATCTCAGCTACGTGCATATTGGTTATACATGTTATATAGATATAGGCACATCAAAATAACAGGAAATACATCAAACTATCAAAATATAATCTCTTTTTGATAACTGAATTTTTTCTATTTTATAACTTACAGACTTAAAAATTTCAACAAAGACCATACATATTCCTCTCTTAAAAATTAACACTGGAAAAGACATGTAAGTTTTCCAAGATTCTATTAGCTAGCAATTAAAGATTAAATTGATTAAATTTCACTTATTTATTTCAAGTGAATTAGAATTAATGCCATATTTCTAAACTCCTATTTTCCACATTCTGTGGGTCAAGGAACATAATTTAGCACAGCAAAACAAAAGCTTCAATGCTCACATGTGACAGCCAGACAATTAGGTGGTTTCAGTTATTCTTGGATTGGAATTTTAAAAAAACCAATTTGCAAATGCAAATGTAGAAGAAACAGGAAAACTACAGAGGACTGTTTTATTAACTAACTGGAAAAACAGATACGGCAACTATAATTCTAGCCCAAGAAAACTGACATCATGAATCATATTGCTATTTTAAAACCTCACAAGTCTATTATGCTGCTTTCAGTTATCCAAGTTTGGGGTGGAAATAAATAGTAATGCTATGTTAAATCTGCAGATGGTGTAAACATTTAATATTTCAGCATTATTTCCTACCTGGAATGCCCTCATCCCATGTCCAACAAACATCTTTCTATAGAAAGCTTTCTATATCTAATGCCAACTCCGCCATAAAACAGCTTTAGTTACTGATGAACTAGATGTGATTTATTTCTCCTTTGAGCCACCACTTGACTTGTTTTAAATACCTCTCTTTAGGTTATTGCTTTATTTGAAGGTCTCCTCCATCATAACCTATTATCCTCCACCTTCACCCAAGTAAAATGTCTCAAGGGTGTATCCTTCTCCTCAACGCTCTAAGCAATATCTGCACACCTGGCACAGGAACTTGAACATGATACTAGTTTAAATTTAGTATAAACTATACTAAACCTTGGCAAATGCTGTTACTAACAATCTTTCTCTTCCTTTCTTTTTTTTTTTAATTACAATGCTAAAAAACTGTTACATAAATAAAATGAAGGTAACAAAAACTAAGATGAGGTGGTCCAAGATGGCAGCATAGTCAGATGCCTCATAAAGTCCCCCTTACAACAAACACTTGATCGAATATAGATGACAACTTTGGAACCCTGAGCATCAAAGGCAAGGCTGAGAATTGGACTGAGTATCAAGTGGAAGGAGAGACTGTATAAAAACAGTGGACATGGAGAAATACAAACTGTCAACACTCTGCCATCCAAACCTGCCCAGTAGCATTCCCAGCCAAAGTCCCCATCACCTGGTGCTATCAAGCAGGAGCCCACATAAACCAGAGAGTTCATCAGCCTGAGAACAGAAGAACTAGATGGTGCCTGGCTACCACCAACGATCACCCTGACAGGGAACAAAACAGAGAGTCCTGGATGGAGCAGGAGCAGAAGTCAAATTCTAGTAAGAAGACCATGGTCTGACTGAGACTGGAGGAAACCCAGACAGCATGGCCCCTGGATTCTCTATCAGCCCAGAACTAAAACAAGGCCAACTCTTCAGAAAGGGATTAGACTGGACTGTGTGATATAAAGTGATACTCATGAGGAGTGTGTCTCTTAGCTCAAGTAGATATAAGAGACTAAACAGGCAGCTTCTGTCCAGAGGAGAGATGGGAAGGCAGAGAGGGTTAGGAGCTAGTTGAATGGATATGGGAAATCAGGGGTGGAAAGGAGGAGTGTGCTGTCACAGTATGGGGAGAGCAATTAGTGTCACATAACAATGTATGTATAAATTTTCATATGGAAAAAAAATTTAAAAAAAAAAAAGCAGGAGCAACTCTGCACCCAGGTCCAGAGCCAGGCAGGAGCATTCCCCACCTTGGGAAAGTTAAGTGTACTAACCTCACTCACCATACCCTCTAGCCCCTGTGCCAGAGGCCCATGGACCTGCGGTGCCTACCCACCCCCTCATATACCACCACGAAACAAGAGCCAGGGGAATAGCGTGTCCTTTGGACCTGGGGTCCTTGTGCTGAGAAGCTCCTCGACCAGGCAACATCTGCCCAAAAGCAGAGATGATAAGGCAGGAAAGGGCAGGGAAAATGGACAAATAGAGTGCTGACACATTGCGGAGATTGCAACCAATGTCACAAAACAATTTGTGTATGAACTATTGAATGGAAAACTAATTTACTATGTAGACTTTCACCTAAAGCACAATAAAATGTTCAAAACAAAACCTAAAATGCTCAGCTGTTTCCAAGAACCCACTACCAGGGCTGCCACAAATGACTATGCAAATCCACAGGTGCCATTCACATCAACAATGAGGAGAATGACACACCCTGGAGATGTGCAATGAACAATCCTTCCAACCTTATGTAATGGCCTTGTCAGCCACAGGGGTGAGTGGGGGTATGTGTGTGTGTACATGTACATGTACCGTGTACATGGTTTTCAGTTAGAAAATACTGTCATAGGAATGAAAATTTACTAGTAATCCCACAGAGTACACAGTATAGATAATTCTTTGTTTTGTGACACTGTAACTACTCTTTGTCAGTCTGTATTTGCTATGCAATCTCCACCAAATTATACAACCTTCTTTCCCTCCTTTCTAATTTTTAGTATCTAGCTCATAATCATTCTCACTATCTATATTCCTGTCATCACTCATCACGACCCATCCAATACTTTCCTTGCCCTCCCTTCCAATGGTCTCCTTCACACCACCTCAACCACTCACTCTCTCTGGTCACATCCTCAACTTCTCAACATCCAAAACTATACCTTAGAAATGACTACCTCAAATCTCTCATTCTCCAATCATAGTCTCACATCTTCTGGTTTGCATGCTCTAATTTTTAGCTAGTAAGAGAATAAAGCACATGGGATAGGAAAACAAGCACTGAGGCCACTTGGAAAGTAGTATTCCCTTGGCTAAACAAAGATACATTTTTATGCATGTGATTTTCATTAAAATAATTCTATCACTGTGAGTTTAAGTGAACATTTACACAAGCCACTCCCCACTGCCTTAACAGAAATAGAGGAGCAAATTTCATCTGGATTAAAACAGGATGCATTCCATACAAATTCCAGAAAATATTAGCCAGATATAATCTAATCGGGCTCAAAAAAAAGGCTCAATGTTGATGAAAGTGAAGAAATTGTGAAGAACCTGAGCAGAATCCCTGCAGAAGGGAAGCTGAAAGAAGAATCCCTTTTTTCCCTCCAAAGGAGCCCTGGTGGTGCAGTGGTTAAGAGTTCAGCTGCTAACCAGAAAGTCAGTGGTTTGAACTCACCAGCTGCTCCATGGAAGAAAGATGTGGCAGTCTGCTTCTGTAACGATTTATAGCCTCGGAAACCCTATGGGGCAGTTCTATTCTGTCCTATAGGGTCATTATGAGTCGGAATTAACTCGAGGCAGTAGATTCAGCAATGGGTTTTCCCTCTAAAAAAAGCCAATGAAGATGTGGTAGGCAGACAACAACTAGAAGGGAAATGGTCTGGAGACAAGCCTACAATGATTACTCTACAGAAAAACAATAAGAGCTTACTGTTGTGTAAATCAGCACATAAGGTTTAACATGCTAGTCTAGCTTCTCAATCCAATAGTTGTTGACCCAAAAGCTAGAGGAGAGTAAAACCTAAGCGGCAAACTTCAGAACAGCAAGGAGACTGGGTGGAATTGGACTATCAGACATTAAACAGCATTCTGAAGTCATAGTATTTAAATTAATCTAAAACTACCAATGGAAAACCAAATCATTAATGAAATAGGATAAAGAAACAATGATATATAAAGGGAGCCTACTTATAGGATGAAGATGGCACAGAACTGGGCAACATTTCATTCTGTAATACATAAGGTTGCCATTAATCGGTGCCATCTCAACAGTAACTAACAACAACAACAGTGTATGATAAAAATGGTACTTCCAATCAAGAAGGAAAAACAGAATGGTGGTAAGATAAAAACCTAGACATTTGGAAATAAACAAAACTGCAACCCTATCTTACTCCTTTTATCAAAATGTATTTCAGATGAAGGAAATATTTAAATATACAAATAAAACCCTAAAAGTACTAGAAAGAAATATAGGTGAGTACTGTGATAATTCAGAGGTAAAAAGAGCACTTTTTTAAAATGACAGAAAGGTCATATATTAAAAATCAAGGCATTTATAATTTTACCTACCTAAACTTAAACTTCTGTGCCACAGGAAACACCAGAAAAAGTAAAAATATATTTTTCAAAATATGTGACATAGAGCATTACCCCAACAGACAAAAAAATCTCATAAATCAATAAAAAGAGGAACACCCAAGAGAAAAATGTAGAAAGGATTTGAACAAGCAACTCATAGAAGAAATATAATAACCCATAAAGAAGCAGAAAAATGTTGTCTCATTAACAATTCACACAAATGCAAACGAAAATAAGCATTTATTTTACTATGTGTCAAGACACTATCATCAGCACTTTACAAACTATCCAACTTAATCTTCACAACAGCACCAAAAATTAAGTACTGTTATTAGCTTCACTTCACTACAGATGAGGAAATTGAGTAAACTGTAGAAGTCCCACGGGTAATAACTGATGGAGCCAGTGAGGCACCCATGGAATCTGATCCCAGAGTCAGGGCTCCTAACAACTATGCTATATCATCCTTTAAAATAGAAAAGCCATTCTTTCTCTTATCAACTTAGAAAATATTAAATTAAAAAAAGAAAAACACTAAATGTTTAAGACGATGTGCAGATCCTATACACATGGTAGGTAGAATCATACATTGTTCAATTTTTCTAGAAAGAAGGGTGGCAATTATACATATTAGTATTTAAAAATGGGCATCCTTGAACCCAACATGATGAACGTGTTATCATTGCCTGCTATCACCCCTTCCTTGGGAGAACTACTCCTCTTGCACTCCATGTGGCACTGCTACCAGTGAGTTCCTGGTCCCCACTGGCATCTCCCCAGAGAGTCTTCCCTTGGAATAATGTATGGATTTTGGGGGGAAAAAATCTCATTTTCTGCTTGGGCTACAGTGTATCCTTCCTCCCACATGGAAACAGCCTTCAGAGAATGAAACCAAGCAAACAAGAAGAGCAAAGAGATGGAGAGTGAGATAGAGCCTGGCTAATATCATTTGAACCCCCCAGACCCAGCCATGTCTGAAGCAAGCCAACCCTAGACTTAATCATTTGAGTTCTTTTTTCCTGCACCTACTTTAAGTTGAATTTCAGTTACTTCCAATCAAAAGATTCTTAACAGACACTACAATCTCACCTCTAAGAATCCTCTCAAGTATAAAATCGCCCAATAGTGAAAGGAAGACTGCATAAGGATGTGCATGCGAAGAGTGTCTTGTAATAGAAAAAGCTATGAAAAAATCAAAATGTCCACCAAAAGAGGATTAGTTAAGAAAATTACAGAACTTTTTCTCAAACTTGCCTGATTAGAATTACCTGGGCATTTATTAACAAGTACACATACCTAGGCACTGGAAAATTGTAATTCATTAGGTCTGGGATGGGCTGTTGGGACGGGTTATACTTTTAACAAGCATCCCCTACTATTTTCACAATCAAGATAGTTTGGAAACACCAAATTATGGCGTGCGTGTGTGTGTGTGTGTGTGTGTGTGTGTGTGTGTATTCAGACATTTATATAAGAAAGAAGTTTAAAACAAATTGCTAAGTGAAAAAAAGGATAAGTGACAGAACACATAGAACATTTCTTTTATGCAAAACTATGTAACTATCCATATGTGTACAAAGTTGACCACAGCACTAATTTTCAGGCAAGGCCAAACTCACAGCGACCCTGTAAGACAGAGTATAACTGCCCCATAGGGTTTCCAAGAAGCAGCTGATGGATTTGAACTGTCGACCTTTTGGTTAGCAGCCAAACTCTTAACCACTGAGCCACCAGGGCTCCTCAGTCAAGTCACAGGTACCATAAAAGAGCTATTCAGAATCTTGATGGAATGGAAGAGGTCCCAACTCCCCTAAAGACCCTGACACACTTTGTTTAAGACTCTATTCTCCAAGCTACTACTACTAATATGAATGTGTTATATCCCTCAGGCATATTGGAGCGGACATAAGATTGAACACCCTGACACAGAGAAAAAGTCTGGAGTGATGTTCATCAAATGGTAACAGAAGTTACTCCAGTGGTAGGAGTTCGGGTGGTTTTTATCTGCTTCTTTGTAATGTTGTATTATTATATGAATTTTTATTTACAATGGACCAATATATTTAGAATTTGAGGAGGGGGCTGTTTGCTAAATAGCTTTTTTTTTTTTTTTAAGGTGCTTTAAATGAAGGTTTACAAAGTAAATGAGTTTCTCATTAAACAAACAATACACCTAAATTGTTTTGTGACATTGGTTGCCAACTCCATGTTGTATCAATACTCTCTCCTTCTCAACCTTGGGTTCTCTATTTTCATTCGTTTAACTTTCCTGTCCCCTTTTGCCTTCTTGTCCTTGCTTCTGGGCTGGTGTGCCCATGTATTTAGTCTCATATATGTGGTTGAGTTGCATGTATTATTGTTTGTTTTATGGGCCTGCCTAATCTTTGGCTGAAGGGTGAACCTCAGGAGTGACTTCAGTACTGAGTTAAAAGGGTGGCCGGGGCCGTACTCTCAAGTCTCTGTCAGACCAGTAAGTCTGGTCTTTCTTTGTGAGTTAGAATTTTGTTCTAAATTTTTCTCCAGCTCTATCCGGGACCCTCTATCGTGATCCCTGACAGAGCAGTCAGTGGTGGTAGCCGGGCACCATCTAGCTGGAAAGTTAAAACATTTTTAATCAAGTAATTTTATCATTCTATAAATACAGATTTTCTATAATGGGAAAATTCTTAACAGCTTAAAAATTCAAATGTAAAAGTAAAAATGTTGCCTTCGAAGGCACAATTCTCTTGAAACAAGAATTATCAGTCCACATAGCTAAAGAACCAATGAAAATGTGATGTGTAATATCACAGAATTAAAATTCAACTGACAAGTAAAATAATCCAGTGAAATTAGTCTTCTTCAATAAGAATTATTTTTTCAATTACAAAGAAAACAAAAGCAACTAAGATTTAATTCTGTTCATTTACTCTCGTGGGGTGACAATGATCAATACTAAATTCATTTAACTTCCTTTCTGTAGCTTTAACAATTTTCTTACTAAAGAAAACATCTCAAAGTATATATTTAGGTTCAAAGATTAAGTTGTCAAACCCCTATTAATAAGGATATTAATTCATAAGTACAGGTAAGAAATAGATAAAATTTAGCACTCTAGTAAAAACTGGTTTCATCTCTAAATTCCCTATTTAACTAATAAAAATACACATTTATTTGCAGGGGAAAGAAAAATGGCATTAATTTTTTTAAAAAGCATAAAATATGACTTACCCCATCCAAGAGAGTATTTGATAAATGCATTCGGAGATCTTTACGAAATGGAAATTCCAGATTTGAAACATGAAACACTGAATTATCTCTATCAATCATAAAAACTTCATTTGTGCCATCAATCAACATCATATAACTGTAAATGAAATATTAAAAATGTAATATTAACAATATAATATCAAGAATAGGGTCATAAGAAATAACAGTTAAATTGTTTTTCCTTAGACCTACAACAGTTTTGTAAAATAATGTACAATAGAGTCCTTCTCTCTATCATTGAGCTTGATGTACCACAGGTAAAAAGTTTTTTAAAAAATTGTTTCCTACACAAAACAGAATATAAGGAAATCTAAGTTTTTATGGAGACAATGTGATGGTTCAAGAGCAAACTTATGACCCATCTTCAAAGAAAATGATTTTCTAATTTTTATTAGATCTTAAACATCAAAGTCCTTCAAAGTTTATAAAATATGCACCACACAAACATATAATCACATTTTATTGGCTCAACAACTACCATATTTTTACACAAATAACGCATGCTTTCTGTTTGTTTTCCAGCTGCTCCCTCCCCCCTCCGAAGTATTTTCATAAGAGCTGCTATGCCAATTTTTTTTACATTTCTGAAAAAAATTAGCATGCTAATACAGTATATGAATTAGGAATTACTCTCATCACTTTGCAATTAAAAAAAAAGAAAAGAAAAAGCAAGTAATTTACAAATGGTAGAGCCGGGACTCAATCTAGCCAATGCTCTTTCCGCTATACCACAGTAGTATAACAGCTTTATAAAGATGCAAGATCTCTTTCTTTGAATCAATATCATGATATAGCCAGACATCACAACTTTAGGTATGACTCTCCTTCTCATTCATTACTATAAAACATTTTAAACATAAGCTCACAAGAATTTTTATTATCCCTTATCTTCTTAAACCCAGTCAACATATAAGAAAATTTATGTATTTTACAATCTGTCATTCTTCAAAAGGTTAAGTTACCACCACTGATTCTCCATCAGTAGATCCTCAAGAATGCAGCTCTACTTCACATCACATACAAAAATAAATTCCAGATAGATTCAAGTTGAGGAGATCACAGACTGAGAGGCTATGCTACCAAATGGATAATTGCAAGACTTGGAGTGAAAATGGAGACCATATACATCTAAGTACGAACATTTTCAAAGAATAGGAGAAAGTCGACAACAATGAGGACACTTAAAGGTTAAAAGGCATGAGCATCTAAGGAGCAGACTCATTTTAAGTTGTTTTTGTTTGGTTTTAAATAAAAGAGTAGAGGAATAATGGTTTGGATGTACCACTGAGAATGAGAGAGAATGGTGATCACCCTCTCCAACCTCCTACACATGAAGTATATAAGAGTATCAGAAAAAAGCAGCAACAACTGAAAAAGATGAGGCTGACACAAGACCAGGAGATAGAAGAAACAGTCAATGAAAAGATGAAGGCTAACATAGTGTATGTTGGCTAATATAGTAAATAAAGAATAATTTGCTTACCACAAAACAAGTACTCTAAACAGCAAAGTTTAAGAGAGGCAAGGAGAAATGGGAGGCAAGTTAAGATTAAGGTACCTGACTAATACGGCAAAATTAATACCTGATTAAGGTAAAAGAAAGGAGCCCTGATGGCACGAACAGTTAAACACTCCACTGCTAACCAAAAGGTTGGCAGTTTGAACCCACCCAGCAGTTCTGCGGAAGAAAGACCTGGCAATCTGCTTCCATAAAGATTACAGCCAAGAAAACCCTATGTGGCAGTTCTACTCTGTCACATGTGGCCGCTATGAGTCAAAATTGACTCGATGGTACCTAGCAACAACAAAGGTAAAAGAAGAGTGCAACAGCAGGGTGAACAGCAGCAAGGTGTGCCAAAGGGGCTTGCTTACATTTTGGGGCAGGATTGTGAAGCATGTTGTTCCTAACTGTTTCCGAAATAATTAGTCCCTGCAGGCCCCTGAAGAGGTGATAGAGACAGAGCTCAGGCCCTTACTACAGATTGAAACAACTGTAACCCTAGTAGATGAGGAATGTGGAGATGCCACTAGGGGAAAGAAATCAGTATCAACCTGGACTGGCTGTGCATCTGAGAAGATTCCTGCACCAACTGCCAGGACAACAGGCAGGTAAGCAACAGGAAGACTTAGTTCCCAAGGCCCTCCTGCACATGCTTTTCAAAAGCAGCCATTCCGGTAGATAGGGAGAATTTAGGCTTCTCAGAAGAAGTCAGGCTTGCTCTAGATTGTGTTTCAGCAAGAGTTTGAATCAATAAGAGAACAGGTCAGATAAAAGCAATTATGCCATCTTCTGCAAAAATGGTATTGAAGACACAATCCACCATGTTGTTTAAGGACCTAGGCCCGTATTTTGCAAAGCTCGATATTCATTAAAAAGGTATTTCATGGCAAAATAAGTTACAGAAATATTGCATCTTTCCCTTAGAAAGTCAGGATACATATTAGGATATTTAAGGTATGAGAAGACATGTAAAAAAGTCTGTTTATCTTATTTACCCATTGTTCCTAAACATAATTCTAGTATCTGCTAATATTTGGTAGAATTGTTGTTCTATATTCATAATTTGGGAAAAGCTAACTTAGGCTAATAAAAATTCAGAAAAAATATTTCGACTCTTCTGATATGATGTTGATGACAGAAATTATACTTTTCTTTTTCACTGGCTGCTCAGAAGCTCAGAATTATATTTAATGCTCAAATAGAATAAATATTAAACCCCAGGGGCACTGGTACATCTGTTTTCTCTGTTTTAATCATTATTTGATTACCTTGCTATAAAAGACAACCAAAGAAGATGTACCTTGCTATAAAAGACAACCAAGGAAGTACCTTACTATAAAAGACAACCAACGAAGAAAAAGGTTTAGAGAATAGAATTCACTACAAAGGATTACTCATGGGAAACAGCTTGCAATTGCAGACATACCAGAGAAATTATTTAGCAGTTAGTATTCAGGGATTCTTCTGCATATATAAATTTTCACACTTTGAAACAACTGTTTGTGGGCTATGATTTTTGGCTTAACACCAGTCATCCCAAATCATTTATTTTTTTATTATACGATACTTACAAAAACATTAAGTTATTTCATGTTAGGGTAGGAAATAAAGGAATGTGAAAATATTTCCACATTACTCAAGTCTCTGAAAACAGTGAGATTCTTTCAAAAGGAGGCAACTATCCCACATACTGCCAGATTATTGGCTTAGTATACACCTATGGTTCCACCTTCAGTGGACATGAATCACTAGAGCAATATAACTCCTATTAATTAGAAAATTATCTCAATTTAATATTCAGAATTATTAATAATTATTTATAGTCTATCTAGTCTCATTAAAAAACCCATTACTGTCCAGTTGATTCTGACTCATAGCGACCCTATGGGATAGGGTAGAACTGTCCCATAGGGTTACCAAGGCTGTAATCTTTACAGAAGCAGACCACCATATCTTTCTCCTGCACAGCTGCTGGTGGCTTTGAACCACTGACCTTGTGGTTAGGAGCTGAGCGCTTAACCACTGTGCCACCAGGGTTCCATATTCTCATTAAAAGACAAATTCATTCATTCATTCAAATTTTCACTAAATTAGAAAATGTTCATTCACTTTCCACATAAAAGTACATATACCAAAGATAGATTACAGAAAAGCCAAATTTACAAACTACCTTACTTTAAATGTAGGTTATCCAGCTTGAATAGAAACAGTCTTTCAGGGCAGTTACTTATATGTGAGACACATAATCAAGTAAAACCACCAAATACACTTTAATAAAATTTAGGAAGTACATAATTGAAGAGGAGGAAAACTGATAGAAAATACTGGTGACTAACAGCAGTTTAGAGTCCTAATTCACAGTCCTACTAGTAGTCTGAAATTAAAACAGTCTTCAAACATCTTATGATTTAAATTTATCACCAATTCAGACCAAACTTTAACCATCAATTACATTTGTAGAAATTAATCTTACACTCTATGAAAGCAGAGACCATTTCTATTTTGTTCTTCCTCATAGATCAGGTACCTTACACAGTCTATCCGAATACATGTAGAAGACATTCAATAAACACTTGCTGAATTAACTGTCATAATAGTGAGCAAGACTACATGTAGAAGGATGTTCATCATAAGTATTTTCTAACAGTGAAAATGTAAAAATCCAAATGTTCATTATTCAGCAGATAAGTTAAATAAACACTGCATATCCCTATAAGAGCATAGTATATAAAAATTTTTAAATGATAGTAAAAACAGTCATTAATATGGAAGGAAATTCACAGTGTGTTAAGTGGAAAAAGCAAGTTAAAAATTAGAATGCAAAATATGATTACTGGGGGCAAAACTGTGTGTATATTGTTAATAAAGACAGACAGGAAAGCCTACACCAAAATGTGAAGAGCTGTCATATCTATGTGGCGGGATTATCAATGATATTTGCTTTCCTCATTATAATTTTCTATATTGTCAGAAATTTTATAAATAAGCACAAACTGCCTTCACAAGCATGAAAAAAAATTTAAAGCTACAAAAATAAAAACAGAAATGTAGTCTAATCAAACCTTGAGAAACATTTTCCCTTTGGAGGATGGCAAAGGGAAATGAGATACAATGCTAAATAAGCTTGCTCTTTTTCCACAGTTACTTCAAAGTCAGCAGGTATTCCTCCTCTCCTACCACAGAGCCTCTATACTACAGCTTTTTAGTGGACAATAAAAAAAAAGTTTACCACTTAAACTGATTTATTTCACTATCATCTTTATCCATTACTACTAATCCCACAGTGAGTTTCATCAAACTCTTAGAATGATGAATCAAATAATAAAAAATATATTTAGTAAAGGGCCTACCAAGTGCCAAGCACAGTGCTAGATGCTAGAGATGTAAAAGTGAACAACACAGATTGCAACTGCTTGTAATTTATACCTTAGCAAGGAAATAAGACATTAAGCAAATAATCACAAGCATAGTAAGTATTGGAAAGATGAAGTACAAGGTGCTACAGGAGCATACAAAAGGTAGAGCCTGTCAGAGTTTGGAGATCAGGGAAAGTGTCCCAGAGGAATTCACACGTAGCTGGTAAAACAAGTTACACTTACTGAGCAATTACTACATGCTAGGCAGTTTTCAAAGTAGGGTTCAAACTCATTTAATCCTTACAACAACCTTACCAGGTAAGTAAAATTATTATCCACATTTTCCAGATGAGGAAACTGAGACACGTAAGTAATTTGCCGAAGATCATAAAGCTGGCTAAATAGCAGAGCTGAGGTTAAAACCTCAACAATATTCTCTCTCTACTCCTCTACATTATACTGTCTCTGACCTGCATTGTGTAGGAGTTAACCAAGAGTTAGCCAAGCAAACTGTTGTGGGGTGTGAGGGTGAAGGGAAATTGGGGTGGGGAGTAGATAACTGGTAGTTGGTAGACAGACTAGCAGGTCCAATGTCCTTGAGAAAAGAACAGAATGTGGCAAGTTCTGGCAACTAAAAAAGTTCAGAATACTGAAATACAAAGAGAAAGGGGGGAAATGACATAGCACGAGACTAGAGAAGTAGTCAGAAACTTACGAATTGTGAAAAAAAAATTTTGCTTTATCTTAGAAAATAGAAAACCACATGTATGAGATAAACAGCAACCATAATTAGCAATTCAAGCAGAGAAGATTAATACAGGAAATTGATTACACAGATATTGGAAATACAGGTATAATTGGAAATATAGGTAAAATAGGTTGAATAGGCTGAGATAATCCAGAGACTAAAATTTGTGAAAAGCACTACCACCCACAGGGTTGGGGAAACAAAATGAAAGGGATGTGTTGTCAGAAGCTAGGAGCTGAGATGAAGGACATTACGGGGCTATGCCTGGAAGAGGGCAGGTCATGCAGTTGGGTGCTCAAACTTCTAAGGAGGTGGCAATGCATGGCTGGTACCTGGACCTCTAAGGACAGGAGCCCTGCAGCTCGAGTTTGAATCTCTACAGAGGAGACATAGCATACAGGATGCTCAAACCACTAAGGCGACACAACCTAGTATGTGACGAAGTATGATGCAAGCAACACTCTACCTAGGGTGCACCGTCCAGAGGCTGGTACCTCTGAAAGCAGCAAGGCTGGTGCTAGGAGTACCAAAAGAACATGGAGGCATACTAACAGAAGCTGGACACAGGAGAAGTTCCTTCTCCCACCTTTCAAATTCCTGCCAGTGCTCCCAATACCAAAACTTAACATGAAGTCAGCTGGCAACGGATTCTGGGAAATGTAGTTTGCAGATATCATGGGACAGAATAATGTCCCCCACAAAAATATGTGTCAATTTGGTTAGGCCATGATTCCCAGTATTGTGTGGCTATCCTCCATTTTGTGATTGTAATTTTATGTTAAAAAGGATTAGGGTGGGATTGTAACACCCTTACTAAGGTCACATCCCTGATCCAATGTAAAGAGAGTTTCCCTGGGGTGTGGCCTGCACCACCTTTTATCTTACAAGAGATAAAAGCAAAGGGAAGCAGGCAGAATGGGGGGGACCTCATACCACCAAGAAAGCAGTGCCGGGAGCAGACTGATGCATCACAAGGACCTTCCTCCAGAGCCCACAGAGAAAGCCTTCCCCTGGAGCCAGTGCCCTGAATTTGGACTTTTGCCTACTGGACTGTGAGAGAATAAACTTCTCTTTGTTAAAGCCATCCACTTGTGGTATTTCTGTTATAGAGGCACTAGATGATCAAGACAACTGACTTCAAGCCCCCCATCACAGTATAAAAGGGTGGATTCGAGCTGAGGAACAATAGGTAAATAAACAGCAGACCACTAAAAGGTTTTACGCAAACTAATGGGACAATTTCATCTGTATTTTTAAAAACTCAGCCCATAGAAAGCATAGAGAATTGACTGAGGAGAAGTCAATCTGTAGACAAAAGAAATTATTAGGCTTCTGTAGTAGACCAACTGAGAAATCACAGTGCCTTAGACTATAGTGGTAGTGATAATTTAGAGGTAGGTATATAAATTCAAGACATATTTAAAAGGTAGACTGTCAGGACAATATGTTATTGACTGAATAGGTGGCTGAGGGAATGGAAGAAGCCAACGATGACTCTCAAGCTTCTCACTTGAGGAACTGGGTGGACTTTACTTACAAAGCTATGGAATATTTAAGGAAGAAGGAGGAGGGATTGTTCTGTTTTGTTTGGGAGAAGTGGCAGACACTACGAGTTCAGCCTTGGATAAGGGCAGTCTCATTTTCACTGTGAAAACTATAAGTCTCAGATTTTCTCTCTCTGCCCCTAGCAGGTTAGAAGCAGGCTCAGAATCTATGCCATACAATCAAAAGCCCCTTTCTCAAGAGCTTTTAATTCTGAGTGAATAACAGAGACACAACATAGTTGAAAAATTATTCGTAGAAACAGCAGACATATTGTCAGCAAGTGTCCAGAAAAGGCAGTGCCAAATAGTGGCTTCCTACTCAAAGTGTTCCTGTGCCCTTACTTTGGCTCCTGTCTTTGCTGCCTGGCTCCCTGATTTCTATCCATTTTCCAAGACTGGTTCTCTTGAGAGCCTCCCAATATATTCCTTTGCTTAAATTAACCAAAGTTGATTTCTATTGCTTACAGTCAAGGATGCTAACAGATATATTGGTTTGGACTTTTTTTTTTTTTTTTGCCGACTACATACAGCTGAGTTCAAGTAAGTGAAATGTGCATATGATGTAACCCCACTGTTATGTATCTAAGATATCCTCAATACCAAGAGTTACATAAGAGTTACTAGCTCTTTATGTATTAACTTCACGCCAAGAGACACACCATCATTTCCCATGCTTCAATAGACAAGTGTATAATGTTAAGCCCAGGGTTTATTTTCCCTGTACTTCTTTTCTCTCACAAGCATTCACTGCTAAAACCTCTGCTATTTGTATACCAGCTATATTTCCTCTCATTTCTATTCTCATTCCCCAGTTCCCAATAGAATTGGCATACAATGCCCTGAAATCTAATTCTCAAGACTGTGTAAGTATACAGAAATAAATTTCCTACAAAAAAAATTTACAGTTTAAAGGCACTTCCCTAGATACAATTTATAAACCTTCCTGACAAAAGAGCAGTTGGCCAGAACCTGCCCCCTACCCACAAACACCTGTCATATAGTATTCGAAAAATAATACAAAAACAGCTGACTTGCCAAACTCCAGCTTTCTTCCTTCCCCGTGGGAGATTATGCACACTTTGCCTTTTTCTCTGACTAGTGCACTGACTGCTCAGGAAATTTTATCTCTGGTAATCTCTTTTTCAAAGTATACCTATGTTATCTTTAACTCTTTTCTTCCTTTTCTTTCAACTCTTAAAAAAAGAAAAAACAATTTTCCTCTTCCTTCCTGATCCTTAGTTCCATTCATGAGCCTAAAAAAACTCTGATCAGGGTTAGTGACACATCTGTATCAAGCAAAATTATAAGTAATAAGTTTTTAATCTACCTAGACAAAATAAAGAATCAGTGTCACTGTTCAGGAATCTCCCTCACAACCTCCATAACAGTCTGTGTCTATATCCTCTATATCTTTTAAAATCAAATCCATTTTCCCTAAAGCGTTTTCTAAACTATTACAAATAAAGTTGTTATAAACTTCTTACATTGTGTTACATTACACTCTGTTAAACTACCAGTGTTGAAAGTATGTTTTGTCATTTTTCCCAACAGATAAAAACAGTAATTCGCTACCTTAAGAATTAAATAAGATTTATAAGCTTGTGAACCTAACAACCATTTATATTATAATTCTATGAAAATACAGTGAAACCTGTGAGAGCCAAAACTTGACAAGACTGCCTTCTTTTTCTGTGTCTTCCAAGTTTTCCGCCTTTGACAGGGTACAGTCTTACTATTTTTCTATTGCTCCTTCTAGTGGAAAATATTTTACATTTTCTTCTCTGACAGTTTTATACCTTACCCAGGTTCTATGTGTTGCACATTTTATTGTACCAACTAAAGTCTACCAACATAAATTAAGGAATCTCAGAAAATGACTTCAGATAATTTAAAACATCATCATTTGCATCACTTCCACAAAAGGACCAAGATTAGATGACAGAATAAATATAATCCTACATAGGAGTTTTAGTTTTAAACTAACTAATACCATCAGTTTTTCTGACACAAAATAACATTTCAATCCCTTGAAAAGAAAAACTATTTGAAGGAGAAATACAGATTACTTTATTTCATCTTTCCAGGAATTCAAAGAATACATATCAGTCATTCTTACCTTTACATTAACAAATTAAGACAGAACACATATACATATAATAAAACCACCATCACCTAACCTTCCTTTAAATTTTTTATTGCTGTTGTTTAAAAAATCACTGCAGTAAATACACACTTCTAACATATTATCTTTATCAAAATTTTCATTCAGCATTATAAAAGATTTCAAAACTGCAGGGATTTTGATTTTGATTTACTGATTCTATAAGCACAGCAGGCTTCTTAGAAGAGATTCACTCTTCTTTAATCCTCATATCACATCAATTTAAAGTCCTGAAACAATTAAAGCAGAATTAAATGAAATAGAGAATAGAAAAGCAATTGAAAGAGTTAACAAGATCAAAAGCTGGTTCTTTGAAAAGATCAACAAAATTGATAAACCTTTGGCCAAACTGACAAAAAGAAAAACAGGAGAGGAAGCAAATAACCTGTACAAGAAATGAGATGGGTGATATCACAACAGACCCAACCGAAATTAAAAGAATCACAACACAACACTATGAAAAACTGTACTCTAACAAATTTGAAAACCTAGAGGAAATGGACAAATTTCTAGAAACTCACTACCTACCTAAACTAACACAAACACAGGTAGAACAACTAAATAAACCCATAACAAAATAAGAGATTGAAAACGTAATTTAAAAACTCCCAACAAAAAAAAAGGCCTGGCCTGTATGGCTTCACGGAAGAATTCTAAAAAACTTTCAGAGAAGAGTTAACACCACTACTACTAAAGGTATTTCAGAGCATACAAAAGGATGGAATACTCCCAAACTCATTCTATGAAGCCAGCATAACCCTGATACCAAAATCAGGTAAAGACACCACAAAAAAAAAAAAAAATTCACAGACCAATATCCCTCATGAACACTGACACAAAAATTCTCAACAAAATTCTAGCCAATTGAATTCAGCAACATATCAAAACAATAATTCACCATGATCAAGTGGAATTTACCCCAGGTATGCTGGGATGGTTCAACATTAGAAAAACAATCAATGTAATCCATCACGTTAATAAAACATAAGACAAGAACCATATGATCTTATCAATCGATGCAGAAAAGGCATTCGTCAAAGTCCAACACCCCTTCACAATAAAAACTCTAAGCAAAATAGGAATAAAAGGGAAATTCCTCAACATAATTAAGGGCATTTATACAAAGCCAACAGCCAACATCATCCTAAATGGAAAGACTTTGAAAGCATTCCCCTTGAAAACAGGTACCAGACAAGGACGCCTTTTGTCGCCACTCTTATTCAACAATGTGCTGGAGGTCCCCCGGCCAGAGCAGTTAGGCTAGAGAAAGAAAGAAAGGGCATCCAAATTGGTAGGAAAGAAGTAAAAGTATCTCTATTTGCAGATGATATGATTTTATACACAGAAAATCCTGAAGAATCTACAAGAAAATTACTGGAATTAAGAGAGGATTTCAGCAAAGTATCAGGATAGAAGATAAACATACAAAAATCAGTTGGATTCCTTTACAACAACAAAGAGAACTTCAAAGAGAAAATCATCAAATCAATACCACTTACAATAGCCCCAAGAAGATAAAATACTTAGGAATAAATCTAACCAGACAAGTAAAAGACCTATACAATGAAAACTACAAGACATACTGCAAGAAACCAAAAGAGACCTGCATCAGTGGAAAAACATACCTACCTCATGGACAGGAAGACTCAATATTGTGAAAATGTCAATTCTACCCAAACCGATCTACAGATACAATGCAATCCCAATCCAAATTCCACCGGCATTTTTTAATGACATGGAAAAACAAATCACCAACTTTATATGGAAAGCAAAGAGGCCCCAGATAAGTAAACCATTACTCAAGACGAAGAACAAAGTGGGAGGCCTCACACTACCTGATTTTAGAACTTATTATACTGCCATAGTAGTCAAAACAGCCTGGTACTGGTACAACAACAAATACATAGACCAATGGAACAGAATTGAGAATCCAGACATAAATTCACCTACCTATGAACAGCTGATATTTGACAAAGGCCCAAAGTCTGTTAATTGGGGAAAAGACACTCTCTTTAACAAATGGTGCTGGTATAACTGGATATCCAACTGCAAAAAAACTGAAGCAAGACCCATACCTCACGCCATGCACAAAAACTAACTCAAAATGGATCAAAGACCTAAATATAAAATTTAAAATGATAAAGATCATGGAGGAAAAAATAGGGACAACACTAGGAGCCCTAATACATGGCATAAACACAATACGAACCGTAAGTAACAATGCACAAGCACCAGAAGAAAGACTAGATAACTGGGAGCTCCTAAAAATCAAACACTTATGCTCATCAAAAGACTTCACCAAAAGAGTCAAAAGACAACCTACAGACTGGGAAAAAAATTTGGCTACAACAAATCCAATCAGCATCTAAAATCTACAAGATACTGCAAAACCTCAACAACAAAAAGACAAATAACCCAATTAAAAAATGGACAAAGGATATGAACAGGAACTTCACCAAAGAAGATATTCAGGAGGCTAATAGACACATGAAGAAATACTCATGATCATCAGCCATTAGAGAAATGCAGATCAAAACTACAATGAGATATCATCTCACCCCAACAAGGCTAGCATTAATCCAAAAAACACAAAATAATAAATGCTGGAGAGGCTCTGGAGAGACTAGAACATTTATACACTGTTGGTGGGAATGTAAAATGGTACAAACACTTTGGAAATCAATATGGCGCTTCCTTAAAAAGCTAGAGATAGAAGTACCATATGATCCAGCAATCCCGCTCCTTGGAATATATCCTAGAGAAATAAGAGCTATCACACGAATACATATATGCACAGCCATGTTCACTGCAGCACCGTTCACGACAGCAAATAGATGTAAACAAGCCAGGTGCCCATCAATGGACGAATGGATAAACAAATTATGGTATATTCACACAATGGAATACTACATAACCATCAAGAACAACGATGAAGCCATGAAATATCTTACAACATGAAGGAATCTGGAGGGCATTATACTGAGTGAATTTAGTCAGTCACAGAAGGACAAATATTGTGTAAGACCACTATTATAAGAACTTAAGGAAAGGTTTAAACACAGAAGAAAACATTCTTTGATGGTTGCCAGGGTGGGGAGGGAGGGTGAGGGTTATTTACTAACTAGATAGTAGATAAGAATTATCTTAGGTGAAGGGAAGGACAGCAAACACTACAGAGGAAGTCAGCACAACTGGACTAAACCAAAGCTAAGAAGTTTCCTAAATACAATCAAACACTTCGAAGGACTGAGTAGCAGGGATGGGGGTCTACGGACCATGCTTTCAGGGGACATCTAGGTCAACTGGCATAACAAAGCTTATTAACAAAATGTTCTGCATCCTATTGTGGTGAGTGGCATCTGGGGTCCTAAAAGCTAGCAAGCAACCATCTAAGATGCATGAATTGGTCCCAACCGCCTAGAGTAAAGGAGAATGAAGAACACCAAAGACACAAGGAGAGTATTAGCCCAAGAGAAAGAAATCGCCGGAGACCAGAAGAACTGGATGGTGCCTGGCTACCACCAATGACCGCCCCGACAGGGAACACAACAGAGAGCCCCTGATGGGGCAGGGGAAGAGTTTTGACGCAGAACTCAAATTCTAGTAAAAAGACCAGACTTAATGGTCTGACTGAGATTGGAGGAACCCCAGAAAGCATGGTCCCTGAACACTCTGTCAACCCAGAACTAAAACAATCCCCAAGGTCAGCTCTTCAGACAAAGACTGGACTGGACTGTGGGACATAAAATGATACTCATGAAGAGTGAGCTTCTTAGCTCAAGTAGATACATGAGACTAAATGGGCAGCTTCTGTCCAGAGGTCAGATGAGAAGGCAGAGAGGGTGAGGAGCTGGTTGAATGGACACGGGAAATCAGGGGTGGAAAGGAGAAGTGTGCTATCATGGTATATGGAGAGCAATTAAGGTCACATAATAATGTATGTATAAACTTTTGTATGAGAGACTAACTTGAATTGTAAACATTCACTTAAACTAAAACAATAAAAAATAAATAATTAATTAAAGTCCTGAAACGGATGTGATTGACGTTTTATGGTCTTAAATTCACTTTAAGCTCCCAACTTCATTCTATTATGTGATCACTTACATATACACAATAGTAATTAAAAAGACAACATGCATTATTTAATTTTAAATTCCAAAGACCATTCACTTCCCTACGAATTTAACTGTCAAGTTTGTCTAACCAGACTGTGATACTGAAATGTTAATTGTATATTAAATGGCAGACCAGCAGCATATCACTGAACATTTGGACATTTTGCCAACATTTAAATGACTTCTACCTAAGTATGCTGTTGTTGTTAGGTGCCATCAAGTCAGTCCCAACTCATAGTAGCCCTACGTACAACAGAATGAAACACTGCCCAGTTCTGCACCATCCTCACAACCATTGCTATATTTCAGTCCACTGTTGCAGCCACTGTGTCAACCTATCTCGCCCAGGGTCTTCCTCTTTTTTGCTGACCCTCTAGTTTACCAAGCATGTTGTCCTTCTACAGGGACTGGTCCCTCCTGATAACATGTCCAAATAGCCACCTTTATTTTACAGCTTGTTTAAAGAGCAAAATTTCTACTGTGCTCTGTTATTCTAAATTTTCTTTAAACTTAACAGTACTTGGTAAACTCTGTCTATGGAAAAGTCATCAAGACAAAGAGTATAACTTTTATTTCAATTTTAGTTAATTCATCACAAGTAAATCTGGAAGACCTAGGGGTACCCACTCTTAAAAAAATGCAAATTCTCCAGCCTTTGTCATTAAAGTATTATTCATGCTTATTGCTATTAATACTGTATTTTTTCACAAATAATGTGTCCACGTAAATAATGCACCCACACAAATAACTCATGGAAATGATGAAATTAAGCAAAACAGTTCTGGTATAGCACATCCATGCATATATCGTCTTAACATGTCTTAACATTTCTATAAGAGAATTTCAGCCTCATTCACCCATCCTCCCACATTACAGGTAAATCATATCATTCTGTTCATTTCCTTTAATCGCTGGCTCATGTGAATAAAAATACTGCATGAATGTTACTCCTGATCATAATTGTATAATAAACGTACAGCCATGGTCAAAAAGTCATGAATCGAGTTTGGCAGTACCCTGGTAATCAGGAAAAAAAAAATCGAAACTGTCCATTTGTTTTTATTAAATTTAAGTGATAACTACAGCACATTAGTTTAACAGTTGATCTACTGGTATTTTTTTTAGATTAAATTCCAAGTAATATAAAATCAATACCTACCTTAAGTGAAGTTTCCATGTGATCAAAAACAGAAATTAAAGTTAGCAACATGTAAAAGAAAACTGGCATAGGGTGCTTAAGAAAATAACATGCAGGGGTGGCATGGCTGGCAAAAAAAATTTGCTTAAAAATGCGGTAGATATTAATAATTTTCAAAATCATAGACGCTTTCATTTCAAAAAACTCCTTCAATCAGCAAATTTAGTTAGAGTCTTTTGCAAAGCTTCCTCACCAACTTAAAAATCAACACTATAACAGAGTTTGGCAAGGCATAAGGTCCAGTGTCAGTTTCTAGATTCCTTTCTCCCACTCCATAGAACTAATGATACATAATACAAATAATCAACTGTATAGTAAGATAAAAAACAGATCTGTTCCAAACCATCTTTCATGGATTGACTTGTATCCCCCAAAAACATGTGTCAACTTGGCTAGGCCATGATTCTCAGTATTGTGTGGTTGTCTTCCATTTTGTGATATATTGCAAATCCTAGCCTCTATGCCTGTCGTTATGGTCCCGTTTGGGAGTGAGTTGTCCATTATGTTAATAAGGCAGGATTAGGTTATGTTAATGAGGACTAGGTTATGTTTGTTCAGGATTAGGGTGGGATGCACCACCCTTGCTTGAGTCACACCTTTTATCTTACAAGAGATAAAAGAAGAGAGAAGCAAGCAGAGAAGAGGGACCTCACTGCCACCAAGAAGTAAGAGCCGGGAGTAGAGCACATCCTTTGGACTTGGGGTCCCTGTGCTGAGAGCCTCCTAGACCCAGAGGGAGACTGATGCCAAGACACATGGAGATCTCCAAGGAATGCCGGGCCCACAGATGTTGAAAGGAGACAAGGACCTTCCTCCAGAGCTGACAGAGAGAGAAAGTCTTCCACTAGAGCCGGTACCCTGAATTCAGACTTCTAGCCTCCTAAACTATGACAGAATATATTTTTTTGTTAACAAAACAAATACTTGTATTTCTGTCATAGCAGTACTAGATAACTAAGACACCATCCAGCAATTAAAAAACAATTTAAAATTTGTTTAATTTGCTTACATAAAGTGGCAATGGTAGGACTGCTATGTTTATGGGCTTAGTGGAGAAAATTCCACTCCAGAGCCTGTATTTCTATACTTGACAGCACCTGCCGTCGAGTCAGTTCCGTCAAGTCATGGTGACCCCATGTATGTCAAAGTAAAACTTTGCTTCATAGCGTTTTCAATGGCTGATATTTCTGAAGTAGACTGCCAGGCCTTTTTTCCAAGGCATCTCTGGGTGAACTCAAACTTCAACCTTTCGTTTTAGTAGATGAGCACATTAACCATTTGTACCTCCCAGGGACTGCTTGCTATCTAGACCCCTAAAAAACAAGCCAGCAGACTGGAACTGAACATCTCATCAAATATTTTTAAATGACTCTAACTGCCCAACTCCTAAGTTCAGTGAACCCTGTGAGAGGCGGAACTCACCGGGACTGCCTTGTTTTTCTGGGTCTCACAAGTCTTCTGCCATAGACAGGTGCAGCTTACCACCTTTCTATCATTTTCTATTAGTGAAAAATATTTGAGTTTTCCTTCTCTGACAGGTTTCTGCCTTACACAGTTTCCGACTTTCACAGGTAAACTGTATTTGCTTTAACTTCAGAACTGATACTTCCTTATCCCTTTCTCATTTCCATTAATTATATATTAATAAATAATAAATAAGGGTAAAGATATTTACAGGCAAAAGAAAAGAAACCAACACAAAGACTTATGGGAGTCAACAATAATGGTTAAGAACACGTACCCTTGACATGTTCTTAACAAGCAGACATGTCTCTTCCTACCTGTATGATTTTGTACAAGTTACTTGACTGCTTTAAGCCTCAGTTTCCTCATCAAAAGTCCTCACCTCCTAGGCTGGTTGTAAAAATTAAATGAGTTAATATCTGAAGAGTAAAAATGAAAACTATAAAGTACCTGGAAGATAACATAGGGACAAAGCTAGGGATTCTAATTTTTGACATAAATACAACATCGAGTACAACTAAAAACACACGAACAATAGAACATAAACTAGATAACTGGAACCTCCTAAAAATTAAATACTTATGCTCATCAAAAGACTTTATCAAAAGAGTAAAAAGAGAACCTACAGACTGGGAAAAAATATTTGGTAACGACATATCTGAAAAGGGTCTAACCTAAAATATACAGAAAACTTCAACAACTCAGCAACAAAAAGACAAACGATGCAATCAAAAAATGGGCAAAGGACACTTCACCAAAGAGGACATTCAGGCGGCTAACAAACACATGAGACATTCACAACTACTAGCTATTAGAGAGATGCCAATCAAAACTACAATGAGGTATCATCTCACTTCTGCAAAAATGATCAAAAAAACAGAAAACAACAAATGCTGGTGAGGTTGTAGAGAGATTGCAACGCTTATACACTGCTGGTGGGATTGTAAAATGATACAATCACTATGGAAAACAGTATGGTGCATTCTTAAAAAGCTAGAAACAGAAATACCTTATTACCCAGCAATCCCACTCCTACGAATATATCCTATAGATATAAGAGCAGTGACATGAATAGACATATGCACACCCATGTTCACTGTAGGATTATTGACAATAGCAAAAAGATAGAAACAATCTAAGAGGCCATCAATGAATGAATGGATAAACAAACTGTGGCACACACATGTAACGGAATACTACATAACAATAAAGAATAACGGTGAGTCCATGAAACATAACATGGATGAATCTGGAAGACATTACACTGAGTGAAATAAGTCAAACACAGGACAAATATTTCATGATACCACTTGTATAAAGTCAAAAATAGGTATATACACAGAAAGCAACATTGTTTGATGGCTACCATGGGAAGGTGAAGAAGGAGGAATCACTTAGGAGATAGTAGACACATGTTAATTTTGGTGATGGGAAAAGCAACACATAATATGGGGAAAGTCAGCATAACTTGACCAAATCTTAGTTACCTAGTGCTGCTATCACAGAAATACCACAAGTGGATGGCTTTAAGAAACACAGATGTATTTTCTCACAGTTTAGGAGGCTAGAAGTCCAAATTCAAAGCACCATCTCGAGGGAAAGGCTTTTTCTCTCTGTCAGCTCTGGAGGAAGCTCCTTATCTCTTCAACTTCTGCTACCTGGTTCCTTAGAGATCTCCAGGTGTCTTGGCATCTATCTTACCCCCATTTCTCTCTCCATTCACTTGTTTAATCTCTTTTTATATCTCAAAAGAGACTGACTCAAGATACATCCTATACTAACCCTGCCTCATTAACATAACAAAGACAACTCATTCCCAAATGGCATTATGACCACAGGCATAGAGGTTAGGATTTACAACACATATTTTGGGGGGACAAAATAAATAAAGACACTGAGAGGTACACAAGAATAAAGGATAACTATAGTAAATGCTGTAACATCTATAATTTTGCAACAACAGTAATAACAAGCAAAAAATATGTGAGTGGTTACACAGGTAGATATGTATGCTATCTGGGTGGTTGGGGTGCATCTGAGAGTATGTGCGCCTGCATATACAGGTATATCTGTGGGCATATGTATATACATGTTTGTGTGTGAGCTGCATACATACCCACATATACAATAAAGCACACGAGGCACAGTTACAGATACTTCCTAGACATACCCAAACACCTCATGGGACTGATTTACTGGGTTTGAAGGCTAATGACCATAGTTCCATGGGACAACTAGCTCAACTGGTATAACTTAGTTCATAGAGATAATGTTCTACATCCTAATTTGGTGAGTAACGTCTGAGGTCTTAAAAGCTTGCAAGTGGCCATCTAAGATACAGCTATTGGTCTCTTCCCATCTGCAGCAACGGACAGTGAAGGAAACCAAAGACTCAAGGAAGAAATCAGTCCACAGGACTAATGGCCCACGCAAACCACAGCCTCTTCTAGCCTGAGACCATTAGAATTCGATGGTGCCCAGCTACCACTACCAACTGTTCTTAGCAGGGACACAATGGAAGGCCCCAGTTAGAATGGGAGAAAAATGTAGAATGAAACTCAAAGTCATAAAAAAGACCAGACTTACTGGACTGATAGAGACTAGAGGAACCCCCAAGACTATTGCCCTAAGTTACCCTTTTAACTAGAACTGAAGCCACTCCTGGAGGTCAGCTTTCAGCCAGATAATAGACTGGCCTATAAAATAAGCAATAACACCCATGAGAAATGTGCTCCTATGAACAATCAACTATACAAGACCAAACAGTTAACATTTCCCCAAAGCAAAGGTTAGAAGGCAAGGAGGGTGTTATGGATTGAACTGTGTCCCCAAAAAATGTGTGTCAACTTGATGAGGCCATGATTCCCAGTATTGTGTGGCTGTCTACCATTTTGTGATCTGATGTAATCACCAATGTGTTGGAAATTCTAACCTCTATGATGTTAATGAGGCAAGATTATAGGCAGTTATGTTAATGAGGCAGGACACAATCTATAGGATTAGGCTGTACCTTGAATCAATCTCTCTTTTGAGATATAAGACACAGAAGCGAGCAGAGAGGAGGGGTACCTCATTACCATACCAAACAAGAAGAATCAGGAGCAGAACACGTCCTTTGGACTCAGGGTTCCTGCGCTGAGAAGCTCCTATACCCAGGGAAGACTGAAGACAAGGACCTTCCCCCAGAGCTGACAGAGAGAGAAAGCCTTCCCCTGGAGCTGGTGCCCTGAATTCAGACTTCTAGCCTCCTAAACTGTGACAGAATAAATTTGTTTGTTAAAGCTATCCACTTGTGGTATTTCTGTTATAGCAGCACCAGATAACTAAAACAGAGGGACAGGGAAACTAGATGGATGGAAACAGGGCAGGTGGGGCAGAAATGGTCAGAGTGCTGACACATTATGGGGATAATAATCAATGTCACAAAACAATCTGTGTATGAATTGTTGAATGGGAATCTAATTTGCTGTGTGAACTTTCACCAAAAACACAACAAAAGATTACAAATATATATATATATATATATATATATATATATATACACACATGAAGAGTTCTTAGAATAGTGCCTGGAATAAAATGTCAGCTATTATTACATCATATTCAATATACATAAATACTTAATTATGGCTGAATATCATTATTACTACTACTACTACTTTACACAATCCAAAAAAGAGTTTCAATTATTGATAAAAACAAAACACTGGATAAGACAGAAAGGATTAACTTAAGAACTCAGGAGGCAGGAAAGAAGAGGACTGTCTCTTCTGAACAGAAAAGGAGAAAGAGATAATTGAACACGGAAATTTTGAAATGCAGAGAAATAAAACATAGGTACTTATCTGTAAAGATTACCCACAGCCTACAAACCCAAGCTTATATGCCTATTTACCCAGTCAAAGGCAGACAACAACTATAGTAAATAGTTACTTGATTCATCTTTCCATAAATAGGTATAACCAAAGTAAATTTTGTAAAATCAGAAGCTGTACTACTTGAGTGAGCAACAACTAAAAACAGAGAACTCAAATAAAAGAACTTGAATCAGGTGGGTCTCTCAATCTGTCTAGGAACTTATTTTCTAAACACTAGGATGCTAAAAACAAACTCAGAGCCTAAAATATTCTAAAACAGCTTCTTAAGATTTACTAACAATAATGGTACATATAAATACACAATAAATCCAAAATCTACTGTACATAATGGAAAATTATCATGTTCTTATCCCATTAAAGTAAAACTTACCTCATTAAAGTAAAAATTAGGAACAGCAAAAATTAAATAAAATTATAATTAAATCTACATGGGTTCATGTTTCCCTTAAAACAAAAAACCTAACCAAACCCATTGCCATTGAGCCATTTCTGAGTCATAGTGACCCTAAAGGACAGAGTAGAACTGCCCAACAGGGCTTCCAAGGCTGTAATCTTTACAGAATTAGGCTGCCACATCTTCCTCTCATAGACTGGCTGGCAGGTTTGAACCACTGACCTTTCGGTTAGCGGCTGAGTGCTTAACCACTGTGCCACCAGGGCTCCTTCCATGTTCTTCTTACTCATCCAAAAAAAAAGCATAATAATTATCACAACAATAAGAGTTGACTGATAAATTGCCTCTTTTACCTACAAGTTTACAGAATCAACTAATTAACAGAGTTTGGGGGAATGAAACAAGTAAGTAGAATATCAAAGCATGCCTTTCAACTAGTGAAAAGAACTGTCAAATCTGGACTAAATTTATTTGCTACCAGCCAACATGTATCTTGCTAATTGACACTTCTGTGGGTTAGAGCATACTCCTTCCTTCTTTCCACCAATCTACAAATAATTAGAGAATTATGGAATCTTAACATGCTGGAAGAGCTCTCATGTAGTCCCACCTCACCCAAGTCAGGTATGCATGCATGCATCTGCACACACACACACAAACATCCCAATCCCAGCCATGCAACAATCCTAATAGCACTTAGACACTAGAAAAACCAGGCTAGGTTCCTGTGCAAATTAGAGCAAAAAAGTATTCATACAGGCAATACCAAAGACACAAAAACTGTCTAGCTATATTAACCCCTCCAGTTAGAGTATACAACTAACAGTCACTTGCATAAATAAAAACATGACTTAGCCAAGAGTTCCCACCACAAAAACTAGGTTTGAATATAAGTATTTTAATATCTTCTAGGGTCACTATGGAAACCCTAGTGGTGTACTGGTTAAGAGCTACATCTGCTAACCAAAAGGTCGACAGTTTGAATCCACCAGGCGCTCCGCGGAAACTCTATGGGGCAGTTCTACTCTGACCTATAGGGTTGCTATGAGTCAGAATGAACTCAACAGCAATGGGTTTGGTTTGGTTTGAAGATCACTTAAACTTGTTTCTTAGTGGTCACCTAAGTCTAGAATGTAAGCACAATGTTATGGATTGAACTGTGTCCCCCAAAAATACATGTTGGAATCCTAACACCTGTACCTGAGGATGTAATCCCATTTGGAATAGGGTTTTCTTTGTATAAGCAGTCAACCCCATAGAGGTTTTTAGAGACAGAAAGAAGCAGGAGAGACATAGCAGGAAGAAAGAAGAAAGAAGCAGAGAGAGAGCAGAGGCAAGGAACCTCCTAAAAAAACTGTTAACACTGTCAAGGGCTGTAACACTGAAGACAGTGAGAGGCCCGGAAGGGGCCCAGACCCAGCAGCAGAGCCAGCGGTGAAAGATGGCAGGGCCGAGAGGAGTCTGTCCTCAGGGGAGCCAAGAAGAGCCCAACCTGAGAGGGCTGAGATGAGCCTGTCCTGAGGGGGCTGAGAGGAGGTCTGTGTGGCTGAGAGGAGCTGAGAAAGCTGTCCTGTACTGAAGAAGGTAGACTTTGCCTACATGCTTCCCGATCCTGATCCTGAGTTGTAGCCTGTTGATCCTGATCCCCAGTTGTACCCTGCTCCTTAATAAACCACTTAACTCCAAGTACAGTTCATGAGTTCTATGAGCCACTGCAATGGATTATCAAACCCAGAAGAGAAGTAGCAAGTGCCATGGGAGGGACAGCTGCTGTCAGACAGAACTGGTAAAAAGGTTGGAGAGAGGAGGTATGGCTGACTTCTACCCTCATGGGAATCAGCTTTGTGTCGATGGGGATTCTCATTAGTTGCTATGAAGTTAAACAGGTTCTGATGCTACTATTACTACTAGTCCCATTTTACAATGATACTAAAACAATAACTGGATACAGACATAGTCAAATAAATCAATATATCCATTTATTTACATTTCTTCAAATCCCCAAAACTGATATGGATAGAAAACAAAAATCTTAAGATACATCTTAAAGATTCAAATTGAATAAATTTGGCTTGAATTAGCTTTCATCTAATTAGGAGAGAAGGGGACTTCTCTTGCTTTTTAAACATTTCATTAAGCTGAGAAATACGACATTTTTTAATCACATTAAAAAATTAGATCCACCACTACTAATTAGGTATAGGACCTTGGACAAATCACTTGGTCTCTCCAGCTTTAACCTGAGAAAGATCCTTGTAGTTTAAAGGGTGGTTGCTGGACCAATGGCATTGCACCACCTGGGAACTTGTTAAAAAGAGATTCTTGGGCCCCACCATAGGCTTACTGAATCAGAATCTGTATTTTAGCAAGACTCCCAGGTGATTAGTATGCACATTAAATTCTATGAAGCGCTATACTAACCAAAAGGTTGGCAGTTCTAAACCAACCAGAGGCACCTTGGAAGAAAGACCTGGTAATCGACTTCCAAAAGATCACAGCCACTGAAAACTCTATGGAGTACAGTTCTACTCTGAAACATAGGGTGTTGCCATGAGTAGTAATCAAATGAATTGTAAACTGGTTAAGTTTTTGTTTTTGTTTTTTTTTTTAACCACACTTAGCACTCCAATTCCCAATGAAAACAGGAAAGCCAAACAACAGAAGTCAAAATAAGCAAAATAAAATGAAAAATGTGATTAAAAAAGAGCTTCCACAAAAGCACCTGCCCAGAAGTTGTATTTAACACATTCTTCCTCTAAGGTACAGAATTATTTTTGTTTTGAACCTAACTAGGATGAAGGAAACAAAGATGAGTAAAGACTGTCGAAAAAGAAAACCATGCAAGATCATAAGGTAGTTCCAATCACTGTCTTCTCATTTCACATTTTATATTACACAACTTTTGAAACTCACTGTTGGCTAGACAGAATGAATGAATGCTAATGTAATCTACTTTCAATAAAGCTTTCGTTGTTGTGAAAATGAAACAATTTAGTAAGTGCCCAAAAGGGTCACCTAATAGTCCTTGAATTATAACTAAAAATGGAAAATAAAGTGTTGAGAGGGATGACTAGGAGAGAATTATTATAGGGGTCTCCTGTGCCCCCACCAAGATAACCCCTTGGGCATATCTCAGTAGGGCTGGCTTTCTGTGACATCACCCCCCTTCTTTCTTCCTCCAGTCACAGAAATAGGTGGAAATGCCTCCCCTTCCCACTGCCACAGCAACTATTCTTCAAAGGGTTGATTTCCTTGCTTTCTGTACCACTATGGAAAATACACTTAACCATACTCTATACTCTGTTTCAAAAAACAGCTTTTTAAAGTGCCTCAAAAGGTCACTGCGCTAACCACCCAACGCAGCTATTCCAGGTGGCCCCAAACTTCCAGAGGATTGAGATAAAAAATGTTTTATCTTACCACCTAAGAACAAGTGAAGTAGGAGTTGACATAACAGTCAAAATTTAAATCAGAGACTCATGGCTCAGTAAACACTAAAACTCTTTTACGTTTAAAAATAAAAATGAAGGGTTCAACCAGCCACCAATATAATAATTTTCCTCCTTTAGCCTAACTCCTTAACTGCCCAGTGGCCAGAACTTACATAGATTCTAGATTTATACCAATTATCAGTCAGGTCAGTCCACCTCAGGCTGGTGTTTCTACCTCATGACTTCTTCACGTTGCTCCTCTTAACGTGTTACTCATCATTCACTTATCAATCTCCTCTTAGAATTCCTACATTTTTAGAGTCCATGTCATGTCATTTATACTCAATTATACTTCATCCTGTTCCCTCATATATTCCCACTTTAATACTGCAGTTAGATTTTGACCCATTTAAAGGCAAGATACATGCATTAAACTTTATTTTCTACAAACATGTGCAGACTCATTTTCCTCTCAAAACACCATCACTATTAAAATTGAGCACCCATCAATGTATTTTCTTTGGTGGCCCTGAGTATATGATCAGAACAGCTACCATTTAAAACTTCTGCTGAAAATTAGACAAATTTTCTTTCTTTAAAGTAAACAAGATCTTTTTGATATTCTCATGTTATTTCTACCAGAACAATGAATATTTTTAAAAATTATTTCAGTGAAAGGGAAAGGTCTAATCTATAAGAAAATTGAAATAATTTTACTTTTAATAAACATATTATACATTACCATAAATATTTCACTCTAAAGATCCTCAATTATTTATTTTAAATAGAAATGGGCTAACAGCACAATTAAGGTATTTTTAAGAAGGATAATTAAAAACACGTGTGCAAGATGCACAACACAATGGTGCTTGATTTTAATACTGCTTCATGCACACAGAGAAAATGTAACCAAATAAAATTATATCGAAGCACATCAAATGTTTTAGATGAGTTTTTATTTCTCCATTTACTAGGAACAATTCAAGCTTCGAGTTGCAATACTGAAGGATGCTATGGGCAAAAAACTGAAAGATACAGGAAGCATCAAAAGAAGATGGACCCACCTGCAGAAAGGGGTTTGGTTGTGGATATATCTACATACATGTATGCAGATGCTGCACGTGTAATAATACAGACAATAAACACAGAAGGAACACTATCACAGCAACTTCTTAGGCACAACCAAACACCTTCCGGGAAGTAGATACTAGGCTTGAAGCCTAAGGACCATAGACTGGGGGGACACCTATGTCAATTAGCATAACATAGTGCATAAAATCAATGTCCTTTCTACATCCTACTTTCGTGAGTAGTGTCTAGGGTCTTAAAAGCTTGCAAGTGGCCATCTAAGATAAAACTAGTGGTCTCTTTCTCTCCGGAGAAAAAGAGAGTGAAGAAACCCAAAGATTTAAGGGAGCAATTAGTCAAAGGGCTAATGGACCACGAGCACCACAGCCCACATGACCTCTAGACCAGAAGAACTAGATGATGCCCAGCTACTATTACTGACAGCTCTGACAGGGATAACAATTGAGGGTCCCAGACAGAGCAAGAAAAAAATGTATAACAAAAGATCAAATGCATTAAAAAAAAAAAAAAAAAAGACCAGACTTACTGACCTGATAGAGACTAGAGGAACCCCTAAGGCTAAGGCCCTAAGACAACCCTCTGACTTGGAACTGTAGTCATTCCTGGAAGCCATCTTCCAGCCAAGCAATAGACAGGCCTACAAAATAAACAATAACACCCGAAAGGAACGTGCTCTGGAGAACAAACAATTATACGAGACCAAAAGGGCAACACTTGCCCAAAAGCAAATATGAGAAGGAAAGAAGGCGTAGGAAAAACCAGACGAAAGGAAAAGGGAAACCCAGGGCAGAAATGAGGAGAGTAGTGACACAGTGTGGGGACTGCAGCCAACATCACGGAACACTTCGTATACAATTTGTTGAATGGGAAACTAATTTGCTCTTTAAACGTTCGTCTAAAACACAATACAATATTTAAAAAAAAAAAAAAAGATGGAAGGAATACATAGTCACTGTACCAAAAAGAACTGGTTGATGTTCAACCATTTCAGAAGGCAGCGTAAGATCAACAACAACATTACTGAAGGAAGAATTCCAAGCTGCACTAAAGGCATTAGGGAAAACAAAGCTCCAGGAACTGACGGAATACCAATTGAGATGTTTCAACAAATGCATGCAGTGCTGGAAGCGCTCACTCGTCTGTGTCAAGAAATTTGGAAGATAGCTACCTCGCCAACCGACTGGAGGAGATCCATATATATGCTTATTCCCAAGAAAGCTGATCCCACAGAATGCAGAATTATCGAACACTATCATTCACACACAAGTAAAATTATGCTGAATATAATTCAAAAATGGTTACAGGAGTACATTTACAAGGAACTGCCAAAAATTCAAGCTGGATTCAGAAGAGGACGTGGGATGAGGGATATCATCGCTGATGTCAGATGGATCTTGGCTGAAAGCAGAGAATACCAGAGATCACTGTGTTTTATTGACTATGCAAAGGCATTCAACTGTGTGGATCATAAATTACAGATAACGTTGCGAAGAATGGGAATTCCAGAACACTTAATCATGCTCATGCGGAATCTTTACCAAGAAGCAGTCGTGCAAACAGAACAACAGGATGCTTCATGGTTTAAGGTCATGAAAGGTGTTTGTCAGGATTATATCCTTTCACCATACTTATTCAATCTGTATGCTGAGCAAATAATCCGAAAAGATGGACTATCTGAAGAAGAATGTGGCGTCAGGACTGGAGGAAGACTCATTAACAATCTGTGATATGCAGATGACACAAGCTTGCTTAATGATGAAGATCAAAGTCTACTGCCTTCAGTATGGATTACAACTCAGTATAAAGAAAACAAAAATCCTCACCCTCAGACCAATAAGCAACATCATGATAAACGAAGAAAAGACCGAAGTTGTCAAGGATTTCATTTTACTTGGATCCACAATCAATGTCCATGGAAGCAGCAAGTCAAGAAATGAAACAACGTATTGCACTGGGCAAACTTGCTGCAAAAGACCTCTTTAAACTGTTAAAAAGCAAAGATGTCACCTTTAGGACTAACATGTGCCTGACCCAAGCCATGGTATTTTCAATCGCCACATATATATGCGAAAGCTTGACAATGAATAAGGAAGACCAAAGAAGAACAGATGTATTTGAATTAGGGTGTGGGTAAAGAATATTCAATATACCATGGACTGCCAACAGAATGAACAAATCTGTCTTGGAAGAAGTACAACCAGAATGCTCCTTAGAAGCAAGGATGGCAAGACTGCATCTCACTTACTTTAGATATGTTATCAAGAGGGACCAATCCCTGGAGAAGGACATCATGCTTGGTAAAGTAGAGGGTCAGTGGAAAAGAGGAAGACCCTCAATGAGATGAAATGACACTGGCTACAACAATGGGCTCAAACATAGCAATGACTGTGAACATGGCACAGGACTGGGCAGTGTTTCATTCTATTTTATATAGGGTCACTATGAGTTGGAACCGACTCAAAAGCACCTAACAACAACATTTACTAGTAATTAATGCTTAATGGATTAGACTATTAGAAACTAACTGGCTCCTACTAGTCTTTCTTCATTTTAATATAAAAGTACCAGGATAAAGTCTAGGTGTACCAACCTCAACAGAAAAATACTAAATACAAGTAGTTAAATACTATTCAGACTACACAAAAATAAACATGGTATGGACATATAATATCAAGGCAACTACAAAGGCCAGATCATACAGTAGTCTCAATGTGCAGTCGCATGAATTTTATAATTATGCAGCAATTTTATTTGTCCTAACTATATACTGTATTCTGTAACTATAGCCAGTAGCTCATATTTTATTAAATTAACATGACACTTAAAAGGCTTAAATGTAACTCTAAATAATTCATGACAAGACACAATTTAGTTCTCTGCCTATGTAGTTATTTAAAATATTAAATTTTCTAAATTCAAAATGTTACTAAAATTTGTCCAAGGAAGCTCACCTGTCAGCAAAAATAGCAGCAGCACCATCAACATCAGAGCTGGGCTGAAAGCCAGAGATTCACTGTACTAAGATGGGCTGCCTATAAAACCATCAAATCAAAATTTAGAATTTAAAAAAGAGTTGTCAAAATTACTGGTTTTCAGTTTACCGAGTTCATAGACACGAATGCTTCTGGGATCCAAACTGCCATCAATCAAACATGCATGATTTAAAAAATGTATGGTTATATTTCTTTCCCAAAAAGAATTAGAACACATATATAAAAATCACTATTCTTCATATACCACAGACACGTCCAACAACTCTTCTTCTCTATGAACATAAACTTCACTATTAAAACAGAAAAGCTACATTCCAACATCTAGTTTTTCTATTTGACTCCTTTGCTACCAGAACAAACAACAACCAAAAAAAACCCACATTGGATAAAAGAGAACCTTCACATTCTTTCACTGTATGAAATTCTAACATAAGAACATCTGAAGCAGACAAAACACTGTTAGGGACTTTAATATGGCTAAACTGTTTTTACAAAAACAATTCCAAAATGATACTACAAGGTCATCTACAAATATAATAATCCAAATGCAAGCCACAAAAGACTACGTCAACATTGTCAAAACCGCTATGCTTTTAATGTTGTTGTATGCAAGATCTCATTAATCCTTACTAAAGTCTTAATAATCCAAAACTAATATTTTGGGATGTATTAAATGTACAATCCACTAGGTAGCACTAGAATTCTACTGTTTCACAAAGGCAGCCTGAATTAAAGCTGGTCCTCTGCTGCCATCTAGTGAAGTCACAAAATGTCAGAACTAAACCAAAAGTGACTAGGAAATAATTATTCTGTGATGAATCTGTTTAATAAATCATTAAAATATACTACGATAGTAATATATGTTCCTTAAAATATTACCCAAAAATGCTACAAGAATAAGTGCACTGGATTTTTTCCATTAAAAAAATTATATGTGTGTGTGTTCCCACAAATGTATTCTGGAACATATAGAACACATTAATAAATGATTATAATGAATTACCAGATGAATAATTATTCATATGAAGAAATGTTTACCTAAAAGAATTTTATCACAGCACTGTTGTAAAAGCAAAAATTTCAAAACATTCTAAATTTACAACTACACAAAACAAAACAAAACCCACTGCAATCGAGTCAATTCTGACTCATAGTGACCCTACAAGAGTAGAACTGCCCTACAGTTACCAAGGAGCACCTGATAGATTTGAACTGTCTACCTTTGGTTAGCAGCCATACCTCTTAACCACTACACCACCAGAGTTTCGGATTTGTCAAATAAACTGTGGTACTTTCATACTACAGAATAATAACCAGTATGACTTCTCTTCCAAGAAACAGAATATTGCAGGAGGGATAGTATGTCACTTCAGGGATTAGAAGACATTAGATTATCAAAAGACTATTACTTCCATCTTGAAGGCTCTCTCTCTTGGCTCAATTCTTATGGAGGAAGCCTGCTACCATACAGTGAGAACACTCAGGCAGACTATGGATAGGCCCATGTGACAAGGAATAAATGCCTCCAGCCAACAACCAAGCAGAAACTGAGGCCTGTCATCAACTACATAAGTAAGCTTAGAAGTGGAGCCTTAAGATGACTGTCCTGGCCCTGGCTTCTCTAAAGAAACTAAGTCATATGCTGGAAGAAAGGTAGGGCAACTACATGGGCAATGGTGCCAAAAGCAAAGAACTCTTCCATATACTAGCACTTAAGGGTCCTTCAGCACAACTGCTTATTATAAAATAAAGGCAACTAGGAGGTTCCAGCAAAATGGCGCTCTAGGCAGAAACACTACATCGTCTCTCCACAGCAAAGATACGAAAAACTAAGCCGAACAGAGAATACAACAATCCTGAAACCCTAAAACATCAAATGAAGAGATAAAGAACTCAGCCAAGCACCAAATAGAGTGAGAAAACTGACAGAGAACGGAGAGTGAGGAGAGATTCATGCAGAGGTCCCCTACCAGCTAATGCAGCGCGGATCGGACATCTTGGACTCCTATCGGAGACCAATAAACGGGGATACGAGAAAGCAGGCTCACGGAACGTCCAGCGGGAGACAAAACCACCACTAATTTTCGATATACGCTTTCCCACACACCACCCTTCTTCACACCGACTCGACCACCTCTGCTTCCCGCGACCACAATCTCTTGACCGGGAAACACCAGCTGCTTGGATTCCACACACCCAAGCGGGCCAGCTCTCCGAGTGCCATTTGTTGGATGCTGGTGTTGCTTTTTTCCGCTTCTTTTGATTTCTTCCTTACCTCTCACCAGCTCACCCTCCTTTCGCTCAAATACCTGGCTCTGTGCGCCATCCTTGCTTCTTCCTGAGGGGCTGCAGAGCTCTGGTAATTTGTGACCTACGCTTTCCCACTCCCTACCCTTCTTCACCCACACTCGGCCACTTCTACTTCCCGCGGACACACTCTCTTGCCCGAGAAACACCAGCCCACACTAGCTGCCTCTCTGAGTACCATTTGTTGGCTGCTAGTGTTGCTTTTTTCCTGCTTCTTTTGATTTCCTCCTTACCTCTCGCCACCTCCCCCTCCTTTCACTCATATACCAGGCTCCATGCACCATCTTTGCTTTTCCTGGGGGGGCTGTGGAGCTCCGTTCGAGTACGGAGCTACTTCCCGGTGTGGGATGCCGCACTGGGGCGATCCGGGGGCTTTTGTTCGTTTATTTGTTTTCAATTGTTTGTTTGTTTTCTCTTCCTTTTCTTGCGTTGGGAGCCCATTCAGGCCAGGCGGGGGGACGTGGCAAGGAGACTTCCCACTTGGCTTGCACAGATGTGCAGAGGGATCCCTGAGAGCATTTCTTTCTTCGTTGGGTTTTTTTTTCTGTTTTTTGGGGGGGCCTTTCTTGTCTTGTTTTTTTTTTTCAATTTGTTTTGTTTTCTTTTCCCTCGTATTCCCTTTTTCTCTTTGTTCATTGCTCACTTTCTTGTCTCTCTGTATCTTCCTTCTCTTTCTGTTCCCTGAATACCTGGCATTGTATACCTCTACGCCTTCTACCCAGACTATACTGCAACACCTGAGAGCGACTTCCGCAGCCCTCATAGCTGCACCGGTGGGATCCCTGGGAACTCTGTGGTTCTTTAACCTTTCCGATTTTTATTTATTCATTCTTTTCTTTTCTTCCTCTTCCCCTTTCTGTTTTTCTCCATTTCATAGTCTCTCATCTCTCCACTCCAAGGGCAAGCTCCCCTAGCATTCTTCTTTGTTTGTTTGTATGTTTTTGGCTCCGGTTCCTCTCTCCTCTCTCCCATACCCATCTTAGCTCCACACATAACAATCTCCCCGCTGCATCCTGCCTACCTCCACCGTGCGCTTCACATCACACCAACAAGCAGCACAGGCAAGGCCTACTGGGACCTGCTCTGCACTGATTACCGACCCGCTATGGTGGCTGTAGTAAGTGCCACAAAAAACCCATCCCAGTAACTCCTCTTCAACTACACCTGCCCTGGATACCATATCTGAGTGACTGACCCCGCCAATTGGAGAAGGAGGCGAAAAGTATTCTCCCCACAGACGAGCAAACAACAAAGAACACACAGTCCACCTGCTCAGACACAGTCAATTAAAAAAAAAGAAAAGGGACAAAACAAACAAACCTACAATCAATAAACGAGAAAAATAACTACTAAATGCCCCAAAGACAGAACACAATATCAGAACATTTACAAAAACACAACAGGATGGTTCCAGTAGGCAACCAAAATAAAACACCAGATGACTCTCCAGTGGAAGAAAATGCACTAGAACTACCTGATAGGGAATTCAAATCTCTAATACTCAGAATTCTCCAAGAGCTGAGGCAAAAAGCTGACAAACATGAGGAAAAAATAGACAAATTAATGGAAAATACAGACAAAAAATTGGAAGAATTCAGGAAAATAATGCAGGAACAAAATGCCAAAATAAATTCACAACCAGAAATTATGCAAAGACAACAATTAGAAATCCAAAAGATAAACAACAAGATCTCAAAAATGGAAGGTGTCATAGAAGGGCCAAGATGCAGATTTGAAACGGTGGAAGACAGGATCAGTGGAATTCAAGATAAACACTTGGATACAACACTGTTTCAGGAAAACTCAGAAAAAAGAACAAAGAAAAATGAAGAGACCCTGAGAATTACGTGGGATACAATCAAAAGCAAAAATTTTCGAGTGATTGCAATTCCAGAACGGGGGAGAAAACAGAAAACACAGAGAGGATCACTGAAGAACTACTGACAGAAAACCTCCCCAATATCCTGAAAGATGAAAAGCTGGCCATCCAAGAAGCTCAACGAACCCCATATAGGAGAGACCCCAAAAGAAAATCACCAAGGCGTATCATAATCACACTCGCCAAAACCAAAGACAAACAAAGAATCCTGACAGCAGCTCGTAAAAAAAAAAGTCACACACACAGGAGAAACAACAAGACTAAGCTCACATTATTCGGCAGAAACCATGTAGGCAAGAAGGCAATGGGATGACATATATAAAATCTTGAAACAAAAAAATTGCCAGTCAAGAATAATATATCATGCCAAACTCTCGTTCAAATTTGATGGTGAAATTAGGTCATTTCCAGATAAACAAAGTTAAGGTAATATGTAAAAGTCAAACCAAACTTACAAGAATTACTAAAGGGAGTTCTTCGATCTGAGGACAAACAGCTTCAGCTCACAGGCAGAATCTAGGACGCAGGATCGTCCAGCCAGATACCACTCTAGGAAATGAACTCTCGAGGACTATCCAAAACCAAAACAAATACAACAAGGTATCAGAGCAGTTAATCAGTAAATGACAACAATAACAAAACAATAAAAGAGGGAATAAACGGCATAGGTATACAACCTTCTAATGGAGAGGAAGGCAAGGCGATACAAAGTAATGGTAGACTGCTACAAACTTAGAAAGATAACGGTAAAATTCATGGTAACCACAAAGAAAGTTAACAAACCTACTCATAAAAAAAAAAGAGGAAAAACATAAAGTCTCAGCAAAATCAAAAGAAATGAAAAAAAAATCCAGAAACAAAAGGAACTCAGCACAAGAGAGTAAGAAGAACAAAGAAAACTTCAGCAACACAAAAAAAAGCACTACAACATTACAGCAACAAACTCACATCTATCAATAATTACACTGAATGTAAATGGACTCAATGCACCCATAAAGACAGAGAATGACAGAATTGATAAGAAAACAGGATCCATCAATATGCTGTCTACAAGAGACACACCTTAGAAACAAAGACGTGAATTTATTAAAAGTCAAAAGTTGGAAAAAATATATATCAAGCTAACAAATACCAAAAAACAGCAGGAGTGGCAATTCTAATGTCAGATAAAATAGACTTTAAAACTAAATCTACCATAAAAGACAAAAAAGGACACTATATAATGATTAAGGGGGCGACCCATCATGAAGACATAACCATAATAAACATCTACGCACCCAATGACAGGACTCCAAAATACATAAAACAAACTCTAACAACACTGAAAAGAGAAATTGACAGTTCCACAATAATAGTAGGAAACTTCAACACACCACTCTCAGTAAAGGACAGAAAAACTAAAAAAAAAATCAGCAAAGACACAGAAGACCTAAAGGTCACGATCAGCCAACTTGACCTCACAGACATAAAGAACACTCCATACAACAGCTGCAAAGTACACATTCTTTTCAAATGCACAGGGAACGTTCTCCAGAACAGACCACATCTTAGGCCACAGAGCAATCCTCAACAAGATCCAAAACGCTGAGGTAATTCGAAGTATCTTCTCTGACCATAATGCCATCAAAGTAGAAATCAACAATAGAAAGAGCAAGAAAAAAAAAAATCAATTACATGGAAACTGAATAATACCCTGCTTACACATCACTGGGTAATAGAAGAAATCAGAGATGGAATCAAAAAATTCCTAGACTCAAAAGAGAATGAAAATATATCATACCAAAACCTTTGGGATACAGCAAAGGCAGTCTCAGAGGACAATTTATAGCAATAGATGTAGACATCAAAAAAGAAAAAAGGGACAAAATCAAAACTTTAACTACACAACTCAAACAAATAGAAAGAGAACAGCAAAAAAACCACAACCACCGGAATAAAGGAAATAGTAAACATTAGAGCAGAAATAAATGCAATAGAAAACAGAGAAACAATAGAAAGAATCAACAAAACGAAAAGTTGGCTATTTGAAAGAATCAACAAAATCGACAAACCACTGGCCACACTGACAAAAGAAAAACAGGAGAGGACACAAAAAACCCAAAAAAGAAATGAAATGGGGGACAATACAACAGACCCAACTGAAATAAAAAGGATTATAACAGAATATTATGAAAAACTATACTCCCAAAAATTTGAAAACCTAGAGGAAATGGATAAATTTCTAGAAACACCCTACCTACGCAAACTAAAACAAAGTGATGTTGAAAATCTGAACAGACCCACAACAAGAGAAGACATTGAAAAGGTAATAAAAAAAAACTCCCAACCAAAAAAGCTCTGGCCCAGATGGCTTCACTGGAGAATTCTACAAAACATTTACAGAAGAGCTTCTACCAGTACTACTCAAGCTATTTCAGAGCACAGAAGAGGAAGTAACACTTGCAAATTTATTCTATGAAGCCAGCATAACGCTGATACCAAAACCACACAACGACGTCACAAAAAAAGAAAATTACAGACCAATATCTTTCATGAATATAGATGCAAAAATTCTTAACAAAATTCTAGCTAATAGAATTCAGCATTATACCAAAAAAATAATACACCACCACCCAGTAGGATTCATACCAGGTATGCAAGGATGGTTCAACATTAGAAAATCAATCAACGTAATCCACCACATAAATAAAAGGAAAGAATCACATGATCATCTCCATTGACGCAGAAGAAGCATTTGACAAAGTCCAACACCCATTCCTGATAAAAACTCTCAATCAAATAGGTACAGAAGGGAAATTTCTCAACATAATAAAGGGGACCTATGCAAAACCAACGGCCAACATCATTCTTAATGGAGAGAGGCTGAAAACATTCCCCTTGAAAACAGGAACAAGACAAGAATGCTCTTTATACCACTCCTATTTAACATTGTGCTGTAAGTTCTAGCTAGAGCAATAAGGCAAGACAAAGAAATCAAGGGCATCCAAACTGATAATGAAGAAGTTAAACTGTCCCTGTTTGCAGATGATATGATACTATACATAGAGAACCCTAAAGATTCCACGAGAAATCTACTGGAACTAATAGAAAGATTCAGCAGAGTAGCAGGATACAAGATAAACATTCAAAAATCCATTGGATTCCTATACACCAATAAGGAGAACAATGAAAAGGAAATCAGGAAAACAATACCATTTTCAATAGCCCCTAAAAAGATAAAATACTTAGGAATAAATCTGACCAGGGATGTAAAGGACCTGTACGAAGAAAACTACAAAACACTTCTGCATGAAACCCAAAGGGATCTACATAAATGGAAAAACATACCATGCTCATGGATAGGCATACTCAACATTGTGAAAATGAGAATTCTACCCAAAGCAATTTACAAATACAACGCAATCCCGATCCAAATACCAACAACATTCTTCAAAGAGATGGAAAAACTAATCATTAACTTTATATGGAAAGGGAAGAAGCCCCGAATAAGTAAAGCACTACTGAAGAAGAAGAATAAAGTTGGAGGACTCACACTACCTGACTTCAGAACCTACTACACAGCTACAGTAGTCAAAACAGCCTGGTACTGGTACAACGACCGATACATCGACCAACGGAACAGAACTGAGAACCCAGATGTAAATCTACCCACCTACGGTCACCTGATCTTCAACAACGGCCCAAAGTCCATCAAATGGGGAAAAGACAGTCTTTTTAACAAATGGTGCTGGAAAAACTGGATATCCAGCTGCAAAAAAATGAAACAGGACCCATACCTCACGCCATATACAAAAACTACTTCAAAATGGAACAAAGACCTGAATATAAAGCCTAAAACTATAAAGTTCATAGAAGAAAAAATAGGACCAACAATTGAGGCCTTAATACATGGCATAACAGGATACAAACCATAACCTTCAACACACAAACCCCAACACGTAAGCTAGATAACCGGAATCTTTTACAAATCAAACACCTATGCTCTTCAAAAGACTTCACCAAAAGAGTCAAAAGAGAACCTACAGACTGGGAAAAAATTTTTGGACAATACAAGTCAGACAAAGGTCTAATCTCCATAATCTACAAGAAAATCCATCACCTCTACAACAAAAAGACAAATAATCCTATTAAAAAATGGGCAAAGGAAAAGAACAGACACTTCACCAAAGAAGACATTCAGATGGCCAACAGACACATGAGGAAATGCTCACAATCACTAGCCATTAGAGAAATACAAATTAAAACCACAATGAGATACCATCTCATGCCAGCATTACTGGCACGAATCAAAAACACTGGAAATAACAAATGTTGGAGGAGCTGCGGGGAGATCGGAACTCTTGTGCACTGCTGGTGGAATGCAAAATGATACAACCATTTTGGAAAATGATATGGCGCTTCCTCAGAAAGCTAGAAACAGACATACCATTCGATCTAGCAATTCCACTCCTAGGAATATAACCAAAAGAAATAAGAGTCGTCACTCGAATAGACATATGTACACCTGTGTTCATGGAAGCATTGTTCACAATAGCAAAACGATGGAAACAACCTAGATGCCCATCAACAGATGAATGGATAAACAAACTATGGTACATACACACAGTGGAGTACTATGCAACGAGAAAGAAAAACAATGAATCTGTGAAGCATCTCATAACATGGATGAAACTGGAGGACATTATGCTGAGTGAAGTAAGTCAATCATGAAAGGACAAATATTGTATAAGACCTCTATTGTAAAAACCCATCAAAAAGTTCACACACAAAATGTAACAATCTTTGTTGACTACCAGGGATGGCAGGGGTTGGGGGGAAATAAACTAAATAGGCAATAGATAAGTGGTATCTTGGGTGAAGGGTGAGACAGTACACGATACAGGGGAAACTAGCACAACTTGTACAAGGAAAGGTCATGAAAGCCCCATAGACACATCCAAACTCCCTGAGGGACTGAATTGCTGGGCGGAGGGCTGTGCGGACCATGGTCTCGGAGGACATCTAGCTCAATTGGCATGACACAGCTTATAAAGACAATGTTCTACATTTGACCTTGGTGGGCAGTGTCTGAGGTCTTAAAAGCCTGTGAGCGGCCATCTAATATACTCCACTGGTCTCATCCCTTCGGGAGCAAAGGAGAATGAAGAGAACAAGATACAAGGAAAAGATTAGTCCGAAGGACTAATGGTCCACAGCTACCAAGGCCTCCACTGGACTGAGTCCAGTAAAACTAGATGGTGCCCGGCTACCAGTGACTGCTATGACCAGGATCACAACAGAGGGTTCTGGACAGAGCTGGAGAAGGATGTAGAACAAAATTCTAACTCACAAAAAAAAGACCAGATTTATTGGCCTAAAGGAGACTGCAGAAACCCAAGAGTATGGCCCCCAGACACCCTTTTAGCTTAGTGGTGAAGTCATCTCCAAGGTTCACCGTTCAGCCTGGGAGTGGACAGCCCCGTAAAACCAAATGAGACTAACGAGGTACAGCAGTCCAGTGACAACAGCCAGAAGGCAGAATGGGACAAGGAAGCTGGTGACAGGGAACCCAAGGTTGGGTAAGCATATTGTTGATGTGTTGTGAGATTGTTAACCATTGTCATAGGGCAACATTTGTAGTAACTGTCAAATGAGAAACTATTTTGTTCTGTAAGCCTTCATCTTAAGTGAGAATAACAGCACAATTGGAAGAGTGTAGTCAATGTCACTGAACTGTGCATGTAGAAATTTTTGAAATTGTGTATCTTTGGCTATGTGTATTTTCACCAAAAAAAAAGGTTGAGAAGTTAAGAGGGCTGACATGTTGTGGGGTTGTTAACCAATGTCATAAAACAATATGTGTACTACTGTTTCATGAGAAACTATTTGTTCTGTATGCTTTCACCTAAAGTACAATTAAAAAAAAAAAAAAAGTGAAATTCTAAACTAAAGGCAACTAGTTAACAAACCCAGTCCACATTCACAGAGCTCCCATGTGGCTTTTCTGCCTCATTTTCAAATGCAAACCAGCCAACCAACGACCACCATATATTTGAAGAAAACCCAAAGCATGAAACAGAAAAAATAATTGAAGTAAGAGAAAATAACTTTTGCTGGTGAAGAATACTGAATACTGCCAAAAGTACAAAAAAAACTTTCATGGAAGAAGTACAGCCAGAATGCTCCTTAGAAGCCAGGCTGATGAGACTTCATCTCACGTATTTTGGACACGTTATCAGGAGGGACCAGTCCCTGCAGAAAGGTATCATGTTTGATAAAGTAGAGGGTCTGCGAAAAGGACGAAGAGTCTCAACAAGATGGACTGACACAGTGGCTGCAACAATGGACTAAAACACAGCATTGATTGTGAGGATGGCACAGTTCTGGGCAGTGTTTCCTTCTGTTACACATGGAGTCACTACCAGCTGGAACCAACTCTACAGCACTTAACAACAACAATTAGTATTCTCACAGTGATTCAAGAAACTATTACATACATAAATCAACAGGTTGTCATGAAAAGATACAAGCAAACAAATTCTGGGAAGATGGTGGCATAAATACACCATCGCTCTAACCCTCCCCCACAAATTCAATGAGAAATACAACAAGGAAACAGCACTCGGCTTTGAGAGATTCTGAATCAGGGGGCAGCAGGAAACCAGCCAGGAGCTGCAAAAAAGGCAAAAATCAGCGAATCAACAAGAAATCACATACGGTAGGGAACTTGCTTCTCCCACCATCCCTGGTTCTCCCTCCAGCCACACGTACCAGCAGCTGCTGTAAACTGAAGTGGGCCAAGGAGCCTGCTTCCCTAACCACCAGAGCCCCTGCCTGTACAAAGAGACAGGACCCCAAGCTTCTGCCCTAAAATAAACAAAGCAGACTTCCCTGGGGGTCCATCTCAAGTGTGCCAGCACCTCCCCCACCCAGACACTGTCGGCTGCAAGCCTACCATGAATTGCTACAGAAGGCCCCGTACAGTGGAGTCTGCTCTGACAGTCAACACTCAACCTGCCTCCCTGCACACCCCATACCTCAGGTCTCTGAAACCAACAGTACAGACCTCCCAGGGAGTCAGGTCAGGTCTGTATGCTCCCCTTTTTGGTCAGTGCTGAGGACTGCTGACTGAAGCCCCTGTGTGCTAGAAAGCAGGCATCTTTACTGGAGGCTACATCCACAGCCAACATACTACCGGGGTGCGGGGGTGTGGGGGAGACAGGGGGCTCTCACAGCAACAAGGAAGACCTCCCTGGGGGTCCGTGTGGAACATGACAACCTCTCCCCCACCCAGACACTGTCGCCTGCAAGCTCGCTGTGAACTGCTACAGAAGGCTGCTCCAGGGGAGTCTGTTCCCATGGTTAGCACTCTACCTGCCTCCCTGCGTTCCCCATAGCGATGGCCTCTGAAACCAATAGGATAAGCCTCCCTGGGGGTTAGTTAGGGTTAGTCTTCCCCCACTTCCAGCTGGCTATGAGGACTGCTGACTGAGGCTGCTGAGTGCTAGGAAGCAGTAATCTTGAGTAGGGGCTGCACTCAAAGCCAAGAATCTATTGGGGGACAGCAACAAGGCAGACCTTCATGGGGATCTGACCAGAGCATGACACCCTCACCCCTACCTGTTAATTATTTGTTGCCAGGCTGTTGTAAACTGCTATAGAAGGCCCCCGAAGTGGAGTCTGCTCCCATAGTCAGCACTCTACCTGCCTTCCTGTGCATCCCACAGCTCAGGCCTCTGAAACCAACAAGACAGATCCCACTGGGGATCAGTTTGTGTCTGTTTATTCCCCTTTCAGTCAGCACTGAGGACTGCTGACTGAGGCTGCTGTGTGCTAGGAAGCAGCATCTTGAGTGGAGGCTCCACCCACAGCCAACATACTATAGCAGGGGCTCTGACAGCAGCAAGGCAGACTTCCTCATGGACCCGTTTGGAGTGTGACAAGCTCCCCCAACTGATAAGTTTTGGCTGCTGGACTAATACGAACTCCTACAGAAGGTTCCCTACAGTGGAGTCAGGAGGTGGGTCATGTAAGTGGAGACTGTTCCCCCAGCCACCACAGGGCCACAGGGCTCTAAAACCAGCAATAGAGATCTCTCAGCGGTCCTTCTGAGGAGTGTCAGCCCCTTCTCCTCCTAAACAGAAGAACATCTGCCTGTGCTTCCCCTGAATGGCAGCTGAGATATAAGCAGCCCCCACAGAGCAAGGAAGGAAGCCTGGGCAAAAGAGGAGGGCAATTACACCTAGCCCCAAACGGCGCTTGTGGGTGTGGGTTTTCCAACTATAGTGCGATGGATCGCTTTTATATGGCCTTTCTCACCATGGTCTTGTAACTCTCACCCAAGTGACTGGGTGGGAGTATACAAATAAAGTAATTGTGGCCCACCAAGGGGATTAGATAACTTGCTAATAATGCAAATAAAGTTCATGGCACCCATGTGGGGGTGGGAACACGCAAATAAGGTCTATGGAACCCTAACAAAGGGCTTGGTCAGTTTTGCCAATCCACTAGGCTTAAAATGAACCATCCCAGAGGCAGGAAGGAGAGGCTCTCACCACCACCAAGGATGAATGACCAAGTGCAAAGTACATCCTTTGGACCCAGGATCCCTGCACTGAGAAGTTCCTGGAACCAGGAGACCGAGAGAGAGAGAGTCATAACACTGAAGATAGCAAGAAGGAGTGGCAGAGAAATGGCAGCAGGAGAGACTAGTAGGAGACTGCGCAGTCATCTTCACAGCCCACAGACCAAGAAAGCTGGGCGCCTATGGGCAGAAATCTTGATGGAGGAGTAGGGTGCCTCCGGGCACTTGGTCGAACTAGGTTTGCTGACCCACAGAGCCAGAGTTGACTGCCTTTTGGCCGACGCTTCCTGGCGGAGTGGGGTGCCTTGAGGTACTTATCGGCAGAACTAAAAGAGCTTTGTAACACTTCCTTGAGCAAGGCAGAGGCTAAGGGGCCAGAGAGGTATGCCTGCAGACATGGCTGAGAAAAGGCTGTCCTGATGGAAGAACTGTATCCTGAGCATTCGTGAACCTGAGCTGTAATCTGTTACTTCCCTAATAAACCCCATAATCCTGAGTATTGTCTGAGTTTTGCGGCCACTGAAATGAAATACCAAACTTAGCAGAGAAGCAGAGAGTGCCGTGGAAGAGACGGTCGGTGTTAGAATTGGTAAAGGTGGCAGAAAGAAGGCATGTCTGAACTCTGCCTCATAGTAATCAGCCCTGGGCTGTTGATCTTGATTCTCCTTCTCCCTCATGAAGTTAGACAAGGTCAGACACTGTCCCTGCCACGCGATTTTTGCGACTAAAAACATGGTTGCAGAAACAGAGAACGGAAGGGAGTAATAACCACAGAGAGAGGACTGATTGATTACTACACAATATCTCACCTGAGTGGCAGTGCCTGCTGGTGGAGACACTGACCACAGTGCATTCTCTGGTATGTTTGGGAGAGATTGAAAGTTGAAAATGGAGATCTAGAACTTTTGAAACCTAATTAAAAAGGGAGGGAGTAGGAGCTATCAAAGAGAGAGAGAGGAAACGGTAAGCAAAGCCAAAGGCTCCATGCAACTAAGAACTTTAGTACAGGGAAAAATACTAGAATACTGAAGAAAACTGAGAAAGTTAACAACTTCAAAAATTCCAACGCCCCAACAAAAAATCGGAAGACAAAGAACATAGAAATAACAGACCATTCAGATGAACATGACAAAGGGATGAAAGCACATCTAGCATGACCAAATAATGAAAAAATGGAAGAATATAATACAACAACATTAAACATAATTAAAGAACTAGGGGAAAATATGCACAAAGAGCTAAAAAAAAAACATACAGAAAATAATGCATGAACAAAATGAGGATCTAAAAAAAGAGACACTGCAACCAAAAGGGACAATAACTGAAATAAGAAACACAACAGAAAGACTGACGAACAGATTTAATCAGGCAGAAGAAGGAATCAGCGAATTAGAGGATAAGACAGTTAAAATTATAGACACTGAAGAGCAGCAAAAACAAAGGCGCAAGAAGGCTAAGCACAGTTTAACGGAATTATGGGACAACAAGAGACCTAATATACACATAATGGAAATTCCAGAAGGAGATGATAGAAGAAAGGGATAGAAAAAATATTTGAAGAAATAAAGAAAGAACATTTTCCCACTCTAACAAAGGACATGAATCTACAAATCCAAGAAGCTCAAAGAACCCCAAGCAGGATAAATCCAAAGAGATCTACATCAAGACACATCATAGTTAGGCTCTCAAAAAGTAAAGATAAAGAAAGAATCCTAAAAGCAGTGAGAGAGAAGCAAACAATCACATACAAAGGATCCCCAATAAGATTAAGTGCCAGTTTCTCCTCAGAAACACTGGAGGCCAGAAGGCAACAGAATGATATATTTAAAGTGCTGAGGGGGAAAAAAAAACTATCAACCAAGAATAGTGTACGCAGTAAAACTATCCTTCAACAATGAGGGTGAAATTAAAACATTTCCAGACAAACAGAAGCTGAGATCTAGAACTTTGGAATCCTAATTACAAAAGGGAGGGAGTAGGAGCTATCACAGAGAGGGAGAGGAAACAGTAAGCAAACGGTAAGTTCCATGTAACTTCCATTAGTATTTTTATAGGGCCAGTCTGGCTGATATGAACTCTCTCAGCTTTTGTTTGTCTGGGAATGTTTTAATTTCACCCTCATTGTTGAAGGATAGTTTTGCTGTGTATGGAAGGGAAACCCTAGTGGCACAGTGGTTAAGAGCTATGGCTGCTAAGCAAAAGGTCGGCAGTTCGAATCCACCAGGCTCTCCTTGGAAACCCTATGGGGCGGTTCTACTCTGTCCTATAGGGTCGCTATGAGTTGGAATCAACTTGACGGCAGTGGGTTTTTTTGGTTTGGTACATGGAAGGGAAAAGACACTACTAAGTAATTCAAAGCTATACATAAAAAGAAAGATCCCTAATAAAGGGAAATGCATGGACGAGTATAAGGCTAGTAATAATGTATTACTGCTTGATAATTCTAAATGTTTTGTCCTTCAAGATTTTTAAAAACAAATACATAAAAAGCAAGGATAAAATTATGTTACAGGGCACAAGAAATATAAAGACATAATTAGTGATACAACTACAAAAGGGGGGAGGGGAGAAGAGGGGGATAGATATAAAACTTCTTGTATGTTACTGAAGTTGAGTTGGTACCAAATTATCCTAGAATGTTATAAATACAAGCTCTTAAATGTAATATTCATGGTAACCACTAAGAAAATTTTTTTAAAACGGAGAAAATAATCAAAAAGGCTCACTACACTAAACCAACAAAACACAAAGGCAAGCAATACTAAAGGACAAAGACAAACATAGCTTAAGAAACACAAAAAGCAAATAACAAAAAGGCAGAATTAAGTCACTTCTCAGTAATTACATTGAATGTAAATGGACTAAATGCTTCAATCAAAAGACAGACAGTGGTAGAATGGATTAAAAAAACATGATCAAACTATATGATGTTTATAAGAGACACATCTTAAACCTAAGGACACAAATAGGTTGAAAGTGAAAGGATGAAAATATATATATATATATATATATATATATGTATATATATTCCATGATAATAAAAACCAAAAGAGAGCTTGGCTGGCAATCCTAACATCAAACAGATTTTAGAACAAAATCTGTTGGAAGAGAGAAAGATGGACATTATATAGTGATAAAAGGGTCAATTAATGAAGAAGATTTAAGAATCATAAATATATGTGCACCCAACATCAGGGCACCTCAATATTATATAAAGAAAACACTGACAGAATCGAAGGGAGAAATACATAGTACTACAATAATAGTTGGAGACTTCAATACACCACTTTCAATACTGGACAGAAGATTGAGAAAGACACTCAGCAAGGAAACAGAGGACTTGAATGATGCTATAATGCAATTAGACTTAAGAGACACATATAGAACACTGCATCCAAACACAGCACAGTATACATTCTACTCCAGTGAACATGGATCATTCTCCGGGATAGACCACATGTGAAGTCACAAAGCAAGTATAGATAAATTTTAAAAGACTGAAATCATACAAAGAATTTTCTCTGACCACAATGGAGTGAAACTAGAAATCAGTAACAGAAAAATACCTGGAAAATACACAAACATATGAAAATTAAACAACACACTATTAAACTACCACTGAGTCAAGGAAGAAATCACAAATTTCTCAGAGTCAAATGAGATGAAAGTACAGCATACCAAAATTTATTGGATACAGCAAAGGCTGTACTCAGAGGGACCCTTAGACCAATAAATATCTACATGAAAAAAGAAGATCTCAAATTAACAGCCTAACTCACCAACTTCAGAAACTAGAAAAAGAAGAGCAAACTAAGGCTAAACCTACTAGAAGAAAGGAAACAGCAAGGATCAGGGCAGAAAGAAAATTGAAAACAGAAAAACAACAGAATCAATAAAACCACAAGTTGATCCTTTGAAAAGAGCAATAAAATTGACAAATCTTTAGCTAGACAGACCAAAAAAAAAAAAAGAGAGAGAGAGAAAAGATGCAAATAATTAAAGTAAGAAATAAAAGGGGAGACAATCGACCTAATAGAAGTAACGAGAATAACGAGAGATTATTATGAACAACTGAATGGCAACAAACTGGATAATCTATATGAAATAGGAACATTTTTAGAAGCACACAACCTACCCAAACTGATTCAAGAAGAAATAAAAAGTATCAGCAGATCCATACAAAGTGAAGAGACTGAATCACTGATCAAAGGCCTCTCATTAAAAAAAAAGCCCTGGACTAGATGGTTTTACTGGGGAATTCTACCAAACATTTAGAGAAGAATTGACATCAATAATGTTTAAACACTTCCAAAAGACAGAAAAGGAAGAAATACTTCTGGTGTCATTCTATTAGGTAGCAAACATAACCCTGATACTCAAACCAGACAAAGATACCATGAGAAAAGAAAACTACAGGCCAGTATCTCTTATGAATATAGATGCAAAAATCTTCAACAAAATACTAGCAAACAGAAGGCAACAGCATATTAAAAGAGCCACATGTCATGACCAAGTGGGGTTTATGCCAGGAATGCACACATGGTTCAATATTAGAAAATAAATCAGTGTGATACACCACATCAATACAACAAAGGAACAGAACCACATGATCATCTCTATGGATGCAGAAAAATCTAACACCCTTTCTTGATGAAAACCCTAAAGATTGAAATAGAAGGGAAATTCCTCAGTAGATTCAAGGCATATATGAAAAGCTAACAACCAATATTATACATAACACAGAAGAACTGATTTTGTGAAAAAGACAAAGGTGCCCACTCTCATCACTTATATTCAATACTGTATTAGAAGTCCTGGCCAGAGCAATAAGACAAGAAAAAGAAATAAAACATACCCAGATTGGAAAAGAAAAGGTAAAATTATATCTATTCACAGATGATATGATCCTATATACAGAAAATCCCATGAGTCTACAAGAAAACTTCTACAGCTGATAGAAAAATTTAGCAAAGTTACAGGTTACAAGGTCAACAAACAAAAATAAGTTGAGTTTCCCAGCACAACTTGTACAAGGAAAGGTCATGGAAGCTCCATAGACACATCTAAACTCCCTGAGGGACTGAATTGCTGGGCAGAGGGCTGTGGGGACCATGGTCTCGGGGAATATCTAGCTCAACTGGCATCAACCTGGATGCCTGAGCTGAATCCACACAAGACAATGTTCTACATTCTACCTTGGTGAGTAGTGTCTGGGGCCTTAAAAGCTTGTGAGCAGCCATCTAAGACACTCCACTGGTCTCATCCCTTCGGGAGCAAGGGAGAATGAAGAGAACAGTATACAAGGAAAAGATTAGTCCAAAGGACTAATGGACCACAGCTACCAAGGCCTCCACAAGACTGAGTCCAGTACAGCTAGATGGTGGCTGGCTGCCACCACTGACCAGGATCACAACAGAGGGTTCTGGACAGAGCTGGAGAAGGATGTAGAACAAAATTCTAACTCACAAAAAAAAAGACCAGATTTACTGGCCTAAAGGAGACTGCAGAAACCCCAAGAGTATGGCCCCCAGACACCCTTTTAGCTCAGTGGTGAAGTCGTCTCCAAGGTTCACCATTCAGCCTGGGAGTGGACAGCCCCATAAAACCAAATGGCACTAATGAGGTATAGCAGTCTAGGGAGAAGGGCCAGAAAGCAGAAGGGGACAAGGTAGCTGGTGATAGGGAACCTAAGGTTGAGTAAGGATAGTGCTGATGTGTTGTGAGGTTAACCATTGTCATAAGGCAACATTTGTAGTAACTGTTAAATGAGAAACTTTGTTTTTCTGTAAGCCTTCATCTAAAGTAAGAATAGCAGCACAACTGGAAGAATGTAGTCGATGTCACTGAACTGTGTATGTAGAAATTTTTGAAATTGTGTATCTTTGGCTATGTATATTTTCACCAAAAAAAAAAAGGGTCGAGAACGGAAAGGGTTGACATGTTTTGGGGTTGTTAACCAATGTCATAAAACAATACGTGTAACTGTCTCATGAGAAACTATTTGTTCTGTAAGCCTTCATCTGAAGTACAATAAAAATTTAAAAAAATCAGTTGGGTTTCCATATACCAGCAATGAGAAATCTAAAAGGGAAATTAGGAAAACAATTCCATTTACAATAGCATCTAAGAGAATAAAATACCTGCGAATAACTCTAACCAGGGACAGGAAGGACTTATACAATGAAAACTACAAACCACTGATGAAAGAGATTAAACAAGACTTAAATAAATAGAAAGTCATTCTATGTTCATGGATTGGAAGACTTAATATTGTTAAGATGTCAATACTACCCAAAGTCATCTATATATTCAATGCAATGCCAATCAAAATTCCAACAGCCTTCTTTACAGAAATAGAAAAACAAATCCTCAACTTTATATGGAATGGCAAGAGATCCTGAATAGATAAAACAATGTTGGAAGAGAAGAAGTAAGTGGGAGGACTCATACTTCCCTATATTAAAAATTACTGTACAGCTACAGTAATCAAAACAGTCTAGTACTTACATAACAGTAGACACAAAGATCAGTGGAACAGAATTGAGAGTTCACAAGCTAACCCACACATCTATGGTCAACTGATTTTTGACAAGGGTGCTAATTCCACTCAATGGAGAATGAAGAGTTTCTTCAATAAATTGCTATTTTTGTTAGGTGCCGTCAAGTCAGTTCCAACTCATAGTGGCTCTTATGATCAACAGAACCAAACACTGCCCAGACCTGCGCCATCCTTCACGAAATGGTGCTTGGAATACTGGATTTCCACATGCATAAAAATGAAACAGGATCCGTGCTCACACCGTCCACAGAAACAATTCAACATGGATTAAGGGCCTAAATGTGCGAACTAAAATCATAAAATTTTTATAAGAACAAGCAGGGGCAATGCTGTGAAGCCTAGCTTTCAACAATGAATTATCTAATATAATAAAAAAAGACAAAATAAATAAATGGGACCTCATATAAATTAAAACCTTTTGTTCATCAAAAGATTTTAGAGGCGCAGTAGTCAGACACATTCTGTGTTCCCTCTTACAACAAAGACTTTAAAAAACAAGTGAATCAATTATATATGACAATCTAAGGGCCCTGAACATCAAAGGGAAAGTTGAGGAATCGGACTGAGCTGCAGGGGGAGAGAGACAGTTCAGGAGGAATAGTCAGACCTGACCCGGCAGGAACCCTCACACCGCAGGCTGGATCGGCTGGAGCGAGCAGTGAGGCAAGCAGTGGTGCTTCGGACACGTTTTCCACATCAGGAGAGATCAAGCACCAAAGAATCAGTTCAAACCTCCAGAATCAGCAAGAGATAAATACAAGCATCAAATCTACCTCACAGATCAAAAAAAAAAAAAAAAAAAAAAAAAAAAACCTCCTTTTGGGAAGTACCTCTCTCCCATTTACCTACTCACTCCCCACTCTGCTCTGGGTCCTGGCTCCAGCTTCAGAGACTGATGTTCTCCCTGGGCCAGAAGTAGAACCCATCAGTGCCCTGAGCCATTCTCCCAGCCCTGAAGAGGAAACAAATTAACAAACAGGAAAAAATAATCTGCCAGCTCCCCTACGCCAGGAACTCAGGGCAGGCACCGCCCATTTACCTATGCACAGGCATAATGGGTCCATGGACTTTCAAGGACTTTCACCCATGCATAGACCTGTGTGGGCCCATTTCAACATCATAGGCTCTCATTAGCACAGTATACCAGGGTATATACCTGAAGCCTATTTTCATCTGTAACTGCTATAACGGGGGGAGGCAGACTCGTGATACTTGACACCAACCTATCCATTAAGCAGAGTCCTCATCTATCCACATCAGGGGACTGAGGACTGGTGGGTCAACCTACTTCACCAAGCTACCCGTTAAAGGGGTCCAAAAATAAGTGTTGACTCCCAGTCCTTATGCCAACAGCATTAGGTGCTCACAGTACAGCTGCAAAAACCACCCACCTACATACTCTAGAGAACAGGGAGACGCCTTCCACCCAGACACTCAGGGGCAGCAGTCAGCCCCCTGAACTGATCAGCGCATGACCCTCTACTGCAGCCAGATATCTGTGCCTTCTCCAATCACCCCTACCCATCTAGCACTGTAGGTGAGAGCCAACACCATATGCTTAGTAATCAACGACCTGGACACCTGAGCTGAATCCACACAAGAAAAGTAAATGGACTTTTGGGCTCACATACCTAGTAACAGCTCTAGCCACCTGGAGATAAGACATGAGAGCTTCAAAGATGCCAATAATCAAAGCAGCTCACATTACTAGCCTATTTGGGCATAACAAAACAAAAAGCTAGGACACAGTAAGCATACATTAAATAAATATAATAACTTAATGATGGCTGAGAGAAAACAGTCAATAACCAATCACATAAACAGGCAGAACTTGATGGCTTCAGCAAGTCACCGAAACAAAGATTCAAGGAACCCTCCGGAGAAGAAAACTTCTTGGAATTACCAGAGGCAGAATTCCAAAGACTAAATATTCAGAACTCTTCATGAAATCAGGAAGGAGATCATGCAAAATGAAGAACAAGCCAAGGAACATACAGACAAAGCAGTAGAGGAATTTAAGATTATATAAGAGATGAATAAACATCTACACACCCAATGACAGGGCTCCAAATACATAAAACAAACTCTAATAACACTGAAAAGAGAAACTGACAGTTCCCCAATAATAGTAGGAAACTTCAAGACACGACTCCTGGTAAAGGACAAAACATCTAAAAAGAAACTCAACAAAGATACAGAAGACCTAACGGCACAATCAGCCAACTTACCTCATAGACATATATAGAACACTTCATCCTACAGCTGCAAAGTACACATTCTATTCCAATGCACATGGAATGTTCTCCAGAATAGACAACATCTTAGGCCACAGAGTAATCCTCAACAAGATCCAAAATGTTGAGATAATACACAATATCTTCTCTGACCACAACAGCATCAAGGTAGAAATTAACAACAGAAAGAGTAACGAAAAAAATCAATTACATGGAAACTGAATAACACTCTGCTTACAAACCACTGGGTAATAGATGAAATCTGAGATGGAATCAAAAAATTCCTAGAATCAAATGAGAATGAAAACACATCATACCAAAACCTTGGGACACAGAAAAGGCAGTCCTCAGAGAACAATTTATAGCAATAGATGCACACATCAAAAAAGAATGGACAAAATCAAAACATTAACTACACAACTTAAACAAATAGAGAAAAGCAAAAAAAAACAAAACAAAACAAAAAAAACCCTCAGCCACCAGTAGAAAGCAAATAATAAAGATCAGAGCAGAAATAAATGAAATAGAGAATAGAAAAACAACAGAAAGAATCACCAAAGCAAAAGCTGGTTCATTGAAAGGATCAACAAAATCGACAAACCACTGGCCAGACTGACAAAAGAAAAACAGGAGAGGATGCAAATAACCCAAATAAGAAATGAAATGGAGGACATTACAACAGACCCAATGGAAATAAAAAGGATCATAATACAGTATTATGAAAAACTATATTCCAACAAATTTGAAAACCTAGAGGAAATGGATAAATTTCTAGAAGCACACTACCTACCCAAACTATCACAAAGCGAAGTTGAAAATCTGAACAGACGCATAACGAGAAAAGACTGAAACAGTAATAAAAAAAAACTCCCAACAAAAAAACCCCTAGCCCAGATGGCTACACTGAAGAATTCTACCAAACATTCAGAGAAGAGCTTGTACCAGTACTACTCAAACTACTTCAGAACACAGAAAAGGAAGCGACACTTCCAAATTCATTCTATGAAGCAACCATAACCCTGATAGCAAAACCAGGCAAAGATGCCACAAAAAAAGAAAATTACAGACCCAATACCTCTATGAATACAGATGCAAAAATTCTCAAAAAAATTCTAGCCAATAGAATTCAGCATCATATCAAAAACTAATACCCACGACCAACTAGGATTCATACCAGGTATGGGAGGATGGTTCAACATTAGAAAATCAATCAACGTAATCTATCACATAAATAAAAGGAAAGAATCACATGATCATCTCCACTGGCACAAAAAGGCATTCGACAAAGTCGAACACCCATTCCTGATAAAAACTCTCAATTAAATAGGTACAGAAGGGAAATTTCTCAACATAATAAAGGGCATCTATGCAAAGCCAACAGCCAACTTCATTCTTAATGGAGAGAGGCTAAAAACATTCCCCTTGAGAACAGGGACAAGACAAGGATGCCCTTTATCACCACTCCTATTTACCACTGTGCTGGAAGTCCTAACTAAAGCAGTAAGGCAAGAAAAAGAAATAAAGGGCATCCAAACTGATAATGAAGAAGTTAAACTGTCCCTGTTCGCAGATGATATGATACTATATGTAGAAAACCCTAAAGACTCCACAAGAAAACTACTGGAACTAACAGAAAGATTCAGCAGAGTAGTAGGATACAAGATAACCATACAAAAATCAGTTGGAGTCCTATACACCAGTAAAGAGAATGATGAAAAGGAAATCAGGAAAACAACACCATTAATAATGGCCCCTAAAAAAAATAAAATACTTAGGTATAAATCTAACTGGGGATGTAAAAGACCTATACAAAGAAAACTACAAAACACTTCTACAAGAAACCGAACAGATCTACATAAATGGAAAAACATACCATGCTCATGGATAGACAGACTCAACATAGTGAAAATGACAATTCTACCCAAAGCAATTTACAAATACAATGCAATCCCGACCCAAATACCAACAACATTCTTTAAAGAGATGGAAAAACTAACCATTAACTTTATATGGAAAAGGAAAAAGCCCAGAATAAGTAAAGCACTACTGAAGAAGAATAAAGTAGGAGGACTCACACTACCTGACCTCAGAACTTACTATACAGCTACGGCAGGTAGTCAAAACAGCCTGGTACTGGTACAACAACAGATACACTGACCAATGGAACAGAATTGAGAACCCAGATGTAAATCCATCCACCTATGGTCACCTGATTTTCGACAAGGGCCCAAAGTCCATCAAATGGGGAAACGACAGTCTTTTTAACAAATGGTACTAACAAAACTCGATGTCCATCTGCAAAAAAATGAAACAGGACTCATACCTTACACCATATACAAAAACTAATTCAAAATGGATCAAAGACCGAAATATAAAGCTAAAAACTATAAAGTTCATAGAAGAAAAAATAGGATCAACGCTAGAGGCCCTAATACAGAGCATTAACGATACTAACCATAACCACACACAAACTCCAGAAGATAAGCTAGATAACTGGGATCTTCTAAAAATCAAACACCTATGCTCTTCAAAAGACTTCACCAAAAGAGTCAAAAGAGAACCTACAGACTGGGAAAAAATTTTTGGACAGTACAAGTCAGACAAAGGTCTAATCTCTATAATCTACAAGAAAATCCAACACCTCTACAACAAAAAGACAAATAACCCAATTAAAAAATGGGCAAAGGAAATGAGCAGACACTTCACCAAACGAGATTCAAGTGGCCAACAGACACATGAGGAAACGCTGAGGCTCACTAGCCATTAGAGAAATGCAACTTAAAAGTACGATGAGATACCTTCTCACCCTGGCATTACTGGCATGAATCAAAAACACTGGAAATAACAAATGTCGGAGGGGCTGCGGAGAGATCGGAACTCTTATGCACTGCTGGTGGGAACGCATAATGATACAACCATTTTTGTAAATGATATGGCGCTTCCTTAGAAAGCTAGAAATAGAAATACCATAGGATCCAGCAATCCCACTCCTAAGAATATACCCTAGAGAAATAAGAGCCATCACATGACGTCACATGTGCACACCATCACATACGCACACCCATGTTCGCTGCAGTATTGTTCACAACAGCAAAAAGATGGAAACTATCTAGATGCCCATCAACAGATGAATGGATAAACAAACTATGGTGCATACACACAATGGAGTATCATGCAACAATAAAGAACAATCATGAATTTGTGAAGCATCTCATAGCATGGATGAAACTGGAGGACATTATGCTGAGTGAAATAAGTCAATCACAAAAGGACAAATACTGTATGAGACCTCTCCTCTGTTGTAAATACTCATTAAAAAGTTTACACACAAAAAGTAACAATCTTTGTTGGTTATGAGGGATGGGAAGGGTGGGGGGAAAGCACTAAATAGACAATAGATAAGTGGTAACTTTGGTGAAGGGTAAGACAGTACACAATACTGGGAAAGCCAGCACAACTTGTACAAGGAAATGTCATGGAATCTCCATAGACACATCCAAACTCCCTGAGGGACTGAACTGCTGCGCAGAGGGCTCTGGGGACCATAGTCTTTGGGAACATCTGGCTCAACTGACATAACACAGTTTATAAAGACAATGTTCTACATTCTACTTTGGTGAGTAGCATCTGGGTCTTAAAAGCCTGTGAGCAGCCATCTAAGATACTCCACTGGTCTCACCCTTCAGAAGCAAGGGAGAATGAAGAAAACAGGATACAAGGAAAAGACTAGTCCAAAGGACTAATGGACTACAGCTTCCAAGGCCTCCTCCAGACTGAGTCCAGTACAGCTAGACGATGCCCAGCTACCACCACTGACTGCTCTAACCAGGATCACAACAGAGGGTTCTGGACAGAGCTAGAGAAGGATGTAGAACAAAATTCCTATATACAAAAACAAGACCAGATTTACTGGCCTGAAAGAGACTGGAGAAACCCTGAGAGTATGGCCCCCAGACACCTTTTTAGCTCAGTGGTTAAGTCACTTCCAAGGTTCACCGTTCAGCCAGTGATTGTACAGCCCCATAAAACAAAATAGGACTAATGAGGCACAGCAGTCCAGGGACAAGGACTAGAAGGCAGGAAGGGACAGGAAAGCTGGTGATAGGGAACCCAAGGTTGAGCAAGGACAGTGCTGACATGTCGTGGGGTTGTTAATCATTGTCATAGGGCAATATGTGTACTAATTGTTTAATAAAAAACTATTTTGTTTGTAAACCTTCATCTAAAGTAAAAACAAAGAATAATTATCTATGTGAGATCAAACTGACAAAAGCAATTCAAAAGGTTTGATGGGAAGCCTAGGGGACAGTGAGTTGAAGACAATGGTAATAGAATAATTTGGAAAAGGATAGTGAGAATAGCAGCACAACTGGAAGAACGTAATTGACGTCACTTAATTGTACATGTAGAAATTTTTGAAATGGTGTATCTTTGGCTATGAATATTTTCACCAAAAAAAAAAAAAAGGGTGCTCCAAGGCCAAGAAGGGAACGTGTTGACATGTCGTGGAGTGTTAACCAACGTCATAAAACAATATTTGTATTGACTGCTTAATGAGAAAATATTTGTTCTGTAAACCTTCACCTAAAGTAGAATAAAAAAAAAAAAAGAAGAAGAAATGAGGCAGCAGAAAGGAATAGGAGCTGGTTGAATGGACACGGGAAATCCAGGGTAGGAAGGAGAACTGTGCTGTCACATTATATGGATAGCAACTAGGGTCACATAACAATGTGTACATGTTTGTATGAGAAACTAACTCGAGCTGTAAACTTTCACCTAAAGTACAATAAAATAAAATGATTAGAATAGTTTAAAGAAAAAAATACCATGGCTTGGGTCAGGCACATCTTAGTCCTTAAAGTGACATTATTGCTTTTTAATACTTCAAAGAGGTCTTTCGCAGCAGATTTGCCCAATGCAATACGTCCTTTGATTTCTTGACTGCTGCTACTTCCGTGGACACTGACTGTGGATCCAAGCAAAATGAAATCCTTGACAACTGCAGTATTTTCTCCGTTATTCATGGTGTTGCTTATTGGTCTAGTTGTCCCGATTTTTGTTTTATGTTGAGGTGTAATCCATACTGAAGGCTGTAGTCTCTTATCTTCTTCAGTAAGTGCTTCAAGTCCTCTTCACTTTCAGCAAGTATGGTTGTGTCATCTGCATATCACAAAGTTGTAAATGAGTCTTCCTCCAATCCTGATGCCATGTTCTTCTTCATATAATCCAGCTTCTCAGATTATTTGCTCAGCATACAGACTAAATATGATGAAAGGATACAACCCTGACACATACCTTTTCTGATTTTAAACCATGCAGTATACTCCTGTTCTGTTCAAACAACTGCCTCTTGGTCTGTGTACAGGTTCCACATGAGCACAATTAAGTGTTCTGGAATTCCTGTTCTTCACAATGTTATCTATAATTTGTTATGTTCCACACAGTCAAATGCCTTTGCATAGTCAATAAACACAGGTAAATATCTTTTTGGTATTCTCTGCTTTCAGTCAACATCCATCTGATATCAGCAATGATATCCTTTGTTCCCCATCCTCTTCGGAATCCAGCCAGAATTTCCCGCAGTTCCCTGTCAATGTACTGCTGCAACTGTTTTTCAATTATCTTCAGCAAAATTGTACTTGAGTGCGATATTAGTAATATTGTCTAATAATTTCCACATTCCACTTGTTCACCTCTGTTTGCAATGGGGACGTATATGGACCTCTTCTATTCAGCTGGCAGGTAGCTGCTTTCCAAATTTCTTGGCATAGACGAATGAGTGCTTCTAGCGTTGCATTCATTTTTTCAAACATTACAGTTGGTATTCTCTCAATTCCTGGAGTCTCGTTTTCTGCCAATGCCTTTAGTGCAGCTTGGACTTCTTCCTTCAGTACCATCAGTTCTTGATCACTTGCTACACCTCCTGAAACGGCTAAACGTCGACCAATCCTTTTTGGTACAGTGACTCTTTATATTTTTATCTTCTGATGCTTCCAGAGTCATTCAATATTTTGCCTGTAGAATCCCTCAATATTCCAACTCGAGGCTTGAATGCTTTCTTCAGTTCTTTCAGCTTGAGAAATGCCAAGCATGTTCTTCCCTTCTAATTTTCTAACTCCAGGTCTTTGCACATTTCAATTTAATACTTTACTTTGTCTTCACGAACTGTGCTTTGAAATATTTTGTTCAACTCTTTTACTTCATTATTTCTTCTGATGCTTTAGCTACTCTACATTCAAGAGCCCGTTTCAGGGTCCCTTCTTACATCCACTTTGGACTTTTCTTTCTTTCCTGTCTTTTTAATGACCTTTTGCTTTCTTCAGGTATGATGTCCTTGATGTTATTCCACAACTCCTGTGGTCTTTGTTCATTAGTATTCAGTGCATCAAATCTATTCTTGATATGGTCTCTAAATTTGGGAGGGATATACTCAAGGTTGTACCTTGGCTCTTGTGGATTTAATTTTCTTCAGCTTTAACTTGAATTTGCATATGAGCAACTGATGGTTTGTTTAGCAGATGACCCTTGGCCTTATTCTGACTGATGGCATTGAGCTTCTCCATCGTCTCTTTCCACAGATGTAGTCTATTTGATTCCTGTGTAGTCCATCCAGCAAGGTCCACGTGTATAGTCACCATTTATGCTGTTGACAAAAGCTATTTCAAATAAATAAGTTGTTAACTTTACATCATAGTGTTTAAGTTACAGGATATTAAGGAGAAGTGTGACCATCACCCAAGCACTTTGTATCTTCTCTGAGGAAAGGGGTAGTGTGTTTCTGATTGTACGCAGGTGAGTTATATCATGTTAGGTGGAAGTATTACTTTTTATTGTCTTTACTTGGAGATTAAGTATGGCTTAAGGAGATGTGTATGGGTTCCAAGTTGACAAGCAGTGGACTGAGATCGTTAATTTTATACACCCACTTGGCCAGGCTATGGTACTCATTTATTTGTTCCAACAGTAGTCTAGCTGTTATTATGAAGATACTTACTTGTGATCAGCATTTACATCAGCTGACCTTATGTAAAGCAGATTATCCTCCATAATGTGACAGGGCTTCATTCAACCAGTTGAAGGATGAAGCAAAAAACAGGTTTCCTGAGGGAGAAAGGTTTTGCCTCAAAATAGACTTCCTGCCAGAAGCCTCCTCCACCCACCACCTGTCATATCCATTTAGGGACACATGATTGCTGGAAATTCCAACCTGTCACCTGACCTACAGATTTTGGACTTGCCAGCCCACACAATTGTATCAGCCAATTCCTTTCTTAAATCTCTCTCTCCCGTGCTCCCTCAATATCTGTTTCCCTCTCTGTATACACACAAACACAGATATCAACTGTAGCTTCAGATCAGTAAACATACACCATTGTTTCTAGCTGACCTCTAATTACTCTTTAGTCTCCCTCCCCCACAATACAAACAGACACTGAAGCCATTTCTTTACTGTGTCCCTCCCAGTTGCAAGAAAACTGGCCTGGATTCTTCAGGGTACTTCTAAGGAAACTACTATTAAAAACCAGCGCCATAATCTTTAAAGGATATAATCTGGTCGGGCCTACATTCTCTCTAAAGGTTTTTGATTATTATCACAAAAATGATTCTAGACATTTAGTTAAGTTCCAAAATCAGTCAACCACAAAATGAAGAAGCTTGGGAAAAACTACCTTAAACATAATTTTAAAAGCCCAAGTACTAGAATACAGAACAATGACGATGAAAAAAGTTGGAAAGCAGAAGACCAGAGTTCTGTTGCTGATTTTGCCACAGTCTACTTGTATGATTTGAAGTAAATATTTCACTTTTCTAAATTCCAGCCCCTCAGACACCTCTACAAAAACTCTAAGTTGAAAAACTAAAAATCCTTTCCAGGTATAACTGTATTTACTAGTTCAGTTTCTAAATATTAGATATGATAACATAGCTACAAATAATACTTATTAGTAAAACACAAACAAAACAGGAGATAAAAATCCTATTAAATGCCAATATCCACCTAGTCTGAAGTTCTTCTGTTATATATCATAAACAATGACTTCCTTTGCAATGAAAATAAAGTAAAAGTAGAGCCCAATAGAAATTTATATTTGGTTCAATCTCTTCCCTCAAATGGAAATGAAAAATAGCTAACTGAACATCCAAATGAAAGTAGTATACACATCAATTAATTGACTATAATTTGATTTATTCATTCTGTTCCTAAGAGCATAAAATATAGTTTGTTTTTTTGTTTGTAGTCCACTGAAAATTATTTCAGAGATATCTGAAACCTCTTTAATATTCCTCTCAGTATGTAAGACTTTTCTAGCCTAGCATCTCATTACCTTATCCACACTATTCCTGTCTAAACATTCAGTTCCAGTCATTAGAATAAACATCTGCTACAAACATTATTAATGAGACAAATATCAAGAGATCCAAGCAAACTACTACCACCTGGGGTAACTGCACTGTTCTATACGAAAACCATTATAGCAGCAAATAAAGAAGCTGCCTGACATATTATAAGCAGTTTATTCATACAACAGCTATTTCTACAACACAACTACTCACAAGTCACTAAGTACATGTGTCAGGGCACATACAGCATGAACATACTGGTACCCTGTTATAACAAAGCCATCAGGCATAATTTTTATAATAATTCAATTTTCCTTTTGAATTTATACATTTAATGAATTACATAAAAAAATATTTTTAAAGTCCCTAAGGGTTACCAATAACTTATAATTAATGGAGGGGAAGGGGGCTATTTCAACCTTTAGACTTCACTGAAGCAAATTTTAAAACAAAAATATCTTTATATTAAACTTAGTTTTCCTGCCTTAAGTTCACTTTTTACACTTTCTTATAAAGAAAAGAAAGAACATTTGAGATCTAAAGATTGTTGTAAGAAGAGTGTTATTTCGATCGTGGGTCGGCAAACTGGCCCGAGGGCCAAATCTGGCCTACTGCATATTTTAATAAATAGTTTTACTGGAACACAGCCACATTCATTTGTTTATATATGGAATATCACTTGCTTTCGAACTACAATGGCAGAGTTGAGTTGTTGAGACAGAGACCACATGGCTCACAATACCTAAAATATTTACCATCTGGGCTTTTACAGAAAGTATGCCAAACCTTGGATTAGATGAAAAACATAAAGCTGGGGTTCTAACTGAAGCACTTCTGATCCATGCAGCACCCCGGAGGTAAAAGGTTTTCAATACAATTTCTGAAAGAATGAAAGAATGGGATTCCAGAGCAAGTGCAGCAGAATAAATCTGTCTATAATTTCCTCCAAGAAGTATTATACAAATGTATCTCACATTCTTAAACAGATGTGTTATAAAAGTTGTATACAAATTAAATTTCCATGAATGCCTAAGTGGCTTTTTTTTTAAAACTCCTACAGCAATTCTGCTTGTAAAGTAAGTCTCATATTTATCTATTTATCTTGTAAATATTTTCTTAAAGCAGGGTATTTGTGTGTCAGTATTATACGTATATATGTCAAAAAATAAATACAGGCATGTATGAATCATTAGCTATCTTTTCTTAAGTGTTTACCATATGCTAATTCCTTTAGTTACTTCATTTGATCATTTTACAACTCCTCCTCAAGGGTAACAGATATCCCTGTCTTATATAAACCCAGGCAAAAGAGGTGTTTTCTCAGGTATCTTCAGGTTTATTGTTTTCCTTGAAATATGCAATTTTTATTTTGCTAAATGGTTTATATTTTTGCTTGGAAATTAAATTGCACACAGAGTTGTGGTTTTGTAAATCTAAAAAATTTCATAACTAGGTAATTTCCCTATCTTTAATGTGAGAGATTCATTATCAACTTTTCTCTAATTCAGTCAATAAATATTTATTGCATGTTGACTATTTGCTGGGCACTATTCTAGGTATGGGGGATACAGTGTTTAAAAGACAAACATACCAGCCCTTGTGGAGCTTTTTCACCGTGATTATCAATTCATTACAAGGCTTTTGCTTTTCTATTACAAGTTATTCCCACATTATGCTTAGCTTCACATTTTTTCCTATGTCAAACGTTGTCGTGTGCTGTCGAGTCAATTCCGACTCAAACTGACCTTGTATGAGAGAGGAGAACTGCCCCACAGAGTTTCCTAGGCTGTAATCTTTACTGGAGCAGACCACCAGGTGTTTTTTCCCAAAGAGCCAATGGTGGGTTCGAAACACCAATCTTTGGGTTTGTTATTTATCTTCTACTTTTCTATTTGCATTTCAAAAAATGTTGATTTGGTTTTTACCTAGATAATGATCGTGAAAAAGTTGAAATTAAATTTATTACAGTATTTACTGTCTCAGCACAAACAATTAAAATAAAATGTGAGATTAATGCTAAAATTTTTATATACTTCTAAGTCTTCTACACTTTCACATGGATATTGAATTAACTTATTTTGAAGACTGATAGTTTCTTTTTATTGTATTACAAATTCTCCAAACAAACTAAGTACACAGATAAATTCTATCATAAAAGTTCTGATTATTTTTTCCAGAATATTCTATAGAATCTGTGAAAAAGCAGTATTTCACAATTACAAGGCAGTTAAATTCCAACTGTACCTTCCACACCCTTATATAACTTCTACTGCTATTGTATTTCCATCCAAGTAGAGCTTACCCTTCTCCCCTAGGCATTTCCACTATGTCCAGTGCAGACTATCTTTCTATACTCTACCCCTAGAATTCTCCCATGGGTCAAGCTATATGCACTTCCCTGGATGCATCACACTTTGTTTATGCTGTTTGATTAAGTATTGCATTCTTTCACTTAATCACTCACTTTATCAGTCCCTCCCACAGTAATTTATTTATTCACTCAGTCATTCATTCAATAATTTATTACATATCCTTTTTCCAAATACCAAACCTAGTACTCAAAAATTCAGGGAATATAAGATGCAGTGCATGTCTGAAAGGAGTGAAGAGACAAAAACAGTAGCAATTTTTTCTGGAAGCATTGGTGGTTCAGTGGTAGAATTCTAGCCTTCCATACAGGAGACCCAGGACCAATGTACCTCATGTGCAGCCACCACCCCTCTATCAGTGGAGGTTTGCATGTTGCTATGATGCTGAGCAGGTTTTAGTAGAGCTTCCACATTAAAACCATTCAGTTGTGCATGGGATCCCCATGAGTTGATGGCTGATTCAACTGCAGCTAACAACAACATCTTTTACTTAGTGGCTACTATATACTAAGCAGTATGTTAACTGCTTTAAATTAATTACCTCATTTATTCCTTTTACAACTTTATAAAGGTAACAGATCATCCCTATCTTAATGTTCCAGATAACAAAAAAAGAGAAAATTTTCCAATTTCTTTTTAAGAGATTAGTACAATCTTGATATCAAAACTACACACAGACAGTACAAAAAAATAATAATAATAATAAGGAACCAATCTCACTTATAAACATAAATGCCAAAAAAATCATCAAACCAAATCCGACAACATATGGGAAAAAAAAAGAAGCAAAGCAAAAGTAGTTTGACTTCAGAAAATCTATCAGTATAATTCACTAGACTTAAGTGAATTAACAGGTTGAAGGTGAAAACCCACATGAGTAATCTCAAAAAATGCATAAAATGCATTTGATAAAATTCACCAAAGATGATTAAAAAAAAAAAATCTTAGAAAACCAGGAATAGACAAGAATTTCCTTAACTAGATGAAGGATATATAGTAAAACCTATAGCAAACATCATACTTTAAAACTGGGAATCATTCCCATCAAAGTTAGAAAAACGGCAAGAATACCCAATATCACTAAACCAAAGCTAAGAAGTTTCCTCAAGACAATCAAATACTTTGAGAGACAGAGAAGTAGTGATGCAGGGTCTGGGGACCATGCTTTCAGGAGACATCTATGTCAACTGGCATAACAAACCTTATTAAGAAAATGTTCTGCATCCTACTTTGGTGAGTGGCGTCTGGGGTCTTAAAAGCTTGCAAGCGGCCATCTACAATGCATCAATTGGTCCCAACCACTCAAAGTAAAGGAGAACGAAGAACACCAAAGACACAAGGAAAGTATTGGTCCAAGGGACAGAAAGGGCCACATAAACCAGAGACTTCAGCAGCCTGAGACCAGAAGAATTAGATAGTGCCCGGCTACCACCAATGAATGTCCTGACAGGGAACAGAGGGTCCCTGATGGAGCAGTAGAATGATGGGATGCAGAACTCAAATACTAGTAAAAAGACCAGACTTAATGGTCTAAGACTGGAGGCGCCCCAGAAAACATGGTCCCTGGTCTCTCCATCACCCCAGAACTAAAACATTCTGAGGGCAACTCTTCAGACAGGGATTGGACTGGACCGTGGGACATAAAGTGATATTCGTGAAGAATTTGCCTCTTAGACAAGTAGATATAAGAGACCAAAGGGGTGGCTTCTGTCCAGAGGTGAGAGGGGAAGGCAGAGAGATTTAGGAGCTGGTTGAATGTTCATGGGGAATCAGGGGCAGAGGGGAGGAGTGTGCTCTCACAGAATAGGGTGAGCGGTTGGGGTCTCATAACAATGTATGTTTTAAAAAAAAAATTCTGTATGGGAGACTAACTTGAAATGTAAACTTCATTTAATTACATCAATTTAAAAAAAAAGGAAAAAAAAAAAAGAATACCCAATATCATATTATTCTATATTGTCTGTATCTCCTAGCCAATACCATAAGATTTTTTAAAAAGCTTTTTTTTAAATTAACAAAAGACATGTCAGATCTCTATACTGAAACTGCAAAACATCGCTGAGAGAAATTAAACATGATCTAAATAAATATATCTGTGAAAACCAAACCACACCCATTGCCGTCAAGTCAATTCCGACTCATAGGGACCCTACAGGACAGAGCAGAACTGCCCCTTAGGGTTTCCAAGGAGCAGCAGATGAATTCAAACCGCCACTAGCAAACTGGTTAGTGCTAAGCTCTTAACTAATGCACCACCAGGTCTCCATATCTGCAAAAGAGCCCCAAAAACTTAGGTGCTTGGCATAAGGGAGACTCCTGCCCACAATGTAGGCCGAACTCCATTTTTGTTATTTACTGCTCATTCTGAGCTGACTCTCAAAAGTCAGCCAGCCAGAATACTTCAGGAAGCCAGAAGGCTCCCCTCCCCTCCCTTCCTCTCACAGCACCGTCCCAAGAAGGATATTCACTCAGGCTGGCCCCCAAAATATCCAGATTAACAAGATGTTAACTGCCTCAAACTTTATGATTAACAAAACAATGTTTAAGGGCTCTCGTAATTGTCCTGTGTCTGTTAAAGCATGATTTTGTAAATGTCAATCAGTAAAAAATTTTTTCCTTGTAAGTTCCTGGACTGTCTTTCACCAAAATGCTTTCATAAACTCTCATGAGTGCTGCCCAAACTGCACCATTTTATACCTTTAATAAAACTCTTTGCTTTAATTTTAAAAGAGACCCAAGTCTGCTCTTTGACATATCCATTAGGAACACAGAAGAATCCCGAAATCACTATGCTGAGATTAAAAAAAGCCAGACACAAAAGAGTATAAACTGTATGATTCCATGTATACAAAACTCCAGAAAATGCAAACTAATCTATAATGACGAAAAAATAAATCACTGGTTGACTAGGGCCAGGGGCAGCAGGAATGGACTGTAAAAAGATAAAACTTTTGGGATGATGGAAATGTTCCGTATCTTAATTGTGGCATGTCTACATCAGTCAAAACTCACCAAACTATACACTGTACATAAATTTTAACTCAAGTTGACTATCAATTAAAGTTGATAACATTGTGAGTTTTGTGGGAAAAATACACATATGCTTTTGGAACAGTGAATAGGTTCAGTCTTTCTAGTAATGAAGCACTGAATAGCAAAAGCCTTATTCTCTGAAGCACTAATTTTTTTACAGGGAATTTCAAATCAGAGCATGTTCATAAGGACCTTAGAAATTTTAAATTTCTTTATTTTATAAATGATAAAAATATGAACAAGACAGATTTGGGATCATACCATTATTTGGCAAAAACCAAAACTAGAAGACAGATTTATTTTAATAATTCCAAAGGGAAAAACTGTAACTTATACAAAATATTCACAATTTAAATTAAGAACTCGATAGCAATTGTAAAATACAAATATAATGAAATCAGTACATATAAATATGCACATAAAGTTATGCAGAATAAAAAATACTGGAAGAGAATCTGTTGCTGTTGTTGTTAGGTGCTGTGGAGCCAGCTCTGACTCATAGCAACCCTGTGTACAACAGAACTAAACACTGCATCATCCTCACAATATTTGCTATGCTTAAACCCACTGTTGCAGTCATTGTGTCAATCCATCTCATTGAGGGTCTTTCTGTTTTTTGCAAACTCTCTACTTCACCAAGCATGATGTCCTCCTCCAGGTACTGATCTCTCCTGATTACATGTCCAAAGTACGTGAAACGAAATCTTGCCATCCTTGCTTCTAAGGAGCACTCAGGCTGTACTTCTTCCAATATTTGTTTGTCCTTCTGGCAATCCATGGTATATTCAATATTCTTCACCAACACCATAATTCCAATGCATCTATTTTTCTTCAGTCTTCCTTATTCATTGTCCATCTTTCTCATGTAGAGGAGTCAAATGAAAATACCATGGCTTGGATCAGGCGCACCTTAGTCCTCAAGGCGACATTTTTTGCTTTTTAACATTTTAAAGAGATCTTTTGAAGCAGATTTGTCCAATGTAATACTTTGTTTGATTTCTTGACTGCTGCTTCCATGGGCATTGATTGTGGATCCAAGTAAAATGAAATCCTTTACAACTTCAACATTATCTCCGTTTATCGTAATGGTGCATATAGGTCCAGTTGTGAGGATTTTTGTTTTCTTTACATTGAGGTGTAATCCATACTGAAGGCTGTAGCCTCTGATCTTCGTCAGTAAGTGCTTCAGGTCCTCTTCATTTTCAGCAAGCAACGTTGTTTCATCTGCTTATCACAAGTTGTTAACAAGTCTTCCTCCAATCCGGACATCACATTCTTCTTAATATTGTCCAGCTTCTTGGATTATTTAATCAGCATACAGACTGAATAAGTATGGTGAAAGGATACAACCGTGATGCACACCTTTTCTGATTTTGAACTATGCAGTATTCCCTTGTTCTCTTCAAACGACTGCCTCTTGTTCTAGGTATGGGTTCCATATGAGCACAATCAAGTTTTCTGGAATTCCCATTCTTCACAATATTATCCATAATTTGTTATGAACCACACAGTCAAATGCCTTGCATAGTCAATAAAACACAGCCCTGGTGGCGCTGTGGTTAAGAGCTCGGCTGCTAACCAAAAGGTCAGCAGTTCATATCCACCAGCCCCTCGGAAATCACATGGGGCAGTTCTACTCTATCCTATAGGGTCACTATGAATCAGAATTGACTCAATGACAACAGGTTTAGTTCTTTGCTTTTTTAAACATCTCTCTGGTATTTTCTGCTTTCAGCCAATATCCATCTGACATCAGTAATGATACCCCTTGTTCCACGTTCTCTTCTGAATCCAGCTAGAATTTCTGGCAGTTCCCTGTTGATGTACTGCTGCAACTATTTTTTAATTATCTTCAGCATAATTGTACTTGCATGTGATATTAATGATATTGTTCAATAATTTCCACATTCTGTTGGATCACCTTTCTTTAGAGTAGGTACAAATATGGATTTATTCCAGTCTGTTGGCCAGGTAGCTGTCTTCCAAATTTCTTGCCATAGACAAGTGAGCGTGTCCAGCATTGTATCCATCTGTTGAACATCTCAGTTGGTATTTCATCAATTCCTGGAGCCTTCAGTGCAGCTTGGACTTCTTCCTTTAATATTATGGGTTCTTGATCATATGCCACCTCTGAAACGGTTGAACGCTGACCAATTCTTTTTGGTACAGTGATTCTGTGCATTCTCTCCATCTTCTTTTGTGCTTCCTGCGCTGTACAATATTTTGCCAATAGAATCTTTCAATATTGCAACTCAAGGCTTGAACGTTTTCTTCAGTTCTTTTAGCTTGGGAAATACTGAAGGTGTTCTTTTCTTCTGTTCTTCCAACTCCATGTCTTTACACATTTCATTATAATACTTACTTTGTCTTCTCAAGCATCCCTATGAAATCTTTCGTCTGGCTTTTTCACTTAATCATTTCTTCTGTTCATTTTAGCTACTCTATGTTCAAGAACAAAATTCAGAGTCTCTTCTGACATCCATTTTGGTCTTTTCTTTCTTTCCTGTCTTCTTAATGACCTTTTGCTTTCTTCATGTATAATGTCCTTGATGTCATCCAACAACTCATCTGGTATTCGGTCATTAGTGTTCAATGTGTCAAACTCATTCTTGAGATGGTCTCTAAATTAAGGTAGGATATACTCAAGGTCGTACTTTGTGGGTTGTGGACTTGTTCTAATTTTCTTCAGGGTCAACCTGAACTTGCATATGAGCAATTAATGGTCTGTTCCACGGTCAGCCCCTGACCTCGTTCTGACTGATGACGCTAAGCTTCTCCATTGTCTCCTTTCACTCTTTCAAAAAGATTTAGCCAGTTTGATTTCTGCGTATTCCATCCAATGACTTCCGCGTGTAAAGTCACCATTTACGCTGTTGAAAAAAGGTATCTGCAATGAATAAGTTGTTAGTCTTGCAAAATTCTCTCTCTCCTGCAACGTTTCTATCACCAAGGCCGTATTTTTCAACTACCAATCCTTCTTCTGTTTCCAACTTTCACATTCCAATCACCAGTAATAATCAATACATCTTGATTGCAGGTTTGATCAATTTCAAACAGCAGAATTGGTAAATATCTTCAATTTCTTCATCTTTGGTATTAGTGTTTGGTGCATAAATTTGAATAATAGCCCCATTAACTGCTCTTCCTTGTAGGCGTATGGATATTATCCTATCACTGACTGTGTTGTATTTCAGGATAGATCTTGAAATGTTCTTTTTTGACGATGCATGCGATGCTGTTCCTTTTTAATTTGTCATTCCCAGCATAGCTTCCAGCATCACAGCCACACGCAAGCCACCACAGTACAACAAACTGACAGACGAGAGAAGAGAATCTAGAATGATGTAAATCATTAAATAATAAGTAGGTTTTTTTGTTTTTGTGGTTTTAATTGCTTATGTTCCCAGTCAATATTTTTAAAGGCAGAAGTACAGAAATATAAAATCTATCAGAGTTTCACCAAAATTACTTTTTCAAAAAATTACAAAGGGTTTTAAGGCCTAGAATTTAAAAATATAAGTTAGAATTATATGAAAATTTCTCTTTATGATAGACCTAATTCCACAGGTATGCAGAATTGGGCTTTGTTATATTTACGTTTTCTGCTTAAACCTTCCATTATGTAAGCAGTATCTTAAATTCACCCTTAATATATACTTCCTTCAAGCTTCAAACTATTCTAGTATACTAGATTAATAACTACTACTTATTAAAAACCAAATTCTTAAAAATAACTCAGAAAAACCTACTACTTAGAACCTTTCTTTCTACAAATCCACTCAGAGTATGTTGTATGGACATTCTCTTTTCTTGAAGTACAATACTGAAAATACAGTATTACAAGTGGGGATGTGCCAAAGTTTTATAAAAAGAAAGGGTAGTGTGTTTTGCTTTCTAAAGTCTACTGTTGGCCTTTTTGGTTACAGAAGCAACCAAATAATAAAACAATCCTTATGAATGGTCTATGCCTTTTGGAATCAGAATCGACTACTGAAAGCCTACCACCCTTAAAAATATAGTAGTTTAAATTACTATTCCTAAATATAGTACCTTGTACGGTCCCATGGTAAAATGTCTACAGTAGTCCCTCCTTATCTGTGCTTCCACTTTCCACAGTTTGTTACCAGTGGTCAACTGTGGTTTGAAAATATTACATAGAAAATTCCAGAAATAAACAATTCATAAGTTTTAAATTGTGCGCCACTCTGAGAAGCATGATGACACCTCCTACCTTCCTGCTTGGTTTCACCTGGGATGTGAATCATCCCTCAGTCCAGCATATCCACGCTGTATACGCTACCCGCCCATTAGTCACTTACTTAGTGGATGTCTCGGTTATCAGATCAACTATCACAGTATCACAGTGCTTATGTTCAAGTAACCCTTATTTACTTAATGAATTGTTCTATTTTATTATTAGGTATTGTTGTTAATCTCTTACTGTGCCTAATTTATAAATTCAACTTTATCACAGGTATGTATATATAGGAAAAAACAGTACATATAGGGTTTGGTACTATCAGATTGATCCCTGTAGAAGGACATCATGCTTGGTAAAATAGAGGGTCAGTGAAGAACAGGAAGACCCTCAGCGAAAAAGAGAAAGACCCTCAATGATATGGACTAACACAGTGGCTGCAACAATGGGCTCAAGCATAACAACAATTGTGAGGATGGTGCAAGACCAGGCAGTGTTTCGTTCTGTTATACAAAGAACCACTCGACGGCACCTAACAACAACAACTATCCACAGTTTCGTGCATCCACTGGGGGTCTTAGAACGTATTCTCTGCTATTAAGGGGGGGACTACTGTACCACTTTTTCTGTCTGTTAAGTGAGAGGACAGCCTTTCTGTAATTTTATCCCCTTTGCTTATCTTTTCACAAACCAAAATTGCTTATTTTAATCTATATGGTTGTCAGGTGCCATTGAGGTGAGTCCAACTCCTAGCAATCCCATGTGACAGAGTAGAACAGTCCAATAGGGTTTTTCTTGGCTGTAATCTTTACGGAAGGAGATCACCAGGTCTTTCTCCCACAGAGCCTCTGGGTGGGTTCAAACCTCCAATCTTTCAATTAGCAGCTGAACACTTAACTGTTACACCACCAGGGCTCCTTTTGGTCTTAGGTACTCATAGGTAAATAAAATGTTCTTCTCATCAAGCTGCTCTAAAATTAAGGGATTATTTATTGTTTAAATTTACCACAAGAAAAAGAAACAAATAAAACAAAAGGCAGTAAAAAAAAAAGATATTCGGTACCTTGCTTTTTTCAGTTTAAATTTACATTTAATATAAACTTCATTGGATTAAAATTTGACTATTTCCTTTTGAGACTATCAAGTATGTTTAGCTTGAGAAAAAATATCCAATGCCTTTAGACAACTGGATAATACAACTCTACATTTTAGAGTTATTAATTTTTCATTATCATGATAAACGGAGAAAAGAATGAAGTTGACAAGAATTTCATTTTACTTGCATCCACAGTCAACGACCATGGAAGCAGCAGTCATGAAATCAAAAGATAGACTGCACTGGGCAAATCTGCTGCAAAAGACCTCTTTACAGTGTTAAAAAGCAAAGATGTCACTTTAAGGACTAAGATGCACCTGACCCAAGCCACGGTGTTTTCAATCACCTCATGGTGAATAAGGACGATCAACAAATTGGCGCCTTTGAATTGTGGTATTGGCAAAGAATACTGAATATACCATGGACTGCCAAAAGAACGAACAAATCTGTCTTAGAAGAAGTACAAGCAGGATGCTTCTTAGAAGCAAGGATGGCGGGACTACCTTTCACATACTTTGGACACGTTAATCAGGAGGGATCAGTCCCTGGAGAAAGACATCATGCTTGGTAAAGTAGAGGGTCAGTGATAAAGAGGAAGACACTCAATAAGATAGATGGATTGACACAGTGGCCGCAACAATGAGCTCAAGCATAACAACGATTGCGAGGATGGCGCAGGATCTGGCAGTGTTTCGTTATGCTGTAAACAGGGTCGCTATGAATCAGAATCCACTCCACGGCACCTAACAACAACAACTTCTCATTGGATGACAATGTACAGGTTTTTAAATGGATCCTCAAATTTTAATATATCATTCTTATTTTACAGATAAGGAAACTGAGGCTCTGTAATATTAAAATGATAAAAAGAAAAGTCATAATTCAAAAACACTGTTACTTATCTTCCCATTGAATTATTCGGTCATTGTGACTACTAGATTCAAAAACTAAGATGTCAGTGTCTCTTCTCTCCCCTCCACCTCCCTCCTTCTTCCTTCTCTCTCTCTCTCTCAACAAGTCCTAATTTCTTTCTTGCAGCAAATGTAAAGCAAACAAATCAACAGCAATTTCACGGTCAGTTAAACTTGTCATGTAATTTAGCTAATGCTAAGTATAATTTGTAAATATGTAAAGGTTTGAAATTAGAGGTTTATTTAATCAGCGAAAAGAGAATTAACAATTAGTAAACACCTCCTACATGCCAGGCAGCATGCTGGATGCTTTATATACATTATTTCGCTTAATACTCAAAAGAAACCTATGGGCTAATTATCATTAACTTCATTGTACAGATAAGGAAACAGGGTTTAAAAAAAGGTTAAGAAATTCTGTTCAACATTTCACATCAAGAAAATTGCGAAGATATTACATGAACACATTTTTGTGATCTTTCTGATATTACACTGCCTCAAAAACATCCTTATGCTGAACAGCAAAATCACTAATTAATATTCAATCTTGAGGTTTTTTGTTTTGTTTTGTTTTTTAGCTCTTTGACAACAGACAAAATGTCCTTTTTGGCTTTTCAATTAAATCCCTTTCTTAAAATTTCACTGTAATTATCCATTTTTTAGTTTAAAAAATAAACAAATGTATATTTTGAACTACATGAGACAGAGGATTGTGATTTCAAAACCCTTTAGAATACCGTGTAGATTTCTAGCAACCCTAAGCAGCATGCAAAAATAAATTCTGCCTTTGAAGCACAAGAGGATTGAGATGCGCTCTTTTTCTACTGATTCATCAATTAAAACTTCCTCTCCTACTCTAGTGCACACTGCCATTCAAAGTTGGCTTTTATGTAACATGACAGGTATGGCTAGCATGCCTCTTATCTGTCTTAAATCTAATCTTATTTTAACTCACCAGATGTATACTGGCTTTTTCCTATGTCTAGAACACCAACGTCCAATAGAACTATAATGTGAGTCACACATGTAAATTTAAAATTTTCTAGTAGCCACGTTAAAAAAAAAAAAGGTAAAAATAAGTAAAATTAATTTTTAAAATATTTCATTTAACTCAATGTATCTGACATATAATCAATATAAAAAATTGAGGTATTTTACATTCTTGTTTTCACATTGTCTTTAAAATCTGGTGTGTATTTTACACTTATGCCACAATTAAGACTACCTCATTTCAATTGCTCAACAGGCACATGTAGCTAGTGGGCAGAGTCCTGGACAGTGTAGGTCTATACTAGGGGTCAGCAAACGACTTTTGTAAGGAATCAATTAGTAAATATTTTAGGCTTTACAGGCCACATACACTCTCTATCACATATTATTATTCTTTTTTTTACAACGCTTTTAAAATACAAAAACCATTTCAGCTCATGAGCCCTATAAAAACAGGCCACAGGCCAGATTTGGCCTGCAGGCCTTAGTTTGCCAGCTGCTGGTCTAGACAAATCTAACAGAGCTACCTACCAAAAAAGAAAGCAGAAACTTCTGTGTGCTGAGGTATATAAGAATACACGTTTGTGTGTGCACATTATTTCATGTGATAACATCACTGCAAATAATCCAGAATTAAAGCTAATCTTTTAAAGATCATTAACTAAGTACAAAATACAGTACCAACAGGAAAAATATCTGATATGTACTACAAATAGATCTTGAAATCAATTAATAAAACACAGAAGCAGACACTCCATGCTAGAAAGGACTGTGTCATACAAATTCTGTTTGTGAAAAATAAGAGGAACCCATATGTTTATTTGCTCCTGTACCTAAATGCAAGGAGCCTAGGTGCTGCAGTGTTTAAAGTGATCAACTGCTAGCCAAAAGGTCAGCAGTTCGAAACCACCAGTGGCTCCAAAAGAAAAAGATGTGGCAGTCTGCTTCCATAGAGATTTACAGCCGAAAGCCTACAGGGTCGCTTTAAGTCGGAATCCACTTGATCGCAGAAGGGTGGGTGGATATCTAAATGGACCACCAATGTTTAATACTTGAAACTGACACTACATTTCATTATACAGTGCTGTGCAATTTAAAAGCTATTTTTGTATATACTATCTCATTTAGTCTTTAAATTAACCCCATGAAGTAGAAAAAGGCATGTATTATTACTATGGCCATTTAAAAAACAAACTATCTGCCTTAACCAAACCAGTAAAGGACAGAGAAAGAACAGAAACTAGGTCTTCAAGTTCTAACCCTATGTTCCTTCTACTACTCAGTACAACTTTTCTAATAAAGAAAATGGAGAAAGAAAGCTTTCCTTCCTCCCCTCTCAATTCATCCAATGAACCAAAAGATCATACAGTATCTTTCAAGAGGAAGAGTATGGAATATGAAGGTTTAAATATGAAGGTTTCAATCCACAGAAGCTGCAGATTTCTAAAGAGCCTAAAACACTGTCATACCATTCATTCAATAGTAATCCGCCCCCCTTACCCTTGGTTTTGCTTTCCGAGGTTTCACTTACCCGTGGTCAGCCGCAGTCTGAAACATTAAATGAGTACATAGCAGGATAAAATCTCGCACCATCCCACTTCATCATTCACATAACTTTAATTTCAGTATATTGTTAAAATTGTTCTATTACCAGTTATTGTTGTTAATCTCTTACTGTGCCTAATTTATATATTAAATTTTATCATAGATATGTAAGTATAGGACTAAACATAGTATATAAAAGGTTCGGTACTATCTGCAGTTTCAGGCATCCATGGGGGGTCTTGGAACACAGGCCCACAGATGAGGGGGGAATGCTGTGTATCTACCAAGTATGATAACTTGCAGAGCACTGGTGATATAAAGGTATATAAGACAGATTTGATCTCTGTTTTTATGAAGCTCACAAGGCAGTGGAAAAGACAGAAACAAAATAATTGCAAAGATAAAATAACTTTGGATAAAGACAAGTGCTATGAAGGAAATAATATGTTCTGATAGAGGAAGGAGAAAAGTGCAATACTATCTAAAATAGCAATGATCAGTGTCTTAGTTATCTAGTGCTGCTATAACAGAAATACCACAAGTAGATGGCTTTAACAAAGAGAAATTTATTCTCTCACAGTCTAGGAGGCTAGAAGTCTGAATTCAGGGTGCCAGCTCCAGGGAAAGGCTCTCTCTCTCTCTACTGGCTCTGGGGGAAGGTCCTTGTCATCAGTCTTCCTCTGATCTAGGAGCTTCTCAGTGCAGGAACCCTGGGTCCAAAGGACAAGCTCTTCTCCAGGTGCTGCTTTCTTGATGGCATGAGTTCCCCATGTCTCTCTCTGCTCACTTCTCTCTTATATCTCCAAAAAGACTGACTTAAGACACACAGTTTAATCTTGTAGATTGAGTCCTGCCTCATTAACATAACTGTCACTAATCCCACCTCATTAACATCATAGAGGTAGGATTGACAATACAAAGGAAAATCACATCAGATCACAAAATGGTGGACAATCACACAATACTGGGAATCACAGCCTAGCCAAGTTGACACACTTTTTGGGGGGGGGGGGGGGGGGGGGGACACAATTCAATCCATGACAATCAGTGAAGGCTTTTCTAATGAGCTGACACTTAAGCAGTAGTCTGTCTGAAGGATGTCAAGGGGCCAGCCATCAAAAGAGTGAAGTAAGGGTATTTAAAATGAAAGAAACGAAACAGCAAGTAAGGAAGCATAGTGCATTTTAGGAACTGTCAGAAGGCCAATGAGCTCCTTTAAAATAACCTGCTCAGTTTGTTGGGCAGCTTTCAACAAAACTGAAGGACAATCTAATCAAGACTACCAAGTGACTCAGTTACACCTGTTAGTCTTTCACCTACTGGAATCTTACTTAACTCAAGAAGTGTGGGAAATAGAAACACTATTAACTTCAACACCCTTTCATTAACATTATAGTCTGATAAAATGTTTTTATCTCATCACATGAATAAATATATTATCATCAAAATGATAGAAGCTGCAGTTTTAGCTTATTTAATTTACAGGAAAGGTTTGCTATAAAACTCATGTGGCTAGTCCTCACTATCAAAACAATCAGTAAAATCAATCAGTCCTACCATCTGATAGGAAAAATACGACTTCATTTTTATTCCAAATAAATAAGTTAAAAACATTCCTGTGCCAGTAATTTCACAACTGAATTCTGATTCTAAGGCAGACAGACACTGACAGACGAACAGCCCTGCCATAATTGTCACTTGGATGAAATAAGATGTTATCACTACCCCTTACCAACGTTCTCTTTGCCCTCTTGGGAATCTCCCTCAGTAGAGGCACAAGGGATGAAAGAGGGGAAGTCTTTAAAAGAAAAATGTCATCACTTTCAACTCACTTCCATTGCCCAACTCTACCCAAACCAAAAAAAACCCATTGCCATCGAGTAATTCTGACTTATAGTGACCCTATAGGACAGAGCAGAACTGCCCCCTACAGTTTCCAATGAGAGTCTGGTGGATTTGAACTGCCGATCCTTTGGTTAGCAGCCGTAGCTCTTAACCACTACGCCACCAGGGTTTCCTCCCAACTCTACGGTATATATGAATTCATCATCCCATCACAATCCAAAATATCTTGCTGCTAAATCCAACATACACTATTTTTCACTCTTTATCTATTCTCTATATTTGACACTGCTGACCGGTCTCCTCTTTGGCGAAATTTTACCTTCCCTCAGCTTCAGTGGCAGATCTCTCCTGTTTTTCTCCTACATCCCTTACCATCAGTTCCTGTAGCTTCTTCTACCTAGCAATCTGTCCACAACTCTCTCTCTTATTAACTCTATATTCTTTCCCTGGGTAATCTCATACACTCCCATATCCTTAATTACCACAAATCTGCTACTGTATCTTAACCTGTATGTTCAACCCAGATTTTCTCCTAGGCCCAAGATCCAAATGCCCAAATATGTGCAGGTGATATATCTGACCTACTTTATTCTGTTTTTATCTCTCTTTTTTCTTTCAGAAATTGGTTTTTATTTATACTGACTTAATCAATTGGGAATTTATTTTGCTATGAGGTATGCTGAAGCTCTGAATTAAATTTGTGCCAAACTGTTAAACAATTATCCCCAAACCACTTACTATTAATTAAATAATAATCTGCAACATCCATGAAAAAGAGACTGTGTCCATCTTGTTCACTACTAGTTCCTCAGGACATAGGACAGTACCTGACACATAGTGAAAAAACACATTGCTATCGAATCGATTCCAACTCACAGCAACCCTATAGGACAGAGTAGAACTGCCCAACAGGGTTTCCAAGAAGCGGCTGGTGGATTTGAACTGGCGACGTTTTGGTTAGCAGCCATAGTTTGCCACAGCTCTTAACCACAAAAAATAGGAACTATAATTTGGTAAACAGCTAAAATCTTAAAAGAGTGGGGATGCAAGTAGGTGATAATTTTCAAAGTTCAAGCAAACATCTAAAGGGGAAAGACGACTTTGACTGTGAAAATTTTAAAACTCTGCAAGTTAAATGTAACTAAGTACCACTAAAAGCCTAGAAACTTCTTCTAAGAAAGCACTCTGATCTTCCCAAGACATTCCTAAGATTTCATCATCAGGAAAAAACTGTTTCTCTCTTTAGAAAGCAATATGAGAATAGCCAAGGCAGAGAACTATAATCTTCTGGAGGCTTTACCACTCAGGTACAGATAGAGCTATAGAGGGACAGGAAGGAGTTAAGACTCTTGATGAAAGGAAATATAAAAGTGTATTTGGGAAGTGGATGTACAGCATGCACTACATAAAATGTTTGTTGATCCACTGTCCTACTTTCCAAAGTTAAGTTAGAACACTGTGGATCAGAATCAGAAATATTAGATCTTTCTTATGACTTTAACTCCTACCAAAACCATACATTCTTCATCTCAAGACACTGTAAGACAAAGTAGTATCAGAAAAAACACTGCCAAATAATTAGAAAAAATCATTTTGTATATTTAATGTCCAGTACACAAGGCAAGATGTTCACTATCAAAATGACATATTTCCAAGTAAAATGTTATGACTTAGTTCTAGACCAAAGCAGGCACTCTTCTTTCAAAACTGAATTTAAGACACTAATTGTCTACAGCAAAATATTAATAACAAAGAAAGAGATTTTTAAGTGTGTAAAAAGGATAGACTATGAAGTCTTCAAGATCAAAAAATTAAACTATACAAACACTAGAAGGAATATGGGGGCACTAATTCGTCTTTAACTTCAGTAAAAGGCAAGGCTTTCTAAGTATAACTCAGAATCCAGAGGCAATAAAAGATTAATAAATTCAACTTCATAAACATAATAAAATTCTGCTTGGCATAAAAACAGCATGAAGAAAATCAAAATACAAAAAAAAAAGTTCATGTGTATAGTCCTTAAACATATGAAAAGATGTTCAATCTGTATCACCACTAAAATTACTTTGAGATTCCATTTCTCACTTATCAGACTGGTGAAAATTTAAAAATATGACAATGCATTCTGTTAGCGAGGCTGTGGAGGTTCAGGCATTCTCAAACACTGCCAGTGGGAATGCAATCTGGTACAAACCTTTTGGAGCAAAATTTGGCAATATCTAACAAACTTTCATATACACTTAGCCTTTGATTTAGCAATCCTTCCTTCTAGAAATTTACCCTACAGCTAGACCTCCAACAATATGGGGGAAAATATATATGCCCAACATTATTCATTGCAGCATCATCTGTAACTCCAAAATATTGGGAACGATCTAAATGTTTATGCATAGGAAAGTGGCTGAATAAATTATAGTACATCCATACAATGAGTACCACGAAGCTGCAAAAACAAAGGATGAAAATATCTAGGAACTGACAATATGCAGTGGTTTCTAGAATATATTGTTAAATTAAAAAAAAAAAAAGCAAAGTGCCAAAAAGTACCCAGTTCTAAAGAGTTATTTCCTGTAAGAAAGAAGGGAAAAAGAATAAATATACATGTATCTGCTCATCTGTGCAAAAAGAAATACAGAAAAGATAAACCAGAAAACTAATGATATTGGTTGCTTACAGGGAATGGGTGAGAACTTACAGAGCATTGGTGAGAATAGGATGAAAGAATAGGCAAATGGGAAAGGTTAAAACAGATACAGTGATAGATACAGAAATAGATATAGATGCGTGTGTGTGTGTATACACACACACACATACAAACATTCCTAACTCTGTCTTTTGAGAAGGTCTAGAAGCAGTCACATCCTGGTACTAATGAGCACAACTAGTGCCCAGAAATTAGTTTCTAAATATCACTCTCCAATAAAAGAAACCAGTGCTCTTTGGAGAAACGGCTGATCGCAGGGCTAGGGAGGGAAAGTACAAGAAGAGACTGGAAGATCTTAGTTGTAAGGAAGGGCTCAAAAAGTGATGGGGAAATGTCAAAAGGACGTCGGAGGTACTTGATGGGGCTCCCAAACGCCAGCTTTGAGCAACAAAATTATGACTAAAATAGATTATAACCCATCAAATATAATACAAGTCTGAGTTCATACTAATACATACATAAATGGTGAAGAAGAGGAAGTTCTTCCTTCCAGTAAAATTCCACTGTTCTATTTAGCAAACACTACAGCAGTAACTATTTCAGGTAAGAATAATCAAGAAATATTAAAATTAGTGGGGAACAGCATGATAAGAAATGGGATATTTACCCAGTCTCTGAGTATCTCCCCAAAAGGTTTCTTTTTTAAGTACAAAATGGAAAATAGTAACTTTTTCATGGAGAAAGCTGGCAGGCACCAACTTAACCAAGTGATCAAAGTTAACATGACCAGTATTTATCTCTCTCTTTTTTTGAGGGGGGGCTTTAAAGGACAGAAATTTATCTTCTCACAGTTCTGGAGGCTGGAAGTCTGAATTCAGGGCGTGGCTCTAGGGAAAGATCCTTTGCCTCCTTCAGCATCTACTATTGCCATTGTTGGGTGCCATCAAGTTGATTCTGACTCATACTGACTCTAGATGACAGAGGACTGCCCCATAGGGTTTCCCAGGCTGTAATCTTTACAGAAGCAGAACAACAGGACTTCCTCCTGCATAGGGGCTGGTGGGTTGGAACCACCGACCTTTCAGTTAGCAGCCAAGTGCTTAACTACTGTGCCACCAGGGTGCCTTCAGCTTCTATCAGCTGCCAGCAATTCTTGGTGTTCCTGGGCTTGTGGATGCAACTGCCTCCACCTGCACATGGTAGCTTCCTCCTTGTATGTGTGCCTCTCTATTTTCCCTAAATGGAAGTGGGCTTGGTTTTTTTTAGAGACCATTCAGATGTGATTAGGTTTAGGACCCACCCTACTCTGGTATGATCTCATTAACATAACAAAAGGAAATCTCTACTCCCTAAGAAGGTCATATTCACAGGTACAGATGTTACGACATCAATACATCATTTTGGGAACACAATTCAATTCATTACAATAACTATTAGAGCAAACCACTGGGCAGTAAAAAAATTAATTCCAACTGGCCTTACTCTAGGAGCCATCTAAGCTACTCAATTCAGGTAATTCATTAAGCAAACCATTTTATAGATTTTTCTGCCTACAGATTTATACAGAAATTCTTTCTCAGCCTTTCTCTCTGCAAGGAGTGACTGAAAAATTAAATAAACTATGAATAATGGTGTTTAGGAATAATTGTACAAGAAAGACTTCAGCTAGATGCTTCTTAAAACTTATTCTGAAAATCTGCAGAAAGTGGTCTAAATTTTAAGCAAGTGTGACATATTTGAAGTCCTAGCGTCTGGTTCTTATAAGTACAGAAGTAGATCTGACTGCACTGGACCCAGCAATCATAGATCTGTTACAGAGTCCCCAACTCTAGGAAACTCTCCTACCCACTGGCCTGTTCTATGATGAGGAGTGGCCATGTTCTATACTGTATGACCCAGCCCTCAGCTCCAGCTGCTAAGAGCCTGTTGATGACCTAACCCAAGGGCAGCCAACCCATGGCTAGTAATCTAGAAGAAGATTAACAAAGGAGCTCTGCCCAGTCAGAGCAAATGGTGATTAGGCAGACTGATCAGATTCCTTCTCTTGAAAATTTTGCTCCTAAAAGTCCATCTAAAAGAGTAATATCTTCATCACTCTAAAGTTCAATTTTCTCTTTCTTGATTCTGCAGCCAGTTAGCCAACACCTCCTGTAATTACTGCTCTTCTTGACCTACTCACAAGGTTAAGTCAGAGCCCTAGACCAGCATCACCATAAGGTGAGTTTCACTAGTGTTGGCTATAACAGCCTCACCAGAGCCTGACAATGAGAGACTAAGAGCCATATTTGTGAAGCCCTTGCCCCCACCACTCTTATTCCCTGCATCTTTAAAACATCAAATAAAGTTTCCAACTTACAAGGCATTCAAAAGAGAATGACTATGGTGTAACATCACCTTATTAAGATAATCCCTCCCAATGTAATGCACTGAGGACAGATTATTACTTTTCTAGTGTTCTTGCCAAAAATGCATAACCTGAATCAAAAAGAAACATCAAACTAAACCCAATTTGAGGGACAGTCTACAAAACAACTGGCTAATACGATTCGAAACTGTCAAAAATCAGAAAAGAAAGGCAAAGGGATTGTCCCAGAATAAAGGAAACCAAGAGACATGACTCCTCTGTGTTTGTCAGTTTGTCATACTGTGGGGACTATGTGTTCTTTGATGCACCAACTGAAGATTTTTACCAACTTCTGCAGTTTAAAGTTGATCAAACACGTAATCAGGATGCACTAATAATTACTGGTGATTGGAATGCTAAAGCTGGAAACAAAGAAGAAGGATCAGTAGTTGGAAAATATGGTCTTGGTGATAGAAACAATGCCAGAGATGACATGATCGAATTTTGCAAAACCAACAACTTCTTCATTGCAAATACTTTTTTCATCAACATAAACAGCGACTATACACATGGACCTTGCCAGATGGGATAGACAGGAATCAAATCGACTACACCTGTAGAAAGAGGAGAAGGAAAAGCTCAATATCATCAGTCAGAACAACAACAGGGGCCAACTGCAGAACACACCATCAATTACTCCTATGCAAGTTCAAGTTCAAACTGAAAAAAATCAGAACAAGTCCACGAGAGCCAAAGTACAACGCTGAATATATCCCACCTGAATTTAGAGACCATCTCAAGAAGAGATCCGATGCGTTGAATACTAATGACCAAAGACCAGACAAGTTGTGGAAGGACATCATACAGGATGAAAGCAAGAGGTCATTAAAAAGACAGGAGAGAAAGAAAAGACCTAAATGGACGTCAGAAGTCACTCTAAAACTTGCTCTTCAACATCGAGTAGCTAAAGCAAAAGGAAAAAATGATAAAGTAAAGGGGATGAACAAAAGATTTCAAAGGGTGGCTCAAGAAGACAAAGCAAAGTATAATGACGACATGAACAAAGACCAGGAGTTAGAAAACCAAAAGGGAAGAACACACTCAGCATGTCTCAAGTTGAAGGAACTGAAGAAAAAAATTTAAGCCTAGAGTTGCAATACTGAAAGATTCTACGTGGAAAATAATAAATGACACAGGAAGCATCAAAAGAAGATGGAAGACGGAGGCGGGGCAAAGATGACGGAGTAGTCAGACGCTTCTGGTGGACCCTCTTACAACAAAGACCCAAAAAAACTAGTGATTCAATTATATATGGAAATCTGACAGCCCTAAACATCAAAGGCAGAGTTGAGGAACTGGACTCAGTGGCAGAGGGAGGGAAAGACAGTCCGGAAGCAGCGAGGAAGTGCCAGACTTCAACCTGCAAGAGCCTCAGCACTTCAGGCCTCAGCAACTCGTGGGTGAGCGGTGAGGCAGGCAAGCAGTGGTGCTTGGGAGGCGCATTTTCCGCACTGGGAAAGACCAGCCAAGGAGAGTCTACACGGCCACCCAGAACCAGCGAGAAACAGCCCTCAATCCGGCGAAACATAAGTAATTGCATATGGACTACCACACGGATCAAAAACACCCTCCTTAGGGAAAAATCTCTCTCCCATTGACCTTCCTGCTCCCTGCTCTGCACTGGGTCATGGACCGGATTCAGCAACTGCGGAGTTCCCTGGGCCAGAAGTAGGATCCGTCACATGCCTGGAGCCGTTTTCCCTGAATTGGCGAGTGAACAAAATAACGGGAAAAAATAAATTACCGGCTCGCCTGAGCCAGAAACCCAGAGTAGGCACAGCTCCTTTGCCTAGGAACAGGCATAAGGGATCCGCGGACTTTGACTGCCTTTCCCCCTTCACAGACTTGTGTGGGCCCATCTCAACAGCATAGGCCCTCATTACTGCAGTACAACAGGGTATAAACCAGAACTTAACTTCAACTGTTTCAGCTGTGAAGTGACAGGTTCTTGACATCTGACACTCCTCTGCCCATTAAGAAGGATCTTCACCTACTAACATCAGAGGCCTGAGGACTGGTGGCTCCACCCACGCCACCTAGTCACCTGTGATAGGGGTCCATGAATAAGTGGTGCCCCCCAGTCGTTACAACCAACAGCATTAGATGCTCATACTCCGGCCACAAAACCCACCCACCTACACGCTCTACAGAACAGGGACACACCTTACTCCTGGACACTCGGGGATGGCCGTCAGCCCCCACTTTGCTCAGCGTGTATTCCCCTGCTGCAGCCAGATGCCTGTGTCTATACAAATCACCCATGCCTGTCTAAGACTGTAAGCGAGAGCCTACACCACACACTTGGTGGCTATCTACCTGGGCACCTGAGCTGCATCCATACAGGAGAAGTGTGTGGACTCCTGAGCTCACATACCTAGTAAAAGATCAAATCGCCTGGTGACACATTAGAGCTTCAAAGATGCTAATAATCAAACTAGCTCATATGAGCAGCCTATTTGCACATATCAAAATAAAACAAGAAGCTAGAACACAATAAGAAAACATCAAATAAATAAATATAACTTATTGATGGCTTGGAGACAACAGTCAGTATCAAATCACATAAAGATGCAATCCATGATGGCTTCAGCAAGCTCCCAAGATAAAGAATCTAGAAATTTTCCAGAGGAGGAAAGTTTCTTGGAATTACCGGAGGCAGAATACAAAAGATTAATATACAGAACTCTTCAAGAAATTAGGACGGAAATTAAGCAAAACACAGAAAACGCAATAGAAGAAATTAAAAAGATTACAAAAGAGCATAATGACAAATTTAACAGGCTGCAAGAATCCATAGAGAGACAGCAAACAGAAATACAGAAGATTAACAATAAAATGTCAGAATTAGACAATTCAATAGAAAGTCACAGGAGCAGAACTGAGGCAATGGAAGTCAGAATTAGTTAGACTGAAGAAAAAGCACTTGACATCAACTTATTTCAGGAAAAATCAGAAAAAAGGATTTTAAAAAAATGAAGAAACCCTAACAATTATGTAGAACTCTATCAAGAGGAATAACCTACGAATGACTGGTGTACCAGAACGGGGGGATAACAAAAAATAAAGAGAGAATTGTTGAAGACTTGTTGCAAGAAAATTTCCATGATATCATGAAATATGACAAGATATCTATCCAAGACACTCATCGAACCCCACATTAGGTAGATCCCAAAAGAAAATCACCTAGACATATTATAATCAAACTTGCCAAAACAAAAGATAAAGAGAGAATTTCAAGAGCGGCCAGGGATAAACGAAAAGTCATCTACAGAGGACAGTCAATAAGAATAAGCTTGGACTACTCAGCAGAAACCATACAGGCAAGAAGGCAATGGGATGACATATATAAAGCCTTGAAGGAAAAAAACTGCCAGCCAGGAATTATATATCCAGAAAAACTGTCTCTCAAATATGATGGTGAAATTAGGGAATTTCCAGATAAACAGAAGTTCAGGGAATTTGCAAAAACCAAATGAAAATTACAAGAAATATTAATGGGAGTCCTCCTGTTAGAAAATCAGTAACATCAGGTAACAATCCAACAATAGAAAATATCACAGGGCAATCAGATATCAACCCAGATAGGGAAGTCACAAAACTAAATTAAAGCTAAAACACTGAAAATAAGGAAACAGATGTCAATATGTAAAAGATGGTAACATTTAAACAAAAAAGAGGGAATTAAAAAATGTAGACATACATTTTTCATATGGAGGGGAAGTCAAGGCGATATAAAGAAGTAAAAGACTGGTATAAAGTAAGAAAAATAGAGGTAAAGATTAAGGTAACCACAAAGGAAACTAACAATCATACAACTCAAAATAAGAAACTAGAAAAATAATAAAGACTCAGCAAACACAAAATCAACAACAATGTAAAACATAAAAAGAAAAACGACTCAGCACAGAAAATTAAGTGGAACTAAGAAACTGTGAACAACACACAAAAAAAGACATCAAAATGACAGAACTAAACTCATACCTATCATTAATTACACTAAATGTAAATGGACTAAATGCACCAATAAAGAGACAGATAGTGGCAGACTGGATTAAAAAAACCCGATCGGTCTATATGCTGCCTACAAGAGACACACCTTAGACTCAGAGACAGCAACAAACTAAAACTCAAAGAATGGAAAAACACAGATGAAGCAAACAACACTCAAAAAAGAGCAGAGTGGCAATATTAATCCCTGAAAAAATAGATTTTAAAGTAAAATTCACCACAAAGGATAAGGAAGGACATTATATAATGATTAAAGGGTCCATACACCAGGAGGACATAACTATAATAAATATTTATGCACCCAACGACAGGGCTCCAAAATACATAAAAAAAACTTTAACAGCACTGAAAAGAGAGATAGACAGTGCCACATTATTAGTAGGAGACTTCAACACACCACTTCCGGTGAACAACAGAACGTCCAGAAAGAAGCTAAACAAAGACACGGAAGAACTAAATGCTACAGTCAACCAACTTGATCTCACAGACATATACCGAACACTCCACCCAACAGCAGGTAAGTATACTTTCTTTTCCAACACACATGGAACATTCTCCAGAATAGACCAAATATTAGGCCACAAAGCAAGCCTTAACAAAATCCAAAGCATCGAAATATTACAAAGCATCTTTTCTGACCATAAAGCCATAAAATTAGAAATCAACAACAGAAAAACTACGGAAAAAAAAATCAAACACATGGAAACTGAACAACACCTTGTTGAAAAACTACTGGATCACAGAAGAAAATAATGATCGAATAAAGAAATTCAATGAATCAAATGACAATGAAAACACATCCTACCAGAACCTTGGGGACAAAGCAAAAGCAGTGCTCAGATGTCAGTTTATGAATGCACAAATCCAAAAGAAAGGACCATAATCAAAACATTCACCCTACAACTGGAACAAGCAGAAAGAGAACAGCAAAAGAAGCCCTCAGAAAGTTCCGGCAAAATGGCGCTCTAGGTAGAAGCACCACGCCGTCTCTCCACAGCAACGATCCAAAAAACTAAGCTGAACAGAGAATACAATAATCCTGAAACCCTAAAACATCAAATGAAGAGATAAAGAACTCAGCCAAGCACCAAATGGAGTGAGAAAACTGACAGAGAACGGAGAGTGAGGAGAGATTCATGCAGAGGTCACCTACCAGCTAACACAGCATCGATCCACCATCTTGGACTCCTATTGGAGACCAGCAAACAGGGGGTACGAGAAAGAAGCCCCACGGAGCATCCAGCAGAAGACAAGCCAACCGGTAATTTGCAATATACGCTTTCTAACACCCCACCCTTCTTCACCCCAACTCGGCCTCCTCTGCTTCCTGTGGCCACAGTCTCTTCACCGGGAATCACCAGCTGCTTGGATTCCACACACCTGAACGGACGAGCTCTCTGAGTGCCATTTGTTGGCTACTGGTACTGCTTCTTTCCTACTTCTTTTGATTTCTTCCTAACCTCTCACCACCTCACCCTCCTATTGCTCAAATACCTGACTCCGTGTGCCATCCTTGCTTCTTCCTGAGGGGCTGCAAAGCTCCGGTAATTTGTGATATATGCTTTCCCACTCCGTACCCTTCTTCACCCACACTCACTCCCTCTGCTTCCACGGACACAGTCTCTTGTCCGAGAAACACCAGCCCGCACTAGCTGGCTCTCTGAGTGCAATTTGTTCGCTGCTACTGTTGCTTTTTTCCTGCTTTTGATTTCTTCCTTACCTCTCACCACCTCCCCCACCTTTCGCTCAACTACCTGGCTCCATGCGCCATCTTTGCTTCTTCCTGTGGGGCTGTGGAGTTCGAGTGTGGAGCTCCCTCCCGGTCTGCGCTGCCGCGCTGGTGGGATCCCAGGGCATTTGTTCGTCTGTTTTTTTGAATTGTTGTTTGTTATCTTTTACTTTTCTTAAGTTGGGAGCACTTTCTGGTCAGACGGTGCTGCGTGGCACCAAGACTTCCCCCTCGGCTTGCACAAACATGCATAGGGATCCCTGAGGACATTTCTTTTTTTGTTGGTTTATTTTCTTCTGTTTTTTGGGGGGCCTATCTTGTTGTTGTTTTTTTCTTTTTAATTTGTTTTCTTTTCCCCCTTTTCCCTTTTTGTCTTTCCTCATTGCTCAGTTTCTCGTCTCTCTATATCTTCCTTCTCTTTCTGTTCCCTGAATACCTGGCATTGTATACCTCTATGCCTTCTAGCAAGGCTATACTGCAACACCTGAGACGGACTTCCGCAGACCTCATAGCTGCACTGGTGGGATCCCTGGTAACTTTGCGGTTCTTTAACCTTTCTGATTTTTATTTATTCATTCTTTTCTTTTTTCTTCCTCTTCCCCTTTCTGTTTTTCCCCATTTCACAGTCTCTCATCTCTCCACTCCAACGGCAAACTCCCCTAGCATTCTATTTTGTTTGTTTGTATGTTTTTGGCTCCTATTCCTCTCTCCTCTATCCCATATCCATCTCAGCTCCACACATAACAATCTTCACACTGCATCCTACCTACCTGCACCGTGCGCTTCACATCACACCACCAAGCAGCACAGGCACGGCCTACTGGGACCTGCTCTGCACTTATTACCAACCCGCTCTGGTGGCTGTAGTAAGTGCCACAAACAACCCGTCACAGTAACTCCTCTTCAGCTAGACCTCCCCTGCTATACCATATCTGAGTGACTGACCCCGCCAATTGGAGAAGGAGGCGAAAAGTATTCTCCCCACAGACAAGCAAACAACAAAGAACACACTGTCCACCTGCTCAGACACAGTCAATTTAAAAAAAAAAAAAAAGGGTCAAAACAAACAAACCCAAAATCAATAAACAAGAAAAATAACTACTAAAATCCCCGAAGACAGAATACAATATCAAAACATTTACAAAAACACAACAGGATGGTTCCAGTAGGCATCCAAAATAAAACACCAGATGACTCTCCAGTGGAAGAAAATGCACTAGAACTACCTGATAGGGAATTCAAATCTCTAATACTCAGAATTCTCCAAGAGCTGAGGCAAAAAGCTGACAAACATGAGGAAAAAATAGACAAATTAATGGAAAATACAGACAAAAAATTGGAAGAATTCAGGAAAATAATGCAGGAACAAAATGCCAAAATAAATTCACAACCAGAAATTATGCAAAGACAACAATTAGAAATCCAAAAGATAAACAACAAGATCTCAAAAATGGAAGGTGTCACAGAAGGGCTAAGATGCAGATTTGAAACGGTGGAAGACAGGATCAGTGGAATTCAAGATAAACACTTGGATACAACACTGTTTCAGGAAAACTCAGAAAAAAGAACAAAGAAAAATGAAGAGACCCTGAGAATTACGTGGGATACAATCAAAAGCAAAAATTTTCAAGTGATTGCAATTCCAGAACGGGGGAGAAAACAGAAAACACAGAGAGGATCACTGAAGAACTACTGACAGAAAACCTCCCCAATATCCTGAAAGATGAAAAGCTGGCCATCCAAGAAGCTCAACGAACCCCATATAGGAGAGACCCCAAAAGAAAATCACCAAGGCGTATCATAATCACACTCGCCAAAACCAAAGACAAACAAAGAATCCTGACAGCAGCTCGTAAAAAAAAAAGTCACACACACAGGAGAAACAACAAGACTAAGCTCACATTATTCGGCAGAAACCATGTAGGCAAGAAGGCAATGGGATGACATATATAAAATCTTGAAACAAAAAAATTGCCAGTCAAGAATAATATATCATGCCAAACTCTCGTTCAAATTTGATGGTGAAATTAGGTCATTTCCAGATAAACAAAGTTAAGGTAATATGTAAAAGTCAAACCAAACTTACAAGAATTACTAAAGGGAGTTCTTCGATCTGAGGACAAACAGCTTCAGCTCACAGGCAGAATCTAGGACGCAGGATCGTACCAGCCAGATACCACTCTAGGAAATGAACTCTCGAGGACTATCCAAAACCAAAACAAATACAACAAGGTATCAGAGCAGTTAATCAGTAAATGACAACAATAACAAAACAATAAAAGAGGGAATAAACGGCATAGGTATACAACCTTCTAATGGAGAGGAAGGCAAGGCGATACCAAGTAATGGTAGACTGCTTCAAACTTAGAAAGATAACGGTAAAATTCATGGTAACCACAAAGAAAGTTAACAAACCTACTCATAAAAAAAAAAGAGGAAAAACATAAAGTCTCAGCAAAATCAAAAGAAATGAAAAAAAAATCCAGAAACAAAAGGAACTCAGCACAAGAGAGTAAGAAGAACAAAGAAAACTTCAGCACCACAAAAAAAAGCACTACAACATTACAGCAACAAACTCACATCTATCAATAATTACACTGAATGTAAATGGACTCAATGCACCCATAAAGACAGAGAATGACAGAATTGATAAGAAAACAGGATCCATCAATATGCTGTCTACAAGAGACACACCTTAGAAACAAAGATGTGAATTTATTAAAAGTCAAAGGTTGGAAGAAAAATATATCAAGCTAACAAATACCAAAAAAGAGCAGGAGTGGCAATTCTAATGTCAGATAAAATAGACTTTAAAACTAAATCTACCATAAAAGACAAAAAAGGACTATATAATGATTAAGGGGGCGATCGATCATGAAGACATAACCATAATAAACATCTACGCACCCAATGACAGGACTCCAAAATACATAAAACAAACTCTAACAACACTGAAAAGAGAAATTGACAGTTCCACAAAAATAGCAGGAGACTTCAACACACCACTCTCAGTAAATGAGAGAACAACTAAGAAGAAACTCAGCAAAGATACAGAAGACCTTAAGGTCACGATCAGCCAACTTGACCTCATAGACATATATAGAACACTCCATCCAACCGCTGCAAAGTACACATTCTTTTCCAGTGCACATGGAACGTTCTCCAGAATAGACCACATCTTAGGCCACAGAGCAATCCTCAACAAGATCCAAAACGTTGAGGTGATTCAAAGTATCTTCTCTGACCACAATAACATCAAGGTAGAAATCAACAATAGAAAGAGCAAGTAAAAAAAATGAATTACCTGGAAACTGAATAATACCCTGCTTACACATCACTGGGTAATAGAAGAAATCAGAGATGGAATCAAAAAATTCCTAGAATCAAATGAGAATGAAAACACATCATACCAAAACCTATGAGACACAGCAAAGGCAGTCCTCAGAGGACAATTTACAGCAATAGATGCACATATCAAAAAAGAAGACAGGGACAAAATCAAAACTTTAACTACACAACTCAAACAAATAGAAAGAGAACAGCAAAAAAACCACAACCACCGGAATAAAGGAAATAGTAAACATCAGAGCAGAAATAAATGCAATAGAGAACAGAGAAACAATAGAAAGAATCAACAAAACGAAAAGTTGGCTCTTTGAAAGAATCAACAAAATCGACAAACCACTGGCCACACTGACAAAAGAAAAACAGGAGAGGACACAAAAAACCCAAAAAAGAAATGAAATGGGGGACAATACAACAGACCCAACAGAAATAAAAAGGATTATAACAGAATATTATGAAAAACTATACTCCCAAAAATTTGAAAACCTAGAGGAAATGGATAAATTTGTAGGAACACACTACCTACCCAAACTACAAGAAAGTGATGTTGTAGATTAGTCCAAAGGACTAATTGTCCACAGCTACCAAGACCTCCACCGGACTGACTCCAGTACAGCTAGATGGTGCCCGGCTACCACCGCTGACTGGTCTGACCAGGATCACAACAGAGGGTTCTGGACAGAGCTGGAGAAGGAAGTAGAACATAATTCTAACACACACACACAAAAAAAGACCAGATTTACTGGCCTAAAGGAGATTGGATAAACCTCAAGAGTATGGCCCCCAGACACCCTTTTAGCTCAGTGGTGAATTTACCTTCGAGGTTCACTGTTCAGCCTGGGAGTGGACAGCCCAGTAAAACCAAATGAGACTAACGAGCTACAGGAGTCCAGTGACAAGGGCCAGAAGGCAGAAGGGGAGTAGGAAGCTGATGATAGGGAACACAAGGTTGAGTAAGGATACTGTTGATGTGTTGTGAGATTGTTAACCATTGTTATAGGGCAACATTTGTAGTAACTGTTAAATGGGAGGCTATTTTGTCCTGTAAGCCTTCATCTTAAGTGAGAATAACAGCACAATTGGAAGAGCGTAGTCAATGTCACTTAAATGTGTACGTAAAAAGTTCTGAAATGGGGTATCTTTGGCTATATGTATTTTCACCAAAAAAAAAAAAAAGCTGAGAATTTGGAAGGTTAAAATGTTGTGGGGTTGTTAACCAAAGTCATAAAACAGCATGTGTACTACTGTTACATGAGAAACTGTTTGTTCTGTAAGCCTTCACCTGAAGTACAATAAATTACTATTAAAAAAAAAAAAAAAACAGAAAGTGATGTTTAAAATCTCAACAGACCCATAACAAGAGAAGAGACTGAAAAGGTAATAAATAAAACTCCCAACAAAAAAAAGCACTGGCCCAGATGGCTTCACTGGAGAATTCTACAAAACATTTACAGAAGCGCTTGTACCAGTTCTACTCAAGCTGTTTCAGAGCACAGAAGAGGAAGCAATACTTCCAGATTCATTCTATGAAGCCAGCATAACCCTGATACCAAAACCAGGCAAAGACGTCACAAAAAAAGAAAATTACAGACCAATATCTCTCATGAATATAGATGCAAAAATTCTCAAAAAAATTCTAGCCAATAGAATTCAGCATCATACCAAAAAAATAATACACCACCACCAAGTAGGATTCATACCAGGTATGCAAGGATGGTTCAACATTAGACAATCAACGTAATCCACCACATAAATAAAAGGAAAAAAAGAATCACATGATCATCTCAGTTGCCACAGAAAAGGCATTTGACAAAAGTCCAACACCCATTCCTGATAAAAACTCTCAATAAAATAGGTATAGAAAGGAAATTTCTCAACATAATAAAGGGCATCTATGCAAAACCAACGGCCAACATCATTCTTAATGGACAGAGGCTGAAAACATTCCCCTTGAAAGCAGGAACAGGACAAGGATGCCCTTTATCACCACTCATTTTTAACATTGTGCTATAAGTTCTAGCTAGAGCAATAAGGCAAGACAAAGAAATCAAGGGCATCCAAATTGGTAATGAAGAAGTTAAACTGTCCCTGTTTGCAGATGGTATGATACTATACATAGAAAGACTTAAAGACTCCACGAGAAATCTACTGGAACTAATAGAAAGATTCAGCAGAGTAGCAGGATACAAGATAAACATTCAAAAATCCGTTGGATTCCTATACACCAATAAGGAGAACAATGAAAAGGAAATCAGGAAAACAACACCAATTTCAATAGCCCCTAAAAAGATAAAATACTTAGGAATAAATCTGACCAGGGATGTAAAGGACCTATACGAAGAAAACTACAAAACACTACTGCATGAAACCCAAAGGGATCTACATAAATGGAAAAACATACCATGCTCATGGATAGGCAGACTTAACAATGCAAAAATGACAATTCTACCCAAAGCAATTTACAAATACAATGCAATCCCGATCCAAATACCAACAACATTCTTCAAAGAGATGGAAAAACTAATCATTAACTTTATATGGAAAGACAAGAAGCCCCGAATAAGTAAAGAACTACTGAAGAAGAATAAAGTTGGAGGACTCACACTACCTGACTTCAGAACCTACTATACAGCTAGAATAGTCAAAACAGCCTGGTACTGGTACAAAAACAGATACATCGACCAATGGAACAGAACTGAGAACCCAGATGTAAATCCATCCACCTACGGTCACCTGATCTTCGACAAGGGCCCAAAGTCCATCAAATGGGGAAAAGACAGTCTTTTTAACAAATGGTGGGGGAAAAACTGGATATCCAGCTGCAAAAAAATGAAACAGGACCCATACCTCACGCCGTATACAAAAACTACTTCAAAATGGAACAAAGACCTGAATATAAAGCCTAAACCTATAAAGTTCATAGAAGAAAAAATAGGACCAACAATGAGGCCTTAATACATGGCATAACAGGATACAAACCATAACCTTCAACACACAAACCCCAACAGGTAAGCTAGATAACTGGAATCTTCTAAAAATCAAACACCTATGCTCTTCAAAAGACTTCACCAAAAGAGTCAAAAGAGAACCTACAGACTGGGAAAAAATTTTTGGACACTACAAGTCAGACAAAGGTCTAATCTCCATAATCTACAAGAAAATCCAACACCTCTACAACAAAAAGACAAATAATCCTATTAAAAAATGGGCAAAGGAAATGAACAGACACTTCACCAAAGAAGACATTCAGATGGCCAACAGACACATAAGGAAATGCTCACGATCACTAGCCACTACAGAAATGCAAATTAAAACCACAGTGAGATACCATCTCACCCCAGCATTACGGGGATGAACAAAAACACTGGAAATAACAAATGTTGGAGGGGCTGCAGGGAGATGGGAACTCTTATGCACTGCTGGTGGGAATGCAAAATGATACAACCATTTTGGAAAATGATATGGCGTTTCCTCAGAAAGCTAGAAATAGACATACCATTGGATCCAGCAATCCCACTCCTAGGAATATATCCTAGAGAAATAAGAGTCGTCACTCGAATAGACATATGCACACCTATGTTCATGGCAGCATTGTTCACTATAGCAAAACGATGGAAACAACCTAGATGCCCATCAACAGATGAATAGATAAACAAACTACGGTACATACACACAATGGAGTACTATGCAATGAGAAAGAACAACAATGAATCTGGGAAGCATCTCATAACATGGATGAAACTGGAGGACATTATGCTGAGTGAAACAAGTCAATCACAAAAGGAGAAATATTGTATGAGACCTCTATTGTAAAAACCCATGAAAAAGTCACAATCTTTGTTGGTTACCAGGGATGGGAGGGGTGGGGGGGGAAATACTATATAGGCAATAGATAAGTGGTATCTTGGGTGAAGGGTGAGACAGTACACAATACAGGGGAAACCAGCACAACTTGTACAAGGAAAGGTCATGGAAGCCCCATAGACATATCCAAACTCCCTGAGGGACTGAACTGCTGGGCGGAGGGCTGTGGGGACCATGGTCTCAGGGAACATCTAGCTCAGTTGGCATGACATAGCTTATAAAGACTATGTTCTTCATTCGACCTTGGTGGGTAGTGTCTGGGGTCTTAAAAGCCTGTGAGCGGCCATCTAATATACTCCACTGGTCTCATCCCTTCAGGAGCAAAGGAGAACAAAGAGAACAAGATACAAGGAAAAGATCAGTCCGAAGGACTAATGGTCCACAGCTACCAAGGCCTCCACTGGACTGAGTCCAGTAAAACTAGATGGTGCCCGGCTACCACCACTGACTGCTCTGACCAGGATCACAACAGAGGGTTCTGGACAGAGCTGGAGATGGATATAGACCATAATTCTAACTCAAGAAAACAAAGACCAGATTTACTGGCCTAAAGGATACTGGAGAAACCCCGAGGGTATGGCCCCCAGACACCCTTTTAGCTCAGTGGTGACTTTATCTCCAAGGTTCACCGTTCAGCCTGGGAGTTGACAGCCCCGTAAAACCGAAGGAGACTAACAAGGTACAGGAGTCCAGTGACAAGGGCCAGAAGGCAGAAGGGGACAAGGAAGCTGGTGATAGCGAACCCAAGGTTGAGTAAGGATATTGTTGATGTGTTGTGAGATTGTTAACCGTTGTCATAGGGCAACATTTGTAGTAACTGTCAAATGAGAAACTATTTTGTTTTGTAAGCCTTCATCTTAAGTGAGAATAACAGCACAATTGGAAGAGTGTAGTCAATGTCACTGAACTGTGCATGTAGAAATTTTTGAAATTGTGTTATCTTTGGCTATGTGTATTTTCACCAAAAAAAAAAGGTTGAGAAGTTAAGAGGGTTGACATGTTGTGGGGTTGTTAACCAATGTCATAAAACAATATGTGTACTACTGTTTCATGAGTAACTATTTGTTCTGTAAGCCTTCACCTGAAGTAGAATTAAAAAAAAAAAAAAAAAAGAATTATCTTAGGCAAAGGGAAGGACAGCACACACTACAGGGAACGTCAGCACAACTGGACTAAAACAAAGCTAAGAAGTTTTCTGAATACAATAAAACATTTTAAGGGACAGACTAGCAGGGGTAGGGGTTTGGGGACCATGCTTTCAAGGGACATCTAGGTCATTTGGCATAACAAAGCTTATTAAGAAAATGTTCAGCATCCTACTTTGGTGACTGGCATCTGGGGTCTTAAAAGCTTGCAAGCGGCCATCTAAGATGCATCAATTGGTCCCAACCACCTGGAGTAAAGGAGAGTGAAGAACACCAAAGACACAAGGAAAGTATTAGCCTAACAGACAGAAAGGGCCACATAAAGCAGAAACTTCATCAGCCTGAGACCGAAAGAACTAGATAGTGCCTGGCTACCACCAATGACCTCCCTGACAGGGATCCTCACAGAGAGTCCCTGATGGATCAGAGAAAGGTGGGGTGCAGAACTCAAATTCTAGTAAGAAGACCAGGCTTAATGGTCTGACTGAGACTGGAAGAACCCCAGAAAGCATGGCTTCTGGATTCTCTATCAGCCCAGAACTAAAACAATTTCCGAGGCCAAGTGTTCAGACAGGGATTGGACTGGACTATGGGACATAAAGTAATACTCGTGCAGAATGTGCCTCTTAGCTCAAGCAGATACAAGAGACTAAACAGGCAGCTTCTGTCCATAGGTGAGAAGGGAAGGCAGAGAGGGTTAGGAGCTGGCTGAATGGACATGGGGAATCAGGGATGGAAAGGAGGAGTGTGCTGTCACAGTATGGGGAGAGCAATTAGAGTCACATACCAATGTATGTATAAATTTTTGTATGGGGAAAAAAAATTTTTAAGAAAAAAAAAGAATTTTACAGTGTTGTTTGTGCCAAAAATGAAGTGACAGTGCACCAAGGAAGTCCAACTACTAGTGAAAGACTGTACATTATCAGAAGTTCATCACTTACATTACACTTGAGAGTTCAAGGAGGTGATAGGAAACAAAGTCATAATGCTCTTGAAGCCATCTTCTCATCATTAAACTAGGGTCAGTGAGGAGATATGACTCAATTCTTTGTAAGTTAGGGAATGCCCATACTTACTTATGATTACATGACAAGTTTCAGCATACACAAAATTAACATCATATGGCTTTTCAAGAATATTTTTAAATAATGTCTAAGAATCTAGTGTAAATTTTTTAAAAAACTTGTTTATTTTACTCATCATTTAAATTAAAAAGAACACAAAGTAACATGATTTTGTTTGTAAATGTTTTGCTGATGAATGGATCAATATTTTTACTGTCCTGTCTCGGCACAGGTTAGAATAGATGGAAAGGGAAGATATGATGGCAAACATAGTGTTTTTATGTTTGTAAAGCAGTATTGTCTGCACATTGTCTGCTTTGCTTTTGTTGTTGCTGACATTTCCTTTATTGGTTCTCAATATGCCTGTTTCACTATTGCAGATCCCCTTAAAATCAGGCAGGGAACTAACTGCTGTGCCGGAAGTACCCGTTGTTGTAATGTTTGAGTCAAGAGTTGGAATGTAAGTGGTGCCTCACTTTCCCTAAGGACTTCAGCTTTGTTCATCAAGGAAGCTGTTTCCAGATATTCAGCGACCTCAACGGACTCTGTGAATAAAACTCAGAAATAAAGATGGGCACAACCTATTGCCCTTGATAAATGAAAAAAAAAGAAGAAGAAGAAGACAGAAGGAATACACAGAGTCACTGTACCATAAAGAACTGGGTGACGTTCAACCATTTCAGGAGGTAACATATGATCAGGAACCAATGCTACTGAATATACCGAGTATACTAAGATTCTGAAAATAAGCAGCAATGTTAACTTTCACTTATTCCTTCAAAAAAAGAATCCACTCTGGGAAAAGGTGGCATAGAAGAGGCAAATCACGTATCCATCCTTGTATACTCCTGGAATTAGACAAGGCTGACTTATCTTTTTATCTTATCTTTGCATGCTGTTTGAATTTTTAATCATGTATTCGTAATATTTTTTAAGCTAATTCATTTTTTAGTAAATTCAAAATAATATGAATAAATGAACATACATATGTAAAATACATTTGTTTTCTATTTGGATTTAGTAAACCAAGTATTAATATTAAAAACAATAACTGATTATAACTAAAAGCAAAAGGTCAATACTAAAATAATGATAGTGCTTATCTCTAGATGATAAAATTATTATTTATTTTTATTCTCCTCTTGTGTTTGCTATTTTCTGAACTATGTTTAATGAACTCAATCTTACCTATGAAATACTAAAAAAAGGCAGAAAAGCCTAAATTGAGAGACTGTTTCCAACAAATCAAGACAACTGAAAGAAAATGTTTTGTTATATCCCCAAATACTAAAAATAAAATATAATAAAATACTTAGATATACTAGAAAGCATATCATGTTGAAATAATATCTTTATATTCACTTAATATTGAAATCGAGCTGTATCTGCCCCATTCATGTCTCCACATGTATCTTTCAAGGTCACCACAAGTTAAATATAGATGAAAATAATCATGATACTTAGGGTATACATGCTACTTTGACATTTAAAAACTTTTCATAGAAAATTAAAGGCAACCCACATCATCTTCAAAATAACATTTAAAAAACTAACATACATACATATATATATATATATATATATATATATATATATATATATATATATATATATATATAGGCACTCCTAATTATTCTAAAATGTTTTCTTCATTATGAAAGTCAATAGGACTTCTATATTAATATCTGTTAAAATGATGATTTCAACCACTATAAAATTTGCTGAATTAATAAATACATAGAATAAAAATGTAAAAAAAATAAATTCCAAAAGAGAAAGAAAAATAAAATGCTATTAAGGAAGAGTAAAACATTAACGAAAATTAAAAAACTTAAGAACATGAAATTTGAAACTAAGCTTTGCTGTAAGGATACAACTACCTTAAGAGGGTATAACAATACAAAAAATACTAGCAAAGGATTAAGAAAAAAAGAATAACTACTATTCAAACAAATAAAAAATAGATTAAATTAGGGAGTTGGTAATTTTTAGATTATAAACTGACAACACATCTGTTAACTTTAAAAGTACGCAACAACCATTAATGCCATGCAGTGGGAAGCAGACATCAAAAACCACAATATTCTCAAGAGAAAATGCTTTCAAACTTAGCATTTGATAGAGATTTATGTCGAACTAATAGTACCCTGAAACCAAAAATTTAGTACAATGAAAGATAAGTGCATTACAAGGCCAAAAACACTATGCCTAACAAAAACTATGTAATTTTTGAAATGTGGTTTTTGCTGATCATGTCAGAAATTCACACTCCCAACAGTGTGAACCCTCCCTAACAACCAAGCAATATTCTTCAAGCATTAGGGTTATTTATAGAATTTTTTTTAGAAGTCTAACTTACCGAGTACCATCTGCTTTCCAGCTTACTTTATATGGCCTCTGCTCTAAAAGTTTAATATTTTGCTTGTCCATAGAAACAGGCTGTGCTCCAGGGAATCCAGACCTTAAATGAAGAACATTTTATTACTACTATAACTGGTACCCATACAAATCAATACATGCCTTAAATCAATCTCACATGAGTCACGTATTTATCACAATGTTCTCCCTATCACGAGATTAACATCAGTTGGAATAACAGCAGCTTTCACAAGAATGCTAACAAAAGGTTATCATTTCCTTGACATTTTACAATACAGGTTAACAAGATTCTAAATTGTGCCTGCTATACTATAACTATTGAGTTTATTTTAAAATATTAATATACATGATCTAAACAATAAAGCGGTTATGTTTACAAGTCTTTTACTTCAGGAAGAAATTTACATCTTGGCTTAATTACCTTACATTACTCTAGACCCGTATTTCTCCACCATGACACTGCCAACTTGGCATGACACTAGAGGGCTGGCAGATTTTTGTTCAAAAGATGCCCAGAAGTGACAAAACAGGAGAAAGGTAGGTCAAAATTAAGGTACACTGGCAAGAATTGAACACAATAAAACCAATATTATTTCTTCATCATTTTTATCTTTAAATTAAAATTATTTCTAGCTGATTTATCTGATCTGTATGTACCAGTCACAAAAGTTCTTTATATATAAATTCTTATAAATTTATATATAAATTTTTAACAATTAATGCTATTTCATCATCTTCAAAGTGTATTACAATTTTCTGCCACAGATAACAATGATCAACATAAATGACCACAGACCAAGTCTTGTGAGCAACAGATAAGAGCTGTGAACTTTCTCCTGGGTACCTATTCTATGAAATGTCTGATAAATATTTTCAAGTCATGGTGAGGGGCAGAACATATTTAAAGCTGATTCTCCCAGACTTCTGATTACAGAAAAACTGGAAAATGAGCCAAATTCAAGTTTCACCTATTCTCCCTTAATAGAGAAAACCAGCCCAAACATGAAATCAGCAGCAGTAGAATCAAAGACACATAACAAATACTAGATAATGACAAGAGTAACTTTCTATTCTTTTAGGAAGATGTGAGTCATCTACTTTTGACTCAACCGTCTGATTTATTAAACTGTTTGTCTAGAGAAAAACTTGATAAACTCTTATTTGGTATCTTTTTAAGTACTCTCTTTCAAGGAGCAAATACAATTAATGTTTTATTAATTTTAAGGGTTACAGAGTAATAATAAATTGTTAAAACATTAAAATGTTTATTACCCTTCCCAGGCACAGAACTGATGACACTTCTGCTGTACCTCTCCTAACTTTGGTTGAGTTGTTACTTGAGTTACACCTTTAACGGTTACACCTTCCAAGAAAATAGCACCCTTAAAATAAAAGGAAAAGAAAAATATTTTATTAGAGTTCAAATCCATTTGCCAAGAAAAGACCTCAAGATAGATTTGTCTATTTTCACAAATCTGAACAACTCAATTTTAAAACAGAAATGGTCTGCTCCAGAGGACTCTCTAAACTCCCATGGAATTGTATACCAGCTTCCCTTAATCCAGCATGTGATTTTCGCAGTGCATATATAGCCTAGTGTCTATGCCACACTGTCTAAGAAGTCTACGGGCACTACTTAGTAATCGTAACAGTAGTAATAATGTATCTGCCATTTATTGAGAGCCAGGAAGAGTTATATCTCGCATCTTACATACATTCTCTCTAATCAACAACTCTGCACAATAACTTGTATTTATTTCAGAGATGAGTACCTGAGGTATAAAGATATTATATAATTTATTCAAGTAGTAGAAATAAAATTTAAACCCAGGCCTACACTATATTATACATCAATAATTCTCACCTGGGGAGGAGAGGCATGATATCATTGGTAGGGCATAGACTTTAAGAGGATAAACACCCAAAATCTATAACCCTGTAAACTAGAATAAGGATATAACTGTAGGCTAAGCCACAGTGACTGGATATATCAACATGAAAACTAAATATTACTCATCATTGAATTTTTAATCTAAATTATTTATGTTAGAACTACATAAAGTGTCTCATTGTATCTCACAGCAAGCATATTTTTGAAATATCATAGAGAAGTGAAGCAGATGGAGAATTTATACATCAAACAGAGAACAATCTTAAAAATTTTAAAGTCTTAAAAAATAGTCTAGATTTATGCTACAATTACTCTCAGACACATAAGAGAGCTGGCATCAGTCTCAAGCAAAATCTATAAAACAACTCTAGCTGTTAATGTAATTAGGGAATAAAAAATATGGTCTACAAGCTGCAATGATCAACCTTCTGGCAAAAACTTGGCAACATAGGAAGGGAAAAAAAGAACACTTAATACTTAGTCCACATATGTCTCTATCAAAGCTAGAAGAGTCCTGAGTTCTTCTATCAGACACTGATCCTGCCTTTTGTCCCAGTTATCACTTTTTATAGTTATCTAATCTGTCTCCATGTCCCTGGATGGCACCAGCAATTTGCACTCAACTGCCAACCTAAAAGTTGGTGATTCGTTACATGGTGCCCAGCTACTACCAATGACCGCCCTGATAGGGAACACAACAGAGTCCCTGACGGAGCAGGAGAAGAGTGGGGTGCAGAACTCAAATTCTAGTAAAAAGACCAGACTTAATGGTCTGACAGAGACTGGCGAGACCCCAGAAGACATGCCCCCGGGACTCTCTGTTAGCCTAAAATTAAAACCATTCCCAAGGCCAACTCTTCAGACAAAGATCAGACTGGACTGTGCGACATAAAATGATACTCGTGAAGAGTGTGCTTCTTAGCTCAAGTAGATACATGAGACTAAATGGGCAGCTCCTGTCCACAGGTGAGATGAGAAGGCAGAGAGGGTCAGGAGCTGGTTGAATGGACAAGGGAAATCCAGGGTGGAAACGAGGAGTGTGTTGTCACAGTATAGAGAAAGCAGCTAGGGTCACATAACAATGTATGTATAAATTTTTATATGAGAGACTAACTTGAATTGGAAACTTTCACTTAAAGCACAATTAAAAAAAAAAAGGAGGAAAAAAAAAAAAGCAGGGCAAGAAAAAAACAAGCACCCCCTCTCTTCGCAGAGGAGGAGTGCTTGCTCCCATTTTGAAAGGAGCTGTGTGGAAATTTCACATTTATTGTTTATTGCCAGCAGTATAGGCCTAGCTTCCTGGGTACTGTGGTACTGTTAATGCCTAGCTTGCATATTTCACTTTTGCATGCTCCTATGATTTTGATTTGTTTTCCTCCTGTCCCCCACCTCCCCTTGATTTCCCATGACTTTGAAGTTTAACTAAGTTTCTCTTTGAGAGGTAGAATGACCTTGGAGGGTAGAGTAACTCATAGGCGACATGATAATAACGGTGCAAGATGACCTTCAAGGATTGCCAGGTGCAGAATGTAACCACCGGAAAAAAAACTAAAATCTTGTTCGTATAAAAACTTTCAGCCAGTCTCCAAGGGGGAGACAGGGCTTTTGGAGGAGCTCATTCCCCTCTGTCTCCTGTATATCGATATACAATAAAACACTCTTGCTGCTCACCTCACCCCTGTCTCAGTATTGGCTTCTGCAGCAGGCGGCTCAGACCCACCACTGCAATAACAAATTTTGGCACCCTATGTGGGGCTCCCCAGCTGCTTGAGACCTGGTGGCCCCGAGGCTGGCCCAGGATTGGCTGGCTGTCTCCCTGAACGGCCGGCTACAAGAAGCTCCCTTTGCCTCTAGGGAGCTGCCGACAGTACCATGGCCCACTGCAACACCACCAGTACCCAACCGCACCAGACGGAGGTAAGGGGGAAACAAGCAAGACTGGTATAAGAGGATCCTAAGGTGAGTCCGCAATTCCTCTCCCTGTTGCACTCAGGGCCAGGGCAAATAGGGCAGTCTCAAGGTTTCCGGAACGGGACCTGAGCCCTTGATTTCTGAGCCAGAGGGCGCCTCAGATGACCGATCCCCGTGAACAGGGTAGCAGAAAAGGACTCTTGGTGACTCTGGAGTCTTGCTCTTAGGTGTGTGAGTGCTCATGAATGTGTCTGGAAGGTTGAGATTCACTAAGATCACCTCTGTCGGCAGGCAGGGCTGTCTGAGAGGCTGAAGGGGTCGAGAGCACCTCCGGCAGCTTGTGGGATTTTTCGTGAGCGTGTCTGGGAGGTTGAAACTCTCTAAGATCACCTCTGTCGGCAGGCAAGGCCATCTGAGAGGTTGAAGGGGTCGAGAGCACCTCCGGCACCTTGAGGGATTTATTCGTTTACTGTGGTTCTGTGTCTGTCCTGTCCGCTGTCTGTGTGTACCTAGTATCATACCATCTACTCGGGTGCCCTGATTCGGCTGTTAGGGAAAGTGAAAATACCCTAGGTGAGACTGGTTCTTGAGATAGCCATAGTATCTTAAGACGATGTTCACGAGTTCACTGATCTGGATCCTGAGAGCCCTGAAAATGCCAAAACGGTCAATATAATCTTTACAGGACAAAGTGCCCCCGATATTAAGAGAAAGCTTCAGAAAGAAGGAAGTACAGGGTTAAAAATCCCTTGGCTAGAGCTGGCCTGCCAAGTTTACTCTGACCGAGATAAGGGGCAAGAAAGAAAAAAAGCTGCAGACCAAAAGTGCCAGGCAGCCTTCCTAGCTGCCTCCTTGCAGGCTGAAGGCCATCCCTAGAGAAAACAAAGAAAAGGAGGGAGACCAACGCCACAGGAGCAGAGAAGTCCCCACACCCCTTCAAAAAGAGACCAGAGCAGCTGGCATAGTTAAAAAAATAAAAAAGGAACATTAAAAGTGACAGTGTGAAAATACCAAACAAAAGAACAAAAAAAGAAATTAGTTACCTTTTGCCCTTCAAAATGCCTAGGTCAACTTAAACATATGTAAATGTATTCTATGAATCAAAACAGTGAGGGTGGGGCAAGATCAGGCCTCCTCTGCCCCAGCCCCCAGTCTCCAAGGTCATGTAGCTCCAGGGAAGCTTTTAAAAGACCTTTTCCAACTAGGCAGAGACCCTTTTAAGACAAAGATTAGAAAAACTGCTGCTTTGCTATAGCTATCAGAAACTGGGTGGATCCCAGTCATAAAAGAACTGTAAACAAGTTCTCTCTATTACAGGGGAACTCTAAGAAGTCAAAAGGAATAGAAATCACAATGAGACACACTTGAAATGGCCTGGAAAAATGTTTCTAGCAGTAGCCAGGGGCTTAAAGTTATATCCATATCAATGGATCGGTCAATTGAACAGAGACTTTGTGATTTCCAAAGCCAGTTGATAGAATCTCTAAGGGCTAAAATTAGATTGAGAAATACAAGAAATAATAAAAGTTAAATGAAAATTAGAATATTTAAACAAACTTCTTTCAACAACAGTTATGTTTTATCATATACAGGCTTAAAATAATTCCCAAGACATTTTATGTAACTTATTGGTATTAAATTGAGTTAACAGATATTTGTCATAAATTAAGCTTATATACTTTGGCTTTTTATGCCAGAAGAGGAAGAATATACATATATATTTAAGTCTGCTAATGAGTGTGTTCATTTTTGCCATTTTAAAAGAATGCATTATAAGAGGTATGCAACAAAGATGTTTAAGAGGTTTATCAAAAAAGAAATTTATTTAATATGGTCAAAAGTTTTATCTGTCTGACTAAAGTTTAGTGGTTTAATTTATAATTTGTGAGATTTTTTGACTTGAATATTAAATGGCATGTTAGGTAGAAAGTTGAGTTTGTTGCTGTTGGAATGACTTGGGTGTTGTTTCACAGTGGCTTGTGGTCGGCTCCTGATGGCTCTGGAACTTCATGGAAAGCCACAAGGGATTCTTGTTTAAGAGAAGGGTGCTGAAGGTGAAGGGGGTAATTTAGCATATTGTAAATTGTGCGAGGAATGTTGTCGGGATTGGAGAACATGACTGACTCTCGTTGGGCTGAAATTTGTGTGTCAGTATTTTCTCTTGTGTTTTTGCCTAATACTAGACAGCAAACACACAAGATTATGTTAAAATTTTATTATTATTTCTTAATTGCTAACTTGGTTGCAACTTTATCAAAGCCAATGGTTTGACTGGGAATTCACATCACTTACTAATGAAGTCTTCTTTTATTACTATTCAGGTGTTTAAAGATTTGATAATCTTAGTATATTCTTGGTATATCCTGACTATATGGTATTATGTCTCAAAATTATTATGTATTATATCTGAAGTTCTTGAAAAATACGATTAATGGTTATATTTAAAAATATTTTTAATCCAAAGTTTTTTTTTAACTGATTTTATTTGGCCTTTAAGTTGTGCTTGTAATTAACTTCTATCAGGTCTTTCGCTATAAGAGTATTATTTTATAAATTAATCATGGTCATACTAAGTTTTGTCATCTACAGATAAGCTTTTACTTTACTGATCTGCTGAAAACGTTTGATAATGGACTTATGAAAAGGCTGTGACTAGACTCAATCAAGATTTCCAGAACTCTAATGCAGAAGTTGATGAGTTTACAGGCTGCTGCTGATCTAGAATCATGTGGAACAAAACCTGACTACATAAGATTGAGTAAACGAAAAGATACTATGAGTTTTATGTGAGAATACTGCGAATGTTTTAAGGTCCTACTTTCTGAATATAAGAAACCATTTTCCTTTCTCCTAAATTATCTAACTAACGGGTTTAAATATTATAACTCTTAAATTAGAAGTTCCTGTTGGTAAACTTAGCAAAGTTGTAAATATTATAACCAAAAAGTGTCTAAAATTTGAGCTATGATTTTACAAAAAAGAATAGCATTAGCCTTCCTGTTAGTCTCTCAAGAAACAGTTTGTGCCATAATAGATAAACATTGCTGTATTTATATTAATACTCAATCTGAGGTTTTTGCAGAATGTAGGTGCTGTTGAGACACATGAAAAACAGTTACTGATACTGCTTACGCATAAACAAACACCTCATGAAAACTGTTTTCCCTGGTTCAAAGACCTTAGTGCCATGGTTTCATTGGTTATTTCAGAAAACTGGCCTAATGTTGTTGTTAGCATTTCTGCTTTATTTCTTAGTTTGCTGTATGGTGCTTGAGATCTTAAAGACCAAATGATGCCCAATTACCATTCACTGAACATTTTTGATAAAAGATTCTATAACAAGATCATGATCCAAAAGAAAAAATATTGGTATTTTTATGCAATAATGTGTGGCCCCAATATCAATTAAGAGACCAGAACAGATGCCACAACATGGGTCCATGGCTTACCATACGATTCTGCAGCTTGATTTGTTTTGTAAGAAAGAAAAAGTGAGATGAGGTCCCCTATCTCCATGCTTTCATGTCCCTCTACCAGACCTTAAACCCTTCTAACCAAGTTCTTTATCAGGCAAGACCGAAGACAAAGTGCTTCCTGAGTCCTCAACAGAGGACTCCCTCTTGAAAAGATTAGTCCTGGTACCTGCTTTTGCCCTCCTCCCCCACCCCTGTATGGAGATGGTGTGGTCGCAGTCGACAGGTCGGGATGGAGAGAGATGGAGCCTGATTCTGGTACAGAGCGGGTACAGGAGGTTGGCGGAGACAGAGAGAGCCAGAAAGTGAGAGTTCAACTGCCTCAGGTATGGTCTGCCCCTCCCACACCCAACAGGGTACCGTTTTTGCTGAGGGTGCTGTAGGGGTTTGGGCAGGGCAATTACTTGAAATTGTTTTTAAAATCTTCAACAATAGAGATCAGGTGACAGAAAAAAAGTAAAAAAAAAAAAAAAAAAAAAAGAATGAAGCAAAAAGCAGCCTTGCTGACAGCTGCCCTAGCCCCTCCAGGTCTGGAGAGAAGAACAAGAGGCCAAGAGCTACACCACCCAGGACCTGAGTTTATGACTGATAAACTCTGAAAGAAAGTACTATTACACAAGACCCAAGTATGCAGTATAGTATCAGCTCTACATAAAGAAACTCACTACAAGAGAGATGCCAGCCTTGAGTGAATCCAACAGGTGGCCACCAGGCCGAATTCCCTAAAAATCATCCAGGATGTTACAAGAGGTGTCGCCTATGTGCAAGACACAACCCAGAGACTGCGCCACACCCAATGGAACCGAGAGTCCAACACCGAGAAACAAACATGGGAGAAGACTGGCAAGTGGATTTCACAGTAATGCCCCGGGCACCCAGGAACCTCAGGTACCTTGTGGTCTTTGTGGACACCAACTCAGGGTGGGTAGAGGCTTTCCCTTATCAGACTGAACAAGCTCAAGAGGTAACCAAAGTACTAGTCAAAGAAATTATTCCTCGTTTTGGGTTGCCAATATCCATCCAAAGTAACAATGGGGGAGCCTTTGTGACAATGGTCACACAGAGGTTAGTAAGGCTCTGGACATTAACTGGAAATTACATTCAACCTGGAGGCCACAGTCAACTGGAAGACTGAGAAGATAAATCACACTCTGAAGAAAACCCTAGCCAAGCTCTGCCAAGAAACACTTACTACCTGGATACAAGCTTTGCCCATTGCCCTGCTCAGAATCTGGGTAGCCCCTCAAAGCAGGCTTAAATTAAGCCTTTATAAATTAACATATGGGAGACTGGTCCTGAAAAAGTCAACTTTCCCCACCTCAGTGATGATTGAGGTGGAGAAAAGAGACTGGGTCCGTTCTCTGAGAATTGTCATAAACACTGCTAATCAACATGCTTTTTCCCGTTTGTCTTTCCCTTCTGACACTCCCCTTCATAGGTTCCAACCCGGAGATCCGGTCCTGTTGAAAACCTGGGAAAAAAATCAACACCCAGAGGATCAATTGGCCCCAGGTGGAAAGGACCTTTTAAAGTTCTCCAGCATTTTTCCTTCCTTGGGGTCTTGGTTAGCCCCTATCCTTACAATAATAGTAGTAATCATTCTAATCTACACTTGTGTCCCTTGCCTCGTCAGGGTACTCATTAAGGGGGCTACCAGTACTCTCAGAGCTGGTGGAGTTTTTCCTGCGATAAGTGAAGACGCCCCTTCATCATGCCACCTAATTCGCCACGATAAGACTGATTTCCATTCTCACCACCCCCCTATACTCTTTCTAACACGCATTGAAAGTCCTCGACCCTCGTCGACGCCCCTGGTCAGCAAGAAGTAGCTGGAGGAGAATGGCGTCCTGTTCCCCATGATTGAGAAACTTCCAACAAAAGGGGGGACTGAAAGGGGCTTTGTGGAAATTTCACATTTATTGTTTATTGCCAGCAGTATAGGCCTAGCTTCCTGGGTATTGTGGTATTGTTAATGCCTAGCTTGCATAGTTCCCTTTTGCATGCTATGATTTTGATTTGTTTTTCGCCTATCCACCCCCCACTCCCTTGCCTTCCCATGACTTTGAAGTTTAACTAAGTTTCTCTTTGAGAGGTAGAATGACCTTGGAGGGTAGAGTAACTCATCTGCAACGTGGTAATAACACTGCAAGATGACCTTCAAGGATTGCCAAGTGTAGAATGTAACCATCGGGAAAAAAACTATAATCTTGTCCATATAAAAACTTTCAGCCAGTCTCCAAGGGGGAGACAGGGCTTTTGGAGGAGCTCATTCCCCTCTGTCTCCTGTATATCGATATACAATAAAACACTCTTGCTGCTCACCTCACCAGTCTCGGTATTGGCTTCCGCAGCAGGCAGCTCAGACCCGCCATTGCGGTAACAATCTGGGGGAGTATCTGGTTCCGCATCAGTGTAAGCGGAGGGAAGTTGGCTCTGAAATGTCATCATGTTCCTAGCTCTGACAGCTGTTTGTAACAGACACTGCACCATGGCCCTGCTCCCCCAGAATCCACCTCCCTGCCAGCCCCAGCCTGCCTGCGTTTATAGTCTGCTCCTCGGAAGCAAACTCAGCCTCAATGAAGATGAACATCTCTTAGAAGGGAGAGCTTTGAAAAGAAACAGTTTGCAGTAACTATTTCTGTCTGTGCCTTTGTGTGGCTGCCATATGAAAGCATAAGTCCATTAAAAAAATTCTTACAGTTAAAAAGTTTTCAGGTACACACCCATAAAGAAAGAGTAATACCTCAAAAAAAAAAAACAAATAAGGTTGGCGGTTCAAACCCACCCAGTGGCATCGCAGAAGAAAAGGCCAGGCAATCTGCTTCCATTAAGAATACAGCCCAAAAAAACCGTATGGAACAGATATACACTGTAATACATGGGGCTGCGATGAGTTGGAATCAACTGGACAGCAACTACAACAATAATCTGTCTCCTACTTTTCTTAAATAATCATATTTTAGGGACTTCATGATCCAAAGGATCAAAGAGCAGCATCCCTATTATACCATCACCTTTCTTTACCAGAGGAGCCCTAGGGGCAGAGTGGTTAAGCACTCGGCTGCTAACCGAAAAGTCAGTAGTTCAAGCCCACCAGCCACTCTGCAGGTGAAAGATGTGACAGTCTGCTTCCATGAAGATTTACAGCCTTGGAAACCCTATAGGGCAGCTTTACTCTGTCCTATAGGGTCATTATGAGTCAGAATCAACTCGACGGCAACGTGTTTTTATGCGTTTCTCTTTATCAGCAAATGAAATGTCTGTTTCTGAACAATTTCTACCACTAAATAGCTAAAGAGAAAAAAAAGAATATTTTTAAAGGAAAGCTCAGCAAGGTGGATCTCATATAAGCTAATTAAAAAGAGAAAGCATTCAGAGACTTCATTATTCAGCACCTTTATTCTGAAGGTGCTGATAGCACAGGAGATTTTTCAAGTTTTGCATGGAGAAGGTATCTAGCTTCACTTATGAACCCGTGTTTTCTAAGCAAAGTTAAGAAATCAATAATTTCTGAAGTTGGCACAATAAAATCAAAGGCCAAATTTGCATAAGTTAGTCCTTTTTTAACAAATAATAAAAAGTACCAGTACATAGAAAATGTGATCACAGTTTAAAAAAGTACTTTCCAACAACATAGAAATATTTTGTCTATAAATTGAATAAGCTGGATATTTTAATTTAATTAATATGTAAGTATATTTTAACTTAACAGAGCCAAAAATATTGAACATCAATACAGATCTAATAAATATTGAGTTTGTTTATAAAAGATATCTCCAATCATCTAGTAAATGTCTGTCATAAATTTATTTTACTTCTTCCTTAATCTTTCCTATAACGCATAAATCTTTTAAATTTTTTTTAGCTTCCACTATTTTCTTCAGCAGTATATATTATTAAATAAAAAGAAAGGTAGAAATAAGTCTAATAAAAACAACCTTATGGTATCTTAATTGGCTATTAACTGTCATCAGAATGGTTTCCTTTGACTAAATATCATTTTTATATTATTCAAAATTATGTAATATTTCCAAGGAAGATCACCAATTCTAAATATAAATAGCAATGTCATTAAGTCTGGAACTCTCTTCAAAGTCACTATAATTAAGTTTTAAAGCCAATGATATTTATTTTCACTTTTCAGTATATTACTATTTCAGTTTGCAGAATAAAGAAAAATCAAAACTGAAAAGATAAATGTATGCTTAAAATGGAAGAAGTGTATTTCATAAACAGAGTCTGCGAGTCTTAAAATATAATTTTGTATGGCGACTAGAAACAGGACAAAAAGGAATGAGTGACTCATTAAAGAGAAATTCAGGAAATCATTACAAAAGATGCGGGAGGGGCAATTTATATGTGAGAGAGGGTTGTGTGTGTGTGGAGAGAGTGTGTACAAGTATGTATCTATAATAGGCACACTCCAGTAATGGAAGAAAATGCATCAATGGTTTTATTCAAAGAAATGATCCCAGACATCAATTCAAAGAAGCAAGCAACATACCTGTAAGTCATTCTCTTCCAACTCAGTAATAGAATGTGCTCAAAAGATGAATAAAGAAGGTGTCTTAGGAACGGTAGAGGCCAAGCATAAGATGTATGCTGTTATAACCCCAAACAGAACAATCGGTATTCACTATAAGGAGTCCATTGTTTCAAATCATGATTATATCAATATAAGAGTCAAGAAAGGGAGACTCTATCTAACAAAAATAAATTCTCAAACCAAAATAACTTTATTTTGTCAAGAGATGTCAGCCACAAAGAATTAATTTGGATTCCTGGATGGTCTCTGTTAACTATCTTCATATCCAAGAGAGGGAGATAATGACAAAATGGAATATATGTATGCAAATGCAAAGAAAAATCAGTATCTAGAAGGATAACCAAAAAGTAGGCAGTAGTTGGAGAGAGAGTGAAGAGATATCATCCCTTTATACTCTACATACTCTTCAATGTTTGCATTTTTATTTTTCAAAGAAAGCGAGTCTTTATGGCATTTGTGTAAAGTTTAAAATTAAATAAGAGTAAACAGGGGAAATAATTTCTTCTAAGATGACAAAAAATGCAAGTGCTAGTATGAAGCTTGAAGATTACTAAGTTACTTCTTTAGTTTTCCAATTTTAATGTAATTAAACTACTTTTATAAGTAAAAAATATATGTACCAATTCATATTTACTAATTATGATTTGGAGCCCTGGTGGCACAGTAATTAAGAGTTCAGCTGCTAACCAAAAGGTCAGCAGTTCGAATCCACCAGCTTGCTCCTTGGAAACCCTATGGGGCAGTTCTACTCTGTCCTATGTGGTCGCTATGAGTCAGAATCAACTCAACGGTAATGTTTTAATTATGATTTGAATAGAGAAAACTACCAAAACACTATAGGCTTTGGATTATTTTTTTTTTTTTTTTAATAACATTGGCTTTGGAATTCTAAGCACAAATATTCTCAAAACTCACCATCTTCTCATTGTCAGAAATCAAACCTAATTACTTTAGCCAAAAAGGAAGAAGGGAGGATTTCTGCTTTAAGTAATGGCAGACTGGTTTATTTAGAGCAATTTTGCAACCAAGAGAAAAACTTGGACAAAATTTAAAAGCACCTATCTGAAGGCATCAAAGAATCAGAAAGACAGTAAGGAAGGACTTGAACAGCCACAACTCCGAGAGAAGGGAAGCACTGTTTCAAGAATGGGAGCTGAGATGCTAAGAAGCGAAAGGAGCTTTAAGCAATCTAAGAGGCCTGGGGAAACAAACATTGCAGTTCCAGGTTACCAAGGAAGAAGGGTCCTGTTTAACATTCTATGCTTTCAGTTAGGATCTCCGAAGGGCTATACCCTAGGAAGTAAGAGTGATCCAAAAACAAACCAGCCCCCAAAAACTAAAGCCCAAGAAGATCTGCTCCTAATCCTGTCTAGGGAAAAAAAGGAAATATTCTCTGAAAGAAGATAACATTACTTCCACAATTTTTCATACATAATGTGTAGTATTTGATCAGAAATAACCAGGTGTGCAAAAAAACTACAACTGACTAGAAATCAAAAGGACATGAAAAGAAGAAGAAAAAAAAAGATCCACAAGAGATCCACATATAAAAGTTATCTGACACAATTTTAAAATAACTAGGATTAATATGTTCAAAAACTTAAATGACAAAGATGAAGAACTCCAGTAGAGAACTAAAAACTATTTTAAAAAATCAAATGGAACTTCTAGAAGTGAAAATAACTTAATTAAAAACTCAATGGATGAATTTAACAACAGCATAAATAATGCTAAAAAGCAAATTAGTAAAATGTAACATAGATCAGAAGAAAATATCCACGCCAAAATATGAAGAAACAAGGATGGAAAATACAGAAAATGACATAAGAGACAATTTAAAAAATTAAAAAGTCTCACAGAAGGAGAGCAAAGAGAGAATAAGTCAGAAATAATATTTCAAGAAATAATGGCCAAGAATTGTCTAAAACAAATAAGACATCCAGCCATAGACTCAAGAATCACTACAAACAGCAAGCAGAATAAAGATCAAAAACCCCACAAGTAATAACATCATGATAAAATTGTGGAAAATCAAAAACAAAAAGAAATTACTTTCAAAGAAGCCAACAAAAAGATAGTTGACTTTTCAACAGAAGTGGAGTATGGAATGGTATCTTCAAAGTGCTGAAGGAAAATAACTGCCCAAAATTCTATATTCAGAAGAAACATTCTTCAAAAATGATGGCAAAAATGAAAATTTTTTTTACACAAATGCCAAAAGAGTATGTCACAGCAGACCCACACTAATAGAAATATTAAAAGGAGCTCTTCAGGTAGAAAGAAAAACTATCCCAAATGGAAGCACAAAAATACATGAAAGGAGGAAGAGCACCAGAAAGGGTAAATATGTGAGTAATTTAATGATTATTATTTCTATAAAATAATGTCTTGTTGCTGCTGCTGCTGTTGTGTAACATCAAGTCAATTCTGACTCATAGCGACTGTCATGGATTGAACTGTGTCCCTCCAAAAATGTGTGTAGCACCTTGGCTAGGTCATGATTCCCAGTATTGTATGATCGTGTTATCTGATGTGATTTCCTCATGCATTGTAAATTCTATCACCGTGATGAGGTTATACTGATGAGGTTGACAAGATTAGTCTCTTAATGCAATCTCTTCTGACTATAAAAGAGAGAGGTGAGCAGAGATACATGAGAACCTCATACCACCAAGAAAGCAGTGCTGGGAGCAGAGCGCATCCTTTGGACTTGAGGTTCCTGCGCAGAGAAGCTCCCAGATCAAAGGAAGACTGATGACTTGGACTTTCCTCCAGAGCCAACAGAGTGAGAAAGCCTTCTCCTAGAGCTGATGCCCTGATTTTGGACTTGTAGCCTACTGGACTGTTAGAGAATAAACTTCTCTTTGCTAAATCCATCCACTCGTGGTATCTCTGTTAAAGCAGCTCCAGATAACTGAGACAGCGACCCTAAAGGACAAAGCAGAACTGCCCCATAGGGGTTTCCAAGGAGCAGCCTGTGGATTCGAACTGCTGACCTTTTGGTTAGCAGCCTAAGCTCTTAACCACCTCACGACCAGGGCTCCAATAACATCTTAAAAGGTTTACAATATATATTAGAATTCAAATACACAATACCAAAGAAGGCAGGAAGACATAAAAGAAATTCTAGGGTGCTGAGAGTATTGCATTGTCTAAAAAGTGGTAAAAGTACTAATATTTATCAAACTTTAACAAGTCAAAGATGCATATTGAAATCTCAGATAATTACTAAAAGAATAGTCAGGAAATATATAACTAACAAGCAATGGGTTCAGAGGACAGAAAAATAAAAACTAATGAATTAAACATAAAGAAGACAATAAAGAAAGATAAAAAGGAACAGTAAATGTACAGTAATTTATACAGTAAGTATAAATTATATCCGTACACTAAATGTACACGGACTAATTCTCCAATAAGGCAAAAGCTGATCACCGGGTAAATAAAAACAATAATATGATGCTTATAAGAGACGTACCTTAAGGAAAAAAAGGTTGAAAGTAAAAAAATAGAAAAAGATATTCCACACAAACATTATCCAAAAGAAGGGCTGTTTAACCATACTAATATCACGTAATTCAAAATGATACACATTAAGACACTGTACAGATAAAACAATCTTTCACACATATTTTCATGTAGCAAATATCTCACAGTATATAAAACAAAATGTGACAGAACTACAGAAGAAACAGGTAAATCCACACTCATAGTGGGGAATTTTATACTCCTTGTCTTAGTCATCCAGTGCATACAAAAGTGTGTGGCTTTAACAAAGAGAAATTTATTTTCCCACAGTGTAGGAGGCTAGAAGTCCAAGCTCCAGGCAAAGGCTTTTTCTCTCTGTCGGCTCTGGGGGAAAGTCCTTGCTATCAATCTTCCCTGGTCAAGAAGCTTCTCAGCACAAGGAACTCGGGTCGAAAAGACACGCTATTCTCCTGGCTCTTGTTTCTTAGTGGTATGAGGTTCCAATGTCTCTCTACTCACTTCTCTGTTTTATATCTCAAAAGAGATTGATTTAAAACACAACCTAACCTTGTAGATTGCGTTCTGCCTCATTAACATAACTGCCACTAATTCCACCTCATTAACATTATAGAAGTAGGATTTACAACACATAGGAAAATCACATCAGATGACAGAATGATGAACAATCACACAATACTGGGAATCATGGACTAGCCAAGCTGGCACACATTTTTTGGGGGGACACAACTCAATCTATAATGTTCCACCCTGTTGCTCCCAAAAATTCATGTCTTTGCCACATGTAAAACACATTCACCCAATCATATCATAGCAAAAGTCTTAAATCAATTCCAAGTCCAAATCTCATCTTCTGCAAAATTCCTCTTCATCTGTGAAATCTAGAATACAAGTTATCTGCTTCCAAAGTACAATGGTGGAACAGGCACAAGGTAGACATTTCCATTACAAATGGGAGAAAATGAAAGGAAGGGGTAACAGGCACCAAGCAATCAGCAGAACACATTACACTAGCTCTCAAGGCTTGAAACTAATCCTCTGTTCTTTGAGACCATTCAGGAAATGACCCTGCCCTCTAGACTCTGGGTGCTGGCCTTCCCCTAGAGCCAACAGAGAAAGAAAGAGAGAGCCTTCCCCTGAAACTGGCACCCTGAATTCGGACTTCTAGCCTCCTAGACTGTGAGAGAATAAATTTCTCTTTGTTAAAGCCATCCACTTGTGGTATTTCTCTTATAGCAGCACTAGATAACTAGCACACTCCTCTTAGTACTTGACAAAATAAAACAGAAAAAAGTAGGTTTAGGATTTTATTTTAAATATCGTATTTACTTTCCCTAAAAAAACACGTCCATCTTAGCTGTTTTTCTCTTAATGTTGCTGGAGTTCATTTGCAACTATAGGGATTTAATGGTAGTTCTAACATAAAATAGATGTTACTCTTAAGACCCTATCAACTGGTCCAAAAGAAAAAAAAAAAAACATCAAAAAGCCTGCAAAATTTATCCCATTTTGCAAAATAGTAATAACTCTTTGTTTTAAACTCTTTTACATGATCAAATACCATATCGTAATTCAAAAACACATTAATGTTATTCTAATACAGTTGAATTTCCTCACAAAAATGTCATAAGGCAGGGTAATCATCTATATTTTATGCTACGCTATTAGACTTTCTTTAGAAAGTGATTCTTATTCTTCTTGGTATGTGATTCAGTAATCTGAGACATCTAAATCCAGGATAGAATGAGTTAGACTAAAAATTTTTTTATTATTTCTATGTTTCAAAGTAGTTTACACTTTTCAGTGGCCTTATTCACAACTAACAACAAACAAGATAGTCTTGAAGTTTAAAATGTATCAATACATTGCTAAAACAAAGTTTTTCAAATCAGGGGGCTTAAAAAGACAAAATAACTGTGTTATATGTTATTTAAAAACAGTCAAGGCATTGTCTTCCTTGCTTGTGAACCACTGCCTACTAATAAATCAGCAGTAGTGTTTAAAGTTCAACTATGATATACCATACACCTTAATTCTGAATTTCATTAACACTTAATTATCCCCACACTTCCCTAAATTTACCTTTTGGCCTATACCATATACTTGAATATGTACAAGTACAAGCAATACTTTTCCTCTTAACACTTTCCCTATACCCCCAAGAAAAGGAGATAACTCCTAATATTTTTTGTTAGGCCTTTTATTCCTAGATGAATCGGGCTTGGATAGAGAAGAACCGAGAGTCTTCTCAATTCAACTTTATAGAAAGTATGAAAACATCCGAGGGATGTACACTCTCACTAGATATTTTGTTGGAATCTTATCATAACTTTGTAAATAAATAATAAATTCTCAATCTAATATCTAAGAGTTCTTTGGTTTATCTAAGAAACAAAAACAGGATGAATTTACATAACTAATTTTTCTCCTAGAAAAGACAGACTTATGGCTATCTAGAATCTTAGAAATAGCCAGAATAAAACAACCTCACAAACCTAGCTAAAGAAACATGACCAACATTCCATTTTCACAAATCTCAATAAACATAGAAGGAAAATGTGATTATAATATTTTTGAACATTACCAGTTTTAACCGTTCTTTTCTCCTTTTGCCAAAAGAAGCACTTGACCCAGGTTCTGATTCCTTTTTTCCATCTTCATCCTCATCTTCATCCTCATCATCCTCAAAACACCAATCTGGCAATAGAGGTGGGGGTGGTGCTTCTTCTATATCACCATAGCGGCGAAAAAGTTCTTTCAAATAATCACCCTTATAGATTCCTGGTGGTCTGGCTTGGGCAAAAGTAGCAACCGCTGCTTCAATACTATGGGAAATAAATAAACACCACATAATTTCTTCACTACTCTCCAATTATGCAGACTAATCAAAACTCACTTATTATATTTAAGTACCATATGAAGTATAATACAGGCTTATAAAATGGACAGACCACAGTGTCACCTTCAAGGCACTCAATCTATTAAGGGACAAATTCATTATAAAGCAGTTTCAATATAAGGCAGATAGATAATTCCTAAATTCTAGAGGTACATTTAGGAAGACCCTCAACGAGATGGACTGACACAGTGGCTGCAACAATAGGCTCAAACATACTATTGTGAGGATGGCACAGGATTGGGCAGTGTTTCGTTCTGTTGTACATAAGGTTGCTATGAGTCAGAACCAACTCAACAACACCTAACAGCAACAACAGAGGTAAATTGCTACCAATGTATAAAGAGACAAAGAGACTTGAGTAGGGTCTGTGAAAAAGGAAGAATTTGAATAAAGCCTTGAAGGCTGAGGTCTGATTTAAGGGAAAACAGCAGTCAAGGCAATGTGAATAGTACGGTGAACAGAGTAAAAGCCTGTTGGTTTTAAATGACTCTTCAACTGATGCATACAAAAAGAGAAAGAGACGCTAAGCATTGGTTGAATCTGACACAGGAGGCCAGGGTCATGGTGTAGAGCACCTAAATGGCCAGACCTGCAAATACATGTAGTAGAGAATCACTGAGGATGTGTGAGTAGGAAATACACAATCAGTATGTGCACTTCAGCTGACTGTATTCAGAGAAGGGCCTGCGTAAAAGGCTTTGTAAACATACACAATGATCTATCTCTCAATCGATGAGAAAATTCAGTTAACGAATCAATATTCCACTCTTAGGAATTTCAGGAAACTAAGGTTCAAATCTCTCAGGACTTAAAAAGCTACTTCACAAATACAGGTGCTCAATAAAATCATGCTGATTGGTTTAAATAAGTTAACCTGTCCTTAAAATACTCCTATAGCATTATAAGCTTTTCCTAGTACTCAATTGCTATTTAAAAAAAAAAAAAAAAAAACTATTATTAAAATGGAAGACAACAACAATAGTAATTTCCAAAGCTGAACACAAACACAGAATACTGGGAGAACCTGTCTCTGGTAATTCTGTAAGAGGTAAAAAAAAAAAATTGGAAACATAAATACATAGTATATGGGACTCATAAGCACTCAATTCAAATACTACTAAGTACAAAACATTAGGTGATGATATTCTACAGATTAACTACATCTAAAATGAAAACCACTTCAAATTACCTCAATTACGACTTCACCAAAAACTTGGCAATATAGAGGTTTACCATTCAGTCAGGGATTGGACAGCCCCATAAAACAAAATGGGACTAATGAGGCACAGCAGTCCAGGGACAAGGACTAGAAGGCAGAAGGGGACAGGAAAACTGGTGACAGGGAACCCAAGGTTGAGTAAGGACAGTGTTGACATGTAGTGGGGTTGTTAACCACTGTCATAGGGCAACATGTATACTGTTTAATGAGAAACTATTTTGTTCTGTAAACCTTCATCTAAAGTGACAATAGCAGCACAACTGGAAGATGTCACTGAATTGTGCATGTAGAAGTTTTTGAAATGGTGTATCTTTGGCTATGTATATTTTCACCAAAAAAAAAAAGAGGTCAAGAAGGGAAAAGGTTAACATGTCATTGGGTTGTTAACCAACGTCATAAAACAATATGTGTACTGACTGTTTGGTGAGAAACTATTTGTTCTGTAAACCTTCACCTAAAGTACAATTAAAAAAAAAAAAAACTCAGAATAAAAAAAAAAAAAACTTGGCAATATAAATGCTAAAACCAAAATATCAATACAAATTTTTTTATCGATTACTCAGTATGTCTTCTTCCATTATAATAGGAAACAAATACCTCCAATCCATTTTCTCCACCAAAAAGGCACATATGAGGAAACCAGTGCGATTGAAACCATGGGTACAATGAACACCTAGAAAATAAAGTAACTATGGTGTAAAATTAATAAACCACGTCAGATGCATAGTTTAAAATTCCAAACTGCAATCAAAACATTTAAATAACTTTATAAAATAACTACATTAAAAAAAAACTTGGAACATCCTGTTATAACTATTAATAACTTGCCAGTTTAAGTCACTTAGAATCTAATTTATAACACTAGCTACAAGTTTAAATGTAACATATTGGTTTATTGGTTAAAAACTGTCTCTATTGTCTAAAGATTTCTCTTAATGAAAATATTACAGAACTTCCGGGCAACATGGCACTATAGTCAGAAGCACCACACTGTCTCTCCACAGCAAAGATCAGAAAAACTAAGTCAAACAGAGTCACACATCAATCCTGAAACTCTATGCATCAAATGAAGAGATAAAGAACTCAGTGAAGCACCAGATGGAATAAGAAACTGACTGAGAAGAGAGAGCGAGGAGAGATAGACATGCAGAGGTCTCCTATCAGCTACCACAGCATGGATCCGCCATCTTGGACTCCTATCGGAGATCGGCGAACAGGGGGTATGAGAAAGCAGCTTCACAGAACTTCCAGCAGGAGAAAACAATCAGTAACCAGCAATACAGGCTTTTCCACCCCCCACCCTTCTTCACCCCCGCTTAGCCTCCTCTGCTTCCTGCAGCCACAGTGTCTTGGCCGGGAAGCATCAGCTTCACCCTGGTGTCACTTGGGTTCCACCTGCCTGCACTCGCTGGCTCCGAGTGCCTTTTGTTAGCTGCTGGTGTTGCTTTTTTCCGCTTTTTTAAATTTCTTCCTTACCTCTCACCACCTCCCCCTCAATCTTTGCTTCTTCCTGAAAGGCTGCAAAACACCACTCAACTGTGAAACTGCTTCACAGCCTGTGCCGCCATGCTGGCGGGACTTCTGGGGCTTCTTTGTTTGTCTGTTTGCTCTGATTTGTTCTGTTTTGATTTGTTTCTTTTCTTTTTCTTTTCTCAGCTTGGGAACCCCTTCTAGCTGGGCAGTACCACGCGGCTTGGAAGCTACGCCCTTACTCTGCGCAGACACACAGGGACATTACTGGGGGCGCTTCTTTTTCTCGTTTTTTTTTTTTCTTTTTTCTTTTCTTGTCTCTCTTATTCCCTTTTTGTCTTTCTTCATATCCAGTCTCTCGATTTATTCATTTTTTTCTTTTACCTTTTTCTTTTTTTTTTTTCACTTTTGTTTTCCCCCATTTCTCACTCTCTCATCTCTCCACTCCAATAGCTAGCTCCTTTAGCCCTCTTTTTTGTTTGCATGTATGTTTTTGGCTCCTGTTCCTCTCTCCTCTCTCTCATATTTCCCGTACCCATCTTAGCTCCACACATCACAATCTACCCCCTCCTTCCTGCCTACCTTCACTGTGCACTGAACATCACAACCCCAAGCAGCACAGGCATGGCCTACTGGAACCTGCCCAGCACTGATTCCCGGTCCACACTGTCAGCCCTGGTACGTGCCACAAGCAACCCATCCCAGCAACTCCCCTTCAGCTGTACCTGACCTGCTGTACCATACCTGAGCGACTGACCCTGCCCATTGGCGAAGGAGGTGAAAAGTTTCATGCCCACAGATGAGCAAACAACAAAGAATGCACAGCCCGCCTGCTCAGACATAACTACATAAAACAAAAAAGCAGGATGAAACAAATTTACAATCAATAAACAAGGAAAATAACCACTGAACGCCCCAAAGATGGCAGACAATATCAAAACATTTACAAAAACAGGACGGGATGGTTCCAGTAGGTGAACAAAATAAAACACCAGGTGACCTTCCAGTAGAAGAAAAGGCACTAGACCTAACTGATAGGGAATTCAAATCTCTAATATTCAGAATTACCCAAGAGTTGAAGCAAAAAGCAAACAAAAATGAGGAAAAAATAGACAAATTCATGGAAAAGGCAGATAAACTCATGGAAAATACAGACCAAAAAAATTGAAGAATTCAGGAAAATAATGCAGGAACAAAATGCCAAAATAAATTCACAACTAGAAATCATACAAAAACAACAATTAGAAATCCAAAAGATAAACAACAAGATTTCAGAAATGGACAGTGCCATAGAAGGTCTGAGGAGCAGGTTTGAAATGATGGAAGACAGGATCAGCAAAATTGAAGACAAACACCTGGCTACAACTCTGTTTGAGGAGAAACCACGAAAAAGAACAAAGAAAAATGGAGAAACCCTGGGATACAATCAAAGGAAAAATCTGAGAGTGACGGGAGTTCCAGAACAGGGGGAGAAAACAGAAAATACAGAGAGGAGCACTGAAGAACTTCTGACAGAAAACTTCCCCAATATCACAAAAGATGAAAAGCTGACCATCCAAGAAGCTCAACGAACCCCATATAGGAGAGACCCCAAAAGAAAATCACCAAGGCATATCATAATCACACTCACTAAAACCAAAGACAAACAAAGAATACTGAGAGCAGCTCGAGAAAAACAAAAAGTCACATACACAGGAGAAACAATAAGACTAAGCTCAGATTATTCGGCAGAAACCATGCAGGCAAGAAAGCAACGGGATAACATATATAAAACCTTGAAAGAAAAAAACTGCCAGCCAAGGATAATATACCCTGCAAAATACTCTTTCAAATATGATGGTAAAATTAGCTCATTTCCAGATAAACAGAAGTTAAGGGACTATATAAAAACCAAACCAAACTTTCTAGACTTATTAAAGGGAGTGCTTCAACCTGAGAACAAACAACATCAGACCACAGGCTGAATATAGGACACAGGACTGTACTAGCCAGATACCAACGTAGGAAATGAACTCTTAAGGACTATGCAAAACCAAAAGAATTACAACAGGGAACCAGAGAAGTTAATCTGTAAAAGACAACAGCATCAGAACAATAAACAGTGTAGGTATAGAACCTTCTAATGGAGAGGAAGGCAAGACAATACCAACTAACAATAGACTGGTTCAAATCTAGGAAGAAAAGGGTAAATTTCAAGGTAACCACAAAGAAAGTTAACAAACCTACTCATCAAAATAAAGAAGAAAAATAAAGTCTCAGTAAAAACAAAACCTACAAAAACAAAATAAATGAAAAAAAAAATCCACAAACAAAAGGAACTCAGCACAGGAGAGTAAGAGGAACAAAGACTACCTCAGCACCACCAACAAAAAGCACTACAAAATGCAATCCCACTCCTAGGAATATATCCTAGAGAAATAAGAGCCATCACAAAAATAGACATATGCACACCCATATTCGCTGCAGTACTGTTCACAATAGCAAAAAGATGGAAACAACCTAGATGCCCATCAACAGATGAATGGATAAACAAACTATGCTACATACACACAGTGGAGTATTATGCAACAATAAAGAACAATGATGAATCTGGGAAGCATCTCATAACATGGATGAAACTGGAGGACATTATGCTGAGTGAAATAAGTGAACCACAAAAGGCAAATATTGTATGAGACCTCTATTGTAAAAACTCATGTAAAAGTTTACACACAAAAAGAAACAATCTTTGTTGGTTATGAGGGATGGGGGGGCGGGGACTAAACAGACAATAGATAAGTGGTAACTTTGGTGAAGGGTAAGACAGTACACAATACTGGGGAAGCCAGCACAACTTGTACAAGGAAATGTCATGGAAGCTCCATAGCCATATCCAAACTCCCTGAGGGACTGAACTGCTGGGCAGAGGGCTGTGGGGACCATGCTCTCAGGGAACATCTAGCTCAATTAGCATCACACAGTTAATAAAGAAAATGTTCTACATTCTACCTTGGTGAGTAGCGTCTGGGGTCTTAAAAGCCTATGAGCAGCCATCTGAGATACTCTACTGGTCTCACGTGTTCAGGAGCAAGGGAAAATGAAGAGAACAGGATACAAAGAAAAGATTAGTCCAAACAACTAATGGACCATAGCTACAAAGGCCTCCACCAGACTGAGTCCAGTACAGCTAGATGGTGCCCGGCTACCACCACTGACTGCTCTGACTGGAATCACAATAGAGGGTCCTGGACAGACCTGGAGACAGATGTAGAACAAAATTCTAACTCACACAAAAAAGACCAGACTTACTGGCCTGAAAGACTGGAGAAACCCCAAGAGTATGGCCCCTGGACACCCTTTCAGCTCACAGGTGAAGTCACTCCCAAAGTTCACCGTTCAGCCGGGGATTGGACAGCCTCATTAAACCAAATGGGACTAATGAGGTACAGCAGTCTAGGGACAAGGACTAGAAGGCAGGATGGGACAGGAAAGCTGGTGATAGGGAACCCAAGGATGAGAAGGGACAGTGTTGACATGTCATGGGGTTGTTAACCATTGTCATAGGGCAGTATGTGTACTAACTGTTTAATGACAAACTATTTGTTCGGTAAACCTTCATCTAAGATACCAAAAAAATAAAAGAATTATCTATGTGAGATCAAATTGGCAACAGCAACTCAAAACGTTTGATGGGAAGCCTAGGGGCCAGTGAGTTGAAGATAATGGTGATGGAATAATTTGGAAAAGGATAGTGAGAATAGCAGCACAACTGGAAGAATGTAATCAATGTCACTGAATAGTACATGTAGAAACTTTTGAAATGGTGTAACTTTGGCTATGTATACTTTCACCAAAAAAAAAGGTCCTCCAAGTGTACTGACTGTTTAATGAGAAACTATTTGTTCTGTAAACCTTCATCTAAAGTACAATAAAAAAATTTTAAAGAAAACATCACAATTGTTTTAATAAGTATTTTCATCAAAATACAAGTCTAAAGGTCAGCAAAAAAGAGGAAGACCCTCAACAAGATAGACTGACATAATAGCTGCAACAATGGACTGAAACCTAGCAACAATTATGAGGATGGCACAGGACCAGGCAGTGTTTCATTCTGTTGTATATGGGGTCACTATGAGTTGGAACTGACTAGACAGCACCTAGCAACAACAACACATCTATAATATAATTGTAACTGATATTTAGAATAAAAAGCCTTACTCAATGAACAAACCTCAATAAACAAGGATACAAAGGAAATGCAGACAGTAGGAACAATTTATGCAAAGGTTAAGGTATGAATCAAAACTATATGGCAAACTATAAATAAATCAGAACTGCTAGAGCACGAGGTAAAAGAAAGTAATGCCAAATGCAGTTAGAGACTGAGATGGTTAAAATCCTGAAGAAACCTGTGTGCCATACTAAAGGGACTATAAAGACAACAGGGAGCTATTAGAGAAGTCTAAGAGTAAAATTATCAGGTTTTAATGGCAGTTCAAGAGGAAGAATGGAAGGAAGCAAAACAAAGGCATGAAAACCACTAATGACGCCATCCCAATAGTTTATATGTGAGATGACAAGGGTATGAGTAATGCATGGTGATGAGAATAAAGAAGAACATACTAGAGAGGCATTTAAGAGAGAAAATCTGCAATCTGAGGGACAGATGGTTGTCAAGATTGAGAGAAAGGAGTCTCTGGCTTCTTACTTTGGTTGAATATTTAAGGAATAATAATAAAGAGATTCAAAGAGAGGTCTGGCTAGAGTTGTATATTTAAGAATAATCAACATAGAGTTCAACTGTGGAAAAGGGCTGTGGTGTGGATAAAATCACCAAGAATTGTTCTGTAAAATAAGAAAATTAAGAATGGAATCTGAAGAAAACAAACCTTTTAAGAATAAGTGAGAAAAGAGAACCCATAAAAAAAAAAAGACCAACAACTATTCCATGAGGTTTCCTTTTAGCTAAATAACAGATTGGCTCATAAAAAAAAACAATATCACCCATGAATACCATGCTCCTTTAAAAAAGCATCTAGATGAGACCAAAGGGTCAATACTTACTCTAAAGCAAAGACGAGAAGGCAAGGGGGCAGGGAAACCAGATTACTGGAAATGGAACAGCAGAAAAGAAATAATGGGAAAGCTGACACACTATGTAAAATGTAACCAATGTCACTGAACAAACTGTGTAGAAATTGTTAAATGGGAACCTAATTTGCTGTGCAATTTTTCACTGAAAACACAATAAAATATTATTTAAAAAAAAAAAAGAACAGAAGCTATAAACCTTAGATATTTGCTAAAAGATGGCTAACAGACTGATTTCCATGGCACAATGGGACAGTAGTGCCATCTTAGCCACTGGAAGTTGCCCACTTGCCAACTCCAAGAGTAAATGACAGGCTCACGCTTCCTCTACTCCTGTCATGTGCTTTTACATCATTATATTTACAGATAAATAGATAGGAAAAAAAATAGTTATCATTTCCTTGGCATATGTTTTGTTATGTATATCTTCACGCCCAACAAAATTTTTAAAAATCAAAAAAAAAAAATTTTTAGAGACTGATAATGAACTGTCACGGGATTAAGAAAACAAAAAAGAACATAGGGTCACGTACACCAAGAAAAAAGAAGTTCCAAGACATGAGTGTTCAACTGTTAAATGTCACATAACGATTAGAACTGAAAGTCACTATTTGATTAACAGTACTGAAGAAGACTCCAGATTGCAATGAAGTGTATGGGAATAAACACAGATTCAAAACTAGATTTCAAAAAGTTGGACTGAGAAGGGAGAGGGGAATGCAGAACAGAAAGAAAGCTGTGAGGTTTTTCTTCAGGAGAACTGTTTAACAAGAGAGGCTTAGATATGTTTATAGACCGAGAAAACAGACCTATTTAAGTCACAGAGGTTGACAAAAACAGAGAAAGAGTATAACTAAAACGAAGCTTCTTAAGAGAAAAGATGAAGAATAAAGGAGGACCATCAGCCTCAAATGGAAAGACACTCCTTAGAAATAAATAGCTGTGATAACCAAATTCTATAAATTCCATCATCTCCACTGCCTTTTTAAGAAAAGGTGCTTCAGAAATCACAAAAACATGTTAGCTGTAAAAATTTTTTTTGTCCAACATGTAGCTTAATCAAACACATAAACTTCCTTTCTACCTTATCTTTCAGACAAATTTAAGCAACAAATATTTCAACTTTAGGTATTTCTTAAATAAACCACTACTGTTTTGCATCTAATTTTTATTCTAACAAGATTAGATAAATATTTTTATGAATAGGAAATGTAAGAGTAACAAAATAATACAATTCCAAGTGATTAATGCATGTAAAGATATATAATTGAAGTACCATTTCTCTTTTAATATTCTTTGCTATGAAAATACACAGAATTTGGCTTATTGTTCTATTACATTTTAAAACATTAAGAGATGACAGAATTTTAAAAGTAAGAGAAAGACTATTAACTTACAAAACCTTCATCGAAACAAATATTTGCAGAAAAATCTGGAAGATTACGTTTCTCATGTTAAAAAAAATACCATTAACTAAATATACAACAAGCTTAGTTTGATATGATTGGTCTTCAATGTTAAAAAAAAAGTGTACTTTTTTGTTGTTGATGATTTATTTCTTTCATTATAAGAATGGGTCCATCTAGAGGTAAGTAAACCATAGCTTATAATTAAAAATCAGCTATTAACTATTTAAAGTCAACTTCTTATTTAAATTTGTCTTCATTTTCTAGGTAATATCCCGGTAAGCTAATACAATAAATTTATTTGACATTTCAAGAAATGTAAACACTAACCTATGTACTAAGGGAAAGCCACAGTTCTTTTAAAATTAAGAGAAGAAACAAGCTCTCCCCACAAAAAAGAGAGAAGATGAGCTATAGCTAAAGAAATACACACACTGGCTATATAAACATAAATTAGAAAGGGAAGCTTAGAGAAGGCTGGTAGCAACACATCTTTTTAAATAAAGCCTAATCTCAATATATGCAATTTCCTTTCTATCTCACTAGTCAGATAAATTAATTTTTAGAATCAAAAAACTTATCTGATCAGTCTAAATCAGTGGTTCTCAACTCTGAGCAATTTTGCCCCCCCAGGAGACATTTGGAAACATTTTTGATTGTCACAACTGGTGGGGTGCTATTGGTGTCTAGAGGGTAGAGGCCAGAGATACTGTTAAACATCCACAATGCACAGGACAGCCCCCACAATAAAGAATTATCCAGTCTGAAATGTCAATAGTACTGAGGCTGAGACATCCTGGTCTAAATGAAGAACAAAAATGACAAGGACAGAGAAAGGGAACTATCAACTATTAATACCTATCATGTGCCAAGTATCTTAAAATTTTTTATTTAAAAGAAAGAATTGTTTACCAAAATAAGCATGTGCTGCTTCATGAAAATACATATTCACAAATATGTTACAAGTATTTATAACCAGAAACAGCTAAAATAATTAAAGAGGCACTAGTTTAGCTATGTATCTATTATACGTTCCCGTAAGGTGCCAACTCATAGCCAACCTATGTACAACAGAACAAAACATTACCTAGTCCAGAGCCATCCTCACAGTGTTGGTATGTTTAAGCCCATTGCTACAGCCACTGTGTCAATCCATCTTCTTGAGGGTCTGCCTCTTTTTTGCTGACCCTCTGCTTTACCAAACATGACATCCTTCTCCAGGGACTGGTTACTCCTGATGGAATGCCCGGGGTAAATGAGAAGAAATTCGCATTCCTTGCTTCTAAGGAGCATTCTGGCTGTACTTCTTCCAAGACAGATTTGTTCTTTCCTCTGGCGGTCCATGGGATATTCAGAATCTTTGCCAACACAATAATTCAACGGCATCAATTCTTCTTTGGTCTTCCTCCTTCGTCATCCAGCTTCCATATGCATATGAGCCAATTGAAAATACCATGGCTTGGGTCAGGTGCACCTTAGTCCTTAAAGTGACATCTTTGCTTTTTAACACTTTAAAGACGTCTTCTACAGCGGATTTGCCCAGTGCAGTATGTTGTCTGATTTCCTGACTGCTGCCTCCATGGATGTTGATTGTGGATCCAAGTAAAATGAAATCCTTGACAACTTCAATATTTTCTCCATTTATCATGATGTAGCTTATTGGTCCACTTGTGAGGATTTTTTTTTCTTTATGTTAGGTACAATCCATATTGAAAGCTATAGTCTTTGATCTTCATCTTTCAAGCCTTGCAACTTGAAGCTTACATTTTTTAATTCAGTTCTTTCAGCGTATCAGTTTTTTTTTACATGTTGCTATGATGCTGGAAGCTATGCCATTAGTATTTCAAATACCAGCAGGGTCACCCTTGGTGGACAGGTTTCATGGGAGCTTCCAGACTAAAAAGACTGGCAAGAAGGACCTGATGATCTGCTTCTGAAAAAATTGGCCAATGAAAACCTTATGGATAGCAGGAGAACATAGTCTGATATACTGCCAGAAGATGAGTCCCTCAGGTTGGAAGGCACTCAAAATATGACTGGAGAATAGATGCCTCCTCAAAGTAGAGTCGACCTTAATGATGTGGATGGAGTACAGCTTTCGGGACCTTCATCTGCTGATGTGGCACAACTCAAAATGAGGAGAAAAAGCTGCAGCACCCATTAATAATCGGAACGTGGAATGTACGAAGTACGAATCAAGGAAAATTGGACCTTGTCAAAAATGAAATGGAACATTTGAATACTGACATCCTAGACACCAATGAGCTGAAATGGACTGGAATTAGCCATTCTGAATTGGACGATCATATGGTCTACTATGCCAGGAATGACAAATTGAAGAGGAATGGCATCAGGTTCATTGTCAAAAACAACATTTCGAGATCTACCCTGAAATATAACAATGTCAGTGACAGGATAATATCTATACTCCTACATGGAAGACAAGTATGACTTATTATTCAAATTCACACATCCACTACTAATGTTAAAGATGCAGAAATTGAAGATTTTTACCAACTTCGGCAGTCTGAAATCGATCAAACATGCAATCAAGATGCGTTGATAATTACTGGTGATTGGAATGCAAAAGGCAAAAACAAAGGGGAAGGATCAGTAGTTGCAAAATATGGCCTTGGTAACAGAAACGACACCAGAGATTGCATGACAGAATTTTGCAAGACTAACGACTTATTCATTACAAATACCATTTTTCAACAACATAAACGGGACTATACACGGGGATCTCACAGGATGAAATACATAGGAATCAAACTGACTACATCTGTGGAAAGACGCAATGGAGACCATCAATAGCATCAGTCAGAACAAAGCCAAGGGCTAACTGCGAAACAGGCCATCAATTGCTCATATGCAAGTTCAAGTTGAAGCTGAAAAAATTAAAACAAGTTCACGAGAGCCAAAGTAGAACCCTGAGGATATCCCACCTGAATCTAGAGATCATCTCAAGAGTAGATCTGACACACAGAACATTAACGACTGAAGACCAGATGAGATGTAATATGGTATCAAGGACATTGTACGTGAAGAAAGCAGGTTATTAAAAAGACAGGAAAGAAAGAAAAGACCAAAATGGATGTCAGAAGAAACTCTGAATCTTGCTCTTGGACATCAAGTAGCTAAAGCAAATGGAAGAAATGATGAAGTAAAAGAGATGAACAGAAGATTTCAACAAGTGGTTCAAGAAGACAAAGTAAAGTATTATAAGGAAATATGCAAAGACCTGGAGTTAGAAAGCCAAAAGGAAAGAACACGCTCAGCATTTCTCAAGCTGAAAGAACTGAAAAAAAATTCACGCCTCAAGTTTCAATATTAAAGGATTCTATTCTATTACAGTCTACTATTTACCAAGAAATCAGCTATTTCTTTTAACACAAAACTGATTTTTAAACTTTTTCCAGTTCATAAAATTCTTACTTGAAACAGTTTATGTTTGCACATGGAAATACAGTATAGCCCCAGAATCCTTTATTTGTAATTATAATTTCAAAAAATCTCTGAAAAAACTAAAGATTTTTTGGTAAACTATTTGGGAGCAAAAGCTAACCGGAACTGATATGACATTATTTATAGTCTTTATTTCTCACTTAGTGTGAATATCCCTATGTTTATCCAAATAAATGTTAATGTGTTTAATTATGGAATGCTCTCAAACACTCAGGTTATCTCTAAATACGATTTCCCACTGAAAGAAACCAGGGCTTCTTAGACAAATCACTCATTCCAGGTCTGGAGAACATCTTGTGCCAGAAAACAAGAAAGCTATCAAAGACTGATGAGGTGATATCAAAAAGACACAGAAGCCAACTTAAAGCAGCTTCAATGGCCTAGGACAGCAATTTAGGCATCAGAATACTGACTGCAGTTGATTAAAATACATCAACTATATAAAAATTCATGGGCTCATAAAGACACTTTAAAACAAAATATTCATCATTCACCAACAAAGATTACTAGGATACCGACTCATTATTCTGAAAATTGAAAAATAAAAGGAAAGAGCCAAGCATTTAACCAGCCCTTCCAATACAAACTGCATTTCAGGATAACCAAATTGTTGAGAAGGAACAGTTCTTTACTAAAGAAGCATTCCAGCTAATACATGAAGAAATGAAATGATCAGAAAAATCTCATTTTGCAATCCCTAATGAAATAGTGTATCTAGACAACAATCATCAATGGATGCTAAAATCATTGGTGAAAGATAGATGGAAAACTTCGTAATAGAGGAAGTAAAAAAGTCAGACAACCAGACATTATGCGCCTCCTGATGCAGTGGCAGAAGGAAGCAAACAGTACCAACTATGAAGTACTATATAATCTGTAAAACTTTTCCTATAAGTTCTTCTAAGAATACAACTGCACAATTCATAACAAGGATCAATTTGTTTTCCTAAACCAGGCAGGGTTATCTTTCTGAGACTATTACATCTTGTTCCAGATGTTAAGATTTCTTGATTGCCCTTCTCTGAATTCTTCAAGTATATTTAGCATTTAGAAAACAGTTCTGTGGGTTGTTTTGAATTCCTCAAATAAAAGTCTCAATATTACTTTAAAATGTATATATTCTAATTGTATACCTAAATATAGTAAACTCTGTGAAAGCCAGAACCTGTATAAGGTAGAAACCTGTCAGAGAAGGAAAACTCAAAAATATTTTCCACTAAAAAGAGAGCAATAGAAAAGTGGTGACTGCACCCTGTCCAAGGCAAAAAACTTGTGAGACCCAGAAAAACAAGGCAGTCTCATCAAGTTCCAGCTCTCACAGGTTTCACCGTATATGTGCATGCACTTGAACTTGTTATATACATGCATGTGGATGTGTAAATACATACACACATATTATCACTAAATACTATATCAAACATATTCCCATATTACTGTTCTGTTAAATAGTAATTGCATACTGTGTAATATAAATTATCTGCTTTTATCAGATATGTAAGCTGTTTCTAATTTTTTATTACAAAAGGTATGAACGCTTGTAAAGCTCTTGAGAAGTATCACCAGATTATCCTTCTAGAGAGGCTATACTCTTATTAACCATGCATGAGTGTATCCATTTTCTCTAACCCATGACACTAATGGGCATTAATTTTTTACATCTCTGCCAATTTGATGAAGGAAAGGTAAATAACATATTTTAATTTGTATCTCTTGTTAATAAATTTTCATGTTTCTTGGCTATTTGTATTTCATCTTTTGCAAAATGTTTTCTTTATTGTTTTCCACATTTTTCTCTCGAGGAACACCTCTTTTGCCTTTTGATTTGTAAGATCTCTTTGTATAAAAGATATTAACTTTTTATCAGTCATACATGCCTCAAATATTTTTCCCAACTGGTCAAATACCTTTTGCTCTGTTTCTGTTGTGTTTTATCATATAGAATTTTTTTTTTTAACTTTTATGTGTTCAAATCTAGAAACCAGAGTAGGAACTAATTAGAGATTTCAACTTCGGAGCCAGAACTGGATTAAAAACCTGGCTCAACCATTCATTAGCTATATGACTTTGGGCAAATAACTTCTTGGAGACTTAGTTTCTTTATCTGTAAAATGAGAATACCACCACATACCACATACAGATGTTATAAGGATGGCATTTAAATATTTGTTTATAATTTTCCACTATATCTCCTGGGCAAATAGTAAGCATTAACTGATACTAGCTGTTAATATTAAGCCCCGGTGGCACAGCGGTTAAAGCTCTCCACTATTAACTGAAAGGTTGGTGGTTCAAACTCATCAGCCACTCCATGGGAGAAAAGACATGGCAGTCTGCTTCCATAAAGATTACAGTCTTAGAAACCCTATGGGTAGTTCTACTCTGTCTAACAGGGTCACTATGAATCGGAATCGACTCAATGGCAACAGGTTTGGGTTTTTTTTTTTTTTTTTTTTGGTTACTACTATCATTAATGGAGCCCTGGTGGCACAGTGGTTAAGCGCTACGGCTGTTAACCAAAAGGTCGGCAGTTTGAATCCACCAGCCGCTCCTTGGAAATCCTCTGGGGCAGTTCTCCTCTGTCCTATAAGGGTTGCTATAAGTAGAAATCGACTTGACAGCAACGGGTTTGGGTTTTTTTTGTTTTGTTGTTTTTGTATTATCATTAATGGTTATCACATTTTAATTTTTTACAGCACTTCTCAAATTTAAGTGTGCATAAAAATCACCTGAGACTTGTTTAAAAATCTAGATTCCTAGACTTCATTCCCAGAGGTTTTAATTCTGTAGGTCCAGGTTGGGGCTTTAAAACACACATTTCTAACAAGTATCCTAAGGTGATTTTGATGCAAACAGAACAGGAGCACCCCTAAAAAATGCTTGTTTATGAACTCTGCCTTTAGTAATGCACTTGGAATAGGCTTCATTACCCCAGAATTAAATAAATACTGATCTCTATTTTCTCCTACACTCTTTACAGTTTTTTTCAAATATTTAATCCATCTAAAATGTACTGTATTATATGGCTAATTGTCTCAACACCATTTGTTGAACAATCCGATTGGAAAAACGCCTCCTTTACCACCAGGAAACCACTACTGTAGTTTCTATTGCTTTATCATGTTTTAATACCTGGTAAGGAAAATCCCCTCATTGCTTTTGTTTTTCAAAATTTTCTTGATCATAATCTTGCCTGTTCAATTTGCCAAACAATTTTTTTCTGTGTTCAGTAAATATTCGTCGACTTAAAAGCAGCAGTGGACTTCACAAATACAAATTAACTTCAAAGTAATTCTGCCAAGGTCTCAATCAGATTTTGCTTGGAACTATATTAAAAATTTGAAACTAATATGGAAACAAGTAATGTCCCTCCATTTCTTCAAATTTTTATTTTAATCTTTAGGTATATTTTCTTCATAAACACCTCCTATGTTTCTTAATAACTTTATTCTTTGTTTTGTACTTCTGTTACAGAAGACAGTGATAGTTTCACGTGTGAACTCGCAACTCAGACTACACAGAATATGATCTAAGCTCTAGCCCTTACTATAAGCTGTGTGAATTATCTTATGCAAGTCACTTAGTCTTTCCAAGCTTCAGTTTCTTATCATAAAATGGGAGTGACAATCATATCTACCTAATAAGACTGTTGCCATAACTATGAGATAATATATACAAAATGGTTTACACAGTGAGTAGCACAGAGGAAACGTTAGATAAATGTTAGCTAATGTTATTAACATTAAGATGAATGAGATCTTTCTCCATTTCTCTAGTTACATCTTCTAACTAGTTATTGTTTGTTTACAGGAAAGTTGTCAGTGATTTCTTATTTCTCTTTTGCCCAAATATATCCCTGAATTTTCTTACTACATCTAGTGGTTTTTTAGTTGATTCTCTAAATGAGGAAAAACTTTAGCTGCTTAAAATCAGAAAAGGAAGAAATCACGAAAGAAAATATATTTGACAACAAAAAAGCTTAATTTTATAAAAACCTTAAAAAGCAAATAAAGTAGAAATTTTTTCAAAAAGTTTATATAAGAAGCTAATTTATGGCATCCCAAGTCATCAGGAGAGAAAATTATTCAGTAAACCGTGCTGAAACAAATGACTAGCTATGTAGAAAATATTTAAATTAGACACTCAATTCAAACCATGCTCCAATATATGTACCAAAACCCACTGCCATCAAGTTGATTTCGATTCATAGCGACCCTATAGGACAGAGTAGAACTGCCGCATAGGGTTTCCAAGGGGTACCTGGTAGATTCGAACCGCCAACCTCTTAGTTAGCAGCCGTAGCACTTAACCACTATGCAACCCGGGTTTCCGATGTATGTACCAGAAAGAACAAAGAATCAAAGCTAAAATCTAACTTAAGAATTCTAAAAGACCATTCCTAGCAGCATTGCTTTTAATAGTCAAAAAACTGGAAATAAGCCAAATGTCATTTTAAGTAACTTTTTAAAAAAATTTACTTATTCATTACACGTATTGTTTGTTGTCTGTACCACCACCACCCCCCTCAGAGTACAATATAAGCTCCAGAAGGGCAGGGATTTTTTTTTCTGTTTTCTTCACTGATATATTTCAAGAGCCTAAAACAGTGCCTGGCACAGAATAGCAATCAATAAATATTTGCTAAATGAAGTATCCATCAACAAGAGAATGGATGGTAGAGTTCTCAAAAGCACACCTGAAAACACTGATGCCCTCGGCCCTCAAGGAGCTGGACTGGGACTGGAGTGGCAGCAGCCCCAGAGCAATCAAAGCCAGCCACAAAAGCCTTGTCCAGGATTCCAAATTCCCTCCAATCTATTCCTGTATATATGCAGTTTCATTTTCTATATATGCCACAGTGCAAAAAAGATGGAGAAGCACTGGTTTAGGGACAAAACAACAAAGAAATAAGGGAATGATAAACAAGAGAACTCAGAACGGTGGTTACCCCTCCAAAGAGGCAGGGGATATGACCAGGGAAGGATACACAGGAAATTTCGAAGATATTGATAATATTCTATTTCTTTATCCAGAGAAACGTGTTCACACATGGTCATTTCATTATTATTCTCCATAACTTACATAAATATGAAATTGGCTCTTTTGACAGTATCAAATATTTCTTAATAAAAACTTTTTAAGAAATAATAAAATACTATAAGAAAATATAAAGTAATATCAATCGAATCTCTGCTCTGTCATTCTAACCCCTTTCTCTTGAACTGTCCCATAGATCTCAGCTTAAATAAACATATTCATTTATCTTACATACATATGCATATACTTTTTATATACTTATTATGTATAATGTATATTATATTTTTAAGGCCATTTTGTCCCTGATCCCCTAAAATATGGGCTCTAGCATCCCTTACTTACGTCTCCTGTATAACACTGGATCCTGGCTCTCAGATTAGTTATCTATTTTACCATTAGACTTGTAATCCTCCTAAAAATGAGACCATATCCACAGCATCAAGGCCATGGTGGCACACATTAAATGTTTAATCAATATTTCTGAATGAACAGGTAACTGTGAGTCCCTTCCCTTTCTTGCTCTAACTAAAGCCTGGCTCTCACCTCAGGACGCTGCCTCCTATGCAGTCTGATCTCGCATGTTTTAAAAGTTCAATGATGCAAAAATATATATACAGTAAAAAGACTGGAAAGAAATACTCTAAAATGTTAAAAGTAGATCTATCTCAGAGGAAACCTTAAAGGTGATTGTTATTTTCCTAGGATTTGACACTGTTTTTGATGTTAATAGTACCATAAAAAAAAAGAAAGAAAATCTATTTTACAAGAGGAAGGAAGCATAGTTTAAAGCCTGAGCTCTACAGTCAAACATGCCTTGGTTTAAATCCTGGCTCCACAGCTTCCTAACCATATGACCTAAAGCCAAATCAAACTCGTTGCCTTTGAGTCAATTCCAACTCATAAGGACCCTACAGGACAGAGCAGAATTGCCCCCACCGGGTTTCTAAGGAGCAGCTGGTGGATTCGAACTGCTGACCTTTTGGTTAGCCACCGAGCTCTTAACCACTGCACCACCAGGGCTCCTATACAACCTAAGACAAGTTATTTAACCTCTGTAAGCCACAGCTTCCCCATCTGCAAAATGGAGGTCAGAATAATTCCAAAAATAATTGGTTCTTGAGAGAGGCCACTGAAATGAATCCACTTAAAATATGGACCAAAATATGTCATTAAGGCAGAGGCGGGGTATAGGAGCAATTAGGGCTTTACCTTGAAAAGCAAAAATTATGAAAATACATGTATTTTATAGTTCACAAAAGTTAGTCTATTACTGTAATAAACATTACTTAGTGATTATTTAAAAGGTGGAGGAGAGGGAAGGAATCTCCATATCAAAAGCATGTCAACTCATTTGCAAAAAAGAGACTGGAAACCCAACCACAAAATAAAATGTATAAAACGTTGATAAAGTAGAGCCAAACATACCTATAAGTTCAGGTGGGTTTCTCTCATTAAACCGCTCACACAGACGAATAAATGTCTCAGTGTTCTCAGTTGTAGGACACTCACCATGTCTAGTAATACAGAAAAAAATTTTTTGAAAAAAGGAGATTACAAATTTCAATGAAAATTTTCAATATTAAAGAGTCTTAACACATGACTTACCCTTTACACTGAAGTTTTATATACTTGATTCCTTCTTTTTCTATGTCATTTCTGTCATAGAACCTTGATGTATTTGTCAGGTCCACCAATAAGCCCATTTTAACCTTAAAAAAAAAAAAGGAGGGGGGGGGTACAGATTGGCTAGTAACTAAATTTGTTCCAAAATAAATTGGCTGTAAGGGAATACTATAGTTCATCCATCTACATTGAGGAAGATTTTATGCTTACTCTCCTACTGAACTGTTAACAGCAAAAACACCACTTATCTAAGTCTCATCCAAGACAGTAGAACTTGACAGGCACTCGATAAAATAAATTAACCCCCAAATTAATGAAGGAACAGAAGCAAAAGCAAAATAGGCTTTACTCCCAGCATTACAAAAATCTGCCTAGCACTGAGTACATCTGGAGTTAAAAGAGAACACTGCTGTAGTTTTCTGCATTTGCCTCTCCATCTGTGATTTATTAGACAAGAGGCTGGAGCAGGATTGGCATCTATCTGGCATACTCACCAACCCAAGCTCCAGGCACACATCAACCCAGCATTCCAGGCAGCCACCACCGATCACTCTGTTGAAACCTATTTGTCATTCCCAGACTATACCATACTACATCCCTGGCTTAAAAGATGAGAAAAGCCATTTATGTCATAAATATATAAATATTTCCCTCTTTCCATTTGATTAATAACACTTCTTTGTATTTTCTGAAAATATATTGAAGTTTAAAGTTATATTCCTTGAAAAGAGAGGTTAAAAATGAAGAGACTCACTATAAACAAGGTAGTATGAGACAGCAATTTCCCTCCTCTCTTCCCGGATATCATACAAAAACAGGGTAATTGAGGGAAGAAATGAAAGAACTCAAATTTCATTTTTCAATGAAACCAGAAGACATAAAAAATTCACACATTCCAAAAAAAAAGACTAGGGGCTGCTGAAAGGAATTAACATCACTGCAAAAGCTATGTGGGGAGGACAAGAATAGAAACAGGTTCAGGTGTAGCAGATTTTCTACTGTGACACACATGGGGTCGCCAAAGTTGAAACTGATTGGATGGCAACTGGTTCCTGGTTAGCAAATCATACAGAGGTACTGGGGTAAAAGCTGTTGTCCATTTATTAATCAGGTGTTCACTGACTCCTGCAAACTATTCACACATTCTCCTAGATGCCAACATTTGTTGCTTAGGTCGCTCTATCTGGCTGCACCATCTTAGGCAAATTGCATAGCCTTGTGTAACAGGGGCTTGGAGAAAGTGGGATGGGAAGTTATTGTTTTAAGGGGTACTGAATTTCTGTCTGGGGTAACGAAAAGCTTTTAGAAACAGGTACTGGTGATGGTTGCACAAAACAGTGAATGTAAGCAGTGACACTGAATTATATACTTAAAATGGTTAAAATGGTAAATTTCTTTCTTTTTTTCTATTTTTTATTGTTGTGCTTTAAGTTTGTTTCTCATACAAAAATTTATACATAGTTTTGTGACCCTAGCTGCTCTCCCTATACTGTAACAGCACACTGTTCCTTTCCACCCTGGATTTCCCATGTCCATTCAACCAGCTCCTAACACTTTCTGCCTTCTCATCTCACCTCTGGACAGGAGCTGCCCATTTAGTCTCATGTATCTACTTCAGCTAAGAAGCACACTCTTCATGAGTACATAAAACGGTAAATTTTCTGTTATATATATTTTATCACAATAAAATGTGAGAAAAAGACTTTTTGCTATCTCACCTTTTTATACTTTTGGATTTTTAATCAAGTGGATATACTGTCTAATGTGTGTATGTGTGTGTGTGTGTGTGTGTATTCTTTTAAAAACTAGAATCCATGTTGATATCTCAAACTCTAATAGTACCACAAGGTTTATTCTAATCTTCCCCCTTTTATTTGTAACTTCTCCAACAGTGAGAAAATTGTCTCGGGTATTTTTTAAATTTAAAATTTTTTTATCAGTTTATCAACATAAGTCTGTGGAAAAAAAATTACGTATGATTCTCTGTGTACTATGGATGGCTTCTTCTAGCCATACGTACTCAGATTTTACATAGTCATAATCATTAAGTTGTACTTTGTTTCAATTACCATTATTTTATATATTAAAAAAACAAAACCTGTTGCTGTCTAGTCGATTCCAACTCATAACAACCCTACAGGACAGAGTAGAACTGCCCCATAGTACATATACTTCCCGATATATTTAAAATTCTTCACGTTTAGCAACCTTCTAAAGGTATAAATACTTTACTTGCACATTTGTAAGCTGTCACTCACTAACTCATCAGAACCTCTTCAGAAATCATTTATACTTTTATTTGGGGAAAACAGGATATCTTTCATTTGTTCTTTTTTTTAATAATTTATTTCATTTTTGTTATTGTTGTTGAGAATATACACAGTACACCAATTCAACAATTTCTACATGTACAATTCAGTGACACTGATTACATTCTTTGAGGTGTGCAACCATTCTTACCCTCCTTTTCAGAGTTGTTCCCCCATTAACATAAACTCACTGCCCCCTAAGTTTTCTATCCAACCTTTCGAGTTGCTGTTGTCCATTTGATCCCATATAGACAGATCTTAAAAGAGCACAATGCTCAAGACAGATATTCTTTACTAGTTAAGCTAAACAACTGTTTGGTTTTAATACTGTCTGTTTTTTTAATCAAAAGGTAAAAGTCGTTAAAGTAGAATCACCTCTTAGGCAGAGTTAAATTCTAATGCAAAGAAAGAGTAAAAGAGAGTGTATAGTTGAAATTCTCTTGTAAATCCCTTAAATAACTAGTGAAGAACAACACATATGGTTATATCTATACATCTCACTGGGGACTTAATACCATCTCTCAATAAGTCTACCACAGCCAGTTTTTCCGAGTTGGAACAAAACTTATTTCTTCAGCTGATCACTAACTAGTTGGCTTGTGTTCAGGGGCCATGTGATATAAAAAAAAAATCTTAAAGACTAGAGTCACATTCAATCTGGCAACAAAAATACATCCCTAGACTATACCATACTTAGTCATAGTAAGAAGTGCAAAGAGTCAAACCTGGGCAAGCCTGCTGGAGGCAAAGAGATCATGTGGAACAAAGACAAACCATCCCAGCAAATGCCCCTTTGATCAACCAACCCTGGCCAACCAGGGAGCTAGCCATCAATGCAGAGTGATTGCAGCTAAGGCCAGTTGAAGGACCTCCTAGCTGATTCCAGACCAAAATACAGATCCACAAAATTATGAGCTAAATATACGGCTGTTGTTTTAAGCCACTATGTTTATGACGACTTTTTAAGCAATGAAAGATAACTGATAAAGAAGGTTTCTTAAGGGAAAAAAAAAAAAACTGAGCCCAAGCAAGTAAACACTTAATGCACACATCCTCCTAATTCTGAATCATGTACTCTCTGGGAAAAAAGAGGAACAATTTATATTTTTTATAGTTGCTATTTTTCTCTTTGTTGTTTTTGCTTTACCAAATAACTATACTGTGCTGCATAATTATTATGGTCAACGTAATGATTAGACTCCATTGTTCCAAAAAAACGGCAAAAACACTTCAATTTCACACACGACAAAAATGCAAACTTCTGAAATATAACTAGCTGTCATAACGTGCTCTACTGATTTCTTCAGAGAATACGTATTGCCAAACATAAAGATTAAAATACCATAATACAGCTTCTCAGTGAGCTAGGGTTAGAACTCAGGTTGTTTGTCTCCAGGTCCAAAGTAAGAAGGGAAAGCAAAGTGGTGATAAGCAGGAAAATGTGAATTTCCTTAACATGTAGGAATATTTTAGCCAAGGAAACAGAAACTATATTGTGTGAAGTAAGTGCCCTGTCCCCACATAGATATATAAGTATATGCGTATGTGATATGTATGTGAATGTGTCTGTGTATATACAAATATATACACATATATTACGTATAAATATTTTTTTCATAATAGATAATCCCAATCCATGAAATAAGAATAATAACAGTATCTCCTCATAAGGTTATTGTGAGGTTTAAATGAAGCCCTTATTCTGTGCCGAGCACCATTCTACGTGCTTTCCACACACTAATTTTATACAGATGAGGAATCTGAAACATAAAAAGATTATGTAACTTGCCCACAAAACTTTAAGTGGCAAACTGGGCTTCAAGTCCAGGCTATCTGGCTTCTAAATCCAAGCTTTTGGCATACTGTCAATGACATATTTGATTACTGATAATGAAAATAAAAATAAGAGGTCTATTAAAAAGAAAAAAAAACTCACTGCTATTAAGTTGTTTCCGACTCATAGTGACCCTACAGGACAGAGCAGAACTGCTCCATAGGGTAGATTCGAACGGCTGATCTTTTGGTTAGCAGCCAAATACTTAACCACCACACCACCAGGGCTCCAAAAGGTTAAGTGAGTAAAAATAAAAGATATACAAAAAATAAAGGACTCAAATAAAGCTATACTGAGTAAAGAGATGAGTGACAGGTCTTCAAAATCTGAGTGGCTACTTTTCTATCCCATGATATGAGCCTTGCACATAATAGGCACAAATAGTTGTTGGATGTAGTAATACAGCACGCAATAATAGATTAGCAGGAATATAAAATAGCAACAGTAGATAGCACAATAGTAAAATAAATCAGTGTTGTAGGCTGAACTGTGTCCCCTAAAGAGATACGTTCAAAACAATAACACACTGGAGAAAGGTGCTTCTTAATCAAGTATACGAGATCGAATGAGCAACATCTGTCCAAAAGCAAAGACAAGAAGGCCGGAAGGGATGGGAAACCTGGATGAATGGACACAGGGAACAGGGAATACAACCAATGTTACAAAACAATTTGTGTATAAATTTTTGAATGAGAAACTAATTTGCACTGTAAACTTCCACCTAAAACACAATAAAATTAAAAAAAAAAAAAAAATCCAAATCTTAAACCCTGATACCTATGAATATGACCTTATTTGGAAACAGGGGTTTTGCAGGTGTAATTAAGCTAACATGTGGTCTTATTGGATTAGGCCCTAATCCAGTGACTAGTGTCCTTACAAGAAGAAGAAAATTTTACACAGCCACACAGGAAGAACGCCACATGAAGACAGAGGAGAGACTGGAGTAACGCAGCTGCAAGCCAAGGAACACCAACAACTGATGGCAACCACCTGAAGCTACAAAAGAGACACGGAACAGATTCTTCCTCAGAGCCTGCAGAAGGAACCAACCTTGCCAACACCTTGATTTTGAATTTCTAGCCTCCAGAGAATAAATTTACGAGAGAATAAATTTCTGTTGTTTTAAGCTGCCCAGATTATGCTAATTTATTATGGCAACCCTAGGAAACTAATATAATCTGTATTTTGACAGAATAATGTGAAAATAGAAAGTCTCACTTAAAAGCTACCTGATGGGAATATGAAATGGTACAGCCAATCTAGAAAATAGTTAAGCAGTTTCTTGTAAAACTAAATGTGTACTAACCATGTGACACAGCAACCACACTCTCAGACATCCATCCCAGAAAAATTAAAACTTACATTCACATGAAAACCTGTACATGAATGTTCACAGCAGCTTTATTCAAAATATGCCAAAACTGGAAACAATCCAAATGTCCTTCAATGGGAGAATGGTTAAACAAAATCTGGTATGTCCATACAATTGAATACTGTTCAGTAATAAGAAGGAATGAACTACTGATACATGCCACAACTTGGATGGATCTCAAGGGCATTATGCTTAGTAAAAGTCAATCCCAAAAGGTCACATCCTATATGATTCTGTTTATGTAACATTCTTGGAATGACAAAACCATAGTGATGGACAACAGATTAGCAGCTGCCAGGAGACAGATGAGAGTGAGGAGAGGGGCTGACTATAAAAGGGCAGGCAGGAGGGAGTTCCTTTGTGGGGATGGAACAGTTCTGAAACCACCACCACGGATCTATACATGGAACCAAACTGCACAGAACTATACTGATACACAGACACAGACACACACACACACACACGCATACACATATAAAAACTGGTAAAAACTAAATAAAGTCTGTAATCTAGTTAACAGTACTATACCAATGTCAATTTATTGGTTTTGATAGTGTACTACAATTATATAAAATGTCACCATTGGGGTAAGCTGGGGGAAGAGTTCGAGAAACTCTATGTACTACTTTTGTAATTTCCTGTAAATCTATTAATTCTCCAAAACTAAGAGTTTTAGGGAAAAAGCTCCTGAAGAACAAAAGAGGGATACAATATATTAAATCAGTACCCGAAAAATGTTTTGTTTCTTACCTTTAGACTCTTTAGATAATTTGAGAGCATACTGGGATGGAACCGATTTTCTTCTGCAACTTGACTATCATATCTTGGTCCTAACATTGTCTTCAGAGGTAAGAATTTTCCTAAACAACATTAAGATGAGTAACAATTTTCATTAAAGAAAATGTTCTAGGTTAAAATCTTATAATTAACAATTCTCAAAATCAACTTCTTAAAATATTTTAAATGGAAAAATAATCTGTAAATGCAACTGTTCATAAAGCACTGTCAATCTAAATTATACTTTTAAAAAGTACTGCCTGGGAATTTTTAAGAACAACATAAATTCTAGAAATTCACAATCAAAGATAATACCAAAATAAAAAAGGTGAATGGAACTTCTCTAAAGAATGGAAATTCTAAACCACTGCACTAAAATGTTATTGCCTTAGAACTTTTAAAGATATTGTACTAGAAAACTGATAATGAAGTGAATTAAATCAATACTTTAAAATCCCTAATTACATGTTTTTCAATATGAAGTTGAAACTTACTCCATCTTATGAACTTTATCCTCCATCTCAGGGTTCTAGGGTATGCTGTAATGCTGAGAGGATACTAACCAAAATCACTGCTCCAACTACTATCAGCAATTACAATATCAGCAAGAATGACATTTTTTGACATTTTCTTTTTCTGAATCACAGTATGAACATATGGGAAGTCACCTTTTATAATCAATTTTAAAATCACCTATTTTAATTGATTTATACTTTAACACATAACAAAATCAATAATAATGTCTACCTAAAATATCTACCTCAGTCAGTGGACCTCTTTTCTATCTATATTCACTCCCTTAATGTCTCATCTAGTCTCATGGCTTTAAAAACCATCAATATGCTGATGACTCACCAATTTTTATCTCCAGTCCAGACCTCTTCCTTAACTCTAGACTTGCATATCAAACTGCCTACCTGACTAATCTCTATTTAATATCTAATAAGACATCTCGGACTTGACATCCAAATCTGAGCTCTCAGTATTCAAACTCCAAAATGTGCTCCTCTCAGTCTCTTTCCCTCCTCAGTTAATGACAACACCATTCTTCTAGTAACTCAGGCCAAAAACTCTGGACTTATCCTTGACTCCTCTCTTTCTCTCCCACCCACATCTAATCTATCAGCAAATTCTGTCGGATCTACCTTCAAAATACTACGTCTCACCAGCTACACCATCGTCTTGCCTAGATTATTACACTTCATTCAACAGCTATTTAATGGACACCAATTAAGTACCAAAGGAGTCCTGGGTGGTACAAATGGTTAAGTGCTCCAGTACTAGCCAAAACGTTGGTGGTTCAAATCCACCAAGAGAGCCTTGGAAGACAGGCCTGGCGATTTGCTTCTGAAAGGTCACAGCCTTGAAACCCCAGCCTTAAAACCCCATGAAGCAGTTGTACTCTGCACACATGGGGTCGCCATTAGTCTGAATCTACTCAACGGCAACTAACAACAACAACTATGTACCAGGCTGTACAGAAGAAGCATGGAATACATCAATGAGAAACACATACATACATACATACACACCGAGATAAAAATTCCTGCCTTCATAAATCTTACATTTTATTGGGGGAAAACATACCAAAAACAATAAACATAAGAAATAATTAATAATATAGTATGTTAGAACTTGAAAGATTAGATAGGAACCTTAGGGGGCAGTGAATTTATGTTACGTAACATTTAGCAGAAAAAGATGATGAGAACTGCTGCACAACTCGAAGAATGTAATTAATGTCACTGAATTGTACATGTAGAAACTGTTGAATTGGTGTATGTTTTGCAGTGTACATTCTCAGCAACAACAAAAAATAAATTATTTTTTAAAAATACAGCATGTTATGCTCATGGATAGGCAGATTCAACATTGTGAAAATGACAATTCTACCCAAAGCAATTTACAAATACAATGCAATCCCAATCCAAATACCAACAACATTCTTCAAAGAGATGGAAAAACTAATCATTAACTTTATATGGAAAGGGAAGAAGCCCTGAATAAGTAAAGCACTACTGAAGAAGAAGAGTAAAGTTGGAGGACTCACACTACCTAACTTCAGAACCTACTACTATACAGCTACAGTAGTCAAAACAGCCTGGTACTGGTACAACGACAGATATATCGACCAATGGAACAGAACTGAGAACCCAGATGTAAATCCATCCACCTACAGTCACCTGATCTTCGACAAGGGCCCAAAGTCCATCAAATGGGGAAAAGACAGTCTTTTTAACAAATGGTGCTGGAAAAACTGGATATCCAGCTGCAAAAAAATGAAACAGGACCCATACCTCACGCCGTATACAAAAACTACTTCAAAATGGATCAAAGACCTGAATATAAAGCCTAAAACTATAAAGTTCATAGAAGAAAAAATAGGACCAACACTTCAGGCCTTAATACACGGCACTAACAGGATACAAACCATAACCATCAATGCACAAACCCCAATAGATAAGCTAGATAGCTGGGATCTTCTAAAAATCAAACAGCATCTTTGGCTATGTGTATTTTCACCAAAAAAAGAAAGGTTGAGAAGTTAGAGGGTTAATATGTTGTGGGGTTGTTAACCAATGTCATAAAACAATATGTGTACTTGTTTCATGAGAAACTATTTGTTCTGTAAGCCTTCACCTGAAGTACAATTAAAAAAAGAAAAGAAAAGGAAAGAAAAAATACAGCATGTTAGAAGGTACTCTCCTCTAAGATTCATCCCATTAGACCTCTCCTTCTCACTACTGTCTCAAAGGGCCAATCCTGTTTCCATCAGCTCCTCCTACTCAATATCAGAGTGCAAAACTCATCATCATAATCTGCCCCCTGTAAATACCATTAACATCCTGCCTCCCTCATCCCCATTATTCAGACAAACTCACCTGAAAAAAACTCAGACTTCATGGACCCAACCACCTGACTTCTTTGCACCTACACCCATGCAGGTGAGGGCTCCTAAAGAAAATCGCACAGCCAGACAGATGAGTGACACTATAAAAACCATAATCACCAATCTCAAAGGCTATCTTACCACACATATCACTATCCTCTATGATAAATAACTGTGCCACGTCTTTTCTCATTCCTAAAATATACCAAGCTCCCTGATCCCCCTTTCAACTGGCAGCTTTATGTTATTATACCTAGGGCTTCATACCAGTTCAAACAGGTTCCATCACGGCTGAGATGAAGCGAAACCAGAATAGATCCAAATTTTTTAAATATGGGTGATCTAGAACCATAACCAGAACAAGAAAAATTACACTCAAAGCTCTGGAATGGGAGACTCAGAAGAGGTATAGTGAGTGAGCCTTTTCAGGAGCCTGATGCGTGAGACTGGATTATTGCCAGGACGGAGGAGACTGACACACATTCGAAGCAGTGCCGTCAGCCGCCATCTTTGAACAGGACAATAGGCAAGAGATTTGGCTGCTATGCAATGCATAGGCTGCCCTTGTTTTTTAAGAGGGAGACTTGAGTTTCTGGCAGGGCTTCAACCTGCAATTCTTCCCATTCCGGTTATGGTTCCGGTTCACCCAAATTTTTAAAATTCTGGTCTGTTCCTATGTCACTTCCTCGGCCACAATTTAACAGGGAAGAACCAGTTCAAAGCCCTGGTTATAGCTTGGGGCCGGGAGGGAGGTCATAATAAAAGTGAAATTTACATAACATTTAGCACAAACCAGGCGCTGTTTAAAATACTTTACATACATTAATTCATTTAATCCTAACAATAACGTTGTTGTTAGGTGCCTTGAACTCATAGCAACTCCACCTGACAGAGTAGAACTGCCCTGCAAGCTTTTCTAGGCTGTAATCTTTACAGGTGCAGATTGCCAGGTCTTTCTCCTGTGGAGCCACTGAGGGATTCAAACAGTCAACCTTTCAGTTAGCAGTGAAACACTTAATTGCTGTGTTACCAGGGGTCATAACAATAAGGTTAATAAAAAACAAACAAACAAACCCAGTTGCCACTGAATCAATTCCGACTCATAGCAACCCTATAGGACAGAGTAGAACTGCCCCATAGAGTTTCCAAAGATCGGCTGGTAGATTCGAACTGCCAACCTTTTGGTTAGCAGCCTGAGCTCTTAACCACAGTGACAATAAGTACCGTTAACATCCCCGTTTTACGAATGAGGAAACCAAGCCAAGAGAGATTAAGTAAACTGCCCAATGCCACACTACTTGTAAATGGTAGAACTGTGATTCAAACCCAGGTGATCTGGAACTAGAGTTCATGCACATAACTGCTATTCAACAATACCTCTCCACTATCAGGCAGAAACTTGCCTCACCTTTGCAGTTAATCTACCTCAGCCCATCTTCTCTTTCTTTCTTCCCATTACAGGCCAATTCCCTTGCTTTTGCTCTGGGATTCCCTTCCATCTTACCTTCTCAAGGAGCATCAATCAATTGCCCACCCCCCACACACCCACTCCTTGCCATCTTCAGCTCACTCCATCAACTGGCTCATGCCCATCAGCACTTAAATATGTCCTAAGCTCACCCATATCATCCTCCAACTTATGCTTCATTTTTACTCCTCTTCATAGCCAAACATTTCAAAAGAGTTGAATATATGTGATTCTGTCCTCACTTCCTCACCTCCAATTCACTTACATGGACATTTGTGGGCAAATAATTATTTACTTCTCTATAACTGAAAATAACTTAGCTTTTGAGCTCCCACTCAGAGAGCAGACAGTCCAATCGGAATTCTCCTCCTTACCCTTTTTTTCTCTCCTCCTAAAGATGATTGGGGAGGAAGAATCCCTGGCATCAGAGGAAGAACAACTGCTGTTTCAGACATCATCTTTTGTCTTCACTGGCCTCCAGCAAACTGAACCCAGTGCACCTAGTCCTTGGGCATTATTAGTTTCATCCTAGCAGCATCTGCTGAGATGACTAAAGTCCATCCATGGCCTTGGTGGACGGGTCCATTCAAGTTATTCTACTTCATCAATATTCCAATCCCAGCCTTCTCTTCAGGTCAGCTGGCCACACTCAAGTCACTTCCAATCATCCCTTTGGAGCCACTTTGACTTCTAGCTACTCTATCCCCATCCCAAAGGTGGGAAATAGACTCTAAGGCAGGCCCCTCAGCAATCCACTACAACTCTCTTAAGGGGCTTGCAGCCAAGTAATTCTTCAATCAAACTATAATCTGGCTTCTGATCTCACATTCCCACTGAAAGTACTGGTCAGGGTCACCAACAACTTCCATGTTGTTATCAATTTTTCTGGTATCTTACTCAATATCTCAGCACCATTTCACATATCTGGCAATTCCTTCTTTCTTGAAGATTCTCTTGGCTATCAGGTCTGGCCATAAAACATCTGAGAAATAATCCACTCCTACCCTTCCCTGGCAACCTCAGAGGACACATGTTCAAGATGACAGCATCACAAGATGGAAAGAGCCTAGAGAGTCACCACTTGGAGAAGGTGTCTCCATTCTAACAAACACTGCACTATGATGTGAACAAAAAATTAACATATGTTGATTTGAACTACTGAAGTTTGGGAGTTGTTTGTCAGAGAAACTAGCATTACTTATCCTGACTAATCAACTATTATATCTTTAAATATTGTCTTTATGCTAATGATTCTCAATGTACACGTCCAACTCAAACTTCTCTGAATTGCATATCGTCTCTCCAACTGTCTACTCAACATCTCTACTTAAGCAACCAGGATCTTAAAGTATCTCCTCCAACCTGCTTCTCCCCCAGTAAGCCCTAATGATACCAATCATCCTGTTGCATAAATCAGAAACTTATGACTCCATTTTTAGTCTCTTTCTCTCATTCTGAATCCAACACCAAGTTCTGTCCATTTTCCTTCTTTGGTATCTGTCAAATCAGTCTACTACTCTTCATCTCCACTTCTAATGCATCATCGTCTTTTGCATGGACTACTGCAACAAGTTCCTAGCTAACCTCCCCACTTCTGCTCGTCTCCTCGATTCATTCAACATACAGCAGTTAAAATAAGCTTTATAAAATTGAAGGTAGATCACATGTCACCCTAATGCTTAAAAAACTGCAATGGCTTGCCAGAGCACTTTAAAAATATATAAAAGGAGTATACTGGAACTCTCAGTACTTTCCGTACAATTTTTCTATAAACTGAAAGCTGCTCTAAAAAAAGTCTATTTAAAAAATACAAATATACATATACACATATATGTGTGTGTATGTATGTATGTGTGTATACGGAGCCCTGGTGGTGCAGTGGTTAAGAGCTACGGCTACTAACCAAAAAGTTGGCAGTTCAAATCTACCAGCTGCTCCTTGGAAACCCTATGCGGCAGTTCTACTCTGTCCTATAGAGTCACTATGACTTGGAATCAACTCAATGGCAATGAGTTTTTTGCTTTATGTATACACACACACTAAATACCTTATCACACCCTACTAGCCTATATGATATGGCCTTTCCCTAACTCTCCAACCTCATATCCTTACTTATACACTCCAGAACATGGACATGTTTTTCCGTCCAAGATCTTCACCATCATCATCCTACCCCAACCTACGACCTTTCCAAAAACGAATCCCCGACTATCGATTTAGCAAACTTCTATTCATTCAAGATAATTCATGTATTACCTCCTATGGGAAGCCTTTCTTAATCACCATCTCCCTCCCCATCTCCTCTCGCCAATCTCAGGAAAGAATTAGGTTTATTGCCTCTAGTAAGGCAGCATATTCTGATAGAGTTGTTATTGCATTTTTTAAATAACAGAAGTGTGTTTAAAATTGATGGTTTGCTACTCCCACGACATTCTGTGCTATTTAAGATGAGGGACTACATCTTAGTCATCTTCTTACCCCAAGAACTAACACAAAGTAGATGCTCGAATACTTGCTGAGTAAAATGATGTCAAAGTCACCATCACTATCACAGGACTGTGTCTCATATTTGTATCCCTACAGTTAGTTGTTAGTAAGTTCTTTAAAACACAGTAGATGCTAAATAATTTTGTATTGAGTGATCTACCTTTAAGAAATTAGAAGTTTGTTTTCTTCAAAGTATTCACCTGAAATCTATCACTCAGAAGGAAAAAAGAAGAATTCTTCAGAAATAAAGGTTGGCCCTATCTCCAGGAGCTCCCCCTCACGGGAGTTTGGTTTAATTAGAAATAGAGACTTATTAATGAAACAGATTATGTAAAATTGGTACCATCTTTGTTCTGATTCTCGATAATTATGAACTTCTAGCACTAACATGCAAACTAATGTTTACAATAAGAAAATTTAAGCAGCCATAACGCACATCCTCAATATACAAAATATCAAGGAAATTCTAGAATAAGCATGAACTACTTTTAGAATCAGAAAAAAAAAATTAGGAGGAAGAAAATAGAAGGTAGAAAATGAAAATGTGTGTGGTTCCTTATTTCTCACTGAAACTTGCAAGAATATAACTAGTATTTCTTGCCCTGCTACTGTAAAATATTGCTAACCTTGCAATTCCATAATTCACAATGTGGCATCAAGAATTCTATGCTGCAAATGGGCAAAGGATATGAACAGGCACTTCGCCAAAGAAGATATTCAGGTGGCTAACAGACATATGAAGAAATGCTCACGATCATTAGCCATTAGAGAAATGCAGATCAAAACTACGATGAGTTATCATCTCACTCCAACAACGCTAGCATTAATCTAAAATACACAAAATAATATATGCCGGACAGGTTGTGGAGAATAAAATGGTACAACCACTTTGAAAATTGATTTGGCGCTTCCTTAAAAAGCTAGAGATAGAAGTACTATATGATCCAGCAATCCAGCTCCTTGGAATATATCCTAGAGAAATAAGAGCCGTCATACAAATAGATATATGCACACCCATGTTCATTGCAGCACTGTTCACAATAGCAAAAAGATGGAAACAACCTAGGTGCCCATCAATGGATGAATGGATAAACAAATTATGGTATATCCACACAAAGGACTACCAGGAAACGATAAAGAACAACAATGAAGCCATGAAACACAACATGGAGGAAGCTGGAGGTCATTACGCTGATTGAATTTAGTCAGTCACAGAAGGACAAACATTATATAAGACAACTATTATAAGCACTCAAGAAAAGGTTTAAACACAGACGAAAACATTCTTTGATGGTTACGAGGGTGGGGAGGGAGGGTGAGGGTTATTTACTAAATAGATAGTAGATAAGAATTATCTCAGGTGAAGGGAAGGACAGCACACACTACAGGGAAAGTCAGCCTACTGGACTAAACAAAAGCTAAGAAGTTTCCTAAATACAATCAAACACTTTGAGGGACAGAGTAGCAGGGGTAGGGATCTGGGGACCATGCTTTCAGGGGACATCTAGGTCATTTGACATAACAAAGCTTATTAAGAAAATGTTCGGCATCCTACTTTGGTGAGTGGCGTCTGGGGTCTTAAAAGCTTGCAAGCGGCCATCTAAGATGCATCAATTGGTCCCAACCACCTGGAGTAAAGGAGAATGAAGAACATCAAAGACACAAGGAAAGTATTAGCCCAAGAGACAGAAAGGGCCACATAAACCAGAAACTTCATCATCCTGAGACCAGAAGAACTAGATGGTGCCCAGCTACCACCAATGACCAACCGCCCTGACACGGAACACAACAGAGAGTCCCTAATGGAGCAGGAGAAAGGTGGGGTGCAGAACTCAAATTCTAGTAAGAAGACCAGACTTAATGGTCTGAAACTGGATGAATCCCAAAAAGCATGGCCCTCGGATTCTCTACCAGCCCAGAACTAAAATAATGTCCGAGGCCAACTCTTCAGACAGAGATTGGACCGGACAGTGGGACACAGAGTGATACTCATGAGGAGTATGCCTCTTAGCTAAAGTAGATACAAGAGACTGAACAGGCAGCTTCTGTCCGGAGGTGAGATGGGAAGGCAGAGACGGTTAGGAGCTGGTTGAATGGACATGGGGAATCAGGGGTGGAAAGGAGGAGTGTGCTGTCACAGTAAAGGGAAAGCAGTTAGGGTCACATAACAATGTATGTATAAATTTTTGTATGGGAGACTAACTTGAAAAGTAAACTTCATTTAAACTATAACAATAAACAAATAAAAAGAATTCTATGTTGTATCACCCTTCCTTTCTAATAAGCATCCCCATCTGAAGCAGTATTGATTACTACTAAAGATCCAGTTTGGGGGTCAGGAGACATGGGGTTACATCCAGGCACAATTAACTAGATAGATGAGTTTAGCAATTCACTTTTGTTGTTGCTAGGTGCCCTTGAGTCGTTTTCGACTCATAGCCACCCCATGCGAAAGAGCAGAACTGCCCCTGCAGGGTTTTCTAGGCTGTAATCTTTATGGAAGCAGATTGCTATGTCTTTCCCTTGCAGAGCTGCTGGGCAGGTTCAAACTGCCAAACTTTCGGTTAGCAGCCAAGCGCTTAAACATTTGTGCCACCAGGGCCACTTAACCACAATAATTAAGTCTAGCTTTTAGGGACCAAAATATTCCAGTACAATAAAAAGGAGGTACTTTTTACTCCTAACCCTTCCTTCCTAACACAGGGGGAGGGAAAGGTACACAATTTCATTTCTCAGAAAGCTATAACATTGCCTGGAGCTTAGCACCTTACTTGCTGCTATCTACCCCCTTTTAGGGCCATACTTGTCCCATGTATCAGTATTCTGAAATTTGTTATTGCCATCTTTCACATTTTATATTAAAATTCTGATTTTAATGATTTTTCTAATTCCAAATAAAAAATGTTCACGTTGACAAGAACTTGTTTGGTTTTATTATCCTCACAAATCAGTGTAGCAAATAACTCTAATCAAGAGATCCAGGAACCAAGCTCAGAGCTACAAGAGAAACCAGACATCTAGGTTTGGAGGTTTCTTCATAACTCCATAGAGGAAACCACATGTAAGAAGAAAGGATTAGACATAAAGTTCAGGAAAAAAAATTCAAAATGACTAAAGAATAAAACATATAAATAAAAATGTAAAGAATTACGATAAACTCATTTGAAGAAGTACAATCATTACCAAGTAGAATTGTTTTTATTACATCTGAAAATACATGTAAAAATGGACAGAACATAAAATTTAGTTGTTGATTAATGAAAAACACTTACTCACACTAAGCCTTGCTTAGATTATCTTTCATTTTATACATAGTATATATGGTTTAACCGGCTGAGGATTTTATATAAATGTGAGAATAGAACAAACTAGAAGAATCAGAAAACTTGACTAAAAAGTGACTACAGAATCTCCTCTCCCAAAAATTTTTAAATAATTAGGTAGACATATATGTACATAACTAATAAGTACTCATAGCTCACTATGAAATCCTATAATTTTTGTTTCAAAACACCTTCTAGAAAATTCAATAAATTGGAGTTCATTAAAATTTTAAACTTTGGTCTGCAAAATAAACAGTTAAGAGAATGAAAAGGCAAGCCACAGACCAGAGAAAAGATTTGCAAAACATACTCAACAAAGGACGTGCATTTAATTATATGAATAACTCATACAATTCAATAATAAGATAAACAACCCAATTAAAAAACTGGCAAAAGATTTGAATGGATACTTCACAAAAGAAATTATACAAATAGCCAAGAAGCACATAAAACGATGTTCAACATCGTTATTCAAACCATAGTAAAAGGCTACTATACATCTATTAAGATGGCTAAAATTAAAAAGACTGACCATAACAAGTGCTGGAAATGATGTGAAGTAAGTGGAACTCTCATACACTGATGGTGGGAATATAAAATGTTACAACTTTGGAAGAGTCTGGCAGTTTCTTAAAATGTTAAACATAAATCTACCACATGATCCAGCCACTCTTCTAGAGATTTAACCAAGAGAAATTAAAGTATATATCCATACAAAGACTTATACATGAATGTTCATAGCAGCTTGATTTGTAATAGTTAAAAACTAGAAATTCAAATGTCCAGGTGAATGGATAAACAAATTCTGATGTATCCATACAATGGAATACTCCTCAGCAATAAAAAGGAATGACTACTGATACATGCAATAACGTGAATGAATCTCAAAATAATTATGCTGAGTGAAAAAAGCCAGAACCCTCCCTCGAAGAAAGAGTATATACTCTATATTTCCTTTTTTTTTTTTTAGTTCTAGAAAATGCAAACTAATCTATAGCAACAGAAAGCAGATCGGTGGTTGCCTGAGAAAGACTTACAAATGACAGGAGGAAATTTTGAGCAGTGATGGTTTCATGGAATTTAAACTCAAAAAACCAAACCCGTTGCCTTCAAGTCGGACCCCATGTGCTACGGAGCAGAACTGCTCCATTGGGTTTTCTTGGCTATAATCTTTACAGAAGAAAAGCAGGTCTTTCATCTCTGGTGTTGCTGGGTAAGTTCAAACCACCAAACTTCAGGTTAGCAAGTTGAGTGCAAACAGCATGCGCCACCCAGGGAGCATACATACGTACATACACACATACATATTCAAAATTTATCAAACTGTACACTTTAAGTTTAAATCTTTATGTCAAATTCAATAATGGTGCAAAATCCACAATAATAGTCATTTTTAAAAAGAAACTCCAGTTTCCTAGTCTCGGTCTCAACCCATATTCCCGCTGGGAACCGGCCCTCCACCTCCTTAGTCTTGCAACTCAAGACCGACACTTGTCCCTTCCACTTCCGAAAACCCTGAAAGACTCCCAAACTTCTACTGAGTTTCCTGGGTCCTCAACTCCTGCCACATAAATCTTCCACCTTTGCGTTCGCAACAGTCTTACGGGCTAGTGACAAGTGTCCCCACTCACCGATCCACCCTCTCCCATCCATATTCCCACTTATCCACGAAGCTTCATCCGACAGAGTACATCTCGATCCTGAAATACCACTAATGGGCTCGGAACCACCGAAAGCTGCGCCCCTCAGACGCCTCATTCCCGAGCCATCCAGGTGACCTGGACACCCCCCATCCCGATTACCTGCCACCGGCTGGCCGCGCCGCGGACAGTTCAGCCACCGCGGCGGGATCTTGTTATGAGCCATGTCTTGGGGCCGCAGAGAGCCGCCCCACTCCACCAACGTTCGCCGTGCCTCCGCCGCCGCCTCCTCGCGGTCGGCTCCGCCCCGGAGGCCCGAGGCACCAGAATCAAAGCCGGGGTCCGAATCCTAGCCGCTACTACCGGGGTAACGTCAGCGGCAGCGCGCCACTTTCATTCAGACTCGCCTCCACTGCTCCGGGTGAACCCACAATGCACTGCAACTTCCGCCCCAAAGGCCCCGCCCCCTTCTTTCCGAGGTCAGAGGGGAAGAAGGGAAGCTTGCCGGGGGGATAGGAAAGAGTTAAGGCCACGGCGAACGGGAGGAGCGACTCTTCCCTCGCCCCGCCCCGCCCCGCCCGTCCGAGAATTCGACGAGCTTGTAGGACGTTTTTGTGGGTACGCTTCACGGTTCTGAGCTAGCACCTGTTTTCTTTTTCCAGTCGGTCTACCGAGGGAAACCCCAGAAAATGGAAGGAAACCAAGCGTCTTTTCACGCGTAAACTTACCTACCGCTTTCATGAGGGCATCTGTTTTAGCGATGAAATGGCCTTCCAATTGCTACTCCTCCGAACTCTGGGCATCCGTTTTTCGGCCAGAATTGGTGCCGTGCTGGATTTGGGTTGATTTGGATTTTGGGAACGTTCTCCCTGACACAGATCAGGAAAGCAAGTTTTAGAGCAATTCTAAGAGCGAGGCATTGGAGTACGCAAAAATGAGTAACTTCTCTTGGGGGGGGGGGGGGTACTTCGAAGGAATCATGCATGAAGCGTCTGAAATCATATTGCAAAGCATTTTAAGAGTTTTGTTCGTACATTTCCGGATCAATGTTTCGAAGCATACTTGGGAGTATCAGAAGGCTCATGTCTCAAAAAAAAGTTACTAATGTGTCTAATTGGCAAACGCAGGAATTGCGGGATGGGATACCACCTCGTGGGGGTGTTTACCATTGCCTACCAAATAAATGATATTTCACTTCGAGTGAAGCAGGAGTGCTTGGAAGCATTTCATAAATGCCATCCTAAATAAGACTTAACAAGTTGAATTAGTTAAAGTGTTAACTAAAAAGTTAAAGTTGGATGAGCAAATTATAAAGTAGCAGGTTGAATTTAAGCACCAATGCTACTTTAAAACTGCAAGAGTGTGAGGCTTTGGGGGATATATTTTGAAAGGATCGGTCGGGTACTAGGCAGCTCGGTCCCTGAAAGCCTCTTGTTAAGAGTCGGGATTCTCCCATAAATAGAAGTGGGCCCAAAGGCTATCTCTCTGAAACAACCATAATAACGGGTCACGCTCCTGGTCTGTCCTGGTGTTGCACATGCTAAGACCTTTTAGTGAAAGCAGCACTGCACTGCTGACAGGACAAGATAACACCCAGTTCCTTACAGTCTGACCAAATGATGCCCAATTCCCTTCTCAGCTCGCAAAGTAGAGTGGGTGTCATTCCCAGAGTGGTAAAATATTTAATTCCCCCAACTCCCATCCATGGATGGGAAAGATGAGTCTGGTCGTAGGAGACTATTTTATATTCCCCTTCTGGGGATAGCTCACCTTGGAGACTGCCCTCGCCACACAGATTATGTCCACAAAGGGAGCTCAGTCTAGGCACACAGAGCTTCCCAGAGGCTTCATACCACTGGGCAGTGAGTTATTGTCTGTAAGGTAGCATTGCATGCTTAATTTTTACTCCACTATCCATTGGGAGGGCCCCCTGGTTCCCCTTTGCCCACAGTAGAAGGTAGAGTAGGAGAATAGCATCCAAGTAAGTGGAGAGTTTCTCTTTCCATACCAGGAATCCCTTGCCAGATGGATATTTCTGCCTATATCACTCTTAGTCCTAGATCTGCTATTTGCTAAGAGAAAAAATAGTTGCCTACAAAGGGACCAAAGTGGCTAGCGGCAGCAGAGAATTAAATCTCATGAGCAAACTCAAATTCACCCTCTCTTCCTCCTGCCAACTGCTTTGAACCTACCTGAGTTTAAAGTCTTCTGTAGTACTCTTTCTGTCTGGTCTTCTCAGAGACTCCAGGAATTCCTTCAATGATCAGTGACTCCTATAAGGCCCACGCTCATGTCTACACCTCAGTTCCCACCACAACAAGGTCTCGAAATGACTCCAGTTCTAGGGTACAGATATACACCCAACCGTTATACAGGCTCCTATATATACACATCTGGTTCACAAGCCATAAATCTGTGTGCAAGAATATTGCCATCTCTTGGCTGCTAACTGAAAGACTTGAAGTTCAAGTCCACCCAGAGGCACCTTGGATGAAAGGTCTGGAGATCTATTTTTGACAAATCAGCCATTGAAAAACTGTGCAGCCTATGGCACACAGTTTTACTCTGACGCACGTGGATAGCCGTGAGTTGGAGTTTGACTTGGCAACTGTTTTTGGTTTGGTTTTATTTTCTCTAAAGCAACTTAATCTTGATTCTGAGTTCTCTTCCTGCTAATCAGGTAGGAAATTCCAGCTCTGGCATTGTTGGGATTTCCTGTCCCACTTCTATTCCTAAAATTATATCTTGGTTTTAGGGGCTCAGATAACACATGTCAAAGCATGGGGCAAAGGGAAAGTTTGGACTATATGCACTGACCATCTGTTCATACAGTTTACACTAATACTTGGCATGGCCCCATCAGGTCCAGCAACTCTCTACTGCTTCTCAGTCACACTGTGGGGATAGGACATCTTTTGTGAGGCTGGGAACCCTGCTCCTCATACCTTCTCTGTCTAGGTGCACCTACAGCCATTCCATTCCTCTCCAAAGCCCTGCAAGAGAGCAGGCCTGGATCTGGAAACTGTAGAGTCTCAAGTAATGTAAAATGTCTTCCTTCACTAAGCAGACAATCCTAAAGGAAGGATTAAATAAGTGCATGTGACTGGATAATATTTTAAGAAATTAATTTTTTTAGGGCTTGATGATGGAATGGACACATGAAATGAGGGAAGCATCAAAGATGACTCCAATCTTTCTGTCCCAAATACAAAGGTCTCTAGCTACCTGACCAGCTCCAAGAATCCTATTATTTGAAGTATAACAAACAGCATCCAAAATGTATATACTGGATCATTTCTCCTGAATAGTGAAGAGTTGGATGTATTTGCTTTAAAAGACTAGAATTCCCCATAATTTCTCCACAAATGAAAACAACCATGTACAGATGCTAGATGGCACTTAAAAAAAAGGTAATCCAACATCTCACACTAGATGGCGCTGAAAAACTAGGTAATCCAACCTCTCATTGCTTTTTAGTAGCCAAGAATATAGGTCAGTGAGTCAGGTTCTCCATTTACACATGTGCGTACCTCTTCCAAAGGTTCAATTTGTCCCTAGTTCACCAAATTCATAATAACAGAGGTCAGCCCAGCTTACCAGATGATTAAATAATAGTATGACTAGCAGGCCACCTTTGCTATGCAGTGTATATAAATTTCTTCACTGGAAAGTATTAAAGATTAAAAGGAAAACAAATAACTGCTTTCTAAACATTGCTGCCAATGCATGAAGATTTTCAGAAAGATAAATAACTATGCCTCTGTGCGCCATTAAAAAATAAGAGTCATACTACCGTTAAATAATGTGGGACATGGCCTTTCCATTTGATAATAAAACTTTACCAGTGAATTATGACTTACCAAACACAGTCTTTATACAAAGATGATGTAATTTGAGCTAATCCTCACAACAATTCTGTGAGGTAGGCATTGCTAGCATCTCCATTTTACAGATGAGGAAACAGGCTCCAAAAGGTTCATAAACTTTCCCAAAGATGTGCAGCCAGAAAGCAAAGGAACCAGGCTGTAAGATGTTGATGTGAGATACTGAAAAGAGCCTAACCACAGTGCTACCAGGGCTCCAACAAGCTGCCAAGTGATGCCAATACTACTTGTTGGAGGATCAGTGGCCTTCCTGTTGTGGGAGGCTAATGACTAACATTGTCAAGGCATAATAGCGTCCCAAAACTAAAAAATGGGCACACTGTATCTGCATCAGTGCTTATAGTTTGAAATATTCACTGTTACTGCCTATTTGAAAGCAGAACTTCCTTGCTTGGTGTTAAACATTTGACATCATTTTATTCTTCTTGATTAATTGGAACCTATCAGATCCTATTTGGGAATGAAACTTGGTTATTTCAGTTATCAGTCACTGATATATCCATATCATTTGCTACTTAGACCAATTGCGTTTTAGTCTTGATTGATAGCACACCTGGCATCTCAGACGGAACCACCCCAGATATCCTGTGTAATATCTGATATGAACCTGATGCTTTATGTCTTTGCAACATAAAACAATAATCTTTACCTAATTATACACTTATGTAAGCATTCTGTTTCCCAAACATTTAACCCCTAGATTTCTCTACTCTCTGCATACTGGAACACTCTTTTGTCTCTGTGGATTCCACTTATTTAAGATCAATTTGTCTGAGAAATTTTGAGTTCACTCTACATAGCTGTATTTTACAATGTACAAAAGCACTTTTATCCACATTAACTCACTTGATGCTTAGAAAAACTCCATGAGTTGGATAGGGAAGATATCATTTTCCCCAATATAGACCAAGGCTCCAGAAAGGTTGTGACATACACCAACTCAGCCAGGGTCTCCTGACTGTAAATCCCAAGCACTTTTCACTGCATGCCACTGCTTCCCTACTCTCATGGTTCAGTCTGCATGTGACTGAGCAGAGAGTGTCCATGCTGTTTCTGAAGAAAGAGGACAGAGGGAAGTGGGATAAGTTTCAGGATTACTTCATTAGGCGAAACGAGAAAATGAGTGCTGAGTAAATTGAGGCAGGTTGATGGCTAGGGAAAACCTCACATTTCTAGTGACATATTTCAATACTCCAGGTTTTGGTTCTACAGCACCATAACCTCAAAGGTCATTGACTCATTTCTAGGGTGGCTATTTGAAATTGGACCCTAGTTTTTGGCTCAGATAAAGGGCAATCAAGTCCCTTCACTCTACTCAAATTTATACTGAGAGCTTACTGTGTGTAAGGAATTCCAGGGGATATAAAGATTAAGACACATTCTTGAACCATAAAATGCTTATTATCTAATTGGGAGGACAGTTATTTCAATTACTCATGTATTAATTCATTGAAAAATATGATTTAGCACCTTGCTATATGCTGAACACTATGTGAGCTGGAGAACAACAACAATGAACAAGATAGGCCTCCTCACCTCAAGGCATTTACTGGCCAGTATAGGATACAGGTAACACAGCATAAGTGGGAGGCTGCCTAAGCTATCAAGAATCAGAGAGAAGCTCATCTATCCCAGTCTTGAAGAGTCAAGAAAAGCTTGCAGGAGGAGTTGATGTTTAAGCCAAGCCAAGTTGGGGTGGGAGGAGTCAGAGGGACCATGTGTGCAAAGACCTAGAAGCAATGGTGTGTACTGGTAAACGTTTAACAACCAGCTGCCTGGGGGTGGGAGGAGGGAGAGAAGTACCGTAATTTGTAGATTTTGCCAATTTCCTTGATAAAAATACCCACCATAATGTATTTTAAGCTACCAACTTGACATCACTGAACACAGAATTGAGAAGAGATGTGCACCACAGGCTCTCACAAGCCAGTACAAATTGGCTCTAGCACCACCACAGCTTCCCTTCTGGGGAGCCACAACAATTCTATGGGGAAGGGGGGCAGTGGGTAGTGGGGAGGGGAGTTGGGGGTGAGGGATGGTGGTAGAAAAGGGAGTGGTGAGAGAGAAGGCTGGAAAATGGCTGTATGTGAGTTTGGACTTTATCCTGAAGTATAAATGTAGTCACTGAATGGTTTCAGGAAGGGAGTGACATTGTCAGATTTTAGAAAGATAATTCTGGCTACCATGTGGAAAGCATGCAAGAGTAAAAGCAAGGATTGAGAGAATAAGCGAGTGTGCCTAAGTGTGTATGTGTGTATGTGTGCATGTGTTCTGTGGGTAAGGTCAGGAGAAGCAGTTACAAGGCTATCATAGGTAGTTTTGCATCCGGTTAAGATGTAAATCATGACAGAACATCACTCCTGCCATAACAATTAGAAAATAAAATGAGTAAAGTAAAATTCACGTACTGGAAGACATCACAAAACCGTAGACACAAAGAAGTCTGAAGGAACTAAATACCAGAGAGAGACAAGCCCTTCCTAGGTGACTGAGCATGGATCAGCAGCTGCTTAGGGTTACTTTCTGAGTCTAAGTAGGGAGGGGACTGGGCCTGCCGTGGGCCGACAGACTCTGTTAGGATAGGAAGAAACCACTGGGCCTTTTAATGATAATGTGGGCTGGCATAACAGCTTGAAATCTAGAGAAACTCCAAACACAGAGCTAGTTCCCTTGTCTGCCGTTCTGCTCTTCCCCCATGGGAATTTTTCGGAGAGTGTAGCGGTGCAAGAGACTGGAGGCTGGCCAAAAAAAAACACCAATAGAGAGATCTCAATGACTTTGTGGTACCTAAAGCTCAAAGTCCTTCTAGATGAAGTAAAAACTGAAAATACTTGAAAAATGAGAAGAAAAGCTTTTGGTTCTTTGCATCAGCAGAATAAACAGAATAGATGTGTTAATTGAGAGAGGAGTGACAGAATGGCATAGCATTTAAGCAGGCAGCCTGTGGAGCCACATTGCCTGGGTTAAGTCCCAACTCTAAAGCTCCCTGACTGTGTGACCTTCAGCAAGTTCCTTAACCTCTCAGTTCATTGGTTTCCTCTTCTATAAAATGATACTACCTATTTCATAGGGTTAATAGTGTTAAATGTGTTAATACATATAAAGCAGTTGGAACACAGAAATATTCTCTGTCAGCCATGGCTTTTATTGCCTGCCTTTGCCTACTAGGGAAAGAGGATTCTATCTGTTTTCTTCCCAGCTATATCCTCAGCCCTAAGAACACAGCCTAACACAATGAGTGCTTCTCATAAATGCTTGATATCATTGTTATTTTTGAAATGAGATAATTATGTAAAATGAGTGCTCAGCACATATATATACATATAAAACCATTGACATCAAGTTCGACTCATAGCAACCCTATAGGACAGAGTAGAACTGCCCCACAGGGTTTCCAAGGAGTGGCTGATGGATTTGAACAGCCGACCTTTCGGTTAGCAGCCAAACTCTTAACCACTGTGCCACCAAGGCTATATATATATATATATACATATATATATATTCCATTCAAAATATTTCTTGAATCTGACACTAAAAATATAAAATAGCTTATAAATCACATAATGCCATCAAACTTCTAAGGAACTTGGCATGCCACTATATAATAAAGAAGCTGATAGCACCTTTTTAAACAGTAAAACCTTAAATTTTACATGTCATCAAATAATATTGACCTTAGATTTGAAGAAAAATTTACAAAACTGAAAATCATTGAATATTTATATTATAGGATTGCACTGATTTTCCCCCTTTTTCTCCATTTTCTTTTACTACTATTACATCAATATTTTTTACACCATCTTTTCTCCCCCAGTGTTGAACCTGAGATCAAAGTCATCTGCTCTTGAGAAAGGAAAAGAAAAGACAGGAAATAGTCCAGCAGTTGCATTGCATTGAATAGCTTAATGCTACCCTTTTAACAGCTGGAAGATTTTTATGGAGTAGCTGTGGCCACTTCTCAACTTGGGGAAAAAATTATTTAGGAATCTTCTGCCTTATGAGCAATTCATAACCCTTAAGGAAGATGACGCAAAGAAATGTACAACACACCTATGAGTCATCTTTAAAACACTGCTATTTTCTTCAATAAGCTTTTGCAATGTGGGAAAATTATAATTCCATACAACTTCTGAGACCTGTTATCACTTAATAGATTGAGTAACCCTTGGAGACCAGGCAATCTACTAGCTAGACAGCCTGGAAACAGCTTCCAGACCAGTCAACCGCCTGGAAACAATTCCTGGACCAATCGCCCACCTTGAAACAGCGCACGGACCAATCAGCTGTTTTGTAAGAACTATTGCTCCTGCAATCTGCCACCGCTGCCTTGCAAACCAAAACAAGGCAAATAAAAGGTACCTGAATTATTTCTATACCGCGCTCACGTGTCCCAGCCCATGTATGGCCCATTTGACTAGCACTTCGAACTCTATGTCCCTTGATGGAATTCATTCTGTATCGAATAATTTTTTAGCCACGTCATATCCTTTGTGGAATAAGGTAAGGAGTAAATACATTTAAATATTTATCATTTCGTACATTGTAATTGTTCTGATGTTGTTTTATGTGAGAATTTTCTTTTTTTAACTTGGTGATCCTCAACCTTGGCTGCACATTAGAATCACCTAGGGACTTTTAAAAAATCCCGATGTTCAAGCCACCCAAGCCCGATTAAATAAGATTTTTGGTCATCAGTATTTCTTAAACCCCCACAAATGATTCTAGTGTGCAGCTAAAGTTGAAAAACCTTTCTTAACTAGATTTTTAAAAAGCTTACCAAAGACAAGGTAGTTTCTTATATTTTTCTTATCTCACCTCATGCTGCCTAGTATGGTTTTTCTGCCCAGACTAGGCAACCAATTGATCGTCAATACACAGGCAGTCACAGGAAAGAAGGCACCTAGGATTTGCAGTAAGGTTGGGATTATGTCATTCTCTGAGATCAGTAAGGGAATATGGAGTAGTGGTAAGATCTTTTTATAGTGGACTCAGATCTCTGTTTGACATCCAATTTTATCACCATCTAACTCTGTCCTAAAATAAGTTAATTGTAAAATGGAGGAATAGAAGTATCTGTTTGAGAGGGTATCATGAGGATTAAATTAAATAATGTAGAAAAAGCACTTAGCTTGGCCCTTGGTACGTGCTTCATAAGCAGCAAATTGTTATTAATAATGAGAATCAATGCAAAATGGTTAAAATGACCCACTTGCAAAAGTAATCTTTCTTAGGAGATGATTTGTAAACAGGTAGTGGGGGCTTAAAAAATAATCTGCAATGATAATGTCCAAAGAGTATCCTCAGGCCAGTTACTTAACTACAATGACATATAATCTAATCAATCCTCCTGTAACCTGAACATTTCAAGTAACATTATAGTAATAGAAGTGTCATTGCGTGCACAGTCTAGAAAAAAAAAAAAAGACACAGTAAATATAGGGAGAAAAAGAGGTAGAAAGAGTTTGGGTGTATCTCTAGCACTGTATGGAACAGGAAACATATCTTCTGTGATGTGAGCTTTTGTTCCAGCATGGGGAGACTTTCCTGAATTGTTGGAATGATGAGAAAGAAATCATACTGCTACTTTAGCTGCAGCTTGACCCTCTGGGCTCAATGGGCCCTTTAAGAGGCAGCAACTCCTTCAGGAATATCAAGCCTTACCCAATTACAAAGCCTCCTGGATCTGAGAGTTAGAACTGTATAGCCTGATCTTTCATCCTCAAGAAACCTCTCTCAAAATCCAGTGTGTGGCAGGAAAAGTTGTCAGAACTTAATTACCTGGTCAAAAATTCCATAGAAGAATCCTGATCAAAAGGAGGAAAATGCAGAAAAGAATTTCAAATGCTCATGGACTCTGGACTTTCTGGAGCCATGGAGGGTAGATGAACCCCTGAAACTATTGTCCTGAGATAATCTTTAAACCTTAAACCAAAAATATCCCCTGAAGTTCATGTTAAAACTGAACAATAGTTTAGCTTAACTAATAAAATGGTCTTCCTTGAGCATTATGCTCTTTTAAGAACTATCTATATGGGATCAAATTGACAACAGCAACTCGAAAGATTAGATACGAACCTTACAGAGCAGTGAGTTGATGTTAATGAGGGAGGAACAACTCAGAAAAGGAGGGTGAGAATGGTTGCACAATTTGACGAATGTAATCAATGTCTCTAAATTATGCATGTAGAATGTGTTGAATTGGTGTATGTTTTGCTGTGTATATTCTCAACAACAACAAGATAAATAAAATTTAGAAAAAATTATTAGTGCATATAAATTATGTGCTTTTGGTCTTTTATGAAATAAAATTAGCTACTTTAGCTTTAAAAAAAAAACTTAATTACCTTTGCATTTTAGTTTCTTAGTGCAGGACTTCTCTTTTTTTATTAGCCTTAATTAGTCACAGTAGTAATACCAGATACCATATGCACAAGGGATACTCAGTGAATCAGCTTCTATGAGTATCTAAAAGACACCTAAGAAATAAATGAACAATAGACCCATTAGCTCTTTCAAGCAACTCAGCTTTTGGCTTAAGAGATTTCATCTGGGGCACACAAGTACCATCCGTTTCTCTATCCTCAGCTGAAAGTGTCACAAATATGTATCATTTGTCACATATTTGGAATTAGAAATTTCTCCTATTATGAATGCAGGGGGAGAGACTAAATGCATTCTAAAAGCAAAAGACCATTTTTATTATATCATACAGAATACGTTGTTGTTGTTGTTAGGTACCGTCAAGTTGGTTCCAACTCATAGCAACCCCTTGTACAACAGAATGAAACACTGTCTGGTCCTGCGCCATCCTTACAGTCATTGTTATGCTTGAGCCCATTGTTGCAGCCACTGTGTCAATCCATCTCGTTGAGGGTCTTCCTCTTTTTCACTGAAGCTCTACTTTACCAAGCATAATGTCTTTCTCCAGGGACTGGTTCCTCCTGATAACATGTCCAAGGTATGTAAGACCAAGTCTTGCCATCCTTGTTTCTAAGGAACATTCTGGCTATACTTCTTCTCAGATTTAGAAGTTCTTCTGGCAGTTCATGGTATATTCAATATTCTTCACCAACACCATAATTCAAGGGCATCAATTCTTCTTCAGTTTTCCTTCAATAAGGAAGATACAGAACATAAAGCATTATTTAATGAATCCAAACTATTTACCAAATGATACACTGCTGTCCTCACTGGTGTGCCCCTTTAATATGTTTTACTTGATAAATAATACTCTTGTAGTTTGAGAAAGCTAGTATAGCAGTCACAGATGTATAATTTATTTCCCAGAACATGGATAACAAAGGTTCAAAAACTCCAAATAATGTAAACATATATTGTACTGTAATTTGTAGTAAATATATACTACACATGTAATATATAGCATCAATTTTTTCATATAGATATTCAGTTGTTTCAGGTCCATTTATTGACATGACTATTCTTTTCCCTATTGAATTTCCTGGGCACCTAAGTTAAAAACCAATTACCTGGGTATGTATGGGTCTATTTCTAGATTCTATTCTGTTCCATTGATCTGTTTACACCAATATCACACTGCCTTGATGACTGTAGCTTTGTAGCAATTTTTGAAAACAGGTTGTGAAGTCCTCCAACTTTATTTTTTTTAAAGTTATTTTAGCCATTTGTCATGGTTTGAACTATGTCCCCCCAAAAATGTGTGTATCAATTTGGCTAGGCCATGATTCGTGGTACTGTGTGATTTTCCTGTATGTTGTAAACCTGCCTCTATGATGTTAATGAGGGAGGATGGGTGGCAGTTGTGTTAGTAAGGCAGGACTGGATCTACAAGACTGGATTGTGTCCTGAGGCAATCTCTTGAGATATAAAAGGCAGAAGTGAGCAGAGAGACAGGGGGACCTCATACCATCAAGAAAGCAGTGCCAGGAGCAGAGCGCATCCTTTGGACCGGGGTCCCTGCGCCGAGAAGCTCCTAGTCCGGGGTAACACTGATGAGAAGGCCCAGAGAGAGAAAGCCTTCCCCTGGAGCTGACACCTTGAATTTGGACTTTTAGCCTACTTTACTGTAAGGAAATAAACTTCTCTTGGTTAAAACCATCCACTTGTGGTATTTCTGTTATGGCAGCACTAGATGACTAAGACACTATTCTAGATCCTTTGAAATTTCATATAAAATTTACCGTCAGCCTGTCAATTTCTATTAAAAAAAAAAAAAAAAAAAAGCCTGCTAGGATTCTGATTGGGATGGTTTTGAATCTATAGATCAATTTGTGGAGAGTTGACATCTTAATAATATTGAGGCTTTCAGTCCGTACACATGGTTTATCACTTCATTAATTTAGGTCTTTAACTTCCCTCTGTAATATTTTGTATTTTTCAGTGCCTTTTCTGTTAGATTTATTCCTAAGTATTTGAGGGTTTTGATGTGTTTGTGAATGGTATTATGTTTTAATGTCATATATGGTCCAGCACCATAAAGTGTATCTTGATGAATGTTCAATGTGCATTTGTAAAGAATGTGTACTCTGCAATTGTTGGATTGAAGGTTCTAATATGTCAATTAAATCAAGTTGGTGAGACTGTTGCTTAAGTCTTCTATATCCTTATTGATATTTTGTCTATTTGCTCCATCACATACGAAAGAAGAATATTAAAATATCCAGGTGTATTTGTAGACCTACCTATTTCTCTATTTAGTTCTGTCAGTTTCTGCTTTCATGTACTTTGAAGCTCTTTTATTAGATGTGTGCACATTTGGGATTGTCATGCCTTCTCGATGAATTGCCCTTTTTAATCATTACAAAATGATCTTCTTTATCGCTGGAAATTCTGCTTGTCTTTAAATCTGCTTTGTGTGAGATACAGGAAGACTGGCTTTCTTAAGCTTAGCATTGCATGGTATTGATTTTTTCCACCCTTTTACTTTCAACTTGTCTGTATATTTATAGTGTATCTCTTGTAAACAGCATATAATTGGGTCTTGCTTTTTATCCAGGCCAACAACTCTGCCTTTTAGTTGGAGAGTTCAGTTCATTTACATTTAGTATAATTATGTTATGGTTGGATTTAAATCTGCCGTATTTGTTTTTTATTTATCCTTTGTTCTTTGTTCCTCTTTTTACGTCTCCTTTTAGTCTGACTTATTTTTTTTAATACTCTACTATATTTCCTCTATTGACTTTTTAGCTAATTGTTAAAAATGATTACTAGGGATTACAATATGCATCCTTAATTCATCACAGTCTACCTTGAATTGATATTATACCACTTCATGAATAATGTAAGGACTTTACAACGGTATATGATGATAATTTTGAAAAAGTTATATCTTTTTTGAAACTTCATAATTTTATATACATATTTGTCAGAACTCACCAAATGGAACACTTAATATATTTGCATTTCACTTAATGTAACTTTTACCACATAAAAGAGAACCATAAGCAAATATTAACCTCTAGTTAAAGATATGCATGCTTAAGTGTCTAGAGGTGAAGTAGACTTAGGTCTCCAATTTATTTTGAAATGCATCAAAAAATGAGATGAATAGAAGAATGGCTAGATGGATTAGCCAAACCAAACCTGTTGCCATTGAGTTGATTCTGACACATAGTGACCCTATAGGACACAGTAGAACTGCCCTAAAGGGTTTCCAAGGCTGTAATCTTTATGTAAGCAGACTACCACATCTTTCTCCTGTGGAGCAGCTAGTGGGTTTGAAGCACCAACCTTTCAGTTAGCAGCCAAGCACTTAACCACTGTGCCACCAGTGCTCCTTGCTGGATGGATAGATAAGTGATAAAGCAAGTATAGCATAATTCCTTTTTCAGTTGTAGAATCTCGGTAATTCAATTTTTCTCTTTATTTGAATACTTTCATAATAAAATGGGAGAAAAAGCTAATCTTCTAGTTTTACATGAAAAGTAAAATTCAATCTATTTTGTAACATCAGTTGCACCACACCAATTGCCGTAGAGTTGATTTTGACTCATGAAGACCCCGTGTGTGTCAGAGTAGAACTGTGCTCCATAGGGTTTTCAATGGCTGTGATCTTTCAGAGGTGGATTACCAGGCCTTTCTTCAAGGTGCCTCTTGGTGGATTCAAACCACCAACCTTTCGGTTAGTAACCGAATGCTTAACTGTTTGCACCATTCAGGGACTTCCCAATGTCAATTATTATGATAAAACTTTAAGGGCAGAAAAAAAAATTCACATAGACTGTTCTCTTGGTGGCCGTACAGCTCTATTTCAGTGACTCCTTGACCTTCTTAAATCCAAACCTGGTCTAAATCCGGAAACCCTGGTGACATAGTAGTTAAAAGCTATGGCTGCTAACCAAAAGATTGGCAGTTTGAATCCACCAGGCGCTCACTGGAAACCCTATGAGGCAGTTCTTCTCCATCAAATAGGGTCACTGTGAGTCGAAATTGACTCAATGGCAATGGGTTTGTTTTTTTGGTTTTGGTCTGAGTCCTGCATTCATAATACTACCTACAAGGCTCTATAAGATCTCACTCTTACCTCCATTTCCAGTCTCATTTACTGACCCCTCATCCTCACTCTCTGCACATAAGGCATATGAGACTTTCAGTGCCCTGAATGTCCCCGACTCATGCTTGCCTGAGACCTCAAGGCCTCCATGTAAACTATTTCTTTGTCTGTAATGCTCCTTCCCAAATCCTCCTTCCTTTTGGGTAAATCATACTCAACATTTAGGTCTCAACTGAAATGTCATTTCCCCAGTAGAGCAATCCCTCGCTTCCCAGACTAGGTCAGGCTCCTGTCCTGGGAGAACTATGGGCAAGCACCTCATAGGACCTGAAATGCCCTGAAGCCACAACAGAGCCATGGAATTTCCTTCTCAAAACAAGCAGATGTCATTAATAGCCTGTCACCATTGTAAATTGTTCTAAAGCAAGGCATGTCCTATCTCAGAAATAAGGAGTAGTACGTGTAACATCTAAAAATTCCCCATTAAAAGTCTCTTTTGGTTTAGAAATCATGCTTGCTTGCTTTTTCTGTAGCTGTAATATAATGAGAGAAATACGCCGTCAGCGTCCTAAATGAGGTAAGAGTGTTGTGATTGGATATTACATGGACTAACAACCTCTGCCCTAAGGAAGAAATAAAAAGGGGTTAGAATAGCAGCAGAGTCCCTAAGTGGCACAAACAGTTAAGTGCTGAATTACTAGCCAAAAGATTGTTGGTTTGAACCGACCCAAAGGCACTTCAGAAGACAGGCTTGGTGATCTATTTTGGAAAGATCACAGCCATTGAAAACCCTGTGGAAAAGGAAAACATTCTTTGATGGTTATGAGGGTGTGGAGGGAGGGTAAGGGTTATTCACTAATTAGATAGTAGATAAGAATTATCTTAGGTGAGGGAAAGGATGGCACACACTACAGGGGAAGTCAGCACAACTGGACTAAACCAAAGCTAAGAAGTTTCCTGAATACAGTCAAACACTTTGAGGGACAGAGTAGCAGGGGTAGAGTTCTGGGGACCATGCTTTCAGGGGACATCTAGGTCAACTGGCATAACAAAACTTATTAAGAAAATGTTCTGCATCCTACTTTGGTGAATGGTGTCTGGGCTCTTAAAAGCTTGCAAGCGGCCATCCAAGATGCATCAATTGGTCCCAACCACCTGGAGTAAAGGAGAATGAAGAACACCAAAGACACAATGAAAGTAGTAGCCCAAGAGACAGAAAGGGCCACATAAACCAGAGACTTCATCAGCCTGAGACCAGAAGAACTAGCTGGTGCCTGGCCACCACCAATGACCGCCCTGACAGGGAACACAACAGAGAGTCCCTGACGGAGCAGCAGAAAGATGGGGTGCAGAACTCAAATTCTAGTAAGAAGACCAGACTTGATGGTCTGACTGAGACTGGAGGAACCCTGGAAAGCATGGCCCCTGGATTCTCTATCAGCCCAGAACTAAAACAATTTCCGAGACCAACTCTTCAGACAGGGATTGGACTGGACTGTGGGACATAAAGTGATACTTGTAAAGAGTGTGCCTCTTAGCTCAAGTAGATACAAGAGACTAAACTGGCAGCTTCTGTCTGGTGGTGAGATGGGAAGGCAGAGAGGGTTAGGAGCTGGTTGAATGGACACGGAAAATCAGGAGTGGAAAGGAGGAGTGTGCTGTCACAGTATGGGGAGAGCAATTAGATCACATAACAATGTATGTATAAATTTTTGTATGGGGAAAAAATAAAAACAAAACTCTGTAGAGCAATTCTACTCTGCACACATGGAGCCAACATGAGTTAGAATGTACTCCATGGCAACTAACAACAGAATAGCACAGGCACGGACGTGCGTAGTAGTCAGGTAGTTTGTGCATTAACTCATCAGCAGGCTATGGGCAAAAACCCATTGCCACCTGCCCACAATCCCCATAATCTGTCCACAGTCTGCCAGCTAGCACATGCAGAACCATCTGAGCAACCTCAGAGCTCCACCTTAGGCAGAGGTCTAGAAGTCATATATCTGGATATTGATAAAATGGGTTAACTGGGAACAAAGAACAGATGGAAACCATGTCTTGGTCTCTGCCTTTTAGTATCCTATCTCCTTATAAGCAAAAAATTTAGAGTAAGATCTGATTCTGAACCAGAAAAGGGAAGCAAATTTGATAAATTTCAAAATAATCCTCGATACAAGTGCCCATAACTGTTGGCACTTCTTTTTATAAAACTGACTCACTGTCATTTACTCAATGTTTATCTTCCCCATCAGAATGTAAAGTCCATAAAGGCAGAAATCCATCTGTCTTGTTCCCTGTGGTGTCTTAAGATTGCCCAGGAGCGAAAGCTTAAAGAGACAAGGACGTTCCTCCAGAGCAGACAGGGAGAGAAAGCCTTCCTCTAGAACTGGCACCCTGAATTCAGACTTCTAACCTCCTAAACTGTGAAAAAATAAATTTCTCTTTGTTAAAGCTACTCAGTTGTGGTATTTCTGTTTCAGCAGCACTAGATAACTAAGACATCATGGAATTCAGTCTTTCTGGAACTATGGAGGCTGGATGAACCTCCAAAACTATTGCCCTGAGGTAATCATTAAACCTTAAACCTTAAACCAAAAAACCGTTGAGAAAGATTAGTCCAAAGGACTAATAGACCACAACTACTACAGCCTCCACCAGACTGAGTCCAGTACAACTAGATGGTGCCCAGCTACCACCACTGACTGTCCTGACAGAGATCACAACAGAGGTTCCCAGACAGAGCAGGAGAAAAATGTAGAACAAAATTCTAACTAAAAAAAAGACCAGACTTACTGGCCTGACAGAGACTGGAGAAACCCCAAGAGTATGGCCCCCGGACACCCTTTTAGCCCAGTAAGGAAGTCACTCCGGAGGTTCACCTTTTAGCCAAAGATTAGACAGACCTATAGGACAAAATGAGACTAAAGGGGCACACTAGCCCAGGGGCAAGGACTAGAAGGCAGAAGGGGACAGGAAAGCTGGCAATAGGGATCTCAAGGTCAAGAAGGGAGAGTACTGACATGTCATGTGGTTGTTAACTAATGTCATAAAACAATGTATGTACTGACTTTAATGAGAAGCTTGTTTGTTCTGTAAACCTTCATCTAAAGTTCAATTAAAAAAAAAGAACTAGAAGCCCAATGATATTTTTAAAAAGATAATGAAATAAAATATAAGAAAAACAAAACAAAAAACCCCTGAACTCTCTTAAAACCAAACAATAGTTTAGCTTAACTAGTAAAGAATGTCTACCTTGAGCAGGAGTGGAGGTCCGGGGACCGTGCTTTCAGGGGACGTCTAGGTCAATTGGCATAGCAAAGTTTATTAAGAAAATGTTCTGCATCCTACTTTGGTGAGTGGCGTCTGGGGTCTTATAAGCTAGCGAGTGGCCATCTAAGATGCATCAATTGGTCCCAGCCCACCTGGAGTAAAGGAGAATGAAGAACACCAAATACACAATGAAAGTATTAGCCCAAGAGACAGAAAGGGCCACATAAACCAGAGACTGCATCAGCCTGAGACCAGAAGAACTAGATGGTGCCTGCCAACCCACCAATGACCACCCTGACAGGGAGCACAACAGAGAGTCCCTGATGGAGCAGGAGAAAAGTGGGGTGCAGAACTCAAATTCTAGTAAAACGACCAGACTTAATGGTCTGACTGAGACTGAAGGAACCCCGGAAAGCATGGCGCCTGGACTCTCCGTCAACCCAGCACTAAAACTGTTCCTGAGGCCAACTCTTCAGACAAAGATTAGACTGGACTATGGGACATATAAAATGATACTCGTGAAGAGTGTGCTTCTTAGCTCAAGTAGATACGTGAAACTAAATAGGCAGCTCCTGTCTGGAGGTAAGATAAGAAGGCAGAGAGGATCAGGAGCTGGTTGAATGGACATGGGAAATCAGGGGTGGAAAGGAGGAATGTTCTGTCATAGTATAGGGAGAGCAATTAGGGTCACATAACAATGTATGTGTAAATTTTTGTATGAGAGACTAACTTGAATTGTAAACTTTCACTTAAACTACAACAATAAAAAAAAATCTACCTTGTGCACTGTACTGTTTTTAGATCTATCTGTATGAGAAACTTAGGGGGCAATGAGTTTATGTTAATGGAGGAGGAGCAACTCAGAAAAGGAAGGTAGGAATGGGTGCACAACTCGAAGAATGTAATCAATGTCACTAAATTGTACATGTAGAAACTGTTGAATTGGTGTATGTTCTGCTGTGTATACTCTCAACAACAACAATAAATTATTGAAAAAAGAAGTTCAAGGGCCAAATGGGGTCACAGTGTCAGTGGAAAAGAAGAGGAGGTTACAGATTAGAGAGCTACTTGAAAGGCAGAATATGCTCATCTTTGTGGCTAGCTGTGCAGGGAGTCAAGGAGCTCTGGTGGCACAGTGGTTAATGCTCAGCTGCTAACCGAAAGGTCGGTAGCTCAAACCCACCAGCCGCTCTGCAGAAGAAAGATGTGGCAGTCTGGTTTCATAAAGATTTATAGCCTTGGAAACCGTATGGGGCTGTTCTCCTCTGTCCTATAGAGTAGCTATGAGTCGGAATCAACTCTACGGCAACAGGTGGTTGTTGTTTTGTTGTACGTGGAGAGTGGAGAACCTGAGGGAGAGGATGGGAGTTAGGAGTCCTTCTTTAGCCTTACTCACCACGGTTGAAGCTTTGGGCTGCCAGGAAAGTAAGTTCTAACTGCACAACATTTAAGTCTTTACTGTGCCATCTCCCCAAAAGCACAGCAACCAAAAGTTTCCAGTCTGGCAAATGTTTATGATCTATAATATTAAACACTAAAAAAACACAGAATAAATTTATAGATAGTTACGGTCCTCCGGAAGTATCCTCCATAATAAATCTCCTGTGTCAGCTTTATTTTTTTTAAAATGAGACTAGAAACAATTTGTCAGAAAGCATCATTTGTATTACAAAGGAAATCTATTCTTTTGATAATGTTAGTTGAAGTAGCCACCTAGAAACAATCAATTTTGAAAGAACATACAGTACTTCTACAAAGATTTATTACTGATGTGGATTTCCTGTTTTAACTTAATGACTCACCAGCAAAATCCGTTAGAATTGGAAGGCTCTGTACTTTACCAGATTGCCAAAGTTAGTCACAGATTTATTTCCCTAAATGTAATTTGAAAGAACCTGCTGTGTATATATGAATATTATAAACCTGTAAACCATGAATCTTTTAAAATCTAGTTTTCCTATTAATGGTACCTAATGACTGGGAGTGGAATCAGGAATAGAAGGAGGGGAGGTGGGAAATGTGGGACCTTTACTTTTTACTTTACTCTGTGTACCTCTATAATGTTTGTTTTTTACAATAAGCGTGAACTACTTTTAAAATCAATATTTTACATGTATGAATAAATTCTACATATTGGAATTCATGTTTTGTATTTAGAAAGGGAGTAACCCAGTGGTGAGTAGCAAACCTTGAAGATGAAGACATCATTACCTGTGTTTTCGGAAACTCACTAGGTTAAATCAGGGTTTCTCAACTTCCACCCTATTACATTTGGGGCTGGATAATTTTGTTGTTGTTGTGGAAGGCTGTCCTGTGCATTGTAAGATATTTAGGAGCATCCTTGGCCGGTACCTGCTAGATGCCTGTTGCACCCCCACCCTACCCATGTGTCACCCATGTGACAACCAAAAATGTCTCCATATATTATCAGATGGCCTCTGGGAGGCAAAATCACTCCCAGTTATGAACCCCTGGATTAGATTCTTCAATGGCACAAATGTGAACATAATTACTTAATTATTCTTGGGGGGGACAGGGAGAGAGTAAATCACTTTAAATCTGAATGCAGATGCTACAGGCAATGTGTTCTGTTCTGTTACATTTTTGTTTAGACATGTAAATGGATTATCTATACCAAAACCATGCCTTTGAAGAAGAAAGGGTGTTGTCTTAGTCATTTAGTGCTGCTATAACAGAAATACCACAAGTGGATGGCTTTAACAAAGAGAAATTTATTTTCTCACAGTTTAGTAGGCTAGAAGTCCAAATTCAAGGCATCAGCTTCAGGGGAAGGCTTTCTCTGTTGGCTCTGGAGGAAGGTCCTTGTCATCAATCTTCCCCTGGACTAGGAGCTTCTCTGCACAGGAACCCCGGGTCCAAAGGCGTGCTCTACTCCCTGTGCTTCTTTCTTGTTGGTATGAGGTCCCCACTCTCTGCTTGCTTCCCTTTCCTTTTGTCTCTTGTAAGATAAAAGGTGGTGCAGGCCACACTCCAGGGAAACTCCCTTTACACTGGATCAGAGATGTGACCTTAGTAAGAGTGTTACAATCCCACCCTAATCCTCTTTAACGTAAAATTACAATCACAAAGTGGAGGACAACCAGACAATACTGGGAATCATTGCCTAACCAAGTTGACACATATTTTGGGGGGACACACTTCAATCCATGACAAGTGTAGAAAGGAATGGTTTCTAGAGAGGGAGATTTAGACAGATTTGTCTCTCCAAGGAGTTAAAATTGAATGATCAATTTAGGGAAGTATGTCATGGACTATTGTGAATTCCATCTCTGAACTGAAGCACCTGCTATGGTTTGTGCTAAAACTTCTACTGAACCTACATTTGGACAAACTGCAGCAGGTTCATCAGGAATGGAAGCCAAGATCTGTGTCCTTGGGTAGGCAGATCCAACTTTACCTGTTGCCGTTGAGTCAATTCTGACTCATGGCGACCCCATATATTCCTGAGTAGAACTGCTCTGTAGAGTTTTCTTGGATGTAATCTTTATGGAAGCAGATCGCTAGACCTTTCTTCCATGGTACCACTGGGTGAGTTCAAACCACCAACTTTTAGGTTAGCAGATGAGCACAAACCATTTGCACCACCCAGGGACCTGACCCAACTTTACAAGTAAGATAACAAGGACTAATGCCCTTGGGTTGAGTAAATACTTCCAGGGTTCTTGAATTTCACAGGAAAGAGACCCTGAAAAAGAAAGTCATTCCTGAGTTAAGTGTATAGTTACAGGCTGTGGTAAGTGCTATAAAGGAAATGTGCACAGAACTGTAATACTGTCTCATAGTGGGATTGACTTGGTCTGGGAGGATTAGAGGAGTTCTCTTGAGAACATGACTCTTTCAATTATCTATTGCTGCGTAACAAGCTGTCCCAAAATGTCATGGCTCAGAACAACAACCTTGAAGAAGAAGAAGGGATAAAGAGATGAACCATTTTATTTGCTCACGGTTCCACAATTTAGGCTAGGCTCAGCTGGTCCATTCTTCTGCTGGCCTGGCAGGTGATCACTCACTTGACTGCATTCAGCTGGCACACAGGCTAGGGCACAACTGGGATTCTCTCTCCATGTAGTTTCTCCATGTGGTCTCTCCAGCAGGATAATCACTTTTTATATGTTGGCTCATGGCTCCTGTCTTAGTTACCTAGTGCTGCTATAACAGAAATACCACAAGTGGATGACTTTAGCAAGAAAGTGTCAGGAGGCTAGAAGTCCAAATTCAGGTTGCCAGCTCCAGGGGAAGGCTTTCTTTCTCTGTCGGCTCTGGGGGAAGGTCCTTCTCATCAATCTTCCCTAGTCAAGGAGCTTCTCAGCAAGGGACCCTGAATCTGAAGGATGTACTATTCTCTGGCTCTTGTTTCTTGGTGGTATGAGGTCCACTTGTCTCTCTGCTCGCATCTCACGTTTATATCCCAAAGAGATTGATTTAAGACACAACTTAATCTTGTAGATCTGAGTCCTGCCTCATTAATATAACTGCCTCTAATCCTGCTTTATTGACATCATAGAGGCAGGATTTACAACACATAGGAAAATCACATCAGATGACAAAATAGTGGACAATCACACAATACTGGGAATCATAGACTAGCCAAGGTGACACATTTATTGGGAACACAATGCAATCAATGACAGCTCCCAAGAGCACAAAAGCAAAAGATGACATTCCTTCTTAATGCTTAGGCTTGGAACTGGCACAGCAACGTAGCCGCTGGATTCTATTGGTGAAAGCAGTCCCAGGGCCAGCCCAGAGTCAAGGGAAGGGCATGAATAGTGGAGGTGTAATTCTTCAGAAGTCACAATGTAACAGACTACCAGAGTCACATTAGGCAGAGATCTGAAAGATGAGTAGGACTTAACTGAGCAAAGAGAGAAGAAAAATGTTGCAGACAAGGGCAATAGTATACGCAAAGCTATAATGTCAGAGGGGCACAAAGTGCCTCTAAGCTACTGAAAGGAAGCCAGTTCGGCTGGAATGCAGAAATCAAGGAAAAAGTGGTTACAACAGGAAAGGGTCAGACTACATAGTGCCATTATATCCCTTAGGAACTCTTCTGGGTGCAAGTGGTAGAATCCAAGGCAAACTGACTTAAGCAAAAACAGACAGATCGAATGTATAGCTCATGTACTGAAAAGTCCAGGGCACAGTTCACTTCAAGCCTGGCTGTATCCGGGTCAAATGACATCACCAGGAGTTTGACTGTCTCCATCTCTTAGCTCAGCCTTCCTCTCTTTTGGCTTTATTTTCAGATGTTTCTGAAGCTCTAGGTTTACATTCTCCCAGATTTAATTCCTATAGTAAAGAGAAATCCTTTTTCTCAGCAGTCAGTCAAAGTCCCAGGATTGTATCAGCATCAGTCTGGGGCCCTATAGAAATAAAATGGTACTGTCAAATTAGGATAATTCCTAAGACAATTTATTTACAAACAGACTATTTCATTAGTGTGCTGGAGCTGGATCATGACAACTTGCAAGAGTTGATTGTTAACATTTCCTCCCAACACTGTGTTCAGTGACTTGATATTGGTAGCTTAAAATGGGCCATGGTGGGAATGTTTACACCACAGCAATTGGCAGATGCTACAAATTAGGGGTTCCCTTGCTTCCTCCAAAGCCATTTACCAGCACATCACTGGACTATTTACAAAGGTTTGGCAGAGATGTAGGGATCTTGCAAGGACCCAGGACTAATAGCAGCAGAGGTTCAAAGGAAAAGGGGAGAGAAAGGTTACCGGAATCCAGAAGAAGAGAGGAACAGTGACCTTTATTTGAGGGATACAAGCAGCCTGAGGAGTGTCATAGGGAAGAATCTGAAGGGTAAATATCCTGACCTCACTCTTTCCACTCTCCATTCTCCTACCAGGCCGTCTATTGGCCAAACCAAGCCAGAAGCCAGAAGGTACAAGAGCCCTGTTGATAGAGTCCAAATTAGTCAGCCTCCCTAGGCAGAGAGCAGAGTGGAGAGGGTTGGAGAGTGGCTCTGGAGGGACAAGAGAAAGGTATCCAGCGTAGCATCTCATTGGCTCTCACTGGATGACATGCCCATACCTGAAGCAGCTACTTCGGCTAGTGAGATGCATGCAGAGCTGATGGGGTAGGCCAGGGTCACATGCCCTTCAGGGGGCTGAGAGTAGAGTTAGCTCTATCCAAGCCACATGGATTGAGTGGAGCCTTTTATGAAGAAGGAGAAACAGGCAAATCAGCAGATATCTACCACATGTGGTATTTTAGGCCATGTTAAGAATTTGAGCTATAGTAATCCACTGAATGATTTAAATCACAGGCTGAGTGATCGAGTGAGTGGACAGATAGGCATGTTGAAAAAAAAATCATTCTGACTGAATTGAAGAGGAGAAATTAAACTCTAGATTCTTAACATTACTCTTATAGCAGCCCTGCTTCCTTGGTACAGGCCTATAATTGACACATAGCTGATTCTCACCCTGTATGATTTCACCATAATTTTCTACACGGAGTGGGGGGTGACATTCTTTTATAGGACTTGGGCAAAAAAGCTAAAATAACATAATCAGTCATTAAAGTAATTAATATCACTAGGACATGGAGTAGTTAAGCTGCCAATTTATTTCCCTAATGCCAAAAAGTACACTGTTAGCTTTAGAAAGTCCCCATGCTTTCCTTTACTGGAAACTCCCATGGCTGGATATTTCAACGGGTCAACCTAGATTCTCTTGTCATGTACTTCCTCCTTCCTGTGGTTTCAGATTCACTTCTATATGTAAACTTAAGAATTGCCACTTATATGAGAGTTTATTATATGGAAAAAGGAGTTTCAAACAGTAGAGAAAAGATAAAGTATTCAACCAATCGTATTGGGACAGTTGTCTAGTCATTCGGAAAATAAAATAAAACAAAACAGAATTAGATCCCTACCTCACACCAAAATCATACATTTATGATTTGAGGGGTAGAAAAAGTCTTAAATAAGACACAAAAGCCAAAAAACATAAAATAATGAATAGGCAGACATATTTGTATATTTAGATATGGATATAGATATCTACATATGTATTTATCATACAAAAATATATGTAAAAAGAACTATTATTGTTATGTGCCATCAAATCGATTCCAACTCATAGTGACCCCATGTGATGGAGTAAACTGCCCCATAGGGTTTTCTTGGCTGCAATCTTTATGGAAGCAGATCACCAGGTCTTTCTCCTGCAGAGCCAGTGAGTGGGTTTGAACCTCCACCCTTTCAGTTAGCAGCTGAGCACTTAATCGTTGTGCCACCAGGGCTCCTTATATAAAGAACTACTACCAATCAAAAAATGAAAAAGCAAACACTCCAATAGAAAAAAGCAGAAAAGACTATGAAAAGGTGATCCTGTGAAAAGATGTTCAATTTCTTAGTAAATATGAAGTAAGAATCCATTTTCCACCAATTTGCTTGGCAACATTTAAACTCTAGGTTTAAACATTTGTGATATCCAGTGTTCATGAAGATGTAGGGAAATAGGTGCTATCATTCACTGCTAAAGGTGTTATAAACAGTTACAGCCACTTCAGCAGCAACTTGGTAGTACTTTTAAAATTAAAATATACATACCTTATAACCCAGTTGTCCTTAGTATTTATTCTGGAGAAATGTTCAGACATTTGCACAAAGATACATGTACAAAGATGCTTATCTCTGCATTGGTTGCAAAATGAAATACTGGAAACAGCCTAAATGTCCATCAATAAGGGAATGCTAAATAAACTAGGGTCTATCCATGCTATAAAATACTATATGGCAATAAAAAAGAGTGAGGCATACCTATATGGGCTGGCATGGAAAGCTCTTAAGAGTGAAAAAGCAAGATACAGAATAAAATACACTATGATACAATAAGGAGTACCTGGATGGTGCAAACGGTTAAGCACTCTGCTACTAGCCAAAAGGCTGGCAGTTCAAACTCACCCAGAGGCGCCTCAGAAGACAGGCCTGGTGATCTGCTTCCAAAAGGTGACAGCCTTGAAAACTGTACATATATATATATATATATATATATATATATACACACACACACACATATGTATATATATATGCACACACACACACTCACACACACACACACACACAGATATATATATGGAGACCTGGTGGTACAGTGGTTAAGAGCTATGGCTGCTAACCAAAAGGTTGGCAGTTTGAATCCACCAGCTGCTCCTTGGAAACCCTATGGGGCAGTTCTACCCTGTCCTATAGAGTTGCTATGAGTCAGTCAGAATTGACTTGATGGCAATGGGTTTGGGTTTTTTGTTGTTTATATGTATATACATATATGTGTGTGTGTGTGTGTCTGTGTGTGTGTGTTTCTGTAAGGAAAGGGCCCAGAAGTATGAGTAATTGCTCATCTCATGAGAGGGTGAGAGGACTGGAGTTGTTTATGAAGGGAGAATTTAACTTTATCTGTAATGTTTTTATTTTTTATAATTAAAATGAATTATTTCTTGTATAATTAAAACTTAAATTAAAGCAATATTTTCTTTAAATGCCATGCTTTGCTTTAAAAAAAAAAAAAGGGTTTATTGAGCTATAATTTGCGTACCATACAATTCACCCCTGTGAAGTATACAATTCAGTAGTTTCTAGTGTATTCACAGAGTGTGCAGCCATCACCACAATTAATTTTAGAACATTTTCACCATCCCAAAAAGAAAGTCATCCCTATTCCCCACCCACCCACCCTCTAACCCTAGGCAACCACTAGTCAACTTACTGTCTTTATAGATTTCCCTTTTCTGGACATTTCATATAAATGGAATCATGCAATATATGATCCTTGGTGACTGGCTTCTTAGCATGTTCTCAAGGTTAATCCATACTGTAACATGTATTAAACACTACATTCCCTTTTATTGTGGAATGATATTCTATTGTATGTATATACCCTATTTTGTTTATCCATCATTCATCATTTGATGGACATTTGGGTTGTTACCATGTTTTGGCTATTATGAGTAATGCTGCTGTGAACATTTGTGTATAAGTTGGGTGGACGTCTGTCTTAGGCTGGGTTCTGTAGAGAAGCAAAACCAGTGAAGCATATATATAGAGAGAGATTCGTCTCCAGGAAATGGCTCACGCTGTTGTGGAGGCTGACACATCCCAAAGTCTGTAGGTCAGACATTGGCTGGAGGCTTCTCCTCACTCACATGGCTGCAGGGGCTGATGAACCCAGATTTGGCAGGTCAAATGGTAGACTACTGGCTCATAGGGCTGCGGAAGCCAGCAAATCCCTAAGTCAGCAGATCAGATGACAAGCTGCTGGCTCACAGGCCTGCAGAGCTGGCAAATCCCAAAGTTAGCAGATCAGGCAGCAGGCTGCTGGCTCAAGTCCCAAGAACCGGAGGTCAGATGATGATGAGCCTGAAATAAGATTCAGAGCAAGCAAGTGAACTTTGCCAGAATGTCCACATATGTTCTGGGTACAGGCCACACCCACAGGGAAACTTCCCTTACAACCGATTGGCTGATCACATCAGATCACATCATGGAAGTGATTACATTGTTTCAGAAAATGAAGGATAATTACATCAGATCCCAAAATGGTGGATAAGTACATAATACTGAGAAACATGTCCTAGCCAAGTTGACACATAACATTAACTATCACATCATCTGTTTTCAATTCTCTTGGGTATTTACATAAGAGTGGAATTACTGGGTCATATGGTAACTCTGGAGTCCTGGTGGTACAGTGGTTAAGAGCAATGGCTGCTAACCAAAAGTATCAGCAGTTCGAGTCCTTGGAAACCATATGGGGCAGTCTACTCTGTCATATAGCGTCACTATGAGTCAGAATTGACTTGACAGCAATGGGTCTGGGTTTTTTTTGTTTGTTTTATGGTACTCTATGTTTAACATTTTGAGGAACTGCCAGACTGTTTTCCAAAGCAGCTGCACCATTTTACATTCCCACCACATGCTGTATCTTTTGTAAACTACACTATGGGCTATGTTATGAGAGGCAACGGTTGCTTGCCTTCATTAAACTACCTCAAAAAATTTCTTTATAAATAGGCAAACAAATAAAAATTATATTACATTAATATATAATATATAATTAATTTATAGTAGAAAGTAAAACCCTGGGTAAGTACCACGTTGGGAAGTCCCCTGGGTTGAGGAGGGGAAGAGAGGCCTAGGGTGTAGACATTGGCTAGAGCAGTCCAACAGGGAAAGGGCGTGACCCAAGGCAACTCAAGCCCATTTCAAACAGGTATCTATATCTGGGGAATTCCTTGGAGTCAGGAACCCTGTTCCTCTGCTTTGTTTGGGACTCTACAAGGTATTGTATCAGTAAGGCTTAGGGCATAAATAAAAGGGATTATCAGAAATAGGATCGAGTTGCAGAGGAAGGGGTCTGCTAAGGATCCGAACCAGGTACAAGGGTTTGCGAAGTCAATTTTGACAGCCTGTCAGCCAGAACTCAAGGCTAGGCTCTAGTCCCTGCAACCTGGGGCTGCTGAACACCGTGGACTCACCGTTATGGTGAGTCGGACAGGGTAGGGGCTGGGCAGCTCTCAAACAAGGCATGTGGGCACTAGGGACAATCTCCTGACTGCCTAGTGGGGAGGGTCATTTAATAGAACAGCCCACAGATTTTCTGTATCTAGAGATGGACGGCATGACAGTGACATTATCACACTGCCAGGGTAGGAGGGCTGGAGCAGGCAGGAGCCAACAGCATCGCAATGGCAATTTCGAAGAACTTCATTGGTTCACAACCTGGTTTGGGGGTGGGGTTGCCGAAGAATTGTTATTATCCCAGAATATCTCAAAGCATTTCTAACTTTCCATTTATAACTTGGTATGAATTTTTACAAATCTTTCCTAAGTTACGATGGAATTTAGAAAGTCCACTCTTCAGTGTGAGAGCCCCTCAAAATAATATTCTTTACATAGTTGCTCAACATCTCTAAATGCAACATGTATTAAATTATATTTTATATATTGCCCTGAGATAATCTTTAAACCTTAAACCAAAAATATCCCCTGAAATCATCTTAAAACCGATCAATAGTTTAGCCTAACGAGTAAAAAAGATCTGCCTTGAGCATGATGGAGCCGTGGTGGTGCAGTGGTTAAGAGCTATGGCTGCTAACCAAACGGTCGGCAGTTGAAATACACCAGATGCTCACTGGAAATCCTATGGGGGAGTTTTACTCTGTCCTATAGAGAATCGATTTGACGGAAACGGGTTTTGTTTTGTTTTGGGTTTGAGCATTATGCTCTTTTAAGATCTATCTATATGGGATCAAATTGACAACAGCAACTTGAAAGATTAGATAGGAACCTTGGGGGACCATGAGTTTATATTAATGAGGGAGGAACAACTTAGGAAAGGAGGGTGAGAACAGTTGCACAACTCAAAGAATGTAATCAATGTCACTAAATTGTACACGTAGAAACCGTTGAACTGGTATATGTTTTGCTCTGTATATTCTCAACAACAACAACAAAATAAAAAATTTTTAAAAAGATATTTTATCAATGAAAATTATTCACTTAAGATTAATTTTCTCTCTTATTTCCACTAGCCAATGTAAAATAAATGCCCTAAAAAAAGTTGACACAGTAGTTCCCACTTTTCAGTGGTTCTGTTCTTTCTATAGTTCCCTTTTGTGATTTTTTTTTTTTTAAACCGGGTAACTTCTTGTAAAGTAGATTTAAAGAAATTAAAATGTAGATACAAAATAAATCTCTTGCCCATTTATTCATTACAGTAAGTCCCCAGGTGACCAACATCCGACTTAATGACTTATGGACAACTCTGACAACTGGTACTTGCTGTTTAACATTATGTAATTTTGCCCTCACTTTGAAAGATTGAACTAACCCCTACTCCCAACAAATACTTCCTCATAATCACCTTCACTTGCTGCATATGCAGCTTTTAAAGCGTTTAGAAAGCTTCAAGCCTTTTCTTGCACTAAAGTAAGGTTAAATAAGAACCGTATGCACCCGTTCTGACTACGTACAAATTCAACTTAAAAGACACACTTAGGGAATAGATCTTGTTCTTAACCCGGGGACTGCCTGTATTTGATCAAGAAGTTTAGCTGATGAGGCCATTTACACGTGCAATTAAAAAACATTCCAATGATATGTATCTACATAATGAGGCGATTTTTGTTATTCTTCTCTTTAAATACCACTTAAGGGCACTGTTTATTTGGACACTGTTTATTTCAATGTTGTTGTTGTTGGGTGCTGTTGAATTGATTTCCAACTCATAGGGACCCCATGTGACAAAGTGAAACTGCCCCCATAAGGTTTTCTAGCCTGTGATCTTTGTGGGAGCAGATCGCCGGGTCTTTCTCCCGTGGAGCCGCTGGGTTTGAATCGCCAACCTTTCAGTTGATAGTGGAGCACTTAACCTTTGCACCACCAGGGCTCCTTGTTTATTTCAAAAGGCCAGGCAAATTTTTATAATTATAAAATTGTAAGAAAGACAGTCCCTGGATGGTACAAACAGTTAACCACTCCACTGCTAGCCAGAAGATTGGAGGTTTGAACCCACCCCAAGTACCTCAGAAGAGAGAGCGGTCTACTTCCGAAAGGTCACGACCTAGCCTTGAAAACCCTGTGGAGTCTCCTCTGCACACATGACGTCACCATGAGTCAGAATCAACTAGATGGCAACTAACAACAACAACAACAAAAATTGGAAGAAGCTGTATGTATGTAGAAACCTGAGTTAACAGATAATATATTCTAATTTATTCATCAATGATTTCTGCCTCTTAGAGGCACTTCGGGCAGCTGCCTGGTTGGTTTGACTCTTAATCCAACTCTGTCTGCAGTATTTACATTTTTATTAGGTACAGCCGCTAGGAGTAATGGATTCTGTATTTTAGCACATGCTTCATGAAGAGGTATTTCCTTTTATTTTTGTTGGAGAGAGCATCAGGCTTCAAGGAATGCTGCCTATATCTCATTTTTCAGGATTTGAGAAAATAATCCACGATTATTCTACATGAGTTTAAGACTTGAAAAATATTCACTCTCAGTTCTTTTGCAAATGGAATCTTTTTATTTTACCACCATATATAATTCTGTCTGCCCTTGACCATTTTTAGTGTCCTTTTCTGGATCTTTTCTAGCTCTGTTATGTCTTTGAGAAGCAGAGACTAGAACCCTATAAAATATTCATTGTGTAAAATATTCCAGGGCCAGGCACTCCGTCAATTACAGTCATCTCTCTTTTTCTACAATGAGCCCGACATGTTTTCCATCATTTCCCCTGACATATCTCCCAGATATGCTGCTTGCCAGAGACTGAAACTTTTTTGAGAATTTACAGCTGGTTTCTTCATTTTGACATGAACCAAATCCAACCAAAACAAAAATCACACTTGAGATCAGTCATTCCTTAGCAAATGTTTATTGGACTTTGAGAATGTGCCAGGCATTGTACTAGATATGTGGGGGTGGGGATATGAGTGGTTTCAAATCTTAATAAGAAACAGTAGCTCTCAAGAAACACAGTCTAATGGAGGACACATGAAATAAAAATTACATATCTATATGTGGTGCAAATGGTTTACACTCAGCTGCTAACAGAAATGTTGATGGTTCGAATGCACGCAACCGTGTCACAGAAGAAAGGCTTAACAATCTACTTCCATAAGATGACAGCCATTGAAAACTCTATGGAGCACAGTCTACTCTGACACACGTGGGTCATCATGAGTTGGAATCCACTCAAAGGCAGTGGGTTTATGAGTTATCTGTATGTAAATGCTATGGGGTTCAAGTCAACCCATCTCTTAGAAGTTGTATTGCTGTTTATAACAAATTACCACAAACCTGGTGGCTTAAAACAACACAAATTTATTCTCTTACAGTTTTGGAGGTCAGAAGTCTGAAATGAATCTTACAGGGCTAAAATCCAGGTATCAGCAGAGCTGGCTTCTTCTGGAAGGTCCAGGGGAGAATCTGTTCCTTGCCTCTTCCAGCTTCTAGAGGCTGCTGGCATTCACCGGCTCATGACTACATCACTCTAATCTCTTGCATCATCCTTTCACCCTCTCCTCTCTCCGACCTCCTGCTTCCCTCTTATAAGGACTCTTGTGATTATGTTGGGTCCACCAAGATAATCCAGGATAATCTCCCATCTCAAAATCCTTAACTTAATCACATCAGCATAGTTCCTTTTTCCATATAACATTCACAGGTTCCAGGGATTAGGATGTGGACATCTTGGGGTGGGGAGGGGCATCATGCAGCCTACCACGGAATTGGAGGAAGAAATAACTTGAAATAGCACTTGAATTTTATTTTAGCAATAGCTAACAGTTATTGGGCTTTTGTTCTATACCAAACACTCCGCAAAATAGTTTGCATGTAATTTCTCGTTCAGTCTTTACACTAGCCCTCAGAGGTGGTGATTGTTATTGTCTCCATTTTGCAGACAAGGAAAGTGAAAGTAAAAAAGTTAAATAACTTGCCTAACATCCCAGTTAACAAGCAGAGGAGGCAGGGTTCAAATGAAGTCATCTGACCCAGAGCCTTTGTCCCAAAGCACCATGTTTACTGATAAAAAGAGAAATGAAGGAGAAAAGCATTCCAGGATGAGGGCACAGCATGTAAAAAGGCCCAGAAGCTTGAAAGACAACAGAGCCTTCAAAGTATAACTGGAATGAGGATATGAGGGTAAGTCTGGTGGAAGGTAAAGGTGGGAAGGGAGATAAGAATCAGATTGTGATGCATTCCATGAGAGATTGGGATTTTTTTTCCCTGTAAATGGTGACTTTTACAAAGGTGAGTAATATGAGTAATATGATTAGATAGTTGTTTTAGAAAGATAACTGACCACATTTTGGAAGTAAATTATAGAGTAGTGAATTTAGTGGAAGGGAGACCTCCAGTGAGGTTATTATACAGATCCAGATAAGAGATGATGGAAATTTGAACTAAACTCTGGAAGATAGAATTGGAGAAGAGGGCCAGACCAAAGAGACAGAGAAGCATAAACTCTACTGGAATTGTTGACCATATCAATATGGGTGTTGAGGGAGGTAAAGAGGGAAGAATTAAGGACAACTCAAGTTTCTGGCATGGGTAACCTGGTGTCAGTAACCAAAATGAGTAATACAAATTTCACAAAGTCCTCTGTTGTGATTGGCAAAGTAATTGGGACTTTCCAATGTCTGAAACCACCACTCATCTGGCAGCAAAGATGTCACTTTGAGGACTAAGGTGCATCTGACCCAAACCATGGTATTTTCAGTTACCTTATATGCATAAGAAAGCTGGACAATGAATAAGAAGACCAAAGAAGAATTGGTACCCTTGAATTATGGTGTTGGCGGAGAATATCAAATATACCAGGGAGAGCCAGAAGAACAAACAAATCTGTCTTGAAAGAAGTACAGCCAGGATGCTCCTTAGAAGCAAGTATGGCGAGACTTCGTCTCACGTACTTTGGACATGTTGTCAGAAGGGACAGTCCTTGTAGGAGGACATCATGCTAGGTAAAGTAGAGGGTCAGTGGAAAAAAGGAAGACCCCCAATGAGATGGATTGACACAGTGGCTGCAGTAATGGGCTGAAACATAACAACAATTGTGAGGATGGCACAGGATCGGGCAGTGTTTCATGCTGTTGTACGTAGGGTTGCTATGAGTCGAAACCGACTCGACGGCACCTAACAACAATATCTGAAAAACTGAACTCTTGTGATGAGAATAGAGGTCTGTGGGACAACCGTCACTGAGTAGTCAGTTCCAGTTAACTCAGGTCCAAAAGCCCAGTTACAGTACCCCTACATCCCAGCCACCCAGTCTGATCCTATAACCACACCACTAATGGAACTGAAAACAGTGATGTCAACGTACTAGCCATAACATTTGAAACCTGCATGATCCTGTAAAACCCATTGCCATCAAGTCAATTCCAACGCATAGTGACCCTATAGAACACAGTACAACTGCCCCATAGGGTTTCCAAGGAGTGGCTGGTGGATTCGAACTGATGACCTCTTAGTTAGCAGCTGAGCTCTTAACCACTGTGCTACTAGGGCTCTCATGGTTCTCTAAGAGGACTTAAAAAAGGACAAAGCCTTTTCCTTCTCCCCAAGGAGATTTTAGGCTAACTGAGGAGATAAGACAAAAACCATATGAAATAATTAGCAAAAATACAAGAGAGTTTATAATTAAGTGCTAAATTATTAAGTAAATTCCATTCAGAGGAAAGCGATGTTATTGCTACCCTCCAAGAAGAGCCAGGAAGGACATTAATTTTTGTTGAGTATCTGTTGCTAAGCCACCTCCCTGAAAAGTATTGTCCTGTTTCCCTAAGACATAGTTGCTAAGTGGCAGAGCCAGGACTTGAACTCAGGAGTGGCTGTCTTAGAGCTCCAGGAAGGCACAGTGGGAGCTAAGAGTGAAAGGTGCCTGGTGTCTAGGAGGTGCAACAGGGAGCAGGCAGATTATGTAGGAAATGCAGGAAGGCACAAGTTGTTAATTATTCCAGAAAGGAGACATCCTGCCTCAGACTTTGAGTTCGCCTACCCACTGCTGGGTGTTTTAAGCATTTCAGTTTGGCAATAAACATAAAGAGTTTAGTAACACAGGCATACGCTTGGAATATTTTGTGACAGCTCACTGTCATGAATAATTATTATAAAATAACAGCCATGAAGAGATCATGACTCAGCGTGCCCCACCTCAATACACTCCAAGATGTCCAACCTAAGGGCTTTCCAAAGTCCGGAGAAACTAGGCCAGTGAGCGTTTAAATTGCTGCTCAAGTAACACTCCAGATACGTAGTTTTATGGGTAAGAACAATGACTGATTTACACCAAGTTCTCACTTGGCCTTTTTCCTGTCAGCAAAATTTACTACTACCTTCTAGCTGTCTTCCTTTCAGTATTTAAAATTGTTATACTCCCAACAGTAAAGCACATCCAGCCAGCTGACAGGCAAAGAAAGGTTAGGGAGAAGTACGCGTCAGCGTGGGCTGGAGTTCACCAGGAAGAACGAGGGCACGTACTGGCCAAGCAATGTTGCAAGTGAGGAATTTCCTGAAGCCTTACGCAAACTCCAGTAATCCTGGGCAATGTTGCAGCTTCATTTCTGGTTTATATTAACTGGTTCTAGAAACACATAATGAGTGACCTAATTCTTTTACAATGGATTTTCTTTTTATTAGAGCTGTATTCTGGTAGGCTGCCTAATTTAATGACTTAAAAAATCAGCATTGAGTACTACACTGAGCTTGACCCTGATTTTAATTTCAAATACATCATTTCATTATTTAATAAATACAAATTCAGTTTTCTAAAAACAGCTTTTTGAGGTTTATTTTGCATTCTGTTAAATTCACCAGTTTTAAGTGTACAATTCAATGATTTTTTAAATATATTTATAGAGTTGTGCAACCATCACCACAATAAGAATTCATTTCTAAGCTTATTTTTTATTTGAATTTTTCAATAGATAACTTTCAAGAGGAAATGATATGCAGCAAAAAGTGTCTGTAATCTATATTTATTGAGTTTCAAGTGAACGGCGCACACTGCTCTTTCAGACCTCCGTGTTTGGAGTAACACAGTGTGTCCAGATAATGTGTTTTATTGTTGCACTCACACTGTGGTTTGACTGTTACTTGATGTCACTCTGAAGTGAGTGACCACTGAGGAGGGAGGGGGTTATACCCTCTCCTTAACTGGGCCTCATCATCACACACGGCAGCAGTGACCAGACAGCCCCTGAGTGCTTTCAGAGAACCATAAAATCAGTTGTTTTTGGTGATTCTTGATAGCACCCGTGAGAAGTCCCCTCATGGATCAACAACATCAGGTATTTATGTTTTTGCTTTTCAACCCTGATTCCAATTCCCTTCACCCACCTACATCACTCATTATGGCCTTGAAGTGTAGTACAAATCTCTTTCCAGTTTTTTTCCTTCTCCACATGGATCTCTGTGACTTCGATTTTAGCTTTTTTTAAAATTTGGTTTGCTCTTTCTTCGTGCTGAAGTGAGTACTAATCCACCTCCTTCTTCTGTCAAAGGCATCTTTATCACTTCCTCCTCTCTCCCTCTTCACAAACTATGCCTACAGCATATAACAAAAACTATACTTATGAAAGCCTTATTCACAAAATTTAACTCAGTCTGAGAAGCTTCTAAACTCTAGGGTTATATAGTTACCTCTTTAGGAAGTTGCATTCAGAATCTCAGTCTCAAGTATTCTACCCTCTGACCACCACCTCCCACCTTTCCAGCTCTAACTTTGATAATGCTTTCTCCTGCCTGGGACCTATAATCCATTGATCCTGGCACTATTTCACTGTCCATCATGTCCTCACATCTCTCCTTAATCAGCTTCTATCTGTGATTCATTACTACTTATTCCTGTTTCCCTTCATGTGGAAAAACCCAAACCCATGGCAAAACCAACTGTCCACAGCTCCACCCTTGCACCAGTACAGTTAAACATAACTAGAGGAAAGTAATCAACCATGTGGAGTGGCTGACATTAAATTATGACCACCAAACTCAAGTGTGTCCTTAGTCTGCCCAACAATCATACTGCATTTCCCTAAGCTGTTCACTCTTCCATTCCCCCCAGACAACTGTTTCACACCTTCTCTTATCTTCTCAAACCTCACTCAGCTGATGACCTTACCTCCCATTTCCCTGAGAAAATAAAAACAACCAGAAAAAAAAAGTATTTTATATGCTCCCATCACCACATCTACCATTTCCTCTGTATTCTCACATGTTATCATAAACTATCAAAGCTCCTGTCCAAGGTCAACTTTTCTGTAAAAAAAAAAAAGGACCATAATTTCTTCCCAATAAAATGTAGTATAGATTAAATAAGAAGCTAAGCTATATGCAAAAATATGCTAAATCAACCCAAATATTTTAAAGATAAATGTTATTGTGCTTAATTATATGTGTTAAAACTGGAGAAAAAAATGTATTAAAGGCCTACTTAAAGGAAGCAAAAGCTGGACAATGAAAAAGGAAGACAGAAGAAGAACTGGTGTGTTCAAATTGTGGTGTTGGTGAAGAATACTGAATATACCGTGGACTTCCAGAAAAATGAACAAATCAGTCTTAGAAGAAATGCAAACCGTAATGCTCCTTAGAAGTGAGACTGACAAGACTTCAGCTCATTTACATTGGACATGTCATCAGGAAAGACCAGTCACTAGGAAAGGACATCGTGTTTGGTAAAGTAGAGGGTCAGCACAAACGAGGGAATTCCTCAATGAGATGGGTTGACTCAATAGCGAAAACAATGGATTCAAACATACCAATGATCATGAAGATGGTGCAGGACCAGGCAACATTTCCTTCTGTTATAAAGAAGGTCTCCATGAGTTAGACCCAACTCGACTGCAACTAACAACAACAAAGGACAAGCACTTTGTGTGTTTGATTTTATTTAATTTTGATTAGCTTAATATTATCAGTAAGAGTAAGGCCAGGGGCCGACCGTGGAACAGACCAACAATTGCTCATATGCAACTTCAAGTTGAAGCTTGAAAATTAGTACAAGTCCACAAGAACCAGAGTGTGACCTTGAGTATATTCCACCTGAATTTAATGATCGTCTCAAGAATAGATTTGACTCATTAAACACTAATGACCAAAGGCCAGACGAGTTGTGGAATGACAATAAGTACATCATACATGAAGAAAGCAAGAGGTCATTAAAAAGACAGGAAAGAAAGAAAAGACCAAAATGGATGTCAGGAGAGATCTGAAACTTGCTTTTGAACATAGAGTAGCTAAAGTGAAAGGAGGAAATGATGAAGTAAAAGAGCTGAACAGAAGATTTCAAACAGCAGCTTGAGAAAACAAAGTAAAGTATTATAATAAAATGTGCAAAGACATAAGAGTTAGAAAATCAAAAGGGAAGAACACACTCAGCATTTCTCAAGCTGAAAGAACTGAAGAGAAAATCAAGCCTTAAGTTGCAATATTGAACGATGCAGGAAGCATCAAAAGAAGATGGAAGGAATACACAGAGTCACTACCAGAAACAGTTGGTTGACATTTAACCATTTCAGGAGATAGCATGTGACCAAGAACTGATGATACTGAAGGAAAACATCCAAGCTGCACTGAAGGCACTGGCGAAAAACAAGCCTCCAGAAATTGACGGAATATCAATTGAGATGTTTCAACAAACAGATGCAGCACTGGAGGTGCTCACTTGTCTATGCCAAGAAATTTGGAAGACAGCTACTTGGACAAGCGAACTGAAAGTGATCCATATTTGTGCCCACTCCAGAGAAAGGTGATCCAGCAGAATGTGGAAATTATCGAACAATATCATTAATATCACCTGCAAGTAAAATTTTGCTGACGATCATTCAAAAGTGATAGCAGCAGTACATCATCAGGGAACTGCCAGAAATTCAAGCCAGATTCAGAAGAGGATGTGGAATGAGGGTTATCATTGCTGATGTCAGATGGATCTTGGCTTAAAGCAGAGAATACCAGAAAGATGTTTATCTATGTTTTATTGACTATGCAAAGGCATTCGATTGTGTGGATCATAACAAATTATGGATAACATTACAAAGAATGAATTCCAGAACACTTAACTGTGCTCATGCAGAACCTGTACATAGACCAAGAGACAGTCATTTGAACAGAAGAAGGGGATACTGCGTGGTTTAAAGTCAGAAAATGTATGCGTCAGGGTTGTATCCTTTAACCATACTTATTCAATCTGTATGCTGAGCAAATAATCCAAGAAGCTGGACTATAGGAAGAGGAATGGGGCATCAAGATTGGAGGAAGACTCATTAATAACCTGCAGTATGCAGATAACACAACCTTGCTTGCTGAAAGTGAAGAGGACTTGAAGCACTTACTGATGAAGATCAAAGACTACAGTCTTTAGTATGGATTACACCTTAACATAAAGAAAACAAAAGTCCTCATAACTGGACCAATAAGCAACATCATGATGAACAGAGAAAATATTGAAGTTGTCAAGAATTTCATTTTACTTGGATCCACAATCAATGCCCACGAAAGCAGCAATCAAGAAATCAAACGCCGCATTGCATTGGGCAAATATGCTGCAAAAGACCTCTTTAAAGTGTTAAAAAGCAAAGATAGCACTTTGAGGTGCACCTGACCCAAGTCATAGTGTTTTTCAATCACCTCATATGCATGGGAAAGCTGGACAATGAATAAAGAAGGCCAAAGAAGAATCAATGCCTTTGAATTTTACAATGTTGGCAAAGAATATTGAATATACCATGGACTGCCAGAAAAACGAACAAATCTGTTTTGGAGGAAGTACAGCCAGAATGCTTCTTAGAAACAAGGATGGCAAAAGTACATCTCACATACTTTGGACATGTTATCAGGGGGGACCAGTCCCTGCAGAAGGACATCATGCTTGGTAAAGTAGAAAAACCAAAAACACCAAACCTGTTGCCGTCAATTCTGACTTGTAGCGACCCTGTTGGACAGAGTAGAACTGCCCCAGAGGGTTTCCAAGGAGCAGCTGGTGGATTCAAACTGCTGACCTTTTGGTTAGCATCTGAGCTCTTAACCACTATGCCACCAGGATGGTGAGACTATGTCTCACATACTTTGGACACGTTACCAAGAGGGATCAGTCCCTGGAGAAGGGCACCATGCTTGGTAAAGCAGTGGGTCAGAAAAAAAGAGGAAGACCCTCAACCAGACGGACTGACACAGTGGCTGCAACAGTGGGCTCAAGCATAACAACAATTTTAAGGATGAAGGCTGGGTAGTGTTTCGTTCTGTTGTACATAGGGTCGCTATGAATCAGAACTAACAACAACAATGTTAGTCCAAATATAAGCACACTAAGGTTTTGTCACCTTCTCTTCAAAAAGTTAAAATCCAATATAAAAAGACCAGAGAAAAATAACAAAAGGAAATGTCTCATTTAATTTTCTTTATGTGATCCTGAGCACTTCACTTTTATTATTATTGAAACAATCAGTGTTCAAAATCTTTCTAAGAGGATTTATGTCTGACTGCTATTCATGTTAGAGAAAGTAAACACCTGCTTAGTAACATTTTTAGATAACATGACCTTGTGGGTTTTTCCCTCCACAAAAAAAGAACAAGCTAGGGTTTTTTCCAAAGATATGTTAACCAGTCTAGCTATGTACTCACACCACCCTGGTATCTATTTGTACAAGATGTACACTTGCTTATGTGTGCCTGTAGGTTTTAGTCCTGTTATTTTGTAACACTGTTTTCTAATAAAAGTCCTTGAGCATTTTCTACGTCCTCAGCCTTCTTCCCCTGCCTTTTCTGAGAAGATGTGACCCACTTACTAGCCTAAAGCAGATGTACCTTCTAAAACCACGTCAAGGTTAGAGGTGAGAGGCTGGCTTTATTTTTAAAGAAGAGGCTTCTCTCACAGACCTGGGAGATCAGCTGCTCTGAACCAGGAAGGGGGTTTCCACCAACAAGAGAGATCTAAACACCATTGTTCATCGTGTACTTTTGAATGTGTACTTTTGAGCACAAATAGTAAACCTTCTCCGCCGGCTACTTTTGAATTTATCTCTTCCTTGACCAAAGCTCTTTCATAGCTTGGCCTCACTTTCTCCTTAGAGCAACTTTTTGGGTGCGGTGGTTGTAGAGGTAGGAAATCAGACTAGCCTAGAGCAGACTGCTCTGAGTACAACCTTGGACGGCTGCCCAGAGTGGCGGAAAGAATGCTGCCTGGACACCAGGTGATCGGATTTCTAATCCCAGCTCCACTGCGGAACCCTCAGCACATCACGTATTCTTCCTGGGCATTAGTGTCCCCATGTGAAAAACGTGAACCAGATGTACTGTAAAGTTTCCACTGTCCTTCTGAGGCTGTATCAGAGGGGAAAAGATTGAGGATAATTCATTGTTTGATTTCTCTTGGCAAAGAAAATTATACATGTGACTGAAAATCTATCTGCTCATGTACAAATTCATACTAAGGCAGTCTAGTTAAAAGAAATAGAACTGTGGCACAAATGAAACTTTTCTTTCCATAAAACCAAATAATCAAAATTTCAGGCATTTCTTAGAAATGCTAGTAAATAAATTTCTTGAGAGTCATTTGTAAAGTGGTTATATCTCTTGGGTCTGAGATTAATGGGTAATTTCTATTTCCTTTTTATCTTTTTATGTCTTCTCTGAATCTTTCACTAATATGTGATTAATTCTGTGATTAGAAAAGATGCTGTCTTAGTTATCTAGTGCTGCTATAACAAAAATACCACAACTGGATGACTTTAACAAACAGAAATTTATTTTCTCAGAGTTTAGGAGACTAGAAGTCCGAATTCAGAGCACAGGTTCACGGAGAAGGCTTTCTCTCTCTGTCGGCTCTGGAGGAAGGTCTGTGTTGATCAGGACAGCCTCTTCTTGGCCATGTCCACAGGCAGGCCTCTCTCTGGCCCTCAGCCCCTCAGCCTGGCCTCTGCCCTGCTCGGGCAAGTGTTCTCTGCTGACAAGCACCCAGAGGCACCCTGCTCCGCCAGGAAGCCTCCTGCCTGAAGGATCTCAGGCTCTTTCACTCGTTAATCAGCTCTTGTGCTGGTCCTGCACCAGTCTCCTGCCGTTCTCACACTGGTCTCCTGTTTCTGCTACCACTGTTTCTCTACCATCACTTCTTGTCATCTTGCACCATCTCCAGTGTTACAGCTCTCTCTGTGTGTCCCCTGGTTCTAGGAGGTTCTCAGCACAGGGACCCGGGATCCAAAGGAAACACTCTGATCTTCTTCTTGTGGTATTGAGGTCCCTATCTCTGCTATGGGGTCACTATGAGTTGGAACTGACTCAATGGCACCTAACAACAACAACAATCTGCTTGCTTCTCTCCCCTGTTATCTCTTATAAAGGGTGTGACTCAAGTAAGGGTGTGACTTGAATAAGGGTGGTAAGGATGGTAACTGGGGTAAGGGGTGGTGACTTGAGTCACACTCTCTAGTAAGGTGGTGACTCAAGATACATCCCGTCCTAATCCTACCTCATTAACATAATGGACCACTCACTCCCAAATGGGACCATAACCACAGGTATAGAGGCTAGGATTTACAACACATCATAAAATGGAGGATAATTACATAAGATCATAAAATGGAGGAGTCACACAATACTGTGAATCATACATAGCCTAGTCAAGTTGACACATGTTTTGGGGGGACACAATTCAATCCGTAACAGATACTTTTAAAGAAAAACATGGCTTTAACCATGTAAATGAAGAGAACAGAGAGTAGGAAATTTTTTAAATAATAATAATGATAACTAATATTTAAAAAAAACCAAACCCAACCCAGTGCCATTGAGTTGATTCTGACTGATGGTGATCCCGTGTGTTACAGAGTAGAACTGCTCCATAGGGTTGGCTGTAATTTTTTTTTTTTAATATTTTATTGTGTTTTTGGTAAAAGTTTACACAGCAAGTTATGTTCTTATTTAATAATTTCTACACAGATTGTTCAGTGACATTGGTTACATTTTTTACATGTGTCAGCCTTCTCATTATTTCTTTTCCGGTTGTTCTGTTTCCATTAATCTAGCTTCCCTATGCCCCCCCTTACCATCTCATCTTTGGCCTAGGGTAACTGTTTACCATTTGGTTTCATCTAGGTGATATTATTTATTTTATGAGCCAATCTGTCATTTGGCTCAAAGGTGATCTCCAGGAATGGTTTGAGTTCCAAGTTTAAAGGGTATCCCAGAGCAGTAGTCTTGGGGGTTCCTGTAGTCTGTACTGGACCAGTAAGTCTGGCCTTTTTTTAGGAATTTGAGTTTTGTTGTACATTTTTCTCCCATTCTGTCCAGGACCATGTATTGTGTCCACAGTCAGAACGGTCGGTAGTGGTAGCTGGGCATCATCTGTTTCTTCTGGTCTTAAGGTAGATGAGTTCATTGTTTGTGCAGACTATTAGTCCTGTAGGAGGCTAGTTTCTTCCTTGAGTCTTAGGTTTCCTTCTTTGTCTTTTGCTCAGGAGAGTAAAGACCAATAGTTGTAGCTTAGATGGCTGCTTACAAGCTTTTAAGACCCCAGACACTACTCACCAAACTAGGATGTAGAACATAAACTTTTAAGTATGCCAATTGACCGAGTTGCCCCACAAGACTATGGTCCTAATTGGCTGTAATCTTTATGGAAGTAGATAGCCTGGCCTTTCTTCTATGGTGCCGCTGGGTAGGTTCAAACCATAAACCTTTCAGTTAATAGACAAGCGCAAACCATTTGTGCCACCCAGGGAGGCTTAACTAACATTTACTGAGTGTTTATTATCTGCTGGACAGTAACTGGCTCATTTACTTCCTCCCAACAACTCTCAGAAAGAGGCTATTTACTGTTATTCTCATTTTACATAAAAGGTCACAGAGCTGGTAAGTGCAGTAGCTGGTGCTTCGCCTAGATGGTCTAACTTCAGGGTCCTTGCTATTTATCACTGTGCTCTACTGATTCCCTAAATTATCTAGAAATTAGGAATACCTGGCTTGGAAAACATTGTACGATTTTAGAGAACAGATTTATCATACAAATTACCTTTTATTTAGGTTAATAGTTCCTGAACTCCCTTTAACAGAAGGCTAGAGGAAAGTTGTTTGAAACTGTGGTAGGCCTGTGATTTAAATTTTGCCGTGGATAATCCAAAGCGGAAAAACCATCTCTGTACCAGGATTAACTATATAGACAGACATTGGTCCATGTTGACATCTGGGGCTCTTTTATGTAGATACTGCAAATAAAGTTTAAACAAGGTAATTAGAATTGCTTAGAAAAATATTGGGGCTACCAGCAACTGCTAAACAGTTTTTTTTAATGATTTTTTTTTTTTAAAGATACAATCTATCCATGGAACAAGATTCTATCGGCACAGAAAACAATCAGGGAGAAATGATACTCGTGTGTACATGTATAGCCCCAAAGAAAGGCCTTATTGCCACCATCTCATTTGGTGTTAATAACCCAGTTCCTGTCCAGTCCTCAGGTGGGAACTTCAGCTACTTTAGGGCTTTTGAAAGTTAGTCTTGTGTCTCCTTTCATCTTACACTTTGGGAAACTGGATTACAGAACTAATTTCAGGGCCCAGAATTGAAGGCCTCATGCTCAATAAATATTTCCTAGATGAATAATTGCTAAAGGTGTGGTCCTTCTGGACAAGCAATTTCACCTAATACCGCAGGGTAGGGAAAGACACAGTACCACAAGATACAAGAGAAACTACCTACACTGACCAAATCAGGTCCTGATTGTGGGGCTGAGGGGTCGGGGGAGTAGCAGCATTGTTCAGTGGGAACTGATCATACTTTGCAACTGGAAATATCTGGGTTCAAAATCTAGTGCTGCCGCTTACTTAGCATATCACGTCATTTTCTTAACCTTGAGTCTCAGTTTCCCCATTTAAAAAAAATGCCTAACTTTCAGGGCTGCTGAAAGTGGTGGTTTTAAAAGTGGTACTTACAGTGCCTCTTAAGTTTGGGCAAGAACAGAGGGGCATTTATTGAGGTTTTCTTTGATCTTTAGTTTCATTCCCACCCCAAGGAAGAGACCCTAATCTGATGAGTCATTCCAGGGCGCTGATTGGGCCACATGAGGCTGTCTTTGTCTTGTCAGAGTGCCAAAACGTTTCCAGCATGGAAAGAGAACCACCCATTGTTTTTCTCTCTAGCCTTCTCTATTCTCGCTGGCTTGCTGGCATACATGCTAGAGTGGTAAGTGGCCAGCTCGCTCTTCCCCTTTTTTCTCCTAGGTGGCCCAAATGGTAAAGCTGATGAAACCACAGCCTTCAGGAGAAAAGACCTGTCCATCCATCCTGTTTTCTTGGCCTTCTACTGTCTCTTCTCTTCAGTTTCCTGTCTCCCATGTGACCGACCAACTGATGGTAATATTTGGGTTTAGATTTAAGGATAAGGCCTAATCCAGTCATTCTTACCAAAGTTCCCTACCTCAGCATTTTAGACACAAGCCCAGCAGTCATAAATGTTACTGTAGCCACACTGAAATTTTATCACAGTACATCTCAGATGTGCAAAGAAAATGTTGGAGATGGGACTTAAAATGACCAATTAAAGTATCTCACTCTTCTGATTTAACATAGTCCCATTTCAGGTAATGATTCCCCATTAGAGCTGTTTCTCTCCCTTTTTTCCTTCCTCCTCAAGACGGTGTCAGGAGGTGGTGCTTAGGTGATCTCATGGTGGCTCGTAGCCCATGCTCTTCTCCTCTGGATCCTTGCCAGCCAGTGTTACAAGGATGCTGGTCTGGTCTTGTCCCTGAGCTGCCAAACCTGTCTGCTCTCTTGGCTCTCCTCCTCTCCCCACTCCCATGGGCTGGAAGGGACTTTACCTATGGCATATCTGCCTCCTTACAAAGATGAAATTTGTAAACACCCCCTTCCCTGGGGCCTACTGGCAGAGTGACTACTGGGAAACACAATTTATGGGAGGAATAAAATGCACACACACACACATCCATTATCTTTGTCATAATACTTTCCTTTATCCTTTGGGAACCTTGTGGGAAGGGGAACTTGGAGTTTGGAGTTATCCCAAATATTTCATAAAGTTAAGCTTTTACAGATTTCTTGGATTATCCCTACAGATGGCTTTGTTTCCCATTACACTGTTTTTATACTCTCCCAATATACCCCAGTAGAATGTGCAGGGGATTTTGTCTGTTTTGTTTACTGCTTGTAACCCCAGTGCCTAGAAAAGTGCATGGCACAAAGTAGGTGCTCAAACAAAAGTTTTAAAAATATGTATTAATTCATTTAAAGTTAACAACAAAAATACATTACATGTTAGCATAATAACATTTTTATGAAAAATAGCTCTATTTCCAGGAGAAAAATTAGTGAGAAGAGTGTGATTTACTTTTTTGCGAATTTCTTTTCTGACTGGCTTAAGAGAAAACAGCTGGATTCTCATATCTGCTCTGCCCTCAATCTGTTGTGATATGTTTTGGTTGAAATCTGGCCTCACACATATATGTAGTTGGAAAAGGGAGGATTTCAAGAACCCCGTGGTTTCTCTGACCACATTCTGAAAACTGCTGCCCTAGAGTGATAGTAGCTGCTGCAATAATAATGATCTTTTCTGTTACAGCCCCCAGCCCTCCAGGGACCCCAGATTCTGATACTAGAACAGAACCCCAGCTTCTCATCCTCTGTACCCACAGCCTTTTTGCTTAAGATTGCACAATTCTTCAGTAATGTATAAAACAGCTAGTAGTCTTGAGCAGGAAAATTAGATAAGGTCTATGTTCCTGAGAAGGAAGAGGGAGTGTGTTGGTCTTGGGTAGAAGGGAGTAGACTAGACATTCTATAAAACGGATAAGGAAAAGAAGACACATCACACATGTTCAGTAAGGAGAGATAGCAAGTTATGATGTTCAGGTACACTTTTGAAAAAAGATGCCTCAGTGTCTGGACTCAACAAAAGAAACAAACAACGAAGCTCAACCTGCTGGATGTGTGTGCAAGGGGCTGGTTCTCAGAGTGGGAGGAACTGATGTACATAATTATATTTCAGCCTCTACATCTCCTTGGACGTAGCTGGCAGGGCTACAGCTTTGTCCTCATTAGTTGAAGAACTGATGGAAATACAGCAGACTCTTAACAGGTGCACATTGGAGCAGCCTTGCTACTAAAGGGCTACCATGGGTGGAAAGGCTTCAGGTTATGCCTTCTGGTTTACAAATCCTTCCCCAAGGACCAGCACCACCACCAACACCTTCACTATGTATCTTACCTGCCTGCTTTATAGAGGAAAGGTACAGGCAGCCACCTGTCAACAGCCCTAGCTGGTCCCCAGATACCACCTATCTTCCTCCCATCACAAGTGGCCCAGTGCCTCCAGGGAGCATGTGCATATGTGTGTACGTAGTGACCCAGTGATGATGCAACCAGAGGCAAAAGCCACAGCCTGGATTATTTAAGTAAACAGGTAACAAGCCCAACCTCTGTACTTGGGACTTTCCAAGGCTTTTTCTTAAATACTAAGGAATAAACTAAGGAGTCCTGGTCATGCAGTGGTTAAGCACTTGGCTGCTAACTGAAAGGTCAGAGGTTGAAACCCACCAGCCGCTTCATGAGAGAAACTTCAGTCTGCTTCTGTAAAGATTACAGCCTTGGGACAAGGGCCCAAAGTCCATCAAATGGGGAAAAGACAGTCTTTTTAACAAATGGTGCTGGCAAAACTGGATATCTAGCTGCAAAAAAATGAAACAGGACCCATATCTCACACTGTATACAAAAACTACTTCAAAACGGATCAAAGACCTGAATATAAAGCCTAAAACTATCAAGTTCATAGAAGAAAAACTAGGACCAACACTTCAGGCCTTAATACATGGCATTAACATGTTACAAACCATAACCATCAACGCACAAACCCCAACAGATAAGCTAGATAACTGGGACCTTCTAAAAATCAAACACCTATGCTCTTCAAAAGACTTCACCAAAAGAGTCAAAAGAGAACCTACACACTGGGAAAAAATTTTTGGACAGTACAAGTCAGACAAAGGTCTAATCTCCATAATCTACAAGAAAATCCAACACCTCTACAACAAAAAGACAAATAATCCTATTAAAAAATGGGCAAAGGAAATGAACAGACACTTCACCAAAGAAGACATTCAAATGGCCAACAGACACATGAGGAAATGCTCGCGATCACTAGCCATTAGAGAAATGCAAATTAAAACCACAATGAGATACCGTCTCACCCCAGCATTACTGGGACAAACAAAAACACTGGAAATAACAAATGTTGGAGGGGCTGCAGGGAGATGGGAACTCTTATGCACTGCTGGTGGGAATGCAAAATGATACAACCATTTTGGAAAATGATATGGCGCTTCCTCAGAAAGCTAGAAATAGACATACCACTCAATCCAGCAATCCCACTCCTAGGAATATATCCTAGAGAAATAAGAGTCGTCACTCGAATAGACATATGCACACCTATGTTCATGGCAGCATTGTTCACAATAGCAAAATGATGGAAACAACCTAGACGCCCATCAACAGATGAATGGATAAACAAACTATGGTGCATACACACAATGGAGTACTATGCAACGAGAAAGAACAACAATGAATCTGTGAACCACCTCATAACATGGATGAAACTGGAGGACATTATGCTGAGTGAAATAAGTCAATCACAAAAGGAAAAATATTGTATGAGACCTCTACTGTAAAAACCCATCAAAAAGTTCACACACAAAATGTAACAATCTTTGTTGGTTACCAGGGATGGGAGGGGTGGGGGGGAAATACTAAATAGGCAATAGTTAAGTGGTGCCTTGGGTGAAGGGTGAGACAGTACACGATACAGGGGAAACTAGCACAACCTGTACAAGGAAAGGTCATGGAAGCCCCATAGACACATCCAAACTCCCTGAGGGACTGAATTGCTGGGCGGAGGACTGTGGGGACCATGGTCTCGGGGAACATCTAGCTCAATTGGCATGACACAGCTTATAAAGACAATGTGCTACATTCTACCTTGGTGAGTAGTGTCTAGGGTCTTTTAAGCCTGTGAGCAGCCATCTAAGATACTCCACTGGTCTCATCCCTTCGGGAGCAAGGGAGAATGAAGAGAACAGGATACAAGGAAAAGATTAGTCCGAAGGACTAATTGTCCACAGCGACCAAGGCCTTCACCGGACTGAGTCCAGTACAGCTAGTTGGTGCCCAGCTACCACCACTGACTGCTCTGACCAGGATCACAACAGAGGGTTCTGGACAGAGCTGGAGAAGAATGTAGAGCATAATTCCAACTCACAAAAAAAAGACCAGATTTACTGGCCGAAACCTCGAGAGTATGGCCCCCAGACACCCTTTTAGCTCAGTGGTGAAGTTACCTCCGAGGTTCACTGTTCAGCCTGGGAGTGGACAGCCCCATAAAACCAAATGAGACTAATGAGGTACAGGAGTCCAGTGACAAGGGCTAGAAGGCAGAAGGGGACAAGGAAGCTGGTGATAGGGAACCCAAGGTTGAGTAAGGATATTGTTGATGTGTTGTGAGATTGTTAACCATTGTCATAGGGCAACATTTGTAGTAACTGTTAAATGAGAAACTATATTGTTCTGTAAGCCTTCATCTTAAGTGAGAATAACAGCACAATTGGAAGAGTGTAGTCAATGTCACTGAACTGTGCATGTAGAAATTTTTGAAATGGTGTATCTTTGGCTATGTGTATTTTCACCAAAAAAAAAAAGGTTGAGAAGTTAGAGGGTTAATATGTGTGGGGTTGTTAACCAATGTCATAAAACAACATGTGTACCACTGTTTCGTGAGAAACTATTTGTTCTGTAAGCCTTCACCTGAAGTACAATAAAATATAAAAAAAAAAAAAAAAAAAAAGATTACAGCCTTGGAAACCTTATGGGGCAGTTCTACCCTGTCCTATAGGGTCACTGTGAATCGGAATCAATTTAATGCCAATGGGTTAAGGAATAAACTTACTATCTCTACTGCACTTAATTGTATAGTGTCTTGCAACATCTTTTGCATTATTGTTCTACATTACTGTTTAAATGGCCTGGAGCCATGATGGCCTTGTTTTGCACTGCAATCCCCAAGTCGAATATACTGTGGCCATAGAAAACACTTAATAAGTTTTTAGTGAAAGTTTCCCATCACCCCAAACAGAAATTCAGTACGCCTTCAACAATAACTCCCATTCCCTCCTCCATCTAGCTTCTGGTAATCACCAATAAGCTTCTTTTCTCTATACATTTGCCTAATCTAGATATTTCACAGAAGTGGAATCATACGATATTTGTCGTTTTGTGTCTGACTTATTTCATTCAGCATAATGCTTTCAGGTCCATCCAACTCATAGCATGTATCAGAATTTCATTTCTCTTTATGGCTGAATAATAACCTACTGTATGCTTATACCACATTTTGTTTATCCACTTATATGTTGATGGACACTTGGGTTGTTTCCACATTTTGGCTATTGTGAATAATGCTGCAATGAACATTGGTGTACACGTGTCTTTCAAGTCTCTTGGGTGTAGGTATATATAAATACAGATACAGATATATATACCTAGGAGTGAAATTGCTGAGTCACATGGTAATTCTGTGTTTAACATTTTGAGGAACAGGCCAAACTGTTTTCCATAGCAGCTGTACCATTTTACATTTCCACCAGTAATGCATGAGGGTTCCAATTTCTCCACATCTTTGCCAACATTTGTTATATTCCGCTTTTCTGATAATAGTCATCCTAGTGGGTGTGAGATGGATCCACAGGTTTTTACCTAAGGCAGGACAGCAGTGCCTTGGAAAGGAAGATGTGGCATTTCAATGAAAACATTAAACTAATAAATAAATAATAATGGAAAGGCCAGGCCGAAGGAATTTCCATTTAGGACAAGAAGGTTTCTGTGTCTCTCTAAGAATTCACTTTACCTATTAGCTTAATAAGTGAAAAAAAGCATTGGGTTCTAGTCTTCCAAATATTTATCAACAGCTATGTTGAGATATGATTCACATACCATAAAATTCACCCTTTTAAAGTTTACAGTTCCGTGGTTTTTAGTATAGTCACAGAGTTGTGCAACCATCACCACTGTTTAATTTTAGAATATTTTCAGAAACTCAAAAGAAACCCAGCACTCATTAGTAGTCATTCCCCATTTCCCTCTCTCCCAAGCCCCTGGCAACCATTAAATCTACTTTCTGTCCCTATGGATTTGCCTTTTCTGGACATTTTATATAAATGGAATCATAAAACATGTGGTCTTTGTGACTGGCTTCTCTCACTTAGCGTAATGATTACAAGGTTCATCCATGCCACAGTATGTATCAGTACTTCATTCCTTTTTATGGCCAAATAATACTCATTGTATGGCTATACCACTTTTGTTTATCCATTCATCAGCTGATGGACATTTGTGTTGTTTCCACTTTTTGGCTATTATGAATAATGTTGCTCTGAATATTCATGTACAGGTGGATATATGTGGACATATGTTTTTTATTATCTTGGGTACATACCTAGGAGTATAAGTGTTGGGTCATATAGTAACTCTATGTTTAACATTTTGAGGAAATGACAAACTGTTTTCCAAAGCAACTGCATCATTTTACGATTCATTAGCAATGTATGAGGGTTCTAATTTCTCCATATCCTTGCCAACACTTGTTATTGTCCGTATTTTTTATTTTAGCTGTCCTAAAACCAAAAAGAAAAAAAAAACACAAAAAAGTTGCCTTCAAGTCAATTCTGACTCATAGGGACCCTACAGGACAGAGTAGAACTGCCCCATAGTTTCTAAAGAGCAGCTGGTTGATTAAAACTGCTGACCTTTTGGTTAGCAGTCATGTTCTTAACCACGATGCCACCAGGGCTCCTTAGCCATCCTAGTGGGTATGAAAGGAGCCCTGGTGGTGCAATGGTTAACTGCTCGACTGCTAACTGAAAGGTCAGCAATTTGAACCCACCAGTGGCTCTGTGGAAGAAAGACCTGGTGATCTGCTCCTGTGAAGATTACAACCTAGGAAACCCTACAGGGCAGTTCTACTCTGTCATATAGGGTCACAATGACTTGGAATCGACTTGACTGCACATAACAGCAATGGGTATGAAGTAGTATCTCATTATGGTTCTGATTTGCATTGCCCTAGAACTAATGACATTGAGCATCTTTTATTCTTTGATGAAATGTCTATTCAAATCCTTTGTCCATTTTTAAATTGAGTTATTTGTCTTTCCATTGTTCTAACAGTTCTTTTCATATTCTGGATACAAGTCCTCTATCAGACACGATTAGCAAATGGTTTCTCCCATTCTATGTATTGAGTTCTACCCTTAACTCTAAAGCTTGAGAGAATTATTTTACTTTCTTCACCTGGAAAATGAGTGGGATCAATGGACTCCAGCATTTACATATAAGCGTGCATATATACTGGGAGCAGATGTCAAGGACCCAGGAGTCCAAGACACCAAGGGATAAATGTAGTTCATCTTCTGGACTGCCAATATTATTTAGAGATTTGGGGGTAAACTGAATCCCACTTTACCACATGTACAAGTTTAGAGAGGAGGAAAACTGTATGTGCTGAGCAAATGGAAAACTCAACACTTCTGAGAACCCTATGGCAACAGGACTGCAGTTGTGTCTAGGTAATCAGGGTGAGTATACTTTGGAGAGATCACATTATGTCTGACCACTAGAACCTGGTGAGCTGAGCATGTGACTTTGCAGCAAGACTTCAGAAGCTAATTTTTTAAAAAATAAGCTGGTCAACTTCACAAACCACTGTTTGTTTTATGGCTTTTAACTTTTGATCATTCAAGTCGGCTCACTTTCCTGCTGCTGTTATTTTATTCACTATATTGTGCTTAGTTCTACTTCCCACCACAGTCAGTTCCCTGAAACATAAAAATATTAAACATCCTGATTTTCCTGATAGTGTAATAATTTTGAAAAACGGAATTTTCTACACAGGATGAATTTGAGAAAGCGCTGATGATAAATAACACATCTAAAGCTGCAGCCACTGACTCAGTAGCGAGGAACACAGGATATTCTTAGATGGCTTATTTAAATGTGGGTTTTAACCTGTGTGAATACATACACACCGAAACCTTGGTTTTTTCTATTTGAGAATACCTTGACCAAAAAAAAAAAAAAAACAGGCAATAAATTTTGTTCCTGCAATCATATGCAGTAATATTTAAAAACCAATGATTCCAAATTTTAAAGGAAAAACACATTAATTTTTTGAAACTTAAAAGAATAAAGCTTTACCAGGGAGCAATTAGTAGAAAGCACAAATGGGTTAAAAATTGCTTGAAGCTCCTCCGACAACCAGTTGGACCAGGGGTGGATACCAAATCCAAGCTGGACAGATTGGAATCCTTTCTTGGAAATTTGGAAGAGGAACTCTCATGGTTGCTTTAGTTGTGAGCGGGAACTGAGAGGTCTAGGTCAGGTTGATGGCCCAGAGCTCCTTCTCAGGCTTGGTTAGCTTTTCATGGCTTCCTCAAGCTTGGCATTCTCACAATAAATCCCATTTTGCTTGAGCTAGCTGGTATAGTTTCTTTTCTTTGAAATGAAACATCTAATCCCCAAATAAGATGTTTTGGTTATTTAAGCCATTTAGGTAATGAAATAGTGCCAGTATATAATAGAGTATGATATAATATAATAAAATAATATTGCAATAAAAGATATGCCCATTTTGAAGGCTGCTGATACATCAGTATGTATCAATGTTCAATGTTGTTGACATTGCTGAAAACCTGTTTGAAATTTTTCATTTGGCATTACCCTCAAAATTTGAGTCACTTTCTTTAGAAAACAATAATAGCCATGACAGAATCACCTGCATTTGTACAATGTGACAAGCATTTTCACACCCTTGGGACCTCATAATGACCCTGAAGTGATGTCAGTAGATCCTGCCAGTGGTACACTTTTATTTTCTTCTGACCAAATTTGGTGCTTTTATTTCCTTCTGACCAAATATCATATGGATCCAACTCTGGGAAATGAAGAGAACCATCAAAACTGGGCAAAATAAATTTTGACATGAGAATCCCTCAGACATGGTTGGAAAAATCCAATAATCTTTAACTCTTCTCCCTCACTCCCACATCCTATTAGTAACCAAATCCTGTCAATTCTACCTTGAATATTTCTCATATTATCTAATCCCTTCCACTCCACTTGAGTGCTTTAGTTCTGACCTTAGTTCCCTCTGAGCTTAGCTGGACAATTCAAATACTTTCTGAACTAGTTGCTTGCCTTTCAGTTTTGGTTGACTTGCCCCTTCCTTTCTATCTCCTCTCAAATCCTCTAAATTCCTTAGAAGGGCCCCAAGCACCCCTCCCAGTATGCCCCTATCTAATTTCAAACTTTTCTGCACTATTTTTTTCCTAAACATGCCAGCCCTGTACACTCATGTCTCTGTGCCTTTGCTTTAACTTTGAAATCCCATCAGTGTGCATTTTAAAAAATCATGTATTTTAAAAAGAAAAGTAAAATAAAGACTACAGGACCTAAAACAAAACCATAGGCTTCCTGGACCTCCCGTGCCCACCCTTGCTTCCTGCCCACTCCCTCCTCCCCTGGGCAACCTCCTTCAACCCTTTTACTTCTTTCTTTTAAATAAAATATTTATAATGCTACTTTTTTTGTTTGCTTTAGATATAAACTGAAAAACTTTGACTATGAAGATGAGGTTTTCAGGTCTATTTTTACCCAGAATCCCATTCTCTACATATACATGTATATTTATATACATATATACACATACACATATATACACATATTCTCCTCCCCATCCTCCCAATATTGTTATAGCATAAGTTTGGATTCTAATGATATTTGGCATATACCTGTAATCAGTTGTACTATGAATACATTCTATTTCTTGTACATTTTCTCTTCCTTGGAATTAATAATTGTCTTGCTTTTTTCCTTGACTTCATTTTCTGTTTTCCCAGCATTTACTCATCTCTGAGCTCATTGCCGGAAGTGTCAATCTCTTCTCAATCCCCTCAAACTTATTGAGGATATCAATTCCATCTTTTTCTCTGGAGTTCCCTTTCTCCCCCAGAATCGTCCATCCTCCTGCTGTGATCTGGGCTACTTGCTGTCTAGGCCACCTGTACAGCTGTCATCCTGAGATCACCTTTCCCCCTTATCCAGAAACACTTCTCATTCCTCTCCTGTGTGGGATCTTCTGTTTCCTAGATCCCATGTCTTACTCTTCAGTGAAGCACCTCTTCTGGTAGCTTTCTGAGAAATACTGCACAGGGAGTAAATTTTTTGAGTTCTTACATGCTTGAAAATATCTTTATTCTATCCGTATGCTTGATTCATAGTTTTGGAGGAAACAGACTTCTAGGCTGGAATTCATTTACCCTTGGAATTCTGAAGTCATTGTTCCATTGTTCCCTAGCTTCAAACTGGTAAGTCAGATGCTATTCTGATTCTGATGCTTTGTATATGACCTGCTTTCCCTTTGAGAGATCTTAACGTGATTTCTTAACGTCATATGTAGGCCTATTTTTACCCATTGTGCTGAGCACTCAGTGGGCCATTTCAAGTTGCAGACTCATGTATTTCAGTTCTGAGAAACTGGCTTGAATTGTTTGTTAATTTCTTCTGTTCTTTCTGGAATTCCTATGTAGAATATTTGGCTTCCTGGACAAATCCTCTAATTCTCTTTTCTTTCCTATTTTTCAAACTCTTCATCTATAAATTTTACTTCCCTGGAGACTGCCTTAAATAAACCTTTTATTTTTTTCTACTGGAATTTTTATTTTTGTCATGCATTTTTAATTTTCAATAGCTCTTTTTTATAGTTTCCTTTTTATAGTATCCTGTTTGTTTCATGGATATACTATAACTCCTAACACTCAGGCTATTAAGTAGAGGGGATTTATAAAATTTCTTCTTCTCTCTGTCTCTATGTCCTCCAAGTTCCTTTTTTTTTTTCTTGTTTGATTTGATCCTTAGAAATCTGATATCCTTGCCTGACCGCTTACACTTTACGGTATAGCAGTAAGAGCTGATTGTAAGCTCTGTGTGCATGGCATGGGTTATTGGCTAGTCACTGTAGGCTGATCTGGCTGGGCTGTAATTTTTAAAAACACTGATGTCAGTATTTAAACTAATTACACTCTATACACTTGATGTACATGTTAAGAATAAATGTAATATGATAACTTGCTAGTTAGGCCAAAATATCATCCTCTTCTGCAACTCAAAAAGCTAATGACATCATTTTAGATGTGGCATTTATAGCAATGAGTCATATCTGGCTATGATTCACAATCAATATCTTAAATCAAACCTGGCAAAATATCAACATCATGGTTTCATTCTGAGCTTCTTTATGCGGGTGGTTATTCTTGTTCTTCAGCTTTGCAACCCAAACATTCTTTTGGTCTTTCTCTAAGTGTTCGGGAATTTTTACAAATGACATAGCTCAGGAAATTCCAGTTTTATTTTCTTGTGCAAATCCTAACTTTTCAAGAATTTAAAAAGGGCATGCTAAACATAACTCAGGCAACGTCAGTTTGATTGTTTTGTATAAATCGTTACATTTTTCTAGATGTAATAAGGACATGGAAATGTTATTTTCTTAGGAAGAATTCACAGAAAATCATTGGCCAAATCTCATTTTTCTTTTTCTGTTTTGTGGATGTAAACTAAAGGAAAAAAACTCTCTACCTAGTCTCACTTAGACTTGAAAATCATAAGCATTTCTCCAGAACAAGTGTTCCTGTTGTAACCCTGTATTATCACATAGTTGAAGAGCCCTAGACTCTGAAATTCTACCTTATTATATCACCCTAAATTCAATCCCTGTGAAAATTGGGGCACTGCAGTATTTGGTAAAAATGTAATATGCTGTTTCCTAATGGAATTTTAGCTGACTAGAAGTTCTGGATTGAATTGACTGTCCTGAGACCTGAAAAATAAATGAGATTTGAGAGGGCATGTTTCAAACCATTTTCCTTAATTTAAACTTCTTGGAAGTAAAGCTGAATAACCAAAAATAACCAGAATGATTAAATAAAATGATTTCCGTGTTTTACACTGAACAAGAGTCAGAAAGCTTTTTCTATCAGTGGTTTATATGTAAGTAAAATGCAGCATAATTAGTTTGGTATTTTCTGTTTTCCAGAGACAAAACATACAAATTTCAATTCATTTGGCTTTAAAATGAAGAACATCAAAAATAAAGCCTTACTGAACCAAGGCAATCATATTTTCACCCCAAAATGCCCCATCTGGGTTTTCATATTTCCGTTAAGACTATTGTGAAGTGATTGCCTTAGTCAAGGTTCTCTAGGGAAACAGAACTAGTGAGACAGAGGGAGAAAGAGAAATAGAGAAAGTCTAAAATTTGTCCGAGTCAACCAGATTTGAAAGTTTAAGAGCCTTTCCTTTACTCTCCCTCCCTTTTCTCCTCCTCTCCTCTCCTGAGGGTCATACTTCTCACTCTATCTGGTCTCCCTCTTGGACCTGTGTTGTCAGTCACCACGTCTTTGGCTTTTACTCCCGTGTCCACCTTTCCATTTCCTCTGAACTACCTTAACCTAAGTCTTCAGGTGCCCCACAGCTGAGTTCTTTCCATTTGTCTCACTGCCACCAATTTATTTTTATAGGAGATTCAAACTTATTTGCCTCTATGGGTCAGACAGGTAAATAAGTGAAATGAGCTGGATGAGCATAGCCTTATTTTAAAAGGGCAGCCTCCATTCAGCTCCAGCCATTTGTTGCCTCACCAGGGATCATGGGAGAATGTGGTCAGAAATCCAGTTTTCCAAAAGAAGCCCAATATTACCAGATTTTCCTTAGGTTCCCGCACTTCCCTTGGATTCCTAGAAGATAAGCTATGCAGTGTGCTGGGCTGGCCAACCCTACCAATGCATGCCATGTCCACAGTCCTTGAAGTGATTGCCTTAGTCAAGGTTCTCTAGGGAAACAGAACTAGTGAGACAGAGGGAGAAAGAGAAATAGAGAAAGTCTAAAATTTGTAGGTCAGGTGACAGGCAGTCTTATGTCCCAAAATCTGTAGGTCAAGCCGTGGGAAGGGTGAAGAGTGAGGGAGTGCTGGCAAATGTTTATTTATAGCCTTTTAACCGACCCCTGGCTGTTGAGTTGATTCTGACTCATAGTGACCCTATAGGCAGAATACACCTAGGAAAACTCTCTTTTTGCTCTTAAAGCCTTCAACCAATTGGATAAGGCCCTCCCACATTGTGGAGGGAAATTCATGTCAAGGCCAAATGATTTAATCACATGTAATTACTTCTTAACAGAATGTAGACTAGTGCTTGACCAAACAACTGGGTACCATAGCCTAGCCAAACTGACACATAAAATTAACCACCACAGCTGTCCTATGTAGTTCCTTATAGATAGGTGCCATGTTTTGTTTCACATCTTCACCATCCTGACCAGGAGTCACCCAGAGGAGGTCTATCAAGAAAGTTCTGCCTAAGCAGGATGACGATCATTAAGTGGACCCATCAGTTCCTTTCTCTGGAATTTAAACTCTAGTAAAGTAAGTTAATTGGTAGTGATAGTGGAAGTGGAAATACAGGAAAAGGACAGAAAGAATGGTTGAATCATGAGAATGCCAGAGCATTAGAGTAAGGATTAATAAACATGTTCCACCGAGGAGTGATAAAATAACCTAGTTACTAAGGCTGCACTTGCACTGGATCCTTAAAACAAATACCCTACTTAAGTAACCAGAGTGAATCCTTGCCATGAAAAAACCTAACAAGGCACACAGTGCTTTAAAAAAAAACAGAGGGGACTTCTGGCAACATGGCGCTCTAGGCAGAAGCACCACCCCATCCCTCCACAGCAAAGATCTGAAAAACTAAGCCAAACAGAGAAAACAGAAATCCTGAACCCTAAACATCAAATGAAGAGATAAAGAACTCAGCCAAGCACCAAATGGAATAAGAAACCGATGAAGAACAGAGAGGAGAGATACATGCAGAGGTCCCCTATCAGCTAACGCAGCATGGATCCGCCATCTTGGACTCCTATCAGAGACCAACAAACAGGGGATACGAGAAAGCAGCTTCGCGGAGCTTCCAGCAGGAGGCAGAAAAACCAGTAACCAGTGATATATGCTTTCCCACACCCCACCGTTTTTCACCCCCACTTGGCCTCCTCTGCTTCCTGCAGCCACAGTCTCTCAACTGGGAAGCACTGGCTGCTTGGATTCCACTCCCCCGTACCAGCTGACTCCCTGAGTGCCATTTGTTGGCCGCTAGGGTTGCTTTTTTCCACTTCTTTTGATTTTTTCCTTACCTCTCACCACCTCCCCCTACTTTTGCTCAAATACCTGGCTCCCTGCGCCATCTTTGCTTCTTCCTGAGGGGCTATGAGGCTCCACTTGAGTGTGGAACTGCTTCCCAGTCCATGCTGCCACTCTGGTGGGATCTTTGGGCTTTTTTTTTTTTGCTTGTTTGTTTTGAATTGTTTGTTTTCTTTTTCTTTCTTGAGTTGGGAGCCTGTTCTGGCCAGGCAGCGCTGCGCAGCTTAGGACCTACACATGCAGCTTACGACCCACACCCTCAGCTTGTGCAGATGTGCAGAGGGATCCCTGAGAGCATTTCTTTTTTTGTGGTTTTTCTTTTTTTCCTATTTTTGAGGGGTTTTTCTTGTTCTTTTTCTTTTTTTTATTTGTTTTGTTTTCTTTTCCCTCATTTTCCCTTTTTGCTTTTCTTCATTACTCAGTTTATTGTCTCTCTATACCTTCCTTCTCTTCCTGTCCCCTGAATACCTGGTGCTGAGTGACACTGCTACACCTTCTAGCCAGGCTGTACTTCAACACCTGGAAACAACTTCCCCAGACCTCGTAGTCACACCGGTGGGATCCCTGGGAGCTTTTCTTTTTTCTTTCTAATTTTTATTTATTCATTCTTTTCTTTTTTTTCTTTTTCTTCCCCTTTTTCTTTTTCTCCATTTCATAGTCTCTCATCTCTCCATTCCAACAGCAAGCTCCCCTAGCACTCTTTTTAATTTGTATGTTTTTGGCTCCTGTTCCTCTCTCCTCTCTCCCATACCCATCTTAGCTCCACACATCACAATCTCCCCCCTCTATCCTGCCTACCTGCACCATGCACTTAACATCACACCACCAAGCAGCACAGGCATGGCCTACTGGAACCTGCCCTGCACTGATTACCGACCTGCTCTGGTGGCTGTAGTAAGTGCCACAAACAACCCATCCCAGCAACTCCTCTTCAGCTTAGACCTACCCCACTGTACCATGTCTGAGCGACCGACCCTGCCAATTGGAGAAGGAGGTGAAAAGTATCGTGCCCACAGACAAGCAAACAACAAAGAACACACAGGCCGCCTTCTCAGACATAGTCAAAATTAAAAAAAAAAACTACAATAAATAAACAAGAAAAATAACTACTAAATACCCCAAGGATGGCAGACAATATCAAAACATTTACAAAAAAAAAGACAGGATGGTTCCAGTAGGCACCCAAAATAAAACACCAGATAACTCTCCAGTAGAAGAAAAGGCACTAGAACTACCTGATAGGGAATTCAAGTCTCTAATATTCAGAATTATCCAAGAGTTGAAGCAAAAAGCAGACAAAAATGAGGAAAAAATAGACAAAATCATGGAAAATACAGACAAAAAGATGGGAGAACTCAGGAAGATAATGCAGGAACAATATGCCAAAATAAATTCACTAGAAATTATACAAAAACAACAATTAGAAATCCAAACGACAGACAACAAGATTTCAGAAATCGACAGTGTCATAGAAGGGCTGAGGAGCAGATTTGAAAAGGTGGAAGACAGGGTCAGCGGAATCAAAGACAAATACTTGAATACAACTCTGTTTGAGAAAAACTCAGAAAAAAGAACAAAGAAAAATGGAGAGACCCTGAGAATCCTGTGGGATACAATCAAAAGCAAAAATTTGTGAGTGATCGGAGTTCCAGAACAGGGGGAGAACACAGAGAGGATCACTGAAGAACAACTGACAGAAAACTTCCCCAATATTATGAAAGATGAAAAGCTGGCCGTCCAAGAAGCTCAACAAACCCCATTTAGAAGAGACCCCAAAAGAAAATCACCAAGGCATATCATAATCACACTCACCAAAACCAAAGACAAAGAATCCTGAGAGCTGCTCGTGAAAAACAAGAAGTCACATATAGAGGAGAAACAAGACTAAGCTCAGATTATTTGGCAGAAACCATGCAGGCAAGAAGGCAATGGGATGACATACATAAAACCTTGAAAGAAAAAAACTGCCAGCCATATCCTGCAAAACTCTCGTTCAAATATGATGGTGAAATTAGGACATTTCCAGATAAACAGAAATTAAGGGAATATGTAAAAACCAAACCAAACTTACAAGAATTATTAAAGAGAGTCCTTCAGTCTGAGAACAAACAACTTCAGCTCACATGCTGAATCTAGGATGCAGGATAGTACCAGCCAGATACCAATCTAGGAAATGAACTTTCAAGGACTATCAAAAACCAGAACAAATACAACAGGGAATCAGAGCAGTTAATCTGTAAATGACAACAACATCAGAACAATAAAAGAGGGAATAAATGATGTAGGTATAGAAGCTTCTAATGGAGAGGAAGGCAAGGCAATACCAAGTAATAATAGACTGCTTCAAACTTAGAAAGATAAGGGTAAATTTCACATAACCACAAAGAAAGTTAACATACTCATAAAAATAAAGAGGAAAAACAAAATCTCAGTAAAAACAAAACCTACAAAAACAAAAGAAATGAAAAAGAAATCCACAAACAAAAGGAACTCAGCACAGGAGAGTAGGAGGAACAAAGAAAACGTCAGCACCACAAAAGAAAAGCACTACAAAATGACAGCAATAAACTCATATCTGTCAATAATTACACTGAATGTAAATGGCCTCAATGCACCCATAAAGAGATGGAGAGTGACAGAATGGATAAAAAAACAAGATCCATCAATATGCTGTCTACAAGAGACACACCTTAGAAACAAAGACGTGAATTTATTAAAAATCGAAGGTTGGAAAAAATATATAAAGCTAACAACTACCAAAAAAGAACAGGAGTGGCAATACTAATTTTAGATAAAATAGACTTTAAAACAAAATCCACCATAAAAAACAAAGAAGGACACTATATAATGATTAAGGGGACGATTCCATCATGAAGACATAACCATAATAAAAATCTACGCACCCAATGACAGGGCTCCAAAATACATAAAACAAACTCTAACAACACTGAAAAGAGAAATTGACAGTTTCACAATAATAGTAGGAGACTTCAACACACCACTCTCAGTAAAGGACAGAACAGCTAAAAAGAAACTCAGCAAAGATAGAGAAGACCTAAAGGGCTCAATCAGCCAACTTGACCTCATAGACATATATAGAACACTCCATCCAACAGCTGCAGAGTACACATTTTTTTCCAATGCACATGGAACATTCTCCAGAATAGACCACATCTTAGGCCACAGAGCAATCCTCAACAAGATCCAAAACGTTGAGATAATACAATGCCATCAAGGTAGAAATTAACAACAAAAAGAGCGAGAAAAAAAATCAATTACATGGAAACTGAATAACACTCTGCTTACAAACAACTGGGTAATAGAAGAAAGCAGAGATGGAATCAAAAAATTCCTAGAATCAAATGAGAATGAAAACACATCATACCAAAACCTTTGGGACACAGCAAAAGCAGTCCTCAGAGGACAATTTATAGCAATAGACGCACACATCGAGAAAGAAGAAAGGGACAAGATCAAAACATTAACTACACAACTCAAACAAATAGAAAGAGAACAGCCAAAAAAGCCCACAGCCACCAGAAGAAAGGAAATAATTAATATCAGAGCAGAAATAAATGAAATAGAGAATAGAAAGAATCAACAAAACCAAACGTTGGTTCTTTGAAAGAATCAACAAAATTGACAAACCACTGGCCAGACTGACAAAAGAAAAACAGGAGAGGATGCAAATAACCCAAATAAGAAATGAAATGGATGACATTACAACAGACTCAACTGAAATAAAAAAGGATCATAACAGAATATTATGAAAAACTATACTCCAACAAATTTGAAAGCGTAGAGGAAATGGATAAATTTCTAGAAACACACTACTTACCCAAACTACAACAAAGTGATGCTGAAAATCTGAACCGACCCATAACAAGAGAAGAGATTGAAAAGGTAATAAAAAAAAAACTCCCAGAAAAAAAAGCCCTGGCCCAGATGGCTTCACTGGAGAATTCTACATTTTTACATTCTACATTCAAACATTCAGAGAAGAGCTTACACGAGTACTACTCAAACTATTTCAGAACATAGAAAAGGAAGCAACACTTCCGAATTCATTCTGTGAAGCCAGCATAACCCTGATACCAAAACCAGGCAAAGACGCCACAAAAAAAGAAAATTATAGACCAATATCTCTCATGAATATAGATGCAAAAATTCTCAAAAAAATTCTAGCCAATAGAATTCATCATCATATCAAAAAAATAACACACCACAACCAAGTAGGATTCATACCAGGTATTCAAGGATGGTTCAGTGTTAGAAAATCAATCAATGTAATCCACCCCATAAATAAAAGGAAAGAAAAGAATCACATGATCATCTCAACTGACACAGAAAAGGCATTTGACAAAGTCCAACATCCATTCCTGATAAAAACTCTCAATAAAACAGGTATAGAAGGGAAATGTCTCAACATAATAAAGGGCATCTATGCAAAACCAACAGCCAACATCATTCTTAATGCAGAGAGGCTGAAAACATTCCCCTTGAAAACAGGAACAAGACAAGGATGCCCTTTATCACCACTCCTATTTAACATTGTGCCAGAAGTTCTAGCTAGAGCACTAAGGCAAGAAAAAGAAATAAAGGGCATCCAAATTGGTAATGAAGAAGTGAAACTGTCCCTGTTTGCAGATGATATGATAGTATACACAGAAAACCCTAAAGACTCCACGAGAAATCTACTGGAACTGACAGAAAGATTCAGCAGAGTAGCAGGATACAAGATAAACATACAAAAATCAGTTGGATTCCTATACACCAGTAAGGAGAATGATGAAAAGGAAATCAGGAAAACAATACCATTTACAATAGCCCCTAAAAAAATAAAATACTTAGGAATAAATCTAACCAGGGATGTAAAAGACCTATACAAAGAAAACTACATAACACTACTGCAAGAAACCCAAAGGGAACTACATGAATGGAAAAACATACCATGCTCATGGATAGGTAGACTCAACATTGTGAAAATCACAATTCTACCCAAAGCAATTTACAAATAGAACTCAATCCCGATCCAAATACCAACAACATTCTTCAAAGAGATTGAAAAACTAATCATTAACTTTATATGGAAAAGGAAGAAGCCCTGAATAAGTAAAGCATTACTGAAGAAGAAGAATAAAGTTGGAGGACTCACACTACCTGACCTCAGAACCTACTATACAGCTACAGTAGTCAAAACAGCCTGGTACTGGTACAATGACAGATACATTGACCAATGGAACAGAATCGAGAACCCAGATGTAAATCCATCCACCTGCAGTCACCTGATCTTCGACAAGGGCCCAAGTCCATCAAATGGGGAAAAGACAGTCTTTTTAACAAATGGTGCTGGCAAAACTGGATATCCATCTGCAAAAAAATGAAACAGGACCCCTACCTCACACTGTATACAAAAACTACTTCAAAATGGATCAAAGACCTGAATATAAAGCCTAAAACTATAAAGTTCATAGAAGAAAAAATAGGACCAACACTTCAGGCCTAAAGACATGGCATTAACAGGATACAAACCATAACCATCAACACACAAAACCCAACAGATAAACTAGATAGCTGGTATCATCTAAAAATCAGACACCTATGCTCTTCAAAAGTCTTCTCCAAAAGGGTAAAAAGAGAACCTACAGACTGGGAAAAAATTTTTGGACAAAGTCAGACAAAGGTCTAATCTCCATAATCTACAAGAAAATCCAACACCTCTACAACAAAAAGACAAATAATCCTATTAAAAAATGGGTAAAGGAAATGAACAGACACTTCACCAAAGAAGACATTTAAGCAGCCAACAGACACATGAGGAAATGCTCGTGTTCACTAGCCATTAGAGAAATGCAAATTAAAACCACAATGAGATATCATCTCACCCTGGCATTACTAGCACAAATCAAAAACACTGGAAATAACAAATGTTGGAGGAGCTGCGGGGAGATGGGAACTCTTGTGCACTGCTGATGGGAATGCAAAATGATACAACCATTTTAAAAAATGATATGGTGCTTCCTTAGAAAGCTAGAAATAGAAATACCATAGGATCCAGCAATCCCACTCCTAGGAATATATCCTAGAGAAATAAGAGCAGTCAGATGAATAGACATATGCACACACATGTTCGTGACAGCATTGTTCACAATAGCAAAAAGATGGAAACAACTTAGATGCCCATCAACAGATGAATGGATAAACAAACTATGGTACATACACACAGTGGAGTACTACACAGCGATAAAGAACAATGATGAATCTGTGAAGCATCTCATAACACAGATGAAACTGGAGGACATTATGCTGAGTGAAATAAGTCAATCACAAAAGGACAAATATTGTATGAGACCTCTATTGTAAAAACTCATGAAAAAGTTTGCACACAAAAAGTAACAATCTTTGTTGGTTACAAGGGATTGGAGGGGTGGGGGGGGGGGACTGAATATGCAATAGAAAAGTGGTATCTTGGGTGAAGGATGAGACAGTACACGATACTGGGGAAGCCAGCACAACTTGTACAAGAAAATATCATGGAAGCTCCATAGACACATCCAAACTCCCTGAGGGACTAAATTGCTGTGCAGAGGGCTGTGGGGACCATGGTCTTGGGGAACATCAAGTTCAGCTGGCATAACACAGTTTATAAAGGAAATGTTCTACATTCTACCTTGGTGAGTAGCGTCTGGGGGTCTTAAAAGCCTGTGAGCAGTAATCTAAGATACTCCACTGTTCTCACCTGTTCAGGAGCAAGGGAGAATGAAGAGAACAGGATACAAAGAAAAGATTAGTCCAAAGAGCTAATGGACCACAGCTACCAAGACCTCCAGCAGACTGAGTCCAGTGTAGCTAGATGGTGCCCAGCTACCACCACTGACTGCTCTGACCGGGATCACAACAGAGGGTCCTGGACAGAGCTGGAGAAGGATGTAGAACAAAATTCTAACACACACACAAAAAGACCAGATTTACTGGCCTGAAAGTGACTGCAGAAACCCTGAGAGTATGGCCCCCAGACACCCTTTTAGCTCAGTGGTGAATTCACTTCCAAGTTTCACCGTTCAGCCAGGGATTTGACACCCCCATAGAACAAAACGGGACTAATGAGGCACAGCAGTCTAGGGACAAGGAGTAGAAGGCAGAAGGGGACAGGAAAGCTGATGATAGGGAACCCAAGGTTGAGTAAGGACAGGGTTGACATGTAGTGGGGTTAACCATTGTCATAGGGCAGCATGTGTACTGTTTAATGAGAAACTATTTTGTTCTGTAAACCTTCATCTAAAGTAAGAATAGCAGCACAACTGGAAGAACGTAATCGATGTCACTGAATTGTGCATATAGAAATTTTTGAAATGGTGTATCTTTGGCTGTGTATATTTTCACCAAAAAAAAAAAAAGGTCAAGAAGCGAGAGGGTTGACATGTTTTGGGGTTGTTAACCAATGTCATAAAACAATATGTGTACTGACTGTTTAATGAGAAACTATTGGTTCTGTAAACCTTCACCTAATGTACAATTAAAAAAAAAAAAGAGGCAATTTTACTCAAATCTTGATAGATTGTAAAATGTTTGCCTCAGCTGCTTCTCTTCTGTGGTCCTCTGCGCTTCTCTGTTTTGGTGTAGAAATTTATTCTGGAATATTTATTAAGACCATTAGTTACTTAAGCAAAAGTACACCAACAACTAAAAAAAGTGTCAGTATTCTAGAGTACGTTCTGTCACACTCACAAAAAAATGGTGTTAATTTTTGTTGACTTTATCTAGGGTAGTTGCAAGTAGTGATGGTCTAGATGTCCCCAGTTTCACAAGGAACTTAAATCATGAAGAAAGATAACTCTCCAGAGTACTACAAAGCAGTCTGGAACAGGAATTATGCTTCAATTCCATCTAACGGAGGGAAGGTGAAAGAAAGATGATGATGTGCAGAAAGGAATAAAACAGTAAAAAAGGAGACGTATAAGAGACAAAGTGGATGGAAAAATTGCAGTGATTAAGGATAGGGTTGCACAGTCAATCATTTTAAGTGCTGCCAATAAGTTGTACTCCTGTAAAAAGTTGAATTGGCAAAAGTTGTGTGATAGGCATACTTACAACAGCGACAAAAAAAAAAAAAAAAAAAAAAGAGGAGCTGCTGAGGCTGCTTATGTACAAGCAAACACTTCATGGAATTTGGTTCCTTGGTTTCAAAGTTTAGGGTCATGGTTTCAAGGGACATCCCAGTTAATTGGCCTAATGTGTTTAGTGCTTCTGTTCTACCTCTTTGTTGCATAGTGCCTGGGGTCTTAAAAGCTTGCAATAGGCCATAGAAGGCACAATTGGTCTCTACACTCCTGGAGCAACAGAGGAAGAGAGTCAGGACTACAAGGTAGAAATGGAATATGTGGCTAATTGCCACCATGAACAACTGCCTCTTTTGCCATGAGACCAGAAGTGGATGGTGTCAGGCTACAAATACTGAACATTTTGATCAAAGATTCTATAGAAGAATCCTGATCAAAAGGGAAAAACGCAGCACAGAATTCAAATTCTCAGGGACTCCAGACTTTCTGGAGCCTTGGAGGCTGGATGAATCCCTGAAATTATTGGCCTGAGATAATATTAAACCTTCAACCAAAAATATCCCCTAAAGTCTTCTTAAAACCAAACATAGTTTAGCTTAACTAGTAAAAAATGTCTGCCTTGAACATTATGCTCTTTTAAGAACTATCTATATGGGATCAAAGCAACAACAGCAACTCAAAAGATTAAATAGGAACCTTAGGGGGCAGTGAGTTTATGTTAATGGGGGAGGAACAACTTAGAAAAGGAGGGTGACAATGGTTGCACTACTCAAAGACTATAATCAATGTCACTGACTTGTACATGCAGAAGCTGTTGAATTGGTGTATGTTTTGTGATGTATAGTCTCAACGACAACAAAATAAATTAAAAAGATAGAGAGACAGTGGAAGGTCTAAGAAGTTGTAGTCAATGAAGTGATTATAGAATTGATAGCTAATGAGACATAGGGATTATACATGAAGGCTCAGTTGCAGTTTGGTTGAGGGGTTAAAAATGTAAGATTATCCTGGGGAAAAAAACTAATTCTTTTTGTTACAAAGGAATAAATCTTTCAAGTGATTTTGTAATGTTAAAATTAAATTGCAATTTAAAAAAATCAATGTAAACTCATGACTTTATAAAGAAATGTCTTCCATTTTTGTCACAAAAATGGCCTAGCAGGACTCGGGCAGACATGGCTTGGACAGTATACTTGTCCGTTTTCCCTGTCTTGCCTATTCTGTAATATTCTTTGGACTCCGGCAGACATGGCTCTGGCAGCATGCTTGTCCGCTTCCCACTTTTGTCCTTTTGAATATATGCCAAATAAAACTTTCTTTTTACTTTACTAAACTTTGTCATGTTTTTCCCCTACAACAGTTAATGGCGCTGTGAGCAGGATCTGAAGCTACAAATCCAGCCAACTTCGAAGAGACGTGGACTGCGGAGCAGAAGCCGGCAAAGAAAGGTCCTATCTTCTGGACCCACGTGTTCCCCACTCCATGTCCCTTCGACATTACGGGGTGAGTGCTCTCAGAAAACGAACCTTTGCTTATTTTTTGTTCTCTTTCTCATGTTTTCTTAAGTTTTGTTTGGCATATTTGTTTGTAAAACCGGTTAATTAAGGAGAATCTTTCTTAGATTTTTGCTTGATCGTTTGGTTAAGAGCGACAGTTAGGAACTCTTTAGGTGAACTGCAGTTTAGGCCTGGATTCTGGCGTTTGAAGAGGTAATTCTATTTTCAAAGAGCTTTGAGCCACTATAAGCCACAAAAAAATTCGGGCACGGGTCAACCAGTAAAAGACATTAGGGCAGTCGCCGGCTCTCATGAGGAGCGTTAAAATCTCCCGTGACAGGATAAGGTGGTCACGAGACAGGCTAGAGCACTAGGCTGCCTGCCACCCGCAAGAAAAATCTCGTGCAAGGAAGGTACACCTTGGTCTAAGCAAAACACTGTCCAAACCCCACGGCGTTCCTCATTAGGTTTCTTTTTTGTGGCTCAGAGAAAACCTGGAAGATAGTGCTCTGTTTTGCCAAATTCTCAGGGAGAGGTGGCATCTCCTGACCTGTGTTTTGATATTTAAGGGAGAAGTGGTAGTTCTGTACCTGTTTTTTCCATTGAATTGAGTCGATGTTACCTAAAATTGCTTTCAGAAACTAGGATCCCCATATCCTTGTTTTGTGTGGTATTATCTGGTGAGTTTATGTCGTCTTTCTGTCTCCTTTTGTTCTAAGAGCTTGCTTCTGGCCTAGAACATTGTGCCTAAGTTTTGTGTTGTATTAGATTAGTGGCTATGGCTAAGAACTGCTGTTTTTTGTAAGGCTGGTCATAGAACCTCAGTTCCTTCTTCATCCAGAAAAAACAGCATCTTGTGTCTGTCTTGTGATTTAGATTTTTAAAAGCTACTTGGAGAAACTTTGATATAAATTGGTCTGTTTGAAAAGTACACTAAGATCTTTATGTTTTATACTATGTCAGTCTTAAAAGTGAAACCTTTTTAAGTAACTTAAGCTAGATATTATATGAAATGTGTTTTATTTAAGGAAAAAGGATAGTTTTGTCTTAAACTAAAAGTAGCAGTTCCAGAACAGTAAAAAAGAAAGAAATTAGCTATCTTTTGTCTTTCAAAATGCCTCCATCAATGTAAACATAGGTAAAGGTCTTCCATGAGTCAAGAGAGTGAGACGGGGCAAGATCAGGCCTCCCCACCTCCCAGTCTCCAAGGTCCTGTAGCTCCAGGGACGCTTTTGAAAGACCCCTTTCCAGCTAGGTGGAGACTCTTTTAAGACTGAAGATAAGAAAAATTGCTGCTTTGCTATAGTTATCAGAAATTGAGCAGAGACTTCGTGATTTCCAAAGCCAGTTGATAAAATCTTTAAGGGCTACAATTAGATTGAGAAAAATATGAGAAGTAGTAAAAGTTGAATGAAATCTTAGGATGTTTAAATACTTTTCTTTCAACAACAGTTATGTTTTGTGGTATACAGGCTTAAAATAATTCCAAAGATATTTTAGGTAGCTTATTGATGTTATTAAGTTAATAGATATTTGTCATAATTTAAGTTCATATACTTTGCCTTTTTATGCCGCAAGAGGATATATAGACATATATATTCAAGTCTGCGAATAAGTGTTCATTTTTGCCATTTAAAGGGATGCACTTGAAGAGATATACAACAAAGGCAACCTTTAAGAGGTTTATTGAAAAAGAAATTTATTTGATATGGTCAAGTTTCATCTGTCTGACTAAAGTTTAATCGTTTAAGTTATGAAGTTTTTAGGCGTTTTAACATTAAGTAGCATGTAAAACAAAGAATTGGGTTTCTCGCAGTTAAAATAACAAAGTTTTCTTTAATTTCTGAGTTAAAGGGTTAATTTATTCTTTGTGTAATCTGCCTGGAAGACAAAGGTTTGGCCTCTCATTAGAGTAAGATTCCTGAGTCTGAATACGAAGCCTCATGGCTTTTAGAAAAGAAAGCTAAGGTTTTTACTTTAAGATCTTTGGTTAAATAACTTAAGTATTGTTTCACAGTGACCTATATTATTATCTCTTTATTGCTAACTTGGTCGCAACTTTATCTTTTTGAATCTAGCATCATCAAAGACAATGATTTGATTGGGGAATTTACATCATTTTTCTATGAAGTTTTTTTAATTACAATTCAGGTATTTAGAGATTTGATAATCTTGGTATATTCTTAATATATCCTGACTATATGGTATTTTGTCTCAAAATTATTCTGCATTATATCTGAAGCTCTTTGAATATGGTTAATGGCTATATTTAGAAATATTTTTATCTAAAGTTTTTTTAACTGATTTTATTTGGCCTTTACGTTATGCTTATAATTAATTTCTATCAGGTCTTTCACTATTAAGAATGTTTATCAATTAATCATGGCCATATTAAGTTTTGTCATCTGCAGATAAGTTTTTACTTTGCTGATTTGCTGAAAAAGTTTGACCAAAATATCTGAACAAAAAGATGGACTATATTGGACTTGCTAAAAAGACTGTGACTAGACTGAATAAAATTTCCAGAGCTCCTATGCAGAAGCTGATGAGTTTGCAGACTGCAGCTGATCCAGAATCACGTGGAACAGAAATTAACTACATAAGACTGAGTAAACTAAAGGAAACTATGGTTTTTTTAATATTGCTGATATTTTAAGGTCCTGATTTCTGGATATGAGAAATCATTCTCCTTTCTCCTAAATTATCTAACTAATGGGTTTAGATATTGTAACTCTTGAATTAGAAGTTCCTGTTGGTAAACTTAGCAAAGTTGTAGATATCATAACCAGAGAACAGTCTGAAATTTGAGCTATGATTTTACACAATAGAACAGCATTAGATTTCCTGTTAGTCTCTTAAGAAACAGTTTGTGTCTCAATAGATAAATGTTGCTGTATTTATATTAATACTCAGTCTGAGGTTTTGCAGAATGTAGTTGCTGTTGAGGCACATGAAAAGCAGTTACTGATGCTGCATATGTAGAGGCAAACACCTCATGAGATTTGTTTCCTTGGTTCAAAGACCTTAGGGTCATGGTTTCATTGGTTATTTCAGACAACTGGCTTAATATAATTGTTAGTGTTTCTGTTTTATTTCCTAGTTTGCTGTATGGTGCCTGGGATCTTAAAAAACAGATGATGTCCAATTACCATTTATTGAACATTTTTGATAAAAGATTCTATAACTAGCTCATGATCCAAAGGAAAGAATGATGAGAGAGTTGTGTATAATTCTCCTGGAATCCAGATTTCTGGCTTTCAGGGAGGTTGACGCAACCCACCTGGGATATTTGCCTTTGGGTGTACTTTTGAACCCTGAGCTTTGAGAAAAAAACTGGCTCCTGAAGACACTTTGAGTCAAACAATGGTCCAGATAATCTAGTAAGACCATTTTGCTCTGGGTATTGAGCTTTTTTTTTTTAAAGAATTCAGTCTGTTTTAGGAAACTGACTTCAAAGATCAGACTGAGAGTTATGTTTAGGGTAAATTAGTAATTACTTTAATCAGTCTTCAAGACAATGTCGTATGAAATACCTGTGTAATGTTTGTAATCAAACTGTCACCCTCTTATGATGCAGAAAATTATGTATCTTAAAGAAACCAGATTCTCAGAAGAGATCGACCTCATGGTTCAGACTCCGTTTTGTCTTTGGTTCCATTTCTGCTTCTGAGAAAGTAACTCATGAATGTTAACAGGTAAACCAAGGAGGGGCAGCTTGCCCTTGAGAAGAACACTTAGTATATTTTAAACAGACTAACTGAAGCCCTCCTATTGGAAAGGTCCATCCAGTATTATCTTGCTAATCATTAGTTCTCTAATGAAAACTTGTCACGTGTAAATTTTTTTATATTTTCTGTTTCTTCTAGACAAACTTTGTATGCTCCTTATGGATATATGTTTCTGTGTAGATATGTTTCTAATTTAGATGATTCCTTTCCAACTGATAGTGAATTTGTGTGGGCAATCACTTGTTTAGATTGCTGATGAATGTGTGGACAGTGCACTCTGAGAACTTCAGGATTATCTTTAAGTATTCATAGTAACAATGCTAGTAAATATTGAAAAGGTAAGTTAAAATTGTAAAATGAAAGTCAGAAGAAAACCCATTGGTCCAACATTCAGGGTATGGTTGGTAGCTTTTATTCCTACTTATGGTATATCTGAGTTGGAGAAATCTTTAAGAACATTTGTCAGTCACTGTGGGAAAAATAACAGATGAGACAGAAGCACAACAGTGATCTCTGATCTCATAAGCCAGGGTGACATGAGATAACAAAATAACCTTAGATTTTTTTTATTAGTCCAAGAAAGTGTAGTCTGTGCTGTAGACAAGATATACATAGAATTACACAGCAAGCTACTTGATTACAAACACCAGATCTATTTGGCTGGTTATCATCAGGAATAAGTACATGGGCTACATCACTACTGCAAGGGATAGTAATATTCTTAGTCTACATCCTGATACTATTAGGCATAATAAAATTTATCCTCTATTGTCTTACACACCTAAAAGGCAAAAGAAGGCCTTGAGCTAAAATGTTGATGTACATTGAGTCTGCTCACTCCGGCAATGCGATTGATGAGAGCATCACTCTTACCTAATAACCTGGTGAAGAACCAGATGGTATCCGGTGGAAAACCAGCACCATGAGTTTAAAGAGCCTGCCATGGCCGCCATCTAGGAGGTTGACTAAGTCCAGGTATTGATCATCGATGTGTTATCTCCAATCTCCGATCAAAAGGAGGGACAGATTTAGGAGATAATATTGGAGTTATTATTCCCTCTCCTTGAGCATACGGAATGTGACCCAGCTGGAGCTGGGCTCACAAGGGCTCACAAGGACTCTCAAGGACACATCAACTGGGCCCTGAGGTATAAACACAATAGCTAAGATAATCTTGGAAAATATCTTTTAGGGAAACTTTCACATAAATCCCATCAAACAGAACACAAAAGACTTTCCACTCTTATCTTTTTCTATTAGCATTTAGTGAATAGGATTTTGTTGGACCAATGAAGACCCTCCTGATTCTCATTACTGAAACCCGTACCAATGATTGTTAAGAAAGATGATTCAAAATGTAAGATTATAATTTCTAGCCAATCAATGAAAAAGTGATGCTTTCAATGATTCTACCCATTTTGTGATGTTGGTATATACTGATGGCTCTGTAACTGTTCTTTGGACTCAGGCAGACATGGCTGTGACAGTATGCTTGTTCGTTTTCCCATTCTTGCCTATTCTGTGATATTCGTTGGACTCGGGCAGACATAGCTGTGGCAGCATGCTTGTCCGCTTCCCACTTTTGTCCTTTTGAATATATGCCAAATAAAACTTTCTTTTTACTTTAAAAAAAAAAAAAAAAAGGCCTAGCAGTGATATTACCCTAATCCTCATCTATATTCATGTGAAACAATCTGATATTGATCCCTGATACTCAGTTTTTGCCACTAGTATTTTTCTTCATTTAAAGGAACTGGGGCTCCAATAGAATAGCTCATTCCATGTCTTGGGCAGAGAAAGATCAAGATAAGGCAGGCTTATCTTGTGGCTATAAAGCAAGGATGTTTTCAAAAATATTTGGGAAAAGTGCTAAAGAGAACCATCTTAAAGGGGCTCCCACTGGCCAACGTCTATAAAGATTTGAGCAAAAAAGGAAAATGATTATAGATAATTGAAACTATGTGAGTCTATGAAAGTCCAAAATGATTCTCCAGAGGAAAAAGTTTACAATTTAGTAAGAAGTAGTTTGGTTACAAAAGAAAGTGAATATGACAAAATAGATGTTAATTTTTGGAAAAAGTTTAATAAACACACAGAGTTATATGTATGGAGGTTTTTTGTTTTTTTTAATCTTAAGTATATATTAGCTTATAAAGCACAGCATCCCTTTTCTCTAATTATGACAGTAGGAAGGGGTGAATAGAGAGAATTGAGAGTCAGCGAAGCAGTTCTAGAAAAAAAAAATTTAACTGCACCAAGAACAGAAAGGACTGCTCCACATTATTTGTCACACATAACAACCAAGCAGAAAGGAGATCCAACAGTCAACCAGCACTGGGGTCACAAAATAACCAAGTAGAGAGAGAATTTAGTAGTGTGTTTCTTCAAACTGATGGATTTGCTAAATGTCCTAAAGGCAGCTAACCGGGTAGACTCCACCCATCTCATGATAGATAAAACCTTTCAATGATCCTGTTAATTATAACGGAGCCCTGGTTGCACAGTAAAGTGCTCAGCTGCTAAAGGTCAGTGTTTCAAAACCACCAGCAGCTCCACGGGAAAAAGATGTGGTAGGCTGCTTCCTTGAAGATTTACAGCCTTAGAAACCCTATGGGGCAGTTCTACTTCATCCTATGGGGTTGCTATGAGTTGGAATTGACTCAACAGCAATGGGTTTGGTTTTTTTGGTTTTATTAATTATAATGGAGTTCTTTCATGCTGCAAACAATTAACATACTTGTCTGCTAACCAAAAGGTTGGAGGTTAGAGTCCACCCAGAGGTGCCTCAGAAGGAAGCCCTGTCAGTCTACTTCCAAATAATCAGCCATTGAAAACCCTATGGAACTCAATACTACTATGCCATACACGGGGCCACCATGAGTCGGAGTCGACTTCACAGCAACTGGCTTATTATTATTAATTATAACAAGTGAATGAGGCAATATCAGTTTGCAAAACTGCCAACAGTCCAGCTCAATATATAATGATAAGAAACTGGGTTCTATAAGATTGGCCAAGTAATACTTTAAAAATACACCATTTCAGTTTTAGTTACTTACAACCTAACGTTAGGTTGTAGGAAACTAAAACTTCTGTGAATAGTAAAGATTTAAAACACTTTATCAATGTATGAAATGACAGTCCAGGCAGAAGGCTCAGGTATGAAAGGAACAAGCAGGTCCATGACCTAGTGTGATGGTTAAGATTGTGTGTCAACTTGGCTGGACCATGATTCTCAGTGTTTATATGTGATCACTCCCATGATTGAACATGCTGTGAGTAGCCAATCAGATGCAAGGGAGTTTCCTTGGGGGAGTGGCCTGCATCAGACTATAAGCAGACGTTCTGGCTTTTCGCTCACTCTGGATCTTGCGGCTGCCCCATCGTCTCACCTCTGGTTCTTGGGACTTGAGCTGTCAGCTTATTTGCTGAATGTGGGATTCATCAGTCTTCACAGCCTGTGAGCAGAGCCCTGCTCTCTGACCTGCTCTCTGATCTTGGGTTCGCCAGCCCCTGCAGCTAAGTGAATCAGGTGAAACCTTGCAGTCTTGCCTGCCAATCTTGGAATTTGTCAACCTTCACAGCCTGTGAACGGGAGCCCTGCTCTCTGACCTGCCGATCTTGGGCTTGCTGGCTTCTGCGGCTGCGTGACTTGGGAGAGGCCTCTACCCTGATCCACAGACTTGGGACGTTCTAGCCTCTACAATCGTGTGAGCTGTTTCCTTGATATAAATCTCTCTATATATATTTATACCCTTTACTGGTTTTGCTTCTCTGGAGAACCCAGCCTAAGACACCCAGCTAAGACTCAATTGGTTCAAACATCAGTTGGTCTAAATGATATGCTTTTTCTTTTGGTTTTATAGCTAGGATGAAATAGAATTAAGTATCCATAATATTATTTTACTGGGGCTGTCACTAGGGTTTTTTTTTTTTTTTTTTGATGCCTTTATACCAATAAGAAAAAGGTACTTCTTCCTCCAGATGGCCCCAGACCCTGGAAGATGACTTCAAGAACAGAATACAGTTCCCATTGTATTTCGTCTCCTCCTTACCACTTCTGCCACCACTTGTGCAAAGCTCAACCTGCATAGGTCCTACTGGACCCCTCAGGAAGGTATAAGAAATAAGCCTGTGGTAAAATTACTATAACTCCAGGAAGGTATAAGTATAAAAATAAATTAATTTAGATCTATGACAGTAATACTTTTACAAGCAATTTAAGTATCAGTATAAGTTTTGTCATTCTTGTGAAAATCTGGCATACTTTGTTTTTTAATATAAACTTTGTAATTTTAATTAAACTTTTCAGAATTGGTTGACAAAATAAGGCTTGTGACCAAAACTTAACTGTTGGGGGAAATTTTATTTGTTAAATGTTGTTGTTGTTAGGTGCTATCAAGTTGGTTCTGACTCATAGCAACCCTACATATAACAGAAAAAAACACTGCCCCGTCCTGTGCCATCCTCACAATCCTTGCTGTGTTTGGTCCCATTGTTGTAGCCACTGTATCAATCCATCTCATTGAGGGTCCTCCTCTTTTTTGCTGTCCCTCTACTTTGCCAAGCATGAAGTCCTTCTCCAAGGACTGGCCCCTCCTGATAACATGTCTGAAGTACGTAAGATGAAGTGTCACCATTCTCCCTTCTAAGGAGCATTCTGGTTGTACTTCTTCCAAGACAAATTTGTTCGTTCTTCTGGCAGTCCATGGTATTTTCAATATTCTTCGCCAACACCGCATTTCAAAGGCATCAATTCTTTGATCTTCCTTATTCATTGTCCAGCTTTTGTATTCATATGATGCGACTGAAAATACCATGGCTTGTGTCAGGTGCACCTTAGTCCTCAAAGTGACATCTTTGCTTTTTAACATTTTAAAGAGTTCTTTTACAGCAGATCTTCCCAAAGCAATACGTCATTTGATTTCTTGACTGCTGTTTCCTTGGGCGTTGAGTGTGGATCCATGTAAAATGAAATCCTTCACAACTTCAGTCTTTTCTCCGTTTATCATGATGTTGCTTACTGGTCCAGCTGTGAGGATTTTTGTTTTCTTTATGTTGAGGTGTAATCCATACTGAAAGCTGTGGTCTTTGATCTTCATCAGTAAGTGCTTCAAGTCCTCTTCACTTTCAGCAAGCAAGGTTGTGTCATCTGCATACAGCAGGTTGTTAATAATTCTTCCTCCAATTGTGATGCCGTGTTTTTCATATAGTCCAGCTTCTCAGATTATTTGCTCAGGATACAGAGTGAATAAATATAGTGAAAGGATACAACCCTGACGCACCCTTCTCCTGATTTTAAACACTCCGTATCCCCTCATTCTGTTTGAATGATTGCCTCTTGGTCTATGTACAGGCTCCACATGAGCACAATTAAGTGTTTTTTGTTAAATGTAAACATATGATTTCCTGGTTGTGTTCAATGTTTAGAGGAATATTACTTCATAGATTTGAAAGATTAATAATTTGAGCACTAAACAAAGTATAAATTGGGGTGAGTGTTCCTCTTCTCACACAGGTGTCCCTGTCTTGTCTAGTGCTGCTATAACAGAAATATAAGTCAGTGGCTTTAACAAACAGAAATTTATTTCCTCACAGTTTAGGGGGATAGAAGTCTGAATTCAGGGCGAGGGCTCTAGGGGAAGGCTTTCTCTTTAGCCTCTGGGGGAAGGTCCTCGGCTCTTTCAGCTTCTGTTCCTTGGTTCCTTGGTGATTTTCATGGGGCGTGGCATCTATCTTCCCTGCTAGCTTCTCTGTGCATAATCTCATTTTAAATCCCAAAAGTGATGGGCTTAAAATGTACCCTACACTGACATGGCCTCATTAACATAATTAAGAAAACTCTATTCCCAGACAGGATTACTTCTACAAGTATCAAAAAAAACCCATTGCCTTTGAGTCGATTCCAACTCATGGGACAGAGCAGAACTGCCCCACAGGGTTTCCAAGCAGCGGCTAGTGGATTCAAATTACCAACCTTTTGGTTAGCAGCTGAACGCTTAACCACTGTGCCACCAAGGGCTCCTTCACAAGTATAGGGATTAGGATTTACAACACATATTTTGAAGGGACACAATTCAATCTGTAACAGTCCCTTAGGCACTAAAGATCCAAGCAACAATAGGTAGAGGCAATGGAAATCCAGTCACAGTGAGGAGAGAAAAAAAAAAAGACACTTAAAGGGGGAAGAGAGAAAGATGATATCTTAGGTAAAGAGAGGGAAAGAGAACAGAAGTGTCTCTCACAAAGATAGACAGAAGAAACGAAAGAGAAATTCTGAGGGTTCTGAAGTGTTAATGCAGGTAAACTGCTTTTTTCCCCACACATGGGCAAAACCTCTTTTCCCTGCTCTTTAAACCTGGTTTACTTTTCAATCCTTTATTTTAAAAAAAAAAAACCTCCTCTAAAGAAATTTTTGCTTTAACGAAATAAAATCAAGACCTGCCCTGGATCAAAAATCTTCAAGAGCCCTAAGAGTCCCTCCAAGATTTACTTTACCCTTGGAATGTCTTGCTATATTCAGGCCCACTGGGCCCAAGCAAAGAGCATCTGACCTTTTCAATAGCACAGCTGAGGCCAGGCTTGAACATTGAAATTAGACTACTAAAGACTAAAGTTCTATAGGGACTACACAAAAGGATTAACATGAAATCCAATAATCTGGTTTATAAAACCTGGATTGCTTTCTTCTGGTGGTCCATTCTACCTCCCAATCTGTTTCTTAGTGATGGCAAGCAACATCTTTGCACCCATTACCCAGGTGGCCACAGCTGCAAAGCTACCTTTCTTAAAGTACAGATTCCAGGGTCTAACATGAGGCCTACACTACAGGCTTCAAAAGGATAAATTACATATCACGCAATAACTCAAACATTCACCCAAGAGACGCAGACAGTAATAGGTGCCCTTGATCAAGGGCCCCACTGAACTAGCTACCAATTATTAGTCCCCTGAAGGATAAATTATTCTCCAGGACAGTGTGATAATAACCCCAGATGAAGACAAGCCCATGGCCTAGGGATACAGTGAAAAGAGCACTGGACTAGGCATCAAATCAAGTGATTCTGTTCCTGACTCCTTGTGTGACCTCTGGTCAAGTTACTTGAGCTTCAGAAGCTTTATTTACGTCAAATGTAAAATAGTACTTGTCTCTCTCTACCTTAAAGGGTTAGAGTAATAAAGTGAGACAACAAATGGGAAAGGGCTTTGAAAAAGTAGAGACTTCAAAAATAAATTACCTCCACTCTAGAGATTCCAAAGTCTCTGCCATCTCTTCTCCACCACCTCTAACCAGGCCGTTGAACCCAACTTCTGTTCACAGACATGAGGATTTGAATTACAGGCTAAAATCTTTTGCAGCTCTGGAAGTATTTGATTACCATTCATTCAACGAACACGAATACTTACTATGTATGAGGTGTTAGAGACACAAAAATGAATAAAATCCAGCATTGATGCAATGTAGTATTAAATTATGTTTATTATATAACGCTATTGGAAAGTATTATTCTGGATATTCTCTCCTCCTCTCCATGTTCCCTGTATCCAACTTTGCCATCAATCATAAAATATTTATCAAGCACTAATTGCTTACCACTACAAAGCTGAAAAACACTGATTAGAAGCTGTGAAGAAAAGGAAGTGTAAGATTATCATAGTCTTCTAAAAAGCTGCAGTGTGTGGCAGATAGTATGAGTGATGTTAAAATTTCTGTCTTGCCAGGGCTGGACTCAAGTTCAAATGCTGCTGAGTTACTGCATGATCTTTGACAAGTTCTTTAACTTCTCCTATAAAATCAGGATACTTTTATCACTGAGGTTCAAACGAGATAATTTACATATAGAACAGTGCCTGTAATATAAGTGCTTTTTGTGTGTGAGCACAGTGCAGGGAGATCGTTGAGGGTGAAATGTCTATCAACACATTGCTAACAAAACAGTTACATAGCAGAGCTGTTTCACTCTTTATCCCTTTGAGATGCAAGCCTTCTCAGTATCAGGCTCAGTGCTGCGATCTCAAAGTCTCACAGTCCTTCAAATACGAAGACAATAAAAACTCCAGTGCTCATTTATGGATTTATGGAAAACTTTTTATATATTTTCAATGCAATTTCAATCAGGAAGTCACTTCCTTAATCCTTTCTCTGACTACCAGGGCTAATGTGCAGCGCTGCCGACCGAGTGAATGAAAACAAAAACGTGAGCCACACTTCACCAAATTAATTTAAATATAGATTCATTTTCCTCGCGATTTCTAGGGAAGAAATTCTTATAGTGTACTTCCAAATCTTTTTTAAAATGATAATAAAGCTATTGCGTTGGGCTTGAAATAAAACAGATACTTCCCCAAGGTCAGTGGCCGAGAGGCATCGATACTCCTGATTGCTTCTCCCCTCCCGCCATCTCATCACCAAATGCAGCCTAGATTCACCGACTAGATGAGCTAGGTGAGCGGGCAAGCTGGGAGGGTGGGATGAAGAGGGGCGGAAACGGGAACTTCATTGTTCGAGGGCCTGACTCTCCCCGAAAGAGCCCGTAGGCAGCGCCTGCGCAGTGCACGCCCTTTGTGCCTGGCTGCAGCTAGCTGGTTGTGTGTCTCTCCCCGAAGCGGTGGAGGCGGAGCCGGGGGCGTGCCCTGTCATGTAGCATTCTGATTGGGCTTGCTCAGGGAGGTGGGCGAGCGTAGGGCGGAGCTTCCGATAACAACACTCGGAGCCGGGGCCTGCGCTATTTGTTGCTGCGCGGTCACCGCCCGAGCCATGCGCCGCTCTCGTCTCGGGCTCTCTTAGCAGTAGCAGCCGCCGCCACCCTGTGATCACTGGCTTCACTTCCTCCTCTTCCTGCTGAGCCACGTCCTTCTCAGCGCTATGACCGTCGTCTCCGTCCCGCAGCGGGAGCCGCTTGTCCTGGGCGGCCGCCTTGCACCGCTGGGCTTTTCCGCCCGTGGTTACTTCGGGGCCCTGCCGATGGTGACCACGGCGCCGCCGCCTTTACCCCGGATCCCGGACCCCAGGGCATTGCCCCCGACCCTCTTCTTCCGTCAGTTCCTCGGGGGAGATGGTCCCTGTCTGACTCCTCAGCGTCGCGCTGCAGCTCCTCTGACCAACTGCAGCCTTGCCACGGCGGGGGGCACTCCTCGGGCAGCGCCAAAGAAGCGGCGAAAGAAGAAGGTGCGGGCCAGCCCGGCGGGGCAGCTTCCCAGCCGCTTCCACCAGTACCAGCAGCACCGGCCGAGTCTGGAGGGCGGTCAGAGCCCTGCGACCAGCCAGAGCGGAGCGCATGAGGTCCCGGGCCAGGCTGCCGCCGCGGCTCCGGCCCCTGAGGCCGCGACTCGAACTGAGGAAACGAGTCCAGTCCTTGGCCCTCTGCCGCCCGCGGTTCCCGGTCAACCCTCGCTCAGGAAAGAGGTCAGGGCTGCGAGGGGGACATGGGAGCTGTAGCAGAGTTCGGCCCTCAGAGGGTCACAGCTCCGTCTCGAGTTGGGGCCCTGCACTGAGGCTTTGGAGGGTGGGGGCGGGGTGAGGGACGGCTGTTTACTCGGAGGGAAGTTTCCGTGACGCCCGCTCAGTTCTTGCTGGGGAGAAGAGGGGGAGGGGGCGGCATGCGCTGGCGCTGCTGATTGGCTCCCGGAAACCAGCCAATGAGAGGAGTGGCTGCGCCCCAGCAACAGCCCTGATTTTAGAAGGCTGGCTGCGTTCCAGGGGTTTTCGTCGTCCTGGGCGCGTGGTGGGGTGGGGGGAAGGCGGGAGCCCGCGGGGGGATGACGTCATCGCGCGCTACGTGCGGAGCGCTCTGGCGCTCATGAAAGGCGAGGCCGGGGTGGGGTGGTAGGGAAGGGGCGGGGGGCCCGCTTTGGGTTTCCCAACAGTACTTCCGAGACTGGTTGGTGAAGCGCCTTGGCTATCTCCCACCGCCCTAGCGTGGGATTTGGAGTAGGCTGCAAGCGGCTCAGATGTGAGATGCCCCGTGTGGGGGCACCTAGTCCCCCTGGGACTCTGCTCCTTGCGGGTCCGACCTGCTTAGCCGTGCTTTTAAGTTTCAAAGTTCGTATAAGCGGCGGCGGAGTTAGCTAATGTTTTTGTCTGCTTGAAGCGGTAAGTGTGAAGCAATATTTTGTTCTAGCTTTTATGAGATTAAAGTTTATTGTTTAATCATTCCCACTGTGTCCTGTACAAGACTTTCTTAAGGGAAGGTAGTTTTGTTTTTTTTTTAATATTGTACGTCAGGTGAAGGCTTACAGAACAAAGTTTCTCATGTAACAGTAGTACACATGCTGTTTTATGACTTTGGTTAACAACCCCACAACATTTTAACCCTCTAAATTCTTTTTTTTTTTGGTGAAAATACACATAACCAAAGATACACCATTTCAAAACTTTTTACGTACACATTTAGGTGACATTGACTACGCTTTTCTAATTGTGCTGTTATTCTCACTTAAGATGAAGGCTTACAGGACAAAATAGCCTCCCATTTAACAGTTACTACAAATGTTGTCCTGTAACAATGGTTAACAATCTCACAACACATTCAACAGTATCCTTACTCAACCTTGTGTTCCCTATCATCAGCTTCCTACTCCCCTTCTGCCTTCTGGCCCTTGTCACTGGACTCCTGTACCTCGTTAGTCTCATTTGGTTTTACTGGGCTGTCCACTCCCAGGCTGAAGAGTGGACCTCAAAGGTAACTTCACCACTGAGCTAAAAGGGTGTCTGGGGGCCATACTCTTGAAGTTTCTCCAGTCTCCTTTAGGCCAGTAAATCTGGTCTTTTTTTTTTTTGTGAGTTAGAATTATGCCTTACATCCTTCTCCAGCTCTGTCCAGAACCCTCTGTTGTGATCCTGGTCAGAGCAGTCAGCGGTGGTAGCTGGGCACCATCTAGCTGTACTGGACTCAGTCTGGTGGAGGCCTTGGTAGCTGTGGACAATTAGTCCTTTGGACTGATGTTTTTGTTGTATCCTGTTCCCTTCATTCTCCCTTGCTCCTGAAGGGATGAGACCAGTGTAGTATCTTAGATGGCCGCTCACAGGCTTTTAAGACCCCAGACACTACTCACCAAGGTAGAATGTAGAGCATTATCTTTATAAGTAGTGTCATGCCAATTAAGCTGGATGTTCCCCGAGACCATGGTCCCCAGAGTAGGGCAGGTAGTTTTATTACTTGTGTCTACAATAGTGAAGTTTTCTAAGGAAAAGTTACCGAGTTGAAGTTAGGCCACCCAATTGCCATGCTGTTGGACTAGAATAACATTAAAGTTTAAATGAGGTTAAATCAGGAAAATTTTTGAAATTAACTTTTGTCAAAATAAAACTTTTTACTGACTTTTGGTTTCATCTTTCATGATAAAAATTACTGGCATTTGTTGGGTTTATGTAGTAGACATAAATACTAAATACACCCGTAATGGTTCCTTAGATTATTTGATTTCTTTCAAGTTCTTAAAATCTCATAGTTCTTTTGAAATTAGTGATAGTTTAAAAGAGAGCTTTTCTGTTTCCTAATTTGTAAGAGCCCTTTGTTTTCTAGAACAGGTACTAAAACCAGGGTGTTCTATTTGCGGTTGACCTTACTTGACATGGAAACCCTTGTGGTGTAGTGGTTAGGAGTTTGGCTGCTAACCAAAAGATTGGCAGTTCGAATCCACCAGGCCCTCCTTGGAAACCCTATGAGGCAGTTCCACTCGGTTTTATAGGGTCGCTAGGGGTCGGAATTGACTCACATGGCAAAGGGTTTTTTGTTTTTGTTTTTTTGTTTTTTTTTTTTTTTGACATGGACTATGCTGCCTTGTACTCTGGGTTTCTATTTTAAGCCCTCCTTCCCTACCATATTACAAATGTTGGTGGAAAGGCAGTGATCTGATCGATTGATTAAACTTTGCCATCCGATCGTGGCTTCTCATAAGGACCACATCAGTTAGGAAAGTGATAGAGCAGCAAAGTTCATGAAGCATTTGTTAAAGTAGAAAGGAGACAGGCCGGAAGCACTTTTTTCCTGGTTATGTAAGTGTGTACAACTGGAAAGGGTGATAAATGAATATTTTAATATTTAAATTTCTGAAATATTTTTCCAGAAACTGGAAGCTATTTTTGTGTGTGTGTAAACCTGGTAACCATTATCAAAACACTTCCTCAGTTAAAATCTACGTTGTGCTAATCAAGTTTTTATTTGCTCTGAAATGATTTTAAAAGTACCTCCCTATAAAATAAACAGCATATTTATTAACACACTTTGAAAATATTTAACCAGACTCAAACAACCAAAATGAAAGCATTTGAAAATTTCCTTTGGCACTATTCTGTTCTAAAAACACTGACCTTGGTCAGAAGGTTGGCACACATCCTTAGAAGAAAGAGCATTAGACTCCTTACAGTTATAAAAAGATAGGTTTGGAGTTACTTTGGGTTTTGTAGTTAGATGTTAGAACTGGCTCCCTGCATACTGGTAACAGTGGAAATAATAACTCTTTTCTAGTGCTAAACAAAATGAGAGGTATGCATATATTTGGGCATCCACTGATATATGCAGCAAGCAAAAAAGTATTTAATGAAGACAGTGAACTGAAGTCTAAAAGAACTTTTTAAAACAAAACATAGTGTAAGGTTCATGACTTGATGAATTCTTATCTTGAGACTGTATTTACTTTTATGTTCCTTGTTTTTATAGGTTTTAAAATCAAAGATGGGAAAATCGGAGAAAACTGCCATTCCCCATGGCCAGCTTGTTCATGGTATACACTTGTATGAACCAAAGATAAACAGACAGAAAAACAAATATAACTTGCCACTAACCAAGATCACCTCTGCAAAAAGAAATGAAAATAACTTTTGGCAGGATTCTGTTTCGTCTGATAAAACTCAGAAGCAGGAGAAAAAACCTTTTAAAAATACTGAGAACATTAAAAATATGCATTTGAAGAAATCAGCATTTCTAACTGAAGTGAGCCAAAAGGAAAATTATGCGGGAGCAAAGTTTAGTGATCCACCTTCACCTAGTGTTCTTCCAAAGCCGCCTAGCCACTGGATGGGAAGCACTGTTGAAAATTCCAACCAAAATAGGGAGTTGATGGCAGTACACTTAAAAACTCTCCTAAAAGTTCAAACTTAAAGGTTAGATTTGAGTATGTATGTAAAACATAAGTTTCTCCAAAATCTCTGGATACTTAAAATCAGTACAGAAATGGAAATTTGCCTTGTCACAAGTGCAAAAGATGAGTTTAAAAAATTACAGCTTGTATTATATTTTATACTTTGTAAATACTGTATACCATGTATTATGTGTATATTGTTCATACTTGAGAGGTACATTATAGTTTTGTTATGAAAGTATGTATTTTGCCCTGCCCAAATGGGTAGATGTTTTGTATATATAAAATGGAGAAATTTTTAAGTGTGTGCTAAGGCACGCAGAAGACCATTTTATTTGCACAAGGTACTGAGATTTTTTTCAAGAAACAGCTATCTAATCTCAAAGTGAAGATCTAAATGTGAAGAGTTTACTAATGCACTACTGAAATTTTAAATTTGTGGCACAATCATAAACATGGGGTTTGTCTGTTCTCTAAATTGATTTCTGCCTTCTAATTTGCAATGACTGGAAAACTCCTTTTACCATTTTTACCAAACTTTGTTTGTTTATGTCCATTATTCAAATTTACAATACCTCTAATTCCAACAAAATCGGTTGTAACCAAATTTTAAAATAATAATAATTTGACCCCCCCCTTTTAAACTAGTCTTGACTTTTTGTGTGTGGCTGCTTTTCATGTTGGAATGTGTGAGCAGGAGATGGTATTGTGTAATTGGATTAACTTTCCATTTTAATTGGCTGTGAATGTCTGTGTACAATTGTCCATCCTTCCTAAAGGGTCATATAACTTCACTACCACCACCATCTCCCAGGACAGGAATTCCCCATCTTACAGTGCAAATGATTGTAGATAAAAGAGTTAATGAGCTTGTAACTTATATTTTTATATATGAACTGTAATTCTATAAAGTACCATTAAGCTTACACATTTTTCAGTGAAAACATTTGGTTTACTAAATTTATATTGATCTTGAACAGTGGTACTTGAACAAAAGCAACCATAACCAAACCCATTGCTGTCGAGTTAGCTGACTCATAGTGACCCTGTAGGACTAGCAGAACTGCTCGATAGTGTTTCAAAGGCTCTCTTTAGAGAAGCAGAGTGCCAAATTTTTCTCTCTTGGAATGGCTTAGTGGGTTTCGAACCACTGGCCTTTTTGGTTAGCAGCTAAGTGCTTTAACCACTGCACCGTTAAGGCTCCTTTAAAGCAAGCATAGTTGACATTAAAACAGGAGATGAGGATTTTGGATTCTGAAGCTTGCCTGAAGATGAATATGGCCATTTATATATTTTTTACTTTAAGATTCAGACTTCGTTATTCTAATAACAGTATATATGTAAAGTCTACTTCAATTCAAATTCTGAAATATAACTTCCCCTTTATAGTTCTTAATTACACAAAGCTAAAATTCATTTCAATAACAAAAAGGTTTTCTAGTAATTGGGCATTATGTAGACATGTGAAAAGGAAAATGTTAAGAAAGTGTATACGTGATTCTCAAAGGTGTTACCATCCTCCCAAGAAAAACAGGTGTTTTCGTTTTCTAGGGCTGCCATAACAAAATACTACAAAATAGGTGGCTCTAAAGAACAAACTTGTTTTGGAGGCTAGAAGTCTCAATCGGCGTTGGCCATGTCAGTTCCTTCTGAGGGCTTTGAAAGAACTGTTCATGCCTCTCCTAAGTTTTTGGTGGCTTTGATGATTATAAATGTATCTGCCACCATGGACACAGCATCTTCCGTGTGTGTGTGACTTTCTGTATACTTTTCTCCCCTTTTATAAAACACTAAGAAGGGATTAGGATCCCTGCTACCCTGGTATGACCTTGTTCAGTAACAAAGGGAAAACCGTATTTCCAAAAAGGTTGAATTCCCAGGTACAGGAGTTAGGAATTAAACATCATTTTGGGGAACAATTCATAACAAAAGGGTCTTAATTCTTATACCATTTGGTTCATAGTGGGGGGGAGGGCAAGACAACTTTCTGGCTGTTCAAAAGGTGGGTGGTGGTATCCATACCTTACTTTAGAGTAACTGTTGACAAACAGTGCTATTATAAGGTGTTAAACATAAAAAATCAAAACCAAACCCAGTGCTGATAAGTCAATTCTGACTCCTAGCAATGCTAGAGAACAGAAAACTGCTGTGTAAGGTTTCCAAGAAATGGCTGGTGGGTTCAAGCCCCTGACCCTTTGGTTGACAGCCGAGTGCTTAACCACTGCACCATCAAGGCTCCAGCGTGTTACAGAGACATCATAAAATCTTGATAATACTAGATGTACTATCTTGCATATGCAGCCTTGGAGGCCCTGGGTGACAGAGTTAACCGCTCGACTACTAGGGTAGTTTGAACCCACCCAGAGGCACCTCAGGATACAGGCCTGGTGATCTGCTTCCAAAGGATCACAGCCTTGAAAACCCTATGGAGCAATTCTACTGTGCACACACAGGGCTGCCATGAGTTGGAATGGACTTGCTGGCAGCTAACAACTATGTAATCACCCTGACCCTTTTCCTTCCCAATACTTTAACATAAAGCTAGTATCCATGTAATGTAGGACTTGAATGGGATCCAGTCATGATACACAGGGAAAAACACATCTGTTTCTTTTGCCTAATAGGTGATTTCACACTACCTCAAAAAAAAAAAGTACTTGGCTTTTGTCCTTGCCTGCTTTTTGTTGAAAAGTCCTAATTTAAACTGTAATGTCGGGAGGAACAAAACAAAGGCCTCATCTCATTGCTTCTGCCCCTCAACACCATCTTCCAGAAGAGACCTGGAGAGGACACAGCTGGCAGCTACCCAGACAGGGAAGGAACTAGGATTGTGAGATGCTGTGGCTTTGTGGATTGGAAAGATTCCTCTAATGCCACCCTGCCCCCGCCTGCCTCCCAGCATGTTCTCAAAATCATTTTGATGTCTGGGAAAAAGTGTGCAGGTCGTCCTAGCTCAGAATCACCCACCCCTCCCTATTCCTGGTTATTCTAGAAGCAGTGCTGGAGAGAGAACCATGATTAAATAAATGCTTTGAGATTGCAAAAAAAAAAAGTGGACCTGTTTTGAGGTTAAGAAGACCAAGAGTTAGTTAATAAGTACAGATGAATTTGAAGTGGGGACATTTAAGGAATCAGGTCTAAGCAGTAAGGGAAGGGGTTGGAAGATGCAAAGGAACTTCTATTTGATGTTGGCATTTTGTTTGCCATTCCTGCTCACACAGAAGCAAATACCCTTCTCACAGCTGGGAAAACGCATTTTAGAAGTTCAAACCATATTTTGAAAATTCTCCCAATTTTTAGTCACTAAATTTAACTTTTTCTAATAATGTGTTGTAAATATTAATACTAATGGGTTGGCTTAGATAAATTCTGACATCTCTCCCAAGTCTAACAGTAAATGATTCTAGAATATGACACAACTCACAGGTTTAATAATATTTTGCATATGGTTGTAAAAATCCTAACAAATTATCTTACAGGTATTAATTTATATTAGTATCTTACAGGTCCTGCCTCTTGGGTAATAAAACTGCCTCAGCCATTCCTCCTCCTTCTGACTTTTCTTAGTTCTTTCGTGTAATATTTTAGTAACATGTCTATAATTTATTGCATGAGGCCTGTGTGTAAGGTATGTTCAGGAGATTCAAGGATACATGGCAGAGCTGAAAAGTTAGCTATAGGTGGGTATGGGGAAAAGACAAACGTAACTAAAATACAAGCTTCACTCCCTTCAATGATCCCACAACAAATGCTGGAAGAGGTAAAAACAAAGTGAAATCATAGTCTCCCAGAAGGCTGTGACTAATTCTGGTAAATAGGGATTATCTAGTGGGAATCTGACACCTTAGAAGTAGCATTAAGCTGGGCCTTAAAAGTGAATAGTATTTGACAGGCAAAGAAGAGGAAAATAACTAAGGGAAAAATGCAAGCAAGACTGATGTGAAAAGATGTGGAATGTCCAGTAGCTCAAGACAAGGACGCAAGGAAGAAGGAAGATTCAACGGGTTGAACGTTGCACTGGGGTTAGAACATGAAGGACTTTGTCAGGCCGAAGTTTCAACATCCTGTAAGCATAGGAGAGCCATCAGAGATTTATGACCAGGGGAATGAGATTCCTCTTTCAAAAAGAAAATGAGGGAATATAGAGAACAGTTTGGAAAGAGAAAGCTTGAGACAGGAAGACCACTTCAAGGAGGTATTTCAGTAGTTCAGAAAAGAAAAGGTCCTAAAGGCCGTCATCAGAGTGCATCTGGAGGCATGGAAATATTTGGGGGATATTTTGGAGGTAGAATTGTTAAGATTTGAGCATATGAATGGTGGGTGAGAAAAGATTTTTAACTTGAGCAATTAAAGAGGGTAAAACTAGCAATTAAGGAACTCTGGAGGATTGACATTTCAGAGGAAGATAATCTGACACATACGTGGAAATGCAGAGCTAGCAGACAGAAGATAGGTCAGGCCTAGAAGTACAGCTTTGGTAATTGTGTAAAGAGAAACAATAATGAAAACATGAAAATGGAACTGAAATATTTTCCCTTTTCCTATATTCTCTCCTTTCCTCATAAGACTTAACACCTTTACCAGTACTTTTGACCTCATACTTTCTGCCTCCTATGGACTCAACTTTATCTAGATTATAAATTGGTTGTTGAGTTAGAACATATTTCCCCATTGGAAGTATTAAATGGTGGTTGGGTTCTCTAGCTGCCTATAAAAGTCTTTTAGTTGACAGGAGTAAATTAAGTTCTGAATTCTGATGCAGGGTCCCAATTGGTGAGAAGGTGGAAAAAGTTTCTTAATTTCCTTCCCTTTTCTTAGTCCATGATTTTAAATTGGGTGAAAGTTTTTTTATATTCATCTTTTTGTATCTCTATCTCAAAATGACCTTCACTATCATGTTGCTGAATACATTATTATCCCTTATTTTAGAGGAAGAAAACCCCCTAGCCAGCCCCATGCCCTCCATACAACTGCTATCTACTTCATGTTGAGGGAATCAAGCACATATTTGTGCACACTTGGATATACGAACACACTTCCCATATTTAAATTTTTGAGGGAGACTGTTAAATATACTTTTATCACACCCATTTTGCTGAATATTTAATTCCTGAGCTTACTCCTCCAAATTGTTTCTGCTTATTTGTATTTCATTCCTTTCTCTTCTGAATCCACAAATCATTTAAAAACTCTCAAAAATTGTTCCACAATAGTTTTCAATGGGGGAAAGGGTGTAAGTGTGTTGTGAGATGAGATGGTGAAGGAGGCAGTCTTGTACACACAAATCATGTGTAATTCAGGAACCACTTATATTGAAATCTGAAAGGATATTTATGAGTACATTTTATAGAATGCTATTTATAAACATACAAAAATTTAATATTTGAAAGAAACTTTCTTTAAAGTTTTAGATAGGATTATCTGAAGGTATGGGGTGGAGTTTTTCGTTTTTTAAAAATTGGGGATAATCTCATATGCTTGTACTACTAAATCCTTTTTCCCTAATTTTATTAGATTATTTTGGATTAATCTGACAGTTGTCAGATTAAGTTACACACTTCTCATATCCTTTGCAATTTTGAGGTTCTAAATTAAAAATGCTAATATATGAGTACTGTTCATAAAACCCAGGAAATGTATTTACCAAACTTAGACTTTAATTACAAAAAAAAAAACCCAAACTGAATTACAATCTAAGATTTGTAAGAGGTGTTGCATTTACTGGGAGTTCATTGTTGAGATTTTAGAATTCATTTTCTACAGCAGAATTTATAGTAATGTTTCCTGAGTGTAGAACTGGCCACACAAATTTAAAGTTCCCGCTATTAGAGGAACAGCACATCATATAGGTCATGTGGCATTAACTACAGTTATCTGAATTAAATAATGGTAGAAAAGGATTCTATGGGGAAAATATTAAATGATGCAGGAAGCATCAAAAGCAGATGGAAGGAATACACTGAGTCACTATACCAAAAAGAACTGGGTCGACGTTCAAAAATTTCAGGAGGTAGCGTATGATCAGGAACCCAAGCTACTGAAGGAAGAAGTCCAAGCTGCACTAAAGGCATCGGCAAAAAACAAGGCTCCAAGAATTGACGGAATACCAATTGAGATGTTTCAACAAATGGATACAGTGCTGGAAGTGCTCACTCATCTATGCCAAGAAATTTGGAAGACAGCTACTTGGCCAACCAACTGGAAGAGTTCCATATTTATGCCTATTCCAAGAAAGGTGATCCAACTGTATGAAGAAATTACTGAACAGTATCATTAATATCACAAGCAAGTAAAATTTCGCTGAAGATCATTCAAAAGCGGTTGCAGTAATGTATCAACAGGAACTACCAGAAATTCAAACTGGATTTAGAACAGGATGTGGAAACAGGGTATTATTGCTGATGTCAGATGGATCCTGGCTGAAAGCACAGAATACCAGAAAGGTGTTTACCTGTGTTTTACTGACTACGCAAAGGCATTCGACTGCGTAGATCATAATAAATTATAGATAACATTGCAAAGAATGGGAATTCCAGAACATTTAATTGTGCTCATATGCAATTAAGTACATAGATCAAGAGGCAGCCATTCGAACAGAGCAAGGGAATACCGTGTGATTTGAAGTCCGGAAAGATGTGCATCTGAGTTGTACTCTTTCACCATATCTATTCAATCTGTATAATGAGCAAATAATCCGAGAAGCTGAACTATACAAAGAACAGGGCATCAGGAATGGAGGTGGACTCATCAACCACCTGCAATATGCAGATGACACAACCTTGCTTGCTGAAAACGAAGAGGACTTGAAGCACTTACTGATGAAGATCAAAGACCACAGCCTTCAGTATGAATTACGCCTCAACATAAAACAAAAATCCTCACAACTGGACCAAACAGACAACATTATGATAAATGGAGAAAAGATTGAAGTGAAGTTGTCAAGGATTTCATTTTACTTGGCTCCACAATCAACACCCATGGAAGCAGCAGTCAAGAAATCAAAAGACACATTGCAATGGGCAAATCTGCTACAAAAGACCTCTTTAAAGTGTTGAAAACCAAGATGTCACCTTTTGGATTAAGGTGCGGCTGACCCAAGCCATGGTGTTTTCAATCGCCTCCTATGCATGTCAAAGCTGGACAATGAAAAGACCAAAGAAAAACTGACACCTTTGAATTGTGGTGCTGGAGAACAATACTAAATATACCAGGGACTGCCAAAAGAACGAACACATCCGTCTTGGAAGAAGTACAGCCAGAATGCTCCTCAGAAGCAAGGATGGCGAGACTATGTCTCACATTCTTTGGGCATGTTATCAGGAGGGCTAAGTCCCTGGAGAAGGCCATCATGCTTGGTAGAGGGTCAGAAAAAAAGAGCAAGACGCTGAACAAGATAGACTGACACAGCAGCTGCAACAATGGGCTCAAGCATAACAATTGGGAGAATGAAGGCTGGGCAGTGTTTCGTTCTGTTGTACAAAGGGTTACTATGAGTCGGAAACGACTCACCAGCACCTAACAAGAACAGAAAGTGACAAAATGAAAAGATTGGTAGAAGTAACCTACATGGATAAGCTGAAAATCAAAAGCAGATTTGTTAAAAGGAGGCTACTTACTCTGTTTAATTAGAAGTCATGGATCTTAGAAGTTTAACAGCTTAAAAGACAAAATGACATCTTTAAATAAGAATACTTCAGTTCTCTAGCCATTCTCACAGTTATACATTTATGAACATGGAAGAAAGGATTCAGTAATTTTTCCTAGTGTTTTAGAACTCAGAAAAATGTGTGGATTTTAATATATGTTTGTAAAGATGCTAGATAGTAATCAAACTCCTCCAAAGCTGGTTATATATACATAAAAAACTAGTTGCCATCAAGTCAATTCCAACTCATTGCGACCCCACGTATGTGAGAATAGAACTGTGCTCCAAAGAGTTTTGAATGGTTGATTTTCTGGATGTAGATGACCAGGCCTATCTTTCGAGGTGCTTCTGGGTAGAGCTGAACCTCCAATCTTTCAGTTAGCAGCTGAGCTTGTTAACCGTTGGCACCACCCTACTCCTAATTACTGATAGTTCCCTTATTCTAATATTAAAAATTGTTAACCGCACTACTTGTCAAATTCAAATTACACACATCCTTTGTAGACTAGAATACTGGGGACGGAATGGCAAGTAGAAGACATTTTGGATACTTTTGGTTATTTCCAACATGCAAATACAGCTGGTCTGGAGTATCAAACTAATGACTAGAGTCACATGAATTAACAAAAATCTACTTAACACTTAAGATAACTAAAATATACCTTTGCAGTGGAAAATAGTTTAATAGAGAAGGCCAAATCCTGTTTTAAGGCTAAGTAGTTAAAACAGGAAAAACAAATCAGAAGTATTTATCCCAAATAAAAGTAAAAACTAAACTCAAAATTGTCTACTAACAGTAAAATTGTTAAACATGAAGATCTTCAGTATTGTACTTTAACTGGCAACATGTCATCATAAAAGGAGTTAGAGGGCTTTGGCTCTGATTCTATCAAAGTTGAACAAAATCAGCTTTATTCTTCAAATAATCATGCTTTTACTGTTCTCAACTTTTAGAAGGAAGGTATTAAAATCAAGTATTGGAACTGCCCTCTTCCACCAACCTTCCAAGGCAGCTCCTGGAGTCACTGTGCATTCAGTCCAATCTCCTTAACATTTTGTGTCTTTCTTATGTTTCTGTTACCATCTGATGCTTGAGACCAGACCCTGAATTTCAAAACTAAGAAAGCAGAATTATGTTTATGAAAGACATTCAATCAAGGTTTTCTGATCTCTCTTTAGCCAATTAGAATACCCCATTTATAAACATTCGTTTTTTTCAAAATGTTACTGTTAAATTACAGAGAATTGGGGGATAAATACAGACATGATAAAGCGAATATAATTTACTATTAATTGTATACTCTAGGTAGTAGGCATATGGGTGTTCACTGTAAAACTATTTTCTTACTGAAAGCTTTTATGATGTTTAGAAAAATTGAGACTGCTTTACCGTTTACTTAAACATTATAGGTAAGTTGAATATTTACTAATAATTGTAAAAGCTCACTAGTATATAATATACAGCACAAATAATTAAGTTCATCTTTCAGATTATACATTTTTAATTTTAATTATACATTTGAATTTTTTTCTTTGCACTTTCAAGTACGTCAGTTGATTATAGAACTTATAAAGCAACAGAAGACCTCTAGCTAATGACTGAAACACCAAAACCATTATAAATTAGAACTGAAAGATGAAGGACGTATTTAAGCACTGGCTTATTTGGGAAATGTGAGAGTTCACATTTAATGAATTTATGAGAGGACAGGTCAAGAATGGAGATACCACTAGTTTCTAAATTAATTGGATTTTGTTTGAAAAGCCTGTTTTGAGTATGAAATCAATGACTAGAGTCACTTTGGAGTTAACAAAAATCTACTTAACTCTTAAGGTAACTAAAATATACCTTTGCAGTGGAAAATAGTTTAATAGAGAAGGCCAAATCCTGTTTTAAGGCTAAGTAGTTAAAACAGGAAAAATAAATCAGAATATTTTATTTACCTTTAATAACTGCTAATGCTTGAAGAAAGTAGCTTTAATTAGGGGCAGATAAAAATGTTGGCAGAGATTATAAAGATTCTGAAGAGGATTTTTAATTACCGTGAATAGTTTCAGTAAAGTTACAGAAAATATCTAAAGTGGAATTATCTGAATTTCAAGCAGTAGAAGATTCATGACCCCCAAAAGAGAAGAAAGGGGATGTCTGAAGGGCTAGTTAGCAATGAAGTGACTAGGGAGCAGAAGGGCGAGGCAGTGTGCAACTCTTAACATTTGGTTGGTTCCTACCCATTAAAGCCTTTAATAATGAATTAATAGCAGTGGAGCCAATGGAAAGCTAAGTGTTCTTTGAAAGCATTCCTTAGGTGATACAGTTCCACTTTGCATCATAGACATTCACATAAAACCACCCCCCAAAATTATTAAAATAGAGTATCAGTTGTATTTGACTACTGGCAGCTCAAAACTCTGTATAAAGTGTCATTCATGCATGAGATATCTTAGAAAATAAAAAACATTTCATCTGTTATTTTTAAAAATCCCATTTAGTAGATTACATGGTAAGAGTAGGGAATTATGAAGTGTAAAACAATACCAAAATGGTTAGAATTTACATATATTAAAAACTATAATAAATATACTAACAAAACTAAAACATTAGTATTTATAATTCAACTACATTGAACATTTCAAGGCTAAAATTTTATAGTTTACTGACAATGATGAATTTAACATTTAACAGAATGTTTTTCCCTAAAGTTCTTATGAAATTACATAAATACTTCATAATGCGCCTTGAAATTTAAATAATGTTCCTTTTTATTTTTAAAATATAAGATTACCAGAAGAGGCTGACTTTTTATACCTTATGTCAATTTTGAGGAGATCTTATTCAAGGTACTTTACTTAAGTACTTTTTCTTAACGTGTAAAGCAGTTACAGGGTGTAAAGTATTAACTACAAATTAGATACTGCTTCAAGGGCTTAACAGGAATGGTTCTTAATTCCCACACCTCACCCTCCCCCCCACACTAAAAACCATTAAAATGTTCTTACTGTTAAAATAAGCAGGCTGTAAGTTGGGGCTTTGAAGACTATTTTATATTGACATTGATGTTTAAAGTCAATTTAAATCCATACTATTAGGAGTAAGTTAAGAAAACCAGAATGTAGTTTTCTTTGGTACAACAGGTGCTCATAAGCAGAGTTTCTATTGTGTTCCTCAATCTACCTCTACCGTCCTCTCTGAAGCTATTTCTAAAAAGCATATAGTACTTAGGTGTTTTGTCAGTAGATTTATACTCCTAGAGAGGCTGTAAATTTCCATTACACTATTTCTGAGGAACTACTCATCTTATGCAAGCTGAAATACACAAAAGATAAAACAACAGTCAACATGCAATCAATCCATTTCTAGGACTAAATATTGATTACTGATTAGGAATTCCCTCACCTTAACAGGGTGACTCTTCAAATTTTCTACTGGCATTGTAAAATAACCTAAAAATTCAGTTATTTTCCTAACATACAGTAAAGATATCCTCTTTGACTTTAATTTGTAATCTATTTACTAGTTTATAAACCAACAAATCTTGGTTGAGTATGGATTTCTGCATTATGCAGCCAGTCATATACTTAATATTATCACACAGTACTTTTAAAAATGGTGACCAACAATTCACTGAGCATCCATCTACCTCCACAAGATGATACTATTTCTTTCTACAAGTTCAGAGTAATGGTATATTCCTAGAATGAGTTAAGAAAGACTAATCATATAATCCTTTCCTTGAAACAGAATAAAAACACTTATGATAATACGAAAATACTACTACTGGACATGACCCAAAAAACCAAACCCATTGCCGTACAGTTGATTCTGACTCATAGCAACCCTACAGGACAGAACAGAACTGCCCTATAAAGTTTCCAAGGAGTGGCTAGTGGATTCAAACTGCTGACCTTTTGTTAGCAGCTGAGCTCTTAACCACTGCACCACCAGGACGTGATCATCTACTCATATTTTTTATTCAACTTTTCTTCATATAGCTTTAGATAAAAGAAATGGTACTTGTCATAATTATTGTAAGTACTGGTTTAACCTAAGACAAGCTGAATCAACCTGGGATATCTAACATTTCTATGAGGGACTATTAAATTTTTAAAAGGGTATTTGACTCAATTATCTTTGTATTTAATTTGCTTAATTTTATGAACATCTTTTTAAAGGCATACATGATATAAATTTTCCAAGGTACCTTAAATCAGGACCTGATAGGCCAAAGCCAGAACTAATGATGATCCTAAGTATCCTATTTTCATCAATGGAATAATGCTAAAATGCATAATCCCCATTAAAAATTTGAAACTGTTTTCTAATCAGATATCTAAATAAGAGAAGAAAACATTTAATGACTACCCAGTACTTGGTACTGTGCTGGGCAGCTTTTTTAAATTTTAAGTAACTCTATGGGACACATACATCCACATTTTATAGATGAATAAACTTAGTCTCAAAGATGCTAGGTAATTTGCCCAAGGCTGCATAGCTAGTAAATGGGTGTGTGGAATTAAAACTGAGTTCTGACTCCAAACCCATACACGTTATCTGGAAACCCATGGCAGTTATGGATTTGTTTAAAAGTCTGATAAAATTATGTACATATCCTTTCTTTTGACAACTGCAAACAGTAGTTTGGCATTTAATTTCACAGGGCCCAGACCTCCTGAGGCTGAGTCCATGATGCCAGATTAAGATCCCCTGCACCCAACCATGCTGCATATGTAGCATATATTTATCTACACAAGAAACCTAAATAGTTTATCGCTGTTTGGAGGAAAAAAAAAATGTTTAAACTGTAAATAAGAAATTACAATTTTAATGTAGTTTAGAAGAATTATAAAAAGTACTTCTAAATACATCTTCCTTTAAATGTTGACTAATTTTGTCTACTGCAACTGCATCAGAATAAAGGCAGCAATTCTTAGCCATTTATTTGTAATGCAACATGTGTCTTGAACAGTTGTATCTCAAACATTACAAATACTACTTAAGGTCTCAAAATTAGTAACTTGCATTTTAACATATAAATTAGAGCAAATTAAAAGTTATCTCTTTAAAATAGCATCATTCTCAACTGCATGTAACCTAAAATGCTATGCTGGGTGGGAGAGAAAGAGGTAGACACCTCAGCTTTGGCACTGAGGGTATCTATGGGAATGTTCCATAGATCACCAACCCTTTCTCGATGTGATTGAAAAAAAAAAGGTGAGAACCACTGGTTTGCCAATAATAAGAATCCCCACCACCACCACCATCACATACCCACATAAATTAGCCCAGCAACATAAGATTAAATCCTAGGCTCCAAATAAAGCTTCCAGCAAACTCCCCCATTATCTGTTATCAGTCACAAAATAGAACTCTTGCCTAACAGAAATGTGTGCATTATTCATGGGGAGAAAGAAAACAGAAGCAGCTGACAGTGGCCATCTTTATTTTCTTTGATATTAATTTATCCCCTATAATCTTGAACAAACAGAGGTAGGTAGTATCCCTACGCTAAACTTTGGAAGTACCTAATACATATTCTTTAAAAGAAATAACAACAGATGTCTAAAATAAAAACATTTGCTTTATTAATAGACAATCTTAGCCTAAGTGTCCTTTCTTAACTCATCCAAGAAACAGAAGAGAACCCTAGAACAGATACTCCCCAAAGACAACTTTCCAAAGAACCCAGCACAACTGTCAATCCATTTTCACCCAGAGTCACAGAACCCATTTTCACTGAATCCTACAGTCATTTCTTTTTCTAATCCTATTCTCCCCTTCCCCTCTAAACATTATCTTACCCGCTGCCGTTGACTGTGACTCATAGTGACCCTATAGGACAAGGAACTGCCCCAACAGGGTTTCCAAAGCTATAATCTTTACAGAAGCAGACTGCCACATCTTTCTCCCATGGAGCGGTTGCTGGGTTCGAACTGCCGACCTTTTGGTTAGCAGCCAAGTGCTTAACCACTGCACCACCACAATTCCTTAAACATTATCTTAATTAAGCATGTTATCTGTCAAAGACTTTTTTCTTCCTACAAGACATTGCAGTTAGGGAAGGGCACACTGGAGCTCAGCTTGCTGCAGCTCCAAAACTTAAGGGCTATGTGACCTTGTACATGTAACTTATAGTTTCCTCATCTGCAACAGTACTTATCTTGTAAGGTTGCTGTGATGATGAAATAAATGAGTAAATAACAAAACCTACAGAGCAACTCCAAGCACACAGTAAAGGCTCAGAAAAGTCTGAGTTATTATTCCAGCTTTTCCATCAAACTAAATACTATCCTCCTAAGCAGCCTTAGGATTACAACAGAAAATCAAATCAGAGGTCAATCAAAGGATTAAACATATTCAGAAACATTGCTGTATTAACTTTTTTACTAAAAAATACTAATTTGTTAATGCAGAATAAAGACACTATAATCAATTCCTAGTTATTATACAGAATCACTGCATATACATGTGTAGACCCAAACATTAACATGTCTTGCTCTTTCTTCTGGCTATCCTTTAAATTTTCAATAGTGCTACATAATTTTATAATTAAATTTTATTACTGCTGAACATTTCAAAGACTTCTAGTTTTGAAATAAATTTTGCTATGATTAAATAGAGAAATCTATTCAGAAAGTACAGTCTACATGAATTTACGGTACTTGTCCAAATATTACCAGTGTACAAATTATTTTAAAAAGTTGTTTCTTACACATAGCATCTAAAATGCAAAGAAAAAAGGAATTTGCATTCAAAACAAATAGAAGCAACACTTGCTTCTATATGCTAAAAAATGTAAGATAAAAGATATTTTTCTTAAGCATTCTAGATATAAATATTAACTGTGTAAGCTGAGAACTTTTAAGTTTCAATAATATAATTCAACAAGGTACACAAGTAGAGTTCTATAAATATATTCCCTATAATAATCATATGCAAAAACCATTTTATCACAAATACTACCAAAACCCTCTCTGTAAAACATAAACTACAAACATACTTCTAAAGAAGTTCTCATTATAACAACTAGAAAAGCAATATATGTCAACAAAGTTATTTCGTTTAAAAAAATTAAGGGAAGTGTAACATAAAGACCCAAATACTCCAAAGGTGTTTTTTGAAGATGTAGTTGAGTTTTGTAATACAAGGTACTAAACACTGCTTCAAAAATAATAATAATGAGACTTATTCTGTACAACTCAAAGTCTTAATCTAGAGCTGTAAAACAAAAAATAAGATTAGCAACAGATGAAAAGTAGGTATGCAGCAATAATGGTATAAAATATGATTTTATATAAAATGTACCACTTTGCAAATATGTAAGGCTTAATACGAATATTTTTGGATTGTGAATGTTGCACACTGTAATTTTTTGAGAAGTCGTCTCAAACCATTCAAAATTCAGTATTTCTAAAAAGCTTTGACATTTAAAGTGGGCATGGTACAGAATGCAATTTAGTATGAACTTGTCTATACTGTTCCACCCAGTAAAACTTTCTTGGAGCTCAGGAGAAAACGTATCTTTTGAATACCTGGTATCTACATTAATCCTACTTTGATGTTAGTATTTTGTATGATAAGCTAATATTCAACAGAAATTGGCCCAAGTTTAAATAGAAGACAATAATAGACAAAAGGTGTCAAATAGCTTAAGTCTGCTCTGTGCAATTACAGAGTCATAATTACTTTTCACATGAAAGTAAAAGTGCTTTAAAGTAAAAAATACTTTTGTAAATGGTATTATTAATGTTACTAATACTTAACATCCAAGTAGAATTTTCTAAAATGGTTTTATCCATTTCCTGTGATAAGTATCCTCTGCCACAATGTGTTAAAAAAAAAAAAAAAAAAAAAGATTCATGAAATTGGTGACATTAGACACACAATTTATGGCCTGGGCCTTTAAGTTGAAACCAAATCTACAGAGATTTTATTTTTTGCATATGCACAAACTATTATCAACTCACATTTTCTGTAAGCCTTGAAGAATTTTTATTTAACATAATGAGAGGCTTAGGAACATATTAAAGACTATGTAGTGCTCTTCTGTTGCTGTTCACCAACTGTTTTTATGACGGTAACTCCGAGATCTGGAATGTGATCGAAAGTGAGAGTGTTTTGCTGTTTGTGCTTTAGTTTCAGAATTGGTGTACCCTTTGGGAGATTTACATGGGGATCTTGCTATGGAGTCAGAATGTCTTCCATGTGATCTTGACTTTGTTCCTGAGCTAGTCTGCTTTTGAGGTGAACTTGACTGTGATTTTCCTATTGACTTGGACCTTTTTTGTAAGGACTTGGACCTTGACCGTCCTCTAGAACCAGAATTTCTTCTTGGAGTTCTTGATTGCCTTGCTGAGGTAGACCGCCTTGGTAGTGATTTGGAACGAGATTTAGATTGACTATAAGAAAATCGCCTGTGCCGAGACCTGCAAATATCCATAACGTTAGAACGTATATTTCACACAAAAAGAGTTTATACGTTATGCAACAACATTTTCAGGAACTTTATATATAAATATATATAACATTAGGTATGTTTTTACTAGATAAGGAAAAATAAATTATTCTAATTTTACTGTGCATACTTTTGGTTCAAACATAAGTAATAAGCTTGTAATATTTGTTATACTCAAATATATGACTGAAAGATTTTTACTTTGCTAAACATATCTTAAGATATGGATCAATTCTAAAAAATATCGTGCATATTTAGTCTGGGTTACATAATTCCTAAGAGGCATGAAAATCTGAAAAGGAAGAAAGAAAACAATTATTTAAAGTTTATAAAATAATGCTTATAAAAAAAACACAGAAATCTGGATATAAGACATCTGGGTCTAGCCAGGATAGAGTAGCTTATACTGGACTAACCTTCCCATAGAAACAGCTAGAAAAAAAGAGCTAGACAAAATTTATAAACAAACTGTTTTAAGGTATTGGAGAACAACCGACAAAAGCAGAACTTGAGAGGCTACAAGCCTTGGCTCTTTTACTAAGACCATTTTCCAAGTGACAGCATAAGGGAATAGAGACCAAGCAGAAAACAGCTGGGACGTGAGGGGCAAAATACCAGAGATGAAGGAATTGCAGAGGAAAAAAACCCTAAAATTCTCCTTCAGTCCCAGACCATATTCTCAGCTATGCATCATGTGAAGAGACTCTAAGAGGCCAGCAGGAAACAGCAGCTAAGGTATTCAAGAACTGAGCTGAAATTTTATCAGCCATAATGCTGGGCAAAGTGGCTGGAGTTCAAATCCCCCAAAGGTGGAAGAGCCTTGAGCAACAACCCAGAAGGGCCACATCCTAGGCATAAGGGCCATGCCCTAGAAGTAAGTACAAAACCACTAAGACCAGCCATAACAATGCCTAAAACTAAGCCTTAACAGGATTGAGGTGAACTGCCAGTATGACACCTGTTAGAAGAAAACAACTTTGTTTGGAAGATAACAACACACAGAACCTCAAACATTTCTTATTCACAATGGTCAACATCCAATAAAAAATTATAAGGCATGTGAAAAAACAGGTAAAAATGAGTAAAAACCAAGAAACAAAAAGACAAAAGAAACAGACCCAAAATGATTTAGATACTAGAGTTATCAGACAAGAGTTTTTTAAATTACTGATAAATATGTTTAATAAAATAAGAGGAAAAAACAGACAAAACAGATGAAAAGATGGAGAATTTCAACAGAAAATAAGAATCTACAAAAAGAATCGAAAGAATTGAAAATATACAATATTTGAAATTAAGATTCATTTAACAGAAGTCTGGATATGGCAGAAGGCAGAAATAGTGAAAAGAAAGAGATCATTACAAAAACATCCTACTGAAACACAATGAGAGAAAAGTAATTTTAAGAAATCCAGAACTAAGCATAAGAGGTATGTGGGACATAATTACAAGGTTACAAGGAAAGACTGAACAGGACAGAAGCAATACTTGAAGGGATAATGGCCGTCATGGACTGAATTCTGCCCCCTAAAAATGTCTGTCAACTTGGCTAGGTCATGATTCCCAGTACTGCACGATTGTCTACCATTTTGTCATCTGATGTGATTTGCCTATGTGTTGTAAATTCTATCACTATGATGTAATGAGATGGATTAGTGGCAGTTATATTGATGAGGTCTACAAGATCAGATAGTGTCTTAAGCCAATCTCTTCTGAGATATAAAAGAGAGAAAGCAAGCAGAAAGACATAGGGATCTCATACCACCAAGAAAGCACTACCAGGAGCAGAGCACGTCCTTTGGACCTGAGGTGCCTGCACTGAGATGCTCCCAGACCAAGGGAACACTGATGACAAAGACCTTCCTCCAGAGCCAACAGAGAGAAAGCCTTCTGCTTGAGCCGGTGCCCTGAATTCGGACTTCTAGCCTATTGGACTGTGAGAGAATAAACTTCTCTTTGTTAAAGCCATCCGCTTGTGGTATTTCTGTTATAGCAGCACTCGATGACTAAGACAATGGCCTAGAATTTTCCAGAAGTAATGAAAGGCATCAACTCAGTTTCAAGAAGCTCAGCAAATCCCAGGTAGAATGAATACAAAGAAAAACTACACCAGGCACATCATACTGAAACTGTTGAAAACTAAAATCAAATGTGAACATCTGGAAAGCTACCAAAGAATAAATGACATATTACCTTCAAAGGAGCAACACTAAGGCTGACAACTGACTATGGATGCCACAAAAAAATGGAATAACATTATTAAAGAAGGAAAGAAAAGGAAAATCCCTAACAACCTAGAATTCTATCCTCAGCAAAAATACCCTTCAAAAAATGAATGTAAAACAACGATATTTTCAGGCAAACAAAAGCTGAGAGAATTCATTGCCAGCAGACCTGTACTATAAGAAATACTAAAGAGGATTCTTTAGGCTAAAGAAAAATGATCCCAAATAGAAGCACAGAACAACAAAAAAGAATGAAGAAGACTGGAAAGAATAGATATATTGAGTCAACTCAAAACCTACTCAGAAGAACGCTGAGTAACAAATTTTATACTGAATCAAATAATACTTTTCCTTCTACATCAAGTGAAGCAGAATCAACTAAGATATCTTATTTGAGTAGTTTTGCTCTCCAGCTATTTTCTTGTAACAGGAAATAGTTAATCCCATTGCAAGAAAGAGAGAATTTTGCTTCTCTATGAATCAGATCTATTCTGGAATAAAAAAAGTCTTTTAGAAATTACTAAATTTCATTCATGTTATGAACAGTCATAAATAAACAAAATGGAAAAATAGTCTCTGAAATAAAAATCTAACATAGAAAAAAAAAAAACCTGGATGCTATATTTAGACCAAAAAAGCCTGAGGGACAATTTTAATGTTGTTCAGGAACATTTAGCGTTCTAATATCTGTATTAATTCACATAAATTCAACAAAGATTATATAAGCTAGGGACCACTGCTAAGTGCTGGCAATATAAGCACAAACCAGACAAAAAGCATTGCCCTTCAAAGAGCTCATAGACAAATGATAGCAACAAACTAGCTTTTTTCCACATCCACTGAAGGCAAAATAAAAGACTAATACTACATATACCATTATTTATTTATATATAAATATCTGTATATAAAATACACATATACACAAAATCTGATCCTTATGAATGCCTTGTGAAGTAGTTAAAATATGCATTATCTATTATACAATTTTATAAATTAGAAAAACTGGGGTCAGGGGGGTTAAGTAATTTGTCAATGGTTTCATAACTAGTACATGGTAGAGGAGCTCTGCAAGATGTAGTCCTTACTATTCTGATACTCCATGCTGATTTAGAACAACAGTCACTTTTTTGTTTCTAGAGAAGTATTATACTTTACTTCCACTATAAGGCAAAAATGATGTAAACACCTACTTTTTCCAGATCATTCAGGAGAAAAAACTGATCAACTAAGACCCTAATGCATTTGGAAACAAATTCTTAATGAATCAAAAGGACAATTTCTTTTCTTTCGCAAAATAAGTCTTTCACCAAGGCCAGTGGATATTATTCAGTAACTCAGGACAGTGTTGCTTAGGTGCAAGATTGCATCCACTTTGATATATAGATTAAACCAGTCATTTTATATGAAACAGTCACATCACTAAACTTAGACTGTACACACACGTGCATATAACTATTGTAAATTAACTATTAACTGTAATCTGAACTGTCGAACTTCACTCCTTCACATTATGTTATGTCCTCTGTGAAGCCAGAGCAGTATAACTGGTATTAGTGCTGTTTCCCTGTATTCAGGGCATGTAAATTAAAAAAAAAAAAACTAAGTTTGTTCCTACCACATCTTAAGTTTTATAAATATAATTTTGTATTCAAGTATAGAAACTAAATATCACAGTCTAAATCTCAAATAGCCAATCAGTGGAAAAATACCTCACACTTAGCCATGGGTCCAACTGGATTATTCTCCGTAAGATACCAGGGAGGTTTATATTTTTACACTATCAAAGAAAGTATAATAAAAAGGATCATGTCCCAGAATATGCTATGGCTGCTTCTAAATATTTCTTCACCAATCCTGGTAATAGCCAAATCCTGACTTGGATTCTCTGGGCTTCTAACAGGAGTTTAAATCTTCCACCCACCTTCATACCTCCCCAAGGATCAGCCAAAATCAAACCATTTTGATTCATACTGAAGGAGGGTTACCGATCTGATACATGAGATTGTAGGCTCTGACGGGCCACATTTTCTAGCAATCAGGATTCTTGAATATTAAAAAGTCACAGAACATGGATATGGTTCTCACTTCCTATCTCCCTCCCATTCAGCTGAAGGTGTGGGAGCCAGGCCACTTCACTGTCTTGTTTTCAGAGTTAGAGGCTTAAGGTAAAGATTCTCTTGCTCTGGTACGTATTTACTATATTGGACTTTTTCATGTCTAGGGTATGGGAGTTGAGGAACGGGGTGGAAAGTAAAAGAGGACAGCCCTAGTGATCAGCTTTATATAAGCTATGTGGGCCTATCTAGCTTAGGTATACCATGTGTAGTCCAGGACAGCTCACACTTTTACTCAGAGGTAGGATACTGGTGTAAATGCTGATTAGTTTTTAAAAACAGAATTCACCTTGAAATTCTACATGCCTATGAAAAATTACAGCATTAAAACTCAAGATAAGTACTATAAATGTTTAAGATTTTAGGCATGCTACAAGAATTTTAGTTACTATTCCAATAGCTTCAGTGAGTAATTAATATTATAATTTACTATCATTCTAATAGAAACAAACTCCTGGTTAGCAAAATATTTAATAACTTGCAAGTATCTTTCCCCCCAGTTTAGTTTTTTAATGTCTTCTTCCAACAATACTGTCACACTTGGAATTTACTTCTGATAATAATTTACCTTTTATAAGTAAATTTATAATAACTTTAGTCAACCTCCTATCACAACTGACTGCACTGTATTTCTTGTGAGTTTAGCCATTATCAGAATTTAAGAGTCAGAATTGTTACGTTCCTTTAGGTAAAATTTTATTGATCTAAAATTCCACTTTATTTGTCCAGTATATATTTTTTGCTTTTTCTTCAGTGAATATTACCTTTCAATAAAATCTATCATGAAATTAAAAAAATGCGAGGTATTCTATGAACTCAAGTTAAGTAACAATACATGATAGAGAAGAGCGTATCTTTCTATAAAAGTTCATATAAAGTAAAATGATTCAGGTGGCCTGTATTCAAAGACTCTTTAAAATGTTCTTTGGAAAAAGTAGAAAAAGAAGTTTGCAATCTGGCTGTATTTTGTACTCACTCTTTGAGGCTATCAGACCGCCTCCTGTTTCTTCCCCAGGAAGAACTTCTACTTCGAGTTCTCCTTTGGCTGGGACTTCTGGATCTCCTATGATCACTCGGAGAACAAGGGTGACGTTCTTTTGATTTCATTTGGCCTGGTGCTAGAATATGAAGAACAACACTTACAACAAAGTTCATCACCTGAAAACCTCAGTAGTAGTCACTCAACTAGTATATTCTATCATTTTTAATAATTTTGAATAAAAAAATCTGAAACTGTTTTTCTGCTGAATAAACAAAATCTAATGTTTAGTCACACTTACTTTTGCGATCACCTTGTGCAAACTGTATTTCAATTTGACGGCCACATACCCATTTTCTATTGAGGTTATAAAGAGCATCTTCAGCATCACGAACATCTTCAAATATGACTAGCTGTTAAGGACACTTTGAGCATCAGATATAAAGTAAAAAATATCATTTAAAAAGTATTATTCATGTCAAATGAAATTAACGGGAAAAACAGTTCACATCTCCAGTATAATATGAATAATCAAAGAAAAAATCTTTCACCTTTTATTATGAAAGCATGCCCCATTATGATTTAAAAGAGTGAATCTAAAAAACAGAAACAAATGTGTGACTGTACTTTTAATGTGTACATTAGTGCAGCTGCAGGCTGCATGTATTATTTGAAATGCTCTAAGACATAATTCCAACATTGGCTAGCATCATAAAATAAACTGTTTAGGACTCACTCCCTTCTTTCAGGTAAAGGATCCATCAGGTTTTTCACTGAAAAATCAGCATGCAGAAGCCTTTATTCTGAAATTAAAATTACTCTTTCATTAAAAGGCTTTAATTATGACATTTAGGAGAAATTATTTATTATATGAACAAAATTATATACACACAAGTGAGCTAGAATGTATTTTCAAAACTGGCTTAGTTCTTTAAAAATGATATTTACCTTTGAACCTACCACTGAAAAAATACCTAAATGTTTTTACTACTTTATGTTTAAGTAGAAAAGAAACAAAAGAAATCTGTAAACATCTGGAATTATATGAACTGGTTTATAATATCCCATTAAGCTCCCTTATCTACATAAATTATATAATATTAAACCTTCTAACCATAATGGAAAATACGTAAAATGACTATAACTGTATTTCAGGAGGCTGTTCACTGGTTTAAGTTTTTTAAAAAACAGAAAACAGAAAAAGCTCAAGAAATAAAAAATGAGACTTTGGCAATTACCTCAATGTCACTTGATCTTGAACTTGACCTTTATTCTTTAAGGCTTGCAAGATGGATTTTATAAGACTTGGCTTTGACTCTGGAACTCTGGGTCCATGTAGGAAAGCCCAAGTCTCAACCTGATGTTGGTTCTGTCTTTTGCTTGATAAATAGTCCCCCTCTTCCAGGTCTTTATATCTGTGTCCACCCTCCCTCTTTACTTCTCGATGCTTGAACTTTAGGAGCCTTTTGTCTTGCAAGCTTGGTTTATGCTTGGATTCTAGCTAACAGGTTGTTTCAAAGTGGGGGGTGCTTGCCAGCTACTGTGGACTGCTTTAGATTTTCTGAGATAAAGAAATAAACACACTTAATTAGGCAATATTAATCTCATATGCTCCTGAATACATAGAAGTATAGGCACATGTGCATAGCATATTCACATGCACACAGTAAAATAAAGGATATTGAACATAAGCAAATCCTCTCGGGCGGCGAGTATAGAAGTCAAGTGGAATGTAAACGTCTACTATAGGGCCATATCGACCAAACTCACGGCGCAAGTCCTCAGGTCTGAAGTGTTTTAGAAATAAAGCAAAGAAATATGAATAGCTAGATTAAAATATTTTGCCTACAGAAATCTAGTTGACACTTCCAAAAGAAAGTACATTATCTAGACTGGCATTAACTAAAACTGTCTCTCATAAAAATCACCTGGGTTTTGAAAGAAAGAAAAAACAAACAAAACTCCCAGATTCTCAGGCTCCTCTCTTAGAGATCTGATCAGGAGGGCTTGATCAGGAACTGGAAATGTGTATGTTTATAAGGACTGTTGCGTTTAGTCAAGTTCAGGAGACACTTCCATCTTTAAAAGTTATTCCTATTACAAGACTTGTCAATTGTCAGTATAAAGAGTTCTAATCATTAACTGTTTCATAAAGAACACATTCATTTGCCTGACTATAATTTCATGCTGAAGCTAATTTTGCTTTCAGATAGCAAAAACTAAATTCAGCAAATAAAATAAGCTTCTACCAAAGTCACAGAACAATCTGCGTATGAATTATTGAATGGGAAATTAATTTACCATGTATACTTTCACCTAAAGCACAACAAAATGTTTTTTAAAAAAAACGAAGTGGGCTTGGCAGAGTGAGGAACTGACCGTGCAAAGCCTAGAAGGACACACGGCTCGGAGTCTAGAATAGCAGCCCCCAGTGCAGAGGTCATCTCCTGCCACTAGGTGCCCCCATACAGAACTTACCTACTGGAATCCAACTTGGCCTTGCATGGAACTCTAAAACAGGAGGCCTTCATCAAGGAGCAAATTATATCCAACCAACCAACCAACCAATTGCCATCTAGTCAGTTCCAACTAACTGCAAACCTGTTTATGTCAGAGTACAACTGAGCTCCACAGGGTTTTCAACGGCTGATTTTTCATAAGCAGATTTCCAGGCCTTTCTTCCAAGGCACCTCTGGGTAGACTCCAAAGTTTCAGTTGGCAGCTGAGCACATTAACCTTTTGTACCACCCAGGGACTCCAAATTATATCCAGCCCACCATTTATTCATTTGGAGGACCTAAGTTTCTCCTTTCTTCTGAAAGACAGGACAGGCAAACTGTAACAAGAACTGACTTGTTACCTGGGAACTAAGCTATACCCCCGAATAGCTTTGGGGGTCTCTGTGTGCCTTAGACACAGCAGCATGGAAAAAGCACTGAACCTGGAGTCAGACAGACCAGACCTTGCATCCAGCTCTAACAGTGTCACCTGGAACAAGGTACACAATTTTTCTAAGCTTAGTGATAATACATACTTCATGGGTTTTTTGGGCTGATTAATACCACATGTGAAAGTATCTAAAGCAATATCAGGTTATTTTTCTCTATATCAACAACCTACTGTTCTGGCATTATACCTACTGCAATTTGTAATTATTTTATTAGTTTGAATTTTTACTTCATTATTATTGTTGTTGTTGATATCCCTTCACCAGACTACAAAATCCATGAGAGCACAGGCCATAACTGCCCTACTCACATACGTCCCTAGAATCTAACAAACAACAGGTACTCAAAAACAGTATTTTCAAAAAAACTTAATTCATGCCAAAAAAAAAAAAATGCTTCTAGAGAAGTTCTGAAACTATTTCTCAGGCTAAAAAAAAAAAATGGATCCTACAACTGCCTAAAAGCAAAGACAAAATGGCAGGAACAGGCAGGAGAACTGGACAAATGGACACAGGAACCCACGGGTGGAAAGGGGGAGACACACTGCGGGTCTGCAACCAATGTCACAAAAAACAATTTGTGTACAAATTTTTGAATGTGAATTTTCACCTAAAGCACAATAAAATTAAAAAAAGGATCCTTTACTATCAAACATGAAGCAAAATAACCACTATATTCTTAAATTCGACAAAGGTTTTTTTTTAATTGTGCTTTAAGTGAAAGTTTACAGTTCAAGTCAGTTTCTCATATGAAAATTTATACACACATTGCTATGTGACCCTAGCTGTTCTCCCTATAATGTGACAGCACACTCTTCCTTTCCACCCCAGCTTTCCCATGTCTATTCATCCAGCTCCTGTCCCTTTCTGCCTTCTCATCTTGCCTCCAGACAGGAGCTGCCCGTTTAGTCTCATGTATCTGCTTGGGCTAAGAAGCACTCTCTTCACAAGTACTATTTTATGTCCCATAATCCAGTCTAATCCTTGTCTGAAGAGTTGGCTTTGGGAATGGTTTCAGTTCTGGTCTAACGGAGAGTTTGGGGGCGATGCTTCTGGGGTCCCTCCAGTCTCGGTCAGACCATTAAGTCTGGTCTTCTTACTAGAATTTGAGTTCTGCACCCCAATTTTCTCCTGCTCCGTCAGGGACTCTCTGCTGTGTTCCCTGTCAGGGCAGTCATTGGTGGTAGCCGGGCACCATCTAGTTCTTCTGGTCTCAGGCTGATGAAGTCTCTGGTTTATGTGGCTCTTTTTGTCTCTTGGGCTAATATTTTCCTTGAGTCTTTGGTGTTCTTCAATTCTCCTTTGCTCCAGGTGAGTTGGGACCAATTTATGTATCTTAGATGACCACTTGCTAGCTTTTAAGACCCCAGCTGCCACTCAACAAAGTGGGATGCAGAATATTTTCTTAATAAACTTTATTATGTCAATTGACCTAGATGAAATTTCACAAGTATTTTTGAGTCTGTGTGCCTTCTACTGTGACAGGTATTGAAGAGGAGATACCAAAGACAGACATGACATTTGTCTTCATGGAGCCACAATGTAACTGAGGAAACAAAATATGTAACAGTAATAGCTGACAGTTATATCGCACTTACATGCCAGGTACTGTTCTAAAATCAGTAATTTCTCACAACCACTCCTACAATTGTTTATAGATGAGGACGTAGGCAGATTAATTCACATAAGGTCACTGAGTCAGGAAGTGACACAGCTGGAATCAAACCTCCAGTCTGACTCTAGTCTGTGTTTTTAGCCACTATATCCTACTGCCTTTTGGAGATCTTAGGGATTTAGCATCAAGTTGTAAGTATCAAATGTGGCTGAGAAGAAAAAAAGAGCATTTCATAACATACTCTACATAGAAAAGACTCAAAGATGACTGCAAAACTTCTAGTTTTGGCAAATGGAAAAAAGATGGTGTCAGTGACAAAAAATACATAGTTAGAACAGACAAACAGATTGAAGACAGAGAGGAGAGGCCAAAAAAAAAAAGGTTTCAGGTTTAGAAATGCCAAGTTTAAGGTGATGGTGGAACATCTGAAAGAGTTCTGTAAGCAACTGAAGATTGTAATTATACAAATTATATTAAATTTCTCTAAAGACTACAAGAGACATCAGTGATTAAAGGCAGAGATATGGATTTAAGGAGTCATTACATAAAGATTCAACTAACACTGACTATGCATCCACTGTATGCCAGGCACTGTCAATATTATGACATAATTTATTTCATTTAACACTCACAATAACACGTTTAATTATCCACCTTCTCTAATAGACTATTAGCTTTGGAGCAGTGGCAATGTCTTTCTCTTTCACGTATTCATTCAACAAGTATTTGCTGAGCAACTAACTATTGCGTGCTAGGCTCTAGCGATATGGTGGGGAACAAGACAGACACGATTCCTGCTCCCATAGTACAGTATGGGGCAAAGACTCTCAGCAATTCCTGATTAAAATTTTCTGTGAAGGTGATGGTACAGAAACAGACACCCCAGCCTCTTGCATTAACTCCAGACCTAATTAGTGTTTTCCATGGTGACACAAAGCTACATTTAATTTTTTAAGGGTTCACAGGCAATTCTGAGACTTGAGAGTAACTGCTAAAGTGATTGTCTTCATTAGTGTATCTCAGTACCTAGCATAGTTGCTTAGCACAGTAAGCACTCAATATACATTTGCTACAGATAGTTCTTTCATGTCCCATCCTGTCAATTCCCCTTCCCTAGAGGCAACCACTGTTGACCTTTTTTTTTTTTTTTTTTAAAACCATACATTAATCTTGCCTCCTTCAGAACTTCACCTAAGTGGAATGATACAGTATATACTGTTTTGTATCTGACTTCTTTCACTCAGCCTAATATTTTTTTTAAACATATATATGTTAATTTTATTGTGGTAAGTTATATATAACAAAGCATTTGCAATGATAACCATTTTTAAGTGTTGTTACGGATTGAACTGTGTCCCCCATAATTACGCCTCGTAAATCTTCACCATTTTACCTTTGGAGGAAACCCTGGTGGCGTAGTGGTTAAGTGCTATGGCTGCTATCCAAAAGGTCAGCAGTTCAAATCCACCAGGCACTCCTTGGAAACTACGGAGTTCTACTCTGTCCTATAGGGTCACTGAGTTGGAATTGACTCTACGGCAACGGGTTTGGTTTTTTGGGGGATTTTTTTTTTTTTTTTCCAGTTTTTACCCTCGGATGTAGCCCCATTTGGGAATGATTTTTTTGTTAACGAGGCCACGTCAGTGTAGGGTGTGTCAGCCTAATATTTTTGAGTCATCGCGCTGTTGCAACTGTTAGTAGCTCAAGTTCATTTCTTTTTATTGTTGAGTAGTACTGCTATCTTAGTTATTTAGTGTTGCTTAACAAATACCACAAGTGAGTGGCTTTAACACATGAAAATTTATTTTCTCACAGTTTAGGAGGCTAGAAGTCCAAAATCAGGGTGCTCGCTCTAGGGGAAGGCTTTCTGTCTCTGTTGGCTCTGGAGGAAGGTCCTTATTTCTTCTGAGCTTCTGCTCCTGGTTAACCTTCATGTGGCTTGACATCGCTCTTTTCCCCCCACCCCCGCCTCTGCTTGGTAGCTTGCTTTTAATCTCTTTTATAACTCAAAAGAGATTAACTCAAGATACAACCTACACTAATCCTGTCACACTAACATAACAAAGACAACACATTCCCAAATGGGATTATAACCACAGGCATAGAGGTTAGGATTTACAATACATACTTCTGGGGGACATAATTCAATCCATAACAATTCCACTATATGACTAAACTACAATTTGCTTATCCATTCTCTGTTGATGGACATTTGCGCCGTTTCCAATTTTTGGCTATTATAAATAAAGCTGCTATGAATGTTTTTAAACATGTGTTCGTGTAGATATATATTGCTTTTCTGTTGTTGTTGTTAAATACCTAGAAAAGGAATTGCTGGGTTAAAGGGTATGCATACGTTTAACTTATGAAACTGCCGAACAGTTTTGCAAAGTGGTTGTACCATTTTATACCTCTACCAGCAATGTATGAGTTCCAGTTGTGCCAATCATTGTCAACACTTGGTGTTGAAAGTAAATTCTTACTTCTTGTTTGCTGCTAATATATAGAAATACAATCTTTGTACATTTATCTTGTATTCTGATAACCTGCTAAACTCATTGTTAGTTGTAGTAGTTTTTGTTAATTCCTTGGTCTTTTCTATGTAAACAAACATGTCGTCCAAGTGTCGGATCAGGTTTCACTTCTTCCAATTTTTGTATCTTTTATTTCTTTTTCTTGCCTTGTTGCCCTGGCTAGGTCCTACAATAAAATGTTGAATGTAAGACAGAGGTCCCCAGGCTGTGGAAAATTCCACTGCCTCAAGCAGCTTGCTTGGCATGCCCTGTAGCTTTATATTAGAATCCTGGTTCCTTTGCTTGGCACGCCCCATAGCTTTACATTAAAATCCCGGTTCCGCTCTCTTTAACTGTTGCCCAAAACTAGAGGAAATCGGTGGAAAACAGTTTAGGCGCCATGCTGACATTCAGGATAACCTTTCAGACTTCATACATAGTTAACTTCCTTGCCTCTGGATGATGGAGTTTAACTGCCATTTTCTAAACACGTGATGCATGACGTTATATGTAAACCTGATAGTGCCTGTGCAGTATGATTAAGAATGCTGCTGATGTAATTTGTATGAACCTCCTACTTGTAAACCCCTTAAAAGTAACCTTCCCCCCTCACCCTCACTAAGCAGTCTTGGCAGCAGCAGCCCCAACTGCTTCCTTCCCTTGCACAACAAAATAAAGGCACCTTTCCACTTTCCCATCTCGGTCTCTTGTTTATTGGCTGAGATGAGTCACACTGAGCAGAACCTGGGGTTTCCACATGGCAACAAATGGATCTTGTCAGAATGGACATTCCTGTCCTGTTCCTTAACTCAGGGGTAAAGCATACAGTCTTTCACCATTAACTATGATGTCAGTGACAGGTTTTTGACAGATGCCCTTTATTAGGCTGAGGAAGTTCTCTTCTATTCCTAGTTTGCTAAGACTTTTATCATGAATGTTATTGAATTTTTTCAAATGCTCTTTCTACATCAACATCAAAACATACAGCCTCAAATACAACATACCCCCAGAATGCTACTAAACATGTCCAAGAGAAGTATTTGATTGCTGCTCTCCAACCTAACATGTTATGCATCAAAATAGGAATGTTATCTTTTAGATTTGGACATTACATTGTTCCATTAGTAAACTATATTTGACAACTTTTAAAAATTATACAGTAAAAAGGCAAAAATATTAAAAATTATTTTTCCTGATACACAACTTGTTTCACTGGTGAAACGAAGTAAAACATAAATTATAAAAATTTAAAGCTTATTTATAAATTTCTTTAGTTCTTATGCTTCCATTCCTATCAAATTTTCTTAAGTCTTGTGCTCTATGTATGTATTAAATAGCTACCTCAAAGAAACATTTTTTAATAAAACCCGTTTTTGTTATAGAACTAACATTCTTATTAAATAAAATTGGAATACCTGAAAATAGGGGGAAAAAACAGCCAAGTCCCACACCCAAATGGATTTCTTTCATCTCATTTTTCTGTATGTAGCTTCTCTTTTCTTCATTTTTATAGAATTGAAATAATACCGCACATACTATTTTATGCCCTGTTTAACATTTTATCCCAATGCTTCTCTTATAAACAAACTAAATGTTAAAGCTAATTTTAAATGTGTCTAGGTGTCATACTGCCAGCTAACTTGCACCACTGTACAAAAAGGCTGTTAATATAAAGGTTACGTGTGATGATTCTACTTTCATTAACACCACTCATTAGCTGTGCAATCTTAGGCAAGACACTTAATCTCTCTAAGCCTCAGTTTCTTATCTCTAAAACGGGGATAATAAAGAACACACATTATAAGGTTATTGTAATAATGTAATAGGATAATCTACATAAAGCTTTTAGTACAGTGCCCGAGTACTCAATAAATGTTAGCTATTATTATTTCATTAATACAAATAACCTCTTCAATTTTCCTTGCCCTGCAGTGGCAATGCTAAAAAGTGGTGATAAAAAAGAAAAGAAAATCAGTGAATCTCATTGTTTCACTTACTCAATGGTAGATTACCTGGATTAGAGGGTTATATGTCGCCTGCAGATGTGTTTTATTTGGCTTATACATGTTTACACATTTTTTTAAAAAACGTGTTGAACGATACAAAGTTGCAAATATTTTAAAGTTTTTAAATCTACAAAAATGGTAATTTTATACTGGCATGGATTGAATTGTGTCTCCCAAAAATATGTGTATCGATTTGGCTAGGGCATGATTCCTAGTATTGTGTGATTATCCACCATTTGCTATCTAATGTGGATTTCCCTATGTGTTGTAAATCCTATTACTAAGATGTCAATGAGATAAATTAGTGGCAGTTTTATTGATAAGATCTACAAGATTAGATAGTGTCTTAGTCAATCTCTTTTGAGATATAGAAGAGAGAAGCTAGCAGAGATGGGGGAAACTCATACCACCAAGAAAGCAGCTCTGGGAACACAGCGCATCCTTTGGACCCGGGGTTCCTGTGCGGAGAAGCTCCTAGCGCAGGGCAAGATTGATGACAGGGACCTTCCTCCAGAGCCAACAGAGAAAGCCTTCCCCTGGAGCTGACACCCTAAATTTGGACTTCCAGCCTCCTAGACTGTGAGAGAATAAACTTCTGTTTGTTAAAGCCATCCACTTGTGGTATTTCTGTTACAGCAGCACTAGATGACTAAGACACATACGATACAACTTAATGCCAATATTTGGAAACCCAGATTTCTTACTTCTCTTAAAAAATTAGGAAGATCTGGCAACATTGAGTCCAAATTCCTACAAGGCAGCTATCACCTGGTGATTAGTAGCAGCTGCTGTCCCTTTTACATGACACATGTTCTTTTCCCATTTGCTACCACACTAGTGTGCCTTGTAACCAGGGCTTGGAATGGGCTGGTTCAGGTTCAAACGCCTGCTGAGAATTTGCCTTTCTAACAAGTTCCCAGAAAGTTATATGTAAGAATCTGAGGATCTTGTTAAAATGCAGATTCTGATTCAGTATATCTGGGGTAGAAATGAAAATTCTCAACAGGGAACTTGTTAGAAAGGCAAATTCTCGACAAGAGTTTGAACCAGAGGGAACCAGTTCAAAGCCGTGCTTGTAACATGACATCTTCACTCATGGTATATTACCTTGGCTGGCCCCTGTGGCCATTCAAATTGGAAGCCTCTCATTATCTGGTACATACACTGGAGAAGCTTAATGTTTATTCCATTTTCAAGTGGTCTGTTTAAATGTGAGTTGTTTTTTTTTTACCCTGGCCAAATTATAAATTTTGCTTTTTCCTCCTATGTAATGTACTGATAAACAGGTTGAGACGAGAAATGCAAATACCCACATCATCTTTTAAATATTAACTAAGGTACACTGGGGCGTTGGTGGCACAGTGGTTAAGCGTTTGGCTGCTAACCAAAAGGTTGGCAGTTCGAATACACCAGCTGCTCTTTGGAAACCCTATGGGGCAGTTCTACCCTGTCCTGTAGGGTCGCTCTGAGTCAGAACTGACTGCAATGGCAACGGGTTTGGGTTTTTGGTTTAAGGTAATTCGCCAATTCAGTCTATAGTTGTGACATATATATTTGTACGGATCAAATAAAAACACTTATCCCTTACAGGTAAATCATGATGATTACTAAAAGTTCCTGGTGGCGCAAACTGTGTTCGACTAACCCGAAGGCTGGGAGTTCAAACCCACCCAGCAGCACTGCAGAAGAAAGGCTTGGCGATCTGCTTCAATAAAGACTGTTGTTGTTAGGTGCCTTCCAGTCAATTCTGACTCATGGCAAACCCCATGTGTTACAGAGTAGAACTGCGCCATAGGATTATCTCAGCTATAATCTTTACTAGAACCAGATCACAGATCCTACCTTCTCTGTCTTCTGTCTTATAAGGAAACTTATCACTGGAGCCCCGGTGGTGCAGTAGTAAAGAGCTATGGGTGCTAACCAAAAAGTTGGTGGTTCGAATCCACCAGCCGCTACTTGGAAACCCTGAGGCAGTTCTACTCTGTCCTATAGAGTCGCTATAAGGGGGAATCGACTCGACAGCAACAGGTACAGTATCACTGGATTTAGGGCCCACCTGGTTAATCCAGGCCTTTTCTTCAGCAGAGCTGCTGGGTAGGTTGACCTGCCAACATTTAGGTTAGCAGCCCATGCACTGCTAGCCCATTAGCTTGCCTCATCCATTACAGGCAAGAAAATCCCATGGAGCCATGAATCGCAATGGACTAGACCGCAACTGGGTAAGGAAACCACTAGGTAGACAGAAATCTCAAACAGGAACGGAGGGGACAGAGAGGATCAGAATCAACCAGGGAAGTCTATTCAAACCACGTTATAATAGGTGTTTATACAGTACTCAGAACTTTAAAACGCATAAATCTCATTCACTGAAGTTATTACTTTGTATATGAAATAAAATTATGTAAAGAATAAAACCTAACCAGCACCACCTTAAATTGACCAGAATCGGGAGAAAGTGAATAGTTAAGGCCCAGGGTACGCATTATTTTATACTGCGTTCTCAACATCCTCAATTCCTCTTCACCTAGGCGGGTAACTCGCGCGGCTTTATCGAGGTCCTCGGCAGGGCACGGCGACAAAGGGGCTGAAACGTGGACACCCATACGTGCGGAAACACTCACTGCTGGAGAAAGGGAGGGACCTCGGCCACCGCGAAAGGTCCATCCTGCGCTCCACGGGCGCGCGAGGAGAGGATGGGCACGGGCCCGCCGTGTGCGGTGTTGAGGGCGCCCTAAGCGCCGAGGGGACCGGCCGCGAGTCTGCGCCGCGCCAGGGCGGTACGCCGGCCGGGAGGGCGGAGGCGCGAGTCCCACTCAGGCCCTGGAGTAGCCCGAGGGCTCGCACCTCCCCCGGGAAAGGGGCCTCGTTCGCAGCACGCGCAGGGCCCGCGGGAAGGCGTCGGGCTGACCGGCCGGGCCTTGGCTGAGCTCCGCGGCGCAACCGTTACCCCGCCCCTCCCCCGCCCACCCAACCTGCGGCCGCCGCCGCTCACCTGGTGGCGTCCGCGACGTTCCTGACGAACAGGGAGGTGTTGGGAGGCCTCGTGTAGCGAGACATGACCGCTTCCTCCGCTCCCTCCGGGTCTGCCCGCGGCCGCCGGGCTCACTACGTCTCCCGCCGCCACCAAGCAGCTCCGCCGGCCCCCCGCGCGCCCCCCTCCCCTCGGCCTCGGCCCCGCCAGCGCGCAGCCGCAGAGGCCGGCGCCGAGGGGGCGCTGTGCGGCGCGAGCGGGTCTGAGCGGCTGGGCGGGGGCGGAGCCGGCTCTGGGAGCCCAGTTCGAGGGGCTCCGGGGAGGGGGCAGCGGAGGTCGGAGGTGTCAGGAGGGCGGAGGCCAGAGGAGACCTTTGTGCTGAGACAGAGGATCCGGGGGCCCGAGGAGACCTGGAAAGGGGAAGTGGAGGGAGGCTGTGGGGGGAGGGGGGAGCGTGGGCCAGAGGGGGCTTAGAGGCCAGAGGGTAAGCGCAGTGGGGATCAAGGAGGCAGACGGAATTCACTAGGGCCTTCGGACTGAGACGGCGGGACGCGTTAAGCCGCCACACGGCCTGGCCACCGCAGGAGCCTCTTCACCACTATATCTTGAGCCCAAGACCTTGGCAATTGTTAGGTCTCCTGCCCCACTAGTCTTGAGGCTTAGGCTTACTGATTTAGGTCTCTACCTCTCTTGTTTAGTGTTTTGATTGTTCATTTATTCCCACACATACTTAGGGCATAGTATTCAGCTGTGAGTACATTCATTCAGATACTTACTGAGCGCCTGCTACAGTTTTAGGTGTGGGATGCAGCAGTGGACAAAACAGGCTAACTCCCAACCCTTATGGAGCTTACGTTCTAGAGAGAGACACAGACAATGAATGAACAAATGAGGACATGATATAGAAGAAAGCAATTAAAATGCAGTGGCAATTAAGCAAATTTAAATGATTTCCACCCCCCTCCAAATGTAGCCTAGACCCTTCTAGTTATGTTTCTACCTTCAGATTTGCTCAAGTGGTCGCATAGCGCTTTACTCATGGCTGGGACAGTAACCAGGTAACTCATGAGTATTAATAGCAGCTTCCTTTGCTCTCAGAAGTGGTCTGGTTTGGAGGATAAATGATAGGTGACCCTACCTAGCCTACAGCCGTCTGAGCTGTGAGAGGGTCCCGAGGTCTTCTGGAACAGTGGTCGTTCATTCATTCAAAAAAAGATTGCTACAGCACAGCAGGCACAGAGCTAGGCTGGAAATTTGATGTCCAAGAGGCAAAAAACTAGGATTCCTATTCTCACTGAGCTTACAATGTGGTAGGGGATTAGAATCTAATAATCACACTAATAAAGATACAAACTCTGATAAGGGCTATGAAAGAACCATATGATGTTTAGGCAGGACCTTATGGATGTGCAGAACAGAGTTAGTGGGTCACTGAACTTTTCCCTGAAGAAGTTTTGGAGAGAGCTTTGAAGAATAAAGAAGAGCAATCCGTGCACTGGAACAGAATGTGCAAAGGCCTTGAGACAATGGAGGAAATGAAAGGCAAGCAGGAGCACAAAGCTAGAGAATAGGAAAGTGAGATTGGAAGAGCAGGCAGGGGCTTATCATAAAGTTTTGGAATGCTAACTTAGTAGTTTCCTAGGGCTCTGTAACAAATTACCACAAATTTAGTAGCTGAAAACAACAGAAATGTATTCTCTCTCAGTTCTGGAGGCCAGAAGTCTGAAATGAAGGTGTCAGCAGGGCCAAGCTCCTTCCAAGGCTCTAGGGGAAAATTCTTCCTTGCCTCTTCCAGCTTCTGATGGCTCTAGGTGTTCCTTGGCTTGTGGCTCTAATATCTGCCTTTGTCTTCACATGGCCTTCTCTGTGTCTTCTCTTCTGTCTCATAAGGACACTTGTCATTGGATTTAGGGCTCACCTGTTTACTCCACATGATTTCATCTTGAATCCTTGACATAATTCTATCTGCAAAGACTCCTTTTTCAAATGAAGTCATTGGACTTGTACATATCTTTTGGGGGGCCACCATTGTACCCTTGACGAGAAACAAGGACAAGAGGCGACCTGGTAGGTGTCGAAAGTAATAATAAATCTGTTCTCTGACGTATTGTTAAGTGGGGAAAAGCAGGTTACTAGACACTATTTATGTTGTTGTTGCCTGCGGTTGAGTTGGCCCCCAACTCATGGTGACCCCATGCACAACAACATGAAATGCTACATTATAGCGACACACAAGCCTCCACTGACAAATGGGTGGTGACTGCACACAAGGTACATTGGCCAGGAATCAAACTCGGGACTCCTGCATGGAAGGCAAAAATTCTACCACTGAACCACGATTGCCCTCCTAGACACTATGTATGAACCAATTTAGTGAAAAATATGTCTGCATATACATGATACATATATACATGTATATACATATACACATTTAATAATATAATTTTTTTCTGAGTAGGGCATTACACTCTGATTTTTACTTTCTTCTTCCTACCTTTTGGTACTGTCAGGGTTTTTTTGTTTTGTAAGTGCTTTCTGTAATTAGGAAGAAAACAAAGCTCTTCACAGTTTGCAAAAGCTTTAGTAGGGGTATGTGAAAGATTTAGTGTTGTCTCCAACTTGCCAGAGGATTCCCAGGAGTATCCAACTGGCAGAATTTGACAATTGTTTAATAACTATACCCCCTTTTTACAGCAGATTTCAATGTTATGTACTTTGCAGCAACTACTACTTTCTTTCCATTTTTTAGACTTGTCATTTTTTAAAATGACACTGTATTCAATGTGACTTAATTTTCCCCCTAAGAGAGATAGACCTTGATATGAAAGTAGTTTAGGAAAATAGGCATATGGGATAAAGAACTCGATTTGGCCTTTTGTCTCTGGTTTCTGAAAATAGCACATGGAATTCCCCAGCAATCCAAAGTGTCTTTGTTTTTCTAACACAGCCAGGCAACACTTAAATGTGTGCAAATGAAGTGGGAGCCCAAGTACCACACCTGGTGAAATAACTTCAGGAAAAAAGAGAAGCAGGATGGAATCAGTCATGAATATTCAGTGATTCAGTCAATTATTGACTATGCGTTAAGGCCCTAGTCATATGTATTTACAAAGGAGCCCTCCTGGCACAAACGGTGAAGTGCTTAGCTGTTAACCAGAAGATTGGAGTTTCAAACCCATTCAGCAGTTCTGAGGTCTTTCTACAGCACCTAACAATATGCAAATACATTCAGGCCCCAATAACTATTATAAAGTGTGATCCTAATACCTCCCAGCATATTTTCTCCTTTTCAGAATGACCAATTGAGAGCTTGACATAACTAACGCCATAATGATACTCTAAGTAACCTGTAAGTTTTTTTTGCTTGGTATTTTGTACACTCTCACTTTCAATGTCGTTATTTATCACACCAGCTGCACTGGTCTCTTTCCAAACAGGTGTGGGGCCTTCTTGGCTCTTGCGGCCTTGGTCTCCCTCCTTTTCTTCGTTCTCTTGGAGGATGACCTTCAGCCTGCAAGGCAGCAGCTAAGAAGGCTGCCTGGCACTTTTGGTCTGCAGCTTTCTTTCTTGCTCCTTATCTCAGTCGGAGTAAACTTGGCAGGCCAGTTCCACTAGCCGAGAGATTTTTATATAAGTTTTTTTGCCTGTTACAAACATAAAGATTAGAGTCCAGATGTCTGGCCTGAATATCTTTAATCTAATAAAGAGTTTCTTGTAATTGTCATGTTATGCATACTCATCTGACCATCTTTGGGCTGTGTGTCTGAAGACACAGTGTAACCCTTGCAAAAATGATATATAAGCTCTGATTTAGAAATTGCCTTGCAGGACTCCATGAAGACAGCCAGTGTTGCTGTTGGACTCCCCGTTGGTGTCACCTCCTCATAAACTTTCTCTCTCTTTCTGGCTTGGAGTATGTTTCATTGGCTCGACTGTACCAGGGCACAAACCCTAATTGGGCAACAAAAATGATAGCCAACACAGCCAGAAACTGCTTGGCCCTTGTCAAGCAAGACCTGCTCCTCACATGTCTATTAACAAACAAAACCTTAGGTGATGGTGATGGGTGTGGCTCAATTGGAAGCTGCTCAGACCAAGGTAAGCTTGCTGTCTCCTGTCCCTTGTCCTCAAAGTGCTGTGTGTGGCTCAAGCCAGTCAAATCCTACATGTCAAGGAAAAAAATGCAATTTGTCTTACTGCACCTGTGCACCATGATAACCTATATAATCCATACTATTTGGATGTACTTCCTTGTGAGAGACTGTATAAAAGGTTCTGCTTCTCTTTGTTTGCAAAACTTGGTTTGAGGTAGACACCTCCTTGCTCCTTGCCTGTGCGCTTGCAGTAAATCCTCTTCCTCCCTCCTCATTTTGGTGTGTCTTTATTAATGAGAAGCCACACTGAGCAGAACCTGTTTTAGGTAGCAAAAGGACCTTGGACTTTGAGCTTCTGGATTGATGCTGTGTGTGGGAGGAACTGCACATGTCTGTGGGACATCAAGCTCCTTGCTGAAAGCTTCCAGACCTCACCTGGCATCTCTTCACGTATACTCTTTTGTGGTTATATTAAAAAGGCTATACATTATGCTCTCTTTAAAAAAAATTTTATTGTTGTATTTAAGTGAAAGTTTACACTTCAAGTTAGTCTCTCATACAAAAATTTATACATACATTGTTATGTGACACTAGTTGCTCTCCCTATACTGTGACAGCACACTCCTCCTTTCCACTCCGGATTTCCCGTGTCCATTCAGCAAGCTCCTGACCCTCTCTGCCTTCTCATCTCACCTCTGGACAGGAGCTGCCCATTTAGTCTCATGTATCTACTTGAGCTAAGAAGCCACTCTTCATGAGTATCATTTTAAGTCCTATAGTCCAGTGTAATCTTTGAATCTCTGAAGTGAATCTCTGAAGAGTTGGTCTCGGGAATAATTTTAGTCTGGGGGCCATGCTTTCTGGGGTTCTTCCAGTCTCAGTCAGACCATTAAGTCTGGTCTTTTTACTAGAATTTGAGTTCTGCACCCCACTTTTCTCCTGCTCCATCAGGGACTCTCTGTTGTGTTCCCTGTCAGGGCGGTCATTGGTGGTAGCCAGGCACCATCTAGTTCTTCTGGTCTCAGGCTGATGAAGTCTCTGGTTTATGTGGCCCTTTCTGTCTCTTGGGCTAATACGTTCCTTATGTCTTTGGTGTTCTTCATTCTCCTTTACTTCAGGTGAGTTGGCACCAACTGATGCATCTTAGATGGCCACTCGCTAGCTTTTAAGGCCCCAGACGCCACTCACTAAAGTAGGATGCAGAACATTTTCTTAATAAACTTTGTTATGCCAGTTGACCTAGATGTCTCCTGAAAGCATGATCCCCAGATCCCCAGCCCTGCTACTCTGTCCCTCGAAGTGTTTGATTGTATTCAGGAAACTTCTTAGCTTTGGTCTAGTCCAGTAGTGCTGACTTCCCCTGTAGTGTGTGCCGCCCTTCCCTTCACCTAAGATAATTCTTGTCTACTGCCTAGTTAGTGAATAACCCTCTCCCTCTCTTCCCACTCTCGTAACCATCAAAGAATGTTTTCTTTGTTTAAACATTTTTTTGAGTTCTTATAACAGCGGTCTTATACAATATTTCTCTTTTTGCAACTGACTAAATTCACTCAGCATAATGCCTTCCAGATTCCTCAGTGTTATAAGATGTTTCACAGCTTCATCGTTGTTCTTTATCGTTGTGTAGTATTCCATAGTGTGAATATACCATAATTTGTTTATCCATTCATCCATTGATGGGCACCTAGGTTGTTTCCATCTTTTCGCTATCATGAACAGTGCTGCAATGAACATGGGTGTGCATATATCTATTCGTGTGACGGCTCTAATTTCTCTAGGATATATTCCAAGGAGCGGGATTGCTGGATCATATGATACTTCTATTTCTAGCTTTTTAAGGAAGTGCCAAATCGATTTCCAGAGTGGTTGTACCATTTTACATTCTCACCAACAGTGTATAAGTGTTCCAGTCTCTCCAAAACATCTCCAACATTTATTATTTTGTGTTTTTTGGATTAATGCTAGCCTTGTTGGGATGAGATGATACCTCATTGTAGTTTTGACTTGCATTTCTCTGAGGGCTAAAAATTGTGAGCATTTCCTCATGTGTCTGTTAGCCTCCTGAATGTCTTCTTTGGCAAAGTGCCTGTTCACATCCTTTGCCCATTTTTTAACTGGGTTATTTGTCTTTTGTTGTTGAGGTTTTGCAGTATCTTGTAGATTTTAGTAATTAGATGCTGATTGGATTTGTCATAACCAAAATATTTTCCCCCAGTCTGTAGGTTGTCTTTTTACTCTTTTGGTGAAGTCTTTTGAAGAGCATAAGTGTTTGATTTTTATGATCTCCCAGTTATCTAGTTTCTTTTTGGTGTTTGTGCATTGTTACTTATGGTTTATATTGTGTTTATGCCATATATTAGGGCTCCTAGCATTGTCCCTATTTTTTCTCCCATGGTCTTTATCATTTTTGATTTTATATTTAGGTCTTTGATCCATTTTGAGTTAGTTTTTGTGCATGGTGTGAAGTATGGGTCTTGTTTCAGTTTTTTGCAGATGGATATCCAGTTATGCCAGCACCATTTGTTAAAGAGACTGTCTTTTCCCCAATTAATGGACTTTGGGCCTTTGTCAATTATCACCTACTCGTAGGTGGATGAATTTACGTCTGGATTCTCAATTCTGTTCCTTTGGTCTATACACATTATGCTCTTTTAGGAAGTATATGGGATCAAAGTGACAACAGCAACTTGAAAGATTAGATAGGAACCTTAGGGGGCAGTGAGTTTATGTTAATAGAGGAGGGACAAGTCAGAAAAGGAGGGTGAGAGTGGTTGCTCGACTTGAAGAATGTAATCAATGTAATCGATAGAAACTGTTGAATTGGTATAAGTTTTGCTGTGTATTTTCTCAACAACAACAACAAAATGTTATGGTGAGTATAGCCCTTTCTGTGACTTCTGTGAGTCATTCTAGCAAATTATCAAACCTACCAGGGACCAAGAGGGCCAGTAGGGCCTGGCATCTGCCTATTTGAGAACTGATTACAAGGACAGAGTCCTAACTTGTGAAGACCCCAGCCTTGGGTGGATGGTGGACAGAAGAGAGCTGTGCAGGCAGTCATTTTGTTAAGACCTAATTCTGGGTGGTTAAGATTAGAGAGAAAACATCATGTGGGTGGCTGGTGTCAGAGGTGAGAAGTGGGAAAATGGGGATGTGGATTATCTGCACATTTTGGGGACTGGCCTTGTGTTGATTATTATTAATGTTACCCAAAGCATGTCCTGCTTAGTGCAGCTTCTAGTCCATAAAGACATACCGAGGTGAGGAAGGAGGAAGAGCATTTATTGCAAGCACACAGGCAAGGAGCAGGAAACCCTTGTGGTGTAGTGGTTAAGAGCTACGGCTGCTAACCAAAAGGCTGTGTTACCTGAATAGGTAGGGTCCATGCTCTGGAGCAGTCAAGCCAATGAAACATACTCCAAGTCAGAAAGAGTGAGAAAGTTTCAATTTAGGAAGTGTACACCACCGGGGATCCAACAGCAACGCAGGCTGTCTCTATGGAGTCCCAAAAGGCATTTTTACATCACAGCTTATACATGATTTTTACAAAGGTTAGACGTGTTGTTATAGATTGTAAAGTAATTACAAGAGGCTCTTTATCATACTAAAGAGATACCTGTTGGACATTTCCTTACCTGACATCTGGACTCTAATCTTCCTGTAGGGGGTCATAAACCATGTGTGGCCAGACAGAGCATAACAAAGATATGTGAAAAGGAGAAGGCAAAGAAAGAGGAAAAAAAAGAAAACAGGTTCATCATGGTGTTAGTTATGTCAAGCTCTCAGTCACCCATTTTGAAAAGGAGAAAATATACTGGAGAGTTTTAGGGTCACATTTGGGAGTTCAAATCCACCAGGTGCTCCTTGAAACTCTATGGGGCAATTCTACCATGTCCTATAGTATTGCTATGAGTCGGAACCGACTCGACGACAATGGTTTTGGTTTTGGTTTAGGCAAGGAGCAAGGAGTACACTTCAAATCAAGCTACCCAAACAAAAGGAGGCAGAACCTTTTGTACTGGCTTTCACAAGGAAGTACATACAAACATTGTGGACTGCATAGGTTATCATGGCAGACGCAGTAAGACAAATTGCATTTTTTTCTTTGGCACTTGGGCTAGTAAACTGAGTTTGACTGGCTTGAGCCACACCCAGCGCTTTTAGGACAATGGACAGGAGAGAGGAAGTTCAGCTTGGTCTGAGCAGCTTCCAGCTGAGCCATACGCATCACCATCACCTAAAGTTTTGTTTGCTAATGGACAGGAGGAGCAGGTAAGCAGCTTCTGGCTGCATTGGCTATCATCATGCAATGAGTAAGGTCATTCCTCATTTAGATATTAACATTACTTTGTCTCACTTTTAAAAAGTCAACATATTTTAAACTTTTCATTGAAATCACAGTTCCATAAAGAATATAGCAAGAAAAATTCAGAATCTTTTTCAATGTTTTAAAACTTGTCTCAGTGGACAAGTCTTTAAAATCAGTAGTCTATAAATTATTTTTAAAATAGAGACGCATATGAATTTATTTCTAATGCTTGAGTGTTTACTCCTAAGCCTGTCTCTGGGAAAATTGCTGGTAGCCAACTTGGTGTCATTTAGAATCTAAGCACTTGTGGCTTTCCCCTTCATTCCCCACCCATCCACCCCAAGCAGTCTCTTCTTGGAATTCTCTTTGTCACTCTAGAGCATCTATTACCAATGGTAGACAGGAGGAACAAAACCCTCTCAATTTCATCAGTAGACTTTGGAGAGAGGAGTTGGAAGGTAGAAAATTACTCTTTCTGGGCTATTAGTAAAATTCAGAATTTGTGCTACCCTAATTTCTACTTACTATGGATAATCAAGCTGCCAAGACTAGTTTAGAATACCATGGAACATGTATTTGTTATACTAAAGCAATTCTATAATGTATTTAGCTGTATAACTTTTCCATGTCTTGCCAGGAACCCTGATGGTGCAGTGGTTAAGAACTTGGCAGCTAACTGAAAAATCAGCGGTTTGAACCCACCAGCCGCTCTGTGGGAAAGGCTGCTTCCATAAGAATTTACAGTCTTGAAAACCCTAGGGGCCCGTTCGACCCTGTCCTTACAGGGTTTCTATGAGTCAGAATCGACTCTATGGCACATACCTTCAGGTCTGTAATCAAGAAGTCAAATCGTAACAGACTAGTATATTTTAATCAGGTTAATGAACTAGTTTTGTTTTTGATTCTGTCATAGTGGAGAACAAGAACTGACTGAAAATTAAATTTTATATAGATATGAATGGAGGATGTCTTGAAATCTTGTGAAGAAAACTAATTTGAAGAAACAAAGTATCAGAATTAATGAGGTCATGAAATAGAGAACATCTTCCGCTGTAAACTCACTCCCCAACAGATGGTGCTGTCTCCTCTAGTGAGAGCTACCCTGGTCTGCCTTTTCTTAAAATGTAGGCAACAGTGAAGGTAAGAGTCATGTGGTAGTTTTGTATAGAATAATTGCATTGTAAACATTCTTCTATTGCCCCTACACTCTGGTTTATAAGACATCATTCCACACAATTCAGTTAGAAAATCTGTGACTGTATCCTCTTATGTATTTGATCTTTTTTGCTGTAGCTATAGGAAATAAATTAAAATGTCATCTGGATGATAATAATGTGACTAGGAGGGATCAAGCTAGTATAACTCTTTCAGAAAAGTCATCTCTGGAAAAGACCTGTCGCTTTGCCTGTATAGTCCCCAAAAATGACATTGGGCCTTAAAAATGTTGTTGGAGGGGGTACTCCTTCCTAAATTGATAAATGTTTAATGATGATATATATAGTGCTAAGAACTGGGGATGAAAATAGAAGTTATGCTTCTTAAAACTGAAGGACCTAGCCTAAAGTTTCCCAGACTTATCATTTTCATATATCCTACAAGATTTTTCCCCTATGTGTCTGTCATTTTGTAGTACTGTGGAGGCTTGCATTTTGCTGTGATGCTGGAAGGTATGCCACCGGTATTCAGATACTAGCAGGGTCACCCATGGCAGACATGTTTCAGCTGAGCTTCCAGACAAAGACAGACTAGGAAGAAGGACCCAGCAGTCTACTTTTGAAAAGAATTAGCCAGTGAAAACTTGATGAATAGCAGTAGAACATTGTCTGATATGGTGCTGGAAGATGAGCCCCCTCAGGTTGAAAGGCACTCAAAAGACGACTGGGGAAGAGCTACCTCCTCAAAGTAGTCAACCTTAGTGACGTGGATGGAGTCAAGCTTTAGGGACCTTCATTTGCTGATGTGGCACAACTCAAAACGGGAAGAAATAGTTGCAAACATCCATTAATTATCAGAATGTGGAATGTACAAAGTATGAATCTAGGAAAACTGGAAATTGTCAAAAATGAAATGGAATGCATAAACATCAATATCCTAGGCATTAGTGAGCTGAAATGGACTGGTATTGGCCATTTTGAATCGGACAATCACATGTTCTACTATGCTGGGAATGACCAGTTGAAAAGGAATGGCATTGCATTCGTCAAAAAGAACATTTCAAGATCTATCCTGAAGTACAACGCTGTCAGTGATAGGATAATATCCATACGCCTAAAAGGAAAACCAGTTTATATGACTATTATTCAAATTTACGCACCAACCATTGAGGCCAAAGGTGATGAAATTGAAGATTTTTACCAACTTCTGCAGTCTGAAATTGATCAAACATGCAATTAGGATGCAAAAGTTGGAAACAAAGAAGAAGGATCGGTAGCTGGAGAATATGGCCATGGTGACAGAAACGATGCTGGAGATCACTTGATAGAATTTTGCAAGACCAATGACTTCTTCATTGCAAATACCTTTTTTCACCAACAAACGGCAACTATACACATGGACCTTGCCAGATGGAATACACAGGAATCAAATCGACTACATCGCTGGAAAGAGACAATAGAAAAGCTCAAAATCATCAGTCAGAACAAGGCCAGGAGCCTACTGCGGAACCAGCCATCAATTGCTCTTGCGCAAGTTCAAACTGAAACTGAAAAAAATTAGAACAAGTCCTTGAGAGCCAAAGTACAACCTCAAGTATATCCCACCTGAATTTAGAGAACATCTCAATAATAAATTTGATGCATTGAACACGTCTAATAACCAAAGACCAGATGAGTTGTGGAATGACATCAAGGACATCATACAAGAAGAAAGCAAGAGGTCATTAAAAAGACAGGAAAGAAAGAAAAGACGAAAATGGTGGTCAGAAGAGACTCTGAAACGTGCTCTTGAATGCCGACGAGCTAAAGCAAAAGGAAGAAATGATGAAGAAAAGGAACTGAACAGAAGATTTCAAAGGGCAACTTGAGAAGACAAAGTAAAGTATTATAACGACATGTGCAAAGAGCTGGAGATAGAAAACCAAAAGGGAAGATCACGCTTGGCATTTCTCAAGCTGAAAGAACAGAAGAAAAAATTCAAACCTCGAGTTGCAATAATGAAGGATTCTATGAGGAAAATTTTAAACCACGCAGGAAGCATCAAAAGAAGATGGAAGGAATACACAGAGTCATTACACCAAAAAGAATTGGTCGATGTTCAACCATTTCAAGAGGTAGTATATGATCAGGAACTGACAGTACTGAAGGAAGAAGTCCAAACTGTACTGAAGGAATTGGGGAAAAACAAGACTCCAAGAATTGACAGAATATCGATTGAGATGTTTCAATAAACAGATGCAGTGCTGGAAGTGCTCACTCGTCTATGCCAAGAAATTTAGAAGACAGCTGCCTGGCCAACTGGCTGGAAGAGATACATATTTATGTCTATTCCCAAGAAAGGTGATCTAATCGAATGCGGAACTTATCAAACAATACCCTTAATATCATTTGCAAGTAAAATTTTGCTGAAGATCATTCAAAAGCGGCTGCAGCAGTATATCCACAGGGAACTGCCAGAAATTCAGGCTGGATTCAGAAGAGGATGTGGAACCAGGGATATCATTGCTGATGTCAGTTGGATCCTGGCTGAAAGCAGAGAATACCAGAAAGATGTTTACCTGTGTTTTATTGACTATGCAAAGGCATTTGACTGTGTGGATCATAACAGATTATGGATAACATTGCGAAGGATGGGAATTCCAGAACACTTAATTGTGCTCATGAGGAACCTGTACATAGATCAAGAGGCAGTTGTTTGGACAGAACAAGGGGATGCTGCGTGGTTTAAAGTTAAGACAAGTGTTCATCAGGGTTGTATTCTTGCACCATGCTTATTCAATCTGTATGCTGAGCAAATAATCCAAAAGGCTGGATTCTGTGAAGAAGAACGGGGCATCAGGATTAGAGGAAGACTCATTAACAACCTGCATTATGCAGATGACACAGCCTTGCTTGCTGAAAGTGAAGCGGACTTGAAGCACTTACAGATTAAGATCAAAGACCACAGCCTTCAGTATGGATTATACCTCAACATAAAGAAAACAAAAATCCTCACAACTGGACCAATAAGCAGCATCATGATAAATGGAGAAAAGATTGAAGTTGTCAAGGATTTCATTTAACTTAGATCCACAATCAACACCCATGGACGCAGCAGTCAAGAAATCAAAAGACGCATTGTACTGGGCAAATCTGCTGCAAAAGACCTCTTTAAAGTGTTGAAAAGCAAAGATGTCACCTTGAGGACTAATGTGTGCCTGACCCAAACCATGGTGTTTTCAGTCTCATCATATGCATGAGAAAGCTGGACAATGAATAAGGAAGGCCAAAGAAGAATTGACGCCTTTGAATTGTGGTGTTGGTGAAGAATATTGAATATACCGTGGACTGCCAGAAGAAGGAACATATCTGTCTGGGAAGAAGTACAACCAGAATGCTCCTTAGAAGAAAGGATGGTGAGACTATGTCTTATGTATTTTGGACATGTTGTCTGGAGGGATAGTCCCTGGAGAAAGCCATCATGCTTGGTAAAGTACAGGGTCAGTGAAAAAGAGGAAGACCTTCAGTGAGATGGATTGATACAGTGGCTGTAACAATGGGCTCAAGCATAGCAACGATTGTGAGCATGGCACAGGAATGGGCAGTGTTTCATTCTGTGGTATATAGGGTCACTATGAGTTGTAACCGACTTGACAGAACCTAACAACAACAACACAAGATTTTTGTCGCAATGATATACTTCTTTACCATAGGACACTTACTATTTTTCTTTAAATTAACACTTTCATTTTAAAAGAAAACTCTATCACTAATATTAATAGGAAAAGTTTCATAGGCAGAAGGTAATCATTTAAAAAATCATGAAAACAAAACTATATTATAAATTCTAGTAAATTACTTTTCTCTCTGAAGGTTGCTGAGACCTGCTCTCAAAAAAGGGAAAATAGTCATAAGATAGACGTTAAAGACATACTGGCACCAAACTAAAACTTTCTCCCTAATGTAATAAAAAATATTATACTATGCAATTCAATAATTAATGCCACACCAGTGCAACAGATAAAACCTTCTATAGTACCACCATTGTTAAGTGTCCTACATTTTGGGAAATACTCTAGCCAGTGAGAGACCAGTCATTATAATACAGTTTCACCAGAGCTACATAATGGCATTGTGGAGTGTTTTGTAAGATATGATGGAAGCAGATTAATCTCTATAGAGGAGGGAGACTGGGAATTTATTTTAGAGGAAATAGTAGTTTGAACTATTTATTGAAGGATAAGTACAGATTCACTGAGGAACAGAAGAGAAGACAGGACATTTCAGATAGAGTGAACTAGATGGGCACAGGGACAGTTGTTACGGTGGGAGTAGTGTGGTATTGCTGGTGAGGTGGAGCCCAGCAGAGCCCAGGAGGCAGAGATTGATTGGAGGGATAGAAGGGGAGAAGCTGTACATACACAACGTTACACGGGGCAGCACTCCACAAGGCCTAGCAGAGGACGGCGCTGCTGGCTGAAAGCTGAAAAGAGATGCTAAAGATGGACCAGTACAGGGAGAAGTTGGAGGTCTAGCCCATCCAGAATTGGGGGACCACACTGAGTACTTCTGATATTCAGATGAAATCCAGAAAGTCAATGCCTTAGAAGTATGGGTCGCACCCTAGAGTAGAGGCCACACCCTAAGAACTTGGAGTAAGCAAGGATTTCTTAGAGAGAACACAAATATTACTAACAATAAAAGAAAAATATATGACGAATTGAACTTCACCAAAATTAAAGACACCATTAAGAAAATGAAAATGTTAGCCACGGAGTAAGAGTACACGTTTTCCAATTCATATGTCTGACAAAGGACTTGCATCCATGATGTGCAAAGAACTATAAATCAATAAGAATAAGAAAAATGAACCTTTTTTTAATGAGAAAAGACATTTTTTATACCAGAAGATATAGAATGACCAATACACATGTGAAAAGGCACTCAACATTATTAGTCATTAGGGAGATGCAAATTAAAACTGCAAGGACATAACAATTCATACCCACTAGGATGGCTGGAAAAAAATAAAGTACTGAAACAATATGCGTGAGGATGTTGAGCAAATGCAACTCTCATACATTACATACAGATGGGAATGAAAAACCATTGGCACTTTCTTAGGCAGTGAAAACATGTTGTTACCCTGTGACTCATGATTTCCACTTCAGATGTTTACACAAGTGAAATGGTACCATAAATCCATGGAAAGAATTATACAATAAAATTTAAAACAGGCTTCTTTATAATTATCCCAAACTGGAAACAGTCTAAATATCCTTCAGTCGTGGTTAGTTGCCATCAAGTTAGCGCCAACTCATGACGACCTTATGTATGACAATGAAACAGCCTGGTGCTGTGCCATCTTCATGATCTTTGGTATACTTGAGCCCAATCCATCAATAGAGAGAAGAATAAACCAATCATGTATATTTGTGCAATGGCATTCTACTTAGAAATGAAAGAAAGAGTGGACCGACTTGGATGAATCCCAAAAACGTTTGTTGAGTACAAGAAACCAGATACAAAAGTATACATTCCGTAAAATTCCGTTTATATGAGATTCAGAAAGAGTCAAAATTAATGCATATTGATAGAAATAAAAATGGAGGTTGCATTTGGGGGACAGGAGTTGACTAGAAGGGGAGATGGAATTTTCTGGGGTGATGGAACTGTTCTATATTGCCGTATTGGTTACTGTGTTGGTACTTGTCAAAAATAAAAAAAAAAATTATACATTTAAGATATGTGAATTCACAGTATATACATCTAACCTTAATAAAAATGGTTTTTCATTTTAAATTATTAATTTAAAAATAAATTCATAATTATGAAAATGTTTAATCATTTTAAAAAATTAAGGGGGAAAAGGGATCACTGGACAGTAATGGCAAGAAGCTTTTTTTTTTTTTAAGTGAACCTATTCTTCCTCTCAACCAGCTCCACTGGTGGCCCGCTTAGGTGGTCAGTGGGGGCGGATCCCGGGCATAACAGGAAGGGTCTCAGCTGTTTGTTGTGGGCTGGGAGAGGTGTGGTTACTTAGCAGAAATCTGTGGTGGGCTTCTGGAGAAGCCATGGCAGGGCTTTAAAGCAGTTGTAGAGCTTGGCTTCAGGCTGATCCTTGGGAAGCCTCAAGAGGTGGTGGTGTAGCTGTGGCTGGATAACATGAGTACTGGCCCTGCCTTCTACAGCCTTGAGGGGGATTGCACCCACCATCCCCCTTTCAGTGGGTCTCTTATATTTGTTCAGACTTGCCCCATTGGTTAGAAGCTGACTTTATGTGAAACAGAACATAAACTTTCACAAACACTGGCTGCATTAATTCAAAAGAAGGGTCAATTTCTTGACGAACTTGGCTCTGCTCAAAAGGAGAATGCAGAGACTGAGACATCTTTGGAGGATACTAGCCTAAAGAAAGAGTCATCAAAAATACAGAGCCTGGCAGACACCTATGGAAACTGAAGAGAAGCAACTCAATCCTGAAAGAGGAAATAATTTCCCTAATAGAAGAACTGAAAAGAGATCTAGATACTCAAGATAAGAGGGATTGATGGCTTAAGTCGTAAGATTGATCCAGTCACCAGAAGAGGACTTAGGAGTCATTATATCACAGGAAGCTTTTCCAAATAACCAAAAAATAAAAATAAAAAACCCCCACAAAACCAGTTGTCATGAAGTCAATCTGAGTCATGGAGACTTCATGTATGTCAGAGTAGAATTGTGCTCTGTAAGGATTTTTCAGCCATAGATTGCCAGGCCTTTCTTCTGAGGCACCAAACAACAGCTCCTTCTTTGTCCCTCACCAAAGGGCAGGCCTTGAAAGCATAGATGTTCTCTTCCCTCCACTCAGGCCTCCTGTGCTACTGGGCCATGTTCACTTACTTCCCCTCAAATATGAAATATATTGCCCTGGATCCAAGGAGACAGTCCCTGAGGAGACCACGTTTTCTTTCTTATACTCTTCTTGGAAGCATTTATGGATACCCCCCTTCCGTGGGCTGGAGTTGCTCTTTTATTTTCATATCTTTAAAATGAATTTCTTTAAGGTTAATTCAAACTTCAAATGAACCAGCTATTGGAGCCAACACTGAGAAACTTTTTAAATCATTTCTCTTCAAAAGGAATTTTAATCTTGTTCATTAGCATTTTAAAAACTGATGCTCCTTTGGAGACTACACTTTTTTAAAATTGTACTTTAGTTGAAAGTTTACAGAGCAAATTAGTTTCTTATTAAACAATTAATACACATATTGTTTTCTAACACTGATTGCCAACCCCATGACATGTCAACGCTCTCCGCTTCTAGACTTTGAGCTCCCCGTTACCAGCTTTCCCGTCCCCTCTTGCCTTCTTGTCTTGCCCCTGGGCTGGTGTGCCTATTTAGTCTTGTTTTATTTTATGGGCCTGTCTAATCTTTGGCTAAAAGGTGAACCTCAGGAGTGACTTCAGTACTGAGTTAAAAGGGAGTCCAAGGGACATTCTCTCCGAGTTTCTCCAGTCTCTATCAGATCAGTAAGTCTAGTCTTTTTTTGTGAATTAGAATTTTGTTCCACATTTTTCTCCAGCTCTGTCCAGGATCATCTATTGTGATCCCTGTCAGAGCAGTAGGTAGTGGTAGCTGGGCACTATATTTGTACTGGACTATTTCTGGTGGAGGTAGTTGTGCTTGTGATCCGTTAGTCCTTTGAACTAACCTTTCCTTTGAGTCTTTGGTTTTCTTCATTCTCCCTTGCTCCAGATGGGGTAAGACCAGTGGAGTGTCTTAAATGGCCGCTCACAAGCTTTTAAGACCCCAGATGCTACTCACCAAAGTAGAATGTAGAATACTTTCTCTATAAACGATAATATGTCAGTTGAGCTAAATGTCCTCCGAGACCATGGTCCCCACCCCTCAGGCCAGTAATTTGGTCCCTCAGGGAGTTTGGATGTGTTGAGACTGGTTCTTAAATTAATGTTCAGTAGAGCTTTAGTTCTCAGGTCAAAAAACCAAAAAACCAAACTTGTTGCCAACTAAGTAATTCTGAATCGTGGTGACCCCATGTGTTACTGAGTAGAGCTACCCCATAGGGTTTTCTTGGCTCTAATCTCAGGATAGGGTCTTGTAAATATTATTTTCATGTAAGTTTTATAAGTAAGTTATTTTTACTTCTCTCTATATCATATAAATATTATGTTTTATTTAATTGTATGTGCAGTTTATCACTAGCATACAATCTCAAAGGGATTCTATATACTTCTTTAGAGGGTCCCAAGCAGGACTGAGCCTTAGATGCATAGGGTAGTAACCAGTTCAGTAATGTGCACTTTATTGACTTTCCCTCTTTGCGTGTATCACTCACTTGTCTCCTTCACTCTTGTTTGCTGTGATCGCCTTCCAAATAAATCACCTTCAATTAAGAGTTTGTCTCCAGCTCTCTTTCAGGAGAAATTACGCTAAGACACTGGAAATGTGCAGCCAGCCATATATCACTGAGCTCTCTGGGCTGATTTTCCCTTGCCTTTTACTATAGTGGTAGTAGTTAATGTGGACATTGCCATCAATAAACAAAGCTTACCCACATTCTTCTGAACTTAAGTCCCAGGTGTCAGAGAGCAAACTTCCAATGAGGACCACATCAGCCTCAGGCAGTGGCTGCTTCTGGTTCATGATTTCTCTATACCCTCTTATGCTACCACTTTTCAGATGTTCCTGAATGTAGCAGTCCCGTTCAATCAATGAGATTGACTAAACTGCTCCTTCTTCCTTATTCTATTTTTTGTCTGACATTACCCAGAACATTACTGGAATCTTTGGTCTTAGATGTCCTTCAGTATTGGCACAGTCTCAACCAGTGCTCATTAGCAGGCCAGTAATTTGTTTTCAGTAGAGTGTAGCAAGCAGCTGCATGGGGGCAATTTTAGTGTCTGAGAGCCTAGAGCAGTTCTGCATTTTAGCAGAACTCATGTTAGAGAGCATCTCATTAGTGTCAGGTGCACCCCATCAGTCTTGGGTTGTACAATAAACATGACCACAGAGCACAGTATAGCACAGAACGCTGAGCATGAACACAGTCCTCGTTTATCATTTGCAACCTCTGAAGCCAACACGTGTTTTCTTAAACTAGGAGCTGCAGAGCTAGAACCAGGGCCCATCACTGGTAATCTCTGGGACTCATGTTAATGGGCCCTAGACTGGTAAGATGATCAATCCTGCAGAGACATTCCTCAAAAGTGTAGTGATCCTTGGTTTTCTTATTTAAGAGAGAGACACCAAAAAAATGATTGGAAGCTGGACCAGGGTGTGTAAACTGGTGGCTTTACTGTATATTTTACTGTAAACCTGGCCATTACTTTGTTAGACCCCCCAGATAATAGCATCTGTAGGTTTTTTCCTCTTGGTCCAAATTTTGTTTTTTTGTTGTGGTGGTTGTGGTTGTAGTTTCATTTTTCAGGAGAAAGATACTGAGATGGTTAAGATTGTATGTCAACTTGGCTAGGCCATTATTCTCAGTTTTTTAGCAGTTGTATAATGTTGTGATCACTTTCCATTTGAAATCTGATATGTGATCACTCCCGTGATGGAATCTGCTGAGTAGTAATGGCAGAGGTGGGGCCTGTGGCAGCTCACCGCCCCCTCAGTTTCATCTCTCTGCCTTCCACCAGTTACTTTCTGCCTGCTCACCTTGCCAAGGTTTTTGGCTTGTTCCAGACTCAGCAGCTGCCTCTTGTCTCATCAGTCTTCTCAGCCTGTGAGCAAGAGTCAGGTTCCCTGACCTGCTGATCTTGGGTTCACCAGCCCCTGCAGCTATGTAATCAGGAGAAACCTTGCAGTCTTGTCTGCTGATCTTGGAATTTGTTGACCTTCACAGCCTGTGAGCAAGAGCCCCTGTCCGACCTGCCGACCTTGGGTTCACCAGCTGCTGCAGCTCCGTGAATTGGGAGAGGCCTCTACCCTGATCCATGGACTTGGGGCGTTTTAGCCTCTACAATTGCGTGAGCTGTTTCCTTGACATAAATCTCTTTGTATATATACTTATACGCTTTACTGGTTTTGCTTCTCTAGAGAACCCAGCCTAAGACGTTTGGTACCAAGAGTGGTTCTAGAGAAACAAAATCATAAGGATAAGTTTTCTAAATTTGTTTTCAAGTCTGTTTAGTCTTAAAGATGTTGATGACTCTGCTTCCAGCAGTAAAGAGGGCACTACTAGTCCATGGAGTGAGGTGGTGATACAAATATGCAAAATATCACCACCAGTAGATCAGGTACTGGTGAAAAGTGAGCCTCTGGGTGAACACATATGTGATATCTTTCTACAGCTTTGTCAGAATGAGAAGTATAGGGAAGCTGGTTGGTTGGTCCTACTTTTGCTAGACAAACTGGTGAAAGAAAGAGATGTGCTCAGGGCTTCAGAGTCAAAGCTCAAGTGCTGCATAAATGACCTCAAGGCTTCCACTTGTGCTTTGAAGGAAAGCCTTTTTTTTTTAAATATTTTATTGTACTTCAGGTGAAGGCTTACAGAACAAACAGTTTCTCATGTAACAGTAGTACACATGCTGTTTTATGACTTTGGTTAACAACCCCACAACATTTTAACCCTCTGAATTCTCAGCTTTTTTTTTTTTTTTTTTTTGGTGAAAATACACATAGCCAAAGATACAACATTTCAAAACTTTTTACGTACACATTTAAGTGACATTGACTATGCTCTTCCAATTGTGCTGCCATTCTCACCCAAGATGAAGGCTTACAGGACAAAATAGCCTCCCATTTAACAGTTACTACAAATGTTGCCCTATAACAATGGTTAACAATCTCACAACACATCAACAGTATCCTTACTCAACTTGTGTTTCTTATCATCAGCTTCCTACTCCCCTTCTGCCTTCTGGCCCTTGTCACTGGACTCCTGTACCTCATTAGTCTCATTTAGTTTTACTGGGCTGTCCACTCCCAGGCTGAACAGTGAACCTCGAAGGTAACTTCACCTCTGAGCTGAAAGGGTGTCTGGGGGCCATACTCTTGAGGTTTCTCCAGTCTCCTTTAGGCCAGTAAATCTGGTCTTTTTTTTTGTGAGTTAAAATTATGCTCTACATCCTTCTCCAGCTCTGTCCAGAACCCTCTGTTGTGATCCTGATCAGAGCAGTCAGCGGTGGTAGCCGGGCACCATCTAGCTGTACTGGACTCAGTCCGGTGGAGGTCTTGGTAGCTGTGGACAATTAGTCCTTTGGACTAATCTTTTCGTTGTATTCTGTTCTCTTCGTTCTCCCTTGCTCCCAAAGGGATGAGACCAGTGTAGTATCTTAGATGGCTGCTCACAGGCTTTTAAGACCCCAGACACTACTCACCAACGTAGAATGTAGAGCATTATCTTTATAAGTAGTGTCATGCCAATTGAGCTAGGTGTTCCCCAAGACCATGGTAGGAAAGCCTTATTTCTTGTAGTAACAGAACTGAAATTGTTGAAAGCCAAACCCAGACTCTTATTGTAAGAGTGGCTGAATTACAACTCCAGTTCAATTACCAACCTCAAGAGGTGTCTGAAATTAAAGTAAGAGCACTGATTGGGAAGAAATGGGATCCTGAAACTTGATATGGGGACATACAGGCAGATAATCAGGGAGATGGAGACACTGAGCCCCTAAATTCTGTTGAATCACTCCTGTCAACAGAACCACTCCCACCTGAAGATGTTACTTACTTCATGTTAGTCTGTTACACCACCCTGCCCAGGAAAACCATTAGCCCCTCCACTCCCATGTAATGAGATTAGCCCTAGCACAGCTGCCTCTAAAGAGACCTTGCCTGAGTCATTGCCTGGGACATCACCTGAAGCAGATGCTTTAGGAGACAGTGCTGAATGTTCTCAAAACAATTCCACACTACCCATTCTAGCTTCTAGATCTATAACTAGACTTAAGTCCCAGAGAGCCCCAAAAGGTGAAGTACAGAGTGTGACCCAGGAAGAGGTACACTACACTCCAAAAGAACTACTTGAGTTTTCTAATATGTACAAACAGAAACCTGGGGAATATATGTGGAAATGGCTATTAAGGGTGTGGGATAATGGTACAAGGAACATAAAGAAGGATCATTCTGAGTTTATTGATATGGGTCCACTAAGCACAGATTCTTCATTCAATGTTTCACCTCGAGAAGTTAGGAAAAGATCTAATAGTTTGTTTGGTTGGGTTGCTGAAGCATGGATTATGAGGTGGCCTACGCTGAACGAAGTTGAAATGCCAGACCTGCCTTGGAATACTGTAGAAGAAGGTATCCATAGGCTTAGGGAAATTGGCATGCTAGAGTGGATTTATCAGGTTAGACCCACAGACCCACACATGCAATGTCCAGAGGACACACCTTTTACCTCAACTATGAGGAACAAATTTGTGAAGGGAGCTCCAGCATCCTTGAAGACTGCTGTGATTGCTATTTTATGTAAGTCAGATTTGACAGTGGGAACTGCCCTAACTAAATTAAGACAGCTAACCACAATGCGGCTGATTGGACCCTGTGGTAGTAGAGGCCAAGTGGCTGCATTGAATCGATAAAGACAAGGTGGGCGTGGTTACAGTAATGGACGGCAGAGTCAAGGCAGTAATCAAAATAGTCTGACTTGTATGGATTTATGGCATTGGCTAGTTAGTCATGGTGTCCCTAGGAGTGAAATAGATGGGAAATCTACTAAATATTTATTCGAGCTGTACAAATGGATGAATTCTAGGTCAAGTGAACAGCAGTCTAATTTGAATCACCAGAATAAAGACTCACAGTCCCTCAATCAATTCCAAGATTTGAGTGAGTTTAAAGACCCCCAACCCTGAATGAAGGGGAGGCCAGGTCCAACTGAGGAAGGACTTCAATACACTGCCAAAAATTTTTACTGTTAATCTTTCTCCCAGCCTTCCCCAAAGGGAACTACAGCCTTTTACGAGAATGACTGTTCACTGGGGAAAAGGAAATAATCAGATTTTTCAGGGATTACTGGATACTGGCTCTGAACTGACACTAATTCCAAGAGACCCAAAACGTTGTTGTGGCCCACCAGTCAGAGTGGGGGCATACGGAGGTCAGGTTATTAATGGAGTCTTAGCTCGTGTCGGTCTCACAGTAGGTTCAGTAGGTCCCTGAACCCATCCTGTAGTGATTTCCCCAGGTTCAGAATGCATTATTGGAATAGATATACTCAGCAACTGGCAGAACCCCCACTTTGGATCCCTGACAAATGGAGTAAGGGCTATTATGGTAAGGAAAGCCAAGTGGAAGCCATTAGAACTGCCCCTACCTAGGAAAATAGTAAACCAAAAGCAATACCACATTCCTGGCCGGATTGCAGAGATTACTGCCACCATTAAGGACTTGAAGGATGCAAGGGTGGTGATTCCCACCACATCCTCATTCAACTTGCCTATTTGGCCTGTGCAAAAAACAGATGGAGCTTGCAGAATGACAGTAGATTATCGAAAAGTTAACCAAGTGGTGACTCTGATTGCAGCTGCTGTTCCAGATGTAGTTTCATTGCTTGAGCAAATTAATACATCTCCTGGTAGTTGGTATGCAGCTATTGACCTGGCTAATGCCTTTTTCTCCATACCTATTTCAAAGGACCACCAGAAGCAGTTTGCCTTCAGCTGGCATGGCCAGCAATACACTTTCACTTGCCTACCTCAGATCTACATCAACTCTCCAGCCCTATGTCATAATTTAGTCCGCAGGGACCTTAATCACCTTTCTCTTCCACAAGACATCATGCTAGTCCATTACATTGATGACATTATGCTGATTGGACCTAGTAAGGAAGAAGTGTCAATGACTCTGGACTTACTGGTAAAACATTTGCATGCTAGAGAGTGGGAAGTTAATCCCACAAAAATTCAAGCACCTTCTACTTCAGTGAAATTTCTAGGGGTCCAGTGGTGTGGGGCATATCAAGACATTCCTTCTAAAGTGAAGGATAAGTTATTGCACCTTGCTATTCTCACAACTAAAAAGGAGGCACAATGCCTAGTGGGCCTCTTTGGATTTTGGAGACAACATATTCCTCAGGTGGGTGTGCTACTCCGGCCTATTTATCAACTGACTGGAAAAGCTGCTAGTTTCAAGTGGGAACCAGAACAAGAGAAGGCTCTGCAGCAGGTTCAGGCTGCTGTGCAAGCTGCTCTGCCACTTGGACCATATGATCCAGCTGATCCAATGGTGCTTGAAGTGACAGTGGCAGACAGAGATGCTTTTTGGAGTCTTTGGCAGGCCCCTATGGGTGAATCACAGAGCAGACCCTTAGGATTTTGGAGCAAAGCCCTGCCTCTCCTTTTGAGAAACAACTTTTGGCTTGTTCTGGGCCTTAGTAGAGACTGAACGCTTAACCATGAGACACCAAGTCACCATGTGGCCTGAGCTGCCCATCATGAACTGGGTGTTGTCTGACCCATAGAGTCATAAAGTTGGATGTGCACAGCAACATTCCATCCTTAAAGGGAAGTGGTATAGTCGAGATTGGGCCCGAGCAGGACCCAAAGACACAAGTAAGTTGCATTAAGAAGTGGCCCAAATGCCCATGGTCTCCACTTCTGTCACATCACCTTCCATCTCCCAGTCTACACCTATAGCCTCATGGGGCGTTCCTTATGATCAGTTGACTGAAGAAGAGAAAACTCGTACCTGGTTTACAGATGGTTCTGCGTGATATGCAGGCACCACTCAAAAGTGGACAGCAGTAGCACCACAGCCCCTTTCTGGGACCTCCCTGAAGGACAGTGGTGAAGGGAAATTCTGTCAATGGGCAGAACTCCGAGCAGTGCACCTCTTTGTCCACTTTGCTTGCAAGGAGAAATGGCCATATGTGCGATTATATACTGATACATGGGCTGTGGCCAATGGTTTGGCTGGATGGTCAGAGATTTGGAAGGAACATGGTTGGAAAATTGGAGACAAGGATTTATGAGGAAGAGGTATGTGGATAGACCTCTCTGAAAGGGCCAAAGAAGTGAAGATATTTGTGTCTCATATGAATGCTTACCAAAAGGTGACCACAGCAGAGGATGATTTTAACAATCAAGTGGATAAGATGACGTGTTCTGTGGAAACCAGTCATCCTTTTTCACCAGCTACTCCTGTCATTGCTCGATGGGCTTATGAACAAAGTGGTCATGGTGGCAGGGATGGAGGTTATGCATGGGCCCAGCAGCATGGGCTTCCACTCACCTAGGCTGACTTGTCTACAGCCACTGCTGAGTGCCCAGTCTGCCAGCAGCAGAGACCAACACTGAGTCCTTGATATGGCACCATCCCTTGAGGTGATCAGCCAGCAAGCTGGTGGCAAGTTGATTACATTGGACCACTTCCATAATGGAAAGGGCAGTGTTTTGTCCTTACTGGAATAGACACTTACTCTGGATATGGTTTTGCCTTCCCTGCATGTAATACTTCTGCCAAAACTACCATCCGTGGACTTACAGAATGCCTTATCCACCGTCATGGTATCCCACACATCATTGCCTCAGATCAAGGGACTCACTTCACAGCAAATGAAGTGCTGCAGTGGGCCCATGCTCATGGAATTCACTGTTCTTACCGTGTTCCCCATCATCCTGAAGCAGCTGGCTTGATAGAACGATGGCATGGCCTTCTAAAGACACAATTACAGTGCCAGCTAGGTGGCCATACTTTGCAGGGTTGGAACAATGTTCTCCAGGAGGCTGTATATGCTCTAAATCAGTGTCCAATATATTGTGCTGTTTCTTCCATAGCCAGGATTCATGGGTGCAGGAATCAAGGGGTGGAAATGGCAGTGGCACCACTCACTATTACCCCTGGTGACCCACTTGCAAAATTTTTGCTTCCTGTCTCTGTGACCTTATGCTCTACAGGACTAGAGGGCTTGGTTCCAAAGGGAGGAATGCTCCCACCTGGACACACATCACTGATTCCATTGAACTGGGAGCTAAGAATGCCACCTGGCCGCTTTGGACTCCTTATGCCTCTGGATCAACAGATAAAGAAGGGAGTTACCATACTGGCTGGTGTCACTGATCCTGATTACCAAGAGGAAATCGGATTGATATTACATAAAGGAGGTAAAGAAGAGTATGTCTGGAATGCTGGAGATCCTTTAGGGTGTCTCTTAGTACTACCGTGTCCTGTGATTACAGTCAATGGAAAACTACAGCAACCCAATTCTGACACGACTGCTAATGGTCCAGACCCCTCAGGAATGAAGGTTTGGGTCACCCCAGCAGGCACAGAACCACAGCAGGCCGAAGGGAATATGGAATGGTTGGTGGTAGAAGGTAGTTCTAAGTTACGGCCACATGACCGGTTGCTAAAATGGGGACTGTAATCGCAATGAGTATTTCTGTTTTGTATGTGTGCATCTAATATTTTTGTTTCCTGCACTTATAAAATATAAGATGTAAATGGGGTTAGTGCGTTTTTGATTGTACGCGTGTTAGTTGTATCATGTTAGGTGCAAGTATGACTTTGTAATTACCTTTATTCAGAGATTATGTGTGGTTTCAGGAGATGTGTACAGGTACCAAGTTGAGAAGGGGCAGACTGTGATGGTTAAGATTGTATGTCAACTTGGCTAGGCCATTATTCTCAGTTTTTTAGCAGTTGTATAATATTGTGATCACTTTCCATTTGAAATCTGATATGTGATCACCCCCAGGATGGAATCTGCTGAGTGGTAATGGCAGAGGTGGGGCCTGTGGCAGCTCACCACCCCCTCAGTTTCATCTCTCTGCCTTCCACCAGTTACTTTCTGCCTGCTCACCTTGCCAAGGTTTTTGGCTTGTTCCAGACTCAGCAGCTGCCTCTTGCTGTCTTACCTCCGATCCTTGAGACTTGAGCTATCAGCTTATCTGTTGATGTTGGAATTCATCGATCTTCTCAGCCTGCAAGCAAGAGTCAGGTTCCCCGACCTGCTGATCTTGGGTTCGCCAGCCCCTTCAGCTACTGTCACAGTATGGGGGGAGAAATTAGGGTCACACAACAATGTATGTATAGATTTTTGTATGGGAGACTAACTTGAAATGTAAACTTCATTTAAACTACAACAATAAAAATAAATAAAGATTAAAAAAATAATAAAAGTGTACAAAAACCACAAATACAAAATTAGGTACAGCATTAGGTGTGGTTCCCTAGAGGCAGAGCCAGAGATGGGGATTCTTGTACAAGTGATTTATTGAGGGCAGGCTCTTGGGAAATTTTAGGGAGCAAGGGATGCAGGACAGGGCAGGGGAGCCAGGCAAAGGTGTGGATTCAGAAGATATCTAGCCTGAGCCTGATACCATGGGGGAGCTCTAGAGTATGAATTACCCACCCCGCTATGAGGCAAGGACTTTTATACTCAGCATTAACCCGTCAATGCGGATGGCCCAATTTCCAAAGCATCTCCAGGCAAGGTGGCTCTCCTGGGCCAGGGAGATTCAGTCATCTGCAGAAGGGTGCAGCTGTGAGTCCTTAGCAGCCAACACCTGCAGCAGTTGGACTTGCTGAAGGAAATGAAGGCAGGGGACCAACAGATATTGCTACAGGTATGAAAATGAAAACGAGAAAGTGAAGAAGAAAAAATATGTCATTTTAAATTTTAAAAAAGTGATAAATACTGCAAATACCACAAAAATCCAGAAAGTTACATGATAGAGATGCCTGGCATCTCTCTAATATAGCATTTCTTCTCTTTTTTGACTGCATAATCTTTTATCATCTCTTCATATGACAATGGTTTGCTATTATTTTCTACAGGCAGCATAGAAAGATAATTTAATCTTCTAACATGGCTGATGGAAATTTATTTTTTATTACTGATTGCTTTAAAAATTCTTTTACCTTTACAACTTATTAGTAGTAAGGTCACATACAATTTTAGGATTATTGTCAAGTTTGGGAAAGCCTTTATCACTTTACATATACGTCTTGGATTGAATTGTGTTCCCCAGAAATGTCTGTCGGCTTGACTGGGTCATAATTCCCAGTATTGTATGATTGTGTAATCTCATGTGATTACCTTCTGTGTTGTAAACTCTATCACTATGATAAAGTTATATGTGATCTCCTTATGTGTTACAAACTCTCACTATGATGAGGTTATACTGATGATGTCTACAAGATTAGATAGTGTCTTAATCCAATCTCTTTTGAGCTATAAAAGAGAGAAGCAAGCAGAGACACATGGGAACCTCATACCACCAAGAAAGCAGTGCTGGGAGCAGAGCACATCCTTTGGACCTGAAGTTCCTGCGCAGAGAAACTCCCAGACCAAGGGAAGACTGATGGCATGGACCCTCCTCCAGAGCCAACAGAGAAAGCGTTCCCCTGGAGCTGAAGCCCTGAATTTGGGCTAGTAGCCTACTGGACTGTGAGATAATAAACTTCTCTTTGTTAAAGCCATCCACTTGTGGCATTTCTGTTACAGCAGCACTAGATGACTAAGTATATGAGCTGTAAGATTTAAAGGCATTGCACATTTTCTTGGGCAGTGACGAATCTTACATTTTCTTTGAATTGGTCACACTCATTGACCAGTTTGTCCTCAATGTACTGTCACACTAGTGTTTAATGAGTTTTATGTTATCTTTGTTGATGTTAGTATTTTGTGACTACTCAACAGAACATTTAAATTTTCTAATAAGTGACACATCATCAGATCTCGTAAAGATCAGATGCATGAGATACACAATCCAGCACTAAGCAATGCATAATATAACATACCTCCAGAAACAAATGTACTCTACAAACAGTAATTCTATTGTGTTTCTAGGCCCTTCTTGGGCCTTGGAAGGGGGCTGTGAAGGTGAGGGGCCCTGAACCTTAAGTTCTATTAACTTCACAGTATATCTTCTTCTGGGTAGGTTGGGTGGAATAACATTTATCCAGGAACATTTAGTTTATTTATGCCATTGTAACCACGCTTCCAGGAGGAACAACAGTCACCATGCCTAAGAAGCCCTTGAGCTGAATGAGGCTTGGGAATATCCTTTTATTCACAAATCAAACCCTTCTCCTTGACTTCAATCATTGGCTTCTGCATAGATTCCTCCCAAATTTCAGTTGTGTTTCTTCCTCTTTCTTGTGGTTGCAGGAATGTCAAACTGAGATCTCTCTCTCTTTATCCAGCCTGTATCTGCACATCTTGTTGACCAAGACACATCCTTACTGACTGAGTTATGTTCACATAACCCGCTAATTCAGTGCAATTAATTTCTAGTATAGTAATACACAACATATTTTCAAATATATATATCCACATGATACTTTCTAAAATAATTTAAAAAAATTTTTCCCGTACAAAAATTTATACATACATTGTTATGTGATTCTAATTGCTCTCCCCATACTGTAACAGCACACTCCTCCTTTCCACTTCTGATTCCTCATGTCCATTTAACTAGCTCATAACCCTCTCTGCCTTCCCATCTCACCTCCAGACAGAAGCTGCCCATTTAGTCTCCTGTATCTAGTTGAGTTAAGAGGCACACTCCTCACCAGTATCACTTTATGTCCCACAGTCCAGTTCAACCCCTGTCTGAAGAGTTGGCCTCGGAAATTATTTTAGTTCTGGGCTGATAGAGAATCTAGGGGCCATGCTTTCCGGGATACCTCCAGTCTCAGTCAGACCATTAAGTCTGGTCTTCTTACTAGAATTTGAGTACTGCACCCCACTCTCCTGCTCCATCCGGGGCTCTCTGTTGTGTTCCCTGTCAGGGCGTCCATTGGTGGTAGCTGGGCTCCATCTAGTTCTTCTGGTCTCAGGCTGATGAAGTCTCTGGTTTATGTGGCCCTTTCTGTCTCTTGGGCTAATACTTTCCTTGTGTCTTTGGTGTTCTTCATTCTCCTTTACTCCAGGTGGTTGGGACCAATTGATGCATCTTAGATGGCTGCTTGCAAGGTTTTAAGACCCCAGACACCACTCACCAAAGTAGGATGCAGAACAATTTCTTAATAAGCTTTGTTATGCCAGTTGACCTAGATGTCCCCTGAAAGCATGGTCCCCAGACCCCTACCCTTGCTACTCTGTCCCTCAAAGTGTTTGATTGTATTCAGGAAACTTCTTAGCTTTGGTTTAGTCCAGTTGTGTTGACTTCCCCTGTAGTGTGTGCTGTCCTTCCCTTCACCTAATATAATTATCTACTATCTAGTTAGTAAATAACCCTCACCTTCCCTCCCCACCCTCATAACCATCAAAGAATGTGTTTAAACCATTTCTTGAGATCTTATAATAGTGGTCTTACACAATATTTGTCCTTCTGTGACTGACTAAATTCACTCAACATAATGACATCCAGCTTCCTCCATGTTGTGTTTCACGGCTTCATCGTTGTTCTTTATCATTGCATACTATTCCATTGTGTGGATATACCATAATTTGTTTATCCATTCATCTGTTGATGGGCACCTGTGTTGTTTCCATCTTTTTGCTATTGTGAACAGTGCTGCAAAGAACATGGGTGTGCATATATCTGTTCATGTGATGGCTCTTATTTCTCTAGGATATATTCCAAAGAGCAGGATAGCTGGATAGTGTGGTACTTCTACTTCCAGCTTTTTAAAAAAGTACCAAATCGATTTCCAAAGTGGTTGTACCATTTTACATTCCCACCAACAGTGTATAAGTGTTCCAGTCTCCCCACAACCTCTCCAGCATTTATTATTTTGCGTTTTTTGGATTAATGCTAACCTTGTTGGGGCAAGATGATATCCATTGTAGTTTTGATCTGCATTTCTCTCATGGCTAATGATGGTGAGCATTTCTTTATGTGTCTGTTAGCCGCCTAGTATCTTCTTTGGTGAAGTGCCTGTCTGTAGGTTGTCTTTTGACTCTTTTGGTGAAGTCTTTTGATGAGCATATGTGTTTGATTTTTAGGGGCTCGCATTTATTTAGTCTCTCTTCTGGTGCTGGTGCATCGTTACTTATGCATCATATTGTGTTTATGCCATGTATTAGGGCCCCTAGCATTGTCCGTATTTTTTATTCCATGATCTTTATCACTTTTGATTTTATATTTAAGTCTTTGATCCATTTTGAGTTAGTTTTTTGTGCATGGTGTGAGGTATGGGTCTTGTTTCAGTTTTTTGCAGATGGATATCCAGTTATGCCAGCACCATTTGTTAAAGAGACTGTCTTTTCCCCAATTAACGGACTTTGGGCCTTTGTCAAATATCAGCTGCTCATAGTGGATGAATTTATGTCTGGATTCTCAATTCTGTTCCATTGGTCTATGTATCTGTTTTTGTACCAGTATCAGGCTGTTTTGACTACCATGGCAGTATAATAGGTTCTAAAATCAGGTAGTGTGAGGCCTCCCACTTTGTTCTTCTTCTTGAGCAATACTTTATTTATTCGAGGCCTCTTCCCTTTCCATGTGAAGTTGGTGATTTGTTTCTCCATGTCATTAAAAAATGCCAGTGGAATTTGGATCGGGATTGCATTGTGTCTGTAGAGTGCTTTGGGTAGAACTGACATTTTCACTATGTTGAGTCTACCTAGCCATGAGCAAAGTATGCTTTTCCACTTATGCAGGTCTCTTTTAGTTTCTTGCAGTAGTGTCTTGTAGTTTTCATTGTATAGGTCTTTTACGTCTCTGGTTATATTGATTTCTAAGTATTTTATCTTCTTGGGGGCTATTGTAAATGGTATTGATTTGGTGATTTCCTGTTCAAGGTTCTCTCTGTTGGTGTAAAGGAATCCAACTGATTTTTGTATGTTTACCTTGTATCCTGAAACTTTGTTGAAATCTTCTATTAGTTCCAGTAGTTTTCTTGTGGATTCTTTGGGGTTTTCTGTGTATAAGATCATATCATCTGCAAATAGAGATACTTTGACTTCTTCCCTACCAATTTGGATGCCGTTTATTTCTTTTTCTAGCCTAATTGCTCTGGCTAGGACCTCCAGCACAATGTTGAATAAGAGTGGTGATAAAGGGCATCCTTGTCTGGTTCCCGTTCTTAAGGGGAATGCTTTCAAAGTCTCTCCATTTAGGATGATGTTAGCTGTTGACTTTGTATAAATGCCCTTAATTATACTGAGGAATTTCCCTTCTATTCCTATTTGGTTGAGAGTTTTTATCAGGAATGGGTGTTAGACTTTGTTGAATGCCTCTTCTGCATCGATTGATAAGATCATGTGGTTCTTGTCTTTTGTTATATTTATGTGATGTATTATATTGATTGTTTTTCTAATGTTGAACCATCCCTGCATAACTGGTATGAATCCCACTTGATCACGGTGAATTATTTTTTTGGTATGTTTTTGAATTCTATTGGCTAGAATTTTGTTGAGGATTTTTGTGTCAATGTTCATGAGGGATATTGGTCTGTAATTTTCTTTCTTTTTTTTTTTTGGTGTTTTTACCTGGTTTTGGTATCAGGGTTATGCTGGCTTCATAGAATTAGTTTGGGAGTATTCCATCCTTTTCTATGCTCTGAAATACCTTTAGCAGTAGTGGTGTTAAGTCTTCTCTGAAAGTTGATAGAATTCTCCAGTGATGCTATCCGAGCCAGGGGTTTTTTTGGGGGGGTGGGGGGAGTTTTTTAATTGCCTTTTCAATGTCTTCTTTCGTTATGGGTTTATCTAGTTGTTCTATCTCTGTTTGTGTTAGTTTAGGTAGGTATTGAGTTTGTAGACATTTTTCCATTTCCTCTAGGTTTTCAAATTTGTTAGAGTACAATTTTTCATAGTATTCTGTTATGATTCTTTTAATTTCAGTTGGGTCTGTTGTGATATCACCCATCTCATTGCTTGTACGAGTTATCTGCATCCTCTCCTGTTTTTCTTTTGTCAGTTTGGTCAATGGTTTATCAATTTTGTTGATCTTTTCAAAGAACCAGCTTTTGGTCTTGTTAACTCTTTCAATTGTTTTTCTCGTCTCTATTTCATTTAATTCTGCTCTAATTCTTATTATTGCCTTTCTTCTGGTGCCTGAGGGCTTCTTTTGCTGCTGTCTTTCTACTCGTTCCATTTGTAGGGTTAATGTTTTGATTATGGCCCTTTCTTCTTTTTGGATGTGTGCATTTATTGCTATGAGCTGATCTCTGAGGACTGCTTTTGCTCCACATGATACTTTAATCCTTTATAAAATTTCTAACCAGATACATTGTTTTGTAAAGTTTTATATTTTGAAAAGCTCCATGCTTTAGACACTTATAATTTAGTTTTATTAATTTCCTCAGAATAGATCTCTCTTTTGATCTACTCTACACATCGCTGTAAGTTTAAAACAAAAAGTGGCAATGTGGCAGAAGGATGGTGAACAATTTCTCTGGTATGAGTGTTGTTGTTAGCTATCATTGATTTGGCCCCCGACTCATGGAGATCCCATGCACAACAGAATGAAATGCTGCTTGGTCCTGTGCCATCCTATGATCTGTTGCAAATCAGACCATTGTGATCCATGGGGTTATCACTGACTGATTTTTGGAAGTAGATTGCCAGGCCTTTCTTCACTGTCCATCTTAATTTGAAAGCTCCACTGAAACCTGTTCAGCATCCTGGCAACACATAAGCTTCCAATGACAGATAGGTGATGGCTGTGCTTGAGGTCCATTGGCCGGCCAGCAATTGAACCTGGGTCTCCTGCATGGAAGGTAATAATTCTACCACTAAACTGCCAGTGTCCCCCTGGTATAAGTAATAGTGGCTAAAAGTGGAATCTATTACTACTGTGTTGTCACTCCCACAGATCAGTTGATATTTAGCATGTTTCCTCTAGATTCTTCTGTTGGCTTTTAAGGTTTTTCAAAATCCATAGGCTTGCTCTCCTGGCAGAATCATTGGTTAATTGGTTAATTGAGTTGGTTAAGCTGATTCTCTGTATCCCATTGCCATTGAGTCGATTCCGACTCATAGTGACCCTATAGGACAGAACAGAACTTCCCATAGGGTTTCCAAGGCTATAATCTTTACACCTTGGTGATAGAAATGACTTTGGAGATCACATGATAGAATTTTGCAAGACCAATGATTTATTCATTGCAAATACCTTCTTTCAACAACAGAAACAGCAACTACACACATGGACCTTGCTGAATGGAATACACAGGAATCAAATTGACTACATCTGTGGAAAGAGCAGATGGAGAAACTCATTATCATCAGTCAGAGCAAGGCCAGGGGTCAACTGCAGAACAGACCATTAATTGCTCATATACAAATTCAAGTCAAGCTGAAGAAAATTAAAACAAGTTCACAAGAGCCAAAATATGACCTTGAGTATATCCCACACATTAAACATTAACAACCCAAGACCAGATGAGTTGTGGGATAACATCAAGGACGTCATATATGAAGAAAGCAAAAAGTCATTAAAAAGACAAGAAAGAAAGAAAAGACCAAAATGGATGTCAGAAGAGACTCTGAAATTTGCTCTTGAATGTAGAGCAGCTAAAGCGAATGGAAGAAATGATGGAGTAAAAGAGCTGAACAGAAGATTTCAAAGAGTGGCTCCAGAAGACAAAGTAAAGTATTAAAACAACATGTGCAAAGACTTGGGAGTTAGAAAACCAGAAGGGACGAACATGCTTAGCAATTTTCAAGCTGAAAAAATTCAAGCCTCGAGATGCAATATTGAAGAATTTTATGGGCAAAAAGAGAGGAAGACCCTTAACGAGACAGGTTGACACAGTGACTGCAATGATAGGCTCAAGCACAGCAACTATTGTGAGGATGACGCAGGACCAGGCAGTGTTTTGTTCTGTTGCACATGGGGTCGTTATGAGTTGGAACTGACCTGACTGGCACCTAATAACAACAATCTTTGTGGAAGCTGACTGTCACGTATTTCTCCCATGGTACAACTGGTAGGTTCGAATCACTGACCTTTTGTTTAGCAGCCAAGCACTTAACCACTGCGCCATCAAGACTCCTGGATTCTCTGTATAGTGATGTAATTTGCTTGCATACGTAGGTCTCACTTCTACTAAAGCTTTGTTAGTAATCACTGTTTCAGATGCCAGGTCAACCAAAGTTAACTAACAAGCACTTATTGAGTTTTTACATTGATTTAAAAATATACAATGAAGCTAGTGAAAATATTAGTACTTAAAAATCAAAAAAGGACACAGGAAACATTTTATAGAAAGAATAATGGGATTTGAAATTGGAATCTAGTTTAAAACGTGCAGAATTTGTTGATTTCACAGCCTTAGGTGGTTGAAGATCAGATTCTCTTGGATTAGCAGCTATGATGGATGATCCTATTATGCAATGTAGAAACTCAACTTTAATGTGATCTTACATAACAATTATTTTGACATCCACTGAAAACAGAAAAATAGGCTGGTCACGAATTGGTAATTTTGACCTTTCTAGTTATTTATGTAACTTAGCTTGCTTTCTTAAACTTCTTCGATGTACAATGCTTGACCTAAAAGTTTATATTTTTCATCTTTTATTATGTTTACTGCAGGCTTGATTTTTAGAATAATAATATTTAGACAAACTACAACAATCAAAAAAGTTTGACAGCTGCGTAATGTTTTCTTATACCTCTTGTTTTCTCTCTCCTTCATGTACATCACATTTTTAATTTCTTTTGATAATTTGTAATTTAAATGGCATAGGATTTGTCAGTTTTAATGGTGAATATAAACCATTGGTCATTCCAGTTTAATAATTTTGACTTTAAGTCTTTTATGCACACTTCAACTGTAATTTTGCTTCATTTCCACTCAAAAGTATACATAAACTGGTCCACAATTAACTTTGTCCTGTGCTAAACTCCTACTATGGCCAAATCTGGGCTTTCAAGCCTTTAAGGTAACATGATAGCGCCATATTACATGTCCTCAGGGCAGATCTGCTGCAAGGTCAAGTGTTCCTGGGGAAAGAAATGGGCTGCTTAGCAACAACACCTGGGTAAAACTATTAACTAATTTTAGACAAGAAAAAAAATAAGATCATCAATTGTCATTGGGTGTTAATTAGACAGAGATTGGAATATTTACATTTCTGAAACAATAATGAAAAGAACAGTACAGATTTTTTAAAAAATTGGCCAGCAATCACATTTGACTGAAAAAAATTAAAATTAAATTTCTCTTTTCTATGAACTTTTCTCCTAAGGCAAGTTAATTCATAGCAAAGTAAGCAAGTTTTAGTGAGGTAAACCCAAATCACCACCAGTTGCTATTGAATCGATTCTGACTCATGGCGACCCCATGCATGTCAGAGTAGAACTGTGCTCCATAGGGTTTTCCGTGGCTGATTTTTTCTGAAGTAGACCACCAAGCCTTTCTTCAGAAATGCCTCTGGGTGAACCTGAACTTTCGACCTTTTGGTTATCAGCTGAGTGCAGTAATCATTTGCACCACCCAGGAACTCTTTAGTAAAGTTACATTCACAATGACATTTTTGTTAATTGATATCTAAAGCTAAATACTGTATTACAGCAAATAAGACTAAAATGCAGCCTTTCAAGATAGTTTTAGTCTGAGTCATATTTATTACTAAGAAAAAACGTGAAGCTTTGAAGAAAGCTTTCTTGAAAGAGAATGAACATTTTCAATTCTAATGTTATTAAAGGTGTATTTTAAGAATTCAGTTCCTCAGGGAAAGTATAGGAGAGTCTTTATGAAGTTGTCTGAATTCTGTGTGTGTATGTATGTTTACCACATTTTTTTTAAATAAATAATATTAGAGCCTATAATGAGATCTTTATTTAAAACAAATCCTCTGTTTTGCTGATGATGTGCAGTATCTTGGGCTGCTGGCATTCGGTGGGTATATGCACAACGTAGACATAAAAAGAATGCGCGTTACACAAAGTTCTGAGTGAGTTCTTGCTGAGTCTGCAGATTGGTCATAGCACATGTACACAGCATTAGAGATGGGAATACCAAATTCATCTTGGGGAACATCAAAATAATGTTTTTGAGCATGGGAAATATTTCCAGTTAAAACATTACAACCTAAGTAATTTGACAGTAGTGATGCATCTGTGTCATTCAGCTGGTGACTAAATTACAGATGCTAAGAGTATTTTAAGAATCACAGAAGAGCTTGGGGACTTGTGATTTCTAGTATTTTCTTTCAAAATACCTAGTCTGGAGTTTTGTAAATGGAGAGATGCAAGAGAAAGGCTTTCCCTGGGTTAACGTATCCAAAGGACATGTTGAAGGAACCAGGGTACCATCGACTTCAGACTGGGACCTTCGTCCCGAAACTCTTGGGGCATCCTGTGCTGAGCTGACAGTGACTAGGGTGTTGACTTAGGGGGTCCAGAGAGTCGGTTCACTGATTCACTGATGCTTGCTACTCGGACCTGGTGGGGTCTTTTTTTTTTAATTGTGCTTTAGGTGAAAGTTTACAGTTCAAGTTAATTTCTCATACAAAAATTTATACACAGATTGTTACATGACAGTAGTTGCAGTCCCTGTAATGTGACAGCACACTCCCCCTTTCCACCCCAGGTTTCCTGTGTCCATCCAACCAGCTCCTGTCCCTTCCTGCCTTCTCATCCTACCTCCAGACAGGAGCCACCCATTTGGTCTTGTGTATCTGCTTGAACTAAGAAGTACACTCTTCTACAGTATTATTTTGTGTTTTATAATCCGGTCTTATCTTTGTCTGAAGAGTGGGCTTCCGGAATGGTTTTAGTTCTAGGTTAACAGAGCGTCCAGGGGCCATGGCTTTGAGGGTTCCTCCAGTCTCAGTCAGACCATTAAGTCTGGTCTTTTTTACTAGAATTTGAGTTCTGCTCCACACTTATCTCCTGCTCCGTCAGGGACTGTCTGTTGTTTTTCCTCTCAGGGTGGTCATTGGTGGTAGCCAGGCACCATCTAGTTCTTCTGGTCTCAGGCTGATGGAGTCTCTGGTTTATGTGGCCCTTTTGTCTCTTGGGCTAATGTTTTCCTTGGGTCTTTGGTGTTGTTCATTCTCCTTTGCTCCAAGTGGGTTGGGACCAATTGATGCACCTTAGATGGCTGCTCACAAGCTTTTAGTACTTGGTGGGCTCTTCTTTTATCTCTCCTGACTTAGGTGATAATTATTAAACTTAAGAATTAAGTTGTCCCCTGCGCAACGATGACACACAAATCTGTGAAGCGTTCCACATTTTTGGAAACCCCGGTGGTGTACAGGTTAAGAGCTATGTCTGCTAACCAAAAGGTGGGCAGTTCAAATCTACCAGGTGCTCCCTGGAATCTCTGTGGGGCAGTTCTACTGTGTCCTATAGGGTTGCTATGAGTCAGAATTGACTCGACGGCAGCGTTTTTTTTTTTTTTTTTTGAATGGATTAAGGATTAGGGCTATTCTTTCCCACTGGTGTGTGTCTGTGTACATGTACACAGATGAACTGACTCACCCTGGTTTAGACTTGAGCAACAACAAGTGGTTGGATTTGTTGTCTAAAAAAGCCTTGGTTTAAGGGTTTTCCTGACCAAGTCTACATGCTGCTAGGGGTGTTATGCAGTGAGGGAGGCCAAAGGCATCTGTAATGGCTGTGAAGTAGATGGATAGGCAGGAGAGGAGAGATAAGGCAGCTGCCAGAGGGAGAGGGACTTGGGGAAAAAGAGAAATGTTTTTAGGAAATTTTACAGTGCAGGATGTGATCTAATCCTCTGTTTATCTCCCTTCAAATCACTCGGTAAAATCTATTATAATCATAAATGATTTGGATTTGCATCAAGTCTGGCCTAAAGGAGAAAATGAAGCTGCAAAAGGGCCAGACCCACAAACAGTTACACTTACAACACACATATAAGTGTATGAACATACATATATAGAGAAAGAAAGAGAGAGAGAGAGAAGTCTGGAAGTACTGTACATGTACCAAAATGCTAACAGTCATTATTTCATAGTAATAGTTATACGGATGGGATCATAAATACTTTCACTTTTTTTCTTTGTACTTCATTGGATTTTCCAATTTTTATGGCGAATATGTAAAAAAGAAAGTCGATAGTTTTAATGATAACAGAGGGAATGTTCTGTTTTTCTAATCAGTTTTACGGGAATTTTCTAGTTTGCTCCCTGCTTCATCTTCCATCATACCTCTAATTGCTAGATGCTTATTAATTTGTAGACCACAAAAGTTTTTATTTATTAATGACTCTTAATTACCACATCTTTTGTAAAAATACCTTTCCATGGAACGTTTTGAGGATTTTAAGAATTCTATGACAACTTATAAGGTCTCTGGGTGGTGCAAATGGTTTCCCTTTACTACTAACCTAAAGGTTGGCAGTTCGAACTTACCCAGCAATGCCACTGAAGAAAGGCCTGGCAAGCTGCTTCTGTAAAGATTACAGCCAGGAAAATCCTATGGAGCAGCTCTACTTTGTAACACATGGGGTAATCATGAGTTGGAAGCGACTCAATGGCAAGGAGTTTGGTTTTCTGGTTATAACCACCTATACTATCCGTTCCTGCTAGGGACTTTAGCACCAAAATGATCAGGAAGTTTAAGAAGTAAATCTTTAGTAAAGGTCTTATGGTACACACATGGTCAAGATGTACACATTGCTTGACAGATCAGCTCAGGAATCTCTTGAATGACCCTCAAGCAGTGCAGTGTGTCCAAACTCTAAATCAACGTTGCATCCACCATGCAGGAGGAGCAGTAGAGACTCCCCATCCATTATCCTGAACCATAACCTTAGGAAAAGAATCTTCTCATCCACCACAAGCTGAGCTATGACTTTGCTCTGGTGTTGTGTACAGGCCCTGGGGAATCAGGGCAAAGGAGAAGCCTGTCCTCACTTCCAGGAACAGCTATGGAAAGCAGAGCCGCTAACCTCACTGCCAGGGAGGGAACAAAGCCAAAGGGAGCCTCAAGTAACTGAGTCCCAGGACATTTGGGACTTTAAAATAGCTGTCTTTGCCTCATGGGCTATTTGAAGAAATCTATACAGAACTTGAAAAACAACTTGTGTTAGAACCTTATCCAACAGAAGTGAAGGTCTACCAGTGGCGTCACTAGGGGAGTGCAGAGGGTGCTGACTGCACCAGATGACCCTGTCGGAGAGGGCAACACCAGAATGACTGTCTATAAAATTTTTGTGCAGTGTTTCAGTAGAAATTTATTATTTTTTTTATAAAAATATCCCTGTAGCTAGTTATAATAAGAAATTTTTTCATAAGCCCAGCTTACATGTGTCAGTATACCTACAAGGCTAGAACTCTATGTTAATTTACTTTTTGAAACTTCGAATGCGCTCTAGTCAGAGCTGTCATTATTACCCAAATAAAATTGATACACTTTGTATCATGTAGTTTTGTCTGCAAGCATGTGCTGTTGTTTTTGTTGCTGCCAGTGGTATAGTCCTTGATTTTGTCAAATTTTCTGGTGTTTTAGCTACAATATTGTGGTAGTTAGCATGGGGGAGGGGTGACACCATGAGGTACCACAGTGGGTGACACCAACCCTAGTGATGCCACTGGGTCTGCCAGAGGTTTTTAGTCATTCCCTTTGTTTTTGTTTCCTAGGGTTTCTTCCTCAGCTTATATTTTCTCCTCTCCAGTCTTTCACTCTCTGGGTGGTTTAATCCTCCTTTGGGTATATGTAGAACTGCACTTTCCTTAGCTCCTCCGTTTTCTGTAGCACCACTGCTAGTCTCCTCTTGGATGGCCATATCTTCCTCCTCTCAATATGTTTAAAGACATTCATCAGCTTGCCCCTCACACTCCCATTGCTCCTATTTTGTTTAATGATTTTACCATCCATCCAGTCATTCATGCTAGAAAACTGTCATCTTTCCTCCTTCTCTCCACTGTGTCCCCCCTTCTGAAAATGCAGACATTCAATTAGGCATCAATTCTGGTCTTTTCTACCTGTGGAGTGTTTCTGGAATCCTTGGACTTTGCAGAACCCCTTTAATTTGTCTCAAACCAAAGTCTTTTTGTTTCCAATTAATCCTCCACATAATTATCAATGACTTTTCTAGAACAAAAATCTGATTTTCTCCCCTGCTGAATAACATTTGACAGTTACCCATTGTCTGGATAAGTTATAAAATTTTTTTAATTGTGAAAGTTTACAGCTCAAGTAGTTCCTCATACAAAAATGTATACACACATTGTTATGTGACCCTAGCTGCTCTCTCTATAATGTGACAGTACATTCCTCCTTTCTGCCCTGAATTTCCCATGTCCGTTCAACCAGCTCCTGTCCCTTTCTGCCTTCTCATCTCATCTCTGGACAGGAGCTGCCCATTTAGTCTCATATAGCTGCTTGAACTAAGAAGCACACTCTTCATGAGTATCATTTTATGTTTTATAGTCCAGTCTACTCTTTGTCTGAAGAGTTCGCTTTGGGAATGGTTTTAGTTCTGCGTTAACAGAGAGTCTGGGAGCCATGTCTTCTGGGGTTCCTCCAGACTCAGTCAGACCATTAAGTCCGGTCTTTTTATGTGAATTTGAGTTCTGCACCCCACTTTTCTCCTGCTCCGTCAGGGACTCTCTGTTGTGTTCTCTGTCAGGGCAGTCATTGGTGGTAGCTGAACACTATCTAGTTCTTCTAGTCTCAGGCTGATGGAGTCTCTGGTTTATGTGGCCCTTTTTGTCTCTTGGGCTTATATTTTCCATGTGTCTTTGGTATTCTTCATTCTCATTGCTCCAAGTGGGTTGGGACCAATTGATGCATCTTAGATGGCCACTTGCTAGCTTTTAAGATCCCAGACACCACTGACCAAAGTGGGATGCAGAACATTTTCTTAATAAACTTTGTTATGCCAGTTGACCTAGATGTCCCCTGAAAGCATGGTCCCTAAACCCCTACCCCTGCTACTGTGTCCCTCAAAGTGTTTGGTTGTATTCAGGAAACTTCTTAGCTTTTGGTTTACTCCGCTAGTGCTGACTTCCCCTGTATTGTGTGTTGTCCTTGCCTTCACCTAAGATAATTCTTATTTACTATCTAGCTAATGAATACCCCTCTGCCTCCCTCCCTACCCTCGGAACCATCAAAGAATGTTTTCTTCTGTGTTTAAACCTTTTCTTGAGTTCTTATAATAGGGATCTCATACAATGTTTGTCCTTTTGCGACTGATCAATTTCACTCAGAGTGATGCCTTCCAGATTCATCCATGTTATGAGATGTTTCACAGATTCATTGTTGCTCTTTATCGTTGCATAGTATATCATTGTCTGAATATACCGTAATTTGTTTATCCTTTCATCTGTTGATGGGCACCTAGGTTGTTTCCATCTTTTTGCTATCGTGACCAGTGCTGCAATGAACATGGGTGTGCATGTATCTATTCGTGTGACGGCTTTTATTTCTCTAGGATATATTCCAAGGAGTAAGATTGCTGGATTGTGTGGTACTTCTATTTCTAACTTTTTAAGGAAGCACAAATGATTTCCAAAGTGGATGTACCATTTTACATTCCCACCAGCAGTGTATAAGTATTCCAGTCTCTCCACAACCTCTCCAACATTTATTATTTTGTGTTTTTTAGATTAATGCTAACCTTGTTGGGGCAAGATAGTATCTCACCGTAGTTTTGATTTGCATTTCTCTAATGCCAATGATGGTGAGCATTTCCTCATGTATCTGAATGTCTTCTTTGGTGAAGTGCCTGTTCATATCCTTTGCCCATTTTTTAATTGGGTTGGTTGTCTTTTTGTTGCTGAGGTTTTGCAGTATCTTGTAGATTTTAGAGATTAGACCCTGATCAGATATGTAGTAGCCAAAATTTTTTTCCCAGTCTGTAGGTTGTCTTTTGACTCTTTGGTGAAGTCTTTTGATGAGCATAAGTGTTTGATTTTTAGGAGCTCACAGTTATCTAGTTTTTCTTCTGGTGCTTGTGCATTGTTACTTATGGTTTGTATTGTGTTTATGCCATGTATCAGGGCTCCCAGCATTGTCCCTATTTTTTCTTCCATGATCTTTATCGTTTTCAATTTTATATTCAGGCCTTTGATCCATTTTGAGTTAGTTTTTGTGCATGGTGTGAGGTATGGGTCTTGTTTCAGTTTTTTGCAGATGGATATCCAGCTATGCTAGCACCATTTGTTAAAGAGACTGTCTTCCCCAATTAACAGACTTGGGGCCTTTGTCAAATATCAGCTGCTCATAGGTGAATGAATTTATGTCTGGATTCTCAATTCTGTTCCATTGGTCTATGTATCTGTTGTCATACAAGTACCAGGCTGTTTTGACTACCGTGGCGGTAGAATAGGTTCTAAAATCAGGTAATGTGAGGCCTCCCAGTTTGTCCTTCTTCTTGAGTAATGCTTCACTTTTTCGGGGCCTCTTCCCTTTCCATATGAAGTTGGTGATTTTGTTTCTTCAACTCATTAAAAAATGCCGTTGGAATTTGGATCGGGATTGCATTGTATTTATAGATTGCTTTGAGTCGAATAGACATTTTCACAAATTTGAGTCTTCCTATCCATGAGCAAGGTATGTTTTTCCACTTATGCAGGTCTCTTTAGGTTTCTTCAGTAGTGTCTTATAGTTTTCTTTGTATAGGTCTTTTACGTCTCTAGTTAGATTTATTCCTAAGTATTTTATCTTCTTGGGAGCTATTGTAAATGGTATTGATTTGGTGATTTTCTCTTCGAAGTTCTCTTTGTTAGTGTAGAGGAATCCAACTGATTTTTGTATGTTTATCTTGTATCCTGATACTTTGCTGAAATCTTTTATTAGTTCCAGTAGTTTTCTTGTGGATTCTTTGGGTTTTTCTGTGTACAAGATCATATCATCTGCAAATAGGGATACTTTGACTTCTTCCCTACCAATTTGAATGCCCTTTCTTTGTTTTTCTAGCCTAATTGCTCTAGCTAGGACCTCCAGCACAATGTTGAATAAGAGTGGTGATAAAGGACATCCTTGTCTGGTTCCCATTCTCAAGGGGAATGCTTTCAGACTCTCTCCATTTAGATGATGTTGGCTGTTGGCTTTGTATAAATGCCCTTTATTATGTTGAGAAATTTCCCTTCTATTCCTGTTTTGCTGAGAGATTTTATCATGAATGGGTGTTAGACTTTGTCAAATGCCTTGTCTGTATCGATTGATAAGATCATGTGGTTCTTGTCTTTTGTTTTATTTATGTAATGGATTACACTGATTGTTTCTCTAATGTTGAACCATCCCTGCATAGCTGGTATGAATCCCAGTTGGTCATGGTGAATTCTTTTTTTGATATGTTGCTGAATTCTACTGTCTAGAATTTTGTTGAGGATTTTTGCATCTATGTTCATGAGGGATACCAAAACCCAACCAAACCCATTGCCGTCGAGTCAATTCTGACTCATAGCGACCCTATAGGACAGAGAAGTGCCCCGTAGAGTTTCCAAGGAGTGCCTGGTGGATTCGAACTGCAGACTTTTTGGTTAGCAGCCATAGCACTTAACCACTACGCCACCAGGGTTTCCATTCATGAGGGATATTGGTCTATAATTTTTTTTGTGGTGTCTTTACCTGGTTTTGGTATCAGGGTTATGCTGGCTTCATAGAATGAGTTTGGGAGTATTCCATCCTTTTCTATGCTCTGGACCTGGGACCGGAGCAGAGCAGGAAGGGGGCAGGTAAATGGGAGAGAGGTACTTCCCAAAAGAGGTTTTTTTTGATCTGCTCAATAGGTTAGATACTTGTATTTATCTTTCACTGACCGAGCACCATTGCTTGCTGGTTCTGTAAGCCTGAGCAGTCTCTCTGCAGGTTGGTCTCTCCCGGTGTGGCAAATGCATCCAGAGCACCACTGCTTGCCTCATCCCTTGTGGGCTAGCTGATCCAGCCTGCAGGGTGTCTGTGCTGAATAGGTCAGGTCTGGCAACTCCCCGCTGCTTCTGAACCATCTCTCCCTCCCCCTGCCACTCAGTCCAATTCCTCAACTTTGTCTTTGATTTTCAGGGCTCCTAGATTGTCATATATAATTGACTCACTTGTTTTTTTGGGTCTTTATTGTAAGAGGGGCTACAGGAAGCGTCTGACTACTCCACAGTCTTGGTCCCGCCTTTTATTGTAAATCTTTAGTAACGTGTACAATCCTCCATGTCCCTTCAGTCCCAGTCAAAATTCATCTTTCTGCTGACCTACTCTCTTAGTTCTCTGCCTTCTGCTATATGATAGCCAGCTCTTCCACCCCTTAGCCCAGATTGATTTCTTAATGTGCTAGGTAGTGTGGGTTACATGGTTATTTTAGCTAGAGAGCTTTCTGGAGAAAAACTACAAATATTTGGGGGTCTAGGGGAACCCCAATATCTCAGAGTGGTAATATATTGTGTTTATTCAGTATGCTGGTAGTGGCAGCCCCCAAAATCTTGTACTGGGCAGGGCTTGGTACTGAAGTAAATTGTTCAGGTTCCAAATATTGTTAAAATGAAAAGATAGTAGCAAGATTCAGATGCACTTTTGGAAATATGTTCTTTATTTTATATTTTTGAAGGTTATACTATAAGTTTTATTTATCTTCTGCTAAAATATCTGTACTGTCTCCATTGACCAAGTCATTCTATCAACTTTTATCACCCCCAGCACCCTTATTTGTCTTTGCTCTATGCTTAATTTTCTTTATTTTATTTTGCATTCCATGCCTTTATCTGTGTTCTCAAAATACTTCTCATTGAGATCATGCTTTGCTAGTCTGTGCTGAAGATTTTATTATTTTATTTTACTCTAATTTAAAGAATGCAAACCATTCCAAAGCAGATTGTCTTGCCAAAAGGAAAGACAATTTCTGAATCTGAAAGTCAAAATAATATCCAGTATAGTCAGGTATACTTTGCCTAGTATTTCAGTCTTGAATAGTATTACTTTTCCAGGATGAAGGAAATCGTTGATCTACTCTTTCCACGAAACCATTCGTCATGGATTTATTGCTCTGAAAGTTACTGGGTCAGTTGTGATGGCTGATTTTTTGAGCAGCCAGGAAAAAAGAGGAGTCTTTATACTTTAAAACCAGTCCTGAGTGAGAACTATTTCCCTGTCCCTCCACCCCACGAAAAAAAAGTTAAAAATTAACAACTTTTTAATATTAAATTCTGGGTATTGTATCATTTCTTAAGATCCAGCACCAGATAAGGGGAGTTATTCTAATTTTTCATCGTTTCCAGTAAAGTAATTACAGCCTCTTTAGCTGCACATTAGGTACAGTTAGACGTATGAATACATGGGTAGAAATGAAAACCGTTGTAAGAATTACTGAGCTGACCAGATTCAAGAAAGCCACATGTCCATCTCCTACAGCTTCCAGAAGCCATTCTTCCTGCCCTCCAGCTCTCACAGGGAAAGGACAAGTCTAGGAAGAAGCATAACTTTGACACACACAACATCTGTAGATAGTTAGTGTAGTTTAGTGGTAATTGCTACCATTACTCAACTTACTAGAAGCAAGAAGCATAATCAGTGAACAATTACTTATTGACACAGAGAAAGAACTGTGTCCTGACCATGTGATACTAGGTTCTGGGGTGTTATCACAATTAATCAAATAAATGAATTTAAGGGTGCAAAGCACCAGAGGGCGAGAAATATATGGTACCAACAATGGGAACCCAACATGCACATACACCCACACTGAAGAAAATCGTGAGTGGGAAAGGAGAGGTCAAAGGCTGCTGGGAGTAGGGCAGGATCAGAGTTTGAAACAAACCTATCTTTCTTCCACCTCCAAGTGACAGCTTTGCTAATTCCTAACAAACAATATGATTAGCAGTTTCTACAGAGATTTTACGTATCCCACTTTCTATTGCTGTTTATTGCTGCCTAATAAAAGCAAATAAATCATGTATTCTACCGATGTCAAGAGGCAGAGTTGCTACAGTAAAACGCATTCAAAATGAGCGATTATTGTGGGGTTTGATGTGAATTGATGAGTTGTAGATGAATTTATGAATTTGGATGTCTGTCTACATAAGCAATAGAGAATGGTGGTTAAAAGCATGGCCACTGGAGCTAGACGCTGATTTCTGTTATATACTGTGTCTACTACTTACTAGCTGTGTAATCTCGGACACCTTATCTGTAAAGTGATGATAAATAATCACAGTAACTATCTTACATCAGGTACTTGGAACACAGCCTCGAGTATAGTAAGCGCACTAAAATATTACCTATTATTTTTGCTCACACAGGGCCTTTGCTTCCTCAGCAAAGGGGAGATTTTTGTCAGAAGTAGGCAAGAGTAAGGTTTATTAAATATAGCCCAAGGGGTCCAGGAATTTAATACTACATTTGTTGTCTTTAGGGCTGAGTTTCAGCAAGAGTGTTAAATGAGAATGACAGTGTTTTCGGGTTTAGAATGTGACATTTACCATGGTATTGTGAACACACATATCAGAGCAAACCAAACCTGTTACTGAGTTGATTCCAACTCATAGAGACCCTATAGGACAGAGCAGAACTTCCCGCATAGGGTTTTCAAAGCTATAAATCTTTACGGAAGCAGACTGCCACATCTTCCCTGGATCAGCTGGTGGATTTGAACCACCCACTATTCAGTTCCGTTAGCAGCCAAGTGCTTAACCACTGCACCACCAGGGCTCCTTGTTAGCACATATAGTGGTAATAAAACCAGTAGTAGATACTTTCCATGTATTTTAGCTTCCTTTAGACTTAATTCTTAAAAAAAAAAAAAAAATCGGTTTATTATAAGAATATATTGTACCATTTAACCTAGTTGTAATAAGTTAAGGAAAGAGACTGGAATATAAGGAGCTGATGGAAGCTTTTAATATGTGGTACACCTCAGAATATAAACCTCTACAGTGCTATTAATAGGCATATTATCAACAACAGTTTTTCAGACTTTGTGCTTAGCTCTGGAGAAAAACAAGAGTATGGATGGCATCTTGAATTTCTTCATTGAGTAATTTAAAACCCACCCTATAACGTGAACACCAGCTGCACAGATCATGTTACTCGTGTCCAGTATCAAAGTTATAAACGAAACTAATCATATGTTCCATTTCAAAGCCGTCTGTTATTCAAAACAAATGGCCAAATCAACAAAACAAGATGAATATTACTATAAATGTTTTCAGTAACTCTTAGGTCTGAGGGTTTGTTTTAAAATTCATTCTAAATTCTTAGTTCTACTAAATATTAGAATAGTGAATACATATCGAGAGCTTCTTGTATTCCAAGTTCTGTTCTAGACATTAGTAAGTTTGGGTTCTGATAAGAAAAAGATATAGCGTTAATTGCATCTCTTAGACAATACAGCACCCTCAAAGAGGAGAAAGTGGAGGCAGTACTGAGATGTGTTTGGAGTATTTGGCACCCTCTTTTAGGAACTAAAAACCTTGTACAAATTTTTATTGCTATTACTGTAAAGGAGAGTGGCCTTTTTCAAGGGACAATGTTTTACTTGTTCTGTCACTGATGACTATTAACTAATAGAACCATTCTGCTATGGGAAATAAGCAACAACGGAAAAGTAACAATGATTTTAGAGCATAATTCAATTGCCATGCACGATCAGGGCAGCTAGGGACAAAGAAGGAAGACGGGGGCGGGAACCCAGTCTCGGTCAAAGCGCCCCTCCTGCCCCGGGGGCGGAGCACCTGCCTAGGAGGAGAAGGGAAGGACCGCGTTTCCCGAGAGGCGCTGGGGGCGAGGCCCAGGGCTGGGGGCGGACTTCCCCGGAGCTGTAGAGCCGGCGGGCGCGTGCCCTCGGGATTCTCGCGGCCTCTGGGCGCGCGCGCGCAGACGCGGTGGGCTGCTGCAAGCGAGCCCCCGAGCGGACTGCAGCCCGGTACACGGCTCTGAGCAGGATGAGACCTGTGGAGGAGCGGCCCCGGGAAGGGGGCGCCGGCGTGGGCGTCTGTGAGCTCGAGCTGCTGAAGTTGCGCGCCGCGGAGCGCATCGACGAGGCGGCCGAGCGGCTGGGGGCCCTGAGCCACGCGATCTGGAGCGAGCCCGAGCTGGCCTACAAGGAGCATCATGCCCACGGCGTGCTGACGCGCTTCTTCGAGCAGGAGCCGCCGGCCGCTGCCTGGACGGTGCAGCCGCACTACCAGCTGGCCACTGCCTTCCGTGCTGAGTGGGAGCCGCCGGGGGGCCGGGTGGCGCCGGGCGCTGAGCGGCGGCCGCTGCACCTGGGTTTCCTCTGCGAGTACGACGCGCTGCCCGGCATCGGGCACGCCTGCGGCCACAACCTGATTGCCGAGGTCGGGGCGGCGGCCGCGCTGGGCGTGAAAGGGGCCCTGGAGGGTCTCGCCGGGCCTTCTCCGCTGGTGAAGGTGAGGTGGGGCGCCGGCGCGTGACTCTCATCAGACTCTCCAGACGGTGACCGGCCCGGGGTCCTCCCTCGCCCGCTGAGTCCTCCGCGGCAGCCCGGGAATGGCAGGACCCCGGTGCATCCCCTGTGCATCGTCCCTCCCACCCCTAGACAGGTGTAGGGGGACGGTACTCAACGTCCTGGCCTCGCCTTTGCGAAAAGGCGGAATCCCTGAATAAAAGCCTGTAGTTCACGTGTTGTCGACTTCGAGACTTCTTTTTTTGCAGGTTTTTGTTTCCTTTCTGTAGTTGTAAACAATTCAGTGTATTTTCCCTTAGGAAAGAACTTAGAACCAAGTCTGGTTATCCTTACGGGTTATTTTTGGTAATTGAGTGGCAACCACAATTTGCTGGCAAGGTTGTGCAGTCTCTAGAGGAAGTAATTTTTGTAGGAAACCTACAGCTCCTCCTTATTAGGCTCCCCCGAATCCTTTGTTTGTGGCAGTCATAGGAGATGTTGTGATTCGAATAATTGGTATTTGGATAGGAAATTTTCAGTCGTTAGGACCACCAAACGTCTAGAAATATACAAATAATTGGGAAGTGAACATTTATTAGGTAGATGAGTTCATCCTTAAATCTTAATTTTTATTTCTTTAAGAAGTACCTTGATTCTTTAAACAGGAAAATGTCGTTTATGTTTGTCATAGGGCAAGTTTAATCTTGTGTTACTCTGTTTTTCCAGATGGTATATTCTTCATTCTGTGAGCTAAGATACAATCACCACCATTCAGGTTAAGGGGAAGACTAATGTTTTATTTTGATAGTCTTTAGACCTTTTTTTTTTTTTTCAGTATCAGTAACCTTTCTTTTTCATTCTAACAATTCCATCTTTTGTGGCTTTTTCATTTTAGCTGCTTTCTCTTTTCTGCCTCTGGGGCTTGTTTCTGCCTCTGGTCAGGTTTTTGTTTTGTTTGGGTGGGGGCCTCTTTTGCCATTGCATGAAACACTGGAGAGATTGAGCTTTAACCAGGTTAATGGAAGGTTCCGAGAAATCAGTAAGAGTCAGCGTATTTAACGAGTCAAAGGTTAAGGGTAAAGAGCAGCTTAATTTAAGAGTTTGGGTGCTTTATAACTTCTTAAATAAAAAGATTTTGGGAAATGTACAAACATCTGATTTCAAACGATAATTCTCAGTTCTGGCAAAGTTATCTGTTTTATCTGATAATGGAATTTATATCGATTCCCTTTGCAAGCCAAGACCTTTTCTAGCTTGTTTCATTGTTCTCTTATACATGATCTCGAAAGTATATTAGTTGTAATTTTTCTTTGCTTTTTAAAACTGTTTGAAGAAGTTAAGCTTAACTATTAAAGTAAAATGTTTATTCTGTAAAGTTCTCTTTTGTTTAATTAGGTGTTTGGTGACCAATAAATCTGCCTGGTTGAACTGGTGGAATCGAATTAGTAAGTTTGTGTAATAGTTGGCCGTTTCTAATTATGGTATTAAGATTTGTTTAATGCTCTTCTTAAAGGATAAATGAGTTAATACCTTTTAATAAGATAGCTCAATAAGGAATCAGAGTTCAGGCCCGAAGGTCAGGACATCTGAGTTCTAATCCCAGCTCTGCCTGAAGACTTGCTCTGTGACCTGGGGTGAGACACCTCCCCTCTGTGCTTCAAAACTAATACCAAAACCAAACCAGTTGCCCTAGAGTTGATTCTGACTCATGCCTCAAAACCATTCTCCCTAAAATGATGATACAGATTGCTCACCTACCTCACAGGGTTGTTGTGAGGATAACTAATTAGTAACTGTAAAATTCCTTACCAGTAAGATGCTTATTAATAATTATATACATACACTAACAAGCTTAGTCAAGAAGCTTTAAGAGATGAGTCCTAAGGAATTTTGAGGAAATAAGTATGTAGTATTTGACTTTTTTCATCTTTGCCATTAGTTTTGTAAAATTGAGTTAAAAATTGTGAAATGTTTTCTGTAGTGTCTCTAGTACATACTTTGCACCAAGTTGTATGAAAAAAAAAAAACCAAACCTGTTGCTGAGTTGATTCCAACTCTTAGCAACCTTGTAGGAGGACAGAGTAGAACTGCCCCATAGGGTTTCTAAGGAGCGACTGATGGATTCGAACTGCTGACCTTTTGGTTAGCAGCCATAGCTCTTGACCACTGTGCCACCAGGTCTCCAAGTTAGTATAACCAATGTAAATTAAAATTTGTGATTATCTTAGTACCATATTTATCCCACTGCCTTACTTAAATATCAGAAAACAAAACCTCTCTCCATAGTGTAAGGATGTTAACTTAGATTGTGAATACATGTGCAGATGAACCTGTTTGATATTTTTCCTACTACAATTTCTTTCTTGCTGTTTTGCGCTGACGTGTGTATGTCCTTCTAGGTAATTGTCCTGGGAACCCCTGCAGAAGAAGATGGTGGTGGCAAAATTGATTTAATTGAAGCAGGGGCTTTTAAAAATCTTGATGCTGTTTTTATGGCCCATCCATCCCAACAGAATGCTGTTTATCTACCTGATATGGCTGAACATGAGTAAGTGATCAAGTTAACTTCTTAGTGGGAAACAGCCCATATAATACTTACATATCTTAACCGGAGACTAAAACATTTATACATTTAATATGTAAATTGAAATATGGTGTCTTGTTTGCCACTGAGTGTCATTTGTTGAGCCTATTTTAATTGAGACTTCTTATGGTGTTCATAATTGGAGTATAAAAATCGTTCCTAAAAAGCATAGAAATGTCAAACAGAATATATTGGTATTGATGTTCTGTTTTAAACTATCTAAAGTAATTTGGTTTCTGGAGAACAGCTATCTTTGATGGGAAGTTGCCTTTGCAACTGAATAGATTTGCAAGAGATAGCACTATTAGACTCTGGGAAAAAAAACACATTATATTTATTTTAATTTGAGGTCTTTGCAAAGAGGGTAAATTACGTACCTAAGAGAGAATACAGAACGTGGTAACTGTGGATTTTAGTGAGAACTTAGCAATCTGTTCTTTTCTGATTTACTGGTGCTGAAACCTTTTATTTATCTTTCTCTGTGTTGAAGAGCTCACTTTCTTTGTTACCTAGGAGTATGCTTCGTGGTTTGAAATTTTTGCACCAGAAATTTCAATCATAGTAGTTAATGGCCCAGTTAGTGGTCCAGTCAAAAGGAGCCACTGCTCAGCTACTTCAGGAAAACCCCACGTTCAACTCTGCGGTAGCTAACGAGTGGTAGCAGAACCATCTGTCCTAGCCAAGCAGTGCTTCTAGATTGTAGACAGTTATCTTGTATGTCTTGGCAACTCACAAGGTCTGTCCTCAGAGGAATAATCTTAACTGTTCTAGTATCTTTGTTCTTATCACTGGAATTGGTACTTTGGAACTAGCAAGAGTCTTTCAACTTTGGTTTTAGGGGTGGTGTAAATTATACTAGTACTGTACCAGAGGCCCTGGGTAGTGCAAGCAGTTAATGTGCTCAGCTGCTAACCTACCTCCAGGTTGGCAATGCGAGTCTACCCAGAGGCACCTTGGAAGAAAGGTCTGACGATCTACTTCCAAAAAAATCAGCCATTGACAACCATGTGAAGCAAAGTTCTATTCTGACACACATGAGGTCACCATGAATTGGAATAGTCTCAGCGGCAACTGGTTTTAACCATCTTTGTGATTCTAGCACGTAATACAGTACTGCTTATTTGTTTGAACTGAATTGTCTACAAATTTAATCTATATGGGTGGTCTATCAAGCAGAGTTCTCTCTCTCATTTTCGGACTGCCTGCCTTGTGTCAGGAGCCCTGGTGGCGCAGTGGTAAGAGCCATGGCTGCTAACCAAGAGGTCGGCAGTTTGAATCCACCAGCTGCTCCTTGGAAATCCTATGGGACACTTCTACTCTGTCCTGTAGGGTCACTATGAGTCAGAATCGACTTGATGGCAAAGGGCTTTGTTTTTGGTTTTCCTTGTGTCAAGCACTGTTACATAATAATGGACAAATATATGTAAATTGCAGTGTTATTACTACCAATGATACACAAATCTAAATTCCAACTGTGTGAATTATTTTGAATAATAGTTGGATAATTCTATTTGCATTTTTTAAACTTTAGTGATAATAAAAAAAGCCATTTTAAATGATGTTTTATTTCCCAGCGTGACTGTGAAATACTATGGAAAAGCATCTCATGCTGCTGCTTATCCCTGGGAAGGAGTAAATGCATTAGACGCTGCTGTTCTTGCCTACAACAATCTATCTATGTTAAGACAGCAAATGAAACCAACCTGGAGAGTTCATGGTACAAATGTCAAATACTTTGTGTAATAAATGCTGCTTAATAGATTTTAATGCAATCTAATTACTTACTATTTCATTTAAAAACATAGGGAGTCATTTTATGTACTTTATATGAATAGTATAAAATTTTAAAACATATTTCAGAAATTCATATGACAGAATACTAGGATGTTTGTCTATATGTGGGTAAGAAGAAGTTAAGATTATTTATACATAAATGGAATGGTCATCTTTCAGTATCAGAGATAATAATTTTATGTAAAATTATGTTTTTTCTGTGAGTAGTTGAAAGTTGGAACTTGATTTTCCAGTTATTCTCACTGTCTCTTAATAGCAAAATTTTGTCATTTCCTCTTTTAAACAATAAGTATAATGATTACTAGTATTCTCAAGTGCTGTGGATCATGAATAACATCTTCAAAATTATGTGTATCGTGATATAAATACTGTAGTGAAGTACAGTCTTAAAGGAACAAATTTCTTCCCCTTTTTAGTTTTTTTCCCCTATGATTTGGGCAATTGTTATGCTTTCATATCTCTTCTTTACCTGATTTTGCTGTAGGCTGAAGTCAGTTTGTAATCATGCTTTTACTAATTCCCTGCCTTAATTTCTTTAAAAAGAACAAACAAGAATATGTAGAAATAGTACGTTTTTTAAGTAGGTCATATAAAATTAGACTTTGCATATGTTTTAGTTACTACTTTGAATGGACAAATCTTTATCCTCAGTGTAGTTTCAAATAAATGAATTTGTTTTGATAGTTGATTGTACTAAATAATGTTTGACCTGCATTGTTTTTTTCTTGGCATGAAAATTACCGTAGAGCTAAATGCCATTTAAAATATTCATGGGACTCTTGAGGTACAAAGTAATCATAGGATCACAAACCTTGGTTTTTTTCTTTTTCTTCTTTTTAATGTCAAAAGCTGATAAAAATGTATAATTGTAATAAAGCTTATTGAAATGTCTTTTCCAAAAAGCTTAAGATTTACTCAGTTCATTTTTTATAGTTAGTTGTATACATTTCTAACAGTTTCTTTATAATATAGAATCACAACATCTTAATATTATATAAGTTTCTTAGAATAAAGTACATATAGACAATTATTTTTATTCTTACTAGCCAGAAAATATCACCTTGTGTTTAGAAACTTACATTGTACAGTGTATTAAAATATTTGCTTGGTATTTCTGTGAAGCTAATAAGTTTAAATTATTTTTCTTTATGTATATATTGGCTGAAACACTTTATTGGGTATATTTAAGCTTAAAGAAATGATCTTCAAGCTCAATTCCAGTAATTTGGTTCTTTTTATAGGTATAATAAAAAATGGTGGTGTAAAACCCAATATCATTCCCTGTTATTCTGAATTAATCTATTACTTCCGTGCACCCTCAGTGAAAGAGCTTCCAGTTTTGACTAAAAAGGCAGAAGATTGCTTCAGAGCTGCAGCTTTGGCTACAGGTTGCACAGTAAGAACTTTTAAGAGTTAATCTAAGCTATAATCAAAGGTATATAAGTGGGCTGGGGCTGTTTATAGTAAGTTAGATTAAAACCTAACTTACCTCTTTTTTGAAGCCCTGGTGGCGCAGTGGTAAAGAGCTCGGCTGCTTACCAACGGTTGTGAGTTTGAATCCACCAGCCACTCCTTGGAAACCCTATAGGGTTGTTCTACTCTGTTCTATAGGGTCACTATGAGTCGGAATCGACTTGATGGCAACGAGTTTTTGCCTCTTTTGTTTGGTGATGTTTTGAATATGTTAAATCAGCTGACTGAGTAGTCAATTATTTATGTGTGTGTGTGTATATATGTATTTTTTTAAATATGTATTACTCAATTCCTGCAATAGGGAAGACTACCAGTAATCTTACTCATGCAGTAATTAGAATAATTCTGATATTCCTGTGCTAGAATCCCTGCCTATTTGCAAGTTACACCTTTCCTTATTAGAAGTTAGGCTTTTAGAATTGCTCTGTGGAGTTCCTATAAAGGGAACTTTATGGCAAAATCAGGCAAAGCTATTTTTAGTAAAGTTACAGATACGTGTAGTAGTGATATAAATACTTATGCCTTGCTGGAATGGAAGTTAAAATAGACATGCAACAGAAGTTGGTCAAGAGGGTTTGTTCATTTGAACCATAAAATCAGTAACTTAAAATTTAAGTCCCAATCATGTATGAAGTACAGTGGGATGGGAAGCTTCAGGATTATGTAAACCTTGATTCTTACCCTGGGGGAGCCTGTGTTCTAGTTGGAGAGACAGGATCTGGACCTGTGCCTCGAAGCCTCACTGACGATGTAAACTTTGCAAACATTATTTGATGTCTGGGCCTCCTTTTTATCATCTGAAAAATGAGGATAGTAATATAATTTATCTTAGGCTTCTTGTGAGGATTAAATGAGATAATGTTTATCAAGAGTTTAGGGCCTGCAGGGATTGGACTGGACTGTGGGACATAAAGTGATACTCGTGAAGAATGTACCTCTTAGTCAAGTAGATACAAGAGACCAATGGGGCAGCTTCTGTCCAGAGGTGAGATAGGAAGGCAGAGAGCTTTAGGAGCTGGTTGAATGTTCATGGGTAATCGGGCGGAGGGGAGGAGTGTGCTGTTGCAGAATGGGGGGAGCGGTTGGGGTCTCATAACAATGTATGTAAAAAAAAAAAGAATTTTGTATGGGAGACTAACTTGAAATGTAAACTTCATTTAATTACAGCAGTAAAAAAACAAAATGGTGCTTTGAAAGACAAAAAAAAACGAGTTTAGGGCCTAGCCCATAGTAAGCCCTCCTACCTATCACTTTATTTATTTTCTGCCCTCATTAGACTGGAGATTATGACTTAGTTGGATCAGTACCAATGTCTTACAGTAACAGTAATTCTCAGACAGTACATGTAATATTTCAAGTGTTCAAAGAGTTGTATAGATAGTAAGTGCCAAAAGGGATCAGAGGCAGGAAAGAGGTGGTCTGGGCTGTTAAAGGGAAAGGTTTCATGGAGTACTATAAATCTGAGTTGAGCTTTGAAGGAGATCATACTTTCGGATGTGAAGGATAGAGAGTGCGATCTCTTAGGAAATGGAGTGAGCAAAGATAGGAATATAAAAAGTCATGGTCTGGTGCAATGAGTGGATAAATACAGTAAAACCTGCAAAAGCTGGAAGCCGTGAAATGCGGAAACCTGTCAGAGAAGGAAACCTAAAATATTTTCCACTAAAACAAGCGATAGAAAAGTGGGAAGAGTGCACCTGGTCAGAAGTGGAAAACTTGTGAGACCTGGAAAAACAAGGCAGTCCCGTTGAGTTCCAGCTCTCACAGGTTTTACTGTATATGGACAAAATGTAAGAGCAAGGATATATTTTCATATGCTACTGAGAAGATAGGTATAGATTTAGTATATGAGTACTCTAAAATAGCCTAGAGCAGTAAAAAGTTAAGTGTTCATCCCCTTATTTATTTATAAATATGTTTAAAATATTTATTTATAAAACATATACATGAACTGCTGTCACTAATATCTCCAGGAACCATATTCCCTTAGGGTAAGGCTTATCGTAAACGATCGTGGATTTAAATCTGTATTTTAAATAGTCTTAATATTTTCTCATATTTTGACTGATTTCTAAGAATCCGATTAGGTTGTCATTGTTGCCACCTAAGATTTTACTAGGAATAGAAGAAATGTCATCTCTGACATTTTCTATTAGCTTTTGCTTGTGTAATTGGTATTATTTTTAGTTTGAGGAAATCTTGCCCATTTTGATTTAATCAGAAACTAAATCTGTACATCCACTTAACTGGGCACATATAAACTGTTTCTATATGTTCATAAGGTGTCCTGGTGGCGCAGTGGTAAAGTGCTTGGCTGCTAACTGAAAGGTCTGTAGTTTGAACCCACCAGCTGCTCAACGAGAGAAAGATGTGGCAGTCTGCTTCTGTAAAGTTTACAGCCTTGGAAACCCTATGGGGCAGTTCTACTCTGTCCTATTCTGTCACTATGAGTCAAAATCGACTTGATGGCAATGGGTTTGGTTTGTTATATATGTTCATATGCTGAAATAAATAAATTTGGACTATTGTCAGTCCTTCGTCATTATGAAACTTCTGTCTTTCTCTCAGGGTACTTTTACACCTTTCAGACCAGGCAGTATTGTCATTGGCACTTTGTATATTGAATATTAGTAAAGCTTAATTTCTTTCTTTTGGAGGCTACAGCCTAGAGCAGTGTTCCTCAAAGTGTGGTTTTTGAACCACTTGCATCAGAATTACTTGGAGGTACTAGTTAAAATGAAGATTTCTGGACTGTACCCCACACTCTGACTGACCAAAGTTGAGACTCACTGGCTAGTAGAGTTTGGTGACATTGTGTGGTTTTGGTGCATATATAACATGACGGAGATAGGGTACTAGGAACTCTTACTATAGAAAATACATATATTTTTTAAGGTAAGAGAGTTGAGCAAGTTTATGTCCAGAAGGGAAAGTGCTTCCTGTTAAAACCTTTTTCTGTTAAAGGTATATCACTGATTTGAAAATTAAATAGCTTGAGTTTTTTGTTTCAAAATTTTTTATTAGGCAGAAATTAAAGGTGGAGCACATGATTATTACAATGTTCTTCCCAATAAGAGCCTGTGGAAAGCTTACATGGAAAATGGGAAAAAGCTGGGAATAGAATTCATTTCAGAAGATGTAATGCTGAATAGCCCATCAGGTAATTAATTTCTTTCATTATGTATTGAGCTATTTGAGGAAGAGAAAATACCATCTTTGGTTAAATGGTTTTGTTTAATGGCTGGGGAGGCTGATGGTAGGAGGTGGGTGAGTACTGAAATCTTCACAGTGCTTTTCACAAACTTAATGGTTAGGGGGAAGAAACTAAAATGGACTCTTCACTGAGTGAATGTCAAATGAGCAGATTTTTTTTTTAGAAATAGCTAACTTGGAGCCCTGATGGCTCAGTGCATAAGAGCATGGCTGCTAACCAAATCAGCAGTTCGAATCCACCAGCTGCTCCTTGGAAACACTATGGGGCAGTTCTACTGTGTCCTGTATGATCACTATAAATCAGAATCGACTCAATAGCAAGGGGTTTACTTACTTTTTGCTCTACATGTCAAGTCTTTATAGTGTTTAAATTTGCTTAGTTCTGATTTTTAAGTAAACTATAAGAAAGGCTGAAGCCCTGGTGATGTAATGGTTAAGAGCTCGGCTGCTAACCAGAAAGTTGGCAGTTTGAATCCACCAGCTGCTCCTTGGAAACCCTATGGGGACAGTTCTACCTTGTCCTATAGGGTTACTATGAGTCAGAATCAACTCAACAACAGTAGGGTTTTTTTTTTTTTTATCAAAAAGTGATATAGAATTTTAATTTTTTTCTCAGTCCTCAAAGTAACTACCTAGTTATCTGGGGCATTTTGAATTTTTGAGGAGTAAAAGACAACTGTTAGAATTTAAATAATCATAAGTGTACTTCAGGATTATTTTAAAACTTTTCCTTTAAAAGCATTTTATTACTAATACATTTGCCAAGTTAGAGATATAGCTCCTAACATATAATAATAGACGCTGATAAAGTAGACTCAAGTAGACTTGGTGATTACAGTGGCGTGTCATTGTCATTCATTGAGATTAAGGAGTTCAAGAGAAAGGACAGGTTGAGGTATATTGTTATTGATGTTAGTTGCCATTGTGTGGGCTCCAACTCATAGTAACCTTATGTATAATAGAACTAAATGTTTCCCAGTCCTGTGCCTTCCTCAGAATTGTTATGTTTGAGCCCATTGTTATAACCACTGTTGTTAGTCCATCTCATTGAGGATCTCCCTGTTTTTCACTCACACTCTGCTTTACCAAGCATGATATCCTTCTCAAGTGATTGATCGCTCCTGATGACGTGTCAAAAGTAAACGAGACGGAGTCTCGACATCCTCACTTCTAAGGAGTGTTCTGGCTGTACTTCTCCAAGACTGATTCGTTCATTCTTCTGACAGTCCATGGTGTATTCAGTATTCTTTGCCAACACCACAATTCAAATGCAGCAATTCTTCTTTGGCCTTCCTTTTTCATTGTCCAGCTTCTGCATGCATATGAGGCGATTGAAAATACCATGGTTTGGATCAGGTGCATCTTAGTCATCCAAGTGTCATCTTTGCTTTTCAAGATTTTAAAGAGGTCCTTTGCAGCAGATTTTCCCAATGCAATACACCATTTGATTTCTTGACTGCTGCTTCCATGGTTGGGGTATAAATTGGTATAAATTATTAGCGTGTTGGTATAAATTATTTAGCATGTTAAATTTGAGGTGCCTATAGGATTTCTAGGTAGAGTTGTCAGTAGTCGGTTGTATCTGGAACCCCCAAAAGATATGTCTAGGTTGGAGATTTAGGAGATGTCAGTATATGGAAGATAATTGAAGCTGTAGGTGTTAGTGAATTGCCCAAGTACATAGAGGGAGAAGAGGCTGAAAGGTGAAACTCTGGAGATCACCAGCATTTAACAGATAGGCAAAGGAAGTGATCTAGAGGAGGTGAGAGAAGGGCTAGAGAGAAAGCTAGATATCAAGAGAGAGTGGAGTCAGGGAAGCCAAGGGACTGGAGAATTTTTAGAAGGGAAGGAAAAGTAAGTCATTTTAGCTGCTAGAGAGATTGAATAAGGTAAGTATGGTCTAGTGTCCATTGGACTAGCAATCAGAAATTGATGGATTGTCTTGAAGAAAATGATTGAAGGCTGGTGAGACCAAAGGCCAGATTTCCCTTCTCTACCTACTGACAGACTGGTGAGATAGTGGCGATAGGAAAAGAAGACTATTCTTTTTCAAGAAAAGTTAGCTTTAAAGGAAAATAGGGTGGATACCAGCTTGAGGGAGATAGGGAGAAGAAAAGATTTTTTAAAAGAAAATCCTTGAGTAAGGTTATAGACTGAAGGGAAAGAGCCATAGGGAGGGAGAGGTTGAAGATATAAGTAGAGAGGGAAGTGACTGATAGAATTCTTGATGTCAGAAGGGATAGGATCTAGAACATAGATAGCAGGTTTAGCCATGATTAGGAGGATGGATACATATTCTACTGAGATGGATGTCAGGAGCTAAGGGTAGAAGTAAATACGGGTAGGTGTTCAGGCAAGGTCAGGAGTTCAGACACTTCCTCCCTAGGAAGCAGTTGGTAGCAGTTGGTGAGTGAGTATCGAGGTGGTGGAGTGGAGGATTGAAAGAGAATAACCACTGAGATGAGTTGGCCAGGGACATTAGAGTTTGTTTGTTTTCCCCTGAACCTCTCTGAGAGGTCAGCTGAGGTTGAAGACCATGAATTTGTTGTCCTGGCAATCTTCATGGTCATGCACTTTTACCCTAGCAAGTTTCTGCAGTCTAGCTGTAGGAGGGAAGGCGCAGGTTAGATCTCCCCAGGGTTTAAGTTTTATATAGTGGACAAAACGGTAGAATAAAGTGACTACAATTTGGGTATGATTTGTAAGTGCGGGGGTCTAGCCCTGCAAGTAAGATCTTTAAGTATGCAGCAGGCTTTCGTCTATCTTATGTACTGCTCTACTGTAACCACTGTATCCTCAGTGTCTGGAACCATGTCAGGCACAGTTAAGTACTTAGTAAATTATTTCCTGAGGCAGTACATTTTCATGGAGGCCATGTTGCCTAAGTTCAAAGTCTGGCTTTAGCCTGGCTTACCATTAACTAGTAGCTGTGAGACGGTGGGCAAGTTATTTGGTATTTGTAAGCCTTGGTTTTTCCATGTTACTATAAAATGGACATTGTTCAAAATATTAATGAGAATACATATAAAGCACTTAACACTGTGTTTGCAGCACAGTAATTCTAGCTAAATGTTAGCTGCTGTTTGTTATATGTTATTTTGCTTTTTTATTCCCTTACCACTCATTCTTGGATGTCTGACTTTGCCTGGCATAGTGTTTGGCATGTAGTAAGCATTCAGTAAATACCTATTGAGTGAGCTTAATGCATTATTTTTACTATTATTTATTCAACAAAAGTTTGTCAGTCATGTTACAGACCTATTCATGGTGATCTAAAATACCAAAGAGGAATTTGACCTTTACCAAGGAGGTGAAATAAGGCTCCGTTAAGGAAGCTTAAGATGATATCTAAGGGTGAGTAGGAGTTCCGTAGGTGAAGAGGGGACGTGTACAGAGGTCGTGGGTCAGGAGAGAGCATGGTGAGTGTCCAGAGTAGCTGGGGTATAGAAGGTAAGTAGTGGCATGGTATGAGATCAAGTTGGAAACGTAAACAGAGCCAGACCACGTAAGGCTTATAGATGAAGTAAAAATTGAAAAAAATATTGGCAGACAGAGTAGATAATGCTAGATCAGTTAGGAGACTATTAGTTCAGGCAAGAGATGATGATGGCTCAGATGAAGACTGAAAAGTAGCCATGGGATTGGTGAGGCCAGGTTTTTGGTACCTTCATGAGGGCTGCTGTGGTGACTGATGGAGGTAGAAGAGGATTGAGTGGATTGAGGACTCAGTAGATGGTGAAGCAATGAAAGTGGTGAGCATATGGACAACTTTCCAGGAAGTTCATATCTCTAGATCTCTTCTAACAGGGTATAGAACTATAACCAAGTCTACAATTTTGGTTATAACCTCATAATTAAAAAATATTGATCACATTTACTTTTCTTACTTTGTGTGTTCTAAGGATCGACTGATTTTGGAAATGTTACTTTTGTGGTTCCTGGAATTCATCCATATTTTTACATTGGCTCTAATGCCCTGAATCATACTGAACAATATACTGAAGCTGCAGGTAAGTGTTGTTAGAAGTGAATATTTTGACGTGTGCTCTCTCATTGCAGTTGCCTTTCTAACTGTTTGGTTTAACCTGTTATTATTTCATTACTGGACATCACCTCAGAAAATACCATATTGTAGTGGGAAGTTGGAGAGGCAAATTAGATACTGAGAACTAACCTGGGAAGTTAATTTGTAATAAATACAGAGGTGTTTTTATTTATATTCTCTACCTTTTAGGAGCACACGAAGCTCAGTTCTATACTTTGCGTACGGCCAAAGCTTTGGCAATGACTGCGCTGGATGTTATCTTTAAACCAGAGTTGCTAGAAAGTATCAGAGAGGACTTCAGACTGCAACTTCAAGAAGAAGAATTTTTAAACACAGTAGAATAAAAGGAAGATTTGGGAGCTACTTATGAATTACTAAGAAGTGATGATTTTTCCTTTAATCATTTTTAATGAAGGAGGAAGTGCTTGTTTTTTAGTCATAAAGGAGTCAAATTCTTCTTACCTGATAAGTAAGGATATGTGACGTGTAGAAAACACATTGCCGCATGTCTAAAATGAAAATTTTTACCAATTTCTGTACTTGATGGAATTGTGATCTTTCAGAAACTGATATGTGATAGCATTTCTGAAACACCCTGGATGATACGTGGTTTATCAGCAGTAATGTTTTATAAATTTACGTGTTGTTGAGTAAGTGTATTTAAAAAGGTCCTAAGAGGTTTAAAACTTTGTATTCAGAATTGACGCACATGAAAGAAGCTTTTGGTGTTTTAGAAAGTAGTTTTAAAATTCAAGTTCTAAATTCAGGGCAAGTACATTTTGAATATCTGACTATACCTGTTTTGGTTTAGAGAATCTATTTATAAGAAACGTACGCTTTTAATCCTAGAAATGCTTGTGGGAAACAACTCGAAACTCAGGTACAAAGAATAAGCTTTAGTTCTACCATTGGAAGGAAAATGAGAACGTGTTTTCTTTTTATAATTAACTCTGAGAATTGGCATTAAATTGCTGTTCCTAATTCAGTATTACTGTAATCGGAAAAATTGTAGACAGATAGGAATGGACTCTTCCTATAAGATTTTTGCCTGGTAGTCCAGTGTGTTCTAGAAGCATTTGATGTAAGAAGCAGTGGCTGTCCACCATGCCCTGCTTGACTCTTTAATGTCATGTAACTGGTCCCTTTCACCTTGCAGCTCTATGAAGGCTTCTCCTCAGAAGCCAGCCTGGTGGCTTGACAATATTACCGTTTACTGGATTCTAAGCCTCCTTAAGCCCCATCCTGGTCCAATGTTAATTAAAAATTACTATAAGTTTTTCATGATTATTATTTTGTGTGTATTTCTTGAACATGATAAAAGTGTGAGAAAAAGTATCTGGTAAAACAGATATTTTAAGCTGTGAATATGGAAAAGCTCTAGTATATTTTAGAGGAAATTCCCAAATTCAAGTGCAAGCATTCCAAAACTGGAAGGGGAAGGAAAGGAAAGTGAAACTTTGGCCTCGTTGCTGTAAGCAAGTCACTTGGAAAATGAGGGCTAGATTAGGTCATTTATCCTTACAGACCTTAGGACCTTTAATTACTGTTCTACCTAAAATTATTTGAAGTTGTAAGAAAGGGGTTATTTTTGGGAGGGTTATAGTTGAGAATTGCTTTTCTTCCCTATCATGGTCTGCAAACTGTGGCCTGATTTGGCCTGCACAGCTTGTTTTTATACGGCCAGCAAGCTAAGAATGGTTTTTACAATTTTGAAAGAGTTGTTTTAAAAAAAAATGCAACAGAGACAGGATGTGATCTACAAAACCTAAAACATTTCTATCTGGCCCTTTACAGGGAAAAAAAAAAAAAGCCAACTCCTGTTCTATATAACAGGAGCCCTGGTGGCGCAGTGGTTAGGTGATTGGCTACTAACTGAAAGGTTGGCAGTTCAAACCCACCATCTGCTCTGAGGCAGAAAGATGTGGCAGACAGTCTGCTTCTGTAAAGATTTATGGCCTGGGAAACCCTATGGGGCAGTTCTGTCCTACAGGGTTGCTGTGAGTTGGAATCGATTTGACGGCAGCTGGTCGGTTCTGTATATAACAGTAAAATAAAACCTGTTATCTTTGATTTATATCATATAACCAGATCTTCTCTGGCATAAAACTTCAAGCCTCTGAATTGAAACATTGAGAAAGGGTTTAGATGGTGATGGGCCCTGACGTGTTGACCATATGATGCATTCACAGTTTTGTCCTCATTGGAGTTCTGACACTTAAGACGTTTACTGTTTTCTTGTAGCATTTACTGTGAAATCTGTGAGAAGCGGAAGTCGATGGGTCTGCCTTGTTTTTCTGAGTCTCCCAAGTTTTCCGCCTGTGACGGTGCAGTCTTAACCACTTTTCTATCACTATCAGTAGAAAATATTTGAGTTTTCTTTCTCTGACAGGTTTCCACCTTACGCAAGTTCTGGCTTTCACGGGTTTTCCTGTAATTTACTCTGGGATACAGCTACCCTGTTGCCTTAAGACTTTCCCCTATGCAAACCAGTCTTCTAACCCTTCATATCAGCTTTTATAACATGATCCCCCGTGCCACCCTTTGTCTAACTATTTGTAATCTCAACTAGTCATTATTGGTGTATATTTTATATACAGGTGAGGGCATCAACAAAGGCCAAGAATGTGAGACCTCTGAAGAGTTCATTTTCCTTATTAGCAATTTTATAAATTTATCTCCTTTAAGTGTGAAATTCTTTGAATAAATCCCTGTACTCAGAGAAACATAGTTTTATTTTCTAAAGCCTTGATAAAATTCTAGAGCAGTGATTGGTAACTGGTATCCCAACACATGAATGTTACCGCCATTTATGAAGTGTCACAAGTTATTTATTACTTATATGAAGTATTAGCATTTTGTTTGTGATTGGTATTAGTATTTTGCTTGTGACTAATTTACTTTTTAAAAACAAATTAGAGAAAATTCAAGGTTAGCATTCCATTGTTACTGATTGACTTGCATTTTGATAAGCGTTGCTGAGAGAGAAAGATGCGGAGTTGTGGTTGGCATGCAGGGAGTTGGTGTAAACTGTACCATTGCTGTCGGCCACAGCTCGTGTTAAGGAACTAGTACTGATGTACCACTGATGTTTGTGTCAATTTTGAGTTTCGGTAGTATTTTATTTCCCTTTCACCTTTTTCAAAATTTGTTCAGAATCTGAGTTTACCTTTTGGAATACCCCATATAACCCATGACATAAACCTCTGTTTATGACTCCGTGAAAGAGGTTTATGGCAGACTCGGAAAAGAGGTTGAGAATTTAGGTTCTACACTCCATCTAGAAACATGCATTTTTTTCAGATCTTACGAAGATCTGAACGGTTCACATGATTTTACTTTAGGTTATAGTTATTTAATATTCATATTTTTAAAATCCCTTTCTACTTTTTGTACACCGATGAGTTACTTGAGCCACATCACACTTAGAAGTGTAAATAAATAATTGCTGGAGTCACCACCTCTCTCATGCCCAGAGGAACCAATTAGAGCTGATCTCCACTATGCCATTTGGATTTAGGAGATTGCTTCCTTTGTACCAATAGCTTTTCCTTTTGGAATTAAGTTCGTTATACTCACACTTCAGGGGCATGTTTCCAAGGTGACTACTAAACTTTAATAAACATTTACACTTAGTTTCAATTACTGTTGCTGGTTGGTCTTCACATTTTGGATTAAATTTCTGAAGATTTAGAGTCAGATGACAGGTGAACGATATCACTTTTAGGTAAGGAAAGGTTATATTTAGCTCTTTTTACTTAAAACATGAATGCTTATTTTTAGGCATTTGAAAAGTAGGAGATTTTTCAGTTTAAAATTTTATATATTGTTTTTGAGGAAGTAGGCAACTAAGTTTTTCTCCCAGAATTAGTTTGAATGATGACGTTTTATTATCACTTAACAGATTCAGAGATTACCCTCTACATGTCGTATGTTATTCCCTCACTAGATTGTATAATCTTTGAAGCCAGTGTCCTTTTAATATGTGCATGTGGGTTTATTTTTAAATTCTTAAAGAGTATCTAGCATAGTAGCTTCCCTGTGAATATTCAGTACTTGTTGAATATGTAAATATTGCTTCCTTGCTTAGAATCATCAAAGTTTAATCTTGGAGACAGATCATGATCCTCAGTTTTAGTTTTCTGGTTATAGCTATCTGTTGTACAACCTGAAGAAGAAAAGAGATACTTAGTTATTACTTTGCTTCAGGTACACTGAAACCTGATCTGTCTGAAAAAAAGGACAAGCGAAGTTTAAAAGTATATGATTTTTAAATTATTGAATTCCTTTTGACTTAAACTACAGGTATAGGTGGAGTTTTTTTTTTTTTTTTAATGAAAAGAGCTTTGTATGATTAGGTTAAACATGCCTTTTACGATCTTCTATTTGTTGCGCAGTGGTTAAGTGTTTGGCTGCTAACCAAAAGATTGACAGTTTGAATCTACCAGCTGCTCTTTGGAAACCCTATGGGGACAGTTCTCCTCTGTCCTGTAGGGTCACTGTGAGTCGGAATCAACTCAACGGCAACAGGTTTTGGTTTTATTTATTGTTCACACCCTGTCCTGAAAACTTTTTCTTCAAATACCGACTTTTGGCTATCTGTGTTAAATTAACAGACTTTGAAATGTAAAATCTAAATTAATGGTTTAAATATAATTACAGATTGAAAGTGTTTTATTCTTAATGACTTACTTTTAAAAGTGTGTATGGCCTGTGTATGGAGACTATATTAAACAATTATGTGGTACTGTTAATTACTAACTTGCTAGATACCATATAGTAAGATTGAGTATAGCTAACAATAAGGAGCGGTGGTGGTGCAGTGGTTAAACGCTAAGTAACCAAAAGATCGGCAGTTCAAACTCACCAGCTGCTCTAATGCAGAAAAGACCTGGCAATCTGCTTCAATAAAGATTACAGCGTAGGAAACACTATGGGGCAGTTCTACTCTGTGCTGTAGGGTCACTATGAGTCAGAATCGACTCAGTGGCACACACAACAGCAATATTTAGGTTGCCTCTTAAAATTTCTGACTGCTTTTCAGTTATAACAATCCCATTGTAGATGGACTACTCAGAAAATTTTTCCCTTTTAATTGCTTCTTTGTAGTACTCATAAGAGCCAGGGCATTTAGGATAAACTAGAACATTCTTGTTTGTTATGAGTACTTGTGTAAACTTCACATAACCCTCCAAAGACTGTTTACTAATTGATATTTTGACTGTTATAATTTCAACAGTTCAGTGAGTATTTGTTGAGGAGTGCCTGTTTCTAAGCACTGGTTGTAAGAAGAAGAGTAGGACATGGTCCATGCTGTCGAAACTTGTGGTTGGTGGTAAGTTCTCACAAGAGTTACTTCATCTGAGCAACACTGGGGTTGAGGGAACGTCTGAAAGCTACTTACTGTCTTGGAAATTTTTGAGGAAGTGTTTCTGAAACATTTTAAAATGTCTGAATTGTTTCAATCTGTTTGAACAGAAGAAATGTATAAGCCTTTTTTAAAAGAATGATTGTCTGATTTTATAATGTGTTCTTTTTTAAAAACCTTACTGATAATTTTTATATTTTGTACATTTGTTTCTACCTGAAGCATCTCTTTAGTCTTTTGGAAAATGTCCTATGTAGTACTAGCCTTCAAACTATCAAAGTAAATTTTCACTGTAAAATAAGTCAGTTCTTTGTGCTAGCTAGCAACTCTTTATAAGGCTGGGAGGTATGATAAATTACTTCTCTATTTTATTTTTTTCATACTTGAAGCATTTTGTACTCTATATAGTTGAGGATGGTGCATTTTGATATGTATGAAGTTAATACTTTCAAATAAGCAACCAATCTCTACTACCATCAGATTATAGTAATTTTTTGTAATATTTTAATGCATATGTATTAAAGTATATATGAAAAAAACCTAAAATGTTAATAAATACATTTATCTAATAGCAGTTGTGTTGTGGACTTTTTAAAAACGTAATTATCTCTCTAGATATGTATGTACATATGGTATAATGAAGATATATAAAGATAAACCATAATTACTCAAGTATACTGTGATGTACCATACTGTTACTCATCAATATTACAGATACTGGTTTGCTTTTAAACTATAACTGTCATATATTTATAGGAGAATTTTATAAGAACAATTAAGTCCTTTTGTTTAAAAATGAATGTTTTACTAGTCTCAAGCTGAAACATGCCAATGCGAATTGTGTAAGAATTAGATACATAATTATAGCATTGAATTTTCTTTAAAAAAATGTTGCCAACTTTAATAAAAAGTAATTCCATGTAAAAACTCAAATGAGATATAACAGATTTTTAGACTCTTATGAACTAACCAAAGCTAATCTTATATTTTAATCACTGGAAAAGAAAAAGAACAGTTGGAGTCTGTTTTGAAGGGCAGTTTAGATATAGAAACATGGACACTTGTAACTATTTTGTCAATTCCTGGAGCCTTGTTTTCGCCAATGCCTTCAGTACAGCTTGGACTTCTTTCAGTACCGTTGGTTCTTGATCATATGCTACCTCCTGAAATAGCTGAACATCAACCAGTTCTTTTTGGTTCAGACTATGTATGCCTTCCATCTTTTGATGTTTTTCTGCATCGTTCAATATTTTTGCTATCAAATCCTTCAGTATTGCAACTTGAGGCTTGAATTTTTTCTTCAGTTTTTTCTGTTTGAGAAATGCTGAGCGTGTTCTTCCCTTTTGGTTCTCTGTCTCCACATCTTTGCACATGTCATTGTAATACTTTACTTTGTCTTCTCAAGCTGCCCTTTGAAATCTTCTGTTCAGCTCTTTTACTTCATCATTTCTTCCTTTCATTTTAGCTACTTGACGTTCAAAAGCAAGTTTCAGAGTCTTTTCTGCCATCCATTTTGGTCTTTTCTTTCTTTCCTGTCTTTTTAATGACCTTTTGCTTTCTTCATGTATGATGTCCTTGATATCATCCAACAACTTGTCTCCGGTCATTAGCGTTCAATGCGTCAAATCTTGAGATGGTCTAAATTCTGGTGGGATATACTTAAGGTTGTACTTTGACTCTTGTGGGCTTGTTTTAATTTTTTTCAGCTTCAACTTGAACTTGCTCAGCAGTTGATGGCCTGTTCCACAGTCAGCTCCTGGCCTTTTTCTGACTAATGATACTGAGCTTTTCCATTGTCTTTCCACAGATGTAATCAATTTGATTCCTGTGTATTGCATCTGGCAAGGTCCATCTGTTTAGTTGCTGTTTATGTTGTTGAAATAATGTTGAAAAAAAAAAAATTCAAATGAATAGGTTGTTCGTCTTGCAAAATTCTATCATGTGGTCTCCCACATCGGTTCTATCACCAAGGCCATGTTTTCCAACTACTGACCTTCTTTTTTTCCAACTTTCACATTCCAGTCACCAGTAATCATCAGTGCATCTTGATTGCATGCATGTTTGATCGATTTCAGGCTGCAGAAGTTAGTAAAAATCTTCAATTTCTTCACCTTTGGCCTTAGTGGTTAGTGTGTAAATTTGAATAATAGTCGTATTAACTGGTCTTCCTTGTAGGTATATGGATATTAGCCTATCACTGACAGCATTGTACTTCAGGTTGGATCTTGAAATGTTCTTTTTGATAATGAATGATGTCATTCCTCTTCAATTTGTCATTCCCAGCATAGTAGACTGTATGATTGTCCAATTCAAAATGGCCAGTACCATTCCATTTTAGCTCACTAAAGCCTAGGATATCGATCTTCAAGTGTTCCATTTCATTTTTGACAACTTCTGATTTTCCTAGATTCATACTTCATACATTCCATGTTCTGATTATTAATGAATGTTCGCAGCTGTTTCTTCTCCTTTTGGGTTCCACCACATCAGCAAATGAAGATCCCAAAAGCTTTACTTTATCCATGTCATTAAGGTCAACTCTACTTTGAGGAGGCAGCTTTTGCCCAGTCATATTTTGAGTGCCTTCCAACCTGAGGGGCTCATCTTCTGACTGTACATTAATGTTGTGCTGCTATTTATAAGTTTTCACTGGCCAGTTTTTTCAGAAGTAGATTGCTAGGTCCTTCTTCCCAGTCCATCTTAGTTTGGAAGTTCAGCTGAAATCTCTCCACCCTTGGTGGACCCTGCTGGTGTTTGAAATACAGATGGTTTAGCTTCCAGGATCACAACAACAGTCAAGCCACCACAGTATGACAGACTGAAAGATTAGTGGTAGTCTAGCAGTTCTAAGTTGTTGCTCAGCTATAATGTTTCTTCACAGATGGAGAAGTTACTCATAGCAGGTGTTTGATACACCTTCCATAGCCTTTGCAAGACTTTTAGCCTCGTGATCCCAAGTGACAAAACCAAGTTGGGTGTACTGTGTGCTCTTTAAGAGATGGTCCCTTACAAGAAAAAGTATACAAGAAGAATATACCAAATTATATATAAAACATGATTGCAACTATGTAGAAATGCATAGGAAAAAAGACGGGAATGGCAAAATAATACAGTTGCCCCAGGCTAGTAGGATTATGGATGATTTTTTTCTGCTTTATAACTTAGTGAGCTTTACAAATTTTACTCTCCAAAATGAAGGAAATTCACCTCCCAAATACGCGCTTAAATCCCAGGTAACTCAGATTCATACTCCCTTAGAATTTAAAATTTAAAAATCACAATTGAGCTTTGTGGAGGAATATTTTAAAAATATCCTTGGACAAACATGTCTACTTATTCTGAAGTATTTGCATACTTTAAGCTGGGTTTTGCACTTGAATGCTATAAACTTTAGGGGATACTTTACCAACCTTTTTGAGACCAACAAATCAGCTATAGCTCTAAAACAGTGCTTACCACATATAGTAAAACCTGTTGCCATCAACTTACAGCGACCCTATAGGACAGAGTAGAACTGCCCCATAAGGTTTCCAAGGCTGTAATCTTTATGGAAGCAGGCTGCCACAATCTTTCTCCTGAGGAGCGGCTGGTGGGTTTGAACTTCCATCCTTTGGGTCCGCAGCTGAGCACTTGAGCCACTGCACCACCAAGGCTCCTTACCACATACAGTAAGCACACAATGTTGAATAAGTGTTGAATGTATAAATGCAGTTCTCATATCACTTTTTGTGAATGATACTCAAAGGTGTATCTTTACAAGCACCTAGTCGAGTGCTTTGCTAACAGGAATGTACAAATGAATCACCTGGGGATCTAGTTAAAATATAGATTCTAATTGAGTAAGTGTGAGGTGGGGGATGGGATTCTGCTTTTCTAACACATTTCTAGATAGTGGTGATTTTGCTGTGGGGATACTTTGAGTTACAAAAGCCTATCTTATTTCTATAATCGTACCTATAATATAATCGTACCCAAAAATATAAATCCAACTTGAGAAATGCCATGGTAATTGCATCATGGAACAGTATCACAAAGTGGGAAAATAATTGTAGTGCTGTAACTTAAATGTTTAGTTTTTAGGCAAAGCTACCAGATATATTTGAGTATAATCATGCCATATTTCATAACAAAAGACTATTTTGCAAAGTTCATTAACTCTTTGGAATGGCAAAGCCAGTAACTGTGTAGCTAGGTCCATATTAAATTGTAGTCTTAGCGTTTTTGAGAGAAGCCAGAACATTAAATTATTTATTTATTTTAAATAGGGATAGTAATGTTCAGAAGTAGAAGAACATGAGAAAATGGTGCCAATTTTGGGTAAACATTGAGAAATTTTCAGAGACCATTTTTTCGTATCGTGATTAAACTGTTTTTCTTTGGGCATATCACTAAATTGGGTAATACTAAAATTGTTTTCCAATACAAAGTCTAAGAGAAAGAAACCTACCAGAAAATTGCAAGTGAACACCTGTTAAAATATGCCTGAATGAGATTTAAAACTTTTCCATTGTTCAAAGGAAATCTTGACATTAGAGCAAGTAAAATTTCCTAAAGCAACTTCTTTACCTATTTAATCCTCATCTAATAATCCCATTGAACTTTTTGTTCTTAGAATTTTTCTTTTTTCCTTAGAATCCACCATTTTTAAGGACAATGTGTGGAGGATTACATTCTTCTAAGTTCTACGTTGCAACAAAAATAAAATTCAATTTAAGGTTATATTTTATATTTGTTGCCAGAACCTGTTTTCTTGCTCCGATGGATTTTCCCTAAAGATAATGACCACTTTTAGAAATGTCAATTAAAAATTTTTAAACCAAAGGAATGGGAGAAATGCGGGATTTACTTTTTGTATCTCTCTATAACATTGTAGTTCCCTGTCTTATTTTTGGCTTTCAGAACAAATTAGATCTGTGGAAGGTTTAAAGGGTTTTTTATATAGGATAATCACAAAGTTTAGGTAGGTACTTAAGGACTTGATTTACAAAAATGCCAAAACAACTATTCAATTCAGCAGACCACTCAGTCAAAGTGTTGGGCATTGTATAGACCCAAAAGTGATTATCTGAATTTTATCTTGCAGTCATTGGGTTGTGTTTAGCTCTCATGTGGCCAGAAAGTAGATTTTTTTTCCTGTTGAGTAGATTTTAAATTTTCATCAAGACTATTCATTTAATTTTTCATTTTCCTTCAGTTTGGGACATCTCTTAATATCAGCTTTTCAGTGAGGTATCAGAAAATGAAAGATCTCTGTATTTTGAACTTGGAGTCTTTCCTACCAAATGATGGTGTTTTGAGCAGAGTATTTAAACTTGGAAATCATGAAAAACGAAAGAAAGCTGTGCGCGCGCGCGCGCGCGTGTGTGTGTGTGTGCGTGTGTGTGTGTGTGCACGTGCTGTCGAGTCAATTCTGATTCATAGCCACACTATAGGAGCCTTAGTGGCACAGTGGTTAAAGTGTTTGGCTGCTTGTTGAAAGGTCGGGCCATTCAAACGCACCAGCTGCTCTGTGAGAGAAAGATGTGGCAGTCTGCTTCTTAAAGATTACAGCCTTGGAAACCCTATGGGGCAGTTCTACTCTGTCCTATACGGTTGCATGTGTCAGAATTGACTCATAGGCAATGGGTGGGTGATAGAATGATCTTATAGGACAGAGTAAAGCAGCTGAGTGCTTAACCACTGTGCCACCAGGGCTCCTGGAAAGAGAAGCCCCTTTTTTATAGATCGAGTTATAGTGGGGCAATTGGGCAACTCGCATAGATGAACTTCACACAGGAGGAACAACAGAGAGAGTACAGAGTTTTGTTGTAAAAGCTACTAGAAGAAACTCACTAATACATGTAAATTGTTCTTGAAGTAAGCCAGAGGGTATTTATAAAATACTCTTGTCTCAAGAAAAATAAAGACATCTTCTTCCATACACAGATAGTAATATCAAAAAGAAAAAGAAAAGCAGAGCCAACGTGGCCCTATAGACAGAAGCAGCATGCTGTCCCTCAATAGCGAAGATCAGAAAAACTAAGTAAAGCAGAGAAAAACGTCAGTCCTGGAACCCTTGGCATCAAACGAAGAGAGAAAGAACTCAAGCAAGATTAATCAAAACTAAAAGATTTATAACAGGGAACGAGAGAGGTGAAACTGTAAATGACAACAACAGAACAGTGAAAGAGGGAATAAACGGTGTAGTACAGAACTTTCAAAAGGAGATGAAGGCAAGGCGATACCAAGTAATAAAAGACTGGTTCAAACTTAGGAAGATAAGGATAAATTTCAAGGTAACCACAAAGAAAGTTAACAAAACTGCTCATCAAAATACAGAAGAAAAACAAGTCTCAGTAAACACAAAATCTACAAAAACAAAAGAAATGAAAAAAAGAAATCCACAAACAAGTAATTCAGCACAGGAGAGTCAGTGGAACAAAGAAATCATCAGCACCATTAAAAAAAAAAAGCACTACAAAATCATAGTAGTAAACTCACAGCTATCAATAATTACATTGAATGTAAATGGCCTAAATAAACCCATAAAGAGAGAGTGACAAAATGGATTAAAAAAAAAAAAAAAAAAAAAAACCAGGATCCATCAATGTGCTGTCTACAGGAGACACACTTTAAAAACGAAGACATAAATTTATTAAAAATCAAAGAATGGAAAAAAATACATCAAGCAAACAGCTACCAAAAAAAGTGGGAGTGGCAATACTAATCTCAGATAAAATAGACTTTAAAACAAAATCCACCATAAAAAACAAAGAAGGGCATTATATAATGATTAAAGGGGTGATCCATCATGAAGACATAACCATAATATCTACGTGCCCAATAGCAGGGCTCCAAAATACATAAAAACTCTTAACAGCACTGAAAAGAGAAATTGACAGTTCCGCAATAATAGGAGACTTCAACACACCGCTCTCAGTAAAGGACAGAACATCTAGCAAGAAACTCAACAAAGATACAGAAGATCTAAAGGCCACAATCATCCAACTTGACCTCACAGACATATACAGACACTCCACTCAACAGCTGAGAAGTATACACTCTTTTCCAATGCACATGGAACATTCTCCAGAATAGACCACATCTTCGGCCACAAAGCAACCCTCAACAAAATCCAAAATGTGATAATACAAAATACCTTCTCTGATCACAATGCCATCAAAGTAGAAATTAACAACAGGAAGAGAAAGGAAAAAAAATTGATTATGTGGAAACTGAATAACACCCTGCTTAAAAACCACTGGGTAATAGAAGAAATCAAAGATGGCATAAAAAAATTCCTAGAATCAAATGAGAATGAAAACACGTCATACCAAAACCTTTGGGACACAGCAAAGGCAGTGCTCAGAGGTGGACTTATAGCAATAGATGCACACATCAAAAAAGAAGAAAGGGACAAAATCAAAACATTAGCTACACAATTCAAACAAATAGAGAACAACAAAAGAAGCCCCCAGCCACCAGAAGAAAGGAAATAATAAAAATCAGAGCAGAAATAAATGAAATAGAAACGAGAAAAACAATAGAAAGAACCAACAAAACCAAACGTTGGTTCTTTGAAAGGATCAACAAAATCAACAAACCACTGGCCATACTGACAAAAGAAAAACAGGAGAGGGCACAAATAACCCAGATAAGAAATGAAATGGGGGACAATACAACAGACCCAACTGAAATAAAAAGGACCATAACAGAGTATTATGAAAACCTCTACTCCAACAAATTTGAAAACCTAGAGGAAATAGACAAATTTCTAGAAACACACTACCTACCCAAACTAACACAAAGTGATGCTGAAAATCTGAACAAACTCATAACAAGAGAAAAGATTGAAATGGTAATAAAAAAAAAACTCCCAACAAAAAAAAGCCATGGCCCAGATGGCTACACTGGAGAATTCTACCAAACATTCAGAGCAGAGCTTACACCAGTGGTACTCAAACTATTTCAGAACATAGAAAAGAAAGGTATACTTCTGAGTTCATTCTGTGAAGCCAGCGTAACCCTGATACCCAAACCAGGCAAAGACACCACAAAAAAAGAAAATTACAGACCAATATCTCTCATGAATATAGATGCAAAAATTCTCAACAAAATTCTAGCCAATAGAATTCAGCATCATAAAAAAATAGTACACCCTGACCAAGTGGGAGTCATACCTGGTATGCAAGGATGGTTCAACATTAGAAAATCAATCAGCATAATCCACCACATAAATAAAAGGAGAATCACATGATCATCGAGGCAGGGCCAAGATGGGAAAGTAGTCAGATGCTTCCGGTAGACCCTCTTACAACAAAGACTTGAAAAAATAAGTGAATTGATTATATATGGTAATCTGGGAGCCCTGAACATCAAAGGCAGAGTTGAGGAACCGGACTGAGTGGCAGGGGGAGGGAGAGACAGTTCAGAAGCAGCGAGGAGTTGCCAGACCTGACTTGGTGAGAGCCTAAGCCATTCAGGCCTGATCAGCTGATTGGTGAGTGGTGAGGCAGGCAACCTGCAGTGCTCAGGAGGCTCATTTTCCAATGCCAGAGAGTCCACACGGCCTCCCAGAACCAGTGAGAAGCAGCCCTGGATAGGCAAAAGATAAGTAATAATGTACGGCCTACCACGCGGATCAAAACCCCCCCCCCCCCCCCCCACTTAGGGAAAAACCTCTCTCCCATTTACCTCCCTGCTCTGCACTGGGTCCAAGACTGGCTTCAACAATTGCCAAGTCCCCTGGGCCAGAAGTAGGATCCGTCACACACCCGGAGCCACTCTCCCTGCTTTGGAGAGTGAACAAATTAACAAACAGGGAAAAAAATAAGCAGCCAGTTCCCCTAAGCCAGGAACCCAAGGTAGGCACAGCTCCTTTGCCTAGGCACAGGGATAACGGATCCACAAACTTTGAGTGCCTTTCCCCCTGCATAGACTTGTGTGGGCCCATCTCAGCAGTGTAGGCCCTCATTACTGCAGTACAACAGGGTATATACCTGAAGTCTAACTTCAACTGTTTCAGCTGTGAAGTGGCAGGTCCTTGACATTTGACATAGTTCTGCCCATTAAGCAGGGTCTTCACCTACCCACATCAGGGGCCTGAGGAATGGTGGCTCCACCCACACCACCTAGCCACCTGTGATGGGGCACATGAATAAGAGGTGCCCCCCATCCTTAGAGCCAACAGCATTAGGTGATCATAGTCCAGCTGCAAAACCCACCCACCTATGTGCTCTAGGAACAGGGAGACGCCTTCCTCCTGGACACTCGGTGACCATCAGCCTCCTACCTTGCTCAGTGTGTCCCCTTGCTGCAGACAGATGCCTGTGCCTACACCAATCACCCATGCCTGTCTAGGACTGTAAGTGACAGCCTATACCACACACTTGAGCTGAATCCATACAGGAGGAGTGGGCAGACTCCTGAGCTCACATACCTCGTAACAGATCTAGCCACCTGGTGACAGGACTTTAGAGCTTCAAAGGTAACAATAATCAAACTAGCTTATACGGGCACCCTATTTGGACATGTCAAAACAAAACAAGAAGCTAGGAAACAGTAAGCAAACAAATAAATATAATGACATACTGGTGGCTCGGAGACAACAGTCAATATCAAATCACATAAAGACGCAATCCATGATGGCTTCAGCAAGTTGCCAAAATAAAGAACCTAGAAATTTTCCAGAGGACAAAAATTTCTTGGAATTACCAGAGGTAGAATATGAAAGATTAATGTACAAAACTCTTCAGGAAATTAAGCAAAATGCAGAACATGCAATAGAGGAAATTAAAAAGATTAGAGAAGAGCATAATGACAAATTTAACAGGCTGCAAGAATCCATAGAGAGACAGAAATCCTGAAGATTAACAATAAAATGTCAGAACTCCATAGGAAATCATAGGAGCAGAACTGAGGCAATGGAAGTCAGAATTAGTGAGACTGAAGATAAAACATTTGACATCAACTTATTTGGGGAAAAATCAGATAAAAGGATTTAAAAAAATGAAGAAACCCTAAGAATTATGTAGGACTCTATCAAGAGGAATAACCTATGAGTGATTGGAGTACCAGAACACAGGGGGATAACAGAAAATACAGAGAGAATTGTTGAAGACTTGTTGGCAGAAAACTTCCCTGATATTGTGAATGATGATGATATCTATCCAAGATGCTCATCAAACCCCATATAATGTAGATCCCAAAAGAAAGACACCAAGACATATTATAATCAAACTTGCCAAAACCCAAGATAGAGAATTTTAAGAGCGGCTAGGGATAAACAAAAAGTCATCTACAAAGGAGAGTCAATAAGAATAAGCTCGGACTACTCAGCAGAAACCATGCAGGCAAGAAGGCAATGGGATGACATATATAAAGACTTGAAGGAAAAAAAACTGCCAGTCAAGAATTCTATATCCAGCAAAACTGTCTCTCAAATATGATGGTGAAATTAGGGCATTTCCAGATAAATAGAAGTTTAGGGAATTTGCAAAAACCAAACCAAAATTACAAGAAATACTAAAGGGAGTCCTCCAGTTAGAAAACCAATAACATCAGATAACACCCAAGACTAGAACACAGGACAGAGCAACCAGATATCAACCCAGATAGGGAAGTCACAAAAGTAAATCAAATCTAAAACACTGAAAATAGGGAAACAGATGCCAATATGTAAAATATGACAACATTAAAACAAAAAAGAGGGACTTAAAAAATGTAGACACAGATTTTTCAAATAGAGAGGAAGTCAAGGTGATATAAAGAAATAAAAGACTGGTATAAACTTAGAAAAATAAGGGTAAATATTAAGGTAACCACAAAGGATACTAACAATCCTATAAGTCAAAATAAAAAACTAGAAAAATGTAAAGACTTGGCAAACACAAAATCAACAACAATGAAAAAGATGAAAATGCATAAAGAAAAATGACTCAGCACAGAAAATTAAGTGGAACAAAGAAACTGTGAACAACACGCAAAAAGACATCAAAATGACAGCGCTAAACTCACACCTATCAATAATTACACTGAATGTAAATGGACTAAGTGCACCAATAAAGAGACAGACAGTGGCAGATTGGATGAAAAAACACAATCCGTCTATATGCTGCCTATAAGAGACACACCTTAGACTTAAAGACACAAACAAACTAAGACTCAAAGGATGGAAAAAATATACCAAGCAAGCAACACTCAAAAAAGAGCAGGAGTGGCAATATTAATTTCTGACAAAATAGACTTTAAAGTAAAGTCCACCAAAAAGGGTAAGGAAGGACACTATATAATGATTAAAGATTCAATACACCAGGAGGACATTTTATAATAAATATTTATGCACCCAATGACAGGGCTCCAAATTACATAAAACAAACTCTAACAGCACTGAAAAGAGAGACAGACAGCTCCACAATAGTAGTAGGAGACTTCAACACACCACTTTTGGTAAAGGACAGAACATCCAGAGAGAAGTTGGAAGAGCTAAATGCTACAATCAACCAACCTGATCTCATAGACATACCAAACACTTCACCCAGCACTAGCCAAGTATACTTTCTTTTCCAACGCACATGGAACATTTTCCAGAATAGACCACATATTAGGCCATAAAGCAAGCTTTAACAAATCCAAAGCATTGAAATATTACAAAGCATCTTTTCTGACCATAAGGCCATAAAAGTAGAAATCAACAACAGAAAAAGCCAGGAAAAAAATAAAAAACATGGAAACTGAACGACACCTTGCTCAAAAAAACTACTGGGTTATTGAAGAAGTTAAGGATGGAGTAAAGAAATTCACAGAATCAAAAGAGAATGAAAACACATCCTACCAGAAGTTTTGGGACACAGCAAAAGGAGTGCTCAGAGGTCAGTTTATAGCAGTAAATGCACACATCCAAAAAGAAGAAAGGACCATAATCAAAACATTAACCCTACAACTGGAACAAGCAGAAAGAGAGGAGCAAAAGAAGCCCTCAGGCACCATAAGAAAGGAAATAATAAGAATTAGAGCAGAATTAAATGAACTAGAGAATAGAAAAACAATTGAAACTGTTAACAAGACCAAAAGCTGTTCTTTGAAAAGACCAACAAAATTCATACACCATTGGCCAAACTGACAAAAGAAAAAGAGGAGAGGAGGCAGATAACCTGTGATATCGCAACAGACCTAATTGAAATTAAAAGAATCATAACAGAATACTATGAAAAATTGTACTCTAACAATTTGAAAACCTAGAGGAAATGGACAAATTTCTAGAAACTCACTACCTACCTAAACTAACACAAACAGAGGTAGAACAACTAAATAAACCCATAACAAAAGAAGACATTGAAAAGGTAATTTAAGAACTCCCAACAAAAAAAAGCCCTGGCCTGGATGGCTTCACAGGAGAATTCTACCAAACTTTCAGAGAAGAGTTAATACCACTACTACTAAAGGTGTTTCAGAGCATAGAAAAGGATGGAATACTCCCAAACTCATTCTACGAAGCCAGCATAACCCTGATACCAAAATCAGGTAAAGACACCAAAAAAAAAAAAAAAAAAAAGAAAATTACAGACCAATATCCGTCATGAACATTGATGCAAAAATCCTCAACCAAATTCTAGCCAATAGAATTCAGCAACATACAGAAAAAATAATTCACCGTGATCAAGTGGGATTTATACCTGATATGCAGGGATGGTTCAACATTAGAAAAACAATCAATGTAATCCATCACAGAAATAAAACAAAAGACAAGAACCACATGATCTTATCAATCGATGCAGAAAAGGCATTTGACAAAGTCCAATACCATTCATGATAAAAACTCTCAACAAAATAGGAATAGAAGGGAAATTCCTCAGTATAATTAAGGGCATTTATACAAAGCCAATAGCAAACATCATCCTAAATGGAGAGACTTTGAAAGCATTCCCCTTGAGAATGGGAACCAGACAAGAATGCCCTTTATCATCACTCTTATTCAACACTGTGCTGGAGGTCCTAGCCAGAGCAATTAGGCTAGAAAAGGAAATAAACGGCATCCAAATTGGTAGGGAAGAAGTCAAAGTATCTCTATTTGCAGATGATATGATCTTATACACAGAAAACTCCAAAGAATCCACAAGAAAACTACTGGAATTAATAGAAGATTTCAGCAAAGTTTCAGGATACAAGACAAACATACAAAAATCACTTGGATTCCTTTACACCAACAAAGAGAACCTCAAAGAGGAAATCACCAAATCAATACCATTTACAATAGCCCCCAAGAAGATAAAATACTTAGGAATAAATCTAACCGGAGATGTAAAAGACCTATGCAACGAAAACTACAAGAGACTGCTGCAAGAAACCAAAAGAGACCTACATAAGTGGAAAAACATACCTTGCTCATGGATAGGTAGACTCAACATCGTGAAAATGTCAGTTCTACCGAAAGCACTCTACAGACACGATGCAATCCCGATCCAAATTCCACTGGCATTTTTTGATGAGATGGAGAAACAAATCACCAACTTCATATGGAAAGGGAAGAGGCCCCAAATAAGTAAAGCATTACTCAAGAAGAAGAACAAAGTGGGAGGCCTCACACTACCTGATTTTAGAACCTATTATACTGCCATGGTAGTCAAAACAGCCTGATACTGGTACAACAACAGATACATAAACCAATGGAACAGAATTGAGAATCCAGACATAAATTCATCCACCTATGAGCGGCTGATATTTGACAAAGGGCCAAAGTCCATTAATTGGGGAAAAGACAGTCTCTTTAACAAATGGTGCTGGCATAACTGGATATCCATCTGCAAAAAACTGAAACAAGACCCATACCTCACACCATGCACAAAAACTAACTCAAAATGGGTCAGATACTTAAATAGAAAATAGACAATGATAAAGATCGTGGGAGAAAAAATAAGGACAATGCTAGATGCCTTAATACATGGCATAAACACAATATGAACCATAAGTAACAATTGACAAGCACCAGAAGAGAGACTAGATAACTGTGAGCTCCTAAAAATCAAACACTTACGCTCATCAAAAGACTTCACCAAAAGAGTCAAACGCCAACCTACAGACTGGGAAAAAATTTTGGCTATGACAAATCTGATCAGCATCTAATCTCTAAAATCTACAAGACACTGCAAAACCTCAACAACATAAAGACAAATAACCCGATTAAAAAAAGGGCAAAGGATATAAACAGGCACTTCACCAAAGAAGATATTCAGGCGGCTAACAGACACATGAAGAAATGCTCACGATCATTAGCCATTAGAGAAATGCAGATCGAAACTACAATGAGATATCATCTCACCCCAACAAGGCTAGCATTAATCCAAAAAACACAAAATAATAAATGCTGGAGAGGTTGTGGAGAGACTGAAACACTTGTACACTGTTGGTGAGAATGTAAAATGGTACACCACTTTGGAAATCATTTTGGCACTTCCTTAAAAAGCTAGAAATAGAAGTACCGTACGATCCAGCTATTCTGCTCTTTGGAATATCCCTAGAGAAATAAGAGCCATCACATGAGTAGATATATGCACACCCATGTTCACTGCATCACTGTTCACAATAGGAAAAAGATGGAAACAACCTAGGTGTCCATCAAAGACGAATGGATAAACAAATTATGGTACATTCACGCAGTGGAATACTACTCAAAGATAAAGAACAATGATGAAGCCATGAAATATAACATGGAGGAAGCTGGAGGTCATTATGCTGAGTGAATTTAGTCAGTCACAAAAGGACAAATATTGTATAAGACCACTATTATAAGCACTCAAGAAAAGGTTTAAACACAGACGAAAACATTCTTTGATGGTTATGAGGGTGGGGAGGGAGGGTGAGGGTTATTTACTAAATAGATAGTAGATAAAAATTATCTCAGGTGAAGGGAAGGACAGCATACGCTACAGGGAAAGTCAGCACCACTGGACTAAACGAAAGCTAAGAAGTTTCCTGAATACAATCAAACACTTCGAGGGACAGAGTAGCAAGGGTAGGGGTCTGGGGACCATGCTTTCAGGGGACATCTAGGTCAATTGGCATAACAAAGTTTATTAAGAAAATGTTCTGCATCCTACTTTGGTGAGTGGCGTCTGAGGTCTTAAAAGCTTGCAAGCGGCCATCTAAGATGCATCAATTGGTCCCAACCACCTGGAGTAAAGGAGAATGAAGAACACCAAAGACACAAGGAAAGTAGCAGCCCAAGAGACAGAAAGGGCCAAGTAAACCAGAGACTTCATCATCCTGAGACCAGAAGAACTAGATGGTGCCCGGGTACAACCAATGACCGCCCTGACAGGGAACACAACAGAGAATCCTGGAGCAGGAGAAAGGTTGGGTGCAACTCAAATTCTAGTAAGAAGACCAGACTTAATGGTCTGACTGAGACTCAAGTAACCCCGGAAACTATGGCCCCTGGATTCTCTATCAGCACAGAACTAAAACAGTTTCCAAGCCCAACTCTTCAGACAGGGATTGGACTGGACTATGGGACATAATGTGATACTCGTGAGGAGTGTGCCTCTTAGCTTAACTAGATACAAGAGACTAAACAGGCAGCTTCTGTCCGGAGGTGAGATGTGAAGACAGAGAGGGTTAGGAGCTGGTTGAATGGACATGGGGATTCAGGGGTGGAAAGGAGGAGTGTGCTGTCACAGTATGGGGAGAGCAATTAGGGTCACATAGCAACATGTGTATAAATTTTTGTATGGGAAAAAAGAGAAAAATGAAAAAAGATCCATCTCCACACACACAAAAAAAGAAGACTCACATGATCATCTCAGTCAACACAGAAAAGTCATTCAACAAGGTCCGACACCCATTCTTGATAAAAAACTCAATAAAATAGTTATAGAAGGGAAATTCCTCAACATAATAAAGGACTTCTATACAAAACCAACATCCAACATCGTTCTTAATGGAGAGAGGCTGAAAATGTTCCCCATGAGAACAGGTACAAGAGAAGAATGCCCTTTACTACCACTCCTATTTAACATTGTGCTGGAAGTCCTAGCTAGAGCAATAAGGCAAGAAAAAGAAATAAAGGGCATCCAAATTGGTAAGGAAGAAGTAAAAACTGTCCTATTTGTGGATGATATGATACTATGCATAGAAAACCCAAGAGGCTTCATGAGAAAACTACTGGAACTAATAGAAAGATTTAGCAGAGTAGCGGGATACAAGGTAAACATGCAAAAATCAGTTGGATTCCTATACACCAGTAAAGAGAACGATGAAAAAGAAATCAGGAAAACAATACCATTTATAATAGCCCCTAAAAAAATAAAATACTTAGCAATAAATCTAACCAGGGATGTAAAAGACCTATACAAAGAAAACTACAAAACACTATTGCAAGAAACCAAAAAAGATCTACATAAATGGAAAAACATACCAGGCTCATAGACAGGTAGACTCAACCTTGTGAAACATGTCAATTCTACCCAAAGTTATCTACAAATACAATGCAATCCTGATCCAAATACCAATAGCATTCTTTAAAGAGATGGAAAAACTATTCATTAATTTTATATGGAAAGGGAAGAAGCCCTGGATAAGTAAAGTGTCATTGAAGAAGTAGAATATAGTAGGAGGACTCACACTACCTGATCTCAGAACCTACTATACAGCTATAGTAGTCAAAACAGTCTGGTACTGATACAACGACAGATATATTGACCAATGGAACAGAATTGATAACCCAGGTGTAAATCCATCCACCTAAGGTCACTTCATTTTTGACAAGGGCCCAAAGTTCATTAAATGTGGAAGACAGTCTTTATAACAAATGGTGCTAGCAAAACTGGATGTCTGTCTGCAAAAAAATGAAACAAGACCCATACCTCACACCATATACAAAAACTAATTCAAAATGAATCAAAGATCTAAATATAAAGCCAAAAACTATAAAGTTCATAGGAGAAAAAATACACAGCATTAACAGGATACAAACCATAACTAACAACACACAAACTCCAGAAGATAAGCTAGATAACTGGGATCTTCTAAAAATTAAACACTTATGATCATCAAAAGACTTCAACACAAGAGTTAAAAGAGAACCTACAGACTGGGAAAAAAATTTTGACTGAAAGTTTTAATCTCTAAAATCTACAGGAAAATCCAACACCTCTATAACAAAAAGACAAATAATCCAATTAAAAATGGGCAAAAGAAATGAACAGACATTTCACCAAAGAAGACATTCAAGCAGCTAACAGACACATGAGGAAGTGCTCCGGATCACTAGCCATTTTAGAAAAATGCAAATCAAAACCACAATGAGATACTATCTTACCTCGGCATTACTGACACAAATAAAAAAAAAACAGAAAATGGCCAATGTTGGAGGGGCTTTGGGGAGATCAGAACTCTTATGCACTGCTGGTGGGAATGCAAAATGGCACAACCATTTTGGAAAATGATATGTTGCTTCCTTAGAAAACTAGAATTATGATCCAGCAATACCACTTGTAGGAATATATCCTAGAGAAATCAGAGCCGTCACAGGAATAGACATATACACACCCATGTTCACTGCAGCATTGTTCACAGTAGCAAAAAGATGGAAACACCCTAGATGTCCACCAACAGATGAATGGATAAACAAACTATGGTACATACACACAATGGAGTACTATGCAACCAGAAAGAAGAATGATGAATCTGTGAAGCATTTCACAACACAGTTGAATCTGGAGGGAATTATGCTGAGTGAAATAAGTCAACCACAAAAGGATAAATATTGTATGAGACCACTACTATAAAAATTCATGACAAGGTTTACACACAAAAAGAAACAATCTTTGATGGTTAGGAGGGAGTGGAGGGGCAGGGATGGAAAAACACTAAATAGACAATAGATAAGTGGTAACTTTGGTGAAGGGTAAGACAGTACACAACACTGGGGAAGCCAGCACAACTTGTCCAAGGAAAGGTCATGGAAGCTCCATAGACACATCCAAACTCCCTGAGGGACCGAATTACTGGGCTGAGGACTATGGGGACCATGGTCTCGGGGAACATCTAGCTCAATTGGCATAACACAGTTTATAAAGAAAATGTTCTACATTTTCTGAGGTCTTAAAAGCTTGTGAGCGGCCTTCTAAGATACTCCCCTGGTCTCACCCCTTCGGAAGTGTCTTAGTCATCTAGTGCTGCCATAAAAGAAATACCACAAGTGGATGGTTTTAATGAAGAGAAATTTATTTCCTCACAGTCAAAGCAGGCTAAAAGTCCAAATTCAGGGAGTCAGCTCCAGGGGAAGGCTTTTTCTGTTGGCCTTCTTCTCTTCAGTGTTCCCCTGGACTAGGAGCTTCTCGGCACAGGGACCCCAGTCCAAAGGACGCGCTCTGCTCCTGGCACTGCTTTCTTGATGCTATGAGGTCCCCCTGTCTCACTGCTCACTTCTGTCTTTTATATCTCAAGAGATTGCCTCAGGACACAATCCAGTCTTGTAGATCAGGTCCTGCCTTACTAACACAACTGCCACCCATCCTCCCTCATTAACATCATAGAGGCAGGTTTACAACATACAGGAAAATCACACAGTACCAGGAAACATGGCCTAGCCAAACTGATACACACATTTTTGGGGGGACATAATTCAAACCATGACAGGGAGCAAGGGAGAATGAAGAAAACCAAAGACGAAAGAGAAAGATTAGTCCAAAGGACTAATGGGCCACAACTACCACAGCCTCCACCAGACTGAGTCCAACACAACAAGATGGTGCCTGGCTACCACCACTGAATGCTCTGACAGGGATCACAATAAAGGGTCCTGGACAGAGCTGGAGAAAAATGTAGAACAAAATTCTAACTCACAAAAAAAGACCAGACTTACTGCATGACAGAGATTGAAGAAATCCTGAGAGTAGGGCCCCTGGACACCTTTTTAGCTCAGTACTGAAGTCATTCCTGAGGTTCACTCTTTAGCCGAAGATTAGACAGGCCCATAAAACAAAACAAGACTAAAGGGGCACACCAGCCCAGCGGCAAGGAGGAGAAAGCAGGACGGGACAGGAAAGCTGGTAAAAGGAACCCAAGGTCGAGAAGGGAGAGTGTTGCCATGTCATGGGGTTGTTAACCAATGTCATAAAACAATATGTATACTAACTGTTTAATAAGAAGCTAGTTTGTTCTGTAAACCTTCATCTAAAGTACAATCATTTTAAAAAAAACATAAATGTACAGAAAATAGATTAAGATTAAATTCAGGATATAGAATTTAAAAATTAAAGCAACTCTTTATTTTGAGAGTTGTGATAATATCAAAATGAACTAAATAGATGTTATCCTAAAACTTTTGATGTGTAAATTGGATAATACACTTTATTATTACTGCAGGTACTAGAATTTCCCATACATGGTAATCCCTTAAATTCAAATGTTGAAACAATTGTTCTTGATAACATCAAAATGAAATAGTTTTTTCTGTACATGAATTACTGTGATCGTGATGATGTCCACACGCAGTATCAGGCTCTATGTTCAAAACCAGCAAGTCTATGTTCCTGGAGGATTGGAGGCAGGTGCGGAACTGGGTACGTGAGGGATTCTGCACTTTGAAAAACCCATCATCTAAAATGCTGATGGATTGGAAAATTTAAAAAATAAAACAAACTCGCCCTTTAACACAGTTTGAGAAGCACTAGTCTGGAGCACTGTCTAACACATAATACCAGAAGCAAACCAAACCCATTGCAGTCACGTCGATTCCAACTCATAGTGACCCTACAGGACAGAATAGAACTGCCCCATAGGGTTTCCAAGGAGCGCCTGGTGGATTCGAACTGCTGACCTTTTGGTTAGCAGCTGAGCTGTAAACCACTCACTACACCACCACGGCTGCTAGTACATAATAGGTGTTCAATATTATTTGTTGAATGAATGGATTAATAAAAATATGCCATTGATTGGTAAGAAAAATATTTCATCACACTAGTATAGCCTAGGAGTCCCTGGGAGGTGCAAATAGTTAAGCACTTGACTACTGGTTGAAAGGTTGGTGGTTCGAACACCCAGAAGCGTCTCAGGAGACAGACCTGGCAATCTAATTCTGAAAGGTCACGGCCTTGAAAAATCTATGAAGCAGTTCTACTCTGCACACATGGGGTCACCATGAGTTGGAATCAACTCAACGGCAACAAACAATAACAAGAGTACAGCCTAGAAAACCCGGTGGGGCAGTTCTACTCTCTTACACAGGGACTCTTATGAGTCGAAATCATCTCGAGGGCACCTAACAACAACAACAATATTTATATATTGTGTATGACAGTTTGTTTACTTGTTCAGTATTCATCTATTATCTGTATTGAGGTGGATGAGCACTTGGTTAGGCATCTTTCACTTATTAACCATGTTATCTGCATGTCAGCCAGTCAGCCTCTCTGGACCTTAAAGTTTCCTTATTCAAATGAGACAGTAAACATGAAAGTGCTTTTAGTAAAACTAGGTTTTACACATGTGAGATTTTACTGTTATAGACATGCTGCTGGGCATGCCGGTGCTCTTTTGGAAATACAAAGGTGATGGTCACTGGATAACCAGGCACAGATGACTGCTTGCCTTCTTGGACTGGCAAAATTAAACATACTTTATTGGGACTTTTATTTTTTTTGGCTTTGTCCTTCTTCAGAGAGGGAGCCCTGGTGGTGCAGTGGTTAATTGCTCGGGGTAGCAAGAAATTTAATATGAATTTAGTCACTTTATTCCTCACAATCATTAGTATCAATATAAATAAGTCTTTTGAAGATTACTTTAAAAGATAATACAATATGAGATTATGTTGTAATGATCAAGAATAAACACCTGTAACATGCATAGATATATTATTATGCAGATGGATAATTCCCCTGGGAGCCCTATATGCTGGTTCAAATGGTGGAGTATCTCAAACAAGGTAGGCAGAAGTTCTGATGTGCCCTGGAAATCTGCTCGATGACTGTGATGAGGAAGAAGCCAATGGCAAAGATGTTTCTGAAGAGTTTGAAATTGTTTCATAAAATCAAGTATGAGGAAAGCAATGCTTTTAAAATAGTATTTTAAATGTTAAAAGTTAACATTTAAATATTTCGTCTATATCCCTTTATCTAGTTGAGTTAGCCAAAAAGCTTTCTTTTGATGAGCTTCCGTTGGGAAAATGGGAGACTGTCTTATACCTAGGATTTGTGCATATATATGTGTGTATATCTATCTCTGTCTATCCATCCATCCATCCATCCACCCACCCACCTATCTAGCTTAGAATAAAGTATAGCCCTGCATATGAAGAAATATATTATGTACTATCGATAACAGTCTAACTTTGTAGTGAAAATGACATTATTGTGTATAGAATTCACTTTATTAAAGTGAATTTCAACAAGACAAATGCTGTTTGGGTGAGTTTGGTGGTGGTTGGTCCTGTAGATACAGAGTACAAATAACTTTGTTTTAAAATAATACACCAAATTAGAACCTTCTCCTTTATTCCATTGGGCTATGCTTCTGCTTGGTGTATGGACTGCCTGGTTTAGATGATGACTGTTTTCTGGCTCATAGAAAATGCTCGTATTCACTGAGTATCAATGCAGCTGTCTGGTGAATGTCTTCCCATTTATCTTTTATCTGTCTTTTTGGTGTTCTTTTTCTCTTAAGAAACCATGAGAATATTTCTCATTCTAATGAATTATGAGCAGTTCCAAATTATGAATTTTCTTGAAATGTTGTTTATACAGAAGAAGTGAGTCTGTTTCCAAGTTCCTCACTGAAGATGTCACATTACTTCACTTTGAATTAGGACGTGCTGCAAGGTGGGGATACATGAAGCAGTGATTGTAAAACAGAGAACACTGAGACACAAGTTTCCTAGCCTAGTTATCTCTATGTCAGAACTGACAAAATGCATGCATATACCCTTATCTTCAAAGTTTCCCTTGCAGGGAAATTCCCACCAAAATCAGAGCAAATTGCAGCAATCTTAAAGAGCTTTTCTTGTGAAGAAGTGAAATCTCATGAATCACAGCATAAACAAAAATATGAATATTATCAGTCTTTATTAAAATAAACATGAAGAAATGCATAAAAAATAGGTGATAGGCTATAAACTAATGCATGAATTTCTGTCAAAGTGGGGATTGAGATGCATTTATGTTCCATGCAAATGAGCTTTAGGTGCTCCCCAATTCCATCTGGTCCAAAGAATATGATGATGCTCAAAGGAAATCATGTGAATAAGCACATAGGATCTAAAAGAAGTTGAACTATAGCGTGCTCTAACACTGGTAGTGTGCTTTTACAGGGAATAGTGGTAACTATCATCAGTTGCTACGGGTGTCATATTTCTGAAGCACCTAGTATAATGCTGTGTATACAATAGACAGTTAAGTGCAAATTAAACCAGTGAGTATGTCCATGTAGCTATGGAAAACTGGAGAAGGGATAGTGAAAATATGGGTGGATAACTGGAATTTTTTTTTACCATAACCATAAAGAATTTTTCATCATGTAAGTATTTCTGTAGTACTACATACCGTGGAGAACGCGAAATTTATAGGATTGCAGGCATTTATGAGAAAATAGACCAGTATATTAGATTGAATAAAATGTATGCTGCTGGAAAAATTATCCTGGAGTATTTGTCAATGGCATGGGTGTCGATCCTCATGCTCATGTAGCTGCTTCTTGGGCTTTTCCTCTGGGGGGAGCTCCTCTCTGAGGCCAGGGTCAGCTGCACCATCATCCTGTCTGGCTTCTCGCCATTCTCGGGCATGTAGCTTCCCAGGTCATTCACTTCCCCGTCACTGTAGCTGCCATCCAGCATCACCGCACGTGGCTGGGGTAACCCACAGGTGCAGGGAAGCTGCGAGGAAGCAAACACACACTGGGATGGGAGCTCAGCTTCACTTCGCAGAAGCCCTTTGGAAGAAACTGCATAGTGGAGTGTGGTGTCTTTTTCTAGTTTCTTTTTATTCCCAGTTAGGGGCGGAGGTGGGAAACTAAAGGTGGTGTGACTGTAAACATTTTAAAATAGCAGGCATTCATTTTTGTTTAACTAAAGCCTACCTAAGGTTGCCCGGGTGGCATGAACGGTTAAGTGCTTGGCCACTAACAAAAAGGCTGGTGGTTTGAATCCAACAAGACCACCTCAAAAGAAAGGCCTGGTGATCTGCTTCCGAAAGGTCACAGCCTAGAAAACCCTATGGAGCACAGTTCTACTCTGAAACACATGGGGTCATCATGAGTCAAAATTGACTTGACAGCAACTGGTTCTTAAAGTCTACATTCCAGCTCTTAGAAAATGTCACAGTGTCACACCAGAGACCAACAAGAATGTTCGTGTTTAAATAATTGCCCTCTTATCCGTGAGACCATAAACTATTACAAGCCCTGATAAAAATGTTTACAGAGAAAACTATTGCTGGTGTGTATGAGTATATGTGTGTGTGAGACTGTGTGTGTCTGAGATGAAGGTGGGAATTGGAAAGTCACAGCACTGTAGGGAGTTTTCTGGAGGAGCTAACCATTGCCCTGCAGACTGTAAGAAGAAAGGAAAGTCAGATGGGAGGGAAGATAACCTGGGAAACAAAGGGAGATTATGGAGTCACATATGCTGGGAAATTTCCTACAAGGGAGAATGTGCTTTCCTGGAGTATTCTTTTATTACACCTCTATGTTCATAAATAATTTGCTGTACCATGTTGAATTGCCATTTATTTTTGTCCTGAGATTCCCTCACTAAACTATGAATACCCTCAAAATTAAAGGAACTACATTTTAGTTAATTTGGCCTACCAGCTCCTGGTATATAAAAAAACCCAACCAAACCCGTTGCTGTCAAGGAGATTCCAACTCATAGCGACCCTTTAAGACAAAGTAGAACTGCCTTACAGCGTTTCCAAGGAGCGCCTGGTGGATTCGAACTGCTGACCTTTCAGTTAGCAGCTGTAGCTCTTAACCATTATGACACCAAGGTTTCCTCCTGGTATATGGTAGGTGCTAAATAAATGTCTCAATGAATGGAAGATATAGCCCAGAGTAAATTTCACAATGTTTTAACATACATCATTTTGTTTGCTCTTCACAACAACTCTGTGAAGCAACTGGGGGGAGGGGAGCTGTTATTACCCCCATTTTACAGAGAAGGTCTGACCTGTCAAGGTCCCAGAACGAGCCCAGGCTCTCTCCCTGACCAGAACCTTTGAGCTTGTGGTAAAATCACCTTCTCCTGCAGCTTCCGCTCCTTCCGCTCCTGCACGGTGGTCAGATAGTTGACAGCCGCGTACTCCAGCACCGAGAGGAACACGAACACGAAGCTGACCCAGAGGTAAATGTCCACGGCCTTGATGTAGGAGACGCGGGGCATGGAGGCGTTCACACCCGTGATAATGGTGGACATGGTCAGCACCGTGGTGATACCTGCAACACAAATATATACAGTGAGAAATAAGCATTTGCTTGTCTTTCACCAAACCCATTGGATGGCTTCATACCTCTGCTTCTTTGTCTCCACTGCTGCCTCTGCCTAGGATGTCTCCATCCCTTCTCCTCTGTCTAGCAAACTCCTACTCATCTTTTAAGATTTAGCTGCTGCAAGGCTTTTCCTGTTCTTGCTCCCTTCCCCCACTGTGTATGTCCTGTATGTAGTGATAGCATCTGTGCCACTTTATCCTTCTGCAGAGAACCCCAGACTTTTGAGCATTAAGAGATTTATTTCAATTCAATTGTTTAAAAAATATGCAGCTATGAGCAGGTATATATGTTTCTTGTAACTACTGTACCCTCAAGGAAATAAAGCATACAAGAATGATTTTAATATTTTTGTCCTTGCTGCAGTTGCCACATTCTGTAGTCCTGGGCCTGTGTTAATCAGCTGACAGGGCATCTTCTGGAAGCCGCCCCCATGCTGGACCTGGCTGTCTACTCTGCAATGTCGACTTGAGGACTCTGAGGTTAGTTTTCCCAAGGATGATGATGTTAACCTCATTTATAGGAGACTGATCTTTAAAACCAGAATGTACATTGATTTAACACAGTAACTGTTCAAGCTACAGAAGAACTATTAATGGACATGGCATCTGTCTGTGGAAATTTGCCCGGGATTTCAAATTAAGCACAGAACATTTGCTTGACAAACATCAAACCACAGGGGATTGGGGTCATCTTAAGTCCCAGATCCAATCCAGTTTCATTAAAGGGAGAGGTAGGTCTACGTCTCCCTTGTACCCCCTGACCTGTCTGAGCAATGATGGTGTGTGTGACTAAGTGGTGCAATATTTAAAGTGGGGAGGAGGGTTGATGGCAAATAGCCATCAACTGAGTACTCATAGAGCAGTGGTTCTCAGACTTGAGTATGTACAAGAATTACTGGGAGAGCTTGTTAATAAAAATGTTGATTCCTGGGCCTCATGCAGAGATTCTGATTCTTACTACCAGATGAGATCCAGAACTCTCCATTTTTAAATTTCTCTGGGAGATTCTGCTGCACAAATCTCTTGGATCTTCTTTTGAGAAATCCTGTTATAGAATGTGATTTCCTTAGTCAGGTGGGTAGAGAAAGCACCCAGAGGACAGGACCACCCACACCAGAACACTGCTCTAACAAGACCGAAGGAGGGCTGTTGCTATGGGCTTCTGTGGGGACTTGGAAACAATTTTGCTTCAGAGATCCTTTATTATGGGATTTTACCTGTGAATGGGGGTCCCTAGGTGGTGAAAACGGTTCAAACCCACCCGGTGGCACCCAGAGGAAAGCATTAGCAATCTGCTTCTGAAAAGATTACTGCCATGAAAACCCTCCAGAGTGGTTCTACTCTGTAACACATGGCATCACCATGAGTCAGAACCGACTTGATGGCAACAGGGTTTGGCTTTTTGGTTTTACCTGTGAATGAGTATGAAATTTTTCCAAGTTGTGGAAGTGAAGTATAGGACCAATTTGAAAAGAATGGCTTTATCTGGAAGGAAGTACTTGTATTTTTGAACACCTGGGATGTGTATTTGAAATGTTCCTTACCCAAAGGGACTCTGGCAGGCACAGCTCTGCGGTCGATCCAAAAGGATACCCAGGACAGCATGACCATCAGGGTGGCAGGGAAATAAGTTTGGAGCAAGAAGAAGAAGATGTGGCGACGCAGAGTAAAGTTAATGTACAGACGGTTGTACCAGCCTGGGAGACACAAGGAAGAAAAGATAGCACGTACCGTAGCTAAGCAGCTCCTTCATAAAACATATTTTATCCAGGGAAACATAAATGCCTTAGACACTTCTTCCATACAGTACCATACCTCCATAAGGTGGGAGTGAGAAAAACCATGGAACTAAGTGATTTACCACAACCCACACCACTTGGATGACTCCTTCTCAAGAAATCTTTGGTTCTTGTCTATACTCAAAGGGAAATTTTTGAGAATGTCATTTGAACTCTTGCATGATCTGGGGTCCAGCAGCATCACCATCACCTGGAAGTTTATCTGAACTGCAGCCTCAGGCATCCTGAGACCTACTGAATTAGGATCTCCTTTTTAACAATATTCCCAACATGATTAGTATGCATGTTAAAGTTAGAGAAACACTGATTTAAGCAACCCCTTTGGATTTCTTTATGGGAGAAAATATATTTTAAGTTAAAATATCAAGCTAAACACAATACTGCATTTAGGAACAGAGTGAACAATCAGAGGACCAGCTGTGCTTTAGCTCGGCCCTTGTGTTCTTTACAAGGAAAAACTATGCATAGAGGAGTTGAGAGTCATGGATGAACTATGGTAGGAAAAGGAAAAGGCAGGATAAGCTTGAGATGAGTAGGGCAGGAAATAAAGCAGGGACTTAGAGACAACTTGAAAATTTGGCATGCAAGGATAATTATAATGCATGGGACATGTCTCTTGGCTCCAGAACATGGTTGTAACAGGAATGTCAGAATGCTAAGGATCAAAAAAATGGGGGTCCCCTGACGAACCAAGACTCATGGGTGATGTATACTTGAACCCATTGCCATCGAGTTGATTCTGACTCATAGCGGCCCTGGAGGACAGAGTAGAACTGCCCCATAGAGTTTCCAAGGCTGTAATCTTTATGGAAGCAGACCAGGATTCATGGGTGATGTATACAGGAGAGAAGGTGTGTTGGATTGCAATGATATGTTCTGAGTAGAATGTACTCTCTGTTACAGATTAGAAAGCCCACAGTGTGCTTAAAATGTTGAACTGCACTGTGAAGTCAATTGTGTAATGTTTTAGCAATAGAAATTGTATGAAGGTTTAAGCAAAGTCGTTCTGAAAGGTGACTGGCCAAAAAAAGAGACAAGGGACAGAATTAATCTCAGTTGTTTAAATAGCACAGACAGGCTGTCAGGAGGAAGACCACAGAGCATGTCCTCAAGCAACAGGAGGTAGCAAGCAAGTCCAAACCCTTGGTTCACAAGGCAACAACAATGTATGCAGGAAAATGACCAGTTTTTCCAGCCCTGAGGCTTGGAGGAGGGGCTGTGCAAGTATATAGCGAGAGGGGATTAGTCAAGACTGGAGCAACACAGAGGAGCTGGCTGGAGGCAGGCAGAATGGGAATGGAAAACAGATCTGAGATTAGAGTCTGTTTTAGTTATCTCGTGCTGCTGCGACAAAAATATCACAAGTGGGTGGCTTTAACAAACAGAAATTTATTTTCTCACAGTTTAGGAGGCTAGAAGTCCAAATTCAGAGCTCTGGCTTTAGGGGAAGGCTTTCTCTCTCTGTCTGCTCTGGGAGAAGGTCCTTGTCTCTTCAGTTTCTATTCCTTGGCTCCTTGGTGCTCTTCATGTAGTGTGTGATGTGGCATCTATCTTCCCCCATTTCTGCTTGCTTCTCTATGCCTAGCCTGCTCTTTTTATATCTCAAAAGAGATTGACTCAAGACACATTCTACACCAATATTGCCTCATTAACATAAAAAAGAAAACACATTCCCAATGGGCTTATAACCACAGGAAAATAGGGGTTAGATTTACAACAGATATTTTAGGGGGACACAGTTCAATCCATGACAGAGTCGTTTCTTGGCTATAAAGGAGGGGGCTCTGGTTGTAATGTCAATGATGAGATGTTGGCTGTTGAGTTGCAGTGTGATTGTGTCAAATAAACCTACTTGCATGGCTAATGTTTGGTCCTTACTAAGATTTTTTAGGCTATCACTCCTGATGCTTTGATGGTATCAAAAAATCACCTCCTGATCATTGCACAACATGATGAACGTAATCAATGTCAAGGAGTTGTACACGTAAAACATGTTGAGTTGGCAATCACCTCCACCCAATGCTTGCCACCCTCTAGACTTCATTTAGGAGTCCTGTCTTTGGTTTCATATCCAGATGGATTGAATCATGTCCCCCAAAAAACGTATGTATCAATTTGGTTGGGCCATGATTCCCAGTATTGTGTGGTTGTCCTCCTTTTTGTGATTGTAATTTTATGTTAAAGAGGATCAGGGTGGGATTGTAACACCCTTACTAAGGTCACATCCCTGATCCAATGTAAAGGGAGTTTCCCTGGGGTGTGGCCTGCACTACCTTTATCTTATACAAGAGATAAAAGGAAAAGGAGGCAAGCAGAGAGTTGGGGACCTCATACCACCAAGAAAGCAGTGCCGGGAGCAGAGTGTGTCCTTTGGACCCGGGGTCCCTGGGGAGAGAAGCTCTTAGTCCTGGGGAAGATTGATAAGAAGGCTGACAGAGAGAGAAAGACTTCTCCTGGAGCTGATGCCCTGAATTTGGACTTCTAGCCTACTAGACTGTGAGAAAATAAATTTATCTTTGTTAAAGCCATTCACTTGTGGTATTTCTGTTGTAGCAGCACTAGATGACTAAGACAGGCTCTGATGACTCAAGGACCAATTCACACCTTTCCAAAGGCCCCAGACACTCAGCCCCCACCTCATGCTCACCTGTGCTGCTGTAGAAGGCCAGTTTAGTGGTGGTGTGGAATTCTTGAATGAGGAACTGTGAGAGTGAGATCCTCTCATCTGTCTTTAAGGAATCATTGCCTTTTTTCCAGTACAGCATGAGGTCATCTTCTGTGTAGGCATCTGAAAAGAGGAGAGACACCATCAGGCATAAGCTGATGAGACAATAGGCCTGTCAGTGTGGCTGTGTGGAGGGTCCTGATTGCCCATACAGACCATTGGGATTGCAGTAAGACTGAATAAACAAACCACAGCCTAAGGAAAGTAAAACAAAATCCAAGAAGACAAAATTGTCTCTGGTCTTCCAAAAGTCATTAGCACCTAAATGCTCATAATTACTGCAAAAAAGGATCACCCCACAATTCAGCCTGCCATTTATTGGGTTAAACCAGATGATATTTGGTCAGAAATGACTGAAGACCGGCAATTTCATGTAATTTGTCCTTACAAAACAAAACAAAAAAACAAAACAAACCCATTGCCATTGAGTTGATTCCAACTCATAGTGACCCTATAGAACAGATTAGAACTGCCCCATAAGGCTTCCAAAGGGCGGCTGGTGGATTCGAACTGCCAACCTTTTGGTTAGCAGCTGAGTTCTTAACCACTGGGCCACCAGGGCTCCTGTCCTTACAAACCAGGGGTAATTTAGAACTTTCCTTGCTTCATTCCAAGTGTAATGACCCATCGATTGGTGTTGAGTACCTTAGAATACTATCCAGTTATAAGTGCTGCATTCTAGCAAGAAAGGACCCATAAGGACACGGAAGCAGGGCAAGTACCTTCTCTGCCTCTAGTTGTTCCTACCCAGGGTAAAAGTGAGGTGATTCCACGACAAAGATCCCCCCCTCTGGTGCTACCATTTTGCCCCAGCCCCGCCCACCTTAGGTGAGCACAGGTGTCTGTTCATGTGCACACTTCTTACTCCAGCAGAACAAACCTACCTACAGCTTGGGCAGAACTGAGATAATACCTAATAAGAGTTATCACTCTGGTCTGCTCTTGGGTAAACAGCTCTTTCCAGGGGTCTCTGACACTGTTCTCTTACAGTCTTCTAGCCTTCTGGGTGGTTCAAACGGTTGAGCACTTGGCTACTAACTGAGAGATTGGCAATTCAAATCCACCCAGCAGTGCTGTGGAAGAAAGACCTGCCAATCTAAGATCATAGCCATTGAAAACCCAATGGAGAAGTTCTACTCTGAAACACATGGGGTCGCCATGAGTTGGAATTAATTTGATGGCAACGAGCTTGGTTTTTTTTTTGTTGTTGTTATTTCTAGTCCATGACCTATGTGATGGTTTTATGTGTCAGCTTGACCAGGGTATAAACCTGTTGCTGTCGAGTTGATTCTACCCAGTTATTCAATCAAACACTAATGTAGGTGCTGCTATGATGGTATTTTGTAGATGTGATTAACATCTGCAATTAGTAGACCTTATGTAAAGGAGATTATCCTGGGTAATCTGGGTGGGCCTGATCCAATCAGTTGAACAGCCTTAAGAGCAGAACTAAGGTTTGCTTGAGGAAGAAGACATTCTACCTGTGGACTGCAGCATCAGCTTCTGCCTGACTTTCCAACCACCCTTCCTGATGACATGCCCTGTGGATTTCGGACTTATCTAGTCAGCCCTCACAACCAAATAAACTAATTCCTTCCAATAAATCTCTTAACGTATATGTATCCTGCTGGATCTGTTTCTCTGGTGGAACCCTGACTGATACAACCTGGAAAATGCTACGTTACGGATGGAGGCAGAAGCTGCCTGGGTGTAGCGGGGAAAGCAAGGTTTTGGAGTTAATTAACTTAGAATTTCAATCTGATTCTGCCACTACTTAGCTCTGTATACTCAGGCTCTCCACAGGGTAAATGTCCCTCCTTTGTGTAATGAGGATAATAATAACCTTCTCTCGGGGTTTTGTGAAGATTAAATGAAAAGCAGATGTAAAACCATGTGTAGTAGGTGTAGTAAATAGTCATGCCCTTGATCCTGGGCTATTTCACATCGTTTTCCCACACTCAGTGCTAAGTGTGTGGTTAAAGAGCTCAGCTGCTAACCGAAAGATTGGCAGTTCAAACTCACCAGCCACTCCACAAGGGATGGATATGGCAGTTTGCTTCCGTAAAGATTACAGCCTTGGAAACCCTATGGGGCAGTTCTACTCTGTCCTACAGGGTTGCTGTGAGTTGGAATCGACTCAAGGGCAACAGGTTTGGTTTAAGTGTGGGGTCAACATCCCTTTTTGCCTCAGCCCTAACTTATTGGAGGGGGGAAGACACTTGATGATCCACCACCACAAGCCCGGTCTGGCTGACAAAGGTGCCCTGGACCAATAAGATTCCTCACAAGAACTTTGACACCCCCAGGAAAGCGCCCGAGGATGCCTGCTGGCTCATGAAGAGTATGAGCTAGAGGTATGGAGGAGTCTAGACTCTGCCCATCAGCAGAAGCATTTGGGCAGAGAAAAGAGAACAGAGGAGTGTGTAGAGAACGAGAGATGTGAGCTGCCTAGTCCCTGACATCGCCTCAGCCTTGTCTTTCTGGGGCCTGGTTTTTAACTCTTCTGGGATTTCCAAGTGTATGCAAGGTTCCTGAGCTACCTTGATTGTACCTGAGAGGCCCAACCACCACACGCACTCACTGTGGCTTTTCTCTAGGGCAGTCATTGCCAAACCTTTTTTGCCAAGAAATCCTTTCCTCGAGAGAAATCTTACTCAGAAGACCAAAAAAAACAGATAAAAAACCGAGCTCTCTGGATGCGTGAATGTTGGGACGGGGGCTTGGAAAGAGACCAGCATTTCCTAAGCCCTCTTCCTCCCCTTCCCTAAGCAGTTGCCCTGGGGAACTCTGAGAAATCCCCAGGTTCCATAGAACAAAGTTGAATACCTCTGCCATAGGGCATGAAAAGGGTCAATTATGGGAATAAATAGGAAAATTGGAAATTGTCAAAAATGAAATGGAACACATAAACATTGATATTTTAGGCATTAGTGAGCTGAAATGGACTGGTATTGGCCATTCTGAATAGGACAGTTATATGGTCTACTATGCTGAGAACGACAGCTTGAAGAGGAATGGCATTACATTCATCTTCAAAAAGAACATTTCAAGATCTATCCTGAAGTTCAGCGTTGTCAGTGATAGGATAATATCCATACGGCTACAAGGAAGACCAGTTAATACAACTATTATTGACATTTACACACCAACCACTAAGGCCAAAGATGAAGAAATTGAAGATGTTTACCAGCTTCTGCAGTCTGAAATTTACCGAGCATACAGTCAGGATGCATTGATAATCACTGGTGATTGGAATGCAAAAGTAGGAAACAAAGAAGAAGGATCAGTAGTTGGAAAATATGGTCTTGGTGATAGAAATGATGCCGGAGATCACATGATAGAATTTTGCAAGACGAATGACTTCTTCATTGCAAATACGTTTTTTCACCAGCATAAACGGCAAGTATACACATGGACCTCGCCAGATGGAATATGCAGGAATCAAATTGACTACATCTCTGGAAAGAGACGATGGAAAAGCTGAATATCATCAGTCAGAACAAGGCCAGGGGCTGACTGTGGAACAGACCATCAATTGCTCCTACACAAGTTCAAGATGAAACTGAAGAAAATTAGAACAGGTCCATGAGAGCCAAAGTATGACCTTGAGTATATCTCACCTGAATTTAGAGACCATCTCAATAATAGATTTGACGTATTGAACACTAATGACCGAAGACCAGACGAGCTGTGGAATGACATCAAGGACATCATACATAAGGAAAGCAAGAGGTCATTAAAAAGACAGGAAAGAAAGAAAAGACCAAAATAGATACCAGAAGAGACTCTGAAACTTGCTCTTGAATGTCGAGTAGCTAAAGCAAAAGGAAGAAATGATTAAGTAAAAGAACTGAGCAGAAGATTTCAAAGGGCAGCATGAGAAGACAAAGTGAAGTATTATAATGACATGTGCAAAGATCTGGAGTTAGAAAACCCAAAGGGAAGAACACGCTCAGCATTTCTCAAGCTGAAAGAACTAAAAAAAAATTGAAGCCTCAAGTTGCAATAGTGAAGGATTCTATGGGGAAAATATTAAATAACACAGGAAGCATCAAAAGAAGATGGAAGGAATACACAGTCACTATACTAAAAAGAATTGGTCAACGTTCAAGCATTTCAGCAGGTAGCATGTGATCAGGAACCGATGGTATTGAAGGAAGAAGTCCAAGCTGCACTGAAAGCGTTAGTGAAAAACGAGTCTCCAGGAATTGATAGAATATCAATTGAGATGTTTCAACAAACGGATGCAGGGCTGGACGTGCTCACTTGGCTATGCCAACAAATTTGGAAGACAGCTGCCTGGCCAACCAACTGGAAGAGATCCACATTTATGCATATTCCAAAGAAAGGTGATTTAACCGACTGCGGAAATTATCGAACCATATCATTAACATCACAAGTAAGTAAAATTTTGCTGAAGATCATTCAAAAGCAGCTGCAGCAGTATGTTGACAGGTAACTTCCAGAAATTCAGGCCAGATTCAGAAGAGGACACAGAACCAGGGATATCATTGCTGATGTCAGATGGATCCTGGCTGAAAGCAAAGAATACCAGAAAGATGTTTACCTGTGTTTATTGACTATGCAAAGGCATTCGACTGTGTGTATCATAACAAATTATGGATAACATTGCAAAGAATGGGAGTTCCAGAACACTTAATTGTGCTCATGAGGAACCTGTACATAGATCAAGAGGCAGTTGTTCGGACAGAACAAGGGGATGCTGTGTGGTTTAAAGTCAGGAAAGGTGTGCATCAGGGTTGCATCCTTTCACCATACCTATTCAATCTGTATGCTGAGCAAATAATCTGAGAAGCTGAAGAATCAGGATTGGGGCATCAGGATTGGAGGAAGACTCATTAACAACCTGCAATATGCAGATGACACAACCCTGCTTGCTGAAAGTGAAGAGGACTTGAAGCACTTACTGGTGAAGATCAGAGACTACAGCCTTCAGTGTGGATTACACCTCAACATAAAGAAAACAAAAATCCTCACAACTGGACCAATAAGCAACATCTTGATAAATGGAGAAAAGATTGAAGTTGTCAAGGATTTCATTTTACTTGGATCCACAATCAACATCCATGGAAGCAGCAGTCAAGAAATCAAAAGATGCATTTCATGGGGCAAATCTGCTGCAAAAGACCGCTTTAAAGTGTTGAAAAGCAAAGATGTCACCTTGAAGGCTAAGGCGCGCCTGACCCAAGCCATGATATTTTTAATCACATCATATGCTTGCGAAAGCTGGACAATGAATAAGAAGGACCAAAAAAACAACTGACGCCTTTGAATTGTGATGTTGGCTAAGAATACCGAATATACCATGGACCACCAAAAGAACGAACAAATCTGTCTTGGAAGAAGTACAACCAGAATGCTCCTTAGAAGCAAGGATGGTGAGACTACATCTTACATACTTTGGACATGTTGTCAGGAGGGATCAGTCCCTGGAGAAGGACATCATGCTTGGTAAAGTACAGGGTCAGCGAAAAAGAGGAATACATTCAACGAGATGGATTGACACAGTGGCTGGGACAATGGGCTCAAGCATAACAATGATTGTGAGCATGGTGCAGGACCGGGCAGTGTTTCCTTCTGTGGTGCACAGGGTCGCTATGAGTTGGAACCAAGTCGACAGCATCTAACAACAACAACATGGGAATAAAAGGTGTTAGCCTGAAATTGTTCCTGATTTTTAAAATTACCCTGTTGTTGTTAGCTGCCATCAACCCAGCCCCCAACTCAGAACAAAACAAACAGAACAGAATGCTGCCAGGCCCTGTGCCATCCCCATGATTGGTTGCAGATCAGACAACTTTCCATTGTGATCCATAGGGTTTTCATTGGCTGATTTTTGAAAGTAGATAGCCAGGCCTTAGAGTTAGCGTTACTCTAAGAAATCACTTTAAAAGTGTAGTCATGAATGAAGAATACTGCTATTTCTGCTACTTAGAGTTAGAGGCATTTTAGAAACCTGGTGGTGCAGTCGTTAAGAGCTCAGCTACTAACCAAAAGATCAGCAGTTTGAATCCACCAGCCGATCCTTGGAAACCCTACGGGGCAGTTCTACTCTTTCCTGTAGGGTCACTATGAGTCGAAATCAACTCAACGGCCACGGGAATGGGAGAGTTATTGAGGAGCCCTGTGCTAATGTCTGGATACAAGTCTACTCACAACTTTCAATTTCCAGCGAGCACGTTTGGGTGTCCAGGGGGAACCGGCTGAAGTCCATGTTGCACATTGCAGTCACTGTAACCCTAGAAGCAAAAAGACAAAACCCATGCTTTCAGAATCTGCAAAACACAAGTGCTAAATGATAAAACAAACAGGAAAGGCCTCTGCTTCCTTCCAGTAGGATAACTGCCTCCTTCTTACAAATCATAAGCAGTGTGTCAGGATTTAGATAAGTAGTTTATAAGTGATACACTGATTGGAATACTCTTAGATATTCATGTTAACCCAAGGTTGCGACTTGTGATGACCCCACATGTTACGGAGTAGAACTGCTTCTAGGGTTTTCTTGGCTATAATCTTAATGGAAGCAGATCACTAGGCCTATCTTCCAAGGTGTTCAAGCTACCAAATCATGAGATGCTTAAGGAAATCTTTTAAAAGAAGCCATAAGAACATACATGTTCTCCTGCTCTTTTACTGATTTTATTGATATTCAATAATTTGTATATAATGTTTCAGAAATAACCCTAATGAAGCACTTAATGTCAGTTGACCAAATTCAGCACCTTTTCTCTTTTTTACAATGTTGATATTTTTACCTTGATATACCTATAAGTGGGCATAGGTGTTTTTAGCAGATGATTCAAGAAGACCATGTTAACGGAAAAACACTGAAAGGTTTTATTGTAACAACATGCAAGAACTTGCTGGCATCTAATGATTTTGTTTCAGTGCTTCACACAGGAAAATAGGACTCTGCATCAAAGAATAAACAAATATGGATTAGTTATAGATGAGCGATCTCCCGTCCAGTGGGAAGTCTCACAGCAGGACATGATGAAAGGCTGGTGGCTGGTACTGTATGTTCTAGTTTTCCTCCAACCACAGAAAATTTGCTATGTATAAAGTTGTGGAAATTATCTGGATAATTCACTGCCTAAAAGAAAAAAAAATCTTTTCATTTAAATGGACACTAGTTATCCAAATACTTGAAACTGAATTATCCAAATATTTACTTTGTTTTTCCCACTTCATTTGAGTGTGGAAATGGCTGTCTTCTGCAGGATTGCTTATGCAGAAGTCTTGTACTGCTAGCAGCTAGGTAGAGTCTCATCTCCTGTGGAAATTCTGATAAACAGGATTTTAAAACCCATGTTTATTTTTGTTTTCCTCTAAAAACCAAACCAAACCCACTTGCTGTGGATTCCGACTCATAGCAACCCTGTAGGACAGAATAGAGCTGCCCCATAGCGTTTCCAAGGCTGTAATCTTCACGGGAAAAGATGGCCACATCTTTCTCCTCTGGAGTGGCTGCTGGTTTCAAACTGGAGGCCTTTTAGTTACCAGCCTAGCACTTTAACCACTGAGCCACGAGGGCTCCTTTTGTTTTCCTCAGTCTCTTTAAATTGATTCATGAGGGGAGAAGTGGATCTTCCTTGTCTTGGATGGAAACTTGTCAGGTTCTGTGACTTTTGTACTCATTGTCTTGTAATAGACAGCCATAATCTTCTTAAGTAATGAAACACATCTCAATTCAGAAATTCAAAAAATTTTGTTCCAGTATTAATTGACACTTCAAATTTCATTCAAATTAAGACTTCTGCTCCTCCTCCCCAGTTGAGGCACAAAGTTGGCATTCGAACAGTCAGTTTCTGCCCATCTCTGATAACTTCCTGCATGGATGGAAGTGGGAGGAGCAAGGGAAGGAGGGGCAGGACAGTTCTTTCAGTAGGTGACCTTGAGCTCTCTGGGTCTGCTCTATGGTTGAAGCTGATACTTTCTTACCTAAGTATTTTATCCCCACTGTTAAGCTGCAGGTCTCCATTCCCTAGCAGCAACTCCCCATCCAGCTCTTGGTTCACCCACCATCCACTCCACACAAACTTACATATTCCCAACAACTCTGGAAATGCAGACTGATCCCACCACAGCAAAAACTTCTCCTGGATCTGCCGGCAGGGTGGTGAGATGGCTCTTGTCTCACCCTCTAATTGCTCAGAGCCCCCAACTGTAAGCACACACCCCAAGTTCTCCCAGTGGCCCCAGTGAAGTCCTTTCACTGGGCCTGGGTTTAGGAGGTAGTACCCCCTTCCCACCCTCCAGGGCTTGGGCTCATGGCATGGCCACAACTATCTCCCAAGAAAAATCTCACAAATCTTATCTTCCTCCCGCAATCATAAACTCATTCATATCTTGAAATTGACTAGGAGTTCAAGAGCAGTGGAATTGGTTTCTGAACATTTTCTTAGTAAAATCTACCTAGTGTGATGGAGGAGTCCCTGGGTGGTGCAAATGGTTAATTCACTTGGCTGCTAACAGAAAGGGTGGAGGTTCACATCCACCCAAAGGCAATTTGGAAGAAAGGCCTGGTGATCTACTTCTGAAAAATCAGCCATTGACTGTGGAGGACAGTTCTACTCTGACACATATGAGTCACCATGAGTTGGAGTCGACTCAACAGCAGTTGGTTTAGTGTGATGGAGCATCTCATCGGGAATTTCACTTTTATCCTATCTCGGTGCTTAGAAAATTTCAATTTCACCGTCCTGTTACCTGTCCCTCCCCGTCTCTCCACCTACTGCACTGGGTATATACCTCCATTTACATTTGATTCCATGTCTGTCTCCTCCATTACCCTGCAGTTATACTAAGGGCACTGACCTTGTATCATTTATCTTTATGCCCCCAGAGCTTAAGACAGGACCTAGCAGAGCTTTCATTTGTACAACTCCAGGGCCACCTTGGCACCCAGAAGACTCTTAATAAAATTTGTTGAATGAATCGATGAGTGAACGAGGTGTCAGGACAGCATATTAGAATGTATTTTAAAAGTTGACCAGTTGCTGACAGAGTTGTCAACGCCCAGCTGCTCCATGTTTTCCCCCGAAATAAAGCTCAAAGTCGTAGTCCTCAATAGCCTAGGCCTCTTTTTGTTTTTTTAATTCAAAATTAAGCAAATCTTAATTAAGCTGGTGGCACAGTGATTAAGAGCTACAGCTGTTTTTAACTACAATGTCTGCAGTTCAAATCTACCTGCCGCTCTTTGGAAACCCTATGGGGCAGTTCTACTCTGTCCTATAGGGTCGCTATGAGTTGGAACCCACTCAAATGCACCTAACAACAACAAGAATGATTTTATTTGCAATGAAAAATCAAGTCATCTGTTTTTAGGTACAAGGACTGAAGTGTTTCCCCGGCTGGGTGAGGCTCACTGCCGATTTTGGTTCTGAACACAGGGTGTTTTCTACTCCCTTGTTTCCTCTGTTCTGCTTCTTGTGGTCATGTCCAGTGATGTGCTGCAGTAGACTTCTACTGGCTCATGAGAGCTGATGGTTACATTTTCAGAATTTTGTGAGCCAGCTTTTAAACAAAATTATATAAACTTACAATTGAACAGTTACATTAAAAATAAAAGCAATAATACTCAAAACTCACCACTTCCTAATTTTTACTGTTATTATACTCTTGAAGTTATTTACATCTATTGAATCTGTATGATGGAAATGCTATATGATGGTGTGCTACTGAGTACTTCTTCCCATCTGACATCACATTGATAGCCTGAAATCAGGTATGATGGAATTATTTACACAACAGAAATTTGCAAATGCTACAACTCAGGGCTTGATTTATTGTTTTGCTGATTGTTTTGACGTAAGAAAGCAGATTAAACTTAAAAGTGTTTTATGCTATAGCCATTGCATTATGAATAGTATAAAATATTGAGAAAATATTCTTCCAGTATTTGAAAGCTATTAGCCAATTCAGCAAAGAAGTTGCTCATGTCTACCTGGTTCTTCATGATTCATTTTCATCTTACTCATTAACGTAAACATAAGTCAACACTTAGTCAGACTTACACTCGCTTGTCAATCTTGTAAGCAAGCAAATGCTTACAAACATGTATTTATAGTCTGGTTTTATAAAATTATTGTTGGTAATAAAATTATAAAAACTGATAGTGGATTTTACAAGAAATAGTAAATCAGTGTAAAACAGTGTAAAACCGTTCCAGGGTTTTCTTGGCTGGAAGCAGATCACCAGGCCTTTCTTCTGTGGAGTGTCTAGGTGAGTTTGAACTGCCAAACTTCAGGTTAGTAGTTGAGTTCAAATCATGGAGTAAAAAAAAAATTTTTTTTAACCAAATTTTTAAAATATACTCAAAAAATGGTAATCAAAGAGATTGGAGAAGGCAAGTCTTTGAGAAGAATGTGTTGTGTATTTCTCTGACTCCTACTAGAGAAACAAACCTTTTTATTAAGGTATACTTTTTTCCCCTATGTTTTCAAAGTACCTAGTTTATATTAATGATGGCAATGTTTCCAATACATTCTTTGACTAAGAAAACATTGCACAGATTCTCCCCTGCAATGAAATGAATTCAAGAGAGGTTTTCAAGTTTTCAAGGTACATTCTGTGAAACAAGGGTGAGAATTAAAGTAAACTTTTAAAAACTGAAATGTAACCTACAGTATAGGGCACTCATCATAAGCACCAGCTCGAGAAATCTCCCCAAATGTATTGTCAAGATGGAATATTCTTTAAAATTTTTACTCATGTGTAAAGTTGGTTTTCCTGGATGTTGAGACAAGAAGTTAGCAGCTACTGAAAAGTTAGAAGCCAGATGCATTAATATTCAAAGCCAAAAAGCAAAAATTGCCGTTGTGAAACCAATGGTCTGCTTGGTTAAGACAAATGATTTGCCTTTCTTCCTAGGCATTAGGTATAAAAAAATTCTGCAGACAAAAAGGCACAAGAGAAGGGTGGAGAAGTGGTCGTACCTGAGACTGTATAGCACTTTCCCATCAGGCTGGACCCGCAGCATGACATTGTCTGTGGTGGTGTCATGGATGAAGGAGCGCTTGGAGTGCACGAAAAACATGTCAGGGACCCAGATCTTCTTCACCAGTCGACCGTCAAACGTCATGCTGAGGTTGTTGGTGCTCGGGAAAGACAGCCTCTCATCCTTCCAGTAGTGCCTCAGGTAGAGGGTCATCGTAAAGTCCTGCGGGTGGAGGGACAGAGAGGGGAAGCCCCCACACAAACAAACCCCCCAGGGTGTCAGCAGGAGATGCTGTGCCCTCCCCATGGGGTCTGTCACCTGGCTGGGGGATAAGACGAAGCCAAGTGAGCCTCGTCCTTGAGGGTCTCACTCCTAGTCTCTGGGCTTGTCTACAGTAGGAAGAAGAGAACACTGCAGGGGAGTAAGTCAGCAACAGGCCTGTAGCAGAAATAGCGGCCCTGAACCCCACCCCACCCGCTGGACATTCGCTCTGTACTGAGAACATTACTACTGCCAACACCGGAGACCTCTGCCTGAGGGCTCATCAGGCCCACACACAGGACAAATGAGAGTGCCTGAGAGTTAATGCCTCCAGGAGCAGCTCTTAACCAGAGATGGGGCTGGTGGATAAATACCCCAGCTTCCTAAACCCTTAGTTGGGACAACTCTGAGGTGTGTTCTTTGCTGACTTCTGGAGTATCCCAGTGGGTCTGAGTCCCATGATAGTAACCAGTTTGATGATCGGCTGTGGATAGGACCACTGCGATCCATAGAGTTTTCATTGACTGATTTTCCAACATAGCTCACCAGGCCTTTCTTCCTACTCCATCTTAGTCTAGAAGCTCCACTAAAACCTGTTCAGCATCATAGCAACATGCAAGCCTCCACGGACAGACAGGTGGTGGCTGTGCATGAGGTGCATTGGCCAGGAACCGAATTCAGGTCTCCCACATGGAAGGTGAGAATTCTACCACTGAACCACCAATGCTCTCAACCAATTTAATAGCTCAGTCCTTTTTGCTTCCTTCCCTTCTGGTGCTTCCTCACTCCCTTCTGGTGTTTCCTGGGATCACTCAAATAAACTACTTGTGCTAGAATGCTTGTCTCAGGTCTGCTTCTCGGGGAACCCAAATTAAGGCCCTAAAGAGCCCTGTAAGTCAAGGAGTGGTAGAGCATTCCAGTTTTTATCTAAACCCCGCAAATAGAAAGAGAAGGGACATCCTTTCACTTCTGCACTTCCACAGCCATGGGATTTACAGTAGTAATACGTGTCCAGCTATGTGGCAGCTGCAACTTTGGCCTCTTCTGTTTACATTTGAAAGCCTTTGACAGAGTAATGTGTCCTGGCAGCAAGAGTCTGGGCACTGGAGGGGGGAAGTTGAAGTCTGTCATCTGGCTCTGTTTCATACTAACTGGGTGGCTTTTGGCAAGTGTCTTAACTTCCCCGAGCCATCTATAAAATGAACGTGGGAACTCCATCTTCTGGGGGGGGTTGTGAGACTGAGTCAATTCAGGTGCGTAGAGCACCTGGCCCAGGACAGGCCCAGTGTGCACCCGCCCTACCCACCGCCCTGGTCAGAGAAACACTTACCATGTCGACTTCTGAGATGCTGTCCAAACTCTCCACCTGCACATCAACGCCGACGGGAATGGCCGGGCCTGGGGATGGGGTACGACAAGAGCATTTATTCTTTTGACTTAAACTTTTACTATGGAAGAGGGAAAGGATTGTTTTCCCTGGAAACTGGGTAATGTCAGATTTGAAGGTTTGGTGTTCCCACATGCCAACCTGAAATCAAACTAGAGATAAAAGAGTAGAATCACAATCTGGCTCTCTGGAATATTCCAACCCACTGCCATTGAGTCAATTCTGACCCCGTAGGGTTTCCGAGGCTGTAAATCTGGACGGAAGGAGATCGCTGCATCTTTCTCCATCGGAGCCACTTGTGGTTTTGAACCACCGACCTTTGGCTTAGCAGTTGATCGCTTTAACCACTGCGCTCCTAAGAGCTCAGCTGCTAACCAAAAGGTCAGCAGTTCGACTCTACCAGCTGCTCCTTGGAAACCCCATGGGGTAGTTCTACTCTATCACTACAGGGTCTCTATGAGTCAGAATCAACTTGACAGCAATGGGTGGACTATTCCAGCAAAGGTTAAAAAAAAAAAAAAAAAGATTTTTTTGGTCTAAATCATCAGGCAATTCTGAAATGACAATATTAATATAGAGCCTCCTTCGCTGGGTACATGCGTATCTAAAGTTATGATGAAGAGAGGTCAAACGGTGGGTCTGATCTAAGAAGTAATTGAATGACTCCTTAGCATGAGGTCACCTGCTTCATTCCCTGTATTTACCTCCTGATTTTGCACTCTCTTTCATCATGGAAGCCAACGTCTCTGTCTGGCCATGAAAAAGGCATTGCTTGGTGTCTTACTTTCCTAGGGCTCATCAGCAGATTAACCAGTAAGCAAGGTTTGCATAGGCGTACAGTAAGCAAGGCAAGCATGGGCTTGCTTGTGCTTACTCACTAACCCGTAGTGAAAATGATGATCTGGTATTGGATAATCTGCCCTTGCTGGTGACTGGCGGCGATCCTAGGTGTTCCTTTGCTACGTACAGTTGCATCTGCTTCCATCCTCTCCTCTTGTGTGTCTGTCTCTCTGTGTTTGTACCCCCTTTATAAGACACCACTCAAAATGATTAGGTTTAGGACCCACCCTACTCTTGTATGACCTCATTAACATAACAAAAGAAAAACCTATTCCCAAAAAGGATCATATTCACAGGTACAGGGTTAGGACGTCAACATAACTTTTTGGGGGGCCACAATTCAATCCATAGCACTTGGTAATAGGCACTCAGAACCAAAGGTATATGCAGAGCATTTGCTAAATCCGCAGGTGTACATCTTTGCTACACAATGGATTAGCTGGGTGGGGGGTGGGGAGTGGGCATGATGTACCTGGGTAGCCTTGAAAACGTCAGACTTTCTCATCTCTGGACCATCAAAATGTAATATTCATAAACAGTAAGTTGTTGTTGCGTGCTGTTGAGTCAATTCCAACTCACAGTGACCCTATATGACAGAGTAAAACCACCCCATAGGGTTTCTTTCCTAGGCTGTAATCTTTACAAAAGCAAATTGCCAGATCTTTCTCCCATGAGGTGTCTGGTGGGTTCAAACTGCTGACCTTTTGGTTAACCACTGCACCACCAGGGATCCTTAAACAGTAAGAGAACATTGTAAAGAGTGGATTCTACTCTTTTTTCCTCCCTACTTTCAGGCCTGTGGGGCAGGCAGGAGGCACACTCAAATCATCATGGGTGAAGAGGTGAGTTTGGATCCAAAAGCAGCAGATTATGGACTGGATAGAGGCTCCCTTACAAAGCCGTTTGTTCTTTTAGCAAAGGTGACTGGAAGAAATAAAAGGCATGAGAACGATTTTTAAAATAGATAAATGCTTTATTTTCCAGGGAAATCCCCCGTAAGAACAAAACCCTATTTGACACCAAGGGGGCTGAAACCTGGCAGCTGTAGGCTAAGCTTCAGAGGGCCTTGGCATCATTCTGCTCTAAATTATTATTTTCTAAAGTTATTTTCATTTAATTAAACCCAGCAGGCCATGCTCTGTCCTCAGATAAGTACCCAGTGTTCCAGCTGCCAACTCCCAGATGAGAACAAATTTAGTCCAAGGTTGTTTTTTCAGAGTGTTTTCAGGAAGCAGCTCTAGGCTGCAGCTGCTCTGTCTTCCCCTTGCCCTTCCCACAGCCAGCTGCTGGCATCTCTGATCCTGGTCTTTCCTTGTCAGGAGATGCGCCGGGTGAGCAGCAACAGCCTGGGCTGGATGGGCAGATACTCAGAAGGTGCTGTGGGCTTGGTGCCTGGTCCACCAAGTATAGCTGTGGCAGACCTGATAAGGGGAAAGCCAAGCTGTGTGGTCCTGTTATGGATTGAACTGTGTCCCCCAAAAAATGTGTGTAACAATTTGGCTGGGCCATGATTCCCAGAATTGTGTAGTTGGCCTCCATTTTATGATTGTAATTTTATATTAAAGAGGATTAGGGTGGGATTGTAAGGGAAGCAAGCAGAGAGTTGGGGACCTCATACCAACAAGAAAGCAGTGCCAGGAACAGAGCGCATCCTTTGGACCGGGGTCCCTGCGCCAAGAAGCTCCTAGTCCGGGGGAACACTGATGAGAAGGCCAAGAGAGAGAGAAAGCCTTCCCCTGGAGCTGACACCCTGAATTTGGACTTTCAGCCTACTTTACTGTGAGGAAATAAACTTCTCTTTGTTAAAGCCATCCACTTGTGGCATTTCTGTTGTAGCAGCACTGGATGACTAAGACAGTTCCCTTGGCATGATTTCCTGCCCACGGACAGACAGAAACCAAAAACCAAAACTGTTGCTGTTAAGTCAATTCCCACTTGACGGCAATGTCGATTTTCTCGTGGCTACCCCACTTGTTTCACACAAGAGCTGCACTCTAGGGTTTTCTTATGGAGAATGGCTGTAATCTTATGGAAGTAGATCGCCAGGCCTTTCTTCCATGGCACTGCTGGGTGGATTCAAACTGCCAACCTTTCAGTCAGTAGCTAAGAACAGACTGTTTGCACCACATGGGTAACTTGGACAGACAGAAGGACCCGAGAAAAGACGACGATCCGAAAGTGAGCGCACGTCATACCTCCAAAGCCAGGCCTCATACTGAAATCATGATCGTTTATCCTCAGAAGCTGCTCTGATTTTGTCAGTGGTGATTTGGTGATGTCAGGGCTTCGTTTCAGAACTGGGCTGTGGAAGAAAAAAAAAGTAGATCTTGGATTCTGACCAACCCAGAATAAAAAATCATTTGCATTCAGGCTCTTGATCATGACAGGTTTGACAGGGTGTGTTATTTTTTCTTTTAAGCTACTGGGTAGCCCGTCTCCCTTTCTTCAGCTTTCTGGATAAATGAACTGACCCAGAAGGTCCAAGACTATTTCTCAACTGTGGTCACTCGTTAAAATCACCGAAGGATCTTAAAAAATTACTGATGTCCAGGCCCCGCCACAGAGATTCTGATTTGGGAGATCTGAGAATAAGGCCTGCGAGCTGTTATTTTTAAAACGCAGATCATTTTTTAATGTGTAACGAAGGCCGAGAATGGCTGGCCCTGGCCCTAATTAATAAGTCCAGATACTGCAAAGGACCTTGGCTTCCGTGGGGGTGTGAGCTAGAGTGGAGAGCCGGTGGGCTGAGCCTGGTTACCTGGGCCCCTGTGTGGCCCACTCTGTGGAGGCAGGATGGACTCGCCCACATGTTAAATGCCAACTATCTGGTCTCCATGCCAACAAGAAGCCAGCTGGTTTTGCTGCTGCTTCTGAATTGCTGCTAGCACCAGTTTTATTTATTTTCGCTTTTTAAAAAATAGGTAATATATTCACAAGGCTCAACACTTTTTAAAAAAGGAAATGCAGTGAAAAGTCTGCCTCCCACTTCCACCTCCATTCACTCCATTTCCCCATCCACAGGTACTGCTCTTATTGTTCCTTATCCATTGTCCAGAGCTTCTTATATGTACAAGTGAATACAAATATATGTTCTTTTTTATACACGAATTTAACATATTATACGAAATGTTTACTACATCTGGAGCCCTGGAGGTGGCGCAGTGGTTAAGAGCTCAGCTGTTAACCAAAAGGTCAGCAGTTCGAATCCACCAGCCACACCTTGGAAACAGGTGGTTCTACTCTGTCCTATAGGGTTGCTATGAGTCAGAATCGACTCGACGGCAACGGGTTTGGTTTGGTTTGGTTTCCTACTACATCTTGCTTTTTTTAACTTAATATACCTTGGATTTTTTTTCTATATCGGGGTATCCCAATCCTCCTCATTCTTTTTTACACTGCACGGTGTCCATTACATGAATGCACCATAATTCACTTGACTAGACCTCACTGGTGGACATTGGGGTTAACTCCAGTCTTCTGCTATTACAAATAACGCTGCCATGGCCTTGAACACACTTTATCTGCCCATCAGCACTATCTTCAGAATGCTCAGAAATAATTAACTATCTTTCCTGCTAACATCATACTAACACTGCTGACATCATGTGACCACATGCCGACACCATGCTGACACATGCTAACATCAAGTATGTATTCTCTCCAGAGTCGGTAGTTCTTCTCTACTCTCCCCACCACCACCACCTCTGCACATATTTTTCCTTTCCCCCTGATGCAGTGGTTGCCAAACTTTGGCATGCATCAGCATCATCTGGAGAGCCTGTTAAAACCCAGATTCCTGAGCTCCCACCCCCACCTCCCCATCCCCTGCAGTTTCTGATCCAGTAGGTCTGGGCAATGTTGATGCTGCTTGTCAGGGACGCCATCTTGAGACCACAACCCTGATGCACTTTATCCTCAATACACACAGTTTCCTCACTTACAGCTAGCTCAGTCCACCTTTAAGTCCTTTGCTATCTTCCTTCTGGAAGAAATCATTTAGCATTGTGGGGGAACAAAGCGGCTGCGAGACAGAAAAACAGGGCTCGGACCTCAGTTCTGACAACACTGCTTTCTATGTGGCTCTAGGCATCTTGTTCCCCTGAGTGTTGGTTTCCTCAACTAATGAAAGAAAAGCTCTGGGACCTGACAGGGGTGTGAGTGTTAAAAGAGATAATGTGCGTGGGAGCACTTCTCAGTCTACGAAGCTGTATGCAAATGGGAGGAGCCAATACCACCGAGCTGACAGGAACTCTCCTTCTAAAGTGAGGAAATAACTGTGCTGGTAGCAAAGGAAGTGAGCCAGGGAGAGAGTTTCAGCTAGTGAATAAAGGCTCAGCTACCTTGCTTATCCATCACCCACCTGTCAGTTTGTCGTACTGTGGTAGCTTCCATGTTGCTGTGATGCTGGAAGCTATGTCACTGGTATTTCAAATACCAGCAGGGTCACCCATGGTGGATGGGTTTCAGCAGAGCTTCCAGACTAAGACAGACTAGGAAGAAAGGCCTGGCAAACTACTTTTGAAAATTAGTCCATAAAAACCTGGTGGTTCACAACAGAATATGGACAGAAAAGTGCTAGAAGATGAATACCCTAGGTAGGTGGGAAGGCATTCAAAATCCACGGTGGCTGCAGCAATGGATTTGAGCATACCAATATTCATGCAGGTGGCACAGGACTGCACAATGTTTCGTTCTGCTGTACGTGGGTTCGCCATGAGTGAGCTGACTCAGCAGCAACTAATGATGACAACAACTCAGCTTATGGATATAAGGAGGAAAGCTGGGGAACTTCAAGAGGAGGAAGGCCAGTCCTCACGGTTGCCAACATCCTCTCTCCCACCCAGCTGGATCCAAGAGTACCCTTCCCATATTCTCCTTTTAGATCCATCACCCTCTGCTTCCTGCTCCTTGGTGAGAGGGGCGCACACTGCTGAAAATAAGCACAGCTGAGGTGTGGGGAAGAAACGTCTTTCAGAGCTGCGTGCATTTGTGACCATACCTGCCTTGCTTGTGGGCATCTTCATGTGCTTCTCGTCTCTGTCTTTGAGGCCTACTATGAAAATAAAAAATAAAGGTGTTCTAGAGGCAGTCTAGAGACTCAACGAAGCAACCCCTCACCCTCTAGCATTGCTTCAAATCTAAGCAGAATAAAATATGAAACAAAAAAACCTATGAAGCTTCGGTGGGTTAATTTAGCCTTTTGATGAGCATTTTCCAGTTCACCTCAGGAGCAGGGATTGAAAGATTAATAATTTAGGAGGCCTGATTTAAAGAGATCTGAACTAAAACATCTCCCCAGTGCCCAACCCAAGCCTGAAATTGCTGCCCTTCTTTAGAGTGTTCTTAATGACGTGTACATTTTAACTTGGCTCCTCCATAAAATTGTCACTAAGGAGAGTACCACTCTGCCTGCACCACTTGGGTTTCCTTGCCCTCTGGTGTCTGGTTTCAGTCAAATGGCAGGCAACAGAGGCGAGAGCGCAGGAGGAGAGAGAGGCCCGAGCATTTGCTCCTCCATTATCGCCCTGCTTCCAAGCCAGGGTACGGCAATAGCTGCCTCACTGGTATTACAGCCCTTGATCGGTGATTCACAGTTCAAGCTTTTGATATTGTTGTTGCTGTTAGGTGCCTTCCAGTCAATTTTGACTCCTAGCAACCTTATAGGACAGAGTAGAACTGCCCCAGGGAATTTCCTAGGCTGCAATCTTTACGGGAGCTGATTGCCTGGTCTTTCTCCCTTGGAGCCACTGGGTGGGTTCAAACTGCCAGTCTTTCAGTTAGCAGCCTAGCTCTTAACCATTGCGCCACCAGGGCTCCTTAAGCTTTCAATAAGCTTCAAAATACTATTTCCCCTTCAGGCCTAGGGTTAGTCATGGCTTCCTGCTATTTCTCATCCTTGAGTGCATCAATATGCCTAGTGGTTCCCTGAATCCTGCCCACAGCTTTTTGAGCAGCCCCTTTAGTCAGTTATCATTAGTTAAGCCCTTTCAGGTGCAATTCTGTTTTCTTCTAGGAACGGATGGATGCACAAGGCTTATGTCATCTGTAGCAAAGCAAGGCAGAGGCAGGTGTGAGCTCTGCAGGAACGGTTTACCAGAGTGAAGAAGAGCAAAGATTGGAGAGCAGCTGCTGTTTGGGCTGATGGGCCATACATGATGAGGCCACAGTCCGCCAAGGCAGAATCCTCTTCATACTCAACACCTGGCATAGTGCTGGGCCTGGGTGGACTCTCAAGCCATGTTAGTTCAAAGAAGGAAGCAATCAGTCCCCTTAGATGGGCACTATGGGAGCTTTGTCAAATTTTGAGATGCCACTCTTCTTTGCCTCCAAGAAGCTTAGATTCTAGCCTAGAAAAGGCTGTAAATAGGATCCCTTTTTATTGTTTTAATACTTTAGAAACTCTTTTTCTGCATACATGCCCATGTAAAACATTTGAAAAGTAGATTTAAACATAAAGGAGAGGATGAAAACCATTCAGAAATAACCACTGCCATCCTGGGTCCCTGGTGGCCCAGTGTTAAGAGCTCAGGCTGCTTACAAAAAGGTGAGCAGTTCGAATCTACCAGTTGCTCCTTGGAAACCCTATGGGGCAGTTCTACTCTGTTCTATAGTGTCGCTGTGAGTCGGAATCGACTCAACAGCAACAGGTTTGGTTTTTTTCTGGGTGGGGGGTTTATCCTGTATGTATCCTTACAGCTCTAACTGTGAGAACTAACGTTGTTTTACTTCGTGTCAGGTACTTGAACCTGTCATCTTGTTCCATCTCCACAACCACTTCTGGCTTGTATTAGCCTCATGTTACAGGTGAGGAAGATGAGGCCCAGAGAAGTTTCTTTGCCCAGCAGCTAGTAAGTGGCAGAGCCAGGCGTGAGCCCAGGCTGACTGCAACACCTTCCTGCCTGAACTTTGCCTGCTCCACACACACCTGCAAATTTCTTGGAAAATCACCTGCGTTTACAATGATGACAGAAAAAATGAATCACAGGGAGGACTATAGGAGATTATTTTTACTGTGAATACTGTAGTCTGAGGATAGACAAATCCATTTGTGTGTGTGTATATGTGTACAGGTAAGGAATTTCTCTGGCTAAACAATAATGAGAAATGATTTCTAAAAGAGGCCAGTTTCATGTGATTAGGTGAAAGTGGGAAAAATTATTTGAATCATTAATCTTCCAAATGAAGTTCAAAAGGTTATCATGAGTATGAGGCAACAAGTACATTTATTTTTCTGTCTTTCTTTTTACTGCCTCTAGGTAAAAATGCCACAGTGAAATTTAACACTTAAATCAAGGCAGCTTAAAAAATTACTCTCTCAGAAGTGACTCATTCATCTTCTTCTAATACCGAACAGTGGTGAATAAAAATTCTTGGGGAAAGAAATGATGAGAGAGTGTCATAAATCGGAATTATGATTAATTCAATCCTATGTACCTGAGGTTCAATGAATTTACGAATTTATATGGAAAAGCAAGCTATGCAACAGTAAATTCTGTACCTTTTTAACTTCTCTCCCAGCCAGTAATGTACACAGTTTAGCACAGACATTAAGGCTTTCAAATTCTGACTGCCTATTTCAAATTTGGGCTGAGTACTTACCAGTTGTGTATGTGTGAACTTGAGTGAGTTGCCTAATCTCTAAACCAGTAAGATGGGAAGGACCTCTAGCAGTGCAGTGGTTAAAGTGCTCAACTGCTAACCATAAAGTCAGCCGTTCAAAACCACCAGCCACTCAACAGGAGAAAAATGTGGCAGTCTGCTTCCATAAAGACTACAGCCTTGAAAACCCTATGCAGCAGTTCTACTCTGTCCTATAAGGTCGCTATGAGTCAGAATTGACTCGATGGCAGTGGGTTTGGTTTGGTTTATTAAAATGGAGATAGTGATAGTACCTACCTCCCACGTTGCTGAGAGGATTAAATGAGATCTAAAACACCTGCCTGGCACTGGCAGGTACTAAATAAACCCTAGCTCTACCAGATTGGTATGTTCATTTTTGCATCCTTATACATTCTTTGAAGGAGCCCTGGTGGCACAATGGTTAAGAGCTCAGCTGGTAACTGAAAGGTCAGCGGTTGGAAACCATCAGCCACTCCATGGGAGAAGAGATCTGGTGATCTTCTCTGGTAAAGATTACAGCCAAGAAAACCCTCTAGGGAAGTTCTACTGTGTCACATGGGGTCCCTCTGAGTCGAAATCGACTCAACAGCACCTGACAAGAAGTAATGCCGCTGTGAAGTGTCGCACACATTGCTCTGTTTCACCGTTCTTTGATGCGATGGTCTGGGGCGGCAGGAGGACACGCTGGCAGTTAGGAAGCTGGCAAGCTGCCTCGATCCCCAGCTTTTCTGACTGGTGGGAGAAGAAGGCAAGTTTCTCCTCTCTCCAGGCCCATTCCCTTGAATGTGGGATAAGGGACTGGGCCACAAGTTAGCTTTGAGACCTTCATGGTCTGTTCCAGGAGGCGGCATCCCTGAGATGCAAGAGTCCCGTTGGTAGATGCAGTCCTGAAAGGGTCATTCCACCAGTAAGGGTATGGGTTTCCACACAGTCACACCAGCACAGGGGGCGCGTGTGTGTTTAGTTTTTATTTATTTAATAAGGGTGCCACCATGATGTGATTTATGTTGACTTCTTGAATTGCTATAGAGGCTGTGCATTTTTCCATGTAATGGTTATTCTAGGTTCCTCCTCGGGTAGAAACAGTTCATCTCCTTTGGTTCCTTGGTTGGACTTTTGGGTGACTAATAATCTGCTTTTCAAACCACGGCCTTTAAGAATGTGAACACTTCTTAGCATCTGAGGCCTGCACATCTGTGGGAGACCTGAGTTGCCTGGAACAAAAGGACAGCAGAGGCTGTGTCTGGTGTGGGTAGGACAGTTCAGCTCTGACCCGCTGGCTTCTGTCCAGGCTCAGGACCATCTGAGCAAGACTTCTTTCTGCCACCATGACCAACTTCCTTCTTTACCACCTGGTGGGTCTCTCACACAGATCTGGCCTGCTGTTAGTTCTCACAGTTATAACTGTAAGGATACATACAGGATGGCAGTGATTATTTCTGGGTGGCTTTTATCTTGTCTTTTATGTTAAATCCATTTTTCAAATATTTTACATGGGCATGTAAGCAGAAAAAGAGTTTTTAAAATACCAAAACAATAAAAGGGATCCTATTTATCAGTTTGTTCTAGGCTAGAATCCAAGCTTCTTGAAAGCAAAGAGAATGGCATCTCAAAATTTGACAAACCTCCCTTTAGTGCTCATCTAAGGGGACAGATTGCTTCCTTCTTTGAACTAACACGTCTTGAGAGTCCACCCAGGTCCAGCACTGTGCAAGGTGCTGAGTATGAAGAAGACTCTTTATACTTACAGTCCTCATCCTGCCCCTGCGGACCAAGGGCTCACCTGTATGTATTGTCTGGGAGGAGGTTATCAACAGTACATTTGCCAAGGAGACAGCCTGTAATGCATTTCAGTGTGTAAAAGTGCCTATTGAACTTGTCTCTCTAGCCCCACCTCCCACCCTCTCACCCTGGGGAGTGGAGACATGAGACCAGGCCTACAGCCCAACCAAACCCAACCCACTGCTGTTGAGTTGATTCTGACTCATAGTGGCCGTATAGGACAGAGTAGCTCTGCCCCACAGGATTTCCAAAACTGTAAATCTTTAAGGAAGCAGACTGCCGCATCTTTCTCCCGTGGAAAGGCTAGTGGGTTCTTGGTTAGCAGCCGAGTGCTTAACCACTGTGCCACCAGGGCTCCTAGGCCTACAACAGGGGTAAGTAAAAACCTCCAGGGTGAACTCACAGTAACAGCAAGAATTAAAACCATTTGACTCGCTGGTTTGAAGTGAGGTGTCTTATGTTACTGGAAGGAGAGCAGATTTGCCATCAGGCAGCCTTCAGTTTGAATCTCTTGGTGGCCACAAAAAAAAAAAAAAGCTGGTAACCTTGGAGACTGATCTTTCTGAGCTTCCATTTTCTATAAAATGGGGGTGGGGGAATAATGCTAATTTTGCAGGGTTGCTATAAGGATTAAGAAAGAAAATGTTAGTTTGAACCACAGGAAATGCTGATATTCACCTGTTTTTGACCTACGAAAACACTTTCATATGGCTCAATCTGAATTTTACTTCCATCCATGTAACTTTCTGTTTTCATTTTTTGAAGGAGAGCACAGAATGTGGGGATGTGGGGGATGCAGAACTCTGAGGCCATGTTGTGTGACAATGGCACAAGTTTTTGTACCTTTCTGGGCTTGCTCTTCTCATCCTTAAAATGAGGAGGTTTCTAAATTCCCTAAGGTTTTGACATTCTGTAAAAACTATTTGATGAATGTTTGTCTCCTCCACTAGCCTGTCAGCACCTCAAAGGAAGGAGCCGGGACTATTTAGCTCACGATTGCCTCCCTAGCCCTGGGCACAATGTCTGGAGCATAGGAGGTAGTCAACGCATATATGTTGAATGAATGAATGAATGAAGTACAGGAATAGAAAGGGTCAGGATTCACTCATTTATTCATGCTCAACATTTGTTAAGCATGTATCAGACACTGACCGAACGTGAGGAGACAAGGATAAATGATACAGGTTGAGCCCTCAAGGGACTGATAGTCTAGAAGTGGAGACCGATGAGGAAAATAATGAGAATATTGAGTGATTAGTTCTCTGAGAGGAGAGACCAAGGTCTGTGGAAACTCAGAAGCAATCACCTAATTGAGACTTGAGAGACAGGAGGTAGGGGGGACCTGGGAAGTCTTCTCAGAGGACTTGACATTTCTGCTAACTATTGAAGGGGGAAGAGAACTGAGCTAGAGAAAGAAGAGAGAGAAGGGTGTTGTGGCCAAGGAGAACAACACGCACAGAGGCCTCAGGAAATCGTAAGGATGAGCAGCAAACAATAATTAAGTAGAGAGATAAGAACCCTGTCGGCTCTAGGGGAAGGTTTTGGCATCGATCTTCCTCTGGGTCTAGGAGTTTCTCAAAGCAGGGACCCCGGGTCCAAAGGACACGCTCTGCTCCTGGGTCTTCTTTCTTGGTGGCGGGAGGTCCCGCTCCTCTCTGTTCACTTCTCTCTTTTATAACTCAAAAGAGACTGACTCAAGATACATCTTAATCCTGTAGACTGTGTCCTGCCTCATTAGCATAACTGCCTCTAATCCTGCCTCATTAACATCATAGAAGTTAGGATTTACAACACACAGGATAATTACATCAGATCACAAAATGGTGGACAACCAACAATACTAGGAATCATGGCCTAGCCAAGTTGGCACACATTTTTGGGGGACACAGTTCAATCCATAACAAGAACCAAGACTCACAAGGTGAGGATTCAAAAGTTCAAGCAAACTATCCATAAAATGAAGAGACAAGATGAGAGACAATACTAATGTAAGAGAAATTCAATTTCAAGGTGTTCAGGGCACTGAGAGGGACCCAATCCATGACCCAACGGCTTTCACTTTGTCAGGACAGGGATTTGACAGCAGTGTTTCATACATCATTTTTACCTCTCTCCTGGCTTCTACCTTCCAGCACCTGAACTTGCTGAAGTCTCTCCTGTCCTAAAAACTCTTTCCTGTCTCTCCCTCTTATTATCACCCGATCTCAATCTTTCAGTACACAGCCAAGTTCCTTGTAAGAGTTATTTAGATTCACTCTCTTTCCTCCTCTCTTCAACCCATTGCCCCCTGCCTCTTCTTGCTGAGGTCATTAGTGACTCTTAGTTGCTGTATCTAGGGATCACTTCTCAGTCCTCTACCCAAGCGATTTTGACTTTTGTGTGATCTGATCCTATTGACCACTCCTTCCTTCTGGAAACCCTTGACCTCTCACTGCAAATGCCTCACTAGTCTGGGAGTCTCGTGAAGGCACACACTGTATCTTATGTAGTCATTGGTGGAGCACCCAGTGCCCAGTGTGGTGCCTTCCCTGTAACAAGAATTTGATAACCGAGGACTAAATGGCCCTTTTAGCATCCCTGATACCTCTCTATTCTGGTTCTACATCTAGTTCTCTGGTCCCTTATCTTCATCTTCCTTCACTGAATCCTCTTTCTCTATCCTCTCCTTAGACATTGCTCTTCCGCGGGGTCCTTGATCGTGTCCTCCCTTCATGCTGCACACTCTCTCTGGATCACCCCATCTACCACCACCTATAAAGATGACCTTTAAATGCATCTTTCCAGGCCTGATTTCCATCTAGCTGCAGGCCCATATGCCCTCCTGCCTACTGGACAACTCTACCTTATAAGCACATCAAGGCCAATATGTTCATACTGAAATCATCATCTTTTCCCCCAAACCTGCTCCTCCTCCTGTATTCCTTACCCCGGCACCACCATCTACCCAGTCGTCCAATCCAAATACCTGCTAGACATTCACCCTAAACTCTCGCACCCTAAAACCCATAGCCAATCTAAGTCTGATGATTCTGTCCAATCCATCTCCACCACCCCTGTTCATTTCCACTATTATCATCTTAGTTCAGGCCTTCATCATCTCTCATCTGGACTAAGGCATAGACTCTGGATTAGTCTCTCCACCTCCCTGCAGCACCTGCACATCCATCCACCCCACTGCCACCAGCGTAATCTCTCTGAAATGGAAATCAGTCGAATATATCCTCTTAACCTTCAGAATAAATTTGAATTCTTTTTTTTTTTTCCTATCTTCCTGTCCCTTCCTGCCTTCTCATCCTGCCTCCGGACTGGAGCCGCCTATTTGGTCTCCTGTGTCTGACTGAACTAAGAAGTACACTCCTCACGTGTATCATTTTTTGTTTTATAGTCCTATCTAACCACTGTCTGAAGAGTGGGCTTCAGGAATGGTTTCAGTTCTGGGTTAACAGAGCATTCGGGGGACCATAGTTTCGGAGGTTCCTCCAGTCTCTGTCAGACCATTAAGTCTGGTGTTGTTACGTGAATTTGAGTTCTGCTCCGCACTTTTCTCCCACTGCATCCGGGACTCTGTTTTGTTCCCTGTCAGGGGGTCATTGGTGGTAGCCAGGCACCATCTAGTTTCTTCTGGTCTCAGGCTGGTGGAGTCTCTGGTTTATGTGGTCCTTTATCTTCTTGGGCTAATATTTTCCATGTGTCTTTGGTTTTCTTCATTCTCCTTTTCTCCAAGTGGGATGGGACCAATTGAAGCATCTTAAAAGGGTTCTCGAAAGCTTTTAAGACCCTAGACACCACTCACCAAAGTGGGATGCAGAGTACACAATACCGGGGAAGCCAGTACAACTTGAACAAGGAAACGTCATGGGAGCTCCATAGACACATCCAAACTCCCTGAGGGACCGAATTGCTGGGCAGAGGGCTGTGGAGACCATGGTCTCGGGGAACTTCTTAGCTCAATTAGCATAACACAGTTTATAAAGAAAATGTTCTACATTCTACCTTGGTGGGTAGCATCTGGGGTCTTAAAAGCCTGTGAGCAGCCATCTGAGATACTCACTGGTTTCATCCCTTCAGGGGCAAGGGGGAATGAAGAGAACAAGATACAAGGGAAAGATTAGTCCAAATGACTAACGGACCACAACTACCATGGCCTCCACCAGACTGAGTCCAGTACAAATAGATGGCACCCAGCTACAACCACTGACTGCTCTGACTGGGATCACAACAGAGGGTCCCGGGCAGAGCTGGAAAAAATGTGGAACAAAATTCTAACTCACAAAAAAAGACCAGACTTACTGGCCTGACAGAGACTGCAGAAACCCTGAGAGTATGGCCCCTGGACACCCTTTTAGCTCAGTAATGAAGTCACTCCCGAGGTTCACCATTCAGCCAAAGATTAGACAGTTCCATAAACAAAACGAAACTAATGGGGCACATTGGTCCAGGGACAAGGACTAGAAGGCAGGAGGGGACAGGAAAGCTGGTAATAGGGAACCCAGGGTTGAGGAGGGACAGTGTTGACATGTCGTGGGGTTGTTAACCATTGTCATAAAACAATACGTGTACTAACTGTTTAATGAGAATCTATTTGTTTTGTAAACCTTCATCTAAAGTATAATTTTAAAAAAAACAAAGTGGGATGCAGAACATTTTCTTAATAAACTTTGTTATGCCATTTCACCTAGATGTCCCCCGAAACTATGGTCCCCAGGCCCCAGCCCCAGCCCCAGCTACTCTGTCCCTCAACTAAATTTGAATTCTTTAACATGACAGAAAGTATGATGATGGTGCTTCCAGCTTCTGGTAGGTTCAGTTTGCCTTCCCAGAGCATGTCCAGAGCACTGGAATTTGTCCAGTGGCCTGTGGTTATAGACAGGTTATGTCTCCATTCTACTGGGGAGAAAGGGACAGGTAATAAGTATTGCTTCACTCAGCATGATTTGTGAGAGGGGACCCACCCTGGCTGTGCCTCCCATGGAGATTTTGGGAAAACACGTGACCGTGTGTCAGGGCCGGGACTAGGGGGAGGCAAGAGAGGCACCTAGGGTGCAAAATTTAAGGAGGCACTTGGATGGCCCTGCGAGTGTTGCCTCATCATAGTCCTGGCCCTGTTGTGTGTATGTCTTTACCTTGCTTCCTGCTTTATTAGTGTGAATCAAGAACTGTGAAAAGAAGCCTGGATACAAATTACCAGCAACTTACGGGCTTCAAGTCTAGATGAAATTAAGCAAGCCCTCTTATAAATCAGAATAGACTCGATGTCAGCGGGTTTGGTTTTTTGGTTCTTAAAATTTAGGCTACATAAAAATAAAATTTAAACTGGTTAGTGGAGTCCCTGGGTGGTGCAAACAGTTGACACACTTGGCTGCTAACCAGAAGGTTGGAGATTTGAGTTCACCCAGAGGCATCTAGGAAGAAAGTCCTGGCGATCTGCTGCTGAAAAAATCAGCCATTGAAAACCCTATAGAGCAGTTCTACTCTGACTCACAAATGGGATAGACATAAGTCTGAATCGACACAACGGCAACTGGCTTTACTAGTAACCTGGTTAGTGGGGTATAAGTTGGGTCTACCATTCTGGAAGGTAAATTTGTTCAAATATATCTAGAACTTTAAATGTTCTCATCCCATTTGACCCACTAATTTCACTTCTAGGCATCTATCCTATGTAAATAATCATGCATGTAGACAACTATTCTTATGTACAAAGATAGTCTCACAGACTATTTATAGTAACAAAAGGAAGCAGCTAAATGTCCATAAATAGAGGGAAATGCTTAAGTGCTGGTATATTATTCACTACTATGTAGTCATTCAAATGATAACTCCATAGACTTTTAAAATAAGTAAACATGTAGACAATATTATGTTGAGTAAAATAAGAAGTTTACAAAACTCTGTGCATAGAATAATCCCAAACTATTTAATCTTCAATATATGCTTAGGAAATAAGACTAGAATACACAAGATTATTTCTGGGTTTGGAGATTATGAGTGATTTTTTTGGTTTTTAATAATTTTTCCATGTTTTTGTTTTTTAATTTAAACGATGGTCATATATGTTCTTCTTAATAATAATAAAAGAGGAAGTCCTTTTAAGAAATATTTTTTAAAGAAAGACTATTTTGCTGTCTGGAACTCTTAATCATTGGTATTACTAATAAGTTGTCATGGTAACTCTGGTTTGGGGGAGAAGCTGAGAAGTTTTTGATGGCGACCAATAGGGTTTGTTGCTATTGTTGCTTTTAATCCTCTTGAGCACATTTGGCTCAAATAATCTCTATGGGTGCACTACTCCACAAATTTGACTGCTTTCTGCCCAAGCAACTTCTGACCTTGACTGTAATTGTGCATACAGCTTGTGCACAGAGGGTGCTCTCCCTGCGCCGGGGCTCACCATAACCACTGCATGTTTCAGCTCCTGGTCTGGTGATGCTGCTGTAACGGCTTGAAACAAATTCTGTGAGCTGTCTGTCGCTGGCTGTGCAGGAGCTCCCTCCAACCCCAGGACAGGAGGGCACGCAAGAGCCAGACACCCAGACTCCTGAAAGCTGGACTTCCTTTCATACAAATGATATTTCCGACCTCTCGTCATATCCACGTCCAGAAATTTTAAAAGCCAAGGCTCAATTTGGAACTAAGGCTGGTGTCACTAAGTTGTAGAAAATGAGTAAAGAACCAAGAATCAAGAATGCCCTTACTGCCTCCATTTCCTCATCAGGAAAGAGAGAGAGCTGGACTGGGTTGTCTCTAAATGTCATTTTTTATTGACTAATGTCAGGCAAGCAGGTGTGCGGAGGCGCACACACATTGACAGCGCTGCCGCCGTCAGAGCCCTACGCCAGGCGAGTGCCCAGGGGTCACTGGGAAGCCTGGCTCCCTGGGACCCACAGGACGGCACGTACTGTGTTGGCAACCGGCAGCTCATCTGCAGGCAGCTCCATCCCTGCACCCTGCAATTTACAGGTTGAGGACAATTTAATGAAGATTTAAAAAGGGACCCACAAACCCAGGCAGAAATCATTAGAAACAATCATTCCCACTAATAAGAGGTCCCGTTGGTTCTTTCAGAATTAGCAGATTTGTTCTAACTTTAGGTTGCAGATACTCACACATTGCCCCCCCCTTTTTTTAATGTTTATGCATTCTTTTTTCATTCTTTATCCAGAAGAGATTTAAGAGTATGTGTAACAGCACTATATCTAAGCTAGCATCATTTAAAAAGGAAGTATAATCCTAACTTTCTAAAAGAGAGGAAGCGGGACAACAAGGGAAAAGCAGGAAAAAGGCTTTCACATAATACACCATATGCTGGAAGCAATGCTCGATTTCCAGAACAAAGTCACAAGCTTGCTTTGCACACCCCTTGCCCTAACTCCTCCATCCCTAAATGTCCACTCACCTGCCTTTCTTAGTCATCTCATGTCCTTCGCCTCCTTGCCAGTGCACTCGGCTTTCAGTGGCCAAAACCCATCCCCACCACAAAAAGAAGATGCCAAATTTTATATTCTGGACAGCCAACATGGGTTTCCAAGTCCAAACAGGTCTCTTCAGAAACAGCAAAAAGAAAAAGGATGTTCTTTTTCTCTCTTAAGACATTATTGGTCTATTCGTTATTAGAAGGATGTTTACTCATGAAAAAAAAAAATCAACCCACAGTATGTAATCTGCAGAGCAGGAGAAAGCAATTTCTGCTAAACCTATAAATCCTCCTACGTCAGTTGCGAGGGATTTTCTGAACTGAGGCTGAATTCCCGTGTCCCTGTGGAACAATTATTTTGGCTAGTCTAAACGAGTTCATCGTCAAATGTTACGGATATATTGGTGAAGGGCATGTATTTTCTGGTCCAATGAATAGAAGGAAATAAAACTGGACCAAAGCAATTTCCAAAACGAGAAATGCCAGAGGTGCGGAACCACTTCTTTTGTCATGTTAATGAGTGCCTCCCTGGATCTATTTTAAGCTTCCAGCCATTATTTGCTTTAGCTGAGAGCTGGGTTTGGACAAGTCGCAGCCCCCACCGCTTCTTCCTGTGGCTGAAGCAGTAGAGCCTCAGAGTTCAGTACCTGTACTCTTGTCTGCACGGCTGAGGTTAGGAGGGCAAGTGGGGAAGAGGCTTTTTATCTTTGTTTTGCACAGAAAAAACCAAGTTTCCTTATCAGTTGCACTATTCTTATTATGAACCCTCATCAGACTTTTCCCGTTTGATAATTGTTGTTGTTGTGTGACATCAAGTCGATTCCGACTCATAGCGACCTCTTGTGACAGAGTAGAGCTGCCCCATAGGATTTTCTTGGCTATAACCTTTTACTAGTGATTTAGGAAATAGTATTGGAGTCATTATTTGCTGTCCTTGAGCATAGAGAATGTGAGCCAGCTGGAGCTGGACTCACAAGGACACATCAACTGGGCCCTGAGATATAAAGACAATAGCCAGGACAATCTTGGAAAATACCTTTTACCCTAAAGGCACTCTTTCACAGAAACCAATCAAACAGAACACAAAAGACTTTCCACTCTTACCTTTTTCTATTAGCATTTAGTGCATAGAAAATTTGTTGGACCAGTGAAGACCCTCCTGACTATCATTACTGAAACCTGTACCGATGATTATTAAGAAAGAAGATTCAAAATATAGACTCCCATTGATCTAGCAGTTTTTAACCTATTGGTGAAAAGGTGAAGCTTTTAATGATTTCACCCATTTTGTGATGCTAATATATACTGATGATTCTGTAACGTTCCTCAGATTAGGGCAGGTATTACCTCTGGCAGCTTGCTTGTCTGTTTTCCCACTCTTGTCTATTCTGTAATAAATATTTCCTCGGACTTGGGCGGACATAGCTGTGACAGCATGCTTGTCCATTTTCCCACTTTTGTCTACTCTGTAATCCTCAGATTCTGGCAGACATTAACTGGCAGCATGCTTGTTCGTTTTCCCACTCTTGCCTATTCTGTAATATTTCCTTGGACTCAGGCAGACACAGCTCTAGCAGCACGCTTGTCCAGCTTCCCACTTTTGCCTTTTTGAATATATGCTGAATAAAACTTTCTTTTTGCTTTACTAAACTTTGTGATGTTTCTTCCCTACAACAGTATTTAATAAGATAATTATAGCTGTTAAGTCCTTGTTGTTGTCGTTGTTGTTAGGTGCCACTGAGTCGGTTCCGACTTGTAGTGAGTGACCCTGTGTACAACCGAACAAAACACTCCCTGGTCCTGCCATCTTCACAATCGTTGTTATGCTTGAGACCATTGTTACAGCCACTGTGTCAATCCATCTCGTTGAAGGTCTTCCTCTTTCTCCTCTTTTTTTGATGCTTACTCAAACACTCTGCTATAATTGACAGGTTAGATAGAGTTTGTGTCTTCAGCAAAGAAGAACAGCTTTGTGAAAAAGGACAGTATTAGGTATTACCAGTCGCCATGGAGTCAGTTCTGATTCATGGTGACCCCATGTGTGCCAGTGCCAGTAGAACTGTGCTCCATAAGATTTTCAATGGCTGATTTTTCTGAAATAGATCGCCAGGCCTTTCTTCTGAGGTGCCTCTGAGTGGACTTGAGCCTCCAACCTTTTGGTTAGCAGTCAAGCACATTAACTGTTTGTACCAGCCAGGGACTCTGTCCATAGGAACTTCAAACTATTAACTCCTGAAAGCTGAGCTGACATTATTTCACTAACTTTCACAGTGTACCAGTGTACGGAGTCAAGACTTCCATGACTCTTTTTAGTTGAGAAGCCAACAGTTTCATGAAATTGCTAACCTGAGATCCAACAGAACAAGAATTAATTACCTAGAACGGAACGAACTGATGGAAATTTTACTGAGGTTGTTTATGGGAATATTGTTGATTGGTTTGAATGTTGTATTTTCTGGATATATAAGAACGTCCCTTCTCTTTCGTCTTATGCTATCTGTAATTCACAATAATTTTATAAATTATCCTTTTGCAAACTAAAATCAGACAGTTAAAAATGATATAACATTTTCACTGACACAATTTCCCTTCTCCTAATTTATAAACTCTTACTCAATTTCTTTACTTTTCATGGCAATATAGTTGTTTGCATATGTTCATTAAGAATGTGTCCTCCTCCAATACTGGGGAAACCAGCACAACTTGTACAAGGAAAGGTCATGGAAGCTCCATAGACACATCCAGACTCCCTAAGGGACCAAATTCCTGGGCGGAGGGCTGTGGGGACCATGATCTCGGGGAACATCTAGCTCAATCGGCATAACACAGTTTATAAAGAAAATGTTCTACATTCTACCTTGGTGAGTAGCATCTGGGGTCTTAAAAGCCTGTGAGCAGCCATCTGAGATCTTCCACTGGTCTCATCCCTTCGGGAGCAAGGGAGAATGAAGAGAACAGGATACAAGGAAAAGATTAGTCCAAATGACTAATGGGCCACAGCTACCAAGGCCTCCATCAGACTGAGTCCAGTACAGCTAGATGGTGCCTGGCTACCACCACTGACTGCTCTGACTGGGATCACAACAGAGGGTTCTGGACAGAGCTGGAGAAGGATGTAGAACAAAATTCAAACTCACAAAACGAAGACCAGATTTACTGGCCTAAAGGAGACTGGAGAAACCCCGAGAATATGGCCCCCAGACACACTTTTAGCTCAGTGGTGAAGTCATTTCCAAGGTTCACCTTTCAGCCGGGGATTGGACAGCCCCATAAAACCAAATGGGACTAATGAGGCACAGCAGTCCAGTGACAAGGGCCAGAAGGCAGAAGGGGACAGGAAAGCTGTTGATAAGGAACCCAAGGTTGATTAAGGATAGTGTTGACGTGTTGTGAGGTTGTTAACTACTGTCATAGGGCAACATGTGTACTGTTAAATGAGAAACTATTTTGTTCTGTAAGCCTTCATCTAAAGTGAGAATAGCAGCACAATTGGAAGAGCATAGCCGATGTCACTGAATTGTGCATGTAGAAATTTTTGAAATGGTGTATCTTTGGCCATGTATATTTTCAGCAAAAAAAAAAAAAAAAAAGGTCGAGAAGGGAGAGGGTTGACATGTTGTGGGGTTGTTAACCAATGTCATAAAACAATATGTGTACTACTGTTTCATGAGAAACTATTTGTTTTGTAAGCCTTCGCCTGAAGTACAATTAAAAATATATATATATGAAAAAAAAAAAAAGAATGTGTCCTTCTCAAGGACTAGAAGGCTGGAGGAGACAAAAAAGCTGGTCATAGGGAACCCAAGTTTGAGAAGGGACAGTGTTGACATGTCATGGGGTTGTTAACCATTGTCATAAGGCAATATGTGTACTATTTAATGAGAAACTATTTGTTCTGTAAACTTTCATCTAAGGTACAAAAAAAAAAAAAGAATTATCTATGTGAGATCAAATTGACAACAGCAACTCAAAAGGTTTGATGGGAAGTGTAGGGTCAAGAGAGTTGAAGATAATGGTGATGGAATAATTTGGAAAAGGATAGTGAGAATAGCGGCATAACTGGAAGAATGTAATCGATGTCACTGAATTGTACATGTAGAAACTTTTGAAATGGTGTAACTTTGGCTATGTGTATTTTCACCAAAAAAAAAAAAAAAAAGTCCTCCAAGGTCGAGAAGGGAGAGTGTTGACATGTCGTGGGGTTGTTAACCAATGTCATAAAACAATATGTGTACTGACTGTTTAACGAGAAACTATTTGTTCAGTAAACCTTCGCCTAAAGTACAATAAAAAAAATTTAAAAAAAAGAATGTGTCCTCCTTTTTTTTTTAAATAATATGTTATTGTGTTTTCAGTGGAGGTTTACACAGCAGTTTAGGTTTCCATTCAACAATTTCTACACAAATTGTTTGGTGACATGGGTTGCATTCTTCAGAATGCATGAACATTCTCAATATTTCCATTCTGGTTGTTCTGTTTCCATTAATTTAGTTTCCCTGCTCCCTTACATTCTCATCTTTGTTTGAAAGTAATTATTGACCATTTGGTCTCATACAGATGATTTTTTAAAAAGCACAGTAGTCATGAGTGATAGTCTTTATTCTGTGAACTAATTTGTTGTTTAGCTAACAGGTTACCTCAGGGGCTAGTTTTGGTTCAAGATTTAAAGAGTATCTCAGGGCAATAGCCTCTGGAGTCATCCAGTCTCAACCAGTCAGGTATGTCTGTCTGGTTTTTTTTTTTAGGAATTTGAGGTACTGTTCCACATTTTTCTCCCATTCTATCTGAGACCACCTATTGTATCCCTGGTCAGAATGATTGGTAGTGGTAGCTGAGCACCATCTAGTTCTTCTGGTCTCAGCATAGATGAGGCTGTGGTTCATGTAGACTATTAGTCCTATAAACTAGTGTCTTCTTTGAGTCTTGGTTTCCTTCTTTCTCTTTTGCTCCGGATGAGTTGTATCTTAGATGGCTATTCACAAGCTTTTAAGACCCCAGACACTACTCACCAAACTAGGATGTAGAACATGAACTTTATGAACTATTTATGCCAATTGACTGAGATGTCCCATGAGACTATGGTCCTAATCCTTCAAATCCAGGAAACCAATCCTGCAAGGTGTTTGCGTATGTCTAAGAAGTATCCATACCTGTGCCTCCTATATGCTTTATTATATATACGAATATATGTGCATACAGTCACATATATACATATGCATACATCTATATATACACACATGTATACTCACATATATGTACTCCTTTTTAACTGGATATAATTGAAAGAATCAATTACGCAATCAAGATCTTGCCTGGAATGCCCTATTTGAGAATGATGCTCATTTAATCAGGTATGACAAGCCATTTTAAGGAGCAAAGGTTGGCCATAGTTATGGAGCCAATGCCTACACAGTCCTCTCAGGGAAACTATCCTGGGACCTGGCTTATAGCATCCAGGTTTATAGGTGGTCTAGCCTTACAAGGAAGGCAAGTCAGTTCCAGGCAGGCCCTTGGGGGTATTTTTGAAACCTCAAGAATTTATAGGTATTACAGGTGAAATTTGGTGGACAGTTTCTTGGACTTGGTTTCCTAGTCTTAGGAGAGCAAACAATACACCCATTGAGGGTGAGTCAATTCCAACTCATAGCGATCCTATTGGATGGAGTAGAACTGCCCTATAGGGTTTCCAAGGAGCGGCTAGTGAATTTGAACTGCAGACCTTTTGGTTAAAGGCCAAACACTTAACCACCAGGGCTCCAGAAAACAATAGATGCTTTTAAAAGTCCAATCTGAGATTCCTTATGACAACTTTCAGATGTTAATTTGGAATTGTTTGGTAATGTTGTTGTTGTTAGGTGCCATTGAGTTCATTCCAACTCATAGCAACCCTATGAGCAACAGAAAGAAACACTGCCCAGTCCTGCACCATCCTCAAAATCGTTGCTATGCTTGAGCCCATTGTTGCAGCCACTGTGTCAATCCATCTCGTTGAGGGTCTTCCTCTTCTTCCCTGACTCTCTACTTTACCAAGCATGATGTCCCTCTCCAGGGACTGATCCCTCCTGATAACATGTCCAAAGTATACGAGATGAAGTCTCACCATTCTTGCATCTAAGGAGCATTCTGACTGTACTTCTTCGAAGACAGATTCGTTCATTCTTTTGGCAGTCCATGGTATATTCAATACTCTTAGCCAACACCATAATTCAAAGGCATCAGATTTTCTTTGGACCTCCTTATTTGTTGCCCAGCTTTCACACACGTATAAGGCAATTGAAAACAACATGGCTTGGGTCAAGGGCACCAGAGTCCTTAAAGTAACATCTTTGCTTTTTAATACTATTAAAGAGGTCTTCTGCAGCAGATTTGCCCAATGCAACGCATCATTTGATTTCTTGACTGCTGCTTCCATGGGTGTTGATTGTGGATCCAAGCAAGATGAAATCCTTGACAACTTCAATCTTTTCTGCATTTATCATGATGTTGCTTATTGGTCCAGTTGTGGGGATTTTTGTTTCCTTTATGCTGAGGTGTAATCCATAGTGAAGGCTGTGGTCTTTGATCTTCATCAGTAAGTGCTTCAAGTCCTCTTCACTTTCAGCAAGCAAGGTTGTGTCATCTGCATAACAGAGGTTGTTAAATGAGTCTTCCTCCAATCCTGATGCCGTGTTCTTCATATAGCCCAGTTTCTTGGATTATTTGCTCAGCGTACAGATTAAGTACAGTGAAAGGATACAACCCTGATGCACACCTTTCCTGACTTTAAACCACTCAATATCCCCTTGCTCTGTTCGAACGACTGCCTCTTGGTCTAAGTACATGTTCCTCATGAGCACAATTAAGTGTTCTGGAATTCCCATTCTTCACAAAGTTATCCATAATTTGTTAAGATACACACTGTCGAATGTCTTTTGCATAGTCAATAAAACACAGGTAAACATCTTTCTAGTATTCTTTGCTTTCAGCCAGCATCCATCTGACATCAGCAATGATATCCCTTGTTCCACGTCTTCTTCTAAATCCAGCTTGAATTTCTGGCAGTTCTCTGTCGATGTACTGCTGCAACCACTTTCAAATGATCTTCAGTAAAATTTTACTTGGATGTGATATTAGCGATATGGTTCGATAATTTCCACATTTGGTTGGGTAACCTTTCTTTGGAATAGGCATAAATATTGATCTCTTCCAGTCAGTTGGCCAGGTAGCTCTCTTCCAAATTTCTTGGCGTAGATGAGTGAGCACTTCTAGCCCTGCATCCGTTTGTTGAAACATCTCAATTGGTATTCCGTCAATTCCTGGAGCCTTGTTTTTCACCATTGTTTTCAGTGCAGCTTGGACTTCTTCCTTCACTACCATTGGTTCTTGATCATATGCTACCTCCTGAAATAGCTGAACGTTGACCAATTCTTTTTGGTACAGTGACTCTGTGTATTCCTTCCAACTTCTTTTGATGCTTCCTGTGTCGTTCAGTATTTTGCACATAGACTCCTTCGCTATTGCAACTCGCAGCTTGAATTTTTTCTTCACTTCTTTCACCTTGAGAAACGCTGAGTGTCTTTTTCCCTTTTGGTTTTCTAACTGCAGGTCTTTGCACATGTCATTATAACAGTTTACTTTGTCTTCTTGTGCCATCCTTTGAAATCTTCTGTTCAGCTCATTTACTTCATCATTTCTTCCATTTGTTTTAGCTACTCTATGTCCAAGAGCAAGATTCAGAGTCTCTTCTGACATCCCTTTTGTTCTTTTCTTTCTTTTTAATGACCTGCTTTCTTCATGTACGATGTCCTTGATGTCATTCCACAACTCACCTGGTCTTTGGTCATTAGTGTTCAATACATCAAATCTATTCTTGAGATGGTCTCTAAATTCAGGTGGGATATAATCAAGGTCGTACTTTGGCTCTCGTGGACTTGTTCTAATTTTCTTTAGCTTCAGCTGGAACTCGCACATGAGCAAATTGATGGTCTGTTCTGCAGTTGGCCCCTGGCTGTATTCTGACTGATGATATGGAGCTTTTCCATCATCCCTTTCCACAGATGTAGTTAATTTGATTCCTGTGTATTCCATGTGGCGAGGTCCACATGTATAGTCGCTGTTTTTGTTGGTGAAAAAAGGTATCTGCAATAAAGAAGTCGTTGGTCTTGCAAAATTCTATCATGCAATCTCTAGCATAATTTTTATCACCAAGGCCGTATTTTCCAACCTCCGATCCCTCTCCTTTGTTTCCAACTTTTGCTTTCCAATCACTAGTAATTATCAATGCATCTTGAGTGCACGTTTGATCAATTTCAGACTGCAGACATTGGTAAAAATCTTCAGTTTCTTCATCTTTGATGTTAGTGGTTGGTGAGTAAATTTGAATAAAATAATATTAACTGGTCTTCCTTGTAGTCATATGGATATTATCCTATCACTGACAGCGTTGTATTTCAGGATAGATCTTGATCTGTTCTTTTTTGCAATGAATGTGATGCCATCACTCTTCAATTTGTCATTCCTGGCATAGTAGACCAGATTATTGTCTGATTCAAAATGGCCAATACCAGTCCATTTCAGCTCACTAATGTTTAAGATATCAATATTTATGCATTCCATTTCATTTTTGATGATGTCCAATTTTCCTAGAGTCATACTTCGTACATTCCAGTTCCTATTATTAGTGGAAGTTTGCAGCTGTTTTTTCTCATTTTGAGTCCCGCCATATCAGCAAATGACGGTCCTGAAAGCTTGACTTCATCCATGTCATTAAGGTCGACTTTACTTTGAGGAGGCAGCTCTTCCCCAGTCACCTTTTGATGACTGAGAGGCTCATCTTCTGGTATTATATCAGACAATGTTCTGCTGCTATTCATAAAGTTTTCACTAGCTAATTTTTTTCAGAAGTAGACCACCATGTCCTTCTTCCTAGTCTGTCTTAATTTGGAAGCTCAGCTGAAACCTGTGCACCATCAGTGACCCTGCTTGTATTTGAATACAGGTGACATAGCTTCCAGCATCACAACAACACACAAGCTCCAGCAGCACAACAAACCGACAAACACATGGGGGTTTGATGATGTATGGCTCCAGATTTTGCAAAGAAAACTGAAGGAGGCCTTTATGGTAAATTAACACTCTTGAAGCATCTATGTAAATAATCAGCTAAACCTAATGAGACTACCCTTTTTTTGTGTAATCAAGAATAATCTTTCTTTGAAATTATGTATGATCACAAAGGGAAGGGATGTCAGGAAACTGTCATACTTTGAGAAATAGGCAAAAGGGAATACTGGGTGTTTTTTTCAGTAGAAGATTGAGCCTTGTCTGGTGGACCCTACAGGAATATCTGATCCAATAAATAGCGATCCATATAGATAAATAAAAAAACCAATTGCCATTGAGTCAGTCCCATGTGTTGCAGAGTTGAACTATGTTCCATAGGGTTTTCATGGCTGTGACCGTTTGGAAGCAAATCTCCAGGCCTTTCTTCTGAGGCCTCTGAGTGGGTTCTAACCGCAAACCTTTTGGTTAGCAGTAGAACATCTAACTGTTTGAACCACTCAGAGACTCCTTCTGATCCTATAGGGGTGTGCAAAGAAGTCCCGGGGTGGTGCAAACAGTTAAGTGCTCCAAAAAGTTGGTGGTTCGAACACACCCAGAGGTGCCTTAGGTCAGAGTCCTTGACTTCTAGGTCTTTTAATGCCCATCTATAATGTGATTTCTTTGTCAATTCCCTATCACCATTTCCCTGCTGAGGATCAATCTCATAAATTACCTAGTGTTGGTGTCACACTAAAAGCATTTAAATTACTTAACTCAAGTTATTTAATATGGTAGTGACAATAGGCTATCCTGAGACTGCCCACCATCTATAATGATATTTTCATGATTAATGGGAAGTCTAGATTGACAAGAATCCTCAATTAGTAGGAGTCAAATTTTTTCCCAGTCTAAGTATTGTGGTCTGAACATTCCCAGCCCAGTCTTCCACACCTGCTGCAGCCTCCACTATAGGGCCTAGGATCTACAGACTACCAGACTATGCCATTTTGATAGCAGGGCCTTGCTGTTACCCACACATAGTTTTTCATTACAAACATCATCACATACTTGGTGCCCACACTTGGTAGAAATCAACAAATATTTTCTGAATGAATAAATGAATAAATACTGCCATTAATACTTTATGTTTGGAATTATTTCTGGAATGTCAAGAACATGAATCATACCTTAGGATTTTCTTATTTTTAGTATTCTCTTCTTAAGAATGACTAAGGAGGCAAAACTAGCATTTTTTGAATACCTACCTCCTACAGATAACTCGAATGGGTCCATTTCTCTCCAACTGCACTGCCATCACCCTAATCCAGTCTCCATCAACTCTTCCCAGGACCACTTCAGTAGCTTCCTAATTAGACCCCTGAGTCCACCCTTGCCTCCTATGCCCATTATTAATTTATTGCCTCTCAGCCCCAAACCTACCCTTCTTTGCCCCATTTTGGGATACTAGAGCTGGACTTTGCAAACTGCATTTCTCCTTTGTCAGCCAGTGTGAGGCTAGGCTCTGACAATAGAGGGCGCTGGACAGAATCTGTAAGGCTGGAGGAGGGAGAAGAAAATTTTCTTCTTCCTGTTCTGTTTTTTTTAAAGTGGTACCCTGGTGGTACCGTGGTTAAGTGCTCAGCCACTTGCTGAAAGGTCGGTGGTTCAAACCCACCAGCTGCTCTACAGGAGAAAGATGTGGCAATCTGCTTCTGTAAAGATTATAGACTTGGAAACTCTATGGGGCAGTTCTACTCTGTCTATAGGGTCACTATAAGTTGGAATCAACTCGATGGCAATGGGTTTTGTTTTAATATTAGAAGTAAATAATGAACATTTGCAAAGTGCTATGTCAATGCACAGAGTAATACCACAAAAATAATATGTAACAATATCTTCAACAAGTGACCCATGGAAAACCAATAACAACAACAACAAAAACCAAACCAGTTGCTCGCAGAGTTGATTCTGACACACAGCAACCCTATAGGACAGAGTAGAACTGCCCCATAGGGTTCCAAAGGCTGTAATCTTTACAGAAGCAGACTGCCACATCCAGGGCTTTGAAATGGTTTGTTCCAGTTTCAACCCGTGCTGAGAATTTGCATTTCCATCCCAGATATACTGAATCAGAACCTACAGTTTAACAAGATCCTCAGGTGATTCTTACGTATAATAAATTTTGAGAACCATGGCTCTACTAGTGGTTCTCTGAATTGGTCCCTAACCAGCAGTGTTAGCATCACCTGGGAACTTGTTAGAAATACAAATTGTCAGCAGGGGTTTGAACCAGAACAACTGGTTGGAAGCCCTGGCCACATCTTTCTTCTGTGGAGCAGCTGGTGATTTCAAACCACTGACTTTTTGGTTAGTAGCCAAACGCTTTAACCTCTGTGCCACCAGGGCTCCTTTGAAAACCAACAGACAGTTTAAAGTGAAAAGTAGTCAAAAGTAGTGGTTCTCAACCACTACTTGGGCCCACCTAGTAGGCCTAAGACCAGTGGGTGGCCTTGGGGAAACCAAATCGATATAGATATTGTATCTGCCAAGATGATTTTACTTGCAAAAAATAGAGACTTTACTCAAACTGACTTAAACCATAGAGAAATTTGTTATCTCACAAAACAAGAAGTCTAGGTTACAGGGTTGTTTGATTTAGTGAATCGATGATGTCATCATGTAGCCCTGGTGACGCAGTGATTAAGAGCTCGGCTGCTAATCAAAAGGTTGTCAGTTCGAATCCACCAGCTGCTCCTTGGAAACCTTATGGGGCAGTTCTACTCTGTCCTATGATGTCATCAAAGACCCAGATTCTTTCCCTCACTCGATTGTTTTATCCTTGATGTGTTCTCTTTTCCCTCAGACCATCTTATTCATGGTTGTAATATGGCTGCCAAGAGCAACAAGTTTTCTCGTTCATATCCAGGGGGAACAAAGAGAGGGAAAACCTCTTCCCACGGCATGGAATATAAGCCTTCTTCCCTTTAGTCTGACTGGGCCACGCTAGGTCACAAATCCATCCCTGGACTAATTACATTTGCCAGGGAGAAGTCATGCTCTGATTGGCTTAGACTAATCAGGATCCCCCTGGAGCTGGGGGTAGGGGAGGGGGAGGGGGGAATGGGGTAGATGCTTGAACTAAACTAGGGTTCTCACTCAGGAAGGAGAGATGGGGGATGCTGGATCAGATACCTACGGCCTCCACCACAGCTGCTGATCGTTTTCTGGAGACTGAATACATAACAAGCCTTTGCTGCTTGCTGGCTCCAGATGTCAAAGTTGCTGTTGTGATCAATAGAATGCAACTCCGTTTCGGAAGTCTAGCTGAATTCCTTATGGCCTTAACTATGTATTTTCTCCTCCGAGACTACAATTATCTGATTAGAAAGAAAGGGAGTGAGGTAGAGAAGGAGGTGGGGAGAAATGAGGGAGAGAGGGAAGCAAGAAGGAAGAGAGACTCTGTAAAGTTGGAAACCTTTGAATTAAATTGCATTTCCTGTGGGAAAATCAGTGCAGCCCTGTCTCCCTCTGCTGGAATCATAGTGAAATTGTTTAAGGCAACCTTTCATTCATTTCCAAGCCGGCCTTTAACAGAAACGTACAGGTTTCTAGGCTCCAATCTAACTTCACACGCACACAAAAAAGTCCCTAGTTTCTTGTTGATGGAGCTGGATATGCACATCATGACTCCAGGGGAGTCACTGTGGCAGATGTCGTGGTGAAAAGAGGAAATGCTGTGAGGTCCGTCTGGGCCTGAAGCCGCAGTGACCATGTGGAGCCCTTTGTGGGGTCCACTAGGATAGAGTGCGAGCGTGAAGGTGAGGTTCCCTCAGCAGCATCCACATGTTGTCCGTGAACTGAAGACAAAACACAGGGACCTTTTTCCCAAAGCAACCATGCAGTTGCTGAATAATAGTTTGCAATTGAATGGTCCTTTGGTGTTTACAAAACATTTTCACATTTGGCCCCACAAATAACCCCCTCGAAGAGGTTACTATCTCCACTTCATGGATGAGGAAATTGAGGCCACAAGACATTATTTCCCCTAGAACATGTACTTGATAAATCGAAAACATTGTGCTTTCTATTCCAACACCTGGGCTTTTTAATCAACTCTATACTCCTACCCCTTCCTGAAATGGCTGGTCTGTGAAGAGATTTTATTTGTGATACAGCCTTCTTAACATGTTGCCCATTTTGATGACAACTCAGATCTTTCAGCTAATTAGTTCTAGGTTATTAGAGAATTTATTCCTTTGAATGAAATAAAGGATTTGTTTGGGTGGTAAGAAGGAATTATTGAAATGAGAAGCTACATTTGGAACTACCAACTCTTGAAGAAAAGAAAGAATGCAACTTAATTTTATGATAAAATTTTAAAACAAAAGACTTAAATTGAACTCATGGGTAAACGTACGACAGAAAAGGATGATAATAGCTGTTGTATAATTCAGTGTATGACTGTTTAACTTTTTTCCAACATGTAACTGTCTTGACTCAGATTAATTCTGGTTGCATACAATTCCTTAAAATCAGTTAATCATAAATTCTACCACTGCCACCTCTCTCTCTTTGAACGTGTTGAAAAACAAAAATAAAATGCCAACCCTCAGAATGTATTCATTTGTCCTCTTTTCTCTCATGATGTGGTTTTTTTGCTTTAAGGGAGAGAGAAAGGACTTGGGATCTTTCGTAAACCAGTGGAAATAATGATTTTCGTAGTTTGCTTCTACCTTGTATTCACTTTCTGCCCTCTGAGGGTTGTCGTTGTGTTCTGTGGAGTCAATTCCGACTCACAGCGACACTTTATGGAAGCAGCCCTGGTGGTGCAGTGGTTAAGAGCTCGGCTGCTAACTGAAGGTTGGCAGTTGGAACCTACCAGACGTTCTGTGGGAGAAAGATGTGGCAGTCTGCTTCCATAAAGACTTACAGCCTTGGAAACACTATAGGGCAGTTTTACTCTGTCCTATAACGTTGATATGAGTTGGAGCAGACTGAATGGTCTTTTCTCCCACGAAGCGGCTGGTGGGTTTCAACCACCAACTGAAGGGTCTCTGAAATCACACTGAATCTTGCTTCACACCCTGCCACATAACTGGGAGAATACCCAGGGCAGTTTGAATGTGAACACAAGTCACCAGTTTGTGGGGGATTGTAGTTTTTGATTGCTGGGGCCCCAGTTTATTTTAGGCATCTGAAGGATTAAGATTGTTTCAGCTGGGATTGATGTTGAGATTCCCTAGGTTAAGCTACCTCATTTTACTGACAGAGAAACAGGCCCCGATGGGTTGTTTGGTTTTGGTTGCTTTCTCCAACTTGCTTTAAAGTTGTAGGAGGTTCTTGCTTTCATTCATTCCAGTTAGGTACAACTGGTAATTTCCCGCCTGTTCTAGTTGATGCTGAAGGTTGTTGTTGTTGTGTTGTTAGATGCAGTTGAGTCGGTTCTGACTCAAAGCAACTCTATGTACAACAGAACGAAACAGTGCCAGAGCCTGTGCCATCCTCACAATCATTGCTACGTTTGAGGCCCGATGTTGCAGCCACTGTGTCAATCCATATCTTTGAGGGTCTTCCTTGTCTTCGCTGACCTTCTACTTTATCAAGCATGACATCCTTCTCCAGGGACTAGTCCTTCCTGATAACACATCCAAAGCATGTGAGAGAAAGTTTCTCCATCCTCACTTCTAAGGAGCATTTGGGCTGTACTTCTTCCAAGACAGCCTTGTTCTTTCTTCTGGCAGTCCATGGTATATTCAGTATTCTTCACCAATGCCTTAATTCAAATGCATCAATTTTTCAGTCTTCCTTATTCATTGTCCAGCTTTTGCATGCATATGAGGCAATTGAAAACACCATGGCTTGGGTCAGGCGCACCTTAGTCCTTGAAATGACATCTTTGCTTTTTAACACTTGAAAGAGATCTTTTGCAGCAGATTCGCCCAATGCAATACGTCATCTGATTTCTTGGCTGCTGCTTCCATGGATGTTGATTGTGGATCTGAGTGAAATGAAATCCTTGACAACTTCAGGAGCCCTGGTGGTGCAGTGGTTAAGCACTTGGCTGCTAACTGAAAGGTCAGCAGTTCAAACCCACCAGCTGTTCCATGGGAGAAAGATGTGGCAGTCTACTTCTGTAAAGATTTACAAACTTGGAAACCCATGGGCCAGTTCTACTCTGTCCTTTAGGGTTGCTATGAGTTGGAATTGACTCTACGACACCGAATCTGGGTTTTTGACAACTTCCATATTTTTTTCATCTATCATGATGATACTGAAGATAGAGCTGACCCATTCCTGATGATGTGGTCTATGGGGGCTGTGACTTCCACTTTTGATTGTGCTGTGGAAAATATGAGAGATAGAAGCACAGGTGGTTTTCTCAGTGAGTTTCCGGAGTTGCTGTGTTAAGTTTCGCCTAATTTTAGAATTTTCAGTTCAGCTTCTGAAATTTAGTGATGGGGACATGAGTAATTTTTAGACAACTATGAATATTTTGCTTAAAAGCTGTGCTTTATACTTTCTGGTTATTTGCAAGTGTTAATTAGTAATCTCTAGTAATGTTTTAAAGGTCCCTGGGTGGCGCAAACTATTTGTGCTTGACTGCTAATCTAAAGGTTGGCTATTCGAACCTACCCAGCGGTACCATGAAAGAGAAATCTGGCAATCTGCTTTCGTTAAGATACAGCCAAGGAAATCCAGAGGTTCTGGAGGCATTGATGCTGGATGAACACTGAGATTGTTGCTCTGAGATAATCTTCAAACCTGAAACCTTAAACCAAAAATAACCCCTGAAGTCTTCTTTAAACCAAACAACAGTTTAGCGTCATTTGTAGAGAATGCTTGCCTTGAGAATTGTGTTCTTTTAAAGAACTATCTATACAGGATTAAACTGACCAAAGCAGTTCCAAAGGTTAGACAGGAAGCTTGGGAAGAAGTGAGTTTATGTCGATGCGGGAGGAACAAGTCAGAAAGGAAGGGTGGGAATAACTGTACAATTTGAAGAATCTAATCAATGTCACTCACTGAATTGTACATGTAGAAACTGTTGAATTGGTGTATATTTTGCTGTGTATACTTTCAACAACAATAGAAAGAAAAAGAAGAAGAAGGGAAAAAAAAGGATTACAGCCAAGGAAACCTTATGCAGCAGTTCTGCTCTATAATACTTGGGGTCGTCATGAATCAGAATCAACTCTACAACAACCAAAAAGAATAACAACAGTAATTTTCATTTATTTATTTTATTGTGCTTTAGGTGAAAGATAATGAGAAAATTAGTTTCCCATTCAATAATTTATACACAGAGTGTTTCATAACATTGCTTGCAATCCCTGCAATGTGTTAGCCTTCTCTCCATTTCCACCCTGAGTTCTGCGTTCCCATTAGTCCAGTTTTCCTACCCCTTCCTGCCTTCTCATCATTGCTTTTGGTCTTGTATAGTTGGTTGTTCTAAGGAACATTGTTTATTTTATAGGTCTATCTATTATTTGGCTGAAAGATGATCTCCGGGAGTGGCTTCACATCCAAGTTAGAAGGGTGACTACAGGCCATAGTCTCGGGGGTTCCTCCAATCTCTAACAGACCAGTGAGTCTGCTTTTTTTATTTTTTATGAATTTGAACTTTTTCTCATTTTTCTCCCACTCTGTCCGGGACCCTCTATTATGATCCTGGTCAGAGCAGTCAGTAGTGGTAGCTGGGCACCACCAGTTCTTCTGGTTTCAGGCTAGTGTAGGCTGTGGTTCATGTAGTCCTTTGGACTAATTGCTTCCTTGGGTCTTTGGTTTTTTTCACTCTCCTTTGCTCCAGACAGGAAGAGACCAATCATTGTATCTTAGATGCCCACTTGCAAGCTTTTAAGACTCCAGATGCTACTCACCAAAGAAAGATGTAGAACGCTGAACTTACGAGCTATGTTATGCCAGTTGACCTAGAGGTCCCTCAGCCCTCAAATCCAGTAACTCAGTCCCGTGAAGTGTTTGGTTATGTCTAAGAAGTTTCCATGGTTGTGCTCCCTGTGTGCTCTATTTTATACATGACTATATATGCAGCACATACAAATATGTATGTAGAAATATCCACAACTTAGTCTATATGTGCACATGGGTGTACTTCCATATGTTCTCCCATACCTGTTCAACATACATATCTGCCTATGTATCCACTTGTAAATTATTGTTTGTTATTACTGTTGTCGCAGGGTTGTATAAGTCGTAGTATTTAGCGTAGCTGTCTTTTATTCTTGTGTACCTTTCAGTGACTTTCTTTGTTTTGGTCATGTTGTGCTGACTTCCCTCATACTGTGTATTGTCTTTCCCTTCACCAAATTTAACATGCGTCTACTATCTAGTTGCTGGTTTTCCCTTCTCCCTCCCCTTCCCATCCCTGGTAACCATCAAATAATGTTACTTTCTGTGTGTAAACCGTTTTTTAACTTTTTGTAATAGTGGTCTCATATAATATTTGTCCTTTTGTGATTGACTTATTTCACTCAGCGTAATGTCCTCCAGATTCATCCATGTTGTGAGCTATTTCATGGCTTCGTCATTATTCTTTATTGCTGTGTAGTATTCCATCGTGTGTATGTACCACAGGTTTTTTTTTTTAATCCGTTCATCCCTTGATGGGCACTTAGGTTGTTTCCATCTTTTTGCTATTGTGAATAATGCCGCAACAAGCACGGATATGCATATGCCTATTCTGGTAATAACAGTAACTTTTAACTGGAGAAGAAAAAGAAATGTGCTAGTTTCATCTGCCCCACCCAGTCAAGCAAGGTGCCTCTCCTTAGTCATCCATAGTCTTTCACAAAAAAGTAGGTGAAGACTGAGACACTAGAGAAAACGCTAAGAAGGAAGGGCAATCTGTGCAGGCAGTGAGTTCAGAGAGATTAGAGTAGATGAAGCTTTGCATGTTGGGATGTTCGCTTCTTAGCACTCGGTGCCACTAGGCATTTCCCGTCTCGGTTGGACACCACACCGCCGCATTTTGGGAAGAAGCCTCATATAGGAGTTCACAGGGACTGTTCCATCAGTTGGTAGTCCTGACTGCCTTGTAAATATGAAGATTGTTACGGTGTGTTAGGATGTGCAGTCTCAGTGCGAACCTCTTAGAAGACCAAAACGGGAACTCACCATGATTTTAGGCAAACTTTCAGTTCTCTTCTGACATGTTGAGTGGATAACACTCTAAAGTACTTGAATATAGCAACCCACCCACAAGGAAAAAAAGACTGTGGATGGGGAGCATTATTGGAGAGCAGGACTGCTGAGAAGAGCTGTAACATCTTAGAAAGGCACAATAATAAACAGCCTCAGCCTGGAGCCAGATGTACCTGACTTCAAATCCCTGCTATGTGTGGCCTCTGGAATGTTAACTTCTCTGGGCCTCAAGCTCTTCATCTGTAAAATGGGAATGATAGCAACAGTACTTCTTAGGAAGGTAAATGAGTTAATAAATGTAAGATGCTTCAAGTAAAGCATGTCATGTGTAAAATGTTCTACTGTATTCCCTCACGGGAAAACTGCATTAATTTCTCATAAACTGGACCACAACCCTGCACTTATACAGGGCTTTAAGCTGACAGATGCTTTTCCATGCATTCTTATTTGCTTCTCACAATTCTGCAAGGTAGGCTAGGTATAAATATTGGCTTCACTTTACATATAAGGAAACTAAGAACCCAAGAATTTCTGTACTATAAAAATGGCATCAATAACCCATCAAGTACAACTTGTCTCTAAATTGTAAACATGCATTTTCAAACCAAATCAATTTTCTTCATTTGATTACAATCTGTATATATAAATTTTTAAAACTGCATGAATTTATAATTTTTGCTTCACCCTAACAACTTCTTCCACAATTTTCTTTTTCACCTCTGTGTCCACCCAAAGCAAAGTTAAAGTAGTATGTCTGCCCTCTCTGAGTTTCAGTCAAGAGTATCTTCCTTTGGTGAGCATGTTTCTGTGTAAAACATACACAGACTCACACCTGTCAGTTTCTTATAAACTTAATGAACTTACATATGAAAACAAAAGTACAATAAACCAAATAAAAAATAGATTAACTGGACTTCATCAAATTAAAAAACTTTTGTGCTTCAAAGGACACCATTAAGAAAAAGAAAAGACAATCCACTGAAAGGTAAAAAATATTTGTAAACCATGTACCTGATAAAGAACTTGTATCTAGCGTATATAAAGAGCTCTTACAACTCAATAATAAAAAGACAAGTCACACAAATGAAAAATGGGCAAAGGATCTAAATAGACAGTTCTCCAAAAAGACATATAAATGGCCAATAGCACATGGAAAGATGCTCAACATCATTAGACATTACAGAGATGCAAATCAAAACCACAATGAGATACCACTTCATATCTATCAGAATGGCTGTAATCTAAAGGACAGGCAATAAGTGTTGGTGAGGTTGTGGAGAAATTAGATCTTTCATATAATACTTGTGGGAAAGTAAAATGGTGCAGCCATTTTGGAAAATAGTCTGGCAGTTCCTTAAAAGGTTAAACATAGAGTTACAATATGACCCAGAAATGCCGCTCCTAGGCATATATCCAAGAGAAATGAAAACATGTGTTCACATAAAAACTTGTACACAAATGTTCATAGCATTATTCATAATAGCCCAAAAGTGGAAACAACCCAAATGACCATCAACTGATGAGTAGATGAACAAAATGTGCTATACAATGGAATATTGTTTGGCAATGAAACAATGAAATATTGATACATACTACAACATGGATGAACCTCAAAAACATCATTCTAAGTGAAAGAAGCCAGGTACAAAAGGTCACGTATTGTATGATTCTGTTTATGTGAAATGTCCAGAGTAGGTAAATCCATAAAAACAGAAAGTAGATTAGTAGTTGTCTTGAGCTGGGAGGGGAGAAGGGGAATTGGAGAAGACAGCTAAAGGATATGGAGTTTCTTTTTGGAATGATGGAAATGTTCTAAAATTGATTTTGGTGATGGTTACATATTTCTGTGAATATACTAAAAACCTTTGAATTCTATACTTTAAATAGCTGAATTGTATGATATGTGAATTACATCTCAATAAAGTTGTTACCAAAAAAAAAAAAACCTTATGACCCAACAACTCTACTCCTGGGCATAAACCCAAGAGAAATGAAAGCATGTGTTCACACCAAAGACTTATACATAAATGTTTTTAGAAGCTTTATTTCTATAGCCTAAACTGAAAACAATCCAAATGTTCATCAGCAGGATAATGAGTAAATAAATTGTAATTTATTCATATAATAGGATACTACACAGCAGCAAGTAGGGATAAACTACTGATATATACAACAATATGGATTAATCTCAAAATGCTATGTTGAGTAAAAAAAACCAGACACAAAAGTGTATATACCTTTCAATTTCAATTTCGTGAAGTTTCATAAATGACAAAACAATCTAATGGTAATAGAACTCAGAACAGTGGTTGAAGGGGTGGGGCGGGTGAAGACAAGGACTGACTGGAAATGGGGAATAAGAGAACTTTCTAAGTTAATAGACGTACATTTGTCAAAACTCACTGAACTGAACACTTTAAGATCTGTGCATTTTACTGCATGTGAATCACACCCCAGTAGGAACTCAGCTGTGGGTAGTTACAGTTGGTTAATAGTAGTTTATTAAAAGGTAGCTTTTCCAGAAACACAGATATGACTACACATTCCAAATATTTAGGTGCTCATATCTCTATGGAATATTGTTTAATATGCAATAGATAGTGGCAGAATAATGTTTCAGAAAACTAAAGATGCCTTTGTTCTTGGACACTGTCTTAGGCATCTAGTGCTGCTATATCAGAAATACCACAAGTGGATGGCTTTAACAAAGAGAAATTTATTTCTTCACAGTCAAGTAAGCTGAAAGTCCAACCACAGGGCGTCAGCTCCAGGGGAAGGCTTTCTCTCTCATGAATGATTCCCAGTACTAGGAGCTTCTCTGAGCAGGGACCCCGGGTCAAAAGGACGCGCTCAGCTCCTGGCACTGCTTTCTTGATGGTATGAGGTCCCCCTGTCTCTCTGCTTACTTCTGTCTTTTATATCTCAAGAGATCGCCTCAGGACACAATCCAATCTTGTAGATTGAGTCCTGCTTTACTAACACAACTGCCACCCATCCTCCCTCATTAACATCATAGAGGCAGGATTAAAACATATAGGCAAATCACACAATGCCGGGAATCATGGACCAGCCAAACTGATAAACACATTTTTGGGGGGACATAATTCAATCCATGACAGACACTATGACCTTAAGGTGAGTGGTAACTTGATCACAGGTGTACAAATGGTCCAGATTACTAACCCACTTAGTAACAGATTATTATTCACAGTGAAGTTTTTTTTTTTCAATTGTACTTTAGGTGAAGGTTTACAGAACAAATAGTTTCTCATTAAACAGTCATTATACATATTGTTTTGTGACATTGGTTAACAACCCCATGACATGTCAGCACTCTCCCTTCTTGACCTTGGAGGACCTTTTTTTTTTTTTCTTTTTTGGTGAAAATATACATAGCCAAAGATACACCATTTCAAAAATTTCTACATGTACAATTCAGTGACCTCAATTACGTTCTTCCAGTTGTGCTGCTATTCTCACTGTCCTTTTCCAAATTATTCCATCACCATTATCTTCAACTCACTGTCCTCTAGGTTTCCCATCAAACGTTTTGAGTTGCTATTGTCAATTTGATCTCACATAATTTTTTTTTTTTTGTACTTTAGATGAAGGTATACAGGACAAAATAGTTTCTCATTTAACAGTACACATATTGCCCTATGACAATGGTTAACACCCCCATGACATGTCAACACTGTGCTTTCTCAACCTTGGGTTCCGTATCACCAGCTTTCCTGTCTCCTCCTGCCTTCTAGTCCTTAACCCTGGACTGCTGTGCCTCATTAGTCCCCTTTGGTTTTATGGGGCTGTCCAATCCCCAACTGAACGGTGAACCTCGGAAATGACTTCACCACAAGCTGAAAGGGTGTCTGGGGGCCATACTCTCAGGGTTTCTCCAGTCTCTGTCAGGCCAGTAAATCTGGTCTTTTTTTGTGTGTTAGAATTTTGTTCTACATCCTTCTCCAGCTCCGTCCAGGACCCTCTGTTGTGATACTGGTCAAAGCAGTCAGTGGTGGTAGCCGGGCACCGTCTAGCTATACTAGACTCAGTCTGGTGGAGGCCTTGGTAGCTGTGATCCATTAGTCCTTTGGACTAATCTTTTCTTTGTATCCTGTTCTCTTCATTCTCCCTTGCTTCCAAAGGGGTGAGACCAGTGGAGTATCTTAGATGGCTGCTCACAGGCTTTTAAGACCCCAGACGCTACTCACCAAGGTAGAATGTAGAACATTTTCTTTATAAACTGTGTTATGCCAGTTGAGCTAGATGTTCCCCGAGACCATGGTCCCCACAGCCCTCTGCCCAGAAATTCAGTCCCTCAGGGAGTTTGGATGTGTCTATGGAGCTTCCATGACCTTTCCTTGTACAAGCTGTGCTGGCTTCCCCAGTATTGTGTACTGTCTCACCCTTCACCAAAGTTACTACCACTTACCTATTGTCTATTTAGTTTCCCCCACCCCACCCCTCCCATCCATTGTAACCAGCAAAGATTGTTTCTTTTTGTGTGTAAACTTTTTCATGAGTTTTTACAGTAGAAGTCTCATACAATATTTGTCCTTTTATGACTGACTTATTTCACTCAGCATAATGTCCTCCAGTTTCATCCATGTTGTTCATTGTTCTTTATCGTTTTATAATACTCCATTGTGTGTATGCACCATAGTTTGTTTATCCATTCATCTGTTGATGGGCATCTAGGTTGTTTCCATCGTTTTGCTATTGTGAACAATGCTGCAATGAACATGGGTGTGCATACGTCTATTCGTGTGATGGCTCTTATTTCTCTAGGATATATTGCTAGGAGTGGGATCGCTGGATCGTATGGTATTTCTATTTCTAGATTTCTAAGGATGTGCCGTATCATTTTCCAAAACGGTTGTATCATTTTGCACTCCCACCAGCAGTGCATAAGAGTTCCGATCTCCCCGCAGCCTCTCCAACGTTTGTTATTTCCAGTGTTTTTGATTCGTGCCAGTAATGCCAGGGTGAGATGGTATCTCATTGTGGTTTTAATTTGCATTTCTCTAATGGCTAGTGATGGGGAGGATTTCCTCATGTATCTGTCGGCCACTTGAACATCTTCTTTGGTGAAGTGTCTGTTCATTTCCTTTGCCCATTTATTAATTGGATTATGTGTCTTTTTGTTGTAGAAGCGTTGGATTTTCTTGTAGATTTTAGAGATTAGACCTTTGTCTGACTTGTAATGTCCAAAAATTTTTTCCCAGTCTGTAGTTCTCTTTTTAGTCTTTTGGTGGATTCTTTTGATGAGCACAAGTGTTTCACAATGAAGTTATTAAAAGTGGTCTTTTTTTTTTTTTTTAAAGAACGAATCTCCAGAACATTAAACTCCAGCTATATACCTCACTCTGGATTTTTCTCATTTTTAACGCACATGTAAGGTATTTGTTTACCGATTCAATTTTTAAAGATATTCAAACTCAGAAGAACCTCTCTTTTGTGGTCACATTTGCATCCTTTAAGCCATCAAGACACCTCAAAACTATGCACTATTCTTTACTAAGAGGATGGGGTGACTGAAGGCAAACCTCTCACCACTCCCTGGAAAAAAATAAGATCATGAAACACCATGGAGGCTTTGAAAATGTTGTGTGATTTAGCTTTGTCTTGCCCTCTCACAGGAGACCTGGTTACACAGTGGTTAAAGTGCTTGGCTGCTAACCAGAAGGTTGGTGGTTCTAACCCACTAGCCAGCTCAGCTCTAGAGAGGGCAGCGTGGGGCATGGTTACAATGGACAGGTAAGCAGTTGGTGGGAGCAGGAGCTTTGGGCTTTCCACAGTCTATTCCAAGGAGAATTGCCGTGAATTTGCTGACCCAGTTTGTGTGTCTCAAAATTGGAAGAGTTTAGGGAGAAGGAAGAAATCCTGCACCCTTTCAAAATAAGCAATGGCAGGGTTTCAGTGCCCTGGTTCTATTTCTGGGCACAGAAGTGTTCTACATCTCTTTAAGCTCAGTTGTAACAAAAGCTCCTGGCATCAACATAGTGCTTTAGAAAGCCCCATTTACCTCTGACCTGTCTGCTTCACACCTGAGATAAGTACAAGGTTTCTGAGTGAGAGGGAGGGAGGGAGAGAGGTCAGGGCTAAACATTTGTCCTCAGATCTGAGCATCCTAACAATTCTCAGCTGGTACTTCATGAAAACAAGTGGGTGTGTTCTTGGTGGTGTGACAGAAACTGCTTTTTACTGTACATTTTCCCTTTCTTCCAGAATTCTGCCCCTCCTTCTCCTCCCTCTCCTTCTTCCCTTCTTCCTTTCCCCCCTCATCTTCCTGTTCCCTCCTCTCCTTCCCCCTTCTCCCCTTCCTGTTTCTTTCTCTCCTCTCCCTTCCTCCTTTCTCATCTTCTTCTACTTCACATTTTCTTTGTGCCAGGCTCTGGGCTGAATACTTTGACTCACTTATCCCTCACGTCTGTCTTAAGAGGCCAGAATTACCTTCTTTTTTTTTTTTTTTTTTTTTTCAGATGGAGAAACCAAAACTCAGAGAGGTTAAGTAAACTACTCAAGATCACACAGCTAGCAAAGTGCATTCTCTTAACCTCCAGGCCCCCGCCTCCACTTTGAACATGAATATCTCAATAGTTAACAGTAAATGACATGATGTAAGTAGAGCACCCAGCACAGTGTCTGGCACAGGTAGGCACTCACAAAGAGTAATAGTTCATTCATTTCTCCCATAAATATCTAACTTGTGCCAGGCAGCATTTTGGACCCTGAGGTACAGCAATTAAGAAAACAGACAAGAATCCCTGCCCTTGTGGAACTTACATTCTAGGGCTTATTACATCTCTGGTGGTTATTAATCTGCTGCTGCAGCTTTCACTCATATGAACTCTTTCTGGGCACTGGTAGGATGAAAAAGGCTGTGGCTGTGCTCCACTCTACAGTCCTTCAAATGCCACATGATTTATAGCCGGCAGAGCAGAGACTTGGGGGAGAGTTGGAGATAGAGTGCCCACAGCTGCCAACTTCCTACCGGAAGTAGAGCAGTGCTGTCGTCTGAGGGAAAAGGAAAGGTGGTGCGGAAAGGAAGAAGCAGGCGAAGGCTGGAGGCCAAAGATGGCTGGAAACCAGAGGGCCAGGACCTGGGCTTGGGAACTTCCTCAGAGTAGCTTGGGCAAACCCACACATCGCGAGAGCAGATAGCTGCAGGTGGCTGGTACCAGTTTGTCTCTCCCTTCTGCCATCATGAAACAGGTGCCTTCTGGATTGATCTGAGCAGTGCTGATAGGAGAAGACTGAAATTCCCCTTCAGACATTTCTCATAACCCACAGCTTTTTCAGGATAAGATGAAAAGTAAAAGTGTCAGAAGTCTAGTTCCGGTCCTGGCCTTGTAACTTGCCATCTTTGCCTATTATCTTCTCTATAGAACCCTACTTCACCAAGTTCTTAGAAGGATTAAAAAACTATGTACCTGAAAAAGCACCTGCACACAGTAGGGCTAAGTATCCTTTGTTGGGCTGGTTGGTTTGTCCAAGATCGGGATGAACAAATTGTTGGGAAAAGAGGAAGAGTAGACTTCTTCCCTCCTCCTTGCTTCCTCACCTTGTGGCTGGGACAACTTCTTGTCCCCAAACACAGTGCTCATTTCTGTTCTATCTCCTTTCCGCCCGCCAGTAGGCCCTGAAGCACCCCTAGAGAGCCCTTGGGTTCTAGGTAACACAGTCTGCAAACCATATCCAGACAATACTCTCCCGGAGAAATTTATTTCAGACCTAAACCAGCCTTAAAAAAAAAAAAGTTAATGTCATTTAAAAATTTAAAAAAGTGTGGGAACCACAATAAAATCAGAAACTCTAGGGGTAGGGCCCAGGTACTGATATTTTTCCAAAGACTTCCCAAACCAAAAAACTCATTGCCATCGAGTTGATTCCAACTCACAGTGACTCTATAGGACTGAGTACAGCTGCCTCATAGAGTTTCCAAGGCTGTAAATCTTTACAGAAGCAGACTGCCATATCTTTTTCCCTGAGGAGCAACTGGTGGGTTCAAACCGCTGACCTTTTTGGTAAGCAGCCCAGCACTTAACTACCGCGCCACCAGGGCTCCTTAAAATCTCCCCAGATGACTGTAATTGTGCAGCCAGGGTTGGGAACCACTGATTTAGAAGAATAACCACAACATAAAGAAAGTGCTTCAATGAACAAATGCTAAAATACTTTGAGGACAAAGCTGAGGTAATAAATCAGGCTCTGCGAAGGGACAGGATGTCAGGAAAAGCCCAGAAGAAAGGTAACATTTGAGCTCAGCTTTAAAGGCTGAGCAGGAGTTTCTACTTGTTGCCATCGAGTCGCTTTCGACTCATAATGACCCTACAGGACAAAGCAGAATTGCCCCATAGGGTTTCCATAGAGCAGCTGGTGGATTCAAACTGCCGACCTTTTGGTTAGCAGCCATAGCTTTTAACCACTATGCCGCCAGTGTTTCCACAGGAGTCTCTAGGACCTCACTATTTAAACCATCACCTGTGGACCAGCAGCACCAAAGTCTCCCAGATGCTTGTTAAAAATTCATAGTCTTAGGCCCTATCCCAAATCTACTAAATTGAAATCTGCATATTAACAAGATCCCCAGGTTATTGATATGTACATTAAAGTTTGCGATGCACTGGACTAAGTGGACAAGGTGGAGAAGAGCATTCACCACTATTAACCTGACCAGTTTAGATTGAACAAAGGTTTAATGCAACCAAGGTTTATATTTCAATTTATCTTTTAAAATAAATTCAAGACTAATGTTCTAAATGGATGGCCCAAATGTAATTTCATAATGACATCTGAAGGTCTGAGGGTCAGGATTAAGTATTTTATACTAATCTGCTAATGGGGACTGTTTTTATGTTCAGGTGCTTATCCTCTCCCATGGTTCTGGAGGTTGGACTGACTGACACATATAACTCTTCTGCAGGGGCCTGTCTACGGAAAATAGCACCTATTTTAGTTTTAAATTGCTGAATGATCTCTCACAGCTGGCGATGGAAATGGCGACAGCCAATAGAAACTGCTCATTAGTACGTCTCCTCAAGGAGCACCCAGGGCACGTGCCCTACCTGCCATACCTTCTTACAGAGTCTCCTGGCCTGGGACTTAGCTCTCCACCGGAACAGCCCAGCCCACTCACCGTCAGACACATGAAGACCACATGGCCTCCCTTGTCATTATAATTTTGACTTATTTGACATTTTGTAGAGATGGTGCGGGTAGGGGAGTCAGTGGCTTCCAACCCAGTGTTAACCTCCCAGGCCACAGCCGTCCTTCCTTTTGCAATGAAGTGAAAAAGAGGAGACACCTCCAATGGTGTATGTGTGTGGTGGGGGATAACTATGAACTCTGCCTGTGCATTCATTAAGTGAATAGTACCATTGAAACAGCATATGTGGTGGGAAATCCATAACGCTCCTGCTCTGGCTATCCTGAATATCTGCATGTCCCACACTGCCAGCTGACAGCTTCCAGCTCCAAGGGGCTCACTGAATGTTCTAGTTTAACTCCAAGTTTCCACCTGAGTATAGGGATAATTTTCTGCCAACTTGTGTCAGTACAACCCAAGACCAGTTTGGGTTTTCTTTCTACACTTTCCAACCCCTTCTCTGTCCGTCTAAATAAGGGAATAAATCACCTTTTCCCTGAAAACACTTTGAGAAATGAATTGTTTTATGCAAAGCCCGCCTACCTAGGTGTGTTGAATACAGTTATGGAGGGCAGCCCAGTTTAGTGGGGAAGTAGGAGAAAATCTGTCTTACTTCAAGAGGGTTTACTGAATGTGGAACTACATGCACAGCGCTCAGCATGATGTCAGGCACAGAGAAAGTACTCAATACTTGGCCCTTCACACAATGTGGTTGCTTTAAAGTCTGCTGTCTTCTGGGACGGAGCCCTGGTGGCATAGTGGTTAAGGGCTCTGCTGCTAACCAAAAGATCAGCAGTTCAAATCCACCAGCCGCTTCCTGGAAATCCTGTGGGGCAGTTCTATTCTGTCCTATAGGGTCGCTGTGAGTTGAAATCGACTCAATGGCAGCGAATCTTTTCTGTGATGGTTAAAGCAGTGACTGCACTGTATCCTAATGTTGCCCACCCTGTGTGTTTGGGGACAGAGAAGGATGGCGGAGGATGGCCGAAGTCCTCAGGACTGCAGTTTCCCAAGCTCTGGCCCACAGACTTGGAGATCAGGTTACAAACGCTGTTCTTGGACCACCACCCCCCAAATTCCAATGCAACATTTTAGGAGAACCATTAAGACCACAACACTTCATCTAGACTAGGTGTGCCACAGTGTTATTTTTAAATCTCCAAGAGAATGAGTCTGTAATAGTTTTCCCATAATAAATAGCATTAATTCTCTTAACATTTTCTCTTCTACCTACTTAAATCACTTTTTGTGGTTGAGAGAAGGGTCCCTCTTCTTCACCAAGGATAGCCTGTCTACCTGGGTGCTTGTTCCCGCATGTCCTTACATCTACTTCTGGGGCTGGCTTGGCAATTATTGCCCTTGAATTTGTATACTTTATTTAAAATGTTCTCTCAAAGTGAGCAGCCGCCTCCTATCCACCACATCTGTTCAGTCTTTACCCTTCTCAATTTTTTAAATATTTTTGTTGTTGTTGAAAATACGCACAGAACATACACCAATTCAATAACTTCTACATGTACAATTCAGTGACATTGATTACATTCTTCAAATTGTGCAAACCATTCTCACCCTCCTTTCCTGAATTGTTCCTCCTCCATTAACATACACTCACTGCCCTCAAGCTTCCTATCTAATCTTTTGAGTTGCTGTTGTCAATTTGATCCCATATAGATAGTTCTTTAAAAGAGCACAATGCTCAAAGCAGACATTCTTTACTTATTTTTTGGTTTAAAGAAGACCTCAGGGGGTATTTTTGGTTTAAGGTTTAAAGATTCTTTTAGGGTGGTAGTTTCAGGAGTTCATTCAATCTCAATGAATCCAGAAATTCTGGATTCCATTCTTTCTCAATTTTTATGGGCATTATTTGTCCCACCCTCCTCCGCTTGAGTACCTTCCTTCTCCTGGTTCTCCTTCTATTTCTCTGATCAGTCCTTCTCTTCCCACCTAAATATATAATCCCAAGCTCTTGTCCACAGACACCCTTTCTTCTGGTTTCCTCATTTGGGAGGACAGCAGTCCCAAATCTTTATCTCCCAGCCCCAGGCCAGCTTTTACAGCTTTTTTAATTTTTTTTGACATCTCCACTTGCTTGTCAAACCCAAACTCATCAGCAGTTTCTTTTGGTTTCCCAGTCTCTTTAATGTCAACACATTGGCTGTGGTTCTCACACATAACTGAACTTAATTGAACTTTCTCCACTATTTTTATCATTATTTTCCTGCCTCATTTCCCTCAAACTAAGCAGCTTTCATCTTTTTTAAAATCATGGTCTCCCTTCTGCAGATGTTTACAAAAAAGTTGAACAAAAGAAAAGTGTTTTGGAAGGGTTCTAACGTTCTAAACGTAAGCACAGCACAGAGCTCTGATCACCTTCAATACACATGGCCCAGATCAATCCAGTCAAATTTCTCTCCCCTAGTTTTATTCTAAATGGAACGAATCTAGAAGAACCCTTGACACCAGGATCATGGAACTAGAAGAATACGGACCCGGGGCTGCCATGAGCGCCCTCACCAGCAGGTGGAAAAATCTGCCTGCAGTAGGTAAGAATGAAGACAGGCAGAATGACGGCTGAAGAGATGATCCTGGAGGTACTGAGTGTCAATTCCAAACCCTTAAGGCCCCAAGCTCCTCTGCTTCCTAAATTCCCCTTTCATTTTATAAGTCCCTATAGTATCTTTCCAACAAACCCCCTTTTTACTTGGATTTCTGCCACTAACAACTAAAAGTGTTTTGAAAGTACGTCAGCTTATATTCTGTTGGCAAATTAATCAATTTTCCAAAAGATTATTGCTTCCCTGCTCAAAGCCCTTCTTGTCCCAACATACTTTCCCAACCTTATCCCTCTCACCCATTCAGTAGAGTGTTCATTCACTGCCTCCTGAACATACTCTGAGCTTTTCTTCTGCCATGTATGATCCCCTCCCCTCCTTTTTACTAGCTGAAATTCTATCTATCCATGTCTCAGAACTCAGCACAAACAGCACGTACTCCTCAAATTCTGTGATGTCTCCCTGCTCTGAACCACTCCCACTACAGTATAAGCTTCTTCACGACTGAAAGGTGTTTCTCACTCAGTTCCGTATCGGCAGCCACCCCACCCCCACTCCAGCACAGGGCCTTGAAAACAAGTGCTTAGTAAATGTTGCTTCCTTGATGTCAATAAATATGTCCCATCACCAATTTCTGTATAATACCTATTTCTTTTATTCTAATATGCATATTTTTTCACAAGTTAGTGTTGGTGAAATGAGAAGTCGTCTTATAATCACTGGCGTGCCATAATTTAATTAGCAGCTTTTTTTTCTTTCTTAAACCGTTGCCATGGAGTAAATAGGGGCGCGTCTTACAATTGAAGGTGCCTTAGATTCAGTGAAGTACGTATCATTCAAGCATTATGTTGGCTCCTCTGTCATCCTGTTTCTAGGGTGAATCATTCTGTATTCTCAACATTACCTTAGTTCCTGTTTTTCACTCCTTCTGTTGTCTCATCTTTACCTGCCTTGATTTTCTACTTTGCAAAGTAGAATCAGGCCATTATGCTGCAATAAGGCAGTGCTAACTACAAGGTGTCATTATATCATGGTTTCCGCATGATAAAACACTGTTTATGATTCTAAATATGTTTGCTATAGAATTAGCTCCAGTTCAATTTATAAACTAGAAAAAATATATCTTTTTTTTTAAGTTGTGAACAGGCAACTATATTCTATGAGACACAATTTAGGAAGACAATGTAGTCAGAAGTAATGTTGGAATAAATATTAAGACTTCTAACCAAAGCAATGACAATATAATTATCATTCATTGAATAGCATTGTGGCCTAAGGCAGTCTCTAGAGATTAAAGATTTCTAAACATGTCAGATGCCCTGTACCATCTAATTATCCTTGTTTATGGACTTTCATTTTTTATTTCCCCATGAGGCTGGGAAACCCAGTGGTCTTGGATCAGGCAACTCCATGGAGGGGAAGCTGTCTTCCTTAGCACTGGCATGGTGGGGACCTGCCAGATAATCTTGTGTGCACTGGCCATAACCCCTGGTGTTGTGGAAAGAACTTGTCTCCCACCTTCTCCTCCCACAGCCTGAGCTCCAGCCAGAACAAATGACTTGTCTCACAGCTCCTACACCCTCTAGTCTCAAACTTTGCTGCCTCTCTCCATGCCTTCGCTCAAGCTGATCGCTTCATCTAGAGCAGCGCTATCCAATAGAACTATCCAAGATGGTAGAAACGTGCTATATAACTGCATTGTCCAATACAGTTAACCACTAACCACCTGCGGCTATTGAGTACTTGAAATGTAGCTAGCATAACTGAGGAAATGAGTTTTACGTTTTATTTAATTAAAATTTAAATAAACACATGTGACTGGTGGCTACCATACCAGACAGCACATATTTAGCACGTTCTTTAACCCATTTCGTCTTGTCTGAATCCCTGACCTTCAAAGGGCAGCTCAGAGGCCATTTTCTCCATAAGACCCAGTCAGTGGGAATCCTTCTGTCCTTCCTCAGATGTCCCATCACACTTTGAACCATTAAGACCATTCTACTGCAATAAGGCAGTGTTAGCTATAATGGTGTCATTGTATCATGGATCCCACATAATAAAACACTGTTTATGATTCTAAATATGTTTGCTATAGAATTAACTCCAGTTGAATTTACCGCTTACCACTTTTTAACTTATATTTTTATGTTATGTCCTCTGCTAGTTCTCTCTCTGAGAGCTGTGGAGTTCCTGGGTGGTGAAAATGCTTAAGCACTCAGTTACTAACTGAAAGGTTGGTGGTTCAAGTTCACCCAGAGGCACCTCAGAATAGAGGCCTGGCGACATACTTCTGAAAGAGCACAACCATTAAAAACCCTATGGAACACAGTTCCACTCTGAAACACATGGTGTTTTGATGAGTTGGAATTGCCTCGACGGGAACTGGTTACTGGTTGAGAGCTGTGATTATCTCTTATTCTTAATTTGCACCCCTGCTATACTTAGTACAGTTTCCCCCACCAAAAAAAAAAACCAAATCCATTGCTGTTAAGTTGATTCTGACCCATAGTGACCCTATAGGATAGAGTAGAACTATAGGGTTTCCAAAGAGTGACTGGTGGATTCAAACTGCCAACGTTTCGGTTAGCAGTCATATCACTTAAACACTGTGCCACAGGGATACTTTAAAATGTTTGTTGCATGAATTATAATAGCAGCACAGCAATTAGCATTAATAATAAGGACTTGACAAGGATCACCCAAGGTAATTTATGTCATAACACTGCTTGAGCCAGCCCAGCTGAGAGTTCAGGTCCTTGAATCCCAGCCCTGGTCACACAGCCTCTGGACTGGTGTCCTGGGAATCACGTTCAGAACAGGCCTAGTGGCCAGAGATGATGAGTCTAGTCCTCATCTTGGGTAATGGACTAGTGAAGCAAGGATCTGGGATCACCCGGAGAGACACAACGCAGGCACATGAGAACAGAGGAAATTGGTGGAGGACTGACCCAGAAGAAGGAACAGAGAAGTTGGAGTGCATAGAGCAACTGTGTGTCAGTCATAGTAAGAGGGTGAGTGGGAGAATCAGGTAACTACGTGCTCCTGACTTGAAACTTCTCGAGGCTCTGATATCCATGTGCACCCCAGTCCTCAGGACCTAAGAGTCTCTGCCCCTGGGAGTCATGAGCTGTGGAGCCGACTCCACAGGTCAGAGCTTACTTGATTTAGGGCAGGGTTATGCCCTCTTTGTTGCTGCATCATGGAGCCCTGGTGCCGCAATGGTTAAGCATTTGTCTGCTAACCTAAAAGGCTGGCTGTTCGAACCCACCAGCTGCTTTCAAGGAGAAAGATGTGGCAGTCTGCTTCTGTAAAGATTTACAGCCTTGGAAACCCTATGGGGCAGTTCTACTCTGTCCTGTCGAGTTATTAGGAGTCTGAATCAACTCGACGGCAACAGTTTTGGGGTTGCTGCATCACTTGCCTACTCTTGACCAAAGTTTAGACCAGACACTCAGATTCTGGGTAGGAAGGTGGTAGAGGCCAGGGGGAAGTAGAGTAGAACAACTTCCTTTCGAAAGTAAGGATTCTCAGGTGGGCATTCTCTCCCTCCTGCCAGGAGCAGCCTTCTGATTCCAAGTGCTGTGATTTAAAGAAAGGACCTCCTTCTCAAAAGCATTTCCTTTATACCACCTGAAATTCCACTAATTAGAGATTCACTTAAGTTAACTAGCGAACATCTAGGACAGAGTTAAAGGAAATGGTCCTTCACAACTTAGGGTAGATTGAACAAATCAGATTGCTTTCCTAACTCTGAACTCAGCTGCATTAGAGGAAAGGGTCATTTGCTTGTGGGAATAAGGGAGAGATCATTCTAAAGTGTGGGACACTTCTGATTAGAGTAGGTGGAGTGCCTGGGGGTGGCAATGGGGTTTGGACACAGGCATTATTGAGGACACCGGTCTTCTGGGGAAGAAGGAGAAGAGTACAGAAAGGGAGGTAGGGTGGCATCTGAACAAATTTCTACAGCAGACTCATGCCCCCTTCCTACTCGGAACCAAGTGCTGCTGTCATTAATTTTCAAGTCCCCGCCCTTCTCCTCAGCCCTGGCCTTGTCCTGCATGGAGACTCCAGGAGAGGAGCACTGAGCTGGCTCCATAATGGCCTCACAAGAGACTGGAAATGATTTTCTAGGCAGGCCTAGGAGTAAAAGCACCAGCAAACAGAATGGGTCTGCAGGGCAAGTGGGGGTTGAGGGAGGGAGAAGTGCAGAAGTACTTTATACCACATGTGGAGTGAGCACAAGCTTGGAGAAGTTCTCTGAGAAAAAAGACTTCTATTTGTTCTGTTCCACAGTACCTGGTGCTGGGTGGGTACTCAATACTTACTAAAGGGTTGAGTGGATGGATGAATGAATGATGTCCCCTAATATTGCAAAATTGTGTGGGTTGCCAGTCTCACACAGGCCAAATCATTTCTTACCTGATATCTGAGCTTTTTCCCTTCCTAGGTAGGCACTTAATCCAGTTGCGTCAGTTCACAGATTTTTTTATTCCTATTTTGAATTCTAATTTCCTGTCTCCTAGCCAGAATGCCCCTAAGTTTCCCCTTTATTTTTCCCCTTCCCCTCCACAACTGAATCCTAGGCTCCATAAGTGTCTCAGAACATCTCGGAGGCATTTGAGGTTGTTTTTTTTTTTAAATAGGAGGGAATCTCTCGTGAACCAGTTCACATACAAGAACTGAAGAAAACGGACCCAAGGAGGCGTGAGGTGCAACACAGAACACAGCATAAATGAGGAGGAGCCCATGAGGTCCAGGGGAAGGGCAGCTGGAGGTTCCGGGCTCCTTTGAGCAAGACCCTGCTCACAGGATCCAGGAGCTGCCGCTCCGTCTAGTGAGGGGAGCATGTTCAGCAGGTCCATGACTGGTCATGCCTCGTCATTTTCCACACCCATTCCCAGGCACAGCCTTGGAGCCCCTAGGAAAACACTGACCAATAAATTAAGTTGAAAAATATGAAGGAGGCAGGGAATATCAACCTGGAATATTTGTCAATGGCATGAGTGTTCTGGAAGATGCGAAGACCCATCTGGCCCTTCAGAAGCCCCTTCTTCCTGGAGTTGGATTCATTGCTCAGGGCCAGGTGGACCACTATTTTGTCTTGCCTTTCTTCTTCTGTCAGAGTATGGCTTCTCAGGTACCCGGCCAGGCTGTTGGCCTCAGACTCACTGTAGCTTCCATTCAGCATCGTGGTTCTTGAGTGAAGCATTCCACATGTGCATGGGAACTGTGGCAGCAAATACAAGAAGTGTCAGGCAAGTTTAGGTCTGTGTACGAGCAGAGGAGGTGGTCTGGTCCGAGAGCAAAGCCCTATTGCACTCAGATCCACTGAAGAGCAGAACTAGAAGTGTCTCCAGAGATCACTCAGTCCAACGATTCTCTACCCCGGCTGCATATGAGAATCAGGAGCTCTTTAAACTGGCCACACCCAGGCTCCACTCCAGACTAATTAATTTAAAGCTCACAGGTGATTCTAATGTGCATCCAGGGTTGGGAATCATTGATCTAGTCTAAACACCCTCAACTACAGAGGCAAAAACTAAGATTCAGAGAGGCTATACAATTCACCTGAGATCACACAGCTAGGAGGTGTCAGAACCGGGACTTTAAACCCACATATTCTAATTTGAAATGTGGGACTTCACCTCTTTGTGCATGAATGAAAAGAAAATGGTGGTCCAATAAGCAACATCATGATAAATGGAGAAAATATTGACATTGTCAAGGATTTCATTTTACTTGGGTCCACAATCAACGCCCATGGAAGCGGCAGTCAGAAATCAAGCAATGTAGTGCACTGGGCAAATCTGCTGCAAAAGACCTTTTTAGAGTGTTAAAAAGTAAAGATGTCACTTTGAGGAATAAGGTGCACCTGACCCAAACCATGGTATTCTCAGTCACCTCATATGTATGCGAAAGCAGGACAATGAATAAGGAAGACCAAAGAAGAATTGATGCCTTTGAGTTATGGTGTTGGCGAAGAATATTGAATATACCATGGATTGCCAGAAGAATGAACAAATCTGTCTTGGAAGAAGTACAGCCAGAATACTTCTTAGAAGCGAGGATGGCAAGACTTCATCTCAAGTACTTTGGACATATTATCAGAAGGGACCAGTCCCTGGAGAAGGACATCATGCTTAGTGAAACAGAGGGTCAGTGAAAGAGAGGAAGACCTTCAACAAGATGGATTAACACAGTGGCTGCAACAATGGGGCTGAACCATAGTAGCGATTGTGAGGATGGTGCAAGACCAGGCAGTGTTTCGTTCTGTTGTACATAGGGTCTCTATGAGTCAGAACCGACTCAACAGCACGTAACAAAAACAACAACATATTCTCCTACCTAATCCTAATACTGAGCCATTTTTTTCTTTTTTCATTAATGCACAAAGAGGTGGAGTCCCCCAACTGGAATGAGAATATGTGGATTTAAAGTCCTGCTCTGACACTTCTGGAAGAGTTACGTTTAAGGGTGAGGGAACATGATGCCCACAATGTATTTTTAAATGGTTTCACATGCAACAACAAAATATGTTTCTAGGGAGAGAAAGCTCACACAAAAATGGCAAAATGTTAACAATGTTGGATCCACGTGGGGGGGGGTCTATGGATGTTTATTATTCTATTCTTTCAACTGTTTCTGCAAGTATGAAAATGTTTATAACAAGTTAGAAATTGAAGGGAGCAGATGGTTTCCCTTGGCTTCTGCCCACAATTTGAGTCAGCAGAGAGTGGGCTTCCTGCTGCCTCCTGGACTGCTCTTTGGCTAAAGGTGTGAGGCCTGCTGGACACGGGCCTCTGGCCTTGGGTTTATTCTTCTCAGCCTGTTGACTTTAATACGTTTCTAACCTGGCTCTCAGCCCCTCAGTGCCTCTGTTTTTCCATCCTGGAAAGTGAAATAATGACATTTCACAACTTGCTCCTATTGTTACGGATCTTGAAATATTCAAATCAATTCCATGAAGCTTTAGAATGCAAAATTAGGTTAGTGATTTTATGCAAAATCAGAATTACCTGACTACTGTTACAGAAAAAGAAGTCGTTTGGCGTTTTTTTTTTTTTTTTTTAATCAGGCATAAACTGTTTCATTACTATGTTTACATATCGCCGACAGTAGCAGCAACTAACAGGTTAATACATTCCTAGAATAGTTAACATAGACTCATAGATATTTGGGATAAAAGGCCAGTCAGAGGCCATCTACCCAACTCCTTGCATTTAGGAATAATCACATCCAAACGCTGATAAAATTGAGATATTATCATCAGGGGCTTTTTTTTTTCTTTTTTCTTTTTTGAAGCACAGGTCTTTGCTCCTTGTTCTTGTTCTAAACTGAAATCCTTTCTGCTAAAATGAATACAGACTTACCTCTAAGATTTTTAGTTAGAAATCAGGAAATGCCAGAAAGTACTGATAAACCCCTGTTTTCCACGTCAATGTGTTTCTAAGAAAGATTTAGTGGCTCCTAACATGTTGGATAAGGCCTGGATAATCAGCCAAAGTATTAGAGTACACGGAGGGAAGGGGCCCTGTGCTTCCCGAACTTTGCTGGTCTCCTGCAATCCAAAGCAGCACTTGTCCACTGCCACTTGAATCACGGGTGAGCCTACCAGGTTCTAGCTTTGCGTTTATGTGGTAGAAGTTGAACTTCAGTGAGGATCAGAATCACCAGGCAGCTTGTTAAAAATGCTGATTCCTGGATGCCATCCCCAGACATTCTGAACAGTAGGTCTGAGGTGTGAGCCCTGGAATCTTTATTTTAACAGGTTCAGGAGCTGATTCCAGAGCAGGTGATCCTGGGCTCTCACTTTGGGAAATGACCCTCCACTGGAGGCTATTTCTTTTTTATATAATTTTATTTATTTTGTTGTTGTTGTTGAGAATATACACAGCAAAACATACACCAATTCAACAGTTCCTACATGTACTGTTTAGTGACATTGATTATATTCTTTGAGTTGTGCAACCATTCTCACCTTCCTTTTCTGAGTTGTTTCTCTCCCATTAATACAAATTCACTGCCCCCTAAGGTTCCTATCTAATCTTTTCAGTTGCTGTTGTCAATTTGATTCCATATAGATAATTCTTCAAAGGGGATAATGCTCAAAGCTGACATTTTTTACTGGTTAAGCTAAACTATTGTTTGGTTTTAATAAGACTTCAGGGGATATTTTTGGTTTAAGGTTTGAAGATTATCTCAGGGCAATAGTTTCAGGGGTTCTTCCAACCTTCAAGGCTCCAGGAAGTCTGGAGTCCAAGTGAATTTGAATTCTGTTCTGCATTTCCCCCCTTTTGATCAGGATTCTTCCATGGAATCTTTGATCAAAATGTTGGGTAATGTTAACCAGGTACCATACAGTTCTTCTCGTCTCATGGCAAAGGAGGCAGTTGTTCATAGAGGCAATTAGCCACACATTCACTGGAGGCCACTTTAATGATCACAAATAGTGGCTTCTCTGAGGGGCATCAGGAGGGAAATTTTTTTGTCTTCCTACCACTGCCTGCTCTCCAGCAACTACAGCTTCTCAGCCTTTAAATCATACATTTGACAACAGTGGAGCATAAACTGTCACCTCCCATGTATATCTGTTCTCACACTGACACGGAGATAGACTTAGGGGCCCAATGACCTTTTCATGTATGATTTCCTTGTTATTTTTTAGACTGTATCATTTAATCACTGGCAAAGACGAGTACCCATCACATGGTGACAGGTTAATGAACTGCCTGAATACAAGTTCTGAGCAGTTAATGGTTCATGAACCCATATTTCTGGATGTTTTTTCAATAGTTCTATATGGAAAGTCTAATGGATTATAAATCAAAAGTGTTTATAATCCAAAGATATTTGATAATGATCAATGTACAGACTATTGAAAATATAAATAAGTACCCAAATGCTGAAGTTAAAAAGGTTTTAATAGAGTTTAAAAAATACATTACTAAACCATCTATTAGCATATTTGGAGACAACATGGAAATACCTGACAGGCCTAATGTGGCCATTGAAAACCTGTTTTTGAAAAGGCAGCATATCTACTTTTCCTGAAATTCAAAACTCCCTTATGCTAAGGGGCTACCAGCAATCTAGATATGCATAAATGTGGGATTTTCATGTCCCCTGATCTCTGTACCCTTTAGGTGAACACCCATTTTGATTAGCGTAATGATTATCAACAAGTTATTTGCTAACAAGTCAGTATTGTCTTACTGGGATTTACTAAGAGTCTGAATATGAATAGAATTTCCCTCTCTGCGCCAAAGGACTGTGCATATTGCCCTGTAGAATCCCCCATTTGCACTCTATCTCATAGTATAGTGTACTATAGTATAGTGCAGTATGGTATAGATAGTATACTATTTCCAATGACTCTAAAGGTTGAAGTCTTAGGTATCTGAATTTTCACTGGGCCACAGCACTGCTAAACAAAGGAACTTTTCATCTGAGAATTCTGGTCATAAAAACATCTTTCCTAGACCTGTTCAATAATAATAGTGATATTTTACATATGTCTAGACTCATGGTTTTCAAAACAAATTTTACGTATATTCCTTAGCTGACCCTTAACAGTAACCCTGGAAGGAAGGCAGTGCGAGTATTCTGTTATCCCCTTTATTATACATGAGGAAAGCAAGGCTCATCATAGGTGGCAGAGTTGGGCCTAAGAACCCAAGTCTTTCTGCTCCTAGTCTTTGTCCAAAGACTCTGATTTCTGGGATCCTTGTAGCAGAAGCTAGAACCTGTTCTAAAGCAGGGTCCCCCGACTTTTGCATAAACACCTCCCTTTTCTGCGTGCATTCCCCCTCTCCTTCCCCATCCTACCAGTAGCACTGCTTAGACAAGGAAATGACTGAACCATCTCTCACCTTATCCCGCAGCTTCCGCTCCTTCCGCTCCTGCACGGTGGTCAGGTAGTTGACGGCCGCGTACTCCAGCACCGAGAGGAACACGAACACGAAGCTGACCCAGAGGTAGATGTCCACGGCCTTGATGTAGGAGACGCGGGGCATGGAGGCGTTCACGCCCGTGATAATGGTGGACATGGTCAGCACCGTGGTGATACCTGCAAGTCCCCAGTCTGAGTTCAGTCACAGACAATGGTACAGAACTGCCCCCATCTCACTGTCACAATTCTACATCCTTCATCTCTTAAATCTAATGAGAAATTTCCCAGATATTTTTCTACTTATAGAGTGCAAGGGTCTGCTCCACAAACAACCAGGCCTTTCTTTTTTCAGAAAGATGGGCCTGTTCTCCTCCTGGTCAACATGCTACTTGTTTCTTTTCATTTTAAGCATCTTGGGAGTTTGGATTCCTGTGATGTGGCTGACCAAGAATGCTTCAGACAAAAATCTGCTCAGATGTGATGGTTAATTTTATGTGTCACTTTGGCTAGGCTATGGTTCTCAGTGGTTTGGCAGACACTGGACTGGTTACTGTTCCATAATGTAATATAACCACTTTCCATGATTAGATCCGATATGAGCAACCAATCAGTTGAAAGAGGAATTCCTTGGGGATGTAGCCTCCCTCCAGGATATAAATGGATATTCTGGCAGAGCTTGCTCTCTACTTGGACCATGCATTCTTCACTCTTCCCATCACCTGATCTATGGATCTTAGAATGTAAGTCTGCAGAAGTCTGCTGCCTGACCTGCATATTTTGGATTTTCCAGCCCCCAACAATCCTATGAGCCAGGAGAGGCCTCCAGCCTCCTACCTGATCTACAGATTTGGGACTTACCAAGCCCCACAATTGTGTGAGCCATTTCCTGGAAATAAATCTATCTATATGTATGACTGATTTTGTTCCTCTAGAGAACCCAAAATGTGGAATTAAAAACAGTGACTAAAAGATATCTCTAAAGGAATCTTCCTAAACCTCAAGAATGAGCTCATTCTCCCTCATCTAGGAGGGACACTTCCCATAAAGACTGGAAATTACTGGAAGGCTATCATTCTGGTTTCTTCTTCTCTCTGGCTTGCTGATTAGTATAGAGTACAGTGCAGTACAGTGTAGATAGTATAGCATTTCCAGTGAGTCTTAAGACTAAAGTCTTAGGTGGCTGAACCCTCACATTTCTAAGGGCCGAACCTGATTTTGCCCAAATTTACAATTATACAGAGTGTAAACTTTTACTCTGGAATTCAAGTTCCATGAAGGTCTCAAACCACCGCTCCAGGGAATACAGCCCTCCCCTTCTCAGACAGCACACGTTATGGGCCCTGCTCCCAAATCTCTGTTTAAACAAAATCAGCAAACAAAGTTTATATTTATAGAATACCTGTTTGGAATTTTCAGAACTATTGTATTTATCTGAGTACTGAGCTCCATTACTGACAGTGGTGGAAGTCTATGCCTCATATAAGCTATATCTTTCTTAAGTGACTCAAGCAAAGTTGATACAGTTTTAGTTCCCTGAAAGGTTGCGGGAAACCCTGGTGGTGTCATGGCTAAGAGTTAAGGCTGCTAACGAAAAGGTCAGCAGTCTGAATCCACCAGGTGCTCCTTGGAAACCCTATGAGGCAGTTCTACTCTGTCCTATAGAGTCACTATGAGTCGGAATCTACTCGACAGCAACAGGTCTGGTTTGGTTTTGTTGGTTTCCACAGTGGGGGAGACAGAGGCCAGAGTCTGAGTGGTGAAGGCAAGAAGTAGGAGGAAGGTTTGCTCCCTCTGACTCTGACAGTCCCTTGGTTGAGAATTCACTTTGGGAGATGAATAGCAATTGTGCTTTTTTTTTTACATGGTGACCAGTTGAAAAAGTAACCATCCTCTTACACCTTATCAAATACTTTTACCCAGTGAAACTCTGGCAGGCACAGCTCTGCGGTCGATCCAGAAGGATACCCAGGACAGCATGACCATCAGGGTAGCAGGGAAATAGGTTTGCAGCAAGAAGAAGAAGATGTGGCGACGCAGTGTGAAGTTAATGTACAGACGGTTGTACCAGCCTGGGGATACAGGAGGAAGCCACTGAGGTACAGTTTGAGAAGCAGAAACACAACCACTTCACTGGGGCCCCTTCTATTCATTACATTGCTATTATCATCAAGAAAAAGTTAAAATTAATAATCAATTGGTTTAATATCTTTCCTTTCTAAAATCTAAGCCTTCTCTCTTATAAATAAATATCTTGCAATCTAGTATATTTATGATCTCATTTGGCCTTATCTGACTTTTTTCACAGCATTCCTGGTGAGAGGAGAACTAGGAAGATGTATCAGTTTAATTGTTTGCTTGGTATTTGTTATTTGCAAACGACAACCATATTCTCCAAGTGACTCAGGAACATAAGAAGTTGGAGGGGTTCTATTTTGTTGAAGGCATTACAACTGAGGCAGGAGCCAGGGGAACTGGGCTTTTGTCACTGTCCCCTTTGTTATGAGGTTGGTCAGCTCACTCAATTTCCACGTTCATCCAAGAAGAAATAGGCTGTTCTCGAGCTTTTTAAACTCAAGATGAGTTCTACTTCTTCCGCCTTATTGAAGTCACTTACCATTTGATCATTCCTGAGGAAACAAATGAGGATAGAGACATTCTCTGTTTCATTATGGGCTGAGGACTGTTACTCTCAACCTGGCTGCCCACCAGGAACACCTGGGAGCTTTGACAACTCTCCAAAGCCCTAGTCCTATCCCTGAGCGATTCTGATTTAATTGGTCTGGGATGGAGACCTAGGCATTGGTGTGTTCTTAAAGTTTCCAGGTAATTCCAAAGTTCTGCCAGAGTTTAAAACGTTGACTTAGACCTATAGCTTTCAAAGTGGGGTCCCTGGACCAGCAGCGAGAGCATCACTTGGGAACTTGTTAGAAATGCACATTTTCAGTGCCCACATCAGACCTACTGGATCAGAAACTCTGGGGGTGGGTCCCAGAAATCTGTGTGTATCACACCTAGAGGACTTGTTAAAACACTGATTGATGGGCTCTGTCCCCAGAGTCCCCAAGTGATACTGATGCTGAACACCACACTTTGAGAACCACTAGCTGAGAGCAATGGTCTTTGAACTTTGATGTGAACAAACACCTAGGAGCTTATTGAACATGCAGATTCCTGGGCTCCACCACCAGCGATTCTGATTCAGTAGACCAGCAATGAGCCCAGAAATCTGCTGGTTGACACTCTCATGGTGGCTCAGATGCCGGTAGACCTCAGGCTGCACCTGAAGAAACATTGTTGAGGAAACAAAGGCCACCTAGCTGGAGTGAAAGGTTAGTACTGAGTCACGAAAGGGAAGCACTGGATCAATAGGGAAAAGCTGGAACCACAGGGTGAACCCAGACAAGCTTGACACGTAGCTAGTGTAGGCTCCTGAGTTGTTTGAATGAGGCAGGCGTTTTACGCAGAGTGGATAATAAAAGGTGATTTTCAAAGAAGGTGGAGACTACTAATTATTTATTCATTCTACAGCCTTGTCTAGTCAGGTCAACTCTCCTAGATTACACCTTTTATTTTCCCTAGTTAAATTGGCATTGGTGAAATAAATTACATTGTTCCTTGGGTTTGCATAGGGTCTTTCTGGAAAGTCTGAGAGCCACCTTTATTCCTTTAAGTGCTATTCTATTATCCTTTCCTTCTGTCTAAGAAAACTAGGTAAGAGTTGTCTTGGAAACACTGGAAGGGAACCAAAGACTTTGAAAATATACACTTCCTGTTGCAAATAGAGAGCAGTGAGATAACAGCTCCTGGGCTGCGTGTGGGGTGACAATAAATAATGGAAGTAGAAGATGTATTTTAATCCGGACTCTAGGAAGGCTTGCATGGGGAATGAAGCAACCAACCAACCAAACACACACACTGTCCTAATACAGAAAATATCTAAGAGGGAGTATACATAGTGGTTAAGGCAGACTCCCTGGCCACTTACCAGCTACATAACTTCTATAAGTAACTTAATATCTCTGAGTCTCAGTTATTGCATCTGTAAACTGGGAATAGAAATATCTACATCCTAGGCTTGTTGGGTATAAATTAGTTGATCCACATAAAGTCATTAGAACAGTGCCTGGCACATAGTAAAATTCATAGAAGAAACTTTTAATAATGACTTTAGAAAGATACTTGATTTGAACTTGCTAAGAGTAGAAGGGAGTCACTGAGTGGAGTCCCTGGGTGGTGCAAATGGTTAACACACTCAGCTGCTGACCGAAAGAGTGGAGGTTCAAGTCCACCCAGAGGCATCTCAGAAGAAAGGCCTGGTGATCTACTTCTGAAAAATCAGCCATTGAAAACCCTATGGTGCACAGTTCTACTCTGATACACATGGGGTTGCCATGAGTCAGAGATGACTGAATGGCAACTGGAAAATGAATAGATAAGGAAAGAAAATTGAGTGGCAACTCACATCAGAGTGAGAGAGAAGAGAGAGATGAGGATAAGCACTGTGAGCATAAACAGAAGCAGACCAGGGGCTGGCCCAACACCAACATAGTAGTGGTTGGGGCTCACTCTCTTCCATGGTATTTGATGTTGTCAGGGAGGCAGGTGAACTGGAAAATGATGGCCGTATAGGGGCGGGCAGTATCGCAGAAACTTTCATGGAAGGACCTGGGCTTCTCAGTACTGGGGCAAAGGATAATGAAGCAGGAAGTCCTGTAGGACTCCGTAGCCACTGCAGAACTAATGGTGAGATTAGAAAGGAACTGGTAAATGGATTCTCTCAAAGCTTCAAACTTGGCCCAGAGTCTCACAAAAGGTCACACTAAGCAATTAACAGTGACTCTATAGATCTATAGTTATTACCTTGGAAAGCCATCCATTTCATATTGTTCAGTAGGACAAATCAGGTTATAGAGCAGCATGTAAAGCAGGACCCCACTTTTGCAAAATTACATAATTAAAGCAAGATATCTGTAAGGATATTTACTAAATTGTTAGGAATGATTACCTCTGGGTGATGGGATTTCAGAGAATAGAAACTTGACTTTCTGCTTTTAAATGTTTATATTTTGAAGGAGCTTGCACTATTTTAATAATCAGAATTTATTTCTACTGGGAGGGTAAAAGGTTAAGGCTAAAGAGGAATTCTAGTATGTTTTCTTCCACATTTGAACCACACCATGGCTAACATTAGCTACCAGTGCTACTGTAGAAGGCCAGTCTGGAAGTGGTGTGAAACTTCTGGATCAGAAACTGAGACAGGGAGATCTTCTCATCTGTTTTCAGCGATTCATCCCCATTCTTCCAATACAGCATCAGATCTTCATCTGTGTATGCATCTTTGAATGGAGGGGGGAGGAAAATAAGTTAATTTGACTCCTTTACCTCTGATCCAGGACAAAGCAGCAGAGAAATCTTATGTCAATCTGGGAGTAAACAGTTCTTTATGCTGGCAGTCAGCACTTAGTCTCATGATAATTAAAATACCACAAAGGTCAGAGAGGGAGTAAGGGGAGGTGTGTCATTAGAAACACTGATACTTACAGCTTTCCAGCTCCAACGAACAGGTCTGCGAGTCTAGGGGAAAGTGGCTGAAGTCCATGTTGCACATGGCAGTGACTGTAATCCTAGATAACCCAAACATGTGTGTTGGCTTGTGTAGAAAGCTATTGGCTCATACACCTGTCCACAGTCAGCAGAACATTACACCCAACCAAGAGCAGCCACCTCCTCACATCTACTTCCGAAGTTTGGAAGCAGGTATCTAAGATATAGAACGTTAATTTTTAGAGGTTTGTCTTCTGTAGAAGATGCTATTGGTGGTTTGTCTGAATTCTGTTTACCAGGCTGGTGCACCCCTCGCCCAGCAACTCTAGGTGTTGACTGCTAATGGCCCCTACCTGCACTATTCTCCTGGGGTCCCATGAGCCAGTGGGAGCCACCTCCCCCAGAGATACCAGGGAGGATTCACCTCCTCCACTCATGCCCTCCACCCAAGGCCAATGCCTGTTATTAGTGTTTAAGTTTGATGAAACCTGCAAGCAGGCCAGGAAGATGTAGAGAAGACTGTGTAAATCATGTTAGCTCAGAAGTCAATCTGCAGCATCATTCATTAAACAAGAGCTATTGTTGTTATTTTTTTAGTCTTTATTGCCTGGCAAGGCACATAATAGGTGCTCATCAGCTGTCTTGGGGGTAGAAGGTACATAGAAGGTCATTGTCTCCATCAACTTATTTAGGGCCAAGTAGTCTTCTAACCCAAGCTTAAGTCCCTCAATGACAGAGAAGTCACCACCTACTGACACTGGCATCAGGAGGCTCATACCATCCCACGCAGGCCACAGACCCAACCACAAGGACAAACTCCTCAGGGCCAAAGGAACTGCCCACGCATATCGAAATGGCATTGGGCAAAGAAACAATGATCCCATGGACTGTTACCTCATGCTGTACAGCACATGGCCATCTGGAAAAACCCTCAGCATGATGTTGTCAGTAGTAGTATCATGGATGAATGACCTTTTGGAGTGAACAAAGAAGACATCAGGGACCCAGATCTTCTTTACCAGCCGTCCATCGAAGGTCATGCTCTTGTTGCTAGTGCTCTGGAAGGCCAGCCTTTCGTCCTTCCAATAATGCCGCAGGTACAGGGTCATGGTGAAGTCCTGTGGGAGCCATGGCAAGATCAGAGAGAAACAGCTGAGAAACATTCCTTCTTTACAATCCAGGCCTGTGATGGACCCCTCAGACCCATTCTCCAGAGGTGACAGTTCTGCAGCCTGTGGCAATAGTGCTGCTGTAACCAGAAAGAGAATGGTTTATTTTTGTGGGTCAGGAGGTTGGAGCCCAGGAGACTGAGCAACCCTCCCTGTAGGCTTTGCTAACGATAACTACAGCTATGATGCCAACAGCTTTTGCCCCAAAACCCTACTCTCTGTCACATAGCACTTGCATACTTGGTTCCTTACCTACCTGGCGAAACACTTGATTTCAGTTTAGTGGCCACTTCCAGAAGCCTGGATGGTCAAGTACTCCTCTTAGGAGGGTTTCTGCCATTAGACTTCTAACATCCCTGAAGACAGGATTGTGTCTTTCCCATCACTGAATCCCTAGCGCCTGGTTTAGTGCCTACCAAGGCACATAGTATGTGCTCAGTAAATATTTGCAGGATGGAAAAATGAAGGGATGATTGGATGAGTGGACAGGCAGCTGCAGACTTCCTGTGATCTCAGCCTGAAAGCTTATCTTGTTAAAAAGAACCTCCCCACCTACATGGTTGATGCCTTTAACCAAGAGCTTGGCCCTCATGCCATGACCAGAGCTAGGACACAAAGTGCAAATGGGTAAATAACCACTCAAAAGATCCTCTTGTGGAAGCAGGTGAGGGAAGGATAGAAGGAGTACATGGTGGCAGTGGGCCCAGAGGGAGCCCCAGAAACGGAGGAGAGAACAGGCACTGAGATAGCGCCACATGGCAGTCTGTCTCCAGACTGATCCTGGCCTCCAGCTCATCAGCCCTTGCCATGAACTCCCCTCCCACACACAATGAGAATGGCCAATATGTGGATAAGGAGACACCTGGCCAAATGTCCCTTCTAGCTCTTTCCCTTCCAGGTCACACATTTGGAGTGCATGCTCTGATGAACATCGCTCAGGCAAGTGCTACATTGCAGAGTCACGAACACAAGCTGTGCGTGGCCAGCTTGGACGTCACCTACCTACCACCTTTTTTTTGCTGGCATCTTCCTGACTTCCCACTGGTTGGTAGTTGGTCTAGGGAAAGCAAGACATTCTGTGCCCCTCCCTCTGGGATCCTGAGCCTCATGGGGTAAGCAGGTCTTCACATCCAGAGCAGACATCTAGTTGGTTCAAAGCTAGGGCAGCCAGGCTGGCTCCAGACCCAGCTGGTTCTGGAGCTAGGTCCAGCTCTTGGGTACTCCCAAAAGGCTGGCAATGTGTGCTGTAGCATTTGGAGACTGTCACACCTGCACCTTTCAGACAGGGACCCCATCCTGTATGTGATTGTTAAGGTTGTGTGTCAACTTGGCTGGGCCGTGATTCTCAGTGGTTTGGCAGTTATGATGTAGTTTGGCAGTCGTATAATGATATAATCACTTCCATGATGTGATCACCTCCATGATGGGATTTACTATGAGTAGCCAATCAGCTGAAAGGAAGTTTCCTTGGGGGTGTGGCCTGCATCCAACGTAGGTGGACTTTCTGGCAAACGCGAGGGCATTTTCTCTGCCTGGATCTTACTCAGCTCGTCAGCATCTGACCCCATATACAGTTCTCTGGAGAACCCAGCATAAGACACTGTACTGGGTGCTAGAACTATGGCTGCCTCAAGGGCACATAGCATCAGCATCATATCAGCTCCTCTGTGCCAGGTCCATTGGGCTCCAGGGAGTACCCCCTCCTTCAAGAGCACACGATGGCATTGCAGGGGGAACAAGGAGCCTCCTTACTTTCATTCCAGACATGTTTTGAGGGGGGCCCACTCTGGGCTAGGTCTTAGAGATATAGAGGTAAAAAATAAAAGACATGTTCCTGCACTCAAGAAGCTTATAGTCAAGTGTAGGAGAATTGTAAATATAGCGGAGTTATAAATGATAATGTGGGCTATGGGGAAAAAGAAAAAGAAAACCAGGAAGCCTGTAGGTCAGGTGGTCAGGGAAACCTCTTTAAAGAAGTCTCATTTCAGCTGAGACCTGAAGGATGAGAAAGAGACAGCTCTGGGGATGACCCAGGCAAGAGCATTTATGAGGGTCCCTGAGACAGAAGAATCATGAAGTATGCAAACTGAAGGAGAGGCTCACCAAAGGGGGCAAGTGATAGAGATGGGGCTGGGAGGTAGGTGGGCGCTGGGCTCCCCTCCATGGGTGAGCCCTTGCAGGACAGCCAGGAGAGGATATGCATTTGGTAGTAAGGCAGAAGTGGACGCCATGCCACTGTCACGTGGTGGGCACCACCAAGGAGCGTGCTGGGGAGCTCTGCTCGTGGTGGGCAGTGAAAATCAAAGAACTGCAGACTTTCAGTCTGAAAATGTCTACTTCTACTGCTCCTCCAAGTGTGACTCATCTGACCACTTGCATCACTTGAGGAGGGTGTTCAAAATTCAGAGTTCTGGTCCTCATTCCCAGAAATTCTAAGTCAAGAGGCTGGATTGAGGCCCAGAAATCTGCATGTAACCAACTCCCCAAGTTATTTTTGCCCATGAAGTTTGAGAGCCCCAGCTCTAGATTTTACTACACCTGGGCCAACTTCCAAGCCCCATTTGTATCACCTCCAGATCCTGCTGCCACCCACACAGGCACAACCTGCACTAACAAGGCCCCACCCACAGCCCAAGCTCCCACAGGATCTCAACCATATGACTGCTCCCTGGAAGCTGCCCTGCTCAGGACGTTGTGTACCATGTCCACCTCAGAGATGCTGTCCAGGCTCTCCACCTGCACGTCCACACCCACCGGGATGGCAGGGCCTGCAAAAGAGCAAAGACAGCTGGTTAAGGCACATTCTTATCAGCCACCAGGTTAGTAGATAGCCTCAATCCCCTTCTAGGGAGGAGCCAGGGCTGGATCAGGGATGAAGCAGTGGTTCTGAATTCTTTGAGGATTTTCTTGCCAGTTCCTGACATTTTGGGTGCCCGAGCTTTCTCCACGAGGGGCAAGGACTATGTCTGCCTTATTTGTCATTCCTGGGCCAACGTGGATGTTTAGTGCATGCTTGTTGGATGAATACATGAGCTGGATTACTACTTTCTACAACCCAGGACTGTCTCATGGCTGTAGGGTAGAGGAAATAATGTTGCTCTAATGCTTGAGCATCCATGGGTGGTACAAACGGTTAACACACTCGGCTGCTGCCTGAAAAGTTGGGATTCAGTCCATGCAGAGATGTCGCATAAGAAAGGCCTGATGGTCTGATTCCAAAAATCAGCCATTGAAAATGCTATCAGGCACAGTTCTACTCTGACACATATGGGGTTGCCATGAGTTGGAATCACCTTGATGGCAATGGTATTAGTGTTTGAGTGGAGACCCTGGTCATTTGTGTTAATGTGGCATTTAAAAGGACAGAATGAGGCTTTGGAGCATCTGGCCTGGGGCTGGGACACTTGTATGTCCAGGTCTGGGTTCATTCAGTCGTTCAAACTATACTACAGAGTATCTAGCGCGTAGCTGAGGGCCCTTCCCTCCAGGAACCTACAGCTAGCTGCGGGACAAGATCTTCTTTGTACAAATTTTGATCACAGTTAACACTATCCTCTAAGAGATTTTGAAACCTCTTCATGACAGGTCAGGTGAGAAGCATAGTTGATATGTAACACAGAAATTCGGTGCTCGATTTCATCTAGCTCACTGCAAGATTTCTAAAACTGTGTTTACTTGTGGGTTCCTGTTCAGTTTTTTCAGCTGGATTATGGTTACATTGGTGTGTTCACTTTGTGAGAATTTATTGAGCTCTACCCTTATAATTTGTGCACTTTTATGTGTATATGTTATGCTTCAGTAAAATGTTTTTTAAATTCATATATATGTATATATGTGTATATGTGTGTATATATAAATATATATATATATATATATATATATATATATATATATATATATATGTGTGTGTGTGTAGCTTAAAATGGGAAGAACCAAAAACCTGTGTCTGTCAAGCATTTTAACAAATGTTATTATTCATTCACAGCCAAAAATGTTTCTGGAAAGAGTCAGGTGGCCACTGGACTGGGCCTTCTGGGGAGAAACATTGTTAGGAAGCCAGTCCAGCAGGACCTAGGTCTTCTGAGCCCCAACCAGGGAGTGCAGGGCCAGGACATTCTGACCGACACTGGTCTGAGCAGGTAGACCTTAGGGTGGCAGGGGGCGTCTAGGCCTTGGGGAATGCGAAAAAAACTGGAAGGGATTCAGACTTTGGCACGAGGCAGGCAGGAGGATCAGAGATCCTGACATGAAGGAGGAATTAGAAGGCTCAATCCTCAATCCCAACCCAAGCGGAAGATGCCTTGGATGTGGCCCAGGGCATCCAACTTCTTCTCAACCTCCCCCAGAGGCTTGCTAATACTTGAAATTCCACCATTGAAGATTTGTTTTTTGGCTGAGCCCAACAGAATGGAAGTATTTTATTTATTACTGGTGGGATTTAGTGAATATTTTCTGTGTTCCTGAACATGAAAGCAAATAAGTACAATGTTTTACTTATTTGTTCTCACAGATAAATCAAGGTATAAGCTGATCTTTTTATTTTCCTGTGTTCCCCAGCTGATGGTTTAGGTTAGAGGCCCACGAGAAATCTCTGCTCTAACAGCTATATTCTCTTCTCAGTCCAGGTTTCAGGAGCCTTTTAAAGGTGCCAGAAGTAGAATGTTCCAAGTGAGGAGCGGGCCTTCTCCTCAGGGCTGACAGTCTCTCCTATGGGGCTTGCCACATGACGGAGGGTCTGCAGGAAGGCTGACTGGGCCCCTATCCCAGACCCCAGCTCCCTGCACAGCGCTAAGGGCTCCCGACATTACCATCAGGGATGAGGGGCTAGTTAACTTCCTCATCCTCTGGACCTTTCATTAGTCTGAAATATTAAAATGGCCAAAGAGTCCCAGCTGTTAACCCCTGGGCAGGGCTGCCTCGCATGGAAGGTATGCTGTTCTGTAACCTGCCTCCCGGTTCCCATAGCTCCCTTTCTCCGAAGTGCCAAGTGACACACTACATACAGTAGTTCCAAAAGCAAAAGGGAAGAAACAATATAACAATCACTCTCCTTGGATCCACTTCCCAGTGGCCTGGTTTTCTGATAACGTGCACAGTGTTTGAGCAGGAGCTGGTTTGGGCTAAGGACATTTTCCAGATAAAATATATTCGCTTTCTTGATGTCTGTTACCGTGCCTTTCTGTTCTCAGGGCCTGGCTTGTTCTCCACAGCTCCAGACACCCTTCTAAGGAGAAATTTGATTTAAAAAACCTGCAAGGGTGGTGTCAGTGTTCCACGTGGGAGGGAAGGTCAAGTTCTCAGGTCACCTGGGCTGTTGGAGGTAAACAATCTGCATGAGGAGGAAGCTCCAGGGAGTCACACTTCCAAACTTGAACAGAGAGCAGGAGTCCTGCCCTCCTTGGCCTCAGCCGGAAAGGATTTGAACTTTGTCTTTGACCCATCCCACTGCCCAAAGTGAGGGCAATGATGGTTCAGTGGTAGGATGCTTGCCTTTTATGCCAAAGACCTGAGTTTGATTCCCAGCCAATGCACCTCATGTGCAGCCAACACCCCTCTGTCAGTAGAAACTTGTGTGTTGTTCCAGGGCCGAGCATTATATATTTCATTCTGTTGGTGACCCACTCAACAGCAGCTAACAACTGCTCAAAGCTCAGGCTCTCCTGACCTTGCCATTTTGGGGCCCTTCCCAAGCTGGTTTTGGGAGAAATGCTTCCAAATTCCTGGTCTTTCTCCACGTCCTTCCATGAATACTTCTATGTTCTGAGTAGGGCTGAGTCCTATCAGGTGTTAGGAGGAAAATACTCTAGTTAAACTAATTAGATGTTCATGACTGGATCCCTTAACACTTCCTTAAGAGAAGGGTCTGGTGAGCCAAAAACAAGACCTTGGTGGGATTTCAGGCAGTGTAGCCAGCAAGGTGACAAATTCAAGACAGTGTAAGGGAAATATGTGTTTAGCCAAGGGCTCTTCTTGGTTCTAGCCTTTCCGCAATTTTTCCGCATGGTCCTGGAAAGCATACATTAGTCATTTATTGATTTTTAAAATATATAAAGACATATGTCATTTCTGCTCTACCAACTCTTCAAAAAGTAGAGACATTTTCAGACAAATTAAAACTGACAGAATTTTCCAAAGGCATCCTTGCTTTAAATGAAGGTGTGATTCAAGCAGAAGGAACATGATCCCAGAAGGAAAGCCAGCAACACAATAACCAGTAAAGAATAGCAAAAATGATCATACATGCATAATTTTAAGTGAACATTGACTATGTAAAGCCATATTAATAATGTATTGCTGAGCTAAAAAAACATACACACACAAAAAAAAACTAAAATACACAAAAAATTACACTTCAGTAGGGAGGGTTATAATTGACTGATTGGCTCATTCACTGGAACCTGTACTGATGGCATGCACTAGACCAAGCATTGAGTGGGGTGCCATTGGGATTATGGAGATGAATAAGGCACAATTTCTTTCCCTAAAACCAAAAAAACCAAACCTGTTGCCATCGAGTTGATTCCAGCTCATAGCTACCCTATAGGACAGAGTAGAACTGCCCCATAGAGCTTCCAAGGAGCACCTGGTGGATTTGAACTGCTGACCTTTTACGTTAGTAGCCATAGCGCTTAACCACTACACGACCAGGGTTACAATTCCTTTTACTAGGAGCTTAAAATCTATTAAGGGAGACAGCTAACTCTGTTTCAAGACACATCGCAGAAGTGATCTGTAGGAGCCTAAAGGAAGGCTCAATTAATTCCTTCCAAAGGCACTGGAGAAATTTTCACCGAAGAGACAGTTTTTGATTAATTCTGACTGCAAGCATTAGGAAAAGTGTCACCAAAGGGACAGCACTTGGCCTGGGCCTTGAAGCATTAATTACTTTTAACAGGTAGGGAGGGGAAGAAGGGAATTTCAGGTTGTATGAACAGCATAAGCAAATATAATGTAACCAGGTGGATAATTAACCCACACCTGTCAGAAGTGGAAAAAAAAAAAAGGCAGCTTCTTTGATCTTTCTTATAAGTCCTTGTGCTTCCCAAGTGTGGAAAAATTTAATAACCAATTAACAGCACCTCAGTCCCTCCTGCCTCAGGTGACTTTATAGCAGAGAGGAGAAGGGGCCCTCAAATCCATGCTGGCTGGTCTCTGCACCGAGCACTTGATCTAGACAGACCCTTAGACTGGTGACTGTTGAGATGCCTCAGAGCCCATCTGTCTTTTGGCAAATCCATGGTCCTGGCCTTTGGCCTCCAGTAGCAAGATCTCCTGCAGTGCAGACTCTGTGTCCAGACCCAAAGCCTATGCTGCTCTGCTGGTCACCTCAGCACCCTGCATCCACTCACTGAGCCTGCTTGAACTTCCAGACGCTTGTCATGCATCTCCCAGGTATTGGGAGCTCAGCCTCAGGCTCATGTGACCAGCCACCTCCCTGCACCACAGCCACATAACCACTCCATCCTTACTCTCAATGTGGCAGCACACACACACACACACACACACCCTCCCCAAACCACGCCTAGACAGTGGACCACCCACAACCACAAAGTTTTTGGGCTCCCTCACACCTGTCTGGATAATTCTGCTGAGGCCCCACACCCTGCAAGGAGAAGTGAGTAGACATGCATCTGACTTCTTTGCTCTGCCCAGCTGTCTTCTTTCACCTACAACTCGCCAGGTAGAAGAATGGGCTTTCTGTGTCCTCTACCTGTCTGGCAGGGACTCCTCTTCTTGTCCCCATCGGTACTACATCTCACATGTCTACCTTAATGTCAGAAGTGGTGTCCTATCTTCACAGTGAGAAACCTCTCTGGACTAAGTTGACACAGTTCTTGACATGGGAACCCAGGATGACTTGGACTTAGGGATTACTAAAAATGAAAATACTTGGATTCATTATTATGAGAATTAATGTTATGTGTCAGCTTGGCTAGGCCATGATTCTTAGTATTATGTAATGATCCTCCATTTTGTGATCTGATATAATTATCCTCCATTTTGTGATGTAATACAATCATCTCCATGATGTGATCAGCTAGTCAGTTGTAAGGGGAATTTCCTCAGGGGTGTGGCCTGCACTCAATATATATATGGACTTTCTTGCAAAGCTTGCTTGCTTGCTCTGGATCCTGTTTCCGGCTTGTCATCATCTGACCTCTGGTTCCTGGGACTTGAGCCAGCCATCCTGATCTGCTGACTTTGGGATTCGCCAGCTCCACAGCCCTGTGAGCCAGCAGCTTGTCATCTGACCTGCTGATTCTGGGTCTGTCAGCCCCTGCAGCCATGTGAGTCAGGAGAAGCATCCAGCCAACACCTGACCCACAGACTTTGGGACTTGCCAACTTCCACAACAGCATGAGCCATTTCCTTGAGATAAATCTCTTTCTCCTTATCTCTCTCTCTCTCTCTCTCTCTATATATATATATATATATATAAATATATATATATATATATATATATAAATATATATATATTCTTCACTGGTTTTGCTTCTCTGGAGAACTCCCCCCCCACACACATATATATACATATATATGCTTCACTGGTTTGCTTCTCTAGAAAACTCAACACACACACACACACCCAATGCCTTCAAGATCAAATCAACATGCCCACCCCACCAGGCTTCAGGCTGACATGGTTAGTGACCTTTCTCTGATCTCCAGTCTCCCCACTCCAGACCTTCACTGCCCCAGCTCTTCTCATAATATCTACATAAATTCTAATTCCTACGTTAAACCCCATATTCCCATAATCCTGTAGAGGCTCTGGGTTCCTGACACAGGGTCATGGGTAGAACGTGGGGCAAAGGCCATCAGTGTGCCTGCACCTCCATCACCACCCACTCAGTGGTAGCGCATGAGGCCTCCTCTAAGCCAGTCCCTGCCAACCCTGGTCATGATCCAACTTTCTAGTGTTTGCCTATCTGGTGGGTATTCAATTATTTTTCAGTGTTGTTTTAATTTTTATTTCTGGAATTCTCAATGACTTTGAGCATTTTCCTATACTTACAGCTTCAGGATTTCTTCTTCTATGAATTGCCTGTTCATATTCTTTGTCCAAGGAGCCTGCCCTAGTGGTGCAATAGTTAAGTGCTCAGCTGCTTACTGAAAGGTTGATGGTTCAAACCCACCCAGCAATTCCACAGGAGAAAGAGCTGATGATCTGTTTCCATAAAGATTACAGCCAAGAAAACACTATGAGGCAGTTCTATTCTGTTACATGGGGTCTCTAGGAGTCAGAAGCAACTCAACAGCACCCAAAAATTCTTTGCCCATTTTTCTACTGGAGTTCATTTCTTCTTGCTTGCTGATTTACAGGAGACCCTAGTTTGTCAAAAGGAGTTTACCTGTGAGCATCCTTGCCCTTTCCGCCTTGCTTTATGCTTATCTCTTCTGGGAAACATTGCAGATATTTTTTCTCACTGAGAAAGTTTAGAAGGGCCTGAGCAGAAGCTGAGTGGGTAGAGATTTGGGAGGCGGAGTGCCCTTTCCTCACCTCTGCTAGTTTGTAAAACCAGTCTTTGTTTCCACAACCATGGAGTCCTTGCCGCCGGCAGCTGGGCTTCTCGCCCTGGCACTGCCTGCTGTCTCCATGTCTGCTCATGCCCTGAGTGACCAGTCTGGGCCTTGCTGTCCTGGGCATTCCTGAAGCAGAAGAATTTGCATCACCGAGGGTTGCATGGCTTGACTTTGCACTTCCTCCATGTCCCTACCCTTTCCTGGAGATACTTCTTACAAAATTTGAGTTAATTCAAAATATTGGTTATGAGAATATTTTTTCCTTATTGGTCGGTCCAATCAGACATTCAAACATTTCAGTTTTAAAATAGGCAAGCCTGATTTTTCTCATGATGAGCACTACCTCCCAAACAGGTAGCATGGCCTGGAATCTAACCCTCTGATTGGTGGTGGGGGTGGAGGAGGCTGGATTAGATCAGAGTCTGTCATCTGGACTAGCAGTTTCAGGATCACCTGAAATGCAAGTTTTCAGATCCCACCCCAGGCCTACTAAATCAGCTACTCTGGGGATAGGGCTGGAGTCTGGGTTTTAACAAGCCCCTTTGGGTGATGCTGATCCACACTCAAGTTTGAGAACCACTGGACTACTAACCTTTAAGGAGACTTTCAGGATGGAGATTTTACAATTTCTCATGTCCTGATGGCCACTTTTCTTTTGTTGTCAAACTCTCCAATGATCCCATCTCCATTAACTATCTCCACTTCCTACCAATCAAGCCCTTTCTCCCACATGCACTTGCTGAGTTGAAGAGACTTTTCCTAAGTCTCAGACTCCTCTACTTCTCTCTGTTGGCCACCTGTTCTTTTTCAAACTCCCTTCCTTGGAGATCTCTCTGACATAGTGCTCACTCAGCTTGGCCTCTTTCCCTGAATCCTTCTCTCTCTCCCTCCTAAGGTCCTTGGGCCCCTTCTCTTCCCAGCAGATACTCAGCCCTCACACAACCAACTCTTCCCCTAGAGCTGATGACTCCCATTCTCCCTCCAGAGCCAGATCTCTGATCTAAACTCCAATTGCCCACTTCCTTTCAAATACCTAAAAGAGGTCTCCACTGGATATCTAACCAACGTCTTACATTTGACCTCCAAACATAGACTTGTTTGGTTGGGGCCCAGACCTGCCCCACTGCCCACCATGGTGCATGGGGCATGGTGATCTCTCCAGTCACTCTGCTCAGACAGGGTCAAGAAGAACCAAGCTGGGGAAGGAGTGAGATTGTCCCGAGGGCAGCTGTGCAGGAGGAGCTGCTGGGGCAGCCGGCAGGAAGAGATTATTTTTAGGGGAAGGATCAAGTAGGAGAAGGATGTATGTAGCAAGTTGGGGTTTGCACTCTGGAAGGGAAGGGCCAAGGAGCTGAGGAAGAGTCAGAGGGGTCTTCTCTAAGGGCAGTGGTTTCTGGGAAGAAGACTGCAGGAGCCCCAGAGGGCCAGCTTCCTCTCTAGCTCCAGCTTTCCAACTCATTTACCCTAAAATGTAACAATGAAACACTAGACTTCACTCAGCATGAAGAAGAGTGGAGCCGCAGAAGGAGAGAAGGGGAAGGCAGAGCCAGTAAGGTCCAAGAAGGACTCGAAAGAAGAGGCCATAGTGCCAAAGAAATACTTGGCTGCCATGATTTGCCTTGAACTGGCTCCATGGGCCCCACCTGTGCCAAATGATAGACTTTGGGGTCTTGGTGGCCAGGATCCCTGTGGTTTGGAAATCCAGGGTGTGAATCCCCTGTAGGGAGGAGAATGCAGAGTAAATCACCAGGAGAGCCATGGGGACACGAGAGAGTATCTCCTATTCATAGTCTGGGTACCCCAAACACAGAGATGTTGTACCTTATATGGGAGTAGTTCTAAAGTAGCATGCGAGATAAAAATCATGTGTCAAAATTACCCTGGAAAATTCCTTAGAAAAGCATCACATTGGAGACAGTGTAGGTGGGAAAGTAAGTACCCTGAGAAATGGCATAGCAGGACAAGACCATACCCAAGAGAGGCCGTAAGGGAGCATATGATGTGTGTCAAAGAGGCACAGGCCATGAGCTCCTCAGGGACAGGGAGCGTGTCTTTATCATGTCTGTACCCCAGTGCCTTTGCAGTGTCTGATGCACCATCCCCATCATCATCTGCACTCACACTCACTATGCTGGGTCAAGCTAAGTGCTTCATGTGGGACATCTTATTCCATCCTCACAACAACCCAGTGAGGCAGGTACTGACATTATCACTACTGATATTATAAAGGTGAAAACCTGAAGATTAGAAACGTGACTGAAGTCTCCAGCAAGACAGAGGCCCAGCCACAACCACAAGTTTATCCCAGATGGTCCCTGTCCAGAGCCCCCACCCTTCACCACCACATTGTGCTGCACAGAAAGTTCTCAATACATAAAAAGAGCTAACATGTATCAAGCACTCCCTATGCGCCAAGTACTATGCTAAGTACTTTACACATATTACTCTTCTGATCTTTCGAACAATCCTATGAGCTAGGTACTATTATTATTCCCAATTTAAATATAAGGAAATTGAGGAACAGAGAGGTTCAACAACTTGCCCAAGGTCACACAGCTAATAAGTGGCTGAAGTTTGGACCCAAGACGTATAGTCCCAGTGTGGTGGTTTAAAAACATGTTAGTAAATTCTTTAACACTCCTCCCATAAAGGGCTGGAGTCTAATTCCCCTCCCCTTGAACCTGGGTGGGTGTTTGTGGCCGCTTCAATGAATAGAGTGCAGCGGAAGTGATGATGCAGCAAGACTTCTAAGATTTCTATTGGTTTCTCTTCAGCTGCTATGTGGGGAGATCACATAAAGAGATCAGAGAGAGAGTGTGATGCCTGAGGATCGCAGCTGTTCCAGGCCCTGATGTGATGTCAGGCACCTGATACGAGAACAAAGAACCTTTGAGATGAACCCAAGCTGCCACCATCTGACTGTATCCCGATGAAAGACTCCGAGTGAGAACAGCACAGCTGAGCCCAGTCAACCCAATCTGTGGGCAAAATAAATGCCTGTTAATTCTTTTAAGCCCCTGTTTGGGGTGGTTTATTGTGCAGTAGTAGATAATCAGAAACCCAGAGTCCATGTTCTTAATCACCAACAACCAACAACCAACCAGTTGCTGTCAAGTTCGACTAGTGGCAAGCCCATGTGTCAGAGCAGAGCTGTGCTCCATAGTGTTTTCAATTGCTGATTTTTCAGAAAGAGATCACCAGGCCTTTTTTTCGAGGCACCTCTGGGTGGACTCAAACCTCCAACCTTTCACTTAGCAGCCAAGTGCGCTAACTGCACTACCCAGGGGCTCCCTTAATCACTATACTGTGAATAAAGTAGCTAATTACTTAACCAATAAGTGATTGAAAGAAGGAATATATGCAATGATTTCAAAGGAGAAAAAGGCCATATGGTTTGAAGTAGCCAAGAAATGCTTCATGTAAGAAAGGAATTAAGCTGGTTTATGAGCACAGATAGGAGGTGGACAGGCTGCCAGAATGAGCGGGACAGCACAGGAGGAGGATGCTGTGGACAAATGCTCATAGCAGAAACAAGCATGAATGTGCAGGACCAGACAGAAAGCATTCCAGGAGAGAAGAGCTTGTGTCTGGAAGGGGAGGAGAGTGAGTTGAGGAGGCAGCTGGGCCAGATTCTGGAGGTCTCAGGATCCAAGTGGGGAAAGCAGGGAGGCTGCATCTCCTCCTGTAGAATTTGGGAAGCCCCCAAAGTTTCTGAGGAAGGAGTGTCAAGCAGGGGATGTTTCCGGAAGGAAGGTGAACCTGCCTACAAGGGAGGTGGAGAGAGGCAGGAGTAATGTTGGGAGATGAAGGCCTTGGTGTTGGTGTAAGGCAGTGTTTCTTGACATTTTTATCATTATCAACCCTGAAGAGAAAAATTAAGTTGAATTTAAATTTCTTCATTAATTTCTATTTAATTTCTGTAATTATAAGGAAATTAAAAACAGGATTTTGTTGACTTGGAGGGCCACAAACCATTGTATATCCAAGATTTTTTTCACCCCCAAGAACCCACTGAGAATGAATGGTGTCAGGGGTCAAGGGCCTGAACTAGGTCAGAAGCACAGGAAGAAAGGAGCCAATCTAGTGACAATTTGATGAATTAATTGATATAACTTGATTGATCTGGATGAGGACAAGCAAGGAGGAGGGCAAAATCAACAAGTGAAGTGCATCTAGCCTGAGTTATCTGAGGAACAGTTGGCCGAAAATCGGCAGGTTGATTTGGTGAAGGCAGGAAGCATGGGGTTTTGCAAATTATCTGAAGGAAGCACCTGAGCCAGTGTTTCCTGCCTCCTTCTCTAAATCCAGCCCTTTGTTGTGTGACTTTAGTGCAGGAAGGATTCTCCTGTGTTCGGGAAACTGATCTGGGGAAGGCAGTACAGGCCCAGCCAATGCTCAACCTGCCCCCTGGTCACAGGCTCCTGTTAGTCTCCCCCAGTCTTCCTTGACTCATGTGGAGGTGCCACTGGCCCCTCAAACTCACCCTTCTGGAGCTGGCCTCAGTGTTTGTGCTGAGGAATCTGAGTTTGCCCTCCAGACCCATTATCTGCCTTGCTCTGTGCAGGGTACTGACCTCTATTGGGGGTATCAATACTTGCAGGCCCACCCCTAGACAAGAGTACAACTGGATACCCATACGCCTTATGCCTGAATATCTAAAGTTTATAAATAGAGATGAGTAACTGCAAAATTAAATATATCCCATCCCACATCTTAAAAAAATATACCTTCACAACAACCCAGAAGACCAAGTCCAACTTCAGAATTCTCAGGCTCCTCAAGGTTCTGGGCTGGAATGAGGCAGTGCAGGGAAAGTGGGGCCCCAGTACACAAGCTGCCTTTCTTCTTTTTTCCACTCACAGAAGCATCCTATGCAAAGGAAACTTCCTGTGCATGCATGTGGACACCCCAGCCCGGGCATCTAAGCTCCATCCACATCCTCTTCAAACAGCCACCCCTTGGCCACCTCTTGGGACTAAGTGTGTGCACGTGGCTGGTGGAGTCCACCCTCAGGGCTCAGACCTGGGGAAGAGGCCTAGACAGGCCCTCAAAGCAGGCTCAGGGCTGTGTGAACAGGTGATTCTGAGCTCCAGTACTCACCAAGTGGACATGTCCCTTTGGCTCCACAGACCCCTCACCCTGAGGGCAGGTGTGTGGCCAGAGGAGGCCAGAGCAGGGCCTTCCAAAGCCCAGGGTCATAGCAGGGCCCCTCTTGCCTGGGCCTAAGGCTGCCACTGACCACAGGTTCCTTGCCCTCTGTCTTCTGGTTGGGTTCATGCAATGAAGGTGCCAATAGGTATTAGAAGGCAGGAGGGGAAAGAGAGGAATAGATTCTTCTAGATCACTTCCTGCCAGGCCACCAGCTTTGTCCCTTTCCCAATGGCCACAGCTCCTGTGGGCAGCCCTTTTCTGCAGTCAGAGCTCTTTTCCAGGTTCAAGTAACTGCTCCTCCTCTTATCCTTCAGGCTTAGGCCTGATAATACCTCCCCAGCCTCAAGATGCATCAGCATAGCTTCTTGGTTTCCTATATCCCTGCCCACACCCATAAATAGAACTTCATTAAACTCTCTTCAATTACCCCTTTAAGCCTGCCATCTGTTTTCTATTACTATATCTTTTCCCAGTTGCTTTTTTCCTCTGTGCTCCATCTCAGTCAATGGTCTCACCTCCAACTGGTCACCCAAGTCAGACACTTAAGAGGTGTCCCAGGTTCCACTGGTCCCATTAACACCAAGACCTTCTCCCTCCTTAGCATCTTTCCAGATCCCTTTGTTTCTTTCTTAGGCCTTAGCTTAAATCTTCATCATCTCTTGTCTGAACCATCACTAAAGTGCCCAGTCAGGGTCCTGCAACCCTTCGTAGCTCCTCCCACCACCCTCCATACAGGCCCACAGGGATATTTCTGAAGCACACATGTGATCCTGTCACTCCTCAGCTTAGGCTGTGCTGCTGAGAGTCCAAACTCTTCAGCAAAGCCTCCCAAGAGCTGGTGCCTGCCCCCCACCCCAAGCCTCATCTCTCTGTATGTCCCTGCCCTGCACCCCACCACCACCACCCCTACTACACGAGATATAATCCAGCCACATGAGGCGCTTGCATTCCCCTGACAGGCTTCCTTGCTTCATGCTCCAGCATCTTTGTCCGTGAGCATCCTTCTGCCTGGATTATCTCCCTTCTTTCTCCTCGTGGTCGCCCACCGTGTAGGTCTCAGCACTCATTGCAAGTGTCACTTCCCAACTGAAGGCTTTTTGGATACTCTTTCTGGGCAGAATGACCTGCTCATTCCCTCATTTCCCCCACTCCATCCTCAAGGTCACACTGCTTTGTTTCTGTGATATTGATTGATTGCACTGATTCACTTATCTGTTTCCTAGTAGACGGTCAGCTCCTTGAGAACAAAATATCATTTAATGTAAAAATGTGAAGGTAATTTAATGTAAAAGGACTCCACTATTTTGAGCTTCCCAGGAAGAGCAGCTCCTTGGCATTCCTCTTCCCTGGCTCCTCCAGCGGGATTAAGGGGCACCTATACGGGCAGCTACCGGGGGCTAGGCTTAATGGGGTGCCAAATTCAATAAGTATCAAAAGATTGATTTGATGTAAGCCTTCACCTGAAGTACAATAAATATTCTAAAAAAAAAAAAAAAAGGTTGATTTGACTAAAATATTACCAAAACAAACTAAATATCAAGTAGTTAACATAAATTTATATACCAACAACCAAACCCATTGCCGTCGGATCAATTTCAACTCATAGCAACCCTGTAGGATGGAGTAGAACTGCCTCATAGGGTTTCCAAGGAGCAGTTGGTGGATTCGAACTGCTGACCTTTTGGTTAGCAGCCATAGCTCTTAACCACTACACCACCAGGGATCATAAATGTATACAGATGTTCCCAAACTATGCACCCATGGCTCAGTGGCATAAGTAGGGGTTGCAAAACCCTCGGTAGAAAATGCTCTGGTATTTGAGAAACTACTTACTGTTTTTAATCTCTGATGAAAAGTTCACCACTCTGCTAGGGCGACTCCAGACAACTTACAAGGGCACATCACTGTGAGGGGCCCTGAAAGCAATCTGGACGGAAGCAAGTGTGTCACCCACAGTGCCAGTCAGGTGGCGGAAGCTACCAGGAAGCATTAATTGACAAGGGTCTGCATATATATTTATTACATTATTTTCTTCAATTAGTTATTTGAAATAAAGTAAACAAATAAGTAGACCTGACACACACGGGGTTGCCATGAGTCTGAGTGGACTAGAATGCAACAAGTTTTTTTGAATTTATTATATCAAAGAGCACCACCAAGGCCCTCTTGCTGGGGTTCAAAAATGTCTCCTCAGGTCCTCCCCCGCTGCCCATGCCCAGACCTGCTGTGTACAGCCACAGCTCCTGGGACTCTACTTCCCAGCAGCTCTCACAACTTGACATCGTGATAAGAGGCTGTGACTCACATGTGTCTCCCTCGCTGGAGAATAAACTATTAGTACTGTGTCTGCCTTGTTCATCACCAGGTCCCAAGGATGCTGCCTGACACATAGTAGCAGCTCAAAAATTCATGTTTGTTTTATGAGCAGAAGGATGTTGGTCAGAGAACCGAACCTACCTTGTTGCCACCACTTTCTTTGACCATTTTGACATACTCCTTGGATGTATTTCAAAAGAATCCATGATTACACTATCCCAGTTCCTGTGGAATTGATTCTGACCCAGTGTGTGTCAGAGCAGAGCTGCTCCATAGGATTTTCTGTGGCTGATTTTTTTGGAAGTAGATCATCAGGCTTTTAATCCTAGGCACCTCTGGGTGGACTCGAACCTCCAACCTTTTGTTTAGCAGCCAAGCACATTAATTATTCGCACCACTCAGGGACTCCCTACTTCTCTCCTTTACCCCCCTGTCTATGCAGTTAGAACTAAAAATCAGCACTGCAACACTCCTCCTACAAATGGAGGAGAAACCCCCAGCCTCTGGAGGTTCTTCTAACCAGGGCACGCTCCCAAATCAGGCAGCTGGTTGCTTTGGTATTTTTGTTTTAACTGATCTCTGGGATTACCAGGAAGCTGCTAGATTTTTAATCTTTTCTCTTTCCACACTGAAAAGGTCACTCAAGGGGTATCTAGTCTTTGACAAATTCCCCTTCATCGACTACTGAACATAAATCCACAAGAAAGCCCTTCTTAGAGAAATAAAATAGGGAAGAGAAGACAGGAAGTGAGAGGACACTTCCCAAAGGAATACAAAGCTGTCTACAGACATCTTTGCTCAAATGCTCCACTCAGTACGTGGTTGTAATGGAAGAGGGTGTTAGGCTGGGCTGGCTCCGAGGGTAAGTTGAGCTCAGGGCTTCCCACAGTGCTTAGGGCAGATTGGGGCCTGGCACAGGTGTGCCCCTGAGAAAGGGGTGTCTTCTATTATCAGAGTCTCCGAGATGCTGTTTGCCTACCTCCTTCTTCAAAGAGACACACCTGCCCCCTGAGCAGTGCTCCCTACCCAGGAATGAGGTGCTGGATGGACTAGGGACCCTCAGGAGCACCTGTAGGGAAGGACTCTTGGCTCTAAGCCTAACTCCATGCTCTCAAAGATTATTGTTGTTAGTTGCCGTCGAGTCAATTCCAACTCATGGCAACCCCATCTTGCAGAGTAGAATGGCTTCATAGGGTTTTCAAGGCTGTGAACTTCGGAAGCAGACTGCCAGGCCTGTCTTCCGAGGTGCCTCTGGGTGGGTTCAAACTGCCAACCTTCCAGCTAGTAGTTGAGTGCTTAACCATTTGTGCCACCCAGGGACACTTTCTCAAAGAACATAGATTATTAAAATCATTGATAGTGCAAGGGGCAGGAAGCCCCCTCCTGTAACTGCCCCATCTCCCCTGGTTGACCAGGGCTCCCGGTCCTGCCTTTGGTCTCTTCCAGTGGTGGCAAACCTTGTCATTTATGGCCTGGTCGGGGTGTGGAGCCCTGGGACCTCACTATGTGCTTCCCTCCCTGTGTTTCACCCAAGTGACATCTGGACATCCAGGAAAGCTGTGCAGGGGATAAAAGGGGCCCAGAGGACCAGCTGCCCTGGGGGAAAGGGCAGGCTGGCAGGAAGGAGGAGCAGCCCCCACCCTGTGCTTTCGTGACTGAGATCTTGACAGCTGGTGTAGAGGAGCCTCAGGTTTATCACGTCTGCTGGAGGTGGCACCTCCTTCCCCTGCAGCTTCCCCAAAGTCAAGGCCCCTTCCCCAGCCAGGGTCAGAAGCTTACACAGACAGGGATAAGACTGTCCTGACCCTCCACACTCTGGTGGCCCCACCGAGGGCCCTTGTATGTGGCTTGAGGAAGGAGCACCCCTGATTGGGCTGCAGCCCGTCGGATGGTTCTGCTCAGAGCCAGGTTTTCCAGGCCATTCCTGAGAGCTTGCTCCTGGCTCTCCGGGCTTTCTCCCAGAGCTGGAGAAAGACACCATCACCAGTCTGTCATCCGCTGCCTACTTTTCTCCCTCTGCTTGGCAGGTATCAGAGCTGAGGAAGTTTAATGGGAGGCTTTGAGACCTTTTAAAATGCAAAATTCTCTGGAATCAATTAAATTTCTTAATCCCCTAACAGTCACACAAAAGGAAGGCCTGACAGCTGGGTTTTACTGAGGGGACATGAACCAATATGTGCCAGGGACTTTACATACATTATTTCATTTAATCCTGACAACATCTCCATACATAGAGATTATTATCTCCGTTTTAAACAAATGAGCAAACAGAGACGCAGAAGGTCACCCCTACGTCTTCCACCCCAGGAGAACACTGATTCCTAAGAGAGTACCAAGGGCAGAGAAAAAGGAGAGGGAAGCCAGCCTGCCTGGGTCAGAACTGAAATGCTCTAGGCCTCAGTTTCCCCACATGCACCAGGGGGGAGCTGGCCCAAGAATCTCTTGTTTTCTGCTATCCTCACCCACCTAGCTACCTTGTCAGAGCAGATGACCAGCCTCTTTCCAGGCCCTGCTGTGGCATTTCTCCAGCTCCAGGGAGGACAGCTGACAGCCACACTCCAACTCCCTGACTCCACAATCAGCCACACTCGTCTGGGAACAAGGCTGTGAGGAGGTCTTTTAATGTATTAAATTGTTATTATTGCTTGGAAAACAGGCGGCCCCTCAAAACATAAAATTCCAGACCTTCCCAGCCTGCTCTTAAATTTATTTTTGAGGAAAAGTAAGGTGGCAGCAGCAGGGCAGGTCTCCGTTCTAACTAAATGTAAACATCTTAGCTGCTGGTCAGCTTCTCTTCAGTCAACAACCCTCCCCACTCACTTCCTGCCAGCTCTTTTCTCCTTGGAAAACTGGTGACTCCAGAAACAGAGTTGGGCTTATTTGACTGTGAGTGGGAAAATTACACCACCTACAAAGGGCTGTGCCCAAGAGAACCACACAGCCAGGGCAATAACCACCCAGCCCTGTGACCAGGCCCCCACGCGGCTGCCGGGGAGGGCCCGTCCTACCTCCAAAGGCGGGCCTCATAGTGAAATCATGGTCGTCCACTCGGAGAAGCGGCTGAGGTTTTCCTTTTCGCATTTTGGTTACATCGAGCTTCTTCTTATATAAGTGACTGCAAAGATAAGCAAGAAACGTTTTCCATTGGCCCACAGAGTTATTGAGTGAGATGGTTTTGGGAGATTACACTTTGTAGGATCTACCTGTCAGGCACCCTTTCTCCGTCCTGGTATCTCCTTTTCAGCTGAGTGGAGGGTGAGGGCTGATTGCTGAAGGACACCCTTCCCCAAGTCCCTCACAGACAGACCTGAGGACCAGGTCTTTCCAGAAACTTCCCAAAGCAGATGGCCTCCCAGACAGGACAGCACTATTCCTTGGACATGTTCTTAAATGTCTTTCTAAAAGTTATAATTGGATGAAGATGGTTGGGTTGAGTTGTGAAGGATTGTGATTTCTTCCTTTTTAAAAATTCCTGTGTTGCTATGATACTGATTTTGCAATAAATAAAATTCTGAAACAAACACAAAGTTTTAAAATGCTGTTTTTTTATTGTCATTGTTTTCCTAGCCAGCCCTGATGCTCCTTGCATCATCCAGGTGGCAGCTGTCTGCAGAAGCCGCCCTGGTGAAGAGCCACAATCCCCAGGAAAACCAGGACAACCCACAGCCATCGGGGATCCGAGCAGCCCCACACCCCCTCCAAGCCCTATCAACGCCAGAGTAGGGGACAGACTTGCTCCAGCCACCCAGCTAGGTGGAGCTCAGGACTACAGATCCTGGTTCAGTCCCTTTCCTCTAAACCAGATAACAGAGGAAGAACTCTCTTTTCTCTCACTCAAACTTAATTCTAGATTATTTTCTTCACCGTGACCACATGTAATCCTATTACCCAGAAAGCAGTCAAGTCCAAAATATTCTAATGTAGGGTTATAATTAAACAGCAAGAAGAAAGATGACAAGGAACGGAAAGGAGGAAGGGAGGAAGGGAAGGTTCTTGCAGCCAAGTTAATGCACATGCCTTATCGGTTCCTCTTGTGATGCTTTTTGTTTTGTGTGTGGAATCTGAGTTGTTTCATATACGTATCTTATTTACCCTTCTAAAAGGGTTAGGTTGAGTTTTATCTCTGTTATTCATTGTACACAAGGCCTGTTATAGCAGGCGTTTAAAAAATAGAAGCAACATGAAAGGACAAATGGCCAGCTTCTAGAAAAATTTCTAAGCATATTTGGCCAAAGGTATCTCTAAACCATATGGTTCTCAACCCTAACTGCACATTAGAATCATACAGGAGATTTTAAAAATCCCATACCCAAGGCCAATCAAATCCAGATCTCTGTGGGTGGCACCCAGACATCAGTATTGTTTGAAGTTTCCCAGTCGATTTTAACATGTAGCCAAAGCTGAGACCCACTGTTCCAAATTTAAGTTGTTAGGTCTCTCAGTACCTTAACAATAACGAACTCCATCTAGCTTTGTGTTTTGTTGGCTAGGCCAGTGATTTTCAAACTTGGCTATGGATTGCAATCACCTGGAGAGTTTTAAAACCTCCTGATGCTTGGGTCCCACCCCCCAGAGATTTGGATTTGATTGGTTTGGAGGGAGATCTCAGCATTGGGATGTTTTAAAAGCTCCCCAGGTGATTCCAATAGGCAGCAAAGTCTGAGAACCACCGGACTTAAATCAGCTGCCTTCGTCAGTGTCCCGAGTGCCGCCCCGAGCTCTTGCTGGTGCTGATGATTGCGGTGTAAAAGCTGAGAGGGCTGCTGATTTACACAACAGGCAAAGGGTTGGTTGGATCAGGTGCTGTCTCAGGGCCCTTCTGTGATTGTGGCCATTGGACCCAACAGCAAGCAGTCTTTGCTGTGACGAGATGGTGCAATAGCTGCAGTTATGTTTGTCAGCGTTCCTTGCACTCCTGCGGTGGGCAGGCTCTGCGCCCAGCAATTAACCTGCATTACCTCCTTCAAGCTTCACACCATCCCCATGAGGTAAATGCAGTTCTTAAACCCATCGGAATAGTGCCTGGCACATAGAAAGCCCACAAAAATGTGACCTCTAATAATAACTTTTATTACCTCAGTGTCTCCTAAAACCCAAAAACAAAACAGTTGTTGTGGGGTCGATTCTGACTTAGGGCACCCCATGCGTGTCAGAGTAGAAACGTGCCACACAGGATTTTCGGTGGCTGATTTTTCAGAAATAGACGGCCAGGTCTTTCTTCCAAGGCGCCTCTGGGTAGACTCAAATCTCAAACTTTTTGGTTAACAGCCAAGCACGTTAACCATTTGCACCACACAGGGACTCCCCTCCGAAAATCAGTCCACACATGAACCCAAGATTTGAAAAAGTAGTGGTGGGAGGGTTTGTGAGTATTCCTGCCCTCATACCCCGGCCAGGGGCAGGAAGGTTTGGGAGAGAGAGGAGGAAAGGTGAAAAGACTGAAGGGACACTGCACAGGACTTGCCTCTTCTTAAAAGTGGGGGATTTTCATGTGTTTAAAAGCTGCCAAGAGTAGACCTGAAGCATTCCTCGCCACAAGCACTGCACAAAACTTCAATTTTGTCTCTCAGGTGATGCAGCCGATTTCTGCTCCAACAGTGTGAAGCTGTGCCAGGAAATGCTTCCTGGAAGGATCTGGGCTTTTGAGGCTCTGCACACCCAACCCAGCCACACTTTACCCTCTGTCTCTCTACCAGTAAACCGTTGTTGTTGAATTATTCCAACTCATAACGATCTCATGTGTGTTAGAGGAGAACTGTGCTCCATAGGGTTTTCAATGACTGATTTTTCGGAAGTGGATCACCAGGCCTTTCTTCTGAGGTGCCCCTGGGTGGACTTGAACCCCCAACCTTTCAGTTAGCAGCCAAATGTGTTAACCATCTGCACCACCCAGGGACACTGACTTTTTCCTTGGTTGGCTGAGGACTCCTGGTTCATTCTAAGCACTTTTGGAAAAAGTGCTTCAAGGAGAGTGTCAGTGTGTTAGATGCTGCAGAAAGCTCAAGAGAGATGAGGATGCCCCTTGCCCACTGCACCCTCTTCTCCACGGCTGCCTTGTCATGCCCCAAATCACTCCACCTGCAATTGTGATTCAGCATACCAAGTTTCACCCCGCCTTAGGACTTTTCTTCTTCACTCCACTGCCCCTGCTTCCTGACCTCATGAGCTCTCCTTTCGGTTGCCTCCATCCGTTTGTCCAAGCCGACCGGCACCCTCTGGCCTTCATTTCCTTCACTATCCAGCCCAGACCTCATTTGCTTCATTTCAGCACCTCTCGCTGGAAACTCATTCTCCTGCTCCGCTTGCCTCTTCCCTTGTCTAGCCATCAACACAGTCACCTACCTTCTTCCTTCCTCTACCCCAGACACTTTGAACCCACGTTGTCTGGAGCTCAACCCAGGAATCTCACCACTTCTCAGCTCCTTGAGCTTCTCAACCTCATGGACTTTCCACTCCACTTTAACCACCCCTGCCGTGGCCATAAGAAGCTGTGGTGGTGTAAACAGTTATGCTCTTGGCTGCTGATCAGAAGGTTGCCTGTTCAGGTCCAAACAGTAGGTTCGCTGGAGAAAGACAGGCGATTTACCTCTCTAAAGATTAAAAAAAAAACCTTGTTGCGGTTGAGTCGATTCTGACTCACAGTGATCCCAGCTTCCAAACACATCTGCCCTCTATTCCTTTAACCCTTCTACTACTGGCTTCCTCATTGCCCCTACCTCATTTTCACTTCCTTCTGCTGTGAATCCATAGCTCACATAGTAATCAAGCAATTGCCAATATCCTCAACTTCCTTGCCTCAGTGGCCTTCTACTGCCTCTTCCCAAAGACAGAAACTTCTGCCTTCTGCCTCCAAATATGCACCAGAATATGTGGTCTAAGCCCAGTGACTATAGAAGCCTATGTGGTCACGGCTGAAGTGCTTCCAAGGAACCTCCTAGACTCACTGTCCTTTTCCCCAAACACTGCCTCCAGAAATCAAGTGGGACCAGGCCTGGTTCCTTGGGCATCAGTTGTGTGAGGGGTCATGTTCAGATGCCCCAGTAAAGATGCCCCAGGAACACTGATGAAGAGCTCAGCCCACGAGCTTAACAGATCATAGCCATTAAATTGTGAGTCCAGCCGGCTCACTGCCTCTCAGGCTGCAGAGAGCAAATCTCTCCTCATCAGCACAGTTTCCACATCCATTTAGAGGGATTAAAGGAGTGGAAGTCCCAGAATGCCAGCATCTCAGCAAAAGAAAGGAGATTTAAATCCTGGTGCCATAAATGAGGCCTGAGATTTTTTTTTTTTAAGAGACCAGTTACTGGGTAACTAAGTCACTAGTATCCCAAGGCTTGGGCTGTCTGCATGAGCTGGGTGCTTTCAGGGCATCCTCACAGCAGATAGCTGGGCAATCCTCCAACGGCCTCGGTCCTCAGACCCCAGATGCCAGAGGCAGTATCCTGAGTTCCAGCCCCAAGTCAGGCACTCAACCTTCACAGGACTTCAAGCTCAGCCCTTTAGAGGTTGAGAAAAGGAGAAAAATGTGTTCACTAAGCCTTTGAGAAGCAAAGTTCACATCATAGTATTGTGGTTTATTTGAAAGCAATAACAATCATACTAAACATACTCTTATGTATGGCATCCTCTCTGTCAGGTCCTGAGCTGTGAACTTCAGACTTAACTCACCCACTCCTTGCATCAACCCAGTGGGGAAGGTTTCACCACCCTTCTTTTCAGTTGGAGAAACTGAGGTTCAGAAAGATCAGGAAGCATGGCCACTCAGCTGCGTGAGTGGCAGAACCAGGGCCAGAATCTGGTTTCCCTGACTTAGGGTCCCTTTTCTTTCCCTGGGCCTCTCTGGGGAGGAATGAGGGTCACTGGGTTTCCTGGGTTCAGCAAAAACGTGGGCCATAATGCAAACTAAGAGAAGGATGACCAAGGGCAGGAGGCACCAAGGAGAAAGCAAGCGGGAAAAGGAAAAATTAAAGGGGACCCCAGGCTCCGAGACCACGAGGGGCCAGATGGTGTTATCCAGGGCAAAGCCCAGAATCCCATGGCCTAGAGTTTGCTTTGCATTTCAGATCACAAGTGGAGGGTCCTCTGAGCAGGAAAGCAATCACGTGGTCAGGACCCTGCCAGGCAGCAGGGCAGGGAAAAGTTGCAATAAAGCTGGGAAGCTGAGAGGCAGGAGAAACAAAACAAAGCACAAAACAGCAATGGAGAGAAAACAGGCACCCAGCAGCAATTGTATAACCAGGAACACAAAGGATCGAAAACCGAAAGTAGCATTTTAAAAACAAGCTGCTGGGCAAAATAATTGTTCTGTGTGGATGCCGTGGTCAGGGTGATGAGGGAAGGCTTGCAGAAGATTAGAAGAGGTCCTAACAGTGTGTGTGAGAGTGGGAGTGTGTGTATAAGTGCACTGTGTGCTGTATGTGAGTATGTGTGTGGACTGGGCATGAGTGTGTGTCCGTATGATTATACGTGTGGGTGTGAATGCATGTAAATATATGTGTGCGTGTAGCTGTGATCATGTGACTGTGTATAATCACATGTGATGAGTGAGTGTGTGTGGCTGTATGTGAGTGTGCAACCATGGGTATAATGCATATATGTGAGTGTGGTCATGTGTGTTGTGTGTGTGTGAGACCATGTGTGGGGTGTATGTGTATGTTCGTGTGTGTGGCCGTGTATGTGTTTTTGTGTGTGAAACACAAAAATCCTAAAGAGATAACGAACTCTAAGACTATAGGCAGCAAGGGTCAGGCCATTTTATTCCTGTTATTTATTAGTATAGCTTAATCCTTGCGTGTCAACAATGGAAGTAGTTCTGAAAAAATAAATTGTCAGATGCTTGGCTGAAATTTTTCACCGAGAGACGTAGTTCTATGATTGTCTGATCACATGCATGTCCTAGTGGATGCAGAAAGGGCTAGGGCCATGTTCCATGATGCGACATGTCCCCTATCCTTTCAGCCTCAGTTCAGTAATTATCTCATTTTCTTTGAATGCGTATGTTGATCTTTTCATTCACTTTAACACCTCATGGGATGAGTTTCGAAGCCCTGGTGGTACAGTGGTTAAGAGCTACGGCTGTGAACCAAATGGTCAGCAGTTCAAATCCACCAGCTGCTCCTTGGAAACTCTATGGGGCAGTTCTACTCTGTCTTAAAGGGTCACTATGAGTTGGAATCAACTAGACGGCAATGGTTTTTTGTTTTATTTTTTGGCTGGGAGGGGGGCAATGAATTTCAAGGAATTCTCCTCACCCCTAAGAGTCAGTTTCAACCTGTCTCCAAGCTCGTGCCAGTGTCTGAGAATGAGAATGTGGGTTTCCTGAGGAGAGATGACAGAGATGTGTGACAGCCAAGGCTGCCGGCTGGGTCATGCTGAACGCCAGCTGGTTCTCAGGGGAACAGTTTCAGACAGCACTCCTTCTCCAGTCTGAGTATATTGAGAACCTATGGTCTAGTTCTGTGCAACGACTAGCAAGCTGTGTGAACTGCTCCTGCCTCTGAGCCTCCATTTCCACATCGGTAAAATGAGCTGATTTGAACAGAGATTCCCAGTGTGTGCTCTGTGAAATATAAGTCCCAAAATATAGTCCCCAAAAAAGTGCACATTTTTTTGGTTTTTCTTTTAGAGAAGGAAACACTGCATAATTTATCTCCCTCTTCAAAACTCACAGTGTCTTTTGTAAAGAAATCTGTTTAAAATGGTCTAAACCAGTGTCCCAAGGTTTTTGATCCTGAAACCCCGTTTTCACCCAACATCTATTAACATCTCACAGAATTAGAACTCGGGGGAATTGCTGGATCAGGTGACCTCTAAGGTATCTTCCAGTTCAACAACCTGTGATTCCGGCAACATAACTAGGAGGAACTTCCAGAGAAATTCCTCTTTCCCATCATCCTAGAGAGTTTTATCTGTCTGCTTTCTGACTGAGAGGCACTAGGCCCTACAGAACACTGACATATCTCTTACTACCGTGGTTTCCAAAGCAGGGGTAAGCACCTGTGGTGCTCAAGATGGCCCCTGGGGTGTGGGAAGTAGAGATCATAACTTTTATTTATATTTAGTTTTTATCTAAAAATAAGGAAGCAATCAGCTTTTATTTCATATACATATTTATAAAAATATATGTATACAACTTGTCAATAAATATATTGGAGGCATAGTCTCAAAAAGTTTTCACTGATAATGGTGCATGATTAAAAATGTTTGGAGACCACTGACCTAGAAAATGTGGTTGAAGAAAATATTATTTTATATTCAAAACAACTAGTTCACTCGATGCTTAGTAGAATGGAAAACAGGTGTGTAGTATCTCACACATGGCATTTATATCGTAGCTGTTTACTCTTCTCTTCATGTATTTTACGGTTCTTATGTCTACATCAGGCCTGGAGTATCATGCGTTGTACCTCAGTTTGAAACAAACTTATTAAGAAACCTAGATTTGTAATATAATGATGCTGAATGCAAATTCTGGGCCTAACCAATATTTACTGGAAATGTTTCCATTACATCATGAAACGGCATTCCCTATTGTCTATACACATATTTCTGATAATCTAGCAAACCATAAACACCTTTTCTAACATTCAAAACAATAAAATGAAACCCAATACCATTACAAGATTGTTCCCAATCCAATATTTAAGGAAGGCAACTCTGGTTACAATTTTTCTTAATAGTTCATGCTAAAATCCTGTATATAGTTCCCTAAAAAATGCTTGGGTGTAATCACCTATTACAGATGTAATATGGCCATCTATGACTCCTATGGAGTCTCTGGATAGTGCAAATGATTAAGCACTTGACTACTAGCTGAAAAGCTGGCAGCTGAAGCACACCCAGAGGCACCTTGGAAGACAGGCCTGGCAATCTGCTTCTGAAAGGTCACAGCCTTGAAAACCCTATGGACTATAATTCTACTCTGATACCCACGGGGTCACCATGAGTTGGAATCGACTTGACAGCAACTAACAACAATAACATGGTCCCGACAGGATATAATCTTGAGAAACAAAGCAGCACAATTGGAAAAGTACAGGGAGTTTTTTAGCCACTAAGTCTTCCATGAATAGATTTCCTTTATCTGCCTTAAAGCTGAACACAGGCATCAGAAGGAATGGCTCAACCTAGCGTAGCTTTGCTCTCTCACTGTTTTCACACAATGAAGTATTTGTGCCCAGTGAGAGGCTGTCTTCATTGAGGTAGAGGCCCCCTCTATCTCCAGAGGGAAAACAGATTCCCGTAAGGATGCTGTAACCCTCCCCGGCCCTCCTGGGAACTGTCTCACTGTGCACCACTGTGAGGAGTGCCCTCCCCACCCTCCCCAACTGATGACTTTACCTTGGCCTGGGCATTTCCAGCTGCCCTGTCCATCTCCTCCTCCTGGGCTTTCTGCTTTCCACAAGAACCACCAGGCAAAACAAGAACAAAATGAGTCTTGTAAAATAAGGCATTTTGTGGATGTCTATAATGGAACAAGCTGCTTTCCAGTAACCTGCGGCGGGGCAAATCCCCCCTGGCTTAACCATTGATTCTGTCTGCTGCCCGGTGACAGCACTTCTCAGAGGGACCATGAGGGCATGGCTAGCAAGACTGATTGTCCAGATGTAATATCTAATACTGATGCTTTCCACACACACACACAACCACCACCCCACCACCCCAGCTGTGACACATCCGCCAAGGCTTTTCCTTCCCTGCTGCTTAGTGATTGGCCATTAGTCAAGAAGTTTGTCTTCCTGCTAAATTTTGCTTCCGCTGAGTCCTAGAACAGCTTTGGCTAAAACTGTTATATAAAAACAAAAAAAATTAAATCTCTTGAACATGCCAGCTTGTTGCTGAGATCATTAATCCTTCTCTCTGGCTGCATAAAACCAGTCTGTCACATCCACCAGAGAGTTAGCTTGGATTCTGGGTAGATTTGCAGGGAAGACTCGGTGGGCATGGAGATGAGTGCATGAATGTGTCCAGGAAATGTTGAACCAATGACCTGTTTTCACAGGGTGACTTTATTTCTTGATCTAAAACTATGCTTTGCCTATGGCCAAGGATGCTTGCTTTTCCCCAAATATACATAAATTGTGTGGGGGGGGTCTGTGTGAAAACACATCTTATCAAAGATAAAATTAATATTTTGATTTGAAGGGAAGCATAAAGCAAAGGAGAATTCATGATTATGTAAACTCTTCTTCCTATCACGAGTATTAGACTAACTTTGATTTTTAACCCTGAAATGTATGCAGGGTGTGACTCCTATCCTGGGATATGAAATTATGCACATTAGAATTATAAAGATACATGTGGTTATATTTAATTTACTGAACAGACATAAAATGTGTTTGAAAACTACATATTGCTTGTCTACTGAGTCCTGGGAAATAGGAGGTAGTAAATGTGTCTCCAGAAGTTCAGTATGAGGTAAACACAAGGAGATAGGGATTAAGGTCAAGCGGAGGGATGGCCAGAAGTGAGACAGAATTGGAGTTGTATTATGTAGGAAAGAGAGACTCAAAAGAGCCTCTTTTGATTTCCTTAAGCATTTTTAAAGAAATTCCTAATTGGTATCAGCTGGAAGGATGAACACACAGGGAAGTTGTAATAACAAAAGAGGATGAGGTCCTGTCCTAAGGCAAGGGAAGAGGGAAGAAGAAGAGACAAGAGAGAGGAATGAGATAGTCACATTCAAGTTATTTCTGAAGTGGAGTATATTTGGTGAATGAATAGAGTAGGAGATGAGAGATAGAGAACGATACCAAGGATTCTAGTTTGGAGATCTGGAGATGGCACGGATATCCATTAGAAGTGCACAAGTTTGGTGGAGAGACAAGATACATTTCGAACTTGTAGAGTTTGAGGTGTCATGATACTTCCAGATGTCCAGCAGGCAGCTGACGTATAAGCCTGAAGCTCAGGAGAAAGATCTGGAATGCAGAAATAGATTGGAGCCATCAGTGTACGGGTGGTAGTTTAACCTCAGCAAAGGGTGAGATCTTCCAGGGAAATAGAAGAAAGAGGTCCAACTCCAACCACAGAATACTGGAGAATCTACACTCTTAAAGGATGAATGGGGCAGCCAGAACAAAACCATAGAGGAACTAGCAAAGAGATTGACTATGAAAAGCAGAAGAGGAGATTCAGGGAGGTAATCAACAGTTAACAGATCTCTGTGAAGAGGTCAAGTAAGGCAAGGGCAGAAAATAAGTTAATGAATCTGGCAACCAGATCATCGTTTCTGACTTTAGTAAGTGCACTTTTGGCTTTAAGATGTTGCAGGAAACCAGATTACAATGAGTTGAAAAGGAACTGCGGAGTGGGAATAATTCATTATGGAGACTAACTCAGTGTTTTCTGAATCAAGCCACTCATCAGAATTATCCCAAAAAGTTCCACTCCCCTCAAAGATTTAGTGGGAAGGAGTGGGACCTATTAAAGTTATTTTCCATGGATTTTGTTTAAAAGATCTCTCTTTTCCTTTCTTTCATTTGGAACAGACCTATAATGGATTGGCTGGAACCCTAGAATTGTGCTTGGATTTTGCTGGTTTTCAAGAAATGTTTGTTTTTAATACTATGAAGAACTGTACTCCAACAAATTTGAAAACCTAGAAGAAATGGACAAATTTCTAGAAACACGCTACCTAAACTAACACAAACTGAGGTAGAAAATTTGAATAGACTCATAATGAAAGAAGAAACCGAAGAGGTTATTTAAAAAAAAAACAAAAAACAAAAATCCTGGCTCAGACGGCTTCACTGGAGAACTCTACCAAACATTCAGAGAAGGGCTGACACCAAATCTACCCAAACTATTCTAGAACATAGAAAAGGATAAAATACTTCCAAATTCATCCTATGAAGCAAGCATAACCCTGATACCAAAGCTAGGCAAAGGCACCACAATAAAAGAAAATTATAGACCAATATCCCTCATGAATATAGATGCATAAATTATTAACAAATCCCAGCCAACAGAATTCAACAACATATCAAAAAAATAATATATCACGACCAAGTGGGATCCATACCAGGTATGCAAGGATGGTTCAACATTAGAAAATCAATCAATGTAAACCACATAAATAAAATAAAGGGAAAGAACCACATGATCATATCAGCTGATGCAGAAAAGGCATTCAATAAAATCCAACACAGATTCCTGCTAAAAACTCTTGGCAAAATACAAATAGAAGGGAAATTTGTCAACATTATTAAGAGCATATATACAAAAACAACAGCCAACATTATCCTCAGTGGAAAGACACTGAAAGTATTCCCTTTGAGAACGGAAACCAGACAAGGATGCCCTTTATCACCACTCTTATTCAACATTGTACTGGAAGTTCTAGCCAGAGCAATAAGGCAAGAAAGAGAAATAAAAAGCAACCAAATTGGTAAGGAAGAAGTAAAACTATCCCTATTTGCAGATGATATCATCCTATACACAGAAAATCCTACAGATTATCTAAGAAAACTACAGGAACTAATAGAAGGATTCAGCAAAGTGGCAGGGTACAAGATCAACATACAAAAATCAGTCAGATTCCTTTACACTAACAAGGAGAACTCCAAAACCGACATCAGAAAAACAATACCGTTTACAATAGCCACCAAAAAAGATAAGGTACTTAGGAATAAACCTAACCAGACATGTAAACAACGCATACAAAGAAAACTACAAAATACTGCAGCAAGAAAACAAGAGACCTACATAAATGGAAAAACATACCATGCCCATGGATAGGAAGACTTAACATTGTGAAAACGTCATTACTACCCAAAGTGATCTGTAGATATAATACAATCCCAATCCAGATTCCATCAACATTCTTTAATGAAATCGAAAAACTAATCACCAACTTTATATGGAAAAGAAAGAGGCTCCAGATAAGCAAAGCACTACTGAAGAAGAGCAAAGTAGGAGACCTCACACTTCCAATCTCAGAACCACTATATAACTACAGTGGTCAAAACAGCCTGGTACTGATACGACAGACATACAGACCAATACAACTGAACTGAGGATCCAGAAGTGAATCCATCCACCTATGGGCAACTGATCTTCCACAAAGAGCCAAAATCCATTAAATGAGGAAGAGATAGTCTGTTTAACAAATGGTGCTAGCAAAACTGGATATCCACTTGCAGAAAAATGAAACAGGATCTATACCTCACACCTACACAAAAACTAACTCAAGATGGATCAAAGACCTAAATGTAAAACCTAAAAATATAAAGATCATGGAAGAGAAAATAGAGGCAAACCTAGGGGCCCTAATTTATGGCATAAATAGAGTACCAAACATAACTAAAAATGCACAAACAGCAGACAAACTAGACAACTGGGAACTCCTAAAAATTAAAAAAACACTTACGTACATCAAAAGACTTCTCCAAAAGAGTAAAAAGAGAACCTACAGACTGGGAAAAAAAAATTGGCAACAACATATCTGACAATGGACTAATCTCTAAAATTTATGGAAAACTTCAACACCTCAACACAAATGGTGCTGGCAAAACTGGATATCCATTTGCAAAAAAATGAAACGGGATCCAGACCTTACACAAAAAGACAAACAATCCACTTAAAAAATGGCAAAGGACATCAACAGACACTTCACCAAAGAAGACATTCAGGCAGCCAACAAATACATGAAGAGATGCTCGTGATTGTTAGCCATTAGACACGTGCAAATCAAAAAAAGAATGAGATATCACCTCACCCTGGCAATAATGTCAATGATCAAAAAAACAGAAAACAATAAATGTTGGCAAAGGTCTGGGGAGACTGAAACTCTCGTACGCTGCTGGTGGAAATGTAAGATGGTATAACCACTGTGGAAAATGCTATGGTGCTTCCTTAAAAAGTTAGAAACAGAAATACCATATGATCTAGCAATCCCACTTCTAGGTATATACCCTAGAGAAGTAAGAGCCATGACACAAATAGATATATGCACAGCCATGTTCATTGCACCATTATTCACAATAGCAAAAAGATGGAAACAACCTAAGTGCCCATCAATGAATGAATGGATAAACGTACACACAATGGAATATTACACAACCTTAAAGAATAACAATGAATCAGTGAAACACTTCACAACATGGGTGAACCTGGAAGACATTATGCCAAGTGAAATAAGTCAATCACAAAAGGACAAATATTGTATAAGAACACAATTTAAAAAGTCAAGAAAAGATTTATATGCAGAAAATAACATTCTTTGATTGTTACCAGGGATGGGAGGGGGAGGGAGGGAAAATAACTAACTAGATAGTAGACACATACTAACTTGGGTGAAGGGAAAGACACTACACAATACAAGGAAAGCCAGCACAACATGACCAAGGCAAAGGAAGACACCGAGAGGTATGCAAGTATCAAAGGCAACAACAGTAAATACTGTTACATACACAATCCTGCAGTAACAGTAATAACAAACAATAATTTACAAGTGTATACATAGGTAGATATGTAAGCTGAACAGGTGTGGGATGGCATATGCGAGTACATCCACAAGTAGATATAGGTTTGGCAGAGGGTATTTCTACATACGCATTTGTATATGCTGCAAATATATCCTTGCATATAGTAGAGCACACAGGGTGCACAGTTATGAAAACTTCTTAGCCATAACCAAACATCTACAGGGACTGAGTCACTGAACTTGAGGGCTTAGGACCACAGTCTCAGGGGACATCTAGGTCAATTGGCATAACATAATCCATAAAGACAATCTTCTACATCCTACTTTCATGAGTAGTGACTGGGGTCTTAAAAACTTGCAAGTGGCCACCTAAGATACAACTATTGGCGTCTTTCCATCCAGAGCAAAATAAAAAGAGTGAAGAAAATCAAAATCTCAAGGAAACAATTAGTCCAGAGGACTAAGGGACCACATGAACCACAGCCTCTACTAGCCTGAGACCAGAAGAACTAGATGTGCCCAGCTACCACTACCAACCATTCTGAGTGGGATCACAGTAGAACGTCCTGGTCAGAGTGAGAGAAAAATGTAGAACAAAATTCAAATTCATAAAAAAGACTAGACTTACTGGTCTGAAAGAGACTAGTGGAACCTCCAAGACTAAGGCCCTTAGACACCCTTCAAACCTGGGACTGAACCCACTTTCAGAGATCACCTTTCAACCAAACAATAGACAGACCTATAAAGTGAACAATAACACCCGTAAGTAAAGTGCTCCTCAGAACAGTCAACCACACGAGACCAAAAGGACAGCATATGCCCAAAAACAAAGATCAGAAGGCAGGGGCAGGAAAGATGGGTAAATGAAAATGGGGAACTCAGGGAGGAAGTGGGTAGAGTGCTGTCACATTGAGGGAGTTGCAACTAATGTCATAAAACAAAATGTGTATAAATTATTGAACGGGACACTAATTTACTCTGTAAACTTTCACCTAAATCACAATAAAATTTTCAAAAAAATGAAATATTTGTTTTATTGCTTTCTGGACATAACTGGATACAAGTTGATTCCAACTCATAGTGACCCTATAGGACAGAGTAGAACTGTCCCATAGGGTTTCCAAGGAGTGACTGGTGGATTCGAACTGCTGACCTTTTGGTTAGCAGCCGTAGCTGTTAACCACTACACCACCAGGGTTTCCGAATACAACTTTGGGTCCTACCAATTTTTTTCTTCAAAGCTCTCTTATCATAGTTTCATTGCTGTGATTACAGTAGGGGGAAAATCACAGTGGGATGGTATAACTTTTTATAACAGCTTTGTTGAGATATAATTTACATACCATAAATTCATCTCTTTATAGAGTTTAATGGTTTTAATATATTCACAGAGTTGTGCACTCTTACCACTATCTGATTTTAGAACATTTTCATCTCTTCCAGTACCCATTAGAAGTCATCCCCCTTCCCCCTTCCCCTAAGCCCCTGGGCACACTAATCCGCTTTCTGTCTCTATGGATTCTCCTATTCTGGAATTTCAAATAAATGGAATCATATGATACGTAGCCTTTCCTGTCTGGCTTCTCTCACTCATCATGTTTCCAAGGTTCATCCATGTTGTAGCATGTATCAGAACTTCATTCCTATTTATGGCTGAGTAATACTCCATTTTATGCATATACCACATTTTGCTCATCCATTCATCTGTTGATAGACACTTGGGTTGTTTCCACCCTTTGGTTATTTTTAATAATGCAGCAACCAACATTCACATACATGTATCTGTTCAAATCCATTTTCAATTTTTTGGGTTTATATCTAGGAGTGGAATTGCTGGGTCATAAGGAGCCCTGGCGGAGCAGTGGTTAAGAGCTTGGCTGCTAACCAAATGGTCGGCAGTTTGAATCCACCAGCCCCTCCTTGGAAACCCTATGGGGCAGTTCTCTGTCTTGTAGACTCACTATGAGTCGGAATCAACTTGACAGCAACAGGTTTTGTTTTTTGGGTTTTTTATGGTAATTCTGTTTAACTTTCTGAGGAACCACCAAACTGTTTTCCACAGTGGCTACACCATTTTACATTCCCACCAGCAATGCACAAGGGTTCCAATTTCTCCACATCCTCTCCAGCACTTGTTTAAATTAGTAGTCATCCTAGCAGGTGTGAAGTGATTGTCTCACTGTGGTTTGGATTTCCATTTCCCTGATGACTAATCATGTGGATCATCTTTTCATGTGCTTATTGGCCATTTGTATATCTTCTTTGGAGAAATGTCTACTCAAATCTTTTGCCATTTTCTAATCAGATTACCTTTTTATTATTGAGCTGTAAGAGCTCTTTACACATTCTATATTTAAGTCCCTTATCAGATACATGATTTGCATTTTCTCCCATTCTGTGCTCTCTTCACTTTCTTGAAGGTGTTAAGTACAAGCTTTTTATTTTGATGAAATACAACTTACCCATTTTACCTGCTCTAGTTGCTTGTGCTTTTGGTATCATATCTAAGAAACCACTGCCTAACCTCAAATCACAAAGATGTAATTCTTGTAAGAAACTCTTCCTCTTCTAAGAGTTTTTAGCTTAAGCAATTACGTTTAGGTCTTTGATTCATTTTAACTTTTGTATATGCCATGAGGCAGTGGATGGTACAACTTTAATTTTGCTCATTTCTCACAGGACTAGAGCAACGACCCCAGGAGCTCGAGCTCAGAGTGATGGGAATGCCCAAGCAGCACTTGCTAAGGTCAGATCAGGCCAGAAAGAGAGTGGGGGCAGGGGCTGTGATCAATAAGAGCCTTGTGTCCTATTTTAAGAGCAAGGAGAGATGGGATCCGATGTATTAGAGAGGACTCTGGCTGCAATGTAAGGAACAGGCGACCAAACGATGGCTGATTATGACAGTACATGAAGAGAGCATGAGATAGAGGTGTTCAAGGAGACCGAATGTACAGGAAACAAGACTAAATAACAAAGAATACAACCTTTGGTCAAAAAAGAGGTATGAATAAAATAACTGGTTTTACTGAGCAGATTAAACTAATTCTGAAGACAACTTAAAGAGGTGTCCAAACAGGTTTTGAGAATGTTCAGCCTCCCACAAATGTTTTAATAGTACATATGTTAATGCACACATTATTCCCTTTGTTAAAAGTCAGGTTCACTAAATGCTTTCACCTTATATATACTTACTTGCAAGTAGTAAAACAATATATGCTTGTCAGTACTTCAGCCCAGGTTTCTGCCCAAATAAATCCAAATGTGTGAGGTTTGCACGTTTACTGATTCTGGTCTATAAAAAGAGGAGGTCTCAAGATGCCAGAAAGTTCATTCATAGTCAAAAATAATAAAAACATTTCTTATTCTCCTGAAATAGGAAATTTTATATTTACACAGTTGAAAACAATAAACAATTTTTAAAGTTTAAAAAAAATTAGCTGAGACTATTGATGAAATCCATTTATTTCAGTAGAATAAAATGAGCAGCATGAAAATGTAAAGTGCTACATAAAAGGCCCACATTACATAAAATTTGAAAGGTTCATTGGCTTAAATAGTTACAGGTAAGACTATATATATATATATATATTTCAAGCGTGCGATTTTAACTACCTTGATATGTAGTTATGTGCTATGTAGGTTAAAAAAAAAAAAAAGCCACGAGTTATCTGAGGATTGGGGGAACAGGGGAATCCCAAACCTTCACCCACCATATCAGACATCCAGTTTTGGCCTTATGCTAGAACAAAAGGGTTAAAGTGGGGCTTTAAAAATAATAGTTTTCTGAAGACTCCTGTCACATGAGATTTGAGTAAGAATGGCCTCAAAGATTAATTTTGCTCATTAACTCCATTAATGGGGGTCAGGTTGACAAGGATTTTCAGGGGACATATGTAAGGTGAAAGGGAAGGAGCAAAATTTGCCACTTTTGGGTATGTGTATCAGGTGCTAAAAAAAAAAAAAAAAAATCCCAACACAAACAAGAAGGTGGCCTGAAGAGTCAAAGGGTAGAGAGGCAAATCATTTAGAGAAGGATCTGCACAATCTTCTTGGCTTAATGAATTTTAAAGTATAGGTACACTCCATGGTAACATGTAACTTAAGATGACATAGATTCAGAAGCTGGCTCAAGTTTGACTGAAAGGACATGAGACCTCACCCTGGAGAAGAAAGATTGTTCCTAGCACACAATTAATCTCAGCATAGACTAGGGGTGTGGGGATTTCCTCCTTCTCAGATGTAACACTACCTTGTCTTCCTAGTTGGGTCAGTGACCACTTGATAAATCATGGAACCAATATTTCTAATATCTTGTGTTCCAAACCAAGACTTCAGGGTGCATTTTATAAAGTTTATAAAACTTTATCGTTTTCCTGGCATATGAGGTCTTCATAAAGTCCTTAGGCTTTTTAGACTTACCAACATCCGCAGTACAAATAAAAGAAACAATCTGTAAACACCTTTCAAATGCTAATTTATTAAAGTTTGACAACTATGTATTATACAATAGTACATAATATGTTCTTAATATAGATGTGGACATAAAGAAAAGCTGGCTACCAGATGAAAACAGAAATTGTGTCTGATGGCTAATAGAACCAAAGTCCCATATTGGGAGTAGAAATTATTGTACAAATCATTGTACAAATTGTTTCTATCTTGCTCATAATTTCAATTAGTTAAAACTACACAAGGACTTTATGAATATTCTCCTCCAAACTATTCAAGCTACAATACAGGCTAACTTCTATGGACTGGTCTAGAACCTAGACACCATTTACAACATTGTTTGAGTCATAAAAAAAATAACTTACAAATACACTTTTAGAACACAATCTTTTTGAAAGCTAGGGACTGCCTATATTTAAAAAATAAAGCTTCATTAACAATACCCTTAAAAGTGCCCTCAATGCTGCTACTGAATACGCTGAAGGCAATGTTTTTCTGTGATATTTTCTCACCAGGTATTACGATGAAAAATTATCTGTTAGACTCCGCGGAACTAGCTAGCAGTAAGTTGTATAGTGATTTTGCACTAAAAATTATTTCTTGAGCTTTGATTAGATGGACAATTCTAAGGTTTTTCTAACATCTATCACTGTACTTGGGCCCTGAGCTTTTATATTAAAATGGTACATAAAATACTTCAACATTATACACATTCCTGGAATAATTAAAATTTATAGTGATCACAAAACTAGGCATATAATACATCTCGAAAGATATATAATTCAAAAGAGAAAATGTTCAAATCACTTAACTTGTGGAAGACAATCAAGAGATTTCCTGGCTTGAATTCTTTCTTCCTTAAAAGAAAGAGCTATGGACGATTATTTTCTTTCTTTTAAAATTTCGTGTGCATGTTAGGGGCAGGTGATAACAGTACATCAAAGTGGTTACAAAGCATCATTCTCTCTTCGAGTAACATCCAATAACAAAGATGTGAACTCATTTCCTCAAAATTTTTGACTGAAATAAAGTTATTTTCACTGAAGAATGTTGAGAATACAAAGATGAAGTCACAGAATGGGCAATCCTAGTATATCTCCTATGAATGACACTTTAAGCAAGCTATTTGAGGGGTTTTACTTTCCCTTTTCAACTTTTCTATCCCTCTGTCATTCTACATAAGTAGAAACAAAGTACTCAATAAGCAATACTGAGTAGTAATACTCATTGGAACTTAAAACACCATCTTTTATCCAAAGATTTCAAAGGGCTATACAGACAAGTATCACAAGTTTACACAAAAAGAAGCTGAGGCATGAGAAACAATGATAAGCTATTTCCCTGTAAAGCAGGTCAAATAGTGAGACAGAGGACTTTTAACTTCCAGTCCTTTAAAGTAGGCAGGACACACTGCTGGACATAGCTGAATGTCCACTATATTTCTACTGAATTAATAAGGATCAAAAAAGGAATGAAGGGTAAATACAAAATAATCTTTTTGTAAACAATTCTTAGATTATACCCAATGCAGAATGTTTAATGAAGCACTCAAGTCACAGCTCTTAAGACACAAAACAATGTTATAACTCAAAGTCAAATATGTACTCATTGGCCAGATATATTCGTCGGAATATAAGAGCTGCCAATGCCAAAGTCAGGATGACAATCAGTACAGCTGATCCGCCATGATCAGTATGGTTGTCTCTTGGCTGCTGACCCTGGATTACATCTGGTGAAGTCGATGACCTTCTTTGACTCTGCTGCTGGGCCCGACGCTGTCGAGGGCTCATGGAGGTATTCTTAACTACAGGCTGGGTATGTTGCTGAAGGGATGCTGCCAAGGGGTTCTGTATTCCGTACTAGAAAATTTTAAGAAATTTTGTTTGAAATTGTCAAAGAAAATTTGTATATATACTTGTTCAGCAATACACAAAATCAAAAAAAAAGAATACACAGAATCTCAGAGCACTAAATATGGATAAGGAAACAACTACCAAGAATTATCTGAGTGCTGAGACTAATAACTCACCCTCCTGAATAAGCCAACAACATGACTTGTTCTGAGTACTCAACAGGTGGAGGAGGAATTTACCAACAATAAATAAGAGGGCAGAATTTACCCACATTTTCTAGAGATGGGTTTCTACTCCCTCCTGGGCTACAACTTCAGTAGTAGCTGCTGAACATCTGGGGATCTCCCTTCTTTCAGGAGCTACAAAGAGGGAGGCAATTTGATTTCCATTTTCTGCTTGAAAATTTGCCATTCTGAATGGCAAAAAAGGCCACTCTCAACAGTGTGTCTTTCATGAACCAGGTGTCTTCTGATATTATCTTACTACATCAACATGCTTCCACCAACAGTCATAGAGCATAGGAAATAATTTCAAACTGTACATTCTTCACAGTAAAACTGTTGTAAAAATGAGGCGTGATTTTCAAACCAGGCTTAACTTTTTCCACAGTTTGCATTAACTAAATTGAACACAAGTCCAGAAGTATCCTGTGCTGGACACTATTTTGTCAAGAGTTCCCGGTGTATGAGCTGAGAAAACTTTGGAGGTAGTTGTGGACAACTCAACGTATCCTGTACTTTGGCACACTGGCTGCTCCCCACAAAGCACTGAATGGCAGGTCCCTTCTATCTCTGTTCAATGACTGGTCAGCCGAAAAATAACCATGAAGAAATACTAAGGGAATCAAAATCTTAAATATGGTTCATAGATAAGAAAAAATGGTGATGTATATTCAGAGAAGCCCTACAAAATATAAATTCCATTTTATTTATAGACACCTTAACTCTACCTCTAGCAACACAATAGCCTTTAATTCTTTTATTGAAAGCAACTTTTATACTTATTACATATTATTGCCAATACACATTCTTTCAAATAAAAAATAATACGTTTTATTCAGACTAACAAGTATAAAACATTTAAAATACTTTCCATTAGAAAAATTTCAATATTTAGAAGAAAAAGTAATCAAATAATACAATTCAGATTTTTTTTTTTAAGTTAAAAGGATAGGCTTTGTGCTGTCAACACCTATGAACATTAGGGAAAAAACTGCTGGTCTAAGCTACCTGCAGAAGAAATTCCATTTTAAATGTGACATGCATCTCAAGATTAAAAGGTTTACATAACCTTTAGTTTCTTAAAACTATCTCTTTGGAAGCACTCAAATGTAGTGACCCATAACACAGATACGTAACATGCTGCCGTAAAAAAATATCTCATGGGGTGGGGGGTGGTTGGCAAACAAACGCAGAATGAGTGCATTATTTGCGTAAAAATATGGTACTATCTTTGAGTTAAAAATAAAAGTTAGTGTTGATACTGAATTAGAGTTTCATGACCTTGGACTTCATACTCCAGGACACCCACATAACCCTGGAGCAATCTGCTCACTGAAGACAGCAGATACTCATTGCTGCAGCATTTTATGAGGTGTCATAAATCCTCACAGGCCTCATACAGTAACTTAATATTCATTGAATTAAATTGAATTAAATCTTCTGACTGCTCACCCAAGACAACAGAAGTGTCTGACAGAGCAAAAAGTACTTGAGGCTTAAAAGGAAACTGTTCTTAAGGAAAAGAAAAACCATGATGGTAATATTAATCCAGAAACTAGCACAAGCAATTGAGTCAACGTAAAGCTTTTGTTTTATACATGTCATTTTCTCCCATGAGTTTAAGGAGAGAACATTATCCTGTCCATAAACCTGGTCAAAACAAGGAGCCTTGTCATTACTAGCCTTGCTTTGCCACTTAGTTGATGTGTAACCCTAAGCAAATTATTTAACCTCTCTAAGACTCAGCTCCCTCATCTGTAAAACGAGGGTAATATCCAATTCAGTTCTTGTGAGAATTAAATGGGATAATGATATAAAGTGCTTAGGACGCAAAACTGCTTACTAAATGTTAGTTATTACTAGTATTGCTACTATTAATACATCCCTTCGGAGGCACCTAGGTTTAGGTTTAAAACAAAGTCAGTCAAGACTTTCCTTAGAAGGACAGCTTTTCGAACCTCCATTAGTATGATTAATGTATTTAGAAAAGCAATCCCTTAAAACATTGATTTCAGATGATATTTTAGTACATGCACTTAATGAAATATTTCCACAGATATAATGCTTAATTAGGTTCCTGTGTTTCAGAAGCCTTATAGGTGATATATCACCCCCTAAAATCTAATGCTTTGATATTATAAAATTCTAAAATTTTTCCAACTTAAAAGAATCACAGTCAGTATGTTAAGTCCCTAGTAATACACATCAATTTTCTTTAATAACCTAGACTACTGAGCATTTGTGAGGGAGTTTTGTTTTTATTTTTGATACAAAATGGAATGGCTTATTCAGAACCTCTATCTTTGGGAAAAGGAAAAAAATCTGATAACTGGAAGAACATAAAGCTACCATCGGTACTTTTCACATTTCTACATAGCTAAAAATTCTGCATCAGAAAGCAACAGATGGCCTGATGTTATCTGTATTTAGACTTTTAACAATCTCTTGCCCCCTCAAGGCTAAAAAAATACTGTAGCTTATCTGGGATTTGATGTATAACATCTCAGCAAATTTATATCACACTTACAGCCACCCTTAGGCAAAATGAGGTTTCAATTACTTTCAGAGCAGTCAAATTACATAATCATGCTCTGAGGTTATTTCTATATAAATGTAATTAAAACGTTAAGTTGCAGTTGTACACAATTTATTGCTTGTCAGTTTTTTAACCAAAATTGGTCTCAATTAATGACCTATATTCTATGAAAAAGAATTCTAAGTTTTATGTACTTTAAAATCAAAATGGACAATACCACTATAATGACATTTTTTATTGCACACGCTAATTTACTTCCTGATTTCATTACTCGTATTCCTAGTATTTTTTTAGAAGTGCCAATCCTAAGATTCATTCATTCAGTCAACAGATATGTACTGACCACCTACTATGTACTATGCCAGGCAGTGGGGACAGAGTGGGAAGGTAGAAAGAGAGCCCAGATCCTCGAGGAACTTACATTCTGGGAAGCGAGATTGTCAATAAATAATAAATTACAACTGGCTTAAGTTTATGGAATATGTAAAAGAGGGACTTGACATAGTGAGAATGAAAATACACTAAAGACATTTATTTTTTATTGTTGTGCTTTAAGTGAAAGTTTTCAATTCAAGTTAGACTCTCCTACAAAAATTTATACATACATTGTTCTGTGACCCTAGTTGCTCTCCCTATACTGTAACAGCACACTCCTCCTTTCCACCCGATTTCCCATGTCCATTCAACCAGCTCCTGACCCTCTCTGCCTTCTCATCTCGCCTCGGGACAGGAGCTGCCCATTTAGTCTCATGTAGCTACTTGAGCTAAGAAGCACGCTCTTCACAAGTATCATTTTACGTCCCATAGTCCAGTCTAATCTTTGTCTGAAGAGTTGGCCACGGGAATGGTTTTAGTATGGGGCTAACAGAGTCCAGGGGCCATATCTTCCAGGGTCCCTCCAGTCTCAGTTAAATCATTAAGTCTGGTCTTTTTACAAGAATTTGAGCTCTGTACCCCACTTTTCTCCTGCTCCATCAGGGACTCTCTGTTGTGTTCTCTGTCAGGGTGGTCACCAGTGGTGGCTGGGCACCATCTAGTTCTGGTTTCAAGCTGATGAAGTCTCTGGTTTATGTGGCCCTTTCTGTCTCTTGGGCTAATACTTTCCTTGTATCTTTGGTGTTATTCATTCTCCTTTGCTCCAGGTGGGTTGGACCAATTGATGTATCTTACTTAGATGGCCGCCCACTAGCTTTTAAGAGCCCAGACGCCACTCAAATGGGGTGCAGAACATTGAAAATACATTAAAGACATTTAAATTCATCATGAATATTAAGAGAATGCCCTAAAAAGTGAGAAAAGATTACCATCCTTCTTTGTAATAGGATGGTTCTATTTTTTTTAAAACTATTTATGAAATAAAAAACAATTAGAATGCTAAAGGTGAAAAGTCAATAAAGATATACTGACTTTAAATCTAATTCATTATATTCCTCTACAATTCATAAAATTACATTTGGATCATGTAAGAACAATTTCAACTCATCAGCATATGCTTTTTTCTTGTACCTGTCTCCACCATCCTAGTACTTCCTTCACAGTACCCTCTCTCCTGCCCTTCTCCAACATACTTTTCTCTGTCCAGCTCAGAGTAAGAGAGCTACTCAAGATTCTATTTGGATCCCACTTTAAAGGAAGTTATTCCTGAGTAAAAGGAGCCCTGGTGGCACAGTGGTTAAACACTCGGTTGATAACCAAAAGGCTGGAGATTCAAACCCATCGGAGACTCCATAGAAGAAAGACATGGCAGTCTGCTTTCATAAAGATGACAGCCTTGGAAACCCCGTGACGCAGTTCTAATCTGTCCTATAGGGTCAATATTAGTTGGAATCGACTCAATGGCAATGGGTATTCCTGAGTAAAGGGCAAATCTGTATTTGCCCAGCTTCTATTTCAATTTTCCTGATCCTTTGCAATCCTCTATAAACTGAAGGGGGAAAAAAAGGTGTGGCTATTCAACCAAGCAATTTATCACCAAAAAGACCCCAAAAGACAGTTCACCTTTCATATATAGGAAGTCCTACTTTTCCTCATAATCCTAATTATTCAGCACCGATTCAGTCTCAATTTTTTAAATCTCTCTGACGACCTAGGCCCACCAGTTTTTCAACAGGTCAGGGTGCAACTAAAAACACCCATAATATTCATTCATTTGCTCATATAATACTTATTGGGCACTTAACTATGTGTAAGGCAGCACAGAATGTTCTGTGATGACAGCAATATTCTATATTTATTCTGTCCAATATGGTAGCCCCTAGCCACATGTGGCTATGGAGCACCTGAAATGTAGCCAGTGACTGAGGAACTGAATTTTTAATTTAACTTTGATTAATTTAAATTTAGATAGCCACATGTGGCTAGTGGTTACTCTATTAGACACATCAGATGTGAAAGATTTGCAACTTTCTGTAAGACTTGATTAAGTCACTGCGCCTTAATGCAGCTTAACAAACCTGCAGAGACAGTGTCTATTTAGAAAGTGACTAACATGCATATTTTATATTATTTCAAGTCTAGCACTATATCAAAACTAACTTTTCAAAGAGTCATCGAATTCTGGAGGGGCAATGGGACTTAATATTATTCACTCCAGCCCCACGTAACAGGAAAACAAAAACAAAAACCTGAGGCCTAGAAAGAATAAACAACTTACTCAAGAAAACACAATTCACCACTACTAGCACAGCCTCCACCAGACTGAGTCCAGCACAACTAGACAGTCCCCGACTACCACCACCGACTGTTCTGACAGGGATCACAATAGAGGGTCCTGGACAGAGCTGGAGAAAAACGTAGAACAAAATTCTAACTCACAAAAAAAACCAGACTTACTGGCCTCACAGAGCCTGGAGAAACCCCGAGAGTATGGCCCCCGGACACCTTTTTAGCTCAGTAAGGAAGTCACTCCTGATGTTCACCCTTCAGCCAATGATTAGACAGGCCCATAAAATAAAACGAGACTAAAGGGGCACACCAGCCCAGGGACAAGGACTAGAAGGCAGGAGGAGACAGGAAAGCTGGTAATAGGGAATCCAACGTTGAGAAGGGGAGAGTGCTGACATATTCTGGGGTTGGTAACCAATGTCACAAAACAATATGTGTACTAATTGTTTAATGAGAATCTAGTTTGTTCTGTAAACCTTCATCTAAAGTACAATAAAAAAACACAATTCATTAGAGGGACAGCTGGGCTAGAATCTACTTATTAGGAGAACCAAAATTTTCAAATATTTGATTTAGGGATCTTTTCCTATACCAAATAATGATAATAATACAGATACATACACATACACATAAAAGACAAAAGCCATACCGATGTACTGGCTGTAGCACCCTGGAATGTTGTAGGTATATCATCTTGTAAATCATTTAGTGAAAAAGAGTGGTTTAAGTCCGACTCAGTGATAGTCTTTCCAGGTGAATTGACTTCTGCCTATAGAAAGGACAAACCCAAGAGCAGTGTTACAAGAGGAAAAGTACAGAATAACCCACAATCTATTAAATTTCTTCTCTGAGATTTATTTTAATTGCTAGTTTAGTCTCTATTACCAATCAGTGAAGCACTGAGTATTCATATGTCCCGTACTGTGACAGGTATTACAGGAAGAGGAACAGACAATCCCTGTTCTCTAAGAGCTGTTTGTTGGTGAGGGTCAAAACCAACACCCATAGTTCACAATCCACAATTCCAAAATCCAAAAACCACTTACAACTAAAAATTATTTTCTCATTTTTCAGGCAAAGCCTGACATAAACTGATATGAGGTTATTAATAGTCTTTATTCCATATGAGTGTGAATATTCCCAAGTCTGCCGAGAAAATATCAGTCTGTGTGACTATGGGGTGCAGTTACTGTCATAGCAGTCAAATGACATAATCCCACTGCAGGTGTTAATAGATGGCATGCAAACCAAACCTGTTGCCATCAAGTTGATTCTGACTCATAGTGACCCTGAAGGACAGAGTATAACTGCCCCATACAGTTTCCAAGGCTGTAAATCTTTACAGAAGCAAACAGCCACATCTTTCTCCCATGGAGCAGCTGGTGGGTTCGAACCACTGACCTTTCAGTTAGCAGCCAAGCACTTAACCACTATGCCACCAGGGATCCACAGATGGTATATGTACCGTATTTTCTAAAATCTAAAAAAACCTGACATACAAAATATATCTGGCCCCAAGATTTTCAGATAAGCTATTTAAGTACAATACGAATTTTCAGAAGGAAGGAAGTAACCAACATCTACTGAGCACCTGCTCTTCTGGGCACTACAATTAAACAGAAGGAAAAACTTCTCCCAAGAACTGGACACTGAAGGACACTGGTCCAAAGCCCAAGCTTTTAACCACTATGCTGTAAGACCTTTGTGAATATATATTATTACTTTTTTAATAATAAAAATTATTTTCAAAAACTTATTGCAATAGAACTATACAGTTTTCCTTTCTACCCAGAATTCTGCAGTAAACAAACGGGCTACATAATTAGAATTTGTTTATGAATTTACAGTACCTTGAAACTGATTTGTCTAGCCAGTTCCTTGGCTTCTCTGTCAGCCTGGCTCGAATCACTTCCAGATTTTAAAGGCAACAGGACATCCTTCATGGTGGAGCCACATCCCTCACAACAGAAATCCTGTGATCTGGCAGGAAGTATTTTTTTATGAGTATAAATCAAATAGTTGAAGACGCACTCAAATATTGGATAAATTAAGTTGGACAATTCCACATCACATTTACCCACATGCTCAAAGTTAGAAAATTAATAGATCTGAGACAAATATGTTAATTACCCAGAAAACCAAACCCATGGCTATCAAGTCAATTTCGATTCACAGTGACCCTATAGGACAGAGTAGAACTGCCCCACAGGGTTTCCAAGGAGCAGCTGGTGGATTTGAACTGCCAACCTTTTGGTTAGTAGATAAGCTCTCAACCACTGCACCACCAGGGCTCCGTATGTTAGTAAGGCTGGTGTTAAAAAAAAATCTTGGGCTTAGATTGCATTTTTTTTCCTAATATACTATCTAAAGAAAAATAATCTTTAGACCTACACAATAACAATATATACAGACTGTCTATTACACTGTTCTCAAGATCACATATAACAAGACTATTTTAAGTCTGTGTATAAAAGTCCATTAACAAACTCAAATGATCTTTGTTTTATCAGGAACTATTATGGATTGAATTGTGGCCCCCAAAAATGTGTGTAAACTTGGCTAAGCCATGATTCCCAGTATTGCACGGTTGTCCACCGTTTTGTGATCTGATGTGATTATTCTATGTGGTATAAATCCTAAACTCTATGATGTTAAGAAGACAGGATTAGAGGCAGTTATTTTAATGAGGCAGGACTCAGTCTATATGATTAGGTTGTATCTTGAGTCAATCTCTTTTGAGATATAAAAGACAAAATCGAGCAGAAAGAGGGACCTCACTACCACCAAGCAAGAAGAGCCAGGAGCATGTATGTCCTTTGGACCTGGGGTCCCTGCGCTGAGCAGCTCCTAGACCAGGGGAAGACTGATGACAAGGACCCTCTCCCAGAGCTGACAGAGAAAGAAAGCCTTCCCCGGATGCTGTTACCCTGAATTCGGACGTCTAGCCTCCTAAACTGTGAGAGAATTAAGCTTCTGTTTGTTAAAGCCATCCACTTATGGTATTTCTGTTATAGCAGCACTGGATAACTAAGACAGGAAATACATAAAGCAGTAAAGAAGCCAATTAAAAATAGAATTTACTTAAGAATTAAAACCATAAAACTCTTATAACAAAACATAGGAGTAAGGCTTTGGGACCTAGTTTCCAACAACAGATTTTTAGATACGACACCAAAAGCATGAGCAACAAAAGACAAAACAGATAAATTAGACATCAAAATTAAAAACTTTTCTGCATCAAAGGACTTTATCAACAAAGTGAAGAGACAACCTATAAAAAAGGAGAAAATATTTAGGAATCATATATCTGATAAGTGTTCAATGTCTAGAATATATAAGGAACTCCTACAACTCAACAACAAAAAGACAAACAACTCAAGTAAAAAATGGGCAAAGGACTTGAATAGACATTTCACCAAAGAAGATATGCAAATGGCCAATAATCACATGAAAATATTCTCAACATCACTATTTATTAGGGAAATGCAAATCAAAACCATAATGAGATACCACTCCACCCACACTAGGATGGCTAGTATCAGAAGAACAGAAAATAGCAAGTATTGGTGAGGATGTAGAGAAACTGGAACACTTATCCACTGCTGGTGGGATCGTAAAATGGTGTAGCTTCTGTGGAAAACAGTATGGCGGTTCCTCACAGAGTTAAACATGGAATTACCTTATGACCCAGCAATTCCACTCTTAGGTATATACCCAAAAGGCTTGAAAGCAAGACCGAAAACAGATCTGAATACACTAATATTCACTTTAGCATTATTCACAATAGCCAAAAGGTAGAAACAACCCAAGTGTCCATCAACAGATGAATGGATAAATAAAATGTGGTATATACATACAATGGAATATTATTCAGTTACAAAGGGGAATAAAGTTCTGATACATGCTACAACATGGATGAACCTTGAAAACATTATGCTGAGTGAAATAAGTCACACACAAAAGGACAAACATTGTACGATCCCACTTATATGAAGCATCTAGAATAAGCAAACATACAGACACCAAAGTTTATTAGTGGTTACCAGAGGTGAGTGAAAGAGGGAAATGGGGAAGTATTGCTTAAGGGGTACTGAGTTTCTGTTTGGGGTGATGAAAAAACTTTGAAACGAATAGTGGTGATGGTTGTACAACATGGTTAATGTAATTAATGTCACTGAACTGTACGTGTAAAAATGGTTCAAATGGCAAATGTTTTGTTTTATATATATTTCATCACTTTAAAAAAAATTTAAAACAGAATTTATAGATATTTCCAGGGGGAAAACCCCACAAACTCTGATTAATCTAAATAGCTACTTAGCAGTACAATTTGGAAGACAGAGAACTTGCGGAAAATCTGACGACTCTGAATCTATCACTGATTATATTAAGTAGACTAAAAAAAAAAAAAAAAAAAACTAAACTATTTCCTAAGATTTGTTTTTCCATGTTTTAATTTTCCCCTTTGTATCATACACGGCCAAAACTGCCCTAAAGCACAGGAGGAGGAAATGGAATGTTTTATTTTTTTGCCTCCATAAACAACTGCCTCCTTTGCCACGAGACCAGAAGAACTGGATGGTGCCCAGCTACCATTACTGAACATTTTGATCAAAGATTCTATAGAAGAATCCTGATCAAAAGGCAGGAAAAATGTAGAACAGAATTTCAAATTCTCACAGAATCTAGACTTTCTGGAGCCACTAAGGCTGGATGAATTCCTGAAACTATTGTCCTAAGATAATTTTTAAACCTTAAACTAAAAATATTCCCTGAAGTCTTCTTTAAACTAAACAACAGTTTAGCTTAATTAGTAAAGAATATCTGCCTTGAGCATTATGCTCTTTTAAAGAACTATTTATATGGGATCAAACTGACAACAGCAACTCAAAAGATTAGATAGCAAACTTAAGAAGCCGTGAGATTATGTTAATGGGGGAGGAACAACGCAGAAAAGGAGGATGAGAATGGTTGCACAACTTGAAGAATGTAATCAATGTCACTGAATTGTACATGTAGAAATTGTTGAATTGGTGTATGTTTTGCTGTGTATATTTTCAGCAACAATAAAAAAAAAAAAAAAACCTTCCCCAAAGCTATGATATTCTATGAGTGAAAGTATTTATAAATATAAAAATATATATTGTTACATTGCTAAAGTTTTTAAATTGCTTTTTATCATATTTCTAGTTCAGTCTTAAGTAGGTATTAAAGAATATGCTATTTACATTTATAAAGTAGCATCAAATAAACAAAATATATGTAAAAGCAGCATTAATTTACTATTTATTGATGAATATTTGTTTCACCAGAAGCAGCACTGCTGTCCATATCCCATTAAGAATCAGTTGTATCCAAATTATTTGCCTCAAAATGAGTCCACTTTTAACTGAGAAGTCGGATGAAATGTAAAGGCAAGTGTTATTTTGAATATATCCACAAGGATAGTATGCTATCATGGCTGAATGCAAAATCATTGTTTAAAAAAGCCTCTATCATAGACTAAGAATCTAGACTATACACACTAAGAATTCCAACAAGAAACCAAGTTTATTTTTTTTCCTTGTACATGAAGTCAACTGGATAAAAGAATTAAGAAAGTCACCTTAGGAAATTAAAGAAAAACAAATGCTATGTATTTAGAGTACATACTGTAATCCATGCACAGTAGCTGCGAGTAAGGCATATTCCCAGAATTTGGGAATAAGGTTTAAAAAGAAAAGTTGTTGAGGAGACCAGGGAGTTTACCAAATCTTCCAGACACTAAAATCTATTTAACGAACGTGTGGAGGGCCTACTCTGAGCTGTGCTAGGGTAAGACATATAATAATTTAATAAACATAATATGTCTGAAGGGTGGAAGGTAGTAGCAGAGCATTCAAAAAAGTAAAATAATCAAAATTAAGAATTGTATCTCAGTACTCCCAAGGAGGATATACTTTGAATCTAATGACTGTTGTTGTTGCTGTTTTATAGACAGAAATGCACCTGAGCAAAATAGAGAAGGCAATACCTTTGGGCAATCACTACCTGATAAAGAAAATCTAACTTCTTTGATTTACTCTAGATCATTTACTGAGTACCTGACATGAGCTTGATACTGTATATACAAAGATGGATAAAGTGGATTCCTTCTCTATCCTCAAGGAGTTTTTTATCTTGTGGAAAGCTACAGATAAATAATTGCCCTGATTCTTTTCTATCCATAAAACTGCCTGAGTGGCAACAAATGACCAATATTGTTTTCCTGGAGAATATATCTCTCATTGTAGGTTGATATTATCAACTACTTTTAAAAACTAGATAATATAAAATCAGTTCATAGACTCTGGTCACCCCTGGAGAAATTAGTACAAGTGAATTTCTAGAATAGCAAAGGTAAGACCGGATCCTATAGCCAAGGTAACTTACAAAGTAAGAGGCACAGCCTCTCTCCTAACAGTCATCATCCAGAATAGTATTTGGACCTAAATCAAGAATGAAATGTAAGACTTACTTTTTGGCAAGTGCTCTTCTTTCCTCAGGCGTGTAATCTAGAGAGCCTATGGCTCCTTCTCCTTTTGTTGGCATAAACCCAATGATGGCTAATAATGCTGTTCTTACTGAAATAAAAAATAAACATCAATGTAAGCTGCTTTGTTAAAGGAACTGGGTTTACTCTGCAAAAAGAAAAAAAAAAAGCTTTCAACAGAAAAGGTATAGGTAGGGGGGCTGTCTTAAAATGGTGGCAAAATCTAGATATGGAAAAGCATTTTTATTATTTATTCAATAATATAAAATTATTTATCCAAACCAGCTTTAATCTCAAGAAGATATTATACTTCATAATTATGAATTGACTAAAATTATATAAAATTCACCTTCACTATAAATTAATACTCACTACTCCATGAAGGCTGCCAAGTTTCAGGATGATGTCCTGAGATGCTCAAACAGACTTTCTTTCCCACTTCAAATCGTCCATTAGCCTTTGGAATAAATAATACACTTAAAAAATTATGTATTTGTGTTTATTATACTTTCTATAATAATTTTAAAATAATGTAACCTCCAAGGGAACACATCTATAAGTGCCCTCTTACAGACACTCCATAAATATTTGTTGGATGCTGAAAAATTAAAAGCTGTTTTTAGAAGCTGTTGTAGCACCTTTTTGAAACTGAGCTGCACAACTGAAATCTAAATAATTAATATATAAAGATTTACTGATTTTCTAACTCTGTGCCTGCTACCGCGCTAGGCCTCTGTGAAGGATCTAAAAGAGAAGACATAAGGCAAGAGGTTAAGGTAAAATCTAGCATAAAATCTAAGGACTCAGTATCACCTAACGAGACGTTGGTGAGGAAAGGCATGGAGAAGAAGGTTCTGAGCTCTGAGACAGGAGTGGTTTTAAGACAGATGATGTTATTTAATAAGACAGGAACACAGAAAAGGAAGATCAGAGATAACAATTTCAGTTTTAAACATGGATCTGATGTCTTGATATTGACCATGACCGGCAGGCGGGTAGAAAAGTAGGTGGGTTGATGTCAGAAGATACTCTATAGATCTTATGTGTATCTTCTGACATCAACCCACCTACTTTTCTACCCACCTGCGGGTCATCGTCAATATCAAGACAGGGAGCCCTGCTGGTGTAGTGGTTAAGAGATTAGCTGCTAACCAAAAAGGTCAGCAGTTCAAGTCCACCTGCAGGTCCTTGGAAACCCTATGGGGCAGTTCTACTATGTCCTATAGGTCACTATGAGTCGGAATTGACTCGATGGCAACAGGTTTGGTTTTCGGTAGCTGTGTTCACAGAAGTGATTCATTGAAGCCATTTCATAAAAATAAGGGACAACAGCTAAACTCTGAATCTGTAGAATTCTTACTTAGGGGAAGGGTGAGAAAAAGGAGGCATGAAGTTAGAATTTAAGCTCCACATGGGCAGACTTTTTACTTATTCTCTGCCACACCCACAGGACCTGGTACACGATACGTGTCTAATAAATATTTGCGGAATGAAGGCTGGACAAGACTTGTCAAAAGAGAGGAAGAGAACCAGAAAGAGTATAATATTGAAAATCAGGAGGGCAGGACTGGCTTTTAGCCAGTGTGCTAAATATGGCCATATCATCGGTTAACTTTTAAAATATTTCTGTACTTGTTGGTAAACAGCTGCTGCCCCAACTCTGCCCTAAGTTTCTCCATGTAGACCACCCCTTTCCCCATGATCTAACAACTAAAAGGAGTAAATCCTGACACAGTAGGGTGCCTCTAAGACCCTGCTCCAGCCCTACTGCCAGTATTAACAATTCTCAACATCACCTAATATTTGCTGAGTAGCTTTATGTGTCAGGGACTTCATAGTGTGATTATATTTATCACATGTAACATCCCTTTTGATAGATGAGAAAACTGAATTTCAGAGAGACTACATAACCTGCCCATGATGTAGCAGAAAGAGTAATGCTCAGAATCCATGTCTATCAGCTCTAAAGCCAGTATTCCTTCCACTACATCAAATATAGGTAAATGAGGCACTAATTTGGTATTTATTGATGAATACTTTCTGTTTCACCATTTGCTACCTACGTGTGTCAAATACTTAACTTAGATGGAACAGGATGAAGACTGAGAAGAGGCAATGGGATTTCTCAAACTGGCCTCTCAGATTGGTGTAGTGAGCTTGTTTCAATCGAGTGCTGTGTGTGGAAGCCAGACCGCCACAGGCTGAACTAGAGGACGGATACCTTGGAGGTTATGAAGGAGAAAAACAGGACAACAGCTTGAGGTGGTACCTAAGATACGAAGGTTTCTGTGTTTTGGTTTTGCTTTGTTAAGGTTAGAGAATTAAACACACTTACAAATGAAAAGAAATGAGGGAGGAAAGCTTAATCAAAGAAATTTACTGACGGAACAAGGTTACAGAAAAAATTGCATCAATAATTTTCCTTCACATAAAGGATAAGACGTGAAAATGGAGAAAAATTCTGAGATATAAATAGCAATACCAATCGCTAACATTTGTTGTGGACTCTCTGTCAGGCCCTGTTCTGAGAGCTACATATAAGACACTGACTCACTTAAGCCCACATCAGTTCAGTGAGCTAAGTGTTGTTGTTATCCTCATTTCAAAGATGAGGAAACTAAGAAAAAGAGAAGGTAATAAAGGTGAGAAGTTGAAGGAGATATGTGACTACAGGCACAATAATGTTGTTGTGTGCCATCAAGTGGATTTCGACTCACAGCAACCCCACATGACAGAGCAGAACTGCCCCAGAGGGTTTTCTAGGCTGTAATCTTTACAGAGGCAGATTACCAGATCTTCCTCCTGAGGAGCCACCAGGTGGGTTCAAACAGTTGTACCACCAAGGTTCCTACAATAACATTAGCTACACTTTACTGAGTACCTACCATATTGCAGGCACCATGCCCAGCACTTTGATAACATTAATTCATGGAATCCTAACAACCACACTATGACATGAATGCATTCACTAGCATCGTTAGTATTTCTCAGATGCATCGGCTGCCTCGGAATTATTCTGGGAGAAAAAAAATTCTTAGTTCTAGGGCTTGGACTCCAGAAGCAAAATTATAACAATGTTCTATTTTGTTTCTTAATGAAAATGAGTATGATTATACTTTGCAAGTCAAACTGCAAGCACTTCAAAAAGCCAATAATTCTTACCGTTAGTAGAATAATGCTTGGTGGTTTCATGGGATACTCTGGTGGCAGTACTATTCGTCCATGATAAACACCACCATCAAAATCAGAATCTGGGGGCCCTCTAACAGTGAAATGCCATTCAAAAAGGTTATCCTGAGTAAAAACAATAACCAGCAAGGATTCATTAATATTAATGTTTGATCACTTGTACCAAAATGAATATCAGAAATATTACTAGCCAGAAAAATAAAATGTTTTATACTATTGCTAGAACAGTTTCTAATGCATAAAATTTGTTTTAAGAACAAAAGTTGGTTTGCTATTTAATCCAGTTTTAATGTCTCATTAGAGTTAAAATCTTTTTTAAACAAATACATTAAAAACTTCTAAGTGCTGTTATGTATTCATAAATAAGATTATAGATTTAATTATACCAGAAATTAATCCTTGGAAGACTACCAATTAGTGATAATTATACTATAATCAAATTATTATCATAAATTTGGGTTACTTCAACGAATCTTTAAAAATTATCCCTTATAGATGTCTGAGAGCTTATTTATAAATAATAATATTAATACATATGCTACTAGTATCTTACAATTACCAAGTACTTTACAGTTTGCAAAATACTTGCACATACATTATTACATTTTATTCTCACTATTACCATGAAAACTACACTGAGTAGATTTAAATATCCTCATTTGGCAGATGAGAAGACCGAAAAGGGGTAAAGATGTTTGTACAAAAAGCCCAGGCTAGTGGCAGAGTCCTGTCTAGAGGCTAGGCCTTCTAAACTGTAAAGAGTCTGGGGCTTTTTCCACTTTCCCTCCCTCATACTTAAGACTTAATGCCAATTTACCATCTGAGAACCATTTTACAGAGACCAGAAAACTGCTTCATTCATTCTGAATGGCTAATGAACAAAATATATCAATAAATCACATTAAATACATCAATAATAACTCAAAGCAATAAAACAGCAATTTTAAAGACTCTGTCATCAATATTAAAGTACTGAAATTCATCAAAGAATACAGAGATAGAAACTAACCTCTAAAGGCTGCGCATGGTAATGATCTGTTGGATCTTTCAATTCTGCCGCTTCTTTCATTAAACGTTTAACAGCTGAAATCAAATTCATAAGATGGAATCACTTAAAATATACTTTTCCAAGTAAGAGTAGCACAGATTTACAAGCCTAATAAAAAAGTTCCCACTTCAACGAAAAATATGTAGAGGACTAGTTCCACCCAACATCTGGCAAAGGTTTAATTATGAGATATAAGCAATAAAGGAGGGGGTAAGGAAACAGTCACAAGGCATTAGAAGAATGATATATTTTGAAGAGTTGTATACGGAGCCCTGGTGGCATAGTGGTTAAGAGCTCAGCTGCCAACCAAAAGGTTGGCAGTTCGAGCCCACCAGCCACTCCTTGGAAACTCTATGGGGCAGTTCTACTCTGTCCTGTAGGGTAGCTATGAGTCAGAAATCAACTCGACAGCGACAGCTTTGGTTTTTGATTTATACACTGAAACTGTGAGAGTCAGAATTTGACAGGACTGCCTTGTTTTTCTGGGTCTCACCAAGTTTTCCGTCTTTGACAGGGTGCAGTCTCACCATTTTCTATCGCTCCTTTTAATGGAAAATATTTCAGTTTTCCTTCTCTGACAGGTTTCCACTTTACACAGGTTCTGGCTTTTGCAGGATTTACTGTGTATACTTCCTATGTGGTAGCACTTATCTAAATGCTTTAAAAATATTAACTTATTTAGAGGCGGGGCCAAGATGGCGTAGTAGTCAGATGCCTCCGGTGGACCCTCTTACAATAAAGACCCAAAAAATCAAGTGGATCGATTATATGTGGCAATTTGGGAGCCCTGAACATCAAACGCAGAGTAGAGGAACCCAACTGACTGGCAGGGGCAGGGAGAGACAGTTTGGAAGCAGCAAGGAGTTGTCAGACCTGACCTGGCGAGAGCCTGAGCCCTTCAGAACCGATCAGCTCAGAGGTGAGCGGTGAGGCAGCAAGCGGTGGTGCTTGGGAGGCACATACTCTGCACCAGGAGAGACCCAGCATCAGAGAGTCTACACCGCCACCGAGAACCAGTGAGAAGCAGCCATGGACTGGCGAAAGATACGTACTTGCATAAGGCCTACCGTGTGGATCAAAAACACCCCCCTTCGGGAAAACCTCTCTCCCATTTACCTCCCCCCCACCCCCATTCCCTGCTCTGCACTGGGTCCTGGACTGGCTTCAGCAATTGCTGAGTCCCCTGGGCCGGAAGTAGGATCCGTCACACAACCAGAGCCATTCTCCCAGCCTTGGAGAGTGACCAAATTAACAAATGGGAAAAATAAACTGCCGGCTCCCCTAAGCCAGGAACCCAGGGTAGGCACAGCTCCTTTGCCTAGGCACAGGCATAAGGGATCCATGGACTTTGAGTGCCTTTCCTCCTGCACAGACGTTTGTGCCCGTCTCAACCGCGTAGGCCCTCATTACTGCAGTACAACAGGGTACATACCGGAAGTCTAACTTCAACTGTTTCAGCTGTGAAGTGGCAGGTTTTTGACATCTGACACTGCTCTGCCCATTAAGCAGGGTCTTCACTTACCCATTCAGGGGCCTAAGGACTGGTGGCTCCACTCACGCCACCTAACCACCTGTGACATGGGGCCATGAAGAAGAGGTGCCACCCAGTCCTTACAGTCAACAGCATTAGCTTCTCACAGTCTGGCAGAAAAACCTACCCACTTACATGGCCTAGGGAACAGGGACACTGCGTCCTCCTGGACAATCAGGGGTGGCCGTCAGCCTGCTGCCTTGATCAGAGTGTGTCCCCCTGCTGCAGACAGATGCCTGTGCCTACACCAATCACCTATGCATGTGTAGGACTGTAGGTGACAGTCTATACCACAAAGTTGGTGGCCATCTACCTGGACACCTGAGCTAAATTCATACAGGAGGAGTGGGCGGACTCCTGCGCTCACATACCTAGTAACAGATCTAACCACCTGGCGACAGGACATTAGAGCTTGAAAGGTGCCAATAATCAAACTAGCTTATACGAGCACCCTATTTGGGGATAGCAAAACAAGAAGCTAGGACACAGTAAGCAAACATGAAATAAATAAATACAATAACTTATCGATGGTTTGGATGCAACAGTCAATATCAAATCACACAAAGAGGCAATCCATGATGGCTTCAGCAAGCTCCCAAAATATAGCATCTAGAAATTTCCCAGAGGAGGAGAATTTCTTGGAATTACCGGCAGCAAAATACAAAAGGTTAATATACAGAACTCTTCAAGAAATTAGGAAGGAAATTAAATAAAACGTAAATCACGCAGTAGAGGAAATTAAAAAGACTAGAGAAGAGCATAATGACAAATTTAACAGGCTGCAAGAATCCATAGAGAGACAGCGAACAGAAATCCAGAAGATAAACAATAAAATTTCAGAATTAGACAACTCAATAGAAAGTCACAGGAGCTGAAATGAGGCAATGGAAGTCAGAATTAGTAAGACTGAAGATAAAGCATTGACATCAACTTATTTGAGGAAAAATCAGATAAAAGGATTTTTAAAAAAATGAAGAAACCCTAAGAATTATATGGGACTCTACCAAGAGGAATAACCTACAAGTGACTGGAGTACTAGAACAGGGGGGATAACAGAAAATACAGAGAATTGTTGAAGATTTGTTGGCAGAAAACTTCCCTGATATCATGAAAGATGACAAGATATCTATCCAAGATGCTCATCGAACCACACATAAGGTAGATCCCAAAAGAAAGTCACCAAGACATATTATAATCAAACTTGCCAAAACCAAAGATAAAGAGAGAATTTTAAGAGCGGCTAGGAATAAACGAAAAGTTATCTACAAAGGAAAGTCAATAAGAATAAGCTCGGACTACTCAGTAGAAACTATGCAGGCAAGAAGGCAATGGGATGACAAGTATAAAGCCTTGAAGGAAGAAAACTGCCATCCAGGAATTATACATCCAGCAAAACTGTCTCTCAAATATGATGGCAAAATTAGGGCATTTCCAGATAAACAGAAGTTTAGGGAATTTGCAAAAACCAAACCAAAATTACAAGAAATACTACAAAGGGAGTCCTCCAGTTAGAAAATCAGTAACATCAGATAACAACCCAAGACTAGAACACAGGACAGAGCAACCAGATATCAACCCAGATAGGGAAGACACAAAAGTAAATCAAACCTAAAACACTGAAAATAGGCAAACAGATGTCAATATGTAAAAGATGACAACAATAAAACAAAAAAGAGACATTTAAAAAATGTAGACATAGATTTTTCATATGGAGAGGAAGTCAAGGTGATATAAATAAAAGACTGGTATAAACTTAGAAAAATAGGAGTAAATATTAAGGTAACCACAAAAGAAACTAACAATCCTGCAAGTCAAAATAAAAAACTAGAAAAATATAAAGACTCAGCAAACACAAAATCAACAACAATGAAAAAGATGAAAAGAAAATACATAAAGAAAAACGACGCAGCACCAAAAATTAAGTGGAACAAAGAAACTGTGAACAACACACCAAAAAAGACATCAAAATGACACCACTAAACTTATACCTATCAATAATTACGCTGAATGTAAATGGACTAAATGCACCAATAAAGAGACAGAGAGTGGCAGATTGGATAAAATAACACAACCTGTCTATACGGTGCCTACAAGAGACACACCTTAGACTTAGACACAAACTAAAATTCAAAGGATGGAAAAAATATATCAAGCAAACAACACTCAAAAAAGAGAAGGAGTGGCAATATTAATCTCTGACAAAATAGACTTTAAAGTAAAATCCAAAACAAAGGATAAGGAAGAACACTATATAATGATTAAAGGGTCAATACACCAGGAACACATTATATAATAAATATTGACGCACCCAAAGACAGGGCTCCAAAATACAGAAAACAAACTCTAACAGCACTGAAAAGAGAGATAGACAGTGCCACAATAGTAGTAGGAGACTTCAACACACCACTTTTGGCAAAGGACAGAACATCCAAAAAGAAGTTCAGCAAAAACACAGAAGAGCTAAATGGTACAATGAACCAACTTGATCTCATAGACATATACCGAACACTCCACCCAACAGCAGCCAAGTATACTTTCTTTTCCAACATACATGGAACATTCTCCAGAAGAGACCACATATTAGGCCACAAATCAAGCCTTAAAAAAATCCAAAGCACTGAAATATTACAAAGCATCTTTTCTGACCATAAAGCCATAAAAGTAAAAATCAATAACAGAGCAAGGAAAAATAATTACACACATGGAAACTGAAGAACACCTTGCTCAAAAACTACTGGGTTACAGAAGAAATTAAGGATGGAATAAAGAAATTCATAGACTCAAACGAGAATGAAAACATATCCTACCAGAACATTTGGGGCACAGCAAAAGCAGTGCTCAGAGGTCAGTTGATAGCACTAAATGCACACATCCAAAAAGAAGTAAGGGCCATAATCAAAACATTAACCCTACAAATGGAACAAGTAGAAAGAGCAGCAAAAGAAAACCTCAGGTGCCAGAAGAAAGGAAATAATAAGAAGTAGAGCAGAATTAAATGAAACAGAGAATAGAAAAACAATTGAAAGAGTTAACAAGACCAAAAGCTGGTTCTTTGAAAAGTCAACAAAATCGAAAAACCACTGGTCAAACCGACAAAAGAAAAACAGGAGAGGAAGCAAATAACCCGTACAAGAAATGAGATGGGTGATACCACAAAAACAGGAAAGGAAGCAAATAACCCACATAAGAAATGAGATGGGTGATATCACAACAGACCCAACTGAAATTAAAAGAATCATAACAGAATATTATGAAAAATTGTACTCTAACAAATTTGAAAACCTAGAGGAAATAGACAAATTTCTAGAAACTCATTACCTACCTAAACTAACACAAACAGAGGTAGAACAACTAAATAAACCCATAACAAAATAAGACATTGAAAAGGTAATTTAAAAACTCCGAACAAAAAAAAGCCCTGGCCTGGATGGCTTCACTGGAGAATTCTTCCAAACTTTCAGAGAAGAGTTAGCACCACTACTACTAAAGGTATTTCAGAGCATAGAAAAGGAGGGAATACTCTCAAACTCATTCTATGAAGCCAGCATAACCCTGATACCAAAACCAGGTAAACACACCACAAAAGAAGAAAATTACAGACCAATATCCCTCATGAATATTGATGCAAAAATCCTCAACCAAATTCTAGCCAATAGAATTCAGCAACATATAAGAAAAATAATTCACCATGATCAAGTGGGATTTATACCAGGTATGCAGGGATGGTTCAACATTAGAAAAACAATCAATATAATACATCACATAAATAAAACAAAAGACAAGATCCACATGATCTTATCAATCGATGCAGAAAAGGCATTTGACAAAGTCCAACACCCATTCATGACAAAAACTCTTAACAAAATAGGAATACAAGGGAAATTCCTCAATATAATTAAGCGCATTTATACAAAGCCAACAGCCAACATCATCCTAAATGGAGAGACTTTAAAAGCATTCCGCTTGAGAATGGGAACCAGACAAGGACGCCCTTTATCACCACTTTATTCAACACTGTGCTGGAGGTTCTAGCCAGAGCAATTAGGCTAGAAAAAGAAATAAACGGCATCCAAATTGGTAGGGAAGAACTCAGAGTATCTCTATTTGCAGATGATATGATTTTATACACAGAAAACCCCAAAGAATCCACAAGAAAACTACTGGAACTAATAGAAGATTTCAGCAAAGTTTCAGGATACAAGATAAACATACAAAAATCAGTTGAATTCCTTTACACCAACAAAGAGAACCAAATCAATACCATTTACAATAGCCCCCAAGAAGATAAAACACTTAGGAATAAATCTAACCGGAGATGTAAAAGACCTATACAATGAAAACTACAAGACACTACTGCAAGAAACCAAAGGAGACCCGCATAAGTGGAAAAACATACATTGCTCATGGATAGGTAGACTCAAGATTGTGAAAATGTCAGTTCTACACAAAGCAATCTACAGATACAATGCAATCCCGATCCAAATTCCACCGGCATTTTTTAATGAGATGGAGAAACAAATCACCAACTTCATATGGAAAGGGAAGAGACCCTGAATAAGTAAAGCATTACTCAAGAAGAAGAACAAACTGGGAGGCCTCACACTACCTGATTTTAGAATTTATTATACTGCCACGGTACTCAAAACAGCCTGGTACTGGTACAACAGATACATAGACCAATGGAACAGAATTTAGAATCTGGACATAAATTCATCCATCTATGAGCAGCTGATATTTGACAAGGGCCCAAAGTCCATTAATTGGAGAAAAGACAGTCTCTTTAACAAATGGTGCTGGCATAACTGGTTATCTACCACAAAAAACTGAAACAAGACCCATACCTCACACCATGCACAAAAACTAACTCAAAATGGATCAAAGACTTAAATACAAAATTGAAAACGATAAAGATCATGGAAGAAAAAATCGGACAACGCTAGGAGCCCTAATACATGGCATAAACACAATACAAACCATTAGTAACAATGCACAAGCATCAGAAGAGAGACTAGATAAATGGGAGCTCATAAAAATCAAACACTTATGCTCATCAAAAAACTTTGCCAGAAGAGTAAAAAGACAACCTAAAGACTGGGAAAAAAATTTTTGACTACGACAAATCCGACCAGTGTCTAATCTCTAAAATCTACAAGATACTGCAAAACCTCAACAACAAAAAGACAACCCAATTAAAAAATGGGCAAAGGAAACCAACAGGCACTTCGCCAAAGAAGATATTCAGGTGGCTAACAGACACACGAAGAAATGCTCATGATCATTAGCCATTAGAGAAATGCAGATCAAAACTACAATGAGCTATCATCTCACCCCAGCAAAGCTAGCATTAATCCAAAAAACACAAAATAATAAATGCTGGAGAGGTTGTGGAGAGACTGGAACACATATACACTATTGGTAGGAATGTAAAATGGTACAACCACTTTGGAAATTGATTTGGTGCTTCCTTAAAAAGCTAGAAATACAAGTTTCATATGATCCAGCTATCCTGCTCCTTGGAATATATCCTAGATAAATAAGAGCCATCACACAAATACATACATGCACACCCATGTTCACTGCAGCACTGTTCACAATAGCAAAAAGACAGAAACAACCTAGGTGCCCATCAACAGATGAATGGATAAACAAATTATGGAATACCCACACAATGGAATACTAAGCAATGATAAAGAACAACAATGAAGCCGTGAAATATAACATGGAGGAATCTGGAGGTCATTATACTGTGTGAATTTAGTCAGTCACAGAAGGACAAACATTGTATAAGACCACTATTATAAGAACTCAAGAAAAGGTTTAAACACAGAAGAAAACATTCTTTGATAGTTAGGAGGGTGGGGAAGGAGGGGGAGGTTTATTTATTTACTAACTAGATAGTAGATAAGAATTATCTTAGGTGAAGGGAAAGACAGCACACACTACAGGGAAAGTCAGCACAACTGGACTAACCCAAAGCTAAGAAGTTTCCTGAATACAATCAAACACTTTGAGGGACGAAGTAGCAGGTGTAGGGGTCTGGGGACCATGCTTTCAGGGGACATCTAGGTCAACTGGCATAACAAAGCTTATTGAGAAAATGTTCTGCATCCTACTTTGGTGAGTGACTTCTGGGGTCTTAAAAGCTTGCAAGCGGCCATCTAAGATGTATCAATTGGTCCCAACCACCTGGAGTAAAGAAGAATGAAGAACACCAAAGACACAAGGAAAGTAGTAGCCCAAGAGACAGAAAGGGCCACATAAACCAGAGACTTCATCAGCCTGAGACCAGAAGAACTAGATGGTGCCTGGCTACCACCAATGACCGCCCTGACAGGGAACACAACAGAGAGTCCCTGATGGAGCAGCAGAAAGATGGGGTGCAGAACTCAAATTCTAGTAAGAAGACCAGACTTGATGGTCTGAGACTGGAGGAACCCCGGAAAGCATGGCCCCTGGATTCTCTATCAGCCCAGAACTAAAACAATTTTCGAGACCAACTCTTCAGACAGGGATTGGACTGGACTGTGGGACATAAAGTGATACTCATGAGGAGTGTGCCTCTTAGCTGAGGTAGATACAAGAGACCAAATGGGCAGCTTCTGTCCAGAGGTGAGATGGGAAGGCAGAGAGGGTTAGGAGCTGGTCGAATGGACATGGGGAATCAGGGATGGAAAGGAGGAGTGTGCTGTCACAGTATGGGGAGAGCAATTAGGGTCACATAACAACATATGTATAAATTTTTCTATGGGAAAAAAATAAACATAAAACAAATATTAACTTATTTAATCCTCAAAGCAACCCTATGAGATAGGTACTACTTTTATTCCCACCTTCCAGATGAGGAAACTGAAACATGGAGAGGTTATATAACTTACCCAAGGTCACAGAGCTAGTAAATGACAGGTCTGGATTCTAAAACACTTTCCTGATAAAATTCAACTCTAGGTGACACAAGTCAACCTTCTAATTCGGTGCCTATACTCAAGCAGCTGAAAATTACTGAAGGGGGAGAAAAGTTACACAAGCTGGCATATCAATGACATTATAAAGTCATTATTAACAACCTCTACTGGGACCCAATGCCACCCAATGTTCCTACATTTCTCCAGTAAGCCCACCAGCCCACTCTCTCCACCTACCACCCCTATTTCAACTTACTCACTTCTCAGAGCCATGGTGGTGTAGTGGTTAAGAGCTTGGCTGCTAATTAAAAGGTCAGCAGTTTGAACCTACCAGCCGCTCCCTGAAACCCTATGGGGCAGTTCTACTCTGTCTTATAGGGTCACTATGAGTCGGAACTGACTCAACGGCAACGGGTTCGGTTTTTCTGGTATTCATCTCTCCTCTCTTCCCTTCTTTCAGTTAATGACACAGCCTTTCATTTCCATAATCAATCACTGTTAGCTGGAGTGCACTCAAGCATCTATCACAATTTACACGCCTATCTGTACCTGCACCCTCTTTCCTTTCTATTGGTTCTCAAAGGCCAACCTTTGGATAAGTGCTCTGGATCCCAGATCCTCTCATCTCAAGCACTGGGGGGTCTGCTACAATAGTGTCAGGATACTGGAGTGGGATATCAAAGCCAGGGAAAAGTCGGGTAGCCCAAGGCTCCTGAAATTCTGCTTGAAAACTGCTGATATAGTTTGATAAGTGCTGTAAGAAAGGTATGCACAGATGTTGGGAGGACCAGGTAGGCACCCAACCTGAGAGCAGACAGAAAAGGAAAGGGGTCAGGGACTGACATTTGAAACAAAGGCAGTCAGTAGGAATTACCTAGGTGGTTATGTGAACAGGCAGAGAGAACAAGAAAAGTAAAATGTGTGGAGGCACAGGTTGGAATGTTATGGGGAGAGAGGTTAACTGAGAAGCGCCTCATACACATATACAACCAGAAGAGTTCTGTTTTTATCTGGGCTTTTGCACAAAATTTCATTTTAATCCAGGGTTCCTAGGCTTAAAAAAAAACAAAGTTCTTAGGCTGCTATCCTATTTCATAATTATCAATATTGTTTTCTATCTCTTATTCTGAAACGTCTTTTGCAGCAGATTTGCCTAATGGGTCATTTGATTTCTTGACTGCTACTTCCATGGGTGTTGATTATGGATCCAAGTAAAATGAAATACTTGACAACTTCAATCTTTTCTCCATTTATCTGCTGCTAAAGACCTCTTTAAAGTGTTAGAAAGCAAAGATGTCACTTTAAGGAATAAGGTGTGCCTGACCCAAGCCATGGTGTTTTCAATTGCCTCCCATGCGTGTGAAAGCTGGGCAATGAATAAGGAAGATCAGAGAATTGCAGCCTTTCAACTACAGTGTTGGCAAAGAATACTGAATATACCATGGACTGCCAGAAGAACAAACAAATCTGTCTTGGAAGAAGTACAGCTAGAATACTCCTTATAAGCGAGGATGGCGAGACTTCATCTCACATACTTTGGACATATTTTCAGGAGGGACCAGTCCCTGGAGAAGGACATCATGCTTGGTAAAGCAGAGGGTCAGTGGAAAAGAGGAAGACCTTCAACGAGACGGACTGACACAGTGGCTGCAACAATGGGCTCATGCAATCAATGATCATAAGGATGGCACAGGACCAGGCAGTGCTTCGTTCTATTATATATGGGGTCGCTATGAGTCGAAACTGGCTCAAAGGCACCTAACAACAACACTTCTGAAATGTAAGTAAGCCCTTTTAGGCAAAGACTTTGTTTACTTTATCATCAAATATTTATTAAGCTCCTACTACATGCTAGATGATACAGCTACAAATGTAAACAAAACATAGTTTAAGTCATCAAGGAGCTTACAGTCTAGAGGGTGGGCAGTCAACACAAAACAGCATGGTAAATGCTCCATTAGAAACATGTACATATTGAGACACCATCCCCCCAAGTACCTGACACTAGGCTTTGTTCAATTCTGGGTTTCATTCAATTCTTTGAACACATTCAACCTTCTCTCTACTCTAGGCCTTCATATATACTGCTTCCTTAGCCTGGAAGACTGTCCTGTCCCCATCCCCCACACCTCATCATCTAGACTGGTTCCTGTTGCTATTGTTGTTGGCTGCCATCAAGTCAGCCCCTAACTCAACAGAACAAAGCGCCACCTGATCCTGCACCATCCCCATGATTGTTTGCAGATCGGACTGCTGTGATCCCTAGGGTTTTCACTGGTTGAGGCCTTTCTTTGTAGTCCCATCATAGTCTGGAAGCTCAGATGAAACCTGCTCAGCATCAAAGCAGCATGTGAGCCCCCACTGACAGACAGGTGGTGGCTGCGCATGAGGTGCTCTGGCCAGGAATCAAACCAGGATCTCCCTCACAGAAGGTGAGAATTCTACCACTGAACCACTACTGCCTCCTGCTGGCTCCTACCAGAACTTCAGCTTCCCTCATCCACCCTCAAGAGGAGTGACTAGAGATTCCTATGGGGATAGATAATAAAAATCCCCCGAGGAGTATTGGGAAGAGGGTGGAGACCATGAATCTGCACTTTAAACACACTCGAAGTTATTCTAATGGTCAGTCAGTTTTAGAAACCACTGATCTAGAAAGTAGGTTAAATCCCTATCTTAGTTATCTAGTGTTGCTATAACAGAAATGTCACAAGTGGATGGCTTTAACAGAGATTTATTCTCTCACAGTCTAGGAGGCTAGAAGTCTGAATTCAGGGCGCCAGCTCCGGGGGAAGGTTTTTTCTCTCTGTCAGTTCTGGGAGAAGGTCCTTGTTATCAATATTCCCCTGGTCTAGGAGCTTCTGAGCCTGGGTCCAAAGGATATGCTCTGCTCCCTGTACGTCTTTCTTGGCGGCATGATATCCCTCTCCTCTCTGCTCGCTTCTGTCTTTTCTATCTCAAAAGAGACTGACTCAAGATACAACCTAATCCTGTACATTGTGCCTTGCCTCATTAACATAACTGCCTCTAATCCTGCCTCATTAACATCATTGAGGTTAGGATTGACAACACACAGGATAATTACAACAGATCACAAAATGGAGAACCACCACACAATACTGGGAATCACGGGCCTAGCCCAGTTGACACATTCTGGGGGGACACAATTCAATCTATAACAATCCCTTTGCTAAATGTCCTCATAACACGCTATACTTCACCTTTTATAAAATTCACTTTACTTTACTTGTTTAACATCTGTCCTTTCTGCCAAAAAATAGTAAAGGCAATGTGTATCTATTTCACTGCATACAGAAAGCAATTAATATTTGTTGAACTGAATTTTACTCTCCTCCCCCAACAAATCTCTCCCCAAGGATCTGATTAAAGGCAATGGTTTTCAAACTTGCTTGACAAAAAGACAAAATCTTTTGTTCAAAGAAAAGCTTAATGAGAACCCCAAAGTAAAACAGATAAACACTGTTTGGTTGAAGAGGTCAGTATGGAAAGGCTACAGGCTATTTACTCCCCTTCCATCTATTTTACTCCTAAAGGGACCCATGGAATACAGATTGAAAACCCAAAGCCACATAAAAACACCATTATTTAATACTATTAGGTACAGATAAAACCACAGAAGCTGTTACAAAGTTAAATAGTTTGGCTGCTGTCAGCACTCAAAGATGCCAAGGAAATTGTTTTTCCTTCACGCCTCATCAGCTGGCTGAGTACAATAATGAGAGGTCAGATTTTGTCATTTCATACCCTCATCATAATTTTCTCTGCCTCTTCCCCATCCAGTTCAATTCAACAGGACAGAAGAAAATAAACACCCAATAGTTGTACCCGGCAATTAAGAGAAATGTATCAAAGGGTCAGAACTGCTATCAGAATGTACCAACCCTAAAGAGGGACAATCATTGGCTCAACAGCTAAAATGCTAACTTTATTAGTTCATAGGCCACATAGGCACATATCGTGTAAGAGCTTAAGCCACATGGACAAACAGAAGGTGAGATCTGGCTAGTGTTTTCATAATCTATTTTTTCTGAAATCAGATACATTATGAACCTTTCACTGAAAAAGAACCGACTCTGGAATTACAGCTGCCTTAAAAGTCTGCCCTGAACCCCGAGAGTATGGCCACCAGACACTCTTTTAGCTCAGTAATGAAGTCACTCCCAAGGTTCACCCTTCAGCCAAAGATTAGACAGCCCCATAAAACAAAACGAGACTAACGGGGCACAACAGCCCAGGGACAAGGAGGCAGGAGCGGGGGCAGCAAAGCTGGTAAAAGGAACCAAAGGTCGAGAAGGGAGAATGTTGACATGTCGTGGGATTGTTAACCAATGTCATAAAACAATATGTGTACTGTTTAATGAGAAACTATTTGTTCTGTAAACTTTCATCTAAAGTACAATTTAAAAAAGTCTGGCCCCGACATTTTATAGCTCTGTCCTTGAACAAGTCACTTAATCTTATTCTACTCTAATCTTTCCATCTGTCAAATGGAAGTCAATAATTTCTTCATGTACTTCTCTCTTCCTCCTCGCAGGATCTCTGGTGGCACAATGGTTAAGGCATTCAGCTGCTAACCAAAAGTTCAGCAGTTTGAACCCACCAGCCACTCTGTGGGAGAAAGATGTGGCAGTCTGTTTTTGTAAAGATTTACAGCCTTGGAAACCCTACGGGGCAGTTTTACTCTGTCCTATAAGGTCACTATGAGTCAGAATCGGCTCAAAGGCAGTGGGTTTAGCTTGGTTCCTCTTCACTCCTCCCTCTTCTCCAGGTCACAAGTTATTAAGGTCAGAAATGGAGTGGGAGATAAGGCCTTTTGGATGATTCTCCCTGGTCCAAAACCAGGCGTTGAGTGTATGTAGTTGGCTCCTCTGGCTCCTGAGAAGAAATATCACTGCTCTTATGGAATAGTGAAGTTTCAAAGCACTTCCTGGAAACTAGGGCCAGAACATGGTCTGCTCCTCCTGATACTCCATGTCTTGCTTCCGCAGTACTAAAGAGGAATCTTTTTCTCTTCAGCTCCCCTCTTACCTCTTTGCAAAGTTATTCAATGGAACTGTCTTTGAGATGAGATGAATTAGGGAAGGCAACACCTTCTACCCCACACCTCTGTGCCTGTTCTTCTTCTTTCTTCTTCTGGAGGCCATATTGTCACTAGAGGTCCAGACTCTAGGCTCTTCAGGCCTAGGCTTTAGTATTCTTCACATGTCCAGGATAGCTCACTAGACTTACACTGGAGGTTGGAGCCAAAGAGTCAGCTAGTAATAAAGGGACTTTTTGCAGGCCACTGTCTCCCAAGCATCTATTTCTCTTGGAAAGCACATACTTTCATACCATCAATTCCTAAAGCATGAGAGAAATGCAGGAGACAGGTATATGAGGAGGAGAACCTAATGGACATGGCCCTAACTGCCTCTTCCTCCTCTCACAGTGAAGGTACTTAAGTTTAAGGACTGATGTTTCTGCCTACAAGAACCCTGCAAAGATATCCACTCAACAAGCATTTAAAGAATGTCTGAGCAATGGAGATAGAAAAATGACCAAGACCTGCTTCCTGCCCTTGATAAGCACAAAGTGAGCAGAGAAAGACATGAAAACAATTATAACACAATTTGATAGGATTGATTAACTGAATACACACGAGTACAGGGAGCACCTTAGTCTGCCTAGTGAAGCTGGACAAAGCTGAACCTAAAATAGGCTTGAAGAACAGGAATTTCAGAAGGAGTAAAAGGAAGGCATTGCAAGCAGAGGTGCCAGCAGAGGCTAGGGCATGTAAATAAGAAGAGCTGCTTCATCTGGGGAACTGCTCTGGTAAAATGGATAGATGGTGAAATGCAAAGGTCAGGAGTGGTAGGAGATGAGGCTAGTGAAGAAGGCAAAGATCAAATCCTGAGCAGTCCTGCAGGTCAAGCTGATAAGTTTTGTCTGAACTTTATCCATAGCTACCTGGGAGCTACTAAAAATTTTTGAATTTGAGTAGTGATCTAATCAGTTGTAGATGTATTTGTTTGTTTTAAATGATCTGGTAACAATAATGACTGATTAGATATGTGTGCGTGTGTACATGTGTATCAGGGTGCAGGGCAGGGGAAGGGAGTAGACCAAGAAGTCAAGGATGACTCCTCTGGATGCTGTCACTCCCTAGGATAAGGAATATTAGGGTGAGATGCAAGTTTAGGAGGACAGAGAAAAAACTGATGAGTCTGGTTTTATACTTTATAGAGATTTTGTTCGACCTGGTGGAAAATCTAGATGAAGATGCTGGGTCACTGGTAAGCTCTATATATCCATAGCTTAGGAGAAGGATCTGAGTTGGCCACTAAAACTTGAGAATCATTAGCATGAAGGTGTGGTTAGGGCACAGATGGATAGTTCCAAGGTTTCTGGTGGAGGTGGTGCATACCAATCTCTTACACTCCTATCACCTACTGCACATGTCAATAGTCCCCTTTTAAGGAAAGCTGCCAAAGGAGGTTCTTTATATGTAGGTCTCCCTACTTTGTACTATGAGACCCTACAATCTTGGCAAAGTAGACACAAACAGGAATCAGGGAGCTTGATCCAGAGGCAACTATTGATAGGCTTATCAGAGCTTTATGAGGTAGCCCCCACACGACAACCACAATCACAAAGAATAATATAAAGAATAATCATAAAGTAAAAAGCTTTCCCACCTATGAAATGAACAAATTCACTATTCATATGCTAGCACACTGGCCTTTAACCAGTTATCTGTATTATTTTAACTTAATTTTCCCATGCATACCTCTGATTTAGGAAATAATATTGGAGTTATTATTCCCTCTCCTTGAGCATACATAATGTGACCCATTTACAAGGGCTCACAAGGACTCTCAAGGACACATCAACTGGGCCCTGAGGTATAAACACAATAGCTAAGATAATCTTGGAAAATATCTTTCAGGGAAACTTTCACATAAAGCCGATCAAACACAACACAAAAGACTTTCCACTCTTATCTTTTCCTATTAGCATTTGGTGAATAGGAATTTGTTGGACCAGGGAAGACCCTCCTGACTTTCCTTACTGAAACCTGTACCAATTATTGTTAAGAAAGATGATTCAAAATCTAAGATTACAATTTCTAGCCAATCAGTGAAAAAGTGATGCTTTCAATGATTCTACCCATTTTGTGATGTTGATATATACTGATGATTCTGTAACCTTCCTTGGACTCGGGCAGACACGGCTGTGGCAGCATGCTTGTCCGTTTTCCCTTTCTTACCTATTCTGTAATATTCTTTGGATTCGGGCAGACATTCTAGCTCTGGCAGCATGCTTGTCCGCTTCCCACTTTTGTCCTTTTGAACGTATGCCAAATAAAACGTTCTTTTTACTTTACTAAACCTTGTGATGCATTTCCCCTACAACACCTCTAAGACCACATCAGATGAAGAGGAAAAGGGTTATATCTCCTACACTGTGCGGTGTTTTTACCTACCCCCTTTCACATAGGCATTACTCCAAAAATATCATAGGACTGAGAATAAAACAAAAGGAGGAATCATTTTTACTATGCATCCTAGCATTTTCAATAAGTCTCATATCTCATCTAATTCACGTTCTCTATGAACTCCAAATGATCCACACGATATCAACAACAAAACTTTATTTTAATTCTTTTCTTTTTTTAGAATAGCAACACCACCTTTGAGGAAATGGAACCAAAAAGATGAAGCAATTTATTACACAGTTAGAAGCATGTCAACGGAAGTTTAGCCAGCTAACAATACATCACATACTTCGGAGAAGTACAAAATTTCAGAGAATTTAAAAAGCTTATCATCATAATCTCACATTCGATAACCTATCAAAACTGAGCAATGTCTTCTGACAACGATTTCTTCAGAACCCACCAGTTCTTTATTCCAAACTGCACAACCACTCACATTTCCATTACTCTCTAGACATTCCACCAAGTACTTCTGATTTAGGAAATAATATTGGAGTCATTATTCCATCTTTGAGCATAGAGAATGTGACCCAGGTGGAGCTGGACTCACAAGGACACATCAACTGGGCCCTCAGGTATACAGACAATAGCTAAGATAATCTTGGAAAATAACTTTTAGGGAAACTTTCATGTAAACAAATCATAAAACAAAACACAAAAGAGTTTCCACTCTTTCTTTATCTTTTTCTATTAGCATTTATTGAATAAAAAATTTGTTGGACCAAGGAAGACACCCGTGACTGTTGTTCCTGAAATTTGTACCAATGATTGTTAAGAAAGATAATTCAAAATGTATAAGATCACAGTTTCTAGCCAATCTGTGAAAAGGTGAAGCTTTCAATGGTTTTGTCCATTTGTAATGTTAATATATACTGATGACTCATGTCAGACATGGCTGTAGTAGCGCTCTTGTCCGTTTTCCCACTCTTGTCTATTCTGTAATATTTCCTTGGACTCGGGCAGACATGGCTCTAGCAGCATGCTTGTCTGTTTTCCCACTTTTGTCTGTTCTGTAACATTCCTTGGATTTGGGCAGATATGGCTCTGGCAGCATGCTTGTCCGATTTCCCACTTTTGCCTTTTTGAATATATGCCAAATAAAACTTTCTTTTGCTTTACTAAACTTTGTGATGTTTTTACCCTACAACACCTCCACTGTCCTAAGGAACTTAGAGTACCATGTGACCAAGGAGTCACCATACATTTTTTCCCCAAATAGTTTTACTTATTCAAATCTACCATAGTGTAAATAATTCAATCCTTCTACCATCTAACCTTAAAAATTATGCTTTTCTTTCCCTCTTTCTCTTTGCTCTCCCCCCTCCACCCCTGGGTTCTTAAGCAATGGGCTGGTGGGGGTGCGGGGCGGGGGTCGGAGAAGATAGTGAACTAACTGAAATTAAATTGTATAAATTTATTTCTTGGCAAGCTCAAAGCCTTCACCAGAATTTTAAGAGTCTACGACCCCCAAAAGGTTATGACCAGTTCTACACACTCAGTCACCTAAAGATATTTCTTAGCCTGGCAGCACTCAGGCTAAGAAAGCTTTGCTCAATCAATAGCTTCAGGCTTTTCTGGAGTCTTTGTATATTCAGAAAGATTAAAAAAAAAAAAAAAAAAATCAAAGAGTCACAATGTCAACTGTTTCCATAAGGATGCTAGTCTTGCTGATTTCTACTGGAGAGCAACTTTTTTTGGAAGGAAAAAATGGCAAGTAGCAAGCGTTGAACACACAATCACTAGTATCCTAGGATTTACCATTCAGAGCTAAACTGTGGCGTTTCCCCCCTCCTGACAACTTTATCAAGGCACAAAAAAAAAAACCAAACCCGTTGCCATCTAGACGATTCCGACTCATAGTGACCCTATAGGACAGAGTAGAACTGCCTCATAGTGTTTCCAAGGAGTGGCTGGTGGATTCCAACGATAGACTTTTTAGTTAGCAGCCGTAGCACTTAACCACTACGCCACCAGGGTTTCCTACCAAAGTACAGAGAGACTCAACACCATCTCTAAAACACAGTGATTCATTTCGAGTCTGCCTTAATCTGGGAATGCTGGTTATTTTTTCTGCATCTTTGTATGCATCAGGGAAGAATCTGAGACCAGGATTGTTTGGGCTGCTTCTGTAATTGAAGCAGGAGCATTAAACATAGGAACAAAAAAAAAAAATGACTGAATACAAAGAGATCATCAGTTTGGCAAAATCATGATTAGCTCCAAAGTACACGGCTGAACTAGCTTTCTAGCGCTTCAGTTAACTAGTTGAGTGCATAACATTTCTTTTATATCTGTAATTCTATCCGCCCCAAATGGTGCAAACAGGATGTTTACACAAGCAAATCCTCAAGCGTGGGTAAGTCAAACAGCTAACAAAATCCAGTGCTCAGGGTTCAGGAATGCGAAGGAGCCTGCTGACTATTACTCACGGACAGTAGTACCTCTACACCTGTTCTTAGGGATGAGTTTATGATACAGCGCTACCGGACGAAGATGAGAAAAGGGAGACTCTGGGTGGTACGAGGCGGTGGCCAGTCCCCGGGTTTGACAGCCGGTGCCTCCCGGTCCTGCGGCCTGCACCTCCCTGGCAGGCGGCGGCCTCGCGTAGAGCGCGAAGCCGGGAGCGGAGCCGCGAGTGGCGGCGGACACGAGGGGACTGCAGCCCCGATTCTCAGAATCCAGGGTCACTCCATCCTCCCCGGTCCACCCTGCCCATGCCACCCAGTCCCGCTCTGCTCACCTGGACTCTTCAGGTTGTAGCGGGTCTCCATGACGGGTCGATAGCCCGTATCCGGCCTCACGCCAGACACCACCCCCACTCCGCACCGCCGCTGTCCGGGTCTTAGCGCGACTCGGGCTAATTGGGCCTGGCTGAAGGAGCTTCCGCAGGCACCTCCCAGCCTCGACCCGGACTGCGCACGGGAGGGGCCGTGAGGGTGCGGGCGAGGAGCGAGCTTCGCGATGGCACCGCCTCCTCCGCTGCTCCCCCGCCTCCCTGAAGGCGGGTAGGCGCCGGCGCCGGCCGGGGCGTGGCTGAACTGGGCGCCAGGGTTGGAGGTTGGTGTTTTTGTCTGGCCTTGGGCCTCACCCCGCCGCGGCAGCTGTGGCTGCGTCACCCGCTTTTGCCCGGGTTTTGTGAAGTTGTCCTGACGTGGCAGTCGCTTCGTGGCAATCAGACAGCGCGGACGCCGTCACTCGCAGCTCGGGGATCTGCAAAAGCAGACGGCGTCCTCGCCGTCCTCTCGCGCTGTACCCCAGAGGGCCACCTTCCGCCGGGCCCAGCCGGGGTCCCCAGGCGCTCCCAGGGTTTTACCGTGGAACCGCGCGGCCGCAAGCAGCCCCGGCCCTACCCGCTGCAGGCTGGGTCCGGGACGCCGGCGCCCTTGAGAGTTTGGAGGAACCCCGGGCTCAGTCTGCAAAGCTACTCCGCAGCTGGGCTGCGGTGGCGCTGAACTGTGGTGTCTGTGAAGTGCTTTATTTTTAGATCCATTCGCTGTTTGCGGCAACAAGTGTGGAAGGGAATAACCAATGAGAAGGAAACTGAGTACTGTGGCAATTTTATAACAAAATATTGTTTCATATAATGTGATTAGGTCCGAGTTACTGTTATAGGCATTGTGAGGGATTTTAAAAAAGAATTAAAATCTGTCAAAAATAAAAACAATTCCCGAGGCCAACTCTTCAAAGATTGGACTGGACTGTGGGACATAAAATGATACTGATGAAGAGTGTGCTGCTTGGTTCAAGTAGACACATGAGACTAAATGGGCAGCTTCTGTGTGGAGGTGACGACATGAGAAGGCAGAGAGGGTTAGGAGCTGGTTGAGTGGACATAAAAAATCGGGTGGAAAGGAGGAGTGTGCTGTCACTGTATAGGGAGAGCAATTAGGGTCACATAACTATAAATTTTTGTATGAGAGAATAACTTGAAATGTAAACTTTCACTTAAACTACAATAAACAAAAAAAATTGTCAAAAATAAAACTAAGGGAAGAATTACATTGAATTTGGGGAAATGCATACAAATATGAAAGGCTAAATAAACATCAACGGACACACTTCATGCTTCATTTGTCCAATGAGTGGGATTGAGAGAGAGGACTATCTATGGGTTCAGAAGGCTTTAGAGGAGGAGGAAGGGCCAGGAAAAGAGGGAGGGATGGGGAAAGCCACAAAGAATGGAGGGGGAAAGAGGGAATTCACGGTGGAATGAAGGGGGTAATCTGGTTGGGCAAATTTCATTTTGCTACCTAAGATAAAGAAGTCTTAGTTTGATTTGGTTTCAAAACTAATGAGCTATTATTAAAATTAAGAATCTAAATCTTAAATGGTGAATGGTGTCCTTGGTATCTCAATTGCAGAAGGAAGTAAAAGATATCTAAAATAAATTAAGTCGTATCTTTTAAATTAATTCCACATTGCCTTCTGAAAAGTAAACTGATAAGCTGATTGACCGAGATGTGCAAATGAACCCAAATCCGGATGTGCTGCTTCAACTATGGGTCACTTGTTAGTCCTGGAGTGTGGATTCTGGGTCCATTCCAAGGTAGACCTTGTGCTGGGCCTCTCCGCCCAGTCTTAAAGATAGTACAATTTATAAACAATATGAAGTTTTCATTAAAAGGACATTTTAAACCTTAGCTTTGTTGTTGTTAGGTGCTGTTGAGTTGGTTCCAACTCACAGCGACCTCATGTATAACAGAACGAAACACTGCCCAGTCCTGATCCATCCTCACAATTGTTGGCTATGTTTCAGCGCATTGTTGCAGCTACTGTGTCAATCCATCTTGTTGACGGTCTTCCTCTTTTTCACTGACCCTCTACTTTACCAAGCATAATGTCCTTCTTCAGGGACTGGTCCCTCTTGATAACATGTCCAAAGTACAGGAGATGGGGAACCTAGGATGGAAATGGGGAGACTGCTGACACATGGGAAATTAATTTGCTCTGTAAACCTTCACCAAACACACAATTTAAAAAAAAAAAATACATGAGACGAAATCTCTCCATCCTTGCTTCTAAGGAACATTTGGGCTGTACTTTTTCCAAGGTAATTTGTTCATTTCTTCTGGCAGTCCATCATATATTCAATATTCGCCAACACCATAATTCAAAGGCATCAATTCTTTGGTCTTCCTTATTCATTATCCAGCTTTTGCATGTGTAAGAGGCAACTGAAAATACCATGGCTTGGGTCAGGTGCACCTTAGTTCTCAGAGACACCTTTGCTTTTGAACACTTTAAAGAGGTCTTTTGCAGATTTGCCCAATATAACGTCTTGACTGCTGCTTTGCCAATGCAGTATTCCTTGACTGCTGCATTTGTGCATCCAAGTAAAATAAAATCCTTGACAACTTCAATTTTTTCTGTTTATCATGATGTTGCTTATTGGTCCAGTTGTGAGGATTTTTGTTTTATGTTGAGGTGTAATCCATACTGAAGGCTATAATCTTTGATCTTCATCAGTAAGTGCTTCAAGTCCTCTTCACTTTCAGCAAGCAAGGTTGTCATCTGCATATTGCAGGTTGTTAACGAGTCTTCCTCCAGTCCTGGCGCCCGCTCTTCTTCATATAGTCCAGCTTCTCAGATTATTTGCTCAGCATACAGATTGAATAAGTATGGTAGAAGGATGCAACCCTGATGCACACCTTTCCTGATTTTAAACCACACAGTAACCCCTTGTTCTGTTTGAAGAACTGCCTCTTGGCCTAAGTACCCAAAACCAAACCCATTGCCATACAGTCGATTCTGACTCAGCAATTCTATAGCGCTTCCAAGGCTGTAAATTTTTACAGAAGCAGACTGCCACATCTTTCTCCTGGGTCTATGTACAGGTGTACTTAATTAAAGCAATGTTATTAAACTGATTTTACCCTTAATTTCTTCTTTTCACAATCTGACCCTCTCATCAAAATATTTTTATATTTATTTATTCATTCATTCTTTGTGTTGACTTTTCAGATTGTCAACTGACGCCCTCTTGTGCTACGTTCCTGCAAAACCCCTGGTTTATTTCTCCTGGGTTCGAAATAGGCTTTACAATAGACAGGACTGTAAAGAGGGTATTATCCCTATCTGACAGCTGATAAACTGAGGGCTCTAGAAGCACTAGGGATCCTTCTGTTAAATCAGTCTCCAGGTCCAGCAATCATCCCAGCATACAACTGTCCTCCTCTGGGGCTGTCCTTTACTTCCTCTTGGGAGATACCTGGACTTTTTGCTTTTCTTTCTTTTTAGAAGGCACCACCACCTAGTCTGCTCCTTGGGGCTCTTCTCCCCGCAAGACTGGCTCAGTAGCAATTACAGCCTCTCTTTTCTTGATTAAAAACAACAACAAAAACCTATTCTGGTAGTTTAGTTAGGACACATGTAAAAATTTTACTACTATCTTGCTAGAAGGGCAGAGGCCTCTAGCAAGTCAATTTAAGTGTTTCTAGGAAGAGACGTTTATAGAGAAAAAGAAGTTATATACAAAAAGAGTAATTCTATTTAAAGCTTACTAGATTCTTGAACATTACCCGTCTGCCAGTTTGTCACACTGTGGTGGCTCGCCTGTTGCTATGATGCTGGAAGCTATGTCACCAATATTTCAAATATCAGCAGGGTCACCCATGGTGGACGGGTTTCAGTGGAGCTTCCAGACTAAGACAGACTAAGGAAGAAAGACCTGCTGATCTACTTCTGAAAATTAGCCACTGAAAACCCTATGGACCACAACAAGATATTGTGCAATATAGTGCTGGAAGATGAGCCTAAATACACCGACAATCATGAAGATGGCACAGGACCGAGCAACATTCCATTCTGTTATACATAAGGTCACCATGAGTGGGAGCCTACTTAAGGCAACTAACAACAGATTCTTGACTAACAGCTGGGTCGGGAGGGAGCTAGTTTCCCTAGAACATTTACGTTTCTCCAAAAATTGCTTTTATTGTATATATTTATTTATTCCTAGAAGGAGGCTGTAAATTATATCAGGCGAAAAGCTTCTATCCCAGATCAAGTTTGGGATGGTTTTTCCTTTAGATTTGGTAATCCTAAAGAAAACTTTTCATTTTAAGAGATTTTCCTTAAGGCAGACTCAGGAGATAACAAAAATGACAAAAGATGAAGTTTTAAATGTTTCAGAATCTTAAAAATGTCTTAGAACCACAATCCTTGGCCTATATCTCCCCTTTTCCTTAGATGGTAACCAGAAGCCCTTTGAAGTGCAGGTCCCTTTCCTACCACCATTTGCATCCTGGAACAAGGCAAGGACAGACCTTGTATTAGACATTTAACATATATCAACTCATTTATTCTTCCCAACAGCCCTGAGAGGAGCACAGATTATTTATACCCATTTCACAAAGACAATGACAACTGAGGTCTCAGAGAAATCAAGTTTTTTGCCTAAATTCTCAGTTTTTTCAACTACACTACAAATTCTTATTCTAGCATGTTTTGTAATTGTATTGATGAAATTTTTCTAGATTTCATTTATTTCTTGACTTGGTCTTAATACTTTGAAACCCATTATACAAAGATTCTTAAAGTTTCAATGACTTTCCTCAAGGTTACTTAGTTAGAAAGTAGAAGAATCCTGATTTAAGTTCAGGTCTTCTGACTCTGAAATCCAAGTTGTTTTCACTGCACCAAGAAAGAATCAGGCTGTCTAGTGTCATGCAAGGTCTTTTTTCTACCATTTGAAGGGGGATATGCTCCTCAGAACCCCAATGCTATTCCTGGTCCAAACACTTGAAGATACTTATTTCTTCAGCATTTAAAACTTCCCTTGTTTTTCAAAATATTTTCTTGATCATAAAATAAAACATGATTGTAATAAAACGCACATCTCCCATAATCTTACTGCTTATAATATGTTTAATGCTTTTGGTGTATTTACCTTTATTTACTTATAAAGCATAGGTATTTTAACAGAGTTGAAAGACCATTGTACATGCTTTTTTGTACTAAAAACATCTGCCACTAGCTAACTGTATTATTTGTTTTGCAAGTAGCAGTGCTATTACCACTTAGACTGATATATGAATTTGCTAATTTTACATCAAAGTCTTCCTAGAGTAAAATTAAAAAACACCTCGGGAAGACATATGTGAACTTTGCTGTACACATTTTATTAATTAGTTTTAATATTTGATAATAATTTATTTTCCAGAAAAAAACAAACTCACCTGCCATAATTTTTCCTATCGTTTGTCCCTCAGGATTTCCCCTTTGAGGTAGTTAATACAACATGGGACTAATTTTCCTATGGGGAAGAAGCCGGTATTAATGTAATGGAGATGTATGTTATATCATTACCAGGAGCGTATGTTTAAACTCTGGTTCCCTAAACAACGTCAGACAGGAAGGCGCTCTTTGTTTTTTGAGCGCCCCACCTTACTGCATTGCAGGTTTAACAGCTATGCTTTCGCCTGCCATCTGGTGGCCAGCCAAGAAATCCAAGAAGGAAAATACCTGTTCGGTTTTTGTTCTCAGTTTCTACTAATATGTTCAACATAACTGTCTTACCTGCTCATTCTGTTTTAATCCTGAAAATCACTTTTACAATACTGTATTCCAGAAAAAAATATTATTTCAGCAATATTATTAACATCCTTAGAACAATCAAACAATCCTACACTGCTTCCCGTTAAAATTCCAATTTACAATTATAGGCAATCCTTGAATGATAAGCAAGTCATTCAAATGTATATATGTGAAACCCACTGGAACGCTTAGAGTACACTAGTTTAGTAGACTATCATTCTCTTTGAAAAGTATTTTTTTTAATGAATTAACAAGCAAATAAGTCATTTTCCAAATACAGTAGTAAAGACTTGTTTGCAACATTATTAAAATGATTTTCACTGTAGTTTTCTTATGTTTTTGCTTGGAGATCGAATTTGCTGCCGGAGCTTTGAATAATCTGACTTCTCCTCAAAAATCACAGCTCCTGGTTCTTAGGTGGAGGAACAACAACAAATTCTGCTTAGTATCGTGCTTTTGCTTCATTTGCATGGATTGCATTTCTTCGGGGGTTTTTTTCACGATTTAAGGTGTTTTTAAAATTAGTAATTAAAATCCTGCTACTCATCTTCCTTAGTCTTCGTAAGATGAATTTAGGAGTTTCACAAGAGTGATTTCATTTTCTAAATTTAGCCGTGAAGGAAACAGCTGCAACTTAGAAAACCTGTTGTTCACAGGTGAAAAGACAGGTTTACTGCACAGTGTGTTAGCACACAGCTGTCTCCTTCCCTCCGCGTCCTCTCAGAAAGGTTCTTTCTTGCACTGCCCCTCTACCTATGCCTTCTTCCCGTGTCCTCACACGCTGTCACCCCCATTTTTTATTCTCTGGGCCCCTTTTGGCCACCTATTCACTGATTAAACTTGCTCATCTACAAACTAGCCTGAATAGCTTAGAACTCTGCTTCCCACCTTGAGAGCAGTTTTAGTTTCAATTCCTTCGAAGAATGCAAAATGACCAAAAAAAAAAAAAATCACTGATGAATTCAGTAAAACTTTTAAACAAATTTGTATTTTATTCACCGTTACAGCATCCACAAATTTTCAAAAAATAATAGTTCACAGATATGTGAAACATTCTTCAGTCTACAGACAATGCTCAGTGCACATATGAATTATGGAAATTCTGATAGTGATTCTGCAGCCACGTGGCATTTCAGCATTATTTATGTCTTTAGAACAATCAAACAACCCTACACTCTTCCCACTAAAACCCAATTTACAATCATAGGCAAACTTTGAATGATGACCAAGTTATCAACTTCTGAAAAGCAGTCCTGGACTTCCCTACAAGTTATTCTTTTAGCACAAAATAACCAAAAGATGGAGATATGCCACAATTAACTTGCCTTGTAGCATCTCTTGAGAAATACTGGGCCAGTCTGACTTCTCTGGGGAGCTGAAGCTGGGGTTAGGGGCAGAAGTTCTTCCATGAAGATACATATTATATATGTTAGAATAGAAGGCAAATTTTTTCCAAAAACACTACTCCTCAGAAAAGAGAGTTGCCTCATATTTTTGTCTTTACAAAGTCCTTTTGGAACAAAGTATTCTTCAGAAAAACAATGTCTTTAAAAGGCCTCAAGTAATGACCGTTTTCTATCTTACAAAGGTCACCTGACAAAAAGGGGGAAGCGAAGACATATTAATTAATTATTCCTGGGAATACGCTGAAGAACAAGTATTAGAGATCATTATTAGCAGTCTTTTAAAATATCATTTAAAAGAGAAATACAAGAAGTAGTTATTTGTGGAGACTGAATATGCAGGGGGAAGAAAACCTGCCCTAATGTTTAACAAATGAAGCCCTGGTGGTTTAACAGAATTCTTGCCTTCCATGGGAGAGACCCTTTTCAATTCCCCAGCCAGTGCACCTCATTCACAGCCACCACCCGTATGTCAGTGGAAGCTCGCCTATTGCTGTGATGCTGAACAGGTTTCGGTGGAGCTTCCAGACTAAAACTGACTAGGAAGAAAGGCTTGACAACATACTTCTGTAAAACTTTATGACTCACAATAGTCCTATCCACAAAGGATCACAGGGATGGTTTAGGCAGCATTTAGTTCTGTTGTGCATGGGGTCACCCTGAGTTGGAGGTCAACTCCAGGGCAGCTAACAACAAAGTTTAACAAATTGTTCTTAAGACTCCAGTCAAATCTCCCTTGACAGCCTCCTGCTTGGTTTAAAGCATGTTGGATTTTAAGTATCTAGGACGGAACTGTTAGATGACTCAAAATGTTGTTCCAGGATGATAAAGACCCTGCAATGTTTATAGTCATGATAAAGCCCTGCATGGGAAGGGTTTGAATAAAACTGAGGAGGGGTGGGGAGCAACTTTTTAAAGTTAATATCATTTTTTGTGGTATTAACTGAGTTTCTAAATTAATAGAAGAAATGGCTTAGATTATTTAATTTACATCCATAAAACCGTACACTTAGAGATTAAATAATGTAGATTGTTTAAAAATCTATATAATCAAGTTGGAAAAAGAAACTAACACTTGTGTCAGAAACTTACACACATATATATATATGGAAGAGCGGGGGAACTGAGAAAGCTCCCCCAGGTAAATCCAATCCTAATCCTCCCTCTCACAACCCCCCCTCCTTTAACAACTGCAGATCAAACAATGTTTACCAAACTATGAGAACTGCCTATGGCACTTATTTAAATTAGATTCCCGGACTTCTCCCCAGACCTTCTAATTCAAGAAAACTGGGGTAAGGATGGAAATCTGCATTTTTAGTACATGCTTCAGATGATTCTTTAAGACCAGGTAACTTTGGAGAATATTGGCCTAAAGCATTAACTGAAACTGTGTTATGTGAATTGGGCACTCTTCTTTGTATATCATAAATCTGAGTTCCTTTCCTACAGAGAAATGGAAAGAGACAGGACTGGTCTCCCCAGTCAGCCCCTTCCCCTGCTGCCCTGCTTTCCAGGAAGGGGAAGTGAAAGCCTGAATTACCAAGGCCACCTTTTAAGAGGTCTAGGAGAAGTCTGGATTTAGTCAAGGAAGGGAGCACTGCAGGAGTTAAGTTTACCCCCAGGGCCACAGAGGAAGAAAGAGTTGGGCATTAGCCTTAGGGACTTGGGCAATCATAGAAGCAGAAGGCAAACAGAAGCAGCCTGTAGAAATGGAGTATCTCCACAAAGGTAGTGAGGGTTAGCATATAAGTGGCTGAGGTTTAAATTGCTCCTTTATAGTTGCCCATTCAGAAGGGCCTTAGTTTTTTTGACTCCTGGCATTGGGGAACCAGAATGACCCCTTCCTCCCAGGAGTTTATTTGAGAAGACTGAAGAAGCAGGGTGTTCAAGGCCCCCTGCAGCTGGATGTTAGGACACTGCTCTATACTAAGTGTAGCCGCTTGATTCATGGGGAAAGGCCCTGTCCAGCTGGTTCTTGGGGGTGTCAAAATAGCACAAAAGGGTAAACTCAAGGGTGCTTAATACTGGTTAAGACCAATGTTACCTGAATTAAGAAAGGACCTCAACGAAGAGTTAGATGTGTACCCATGAGTCACTAAACTCTAAGTCAAAGTCAATTACCATACAGAAGTCAAGGACAGAGTTATCAGGATGGCATACCCTCCTGCCCCCTCCCCTAAAACAATCCAGCCTAAAAAATATCCAAGGCATGGCAGTGAAAAGTAAAACTGCTCTGTTAAAGACAGCAGAAAGCCCTGATCGAATGAGACAAAAATTCAAGATGTTACTCAGAATTTCCCTTATGTTTGTGAAAACCTTAGATATTAACAGAGAGAAGGAAAATATTTTAGGCTGGGAAGAAAATCCTTCTCAGGTATCTCTGATATGGCCAATGGCTCACTCTAGCAGTTCTTTCCAAAATAGGTTGTTATCCATCAGAGGATTGTGAGATCTTTTTAAAAAAAGTAAATGAAATAGAAAATACCAGAATGCATTGCATGTAGAAAGAATATTATTTCATGAGACTTTTTTTTTTCCCAGTAGTATTTATGAGTGTGATAATTTGCAATGTAAATGTATTCCTTATTTTGGCTCACAACAACAGAAAGTTTAAAATGGATTTCATCATAGGCTTTAACGGAAACAGGGCAACTCTTACAGGTCTGTCCCAAGGCAGTGTTAAGCGTACCATTCAAACTTGGGTATGAGAGTTCATATGGATGGTTTGCCTTATAAGAGAGTTTATTGTTTCAGGTTTGACTACTGAGGACCAGATTCCATCTCAGCTTTAACTGAGAAATCACTTATTGAAATCAAGAATGCAACAGCATAAAAACAAAAACTATTGACTGGGACTAGTCTTAAAGACTTTTATTTTCGATTTTTCTTTTTAAATCATAAAATTGAATTGTTTTTTGTGAGAATAACAGGATATAATTTGAAGTATCTTTAAAATCATGATACCAAAAATCCAAACCCATTGCCCGTGAGTCAATTCCAACTCATAGCAACCCTATAGGACAGGGCAGAACTGCCCCATAGGGTTTCCAAGGCTATAATCTTTAAAGGAAGCAGACTGCCATATCTTCACCTCAAGGAGCGGACGGTGGCTTCAAATCACAGACCTTTAGGTTAGCAGCCGATGCTTAACCATTGCATCACCAGGGCTCCTTCACAGGGACGCTAAAGCCTGTATTTATTTTCACTTTACCATGATTGTTACAGAAAACTGTAAACATACTGACGGGACAACAGAAATAAGATCACTGCCCAAACTTCACTTGAATTTATGATAAAAGTAGATCTTCTTGAGGGCCCACTAGGCCAAATTTTGGACATTTAAAAATATCATCCTGCCTTTCCAACTTCTAAATGACCTGAAAAACTCTTAGCCCTATGTTCTACTGTTAGATCCTTCTCACATCTTCTACTGTTTCTTATGCTAACATATAAAAAGAACATAAATATCCACCTGAGGCAACACTCATAGCTCCCTGGTACAAACAGATTAAAAAGAGGGAAAATAGTAAAATAAACTTTTTATTAAATCTACTTCTGGAAATGATATTGAGTTCATATCTGTATCAAGTTAGAAAAGCATGACCACTAAAATAACACTTAAAACTTTCTGCTTTTAAGATAATTCATCTCTTTTCTCAATTATAAGGAAAGGCACTACTTCTAACACATTTCTACTTTCACAGCCTACTTATAAATTAATAATATTAAATATAGCATATGATCTGCTATTAGTTGAGCAACACAACTTCTCAGATGCTAGTTATTGCTATCCATGGTCTCTGCTGGAGTTTGGTCTTACCCAACTGTGGTTGTGAAAACTGACACCTATCAGGACCTATCTAAAGTAGTTCACTTTCTATTATTTTTTAGATATTAAAATCCTCTCATCTCCAGTATCTGCCAGTATTTAGCCATTTTACTAAGCCTCGTGTCTGGCATATAGTAAGCACCCTATAAACATTTGTTGAAAGAAAATTATAATTTCCCTCAGAAAATGACTGACAAAGGAATCAAAACACATGGTTCCTTTTATTATTTACCATACGTTGTATGGGCATGCTTGTCCAGCTTTGATGAGGGAGGATGAGACAAGGCTAGAGAGGTAGGTAAGGACCAGGGAGGCAGGTCCTTTATTAAGGAGCTTGGACTGATATCTAAGGATAATGGAGAGCTACTGGAGGGTGTTAAGCAAGGACGTGACATGGTCAGAATTGTGGCAGTTTAGAAAGGTCCCTCTGGGTCTTATGTGGGATGAATGAATGGATGGATGGATGGATGGATGGATGGATGGATGGATGGATGGATGTGGTGGTTAAGAGGCTGGTTAAGAGGCTATTGGGATGCAAATGAGAGGAAATGGTGGTCTAACCCAAGATAGTGGCAGAGAAGATGGAGAAAAGTGAACAGATTTAATGGACGCTTATAAGACTAACAAAAAAAAAAAACCCATTGCTGTAGAGTCAATTCCAACTTATAGCGACCCTCTGGGACAGAGTAGAACTGCCCCACAGGTTTCCAAGGCTATAATCTTTAAGGAAGCCGATTGCCACATCTTTCTCCCTCAGTACGGCTGGTGGGTTTGAACCATCGACCTTTCAGTTAGCAGCTGAGTGCTTAACCACTGCACCACCAGGATTCCTCTTTGTAAGACTAAACTGTAAAAAATGGGCGACTGTATGAGGTAAGCAAGAGGAAAGAGTCAAGAATGAGGCCCAAGTTTCTGGCAGGGATACCAGGAAGGATAGTCATGCCATCATAGAAGGAGGAAAAGATTTAGATTAGCAAGAAGGAAGCCAAGTTCAACTCTGAACATGTTAGATTTGAGAATCTTCTTGTAGAAGATCCCAGCAAAAGCATACTAGTGGTAAATTTAAATACAGGTCTGAAGCTCTGGAAAGGATTAGGATTGAAGTGCTTTTTTGAATCTTAATCCAGATTAATGTTTTGTTATCCATGAATTATTGTTATACATATTAAAAACTCACAGAAAAAGAATGAAAGCAGTTAAGATGATTTTCTCAGCACCTGATACATTATCAACTCTTTAAATACCAAACGGCTGTAAAAGGTATTTAAATTTTTCCTCTGATATTTAAACACCCTCTGTCTCTATTATGCTTGGCATTAGAGTTACTTAATGGATTAGGAAGAAAAAAAGCATAATCTTTGTTGACTTTCTTCTCTGAGTGAAATACATTTAGACGGCTGCTCCTATTGGTTCCACAAACATGCAAGGGAGCGCATATAATAGGTATTTATTTTTAAACATCCAGCATTTAAACCTCACTAAGCCCATGCAGCAGTAAATTCTAAACTCGAAGTCTCATCACATTTGCGAAAGGAGGGCATTTAAGCAGACGTTTGGTGAGGCCTCTTAAAATAATGTGGTTGAGAATATGCACTCTGGAGTCAGACTCTAAGCCTTGCACCTTACAGCTCTACGATCTCAGTCAAGTTATGTCATCTCTTTGGCCGCAGGTGTCTCATCTGTAAAATAAGCATCACAGTACCTACCTCTCGGGTTTATGAGGATTAGTTATGTTACAGCACTTGAGAGCAGTGCCTGGCATATTGTATACACTCAATATTTTCTATATAATTATTTAAAAATTCTGTTAAAGACAACATTTGCTTTCTCCTAAACTCAACATCACTACTGATTAAACGTCTTGGAATAATTATTTCAGATCAGGTTTTCCAATTTGAAACAGGATTTCATATCTAAGATAGAACATCTGATGCTCGTCCTCTCTGAGAATTCTTACCAAACCAAAACCAGAGCCACTGTCAACCCATAGCAACCCTACAGGACAGAGCAGAACTGCCCCATAATGTTTCCAAGGCTGTAAATCTTTACGGACAAAAGACTGCTATATCCTTCTCACATGGAGCGACTGGTGAGTTCAAACTGCCGACCTTTCAGTTAGCAGTCGAGCGCTTAACCGCTGCACCACCAGGGCTCCTCTGAGAACTCTCAGGGGTTCTACATAATTATATAAAGTCATTATAGAATAGAATCTTACGAAGCATAGTAAGGAATGATAAGTGGACTCTTAGGAAAAGAATTTCCAGATGGCTAGGGATTACGATCAGTGCAGAAAAGATATCTGAAGTTTACTGAAATAACAGTTAATTCTTCTATAGTCCTAAAAGGCATGTCTTCATCAAAAATATGGAGAGATGAAAGGATTTTAAAATAATAGAAGTGGAAACTCAATTTAAACAGATAGATTTATCCTCATTTTCATGAAATGAGAGCTGGTTAGTCTGGGCAAACAAACTTTACCGAATGGCCCCAACAGCCCAATGAAGCAGTGATATACGTACACGGTAACTGACCTCACAAATATGAAAGGTCATACTTTCTTTTCACCGAAAAGACCATTCTGCTCCCAGAAAGCTTTACCTGACTATACTTGAAATAAAACGGAAGCCTTACCAAATCATGAATGTGTGAGACATTCTTTTAAATTGGCATTTAACATTTTTGAAAGCAATGGTTTAAAAATGCTTATAAATGATATACTGCTTAAAGTAAAACAAAATACTCTACTTGATTCACAAATCATAACCAGTCAATACAAGTTGGATGCATCCTATACTTTAATAATCAAGACAGTTCAGCTGTTCTTCTGTAGTATGTTTCAAACAGAGTTAGTATATAACCTGTATATAACAACATTGCCATGTATTGCTGTGATTTTAGCCGTTTTATATATAAGGGCCCGAAATATGTTTGCAAAATAATATTTTCCGTGAATGTCAACCAGTGTTTTTGCAGAAACACTCCACCCCAGTTATACATATCAATCTGTATTACTGAAAATAACCAGAGATGATAATTCACGAACAGAATTTCACCTCTACATAGAAGTTCCAATTGGCTCAAAAGGCAAAAGGTTGTCCTGCTCTACAAAGGTGCAGGTCAAGTTCTCAACCTCTGAAAATGAGTTCCAGTGTAGTCACTATAGCCATGTATTTGAGCTTTGTATTTATAGTAGTAGATTTGAAACCTAACTGTGGTCATACACACTGAAATAAGCTAACTCCCATATCAAAAATTAAATGCAAAAGGACTTGAAGAGATTTTGTAATCCCAATAGCACAGATTGGAAAAACTGAATACTGTACTTAGCTGTAACTCTTACATCACCCTTTAATTAAGAGGTCATTGCCACACTTACAGATTTGAGACAGTAATCTGTATCAGCACGATTAATCAACGAGTGCACTTACTACCATAAACTTGGGCCTCAAACCATAGGATTATTTTTGCCTTTCCCCCAAAGAATCATTTGCTCTTGAAGTAGTAGGCTTTTAAGGCACATTTTAATGAAAATCTGTCATATACCCAGCTTAAAAATGGAAGCTCCACCTGGTTACAATAATCTATATACCTAAGTAACGTGTGGTTTATCAGATAGGCAAGTGTCTCTATCTTGAGGTTAAATTCTCATTAGAAAACTGATTCTTTACTTGGTTTTCTTATTCAAAGACAAATATTCTATAAAAAATATTAGAGAATTATATTTATAAGAATAACCCATATGTGGTCAGGCCTGTTAGCAAGGGTCCAACAGGGTATAGCTCTGGAAGTTAGGGAAGGACTTCCCTGGAGCCCTGGGTTCCTATATACCCAGGTTCGTCAGTAGGAATTATGAGGAAGGGAGTTAGGGTGCCTTACTGATTTTTGGAAATTTCCTCCCAAAAATGCACAGACCCTTGAGAGGCTCAAACCTTAAACCCCAATCGGTTACCATCTGAAATTTCAGTTACCAGCTTGGGAGAATAGGACTTGAAGAGAGGGTGAAGAGAAGATGGAAAGAAGCCACAGATATGAGAGGTGGGAGAGTCTCAGGGCAAGTTGCTTCAGGGACTTCATACCCTATGCTAGGACCAGCTTTGATGACCCAAGGAGGCTCTGCTTAAAAACAAAAACTTTCTAATGCTCCACAAGCATGCCTTAGAGCACTGACCTTTGGGATGGACAGAGAATCATCTACTTGGAATGGTTTGAGGTGGGGAAAGATTTAGGAGTCTCTTAATTTCCTGATAGTCTAAAGTACACATAAGTGAAAGAATTTCATAGAAACAAATACACAGCTAATTGTAATGCCTCCGTTGGCCATCCTTTCCACACTGACAATCAGGAATTTTCAGAATGGCTCTCCAGCCTTATAGAGCGAGCTGGTGGCCAGCTGAGCTCTAGTTCAATCATAAGGTGGGAATGGGCAGAGTCCACAAGACACACTGTTGCAGAGACGAAAAGGAGACTCAGAGGTGACAAATGTGCCCAGCAGGATTCCGTTCCGCAGTGGAGATCTGAGACCGGCTCCGTTCACTGTGGTCAAGAAGCAATAACAAACCGGCCCTAAACATTTTAAATGTGTAACAAGAGGCCCATTTCACAAGGGCCAGAAATTCAGAAATGTATATATATACACTATGTATATATATTTTTTTAGTCTACACTTGCCAATCACCTACATTTGTGAAACTTTATGACCTCTGATGTTAATTCAGTTCCAGGTGACAGGTAAAAGAAAAGCCTCCAGAACCCCTGCATTTCAGCAAAACGCTTATTTCTCTCCAGTGGTCGGCACCATGTTGGAAATCTGGTCCCAAAGGTTCTAAAGAACAGTAGTACAGCACAAAGAACTAACCTCTCTGTGTAAAGTGACTATAGAGATGTGTGTTGAGGTAAAGAGCTTCATAAAAATTGAGTAGGGGAGCACTGCCACAACTATAGAAATGTCTATATAAGTTTGGTGCTAATACTATTCTACAAAACTCCTGTTTACACCCATTATAAACAGAGGACAGTTCTTATTGCTACTGGAGCCTGCTGCCCCAATCTGATCCAGCTCTACTGAAAAAATGATTTTTCTCAATAATTGGTAGGAAATATTCCCAAATTTATAAAAAAAAGTTGTTGCCAATGCATCACTTTTCAATTAATTTCTGATTGCCATATGTATATGGACTCCAGTATGCATGTCCTTTATACCAAGTACAGAAAAAAGCTTAGAAAAGTAGTTTATCAAAGTTCAGTTCACTGAGAAAAAAACATGAAAAAGTGCAAAATATATACAGTTCCTGGCAGTTCTCATACGTGACTTTTCTTACTACAGACCAAAAAAGTTTTCATTTGTGCAACAAAATTACAGTGGATTTCACTTCATTGTTAATATACAAGCTTTTGCTTCAAAGTGCTTACAGGTACTTTATTTAAAAAAGAGAAGATGAAGTGGGTTGCAGGAATCTTTTTTTTTTTTTTTAAACAACCGATCTATGTCACGTGTCCCAGTCTCCTTCGTCCCCTTCTTTTAGCGCAACCCAGTGCAGCAGCCTCACCAAAAAGGTCTGATTTCAAAAGATGTTCCTGAAACCTCACCTACAGCAGCACTCTAGGGGTTCCATTCGGGGTGGCTCCTTTTTTCTTCTGCAGCCGATTCTGAACCTTTCGAGATTTCACCACTTTCATCCTCACCTCAAAGACTTCATGGATGGCCTTCCGGAAGCAATGAAAATTATAGTCAATGAGCCCTGGAGAAGAGAACAAAAATATCCACAAACATCACGTAGAAATAATTTCCATTTCTGAATTTTTCCATCACCTTAACAGAAGCTCAGCGTCCCTAAGCAGTGATACCCTCATCCCCTCTCCCTCTAGCCCCTGGTAACCACTAACAAACTTTGGTCTCTGTATGTTTGCTTATTCTAAGCATTTCCTCTAGATGGGATCATACAATATTTAAAAACAGATAGTGGTGATGGTTCTATGACATGATGAACTGAATTGTACATGTAAAAGATGTTGACATGGCAAATGTTGTTGTTATATATCTATATAAATCCACTGCCGTCAAGCTGATTCCAAGTCACAGTGACCTTACAAAACAAACTCCATCTTTTCATGTCTAACATGGCCAGGACAAGCCAGTAGGGGGCAATAAAGGAGCAGTCTTAACATAAGGCCCAGAGAGCTCTAGGTCTGCAGATGGACTTCAGGAATTGCAGTTTTACCTTCCAGAATTAAGGATTCCTTATAACTGAGAGGAAACCCTGGTGGCGTAGTGGTTAAGAGCTACGGCAATCCACCAGGCACTCCCTGGAAACCACATGGGGCAGTTCTACTCTGACGTATAGGGTCACTGTGAGTCAGAAAGGACTCAGCAGCAACAGGTTAGGTTTAGTTTTTTTTTTTTGGTTTACAATTAAGATACATTTTTAATTAAAAAAAAAAAAAAAATTCCCTAGACGGTGTTATTAAATTGAATCTGAATGGAGGCAGATCCTGACATAGAGTGTGGCTGAGATCTCAAAGTCACAATCAATAAACATTTTAAGCCATAGTCTTAAGCTCTGAGGAAAGCAAAGTTAAATAAAAAAGAGTCAGCTCCAACCTCAGGAATTAAAAACATCAATGACAGTCCCAGCTTTCCAGTAGTAACTAAATTTTAAATGGAGAAATAGCAGAAGAGAAATCCTTTTATGTCTGCAGAAAAAATTTAGGGGTACAAAAATATAATAAAAAGTCATCCAAGGTCTTCAGGAAATACATTATAAGATAATGCACTTTCATCATTACCATTAATTGGTGTACAAGTTGAGAGCAACATTATGGTTACACCACTTAAGATAATGTAGTTGGTTCGATTTACTATCTTTAAATTTATTAAAATACCAAGCTATTTTCCCATAGCCCAACAATTATTTCCATCCAGTTAGGTGATGCTTCCAGAGCCCCAACCAAAGACAGAGTTGGGATTCCAGCCAGGGAGTGAAATTCTTCAAATTAGTCATACAACTGCAAATGCACTTGGGGTGGGGGCACCGTCTCAGCTTGGTTGTTGGGGGGGGGGGGGAGCAGCTGCTGCTTCTGTAGCGATAGTGAGCCACAAGCGCAGTAAATTTAAGAGACTATTTCCTCGAGAAAAGACTAATGAGTCAATAAAGGGGAAAATCACAAAAATAAACAAGGGGCAAAGAAATAATTTTATTTAGTGAGAATTTGGGTAGGAGATGTGAGCACATCCTCAAAATCCTCTGCTTACGTATGCAATAAACTGCCCCAGGAAGAAAGATATGCTGGCTTAGCTAAAGAAAGTCAGCTCAGTGAGAAGGGTGCAATTAAATACTAGCTTGGGAAAATTTCAGAGACATTCTATTAATAATTCTCAACAAATCTGAACTTATTCATCTTTGCCAATTTGAAAATGCAGCAGTAATCTTGCTGCATGTGGAGTCTTAAGGATAAAAAAAGTAAAAGTTCACAGCTTAGGTTTTCAAAGGAAGTAACCATGTGGAAAAAGCGTTTGCTGTTTGCACCCTTTTGTTAAAGGCAGTGGAAAATTCAAGGACGGAGACATGAGCAGAATAAACACTGTCTTCACCACCACTCCCATTAATGCGGTCCCACATCCTTCTCTGGTGCCACACATTAAAAATACCCAGGGAACTTTGAAAAAAATCAGCAAAGCGGAGGCCCCTCTCCCAGAAATTCTATTCTAATTGTTTAGAGCAAGGCCCAGCTATCGGTACTTTTTAACTGCCTCCCTCCCATGGTGCCTATAATATGCAGTCAAGACTGAGAGCCCCACATCTGCATTCAATCGTCTCCTTTCTGCCAAAGCAGCCAAGGAGATCATTAATGAAACTCAGAATGAGACTAGCATGAAGAACAGCTAATTAACAAACCTTGATTATCACTACCAACAGGACGCAACAACACTTAAGACTAAAGCAACAACAAAAAAACCAAACTACACTTGCATTTGCAAACATTAGGTTCTTTTTAAAGACGACCATATGACAGCTGCCAATGCACCTCATGCTCGGCCACCAGCCCGCTGTCAGTGAGGTTTGGGTGTTGCTAAACAGGTTTCAGTGGAGCTTCCAGACTGAGATGGGCTAGGAAGAAAGGCCTGGCGATTGACTTCTGAAAACTAGCCAATAACAACCCTATGGATCACAATGGTTCAATCTACAGCCGACCATGGGGATGGCGCAGGACTGGCAGTGTTTCATTGCATTGTGCAGGGGGTTGCCATGAGTCAGGGGTAAACTTGATAGCAGCTAACAACAACAACACATGATAGCCAGGGCAACCAACTCATCTCAGTTTGCCAGGGGCTTTCCCAGTTTTAGCACTGGAAGTCCCCCATCCCAGGAACTCCCCAGTAATGGTCGCCCTAAATATCATAAATTTAAAATGATGGAATTAAACATTAAGTCTGCACACTTACTTACATTTCTTAGTTATGATATCAAAGCTAATACCTAGGTTTCTAGCTAGCTTGAAAAATTCGACAAAATCTGCCTATCCTCAAAGATGACCTCACCACCACCCACAGCTGTCCAGTCAATTACGACTCACAGCAACCCTGGATGACACAGTAGAACTGTCCCATAGGGTTTCCAAGGAGCAGCTGGTAGATTTGAACTTCCAACCTTTTGGTTAGCAGACGAACACTTAACCACTGTGCCATGGAATAATCTACCAAAGATCCCCATGATAAATGCCTGCTTAAATTTAATCCCACAATCACTGATGGATGATAAAATTAGTGGACTAGAGTTTGTGGAGAAACAGGATTTTCATAGTTTGAAAAATATTTATTAACTACAAAGGGAAAGATAAAAACTTTTCAGCAGAAAAGCCCTGCAGACACTATGTTAACTAAGTGGTCATGGTTAACATCCCCAGTAATAAGACATATCAACATCATGAAACCCCCGGATACTATGACGCACTGAGAAGGACACAATATCATTTCTGCATGGTATTCTTGCGAAAATGCATAATTTCTTTCTAATTGTGTGAAAACACCAGACAAATCCAAATTAAGAGATAGTCTACAAAATGATCAGTACTCTTCAACAGGACCAAGGTCACAAAAGACAAGAAACAATCACAGATTGGAGGAGACCAGCAGAAATACAACTAAATCAATTTCCCAGTTTAGACCAAAAACCCATTGCTGTCAAGCAGACTCTGACTCATAGCAACCCTATGAACAGAGCAGAACTGCCCCATAGGGTTTCCAAGGTTGAAATCTTTACAGAAGCAGATTGTCACATCTTTTTCCTGCACAGCAGCTCATGGATTCAAACCACTGACCTTTCGGTTAGCAGCTAAGTGCTTTAACCACTGTGCTACAAGGGCTCCTCCAGTCTAGACAGCAGGTGGAAAATAAGGGTATCTTTATAAAGTTAGTTGCTTTTGTTTTAAAATCAAACTATATCTGGCCCTAAAATTATGTGAAGTCGTTAAGTATACTTATTCTACCTTTTGGTAATCATGATGCTATCCCTGTGTTTTGAGGACCTATGAATGTATGAAAGTGGAACAGAAGTTACATACTGTTTAAGTTCAATGTTGTATGAGCTCTGTCATCCCCTCTTTTAGTGGGGAGAACAAATGGTCACAAGGTCACCTAAGACCTTCTTATGGGCCAAGAGGGAGACCTCTACCCTCAGGGTAGGCTCAGGAAGTCCTCTCCTTGACAAGAGACTCTACTGCTATGAGTCGGAATCCACTCGACAGCACACAACAACAATATGCACTCACAGAAAATCTAAGGCCCCTGGGAGACCCACCTAATTCTACTTCCGCCACACCGCAGCTGCACCACTAGAGGGCAGGCTGGTTCACTCATCCCAGAAGTCTGCCGCCCCTTCAGGCTACCTGTTGGCTAAGGGGGCCTATGATAAAAGTCTGGAAGCTGCAAGGACCATACTGTGTTGTCCATCCACAGTCAACAAGCGATAAAGATAGTATTATACTAAATTGAAATGTTTCTTTTAAATCACACACAAAAAAATACCTTTTCTTTCAAAGCTCTCCTCTCTGACAAAGCAAACAAGAGCCAGGAACTTTGTCACTTCTTTTAAATAAAGAACTGTTGTATTATTCAGCTTTATAATGGCTGTTGATTCCTTGTCATAGGGGGTTCCAGCTCCATCTTCTTTGAGGCTGAATGGGGACAGAAACCAAAATATATTTGACTATTGACAAAGAACTACAAATTGTAACCCAGTGACAGAGACCAACTTTCACACACAGAATGATAATCATAATGACAAGTAGTTTACACTTCCAGTGCCTGTCAGCAAAAGATCTCAGAAACACACAATCAGAAGAATGTAAACAGTGTGTGAAAGTCACTTTCCTAATAACACAGTGAGTGGCTGTTTCGGCAGTGGAGCAACACTCCAGGCACCTGGGGAACACAGGTGAGGAACGGAGGTTAGCTCTTCTCCCCTCTGTGGCCCATAGGACTTCTTGTTTAGCTCCTGATAGAATAACTAGGCTGTCAGACGCATGGTCTGAAGAAAGACAAAGAGGTGCTGAAGAACTGTTCCAAATGAAAAGAGCTTAAGAGACATGAAAGGAACCCTGGCGGGGCAACGTTAAGTGCTCAGCTGCTAACCAAGGGGTCAGTGGTTCGAACCCACCAGCAGCTCCAAAGGAGAAAAGACTTGGTGATCTGCTCCCATAAAGATTACAGCCTACAAAATCCTATGGGTCAGTTCTACTCTGTCATATAGGGTTGCTATGAGTTGGAATTGATGCAATGGTGCACTCACACACACACAGAGACATGCGAGCCAAAATCCTGGAATGGACCCTGGATCAGAGAAGACTGCTATAAAAGTAGAATTGGGACCATTGGTAAAAATCTGAATGTTGTTGTTGTTAGGCACCGTTGAGTCAACCCTAAGTACAACAGGAATGGAACACTGCCTGGTCCTGAGCCATCCTCACAATTGCTGCTATGATTGAGCCCATTGTTGCAGCCACCGCGTCAATCCATCTCAATGAGGGTCTTCCTCTTTTTCACTGACCCTCTACTTTACCAAGTATGATGTCCTTCCCCAGGGACTGGTCCCTCCTGATAACATGTCCAAAGTACATGAGACGAAGGCTCGGCATTCTCACTTCTAAGGAGCATTCTGGCTGTTACTTCTTCCAAGACAGATTTGTTTCTTCTTCTGGTAGTTCATGGTATATTCAATATTCTTCACCAACACCATAATTTAAAGGTGTCAATTATTCAGTTTTCCTTATTCACTGTCCAGCTTTCCCATGCATGCAGCGATTGAAAATACCATGGCTTGGGTCAGGTGCACCTTAATCCTCAACATGATATCTTTATGCTAAGCAAATAATCTGGGAAGGTGGACTACATGAAGAAGAATGTGGCATCAGGATTGGAGGACGACTCATTAACAACCTGCCATACGCAGATGACACAACTTTGCTTGCTGAAAGTGAAGAGGATTTGAAGCGCTTACTGATGAAGATCGAAGACTATAGCCTTCAGTATGGATTATACCTCAACATAAAGAAAACAAAAATCCTCACAACTGGACCAATAAGCAACGTCATGATAAACAGAGAAAAGATTGATGCTGTCAAGGATTTTACTTTACTTGGATCCATAATCAATACCCATGGAAGCAGCAGTCAAGAAATCAAATGACATACTGCATTGGGCAAATCTGCTGCAAAAGACCTCTTTAAAGTGTTCAAAAGCAAAGATGTCATGTACTTTGGACATGTTATCAGGAGGGACCAGTCCCTGGAGAAGGACATCATGCTTGGTAAAGTAGAGGGTCAGCGAAAAAGAGGAAGACCCTCAAGACTGACACAGTGGCTGCAACAATGGGCTCAAACATAGCAGCAATTACGAGGTTGGCGCAGAACTGGGCAATATTTTGTTCTGTTGTAAACAGGGTCACTATGAGTTGGAACTGTCTCGACAGTACTTAACACCAACAAGTTTATGAATAATTAACCAGAAATTTGACTTGACACGGATTGGTGCCAATCCTTACTAATGCAGTATAATAATTCAGCTGGTACCAAACATTATCACTTTCACATAGTAAGAGTTGCTGCTGGTTGCTGTCAAGTTGGTTCTGACTCATGGAGACCCCGTGTGTTATACAGTAGAACTGCACTCCACAGGGTGTTCAAAGCTGTGATCTTTCAGAAGCAGACTGCCAGGTCTGTCTTCCAAGGCACCTCTAGGTAGGTTCGAATCACCAACCTTTTGCCTAGTAGTTGAGTGCTTAATCGTTTGTGCCACCCAGGGACTCCATAATAAGCACTTACTATGTGAAAGGCACCACCTTAGTCCTTACCATGCATTGTTAGGCAGAAGAATCCTCTGAGTTAGATACTAAGGAAACTGAGGCTGGGGGAGATCATGTAAGTTCATGATAGGGGTAGAGCCAGGACCTTTTGGTTAGCAGCCAAGTTTAAAATACTTTCCAAACTAGAAGTCAACGGTTTCCTTTAAAATACTCTACAATTCAAGCCTTTCATTAAGTCTGTCTTGCCACCCTACCCCCATTATGGAAGGTGATATTCTACAAAGCAATGAAAACAGACAATGATGCAACTTATTTTAAAATGTGTGTGTACAGCTGACCAGCTGCAGCAGAACCTCGCCTGACATTGCCAAGCAGACCCACTGAGGCACCAGCTCACCTCTTCTTAGGCCTGCTGGTCTCCACAGAGTAGCTGGGAAACGGCAGTAAGACTGCAATTACAAGGCCACCTGCTTCCTAGCTGCCTAGTGAGGGTCACAGGCTCTACACACATTCCTGCCCCGCCCCCTGCTGGTTAACTGAGCTGGCTCATTGCTGCTCCAGCAAAGAATCTGATGAAACCCAGAGCCATGTCCCACTTGTGACCCAGACTGGTTCTGACTGAGCCCAGTGGGTTCTCAGGAATACTGCCATCTACCACAGGAAAATAATTTGACAGCAAAGCCCAGCTTCCTTCCTCCTCTTCCCAGCTCCTCTGAGCTCCCCATGTTTGTTTTAGCTGGGTAAGAGTAACTCTGATTAGCATCATTTACATGAACAACTTACCACTTATGTCTAATTACCATATGGCACAATAATGATTATGCATATCGTTAAATATGTGCCAAATTGTGTCGCTCACTGTATTTGATTACAACAGCCATCTAGACTGTAATCAGGGTACATTCAGCTTCCATGATGATTTCAAGGTCACCTACTTACTGTTTAAAAATAACAGAATACTACAGGGCAGCAATCTTGGGAAATAAGGTCTACTTCTAAAGCTAGATGGCAGTTTTAGTAATAATAATAATGGTAGCTACATTTATCCAAGGTTTATCACATTATGAGCCTGACAATATTTCAACCTCACTATAATCCTATGAGCTAAGTATCACTTTCCTATTTCATACAGGAAGAGACTTAAATGACTTGCCTACGGTCACAGCTAGAGCTGGGATTCACACACAAATCTGTTGGTCTTTCCTCTTGGCCAAGTGAATGGAGGGAGGGCATGAAGGAAATGGGCACACGGGCTTCATAGCTGAGAACGACTTTCACATGCTTGTATGACACCCTGGATTAGTAAGATCACACCACATATACCAAATACTCACTTGGGAAGGTTACGAAAAAAAGTATGTTGTACACACGCACACACAACCATACATGACTTCACTTCTTCCTCTATTGACTACATTTATTTTGAGCGCCTGGGCTTGACCTCATGTGAATGTCTGCCCTGCCCTAGTGAGAAAGGTAGGAGCTAAGAGTTAACAGAGAGAATCTGAACTGAGTGGGCAAAGGGTTTTCACACAGTGGAAGAGGGAAATGGCGAGACTGAACTCTCAGCAGAAGCTGACAGAAGAGGGAGGGTGTCAAGCTGCGTAAGGCAGTTCATAGCCAGTGAGTAAAGAGGAAGATGAGCAAAGGGAACAAGAACTCTGAGTGGACTTTTTAAGGGGACATTTACAAAACCTCTACTCATCAATGATTTAGTGACGATGTAAGGTCCAATAAAAATAGACAGCACCATCTAGATGTCCAAATAAGATAGACAGACACAAACTAGTTCACACCCATTCACTCTGTACCACAGCTGTTCAGTAAACTTATAACTATGCAGAATTGTTTCTATGACTGGTAACATAATCAATTTCTCCACTCTTTGTTTATTTTATATTATTTTAAATGTACATAAAGTTCTATTTTCTAGGCATGTAATGAGACCATAATAATAAATAATAATAAACAGGTAATGCTGTTTGCTTAGTTTTGTAATTCTCTCTGCTGTCCATAATAGAAGACAATCAAAAGCACATTAAAAAAAAAAAAAAACTAAAAACAAAACCCAGAAGCTAGTTCCTGTAACAAAGAAGATAATAAAACTACTGTTAATATAAGTTATTTATTCAGAGTTCAAGGATCCTATTGGTCTCTCCCAAATGTATGACATTATATGTCGACAGATTTCTCAGTAGCGGGGCCAGTAATCAGCTCAACCTGAACTCAAGTTCCAGTTCCACTCCTTACTGACAGTATGAGCAGGAGTTAGAAACTTAACTACTCTGCGCCTGTTTCTCCATCTGTAAAATGGGAATAGTAACTCCTGCCTCGTGGAACAGGTGAGAATTAAATGATATAATACATGCAATGATATTATTAGCAAAATGCCAGGCATTTGCAGAGTAATTATTGTTGTTTCACACTAAATGATACTGCTATTTATAGATCTTGGTCATTTAAAATGAAAGTATTAAAATCAAATAAATTAATGCAACAATGTCTTAAAGGTAATGAAAGAGAGTATGGGTTGACTAAGACCTTTAAGAATGTTTTACTTACCCATAAATACAAGAGATGTCGATAACCACGTCTATCATATCACAGCACAGCTCATAGGTTTGCATATCCACTGGGGTACTATCAGTTGCAATATAAATTTTACTGACTACATCAAATAGAAATGCCTTTTCAATCCCAGAATTCTGAAACAAAAAGAAGACGCTGCCTTACAGTGACAGCTGATTTCAGACATCATAGGTATATAAAATTATATGCCATCCTCAATGTAAAATATGAACAAGCAAAAATTGCACAACTAAAAATTTAAGTTGTGGCATTTCATTACAATTCAAACTTCACAGTCATAAACTTCTTAATAATGGAACTGCATCAGAAACGAAAACTAGAAGTTAATTATCATAAATTATTTAAGTGAACAAACTGGGCAGTGTTTCTTAACTCTTACAGATGTATCTGTAGTTTAGAAAAAACCAGGTAACAACACTAACCAACATAGTATTATACACCAAAAAAAGTAAATTTTACCAACTGTGAATTAAAAAAACAAATTTAAAAAATCTAAACAAACAAAAAGCCCACTGCCATCGAGTCAAGTTCGACTTACAGCAACCCTACAGGACAGAGTAGAACTGCCCCGTAGGTTTTCCAAGGAACGGCTGGTGGATCTGAACTACCGACCTTTTGGTTAGCAGCTAAACTCTAAACTAACTAACTAACCCAAAATTGTGCAGTGACAGAGTCAATGTGAGTCTAACTAACAGGTCTCCTGAAGCCACCCTGCTCACCTGCAACTCTGCAGAGTCTGCCTGGAGCTGGCGGTTTGTAGGACTCATTCAGCACATTCTTCACGTGGTGTTTGTTAAGATATAAAAATATATTCAACAACTTATGTTCTATTGCCAAAATCAAGTTTTATGCTTTCTATCTCTGATAGGGCTCTATCAATACTGAATGATTGCCTACAACTTGAATAAACACTCCAACTCTACCAGTGAAATACAGACGTGAAAATTTAAAGGATGCAAAACAGTATCTACGAGTGCCTCTATGCTCATTGCACCGAAAGGTGCCAGAGGCATGCTGGGGCTGAGGCTTTGGCACAGGTTAGGCTGGTGGGCAGGCAGGAGGGCCGATCACCTCTGGGGAAGTGACAGGGCTGGGAGGCACAGCACATTCTGCAGGGTGAAAGGGAAGTATAGGGAGAAAAGTCACTGTCTCTCAAAATATTTGCAAAATATAAGTTTGCAAATAAAATAAAAAAAATCAAGGGGCCATCTTCAAAAGTAACACTCAAGTGACCTTGAATTGCAGTAAGAACAAGCAGAAATAAGATCTTTTTCACTCTTGCAATGTCATTCTCAAATTCTGCAAAACATGGGCATATTATTTACTTACTGAAATAAAGATGTTTAGCAAATTCTCCAGGGTTGGGAGCTGTGGAATCAGTTTCTGGACTACTTTGCTAAATGCTTCAAATATTGAATGATCATAGATGCTTGTCAGATAAAAGCTGAAAGAGGAAACAGTATTTCATCACGTTTTACTTTTGACTGAGGACTAGATTGCTTAGGTTATGTTGTAACACCAGTAGCCTGCCTTCAGTATTTGCAGTTCTAACACACATTCTATTCCAGCCTCCTTCAAATTAAAAATGACCTCCTTCAAAAAATGAGCAAGCCAACCCTGCCTCCTGTCCCCTTCAAAAACAAGAACTATGCCTATTTTTGCCTGTTGACTGGCTGGATTGGAAAGCTGACAAATACAGCAGTATGTGCCCATACCAGCTTCCCTAGGTTCTGCAAGACAATCATCTTTACACACTCCTATTAGGTTGTCCAAGGAGCCCTGGTGGTGCAAAAGTTAAGCGCTCAGCTGCAAATTGCAAGGCTGGCAGTTCAAACCTGTGGGAGAAGAAAGGCCTGGCGAGTTGCTTCTATAAAGATTACAGACAGAAAACCTTACGTGGCAGTTCTACTCTGTCATATGAGGTCACTATGAGTTGAAAATCGACTCAGCAGCATACAACAAGAAGAAGCGACATTAGACTGTCTAGTTAGTAGCTATTATATTACTGATATTGAAACATCGAAATGTTTTCATTCTCCAATGTGCAAAATGAATGATGCATGTACTATCACACTAAAAATGACAGTGAAGTGGCTTTCCTCTGCGGATATTTCTATTTGAATTATTTTCAGAATACTCCTCTACTTATGATTATACCTGCTGCCATCGAGTCGATTCCAACTCATGAAGATGCCATCTGTCACAGAGTACAACCTCTCCATAGGGTTTTCTTGGCTATAATCTTTACAGAAACAGATCACAAGGCCTTTCTTCCAAGCCACCTCTGGGTGGGTTTGAACCGCCAACCGTTCAGTTAGTAGTTGAGCACAAACTGTTTGCGCCACCCAAGGAGCCATTTCTGATTATAGATACTATTATGTTTATCAAGAACTGAAAACTTCAACATCTATTAACTTCTTGGATCTATGTCCACAGTTTTAGGTTGTATGTTTCATACTTGGGGAGAGTCTTAGCTTTGACCACATGCTAAAACAAAAACACTACTTTTACCAAAGATTAGAATTAGCACATTCAAAGCTTGCTTTTCCCAAATCCTATCCCAATGTCTACAGCTCAAAACAGGGTAAAAAGGTAAATGACTGCATATGCCAGGCCAGTCATGGTGGCTTTGGGCCCCAAATCTGCTTTTTTCTGTCTAATACTATGACCTCAGAGCAATTTCTGTTCTCACCTGAGGTGAATTTTTTCTAATCCAGCATCTGCAAGGTCATCATTTGCCCTCTGGTGAATATCCCTTTGGGTTTCAATTTTGTGGTCATCTGACAGCCCATCCACTTTATGAATAAACACTTCAAAGTTGATGTCGGTGTTCACTTTGTAGGCCCTGGTCACGGTGAGGTGGAGCCTGGCCAGGGCTTCCATGTAATCATCCTAGGAACAAAGATGCACCCTGTTAGAGCAGGCACCAGGAGAAGGGGTTTTGCTTCCTGAAGCCTTCTAAACTGCCTTCCATATATACACTTAATCTCTGGAAACCACATGGGTACAATCCCAAAAATACTTTGCAAAGGCCCAAATAATTCTATGGTTTCACAGAATTCAAATCTGAAAACTTAGGTTTTCTAGTTAAAGAGAAAAAAAAGGCTAGCAAATGGCAGCTGGAGAAGGGAATGTAAATCATTCAGCCACTGCAGAAAACAGTTTGGAGGTTCCTCAAAAAAGTTAAATTATCTTATGACCCAGCAATTCTGCTCCTAGATATACATCCAGAAAGAAGGAAAACTAGGTACTCAAACACGTATGTGTACATATATGGTTATAGAAGCACTATTCACAATAGCTAAAAGGTGGAAACCCCCCAAATGTCCATTAACTGATGAATGGATAAACAAAAAGTGGCATACACATACAGTGGATTACGTAGCCATAAAAAGAATAAAGTACTGATACATGCTACAACATGGATAAACCTCAAAAACATTGTAAGTGAAAGAAATCAGACACATTACAAAAACAAACATTGTACAACTCCATTTATATGTAATCTCCAGAATAAGCCAATTCATAGAGACAGAATGCAGATTGGTGGTTGCCAGGGGTTGAGGGGAGAAGAGATGGGGAGAAACTGCTTAACGGGCATGGGGTTTTATTGTAGGGTGATGGAAGTGTTTTGGATGTGAATGCACTAAATATCACTGAATTGTTCACTTTAAATTGGCTAATTTTAAGTTATGTGAATTTCACCTCAACAATTTTTTTAAAAATTAAAAAATAATGTAGCTGTAAGCAGTTGTGATTTAGGTTGGTGATAGTCATAAGGACCAGAGTTACAGATGTCTACATAGCTTGTCAACAATTAGGAACTGTTGGTAACTGGGATTCATGAAGAAAAACTGACCCACAACACCTAGGATCTCCCTGGGACCATTCTTCCCAGCTTTCCAAGACTCTTGGTAAACTGAGATGAACAATAAGAGATGAAGACATGATATGGGTCACTGGGCAGACAGGGAAGGAGCCAGCAGGAGAAATTTTGAGAATCACTGGTCTAAAGCAGAGGTCAGCAAACCATGGCCCACTGGCCAAATTTGATCCACTGCCCATTTTTTGCAGATAGTTTTACTGGAACACAGTTACCCTCATTTGATTATGTACTGTCTATTGCTGCTTTCATGCTACAACAGCAGAGATGAGTAGTTATCCTCTGTGGAAACTCCTCAGAGACAGTAGTGTGCAAAGCCTGAAATATTTACTATCTGGCCCTTTACAGAAAAATGTTGCCAACCCCTGGTCCAAAGTAATTGCCCCAAATTACACAATGCAACTTCTTCTTCTTCCTACATATGACATGAGTTAGAATCGACTCAGCTGCACCCAACAACATATGATACTCAACACCTACATAATAACAGAACAAACATCTATGTATCCATCTTTCAGTCTAAGAAATAAAACAGTAGACACTGAAGCCCAGTGCTTCCCCCCGTTCTTCCCGCCCACACCATCCCTCTATCCCCTGCTCTCCAGAAGCAACCACTATCCTGAGTTTAGTATTTATTCCCATTCATCTCTTCATACATTTAATACATACATACATATCCCTAAGTAACATACAGAATTCATTCACATCATTTTAAAATTTACAGGAAAATCAAGCTGCCCCAAATCAATGTTATAATTTGCCTTTTTCACTAAACATGTCAGCAAGATTCACCTATGATAAAGTACATAACTCCAGTGCATACTTACTTTCTGCTCTACCAGTTATGTATGAGTATAGACAATGATAATGTGGACAGTCTCATGCATACTTGTTTGTCCCTGTTTGTGAGTTTTCTAGGGTTTGCCCTCAGGGCAGCATTTGCTGGGTCCAGGGCTTCCAACCCCTGCTGAGAATTTGCATTTCTAACAAGTTCCCAGATGATACCAATGATGCTAGTTAGGGACCAGTTCTAAGAACCACTAGTAAAACAGTAGTTCTCAAAATTTATTATCCACAAAAATCTTCAGGGATCTTGTTCAAATGTAGATTCTGATTCAGTATATCTGGGGTGGAAATGCAAATTCTCCGCAGGGGTTTGAACTGGAACAAGCCTTGGCTGGGTCACAGATACATACACCTTCAACTTGAATACATAGTGTTACAGAGTGCCCCACGTCCAGACACCCTCACCAATATAGGGTGTTATCAGATCTCTTAATTTTTACCAGTTTGAAGGGTGTGAAGAGGTTTTGTTTTTATAGCCAAAAAAACAGACTTGTAAGAGAGAAGTTAAAGGACTTTTCATCACCCATTATGACTCTGTGGTTAGGTGTCATCAAGTTGATTTTTGACTCATGGTGACCCTATGTGATAGAGAAAGACTGCCCCAAAGGGATTTCTAGGCTGTAATCTTTACGGAAAGGAGCCCTGGTGGTGCAGTGATTAAAGTACTTGGCTGCTAATCAAAAGGTTTGTGTCTCAAACTCACCAGCCCCTTCTCGGGAGAAAGATGTAGCAGTCTGCTTCCATAAAGATGTGCAGCCTTGGAAACCCTATGGGGCGGTTCCACTCTGCCCTATAGGGTCGCTATCAGTCAGAATCGACTCAAGATCAGTGGGTTTGGTTTTTATCTTTACAAAGGAGCCCTGGTGGCACCCAGTAGCTCCGCAGGAGAAAGAACCGGCGATCTGCTCCCACACAGACTACAGCCTAGGAAACTCTATAGGGCAGTTCTACTGTCCTATAGGGTCACTGAGTTGGAATCGACTTAACAGCACTCAACAGCAACAACAACAGTCTTTACAGGAGCACATCACCAAGCCTTTCTCCTGTGGAGCTGCTAGGTGGGTTGGAACTGCCAACCTTTTGGTTACCAGCAGAGCACTTAACCACTGTGCCACCAGGGCTCCTATTATGACTTTAAACCTGAACAAATACTGAAAGCCAATAGAACAGGGTTGTTTTTTTTTTTTTTTTTTTTTGCATTCAAACTAAACAAAAACTTATGCCTAGTCTCTAGACAAATCAAAATATTGAAGATACTAACAGAAAAATATGGAGACAAAAAACAGCAAATGCAGTCCTTCTCATCTCTCACACTCTGTAGAGTGGTTTACGATCAAAGGTAAATACTGGACAGAGGTCAGCAGATTAAGCATTTTCGAAGTAAAAATTCTAGATTAATGATTTACAGCACTTTTTTAACACCTTAAACTATCTCAAACAAAAGCTACTGTATGCTTCCACATATATGAAATCCTAGAAAAGGCAAACTATAGTGACAGAAAGCAGATCAGTGGTTGCTTGGGAATGGCGGTTGGGTGGCTGTCTTGGAAACAGCACCAGGGGACTGTCTAGAGTAGTAGAAATATCCTATATCTTGACTGTGGGGGTGGTTACATGGTGTACACACATCAAAACTCATTGAACTGTGCATGTAAATGGGTACATTTTACTGTATGTAAATTATACTTAAAAAACAAACTTATTATTGCTTATGTCTTTAACTGAAGAAGGGAGTTCAGGGGGCATGTCTGTGAGCAAAACAAGCCAATGTGAACACAGCACCATAATCTCAAACAATTAGAAACCGCTTCTCTAACCTTCCTTGCCAAGCATATAAAATCACCCCCATGGTCTGATTACCAACTGTCATGGATTGAATTGTGTCCCCCAAAAATATATGCATCAATTTGGCTAGGCCATGCTTCCCAGTAGTGCATGATTATCCACCATTTTGTCATCTGATATGATTTTCCTATGTGTTGTAAATTCTATCTCTATGATGTTAATGAGATTAGTGGTAGTTATGTTAAAGAGGCAGGGCTCAATCTACAAGATTAAATTGTGTCTTAAGCCTATCTCTTTTGAGGTACAAAAGAGAAAAGCGAGCAGAGAGACATGGGGACTTCACACCAAGAAAGCAACTCCGGGAGCAGAGCCTGTCCTTTGGAACTGGGGTTCCTGCACGGAGAAGCTCCTCAACCAGGGAAGACTGATGACAAGGACCTTCCCCCAGAGCCAACAGAGACCGAAAGCCTTCCCCTGGAGCTGGCACCCTGAATTCGGATTCTAGCCTATTAGACTGTGAGAGAATAAACTTGTTTGTTAAAGCTATCCATTTGTGGTATTTTTCTTGTAGCAGCACTAGATGACTAATATACTAACGACCTGATGAAAAGGTACATAGCTACAAGGACTCAAAAATGACATTAAAAGAAGAAGGGAAAAAAGGAATACTTGGTTTATTAGAGTAGAGGCATTGGAGATGATGTTCCCCATTTTGAAATGCACTTGTTATTATCTTCTAGGACAAATAAAGACAGAGGGAAAAAATACTGCCTAGGGTTTACTTCAGTATTAGATATAGGAATTACTGGAAGGTCACAATCACTGACACAGGCCAAACTCTCTTTTGGATCCAAAGGCATATGTGGAATGGCTTCGGGGGTGGGGGTGGCCCTGGAGACTGTGGGGGCATCAGGTCCCACGTTTCGCTCAGGGGAAATCACTCTGGATGCGCTTTCATTCTCTCTGCTTTCACAACATTCTGTGAGGACACATCTTCTCGTTGGTGATATATTTATCTGGCAATCCTGTGATTATGAAGAATTCACAAGCAGAAAATAAAAATATGAGGTATCACACCAACAGAGCACTGCTTAGAAATAAAGGAAATGTCACTAAAGTGCCGCCTAGACACTTCCCTATGGTTTGTTTTTATTTTTAGTGCTTATAATCACGTCACACAGATTCCTGCAAAGGAGATTTTTAAGTCAGTTTCAAATAAAAAAATATATTAGATAGGTTCTGAAACTGCTTATTGAGTTATTTTTTACTTTTGATACATGACAGATCTCAACAATGTTTTTCCTATACTTTTTTTTTAAGAACGTAGCTTAAAAAGAGGAATTTCTCAGACCTTTCTATGCCTTATAGCTTAAAAAACAAAACACATTTACCAACCCAAACTGAAAGTCTGCTTTTCATGTTCAGGTAAAATTAAAACCAAATTACAGCACAATTTTAAAACACGCAAGTGTGCCTATTTTAGCCACATTAAAGCCATATTACAAACCCTTGAGATAGATCTGCAATGGAAATTTGAATTCCATAAATGTAAACTGCTATGGAAGCACAGCACGGTATTTAGGTGAATACTAAGCCACTGTCTTGAAATGATGAATAATCTGGTTGGAATCTACTTACCCATGGGTAGGACTGCTATTGCTTACCTAGCTCAACTATACAAACAGGCAGTATGACTTGGGGAGGAAAATGGAGCTTGGGAGAGACAGATGAGTGGGACATCCCAGAGCTCCCCTGTGGGAGTGCACACACCCCAGCTGCTCCCCTCGGGCTCCAAGCTCCCTAACTTACGGGGCTGGCAGACATGAGGCAGGAAGACAGAGATATTGCCAAGGCCACAGATGGGCCAGAAAACAGGTCAGTACAACTGGGACGATCAGGAACGCAGCTACTGACAGCAGACCTTGGACCTGAAGCAGGTCCCTGCAAACACGCACAACACACGCATTTCTGGATGGGCCACAGTAGGAGAGTGAACTGCTTGCTGTGGCATACCAGAAGAAGACTGCATAGATCAGGCATCTGGTTTAAAGTCTCCCCAGCACTCAGCAAAGAAGAAAGAATCTCTTCTAACCACATGGTCCCACAGCACACAGGAAGTACATGTGCAGTCACTTGGAACTGAAAGGCTTGGTAGAAAGTTTCATAATTATATGAAACAGGCACCTAGCCCCCTGAATAATTTATTATCCACTCAGGCATACGCAGTCTTCTCAGAGAATGGTTTTCCAAGAGTGGGTTCGGAACCATTATCACTAATAGTCTCCATCACCCCTTTGTCTGTAACACCACTGGTGCTCATGGAAGATCTCTGAGTGTAGCTGAGGCAATGCCTGTCAGCAGCTAGCCAATCGGTCCAGTTTCCAGGAAATGCCCTGACCTTCAGAGTGAGTTTGGTGCATACCTGTTTGACCTGTTGTTGCCTTTTATTCCTCACAGCTGGGTGTGCCTTCAGGCTGAGGCACGCATGACAGACAGACTCCTTCCAAGAGTACATAGGCACAGAGAGGTTTAAGAGCACCAATATCCCAATCTTGCTTCATGTAAACCAGTTGCCATTGAGCTGATTCTGACTCATGGCAGTTCCATGTGTGTCAGAGTAGAACTGTGCTCCAAAGGGTTTTTCAATGGCGGATTTTTCAGAAGTAGATCGCCGGGCCTTTATTCCGAAGTACCTCTGGGTGGACTCAAAACTCCAACCTTTCAGTTTGCAGCCGAGTGAGTTGACCTTTGCACCACCCAGACTTCCTGCTACACGTATTCTTTCCTAAAACTGATCTGCTAGAGACTCACCACCTGTGGTCCTGCAGTTTCCCTTTCCCACTTCCCCTTCACACTTTATAGGAAAAAGGCACACTCCTCAGCCAACTGGAATCTTCCTCCGAGTAAAAAAAACCCCATGTGCCCGAGACAATTCGGAAAGCTGGACTGAGTACTGATCAAGTGAATCACTCTAATGACTGGGTAATAGGCTCTCTGCAAGACAAACCAAAAAACCCATTGCTGTCGAGGGTTTCCATCGAGGGTTTCCAAGGCTGTAATCCTTACAGAAGCAGACTGCCACATCTTACTCCCAATGAGCAGCTGGTAGGTTTGAACTGCCGAAGTTAGTGGCTGAGCACTTAACCACTGTGCCACCAGGGCTCCTTCTGTTGCAAAGAAGCTATGATCTTTTATAGATGCTTTCCAGGCTATCAGAGGAGGGCTGACACATATTTGCTGTCATTGGTCGGGGTGATCCCCTCCATCCTGAGAAGTTTCCTATGTCTATGATTTGCTGAGATATACATAGCTCCCTAAGGGTTACTTATGGAGCCCTGGTGGCTCAGTGGTTAAGAGCTCAGCTGCTAACCAAAAAGGTAGCAGTTCGAATCAACCAGCTACTCCTTGGAAATCCTATGGGGCAGTTCTACTCTATCCTACGGGGTCGCTATGAGTTGGAATCGACTCAATGGCAACAGGTTTGGTTCTGGTTTGGTAAGTGTCAGTTAAGGAGCCCTGGTTGCAATGGTTAAGGGCTCAGATGCTAACTGAAGGGTCGATGGTTCAAACCCACCCAGCAGCTCCATAGGAGGAAAGACCTGGTGATCTGCTTCCGTAAAGATTACAGCCTTGGAAACCCTATGGGGAAGTTCTACTCTGTCATACAGAGTATCTATGAGTCAGAATCGATTTGATGCACGTAACAACAAGGATCAGCTGCTGTTCAGGGCCGGATAAAGCCTTTTCTCCTTACCAAAGTCTGACAGCTCTGGCTGAGAAACACTTGTTTGGCAGAAAGGCCTGTTCCAGATTTAAAAAACCAAACCGAAACAAAACCATCACAAGTGAACTTGCTTTAACACACAGGGCTGCCTGTATGAGTGGTTGCTGGTACCCCCTGAGCCTCTGAGCTTTACCTGGGAGTCAATGACAAATATCAGTGCTCCTGTTCCCCTGAAGATCATCTCGTAGTCAAATGTAGGGTCAAAAAAGTCAATCTGCCCTGGGAAGTCCCAAATCTGAAAATTCACAAAGGAGCTGTTGGAAACGTCTTCCCGGCATATTTTGTTAGTGCTCTCCAAGAACAGGGTTTCGTTGGGAGACATTTTGTGAAAGACAACTTTCTGAATAGACGACTTGCCACTTCTCCTCAGGCCCATGAGCAGGATTCTTGGCTTCACCTCAGTGCTGAAGGGATCGCTGAAGTCCAGAACTGGAGAAACCACAAAACAAGAATGAGGGTGAGACACTTTCACAGCGGTTAATTAGAGGAGTTTCACTTCCACCTCAAATGTGATTTATGATTCACAGTCGACACTATTCTTCCAAATACAGAGAGTGTTAACTAAATCACCACCCTATTCATTTAGGGACAGTTTTTGCTAAGTGCAAAACACAGAAAAATGCTGTTTCACTACTGTTCATACCATCCTAGAGGGCAAGAAAAACTGTCATTTCACATCACAAGCAGAAAATCTGACATGTAAGGAAGAGAGATTCCCTGGAGCAGACTGTTGGTGGAAGAGACTCCAGGGTTTACTCTTCCGGAGCAACGTCCTCCTCTGCCTTGATCATCAGTCTCGAGGTACTTACTAAAAAGAACTTTGTTTATTCGAGTTATGCTCTCAGTTACCATGGCCTGGCTAGTGCTCGCACATGCCACAAATGCCTGAAAACGGGCATGTACTAGATGCCTCACCCTCACACTGTGTTAGAGGGCAGATGGAGATTTTGTGAGAAGTAGACCTCTCCCAGGTGCACAGTGGCTCCAGGCTTATGCTGTCCAGTAAGGGAAACAGTAGCCATACGTGGTTATTTATACCTAAATTAATAAAAATTGACTGAAACTTAAAATTCAGTTCCTCAGTCACTTCAGTTGCTCTGTCACAGTAGCCACGTTGCAAGTGCTCAATAGCCACGTGTGGCTACTGGCTGCTGTGTACTACACAGCACAGATACAGAACACTGCCATCATCACAGACGGTTCTATAAGTCAGTGCTGCTGTAGACCCCGGCAACAGACATTCAATCTAAAAATCCTTTGTCAGGGATCCTAGAAGGATTAGGCATAACTGAATAAAAGTAGGAATTAATATAAGGGCTCAAATCACTGCAAGGCTCTCTTTTCCTTATTCTTGAAACCTATAGGTTAGTTCCACAATGTTCTTTGGTCCTAGACAAACACTTAATTCCTGAGCAGGCTTCCTACTTGGTTAAGGGTAGAAATGTTAGGGCTCTGAAGTGAGCAAGAGCCAAGGTTTGAGTGGTGAGACCTTGGACAAGATACTTAGCTTCTGAGACTCGGTTTCAACATCTGTAAAACACAGTTGATAATAATAATAAATATTTCATAAGGTTAAAGTGACAATTAAATGAGATCAAATATCCAAATAATTATTAAAAATAAGACCCATTCAACAAATGGTGCTGGGACAACTGGATATTCACACTCGAAAGAATGAAGTTGGACTGCTACCTCACATCATACACAAAAAATAACTTAAAATGGATCAAAGACCTAACTGTAAGAGCTAAAACTATAAAACTCTTAGGAAAAAACATAAGTATAAATCTTTGTGACCTTGGATTAGGCAACAGTTTCTTAGATATGACACCAAAAGCACAAGCAAGCAAAATAGGGGAGGACAGATAAATGGACTTCATCAAGGAAGTGAAAATACAGCCCATAAAATAGGAAATATATTTACAAATAATATATCTGATAAGGGTCTAGTATCCAGAATACATAAAGAACTTTTACAACTCAATAATAAAAAAACCCAATTCAAAAATGGGAAAAAGACTTGAATAGCTATTTCTCCAAAGAATACATACAAATGATCAATACACTCATGAAAAGATGTTCAGCATCATTAGTCTTAAGGAAAATCACAATGAAATATACGAGTTTACATCCACTAAGATGGCTATTAGAAAAAAGACAGACAACAACTATTATTGAGAATATGGAGAAACTGGAACATTTATATATTGCTGGTGGGAATGTAAAATGGTACAGCCACTTTGGAACAGTTTGGCAGTTCCTCAAAATGTTAACCATAGAGTTACAATATAATTTCACTCCTAGGTATATACACAAGAGAACTGAAACCACATGTCTACACAAAAACTTGTACATAGCAGGGGATGTTCACAGCAGCATTATGCATAGTAGTCAAAAAGTGGAAACAATCCAAATGTCCATCAACTGAAGAATGAATAAACAAGATGTGGTCTATCCATACAATAAAATAGTCATAAAAAGGAATGAGGCAATGATCTATCCTACAACACAGATGAACCTTGAAAACATTAAGTGAAAGAAGCCAGGTACAAAAGGCCATGTATTATGATTCCATTTATATAAAATATTCAGAATAGGCAAGTCCATAGAGACAGAGAGTAGATTAGTGGTTGTTTAGGGCTGGGGGTACCAGGGGATAAGGAGTGAAAGCTAATGGGTAAGTGGTATCTTTGGCATGACAAAAATTATCTGAAATGGTGGATGATTTCACAAATATACTAAAAACCATTGAAAACTGTACACTTTGAAAAAGTGAATATTATGGCATGTAAAATATATCTCCAAAAAAAAGATTCATGACTGGCAAAAAAAAAAAAAAAAAGACCCAGTATGAAATGTGAAGAAATATCGAGAAAAGAAACCAACTTTTTAAGAAAAAAGGCAAAATGCAGGCAAATATAGAGGTATACATACATCTTTTTCTAAATTTATTTTTTGTTTCCTTCTAAACTATACCTCGTTTTGTCTTTCTAACTCCCTGGTCACAGTTTAAGCCTAATCTAAGAGACTGGAAAATAATCTTTTTTTTTCCCTGTTTTACTACCGATTTTTTTAAAACTCTACAATTTTCTAGAACACATTAGTAACTGATAATATCTTACTAAATTTAATTTGGTATGTATAATATTTTAATGTTTGCATTTGGCATAGGTATAGGTAAACACACAAATTTTAAGTAAAACAATGACTGACAAAAGAAAAAATAAGCAGATACAGATGTGCACAGATACTATTTCACTATAAGCAATACCTAACTCCCACCATACCAACACACACTTTTCTAGTTCAACGTAACCAATTCATTAAATTGCTGATAATATACTATATAAGCAGTAATGTGGAAGTAGGTCACCCCACAAGGTCACTAGCTTTTCCCCTTCTTCATCAGTGATTATATATGCTACCCACTCACAGTACTGCCATTACAAGTTAATCTTAGCAAAAGCAGAACATGAATTAAAAAAAAAAACAAGACTTCCAGTTTCAAAATATCTGAATGGTAACATGTTACAGTCTACCCCTCCCATACTAAATCCCTAAAAATAATAGAAAAGATAAACAATAAACAAATGGATAGCTGAGCCTGAAACAAAAAGGTGAACTAAAAGTTGACAACTCAGAAATCCCTAGAAAACACATCAGATTGAAGAGGGAAGTGGCGACTTTGACTGTGAATGGTAGAGTTCTGCTATAGAAGGTACAATTTCACAGCATGAAGACAAGGAACAGGGTCATTATTTGGAGAATCAAAGTAAGAAGAGCCAAGCAGACAAATTCTGTGCACAACTGCCACATTTGCCCGCTATCACTCTCTCCACACACAAACACACACTAGAATATACACCTCCATGGGGGAGCAGTAGTTCCCCAGGGGCTAGAAACGCCCAGGAGGAACAGAAGACACCCACACTACTGCCCTCAAAGTACTCTCACTTTCCCTAACTCTTAACTAAAACATGTGGAATGCAACAGGTGGAAACAGCACTGGCCACCTTCCATTATCTGCCAAACATCTGAGGAAATGCAAGATTATGATAAAAAACTACAAACTCAACAAATGGAAGAATTTATACCTGAAAAAACAGAGTTCATGAAGAATATGAACAAAAATTTCAGATTAAATATAATCCAAATACTCGAAGAGAAAATACAGCATTCACAAAACAAGAACAGACAGTTTCGAAACGGAAGCAGTCAGAGAGGAAAAAAAAGACCCACTTATAGATCTTGGAAACAAATATAATTTCTTATTAAAAAAAAGATATATGGATTGAAAAGCAGAATAAACACAGATGAAGAGGAAAATAGTGAACTGGAAAACCAAATTCTCTCAGAATGCAGTACAATGGAATAAAACAATGGAGAGTCTGAAATAAAAGTTAATGAGACATTGTGAATAAGATCCAGAAGTTCCATCATCCAGCCAAAGAAAATCCAAAAGGAGAGAATACAGATAATGGGAGGCAGATAATATTTAAAGAAATAAGTAAGCACTACCCAACCTAGAGAAAGATAAAATTCAAACTGACCCACAAAGTAGAGGAGAAATTTACACAACAACATCAAGCCCATACCTAGACAAATCATAGTGAAAGTTCAAGACATCAAAGAATAATAATAAAATCCTTAAAACTATCAGAAGGGGGAAAATGATTACCTACAAAGGAATCAGAAAGACATCAGACTTATCATCAGCAACATGGGATACAAGAAGAGACTGGAACCATATCTTCAAAGCATTGAAGGAAAACAGCTTCAAACTCAGATTTACATAACCAGTCATATTATTTTTCAAATGTACGGCTGAGATAGAGATTTTCAGATACAGAAAGTTTACTGCCCACTTAATCTGTTTGAAAGAATTACTCAAAATTGTACTCTGGAAGAAGAAAAATCACATCCAAAAGGTAATGTTATGCAATAAGCAATGGGAAACAAAGAAATGCTATAGTGAAACCTACTAATTTTAAATAAGAACTGATTTTTAAATTTTTAATAAAAATTGGGGATTATAATTTCAAACAATGTCAACATAAGAGGTAGGGGAGAAGTAAGTAAAAGTTAAGTAAAAGAATGCTAAGTAAGGTTCTTCTTAGAAAAACTTTTTTTTTTTTTAATTTAAGATTACCATTTCAAACCAACAGAGAATATAAATATACAAAAGTGCATTAGAAATGGGTTGAGAAGGATACAGAGCAGTCAGATAATAACTGCCTGGATCAGGAAAGGATTTTGGAAGATAATTAAAGGGGATTTTAGTATTAACTTTAAAAAGGAAAATATGCACACATATATACATATATGATTAAAATTAGTTTTGAAAAGGAAAGAAATTTTTTTAAAAAATATAAGGAGTCATGACGGACACAGAGGGGAGGATCAAAAGACAACTGACCCGCTATTTTATGCTTTAATTTACAAAACTTTTAAAGTAACTTTCAAAGATGCACAATCCATTTAAATTTACAGTTTTAAAATTAGTGTCCAAAGATGCATAATCTCACTGAAAATCTCTGATACTTCCTTTAGACTTTATATGCCAAACACAAGTTTCAAAATATTAAATACTCCTTAAATTGTGATTTCAACCCCATATATTCCCCTTAAATGGTTGTCTCAAGCAAGGTTTCTGTTTCATCCATACAATAAATATATTGGCTGATGTGCCCAAAATAGTTGCTTGGTAAATGTTGGCTGGACAAAAAAGTATGCAAAATATGGTTCCTATCTTGGAAAACTTAAAATCTAGTCTAAATAATGTGCTCCTGGCATAAAGGTAGACAAACAAATAAATGGAACGGACTAGGGAGTCCAGAAATATAGACTCCCACATATGTGAATAATTAATTTTCTGCAAAGATGCAAAGCCAATTCCATGAATCTTTTCATCAAATGGCTCTGGAAAAACTGAACATCCATATGCAAAAAAAAAAAAAGAATTTCAATCCCAACCTTGTACCATACTCAAAATAGGTCACAGGACTAACTATAAAAACTAAAACTATGAAAATCCTAGAAGAAAATATTTGTCATCTTGGATTAACCAAAGGTTTCTTAGACACATTACCCCGCAAAAAAAAAAATTGTTAGACTTCATTAAAATAAAATAAAAAAAAATTCCGCTCTCCAAATGATACTGTTAAGAAAAAAAAACAAGTCACAGACTGAAATACAATATTTCCAAATCATGTCTAATAAAGGAGTTGTATTCAAAACATGTAAAGAACTCTCAAAACCCATTAATAAGAATACAAACAACAAATGGACAAAAGATTTGAATAGACAACTCACCAAAGATTTATGGATGGTAAATAAGCATGTGAAAAGATGCCCAATACATCATTAGTCATTAGGGAAATGAAACTTAAAACCACAATGGGATACTACTACACATCTACTGTTGTGGTTTAGTTGCTGTAGAGTCAATTCAGGCTCATGGTGACCCCATGGGTGCAGAGTAGAACTGTTTCATAGGGGTTTCAAGGCTGTGACCTTTCAGAAGCAGATCCCTAGGCCTGTCTTCTGAGGTGCCTGTAGGTGGGTTTGAACTACCAACCTGGTTAGTAGTCCAGTGCTTAACCATCTGCACCACCCAGGGACTCCACACACCTACTAAAATCCAAAAAAGAAAAAAACCAAACCTGTTGCCATTGAGTCAATTCCAACTCACAGCAACCCTATAGGACAGAGTAGAACTGCCCCATAGGGTTTCCAAGGAGCAGGTGGTAGATTCAAACAGCCAACCTTTTGGTTAGCAGCTGAGCTCTTAACCACTGTGCCACCAGGGCTCTGCACACCTACTAGGATAGCTAAAATTAACAGATAAACAGTAAACAAGTTTTGGTTAGGTTGTGGAAGTACTAGAACTCATACGTTGCTAGTGGAAATATAAAATTTTCAACTTTGGAAAACAGTCTGATGCTTTCTTAGAAGTTAACATACTATCCAGCTATTCCACATTTAGGTATTTACCCAAGAGAAACGAAAGCATATGCCCATATAAAGACATGTACACAAAGGTTCACAACAGCTTTATTTGTAATAGTGAAAAACTGGAAACAACCCATATGTCCATTAACAAGTGAACGTATAAACAGATTTGGGGGCATCTCAGCAGTAAAAAGAAATAAATTATTGATATATATGACATGGATGAATCTCAAAATAATCATGCTGAGTGAATGAAGCCAATCTAAAAAGTACATACTGTATGATCCCATTTACATAAGATTCTAAAAAACGTGAACTAATCTATAGTGACATCAAATCAGTGGTTATTTTGGGACTGGAAAGGATGGGAAGGGACTACTAAGGGGTATAAGGAAACTATTACAAATAAAGCTGTTGTGAACCTTTGCATGGGCATGTTATCTAGATTGTCGTGATAGTGTCATGGTGTGTACATATGTCAAAGTTTTCAAAGATGTGCAATTTATTTTACATCAATTATATCTCAAAAAGATCAGTGCAAAGTAGGGGAGATATGCTTGTGAGCTGGGGAGCAGGGAACTCAGTGGATTACATAGGCTATGAATGTAGACCTGAAGTAAGGCAGGATTTGGATGGAGTACAAGAAAGAGGGGGCAGGAGAATCCTCCAGGAATTGTTGCTGTTGTTAGCTGTAGTGGAGTTAGCCCCTGGCTCATAGCAACACCATGTGCAATGAACGAAACTCTGCCCAGTCCTTCACCATCTTCGTGATCGGTTGCAGATCTGACTGTTATGATCCATAGGGTTTTCACTGACTGATTTTTGGAAGCAGACTGCTAGGCCTTTGTTTCTAGTCCATCTTAGTATGAAGCTCCACTGAAATCTGTTCAGCATCATAACAATACGCAAGCCTCCACTGACAAGAGAGGCTGTGGCTGTACATGAGGTACGTTGGCCAGGAAATGAAGCTAAGTCCCTTGATGTGGAAGACGAGAATTCTACCAGGTAAGCAAAGGCATAATGCCTTGCATGGAACAGTAAAACACACATCCAATGAAAACTCATGGTAACCCTGTATGAAAGTGCCTACCATGTGCTAAGCTCTGTGCTAGGCACTCTACACACTTCATTCCTTTCATAATCCTTCAAGAATAGGTATTATTAACCCTATTGCACAAGGAAAAAAAAAAAAACTCAGGCTCAGAAAGTTCAGAAACATTCAAACTAAAATTTGGCCTGTCCAAAGTCTAACCATGCTCTTTCTGATGTGCAACATTGCCTCCAGTTAACAAAAGTAAAGCCCCATATTAAATTATGTACAAGCACAAAAATATTTAAGTGTTTATAAACATCTTTCTTCCCAGCTTATACCACAAGACGTTGCAGTAGATTTTAACTTATCTTCAACAGAGTCTACAAGTCTCTACATGGTGTGATCATCCACCCTCGTGCACTGCAGAGGTCTGGGTCACCTGGGAGGTGATGAAGACCACAATGAAAAGGGGTGGGAGTAGATATATGTGTTTACACACACAGAGTGGGGAGAGTAGCGAAATGGGCATACAGCTGTGCTGGCTGACAGCTGCAAGGATTTCCTCTTCCCTGCCAAATTCACACATGGGCCAGAGGAGCAACCGCACCATCATCTCTGCTGAGACCACCTAAACTGAAGCAGATGCATTTTACTGCATTCAGCTGGGATGTACTGGAAACATACTGTGTGCAGGGACTGTGCTGGACATTGCCACAAACTTTACCCATCCGTTGAGTTGAAGGAGGTACAAACCTGAGGAATCTGGAAGAAGGAACCAGCCCAAGGTCAAATGGCTGGTATGTGGAGCCCTCACCCAGGGCTCTAGCCACCAATCAGCTGTCTGGCACATAAAATGCTAAATGTAATCTGATTTGCATATCTCATGAATTAAAATGCACATGGACCTTCCCCTTGAGGTTTTCTACAAATCAGGGCTTCTAACTGGTTTGATCTGGTTCAAACCCTGGCTGAAAATGTACATTTCTAAACAAGTTCCCAGCTGAGAATCTGCATTTCCACCTGAGATATACTGAATCAGAATCTACAATTTAACAAAATCCCCAGGTGATTCTTATGTATAAATTCCTGGGAACTTAGAAATGCACATTCTCAGTAGGGATTCGAACTGGAGGAACCGGTTGAAGCCCTGCTACAAGTAGCTTCATTCCAGCTAGGCTCTTCAAATATTCTACATCTGTTACTACCAAATTATAAGTCAGAGCAAATTAGTGATCATAAAATCAATTTAGTGGGCATTAAACAGCAACAGCATTAAACAACAACAACAATAACAAAAGAAATAGAAAAGACCAGAAAACATCAAAGTGCATCATGCATAGTAAGAGTAAATATTGCTCAGTGGAACTCTTTCAGGTTTACATCTATGTACGTGTGTGCTGGGCCACAAGGTAAAATGTGTTTTTTGTTAGACCACAGTGAAAAAGTTTTATAAGCCACTGCTGTAAATCAGGAGAGATTTCATACATTAAAAAGGGACAAAAATCCCCGCTCTCTCCCCACCTGTCTTAGTTATCTAGTGCAGCTAAACAAATACACACGAGTGGCCTTAACAAACAGAAATGTATTTTCTCACAGTTTAAAACAAAAAACCAAGCCCGTTGCTGTCCTGACACATAGCGACCCTATCCTTTAGGAGGCTAGAATTCCAAATTCAGAGCACCAGTTCTAGGGGAAAGCTTTCTCTCTGCTGGCTCTGGAAGAAGATCCTGGTCTCCTCAGCTTCAGCCTCCTAGTTTTTTGGAGATCTCCATGTGTCTTGGCATCTATCTTACCCCATCTCTCTTCCTGCTAGTTTGTTTAATCTCTTTATATCTCAAAAGCGATTGACTCAGGATATACCCTACACTAATCCTGCCTCATTAACACAACAAAGACAACTCATTCCCAAATGGGATTATAACCACAGGCATACAGGTTAGGATTTACAACACATATTTTGGGGGGACATAAATCAATCCATATGACCACCCTTCCCTCAAGTATCTCTGCTTCTGGAACCCCAGAGAGAGCATATCTGAGTTTCCCAAAGGGTCCCACTCCACTCAGGGAATGCTAGCTGCAGGGAATTCATATCGGGGAACGGAACACTCAACCTCCTGGACTTCTGGCGAAGGCTGGACTCGCTCCACTCTCTCAGGTTTAATAAGAGCGATCTAAGAAATGTGACAGTGTGAAAGAGAATGCAGAATGATATGGTAAAACCTGCAAAAGATGGAAACTGTGTAAGGCAGAAACGTGTCAGAGAAGGAAAACGCAAATATTTTCCACTAAAACGGGCGGAAAACGTGCAAGACCAGGAAAAACAAGACAGTCTCATCAAGTTCCAGCTCACATAGGTTTCACTGTAGTTGCTTTGAAAGGGGCGATAAAAGGGCTAGTATTTTAAAAATAGGAAACCAGAAACTAACTACAGGAGGACTTGGAAAAGAGAGGTAGCCAGAGAGGGCTCTTTAAAAGTGCTAAGAGGAGTTTGGAGGAAGTGGCTAGAATGCGGTGAAATTGGCAAGAGGACAGTTTGTTCTCATTTCATAAAGGTTTCCCAAATGCCTGCCAAGTGTTAGGCAGGGCTGAGCCAGGGGTTGCAGATACAAAGAAAAAAGATTCATCCCCTAGCAACTGGAGAGGAAAACAGACAAGAAAAACTGACAATCACAATGCACTGCTATCATGCCAAGGGCTCCCAGAGAGGGCTCCCTGGAGAAGTAACATCTGAGATTTCAAGAGGAGGAGGCATAAAAGAGATGAATGAGAGGAAAGGTGGTTCCAGGAAGAGTTGGGCAAATCAAATTGAGGGAACTGGAGTCTAGGGAATATAGTTTAAAGGCAAGAAGAGGCTACACACTGTCCAGTGGCTTCCCACAGCAATGAGAATAAAATCCAAACGTTTTCCTCCTCCAAAGGCCCTACATGGAGTACCACCCCTGTACACACACACACACACACCCTTAATGCCTAGTTCATCTTTCCCACTTGTTCCCTATCCTCCAGCCACAATGTCCTTCCTGTTCCTCAGATACAACTAACTCATTCTCACCTCAGGGTCTTCACCTTGCTCCTCCCTCTGCCTGAAAGGCTTTCCTCCCAGCAGGCTTTCCCTACCTCCCCTCCTTCTCCCCACTTAGCCCAGCTCCAATTTCATCTCTTCAACATGACTACTAATGAAAAGCAGCCCCGGTGGCACAATGGATAAGCGCTCGGCTACAAACCTAAAGGTCAGCAGTTCAAACCACTCGCCATTCTACAGAAGACCTGACAGTCTGCTTCCATAAAGATTACAGCCTAGGAAACCCTATGAGGCAGTTCTACTGTTATATAGGGTCACGATGAGTCGGAATTGACTCAATGGCATACAACTACTACTAGCTCAAAGGTTGGCAGTTTGAACCCACCCAACGGTGCCTCGGAAGACAGGGCTGGCGATCTACTTCCAAAAGGTCACAGCCTTGAAAACCCTATGGAGAAGTTCTACTCTGCACACAGAATCCCCATGAGTCAGAAGAGACTCCGCAGCAACTAAAAACTGATCTAAATCAGGTCCCATCACTTCCTGTGCCATAACCCTGTATTTTTTTAATAGCACTTATCACTATATACTGGAGTCCCCGGGTGGCACAAGCGTTTAAGCACTGGACTACTAACTGAAATGCTAGCAGTTTGAATGCACCCAGACGTGCTTTGGAAGAAAGGCCTGGGAATCTGCTTCCAAAAGGACACTGCCTTGAAAACCCTAAGGAGCAGTTCTACTCTGACACACACAGGGATGCCTGCCATGAATCAGAATTGACTCAACGGCAACTGGTTTGATTTGGTTTTGAATCACTATACACAATTTTTTGTATGTTTTTTACTTGTTTGTCTCTTTCACATACACACAAGTGAAATATAATGTAGCATGTGGCATAAATTCAATAAATATATTTTAATAAATTAGTTTAAAAAGAGGTCACAGGGTGGCTAATGAATTAGATGCTGAGAGGGTGGGATTCTGCTCTGAAAGCAAGGAGGAAATCACTAAGGAGACTAGCATTATCATACATTTCAGGAAGTTTACTCCAGAAGTAGACTCCCTACAGGGGGCGAGTGTGGAGGCAGAAAGTTTTATGAGATCAGAAATAAGAAATGACAGGACTAACGTACAGGCAGTGGAAACAGGCAGAAGGAATGGATTTATGAAATGTTCAAGGAAAATCGATAAAAAAAACTTGGTGACTCACAGGAACAAGAGAGAGAAAGAAGGCCTGGGTTCCCAACTTGGCAGACCAAGTGAACAAGGGCCCCTTTCACCAAGATGCTAACAGGGAAGAGACTGGACAGGAGTTTACACTTGCGGAGTAAGTAAGTGCCTGTGCCTGTGTGTGTAGAGCTCGAGTGGGGAAGGGGCCTGGGGCTTCAGAAGAGTGGTAAGATCGTGAGGATGCAGACAGGTTTGTAGAGGGAATGGAGGTTGCTGAGGCAGTTCATGTCCCTTTCCTGATCTTGTTGGCTGCAGATGAGGAACATTGAGGGAGTTTTAGCCTTAGCCACAGTGAAAAAGCTCGAAGTCAACCCACTCCAACCTCCTATCACCCATTTACAGACCACCTATGAGGCCCGCAATGTCATCTCTAATCCTCAGGTAAAAAGAAAAAATAAACCAGTTGCCATTGAGTTTATTCCAACTTAGGATGACCTCCTGTGGGTGTCAGAGTAGAACTGTCTCTATAGAGTTTTCAATGGCTGAGTTTTCGGAATTAAATCACCAGGCCTTTCTTCCAAGGTAACTCTTGGTAGACTAGAACCACCAACCACCAACCATTCAGTTAGAAGCCAAGCCCTTAACTGTCTGCACCACCCAGGGACTCCAATCCTCAAGTACATACATTTATCCTTTACAGATGTAAACACTGAGGCCTCAGTGCTTAACATAACAAACACTCAATAAACATTTGTTGGTTGGGATGCATAAATGAAAGTGACTGAGCAGATATGAAGCTAAATTAACCCAAACTTTAAAAAGAAATTTCATGTATGACCTTGGCCCAGATTTACATTTGGAACTGGATATCAGGATGATGAGCTGTATGCCCAGGTAAAGTTATCTACTATGCTCTGGGACACAATTATCTTCTCCGTCTTCTTCTTGGTCCGTTCAGTACCAGAAATTCCCAAATACCCCAGCTTTGTAACTGGACTCCTGAAGACCCCAAGGAAACTCAAACTACTCAGGGAACAGCATTATGAGGAGAGGTCATCTAATGGGGCCATTATAAGCCTTTAACACCTGCACACTAATTACTTAATTCCCAATTTATCCCATATCTGTCAGAGTCCTGTCAAAGGCCAATCAGCCTTGTAAACATAGAAAAGAAAGAAGGATAAGTACCTTCAGCACAGTCCTGCCTGGGGGCCATGCCTTCAAGTGATCTCCTTACACAGCTTTAGCAGGGTTGGCCCTGCCTTGCTGAGCTCAAGAAGTCTCTCCAGTAGAATGAGACATCATCATATAAAACACACTTTGTAGATGTAGATATGTTGTACAATCGTGAGCTATTATAAGTAAGAAAAGTTCTCCAAGAAGTGACACATTTGAACAAGCCCCAGATTGGAAAATAAAGATTTAATGAATTAGGATAAAGTGGTGGCAAAGTGACAGCAAGTGGAATGGCTGAAAAAGTGCTGGGTTAGTGCCAGATTGGGGTTCAAGTACCAGCTCTGCCATTTACCGTGTCACCCTGGACATGTCTCCTAACCCATGAGTCTTAATTTTCTTATCTAGAAGTCTCTGTCAACATACACACACACACACACACACACACACACACACACACACACACACACACACACACACACTCACACACTTTTCCCCCAAGTCTAGAAGATGAGAGGGTCTTTTGTGGAACGTGACTACACTTAGAGGCTCACTGAGCCTTAAGGGAAAGTTAGAATCTCTTTGTTATTAGTATTCCGTGGGGTCAACAAAGGCTTTAGGTCTGTATGCTTATGGTTTGAAAAACGGGGCTCTGGTTTGTTTCTATTTGCGACATTATCTGTAGCTCCTTTAAATTTCTGGAGTAGTGGGTTGATCATTGCAACTACTTATACATTCAAGACCCAGGAGTTCAGTAAGAAATTACAACTCAAGTGGGAATTAAACATATGAATAACAATACCGAAAACAAAAAACCAAACCCACCGCCATGGAGTCAATTCCAACACATAGCGATTCTACAGGACAGAGTAGAATTGCCCCACAGGGTTTCCAAGGAGCAGCAGGTGGATTTGAACTGCCAACCTTTTGTCTAGCAGCCAAACAATTAACTACTGCACCACTAGTACTTCTAATAAGATATAAAAATCATGAAGGCTCACTGCTGATTTGATTAACTACCTAGTAAGAAAAATCAAATGCAAACAGAACATATATTTTCAAAGGCATAAAGATCTTTGAAAGTGATTTTTATTTATGTGTGAAGACCAAATCTTTATGAAATCCTCTCAAATCACTGGCAAATAACTAAAAACATGATTCCCTATTTTTTAGGAATGCGCATGCAATATTTTCTTAAGATGTATGCAATGACATTTCTAATGTGTTCTGATTTACCAATGCTACAATAAAAACTGCAAGAAATGAAAGATGTTCTTGTGACGTTTTTAACAACAGTTTTAAAAGTAAATGAAGGCTGGTTATACGTACTAAGTGGTGCAATGGTGAAGTGCTCAGCTGCTAACCGAAAGGTCCATCGTTCAAACCTATCAGCAGCTCCATGGGAGAAAAGACCTGGCGATCTGCTCCCATAAAGATTCAGCCTAGAAAACCCTATGGGTACTTCTACTCTGTCACATGGAGTTGCTATGAGTTGGAATCAACTAGTCGGCACCCAACAACATTTTACAGATCTGGGAAAACGAACCAGAGTCCTCCCCACAGGTCTCTGAGAAAGTCAACCAGAACCCTGGACACACTGGAACAGGAGTGAGAAAGGTGTTTGTCTTTTGAGCGTTACAGCAGAACCAGACAAAGCCGCTGTCACAAGCACGTTTTAAGACTTTGGCAGAGAGGGAGGATAAAAAATAAAAGGTAAGAGATAAGAAAAATGAGCAAGAAAGCGGTGCCTGTAGCAGGAAGTGAAAGCCGCTACCAACAGTTACAATGGGGGGCTGGGAGGGTGCGGGGGTTTGAATAAAGCAAAGGGCTGAACTCCAGGGCAACACATATTTACCCAGGGACTGACCAATGATTATCTTTCAAACTCAGAGCCACATCCCTAATCCATTTCTGCCTCTTATTGCCATTAGACCATCCTGTCTGTTTGGATATTAAAACGTAAGAGATTTCTGAGAAAAGTGAGAATCAAGATTTTGATACTCCGAGTCACTGAAACATGTTTACAAAGCATCCAATATAAAAATATGCTCTCCCAATAAATTTATTTGAACAAACTCTGTGTTTACGGTGTGATCTCGGGCAAATCATTTCTTACCTGCTCTGTATGTCCATCTCTTCCAATGCTTCTGTATCTCTGCATTACCAGGACCAGAACGGAACCCAAGAGGTTAGCTGTAGCCAGAACTACAGTCCACCCAACTTTTTTTGGACAAGAGTGAATCACAAGGGAAGGGGTTTACATTTCCACACATCGTGCACTTGACCCTCTCCTAAGCCTTGCTTATCATGTGGCCTTAGAAAATCCCCTGGCATCTCCAGTCACAGTTTCAGCATCAGGAGAACAATTTATCTCTACTTACTCTTGAGAGATAATGAGAAGATGAATTCATTAAAAATTTTAAAATTATTTTAAGAAAAAAAAGCTGAGGCTAACAATGAGTGGATGTAAACTGCTGGATTCACTCCCATCTACACCAATCAGGGGAGTGTCACCTGCTGCCCTCCTGGATCTGCCTCCGGTAACCAACCACCTAAAGTGTCACTTCCTCGCATCTTAACCAGGCATGCAGGATGCTATGGAAACAAGGACCTCACTCAACTGGACTTCGGGGGAGCAGCTACCTTAGCCAAGTTTCCTCTGAAAACTAGGAGGGACTTTGGGGGGAAAAATTTCACTTTCTGATTAAATATGATCTTTTAATTGCTTTCCTTGCTATTATAGCTTTTAAGGTATAATAATTTACTAAAGTTTTAAAGTCCATGTGTCTTAAAAAAATCATTATCTTTGGTACAGTTGTTTTTTAATGGCTTAATTATTCCTCTCTAGAGCTGGAGTTTTATCTGGAGTGTGGGGGTTGAAGGTGAGACTTGCTTTACCTCTGATTAATTACCATGGAGGGGTGAGGGAGTGGTACTCAATCTGTCCTTAACAGAACTAAAGAACACTCCTGCTATTTGAGAATAAATTTGGAGAAGCCAGAGAAGTATAATTTAAGCCTTGCCTTAGCTGCGCTACATTTTCAAACTAAGTGTAATGTGGTTAAAACTTACAAAGCGCTGTTTAAAAATAAAATCTTAGTCTCTTATAAGACTAAGGAAAACAACTGTTGCATTAGTCACCTTCAATCCACATTTTTTTTGTGTAGCTCCTGGCAACTTGCTTTGCCACTTACCTGGCAATGCCAGTCAGTCCTGCATCCCACCTGCCAGGGTAGATTTCTGAACCTCATGGAAAAAAGCCCCAGGTCTTCACTAAGCACAGGCACTAAACCAAGTAGCTTAGGTAGGAGAAATGCTTTGCTCATGGTTCAAGGTGCACCCACATTCTTCTTTTTTCAAAATAGGTAAGTCCATTTTTTTCATATTTCATTTTTAAAGTTTGCAGGTATGAATTTTACCAAAAATAAAACAGGATTATAAAACAACGTGTTCAGGGCCCATTAGAAATCATGATAATCCTTCGGTGGCACCTTAAGGTCGTAGGAACCAGCCCTCTGAAAACAACCAAAACGAAAGTCACAACTCCCAACCACCCAAACCCAGCTCCCCAGGACCATATCAGTCCGCGGGACAGTCGTCAGAGACAGTCCTTGCTGGACTCCCTGATTAAGGAGCCTATCTGCTAGTATAGAAAGCAAATGTTCTGATAGAAATTTTGCATCAAGGCCTAAACTCCAAAATCAAAGCTAAGAAAAACCTGCCAAGACACAGGACCCAAAAGGTAATGGAGGAAGCCTTCTGAGAAACAGACCACCTATGCACAGCAGGCCCAAGAGGAGAAGAGGCCAAGTTTAAGTAATGTATGCCAGAGCAAGTACTAATTTGTTGCTCTTCATTCCACATAAATATACTCAATTCTTTCATAGCAAGATCCCATGTTGATCCGGAGAACACACACAGAAGTAATCAAAGGCATTAGTAACAGATGGGATTGCCTTCAGGTTAGCAGCAGAGTGGAGCCTCCAAGATGGGACTCAGGGGAAGCCCTTTGCTCAGGAAATCCAATCCCACCCCTCAGGCAGGGCTTTACACTTCAAGTCCCCCAAATCAATTTTTTTAAGTGCCCCCTTAAGGAACTGCAGAATAAACAAACAGGTCTGGTGCTTTTCCTGGAACCCCTTTGGCCCCCACGACAGTATCAAATTACAGGGCTTTTCCTCCTAGATGTGGTCTTTTTTCTTTTTTAAAGATTATCACACATTCACTCATTGTGTGTCTACCGTTTCAAATACTTTGCAAATACATCCCCATTCTGAATCTCTCCCCAGTCTCCTAAGAATCTGGGAGGAGCTAACAAATGCAATTTGAATAATAATGAAGCGCCTGAACAATTTAATCATGAAAGGCAGCCCTAGAGACTCTAATAAAAAGGGTTGAAAGGCTTTATCTACAAAAATGTGGCCTGCATGCTCAACTGTGGGACCAATTACCGGGAGAGCAGAAGAGAGAAGTGCACAGGTGCAACACCAGTTTAAGCAAATGGAAAATTAGCACAAACCCTCCCTAGAGACAGGACACTATGAAAAAGGATGACTTAGAAAGCTTCTCTCTCATCTAACAGGCGCAAAGCTTAGTTAACTTTCTCCCCTTTTTGATTCATAGAAAGTAGAGCCTACCATAGGTAAAATAATAAAAAGAAAACTATCCTGGGGAGAAAGTCTTTGTGTAGAGAATTTTAAATAAGTTCAGTGAATTCTCCATAAACGTTCTTAAAAACCAACAGTCACAAAGACACTATCCCTCACACAATTTCTTCAATGTGAAATATTTTAAAAGTTAGTTCCTTCTCTAGGATGCACAGTTTCACCTGCGTAGATATATTTAAGAGCAACATTCTACTGACCTTTTCAAGTGACCATAAAATACAGGGCCTTTTCCTTGATTCTGAGGAAACAAAAAGGAATAACCTTTCTGGAATCCTAAAAAGCTCTTAAGAGCTTAAGAGTAAAATGCAGGAAGACCCCACAGGCTGAACGATTGCTAAATCCCGCTTCTTCAACAAGAAACAAGAGTTTGCTTCTCAGTGGCATTGTGTTCCCCCGCCCCGCGCTCACTCCCGGGCAGGCACTGTCAAGCTCAGGTGGTGACACCGACGGCAGATAAGGTGTCCTAACAACCGTATCTGCCCTGATCCAGGGAAACCCGCGGTCACTCAGTGACTCTGGGATCACCTGTGCGCACCTCCCCCCGCCGCCCCACAGGTTTCCCCCCCACGCCTCAGACCTAGGCGGCCCTAGGACCCCTCCCGGGGCGACACGGGACAAGACTGACACCCGCAGCTGCCGACGACCCTGCCAGTCACGCTGCCGCCGGCTGCCTTTTTTAGTCACAACATCTGACCCGGGCTTCAATGGCAGCCTTCAGGGAGTGGTCCAAGGGCGCCTAGAGCGGCCCCAATCCCCAGATCCTGAGGGGAACTCCGGGACAGGGGTGAAGGAGGCACTGGCCCTACAAGGAGCCAGAGAGCGTGCGTTCCTCCTGCCCAGACACTCCCTCCCTTCCTTCCTCCCCCTCTCCACCCACCCCGGTCCCCCTTCCGTCGCCTGTACCCGGTCTCCCCCATTTTGTAGCTCGCGGTCGCTCCTCTGGCACCCCTCCCCGCAACTCCGCTCCACTGGAGTCCCTCCAAGTCGGCGGCCCGCTAGCCTGGCCCGGCCGGGGGCGGGAAGAGGCCGAGAGAAGGGAAGGGGCGCAGGCTGAGAACGCGCGGGTCGGGGGGCCGGGCGCTCACCTCCCTCCTCCGCCCCGCTGTCCGGGTCGGCGTCCGAGGAGTCGGGCCCGTCCCCGTAGTCCGCTAGCCCCACCAGCTCATCCTCCTCTTCGTCGTCGTCCTCGTCTTCCGGCTGCGGCTTCCCCAGCACCTGGCTCATCGCGCCCACCGGCCGTCCGTCCCGGGGGCGGCAGGGGTCCCAGGTTGGCGCGAAGCCTTCTCGCCTGTCACCCGCAACCTATCTCTGAATTTGGGTTTTGTCTGGAGCTTGGCGGGGGCCGCGCGTCCCCCGCGGCGGGCGGCGCCCAGGTCTAGGTCCCGCGGTTCCCGGCGCGCCCAGAGCCCCCTCCCCCGCCCAGCCCGCCGGCGGAGGAGTCAGCCGGAGCGCGGCAGTTCCTCCCCGAGGAGCGAGAGAGACTGCGTGACCCGAGTCACCTGACACACACTGTCACACACTCACATACACACTCACACACACATACACACACCCCTCACGGGCGCGCGCGCGCTCGGCCGAGGCCACACAGACTCTCACAGGGAGAGCAGGGCGGCACGGGCCCCCACACACGCACACACAGACATAACCCGGTATTGGGCCCCCGAGATGCGGCGCAGTCTTCCACCGCGGCTGCGCGCCAGGGGCCCTCACGCGCCGCTCCAACACGTGGTCCCCAGCACAGGATGGCGAGGTGTGGGGGAGGGGGGACTGCACACCCTGAGACTCATTCCCCCCGAAAACACACCGGTACTGTTCCCCGTGCCCCCACCCTGGGCGGCCGTCTCCAGTTTTCAATCCTGGGCGATGATTCCTATCCACGTGAGCTACCCCGCAACGCGGCGCTCAAGCCCCTACACCAGAGCAGCGTGCGGAGGACACCGGGTGAATGCTGGAACGCGCCAGGAAGAGAAATGCACAGCGGAGGCTCAGTCTCCATGGCAGTTGCCTTTTAGCGTACGTTTTGGTTCAAAGTGCTTCCCACCAAGACTATTAAAAAATCAGGCCTACCCAGATGCAAATTTTTCTGAAGTAATACATGCTTCATGACTGACTAAACTGAATAATAATTCCTCTACAGCGACTTGGAAAAGGTCTGTGTATAACACGCTCAGGGGCGATTCATGCTCCACCTCCTAATGGCTCACTGTTGCATAGACTGTAATCCCACATCTCAAAATAAAATGTTTCAAAGCTTTTGTGTGTGTGGCAATGGGGGGAGGAGAAATTCTCAAATAGAAAGAGCAGCAATGTGGGGGTGAGACTAAAACCTGCATTCCTCCTTGACAAGCTTTTCACCACAGGACATACTGTACCCACCCTTTCTGGGTACTACAAAAAATCACGTGGATGAACTTTCCTCTGTCAAGCACAATACTAACCCGCTGGCCTGCATGGTTACCCAGATCCTACAGGTGCCAGCTTAGCAGGTGGTATGGGGGAGGAGAGGAGGAGAAAGGGAGCTGAGGCTGGAGGCTCTTTGGTCCAAGGGTGCTACCTCTGTAGTGAATATTTATTCAGCACCTACTATATTCCAGGGGCTGGGCTAAATAGGGGCTCAAGGATGCTCAGGGCAATATTCCTGGCCTAGTGGAGGTCTCAATCTAGCAGCTCACGACTCAGATCCTGGATTTTTCAGTAGTTCTGGGTGTTTAAAGTGGATACGGACACTTTCTAGGAGGTGGCTATTTCTAATTGAAAAGGTCCTGGGATTTTGCAAGTAGAGGCAGTATAACTTGGTATGACTGTATCAGTCAAGGTCCTTCCCAGGAGGAAACATGGCACATGCAAAGATTTTCACTGAGAAGACTATGGTAAGTGAAGGGACAATTTACAAAAGTATGGGAGGGTTTGGGGAATCAACACAAGAATTAGCAGCAGTGGGAAAAGATTATCACCCCTAAATATGTCGGGGTAAAGGAAGGGAGCTGGAGTCCTATAGAGGGACAGCAAAGCAGGAGCTATGGCTGGTGAAGAAACAGCCACTGGCAGAACCACCTCATATCAAGAAGGCAGTAGTGGAAAGAAGTACCCTGAGTACCCTGACCTCTCTCTGCTCCCATTCTTCACCTTTCAGTAAGTGCTTTCCATTGGCCAAACTGGAAGCCAGAGGCCAAGGGAGCCCTGGAACTCAGTCCACAGAAGTCAGCCTCAAAACACAGAGATTGGGGAGGGAGGGCAGAGAGTAGATCCAGAGGGCTAGGGAAGCATAACGAACAAAGCAGGCTGTACTTACTCTCATCACTGAAAGTTACTTAAATTTTCTAACTCTGATTCTTCATCAGTAAAACATTATCCCCTCCAAGAGTTATTACCCAAACTCTTTGCTGTCTAGTTGATTCCAACTCATAGTGACCCTATAGGACAGAGTAGAACTGCCCTATAGGGTTTCCAAGGCTGTAAATCTTTAGGAAAGCAGACTGCCACATCTTTCTCCCACTGAGCAGCTAGTGGGTTCAAACTGCCTACCTTTAGATTAGCAGCCGAACGCTTAACCACTGCACCCCAAGTCTCCTTCCAAGAGTTATTAGGAGGATTAAATGTGAAAAAAAAATTGTAAGTTACTTACAAACCCTGTTTTCTAGGACACAGTAAGTGCTCAATGAATGCTGACTATTTTCATCCATTCTATACAAGGAAGTTCACAAAGGAAATTTGTAGACTTCACGCTATCCCAGAATGAGCCCACTAGCCTGAGAAGGCCCTGTAGCCGGCTGAATCAAACTGCAGAGGGCTTCTTATGAGACCCCAGAAGCCTGTCCAAGGTCAGCCCAGATCTTCAAGGAATCCCTGGGCTGGTTGCTGACTGTGTATACTCCATGGACCCAGGGATTCAGGACAGGACAGTTTATAACCCAGCAGCCCCTCTGTGTCTGAAGCTCAGAAAGGACAGAGATACCTGCTTTCCCTAAGAAAGAGATCTTAGGGGGAAATACTGACAGTAGATTGATAAAATATTTAAGAATTAGACCATTCTTTGAGAAAAATAAAAGGAACAAATTCCATAAAAATTCAACTAAAGCCCAATCCTCAATTATGTTCCACCCCAAGCCAGATAAAAGAGTCATAGACAAAGAAATTCTAATTTACTATCATTTCAGAAATTTCTAATATTAATAAAGTTTGGACAAACAGCACAGAGAAATGCTTTATTGCTTTTCTTCTTTTGCTGTTATAATTTCAATACTGTCTGCTTTCAAAAACAAGGGCTATGTTGAAAATATCTTAGAAATAGAAGTTCTTGAATTTAAAAAATCATATGTGTGGGATATTTTTCCCCAGAATTTAAATAAAAATTGAAAAACACTAAAGGAACCCTGGAAGCCTTTGAGAAACTCAGTGTTGGCTCTGATGGGTGAGTTGGCTGCTGCCTTGGCCCTCTCTGGCCTGGAGTTTAGGCTGTCTGTGGCTGTCTCCATGGGAGAGCGTTCTCAAGAATGTGAAGATTTGTCTCTGGGCTACCCACGTGGTTTTTGCTATTGTATGTAACCATGGCAGTTTTCCTTATACATGATATGTGCTTAATAAATGTTTATGCAGTGAATGAAAGAAAGAAAAGAAGAGAGGAAAGCACATAGTACATAGTACATAGTCTCTACACAGACCTGGCATATTTTTGAAAGAAATTTCAGGAAGAAACAGAGGTCAGGTTTTCTGCTTACCCGAAACTTTGCGAAATGCTACAGTGAGGTAAACATAAACTGTGAGCTACAAGAGAGCAGCCAGGAATGAGCTGGCATACAAGAGATGATAACTCTTATTCTTTTGCCTATCCATCGTCAGTTCAGGACTGTAGAAGATTAGAAGATACTACAATATAATGACTATAAATGCTTATTTTTATTTTTACTAACTCTTCTAAAGAAACACAAAAAAACCTCCTAACTTTTAGAGACACTTTACAGCATCATAAAAGATGAGCTATTGCCCATTAAAATTTAACCAACTAATATTTACTAAGATTTACCATGAATGGAACACTGTTAAGTTATAAAATAATATAAACTTCAAAATATTAAGTAAGCATTATTGTTCTCCCCACTTAACAGATAAAAAACTCAGGTTAAACAATTTTCCCAAGGCACCCCATGGGGTGAATAGTGGAACTACTTTGGAACAAAGCCAGCTTTACATTAGACCTTATTCCTATTTAATGGTCTGAGGCTAAAGTCAATTACATTACAGCAATTGAGCTGAAATGGGGGAAGGGGGTGGGGAACTGGCTCCTAGTCTCCTAGGTAAAGGAGTAAAACACACACCCATAACCCATTGCCATCGAGTCAATTCCAACTCATAAAGATCCTATTGGACAGAGTAGAACTGCCCCATAAAGTTTCCAAGGAGGAGCTGGTGGATTCGAACTGCTGACCTTCTGGTTAGCAGCTGAACTCATAACTATTGGGTCACCAGGGCTCCTAAACACACAAAGACACATAAAAATTGATGCGTTGTCTCAGGCCGTTTAATTTACAGAATTCTCTGGAAAAAAAAGAAAAAAATTGAAGAGTTTCCTAACCAACAAAAATTAGAAAACCTCTTAATAAAATTGTTGACCATCAGCTTTCCTCTTACTAGGAACACAAATAGCAAGTTATTTAGTACCGTATTAGTTTTGTATGTCTATCTTGTACTATATTCTAAGCTAAAGTATAAAATCTAAGTGTATTTTGGCTTTAAAATTTGCGAGTTTGAGTTTTAAAGGTCAGAAGTTTGTGTCCTTATTTCAGTGAATTATTTTGCTGTTACCAATAAGATATCTTGTGACAAGAAGCATAACAGCCATTTAAAAGAACCTGTACAATTTAGGCAGAGTAACTGCAGTCCTGAATAGGGCAAGCAATTAAATACGGCCTGCATCCTGCATCTTAGGGTATTCTGAGGCATCTGATGGCATCGCGCCTCATTCCTGCGATTCACATCTTGAAAAGCTTTCACACTTTCTCTTATCTTGAAAAGCTTTCACACTTTCTCTTAAAATACGTATTTAAGCTATTCTCTCTTGAAGCAAACAAAGGAAAGAACTTTCTACAGAATCTTGTTGGACTCCTTCTTATTCAAGGAAGTCAACCAAATTTCTCAAAACAGCAGATCACAGCCTCAAACTCACCTAAGACATCTGATGAAATCATTAAAAATCATGAAATCATTTCCACTGAGGCAAACCATTAAAGAGATTTCATTTTTAAAATGTTTTGACATTTTAAAAATATACATATGCTTGGCTTGGAGGTTTAGGGTGATGGCTTCATGGGACATCCCAGTTAATTGGCCTAATATTGTTTGTAATGCTTCTGTTCTACCTCCTAGTTTCAGGCGTAGTGCCTGGAGTCTTAAAAGCTTGCAAGCCGCCATCCAAGACACAGCAATTAGTCTCTATTCACCTGGAGCAATGGGGGAAGAAAGAGAGCCAGGAGTAGGAGGAGGTTATGCATAGCTAATTGCTTCCATGAAGAACTGCCTCCTTTGTTATGAGACCAGAAGAAATGGATGATGCCTGACTACAATTACTAAAAGTTTTGATCAAAGATCCTATAAAAGAATCCTGATCAAAAGGAGGAAAATGTGAAAGAGAATTACAAGTTCTCATGGAATTAAATTTTTCTGGATGAAATCCCCTAACCTATTGTCCTGAGATAATCTTTAATCCTTAAACCATAAACCAAAAATATCCCCTGGAGTCTTCTTTAAACCAAACAATAGTTTAGCTTAATTAGTGAAAAAATGTCAGCCTTGAGCATTGCGCTCTTTTAAAAAACTGTATGGGATCAAATTGACAACAGCAGCTTGAAAGGTTAAATAGGAAGCTTAAGGGGCAGTGAGTTTATGTCAATGGGGGAGAAACAATTCAGGAAAGGAGGGTGAGAATGGTTGCACAACTTGAAGAATGTAATCAATGTCACTGAATTGTACATGTAGACATTGTTGAATTGATGTATGTTCTGACGTGTATATTTTCAACAGCAACAAAAAAATGATTAATTCATTAAAAAAAAAACACGTGGCAAAATAGTCAAACAGCACAAAAGAATTTCTAGTGAAAGTCCGTTTCTTTCCCTCCCCTGACTTACCATCCATGAGAAAAAGAACAATACTGTCTTTAAATGTGCAAACATATTTGTAGCCATTATAACTAGATGCCATTGAGTAGATACCGACTCATGGTGACCTTATGCGTGTCAGAGTAGAACTGTGCTCCATAGTCGTGACCAAGACAGACAAGGTTCTGCCCTCATGGCATATTCTAATGGGATAGACCAACAAGACAAAAAGGAGAAGAAAAACAGAACACGAAGACAATTAGACTCCCAGCTGAGTGTTTAACCATTGCAAAAGCCAGATATTCAAACCTTGAGATTCTCTTGTAACGGGCCAGTAAGATGTGAGGAGGAATCCTGCTCACATGTGAGGAGGACTTCTAGCAAAGAGTTCGCTTCCTGGTCCAAAGGTTGATGAATCAGAAAAATCCCCTGACACCATCCTTTCCTGCTTTGAACACGGTTGTTTAAGAACATGGTGCTTGGAGTGGGGGAAGCCATCTTGCGAGCATGGGGTAACAGGCCTAAGACAAAACAAAACACGCACACACAAAAAAACACCAGCGCTCTGGGAATGGTAGAATAGAAAGGAGTAAGCCTGGATGGCCTTGCTGAGCTGCTGAACGCAAACCTAGGAATGGCTGGCCCCAAATTTCTTATTTTATGAGAAAATTAGAAATCCATTCCTTAAGCCAGTGCTTCCCCACCTTGTCAGGTCATGGCACAAATAGAAAATGATATTATTTGTATGGCACACTAAGGTAAAAGGGCAGGCCGCTTGCAGCCAGAGAGGACTGGCTCAGACCCTGCTCAACCACCCGAGATCCTGCCCATCTGCTCCAAAGGCTGAGAGGATCAATAACTTGGCCATACTTATAACCCATTTATGTCCAACAGTAGTCTGGATAAATAAATTGTGGTATATTCTCACAATGAAATACTATATAGAAGAGAAATTAAATAGCTGAGTCTCAGAAACACAATGCTGAGTGAAAAAAGCAAGTTGCACAGGAATCATGCACTCCATTTACAAAAAGTTCAAAAACAGGCAAAACTGAGCAATGCAGTGTTTAGGGATACATATATATGTAACAGAACAAGGAGATACTGTGCGGTTTAAAGTCAGGAAAGGTGTGCATCAGGGTTGTATCCTTTCACCATACTTGTCCAGTCTGTATGCTGAGTAAATAATCTGAGAAACTGGACTATATGAAGAAGAAGGTAGCATCAGGATTGGTGGAAAACTCATTAACAACCTGCAATATGCAGATGACACAACCTTACCTGCTGAAAGTGAAGAGGACTTGAAGCACTTACTGATGAAGATCAAAGACTGTAGCTTTCAGTATGGATTGCACCTCAACATAAAGAAAACAAAAATCCTCACAACTGAACCAATAAGCAACATCATGATACATGGAGAAAAGATTGAAGTTATCAAGGATTTCATTTTTAATTGGATCCACAATCAATGTCCATGGAAGCAGCAGTCAAGAAATCAAAGGATGTATTGCATTGGGTAAATCTGTTACAAAAGACCTCTTTAAAGTGTTGAAAAGCAAAGGTGTCACCTTTAAGACTAAGGTGTGCTTGACCCAGGCCATGGTGTTTTCAATCGCCTCATATGCACATGAAAGCTCAACAATGAACAAGGAGGACCAGAGAAGAATTAATGCCTTTGAATTATGGTGTTCTCGAGGAATACTGAATATACCATGGACTGCCAGAAGAACATATCGGGCTTGGAAGAATTATAGCCAGAATTCTCCTTAGAAGCAAGGATGGCAAGACTTCTTCTCACGTACTTTGGACATGTTGTTAGGAGGGACCAGTCCCTGGAGAAGGACATAATGCTTGGTAGAGGGTCATTGAAAAAAGGAAGACCCTCAATGAGATGGATTGACACAGTGGCTACTACAATGGGCTCAAGTATAGCAAGGACTGTGAGGATGGCACAGGACTGGGCAGTGTTTCCTTCTGTTGTATATAGGGTCGTTATAATTTCGATCCAACCTGACGGCACCTAAGAACACAACAACATAAATGTAACAAGAAAATTAGTAACAAAAAATTCAAGATGGTGGTTTCCTCTTGAGGAGATGGAGAATATGATCATGGAAGGCTTCCTGAGTGGAAACTTCAGCAAGAGCAGTTTCAGTGGAGTGGTGGGGACAAAAGCCAGAATAGGTGGGCTGAAGGAGGAACTGAAGCTAACGACATGGAAGATGGTGTAATCAATTTATTAAAGAAGTATTGCTGGGAATAGGAGCAGATTATATTTTCACAAAGCGGTTAAAATTTTTATTCACAAAGCAGACTTCTTTCTCACAAGGTAGAAGAGGGGGTAGTGGTATGGCTATATGAGGCTGGCTATGATTGAGCTGGGGCCCTGGTGGCACAGTGGTTAAGAGCTCAGCTTCTAACCAAAAGGTTTGCAGTTTGAATCCACCAGCCACTACTTGGAAACCCTATGGGGCAGTTCTACTCTGTCCTATAGGGTTGCTACGAGTCAGAATCGACCTGAAGGTAACAGGCGGGTTTTTTTTTTTTGTGACTGAGCTGAACAGAGGGGCAAAAATGGAGCAGCAGGCAAGGAGCCCTCCTCACACGAAGGGAGATTTAGGCATCTCTTTTCATTTGCTGCCCAAAGCTTGTGTGCCCACTTGGAGAACAGCAAGCAAAACCTCCAAGCAGCTCACACACTGCCTCTGCTTTCTGCTCTCATGAGGCCCCCATGCCAAGAATTCCCATTAATCAAGGTCTCTGAACAACCACAGACCAGCCAGCTCCCAGAAGCACTCACAAGTCTTGCAGTCTGGCTTGGGCTTTCTGCTTCTTTTAGCAGAATTAATGCATAATTGTTCTGACTGCCCGCAAATATAACTTAAAACCCCATGTCACTGTGACTTTATGGTGATTTTTAAAACCCCCTAAAGAAGTAGAGGAGTCCCTGCGTGGTGCAAATGGTTAAGGTGCTCGGCAGCTAAGGTTGAAGGTTCAGTCCACCCAGAGGTGGGCTGGTGACCTACTTCTGAAAAATCATACATTGAAAACCTGATGGAGCACAATTCTACTCTGAAAGATATGAGTCGGATTGACTTGATGGCAACTGGTTTAGACAAATGGAGCACTCTGTTTCTTTGGAAGTTTTTTCAAAGAACTAGTTAGCAAAACTCCTTAATCTTGAAAAGCATAAGGGAGAAATGATTGCATTGGAAGATCATGTGTACATACCTTGACTTTGGGGGTTCACCTGGAGCCCAGTGATAACCTGCATGGAGAGGAACCCACAGCCACTAGTGGGCAGGGAAGGGTCTGTATTCTCTTAACAACTTCAAGTGGGCAGTGACAGGGATGGGGGGCAGATGTGAAGAAAGCTAAAGGAAGTGAGGTTTCAGAGCCTGCAAAGTAAAACTGCAGCTATAACTATGGGGTGGGGGAAGTTCCTCAAAGTAGTAAGGGAAAATCAGACATCTCGGCTGCTAACCAAAATGTTGGCAGTTTGGATCCACCAGCTTCTTGATGGAAACCCTATGGGGCAGTTCTATTTTGTCCTATAGGGTCGGTATGCATTGGAATCGACTCAACAGCAATGGTTTGTTTGGTTTGTTGTGGCAGAGGCTATTTGGATTTCTCCTGGCTGGGATAATGCTCTCTGAAGGAGAGAGGGGGACAAATATCTCAAGAAAAAGGAGGATATTATCATGTTTCTGTTTCCCCTGGAAACCAGGTCTACTTCAAAAGGGATGGGAAGATCAGTTCCAAAATGAGCTGTCCAGAGCCTCAGGTAAGACTGAAACTCCATTCTAGGGTTCTGCCTCACCCTCCACCTCTGCATTTGCAGAGCAGTTACCTGTTATGCTTTTTCGTAGGGTAGAATAAGGTCCCATTCATTCATTCAACTATAATTTATTGAGTACTTACTATGCTCAGGGCACTATTCTTGTTCTTGTCGTTAGGTGCTGTCCAGTTCCAACTCATAGTGACCCCGTGTACAAAAGCACAAAACATTGCCCGGTCCTGCGCCATTCTCACAATCGTTGTTATGCTTGAGCCCACTGTTGCAGCCACTGTGACAATCCATCTCGTCAAGTGTCTTCCACTTTTTTCGCTGACCCTCTACTTTACCAGGCATGATGTCCTTCTCCAGGGACTAATCCCTTCTGATAACATGTCCAATGTATGAGATGAAGTCTTGCCATCCTTGCTTCTAAGAAGCATTCTGGTGTACTTCTTCCGAGACAGATATGTTCTTCTGGCAGTCCATGGTATATTCAATATTCTTCACCAACACCATAATTCAAAGGCATCAGTTCTTCTTCAGTCTTCCTTATTCATTGTTCAGCTTTTGCATGCATACAAGGCAATTAAAAGCACCATGGCTTGTGTCAAGCACACCTTAGTCTTCAAGGTAACATCTTTGCTTTTCAAAACTTTAAAGAGGTCTTTTGCAGCAGATTTACCCAGTGGAATACGTCCTTTGATTTCTTGACTGCTGCTTCCATGGACATTGATTGTGGATCCAAGTAAAATGAAATCCTTGACAACTTCAATCTTTTCTCCGTGTATCATGATGTTGCTTATTGGTTCAGTTGTGAGGATTTTGTTTTTTTTATGTTGAGGTGTAATCCACACTGAAGGCTATATAGTCTTTGATCTTCATCAGTAAGTGCTTCAAGTCCTCTTCACTTTCAGCAAGCAAGGTCATGTTATCTGCATATTGCAGGTTGTTAATGAGTCTTCCACCAATCCTGATGCCACATTCTTCTTCATATAGTCCAGCTTCTCGGATTGTTCGCTCAGCATAAAGACTGAGTAGGCATGGTGAAAAGATACAACCCTGACGCACATCTTCCCTGATTTTAAACCACGCGGTATCCCCTTATTTTGTTTGAAACAACTGCCTCTTGGTCTATGTACAGGTTCCACATGCTCACAATTAAGTGTTCCGGAATTCCCACTGTTTGCAATGTTATCCATAATTTGTTATGATCCACACAGTTGAATGCCTTTGCATGGTCAATAAAACACAGGTAAACAGCTTTCTGTATTCTCTGCTTTCAGTCAAGATCCATCCAACATCAGCAATGATATCCCTTGTTCCGCGTCCTCTTCTGAATCCGGCTTGAATATCTGGCAGTTCCTTGCCAATGTACTGCTGCAACCGCTTTTGAATGATCTTCAACAAAATTTTACTTGTGTGTGATATTAATGACATTGTTCAATAATTTATGCAGTCTGTTGGATCACCTTTTTTTGGAATAGGCGTAAATATGGATCTCTTTCAGTCGGTTGGCCAACTTTCAGTCTTCCAAATTTCTTGACATAGACAAGTGAGCAGTGCTGCATCCGTTTGTTGAAACATCTCAATCGATATTCCGTCAACCCCTGGAGCCTTGTATTTCACCAATGCCTTCAGTGCAACTTGGACTTCTTCCTTCAGTACCATTGGTTATTGATCATATGCTACCTCCTTAAATGGTTGAATGCCAGCTAATTTTTTTTGTGATTCTGTGTATTCCTTCCATCTTGTTTTGATGTTTCCTGAGTTGTTCATTATTTTCCTTGGTAGAATCCTTCAGTATTACAACTCGAGGCTTGAATTTTTTCTTCAGTTCTTTCAGCTTGAGAAATGATGAGTGTGTTCTTCCCTTTTGGTTTTCTAACTCCAGGTCTTTGGACATTTCATTATAATACTTTACTTTGTCTTCTCGAGCCACCCTTGAAAATCTTCTGTTCAGCTGTTACTTCATCATTTCTTCTTTTCACTTTAGCTATTCTATGTTCAACAGCAAGCTTCAGAGTCTCTTATGACATCCATTTTGTTTTTTTTCTTTCTTTCCTGTCTTTTTAATGATTTCTTGCTTTCTTCATATATGAAATCATTCCACAACTTGTCTGGTCTTGAGTCATTAGTATTCAACTCATCAAATCTATTCTTGAGATGGTCTCTAAATTCAGATGGGATAGACTCAAGGTTGTACTTTGGCTCTCATGGACTTTTTCTAATTTTCTTCAGTTTCAACTTGCACTTGCATATGAGCAACTTATTGTTCCGAAGTTGGCCCCTGGCATTGTTCTGACTGATGATATTGAGCTTTTCCATTGTCTCTTTCCACAGATGCAGTTAATTTGACTCTTGTGTCTTTTATCCAACGAGGTCCATGTGATAGTTGCTGTTCATGTTGTTGAAAAAAGGTGTCTGCAATGAATAAATCATTAGTCTAGCAAAATTCTATCATGTGATCTCTGGCATTGTTTCTATCACCAAGGTCATATTTTCCAACTTTGTTTCCTTCTTTGTTTCCAATTGTCGAATTCCAATCACCAGTGATTATCAGTGCATCTTGATTGCATGTTTGATCAATTCAGACTGCAGAAGCTGGTAAAATCTTGAATTTCTTCGTCTTTGGCCATAGTGGTTGGTGTCTAAATTTGAATAATAGTAATATTAACTGGTCTTCTTTGTAGGCTTATGGATATTATCCTATCTCCGACAGTGTTGTGTTTCAGAATATATCTTGAAACGTTCTTTTTGACAGTGAATGCCATTCCTCTTCAATTTGTCATTCCCGCTATAGTAGATCATGATTGTCCAATTCAAAATGGCCAATACTGGTCCATTTCAGCTCACTAATGCCTAGGATTTTTATGTTTACACTTTCCATTTCGTTTTTGACAATGTCCAATTTTCCTAAATTCATACTTTGTACATTCCAGGTTCCAATTACTAAGGATGTTTACAGCTGTTACTTCTCGTTTTGAGTTGTTCCACATCAGCAAATGAAAGTCCTGAAAGCTTTACTCCATCAATGTCATTAAGGTCGATTCTACTTTGAGGAGGCAGCTCTTCTCCAGTAGTATTTTGAGCGTCTTCCAACCTGAAGGGCTCATCTTCCGGCACTGTATCAGTCAATATTCTGCTGCTATTCATAAGGTTTTCACTGGCTAATTTTTTTCAGACGCAGACTGCCAGGTCCTTCTTCCTAGTTTGTCTTAGGCTGGAAGCTCAGCTGAAACCTGTCCACTATGGGTGACCCTACTGGTATTTGAAATACTGGTGGCATAGCTTCCAGCATCACAGCAACTCGTGAGGCACCACAGTAAGACAAACTGACAGAAGCATGGGGGGCACCATCCTAGGTACTGAAAAACCACCTGTGAAAGAAAACAACAAAAACAGAGTGAGATAACGGCATGTAAAATGTGAAGGCTCTAGGCTTTTGCTGGATCCATATGGGATGGTTCCATCAAGCTACTTACAGACAAGCTGTTTGGAATAAAGTCTTCCTTTCCCCTCTGCAGCTAGATCACTCATCACTGTTGTTTAGCTTCCACTAAGCAGCCCCAGTTGAGTGAAATTTTCTGAAATATCCACTTGGCTACGTGTGGGGGACTTGATGTTTCTCCTCCCAGTTTATCTCTACCTCCAGTAAACCTCACAACCTCACCCCACTACTTCTCCCTTTCCTCCCACTCTTCGGAAGGATGCCGCTTGGGCGTCAAAAGGGCAGTAGCCCCAAGTCAGAGTTCGCTGCAGACCTACGACAGCTCCAGGCCCGTGGGGGCCACCTCCTACCCAGTCCCGGCCTCGGTTGGGGCGGTGATTCGCTCCCGCCGCCGTGCCCCCAGCCGGCCGCTGCGGGGCGCTGTGCTCCTAGTTTAGGGGCCTCAGGCGGGGCGGGGCCGAGCCGCGGGCAGAGGGCCCTGCGGGCGGCCGGGCGCGGCGGGCTCCGCCACCGGTAACCTGCGGGAACGGGGAGCGCGGCCACGCGAGCGAGCGGCTGGAGGTGGCGGCGCGGAGCAGCGCCGAGGCCAGGGGCCGCCGAAGCCAGCGGGAGCCTGTCCTCCTCATCTCCTCTCGCCCCCTGCCGGGTCTCCAGCATTGGTCCCTGCGGCGCGGACGCCCGGCACGGGAGAGAAAGGTACCGTGCGACCTCGCCGGGTCCCTTCGAGACCACCTCCCCATGCAAGGGCCAGCGCGCCCCACTTCGGGGTGCTTCTGATCGGAGGAGGTGTTGTTGGGGGTAGGGGACGTTTCTCCCTGGGTGCCCGCAGACCGCTGTCTGGGGTTGGGGCGGGGAGGACCCGCCGGAGCGCGTCGCCCCCTTTCTTGCGGCCTCCCGGAAAGTCCGGGCGGGAAGATCTGTCCGGCGCATTTCCCTTTAAGCTTTGCCTTAGTTGCCTCTCTAGAATATGGAACTTGGGGTAGGCCTTACAGAACTTTTCATCTTTGCTCGTCCCCCACCCTTTCCCCAGTGAGCTCAAAGAGTTTGAAGAAAGTGCGGGAGGGGGCGGGCGATGGTGGCACGAGGTGTGTCTCCCAGCTGAGGCGGCAGGCGGTCTGCGGGCGTACAGGAAGGTCCCTTCTTGTCTTTTTGCGCTCCCTGCAGCCCCTGGCCCCCGGCTGGCTCAGAGTGACCCGGCTGGGGCGCGCCGGCAGACTTTCTCCCGCTACCCCACACCGCTTTGAGGTACGGACGCCGGCAGATGAGGGCTGTTCTGCAACCCCTGGGGGAGATATTAGAGGCCTGCGGGAGCCCCAGCTCTGCTCGGGCTGGAATTAACCTCTGTAAAGAATTAGCAAGCGAGCACTTAGTCTGGTTTGGGTTTGGGCATCAGTTTATGGACGCTTACTTGGAAATTTAATTGAGGTGGTTCTGGTAGATTTGCGGGGGGCGCGAAAAGGAAGTGGGGCATTATTTGTGACTCAAGAAGGACTTGAATTTCCTAAAACGGATCAAGAATGTTTTCCCTGAAGCACAGTGCAGTGGTTTAAGTGGTGGAGATTGACTTTAGGGTCATAAGATTGAGTCTTGAGGCCAACACTCGTTAGTTGTTTGACTTGGGAAAACCTACTTCTTTAAACCCTAGTTTTTATATTATTGTTTGCTGCCTTCGAGTTGCCCCCGACCCATGGCAACTCACGGAATGAAACAAACGCTGTGCAACCATTGTAATCCATAGAGTTTTTATTGACTGATTTTCGGATGTAGATTATCAGGCCTTTCTTCCTACTGCATATTAGTCGGGAAGCTATGCTGAAACTGTAAACTGGAGATATTATACTTAACCTTGTAATTTTGTTGTGGAAATTAAATGATACAAGTAAAATACTTGGCATGGTACTCATGAGTATTATTCTTTTTGTGGATCTGTAGGCAACATATTCGTGTGTGTTGTCATTGTTGCTGCTGAGTTAATTCCTATTCAGAGTTGCTCTGTAATAGAACAACTTTAACTAATCTTTAAGGGAGCAGATTGCCAGGTCTTTTCTAACGTGGAGCTGCTGGTGGGTTCAAACGGTGGACCCTTTGGTTAGCAGCCAAGTGCTTAACCATCGTGCCACCATGGCTCCTTCATTCATACATAGGTAATATTTATTAGGCCAATGTAAATGGAAAGAACTGGGCAATGAAGTCAGATACACTTGGGATCTGCTTGACATTGCAAAGGGGTCCTTCATTCTTAAAATAGCAGTAGCAACGGCAACATTGTTGTTTCCCCATGTAGTAGGTACCCCTGTACATGTTAAACTCTCTTCCAGCATACATACCACGTGCTTAAAACAAACAAACAAACACCAAACCCATTGCTGTCTAGTCGATTCCAACTCATAGCGACTCTACAGGACAGAGTAGAAGCCCCACAGGGTTTCCAGGGATTGGCTGGTGGATTCGAATTGCTGACCTTTTGGTTAGCAGCTGAGCTCTTAACCACTGTGCATCAGGGCTCCACCAGGTGCTTAAAACCCGTTGCCTTCGAGTCGATTCTGACTCATAGCAACCCTATAGGACAGAGTAGAACTGCCCCATAGGGTTTCCAATGCTGTAAATCTTTACAGAAGCAGACTGCCACATTTTTCTCCCACGGAGCCACTGGTGGGTGTGAAACGCCAACCTTCTGGTTAGTAGTTGAGCACTTAACCACTTTGCCACTGGGACTCCTTATACCATGTGTACAGACACATAAAACTTATAAGTACATTTTAAATAATAAGACTACAACGCACACCCACGTACCCAACTGAAGAACTAGAGTATTACTGGGATCTTAGAGCCCCTGTGTACTCCTCCCCATCACGTTCTACTCCCTTCTCCCCTTGCCCCCTGTTGTTGCTAGGTACCATCAAGTCAGTTCCGACTTACAGGAACCGTACGTACAACAGAGTGAAGTGCCGACCGCTCCTGCTCCATCCTCGCAATTGTTATGTTTGAGCCCGTTGTTGCAGCCACTGTGTCAGTCCATCTCTTTGAGGGTCTTCCTCTTTTTCGCTGACCCTCTACTTTACCAAGCATGATTGTCTTTCTCCAGGGACTGGTCCCTACTGATAAGATGTCCGAAGTATGTGACATGAAGTCTCAACATCCTTGCTTCTAAGGAGCATTCTGGCTGTACTTCTCCCAAGACAGATTTGTTCATTCTCTGGCAGTCCATGGTGTATTCAGTATTCTTTGACATTCGTACATTCCACCTTCCGATTATTAATGGATGTTTGCAGCTGTTACTTCTCATTTTGAGTCATGCCACATTAGCAAATGAAGGTCCCGACAGCTTGACTCCATCCACGTCATTAAGGTCGACTCTACTTTGAGTAGGCATCTCTTCCCTAGTCATATTTTGAGTGCCTTCCAATCTGAAGGGGTTCATATTCTGGCACTGTATCAGACAATGTTCTGCTGCTATTCATAACGTTTTCACTGGCCAGTTTTTTTAGAAGTAGGCCACCAGTCCACTATGGGTGACCCTGCTGGTATTTGAAATAGTGTGGCATAGCTTCCAGCATCATAGCAACAAGCAGGCCACCACGGTATAACAAACTGACCCGTTTCCCCTAGAGAACCACTATTCTGGATTTTGTGTTAATTTTTCCCTTGTTTTTCACACACAGTATTTTATATGAAAAGTACTGTAGAAAAGAAATTTTCAAACAAGCATTTGTACAATAACCTGGAGTATTCCTATTGAACTTAAAAGCAGGATATTGAGAGTTAAGATGTAAACCACAGAAGAAGCCGAGTCTCAAAGTGCTGTGATCTCCTAAATGTAGTCTCTCTCTTCAAAGTTTCTTCTAGGTTTCTCTGGCACAGAGCTCGGAGGGTGTGTTCTGTCTGTGCAGGGGAGGCCCAGTGTCTTCCAGCATAGCTTGGAGGCTGTAATTTTAAAAGCTTTGCTAGAGTCCTTAGGAACTGCAAAAATAGTAATTTGCATGCACGTGTTTTTGAAGTTTTTTTTAATACAAATTATCCAGGGGGCATTGTATGGGATTTTGAAGGATTAAGCTGACTAAGTGACCTTTAAAACCCGTTTTAACCCGAATTCTTTTCCTGGTTATTAGTTTGTGTCATAGTCTTTGTTTTTAAGTTATTTCTTTAGGGTCACTCAGCTTATCTTGGTGAATCTTGCACAGCTCTATTACTTCTTGGTTAAGGCAAAAATTACAAAGTTTCTTGGTTCCTGGAGCCCTTAGGATCTCAGTTTTTTTTTTTTTCTACAATGTCCCTAACTTTATTAAGTAGTTAATAATAGTTATGTCCACACAACTTAATAAGTATTTGTCTGGCAACTCAGAATCCATTTGAAAAAATAATACACAAATTTAGAGAAACAAAACAGTATTTCTCTATCTTTCCTAAGTAATCGCAATTACTCATGAGATCTGTGTGCCTGTTGGACGCTGCATAGCTTCTCAGATCTTGGAATCAAATTTAACATCGCCATTCTCATTTCCTGTTCCACATTGATTTTCCTGTAGCAATTGCTTTTTTATCACAACAACCACTGAAAGTCCCTCTTTACAAAAGATACAAAGTTATTGACAGGAATGGAACATGATCTAATGTTGAAACTGTGAGCTACCTCACTTGGTAGGTCCAGCAGTGTCCAACATGTGGAGTTCACTGTGTTTCTTTTGAAAATTTCAAATATCCTAAGTTGGCCCTATGAATTTGTTGCAGCACCCTAGGGTGCCTGGTGCACAATCTGGGAACTCTGGGTATAAGGTAAACCCTTTTCTGGGGAGAGGGCAGTTACTAATGGGTTTGCCTGGAGCAGCCTTGCTTTTCAGGTTAAGCTTCTGTGAGGAGTAGGCTAATTTTTTTTGCTGTTGTTGTGCTTTAGGTGAAAATTTGCAGAGCAAATTAGTTTCTCATTAAACAATTAATACACATATTGTTTTGTGACATTGGTTGCCAACCCCGCGATGTGTCAACACTCTCCCCTTCTCAACCTTGGGTTCCCCATTTCCATTTGTCTAGCTTTCCTTCCCCTCTTGCCTTCTCGTTCTTGCCCCTGGGCTGATTGACCATTTAGTCTTGTATACATCGTTGAACTACACGTGTTATTGTTTTATAGGTGTGTCCAATCTTTGGCTGAAGGGTGAACCTCAGGAATGACTTCATTACTGACTTAGAAGGGTGTCTGGGGGCCATACTCTCATGATTTCTCCAGTCTCTGTCATACCATTCAGTCTGGTCTTTTTTTGTGAGTTAGAATTTTGTTCTACATTTTTTTCCAGCTGTGTCCGGAACCCTCTATTGTGATCCCCGTCAGAGCAGTCAGTGGTGGTAGCTGGGCACCATCTAGTTGTGCTGGATTCAATCTGGTGGAGGCTGTCATAGTTGTGGTCCATTAGTCCAGGACTGGGCTAAATCTTGAATTTCTCATCTACATACGGTAGAATGGTTAATGTCTGTCTTGCAGGGACATTAAGAGAATTAAACTAGATACTGTTTATGAAAGCATCTATCAAGGACCTGGTATATAATAGATTCTCAAGAAACGGTAGTTTTATGAATATTTTCATAATTTATGATTAGTAAATTGTTATTGTTGGGTGCCATCAAGTCAATTCCAACTCATGACGACCGCATGTGACAGAGTCAACAGTGATGATGGTTACATGAATCTATATATGTGATAAGATTCATAGACCTCTACACACACACACACACACACACACACACACACACACACACACACACACAGAGCGAGTACCTGGAAAAACTGGTGAAACCCGAATAAGGTCTGTAGTTTAGTTAATAACATCATACCACTGTCAATTTCCTTGTCTTGATAATTGTGCTATGGTTATGTAAGATGTTGCCATTAGGGGAGCCTAGGTGAAGGGTGCACAGAAACTCTCCATCTTGTTTTTGGAACTTCGGAGTGAGACTAAAACTATTGCAAAATAAAGTTTAAAAGATTAAAACACACACACAAAAACCACTGATGGTGTCCTGTGCTGGGCTGCACCAGGGCACTGAGGTTAGGGACAGTGTAGGATGGTCAGAGAAGCCTAGGAGTGATATCACCTCCCCCTCCTTTTCATCCCCAGTCATGGGAGAAGAGCGGCAGAGATAACCATGTTCTCTCACTTATGGGGAAGTGTCTGCATATCATTGTAGGTTCCTACACCAACCTGAGGGGTGGCATTTAAAATTTCTCACTAAAATAGGAATTCTTAACCTGGAGTTCATTGGTGGGCTACAGATGCTCTAAGATTTCCCTGGAATTGTGTGTAAGGATTTGAGTGAAGGTTCATATGCATATTTGAGGAGGAAGCTTTCATCATATTCTCAAATGGTTCCCTAACCCAATGGTCAGTAAGCACAAGAAAATATTATTTACAGAGCTCTATCCACACCATGGAGCCCTGGTGGTACAGTGGTTAAGAGCTTGTTTGCTAACCAAAAGGTCAGCAGTTCGAATCCACCAGCCTCTTGTTGGAAACCCTATGGGGCAATTCAGCTCTGTCCTGTAGGGTCGCTATGAGTCAGAATCGACTCGATGGCAGTGGATTTGGTTTTTGTTGTTGTTGGTTTTATCCATTCCATAATGGTCTCCTTCACTTGAGTATCTTAGGCCCTTTTTGTTCCTTAGAGCACCTTTACCCTCTACCAACCTCTAGAGACTCTTTCTGCTCCAACCTGGGATAAGCCTCAGCAGTTCTTTTCCCTCAGATCCTCTAGCTACTCACCTGGATTCTGGCTACTGCACGAGCCATTCCTCAAGGGCCAAAGGAAGCCCCAATGTGGACTGTCTTAGAGTCCTCAGTAGGGCAGACATGAAACTAAAGTCTCTGTGTAGAGCTCAGCCTGACAACTATCACATCACTACTTGCCTTCCCTTAGGCTCTAGAAAAATATGAAGTAAATAACAATGCATGAGATACACAGCTATGGCAAAACTCATGAAGGGAATCCTGAATGACTAAAGTTTGGTAAATTCTGCCTTGGAGGATGCAAGCTTAATTTTAAGATTGTCTTCTGATGTACACTTATGTTTCACACATGTTGTAAGTACATACCAGATTAACCACCTTGGCCAGCAAATGAAACACATCACTTCTGCTCATATTCCATTGGCTGGAACCAGCCACATGGCCCCACCTAGATTCAAGAAGGCTGGGAAATGTCCCTAGCTGGGCAACTGTTTCCAAGCAACAATCATATTTTGGAAGGGAAACACAAAACTTTGGTTAAGTAGCCATCTTTGATACAAATAGGCTGTCAATTAATGATAACTGTCTTCATATAATTTATTTCTCACTTCCAAACATCTGTGTGTAAAATTTTATGTTGTCCTAGTGCAAGATGTGGATGAGAACCCCATACAGGAAACAATTGTATCATAATAGCTGTAGGAGCAAATAAAAATAGGATTAAGCCATCTAGGTTCATACTTTTATTCGGGAAGAAGCACATTTGACTTATTCAGAATCATCTAACCATGTAGAGAAACGTGAATTTGAGAAGGATGGGGCAGAGAAAGATTAGCGAAGGACAAGAATATGCATGTCTTATTGGCTTCTTGAGAGTTTAAAACTATTTCAAGCTGCTGGTAATAGGCTAATGTGAAACTATTTTCCCCTCCAAAAAAAGAAAGCAATCTTTGCCATGGACCGTATTATATAATTATAAAATGTACGTGTCACTTTTACTTATTTGCTCTTAAGGGAAACTAAAAGGAGCCGTGGTGGCACAGTGGTTAAATGTTTGGCTGCTGATCAAAAGGTCAGTGGTTCAAACCCACCAGCTGCTCCACAGGAGAAAGATGTGGCAGTCTGCTTCTGTTAAGATTATGGTCTAGGGAACCCTATAGGGCAGTTCTACTTTGTCCTATAGAGTTACCATGAGTCGGAATCAACTCGACTGCAACGAGTTTTAAGGGAAACTAAAGTTGTATGATTTAGGCCTGCTAATCTTATTTGCTTAAAGTAAACTCGTGCTTAGAAGGGAGTCATTTTGGCTATATCTAGCATCTGACAACTAAAAACAGGATATATTAAGGGATTGAAACAAAAACAAAAGATCACGTGAAAGTGTTGATCTGAGCTCCCTGTACCCAGTGAGAAACCAAAAAACCAAACCAAACCCGTTGCCATCGAGTTAATTCAGAGTCATAGGTGTGAGCACCCAGTGAGAGTCATGGAGAAACTGGTCCACAACTTTAGAAACGTAGACTAACTATAGTAATGCTTCATTTATCCATTACTATTTAGGTTGGGCTGTTCTACCTAAGAAATGTCCGATCACTTAAGTTGGAATCAACTCAATGGCTATGGGTTTGGTTTGGGTTTTAAGTCCTAATTTAAAAAAAAAAAAAGTTATATTTCTTGGTGCCTGTGTTGGAATTAAATATGCACTAGACCAAAGGTACCTCAGAAAACAGGCCTGGTGATCTGCTTCTGAAAGGTCACAACCTTGAAAACCCTATGGAGCAGTTCTACTCAGCACACACTGAGTTGCCATTGAGTCAGAATTGACTCAACAGCAATTAACAACAACAGACCAAGGGTCAGCAAATCCAGCCCACTGCTTGTTTACCTGTTTATCTTCTGGTTGCCTTCCTTAGACCAATAATTTTCAAATTTATCATGCTTAAGAATCATCTGGTTGAATCTGTTAAAAGTTCAGACATTCTCAGGCTCACTGCCTAGATTCTGATTCTGGGGAGGTGCAAGTTTAACATGTACCCCGGGGGTTCTGATGCAAGTAGCCTGTGGTCCATACTTTGAGTAACAGACCTTTGTGGCAACTTGTCTTTTGGTCCCTGGAAAGTTTTGTTTGGCAGCTTTTTTTTTTTGTCTAGATACGCTTTTTGTCTCGCCCAGCATTAAAGCCTTGCCTGCTTGATATGAGAGCTTGGAACCAAGAAGGAAATGCCCAATAGCCTTAATTATCGGCATTATGAACATATGTAGAGGCCTGAGCAGTGGGCTTACCCTACACATCAAATCATTCAGTGCCTGAGCTCACCTATACAGCCATCTGTTGCTTTGCTTCCAAACAGAAATAACAATAGGGAAGTGGGCACTGGGGCTTTAGCTACTGTGATTGGTTTACCTTGGAGCTCAGTATGCTTCTTGATGCTAAGGGAGAACAAATTAAAGCTAAAATTAGCATTGTGGCCCTGGCATAGCCATCTCTTTTTAAAATCAAGGTAACAGTTAATAGCAGAAGTAGTTAACGATGAGAGGAAGAACCTAAGACCTAGTGCTTTACAGGTGCTTTAAGAACGGATGCCTGCTTAATTGTTTATAATTTCTTTAATCTTCAGAATGTATTACCCTGGGTTACATGATACCCAGTGAATGGCTTGCTCACTGAAGCCTTTGTTTTCCTGGTTTTGCTGTCAAAAACTTACTAAAGAGCTGCAAAACCAGTAATGGATAATAGCAAAATCCCCTGGCACCTGTTGGGTTTTTATACAATATAGAAAAAAGTGGGACCAAAAAAAAAAGAAAAGAAAACCAACCCCCCAAAACGACAACAATGAAAAATAAAAACCTGAAGAAAGAATCAAAGAATGTCACACCTCCAGTACTTAATATGGTTGAAGCTATCTATGTTGCTGCTGTTCAGAAGCACTCTTTTAAAACTGAGCGTCGGACGCTTTTAAACATTTTCCATCATTGCTACTCTGCTGAAATAAAATCTGGATGTTTGATTGGATGGAAGCCAGGGTATTTTATACTTTGAAATATAAATAAAGGTAAACACTGTATTATCCAGTGAAGGACTTACAGCTAATTAGGTACCTACCTGTTGAGAGACATCTAGGGAAATTTATTTCAAAAACGTTTGCTAATGGGGATTTAAAAAATCTGATACAAGGTTATCAAAGGATTCCTTTAAACAATGAGCTCCCCTAGTCCCAGGATATCTAATATATAATTAGAATCACTAAAATTTAAAGTACACGCTTTTTTCAGGAGTCCGTCATTGCCAGGAAGGTAGGAATACCTTTGTGGAACGTAGTCTCCAAACTTTGCAAAATAAACAGATGTCTTCTATCAAATTAGTATAATTGATAGCTCTAGATCATTTCTTTTCCCTCCTCCAGAATGTGTAGTAGGCCTAACTTACCTCTAGATAGCAGAGCTTTTTCCTTTCTATTACCAAATCCTGGAGAAAAGACCATTTTGAAGAAAATAAAGTTTGTAACTTTAAAAACTGATTATTATTACGTTGTACCAAAAATCTTTTGTCTGATGATCATTGCATTTCTTTTTAAATCCTAAATTCCATATTCTTCTCTTGGTATTTAAAGAATGAAAAACACTAACAGTGAACTTATAATTGACTGGTCGTGTTAAAAGTGACCACGTTTAAAAGTGGAACATTAAATATTGTATGCAGGTTTTGTGCCATTTCCTATCATACACCCCCCATTGCCACTTTCACCCCCAATCCACAGCCTTTGAAATTCTCTTAATATCAGTAACATTTACTTTGAGAATAAGGGAATAAATCTTTAGGGATTTTTAATATTTGCTCTGAATTTACTTACCAACTAAATTGGGTGGACGTTAATATCCCAGTTATATAAAGTATACTTGTTGTTAGTGTTAATAAAAGCTGTGTACAGAGTGGAGAGAAGATATACTCCCTAAATCAGTAAGCAAATAGAAGTCATGGGATACATGATGGATTTTATATGAAAAAAGCACCATCAGAGGCTATTAGAGTATTTAACTGAGTAGAAAAAATGTTATGGTATAATACTAAATCTGGAAGGGAAGACCAAGTATTGATTGTAACCTACTCAGATGTCATAAATCCATAGCAGTGTTGCCTCAGCCCCACAGAATAAATGGCATTCATTAAGTCTGAGTGTGTTGTTGGGCTAGGATCAGGGAGGCAAACTGTTTTATTGCTTTCTGCAGAGCTTAATCTCTCCACCTGAAAAATAATTAAAAAAAAATTTTTTTAAGGTCTGTGACTTTCTTTTGGCCTGACTATTTATTCGTTCCTTTCTTTCTGATTGGCATTAAGTAATGCACATTCAAACCTGGATGAATCACTTCTCTTGGAAATGCACAGTAGAGATGCCCTTTAGAGGAAGCCTATTTCATGAAAAACTGGCGGCCTTTTAAGAGAGGAGTGCAGATCTGGCCGTCAGGAAGGCAGGGGTTCTAATTTTGTGTCTGACAGAAGGCTTTGTGCCCTCCGCCAAGTGTCTTACCTACTTATGTGCCCCCCCTTTTTTTTTTCCTTAGAAAGGTGACCACTGGCTCTATGTTTCAGACTGTTCCTCATTGACTAGTCCCCTGCTCCCATGGATTTGAGTCACAGAGACTTTTTTTTTTAGCTTAATGAATTGTTCTAAGTCAAATACCCTTGTAGCCACCATTCAGGTCAGGAAGTAGAACTTTGCCAACCACTCCAGAAAACCCTCTTTGTGTCCCATCCCAATCATAACTCCCTCCCTCCCTCCAAAAGTAAATACAGGTAGTTCTTGCTTTACCTGGTAGTGCAGTACTTTGAAAATGATCATACAAACTGAAACCCTGAAAAGCTATCTTAATAATCAATGGAAAAATTACCATCATTCCGGGACCTTTAAATTTTTTTGTCAAAACATTAAAAACTCTCTTATTGTCTGTTTTAATTGTATGTTGTTATTGTTAGTTGCCATTGAGTTGGCTCTGACTCATGGGGACCCTGCGTCCAACAGAACAAAACGTTGCCTGATTTTGCACCATCTTCCCAATCATTGGTAAGCTCGTGTCCATTGTTCTGGCCATTGTGTATTTTGAGTGTCTTCTAACCTAGGGGGCTTATCTTCCAGCACTCTATCAGACAATATTCTGTTATGATTCCATGGAGTTTTCATTGGCCAATTTTCAGAAGTAGATTGCCAGACCTTTCTTCCTAGTCTGTCTAATATAGAAGATTTGCTGAAACCTGTTCACTATGGGTGACCCTGCTGGTATTTTAAATACTAGTGGCATAACTTCTAGCATCATGGCAACATGCAAGCCACCACAGTATGATAAACTGACGGACAGGTGGTGGATAATTGTTTAGGGAAATGAAAAAATAGTAAAATTTAATATACTATAATCTAAAATATTAGAAACATTGAGAGTTAAGCCATTTTATTCTTTGTAATAACTCACCAAGAGAAGTTTGAACAGTGCTTATCTTTTCCTTCTCATCACATAACTTATGATGCAGAACAACCATCTTTTCTATGCCTTGATGAATTTTCATACTCTTTTCTAAGTTTGGATCAGCTTCCAACATTTTATCCTTTGTGCTTTCAGTGTCATGAAATATCTTCAGGAGTGCCTTATAATGTGAAGTTTTTGCTATTGTCACTTCAAAGTTCCTCTGGCTGCACATCTGGAATCTTCAAATAGTGGCAACATCAACATTCCCATGGTCAGCTGGTTCTCCTATAATTCCATTTACACTCGATTCAAATTTCACTTCAAATGTTATCACTTTTCATTTCTTTGCCACACTTTTGTCTTTGTTGGCCCATTTCTTCTTCTTTCTTATTCATTTTTGTAAAATGTCATGTGAGTTTATCACTGGGACACAGGGAGGCAACGCAAGCACATGCTTTGCTGTCTGTGCGTGAACCGAATTACAGATGCTCAGTGACAAATCACTGACAGACTTTGAAAGAAGTGATGTGATTGGTCTCTGATGACATGATTAGTCACTGATCATGATGTACATCTGTTAATTACATAATGGACTGAAGAGCTAGCAGTGAGGTTTGTACTTTATGCAGACAAAGGTTTTTTTTACAACTTATTTTTGTTGTTGTTGAGAATATATACAATAATACACACACCAATTCAACAGTTTCTACATGTACAATTCAGTGACATTGATTACATCCTTCGAGTTGTGCAACAATTTTCTTGCCCTTCTTTTCTGAGTTGTTCCTCCTCCATTAGCATAAACTGCCCCCTAAGTTTCCTGTCTAATCTTTTGAGTTGCTGTTGTCAGTGTGATTCCATATAACCAAAAGAACAAAACCCTTTGCTGTTGAGTTGATTCTGACTGATAGCAACCCTATAGGACAGAGTAGAACCTACCCACAGGGTTTCCAAGGAGTGGATGGTGGATTTGAACTGCCAACCCTATGGTTAGCAGCTGAACTCTTAACCACCACGCAACTAGGGCTCCTGATCCCGTATAGATAGATCTTAAAAGTGGATAATGCTCAAAGCAGACATTCTTTACTAGTTAAGCTAAACTATTGTTTGGTTTTAAGAAGACTTAAGGGGATATTTTTGGTTTAAGATTTAAAGATTATCTCAGGGCAGTAGTTTGAGGGTTCATCCAGCTTCCATGGCTCCAGAAAGTATGAATTCCATGAGAATTTAAAATTTTGTTCTGCATTTTCCCCTTTTTGATCAAGATTCTTCTGTAGAATTTTTTTTTTTTTTAATTGTGTGTTAGGTGAAAGTTTACAGATCAAATTAGTTTCCCATTTGATAGTTTGTACATAAAGTGCTTCATGACCTTGGTTTCACTCCCTGCAATGTGTCAGCAGGCTACCCATTTCCACCCTGGGTTCCCCATTTTCTTTCATCCTGATTACCTACCCCTTCCTGTCTTCTTATCTTTGCTTTTGGGCAGATAATGCCCTTTTGATCTTGTATAATTGATTGTTCTAAGGAGTATGCTCCTCTCGGCTGTTATTGTTTATCTTATGTGTTTTTCTGTTGTTTGGCTTGGAGGTGGTGTCCAGGAATGGCTTCAGTTCCAGGTCGGAAGGGTATCTTAGGGCCATAGTCTCAGGAATTTCTTCAGTCTCTGTGAGATGTATAGAATCTTTGATCAAAATGTTCAGTAATGGTAGCTGAGCACCATCTTCTTCTGGTCTCATGGCAAAGGAGGCAGTTGTTCATGGAGGCAGTTAGCCACCTATTCCATTTTCTCCTTCCTTTCCTGACTCTCCTCTTCCTCTGTTGCTCCAGGTGAATAAAGATGAATTGTTGTGCCTTGGATGGCCACTTGCAAGCTTTTAAGACCCCAGGCACTACACAGTGAACTAGGAGGTAGAACAGAAGCACTAAACATGTTATTAGGTCAGTTAACTGGAATGTCCCATGAAACCATGACCTTCAACCTCCAAACCAAGGAACCAAATCCCATGAGGTGTTTGCTTGTACATAAGCAGCCTCATTAGCTACCCCCCTTTTTAAAATTGTTGTTGTTGTAAATGTATCTATACACATCTTTTGCCAATTCATCTTTTTATAGCTGTACAACTTACTGAGAGCAATTACATTAATTGGCTTTGCATCCCTACCCTTAATCAATGCGTTTTTCAGACATAAAGTTTTTATTTAAAGTTAATACACCATGGTAACTGAAATTTGGACCACATTATTGGGGGACTGGTGTAATTTAAATAAACTGTGGCAACTGAAGTTGTGCATATTGGAACCATGCAAGTGGGGTTGCCTATATTATCCTAACTTTTATAGTAATCACTTCTTTGCTTTTTAAAAACTGGTTCTGTTACCCACGTGTGCACCCTTAGTCACTGTCTTTTTGAGTTTTTTTTTTTTTAATTGTGGTAAATATATACGTAACAAAATATTTCTTAGATACTGTAGTTAGTGTTGACCCTTAGAGTGTTTTTGTTATGTCTTTTTTTTAATCTGTGGTTTTCCCCTCTACCCCTTTATTTTTTTAAACTATTAATCTGGGCCATTTGACCGATAGTCACATAAAAGATAAACCGTAGTCACATAAACTTTTCGTTAAATGTCAGGATTATCCATGAAGGGCACCATTAAAGATTGTGTCTGGGTTATGTTGGGTAAAATTATACTTCAGTTACTAAGGCTGTATAGCAAATCACCCCAAAACTTGGTAGCTTAAAACAGCTGTCTCTCACAGTTCTGATTCTGGTCTCTCAGTGAGATGGCAGTCAGATGCCAGCTGGGGCTGCAGTCATCTGAAGACTTGACTAGGGTGGGAGGACCCACTTCCAAGATGGCTCGTTCACAGGGTTGACATGTTAGTGCTGCCTGCTGGTGGAAGCTCAGTTGCTCTCCATGTGCTCCTTTCCAAGTGGCTGCTTGAGTGTCTTCATGTCATGGCAGCTGGTTTTCCCCAGAGTGAGAGATCCAAGAGACCAAGCTGCAGTGCCTTTTATGCTAGCCTCAGAAGTCACACATTATCACTTTCACCGTGTTCTGTTGTTCATACAGAGCTAGCCTTGACTCACTGTGGGAGGGGACTCCACAAGAGTATGAATACCAGGAGGTGAGATTATTCAGCATCATTTTGGAGGCTAGCTGCCATAAATGGGATGGGTAAAAAGTGTCTTACTTTTGGGAAACCTGTTTGCAAGTCTCCACTTTCCAAATGCTTATGTTATATGGCATGTCATTAAAACTAAGCATTACTAAATACTGTCTTTCTACTTCACATATAATGAGTTAACATTTTTAAGAGTTTTTAAGATAACAGTTTTTATAGTCAATCTGTGTCTGACTAAAAGTGTTATAGTAATTCAGATACATACACATATCAGTAGATTTCTATTCAGTTTTATCGTTTATCTGAAATACTGACCTTAAATCCATTGGTGGATCCTGAACTCTAAAAGACGACAGTAGGAATGTTGGTTTATATGATTGGGAAACAGTGTGACTTATAGGCTAAAATTGTAACTTTGAAGTTTGTTGAGTGAATCCTAATAAATTAATTGAACTATTTTTTCATCAGTTTTTTAGTCTGTTATATGAAAAGAGGATTTCCAGTTAATCTATTTAAATGGTGAAACTAATAAAATTATGGGGAAAATTGATGATGACTTTGGTCTATAACTTTGTGAGGAGTAGAATGTATGTGAAATTGCACTGGGGGCAGTGGTCTGGCCTAGTTCCTGGACTGTGGTGTGCCCAGGGTTCAGCACCACAGGCAGTTACTCCCACTGCCTACCTTGGAGCCATCCTTTGGCTTACAAAGAGCGTTGGTAGAGCAACCTAGGGCCATCTGGGAGGTGTGTACACCTGTGTACCTATCTACCTCATGTCCTGTTGGTTCACAGATTTCATCTTCAGGTGTCCTTCCTTTTTCAGGTAGCCTTTATTCTTCCAAATTAACATGTCTCTAAATTCATCACCTCGGTTTTCATAAATCCAATGGTAACTCCAGTCACCCTTAGATTAATCAAAAGTTTCTGTGTCAGAAGACTGGACTCTGCAGTGTCCATTCCTGGTCCAGTCCTCCAGCTTCTCTTTCACTGCCACCTAAGGATCATTGATCTATCCTACCTGCCTTGTAAGGGTTAGGATTGTTTTTTATTAACACTTGACAGTTACAAGTGAACATATATTGGAATCCATCTTTACTTCTTTTCATAAATATTTACCCTGCTTAATTACTGTGGACAAAGAAAGCAGACAGTAACATTTCTAATGTTTCTATAACTATGCTGCTGCTATATAAAATTGATTAAATATTGTCCTTGGCCCTGGAGAGCATACATTCATTTTAAGAAATAAAGCAATTTACCTTTGATTCAAATAAATCACCTTTCTTTGTGCTGTGGCCATCTTTTAGAAATTGTCCTACTGAGGTTCTTCCTCGTGTTTTCAAATTGGGGTTCCAGACAGCCTTTTCCTAGAGGACACCAGATATGGGAATAATGGGACCTGAAGATCATGGTCACAGAGACAGGAAACTTAACTGAAAGTGCCCGGCAGTGATCCATTTAGGTAATAACTTAGATTCTATCAGTGAATAGCAAGTTAATTTGTTCCTTTCTTTTTTTTTTTTAAGAGAGAGAATATGAGCAATACTTAGCCAAACCAATTTAGATAAATATTCAAATCAGAGGAGCTTTAAAAAAAAAAACACTTACGGATTAACAGAGTTAGGAAGTATAGAGTTTTTTTTTTTTTTTTAAAATAAGGTGAATTATTTTTCTTTCTTGAGTCTTTTGTTATGTTTGCTATTCAGGATCATTTTTCAGTTTGGGAGACAGTAGAGGAGAGAAGAGAAATGTGAAATATTATGTCAAGAGTCAGAATGTCTACCCTTGTTGTTTAGACTAATACCATATTAATGTTCTGGAATTCACAAAGTAGAGTTGCAGTTCCATGAGATTCATATACACCTTGGAAGCTACTGAGTTTCTTGAAATGGGGATAAACAGTTTCAGATATCACATATATCGCATATTGTATGAAGTAGGAGACTTTACCAGAAATGACAAGAAGCATAAGAATATGTAAAAGAGAGGAAGTGTGTTATGGGTTGAATTGTGTACCCAAAAAGATATATGGAAATTCTAACCGCCAGTATCTGTGAATGTTACCTTATTTGGAAATAATGTCTTTGCAGATGTAATTAGTTAACATGAGGTCATACTGGAGTAGAAAACTCTCGCTGCCGTTGCGTCGATTCCGACTCATAGCGACCCTATAGGACAGAGCAGAACTGCCCCACAGGGTTTCCAAGGAGCAGCTGGTGGATTTGAACTGCCAATGTTTTGGTTAGCAACCGAGCTCTTAACCACTGCGCCACCAGAATTGTATAGGGTGGGCCCTAATTCAGTATGGCTGGTGTCCTTATAAAAGGAAGAGAAGAGACATAGATACAAAGGAAAGGCAAGCATGTGAAGATGGAGGTAGAGATTGGATTGCCATAAGCCAAGGAATGCCCGGAGCTTCCAGAACCTGGAGGAAACAAGAAGGGTTCTTCCCCGAGAGTCTTCAGAGAGAGACTGGCCCCGCTGACACCCTGCATTCGGACTTCTGTCCTCTGGAACCGTAAGACAATAAATTCCTGTTGTTTTAAGCCACCCAGTGTGTTGTACCTTATTACTGCAGTCCTAGGAAACTAATACAGGAAGCCAGTTTAATGGAGATAAAGGTGAACAATAGAGTATATTAGTTGTTGGAGATAATAGAATTGTGTATTATGTACTGTTTGTAGGAAGATAGATACTTACCCAGTGATTTAATGATATTAAAAAAATTTGAAACTCATGGCTTTATGTTAAAGCAACTTATGTCCACTGCTAAGCTGATGCTAATAATTTAGGATTTAAATTCTTTAGCAGTTCACATTCACTAATAACTCAGTGTCATTTGTTAAATAAAAATCTTTTGGGTTCATTCATAAAGGAAAATTAGGAACGTTATTAAGATGTGATAGGAACATAAGTCCCTAATTTGTTGTAATTTGATTGGACTTCACACAGCTGCACAAATGCGTACAATGTTCAATCCAATCTCTTGTAAATAGAGTACTGGAAGTGTTATTACATTTTTACACTCCCTGTAAGTTTTCTAATAAATTGAGCAGTGTCACACTGAGTTTTATACAACTCATACCAGAAAAATATAACTAAAAATTAATATATTTATACTCTACCTTACTGCACAGACTTATTAGAGGTGACTTGCTAGTTTTAGGAGGCTTGGTAGCGCAGTGGTTAAGCATTTGGCCGCTAACTGAAAGGTTGGTGGTTCAAACCCACCAGTAGCTTTGTCTTAGTCATCTAGTGCGGCTATAACAGAAATACCACAAGTGGATGGCTTTAACAGGGAGGAGTTTATTTCCTCACAATAAAATAGGCTAAAAGTCCAAATTCAGCGCATCAGCTCCAGGGGAAGTCCTTTCTCTTTCTCTGTCAGCCTTCTCATCAGTGTTCCCCCAGACTAGGAGCTTCTCTGCACAGGGACCCCAGGTCCAAAGGACATGCTCTGCTCCTGGCACTGCTTTCTTGGTGGTATAAGGTTCCCGCCCCCCCCCCCCCCCCACTTCTCTCTTTTATATCTCAAGAGATTGCCTCAGGACACAATCCAGTCTTATAGATGGAGTCCTGCCTTACTAACACAACTGCCACCCATCCTCCCTCATTAACATCATAGAGGCATGATTTACAATGTATAAGAAAGTCACACAATACCAGGAATCATGGCTCAGCCAAATTGACACACACATTTTTTTGGGGGACATAGTTCAGTCCATGACAAGGTTCATGGAAGAAAGGACCTGGCAATCCACTCCCGTAGATATTACAGCCTAGGATACCCTATGGGGCAGTTCTACTCTGTCGTATAGGGTTGCTGTGAGTTGGAAGCAACTCAGTGGCACACAACAACAACATTGCTAGTTTTAAAAATATACTGAAGGAAGTTTGCAGAGTTTGTATTCTTTTGGGAGCGGGCTATTTTGCAGAGTCAAGCTTATTGAAGTTTACTTGTGGCAGAGATGGGTGAATAATGAACAGTTTTTTCCAAACATGTAACACAAGCTCTCTGATGGCTTCTGTCTGTCTGCCTTAGAACAAAGGCATCTCTGTGCTGCAGGGTAGAGACCTGGGATGAAGCGACTCTGCCTGGTAAATGCTCAAGAGCAGTCTTAACCTGTAGAGGACACAGAGTCACAGTGATTTGTTATGATGACTAAACTGCTTATGAAATAACCCATACCCTCTTTAAGTCCTGATATGAGTGAGGTTCACAAGTCTGTGTTCTGTCTTTCATATATTTGAAAGCAGTGTTTTGTTTTGGAGACAGAATAAGTAAGGTCTGTTGAATAAGACAGTAAAAGATTGTCTGGGGGCAAGTCCCATAAGAGACTTTTATTTAAACAGATCTCTTTAAGTTATTTGAGCCCTTTACTTATTTTTAAAATACAGAAACGTACACAGGTACCGCCACGTATTGACCACCGAGATGAGTTTTTAGTTTCTAACATCTTCATAATGGGAACTTGATTTCCTGCTTTACAAAATATTATGCTCAGCGTAAGATCTTTCAACTTGTACTTTAAGCAGTACTAAAAAAATGAAGAACAATGACCCTGTCCAAGACTTCCTGTTATTAATAGTTGTAGCTCCTAACTTCATTGTGTGCTTCATAAGCTACCAGAACGCGCTACTTAATGCTGGCATAAACTGTGAGCTGTTTACTGCTAGGACAGTGGATTTTAGTATAATTGATTGAATGGGGTTTTTTGTTTGTTAAATGGTTATAAGATACATACTGTCAAACCCATTCCAGAGCAGTGAGAAAGAAGAGAAAAAGAAATTGATTCTCTCCTTTTTTTTTTTTTTAAATAATCTCTCCCTCTCCACGTAGAGAATATGGATAATTCTGAAATGTCAGCCACTTGGTGTGGTTGATTTTTTTCGTTCATTGTGCTGAGTGTTTGGCCCTTTCACTGTGGAGACTCATATCCTTCAATTCTGGGAAATTTGCTTCTGTGATTTCTTTAATAATTCCCTTCTCTCTCTTTTCTCTTTCTGAAACTTCTGATATTTAGATACTGGAATTACTGGATTGAGTCTCTTTTTTTGCTTAACTTTTCTTTCTTAACATCTGCCTCTATCTTTTCTATCTCTATCTCCATTCTGCTTCTTAACTCACTTCTTAACTGGCTTGCAGTCCCTCTGTTGAATTTTTAAAATTTTGTCAATCACAGGATGTCCTGAGTCTCCACAGGGTTTTGCAGGGCAAAATTGTTCTTTTCCGCTCATGTCCCCATCTGTAGACACCAAGCTGGGCCTTCTTCCCCTACCTCTGATACAGCAGTTACCCCTTCTCCACTGGCTTTCCATCCTCCCTAACGGCTAGAATCTCTCCTCCACCGACAGCCCCTCTCATATTCTGTTCCTTGTTGTGCTTTATTTATCTGTATGCCTTTTTTCTCACATTAATGGGGACTTTGGTGGCAGAGGAGATACTGGAGGTAATAAGCTTTCTTTAATCATACATCACCGAATACCATGAAGTGTTTTGTCAACCTTCCATCTCAAAGTATGTATGCATTTTCTAATATGTACACTTTTTAAAGCAAAATGTATAAGCAGTTTTGTAACCTGTTTTTTCCCGCTGAATATTTTTATGAGCATTTCCCATGCCATTAAAATTTTCAAAAACATGATTTTTAGTAACTGCAATGTATTTGATCATATTGATACACGATGATTTCACTGGTTTCCTATTGTTGGACAGCTAGGAAACATCTGGTATTTCACTTTCACAAACAACACTGAAACCTTATTGTACTTAAATGTTTTATTGTCTCTCCAATTAATTCCTTAAGATGGATTCCTGGAAATTAAATGACTGGATGAAAGATAGGAAATTTATTTTTTAAGGCGCATATGATATATTGTAATATTATTTCACAAATAATTATACCTTAACACAGTATTTCACTAAATCAGAGATCTTATGACTTTTCAAAGTACGTATAGTAACTTATTTATTTAATAGTCCTATTTATGCAAAACAAAACAAACTTGACACTTGTTTTTGGGCCTGGCTCAATAAATCTCTACCATTGAAGAATATTGTCCTAATTAATCTCATTCCTTGGTAAGGCAGTCTTTTGTTGGGTTTCCTTTTGCAAAATAAAAATATGATAATGCGTATGTGTGTACTGGAAATATGAGTCAATCTCTCTAATTTGTCAGTTAGGTGTAAAATCATAGCCCTTCCATAACAGAGGTTTGCCTTTAGCAAGGTCTGAGATAACAGAATAGAATACTCCTTTAAGAACTGTGACTGGGGAGAATTAGCAGTATCTGAAGTTAAAAAGATGTCATTGTTCTTTAATAACATTATTTCAGCACCCCTGGCGGTATTTTACCTAGTCTAAGTTCCTGCTTCCACCGGGAGGAACTTCACTTCTTTTTAACTGGATCGGGTGTCCAATTTTAGAATGGCAGATGGCAGGAACTTGGTTTATACTGATTAGTAATGTTTTTTCCTCTAAGATATGGAGAACATTTCTTTAGTCCCTTGAAACTTGATTATCCCTGCATCCTTACAGAAATCTCAGTGTGCCCTAGATGGTTCCTGGTGTTATCTATAAGCACTGACATCTGTCAGGCTTTTGTTTGGAGGCGGAGCAGGCATGTCACAGGATACGCAGGAAAGGTTCCTGTAACCTTGCCTGTTTGTATTTGACCCACCATAGTTTGTCAAGAATCTTTTGTATTTTAGTAACACCTTTCCAAGACTTTCATTGCTTCCATCTAAACTACCTTGTAACTTCCCGAAGAGAAAAATGGTATCCATTTCTGTTTGTAAGTGAAGTAGGAAAGACTTTATTTTATACTGGATTGTGAGTTCAATTTTAATATGTCTAGGTAGACCTCTGAGGGGTTATTTGTGAGGGATACACCTTGACTTTTAGGAGCAGAGAAGGAATTCCCAGGGGATTGTGGTAGGAAGTGGGGGAGGGGAAAGTATTGCCAGACTCAGCATGAGGTTTCAATAATGCTGTATATTTGTGTGTCTCTGGGGCGGGGGTGTGGGGGTTGGGGGGGGAGTGTGGGGAGGATAGTAGTAGAGGAGGGAATAGATGGCTTTTCAGGTAATCTGAGTAAAAACCTAAATAAGAGGGAACAGTTGATAAGACAGAAGGGAGCTTCCGGCTTCACTGCCTGCCTCCCAACTTGTCCTGAAAATTCTGGCCCATACAGATACAGACCCTTCTTTAAGAATTTATAGTGCATGTAGCTATAGATTGTGGGACCCTAGTGGCACAGTGATTAAACAGCTCAGCTGCTAATCAAAAGGTTGGCAGTTCAAATCCATCAGCTGCTCCTTGGAAACTATGGGGCAGTTCTACTTTGTCCTATACGGTCGCTGTGTGTCGGAATCAACTTGATGGCAACGGGTTTGAAATTGTAGATTTTCACGTTCCTTTAAATTGTTTTTTAAATGTGAATCAAAGTTAAGAGATCAGACTCTGGACCTAGAGCAATTTGGGACAGATCCTGGCTCCATGACATACTAGTTTTGTAACCTTGGGCAAGGTACTTAACCTCTCTGTGCCTCAGTTGCCTCATATTTAGAATGGAGATAATAATAGTGATTGTCTCATTGAATTGTTATGGGAAGAGTGGTAATCCAGTAAAATTAATAGTGATATTCATTGTAGAAAAGTAGATAATATAGAAATGAGCAGAAAAGAAGTTAAATAGCTCTATTCCTTCCACCCATAGGTAACCACTATAGCTATATTCATACATATCTATATTTATATTTGCCTATAACATTGCTGTTTTGTAACTTTTTACCCTTAATAATATATCATAAGCCTTTTTCCATGCCACTCAGTTATCAATGTCATTATGTTTAAAAGACAGAACTACACTGAGTGGATCTATTTCAGTTTATTAAGCTGTTCCCATATTGTTGAAGCTTCAGGTGAAAATAATAATAATGTTTGAAATGCTGCTGTAAACAATTTTGTACATTGATTTCACACTTGAGGTTACTTTCTTTGAAGAGAAGTAGAATTGCTGAATCAAAAGTTATTTTTATTTTTAAGGCTTTTTATATATATTGCCAGATTGTCCTCCAGAAATTTTCAACAGCAACACATGAGAGTTTGTTTCTTTGCTCTCTTGTTAGTATTGATTGTTCTAATTTTTTACATTCAGTTTGATAGGTAAAAAATTGTATCTTCATTGTTTTATTATGAAAAAGATTGAACATTTATACATGTATTTTTGCCCTTGTGTTTCTTTTTCTTTCCTGTGTATGTGAAATACCTATGAATTTCTTCTGCACGTTTTTCTTTTGAAGTACTCACCTTTTTGTAAACCATCAATCTGTAAGTTATCTTTGTATAGAAAGACTTAATTAAGAATTCTTTCCCCAAGGAGAAAAGTTTCAAGAGTTTTGCTACTGAATCTAAATAATACTCTAAAGTTGGTCCATTAAGCTTCATCCATAAGATCTGTAAGAGAAAATCTACAAATTGGTTGATATTTGTAATGTTACAGTACACAAGGTATATTATTTATAGATACTATAGAGAAACCTTTTTTTTTTTTTTTTTTAACCTCCGTGGGTCATACCAAATACTTTTTTGGTGAATTGGTTTATGTATTGGAGTTTGCTTTGTGGGTGCAACATGCTTCGCATGCTTCATTCTAATTGGATATTATGAATGCTATTTGTGCTGTACCTATGCTATCTTGATGAATTCCTCAAAGATTTACTCGATACTGTCTTAGTATTTAGAGTCCCTGGGTGGTACAAATGGTTAAGTGCTCAGCTGCTAACCAAAAAGTTGGAGGTTCGAGTCCACCCAGAGGTGCCTGGGAAGAAAGGCCTGGAAATCTCCTTCAGAAAAATCAGCCATTGAAAACACTATGGAGCACAGTTCTACTCCTCTGACACACACTGGGTTGCCACAGGTCGGAATTAACTTGAAGGCAACTGGTTTGATTTGGTTTTTGATCTTAGTATTTAAAGTTTCACAGTCAGCCACAGTGTTTATGCTTTGTGTTTATCACAGTACATCAAAAGTCAAGATGGAAGGCCCACAGGTTTCAGTGGTTCTGGACCTGAGTTCATAATGCTTAGTATCCAAATGATTTGAAAGGTGGGATTCTTAGAAAGATTGGAACAGTTGCAAAGGATTTATGCTTCACTGATTCTCTTTGAAGGGTATAACAAGAGCTTACCCCGGGTTGGGCAGATCATTGTCGCGCAGACCTCATGTACATATAACTTCTGAAAGCATCGTATGTTGGGGGATTATTCATCTGTGTGACATTTTTAGGTTTGAGCATGAAGCATATACTTTGTGAAACCTGAGAGCTGAAGTGAATTCCCTTAGAGTGCAGTTGGAAATTTTTACTAGCACTTTCAAACACATTTTGGAATTTGAAACAGCCATTAAAATTCCTGTTACACTAAGTTCCTAAAGCAGTGTGGCAAGGCTCTCATTCTACCTTTTTTTCCCCTCCCACCCATAAAAGCCCCACTTCCCAGGCATGTAAGTATGCATTGCTCATAAGCAGAAAATCCTCCCCAGAAAATTATTATATGGCCCATGATAAACATGTATGACTTTGGGATTTACAGATGATTTTTCATAGGAGATTTCTGAAGTTCTGGTCAGGGAATCTAAAAATTCATGTTTTACCTAAACATGAATATGTGATAATGAGGGTGCTTATCTTATCCAGGAGGGTATTTTTACTCAAGGTTTAATGAAATATTCTGTATTACCTATAATAATTCATTTACAGGTAAGAATAGATTACAGAGAGATGTAAAATCTGTATGAGTAAGCAGAGCAAAAGCTAAGAGCTGCTACTAACATTTATAAATATTTAGATGTTATTTGCTCAGACATAGTAAAGATATTCTTTTTTGATGGTTGAACATGAAAGTTTTCTTAGAATTAAAAAAAATTGTTTTTTAATTTTCTGAGTGGCTATGAGTATTTCTAGGTAACCTAAATGGTTTTATAGTATTTCTCTGGACACTTAATCTGTATTTAGAATTTTAAGTGGCATTTTGAGAAATTTAGATTCTTTTCCAGAGCATATAATTTTGTAAATATTGTATTCTAAACTAGTTTCTTCTTAATTCTCCCTCCCTTACCTTCTCCCTTCCCCATTCTCATCCCCGACCCATTTTTATGGGTCACTTATTTCTCGGAAACCCTGGCAGTGTAGTTGTTAAGAGCTACAGCTGCTCACCAAAAGGTCAGCAGTTCGAATCCACCAGCTGCTCCTTGGAAACTCTCTGGGGCAGTTCTGCTCTGTCCTATAGGGTTGCTGTAAGTTGGAATCGACTCAGTGGCAATGGGTTTTTATTTATTTCTCACCTCATGAACAAAGATCGTTGTCTGGGACTTGTCTTATAAATTCAGCTCTTTCTAATAAGGCTGTAAAGCTGTCTCGGGTTTTTTTTAGGAGAACTGTTAATTATTACATCCTTGCTGTCTTATACCCAGCCCAAAAGTCAGTTACAGCGGAAGAAGACACAGAAAACACCTGTTTATAAAATGTGGTATTTGAGTAAAATTCTTAATCCAAAAACATGATTAATTAACCACATAACCTAATATAATCTGCTCAACCTTGACATGATTAGGTTTCTGGAGGATGTGCATGTCAAACGTGTCATACTATATATAGAATCCTACCACAATGCTTTTCATATCACTTTCTATTTCTGTAGCCACAGTTTTAATTCAAACCCTTGGCTCATATCAGTGTCATGTTAGTTTTTTCACTGGGCTCTCCTTGCCTCCTGGCTCAAGTACCTTCAGTTCAGCAAGCAGCCTTTGGATTAGGCCTGGAGGAGCGTTAGGAGTGGATCGCTGCTCTGCCCACCCCCCCATCCCCTCCGCCCCAGTGCTGATCAAAGTCTTTAGTGTGTTCAGGCCTCTTCACCATAAACTCCAGCTTAATTTTCTAGTCTCATCAATTACTGCCACTTGACGCAAACTTACGACCTGTTGATCTGAGTAGTCCGCCATTTTTTGAGCAGGCAGCACTTTTCTTACCACTTATCTCTGTGCAGAGAAATCTGACCCATCTGGGAAGCAGAGGTTGGCACTGTCTCCTCCAGCACTCCTTTCCAGATCCCTCCTATTGGCAGTGTTCCTCTGCGTTCTGTAGCTCCTGTGTCACTCGGCTGGAATTGTTTCTACATTTGTGGACCTGTATCTCTCTTGCCTAAAGGTAGGAACATACTCATAATGCTTGGCCTGAAGTAGGTGCTCAGTCTCTCTAAGATATTTTTAATAGTTTGTTTAAATAAGGATCCAAATAAGGTCCACATGTTGGATTGTTTGATGTGACTCTTTTAATCCATATATGCCTGTGCTCTTCCTTTTTTTTCCTTGCAAACTATTTTTTTAAACCCCATATAAAGTTATAATTTTATTAATTTAGTTTACAGATAATAGAGTCACAAAATATTAAGATATAGTTTACAGATAATGGATTCTCAAAGCCCTTGGAAAAGCCACGTAAGTTTTGGAATCTCTGCTGTAGTGATATTGACTATGGATTGAAGTTGACTCATCTGCCAATTTGTACATGTCTTGGTGTGGCTCACCTACACTAATTAAAACCAGTTGCCATCAAGCCGACTCTGACTCATGGTGACTCCCTGTGTGTCAGAGTAGAACTATAAAGTTTCAGTGGCTGATTTTTTGGAAGTAGATTGCCAGGTCTTTCTTCTGAAGTGTCTTTGGGTAGACTCTGGGTGGACTTGAACCACCAATGTTTAGGTTCACAGCCAAATGCTTAACAGTTCACCCCACCCAGGGTCTCCTCATCTATACTGTTGTTGTGTGCCCCATTCTGACTCCTAGTGACGCCATGTGACGAAGTAGAACTGCCCCATAGGGGTTCCTAGGCTGTAATCTTTATGGAAGTAAATTGACAGGTCTTTCTCCCATGGAGCTGCTGGGGGTTTGAACCAACAACCTTTCATTTAACAACTGAACGCGTAACCTTTCTGCCACCAGGGCTCACCTACGCTAGTTGGTTCTCACTGGTTTTACTCGCAGCAGGAACCACAGAGCTCTTAATTTTTCTTTCCACCTTTTTTTTTTGTGGTAAAAATATATATAATAAAACATTTGTCATTTCAACATTTTTTACATGTACAATTCAGTGACATTAATTACTTTCATCATATTGTGCAGCAGACTATTTTTTGATGAAACCAGGCTCTTTGTTCTGTAGAACTTTACATTGTCTGGATTTTGCTGGTTTTATTTCTGTGGTGTCATTTAGCATGTTTTTCTGTCCTCAATATTTCTTGTAAATTGGTAGTTGGATCTAGAAGCCTGGTCACATTCAAGTTCCGTTTATTTTGACGAGAGAAGAAAAGCCTGAGGATCTGCTTCTGAAAAATCAGTCACTGAAAACCCTATGGGGCACAGTTCTCTGACTTACATGAGGTCGCCATGTGTCGGAACAGATGGGACACAAACTCGCTTTCTTTCTTTTTTGTTAATTAGATGGTGTCATGGTTTGAATTATGTCCCCCCAAAAGTGTGTGTATCAGTTTGGCTAGGCCATGATTCCTGGTACTGTGTGATTTTCCTGTATGTTGTAAACCTGCCTCTATGATGTTAATGAGGGAGGATGGGTGGCAGTTGGGTTAGTAAGGCAGGACCTGATCTCCAAGACTGGATTGTGTCCTGAGGCAATCTCTTGAGATCTAAAAGACAGAAGTGAGCAGTGTGACAGGGGGACCTCATACCATCAAGAAAGCAGTGCCGGGAGCAAAGTGCGTCCTTTGGACCAAGGTCCCTGTGCAGAGAAGCTCCTAGTCTGGGGGAACACTGAAGAGAAGAAGGCCGACAGAGAGAAAAAGCCTTCCCCTGGAGCTGAGACCCTGAATTTGGACTTTTAGCCTACTTTGACTATGAGGAAATAAACTTCTCTTCATTAAAACCATCCACTTGGGGTATTTCTGTTATGGCAGCACTAGATGACTAAGACAGATGGTGATGTGTTCTTTTATCAGGAAGTATGGAATATCTGGTTGTTTCCCTGTTTTAGAAGCCATTGGTGCTTAATATCTAGATCTATTAATCCGTTGGGTGTCGCTAAATGATGATATTCTGATTCTAATCCTAAAGATCATTCCTTTTTTTGCTTATTAGATGAAACATAAAGAGAAACTGTACTTCTTCTAATGTTTGGATAATAGTGGTACAGTTTATAATACGACAAGCAAGATAAATCTTAATTCTTTCCTTTATCAATTAGTTTTTATAGCAACTTTCTTAATGTAAAACTAGTTTAATCCAAGAAGGTTTATAGCACAGAGCACATTGCCTATTGGAATAACTTCTTGGAATACCTTTCTTTTAAAGCACATGTTAGGAAGTCTGCACAAAATCCCACAGATAATGTGTTAGCCAAGAGGTCATATCATCCCACCTCCTATTTTTCCAAATGAGGAATAACTCTCTCCCCCTGCAGCCCTACCTTCTTCCTTCTCATCTCCAAACACATAAATATAAATGCATATATGTATATGTACATGTTTACTGCTTAAAGTTCCAGAACAGCCCCAGACAGTCAAGCTCCGTGTAACTATGATTATGCCCTGAGTTAGTGAGCTCATTGGAGGTACCTAAGAAATGGAGGAGACATGAATAGCCTGAGTGTTCGCTGCCTGTGAGGTAATTTTCAGATCTCCCCTTGTCTTGGGCAATAATTCTGCTTTACTCTGTGTCTGTCAAAAACTTGTGTCCTTTACCATGATCCCCTGATAGGATAGCCGTGTGCCTGGAGTATGAATGCAACACCTGTAGATTTTTCCTAAAAACATCAGAGTGAAGGGTGCTGATGCTTGCCCAGCTGGAGGCAGCTAGTTATGAGGTGAGGGGCACTGTTGCCACCACCATCTCAGCATCTCACTGGGTCTCGCCCTCTCTTGGCATCTCTTGGGCTGTGAGTGGCGTCCTCTGCAAGCCGAGGCAAATCATGTTGTTCCACGCTGCCTGCCTGCCTCAGGGTCTCCTTCTGAAAAGCAGAGAAAATCATACAGCCTCCCTGTCCCTATGTCTGCAGACTGCACAGACCAACTTTCTGTGTCCCCAGCCCTGTGGAGCTAGAGCTCTGCCCATTCTGAGACTCCCCTGCCCTCAAGTGCCTGGACTCACATCTGGTGATGAAAAGCCCCTGAGGAAGGGAGGTCACTGTCTGCTCCCCGACCTCCCATCCACCCCAGATTAACTGACCTTGGTCTGCATTTTCATCATATATTACTTATACTTTCTTTCTAGTTTCTTTAAATCAGAGATTATTAGTTTTTTTTTTCCCGTAATCTGGCATCTTAAATTTCAAATTCAGGCATACTATTATTTTTCCCCTCTGCTTATATATACCTTTTATTTATGTAATTATTGCTGTAGGTCTAAAGAATTTATAAAAAAGCATATATTTGTCACATCTTTTAAAATATTTTACTTTAAAGTTGTCACTTCTTGATTTTTCTTTTTTTTAATCTCATCTTTATTCTTATCCTTCCAGCGTTGCCTAATTTAAATCTCACCAGAAAATTTCTGTGTCCTGAATGTATTGTTGTTGTTGTTAGATGCCATCGAGTCATTTTCGACTCATAGTGACCCCATGTGACAGAGTAGAACTGCCCATAGTGTTTTCTTGGCTGTCATCTTTATGGAAGCAGATAACCAGGTCTTTCTCCCATGGAGCAGCTGGGTGAGTTCAAACTGCTAACTTTTGAGCAACCTGAGCACTTAACTGCATCACCAGGTCCCCTTACTGAATGTATAGCATTTATTAATTAAGAGTAATTTATTTTGTAAAATAATGTCTCATGTTACCAGTGCTGATGATTTTTCTAAACAATGTTTTCATGTACTATCAATCCAGTTAATGGTGAATGTCTTAGTTACCTAGTCCTGCTATAACACAAATACCACAAGTACGTGGCTTTAAAGAACAGAAATTTATTTTGTCACAGTTCTGGAGGCTAAAAGTCCAAATCAGGTCTTGGCCATGTCAATTCCTTCCTTGTTTGTACCCCTGGTGTTAAATCTGAGGAACTCTCATATTAATAACTATTAGAATTTTCTTCGTCCTTTTTCAATCTGAAATATTGCCCACTACAGTGTTATACTGTGTATAGTCTAGAAACAAATCTCGTGTTTCAAGCCAAATTTTACTTTGGCTTGAAATTATATGTGCTTTTACTCTGGTTCCATTATAGCCTGTATGTACCTAGTAAGTCTAACTTACCTGTATTCTTGACCTAATGAATTTTTGTGAATTTAGTCCACGTAAAATGAGAAATTTGTCTTATTTATAAGTTGTCAGAAAGCAACAATCCCAGTACTCTCTATGTAAAACATGAATAGATGTATGGAACTACAACTTATTTAAGAAACAAATCCTAAGAACCCAAACTTAAGATCTGGATGTTTCTATTTAAGCAAAAATATCTGACCCACGTACGTATGGCTCTCATTCCATGACTATTTTCACATTAAGGGTTGCCATACTCTATATTCTGTTTGTGACGCTGGGACCTAAAAAGAAAACAGTCTAAAACTTGCTCATTTCAGCTGAATTGCTGTGTTAACATCTGTACAGGCATGCATGTGATTGGAACATGTGCGATTGTATCAGCACCCTTTTTTTCTTGCCTGTTGCCAGAAATAAAGACATCAAAGGAAATAGATAAACTGGGCAACAGTCCATAGCTGCGTGAGTTTTTCGGTCGGTGGCTCTCTCTCCACAGCCTTTTTCTAAATGAAACTATCCCTCTCACAGGCCCCTGCTAGAAAGGCTAGCGCTATGCACAGTCGATCATTCTGAAAAACTGCCATTAGTGTTATACTGGATATAGTCTAGAAACAAATCTCATGTTGATTTCACTTTGGCTTGAAATTATTTGTGCTTTTACTCTGGCTCCATTATGGCCTGTATGTACCTAGTAAGTCTAACTTACCTGTATTCTTGACCTAATGAATTTTTGTACTGTGAGTCAGTCATGATAGTCCACATGAAATGAGAGATTTGTGTAACCCTTTACATTTGTACACCGTGGAATTGTTTTTGTAGGACAGATTCCCAGATGTGGAAATGCTCAGTCAAAGGAAGTGAACATTTTTTAGTTTGAACAGATACTGCCAAATTGTCCTCCAGAAAGGTTGTACCTTTGTGCACTTCCACCAACAGTGAAAGTGAAACCAACCACCAAGTTGTAATGAAATACTGTCGGGTTGTTGGTGGGGAGCCAGATAAGCCTGGAGTTTTGCCAGCCATTTTCTAGCAGAGAAGTTGATTCTTAAAAAGGTTACAAATTGTTTTAAGCAAATGTAAGACAGTTTACAGATATTCTTACAAAAGAACATTTTCATAAATACTTTTAAAATGAAAATATAACTCTATTAAAGAATTTTTTAAAAATAATACATAACCCTACTCTTCTTAACAAATTTTCATTTTTTTGCGAATTACCGACTATATGTACTACATTTTGCAAGTTGTTATTCAGTCTATATGCTGAGCAGATAATTCGAGAAGCTGGATTATATGAAGAAGAACGTGGCATCAGGATTGGAGGAAGACTCATTAACAGCCTGCAATATGCAGTTGACACAACCTTGCTTGCTGAAAGTGAAGACGACTTGAAGCACTTACTGATGAAGATCAAAGACTACAGCCTTCAGTGTGGATTACACCTCAACATTAAAAAAAACTAACCCGTTTGCTGTCGAGTTGATTCTAACTCATAGCGACCCCATAGGACTGAGTAGAACTGCTCCATAGGGTTTCCAAGGAGCACCTGGTGGATTCGAACTGATCCTCCCAACTGGACCAATAAGCAACATCATGATAAACGGAGAAAAGATTGAAGTTGTCAAGGATTTCATTTTACATGGATCCACAATCAACCACCGTGGAAGCAGTAGTCAGGAGATCAAATGATGTACTGCATTGGGCAAATCTGTTGCAAAAGACCTCTTTTGTAGTGTTAAAAAGCAAAGATGTGACTGAGGACTAAGGTGCGCCTGACCCAAGCCATGATTTTTCAGTTGCCTCATACGCATGCAAAAGCTAGACAGTGAATAAGGAAGACCGAAGAAGAGCTGATGCATTTGAATTAAGATGTTGATAAAGAATATTGAATATATCGTGGACTGCCAGAAGAATGAACAACTCTGTCTTGGAAGAAGTACAGCCAGAGTGCTCCTTGGAAGCGAGGATGGCGAGACTTTGTCTCACATACTTTGACATGTTATCAGGAAGGACCAGTCGGAGAAGAACAATCATGCTTGGTAAAGTAAACGGTCAGCAAAAAAGAGGAAGACCCTCAATGAGATGAATTAACACAGTGCCTGCAACAATGGGCTCAAGTATAGCAACAATTGTGAGGATGGTGCAGCACGTTTTGTTTTGCATGGGGTTGCTATGAGTGGTAACCGACTCGATGGCATCTAACAGCAACAACAATTAGTGTGCTTGTGTGTATTTTTCTATCTTACTTTTATCACTGAACTGTCTCATATGCTATTTTCTGTTTCTGTATATTCTTCATAATGGTCATTTAAAAGCTGTATAATGTTGCATTTTGTTGTTGTACCATAATTTGTTAATTCAGCCCCTTAACATTGCATATTTAATGTACAACCAAAGACCTAAACTGAGTGTTCTTAAGTAATACGATTTATTGCTTTGTTCTGGTTATAAAAGTAATACAGTTCATTATAGGAAAATTGGAAAACTCAATAAATAGGAACACAAATCTTGCTATAACCTCTGTTAATGAACTCTGTATTAGGATATATTTCCTTTCTGTCATTTCCTAATATTTAATTTTTTGTTTTACAATTTATAACCATACTATTTGTGTAAAACGTATTCATTTTTCTGTTTTTAAACTCTTTTTAAATAACATTTTTCTTTTTTTTGAAGTTAAGTTTTTTTTTGTGACTCTAAAAGTAATTCGAATTTGTTACAGAAAATTGGGAAATAATCCCACTCATCCATAATCCCATCACTCAGAGATAAACACCATTAACATTTTTGCATGTTACCTTCACATATTTTTTCTATGCATGCTTTAAAAAATATTAAAGATTTTACATCATCAGTGGTTCTTAATTTGGGGATGATCATGGGCCATTTAAAAAATCTGAAGAAATCCAAATTAAGCACTTTTGCTTTATATATAATTTCATACCCAACTCTTTTTTCCTGCTAAACCTTGTAAAATAGACATTTCCTTATAATTGCAAACTCTCATAAATCTCTAAATTTGCTGATTATGTGAAGTTGCATAATTGTAGATGTTGGGATGAATATTTACCTCGTGCCAGGGGCTGTGCTGGATATTGGGAATACTAAGTCAAAGAAGTTGTATAGAACCCTGGGGTAGTGCTATGACGGGCAATGTACAGGGCATAATGGGAGCCCAGAGCCGGACTAGGGGTCTAGGGAAGGCTTCCTGGGGCAAGTAACATTTGAACTTAGGTTTGGGAAACCAGTAGGAGCTTACCTAGCTATTCTTCTATTGTTGGACATTAGGGTGTTTTCAGTTATTGACTGTTGTAAATAAGGACTTTCCTGTGTATTTCTTTAGGATCAATTCAGAGTAATGCACTACTAAGACAATGTGAACCTTGCAACATAATTTTTAAGGTAGTCTAATATTCCACCACGTGGAGGTTTTCTGGTTTATTGAATCACCCACTTTTATTGAGTAGCAGTCTCCCAGTTCTGTTTTCAATTTTTCTTTTATAAACAGTGTGTAGCGTATTGTTTTGTTTTTTGTTTTTCTTTTTTGCACAAAGCTTTCCTCATAATTAGAATGATTTCCTTAGCAATAGAGTCGTAGGAAATAGAACTACAGTATCAGAAAGGTCAGATTGTTTTTCAGAAATGCTGATTTATAGTCCCACTAATAATCAAGTGAAATTTATTAACAAATTATTTTGATTTATTTATAGTCTTTTATATCTTTTGGGGTACATTAAAGCAGTTCAGTACTTCTATCTTTTGAAGACTGCATCGTAAAAAGCAAAGGTTGGTTTGAATTACTTGGAATGGATCCTTCCTTCAAGTGAGAAAAACAGGAATGTTGATAGCTGTTTTATAATAACACTGTTGGTGGTGGTGGTGGTGGTAGTGATAGTGGTGGTAATGATACTGGTGGTGGTCATGGTGGTCACGGTGGTAGTGGTGGTGGTAGTGGTTCTGCTGGTGGTGATACTGCTGGTGGTGGTGATTTGATCACTCCATATCTTCTACTATATGCTGAGGCTTAATGAAGTCATATCTGAGGTTGCTTTATACCCAGAACAGTGCCAGAGGACAGTGTGGGTCACAGCAATTCTCTTGATTCTTTCACAATATTAGGCAGAAAGATAAGCTTTTCAGGGGAGGAAAGATTTATTTTATTGTGTTTTAGGTGAAAGTTTACAGCGAAAATTAGCTTCTCATTCAAAAATTTATACACAAATTGTTTTGTTGCATCGGACGCAGTCACCACGTTGTGTCAGTACTCTCCCCCTTTCCACCCTGGGTTCCCTATGTCCATTTGTCCAGTTTTCCTGTCCCTTCCTGCCTTCTCGTCTTTGCTATTGGGCAGTTGTTGCCAGTTTTGTCTTGTATACTTGATAGAACTAAGAAGCATGTTGCTCACGTGTGTTATTATTTGTTTTATAGGCCTGTCTAAATCTATAGGGTTGCTATGAGTCGCAATCGACTCAATGGCACACAACAACAGTCTTTGGCTGAAGAGTGGACTTCGGGAGTGGCTGCAGTTCTGAGCTAGCAGGGTGCCCAGGGGTCCCTCCAGTCTCTCTGTAAGTCTGGTCTTTTTTCTATGAATTTGAATTTTGTTCTACGTTTTTCTCCTCTGTTGGGAGGAAAGATTTTATCATTGACCTTCATAAAGTGGAAATAGGTGGGGGTCCGCCCAGCCCCTGCAGACTCCCTGAAGGGATTCAGAGGATCTCCTGTTTCTAAGCCCTTCTAGACCAGCAGTGAGATCCTGCCCTATGAAATATTCATAAAACTCAATTGACCATAAAACACTTTGTAAACGTAAGTGCTGTAAGTGACCCAAATTATATCAGCAGCTTTTTGAGAAATGGGGGAAGGAAGGAGAAGGAATTTAAGGGAATGGGATCCAGCAAGCCAACCTAGCTGTTTTCAAGCCATAAATAAATGGGTCATGGATCCGCGTTTTGTAATTTCAGAAATGACTAATGCTTGTACTGTTTTTGAGCATTTTAAGAGTGGCCACATCCCAATATAAATCATTGTTTCTCCATTATACAGATTATGTCAGTTTTTAAATCAATATTTTTATTTCATAGTCATTTTATTTCCAGCTCTGAAAATCCCAAGAGTTAGTTCTCAAAATGGTCTTCTCACATCAGATGCTAAGAAAGTCATTGAAACTCCCCTGGCTTCCCCACCGAGAACTGGAAGGAGCCCCTGGAGCATCCCCATGCCGGTGTCCCCCTCCAGGGCCCTGCAGGAAAGCTTCCCCTCCCCCTGCTCCCACTGACTCACAGAGCCCAGAGTTTATTATTGTTATAAAATTCTCCTTATCTTTCACAGAAGGAGCTCTCCTGGCACAGTGGTTAAGTGCTCAGCTGCAAAGCAAAAGGTCAGAGGTTTGAACCCACTCAGCTGCTCTGCAGGAGAAGAGACCCAGCTATTTGCCCCCATAAAAATTACAACAACAACAGCTTTCAAAGATTCTGTCTCCATCCAACCATTAATCTTTTATTCTGCTGTCAGGAGCCCCCCAGAATAAATCTACTCTGTATCCAGCAGTCCTTCAAGTACTGAGGATGGCTGTCCTCCCACCCACACCTTGTGCAAATCATTTCTTCCTTATAGGACAGGATTCCTAGAATTTACACTCTCCTGGTCACCCATGCCTCTTGCAATGTAGCAGCACACAGATCCTCTGCTCTCCCCGACCCCCACCTCTTCTTCACAATTCTGTATTTCTGATTATTGTTGTTAGGTGCTGTGGGGTCTATTCCGACTCCTGGCGACCCTACAGGACAGAGTAGAACTGCCCCATAAGGTTTCCTAGGCTGTAATCTTTATGGGAGCAGATTACCAGGTCTTTCTCCCTCAAAGCGGCTGGTGGGTTCTAACTGCCAATCTTTTGGTTAATATCCAAGCTCATAACCATTTCACCACCATGGCTCCTTTGTATTTCTGATAATGAATCCTAAAATCGGTTCAGTTGATTCATTTGTTTGATTTTGTCACCTATTATCTCAGATTAACTTGAAACAACTAAAACCCCAGAGCAGTTGCTTTTTGAGCCCAAGAACAAGATGGAACATCTATGCTTCTGAAATCTTTTTTCCTTTTGGCTCATTTTTTCTACCAAGAGCTCTTTTGGAATTCTGATTCTGTCCTTTGGTCTTAAGCATTCATCTCTCCCAGCGTGGTGTCGTTGGATAATTTGAAAAGCCAGCCTGCTGGATTACTACTGTATTTTCCTAGGCTGTGGACTCTGACGAGGGTGACAGATCCCACATATCGAGTATGCCAAATGAAAAGCTGGCAGCTAGCGGATTCAAGGTTCTTTGGAGGAGGGAGAAGAACAAAACCCAGGGTCTGGCTGCTCTAAGCGGCCAGGGCTAGGGTCAGGTTGGAGGAGCATTGGTTTGGCCATTGACATGTAAATCGTCGAGAAGGGCCTGAGGCTGTTCCCTAGCAGACCCTCCTGCCATCCCAGCATCCACACAAAGCCATTGTAGAGGAGGGCTGCAGGCTTTGCCTTTGTGAGGCCCCTGGGCCATCCTTGGCTGCTGAGGCAAGTCCCTGTGAGTATCAGCTCTGCTTTAAAACTGTTTTGGACTGTGACTGTGGACAGGAAAATTCTCCCAGCCACATGCAGTGGGAGTGGTCTCCTGGGAGTGCTCCATTCCTCGATGTAGACATAGGCCCTTTAAAGGTTTTTGAAATTAATATCATCTCAATTTGATTTTATGTAAGGAAAGAAACCATCATATTTGCACACATGTATGTGCATCTACAAAAAGTCCTGGTGGCACAACGATTAAGTGCTCTGCTGCTAACCGAAAGGTTGGCGGTTCGAACCCATCCAGCGACTCTGGGAGAGGAAGACCTCCAGATCTGCTTCTGTAAAGATTACAGCCAAGAAAACCCTATAGGGCAGTTCTACTCTGTCATCTAGTGTCGTTATGAGCCAAAAACCAACTCGATGCCACCTAAAAACAACAATAACGTGCATATGCCAGGTTGATGCCAGGTTCAAAATACTTTTTGCATTTTAGTTGAAATTTCTGTGAGATAATTTCATTTCGGTATTGTGTTTTCTGGACTCCTACTCTATCGCTCTCTTTCTCTGTCTTTTTTTTTTTTTTTTTTTTTACCTTCCCTTCTCTCCCCTTGTTCCTTGCTTTTGTGATGGTAAATTGTGTAACTCCTAAAAGAGGTATCACTATGTACTTTGCAAGTTAGGGAAGCAAAAGAAAAATTGTGCACTAGTAGAAGAATCATATGAATAAAACACTGCTAAAGAATGGATATACTGAAGTTTTTCCCCCCTGAAACTTCAGTGGAAGAGATTATGTAGTCTAGTGTCCCATATTCAACATGCAAATTGTCAAATATCTGGTGCTGCCATCACAGGGTGGAAGGTGGGTGTCATGTTTTGGATTGATGTCACTACAAATCCTTTATAAACTAGCAAGAAATTATTTAAAATATAAATGTAGATTTCACATTTACAATGAATACTGGATTAAGTTAGAAGGAGACTTGATTTTAAAAAATATTGAAATAAAAAGATTTGATATAGTAACAGCTATCCCAGGTGGGGAGCCCTGGTGGCACAGTGGTTAAGAACTTGGCTGCTAACCCAGAGATCGGCAGTTCAAGTCCACCAGCCGCTCCTTGGAAACCCTGTGGAGCAGTTCTACTCTGTCCTGTAGGGTCACTAGGAGTTGGAATCAACTTGATGGCAATGGGTTTGTTTGTTTGTTTTGTGATCCCAGGGGGGTGTTACTTCCCTGACTGCTTACAGAGTATTGATGGTGCTTTTAAGAAAACATTTTCTTAATAAAATGCAAATGTTTCCAGATCTCTCTCTTGGGTACAGATACTATTTGAATTGTGTATGAGTTCATGCGTTGTGTATGAGTTCAGCACACAATACATCATTAAGTCTTGGGTATTGATTGGTGGTTGTTAGTTCCAACACATTTTTGCTCTTCTAAAGTAACTGTACCAGTAGAATTATGCTTACATACCACAATAGCCATAATGAAATTGAAAAAAAAGTTCATGCAGTCAGTCTCATATCCAGAAGCCATAAACCTCATCATTAAATGTGAAGTCTATTCTTAATTATTTAAATGTCTCATACTCTAGTGAGCGTAATTATGAGAGGCTGGTACAGGCTCTGTCTTTAGCTACCTAGGTGGGCTTGGGCAAATTGCTTACCTTCTCTGGACCTCACTGATGGGCTAGATCAATGGTTCTTAACCAGGGGTGGCACTGTCTCTCCAGGGCCACTTGGAAATGTTGAGAGGAAGCATTGTTTATTGTCACAGTGTATGAGGGCATGACTGGTTGGGAAACCTGGATGCTAAGCATCTTGTCGTGCCCAGGACTGTCCTCCTTAGCCCAATAAAGAATTGGCTTAACCTAAATACCATTGGCATCCCCACTGAGATGCACTGGCTCAGATGATCGTCAGAGTTCTTCCAGCTCTGTTCCTCTTAAGTTCATTAGCAGAGCGTTGAAGCATCTAAAACGATGTTAAGCTATTAAGCTTAGTGTCTGTATCTCACATTTAGTATTGAGTGCTATGTTGTTGGGAGTGAAGTCACACCCTGTAATGCTGTGTAAGGACACTGATACCATAGCAACTAGTGTTCAGGCCTTTATTGCTAGGGACATCTCTGTTCTAGGCATGAAAAAATACTGGTACTGTTGAAAAGCAAGGAGCCCTGGAGGTGCAGTGGTTAAGCACTCAGCTGCTAACTGAAAGGTTGATGGTTCAAACCCACCAGCCACTCCTCGGGAGAAAAATGTGGAAGTCTGCTTCCCTAAAGATTACAACCTTGGAAACCCTATGGGGCAGTTCTGCTCTATCCTACAGGGTCATTGTCACAGACCAGACCATTTAGACACCCTTGACGAGGCAGAAAGGGATATTAACTGGAGTGTCCTGGTGTGTCAGAATTCTTAGTTTGGTGTAATTAATTACTTTTTATTCTACAGTGAAGTGCTATTAAATGCAAGCCCCACAAGAAAGCTTTTGTTTTTTTTTCAGGGATTGTGTTTTTGTAGAGGGACGAGTTACTAATCTTCACCAGAAATTTGTTGCGGTGTTTATATATTAGCAACTCTTAATTATCGAAGTATAAATTACCCGGAGCATGTTTTTTAGTTGATATGTTTTTTTAATTACAAAAGCAATTTATTAATTAAAGAAACAAATAAATAAGAAAAAAACACCAGTAATAGCTACATTTTGAAAGCTTTCAGTCTTTCAAAACTGGGGTTCTGTGTCACCTGTCTGTCAGTGGAGGCTTGCCTGTTGCTATAATGTTGAACAGTTTCCAGACTAAAATGGACTATGAAGAAAGGCCTGGCGATCTAGTTCTGAAATCAGCCAGTGAAAACTCTATGAATCACAACAGTCCAATCCACAATCGACCTATGGATCGTAATGGTCCGATCCCAAACCAGTCATAGGGATGGCGCAGGATCAGGCATAGTTTTGTTCTTTTGTGCGTGGGGTTGCCATGAGTCACAACTGACTCAATGGCAGCTAACAACAACGATAGTATATGGTGTTTTATAACCACCCTTGTTTACTTTGCAATATCTTATGAACATGTTTCTATAACATAAATATTATGTAATTTTATACTACCACTAGTGATTCATTGAGAGGATGGTGATGAAGAGCACAGGCTCTAGAGTCGGACTCTCTGGGTTCACACCTTTGCCCTGCTACTTATTTACTGGTAAAATTATTTAACTTTTTTGGACCTTGGTGTACTCATCTATAAAATGGGGAGAATAACGATACCCAAAGCACTGGTGTGTTTTGAGAAGTAAATGAGATAATAGATGTTAAGTGCTTAGCGTGGTGCAATAAATAGCTTTTATACGGCCTTCCTAGCCGTGGTCCTGTGTCTCCCACAAAATGATTGCCTGGGCCACAATCTTGCAAGGAATTGGTCAATTTACTATGCAAATAGTGGCTTGAAAATCCACCCAGTAGGATTGAGCCCCTTGCAGTCCAGCTAGGGGCATGCATGAAAGTTCTGTACTCTATCCAGCCAGCTTTTGAGCCAGAGAGGACTGCTTATGATGGAACTTTTCCTGTTGTACACTGTCGGTTGTCTGTGAGTGATTAAAATGACTTTCACTATTGCCAACACAGTATACATGTCTTGTGTGCATGACTTGATAAGGATAAATGGACATAACAACCATGGAGTGGTTGGTACCACTGAGTGGAATTCTCTTCCCAGTACTCTGGTGGCTACTTGTGATCTGGAGACATGCTTTAAGGCAACCTGCATGTGCAGCGCACTTAGAAAAGAGCTTGCATCAAGTGAGCACTTTGTTAGATAGTATCATGATCGTCAGCATCAGCATCATTGTATGGCTATACCATTCCCTGCTAACCAATCCCCTGGTATTAGACATTCTTGCAGTTAAGTCCTTTCTGATATCCAGGGTTATTACCTTAGGATCAGTTCCTAAAATTGGGATTTCTGGGTCAAAGAGTAAACAGCAGTTTAAGGCTTTGAATACATACTGCTGAATTTCCTTCCGGACAGCTTGTCTCAGTGTTTGCTCCTACCAGCCTTTCTCAGCATTTCAAAAATTTGGTTGGCTTCCTTCTGACATTTCATGTGCTTTGGGATCTCCCCCTTCCAATAATTGGGAAAATAACTCATTTAATATTGCTCTGGGGCAAGTACAATTAAGGAAATAAATGAGCCACAAAACAAATCTGATAAAGTATTTCCAAGTCAAATAAAAATCCAAGTGGATCACCTGCCCTCAGATCACCTGTGCTTCAACCTCTTTCCACTGATCAAGGATGTGAATGTGTAACCCATAAGTGTAGTCCTCATGCCCTGTTCCCCCCAACTCGATATAACTTCCAGACATACTGGAAGAGAAAAGAAAAAAATTAACTGGAGTAACAAGATAGGAAAAGTACGTGAAAGTTTAACTACATAAATTACAAAACAGCATCAGCCCCTTTATTAGGTGATATGTAAAAGTCACATATTTCATTGCTTTTACTTTTACATTTACCACTAAGAAATGGTTGCAAGCTGGTATATACACAGATGGAACCCACAGTGTATCTCTTTACCCCTTGACTTGGGACTGAGTGCTGTGGCCCAGGTCCCTTGTTCAGCATGCCCGTGCTACAGTGACTCTCTTCTCCCAGCCATCATCTCCATTAGGGTGACTGATACCCGCCGTACCATGTGCTGCAACCTGCCTGGCCTTCACGTGCCTCCAGTACAGTGTTTCCAGATGAGGACTGCTTCTGTTTTGTTCTCAACTGTCCACCCACCTGCATTTGATGATAAACACAAATGCAAACGTGAGCACTTAAACCGCATGGCATCACTCAGTTATGAGAGAGACGCCAGATGATTCAGAATATCTTAACCTTTTTCAGTTCTCATTAAGAACACAAAATGCAGAAATTCTCACTAAGAATTCATTCATCTGAGGACCCTAGAGCTTGGGAAAGGTTGACTCGGTTTGCATACACTGTCCAAGGCACTTCTGATCATTATTGGCATTCCAAAAAGAAATGTAGGTTATACTTTTGTTATTTCTTTGATTGAATACTTGATTCATTTTTGCTGAAGAACAGTGGCTTTTAGACGTTTGACTGTGACCCACTATAAGAAACACATTGTACATAGTGACCCAGTATGTACACATAACGCCTACAAATATACATACAAACACGAGTGAAAAAAATTTTTAAAGTATGAATTGTTACTACATGCAGTATACTTTGGTATATCTATTATATTTTATTTCATTCTTTAAAATGCTGCTTGTGACCTACTAACTTATTTCCATGACCAGCAAGTGGGCCCTGACATGCAGTTTGAAAAGCCTGCGTCAGAGGTGGTTTCTAATGAGTATGAGTAGACTGATAGCCCCAGTGGGGACTTGTAGCCCTTTTCATGATGGAATCACATTGCCTTCCTCTTGGTCCGGCTCCAGGGCAGTTGTACATGCTGTCGCGTCTGGAGGGTTCTCAGTGCCATAGGGCTGGGCAGGAAGTTGAGGCAGAGCCCCATATGTTGGCTGCCTGGGTATTGAACAGCTTTGCTCTTGAGAACTTCAGTCCTTCTCTGGACTGGCTGCAGCTGACAGCTCTGCCTGAGAGGGAAACTTTAAACAAAGACAATAATTCAGTTTGAGTGCCCCTGAATCAGGTCTTTGTCTCAACTCTTGACAGAACAGAAGGAAGTTGTTCATTATTAAGGATGCCAGCTGCTTATGGATGGGTATATCTGTTGCCAGAGCTGGCTCACCCTCCAGTAGGTAGAGATCTGGCTACCCAACTGGTGTGTTTTGAAGGGATCTAGAGAAGATGTTCCTTAAAATGTATATCCTATCCCCTGTGCCTAAAATGTTATGATTAGAAATTCATTCTTCTGAATCTTAAAAGCTTTTTGGCCTTCCAGAATTCCTGATCCACATAAAAATATCCTTGGGAAAGAGAATACCATAAGGCTATATTAGGTAACATTGAGTGGGAATTTTGACAGCCCTGCAAGTTTGAGTAGGACTGGGGAGCAGGAGGGAGGATGAGGAGACTAGAGGGCTATGAACGGGAATGGAGACAAGGAGGTCACAGCAACAGATGCAGGCCTGTGAATGCTTCTGTATCTAATGTTAATTTGAAAGCTATTTGAGATTAGGTAGCCCTTTAAGTATTTTTGTGAGAATTTATGAAGATGCTGTGGTTTGGTGCACTTCAATAGGACTTAGAGATGAGGAAACTGATTCCCATTTATGGATTGAATAGTGGTCCCAAACAACCATGCCCAAGTCTTAAGCCCTGGAACCTGTGAAGGAGTCCTTATTTGGAAAAAAAGTCTTTGCAGATGTAATTAAGGATTTTGAGATGAGATCATCCTAGATTTAGGGTGGGCTCTAAATTCAATGGTACGTGTCCTTAGACAGAAAGGGAGAAGAGACCCAGAGACACACAGGGAAGGCCACATGAAGACGGAAGCAGAGATTGATTGGAGAGATGCGTCTACAAACCAAGGAACACCAAGAATTGCTGGCAGCCACCAGAAGCTGTGGCCTCCGGAACTGTGAGAGAATAAATTTCTGTTGTTTTAATCCACCTAGTTTGTGGTAATTTGTTTTGGTAGCCCTAGGTAAAAAACATACCTGCCAAAGGTGACCAGAACTTTTAGGGCCATGTGCTACTTAGGGATTCTATGGCCTATATTGTCCAGTGGATTTGTGTTTTGCTTAATAAATCTATTTCCTGCAGTATGCTAAATCAGGTTTACATTTTCTTTTGCTTGGATTCATATAGGCGTTTTTTTTCTTAATGTTTAAAATCGTTTTAATCTTTTTAAAACTTTAAAAAACGGCATGCCAGGTTGCTTTTCCTGTTGTTGGTTATCACAGAGAACAGGAAAAGACCTTAGTAATCACCTTGGCCAGTGTTCTCCGAGCTGTGGTTTTCAACTCATTACTAGGTCATTAAACCAGTTTAGTATGTGTTACTGACAGAGACTGTTGGTTGAATGGATGAAAACCCAGTAAATATTTATTATCTTCCCCACCAGGCATTGTCCAGTACACAGATACATGATAAACTCGTAGTGAATAGCAGTATACACAATAATGTTTCACATGAGTAATAGATATATTTGTTTTCATGTTCAACAAATACCAGTTATCAATTAATCACGTATTGTTTATAGGTACCGTGGCAGAGTACAGGGGGTGCCAAGTTGAGTAAGACATGAATCTACTCTCAAGATGCTCAGACAATAGTAGGGGAGACAGGCCCGGAAAACCATTGTGATGCAGCGTGGTGAGGATTACCCCCTCCTTACCCTGATGAGCTTCTGCCCCAGGAGATCCCCAGCTCTGGAAAAGCAGTGGCCTGGCTGATTCAGCTGACCAGTCTCAGCTGAGGAGGAGATGCAGGGTGTCTGTGGAGGAAAGAAAACCCACCCTGGGAAGTTCAGAGAATCCGTGGGGAGGTATATCTCAGTTAGGCCTGTATTTCCATAGATAGGGGTTACAGAGGGGAGGCAGAGCCCCGTTCAGGGAAGAGAGAAGTCTGGTCAGAGCACGGATTTTGTGAAAGAGAGTTACAGGAGATATGGCTGGAAAGCTTCTATCTGACTCCTTGCCTTTGTGGTAGTTTGAGTAATTCATTGTTTATATAGGATCATTTGACTCTGCATTATACTGCCTCTTAGATAATGACTCTTAACACCAGGTGACCAAGCAAAGAATACGGTAGGAGGTTTGTTTGTTCCCCAGGTGGTTACACTCTTGTGTGCATATGTTGAGAGTGTAAATGTTCCCGGATGACTGCCCACTGAAGAGATCGACACACCGCCACAGGAGGGTTGCTTTAGTCACTCACCATGTCTTATTCTCAAATTTGTAGTTCTAACTGAGTTTTCCTGAGAAGATATATTTCCTTGAAATTATCAATTAGTGTATTAATTCCTGTGAGGGGTAGTGTCTTTGTTATCTCGTGCTGCTATAACGAATACCACAAGTGGGTGGCTTTAACAGACAGAAATTTATTTTCCCACAGTTTAGGAGGCTAGAAGACCGAATTCAGAGTGTCGGCTCTAGGGGAAGGCTTTCTCTCTCTGTTGGCTCTGGAGGAAGGTCCTTGTGTCTTCAGCTTCTGTGTCCTGGTTTCTTGGAGATCTCCATGTGTCTTGGCATCTATCTTACCCCACCTCTACTCGTTTGTTTAATTTCTTTTATATCTCAAAAGAGATTGACTCAAGACACACCCTGTACTAATCTTACCTCATTAACATAACAAAGACAACCCATTCCCAAATGGAATTATAACCACAGGCATAGAGGTTAGGATTTTCAATACATATTTTTGGGGGACATAATTCAGTCCATAACAGGTAGTAAACATCTTTAAGCTAGATGAAGAAATTCATGTTTCTCTACAAAAAACCAGTACATCCCTCATTCAGAGATTTGTGAGTTCTGATTCTAGAGTAGACCCTCCCCTACATAACACTCTTTTTCTAGAGGAACTGGACCTTTTGTTACCTTCTATTTCTTTTTTAGTTATTGGTGACATCATTTTTCTTTAATGAAAGTTTTATATTCTCAATGCACTTTGCTTTCTGAAACCCATCTAAACTTTTTTCTGAGTCCAACACTCTGCTTTACAATCCTTTTTTTCTGTCTAACATTTCTTTTTATTGTTGTAAAATTATAGATAACACAACATTTTCCATTTGAACATTTTTCACATGTATGATTCAGTGAGGCCAGTTACATCAATTATGTTGTGCAACCATCACCAATATCTGTTGCCAAATTTTCCATCCCCATAAGCAAAACTCAGTGTTTGGGGCCTAATTAAATTTTATTTCTTTGGATTCAGAAACATCAGTTAAAGGTCTCACGTCTCCTCAGCTGTCTTTCTGACCCGGACTGTATCTTTGCTCTTCTCCATCCCCCAAATTTTTTTATATACTGATGTGTATTAGAGTTTTCCAGAAAACCAGAACCAATGAGAGCTGTCTATAGATCTGTCGATGTATTGGGGGAGAGAGAGAGAGAGATTGATTTTAAGGAATTGGCTCACGTGATTGTGGGGACCGGCAAGTCCAAATTCGGTAGGTCAGGTGATCTGCTGGAAACTTTGGCATATAACTATGCTACAGTCTTGAGACAGAATCCTTCTTTCTTGGGAAACTCCAGTTTTTGCTCTGAAGATCTTCAGTTTGTTGATGAGGTCCACTCACATTATCGATGGTAATATGCTTTACCTAAAGTCAGCTAATAGTAAATGTTAATCACATGTGAATACCTTTATAGCAAAATCTAGACTAGTGCTTGACCAAATAACTGGGCACCATAGCTTATCCAGGTTGACACATAAGGTTTATTATTACCTCATGTTTTGTGTTTTTTAATAAAATTATTAATTTTTAGTATAAAAATAATTGAAGCTTATTGTAAAAATGTCGAATGTCAGCTGGCTGCACAACCCATTTCTCACTTCTATTCCCTAAGCAGTGTCCTCTGGACTCAGAAGGACCAACAGAGGGATCCCTGTTTTCTGTTGTGAGGTTATCAACTACTCAGCTTGTGCTGCTGGGGAAACTTTGGAGCTACATGCAGCTGCTGCCTTACTGGACAAGCCATTCCATATAAGATTCTCTTCTCTCCTGCAGTCAATCTGTCTAGCCTCTCCTGCAGTGTGGGCATCCTGCTTTCATTAGGAGGGTCAGCTTAGAGGTCACTCTGCTCCCCAATTCACACACCCCGCCCCCCCCCCCCCCCACTCTGTTATAAAGTATCACCTGCTTCTGCCTGAATGTTATTGTTTGAATTCAACCAACAGGAAAAGTAAAACACCCAAAAGGGCTGATGTTAGGAAACTCATTGCAACATCAGAGAGAATTTTAGATAAATCACCATGTGGGAAGAGGAAATTCATTGCTGGTTTTGGGCCTACACTGGGAACATATGGCAACTGATAAGAAGCCAAGGGGCCATGCTAAGGACCTGGTTTGGCATGAACCAGGTGTGGCTCAGGGGAGCAGTGGTCTAGCCTCAAGAATGGGCCTCTGTGAAAGGAGAGTGTAGGGGGTTCTCTTTTATAGCAGGAAGTAGGAGTGTGGTCGGTGTGTCTGCCTTCAGCAGATCCCATACTGACCTGGTCTCCTCTAGGTAGGGCCAGGGCTGAACCAGGCCCAGCTCTGTTGCTGGGCCCACCTTGAGCAGGTGCATGCTAGCTCGTACCCTGCACTGGACTCTGACAGGTAGTAAATAAATGGATTCCATGCTACAACTCTGTGGGTAGCTCCTCTGGTGCTTCAGGCAATGGGAAGCCTTGCTTTCATAATATTTTCCAGTACTCTTCTATAGGCTGTTCTTTTTTTACAGGAGGGTGAAAAAATAATGCTTTTTACTTATAAACTGAAACTCTATCATAGGGCCTTACAGAAATTCAAGATTATAATTTAACTACATTGTATTCAGCTCACATTTATTGAACACCAGCCCTGCTCTGCATGCTGTCTAGGATACTTTTCCTTTCTTTATCTCATAAAACTTTTGCAACCATCTGTGAGTTATAGTTATTATTTCCATTTTTTTAGGTGAGGAAACTGAGGCTCCTAAAGTTTGACTTGAGCAGGTTCTCACATCTAGTAATTGTGGAGCCAGGATTAGAATCCAGAACTGCTGACTCCAGCCCATTTTTCCTTCTCTTGTGCAACCCTGTGGCCCCCAGTAACGGACTGGGGAGTCGGGAAAGAACCCTGGAGCTAAACTTAGATCTTTAGCACCTTTAACTAAGCCTATTTTTCCATGTATAAAATGAAAATTCTTGTACTTTTCCAAATCTCAAGAACACTGGAAAGGAAGATTAGCAAACTTTTTTTTTCCTTAAATATTTACGAGTTTTATTTGGAAAGACAAAGTTCAAAGGAATAACAGAACATAATTCTGTGTATGAAGGGTGTGAGGTTGTCTGGGGTACATAGAAGGTGAGATTTTGTTGGATTAATTAGGGGGGCTCAGAGAGCAGAGTAAATCACAGCCAGGATCCTGTTTATAACAAGCCTGTAGGAAATTAAGTGAAGTCAAAGTGTAAACACGAAGATAGGGGCAGAGATAATGCTTATGGGTGGTGTCTTCTGGGATACAGCCCAGGAAAACTGTCTCTCCCCCCTTCCCCTTCCAGGGATGTGCCCTGGGGAGATTAAAAATTTAAATCCTACTGTCTGTTTTTTCTAGTAACAATGTATAAACTATTGTTAAGTTTCAGAATTTGGAAACTTTATGAGGTCTATAAATAAGAAGTGTGACCAACATCACGGTGTAAACACTAGCAGTTATTGTTTGATAGCACAACTGAGAATGTGGTTCTTGTTAGCTGCCAGCAGTGGAGTCAGTTCTGACTCATAGTGACCCTATGTACAACAGAGCGAAACACTGCCCGGTCCTGTGCCATCCTCACAATCGTTGCTGTGCTTGAGCCCATTGTTGCAGCCACTGTGTCAGTCTGTCTCATTGAGGGTCTTCCTGTTTTTCACTGACCCTCTACTTTACCAAGCATGATGTCCTTCTCCAGGGACTAGTCCCTCTTAATAACATGTCCAGATTTCCTAAGACAAAGTCTCACCATCCTTGCTTCTAAGGAGCTTTGCGGCTGTACATCTTCCAAGACAGATTTGGTTGTTCTTCTAGCAATCCATGGTATAGTCAGTATTCTTCGCCAATACTATAATTCAAAGGCATCAATTTTTCTTTGGTATTCTTTATTCATTGTTTAGCTTTCACGTGCATCTGAGCCATTGAAAACACCGTGGTTTGGGTCAGGCACACCTTAGTCCTTAAAGTGAAATCTTTGCTTTTTAACACTTTAAAAAGTTCTTTTGCAGCAGTTTTGACCACTGCAGTGCGTAATTTGATTTCTTGGCTGCTGCTTCCATGGGTGTTGATTGTGGATCCAAGTAAAATGAAACCCATGACAACTTCAGTATTTTCTCCATTTATCATGATTACCTGAGAATATTGATGAGAAATGAAAGTTGTTTTACTTCTTACTTTGCAGCAGACAAAGCTTGTACACCAAACATAATGCCCTCTGCTCTGGATGAATTTGCATCTTATTCTGTTCTGGTGTAAATTCTGACTTTTTCTTTTTTCTTGCAAAAGAAAAGTGTCAAATTAATTTTCTTCCTCCTAGTTAAGTAGATTTAATGTAAGGTGATTAGGAATGGATTGGATTCTCCTAAAATTAAAAATAAAAATAAATTGTTTAGGCTGGCACAAGCAGATACTTTAGGATATTTAAAATTGAATTTGAAACTTTATCTTTAAATTACTGAATTTGTTTATTTATGTTGCATACCTTGTCTTTATATGTCTCCTGCGTCGTGACTTTTATAAAGAAAAAAGTCCAATGGCCTTCTTACCCTGGTGAATTCACTACCCAGAAAGTCATACTCTACAAAAGCAGTGGGTTGACTGATTCAGCTGGAGCAAGTACAGACTTTTATTTGCTTTTTGCTTTTTCTAATTTTCAGATTTGTAAGAAGATAATAAGAAATAGCATATATAACTAGATACTGCTTTTCTATGATGATAAGAAATTACTGAAATCCTTGAAAAGTGTCCTTTTGTTAAATTTGTCATTTTTAAACACTGCTCTTGCAAGGCTTGTGTTCATAAGTGTAGTTTTTTTGTTATTTGCCTCTGAATGCATTCCTGATTGGTAGGTGTACGTATGTAGACTTTTTGCTACCTCTGAGCTGTTTCAGATTTAATGCTGTTCTGGTCTAATCATGGACTTGAGAAATTTTAAGGACGAAAAATCTTAAAAATTATCTAGTTCAGTGGTTCTCAACCAGGGGGTGGAGTCACAGTACTTAGGGGATGATAATGGTGTTTAGCAGTTGGAGACCGGGGTGCCAATAGTCTGTATTGTGTGGGACAGTCCCACAGCATAGATGTTCCTGTTCAGAATGCCAGTGGCAGCTGGTAAGAAACACTGCTCTAGTCTACCTCCCTGATTTAATCCTAGACAGGGGGCAAGGCTTGGGACTAAAGAGCCACCCAGGGCTCCTGAGACACTGCTGGATCCCTGAGACCCTGCTGCCCTGGTTTGGACAACCTAGAGGAAGTCCCCAGGGTATCCTTTCCCTGCCTGTCTTCAGTTTAGTCTGGCTTCCCTTTAAACTCTCTTATGGCCCCCACCTTGGCACCTCAAGCTTTCAGCTTCAAGGCTGCATCCCAAGCTGAAGACAAATCCACTGCAAATGAGATTGTGGGGAGAGGGGTGTGTGTGGAGAGAAGACATGAAATGCTTACCAAAATCCCTAACACCTTTACAAAACCACACTGCAGAAATCTCTGAGGCATTTAGACTTATAATTTATTCACTGTCTCTTCCAGATTCCATCACCTCCCAGTTTTATAAAGCCTGGGCTTGGGGTGGCATTGTTGGTTGTGATGGAGAGTGAGGTTGTCAGTCACCTGTTCTGCCTCTGGTGGCTCTTTAGGCCCCTCTCTAATCCTTGCTCTAGTTGATGGCCTCCGTGCTCTCAGGAAAGGAAGCAGAGGCTCCTGTCCCCTAGGCAGGCTCTGGTCCTTTGAGGAGCAGTCCAATGGCTGAGCTCCAGAGCTCCCAGTCCTGCCTCCCAGGAGTAAGCCAAGTGCCACTCTTGTCTTCTTCTTCCCCACTTACCCAAGGTGGGATCCCAAAGCATGAGGCTAGAGGATGCCTGCCCTTCAATATCCCGGTAGAAATGTGACTCTGGAGTTACTGGCACCAAAGAGTGGAGCTGGATATATTGTGATTAGAAAAATACACCAGGATGCAAAATTTTCACCGAGCAGTGCTGCTGTTAACAATATCATGGGGTATTTTTTTTTAAATAAGGAAAAAATGCATTTAAAAGAATCTAGTAACTGGAATTGAAAAAGTCCTGGCTTTACCACCTACTTCAAACCAAAACCAGTTGCTGTCGAGTTGATTCCAAGTCATGGCAAGCCCACGTGTGTCGGGGTAGAATTGTACTCCATATACCACCTACTAAATAAAAAAAAACCCACTGCCGTCAAGTCGATTCCGACTCATAGCGACCTACAGGACAGAGTAGAACTGCCGCATAGGGTTTCCAAGGAGCAGCTGATGGATTCGGACTGCTGATTTTGGTTAGCAGCCATTTACTAGATGTGTCTTTTTCAGTAAGTTACTGCATTTCTGAGAATCCCCACCAGTGATAGGCAGAAGAGGATAACACCCACCTCCCAGGTCCCAAGTGGAGATAAAAGGGGATGTGGGACAGGGAAGCTCTTTGGAAATGGTAAATGGCTCCCCAAATGTTAATTCCTTAAAGTTAATTCCTTTTCTCATTAGAGCAATGATGCTTTTAGTGGTTTTGTGCATTAATAACATAAGTGTTAGTGTAGCAGGGCTATGGGTCATAGTTTAAGTTTCTGTTGATTCTTGTTGTATTTTGATTTATTAGGTCCAACTTAATTTATTTCAGGCCAAGGCAATGGATTGTGTGCTCAATAAAGATAATTGGGATGCATTTAGCAAAGTCAGATGAGGACTGGGCCCAACGTAGTCATATTTTCCTCCAGCACAGAAAAGCATAGCTTTTACTGTATCTAAAAGACACTTTGGTGGGAATGTGCATCAGGATGGGACTTGCAGTTGAGGCCATTCCTTAGGAATAACTTTTGTCTGAATCATAATTGCAGGACAAGTGATATTCAGACTGTTTCTTATCATTGAGATTGACTTCCCTTTAAACTAGCTGCCATGAAGTCCATTCCGACTCATGGTAACCCCATGTGTCAGAGTAGAACTGTATGCCATAGGGATTTCTATGGTGGATTTTTCCAAAGTAGATTGCCAGGCTTTTCTTCTGAGGTGCCTCTGGGTGGACTTGAACCTCTGACCTTTTAGTTAACAGCAGAGTGCATTAACCTTTTGCACCAGCCAGGGATTCTGACTTCTTTTTAAATGGTACTTAAACCCTACCTGTAAAATCAAGACTTATGCTTGTCTAATTGTTTTCCCATATGAAAGCGCCAGCCTTATTTCTATTTTTAGTTTTTTGACGTTTAAGGAGCACATGTTTATAAAAACACACAAATAGCTTTTTTTCACTCCTCTCTTGGGTCTGCCCTCCACAACTTTGGCTCCAAGACAATGGAACTCTGACCCACATTTGCATTCAAAAGGAAAATGCCTTCTTGGCAAATACAGCGGCACACCAGAACTCCTTAAGCTTACTTAAACATTCTTTAAAAACGCATTCCCTTGAAGAGCTCGACAGAACTCCCAGCCATGAGAATGCTTGGCTTATTCACCGTACTGCCTTCACTCCCTGCCACTAATCCACAAGGCTTCTGTCTGGAAGGAAACAAAACTTAACAAAAATGCCTGTCAACTGTGTATGGCTTAATACATTATGTTTGCATTAAAAACCAGTGCTTATTTCAGTGACTTTTTGGGTGACATTCATTTGGAGATGCTTAAAAGTAATGGAAATGAATGGGCTAGGGGTTCGTGGCTTGCATGATATTTAGTGCTGTACTCAGATTTTTCTTTTACTTACCTTTCTCAATTTAAAGTCATTGTGGTGCTGTCTTTAATAAGAGAAAATTATCTTCAAAGAACAAATGAAGCAGTAACACAAACTGAATGATACATGCCCTACCTCACTGTTGCCCATAGAATTTCTCTCTTCTTTTTAATGGGTATGGTTTTGGGGATAGTTTCTTAGTTGGTTTCCCGCTAGAAGTTCTAGTTAGCAACATTAGCAGTCACCTAAACTCTGCATTCTTGTTTTTAATGTTAAACTATACTTGCCCTTAAATTTCTTTTTATTCAAATTCTTCCACTGCATGTTAGGTGCTTGTAACTTTTTTCTTGTGGTCTGCTGCATTTCTTTACATGAACAGTGGTAATAATCATTAGGACAGTAGTCATATCTGGGATTTACACTGCCTGTTTACTTTCTGGGTGGCACAAACAGTTAAGCACTTAGCTATTAACTGAAAGGTTGGTGATTCGAATCCACCCAGAGGTGCCTTGGAAGAAAGGCTTAGCGAGCTACTTCAAAAGATCACAGCCATTGGAAACCCTATGGAGCACAGTTCATAGTAGACTTGACGGCAACTTTTTTTTTTTAATTTACTTTTAAAAAGTTTTTTTTTTTCATGTATATAGTTATTTGGACTGGACAGTGTTTCGTTCTCATGTACGTAGGGTTGCTATGAGTCGGAACCGACTCGACAGCATCTAACAACGACAGCATATAGTTATTTTAAATAGTATGACATTACTATAATCAACAGAGCTATAACAAAAATAACCTAACTATAATTGTCTCATGCAGAATAACCATTTAAACATCTTCAAAAGAGATATGAAAAGATAAAACTCAAGATCTTTGTCTGCTACAGCCTAGTCTTATTTGTTTCTTAAAACAATCTAGGCTGGTAAATATTTTTTTTTTTTTTAAGTCGGCTTACTTGACAGGACTCTTCCTGAGGTTTTGGCTGTTGCCAAGAAAATATAGTGATTAAATCCCATGATAATAGCTGCAGAAATGTATGCTTACTATATGTGCCAGGTACTTTAGAATAGTTTAGAACACTTAGAATGTGTGTTATTTATATTCATATAATTTAACAAAATACAGAGATTCTTATTGCAAGTATAACAGGAAAGATTGCTAATCTCTAGCTAATGGTTCACCTACACCAAGACGTTTTTCATGCAACAAAGTGGGGGAGTGGGGGTTGGGGTAGGGTGGTTCTAGTAGGATTTGGCCCATCCTTTGCTATTGTCGCTCCTATTTCTGTATAACCCCTGGTCTGTAGCCCCTTTTCAGCTTCCTCCTCCTGCTGTAGGAGCCTCTTCCACCTTTGCTTCCATCCCTCAGGCAGCAGAGTTCTTGGCTGGGATGAGTAAAACCCTTTCAGCCCGAATGGGAGGTAATTTGCAGAAGCCACAACCGAGGCTAGTGATTGAGCTAGAATTAAGAGCTTGGCAGGCAGTGCCCAGCTTTTTGCATTAGATCTGTGGGTGGATCTGATGCTTTTTGGCTACTGAGGCCTTTAAGGAAGGATTAGCAGAAAGACAAGGTGAGCACCTCACCTGGGTAGAGAGGGGAGAGAAAGCCATTAAAGATTCATATCAGTTCAGATGTTTCCCTCATGCCTGTGTGGCTCTAACAGCCCCTGGGCTGTGGGAGGAGAGTTCAGCGTGCCCTGGACAAAGTATGGGCTTCTGAACAGACGGAACCTGAGTTTGACCCCAGCACTGCTCCTTACTACCTGTGCAGACTTGGGCAAGTTACCCATTCCCCAGATCCGTTACCTATTCATTAATTCAAGGAATATTTTTTTAAGTGCCTACTGCATTGTCGATGGAGTCCCAGGTGGGGCAAACGGTTAACGCGCTCAACTGCTAACCTAAAGATTGGAGGTTTGAGTCCACCCAGAGGCACCTTGGAAGAAAGGCCTGAAGATCTATGTCTGAAAAATCAGCCACTGAAAACCCTATGGAGCACAGTTCTACTCTGACACACATGGGATAGCCATGAGTCAGAGTCAACTCAGTGTCAGCTAGGTATGTGGTCAATATTGCCTGTACAAAACAATTCCTACCCATGTGGAGCTGGGGTGGCGGGCATGAGGGAGCAAATAGTAAACCAAATGAACAGTATAGGGATAGTGATAAGTGCTAAGGAGAAAAGTAAAGCAGGGAAGAGGACTAGAGAGTACTGGGGTAGGAGACTGCAATTTTAAATAGGCATCAGAAAAGGCATCGCTAATAAGGTAATATTTGTGTAATTGTAGGAGGTAAGAGAGAGGGCCCTTTCTGTATAGAAGGGACAAGGTCCAAAGGCCCTGAGGCAGAGGTGTGCCTGGTGTGTTGGAGGAGCAACAAGGAGGCCAGTGTTGCTGGAGCAGAGTGAGCCAGGGGACTAGTAGGCGATGTCATCAGAGACGTAAGGGGGCAGATCCTAGAGGGCTTTGTAGACCATTTTAGAGACCTGGCTTTTATTCTGGGTACCATGGAAGCCATGGGAGAGTTTTGAGTAGAAGAGTGACATGATCTGAGTTAAAGTTTAACAGAATCACTTTGGCAATTGTGTTGAAAATAGTTGGTGGGGGGAGGGAAAGGGCAGAAGCAGAAACACCAAGCAAGAGACTGTGCAGCATCCAGGTGAGAGACCATGTGGTAGTGGTTGGATTCTGGATATATTTAATAATAACCACCTGATGGAGTGGCTTTGAGGTTTATTAAGATGTCAATAGAGTGCTGGCATGTCATAGGTCCTCAATAAAGGGTAGCTGCTAGTATTGTCATTAAGGGACTTGTGGTCTTATAGGACAGTCGTGACATATACACGGGAAACAATCAAGGATGTTCCCATCCACTCAGCAGCAGCAGTCTTGGGAGTAGAACTCATAATTGCTGGCTTTACATCAAATAAAATGCCTCCTGCCTTTCTCTTCAACTGAAAATCTAAATCACTGTTAAACCATGGCCTAGAAGTGCTCAGTTAAATCACATGCCAAAGAGCTGCTGCCATCACGCAGCGGCCTGGTTTCCGTAAGTCACATGGGTGCACACACAGGTTTCATGGCTGATAAGCCCATTACGTTTACATCAGCTTAGCCTTTTCTTCTCTGCAGGCAGAGTTGGTCCAGCCCTGTTCTCTGTTTCCTTACCAGGTCTCTGTATGTTTAGTGACTGCAGGGGCCTGTGCTGTCTTTCACCCACATGCTTGATATGTGCAATTTCAGCACATATTGCCACCCATCGTCTGAAGTGTTTAGAGATCGAGTAGTTGGAAGATAAACATAGGAGTGAATAATTGCATTTGTACTTGTTATATTTAAAAAATATATACAGAGTTTCTGTTATAAGTAAGTAAGAGTTCAGTGCAGGAAACAGACACCGTTCTAGGTGTTTTAAGCAGGAGGAGATTTCAGACAGGGAGCTAGGCGCTCTCGGAATCATTGGGAGGGCTGGAGAAGCAGGGTCTAGGCTGGGCCCTAGGACAGATTCCCAGAACAGTGAAGAATTGGCTTCCCGTGGGGGCTACTAACTCAGAACACTTCCCTGGAGCTATGGGTTCAAGAACCTACTCCTTAACTGGTTCCAAGGATTAGGAAGCCCCAATTGAGAGGGTGCTGGCATTTACTGAGGAAAAAAGACCTAGAACGTGACCATAGTAAATCCTCCCATTTCCACACTTTGCTTGCCAGCCAAAAGCTGTACAGAGATGGCTTCTGCCTTGCTTCCAGGTTCCTAATTTTGCACAGGTGCTTCGAGTTGGCAGAATTTAGTTTATATCCCAGACTCTAGCTGCAGAGTGTGAGGTCTGCCAATTCTAGTTTCTAGTTTTCTTTCCCTTCCAACCTGGAAAAGGATGGGGGGAGGTTGAACAAGCCAAACCCAGGCCCCATCACATCTTGCTTGAATACTGTGGAGGCCTCTCCTTCAAGGTATATTGATGTTGAACAGTATTGAGAAGATGTCATGTGCCATGCCAATAAAATCTGTATGTTAAACACCGAATCCAACTTTCAGTATTTCCCAAGCTTGTCTTTAGTAAAATACTGTGTAAAAACTTTGTAGTAGGGTAGCTCTTGTTATCAGTTGTGTTGTGATGACCACCTCTGATGTCTGTAAAATAAACAGTGTGGGCCCAGAATGCTGACAGGCTGATTTCGATTTATTTATATTTTGAGAAGATAATGAGTCTGGATTTCTGTTTATCACAAAATGTTTTTATGGTTCATGTCACTACACAAAAAGACTGTGTTAGTTGCTCTGTCTAAAAATAATTCTTATCACTTGGTATGAACAGCAATTTCAACAGATTATTTTTGCTATAAAAATATGCAGGAGTAGGTGTCAGGTACAACTAAATATTAAGGAAAACACAAAATGGCATCAACACTGGTCCGACCTGTTTGATTTCTTTGGAGCTCAGAATTACCCATTTCTTGCAGCTTCATATTGAGGATGTTTTGTAAAAGTTAATCAAATTTCTCTAACCATTTGCTGATAAAGCAGGAGGGAATTAAGAGTTTGGCTTCTAATCAAAAGGCTGGTAGTTCGAATCCACCAGTTCTCCTCTGTCCTATAGGGTCACTATGAGCTGGAAATGACTCGACGGCAATGGGTTTGGATTTTTTGGTTTTTAACTAGTTTTCGAACAAAATCAGTCAGAACAAACAGAGCACAGAGTAAGATGAAGGAATGATTGGTGGCCTTATCTGAAGAAATAGGTTACTTTTGACTCAGCAGCAGCTGTTTGTCAGTCATGGTGTTTCTGAAAAGTACCCTGGCTGGTAAAACTGAAATTGGCAAGTCAATGTCTTTTTTGAAAATTGGAAGTTGTGGAAAAAAGTTTTACTACTTTATATGCACACACAGACATACATACTTTAAAAAATATATAGTAAATAAAGTTCTAAAGATATCTGCTTCAAAAATAGTCTTGGTTCTAGTGCTGCTATAACAGCAATACCACAAGTGGATGGCTTTAAGAAAGAAAAATTTATTTCATCACAGTAAAGTAGGCTAGAAGTCCAAATTCAGGACGTCAGCTCCAGGGGAAGACTTTCACTCTCTGTTGGCCTTCTCATTAATCTTCCCCTGGACTAGGAGCTTCTCCACGCAGGGACCTCAGTCCCGAGGACGCACTCTGCTCCTGGCACTGCTTGATGGTATGAGGTCCCCCTGTCTCTCTGCTCACTTCTCTCTTTTATATCTCGAGAGATTACCTCAAGACATAATCCAGTCTTGTAGATTGAGTCCTGCTTCACTAACACAACTGCTGCCCATCCTCCCTCATTAACATCATAGAGGCAGGATTTACAACATACAGGAAAATCACACAATACTGGGAATCGTGGCCCAGCCAAATTGACACACACATTTTTGGGGAAATATAATTCAATCCATATAGTATATAGACTATATACTTTGGTAATCCTTGTAAATCATCTGTTCAGTTGTTCAGGCATCATTACTGCAGCTGTATCATGGACTGATTCGGCTGCCAATTTTATGTTGTGCAGCTCCTGCACATTTGATTATGAAAATTTTCATACGTAGAGCAAAGTTGAAAAAATTTTACAGTGAACACCTGTATCCTCACCACTTAATTCTACCATTAACATTTTATTAAACTTGCTTTATAGTAAGTTAACTCAGCAACTCACAATAACAATCACCTGTATATCCATCTGTATTATTTATTGCTGTCTAACAAATTTCTCCAAATTCCATGGCTTATTTAAAACAGTAAACATTTATTTTATTTTTATTGTTGTTTTAATTTTTTATTTATTTATTTATTTATTTTACATGTACCTACCCATAGCTTTCTGAAAACAGTAAACACTTATTATCTCACACAGTTTCTGTGGGTCAGGATCTGGAATTTGCTTAGCTGGGTGGTTCTGGCTCAGGGTCTTTCATGAGGTTGCAGTCAAAACATTGGTGAGGGCTGCAATCATCTGAGGTTTATCTGCGGGTGGAGGTCCATTCCCTAGATGGCTCACTCACATGGCTGTTGGCGTAAACCTTAGAAGATAACACAAAAAACCATCAGTTGCTGTAGAGTCGGTTCTGACTCATGGTGACCCCAAGGGTGTCTGAGTTGAACTGTGCTTCACAGGGTTTTCATTGGCTGCACAAGGTAGTGTCAAATGGGTGGTGTTGATAGCAAGTGACACAGAAGTGGCTGTGGAATCCAGGAAAGGCTTTACACTGAAGGCAGGACTTGTCTGGAGCCTATACTGGTGGGCAGGAGTTGTGAATAGATGGGGAGTCATTCCACCCAGGTGAGATGGTAACACAGGTGCCAAGAGAGAAATTCATATGGAGTGTAATGAAGAATGATTTCATTGCTTAGAGACACGCATTGATTTACCAGCACAAAGTGGAGGGAAAAAAGGGTTTAAGGTAATAGATTACATTAGTGGAGGTAGCTTTATTGGCTCCTAAAAAGAAGGGGGCCTCGGCTACCGGGTCTGAAATCGTTAGACATGGTCATAAACAACAGCACTGAGAGATTTATTTTCCTAGGTACCTATATTTTTATTCACACATTCAGTGTGTTAAACGAAAGTAGAAATATTGTGAACGGCTCCCCACTTTTTAAAGCTTTGTTCTACTGTCAGCTTTTTTTCCCCTCCTCAGCATATCTTCCTAATTTTTAAATTTGTATTCCTGTCCCTGACCCCACAATAGGGCTAGACTTGACAACAAAAATGTCTTTGGGAATGTTGGTTCTTCCTAAAACACGAAGGTGACAGCTACTGCTCCTCCAACGCAGAGGTGCAGTCCCTTCCTGAGACACCAGTGGGAAGGTGACGTGGAGGGGATGCTTCCGGGTGGTGTGTGGAGAGGTTTGTTGAGGGCTGGGGTGGGAGGAAGTGAGCTCACTGCCCTGGGTAGTGGCCAGGTGCCCTCTGGGTGACTGTTTACCTCTCTCTCCACTCTCCCTGGGAAGCACAGGCAATTCGTTTGAAGTGTACCCAAGGACCTGCCTCCATCCTGGCAGCTTCCTGGTGGTCTGCTGGCAGCAGGTGGGTACTTTTTCAGATCAGTGGGGTTAGGGTTGTCCTGCCCTGAGGGGAGAATCCAGGTAAGGTTCACCTTTCTGAACCAGGTAGAGGATGTATTAGTGTCCTCTTGATTTGAAGGGGAGGATCATCCTTCATGGTTTAAGAACAGAGAGTAAACAATGGAAAAAAGTACCATACCATGTCAGTCAGTGACCCATGAATCAAAGAATTCCAATCTTTTAGTTTCAAGGAGAACCTTGGAAATCATCTAGTTCAGCCCCTTCATTTAAAGATAAGAAAGAAACCTAGAAGCCAAGGGATTGAACAGCTAGTTAGAGGCGGTACTAAGTAAGAACTGGGTCTCCTGGTACTTTGTTCATAAAGGCTGCCATTTACTTTATACCTACTGTTTATGTGTGGGATTCTGTACTGATATGTTACATAAGGCCCACTCATTAATTATATTTTGAAAATAAATATAATTAGTTTTTAAGAAAATTTCCAAAATAACAAAAATTATGTGGTATTTATTGGTATTAGCACTTGCCAGGTAGTATTCTAAGGTCCTTTGTTGTTATTGTTAGCTGCCATTGAGTTGGCCCTGACTCGTGGTAACCCCATGAGCAGCAGGATCAGACCATTGTGATCCATAGGGCTTCTATTGCTGATTTTTGGAAGTAGATTGCCTTTCTTCCTAGTCTTTCTTAGTCTGGAAGCTCCATTGAAACCTGTTCAGCATCATAAGAACACACAAGCCTCCACTGATAGATGAGTGGTGACTGTGCATGAGGAGTATTTGCTGGGAATTGAACTAGGGTCTCCTACATGGAAGGCGAGGATTCTACCACTGAACTAAGTTCCTTACAAATAGAAATACTTGTTTAATCTTCTAACAAACCAGTGAGGTGAATGCTATTACTGTCCCCATTTTGTGGATGAGGAAACTGAGTCATGAACAGGTCAAATTAACCTATCCATGGTGATGTGGTGATGTCAGGCTAGTGAGCGACTAGGTTGGAATTCAAAGCCAAGCACGCTGGCGTCACAATCCATGTTCATAACCCCATTATGTCCTAATTCCCTTACAAACATTAGTGCAGTTTACTGAGTATGCAGAGCTTTCTGTTTTCCAGGCATGCAATAGACTTGTTCTTCCTGGCCTCTTTGTGTTTGTGGGGTCTTGTGACTATTTGTGGCCAAGGAGTTGGAGAGGAAGTGGTGTATCACTTCTGAATTATTTAATCGCTCATGTATGACCCTCCAGAGCTCTCTTTCCTTCTGCCATGGTGACTGGCAAAGCTCCAGGTGGTGGTTGCTCTATCAGCCTTGGCCAGTCAGGGAGGAAATAGAGCCTCCAGCTGACCCTAGATGAACATAGCACGAGTGAAAAATAAACTTATGTTGTTTAGACACTGAGATTTTAGGCTTGTTTGTTACCACAGCATAACTTAGCCTGTTCTAACTGATGCAGTCTTCATTGTGCCTAGTATTTTAAGGGGCATATTAGCAAATAAGTTGGACACTTGAAAATCTTTCCAAATGATTAATTTTTTTAGCATCATTGGGTAACATTCATTTTTTTCCTTATATACAAAAGGTAGCCTAATACTATGGAAACAGCATGAGGATTGTGGTTGGAAGTTCTGGTTTTTGGTTTTTATTATTTTTTAATATAACAGCTTTATTAAGCTATTATTCACATACCATACAATTCACCTGTTTAAAGTGTATAATTCAGTTTTAGTATATTCACAGATCTATTCTATTCTATTCTGTTCACAACAAATTATAGAGTATTTTCATCATCCCAAAAGGAAACCCCAACAAATTAGCATTCAGTCCTTGTTTCCCCCAGCTCCCCCAGTCCTAGGCAACCACTAATCTACTTTCTGCCTCTATAAATTTGCCTTTTATGGACATTTCATATAAATGGAATCATATAGTATCTAGTCCTTTGTGTCTGGCTTCTTTGACTTAGCATAATATTTTTAAGGTTCATCCATGTTGTAGCATGTATCAGTACTTCATTCCTTCTTATGGCCAAATAATATTCCTTTGTATGGCTCTACCACATTTTGTTTATCCATTCATCAGTTTATGCATATTTGAGTTGTTTCTATTGTTTTACTCTTATGAATAATGTTCGTATTTGAACATTCATGTACCAATTTTTGTGTAGACACATGTTTTCATTTTTCTTGGGTATATGCCTAATTCCACAACAGTAGAATTGCTAGGTCATGTGGTTTAGCCATACATATAAACTGATTTTTAAGCGGCTGCAGCATTTTACAATCTCACCAGCAGTGTATGAGGGTTCAAATTTCTCCACCTCTTTGTCAGCACTTATTATTGTCCATCTTTTTTATTATAGCCATCCTAGTGGGTGTGAAGTGGTATGTAATTGTGATTGATCCTTATTAGTTTTGTAACCTTGAAGAAGCAGTTTAATCTCATTGAGAGTCAGTCTCATCTCATTGTCTGTAAGAAGAGTTAATGTGCTTACCAATTTTACTTCCACAGAATTGTCATAAGGACCAGATGGGGACAACATGTACGAAAGCACTTTGCAAAGATTGAAATGTAGCACAAGTAAAGTATTTTTTTTCTCCCCTGAGGATCAGGAGCCCAGGTTCCTCTCACATAGGAGGGAAGTTTTAAGCCAGCAGTTAAAGGGCATCAAACTTAAGCTATAAAGACTTTTATGATCTCATGAAGATAGAACACATGGCCTTAGATAGGAAGGCAGCAATTTCATGTAGGAAACACTCTAGGAGGAGAAAACAGCTGCTCAGACTTTTGCCCCCACTCCTAGGCTATTCCCTCAATAGAAGTAATCAAGGCTGAAAAGTAAAGCATCAGGTTAAACCACTCCCCCTCCTCTCCATGTTGTCTTTTTCATTTCCAAATGAGTTTAAGGAAAATTATGTTCTTTGGCTCTGGTAAAATTTGGTTCCAGGTTTCCTTTTTTGTATTTTACTTATTTATTATTGGTCTACCTGCCCCTCCCCATCACTCCACCCTAGAATGTAAGTTCCATGAGGACAGGGATCTTTGTCTGCTTTGTTCCCTCCTGGTGCCTAGCACACTGCCTGGCACACACAGGTGCACAGTAAGTATCTGTTAGGTGAGTGAATGGCTGTCAAGGTAGGGGTTGAGAGCAGGGTACTGATACCTGGGTATTGCTTAGCATTGTCCTGGATGGAGAATGAAGAGGCAATAAAATAGCCTGCTGATAATCTTCATCTCCTGTTTATCCAGAAACTTCTGTCTCTGGGTTTATTATGAAGATTCACATATAGGCCCAGAGAAGGCAGCTGCCTTTGATGTGGGGTGGTTCCCGAATGAGATGCCTTCTTGCAGGGCTAGGTCATAGAAGGATATGTGCAGGGCCTACCACAGGCCTGGATTCCTCTTACTCCATAGAGTCTTCCCACATCCACACAATTCATAGGACTTCACTGAATGCCTTCTCCTCAGGGAACCCTCTCCCTGAGTACCTGGTCCCTCACATAAACATGTGCCCAGAACTAGGTCCTGAAACCATGGTCTATGACCATTTCTCAGACACTGAGCTGCCAGGAGATTCCTGCCACTTAGTGTAGTACCCCAGGCACTGCTGGTTCCCTGACCTTCAGTCTGTTCTCGTAGACTTTTTTCTCTCAGACCCAAGCATGGGTGTCCTGTTCGCCTTTTCTTAAGTACTCAACTCCATGACTCAAGACTACCAGGAGACAGAGGAGTGCAGTGACTAAAAGCATAGGCTCTGGGGTCAGGCAGTCTGAGGTTTGAGGGCCACATCTGCCATTTATTATCTGTGTGATGTGGTGGGCAAGTTACTTAACTTTTTTGAACTTTAATTTCTTATCTGTAAAATAGGGATAAATAGTATAATAATATTAATAGGGTTCTTGTGAGGGTTATATAGAATAATGCATGTAACATTCTTAGTGCAGTGCTTGGCTCAGTAAAGTGTTTGCTGCTGCTTTTGATATTGTCAGTAGTGTGGTTGTGATATTGTGGATGTTCCTATTCCCTGACATTTGGTGTAGTAGCCAGAGGAAGGATTAGAGAACAAGAGAACTAATCTTTTTTTTTTTTTTCCCTAAATTGCACCATGATTTACTAAGTGATTTTGCAGCAGGTAACTGAATTACCCTGTGCTTGTCATCTCTGACAGGGAAATCGGGAAATGAATAGAGGGGAGATACTTGGCTGCAGTAGCGGAGGCTATTGTCTGCTCACAGTTTAGTCCTCAGAAGGATCCTAATCCCGGGGTTACCCTGACTGTTCCCTTAGGCCTGAGGAAGTCAGGTTGAAAGCAGCTACAACCACTTGCCACTAAGTTGACTCTGACTGATGGTGACTGCATGTGTTTCAGAGTAAAACTGTGCTCCATAGGGTTTTCAGTGGCTGATTTTTCTCAAGTAGATCACCAGCCTTTCTTCTTCTTCTTTTTTTAATCAATTTTTGTGTGTATGTGCTTTAGATGAAGGTTTACAGATCAAAATAGTTTCTCATTGAACAACAAATACATATATTGTTTTGTGACATTAGTTGCCAACCCTGCGATGTGTCAACACTCTCCTCTTCTGGAACTTGGGTTCCCCATTCCATTCATCCAGCTTTCCTGTCCCTTCCTGCCTTCTCATCCTTGCCCCTGGGCTGATGTGCCCGTTTAGTCTCGTATACATGATTGAGCTATGGAGCTACGTGTATTATTGTTTGTTTTATGGCCTGTCTAATCTTTGGCTGAAGGGTGAACCTCAGGCGTGACTTCAGTACTGAGTTAAAAGAGTGTCTGGGGGCCATACTCTCAGGTTTCTGCAGTCTCTGTCAGACCATTAAGTCTGCTGTTTTTTTGTGAGTTACAATTTTGTTCTACATTTTTCTCCAGCTCTGTCGGGATCATCTATTGTGATCCCTGTCAGAGCAGTTGGTGATGGTAGCCGGGCACCATCTAGTTGTGCTGAACTCAGTCTGGTGGAGGGCTGTGGTAGTTGTGGTCCGTTAGTCCTTTGGACTAATCTTTCCCTGTGTCTTTGGTTTTCTTCATTCTCCCTTGCTCCAGATAGAGTGGGACCAGTGGAGTATCTTAGATGGCCGCTCGCTCACAAAGTTTTAAGACTCCAGATGCTACTCACCAAAGTAGAATGTAGAACATTTGCTTTGTAAACTATGTTATGCCAAGTGAGCTAGATGTCCCCTGAGACCCTGGTTCCCAGCCCTCACCCCAGGAATTCGGTCCCTCGGGAGTTTGGATGTGTCTTTGAAGTTTCTATTACTTTGCCTTTGTCAAGTTGTTGCCAGCCTTTCTTCTGAGATGCCTCTGGGCAGACTTGAACCACCAACCTTTCTGTTAACAGCAGAGTGCATGAACAGTTTGCACCACTCAAGGACTCCTGACAGCAGCTACAGGGCCATACTAGAAGCATATATGAGTCATTTAAATCTCAACGCACAATTTTTTAGAAGGGTAACAAATATCTCCCACTTTGATAATTGTTACCTCCAACATAAATTTATAGCACTGTCTTAAAAACACAATAAATGCTATATTTGCACAACTCCAGACCCCATTTGGTAGAGGGGCTGGGTCTCTAGATCAACAAAGTTATGATAACAATATTAAAATTTTCCATTTTAGATATATCAGGCACTGTGCTCTATCTACTCTCTCCATTGCCTCATGAGCCAGCATGAAGCCAAACTAAGCCATGTGCTGGTTTTGTTTTTTAAAACAACAGTTAATGTCAGTCTAAGTTGGGGACAGTGTTGTGGTCATTCAGTTCCTTTGCTTGTTCCCTGCGCTGTGGCCTGGGTTGGGGTGGGGGAATCACGCAGGGCTGCTGGCCATTGCCGGCACAGGGAACTGCATCTGTGTTTCTGTTGATGTGAGCTTGAATGTTGACTGCAAGGAGGTATTTTCAATGCTTTACCAGTATTAATGAAGCATGGAAACTAGTTTCCTGCCAGTGTCAGAAATGCCAGTAAACAGCCAATGACAGCTGCAGCACTTTGCACATTAATATCAATTAAAATTAAAGACACGGATGGGTGTGATTTCTCAGCTAATCTGGAAAGAGTAATAATTCTTATTGCCTTTCTTTTTCTTAAAAAAGTGAGTTATTTCCCCTCAGAAAATCCAGATCCAGAGGTTCATAGCTGTTTTTTTTTAATCATTAAACTTTTCAATTTAAGTATACCAACTGAAAAGTGCAGAATGCAACTTGATGAATTTTCACGAGGTGAGCATACTCATGTAACTGCCACCCAGAGGACGCACTGGAATGCTCCCAGCAGCCCGGAAGCCTCCCTCACACCCCCTCCTAGTCACTACCTCCCTTCCTCCCCAAATCACTCTCTTGACTTCTAACACATTAGATTAGTTTTATCTGTTTCTGGACTTTATATAAGTAAAATCATGCAGTATGTCCATTCAGTGTCTGACTTCCTTTGCTGAGCAGGATGCTTGTCAGATTCATCCACCTGGTTTAGGTATTAATAGTTCATAGGTTTACTTTGGTATATAATATGAACATATCACAATATATTTATCCATTCTGCTATTGATGGACATTTTGGTGGTTTTACAACTTTTTACTATTATGAGTAATGTTGCAATGAACCTTCCCCATGTATCTTTGGTGCACGTGTGTTTACATTTCTGTTGACTATATACCCAGAATTGTAATTGTTAGGTCATAGGATATATGTATGTTTGGCACTGACCATTTTCTAAAGTGGTTGTACCAATTTATATCCCACCAGCAGTCTAGGAAAGTTCCCATTGCTCTAGATCTGTGCCAACACTCGTATTATCAATCTTTTAAATTTTAGCCATTCTGGTGGGTATGTAGTGATTTTATTTTCCATTTCTTTAATGGCATTTGAGGTAGAGCACTTTTCTATGTGCTTATTGGCTATTTGGGTCCCTGAGTAGGACAAACGGTTAAGCTATTAACTGAATGGTTGGCAGTTCAAATCTACCCAGAAGCGCCTCAGAAGAAAGGCTTAGTGATTCCAAAAGATCACAGCCATTGATAACCCTATGGAGCACAATTCTGCTCTGTAACACATAGGGTCACCATGAGTCTGAATCAACTTGATGGCAACTGGATCTGGTTGACTGGCTATTTGGTATCTTCTTTTGCGAAGTAAAGGAGCCACGGTAGCTCAGTGGCTAAGACCTTGGCTGCTCACCAAAGGTCGGCAGTTCAGATCCACCAGCCGCTCCTTGGAAACCCTCTGGGGCAGTTCTGCTATAGGGTTGCTATGAGTCGGAATCGACTTGACTGCAACAAGGTTTTTTTTTTTTTGCACAATACAATATGTCATTTTCTTTCTTTTTTTATTTTTTAATTCTACTTCAGGTGAAGGCTTACAGAACAAATAGTTTCTCATGAAACAGTAGTACACATATTGTTTTATGACATTGGTTAACAACCCCACAACATGTCAACCCTCTCCCTTCTCGACCTTTTTTTTTGGGGGGGAAATATACATAGCCAAAAATACACCATTTCAAAAATTTGTACATGCACAGTTCAGCAACATTGACTATGGTCTTCCAGTTGTGCTACTATTCTCACTTTAGATGAAGGCTTACAGAACAAAATAGTTTCTCATTTAACAGTTACTACACATGTTGCCCTATGACAATGGTTAACAATCTCACAACACAGCAACACTATCCTTACTCAACCTTGTGTTCCCTATCACCAGCTTTCCTGTTCCCTTCTGCCTTCTGGCCCTTGTCCCTGGACTGCTGTGCCTCATTAGTCCCATTTGGTTTTATGAGGCTGTCCACTCCCCGGCTGAACCGTGAACCTCAGAAGTGACTTCACCACTGAGCTAAAAGGTGTCTGGGGGCCATACTCTCGGGGTTTCTCCAGTCTCCTTTAGGCCAGTAAATCTGGTCTTTTTTTGTGTGTTAGAACTTTGTTCTGCATGCTTCTCCAGCTCTGTCCAGAACACTCTGCTGTGATCCTGGTCGGAGCAGTCAGTGGTGGTAGCCGGGCACCATCTAGCTCTACTGGACTCAGTCTGGTGGAGGCCTTGGTAGCTGTGATCCATTAGTCCTTCGGACTAATCTTTTCCTTGTATCCTGTTCTCTTCATTCTCCCTTGCTCCCGAATGGAAGATACCAGTGGAGTATCTTAGATGGCTGCTCACAGGCTTTTAAGAACAGGGTTTTTGTGTGAAGTGCCTGTTCAAGTCTCTGGAGCATTTTTCTTTTTTCTTGTCTGACTTTTTCGTGTTGATTTTGGAGCCATTCTCTATATATACTGGATGTGAGACCTTAACTGGATATAAGTACTGTAAATATATTCTCCCACTTTTTGGCTTCCCTTTCACTTGAACTGATTCCAAGCTGGGTTTTGGTCTTTGTGAGTGCAGGCCTATTTCTACTTTATCTTTATTCCTAGAGTGTATAGCCCTTTTCAGGATCCCCAAATGAAGTCTCAAGTGTTTACCAGACCCTTCCCCCTTAGTGTTCCCTGAACTCTCAGCAGTTGCTTACAAGTCAGCAAATGCCACAAAGAAGAATAAGGCGCCAATTGTTTGTCTCACCTCTTTGCACTAACCTTTTCTCCAGGGTCTTAACTACTTAGGATCTTGCTGTCTTGGTAGCTCTCTGATGCTTTCAAGCTTTTTTTTTTTTTTTAAATTGTACTTTAGATGAAGGTTTACAGAACAAATAGTTTCTCATTAAACAGTCAGTTTACATGTTGTTTTATGACATTTGTTAACAACCCCATGACATGTCATCACTCTCCCTTCTCAACCTTGGGGGGCCTTTTTTTTTGGTGAAAATATACTTAGCCAAAGTTACACCATTTCAAAAGTTTCTGCATGTACAATTCAGTGACATTGATTACGTTCTTCCAGTTGTGCTGCTGTTCTCACTGTCCTTTTCCAAATTATTCCATCACCATTATCTTCAACTCACTGCCCCCTAGGCTTCCCATCAAACTTTTTGAGTTGCTGTTGTCAATTTGATCTCACATAGATAATCCTTTTTTTTTTTTTTGTACCTTAGGTGAAGGTTTGCAGAACAAATAGTTTCTCATTAAACAGTAAGTACACATATTGCCCTGTGACAATGGTTAACAACCCCACGACATGTCAACACTGTCCCTTCTCAACCTTGGGTTCCCTATCACCAGCTTTCCTGTCCCCTCCTGCCTTCTAGTCCTTGTCCCTGGACTGCTGTGCTTCATTAGTCCTGTTTTATTTTGTAAGGCTGTCCAATCCCCGGCTGAATGGTGAATTTCGGGAGTGACTTCACCACTGAGCTAAAAGGGTGTCCAGGAGCCATACTCTCGGGGTTTCTCCAGTCTGTCAGGCCAGTAAATCTGGTCTTTTTTTTGTGAGTTAGAATTTTGTTCTACAGCCTTCTCCAGGTCTGTCCAGAACCCTCTGTTGTGATATCCTGGTCAGAGCAGTCAGTGGTGGTAGCCGGGCACCATCTAGCTGTACTGGACTCAGTCTGGTGTGGAGGCCGTGGTAGCTATGGTCCATTGGTCCTTTGGACTAATCTTTTCCTTGTATCCTGTTTTCTTCATTCTCCCTTGCTCCTGAAGGGGTGAGACCAGTGGAGTATCTTAGATGGCTGCTCACAGGCCTTTAAGACCCCACACACTACTCGCCAAGGTAGAATGTAGAACATTCTCTTTATAAAGTGTGTTATGCCAGTTGAGCTAGATGTTCCTCAAGACCATGGTCCCCACAGCCCTCTGCCCAGCAATTCAGTCCCTCAGGGAGTTTGGAAGTGTCTGTGGAGCTTCCATGACTTTTCCTTGTACAAGTTGTACTGGCTTCCCCAGTACTGTATACTGTCTTACCCTTCACCAAAGTTATCACTTATCTATTGCTTATTTAGTTACCAACCCATCCCATCCCTCCTAATCAACAAAGATTGTTTCTTTTTGTGTGTAAACTTTTACATGAGTTTTTACAGTAGAGATCTCCTACAATATTTGTCCTTTTGTGATTGACTTATTTCACTCAGTATAATGTCCTCCAGTTTCATCCATGTTGTGAGATCAAGCATATTTTTTTAAATGTTTCTTTGGGCGGACTTTTCTGGTTGTTACTGGTGGTAGGTAGAAAAAATGCCCGCCTGTGCCCCCAAAGATATATATATTTCTTAACGTATAGGGTCGTTATGAGTCGGAATCAACTCGATGGCAACCGGTTTTTTGGTTAGTCCTTGGAACCTGTGAATATTATCGTGTATGGGAAAGAGTGAATATTACCTTACATGGCACAAAAATGTGATTAAGCTAAGGATCTTGACAGGAGGTGCTTATTCTTGATTATCAAAGTGGGCCTTAAATATAATCACATGTATCCTTATAAGAGAAAGAGAGGGAGGTTAGAAAGAGACACGCACAGAGAAGAAGGTGAGGTGAAGAAGGGGGCAGAGATTGGAATGATGTGACCACAAACCAAGGAATGCCTGCAGCTACCACAAAGATAGAAGAGGCAAGGAATGATCCTTCCCCAGAGCCTCTGGAGGGAGTGTGGCCCTGCCCACACCTTGATTTCAGACTTTAGGCCTCCAGGACTGTAAGAGAATAAATTTCTGCTGTTTTAAGCCAACAAGTTTGTGGTAATTTGTAGTAGCAGCCATAGAAACTAATGTAGTTAGTCTAATGTAAGTTAGTTTGTCCTTAGCTTCTTTTAATGAATACCAAAACCAAACTCACTGCTTTCAAGTTGATTCTGGCTCATAGTGACCCTATAGAACAAAGTACAACTGCCCCATAGGGTTTCCAAGGAGTGGCTGGTGGATTTGAGCTGCCGAGCTTTTGGTTAGCAGCACAACTCTTAAGCACTGTGCCACCAGGGCTCCTTTTAATGAATAGTGGTTTAATAACTTTATTTCATTCCTTTTTCTAGATTTTAATTGCTATTTCATATTAAATTAGTGGAATTCAGTTGTTTCTTTGACTAACTGTGACAGGTGTGTCATTTTTAATACATTGTGAAAAGCAGCATAATGGACTGAATTCAGTTATTACAGTGGCAGGCTCCTTTATTGTAATGATAGAATCAAGAAACACAGTGGATAAAATTCAAGCAGCTTGAAGATCTGATGCCCATTATTAGTTTTCCGTATTGGAGCCCTGGTGGCATAGTGGTTAAGTGCTACGGCTGCTAACCAAAAGGTCGGTAGTTAGCATCCACCAGCTTAGAAACTCTATGGGGCAGCTCTGCTGTGCCCTTTAGGGTTGCTATGAGTTGGAATCGACTCGACAGCAATGGGTTTGTTTTTTGGTTATTGGATTGTAGTGTTGTGTTTGTTACAAAAGCTATTGAGGCACTGATTTAAAACATCAAGTGGGGGGAAAAACAAACAACTTATAGTGGAGTCATTATAGATAAAGAGACACCTTGAAAGGTGGAGATCCCTGGAGATCTGCTTCTGAGAGATCACAGCCATGAAAACCCTATAGAGCATAGTTCTACTCAGAAACACATGGGTTAGGTCACCATGAGTCTGAATTGACTTAACAGCAACTAGTCTGGTTCTTACTCTCCTACCTCATACCTCAACGTGCTAAGTACTGTAGATACCATGGAAAGCAAAACTGACATGGTTCTTGCTCTCATTGTGTTTACAGTCTAATGTAAGAGATAGACATTAATCCAATAGTCGTAAAAATGAGTATGTTCTTACAAACTGAGATAAGTGATCTGAAAGAAAGGAACATAGGTCGATGAGAACATGCAACAGAGCTTGACCTAGGCTGGTGGGGTCAGGAAAGGCTGATGAGAAAGGACCAATGAGCTGGTATCTGAAGGCTGGGTAGGCTTTGACGTGGGGAGAGACTGAGCAATTCAGGAGGATAAATCAGCACACACAAAATCATATGTTGCAAAAAAGCATGTCACCAGTGAGGAACTGAAAGAAGGACAAATGTGACTAATTCTCAGAAAGTTAAGAGTTGTGTTATGAGAGATGAGCCCAGGAGGATGGCTCCACACAGAACTTTTTCAGTCAAATTAGAGGCATTGATCTTTATCCTAAGGACAATGGGAAGCTATTGACAGCAAGGATGAGACTGGCTTTACTTTACAGATCGAGACTATCACTCTTGTACTGTAGAGAAGGGATTATTGTTGTTGTTAGTTGCCGTTGAGTTGATTCTGACTCATAGTGACCCCATGTGTGCAGAGTCAAAGAAGAGATTAGAGGGAGCCAAAGTAGATTCTGGATGGTCAGTTAGTGTCTATTGATTGCAGAAGCCTATGCCAGACATGGTACCAGTTGAGATTATGGTGGCAGTAGAGGTGGGTAGGAGAGATATTCTAAAGCAAAATCAACAGGATGCAGTAATGCATTGAAGCATTGAGTATAGGGAATGAGAAAAGGGGGACTTCAAGGTTGACTCCAAGTTTTTAGACTTGCACAGTTACAAGGAATGCTGAAGAAGATTAGGTTGGGGAAAGATGAGTTTCGTCTTAAATGTATAGAGTGGAGGTGCTTTTGAGACATCCATGTAGAAATGATAAGTAGGCAGTGGGCTATATGGGTTAGGAATTTGGAGGAGCGATTTGGAATTCATTTATGAATTTGAGAATCTTGGGCCTATGGTAATAGTATATACCCTCAGTGCCTAATGCTGTCTCTCTCTCTTAATCCACTTGTCATCAAATCGATTCTGACTCATGGTGACCCCGTGTGTGTCAGAGTAGAACTGTGCTCCAAAGGGTTTTAATGACTGATTTTTGGAAGTGAATCACCAGGCCTTTCTTTGGAGGTGCCTCTGGGTAGACTCAAACCTCCAGCATTTGGATTAGCAGCCAAGTGTATTAATTAACCATTTGCACAACCCAAAGACTCTGCCTAGTGTACTGCCTGGCATATTTTAAATTCTTGATAAGTGGCTTTTGAATAAATAGAATAGATAAATTGGAGTCTAAACAGTTTATTTTTATTGTGAGCTGGAGCAGTGTTTAAGGATAGTGCATAATCATCTCCTTAGGAGGGTTATCTATTGAAGAACAAAGTAGTAGAATATATCTCCAGCCCAACAGAAACAATTCTTTGGGTCATGTGCTATTTTGTAAGAAACTGACTTTCCTAGTAAGAATTTTGAGAAAAGGTTGGAAAATGAACTCAAGCTCTGAGAGTAATAGGAAATCTGGTACTTCTTTTCATGTTCTTGAAAGCCCCACAGCCTATGGCTGTCTAATCTGTTGCATAGCCCGCAGTACCATCAGGCAATTACCTCCGCAGATGCACAAACAGGAGTGTGCTGCATCGGCTTGGCTGCAGATCTGTCAGCATCGCAACAAATAGCACAGACTCAAAAAATACCTTAGCAATAACCATGGCTAAACCACAAAGGATGAGAAAGATGGGGGCTCAAGGTCTTATCAAAGTGGTCTTCTGCCAGCAGTTCACATCATTATTTCCCGGATTATTAATGACTTTTACTGAGCCAGGCAGGACCTGGCATCCAGGTGGCCAGATGAGGTAAGAAGCATTCCCTTGGACTCTGAATTCTGGGCTGCAGAGTGGAAGTGGTAAGTGAAACTAACCCTTCTTGTTTGATGCTAACAATAATGGTGCGTGTTTTTTTTTTATTTTTTCCAGTACAAAAATTTATACATACATTGTTATGTGACCCTAATTGCTCTCCCTATACTGTGACAGCACACTCCTCCTTTCCATCCCTGATTTCCCTGTGTCCATTGAACCAGCCCCTAACCCTCTCTGCCTTCCCATCTCACCTCCAGACAGAAACCGCCTGTTTAGTCTCTTGTATCTACTTGAGCTAAGAGAGACACTCCTCACGAGTATCACTTTATGTCCCACAGTCTAGTCCAATCCCTGTCTGAAGAGCTGGCCTCAGAAATTGTCTTAGTTCTGGGCTGATAGAGAATCCAAGGGCCATGCTTTCTGGGGTTCCTCCAGTCTCAGTCAGACCATTAAGTCTGGTCTTCTTACTAGAATTTGAGTTCTGCACCCCACCTTTCTCCTGCTCCATCAGGGACTCTGTTATGTTCCCTGTCAGGGCAGTCATTGGTGATAGCCAGGTACCATCTAGTTCTTATGGTCTCAGGCTGATGAAGTCTGTGGTTTATGTGGCCCTTTCTGTCTGTTGGGCTATTGCTTTCCTTGTGTCTTTGGTGTTCTTCAGTCTCCTTTACTCCAGGTGTTTGGGACCAACTGTTGCATCTTAGATGGCCACTTGCAAGCTTTTAAGACCCCAGACGCCACTCACCAAAGTAAGATGTAGAACATTTTCTTAATAAGCTTTGTTATGCCAATTGACCTAGATGTCCCCTGAAAGCACGGTCCCCAGACCGCTACCCTGCTACTCTGTCCCTCAAAGTGTTTGACTGTATTCAGGAAACTTCTTAGCTTTGGTTTAGTCCAGTAGTGCTGACTTCCCCTGTAGTGCGTGCTGTCCTTCCCTTCACCTAAGATAATTTTTATCTACTATCTATAGTAAATAAAACTCACCCTCCCTCCCCGCACTCGTAACCATCAAAGGATGTTGTCTTCTGTGTTTAAACCTTTTCTTGAGTTCTTATAATAGTGGTCTTATACAATGTTTGCCCTTCTGTGACTGACTAAATTCACTCAGCATAATGACCTCCAGCTTCCTCCATGTTATAAGATTTGTCACAGCTTCATTGTTGTTCTTTGTCATTCCATAGTATTCCATTGTGTGGATATACCATAATTTGTTTATCTGTTTGTCCGTTGATGGGCACCTAGATTGTTTCCATCTTTTTGCTATTGTGAACAGTGCTGCAGTGAACATGGGTATGCATATATCTATTCGTGTGACGGCTCTTATTTCTCTAGCATATATTCCAAGGAGTGGGGTAGCTGGATTGTATGGTACTTCTACTTCTAGCTTTATAAGGAAGCACCAAATCAATTTCCAAAGTGGTTGTACCGTTTTATATTCCCACCAACAGTGTATACGTGTTCCAGTCTCTCCACAACCACTCCAGCATTTATTATTTTGTGTTTCTTGGATTAATGCTAGCCTTGTTGGGGTGAGGTGATATCTCATTGTAATTTTGATCTGCATTTCTCTAATGGCTAATGATCATAAGCATTTCTTCAACTGTCTCTTAGCCGCCTGAATATTTTCTTTGGTGAAGTGCCTGTTCATATCCTTTGCCCATTTTTTAATTGGGTTATTTGTCTTTTTATTGATGAGGTTTTTCAGTATCTTACAGATTTTAGAGATTAGACACTGATCAGAATGTCATAGCCAAAAATTTTATCCCAGTCTGTAAGTTGTCTTTTGACTCTGTTGATGAAGTCTTTTGATGAGCATAAGTGTTTGATTTTTAGGAGCTCCCAGTTATCTAGTCTCTCTTCTGGTACTTGTGCATTGTTTCTTATGGTTCGTATTGTGTTTATGCCATGTATTAGGGCTCCTAGCATTGTCCCTATTTTTTCTTCCATGATCTTTATTGTTCTCTATTTTATATTTAGGTCTCTGACCCATTTTGAGTTAGTTTTTGTGCATGTTGTGAGGTATGGGTCTTGTTTCAGTTCTTTGCAGATGGATATCCAGTTATGCCAGCACCATTTGTTGAAGAGACTGTCTTTTCTCCAAATAACGGACTTTGGGCCTTTGTCAAATATCAGCCGCTCATAGGTGGATGAATTTATGTCTGGATTCTCAATTCTATTCCATTGGTCTATGTATCTGTTGTCATACCAGTACCAAGCTGTTTTGAGTACCGTGGCAGTATAATAGGTTCTAAAATCAGGTAGTGTGAGGCCTCCCACTTTGTTCTTCTTCTTTAATAATGCTTTACTTATTCGGGGCCTCTTCCCTTTCCATATGAAGCTGTTGATTTATTTCTCCATCTCATTAAAAAATGCCGGTGGAATTTGGATCGGGATTGCATTGCATCTGTAGATCGCTTTGGGTAGAGTTGACATTTTCACTATGTTGAGTCTACCTATCCATGAACAAGGTATGATTTTTGCACTTATGGAGGTCTCTTTTGGTTTCTTGCATAGTGTCTTGTAGTTTTCGTTGTATAGGTCTTTTACGTCTCTGGTTAGATTTATTCCTAAGTATTTTATCTTTTTGGGGGCTATTGTAAATGGTATTGATTTGGTGACTTCCTCTTCAAGGTTCTCTTTGTTGGTGTAAAGGAATCCAAGTGATTTTTGTATGTTTATCTTGTATTCTGAAACTTTGCTCAAATCTTCTATTAGTTCCAGTAGTTTTCTTGTGGATTCTTTGGGGTTTTCTGTGTATAAGATCATATCATCTGCAAACAGAGATACTTTGAGTTCTTCCCTGCCGATTTGGATGCCATTTATTTTTTTTCTAGCCTAATTGCTCTGGCTAGGACCTCCAGCACAATGTTGAATAAGAGTGGTGATAAAGGGCATCCTTGTCTGGTTCCCGTTCTCAAGGGGAATGCTTTCAAAGTCTCTCCATTTAGGATGATGTTGGCTGTTGGCTTTGTATAAATGCCCTTAATTATATTGAGGAATTTCCCTTCTATTCCTATTTTGTTGAGAGTTTTTATCATGAATGGGTGTTGGACTTTGTCAAATGCCTTTTCTGTATCAATTGATAAGATCATGTGGTTCTTGTCTTCTGTTTTGTTTATGTGATGGATTACATTGATTGTTTTTCTAATGTTGAACCATCCCTGCATACCTAGTATAAATCCCACTTGGTCATGGTGAATTATTTTTTTTCATATGTTGCTGAATTCTATTGGCTAGAATTTGGTTGAGGATTTTTGCGTCAATGTTCATGAGGAATATTAGTCTGTAATTTTTTGTGGTGCTTTACCTGGTTTTGGTATCAGGGTTATGCTGGCTTCGTAGAATGAGTTTGGGAGTATTCCATCCTTTTCTATGCTCTGAAATACCTTTAGTAGTAGTGGTGATAACTCTTCTCTGAAACTTTGGTAGAATTCTCCAGTGAAGCCATCCAGGCCAGGGCTTTTTTTTTGTTGGGAGTTTTTAAATTACCTTTTCAATCTCTTCTTTTGTTATGGGTTTATTTAGTTGTTCTACCTCTGTTTGTGTTAGTTTAGGTAAATAGGTAGTTTCTAGGAATTTGTCCATTTCCTCTAGGTTTTCAAATTTTTTAGAGTACAATTTTTCATAGTATTCTGTTACGATTCTTTTAATTTCAGTTGGGTCTGTTGTGATATCACCCATCTCATTTCTTATACGGATTATCTGCTTCCTCTCCTGTTTTTCTTTCATCAGTTTGGCCAATGGTTTATCAATTTTATTGATCATTTCAAAGAACCAGCTTTTGGTCTTGTTAATTCTTTCAATTGTTTTTCTGTTCTCTATTTCATTTAATTCTGCTCTAATTCTTATTATTTCCTTTATTCTGGTGTCTGAGGGCTACCTTTGCTGCTCCCTTTCTACTTGTTCCATTTGTAGGGTTAATGTTTTGATTATGGCCCTTTCTTCTTTGTGGATGTGTGCATTTATTGCTATAAACTGACCTCTGAGTACTGCTTTTGCTGTGTCCTAAGGTGCTGGCAGGAAGTGTTTTCATTCTCGTTTGATTCTATGAATTTCTTTATTCCGTTGTTAATTTCTTCTGTAACCCAGTAGTTTTTGAGCAAGGTGTTGTTCAGATTCCGTGTGTTTGATTTTTTTTTCCTTGTTTTTTTCTGTTGTTGATTTCTACTTTTATGGCTTTATGGTCAGAAAAAAGGCTTTGTAATATTTTGATGTTTTGGATTTTGTTAAAGCTTGCTTTATGGCCTAATATGTGGTCTGTTCTGGAGAATGTTCCATGTGCATTGGAAAAGAAAGTATACTGCTATTGGGTGGAGTGTTCGGTATATGTCTATGAGATCAAGTTGGTTGATTGTAGCGTTTAGCTCTTTCGTGTCTTTGTTGAGCTTCTTTCTGGATGTTGTGTCCTTCACTGAAAGTGGTGTGTTGAAGTCTCCCACTACTATTGTGGGCCTGTCTTTCTCTGTTAGTTTGTTTTCTGTATTTTGGAGCCCTGTCGTTGGGTGCATAAATATGTATTATAGTTAAGTCCTCCTGGCGTATTGACCCTTTAATCATTATTTAGTGTCCTTCCTTATCCTTTGTGGTGGATTTTACTTTGAAGTCTATTTTGTCAGAGATTAATATTGCCACTCCTGCTCTTTTTTGAGTGTTGTTTGCTTGATATATTTTTTTCCACCCTTTGAGTTTTAGTTTGTTCGTGCCTTTAAGTCTAAGATGTATCTCTTGTAGGCAGCATATAGACGGATCGTGTTTTTTTAGTCCAATCTGCCACTGTCTGTCTCTCTATTGATGCATTTAGTCCATTTACATTCAGCGTAATTATTGATAGGTATGAGTTTAGTACTGTCATTTTGATGTCTTTTTTGTGTGGGTTGTTGACAGTTTCTTTGTTCCACTTAATTTTCTGTGCCGAGTCATTTTTCTTTATGTATTTTTTTTCATCTTTTTCATTGTTGTTGATTTTGTGTTTGCTGAGTCTTTATATTTTTCTAGTTTTTTATTTTGACTTGTAGGATTGTTAGTTTTTTTTGTGGTTACCTTAATATTTACCCCTATTTTTCTAAGTTTATACCAGTGTTTTATTTCTTTATATCACCTTGACTTCCTCTCCATGTGAAAAATCTATGTCTACATTTTTTAAATCCCTCTTTTTTGTTTTAATGTTGTCATCTTTTACATATTGACATCTCTTTCCCTATTTTCAGTGTTTTAGCTTTGATTTCCTTTTGTGACTTCCCTATCTGGGTTGATATCTGGTTGCTCTGTCCTGTGTTCTAGTCTTGGGTTGTTATCTGATGTTACTGATTTTCTAATCGGAGGACTCCCTTTATAGTATTTCTTGTAATTTTGGTTTGGTTTTTGCAAATTCCCTAAACTTCTGTTTATCTGGAAGTGTCCTAATTTCACCATCGTATTTGAGAGACAGTTTAGTTGGATATAGAATTCTTGGCTGGCAGCTTTTTTTCCTTCAAGGCTTTACATATGTCATCCCATTGCCTTCTTTGCCTGCATGGTTTCTACTGAGTCGTCTGAGCTTATTCTTATTGGTTCTCCTTTGCAGATGACTTTTTGTTTATCCTTAGCCGGTCTTAAAATTCTCTCTTTATCTTTGGTTTTGGCAGGTTTGATTACAATATGTCTTGGTGACTTTCTTTTCAGATCTAGCTTATGTGGGGTTCGATGAGCGTCTTGGATAGATATCTTGTCATCTTTCACGATATCAGGGAAGTTTTCTGCCAACAAATCTTCAACAATTCTCTCTGTATTTTCTGTTATCCCCCCTGTTCTTGTACTCCAATCACTCGTAGGTTATTCCTCTTGATAGAGTCCCACATAATTCTTAAGGTTTGTTCATTTTTTAAAATCCTTGTATCTGATTTTTCCTCAAGTAATTTGGTGTCAAGTGCTTTATCTTCAGTCTCATTAGTTCTGACTTCCATTGCCTCAATTCTGGTCCCGTGACTTTCTATTGAGTTGTCTAATTCTGATATTTTATTGTTAATCTTCTGGATTTCTGATTGCTGTCTGTCTATGGATTCTTGCAGCCTGTTAAATTTGTCATCATGTTCTTCTCTAATCTTTTTAATTTACTCTGTTGCGTGTTCTGCGTTTTGCTTAATTTCCTTCCTAATTTCTTGAAGAGTTCTGTATATTAATCTTTTGTACTCTGCCTCTGGTAATTCCAAGAAATTTTCCTCCTCTGGAAAATTTCTAGATTTTTTTTTTGGGAGTTTGCTGAAGCCATCATGGATTGTCTCTTTATATGATTTCATATTGACTGTTGTCTCCGAGCCATCAATAAGTTATTATATTTATTTATTTTATGTTTGCTTACTGTGTCCTAGCTTCTTGTTTTGTTTTGATATGCCCAGATAGGTTGCTCATATGATCTAGTTTGATTATTGGCACCTTTCAAGCTCTAATGTCCTGTCACCACATGTTTAGATTTGTTCTAGGTATGTGTGCTCAGGAGTCCGCCCACTCCTCCTGTATGGATTCAGCTCAGGTGCCCAGGTAGACAGCCACCAAGTGTGTGGTGTAGGCTCTCACTTACAGTCCTCGACAGGCATGGGTGATTGGTGTAGGCACAGGCATCTGGCTGCAGCAGGGGGACACACTATGAGCAAGGCAGGGTGCTGACGGCCACCTCTGCGTGTCCAGGAGAAAGGTGTGTCCCTGTTCCCTAGAGCTTATAGGTAGGTGGGTTTTGCAGCCGGAGTATTGGCACCCATTGCTGTTGGCCGTAAGGACTGGGGGGCACCTCTTATTCACGAGCCCCTATCGCAGGTGGCTAGGTGGCGTGGGTGGAGCCACCAGTCCTCAGGCCTGTGATGTGGGTAGGTGAAGACCCTGGTTAAAGGGCAGAGCAGTGTCAAATGTCAAGAACCTGCCACTTCACAGCTGAAACAGTTGAAGTTACACTTCTGGTATATACCCTGCTTTATTGCTTGCCTCACCACTAACCCCTGAGCTGATCAGACCTGAGGGGCTCAGGCTCTCGCTGGGTCAGTTCTGGCAACTCCTCACTGCTTCTGAACTGTCTCTTCCTCCCCCTGCCACTCAGTCCAGTTCTTCAACTCTGCCTTTGATGTTCACGGCTCCCAGATTGCCCTATATAATTAATTCAGTTGTTTTTTCAGGTCTTTGTTGTAAGAGGGTCCACCGGAAGTGTCTGACTACTCTGCCATCTTGGCCCCGTCTCTCTTGGTACATGTTTTTAAAAAGGCAGCAAATTATGTTAGCCTTAGTTATGATAGTAGTTGCTGTTTGTTTCATCTTAGATGAGAACAGTGGGTATGTAGAGAAGAGATTGGCACTAGAGATATCTGTCCTCTCGTATACTCTTGTTTTAGAATGTAATTCTCAAAGATGATATGCTGAGAAGTACAGATATTATAATGTTGCCCTAGTAATCAAACCTTCATTCTTTAAGAAGTAAAATATTCAAATTCAGTATTTTTTGAACACCTGATATGTGCCAGGCTGGGGCTCCAGTGTTCCTGGCTCTCACAGAACTCACAGTCCAGCCCGGAGGACAGGAATTAAACACATAATTACAAGTCTGATCAGAGTCTTGAAACCTACAAGGTGCTGAGCAGATTTACCTGGAGAAATGACATCTAGACTCCAGTTTCAGAGATGGGTGAGAATTAAACAAAGAGAAGGAGGGAGAGTTCCAGGTGGAGGAAGCAACATTCCAACCAGCCAGGACTTGAGAGTGTGGCAAGTGGCAAGAGGAGAGGCGGGAGAGAAACGGCCAGCTGGCCTTGAAAGTCATGTTAAGAATTGCAGGTTTTATCCTAAGGGCAACCAATGGGCTGGGGAAAGTTTTAAGAATGGAAATGACATAAACAGATTTATGTTTTGTAAAAAATTACTCTGGCTTCTATGAGAAGAAACTGGAGGAAGTGAAACAAGTCTGGTTGGCAGGCTGCTGTACCAATCCAGGGGAGAGGCGAGAGAGGAAGCTGTAGTTCAGGGCAGAGACTATGGTGGCCCGGACTGGGGTGGTTCCTGTGGGGCTGGAGAGAATTGAATGGATAAGTTCTATGTTACTTTGTAAAAATTTTTTTCTTATTGCACTAATATTTTTATCTTGAGAAAACATATAAGCACAAAAAAGAAAATAAGTCACCCCACCCCATCTCAAAGGGGTTAGCATTATTTATTTAGTGTAAATTCTTCTAGTCTCTCATCTATGCCTTTATAATACAATTCATTTTTAAAAGTAAAATTTGTATACTATATATACATTGTTTTATAACCTACACTTTTTAATAATATCCCTTTTAATTGTGGTAAAAATATATATAACAAAACTTTAGCTGTTTCAACTTTTTTTACATGTATAATTTAGGGCATTAATTGCTTTCATCATGTACGACCATCACCACTATCTGTTTCCAAATTTTTCCATCACCCTTAACAGAAACTCAGTGTCCTCTAAGGAATGATCTCCCTTTCCCTATTCCCTCCCGTCCCTGGTAACCACTAATAAACTTTGGTCTTGATACCATTGTGTATTCTAGATATTTTGTAGAAGTGGGATCATACAAACTTATCCTTTCATGACTGACTTATTTCACTTAACATTATGTTTTCCAGGTTCATCCATGTTGTAGCATGTATTAGGACTTCATTTCTCTTTATGGCAAGTCATATTCCATTGTATGTATATACCATGTTTTGTTTAGCCATTCATGTGTTGATAGGCATTTAACTTTGACTGTTGTGAATAGTCAGAGCCCTGGTGCCCTAGTGGTTAAGATCTCTGCTGCTAACCAAGAGGTCGGCAGTTCGAGTCCAGTAGCTTGCTCCTTGGAAGCTGCTTGGAAGCAGCTACTCTGTCCTGTATGGTCACTATGAGTCAGAATCTACTCGACAGCAATGGGTTTGGTTTTTGGTATTTTGAATAGTGCTGGAATGAACATTGGTGTAGTAATATCCTTTTGAATGTAAGTTCTTTGGCCTGTGTTGAAGATTGAAATGTCTTGGCGTCTCTTGATTCTAGAGAAAGTTCCCATAGAAGCTTTTTTCTTTTCTTCCAGAGAAGATTAGTTAGGAGTGAGAGTCTCATGGCCTTCACCTTTACCCTTGGCATCAATTTGTCCGTCATGGTCCCATCATGGATGAGGCTTGTCAGGTGGTAATTCTCTAGCTAATTTTGAATTAATTTCTGTCCTGAAAGAATGTCTATATGATATGTTGGCATCTAAGCCATGGGGAGAAGGATTCCTGGGAGATGTTGTTTTGAAGCTTGAGTTGCAAGACGTCTGTATGAGCTTTGCTGTTGCTGGGGCCTGCGAGATGCTTAAGGAACTGAATTACATCTCTGAATAGTCAAAATAAAAGGATTTAGTAGAATGAGCCACCAAATAGCTTCCTGCAGAGTAAGCTGAACCAGGAAAGCTGCTTCAGGACCTGCTGAAAGAGAGATTAAGTAATGAAATGTTATTAGGGTATCATCCTGAAACAGTGTGAGGACCCGTCTTGACATGTCATAAGACAAACCAGTACCCTTCTGTTTTAGTCATCTAGTGCTGCTATAACAGAAATACCACAGGTGGATGGCTTTAACAAACAGAAGTTTATTCTCTCACAGTCTAGTAGGCTAGAAGTCCAAATTCAGGGCATCAGCTCCAGTGGAAGGCTTTCTCTGTCAGCTCTGGAGGAAGTCCTTGTCATCAGTCTTCCCCTGGACTAGGAGCTTCTCTGCGCAGGAACCCTGGGTCCAAAGGATGCTTTCTTGGTGGTATGAGGTCCCCATCCCAAGTTTCAGGACCCCATTTCTTCCCAGTCAATGCCCTTACTTTAACTTCAGATACCTCTTGAGGTTGGCAATCGAGCTGGCATTGTAATTCAGCCACTCTTACAATAATACTCTGGGTTTGGTTTTCGGTAATATCAGCTTTGTTACTACAAGAAATAAGGCTTTCTTTCAAAGCACAAGTGAAAACTTGGAGGTCGTTTATGCAGTACTTGAGCTTTGATTCTGAAGCCCTGAGTGCGTCTCTTTCTTTCCTCAGTTTGTGTAGTGAAAGTGGGACCAACCAACCACCTACCTTATACTTTTCATTCTGACAGAGCTGTAGAAAGATACCACACGTGTTCACCAGAGCCTCGCCTTTCATCAGTACCTGATCTATTGGTGGTAATATTTTGTGTATTTGTATCACCACCTCCTGCCATGGATTAGCAGTGCCCTCTGTACTGCTGGAAGCAGAGTCATCAACATCTTTAAGACTAACCAGACTTGAGAACCAATTTAGAAAACTTATCCAACAAGACTGTAGAGGCTGGAACGTCCCAAGTCCGTGGGTCAGGATAGAGGCTTTTCCTAATTCACGTAGCCACAGGGCCTGGTGAACCCAAGATCAGCAGGTCTGAGAGCAGGGCTCCCACACACACGCTGTGAAGATGGACGAATCCCAAGATCGGCAGATAAGCTGATAGCTCAAGTTCGCATAATAGGAGGCAGCCGCAGGATCCAGAATGAGCAAAAAGCCAGAATGTCTGCTTATATTCAGAGGCAGACCACACAACAAAGGAACCTCCCTTTCAACTGATTGGCTACTCACAGCAGATCCCGTCATGGGAGTGATCACATATAAACACTGAGAATCATGGCCCAGCCCAGTTGACACACAATCTTAACCATCATACCTTCTAAGTTGGAAATTGTTTGTCAGCCCTGTTCGGATGATCTCTTTCATTTTGACAGTGCTTACTTACACTTTGAAAAATCTATGGAAGGCATTCTAGCTGCCTGGGTCATCAGTACACACTAGTGGCCCAGGAGGGTTTTCTAGGGTAGCTCCAGAAAATTTAGGGAATAGCGTCTCTTGATTCTAGAGAAATTTCCCGTAGAAGCTTTTTCCTTTTCTTCCAGAGAAGATTAGTTAGGAGTGAGAGTCTCATGGCCTTCACCTTTACCCTTTCTGATGTTTAGCATCTAGCCCCAACAGGCATTGCTAAGGGGAGGAAGGGACCATTTCGAGTGGCCCAAAGCCCTGACTGACCCTCCTGAGACTCAGCCTCTGGCATGTCAGGGAGCCAAAGATTAGGGACTCGGGGGATTGAGCATTCCTAGGCAGTGATGGGGGGTGGGGTGAGACCGTGTGCTCCGGGTCAGCCCGGTGGAGGTGGAGGCAGCAGATTTTCTCTGGAGAGCACGAACAGCCTCTTCAGTCCCACTTAATAAAATTGCACATATGTCAATTGTAGGCTCAGGAGGGCGTGTTTAAGGAGCTATGGCGCTATCAGGCTGTCAGTTTTGCATTAGGCAATATTCATAACTTCCCTTTCCCTCTGAGAGGCTCTTTGCTTCTTTGCTTTGGTGAGCAGCTGCCTTCATGGGAGAGGCTGAGGTGACTTAAATGTATATTACTGGGCCAGCTCATGGTTGGAGGACCTTCAGGCTCTTTTGGGAGTTATGCACACTTAGGTATGTCACAAAAAGTGACAAAACCAAGCACTGCACTTTTTATAAGAAGAGCTCAGAGGTACTGATCTGTGGCCACAAGGGTACAATTTTCTGTATGTTTATTATCTTGGTAGCTCATTCTGACCTGCCCAGAAGATGGCTCCAGGTCCCTTCTGAATCTAGAATTCTCTGCTTTCCCCATAAGTCTGGGGTTTCCTCTGTTCTTTGCTCCAAGTGCCCGAAGTGCCTCTGTGAAAGGTTTGTTATAGTAAGATTTGCAATCTGCCCAGGCCTCCAGCCTCACAGCTGTCTGTGCTTGGTTTCCTTAGTGGCCGGAGGATATAGTTTCATTTATTCAATTCAGCAGTCACTTGGGAGACTACTGTGTTTGGTGGTGGTGGTGGTGTTAGTTGTCGTCAGATTTGCCCCTGACTCCCCTGGTGAGTCCATACACAATGGAAGGAAGGAAACACTGCCCGGTCCTGCACCATCTCCAGGATTGGTTGTGGATTGGACCGTTATGATCTATAGGGTTTTCACTAGCTGATTTTCGTAGGTAAGTGCCTAGGCCTTTCTTTCTAGTCTGTCTTAGTCTGGAAGCTCCACTGAAACCTGTTCAGCATCATAGCAACACACAGTTCCTGCCCATGAGGTGCATTGACCTGGAAATGAACCCGTGCTTCCTGCCAAGAAGGTGAGAATTCTGCCACTGAACCACTAATGCTCCCAAGTTTGTTGTAGAGCAGGCAGAAATGAATATGTTGAAGCTGCTTCCCTCAAGGAGTTTAGAGCATGAATCTTTTTTGGCTGAGTTGGTAATATAATAATCCTAACACTAAATTCTGTTACCTTTGGCGTCTGATAATAATGCATTCTGTTCGGCTACAAAACCTGTTTCTGTAATACACATTAGCTCATATGCAATTGGTTAAAAGGGGAATGGTGTCATCTCATATATAATTTTTCACTCTAGGCAAGGGGAGTCAGAATACCAGTACTAGAATTATAACCTTCCACAGGAAAGGAAAATGCCCTCAGCTCAACGTTTGCACCCACAGGAGCTCATTCTGCCCTATTTCAAGGAAATTAAAAATGAGTACCTGTGCCCAGGGCTCCCTTCTTAGAGACTTGCACCTCAGCCTTGAGGGCTCCCAGCTGGCTGCAGGTTGCACTTCCTGGTGCTGTGTCTCCACACTTGGAAGACAGCATTTCCATCGTAGGGAAAAAATCAAATTCCACTTTTCACTTCTTTGTTCTGATACCAGCTTTACATACAGCACTCCCTTCTCTGATCCTAGCCATTTGGAGGTAGGTTAGACCTCACAAGTTAAAGGGCATAGTCCTCCAGACTGCCAAGTCTGCCCAAGACCTCAGACGCTGCTACAAGCTTGGGGTCCCCATGACACCCTCACTTCTGACCTGATGGCTGCTAATTCCGGGGGTTCCCTTCACCCCCTCAGGATACCAGCCATAAGCCCAGGGGTCCTCAGGGCTCCTCCTGACGTGCTGGCTTCCACTACTCCCTTGGGTTCTAAAATTAGCTAGAACAACTCACAGAACTCACGGAAAGTGCTATGGTTATGATTTCAGCTTTGTTACAGCAAAAAAGGATACAGATGAAGAGACGTATAGCATAGGGCGAGGTCTGGGAGGGTTCCCAACATACAGCTTCCATGTCCCAAAAAGGGGCATGCTACGCACCCCACATGCATCTATGCCTTTTGCATACCAGGAAGCCCATGGAGTTTCCACATCCACAGGCTTCGTTGGGGCCTCTTTGTGTAAGCATGATTGATTGAATCAGCCTACTGCCTGTGGTCATCTAATATCAGGTGGTGGTCTTTCTGATCACGAAGTTGCATAGATTTGGAATGGTCTGCCCCGTTCTATTTTTCTCACCAGTTCTGGTGCAGACATCCTGAGGATCAAGACGATTCAATATCCATGATGGGAGGAGGTGGGAGTTCTGAGCCTCCTCCTTTAAGCCTTGCTCCAACACCCTTTCATCTATGAACCCCCAAGAAGGAGATAGTGGCAGTAGCTACCAGCTACTGGTAGTCCTGTTGTGGGGGTGCCGTGGGGTGGGGTGTGTGCTCTGAGAAGTGGCTTCATCAAATTGTAGGCCAGGCCCCAGCTGGAGAGAGCATCTGGTGGGAACCTGTGCATTTCACTCAGATTCTTCAAGGAAATTTCTTTCCCCTTTCGTTTACTAAATTGTGGGATGAGGGCTCCTAAACTATCCTAATATCAATAAGGGAAGGGGGAAGGAATGGCTGTTTTGGAATCCTTTTTTGTTGGGCCTGACTCTGCGGTAAACTTAAGTGAGTAAAAGCACTCAGTGTCTGCAGAGTTAAGTACCTACTTTACTTCTAGAGAGACAGCCCGGTAGTGGTCTTCATTGTGAACAGTTTCCACACAGCATCAGGCTGCCCACTCAGCTCTCTAGCTCTCGAGGACGGCTTGCTCTGGAAACTTTCCAAGAAAAATGAATAACAGTTTCTCAAAGCCTTACCTTTTGGTGGGTGGAGAGGTGGGCAAAGGCATATCACTTGCTTTGAGGAACAAAGCTATTTGTTAAACTTCTATATTTGAAGGTCAGGTGTTTAAAAGACTGGTTCGTTTTTACCAGATACATTCACAAAATGTGATGGTCATGGGGATCCATGAGTGGCATTGTCACCCTCAGTTTGCTTTTGGAGTTGTAAGTGAAGGACACGTGATAGCGGATTGTTGCTGGCGCCTCAGACAGCTGCATATCTGTGGGAAGGAGCATGCCTGTGACCACACGCCTATCTCCCCAGTGGGTGGGAAAGTCTGGGAATGCAGCCAAAGTTCCGATCTGTTGTTTCTCTTAGCTCCTGTTTTCACAGTTACATCACTGTTAGGCTGAGGAAAAGAGGTAGAAGAATCAATAGAATGGAAGATATAGGCAAAGAAGTATGTTCAAATTGGAAAAACCAAAGAATCCATTTGACTAGCAAGTACTTCTGTTGAAGGAGAATTGCAGGATGCTTTTTCTACCTAAAAGAATATCTTAAAAGATGCTAATACCCAATCATGTGGATCAAAATGTTCTATTTTACAGATCCTTCCACTTCTGCCAGCAATCATGTGAGTGAGCTTGGAAGTGTATTCTCCAGTCCCTGTGGAGCTTTGAGGTGACTGCAGTCCTGGCCAACGGCCTGACTGCAACCTTGGAGTGTGTGTATGCATGTGTGTAGGGAAGCGCTCCTCTTCATGACTGCTGTACTCAGTTTCTCTAAATTGACGTCTCTTGGTGACCCGGGAAAAGAAGTATGTGTCAGAGAGTGGCTGGATGCCAGAGCTGGGTTCTTAGCACCTTTTGTGGGACATTTAGCACCTTTTGTCTTTAGCTTTGAGCTATAGCCACAATTCTGGGGCAACCAGAAAAAACCCACTCGACACACAGTTTCAGAGATAATGTTTCGCACTACATGGCTATAGTAAATAAATGTGCTCTTCTCTGTCAGAAAGTTTGATGTCAGTATCTGAATTACTAATCATATATTTTGGTATAAAATTCTGATATACTTTAGTAATAAATAATAAGGTTTGATTATCTAAAATCCAGTATATACGTGTATTTTTTGAAGGCAAGCTATGTGTCTTCCCAAAATGACGAGAATATATCTGCACCCAGAGTATTGGGGTATTGTTAGTTAAATGTCTATTTAATTGTGTGAAATTACAAACTTATACCCTGGAAGAATTAATTCCCCAGAAGATGGGGCAGGTTTTTTTTTTTTTCTCCCTATGCTAGTCACAATATTAAGAATGCAGCCAATTGTGGCTCTGCTGTAAAAGAGTTTAATTTTCAAAGATAATTAGACAATTTTATGGCTGACTTGAAGCATTTGTCTCTAACCACTGAGTTGATATCATGTTGCCTCCCTAACAAATTCCTACTGACAGTCAAAGAAGAGATGAGTTGTGGGAAGTACAAAGCTTTTCAATTAATTTATGATCCTGTTAGGTATAAAGCCTATAATTACCCTGTGGCTGTTGCCTTTGCCAAAAAAAAAAAAAAAAATAGTTGAAAGTTGGTTTTAAGGAAAAGTTATTTTCTACACTTGAAAGGTGGTGTTTAAAAAAAAAAAAAATGGCTTGTGAACCCCCTCCCAAGCGTGGGGAAAAATGAAGATTTCTGGCCCCTTCTTTCTCCTACCCAGCCAAATTTCATAAGTGCTTTTTGGAGAATAGGTGATTATTCAAAACAATCTTCAGATCCTATTTTTATGTTCTTGATGAGACATCTCACATCGGACTGATTCATTCATCCATTCAACAAATATTTATTAAGCATTGCTGTGCCTTGGGACCATTCTAGGCTTGGGGATATAGTTGTGAACGTGGACAAGACTCTCTCTCTCTGTCTCTCTCTCTCTCTCTCTCTCTGTCTCTCTCTCTCTGTCTCTGTCTCTCTCTCTCTCTCTCTCTCTCTCTCTCTCTCTCTCTCTCTCTCTCTCTCTCTCTCTCGGAGCTCCCATGGGAATGGGGGTGAGGGGAGGCAAACATCACACAAGTAAATAAATTAATGAACAAGGTAATTGCAAATAGTGTTGACTGCTGTGCAGAAAATGGAACCAGGTAATGTGGTGGGCGTGTGTGGAGGTGGCAGGGGGATAGCTAGTCCATTTAGTCCTGCCACAACCTGAGAAAGGTTCCCTATTCCCACCTCTCCTATCTTACTTTGCGAGGTGGTACAGCACACTTGGCAAGTGGAAATGGAAACCTGTGCACGAACCTGGCAAACCACTAGCAGAACTATCTTCGGACTCCTAGTTCAGCTAAGTAGAACACATAGCTTCTTTAGGGAAAAGAGAAGAAGGCATTGCAAGTCTTAAACAAGAGTAAGGTTCCCCAATCGCTGCGTAATCAGGTTCATTAAAAATGCATATTTAAAACTTCCTATGATTAATTTTATTTTAATGTAAGTAATAATGTTTGAATTCCTCCATGATATCTAAAGGCATTCTGATTTAGGAGATGAGGAGAAGTGTGTCCCCAGTGTAAACCTTTGGCTTCCATTAAGTGTTTGTAAGTAGTAAACCCCAAATGCCTGAAGTATAAAATCGGGTAAAATTCCCCAGAATCAGACACGCTTGGAAAAAATACTTGGTTTGAAAAGCTTTACTACTATATACTGTTTAAGGAGCCCTGGTTGCGCAGTGGTTAAAGCGCTCGTCTGCTAACCAAAAAGTCAGCGGTTGGAACCCACCAGCTGCTCCTTGGGAGAAAGATGTGGCAGTCTGCTTCCGGAAAAGATTACAGCCTTGGAAACTCTATGGGGCGGTTCTGCTTTGTCCTGCAGGGTTGATATGAGTTGGAATTGACAACGGCAACGGGTTTGGGTTTTGATATAGACTTGTTTGCCTGTTTGATCAGCCACTGTGTTTTGACAGCTAAGACAAGAGTAAAAGAAATAAGTTTAAAACACTGGCACACGTGTGGAAAGATCAGTGCAAAAATACTGAATTAGTGCTTTTGGTTTCACTGATAAATATGGAGCATGGCAAGCATATGGTTGTTTGGCTGAACTCCTGCCCTGTGCCTGGCCATACAAAACACAGGGAGCTCTCCTGCTGAGCAGAAAGCTCTGCAGAGAACCTCAGGAGGCTGTCACAAATAATTTAGGGCCCTGCTCCACAGACTGTGTGCAGAGCAAATGTAAATCGAAATGAATTTTGTCTGAAAGGATACCACAGAAGTAGGTTCCATACTTGACCTAATGTGAAAAGTTGATTCCTCTGGAAGCAAGGGAGGCAGCAGCATGCTGTGGTTTGGAGTAGTTGGCCTGGAATTGTAAGAAGCTCAATGAAAGTTAGCTCTGGTAATCACTTCCACCACCACCACTTCCACCATCACTGTTTTTGGGTTTCACCTGGCTTCTGGGTCGGTCTGCTTTGCCCTTTTGTGTTTTCTCAGCTGCCCTTTCTCTGTAAAGCAGCATGGATACTGCATCCCCAGAAATGGAAGTGCTTCTGGAGGAGAGTGTGTGCTGCTGTGAATCTGACTCTTGAAGCTGCACTGCTCTGGGTCTCTGAGCTATGGAATGTGCTCTTGGTGAAACGCTGCTGTAATTGTCTTCTCTGTGGCCCTGCTGTGCAGAGAAAGACAAGTTTGGGAATTTTTAAAGGAATGTAGCTGATCCAGTAGGAATTGTCTCCAAGGCTTCCCCTTTAGGCTTACCTCAATAGATTCTGCTTTTTTTCTTACTTTAAGGCATCAGAACCGATTAAGCAAAATGAATGCTCTCATAGTATGTAGGGATAACCTTGGAAAGCGAGCCAGCGGGCTGCTGGTGAGTGTTCTCTGTTCTGTTCTTGACCACGCTGCAAGCCCAGGCAAGCCAGTTACTTTCTTTTGCCTTCATTTACCCATCTGAAAATGAGTATGACGGGCCCAAAGAGGCATTTGTTCACTGCAGCATTATTTGTAACAGAAGAGAAAATTGGAAACAACCTAAATGATTATCGATAATGGAATTGCTAAATAAACTATAATTGTCAAGCTGAGCTGAGCTGGAGTGAGCTGACCTGCCATGTGTCTGAATAGCTGATTAAGACAAGGAGCCAAAATGAAAGTTACTGTCAAGCCTTTTATCACTTACTGAGATAGTGTAATCAAGAGGTTAAACCCAGAAAAGGTGGCACTGGCTCCCCACTGTTCCAAATTTCCTCAGGAATGGTGCCTGGGTGAGGTTCAGGTGAATCAGCACAGATCTAGGGACCATCCCAGTGCCTAGAGAGCCCCAACAAAAGGCTTCTGCAGTTTTATGGACTCCTGGGGCTGGGGGAGGGTTAAGGGGGACAGGCTAATGGTGGACAAGTACTGAGTACTGTGTCAGAGTGGGGAAAAGTGTTTTCAAGGTCCTTCCCCCTCCTTCCAGCCCCCTGATACGTAGGCCTCTGCAGAGTAGCCTGAGGAAGATTGGTGCCAAAGGCCCCCCAAAAAGAGGTCTCCGGATGGAGATGCCTGGGCTAGGAATGCAGAATGTCAAAAAGCATGGTTGAGTAAGATTTTAGAAACTATTATAGTAATTTAACATTGCTGTAACATCCACATTATTGGCAGATGTGGTTTGGTTTTAAATTTTGTGTATGAAGATGTTCTGATGGTACAGCTGCAATGAAAGGAAGGAAGGGAGTCATTCTAGAGTAATTCTGAAAATGCTGGTACCATTTTTCTAGAGGTCTGTTAGAGAAATGACTCTCACCAGCTATTTAATGAGTATTCTGTGCAAGGCACTGTGAAGGCAAATAAGGGGCAAATAAGAGTAGGACATGGTTCTTTCGCCTCAAGAATTTTATTGTCTCACTGTCTGGATCGGCCCTGACACTTGAAATTATTTAAGATCATCACTGTAAGTAATTCATTGCTGAGTGACTTCACTCCACAACCTGCTCTTATGAAGGTAAAAATTAGCCCGAAGGTAATCCTAATTATAGCCTTTTAATTTGAATTTCAGAAACTGATGGTATTTTCTCCCCTTTCCTGTTTGTCTAACAGATTTCCATTTCTGGTCATTAGAAAGAATGTAATTTTGTGTGAAGAGTGGGGATTTTATTTGTCCAAATGAGTTAGCTTTGAACTGCTCGATTTCAAATTGCCAAAAGCTTATTCGTTCTTTTCATTTTTATGGTACTTATATTCAGCTTTCTATGTTGCCTAGCACTGGATGGAGTTTAGGTCTCTAAGTACCATGGAAATCCAAGGAATATCAGACATGACAAAAATCAGATGTGGTGTGGATGTCTCTTCATGCCATCTTGTGAAGGAAAATATACTTTTTGTGGGTGATGGCTGCCAGCTATTATTCCAGGGATAAGAAACTGTGTTTGCTTTACAGAAATAAGAAGAATAATATCTATAGGTTCTGTGGAGTCTTTGGATGGTACAAACGGTTAAGCACTCAAGGGCTTGACTACTAACCTAAAGGTTGATGGTTCAAAGCTATCTAGAGACACTTGGGAAGAAAGCCCCGGCTGTCTACTTCTGAAAGGGCACATCCTTGAAAACCCTATGAAGCGCAGTTCTTCTCTGCATATATGGGGTCGCTATGAGTCACATTCATCTTAACCTCAACTGGTTTAGTTTTTTTTTGGGGGGGGGGGTTCCTTTTTTACAGAGAGAGTGTCCTGATTTCCTCAGCCCAGGGAACCAGGGTTCTGCTAGTGTCTAAGTATATCTACCTGAATTACATACTTGGGGACTGGGAAACAACCACAAGGTAGTTCTGTGGATCTACTAGACCTACTGTGAAAGAAACATGGCCACGACTCCATTTGTCGCCTGGATTCTGTAAGCCCCTACTCTAACTGGAGAACCACCAGCATTTCAGGTCCCCTGGCATCAAGGTCAGCTCAGATGTCATCTCCAAAGGACCCTGAAAGATCTAGGATTCCACTTGCCCCAGTGCCAGTTATCCTAGTGAGTGGCAGCAGGTCCTTTTGTAGAAGGATCCATGAAATCTTTATCATATGTACCTGTGGTGGTATTACAGGGTCCTTCCTCAAGGAGACCTAGCCTCTCTTCAGCCTGTGGACTCTGAGTCTTTGAAGTGCAGTAGCCCATGTCAGCCTTCTCCAACTCTCAATTTTTTTGTTGATACAAATCGGGTAACAGCCTAGTCAGTTGTTCACCCATCCTGCTTCGGTTGATCAGCCATTGCCACATCAGTGTCAAAGCACCCGGATTGCCACTGTGGCCTTACTCGCGGTTACAGTATTTGCATTCATCTAGCCTCTAATGGTTAATTGTCATCACCTGGCCTCTTTGATGCTGGCATCCTATCATCACATTGATTTAAAAGAGCCCAATACCACAGCAGCATCTCCTGCTGTGGACTCTAGCCAACAGAAGACAGCACCAGTGAACTTCTCAATGAAGCCACACCCCTCACTAGTGCACTTATCCCTTTCGTGAGACAGTGACCTCTCAGCCCTCCTGGAATCACCGTCAGATGGTGACTTCTCATAATAAATACATTCTAGCATGCTCACGTTTGAGCTTTTGACCCCTTCCTTAATATTCTGCCAAGGCAGTTCCAGCATCTCCCTTTACTGTAGGCCGTTGTTGTACCGAATTTTAAGGAGCCATTCCGTGTTTGAGGACCAGCTGCAGATGTCTGTGCCATAATATGGAACCACAAGTCACTGGAGAGTGTTCCCATATAGATAAATTCTCACTAACCTAGCCCTAATGTCACCCCATTACTCCTCCCTGCCAGATGTATTCCCTTAGTTCCTGTCAGTCCAAAAAAAAGCCAAACCCATTGCCGCTGAGTTGATTCTGACTCATAGCGACCCTATAGGACAGAGTAGAACTGCCCCATAGGGTTTCCAAGGAGCAGTTGGTGAATTCAAACTGCCAACCTATTGGATAGCAGCCAAACTCTTAAACCACGGTGCCACTAGGGCTCCATTCAGTACATATCAGCATGTCCTAAAACTCTTTTCAGCAAGAAGCTATTTCCTGTAGGCTGTGCTGAAACCTGACCCTAATTATCAGCTGGGGCTGAAGGGTTTTGAGGAAGACAAGCATTGTCTCATGAGGCACCTGCCTCAGGTAAGGTCTTTGCAGGGTCTCCAGGCAGGAAGAGGCTGCTCTCCTCTAGCAAGGAGGGGCTGCTTTTTCCCCAGAAGATTAAGGGGAATTTGGGAGTTCAAGATTCCTGGACTTGTCCACCAAATGTCCCTATCGAAAGTCTCAGGGCAGCTCCATCAGTTTAACAACTCAGACCTCTGGGTGGCGCTAGGGGATTTCCTGAGGGAGTCCCAGTCCATGGTGTCAGAGAAACTCCAGGGCATACAGTGAGAGTTCTGGAGCGTGGTACCCAGATGAGGTGCTGTGTAGTTTATTGGCGAGTAGTTCTACCGGTTGCCACAGTGGTGGCTGAAGAGATGGCGTCAAGGGAATTACGAAGTGGTGCGTGCCCAAGAGGTGTTGAAAGGGGTTCCCCATGAGACTTTATTTACAAGATGAGGCCAGAAAAATATTTTACTTTAAACTTAGCACTTCTTTTGTGAAAGATACATTCAGAGGGTTCACAGGAGGCCAGGTGTTGCTTCTGCAGTGTCTCAAACTCCAAAAGATGAATTAAACCTTGAAGAAAGCAAAATTGAACTAGAATCATATGCGGTTGTCTTAGCTAATAACAGTGATTATAGCAGTAATAACAGTGGTTACCTGTTACTGACCATTAACTAAAGGCCAGCATATGAACTAAATGCTGATTTATTTAATTTTCATAACCACCCTGTCAAGCAGATAATATGTCTAGTTTATAAAGAAGCAGCTGAGACTCAGAGAAATTAAATACCTTCTCCATAGAAAAACAGCTAGTAAGGAGTGGAGCTTGAATTTGGTCCTAGATTTATCTGGCTCTAAAATGTTAACCATATAATTTTCAATAGCTATGCTGCCTCCCAACCAAGCCATGAAAATATAAGGAAAGATATATATATATATATATATACATATATATATACATATATATATATATATATATATATATATACCAGTCAGACTGTTCTGTGTGTATGTGTATTTCTGAGAAAGCAACAGTATAATGGGCTAATGAAGTTTCAAAAGTTGAAGAGAAGCTGTAATTAATGTCCTGATATAATTTTATTTATTTTGTTAGTTGTAGTAACTTACATTCAGAAAAAAGTAAAGGGAGTGGGGAGGAATAAGTAGACGGAAGCCTTTGCTACATAACATAGTCTCCCTGACTGGCATTCAAGATGAGGCAACCCCAAGAACATGAACAGAAACACCCTCTGCAGTTAGTCTCTCTGCTGTCTTTGGTCATTATAGGATAAATGTTGAACTGTCATCCTCAAAATACTACTTTTAAGAAAACTTCTGATTTATGGGGCACCCTTGGGTATTGCAAAGAGCCCTGGTGGCGCACTGGTTAAAGTGATCATCTGCTAACCGAAGGGTCGGTGGTTCAAAACCACCAGCAGCTCTGCGGGAGAAAGACGTGGCAGTCTGCTTCCCTAAAGATTACAGCCTAGGAAACCCTATGAGACAGTTCTGCTTTGTCCTATAGGGTCACTATGAGTCAAAATCGACTTGACGGTAGCCGGTTTAGTTTTTTTGGTGGTGGTTCTTGGTATTGTTAAGAGAGACAACTGAAAAGATCCTATTACAACTTGTCTTCGGGGAATTACACATAATGTGTCCCAGCAACAAGATGAGGCAGGTGTAGGGGGCAGTGGTTGATCTGGCAGGAGTTGGCTCTTGGAGGTAGGAAACCACCATTATCACACCTTCCTCCTGCCGCCTCTAGTAGGAGCTAGCACCGTGGAGTGGTGTCATAGGTGTGGTAATGGGACTTGTGTTTTCTTCTTTGCTCTGCAGCCTGGGGTGGCAATACCCTTGCCTATACCCGAGGATGAAGGGGTAGACATGGTGTCGGTCCTGAGCCCTTAGAGATGCTGGAGGAGTTGGCAACCTGCCCAGTCGATTCTCAGCCAACTGCAGCAGGGGCTCCCTGGCAGCAGTTGCTTTACAGCTTATCAGTGGAGACCCTGCATATTAGTTTCCTGTGACTGCTGTAACAAATTACCACAGTGGGTGGCTTATAACAACAGGAATTTATTCTTTCACAGTTCTGGAGGCCAGAAGTCTGAATTCAGGGCGTGAGCAGGGCCATGCTCTCACTGAAGGCTCTAGGGGAAGATCTTTCCTTGCCTCTTCCACCTTCCGGTAGCTCCAGGCATTGCTTGGCTTGGAGCTGCAGCATAACTGCAGTCTCCGCCTCTGTCTTCACAAAGCAATCTTCCTCTGTGTGTCCCTGTGTCTTCACATGCTGTTCGCTTCTCTGTGTTGCTGCGCTGAGTCTCTTTTTTTGTAGGATACCCGTCACATTGGATCAGGGTGCACCCTAGTCCAGTGTGACCTCATGGTAACTAACTGCATCTGCAAAGATCCTATTTCCAAATACGGTCACATTTACAGGTACCAGGGGTTAGGACTTTACTAAATTTTTTTGGGGGGGCAGGGGACACAATTCAACCCATAATACTCTGAAAACAGTTCTTGCCATCTCCTCAGTATAGTTGCTGTTTCTCTACATGTCGATATTTCTTCTTTGTTGGCAGAATTTTTCCCATTGACTGAACAGCAAACCTCATCAGTTTAACTTCTTACATAATACTATATAGAAAATTGTATGCAGTGGTAGATATGATAGAAATCATTGATGGTTATATTCCAGCAATGTAAAAAGATCTGTTGGCTGAGAACCAGTTCTTACTACTATTTCAGTGAATTTAATGTCAACAGTAGTTTACTGGGCACTTACTTTGTATCATCATTGTGCCAAACACTTTGTGTTTATTACTTTGTTTAATTCTGACAGTAGCCATAAGAGATATTTCTTTTATTATCCCCAATTTACTGAGGAGGAAACTAATAATTAGTGGGGTTTAATGACTTGCCCATGGCATACAGAATATAGGAGATTGGAATCAAATCCATACCTGTCTGATTCCAGTACTCCAGCATTTAATTGTACTTTGTTTTAAATTGAGATATATTTCAGATACCGCAAAATTCACCCTTTCAAAGTATACAATTCAGTGGTTTTTAGTATATGCACAAAGGTGTGCAACCATGCAACTATCACCACTATCTAATTCCAAAATATTTTCATCACCCCCTAAAGAAACCCTGTACCCATTAGCTGTTATTCCCTGTTCCTCCTCTCCTTCTGCACTTGGCAATCACTAATCTACTTTCTGTCTCTGTGGAGTTCCCTATTCTGGACATTTCACGTAAATGGAATCATTACAATATGTGGTCCTTTGTGTCAAGTCTTTTACACTTAGCATAATGTTTTCAAGGTTTATCCATGTTGTGGCATATATCAGTACTTCATTTGGTGGCACAGTGGTTAAGATCTCGGCTGCTAACCAAAAGGTCGGCAGTTCGAATCCTCCAGCTGCCCTCTGGAAACCCTGTGGGGCAGTTTCCTGTTGGGTCACTATGAATTGGAATGGACTCAATGGCAACGGGTTTTGGTTTATAGTCATGAGCTGCATAATGTCCATTTGGGCAATGCCTAACCACATAACCACATAATAGATCCGTGGTCGCATTAAGGTTTTTTTTTTTTTTTTAAGGGAAAGCAGCTCTCCTTTTGTTTATTATTTCCTCCTAATGGTTTTAAAGGCCCCAAACTCCCAATCGGTGCTACCCCTCACCCTCCTCCTCTTCCTCCTTCTGGCTTGATTCACCTGCCTAGCAGCTGTGCAGCCTTTCACTTCCGGCACAGGGCAGGGCAGCGCAGCGCACTGTCTGTGGCTCCTCCACCCCTGCCGAGGATGCTGGCAGGGACGCTGGCTGGGCTTGGGGTGCTTGCAGGTTCCTGGCTCCAGGTGGCAGCTGTACATGATCAAGAAGTGGCCATACCAACAGAGTGAAAGCAACCAGGACCACCACTACCAGCCACATTCCCAGCACTTGGGGGGCTCCCATAAGGTTTTAAAGTAACAGGTATTACAGGAATTTACAAATTGTACAGGGACTGCCTGTATATAATATGGTGTTCACACAATGTCCAAATTGAGTAATGTCCTGTTTTACAGAACATGTCATAGACAGTAAGCGATGCATATCTGTCTTCCATTGTACAGATATACTGAATTTTGTTTATCCAGTTGTCAGTTGGTGGACATTTGTGTTGTTTCCACTTTTTTTCTATTATAAATAATGCTGCCGGGAACATTTTTTGTACAAGTTTTTATGAGGCCACATATGGATCGATACCTAGGAATGAAATTTCTGGGTGGCAGTCTGCTTCCATAAAGATTACAGCCTCAGAAATCCTGTGGGGCAGTTCTGCTCTGTTCTGTAGGGTCACTCACTATGAGTTGGAATCAATTTGATGGCAATGGGTTTGGTTTGGGTTTTGGTGTGGTGACTATGATTGAACTGGACTTTTACTTGAAAATTCTTGGCATCTTCTTCTCAAAATATGAAAACAAACTAAGGCAGTTTCTGAGGCTTAATGCTTAGGAGACTATTATATTATGGAGTTGCAGATACCCTGCACTGTGAAAGAAGGGCTTTTTCTTTGGAACTTTGTTATTTTGATTTATTTATTTTGAAGCTTTGTTATTTTGGTTCATTTCTTTTGATATTAACCAAGGACAAGCAGTGTTTTTGTAACTGAGTGTTATATAGAGTCCCAGTGTGTGGGCTAGAGAACACACAATTTACATAATAATAGTTATTTTTCCGTTTCTGTTATCATCTCCCATCATTGGAATGCATTCAAGTGTTTTTCATGCCTAATTTGATAACAACAAATCATGAACAAAATCGGGTGCTGTTCCTGGTGTCGTCTCTTTTCCAGCAACGGAACTTTTGATGAGGGCTCAGTGGGTAGAGTAATTTGCTTCTGCAGTGGAGGTGGCAAGGCTACTGTTGTATTTTACCTAGAGCTGAAATCTATGCCTGTCAGGGATCCGACTCCTGTGTCAGTAATTTTTCAGTTAATGATATTCAGGCATTGATTGCTGTTTTAAAAACAACAAACAGACAAAAACAAACTTGAGTTAAAGGCTTATCCTTACCTGTCTTTTTTGAAGGCTTAGGCTGCTTCTTAGAGTGGTGAGTAATAGACAAAAACCTGGTGCCAGCATTCCTGCCCTCTGGGATCCTCACATGCCTTATACAAGTCCCATAGACTGGTAACATACATTTGAATGTCAGAAATAAGCATAGAAACATCTGCTAAAGTTGAACATGCAGATGCATCCCTATGACCCAGTAAGTCCACTCCTAGATATACACATGTTTGTATAAGTGTTTACCAAAAGACATGCATATAAAAATGTATATAGCAGCACTGTTTTTAATACAGAAAATATAAAACTACCCAAAAGCTCATCAGTAGAAGAATGGATGAATGAACTGTGGTATATTCACATAATAGAACATTATATACCAATGAGAACGCAAGGACTGCAACTACAAGCAACAGTATGGATGAATGTCACAAATAAAACATTGAATGAAAGAAGCCAGAGAGAAAAAAGTACCTCCTATAGGAGTGACTCCATTCATATAAAGTTCCAAAATAGGCAAAGCTAATCTGTGGTGTTAGAAATCAGGACAATGGTTACTCTTGGGCATCTAGTGATAGGAAAGGGACATGATGGGAGCTTTTGCAATACTGGTAATTTCTTTTCTTGATCTAGGTGCTGATTATATGGTGGGATATGTTCTGTTTATGAAGTTCAACATGCTGTACATTTATAATTTGTGTACTTTTCTGTATATTATAATTTTAAAAAGAATGACTATATACACACACACACACACACATACATATATACACGCATCCACCTCTCGTCTGTGAGTTTGGTATACTGTGGTGGCTTGCCTGTTGCTGTGATACTGGAAGTCATGCCGCCAGTATTTCAAATACCAGCAGGATCACCCATGGTGGACAGGTTTCAGCGGAGCTTCCAGACCAAGACAGACTGGAAAGAAGGACCTAGTGATCTACTTATGAAAAAAACTGGCCAGTGAAAACCTATGGATAGCAGCAGAGCATTGTTCAATATGTGCCAGAAGATGAGCCCCTGAGGCTGGAAGACACTCAAAATACGACTAGAAAAGATCTGCCTCCTCAAAGTAGAGTTGACCTTAATGACATGGATGGAGTGAAGCTTTTGGGACCTTCATTTGCTGATGTGGCACGACTCAAAATGAGAAGAAACAGCTGCAAACATCCATTAATACTAACCAGAATGTGGAAAGTACAAAGTATGAATCAGGGAAAATTGGAAGTTGTCAGAAATGAAATGGAATACTTAAAGATTGATATCTTAGCAGTGAGCTGAAATGGACTGGTATTGGCCATTTTGAATCAGACAAGCATATGGTCTGCTATTCCAAGAATGACAAATTGAAGAGGAATGGCGTTCACATTCATTGTCAAAAAGAACATTTCAAGATCTATCCTGAAGTACAAAGCTGTCAGTGATAGGATAATATCCATACGCCTGTAAGAAAGACCAGTTAATATGACTATTATTCAAATTTACACACTAACCACTAATACCAAAGATGAAGCAATTGAAGATTTTTACAAGCTTCTGCAGTCTGAAATTGATCAAACATGGAATCAAGGTGCATTGATAATTATTGTTGATTGGAATGCAAAAGTTGGAAACGAAGAAGGATCAGTAGTTGGCCTTGGTGATAGAAATGACAAGAGAGATCACATAACAGAATTTTGCAAGACCAATGACTTATTCATTGCAAATACCTTTTTTCAACAACGTAAATGGTGACTATACACATAGGCCTCGCCAGATGGAATACACAGGAATCACATCGACTACATCTGTGGAAAGAGATGATGGAGAAGCTCAATATCATCAGTCAGAACAAGGCCAGGAGCTGACTGTGGAATAGACCCTCAGTTGCTCATATGCAAGTTCGAGTTGAAGCTGAAGAAAATTAGAACAAATCCACAAGAGCCCAAGTATGACCTTGAGTATATCCCATCTGAATTTAGAGACCATCTCAAGAATAAATTTGACACATTGGACACTGACTGAGGACCTAACAAGTTGTGAGATGACATCAAGGACATGAAGAAAGCAAAAGGTCATTAAAAAGACAGAAGCAAAAAAAAAAAAAAGACCAAAATGGATGTCAGAAGAAACTCTGAAACTTGCTCTTGAATGTAGAGTAGCTAAAACAAAAGGAAGAAATGATGAAGTAAAAGAGCTAAACAGAATATTTCACAGGGTGGCTCGAGAAGACAAAGTAAAGTATTATAATGAAATATACAAAGACCTGGAGCTAGAAAACCAAAAGGGAAGAACACGCTTGGCATTTCTCAAGCTGAAAGAACTGAAAAAAAATTCAAGCCTCAAATTGCAATACTGAAGGATTCTATGAGCAAAAAATTCAACAACGCAGGAAGCGTCAAAAGAAGAGGAAAGGAATACACAGAGTCACTCTACCAAAAAAGAATTGGTTGACTTTCAACCATTTCAGGAGGTAGCATATAATCAAGAACTGGTAGTACTGAAGGAAGAAATCTAAGCTTCACTGAAGGCATTGGTGAAAAACAAGGCTCCAGGAGTTGACAGAATACCAACTGAGATATTTCAACAAACGGATGCAACACTGGAAGTGCTCACTCGTCTATGCCAGGAACTTTGGAAGGTAACTACGTGGCCAACCAACTGGAGGAAATCCATATATGTGCCTAGTCCAAAGAAAGGTGATCCATAGGAATGGAGAAATTGTTGAACGATATTAACATCATACGCAAGTGAAGTTATGCTGAAGGTAATTCAAAAACAGTTGTCACGGTACACCGACAGGGAGCTACCAGAAATTCAAGGCAGATTCAGAAGAGGATGTGGAATGAGGGGTATCATTTCTGATGTCAGATGGATCTTTGCTGAAAGCAGAGAATGCTGATGTTTCATTGACTTTGCAAAGGCATTTGACTGTGTGGATCATAACAAATTATGGATAACATTGCAAAGAATGGGAATTCCAGAACACTTAATTGGCTCACGTGGAACCTGTACATAGACCAAGAGGCAATTGTTGGAACAAAACTAGGGGATATTGCATGATTTAAAATCAAGAAAGGAGTGTGTCAGGGTTGTATCCTTTCACTATACTTAATTCAGTCTGTATGCTGAGCAAATAATTTGAGAAGCTGGATTTATGAAGAAGAATGCGGCATCAGGATTGGAGGAAGACTTATTAACAACCTGCATTATGCGGATTACACAACCATGCTTACTGAAAGCAAAGAGGACTTGAAGCACTTGCTGATGAAGATCAAATACTACAGCCTTCAACAGAAAACAAAAATCCTCACAACTGGACCAATAAGCAACATCATGATAAATGGAGAAAAGATTGAAGTTGTAAAGGATTTCGTTTTACTTGGATCCACAGTCAACACCTATGGAAGCAGCAGTCAAGGAATCACACGACATATTGCATCGGGCAGATCTGCTGCAAAAGACCTCTGTAAAGTGTTAACAAGCAAAGATTTCACCTTGAGGACTAAAGTGATGCTATCCCAAGCAGTGGTATTTTCAATCCTCATATCATACGAAAGCTGGATGATGAATAAGGAAGACTGAAGAAGAACTGATGCATTTGAATTGTGGTGTTGGCAAAGAATATTGAATATACCATGAACTGCCAGACAAACAAACAAATATGTCTTGGAAGAAGTACAGCTGGAATGCTGGTTGGAAGTGAGGATGGTGAGACTTCATCTCAGGTACTTTGGACATGTTATCAGGAGGGAGCTGTTCCTGGAGAAAGATACCATGCTTGGTAAAGTTAGAGGGTCAGCGAAAAAGAGAAAAACCTTCAGAACTGACTCGACAGCACCTAACAACAATAACCACATATACACATATATAATCATTTTCACGTTTCCCTCATCTCTAGTTTTAATTGTAAAATGAAATATTACATTACATTGGAGAATGCCTTCATTCATTCAACAAATATCTAATGAGCAGAGACTGGGCTAGGTGGAATACTTGTGGTTTGGGAAGGGGTGTGTCATGAATTCAGTTGTGTCCCCCCAAAATATCTGTCAGCTTGGCTGGGTCATGATTCCCAGTATTGTATAATTGTATAATCTGATGTGATTTCCTTATGTGTTGTAAACCCAATCACTATGATGAGGTTATACTGATGACATCTACAAGATTGGATAGTGTCTTAAGTGAATCTCTTCTGAGATATAAAAGAGAGAAGCAAGCAGAGACACATGGCAACCTCATACCACCAAGAAAGCAGTGCCAGGAGCAGAGCACATCCTTTGGACCTGAGGTCCGTGCACAGAGAAACTCCTAGTCTGGGGGAACTTTGATGAGAAGGCTGACAGAGAGAGAAAGCCTTCCCCTGGAGCTGATGCCCTGAATTTGGACTTGTAGCCTCTTTGTTAAAGTCATCCACTTGTGGTATTCCTGTTAAAGTAGCACTAGATGACTAAGACAGGGTGGGATTTGAAAGGAGCCCTGGTGGTGCAGTGGTTAAGAGCTCAGGGCTGCTAACCAAAAGGTCCGCAGTTTGAATCCAACAGCCACTCCCTGGGAACCCTATGGGGCAGTTCTACTCTGTCCTACAGGGTTGCTATGAGTCGGAATCAACTTGACGGCAGTGTTTTCGGGGTTTGAGAAGGCCTGGAAGTTGAGAGGGGTTGAGCTTGAGCCCCACCTTCCTCCTTATCAGTAGCTGCATCCTCACACTGGTGTGCTGTCTTTTCACGTTGTCCTTCTGCCTTTTTTCCCCCTTCTTATTCTTTATCACTCTTCCACCATGCTCTTTGTTTTGACATTGGGCTTGTTATCAATTATAATTAAAGAGGTGGCAGCCTGCCTGAAGGTGGGGAATGGGTGGTACTGTTCTAGCCAGAGGGTTGGAGAATCCCCCAGAGGAAAGGCTGTCAAGACTGGAATGTCTACCCAGGAGAGAGTCTGGATTCTCCCCCTAAGAACTCCCAGCCCCTCAAAGCAGGGAGGGAGGATCCAAGCCCAAGAGGGAAAGCTTTACCACCTACCACAGGGAATCCAACTTGCCCTTTGCTGAATGAAGAGAAAGCAGAAAGTCTTGCTGTGAGAAAATGGTCTGAAGAAAGAGGGCACAGAGCATTCACTAGGATTCTTACACACAAGAGTCTTACGTTTTGTAATTTCTTGGGTTGACCCTGTCTCCTGAAGGCTGTTGAAGCTCAACTAATTAAATATATTTTCCTTATGGAAATAATTTGACTGTGATGATAATGAGAAAATCCTGAGAGAAATGACTATTTTAAGATTGTTTAAAAGTCTTGGGAATGAGTATGTTTGGGGCTAATTCTGAGCATATAATAAGCAATTCAAGGTCAGTGTCATTTCTGTTCCTGCTGCCTTCATTTTAGAAACTCTTCTTGTAATGATGTGGCAGAATTTCAATTTCGGATAATTCACAATAATAATGATAATGATGCAAATTTGGTATGTTTGTCATGTGACATAATTATTGGCTAATGAAGTTAGTGGACCAGACTTGCTCATAGTTAGTCTATGACTGAACCCTAAAATATGGGCAATATCCAATTTGAAGGAAAATCTAAATGCAAAGCTGAGCAGGCTTGTAGGCAGGACAAACACCTGAAACCTGCTTTCCACCTAACTGGATTTTGGAAGGTCAGAGTCCACCCAGGTTAGGAAAAGCACACGGCAATCATGCCCAGTGTTCGTGTTCCTGAGCTGTGCACTCTGCATGTGATGTCATGAGTGATGTCATGAGTACTAGGAGAGAACCACAAAGCCTCTCTGACTGCCATCAGCCAGATACACTTGAAGTCCTAATCCCCCACATCCGCAGGGATATTTGATCCCAGTAAAGCTCTGCCAAAGCTAAACACTGTGTCATGCTGTGTGCTGAGTAAGGCCAAGAGACCAAACTCTATTTGGAGAAGCCCCTGTGAACTAGAAAGAAAAGGCGAGAGTGTAAGAGATGTAGGAGGGATTAAATGTTGCAAAAGAATTTGAAAATTTAATTGGAGAATTTAGCCTCCCGTTGACTTAATACACGTACACATGTACACCTAGTATTTACTGAGTGCTTACTCTATGCCAAGTCCTGTGTTAAGTGCTTTTTGTGGACTCCCTCAGGTAATCCTCTTAGCTACTCTGTGAGGTCAGTGGCTATCGTTATTCTGATTTTAGAGACAAGGACTTAAGGCCTGAAGAAGTTATATAACCTGCCCAGGATCCCACGTGAAGCACACTGTATGGGTGGAATATTTAAATAGACCCTCTTCTCCCCTTGCTCCTACTCCTGCCTCAGCCAACCTTGGAAGAGGACTGAGATGGGAGACCCGTGTAGCCTTCTGCAAACAGTGGCGTCGAAAGAGTCCGTGCAGTATCCAGCATTTCCAGACCACTCTACTCTTGCAGGTGATGGACAGTATCAGCATAAAATCAAATTTGACCCAGGCATGCTTGCTGCTAATTGTAGCTTTTAAAAAGAGTTCTTAGAGAAAGTCATGTGGGTTAAGGGAAATAAGGGTAGGGTGAGGTGGAGGAGCATGTGTCAGAGTGTCTGGAATTTCTAATATCAGATGGATATTATCTTAAGAAATACTTCAAAATGGCAGAGTGATTGAATAAATTGGACCCCTGAAATGAAAACGGGATCCAGTAGAGTTAAAAAAGCCATTTCTGGAGGGTCACGTGGTAAACATTTATAAGCAGAAGATATCTCTGTGTAGCTGGGAGAGTTTGAACAGTCTCCCTAAAGGCTGGGGATGCAAATATATTTTGTGGGGCCACCATTCAGCCCACTCCAGCATTCATACATTTATTTGGATACATGGAAGAATGAGAGCAGGTACTTACCCCTAGGAGCCTGTAATCTAGTTGGATAAGCATTTATTTAGGCAACAAGTATTAATTGTTCACATGCCATATGCCAGGCTCTGTGTTTGCATCCAATTTACAGAGAGGAACAAGACACAGCCCCTGTCCCAGAGAAGCTCAGAATCTAAGACAGAATATGACATTGTAAACAAGAGTAGCCCTTAAGAATTTGTCTCATTTGCCTTGGTGTTTGTATGGAGTTCAAAAAAGCACAAGCAAAAGACCAAAAGTAATAATAAAAAAAAAAAATCACTAACTTGTTGCTCTCAAAAAGTTAAACTCAGTTTATAACCCCCAGTAACAATTTTCCTCTCCCCTTTACCCCTGTAATTCTCTCACATTCCACAATGTTCAGGAGCCTATTCGTCACCATAACCCTCCAGAAACTCGTGCTCCATCCTCCATCCTGGGTGACATTTCTCCCCCTTCCTCTCTCTTTCCCAGATCTTTGTTATATAAATTAACTTTGCCTCCCTTGACAAAAGTCAACCTTTTCTCCTACTTGACCTCCGTTTTCTTCCTAAAGCCCAGAACTTCCCTGGCTAAGACAGAGTTTCTTTAGAAAGAGAGGCGGATAGAGACGGCAGGGCAAGGGACTTTATAATCAGAAGGCAGGAAGAGAGGCCGAGAATACCACTATCCCACAATCACACTTCACAGTACAGTGGGATTGAAAAAGCAAAGTACTTCATTTTGAATGGGCTCATTCAGTCTTCCGCAATAACCCAATGGATAAAAACTGTTATTTTTTCCTATTTTACACATAGGGAAATGGGCTTAGAGTCATTAAGAAACTTGCCCAAAACAAGTGGCAGAGCTGAGATTTAAGCTCAAGGTAGGGTGATTTTGATCTTAGGAAGCTGGAGGACAGAGGAGCTTTGGAGGAAACTTTTCAGAGAAGGACACCTTTGAATCCTATCTGAAGGATCAGGAGGAGTTTGGAAAATATTTAAAGAATATTCTAAGCAAAGTGATGGGATGGTTCTTTCAAGGTGCTCTAAGTATATCGTGGTGGCCAAACTAGGGTACAGGATTGCAGGGGCCAGGCAGAAGAAGAGGTGCCTGGAAACAGGTTGGGACCAGACCATGCATGGATTTGTGGATCACTGGACTTCATTTTGGAAGGAGGCGGTAGCCACTGAGAGTTACAAGCAGAGGAGAAACATGATCACATTTGTGTTGTGAAAAGAGCATTCTGATATCAGTGATCACATAAATTGAGATGAATACAAATTATACAGAGGATACAAATGAAGAGATGCATAAAGCGAAGTCTGGGAGGGTTTCCAACATAGCTTTTGTATCCCAAAGAATTCGCTACCCTCCTCTGTGCACCAGCCAGGAAGTTCTTGGAGATTCAATGTCCAGAGCTTTTATTGGGGTCTTACTATATAGGCATGATCGATTGAATCATTGCCCACGTTGTTAAACTCAGCCTTCAGCTTCCCTCCTCTGAGGTTGGACTGATATCACATGGTGGGCCTTTCTGTCATGGTCAGCCTCCACCCAACATAAGTCAGTTCATTAACATAAACCCTCCAGTATGGTCTGGAGCCCTCATGGATAACAAAGACTCTAATCACTGGGGAAATGCCAAGGTTTTAGAGGTTAGCTCTCAGGAACCAAGGACAAAGATCAAATTCTTTGGGTAAAGTTCATTGTAAACCCCACAGTAGCAAAAGACGATGTGGGTGGTTATTGAAATCTTCTAAAGAATGAAAATGAGCACAGAAGACAACCAAGGATAGAATTCCAGGGACCCGTAATATTTAAGGGACTAGTGAAAGAAGAATCCTTGAATGAGAGAAAGGAATAATCCAAGGGAGGCAGGAGAATGAGGAGAGAGTGGGTCATGGAAACCAACAAAGGGGAAAGCTTGATGGGAGAAGGATAGTAACAGTGCCTAATGCAACAGATAAATCAATAAAATAAGAATGGATTCATTGCCATTGCGTTTGGCAATTAGGCCAACTTAACAAAACCAGTTTCAGTGGAAAAATGGAGGGCAAAAGAAGCCAGATTCAAACATAGTTAAGGAGTGGATGGAGTTGAGTTATGAATACATAAAAAGTGAACTACTCTCTAAGGACTGGTTTTATTGTTGTTTGTTGTTGCTTGTTTTTGGTGTCTAACATTTGTGGCTGAACCCCGCTGCGGTTGAGGGTGATAAGAACATTTCCAGAGTGGCTGTGACGCTGTCCACTGCTTGGATGCTGAAAGACTTATGTCCCTGGGTAGGGGCTGTCTCAAAATCAGTAATTCTTCTGGCCTCAGGAGTCTTCTATCTCTGGGAGGAAGGGAGAGAGGAGAATGACTACACGCCCCCCACCCCCACCCCGCCACCGTCTTCTCTCTTGGAGGGTCCAGAACCATAGCCTGCCTCATCTTTGGGACCCCTCCAACTGTTTCTTATGGGATCCACAGCCAATGAGTAGAAAAAAAAAATTAGTCATTAGTTTTTCTATCATCCATTTAACAGACATTAAAGGCCAACTGTGTTCCAGGAGCAGCATTTAGGCACTGGGGATACAAGATGACTAAAACAGGGTTCCTGTCCTCAAGCAGTGAGTCTAACCAGGGAGACCAACCCTTGAGCAAATAACCGCAATTCAGTGTGACAGGAGCTTATAGAAAACTATAGGAGCACAGACAAAGGAATGATCTTGTCTAGGGAAAGGTGGGGGCAGCAGAAGACTCAGTGGAGATGATACTTGGTCTGAATTTTGAGTATGTATATGGCCATTTGGCTAAGAGATGGAAGGACCCAGACCCATCTTGGGGGCTCTGCTGGTCTAGCAGTGCAAGTCAGTCAACAGATTATTATTGTCCCAGGTCAAAAGGGGACGTCTTTACATCACAAGCCTTTTGTCAGTCACATCTTTATTCAATAATATATCCTTATGCTTCCTATATATCTACATCTGTCAGCAGCTTTTCTTGATGGTAGAGTATGTCACTGGCTTCCTGAATAATATCCAGATGTCACTCAGCTTTCACTGTAACAGCCTCTTTATGCCTCCTGCAAAGGTGATTATTTCAAAGATTCAGTAACTGTCAGATTCAGAAGAAGAGAGTTACTTGGAATAGCTTGAGAAATAAGCAGATATATTCCTTTGCAACAGTGGGATAGGTAAAATGAGTCACAGACTTGCTAAAGAGGTGCAGTCTCTGCCCCGTTCATGTCTTTTGCAAATAACACCTGTGTTCACCAGGCTTTGTGAGCAAAGTCAGTGCTATATTGCCCTCTTTGACAATATAGTTAGTCCTTGGGTTAAGAACATCCGGCTTAACTCCATACTTAAGCTCGAACTGCTATAAAGCCTATTGTATTAGACATTTGAGTTAAATACAGTGGTTCATCAGAACAAATACACACACTACTTTGTAATGCTCATGAAGTGTTTAAAGTGTTTTGTATGCATAACCAAAAACCTGTTGCCTTCGAGTTGATTCTAACTCATAGTGACCCTATAGGACAGAGTAGAACTGCTCCATAGAGTTTCCAAGGAGCAGCTGGTGGATTCAAATAGCTGACCTTTTGGTTAGCAGCTGAGCTCTTAACCACTGGGCCACCAGGGCTCCTTTATATGCATAGAAAGGTAAAATATATACTATATACTAAGACAAACATTTGACTGATGCTAAATAAGAACCGTATGTACCTGTTTGACTTACCTACAAATTCGACTTAAAGACAGACTTTGGAACGGTCTCATTAGTAACCCAGGGACTGCTCTGTTGTACTGACAATCCCTACCTGTGGGCATAGATACTCCCAGAAGAAGGAAATGTCCAGGAAACTTTGAGAACCTTAACCACTCCCTGCTTTACACTGTTGTCATGCTCTTTTGGCGTCTGGTCTTTCAGGCCCTGATCATGGCTTATCAGTGGCCAGATGACAAGTTTATTCAAAGTAGGGACTGAGTCACATTCATCTCTCTTCTGCCTGCCTTTGTCCTCCAGCAGTGCTCACAGTATCCTAGTAGTAATCATTTTCAGATAAACTAGTATGAGTGCTGTGCATTAAAAAAGTAAGCTGGTCTAAGGGAGAATGAAGAGAACAGGATACAAAGAAAAGATTAGTCCAAAGGACTAATGGACCACAGATAACACAGCCTTCACCAGACTGAGTCCAGTACAGCTAGATGGTGCCTGGCTACCACCACTGACTGCGCTGACTGGGGCCACAACAGAGGGTCCTGGACAGAGCTGGAGAAGAACGTAGAACAAAATTCTAACTCACAAAAAAAGACCAGATTTATTGGCCTGACAGACTGGAGAAACCCCGAGAGTATGGCCCCTGGACACCCTTTTAGCTCAGTGGTGAAGTCACTCCCAAGGTTCACCGTTCAGCTGGGGGTTGGACAGCCCTATAAAACAAAATGGGACTAATGAGGCACAGCAGTCCAGGGACAAGGACTAGAAGGCAGGAGGGGACAAGAAAGCTGGTCATAGGAAACCCGAGGTTGAGAAGGGACAGTGGTTGAAATATCGTGGGGTTATTAACCATTGTCATAGGGCAATACGTGTACTAACTGTTTAATGAGAAACTGTTCTGTAAATGTTGACCTAAGATACAAAAAAAAAAAAAAAAGAATTATCTATGTGAGATCAAATTGAGAACAGCAACTCAAAAGATTTGATGGGAAGCCTGGGGGCAGTGAGTTGAAGATAATGGTGATAGAATAATTTGGAAAAGGATAGTGAGAATAGCAGCACAACTGGAAGAATGTAATCGATGTCACTGAATTGTACATGTAGAAACTTTTGAAATGGTGTAACTTTGGCTATGTATATTTTCACCAAAAAAAAAATAAGTCCTCCAAGGTCGAGAAGGGAGAGTGTTGACATGTCGTGGGGTTGTTGACAAATGTCATAAAACAATATGTGTACTGACTGTTTAATGAGAAACTATTTGTTCTATAAACCTTCACCTAAAGTACAATAAAAAAAAAAAAAGCTGGTCTTCTGACTTAATGGTTTGATTGAGACTGGGGGGACCCTGGAAGACATGACCTCCGGACTCTCTATTAGCCCAAAACTAAAACCATTCCTGAGGCCAACTCTTCAGACAAAGATTAGACTGGACTATGGGATATAAAAGGATACTCGTGAAGAGCGTGCTTCTTAGCTCAAGTAGCTACATGAGACTAAATGGGCAGCTTCTGTCCGGAGGTGAGATGAGAAGGCAGAGAGGGTTAGGAGCTGGTTGAATGGACACGGGAAATCCAGGGTGGAAAGGAGGAGTGTGCTGTCACAGTATAGAGAAAGCAGCTAGGGTCACATAACAATGTATGTATAAATTTTTGTATGAGAGACTAACCTGAATTGTAAACTTTCACTTAAAGCACAACAATTAAAAAAAAAACAAAACTGGTCCTATTGTTCTACTGGCAGTTTGTTTCCCTGTGGAATTCACCTTCTCCACACAGCACCAGCCAGAGTCCCTGGCTATTCTCCTGACAGAGGATGGTCAAAACAGAAGCGTTAGCCCATTGTCCATAGGCGCTGTTGTTGTTACTTGTTGTTGAGTGGATTCCGAGCTGTTACCCACAGGGAAATGGGGGCAAGGCTTTGGGCAGGGAAGGTACTCAGAGGGTCTGTGTTGACAGAGTTGTTTTCCCATCTCCAGGACCAATAGTTCTGGCATTGGAAACAAGGAGGAAAATATGCGAATATTGACTGGAGTACAAATGAAAACCCTCTTCCGTTCTATGATCTCTCCAGTTGGGAAGCTGGTTTTCTGTTGCTTCAACAAGTGGCTGGAGGACACACCTGCGCTGTCTAGGGCCAGAGAAATATACTCTCTCAGCTTTTAACAGCTTCTGAAGGGCCTCTTCTCCCTGTTTTCTCCCTTCCCCCTTGCCTGAGGAAACTCCTTGTTCAGAGTAGGGTTTTGTGAGACAAACTGTGGATTTACAAACATAGTGAAGGGCAGTTCAGCCAGACGCTTGTCTCTGTGCTGCCGCAGTCACTGTGCTGGAACTCTCTGCTGAGGAGGGTGGCTTGTCTGGTCTCTGCTGGTCCCACAAAGCACTCATTTTCCTGTTATCACGAAGGCAGTTAATTACAGATTTTGATCCTCTCTGCGTCTTCCCTCCCTTACAACACACACCTTCATCTCTTCTCCTTGCATTACTGCCAAGAGAATACAAACTTCACTTCTCTGTCATCTGAGCATCATTCAAAAACATTACGCGATCTGTGCGTTATCCCCTGACTTCAATCAGGGCAGAGTTACAGGTCCTCTACCGGCGGGAGGGAGCAGCCCAACAAAATCTGAAGACCCAAGACTTTCAGCAGCTGTGGCGAGCAGGGTAGGAAGCCACAAAACATTGCAAGCTGAAAAGATGTCTTAATAAGCCGTTAGATGTGATCCAGTCGGCGGTCAGCGGCGGAGGAGGCTAAAGGGAAAAAGGCAGCAGGCATTGTAACGTAAATCACTGCAGACCCACAGAGCGTGACAGCTCTAGGAAGCTAATGATTTCTCCAGGAAAGAATTGGCTGCAGCTATCCTGAAATACAATGCGATGCACAGAGGGGAGAACAGACCCCCGCATGTGAGTACAGTCTCTCTTCAACACAGGGCGTGGAGCTGATGGTTCTAACCATGGGTTCTTGGGGACCTGTGATGTCTCTGGGTGGGTTGTGCATCATGCCTGGCTGGGACTTTTGTTTGCCATCCCTTCTAGAATATTTTGCCTGTCAGGAGACTGAATTTAGTAGCTTTTAGGATACTGGCACCAGGAGACTTTGTTGTAAATCCCCAAAAAAACAGCAAAAACAAATCTCGTTGATGCTTTGCTGTAAAAAGAAAACAGATCACATCACAAATCAAGCAGCAATGTGACCCTCCGGCATTTGTGATGTGAGATAAAAAATTGCAAACTGGAGGACAATGAAAAGAGGGTGGTCGGCTGGGAGGAGGGAGGAAAATCTCTCATAGAAGCTAAATTGCTTTCTAGATTGAGTGTTCATCGCATACTTATGCTCATGCATTTATTTTATTCCTGCCTAAAGAGCTGGCAGCATTTTTGCATTTAAGGTTTTCCTCCAGAACACGGAAAAGTGAGCATCATGAAAAAGAGGGGTGTGATTGATAGACTTGGGGCAGGAGAAATTCCTCACCCCCAGCAACAGGAAGTGTCTTGAATGACAGCTGATCTACTTGGAAGGGGAGGCTCAGATTTAATGAGGGAATGGAGCTCTTACATCCAGGGTGCCCAACAGGTTGGCAGTGAAGTTTAGCTGGTTGGTTACAGACTGGTCACCACCGCTTTATTCCCTTTCCCTCCTCACGCATTGTCTGGGGTCCCCCGTCTCTCCCACCTCTCACCTCCCACCTCCACCTGGCCTGGTTTGTCAATTCAGAAGTATCAGATGAAAAGCAGAATATCTCCTCACTCCAAAAGGATGGGGGAGTATTGTTCTAAATGGGAGGGAAGGATTTAGGACTTAGGACCGTGATCATGAGAGGTGGACAGGATGCTGGCTTACTGGCATCTTTGCTGGGGCTGCACCCCCATTTACAGGAAGGGGCAGAGGAAGCAGAAAGGAAGACTTGGCCACTTTGATGCCTTCCCACCCACCCCCTGTGTAAATGGAACTGCAGATGAATGCTAGAGGTCCTGGCAATGAGACTGTTACTGGGTTACAGTTGAGAATGAACTTGAGATATCCAAGCACACAGTGATGGTGTTAGCAGCAAACTAGGAATTGGAAACCTGGGATTCTGTTCCTAATTTTGCAGGCAGTTTTCTGTGCAACTGTGTGGGGGTAGTATCCAAAATCCCTTGTGAGCCACCTATCCTGGAGGCTGCTCGTTACCTCAGCAGGCAGTTAGTGAGTTAGTGGTGGTGGAGGGGAGGGAATGGGGAGCAGTCTTAGCTGTAACTGAGAAGCAAAAGATAGAACTTGAAATTTCTGCTCGGTCAACATTTTCTCACAGTTGTAGTGTTTTTCTATCTCAAACAGAAGAAAAAAAACTAGATGCTGGACTTAGGTTAGCAAGAGACTGTTTACCAAAGTTAATTATCTAAACAAGGGTATCTCAGTAGCTTGCAAATATGGCAAGAAGTGTACCTAAGGGCTTTAATCTCAGGATCTGAGAGGCTGACTTTATGGCAGGGACAGAAGGTCGCAGTGGAGTGGGTATCAGTTTACCACAGGCCTGTTTGACGCTTGCATCCATTCTGTTGGTCTGGAGCCCACAACCTCAGCTGATGGGCTGTACTGAGGTTGCAGTAAAGATATCTCTACCCTCAGGAACTAAGCTATGGGATAGATTTTTAGTCATGGTAATAATATTTGTGTGAGTTGAGCCATAGCAATTAAGACATTCAAATGTACATTGCAGGAAAGGTATTGGAAAGGGGGGTGGGGGGAGTTAGGTCAGGTGCACAGGGATAACAAATAGGTAGAGGAAGGGGAAGAATTTGGTTGTGGGAAGGAGATCCTCTAGGAAGATGTGGCTCATAATCTATATTTTGCTGCCACTTGGGCCTGAAGTGTTTTTGCAGTATTTGGGCAAACAGCTCAGAAGGTCAGTGTAATAAGTTTAAATGGACCACAGATAAACTGAATAAGAAGAGACAGTGTACCCTATGTTTACAAAAACAAACCACTTCCAAATGGTTGGCAGTAGAGAAACATAAAGTGCAAGGTACGATCTTTCACTGTAACACTGGGGATTTTCAAAGGCATTTCCAGCTCCATTTCTCTCAGTGTCTGAGTCACAACTTCGTTCTTTCATTGGCTCATTCATTCAGCAAATATTTCTGGAGCATCCCAGGGATCTCTGGTGAGGCTATCCAAGGAGTCCTTGCTTCAGGCCTGCCCTTCTCCAGACTCCTTGAGTTTCTAGTGAGCTTGGAGAGCAGGAGCAAGATGGATTTGTGAGGGTTCCTTCCATTTACTTGCCATTCTTTACCCATATTGTGGGCAACAGATGGAGAGGGATGATAAAACCTGATAATTCACAAGTTGGGGGAATAAGAATGATCTTTCTAAAGTTATAATATTCCATCTGGCCAACACTTTCGTATAATGAGATGTTGTTGTTGTATGCTGTTGAGTCGATTCTGACTCATAGCGACTCAGTATGACAGAGTAGAACTGTTCCCATAAGGTTTCCCAGGCTGTAATCTTCACAGGAGCAAATTGCCAGGTCTTTTCCCCCGTGGAGTGGCTGGTGGGTTTGAACCACCGACCTTTCATTTAGCAGTGGAGTGCTTAATGCTTGCACCACTAGGGCTCCTTATGTAATGAGATACCACCTTTAATTCCCACCACAATCCTTGGAGAGAGCTGTTCTTATCTTTGTCTTATGTATGTTCTATTTATGGGGAATGGGGGTCAGAGTGGGATCTAGTCCAGACCTTTTACAGCCATGCCATGGCTGATTCCCTTCCTTAGAGAGCGGAAGAATCATTGAGTTTGACTGGAAGCAACTGTAAAAGATATCTGCATCTTCCAGGCCTTCAAAATTGGAATGTGTAGTAGGGTCTGGGATGAAGAATGGTGGCTCTTTGGCACAGCATTTTCGTTCCTTTCCATTTGCATGTATTGCTATTTTTAATAAGTATGTTTTAAAGTGAACCCTGGTAGCACAGTAGTTAAGTGCTCGGCTGCTAACCAAAGGTCAGCGGTTTGAACCTACCAACCAATCTGTACAAAAAAGCCCTCAATTCCTTGCTCTCCCAGCAGGAGTAGTTAAAAAAAAAAAAAAAAAAGATTACCTTCAAATCCACTCAGATTCATGGTGACTCCATGTGTCTCAGAGTAGAACTGTGCTCCATAGGGTTTTCAATGGCTGATTTTTCAGAAGTAGATCACCAAGCCTTTTTTCTGAGGTGTCTTTGGGTGGACTCAAACTGCCAACCTCTTGGATAGCAGCTGAGCGTGTTAACCTTTTGCACCACCCAGGGACTCCAGATGTAGATTAGATAGACCTTTAGGCATTCCTTCTTCTGCCCAAAGAACCCTTCACCTTTGAATCAGTTACCAGTGGCTTTGGTTTGGTCTAGTGGTTGCCCGGGACTACTGGAAGGAGTCACAGTCTTTAAAATCCTATTTATTTGAGTCATTGGTGAAAATAAGGGTTTAAATTTACAACTAATTATCTTCTAGGCTATTTATCTGAGTCAGTGCTTTTTGTGCGGTAGGTGATTTTAGGCAGCTACTTACTTTCTTCGTGTTAAGTGGGGAAGCAACACAACTAGCCCTTCCTTCCAAATTGGAAGTGCACACTGTCAGTGTTCCCAGCATCCAGGTGTCCCCAAGGCGGATCGTTTCAGCAGTAATTGAAATGAAGAGATGGCTCGGGCCTGTGCCCAGCTCTCCATCTGTTCCAGAACTCAGGGAACTGCACCATTTACAGTGAGAAAAGGATGAAAGAAGAGACTGCAGTAAATGCTGGGAGTACACACCAAGGAGAGAGCCCACTCTTCGGGACCTCTGTCGGGTGTGGTCCACAGGCACCTGACCCACTAGGGGAATTGGCGTGTTAGCCGTGGTGGGCCCACAAAACATAGCCCAGAAGGCCTTTTGTGGTCATAAACAGTACAGTTACCTGCCCAAAGAAGGTGGGTCTGTACACCAGGCAGTGTTTGAGGGATCTATCAGGCCTCTGCTACCTAGGACAGAAATGCAGAACAAACTTCGCAGTTCTGGCCATTGTCCTCTCTAGTGTCCCCGAGGAGGGAAGAAAGGAGGGAGGTTGGCCCTGGAACTCCTGTGGCAAAGATTGGCCAGCTCACGTTTTCGCAGTTAATCACATGCAGTCTGTATCCTCCATACTATTTTCCACTTGGAAGCTGTGCTCTGGCTTTGCTGTGTTGAGTGTGCTTCCCTCACTGCCCCTTACCCCCAGATTCCCTCCCCTGCAATCACAGAATGCCTTAACATCAGAGAGAAAGAGGTGTGGCCCGTCCCGTGTATTGAGTGGCTCTTGAGTGGCGCTGATGGCAGCTTTATTTTTTAACCCCCAGGTCCTGAAGATGGCATAGTAACAAAGGCACCTTCCAATGATTGGGAGCATCTTGACCCGTGGGTGCCGGCTCGGGCCAGTGGCTTCGTGTTAAGCTGAAAGAACTTGTCTACCGCTTTCCCGAAAATCTCTTTCTCTCCTAATTCATGAGCCAGCAGGATGCGGTCGCTGCGCTTTCAGAACGCCTTCTCATAGCTGCGTACAAAGGCCAAGCAGAGAATGTGGTTCAGCTCATCAACAAGGGCGCCAAGGTAGCGGTTACCAAGGTAACGAGAGGAGAAACTCTTTAGCCATTCCCTGGGAACCAGCCTATCTCTTAACCATTGTCTGCAAAACTGTTGTGTTTGGTTTGCAGCTTTCAAAGAACTTGCTTTTTTTTGCAGTGATGGAGGTTTGGGGAGAAAGAGGAGGATTAAACATGCTTTCATTGCGATCTTACAAATGGAGTAACTTGTAATTAGCATTTGACTGTTTTGAAAATCACAATGTGGCTTTTTCTCACCTACTCCTTTAGCTAAATGGACAGAGATCTCTTGGGAGAAGTTGGGACACGAAGGCTTACTGGAAAGCGTCTATGTATGGTAATCATGTTAGACAGCCGCCTAGGGAGGTGAACCAGCTTCTGGCTGGGAGCCCCTCAGCTGCTTGGAGCCTCATTATCCCCATCTGTACAATGGCGGGCTTGGACCAGATGACTGCCATGACCTCTTCAGACTTTGATTTTATATAGGTCAGTGAAAATATGTGGCGAGCTTTGGAGGATATTCCCCATCTGTCTTAGTTATCTAGTGCTGCTATAACAAAAATACCACAAGTGGATGACTTTAACAAACAGAAGTTTATTGTCTCACAGTCTAGCAAGCTAGAAGTCTGAATTCAGGGCACCAGCTCTGGGGGAAGGCTTCTGTCTCTTTCAGCTCTGGAGGAAGGTCATTGTCATCAATCTTTCCTTGGTCTAGGAGCTTTTCAGCACAGGGATGCCGTGTCCAAAGAAAGCACTCTATGCCTGGCACTACTTTCTTGGTGGTATGAGGTTCCCCTGTCTTTCTGCTTGCTTGTCTCTTTTATATATCAGAAGAGATTGACTCAGTATACAACCTAATCTTATAGATTGAGTCCTGCCTCGTTAACATCATAGAATAGAATTTACAATACACAGGAAAATCACATCAGATGACAAAATGTTAGACAGTCACACAATACTGGGAATCATGGCCTAGCCAAATTGACACACATTCTTGGGGTATACAAGTCAATCCATAACACTATCCCACACCAACAGCATTATGGTAAATGAGAGAACATACTGCCCAAAAGGCAGTTTTCTAACAAATCTGAAAAAAGGCAAGCTTTGCACAGTTAGGTGACAAGTTTAAACACATAGACCAAGCAATATTGATGATGACACTTACTGAGTACTTAGTATTGCTTTAAGCTCTTTACCTTTCATTTAATCCCCACAGCAGTCCTTTAGAAGAGGTTCTGCTTTCACCCCCACTGTAGAGATGAGGAAACTGAGGCACAGAGAGATTTAAGGAACTTGTCCAATGTCCCTCAGTTGCTGAGTGGCAGAAGTACAGATTTTCTAAGGCCCATTCTCTAGACCACCACAGAGAGAGCTGGGATTGGGGGGGAGTTAATTTTCAAATAAAGTCTTAGCATTAACCTCTGAACTCCTGTGGCAAAGATTAGCCAGCTCACACTTCATGGTTTATCACATGGTGTCCATATACAGTGAAACCTGCGAGAGCCAGAACTTGACAGGACTGCCTTGTTTTTCTGGGCCTCGCAAGTTGTCCACGTTTGACAGTGTACAGTTTTACCACTTCTCTATTGCTTGTTTAAGTGGAAAATACTTGAGTTTTCCTTCTGTGACAGGTTTCCACCTTACACAGGTTCCAACTTTCATAGGTTTTACTGTATTTCATGCTGATCTCTAGAGAGATAGAAAATCTTGGTGTACTTGTAGTTCCCCCATGAAGCCTAACAGCGCCCTGCACATCACTGGATTGTGTGGGACTGAGGGTAAAAGGGAGCCTTAACTCGGTGCTGTCCAATATGGTAACCACTAGCCACAGGTCTTAGTTATCTAGTGCTGTGGTAACAAAAAATACCACAAGTGGGTGACTTTAAAGAACAAAAGTTTACTTTCTCACAGTTCAGGAAGCTAGAAGTCAGAATTCGGGGGGATGGGGACCTCTATGGGAAGGTCCTTTGTCTATTTCAGCTTCTAATAGCTACCAGCAGTCCTTGACATTCCTGGGCTTGTAGATGTATCTGCTGTGTGTGTTTGTCTTCATATGGTGTCTTCCCCTGTGCGTCTGTCTGTGTCTATTCTGCGTTTTTTTATAACTCAAAAGTGATTAGGTTTAGGACCCACCTTACTTAGTATGACCTCATTAACATAACAAATAAATTCTCTGTTTTCAAATAAGCTCATATTTATAGGTACAGGGGTTAGTACTTCAACACATATTTTGGGGGGACACAATTTAATAATCCATAACACTACCTGTTGCTATTAAAATGTGACTAATGTGACTGCAGAACTGAATTTTAAATTTTATTTAATTTTAATTAATTAAAATTTAAATGCCACATGTGGCTGTTGTCTGTCATGTTGGATAACACAGCTCTAATATCTTCCTGAGAATGAGTGCACAGAAGAGATTGATCAATCTTGGACATAATCTATTGAGTTTTCATTAAGATTGATGAGGAATTCAGCTTTCTCACATGCACTTTTCTCCTTCACGTTCTCTCAATCTAGTTATATCACAATTTTTTATCAGATCTATAGGTAGTGTGATTATGTAAATACTGTTCACTGGTGAGCCAAGAAGGGTACTATAATTCTGTTTTCATTTTTTATATAACTTGCTGTTTTTCCTGGAGTTGATAATTGCCTTGATTTTTCATGTTCTTTTATTCAGACTTATAGTTAAGCATTTCTTCTACCTGCCAACACCTCTGAAAAATAGTTCTTGGTACAATTTTCCATGATTATACCTATCACATATTTATTCATTTTATTTATTTATTTATTTCTGGAGATATCCCTTCTGGAGTCATCCATGCTTCTATTCCCATTTGATCCAGCTTGCTCTCTAGGTCTGCTGCACAACTATCATCCTGAAAATTCATTTCGTCTCTCTCCTGGGTTAGATCCCTTGTTTGCTGGAACCCACGTCATCCTCACATTGGTGGTGCATATTCTCTTGTACCTTCCTAAGAAAGAGTGCATAGGAGATAAGTTTTTTGAGACTTTCTGTGTCTGAACAAAGCCTTTATTCTACCCTCTTGATTAACTGACAACTTGCTGTAGAGAAACAGGCAGAGAATTATTTTGCCTCAAAATTTTGAAGGCAATGCTTCATTGTCTTTGAGCTTATAGTGCCTCAATTGGGAAACTCAGCATATAGCTTCTTCCTTGCAGATTAGGTGCTTCTCTCTTAAAAGACATTTTGAAACCATTCTGCTCCTTTAAGGCCTGCCATTCAGGACTCGGCTCAGGAGCCACCACCTCCATGAAGTCTATCCCAGAACATACCTACATGGAACTCACTGTCCTCTCAACTGATGAAGCACTTCCATCCAGGCACTTTGGGTCCCTCATAATTGTATACTGCTTTGTGGGGGCTCAGAATTCCCCACTGGATTAACACTTCGGGTCATAGTTTATCTCTTACATTTCTCTGTGCTTGACACAGCAGAAAAGCCCTGGGAATCCAAAAACCTTGGTACAGGCGCCTGCTCCACTGCCTATCAACTGCTTGTTAATGTAGCCAGGGTTTCTCAGCTTTGGCATTATTGACGTTTTGGGTCGGATAATTCTTTGTTATGGGGGCCTGTCTTGTGCATGGTAAGATATTTAGTGGCATCACTGGCCTGTACTTACTAGATTCTAGTAGCACTTCCCCTGCCCCCAGCTGTGACAACCTAAAATATCTCCAGACATTGCCAAATGTCTTGGAGGGGTGGGCGGGGGTGGCAAATCACCCCTGGCTGAGAACCACAGATACAGGCGAATCTCTTCACCTCATCGAGTCTCAATGTCTTCACAAAATTTACAGTTTCCATAAGGGCTAAGTGTGATAACCCATGTTGCCACAATTATAAAACTTGAGTGGGCACAAAACGTTGTATGCTTTTTTTTAACCCCTCCAGTGCATGGTATGCACACAGTAGGCCCCATATATGTTGAATGAGGAGAACAATGTTGTTGATTGTAAATTACCTACACTTAGATTGTGCTTGTTAGGTGTCAGATACTCTCGTAAGAGCTCTACAAAGGTGAAACTTTTTTAACCTCACCACAAATCTATTATCCACATTAAACCAGTGAGGAAACTGAGGCAAGGACAGGTTAGGTAGCCCGCCTAAAGTTTCAGTTAGAAAATGTCAGAACTGGGATTCGATCCCTGGCCATCTGGTTCCAGAGTCCTTGCTCTTTACCACTATGTCGGAACTGTGTTGTTTATAACTTTGTGAATTGCCTGTGGGCTGCTTCTTGTAGAGCACATTCCTTGGCATTTTACACACAGTAGTTACAATCTGCATGTGTTTGACTATCTGGGACCTCATATACTTTAATAATGTACTTTATTAAAGGAGCTTTAATAAAGCAATGTCCCAATATTGATATTGTACATGTGTGTAGTACTTTATACTTTTTAAATTGTTTTCACATATGTGTTGCTGATCATTAGAACCCTTGTGTAGTTACAAGGAAATGGAGGCCCCAAAAGGGAAGTGGCCCTTTTTCATCCCCCCTTTCTTTATGAATGTCTTAAGAACTTTGTCTGCATTGAATCATATGCCCAAGAAGAACTTTGAGATCTTCTGACCCAAATCTACACCACTCCTGGCAGTTGAAGCTCCCAGAAAAATACTGTCTGTAATAAAGGGACCCTGGGACACCTAGGAAGGTTGGTGAGGATCTTCTACCATTTAAACCTAAATCAGGGGTCAAGTGGTTAGTATTCCAGTTACAAGCATTTCTGCTCCAAACAAGATCTGAGATCGTGAGAAATCATTTTGCCTCTATAAGCTTTACTATCTTTATCCAAATTAAATTCTAAAAGACCCTTTTTAATCTTAATATATTGTTTCTGAAGTATGTGCCAGTCTTATTTTACTTGCATCACATCTTTCTTGCCTCCTACTACTTCTTTTTCCTTTCTTTAAGGCTACAAATACTATAGACAGATACCACTTGCCTCACAAATGACTGCATTGCCTTCATCTGTTGTATTTCTTATGTTCTGCTAAAGAAAGGGAGCTTTGTCATTATGGAATTATTACACTAATGTAACCTAAATTCTTCTCATTGCAGTTTAAGCCATTTGCCCTAGTATAGGTCACATCTACACAACTGCCTTCCTTGTAACAATCTCCAGTTAAGATGCTTAAGTTGATTTACTTCTTCAAGCTAATGAATCTCAATTCTTTTATCTCCCCCCACCCCCTACCCTATCAGAATTTCTAATCCTTTTATTCCTTTGGCTGCTGCCCGAGGTCTCTGTGTGACTCCGGTCATAAGAACATCATTGAACAAAGATGGCGGCCCAGCAATGGGTCAGTGGCAGCGCCCTTGCTTCTCTCTTCCCAGCCAGCTCCCCTGAGGGGTATCAGGGCTTCTCCTTCATGGAGCAGGTATTGTTGGCTTGAAGGGCCTATCCTTTAGTAAATAGACCTGAAATGCCAAGCAGGAGAGAGGAGCTGTGCCCTGGCCTCTGTGTCCTAATCTTCTCCTTCCCTGGCCAGAGTAAGGGGTGAGCAGGGTTGCAGCCCAGGGTACCCAGGCCCCGTGGAGTCTGTGGCTGGCTTGTTCTGTAGGTGGCATTTCTCAGATGGTGCTGTCCCTATCCCTGGGGCTTGGCCACTTCCTAGGGAGTCTTTCCAGTGTAAATGCCTTGGTCTGCCTGGAGCATGTTGAGTGAGGAGGGCTAAGCACCATATCTGAACACATGCTAGAAATAAACACCTCCACTTCCTTTCAGGGCTTATTTTAAGCTGTTTATCTTTAGCTGGGTTCCCTTGTCATCCCTCATTGGTGGGAGATCTTTAGCTCAACAGGAATGCCTCACCTGGAATGTTCCCCAACAGAGTCTCACCTTCCCACCTGCCTCTCCTCCTAGCTGGGAGTTGGCCTTTTCAAAATGAGTGGCAGGGACCAGTTCATTCTGTGTGCCCTTATTGTTGTTTATGGGTTGCCTGCTGGAATGGGAGCCATTCTGATGTTTCCACACAGCAGTTCTGCTGGAATCCAGACCCACAGGGCTTAACCTGCCAGAACAAAGCATCATCATCTCAGACCACAGCCCCAGAGTTGTTGACAGTGGGGCCAGTTACCTGGACATGAAACAGGCTCTGGTCCTCTGGCTGGATCAAAGAGAAATGTGCATTCCCTGCAGAGGCCTTGCCCCCCTCACCCCTGCTGGCCTCAGATGGCCTATCCTGATACCAGTGCAGGTTGGAGGAACAGGCACCTTTAGAGGGTCCAGGGCAGGGGTTCCTGACTTTGGGCTGCACATTAGAATCACCTTAAAAACATACACCCCAGACCCCGCCTAGGCTGATGGAATCAGAACCCTTTGGGGGTCAAGACTGGGGATAAACATTTTTTAGTTTGACAAGCGAGTCTAATGTGCAGCAGGGTTGGAAACAAGTGGCCTAAGGCAGTGGTTCTCAAAGTGTGGTCCTCTGTGAAAAGTACTTGCCTCTCCTAGGAACTTGTTAGAAATGCAAATTCTCAAGCTCCACCCCAGACCTTCTGAATTGGAAACCCTGGAAGGAGGCCCAGCAATCTGTCCTGTAACGAGCCCTCCAGGAGATTCTGGAGTCCCTGGGTGGCACAAACGGTTAAGCACTCAGCTACTAATTGGCAGTTTGAATCCACCCAGAGATGCCTCAGAAGAAAGGCCTGGCAATCTACTTCATAAAGATCACAGGCATTGAAAACCCTATGGAGCACAGTTCTAGTCTGACACACATGGGGTCACTATGAGTCTGAATTGATTCCATGGCAACTAGTACAGGTACTAGGAGATTCTGCTGCCCAGTAAATTTTGAGAGTCACTGGTTTAAGGCATGATGTGATTGTCGAAAGCAAGATAATTTTATGTGATCTGTGAATGTAACTGCAAAGGCATCAATAGAAAAAATGTACTGAAAGAAATTGGATAAAAATAATATTAGTCATATGGGTGGTGAAATTATAGATGATTTGCTTTTTTATTTTCAAAATTTTTAATACTGTCATTATATTGCTTATGTTCTCGTTTAAGATGCAGGAAGCTCTGGGTTGTGGTGGCACAGTACTTTAGGTGTTTTGTACCTGACTCTGGGCGACTAGAGCATTTTGAAGAATGTAGCTAGCTGAATGACCCTTGCTTAGACAGGCTCAGAATGGCAAGTTTAGCCTGAGGGCTTGAAGCTGCCCTGGGGAGGGGTGATCCTGGCCCCTTCTTATCTCATCTCTGGTCTCCCACCTGGTCACACATTAGAATCACCAGGGGAGCTTGTATAAACACTGATGCCTGGGCCCCAGCACTGATCAGTTAAAACAGAGCAGTATAGATTGACAGACAGATAAACAGGTGATTCAGGTGTACAGTGAGAATGGAAAACCTCTTTCTTCATCCACAAGATTCTAGGGAACCCAAGTTGTTTCTAAGCAGCCCCAGAGGTCAGGCGTCTGGTATGGGGCACAACACCTGGAAACTTGGGAGCCTCCTGAGAGAAAGGCATGGAGCCCATCTGCCAGGGGAGAACCTCACCCCACAACACAACCAGGGTACAAGGAATGGCTGTGTAGGTATAAGTGGAGGCTAAGAGCATGGAGGCTGCAGTCATTTGGCTTAAGGTGTGGATACAGATTCCTCCAGTTACCTGTTATATGACGTAGGGCAAGTTAAGAGTCCGTGCCTTGGTTTTTTCCATCTGTAAAATGGGCTTAATAACAGTATATACCTCATAGGATCATTGGGAGGATTGTATGAACTAGTACATGTAAAATTATTTAAACAGTGCCTGCATGTTCCCATTTTTTCCACTGGTCAGTTCTGTTGTTGTTAGTTTCTGTCAAGTCGGAGCTCAGACTCATGACAACCCCATGAACAACAGGACAAAACATTGCCTGGTCCTGTGCCATATTTATGATTATTGGTATGCTCTAGTCCATTGTTGCAGCCACTGTGCATTTTGAGGGCCTTTTAGCCTAGGGGGCTCGTCTTACAGCACTATATCAGACAGTGTTCTATTGTGATCTATAGAGTTTTCATTAGCATTTTTGGGAACTAGATTGCCAGGCCTTTCTTCCTAGTCTTTCTGAATCTGAAAGCTCCACTATGACCTGTCCACCATGGGTGGCCCTGTTGGTATTTGAAATACTGATGGCATAATTTCCAGCATCATAGCAACATTCAAGTTGCTAGTCCTAGGCGCATAGATATGATAACAGCTATGTATTCTTGAGCCTAAGACATTCTAAGATTTTTCTAAGGAGCAGTTTTGTTTTGCTTTGTAATTTGAACATGAGGTTTATTCTGAGCAGTTATTCTACATTCTAAGGAGCAGTTTTTGTTTGTTTTGTCACATTTTCATGTGTGTGTGTGGAGGGATGGAGGGGAGGGTTACAGCCTTCTTCATAAAGCAAGAATGGCTTCGGGTTATTCCCTGAAGGGCTCTACTTTTATTGCTTTTCATTACACAATGTTCTGGAAAAGTAAGTACACTTCTGCTTTGTTTGCTGTCCTCCTTTAGTGGGGTGTGTGTGTGTGTGTGTGTAAGGGGGTTGGTCTTGTGCTAGGAAAGCCCAGAGGGCAGAAGTGGACAGCTTCTGATTTCCAGTACGAAATCTTAGTTACAGATTACTGCCTTTGCTACTGCTGTACCAGGTGCCAGAAAAGGAGCCAAACAGGATGAGGCGGATACAGATCCTCCTTAGAGCAGCCCCCATGTCACTGTTGCAGCTGCTTAGAAATCCGTGAGGGCCCCAGGATGTCTACACCTCTAAGGGATCAAGACATCCTAGGACCCAGAGTCTGCAACCACCCCAGGCTCTCTGTTTTCCCGACGTTGAGCCTGGGGCTGTGAAGTTTTCTGCAGTATCCCTGCTAGCACCAGTCTGCCGTGTGCTTGAGCAACACTGGAACCTCTTTGATATGGTCCCCACTCCACCCTGGAGTCAACTTGATTCATCATTCTGAAGGCATAATCCCTGCCCTCATTGGAAGGAGAAGCCAGCACCTGGGTGACACTGAAATTTGAGTAACACTCTATAACCACAGTTTTTAAAGGCAAATCTGGAAGTGGCTGTGAGAGTGTAAACTCTCCAAGATATTGTTGTCTTCCACACGTAAGTTCTTACTTATCGGAGTCCTACCACACATACTAGAGTTGGAATAGATTCTGAAAATAGTTCCCAATTACATGATCATCGGACCTTTTCCTAACAGCTCCTTGGTGGACAGTTTACCTGATCCTGTCTACATCCCCTTCCTGAGAATCCATCTTCCCCCAAACAGAGTACTATTTGACACCACCTCAACAGATACTCTGTGACAGCACCCCAGTCACTGCTGATTGACTCAGGAATGGAAACTTGATCCCAGAGAAGCCAAGCAGTTTCTTAACAGGAAGGTGAAGTGCTGTGGGAATGCAGAAGACAAGGCCAGGAACACGCATGCTCTTCTTGGAGAATCAGAGAAAACATAGTTTGGAGAAAGATGTCTCAGGTAGAGAAGGTACTTCCAGCACAGGCTTAGGGGCTGGGACTAGACTATATTTAATAACATGGAAGTGGACGAGTGGGTCAGGACTGGCCAGGTAAGACCTGACCCTCCTGCTATCCACGATCCTATTCTTCACTCAGATCTGTTTTTACTGGCCTTTGAAAATATTTTACTGGCCTTTGCTAGGGCAGAGCTCTGGTGGCACAGTTGTTAAGAACTCTGCTGCTAACCAAAAGGGCAGCAGTTCAAATTCACCAGCTGCTCCTTGGAAACCCTATGGGGCAGTTCTGCTCTGTCCTGTAGGGTCACTATGAGTCAGAATCAACTCAGTGGCAATGGGTTTTGTTTGTTTGGTTGGTTTTTGCTAGGGCAAAGGTATGGAGGTGTTAAAAAGAGAGAAAAAGATTAGGATGTCCACCAGGCGCTCCCTGGAAACCCTGTGGGGCAGTTCTAGTCTGTCCTATAGGGTCTCTATGAGTTGGAACCAACTCGATGACACCTAACAGCAGCATCAACCGTGGTGAGGGCTGAGGACAGTTGAAGGGAAGGGAAACTCATGTTAGTGGTGGATGTTACCTCATTTTTCCTTATTACAAGCCTGTCGGCGGGTAGTGGAGGATATCCCTATTTTACAGATGAGGAAACGGCCTCAGGCAATTAAGTGACAGCACAAAATCACACAGGTATCAATAAGGAGAGCTGGGATTTGATCCAGGGCTGTCAAGCAATGCTTCTGTCCTTTCCCTTCTGTATACTGGAGAGTCTCTGCTGATTTTGAATTAGGAGGGTGCCACCGCCCCTGAGCCATCTTGTTTGTAATTCATAGTTTCTAAAGTGCCTTTCCAGATGGGATCTGGTTTGAACCACGGCAGAGTTTCCTTCCCTTGCTTTCTGATTATTTATGTTCACTTGGACAAACACTTTAACCTCCTTCCCCGCCAGTAACATCTGGTTGTTGATGAAGATGTTCCCTGGTACCTCCTCTGAAGGGTCACCCTGTGACTCCTTGGACTGTGGCCTCTTTTCCAGCCTCTCTCAGGGCAGTTTCTCCCCATCACAGTCTATGTGATCTGGTTGACCTGACCACCATCCTGTCATACCTCCTCACAGAACACCCATTTTTCTCTTTAAAAATATAATGAACTTTCTTGTGTCTCAGAACACATTAGAAGACTTTGTGACAGTCACTTATTAGAAGTCGAGGCATGAGGTCCTTGACAAGGATACATTGATGACAGATGGAGCCGGAGACCAGCCCAGTGAGTGGAACCTCATTTTGCTTCATCTGATCAGCTATGGAAGGAGCCCTGGTGGCATAGTGGTTAAAGTGCTCGACTGCTAACCGTAAGGTTGGTGGTTTGAACCTACCAGCCACTCCACGGGAGAAAGATGAGGCAGTCTGCTTCTGTAAAGATATATAGCCTTGGAAACCCTCCTCTGTCCTATAGGGTCTCTATGAGTCGGAATCCACTTGACGGCAATGGGTTTGGTTTGGTTTGATCATCTATGGATGGTTCCCTTTAAAGAATCAAGGTTAAATAGCATGCGGCTGAGAATAATCACCAGTGAAGGAAGGTCACTCTTTTTATCTCATCTCACATGGTGCCTTTTTTATGAAGGCTTTTTATAGCCCACTTTCTTGGGAGTAACTTTTTTTTCTTAATTAAGGATTCTAATTTTAACGTGAGCTCTGACCTCTTTCTTCCCCGTTTCCAGAACCGTTCTTTTGCTGTGATTGGATTTCATGGTTAGAAATTAAGATCCTTTATTGTGTTATCTGTTTTCCTCCACACATAGTTAACTATGGCAAACGGAGGCTTTATTATGATCATGATGTGTTTATCCTGCTAGAGTATCAAAGAAGGTCTTTGGGACATTTTATTGAGATGCTAAATGGGACTTAAGACCCTTATTGTTTAGGGGTCTGTTTCAGTATGGGTGGGAGGCTGTGGTTAAAATGATGTCCCAAGAAGGAGATGGAAACGTTCCTTTACGTGAAACTTGATGAAGCAAAGAGAGCATAAAGAGTCCTTTAAAATTTGGAGAATTAGGAGTTGGGCGAAGTCAGCTCTCTGGGTAAAAGTTGACTTACACTGCAGAGTGTTCTGGGTGTCACCCTCAGTGTGGTAACCTCAGGCGCCTGCATGCTGAGGAGAGTTGAAGGGAACGGTCTTCTCTATGAGCCAACAGCGGGGTAAGGAACTCACACAGGTGCACAAGGCAGCCTGGACACAAATGTGTTCTGCCAACCTTTGGAGACAACCTGGTGCCCATCAGTAGGAGAATGAAATAATAATGAATAAATGAACTAGAACTACATGTGACAATATGCAAAAACCCTCAAAATTATAATGTTGGGTAAAAAAAAATTGCAGGAGGGCATATACAATTTAATACCATTTCTATAGGGTTTGAAACAAGCAAAACAATACTCATATGTTGTTTGTGGCTACAGACATGTAGTAAAAATATAATGAAATGTAAAGGAATGATGAATATCAAATTCGGGATAGTAATTACCTCTGGGGTTGGAGGGGAAATGAGATCTGGGAGAGGTTCACATGGGATGTCAGTATTTTCTCTAATGTTTTCTTAAAGTGGTTGTTGGGTATGTACATTTTTAAATATTATTTCTATTTTTGAATGGAGTCCCTGGGTGGTGCAAATGGTTAACGTGCTCATCTGCTAACTGATGGTTAGAAGTTCAAGTCCACTTAGAGGCTCCTTGGAAGAAAGACCTGGTGATCTACGTCAGAAAAATAAGCCATTGAAAACCCAATGGAGCACAGTTCCATTTACACACATGGGTTGCCGAATGCCTGAAATACTTCATAATTTTAAAATCTGTTTTTAAAAAGAGGGAGAGTCTTACCTGATCAGTTTGGTCAGTACTTTTAAAGTAATAACTAACTGGATTTTCTGTGGCTGATTAGCTTGTCATTTTGCTGTTCTCCCACACCTTGGTGTGGCCAGATTTATTGTGGCCCCATCATTATCCCTTAGCTTATTAGCACCAGTGGGAAAATAAGAGAAGACATGAAACCTCTCATTTTGCTACTTGTTTGCAACTGTCTTATAAAGTTTGGTAAGTGGGTAATAGAAATGATGTCCTAAAGGAAGTTTTTACCTTTTGAGCATATTTTGTTCAATGATTATATGCCATAACGGGTTAACTTAGACAATCTTGAATTTTGGATAAATCTCTTAAGAATCTTCTGCCCAACCAAGTGTTATGGATTGAATCGTGTCCCCAAAAAATGTGTGTCAACTTGACTAGGCCATGATTCCTAGTATTGTGTGATTGTCTACCATTTTGTCATCTGATGCGATTTTCCTATGTGTTGTAAATCCTACCTCTATGATGTTAATGAGGCAGGATTAGAAGCAGTTATGTTAATGAGGCAGGACTCAATCTACAAGATTAGGTTGTATTTTAAGTCAATTTTGTTTGAGATATAAAATAGAGAAGCTAGCAGAGAGATGGGGGACCTCATACCACCAAAAAAGTAGTGCCAGGAGCAGAGTGCATGCTTTGGACCCGGAGTCCCTGAACTGAGAAGCTCCCAGACCACGGAAAGATTGATGACAAGGACCTTCCTCAAGAGCTGAGAGGGAGAGAGAAAGCCTTCTCCTGGAGCTGGCTCCTTGAATTTGGACTTCTAGCCTACTAGACTGTGAAAAAATAAATTTCTATTTGTTAAAGCCATCCACTTGTGGTATTTCTGTTATAGCAGCACCACATAACTAAGACACTGAGGAAGGGGAGGGGAAGTGATCTCCCTAAAAACCACTGTGTAAAGTTTCCTTTAGCCCACCCTCAGGGGAGTGGTTTAATGGCTGTTTCCTTTGTATTAACAGCATGGCCGGACCCCCCTACATCTTGCTGCCAATAAGGGCCATCTCTCTGTGGTCCGTATCTTGCTGAAGGCTGGCTGTGACCTCAACATCCAGGATGATGTGAGTAGAAGCCATCATTCTATCAGGGGGTGGGTTGGTAGGGAGTTTGTGTGCCTAGAAATGCACAGTACAAGGTGTAATCAGCTATGAGGTAGGAGATTGGTAGATGCCCTCCTAGCACTTTTTTGCCTTCATCTTGAGGAGCTTCAGTTTGAAGGTCTTGTCTGAGACCTTTCCTCAAGAATAAGTTAGAGTTTGGTGAGCATGGGATGTTTTCCCAGTCATAGTTCATTCTGTACCTATTATCATTCAACTGCAGAACCCTGAAGGACATTTTTCCTGTGTCCAGTCCTAGTATGAGGAGCACCACACACACACACACGCACACACACAGAGTGAGTGGGCAGGGCCTGCTGGAAATGTGTGTCATTGACGAAGCTTACCATTGGAGATGAGGTGGGGCTAAAAACTTTTTTCCCTTTCTCATCTCAATTTCTGTAAATCAGTGTATATTTAGTTAAAAAAAACTTATTCAAATTAATTCCAGGGGAAATAAAAGAACACAGATCTCATGGAATCCAAGAAAAAGAAGCCCGCAGTAAGAATTCATTCTAGTGCTCCATCACTGAAACTTGGCTCCCAACTTGCCTGGTTCTCTGAGTCTTTTTAGTCCTATTATCTAGAGAGGGACTCTGCTTGGCTTCTCTGGGATCAAGTTTCCATTCCTGAGTCAATCAGCAGTGACTGGGGTGCTGTCACAGAGTATCTGTTGAGGTGGTGTCAAATAGTACTCTGTTTGGGGGAAGATGGATTCTCAGGAAGGGGATGTAGAAAGGATCAGGTAAATTGTCCACCAAGGAGCTGTTAGGAAAAGGTCCGATGATCATGTAATTGGGAACTATTTTCAGAATCTATTCCAACTCTAGTATGTGTGGTAGGACTCCGATAAGTAAGAACTTACGTGTGAAAGACAACAATATCTTGGAGAGTTTACACTCTCACAGCCACTTCCAGATTTGCCTTTAAAAACTGTGGTTATAGAGTGTTACTCAAATTTCAGACCCTCAGGTATGCTAGGGTGTGGTTTACTGAAGTGCTTCTAGTTTTCTTGGGTCTCTGTATAATGTCCTAAAACTTGGCAAACACACTCACAAGTGACAAGGACAGCATTTTCAAAGAAATAACAAAATATGGCATTGTTTTATGCATGGGCAGGCAGTAGTCCAGTTTCTTTCATAAATCCCTGGTTACAGCTAGAATCTGTTGGGTCATCAGGTATGTTATTTTCAAAAGATGCTGATTTAGCTTTAAGCAGTTGATTTGTACCTTTGGTCATAATTCTTTTTTCATTTTCCTAGCCATCATAATGTTACCAATTACATGATATCCTTAGATGACAGGAGCAAAAATACAGGGAGGGAGAAGAGATTCTGGCCACATAAAAGACGGGGCATTGAGTTGCTGGTACAAACATGTTGGGATGCATCTTGTCTTCTCTTTGCATAATTAAAGCCCTTGCTTGCCTTAGTGGCAAAGCTGCAATGCCAGGCATGCTAACCCATCCCAACCCAACACCACCCCTGCCTTAGGTTCTAAGATCAAGTAGTATTGTTCTCATGTAGCAAAAGCCATGCTAATATCCTAGAACTGCTGCTTTTTATACCAGGCAAGGTGGGAAGTAAAACAGGCAGGCGTTCTGACAAGGTGGCTGTCTTAGGGTTTGGAGAAACAGAACCAATGAGATACATATGTCTGGTTCTGTTTCTCATTCTCTCTTAGCCTGGGTGGTGCAAGAGGTTTGCGATTGGCTACTAACCCAAAGGTTGACAGTTTGAACCTACCCTGGTGGCTCCGTGGAAGAAAGTCCTGGTGAACTACTTCCGTAAAGATTATAGCCAATAAAACCCTATGGAGCAGTTCTACTCTGTAACACATAGGGTTGCCATGAGTTAGAGACCAACTTGACAGCAGCTAATAAACACAGAGAGGTAAGGGGGGGTGGGGCTAGGGGAGAGAGAAAAAGGGGAAGAGAGAGGGAGAGACAGACATTCATTGATTTACTTCAAAAGATTGACTCACACAACTGTGGGGGCTGGCAAGTCCAAAATCTGTAGGTCAGGCAGCAGGCTGGAGATTTCTGCAGACTTGCATCCTAAGACCTGTAGGTTAGGTGATGGAAAGAGTGCAGAGTGGAGAGAGCTGTTGTTGTTGTTGTGTGCTGTCAAGTTGGTGCCGACTCATAGCGACCCTATAGGACAGAGCAGAACCGCCTCATAGGGTTTCCAAGGAGTGGCTTGTGCATTCGAACTGCTGACCTTTTGGTTAGCAGCCAAGCTCTTAATCACTGTACCACCAGGGCTCCATGGAGAGAGCTAGTTCTGCCAAAACAATCTATTTATAGTCTGGAGGCAGAACATACCCAAAGGAAACTCTCTTCTTTTTTTTTTTATTTTTGATTGTATTTCAGGTGAAGGCTTACAGAACAAATAGTTTCTCATGAAACAGAAGTACACATATTGTTTTATAACATTGGTTAACAACCCCACAACATATCAACCCTCTAACTTCTCAACCTCTTTTTTTTTGGTGAAAATACACATAGCCAAAGATTTGCCATTTCAAAAATGTCTACGTGCACAGTTCAGTGACACTGACTATGCTCTTCTAATTGTGCTGTTATTCTCACTTAAGATGAAGGCTTACAGAACAGAGTAGTTTCTCACTTAACAATTACTACACATGTTGCCCTGTGACAATGGTTAACAATCTCACAACACATCAACAATATCCTTACTCAACCCTTGGGTTCCCTATCCCCAGCTTCCTTGTCCCCTTCTGCTTTCTGGCCCTTGTCACTGGACTCCTGTACCTCGTTAGTCTCATTTGGTTTTACGGGGCTGTCCACTCCCAGGCTGAACAGTGAACCTTGGAGGTAACTTCACCACTGAGCTAAAAGGGTGTCTGGGGGCCATACTCTCGAGGTTTCTCCAGTCTCCTTTAGGCCAGTAAATCTGGTCTTTTTTTTGTGAGTTAGAGTTATGCTCTACATCCTTCTGCAGCTCTGTCCAGAACCCTCGTTGTGATCCTGGTCAGAGCAGTCAGTGGTGGTAGCCGGGCACCATCTAGCTGTACTGGACTCAGTCTGGTGGAGGCCTTGGTAGCTGTGGACAATTAGTCCTTCGGACTAATCTTTTCCTTGTATCCTGGTCTCTTCATTCTCCCTTGCTCCCAAAGGGATGAGACCAGTGGAGTATCTTAGATGGTCGCTCACAGGCTTTTAAGACCCCAGACACTACTCACCAAGGTAGAATGCAGAGCATTGTCTTTATAAGCTGTGTAACGGCAATTGAACTAGATGTTCCCCGAGACCATGGTCCCCAGAGCCCCCCACCCAGCAATTCAGTCCCTCAGGGAGTTTGGATGTGTCTATGGGGCTTCCATGACCTTTCCTAGTACAAGTTGTGCTAGTTTCTCCTGTATTGTGTACTGTCTCACCCTTCACCCAAGATACCACTTATCTATTATCTATTTAGTATTCCCCCCCCCACCCCTCCCATCCCTGGTAACCAAGAAAGATTGTTACATTTTGTGTGTGAACTTTTTCATGGGTTTTTACAATAGAGGTCTCATACAATATTTGTCCTTTTGTGATTGACTTACTTCACTTAGCATAATGTCCTCCAGTTTCATCCATGTTATGAGATGCTTCACAGATTCATTGTTGTTCTTTCTCGTTGCATAGTACTCCATTGTGTGTATGTACCAAGTTTGTTTATCCATTCATCTGTTGATGGACATCTAGGTTGTTTCCATCGTTTTGCTATTGTGAACAATGCTGCCGTGAACATAGGTGTGCATATGTCTATTCGAGTGACGACTCTTATTTCTCTAGGATATATTCCTAGGAGTGGGATTGCTGGATCGAATGGTATGTCTATTTCTAGCTTTCTGAGGAAGCACCATATCATTTTCCAAAATGGTTGTATCATTTTGCATTCCCACCAGCAGTCATAAGTGTTCCGATCTCCCCGCAGCCCTTCCAACATTTGTTATTTCCAGTGTTTTTGATTCGTGCCAGTAATGCCGGGGTGAGATGGTATCTCACTGTGGTTTTAATTTGCATTTCTCTAATGTCTAGTGATCGCGAGCATTTCCTCATGTGTCTGTTGGCCGTTTGAATGTCTTCTTTAGTGAAGTGTCTGTTCATTTCCTTTGCCCATTTTTTAATAGGATTATTTGTCTTTTTGTTGTAGAGGTATTGGATTTTCTTGTAGATTATGGAGATTAGACCTTTGTCTGACCTGTACTGTCCAAAAATTTTTTCCCAGTCTGTAGGTTCTCTTTTGACTCTTTTGGTGAAGTCTTTTGAAGAGCATAGGTGTTTGATTTTTAGAAGATCCCAGTTATCTAGCTTATCTATTGGGTTTTGTGCGTTGATGGTTATGGTTTGTATCCTGTTAATGCCATGCATTAAGGCCTGAAGTGTTGGTCCTATTTTTTCTTCTATGAACTTTATAGTTTTAGGCTTTGTATTCAGGTCTTTGATCCATTTTGAAGTAGTTTTTGTATACGGTGTGAGGTATGGGTCCCGTTTCATTTTTTTGCAGCTGGATATCCAGTTTTGCCAGCACCATTTGTTAAAAAGACTGTCTTTTCCCCATTTGATGGACTTTGGGCCCTTGTCGAAGATCAGGTGACCGTAGGTGGATGGATTTACATCTGGGTTCTCAATTCTGTTCCATTGGTCAATGTATCTGTCGTTGTACCAGTACCAGGCTGTTTTGACAATTGTAGCTGTATAGTAGGTTCTGAAGTCAGGTAGTGTGAGTCCTCCAACTTTATTCTTCTTCTTCAGTAGTGCTTTACTTATTCGGGGCTTCTTCCCTTTCCATATGATGATTAGTTTTTCCATCTCTTTGAAGAATGTTGTTGGTATTTGGATCGGGATTGCGTTGTATTTGTAAATTGCTTTGGGTAGAATTGTCATTTTCACTATGTTGAGTCTGCCTATCCATGAGCATGGTATGGTTTTCCATTTATGTAGATCCCCAAAGGAAACTCTTTTCAACTGTTCAATTGATTACATTGTGTTAGGTTACATTGTAGAAGGTGATTACATTACATGACAATACATTAGATTATGTTGTAAAACAGCAGTTAGTCTAGTGTTTGGCCACACCACTGGGAACCAGAGCCTAGCCAAATTGACATATAAAATTAACCATCACAATAGCTAAGGTGAGACATGTCTGAAGAAGAAAAGCCATCTTTTCCTTAAGATAGGAACACCCTCTTTCATTTATTGGGGTTATTTATTTTTTTTGAGTCTTTTCCTTGCCTTAGACAACGTGTACATTGTTTCTTCCAGATAAATTAAAACAGAAACAAAACAAAAAAAGCATAAAAACAATTGGAAACGGAGAAGATAGGATTTACCTTCACTAGTTCTGAAGTGGAGCCCTGGTGGCGCAGTGGTTAAGAGCTCGGCTGTTAACCAGTAGGTTAGCAGTTCAAATCCATTAGCTGCTCCTTGGAAACACTATGGGGTAGTTCTACTCTGTCCTATAGAGTTGCTATGAGTTGGAATCGACTCTATGGCAATGGGTTTGGTTTTTTAGTTCTGAAGTAATGCATTTGCCAGTGTATGATCCGTGTTTGTCTTCTATGTATTTATTTTGCCTGTTGATGATCAGCCTTTGAAACATATGCAAAAATTTAAAGAAGAAAACTCTTCATGTATATTCTTTAAAGAAGTTGAAGAGATTAATTATTGGAAAGAAAATCATTTCAGAAGTTCCCTATCTTGGATGATGAGTAGAAATAGAGAATGTTAATGCCATGAAGAATTTACTCCTAACTTCATATTCTACAGATACTGATCTTTATGTCATGTTAAAGACTGAGAATTAGTTGAAGAATGACCTCCAGTGGCCTGGAGTGGGATTATTATGAATTTCAACCTGTGGAAACCAGTTCTTTAGAATATGCAACTCCTGGAGCAAATTCTCTCATGCTTCCTGCCAATCCTGACAACTCTCATTGGAGCTCTCATGCCATCTCTGATTGGTCAATGAGCAATCACACGGCTCCCACTTCAGAAATAGCCCAGAACCCTGTGGCCACAGTAAAAAGCATGAAGGAGGAGAAAAATAAGAAAAACCAGAGAAGAAAGACTAGGAAGAGCCCTAGAAGATCAGAAAGAGAAAAAGAGGTCAGCAGTTTGCTTTGTGCACCCACCCTGTTTGAGCTTCCTTGCAGCATGTCTGCCTGTGCCACCTCCGAGGGTTTCCTCCTGGAGAGGAGCAGCTTCACCTTTGCGTGACTGGGGTTTCTTTCAGGAGCTTGGCTTTGAAATCTGCACGCACTGCGCTCACTCTTTTTCATCATGTAGAAGAGAAAAAAGTACAGTCACCCTCCATATCCAGGGGCTCTGCATCTGCAGATTCAACCAACTGTGGAATGAAAATATTTGGGGGAAAAAAAGTTCCAAAAAACAAAACTTGAAGTTGCCACATGTGAAGCACTACACTGAATCCACACGAATGAAGTGATATGTTGGCATCCCCTGCTCTAGCCTTCCACCATTTCACAGATCCTCAGTCTCTCTGCAGTAGCATTGTTTGAGCATTGTTCCCTAAACAATACAGTATAACAGCTATTTACGTAGCATTGACATTGTATTAGGTATTATAAGTAACCTAGAGATGATTTAAAGTATACATACAGGAGGTTGTGCGTAGGTTATATGCAAATACTACGCCATTTTATATAAGGGACTTGCGCATCTGCAGATTTTCGTATCTGCAGGGAGTCCTGGAACCAATCCCCCTCGGATACTGAGGGATGACTGTATTTCAAAACAAAGATTTAGACCTCAGAAGTGCCAAACCTCTTAAAATCCCAAAGTGAGAAACACTTATGTCTCAGAAAAATTGAAGGCTTTAACTCATGTACTTTGCAAACGGGTCAGCATGTTCCAAATCAAAGTGCCAAACTGCAGGGTTGCTGGCTCTCCAAGTTTCCAGCTGTAGCATTTTTCCTTCTGCTTCTTTGTAGTTAATCAATCACTCAACAGATACTTCTTGAGTGCCTACGGAGGCCGAGATATTGTACTAAGCAAGCACTTAGCTTGATGACTCCCTAAAGAGGCAGCCTTAATCCTCAGAGACACCTGATCTTTTTTAAGGCTAATTGACTTCACAGGTTGGAAACAACTTGGGGTGAGTGCAAAGAGCCTTGACAATTTAGATTCTGGCCCCAACATGCCACCACGAATTAGCTGGCTATCTGTCCTAGGCTAGGCCCTGAACTATGCGGGGTCTTAGTTTTCTTATCAATAAAATCAGAGAGTAAGATGCCATAGCACTTGACATATAGTAAAGCAGAAAACCCCAAACCCTTTGCTGTCGACTCCGACTCATGGCAACCCCATGTGCATCAGAGTAGAGCTGTGTCCCAAAGTATTTTCAGTGGCTGATTTTTCAGAAGTCGATTGCCATATCTTCCAGGGCACCTCTGGGTGGGCTCAAATGTCCAACCTTCAGTTAGCAGCCAAGCACATTAACCGTTTACACTACCCAGGGACTCACAGTAGGGGTTCAATAAATATTTATTGAATAAATAATCAGAATGCTTTTGAGAGTACTGCACTTTTCCCAGCATTTTATTTTCAGAGTTTCATGGTGGATTTAAGTCATATAGGAATAAGGATTATGTCAAAGCTGCTGCTTGAGGGCACATTTTATTCTTTTCTGAGTGAGATTTCAAAGAGGAAATGTTTCAAGAGTAAGTTTTAGTTTTATAGGAGGAAAGAGTTGATTTGCAGGTAAATGACCGTGTTTCCATAGAGGGTGTTAAATGTTGTTGTGTGCTCTGGGGAAGTGTATCTCGGAGATAACCTGAGGTAGCCCTTTATTTATGTATTTCATGTCTCTCTGAGCCTTTAATTCTCATCTTGGTAAGTTAAGAGTACCTGATTTTCATACACCAGAGAAAGTGTATCACTCAATCCTCCAGAACCATCCATGTAGTGTAAATAAAGCTAGTGACTCACTGAAGGGCAGCTGCATGGTGGGGAAGGCTGACTGTGGCCTGAACAGCAGTGTTTCCTGACTGATGATGCAGGACCCTCGCTCTGGAGTGAGGTCTCTGTCTGAGGTCAGTAAAGACGAAGGGGGTGTTGTGGACTGAAGATAGGCAATGTGGTTAAATGTGTCCACCAAGAAAGGGGAACTGGAGGAGACCTGTGTCCCAATTGGCTTAGAACAATTTGTGTTCAATTTGAGGTCAATTTCTGGAAACTCCATCACCATTCTGGTAGGGAAATGGAAAGTTTGGAAATTCTTATAGAAGTTTTAAAAAATTAAGACTTGGGTATTTACTTTTTAAGCATTAAGTATGCCTCATCTGGAAATACTTCCTAAAATGTTTGAAATAGGTCACATAATGACACCACACCTTCTCACACAAGTCACACACCTCACATACCTGACACAAGTCTTTAGCTCTCCTTGAGTCTTATTAATCCATCTAGAAATTTAATCCTGAAGACTGAACTGAAAGTTAGGTTTAGCTTCTTACATTGAGCTAGAATTTCACAAAGGAAGGTTATCTTGAGGGAAGCAAATACAGTAGTTTCATGATGAAAACGAGTAATGATAAATAACAGTGCCATTCCAGGTGCAAAGTGGCCTCGACTCATGATTTAGAGGGCAGCTTGTGAAACATGATACAACATTTAAGCTAACCCAAGGCTTAGGTTAGACTGTGTCCTAACCAGCACAAGCCCTTTGTACAGTGGTTTCTAAGCAAGAGTTGGCTGACTCTCCCTGTGTGTTCAGGGGTTGTCGCTCACCAAAACTATGTAAAAAGGTTGTTCTGATTGTTCCAAGGAGTACTAGTTAGATACTGGCAGCCTGTGGGAATATTAAAAGGCCTCTACCAAATGGAAGAGGCAGTGATTGTTCAGTGGCAGAACGCCCACCTTCAGTGCAGTAGACCCAGGTTTGATTCCTGCCCAATGCACCTCACGTGCAGCCACCACCCCTCTGTCAGTGGAGGCTTGACTGTTGCTCTGATGTTGAACAAGTTTCAGTGGAGCTTCCAGGCTAAGACAGACTAGGAAGAAAGGCCTGGCTACCTACTTCTGAAAATTAACCAATGAAAATACTATATCCAATCTCGTTTTGCATGGGGTTGTCATGAGTTGGGTGGCCGATTCAATGACAGCTAACAACAACAGCAAATAGAAATCTGATCAAGTCAGTATTCACCTTGAAAGAGCATGCTGCAGTCTTACTGAGAGCAGAGTGCCCTCTTTCTCATCAGGCCAGGAAGTAAGTTGCATTTGAGGTCAATTTCGGGAAAATCCATCACCATTCTGGCGGGGAAATGGGAAGTCTTAGAAATTTTTATAGAAGTTTTGAAAAATGAAGACTTGGGAAGTTTCTCATATAATTACTTATTTAGGCATTAAGTATACCTCATCTGGAAATACTTCCTAAGGCGTTTGGAATGGATCACATAATGGCATGGCATACCTCCTGCAGCCACTGACCCAGTGTCCATGTTCTTCTTTTGACCACATAGTACACAGGAAGGGTCTTGTTTTAATAAGGGGTTTGAGAAAGTGGACGAGAAGAGAATCAGGTCTAAGCTTGGTTTGCAATGGGAATAATAGCTTAGGATGCCAGGGGAAGGATCGGTAGTGGAAATGCTGAGGACAGTGGATGAGATTGTGGTAATGGGGTGTGGAGGTCCTGACCCTATCACTGTGGAAATCCCTTAAATTATATTAATGAACAGTAACAAGAGATTCTGAGACTCGGACAGTATCATTATTGCCATATTGTTATGGCTTATACTTTTAATAAGTAGCAGTTTTTTTCCGGATGCTAAAAGTTACATGTGTGAAATATAAAAAATTGGAAAATATTAAAAGGTATCAGGAAAAAAATAAAAATCACTTCCCCTCATGGATTTGTAAAGGGATACCTTTTTAATTTTAATATAGTGAGTTTGGATTTTAACTAGAATTTAAATGCTTTTAACACGCATTATTGATTGCTTTAGATTCCAGAGAGTTTAGTAAATAGGATCAGTATTTCATTATGGTTATTTATAGGTAACAGTGCATCCCTCTTTAAAAAATTCCCATGTTTTCTGTCTTGGAATAGTCTTCCTCTCTTCTCTCAAGCTAAGCACCACGGATGCCTCAGAGTGTGTACTTTGCCCCTCCATTGCTCTGCCTGAAAACTTCATTTATATGAAACTCTTAGCAACCAAATCATAGAATCTCAGATGGGGAAAGGAGAGGCTTTGAGGACCATCCTTTTCCTTTCACAGCTGAAGAACCTGAGGTCCAGCGAGGTGACAGTTCCCTTCCAAGGCTCTGCACCACTCAGTGTGTGAGTCAGGACCACACCCAGGTCTTCTGACCCTGTCCCTGCCCTGTGCTCATTCCTGTCTACCAGGAGTTTCCATAGTGTTCACCCATCTCTCCATTTGAGTCTGGACTGATATAACAAAAAAACAAACAAACAAACCTGTTGCCGTTGAGTTGATTCTGATTCATAGTGGCCCTATAGGAAAGAGTAGAACTGCCCCATAGAGTTTCCAAGGAGCGCTTGGTGGATTTGAACTGCCGACCTTTTGGTTAGCAGCCGTAGCTCTTAACCAGTATGCCACCAGGGTTTCCTGGACTGATACGGATGGCTTGATTTGATTTGCCTCGGCTTGACTTCCTGAGTACATGTCAGAGATAAAGCGTGCTCTTAGAGACTTCAGCACTCTCCTGTGACAGTCCTGACCTTCTTGCCTCTGGGGGTGTTTAGTCCTCTCAACTGTAATTAGGGAAAGAGTCAGGTTCCCTTAGGTATCCCGAGCAAGAAAGAGACGACAGTTGGCAATCCCAGGAATCTAACCACAGAGAAAGGGGTCAAATGCAGCACAAATCAGTGAGGATATTGTGAAATATCAGAAGAGGCTGATTAGATGTATACAGTGATAGGAGGGGCTGTGGATGTGGATGGCTTTGGGCCTTGCAGTCCCTGGGGTTCTCAGATGAAATAAGAGTAAACTCCTGTGTTGCTCTTGGCTAGTATACATCAAGTCAACAAATTGTACCCGTCATCAAATCGTGGATGCTACTAATTGACATAGCTGAATGGTGATTGCTCTGGAGGCAGGGAGCTAGAGGGCCCAGTGTGTCCTAGACATTGCAGGCATTACTGGTTTAATTATTTAGCACACCTGGTACAGTTTTTCAGACCTTATCTTCTTAGATATGACATTCTCATCCTGCTAAGGCTGGCTCTGCAGCCGAGGGCTGTTCTTGTGACTGAGTTTGCAGTCAGGCCAGGATGTGTGCATTGTCTACTAACTAGACCACAAAGCCTGCCTCACCTGTGGTAACCACGTCCTTCTTTGGTGTCACCAGTCTGCTCTGTGGGGACAGGAGATGTGTCAGATTGGAGAAGTGGTGTGGAGTCTGGTGGGGAGTACTGACCGTGAGTTCCGGCCTCTATGTCACATGCAGGGGGACCAGACTGCCCTGCACCGGGCCACGGTGGTGGGGAACACCGAGATCATCTCCGCACTCATCCAGGAGGGCTGTGCTTTGGACAGACAGGACAAGGTAAAGGGGGCCGTGGCTCCTTTCCACACTGCAACTCCAGCTGGGCATGCAAGCAATCGCAGGGGAGCTGGAAGTCTCCAATTTGGGAAGAAACACTGGTACTCAAGATGTTACTACTCCTAGGTCTTATCATTCATGATTTAACATGATGAAATCAGACTGAATTTCCTTTGAAAAGGACACCTGGTGTCCTAGCAAATTGTAGTTTTTAATCCTTCCCCCTGTTTTTGTGGCATCAGTGGCAACCATATAAACCATTAATAGTTAAAAAAAAAAAAAAAACAAAACCTGGAAATAATGATTTGTGGAGGCCTGAATGGGAGTGGGAGAAAGAGCTGTGCCTCCAGACTCTCCGTTTGCATTTTTCTTAAACCAACTTTTCATTGAACTATAATATGCATACAGAAGGGTGCACAAATAAGTGTACAGGTCCATGAGTTTTCCCTGCCTGAGCACACCTGTGTGACCAGCACGCAGATCATTGCCAGATGGCCCCTTCCATTCACCACCTGTATTTCCTTTTGCTTCCTACTTCCTGCGTTGTGCAGTCACTTCCATTGCCCATGCCACGCATGCCACTACCATCCTGGCAGCAACACCACCCTGCACCCTAGCTGCTGGTGTGTGCAGCTACCATGTCTGCTGGGAGCCCAGGCCTCCTTCTGTGGGTGTCAGCAGTATTAGGCCTTGTGTCTTTTGTGCATTTTCTAACTATTTCCAGGGGACACAACACAAGGTGGTTAGAATATAGGTCTAAGCCAGAGCGGTGACATAATTTTATGCATACCTCTGACTCAATGGCACCTAACAACAAAAACCTCTGCACTACCCACAACTGGCTGACCTAGGAACAGCGTGGAGGCCATCCTACCTATCTCCACCCTTTTCCCTCCTGATAACTCCTAACTTCCTGGCCCCACCTCACTCAGCTCTTGCCCCACCAACATTTCTTTTTCATAGTACTTTTAAGCTAATAAAAGCTGTTTGCTAATTGGCTGGTTTTCATTTAAAAGCTGAATATTGAGGACACTTGCTTATCTTATTTACAAATCACTGTTTCCTCAGTGCTTGCTCATTTGTTTGGGGCCCCGAGGCTTTTGGACCAAACTGGGTGAAATTGAATTTTGGGGAGGAAAAGGAGGGAAAATCTACTTATCAGGCCCCTGGGACTTACAAAGCTGGGCTCTTCAGGGTTCTCTCTGATGCCAGGAGCAGAACAGACCCCGAGGGGCGATAGAGGTGGGAAAGAATGGACCTTGTTCTTTCTGTTAACTGTGAGCTTTGGATGGCCCTGGAGCCTTTCTCAACTGGGGTTCCCAGGGAGAGATTTAATCCCTAATGCCCTAAGGCATCCATTGTACGTCATGAACTCATTTTAAGCCTCTAGGATAGCACCATTTCTGGGAGAATTGAGAAAACAGTCACTGAAATCATTTTTTGTATTCTCTGGTTTAGATGAGGAACCCCAGTTGAGAAAGACCCTGTAGTGTACCCTGAAAATACACTTTAATGGACCTAAGAGAAGAGGAAGATAGTTTTCCAGATCCTTTGGAGAATATAATGAGACGAGTTAGGCCTTGGGTAATATGCTTTCTCTCCCTGTGGGTGTTCCATAGGACGGTAATACGGCCCTGCACGAAGCGTCCTGGCACGGGTTCAGCCAGTCAGCGAAGCTGCTCATTAAGGCCGGAGCCAACATGCTTGCCAGGAACAAGGTAAGGCCCGGCAGGTGCTAGAACTCCTTGTTCACAAGGTGAGGGTGGCTGTGACTGATATCTTTTCCCTGTGGGAGCCTCCTCTCAGTGAGCAGTGAGAGCTCAGAGGGGCACCCAAAAGTTTCATTTGTGGAGGCTAGAATGGGATTAGTATTCCAGGTCAGAAAACAAGCCCTCAACAGCGGTAAACCCTGCTGATTATGTGAGAGGCACGGCTGCCGCTGGAAACATACATTAGATTATGTCCCTATCATCTTGACACTATTAAAGAAAAATACAGCAGTAAAGAGTTGGCATTTAAAAAATGAGCAAAAGAACTTTAAAAAAGGGTATGCCCAATACTTGCAAGAGTGTGGTGAAATGGGCCCACTCAGAACCCCCTGGGGAAAGTGTAGATTGGAACAACCACGTGTGGAAGGCAATTTGGCTGAACAAATCAAGAGCCTTACAACTGTTCCTAGCTTTTCACCCAGTAACTACCCTTCTAGGAGTTTATTCTTAAAAAAGCAATAAAAAAGATGCTGATAAGAATTCACCCATAAGAATTTCCGTGGCAGCGACAGTTACAGGAGTGAAAAAAAAAATGGAGGGATTTAAAATTACGGTTCATTGATATAATGGAATACAGTGAAGTCATTAAAATTATATTTTTGGAGATAGTGCTCATGATTTATTAAAACAAATATGACAAAGGGAAACAAAATCATATGTACTGCATGTCCCAATGCTTACTATAAATGCATATACATTAAAAAATTAAAGCCTGGAAGGATATCCACCAAAATGTTCATAGTGGTTATCTCTGGGAATTGAGACTGATTGATTTTTAGTTCTATTTAACTTTTGTGCCTTTTCCACATTTCCAAAATCATTATTTCTTTTACAATTGGGAAAAATGTATATTTTATTTTTAAAAGAAGTATTATCAATACTCTTGGGATATTTGCATTAGTTGTGAGAAGGGCATCATAAAGAGGCTCATCCCCTTTTCTGTCGTTGGATGCCCATCCTGGATATGTGCCAATGTTTTGAAGGGGCCTGAAGATTTCCCACAATGCAGTTGGCATCTCTGGGCGGTGACTGAGGAATGAATCAGGTGTGTTAGACTGGGGCTGTATGTGGCAGCAGCATGGGAGCATGGGCAGTAGTAGCCTCCCTAACACACACACACACACACAAACACACACACGCAAAATTGTGTGTGTAGAATTTCATGGCAAACTAGGATCCGAAACTATAGTATCTCTAGCTAAGGATACATACATCCACATCTACACCAAGATCTTCAGCAACATCAGGCTAAAGATCCAGTATTAACCCAACTTATCAGATATAGACTCCATCAATTTAATGACTTCTCTGGACCTCACATGTTTACGGAGATAGAAAAGAAAGCATGAAACTCCTTCGTGAACACGTAATCTACATATTGAGTGAGAGAACCAACTCCAGTGCCTTTGACTTTCTTTGAGATCTCTCAGCTCTTACTGCTTTTCCACTGGTGTATTAAGTAGTTTAGATAAGCAAGCCATCCTTGTCCTCATGGAGGACATTAACTGGGAATCTCCTACTTCTCAGGGTCGGTATAAAAAGAAAGTGCAATTACATACCAACTCTGGTTCCAGATGGCGTACCACTTTGAAGAAGTACACATTAGGTGCTCAGAGAATATTTGTTGAATGAATGAATGATGGAGCAGCCACTAGCCTGCCATGCAGGAGCCAGGCATTACTGGAGATTTTTTTTCCCCCGCTTTTTGAATAACGGCCAGCTACATCTCACTCAGGGAGATACACTCCTCGTCCTGGCCCTGAACAGCCTCAGACCTTGTCTGCAGCCATTCGGCCACTCTTCCTGCTTATCCACTCCACACACACCTGCCTCAGGACCTTTACACATGCTGCCTCGTATGCCTAGGATGTCCCTTATTCCAGGGAGCCATCAGCCTTTGTGCAAACACCACCTTTACCCCCAGGCCGTGCTGACCACCCATGTTTTCTCCATCATCTTTCTTCCTCCACTGGAGGTATCCCATGAGGGTAGGCTCCGTGTTTCCCAGGCCCTGCAGTGAGGTGGTATGTATGTAGCAGGTGCTGAACCAGCCAGGAGCCAGCGCTCCACCCCTCCCCCCACAGGTGTTCTGTGCCTTCACTCTCTCTTTATAAACCTGATGGTGACTCTGCTGTGTGCCATGTATGCCTGGAGGGGAGCCTCATGGGGGCGCCTTTGATGCTTCTCAACCTCCTTCTCTCCCAGGAAGCTATGCCCCAGACATCCATCTTCTCCACATACACGCACCCAGTTGTAGTGAATAGGGGCAGCCCGGCATGCCGGGGAGTGTGGGACCAGGGACCTTCCCTCCCCTGCCCCAAACGCCTGGCACAGACTGATCTTTTTGTTGTCTCTTTAGTTTTGTCTTTTCCATGGTGTCTTCATTCACTTTGCAATATGCATTTAAGATTTATTCATATCATCCTGTGGCTTGATAGCTCATTTCTTTTTATTGTTGAGTAATATTCCATTATATGGATGTACCACAGTTTGTTTATCCATTCACGTATTGAAGGACATCTTGGCTGCTTCCAGTTTGTGGCAATTTTGAATAAAGCTGCTATAAAAATTTGATTATTAGAGATATTAAGCTGCATAGTTCACTTCTTTCCCTCAAGCTTTCAACCTGTGAGGGAATCATGAGAAACCTTTAACCCATAAACATCAGCACAGGCTCTGAGCAGTGCCGAGAGGATGCTGCAGGAACCAGCCTTTCCAGTGAGAAAAAAGCAGGAGGCACGACAGGAGATTTGGTGTCAGTCTGAGAGTTCTGTGTGCACTTAGGAGGTTAAATACATAAGCTCCGAGTTTGTTCTGTTGAGCTTAAAAGCTGGGTCAGGACTGCAGCTGTGTGGGCCCAGAGCTATTACACTGCCTGTTTATTGCTTTTCCCTCACGAGTTTACTCCCCTCTGTCCGCTGATACTCCAGGATGTTAGATTCCTGACCTTTTGAAAAGAGGAAAAAGTATTTAAAAAAAAAAAAAAAGAAGAAGAAAACTGTATGTCACCAGTTCACTTACCTCTCCGTTTTCATAACCTTATCTCTAACCAGCCTCTCTAACTGGTAGTTTTTTTCTCATTATTACCTCCAAGAGCCTGAGAGTTAGTGAGCCCAGTGTTTCTCAACCTTGGCTGCACGTTAGAATCACTTGAGGGAAGTTTTAAAAAAATGTCTCTGCACAGCTGCACCCCTTCTGGGGATTCTGACTTACATGGCTGGATGGGGCCCAGCATTAGCAGGAAAGTCTTGCATTCCAGGAAAACCTTCAGTGCAGGACAAACCTGGACAGCTGGTTACCCTAGGCCTGGCCATGAGAGTTTTTTTTAAAGACTATGCTGAGCTTGCTTTTCTTGTTACCACTCCAGTTCGGGCCCTACTCCCATAGCCTCAAAAAGTTCTGTTACTTCACCCAGTTCTTGTGACAAGATTGCTGTGGACATTATTCTGACCCTTGGTTGTCATCCTGACATGGCATGTTGAAGGTGAACCAAAACCCATTGCCATCGAGTTGATTCCAACTCATAGCGACCCTATAGAGCAGAGTAGAACTGCCCCATAGGGTTTCCAAGGAGCGCCTGGTGGATTTGAACTGCTGACCTTTTGGTTAGCATCCGTAGCACTTAACCACTATGCCACCAGGGTTTCCATGTTGCAGGTAGAGGCCCAAAAAAGCAAGAGAGTTTCTGTCTTTATAGTAAGTGACAGATGCTGTTGTATTGCCTGTTATGTGGGACACCTTGTCCATGGTTCAAATTTTGATGTTTTAAGAAAAATAAAAGAATGGACAATTTGATAAAGGCTTACAAGTTAAATTTCAGTTACATTAGCCTCACACTTACAGGAAGTGGCCTGTTTTGCTTTCCTCAGTTCACCATGAGTAGAGTGTTGTAGCCACAGATATTATCCAGGTTGGCCAGGAAGGGTACAGTCATCTCTAAGTGGAATCTAAGGCCATGCATGCGTACAGCATTTTACAGTTAAGAAAGTGCTTTGCTAGGCACACTGAATCTCTCCTCATGGCCCCAGGACATAGGGATCTTGCTCCATTTTAACAGGTTACAGTTGAGTTGATTCCAAATCATGGCAAACCCATGTGTGTCAGAGTAGAACTGTATTCCATAGGATTGTCAATGGCTGATTTTCCAGAAGTAAATCACCAGGCCTTTCTTCTGAGGCACCACTGGGTGGACTTGAGCCTACAACATTTTGGTAAACAGCCAAGCACGTTAACTGTTTGTATCACCCAGGGACTCCTGCTCCATTTTACAGGTAAGGAATTGAAGGCTGAGAATATTAAGAACATTGCCCAGTGGCTTGCAACTAGTAAGAAGCAGAGCAAGGACTTGGAACCAAGGTTTTATGACAGATGTGACTATTCTGCCTATTGGGATTCCAAATTAAATGTTCTTTCCACTAACACCCCCCAGCTGGGACAGCCCATCCAGAAGCCAGGAACGTGAGTGTTGCCTGTTTTTTCCCTCTGCAAGGCGTGCCCTGTTGCAGGCCTGTGGAGAAGCGAGTCCCTAACGTGTCCTTCCTTCTTTCTGCCTCTCTCCAAGGCGGGGAACACCGCTCTGCACCTGGCCTGCCAGAACAGCCACGCCCAGAGTGTGCGTGTCCTCCTGCTGGGCGGCTCCCGCGCAGACCTCAAAAATAATGTGGGTGAACAAAACCGTCTTCTCTCACTTTCTGTGTTGTGTCACCTCAGAAAATAACTTAGAAAGCATACTTGATTATGGGAATTTTAGATTAAAGCATAAAAAGTGTTGGGGGGCTATTCATTTTTTACTAGCTTCCTAAAGGGTCGTTTAGAGGCATGAGGAGTCGAGTTGGAAAACACTGCTTTTCTCCTGTCCTTTTCCCTGGCTACTCAACCTCTTCCTCTTATCATTACTTACAGCATGTGTCTGATGAGTTACAGGCTAGGAAACCTCAAAATGCTTTAAGAAAGTACCCCGCCCACATACAGCGTAGTATTATTAGCAAATATTGGGTGATGCAATACAGGGGAAGCCTTACGATGCTGTTTTTCTAGTACCCCTATACCCAGTAATAATAAAGGTCAGGCCTTATTGACTACTAAGGTATCCTTGGGATGAGCTGATTGGTCAGTAGTTCTTAGAAGACACCCAGCTTGAAAGGTTACATGAGCACCCCCTGCAACCCCGGCTCCCACCAAAGAAACTGCATTTCCTTTATAAACTCCATGCCTCGGCCATCTTGGCCAGAGAATTTGACTGATGCTTCTCCTAAAAATGGCCTTCTCTAGGGTCTCACTGTTTTGAGGCACAATTATCTAAGGGGGTTCACAGAATGCCCTGAACCTCAGCATTGAGCGTGGTTCCTTCGTAATCCAGGTTGAGAAAGTTCTGCTGAGTGATTGCTATTCTCTAGGCAAGGCTAAATAATAAAGTGTCAAAAGAACATTGCAGTATGCCACGACTTTCTGTCCCCAATGTTGTTGTTGTCATTCTGTGAGCAGAGTTCAGTCTGTGACTGCTAAGGAAGATCCTGATCCTGAGTTATTCTGAATGGCCTTTTTTGCTCCCAGTGATTGCTTCCTCATCAGCTTCCCAAGCTACATCACCTCTTATAGCATATTGGGGTCCTACTGATACGGGATGCTCCTTGAATTTTCTAGAACACACATGCTCTTAAAATCCAACAACTCACCCTGCTGCCCTGTCCTTTCAGCCCGTGATGGATCCGTCATGAGAAAGGCTCATTTCCAAAGCGGTGCTATTAGTCTTAATTCAGTTTACTCCAAAGCCTTTGGGTTATAGGGTATGTGGGGGCAGTGGATCCTTATCCAAGTGTGGGTTAAGCAGGACCTGCCTTAGCTCTTCTGAAGGTCTCATGGGGAACAAGCATCCATTGTGTGAACTGTAAATGCAGGGATTCGGGCTGGCATCATGGTTGCCCTGCACAGCATAAAGTGAGCAGGGCTGCAGGCAGCAGCCACGGCAGCCAGGGCCGGGAGTTGAGTACCTATGTTAACAGAGATGCTTATAATTCAGGTTGACAATGTATGATAGTCTGCCTGCTTTTAAATGATCTTTTTATTTTCTGTTTCATTTTATAACTGCTCAGACTGTGCTTAGAGTTTGATTTCTGTCCGCAGGCAGGCGACACCTGTTTGCACGTTGCTGCGCGCTATAATCACTTGCCCATCATTAGGCTCCTCCTCAGTGCTTTCTGTTCTGTCCATGAAAAGAACCAGGTCAGTGCATGTGTCTTCCCCATGGCCACCAGGCACCCTTCTCATAGGCTAACTGACAGTGTGTTAGGTAAATGGGAGCAGAGCTGCTGGGAGGTGGTGCCCTCTGGCCTGTCTGGGATTCTGCCAATGATGGCCGTTGCATGGGCATTCCATTGAGCTCCAGTGGCCCTGGCTCATCTGGCCTTTAGATTGTGTGTGCTCTTATCATTCCAATGCATATCACCACATTTGCATATTGAACATTTTTTGGAGATCCTGGGATGCGTTTTGTTTTTTAATATAATTTTTAAAAGGAAACCTACAAGGAACAACGTGGCTTAGTAAATAAGCAAAGGAATTAAGAGTCTCATAACTCCTTGAGTTCTCTTCCTTGCACTACCACTCACTTGTATTTGGGCTGATGGAGTCTCTCATTTCTGTAAAGTTGGGTACATGATCTGTTTCTGTGCCACGCATGGGTTTTTTTCATATATTAGGTTTTGAAATAAAGCTGCAATTATTAGTGTTCCATGGAAATGTGAACAATTTTCTGTAGTCATTTTGATTTTTTTTTTTTTTTAATACTGTCTTGGTATTTATTGATACCTAAGTGATGCACTGGAAACCCTGGTGGCATAGTGGTTAAGAGCTATGGCAGCTAACCAAAAGGCTGGCAGTTCAGATCCACCAGGCACTCCTTGGAAACTCTATGGGGCAGTTCTAACCTGTCCTATAGGGTAGCTATGAGTCAGAATTGACTCGACGGCAGCAGGTTTGAGTTTTTTTTTCTGGTAAATGACACATTGTTTGTTTTTTCTGAGTGTGGGTACATCAATCTGAAGTTTAAAAAAAACTAGATTGTGATTAGGATTAAATATACCCTCTTACAGCGGTTTCTGACCCTGGCTGCATATTACAATCACCAGAGGAATTAAAAAAAAAAAAAAAAATTCCTGGATCCCACCCCAGTTTAAATGAACCAGAATTTATGGGAGTGGGGTCCTGGCAATGGTGTTCTTAAAAAGCTCCCTGCCTGAGTGTGCAGCCAGGGGTAAGAATCACTGACCTAACAAAACAGCTCTGCTCAGTCACTCCACAGCTGTCCCGGTGGATTCTAGTTCATCAGGTTACCCTACACAGCCCCCACAGACCAGTGCTTCTCAACCCTGGCAGCATGTTAGAATCACCCGGGAAGCTTTTAAAAGTCCCCATGCCCCGGCCGCACCCCAGACCAATTAAATCAGTCATTGGGGGTAGCACCTGGGCATCAGAATTTTTTAAAACTCCCCAGCTCATTCTAATGTGCAGCCAAGTTTGGAAACCACTCTTAAAGAGCTTCCTCCCAACACACAAAATGAAGTGACCCAAAAATGAAATACACATTTTTCCTGCCTACTTATTGAGGGAAGAGGGCCATGGGGTTGGCTGGCTTTTCATGCTGCCCAGGACAAAAAAGCACCAGTGTGTTTTACCTGATCACCTGACGGGAGAGAATGAATTCTTTTATTTCTCCTATATTTGGTTTATTAACATGAGTCTGTTTGGAAAATAACATCATTTGCATTTGGAATTGGCCCAGCAAGCTGCAGTTGTCCCGACCCTCCTTTCATAGTTGATTGTCTGAAAACATATATTTTGTATAAAGAAATACAAAACCTTTATTTGGAAAGAAATAGAAAACAGTTGCTTCTCAGTGAATGCAGTGATTTTCAGCGTCTGCAGCCAAACGAAGAACGCCCTGAGCCTGCAGATTACTTCCCAGCGCCTCTTTCGGGTCCAGCTGGGGCAACTGCAGGGCTGGGGTATCACCCCACAGGGCTTGCAGCAGCTTCTCCTGCTCAGTCACAGCACTCCTAACCCCAGGGGTTCTCTGTCGTCTCTCCTGCCTGGGCCACAGAGGCACATGGTCTAGAGCCCCAGACTACCTGCCCATCCTCCGCCTCAGCATAAGGCTCTAGCCCCCGCTGTTCTCAACAACCTCAGCCCAGCAGTACTTTGCCTTCTGCAGTTTGTCCTGTTTTGTGATTTTGTGATTCCTGTTGTCCCCAGTCGGAAAGGAATGTGATATTAGTGCATAGATCATTTAGTTCCAAGATCTTTTTTAAAAGAATCCCTTTTTTTAAAAAAAAAAAAAAAAGAAGAAGCACCACATAACACATTAACAAAGTGCCCCATATCAGTTTCAGGCCAACCTTAGTTTAACTTTGAAGACCCACCACTAGGCCATGGGAGGAAAAGCCGGCGGCTGTGGGGCACCGACTGAGGAGTTCAGCAGCCTTTCTTCTGATTAATTTCAGGCTGGAGATACAGCGCTTCATATTGCTGCTGCCCTAAATCACAAGAAGGTAGTTAAAATCTTATTGGAAGCTGGAGCAGATGGGACCATTGTTAATAATGTAAGTTGAGTGGGAACAGTGATTTCTAAAGCTGTTTCCATCCCTGTCAGAGTGGGGTGTGTTATGACCTAAGCTCCTGCAGATTCCAAGGGCAGGCAGCCTAGCCGAGCTGAGCCCTGGAAGCCAAGGAACTCTGCTGAAGCCATAGCTCCTGGGACCCTTGGAGGGGACTTGAGCCCCATGAGTTGACAAGCCCTGGGGCCCATGCCTAGACTCATAGCTGCAGTGAGCGCAACCTGACATGGCAAGGAAGCTCAGGATGTCTAAGTAAACTGACAAGTGGATATTACTAAAAGTGAATTCCAAGCCTTTAAACACTTGCACTCCTCAGAAAAATGGCCATCAGAGTCATCCTCAGATGGGATCCTTCTCCCTTCTCCTCCCCTTCTTCGTCACTCCCTCCCTCTCTCTTTCATCCTACAGCAGGCCATAACTTGTCCAGTTCAGGCACCCTTTTGTCCTCGAGACTCACCTGTGATCTCTGCCCTCCTGAAATAGTGCAGGCTCACAGGGGGTGGGGGTGGAACAGTCGTGTGCAGTGTCTGGAGAGCCAGAGGGTGCTGAAGCTGCTGAAAGGCTCACACCATCTCACCACGCCCATCTGTTCTAGAACCAGTCAGCAGGGATGTCATGGAGTTTGGGGTGGCACAGTCACGTCATCCATGATGCCTTGCACACTTCCTTTGAATCTCACTGTTGTCAACCCTTGGAGCCCTGGTGGAGCAGTGGTTAAGAGCTATGGCTCCTAACCAAAAGGTCAGCAGTTTGAATCCACCAGCTGCTCCTTGGAAACCCTATGAGGTAGTTCTACTCTGTCCTATAGGGTCGCTATGAATCGTAATCGACTCGATGGTAACAGATTTGGTTTGGTTTTGGTTATCAACCTTTAGTTTTTGGTTTAATCTCCCTAGAACCTAGATTTTGACAATGGCTTCCTAATTGCTTTTCACAGTCCAGGTCATAAGACTCAGTGGCCAGCCCCTCCCCACCTGCCCTTTCAGTCGTCTTCCCCATTGCCCTTCAGGGTAGATTGATCAACTGATTTCATGATCCTTTGTGTTGTTCCCTTGACTGAAATGTTCGACTTTAGTTCCATCTGATTTTTACCTTCTTCATCTCTTTCTTAGGAAGCATTCCTTGCCCATCCCAGACCTCTGCCTTTCAGAGCATTTACTGCTTACTGAGTCAGCACTTACCCTCTGGTGCTCTGCGTTGTTAATTAACACTTAACTTCCTCAGGCTCCTTGGGCTCCCCCATTGGATGGTTTGAGGCCTGAGACCAGGGCCACATCATATCTGTGAATGTATTTTGCTGAGGGCAGGAGAAGCTGGGTTGCCAGCTCCAGGTGAGGGCTGGCCCCCAGCTATGTGTGTGCAGAGTTGGTGCCCCCTTACTCACTTGTCCTCTGTGTGCCTTCCCTTAGGCAGGCCAGACTCCGCTGGAGGCAGCCCGCTACCACAATAATCCAGAAGTTGCTCTTCTCCTCACTAAAGCTCCCCAGGTAGGATGTATTGCACTTTCTACTTTATCAGTTACGTTGGACTACAAAGTCACTGGGACTCCCCTGGTTGCAATCTACGTAAGCCAGTTTAAACCAACTTAAGTAGGGAGTTGATTGGCTCACTAACTAAACAATGGAAAATGCAGAAACCATGTGGGCCTCTAGCATGACTAGAACCAAAGACTTCTATGCTAGCAGGTTGCTCTTCACACATGGGCATCATTTCTCCCTGTGGCTAGATCATTGTCACGAGTAGCTTCCTGGATCATAACTTCTCAGCTACTCAGCCAAGGAGGAAGTTCCAGTTTAAAACATCTCTGGAGAGGACCGTGATTAGCCAGCTTAGGGAAAATGCCCACTCCCGAACAAGTGGGATGGGAGCTTTAAGGAGATGGCAACATCCATTCGACCAAGTGGTTAGAAGGGGTATTTCCCAGGTAAAGGTGCAAAGGAAAGGACCATTCTAGGCAGGCAAAGCGGTAAATGTCTATCAGAGGCAGTTAAGCACAATATAGTTTTCTTTCCTTTTTATTGAATAATGATATTTGGACCCGTTCAATTAAAAAAAAATGATGACTAATATCATTTAAATTAAGATTGACATTAAAATCTAAATCAGTAATTAAGAAATTTAATAATAATAATTTGTAAGTTATTCGTAATTCCAGCACCCTGAAACAACTGTTTTGGCTTTTTCATATTACCTTCCATAGACACATAATTTTTATATAATTGTGCCTACTATATATATATAGTAAATTTATAGTGTGTATATATATAGTATAGATTTTGTATTCTGCCTTTTATCCTAACTATAGTAGGAAAACATTCTGCAGTCTTCATAGTTATTCATTATAGTGAAAGCATAACGTTGTTTTTTGTTGCTGTCTGAAATTTTGTTAAACCATTTCTTGATGTTGGACATTTAGGTTATTTCCAGATTGGAACTGTTATATATTACATAACAGCAAACCCTGACTGATTTTTCATCTTATTCTGGCTCATGTTGCAAGAAGACATAAAGTCTCAGGGAGTCAAAGGAAGCTTCTGAACACCACCCTGCTGCTTCACAGACCAGTAACAGTCCAGCCCAGCCCAGGGTTTTAAGAACATGCCTGATATAACTAGCAGTTTCTGGAAATGGTTAAGATTTTTGACTTTTGCAAAATTGATCAGCCTCTTGCCCGTGGACTTGGTCTTTCTCAGAGATCCCTGGAAGTCCACAGAGCTCCTGACAGGAGTATGTCAGGTGCTCCTTTGATAAAAGCTGCTAGGGATGGGAGGAGGATCCACCTCTCTTCAACTCATCAGCGGGCTCACATCCATGAATCCTGGTAGAAAAAATGCTGGTCTCTCATGGATCAGAAAGTACAGGGTGCTCTATAAATGTCAGAGTCCATCATAGTTATTACCAACATCTGGCATTTCAGCATTTAGCAAGTTAATGGGCAGCCAGCCCCATCCTCAGCCGTACAGAGATCATCAAGTCTTGTGGGGCTAGAGAACCCCCCAGGCACACAAAGATTGACATATCTTTAACCCACCTGTTGTTAGTCTTCCAGAGCCCTAGGATCTTCATTTGCTGGGAAAACAGCTCTACCCTGGACCATTTTCCTATGCAGTTCTCCTTTTGTGTTTCCATTAAAAAGGACTCACGCTTTTCCACACCCGTATTCAATAGCAAATAAATAGATAACATTTTAGGGAAGTTCACGTTACACATAACTTTGGAATATGCATAAATGTTTATGCATGCTGCTCTGTTGATCTTTAGTCACAGAAATAGCCTTTCTGTTTGTTTTGGCTGAAAAGAGACATACCCTGCCCTGGTACCTTAGTTGACCATGAACTTTCATAAGCCACAGCAGTACTAAGAGGATACTTCTTTCTGAGGTCTCAGAGTCAACATTCCTTGATTTCTGTGAACTGGAAAAGATTAGTGACATCCCATTTGGTAGATGGTGTGGTTCGCTGAGAGAGGCTGTAACCCATGTGAAGTTATTTTCACTGGTTAATAACGTGGTATATGGAGCGGGTTTTTCTGATGATTATTTTGGATTTGGGTGACCTCTGAGTGTTGCTCATCCTTTTCGATTGACATGGTTCACAAATGCTGCTGAAAGTGATTTTCAGGCTGACTCGGACACTGGGGCCTGTGCTAAGAGTCCAGAGACAGTCCGTGAACTGGCTGAGGGTCGGCACCAGTTGCCCTTCTTTCATCACACTTGACCTCCTAGTGAGGGCAGTGGTTCTCAGATTTACTGGCCTCAAGACCCTTTTACCTTCTTAAATATTAGGGAGGCCCACAAAGGGCTTTTGTTCATGTGTGTTATCTCTGTCAGTAGTTAACCATATTTGAAGTTAAAACTGAGAAATGTTAACAATATCTATTAGTTTACTTAAAGATAACAATAAACCCATTCATGCTAACATAAATGGCATTGTTTCATGAAAAACAGAATGTTTTTTAAAACAGACAAAAATTTAGTGAGAAAAGTGGCATTGTTTTACATTTTTGCAAATCTCCTTAATGTCACTTAATGTAAGACAGCTGGATTCTCATCCATTTCTGCGTGCAATCTATTGCAATATCACATGTGTGAAGCCTCTGGGAAACTCTACTGTACACTCATGAGAGAACAAGAGTTTAAAAAGCCAACGGTGTTGGTATTATTAAGAAAATCATTTTAGCCTCGTGGACTCAGGGGCCCCTGGATACTTTAAGAACTGCTGGCTCAGGGGTTGAGAATAAGCTTCAGTCACAGGCAAATATTGTCAGGCATTTTGCATTTAGGTGGTACCCACTGCTCATAGAGGTTCTTTTTGTCATATAATGGTACCAGTTGAATTTAATGAAGACAAGCAGAAGAAAGTTGGACATTGAAATGAAAAATATTATGCCGAGTTTCACAGAGCGCTTATCTATTTATATAAGAAGACAATAAAATGTTTTTGTTGTTGTTTTTTATTGTTGAAAGTTAATGTGACCTTGGAAAAGTCATTTCACCTTCTGAGCCTCTTTGGTTAAAGGTGGTAAACCCTGAAGCCAGGAGTGAAAGGGGGGTGGATGTAGAGCTGGATCAGAGGTTGGGGATTTCCACCAGCTCAAAGATCTGTACTCTGTGGTTAACCATCTTCTGCTAATTAAAGCAACTGTAAGTCACCAAGGTGAGTAGAGAGCCATCTGACAGTGATTGATGGTCCAATGTCACCAGCCCCCTATTTTGTCTCAGTTAATCCCAGCAACCCCCAGTTTTCACATTTGAGCAGCTAGAGCTCAGAGAGGTTAAACAACTTGCTGAAAGCTCCTGCAGCTACATTCAAACCTGGACCTGCTGGACCCCACATGTACCTGGCTATGTCCACTCCACCTCTCCATATTATAAGTGGCAGGCTATGTGTTTCATTTTGGGGAAGAGATTCCTGCCCTGCGGTTGGTACCATGACTCATAGATGCACCTTAATGTTTGAATCAAATTGAGTAAGACTTGGACATAGTTTGGCCAAGAGGAAATCTGACAGGCTAGTTCAGGTCCAGTGTACCAAGATGGTGAGGGAGGCGGTGCCTGGTTTATATAATCCTAGTCTATGTGAGTGGGGCCCCTGGAGTTGTGCAGCCCATAGCCTGTACACACCTACTTGGCAGTCCTGATTCAGCACATACATACCAGTTATTATTGTCATAAACTATCAGCTCCTTGAGGTCAGGGACTTCCCCACCTTTGGGTCCTGATAGTGCCCAGCACAAGACCTAGCAGGCATCGTAATAGTCCAGAGATGCTTGTTTGATGTGAATACTTGGTCTCCCCCACTAGGTTGTAAGTTCCTTTAGGTCAAAGCACCACGTCCAAGGAGAATTCTCTCATACTGATGCTGCGCACACTAGTGGTTTTAACAGTACCTCTTGCTTCCTTCAGGTTATGCGCTTCAGTCGTGGGCGAAGCCTGAGGAAAAAGAGAGAGAGGCTCAAGGAAGAGAGGAGAGCCCAGTCTGTGCCAAGAGATGAGGTGCCACAAAGCAAGGTGGGGGTAGTAGCCCTCCCGCACCCTCATCCCCCATACAGTGGATGGGAAGCCATCTCCCTACTTCCACTGGGTTCATCTGGCGGCTGCCATGCTGTCCTCACCTCTCCTTCCCCACAGGGGTTTTTCCAAATGCTGTCAGTTTTCCCCTTTGGCTCCGTGTCCCCACTCCTCCAGGGTTTCAGAGCATGTGACTGTGTGTGTGCTGCCCATCTTTTCCAGCATCCTTAGGTGGATATGTTTAATAGCCCCATGTATCTGTGGCCTTTGTTCCCCCCATATGGGCAGCACTGCGACTCTGACATCGCGCCCTTTAGTTGTGGTTCTCATAGTGTGGTATCGAGTATATCACCTGGTACTTCTTAGAAATGCAGATTCTTGGGCCTCACCTTAGACCTCCTGGATCAGAAACTCTGGGATGGGGTCCAGTAATCTGTGTTTGAACCTTGGCGATTCTTACATGCACTAAGGTTTGAGAACCACTGTTGTAGGTTGCTTCCTCTCTTTCAGACTAGGGAATAGACCAAGGCTGTGGTGCAGTGGTTAAGAGCTATGGCTGCTGACCAAAAGGTCAGCAGTTCAAATCCACCAGCTGTTACTTGGAAACCCTATGGAGTAGTTCTACTCTGTCCTATAGGGTCACTATTAGTTGGAATCGACTTGATGGCAACAGGTCTGGTTTTGGTGCTAGCTCACGTGGCTCATTTGTGCAGATTAGAAAAAGATGCCCACTGAGCATACCAGCCCTGCATGGGGTACACACATGGCTGGAGTTCATCTCCCTTCAATGTCCTCACCCCCTCAGCTAGGGGCTCTTGTGGAGTGGATATGGGGATTAAGCATGACACCTTTTGGCATATAACATTATATCACCAAGTACTTGCCCTTCTGTCTGCCATTTCACAATCCTCTCATTAGTCTCCATGGTTAAGGCAGTGTCACTGTGATGAAGTTCCTATGTGTGACTCATAGACAATAAGTTATAAAAGTTCTCTGGAGGACCAGAATTTTGATATTGCTTCATTTCAAAGAGTTCTCTCTGCCATGAATTGTAGGGGTCCAAATCCAAAGAATGAGTGGGGTTTTGTTTTTTTGTAATGGAAAAGACTGGAAATCACTAGTGCTAAGGTGTTTTATGTGTGGCAGGTTCCTGGAGTTCTAGTACAAAGAATTAGACCCAAGAATACATTTAGTTTGGTACCTGATAAATATAATAAAAGCCAAGTATTCAACTAACCAGACAAAGCATACATATTCCGTGAAGACCACCACCCTATGACTGAAACTTACCTCCTTGGTAAAGATTCCCATGGGTCCCTTAGTGAATGGAGTCTTGCAAACAGAATTTTACCCCATTAGTGCAAAAGGGGATGGGACAAGTAGAATAAGTGCCTTATCACTTCATTCAGGTGGAAATCACCTTTGGCTAGTACCTGACTGGGCTCCTTGCTAGTTGCTGCTGTTCCCACGTTGAACACGTGGGTTTGTGTCAGCAGCAAACCTGACCTTCTGCTCAGTGAATGCTATTGTTTTACCTCCCCCTGTTCGAAGAAACCACCTTTCATCTCAGTTAAGAAAAAGGATGGGAGGTCTTCAGGGGTTGTGCAGGTTCTGAGCATTGCTTTTCTTCGATATAACAATTCTCTTGGGGCAAATTTGTGTCCCACCCACCTGGCCTTTGGGGAGGGAAGGCAGAACAGAGTGTAGTATCTTTGAGCACAATCCATCGTCTCCCCAAAGTCAAGGGTGTAAGTCTGTCCTTAAAGAAATGGTATGTGGGTATGAAATGAATGAAAAAAAGGGGCAACAGAAGCTTCTTAGGTGTCTGGGCTTTTTTTCTCTGTAGGGTAGTGTCTCAGCAGGAGACACCCCCAGCAGTGAACAGGCTGAACTCAGAAAAGAAGAGGCCAGAGAAGATTTCCTGTCGGCATCCCCGGAGCCCAGAGCAAAGGACAACACGAAGAGAAAGTCAAGGCCCAAGGTCAGGAGGCACGTGAGAGCAGCCGAAGGGATGGCTGGGAGGCAGGTTGGCAGAGGGCCCTGGGGACTTATCATGCCCAACAGCTAAAAAGCCACCTCACTCGGCTTGCTGGTTTGGAGCCAGAACACAGAAATTTAAATCTGGCTAACTTCCAACACAAGGTTAGTTAGCATGCCAGTCTATCTCTTTTGACATGTGGTGTTTGGAATAGAATGCCTTGAGGTGAAGCAAGAAGGGATTCCTTGTCCTGAAGTGGCTGAGAGGGGAGCCAATGACTGCTGTCACTCTCACAGATGTCACTAGTGCTCAGGCCGCCATCTCTGTCTCTTCCTCAGGTGTCAGCCTTCTCAGACCCCACTCCACCAGCAGACCAACAGCCTGGACACCAGAAGAACATACACGCTCATAACCGCCCTAAAAAAAGGAGCAGGCATCGGTGTTCATCCCCACACCCTCCCCATGAGTTCAGAGCATACCAGCTCTACACGTTGTACCGGGGCAAGGATGGGAAAGTGATGCAGGTATGTGCTACAGGAGCTACAGCCACAGGCGTTAAACAAGGCTGTCCCTTTGACGCTATCCCTGGGGGCTGCCATCTACTTTAGCCAGTGATTTAATAAGGCAAGAGTTTGGAAGATAAGTTAGATGGCTCTACTGACTTAAATGGTGCAGATATACCCCTGCTGGTTAGGCCCAAGCAAACAGAGGTTTAGTTACAAAGCTTTCTGCACCATCCTTGTTGTTAGCTGCCGTGGAATTGACACCCAACTCATGGTGACCCCATGCACAACAGAATGAGTGCCGCCCAGTCCTCTGCCATCCCTATCATCCTTTGGGGATCAGACCGTGTGATCCATAGGGTTTTCATTGACTGATTTTTGGAAATAGATCACCAGGGCTGCCTTCCTAGTCCATCTTAGTCTGGAAATTCCACTGAAACCTATTCAGCATGATAGCAACACACAAGCCTCCACTGACAGAGACGTAGTGGTTGAACATTAGTTGCATTGTCCAGGAATCGAATTGAACCCAAGTCTCCTGTGTAGAAGGCGAGACTGAACCACCATTGCCCCGTGCACCATCCTTAGGTGACTAGATAATCTTGAGGATTCAGGCATGAGCTGCTTGAGGACAGGGGCCATATCTTACCCTCTCTGACTCTTCTTAGTGCCTATAAGACACAAAGCTTGGCCTATAGAAAATTCAAAAGTTATGACAGGGCTCAGTCTGTCTCCTCCATCATCTATATGCCCAGCCCCTGGTGTACTGTCTGGCACTTAGTAGGTGCTTAAAATGTATTTGTTGAAGGAGGGAATGAGTTGTAGTGATTCCTTTTTTGTTTCCCTCATAGGCACCAATAAACGGTTGTCGATGTGAACCTCTAATCAACAAGCTGGAGAACCAGTTGGAGGCAACTGTTGAGGAGATAAAAGCTGAGCTGGGATCTGTTCAGGATAAAATGAATACAAAGCTGGGGCATATGGAGAATAAGACCCAGCACCAAGTAAGCGAGTGGGCCAGCCCCCTAACTGCAAGGTATTCTGGCACAAAATGAAATCAGAAAGAGACCCGAGTACCCATTTCATCCTGTTAACTCTGCGCTGAGTGTCGGATAGGCTCTCAGAGAAGAGGCTGCTTACATAACTTTGTTAAAGCGTGTTTATTTGAATCACTTAAGAACGTACTTAAATTGCTTCTGATTATAAGAATAATATATGCCCATTACAGAGCATTTAGAAAAATATGAAAGTTAGAAAGGAAAGTAAATCACCTATACACCCACTATGATGAAAAAGCACTATAAATATTTGGGCTTCTTTTCTTCTAGTCTTTTCTTTATGTCGGTGTGCTCCCTCCCCTGCACACAAAATTAAAATAATCATGTCTGTAGTTTTTTCTCTGTTCCTAACTTTTTATTTTGAAAAATTTCAAACATAAAAGTGGAAAGAATAGTATGATGAACACTCATATACCTTCCACCTAAATTCAACCAATTTTTTGCCATATTTGCTGTATGTCTTTCTCACATGCACATTTTCTTTGTTGAACTTTTTACTGAATCAGAAACTCTGGATGTGTGGACCAGCAATCTGTCTTTTAACAAACCCTCCAGGTAATTCTGATGCATGTTAAAGTTTGAGAACCACTAGTCTAGATGCTTGATTAGGTTCAGCTTAAGTATTTTTGGCAAGAATACTTCATATACCAATACCAATGGTGTGAACTTCAAAATTGCATCACATCAGAAGGCACATAATGTCAGGATCAGGATGTGTCATTATTAATGATGCTGAATTTGATCACTTGGCTAAGCTGGCAACCACCATGTCTCTCCATTGTAAAAGTTCATTTTCCTTTTGTAATTAATAAGTAATGTGTGGCAAATATAGATTTTTAAATATTTTATTATGTTAAAATATATATAACAAAAATTTGCTATTTTAACCATTTTTATGCGTACAATTCAGTGACATTAACTGCATTCACCATGGTGAGCGACCATCACCACTATCCATTTCCAAATGTTTTTCATCATCCCAAACAGAAACTCAATATCCCTTAAGCAATAACTCCCCGAATATAGATTTTTAAATTAAAATAAAGTACTTTAAAACACTTAAAAATATGAGGAAGTCAGCACAGCTTGACCAAGGCAAGGTAATGAAAACTTCATAGACAGTTCCAAACTCCCTGAGGGACCGAATTACTGGGCTGAGGGCTGTGGGGACCATAGTCTTGGGGGACATCTAACTCAACTGGCATAACATAGTTTATAAAGAAAATGTTCTACCTCTTACTTTGGTGAGTAGTGTCTGGGGTCTTCAAAGCTTGTGAGCAGCCATATAAGATACTCCACTGGTCCCACCCTGTCTGGATCAAGGGAGAATGAAGAAAACCAAAGACAATAGGGAAAGATTAGTCCAAAGGACTAATTAATGGACCACAACTACCACAGCCTCCACCAGACTGAGCCCAGCACAACTAGATGGTGCTGGGCTACCACCACTCACTGCTTTGACAGGAGTCAAAATAGAGGGTCCCAGACAGAGCTGGAGAAAAATGTAGAACAAAATTTTAACCCACAAAAGAAGACCAGATTTACTGGCCTGACAGAAACTAGAGAAATCCAAGAGTATGGCCCCCAGACACCCTTTTAGCTCAGTACTGAAGTCACTCCTGAGGTTCACCTTTCAGCCAAAGATTATAGACAAGCTCATAAAACAAAATGAGACTAAAATGGGCACATCAGCCCAGGGGCAAGGACTAGAAGGCAGAAGGGGACAGGAAAGCTGGTAATAGGGAACCCAAGGTCGAGAACGGAAGTGTTGAAACGTCGTGGGGTTGGCAACCAATGTCACAAAACAGTATGTATATTAATTGTTTAATGAGAAACTAATTTGCTCTGTAAACCTTCATCTAAAGTACAATAAAAAAATAAAAATAAATTAAAAACAACACATGTTCTTTGGGAAAAACATTCCACATTACAGAAATATGTACCATAGTGACATTCCCCAGAAATCCCTACCATTCCCAGTTTGGTGTATTTTCACATAGACTTCCTTTTTTATAAATAACCTGGATAATTATCATTTTTAAATAAATTGGAAGTATGCTATATTATTTTGCTGCTTTTTTTCATTTGGTAATCTGTCTTAGACATGTTGCGTTACCTTGTGCTTTTTAATGGCTGGGTACTATTCCTGTGTTTCGAAGTAGGCAAATAATTTTGCTTCCTGCTTTCTTCACTTAATTTTATATCATAAGAATTTTCTTGGCTTTATAATAATCCAGCATATTAATACAACATAATTTATTTAACCATTCCTTTTGGTAGACTTTTAAGTTGTTTACAGTTTTTCACTATTCTAAATAATGCCGTGATGAACATTTATATGGATAAACTTTGGGCTGCTTCTCAGATTATTTGCTCAGAATTAGAATAATTTGAGTCCAAAATTAAGAATATGTTTAAACCTCTTGTAAATATTGGCAACGGTCTTAATAGAAAGGTTGTACAAGTTTGTATTTCCACCAGCAGTATCAGAGTTTCTGTATCACACCTTTGTCATCATTTCATATTATTTTAAAAAAGCTTTTACCAAATTGATTAAGGACATTTTATTTAATTTTTATTTCCTTGGTTACTGGTGAGGTTGAACATTTTTAAGGTTTATATGCTATTTGCATTTCGTGGAAAGCCCATTTTGGAAGAAATCTTTTCTTAGGGCCATGATATAGTAGTTAAGACTGTTTTAACTGTGGATTAAAACACTCATTTTAGCTAGCCTAAACCCAAAGTGCAGTGGATTAGGTGAGTGCTCACAAGGACTTCCCGGGCAGGGGTGCCTCTGGCTGAGGAAAGGAACAAACTGAGGGTGCGGAGCGTGCTGAGGAATCTAGGAGGGCTTCTTGTCTTTGCTTCTGAGCATCTGCTTCGTTCTTTTCTCTTCCCTCAGATCCGTTTGTTCTCTTTCCCCCAGATTCAAAAATTGCCTTTGTTGGGTTCAGGAAATGTGCCAGATTGGGGTGTAGAATCTTTGTCCTAATTCCAAATCCCAGGGAAAGGCCTGGCCTGTACGAGTCAGGTGTTAACACCTGAAACCATCAGCCGTGACCTGTGAACAAAACCATGCATAAACACAGCCACTCCTGCCATAACCATTTATGCAAGAGGATAAGGAGGGACAGGGGTGGGCCAGTTCTGGAACACAGGAGGGGGCGGTACACAGAAAACCACGGCGACTGAGGAGACAAAACAGAAAGAGTTCACTACGTCTGCAGAACTGATGTTTCTTTTTTATTCTTTGAACATGTGAGTGGGGAACTCCATGTATGTCCCTGAGAGGAGAGGAGCTCACCACTGAGCCCTCGTGGGCTGGCTCCTGCCGCTGACAACGGTTCTTTTCTCTTCCGGTCTCTTGGCAGTACACCTCGTCAAAGTGGTGAAAGTTTGGCCCTGCCGGATGTTAGGGCCCTACAGGAAATGTAAGATAAAGGCGGGACCTAGAAAGGCATGCAGTTGAAAGGTGACAGTCACTTGTTCTGTGAAGCAATTCCTTAAACTCCTTCCACATCCTTCTTTGCACATACTTTGGCTACTTTCAGTGAAATACCAGAAGAAGTATTTGCCCACTGAGAAAACTGGATGAAAGCCCTGAGGATTCAGCTTGTTTCACTACCTTTTGGGCAGCTGCTAACATTGTTTATTAAAAAAGAGGAGGGCAATAACTCCATACTTTTCTTAGTTTTTACTTATAACAGTCTTAGAAATAATGTTCTAAGGCCTATAAAAAGTCTATTTTGCCTACAATGTCTGCATTGGTTCAATTTGTAGTCTCTTAAATCCTTTATGACTTTAAAAAATGAGAAAAGAAAGAAACAATGGCCTGCACAGAAACATGATCAGGAATTCTGAAAGACTCGAGTTCCACAAAAACGGTATGAAATAGAACGAGGAGTTGAGGTTTGCTTCCTTTCTTTCTGGCCCCTGCCTGGTACTTCCTGGGCCCCTCCTCAGGAGTTGAGAGACCAGGACTCATCCTTAGATCATCTTGATCATGTGCTCTTTCCTGTTGAATCGTAGATGCGTGTGCTGGACAAGCTGATGGTGGAGCGACTCTCAGCAGAGAGAACCGAATGCCTGAACCGCCTGCAACAGCACTCAGACACGGAAAAGCATGAGGGAGAGAAACGACAGGTAAAAACCAGAATCTGCAGCCATAAAGAGAAATGAAGTTCTGATACATGCTACAACACATGCCTTGAAAACGTTGTTGTTGTGTGCTGTTGAGTTGCTTCTGACTCATAACAACCCCATGTGACACAGTAGAACTACCCTGTAGGGTTTTGCCTTTCCCATCACCAGAATTAATATGTGTCTACTATCTAGTGAGTGATTCTTTCTCCTTCCCCCTCCCATCCCTGGTAACCATCAAAGAACATGCTTTCTGTGTGTGAACCTATTCTTAACTTTATAAAAGTCGTATCATACAATATCTGTCATTTTGTGATTGACTTATTTCACTCAGCATAATGTCCTCCAGATTCATCCATGCTATTTCACGGACTCATCGTTCTACTTTATCTTTGCATACTATTCCATTGTATGTATATACCACGTTTTATTTATCCATTCATACATTGATGGACACTTAGGTTGTTTCTATCTTTTTGCTGTTGTGAATAATGCTGCAGTGAACATGGGTGTGCATGTGTCTATTCATGTCACTGCTCTTATTTCTCTAGGATATATACCTCGAGTAGGATTGCTGGATCATATGGTATTTTTTTTCCAGGTTTTTGAGGAAGTGCCATACCATTTTCCATAGTGGTTGTACCATTTACAACTCTACCAGCAGTGTATAAAAGTTCCAGTTTCCCCACAACCTCACTGGCATTTGTTGTTTCTGTTTTTTTGATCAGTGCCATTTTTGCAGGTGTGAGATGGTACCTCGTTGCAGATTTGATTTGCAGCTCTCTAATTGCTAATGAATGCAAGCATCTCTTCTGTGTTTGTTATTCACCTGAATGTCTGCTTTGGTGAAGTGTCTGTTCATGTCCTTTGCCCATATTGTGACTGGATTGTTTGTCTTTTTGTTGTTGAGGTGCCATAGGGTTTTCTAGGCTGTAATCTTTATGGGAGCAGATCACCAGGTCTTTCTCCCATGGAGCGGCAGGGTGGGTTCAAATTGCCAACTTTTTGGTTAGCAGCCAAGCACTTAACTATTGTGCCACCAGGGCTCGTTATTCTAAGTCAAATAAGTTAGACACAAAAGGATAAACATTGTATGATCCCATTTATATGGAATATCTAGAATAGGCAAATGCACAAAGACCAAAGTTTATGAGTGGTTACCAAGGGCTGTGGGGAGGGAGAAATGGGGAGTTATTGCTTAAGGGGTACTGAGTTTCTGATTGGGATGATGAAAACTTTTGGAATAGACAGTTGTGATGGTCGCACAACATGGTGGATGTAATTAATGTCACTGAATTGTACACTTAAAAATGGTTAAAATGTCAAATTTTTGTTATATATACTTTACCAAAGTAAAATTAAAAAAAAAAAAAAAGTATTTGTCAGTCCTTAACTTATAATTCATCACACATGTCCTCTGAATTAAAAGATTCAGACCTATCACGGAAAATTCAGAGTACTTGCATTATATAGCATGGTGTTTTCTTAATCCTAAAATGAAGTTAATTGAAGAACCTGTAAGTTCAGTTTATGTTTATTATTGAATATACTCTAATAGGTTGAGACTGAACAATTTATAGAACATGTTGGGGAAAATGGGATCTCTGCCCTGAACCAGTTCTATTTATTGTGCATTTGTTGGACCATTACACGATCGTTGAACAAGACATGGCTCTTGCCCTCAGGGGGTATACAGTCTACGTGGGACAATAAACACCGAGCTCTCCTGTATGAGAGAGCTCATGCTCTTAAGCAGCCAGACATGCTTACTTTGGAAGATTGGGTGGCTTTGGGTGTTTGAGTTTCCGGTGGTTCTCAGTCACGTAATGAAGAATCTAGGTAGCTGTTAACTTGGGTGCTAGATGAGTTGTAGTGTAGAGAAGGCTGTGGCCTGTGGGAGGGTGAGTGAACCACAACTTTGGGGTTTGTCAAGGCGATATCCTCACCTGCTGAAAAGTCCATTCACAACACTTTAATTCATAAACCATATATCAAATTCACTCGATTCTTTTGTGTACTAATTTGTGTTCTTAGATGTCCTTGGTGGATGAATTAAAAACCTGGTGCATGTTAAAGATTCAGAATCTGGAGCTGAAGCTTTCTGGAGATTCTAGGGCCTCCAGGACTAAATCCACACCATCTACTTGTGAGTCCTCAACAGGTAATCCACCTGCAGAGAGCCTTTCCGTCCAAAGGAGATGAAACTTCGCCAGTCTCCTTCTCTGCTGCATCAGAAGACAGTCTACCCTATAGGGCTTAGGGGGACACTGGATTTTAGAGTAAGCTCTGTAGAGGGGCAGGGACCGTGTCTGTTTTGCTCACTCCTGTACACTAAGTTCCTATACAGTAATGAAGCACTCTTGCCTAAGTGCTCAAAAATACCAAAGAATTATTGATCAGTGATACAGTGCTTCAGGTTCAATGTTGATGGTCTCATCTGTGGACTCCAAAGATGAGGGGTGATGAACAGAGGCTCTGTCTCCAGAGCAGGGCTCACTTCCTTACCTTTTGTACCTCTTTCTCTTTTCTTCTCCTTGATGTGCCATTTACCTTTGTCCAACTATGTGAAACCTCATTAAACAGCAGTTCATGTATTAAACCTGCCCCAGCTACTAGGTAAGAGATGCTCTGAGCAAAACATATTTACATTAGCCACAGTGATTACATTCAGTGATAATAATTTTGAGGACATTCAGAGCCTTGATGATGACAGCTTCGTGGGAGATTTTGTATGTCAGGTGTTTCGTGTTAGGTCTCTGGGTGGCGCAAATGGTTTATGCTTGACTACTAACCTAAAGGTTGGCCATTCAAACCCACCCAGCGGCACCATAGAATAAACTTGGTGATCTGCTTCTGTAAAGATTACAGCCAAGAAAACCCTATGGAGCAGTTCTACTCTGTAACACATGGGGTTGCCATGAGTTGGAATCCATGGCAACAGTTTTTGTTTGTTTTGTGTTACCAGAGGCCACCTCTGGGACTATGGCTTTATCTTCTTTGTGCTCACAACACTGGAGCAGATTCTGGGCAGACTTTTCATGCTAGGAGTAGTCATGGAGCTTATCATGGAGCTCTGGGTATAAGGAGTAGGGCCATCTTTCCAAATCAGAGCTTGGGTCAAGGAACTAGTACACTGGGGCCACAGTGTGGAAAGGACCCAGAAATTAGAGAATGGGGATATTTGTTTTCATAAATAAATGGCCAACTCTGTTTTGAGACACTTGGTGAGTTGTGTCAACCTTAGCAATCAGGAAATGGGACCCAGAGACTCCTAGAGTAGATTGAGACTGGCTGAAGGAAAGGCCAGCAGCTTCCTTGCCTTAGATGTTACCGGTGTGGCTACCATGGTATCCATGAAAACCCTGACAAGCTCAAATGCCAATGAGAGACGAAGTAGTAAAGATGGACAGAAAGTTGAGAGAAACTACAGAGGGAAAGTTGCAGGTGGTGGGTGATGACTGAGAATGCCCTGGCTGGTAGTTTACAGGATTCCCAGGCTTCTCAAACAAATCCCGACCCACAGCCATCTGGCCGTGTGAACGCGAGTTTGCTCTGACTTTTATTTTCCTCCTGAAACCAGGTGTGGATCAATCAGTGGTGACTGCAGGTCCAGTAGCAGCTTCCGACAGTTCCCCTCAGGTGGTTAGGCCCAAGGAGAAGGCGCTCAACTCCACCGCTGCCCACAGACTCCAGCAGGAGCTGTCTTCTTCTGACTGTGCAGGTTCCCGACTGAGGAATGTCAAGGTCCAGACAGCTTTGCTGCCTTTGAATGAGGCAGCCAAGTGCGATCAGCAGGGTGGACCCTGTGTCGACAGAGGCACCCAAACCAAGAAGTCTGGGAAAAGTGGGCAGACGAGGCATCGAGTCCAGCCACCAGCATCCAGCAACAGTGGTGGGCTGCTGCCACCACCAGCAGCAGGCAGCGAGCAGACTGCCCCGCACGTTCGAGACACCTCCCAAGCTCTGGAGCTTACCCAGTATTTTTTTGAGGCTGTTTCTACCCAGATGGAAAAGTGGTATGAAAGGAAGATTGAAGAAGCACGAAGCCAAGCCAATCAAAGAGCCCAACAAGACAAGGCCACACTGCAGGAGCACATTAAAAGTTTAGAAGAGGAACTTGCTAAACTAAGGACTAAGGTGCAGAAGGAAAATTAGGACCTGGGAAGTGGAACAAGAAAGGATTTTTGAGGATTTCTGGTTTTGCAACTGCAGAATACCTTCGCCCAAGGTGTCAATTGTTGTGCATATAGCAGACTTGCCTTTTAAAAAAATCACTTCTTTCTTAAATGTGCAAGACACAAGCTTCCTATGCCCTGAAGTTATGAAGACTTCAACAATTAAACTGAAACCAGGCGAAGCTTGCTTAGTTTCAAGTTTCATTACAAACTTCAAACCTCAGTCCAGGTTCATCTGGAGTTCAAAAGCTCAGATTAAGCGAGCCATGCTAAGGAGCTGAATGATGTGTAAGCCTAAACCCAAACATGCAGGATGTATGAAATAATATAAATCAAAAACAATGACTAAATCAATCCCTTGTGAATTCAAATCGAATAGTCCTTCATATAAATTTAAACACACCTGCTGTGCCTAGACAAGAGTGTCTCTCTAAAAGAGCTGTAACTCCAAGATGTGCTAAAACTTCTCTCTCAAATTGCAAATTCCAAAATGCTGACGTTGTAACCAGGTAGAAACTTATCAAACAAATTTTGAGGAGAAAGAGATTTTCATGATGTCACAAGATCTAGTATAGCTTAAAATTATTTGAAAAGTCAGAATGTTTTTAAATAATAATTGACCAGTAGTGCTGTTAATGAGCTCAAATGAGAAAGTTTTTAAGCTTTTGATCATAGTTTCTGTATTTTGAGCCAAAAAACTGATTAAATCATAGTGACTTTAAAGCAGATAAAAGGAAAAAATATTCACCTAACAATTACCTGAAACTTCATTATAGAATCAAACTTAGTGATTTTAGAGTACCTTTCTGAATTTGAGCTTATCGGTCTAAATTTTATAAGGAAATAGGCTACTTCTTGAAAGTATTTAGTTTTGAATTGGGTTATTTGAAGAACCTCAAAAGCTTTCCACTGCTTTACAGTGATTGTCAGGCTCCATAACTCAACTTGATTTAGACCCCACTGTTCTCCAGTTTCATGGAGCTTTAAGGATTTTGCTTTGATCCATAATGAATAACAATAAACATAGAAACAGTTTTATTGTAAAAGTAGTTTGGGTATGTTAAACTTTGGATATAATTATCTTCCAGACTTCTTGTCCCTTGGAATGTGGAATTATATTTACCTCCTCAAAATTCCATGTATGCATAGAAACTTCAATTCTATTTCTGTAAACACATATTAACCAGGAACCTAATAACTATTGTCCATAAGTGTAAGATGCTGCTCATTGAGCCAAAGAGAAAACAATGACTTGACATGGGACACCCAGCAAAACAAAGTAGGCTTTCAATCCCTTTGTTTTTTTTGCTGATCAAGCTCACATTTTTTATTTTTTATAGTGACAATCTACAGACACAGACATTGCTAATAATAAAAGTAATTCAGTAGATTGTTACTAATGTTGTTGTTAAGTCCTGTCAAGTCAATTTTCAACTCATAGCAACCCCATGTGACAGAGTAGAACTGCAGCATAGTGTTTTCTAGGCTGTAATCTTTATGGGAGCAGACCACCAGTTCTTTCTCCCACAGAGCCACTGGGTGCGTTTGAACTGCCAACCTTTGGGGTAACAGCCAAGCACTTAACCATCATGCCACCAGGGCTCCTGTGTTACCATTACAGAACCTGAATATGGAATTAATTCGATGTTATCTCAAGTGTATTTTCATGTTTGTAAACTTGTCTTGTCCCTACTATCTGGGAGACTTATCAGTCCTTCCCCATAGTCTCTCGTTGGATCACTAGTGTAGAGGCATTTTCCTCTTTTCATTTCCTTACTTGTTCTTAATGCAGAATCACAGAATTTTAGAGTTAGTACCTTTCTAAATCCATCCCCAACAAGTTATCACCTAACCTCTTTGGAGCCATCCCACAATAAACATACTTTATCAGGAGCTGCCCGATACTCAAAGAAGAGATGAAATCCTGAGAGGTTCAGTAAGTTGTGTTCCAAACAGGAGTAATTTTCATTTATCAGAATATCTCGTATTACCTTAAGGGGCGTCCTTGTCAAGGAATGCTGAAAACAAATTAAATTTTAACTATCAGAACTAGACCGTTGAGTGCTTTTGTGTGAAGTATTTTGATTATATACCTCCTGCCCATCAGAAGCAGTCAGCTTATCATCGTGAAATGAATTTTTTTTTTTTTTAATTCTGCTTTAGGTGGAGGTTTACAGAGCAAATTAGTTTCCCATTCAATAGTTTATCCAGATTATTCCATGACATAGGTTGCACTCCCTACAGTGTGTCAGCACTCTCCACCCTGAGTTCCCCATTTCCATTCATCTAGTTTTCCTGCCCGTTCTCGCCTTCTCATCTTTGCTTTTAGGCACGTGTTGTCCTTTTGGTCTCATGTAGATGATTGTTCTGAGGAGCACTTTCCTCTCATGTGTTATTATTTATAGGCTTGTGTGTTATTTGGCTGAAAGGTGATCTCCAGGATGGCTTCAGTTCCAAGTTAGAAGGGTGTCTAAGGACCATAATCTCGGGGATTCCTCCAGTCTCTCAGATCAGTAAGTCTGATCTTTTTTTATGAATTTAAATTTTGTTCTACGTTTTTTTTTTCCCCTACTCTAACCAGAAACTTCTTTTGTGATCTTGGTCAGAGTGGTCAATAGAGGTAGCTGGGCACCATCTAGGTCTTCTGGTTTTAGGCTGGTGGAGGCTGTGGTTCCTGCGGTCCATTAGCCCTTTGGACTGATTGTTTTCTTGAGTCTTTGGTTTTCTTCATTCACCTTTGCTCCAATGGAAAGAGACTGATAGTTGTATCTTAGATGGCTGCTCACAAGCTTTTAAGACCCCAGACACTACTCACTATAGTAGGATGTAGAATGTTTTCTTTATGATATATGTTATGCCAATTGACCTAGATGTGAACTGGATATTTTTGTTGAAAGTCACAGTTAGGAGACTAGGGAGGAACGAGAAAAGTCAAATGACCTAGTTTGGCAGATTACATGGCTCTTGTCCTTGGTAGTCTGTCATAGAAGAAAAACCAACAAAGGCAAGAAAACACAACAGGGTTAGCCAGCCTCCTAACCCAAAGGAGATGGCAACCTCACAAAACCAATGCAATAGATTTTTATTTTCAACAAATATGTTTGGTCTTTTTTGCTTCTTGGCATTGTCAAAAACTTAACTTGAAGTCCACCGTGTATTCTTCCTTATTTTTTTTCCCCTTGTGCTGTTTGCAAAAATGAACAAATGCCACAACTGTACTTTTTCAGGGAAATGAACTGTTAACAATGTATAATTTTTCATGTACGTTGTGTCTCAGACTGAGGCTGAAATTTTTAATAGTAGTGGGAAAAAATGGTGTACAACACAGAAAATTTGTAATATTGCAGTGCGTTTAAAAAAAATTGTTAGTGCATCACTGCATTGCATATAGTATCTGTGATAGACTAAGTATATTAGTTCTAATATGACTTTTGACTTTGTAGCCCAAAATAAAGGAAGCAATGTTTCATGTTTATACCTTCTTTTTTGAGTCAAATGCTAATCTCTGTGAGAGGCATGTTATTTGTCTTCTATTTTATATTTTATTACCTTGAATTCATGTCTCATCCAAAAATTAAACATCACTCAATACTGTGGACATTAAATTCCTTGTTTTAAAAAAATGAAAGTGTTAAAGTTCAGCCTACATTTTCATTTGTGTAGCTGACCAAATTTTATAGTTCCTGAAAGAGTGCCTTCACCCAGTCATACTTCACCTTGTGTCTATAAAAGTGTAATTCAGAATAAATACGTCTGCTTTAAAATAGCAATCAGGTGCACTGCATGAAAACAAAACAGAAACACACTGTATCATGGCAAGACTTCTCAGTGCAAACCCGAACAAATGTTTTGTTCCAATTGCTGACCATTTGGAAAATACTGAGGAAAAAATCATTTGTAACAGCTCGATAATATGCAAGCTAACGTTATACTTTTTTTGACTAATAAATTGTTCCTAAAAGGTAAATACATTTCCTCTTGTAAAAAAAGTAGGGACTGTAGAAGCCAGTCAATTAAATAAAACTTAAAGGACAATGGTGTGTTTCTTTTTTTAAAGATCTTTTAGAATACCTTTTATAAATAAGAAAAAAACATCAAACATATTTTTTCAGTTGTAACTTTCTTTCCCTTTAATATTGTCTCTCCATGAGACCCAAAAACAAGACATAGTGTGGCACTTTTTATACAAGTAACAGTAGGTAAAAGTGTCTTACTCTTCTTGGTAAACAAAAATTATAAATTCAGTTTAACCATAATTTCCCAAATGCTTGACTCAAGCAAGAAAACAGCCCATGGTGATTTCTAGTTTAGCATGGTGTCTGTTTTGATCCTCTGGGTCCTTATTCTACATAATCTCAAGCATAGATTTTTCAAGGTAGATGTAGGCTACTTCCCTTTGTTTTTACTAACATTTCCCTACTTATTCCATGTAAGACAGAGATAATTTTGGTAAGAATGAGCCTGTGCCTCTAAGCTTCTCCTACTAGTATGATTACAATATAAATAACTAGGAAAATGTGTCTTGCTGTCCTCAAATATTTAGTCAGTCATCTGTCTCACTGCAGGCAAATCCACAGAAATGCTTGTCCACGAGTTTAAAACTTCCTACCCATGGCACATCTGAAAGGAGAAAATGACATGTGAACAGCCAACGTGTTATGTAATAAATAGTCGTAGCCACTTCACACATGCTAAAAAGCTTTGTACTGTTTTTTTAAATGGCTTTATTGAGATATAATTCACATACCACACAATGCACCCATTTTAAAAACGTATAACTCAATAGATTTTAGTATATGCAGTTACTCAACCATCACCACAATCTAATCTTAGGGTATTTTCATTACCGACAAAAAAATCCTGGTACCTATTAGCAGTTATTCCCTATTCCACCCTGGCAACCACTTATCTACTGTTTTACAGATTTGCCTATTCTGGATATTTCATACAAGTGGGATTATATAATATGTGATCTTTTGTGACTGGCTTTTTTCACTTAACATAATGTTTTCAAGGTTCATCCATGTTGTACCAAAATTTTATTGTATGGCTATACCACACTTTATCCATTCATCATCATTAATGGGCATTTGGGTTGTTTCACATTTTGGCTATTATGAATAATACTGCTATCAATATTCATCTACAAGTTTCATTTCTCTTGGGTATATACCTAGGAGTGGAATTGCTGGGTCATATGGTAACTATGTTTAGCCTTTTCAGAATTGTCCACTTGTATTCCAAAGTACCTTCACCATTTTAAATTCTCACCAGCAGCGTACAAGGGTTCCAATTTCTCCACATCCTCACAAACACTTAATATTCTCTGAATTTTTTATTCCAACCATCCTGGAGGATATGAAATGATATCTCATTGTGGTTTTGATCTGCATCTCCCTGATGGCTAATGATGTTGAGCATCCTCTCATGTACTTATTGGCCATTTGTTGTACTGGTTTTTGCTTCTTAAAAAACTTCTGACATATCCAGAAACATTTCCAGAATTCAAGGCATATCTTCAGTGCTGAGGATTGTTCTGATTCTATTTTCTTTGATGTCTATGACATGCCATGGTCCATGTTCTGTTAATTTGCCCAAGTACTGTACATACAAACAATCCGACTTGGCTTTGGGCTGCCCATCATTGAGCCTAAGCTCACCCAAACACATAGCAGTTTAGAAAATCCTCCAGAATAATGCTATCGTTAAGATTTTGCTAAAGCAAGTGTTTTTTCTAACTCCTTGAGCTGCATGTTGCCTTGAGTAATCATCATCCGGATTGTGTCCTGTAGAAAAAAGTGAAATGGGGTCACTGTTTTATTTGGTTCAACAAGGTACATTTTACTTGGTAATGTCAAGAACCAATACTGGGATGTGGAAGTGCTGCATATTAGGGAAGCCAAAAACTGACAAGTAAGGGTGTACATTGTCTGGCATGCCCTCATAGTCCCAATCATCATACTTCCCAAACCATCATTTATAATCTTTCCTACTCTATATGCAGCTTAGTATAAAGTCAGGTGATGCTACTGAAGAATGTAGCTATAACGATGATATTAAATTTAACATTTAAGTGAGTAGGAAGTGGACAACATTAAGAGCAACGATACCATCTTGGTGGCATTTAGATCCCACAATGACTACTAAATTTTTTTTTTTAAATCTAATAAATACACGAGTCAGGGCCTGTCCTCGCCATGATCTTGTTCTCACCTCTTCCGTGGCACTTTTGTTTTTTTTGAATTCTTCCCTTGCCCAGTCCTTCAGGTATTTGCGATCAGAATCATTTGGAACCTGCCGGATTGCTTGCAAAATCCTTCTGTACAGAAGGAGAACCTGTTGCCGCCTTATGAACTATACAGGGGAGGAAAAATGGCAATTACAACTGCACAATCGCCAGTCTGGAGCGGTGTACTAAAGCAAACCAAACTGTAACCAGATTTGGTCCCCAATTTTTCAAGGCAAAGAAGAACACTTTTTTTTTTCTTTTTAAGAAAATGGCAAGAAGTGAATTTGGGCTGTCTGCTTACTCCTTTATTCAACCTAAGAACCCTTAAAATCAAGAGCTCTAGCGAGCTGAATACTTCACAAGGCAGAAAAAAGCTGCCAAAGTCCTGGAAGCTGTAATCGCGGTAACAGTACTTTTTCTAAATTTGCGCAGTTGTTATAAATTCTCTGGTAATCTCACTTGCTCTTTGCCACAGCTCTGTGGAACAGGCAGCACCGTCTTACTGTGGTAACTGGGCAGTCGAGGCATTCGGATAGGAGAGATTAAGAGCCTCGCCCACCTCGTATCCCAAGACAAGACGTAGCAGCTGGCGCGCCTTCCCATTGGCCCTAGGGTGGGAAGCCCCGCCCCCCCCCCACGGCCTGGAGCCAATCACCGAAGGAGCGGGCGCAGGGTGAGGACTCCCAGACCCGCCTCTTTCAACCCCAAGACCCACTCCGTAGATAGGGTGGAGGGAAAGGAGAAGAATCGAGATGTTCAGACCCCAGAAAGGTGCCGTGGAAGGCGGACGAGAACCGCTGATGTACCTGCTTTAGCGTTAGTGTCACTGGAGGTAGGCGGGAAGCGGCCATAACTGTCGGGCGTACAACAGGATCCGCAACGCGCAGGAACGGAAGTGGGGGAACGACCAGGGGGCGGGGCGAGCTCGGTTTCCTGGGAGACGGCCTGCGGATTGTGCGCGAGAAACTTGGCGGTTGGGACTGACTCCTGCTGGTGTGGAATCCTCACCGGAAGCCTTGAGCAGGAAGCGTTACCTGTCTAAATTTTCTAATCTGTGAAATGTAATAATAGTTTCTGCGTCATAAATTGTTGTGAGAATGAAATAAGAATGGTAAGGCACTTAGCATAGTGCCTGGTACGTGGTTAAGTTTATTAAATGGAAGTTAATATTTAGGAGGAAGGAGTAGAAGCCCTCAACTACTATGCGAAAGGTTGGTTCGAACACACCCCGCCCCCACCCGAGGCGCCTGGGAAGACAAACCCGATGATCTGCTTCCAACAGGTTGCAGCCATGAAAATCCTATGGAGCACAGTTCTACTCTGCACACAAGGGGTGGGAATTGACTCCACGGCAACTGACAACATGCTATTTTAATTTCTCCTTTTTAAACGTGTGTAAATGCTAAAATTAAAAATGTTAATTTCTTTTGAAATTTGCAGCTAGCTTTTCTTTGCCCCCCCGTGTTCATCCTGCTCTTTTCTATTGCAAGCATTACCCAGAGTGGTAGGTAATCCTCATGATCGTCGTTTGTAATGGCTACCTAACAAGTCTTTTAAGTCGCTGCCCCATTGTAGTTTTAAACATTTTAAATCATTTATAACGAGAAACCGAATACCCTTACTCCTCAAGCTTTTTTCAAGTTGTTTTATTCTCCTCCCCACAATATACACCACACGCCCTTAGGTTATATAGTACTAGAAGTGGGGTTACTGAATATTTGCATTATTACTTTTCCAAAAAGGATCATACCGAATTAAAATGTAACCAAGAACACTCGCTCAATTACCCGTTTATTGAGCGCTAACTTTATTTAGGGCAGTGGTTTGTGCTGGAGCTCTAGACCCAGATTGCCTTGCTTGTTGGAATCCTGGTGCCCTCTTTTAGCTGCTCTGGCTATTTAACCTCTCCCGGCTGGTTTTCTCCTCTGTAAGGTGAAATAGGAGTGCCTGGGTGGTGGAAATGGTTGTGCTTGGTTGCTAACTGCAAGGGTTGTCTTTTTGAGTCCACTCAGAGGCACCGAAGAAAGGCTTGGCAATCAACTTCCAAAAAATCAGCCAGTGAAAACCCTGTGACACACATGGGGTCACCATGATTTGGAAACTGCCGCTTAACAGGGCAATTGGTACTGGTTTAAAGTGAAATTAAGTTTATTTCAGAGTTGTATTTTACATAATGCACTCAGAATAGGACCTCACATATCAGTACTTTGCAATCAGTAGCTCTTCTGAGCACTGTGAATGATGTAAACCCACAACCACATTGTCAATTACGTATTTTCAAATTCTGTGTAATAGATTAACAATACAAGTAATGGCTGATTCATTTTTTTCTTTGAAGTACTAGTGACATTAAATATTCCTCGCCACTTTTAGTTACGCTTATTTTGTGTCTGTTCATGACTTTGGTCCATTTATGGTTAGGACTTTTACCCTAATTTTATATGGCTATTTGCAAAGTTTGTTGTTTATGGTCATTTTCTTTATCTGTACAGAAGCTTTAAGTCTCTATCCAATCACATATTTTTTGTTTTCCTTTGATGCTTTTTCATCTTCAACCCCCGAGTTTTGTTACCCAGTTCTATTTTTTTTCCATTAGCCTTTTTTTTTTTTAATCATGCTTTAGGTGAAAGTTTACAGCTTAAGTTAATTTCTCATACAAAAATTTATACACATATTGTTATGTGACACTAGTTACAATCTCTATAATGTGACAGCACACTCCCTTTCCACTCCAGAGTTTCCCGTGTCCCAGCCAGCTCCTGTACCTTTCTGCTTTGTCATCCTGCCTCTGGACAGGAGCCGCCCATTTGGTCTCGTGTATCTGCTTGAACTAAGAAGCACACTCTTCGTATTTTGTTTTATAGTCCAGTCTGATCTTTGTCTGAAGAGTGGGCTTCGGGAATGGTTTTAATTCTGGGTTAAGAGTGTCCAGGGGCCATGGCTTTAGGGGTTCCTCCAGTCTCAGACCATTAAGTTTGGTCTTTTTTACATGAATTTGAGTCCTGCTCCACACTTTTCTCCTGTTCCATCAGGGACTCTATTATAGTCTTCCTTGTCAGGGAGGTCACTGGTGGTAGCCAGACACCATCTAGTTGTTCTGGTCTCAAGCTGATGGAGTTTCTGGTTTATGTGGCTCTTTTGTCTCTTGGGCTAAGATTTTCCTTGTGTCTTTGGTGTTCTTCATTCTCCTTTGCTCCACGTGGGTTGGGACCAATTGATGCATCTTAAGTGGCTGCTCACAAGCTTTTACATTGTCTCATTAATTTTTAAATATTTACTTCATCTATAATTTATTTTGGTTTATGGTGTGATGTGGATCTGTTCTTTTCCAGCTGCTAAACTATACTCTCAACACCATGTATTAAGTAATCTATCATTTCCCTGGGATCTGTGATGCCTGTTTGAGAAATCTGTCCAGTATTGTTTCTTCTTGGACTAGTATGTTGTTTTTTAATTTTTGTTGCTGTATTTTATGTTTAATTATCTGGCAGGACTACTCCCCTATAGTTTATCAGAATCTTCTATTTTGCCTTTAGTGTTCTGTATGACCTTTAGAAATGTTTTGTATCATTTCCCTCCAAATCATCTTAGAGTCTTTATTGGAATTTGGTTGAATGTACAAATTAACATTTTTATAACATTTCATCTTTCCATCCAGAAACATTCATTCATTCCAGACACTAGTCATACTGTCATGAATCATGTATGCTCCTGACTCTCAAAGACCCAGGTTTTGGGCAGGAAGATTAAATTAGTCAAATGTAGTGTTACAGATGACATATCCAGGTTCATACAGTGGGAGATCATTCTTCCCAGTGGGCATACCTGGGCTCAGTGATGGTCAGGCAAGCAAATTAGGTCAGAGGACTCCAGACAACGCGTGGAACACTGGCAGATTCCAGTGCTTTGCTGTGACCAGGTGACACACTGTGGTGGGGATGCTGGGAAAGATGAGACAGGAGAGTCAGGCAAGAGCCTTACAGGTCATGCCAAGAAGCTTGGATAGTGTCTTTGTTTACAACAGGGAGCTCTGCAGCATTTTTAAGCTGGAGAGATTTTTAGAAAAATCTCCTTGGATATTCTAAGATTCAGTAAGAAAGCAAAGACAAGTGATTAGTTGGGTTACCACTGAAGTAGTATAAAGAGCCTCTGCTGCTGTGTAGTCAGAGGAGAGGGGAAGAAAGGATAGAAGCACCTGGAAGTTGAACCAGACAAGATAATTTGGGGTATAGACAGAGGTGGAAAGGGGAGTAAGGCAGATGGTAGGCTGAGCTCCAAGTCTGTGAAGAGGGTGGCTGCTGGGGTGGTTAACCAGGATGGGGAATGTTGGAAAAGGAACTTTGGAGTAGAGGATTAGAACACAAGAGCTGCATTTTGAGCAGGATGAATTTGAAGTCTGTCACCCAGGTAGAGCTCCATCAGACATCTGAATTATAATTGAGAATGCTGAATGGTGGCTTTGCTGGACCTCTGGGTGGAGATCTGCAAGTCTTTTGCTTAGATGAGGTTGAGGCCATAGGAGCAGTGAAGTTGTCCGAAGTGAGCATTATCTTCTCCAAAATACTGAAGTCCAAAAACATGCTGCCTATTTCTTAAATGTCAGCGTTTACCTATTTGACCAAGGAGACGACAGTCAGAGAGAGACAGGAAAACCTGAAGAGCACAGTCAGCTTTGACATGGCAGACTGATTTCTCCCCACTCCTGCAAGCCCTGATGGCAGCCCAGCCTTGGTAACCTGCCCTAAGGGACTCAGGCATGTCATGGTTCTCACCCCATCAGTTCCTGGTAGGTCTCCTGTGACTCTGCTCCCATGCTTCCCAAACCCTTTGCCATCACAGCGTAAGTTGAAAATGGTACTCCGGGGTAGCTACAACCTGCTTACTGGAATTCCGACTGTCCCAGACCCCATGAGCTACCCCAGGGCCAAGGGATTCGCTGTTTTGGCATAGCATTTGGAAAGCTCTGGCTTAGATAGTACTGTTTAAAGGTAGATGTGATAGCTGCAGCATTGTCATAATATTGGTGTCTTTCCCTACCAGACCCATCCCTGCTGGAGGATTAAGCTTCCTGCCCTATTGAAGCTGGCTTAGCCACCTTGTGACTTGTTTTAGCCGATGGAATGTGAGTGAGAGTGACACGTGCTATTTTGGAGCAGAATCTTTATGAGCCATTTCTTGGTTCCACCAACTTGCTGTTTTCCCTCAGCCACAAGGCCAGCATATCACAGACAGGGACTGTTCCATCAGCCTTGGTCCTGAAATGAAGAGGACGGAGGTTGTGGGGTCAGGCTAGCACAACATAAACTACTGACAGCTGACTGCTGCAGCACAAGATCATTCCCCAAACACACCTTTTTACACTCCTCTATCGTATTCTATTAAGAATGGCCACAGATTACATCAACAGTGGTATATTTTTTAATAGGTTTCAGAATATAAGATGCATAGCTTTTTAGAATAAAAAATAATGATGTAACCTCAGGTACATGCTTTAGGACCCTTGGCTAAACAACAAGCAATCTGAGTCTTTGATGACCACCACAAAAGGGTGGCAGACTTCACAGTGTAACATGATAACACATGGAAATACATGATCACGCCATGGCATGTCGTCTACAAAAGAATATTCTGACAGTCAGGACATTAAATAGAACACAGCACGCAGTTTCAAGTATTCAAGCACTGCTTTCTGGAGACGTAAAAACTGTCTAAAAACCACCGACACATTTTGACTGGGGGAAAAGAAAATAGATGTAGCTGCTTAGTTCTTCTGGACACAGCATTTCTTTTCTAGGATGAGACTGACTCAGTCCAACTTGAAAGCAGTGTGAGGAATGGTTCTTCCCCTTAACTGTTAAGAAAAAAGATGAACTAAAGAAATAAATTACTACAACACAGGGACAATGGCACTGAGAGAATGAAATAAACAGAAAATCATCTGTTCATCATTGCATAGTCTCCAAAGCAGCAAATGTGGAAGAAGACACTGAAAAGCCACTTCATTTTTACACAGCCCAAGGATCATCTCCACTGATGACCTGGGCACCCATGATGTTTGGTTGCTTTATGAGAACACACACACCAAGTTTCCTACCCTTTAAAAGAAGGTAGTTTCTTTCACATCAAGCACAATAAGAAAACACACGCAAATGCTCGAGGAAACTCCGTCTCAGCCACCTAACAGCTTTTGGGTATGCGTGGCGGGCTTGCCAAGGCAGACCCTTGGAGCAGGGTCAAAAAGGGCAGCTCCCTTCTGTCCTTTGTTCAAAGGACTGGCATGGTCCTGTGCTCCTGGCAGCATCTCCTCAGGCCCATTAGGGAAGGCAGCTGGCAGGGCCCCCCGTGAGGGGCGTGGCCTCCTGTCAGGTCATGGCTTCAAGACAGGCCAGAAGGTACTGAGGCTTGACACCTGCTGCAGCTGCTCATTCCCTGCCCCAGGCCTGTTAGAAGAACCATGGCCTAGGCAAAGCAAGAAGCCAGAGAGCTTCCTCTAGGCTCTGAAATCACAGAGTAAAAGAAAAATCGACAGTGCAATAAAATTTGTAGCTGTTGAATGACTTTTTCTAAGTCAGAAACAGTTGTCCAAATGCAAGCACCCGGACAAAAAGTGTGCCATTCAGTCCACAGTTTAAAATGTCTCACTTTGGACTGTGTTCTTCCTGTTCTATGGGTGGTCGAAGGCCGTCACCAACTCAAACCACTGCCTGAGAGCATCACTGAGTGTCTCGGGAAGCGCGTTCATATCGCGAAGAATTATATAGAACGGGAACGGGAACTCCTCCATGTAGGATCGGATTTCAGGCATCTCTCCAGGTCCTTTAAATATTGGTACTTTAATGTCCAAGATAGAATCCTGTCAACAGAAGACGTTTTGAAATAAAACGAAAAATAAATCAGTGTCGTTCTAGCCCTTCTATCTCTCTTGCTGACAATTTTTAAATCTGTGCCTAATTCCTGCATGAAACTAGTTTCTATTTACGAAGTAGAACAGCATTCTCCTCATTAAGGAGGAGACAGAGCCCTTGCTTCAATGTGACAGAGAGAAAGAACACTCCCCCTGGAACAGAACTGCCCCTTAGGCATACACTGATAATTCCATCTGTGAGGAGCAGCCTGCTAAGATCAGAGTGTGGAAAGGGCTGGTCCACATTTTCAGAATGGACAGAGCCCAACACCAAGGCTGCAATAACGTCAATGATGTTGTAGAGAGGGGAATCCTGCCCCCCAGAGTAGGATTGAGCACAGTGCGTGATGAAGAGGATGGTCTCTGGAGTCAGTCTGAATTCTGGCTCTACCACTCATTACTCATAACCTGTCTGTGCTTCTGTTCTTCATCTGTACAGTGGGATAATCAACCTTATCCCTACTTTAGGAGCCCTGCTGGCACAGTGGTTAAGTGCTTAGCTGCTAACTGAAAGGTCAGCGATTTGAGCCCTACACTTCACTAGTTTATTCTGAAGATCAAATGAGAAAATACTTACGAAGTGCCTAGAACAGTGCCTGACAGAACTCTGTGAATGTCAGGAGTTCTGTGTATGGCAGAGCAACCCAGGCCATGTTTCAGGTAAAACAGGCTGAGGGGAATCTCTACTTTTTCTCCAGAAAAGATGGCTTTTTTAGCAGTCAACTCACCCGTGAATTGGGATTGTCCAACACAACAAAAATGACAAAGATGTTAGCATTGCGAGCAGCCTGAACTGCTGCTAGGACTCTTTCTTTGCCCTCAAGGAAAAGCCCGCGTCCATCGGAGACCACCAGGAGGAGCTGTGCAGTTTCTGTAGTAGCACATGAGAGGAAGGAAGAGAACAGAATGAACACCTATTTTTAACAAAACTACCTAAATTAAGACAGATTAGTGTAGGTTCCTCTGTACTATCAAAACCAAACATCTATGAACCTGATGCACTTGGGCACAAAGGGGGTCTCTGATTAGATCTATTGGTTAGGAAGCGAGCCAGAGACAAGGCTGGGCGGACACACTCATTCTAAGCTTCTATCAATAAAGCAGCTATTCCCAAAAGTGCTTCAGGGACTGTCAAATCCAGAAACAACTTCATTCCAGAGCATGTATGAGAATTAAAATACATGTTTACATCTTATAAAGTACAAAAAAAATGACAGTACTGAGTAGCCCACTGGAAGAAAGCGTCCAAATCAGAAACCTGGAGCTGTGTCTTCCAACTTTCAGCGTGTGTATCACCTTCAGATTTTTGTCAATTTCTGGTACCTAATACCTGTATTATTTTTTATTGAAGTTGACTCACTTAAACAAAAACTTAAATAGAAGAGAACCATAAAAATAAACACAGTGAATCAAAAATTGTTTTAAAAATTTTAGCTACGTAATTTTGAAAACCTCCCCCAGTGTGGGACTAACTTCCATTCCCTATTCCCTACTTCCACCATGATCTATTCAATATTATAGCACAACTGGTTTATCAAATGTCCTGTGAACATACCATGCAAATTTTGAAGTCCATGGTTTTATTCTTGCTATGTTTCCTATAGGCAATGCCTCCTTAATATCACTCATACGCCTCTTAAATATGAGAAATGTTCAGAGCTCAACCCAAAAGCAATCCACTAAATCCTTTCCTAATCCAGACAACATCTCTCCTTACTCTAACCCAGCAGCACCTTGATAAAATATAAATCTTTTTGCATATGCGTTGATAATAAACACATAGGTGAGGCTTCCTCAGTGTTCTCTGAATTGACAAAAACTGTTAGTTTAACTTAATTTAAATAAAGACTGCCCTGGTTAAAAAAAAATATATTTTAGCTATACAATGTTGCCAACTAAAGATTATATAGTGCCTAAGGGTTCTCTTGTTTCTCTCAAGGAAGTTTAGCAAATGTTAACAGACAAGTCAATGATTTGCTTCAAACAGGAAATTTCTCCATGATGTAATCAGGACTGAGATTTTGAAAAGGGCTGGATAAAAAATTGGTGTGTTTCAAGCCACAAATCAATTGTGGTTAGATTATCTGGTTTTTAAATTATGCTCCTGTCTGCTTTCCTCTGTTATTGACTATTACAGAACAATCATTCACACACACCTCATTCCTTTCGTTCACCACTCTGAACTCAATATATCAAGTATATACTAGCTAATTACAAACTAGTTCATTTGTGCCTAATTCCCATAGCTTATTAGCCTCAGGAATATATGTTTAATAAAATTTTTTGAATGAATGAATAATTGAGTAAAAAAATTCCATCAACGCTGAACACCTTGCCATCTCCTGTGTATGTCTTTAAAAATTAAAAACTGGTGACAGGGTCCAGTGAGATGAAACCAACAGCTCGTGAATGCAGAGAACAGGGAGGCATTTTGTTAGCAAAGAGGAAGGAATGCAGCTCACCTGGACTGATGTTTTGTGAGAGCTGTTGAGCAGCTGCAAACATGTTGGCTGAGGACTCCAGAAACTAAACCAGAATCAGAAAAAGACAATTAGAAAACTATTTTAACTCTCTTCCTATTGTCACAGAGACTGAAATTACTTCTGACACCTGAATGATTTTCACATCTCAGGTCTAGAGGCAATCAAGCTGTCCCTTCCAGCCACTGCATGAAGATGGAAGAGCCTTGTGCTGCTTGGCTTTCACCCTTGGGTACTGGCACTCTCCAGTAAAGACAGACATGTGTTTCCAGTATATACCCCGCTGATGCTCTGCAGGCCCTCCCACAGGAAAAGAAATACTGCCCCAGGTGGGTAAGAACTCAATAACCCCTAAATGAACCAAACACCTGTCTTCTTTCAAGAAAAGAAAATATCTAAGCAAATAAAGAAGGCAAGAAAACCAAAATGTCCACTGCAACGTAAAGAAAAGAAGATAAATTAGAGCAGAAATCAGGACAGAATTATATCCCAGGCTCTGTTCTGAACTTTTTATGTCATCCTGAGCAAGTCCCTGGCTTTATATCACATTTCTTTTCTCTGGGCTAAACAGGGGAGAGAAATCAGCCTTGATCCACTAATAAGGGTACTGGGAGATGGCTGTGTCTTTATAAAATGCTCCAAGTCTCTCAGAAAAACAGAGGCAAAGTCCACTGATTTTTGAGGAACTGAGAAAAAGGGCCACACCTTTTGAATAATGGATGCCAAGGAAGTTTCAATTCCAGTGGAACGCAGGCTGAAGTTTTAGGAATATTCTACATTATAAATTTTACTTGTCTTACTTGTCGTATTGGGGGACAAAAAGTGCTAAAGATTATGTCTCTCATATACCAGCTTAAGAATAACTATGAAGAACTCATTTGATTTCGTCAGCATACCTGAGCAATCTTGGTTTTCTTCTGTTGGAATTTGCAGAGCCGTAGAATTTGGGAACCCGAGTAATCACTGAACTGCTCATGGAATGGGTGTAACAGTTTTACAGACTCTCCAAAACTTGAGGGGAGGGAAAACCAAATACAAAGGGAGTTATTTTTTGTTGTGTGATCAAAATCAGAAAGCAAGGCTGTGAAAAGGTTTTTCCCAATGGGATTAAAATACACCCATACCTGCACACCGCAATCTGACCCACTTCCAGGAGGGTTAGAGCATTTCCAATCATAGCTAAAGATTCAAATGCAAGCTGTGAAATAGAAAATTAAGGGTTGAAGGAATTAGAATATCCTTTAGACTCTAGACCAGTGCCTCTCAACCTTTTTCACATGAAGATTCCCCCCAAAACATTATAACATTATTTTTTTATGTCACACGGGAATATCAACAAGGCTATTCCCTACCAACCCAGGGGCTCTGGCAGCCTGACGCCCTGCCTGGTACCACAAATGCAGAAACTCTGAAGCCATCTAAGTGCGCTTCCATACACTGGTAGGAAACATCTGCTCTAGACATCATCCAGTAAGAATGAGCTTGGAAAATTTGGTGTATAAAATTTGTCTTTCCTTTCTTTTTCTTTACTACCTAAAATGTATCCTCTTATGGGGTAAACAAAATGTAAAACCAATCTAAAAATCATACACAGTAACATTAAACTGTAGAACTATAATAGAAAACTTCATTACCACCTTCATAAACGACAGCATAGTTTTAGAATTTAAATTCATCCAAGATGATAACAATGACAGTTAACAGTGATGACGAATGACAGCAGCAACTAACATCTACCAAATACATACCAAGTGCTAGGCACCTAACTGAGTGCTCCACCTACATCACCTCATTTAATTCTCTTAAGAACTCTAGTCTGAGGTAGGATTATAATCCTCCTTTTTCAGAAGAAGAAGTAAATAAGACTGGACAGCCCCATAAAACAAAACGGGACTAATGAGGCACAGCAGTCCAGGGACAAGGACTAGAAGGCAGAAGGGGACAGGAAAGTTGGTGATAGGGAACCCAAGGTTGAGTAAGGACAGTGTTGACATGTAATGGGGTTGTTAACCATTGTCATAGGGCAACGTGTGTACTAACTGTTTAATGAGAAACTATTTTGTTCTGTAAACCTTCATCTAAAGTGAGAATAGCAGTACAACTGGAAGAGTGTAGTTGATGTCACTGAACTGTGCATGCAGAAATTTTTGAAATGGTGTATCTTTCGCTATGTATAGTTTCACAAAAAAAAAAAAAAAGGTCGAGAAGGGAGAGGGTTGACATGTCGTGGGGTTGTTAACCAATCTCATAAAACAATATGTGTACTACTGTTTAATGGGAAACTATTTGTTCTGTAAACCTTCACCTGAATTTAAAAAAAAAAAAAAGAAGGCAAAAATAAAATTTATTAAAGGAAAAAAAAAAAAAAAGAAGTAAATAAGTTGCCCAAAGTCATATGGAATTAAGTGGGGAAGCTGGGATATGAACCAGGCTCAGAAGTTACACTCTAACCTTTTCCAAAAGAACACAGACATTTTAGGATGCTCACTGGTTCCTGTTAGGTAACAGCACCACTGCAGGAACAACAAACACTCTGCAGCGTCCATAATGGTGGATCAGACCCAATCCTAATCAGGCTCCTAAGCCCGGTTAATACTGATGAAATATCAACTCTAGATAATTTCAGGCTTAAGGAAATGTATACTGAATAAATTTATTTTTTAAATCAGAGGTTTCAAATATTATGTTATGCATGGTCTTAAGAATAGTGTATAATGGGGTTGTACTTTGCATTTTATGGAAAATAAACATTGTCCGATTTATTTATTCTGCAGCTAGACAATAGCATTGGCAGGGTTAAGAAACAAAACAACAATTTTAAAGGCTCACAACAGTCAGGGACCAAGATATTTGAGACATCCTGAAATTGCCCCCTTTGAACTCTTATTTTAATTTTGCGTCTTCTCAAACATGGCACCACATTCTCAGAACAGGTTAATAGGTACTTCAAAGTGTTTCTGCCAAATCATATTAAAACATTTAGGTTGCCTGTGAAAAATGATACCATATTAATTTCTCATCTAATTGCCACTACATTTCTCTACCTTACCTGTTTGGTATGGTTGTCTACCATGCTGGAAGAATCATCGATGGCCAAACAAATCTGATACTGGCGTTTATTGGGCTTGGTCCTTCGAAGCCAAATTTTGTCTTTTCGAAACTGACTGGCAATGTATGGGATGACCTTGCGCATGTTCAGTCGCTTCCCAGTTCGATAGTCTCCTCTATAAATTCCCCAAAGACAACAGAGATCAGTTAACAACTGTTCATCCCTGGAGAACATTAGTAATACCTTACAGACAAAATCAAATAACTAGAAACCTGGCACAGTGAGTGTTACTGTCAACTGGACGTGTGTGTGATACCAATAATTAGGTGCCTCCAGAAAAGCTAAGACACAATAAAAATTTTAGAAAAACATGTTTGCATTAATATTAAATCTTGAATTCTTTTTGCTATTCTAAAACTATGATTTTGAACGTATCTTTGAAAAGACCTAGGTGATTTATATATGCACCAAGTACACCCTGAAGGTGTATGGGAAGACTCAGCCAATTTTCCCATCAGATATTAATGAAGAGAAGAAACTGCATTCATACCAAATATCACAGAAACATTTGTGGTAGAAATAATAATAATAATAAAAAGAAAAAAACAGGGCAAGGAACACGGTACTAGTGTCTCTGTGGCAGAGACAGCGACCCAGAAGCCAGCACCATAAATGGTTAGGTACTAAGCTCGACAGAGCTGGCAACACTGCCATCTGTTCAAGACCCTGTGGGCATGCCCAGTGGAGAAGGCTTACTTCAGTTTGGCTGCCTGAGTAGGCTCTAATATGAGGCGAAGCTGTTCACACAACTGTTGTGAAAGAGGCGCAGTTAAGGCCAGATAACTCTGCCACATCTCAGCTGCAGCCCTCTCCTGTGACAACAACAAAAAACATAAGTTAATCTTACATTGTCAGGGCCAACCAAAGACATTACACCAAGACGACAGCTTGAGGCAAAGGAGTAGAAAATGACATGCATGAACTTTCTCAACAGAAACACTTTACAGAGTCCATTTAGCATCTCTCAGCAAGCTACTATCTAATTCTTCTGATTAAAAATGTCTCCTCTAACACCAAAACCATACCCCACTTCCAAGTGATAAAGAATGAAACAATAGGCAGTAAAATCTTAGAACTCCTGATCAAATAAATGCCTTATTCACATCATCTACAAAGGAGGCAGGGCCAAGATGGCGGAGTAGTCAGACACTTCTGGTGGACCCTCTTACAACAAAGACCCGAAAAAAACAAGTGAATCGATTACGTATGGCAATCTGGGAGCCCTGAACATCAAAGGCAGAGTTGAGGAACCGGACCAGTGGCAGGAGGAGGGAGAGAGGCAGTTTGGAAGCAGCAAGGAGTTGCCAGAGCTGACCCGGCAAGAGCCTGAGCTCTTCAGACCTGATCAGCTTGGGGATGAGCGGTGAGGCAGGCAAACTGTGGTGCTCTGGAGACACGTTTTCCACACTGGGAGAGAGCCAGTACTAGACAGTCTACTCGCCCACCCAGAACCAGTGAGAAGCAGCCCTAGATCGGCAAAAGATAAGTACTTGTATACAGCCTACCGCACGGATCAAAAACACCCCTCTTTGGGAAAAACCTCTCTCCCATTTACCTCCCTGCTCCCTGCTCTGCACTGGGTCCTGGACTGGCTTCAGCAATTGCCCAGTCCCCTGGGCCAGAAGTAGGATCTGTCACAAGCCCGGGCCCATTCTCCCGGCCTTGGAGAGTGAACAAATTAAAAAATGGGAAAAAATAAACTGCCAGCTCCCCTAAGTCAGGAAACCAAGGTAGGCAAGGCTCCTTGGCTCAGGCCCAGGCATAAGGGATTCACAGACTTTGAGTGCCTTCCCCCCTGAATAGACTTTTGTGGGCCCATCTCAACAGTGTAGGCCCTCATTACCCCAATAAAACAGGGTATATACTGGAAGTCTAACTTCAACTGTTTCAGCTGTGGAGTGGCAGGTTTCTGAAGTGGCAGGTTCGTGACATTTGACACTGCTCTGCCCATTAAGCAGGGTCTTCACTTACCCACATCAGGGGCCTAAGGAATGGTGGCTCCACCCATGCCACCTAGCCACCTGTGATAAGGGCCCATGAATAAGAGGTGCCCCCCAGTCCTTACAGCCAACAGCATTAGGTGCTCATAGTCTGGCTGCAAAACCCACTCACCTAGGCGCTCTAGGGAACAGGGACACGCCTTCCTCCTGGACACTCGAGTGTGGTCATCAGCCCCCTGCCTTGCTCAGAGTGTGTCCCCCTGCTGCAGACAGATGCCTGTGCCTACACCAATCACCCATGCCTGTCTAGGACTGTAAGTGAGAGCCTACACCACACACTTGGTGGCTATCTACCTGGGCACCTGAGCTGAATCCATATAGGAGGAGTGGGTGGACTCCTGAGCTAACATACCTAGTAACAGATCTAACCACCTGATGACAGGGCATTAGAGCTTCAAAGGTGCCAATAATCGAACTAGCTCACATGAGCAGCCTATTTGGGCATATCAAAACAAAACAAGAAGCTAGGACACAGTAAGCAAACATAAAATAAATAAATATAATAACTTATTGGTGGCTTGAGGACAAAAGTCAATATCAAATCACATAAACAGGCAATCCATGATGGCTTCAGCAAGCTTCCAAAATACAGAATCTAGAAATTTTCCAGAGGAAGAAAATTTCTTGGAATTACCGGAGGTGGAATACAAAAGATTAATATACAGAACTCTTCAAGAAATGAGGAAGGAAACTAATCAAAATGCAGAACATGCAATAGAGGAAATTAAAAAGATTAGAGAAGAGCATAATGACAAATTTAACAGGCTGCAAGAATCCATAGAGAGACAGCAATCAGAAATCCAGAAGATTAACAATAAAACGTCAGAATTAGACAATTCCATAGAAAGTCACAGGAGCAGAATTGAGGCAATGGAAGTCAGCATTAGTGAGACTGAAGATAAAGCACTTGACACCAACTTATTTGAGGAAAAATCAGATAAAAGGATTTAAAAAAATAAAGAAACCCTAAGAATTATGTGGGACTCTAACAAGAGGAATAACCTATGAGCGACTGGAGTACCAGAACGGGGTGGGGGGCGGGATAAAAGAAAATACAGAGAGAATTGTTGAAGACTTGTTGGCAGAAAACTTCCCTGATATTGTGAAAGATGACAAGATGTCTATCCAAGATGCTCATCGAACCACACATAAGGTAGATCCAAAAAGAAAGTCACCAAGACATATTATAATCAAACTTGCCAAAATCAAAGATAAAGAGAGAATTTTAAGAGTGGCTAGGAATAAACGAAAAGTCATCTACAAAGGAGAGTCAATAAGAATAAGGTTGGGCTACTCAGCAGAAACCATGAAGGCAAGAAGGCAATGGGATGACACAGATAAAGCCTTGAAAGAAAAAAACTGCCAGCCAAGAATTCTATATCCAGCAAAACTGTCTCTCAAATATGATGGTGAAATTAGGGCATTTCCAGATAAACAGAAGTTTAGGGAATTTGCAAAAACCAAACCAAAATTACAAGAAAAACTGAAGGGAGTCCTCCGGTTAGAAAATCAGTAACATTAGATAACAACCCAAGACTAGAAGAGAGGACAGAGCAACCAGATGTCAACCCAGACTGGGAAGTTACAAAGTAAATCAAAGCTAAAACACTGAAAATAGGGAAACAGATGTCAATATGTAAAAGATGACAACATTACAACAAAAAATAGGGACTTAAAAATGTAGACATAGATTTTTCATATGGAGAGGAAGTCAAGGCGATATAAAGAAATAAAAGACTGGCATAAACTTAGAATAATAGGGGTAAATATTAAGGTAACCACAAAGGAAACTAACAATCCTGCAAGTCAAAATAAAAAACTAGAAAAATAAAAAGACTTAGCAAACACAAAATCAACAACAGTGAAAAAGATGAAAAGAAAATACACAAAGAAAAACAACTCACCACAGAAAATTAAGTGGAACAAAGAAACTGTGAACAACACACACAAAAAGACATCAAAATGACAGCACTAAACCCATACCTATCAATAATTATGCTGAATGTAAATGGACTAAATGCACCAATAAAGAGACAGACAGTGGCAGATGGGATAAAAAAACATGATCCGTCTATATGCTGCCTACAAGTGACATACCGTAGACTTAAAGACACAAACAACCTAAAACTCAAAGGTTGGAAAAAAATATATCAAGCAAACAACAGTTAAAAAAGAGCAGGAGTGGCAATATTAATCTCTGACAAAATAGACTTTAAAGTAAAATCCACCACAAAGGATAAAGAAGGACACTATATAATGATAAAGGGTCAATACACCAGGAGGACATAACTATAATAAATATTTACACACCTGTCTTAGTCATCTAGTGCTGCTGTAACAGAAATACCACAAGTGGATGGTTTTAACAAAGAGAAGTTTATTTCGTTACAGTAAAGTAGGCTAAAAGTCCAAATTCAGGGTGTCAGCTCCAGGGGAAGGCTTTCTCTCTCTGTTGGCCTTCTTATCAATGTTCCCCCAGACTAGGAGCTTCTCCTCGCGGGGATCCTGGGTCCAAAGGACACGCTCTGCTCCCGGCACTGCTTTCTTGGTGGTATAAGGTCCCCCTGTCTCTCTGCTCACTTCTCTCTTTTATATCTCAACAGATTACCTCAGGACACAATCCAATCTTGTAGACTGAGTCCTGCCTTACTAATACAACTGCCACCCATCCTCCCTCATTAACATTACAGAAGCAGGATTTACAACATACAGGAAAATCACACAATACCAGGAATCATGGCCCGGCCAAACTGATACACACATTTTTTGGGGGACATAATTCAATCCATGATAGCACCCAACAACAGGGCTCCAAAATACATAAACTCTAACAGCACTGAAAACAGAGATAGACAGCTCTACAATAGTAGTAGGAGTCTTCAACACACCACTCTTGGTGAAGGACAGAACATCCAGAAAGAAGCTCAACAAAGACACAGAAGAGCTAAATGCTACAATCAGCCAAATTGATCTCAGAGACATATACCAAACACTTCACCCAACAACAGCCAAGTATACTTTCTTTTCCAACACACATGGAACATTCTCCAGAACAGACCACATACTAGGCCACAAAGCAAGCCTTAACAAAATCCAAAGCACTGAAATATTACAAAGCATCTTTTCTGACCTTAAAGCCATAAAAGTAGAAATCAACAACAAAATCAAACACATGGAAACTGAACAACACCTTGTTCGAAAACTACTGCATTATAGAAGAACTTAAGGATGGAATAAAGAAATGCACAGAATCAAACGAGAATGAAAACACATCCTACCAGAACGTCTGGGACACAGCAAAAGCAGTGCTCAGAGGTCAGTTTATAGCAATAACTGCATGCATCCAAAAAGAAAAAAGGACCATAATCAAAACATTAACCCTACAACTGGAACAAGTAGAAAGAGAGCAGCAAAAGAAGCCCTCATGTGCCAGAAGAAAGGAAATAATAAGAATTAGAGCAGAATTAAATGAAATAGAGAATAGAAAAACAATTGAAAGAGTTAACAAGTCCAAAAGCTGGCTCTTTGAAAAGATCGACAAAACTGATAAACCACCGGTAAAACTGACAAAAGAAAAAGAGGAGAGGAAGCAGATAACCCGTATAAGTAATGAGATGGGGGATATCACAACAGATCCAACTGAAATTAAAAGAATCATGACAGAATACTATGAAAAACTGTAACAAATTTGAAAACCTGGAGGAAATGGACACATTTCTGGAAACTCACTACCTACACCTAAACTAACAGAAACAGAGGTAGAACAACTAAATAAACCCATAACAAAAGGAGAGATTGAAAAGGTAATTAAAAAACTCCCAACAAAAAAAAAGGCCTGGCTTGGATGGCTTCACTGGAGAATTGTACCAAACTTTCAGAGAAGACTTAACACCACTACTACTAAAGGCATTTCAGAGCATAGAAAAGGATGGAATACTCCCAAACTCATTCTATGAAGCCACATCATCTACAAAGAATACAAGCACCAGTCAAACGGGGAGAGAGATGTGACTGTGAATTCGATGCCAGCAGATCAGCCACTTAATCATGGTCACAGAGAAGCAACATTGACAAGTGACACACTCAGCAATGTGCTTATTTCCTGGTCAGGATTTTTCTGCCAACTGTGGTGGAGCACTCAGTACACACATGTGATGGGAACGATGATGATCTACCCCCACAACACTCACATTTCTTTTTAAGAAAAAAGGAATTTTAATGCAATATCTCAGAGGATCTAAGAAGTAAGTGCACTTGAACTGCACAAAGGATGCAGAAGAAGGAAAGCCATTAGGAACTTACTTTCTTCTCAAACTTCCCCACCCAAAGTGGTATGTTTTGACTTCTCTGTGTACTTCTCCTTCTCTTCCACTACCATTCTTTGCTTCTCCTGATTTTTATGCTTCTCACTGCTCACGGTCACCCCAGTTCCTGACACGGCTTCTTAGTTCAAGTTCTAGGAGTGGACAACCTAGAGTGACTGAGTCCTAATTCTAAATTCTTTCTCTTTTAATTGATTAATTTTGATTTATTGTACTTTGGATGAAGGTTTACAGAACAAATTATTTCTCATTAAACAATTAATACATATTGTTTTGTGACATTGGTGGCCAACCCCATGATTTGTCAATACTCTCCCCTTCTCAACCTTGGGTTCCCCATTACCAACTTTGCTGTCGCTCCTGCCTTCTAGTTCTTGCCCCTGGGCTGATGTGCCCATTTAGTTTCGTTTTGTTTTATGGGCCTGTCTAATCTTTGGCTGAAGGGTGAACCTCGGGAGTGACTTTATTACTGAGCTAAAAGGGTATCTGGGGGCCATACTCTAGGGCTTTCTCCAGTCTCCATCAGGCCAGTAAGTCTAGTCTTTTTCTGTGAGTTAGAATTTTGTTCTACATTTTTCTCCAGCTCTGTCCAGCACCCTCTATTGTGATCCCTGTCAGGTGGTGGTGGTAGCCAGGCACCATCTAACTGTGTTGGATTCAGTCTGGTGGAGGCTGTACGCATACATATTTCTGGTTAATCTACACTGCTACATTAAGTCATCCAGCCATAATCCAAGACGCTTGAACTGAGGATAACACAGGATAGACTTCTGCTGCTTCCCCCTCCTTCCTTTTCTGGCTGCCTGGTTTTTCAACCCGTCACATCTATTCTCACATCCATTACAACCATTACAGAGCCAGCAACAAAACTTAAAGGAACTAAACACATCAGATTCTCCACTGTAATTAAGCTACAAACCTAGAGGCAAAGCAGGCAGAAAGCAATGGATCCGTCTTAGGCTTTAGGGTTGTAATTGTGTTCATATGCCCAGTCCCTTTCACAAAGATAGTGGGAGCTAAGAACCTACGTTTATTGTATCTTCAAAAAAAAAAAGTCAAGATATTTTATGAAAAACCAGTGACTTACTTCTACTGGATTTCCAGATTCATGTGGCTGCCATGTCTCCAGCTGTCTCTCCAACTCCTGTCTTAGCTCACTGGGATCTTTTAGAAAGGGCTAAGAAGAAAAAGCCACAGATGAGACAGGGCCCAAGTTGGAATCACCAACTTATTATCACTGGCTGTCTCCTTTCCCACAGGATGAGCTCCAAGTATACAGCCAAATGTTTCTGAGACTCAGAACTTAAGCAAATTTAATGGCACAATGAGAAGATGCCAAATAACCATTCTTCTCCTTTTCATTTTGGAGAAACAACACGGGTAAAGAAAGCCTCTTACATGCATAAATCCACCCCAGCAAACAAAAACAGGAAGAAAATACCCGTGAAGTTAACAATAATGAAAATGTTCTTTGATTAATCTAGACTGCCACAAAGTCAAACTATTAGGGGAAAGAACTCAGTTATACTGCCCTTCCTAAATGCTGGCAGTACTTAACCATCATAAACTGTTAATTTTCCTGAAGGCCCCCCACACAAGGACAGTCTCCATAAGATGAGTGGACAGGAGAACAGGAGGCCTGAGGACCATCACGCCATTACACACAAGTCAGGGCACTGATCACTCCTCGCTGTGACCCTGGGGCTGTGGGAACAGTGTCACCTGCTTAGACAGCACCTTTCACACACTAAAAATTTTGAGGAGGACATTATAGCCTAAAACAACCGGATGGTCCACAAAGTTCTAAACATAAAGGTTTAAAAAGCAATTCAAAATTTACATTTTATAAACTTATTGAAAAGCAGTAATTTGTGAAAGTTCTAGTACCTGGAGAATCCTGTCCATCAGGAACTGATGGGCTGTGTGAACGGTCGAGTCTCTGCTTCTCTCGGGTTTCTCGTTCTCTGTCTCCTCGAGGGATTTGTCTGTCCCGGGGTTTTGATCTTCCTCTGTCTTAACGCTTTGGGCCTTCATCTCCATCTCATCAACACCTATTTTCATACAAGTATATAGTTTTACTTATTATAGTATTAACATAAAAACTCAGCCTTCTCTATTGCCTGTCAATCCTAACAATTGATGCTGGATCAAACTTGGCTCATTTACTACCTAACACATTTTCAGTGGTGATTCTATGTGCTCCGTCTCCTTCAGACAGCCACCGTGGATCCTTATTCCCTTAACTTCCCCTCCTCTCCACCCTCAGGTGGAGCTGAAGGCAGCTCTTCTGGGGAGGGGAATAGAGCGCAGGCTGTTGTTTATTCTAACAAGGCCTGAAACTATGTGATTCTTTAAACTATGTGAATGATAAAAATAAAAAGTAAAATAAATAAAACTATAGCTCTATTTTACAGATCAGGAGACTGAGGCAAAGAAAAGGCAAATAATTTGCCTCAATCTGTGAAGCTGGTAAGAGGCAAAGCCTGGATTTGAATCTGGTGCTGTCTAATAACAGAGCTATGCTTCCCCACTGTCATATAATGGCAACTGTGTCAACACCCCTGAGAGACAGGAATGGGGCAGAAGAAAAAGGCTTTGAATTTGGCAGGCATTTTCTGCATTTATTTCAATGAAAATACAGCTGTTCTTTAAAGCGCTGAATTCTTGTCTTTTTTAAATAGTAGCACTTGGTCAACACTGAAATGGAAACTGGATGTAAGAAGTTTTATTACTTTTTCACATACATTTTCCCTATCCTATTTCTTTTAATACTTTACTGTATTTTATGCTAATACTGTATACTTTTATGTAACCGAAAACATCTTTTCTTTAAGAACATTATCACAGCTGGGATAAATGTTCTATTCTGTTTTCTTCTACATATTTTAAAAAGACTGATGTATTTTGTCTAAAACACAAGTTTTGAGGCTTCCTTGAAGGATGGAGTCCAGCAATACCACCCCAACATCCCCTACCCCACCCCTTGCTGCTTCCAAACAAAAATAGTGAACTCTTGATACTCCATTTAGATAAAAAACACTAAGCCTTGCAGTCACCAGGGTAAAATATACCTAAGCCATGGGTTAGGACACAGAAGAGATAAGACAGACTATAGGACAAGAGAAATGACTTCTCTCGGTCAGAGAGTTCAGGTGGGATTTGTTCACAGTAGGACTCACCAGGGCCTGCTGTGGTCCCTGACTTGACCTCCTCTGGCTTCAGCTGATCCGTGTTTACTGCTTTGAGCTCCTCCTGTTCCTCTGTGTCCATGAGGGCATCCTCTATGCCCTCCTCTTCCTGATCCTTGCTGGGGGCTTTTGCAGACTGCTGCTGCTCCTTGCTGGCCACATCTGCCAACAAAACACACACACACAGTTTAGGTCTTTGCAGAAGAAAGTAACGATGTGTGAGCTATGGTTCTGTCATTTCTAATTCTCCTAATGTCAGTTCTGCCACTGACCAGCTACGTGGCTTGGACACGATGCTTGGCTTGTCTGTGCCCAAGATTTCCACTGACCTATTGATGTAACTGCCCATTCCCTACCTCCCACAGAAGCTAAGAGGATAAAGTGTAACTATAAATGTGACAGGACTACAGAAATAGGGTGGTTAACTGGGTTTCTGTTGCTATGGCCAGAAGAGTGAACCAGAACAAACAGGCTGGGAACATGGCTCATGGCAGCTATAGGAAGTGTCCTCCATTACCAGCTTGTGCATAGGTAACCTGTAGTGATTAAGGACACAGCAGGGGCCTAGAAAGACTGACATGGGAATCCTAGCATCATTGTCTTAGACAAGTTCTTATACTGCTTTGGCCTCAGTGTGCCCCTCTGTAAAATGGAGATAGCCTAGCTCATAGGATTACTGGAGGAATCACAAATTCAGGCAGCAAAGGCTCAAAACAGTCTTTGTCACAAAGTAAAAGCTCAACACATGGTAACTCTTATTATTATTGCTTTTCCCAAACCAAACCCGCTGTGGTCAAGTAGATTCCGTCTCATAGCGACCCTACAGGGCAGAGTAGAACTACCCCATAGGGTTTCCAAGGCTGTAAATCTTTATGGAAGCAGACTGCCACATCTTCCTCCTGCAGAGCAGCTGGTGGGTTCAAACCACTGACCTTTCAGTTAGCAGCTGAGTGCTTTAACTACTGCGCCATCAGGGCTCCTCTTATTGCTTTTACTTTTTAAAAATATGGGAAAGGGAGAGAAAAAAAGCAATCCAGGGCAGAATAATCATTTTTGTACCTCTACATGAGGTTGATACTATCAACACTACCTGACATATTAGGAATGAAACTGTACAAAGTAACCAAGAGAACTGAGGAGAGACTGACTGACAACTACCTCCCTACCTTCCTACGCTGACATTTGTTCCTTCTCTTTTCATGTATGGGGAAAAACAAAATACTTCATGTTTGCAGCTCCTGCCATGGCAGGGACTCACCGGAAGGTGACTATGCAGAAATGTTCAGGGCTAAGGAACCCAGAGATTGGCGCTGCATTTCAATGTGGTCAACTTTACCAAGGATATTTAAAGGGCTTACACTAAAACCAGCTCCCCCTAAGCATTTACACTTGGCTGTGGATACGCCATAGCAAAACCAAACTGTATTTCTGCACATTTCCTATTAGAGAAAAAATAATTTAAAAAGCCATTTCTTCTCCCTCCTCATATAATTCTGTAATAACACCTGGCAGGAAAACAATCACGCATAATACCATAGGTCTGTGCGTCGTAAGCGTCGCTGCCTTGTTGAATGTGCTCAAAGGCATCCGCTTCCTCCACCTGGGCCTGGGGCTGGGCTGGCCCCTGCTCAGGATGGCTGTCCGAATCCATGGTCTTCAGCCTCTTATGCACACGCTCATTGTGATCACCCATGCAGCGCTCATTGTCAGCCTGCCCAGGTTTTCTCTTAAAACTCTGTAGGCAATGCAAGGAAACTCATGAGAGCCTTATCTCTAGTAGCAGAAGACTAACCTAGTGCCCATCCATAGGAGGATGGCAAATATATTAGGTGTGGTCATACAAGCATGTCATAAAATGCAGCCATTAAAAAGAATGGGACAGATCTATAATTACACAAAACGATCTCTATGATATGCTTTTATGTCTGAAATAAAGGCAAGGAAGGAAAGAAACACACACACATAAGTGCACATATGAACATACACATCTACACATGTTACATATGCAGAAAATCTCTCTAAAAGGAAACACAAGGAACTGGTAGCACCAATTTGCTCTAGGCAGGGTCCCTTGGGTGGCTGAGGGACAGGGATGGGGGGGCGATGATTTTCAGCAGATAGATTTTTATTCTAATCTTGTATCATATGCATGAATTAACCCCCATTCAAAAAACTTAACTAATGTTTAAAAAGCAGAACGCTATGGACAGTGAGCACAGCTCCTGGCTGCTGGGCTCCATAACAAGAACATGGGCGTGCAGGAAAGAAGCCTGAGATGGTTCCAAGGAAAGCCCCCAAGGTCAGGTCTGCTCACTAAGGTTGCCACCTGCCTGTGGGACAGGAAAGGCCAGGAGTGTGGCTTTTCTCCCACTATGTTTAGCACATCTGTTTCTACACGCAGCCTTCACCTAAGTTTGGCTGAAGAGTGACAAACCTGTGTGTTTTTCCTGGTGTGCTTCTGGGAGGCCAACCGGGCGACGAAGTTGGATTCATGGCCTTCTGCCTCGTTTGCATCTGCAGCTCCACTCCCGTGTTCCTATGAAATCCAAGCCATAAAAGAATGAGGGTGGAGGAAGCTAATACAAGCACCTGGTTACTGTGCCATGTTGCTCCAACTTCTCCATTACTCTCATCTCAGAGTCACATAATCACGCCTGTCTACCTGCCCATTCTGCAATCCTCCACCACCAAGGCCTGGCCTGTGGGCAGAAACAGCGGAGTCTACACCAGGGCAGAGAGCTGGGGCTATGGTACCTCTCAGGTGCCCTTGCTTTACATGGCTGATTAGTTCCTGTTTACAGGAGTGTAATGGCTTGCTTGGAAGACAGGACAGACCTCAATTCGAAACCAAGTTTCACCATCAACCAGTGTACTCTTGAGATTCTCACTTAACTTGGTCTTATTTTCCTCAAATATAAAATGGAGAAAATAACATCATCATCTCTCCCCATAAGGCTACTGTGAGAACTAGCTGAGGCAATGAAAATGCTTAGCATTTAATAGGTGCTCAATAAATGATGGTGGGGGTAGAAGTATAAAAACCAAAACCAAACCCACTGCCGTTGAGTGGACTCTGACCCATAGCAACCCTATGGGACAGAGCAGAACTACCCCCATAGGATTTCCAAGGCTGTAATCTTTATGGGGAGCCCTGGTGGTGCAGTGGTTAGGTCTCTTCTCCCATGGAACGGCTGGTGGGTTCAAACCGCTGACCTTTTGGTTATCAGCCGAGCACTTAACCACCACCAGAGCTCCCTGGCAGAAGTATTAACAGTTGTTATTACTGATGTGGAAACGGGCTCAAGGAGGATAAGTGAGATGCCCAGAGTCACCGCTATCACTAGCAAGTCCTCTGACGTTCAGTGCTCTAACAGCCCAACTTGCAGCCGTATACACAGCACACTAGATAAAGGGATGAAGGAGTGCTTTGTCTTGTGAATCAAAAGGCTCACAAGCCTGGTGAACAGCAAGGAAAAGGAGAGCACTAGGAAAGGCATGGTGCCGCGTGAAGCCTCCATTCATCCTCCCCTTCCTTGGGAGCCTTCTGAAAAATAACTTGACCCTGATTCCCATTGAGAACTATCAGTCTAATACAACTTTTTCTTATAAAGCACATCACTTAAATACAGCCTATAGCAAATATTCTGTGGTTTGTCCTGGGAGGCATATAAAAATAGGTATTCAATCATTTATCAAATAGAAGGTGATCAGCAGTAAAATAAAATAGAAAATTCTACACAGAGTAAGCCCAACCAACCGCAGTCGATTCCAACTCATAGCGACCCTATAGGACAGAGGAGAACTGCCCCATAGGATCTCCAAGGCTGTAAATCCTTAGAGAGAGAAGCAGATTGTTACATCTTTGTCCTGAAGAGCAGCTGGTGCGTTCAAACTGCTGACCTTTCAGTTAACAGCCGAGCACTTAACCACTGTAACACCTGGGCTCCTTACACATAAATCAACCACTGTTAAATAGAACGTGATTTCAAACAGTGAGAAGAGACCCCCAAAGAGGCAGCTGGCATGCATGGAGGGCACATCACCTCTTTCCCCTGCTCCTTCTCAGACGCGGCCCCGGCCAGCTCCACAGCCTGCTTGCTCTGCACGTTCTCCTCCCCGGTCTGCCCGCAAGAGTCATGCTCTTTCCTCTCTGTAGCCTCCGGTACGGGCTCCTCTGCATCAGGGTTCTCCTCTTCTTCCTCCTGCTTCCGTGGGGAAATCCAACACAGCTTTAAATGCTGGGGAAAGGGCATGAACTGGGGGCCTGCAGCAAGCTCTAAGGCCTGCAGCAGGCGGCTCCCTACTCCTCACCCAGGGCATTTGGAGGGAGAGGATCAGCCAGAGAGGGTCTTAAGTGGAAACTCAGAACTCCTTGACAACATCACCAGGTGATGGAGAAGTAGCAACAGAGATTCTAGTGAGGACGAGGTAATTCTCCTCCTCCTTATTATTATTTTTAATATAAGAGAAACCAGGCATCCCACAATACCTGAGGCTGAAGACCTTGGTCAGCAGGGATGCCATTCTCTAAACCTTCTTTGTTTGCTTCTTTGTCCTTTTCCTCCAGAGACTGCTGCTCCTCCTCTTCTGAGTTTTCTTCAGGATGATCAGCAGTATTTTTGTCCTGGTCACTAGCTCCTGTGTCCATCTCTTCCTCCCATCCCACCTTGTCATCTTCACCGGGCCCTTCCTCAGGCTCGGGCCGACCCTCATCTTCATTCTGTTCAGCCTCAGCTGCTTCATCTATTTCCTCAGCTTCATGACCTGCTTCTTCTGTATCCACTGGCTTTTCTTTTATCTCCAAAGGGTTCTCTTCTGGATAAATACAACAAGGGGGAAAAGAGAATTTTAAACACCAATAATAGAATTTCCTAAGCTGGGAGGGGGTTACACAAGTGATTTGTTTTATTATTCTCTAAACCAGGGGTTGGCAAACCAAGGCCCATGGGACAAATCTGGCCCTCTGCTTCTTTCTGTAAATAGCATCTCATTAGAACACAGCCATATCCATTGGTTTATATATCGCCTCTGGCTGCTTTCACACCACAACAACCGAACTGAATGGTTGTGCCAGAGACCTTACGGCCTGCAGTGCCTAAAGTATTTATCCAGCCCTTTACAGAAAAAATTTGCCCACTCTTGCTCTAAACCATGTCATTAAAAAAAGAAAATAAAGGAAAGAAAAAAGCAATTGTTTAGATGTATTTCACTAAAACAAGCACAACAGAAAAAATTTACACTAAACACAGGAAATGATAGTCTAATGTTGGATTATCATTACAAACAATCAGGTACATCATTATTGCACAGAGAAAATATAATCCACAGTTCTACTCTGTCCTATAGGGTCCCTGTGAGTCAGCACCTAACAACATTCTGGATACTTCAGAAATCAAAATTACTTTGTTAAAAAGCAATTCTTTAAAATAATTGCTCCTTAGTTTATTTACACAATAGCTTAAGATGGACCTGTATGTTTTTCTAGGGAAACAGCTTATTACACTCTAAATGCATTTTAATTTTCTTAAGTTTATGCTTGTTTAGTTGTTGAATTTAACTCAGGGTTGATGTTAATGCCCTGTGGAAGTAAATACAGTGACATCAGATTCCAAAATCACATGGTAATGGAACGGCCCATCAGAAGCAACAACTTATACTATTATACTATGATTAAAAGTAAACTATAGATTCAAAGAGGGGAGACTGTTCTGAGCATGAGGAAAACCTATATCAAATCATTAACCGAATGGCTCTGGTTAAATAGTAAGCAAAGACAAATTTATTTTTAGTTACTAAATAATTCAAATATGGAAATTTTTTTTAAAATAAAACATGATACCCATATACTCACCTCCTAAATTTAACAGATGTTAATATTTTGCCATGTTTGCATCAAATTTCTGTCACTGTTCTTAAGAAATAAAAGGTCCCAGATGCAGCTACCTGAATGCTGGATGCCTTCTTCCTCCTCCCTTCTTACTGCCTCAGAGGTCACCATAACCTGAAGTTGTGTACTATTTCTCTGCATGTTTTTATACATTTGATGTATCCATAAATAACATACAGTATCCTTGTTACTAAATTTTCATATAAATGGTATATCTTATTTATGCCTTCCCCCACATGGTGTTTTTTTAAAAAGAATTTTTTTTAAAAAACTTTTCTAAATATGTAACTTGGAGTCACTGAGCTAAGCAGAGTTAGGCTAGCTAAACCTTTCTGTCTGGTTAACTACTGTGAATGTCAGTCTTCCATTACAGGGGCACTTCCTACAAAATGCTTCCAACTAATACCAGGTGGTGCTCCCTAGGAGAGTCACTTGGCTGAAGAATGGGTGACAGAGCCACTAGATTACCACCAGCCATATGATTCTCTTGGGATTATTCAATTGCATTCCCCATTATAATGACTTCATATTTCAAAGAAAACACACAAAACCTGTAAGTGCAAGTTAAGGCTAACTAAATCCCTAAAAAAGCCATAAGTGGGCCCCATACGAGGCCTGGTAGACACAGGCTGCACCATGTTCACGTCAGCCCCTGAGATGGGGCACACTGTAACGGCTGTGGGGAGACTGAGGCACATGTGTGGTGAGGCGCCACCAGGACACAGCAGAGCCAAACACAGGGAGGAAAATGACAGTGGCAAGAGACACCTGCTGGTCGCCTGAGGCCTATTCAGACGAAAAACTACAATATATTTTTTCAACTGTAAATGAGGTGACCAGATATGATTTATGACCTGGCCATGACAACTGGGCTAGGTCTCTGATGAGAAATCAGATACTGCTCATTTTCAATGAGTTCCAACTGGTCCCTGAAAGACGTACCTTCTCCATCCTCATTGTCCGTGTCCTCATCGCCATTCTTGTCTTCACTATCCAGGTTCAAGTCATCTGGAAGGTCCACGGCCTCAGGTTCTGGCACTTTTTCCTGATTGCCATGGTAAGGGTCCACCTCATTCTCATCATATTCCCTCTTTGGGGAAAGGGAGAGAACAGGAAAAAATTAAAACTTTTTTTAAAAGTAGCATTCAAATACTTAGCCCGGAGTAGTTATACTGTGCTGAGCAAATACAACGTTTCTTCTCTAAATTACCAGCACACACTAATATTTTAGTAGTATTTTTTGACCTTTCATATTACACTTTCAAATTGGTAAGAAGCACTGTGTCACTTCATCTCAAAAAAGAAACTGAAGCTTTTGAGAAGAAATACAGAAAAGGATCTCAGGATTTAGATTCCAAACTAGGCCACGAGTTCAAATAGCTGAAGACAACTTTGAGTTTACACACAAAAAGAAACAATCTTTGTTGGTTACCAGGGATGGGAGGGGTGGGGAGAAACTAAACAGACAGAAGCTAAGTGGTAACTTTGGTGAAGGCTAAGACAGTACACAATACTGGGGAAGCCAGCACAACTTATACAAGGAAGGGTCATAGAAACTCCATAGACACATCCAAACTCCCTGAGGGACTGAATTGCTGGGCGCAGGGCTGAGGGGACCATGGTCTCGGGGAACATCTGGCTCAGTTGGCATAACACAGTTTGTAAAGACAATGCTCTACATTCTACCTTGGCGAGTAGCGTCTGGAGTCTTAAATGCCTGTGAGCAGCCATCTAAGATACTCCACTGGTCTCACCCCTTCAGGAGCAAGGGAGAATGAAGAAAACAGGATACAAGGGAAAGATTAGTCCACAGGACTAATGGACCACGGCTGCCAGGGCCTCTACCAGACCGAGTCCAGTACAGCTAGATGGTGCCTGGCTACCACCACTGACTGCTCTGACCGGGATCACAACAGAGGGTCCTGGACAGAGCTGGAGAAGGATGTAGAACAAAATTCTAACTCACAAAAAAAGTGACCAGATTTACTGGCCTGACAGACTGGGGAAACCCCAAGAGTATGGCCCCCGGACACCCTTTTAGCTCAGTGGTGAAGTCACTCCCAAGATTCACCATTTAGCCGGGAATTGGACAGCCCCATAAAACAAAACGGGACTAATGAGGCACAGGGACAAGGACCAGAAGGCAAAAGGGGACAGGAAAGCTGGTGATAGGGAACCCAAGGTTGAGTAAGGACAGTGCTGACATGTCATGGGGTTGTCAACCATTGTCACAGGGCAATATGTGTACTAAATGTTTAATGAGAAACTATTCTGTAAACCCTCATCTAAGGTACAAAAAAAAAAAAAAAAAAAAAAATTATCTATGTGAGATCAAACTGACAACAGCAACTTAAAAGGTGTGATGGGAAGCCTAGAGGGCAGTGAGTTGAAGACAATGGTGATGGAATAATTTGGAAAAGGATAGTGACACTAGCAGCACAGCTGGAAGAATGTAATTGATGTCACTGAATTGTACATGTAAAAACTTTTGAAATGGTGTAACTTTGGCTCTGTCTATTTTCACTAAAAAAAAAAAAAAAAAAAAGTCCTCCAAGGTTGAGAAGGGAGAGTGTTGACATGTCATGAGGTTGTTAACCAATGTCATAAAACAATATGTGTACTGACTGTTCAATGAGAAACTATTTGTTCTGTGAACCTTCATCTAAAGTACAATTTAAAAAAAAAAAAAAAAAAGACTCTACTTTGTCAGTAACCAATAGTAAGATATTTTATGTCCTGCTAAGAGCCTCTGTTACACATTCTTTTACGAGGCAATAGAATATCAATCAGTGAATAGGGAAAAAATGTAAATAGAGTCATGGCAGAAACAAACATTTATGATTTACTGGTGGTTTTACTGATGGTGTCAACACCCACAATCAGGGCAAACACCACTTTCAGGAATATCGAGAAAACACATCGTGGAATCTGCAAGAGGCTTTTATGCACCTGGCATCTAAGAGATGGTCTAAATATGTTGTAAGTGGTACCATTTTCAAGCACTTAGTGTCCTGATGTCAGCTGAAAACAGGAGAAGGCATGGTCTCCACTCAAAGAGCCTGAAGCAGCCCTGCCACGAGGCCCAGCTCCATGAGGCAGGATTCATACCATCTTCTGCCTTGAGACACCCAGGAGCTAAGCACTACAGCAGCCCCGGGCCTGAGCCAGGGGAGCAGATTAGTCATTACCTCGTCTATTTGTTCATTAATTTTGTCTTGGCCTTGTCCACCATCATCAGTTTCTGCTTCTTCTTTTTCTTCCTTCTTATCTGGCTGGTTTTTATCTTTTTTCAAACTTCCAGCATTCAAGCTGTTATCTTTGGCAACAAGTTCAGGATCTTCCTAAACGTCAGAGAAAGAAATGACACAAAATCATCACACTCAACCTGAGAAGCTGCTTTCGCATGAGTAGACTCTGCCTAATATAGCTCTCAGACGCGTATAATTTCCGCCATTTCGGTCTATCCCATGGAAATATCCAGCTGACAGGGTGCTGTCCATGACCTGGAAGAACAGTCTGGGTCTGCCCAGATAGCAGCAGTAATGGCAGGTGTGTGAGCAGTGGAGCAGGCCTGAGAATTAGCTGCATCACACTGGGCTACTGCAGTCTTACACCCAGCCCTGCGTTCCCCTGTGCTGGGAGCTGGGGGAGTTCAGCAGCCCATAGCAGAATCAGCTCAGAGCATCTGTACTAGTCTTCTTAACTTCTCTCCTCCATTGCACATGGGATGGCCCAGGTCAGACTACTCTTTTAGCTCTGAATACACACAAGACAAAATAAAAAATGGTATAGGAAAGGGGAAATGGAAGAAAGAGAAGGAAAAAAATAAAGATGGGGAAAAAAAAAACAAGAAAAGCAGCAGTAAATTACTTATCAGCAGAAGTAAGTGGTAGTGGTGGGAAGACTACCTCTTTTACAGCCTAACACTTGGAATGGGGGGGAATCTTTTAATTACCTCATCCATTCCTGGTCCTGTTTCTTCAGTTTTACTGTCTTCTTCCTCCTCCTCATCATCATCACCCCAAAGCCTCTCATCTAGTTTGTCAGCTTCCTCGCCATTGAGATCGCCCATCTGTTTGTCCAGGTCTCCGCCCTCACTATCTGATTTCTCATCATCCTCTTCTGAAAAGGGAAGACACTAAGCTTTAGTCAGGCAGGTTCCCAAGCCTGGTATGTAGGAGAGGCCTGAACCCACTCTCTGCAAGTGTCCTGCCTGGGATTTCTTTGTGTGTATGTGTGCTTTATGTGGAAGTTTACAGCTCAAGTTAATTTCTCATTCAAAATTTTGTACACACATTGTTTTGTGACATTGGTTGCAATCCTCACAATGTGACAGCACTCTCCCCCTTTCCTCCCCGGGTTCCTTGTGTCCATTCGTCCAGTTCCTGTCACTTCCTGCCTTCTCATCTTGGTTTTGGACAGGAGTTGCCCATTTGGCCTCGCATATTTGACTGAACTAAGAAGCACATACTTCATGTGTGTATTTTTTTTTTATAGGCCTGTCTAATCTTTGTCTGAAATGTGGACTTTGGGAATGGTTTCAGTTATGAGTTGGCAGAGTGTCCGGGGGCCATAGTCTCGGGGGTTCCTCCAGTCTCTATCAGACCAGTAAGTCAGTCTGGTCTTTTTTCATGAATTTGAATTCTGTTCTACATTCTTCTCCCGTTCTGTCCGGGACTCTCTGTTGTGAATCCCCATCAGAGTGTTGGTGGAGGTAGCCTAGCATCGTCTAGTTCTTCTGGGCTCAGGCTAGTGGAGTCTCTCTGGTTCATGCGGTTGGGATTTTTTTGCTTGCTTCTACAGAATACCCTATAGGCAGGTGCCTTTACACCTAGTAGTCTACTATGTTTTGCAAACTGTCTAGGTGAACATTCAAGTCTGCAACGTGTTTACAGATAGGAAAGAGAGGCTGTCAGAATGTCCGGTTCTGGTGCTGGGGGAATACTCATTATGGGACTTGGCAACTTCACTTGGGTTCAGTTTTTTATCTATGAAATGATGGAGTTGGACTGGATGATTTCCAAGGTTCTTCCCCCAGCTTTAATATTCTATGGTTTTATTGAACATCTTATATCATGCCCCTCTCAATTAATCAGAATTCTCTTTTGTCTTTACTTAGGGTTTACTTTTCCAAAGGTTATTTGCTTATGCTGCTTAGGCAGGTGTACATCTTCTACTGAGGTAAGCTTTCATTTCTGCAAGATCTTTGCTAAAAATAAGATACTATCTCTCAAGTTAAGCTTTGGACAGAAATTTGGGGTATTGCTGAATTCTGACACTAACATATGACAGATGATTATGTGCTTTAAGAAATAATAAAAAACCCACTGTCGTCGAGTCAATTCTGACTCATAGCGACCCTAAAGGACAGAGTAGAACTGCCCCAGACTTTCCAAGGTAATAGTCTCAAATAATTTTAATGACAAGTAACATAACAATTAATAATGTAATATGTTAAATTAAAAAATGAGACTACAGAACTGTATATGATCTGTGTGTGTGTACACATATGTAATAAATGAAAAGAAATCTACCAAAATTTATTATTATTTGCATGGCAGATCTCAGGGTGACCTATTTCTTCCCTACATTTTTGTTCCAAATGTTTTACAACAGATGTCTACAACTTTTGTGATTAGGAAAAAAAATATTAAAAAAAAAATTTAACCAAACAATTTGCTTTTGAATTGACAGACCAGCTGTTATTGATTGACTCCTTGCTCTTTCTGGCTCCCCTACTAAGCCACTACATCTAGCACATGAGGCAGCCAGAACATGCATAGGTCAATGTTTTGGTTTACTCAGGGGAGAAGAATCTTCAAGACTAACTATAGCCATGTGCCTCAGTGGAGGTGGTGATGGCTTATGCATATGCTCACTGTGGTTTATTTGCAGTTATGCAGTTATGTAGTTACAATCAACTTGTCCCAACAGATTATAGTAGGCTCCTTATTGGGAACATGTAATAAAACATTTCCTGAATAAAACATTTGTTTTTCAAAAACAAGAATGAAGTGACAGATAATCTATGTTATTAAACCTCAAACCTTGTTCTTCAAGCTCCCCATCATGCATTTTCCCATCAAAGTCTTCTGACATCTCAATGGCATTATCCTCGCCCTTAATATCAGATTTTGAGTTTGGATCCTCTTTATCCTTTTCTTGACCCTTCTGAAATGTATCTTCCACCTATATCAAAAAGCATTATAGAAAACACACATGAACACTCTACTAATGTATATGCCTAATTTAAATATTGAAAAGAAAGTGATCAGTCTGTTAGGTTCTGTACACTGCATACCTATTTCATACACGTGAAAACGTACCTGCTCTTCATTTTCTATCTGGTCACTCACATCCTTCATGCCCTCGCCTTCTCCCACTCCACCTCCCTCATAGTCGTGGAACTCAGTTGCTCCTTCTCCAGCTGAATCTTCCATAAATTCTTTGGGCAGGCAAAACCCCTTCAAAAAATGGAGTGAGCAGTTAGGTACAAAAGCAATAAAAAGAGGGATTTCCTTTCCAGTCCTGCCACTGGAAAAAAGAAAACTTAAACAGATGCTTAATTCTTTTTCTGAGTATCTTAAATCCACTGGAAGCATAGTAGACCTCTGACATCCTTTTCCTCCTAAATGATAACAGTTGTTTCCAAGTTTGACATCAGATCTAATATATAAGGTTCTGACTTGTAGAGAGGCCTCTGGTTTGTGGTAATTCGTCATTTTGCCAAGACAAAAATTCGAATCAAGTACACTAAAAGGACAGTTCATTTAAAAGCAAGTCACTGAGTGAAGGCAGAACCTCCCACTGTCTCAGTCCCAAAGGGGTTTTGTCTTTCTTTATTCACTTCTCAAATCAGTCCTCCTGAGAGTAGAGGAGAAAGACAGAGCAAGAACATGTAACCAACCCCGAATGTACACAGCTTGAAACAGATACAAGTGGGAAATTTCATTTTTACTTTAAAAACTGAAGAAAACGTTGTGTAATCCTCCCCAAATAAAATCATGTTAGTTTTAATTATTAAAAACAAAACAACAACAACAAAAAACGCCCTCCCCCAACTCTTGAAGTAAACCTATCACTCTAAGCAGACATAGCATGTTTGGCCTCTGGCTGTTTGTTGCCAAGGAACTTGGCACACTGACAAAACACAGGGGGAATGCAGGCTGAAGAACACTGTCATACACAGGAACACCTGTGAAGTGTAACAAAGCTGTATGATGTCGAAAACAGCCTGTAATCTTACAGAAGTAGGTAAGTCGGGCCTTTCTTTCATGGTGCCGCTGGGTGAATTTGAACCATCAACCTTTAGGCTTGTAGCCGAGTGCAAACTGTTTGCGCCACCCAGAGACCTTCTATTGTACTTAGAGTTGTAGAAACTCTTAGAATACTAAGGAAGTAAAAAACAAACAAAAACCAACATACTCAATTGAAAATGGTTCTTGCAAATATGCTATGGAGTGTAGGCAGATCTCATTTCACAAATGAGAAAACTGAGGCTCAGAGAGGTTAAGTGACTAACTCAGGGTACTAGAGCTGGACACCCCTATGACTGGCCTTACCACACCATGTTGGGTTCAGCATATTTGACTATCTCCTGCTCCTGAATTTCAAGGGTCTACAATCTCCACAACCTCAGTGCTTTTCACAGTACTGAGTACACAGCTAAATGAACAATTTTCCTATAAAAGAAAAACCCTCCTCATAGCACTAAATCCCTAGTACCATTTAATCATAATTACACATAAATGGTTTAAAGAACACTCAATAGCCTTAAGGATTTATCCTACACGTCTAGCTGAGAGCTATCTGAAGAAGGTTTCAAACTGGGGACAGGGAGGGAAAGGTGTATTAATAGACAGCAGCAGCCTTTAGACAGTATCTGGGTTCCAGGGAACTCAGTGGATCTGCAGGTTCCAAGGCTGCGGTGAAAACACGCTTATATATAGGCACCAGACAAAGCCCAAAAGAACCACAGGAAAGCAAATAACCTCCTGCTATCCTGTGAAGGTTCAAAATAGAAGCCCATCAAACCAAAACACTATGAATACTGAATATTTAGGTTTCTGCTGAGGGGACTCCGAGTGAACGATCCTTACCTTCTGGGCAAGATCCGTAAAGACCTGGGCAAGCACAGAGAGCAGCTTAGCGGTGCCACGGTGAGTTGCCAAAGACATGGTCAGGAAGAAGAGGATGAGTTCCGAGTACCTGGAGAGCATGGGCACCAGGCACACCAACAAGCAGCAGGGTTGGCTGAAGACCTGGAGGCAAAACAGGACCACAAAACCTGCTCACACTGTTGAACGGGCACAGGGTTTCCTTCTGGGGTGATGACAATGTTCTGGAACTAGATAATAGTGATGGCTGTATGAAGTAGATAATAGTGATGGCTGTACAATACTGTGAATGTACTAAATGTCAGCAGTGGTAAATTTATGTGTATTTACCCCCTATCCACCTATCCAAAAAACAACCCTGCTTGCTGAGATTTCTTCCTTGTTCACATGAACCTTCATAGAAGTGCAATTTAAGGTCTTGGTCACTTAAGTCTCATTTAGTTAACATGGTTTTTTTGGTCTGTTTGCTTAAGTAAAATGTTTACACGTAAATTCTACTGGGAAATTAAAGCTGTCATTGGAGGCAATGCTACAGAATAAAATACAAAGAATTACAAAATGAGTCCCTTCCCTGGACTTATCACGGAGATGCCGACTTCCTGCTCTGCTAGCTCACTGTGAAGGAAGCGGTGTCTGCAGAGGATGGCTGGTAAGCTTTGGTTAGTGGCAGCAGCACTCACTGGTAACATCAAACACCTGGTGTCGGTGACTAGGATATGAAAGAATCCTAAGATAATGGATCGCTACCATTTGTGCACCTGTGCATCTAACAGTCATAACCCTTAGCTAGCAAACACCATGCTTTTCAAAGCTTGTCACCAACATTTTCATATACAAACAGATCAAATTCTTAGTGATTGTGGCTCAGGCCTGCTGGGACCCATCCACGTGGAGCAAGGTGAAGCCCATTCTGCCTTTCTTTGTTCAGCCCACTCTGGACAGCAAGAAGCTTGTAAAGAACGGTGGTTAGTTACCGTGTGCTTTGCTGCTGTGCCGTCCTCTCCATATGACTTCAGCCTCTCCAACAACTCTGAGACAGTGGAAATTATCTTCTGCACATGCAATGTGCCCACATCAGCCCAGAAGTCATCATCTAGGAGTTTTGACAGACGTCCAGATTGCAGTCTCTCAAAGGCTGATGCCTCTTTAATTCACAGAGAAGAACATCATGAAGAATAACAGAAAATAAACTCTTTCACCTCCATCCATGCACAGTCATCTATTTGCAACATCTGTTCTTAAGTATCTAGCCACGGAAATAAACTATCAAATAAAAATAAATACATCAGTTATGAAACTAAAGTTTGTCTCATTTCAGACATACCATCATCTTCTTGTGGTCTTGTCTGTTTAGTGTTCTCCTCTGTTTTTTTACTGTTTCTTTCTGCTAAATTCTGGACGGCACAGAGGATGGCACGGATGGCTGTTTCCACTTGCTCTGAAAAATCTTCTACAAATCCTTCATCCAACATTTGGTTTCCTAGTAAGTAAAATGTGCAAAAAAGAAAAATACAATCAACTGCTCCGGTGCCTCTGGAAATCAGTAACAATCCATATACAACAATTCTCATTTGTTATTCTAACCAACAGCCACCTATTAAGTAGTGACTACAGGCCAGATAGTATATCAAACTGTACTCAGTACAAAGATGAATGAGACATTCCTTGCCTAGAGAAGTTTATTGTTTTGTGTTAAAAATAATTTTGCCAAAAGAATGCCAAAGATGTCAAAAAATAGTTAAGATGGTACGTATCCAACTTAGTCCAAATATGAGCCCTGAGCTTTTTGGTCTACAGAAGACTGTGACAGACGATAAGCCCGTGCTGCCTCCTGACACCTGCCCTACAAAACACGCGGCATGATGGCAGTTGAAGGCGTGGTACTCAAACAAATGAGACAAAAAAGTTGAGAGCTGTGGGTTCCAACCACATGTCCCTTGACAGACATCTCTAGAAGAAAACATAATGTGTCTTGAGGACAATATAAACTTAAATGTTAAGCCATTTTAACTATTTTTTTTATATCTTTGGCATTCTTTTGGCAAAACTGTTTTTAACACAATAACAATAAACTTCTCTAAGCAAAGAATGTCTCATTCATCTTTGTACTGAGTACAGTTTGACACAGTGTCTCACGCGTAGTCATTACTTAATAGGTGGCTGTTGGTTAGAATAACATTCCTAGACAATACAAGATAATGTTCCTTTACCGAGTAATATAGTCCTTACCTCTGTGGCTACTTGGAGTGAGTAGATGCGTCTTCCAGGTAGTAAAGTCAGCTGTGGCTTTATTGATCTCTCCTCTTAGGTATTCCAGGCTCTCAACTATTGCCATTTGTGGGTCCATTTGCTCAACCTCCATCCCTGGAAGAATGAACAAGGACTCTAGGCCTTGCAAATGAGCTGACACCTGGGACAGGCAACTCAGCCCAGAGGAGCAAACTTCAAAATCTTCCCTGCAACAACAAAAATGCCAGTGTTGAAAGGAAGGGGCTATAAGACAAAAAACAAACCAAAACAACAACAACAAAAAATAAAGCTCCCTGCAGCACCTAAAGTGCATGTCAGGAAAAACCCACTGTATTTGAAGGTTTATAGCTAGAGATATGCCACAAAGCACTACACTGGTCCAGTGAATAATGGAGGACTGAAGCATAATTATTTCCATAATTTTATCCTATTACTAAATTCTGACCAAGCACGCAAACATACAGATGAGGAATAAAGACACAGCCACACTCACCAAGAATGAAACAGAGTCTCACAAGACTGCTGTCTAATTTTGTCAACATCGGCTTTCACTGTTTTAATGGTTTTTAGCATCTCTGTTACTCTCGCAGTTGACTGTTGCCAAAGCTGGTCCTGTTTCCGCATCCGGCAACCAGAGGGCAGCTGATTTCCAGGCACTGGGGATGGGTAGGTAAGATCTGATGGGATGAGGTCAGGCACTGCCCCAGAAAGCTGTCCCTTGGTAAGTTCTTGTCCTTCTGGGTGGGGAGCAGAAGGCTGGCCCTGTGCCTGGGCATCGTCATGGCTTGGAGCCATCTCTGCACTGGGGCAGCACTGGAGGAGCCAGGAGAGCTGCTCGAGCAGGATCTGGCTCTGCATGGCCAGGTGCTGTAGCCTCTCTGTCCACTGTTGCATGCCATCCTGAGGGGGGAAGGCCACAGGGTAGACCGAGGACCCCGTCAGCCTGCCGTGAATCTCCTGCACACAGCTGAGGAGGTTCCTGTGCAGAGAAACCCATGGAGAAAACACGATGGTAAATTAGTTTGTGTATTTCTCAGCCAAGCATGGGCTTTTACCCTTACTCAAGAAGGGAGGATGCCCCAGATAGGTTTAAGAAGTCTTTTAAAATGCCTCCCAAAGTTGGTAAACACACCCATCAGTCTTTCAGGAAAGGTATCAAAACTCACTGCTTCTTACCTAAGACCTACCACACTCTTTAATCCAACATACTCATACCATTGCAGTGATTTCAATCATTATTTAAAAAAAAAAAAAGATCTAATAAACGTACTGTATTTTGCTAGATAAACGCTAATGAATGGAGCAGACAATAGCTGAAGCCCAAGCAATTACAGTCTGGAAACACCATCTCTCAGCCAAGAATCCACTTAACAGATGATGATACCTCTCCTAACTGTCTTAATCTTTTAACTATCGGTTTCCATTGAGGGGCACCAAGTATGGCTCAGCAAACTGCCACTCTGTGATCCAAAAAGCCTAACAAATAGAAACAAACTCAAATTTGAACTATACCACAGAGACTGGGGATGACCCAACACCACATATAGAACCCCACCTACCGGCCAAAATAGACTTTCAGCAACAAATGTCCTCATTCCAGTCCCAGGTGCAGCTCAGCCATGACAATTTACTGTCTTACACAGCACTGAACTCATTCCTCAGGCCCCGTTCTCCCAGGAGTCATTGCCAAGGGAGGGGGCAGGAACATATCACCATAGGCTTTTCTCAATGGGACACAGAAAACTCACCACCAAAAGCAAGGGGCAGAACCAAGGGAAACCCACTGTCCAAACACCACCTGCCTCATGGGGCCACAGGTGTCACCTCATGATTCTTCACACCATGTGCGGCAACTCCGAGCTTACACAATTCTTCCTAGTTCATGTCACAAACCCAACCAGTCAGTGGATACCTGAGGATGATCCACTGCTCGGTCAGCACGGTCAGGGAGCGCCGCTGTTGGATAAGCATCTTCATCAAATGGGCTGAGAACCCTTTACACCGCTCAACATTGCCCAAGCCCATCTCCTGGATTGGGGGAAAGGAAAAGCAAACTGAAGGTGCTGCCAGCAAACACCACCCACAGAGACATGCTAGAAAGCTATTTCATGGAATGCTCTCCAGGGAAAGAGCTCTTGTCGACGTGAGCTTCAGATGTGCTGCACCTAGAAGTGACACACTTGTCTCTTTAAGCAGTGGTTGTCAAATTATGCTGCCAAAGATCACTGATATTCCATGAATGGAAACTAGGTTTAACTACTAAAACAGTGTATTAGTGGTCTTTCCTCAATTTACAGGGTAAAAAGATTTGTAGATGGCATTTTCTCATTTGAAGGCTTCCTTCCATAATTTTTCTTACACATTGGGTCCCAGTGGCAAGTGTGCATCAAAGAATTTAATATAAGATGCTCTCTGATTTAGCACAAAATTACACTGACTTATATTCTAAGTTTAATGGTGCTCTGCAAAAATCAGCTATTTCCAGTAATGGGCTACTATCACCTAACAAGGTCTGAGAATCCTGCCCTGGGATGAACTGAACTACAATTCAGAGGTTATAGCATTCTACCTTGACAGGGGTTGCTAGGGCTACATTAAGCCTGGCATGCCGTGCAAGAGATCGATAAAAATACTTCTGGCACCCATCCCACGAAGATGAGATTTCTGTAAGCAGCCTGGAAAAGAAATCAACATGATTTACTTAATCAAACTACAATCTCCCACCCCAGATCTTGAAGATTCAGAGACTGGTGTATTTGGCCACAACTGAAAGCCAAGAGTTTGAACAGATTTATTTCTTTGAGGACTTAGGCACTCATCAATCCTCTATACAGAGGATATACTGCATACGTAGCACTGGAAGTATAGTGAAGAAATAAATTATGATACCAATATGGTTTCCTTAATTAAAACTTTTTAACTATCTTGGTAGTGGAAGCTAGGGATCATAAATTCTGATGCCTACAGGGGCAAGCAGACAGCATAAATGATTAAGGACAGCAACACACAAAATGATAAATGGCAGTGACACCTGACCTCAACGTGGGGGAAGCAAGAAGGGGTGTTGAGGACTACAGTGAATTGGAGAGTATGTGCCTTGTTGACAGGAGCGAGCTACCACTCAGCTATAGCCAACTGTTGACCAAATGGGAATGAGAGCTCATCGTCCAAATTTTCCTAAAAACAAAAATCCAGAATGTTTATGTAAAATTTCTCCTTTTTACAATGTTGCATCAAATTCAGATTTAAAGCACTGATAGGGACCACTAAGACAAAAACCAAAGAAAACACACGCGAATACTTGCTGTATTTAGCTCACACAAGGCATCATTTACAATCTCTTTTGTAGACATTAACAAAGAGGTAGCTCTATCTGTCTCAAAGGTTTATAGGTGCTCAAACTCAAGATAGTATTGGAAGCTATACGGGGTATAGACAGAGCAGCCAAGAACACTGCCATTCTCTCAGTTCCATCTGCACATTCAAAGGAAATGAATAGGCCTTAGGAAATCAAAGAATGGAAGGAAAGAATGGAGGATAAGGAGGAAAGGGGAAGGGAAGAACAAAAAAAATTAACCCTTACTGAACGGTCATCCTGGGCTGAGTTCTGAACAGGCACTTTCGAAATATTATCTTAATCTTTACAACAATGCAGTGAAAGAGCTACTGCTATCCACATTTTGACAAATGAGGGAATGGAGGCTTAAAAGACTTACTCAGTGTATAATTAAAACACAAACCTAGAATCAGCCTCCTGAGTGTTGCTGACTATAGACAACGTGCTACGGAGATCTAACGGGTGAAGATGAAGTATCTCTTGGGAGTTTTTTGAACGAGCCCAGGCAAGTCCTTTGCGGTACGACAAACCTAGAAAATAAACAGCATTAGTTTAAGGAAAGGAGCCCTGGTGGCACAGTGGCTAAGCACTTGGCTGCTAACCGAAAGGTCAGTGGGTCAAAGCTACCAGCTGCCCCTCAGGAGGAAGATGTGGCAGTCTGCTTCCGTAAAGATTACAGGCTTGGAAACCCTTTGGAGCAGTTCTACTCTGTCCTACAGGGTCGCTATGAGCCAGAATTGACTCAAGGCAATGGGTATGTTTTTTTATTTTAGTTTAAGGAAAGAGACTTGCAGCTAGAATGGACTTCCTCCACCCATGTCCTTGCAACTCAAAGTAAAGTCCTCTGAAACGTACTCTCAGGCCCCACCCCACGCCTACTGAAACAGACTCTGCATCTGCACTTTAACAAGATCCCCAGGTAACTGGCATGCTAGTTAAATGTGAGAAGCCCTCCTTTCTATGCTACATTAGGGGGTGGGTGCCATAAAGCATGCAGTGATGAAAATAAAGATACAGCTTCTGAGAAAGCAAATTATAAAACTGTGAAACTATGTGGGGTCATAAATGGCTTATCATGTAATTTAGACATGTGTGACTGCAACTCTTGAAATGGCATTTCAAAATCTTGCTTGCTTTTTTGACAATAGATTCTCAGATATGACATTAAAGGCACAAGCAATCAAAGACAAAATAAAGTGAACTTCATCAAAATTTAAAAGCTTTTGTGTACCAAAGGACTTTATCAAAAAGTAAAGAAACACCCACCCCATCTAGAGCAAGGGAGAATGAAGAAAACAAAAGACACAAGGGAAAGATTAGTCCAAAGGACTCATGGACCACAACTCCCACAGCCTCCACCAGACTGAGTCCAGCACAACTAGATGGTACCCAGCTACCACCACTGACTGCTCTGACAGGGATCACAACAGAGGGTCCCAGACAGAGCTGGAGAAAAATGTAGAACAAAATTTTAATTCACAAAAAAAGGCCAGACTTAATAGTCTGACAGAGAATAGAGAAACCTCAAGACTATAGTTCCCGGACACTCCTTTAGCTCATTAATGAAGTCACTCCTGAGGTTCACCCTTCAGCCAAAGATTAGACAGGCCCATAAAACAAAATGAGACTAAAGGGACACACCAGCCCAGGGGCAAGGATGAGAAGGCAGGAGGAGACAGGAAAGCTGGTAAGTGAGAACCCAAGGTAGAAAAGGGGAGAGTGTTGACACGTTGTAGAGTTGGCAACCGATGTCGCAAAACAATGTGTATTAATTGTTTACTGAGAAACTAGTTTGCTCTGTAAACCTTCATCTAAAACAATTTAAAAAAAAAAAAAGAATGCAGAACAGCCAGAGCATGAAAAAAAAAAAAGAAAAAGAAAGAAAAAAACATCACTGGTCACCTTTGGAAATTACTAGGGTACCAATCTAATTATTTTGGAAATAATAAAATCAACCATTAAAAAGAAAATAAGGTAAAGAAACAACCTAAAAATGAGAGAAAATATTTGGGAACCAAATATCTGATAATGGTTTAATATCCAGAATATATAAACAACTCCCACAACTCAACAACAGAAGAACAACCTGATCAAAAAATGAGCAAAAGACTTGAATAGATATTTCACCAAAGATAAGCAAATGGCCAGTGAGCACATGAAAAGATGCTCAAATTCATCAGGAAAATGCAGATCAAAACCACAATGCAATACCACTTCACATCCACTAGGATAGCTATTATCAGAAAAACGGAAAACAACAAATGTTGGCCAGGATGTGGAGAAATTAGAATCCTCCTGGCACTGCTGGTGGGAATGTAAAACATTCAGCTGCTGTGCAGAACAGTTTGGTGGTTCCTCAAAAAGTTGAACCTGGAATTACCATATGACCGAGCAATTCCACTCCTGGTTCTAAATCCAAAAGACTTGAAAGCAGGAACTGAAACACGTACTTTTCACCAATTTTGTTGCAGCATTATTCACAATAGCTAAAAGGTGGAAACAACTCAAGTGTCCATCAAGAGATAAATGGATAACGAAAATGTGGTACATCCATATAATGGAACAGTATTCCACCATAAAGAGAAATGAAGTTCTGATACACAACATGACATGGCTGAACCTTGAAAACACTACGCTAAGTGAGATAAGTCAGACACGAAAGGACAAATATTGTATGATTCTATTTATACAAAATGTCCACAAACAGGCAAATGCATAGAGACCAAAGTTTACTAGTGGCTACCAGAGGCAAGTGGGAGGGGGAACTGGGGAGTTATTGCTTAAGGGGTACTGAATTTCTGTTACGGAAAAAGAAAAAAGGAAATGGATAGCGGTGATAGTTGCACAACATGATGAGTGTAATGTCACTGAATTGTACACATAAAAATGGTTGAGATGGCAAATGTTCAGTTATATATACTTTACCACAATAAAATTTTAAAAACAACAACAAAAAACCTTGACTGCCACCTTCTGTTGTCACGCAGGGCCTTACCGGTGTTTGTAAGGTGTTTAAAGAGGTCTGATAAAGCTCGCTGCTTCTGCATGAGAATGTGCTTGGCTTCTGAACGCTGTTTCTCCTTCTCAGAGGAGGGGTCCACCTGTAAGCTCTGCAGCTCACACACAGAGGAAATTACTTCACCTATAGGGGAAACACAGAAACCCCAGGGGCTTATTAATGTGCTTATATTACCCATGACTGGGGACCTTTCGAGGAACAAGCACCACGTGTCGTTTATCTTTCTATCCTGGGCACCTCAGACAGCCCCTGGCATTTGGTCAAGTGTTTGAATTCAGGGATCAAGATGCATGGAAACAAAAATAAAATCACATGGGATTCCAGATATCTTGACAATAAACAACCCAAAAAAAGGTGGGTGTTTTAACTTAGGGGTTTTATAATCAGTCAAGCAAAAAGAACTTACGGAACACCAACAACATATACTGTATTGTACTAGGAACTGCTGCTTTTAATGACCTGAGGTAATTATCTGGTGAACATGATTGAGCTCCTACACTGTACTTGGCAGATGCTCTTTTAATCTACACAACTCCAGAAGCACTTACTTGTAGCCCCATTTTATAAACTGTAAAGTCACTTTCTAAAGGCTTTTCAGCTAAAGAGTGGACGAGTGAGGACTTGAACGCTTGCCTGTCATGCTGCCTTCCTGAATACACACGGGGCCTATAGAACAAGGGTGCTGCCCACCTACCACAGGAAGTCATTGGATGAGAGCCAGCACACCACTGCACCATACACTGATACTCTGGGAGAGTGACAGAAGAGAACACGCTCTATGCTGTACAGAGCAAGTGCCCTTTCCATATGGAGTCTTGTATTTCATTCACCCTCGTCATCAGGCTCAGGCAGGCACGTCACCTTGAGCAATGGATAATCAGGCTGCTACTCTAACAAGTTTTAAAAATAAAGACCACCCTGAGATCAGACTAGCTTCATTAAAGTAAGTGACACAACACTCACTGCGGGGATGGAAAAGGGTGCCAAGGGCCCAAACAGCCTATCAGGCTCTAGCTTAGGTTCCCTTCCCCAGCCGTTGCTCTGTTATCCACAGAGCAGGTCTTGGCTCTCATCTTTCCTGAGCAGAGACAGCCAGGAAGATGAAACTGCTAAAGTGAAGGAAGCAAGAAGAGGTCTGTGAGTGAACCTTCCTTTTCCATTAACTCAAGGGAGACAACATTTTGAGAGGTGGGGACAGCTTAGAGACTCTGGGAGATCCATCTCTTTGCCCCTTTTACCCATGTCCCCAACCAATAATAGCATAGACAGGGCTGCTGTAGAAAATGGCATAATATACACTAGTTTTACATGAGAGAGGACAAGATGAAAAGTATGATGACAATTTGTGTGGTCTCAGTTGTCTTCTGTTTAGGCTCTACTAGTTTCTAGTCCTCTTGCTTATTCAATTAACTGCTCAATACTATTCAGGTGTCAAGAAAAGGACATACACAACACATTCCCACCTGCCTAGACCATCCTTGCCATGGCTGCTGGCACCCACCTGTGAACTGATCAAGGCCCTCCACTAGGTGTGGCAGGGGGCTCCCCTTCATGAACGTCAGGCATATCTTCCTCATTCGCTTCGTAAGCTTTGGCAAGCGACTCAGAAGTTCCCCCTCCAAGGGAAAAGGAGCAACACCCTGACACAGTTCTGGAATCATGGCCTATGAGACAGAACACAGGTTAATTTAACTGCCAAGAACTACACTGACATCTAACCTTCTAACCTGCATAGGTGCTAATTTAAATGCTGTGCCCCACACACCCAACTCAACAAACATTACATGACTTTATCACCATCTCTGATGTTTCACGAGTACAAACGTAGTGTTACTAAAATTAAAATAGGCATGTACCATGGATATTTAGAAAACTGTATTGCTGCTCCATATGAGATTACTGTAGTAGAAGGACACTCCTCCCTGCCCCCAGCCCTGGACAATTCTTTCTATGCTGGTCATGAGGAAACTTCTGATTTATGAACATAGCAGGATGAATAACATAACTGCTGCCCTTAAGATGCTAAGCTGCACTGTGTTTCTCAAAACCACAAGTAAAAATAAACAGATCTGCCAAATCCTACTTCTACTTCTACCTCCTCCTACCTTACAATTCCAGATTAACCTTTCAAATATCAGGCACCCAGATACCAGATAAAGGAAAGATCTTTTATCCCTTAGGGACAGATTTTCATTATTTTTTTCCTGAAAACCAAAACCCATTGCCGTTGAGTTGATTCCAACTCTTAGCAATCCTATAGGACAGGGTCGAACTGCCCTATAGGGTTTCCAAGGAGCGGCTGGTGGATTTGAACTGCCAACGTTTTGGTTAGCAGCCAAGCTCTTAGCCACTGAGCCACTGTCATCAAGAGCAAACCAAAATTTTTGGTCAGCATGACAAATACAGTTAAAAGAAAATAAACTTGGCAGCCATATCATATCTGTGTAGCTATATGCTATATGCTCAATTTCTATTATGCCTTCAGAACTGTTAAAATATTAAAAGCTGCTTGAGGATCTCCATTACTCGCTCTGTGGACTCCAGGTTGGGAAGCTCAGTTAGAGGGCAAAGGGATTATTCTCTTGAGCAGTGCTCCTTCACCCTGGGGCTGCCAACACCCAAGCACGTGTAGCAAGAGTGCCCCTCCTGTAACAGACCTGCTCACCTAAGGTCTCTCTGACTTTCAAATTTTCAGGAATTTTGCAAGTCAGCTCGTAGCTGTTGGTGCTTGAAATTGGACATGATGGGCATGTTTACACCACAGTAATAAGCAAACACCACAAACCAGCACACCACTGCACACATCCACCCCTTGTGCAGCCGAAAGGCACCTTCTAATCTCCCTCACAGGTGGACAAAATGTTCACAGATAAGCACAAAGGTTACTTCCCATAGTCTAGCATTAAACTTTCAGTGTGAAGGCTGATGCTTTTTGCCTTATTCTGCAGTGGGGTCAGGCAAACAAATAAATGCTATACATGTGCAAAGAGCAGTATTTCAAAGGCACTTTCTTGCCTAGTTTGAAGGAGACCCCTTAGACGTAAAATGTACATTCCATCTGTCTCGCTTAGGAGTAACAAACACTATTTTATGAGCTGGTACCTGTCCAGCTGCCGGCCGGGCTAACAAGGTCTCCCTCATTGCCCTGTTCAGACTTTGAATGGGAGATGGGTCATTCGTGGCTGCATCTGTTGGCCCAGGCAAAAAGTCAGACTGTTCCTCTTTATCACTCTCAACCAGGGATGACTGGCAAGGTTCACTCAGCACAGCTTCAAATTTCTTCATGAATTTAAAGAGGGTCCTGACCCCAAATAATGACAGAGGTGAGAAGAAAAAATTGAATACAAAGTGAGGAAATATAAAAGTACAATATAATGTATATACGTATACACAATCTTGCCCATTTAAAAAAAAAAAAAAGAATGGCTCGTACTGTCATCCCCCTTTCACAGAGGAAGAAACTAAACTGAGGAACAGTGGGGTCACTTTGTTCATGGTAAAATGGATGGTTGGTGGAGCATGACTTAACCCTTCTATAGCATGTAGGCTGCTTTTGTCTGAAGGCATACCAATTCCTCCTACAGGTGGACTTTGCTTTGGGTAGCAGGGGGTGGTGTTGGAAGGTCATATCAAAACAATCTAGCATTTTTCAGAAACTTAAGGCAGCACTAAGCCAGGCCACTGTAGTAGCGTAGTCCTCCTGCTGACCATTCAGAATTCTGGGCGTCAGTCACCCCCATTTTAGAAGATAAACTACCTGTGTGTCTTTTCCACAGATTGTTTAATGGACCAGAAGCTGACATCATTCCACTTGGATATCTTAACAAATTCCTGTAAGACAAACGAAGCTCAAGGAACACCTTTATAAAGCTAGTGTGATTCTGTTTCTCTCTAGATCATCTGCTTGCCAAAGACCAGAGCCCACTCCATCCCCAAACACAGGACTGTGTGTCCATGAACAAGTAAAACAAGTCTAAAAAAGAAACCATGTGATTGTTTCAAAAGGGTGAAATAAGTGCTGCTACAATCAATAGGCCACCTGATACAGGAGCCCCCAAGTTAGTCACGTGCCACACTCATCTAAAGAATCAAATAAAAGAGGGCCCTCTTTAGCCTGGGCGCCTCAAGGGCACAGGGACCCACACTCCAGGGCACGCCTCTGAGGTGGAAGTTCAGCATGGGCAGGACCAAGGGAGCACTGACAAACTTCTCAAGGCCATCCCCTTGAGGAGCCTTGGAAATCCATCAGCAGACAGGTAGGGGCCACTCCACTAACCCCTAACACACTTGGCTGAGGTGGCAATGAAGCCAGTGCCACAAAATGTAAATCTTACATCCTACTTGGCAGTGCCTCCTCCATTCCCTTTAGCCCCCTGCCTCACTGTGTTTAAATAAAGCATGTCTCATTGCTAAATGGGTAAAAGAACAAAAGTAAATAAAAAGCATTTGCTGATTCTTATTCTCCCAATAGTGAGCATGACAGCTGTTCATCTTACTTTAAGTTCTTTTTCTAGAGGGGAACGAAGTTCCACAATTTTGGCCTGGACCCGGTCAAAGAATTGCTTGTAATAATGGTACAAATTCCATAGAACACTGCAAAGTGAATCTGGAAGAAATGAAAAGGAAACAAAAATACCACACTTGCTGTGTGTGCCATTGGCCCCAGCTGTGGGCTTCACATTTCAGCGCTGATCCTTCCTCACTACTCTTTAGGCCATGAGGTTACAGCACGTTCCACAGGCAGACTGTGCAGCAGTCCAGGGGATATCTGTAGTTCCCAGAGATGCAGGCTGTCAATACTACCCTATTCTTCATTTCAGCTTATAGGAAATTTCTTCTGTTGCACTTCTGTTTTTAAAGATGGTGTACTCAAAGTTTCTGCTAAGACCACAATTTTTAACTGTCTGAATCTACTTTAAAAGTAAAAATCAGCAGAAACCAAGCCTGTTTTAAAAGATGGCGTATTAAGAGGTTTCCCTCGACTGCTCATTCATGGGCAATCTATACTGATCCTAGTGTGTCTTATCCAAATTGCTGTTGTCAGAGATGGTGATGACAGTAGACAGTTTTATGCGCAGTCACCTGATATACGGCGGGACTTACAATAGATCAAAGAACCTAACAATGGCCTGGATCAAGCCGGAGTTTAGCAGGACATACACGCTGTCTAGACAGAAAGATGTGCTGCCTCAACATGCCAGTTCCTGAGATCTTCATTCAGTAATTTACCTCTGCCAGTGTTCAATAGTCAAGGCTTCATCTATAAATAGTCTGCACTTTACTTTGTGCATTCTCTTCTATATCAATATGAATACCATTTAAATAAGAGGTGACTAAAAGTGTCTCGTTTAAAACCTAGTTTGCAACAAGATACCCGTCTCATGTGGAGAACTCAAACCCGGCCTACTTTAACAGTACAGTGTAAAAATAAAGAAAAAGAAAAAATATTCTCACCCTTTCCTTCAACTTGTGGCATCAGCAAGACATGGCAATGGAAAACCAGTAACATCTGAAGACGAACATGGAATTCTCCCAGTGAAGATCCTTCAATAAATGCTTGTAATGTGCTGACCAGCAACATCAGGGTCATCTGCTTGTCATCTTTAGAGATTCAAAGAGGAAAACTTAAGTTTGCCCTCAACCATCGCTCCCTAGTCATAATGTGTACGTAGTCTCCTATGGGAAAAATGAGGGTGGCTGTCCAGCAGAGACTACAATTAAAGCAGGCTTTAAAGCAAGAACCACAGCTAAATTACAAGTTGCTTTAAAACCATTAGCTGCACAGAGAGTATGTGTTAAATGTACTCACAGCAGATTATGAAACTGAATTATGAGGTGCTTGTGGTGAGCATGAAATTGAAACCTTTTTACTCAAGTATGTTAACTACTACCTACCACACAGGCAACTTTCATTTTGATTTGTCTCATGGACAGAGAACATAAGGAAACCTTATCTTATGACTGATTCTCCAGACTTTGGACAAGTCACTCAAAGCTCTCTGATTTCAGTTATTCTCTCAGGAAAAAAAGAACTACACTGTTTTCTTGGCTGACCTCTCAGGAAAACCATGAAGTCACATGGGGGCATCCTTCATGTCCACATGAAAGCAGTGGGACGAGGAGAAATGAGACCAGGTAAAGCCCACATTTTGCGGCACTCCAAGTTTAGCTGTTGTTGTTAGCTGCCGTTGAGTTGCCCCCAACTCATGGCAACACCATGCACAACAGAACGAACACTGCCCAGTCCTGTGCCATCCCATGATTATCTGCAGATTAGACTGTTGTAATCTATAGGCTTTTCACTGGCTGATTTTCCAAAGTGGATAGTCAGGCCTTTCTTCCTCGTTCACATTAGTCTGGAAGCTCCACTGAAACCTCTTCAGCACCACAGCAACACAAAATGACAGATGGGTGGTGGTTGTGCATGAGGTGCACTGGCCAGGAATTGAAGCCCAGTCTCCAGCACAGAAGGTAGAACTCTACCACTGAACCACCACTGCCCTCTAAGTTTAGCCTGGAATCGCTACATAAGCAGGCAATGGACAGAAAGGCATTACCTTCCTGTTCTTCTGTTTGCTCCTGCATGTGCTTCTCAAGCATCTGATAAATAGAGAACCAGTGCTTGGTGGATTTCTCAGTGTGGCGCTTCATGGTATTATCCAGACTCATGGACCAGCAGCTAGAAACATGAGAGAAAGGGCCAGGGAAGAATTTAGGACAGCTCATTTGAAACATGTGAAATCACAGAAGCAGCAGCTAAATGCTCCCCACTGTTTCCTCCCAAACGGACATGAAGAAGACATCAAGTCTGCTGCTTTAGGAACATATGCCATTTTTCAGATCTCTCTGTCATTTTAATGCCTTGCTTTTTAACTCTGTGGTTAATGAATGAAAAGCACATTCTGTAACTGCCATACTCCATACACCCTGAAAAGTGCACACAATCAGAAGACAAAAATCCCTACAACACAAGCTCAGGAGGAGGAGGGAAGAGATAAATGTGAGTATTACTTACTTCAGCTCCAATTTACGCCATCGAATGATCATCTGAGTAACCACATCGAGATGTTTCCGCAGAGACAGAGCTCGACTTGCATTTTCCTCCCAATCCTAAAGAAACAAAATTGGAATCGACTCGATAGTGACTAACTGCAGCAACAACAACATGGTTATTATTTAATCCCTTAATCACCCTCTCCCCCACAGGAATATCGTGGACTTTTCCTAAGTGAACTCAGATTCAACACTACTGGCCCCTGAATACCATTTACGCTACTTTTCCAACAGCAGTAATGGGTTTACATCCAGCCTATCCAGCTTCACATCCTCCCTGGTCACTGGCAGTACTCCAGCAGAGCCAAGTTTACAGGCTTTAGGCAAAGCGTGGGTTTTGGTGACCTAAGTCTGAGTTCCTGCTATTACTTATCTGTCTATGAACAAAGTCACGCAACTCCTCCAAAGTGTAGAACCCCAACCTGTGAAGCGGAGACATACCAGCCACCTCACGAGGCTGAGGATATGAAGGGAGGTGATGTATACAGGCACTCAGCTGCATAGAAGGCCCACCTGGAAGTGCCTGGCAGCGTGAGCCCTCAGTACTGGCAAACACCAAGTTCTACCCTCAAGAGCAGGTAAAACGGATGGTCCTCTGTGTGGGCAGTGGCTTCACTTGTACTGATCTGACCACATGCCACAAACACCATGCAAGATTATCCTTCTCCAACCCAAACTATCACTGTCTGTCCCTCTAACAACAAAGGTGCCACAAATCTTTTCTCAGTTGCTTACAAATTAAAATGGGGAAAAGACAGATCATCATCTTACCTGTGCCTTTGCTAGAAGGATCTCTAAGCCATTCAAGAACTTTGAGATGGGACTGGAAAGTGGAAAACTACGAATTCTGTCCATTACAACCAGAAGCTGCAGAGATAACAAACAAACATGGGTATCTAGTGGGAATATTAATGAACCAAAGCCACAGAGTACTGAAGAGAGGCCTGACTGGAAGTTTCACACAAAGCACCTCCTTCACAAGCACCTCTGAAAGCTATGGATAAAACTTCTGGGCCTGTGGATCCTGACCGAGATAAACACTGTATCTGTTGCAAAACTCTGGAAGGAAGATTGAGTTTGATAAGAATTACTTCCATTACTCTCTGTAATAAGAATTATTAACAGCGACTAAAGACCAAAGAACAATATCTAAGGTAAAACTGCCCATCGTGAAAATGCAAGGCCCAATTCTAGCACGTTTATGAGAACCATGAGGCCCTTGGTAACAGATATGTCTAAATAAGCAGAGCAGCCTAACAGCATTATAACGCATAGACAGCACCCTCTGATCAGCAAACAAAATGAATGCTGCCTGGGACAATGAAGGACACCTGGTGGCGCAGTGGTTAAGAGCCTGGCTGCTAACAAGGTCAGCAGTTCGAATCCACCTCCAGCTCTTTGGAGACCCTATGGGGCAGTTCTACTCTGTCCTATAGGGTTGCTATGAGTCAGAATCTGCTCAACAGAAATGGGCTGGTTTGTTTGTTTTTTGCGACAATGGAATCCCCAAACATCATTTATACAACATCAATACCAACTGGTATGCTCATCCTGCATTAAAGAAGTACTTTCTCACTGAATTGGGGTTCTTTAAATCCTTGTTTAAGGAGCCATGGTAGCAAAATGGTTAAGCACTAGGCTGCTAATGGAAAGGTTGGCAATTTGAACCCATTCAGCAGCTCCATGGAGAAAGACCTGGCAATCTACCTAGAAAACCCCATGAGGCTGTTCTACTGAGTCACATGTGGTTACTATGAGTACACTGAACAGCATCTAAAAACAACAAACCCTTTCAAATGTGTGAGTCCATGCCTCCAGGATGGCCTGAGGCCACCTCAGCGCAGATTAGGTACCTTGGACAGCCCACCGTTTCCTCACGGGCTGCCTTACCTGCTCAAGGGCTGGGTGTTCCGGCCAATCCTGCAGCAGCTGACTGACAGCCTCTGAGAAGCCTTGAAGCACAGGTTGGCACTGCCGGGCTTCTGGGACGTTGGGGTGCTGATAAAAGTCATAGGGCCCATCAGGTTTCACCATCAGGTCTGAGGTGGCCTCCCCAAAGAGAGTGTTATGGAAGAGCGTGCAGGCCAAAACCTGGCTGCCCAAGAGTTGGTCATTCAGCCCAACCCCTGTGAAGTTAAACAAGATCATGGTAAATTCAGTGACCTGAGTAAACAGGTCTATCAATAAGCTATGAAGATGTTGGAAACATGCTCAGAAATAATGAACTAACTGGGACTAACGAAGCAGATATTTCAATTCTGTTCTCCCCAAAGCAACACTGGCCTAGAGAACTGTGACTCCAATACCACAATAGTCAAGCTGCCAAGTTTCTGGGTTATTTAGAAAAACTCAGATTCTGCCTAGATATAATCAAAAAGGTGCTGAATTCAGCCTGATGCATTCAAATTCCAAATTTTTTGTAACCTTTCTGGGTAGGGAGAGTCAAAATGTAAAACCTCCTGCCTGCTTGCATGGACTAACTCAGGAGGTCATGTAGGAACTGCATTGAACCAACTGCCAACAAACCATATTCTGTGAGATTAATTTCTGAGTTCCTAGGTTATTCCCAAGAAGACATCACTTCATCTGAAAAGACTGTAACTACTAGAGGAAAAGTACAAATAATGCGGAAGAAAAAGACCATTTAAACTAACTCCGTGTCCTTATTTTCTTAATCCCTTTAGCCCAGAGTATTCAAACGATGAAAATGCATCTTTATTGCAGAATTTTAAATCTATTTTTTGAATCAGATTAAGTTCTTTAAACTAAGGAAACTCCATCACTAAGGAATTAAGTGAAAACAGGAAGTGATTGTTTTAATTGTTCCAGAAGTAGCAAAGGCACCTATTTGCTTTGAATTCCCAAGGGCATAACAAAAGTAAACCACCATACCCATCAGAGGGTAGAAGTGTGTTACAAGCGACGCCCCGGTCTGATAGCAGGACAGAAACAGGCTGAGGTAATGCTTTGCCTCATGTGGCGGCAGAGTCTGCTGGTACCAGAGGGATCGAGCAAAGTTGAGGCACAGCTGTTGGTGTATCAGCATCACAGCTTGCATTGAACTCTGGGAGAGGAGAGCGGTGTCTATAGCTGCTGCTGCTTCTTGTTCTGAAGTTCCCTTTTTCTCATCTAGGGTTGGCTCTACCAAAATATCTGCAAAATCCTGTAAATAATATCACAGCAATTTAACTTTTAGTTTAGTTCTAACCAGACTAAACCAGAAGGAAGAGGGAAAGGAGGAACATGAAGGATCAAGAAACTAAAACGGCGACTTATATGCATTAAGATCTATTTAAAAGCCTATAACCATTAGAAGGAAACGTGTGGTATCAAGAGAATTCATTCCAAAACAAGCCCCACGACTACTGCCTTACCTTGTCGTGCAGAGGGAACCGTCTCCTGAACTCCTGCTCCTCTTCCTCTTCCTCACTCAGGGCTGTTCTGGAGCTTCTGCTCCTGTATCTGTAAAGACTGTTTTCCTGCTCGGCCTTCTCTTGGGCTATGCGTTCCTGCTCATCCCACTCATTGATGATTTCCTAAAAAAGTCACACACACAGAAGGGAGCTTACCTGCCTTTGCTGAGTCGCTCACAAGCAACAAAGGCAAGACTTGCTTTCTCATGAAAAATATCCAAGGTTCAAAAACAAATAAAAGCCAACATCCAAGAAACTACATTCCATGTACTAGAGAACAAGTGTTTTCAAACTATCTGTAGCAATCTGAGTTTCCTAAATTCCTCCTTGCTGTGGTATGACAAGGGGTCCTGGTGGTACAGTGGTTAAAGCGCTCAGCTGCAAATAACTGAGGTTGGCAGTTGGAACCCACCAGCCACTCTGTGGGAGAAAGATGTGGCAGTCTGTTTCCATAAAGATTTACAGCCTTGGAAACTCCATGGGGCAGTTCTACTCTGTCCTACAGGGTCGCTATGAGTCGGAATCGACTCGATGACAACGGGTTTTTTTTAAATCTAGCACTGATGAGGACTGGGGAAACGGGCATTTACAGGAGGTAACTGTATTAAAAGCCTAAAAATGTATATAACCTTTGTCCCAGCAATTCTGCTTTCTAGAATTTGTACGCAAGAATATTCATTGTGGTGGTGTTTTTATCAGAATAGCAAAAAATTACATACAAATGTGAATGTTCAATGATAGGAAATTGGTTAAATGGCTATGGCACACCCATGTAATAGATCACCAGGCTGTCACTAAGTATAATGCATATGAAGAATATGTAATAATGGGAAATGATCAGCCTATGTTGTTAGATTTTGAAAAACAAGCCATAAAACAGTATGGGTTTTATTACTAGTTTGTTGTCCATTTCATGGAGTCCTGGTGGCGCAGTGCTTAAGAGCTCAGCTGCTAACCAAAAGATCAGTAGGTCGGATCCACCAGCCACTCCTTGAAAACCCTATGAGGCAGTTCTACACTGTCACATAGGGCCACTATGAATCGGAATCGACTCGACGGCATCAAGTTTGGTTTTTTTTGGTCTGCTTCATAGAGTTCTAGCATTTTAAGGACATGTTTTGGGAATCATGGAGGAGACAGAACCGACCACAACCAGAGGAGCTCTTTTATCTGTTAAATATTGGGTCACTGTGTTAAGAGTTTTACTTTTCAAAGGGTTGTGCTCCTAAGAAACACTTGTAAACCACTGGGATAAATGACTTTTTTAAAAAAATCTTTAGAGTGTACATACACACACATCTACAGATACATATACACATATAATCAAGCCTAAAGTAGGATATACCAATATGTTAGTATGTCAGAAATGTTTGCTTATATTTATTCTCTTAATTATCTGCAATGGAACATATTGACTTTATTAATATGGGAAAAGCCAGCAGAAGTTATTTCCTTTAACATTAATAAAAAATTGACACATTTTTAAAATTACATGGCAAAAATCACCATAAACAAAGTAAAAAGACAACTGACTATTTAAGGGGAAATACTTGCAGTATATTATCACAGATAAGGGGCTAACATTACTAATTAAAAAAAAACCCTTAAAATTTGAGGACTAAAGGTCCAAAAGCCCGATAGAAAGGTGGGAAAAAGGAGCAGACAACAGCTTCCCTGCTTCCTAATCACAGTCTCTGGTCTCTATACCTCCTGGGCTCTGTCATGTCCTACAGGCTGCCCTGCGTGTGCACAGCTCCCTCCATCAGGAGGCTGGGCAGGCCTCCAGAGATGGCTTACCTGGCACACGTGCCTGAAGAGCTGCAGGGCCCGCTGGTCCAGCTCTCCCTTGCATAGCACATGGGAGCGCAGATAGAGGAGGGCGTTCATCATCAGCTGCTCCCGGGTCAGGCAGGGCCTCTGGCCCTTGCCTTCCAGGTCCTTTCCACCAGAATGCTTGAGGGTCAGCTTTCCCAGGCCTCGCAGCACCTCCTCTGACTTCACAGAGCACAAAGCATCTGCATGAGCATAGTAGGTGGGGAAGGTGGGGCCCACGGACGGGAAAGCCAGCAGGGATGTGGCCAGCGCACCCAGCCTGTCCGCACAGACCACGCTGCTGTGGAGCGAGGCGTGGACCTCTGACGCCACCAGTCTCATGCCGTGCTGCATCTGCAGGATGGACGCCTGCAGTGGGGCCACAGTGTCTGGATACAGGGCATACTCCTCTACCAGCCGCTTCCGGAACTGGTGGTGTGACTGCTGCCAAGAAGCCTCCTCCTTCAGCAGGCTCTGGGCCACATGGACAGACCGAGGCCTGTCCACGCGGACGGCCTGGAGGAGTCGCGAGAGCAGTTCCTGAACGGGTGAGGCCTTTGCGATGCTGGTAACATAGTGGTGGATCTCCTGCACCAAGGACTCGTATGCAGGCAGCTGGGGTCTGAAGGCCTGCTTCTTAGACAGGGTGCAAATCAGATTCTCCAGCTGAGCAATTCTCTGGTGGAGCAACCTGAAGGCAAATTAGCACAATACGCAAATTCGGTCAGAGGAAGAGCAGCAAATCTAGAATGTGCCTTCAGCTAGGAAGAGTAGAATGAAGACCTATCAGCGGTTGCAGAATAACGTGATGATGAGACTGACAATTAAAATGAAAGTGTAAAAATTTATAGAGCATTTGCCACAGGCTACACATATTGCTAAGCACTGTAGCTGCAAATCTCATTGAAGCCCCACCATCACTCATTGAAGTCGGTACTACTATTATCCTCCTCTCACAGATATGGACACCGAGGCTTAAAGGCATTAAGTGGTCTACCCAAGGTCTAAAGTCAAAGAGCCAGGATAGGACTGGAGCCCAGAGCTCCCTATACTATGCTGGAAACAGTATACACTCTACTAAGGAAACAGATCTACAGGCAAGGGTGGCATAGAAGTACAGTACACATCACCATACCCAACTTCTTCCATGTTGAGAATAAATTCTGGTTTCAACCATCTTGGCCCCGCATGGATCCTCACCTTGAATACCCAACCTCCTCTCTCAAAGCAGGTACTTTTATAGTCTATAACCATGGCTTTAGGATCTAATTGCTAATGTAGTTGGAAGATGTGTATCATCACCTCTAATACTATTGCAAAGTTAATCAAAAAGTATCTTTTTACAAAGGGGAGTCAATAACCCCAAACACAAATAATGACTCTGCTGTGTTACCTGACGTGAGGATGAGAGTAACTGATAATGGCTTCATCTTCCAGGTCTCTTCCCGTTTGTAGCTGGGATGAGAGGTTTCGGGTCTTCCACTCACAGTGCAGCTGGTGTAACTAACAGAAAGGGGAGAAACTGGTCTGCTGTGACCTGGCTTTGACCATGCAGATGATGACAATACCCTGAAGGATGGTAGAGCAACAAGATGGAAGGAATCTGGGTTCCTCAATGAGGACAAGGGCAGGTTGGTCTGCTCCATTAACCTGGACCACTCACCTCAAAGCTGTTATGTGAAAGAAAGAAACTGCTATCTTATCTACGACTCTGAACTTTTGAGTCTCTTCATTATAGCAGCTTAGCCTTTAATGCATGTAATAAAATTTTTCTTCTCTAAAATACAGTATTAGCATATAAGTATCTTAAGGTATGAAAACCTTAATTTCTGAGTTTGGTTGGACGTTTAAACATCACGGGATACATTATCTGAATTCTATTTCACTCTTGAATTTTAGATGAACAGTAAAAGTTCAAAAACTGAGAGATACTATAACCCTATCTGAAAAAGTTATCTACCAAATCCAAATATCCAAAACTTAGTTCAGATAGCTAGAGTCTGGATAGTGAGGAATACCAGTATTTCTCTGGTAATACCTCAGATATACTACTGATTTGCCCTCCCGCACTGCAGCCTGCAGACAGACACATCAGAACCTTAGGAAGGCCCTTCCCAGAGCCTGAGCCTAGTCACGGGAACACTGACATAGGAAAATGCACAGACTTCCTGGGAAGTTACAGGGCAGCTTATGCAAAATCACCTTTTTGATGCCCTGAGCACCCAAAAGGGAGGCAAGAAATACTAAGCAAACCCAGCCAGTCAGGCATGGAGCTCATGCTCCAAACTCTCTCCTCTCCTACCTCTTCCTTGGCGTACTTGAGCTTGTATTCCCTCTTCACTGCAGGGTCGAAGCGTGTCTGGGGAAGCCAAGTCTGAATCTGGAGCAAGCCAAGGAGCACCCAGAGGCTCCCGCGACGGGCTGGCTCAGGCAGGTTCTCCTTACTCTCCCCTTCCCCAAAAAAGTGGCGCAGGGAGGTGAGCAAGAGGCAGAGCAGCTCCTTGGGCAGCACCTCCTGACCAGCCATGTCCCCAAGAGTCTGGCCCACATTCTGGAAGGCCTGGCTGTCCCCAAGCACCAGCTGCTCACAGTTTTCCATGTACTCCTGCCGCCGGGGCTCCGGGAGCAGGTCCGTGAGGCCTGCCAGGTGCCGGAACAGCACCACCCCCTGGAGCTGGGAGTCTGTGCGCCTGTGGGGACAACAAGGAAGCACTAAAGGGCTTGTATTGTATTAAACAGCATTCCTTTTTTACCTCATCATTCTTTCAGAAAATGAGGCTGCTGACTGCACTGTTAGTACTTAGAGGTGGATTTCTGTTCTCATATAATCTTATATGGTTTTCTAACCCTCACCCCTTGGTCCCAAATGATTAAAATTCTTTGGAAAGAATGACGAACTTGTGGTAGCTCTGTTATGGACTGAAAATCTGCTGCTCCATCAAGAAAACAGCTTTGCCGTCACCCACCAGAACTAGCCACTACAGAAGCAAGTTCTGAGTGAGGTTCCCTGCTGCATGCTCCAGAGCAAAGACAGGAGCTTTAGGGTGTGCTCCTGGGGGGATTGGGATACCTGAACTCTGCGACTGAAGGAACAGCCATGTTGGTCCAAAGCACCGAGCTGACGTCCTGCAGTTGCTGGGCTCTCTCAACCCACTCTCCCAAGGTGACGTGTGAGGAGGACAGGCTGGAGAGGCCACTCACATCCCAGGGAGTTGCCCTGCAGCTGCTGGTCAAAACTTCAAAGCAGCACTTGGAGAACAGGGCTCTGCTGAGACTGCCTGGGCCCTGAGGGACAAGACAGGAACCAAGTAACTTTTAGAAATTAACAAGCATTTCAATGAGCAGCACTGGAGGCACCCTGGATGGAGGAAAGAGAATAAAAAAGAAGATTCAAGTTGCCAGAAATGGGTAACAATCAGCTACAGACAGGATTGGAAGGGCAGACTGAGGTCAAGTCTTAGTAGGCCCTAAAAGAATGTGAACTCCATTCTCTATGAAATTAGAAGCAATGGGTGCTTTTGTAAATCACAGAAATGCCCTCAATTCTGGGCATTAGGAAAATCATTCTTGCAGTTTACATGTAGGGCACTCTGCAGGAGAGTGAGACTTGGAGGCAGGGAGAAGAGTTTAGAAATAAATGTTAACAGCCAGGGATCAAGTTTTCCAAACCTGTGCTCCTTAGACTGCTGATGTGGGACAGAGTAATAGGTTAGGTCCACAACAAAGGGTTAAGTGGTCAGATACATACGATGGGAAACACCGTATACTCCACGCAACTCTTGGGGATTCATAAGGTTTATTACTAGAAGTTATGAGAGATGTTCTGCAACGAAGAAATCAACTTTGATCGTGCAATAGAACAGAATAGAGTCAAAAAATAAATCCATATATATTTGTGGGAATCTAGTAAATGATAAAGGTGGCATTTCAACTGAGAGTGGAGAGGATAAATTAGTCAAAAATGATGTTACTGCACTTCTTTCAGATTTATTGTTTGTATAAAAGAAAAAAATTGCATCCTCAACTCAAAAACAAGATATCCAGACGAAACTGGTTTAAATGTAAAACAAAAAGCAAAGATATAAAAGAAAACATGGAAAATGTTTTTTTAACTCTTGGGTGAAGGAAGTCTTTTTAAATGATTTTTTATTTTTTCCTTTTTTTTAAAGCATTGCACAAAAGCCAGAAAGTAGGAGAGAAAAAAAAAGTTTAAATATTATAAAACTTGTATGATTTTTAAGAAAACAAACTTGAGCGACAAAAGAAAACTAGAAAAACACTCCAACCATTATGTTAGACAAAAGTTAATAATCACAATATATAAATAGATTTTCAAGTCAACAGCAAAATAATCGACAACCTAGGTAATTTTAAAAAAACAGGCAATGAACATGAGTGGGAAATTCAGAGAAGAAATAAAAAGGATCAATAAACATATGAAAAGATGTTCAATCTCAATAACAATCAAAGAAATACAAATTAAAATAAAATTTTAAAACGCTGTATGACTGGAAATAATTAAAAATGTTGGTCACGCATAGTGTGACAAGAATATGGAAAAATAGGTGCTCATACATATTATAAGTGAAAGTGTGATCTGGTCCTAAATCTTCCTGTAGTCACCCAGGACCTCATGACCTCCCTCTTCACAAGTCCTCCCCCACAAAACCGCCCCCCCCACCCCCGGCCCAGACATACTGGTAATAGCTATAATTTTTTTCAACTGCACAGACACTTTGACCACGGGTTAAATTCCCATTCTCAGAACTTATCCACAGAAGTACTAAGATAAATGGACAAAGATTTATACAAGGAGAGTCAATGCAGCTATTCTTGTTACAGGAAGAGGAAAAAAAAGCAAGAAAATCTCAACACCTATGATGAGAAAGTGATTAAATAAATTATGGTACATTAGTACAACAGAATGACATGTGTAGACTTCGAAGATGGGTTATATGTGAACGAAGAAAGTGATCTTATTTTTTAAATTTGCATACATATTTAATATAAAAATATATGTAAACTGAAGGATACAGAGCAAAGAGTGGTTATTTCTGGTTAAGTCTACATTCTATGTATGTTTCTTTATGGTTTGAATATTTTACAAGTATATAATACTATTATAATTAGAAAAAAGTAAGTTTTTTAAAGGAAACTTTTAAACTTTAACTCAGAATTTCCCAAATCATTTAAGATGAAATTCCTTTTGCTGAAGGTACGCCTATTAACATCCTACAGAAAATAAAGTACTGTACTTACTCGGTACTTACTCTCTGCTGTATCCTTGGCATAAATGTGTATTGCTTTCCTTGAGAAATTTATAAGTTATTATTTGATTTTCTATGATTACCAAACATTTTTATAATTTTATGCAAACAAACCTTCAATGTGGAGTCCAAAAGGGACTTGGGAATCTCCCTGTGTTGCACACCAGGCAGAGGGCTCCAAGTCAGCCAGTACTCGGGATTTGTAGTCACAGTACTGCTCCAGAAAGATGTAAATGTGGAATTAAATAGCTCAGACCATAAAGAAATAATTTCTTCAGTAGACACCTAAAGAAATAATAAGGTAAGAGAATATACGAGAAAGATTCCATAAGCCAAGTTATCAGGTCTCTGTCTTATGAGAGCCATCTAAAACTAACCTGGGGTTTAAGGCTAATAATCCTGTTTTCCCAATTCTCTGCCATCCTGGGTAATCTAAGTCAAGCCACTTAATCTGTATATAACGTTATAAAACTAAGATGACACCTGCTTTTATAATGTTGCAGGAGAAAATATCAGTAAAATAATTAACACAATTATAACATCAGCAAAATAAATAACCAAATAAAGTATTATTATGAAAAAACCTTAAAGCTGCACTAATGATGAAGTTGTATCAAAGAGTTTATCAGTATTCTCGTTAAATAGTTATCATTAGGGGAGGTTTAAAACACTCTCACAATATATTTTTAAGCAAACAGGAAATAAAAACAAGTATTTTAGCTTCACTTAACTGGAAACCGAATGGAACATTTCTATGACAGAGTTGTGAAGTACCCGTTTAATTATGTGAAAGAACATTCAAAACTCTCTCCTTAAAAGGTCTTTCGGAAAAAAACTAGTTTTCAACATGGGATTTTGAAATTTAATAAAATGGCAGCTAATCAGGTTCTGCCATAAGTCCACCGCAGAGAATCTCATCGGCTCATAGTAGAAAGAGCATTTATCTACCCCGCCCCCTTTTTTCTTATTTTGGTTATTACCTGTTGGTGGTGCAGCACAGACCAAAGGTCTCGCATCTGTCGAGGTGCAACTGGTGTGTGCTTAAGACAGAATGCGATGTGATGCCTTATCTCCTCATCTATGTGGGGTTGTTGGTTTTTGCTGGACCTGTTCCAGAGATAAAGAGGGATGGGTAGGGGGTGGGCTATCAATGAACTGCTAGAAAATTGCTATGTATGGAAGATGGAACACACAGAAATTAAAGTACATTTATTTAAAAACGAGCAACTCCACTGGAGAAAAAAACTTCTTGACTTTCAGAGGTAGAGTCAAAATAGGCAAAGAATCTTCAAGAAGTTTTGGCTTTTCAAAATGGCAATTGACTCCTCTCAGCCACAGGTACTGTTCCCCCTCAAGACAAGGCTGTGCTTTGTTTACACATATAGGTTACACAGAATAATCTAACAAGATAAGAGGTTCCCCTGAAGTCAATAACTGAATGGGTGGCTTACCTTCTCAGACAAGCCTGTGTGATAAAATCAGCCGTCACTTTGTACTGCCAAAGCACAGCCAGGTACTCCATTGCAGGCCACACTTGAACACTCCTGATGAGTTGGATTAAGGAGGTAAAGACTGGCTGGGACAGGGAGGCAGCTTCACTGTACTTCTTCTCCGGAAAACCCAGTAAAATTCCTTTGGCTTTCAGGTCTAAACACTGAGCATTCACAAGAGTCTTCAATTCCTCTGGACAAAAAGACACACGCTGTATTATAGCATAGTGATCAAGAGATTTCCAACAGCCAGCTAAGTGAGTGTGAACAAATTGCTTAACCTGAGCTTTGGGTTTCTCATCTTTGAAATGGTGATGTTAATACATAATGACTGGATTAAATAATATACGTGAAATTTAGTCCTGTGCCAGGTATCTATTTAATGGTAGTTTAAAAAAAAACCGAACCCGCTGTCGTTGAGTCGATTCCAACTCATAGCAACTCTATATTATACCAAAAAAAAAAAAAAAAAAAAAAAAAAAAAAAAAACCAACTAAGGGAAAAACTTCTTGCCTAGAGGGCAGAGGATACCTCAGAACATTCGTCAGCTGGTCAAACTCGAGAACATTACCTGGGTTGACATCTTCCAGAATATTAGCTCTGAGGACCAATCCCCAGGCCTGCAGGAGACTTTTCTTTAATGTCCACTCAGAAGCAAACACTTGGAGACGACTAACGTCTTCTTCCCAACCACTCTCCCCAAGGGCAGGCATCCGCTCCCTGATGGCAAGGGCTTTGCTAAGGACTTTCAGTTGTGAAAAACACTCTACCACCAGCTTGTCCTGAAACATTAAAACACAGGAGAGCCTGCTATAGAAATGTGGTAATTTTTAGCAGCCTACATATGTCTGAGAAGAAATTTTTCTTTAACAGTTGCAGAAAATACAGGGTTTGTTTACTCCTATTGCTCTAGAGAGATTTTACAGTAATAAAGTTAAAACCCTACACGCCCTTTACAGTCTCGGGAATAAGCAAAATGACAACACTTAACAAATCAGTTAATAGTACTCAGGTAATATTTAAGAGTAAAGCTGTACAGCAAGGATGCATCTAACTAAATGTCAGTTCCCAAACTCCAGGAGAACTTCAGAAGAGAAGGTCAAATCTTTGTATTTACTACATGCTTCCAGGTGTACCTTAAAAGGAAAGGGTCGTCCCAGGAACTTCTGCAGCTTCTTTACACCAGTGAAGCCACCAGTAGGGCTCCCCAAGCAATTCTGTATATGTTCGGAGACAGTCTGAACCTCCTTGTAATATCTTTAAAGGAGTAAAAGGGTAGAAGGGAAGTAAGGAAACAGAAGAGTGATAGGTAGTAAGAGACGGTGTTTACATTTTGTTTTGATTACATTCAGCAATACTTCATAGGAATAAACCAAATAAAGCAAAAGGAACAATTTCAATTCTAAACTGTCTTCTAACATCATTAATACTGCAGATACTGACACTATTACTCAAATATGAGTCTTACTTGTCTTCATGATTCATCAGGAGCCGGGGAATCTGATGGACCAAATGTTTCAAAACCCAGTGCCAATGAAGAGCAAGCAGGGCCAAGCCTGGGGCATCCACTTTTACTGCATCAGCCACAGTCCAAAACCGGTCCCGCCACCGCACAGAACCCAAGATCTGAAAACAAAGCAAACCCAAGCTGCTACAAACATTTCCCAGTAAAACACACTCTACACAGTCATCACTTGTTAATCAATATTCAACACACATACATGGAAGGTCTAGCGTAAGACTAGGATATGTGTAGGAACATTAAAGCAGGCAGAGAAGTCACAGATCTTTTCTCTGAGTACTTGAAGTACAGGGTTACTACTTTATATAGCAAATGCAATTTGGGGGTCATATGGTAAGTGCACACAGGAGAAAAGACCTGGTGATCTGCTCTCATAAAGATTACAGCCTAGAAAACCCTATGGGGCAATTCTACTCTGTCCTACAAGGTCGCTATGAGTCAGAATCGACTTCACAGCACCTAACAACAATGGTAAGTACATATGTAATTTTTAAGAAACTTGCCAACTTGTCTTACAAAGTAATTGCGCTATTTTGTATTCCAACCAGCAATGTAGAATTCTAGTTATTCCATATCCTTGTCAATACTTTGCCACTGTTAGTCTTTTTAATTTCAGCCACTCTAGTGGATGGCACTTCACTACAGTTTCAATTTGCACTTCCTTGATAACAAATGATGCTGCAATTTTTTCAAGTTCTTACCGGGCACTCACATATCTTCTGTGAAGCATCTATTCAAATTTCTTGCTCCTTTTTTAACTGGGTTGTTTGTCTTATTAGTTAGTTTATATAATTTATAAGGTTTTTCCCAATGTTTTTATTTTCTTGATGCTATTTATGAAGAAGTATTTATTTTTGATGATGTCTAATTTATCAAATTTTTCTTTGATGAAGAGTCTTAAGAAATTTTTGCTTATCTTTAGCTTGTGAATATTTTCTCCTTTGTTTTCTTTTAGATGATTCATAGTTTTAGCTGTGATCCATTCTGAGGTGACTTTGGTATATAACGTGAGGTAGGGGTAAAGGCTCATTTTTACTTTAAATGGACATCTAGTTGTCCAAGCGCCATTTGTTAAACAGGCTATTTTTCCCTATTAAGTTACCTCTACATATTTGGCAAAAATCAGTTGACCATATATGTGAGGGTCTATTCCTGAACTCTCTTTTTTGTTTCATTGGTCTGTATGTCTATCCTTATGACAATACCACACTGTCTTGATTGCTCTTCCTGTAATGTATTTTTATAGCAAAGTAGTTTCTACATTAGTGGTTCCCTTCTGGGGTTTCATGAGATCAAAGCTATTTTCATAATACTATGATATGATTTTGCCTTTTTCACTGGGTTGACATTTGCACTGATGGTACAAACAAAAGAAGGACTGACAAACTGTGATTATTTGGTAGACATTATATTGAAAATGACTGAAGTGAATCTGCTTCTTTAATAAAAACAACTGAGAATATTTGTTCCTAATAAAATACAAGCTTTCAAGCAAATACTACTCTATTGAAGCTTGACAACTTCCTAGTACTTAAAAAGTTTTCTGGTGGTTTATGGTAATTTTACCCGAGTGTGACTTTTTTAATATTTAAAAATGAAATGTGTCAACATCTGGAAGATTTAATAACTCGGTGAACAATATTTTCCAAATTACTAATGCATGCTTTACAAACACATGCATGGGTAAAAGTCTACCAAAATGCAAACTAGACCAATGGGTTTTAAATGCATGACAAGTCAGTGATATTTTTTTCATATTTCACATTACAAGTAACAAGAGGAATATTCACAATTATATGAAATGGCTATTAACATAGTCTTCCTTTTCCAAACCTCATAACTATGTAAGGCCAGGTTTTCTTCATAAACTTCAACTCAAACGACATATTGCAAGAGGCAGAATACAGAATAGGCTTTCTTCTGTTAAGTCAGACATTAAAGAGATCTTATAAAAATGACTGAACAGTGCCACTTTTTTCACCAATTTTTGTTTTGAAAACCAGTTATTTTTTATTAAAAATTTTTGCATATTAACATGAAATGGGTTTGTGATAGTATTTTTAAAAATATAACCACATTAAAAAAACCTCTTTGGAGTCTTTGATACTTTTAAGAGTGAAAGGAATCATACGAACAAAACGTTTACTCTAGCTTACTGAATAATTTAATTCAAAATTTAATTCATATGTGACAATGATTTCTAAGAAGACTTAAGTAAACTAAAGTATAATTGTTAAAATGCAAATGTCCACCAAGAAGTGAATGGACAAATTGTGGCATATACATCTAATATAATAAAAAGGAATAAACTATTGATACATGAAACAATATAGATGAATCTCAAAATAACTGTGCTGAAGTGAAAGATGCCAGACAAAAAAAGAATATATACTGAATGATTCTATTTATATAAAATGTTAGAAAATGCAAACTAGTGAATAGGAACAGAAGATAGGTCAATGGCTGCCTGGCTGTGGTGTAGGGGTAGGGAAGAAGGAAGGACTATAAAGGGTTGAGGAAACTTCTGGGGGTGATGGATGTGTTCACTATTTAAAACAGATGATTTCACAGGAATGTATCTATGTGTGTGTGTGTATATATGTGCATATATATGTCAAAACTTGTAAAACTGTACAATTTAAATATATGCAGTTTACTATATGTCAATTATACCTCGATAAAGCATTAAAATATATGTGTGTTTAAAATTATTAAGACTAGTTATATATCTCAAATAATCCTGGACATATAATAACAACACTGAACTTAGTCTTGTCCCTAAGGATCTTTGTGCCAAAACAAATGCTCTAGTTGCAGATTAAAAAAGCAACCAAGTTTCCTCACCTCATTGACACTGGCATCTGACACCATTCCCTGGGATGACTGTACCCAGAGCAGGATTAATGCATCACAAAGTTCAAAAAAAGCAGCAAGATTGACCACAATTTCATGGGGCAGGCTCTGATAGCTCTCTGGATCTTAGGGTTGACATAAATAAAATAAAAACATTCCATCAGATTTAATTAATCTCTGAGCAATTTCTAAATAAACTGAAATAATGTTATCCTCAGTACAGAGGTCAATTCCTATTTTGTTGTCTGAGATAACAAAATTGAACGTCAATTCTTTGCCAATTATTAAACTTTGTAGATAAGGCAAGTATATCTATAGATGTTCGCACTGTCTTAATGAAAAATGCAAATCACAGCAATAATACGTATTTTATACAAGTATTTGTTTCAATACAAAGTGAAAACTAAGTGCATATATATGTTTGGATGAATAGATAACACAGACAAACAAGATATGAGAAGATAAAAACAAAACTACTATTAACAGTAGCTGTTGTGAAAGGCGGACTTTTTCCATTTTTCTACTTCTACATAGCTTGAAATTTTTATATCAAGCACAATTATCTTTTTTAATTTAAAAAAACAAAGAAGGGAAGGGGAAAGAACCTAAGACTGAATGCCTATGAATGCGTACTTTATGAGCCAACAAACCTAGGTTTCAAGTTCTGGCTCTGCTACTTGCTAGAGACATGACCTTGAGCATCTCTGTTCCTCCCTCTCCACATTCGTGACATGGGGGCAATTATTTCCCACCTCATAGGGTTGCTATAAAATGTAAATGACGTCCAAGAATTAGAGAAGGAAGCAGACGATAGGACTAGTTGTCTCCGTGAACCATGACCTATTCTACACCTTGAGATAAGAACTACATGGTGCCCGGCTACCACTACAGAACATTCTGATCAGGGTCACAAAAGATGGATCCTGGTAGAAAGGGAGAAAAATGTGGCACAAAACTTTAAATTCTCAAAGAATTCAGATTTACTGGGCACACTGAGACTGGAGGAATCCCTGACACTACTGCTCTGAGATACTCTTTAAACTTTGAACCGAAAAGTATCCATTGAAGTCACCTTTTAACTAAATAGCAGATTAACTTAAAAAGTAAAGAATGTCACCCTTGAGTACTGGCTCTTTTCAAAAACTATCTGTATGAGACCAAATGGACAACAGTTACTCTAAAGCATAGATGAGAAGATTGAGGGGCAGTGAGACTAAGTTAAGGGGATGGGAACAACTACAACAGAAATAATGAGAATGTTGATACAATGTGAAGAATGTAACCAATGACACTGAACATTATGTGCAGAAATTGTTGAATGGGAACCTATCTGCTATGTATACTTTCAAAAAATACACAATAAAATATTTTTTTAATCTAAGATGCATCAATTGGTTCCAACCTACCTGGAAAAAAGAAGAATGAAAAACACCAAAGACACAAGGAAAATATTAGCCCAAGAGACAGAAAGGGTCACATAAACCAGAGACTCCATCAGCCTGACACCAGAAGAACTAGATGGCTACCACCAATGACTGCCCTGACAGGGAACACAGAATAGAGTCCCTGACGGTGCAGAAAAAAAGTGAAGCGCAGAACTCAAATTCACATAAAAAGACCACACTTAATGGTCTGATTGAGACTGGAGGAACCCCAGAAGACATGGCCCCAGCACTCTCTGTTAATCTAGAACGGAAATCATTCCTGAAGCCAACTCTTCACACAAAGTTTCGACTGGACTATGGGACATAAAATGATACTCGTGAAGAGTGTGCTTCTTAGCTCAAGTACATACTTGAAACTAAATGGGCAGCTCCTGTCCAGAGGCGAGATGAGAAGGCAGAAAGGGACAGGAGCTGGTTGACTGAACATGGGAAATCTGGGGTGGAAAGGAGGAATGCGCGATCACATCATAGGGATAGCAACTAGGGTCACATAACAACTTGTGTATAAATTTTCGCATGAGAAACTAACTTAAGCTGTAAATTTTCACATAAAGCACAATAAAATAAATAAATAATTTTTTTTGTTTTTAAAAAGGTAAATGAGATCAAGGACATGTAAAGCATTAAGTTCAGCAGCTGGCAGAGAGTACAAAAACCAAACCCGTGGCCATCTAGTTGATTCTGACTCAGTGACCCCACAGGACAGAGTAGAACTGCCCCACAGGGTTTCCAAGGAGTGGCTGATGGATCCGAACTGCCAACCTTTTGGTTAGCAGCCATGCTCTTAACCACTGCACCACCAGGGCTCTAGCAGACAGTAAGTACTCAGAAAATGTCAGCCATTACTGCTGAGTAAGGGGGCATATTTAAAATCAGGCCAATCAATTAAAAAGGGATCAGTAAAAGCGCAGCTGTGAATATGCCTCTCAACTTCAGCAAATTATGCGATCAGATGTTTAATTGAAGAATACAAGAGGTAAATGATCTTACCTTTATGGAATTCAAAGGACATTCTCAAAACACTGTTTCTTAACTTTTTGCCACCAACAGAAACCAAATTTGCTTCAGTAAAAATCCGTTTCTCCCGGTCAAGATATATGACTGTCCTAGAATAAGATAAATCAATGTCTAACAAACAGTTACCAGCTAATAACACTTTTCAATCATATCCTCTACCTGCTGAATCCTGGGAACCCTTGGAACATCAGCCAACCCTCCCCTGCCTCTGCAACTTCTGGACCAGAGAGATGGAGATGAAAGTGATGACAACTAGGGTGGGGGAAGGAGGACACACGGCTAGAGAAAGTTCGTCTGGGGGACTGCCAGGCCTCGTTGTTGCTCTGCCATGAGCTGAAAAACAGCACTGTGAACTCTTAACATTGGCCATTATGAAATTGATCTGTGGGGGTAGAAGTTAACTGGTGGCAAGAAAGGGGAGTTATTGGGAGAGAGCTCAAGGGGGCCTCTGGGGTGCTAGTACATACCACCTGGGTGTGTTCACTCTGTGAAAATTCATCAAACCCATATACTCATTATTGGTGCATTTGTCTGTATGTATGTTATACTTCAATTACAAAGCTATTTTTAAAAAATGTGTCTCACTGATGGCCAGTTAAAAAATACTACTGGTCATTACAGTAAAGACTGAGGAAAGACTGGCCTTAAATGATAATTTTGTAAATTTTTATGTGAGTGCATATGTAAGTATGCTGGTGCTACGTCTGTCTCCAACATTTGAGGATAGAAAATAATATGGACAGACAGATGGCTGAGGAAAGGACATGCAAGAAGTAGGTCAAAGTGGGAGGAGTTGCTGGGAGTCACAAACAGAAAACAGTGGTATATATGACTATCTTCTGATAAAGGCTTAACATCAAATAATAAATCCCACCATTAATGCTACAATAGTTTATCTATTACAGCACCCTATTAAAATACTAAGAACCTGCAACATTTGCAGGCTTTTTCACATCACAGTCAGAATTATATCACTGAATGCAGAGTATGAAGGGAAAAGTAGTGATGAAGACAATCATACCTAATACCTTGCCACTTCTCAGGTTCACAACCCATTGCCATTGAGTCGACTCCGACTCATAGCGACCCTATAGGACAGGGCAGAACTGTCCCATAAGGTTTCCAGGGAGCAGCTAGTGGATTCAAACTGCCAGCCTTTTGGTTAGCAGCTGAGGTCTTAACTACTGTGCCACCAGGGCTCCCAGGTTCATACACATAAGCTATATTTGACAGTGTCTTAGAAAAGGCATAACCTGAGAACCCGTAGTGAGGCAAGCCATACTCAGAGCAGCAAACTTCACCTACTTGTTTGCAACAGATTCTAGAAGGGTAAAGAGCTGCTCAGACTGGTCCATTTGTGGGTCGAAGTCCATGGAATTTCTAATGATGTCCAAAGCCTGAATATTCCATCGGGGGTCCAAAGGGACCACAAATTCATCTAGTTGAAGTCAAAAAAAAAAAAAAGGAATTTTGTAGTAAAACTCCTTGCCTGGCAAGTTTCAGCTGAATGTTTTCATTATTTTACTTTGATCACATGAGTCTTGACAGGGATGAGGCAGAACAGGAAAATAATGTTACTAGATACTAGAACGTTACTAGATAGTAGAAAAGGGTTCAACAGCTTTTACCCTATTTCCTTTTCAAATGCAAAATATTTACTAGTCCTGAAAATGCATTCCATTACAGGATATAAAGGTAACCCCTGCTAGAACATAAACATTCCAATCAAGGCATTCATCTGCTCAGGTCCCACTACTAGTCTGAAAAGAATGCATCAGTTCAATTGCCCGGTCTATCACTATTAACCACAAAAAAAACTAACTGCCATGGCAGAAAATGAATGAGTACAGCTCCTTTATTATCTGCTTACAGTAAGATAAACAACAGAAGATTAGTTGGTTCAAAAGCCATTTCTTTACAGTCACATGGCCCCTGCTGCAGCCTCGTACTCCTTTGGCTAAGACATGGAACCTCTTGTAAAGACAAAGTGAGAAGGCTCTAACCCTCTCCAAAGATAGTGAAGACCCAAGGGAGGGAAGCAAGATTAAAACAATGGTATCATTAATCTGAAGTTGGCTGGGCAGGATGGTACACTGGTTCACTTCAGTTTTAAAAAAGCATCCACCACAGAGTACAAGGGCCCACTGTGGACAACAAGGTATGTAAAGAAGGGAGCCCACGTTCTAAAGTCCAGTAAGAAAGACACACCTACACAACCGGAAAAGAAGGTGAAGTAGAGCTAATGTGTTCAAACTGTGGACAAAGAAATATCTGCTGAAAAGGGAACCTGCTACTATCTCTAGAACTGTGCTCCCAAAGACCATAATCCTTCCATCACTGGAAATCCTTAATTTAGTTCAGCCACAACCTGGCTACCACGGTACTTTCCTCTACGTTTGATCTCTTCCCAACCATTCACCCCATTACCTTCAGTGTACATAAGGTAATCCGTTTAGCAGCAAAGGCATCATGCATAGATTTTTTTGTCCCTATTTTCCTTAGCAATGCTATGTTCAATCAAATTGATATTCTTCTGTTCTAGTAAATAAGTTTGTTCTATTAGTCCTTATCAAAAAAAAAAAAAGAAATCCTGAATACTTCACCTGATTATACAGCTAGGATGTCCACTGTGGATTTTAAAACTTTGTTGTTAAGGCTTTATAACTTTGATCATTAAGGTTTTATATTTTCCGAAGAAATTGATCCTATATATTTTTCCCTTCAGGTCAAATATCTCATGGTTCAAAACTCTTCCTGGTAACAGTACTAATAAATCACACAGTGTTATAAGCGGAAAGGATGTCAGAGAAATAAGAGTTTAGTTTCCCCATTTTTCAAATGTGGGCATGAGTCATTTTGTGGCAAAGTTGGGACCAGAGACAGTCTTCCAGCTCCCATGTTCTTTCCACTACATGTGTATCAACAGCCTCTTTCAAAAGCTGGAAGATAAACAAATAATTACAAACAAGCAGAATCTGCATCTCTGTATTTGAGCCTTCTTGCAAACACTATTTGTTAAGATGGGAGCTCGGAAAGGTCTTTTTCCCATATAACTCAATGGACACGCATCCAGAACAGTGCTAAGAGTTAGAAATCAAAAGAAGGTACAGTACCTGTTATATTTGGTTGCAGTATTTTGATGACATTACTGACCCCAGCTGAGAGAGAATTTGAGTAAAAGTTCCTAAGTGATGCAGCACTGGCTTCCAAATGAATCTGTACTGACTCTGTGGAAGAAGGAGAAGCAAAGGTCAGTATCTAAAACACCTGCACTTTCCGCAATGATGAGAACGTCCTATAGCTGTGCTGTCAGACGTAATAGCCACTAGCCACATGTTATTACTGAGCACCTGAAATGTGGCTAGTGCAACTGAGGGACTGACTTGTAGATTTTAGTTTTCATTAATTCATGTTGAAATTTCAGTAACCTGGCTACTGTACCGGACAGTGCAGATAAGAATATGCACACAAACGTTCTCTATCTGAGCAGATAACCACGTGCCACTCCATAACATGCCTTCACCAAGTTCTCATGGAATAGAAAGGCTCATGTAAACTCTATTACTGTCATCAGCAATTTCTACCAGTACATATCATGTCTTGTACTTCTACAGCCCAGGTAATATTGCTATTATCGTTTCCCGTCTTAGAAAGAAAAAACACAAAGAAACAAAGAGAGACAACTTGGAGCACTGGAACTGAAATAAGATTAGAATCTTAAGCACTTTTAATGGAAATGAATTTACCAAAAGCAACATTTTACCCAGATAAAACGGCTGTGCAGCAATATTTCAACCAAAAAAGCAGGATGTTCAAAAAATATAAAGTAACATTAATATAGTACATTTTCCTTTTGAATTTGATAGAAATATGGACAGATTCTAAAATGGGGAAAAAAGTTTTTCTTGTGATACATTTCTAAGGGCAGACTTGTTTCTTAGTTTTTTTAACAAAGTTCTTGCTAGGAGATCTCCCAGATGCCATTTTAACGGTGCAGTCACAGAACGGCACAGCTGCTGAAGCGCTAACACAGGATAAGGGAACATAAATGACCTCTTTATACAAATTAAGTTTTTCTACTCACCAAGCCCCTGTGGTATATTCTTGGCTAAATGATAAAGCCATTTAACTCTGAGCATCCAGTCCTGATTGGTTGCTCTTTCTATGAGCAATCTAACAGCCATAGCCAGAACATCCAGTTCATCAATCCAACATGTATTCACTTCAACTGCACTGAACTTCAGGTTCTCAGGATTGGAGGACTGCATAATTTTCTCTAAGTCTTGCAAGGTAAGAGGCTGGCTCCTGAATTCATTGAAATGAGCAAAGTCAGTGCTAGAATAACTTTATATTTCACGTTTCAAAGAACTGAGAAAATTATTTTTACAAATATTGGATCACAGAGGTAATGGGGGAAAAATGAGTCCCCCATTAATGACAATTAAAACATATACCTAATACATGGGGAGCAACACTGAATAGTAAAACTGTGGCAGCTGGATTTAATAGTAGACCACATAATATTCTGGATGAATATGTTGGGTCATGGCCATTATCAGCAAAGACAAAAACCAGTCAAGGTGCCAGAGAGACACATAAGCTCAAGTTTCCACTGACCTTACCCAGCTGCTGGTTTTCATGCTCATCCTATTAAGGCAATATGCTAAGATCTGTCCATCACTTCGGACTATAGAGAGGTGAGAGTCTTCAGTAGCAAAGAGAGCAGAGGGTAGAGAATCTGGCCACAGTCCCAGGGCAAGAATGGAGTTACTCCAGGTTTCATGTGCTTGCAGAGAAGAAATATGTTTCTCCAGTAATGCCTGTACAAGCTGGTAGGCGACAAAAACACAAACCAAAATATAAGTGCCATTATTACCAGAAAACTACCAAAGTAATAATAGTTTTCTAGGTCCTATGTGACCATCTCACAATAACCCTCATATACATTCTTCAGTGTACAACACCAGAGTTAAATTCTACTTTTTCTGGTGACTGATAGGTTTCACAGAAGAAATATTTACATTTAAGCTATTTTCTAGGAAAGTAACTGGATACCAGATGTCTATTAGCAAACTGCGGTGGTCAATTCTCTTACAGCACTGAAGTTGCCACCTAGAAAAAGAATTTCCTTCTAGTCAATAATGTAGCACATTATTAGTTAGGTAGCTACTGGAAACATTTCACAGTACCTTCCTGTTTGCTGGTGAATGCTGGGAATGGACGTACACCTCCCGGCATGCTTCAGAAAAGGCTTTATCCAAACTCAGCCCTCGCTGCAGATACTGGACAATGTGTATGGCTGCCTGAATCAGTGTTGACACAGAAGACGTTGGAGAACCTATAAAGAAAAAACATTGTACCCCTGAAACTATTGTCCTGAGATAATCTTTAAACCTTAACCCAAAAATAGGCCCTGAAGTCTTCTTAAAACCAAACATAGTTTAGCTTAACTAGTGTTAAAAAAAAAAGGTCTGCCTTGAGTGTTATGCTCTTTTAAGAACTATCTACATGGGATCAAAGTGACAACAGCAACTCAGAAGAAGATTAGATAGGAACAGTGAGCTTATGTTAATGGGGGAGGAACAACTCAGAAAAGGAGGGTGAGAATGGTTGCACAACTCAAAGAATATAATCAATGTCCCTGAATGGTACATGCAGAAACCATTGAACTGGTGTATGTTTTGGTGTGTATATTCTCAAGAAAATAAATATAATTTAAAAAAAAATTGCCATCTATGAACAATTAGATTCTGCAAAATCCCCAATGAAATGGATAAATTCCACCTTTAGATCAAACCTTCTTCAACTCAACCCCACCCAGATTATGGTTTTAGAACATCTAAGTGGACTCTAGGGCCTTCCTAGGGCACAATGGACTTGTGGAAACATTCATATTACTTCCCTCTCATTTTCCCTGTCTGTCTGTCTGTCTGCAGGATATCGTGCAGAAGTGACCAGATGACTCAAATCTAATACTGAAGACCTGAAGGTGACAAAGTGAGCATGACTTCATAAAGGACCATGGATTTGAAATCCAACAGACCTACTTTTAAACTCCAATGTTATTAATTGTTGCCTATGACCAGTAGCTCAATCTCTCTCAGCCTTATCTACAAAATGGAAATATATGCTTTGCAGAACCGATGTGAGAATAATCAACCAGCACTGTACCTAACACATAGTACTTATTCAAAAAACAGCACTTTAATATTATTATTGCTCTTTCTTGTATTTTTCAACATTTCAATCACACCTGTTTTCAACAACTCGGAGTTTTCTCTTTATTCCACCTTCAAAAGGCTCAATGATGGCCCTGAAGATATTGAGGGGCAAACTTCATGAATCTCATGCCTACAGTAGTGTCCTTCAAGGCATGGGACTCTGATGCAGGTATCAGAATTACCTGGGGAGCTTCTTTAAAATGCTGATTCTCATGCCTCACCCAGACCTGTTGAACCCAATCTCATTGAGGGAGGAGGGATGGCTGGACATCTACATTTTCAACAGGCTTTCCTAGAAATTTTCATTCTGTGTACACTAAATGTAAGAACTCCTGGATCAGCAGTCAAGTGGAATAACATATTTCTATTGCTGCTGTTAGGTACCATCAATTCACAACAAAATGAAACACTGCCCAGTCCTGTGTCGTCCTCATAATCACTGCTTTGTTTGAGCTCAACTGTTGCAGCCACTGTGTCAATCCATCTCATTGAGGGTCTTCCTCTTTATCGCTGACCCTCTGCTTTACCAAGCTTGATGACCTTCTCCAGGGACTGGTCCCTCCTGATTAACATGTCCAAAGTATGTGAGATGACGTCTTGCCATCCTTGCTTGTAAAAGCATTCTGGCTGTACTTCTTCCAACACAGATTTGTTCATTCTTCTGTCCCTGGTATATTCAATATTCTATGCCAACACCATAATTCAAAGCTGTCAATTCTTCTTTGGTCTTCCTTATTTATTGTCCAGCTTTCGCATGCATACGAGGTGACTGAAAATACCATGGCTTGGGTCAAGCGCACCTTAGTCCTTTAGGCAACATCTTTGCTTTTCAACATTTGAAAGAGGTCTTTTGTAGCAATTTGCTCAATGCAATACATCATTTGATTTCCTGACTGCTGCTTCCGTGGACGCCGACTGTCGATCCAAATAAAATGAAATCCATGACAACTTCAATATTTTCTCCACTTATCATGACGTTGCTTACTGGTCCACTTGTGAGGATCTGTTTTATTTATGTTGAGGTGTAATCCGTACTGAAGGCTATAATGCTTCAAGTCCTCTTCACTTTCAGCAAGTAAGGTTGTATGATCTGCATATCATAGGTTGTTAATGAGTCTTCCTCCAATCCTGATGCCCTGTTCTTCTCATATAGTCCAGCTTCTTGGATCATTTGCTCAGCATACAGGCTGAGTAAGTATGGTGAAAGGCTACAACTCTGACACACACCTTTCCTGATTTTAAATTATGTAGTATCCCCTTGTTCTGTTCAAATGACTACCTCTTGATTTATGTACAGGTTCCGGAAAAGCACAATTAAGCTTTCTGGAATTCCCATCCTTCACAGTGTTATCACATAAACTTCTATAGGACTGAAACTCTGCAAAGGCACAGAAGTCAAGCTCCTCACCTACAACAGTTCCTCGAGTCTCTGTGTGTAGAGCCAAGAGGGTGTCACACACACTATCCCCCACCAACCCAAGGCTGTGCAGCAGAACTTTCAAATCCAGATCATCTGCGGTGCTCCCATCCCCTTCTCCTGAAATGTAGATTTCTAGCCCACGATTCCTCATAGCTCGGGATATTTCTCCATGAAGAGGATCCATTGAGAGAAAAAGCCTAGTAACATAGCAAAGAAAAAAAAAATTAAAATCCCAGTGTGACCAATGGTGCTGTTCAGGAACAACTGGTAAAGGCAAATCTTATGTGGCTCATTTTCAGGGAGTTTAATCAAAGGAGACACCACTAACTCAAACTTGGCTACCTTTATCTGTATGCTATCTTCTATTTCCAAAGTGCAGCATTATGACAAATCAGTTTCTTTAATCCTGTTTCCCTAAGGAACTATATATCATATATTAATTGTACCTTTAGTGTTATCTGAGAATTTAAAAAATCCTACTCTCAGATATTCCTCAAATAATGCAGTGCTAATTCATCATTTTAATCCACCTACAAAGAGCAAAAAACAGAGCAGTGTAATGTTCTAAACAATTAACTTCGAATATTCATCTCTACCTGGACATCTGACATCTCACACTTATGTCCAAAACAGAACTGCTGACTCACTGCTGACCACAATTGCTTCTCTGCTGGTCTTTCTTTTCTCACTGAATGGCACCCGCATTCACCCAATTATTCAAACCAAAAACTTAGGTGTCATCCTTGCTCCCTCTTTTTCTCATTCTACAAATTCACTGGCAAGTCCCACCTTTGTGACTACCCTAGCTATAGTTTTCATTACCTCTGACCTTACAGTTACTTTCAATTCCTGCAAAATGCTTGTACCTAATCTGTTTGCTTCCATCCTTCACCACCACCCCAGGTTTATAGGCCACAAAACTTCTAGAGGAGAGCTGTTCAAGTAAACTTTCTGCAGTGGTAGAAATGTTCTATAACTGCACTCACCAATCCTGGAGCCATGAACTACATGAAATGTGGACTTGAGCACTTGAATGTGGCTGGTGCAACTAAGAAACTAAAATTGTAAATAAATTTAAATGTGAACAGCCATATCTAAATGGCAAGTGGCTATTGCATGGACAGTGCAGTTCCAGACTAATTTTTAAAACCACACATCAACTCACATCACTCCCTTGATCAAAATCTTTCCATGACTTCCCCTCACTCTCAGAATAATATGATCTCCTCTGAAGGGCCAACCCTGCTTTACAATCTGAAAATAGCCTCCCCCAATTACTTTCTATCTCAACCTGTTAAACTGTTTTCACAAAACTTACATTCTCATATCATCTTGTTCACAAATTTGTTTCTCATCTACTCCCCTCTCTAAAGTGTAACAGACCCCATGGAGCCAGGGACCTAGCCTCCCTTGTTTATACCTGTGCCCCAGACCCTAGCAGTGCCTGGCAAATAGCAGATCCTGAATAATTTATTAACTAAATCAACGAATGAGTGAGCATGTTCATGACATGTTGCATGAATATAATATGTAGGGAGGTCCTGCTGAATGCCCACCTCAACTATCGAAGCTGTCAGATTCTTAGAAGGAAATTAAGAGGCATAAATACCTGAAATTGGGATTTGGTGTTATCGTGGGAGTGGCTCCGTCTATCATTCCTCTCTCACTAACAGTGAGGACACCTCCAGGTTCGAGCAAAGCATTCAAACGATCCAGCACTGATGGGCTGCAAGAGGGAGTTGAAACGTGAACAGGCTAGCCTGCTCCATTGACCTTGCTCTCCTTGCACGGGCCTCCCACTGCTCCTGACCCATGCCTCCTTTCAGTATGAGTCACCCTCCCATATGAAACTGTGATCTCTTTCCCGAGTAGGTTCCTCCTTTAATCCTGTCACTCCCAAGGCATACAGCCCAGAGTTTCATACACAGTAAATACATAAAATATTTGTTGAATAAATAAAGAAAATGATAGAAGGTTCCTGAAACTATTTCCCTCTCTCCTTTTTCCCCTCCCTCACAGCTAAACATTATTAAATCTATTTAAAGGTAAATGGATTTCGATTTGAAACATTCATAAAAAGGCTACAGGAAGAGAGGGTCATCATCTGACACACAGTAGCTTCCCTTATGTTAACTGTATATGTTCTGTGCCCTTTTCCTTTCGTTAGGATGAAAAGTGATACATGGATGAATTGCTGTCATCACTGATACACATTTACTAAACACCTGACCTGTGTCAGATCATCCCTTTCAAAAGTTTCCAATAAACAGCGGCCCCCTTAATGAAAGGAAGATTCCAGACTGACATGACAGATACTAACATAAAAAGTTCTAACTCAAAGGCTGTTGCTTAGAAAAACAATCCAATTTCACCAGCCTTCAGTTCAGCTCCGGGAGAAGCTGCAGAATATAACTGAGGGTATGTTTCTAGTTAAGAAAAACAGTGGATTAAAAATACCAGAATTTCCACCTGGGTTTCTACGTTGACCTGCATATCTCATATCTCAGTTTGGTATGCTTATTATTGTGTATAAGGTTCTTACTTGCAGAAGTTAACATTGTCCATCAGAAGCCAGTCTCCAGACTTCAGGGCCTGAACCAACATGCTGTCAACCCATTCAAACGTTCCATGGCTGTGACCGCTGACTGACTGCATGAGCTTTAACCCAAAGCTCCGGAACTCTTCCACAAGTTTGGCAAACTCTGAAATGTTACAGGCAAGAAACACCATCCACAGCACTTAATTAGAAACCAAAGCAATCAAAAAAATTAAAGTTTATTAAAGGAAAGCTAGAAACTTCTGGCCTATTTTTGTTTTTAGGTTTCTTATAAAATAAATAAAGGGGTTTTGGTTTTGTTTAAATATTAGAATATTATGTTTTGGGGCAGAAAATACTTCTTAATGGTTTCCTGAATTAATACCTAGTTCACTCTGGGGTGATGGAAAAGGTAAACAACTTTCCTGGGTTTCAGTTCCTCAAGTGGCAGGAGGAGGATGTTTCCACCTACTTCTGTATTTGCATTATAAAACTTCTCTAAGTTGGTACCATGCAATCAATGCTGTTAAGCTGGGTTTCCATTATAATGAAGATATGTGATTATAGTAACAACTGGTGCTATATAAACTATAAAGTTTATATATAAACTATATAAACTATTTGCCTAGTGCTTTATAGTTTATATAGCCTGTCTTGGGAAATTTTTCAGTTGATCTTTTTTGTTGGAAATTGTTTTACAAACTTTTTTCATATCACAAAATAATACATGTTGGACTCCTCCTTCTAGCTATGAGGGAATGACAAGGTTCAGGCTTCACATCCCACTGTTAGCAATTAGAAAACAGGGCAAATATACGAAACAATGCTTTCAGACACTGAACAACAGGCCGTGGTCCCTGAAGGATGAGAAACAAAGAAGGTGAAGTCAGGTGATGGCCCTGGATTTCTGGAGTTAATTCCTAGACTCCAGGGCAGGGAGGGGGAACCCAAAGATTCCAAAGGTCTCACTGAGTTCAGGAAACAGATTGCAGTCCAGTGGGGCTGAGGCAGCTGCAGTGAGGGGCAGAGTACTGGAGAGGAGGCAGCTACTCAGAGAAAGAGCTCCAGAAATCTGGATAAGAGTCCCCGGAGTCTTTGGCTAAATAACAATCTGCATACTCACATAAAGGGTGAAATGCCATAAGAATGAGGAAGAAAAAAACTTCTAAGGAAGAACAATTCCTGGAGCTTACACAGGGCTGGGACTCATCCAGTTTTCACCAGCCAGAGTAAAGACAGCAAGCTTTGGAAGTAAAGGACGATCATCATTGTGACAGACTCAACCTAAGGGCCTTTACCGATACCCCCGCTCAGGGGCATGCTCCTCCCCACCTGCAAATTTACACTGTAATATGCTAACTGTATGTGATACAGAATGGTGTGTTTCTTCCACTTTCTATACAAAATGAATAAACAGCTAAACTATCAATTCAGACTCCTAGTCTACAGTTTAAAATGTTCTCAATTTCTTTAAAAATTATTTAAAAAAAAGTAAAAACAAGCCAACCAAAAATAAAGTTTTACACACAAGTAACTTATCATTATATACCCACAAAATGAACCATAAAGCTCAGTAAACAATTTCATTCTTGTTTGCTTCTTTAAGATTACCAATCCTGAATACTTTACCTCTGCTTCATTTTACTTTCTAACCCAAAGATTTCTAAGTTTTGATTAATAATCATTAAATTAATTTTAAAAATTACGGGCATTCCATTTATAAATGTTTTACCTACAAATGGACACTATATAGCAAGTGTCTGATAAGCACATTCAAGCACACATACCTGCCTTGGAGTATGAGTTGATTTTATTGTTAAGTCGTTGCATAAGCAATAATACTGCTTCCAACTTATTGACGACCTCCATCGTGATACCTTTCCCACCTTCTCCAAGACACTTGGGCTTATACGTCAGAAGGAAGTGACTCCAGGCTCGCAGCACAACTTCTGCATCATCAGCACTAATAAGGAGGCTGTCCCTTAACAGGGCCCGTACAGTGCCCTCCACCTTCTCTAGGAGCTGCCTCCAAGGGCGTGTAAGATCCACCTGCAATATCCAGAGCACATGAATTCATCATAGACTTTGGTCAGAGCCAAAGGATCTGTAGTCACCACCAACACATAATACCATCAATCAGACCATGGGGTTTATTATTTTTTGCCTGAAAATTTGAAGGCAGACAAATTACCTGCTCAAATCCACCCAAAAGCTCAGTAGTGTCCATGGCACTGTTCATAGCCATGATCTTTAACGTGTGGCCAGTAAGGTGTGCCAGAAGCTGCACCAGGCTGGTCTTGCCCACAGACGCTGGTCCTACGAGAATGACCATCCAGCTCATCTGCACACACTTCATGATTGACTCCAGGGATTGTAACGACTGGTGAAGGAGTGACAAGGGTCGGCGGGATGGGTGAGGAACACAGCTGCCACGCGTAAGGATGGAGTAGCCCAGCTGAAAAGACACACCAGTGAGATTTCACAAGCATATCCTGTAGTAGAGAAGAAATCGTAGAAAACTGTGGAAGAATAGAGGATGATCCCACTATCCTCACCTGAACGTCATAGGGGGTGATGTGAAATAGCCTGGTTCCCATATATGGGTTAGAATTTGAGCCAAAAACATCCTTGAATACAGCAACGACCTAAAGGAAGAAGATGATGCAATCAAAACACAAATCACTCTACCAAATTCTTAGCCAAACCTTTCAGAATGAATTATTTCTAGAAAACGTGCACAATGATATGAGTCACAATATTCTGAGAACGCTAGTCACAATTTTCTTATCCTTTTGAATTTTCTATTATAAAAAAGTATAGACTACATTTATTTAATTCCTCAGAATGCAAGGAAACCAGCTCAAGAACAATATAGTCACATACTTCCAAATTATTTGAGATTCCAGTGAGAACACACCATAAATTAAAATGAAGCCATGGACACTAAGGTCAATCTAGAGATGAAAAAGGAAATTGCTGCCATCATTCAAGATGCCACCTAAAAAGAGGACAGAATAGTAATACGAAGAACAATGGCCATTTATTGACCATCTACATCATTTCTGATCCTTATAGCCCCGCAAAATAGATAGTATTTCCATTTTATAGATATGGATAACGGGATTCATAAGTTGTATGATTTGCACACAGTGGATAAGTGATTTTTAATCTAAACCAGTCTGATTCCAAAAATACCATGCTATCTCTCTGAATATTTATGAGGAGATGACAATCAAAGTCAGTTCTCTAACTCTAACCAATTATTTACATGCAGTTATCCCTTTTTTTCCTAGCAGGAATACTGTTAGAAAACTTCCTGCTAACCCTATTTTCAATTTGGATTTCTTTAGAGAATCTAAGAGGTGTGAGGAGGCAGGGTGAAAAAAAACTTAGCTTCCCATAGCAGCAAGAAAAATTAGAGCCACCCAAAACAAATTTACACCAAATTTCAAAATTGTATAATTCTAAAAAAGCAGCCATACTCATATTAATAATTATTATTAATATACACTGTATTTAAGTCAGAATACAAATAACAAAGGTAAAATTATAATCAGTGCCAAACAATGGCTATGAGACTAAAAGCAGCTTAGGGGGAAGTGTGCCCATCACTTATCTTGGGTCCAAGCAATTTCTGACCTACGCTCCACTCTAATGCCTGTAATCTACTCTCCCTGTTACTCTAGCAGAGGGTTAAAATTGCAAATGCTTTCATAATCTAGCTGGGTTATTTGGTTTTATAAAATCAGATTCAATTCACCCAAAACTTTCCAACTTTTATAGTCTTTCTTCTTCTATTATTTAAATGCCTCCTTGACACTTTTTTCTCAGAAAGCATCTATTTGGTGAATTACAGTAACTCTGAATTGGAGGAGTGATGGAAATTTTCCACATCCTACAGTAATCCACCATTTGACTAACATAAATTGCCCAACAACTGGCCAAAATCTGACCACAATTAATACCAAAAACTAGAAAGTAGATAAATAAATTAAAATACTAGACAATGGCCTGTAAATTACATCTCAACAAAACTGTTATACCAGTTGCATACTTTCTCGTAATGTAAGGACTGAAGGTCACTTGCAGGTAATAAACAGGCTGTTAAGGTTTAGCTAGGTTCTGGATACAACATAAAAAGATATCCAGGCTGAGTGCAGCAGAATGCAAAGTGTGTGAAAGCTACGCATGCAACAGGCTAACCACATCTTCCCATTTCAGTAAGGAGGTTACCGCTTCTAATGAGGGCATCTCTATTTTAATTAGTTTTTAAACAGCTGTGGTGTACTAGAAGGAATACCAGACAAAGTGAAGAAAGCCTAGGTCAGAGGGCTGGCTCTGGCAGGTAGGAGCTGTGAGACACCAGGACGGTCCAGGACTCTGAGCCTTAGGTCCTCATCTGAAAGATGTCATGACAGCACCCCATACATACAGCCCTTATGAGAATCCAGTGAGGCAAAACTTTAAATACTATGAAGAAAAATGCACAAATCATTGTAGCTCCGTAAGTTAGAAATTCTTGTGTCATATTCTATTGACTACTAACAGGTATTTTAATTTTCTATTAAATACAGAATAACCTTTCTTTAGCTCTATTTATACTTCCTATAGAGTGCCTGGATGGTGCAAACGGTTAAGTATTCAACTACTAGCTGAAAGGCTGGCAGTTCAAATCTACCCAGAGGTGCCTCAGAAGACAGGAAAACTGCTTCCAAACGGTCACAGCCTTGAGCGTCCTATGGAGCAGTTCTACTCTGCACACATGGGGTCACCAGAAGTCAGAATTAACTCAAAGGCAACTAATAACAACATATTTTCTATATACAGTATTTTCCAATTTGATATTTATTTCAAAACCAAACAAAACAAAACAAAAGCCTTTTCCTTTTACTAAGCGGTAACACCTGTCTCCTGCTTTTCACCTCTGTGCCTGGAAAGATGACGAAGACCTAGTTCTGTACTACTGTTTTAAGGTTTGCAATCATGAGATTTAGGTAGATAAGCAAACTGCATCCTCCAAAGCAAACTATTCTAAACTGCGAGACCCTAAGACAGGTGAATGTTCAGTCTGTTCTCTTTTACTCCTAAACCTCCAAGCAGCTTCAATGGGCCTGGTATTATTAGTGTCAGTACGCTGTTTTTCTCCCTTAGTAAGAAATCAACTTTCTGATGGACAGAAACACAAAGAGCAAGTGTGAAACTCACATTTTCTTTGTCTTTCCTGGTTCTCATTCTTTCACCATAGACCAAAAACACATGCTGAGCAGGATCATAACACCCAGGGGACTGGTCAACCAGCATCAACTGACACCAGCGGAAAAGGTCCCGGAGGTTGAATTCCCAGGGTCCTCCTTTCTGCCCCCATTTCTTCTCAACAGTCACTTCGTGATCAATCTAGAAAGAAAGTACCTTTACTGGAAAACTTGTCTTGCTGCCACGACTATCAATATACTACAAATGCAAATGTAATCTGAAACAGAAATTAACAGGCTCGATTCAGATGCCTCCTCTCAACCGAGATTTCTAAATGCCAGAAATTCCTTGTAAGCATTAAAATTGGTACACACGATACAGAACTGATTACTGTAACCGTCAAATGAGAAGCTTGCCTTACACTAGAAACATGTAGTTCTAGTTGATTTATCTCAGTTAGAGAGACCAGTAATTTGGGAGACACCTATGTTAAGAAGATGCTGGTACAAATATAGCTAGGAAAAATGAAGAACAATTAATACAAGTACAAACTCACTTGGTTATTGAAAGCAACCATTTTCTTAACAATATTTTTGTCAATGGCTGGAAATAAAGTACTGGCAATGAACTCCATGTCAATTACTGTAAGGGGATCCACAAAGACCTATAAAATTAAAAAATAACATGAAGAACTGTCATTGTTTCTCTTTACCATACACCAAAAATAACTACCACATTTCACGTGAAATTTTTACCTAACACCAAAGTAGCAATATCTCACTAAAATATGTAATCTTCAGTTTCAGAAATTTCTTTTACAGCATTTTTTGGATACAGAATCATATATAAACTAAAATATACAGCATCAGAAGTTGTCTCTTTTTTTTTTTTTTAGCTCAACTGTAGTGAATTAAAGAAATGAAAAGCTACATGCAATTTATTTTAAAACTGAATTTGTTTTAAACATTTCCTATGTATTATGTAAAATGCTCTCAAAAATCTGAATAGTAGGGATATGAGTGTTCACTCTAAAATATGTTCGATTTTTAATATGTTTGAAATTTTTCATGATAAAATATTCTTAAAAGATACTCAGCATATGCTTAATTATCAAGGGACAGAGACTTTAAGGAAAGCTAACATGGACACATTCTCAAACCTCTAGATTCACAGAATTTTGAAAATAGCTATTAAAACAAATAATTAAAAAAAAAAATTTTCATCTGTATGATTCACAAAATGAGTTATCAACCTCCCTTGAATTATTAAGGGAATGATTTTTTCCTTAAAAAAAAACTGAGAAACAGTATAAAACATAGAACATGCACATACACACACACACCCCTGAAATAAAGGCAGAAAGAAAAAAACACCACAATGTTAATAATGATTGACTTTGGTATTGTGAGTATAAATTTTTTTAATTCTTCATGGTAGTTTTCTGTTCTCACTTTGCTTCAGTTAAAATGCATTATTTTATTTTCATTATAAAACATTTTTAATGTTTCGATAAATCACACAGATGTATTAAAGGGCAAAGATTGGCCGTCCCCACTGAGTGCAGTAATAGAACCCTAAAGAGAGTGATGGCCTTCCTCTCCTCCAGCTGACAATACACCAGTTCAAACCAGCGACTCAAGCCAGGAGAGAAGTGATGATGGAATCAGTTACATGAATAATCATCATACAAAGACATGAAATTGAGAAGCACAACATTAAACTGAGGTAATGTTTGATTAAACATTAAACTCTCATTCTTATAGTGAGCATCCTAACAGCTAGGGGCCAGAAGTCCTATCAGCCCTAAAACTGCACCTTTGGTCTCTGTGGCAGCAGCAAATCTTACCTGAGTGAATCTGTTAAGGAAAGATCTGGGCAAGCCCTTCCTCCCGCCTCCTTGTCTGAAAGGATTTTGACACCCAAAAATCTTCGTCTTCTCATGCTGTACTAAAAAGCTCATTCCTAACTCAGGAACATAGATTTCTCCTCGATGGTCAAAACAAGCATTGAGTCCTTCCAATACAGACTGAGAAGCCAGGTTAAGCTGTTTGGAGAAGAAAATGCATACATTTGTTTTATTACATACACTATACAACTATAACAAAAAGTAAAGGAATAATAAGCACAAAAGCAAGACAGTGTTACTTTCAGGAAAGAAGCTTAAGCAATCTTGGTTAACATTCTATTTAAGTTGAGTGATGAGCTAATATGCATTCATTGTACTCCTTCTTATTTCATATAATATGTTAAAGAGATTTTGGATGTATTTAATAATATATCAATCATTTTTTTTAATGTGCTTTAAGTGAAAGTTTACAATTCCAGTTAGTCTCTCATACAAAAATTTATACACACATTGTTATGTGACCCCATTTGCTCCTCCTATACTGTGACAGCATACTCCTCCTTTCCACCCCAGATTTCCTGTGTCCATTCAACCAGCTCCTGACCCTCTCTGCTCAATAATTCTTAAGTAAACTGAGTAAATATTCAGATTGAATGACAAAAGAGGCAGTTAAACTCTTCTCTAGAGTTAAATTTTATCTAATATATGTACCTATGTTTACCCACTTCATGAACAGTTGATAACATAAAAAAACAACTTGCTAATGCACAGGTCCCTCATTTTTGCAATATGGATTTTTTCCAAATTTAACAATGAATGTAGGGAATAGATGACTTTTGATTACTCTTTACATACTTTCCCAGCTTAAATACAAAGCAAAATTTCCAAATGGGTATCAAAGTTGTGATATAACCAACATAAAACAGAACTACATAGCTACCTTACACCAACTACTTTGTGAACACTAAGAAAAATTCCAAGGGGTTCTTACGTCAGAAAGGAAAAGAGCTAAATGGAAGTCTTCAGACACTGGGTTCAGCACTCAGGTGGTTATTTAGGTAACAATGAAAAAGCAGATTTGAAAAATGCAAATAGACAAAAAACAAGTCTATATTAGAATTTCAAGTGAAATATTTACACGAGCACTACAAAGCACAAACTCCTTTGTATTTTCTCAAACAGGTGAAGTTCTAAAAGCTGGTCTTAAGCGTGTCTGCAAATCCAGAATGCCTAAGAAGGGTTTAAACCTGCAGTCCCTGGATGTACTTATATCAAATATGAGTACGAAGCCTTAAGCTTTAAAATTAGGCATTCTCTTCTTCTGGATGATGAATGTTCTATCAGGTATCTTTTCCCAAAAAACCTGGAAAAGCCCCTTCTCCTTGATGATCTGCCCAAGAATAGCAGCAGCCAGCTCAGCATTAAGGGACAGAATCCACAGCACTCCCTCTGATGTTGTGGAGCCTTCCAAGGGCGTCTGAATCTAGGAAACCGCTGGGGCTTGTGTCAAAAGTTTTCATCTAAAGCACTTTCATCACTTTAATCATTTCAGCACCACACAACTTCCTACCCTTTTCCTGAGTTAACAGTGCACATCCTAAACTGACCTGACTCCTTTAGCCACAACCTTGAAGTTTTTATTTTGTGAATCCCTTTTTCATGTTTTTAGCTGGCTGTCAGTCACATAGATTCAGCAGGTATGTCATGATGGGCTCTGTTCTTCTGATAAATAATTTATCCAATATGCACATCTAACACTGACCGTTTCCTCACCGTTTTTGCATGTTTCTTCTTATATAACTTTCCCTAGTCTCTGTTTTTGCACCAATAAAACATGAGGTGGTTGACACTATTTGCAAAGCACCTCTGAAAATAAAATACAAATACAGCAAGTCTGCCAGAAACTAGAGAACAAACTAGCCAAGAGGCAGTTTTTTTCCATAGGCAAACTTAAAAAAGCAGGAGAGTGTGTGGGTTGTATGTATACAGGCTTCTGTATATGCTTTCTGCCAAGTGACTTTTCTTTTTCTTTAAAAGAAACAAGGAGGATTCTTTTTAAGAATTTGCCTTTACTAACCATCAGCATGATCTCCTACTGAGAACTGCCCCAGAGCTATGAAAAGTAGGACTGCTCCTCCCACACATAATTTCATCACAGCCACGATGGACGGTCCCCTCACCTCATCCAACACAACCCAATGGCCTGCCTTCAGAGCTGCCAGCAAGGGGCCATCGCGCCAGGCAAACTCGCCTCCTTTGCCACCTTCAACAGGTAGATCTGCTCCAAATAGGTCTGTGATGTCCTTTGAGAGGGGGAAGGAAACAGGGAAAAGCCAACATTACATAAAAGGATTAACTAGATCCCAAAGTCCTAAATCTAAAATGATAAATACTTGAGCCTTGTGCTGCTACTCTTCCTTCTTACACTCAAAAAGACAGACAAACCAATTCTAGCACTCCTTCCTAAGAGCCAAGACATGATCCAGGTACTTTCTCATCATAATGCTCCAAGAATCAGTCAACTGGAGCTGGCATCCTAGATTAGTAGTTCCCAACCCTGGCTGGACTTGGGAATTAATCGGTGGGCTTTCCAAACAAAACAAACAGCAAGAGTGTTCAGGTCCCACTCCCAGAGATTCTCACTTACTTTGTCATCTCTGTCCCATATTTTGAGATTGTTTAAGTCATTTTATTTCTACTAATTTTTTTAGAAAGGAAACAATTGAAGCGGGATTATATTACAGTAAATAGTAAGGTGGGTAATTCTCTCTCAAAAGAGAATAAAGAGTTCAGAGAATAACCTTACAGGTATCAGCTATTAAAGAACCCAAAGCAGAATTAGTTTGAAAGGTTGCTATGGTTTTTATCACCAGATGAAATATTTGGGGTGCTAACAATTTCATAACTATTTCTGATTATGAAACCCTGCAACAGAGAGAAATATTACTGTCTATACCTATCCCCATCAGCTAGAGGATGACTAAGCTTACCGTCTGCTCTGACAAGTTAATTCGAACAAGAGTGTTGCCTGAAGCCTTTGCTAGTGCTCCCACCAAACTGGTCTTGCCCACACCAGGGGAGCCCTCCAGGAGAATGGGTTTGTTCAGTTTTGTAGCTCGTAAGATTCTCTGTGCATTCATAGCTGTAGTGCCAGCGCTGAGTGCATAGTCGGCAATATTATTCCTGTGAAGGACGGGTCCTTAAATGAAGAGAAAAACCATATATAAGCTGGACACCACCAAATTGTATGCACATGTCAACACAAGATGCTGAGAATCCACCGAGAAGGCTATCATCCAGTGAAGTACCATCTGCAGTGAAAATGCTTAGCCCCTATTTCAACACTTCCCCACTCTGGGATCTACAAAATGTTTTATGGAAATAGCCAGCAGCATACTTTCTTCAACTGTGCCCACCACTTGGATCGCTGATCTCTGACCACTGTGAGATACCTATACACACGTACATAGGTCTAACTGCAAACATATCACTCCTTTCACAACCTACACCTCCAATTACTACATGTACTTGTGTAACTTACCTTTAGAAATAGGTATTTTCCTAAAATTCAAATATAAGCTAGGTGTGTAGGTCACATGGTTCCATATAAACAATTTTACCCAAGGCTTTTAGGCCACCAAGACGATCCAAAATATGTCCTTAACCCATACAGTAGCTCAAGTACAGCACTAATAACAATCTCATAGGGCCTAACATTTGTGCCACTATCTCTCTTGCAAGAAGCTTTTGGTACATCAGTTTGGAAGGTGTCATGGATTGAATTATGTCCCCCAAAAAATGTGTGCAGCAGTTTGGCTGGGCCATGATTCCTGGTATTGTGTGATTCTCCTATACGGTGTAAATCCTGCTTCTATGATGTTAATGAGGGAGGATGGGTGGCAGTGGTGTTATTAAGGCAGGACTCAACAAGACTGGATTGTATCCTGAGGAACTCTCTTCAGATATAAAACACAGAAGTGAGCAGAGAGACAAGGGGACCTCATACCACCAAGAAAGCAGTGCCGGGAGCAGAGCACGTCCTTTGGACCTGGAATCCCTGCGCGGAGAAGCTCCCAGTCCAGGGGAACACTGATGAGAAGGCCAACAGAGAGAGAAAGCCTTCCCCTAGAATTTAGACTTTTAGCCTACTTGACTGTGAAGAAATAAATTTCTCTTTGTTAAAAGCCATCCACTTGTAGTACTTCTGTTATAACAGCACTAGATGACAAAGACAGAGAGGGTGTGGACCTACAATAACATCTATTACCTCAGCCTTGGAAGCAGAAGAAAAGGACCACCCCAGTCTCAGGCCACTAACACAGGGCACTGAATACTGTCATGGGGCCTTAGAGTAGGGATCTAATGGTTAGATTACAAAGTCCCCCTCGGGGGTAAGGAGGGCACTGTAGAAGACAGACAGAGCTCTGAGGTGAGGGAAAGGGGCAATGTGCCATTAGGTCAGGAACCCTGGCTGTTTTTTTCACCCTCAAACATCTAGTAACTGTCACTGCACCTCTCATATTTTAGGCACCAACTATGAATGTTGGGACGAAGGAAGACACAGGGAACAGATGATCCTGCTACGGAAGCAACTATCTGAAAAATTAAAGAGTGCTTTAGAAGATATCTAATCCAAATGCTTCATTTAAATATTTGGTAGAGGTGCACGGAGTTAGAATGAGAGCAGGGATTAGAATTTAAGCCCAATGTCTCCTCAACTACTCCATTTCCCATTTAACCATTCATTCATCCATTCATCCAACCAAGAGACATTTTCTGAGTGCCTAAAAGAGGATGAGGTTCTGTAGTTAAGATACATTTTGGGGAAACAGATCTTTTTAGGCCAATTATGAGTCTACTGACAAGTGGACTCAATAATGCTATGGAAAGCTCCCATTTTGAGCACCAAACAATTAACAAATAAATGTATTTTTACAGGACAATCTATTAAGAGATTGAAGACTACATCTTCCCTTATTTTTACATGCCCGCTATGTATTTGAACCATTTATACAATTATGATTATAGATAAGAGTCAAACTCAGATAACTAGTTAAAAAACAATCATCGAAACTGACAGACTAAAGCTAAAAGTCAAAACAGCAGTCAAACATTTTTATGTGTTAGAAGAGAATCGTCATTGATTTAAAATCATGCTTACCCCTTGGTATAAAAAATGGATGAATTCCCCAAAGGTTATCTATCCCAGTGAATTCTTTGGCCTTGAGCCTATCATAAATCTTCAATTCACTTTTTTGACATTCTGTAAGTCGGACCATCTTGGAAAGTTTCTTGCTTAGGAATTTCAGACATTCTTTGCGAGCCAAGAGGGCCGTACCAAACCCAGAGGAAGTTATCCCTAAAAGACAAAGGATCAGTCCATCATTCAACACCAAGCTTCGCAACCATTCAGCAGAAGCTTTAGGGTAGGTTGCTGGGGAAAACAAGGCCCAAGCAGAATTACAGCCTACATATAATGTCTAGTGTAAGCAGTCCTAAGAAAGAAGTCTGACCCCCCCAAAGTTTACAGGTAATCAGCTCAGCAGCAGCTTATTCAAGGAAGTATTCCAGCCACTCAACAATAAATTAGCCAGGAAATAGAGTAACTAATCCAGCATTATCAACCATTTGGTTTATATTTCTAATCTTCATGGCTGAAAATACAGAATGTAAATAGTAAGTTTTATAAAATTATAATAAACTTAAAACAAATTAAAGAATTCAGACCCATTAACTATAAATACAACCACTCATGCTATGAATTAGCCAGTTCTTCAGAAGCAAGACCATTTTTAATAGTCTTCCTTTTACTCATAATCACTGCTTCACATTTATTAAGTACCTGGTCTATAAGCTACATGAAGTTTCAGCATAATATCTTTTATACTAGCCACTTCTCAAAAAGGAGTAAAATGAAAAAGACAGTCATTTTGAGTATGGAAATGTTAGAGTAAGTAATTATGTAAAATATCTGGGTCAGGGGCCTGGGCTTGCTCTTCCTTCCCACCCACCCTCCATCCCACCTCTCATCGCACCAGCTAACAGACAACATACCTGAACCTATTCCATCTATGTATACCAGGCATGCCGCGTGGACAAAAGATGTCAGAGTGGAGATGGCCTCTGGCCTTTTCAAAGCAGCTTCCTCCCCCATTGTATTCATGAAGTTAACCCAGGACAGGATATCTCTGATACTGACCACACACCTTCGGCCAAACTCCTGGTGGGTCAGCCAGTCAATGAAATCCAGCATCACCTCAGCTATGTCAGTCCCTAAGGAAGCAAAAACATTTGCTGTCTGTGGGAGTTCCCAGAACAAGGGTTTGTAATCTGGGGCCCACAGATGGCCTAGAATGGGTTGATGCTTCTTGAAATCATATGCAAAATTTTATAAATGTACATTCATTCATTTTTTTCCAAAGGAGGGGGGAGAGGGTCCATAACTTTTACTGCATTCCCAAGGGGTTCATGAATAGCACCCTACCCCCAACCCCCCAAAAAAGCTGAAAAATTATAGTCTAAGAGGCTGCCCTAAAAACTGCTTTAAAAAAAAAAAAAAAAAAGCATTCATTTGTTCATGTTCAGACAGAATTTTGAAGTTATGGCACAATAATTTTAGAAAATATACAAATTTTAATATATTTTAAACTGATTCACTAAAATGGGGAATGCCACTTTTTCAGTAGCATTTAGTTCTGGATTTTTTTTTGTTGTTGTTTTTAATTTACGTATCAGTAAGAATTCAACAAATAAGGAGGTTCACAAACTTTATTTAAAGTTGAGTGACTAATTAGAGTGACTATTCTAATTATAAAATTACAAATGGTAAAATGCTTATCTGAAAACAAAGTACTCGCTAAGTAGTATGTATATACAGACATATACACAGACAGATGGATAGACAGAGATATAGACATAGATGCAGACTAAAAGCAATGCCAAAGGGAGAGGTTTTGCTTAGGGAGCACTAAGTTAATGTTAATAGTGATGGAATAATTTAGAAAAGGATAGCGAGAATGGTTGCACAATTTGAATGTAATCAATGTCACTGAATCATACTTCTAGAAATTGTTGAATTGGCCTTTGTTATATATATTTTCACCACAATCAAAAAAAAAAAAAAAAAAAGCAATGCCAACTGAATTCTGTAGAGCACTTTATAAAACTTTTGAAGTCTATAGTAAACATTTATTAAGAAGGTACGAATACCAAAGAACGTTTTAAAAAAGAAATAACACCCTGCTTACCCAGAACTGAAGCCACTCCTGACGTCCACCTTTCAGCCAAAGATTACATAGGCTTATAAAACAAACAATAACACATGTGATCTTAGTTTAATCAAGTATATAAGACCAAATGGTCAAAGACAAGAAGGCAGGAAGGGACAGGAAAACTGGATGAATGGACACAGGGAACTCAAGTGGAAAGGGGGAGAGTGCTGACACATTACAGGGACTGCAACCAATGTCCCAAAAAAATTTGTGTATACATTTTTGAATGAGAAACTAAAAAAGAAAGAAAAGGTAATGATGAGAAATTAGCACTGCTGTCTTGTAAAGCAGACTATATAGCAACAGCCTTCAAAACTGTACCTTGAATTGGTTAGAAGAAAAATAATCAATTGAATACTATTACAGAAAAAAATAAATAAAACCTTTAAAAAGAACTTATAATGACAAATCAAGAGAAAAATTCCAATAACAATGAGGAAAGAAATTAAATGCAAATACAAGTATTTGGATCCACACTTCAGAGTGAAAAAAATACAAAATTTATAAAAGATTTAATGAAAATGGAAAAATTTATCCCTGTAATATAAGGAAATTAAGTCATGATCATTGAAAAAACAGAAGATAATTAGAGATAAAATAGATTGGTTCATATATGTATTTTTAAAAACAAATATTAAAGGGTAACAAAATATGGAAAAATCTATATAATAGCGAATATTATCCAAAAATATATAGTGTATTTTTAATGCAAATAATGTGCACCTTCTATGTTTTATTGCTGACTGCTCCCTCTCCCTGCGAGGTATTTTCACAAGCACCACTATGTCTATTTTTTTACATGCTGCTATAAAAGAAGAATTAGCATAGAGCACTGACAAAAATACCTCGCGGGGGAGGGAGCGGTTGGCAAACAAATGTAGGCGGCATGCATTATTTGCCTAAAAATACAGTTATGAATACTGTGGAGCCTAGAAATCTACGTGTAGACTAAAACAAAATGTGGAAATTGGGGACAACATTTCTGCCAAGTCCAGAGAACATGGCCAAAACCTGGTCTTACGGAGCAAATGTTTAAGATGGTAAGTACCCTAACCTTTAGAGAAAATAATTAGCTTGTCTCTTTAAGTTTATGTGTAACTAATAGCCTTACATTCCAGAAAAGCTAGAGTCTAGCTACTTGGAAACCTAGTCAGTAGGCACTGACCCCTCAGACCTGCATCATTTGTCTTCTTAGTCAAACACAATTCTGAGTAAGAAAGAATTTCAAGAGACATTTTGACGAATATCCGAAAGACTCATCAAAACTGCTTGGACTTCCCTGACTTTCTTTGTTCCTTGGACTATAAAAACCCCAAAGTGCCTCATCTCAGGTGTAATGGCCAGTCTCATACTGTGCATTGTCCAATTCGTTAACTGTACGATCAACTAATAAATCTCCAGCATTGTTTCGACCCTTAGGAATTATTCAACAATACTACTATGCAAAATGATTAACAGTTTTTAAAACATAAACTACAAAGAATGCTCCACGTCACAAGTAATGAAAGAAAATTACAAAATATCTATTAAACTAACAAATATAAAATAATGAATTTCATTATATTAAAAAATAAAAATTCCACGTTGGAGAGACTATGGGAAGCAGACACATTTACTAATAAGTTGCTGGTAGCACTGTCAATGAAACCAGTCTTTCTGGAGAGTAATCTGGCCTTAACTAATTCAAGCTATGAAGTTCCCAACTTCCACTTTTAGAACCATAACTGAAAAAAAAAATTCAAAGTAATATTAAAATAGAATACTTTCAGCAGTACTGCTCATAAGAGTGCAAGACTGGAAAAGAGCCCACATGCCCTTTATAAGAGAATGGTTTTGTAAAATACATCAATTTCATGGCATCTTTTATGTTCAGTAAAAATTATGAATATATGGATGATTAAAATACTACTACAGAAATTTGTGAACCCAAAATACTAGAGAATTAAGTAGAACCCATAGAGGTATGTATAATTAAGATAAGGCATACAACATATCTAAGTACTCTGATTAGAATCAGAATTCAATTTAGAATAATTATTACTGAAATATTAAATTGATTAGATACTAAATTCATTAAATCTTAGGTATCTTTAAAGAAAATCTGAACAATAACAAACTGCCTAGTTTCCTGCTTTATATTTCACAATTTTAAAAAAAAATGTTTTTATGCTCTATCTTCCTGATCCATTTCCAGATGACAATGCTGTTGAAATTTATTATGCCAATTTTGCCTTACTCTCTCATGCTCCCTCAGGGTCTCCAATGCCTCCCTGGGGAGGGGAAGTCAGCTACTGTGTAACCTGGAAAGCCTGGAGTTGTGAACAAACTCCCTAAAGACAAGCAATGGAGCCCAGAGGCAAGTCCCAGGGACACCAATGCTCAGTGCCCTACGGAGAAACTGTTCGTATCAATTAACATGATGGACACTGGTAATGGAGGAAATGTGACAGGGTAACAGCCGTTGGGTTTGGTGCCATGCTTTATCACAATCCACGTAACTTAACAAAGGAGTAAGCAGGGGGTCTGGCCCCAATACAGAGCGAAGATAAATCATGCCTGCTGGACAGTTTTCATCGTCTTCTCCTCCTCCTTTCTTTCACTTGAATTCTCACAAATGTACCCTTGTCAACAGCACACAACCTAGGCCAGACAGTGGACCAGCATCCCTGTCATCACCTGAGACTTACTAAAAAGGCAAATTCTCATGCCCTACTCCAGACCTACTTAATCAGAAACTCTGAGTGTGGGGGGCCAACAACTCCTCCAGATGAGTTTGAAAACTACAGACCTTGTCAACGTTTGTGCCATTGGGTGACTGTCATATTGGTGGGGACCGGAGAAAAAGCAGTATGTTTAACAAGGCATGGAGCGCTCCTGGGTCAGATCCAGAGGTTCAGGCAAAACTGTGTATGAGAATGTGGCAGTTTTGTGCAGGTCCTTCTTAAAGAAAGTCTTTCATCTTTGCTCAAAAGACCAGAGGTCTTTCCTAAAAGACCACAGGTGATCTTGGTTTCTCTGCAGCTGCTTCCCAGAGCTATCCTACCTAATCCTGAAGCTGCGGTTCAGAGCGTTTTTAAAAAATTGAACATATCCATGAATCCTAATCCAAAGAAATAGATATCCTTTAAGCTGTCTTTAAGAAACAGGCACCTATCAAAAAAACTAAGTATTAAGGCTTGGAACTAGATCTGGGTTCTAAATTTAGCCCATCCAACGTCTAGGTCAAAGCAATCTGGGCTCAATTAAAAAAAAAAAAGAATCATATAATATTTTTTTTTTTTACTCTTACTAGAATTTTAAGAATTGTGAAATCTAGGTTATGAGTATATGGGAGGTTTTTTTAATACTATTCTATTTTCCTTATGTTTGAAATGTACCATAATAAAAAGAAAACTCAAACAAATTAGCTGACGACAACTAAAGAAATGCAATTTAAAATTCTATAAACATTTTCTCAAGGTGGTAATGACTAAAATTTCAACAAAATATTCCCCATCTTTATCCAATAAATGTACCTCATATAAAGATGACCAAAGGTGAAACAATAAGGAAGCTAGAACTTAATAACCCCGGTGAAGGAGGCAATGTGTACAAGGGACACTTTAATAGAAGGTTATCAGCCTATTACCATGTTTTCCTTCAATCTGTTTTGGTCTATTCTCTACCTCACTTCTCCCTCAAAACCAGAAGCAAACTCCTTGCCATCGAGTCGATTCCAACTCATAGTGACCCTGTAAGGCAGAGTAGAACTGCCCCATAGGATTTCCAAGGAGCAGCTGGTAGATATGAACTGCCAATCTTTTGGTTAGCAGCCTGAGCGCTTAACCACTGCACCACCAGGGCTCTTACTTCTCCCTACAACACATCGCACCTACACACTGCTAACATCCTGTGCCACAGCCCTCATGCCCAATTACCAACACCTGAAAAGACTCACCTTTATGATCTACTCTGCCCAGAGACAATCCCGGACAGAGATTGCGACTGATAATCTGAATCAAATCTTCACGGCTCGTGCTTTGAGGGCACCATATTTCAGTAAACCGGTTTCTTAAGGCAGGAGACAGCTGTAAGGAACACAAATTCCTGTGTGACTTTAAAAACTATGAGGAGAGCTAGAAAACAAGCCCTTTGAAAGCATGTTAGCTGTCAGTCTGAGAAGAGCTGGATGCTTCTTTTATAAACTCTGTTATTAGATTCCATTTGTTAGAGACCTACTCTGTCCTAGCTCCCCATATATGTCATCCATTAATCCCCACCACATCCTCCAAGTCAGTATTATCACTCCTTTATAGAGAGGGTACAGAGCTTCAAGGACCTATAGAGTAAGTGGTGCAAGCAGGATTCCAGCCCTAGTGGATGACTCCCATATCTGAATTCTTTCCCTTAAACAATGGCTCTTTCTTTGTAGCCATATAACCAATTCTTTGGAGAAAATCAATAGCTCTCTTCCCATAGGGAGGGGCTGTATGTGAAACAGGAGAATACTTCTTCTGTGTGACTCAAAGGGAGTGAAATTTTTAGGAGGAATATACTTTACATCTTTTACAACAAAGAATTATTTATCCTCTCCAACCTTAGGGCTTTTGCCCTCTGACTGGCTTCTTCTTTCCCCTCCACCAGGTCAGTTAACCCCTGATGATCCTTCAAATTTTGACAATGACACAAGTATGAAATTATCAGTAGTCACTGCTTTCCTGTTTACCTGACTGTGAACTCCATCGTCTATCTGGTCTATCACAGAAGGGCCATGACCAGTCAGTGCTTATACTCAGGAGCAGCCCAATAAGACCTAGTGAATGCCTAAGTCTTCCTCATCTCCATCCTAGACAAACAGTAACTCTGGCGCTCAGGATAAAGTAGCTTTCCTTTAGGTAAAAGCTGGCGATCTTTGTCTTAAGGAAAACTTACGCTAATCTGACAGGCAAGCTGATGTATACAATCTTGAATTCAGATCTTTTTGTGGTATTTCTACCTGCCAACGAGCCAGTTTTTATATTCTGCGTTTGAAACTATGGTATATTTTATTCCTTCTTGTGAGAGCATTTCTTGGAGCACAGTGTTAATCATATGCTACTGAGGAAAATAAACCAGTGGCCATCCAGTTGATTCCAACTCATGGCAACCCCACGTGTGTCTGAGAACTGTGCTCCACAGGGTTTTCTAGGGCTGATTTTTAGCTTGCTAGGCCTTTCTTCTGAAATGCCTCTAGGTGGACTTGAACCTCCAACCTTTCAGTTAGCAGCCAAGCACTTTAACCATTTTCATCACTCAGGGACTCTCTGCTAAGGAAAACTAGGTCCCAAATATCGCATTCACATTTCAGACACTCAGCAAATTACTAAAAATCTTAAACAGCCTTCATTCAAGATTAACCCCTGTTTCTTCTCACTATCCCAGACCTATTAAACATACTATCCTTTTACTAACATAACAGACCAGTATCCTGCACACAATGCTGACATCTCCACCAAAAGACTTCAAGAGCCTGAAACCCACAGGGCTGTTGGCTCCTAACTGGATCCAAACAAACCTCTAAGTAGAATGAACTGCCCTCTGCCCTTTACCAACAGTCTGGCAGTGACACACATAATTCTTAAGAGAACAGATAAGGTCTAACTACAAAACCAGAAGTTGTTTCTGGCTGTGAGTTTTCATTTTATTTATTTTTTTGGTCACTTTAAAATCACTCATAAAGCCAGATTAATGTTTAAGAGAGTGGACTCTAGAAGCAGAGGTTGAGTTTAAATTTCAGTTCTAAATTTCCTCATCCGTAAGACCGGAATAATACTTTTCTCACAGAACTCATAGGTAATATATGTAAAGGGCTAGGCAAAGTGACTAAAACACTGAATGAAATTTCAGATACATACAGAAAGTAAGAAATCAAGTAAGGAAATGTTTATCTGTCAAAATTATCTTTTATCCCAACAAAACAAAACAAGTTGCTGTCAAGTAGATTACAATTCACAGTGACCCCATAGTGATTTTAAAATATCTCTGGGTTTTTATCTTTTATCCAGTATTTACCCAATATAAAATTCCAAATCCATTTTTATATACTGTATTTATGGGTGTCAGTTCGGTGAGGTCAAAAACTGAAAAAAATTAGGCTCCAGGAAACACAGTTTTACCTCTTTTTTTCCAAAGTCGCCCCCAGGGTTCATGGTTGCTAAGATACGGAATTTTTTCCCAGCGGTCAACAGCTCTACCTCATTATCCTTGTCCTCCAGGCTGCCTTTTTCAGCTAATACCAAAGACTTTTCCACTTCAAGGACACTAAAAGAAAAATTAAAGATATTAACAAGACTAGAAAAGGTTTCTGTATTCTATTTTGTAGGCCTCAATGTTCTTCAAAAAGGAAAAAAGGTGTCCCCTCTGCTGAGGTTTCACTTAACGGTTTACCACAAATTTAAAGATGACTCACTATTCCAAATGTATGTGTAAAAGAATATTTCCATTCAAAAGAAAAAGAACACCTTTTTCCACTTATGTTCTTTTAAGGCATTTGTCTTAAAAATAGTTATCTTGCATATAAATGTTCATACCAGTATTATTCATAATAGCTGAAAAGTGAAAATAAACCAAATACCCATTGACTGGTGAATGGATAAACAATATGTGGTGTATCTATACAACGGTTACTATTAGGAATAAAATCTATCTTGATACATAGTATGTAAAGTGAAAGAAGCCAGACACAAGAGACCATTTATATGACATGTCCAGAAAAAGCAAATCTATAGAAACATAAAGCAGATCAGTGGTTGCCTAGGGCAGGAGGTGGGATCAGGGATTAACTGTAAATGTGTAGGAGGAATCTCACTGGGATGACAAAAATGTTCTAAAACTGGATTGTGTGGTTGCAAAACTCAGAAAATGTGCTAAAACTCATTTAATTATACATTTAAAATGGAGAGATTTTATGATACGTAAATTATACCTCAACAAAGAGAAAAATAGGTATTGCTACATCAAGACTCTTATTAGTCTGAGGTTTTGAGATATCTTGTAGCTATAAGATCTAGAATTTTGCTTCCAACTCTTTCAAAACATTAGGATAGTAGACATAATTTGCCTAAAATAAGTATTTTAACTTAGCCCTGCCATCCAACAGCCCTATCTTTCTGATTATTGATAGCATTAAAAAAAAAAAAAAAAAAAAAAAGCTAATTAGGTCTCTTAAAGGAGAGCTAAAACAAAAAAGGTAGTAAGTCATCATCATTTCCAAATATTTACAACGCACCTATAAGAGACACTATCATGCATGAGTTGTTATTTATAAATACGAGACCAGTAAAAACATCCAACACAGGGTGATGCTCTCACGCATGTACCTGTTGAGTCTTTCCAGGACAGAGTCATCAGCCAGCGAGATCTCATCTAAGAGGAAAAAGCCATCCTCCTTCATGGCCAAAACCAGAGGCCCATCGTGCCACTCAAAGAGTCTTGATGTGTCAATTTCTTCCTACAATATGGAAAAGAATTAGGGGAAAATTAAAGGGCAGGTGCTCCACAGGACAATACACAGATAGGTAGTGTCTGCTAGGGTCATTCTGTAGAAGGAAGGAGCTGAGAACGTGACACAGAACCTGTGGGCCTGGATGCTCATGAAGGCCCCTTGGAGAGTAGTGAAAATCGGCAAATAACATAGTCATACATAATCAGACTGGAACCTGGAATCCAGAAACTCCACCATGAACAAAATTCCAGTTGACTCATGTACACAGCCAATTGTAGTTCTTTAAATGAAAGACCACATCACCATTTGCTACACAACAAACCTTGTCCTTTGGCTTCTGTCTCACCGGTCGCAGCCCTCCCAGGAAGTCCGATGTCTCCATATGTAAGTGGCAATTGACTGAGTATAATTTCTGATTTGCCAGTGCTGCAAACACCTGACAGATAGTAGTTTTCCCACACCTGTTACAAAGACACACTAGTTTAACAAGGGGCAGGTGCTCCAAATATACACTCATAAATGCCTGCCCCAGACAGCAAAAGAATGGAGCCATAGTGCAAGCCTCACTACAGCAACAGACAGTTCTGGCCAATGTAGCGCCCCTGCACTCCAGCCCCTTTGTGCCCTTCCTCAAAACACCAGCACTCAGCATGTTCTTTATCAAGAATGGCAAACATTGCACTAATTCCATCCTTCCTAGTTCTACTAAATAACCACTAAGGAATGGAAAGGAACCCAATCCTTACAGACTTTCAAGAGACACTAGCTCATCTGCTCTTCTCCTCCACACACCTAAGGATGAATCTCATTGTCTAAAAGAACAATGATAATGATGTTGGAAATCATTCTTTTCCAAAAAAGAGAAATTGAGTCTGAAGGTGGAGGAGAGTAAGCAATAACGAATCTGTTTCTTTAAAAAAAAAAAAAAAAAAAAAAAAGGAGGGAAACAAATGACAAAGAATGATTTCCTAATGAATCCCTCAGAGACATAACTCAAGTAAACCTATGGTATGGAATTGAACCTCATAATGAGCTGTCACAGAACTTTACCCAGTGTCTCCAACTAGCAGTACTGGTTCACCAAATTCCAACGCCCTTCCCACCAGCATGGCCAGTCTCCTCATGTTCATGGTCCACACAATGTGGCTGAACTTGGACTCCAGTCTGGACATTTGAGTAGACAATTTACCTATCCAACGCAAAATAAACATTAGGATTCTAATATTAGCACAACTCAAGTCATTCTCTGCTGAGCTTTATGTCCTACTCACCTAGCAATTTTAGGACATTTTCTTTGGAGAAAAGGGATTGAGGACACAATTTTTTCTTAAAATGTTTTTCAAGGACTTCTTGAATCACCTTGACCTCTTCCTGCTTCCTGACTCGGCCTGCCAGAAGCATAAAACCTTAAAAAAGAAAAGAAAAATCAAAAGTGTCTATGGCAATAGCAAGGGTTGATAAGAATATGGAGCAATAGCAACTCTCATACACTACTGGTTGAAGTGGAAACCTGAACAACTAACTACTTTGGAAAACTATGAGAAGCTGTTAAAATTAACCATATGCCTGCCCTATGACCCAGCAGTATTACTTCGGTATACTCAAACACAAATAAGCAAATGTGCGCACCAAAAGACATGTGCAAGAATGTTCAAACCACCCTTATTTCTAATAGGTAAAGACTGAAAACAATCCAAACGTCCATCAACAAGAGACGGGATAAAAAAATTGTATCTCCATACAAGGGGTTACCATACAACAATAAAAAAAGAATGAAGTACTGGTAAACATAACAGCATGGTTAAATCTCACATTAGTTCGAGTGAAAGAAGCCAGACCCAAAAGAGTACATACTGCAAGATTCCATTTAGGTGAAGCTCAGGCACAGACAAAAATCAATCAGTGGCAACAAAACTCAGAGTGGTGGTTATCTCTAGGGAAGGCAACTGACTTGCAAAAGACATGAAGGAACCTTCTGAGGTGCTGGGGCATATTCAAAATCTTGGTCCGGGTGGTGATTTACAGTTACATAAACGTATATAAAATCCACCAGGCTGCACACAAAACGTTAGTGCACTTCACCCACTTTATAGGGTACTATACCTCAATAAAAAAGCTTTTAAAAACTATGCTCTTCCCTCTATCTATTCTTTACCAGTAAAGTAAATAAAACTCTCATGGGCTAGTTTTATTTATCCTCTGTATTTACTAACTACTCTGTGAATAACTGATCAGCACTTTTCATATCAGAAGACTCTGAAATGCTTTCTATCACTGAGAGGAACATATAAATTCTTCTTATGGATTAAACCAGAATTACCAAACTTGAGTCTCAGACACTGTAACTGCCTTCTCTCAGAATTCTGATATTATCTGACATATCAGTTTTTCATGTGCGTCTAAGGCAGAAATACAAGTATCTGTGGTCACCATACTGCTCAGCTGCAAAGAAATGGTGCACAACTACCACCAACAATCAGCCCTAACTCCCAAAGGGGTTGTACCCATATCCTGACTCCTACATGTGGCCACCTGAAGTGAGAGTAAGGAAACCTTAGCTACCAATCTACACTAGCACAGAGGCCTGCAGAAATAGGACCACTTACTACAGCAGTTGGGACTTGAGGGAGAAAGGCTATTTCTGGAATACCTACTAAAATGCGCATATCAACCACAATTTGGGGCAAGATTTGTTTTCACAAAAAAGCTGGACATCTGACATAACTTTATAGTTTGGGAGCATTTGACTGAAAACATACCATCATTGGCTAAATGTTGTAGCCAGTCATATTCCTTCTCAGTTTGCTCAGCCAATCTGTACCTTTCAGCCCATCGGAATAGATCACGAAGAGTGATGAAGCCCTGCTTTCCAGCGAACACTGAAGAACCTCTACGATAGGACTATTAGAACATCAAAATAAATGAAAACACCCATTAGTTGTACTAAATGGTAAGCACATAGAACAACTTGCATAAAATCTCTAACAAACTTAAGGTCTCGTTAAAATGATTTCGTTCTACTGAAGATTAACTTAAAAACAAGAAATGTAAATGTGATGCAATCATCTGAAAAAAAAAAAGGTTCAAATTCACATGTAAATAAAGAGTACAAATGAACAATGGAACTCCATATCTCATAAGTCATACAGAAAAAGATTATAAATAGCAATACAAACAGTGGCAAAGATGCAGGAAAATTTGTACCATACTATAGGACCATAATGGTAAAATATATAAATTATTATCAACTTTCTAAAAAGTGATTTGACCATCCATACTTTCTGATGGAGAAACTTTTAGGCCCATAAAAAAAAAAAAACTGTAGTTTTGCAGTTGACAAAGAAAAGAGCCACATAGAATCTCTTCAATTCTGTCAACTCAAGGACTGTATCCACCATACAGGAATATCAGAGCTGTCAGATATATGAATATCAGAAAACTTTTAAGACGATGTTAAAATATATACAAAACAAGACAAAAAGCGAATATTAATGGAATGTATTTTAAAAACACGATCCTTACTCTGGGGAATTAAAAAAACAAAAAAGAAGGACGGACTTTTGTTTCCACCAAAATAAGCTGTCAAATTGGATCACCAAATCTTATCAACACATTCCTTTGCAACTAAGTTAAGTGATGAGAAGATGAAATACCTGAAGGTCTAGCATTACTTTAACCAACTTGCTGCAATAGGAGGGCGGCAAACTACACCGTTTGTGCAAGATTGTTTCCAACTCAGAACTAGGCAATTCATCAAAGTGCAATTCCACAAACCGGTTCCTGAAGGCTCTAGAAAGCACCTAGGAAATGCACAGAAAGAATATGGTAAAAAGGCTCTGTCTAATTTCCAAATGGAGACCCTGCCACTCACCACAAAATGAAAAACCCTCCAACAGATGTAAAACGTCTCACTCTTACCAAGAAAGATTTACTACTCAATGCAGTCACAAATGGAAGAAGGGGGGAAACGCTACACACCTTTCTACCTCCATAAAGTCCTGGGGGATTCTGGGTGGCAAAAAGCATGAATCGAGGGTGTGCTTTAACAACTTCTTGTGTTTCTGTTATGAGCAATTCACGGTTATCATCCAAGAGTCGGTTCAGCGCCTCTAACACATCTGTAGGGGCCAAATTTAATTCATCCAAAATAATCCAGTAACCCTTTCTCATAGCATCAATAAGAACACCTTGGAAAAAATAAACACTGAGAATTAGTGCATAAATCAGCCCAAAACTTTTAAAAATGTTTTATACACATCAACAAATTCTTGATTATCATTAAATTTCAAAGCAAATTACTCTCTGCAGCTAGCCCTGCCCCACAATAAATTGTGACCTTGCATGTCAAGAAAGTACAATTTTCAATGAAAACAGTCCTTTTATTTCCCACTGAAGAGGAGCCAAGGCAACAAATACCACACTTCCAATCTGTTTATTACTTCCCCCTGCAATCTAATTTCATTAAACCACTACTTCTCATACCCATCCCCAGTTTTTCCCTGCCCAACGTTCACCCCTTCCTTTGAGTCTCTCGGATATGGCACAGCAGTTCACCCGCACTCTTCAAAACTTGGGCCCAACAGAAAGGGCCACATAGACCAGAGACTTCATTAGCCTGAGACCAGAAGAACTGGATGGTGCTTGGCCACACCAATGATCACCCTGACAGGGAACACAACAGAGAGTCCCTGATGGAGCAGGAGAAAAGCAGGGTGCAGAACTCAAATTCTAGTAAAATGACCAGACTTTATAGTCTGACTGACACTGGAGGAACCCCAGAAAGTATGGCCCCCGGACTCTCTGTCAACCCAGAACTAAAACAATTCCCAAGGTCAACTCTTCAGACAAAGATTGGGCTGGACTGTGGGACATAAAATGGTACTTGTAAAGAGTGTGCTTCTTAGCTTAAGTAGATACATGAGACTAAGTGGGCAGCTTCTGTCTGGAGGTGAGATGAGAAGGCAGAGTGGGTTAGGAGCTGGCTGAATGGACACGGTAAATCAGGGATGGAAAGGAGGAGTGTGCTGTCACAGTATAGGGAGAGCAATTAGGGTCACATAACAATGTATGTATAAGTTTTTATGTGAGAGACTAATCTGAATGGTAAACTTCCACTTAAACTACAACAAGAAAAATAAATAAATAAAAACTTGGGCCTCAGCATCATGAACAGCTGACAAGATTAGTGGGACCCAAAGGAAGCCGGGCCCTTAACCATCACCCCTTAAGTGTCATGTAGTTCAGGGGCAAAGAAAAACCAGCTCTTATGGCAGAGGTCCATGTGGTTCAACTAGAAAGGCTGAAGAATATTACTTGGGGAAAGAGCTCTATAAGAACGAACACCTAAACCCATGGAACAGACAACTAACCTACCTTCTTTAAACACCAGCTTCCCTGAGGCATCAGATGTGTAGCAACCAATATACTCCTGAATATCCGTGTGTTCATGATTGTTAATACGTACACACTGGTTCCCAGTGGCTGCAGCCAGCCACCGAATCAGGCTTGTCTTACCAACTGATGTCTCTCCCTGAATCAGCACTGGGTAGGTTCTTTAAAAGATCAGCCAATAAAGCAATGAAAAAAAAAGAAAGAAACCAGAATTAATTTAAGTAGTGATTAAAAAAAAAAAAAGAATGACTGAATCATTTAATATTATCATAAAAAACATTTCTATATATACCTACATACTACTAATGGAATGTCTCTCAAGCCCTCAGAAGTTTTAATCTAAAAATTATTCCTCAGGAAAATACTGAGGAGAGCAATTCCAGCATCTCTTGTGAGTGGCAGTGATTGCTACACATTTATCAAACAATCGGTGACAAGTGTTCATCAACACAACACTGAAAAGCAACTTTGAAAATGGATGGGCAAAACTCTCTGCATCAGTACTGCCTCCACTGAAGGTGCAACTAGAATGAGTGCAGCATTCCAGTAGAGAAGTCATAATATGGACTTTAGAAAGGAATTATTAAGTTAGCAAATGAGTGGTAATAAAGCACTTTGAAAGTTAAGGAAATTAGATTGGAATGTCATCAATCGGTACGCTGGTAGAAACTTAGAGCAGCAAAGACAAGGGCCACACACCCTGCAGACACCACTCGGACTATATCTCTCAGGTTCAGCTTGACGGAAGATGTGAGAATATATGTCTCATCTATTGTAGGTTCCTTGTCTCCCACCGATATCCAGTAACCTTCAACCTGGATAAGTCGGCCTCCTTTTGGTTCTGGAATAGGCTGGAAGACAAAATAGAGGTATAACCCACAGTCCACTACAACAATGGTGCTCTTTCAGAGAGGGGTATAAAGTAGGAAGAAGTTGTCAACAAGAACGCTACCTTGTTCAGGGTGTGTTCAGCATTAAACCCCATGGGCAAAATGGTTTTAAAAAATTGGTCTGAGGAATGAAAACAAAATGGCGACACGTACTAGTTTTAAAACTGGAGTAGGGGCAGATGGGTTTGGGGAAAAACCTGAATCAAAACAATTTCTCAAATATTTTAGGATTTAGTTCTCTCACCTACCAAGATTCTCACTGATGAAGTATTTTGGTCAAAGCTATATATTTCATATAAATTATGTTCCACCAAAAACGGTCAGTGTTATACTGAGGGAGGGGCTCTTACATTATTACACTCTGGATCCCCTAAAAGACATTAAAAGTACGATTGATTCTCCAGGAAAATTATTCCATCAAGGACTGTATTCTGGAAGATAGAATGATCTTTCCAAGACATGGTGGAAATTATTAAGTTGAACCATACAAAATTGTTATTTTTTATAAATCAAAAACAGTCAAAAAGTGGTCAGATTTACAGCCACAGAATAGTATTTCTAGAGCATTTGGTCTCTGACTTAATTCTCTGCCTGTATTTGGTCTCTGCCTGTAATTCCAGGCACTGCTTTTAAGGGCTCCTTATGGGGAGCCCTGGTGGCAAACTGGTTAAGAGCTCAGGCTGCTTACCAAAAGGTCAGCAGTTTGAATCCACCAGCCACTCCTTGGAAACCCTATGGGGCAGTTCTACTCTGTCTTATAGGGTTGCTCTGAGTCAGAATCAACTAGACAGCAATGTTTTTTTTTTTCCAATGGGGCCCCGGTGGCGCAGTGGTTAAGAATTCGGCTGCCAACCAAAAGGTTGGCAGTTTGAATCTACCAGCCGCTCCTCGGAAACCCTATGGGGCAGTTCTATTCTGTCCTATAGGGTTGCTATGAGTAGGAATTGACCGACTGCAACGGGTTTGGTTTTTCGGTTTCATTTTGTTTTTTTTTTTTAAATTGTGCTAAGGGGCAAATGGAGAAGAGTAATCTTTAAGCTTCCATCACAACCATGAAGAACACACAAAAAAATGAGCAAGTAGGGGAAACTGGTACTGGGATAGTAGGCAAAGCAAACTTGAGTCTTCTTTCAATGTTCTTTACAGTTCATCAGAAGTACTTATTCATGCACTAACTGAACAGTTTTTAAAAAAAGAAAAGGAAAAAAAGGTTGAGCCCAAATAACTGCAAGTCCCAAAGCCTCTCTCTTCCTAAAGAGGAAGCAATCAACATGGAAACAATCCAGTTGGTGAACCAGTTCCTCTCAGCCTTTTTCAGTACTATGTATGCTATTCTGTAATTTACTCTGTTAAACTCAAATGGTTGTTGTCTATACTAGCAAAAAAAAAAAAAAAAAAAAAAACAGAGGGAAACTGGGTAGATAAATAATGGCGCAATTATAGTGCAACCATCCAATGGAGACTGTGTGTCCATTCATTAGAAAGCATCACACAGGAGTCTCTGGAATAAAATATTCAAGATACAGTTAGGCTAAGAAGGGATGCTACAGTAAACAATGACCTCAGACCAAAGATGAGAAGGCAAGGAGGGGCCAGGGAAGCAAGAATAATGGAAACAGAACAAACCAAATGGAAATAATGAGAATGCTGATATATTGTGAAAAATGTAACCAATGTCACTGAACAATATGTACAGAAATTGTTAAATGTGAACCTAATTTCCTGTGTAAACTGTCACCAAAAACAAAATTTTTTTTAAAAAAAGGGATGCTACAGAACATTCCTGAGATGTTCCCATTTATATTAAATATTATAATTTGCCTCAATAAAGGTACATACACACACACATAATTGTAATGTCTATGAAAACAAAATATATACATAACATACATTGAAAGGATATAGAGTTTATATCTCTGAAGAACAAGATTATGGGGAACTTTCACTATCTGTAATGATACGTTTCTGTAATGTTTATATTTTTGCAACTGATTACTGTTATAATTAGGAAAGTTTTGTAAAACACAAACCAGCTGAAAATTTGGTAATTCAGCCTTTCATTTACATGCTAAACAAGCAGTCAAAATTCAAAGGATAACATACCTGCTTCAGCAGACTTTTGACATTGCCAGAGACAATGTGTTGGCAAATGAGCTTCTGAACTAGTGGGTGTGATGCCCTGTCAAGCTGTGTTAAGAAACCCAAACAAAAGCCCTAGAAAAAACACAAATATGCATAACACTAATTACCCTTCTGCAGTAACAGGCCAATTTATTTCAAGAACAAAATTCAACCTCTTGTGTGGTGCTGCTTCCCAGAACAACTTTTAAATGTGAAAAGCAGACAGAAAAAGAACAGGGTAGTTTTGGCATGGGGTGTCCTGGGATAATCTAATTGGAGAGCATGGCAAATCTGGCTGCATCCCCACTGCCTCTCTCCTATAGAGAGCCCAACCAAGCCCCTCTCCAAAGACAGCTTTTATAAAGACCTCATAGAGTGAGCGCTGGATGCTGCTACATGGATTGGAGGCTGCAAATCGCAGGGCCCTGCAGAGAGTTCGAAGGCTGTAGTGAGGTCTGTGGCCGGTTCCATCCATCAGTTTGGTCCCAGCCTCTTTCCGCACAACTGTGTAGAAGCTGCAAAGAGGATGCAATTCAGGCGAGTTCATTAACTAGTAAGGATCCACTATTTTGCTGTTGTTCTCATTTCTCTACAGAAGGTCCAAAGACCATTTTTATAGATCATAAACAGTTAAGCTTACAAACAACTTCCGAGCGCAGGCATCAAAACCTTTCAGGGAACCTTTTTAAATGTATTGTCACATACTCAAAGGTTATCTTTTCAAATAATAAAAACAAGATCTATCAACTCCCTTTGGGAAACTGGAAGTGCGAGGTGCAGTTCCTATAGCAAAAAGGTTCCAACAGAGGGTGGTGAGAAGCTTCTGCCTCTTACGGGAACGAGAACTGAGAGGTGAGAGGCCCTCAGCGAGAACATACTGAGTCCAAACACAGAGTCGGCTCTAACTTGAGAGACAAAGTCCTTGAGTAATCTATAACTGTGGTGCACAAACACCACGTCGTTCTGGAGGGCTATGAATGTGGCTGTAATCAGTAATCCCAAAATATTAAAAAGCATGAAGACAAAACCATTTCTATTACCACTGGCACACCTCAGAATTACAGAGAATGACAAGATGGGAGACATTTCAGAATGAAACACGAAGTGCCTCAAATTCAAAACTTCATGATCAAACACCACAAGACCAATTGTAACCAAATATGCATTACAGATAAAATGTGTAAGTTCCTGCCCAAATGGGATTGTGCTTGACTCTCTGCAATCTAGCTACATATCACAAGTGAGAATGCAGAAAGAACCTACATTCCAGAAAGGGGTTTTTACGCATGGAACACATACCACTTGTACTACTAGCATTTTACAACAGCCTCTGGTTTATCTCTAGCCCCACTGCTCTATCTCCAGCCTCTTGAATTTTAACGACACATATTTTTACTATTGTCCAAATATTCATGCCTAACAAAAAGTATTCCAATTTAGGATGTGGTGTGGTAAACCATTCCGATGTTGTTGTGTGCTGTTGAGTCGATTTCAACTCATAGCAACCCCATATGACACAGCAGAACTACCCGATAGGGTTTTCTAGACTATAATCTTTATGGGACCAAATCACCAGGTCTTTTCACCTGCAGGGTTAATGGTGTGTTTGAACCACCAACCTTTAGGTTAGCAGCCAAGCACTTAACCACTGAGCCACCAGGGCTCCATTCTAAAGCATTTTAAACAAATGCTTCCTTGACTAAGCTATTTGAAATAGGACTTCCAGACTTCATTTTCTTACCCCATATTGCTTTAGTGTTATTTTTCTTCCTTATCACAACCTAAAATAATATTTCACCTCTTCTTATTTATTAATTATCTCCACCTCTAGAATTAAAGCTCCATGAGGAGAACCAGGATTTTGTCTGTCATTATTAACAGCTAAATCCCTAGCTCCTGGGCATTCAAAAATATTTGTTTAAAAATGAATGAACAAACCTCAAAATAAACCCTAAAACACTAATACGATTCTTTTCAACCCTTTTACATATTGTATACTTCTTTCTAGAGGACACAGAGGAAGTTAAGTAAGTAACTTCCTCAAGATGAAATAAATTGTTTCTGGCAAAGCCAGTACTAGAATTCAGGCTTTCTGACACAAAGGATTGAACCCTTTCCTTATGGCATACAAAAACCAGGGGGAGAGTCAAATTAAAGCACCAAGCCACATGACTACTCTATATACTACTCAGCTACCCGTTAAAAAAAAAAAACCCTGTTACCGTCGAGTTGATTCCGACTCATCGCAACCCTAAAGGACAGAGTAGAACTGCCCCAAGGAGCAGGTTTCCAAGGAGCACCTGCTAGATTCAAACTGCCAACTTTTGGTTAGCAGCTGCAGCTCTTAACCACTAAGCCACCAGGGTTTCCTTATTCAGCTAAGCATCTATTAATTCCAAACTTGACTGAATCAACAGTATCGACCTTTTTACATCCCACATAGCTAATATACAAATTACAAATAGGAAAAGTAAGATTTCATCAAGACAGATCAAAATACAAGCCATTTACATCTCCTCCAGAAATTCAAACTCTTAGCTATGAATACAGAAGTAATTAGGAGAACATTATCTAATTGTTTACATATTCTCATAGACAGTAGTAATTCACAGTTCCTATGTATGTTTTCTTAGGAAAATTCAAGGAAGTTCATATAAAGTCCCAACTTTAACACAGAAATCCAAATAATATTGCTTCCATCAGTCTTCTCTGGTTAGAACCAATAATAATAATAGTAATAAAAGAAGAAAAACATAACGTCTATATGCAGGAGATATACTTTTTTTTTGAGGAAAAGATATTTGACACACAAAGAGAACTTACTTTATGATTCCTTGCACTGTGCTCTTGTTCACACTCAGTCCTTTCAGATAATCCATAATAAGAATGTGTAAGTCTTCTTTACTTTCCAATTCTTCTACATAAACTTCTGTGAACCTATAAGACAATTACTACATAATAACTATCTTTTAGGAAGATAATACAGTTATTCTGACAATAGAAAAATAGGAAACAAGTTGTTAGGTAAGCTCATTTTAACTGCTTGCAGTATAAAATATAAAAGCCTTTCGACTTGAGACACAGACTGTCCAAAATGAAATAAAAGATAATGTAGATGTTACCAAAAATACTACCTTTATTACTTCTTATCCTTGGAAACTATGAGGCAGTTGTACTCTGTCCTATAGGGTCGCTATGAGTTGGAATTGACTCTATCGCACTGGGTTTGGTTTTTGGGTTTTGGTATTACTTCTTATATGCAATAAAGTCTCCTAAATATAGTCCTTACAAGTGAAACAGTTACAAAAATAAGATGTATTTATTTTCATTTTAAGAAAGTGTATGCGTAACAAAATATATGTACAACAAGAAATAAGCTCCCTCACTATCAAAAATAAAATGGTTGGAGGAAAAGAAAACACATACTTTAATGAAGCTTCTAAAATTTCCCTCAGCAGGTTTTATTAGTTTTATGAGGAAGAATCCAACTAACTGTAACACCATTTTAAAACTCAAAATGAAATAAAAGGTTACCAAAAACAATAAATTTAGATATTTATGAACTATGGTTATTTATCTGTTCCCAAATATTACATACATAAAACATCAATAACTAAAAATCATGTTCATGTCTGTGCTTGGTGATGAAAACTGAGAGAAACTTAAAAGGCCTTTTACAGATCATCAGCATGCTCCAAAGAGGACTATGTTTCTAAAATGCACTTATACTGATATATAAAAAAAATTCTAACAGCTACAAAGTAGCATCAGAAGGAGGAAAGACTTCCAACAATACCCATGAGCTGTTAAGTGTCATTCTAACAACCCAAATGAAATTTTCCAGTTTCTGGAGTTTCCCTTACTCCTACCACCCATAGCAAGTAGAGAAATATGACTAATAAAGGAAAATGAGAGTCCTCTACTGGAGGTCAAAAAATTTCAAGCACTCTGTTCAATGTTATGAACTTTGGTTACATTAATTATTTCCAATCTATCAATAAAAAATGTATCCAACATCAGGCCACATCCCCTCACCTGTTTCTTATTCCTGGTGGGAGATTTCTTTTGCCCACATCAGTTGCTGGATTCATGCAAGCAAACAAGCGGAAGTCAGGATGACGAACCAATGCCTCTGTTAGGAGAAAATTATAAATTTTCAACAGCTTATAAAAATCAAGTGATCAGCCACAGGTTCCCAGGGGAATTCTAACTCCACAGAACCCCAGGCCCAGCAACTCTGCCTCAGATTGGTACTGGCTGCTCAAATCATCCTTGCCTTTTCTAAAACACCACTGAAATCACTATCTAGACCTAAGGACACAACATAATTAAGTGCTGCCATTCTCCCATCTTTTTTGTGTGGTTGTTCACTGTTATTTATCTTTTACCACCTATTTACCTGTGAATATTTTATCACTGTACGTTGCATGTCTAGTACCCACAACCCATATGCCTTGACAAATTATGTCTTATTCAGCCCTGTATTCCCCAAATCACCTAACAACAGTATAATGCACTCTGCAGAAGAACAGATAGCTAAAGAATGAACAAATCCCACTGGGAAGCTCCTATAATCCACCTAACCAAAAGAATCTCACTCTAAACTGGCCAAAAGGCTTGGCGCCAAGTTCAACACCCAAGGGTACCTAGTGTTACCTGTGTCTCCTCGATCCAGCAACACCAGGGAGCCAGAGGAACCTTCAAGTAAACCACTCAGGCATTCTAATGTTTCTGGAGCAGCCAGATTAATCTCATCCAACAAGATCCACTCTCCTTTCTTTACAGCCTGAGCTAACGTGCCCTAGAAGAAGATAAAGTAAAATGTTAAGAATCCATTTCAAATAATGGCACACTCACCAAGAGCAGTTACACGAGCAAGGTTAGAAACAGCAAGAGCAAACCTCTCCCACCTGACAAGCCTAGTTCTAACTGCCAGATGGCTGCCATTAGGTCTGCAAGATAAGGCCTAGTTAACTTCTTAAATGTCCAAAAAGGCAAAAAGGCTCAAAGGAGTATCTTTAAGCCTAAGATGCAATAAACTAGATCTTCTCATTATATAGATGGTTCGGTAAATGGTAATCTACAATGTATTCAGGTGTGAGCTAAATGGTTTAAATATTAAAGGTACCAAAAACAAACACAGGTCAGGTTATGAGTATACCAGGATCAGATAAATGTCTAAATCACCAGAATGTTTAGTGGTTGTATTACACAGCCTTTCACAGTTGCTGAAGAAGATCTAGATTCATATTTCTGCAGCTCTAGCCTGAAGAGAGATTTTCTCTCTTTAAGGTCTACTTCTAAGAGCATTGAAAAATAAATCTTATAATCCACTCAAATGACACAATATCAAAAACAGAATTATTTTACTGGTATTAAACTCATTTATACTTTTGTTTTCATACTGATCCTAACAAAGTATCTTCTATAACTTTATTTTTAAAAATAAAACAGAACAAATTTAGTTATTCCAGTGTATTACTAGAGTACTTGACATTTTAGTTGATTCTTTTAGAAAAAGTCGTTTTAAGATTAAACACTGATGACCAAATTTCTCACACCAATGGGCATATAACTGAGTGAGGCTTCTCTCTCTCTTACCAAATCACCACCTCAAATTAGGCACCTACCTTCTTTTGGGACATACGGGGTGGTCTAAAGAGTGTCAGGGAAACAATTAAAAAGAAAAAAAAAGCCCAAGTCACAAACATTTAATCAAGCTGATCCTTCCTACACTTCCTATCACAAGATAGAAAACAGAACTGTTCATACCCGGGGAATAAAAAATAGGGCACTAACCTTAAACGAAAAATAACCCCTGAAGTCTTCTTAAAATCAAAAATAATTTAGCTTAACTAGTAAAAAAAAAATGCCTGCCTTGAGCATTGTGCTCTTTTAAGGACCAAACTGATAACAGCAACTTAAAAGATTAGATAGGAGCCTTAGAGGACAGTGAGTTTATGTTAACGGGGGAGGAACAACTCAGAAAAGGAAGGTGAGAATGGCTGCACAACGTGAAGAATGTAATCAATGTCACTAAATGGTAAATGTAGAAACTGTTGAATTGCTGTATGTTTTGCTGTGCATATTCTCAACAACAAAATAAATAAAATTTAAGTTAAAAAAGAGGCACTAAAGAGAATGATTCTTTCTGTCTCAAACACACACACACACACACACACACACACACACACCAAGAGGCTATGAAAGAATATAGGGTTCACTATTTATCTTCAACTACATCTTTTAAAAAAATAAGAATAGTACTCATGAAGATCTTATAATTTCCATAAAGAGTATTTTTCAAAATCTTCCCCCTAAAATATTATTTCATTAAGTGTTTATTAAATCCTAAACAGAAAGTACTAAAATATCAACATGAAGAGAACACAAAATAGCAACCTGCCTAAAACCTGCATTTTGCATTATATCAACATTCCCTCAGCCTAAATAACTAAAACAAAATACCTCTACAAAGGCAAACAATAGGGCATTTTCAGTCATTTTCATCTGTTGTTGGGCTTGGCTGAGTCTAAGGCCAAATGCTTCCCACTTGTCTTTTAGGAGTAACCCTAGAAAAGAATAACGGCAAGAATATAACAGACATTTTGAGTAGTATATACAGCTTTTCAACAATAACCAGTTGTTGTGGAGTCAACTCTCACTCATGGCGACCCCATGTGTGTCAGAGAACTATACTCCACAGGGTTTTTCACTGGTTGATTTTTTGGAAGTAGACTGCCAGGCCTTTTTCTGAGATGCCTCTGGGTAGACTTGAATTTCTAATCTTTTGATTAGCAACTGAGTGCATTAACCATTTGCACCACCCAGGGACTCACTACAAATTTTAAACACATATGCAACATACCACTAGAGAAACTCACACAAAAGTTAAGCATCTTAGACAGAAGTTTTAAAAGAATAAGCCTAAGAATTTATATAATGCCAACTATGTGCCAGCACTATACTAATCAACTCATTTGTATATTCATTAATTAACTCATTTATCCTTCACACTGATCCTCTGAAGTAAGTACTCTTATTCCCATCTTATACGTGAAGAAGCACAGAGAATTTAAGCAAGCTGTCAAGAGCCCTTGGCTATGGAACACAGCCCTCTGGAAATCAGCTCTTTTGCTGAGAAAATGTGACCTACTGATGTCTCCGTGGTACTTGTACATCAGTATTACCACTGACTAACCACCACGCAGTACTTGTACGTCAGCATTACCAGGTATGTTTCTGTGAGGATCATACCTAGAATCCTGAGAGCAGCAACACTTCAACATGAGTCACCTTTGCCCTAAGACCTATGAAGCTTTGACTTGTATTGCTTTATTCTTCCCTCTAAACTCTTCTCCTAATTCTGCTGAGCCCCAGCCTCATAGCCTCCTACCAGCAGCCTGGGTCACATCCTTACCAGTTTCACTCTCCTTTCCATTCTTGTTGACAGCTGATTTGTGAACATGTTGCATCAGTCTCAGGAGATCGTGCCACCGTTTCTGCCTGTAACAGGTCTGAATGTGCCCCAAGAACGTAAAGTTCTGCTTCTTGGAAAACGTCTGGGCAAAGAGTTCCTCAAATCCCTCTCGTAAGGGTAGCCAGATAAGCTTATGGTCCACTGGCTTGTAACTGAAAGAAAAGGTAAATGTGACTCACAAAGAGCTGAAGCTAACAGAAATTAGAGAGCAGGGCTCAAAAAACAGGATTAGGCTTAGAATTTCATTTAACCAAAATATGAAATACTACTCCAAATAATAATAATCATCATCTCTGGTAAAGTTTTAAATTAAAATCCATTTCTCCCACCCAACTGTTTGAAGGGCCTATAATAAAGGTAAAGACTATTATTAGATTACAGAGCTATGAAAAAAATTTCAAATTCCTAGTTGGCAGTAAAAGGCATGTCATTTATTTTATTAACATGTTTAAATAAACATTATGTTGTAAGACTGAATGACAAACCATATTTTATTAAAATTGACCAAAAAGATTTCAGGACATTTCAGAAGAAAAATACACTTGAAACTAATTTACTTAAGTAATATGAACTCAGCCCATGCATTCTCAATGGGGGTGATATCGCTCCCAAGGGGACAAAATTACTTTGGGGGTATGGGAGAAGGACAAAAAAATCTTAGACACTGCAATGGTTTGTGGCCCCCCAAAGCCACTCTTTACTTCTTAGCATTTAATTTCTGTTTTACTCCTTAGCATTTAATTTCTCTTAATACACGCTTAGGAAGTTAGTAATTTAAATTTAATTTTCCTGGGAAAGTTGAATGGGGTAGGGATAATTTAAAAAATGGCCAAAAAACACTACTCGTTCCTTACTTCTTTTACCATCATTTAAAATGTATTACTTGGACACTGGAAAATCTTAAGTATACAATTTTCTGTGGCCTGAAACATTACATACATCATCCAAGTAGATAATGATGTAAATTCTATTTGCAAGAAAAATAATTTTAGTTGGGAACTGCAATGATACCAAAACGTGTTTCAGAAAAATCAAGAACAATTACAGAACTAACAGATTACTATTTACCATTGGTCTGTGTAGGAAGGACAATGCAATGGGTAAAAAGCCAATGTCCTAATACTGAGCACTTTTATGGAACAGTCTGCTTCCAGAGAGAAAATGGCAAGCATGAGAACTTCAAACTCATTTTCACTTACCCATCTAGGCACTAATGACATTAATGGAGTCAATTCCTTATTCCACTTATTCAGCAAATGTTTATTGAGAACTTACTGTGTGTTAGGCACTGAGTAAACAAGACCTACAAGATCCTGCCACCATGTAGCTTACAATCTTCAGAAAGGGGAAGACGATAAAGAAATAAATCTACTATCAAATATCAGTTAAATGTAGCCTGTGTAATTATGTATTGGCCATTTGGATATAGCCAAGAGGTTTTGTTGAAGAGGGGACATTTGAAGGAGACCTAAATGAAGCAAGGAAGTAAGCTAAGGAGATATCTGTGGGTGGCAGGAGGCACCACACAGAGGAAACAGAAACATCAAGGTGCAACATGCAAGAGAGTGTAGCTGATGATCAGTAGCACAGGTGAGGGAAGGTGATTATGTCAGAGAAGTGCCAGTGGCCAGATTAAGAAGGGTCTTACAGATCAAAATAAAGCCTTTGAATTTTATTCTACATGGATTGAGAAGTCAGTGGAGGGTTTTGAGGAAGAGAGTGATGTAATCTGATTATACTTCTAAAATATCATTCCAACTATTAGATGGAAAAGAGAATGTAGGGAGGTCAGGAGTAGAATTAAAAAGAGGCCAATGCACTGATCCAGGTAAGAGATGATGAATTAGAATGACAACGGTAGAAGTGGCAAGAAATTAAATACACGTTATTTTAAATAAAAGCGCTAGTCTTAAAAATAACGACAAACATAGGATCCAAAGCTAACTAAGGGAGCAGAGACAGATAATCAAGCCAGACTGTCTGGGTTCAAATCACAGATGTACAATTACCTTGAACAAACTATTTGAGCCCTCTGATAGATGACTCTTATGTAAAATGGGGATAATCACAGTATATACCTCATGATTGTTAAAGCCAAGTGAGTTAACATATATAAAGCACTCAAAATAGTGCATGGCACATAAACGAGTGCCATATAAGAGTTAGCTGTTACAATTATTACTATTATTGACTCAGTCTATTGAATTTGTGAAAGAAGTGGCTTAATATTTCCAATTAGACTGAGTTCCATAAATGAAAAGTTCACTCACTTAAAGTTGAGCATAGTGGCTGAAACACTGCTAAATCAAAAAGTTTGAATTAATGGAAAAATGAATAAACATATATATATTTCAGAAAAAAAGCAAAAAAAAACAAACCCAGAAAATCAACTACAACACAAACACTCAAGGGGGACCAACTTGACACTCAAAATGGAGAAATGGCTGAACAAACTATGAACCATTAAAGAGCAGGGTTTTCAAAGTATCTTCTACAGAAAAGATATGTCAGGAGTTACCTAAAGGCCAAGGAGGAGGTCTAGAAAATCTGGCTCCAAAGGCTAGTAACTTAGCTGGGACTGCACATAGAAGTTCATCTGAAAATGGCCAAAATGAAAGAAAAAGATTCTCCAAAATTATAACGTAATAAACACAGAAGTGTTTTGTCTGTGTATTGTGTTACAGAAAATAAAGTATAAAAGACATAAAACAGTATATGCCACGTAACTACTGAGGGAAAAAAAAAAAAGCTATTACTTTCGTGGTCAGGGTTCCTGGTTCTGAGAGTGTGCTCATCTTCTGCCCTCTTCTGGGTAGCTTCTTTTATGAATGGTTCTGTGGGTGGTGATAAGGAGGAGGCAGGGCGGCTGCTTTTTGTTTGCTGGTTTGTTTTATTTTGTTCTATTTCTATGAAATCTTCTATTACCCTCTCTTTTTTCTTTCTCTTCATTGCCAACTTCTTCAAGGGTTACCGCCCCTTGTCTATATTTGTTTCTCCCTCAGGGGCTGCCTCTTCCCTGTGGTCAGTGATGTGAACCTATGCTGTATCTACCACTTAGTGCTGGACTTTCTCTTTCTCTTTCTGGGGATGATTGTATCTGCTTCATCCAAGTCCTCTGTGCCCTCTAATGTTTTACATGGAGTGTCTTAAGCCTCCCCCATCTCTAACTCTCTATTGGAATTTAAGTTCCCTACTCACAGGTAATATGAAGGTCTATATGCTGTCTACAAAAAATCTACTTTAAATATAACAACAAAAATAGGTTAAAAATTAAATGAAGGAAAAATATATATCACGATAATACTAATAAAAAACAAGGAGGGATATATATATCCTAACAAAAATCATAAGGCAATCTGCAATAATGTAAATAGTTTGAGTCTAATGACCTTTAAGGCCTTACTTTCAGAAAGTTTCTTTATCCTTAATAATACTTTTTAAAAAAATCAATCTAAAGGATCCAGACTTGCAAACCAATCAAGTCTATAAATCTCTTTTATAATATTTAATATATGTAAATATATTTGGAGCCTTGGGGGCCCAGCGGTTAAGCATTTGCCTGCCAACCAAAAGGTCGGCATTACAAAACCACCAGCAGCTCCTTGCAAACCCTATGGGGCAGTTCTACTCTGTCCTAAAGGGTCACTGTGAGTCAGAATCAACGACGACAACTTATGTTAAAATATATTTAACATTGTTATACAACATAATAAAACTATTATGGAACTATAACTAAGATGGAACTAACCACCCATCCCCAGAATAGGACTATTGCTCCTTCCCTATCCTATCGCCTCACCTATTCCTAAATTTGGTTTTCCATTCCCTTGCCTTTTCTGTCTTTTAACTATTTTTGGTCTTCCCATCTTACACATGAGCATTCTTAAGCAAGGGAATCACCCAAATATCTAAAATGTAATATACATTAAAAGATTTGATTTATACCATTTTCTACTAACACCAGAGTTTAGAAAAGAGGCATACATACTTCCAACTATACAAAATTTGAAGAGTAGAAAAGTCTCCTCTTGAGAGTTGATGTTAACCTCTATCTTAGTTATCTAGTGCTGCTGTAACAGAAATACCACAACTGGATGGCTTTAACAAAGAGAAATTTATTTCCTCACAGTAAAGTAGGCTAAAAGTCCAAACTCAGGGTGTTAGCTCCAGGGGAAAGCTTTTCCTCTCTTTCAGCTCTGGAGGAAGGTCCTTGTCCTCAATCTTCCCCTGGTCGAGGAGCTTCTCAGGAGCAGGGACCCCGGGTCCAAAGGACGCGCTCTGCTCCCGGTGCTGCTTTCTTGGTGGTATGAGGTCCCCCTGTCTCTCTGCTCGTTTCTCTCTTTTATATCTCAAGAGATTGCCTCAAAAGACAACCCAATCTTGTAGACTGAGTCTTGCCTCATCAACACAACTGCCGCCCATCCTCCCTCATTAACATCACAGAGGCAGGATTTACAGCATACAGGAAAATCATGGCCCAGCCAAACTGACACACACATTTCTGGGGGGGTATAATTCAATCGATGACACTTCTTAACAAGGAAAAATGGATATATTCTACTCACCAAGTTGACACCAAAGTAAAATTTCAGTCAACAGATAATCTGATTCCAACATTTTTATAACATCAATTGTTTTGGGGCACAGGTGGGCTCCTGTGTACTCACTACATTTAAAACTACATGCAATGGTTGACGTTATAATACTACAAATTCTTAGAAGACAGAGACCTTGTTCATGTTCAATTAGTGCAAGATTAATGCCATTTGTGTTTTGAATACTAAACAGTAGAACAGTATTGAAGACACATGTAGGTACAAAATAGAGGAAAATACACAGTAGTATAGACATGCCTGATTAAAACTACATGCCCCATATATTAATAAAAACATACTGCCAAGTACCTCAGTCAGGGAATAAGGAGACTGAATGGCAATTAACTAAACAGAAGTAAAACTGAAACAAGGTAGAAAGACCACTCAGGAAAAATAAAGTGAAAGTAGAATTAGAGTAAGAAAGATAAGCCCCAGCTAATAGATTATAAGACAGAAGATGAATTTAAAAGCTTTAATTAGAACATAAGTTAAAGACGTGTGAGCAAAACAGAAGTAATGTGTTAGGAGGGCAAAAAGAGGAAAGGCACCAAAAAGAAGCAGGATTACAAGTAACACTCTAGCCAGAGTAGAGGCAGGAATATGATACAAGGAAGGAGTGACAATGAAAATACTGCCACAGCATAATGTGCCCTCAGATAAATGAAGAGCTTTCTGGCAGATTCCATCAAAAAGCAAAAAGGACAGTAAATGCTATTATTTTATGTCTTTAAAGGATTTTTTTAGCAATAACTAAGAGTTAATGGGACAGATCCCAATATAGCTCAGTATAAGATATGCCTATAGCATCCTTCATTTCTACAGCCTTCAACACAAGCTAAAATTGTTCATGAAAATAACATATTCAAAAACACCAACAGGTAAGTAGGGCATTTTAATGACCACAGTGGAGTCCCATGAACAACATTTAACCCAGAAGAAAGCTGACACTCTAATGTTTCAGAGATTACTGAACTATAGGAGTCTAGACTGAGGGCAGTGTGACTCCGGAATTTAGATCAACTGTACTGTACTCACAAATACAAGTTGATTATATACTTGTCTGGTGTTGCACTCCCCAACCCAGAGTATGATCTTTGAGAGCAAGGACCTCAAATGTTTTTTAAAATGAAGAGAAATATCTATATGCCCAGGAGCAACTCAATTCTAATAAAAACTCTTGCTGGGGTGGGGAATTGGTGCAACGCTATGAACATTTTTTCCAAGGCATGTTTTCAGCTTTATAAGAAAATGTTTCTTACATCAAGCAATGAACACAAAGTAAAAAACAAGAAAAAATATTAAACCTCACTTACCCTCCAAGCAAGTCTGCAGTGTCACTTTGTTGATTCATATTGACAACCCTCAAACGGTGGCCTTTAAAAAAGAAAGGAGCAAAAGGTAACTCCAAAAATTTAAAGCCTGGTAATGGTAATGTCCAGTGTGATAACGATGTGGGAACATGGGTACAGGGTAAATTTTAACAAACTTTAAAGTGTGCATTTTCTTTGATCCCCCCCATTTTACTTTCAAGAGTCTTAACCATTCAAAATGTTCACATAACCCTGAGAGATATGTACAAGAGATTCACTGTGGTATTATTATGCTAGCTCAGATAACCGAAAACAACAAAAAATGTCCTTCAATAAGTCAATGCCTATAAATTAGGACTAAATAAAATTATAATATATAAATTATATTTATAATTCATTACTATATTATTCAGTCATTAAATATTATCTGTAATATTATTCAGTCATTAAAAATAATGAGGCAGTTGTTTTAAAAGTTGCTTAGTTTGCTTAACCAAGTGTAATACATAGAGTATGATTCCATTTCTGTTTCAAAACAAAACAAAATCTAGATTGTGTATGTATTTGTGGTACATAGATTAGAACTGAAAAAGATAATACCAATCTGTTAATAGTGGTTTATCTCTGAAGAAAAAGATTATATGTACAGTGATGGAACTTTTTAAACACCAGTGTTCTTTGATATTTTTTTTTTTTTTAAAAAAAAAGGTAGCCAGTGTAAAAAGTTCACTGTCTAGGGGCAGAGGCGTTGCCCTCTATGACTTACCTGTAATGTGAGCCAAGTACTGAACAGTAGAGGTTTTGCCGGTTCCGGTCTCTCCCACTAGCAACACAGGCTCCCCTTTGCTGACACACACGGCGAGCTGTTCAATAAGAACAGAGGACGGCCGTGTGGCTGCAAAAGTGAGCTTCTCCCTAGGAAGGAGAAAAAGCAGTTAGAAACCAGCTTCCAAGCTTCTGCTGTGGGGAACCATATTTTCCAGATTCAACAAACAAGAATGTGAAGACACCTCAGAGTGACTGTCTTCTTGCCCTAAAGATGTTCTTACATCATATGAATTACAGAATTCATTCATCCTGCAAACACTGAGTATTTATGCACCTGGTACTATACTAGGCTCTTATAACACCAACAACATATTAGGTGTACTAGCTAGGCCATCTTAGGAAAATTTCTTAACCTCTCTAAACTTAAGATTTCTCACCTATGAAACGTGGGTAATAATAGTACCTAGTTCATATGATTACTATAATCACTACATGAAAAAAACATGCAAAGCACTTAGTACAATATCTAGCCACATAAACCCATTGCCATCAAGTCGATTCCAAATCATAGTGACCCTACAGAACAAAGTCGAACTGCCCCATAGGGTTTCCAAGGAGCAGCTGGTGGATTCAAACTGCCGACCTTTTTTGGTTAGCAGCCAAACTCTTAACCACTGTGAAACCAGGGCTCCATCTAGCCATATAGTAAGTATTTAATAAATGTCACCTAGATCTCAGAATCTCATATAATCCCTGCCTTCAAAGAATTTACAGACTAATGTTAGGCCAGAACCTGACTTCCAACAGAGACTTACTTAATTAAATACACTAGAGTGAGTAAAATTAAAGATTCATCTTTGCTAGTCCCACGTCACAAACGACCATCACATACATCACAGCACATACAGTCATCCCTTGTTATCTGAGGGGGACTGGTTCTAGGACCCCCATGGATACCAAAATCCACCGATGCTCAACTCCCTTATATAAAATGACGTAATATTTGCATATAACCTACACACATCCTCCCATATACTTTAAAACATCTCCAGATTACTTATAATACCAATACAATGCAAATGATATGTAAATAGTTGTTATACTGTATTGTTTAGGGAATAATGACAAGAAGCGAGGCAAACAACACTCAAACAATGAGTGCCGGAGGGAGACTGAGGATCTGTGAAATGGTGGGAGGCTACAGCAGGGTATGCGTATACTTCATTTCACGAATACTTTCAATTCACTGTTGGTTGAACCTGTGGGTGCGGAACATGCAGATACGGAAAACACTACTTTGTTTTTGTGCTTTCGAAAACACTACTCATCACCACACAGCACGGTGGGGAGATCACAGTTCAGACATACACTCTGCTCAAAAGTAAGGGGCTGGACTAGATCTTCTATCTAGTCCTGACAACTTCTAAGTTCTCAGATTAGTTTAAAATCCTATTTACCTCTGTATATGGACAGCCTCACTTTGTTTCCGTAGAAGCCGCACTCGACCAACTTGCACATCTAGCTCATTGATGACAATTTCTGGTTTATAAAGTTGACAGAAGTATTCAGCCTGTGGGAGAGAAGAGATTCCAATTCCACCTGAGTAAAATTCTGCATACTCTTCAAACACTTCCTCACTCAGGGAGTCTTTCTGTGCTCCTCTACATATCCCTTTACAAAGAACCACTCTATACTTCGAAGATCAGTGAGTTTTTAGTTAAGTTCTTTTATCCTTTTCTAAATTTCTCATTCTATTAAAAAAAAAAAAACAAAAAAAACATGGAAATGGTACTTTTTCCTCTCTGTCTATAGCTAAAGTGAAGACTTTGGCATATCCCAACAGAGAATGAACGGAAAGCTGTACTCCTAAAAGACATGAAAAAAGCCAAATCATTTTTGCTTCAGGCTCTGCGTTCCTCTGCTTTCAAGTTCTAATGTAATCCAGGAAACAGTGAGTTGAATAAACCATGATACATTTGACTACAGCTATATCAGAAAGAGATGCTGTGACAGATACTGTTGGATGTCTACCCAACTGCCATTCCTCTCGTTTATCACTAACCCAAAGAACCCAAACCTTGTTCGGGTTTGAGGCAGGGTAAAAGGGACAGAGTACTTAGGGAAGGTGAGCCCCTCCCCAGCCAAAGGGGATGAACACTGATCAGTTTAAGGCAATTATGGTGATTTCTTTCCTCTTGCCTAACGCAGATATATTTCTTTATTGTTTAAGCCCCTTTTAGTAGGGTGTTCTGTTACCTGAAGCCAAAACCATCCCAAGTGTTTCAGAAGCTAAGGAACATAGTCCCTGACATAAGCCTTTATAAAAGAGAGTCATCATTCATGTAGGAATGCCAGAAACGTGCCTTAAGATGGGCCTAAGAACACCACCTACACCACTGCTGAAAGACTCTCTCCTCTAAGAAGAAATATTTTGATATAAAAAGAATGGCAAAATATTGACAATGCTAGCAATGACTCTGACCCTAGATAATGATTATACAGGTGTTTACGGTACTATTCTTTCCAACTTTTCTGATGTCTGAAGACACTAATCATAAAAAGATGGAAAAAACACGATTCTGCATAAAACTACTAAGATAAAGTACCAGTACTGAGTTTACAACCTATAGAATAAAATGCTCACTAAAACACTGGATAATAAGGCATACCTGTGATACAGGACATGAGGAAGCTCATTTTAGGAATATGGAATACTCAGAGAACTACCTAACAGGGGAATACATGAGCTTTACAATCATGAGAGAGAACAATGAAACCAACTTTTACAGAGGGAACAGCACTGCAAAAGCCATTCCAGGTAAGAACCAGAGGCCAGCAATCAAGCTAACCATCTCAGGCTCCTTTCAACAGATAAGTAAAACTAGCACCACATACCTTTTTCTTGGAAATGTTCAATTTGCTTCCAATGACTTCTGCCATTTTCAGTTTACTTGTCTGCTTAGAAAGCATTGCTGTGAAACAGTCCAAAGCCTATTAAGATAACCAAGGTAAATATCAACTGAATTTAAAAATAATACATTAATCACACAGCATCACTATCAGGACTGCAAGAGGGAGGGACACAGACCCAGCAGAAACATTTCTGCAAGACTGAAGGAATGCAAAGAAGGTACCAATCCTGGACTCAATGACCTTACTATAATGAAGAGACAAGACACAACAAATGTGAAGCCTTTACTATCAAAACACTAGCTACATTTAAAAAATAAAAACTCATTTTGCAAATCCTAAAGATTCAGGCAAAGAGGATAAGACAGTAGACAATACTGGGGAGGCCAGCACAACTTGTATAAGGAAAGGTCATGGAAGCTCCATAGTCCATCCAAACTCCTTGAGGGACCGAACTGCTGGGCGGAGGGCTGTGGGGACCATGGTCTCGGGGAACATCTAGCTCAACTGGCATAACACAGTTTATAAAGAAAATGTTCTACATTCTACCTTGATGACTAGCATCTGGGGTCTTAAAAGCCTGTGAGCAGCCATCAAAGACACACCACTGGTCTCACCCCTTCAGGAGCAAGGGAGAATGAAGAAAACAAGATACAAGGGAAAGGTTAGTCCAAAGGACTAATGGACCACAACCACCACAGTCTCCACCAGACTGAGTCCAGTATAACCAGATGGTGCCCAGCTACCACCCCTGACTGCTCTGACAGGGATCACAACAGAGGGTCCTGGACAGAGCTGGAGAGGATGTAGAACAAAATTCTAACTCACAAAAAAAGACCAGACTTACTGGCCTGAAAGAGACTGGAGAAACCCCAAGAGTATGGCCCCTGGACATCCTCTTAGCCCAGTAATGAAGTCACTCCCAAGGTTCACCATTCAGCCAAAGATTAGACAGCCCCATAAAGCAAAATGAGACAAACGGGGTACAACAGTCCAGGGACAAGGACTAGAGGGCAGGAGGGGACAGGAAAGCTGGTAATAGGGAACCCAAGGCTGAGAAGGGACAGTGTTGACATGCTGTGGGGTTGTTAACCAGTGTCATAAAACAATATGTGTACTGTTTAATGAGAAACTATTTGTTCTGTAAACCTTCATCTAAATTACAATAAAAAATTTAAAAAAAAAAGATTCAGGTAAAGAATAATAATTAATGTTAATTATTGGGTAAATGGTTCGTGGGGAAGTAATGCTGAAGTAGCGCCAAAAGGTTACAATCTAGCTGTAAGAGGAAACACCTGCGTCCAACAGAGGGCTCACACCGTCATTAACTTAATCGAGGATTCAATCTTAGCAACTACTAGCAGGCCAAGCAGTTATGTGTCTTCTGACAAAACAAAAAATAAAAGTCAATTCTGACTCATGGCAACTCCATGTGCTGCAGAGTAGGACTGTGCTCTGTAGCGTTTTCATAGCTGTGATCTTTTGGAAGCAAATCACCACACCTTTATTCTGGGGCACCTGTGGGTGAGTTTGAACTGCCAACCTTTCAGTTAGAGGCTGCGCACTTAACCATTTGCACCACCCAGAGACTCCCATGACTTCTGATGGAAAACAATATAAAGTACACATTAAACCAAAACCAAACTTGATGGCATCAAGTCGATTCTGATTCACAGCAACCCTACAGGACAGAGTAGAATTACCCCATAGGGTTTCCAAGGAGGAACTGGTGGATTCAAACTGTCGACCTTCTGGTTAGCAGCCAAGCTCTTAATTATCAACAAAAATAGATTTTACCAAAAAAAGGGCTGAATTTGAATGCATCAAGCCATTTGTTAAATAGCCACTCACAGGAAATACAAGCGATAAATAACAAGGTAAAGGACACCATGAGAAAGCAACCAGACAATGGCAGGGGGTGGAACATCCTAAGGACAACAAGCTTGATCTCTTCAAAAGAAAAAAGACAGAGGAAAAGAGTCTTAAGTCTACATGCATAGAAAAAAGATCTAAAAGGATATACACTAAAATATTAAAGGTGCTAAGTAATCTCTGGATGGGGGAATATTTTTATTTTCTCATTTTTCCTTCCCTACATTTTCCTACATATTACTATATCTATATACACATATATACACATATATCATTTATATTAATTAAATTTTATTTGATAAATATATGAAGCCAATAGAAGAGGCAATTAGGTACTAATTAGGACTCCCATCAGGCTCCAAAAGCTAAGGACTTTCCATGAGCACAGTTATGAACTGGGGAGCCGATAGAAACTTTGGGCTACTACCTAATTTGTATATTGTTTTATTTTTACTTATTAAAAAAAACTTCAAAATTTATAATAACATCTTTGATATAAATTTTGGTGTGCTTAATATTTTATTTTCCTTGATCAAGTCATCAATTTGGCAGTTACAACCCACCCTTCTTTCCTTCCAATAATTCCATAATTTTCTTGTGTTTTCATTTTATCTTCTTTACTGAGAAAAAGAGAACATGAACACTTTACTGAAAAAGGTAGAAATATAAGGTAATAAATATACAAACAAGAGCTGAAAAATAGAAAAACCCCAGTGTCCACAAATTAATGTATGGATAAACAAAATGTGGTATATCCATACAGTGTAATATCATTCAGCCATAAAAAGGAATGAAGTAAATGATACATGCTAGAAAGTGGGTCAACCTCGAAAACATTATGCTAAGTGAGAGAAACCAGATACAAACGGTCACAACTTGCATGATTTCATTCACATGAAATAGCCAGAATAGGTAAATCCCCAGAGAGAGAAAGCAGATTGGTGGCTGCCATGCACCAATGGCAGAAAGAAGGAATGAGGAGTGACAGCTAATGAGTACAGGGTTTCTTTTCGGGATGATTAAGTTTTTCTGGAATTAGATAATGGTGATAGTAGCACAACTCTACAAATATACTAAAAACACTGAACTGTGTACTTTTATAAGGGTGAATTTTACAGTGTGTGAATGGTATTTCAATAAAGCAGTTATAAGTAAATAATACATATACATATACACAATGACTTTCTGAAATAGACAGTAAGGAAAATAAGAGAAATCCTACCAATAGCCTGGTTTTCTTAGGGAAGTACAAAACAAGGTTATCTGCAAGAGAGATGAGGAGTGTAGGAGAATGGGAGGGAGAGTTCACCAGAGGATGAAAGATAAAGGTCTGCCACACAGCACTTCAGGGTTCATCTGTGCGTAAATGTATACTCCAAATGAGGTTTCTTTCTACTCAAAGTGATTTTACCAACACAAAGAGATGCTGCAAACCAAAATGGGTCACTATTCTCTCAATGTCAGTTGACAGAAACCAGAACATTTTATAATCAAAAAATGGTCAACATTCTAAGAGTCTACAGATCTTCAGGCAGTACCACATTTATTCTTAAGCAGGTAGAAATAAATCTCTCTTCTTATCGAATATGGCAGAGTTGTAATCCAATATGGGCTTCCCTCCCACACAACACACTTTTCCCCAAGGCAGGCATACAAGGTTTCACTTTGTAACCCCCACATAAATTTCTCTAGGTTAAAGATAAAAGCCCTGCTGAAGCTAGCAGAGGGATCAGACAAACACATATTTATCAGATAGACTAAGAAATCATATCTAGAAATAAATACTAAACATATTAGAAACATTTATTTTACAACACTGGTTTATTATCACTTCATGGTTTTTCCTCTTCATTTTACCTTAAATTTCAGTGTCTTTATTTTTGTGCTACTCAGACTATACTTATTTTGAAATTAGTAGTAATTTATTTCAAAACCCACAATACATTTATCATATGTCCAATTAGTTTTAAGACAACATTAGTTCAATTGTAACTAGCTAAGGACATCAAACAGTATTTGCACAAAAGAAAAGCTCTGACAGACATCGAGAGACAGGATAAAAGCATGAGACAGAAAAGTGAAAGGAAAAAATAACAATGGAAATCAACGGCCTTGGAGCAAAGAAAAGACATACTTGGGAAAACAACATCTTACCTCTCGAAAAATATTTAATGATGCTGATGAAGAAGAACTGTCAAAGCTATGGGCAATCCTATTACACCAATTCAGGAGATCCCTTAAAAAAAGAGAGAGAGAGAGAGAAATAAAAGACCACAGGCCAAAGACATCAGGAACAGCAGACAGTGTATTTATTGAACTTGACCCACTTAAGTCTGGGGTACACCAGCTAACTAAGTCTCTCCTTTTTTCTAGCAATGAAAAGATGGAAAGGATTAGAAAAAAGATTCAGTGGTCCCAGCCCCTAATCTTACCAGGAAGTGACCTATCACTCATTAGTCCTCCCATCCATGGCATGGATGAGGGGGCAGCAACTAACTCTCAGAGCAAACTGAGGGTAATCCCCCATTCCTAATTCTTACTTCTCAAATGGTGGTAAGTCAACCACTGAGGATGGAGAGCAAAGGCGCAAACCCAAAAAGCATTACTTAAGACCACAAGTATCAGAAAGGACATCCAGTGAGAGAACTACGTCATAACTATTTCAAGGTTTGTCTTGAAGTTATTTTTTGAAGGTAAAATGTTACCTTTATCAAGTCTTCTCTGTCAGTAACTATAGATCTGAAAAAGGGAAAGCATTTTCCTCTGACACCATCAAGAAGCCCAGAAGTCTAATTTTAAAATCTGACCTCTCATGACCATTTTGCTTTAGCTGATAAGAACTTGAGGAAACCAGTTTTTAAAATATCAGCACAAAAAACTGTTTAATCAAGTACCTTAGAGACAATTCTCTTCCCTCTAGGCTTGGTCTTTTGTTTTCTTTTCTGGCTTCTGAGACTTCCTCTGGTGCCTGTTCACATTCAACATGACTATCGCTCTGACAGTGATGTTTCTCACCAGTAAGCTGGATATAAATTTCAAGCAGGTGATCAGTTGCTGCTGATAGACTGGGATATCTGCTCTGAAGAACCTGACAGAGGGAGAAAGAAAGAAAATTTTAAAAGCACACCTGAACAACTGACGGTTGCTGTTAGCTACCGTCAAACTGATTCTGACTCATGGTGATCCTACGTGTACAGAGTATAACTGCTCTACAGGCTTTCCAAGGCTGTGACTTTTTCAGAATCGGATCTACAGGCCTGTCTCCTTGAGGCTCCTCTGGTTGGGTTCGAAACACCAACCTTTCAGCTGCTGACACCAGTCAACCAAAATATTGATTTCTCTAAGAAATGTGTCATCTTTACCAAGTGTCGTGGATTGAATTGTGTTCTCCAAAAACATCTGTCAACTTGGCTGGGTTATGATTCCCAGTATTGCATGATTGTGTATCATTTTGTAATCTGATGTGATTTCCTTATGTGTTGTAAACTCGATCACTATGATGTAATAAGATGGATTAGCGGCAGTTATACTGATGAGGTATATAAGACTGAATTGTGTCTTAAGCCAATCTCTTTTGAGATATAAAAGAAAGCAGCGAGCAGAGAAACATGGGAACTTAACACCACCAAGAAAGCAGTGCCGGGAGCAGAGCACATCCTTTGGACCTGAGATTCCTGTGCAGAGATGCTCCCAGACCAAGGGAAGATGGATGCATCATAAGGACCTCCCTCCAGAGCCGACAGACAGACAGCCTTCCCCCCTGGAGCTGATGCCTCAAATTTGGACTTGTAACCTACTAGACTGTGTGAAAATAAATCTCTTATCCATTTGAAACGATCCACTTGTGGTATTTCTGTTATCGCAGCACTAGATGACTAAGACACCAAGTATAAGAGTTTCTGCCCCATCCCCAAATGTCATGTTTTTTTATTTCCCAGAACTCAGTATTCTGGAAAGTTCATCCATCTATAACACAGCTTAGAGTATAGATGCCAGATGGGGAAAAGGTCTTCAAGAAACAAACCACATGCATCAAAGTCCAAGGAGCTGACTCACTGAAGAATCCTAATTTTGTACACAATTCTAATAAGGTTCACAATATAATTTCCCAGCCAAAAAGTGAATTAGAAGCAGTTAATGGGAAGAGAAAAAACAAGTTTTTAAAAGCAGACCACAATGAATGCAGACAGTTGTCACTACTACTAACAAAAAGTAGCTGGTCTTTAAAAAGCAGACAAGAAAACTTAAAGCACAAAGATCTAGTTCTATTCACTTTAACAGCTATTGAGAATTTATTGAGGCCCTTCACTTTATACTACAGGTTCATAATATTGACTCTAAGGCTTTGTATCAATTTGTTCAGTCAAGTCTGTTTAAGAAAGCAGGGAAACATCACACATATATCAGATATAGTACCATCAAATACATTTGAATTTGCTTGAAAAGAAGTATACTGTAATCCCAATTTCATATATGTAATGTCTGCATACTTATAAAGATAAAGAACTAAAGCCTTAAAAATGTCATCTCAAGTAGTAGATCATATAAAAATTCTTATTTCTTCGTATTTTTTTTACTAAGGGATTTTACAATAAATATTTTAACATGTATTTCAGATATAATAAATAAAGACAGAAAAATAGAATAATATCAAATTCAATTTAATGGATACAGACACAGATTTTTCAAATAGAGAATTTAGGTTTTTTTGTGTGCAGGGAACATATACATAGTGGTCACATGTTAAAGCATAAAAAAGCTTTAATAAGTTTATTTTTCTAAAGTTAGGCTTATTGAGGTATAATTACACACCAGAGATTCATTCTTTTTTAAGTATAGAGTTCTAAGAGTTTTGACAAACGTATATACTCAAATAACCACCACCACAAACAAGATATAAAATATTTTCATCACCTCAAAACAAAACATTCCCTCATGTACCTTTTGCAATCAATCCCTTCCCCATCTCCTATGCCTCAGCCCCTGGCAATTAAAAGAGATCATCTAGCTCAATTCTCCTCACATACCAGACGAAGAAAGCAAAACACCTAAAGTTTAACTTAAGTACTCATTCCCTGTATTTTAAGGGTATTCCTTAGGCAAACCATGCTAAGAAAAGTTTTCTGTTATATATTTATTTGTAAACTTACACCAAGAAAGAGGTAATAAAGCTAAGCATGCCTGTATAACCACCAGCAATGCTTTATTCACTGCTCTCCAAGATAGAGTTGGGGAATGGGAACCTTTCCAAGTAAGGAGGTAGACGAGGGGTGGGGGAATGTCAGAAAGCAGGACAAACCTGTTAATGATCTAGTATACCAACAGTACTGACCAAGTGAATCAATATATAAAATTTATAAAATAATTCATCTCAATTTTCATTAATACCCAAATCAAAATATGTATTAAGTTGCTAAGTATAAAAAACCTTAGTAACAAATCAATTTACTAAAAAGATCCTTAGGAACAACTGGAGAAACTTAAGAATAGTCTGGGTATTAAATAGTATCGAGGAATTACTGTTCACGTTATTGGGTATAATTATGTTATTGTAGTTGTATATAAAAATGCCTTTAAATTTTTAGAGATGCATACTGAAGTATTTAGGGGTAAAATGTCATGGGGCTTGCTGTAAATACTTCAGCAAAGAAAAAATAAGGGAGGAAGCAAACATGGTAAAATGTTAACAAATTAACTGCTAAATTTAGGTTAATGAGTATTTTGGCAGTTCGTTACACTATTCTCTCTACTTTCACGTATGTTTGGAACTTCTCATAGTAAAAAGTAAAAAAAGAAAGCATTAATAATTGCTTTCTAATAACCACATACCTCATGCAGTTCTGTCTTATCCATGTTATCCAGGTGAATTCTGGTCCAATATTTGTCTAGCAAAGTAGCATGACTGTTTAGCGGTCGATACCAACTTCCTCCATAGCTCAAGAGTCTACATTTCAAAACAAAAAGGGGTCACACAAAATTCCCAATTTTAATCTTGAATTATGCTACTGGATATCACTTGCTATACAATATCTCACATATGAATAACACTCACAATCCCTTCTGCCAGACACTATACAGGGCTTTTTAAGGCAGATGACAAATGAAAGGCTCACAGCTCACCCAAGTTTGCCTCTTTTCTAAGAAGGAGTGACAGTTACAGCTTCAATCAAGTTCTTTTCAAATCACTGCAAATATTTCTATTAGGTAAGTGTTTTGGTCTCAATGACAAATGCTCCTCTTCTTTAGGCCTAAATAACTTCAGGAAAGAGGAAACATAATCCAAGGCTCATAGCATTAAAAATAAGTTCACTGCTTGTTAGCAGAAGCTACAGTACCTAAAGTTATTTAAAATTTCCAGAAAAGAAGGAGGTAGAAAAGCAATGTTCATTAAACATACTCTTGGCAAGTTAGTGCTCATACCTAAGCCACTTAATTAATCCTCACAACTACTGTGAGGAGAAGGCATTTTTTTCTTCTAATGCATAAGAGAAGAGTAATAGCTCTTGCTCACTCAGCTATGATTACAAATGGCAGAGTTGAGAACTGAACACAGGTTTGCCTGACATCTTCCCATGATTCCATACACTTATCTGGGAAATGTATGAATCTAATGGAAAAGAATGTTACTATCTCTGTGAATAAGACCAAGGTCTATTAAAATCAATATGGTCTATCAAGGAGTTCGTTGAACACTGTCTGGTTAGCTCCACACTCCAGCTGGGAGTGAATGTTCACTGAGCTACAGTAAACACTAATCACTAACTATAATCTGATGTTAGTTTCACCTTTGGGCATTTTAAGACCTTAAGAGAATCTGTACAGGGATAGATTAGTAGTAAGAAATGAACCACTGCCTTCCTGTTGTTATAAAATATACAAAGGAACATGCACTAAGTCTGCTCAATTTTTATTCCTTCGTTGATGCTTATATTCAACTTAATTTTTTTATCCACTGAAAATCTACGCATCAACATCATCACCATCATCATCACTAACCATTAACTGGGCACTTATTAAGTGACAAGTTTTTAGAACAAGTGGATTCACTTAATCTTTACAACCACCATTTGAAGTCGGTTACTGTTGTTGTTGTGTGCTGTCTCGTCGATTCCAATTCACAGCAACCCTACATGACAGAGTAGTACTGTCCCCCATAGGGTTTCCTAAGCTGAAATCTTTATGGGAGTAGATCGCCAGGTCTTTCCTCCCGCGGAGCGGTTGGTGGGTTCAAACCACTGACCTTTCAGTTAGCAGCCACGCACTTAACCATTGCTCCACCAGGGCTCCTTAGGTATTACCAGCCCCATCATAATCGAAAGGCAAGGTATACACAGGTACTAAGTTTCACAGGCAGAACTCAAACCTAATACTATCTGACAACACTATCTAACCTCTGATTGTTTTTTAAAACAAGATAAAATTTCTTTTAATTGGTTACTTATTTTCAATGGGGAAAAAAAAGCTTTTATTTTTCTAAATTGATTATCTTCATTAAAAATAATCAGGAATGAAAAGTTTGGATCTGTCATCAGTTCCAACTAACCCTGCTTGAGTAGGGCCCAGAGGACTCTGTTCCAGGACTTCTGGACTCAGTATTCTAGCCTACAGACTTACTAGGAAGAGGATCTAGAGCAAGAACTGAGGGGTCAGTAGGACCTACCTCCTAGTTGCAAAGAACTGAAATCCAGGTGCCACTTTCAGACTATCACCTCGGCCCGGAATCAAGAGCTCTCCATTCTCCAAGAGAGGGATCAGCACAGAGACCTAAATCACAAAACCCACTGATGAAGCTATGAAGACAGAAGTAACAAAAACCAGAACAACCCTCTCCCCAAATGATAAACACATCTTAGAGGAAACTCCAGTTCTCAGAGTGTGAACTGGTCACCACGCACGTGGGAATATCTGAGGTACTTACACTCCAGCACAATAGTACAACCCTCACTGTGTAACTTATTCATTCAACAAACTAGGCTCTCAGTAGTGCCTAGCATGGAACAAGAATGCAAGAGTCTAGGGATACAGACATGACCAAGGCTTTATAGCACAGAGTCTGACAGGAGATGAGAGACAGGGAAACCACCGTGACAGCACCATCAGCTGAGAAGGGGATCTGGGTATGTTCTTAAGAAAATATAACTTCACTATAAAATGATAATTAAGTTCAAATTTGATCAAATGAACCACATATCTCTGGAGACAAAAGTGTTGACAGAAAAGGAATGGTCTGCACAAAACGGAGCTCAAAAGTACAAGAATGTCTTGATGTTTAGAAGGCATGACCAAAGGGAGAGAGAGACAGAAATTGTCAGTTTTGTCTTTAATCTGGACTTGGTCACCACAGAAACGCACTTAGCTATGGGAGAGGGATATGGTCCCTTAATGGTTTCCCAGGTACCTGACATCTGAAAAAACTGCCCACGCAGAAGGATACTAGAAAGGAAACAAACTCAATGAATATTTTGAAACTGGCCTTGTGGTTTATGTTTCAATTTTATTTTTAAGTGTAATTGGTCAGCCTCAACTCTGGGCTTATTAAGAAAACTGAGTTCCCAGACCTACAACACTAAGCATCAAGACCCTAGGACATGGAGATCAAACTGTGAGGTCCATTCTGGGACAGTAGCCCCAGAACATCTTTAAATCATCACCCACTAAAAGCATCAGAATTTATAAACACTTATTTTAAGTCACCTCTACCCTTTCACACCTCCCTAAACCTACACATACACACATATTCATTCTCTTTTCCATATCCAAGAGGGAAAAGGCCATACGCAGTTAACTAGAGGGTTCACCTTAAAATAAAATTAAAACCAATCTGAGCAAAATCCGCCCAAAGAAAGAATTTTTCACTCTGAATACATTTTTTGTCAGTATTTACACAGTACAGAAGAAGCATGGACTGCCTCCATGGTTGAATTTTAAATGCACAGAAGAATAAAGACCAAAATATATATCAAGTGTATTGTTCTTATACTGAATATAAGAAAAGACAAAGCATGCTTTTATTACATCATCTCTTCCCTTCATTTTTTCTAAGCCCACTGCTCTACAGTTGCTATAGCTGGGAAAGAGGATCTCAAACTTCTCAACTTCTCATTTTAACTGTAACACAGCTGTTTCCTACCAGGCCTGTTCTTGGACAGACTGTGAAATTGGTCACATATTTAAGTGCAGGAGGAAAAAAGTATAGAACACAGGAAACAGCACAAGCAGAATTTTACAGATTCTCCATCAAGCACGAGATCAGTCAAGTAATCCAAGACCTCAAATCAGATTACATACGTAACCATGAATGAGCTCCCTATATTATCTCTAATCAAACAACTTTTTTGTTTAAACCATCTCCAGAATTACTATTAACAAAATGGATCTCAAAGACAGGAAAGACGATAGGAGGCAATAATTAGCAAGATGACATACCACGTCTAAGGGGGCATAGTCAATATCCTCCAGAAGGATCCAGTGGCCCTTGGTGGCCGCCTGTGTCAGAGTGCCAGGCTGCCACACAAACTCTCCTGGGACGTCTGTGCAGCGATACATCCCCAACAACATCTGCAGAAAGAGGAAAAAGTAATTAGACAAGCCACACACCTGAGGTGCCAATGCTACATCCCTTGATTAATTCTGTTTAATTACCATAGGGATATAAGCAGGTACTTGAGGTTTACACAGTTTAGCCCTATCAGGTACAAGCAAAAACAAAACTTGACTACAGATACTTACAAGCATGCTAACCCACCAAAACTTGTCATTTCTTAATTACCTTACTGTCAGTCTGATCTCCAAGCTGGACTTTGAGAAGACGAGGGGACTTCCTTCTACCTGTCATTGCTGCTAAATGTTCAACTAAGGAAGTTTTGCCACATCCTATTGGTCCTTCCAACAATACAGCATTCTGAGAAGCCACTGCCATAGCCAAGGTTTGAAGATTTTTGCAGACTGACTCAACCAGCACGTAAGACCTCAGGGCCACCTCCTGTTCACACGAAGAACTCCTATTACTAGCCTGAAGAGACAAGCAATGAATAAAAGGCATGTCAAGAAGAGTCTCTCTCTCAAAGGACACAACTTTTACAACAACGCTCCCACTAACCTTACATAAATCTCTGTCAATAAATAGTAGCACTATAAAACTGAAGACACAAAGCCTATTACAGAGCAGGTATGTTATTCAAAGTAAATATCTGACCTTTTTTCCTTTCCTTTTTGTTTTTTTGAAAGAGGGCAGAATTTGTTAACACATTTAAGAGAAAGTCTTCCCAAAGTTTAAGAAGGGGAATCATAGTTGTTGTTTTTTTTGAGTTTTTCTTCCCCTCCCCATATTCTAGGATTTCACATCTCAGATCAGGAATACACACAATGCACTTATGAGATGATGAGAGAAATACAAACAATGAGAGGACATTTTATATTATTAAGATTGCTAAATTTTTCCGGACATAATAAGAGTATTGGGGTGATTTTTTTTAAGTCCTTCTCTTTACAGATACATACTAAAATATTTAGGTATGAAATGATGTTTTGGGGATTTCCTTCAAAATAATACAGTATAGGGAAAATGGGCAGGAATATAAATGAAAATATAATTAATCAAAAAATTTAAATTGTTGAAGCTGGGTGATGGGTACTTGGGATTCAACAGACCATTCTTTCTACACTGGAATATCTTTCATAACAAAAAGTTAAATAACGCTAATAATCATGTACCCAATATAGATAGCAGAAAAGATCTCTTGGAAAAGTGGAAACATCACTAACTTTTAAGGGATAGTAACTTCTCAAACTTGGCAAGTCTTCTGAAGATAAGGGAGACAAAATAGGAGCCTCAGAGCTAGCAGCTTGGGAACTTTCCTCAGGTCTGTCACCTTCAGCAATTTAGTAAGGAGGCTGGGCCACAGCACCACTGTGCACTCCTGCCCCAGCACCCCCAGCTGCTCAACACTAGGCCCGTCTGAGGCAAATTCCTTCCCTATGTTACAATTCTAATGCCCTAAACGTAATCCATGTCAGGACAGTGGTTACATGGTTTGGGGCGGGGGGGCGGTGGGCAGCAGCTAGTGACTAAACAGGAACACAAGGAGCTTTTGAAGTGCTGGTAATACTGTTTCTTGGTGCTACTGAACTCTACACTTACAACATGTGCATGTTTCTATCTGTATATTATGTTGTTGTTAGGTGCCACCGAGTCGGTTCCAACTCATAGCAACCTGATGAACAACAGAATGAAACACTGCCCGGTCCTGCACCATCTTCACAATCATTGTTATGCTTGAGCCCACTTTTGCAACCACTGTGTCAATCCATCTTCTTAAGGGTCTTTCTCTTTTTTGCTGACCCTCTACTTTACCAAGCATGATGTCCTTCTCCAGGGACTGGTCGCTTTTGACAACATGTCCAAAGTATGTGATACAAAGTATTACCATCCCTGCTTCTAATGAGCATTCTGGCTGTACTTCTTCCAGAATAGCTTTGTTTGTTCTTTTGCCAGTCCATAATATATTATACAATCCTTTATATTATACGTCAATATAAATAAATAAATAAATATATATATATATATTTTTTTTTCCTAATTCTACCACCCAGAGACAAACCAACGGCAGTACTTGCTCGAATAAGAAAACTTGGTGGGTCTGACCATCAAAGTGACAAGTGACTGAAGACAGCTGGGGAAAACAAAACTGGCTCCCAATGGTTCCAGATTCATGATTTATAGGCCTTTCCAACTGTAATCTGAACATATATCCCTGGAAAGATGTTAATTTCATATGGCAGAGAGGAAGATACTGGCTTCACACACAAAGAGCAAAGAGAATATTCTGAGACAAAAAGGCTGCTGGAAGTGAACATCCCTGGGCCCAGTCCTATCTTTGCCAAAGTGCAGCCCAAGGGTCTCCAGGCAAATCATTCTGCCTCTGTTTCACACAAATATGGGATCACATCATGTGCTACCCAAGTTCACAGAGCTGTCATAGCAAGCAAACAAGAAATAGGGAGGAGCGAAGTTAAACATATCACAAAGGCATCATTACTGTTTCTAATTTCATATTAAAGACAGAAAAAGGGGATATCAGAAAGCTGGGAACTTGGTGAATTTCTCTTAATCTCTTCTTCAACACTTCCAAAAATGGAGTAGCAAGAGGCGCGACCAAAATGGCAGAGTAGTCAGATACTTCTAGTGGACCCTCTTACAACAAAGACCCGAAAAAATGAGTGAATCAATTATATATGATAATCAAGAAGCCCTGAACATCTAAGGAAAAGTTGAGTGACCGGACTGAGAGGCAGGGGGAGGGAGAGACGGTTCTGAAGCAGTGAGGAGTTGCAAGACCTGACCCTGCAAGAGCCTGAGCACGTCAGGCCTGAGCAGCTCATGGGTGAGCGATGAGGCAGGCAAACAGCAGTGCTCAGGAGGCGCGTTTTCCGCACTGGGAGAGACCCAGTGCCAGAGAGTCTACTCGGCCACCCAGAACCAGTGAAAAGCAGCACTGGATTAGGGAAAGATAAGTACTTGTGTACCACCTACCACACAAACCAAAAAAATCCCCCTTAGGGAAAAACCTTTCTCCCATTTATCTCCTTGCTCCCTGTTTTACACTGAGTCCTGGACTGGCTTCAGCAACTGTCCAGTCCCCTGCACCGGAAGTAGGATCCATCACACACCCTGAGCCATTCTCCCTGGTTTGGAGAGTAAACAAATTAACAAACGGGGAAAACTAAACTTCTGGCTCCCCTAAGCCAGGAACCCAGGGTAGGCACAGCTCCTTTACCTAGGCACAGGCATAAGGGATCCATGGACTTTGAGTGCCTTTCCCCCTGCATAGACTTGTGTGGGCCCATTTCAACAGCATAGGCCCTCATTACCGCAGTACAACAGGGTATATACCAGAAGTCTAACTTCAACTGTTTCAGCTGTGAAGTGGCAGGTTCTTGACATTAGACACGGTTCTGTCCATTAAGCAGGGTCTTCACCTACCCATATCAGCAGCCTGAGGACTGCTGGCTCCACCCATGGCACCTAGCCACCTGTGATAGGGGCCCATGAATACAAGGTGCCCCCCAGTCCTTACAGCCAACAGCATTAGGTGCTCAGAGTACAGAAGCAAAACCCACCCACCTACACGCTCTAGGAAACAGGGACACAACTTCCTCCCAGATACTCGGGGTCAGCCGTCAACCCCCTGCCTTGCTCAGAGTGTGTCCCCCTGCTGCAGCTAGATGCCTGTGCCTACATCAATCACCTACGACTGTCTAAGACTGTAAGTGACAGCCTACACCACACACTTGGTGGCTATCTACAGGGAAAGTTGGCGCTACTGGACTAAACCAAAGCTAAGAAGTTTCCTGAATAAAATAAAACACTTTGAGGGACAGAGTAGCAGGGGCAGGGATCTGGGGACCATGCTTTAAGAGGACATCTAGGTCAACTGGCATAACCAAGCTTATTATGAAAATGTTCTGCATCCTGCTTTGGTGAGTGGCGTCTGGCGTCTTAAAAGCTTGCAAGTGACCATCTAAGATGCAGAAATCGGTCCCAACCACCGGGAGTAAAGAAGAATGAAGAACACCAAAGACACAAGGAAAGTAGTAGCCCAAGAGACAGAAAGGGCTACGTAAACCAGAGACTTCATCAGCCTGAGACCAGAACTAGATGGTGCCCGGCTACCACCAATGACCGCCATGACAGGGAACACAAAAGAGAGTCCCAGATGCAGTAAGAGAAAGGTGGGGTGCAGAACTCAAATTCTAGTAAGAAGACCAGACTTAATGGTCTGAATGAGACTGGAGGTACTCAGGAAAGCATGGCCTCCAGATTCTCTATCAGCCCAGAACTAAAACAATTTTGGAGGCCGTCTCTTCAGACAGAGATTGGACTGGACTGTGGGACATAAAGTGATATTCATGAGGAGTGTGCCTCTTAGCTCAAGTAGATATAAGACTAAACGGGCAGCTTCTGTCCGGAGGTGAGATGGGAAAGCAGAGAGGGTTAGGAGCTGGTTGAATGGACATGGGGAATCAGGGCTGGAAAGGATGAGTGTGCTGTCACAGTATGGGGAGAGCAATTAGGGTCACATAATAATGTATGTATAAATTTCTGGATGGGAGACTATCTTGAAATGTAAACTTCATCTAAACTACAACAATAACAACAACAAAAATGGAGTACCAATTAAGCAACCTTGATTTGGCTGACACCTAGTACACAGAACCCAGCCATGGGAAAGAGGACACTCAGTGTTTAGGAGGGGACAAGGGGGTGCCACCCACCCACATTATGTCAACATACCTGCTCTTCAGGAGCCAGTGGCTGCCCAGGCAGCACCACACCACAGACAGCGGTAACCCTGGAGGACAGGTCTGCTGAAACAAGGTGTCCCTGTACATACTGCAGCTCCTTATCCTTACGCCAAAGGGAGGATTCTGGATTGGCCAAAACCAAGGCCTTCTCCAAGTCCTGCAGCTGGGTATCTTCAAGTAACCTGGAGGAAGCCAGGATCTCATCAGTTACTTTAGTTAGCAGTAAAGTCATATGAAGTTCTCCATGAAAGAGCCTCCTTACCTCAACCTGAAATGGATCAATTCCTCACTATTAAAAATCTTCTTGAGGAATGATAACTTGTGTTCTTCATTCATACAGGTGACCAAAGCAAGACAATTGGCTGTGTACCTGTCGGAGAGAAAAAAAACAAAGTATGGAAATTCAATTGATCTGCAGATGATTCTAAGGAATAAAGAAAATTTATTAGTCAACTGAATACTAGGAAATGAAATCTTAAAGAATTACTATTACACAATTAAGAGTAGAAAATACAAATCAGGCATGATGAATTAACTGAAAATAAAAAAGGCAGAATTCCATTCTGGTAGAACTAAGCCTGGGATGACTGCTTCACATTTTGTACCATCTCATTTCCTTTGATGTGAAACATGCTTAAGGAAAGGGAATAAGAACCCAAAAGGGACAAGAACAAAAATAACAAGTTTCCTTTCCCTCTACACCCTCTGCCATCCCCACACGAGCAGCACAGGAGATGCCCCAAAGCTACGCACCAGCGGACCAAAGTGTCATGGCTTCTGAGGAGAGGGACACACACACTCCAGTCCCAGAGCTCCCGGAATACAGACTGCTCTTGCTGCAGAAACTTGTAAGCCGCTTCCATTAGGTCCCGGAGCTTCATTCGCCGGCGCCCATAGCGGACTAGGTTAGCGTCAGAACTCTCTAGGAAGAGTCTCTGAAAAACTGGGGAAGTGTCCTTGAAATATCTCAGGGCAAACCTTTAGAAAGAAAGAATATTTGTGTGTGTTGGTGGAAACATCAAAGTATACATTCCTACAGAGACAAGACAGGAGAAACATAACAGGTATTCCAAGGGTCTAGGAACAAAGGAGGACAAATGCTAAATCCACCTAGTCCTAAGATTGTATCCTATTCAAGCTCAGGAGCCAGAACCAAGGTGGGAGATTTCTAAGAGGATGTCCACAGAAGAGATTACACCCACAAAAGCAGAGGTACTTATCGCAAGTGTTTACTACCAAAAAAACCACTCACCGTCAACAAACATTTTGGTAAACTCTTACTATCAGCCAGACACTGTGTTAAGCCCTAGTGATTTAAAACCAAGAAAATACTTTTCTTATGAAGCTCACTGTCTACTACACAAGACAGCCCCTTACAGAAACAACTAGAGGCACAAAGAAAAAAATTCAACTGACCCTGGGGGAGTTAAGAAGAGATGCTTAGGTTACGTCTTAAAAGATGAAAAGGGGATCCTCAAGAGAACATGAATTAAAAAGTCATTCCAGGCAAAGGAAACAAAAAGTTCAACGAGACAGCGAAGGGAAACAGCCTGGTGTGCCGCAGCAATCACAGTAAGAAGATGTCAACTGACAGGAAATGAGGCTGGAAAGGAGGGCAGAGGCCAGATCATACACAGCCTGGGACGCCACCGTTGGGGCTTCATTGTACTGTCTGTGTTTCTCACCCAAGATGTATGGACGTACTTTTCTATGATGAATTCCAGGAGTCTCCATCAGAAACGCTGAGGTAAACTGAGTTAAACAGGTCTTCTTTACTTATTTACTCATTAAATAAATATTTATTGAGCATCTCTTATGTGGCAGGCACTGTACGAATATTAGAAATATGTTGGTAAACAAATAACATGGGAGAGCAAGCTAATTTGAAAGCCTCAGAGAATTTCAGGGCAAGGGGAACGTTCTAATGATGATGATCGTTAACATTTATCAGTGGTTTACCATGTGCCAGGCAGTTGCTTAAGGAACAAAAGAGAAGTGATGCCAGCTAAGTGGCAAGCAGCAAGTGCCATACCTACAAATGTACATCTCCACTAGAATGTCAGCTCCAAGAAGGTAGGATTTTGGTCTAATTTACTCAACGCTGTATCCCATCACCTAGCACAGTGCCTGAAACACAGCAGGTGGTCAATAAATAGTTGTTAAATTAAATGTTACATTTAATCCTCATAATAATCCTATAGTGGAGGTGTTAAGTGAAAGCATCCAGCAGAAGACAATTCTGAAGAGAAATTCTATCGTACTGGGGAAAGGAAAAGAAACAGCAAAAGAACAACGACAAGAGACAAAAGGTAATTTCGTATAGGTCATCAAAACCTTGTTGGGGGAGGGAGAAATCAGTTACCACTGAATCTATTCAGACTCATGGCAACCCCACGTGTGTCAGAGTAGAACTGTGCTTCATAGGGTTTTCACTGGCTGATTTCTTGAAAGTAGATTGCCACGCCTTTCTTCCAAAGCATCTTTGGGTGGACTCAAACCTTTACCAACTTTTTGGTTAGCAGCCAAGCAAGTTAACCATTTGTACCACAAAGGGACTCCTTGTGGAAAAAGAGCCAAAATAGGAAAAGTGAACATACAGACTGTTTAGTTTGTAAGCATGAAAGTTAGACCCAGCTGAGTTAGACCAATCTAAGCAAAGTGTTCCACTGAAGCAGAAACTACACCTCTCCTATTCCTACTCTCTCTAGCTACAGAGCTCGCTCCCAAGCTAATGGTATCACAAAGAGAAAAATCATGAAGTAAAAAGTAAAAACAAAAAAACCGGAGCCACAGGTGGTCTAGCTAGGGAGTTTTCACTGTAGACAAAAGGTAGAAGTCACCAGATAAATAACAGAATACAAATTATATATTGAAAATCTTGAGCCTGCTCCACAGAATTTCTGTGCACGGCAGACATGGTGATTCTCAGCAGATTCTGGTTAAGAAAGTATGGGTAATAAATAATGTAGTAGCACATCCTTCTTATTTCTTCTCTTGTACTCCCCGGCATGGTTGCCTGGAAGGAAACCCAAGGACTGGGAAAACGCACAAGTTCAAACTCCTCTGGGGTCCTGTACGTGCTGGCCTATGATGGAAGCTATTGATTCAGCCTGTTGCGTTTCCTACACCCTCATTAACCATGTCTACTCTGAAAACAAGGAGTCTGTCAACAGTAGGTACTACTATCTCCAAGTTACAGATGAGGAAGCTAAAGTCTAGAGTGGTTATGTTACTTGCTCAAGGTCACAATTATGTAACAGCAGACTGGCTGTTCAAATTCAGACATTCCAACTCCATGTTCGATGTGTTTCAGCTGCTCCACTGCAGACATGAAGAAGGTGGATTCATCAAGAGTTGGGGTTTCCAGAACTAAACCAATTCCCGAGGTCAACTCTTCAGACAAAGATTGGACTGGACTGTAGGACATAAAATGATACTTGTGAAGAATGTGCTTCTAAGTAGATATATGAGACTAAACAGGAAGCTTCTGTCCGAGTTGAGATGAGAAGGCAGAAGGGTCAGGAGCTGGCTGAATGGACACGGGAAATGAGGGGTGGAAAGGAGGAGTATGCTGTCACAGTATAAGGAGAGCAGTTAGGGTCACATAACAATGTATGTATAAATTTTTGCATGAGAGACTAACTTGAATTGTAAACTTTCACTTAAACTACAATAAAAAGAAGAAAAAAAAAAAAAGAATTGGGGTTTCCCAAACAATAGTTTAGCTTAATTAATAAGACTGCCTTGAGCACTGCACTCTTTCAACAACTATGTACACGGGATCAAACAGATAACAGCAACTTGAAAGGTTAGTTAAGAAGTTCAGGGGGCAGTGAGTCTATGTTAATGGGGGAGAAACAATTCAGAAAAGGAGCGTAAAAATTATTGCACAACTTAAGAATGTAATCAGTGTCACTGAATTGTACATGTAGAAATTGCTGAACTGGTGCATGTTCTGCGGTGTATTATTTTCAACAACAACAAAAATAAAACAAATTATTAAAAAAGAAGAGTTTGGGTCTTCTAGGCAGGCATGAACCCTGGAAGATGGACAAGGGAGTGGAGGTTAATAGAAAGATAGCGAACATAATGTGGAAAATAGAATTTTAAGCTTCTTGAGGAGAGTGAGACACAGGGAGAGGCTGACAGACAGGAAGAAAGAACTGGCAGTCCTGGTGAGGAAAAAGACCAGTTACAATAACTCTACTTAAGCAAGTGAGTTAGAGGGGTAACCCACTGCCATCGAGTCAATTCCAACCCATAGAGAACCTACAGGACAGAGTAGAACGGCCCCATATGGTTTCCAAGGCTATAAATCTTTACGGAAGCAGACTGACACATCTTTCTCCCATGGAGCGGCTGGTGGGTTCGAACCACCGACGTTTTGGTTAGCAGCCAAGAGCTTTAACCACTGTGCCACCAGAGCTCCTCGCTAAAGGGGTAGGGGACAGCAATCAGGGAATGAGACGTTTGAATCAGAGATTTCAAAGGTGATGGTGCAGCTGTGGGTTAGGCCCAAGGCGTAACCATAGCAGTTAGCAGAAATGGAATGGAAAAGAAGGTCACTGGAGACTGACTGGTGAAGGAATGGCTGAGTCAGCATTGTACGAGTGTCCCAAGTATGACAACTGGAGTTGGGGTGGGGAAGAAGACTGCAGGCCATTTGCCAAATTTTTCAATGAAGAAAGGGAACCAGGAGGTGGTCAATGATCACAAAAAAGAAGAAACCAAAAATGAAGCAGAAGATGACAGGTGTCACAGAAACAAGGGTTATACAGACTAATGGGGAAACAATGTCCTGAAAGCTCACAGGGAAGAAAGGAGGACACCCAGCAGACACTCTAACCTGAAGATATGGAGGGCAAGAATGAAAAGTCCCCACCTGAGTACACAATATCCTTGGGACTGCCACAAATCAGTGAAGGCAGAGGCTGAGAATATAAGGGAATTCACTGGCCATGGAGCAGACAGAGAGCATAGGGGAAGGGTTTGGGAGAGAAGAGGCCAGGACATTGGCTGGGGCACAGGATTCAAGAATGAGAATCTAGGAAATAGACTCCAAGCAGTGAGTGAGGCAAATAGTGGTTTGGTAAATTAATATTCATGGTACTCTGAAGAAGACTGAGCCTGCGGGTCTAACAAGATTCAGCTGTAGTTTGAAAGAGCACCCTGGCTGCTGTGGTGTGGGGGTGGCGAGGAACTGGCTTTCTAAGAGCTCCCAGGCAGCTGGTGCTGGCAGCACATCTGGGACCAGCAGACAGCCACAGCAAACAAGTAGGTAAATAAGCAGTAACCAAGGGGTCAACCTGATCCAATGGGTCCTTGAGGAGGGTAGGTAGAAATGAGCACAGTACACTGGCTATGTCCCTGAGTTGGTGGGCTGAGCAGGGGAAGAGAGCTTGGCGTAACTGTAAATCAAATGAGGGAATTGGTCAGAAGTCCCTCCCACACTTATTTGACTACAGCACCCTCTGCTCTAGAGATCCAGCATTCTTAGGGAGTATTCTGAAACTCTGATCTAGACAATAACAGATGAAACAATAAAGCATTTTTAGCCACAATAACATGATCATATTTTGCCCTAGAAAATTCCCAAGGACTGAAGGGAAGGCTTTCTTTTCTGAAACAAGCGTTCTAAGGTCTAGAATACAATAAGGAACACCACCCAGATGATCATCAATCTCGGATGAGCCACTCACTCGGGCAAGTCCATCACACTACTCCAGCAATGGAGATAAGAACTGTAGTCCAGTTCTGGCTCTGACACTTACAGCAACTTAGTTAACCTTGCTAAAAATTTGAAATGGGACTAATAATAACTGAATATGTCACAGTATAAAGATTAAGAAGATAACATGTATACATATATATACACACATATACACACATACATGTACTTAAAGACTACAAAGTCCTATATAAATAAATATTACCATCAATGTACCACTCTTCTGTCTCCAAATGCCTATTTTTAATCCCCATTGCAGGTCCACAAATACCCATGCACAAAGATGCCACATTATACATTAAAAATCAAAAACAACTTGCTTGTTCAGCACAGAGATAAGAATAAGTGATGAGATACTATGCAACTATTAAAATAACTTTTCGTAGTGGCATGCAATGATATGCATATGTAACTAAGTCGAAAAACAAACCACAACTTAAAAACTACAATATAAAATTTTTATTAAATTTAGTATATTATTAAATGTTATCAGAAAAAGGGCAAAATGGCAAATGTGTTATATAAAATTTTACAATGACAGCAAACAAAAGAAAAAAAAGAGATTGCAGTTGTTGATACTACTTAGATAAAATCAAACACCTAATGGGATTAACTCTCTTAGTTTGAAAGTTTAGGGTCATGGCTTCATGGGACTGTCCAGTCAAGTAGCCCAATATTGTTTTTAAAGTTTCTGTTCTACCCTCTAGTTTGATGAGTAGTGCCTGGGGTCTTAAAAGGTTGCTAACAGCCATTCGAGACATAACAATTGGTCTTTATTTGCCTAGAGCAGCAGCGAAATAAGAAGGCACAGGAATCGAAGAAAGAACTGGAATGCAGGTATAAATCGAAGAAGGAACTGGACTGCAGGTGTAACTGCCTCCATGAAATACTGCCTCCTTTGCCATGAGACCAGAAGAACTGGGTGGTGCCTGGCTACCACTACTAAACATTTTGATCAAGGACTCAGTAGATGAATCCTGATCAAAAGGTTCAGGAAAATGTGGAACAGGATTTCAAATTCTTATGGAATCCAGACTTACTGGAGCCATTGAGACTGAAAGAACCCTAGAATCTACTGCCCTGAACAAATCTTTTAAGCCTTGAACCAAAACTATCCCTTGAAATCATCTTTAAACTAAACAACATCTTAGCTTAATTAGTAAAAATGTTCACCTTGTCTAAGGTCTTAAAAGCTAGCCAGCAGCCATCTAAGATGCATCAATTGATCCCAACCCACCTGGAGCAAAGGAGAAGAACACCAAAGACAAAAGGAAAGTATTAGCCCAAGAGACAGAAAGGGCCACATAAACCAGAGACTTCATCAGCCTAAGACCAGAAGAACTAGATGGCCCGGCTACCACAGATGGTCCCTGATGGAGGAGAAAAGTGGGGTGCAGAACTCAAATTACAGTAAAAAGACCAGACTTAATGGTTTGATTGATACAGGAGGGACCCCGGAAGACATGGCACCTGGACTCTCTATTAGCCCAAAACTAAAACCATTCCCGAGGCCAACTCTTCAGACAAAGATTAGACTGGACTATGGGACCTAAAATGATACTCATGAAGATTGTGCTTCTTCTTAGCTCAAGTAGATACATGAGACTAAATGTGCAACTCCTGTCCAGAGGTGAGACAAGAAGGCAGAGAGGGTCAGAAGCTGGTTGAATGGACGCAGGAAATCTGGGGTGCAAAAGAGGAGTGTGCTGTCACAGTATAGGGAGAGCAACTAGGGTCACATAACAATGTATGTATAAATTTTTGTATGAGACACTAACTTGAATTGTAAACTTTCACTTAAAGCACAACAATAAGAAAACATATATATGTGTACATATAAATGTATTAACACGCACACCCTCATGTGTCTGCAAGAAGAAGAAAGAGAAAAGATGTTTGGAAGGAAACATACCAAGCTACTAACAAAAGTTATTTCTGGAGGGCAGGATTTCAGGGTGGAGAAGACCTATTGCTTTTTACAATTCTATATTGCTGAGTATAATTTGAAGATCCTATTTTTGTAATTAAAAGAAAAAATGGATGTCATTCCACCAGGACATTCTTTTCATCACAGGAAAGCTGGCAGAACAAGTAAAACTGTACTTAGAGGGGGAAAAAAATTTTCAATAAATTACAGCAAATGGGAATGTCATCTTTAAGGCACTTTTGAATGCAGTTTTTAAATTACCTACGCAGAGTTTTATCATAGCAGAACTACTTTTGGTCCCTCATTCTGTCGTATGCCAGCATGATTTCATATGAAACATACCCTTCAGAAGGATTCCAGGCTTCACCATAGTATTCAATCTGCTGCTACTGTTCAAAAAGACCATGGCTGGGCAACACTGATATGGATCCACCTGCCTAGGACAAGCTGGCAACAGACACAAAACTGAAGCCATGAAATTAACCCAAAATACAATTCAAATGAACCTGGGCGATTATTCTTTCCCTGCTGGAGTTACAGGTATAATCACTAGCTATAACATGTTGTTAAGATTAAGTTATGTGTAAATCAGTCAGCAAACAGCCAAATGGGTTAAATAGGGTGAGAAAAAAAACAGCATGGACCTTGGAGGCAGCCAACCTGGGACTGAATACCAGCTCTGCCACTTTCTAGCAAGGGTACCTTGGGCAAGATATTTAATATCTCTGAGCTTCAGTCTCCTCATCTGTAAAATGGAAATAATACCTGTGAGAGTTGGGGATGTGTCTATTAAATGCAAGAGTAGTTGTGGTCATCCTGCGTGGTTTCAACAAGATCTGCGTGCCATAGTTGAAAGGAGAGTGTGTTAAAGGGACCTGCAAGGACCATGGGGAGGGGAGAAGCAAGACAGAAAGTAAGAAGAAACTAAAAGACAAATCAAAGAACTAATAGAGGCAAAATGGAATTAGAAATAAGGTTACACTGTGAGAGAACACCACAGAAAAAAACATCAACACATGATGGATTACATCAGCCATCTGAAACTGTCTACAAGGCTACAGCTGAGGAAATTTGTGACCACAAGTTTAATCAAAGTGAAGAACGGAAAGTTAGGAACAAAACTGGATAATTTTTTAAAAACAGAGCCTTGAAACCTAACTGATATATCAGAACACAGAACACATCAAAAAACTAGGAGTGTTCACAGAGTCCTGACAAAGAATTTAGTGGAGAAAAAAATTGTTCAAGGACTCTACACACAAAAACAGTAATAAACACTAGCTTATAAGCAAAAACAGAAAAAAGAAATGTCTTTTAAGACTACTGAAGTTCCCTATGGAAGCCACAAGCAGGTAGGCGGCTGGGCCTCAGAAAGAGGTATGAACTCTGAACCACAAGTGAAAGGCATTAGGATTCCAGGTAGTGACTGGGCTTCTCCTCTTTGGTTTCTCTAGTTTTTTCTAGACTTTCATCCCCACCTCCATTTCTCTTCTCCTCTCATTCTTCCCATCCTCTTTTTCTCTGCAGTCCGCTACATTACAAAACTTTCTCTAATTTCCAGGAGGATAACACACTCATCTTTCTTACTTTAATGATTTTCCTGCTACATTTATTTGGCTCACACCTCTATTACAGCACTTAATGTATTTAGTGTTTAATGTTGGTTTTGAGTTCCTTAAAGACAGAGACCCTGTTATATTTGACATTTTTATCCCCATGATGTGTCCCAGGGCTTAATAAAGAGGAACTCGATATTTTTCTACTGAATGAATGACTGCATTCTATATAAATTTATTAGGTAAACCTTACCTTCTTCTACAGAGGAAATCTGGAGCACTTGCCAAGTTAACCACCTACATTTCTTAAGCTAAATATCAAAATCTCATTCCACATCATTTCCTACTGTTCATTTTATACCATGCGTTGATCCACCATTTACACGTGGCTTTTTTTTTTCCTTGTTAGTTTTTAATTTACTCTACTGTGGGTGTCTTTGTAAATTCTATCATTTTTGGAACAAAGTGACAGCACAGATAAATAAAATAAAATATAAAATATACTGCCTTGGCAGAATGAAAGGAAGAACAAGTAGATGTGTGCCTCACATTCATTTAATATGAACATAAATTTTGAAGCCAATGGGAAAACAAATCCACCATTTTAACGATTCTCAAACACAATCCTGAAGCACTATTATTCCACGCTACCACAAAGGCTTAAGAGAAGTGGGGCTTCAAGTTACTTACATTTCAATTCTACCAAGTAAGTGCAGGATACTAGTCAGTATCCTTGTGAATTACCACAATTCAGGACATCTAAATGGCTTGGAGTCAACATAAATTATTAAAGCACCAAGTAAGGCTATCGTCTTAATCCTCAATCCCATCACTGCACATGTTCTTGATTACCATATGTAACAGTGACTTTTATCTTATTGTATATTTTCTGGGCCCATTTTTTTAAACTGGGCCCTTTTTTTTTTTCCTCCCTTTTAGAAAAGCTCATACAAATATGGTTTCCCCCCAAGTCTTCATTTCTTATTCCCTCAGTCAAGGACTAGACTCGAGGTAACATTTCCAAGAAAGTCAAAGTGAACTTACTGTGTTGATGAAGACCAATAAATAAAACACTGGATATAAGAGATGCTCCTATAACTTACAGAACAACATGGAGAATGAAAGTTCTTAATCTTCTCAAAAAAAAAAAAAAAAAAAAAAAAAACCAGACACTAAATTTTGCTGCCTCTTTTGACTATTCCACACAAACCTATTTTACTAACAATTTAAAAGAGAAATACATTAGAATCCAGTTTTAACACAGCTTCTTACCACACTGATTTGGAGAGATTTACAGTAAGCAAAAAAAGACTTTGTTGTTGTGAGCTGCTGTAGAGTTAGCCCCCAACTCACGGAGACCCCATGCACAATAGAAAGAAATACTGCCCAGTCCTGCACTGCCGCCATTCCCATGATCAGTTGTGGATCAGACTGTTGTGATCCATAGGGTTTTCACTGGCTGATTTTCAGGAGGAGATTGCCAGGCCTTTCTTCCTAGTCCACCTTAGTTTGGAAGCACCGCTGAAATCTGTTCAGCATCATAGCAACACACAAGCCTTCACTGATAGATAAGTGGTAGCTGTGCATAAGGCACCTTAGCCAGGAATTGAACCTACGTCTCCCACTTAGAAGGTGAGAATTCTACCACTGAACCACCACTCACCATGGAAGGGACACTCACACTGCCGTCAGGTCAATTCTGACTCATGGTGACCCTACAGAGCAGAATAAAACTGCCCCATAGAGTTTTCAAGGCTGATATCTTTATGGAAGCAAACTGCCACATCTTTCTCCCAGGGAGTGACTGGTTGGTGTGAACCACCAACTTTTCAGTTAGCAGCCGATTGTTTAACCAGTGTGCCACCAGGGCTCCTACCAGAAGGGACACTAGAGCTCTTCTAATCCATCCATTCAGCTGCTCCAACAAGGGTGAAATCTCATCCATCTGAAGTGGATGCTGTAACTGCCTCAGCTAAAATGTATTTAATTTGGCCTTATACGCACATCTGTCTCCACTGCCAGATGGTACAATCTTTGAGGACAAGAATCATATCTTAGCCATTTTGCCAGACCTTTCTTGATGGCCAAGACTTTGAAGAAACCCAGTTAAAGGTCACTGAACTATAAAGTGGGTATTGGATTCTGCTGTGATTATTTTAATAAAACACTACAATTTATCTCTCTCCTTTCTGTATTTCCCTCTCCCCTCTTTCTCAGTTCAGACCCCTCCTTACTTCCCAGGGGAGAGCAGGTTTTACCACCTTAAGGCGAAACATAAAGAATAAAACTACTACTCACGGAAGGACATCAGGATGGTTACCAATGAGTTTGCTCATGGACACACAGAGCCGTTCATGTAGATCATGGTTGACTTGGCCTCCAGCTTTAATGGCTTCAGCGTTCCTTTCCAGCAAATCCAAAAGGAGAGGGCGCAGCTGGCGACCAACCAGCACAGTACAGTCCTTATCCAGGAGTAACTGTGCTAAGGTACTCAGGATACACTGACGATCTTGAGGCGTCCACACCTGAGAGAAGGGCAAAGACAAATACGTAAACAATATTTGTCTGCCCTGCTACAGAAGAGCAAAGAGCCCTAGCCTGGAGTCAAAATACCTAATTTCCAGACTTCATTAGTGAGTTTATCCCATAAAACTGGGTTTTTTTTGGTGTTTTGTTTTTGTTTTTGCAACAGAGGCTTCTGGTTTATTTACTATAAAGGCTTTACAAAGAAAACTACAAGATACTGCAAGAAACCAAAAGAGACTTACATAAGTGGAAAAACATGTCTTCCTCATGGATAGGAAGACTCAACATTGTGAAAATGTCAATTCTACCCAAAGCAATCAACAGATATAATGCAATCCCTATCCAAATTCCACCAGCATTTTTTAACGATACGGAGAAACAAATCACCAACTTCATATGGAAAGGGAAGAGGCCTTGGATAAGTAAAGCATTACTGAAGAAGACCAACAAAGTGGGAGGCCTCACACTACCTGATTTTAGAACCTATTACACCGCCATGGTAGTCAAAGCAGCCTGGTACTGGTACAACAACAGATACACAGACAAATTGAACAGAATTGAGAATCCAGACATAAATTCATCCACCTATGAGCAGCTGATATTTGACAAAGGCCCAAAGTCCATTAACTGGGGAAAAGACAGTCTCTTTAACAAATGGTGCTGGTATAACTGGATATCCATCTGCAAAAAAATGAAACAAGACCCATACCTCACACCACATACAAAAACTAACTCAAAATGGATCAAATACCTAAATATAAAATCTAAAACAATAAAGATCATGGAAAAAAAAAATAGAGACAACACTAGGAGCCCTAATACATGGCATATACAGAATATATACCATAACTAACAATGCACAAACACCAAAAGAGAAACTAGATAACTGGGAGCATCTAAAAATCAAACACTTATGCTCATCAAAAGACTTCAGCAAGGACAATACACAATACAGGGGAAGTCAGTACAACTGGACTAAACCAAAAGCTAAGAAATTTCCTGAATACAACCAAACACTTCAAGGGACAGAGTAGCAGGGGTGGGGGTCTGGGGACCATGGTTTCAGGGGACATCTAGGTCAACTGGCATAACAAAGTTTATTAAGAAAATGTTCTGCATCCCACTTCGGTGAGTGGCATCTGGGGTCTTAAAAGCTAGCGAGCAGCCACCTAAGATACATCAGTTAGTCCCAACCCACCGAGAGCAAAGGAGAATGAAGAATACCAAAGATAAAAGGAAAATATTAGCCCAAGAGACAGAAAGGGCAACATAAACCAGAGACTCCATCAGCCTGAGACCAGAAGAAGTACATGGTGCCTGGCTACCAACAAGGACCGCTCTGACAGGCAACACAACAGAGTCACTGACGAAACAAGAGAAAAGTGGGATGCAGAACTCAAATTCTAGTAAAAAGACCAGACTTAATGGTCTGACTGAGACAGGAGGGACCCCGGAAGACATGGCCCCCAGACTCTCCATTAGACCAGAACTAAAACCATTCCCAAAGCCAATTCTTCACACAAAGATTAAACTGGACTATGGGACATAAAATGATACTCGGGAAGAGTGTGCTTCTTAGCTCAAGTAGATACATGAGACTAAAGAAGCAGCTCCTGTCTGAACCCAAGATGAGAAGGCAATAAGGGAAAGGAACTGGTTGAATATACATGGGAAATCAGGCGTGGAAAGGAGGAGTGTGCTGTCATAGTACAGGGAGAGCAGCTAGGGTCACTTAGCAATGTGTGTATAAATTTTTGCATGAGAAGCTGACTTGAACCGTAAACTTTCACTTAAAGCAGAATTTAAAAAAAAAAGACTTCACCAAAACAGTAAAAAGACAACCTACAGACTAGGAGAAAAATTTTGGCTACGACATATCCGATCAGGTTCTGATCTCTAAAATCTACAAGATACTGCAAAACCTCAACAACAAAAAGTCAAATAACCCAATTAAAAAACGGGCAAAGGATATGAACAGACACTTCACCAAAGAAGACATTCAGGCAGCTAACAGATACATGAGGAAATGCTCACGATCATTAGCCATTAGAGAAATGCAAATCAAAACTACAATGAGATATCATGTCACCCCAACAAAGCTAGCACTAATCCAAAAAACACAAAACAATAAATGTTGGGGAGGTTGCGGAGAGACTGAAACATTTATACACTGCTGGCAGGAATGTAAAATGGTACAACCACTTTGGAAATCGATTTGGTGCTTCCTTAAAAAGCCAGAAATAGAAGTACCACACGATCCAGCAATCCCACTCCTTGGAAAATATCCTAGAGAAATAAGAGCTGTCACATGAATAGATACATGCATACCCATGTTCATGCTCACAACATGGATGAATCTGGAAGGCATTATGCTGAGTGAAATTAGTCAGTCGCAGAAGGACAAATATTGTATGAGACCACTATTATAAGAACTCAAGAAAAGGTTTAAACACAGAATAAAACATTCTTTGATGGTTACAAGGTAGGAGAGGGGAATTCACTAACCAGATAGTAGACAAGAATTACCTTAGGTGAAGGAAAGGACAACACACAATACAGGAGAAGTCAGCACAACTGAACTAAACCAAAAGCTGTTAACCCAGAACTAAAACCATTCCCAAACCCAACTCTTCTAAGACTAGACTGCACTATAAAACATAATACTTATGAAGAGCATGCTTCTTAGTTCAAGTAGATACACGAGACTAAATGTGCAGCTCCTATCCAGAGGCAGAATGAAAAGGCAGAAAGGGACAGGAGTTGATTAGATGGACACGAGAAACCCGAGGTGGAAAAGAGGAGTGTGTTGTCACATCAGAGGGATTGCAACTAGTGTCACATAACAATATGTGTATAAATTTTTGTATAAGAAATTAACTTGAGCTGCAAACTTTCACCTAAAGCACAATTTAAAAAAAAAAAAAGAAGGCTTTTAAAGATCAGTTTCAGTCCACTGGAGTTTGAGGTAAAAGGTGTGATACTTGCGTTCCATGTAAAATGTTACACAGCTTCCCTGAAATATAATCTGTTTCAGGGTCTCAATACTCTCCAGGGAATCTAAAACTCGTTTTCCCCGATTCCCTTTCTCTTGAAGGAAAACATAGTAATTAAATGAGAAGTCTCAGTTAGTATACAAAACTGCCGCCTGTCTTGAGGAAGAAAATAAAGACGTTCATTCCTGGAAATGAATGAGGATATGCCTGTTAAGACTTCAGCCTCTAACAATGAGAGATCCAAAGCAGAAAGCCACACTTCAGTATACAAAATGAAATGGGCTACAAAATCCCAGTGTCTGGGCTCAGAAGGGAGCCCTGGTGGCACAATGGTTAAGAGTTCAGTCTGCTAATCAAACGTTGGCAGTTCGCATCCACCAGCCACTCCTTGGAAACACTACGGGGCAGTTCCATTCTGTCCTATAGGATTGCTTAAGTTGGAGTTGACTCGACGGCAATGGGTTTGGTTTTGGTTTCGGGCTCAGAATGTAGATAAACAAAAAATGGAAAGTGTGTAAAAGGTCTCACATTGCTAGTGTGCATACAGATCTGCACCATCCTTTCTCAGGACAATGTGACAGCAGGATTAACTTTCAAAAAGGGCCATTTCTCTGACCCTCCAAATCCAATGTTAGAACTTTATCCTAAAGAGTTTCACACTAAAGGGTTATCTATAAGAGTACAGCTTGAACCCAACCTAAATACCATACGAAAACAAAAACTTTTTCCAAAATTATCTCTCAGGTGTCACATCATACCTGAGGTCTTACAAAGTATCCCAAGTTATAGCGTATTGCCTCGCAAAAACACTTGACTCTGAACTAAATGTTGTTGTTGTTGTTAGGCGCCATGGAGATGATTCCAACTCATAGCTACCCTATATACAACAGAACGAAACACTGCCAAGTCCGGCACCATCCTCACAATCATTGCTATGCTAGACCACATTGTTGCAGCCACTGTGTCAATCCATCTCGCTAAGGGTCTTCCTCTTTTTCGCTGGCCCTCTACTTTACAAGCATGATGTCCTTCTACAAGGGACTGATCCCTCCTCATAACACGTCCAAAGTACGTGAGATGCAGCCTGGCCATCCTTGCTTCTAAGGAGCACTCTGGCTGTACTTCTTCCAAGACAGATTTGTTCATTCTTTTGGCAGTCCATGGTATATTCAATATTCTTTGCCAACACCACAATTCAAAGGTGTCAATTCTTCTTCAGTCTTCCTTATTAATCATCCAGCTTTTGCATGCATATGAGGCAACTGAAAACACCACGGCTTGGGTCAGGCACACCTTAGTCCTTAAAGTGACATCTTTGCTTCTCAACCCTTTAAAGGGGTCTTTTGCAGCAGATTTGCTCATTGCAATGCGTCTTTTGATTTCTTCACTGCTGCTTCCATGGCTGTTGATTGTGGATCCAAGTAAAATGAAATCCTTGACAGCAACTATCTTTTCTCCGTTTATCATCAGCTGCTTATTGGTCCAGTTGTGAGAATTTTTTTTTTTTTTTAAATGTTGAGGCATATTCCATACTTGTAAATCCACGGGGTTTACAAGGCTGTAAATCTTTATGGAAGCTGATTGCCACATCTTTCTCTTGCAGAATGGCTGGTGGGTGTGATATTAATGATATTTTTCAATGATTTCAGCATTCAGTTGGATCATCTTTCTTGGGAATAGGCATAAATACAGATCTCTTCCAGTTGGTTCGCCAGGTAGCTGTCTTCCAAATTTCTTGGCATAGACGAGTGAGCACTTCCAGCCCTGCATCCATTTGTTGAAACATCTCAACTGGTATTCCGTCAATTCCTGAAGCCTTGTTTTTTGCCAATGCCTTCAGTGTAGCTTGGACTTCTTCCTTCAGTACCATTGGTTCCTAATCAAATGCTACTTCCTGAAATGGCTGAACGTCGACCAATTCTTTTTGGTATAGTGACTCTGTATATTCCTTCCATCTTCTTTTAATGCTTCCTGTGTTGTTTAATGTTTTCCCCATTTCACTATTGCAACTCGAGGCCTGAATTTTTTCTTCAGTACTTTCAGCTTGAGAAATGCCGGGCATGTTCCTCCCTTTTCATTTTCTACCTCCAGGTCTTTGCACATGTCATTATAATACTTTACTTTGTCTTATCGAGCCGCACTTTGAAATCTTCTGTTCAGCTCTTTTACTTCATCATTTCTTCTCTTTGCTTTAGCTATTCAATGTTCAAGAGCAAGTTTCACAGTTTCTTCTTACATCCATTTTGGTCTTTTCTTTCTTTTCTGTCTTTTTAATGTCCTCCTGCATTCTTCATGTATGATGTCCTTGATGTCATTCTACAGCTTGTTTGAAAACTAAATACTATCTTGGGGAAAGTTGTTACCCTGAAACAACTTCTATCAATGTTAGTTATGCAGCTTACAAAAGGCCACCTGAAGAATTCCAAACAATGGAGGCAAAGAATTTAACAGATTTGGTCATTATTCACAGGAACATGGCCTCGTATTTTCAACTGCTGAATGTCCCTATATACAAGCCCTCTACAGATCCCCTTTAAAAAGTAATATACTACTTGAGGCCTCTATTGTAAAAACCCATGAAAAAGTTCACACACAAAATGTAACAATCTTCGTTGGTTACCAGGGACATGGGGGGGGGGGGGATACTAAATAGGCAATAGGTAAGTGGTATCTTGGGTGAAGGGTGAGACAGTACACAATACAGGGGAAACTAGCACAACTTGTACAAGGAAAGGTCATGGAAGCCCCATACACACTTCCAAACTCCCCGAGGGACTGAATTGCTGGGCGGAGGGCTCTGGGGACCACGGTCTCGGGGAACATCTAGCTCAACTGGCATGACACAGCTTATAAGGACAGTGCTCTACATTCTACCTTGGTGAGTAGTGTCTGGGGTCTTAAAAGCCTGTGAGTGGCCATCTAAGATACTCCACTGGTCTCATCCCTTCGGGAGCAAGGGATAATGAAGAGAACAGGATACAAGGAAAAAATTAGTCCGAAGGACTAATTGTCCACAGCGACCAAGGCCTCCACCGGACTGAGTCCAGTACAGCTAGATGGTGCCCGGCTACCACCACTGACTGCTCTGACCAGGATCACAACAGAGGGTTCTGGACAGAGCTGGAGAAGGATGTAGAACATAATTCTAACTCACAAAAAAAAGACCAGATTTACTGGCCTAAAGAAGACTGGAGAAACCCCAAGAGTATGGCGCTCAGACACCCTTTCAGCTCAGTGGTGAAGTTATCTCCAAGGTTCACCGTTCAGCCTGGGAGTAGACAGCCCCGTAAAACCAAATGAGACTAACGAGGTACAGGAGTCCAGTGACAAGGGCCAGAAGGCAGAAGGGGACAAGGAAGCTGGTGATAGGGAACCCAAGGTTGAGTAAGGATAGTGTCGATGTGTTGTGAGATTGTTAACCATTGTCATAGGGCAACATTTGTAGTAACCGTTAAATAAGAAACTATTTTGTTCTGTAAGCCTTCATCTTAAGTGAGAATAATAGCATAATTGGAAGAGTGTAGTCAATGTCACTGAACTGTGCATGTAGAAATTTTTGAAATGGTATATCTTTGGCTATGTGTATTTTCACCAAAAAAAAAAGTTGAGAAGTTAGAGGGTTGACATGTTGTGGGGTTGTTAACCAATGTCATAAAACAATACGTGTACTGCTGTTTCATGAGAAACTATCTGTTCTGTAAGCCTTCACCTGAAGTATAATAAAAAAAGTAATATACTACAGCAACTCAAAAGATTAGATAGGAAACTTAGGGGGCAGTAAGTTTATGTTAATGGTAGAGGAACAACTCAGTAAAGGAGAATGATAATGGTTGCACAACTTGAAGAAGGTAATCAATATCACTGAATTGTACATGTAGAAATTTGAACTGGTGTATGTTTTTGCTATACACACTCAACAAAAAAAACAAATAATTTTTTAAAAAGTAATACAGTCGGTGGTTACATTGTGGAGAAAAATAAACTCATGTCTACAAGATGAATAAGAACATCCAGCTATCCTATATATGTTATACAAATGGATACTTGTGGGTTTGGAGAAAATTTCCAGGGGAACATCATTTAATAAAGTTTCTCTTCCAAAACCTAAATGTCTAAGGTAATCAATCTGAAAAACTGTTAGAGGAAATAGATATTTGACTTCAAAAATTTTAAATCAACTTTATTGATATAATTCACATAAAATAAGATGCATCCATTTATAGTTTGATGAGTTTTGACAAATGTATACACCTGTATAATTTTACCACCCCAAAGTATCAAATATTTCCATCAACCTCAAAGTCCTTCATGTTCCTTTGCAGTAAACTCCACCTCCCCCACCCCAGGGAACCACTGATTTGATTTCTATGATTATAGATTAGATTTGTCTATTCCAGAATTTTATATGAATGGACTCAAACCACATGTACTCTTTTCTGTCTGGCTTCTTTTGCTCAGTATAACGCTTTTGATGTGCATCCATTTAGTTGCATACATCAATAATTTGTTCGACTTTATCACTGAATAGTACTTCACTGTTTAAGTCTGTTTATCCATTTACCTGCTAACGGATATAGTCACTGTTTCCAGCTATCATCAATAAACTGCTATGAACACTGGTGTACCAGAGATTTGTGGACATATTTTCATTACTCTTACTTAGTCTTTTTCATTACTTACGAGTGAAAAGGCTGGATCATATGGTAAGTGTATGTTTGACTTTAAGAGGAACTTAGAAAATTTTTAATTTTAGAAGTCAAAAAAAATTGATGTTTAACTTTAAAAGAAACTGTTTTCCAAAGTAGTTGTACCATTTTACATCCCTATTAGCAATGTTGGAGAGTTCCAGTTGCTACTTATCTTCACCAACATGTAGTAATGTCAGTGTTTTTAATTTTAGTCATTCTAGTGAAGGTGCAGTGGTATCTCATAAGGTTTTTATTTGCATTTCTTTCATGACCAAAGATGTTATCTTATGATGTTTGTTCACAACTTTTGCTCATTTTTAAATTGTATTGTTTATCTTATTATTCAGTTGTACAACTTCTTAATAAATCTGATGTTGTCAGATATAGGTTTTGTGCTATTCTGTCCTAGTCTGTGGCTTGTGTTTTCATTTTCTGTATTGTTTTTGTTGTTGTGTGACATCGAGTTGATTCTGACTCATAGCAACCCTATACGACAAGGTACAATCACCCCATAGGATTCCCTAGGCTGTAATCTTTATGGCAACAGATCACCAGTTCTTTTCTCCCACAGAGTGGCTAGCAGGTTCAAAATGCTGACCTTTCAGTTAGCAGCCAAATGCCACCAGGGCTCCTTCCCTTTTCATTTTCTTAATGGTATGTTTTAAAAAGAAATCTTTAGAGATAGAAAAACTAACAATTAACTTTATATGGAAAGGAAAGAGGCCCTGGATAAGTAAAGCACTACTGAAGAAGACGAATAAAGCAGGAAGCCTCACACTACCTGATCTCAGAACCTACCATATAGCTATGGTAGTCAAAACAGCCTGGTACTGGCACAAGACCAGATACATAGACCAATGGAGCAGAATTGAGAATCCAGACATAAATTCATCCACGTATGAGCAGCTGGTATTTGACAAAGGCCCAAAGTCCATTAAATGGGGAAAAGACAGTCTTTTTAACAAATGGTGCTAGCAAAACTGGATGTCCACCTGTAAAAAAAAATGAAACAGGACCCATACCTCACACTATACACAAAAACTAATTCAAAACAGATCAAAGACCTAAATATAAAACCAAAAACTATAAAGATCATAGAAGAAAAAGCAAGGTCAACATTAGAGGCCCTAATACATGGCATAAATAGGATACAAGCCATAACTAATAATACACAAACACCGGAAGATAAGCTAGATTAACTATGATCTTCTAAAAATTAAACACTTATATGCCTATCAAATGACTTCACCAAAAGGGTAAAAAGAGAAGCTAAAGACTGGGGAAAAAATTTTGGCTATGACATATCCGACAAAAGTCTAATCCCTAAAATCTATAGGAAAATCCAACACCTCTACTACAAAAAGACAAATAATCCAACTAAACAATGGGCAAAGGATACAAACATACACTTTACCAAAGAGGACATCTGGACAGCTAACAGACACATGAGGAAATGATAGAGATCACTAGTAATTAGAGAAATGCAAATCAAAACTACAATGAGATACCATCTCACCCCGACATTACTGGCACAAATTAAAAAAAAAAAAAAAAAAGCAAACAGAAAATAACAAATGTTGGAGAGACTGCGGGGAGACTGGAACTCTTATGCACTGCTGGTGGGAATGCAAAATGGTACAACTACCTCGGAAAACAATATTGCGCTTCCTTAAAAAGCTAGAAACAGAAATACCATAGGATCCAGCAATCCCACTCCTAGGAATATATCCTAGAGAAATAAGAGCCTTCACACAAATAGACACATGCACACCCATGTTCACTGCAGCACTGTTCACAATAGCAATAAGATGGAAACAACCTAGGTACCCATCAACAGATGAATGGATAAACAAACTATGGTACATACACACAGTGGAATACTACGCAACAATAAAGAACAATGATGAATCTGCAAAGCATCTGACAACATGGATGAATCTGGAGGGCATTATGCTGAGTGAAATAAGTCAATCACAAAAGGACAAATACCGTATAAGACCACTATTATAAAAATCATGAAAATGTTTACACATAGAAAGAAACAATCTTTGATGGCTACAAGCGAGGGGAGCAATGGGGAGGGAAAAACACTAAATAGATAATAGATAAGTGGTAACTTTGGTGAACAGTAAGACAGTACACAATACTGTGGAAGTCAGCACAACTTGACCAGCATAAAGCTTCAAACTTCAGACAAATCCAAACTCCCTGAGGGACCGAATTACTGGGCTGAGGGCTGGGAACCATGGTCTCAGGGAACATCTAGCTCAATTGGCAAAACATAGTTTATAAAGAAAATGTTCTACATCCTACTTTGTTGAGTAGTGTCTGGGGTCTTCAAAGCTTGTGAGTGGCCATCTAGGATACTCCACTGGTCCCACCTTGTCTGGAGCAAGGGAGAAAGAAGAAAACCAAAGGCACAAGGGAAAGATTAGTCCAAAGAACTAATGGACCACAACTACCACAGCCTCCACCAGACTGAGTCCTGCACAACTAGATGGTGTCCAGCTACCACCAACAACTGCTGTGACAGGGATCACAATAGAGGGTCCCAGACAGAGCTGGAGAAAAATGTAGAACAAAATTTAAACTCACAAAAAAGGATCAGACTTACTGGTCTGATAGAGACTGGAGAAACCCCGAGAGTATGGCCCCTGGACACCCTTTTAACTCAGTACTGAGGTCACTCCTGAGGTTCACCCTTCAGCCAAAGATCAGACCCACTGCTGTTGAGTCGATTCTGACTCATAGCGACCCTATAAAACAGACTAGAACTGCCCCATAGTTTCCAAGGAGCACCTGGTGGATTCAAACTGCTGACCTTTTGGTTAGCAGCCGTAGCACTTAACCTCTACGCCACCAGCATTTCCAAAGATCAGACAGGCCCATAAAACAAACAATAATACACGTAGCGCAACCATGTATATGAGACTAAATGGGCAAACCAGCCCAGGGGCAAGGACGAGAAAGCAGTAGGGGACAGGAAAGCTGGACGAATGGAAATGGGAAACCTAAGGTCAAGAAGGAGAGAGTGTTGACATGTCGCAGCTTGGCAACCAATGTCGCAAAACAATATGTGTATCAATAACTTAATGAGAAACTAATTTGCTCTGCAAACCTTCATCTAAAGCACAATAAAAAAAATGTTTTAAATAGCTAAAAAATACATAAGAAGTATAATTTTGATGGAGTCTAATTTATCAAGTTTTTCTTTTATGGCTAGTGTTTTAAGTGTCTTGTCTAAGAAATCTTTGCCTACCCCAATTTGGTGAAAATTTTCCCTTATTTTTTTCTAGAAAGTTTATGTTTTATCTTTTATGTGTAGATCGATAATGCATTTCAAATTAATTTCTGGGTTTGATTATGACGTAGGAGTCAAGGTTCATTTTCTTTCTCTATCTGAATATCCATTCAATCCAGCAAAACTTGTTGAAAAGATGATCCTTTCCCCACTGAATTTCCTTAGTATCTTCATTAAAAATCAATTGACCATATATGGGTGGGCCTGTTTTTAGGCAACGTATTCTGTTCCACTAATCTATGTCTATACTTATACCAATATCGCACTGTCTTGATCACTGTGACTTTATATGTCTTGATATCAGGCAGTTTAAGTCTTCTAACTTTGTTCATCTTTCCCAAAATTATTTTGGCTATTCTAGATAACTTGCTTTTCCTATTAAATTTTAGAATCATTTTGTCAATCCCCCCCCCCCACCGCCACACGTCCCTCAAAAAAAAAGGGGGGGGGGATGCTGAGATTTTGATTGGAACTGTGTTGAATCTACACACCAAGAAGTCCCATCTAAATATTACTGAGTCTTCTGATTTATAAACATGAAGATTTTTCCTACTTATTTGGGTTTTATTTAGCTCAACAATGTTTTGTGATTTTCAGTGTGTAGATCTTGCACTAAAATTAAATTTATCCCTAAGTATTTTATTGCCTTTGAAGCTATTATGTTTTAAATTTCATTTCCCAATTTTTTATAATATAGAAATACAACTAATTTTTGTATATTGACCTTGTATCCTATGACCTTGCCAAATTCACTTATATTTTGAAGATTTACGATTTTCTACATGCATGATTACGCCTTAAGTAAAGAATCACGGTTTTATTTCTTACTTTCCAATCCACATGCTCTTTTTCTTGCCTGATGTCACTGGTTAGGAACTCTCAGACAATGCTGAATAAAAGTGGCAAGAGCAGAAATTCTTGACTTATTCACAATCTTAGGAGGAAAAATATTCAATCTTTCACTATTAACTATGATTCTAACTTTTGTTTTTGTAGATGCTCTTTATCGTCTTGAAGAAGTTTCACTGTATTCCGAGCTTGCCTAGAGTTTTTAACATGAACAGACACAGAATTTTTTCTAATGCTTTTTCTACACCTATTTAGAAAAATATTTTCTTTTTTCTTCACTTTGTCAATGTGGTAAATTTAGTATGCTAAGATTGTTTAAAATGTTTATATTTATAAAGACATTGCTCTGTAGTTTCCTTGTAATGTCTGGCTGATTTTGGTATGGTAATACTGGCTCATAAATGTTCTTCCATCCTCTTATTTTCTAAAAGAGCTTGTATAGAATTGGTATAATTTCTTTCTTAAATGTTTGAAAGAATTCACAGATGAAGCTATTTCATTCTGGAGTTTTCTTTCTAGTAAGGTTTTTAACTACAAAGTGAATTTCTTTAATAGACATTGGGTAAGATTGTCTATTTCTCCTTGAGTAGGCTTTGACAGTTTGTATTCTTCAAAGTGTACTTTCATCTAAGTTGTCAAATTTATTGGCTTGAAACACTTCACACTAGTCACTTATTCTTTTTATTGTTTTTAGAATCTGTGATGTACCCTTCTTTCATTTCTAATAGTAATTTTTCCCCCCTTGATCAGTCTTTTCAAATAATCAACTTTAGGTTTCACTGATTTGCTCTATTGTTTACCCATTTTCTATTTCACTGATATCCACTCTTTATAACTGCTTTCCTTCTAATTATTTTGGGTTTAATTTGCTCTTCTTTTTCTAATCTCTTATGTTAGATGCTTAAGATATATCATTAACTTCAAACCTTTCTTTTCTAATGTAAGAAGGTAATGCTATAAATTTCCCTTCAAATACTGCTTTAGCTGCATCGCACAAGTTGTGATATGTTGTTTCCACTGTCATTCAGTTAAAAATATTTTTCTAATTTCCCTTAATAGTTCTTCTTTTTTGCATGGGTTTTTAGGGACTTTTCCAGAACCTATTATTTTCTTCTTCCCTAATTTAATTCCACTGGGGTCACAGAATATAGTTTGTATGATTTCAATTTTCTTAAATTTATTGAGACTTGTTTAATGACCCAGCATATGGTCTATCTTGATGAATGTTCTATGTGTACTTGCTAATAACGTGTATTCTGCACCTATTGGGTACAGTACTGTATGAATGCCAAATTAGGTCAAATATGTTAATTAAAAAAAAAAAAAAAAACCAGCTGCCATCGAGTTGATTCTGACTCACAGTGACCCTATAGGACAGAGGTGAACTGCCCCATAGCGTTTCCAAGGAGTGGCTGGTGGATTTGAAGAGCCAATCTTTTAGTTAGCAGCCAAGCTCTTAACCACTGTGCCACCAGGGCTCCAAGTTTGTTAACAGTGATGTTTAAGTCTTTTTTATATCCTTATTAATTTTCTGTACTTGGTCTATCAATTACTAAAGGATGAGTATTAAGTCTCCAACTATAATTGTGAATTGTCTATTTCTCCTGTTAATTCTATCACTTTCTGATTCATGTATCTTAAAACTCTATTATTAGTTGCACGTATTTAAGGCTGTTACGTTTCCTTGACAAACACTGCTCTTTTTATTATTATGAAATGGCCTTCTTTATCTCTGTTAAGATTCCTTGTCTTCAATTATACATTTTCTGACATTAATACAGCCACTTAAGTTTCTTATGATTACTGTTTACATGGAGTATTTTTTCACTGTTTCACTTTTACACAATTTATTTTTCTAACTTTAATGTGCAACACTTTTGGGGTCTGGCTTTTTATCCAGTCTGACAATCTCTATTAATTGTATGTTTGGCCCATTAATATTTAATGGACCATCTGGTCTATTTATATTTAATTTATTGATGTGAGTGGGTTTAAATATGCCACACTGATTTTTTAAAATTTGTTCTAGCTTTTTTTTCCTTTTTCCTGTATTCTTCTGCAGAGTATTTTTTAGCATTCCAGTTTATCTCCTATATTGTCTTATTTGTACCACTTTGTTTTATATCTTATTCATCTTATTTTTTATTTAACATGTATCCTTATCTCCATCAATATTATACCACTTAATGCTTAATTACAAAAGCTTACATTAGTATATATATTTCTATTTTCCTCCCTCTTATCATTTGTGCTATTATTGTCATTTATTTGATCCTTGCATGTTATAAGCACCACAATTATATTTTTGGTATTTTTGTTTTCAATAAATAATTATCTTTTAAGTAATTTTTTTAAAGAAAGAAAAAAGTGTTTATATTTACCATTTTGAGCCCTCCTCATTTCTTTGTGGAGATCCAAGCTTCCATCTGGAATCATTTTCCTTCAGCTCAAAGAATTTCCTTTAACATTTTTTTGCAGTGCAATTTGGCTAGGAATGAATTCTATCACCTTCTGCTTGACTGAAAGTGTCTTTATTTTGCATTCTTGTCTAAAGGATCTTTTCATCAGATACAAGATCTTTGGTTTACAGTTTTCTAAAGCATCTGAAAGATGTTTTTTCACTGTGTTGCTGATGATAAGTCAGCAATCATTCTTATATTTTCTCCCTTGTATGTAATATGTCTATTTCTATGGCAGTTTTAAGAAGTTATTTCTTTATTACTTGTTGTAAGCAATTTGATTATAACATGGCTTTGTGTGATTTTATTTGTGGTTATCCTACCTCAGATTCTGAGCTGCTTGGATTATAGATTGATATTTTTCATCAAATTTGGAAATTCTGCAGTCACTACTTTTCCATATTTTTTTCATGTATTTTACTGCCTTCCTTTTCTCTCCCCTTCTTCTGTAACTCGAATTACACATCTGGTAGATCACTTGATACTGTCCCACAGATCACTGAAGCATTTTTATTCCAACTTTTTTTCCCCTCCTTTCTTGTTTCAGTCTGGATAATTTCTACTGTCATATTTTAGTTCAAAGATCTCTTCTTTTGTAGTGTCTAAACTTCTGTGAATATTGAAATATTCATTGTGGATATTGCTTTTTTCATTTTAATTTGGTCCTTTTTATAGTTTAAATTCTGTCCTATTTGTTTCCCTTTAATTCCACGTTTTAAAGTCCTGTCTGCTAATTTGAACATCTATGTCATATGCGGGCCAGTTTCTTTCTATTAACTGATTTTTCTCCTGATAATAGGTCACATTTTCCTGCTTTTTTGTATATCCAATAATTTTTTACAGGATGCTGAATATTGTGAATATTACATTATCGAGTGTCTATATTTTGTTCTCTTCCTTTAAAAAGTGTTGAGTTTTGTTCTGGCAGACAATTTACTTGTAGATCAGCTTGATCTTTTCAAGACTTGTTTTGAAACTTCATTAGTGGTGGGTCTACAGAAGTCTTTATTCTAGGACTGATTTAGCCCTATTTATAAAGTGAGGCTTTTCTGGGTTCTACATGGAACATTCCAGGTATTCAGTCCAATTGACAGGGTTTTGAACATCTTCCAATTCTGTACAAATACAGTAGTTGTTCAACTTACAACTCCCTAATAGTTGTTTTCTTTGCACAGCCTCATGGATTCTCACCCTACACAAACTCAGCTTTATATTTAGCCAAACACTCATGGAGACCCCTATATGGATTTCTAAGGCTCTTTCTCAGTGTAGCTTCCTCCATTCTAGTACTCCGTCCAACATTTTCCAGGTGCCTCAGCCTCCCCACACTCTGCTCTCTGTTTACTCAGTTCAGTGAGACAATCATGCTCTGCTTGGGTTCCCCCTCCCTAAGCCAGAGTCTAGTAGTAGTCCAGGAAGAAATCCAGAATGATTGTAGGGCTCATCTTGTTTGTTTCCCTTTTCTTATATAGTATAGTCCTGTGTTGTCTTTCATCCAATGTCTGAAAATAGTTTTCATATATTTTGTCCAGTTTTCTAGTTGTTTTTGGCAAGAGGGTTATTCCAGTACCAGTTATTCTGTGTGGCCAGAACATAATGAAGTACTTACATTTGACTTTTTCATCTTAAAGCCCTAAATATACATTTAAACCTTTATTTTTAATCTTCCCAGATTTACAGAGGAAAAAAAAATATATATATACAAAGATATAAAACCTTGGAAGATTATATATCAAACTACACGTATCAAAAAAATACTGGGAATCTGAGTGAATTTATTTCCTATTTATGCTTTCCTGCATTTTCCAAACTTTCTGCCATGAACAATATTACTATTTAATGGTGTTAAAAAAAACAATAAATGTTTTACCATAATCCTTGAAAGAGGAAACGTCAAGGATGCAATATGAGAAAAGGGGCCAACTGGGCTACTTGTGAGTAATTGTGGAAAAGGGTTATCTAAAAACTATATAACCACCTTTCTTCTTCTCCTTCTATAACCCCAGGTGGGGCTGGCTAGGCAAAGCATCTCTGATCCCATCAGCTGGCTTACTGCTGTAGGTGACCACAATAAAACAATGACTGCTAAGGGATTTACTTCTCAAACCCATGACTACTCCTGGAATATTCAGGCAACTGTAATCTTAGGAAACCCTGCCTGTCTCTTTGTAACCTAAGATTCACTAGGGAAGGGGAAGGGCTGCATTCCTCATGGTCACCCCTTCCTATTTTCTCACATCTCTAACGTTATATAATGCTTGAATGGGTTTTATGTAGGTGGCTGAGTTACAAGCAAGTTTCCAGGAAGCTGAAAAACACCGATTACTTAATAAATAGAAGAATTTTTGTTTTAATGTGGCTCAGTTTTTTCTTCTCACCTAAAACACAAGTATCAGTCAATTCAGTTCCTTTGCTATGATGACCAACAAAATTATAGACTGGGAAAAAAATAAGCAAAGAGAAAAACTCTTCCTTATTTGTTTGGTTATACATTTATTATACTCAAGATACAGCACTGTTTCTAGAAGCCTTGCTTCTAAAAAAAACTTAATCATTTCACAGAAGTATTTCTTCCTAGCCTTCAAAATTATTTGTATGGCTGTCTCATAACATCCAAGAAAATAAAATCTCCCTTGAAGCAACTCGGACAATTAGACCACAAAACTACAGGACATAGTTCTGAATAGAGCTACATCAAATGTAAAAAAGCTGGCAAACACTGCTAACACTTCGAACAGCCTTTACTAAATGTCGTATACTGGAATAAAGACAAGCTTAGATGTCAAATAGATCTGAAAATTAATCCTAGCCTTCCATTTAAAACTTAAATTTCAGGGTAACATGAGGTAATATTTAAAATACCTACTACTGCAAAAGCTGAAACTTGTGTAAGGCGAAACCCGTCGGAGAAGGAAAACTCAAATATTTTCCACTAATAGACAGCGACAGAAAAGTGGTAAGACTGCAGCCTCTCAAAGGCGAAAACCTTGCGAGACCCAGAAAAACAAGGCAGTCCCGTAGAGTTCCAGCTCTCACAGATTTCACTGTAGTATCTGGTACATAACAGGTACTCTATAATGACATTGTTATTCTCTCTCCACAAAAACTACAACTGAAGTCAAATATAAATCTGGATTATCGAGTTGGAAGAGCAAAGAATGTGACTTTCAGAGGCAGGTGGGGTTAGGGAGTGGAGAAAGGATTTCTATGGAGGTGTACGTGTGGATATAGTAGGTGGATTAGTCAGCATTTTTTTCTGTGACTTCTTAAGCAGACATGATCCAAAACCACTCAAAACTACAAAGTCACCAGAGATGAAAAAGCCTTCTAGGTCACCCTAAGGTGGTTCTGCTAAGCTTCAAGACGTTGCTCACTTTTAAGATCTCTTCTAAAACCCTGCCATTGTATATTATTCTCTCTTAGGAATCCCCATACCAGAACCTTGGGATCTCCACATCAGAATCACCAGGGAAGCTGTGGAAAATGCAGATTCCTGGGCCACAACCTTAGAAATTCTGATGGAGGAAATGGAATATATACATTACTTAACTAGCTCTCAACCACCATCCCACATGCTCCTTAGGCACTCTGAAGTCTGAGAACCACTGATGAGGAAGTATTACCCCAACTCTACTCTCCCAACTCCAAATTTAAATTAGCAAAGAGGAGGCAAAGTAATGAGGCTGTTTCCAAATACGCCATGTCCCTAACCTCAGGCTCCACTTTCTACAGCATGTCCATGTTTTCTAAAAGGATTAACACAAAGTAATTGTCAAGTAATTCACAGAAGAGATTATATAACTAATACAAACATGTGAAGACATCTCCAGTCTCACTAACATATATGTTGTTGTGTTAGCTACCATGGAGTCGGATCTGACTCATGGGAACCTTACGCCCCACGGAAGTAGACCACTGCGATCCACAGAATTTTAATTTGCTGACTCTCATAAGTAGGTCACCAGGCTCTTCTTCCTAGTCTGTCCTAGTCTGGAAGCTCTGCTGAAACCTATCCAGCATCATAGCAACAGGTAAGCCTCCAGAGACGGACAAGTGGTGGCTATGAATGAGGTACACCGGCAAGGGATCAAAAGTGGTCTCCCACATGGAAGGCAAGAATTCTACCACTGAACTACCACTGCCCTCACGTATACAGTGTAAGTGTAAGGATTAACAGAGTGCTGGTGGTGCAGTGGTTAAGCATTTGACTGCCAACCAAAAGGTGACCAGTTCAAATCCACCAGCCGCTCCTCGGAAACCCTATGAGGCAGTTCTACTCTGTCCTATAGAGTCACTATGAGTCCGAATCAACTTGATGGCAACGGGCTTGGTAAGGATTAACAAGATCTTTAGGGGAGCAATTTGACAAAATCTGACATCTGGCAAAATATAAAACAACCACTATACCCACTGACCCAGTAATTCTACTACTAGAAATTTACTTTATTTACACAGGTCACCAAGATACACATGCTGGTAACAAGGACTGAAAAATCAAAAAACTGGAACACAGAGATTTATCAGTAGGATACTAAGTAGTTATGATATATCCATCAATGGAACTATGAATACAACTATGAAAAAGATCAAAAGGTGGATTTTAAACATGCACTACCTGCAAGGATGTCTACAATTAGGAGAAAAAAGCATATTGCAGAATAGTATGGCTCAGTTTTATTTTTTTAAAAAACTCTAAAAACAAAAAATCTTTTCACAAATGTGACATAAAGTATGACCTGAAATTTTGGGAGGTAATTTATCTTATTTAAGAGAGAATCTTACTTAAGAGATTAATATCACAGATTTTACTACAGACATATTGATATGCTGGATTACAATTTACTGGTTCATAGCCTGTTGAGAATCTTACAAAACACCAAGTATATGTACCCTTCTAAACTGCAAAAAGTTCAGAATTCTGAAACATTTCTGGCTCCAAGGCTTTCATACAAGGTATTATGGATGTGTGCATGTATCCCTGTACATACACAGAATGATAACATTTCATTTGATTAACAGCATCGACTTTATCTTGCAGAATGGAATGAGGAGAGGTTTTTACGTTCTATTCTGCATACTTTTATATTGCTTGAATTGTTTACAGGGGGTAAGTTTTAATTTATAACTATAAAAATAAAAAATGAGACAGGATTTTTTTAAAGTAGAGCCTAAGATTTTTAGAAGAGTCTGACGTTTTTTCCAGCAAGATAAAGCATAAAAATCAATGCATAACAATAAGATGGATTTGATTTTCAAAATATCACTTGACAGCTGTTAAGTGAGGGTCACCCACGTGAATAGTGTCTGTAGTGGTAGTGGAATATTGAAAATATCTGAAAAATAAAAACCTTACCTGTTGGTCCTGTAACTTATAATCGTTTTTTAAATTTTGGTTTTGACAGAGTCAACAGAAAACATCCATGGACTCAACAGAAAAGGAATAAATTAGAATGGCTGCAGTCAGGTGTGAAAAGAATACAGCAGGGGTAAAAAATGAAATTACTGAAGAGAATCTCATAAAACTCTAAATTAGTTAGATGATGTGTAGGAATGATTTATCCTAGACACAAGTAGGCCAAAGAAAAAAATCATATATGCTGAAGTTTAAAAGTTTTTTTTCCAAAGTTTGTAAGAATAAATACTTCATTTAAGTTGCTATCAAACCTACAAATCCCGACTTATTTGGGGGTGAAGACTACTACATTGATTGAGTCAGTTAACCCTTCTTACAACAAGTTAATTAAAGTTGTGAGGCAAGTTTTTCCTTGAGATTTTATTTTATCCCAGAGTTATTATTTAGAATTACATTTATCAGCTGAATTGTGCATCTTCAGCTAAGAGAGAAAATACCTAGGGCACCTTGTAAAATCCAAGCAATAGAAAAAAACAAACGTTTTTCTACTTCTAATTATTTTCATAATTAGACTACAGAACTGCTTCTATTTCCAGTTGAGCCTGACTTAGAAATAGCCTTAAGAGTTATCATTTGCTTAAAAAAATGAAGTTTCCAAAGCTCTGTTTAAAAAAAAAAAAGAGAGAGAGAGAGTATCACAACTTGTGAATACATTCATCTGTTCTTTCAGTCAATAAACATTTACTGAGTCCCTACTGTGTGCCAGGCACTGTACGAGGCACTAGAACTACACAGTCTCCTCTCATAAGGCACTCTGAATCAACTGGTAGGAGTCAGTTGAAACAAAGGGGTTAAGTAAGAAAACGGAAAATTAGAGAGGTCTTCCTGGGGGAGATAACTGCAAAAGCAGTCTTCCAGAATAAATTGAAGCTAAAGGAGTGAGGGGCAGAAGAGAAAGAAGCATTCTAAGCAAAGGAATGCATAAAGTCAAAGAAGCAAGAAACAGCTAGGGGTGACCCAAACTTTAACAGCAGAGGGTGACAACAGGGCATGACTATAGTCAGCAACCACAGAGGGTGACAATCTGGGGTGATTCCAAGAAGCCTAGTGTTGCTGGACCATCAAGCCCTGGGCAGAGAGTGATAAGTTAGGCAGGGGAAGGGTTTCTTTCTTAATTTGGCACTACTGACATTTGGGAAGAGATAATTCCTTGTTGTAGGGGGACGTCCTACACATCGCAAGATCTTTAGCAGCATCTCTGGCCTCTAGTCACTAGCTGCCCGTAGCAACCCCCCACCAGTTGTGACAACCAAGAATGTCTACAGGCACTGTCAGATGTACTTGGGGGCAAAATCACCCTCAGTTGAGAACTACTGGGCTTGAGGGATATGCCAGAGATCCATCAAAAAATATTTCACAATTTTAAAAAGCCTGGATTTTGATTTTAGAGGCAGTGGGGAGCTTTACGCAGAATGGGGAGAGATTCAGACTTGCCTTGTTAATAATAACTGTACTTGACTACTTAACATGTGTCAGGCACTGTGGTAAACTCATCACATGAATTATCTAATTCACACAACAACCGTATTTATAACAATAATAATAGCAACCACTTTTATAGACAGCACTTACTATACTCCAGGCATTTACTCCTAACAGTAACCAGTAAAATTGATACTATTATTATTCTCAGGGTCCCTTGGTGGAGCAAATGGTTGGCAATTCAAGTACACCCAGAGGCACTTGGAAGAAATGTCTGGCAATCTACAGTATTTTTATGCAAATAACGTGCACCCTCTGCATTTGTTTGCCAGCCGCACCTTCCTCCCAAGAGGCACTCTCACAAGCCTCTCAAGCGCTGCCATGCCAATCCTCTTCCACATGTTGCTTAAAAAATAATAATAATAATAAGCATAGTATGCTTACTAAAATACCTCGTAGGAGGAGGGCATGGCCTGCAAACACAGAAGTCACGCTTATTTGCATAAAAACACGGTACTTCCCCAAAAATCAGCCACTAAAAACCCTATGGAGCACAGTTCTACTCTGTTGTGTAAGTTTCTGTAATCAAAAATCAGAACTCACCTAACTTCACAAAGGATAAGAATCAGGGTCAGCACAAAGCTGGCTCCTATGAAGTAGAGGTCAGGCACACCTTCACTCTCCCATTTCTGTACCATTTCTGACACCAGCCATTCCCTACTCCGCCACAGCATTCTCTCTACTTCTCTGTTGGGTACAATAATTTGTTGCAATGGCCACACAGAACTCACAGACCATACTCACAGTTATGGGGTTTTATTAGGGAAGTAGTAAACTCGCCACTGCTAACTGGCCCAGCTCATAGATAGTGTTACAGCTTGGTTAGCTGTCTTAGCTGCGACTTGGGATCAGGATCAACTTGGAAGTACAACTCAGGAGACAGGATCAACTTTGTCAGTCAGGACAGCTTTCAACCAGGACAGCTCTCAGCTCCTTCTTGGCCAAGTTAGCTGATGACCCTTCTCAACCATGCCAGTCAAAGACCCTTTTCAGCTGTGCCTGCAGGAGAAGTCCTTCTCTGCCTTCGCCTCCCCACTGCCAACTGGCCCAAGTCATAGCCAGTGTAGCAGCCCACCTGGCTGCTGCCCTCCTAGCGGCAGCTTTCTGTCATCACCACCAGCTCTGCTGTTAGGCCCCTCTTCTGGGCCTTTCAATGCCAGCTCTGCTACTGGGCCCCTTCCCAGGCTGTTCTACTGCCAGGCCCCTCTAGGTTTTTTTCCTGCTCAGACAAGTGTTACTGCTCTTGTAGCTCCACCAACAAGTGCACAGAGGCTCAGTTCTCTCTCTCCATGAGCCAGTAAGCCCACCACAGCCATCTCTCTCTATGGGCCGGCAAGCTCACCACAGCTGTCTTTTGGCATCTCTTTCTCTCTCTTTCTCTGTCAGACGAACCAGCTCACCGTCTCTCCGTCTTCAATATTACAGCTCTTTCTTCCGGATCTAGGAGGTTGTCAGCTCAGGAACCCTGGGTCCAAAGGACGTGCTGTCTACCAGACTCTTCTTGAAGGTAGTGAGACCGGCCCTTATATTAGCAAACTCCTTGTCAATTTCAAGGCATGGCCCTCTCAGCAGGCTCACAAATCGACCGATCTCTGCAAGTTACTAAATCCTATTGGGTAGTTTTACACACCATTTGCATAGCAAATCAACCAATCCCTGCAAGGTGTATAAAACAGACCAGTCACAGGGTAAACTGTGGTCCAACCAATCATTTTTTGCAGAAGTATAAACCTAAGGCCAGAAAGGCCACATATAAAGAGAAACCCATTGTACTGCACCAGGAAATGTCAATCAACCTGGACAAAAGTAACAAACACTCCCGGGAAGAAAACAACCTGGGAGCCCCCTCTCCAAGTAGCTTCTCCAAAGAGCTAGGGCAAAGGTAACTCCTCAGGGTTTAGGGGGAAATCTCCCAGGTTGTTTTTCCAAAGAACAAAGACAAAAGGCCACATAAAGAAACTAATTTCATTGTTTCCATAATGATCTAGAATCCTATAAGGTATAAGTCACTACTATGATTTCAAAATACATATGTATGAGCACTTATAACATGAACTTAAAAACAGAAATATGTCTACCTTTATAAGGCTCTCTAACATTAACTATAAGTCATTTAAACAAAAAACAAACCCACTGCCATCAAGTCGATTCCGACTCATACAAACCTGTAAATCGTAAGTTGTTTAGTAATTTTCTGAACTTAGAAACATAGACGTATGTGAAGAATGCTGTAAACTATCTTTAAGTGAAATTGACTTTGATCTGACATGCTGTGATAAAAGAAGGCATAACATAGTTAATCTCTGTAAACTAACCTTGAGACATAAGTCTAAACAACCTCTTTTATCTCTAATACTGAAGAAAAGATGCATCATTTAGTTAATCCTTAACTAAAAAAAAACCCAAACCATTGCCATCTAGCAGATTCCGACTCATAGCAACCCTACAGAACACAGTAGAACTGCCCCCATAGGGTTTCCAAGGAGCGGCTGCTGGATTCAAAGTGCCAACCTTTTGCTTAGCAGCTGTAGCTCTTAACCAGTATGACACCAGGGCTACAAAGACATAACATACTAGTCTTTGAAGTCACACTGGCCCTTATTGTGTGGAGCCAAGGTGACAAATTCACTATAAATCATAAATTTCTGCTCACTCACTGAGAGAAAGCAGAGGCAAACACTGAAAGCCGGCTGAGACTGCCCGCCAACACCAACCTCAGACCCTAGCTATGAGGGACCTCCGTCCCGTTTGAGCTATGGTTAAGCCTTCTTCCAGAGACCTCTCGTTAAAGGTAAAAGCCTGAAGTCTAAAGATCTGGACTCTAACCATTCGTAATTGTAATTGTCAAGTCTCATTATCTGGTTCTAAATGAATGTTGTGAGGTCTTACTTGTGTGCCTTGCCATGACTACCTTGCGATAAACTAACGAGTTTATGGTCGAACTGGAGTATCTGTATTAATTTTCTAAGATAAAATCCTACATAACATACTCTAACACACATGGGGTCTCCATGAGTCTGAATCAACTCATTGGTAAATGGTAACAATTATTATGCCCATTTTACAAAAGACGAAATTGAAGGGAAAAAAGGTTAAGTTGACTAAGGTCATAAAGCCAGTAAAAGAACCAAGAATCCTCCTCAGCCTAGTTCCAAAGTCCCCGCTTTTAACACTCCCCTGTAATTACTTTGCAGCTAGCATATGTAATATATATTATATAAAGAAACTGAGGCCTAGGAGAGTTAGCCCAAGGCCCCAAAAGCAAATAAGAAAATGAACCTGGATTTGACCTTGGGTCTATCTGACTGCAGAGCTGGAGCACGATCTTAAGCACTCTGCTCTTCCAGAGTGGATGGCAGATGAAGAGAAAGGGATAGATACAAGAATACTTAGGAAGTAAAATCAGGAGCACTTGGCTATTTGTGAAGAAAAAGGAGTGGAAGGAATTGAGGACACCCAATTTTCCATGACCGACTGGATAAAAGGTGCTGTCACCAGCTGAGGTCGAGAACATAAAAGGCAGCACAATCCAAAAAAAAATTGTCAGATCTCAAATACCAACGAGAATCAATGTTTCAAAGTCTTTGTTGCTTACTAAAAATCCAATAGATAATTTTACATATTTCTAAAAATAGGAGAAAACTAGAACCTATCTTCTGTAAGTGAAAGGCTCAAAATTATTACTGAAAATGGAAAGGAACAAACCTGAAAGAGATTTCTGAGCTTGGACAGAATTTGACAGACAACATGACACAAAGGAAGAAAAGGAATGGTGTTCCAATCTCCTTAATTCAAGCATAGATTCTAATCTCATAAACTACAAAAGTGGTTCTTACACTTCAGTGTTTCACACATTCCCTAACATTATCTAATGAAGGCTATAAACCATCTCCCCATCCCACTCCAAATGCAAAAATTTTGCATCTAATTATAGGAATGGGAAGGCATAAACCCCCGGAAGCTGGTCCATGAACCTCAGGTTCAAAACGTCCGCTCTAAATTCTAAGCTCTCTTAGAGAAAACACCTCTAGCAACAATACATAATTCAGGAGCCTGTCACAAGCTCAGCTCATCTAAAACTGATCATGGTCTTCCATTGCTCCACCCACCAAAAATCAGTTTTCTTCCTAAACCTCCCCATTTGTGTTATGATCCTATCATTCCCCTCACTGGGGGCTGGCAAAACAGAAACCTTCGACTACTTCCTCCCCTTTGCCTCTCATGTTCGGTTTGTTGTCACCAAAACAGAAATGCCTCAAATTAGTCCATGCCTTTCCAAACTGCTCACGTCCCTCAGTCTCAAGCAAATACTGCAGCTGCTGCTTAATCAACAGGATATAAATACGCAAGCAATGCATTTGTAAATGAAAAGTTAGATCTAGATACTGGAGTTACAAAAAAATTTCTACTCTCAAGCTCACAGATATTGGGGGTGAGGAGTCCATAAAACAGGAAATTAAAATGCAATGTGAAAAGATGCATGATAAAAGTCCTTATAACTCAGATGGCAGAATAAACAAGGCTCTTAAAAGCGCATCCAAAGATCCATTTCCCAAAAAACTCCAGGTCACCTCATAATTCCCATGGTTATTACCATACACTTACTACTAGCCGTCTTGCTTTGTCTTTCAGTCGTTCTATGTGTTTATATATTGTCTCCAAAAATAGAAGCCGAACTCCCTGGGGGTAGACACCGATACGGATTTATCTATCTCCCCACTGTCCCACACTGTGTCTTACCCACAGCAGGAACACGATCAATACTTTATCAATGGGCCGAACTAAAGGGACGAAGCAGAAAAGAAAAACAGTCACCCAAGCTAATAGGAGTGGCTGGACTACGCACACCTAGGTAATATACAAGTCAAAAGGGCAGAGACCCAATCTGAATTTCAGAAAAGCAAACCACGCTTCTTTCCAAAGACCACGGGGGTCTCCCATAAGCAGCCTAAGCGCTGCAGATGGCGTGTGGCCGAGGGAAAGCTCACCCAGATTAAAAAAAAAAAAAAAGGCTTCTTCCAACCTCCTCAAACACGCGCGGACGCCTCCGCCACCCACTAGTCCCGGAAGAGGGGACCAGAATGACAAGACGCCGCTTCTCTACCCCCTTAAACCGGCGTGCCAAGGGCCGCAGGTCATGCAGAGACCGCCGGGGTCTGCGGGCGCTTCCCCTCACCTTCCTTCTCTTACCTGCTTGGCCAAGAACCTGCCCAGCTCGCTGCGGCTCTTCTCGTTCTTACCAGCGATTATCCGCAGCGGGGCGGCCGCCACCTCCAGTAAGAGGTGCTCCATGGCCCCTGGCCCTCCGCCCCGGACGGTCCCCGCTCCCTGCTTTGTGCTCAGCGCTCCCAAATCGCCGAGGTCCCGGTACCCGAGCTGTCACGGACTACGCCCCCAGGGAAAGCGGTCGCCGCAGCTAAGCAGACACGGGGCGAGCTGCCGCACACGTGGGGGAGCACACGGCGCTCTGCGTCATCAGCCCGCGACAGCGACGGCGGGCAGGCCCTGGCCCCCGCCTGAGCGGAGGCGGAAACGCTGAACGTCACTGTCGCGCCAGTTCCGGGAGGGGAATCTAATCAGAAATGTCAGCGGCAGAGCTGATTGGATGCATGTAGTGACGCGGCTTCCAGAGACCGCTGGCTAGCACGTGGCGGGAAAGCAAGACAGAGTCTGCTAGGCCGAAGAAGCATGTCGCTGAGGGCATGCGATCCTCAGCCCATCAAGCCTACCCCACGCCTTACACACAAAAAGGGTGTGAAAGAAAAGCAAAGACCCTTTGACCCAGTAATTCCACCTCTAGAGCGCTAGCCTACGGAAATTCGCACTTAATTGTGATAAACACGCCCATTGCCATTGAGTCGGTTCCAACTCCTAGCGACCCTATAGGACAGAGTAGAATTGCCCGATAGGGTTTCCAAGGAGCGGCTGGTGGATTCGAACTGCTGACCTTTTGGTTAGCAGCCAAGCTCTTAACCACTGCTCCACCAGGGCTCCATTCTTAATATAATTATTGGAAATAAATCTTTATCAGTTGAGGAATATTTAAATAAAGTATGGTATGTACATTACAGAATGTTCTTGAAGCCGTTAAAAAGAGTGGGGTAGAAGAGTAAAATTAAACTGCATTTATGTGAAGTTCAAGAACAAGCAAAACTAATGAATAGTAAAGACAGACCAGTAGTTGCATTTGGGGAGTATTATTGACTGCGAAGGACCTGAGGGAATCTCCTAGGGTGATGGAAATGTTCCAAATCTTCACTGGGATGTCATTACCTGTATAGATACATATGTAAACAATCAAACAATTGTACACTTAATGCACTCAGTGTAAATTTGTACCTCTAAAAAGTTTTTTAAAGGGGGATAGATCTTTCCATACTGACATGGACAGATCTCCAAAATATATTAATAAAGTGAAAATGGCAAGCTAAAGAATGCTGCATATAGTAGAATTCAGTTTTTTGAAAGCATATTTGAATTTGAATTTTGTCTTAGGGTTTGAATGTTTGCTTCTGGGAAATCTCACAGTCAAGCAAGACTTTCCAAAAGAGTAAACTGGGAAATGATGCAGAATAAATTTGCAAGTAGATAACATAAGAACACTTCCAAGAAGATTGAGAAAGTTCTCTGAGTATTTAGCAGCACAGTGGATGAAAAGAGACCCACACCGAAGTACATGATCATTAAAGAGCACTGGGGACTAAGAGAAGCTTGTAAGAATCCACCAGAAAGAGAGAGAAAAAAGGAGAGAGAGAAGATTAATACAAAACAAGGACCAAAAATCAGAGCGGCATTAGACTTCTTACAGCAACATGGGAAATTACTAGTGGGAGAATTATTTCTCATCTAGCATTAAATACCCTGGTAACTATCAATCCATTTTAGCATTTTCTAAGACACAAAAGGGCTCAAAAATGTGATTGTGTTATCGTGCATGCTTTCTCAGGAATCTGTTAAAAGAGGGGCTTCTTTATAAAAGAGTGTAAACCAAAAAGAGGAAGAAATTAAATCTAGGAAACGAGGGACTCAGCACAGAAAGAAAAAGGTAAAACAAATCCTCAGGATGACTGTTAAGGGGGATCTCAAAACTTTCACCTGAGCAGCAGCAGGAATATTAACAGCTGTGGGGTGACTAAATTAATTGTTGTTGTTTTAGGTGACCTCAAGTCAGTCTCGACTCATAGCAACCCTATGTACAAAAGAAGGAAACACTGCCCGGTCCTGCACCATCCTCAGTCTTTGCTATGCTTGAGCCCATTGTTGCAGCCACTATGTCATTCCACCTTGTTGAGGGTCTTCCTCTCTCTAGCTGACTCTCTACCAAGCATGATGTCCTTCCCCAGAGACTGGTCCCACCTGATAAAATGTCCACAGTACATGAGATGAAGTCTTGCCATGTTTGCTTATAAAGAGTATTCTGGCTGTACTTCTTCCAAGACAGATTTGTTCGTTCATCTGGCAGTCCATGGTATATTCAATAATCTTTGCCAACGCCATAATTCAAAGGCATCGATTCTTCTTCAGTCTTCCTTATTCACTGTCCAGCTGAGGCAGTTGAAAATACCATGGCTTGGATCAGGTGCACCTTATCCCTCAAAGTCACATCTTTGCTTTTTAACACTTTAAAGAGTTCTTTTGCAGTGGCTTTGCTCAAGGCAATGTGTCGTTTGGTTTTTTGACTGCTGCTTCCATGGGAGTTGATTGTGGATCCAAGTAAAATGAAATCCTTAATATATCCTAGAGGATTAAGAGCCATCACACAAATAGGAGAGATATATGCACACTCATGTTCACTGCAGCATTATTCAAAATAGCAAAAAGATGGAAACAACCTAAGTGCCATCAACAGATGAATGGATAAACAAACTATGGTATATACACACAATGGAATACTACCCAATGATAATCGACAATGATGAATCTGTGAAACATCTCACCACATGGATGAATCTGGAGGGCATTATGCTGAGTGAAGTAATTCAATCACAAAAGGGCAAATACTGCATAGCAGAAGTCCATGGGTTTATACATCATATGTGCTATCAGGTTCAATTATAATCAGTATGTTTTGTTGCCAATTAAGGGCATTGCTACATGACACTGAATGAATAATTTCTTTTAGAAGGGTCAGCACAAAGCTGGTTCCTATGAGGTGGATGCTAAAGATGTCTGAAATGTCCAACTTTTCCAAACTGCTGTACCACTCCATCATCTGTAACATCAGCTACTCCTCCCTTCAGTACGCTCCCTCCCATCTTTGGGTTCTGTAATTCGCTGCAGTGTTTCACAAAACTCACAAACTGTCAAGGAAATGCCTCATGCAGTTGTGGAAGCTGGTAAGTTCCAAATCCATGGGTCAAGCACCAGGCTGGAGGCTTCTCCCAACCCATGTGGCTGCAGGGGCTGATGAACCCAAATCAGCAGGTCCGATGATAGGCTGTTGGCCCACAAGGCTGTGGAAACTCATGAATCAAGTCAGACAATAGGCTGCTGGCTCAAGTTCCAAGAACTGCAGGTCAGATTATGATGAGACAGATGCAGGATACAGAGCAAGAGACAGAGCTTTGCTAGAGCATTTATACATATGTTGCCATTGAGTTGATTCCAACTCATAGTGACCATATAGGACAGAATAGAACTGCCCCACGGGGTTTCCAAGGAGTGACTGGTGGATTTGAACTGCTGCCTTTTGAGTAGCAGCCACAGCTCTTAACCACTGTGCCATCAGTGCTTCATATATATATTGGATACAGACCATACTTACAAGGAAACTTCCCTTACTTGAACAAGGCAGTAGAAGGGTGTGACTTGAATAAGGGTGGTAAACATGGTGACTGGGGTAAGGATGGTGACTTGAGTCATACCTTCTAGTAAGGTGGTGACTCAAGATACATCCCATTATAGTCCTGCCTCATTAACATAACAGACAATTCACTCCCAAATGGGACCATAGGCATAGAGGGTAGAATTTACAAAACATTACAAAATGGATAATTACATCAGATCACAAAACAGAGGACAATTACATCAGACCACAAAATAGAGGCTGACTACATCATTATATAACTGCCAGATTATGTCATCACATAACTGCCAAGCCACTGAAAATCATGGCCCAGCCAAGTTGACACAGAATCTTAACCGTCACAGTTTCCATATACCTTATTTGTATTAGCAGCAAGCTGTCCAATCCCCTTCATGGGCCACAAGAAGTTTATTTACATAGTCCTAACCAATCATTGTGTGCGAGTCACAAGACTGGCTAGAAAGGTATTAAGTAATTCACTGCACCACAGATATATTAATATTTTGCTAATTTATAGAGATTTAAATGATTGCCAATTAGGGCATGAAATATTTACATTCTTGTTTACATGTTTCAAGGCTGAGTTAATTAATTAAAAATTATGGGAATTTTTTAGTGATATTTTTATGTTTTGTTAATTTATAGAGGTTTGGTTAATGTTACATTCCACTATCACAGAGTGCAGTTGTACAGCCTAATTTCAGAAAGTTATTTATGATATATTTTATCTATTTCCAAGGTTAAAACAACTTTCTAATGACTTACAGTTAATAGTTAGACAGCATTGTAGAAATATATGCTTCTATTTCTAAATTCAGAAATTCTCTATTTCTAACTTTGCAGTATAAGAGATGAATACATAGGTGTTTAAAAGCATTATAAAGCATTATAACGTGTGTGGTTGGTAACTAATGTCACAAAACAGTAAGTGTACTAACTGTTTAATGAGAAGCTAATTTGTTCTGTAAACTTTCATCTGAAGTACAATAATAAATTTTAAAAGAGAGAAAAAAATAACAGTGTAAAAAGCATTATAGAAGCATACATAATAGCGACTTACACGTCTTAAGACCATTATAAAATCAGATGTGATTTGAGAGTATACAGAAAGCATACATAACAGATACCATTTCACATCCATTAGAATTGCTATAGTAAAAAAAAGAGAAATAACAAGTGCTCGTGAAGATGTGGAGAAACGGAAGCCATCATATATTCTCAGTCTCATAATACACACAATATACTCTCAGAATTACTACTATGACCAACAAACTTACTAAGTGGCAATTAAGATTTGTTTGCAGTTTTTTGTTGTGTTCTGTTTTGTCTTTAGATTGAGGCTATGTACAGTAAAACTACTGTGTTTCAAAGTTACTTGCAATAGCTCCCCCCCACCTCTTATGAGTGGTTATATTATTATTTTGAAACACAGATAAGGTCATTGGTTTTTGTTTGTATTTAGACTTCATTTTAAGTTGAAAAGTAAGAAACATTGATTAGTTGCTAAAAGTCTTAGAATGTCTAAAAGGACTTGAGATTCACTGCATTTATTCATTTAATTTATTAGAATCATAGGAGATGTTGAGGTACTCAGAAAGCTTTACTTATCAGGGTTTTTGTTTGTCCTGTCAGTATTTGAAGTGTTTAAAAAACAGATCAAATGTATTACATATACAAATGGAGTTAAAAGTATTGAAAATAATGTGACTATAGTTTGTAAATGAGAGGCATTGGTGATTCAATGGTAGAATTCTTGCCTTCCGTGTGGAAGACCGGAGTTCATTCCCAGCCAATGCACCTCACGTGCAGCCACCACTCATCTGTCTTTGGAGGCTTGTGTGTTGCTATGATGCTGAACAGGATTCAGTGGAGCTTCCAGACTAAGATGGACTAAGACAGGCCTGGTGACCTATTTCTGAAAATCAGCCAATGAGAACCCTACAGATCACAATAGTGACCAATCATGGAGTTTGTACAGGACTAGGCAGCGAGCGAGGGCCAACTTGATGGCCTCCTCTGGCTCTTTATTTTCATATTTCCTGTAACAATTTTAATAAAACTCTACATGTATCATCACTGTTCCAATTAGGCTGTGTAACAAATTAACTTAAAATTAAATGCCTTAAAACAACAGCCATTTTATAATATTTCACCATTTGGAGGATCAGGAATTTGACAGGGCTCAACTGGGCAATTCTGCTCCCTGAGGTGTTTACTGAGATCATTCAGTAGTGTTCAGCTAGTGTATGGACTGGTCTGGAAGGTCTGAGACAGCTTCACTCATATGTCAATATTTTTAGGAAACAGGGATACCAGTCTAGCGGGGTGGAAGGAAGTAGAAAATTTCTGAGGATATAATACCTGAATTCGTCTCATAGAACTTGTGCGAACCAAGAGGCAGGGCCTGCGCTCTTGATTGTTGGGAAGTAAAATAAAGCCACTCCTTGGTTACTTCATGTAAAGCCTCCCCACCTTGATTCCCAGCCGCTGCCTCCCATTTGTCCATCATGTTGTTGTTGGCTGCCCTGGGGTAGATTCGGACTCACTGTTGCTGTTGCTGTTAGGTGCCCTCCAGTCGGTTGGACTGGTAGGGACCCTATGTACAACAGAACAACAGAAGGAAACACTGCGCAGTCCTGCACCATTCCCAAAATCGTTGCTATATTTGAGTCCATTGTTGCAGCCACTGTCAATCCATCTCGTTGAGTGTCTCTTCCTCTTTTCCCTGACCCTCTACCAAGCATGATGTCCTTCTCCAGAGACATGATGTCCTTCTCCAGTTTTCTACTCCCTTCCACCCCACTAGACTGGTATCTCATTCTCAAGTTCCCAATATCCAGGGCTAAACTGTTTGCCTATCATCCAGAAAGGCGGCAGAGGGCGAGGAACAATGCTTATTTGTAGTTATCGATCCAGCGCCCAACATCATGTCTAGTATACAGTTAGTTGACTCTCAACAGAATTTGGAGAATAAGGGACTATGAGACTAAATGGACTCAACCGCGAAGGGTTTTGGTTCTCACGGTTTACTTTCCCTTTTATTGGAGAGCTTCTCCCCGACTCCACCCCTACCACGCTCAGGTCCCGCCCCTTCCGCAGTGAAGCCCCGTCCCGTCTCTCGTCCCCGCCAGTTTAGGTCCCGCCTCTTTCCCCCTCGGACTCTCAGAAGACTACGGAAGTTTGGCGCCAACCGTGGGTTTTTTTTTTTCCTCCCAAAGGCGGGAACTAGTTATGTGCGCCGGGACGCGCCTTGCGTCTGATCTGATTGGCCTTGGACTCTTAGTCCCGCCTCCGCGCCCTGACTGCGCTCTGGCATTGGTAGAAATGCCAGGGAACCCTCCGTGTCCAGAAAGGAACCCGGGCTGTCGTGGGCCGGACAGGACGAGTAAGTTGCTGTGGGGGTCTCTTCCGACCGGGGCTGCTGGGTAAAAGGCTGCATGGTGCGGTAGTGCCTGCTGGGTGCCCGGCGGCCTCCGGGGAGCCAGAGTCGGAAGGCGACCACCTGGGGCGGCAGAGCTGGTGGGGGAAGGGCCGCGCTTGACAACCGAGGGACTCAGGTAGCGCATTCCCGCCGCCCACGGGTGCAGCTTCTGTTGCGCTCCGCGCCCCTCTGTGGTCGCCCGAGATGGTCCGGGCATGGGTTGGGATCCAACTCACTCAGGAATTGCCTTTCCGACCCGCTACTCCCCACCTCCACTCGAAAAATCAATATTGCATTGGGGCGTTATCTTAAAAGCTTTCGAAAGGGATTCCCTAGAGGAATAGGTTTTTCTGAGCGTCTGGTGGTCGTAGATGTTGGTTGCTTTCGAGACTGTTGTCCACAGAGAAATTATTTATTTGCATCTCTTCAGCTCCTAGAACCTTGCTCGACTAGGCCTCTAACTCAGATGGGAATGTGGAATTCACAGGCTCTAAGGATTTGTGCTTCAGGGGTCAAGTTGGTTTTGACTGCTTTTTCCCTGGCCTTGCCCATTCTCCACAGCTCCAACTCCAGACCTTTTGCCTCTCAAGGCCCCTCCCCCATCTTACTCAGCTCCTCTTTGGTTGGAGGAAGAGAGTGGCTTTAAGAGGAAGAATTTTCTCATCTTTCTTCCCCAAATTGTCTTCTCCCACTGTATTCTGCCGTTTTACAACAAGAGGTGGTCCCCTTTCAAAAACAAAAACACTTCACTCTAATGAATATTCTTAATTTTGGATATTTGCTTTTGGAGATAGATGTTGGAATCTCATCTCACCTCTGCTACTTACCAGCTGTTTGACCTTGGTCAGATTTCTTAATCGCTTGTGTCTGTTTTCCTCATCTGTAAAATGGGGAATAGTATGTACCTCATAGGACTTTTGGGAAGATTTAAAGTTAATGATGTATTTAGAGATTTATGTCAGTGCCTGGCACATAGTATACGGTATATGGTAGCTTTTTGGTATTATTTTTCCCATACATCTTTCTGAATTTTGCTGTATTGGTTAGCCTTTCCCACGGCCTAAAAATACAGGCTTACCTTCTCTTTTTTATGCTTTTTCTCTATAAATGCTTGTTTCTTTCCCTCAATTTTAAAAAATAAAATTTCTCTTTAGACTGCCTTTTAAGACATTGTCTTATCACAAATGGCAGGGTGATCTTCCCTTATCTGCTTCATCTTCACATCTGAATCTATTGAAATCAAAAGATTAGGAGTGATCTTGGCATACTTGTATTTTATAGTCATGGTTGACAACTTTTTAAATCCTGTGTCTATACTTTTCACAGGTGTAACACTATCAGTAGCAACTGTCATTACTATATACTGAGACCTTCTGTTGGTAGAAGGTGAGAGTGTGTGTAAAAAAGTCCCCCTCTTCCCAAAAGATTCTGATGAATACTCCTCGCTCCTTCCCTCCCTTCCTGGAGAATCACTGACATTTGTGATTTCAAGAGTGTAATCTCAACTATCACCAAGACACTGATGTTCCCTAAATCATAATGTCTACCATTTGTCTTCTGTGCTGCATAGTGCAGTTTCCAGCTGCCTATTAGACATTTTTACTGAATGTTCCACAGGTAATTTACCATGTTGATTTTGGTATTCCATCTCAGTTAAAAGTATGACCATCCACCTTGTTATCAAAGCTATGAACTTCAGCGTCCTTAGCAAGTTGGACATTTCATTAATTCCACAGGTTTTTGAATTTTTTTTCATTACCTCTCGTCTTAGTTATCTAATGCTGCTATAACAGAAATACCACAGTGGATGGCTTTAACAAACAAATTTATTCTCTCACTGTCTAGAAGGCTAGAAGTCCGAATTCAGGGTGCCAGCTCCAGGGAAAGGCTGTCTCCCTCTGCTGGCTCCAGAGGAAGGTCCTTGTCATTAATCGTCCCATGTTCTAGGAGCTTCTCAGTGCAGAGACCCTGGGTCCAAAGGATACGCTTGTTCTTGGCTTTTCTTGCTTGGTGGTAATGAGATCCCTTTCTTCTCTGCTTGCTTCTCTCTTTTGTATCTCAAAAGAGATTGACTCAAGATACAACCTAATCCTGTAGATTGAGTCCTGCTTCATTGACATAACTACCTCTAATCCTGCCTCACGTTAACATCATAGAGATAAGATTTACAACAGGTAGGAGAATCACATCAGATCACAAAATGGTGGACAACCACACAATACTAGGACTCATAGCCTACCCAAGTTGACACACATTTTTGGGGGACACAATTCCCTAACACCTACCAATATTCCAGGGCCTGTGCTGAGAGCTGGAAATACACTGATGAACAGAATAGAGGTGGTCCAGGTTTTCATGGAGCTTACAGTCCAGTGGTGAGATGAACATTTCTCCAGGCACCTCACAAAAAAATGTTGTCATAAACTGTGATAAGAGGCCATGTAGGAAGAGAATACAGTGGTATACATATGTACAACAGAGGGCCTGTACTGGTCGGAAGGAGGGTGACCAGGGAAGGCACAAGTATTACTTAAGCCAAATTACCAAGATGAGTTAACTTAGGTGAAGGGAGAGTATCAAGAAAGGAGCACTCTCTGCAGAGGATCCTATGGTAGGAAGGAACAAATAGCATGTTCATGGAGCTGAAAGAAGGCCAGTGTTGTCAAAGCAGACTGCTCGGGAATGGGGGAGAATAATGGAAGCTGAGGCTGGAAGGATGGGCAGAGAATTGTAAGTAGGGCTTTGTAAGAAGAATTGTGACAAAATTTGGTCTTTATCCTAAGATCAACAGGACACTGTAGGGTTTTAAGCAGAGGAGAGAACATGACCAGATTCTGAAAAGACAGTTTAGTCTGTGGTATGAAGAACAAATTGAAATGGAGAAGAGTGGACATTTGAATACCACTTCCATTATTAAATCTTGTTGATTCTACTACAGAAATCTGTCATATCTGCTCCTTGTCCTTATTTCCACTACTACTAGCTTAGAATGACTCCTCATATTCTTCTCAACTGTTTTAATAGTCTTTCCTATCTCCCTTGCCAGTCTATTTTCTATGCTCTTCTTGCCAGTTAAATTTCTAAAATGCAGATTTGATCATGATATTTCCTTATTCCTTACTGGATGAAGTATAAGTATTTTAAAATTAAGTCTCTTAATGGAGTAATAATACATCACCTGACTTTTTAAACTTCATCTCTCACTCCTTGCCTTCAAACATTCTAATCTGTGAGTTTTCATACCCTCACTTGCTTGTGAGCTTATGGATAGTTGTGGTGCGGAGCGAAGTCGGGGAGATGGTATCAGGAAGTGTGTTTGACTGAACCTTAGGACTTTTTAAACTGTGTGGTAAATGATGGGACTAGAAAGGCAGGTGTTGGTGTATACCGAGGTAAGAGGTTTTTCTTTATTCACTAGATGTTGGGAAGTAATGGAAAGTTTTTGAGCAGTAAGTAATATCAGCAGGATTGCTTTAGAAGAACTAACCAACAGTTGTGTGTAGCATGTACGTGGAGTGGGGAGATGTTTAGGTAGTGTTATGAATTGAATTGTGCCCCCCCAAAATACGTGTTGTAAATCCTACTGTACCTGTGGTTATAATCCCATTTGGGAATAGGGTTTTCTTTGTTATGTTAATGAGGTAGTATTAGTGTAGACAAAAAAACCCGATGCCATCAAGTTGATTCTTACCCATAGTGACCCTAGAGGACAGAGCAGAACTGCCACGTAGGGTTTCCAAGGAGCGGCTGGTGGATTTGAACTGTCTTTGGTTAGAAGCCGTATCACTTAACCATTGTGCCGCCAGGGCTCCAAATTAATCTAGGGTGTGTGATAAGTCAATCTCTTTTGAGATTTAAAAGAGTAGATTAAGCAAGCATCAGAAACACAGATGGGGAAGATAGATGCCACACCACATGAAATCTGTGAGGAACCAAGAAACAAAAGCTGAAAAGACACAAGGACCTTCCCCCAGAGCCAAAAAGAAAGCCTTCCCTTAGAGCTGGTGCCCTGAATTCGAACTTCTAGCCTCCTAAACTGAGAAAATACTTTCTGTTTGTTAAAGCCCCCCACTTGTGCTATTTGTGTAATAGCAGCACTAGATAACTAAGACAGGTAGCTATAGTGGTGGCCTGAAACAAATTGAAATGGCAAGGAGTGGGGAGAGATGGGAGAAACATTGCAGGGGTAGGCTATTATGGAATGTCAGTGCTACTCAAAGAAACAGATGTCAGAAGCTAAGCAGATGCTGATGGATCTTTTTGGTTGTTTTGAAGTTGGTGAGTTTGTGCGTACAGGAATGTGTTTATTAAGCTTTAGCATCTCATTGCTGACATTTGGTTTGTGTTTTAGTACAAGCGGTTCATGATTTTTAAGCATTCTGAAGGGGCAGCAGAGGAGTCTATAGATCTGGTACTCCTTACTTTTTGTGGCAGTAGTTGCTTGCTCACCCCCACCCCCCACCTTGTCTTGCTCAGCAGTTGTTTACCTCAAAGAGATACCTTTTTTTTTGGCAGTTGTAGAAAATAAGATATCAATGCCCAGGAGTTCATTACCTTAGGGAAGTGTTGTAGTGGAACAACTTTCACCAAAGCCTTCCACAACAAAGAGATTTTTATTGTGACATAATAAAAAAAACAAATTTGGAGATTGGCTGCAAGCACTCAGGCTATAAACAGACCAAAATACAAAGAAGTACAGTCTGTAAGTATTTCTTATACAATTTTGACAGGTGCTAATTCATTATGAGTAAATTAACTTACAGACTATAATTTGTTAAAGATGAAGAACTAAGATCATGATTAGGTGACCTTTTCTTGTTTTTCTTTTCTAACAATTTGATCTCTTGGATCAGGGGTCCTGGGTCTGTTATATGATGGTTGTTTTTTATTTAATATGTGGGCTACATATGATATTGGGTAGATTTTTAACTTGCTTCCTGAGGTAAATTGTTATTTAGTTTTGGTATGCATGTCCACTGTCCATTGAACCAGTTAGAGCACTCTGTCCCATTCCTTTGATGTAATTTCCTATTGTTTTAAGCTTTTCAGATTCTGAAAGACAAGTTGGCCTTTTGTGGTTATGGCCTGCTATGGTTAGGTTAGCCCTTTATCAGAAGTATTCAAATACATTTTTACTAGTGCCCAATTGTTGTTATTGTAGGTTGCATCCACTTGGTTTCGACTCATAGTGACCCTGTGTACTACAGAACGAAATACTGCCCAGTCCTGCACTGTCCTCACAGTCGTTGGCGGTTTGAGCCACATTATTGCAGCCACTGTCAATCCGTTTCGTTGAGGGTCTTCCTCTTTTTCACTGACTTCCTACTTTACCAAGCATGATGTTCTTCTTCAGGGACTGGTCCCACCTGATAACATGTCCAAAGTACATTTATAACTAGTTATATGTTGAAATTGTAATAACCACAGTCCTGTGTCTTTAGGCCTGCACTTTTCTTGGTAAGTTAGGCTAAGTGGGCTTTGAGTTGAGGGCCTTTGGGACCTTACTTTTTTTAAAAATTTTATTGTGCTTTAGGTAAAAGTTTACAATACAAAATAGTTTCTCATTCAGAGATTTATACACACATTGTTTTGTGACATTGGTTGCAGTCCCCACAATGTGTCAGCACTCTCCCCCTTTCCCTTTCCACTCCGGGTTCCCCTTGTTCATTTGTCCAATTTTCCTGTCCCTGCTTTCTCATCTTTGCTTTTGTGCAGGTGTTGCCCATTTGGTTTCGTATACTTGATTGAACAAAGAAGCACGTTTCTCATGTGTGTTTCTCACATGTGTTACTATCTAATCTTTGACAGAAAAGTGGACTTTGGGAGTGGCTTCAGTTTTGAGTTAGCAGAGTGTCTGGGGGTGATTGTTTCAGGGTAAACGAATAATTTCTTTTATAAGTATCAGCACAAAGCTAGTTCCTATGAGGCGGAGATTAAAGATGTCCCAAATGTCCAACTTTTCCAAGCTGCTGTACCACTCCACCTCTAACATCAACTACTCCCTCTCCTCTCAGTACTCTCTCTCCTGTCTTTGGGTTCCCTAATTTGCTTCAATGTCTTGCAGAACTCACGAACCATATAAAGGAAATGGCTTACATGGTTTGGAGGCTGGCATATCCCAAATTCATGAGTCAGGCATAGGCTTCTCCTGATCCACATGGCTGCAGGGCTGACAAACCCAAACTGTCAGTTCAGACCACAGGCTGCTGGCCCACAAGGCTGCAGAAGCTGGCGAATCAGGTCACACGATAGGCCCTTGGCCCAAGGAGCTGTGGAGGCCAGCGAAGGATTGGCAGGTCAGACAGTAAGCCTCTGGCTGGAGTCCCAAGAAGCAAAGGTCAGTTGATCACGAACTGGATGCGGGATCCAGATAGAGCGAGCCTTGCCAGGACACACATATATCTTAGATGCAGGCCACACCCCAAGGAAGCGCATTACTTTAGTAAGGGTGGGACTTGAGTTATGCCTTCCTGCAAGGCTGCTGCCCGAGACACACCCTACACCAATCCTGCCTTGTCAACAGGTAGAGGTCAGGATCCACAACACATAAAATGGAGGACAACCATACAATATTGAGAATCATAGCCTAGCCAGGTTGACACATAACCAACCATCACAGCTTCCATATACCTTATTTGCATAGTCCCACTGAATCATTGTGTGTGAGTCACAAAGATCATGGCTAGAACGGCCATATTAAGTAGTTCATTGCACCGCACAAGATTTTGGGACCTTCATCTGCTGATTTGGCATGACTGAAAATGAGAAGAAACAGCTGCAAACATCATTAATAATAGGAATGTGGAATGTACGAAGTACGAATCTAGGAAAATTAGAAATTGTCAGAAATTAAATGGAATGCGTGAAGATTGATATCGTAGGCATAAGTGAGCTGAAATGGACTGGTATTCGCCATTTTGAATCAGACAATCACATGGTCTGCTATGCTGGGAATGACACATTGAAGAGGAATGACATCACATTAATCGTCAAAAATAATATTTCAAGATCTATCTTGAAGTACAGTCCTGTCAGTGATAGGATAATATCCATATGCCTACAAGGAAGACAGTTAATATGACTATTATTCAAATTTATTCACCAACCACTAAGGCTAAAGATGAAGAAATTGAAGATTTTTACCAACTTCTGCAGTCTGAAATGGATCAAACGTGCAATTAAGGTGCACTGATAATTACTGGTGATTGGAATATGAAAGTTGGAAATGAAGAAAGATTGGTAGTTGGAAAATATGGCCTTGGTTATAGAAATGCTGGAGATCACATGATAGAATTTTGCAAGACTAACGACTTCTTCACTGCAGATACCCTTTTTTTCAATGACATCAATGACAGCTATACACGTGGACCTTGCCAGATGGAGCACACAGGAATCAAATTGATAACATCTGTGGAAAGAGATGATGGAAAAGCTCAATATCATCAGTAAGAGTAAGGCCAGGGACTGACTATGGAATAGATAATCAATTGCTCATATGCAAGTTCAAGTTGAAACTGAAGAAAATTAGAATAAGTCCACAAGAGCCATAGTATGACCTTGTGTATATTGCATCTGAATTTAGAGACTGTCTTAAGAAGGATTTGACACATTGAACACTAATGACCGAGGACCAGATGAGCTGTGGAATGACATCACATACATCATACAGGAAGAAACAAGAGGTCGTTAAAAAGACAGGAAAGAAAAAGAAGACCAAAATGGATGTCAGAAGAGACTCTGAAACTTGCTCTTGAATGTCAAGTAACTAATGTGAAAGAAATGATGAAGTAAAAGCTGAACAGAAGATTTCAAAGGGCGGCTCGAGAAGACAAAGTATTATAATGACATGTGCAAAGACCTGGAGTTAGAAAACCAAAAGAGAAGAACATGCGCGGCATTTCTCAAGTGAAGAGAGCTGAAGAAAAAATTCAAGCCTCAGGCTGCAATACTGAAGGATTCTACAGGGAAAATACTGAACAACGCAGGAAGCATCAAAAGAAGATAGAAGGAGTACAGAGTCACTGTACCAAAAAGAATTGGTCAACCTTCAACCATTTCAGGAGGTAGCATATGATCAAGAATCGATGGTACTGAAGGAAGGGGTCCAAACTGTACTGAAGGCATTGAAGAAAAACGAGTCTTCAGGAATTGAGAGAATACCAATTGAGATGTTTCAACAAACTGATGCAGCTCTGGAAGTGCTCACTCGTCTGTGCCAAGAAATTTGGAAGACAGCTACCTGACCAACTGACTGGAAGAGATCCGTATTTATGTCTGTTCCCAAGAAAGGTGGCCCAAATGAATGCAGAAATTATCAAACAATGTCATTAATATCACACACAAATAAAATCTTGGTGAAGATCATTCAAAAGCGGTTGCAGCAGCACATTGGTAGGAAACTGCCAGAAATTCAAGCTGGATTCAGAAGAGGATGTGGAACAGGGGATATCATTGCTGATGTTAGATGGATTCTAGCTGAATGCAGAGAATACTAGAAAGATGTTTACCTGTGTTTTATTGCCTATGCAAAGGCATTTGACTGTGTGGACCATAACAAATTATGGATAACATTGTGAAGAATATAAATTCCGGAACACTTAATTGTCCTCATGGGGAACGTATACATAAACGAATAGGCAGTTGTTCAGACAGAACAAGGGGATACTGCATGGTTTAAAGTCCAGAAAGGTGTGCATCAGGGTTGTATCCTTTCACCATAGCTATTCAATCTGTATGCTGAGGAAATAAAGATGCTGGACTGTATGAAGAATGGGGCATCAGGATTGGAGGAAGACTCATTAACAACCTGCGATATACAGATGACACAGCCTTGCCTGCTAAAAGTGAAGAGGACTTGAAGCACTTACTGGTGAATGATGAAGATCACAACTACAGCCTCCAGTACAGATTACACCTTAACATCAAGAAAACAAAAATTCTCGGACTGAACCAATAAGCAACGTCATGATAAACGTAGAAAATATTGAAGTTGTTAAGGACTCCATTTTACTTGGATCCACAGTCAACACTCATGGAAGCAGCAGTCAAGAAATCAAATGACATATTGTCTTGGGCAAATCTGCTGCAAAAGACCCTTTTAAAGCGTTAAAAAGCCAAGATGTCACTCTAAGGACCAAGGTGTACCTTACCCAAGCCATGGTGTTTTCAGTGGCATCATATGCATGTGAAAGCTGGACAGTGAATAAGAAAGACTGAAGAAGAATTGATGCCTTTGAATTGTGGTGTTGCAAGGAATATTGAATACATCATGGACTTCCAAGAGAATGAACAAATCTGTCCTGAAAGAAGTAAAGCCAGAATACTCCTAGAAGCAAGGATGATGAGACTTTCTCTCACATACTTTGGACATGTTATCAGTAGGGACCAGTCCCTGGAGAAGGACATCATGCTTGGTAAAGGAGACTGTCATTGAAAAAGAGGAGAAACCTTGATGAGATGGATTGACCCAGTGTTTGCAACAGTAGGCTCAGACATAGCAACAATTGTGAGGATGGTGCGGAACCGGGCGGTGTTTTGTTCTGTTGTACATAGGATCGCTAAGAGCTGGACGGCACCTAACAACAACTAACAGTATCTGTGGGACCTTCTTAGGAGTAAAATAGAACTTTAATAGAGGACTTAAGGATGTATTTTGTCAAGTTAAGTCTGTTTTGCTGATTTATTCAGCAAAGATTTACTTTCACGTATGTGTATTTGATGCTGGGAGTAGAGATTATAAAACTTGATCCCTGCCTTCAGATTGTCGTCAGTCTTAACTGTGCTGTCTAATACAGTAGTTACTAGCCATATGTGTCGAATTAAAATTTTAAAGTCAGATCCTCAGTGTGGTAGGCCAAATAATGCTCTCCTTTCTCCATGTCCATATTCTAATCCATGGAACCTGTGAATATATTAACCTTAATGGCAAAGAGACTTTTTGGATATGATCTTACTAAGGATTTTGAAGTGGGAAGATTATCTTGGATTATCTGAGTAAACTCAGTGTAATCACAAAGGTCCTTATAAGAAGGAGGCAGGAGGGCAAGAGTCAGAAAAGGCAATCTGATAATGGAAGTAGAGGGACAGGGAAGGAAATGTTATAGTGGAAGCAGAGGTTAAAGAGAAAAGATGCTATGCTGTTGGTTTTGAAGGTACACCTCCTAGCCAAGGAATGTTGGCATCCTTTAGAAGCTGGAAAAGGCAGGGAAACTGATTCTCCCATAGAGCCTGGAGAAGGAAAACAGCCCTGCTAACACCTTGATTTTAGGCTAGTGAGACTACTTTTTCTTTTTGGAAACTTAAAAAGAAACATCTTAATTTGGTAAAGTACATATAACATAAAATTTGCCATTTTAACCATCTTAAGTGTACAGTTCAGTGACATTAATTACGTTCACAATGTTGTGCAACCATCTGACCACTATCCATTTCCAAAACTTTTTCATCATCCCAAGTAGAAACTCTGTACCCATTAAACATCTGTCATTCTCTTCTCCACCAAGTCCCTGATTAGTAGTAATGATTATGTAATAATTAGATTAACCTCTAATCTACTTTCTGTCTGTATGAATTTGCCTCTTTTAGATATTTCATATAAGTGCAATTGTACAGTATTTGTTTTTGTATCTGGTATATTCCACTTTTGTATGTTTCAAGGTTCATTGATGTGGTGGCATGTATCAGAACTGTTTCTCTTCATAGCTGAATACTATTCCATTTTGTGTGTGTGTGTGCATGCATGTGTGTGTGTGTATATAGTCATGTGCTGCATAACGTCTGTTCGGGCAATGTCCAACTGCATATACGTCCATAGTCCCCATAAGGTCATAATGTTGTTAGGTGCCGTCAAATCGATTCCGACTCATAGCAACCGTATGTACAACAGAGTGAAACACTGCCTGGTTTTGTGCCATCCTACAGTCGTTGCTGTGCTTGAGCCCATTGTTGCAGCCATTGTGTCAGTCTGTCTTGTTGAGGGTCTTCCTCTTTTTCGCTGGCCCTCTGCTTTACCAAGCATGATGTCCTTCTCCAGGGACTGATCCCTCCTGATAACATGTCCAAAGTACTGAGACGTAGTCTCTCCTTCCTTCTGAGGAATATTCTGGTTGTACTTCTCCCAAGACAGATTTGTTCATTCTTTTGGCAGTCCGTGGTATATTCAGTATTCTTTGTCAACACCATAATTCAAAGGCGTCAGTTCTTCTGTCTTCCTTATTCATCATCCAGCTTTCACATGGCGTATGAGGCGATTGTAAACACCGTGGCTTGGATCAGGTGCACCTTAGTCTGCAAGGTGACATCTTTGCTTTTCAGTGCTGTAAAGAGGTCTTTTGCAGCAGATTTGCCTAATGCAGTGTGCCTTGATTTCTTGACTGCTGCTTCCATGGGTGTTGATTGTGGATCTAGTAAAATGAAATCGTTGACAGCTTCAATCTTTTCTCTGTTTATCATGATGTTACTTATTGGTCCAATTGTGAGGATTTTTGTTTTCTTTATGTTGAGATGTAGTCTATACTGAAGGCTGTGGTCTTTGATCTTCATCAGTAAGTGCTTCAAGTTCTCTTCACTTTTAGCAAGCAGGGTTGTGTTATCTGCATACCGCAGGTTGTTAATGAGTCTTCCTTCAATCCTGATGCCCTGTTCTTCTTCATATAGTCCAGCTTTTTGGATTATTTCCTCAGCATACAGATTGAATAGGTATGGTGAAAGGATACAACCCTGATGCACACCTTTCCTGACTTTAAACCACGCAGTGTCCCCTTGTTATGTTCAAACAATTGTCTCTTGATCTGTGTGCAGGTTCCTCATGAGAACAATTAAGTGTTCTGGAATTCCCATTCTTTGCAATGTTATCCATAGTTTATTATGATCCACAGTTGATTGCCTTTGCATAGTCAATAAAACACAGGTAAACATCTTTCTAGTATTATCTGCTTTCAGCCAGGATCCGTCTGATATCAACAATGATATCTTTCTCTTTTGCTCTGGATGAGTGGAGACCAATAGTTGTATCTTAGATAGCTGCTTGCAAGCTTTTAAGACCTCTGATGCTGCTTATCAAACTAGGTTGTAGAACGTGACTTTATGAACTACATTATGCCAAGTGACTGAGATGTCCCCACGAGACTATGCTCCTAATCCTTCAAACCCAGAAATTCAGTTCTGCAAGCCAACTTTTTGTTAATTCATCCTTAGTGGTGCTTGTTACTTTATATTAATTTCTCCTCTTTTTAATTTTCTTTCTTTGGGCTTTATTCTTTTTCTGACTTGGAGTTGGATATGGACTCACTAATATTTTGTCTTTTATGTATTTATTTATTGCTATATAAATTTTCCTCTAAAAGTACTATTTTAGTTGTATCCCATAAATTTTGTTCTGTGGTGTATTCATTGTTATTCAGTTCTTTGTAGGGTGCTGTTGAGTTGATTTCAACTCATAGCAACCCTATATGACAGAGTAGAACTGCCCCATAGGGTTCCTAGGCTGTAATTTTCGTGAAGCAGATTGCCAGGTCTTTCTCCTGCTGAGCCGCTGGGTGAGTTCAAACCACCAACCTTTTGGTTAGCAGCTGAGTGCTTAACTGTTGTGCCACCAGTGCTCCTTATTCGGTTCTATATGTTTCCCAATTTCATTAGCATTTGTCCTTTAACCTATGTTTATAAACTTCCAAAGGAACTGGAATATTTGGAGGTGATACTGATATTGACTTTCATCACTTGGTTAAAGAGGTGTTTGCCAGATTTCTTCACTGTAAAAGTTACTCTGTCTCCTTTTCCTTCTTTCCTCCTTATCTGGAAGGAAGTTACTATGCTTGACCCATGCGGGCATGGAGAAAACGATGCCCTGCAGGAGCCTCCTACTGGAGAAATTGTGCCTACTGCAGGAAGTAAGCCCTGGAGAAAGCATGCTCTGTAGGAACCTGGGTAGCCAGGCACACTGAAACTAGGAAGAGAAATCTCTTTCCGCTTCCAGTGTCCCTCCAGCACTCTCTACTGATGAACATTGTGCCAGCTAGCAAAGGAGAAATAGTCACAAGGCTCAGCTCAGTTATCAAAGAAGGGAATAATGGGAATTGAGAGGCATGAAAACTACCCCAGTCACTTTAATATTTTAATGTGTATATATTGAGAAACCACACAAGTAACTTCATTTGACTTCTTTATATTACTGTACATATATTATTCCCAAATAATTTTGAAGAACTCTTACTGCAGCATGGGGTGTGACTAAGAAATGAGCAATTGCTTCCTTTTATTTATTTATTATTATTTTTTATTGTACTTTAAGTGCAAGTTTACAATTCAAGTTAGTCTCTCATATAAAAATTTATACATACATTGTTATGTGACCCTAGTTGCTCTCCCTATACTGTGACAGCACACTCCTTCTTTCCACCCCTGATCTCCCGTGTCCATTCAACCAGCTCCTGACCCTCTCTGCCTTCTCATCTCACCTCCGGACAGTAGCTACCCATTTAGTCTCATGTATCTACTTGAGCTAAGAAGTACACTCTTCACAAGTATCATTTTATGTCCCATAGTCCAGTCTAATCTTTGAAGAGTTGGCCTTGGGAATGGTTTTAGTTCTAGGCTGACAGAGAGTCCGGAGGCCATGCTTTCTGGGGTTCCTCTAGTCTCAGTCAGACCATTAAGTCTGGTCTTTTTACTAGAATTTGAGTTCTGCACCTCACTTTTCTCCTGCTCCATTAGGGACTCTCTGCTCCTTTCAGAGAACACCCTGTCAGGGCGGTCATTGGTGGTAGCCAAGTGCCATCTAGTTCTTCTGGTCTCAGGCTGATGGAGTCTCTGGTTTATGTGGTCCTTTCTGTTTCCTGAGCTGATACTTTCTTTGTGTCTTTAGTGTTCTTCATTCTGCTTTACTCCAGCTGTGTTGGGACCAATTGATTGCATCTCAGATGGTCGCTTGCTATCTTTTAAGACCCCAGATGCCACTCACCAATGTAGGATGCAGAACATTTTCTTAATAAACTTGGTTATGCCAGTTGACCTAGATGTACCCTGAAACATGGTCCCCAGACCCCCGCCCCTGCTGCTGTGTCCCTCGAAGTGTTTGGTTGTATTCAGGAAACTTCTTAGCTTTGGTTTAGTCCAGTTGTGCTGACTTCCCCTGTAGTGTCTGCTGTCCTTCCCTTCACCTAAGATCATTCTTGTCTACTATCTAGCTAGTGAATAACCCTGTCCCTCCCTCCCCACCCTCATAACCATCAAAGAATGTTTTCTTCTGTGTTTAAACCTTTTCTTGAGTTCTTATAATAGTGGTCTTATACAATATTTGTCCTTTTGCAACTGACTAAATTCACTCAGCATAATGCCTTCCAGATTCCTCCATGTTATAAGATGTTTCATGGATTCATTGTTGTTCTTTATCGTTGCATAGTATTCCATTGTGTGAATATACCATAATTTGTTTATCCATTCGTCCATTGATGGGCACCTAGGTTGTTTCTATCTTTTTGCTATCGTGAACAGTGCTGCAGTGAACATGGGTGTGCATATATCTATTCATGTGATGGCTCTTATTTCTCTAGGTTATATTCCAAGGAGCGGTATTGCTGGATTGTATGGTACTTCTATTTCTAGCTTTTTAAGGAAGTGCCAAATCGATTTCCAAAGTGGTTGTACCATTTTACATTCCCACCAATAGTGTATAAGTGTTCCAGTCTCTCCACACCCTCACCAACATTTATTATTTTGTGTTTTTTGGATTAATGCTAGCCTTGTTGGGGTGAGATGGTATCTCACTGTAGTTTTGATTTGCATTTCTCTACTGGCTAATGATTATGAGCATTTCTTCATGTGTCTGTTAGCCACCTACAGTTGCTTCCTTTTAAATTCATAAGTGATTTTTTTTTTTTTTAATTTTAATCTTCAAGGCTGGGGCTAGATATTATTTTGTGGGGATAATGGTCCTACAAACAAATAGAAAAAAATTTAAGGCAGATAAGTGACAAAGGATCCAGAATTGCCAGACCTCTTAGATTTACATCTCTTTCCCAGTTTTTAACTTACTAGGTCAAGTAGAATCTTTCTCTTCTTTTTTAAAGTAATAACTACCAGTAATAAAAACTAAAACAGTATGAAGTTGGTGTCGTTGGTCCCCAAGACCACCCCCAGGCTTGATGATTTGTTAGGAGGACTAACAGGACTTTGCATATATTTGTATGGTTTAGTATAGTAAAAGGATGCAGAGCACAATCAACAAAGGGAAAAGGCCCATGGGGTGAAGTCTGGAGGAAACCACGTACAAGTTTCCAAGGGTCCTTTCCCAGTGGAGTCACACAAACCAAACCAAACCACACCCGTTGGCATCGAGTCCATTCCAACTCATAGCGACCCTATAGGAGTAGAACTACCTCATAGAGTTTTCGAGGAGTGCCTGGTGAATTCGAACTGCCAACCGTTTGGTTAGCAGATGTAGCTGTTAACCGCTATGCCATCAGGGTTCCCGGAGTCACACAGGAAGTACTTAATCCCCCAGCAACCAGTGGTGACAACATGGGTGAAATGTTGCCAGCCAGGGAAGCTCATTAGAGACTCAGCGCCCAGGGTTTTTATTGGAGGCTGGTCACATTGGTAGCTCTGCCTAGCATATACCAAAATTTTAGACTCCTGGAAGAAAAGCAGGTGTTTAGCATAAGCCATTTTGCTTTCACAAACAGTTTAGGCACAGTGAGCCACTTTTATCTGTTCTGGGAATGATGGGAACCCTTTTGAAATCCCAAGTTTTCAGATACCAGCCAAGGGCTAACCTTGTATGTGTGTGTATATATACATATTATGTATATGTATATATATACACACGTTGTTAGGTGCTGCTGAGTCGGTTCCAACTCATAGCGATCCAATGTGCAACAGAACGAAACACTACCCAGTCCTGCACCATCCTATCGATCATTATTATGCTTGAGCTCATTGTTGCAGCCATCTCCTTGAAGGTCTTCCTCTTTTTCGCTGATCTTCTGCTTCACCAAGCATGATGTTCTCCAGGGACTGGTTCCTCTTGATAACACATCCAAAGTATGTGAGACCTAGTCTTGCCATCCTTGCTTCTAATGAGCATTGTGCTGTACTTATTCCAAGACAGATTTGTTCGTTCTTCTGACAGTCCCTGGTATATTCAGTATTCTTCGCCAACACCACAATTCAAAGGCATCAATTCTTCAGTCTTCCTTGTTCATCATCCAGCTTTCACATGCATATGAGGTGATTGAAAATACCATTGCCTGGGTCAGGCACACCTTAGTTGTCAAGGTGACTTCTTTGCGTTTTTAACACTTTAAAGAGGTCTTTTGCAGCTGATTTGCCCAAGGCAGTGTGTATTGATTTCTGGACTGCTGCTTCCATGGATGTTGATTGTGGATCCAAGCAAAATGAAAGCCTTGGCAACTTCGATCTTTTTTCCCTTTATCGTGATGTAGCTCATTGGTCCAGTTGTGAGGATTTTTTTTTATGTTGAGGCATAATCTGTACTAGTAAATCCAGGGGGCTTACAAAGCTGTAAATCTTTATGGAAGCAGACTGCCTTGTCTTTCTGTTGCAGAGTGGCTGGTGGGTTCAAACTACCAACGTTTTGGTTAGCAGCTGAGCACTTAACCACTTTGCCACCAGGACCCAGTGTTTCTATTAGGACTAAGTGATTTTTTTGTATGAGTGTTCTTGTTAGTATTAATGTGTGTGTTCGGTGGCAGTAGTGATGGTTCGTGGCTTATTTTAGTGCAAAGTTAATTTGTATTTTAGTCTGTTTTATAAAATCAGCATATTTACTTTGTAACATAGCTTAACCATATTAGCAAGTTTAAGATTTTCTTTTTATAGCTTTGACTTTAGCCTGGAAAATGTTAGGCGTTTTTTAGAAATCACAGGTCTAGTTTTAAGGATGGTAAGAGTGAACTTATTCAGTGTGTTCAAATTTGAAAGTTGCTTTTCAATTTAAAGCTAGGCTTAGTCTCAATTGTGAGGTTTATTTTAACAGTGGAAAATCTTTTATTTTAATATGTTAGATGGAGACTCTCAAAAGGAAATAGGATCATGGCAGCAGATGATGACAATGGTGATGGAACAAATTTATTTGATGTCTTTTCTGGTAAGAGCTAGTATTTTCAGTCATCTTTCTAAATTTATTTATTTTTTAATTACAGAATTATTTACTTATTCTTATCAACTTTTTCTCCCACACGTGAACGAATTAATCCACCAAAGTGCCTGCTACATAGGGAGTGCTTAGTAAATGTGAACCTTTTTGTATGGTTTCAAGCTTCTAATTGTATTCAAATAAGAAATTTTGCCAATGTAAATGGTAATGATATTTACTGTCATATCCAGAAAAATATTAGATAGATAGGTATTTGTTACTCATGAAGTTATACTTCCACTAAATGCAGTGATATTTATTGTTGTTCAGAGGAAATATTGATAGAGAGCAGTGGATGCTCAGTTTGAAAAAGAAATAACCAAGACTCGTTAGTAAAATAAGTTCGTAAAATAGAAATATTTTTAATAATATGTAGAATGTCAACTTCTAATCCTGCCAGGACCCTTATTTCCTAGTTTTTTTTGTCTTAATTTTAATTATGCTATGACAACCTCATTAAATGTTTTGAGATAGTAGAGATATGTATATTAACCAGAATTATGATCACTATGCTATAGAGTGAAAAAGCAGTTACAAAACATGCCCAGTAGAATTCCATTTTTGCTTAAAATATGCTTTAAAAATAGATAGATATTCATGGGTATGGAATTGTTTACACAAAATATTGTCATCATAACCATTCTGAGTAGGTTATTTGTTATTTGGTGTTATTTAAGTATTTCTGCTTACATTGATTCAGATTATTATGATGCCATATAGTTATTTTGTTTTTTAAGTTTTTTCAAATAATTTTTTTTTTGAAAAATTCTAGTCCAACAGAAAAACTGAAAGTATGGTATAATGAATGAATGTCTTCACTTTTCACCTAGATTAAAAAATGATTAAAATGTTATCATTTCTGCAACTGTATTAATTTTTGTAACTCTCATTTGTCTGAAGCAGATATTTTCATTTCTGCTTATTGCCCTCAAGTCTCTGTCCACATGCATATATTTTTGTAATAGTCACATCCACAATGTACCTTTTGCATTTCACCACTTAACATGATTTCTCAAATTTTTCTATTCTGATAACATTTTTGTAATTGTCTTTTATTAGATCTGTTGTGAAATAACTTCAGACTTACAGAAAAGTTTCAAGAATAAGATCATACAAAGAACACTTTACCCAGATTCTTCCACAGTTTCCTCTTGTTAACATTTTACCCCGTTGACTTTATCATCGTATTCTCTTCTTTTGTGTACACACACACACACACACACACACACACACACACACACACACACACACACACACACACACACACACACACACACACACACACACACACACACACACACACACACACACACAGTTTTTTTCCTGACCTATTTGAAAGTAAGTTGCATATATTATGGCCCTTTAACTCTAAATAATTCAGCGTGTATTTCATGGAAGAAGATTTTCTTTTACATAACTATAGTATAATTGTTAATTTCAGTAAATTTAACACTGATACAACAACGTTTGTTTAATCTACCACTTGTATTCCAGTTTTGTCAATTAATCCAGTAATGTTCTTTATTTATGTGGCTGGATTTAGATCTATTGCTTTAACATTTGCTTTCAGTTTTTCTGGGTATTTGAATATATTTTAGAATTTCATTTAACACACACACAATTTTTTTCCTGTCCTGTTTGGGAGCAAGTTGCATACGTTATGGCCCTTTAACTCTAAATAATTCAGTGTATATTTCATGGAAGAAGATTTTCTTTTACCTAACTATAGTATAGTTATTAATTTCAGTAAATTTAACACTGATACAACAACTTTTGTTTAATCTGCCACTTGTATTCCAATTTTGTCATTTAACCTAATAATGTCTTTTATTGATGTGGCTGGATTAAGATCTACTGTTTTAACATTTGATTTCAGTTTTTCTTAGTATTTGAATATATTTTAGAATTGCATTTAAATTTGTATATTAGCTTTTTGGCTCTACCTCTTTGCATTGTTTTTTAGTGGATGTTCAAAGGATTGCAATATATGTTTTTAATATTTTATGGTTGTCATGGATTGAATTATGTCCCCCAAAAAATGTGTCTATCAATTTGGCTGGGCCATGATTCCTGGTATTGTGTGGTTTTCCTATATGTTGTAAATCCTGCCTCTATGATGTTAATGAGGAAGGGTGGGCGGCAGTTGTGTTAGTAAGGCAGGACTCAGTCTATAAGATTGAATTGTATCCTGAGGCAGTGTCTTGAGATATAAAAGACAGAGTGAGCAGAGAGACAGGGGGACCTCATACCATCAAGAAAGCAGTTCCGGGAGCAGAGCACGTCCTTTGGACCTGAGGTTCCTGCCCAGAGAAGCTCCTAGTCCGGGGGAACATTGATGAGAAGGTCAACAGAGAGAGAAGGCCTTCCCCTGGAGCTGATGCCCTGTATTTGGACTTTTAGCCTACTTTGACTGTGAGGAAATAAACTTTTCTTCGTTAAAACCATCCACTTGTGGTATTTCTATTATAGCAGCACTAGATGACTAAGACAGTGGTCTATTTAATAGTATTGTACCTTTTTACATAAAATGTAGAATCTTGTATGTATACTTGCATTGATCCTCCATCTTGCCCTTTATGTTGTAGATGAAATCTAAGCTGTAAACCCTACAGTACAATGCTATTATTTTTACTTTAAACAGTTTTATGTACCTTGAAATTAGAAAAAATTAGTCTTTCATATTTACCATTTCTGGTGCTCTTCAGTCCTTCTTGAAGGTCTGAGTTTCCTCCTAGTATTATTTCCTTTCAGCCTGAGGAACTTCCTTTAGGATTTTTTATAGTGCAGATCTGTTGGTGATAAATTCTTAGTTTTTATTTACTTGAAAATGTCCTTATTTTGCCTTCATTCTGTTTTTAAAAACAATGTTTTTTGTGTTAAATCTGTAACAACATTTGACATTTTTAACAGTCATCACATATATAGTTCAGTGACATTAAATACTTTCATCTTATTATTTAGCCATTAGCGTTAACCATTCCTGAATTTTTCCATTACCTTTAACAGAAGCTCAGTGTTCCCTAAGTTGTCTTCATTCTTGAGGGATGTTTTCGTTGGACATAGCTGCTTTAAAATCTTTGTTAATTCCAGCATCTAGGTCGTATTAGATTTGGTCTTCATTCAGTATACTTTCCTGTTGATAATGGAATTAACGTTTTTCTGATTCTTTATGTGTGTAGTAATTTCGGATTGTGTTTTTGGACATTGTAAATGTTATAGAGACACTGGATTCTGTTTTATTCCTCAGAAGAGTGTTGTTGCTTTTAATTTTAGCATGTGTTTAACTTGGGTGAACTCAAACTTAATGTCTTCCCTGCAGTGAATAGCAGCTGAAAGCTGTTCAGTTATTTTAGCTTTAGCTGGGCTTTTTCGAATTCTACCCTTTACTTGTGTATTTGGGGGTCCTGCAGAGGTTTGGTCAGAATTTGGAGAATCATTGCTTTCAGGATTTCCTGTATCACTTTCTAGTTCCTATTATGACCCTTAAGACTTTCCTGTGGTTCTTCAAGCCATTAGCATTGTAGGTTTCCATCTGACTTTTCAGTGTTCTTTCTGGCCCCAACTAGGTTCTGCCCTTCCACAAAAAGCTGTAATAAAAGGGAGGTGGGAACTCACCCAGTGCTGTTTTCTGCTTTCAGGTGTCGAATCTCCCAAGTTTCTAACTGCTTTTCATTGCTCTCTAGTTCTTCAGATAGCTTTTAATATTTTGTTTAGGGCTTATAGTTATCTGCAGGATAATTCGTCTGATAGAAACTACTTTGCTATTATTTATTATTAGAAGTAGAACCCCCTCACTAATATTTTTTTAAATTTTTTAGTTTTTCCCATACAAAAATTTATACATACATTGTTATGCGACTCTAATTGCTCTGCCCATACTGTGACAGCATACTCCTCCTTTCCACCCCTGATTCCCCATGTCCATTCAACCAGCTCCTAACCCCCTCTGCCTTTCCATGTCACCTCTGGACAGAAGCTGCCCATTTAGTCTCTTCTGTCTACTTGAGCTAAGAGGCACACTCCTCACAAGTATCACTTTATGCCCCACAGACCAGTCTAATCCCTGTCTGAAGAGTTGGCCTTGGAAATTGTTTTAGTTCTGGGCTGATAGAGAATCCAGGGGCCATACTTTCTGGGGTTCCTCCAGTCTCAGACGGTTAAGTTTGGTCTTCTTACTAGAATTTGAGTTTTGCACTCCACCTTTCTCCTGCTCTATTCAGGACTCTTTCTTGTGCTCCCTGTCAGGGCGGTCATTTGTGGTAGCCTGGCACCCTCTAGTTCTTCTGGTCTCAGGCTGATGAAGTCTCTGGTTTATGTGCCCCTTCCTGTCTCCTGGGCTAATACTTTCCTTGTGTCTTTGGTGTTCTTCATTCTCCTTCACTCCAGGTGATTGGGACCAATTGCTGCATCTTAGATGGCCACTTGCAAGCTTTTAAGACCCCAGATGCCTCTCACCAAAGTAGGATGCAGAACATTTTCTTAATAAACTTTGTTATGCTGGTTAACCTAGATGTCCCCTGAAAGCGTGGTCCCCAGACCCCCGCCTCTGCTACTCTGTCTCTCGAAGTGTTTGGTTGTATTAAGGAAACTTCTTAGCTTTCGGTTTAGTGCAATTGTGCTGACTTCCCCCGTAGTGCCTGCTGTCCTTCCCTTCATCTAAGATTATTCTTATCTACGGTCTAGTTAGTGAATAACCCTCACCCTCCCTCCCTACCCTCATAACCATCAAAGAATGTTGTCTTCTGTGTTTAAACCTTTTCTTGAGTTCTTATAATAGTTGATTTAGTCAATATTTGTCCTTCTGTGACTGACTAAATTCAGTCAGCCTAATGACCTCCAGCTTCCTCCATGTATGTTTCACAGCTTCATCGTTGTTCTTTATTGTTGTGTAGTATTCCATTGTGTGGATATACCATGATTTGTTTATCCATTCATCCATTGATGGGCACCTAAGTTGTTTCCCTCTTTTTGCTATTATGAAGAGTGCTGCAATGAACATAGGTGTGCATATATCTATTTTTGTGACGGCTCTTATTTCTCTAGGATATATTCCAGGGGTGGGATAGCTGGATTGTATGGTACTTCTATTTCTAGTTTTTAAGGAAAGGCCAAATTGATTTCCGAAGTGGTTGTACCATTTTACATTCCCACCAACAGTGTATAAGTGTTCCAGTCTCTCCACAATCTCTCTAGCATTTGTTATTTTGTGTTTATTGGATTAATGCTAGCCTTGTTGGGGGAGAGGATATCTCATTGTAGTTTTGAGCTACATTTCTCTAATGGCAAATGATTGTGAGTATTTCTTCATGTGTCTGTTAGCTGCGTGAATATCTTCTTTGGCAAAGTGCCTCTTCATAGCCTTTGCCCGTTTTTTAATTGGGTTATTTGTATTTTTGTTGAGGTTTTGCAGTATCTTGTAGATTTTAGAGATTAGACGCTGATCGGATTTGTTGTAGCCAAAAATTGTTTCCCAGTCTATAGGTTGTCTTTTGACTCTTTTGGTGAAGTCTTTCGCTGAGCATAAGCGTTTGATTTTTAGGAGCTCCCATTTATCTAGTTTCTCTTCTGGTGTTTGTGCATTGTTAGTAATGTTTTGTATTATTTATGCCATATATTAGGGCTCCTAGCGTTGTCCCTATTTTTTCTTCCATGGTCTTTATTGTTTTTGGTTTTATATTTAGGTCTTTGATCCATTTAGAGTTAGTTTTTGTGCGTGTTGTGAGGTATGGGTCTTGTTTCAGTTTTTTGCAGATGGATATCCAGTTATGCCAGCACCATTTGTTAAAGAGACTGTCTTTTCCCTGATTAACAGACTTGGGGCCTTTGTCAAATATCAGCTGCTCATAGGTGAATGAATTTATGTCTGGTTTCTCAGTTCTGTTCCGTTGGTCTATGTGTCTGTTGTGCCAATACCAGGCTGTTTTGACTACCGTGGTGGTATAATAGGTTCTAAAATCAGGTAGTGTGAGGCCTCCCACTTTGTTCTTCTTCTTGAGTAATACTTTACTTATTTGGGGCCTCTTCCCTTTCCATATGAAGTTGGTGATTTGTTTCTCCAACTCATTAGAAAATGCCGATGGAATTTGGATCGAGATTGCATTGTATCTGTAGATTGCTTTAGGTAGAATTGACATTTTCACAATGTTGAGTCTGCCTATCCATGAGCAAGGTATGTTTTTCCACTTATGCGGGTCTCTCTTGGTTTCTTTCAGCAGCATCTTATAGTTTACATTGTATAGATCTTTTCCATCTCTGGTTAGATTTATTCCTAAGTATTTTATCTTCTTGGGGGCTATTGTAAATGGTATGGATTTGGTGATTTCCTCTTCGAGGTTCTCTTTGTTGGTGTAAAGGAATCCAAGTGATTTTTGTATGTTTATCTTGTATCCTGAAACTTTGCTGAAATCTTCTATTAGTTCCAGTAGTTTTCTTGTGGATTCTTTGGGGTTTTCTGTGTATAAGACCATATCATCTGCAAACAGAGATACTTTGACTTCTTCCCTACCAATTTGGATGCCGTTTATTTCTTTTTCTAGCCTAATTGCTCTGGCTAGGACCTCCAGCACAATGTTGAATAAGAGTGGTGATAAAGGGCATCCTTGTTTGGTTCCCGTTCTCAAGGGGAATGCTTTCAAAGTCTCTCCATTTAGGATGATGTTGGCTGTTGGATTTGTATAAATGCCCTTAATTATATTGAGGAATTTCCCTTCTACTCGTCTTTTGTTGAGAGTTTTTTATCACGAATGGGTTTTGGAGTTTGTCAAATGCCTTTTCTGCATTGATTGATAAGATCATGTGGTTCTTGTCTTTTGTTTTATTTATGTGATGAATTACATTGATTGTTTTTCTAATGTTAAACCATCCTGCATACCTGGTATAAATCCCACTTGATCATGGTGAATTATTTTTTTGATATGTTGCTGGAATTTCGTTGAGGATTTTTGCGTCAATGTTCATGAGGTATATTGGTCTTTAATTTTCTTTTTTTGTGATGTCTTTCTCTCGTTTTGTTGTAAGGGTTATGCTGGCTTCATAGAATGAGTTTGGGGGTATTCCATCTTTTTCTGTGCTCTGAAATACCTTTAGTAGTAGTAGTGTTAACTCTTCTCTGAAAGTTTGATGGGATTTTCCAGTGAAGCCATCTGGGCCAGGGCTTTTTTTGTTTGGGCATTTTGAATCATCTTTTCTGCCTCTTCTTTTGTTATGGGTTTATTTAGTTGTTCTAGGTGTGTTTGTGTTAGTTTAGGTAGGTGGTGAGTTTCTAGAAATTTGTCCGTTTCCTCTAGGTTTTCAAATTTGTTAGAGTACAATTTTTCATGGTATTCTGTTATGATTCTTTTTATTTCAGTTGGGTCTGTTGTGATATCACCCATCTCATTTCTTATAAGCATTTATCTTATCTTCTTCCTTTCCTGTTTTTCTTTTTCAGTTTGGCCAGTGGTTTATCAATATTGTTGATCTTTTCAAAGAACCAGCTTTTAGTCTTGTTTACTCTTTCAATTGTTTTTCTATTCTCTATTTCATTTAATTTCTCCTCTGATTCTTATTATTTCCTTTCTTCTGGCGCCTGAGGGCTTCTTTTGCTGCTGTCTTTCTACTTGTTCCATTTGTAGGGTTAATGTTTTGATTATGACCTTTTCTTCTTTTGGATGTGTGCATTTATTGGTATAAACTGACCTCTGAGCACTGCTTTTGCTGTGTCCCAAAGGTTCTGGTAGGATGTGTTTTCATTCTTGTTTGATACTATGAATTTCTTTATTCCCTCCTTAATTTCTTCTATAACCCAGTAGCTTTTTAGCACGGTGTTGTTCAGTTACCATGTGTTTTATTATTTTTTTTCCTTGCTTTTTCTGTTGTTGATTTCTATTTTCATGGCTTTATGGTCAGAAAAGATACTTTGTAATATTTTGATGCTTTGGATTTGTTAAGGCTTCCCTTATGGCCTAATATGTGGTCTGTTCTGGAGAATGTTCCATGTGCATTGGAAAAGAAAGTATACTTGGCTGCTGTTGGGTGCAGTGCTCGGTATATGTCTATGAGATCAAGTTGGTTGATTGTAGGGTTTAGCTCTTCCGTGTCTGTGTGGAGCTTCTTTCTGGATGTTGTGTCCTTCACTGAAAGTGGTGTGTTTAAGTCTCTTATTACTATTGTCGAGCTGTCTATCTCTCTTTTCAGTGCCTTTAGAGTTTATGTCCTTTGGAGCCCTGTCATTGGGTGTGTAAATATTTATTCCAATTATGTCTTCCTGGTGTACTGACCCTTTAATCATTATCTTTCCTTATTCTTTGTGGTGAATTTTACTTTAAAGTCTGTTTTGTCAGAGATTAATATTGCCACTCCTGCTCTTCTTTGAGTGTTGTTTGCTTGATATATTTTTTTCCATCCTTTGAGTTTTAGTTTGTTTGTGTCTTTAAGTCTAAAGCGTCTCTTGTAGGCAGCATATAGATGGTCTGTGTTTTTTTAATCCAATCTGCTGCTGTCTGTCTCTTTATTAGTGCACTTAGGCCATTTACATTCAGCGTAATTATTGATAGGTATGAGTTTAGTGCTGTCGTTTTGATGTCTTTTTTTGTGTGTTGTTCAGAATTTCTTTGTTCCACTTAAGTGTCTGTGCTGAGTCGTTTTTCTTTATGTCTTTTTTTTTCATCTTTTTCATTGTTGTTGATTTTGTGTTTGCTGAGTCTTTATATTTTTCTAGTATTTGTATTTTGACTTGTAGGATTGTTAGTTTTGTTTGTGGTTACCTTAAAATATTTACCCGTTTTTCTAAGTTTATACCAGTCTTGACTTCCTGTCCATATGAAAAAATCTATGTCTTTATTTTTTAAGTCCCTCCTTTTTGTTTTAATGTTGTCGTCTTTTACATATTGACATCCGTTTCCCTATTTTCAGTGTTCTAGCTTTCATTTACTTTTGTGACTTCCCTATCTGGGTTGATATCTGGTTGCTCTGTCCTGTGTTCTAGTCTTGGGTTGTTATCTGATGTTACTGATTTTCTAATCAGAGGACTCCCTTTAGTATTTCTTGTTGTTTTGGTTTGGTTTTTGCAAGTTCCCTAAACTTCTGTTTATCTGGAAATGCCCTAATTTTGCCATCATAGTGTAGAGAGAGTTTTGCTGGATATATAATTCCTGGCTGGCAGCTTTTTTCCTTCAAGGCTTTATATATGTCATCCCATTGCCTTTTTGCTTGCATGGTTTTTGCTGAGTAGTCTGAGCTTATTCTTACTGACTCTTCTTTGTAGATGACTTTTCGCTTATCCCTAGCTGTTCTTAAAATTCTTTTTCTTTGGTTTTGGCAAGTTTGATTATAATATGTTTTGGTGACTTTTTTTGGGGATTTACCTTATGTGGGGTTTGATGAGCATCTTGGATAGATACCTTGTTGTGTTTCACGATATCAGGGAAGTTTTCTCTCAATAAATCTTCAGCAATTCTCAATTTTGCTATCCTCTCGTTCTGGTACTCCAAGCACTTGCAGTTTATTCCTCTTGATAGAGTCGCACATAATTCTTTGGTTTTCTTACTTTTTTTAATCCTTTTATCTTATTTATTCTCAAATAAGTTGTTGTCAAGTACTTTATGTTCGGTATTACTAATTCTGGGTTGCATTTCTTAATTCTGCTCCTATGACTTCCTATTGAGTTGTCTAATTCTGACATTTTATTGTTAATTTTCTGGTTTTCTGATTGCTGTCTCTCTCTGGATTCTTGCAGCCTGTTAAATTTGTCATTATGCTCTTCTCTAATCTTTTTAATTTCCTCTATTGCCTGTTTTGCATTTTGCTTTATTTCCTTCCTAGTTTCTTTTTTTTTTTTTTTTCTTGTTGAATTTTTTTTTTATTGTACTTCAGGTGCAGGCTTACAGAACAAATAGTAGTTTCTCATGAAACAGAAGTACACGTGTTGTTTTATAACATTGGTTAACAACCCCACAACATATCAACCCTCTAACTTCTCAACCTTTTTTTTTTGGTGAAAATACACATAGCTAAAGATACACCATTTCAAAAATTTCTACATGCACAGTTCAGTGACATTGACTATGCTCTTCCAGTTGTTCTGTTATTCTCACGTAAGATGAAGGCTTACAGAACAAAATAGTTTCTCATTTAACAGTTACTACAAATGTTGCCCTATGACAATGGTTAAGAATCTCACAACACATCAACATATCCTTACTCAACCTTGGGTTCCCTATCACCAGCTTCCTTGTCCCCTTCTGCTTTCTGGCCCTTGTTGGTACATTAGTCTCATTTGGTTTTACGGGGCTGTCTACTCCTAGGCTGAACCGTGAACCTCGGAGGTAACTTCACCACTGAGCTAAAAGGGTGTCTGGGGGCCATACTCTCGGGGCCTAGTTTCTTGAAGAGTTCTGTATATTACTTTTTTATTCTGCCTCCGGTAATTCCATGAAATTTTCCTCCTCTGGAAAACTTCTAGATTCTTGTGTTTTGGGAGCTTGCTGAAGCCTTCATGGATTGCCTCTTTATGTGATTTGATATTGATTGTTGTCCTCGAGCCATCAATAAGTTATTATACTTATTTATTTTATGTTTGCTTCCTGTGTCCTAGCTTCTTGTTTTGTTTTAATATGCCCAAATCGGCTGCTTGTATGAGCTAGTTTGATTATTGACACCTTTGAAGTTGTAATGTCCTGTTACCAGGTGGTTAGATCTGTTACTAGGTATGTGAGCTCAGAAGTCCGCCCACTACTTCTGTATGGATTCAGCTCAGGTGCCCAGGTAGATAGCCACCAAGTGTGTGGTGTAGGCTCTCACTTACAGTCCTAGACAGGCATAGGTGATTGGTGTAGGCATAGGCATCTGGCTGCAGCAGGGGGACACACTGAGCAAGGCAGTGGTCTGACGGTCACCCTCGAGTGTCCAGGAGGAAGGCGTGTCCCTCTTCCCTAGAGTGTGTAGGTGGGTGGGTTTTGGAGCCCGACTATGAGCACCCAATGCTGTTGGCCGTAAGGGCTTGGGGGCATCTCTTATTCTTATTCATGGGCCCCTATCGCAGGTGGCTAGGTGGTGTGGGTGGAGCCACCCGTCCTCAGGATCCTGATGTGGGTAGGTGAAGACCCTGCTTAATGGGCAGAGTAGTGTCAAATGTCAAGAACCTGCCACTTTACAGCTGAAACAGTTGAAGTTAGATTTCTGGTATATACCCTGTTGTACTGTGGTAACGAGGGCCTGTGCTGTTGAGATGGGCCCACACAAGTCTATCCAGGGGGAAAGGCACTCAGAGTCTATGGATCCCTTACATCTGTTGCTCAGCCTTGGAGCTGTGCCTACCCTGGGTTCCTGGCTTAGGGAAGCCGGCAGTTTATTTTTACCTGTTTGTTAATTTGTTCACTCCCCAGTGCAGGGAGAATGGCTCCGGGCATGTGACAGATCCTACTTTCGGCCCAGGGGACTCGGCAATTGCTGAAGCCAGTCCGGGACCCAGTGTAGATTAGGGATCAGGGAGGTGAATGGGAGAGACATTTTTCCCTAAGGAGGGTGTATTTGATCCTCATGGTAAGCCGTACGCAAGTACTTGTCTTTCGCCAGTGAGGGCTGCTTCTTACTGGTTCTGGGTGGCCGTGTAGACTCTCTGGTGCTGGGTCTCTCCTGGTGTGGAAAACATGCGTCCTGAGCACTGCCGCTTGCCTGCCTCACCGCTCACCCACAAGCTGCTCAGGCCTGAAGGGCACTGGCTCTTGCCAGTCAGGTCTGGCAACTCTTTGCTGCTTCCAGACAGTCTCTCCCTCCCACTGCAACTCAGTCCGGTTCCTCCACTCTACCTTTGATGTTCAGGGCTCCCAGATTGCCGTATATAATCGAATCACTTGTTTTTTTGGGTCTTTGTTGTAAGAGGGTGTACTGGAAGCGTCTGACTACTCCACCGTTTTGACCCACCCCCCAGTATGTTTTTGAAAGTAATTTTTTTTAATGAAAGTAAAATTTTTAATGTTTAAATCTGAGGTGATAGCATCATGAATCTATGTACTGAAGTTTTCTTGTTTATAAGAATATAGAAAAACTTCTCTTTTGGAGCAAAAGAGAAAGTCTTTTTTCATAGGCCTTCAAAGTAGGAATGAAAACACTTCTCTAAGTGTATAAAATCAGTTTTAACTAGTTTTTGCTCTTTTTGCAGCTTCTCCTCTTAATAATGATGAAGGCTCTTTGGACATATATGCTGGGTTGGACAGTGCTGCTTCTGGTCGGTAGATTCTATAAAATAGTTTCTTTTTGTTTGATTGGTCTGTTGTTAGTGTATATTATGAGTTATTCCTGGAATAACTCACAGCTCCTGAACAGTTTGCCCATTCTTTGAAGTGATTGAAAGTCTTACACTTAAGTAAGTATTTTCTTGCCCTAAGCTTAACCAGTATAACAAATTAGCAGACAGGTTTGTTATTCATCTAGGTCTCAGATTTAACTGGACCTTGTATGAAATATTTTGTAACATTGAAATGCAACTGATGGTGGGGTTTGTACTATATTACTGTTCATTCTGTCACAGGTTACATAATATTGTAAAGTTTGAAAAGGGTACTTACTGTAAATATTGTCAAACAAATCAGCAAGATTGTGATGTGCAGAGTCTAATGACCTATCCAAGTTAGAAACCCTTTCCATAGTCAAACCTTCTCCAAGCTTTGAACAGACATGATCCTCACATCTGATTTATTGACAGAAATATTTTAGGTAATCTCATCTTCCAGCTCTCATCTATGAAATCAGTATAGATTTGGATAAAATGCTGGAGATGGAGGAATTTATAGCTCTTTGAGATGGACACAGCATCAAAAAGCACAATGTATTTTAATGTAAGGGGTTTTTTGTTTGTTTTAGACTTTGCTTCCAAATCCTGTGTTCCATCTAGAAATTGTTTGGATTTATATGAAGAGATCCTGACTGAAGAAGGAACTGCAAAGGAGGCAACATATAATGATGTATGTATGTGCTCACTAGACGTTCTGTATTTAAGACTAGCTCTTAGACTAAAAGAATATTTAAATCAGTTTCCACCTTCAGATCTTCTTTTTAAAAGAATGTTTTCTGAATGCTTGTCAAAATTAGTTACAGTTTTGCCTTATTAAATTTAAATGTTTTAGTATATAAAATCTCAACAGGCAGTGTGACACATTAATCTGTTCATGATTTGTATTAAGTTATATTGTATGTTACAGTGTCCTGAGACTTAAAGCAGACAAAATTTTTTCTACTTTATTCAAATTTTTCTACTTTTTTCAAATTTTAAAGATTGAAGATTGAATGTGAAACTAAACAAAATACATTATTAAATAGGTCCATCTTTAAAAACCAGTAATCTTACTCAGTACCTGTTAGTAGAAGTGGGCCTCATCTACTCTTAGTGGGTTGATGTGCAGAATGTTAAATATTTTGAAATGTCATTCAAGCTAAGAAAATAATTTAGAATGGTGATTAAGTTAATCCTTTTATGTTTCACAGTTGCAAGTAGAATACGAAAAATGCCAGCTGCAAATGAAAGAATTGACGAGAAAGTATAAGGAAATACAGACACAGGTAGGATTATAATGAACATTTTATTTTTGCTGTTTTAAATTTTAAAATGAAAATTTAATAAAAAATTTTTTTGTTATAAATAGAAAGTAAAGTACTAAAAGTGTTGACAGTTTCTAAGGAAACTTGTTTTATTACTAAATGAAGTAGCAAATATGGCAAAACATGCCTTATTTCCTGAGTTGATGAAATTGATACAGGTAAACTGCTTTACTAAATAACATTGACATAAAAATTTTTTTAAACTTAGACTACTGACAGTTGAATAATAGAAAATTTATAGTGTTGATGACAAGTGTTTCAAAGAGAATAGTTTGAGAACCAAAGATTTAGAAAGGCCTTTGGGAAAAAAATGACCGTGCCTTCACGGTTTTTGCCACAGTGACTCTTTTTGTGATCATGCTGCAAAAATCAGGAATATCATGTCCTGCTGTGATTGATTTTTGTTTTTTGGTAAAATTGTTTCTGTCTTTCCTCATGCCCCCAAAGAATCAGTCAACCCTACATTCATTGTTTGTTCATCTGAGAATTAGTACATTGTTGCAAGTTTAACTTAAGTTGTTAGATATAATGAAGTTTTACATTTTTTTTTGAAGCTAATGACTTTGGTGAAATTATTTTTCCTGTTATTTATTTTTTAAAATTTGATTCAGTTTTAAGTAGTTTTACTTGAATTGCGTTTATCTGATGCCATTTATCTTCTCTGAATTTCAACTTTCCCATCTGTATAATGAGGATAATTTAATGGGGCTTTTTTGAGAATTTTAGAAGATAAAATGTATGAGATCTCACATTAGTTAGCATTCAATAGTTGTTAGCTACAGTAGTAGTAGTATTAACAATTTCGTGAATACGTACTTTATTAATGTATTGTATGATGCTTTAGAATTTCAGCTTAAAAAGTGAAAATCAGTCTCTTAAGAAGAATATTTCAGCACTTATCAAAACTGCCAGAGTGGAAATAAACCGCAAGGATGAAGAAATCAATAATCTTCACCAAAGGTATAATTGAGGGGTGTAGATCCGTTTATAAATTACATACATGTTGGTATGTGGAATATATTTAACCTCGAGTGGAAGAAAATGAAAACCATGCATTTTATTAACTATTTAAGATTTTACAGTTAGTTGGTGCCCTGGTGGCGCAGTGATTAAGAGCTTGGCTGCTAACCAGAAGGTCAGCAGTTCGAATCTAGCAGCCACTCCTTGGAAACCCTATCGGGCAGTTCTACTCTGTCCTATAGGGTCGCTATGAGTTGGAATCAATGGCAATGGGTGGTGACTAATATTCTAGTGGTAAATTATCATAATGATGTATGTATGATATTAATAACAGTGCCACATACCTTTCTAAATATATTCTGTTTCCTAATACGGTGGAATTTTGCTGTAGTACTTTCTACCCCTGAGAAGATGATAGTATATCTGTTATGGGTTCTTCTTGGCCCCTACTAGAGTGCTAAAATGTCTAGAGAGCATCTATGTTCGTTTCCCTTGTTCTGATGGAGAATCCTTAAACTATCTCTCAATTGTATATTCTTTTCCCTCTCACATGGATTTTCTCCATTAATTTCTCTCTCCCCTTTATATATATATATATATATTTTAAATTGTGCTTTATAGGTGAAAGTTTACAGTGCAAGTTAGTTTCTCATTAAAAAAATTTATACACAAAAAGTTTATACATAAATTGTTTCGTGACATTGGTTATAATCCCTGCAATGTGTCAGCATTCCCGCCCTTTTCCACCCATGTCCATTCGTCCAGTTTTCCTGTCCCTTCCTGCCTTCTTGTCTTTGCCTTTGGACACGTGTTTCCCACTTGGTCTCGTATACTTGACTGAACTAAGAAGCACGTTCCTCGTGTGTTGTTTGTTTTATAGGCTTGTGTAATCTTTGGCTGAAAGGTGGACTTGGAGAATGGTTTCAGTTTTCAGTTAGTAGGGTGTCTGGGGGCCATAGTCTTGGGGATTCCTCCAATCTTTGTCAGAACAGCAAGACTGGTCTTTTTTGTGAATTTGAATTTTGTTCTATATTTTTCTTCTGCTTTGTCCGGGACCCTCTATTGTGATCCCTGTCAGAGCAGTCGGTGTTGGTAACTGGGTATCATCTAGTTCTTCCGGGCTCAGGCTGGCGGAGGCTGTGGTTCATGTGGTCCATTAGTCCTTTGGACTAATATTTTCCTTGTGTCTTTGGTTTACTTCATTCTCTTTTGCTCTAGATGGGATGGGACCAATAGATGTATCTTAGATGGCTGGTCACAAGCTGTTAAGACCCCAGATTCTGCTCACCACAGTAGGATGTAGAACATTTTCTTTTTTTTTTATTGTACTTCAGGTGAAGGTTTACAGAACAGATAGTTTCTCATGAAACAGTAGTACACATATTGTTTTATGACATTGGTTAACAATACCACAGCATGTCAACCTTCTCCTTTCTCGACTTTTTTTTTTTTTGGTGAAAATATGCAGTCAAAGATACACCATTTCAAAAATTTCTACGTGCACAGTTCAGTGACATCAACTACGGTCTTCCAATTGTGCTGCTATTCCCACTTTAGATGAAGGTTTACAGAACAAAATAGTTTCTCATTCAACAGTTAGTACACGTTGCCCTATGACAATGGTTAACAACCTCACAACACATCAGCACTATCCTTACTCAACCTTGGGTTCCCTATCGCCAGCTTTCCTGTCCCCCTCTGCCTTCTAGCCCTTTTCCCTGGACTGCTGTGCCTTATTAGTCCCATTTGGTTTTATGGGGCTGTCGACTACCTGGCTAAACGGTGAACCTTGGAAGTGACTTCACCACTGAGCTAAAAGGGTGTCTGAGGGCCATACTCTTGGGGTTTCTCCAGTCTCCTTTAGGCCAGTAAATCTGTTTTTTTTTTTTTTTTTTGCAAGTTAGAATTTTGTAGAACATTTTCCTTATGGACTGTGTTATGCCAGTTGACTTAGATGTCACCGGAGACCATGTTAACTCGGTCCCTCAGGGTGTTCAGATGTGTCTAGGAAGCTTCTATGACTTTGCTTTGGTCAAGTTGTGCTGTCTTCCCCTATACTGTGTGTTGTCTTTCCCTTTACCAGTATTAACTTTCTACTATCTAGTTAGTGATTTCCCTCCCTACCCACCCCATCCTTCTTAACCATCAAAGATTTTTTTTTCTTTGTGTTTGTGACATCCCACAGTCACAAACACCACCTCATCCCACTCCTGCTTTCTTTATTTATTTACTTTTATTGTGCTTCAGGTGAAAGTTTACAGCTCAAGTTAATTTGTCATACAAAAATTTATGCACATATTGTTTTGTAACATTAGTGGCAGTCCCCGCAATGTCCCACTCCTGCCTTCTTGATTAAAACACATCAGTGGCTTCTTCTTGTTCTTAGGAAAAAGACCATAAATCTTAATTTGACCCACAAGGCCCTTCACAGGATGGTCCTGAACTTCTCAAGCCTTCCCTTCAGGACTGTGTTTGCCCAGGATGGCACAGCTCTGACATTCTTTCAGTTGGATGTACCACATGCCATACCTTTGCATGGGCTGTTTCCACTGCCTGGAATGCACGTTTCCTTTATTTGCTAAATGCCTATTATCTTTCAAGTCTCAGCTTAAACATATTTTTCACAGGGAATACTTGTATATTCTCCCTCATTATATCAAATCTCTCTTTCCTAGCTGCATGTACACTTGTAAATTTTCAAATCATAAATTGGATTATTAGTATCTTTCTCTTCCATTAAACTGTAAGCTTCATGGGAGCAGGGACCATGTCTGTATGTCCTCACCATTGTATCAGGCACTTAGCAGTGTCTGGCACATGATATATACTCAGTAAATGATTGAAGAGTAGATGAAGATAATCCCATGGTGTGGGCCACATGGCATTATAGAGCAAAAGTCCACTTTAGGTCTTTTAAAAATAAAGATGATTGTGTGCACTTACTAGGAGTCCTGGTGGCGCAGTGGTTAATCACTTGACTGCTAACCAAAAGCTTTGTGGTTTCAACCTACTATCTGCTTCATGGGAGAAAAACGTGACAGTCTGCTTCCATAAATATTTACAGCCTTGGAAACTCTATGGGACAGTTCTACTCTATCCTATAGGGTCACTATGAGTCAGAATCGACTCGACGGCAGTGGATGTGTTTACTAATCTAAATCATTTCAAACCCAGTGTAGCTAGTATCGGTTTGGTTTCTGGATTGGTGGGGACACTATTTATTTATATATATAGTGTTTTATATTTTTATTTATATATAAAGTGTTTTGGGGGAGTGTCATGAGGTTTGTACAGTGTGAAAACAGAAACTGGCTGAGTAAATAATGGGAGATATGTCCTTTGATTGTTTGACATTGTTATACATTATTTAATGTTTTGTCAAATATTTATACTTTTTTTGTGAGCTATATCTAATATTCTAATGTTAAATGTTTATCATTTGATTAAAGCCAAATTTAAAAAAAAATCATTAATAGAAAAATTGGAAATAATATAAGGTGAAAATGTATGAAAAATTTATGAGTGTAAATTCTGGAAAATAACTAATGTGAAGGTAAGGTATATTTTAAAATAAACTTTTTATTGTACTTTAGATGAAGGTTTACAGAACAGAATAGTTTATTAAACAGTACACATATTACCCTATGACAATGGTTAACAACCCCGTGACGTGTCAACATTGTCCTTTCTCAACCTTGGTTCCCTATGACCAGCTTTCCTGTCCCTTCCTGCCTTCTAGTCCTTGTCCCTGGGCTGCTGTGCCTTATTAGTCCCATTTTGTTTTATGGGGCTGTCCAGTCCCTGGCTGAATGGTGAACCTTGGGAGTGACTTCATTACTGAGCTAAAAGGGTGTCCAGGGGCCATACTCTCAGGGTTTCTCCAGTCTCTGTCAGGCCAGTAAATCTGGTCTTTTTTTGTGTGTCAGAATTTTGTTCTACATCCTTCTCCAGCTCTATCTGGGACCCTCTGTTGTGATCCCAGTCGAGTCAGTGATGGTAGCTGGGCACCATCTAGCTGTACTGGACTCAGTCCGGTGGAGGCCTTGATAGCCGTGGCCCATTGATCCTTTGGACTAATATTTTCCTTGTATCCTGTTCTCTTCATTCTCCTTTGCTCCCGAAGGGGTGAGACCAGTGGAGTATCTTAGATGGCTCCTCACAGGCTTTTAAGACCCCAGACGCTACTCACCAAAGTAGAATGCAGAACATTGTCTTTATAAACTGTGTTATCCCGATTGAGCTAGGTGTTCCCCGAGAGCATGGTCCCACAGCCGTCCACCCAGCAATTCAGTCCCTCAGGGGGTTTGGATGTGTCTATGGCGCTTCCATGACCTTTCCTTGTACAAGTTGTGCTGGCTTCCCCAGTATTGTGTACTGTCTTACCCTTCACCAAAGTTACCACTTATTTATTGTCTATAAAATAGATTTTTGATGGCAATATTTTATGTAGTATGGGACTATACTAGATATGTGTTATGAGCTCTGTGGACTAGAACCTTAACTTAGGAGCTTACAGTTTAATAAATATGATGCATATTACACATACAAGTCCTTGTTTAATAAATATGATGCATATTACACATACAAGTTCTTGTTGAATATGAGTCCATTGTTGGGTAAATGTATTGGAATATCTTGGATAAATGTATTGGATTATCTTCTCCCATTCCTTTTCACTCTCTTTGTCTTGCCTTTTGATGAATATAAGTTCTTAATTTTAGTGAAATTTTCTTTTATTAGTGCTTTTTGTGTTCACCTTTCCCCAGTTATCTCAAAGTTGTCTTTTAACAGTTGGTCGTTTGAGTCAGGATCCATATAAGGTCCACAAGCTGCCTTATGTTGTGTGTCTCTTAAGTCTCCTTTTGTTCTATAAACAACCTCCCTTTACCTCCTCCCCAACTTTTTTTTTTTTTTAATGCCAATGATTTGTTGCAAAAATCAGATCATTTGTCCTGTAGAATATCCCACTCTGTGAATTTTGCTAGTTGTTTCCTTGTGTCATTTAGCTTGTTCCCCTCTCCCAGTTCTAACTGGTAGTTAGAACTAGGGGCTTGATTAGATTCAGGTTTGTGTGTTTGTGTTTTTTAAAGGCAAAAACGTTTCATAGCTGATGCGGTATTCATACTACATTTCATCTTGAGGGCAATGTCTGATTGACTGTAATCGCCTTTTTAAAATTTACCATTAAAATGATACCCTTGTATACACCTCTTTGTACATGTGTTTCTCTAAGGCAGAGTACTAGAGGTAGAAATGCCAGATTAAAAGGTATGTGCTTTTGAAATTTTGTTATCCACTGACAAGTTATTCACCAAAAATGTTGTTCCTGTTCATATCCTCACCAACAGTCGTGATTGTTTTTTCATACCTTACTTTATACTGAATAGTAAAAATCTTTTATAAGTCTGAACAAAAAATATTGTTTTAAAATTTTGATTTCTCTACTTGTGAGATTGAGCATCATTTCATATGTTTGACTCTCTATATATATTTGTTTTCTGGGAATTGCCTTTTCATAGTCCTGTTCATTTTTCAGTTTGGTTGTTTCTCTATTGTGACAGTTAATCCTTTCTGTAGATAATAAAATATTTTTTTTCAGTATGTCACTTAGAAAATAAAATTGAAAATTTGTCTCAGATTATCCATGAGTAAATAATTATTAGTTATGAGTCCAATTTTAAAGACGTCTTCTTTTATTTTACATTGTCTGGGTTTTTTTTTTTAATATTGTGTTTTAGGTGAAAGTTTACACAGCAAATTAGATTCCCATTTAACAATTTTTTTATTGTGTTTTAAGTGGAAGTTTACAGTTCAAGTGAGTTTTTCATACAAAAATTTATATACACATTGCTAAGTGACCCTAGCTGCTCTCCCTGTACTATGACAGCACACTCCTCCTTTCCACGCCTGATTTCCCATGTATATTCAACCAGTTCCTTTCCCTTATTGCCTTCTCATCTTGGGTTCAGACAGGAGCTGCTTCTTTAGTCTCATGTATCTACTTGAGCTAAGAAGCACACTCTTCACGAGTATCATTTTATGTTCCACAGTCCAGTCTAATCTTTGTGTGAAGAGTTGGCTTTGGGAATGGTTTCAGTTCTGGTCTAACGGAGAGTCCGGGGTTCATGTCTTCCGGGGTCCCTCCGGTCTCAGTCAGACCATTAAGTCTGGTCTTTTTATGTGCATTTGAGTTTTGCACTCTACTTTTCTCCTGCTCCATCAGGGACTGTCTGTTGTGTTCCTTGTCAGGACGGTCATTGGTGGTAGCTGGGCACCATGTAGTTCTTCTGGTCTCAGGCTGTTGGAGTCTCTGGTTTATGTGGCCCTTTCTGTCTCTTAGGCTAATATTTTCATTGTGTCTTTGGTGTTTTTCATTCTCTTTTGCTCCAGGTGGGTTGGGACCAACTGATGCATCTTAGATGGCCACCCGCTAGTTTTTAAGATCCCAGACACCATTCACCAAAGTGGAATGCAGAACATTTTCTTAATAAACTTTGTTATGGCAGTTGACCTACATGTCCCCTGAAACCATAGGCCCCGGACCCCTGCCCTTGCTACTCTGTCCCTTGAAATGTTTGGTTGTATTCAGGGAACTTCGTAGCTTTTGTTTTAGTCTAGTTGTGCTGACTTCCCCTGTATTTGTATGTTGTCCTTCCCTTCACCTAAGATAATTCTTATCCAGTTAGTGAATACCCCTCTCCCTCCCTCCCCACCCTCATAACCATCAAAGAATGTTTTCTTCTGTGTTTAAACCATTCTTGAGTTCTTATAATAGTGGTCTCATACAGTATTTGCCCTTTTGTGACTGGCTAAATTCACTCAGCATGATGCCTTCCAGATTCATCCATGTTATGAGATGTTTTGCAGATTCATCATTGTTTATCGTTGCATAATGTTCCATTGCATGAATATACTATAATTTGTTTATCCATTCATCTATTGATGGGCACCTACATTGTTTCGTTCTTTTTGCTATTGTGAACAGTGCTGCAGTGAACATGGATGGGTGTGCATGTATGTATTCATGTGACAGCTCTTATTTCTCTAGGATAGATTCCAAGGAGTGGGATAGCTGGATCGTATGGTACTTCTATTTCTAGCTTTTCAAGGAAGCACCAAATCGATTTCCAATACCATTTTACATTCCCACCAACAGTGTATAAGTGTTCCATTCTCTCCACAACCTCTCCAACATTTATTACTTTTTTTTTTTTTTTATTAATGCTAGCTTTGTTGGGGTGAGATGGTATCTCATTGTAGTTTTGATTTGCATTTCTCTAATGGCTAATATTTGTGAGCATTTCCTCATGTATCTGGTAGCCACCTGAATGTCTTCTTTGGTGATGTGCTTGTTCATATCCTTTGCCGATTTTTTAATTGGGTTATTTGTCTTTTTGTTGTTGAGGTTTTGCAGTATCTTATATATTTTGGAGATTATATGCTGATCAGATTTGTTGTAGCCTAAACTTTTTTCCCAGTCTGTAGGTTGCCTTTTTACTCTTTTGGTAAAGTCTTTTGATGAGTATAAGTGTTTGATTCTTAGGAGCTCCCAGTTATCTAGTTTCTTTTCTGGTGTTTGTGCATTGTTAGTAATATTTTGTATTCTGTTTATGCCATGTATTAGGGCTCCTAGCATTGTCCCTATTTTTTCTTGCATGATCATTATCGTTTTCGATTTTGTATTTAGGTCTTTGATCCATTTAGAGTTAGTTTTTGTGCATAGTGTGAGGTATGGGTCTTTTTTATTTTTTTGCAGATGGATATCCAGTTATTCCAGCACCATTTGTTAAAAAGACTGTCTTTTCACCAATTAATGGACTTTGGGCCTTTGTCAAATATCAGCTGCTCATAGGTGGATGAATTTACCTCTAGATTCTCAATTCTGTTCCATTGGTCTATGTATCTGTTTTGTACCAGTATCAGGCTGCCATTTAACAATTTTTATACAAATTGTTTCATGACATTGGTTAGATTTTTTTACATTGTGTCAGCGTTCTCATTATTTCCATTCTGTTTGTTTTATTTTCATTGATTAGCTTTCCTGCCCCTCCTTGCCTTCTCATCTTTGCTTTTGGGTAAATGTTGACTATTAGGTTTCATGTAGTTTAAGGGAGCACATTACTCATGGGTGATGTTGTTTATTTTATAAGTTAGTCTATTATTTGACTGAAAGGTGACCTCCAGGTATGGCTTCAGTTCCAAGTTCAAAGGGTATCTTAGTGCGATAGTCTCGGGAGTTCCTCTACTCTGTATGAGTCCAGTAAGTCTGGCCTGTTTCAGGAATTCAAATTTTGTTCTATGTTTTTCTCCCATTCTATCTGGGATTTTCTATTGTGTCCCTGGTCAGAGTGATTGGTAGTGGAAGCTGGGCACCATCTGGTTCTTCTGGTCTCAGGCTAAAAGAGGCCATGGTTTGTGTGGGCTGTTAGTTCTGTGAACTAGTTTCTTCTTTGAGCCTTTGGTTACCTTCATTCTCTTTTGCCCCAGATGAGTAGAGAACAATAGCTGTATCTTAGATAGCTGCTTGAGCGCTTTTAACACCCCAGATGCTACTTATCAAACTAGTATGTAGAACATTATCTTTGTGAACTATGTTATGCTAGTTGACTTAGTTGTCCCACAAGACTGTGGTCCTAAGCCTTTTAACCCAGTAAACCAATCCCGCGGGGTGTTTGGATATGTCTTGGAAGTCTCCATAACTGTGCTCCCTATGTGCTTTATTATAGATTTGAATATATTTGCACCATAAACAAGCATATGTATACGTATGCCTACAGATACACCTATTCGTTCGCATGCATGTACTCATATTTGTCCTTTTATAGACATATATGCATACATATATACCTACGTAACCCCACTCATATGTTTTGGTTGTTATTACTGTTGTTGCAAAATTGTATATGTTATAGCATTTACCAAAATTATTCCTTATTCTTGCAGACTTTACCCATATTGTGTATTGACTTTCCCATCACCTAAAATAACAAGTATCTACTATCTAGAAAGTGATTCCCCCTTCTACCTTCCATCACTGGTAACCATCAGACAACATTGATTTTTGTGTATTTACCTATTCTTGACTTCTTATAAAAGTGAGATTATACAATATTTGTCCTTTTGTGTTGACTTATTTCATTCAGCGTAATGTCCTCCAGATTAATCCATGTTGTTTCACATATTGTTCATTATTCTGTATAGTTGATTAGCGTTCCATTGTATGTATGTACCACAATTTGTTTATCCATTCACCCGTTGATGAGCAATTTGGTTGTTTCCATCATTTTTGCTATTGTGAATAAATGCGGTAGTGAACATAGATGTGCATATGTCTACATGTGTCACCTAGGAGTGAGGTTTTTGGATCATAAGGTATTTCTATTTCTAGCTTTTTGAGGAAGCACTGTACCGTTTTCCATAGTGGTTGTACCATTTTACAATTCTACCGGCAGTGTATGAAGAGTTCCAATCTCTCCACAACCTCACCAGCGTTTGTTGTTTTCTGTTTTTTTTAACCTGGGTTTTTTTTTTTTTTTTTTAAAGTACTTTCTGGATATTTCCATTTTCCTCTTTTCGTATTTCTCTTTTTTAAGTATTGAAAAGTGATTGTATCTCTGAACCAGCAGCTATCTCTTGCTTGTTCTTTTCCTCTAATATGTTGGTAATTTCAAGAAAGTACTAATTTCGCAATGCTTTAGCAGTCTGTCCAATAAAATGAACTTAAAACTGGAAAGAAATATATACGGTATAGAATTAATTACCTCTGTTTGCATGGTAGCTTCTGTTCAGGTATGGCCTTAACATGTAAAACAATTTAGATTCTGGCACAGTTATGCCTAGTGTCTTTATTATAGCAGTACCGATAGGTTTTTAGTTATAGCGTTAATTAAGATTACTGATACAGTAAAGTATCAGTCACTATAGAATAAATATATTAACTACTTAATTTTGTCTGACTGAAGTAGGTTTTATTATGAAGTAAACTTAATATATTTTTTAAAAGTTTCTTTAGCTTCTTTTTATCACTTTTTTTTTTATTGTTGTACTTTAAGTGGAAGTTTACAATTCAAGTTAGTCTCTCATACAAAAATATATACATACATTGTTATGTGACCCTAATTGCTCTCCCTACACTTTGACAGCACACTCCTCCTTTCCACCCCTGATTTTCTGTGTCCATTCAACCAGCTCCTGACCCTTTCTGCCTTCTCATCTCACCTCCAGACAGGAGCTGCCCATTTAGTCTCATGTAACTACTTGAGCTAAGAAGCACACTCTTCACATTTATCATTTAATGTCCCATAGTCCAGTCTAATCTTTGTCTGAAGAGTTGGCCTCAGGAATGGTTTTAGTTCTGGGTTGACAGAGTCTGGGGGCCATGCTTTCCAGGGTTCCTCCAGTCTCAGACCATTAAGTCTGGTCTTTGACTAGAATTTGAGTTCTGCACCCCACTTTTCTGCTGCTCCATCAGGGACTCTCTGTTGTGTTCCCTGTCAGGACGGTCATTGGTGGTAGCTGGGCACCATCTAGTTCTGGTCTCCAGATGAAGCAGTCTCAGATTTATGTGGCCCTTTCTGTCTCTTAGGCTAATACTTTGCTTGTGTCTTTGGTGTTCTTCATTCTCCTTTACTCCCGGTCGATTTGGACCAATTGCTGCATCTTAGATGGCCGCTTTCAAGCTTTTAAGACCCCAGATGCCACTCACCAAAGTAGGATGCAGAACATTTTCTGAATAAACTTTTTTATGCCAGTTGACCTAGATGTCCCCGGAAAGCATGGTCCCCAGACCCCTGCCTCTGCTACTCTGTCCCTCGAAGTGTTTGGTTGTATTCAGGAAACTTCTTAGCTTTTGGTTTAGTGCAATTGTGCTGACTTCCCCTGTACTGTGTGCTGTCCTCTTCACCTAAGATAATTCTCATCTACTATCTAGTTAGTGAATAACCCTCCCCCTCCCTCCCCACCCTCATAACCATCATTCTTTAGCTTCTTTATACAAATTTGCTTTTAAGTCATTATTTCATTTTCTTTGGGTTTTTAAAATTTTAGAGTTCTCTATGCATTTAATTTGTAATAATAGGTTTAAGGAAAATTCAGGGAAGTTATGGAAGTTTAGGAAGATGTTTATATTTTTAAAACAGTAAATACATACCATTCCCCTAGGAGAGAGTCACAAATCTATATTCCTTTTCCTTTTTGCACTGTATGTACAACTGTAAAATGGCTGTTGATACTTCGGCTTCCTGGAGGATTATATGTGAAACAGAAAACTAGAATGAGGAGTTACATAGAGTTCGACTTTGATTGTCTCTGTTGTCCAGCAAGACTTCACTTTTACTTTTGTTTCTGTTGGGCTAGAGTGATTGAGGGCAAGAAAACAGTGTACTCACTTTCTCTAGAAGAAGTTGATATATGGTTAGTTTGGGAGTTGTGTGCCCATGGTAAAGGAAGTCTGGAAGACATAAGCAAGTGCTAGGAGAGAACTGAAAAGTCCTCCAGTTCTTTGAATCAAAGCAAGTGAAAGAGAGTTTCTTGTCTGGAAAACTGGCCCACTTAGCAGAAAGCTGGTGAATCACTTATTACATATTCCTTTATACAAAGTAAAATTGGTTTTGCTAAAATTTTTGCATGCCTCCAGATTTTAAAGTGTGTCACATGTGAATAAAATTTGGAATATTATTGCATGTTAATAATTCTGTTTTTGTAATTTTCCATTTCTCAATAGATTATCTGAATTTCCACATTTTCGGAATAATCATAAAACTGCAAGGGCATCAGATACAGTTAAAACAAAAGATCTTAAATCCAGATCTCCTCATTTGGATGACTGTTCAAAGACTGATCCCAGAGTGAAAAGTGATGTTTCTAGAGATTTACATCATAGTGCTTCACTGCCAAACCTGGGAAAAGAAGGAAAATCACATTCTGAAAAAAGGAGCACTTCAGTTTTGCCACCACCTACCGAAAAACGTTGTGCCAATGGCATTTGGTCACGTTCGCATCATCAGGTTGGTGAGTGCAACTCAGGTGAGGATAACAGAAGAGAGAAAAAAGATATAAGACATAGCCAGTATAGTGGAGGAACTGATAGAATACGAAAAGACTTTAGTACTAGCTGTGGTAGTGGTGAACTGAGGAACACAGAGACTGACCAAAGGCTGCAAGGACGTCCTGAAAAATATGGTAAAAGTGAACCAAAGGCTGAAAGCAAAAATTCAAAGTTTAAAAGTAACACAAATTCGGATTATCAAAGTGAACACATTAGCTCTTCTCGTGAGAAAGAGATATCTCGAGAAAGGTCACACATTCGAGTAGAATCTCAAAATGACAGAAGACTAGAAAGACAAAGTGAAAGATCACAAAATATAAATAAAAAAGACCTTAAATCACAGGACAAAGAAGAAAGAAAAGTTGATCAAAAAACGAAATCAGTAGTAAAGGACCAGGATCATCGGAGAAGATCTGAACAAACATTGCTTCCTCATGCCAGGAATGAGATAACAAAATCTTCTCATAATTCCAGTAAATACCATCTGGAAGAGAGAAGAGGAAGGGAAGAGTGTAAACGAGACAGGAGTATAAACAATCATAGTTTTCAAGATGGAAGATGTACCTCTTTTCTTTCAAGCAGTAGAGCTTACAAACACATTGACTCCAAGGAAGTTGATGGTATACAGCAATGGGAAAATGCACCTTTAAAAGCACAAAGGCACAGGACTGAAGATAAGAGGAAAAGAGAACAAGAAAGCAAAGAAGAAAGCAGACATGTGAGAAATGAAAAAAAAACACCTACGGAACATTTGCAGAAGACTAACAAAGAAACTAAGAAAACCACTACTGATTTAAAGAGACAGAATGAGCCAAAAAATGATAAAAGTGAAATTTCGAAAAATGAAACTTCTGAAAGAGTAAATGACAGAGAACTTGCATTTAAAGCTGACAGTGGTCCAAATGAAAGAAAAGGCAAAGACTTTAAGTTGAGTTTTATGGAAAAATTGAACTTAACTCTTTCTCCTGCTAAAAAGCAGCCTGTTTCTCAGGATAATCAGCATAAAATAACTGATACTGCCGAATCCAGTGGTGTTTGTGATTTGCAGTCCTTGGTGCAGGTGAAAACAGTGACATGTGTTCCATCTGTTAGTGAACATATCACAGAGGAAACCAAATCGAAGTTACTAGAACCAAAGGATGCTCTTCCAGCAGCATCTGAACTCAGGATCAATATTCCAGAAAGCAAAATGGAAAAAAAAAAAAGTGTGTTAGTTAAATCTGTTGAGAATTCTGTGCCTTGTGGCGTGCCCCTCTGTGGTACAGAGACTTTCTTTTCAGCATCTGTGGAACTGGACCAAACAGAGTCCTTGTTTCCATCAACAGAAATGGAAAAAACCATTGATAGTGCAAAGACTACTCCCGTGGTAATGGATGTATTACAAACAGATATTTCTCAAAACTTTGGCTTGGAAGTGGATACCAAAAGAAGCAATGGTTTAAATTCTTGTGGTATTTCTGAAAGTATGGAAACGAAGGTGGATTTTTCAACAAAAATGGCTGAATCCAGTGAGAGCATTTTGCAGCCATCAATTGAAGAAGCTGGCATTTTGCCAGTATGCCTTTCAGAAGATGATAACCCAAAATTTGAGCCTTCTTTTGTGGGTACACCACTTGTTGAGAGTAAGTCTTGTCATATGGAGCCTTGCTTACCTAAAGAAACTATAGAATCTTCATTGCAGAAGACAGAGTTAATGGACCACAGAATGGAAGTTGATGAAACAAACTCGGTATATCATGATGATGAGAACTCGGTTCTGAGCATTGACCTTAATCACCTGAGACCTATTCCAGAAGCCATCAGTCCTCTGAATAGTCCAGTGAGACCTGTGGCAAAAGTTCTTAGAGTGGAAAGCCCATCTCGAGTTCCATTATATAACAGCTGTAAAGGTAATAATAGTTTATATTTTTTTCTGTAATTTCTTTTTTTTGTGAGAATGTAAAATACATAAGCAAAGTGAACTGATGCTTTTTCATTTTCTTTTTTGGTAACATAACTAATGGACATACTATTTAGAGCCCAGTGTTAAGTATAAATGAAACTGAGCCTTTAGGTAACACTATACAAAAGAGAGTGGTGGGACAGATTGTCTCAAATACTGTTTGCTTGCTTTCAGATGCTTTTGTTGTTCAAAAGTCATCATCAAACTGAGGTGTGAAGTGATGCTGCTAGCATGAAGTAAAGCTATCCTGAACTATCGGCTGGTAGTTAACCAAAAGACCAAACTCTACACCACCACTGTTGTCAGACATGTTCTGAGCAGATTTTTTTTGCATTTTTTTTATGTTATGTAAAATATACATAACATAAAATTTACCATCTTAACTATTTTTGAGTGTACAATTCAGTGGTGTTAAGTACATTCCCAATGTTCTATTATCTATTTCCAGATCTTTTTTATCATCCAAATAGAAACTCTATACCTGTTAAACAACAATTCCCCATACCCTCCCCCCTGGCCCCTAATAACGTTTATTCTACTTTCTATCTCGATGACTTAGCAAATTTTAAGAGTAGCAAAGACCAACGACATGGATAAGTACTAGACATTAAAATTCTGCTTTTTAAAAAAGATTTTTAAAAGAATGAATTGCTTTAGTATTTCATTTCTGGAAATGTCAGATGACTAAGATTTAGTAGCATGTCACTTTAATATACTTTTCTCTTCCATAGATGTTTTTCCACTAAATTCAGCTGATTCTACCTCCCAGAGTCAGTCTGATGATCTCAATAAGGAAAATCAAAAGCCAGTTTGCAAATCTGACAAATGTACAGAAGTAGACTCCTGTAAGAATTCATCTACAGATGACTTAGAAGAAGGAGAAATTATAAGTGACAATGAAACATCAAAACCACAAAAAAATTTTGAAAAAAGTTCCAAACCTAGAGCTTCTGCTCAAGTGCGGAACACAAAGACTAACCCAGGAAGAAGAAAAAGTACTGTGCATTTGGGTGAAGATAATAGGAAAACATCTTCTGTAAAAATCCATCAGACCAATAACAAATGTAGTAAGACACCTAATGACTCTCACCGATCTTCAAAAACAGGGAAGAAAGATAAAACAATGAGCACTTCCAGCCTGGAAAAAATAGTTCAAATTATTGCTGCACCCTCTTCTCTACGAGAGGTTATGCATATGTTGCGAATGATAAGAAAACATGTAAGGAAAAATTATATGAAGTTCAAGGTAAAGTTTTCATTAATACAGTTTCATAGAATTATTGAGTCAGCAATTTTGAGTTTTACATCACTAATTAAACACCTTGATTTATCCAAAATCTCTAAGTCAGTTGCCACTTTACAGAAGAATCTCTGTGATATTATAGAATCTAAACTTAAGCAAGTTAAAAAGAATGGCATAGTTGATCGTTTATTTGAACAGCAACTACCAGATATGAAAAAAAAACTGTGGAAATTTGTAGATGAACAACTTGATTATTTGTTTGCAAAGCTTAAAAAAATGTTAGTGAAGTTTTGTGATTCCATAAACTTTGGAAGTGACAGTGATGAAGGAAAACTTGAAAAAACAAACAAAGAAAAAGTCCAGCGTTCAAATTTTCAGAAGGGGAATATGGAGAACTCCAACAAAGAAATACTGAAAGTAAAACCCCCCAAATCAGAAGACTCTGTTGATTTGAAGTCTTTACTGGGATGTAAAAAATCTGAGGAAAAACATCAAGACCAAAACAACTTCAATATGAACACAGTAAAGCATGGCATTAAAACAAGTTTTAACACTTGCTTTGATAATATAAAGAACTCTCAGTCGCAAGAGCCCTCCTTGGAACTAAATTGTCTGAGCACCCCAAAGCCAGGAAGAACGGAAGGCAGCACTATAGAAGATGCACAGGCATCCCAGCATGCAGCTTTGAAGCCAGAACGTAGTTTTGAAATTCTTACTGAACAACAAGCATCTAGCCTTACTTTTAATTTAGTGAGTGATGCACAGATGGGTGAAATATTTAAAAGTTTGTTGCAAGGTTCTGATCTTTTGGACAGCAGTGCTAACGGTAATGAAAGAAGTGAGTGGGAGTTAAAAACCCCAGAGAAACAACTGCTAGAGAGTCTTAAGTGTGAATCTATACCAGCATGTACAACGGAAGAGCTTGTTTCAGGGGTAGTTCCTCCAAGTCCTAAAATGATTAGTGATGACAATTGGTCATTATTATCATCTGAAAAAGGACAATCTCTATCTTCAGGGCTTTCGTTGCCAGTTCATCCTGATGTGTTGGATGAAAGTTGTATGTTTGAAGTGTCCACTAACATAGCTTTAAGTAAAGATAATACATGTAGTTCAGAAAAGAGCAAGCCCTGCATTTCTTCTGTACTTCTTGAAGATCTGGCAGTCTCTTTAACAGTACCATCACCTCTGAAGTCAGATGGTCATCTTAGTTTCTTAAAGCCTGAGGTTTCATCTGTTTCAACTCCGGAAGAAGTTATTAGTGCCCATTTTAGTGAAGATGCCTTACTTGAGGAAGAGGATGCATCTGAGCAAGATATTCATTTAGCTCTGGAGTCTGATAATTCAAGCAGTAAATCAAGTTGTTCTTCATCGTGGACAAGCCGGTCTGTTGCTCCAGGCTTTCAGTACCACCCTAATCTGCCCATGCATGCTGTCATAATGGAAAAGTCCAACGATCATTTCATTGTGAAAATACGGCGTGCAGCACCATCTGCCTCCCCTAGTCTTAAACAGAGTATCGTGGCTGATGAATCATTGGCATCTTTGCCTAGAGTGGGAAAGGAAGCTGATGAAGCAACAGAGAAAGAATGTATTTCTTGTCATAACTCAGTTTTTAAATCTGTGGATGAATTGGAAAAATCCAGCAAAAATGTTGATGGCAGTAGATTGGCTAATGAAGACCAGAACTCTGTGATACAAACACAGGTTCCTGATATATATGAATTTCTTAAGGATGCTTCAGGTAAAGTGGGTGATAGTAATGAAGTGGCTGATGAATGTTTCAAATTGCATCAAGTGTGGGAGCCAAAAGTGTCTGAAAGCATTGAGGAATTGCCTCCAGTGGAAGAAATGCCGCAGTCTGTTGAGGATCATCTTCCAAACACATACATAGACCTAACAAAAGATCCAGTCACTGAGACCAAAAACTTGGGAGAATTCTTGGAAGTGACAGTTCTAAATATTGATCAGTTGGGATGTTCTGGAGGCAACTTAAATCAGAATGCTCAAATATTAGACAGTTCTTTACAGCTGGATACTGTAGGTGCTTTTATTGATTTGACACAAGATGCTTCAAGTGAGAGTAAAAGTGAAGCTAACCATTCTGCTGTAGCTGATGGAGGTTTAGGGTGTCAGGTGATATGTATAGAGGAAGAGAACTGTAAGGAAGAAAAGGTGCCTGTGGCAGATAGGCCCTTGGAATGCATTGTTGAGGAAGCTTGTATTGATTTGACCACAGAATCTCCCAGTCCATGTGAGGTAAAAAAGGCTGATTTGAAATTAGCACAGAAATCAAATTCTGATAGTTCAGAGTTGCCTGGGGCTTTGGATAATGCCCACAAAAAAAGAAAAAACCTTTCTGATCTAAATCATTCTTCTCAGAAAAAACAAAGAAAGGAAATAGATTTGACCAGTAGAAAAAAGGCCAAGAAAATCACTCAGGATTCTGGAGAGAATGATGAAGCTCGCCAAAGGAAAGCCAATAAGAAAAGGGTCCCTGCAGTAAATAAAGATCCCTCAGCATTAAAAGCAAGCCCAGGGATGCAGGATTCATCAGCAGCACCTGCCACTTCTCCCACAAGCCTTTCTGCAAAGAATGTTATTAAAAAGAAAGGAGAAATTATAGTTTCATGGACAAGGTAAGAATCTAGTTCTGAGACATTTAAATCACCAGGATATTTTGAGAGGCCAGAAATATTCTGTCATATCTTCATAGTCCTATCCCATCCTAAACTAAGGAAAGCAATGACTTCAAAAGTGGCCAGAGTTAGGAGAAATACATTCCAAGTGCAGCCAGCTTTACTGTGGAAGGGACTAGAGCAGTGGCTCTTAACCAGGGGTGTGTTTTATTTTAGCACCACAGCAGAACTTTTCATTGTGTTTTAACTTTACTTTTTTAATTAAAAAGAATTCTTTCATATGGAAGGAACAGATAGAAGCACATTTTAGAAAGGAAGAATGATAGATGCTGAAACAAGGCAAAAAGTTGGAATATTTGTAATTTGCATTTTTCCCCTAAAAGTTTCCAAAAGGTTTCATAAATGGATTGTACTTTGACTTTTATGTGAACTTTTTAAGAAATGCAGATTACTAGATCCCACTTCAGACATACAGGTAACCACAGTTGTGAATTATTGGAATAGAGGTACACAGTCTCCATAGTTGACTAGAGTACTTTATGTGGGAAGATGAATTTTCTTAAAAAATGGTGATCATTTTTGTTGAATACTGCAATTCTCTCTGTCCCCATTTCATAACTTGCGAATGGCAGAATAAAATATCAGCGATTGTAATAATATACATTGATTCAGACCATATAGAAAAAGCAGAGAATTAGAAGATCTGGATTCTATACTAGCTCTGGTTCTTCTGCTTATTAAGTCTGTGATCATCTTTGGGCCTTATTTTTAAAGTACTGTATACATTAAAGGTAGAATTAAAAAAATTTTTAATTTTGTCATTAGAAAAATAATAAATTAGTTGTAGTAAATTTCGTAAGTACAGATGAGTGCAAAGATTAAAATCATCCATAATATTATTTCTCAAAGATAACCATTGTCAATATTTTAGTATATACACTTTTTTCGTGTATGTGGTTTTTAATAAAAGTGTCACGCCCTATTGCTGGTCATTAAGACGGTAGAATTTTTGTTATCCTTCTATTCTGATGTACAAAAGTTAAATAATATTTTTCTCCTCTCAGAAATGATGACCGAGAAATTTTATTGGAATGTCAGAAAAGAGGTCCATCAGTGAAAACATTTACTAGTTTAGCTGCCAAGTTGAATAAAAATCCAAATCAGGTAACTACCCAATTTTACATCTCTACTGAGTCATAGGAGCCCTGGTGGCATAGTGGTTAAGAGCTTGGCTGCTAACCAAAAGATCAGCAGTTCAAATCCACCATGAGCTCCTTGGAAACCCTGTGGGGCAGTTCTACTCTATCCGGTAGGGTTGCTATGAGTTGGAATCGACTCCATGGCAGTGGGTTTGGTTTTTTGGTTTTTATTGAGTCATAGATGTTGCAACGCTAAATATTTAGATTTAATTTTTTTTCTATTGTGCTTTGAGTGAAAGTTTACAGCTCAAGTTAATTTCTCATACAAAAATTTATACACGTTGGTATGTGATATAGTTGCAATCCCTGTAATGTGACATCACACTCCCCCTTTCCACCCCATGTTTCCTGTGTGCGTCCAACCAGCTCCTGTACCTTTCTGCCTTCTCATCTGGCCTCCAGACAGGAGCTGCCCCATTTAGTCTTGTGTATCTGCTTGAACTAAGAAGCACACTTTTCATGACTATTTTGTTTTATATCTAGCCTGTTCTTTCTCTGAAGAGTTCGCTTCGGGAATGGTTTTGGTTCTGGGTTAACAGAGAGTCTTGTAGGCCATGTCTTTGAAGGTTCCTCTAGTCTCAGTCAGACCATTAAGTCTGGTCTTTTTACCAGAATTTGAGTTCTGCACCCCACTTTTCTCCTGCTCCGTCAGGGACTCTCTGTTGTGTTCCCTGTCAGGGCGGTCATTGGTGGTAGCCAGGCACCGTGTAGTTCTGGTCTCAAGCTGATGGAGTCTCTGGTTTATGTGGCCCTTTTGACTCTTGGGCTAATGTTTTCCTTGTGTCTTTGATGTTCTTCATTCTCCTTTGCTCCAGGTGGGTTGGGACCAATTGATGCATCTTGGATGGCTGCTGGCAAGCTTTTAAGACCCCAGATGTGACTCACCAAAGTGGGATGCAGAACACTGTCTTAATAAACTTTGTTATGCCAGTTGACCTAGATGTCCCCTGAAACCATGGTCCCCAGCCCCCAGCCCCTGCTATGCTGTCCCTCGAAGTATTAGTTGTATTCAGAAAACTTTAGCTTTTGGTTTAGTCCAGTTGTGCTGACTTCCTCTGTACTGTGTGTTGTCCTTCCCTTCACCTAAGATAATTCTTGTCTACTATTAGATTTAATTTAATTCTAAAATGTCTAAAATATCTAGGTATTTGGTAGCCAGCTTTTTTAAAAGTATGACACTTAATATAGGACTGTTAAATAAAAACTTGGTGATTATGGAAGAAGGTGAATGGAAAGATCCAGATTTTTTCCTGTTGTCTTCTTATTTACTTATTTGATCTCAAGGAATTTCATAATGATGTTTGCTTGTATAAGTAAGTTTAATATTCAAAAATTAAATTAGCGGTCACTTTTCATATGATGATATTTCCTTTTCTTAAATATTACTTCATCTGTTATTGAGGGTAACTTTCTGTCTTTAGGTGTTTTATGAAAAGTATTCATCAGTGATTAAAAAAAATACTGAAATATTGATAATTAACACTCACTTTTAATTTTTTAGGTCTCAGAAAGATTCCAGCAGCTAATGAAGCTTTTTGAAAAGTTAAAATGCAGGTAGTTAATGGTTACACTTCAAGACACTAGTAAATATTTGACACTGTAACGGTGCAGTTAATGGCCTGTTAGTCACTGAAGATGTGAATAGTGGATGTGAAACATCCAGTAGAATTCCTGCTTCAGTCACTGGTGGGAGATGGTTGCTTGTGCAGGCATCTAAGGTCACCTCATCTCCAGGAAAGTGCTTGGAGTGAAGCCTGCTGCAGTTCAGATCAGCAAGGCATCTCTTCAAGCTTCCAGTTGCTGATGAGTCTAAGTTGGGGGGAAATCCATTTGATGGTTTAATTAATTTATAGATGAAGAAAAATTAAAGAATACATTGTTAAATAGAAATATGTTTTATAACCAATGAAATCTGTGTAGTCATTGTAATTTAATGTGTCTCACATTTTTAATTAGTAGTGCTAAAATACGTTAAAGTGAATAAATACAAAACAAAAATTCATAAATCTGTCATCTGAATAGATACATGATTTACTATGTTACATTATTACCAATGTTCACAGACATGTTTCTTCAAGCCATTTTTTGATACAAGTTTATTAAGGCAATAATATTTAAAATTATCAGCAGGTTTTTCCTGTAAGCGCTGAGCCAGTTACTTAAATATTTTGGATTTTTTCTTAAGGAAAATTTCAGTTGATTTGTTGTCATAATTATTTGAACAAAAAACACTTGATTTAAAGTGAAGTTAAATCTGAATTAAATCTGAATAGAAACCATATTTAGACATAGATCTCAGTTTGAAGGGTTCTGAATATTTTTGAATTATAAATCCCTGTTTCTAGATTCAATCTGAATTATTGTCTTTAGATAACCTGTTAATTTACGTATCCTTTTGAAGCAACTGGTTTGCTAATGAGATCTTCAAGAGACGTTTAGCAGTTCACTGTGAAGTTAAATTTCTAAATAATTCAGAAATGTGAGATTGAATAATAGGGAATTTGGGGAGGAAACTGCTTCTAAAGAACCTTTAAAAAAAATAGCTTAAGGAAAACAGTGGTCTGGTTATTTTTCAGATGCACTGTGCTTTACCATTTTCTCTATCTTTAAGAAATTAAACTGATCTTTTTTTTGTTTTACTTGAATGTTATCTTAAAATATGATTTCTGTTGACTTATAAAGAAAATGTATATTTTTGAAAGAATTAACTTGTATATGGTAGTGATGTTTATTAGTTTGAAATTTCCAAATTCCATTACAAGTCTAAAATTTCTTAATGACTTTGATACTTGAGATTTAATTTGCTTGTATGATAACACATGTAGTGGGTTATTTCATTCCTAGCTTGTCTCTTAACCGATTTTAAATTCATTAAATTATTGCAAAATCAAAGTACAGTGATAAACTTACCAGACTGATTTTGTAAATGCTAGTTCTTTAACACCAATATAATCCAAATAGAGCTTATTTAAAAGATCAGTGCTTTGTGCAGTGGTCATATCAGAAAAATAGAATCATAACTTTAGCATTTTCTTACATTACAGATAAGTTGCTGAATTCCTTGGAGTTTTAATTGATATTGCATACTACACAGAAGCTTGGAATTCCTCATGTTTTAAATGGGGAACTAGAGAGTTTTTTTTGGGGGGGGGATTACTAGATGATCTACATTTGTTATTACTTGCTGACTCTTTCATCTCAAATCAGCATGTTCATCTTGTTCCAGTCATTCATTGATTTGCTTACCTGTTATTGGTCAAGATATTTATTTTCAACATGTTAGAACTTGGTATCAAAATGAAAGTAACAGTGGTATAGTATTGACAGTGTAGTTTTGGTATTTCAAAGAAGACTTTCTAGATTTTTAAAAGTAGTTTTGCAGTATTTTAAACCTAACAATTGTTTGGTTCAAGTTTTCATCCACTTTCATTTGCTTTTCTAATTCCCTCTCCTCATTTTCGTACATTGTAAAATAATTTAAATAGTGTATTTGTAAATATGTATAGTTACAATGATGTAAGATAGTTATCTGTGTGTGTACACACATAAATTGCTTTGTGTAGCCAAGGATTTTTTTTATTTGTATAAAACTTTTTGTATGAAGTTTGTTTTCTATAACAGTAATGTATATTAATAAAACCATGTAAAGTTCTATTTTGGTTAGAATGTTTCTTTTAGTATGTTTGGATTATAATTAATTGGACTTGGATATCACTTATGCACTTTGCATAACATAGATTTGAGTTCATTTTCCAAACTCATTTAACAGCTAAAATGACCATTTAGCATTGGCTACTGTTCCTTTCCCAAGAGCAGCTTTGGAGAAACTAACTAAACAAAACAAAAAAGAGGTAAAACCCAAAGGGGAGATATGGGGGATGTTTTGAAGTGGTTTGTGGTGAGGGTATAGGTGGCTGACTGACTATAAGTGGATTCACTAGAGAAGATTGATTGCCTGTTCTCTCGAAGCAGGTACGGGCACAGTGAAGCAGACCTCTGTTGCAGGTGTCCTCACAGATAAAATCAGGGCAGCACAAAAGCTTTTTTGAATGAAGGTTTGGGGAAAACAGGTAAGAATTGACTAGCTCGAGCATTACTTCTCCAGACTCACAGGACTGGTAGGTTATAAGCTAGGCCCTAGACTCTAGGAAGTGCTTTCTCCCATTGCCATTTCTCCCGTGCTGTCTGAAGGGGAAGCCTTGATCTGAAGGATTGTTTGGTAGATAATAAACTAGAATGATTAACTGTGGTTTTTTAGTACTGGGGTGCTTTACCCTAGAGCTCGTCTCCTTCCCTCTCTTTGAAATTCCCAATGCAGAGTAAAGGGTGAGCTCTTGACCCTTCCCCATTGTATACTATCAGAAGAGCCCATGCCACCAGGTAAATGAGTTCACAGGCCACAGGAAAGTGATAACCAAGAGATACTACTGGTTCAAAAGAACAACAACAAACTGGATTACATAAACCAGCAGAATTTAAAATACTAAGAAACACTAAGAGAAAAAGGAAGATTTTAGCAACGTGATACAAGAATAAGAACAAGTATAAATATTTTAAAAAAGTATAATATTTAAAATAAAGAACATAACAATGAAGTAAAAGTAGAATGGGTACAACTGAAGAATAAACTGGAGTTGGAAAATCAGATTGAGGAACTCAGAGGGAAGCAAAAAAAAAGATAAATAGAAATACAAAAGGAAATTTAAGAGAGATGGAGAATAGAGGTAGATATGCCAACATTTGGGTCAAAAAAAGAGCCTAGAAGGAGAAAAAGTTAAAATGAAGACTGAAAGGGCCATAGAGTGCAACTATGAGAGAAGGAAATACCCACATCTAGATACAAACTGATATTTAAGATTATCAAAGGGAGAAAAAGCTTTCAGACCAAGAGTTTAAATTGTCATTCATATGTGAGGGCTTAATAAAAATATTAAGGTTGACTACTCAAAGATGCACATTGAAAACATTTTTGGAGAAAGTACTCAAAAAATGAGATACTACAAGAGTTGGGGGTACGAGTGATGATACCTTTGGTAAAGTATGTTTAGCGAGAGAAAAGAAAAAAGGAAGTATATTTCTAATGAGCCACGATGTAACTCTCAGTAATTAATTGACATTACCCAGTGGCAAGATCACAGCTTCTTTTTACTTATATAGCAGTTAGGACACAAATGAATGGGTGAGGTTCATTGTGGGGTCTGCCTCTCTCAGACTGCCGTGCTAGGTGACCTGTCACAGGAAATCTCTTCTGCACTCATAAGGCTCCAAGTTTATGTTGCAGGTGAAAGGCTGCAAGGCATTGCCGTCTAGGGTTTTATACCTCAGAGTGCATGGGAACACGGAAAAGGGGTAAGAGGAAGGGGCCTTTGTTCACTGGCACCTGGCCTGACCATCCTGTTGCCAAGCTTTGTTCAAATTCAAACAGCATGACAGTCCTGTGACCATGGGTGCATGACCAGAAAGAACATTTCTTTACCCACTAGCTGTAAGATTAATTTTCATAGAATTAAGTAGTCATAGAGACAGAGAAAGTTACTGTGGGTTCAGAACAGGGAGAAGGCTTTCTCTGAGAAGCAGAAGGGACTGGGAGAGGGAGAGAGAGACCCAGTTCCCAGCCTGCCTATCAGAGAATGCGCTGAGCCCAAGGCCTCAGCTTAGGTAGCCTGGGTGGGAATTGTAAAGGCAGACCACCCTCTTACCAATATCCATCATGAGTGAGAATAATTTTATTTGTTTATCGTTCTAGTTTAAGTGGAAGTTTACATTTCAAGTTAGTGTCTTATATGGTTAAGGGCCCGGCTTCCTTTGGGTCCCACTAATCTTGTCAGCTGTTCATGATGCTCAGGCCCAAGTTTTTATTTATTTTTATTGTTGTAGTTTAAGTGAAAGTTTACAATTCAGATTAGTCTCTCACATAAAAATTTATACGTACATTGTTATGTGACCCTGATTGCTCTCCCTATACTGTGACAGCATACTCCTCCTTTCCACCTGATTTCCTGTGTCCATTCAACCAGCTCCTAACTTTCTCTGCCTTCTCATGTCACCTCCAGGCAGAAGCTGCCCATTTAGTCTCATATATCTGCTTGAGCTAAGAAGCATACTCTTCACAAGTATCGTTTTATGTCCCACAGTCCAGTCCAATCTGTGTCTGAAGAGTTGGCCTCAGAAATTGTTTTGGTTCTGGGCTGATAGAGAGTCCAGGGGCCATGCTTTCTGGGTTCCTCAATCTCAGTCAGACCATTATGTCTGGTCTTTTTACTAGAATTTGAGTTCTGCACACCACCTTTCTCCTGCTCCATCCAGGACTCTCTGTTGTGTTCCCTGTCAGGGCGATCATTGGTGGTAGCCTGGTATCATCTTGTTCTGGTCTCAGGCTGATGAAGTCTCTGGTTTATGTGGCCCTTTTGTTTCTTGGGCTAATACTTCCCTTGTGTCTTTCTTTGGTGCTCTTCATTCTCCTTTACTGCAGGTGGTTGGGACCAACTGATGCCTCTCAGATGGGCGCTTGCAAGCTTTTAAGACCCCAGATGCCACTCACCAAAGTAAGATGCAGAACATTTTCTTAAGCTTTGTTATGCCAATTGGCCTAGATGTCCCCTGAAAGCGTGGTCCCTAGACCCCCACCCCTGCTACTCTGTCCCTTAAAGTGTTTGACTGTATTCAGGAAACTTCTTAGCTTTGGTTTAGTCCAGTTGTGCTGACTTCCCCTGTAGTGTGTGCTGTCCTTCCCTTCACCTTAGATAACTCTTGTCTACTATCAAGTTAGTGAAGAATTAATAATTTTAGATAATAATATGGTGGAGAGATGGGTGAGATCAAGGGACATAATGTTAAAAGTTCTTGCCTTGTTAAGATGAAGGTTTAGATATAAAAATGTTGAGCATTTTTTATTGAAGTGTGACACTGATAACAGAAAAGTACACAAAAGAAATAGCTTACTTGAATGTAACCACAATGTAGGTCAAGAATTAGCACATTGCCAGCCCTATGAGTGCTTCCCCTCCCTGGCCTATCCCGGTTTATATAACCCTCCTCCCCAGAGATAAACACTATACTGACTTATCATAGATTAGTTTTGCGTGCTTTTAAACTTTCTGTAACTGGAACCCGATAAACCTCATTGCCATAGAGACAGTATATACTCTTACATGATTTCTTTTGCTCAATATTGTGAGATTCATCCCTGTGTTGAGTATAACAGTAGCACATTTTTTTCTCATTGTATATATTTCAACTGTACAAATATACCACAATTAGTTTATCCATTCTGCCGGTGATAGAAATTTGTGTTCCAGTTTGGGTTTGTTAAAATAGTGCTGTTAGGCACATTCTTGTACATGTCCTCCAGTACAAATATGTACATAGTTCTCTTGGGTTTATACCTTGAAGTTTAATTGGTAGGTCACAATGGTATGCATATATATAGCTTTGGTAGATAATTTTAAACAGTTTTCCAAAGTGGTTTTAACAATTTACACTTCTGCCAGTATTGAACAAGAGTACCCATTTCTCTACGTGCTTGCCAGTACTTGGTATTGTAAGTCTTTTAAAATGTAAATACTTTGTGGTTGTGATGTGTGTATGTTTCTTAAACTCCCCATTCTTTTTTCCAGAGGTAACCAATGTTAATAACCACTTCTCATATTTCCTTCCCTGAAATTTTTCTTATGCAGGTGTGAGTGTATGTGTGTGTGTGTTACATTCTTTATCATATATGTTATGTATTCCATTCTTTTATAAAAGCATACAGATGTGTTCATGCTATAACATGGTATTTGGCAGTTTGCTTTTTTTACTTCAGAGTATATATATATATATATTTTTTTAATTAATTTATTTTATTTATTGTACTTCAGGTGAAGGCTTACAGAACAAATAGTTTCTCATGAAACAGAAGTACACATGTAGTTTTATGACATTGGTTAACAACCCCAGAACATATCAAGCCTCTAACTTCTCAACCTTTTTTTTTTTTTTGGTGAAAATACACATGGCCAAAGATATACCATTTCAAAAATTTCTGCATGCACAGTTCAGTGACATTGACTACACTCTTCCAATTGTGCTGTTATTCTAACTTAAGATGAAGGCTTACAGAACAAAATAGTTTCTCATTTAACAGTTACTACAAATGTTGCCCTATGACAATGGTTAACAATCTCACCAATCATCAACAATATCCTTACTCAACCTTGGGTTCCCTATCACCAGCTTCCTTGTCCCCTTGGCCCATGTCACTGGACTCCTGTACCTCGTTAGTCTCATTTGGTTTTACAGGGCTGTCCACTCCCAGGCTGAACAGTGAACCTTGGAGGTAACTTCACCACTGAGCTAAAAGGGTGTCTGGGGGCCACACTCTCGGGGCTTCTCCAGTCTTCTTTAGGCCAGTAAATCTGGTCTTTTTTCATGGGTTAGAATTATGCTGTACATCCTTCTCCAGCTCTGTCCAGAACCCTCTGCTGTGATCCCTGTCAGAGCAGTCAGTGGTGGTAGCCGGGCACCATCTTGCTGTACTGGACTCAGTCTGGTGGAGGCCTTGGTAGCTGTGGGCAATTAGTCCTTTGGACTAATCTTTTCCTTGTATCCTGTTCTCTTCATTTTCCCATGTTCCCGAAGGGATGAGACCAGTGGAGTATCTTAGATGGCCACTCACAGGCTTTTAAGACCCCAGACACTACTCACCAAGGTAGAATGTAGAACATTGTCTTTATAAGCTGTGTTATGCCAATTGAGCTAGATGTTCCCCGAGCCCTTGGTCCCCAGAGCCCTCCACCCAGCAATTCAATCCCTCAGGGAGTTTGGATGTGTCTATGGGGCTTCCATGACCTTTCCTAGTACAAGTTGTGCTAGTTTCTCCTGTATTGTGTACTGTCTCACCCTTCACCCAAGATACCACTTATCTATTATCTATTTAGTATTCCCCCCCCCCACCCCTCCCATCCCTGGTAACCAACAAAGATTGTTACATTTTATGTGTGAACTTTTTCATGGGTTTTTACAATAGAGGTCTCATACAGTATTTGTCCTTTTGTGATTGACTTATTTCAGTCAGCATAGTGTCCTCCAGTTTCATCCATGTTATGAGGTGGTTCACAGATTCATTGTTGTTCTTTCTCGTTGCATAGTACTCCATTGTGTGTATGTACCATAGTTTGTTTATCCATTCATCTGTTGATGGGAATCTAGGTTGTTTCCATCGTTTTGCTATTGTGAACAATGCTGCCATGAACATAGGTGTGCATATGTCTATTTGAGTGACGACTTTTATTTCTCTAGGATTTATTCCTAGGAGTGGGATTGCTGGGTCGAATGGTATGTCTATTTCTAGCTTTCTGAGGAAGCACCGTATCATTTTCCAAAATGGTTGTATCATTTTGCATTCCCACCAGCACTGCATAAGTGTTCCGATCTCTCCACAGCCCCTCCAACGTTTGTTATTTCCAGTGTTTTTGATTCGTGCCAGTAATGCCGGGTTGAGATGGTAGCTCATTGTGGTTTTAATTTGCATTTCTCTAATGACTAGTGACAGGGAGCATTTCCTCATGTGTCTGTTGGCCATTTGAATGTCTTCTTTGGTGAAGTGTCTGTTCATTTCCTTTGCCCATTTTTTAATAGGATTATTTGTCTTTTTGTTGTAGAGGTGTTGGATTTTCTTATAGATTATGGAGATTAGACCTTTGTCTGACTTGTACTGTCCAAAAATTTTTTCCCAGTCTCTAGGTTCTCTTTTGACTTTTGGTGAAGTCTTTTGAAGAGCATAGGTGTTTGATTTTTAGAAGATCCCAGTTATCTAGCTTATCTACTGGGTTTTGTGCATTGATGGTTATGGTTTGTATCCTGTTAATGCCATGTATTAAGGCCTGAAGTGTTGGTCCTATTTTTTCTTCTATGAACTTTATAGTTTTTGTCTTTATATTCAGGTCTTTGATCCATTCTGAAATAGTTTTTGTATACGGTGTGAGGTATGGGTCCTGTTTCATTTTTTTGCAGATGGATATCCAGTTTTGCCAGCATCATTTGTTAAAAAGACTCTCTTTTCCCCCATCTGATGGACTTTGGGCCCTTGTCGAAGATCAGGTGACCGTAGGTGGATGGATTTACATCTGGGTTCTCAATTCTGTTCCATTGGTCAATGTATCTGTTGTTGTACCAGTACCAGGCTGTTTTGGCTGCTGTAGCTGTATAGTAGGTTCTGAAGTCAGGTAGTGTGAGTCCTCCAACTTTATTCTTCTTCTTCAGTAGTGCTTTGCTTATTCGGGGCTTCTTCCCTTTCCATATAAAGTTAATGATTAGTTTTTCCATCTCTTTGAAGAATGATGTTGGTATTTGGATCGGAATTGCGTTGTATTTGTAAATTGCTTTGGGTAGAATTGTCATTTTCACAATGTTGAGTCTGCCTATCCATGAGCACAGTATGTTTTTCCATTTATGTAGATCCCTTTGGGTTTCATGCAGTAGTGTTCTATAGTTTTCTTTGTATAGGTCTTTTACATCCCTGATGAGATTTATTCTTAAGTATTTTATCTTTTTAGAGGCTATTGAAAATGGTACTGTTTTCCTGATTTCCTTTTCATCGTTCTCCTTACTGGTGTATCGGAATCCAACTGATTTTTGAATGTTTATCTTGTATCCTGCTACTCTGCTGAATCTTTCTATTAGTTCCAGTAGATTTCTCACAGTCTTTAGGGTTTTCTGTGTATAGTATCCTATCATGTGCAAACAGGGACAGTTTAACTTCTTCATTACCAATTGGATGCCCTTTATTTCTTTTTCTTGCCTTATTGCTCTAGCTAGAACTTCCAGCACAATGGTAAATAGGAGTGGTGATAAATGGCATCCTTGTCTTGTTCCTGTTTTCGAGGGGAATGTTTTCAGCCTCTCTCCATTAAGAATGATGTTGTCCGTTTGTTTTGCATAGATGCCCTTTATTATGTTGAGAAATTTCCCTTCTCTACCTATTTTATTGAGAGTTTTTTATCAGGAATGGGTGTTGGACTTTGTCAAATGCCTTTTCTGCGTCAATTGAGATGATCATGTGATTCTTTTCTTTCCTTTTATTTATGTGGTGGATTACGTTGATTGATTTTCTAATGTTGAACCATCCTTGCATACCTGGTATGAATCCTACTTGGTCATGGTGTATTATTTTTTTGATATGATGCTGAATTCTATTGGCTGGAATTTTGTTCAGAATTTTTGCATCTATATTCATGAGAGATATTGGTCTGTAATTATTTTTTGTGATGTCTTTTCCTGGTTTTGGTATCAGCGTTATGCTGGCTTCATAGAATGAATTTGGAAGTGTTGCTTCCTCTTCTATGCTCTGAAATAGCTTGAGTAGTACTGGTACAAGCTCTTCTGTAAATGTTTTGTAGAAATCTCCAGTGAAGCCATCTGGGCCAGGGCTTTTTTTGGTTGGGAGTTTTTTTTATTATCTTTACAATCTCTTGTCTTGTTGTGGGTCTGTTCAGATTTTCAACATCACTTTGTTGTTGTTTTGGTAGGCCATGTTTTTCTAGAAATTTATCCATTTCCTCTAGGTTTTCAAATTTGTTGGAGTATAGTTTTTCATAATATTCTGTTATAATCCTTTTTATTTCAGTTGGGTCTGTTGTAATGTCCCCGATTTCATTTCTTATTTGGGTTATTTGTGCCCTCTCCTGTTTTTCTTTTGTCAGTCTGGCCAGTGGTTTGTCGATTTTGTTGATTCTTTCAAAGAAACAACTTTTGGTTTTGTTCTTTCTGTGGTTTTTCTGTTCTTCTATTTCATTTATTTCTGCTCTGATCGTTACTATTTTCTTTCTTACGGTGGTTGTGGGCTTCTTTTGCTGTTCTCTTTCTATTTGTTTGAGTTCTGATTTTGTCCCTTTCTTCTTTTTTGATATGTGCATCTATTGCTATAAATTGTCCTCTGAGGACTGCCTTTGCTGTGTCCCAAAGGTTTTGGTATGATGTGTTTTCATCCTCATTTGATTCTAGAAATTTTTTGATTCCATCTCTGATTTCTTCTATTACCCACTGATGTGTAAGCAGGGAATTACTCAGTTTCCATGTAGCTGATTTTTTTTCCTTGCTCTTTCTAGTGTTAATTTCTGCCTTGATGGCATTGTGGTCAGAGAAGATACTTTGAATTATCTCAACGTTTTGGATCCTTTTGAGGATTGATCTGTGGCCTAAGATGTGGTCTATTCTGGAGAACGTTCCATGTGCATTGGAAAAGAATGTGTACTTTGCAGCAGTTGGATGGAGTGTTCTATATATGTCTATGAGGTCAAGTTGGCTGATTGTGCCCTTTAGGTCTTCTGTATCTTTGCTGAGTTTCTTCTTAGTTGTTCTGTCCTTTACTGAGAGTGGTGTGTTGAAGTCTCCTACTATTATTGTAGAGCTGTCAATTTCTCTTTTCAGTGTTGTTAGAGTTTGTTTTATGTATTTTGGAGCACTGTCATTGGGTGCGTAGATGTTTATTATGGTTATGTCTTTATGATGGATCGTCCCCTTAATCGTTATATAGTGTCCTTCTTTGTCTTTTATGGTAGATTTCGTTTAAAGTCTATTTTATCTGAGATTAGAATTGCCACTCCTGCTCTTTTTTGGTAGTTGTTAGCTTGATATATTTTTTTCCAACCTTTGAGTTTTAATAAATTCACGTCTTTGTTTCTAAGGTGTGTCTCCTGTAGACAGCATATTGATGGATCCTGTTTTCTTATCCATTCTGTCACTCTCCATCTCTTTATGGGTGCATTGAGTCCATTTACATTCAGTGTAATTGATAGATGTGGGTTTGTTGCTGTCATTCTGTAGTGCTTTTTTTTGTGGTGCTGACGTTTTCTTTGTTCTTACTCTCTTGTGCTGAGTTACTTTTGTTTGTGGATTTTTTTTTTTCATTTCTTTTGTTTTTGTAGGTTTTGTTTTTGCTGAGACTTTATGTTTTTCCTCTTTTTTTTTTTATGAGTATGTTTGTTAACTTTCTTTGTGGTTACCATAAGTTTTACCTTTATCTTTCTAAGTTTGAAGCAGTCTACCATTACTTGGTATCACCTTGCCTTCCTCTCCATTAGAAGGTTCTACACCTATGCCGTTTATTCCCTCTTTTATTGTTTTGATGTTGTTGTCATTTACTGATTAACTGCTGTGATTCCCTGTTGTATTTCTTCTGGTTTTGGATAGTCCTCTCGAGAGTTCATTTCCTAGATTTGTATCTGGCTGGTAAGATCCTGCTTCCTAGGTTCTGCCTATGAGCTGAAGCTGTTTGTCCTCAGATCAAAGAACTCGCTTTAATAATTGTTGTAAGTTTGGTTTGACTTTTACATATTCCCTTAATTTCTGTTTATCTGGAAATGAGCTAATTTCACCATCAAATTTGAACCAGAGTTTCGCAGGATATATTATTCTTGGCTGGCAATTTTTTTCTTTCAAGATTTTATATATGTCATCCCACTGCCTTCTTGCCTGCATGGTTTCTGCCGAATAATCTGAGCTTAATCTTATTGTTTCTCCTCTGTATGTGATTTCTTGTTTTTCACGAGCTGCTCTCAGGATTCTTTGTTTTCTTTGGTTTTGGCGAGTGTGAATATGATATGCCTTGGTGATTTTCTTTTGGGGTCTCTCCTATATGGGGTTCATGGAGCTTCTTGGATGGCCAGCTTTTCATCTTTCATGATATTGGGGAAGTTTTCTGTCAGCAGTTCCTCAATGATCCTCTCTGTGTTTTCTGTTTTCTCCCCCTGTTCTGGAATTCCAGTCACTCGAAGATTTTTGCTCTTGATTGTGTTCCACGTAACTCTCAGGGTCTCTTCAGTTTTCTTTCTTCTTTTTTCTGAGTTTTCCTCAAACAGAGTTGTATCCAAGTGTTTTTCTTTAATTCCACTGATCCTGTCTTCTACTGTTTCAAATCTGGTTCTCAGCCCTTCAATGACATCGTCCATTTCTGAAATCTTGTTGTTTATCTTTTGGATTTCTAATTGTTGTCTTTGTATAATTTCTAGTTGTGAATTTATTTTGGCATTTTGTTCCTGCATCATCTTCCTGAATTCTTCAAATTTTTTGTCCATATTTTCCATGAATTTGTCTATTTTTTCCTCATGTTTGTCAGGTTTTTGCCTCAGTTCTTGGAGAGTTCCGAGTATTAGAGATTTGAATTCCATATCACGTAGTTTTAGTGCATTTTCTTGCAGAGGAGAGTCATCTGGTGTTTTATTTTGGACGCCTACTGGAACCATCCTGTCCAGTTTTTGTAAATGTTTTGTTACTGTCTGTTGTCTTTGGGGCATTCAGTAGTTATTTTTTCTCATATATTGATTGTAGATTTGTTTGTTTTGTCCCTTTTTTTAAAAAAAAATATTTGACTATGTCTGAGTAGGCAGACTGTGTGTTCTTTGTTGTTTGCTCATCTGTGGGCACAATACTTTTCACTTCCTTCTTCAACTGGCAGGGTCAATCACTCAGATATGGTACGGCAGGGCAGGTCTAGTTGAAGAGGAGTTAATGGGACGGGTTGTTTGTGGCACTTACTACAGCCACCAGAGCGGGTAGGTAATCAGTGCAGGGCAGGTTCCCCTAGGGTGTGCCTGTGCTGCTTGGTGGTGTGATGTCAAGCGCACCGCGCAGGTAGGCATTATGCAGCGGGGAGATTGTTATGTGTGGAGCTAAGATGGATATGGGAGAGAGGAGAGAGGAACAGGAGCCAAAAACATACAAACAAAAAAGAATGCTAGGGGAGCTTGCCGTTGGAGTGGAGAGATGAGAGACTATGAAATGGAGAAAAACAGAAAGAGGAGGAGGAAGAAAAGAAAAGAATGAATAAGAATCAGAAAGGCTAAAGAACTGCAAAGTTCCCAGGGATCCCACCAGTGTAGCTATGAGGTCTGGTGAAATCGCTCTCAGGTGTTGTAGTACAGCCTGGCTAGAAGGCGTAGAGGTATACAATGCCAGGTATTCAGGGAACAGAAAGTGAAGGAAGATATAGAGAGACGAGAAACTTAGCAATGAAGAAAGACAAAAAGGGAAAAAGAGGAAAAAGAAAGCAAAAGAAATAAAAAAACAAAAAACAAGAAAGGCCCCCAAAGAAACAGAAGGGGGAAAAAAAAAAAAAACCATAAAAGGAAATGCCTTCAGGGATCCCTCTGCACGTCTGTGGAAGCCGAAGGGGAGTGTCCCTGCCACGCAGCTCAGCCTGGCCAGAAAGGGCTCCCAACTTAAGGAAAGGAAAATAAACAATTCAAAACAAACAAATGAACAAAAGCCCCAGGATCCCACCAGCACGGTAGCCCAAACCGGGAAGCAGCTCCACACTCGAACGGAACTCCGCAGCCCCTCAGGAAGAAGTGAAGATGGCGCACGGAGCCAGGTACTTGAGCAAAGGGAGGGGGAGGTGGCGCAAGGCAAGTAAGAAGTCAGAAGATGCAGGGAAAAAAAAAGCAACACTAGCAGCCAACAAATGGCACTCAGCCAGTTAGTGCAGGCTGGTGTTTCTGGACAAGAGATTGTGTCCATAGGAAACAGAGGGGGCCAAGTGTTGGTGAAGAAGGGTAGAGAGTGGGAAAGCGTATATAACAAATTACCGGAGCTCTGCAGCCCCTCAGGAAGAAGCAAAGATGGTGCACAGAGCGAGGTACTCGAGTGAAAGGAGGGGGAGGTGGTGAGAGGCAAGGAAGAAATAAGAAGTGGAAAAAAAGCAACACCAGCAGCCAACAAATGGCACTCAGAGAGCCACCTGTTCGGGTGTATGGAATCCAAGCAGCCGCTGTTTCCCGGTTAAGAGACTGTGGCCGCGGGAAGCAGAGGAGCCCAAGTCGGGGTGAAGAAGGGTGGGGGTGGGAAAGTGTATATCGCCAATTACCGGTTGTTTTGTCTCCCGCTGGAAGCTCCGTGAGGCTGCTTTCTCGTAGCCCGTTTGCTGGTCTCTGATAGGAGTTCAAGATGGCGGATTTGTGCTGCGTTAGCTGGTAGGGGACCTCTGCATGAATCTGTCCTTGCTCTCCGTTCTCTGTCAGTTTTCTCACTCCATTTGGTGCTAGGCTGAGTTCTTTATCTCTTCATTTGATGTCTTAGGGTTTCAGCATTGTTGTATTCTCTGTTCGGTTTAGTTTTCCGGATCTTTGCTGTCGAGGGACGGCGTGGTGCTTCTGCCTAGAGCACCATTTTGCCGGAACTCCCAGAGTATATTTTGGACATCTTTGCATGTTGGTACATGTAGAACTTCCTTATTTGGAGTGAACGTTTCATTGTGGACTTTAAAAAAAATTTTTTTCCCACACAAAAATTTATATGTACATTGTTATGTGACCCTAATTGCTCTCCCTATACTGTGACACACTCCTCCTTTCCAGCCCTGATTCCGCATGTCCATTCAACCAGCTCCTAACCCTCTCTGTCTTCCCATCTCACCTCTGGACAGAAGCTGCCCGTTTAGTCTCTTGTATCTACTTGAGCTAAGAGAGACAATCTTCATGAGTATCACTTTATGTCCCACAGTCTAGTCCAATCCCTGTCGGAAGAGTTGGCCTCGGAAATTGTTTTAGTTCTGGGCACATTATGGACATTTTAAAAATATACAAAAATGAAGAGAGTAGTAAAATGAACATTCACATGCACACTGTCCAGTTTCAGAATTTACCATTTTGGCTGTTTTGGTTTCATTTATCACCCCCCACGCGTCTTTGTTTAAAGTAAACCCCATATATTATCTGAAAATACTTAGGTACTTCTAATACGTAAGAACTCTGTTTTTAAAAGCTTTTAAATTGAAGTATAACATGAATAAAGAAAAGAGCAAAAATTATAAGTGAAAATGCATTGAGTTTTATTTTCACAAACAGCACATCTGTGTAACCACCACTAATGTCAAGAAATAAAATTCTGCCATCACCTCGGAATCCCTCCTGTGCCTCTTCCAGGCCCTAGCTTCCATCTTCCCTAAGACCTGGAAGAATGCACATAGCATAAGACTCTCTATAAGTTTCAAAGGCAGCTAAAACTGAAAATATTGTTAGAGCATTCATAGGGTATGTGTGTATATATATATACGATGATAAAGCAAGGGAATGATAAACAGGTTCAGGAAGACAAAGGGAAGGACTAGGGGAGAAGCATCTAGAAAAACAAGATACTGTAGTGTTCTAGTTTTCAGTTTGGTGTAGGTTCACGGATGTTCATTATAGCATTAAGGAATAAGTTTTTAAAAGGACATCTATGCATGGATGAATAATGAATGGTATTGTGCCAGGAACCAAGGATTAAGATTAATTCAAAACATTTCGGGGGCCATTTATATATATATATGTATGTATGTATGCATTTTGAGATTCCTAAGCCTACGCGGAGCATTGGTGGCGTAGTGGTTATGAGCTTGGCTGCTAACCAAACGGTTGGCAGTTTGAATCGACCAGCTGCTTCTTGGAAACACTTTGGGGCAGTTCTCCCCAGTCCCATACGGTCGCTATGAGTCAGAATCGACTCAGCAATGAATTTGGTATGTTTTTTTTAAGCCTACATGGTGATAATAGCTGGTGGTAAAAAATGATTCATTCCTCCTTGAGGAGTTTAGCTTCCTGGGGAGACAAGTACCCAACTTACTGTAAGAAGTGGTATTGTAATATGGAACTAGTAGTAGTAGTAGTAGTAGTAGTAGTAGTAATAGTAATAGCATCAAAACCTGTCTAACTTCAGGGGAGATAATGCGAATCAAAATCAGCCCAAAGCTCATCCCTGTGAGGTGGAGGTCAGTACCTCCACCCTGCAAACTTTTTACCAATTCTGACACCAACTGTCCCTCTCACAGCACTCTGTACTTCTCTTCTGGGTTCGATAATCCGTTGCAATGGCCACACATAACTCACAGACCATACTTACAGTTAAGGGCTTTTTTAAGGAACAGGATACAACTCAGGAATCAGGATCAGGAAGCATGTAGGCAAAGTTTCCCTTCTTCATTGCGGGACAGCTCTCCCAGTTCCTCTTGGCCCCCTGAGGATAGGCTTCTCTTGGCCCTGCCATTTGTTGCCTCCAGCTCTGCCACGGGCCTCTTTCCGGGACTGTCACCACTGGCTCTGCCACTGGTTCCCTTACAGGCCTCTCCCTGTCTTCAGTGTTACAGCTCTTTTAAGAGGTTCCTTGCCTCCCTCCACCACCATCTGCTTTTTTTCTTCTGCTGCTTACTGCTGCTTCTCTTGCTTCTTCTGTCTGCTTGCTTTTATCTGTCTCTCAAACCTCTGTGGCGTGCTGCATATGTACACAAACTCCTCATCAATTTCAAGGCATGGCCCTTCCACAAGGGCTATGATCTTGGCGGGCCACAGAAACTTCATTTGCATAGTAGGTGTGGCCAGGCTACAACTCACGTCATTTACATAGTCTACTGGCCATTCCCTGCAAGGTGCATACCAATCACAGGGCAGGCTGCAGCCCAGGACTAGAGAAAAAGTATCAAACCAAGTGGTTTACAGCTTACCCAAGAGATGTCAATTAGCCTGGCAAAGTAACAAACTCTGGGGTAGAAAACTAGGGCAAAAGTAATTCCTCAGGGCTCGGGAAAAATCTCTGAAGCTGTTTTTCCGAAGAATTAAGGCAAAAGGCCACATAAAGGAACTCATTTCACCACAGGTATATACTAGTGTTGTGAACAAAGAGTTGGGGCAATATAGAGGAAGTGCTGTGTTGTCTGGTCCTTGAAGAACAGTTGAGGAAGGAATACATTCAGCTTATTGTGGGTAAATTAATTTGAAATTTAATTTAAAAATTTGTCTAGATAATATGTTCATGAGGTCAAATATAAAAATAATACAAAATGTATCATTAAGAAGTCTTTAAAAAAAATAGTCTTCCCTGTTCCCCACATGGAATAATCTCTTAATTTCTTTTTTCCCTGGGTGGTTCTTGTGTGTGTGTGTGTGTGTGTGTGCGTGTGTGTGTGCTTTAGGTGAAGGTTTACAGAGCAAATTAGTTTCTTATTAAACAATATATATTGTTTGTGACACTGGTTGCCAACCCTGCGCCCTGTGATGTGTCAACACTCTCCCCCTCTTGACCTTGGGGTCCCCATTTCCATTCATTCAGCTTTCCTGTCCCCTCCTGCCTTCTTGTCTTTGCCCCTGGGCTGATGAGCCCATTTAGTCTCACATACATGGTTGAACTAAGTCTGTTATTGCTTGTTTTATAGGCGTGTCTAATCTTTGGCTGCAGGGAGAACCTCAGGAATGACTTCAGTACTGAGTTAAGAGGGTGTCAGGGGGCCATGCTTTTGGGGTTTCTCCAGTCTCTGTCAGACCATAAGTCTGGTCTTTTTTTGTGTAATCTCATAATTTCTTATGTATCATTTCAGTATTTCTTTATGCAGATACATATATATAATCTTATTTCTTTGCTTACAAAAAAGTAACATACTCTTTATAGTTATGTAACTTGCTATTTTCATTTAATAGTATATCCAGGAGACTATTCTATATTAGTACATTTTCTTATTCTTTTATTCAGCTGAAAATATCCCACTGTGGGGTGTATCATAGTTATTTATCTAGTCCCCTATTGATGGACACTCTGGTGTTTGCTTCTTTTGGAAATGCAAGATAGTGTAATAAATAATTTTGTACACATTATTTTATACATGTGCAGGCCTACCTGTAGAATAAAGTCATAAGGATGTCATTGAATGCCAAAGCAAATTTAATAGCTTCAATTATGTCAGTGATTACACATCCTGAGTTTGAGGGAGGGGCTTGGTGGAAGACGGTGAGAGGAAAGTGCTATATTTTGCTTAGTAATGATATCCCCTAAATATGACACATTGCATTGGGCAAATCTGCTGCAAAAGATCTCTTTAAAGTGTTAAAAAGCAAAGATGTCACTGCAAGGACTAAAGTGCATGTGACCCAAGCCATGGTGTTTTTAGTCACCTCATATGCATGTGAAAGTTGGACAATGAATAAGGAAAACAAAAGAAGAATTGATGCTTTTGAATTATGGTGTTGGCGAAGAATATTGAATATACTATGAACTACCAGAAGAACGAACAAATCTGTCTTGGAAGAAGTAGAGCCAGATTGCTCATTAGAAGCGAGAATGGTGAGACTTCGTCTCACATACTTTGGACATATTATTAGGAGGGATCAGTCCCTGGAGAAGGACATCATTCTTGGTAGAGTAGAGGGTCAGTGAAAAAGAGGAAGACCCTCAATGAGATGGGTTGAAACAGTGGCTGCAACAGTGGGCTCAAGTATAGCAAAGATTGTGAGGATGATGCAGGACCAGGCAGTGTTTTGTTCTATTGTACGTAGGGTCTCTATGAGTCAGAACCGACTCTATGGCACTTAGCAATAACACAAAATATGAGGAAGTCACCTCTGCATTTCACACATTCTTTAAATCTATAAAGTTGACATTATTTTAGAATGTTTTTACAAGTGGTAGGTGGGATCTAATTTCATGCTCCTTAGAATTACCTTTTAAAAAGCATCCAGAAAGGAAATGGTAATAGAATTCAAAGATGAATATTATTACTTAATACTTTAAACTCCATACTAGCAAGATTTTAAGAAGTAATTTATGAAATAAGTGACTTCATCTTCCCAAAAATGCTCTGGCATTGAAGCCAAATATATTTTCCTGACTCACATAGGATTAAAGTATAAAACATCATTGTGGATTCTGCAGTTGTCAAATTCAGTAGGTTTCTTGGGTCTTTACACTTGATTACTGAAGCAAGGTGTATGTGATATGAAAGCATAACACCTTCCTGTTAAAAAGGTCACCCATTAAACCTTAACCTGTAATTGCTATTTTAAATGTTTTCCTGGAGTGTCTTTGGGCAATTCACAATCTTTGAGCCTTCTTTTCCTCATCTGTAAATGGATGGATGACTCTAGAGTAAGATTTCAAACTAGGCTCTTCAGGTAAGTGTTAGGGTTGTGGGAGATGAGGAGGTGAAGTAGGTACAGTCTTGGGCCGTCTACTCTGGATAGCTTCAACCAGAGTGACTGTTTTTACGTTTTATAAATTGAAACTCAACACAATTGCATTGAGTAAAGATTCTGCTGCTAAAATTTTTTTGAAAATCTTGGAAGTTCTTTGCAGTTCTGTTTTCTATAATTGGTGTGGTTATTTTATGTCATGGTAACACGTTTTATCTGAGGAACTCCATATTCTTTACTAGGGACATGATAGGTTAACCCAGTTCCTATAATTTCTCACACTTTCTCCTGGGAACCTCTTTTTTTCTCACAGTAAGTCCCTCAGGACCTCATTAGCTGGTGAAGGATCTGACACAAATGAGCCTTCAGAGATCAAATTTCCTCTGCTCTGTTGCCAAAATTTCCTCTTCTCTGTTGCCACCCTGCACCATACATACTTTCTCTTCATCTGGTATTATGTCAGCTTTCACAATCCTAGATGGTTTACAGCTGCACAGAGAACTAACAACCCTTTCTTCCTATATGAGAGTTTATATCAGCAGGTGTGAACAAACTGGCATGCTAAATACTGGTACCATTGACTAGCTCAAAGGCAGTAGCTAGTGTAGTTCTCATGTGTACCTTTCTCTGTCTTCTGCCTCTGTTCTGAGATAATAGTTCTCTCCAATCTTTCTGTCCCCTTCTGTTTCTCTGTGTCATAGGCCTTCTAGTGACTCCATAGATTCAACGTAAGATGGGTGGGAATGAGAGTACGAACCCAGAAAAAAAAATTTTTCTCTCTGGCAGCGGTGTTCAACCTTGAGTGTGCTAATCCCTGCCAAGCCCTTGGGTTGGTTGGGGATGAGGTGGTGGGTGGAGCTCCTCCTGTTTCCCAGCCGCAGTACAGCACTCCGTTACCTCATCAGGCCGTTATTTCAAATGATTGCTGTGAGGTTATGGCCAAGTCCCCAGTCTGTGCCTCTATCATAAAGAGATACAAGATTGTGCTTACTTTTACTCACTTTTCTAGCTTAAACATTTATTTTCTTCATTAGGTAATACATTCGCTATACAGATGTTACAGTGAGACTCCCTCCTATTCCCCAATCACCCAGTTACCGCCCCTTGAGGCAACTGATATTAGCAGCTTCTTGTGTACACTTCTGAGTTATTCTGTGTATAAATGTATGGTTTTGATTCTGATGAAATGCATTAAAGGTACTAAATTCATTACTTTGCAGGGTGAATTTTATAATTAAATGTCCAGGGCTTTCTTTGACAATGTGCCCAATATATATGCACATTAATTAATATGTGTGTTTTCACCTCTAGTTATTCTCTTAATTGTAATTGAGGCTCGAGTGCCAGTCTAGTGAAAATTTAACCTTATCATCCTTTCCTTAAAACTAAATGTCCAAAAGGCAGATGGTACTTACGAATGCTCAATAATTTTATGTACTTTTGACATTTTATATGGAAAAGAACAGGCTTAGAAATGTGCCTAGGAGCTGTGATTTGAACCCTTCATTGAATCCTAGTTGCCTTGCTGGCAGCTCCTCTAAGATGGCAGTGATATTGTGAACTTCAGGAGATGTGACTAACGAAAGATGCTACAAGACTGGGAGTCGGAGACCTGGTCTCTACTCGCATCAGGCAAGTCATTTGACCTGTCTGAAATCGGGATTCTTTCTCTACAAAAATCTGACCTATGTTTCTAAGGCTACTACTGGCTTTCAGATTCTCTGTTGAAAAAGGGAAATATTTTTTTCTGAGCTGCATGTTTTAACCTAATAGAATACTGCTAGGACATACTATCTATAGGCACCACCCCACCCAGTGGTCTAAAAGTGCTTACTCTCTTTTTGAGACGCTGCTGCTTTCAGCATGGGATGATTTGCAAGAACACTTCCCGTGTAATTGTCACTTTGTTATTGTTTATTCACATTTGATGAGGCCAGACTCCCCTCCCCACCCCACCCCCCAGGCAGCTGCTTATGAAATCGGACATGACCCATTGATCTGTGAGCATCGATTCCCAGGGCAGCCAATGGGCTGAAAGAAATGCACCCAAACTCAAATCACTACAGTCATACAAAATCACTGTAATCAAATGAAGGAGGAAAATGATCATTTGTTTCACTACATAAAGATTCTCAAATATGATACACCAGAAGGGACCCCAGCTTGGTGTCAGTTAGAATAAGTATTCTAAGAGGATTGCAAAGCACCAAAGAACATTTTGAACCTTAGGGGAGGACTGGGTTAGACCCCATTGATCAAAATTACTGTGCTCATTCTGGATTGGAGCCCCACAGCCAGCTGATCCAGCCTTTATATCTGCACCTGAGAGCAATTGTACTACTAATCAGCTATGCATGGTCCAACATTAAGGTTCTGAGATCCCAACAGTGATTTTTTTTTGTCCACCCAGGAGGTAAGTTGTAAATATACAGACTCTCTTGTTTATGAGAAATATGGGAAATTTCTGTGGGGTGGAGAAGTAAGATCTGAAATAAAATGAAGGAAAAGAGCACTGGTGTTTTACACTATTGTTCTTAGTTGCCATGAGTCAGCTTTGACTCATGGCGACATTATAACAATTATAACAGAAAGAAACATTGTCTGCTTCTGCGCCATCTTAATAATTGTTGGTATTTTTGAATCCATTGTTGTGGCTCTGTGTCAATCCATCTCATTGAGGGTTTTCCTCATTTTCTCTGACCCTCTACTTGACCAAACATAATGTCCTTTTTTAGCAATTGTTCTTTCCTGATGACGTGTGCAAAGATCCTTGACATCTTCGCTTCTAAGCAGCATTCTGGTTGTATTTCTTCTAAGACTGATGGGAGGTGCTAAATTAGTTTTTGATAATAAAATAATATTCAAGACTATTTCTAGGACGTAAAGTCATTTAATGGTAAATAATACTTATTTTTAGAAAATGTGGGAACATTTGTCTGAAGGATTTGCTCTTGCATGCCAATATGTATGATTATATTTCTGTTTTTTCTTATAGGCCAAATTTTTTGCTGTTTAAAAAAATTATTTCGAGGTTTTAAAGAGATAGTGGCAAAAGAAGCATTAAATAGTTTAGGATTGCCAAATGGAGAATAACACCTTAGGGTTTTTATGTAAAATAGAAGTTCTAGATTTTTTTAAGTGCTAAAGGAATTCTTTAAAATTTTAAAGGGACAATTATGGGAAAAGGCCTAAACTCTTTAAGAGAAGCTACAGCATAGTAAATTATTGTTTCAGTTAATGATATATTGGTCCAGATCTTTAAAATCCTATTTTCTATTTTCAGGTAATATATATGAGTATATTGTCAATTTTTTAATTCAAACAATTCACAAGAGTATAGAATAAAATATAAAAGTCTCATTAATATCTTCCCTCCCAAATTCCAAGAGGTATCCACTGTTTTTTCTATTTTATTTTAAAAAATTCTTTATAAATATGTATGCACATGCAAAAATAAATTTACATAAATGTATACATTGGATAAAAATCAGTCATGCTTTCTTAGAAGAAAAGTCTTTTCCTTTTTTGGTCACTTCTCCCTGCTCTCTCCAACTCCCCCACCACCTTTATCACCTCCCATAGACCTCAGGTAACTTATATGAACTTCCTTGTGTGTATCTTTCTGTATTTTTTTCTCCACGCTCATATAGTCACATGCATATACATTTCGTATATATGTGCATGCATATATGTACATATTTATAGGGTTTTGTTTTACTCAGTGGTTTATAAAAATAGGATCATATGATGCATATTTTTGCTCAATAATTCATTTGACAATCCCTCCAAGTCACCTGGTATAACCCTATTTCTTTTCAGTGCTTGCCATTGTTCCATGATGTGATGATGACATACCCTAGTCAACATTCCTCCAGATATGTTTGTTTATTTCACTTCAGTGCTTATTTTTGTATAGATTTCCATGATTACAATTGTTAGAGTGAAGAGTTACATATATTTTTAATTTTAATAAATGTTGCTAGATTGCTTTCCAAAACAACTCTAATAGTTCACATTTCTAATACATATATGTGTGTGTGTATGTGTGTGTGTGTGTGTGTGTGTGTGTGTGTGTGTGTGTGTGTGTGTGTGTGTGTGTGTAGTGCAGTTAAGCACTCCACTGCTAATCAAGTCCACCCAGAGATGCCTTGGAAGAAAGGCCTGACAATCTACTTTTGAAAAATCAGCCATTGAAACCCCTTTGGAGCACAGCTCTACTCTGACACACATGGGGTTGCCATGAGTTGGAATAGACTTGATGGCAACTGGTATCTTCATCAGTAGTATATTAGATTTCTAGGGCTGCTGTAACAGAGTAACACAAACTAGGTGTCTTAAAACGATAGTGGAATTATTTGGAAACGGTGATGTTTGCATAACATGATGAACATAATGTCACTGAGTTGTACATGTAAAAATTGTTGAATTGGCAATAATACCACAATACCTCAATAAACAAAATAACAATTACCACAATAAACCAAAACCAGAAATTTATTTTCTCACAGTTTTGGAGGCTAGAAGTCTGAATTTAGGATTCTTGGCAGTGCTATGCTCTCTCTGAAGCCTCTAGGGGAAGATCCTTCCTGGTCTCTTTCAGCTTCTGGTAGCCCCAAGCGTTCCTTGGTTTGTGGGACCACAACTGTAATCTCTTCCTCCTTTGTCACAAGGCCACCTTCCCTCTGCGCCTGTGTGTCTGTATGTTTCTGCCTTTTTTTTTTTTTAAGACGCCAGTCATATTGGATTAGGGCACCCTACACATAGGGTTGTCATGAGTCGAAATGGACTTAAAGGCCACTGGTTTGGTTTTTACTGGTTTACTCTAGCATGACCTCATGTTAACTAATGACATCTGCAAACATGCTATTTCCAAATAACGTCACATTCACAGGTATTGGGGGTTAGGACATGAACATATATTTTGGGAGGATACAAATCAACCTAGAACAAGTAGTATTACCACATTAAACATTGTTTTTTAAGTTTAATGTTATTACTTTAATTTGCATTTTTCAGACTACTAGTTTGTTGGAGGCGGCGCAGTGGTTAAGAGATAGGGCTATTAACTAAATGGTCAGGAGTTCGAATCCACCAGCTGCTCCTTGGAAACCCTATGGGGAAGTTCCACTCTGTCCTATAGGGTCACTATGAGTCAGAATCTACTCGACAGCAATAAGTTTTTTACTGAGTTTGAGGGTTGTGATGGTTAAAATTGTGTGTCAACTTGGCTAGGCCATGGTTCTCAGTGTTTATATGTGATCATCCCATGATGGGATCTGCTGTGAATAGCCAATCAGTTGAAAGGGAGTTTCCTTGGGCGTGTGGCCTTCATCTGAATATAAGTGGAAGTTCTGGCTTTTGCCTGATCTGGATCCTGCAGCTGGCTTCTGTTCATCTGACCTCCGGTTCTTGGGACTTGACTTGAGCTAGCAGCTTACCTGCTGATTTTGGGATCCATCGATCTTCACAGCCTGTGAGGAAGAGCTCTGCTCTCCAACCTGCTGATCTTGGATTCACCAGCCCCTGCAGCTATGTGAATCAGGAGAAGACTCTATTCTGACCCACGGACTTGGGACGTTCCGGTCTCTACAACAATGTGAGACATTTTCTTGATATACATCCCGCTCTGTATATACATTTATACACTTTACTGGTTTTGCTTCTCTAGAGAACCCAGCTTAAGACAAGGGTCTTATTTTTTTTCTTGTTTGTATTTGTTTTCTGTGAATTGACTGTTATTCTTTGCTAATTTTCTATTTTTTTCCTTGTCAATTCAGAAAAGCTCTTGGTGTATTAAATATATTAATCACTTGTCATCTGTGTGACAAATATTTTCCAGTTCTATCACTTGTCTGTTGACTTTCTCTGTGGATCTTTGTCTTACAATAATTTTAAAAAAATTTTGTTGTGGTAAAATATATATAGCAAAAAGTTGCCATTTTAACCATACAATTCAGTGACATTAATTACATTCACTATATTGTGCAACCAACACTTGTGAAACTTTTAAAATTGATTTTAAAATTGCAAAATTTTGGAAGCAATCTGGATTCCCTATATCTAAAGGATTGACTCAATCAACTATGAAATATTTACATAGAAAAATATGTTTTATATTATTGAAATAGGGGAAGAATTTTTAAAGCACACCAAAGCCAGGAATCATGATTAGAAAATGAGAGGAAATAAGAAAATATACACGTACTAAAAAAAAAATAAACACAGGGAGAAAAAAACAGAAACAAAGGAGACTAGTTATAAAACTGAGATTATTTGCCTTTTTACAGAATAACTTAGTCCATTCTTATTAATTGTGGTATCTATCTATAGTTAGTAAATTACTAAAAGTCCTTATATTATCTTTCCATTTCTGTAAAAATTAAACTTTTTATTTTGAGGTAATTAAAACTCACATGCAGTAGTAAAAAGTGCCTAGGTCAGAGTAAGATTTTAGTGAATATTACTGAATGAATGAATTATGGAAGGGGAAAACTATTTCATTAACTGTTTTAACTGAATAACACCTTCCTGATTTTCCTCCATGTCTCCCATATCTATTTTAGGAATTGTAAACCTAGTGAGCATTTTAATCTCAGAGAACCTTGAAAACATTCTTTTTTTTTTTTTCAGGGTAAACCAAGTAAGCTGTTCATGTCAGTTATGCCTTGATTATTTCCCAGAACCCAAGCTTTCTACAGAAGCAGCGTATGCTCACATTTTTTCCTGTTAGCAAAGCTTCCATGAAAACATGCTCTTCCAGATGTATCTTTATGAATCCAGTCATATGCCTTACTGCTGGTACCACTTCTGTGTCTACCTAATTCTTATTGCTCCTCTTATCTGAGCCATTTCCTGAGGATTTATTTGCCTGATTTGTGTTTTCTTGCAGTTTCAGTCTTGCAGTGGGAGCCATAGATAATATATAATGAGGATGTACTTTATTTTTCTTGTTGATGATTATTCCAGTGAAAGGGTCAAAGAACAATGTTTCAAAATGGAAAGACAATTCAATTCACTATTATTTATTGATGTCTTCTGTATGCAAAAACTAAGATTCTATAGAAAAAGTCTCCACCTGCAAGGAGTGTACCTTTCCAGGAGGAGGACACAAGATACAAATATCACAAAACTCGATTTATCACAGTGCCAAATGAGTGGTATAAGCATTATTGTTATGAGAATTTAGGAAAGGGAAAGATCACTGACTTGGGATGGTTAGAGAAAACTTCCTGGAGGAATTGAAACTTGTTAAGACCATGAAAGATGTATGGTGTTTAGTAAAATGAGGCATCACAGATGGGTAGAAAAATGAGCAAAATTGTGATACGGGAATGCATTGTGCAAATATGGAAGCCAGTAAGTATACTAAATTACAGGCGTAGCATTTTTGTGTAGAAGAGCAGTAGAAGAGGATAGGAAGGAAATTGGGTCAAGTTGTTGTTAGTGATTTTTTTTTTTTTTTTTTTTGGAAAACTGATATTCCTTGGAAACATCCTATCTCATCAAGTAGACCATAAATATTAGGACTGAAAAGTCCTTCACATCTTGTGACATGAAAAATACCCTGTTATATTTATGTGCTTGTGTTTTTATATACAGGCAGTTCCTGGGTTATGAACATCCAACTTACATACAGCCTGTAGTTATGAACCAACTCCTGCAAAGCCTATTATTAAAAATACGAGATACATACAATGGTTTGTAATAACAAATGGGCGCTACTTTGCGACACACATCTGAACATTATTATTATTGTATTATTATGCTAAAGAGGTTTTCGTGTATCTGGAAGTGTTTTTTTAATGTCTTTTTTTTTTTTGCATAGCAAGACACACTATAGACTATATACTAAGACAAACATTTAACTGATTGACATTAGATATGAACCGTACCTAACTGTTTTGACTTACATACAAATTCAACTTATGAGCAACAGAACTCATTCATAATCTGCAGACTGCCTGTATCTGTGGGTGCTATTAACCATAGAGTTTTCTGTGTATTTCAGCCATTAGTCTCTAACCATGGGGGACTGGAATTTATTGGGTGGCATCCTAGAGGAGGTTCACTCCCACTCAACCATCGTGGGGAAAATCTGGCTGACCATCCTTTTCATCTTCCGAATGCTGGTACTTGGAGTGGCTGCTGAGGGTGTCTGGGATGATGAACAGTCAGCATTTGCCTGCAACACCCAGCAGCCAGGGTGCAACAATATCTGTTATGATGATGCTTTCCCTATCTCTTTGATCAGGTTTTGGGTTTTACAGATAATCTTTGTGTCTTCTCCCTCTCTGGTGTATATGGGCCATGCACTTTATAGACTCAGGGCCTTAGAGAAAGAAAGACGGAGAAAAAAGTCACACCTTAGAGCCCAGATGGAGAATCCAGAGCTTGACTTGGAAGAGCAGCAAAGAATAGATAGGGAACTGAGGATGCTAGAGGAACAGAAGAGGATCTATAAAGTCCCTCTGAAAGGATGTCTGCTGCGTACTTATGTCTTACACATCTTGACTAGGTCTGTGCTGGAAATAGCGTTCATGATAGGCCAGTATATTCTCTATGGGTTTCAAATGCACCCCCTTTACAAATGCACTCAACCTCCTTGCCCCAATGCAGTGGATTGCTTTGTATCCAGGCCCACAGAGAAGACCATTTTCATGATCTTTATGCACAGTATTGCAGCCATCTCCTTGTTCCTTAATGTACTGGAAATATTTCATCTGGGTATCAGGAAAATCATAAGGGCACTTTATGAGAAATCCAACAGTGAGGTCCCTGAGGATGAAAGGGGCCCTCCATTCCATTTGAAGAAATACCCAGTGGCTCAGCAGTATATGACTTGCTCTTCCTTGCCTGATAGAACCTCTCTGCTTCAAGCTAACAATCAACAAAAAATCATCCGACTTAATATGCCGAAGTCTGAAACCATCTGGCAAATTCCACAGGCCAAACAACTTGACATAGTCCCTTGCTGTGGCAAAAAAGACTGGGCTCAGAAGGACCAGCATAGTGGACAGCTCCTTGTCCACAGTCCATGCACCTGGGACGGCAGTGTCAGAATGCAGGACCATGGACAGCAACCAGATCATCCTTCCTCCTTTGGCCTGCAGAATACCGTTTCCCAGTCCAGGCTGGAGAGAACCACAGCCCCTAGACACTGTCCATCCTATGCACCAGGAACCTGGGATCAGCCCCAGGATCTGAAACCCCCAGGTGAGCCTCTCAAAGATCTGCACAGTCACCGCAGGGACAGTGATGACAGCGTGAGAGAGAGTGGGGTCTGGGCAGACAAATCTCACCCAGGCAGTCGCAAAGCCAGCTTTCTGTCCAAGTTACTGTCTGAAAAGGGACAGCTACACAGTGACTCTGGAAGCTCCAGTTCTCAGAATAGCTCTTGCTTGGACTTTCCGCATCAGGAAAACAGCCCCACCCCTCTGCCTTCAGCCACTGGGCACAGAACATCAATGGTAAGTAAAGACAGACAGCCCTACTGATCACAGAACTGTCACCACAAGGGGTGTTCCACTCTGGACTCTTCTTATCCTTCCCTTTCCTTCTGCCCGGTGTGTATGTGTGTAGAGACTGGAGAGAAAGAGAGTGAGAAGAGAGAGACGGCATGAGACAGAGAAAGAGAGACAAAAAATTTATGAAGAGTTAAATTCATTCATTCAGTTAAATTCAACTTATAAAATAAATTCTTAATGAAAACTTTATACTAATCACTTTTATAAGTGCTGGGTATATAAATGAATGAAATACAATCTTTGCCATCAAAGGACTCAGAGTCTAGGTGGGAAAGTTAGATAAGTAAAGATGTAAATGTGATCAAGTGCAAGGGGCCCTCTACTGGGGGTGGGCGGGCAAAGGAGGGGGTGGTTCATTCTGTATGGACAGGTCAGGAAAATATTCATAGTTGAAGTTACTTTTAAATTGAGTCTTGGAAGATGTGGCAAATTTCTCCAGAACTTGGAAGACTGGGCTACGTGTGCCCATCTACGTTACACACGCGGACTGTGCCTCAAAAATTCCAAGCAGCAATAAGACTGCTAGGAATGAGAACTTCACTCCCTCCATGAGTGCTATGTTCATCCAGTATGATTGAGCCATACACATGAGACATGTTTGCAGTGTTGGCAAGTGAAAGCCATTATTATTTATAGAAAGCAAATGGTAAACAATAGGAACAAATTATGGTGAATCGGCCCCACCCCCCTATGTGTAACCCATTTTGTAGGAGAGGAACCTGTTTATGTCTCGAAGGGGAATTGCTTACACTTCTCCCAAATTACACATGTTCATTCTTATGCCATTGGGCAGGCATGCTGTAGTTTAGGTTGGATGCTGTATTTAAGTCACTGCTGCCTCTGGCTCCCACCACGCTGCCCAGGGCCCATGTGGCTCTGCTGTGCTGTATTCTGCTCTGCTGCTGGGTCGTGGTGGGTCTCACTTTGCTGGCTTTGCCACTGGGCCCTTCTAGACCTCTTGACGACAGCTCCCACCATGGTGCCCTGCGGCTGGGCCTCACTGGGCCTTGTGTTGCCAGCTTTGCCCTTCTGTGGGAAGACCCCTGCACAAGGTCTCTCAAGCCTCTGCCAGTGACCTCTGCTCAAGGCCAGCCTTCTCTTGGCCCTTAGAAATAGCCTCTTCTCTGCCCTTCTGGGCTTCTTGTTCTCGGCCACTGGGCCTCTCCTGGGGCTGCCTCTGGTTTCTGCTGCTGGCTCTGCTGTTGTTTCTCTGTCTTCAGTGCTATCAGCTCAGTGTTACAGCCCTTGACCCATATTACAGCTCTATTATTTGGATCTAGGAGATTTGCAGCACGGGCACCCTGGGTCCAATGGATGTGCTCCACTCCAGGCTCTTCTTGATCAGGAAGACCCCCAAAAACATCTGTGAAACTGGCGGCTAATATAGGATACTCCCTGTTGATCTCAAGACCTGACCCACCCAGCAGGACAGGGAACTGACAAATCCCCTAGGTGGAAAAAAGCCGCCCAGTTCTGTTGGGTAGATTACAAGCTTCTTATGCAGCTAGTAAACCAACCAATTCCCACAAGCCACTTATGCAAATAGTAAATAGACCAATCACTTGCAAGACTGCAGCCTGACCAATCATTTTGTAAGAATTACAAAACCAGGGCCAGAAAGGCCATGTAAGAGAAATCCACTTCACTGTAACATGGAAGAAGGCCCTCCATGTAGAGGGAGGGACATAGACCAATGAGAGAGGTGTGACATAGCAGGGCTATGTGGGGAGCTGAGTGTGGCTGGAGTACAGGGTGGGAGGAGGGCTGTAGAGATAGGGAAGGCTGGAGACCTGGGTGTGGAGGCCTTGTGGGGGGAATGGAGAACGCTTAAGGGATGTGAAGCAGAGGAGTGAGTGCATCATTGTTGTACTTTAGACAGGCTTTTCTGTCACAATGTGGAAGATGGATCAGAGGAAGGCTCATTTGTAACCTTGAGCTACCCTCGTCTCACCCAGGAACGAGAGTGTGCTCCATTGTTTTAATACCTTTGATACTTAAAAATCATAGCCAAATATTTGGTGATATATTTCACAAGGACTAAAATCAATATTGTATTGATTTTAATTTTGTTCTCCAAAAAACCACTGTGGGATAAGCATTCCCTGGCCATGGTAAAAGCATAACAGATATTTACTGTGGATTCTTCTCAATTCTGGAACAAAGGATGACATTTGCTTTACCCACTGTTCCTAACAGTCTGCTTTTTTTTTCCATTAAAAAGAAAACTCCCTGTCTTAGTTATCTAGCACTGCTATAACAGAAATACCGCAAGTGAATGGCTTTATCAAACAGAAACTTATTCTCTCACAGTCTAGGAGGCTGGAAGTCTGAATTCAGGCTGCCAGCTCCAGGGGAAGGCTTTCTCTCTGTCAGTTCTAGGGGAAGGTCCTTATCGTTGATCATCCCCTTGTCTAGGAGCTTCTCAGCGCAGGGACTCTGGGTCCAAAGGACACACTCCACTCCTGGCTCTTCTTGCTTGGTGGTAATGAGGTCCCTCCTCTCTGCTCACTTCTCTCTTTTGTATTTCAAAGTAGATTGACTCAAGGCACAACTTAATCCTGTAGATGGAGTTCTGCCTCATTAACATAACTGCCTCTAATCCTGCCTCATTAACATCATAAACCAAAAAACAAAACAAAAACCTGTTGCTGTCAAGTCAATTCTGACTCATGGCGATCCTATAGGACAGAGTAGAACGGCGCCATAGGGTTTCCAAGGAGCGGCTGGTGGATTCGAACTGCTGACCCTTTGGTTAGCAGCTGAGCTCTTAACCACTGCACCACCAAGACTCCTATTAACATCATAGAGGTTAAGATTTACAACACATAGGATTATCAGATCACAGAATGGACGACAACCACACAATACTGAAAATCATGGCCTAGCCAAGTTGACACGTATTTTTGGGGGGCACAATTCAATCCATGACACTCCCCCAGGTTTAGTGAGGAGCTTCCTAGTTGAGCTTACTTGGTTGAGTTTACACACTTGCTTCTTCCTTTATTTCATTCTTTGTGTTAATAATGACTGAATCCTACCCCAGTTTCATATCTCCTGTTGGGTTAGAGGTGTTCTGGGTGGTGTGAATGGTTAATGCACCTGGTTGCTAACTGAAAGGTTGGAGGTTCGAGTCCACCCAGAGGTGCCTCAGAAGAAATCAGCCACTGAATATTCTATGGAGCAGTTCTATTCTGACACACATGGGTTATCATGAGTTGGAAGCGACCTGACAGCAACTGGTATTAGCTTAGGGATAGTGTTGTTGCTCTAAAGCTATATTTGCAGTAGAAATCAGCCTCCCTGGGTGTTTTCTGTAATGCTTCTGAAACCTATACTCATTTATTGGTAGTAACCAGCCAGCTATCCAGGAGATGATGTTTAGGATCAATGTGTAGGTGTTTGGGTCCCTGTGTGATGCTAGAGCAGGGTTCTGAGCCCTGGCTACACATTCGAGTCAGCTGGGAGCTTTAAAAAATCTTCGTGCCCACGCACATCCAATTCCAATTAATCCAGAATCTCTGAGGTGGAACCCAGGCATCAGTATTTTTAAAACTCCCGTGGTAATTGCAATGTGCAGTCAGGATTGAGAACCACTATTTTATATTAACCTTGCCAGTGGCTGCATTTGTGAAGTAAGCAAGACAATTCTCGTCATTTCTTCTTTCTTGTACCTTCTTCCTCTGAGAGGAGCATTTGTACTGCCAGAAAGTCAAGGAAGAGACAAAATATAAAGCTGTATAAAAAGGTTTTGAAAAAGCATTTCACCCCTTAAGTGGGTGATGCAGCAAAGGACAGTGGAAAGAAGGTGGGCTTTGATGATAGACAAATCTGGTTTTGAATGACAGCTCAGTCATTTGTTAGGTTTGTCACCTTAGAAGAGTCACTCATTGTCTCTAGGCTTCAGTCTTCTCATCTGTAAAATCATAATTAAAATACTGACCTTGCAATGTTGAGGGGATCTGAGATAGTGTATGTCCAGTGGCTACTAATAAGTAACAGGCACTGGACGTGTATTGTTTTATTCTTTTTTCCCATACAAAAATTTATACATACATTGTTATGTGACCCTAATTCCTCTCCCCATACTGTGATAGCCCACTTCTCCTTTCCACCCCTGATTCTCCATGTCCATTCAACCAGCTCCTAACCCTCTCTGCCTTCCCATCTCACCTCTGGACAGAAGCTGCCCATTTAGTCTCTTGTATCTACTTGAGCTAAGAGGCACACGCCTCATGAGTATCACTATATGTCCCACAGTCCAGTCCAATTCTTGTCTGAAGAGTTGGCCTCGGAAATTGTTTTAGTTCTGGGCTGATAGAGAATCCAGGGGCCATGCTTTCCGGGGTTCCTCCAGTCTCATTCAGACCATTAAGTCTGGTCTTCTTACTAGAATTTGAGTTCTGCACCCCACCTTTCTCCTGCTCCATCTGGGACTCTCTGTTGTGTTCCCTGTCAGGGTGATCATCGGTGGTAGCCTGGCACCATCTAGTTCTTCTGGTCTTA